>BSBM01000397.1:0-5162500 GCA_027924585.1 Larix kaempferi | reverse complement strand
TTATTTAATCACTATGTCAAATTTCAAACTTTAGTAAAAACAAAGCGCATGCGCCATTTTGCGCGTACGCGCATCTGGATGCGTATGCGCCATTTTGTGCGTACGCGCATTTGGACACGTACGCACCATTGTGTGCGTACGCGCTTTTTAAATACACGTGCACGCGCTAGTTTAGTTTTTAAATTTTGGCGGGTAATTCGTTTCCCACCAATGTGGTGGATGACTTGGCTGCTATGGTTTTAGATTTGGGTTGCCAAAATACATATAATAATATAAAAAAAACATCTTATAACAAAATACATATTATTCTATAACTTCTTCTATTTCGAGCAAGAATCTGTGTATGCTACACTTGTCCACTGCTAATGAAATTGCACACACTTGTAGAACTATGTGTGCAGATTCCGAATATGTAATTTTTTATTAAAACTATTATTTGTTCCTATTTTTTAGTTAATTTCAATTGCACTAACGTCAATCTTACACAAAGAGTAGGTTATTTCTTCCGTCTATAACTTTTTATTGGCTCACCTATTTTGAAAACGGAAAAGAACCCACACAAGTACACACAAAAACATACATCCTAAAAAAAATAAAATTGTTGATTGATTAGGTTGAGACCATGATATCGAGGGCTAACGCTTGGCCTAATCATTTTAGGGATGGGCTGACTTCCTTAATTAAAAAAAAAATTAAAATTAACATCAATAAATATGGAAAAATAACGCCACACTAGAACGGCCTGTTATCTATGACTGTATATACTTTTTTTAACAAAAATCCACCATTTGAACACCGAACCAGAGGGCTAATGCAAACATATTCATTATATTTTCTTAAAAAAATAACATACCAACCTTAGGAGAACCCCATTTTTTGGGAGTTACTTAATTTTCATAAATAATATTTATATATTCCAGAAGGTAATCCGATTTTCTACGTTTGATCTTCTTGCGCCATATTCCAAAAAGTTGTGTAGGTAGCTCTAATATTGCTTTTTGACATTCAGATTTCTGTTTTTCCAGAAGTCCATTGCAACTAATGCGTCATGAGTGGCCAGCATTAGCTTGCACCAGCCCTTTATAAATCTGTAGTTCATTCCCGGAATTATCAATAGCAATAATTTGAGCTATTGTTAATTATTATTTTATGTGTAACTAGTCTAAAATCAAAATCAAGAAGTAGTTATTTAATTTTGAGTATTTCAGAGTACTGTAAATTATATAGTTTCTAAGAATAAATATGGAATACAAATGTTTATTATGTTATGAAAATGGAATAATTTATCTATTAACTTCTTTTACTACTTTCCCATTGTCGTAGAGATAGGTTATCTCTCACTGTTTAATTAAAAAGTAGATATATATTCTTTTCTAACTATATTTCAATTTGGTTTAAAGATTAGTATTTATCTTAACTTTTGAATAAAAATATTTACGAAATAATAAATATAGAATAATAATATTGCGGCTATCAATACTGTGATTATTTATTTCTATATTTATCGTAGGTTAAAACCCTATGTGATAAATCTCACATTATAATAGCATAAGCCTACGATGGAGAAGGGATTTGACTCCCATGCAAATCCCTTAACTCCATGTGCATACAAATGCACTTATTAAATAAAAACATTACATATATTGTAATATCATATATAATGTTATTATCTACCATAACAAGGTCGAGCCCTTTGGGCCTCGAATCATAAATCGAAACTCGTAATATACATATGTATTGTATTCAAGGGTAGAGCCTTATGGGCTGCCGATTACACAACTATATATATAGATATATATTATTAAAATGATTCGAACAGGGTAATAGACTTTAGGTTGAACCTGTAGGGTTGCGCCCAAACTTCATTAATACTATGCAACTGTAAGGTGCAAAATCACTGGGTAAACCAATTAGTATATCAGAAACATTACATTCATTGAATCGACGACAAGCTGAAAGGCTTAGCCCCACAATAACAATAATACAAACCATTACTCATACACATACAAACAATACATTTTGTGACAGGCCGAATGGCTTAGTCTAACCATAAATACTGTAATAAGAATTCCAAATGCACTCATTTAATTTAGAACCATGATGAGATTCGAGGTCGAATCTAGGGCTTCACCCTCCATAAAATATACAGATAAACGATGACAAAACATGTATAGCATAATCAAAGATACGTATGCAGATTTAAGAGACGAATCTGAAGGGCTTCGCCCTCATCATATCATTCGAACCATTATATAATGATTGCAATGAAAAACAAAAATAAACGTTACAACGACCATGCATTCGAAAACAATACCATGTATATAATTTTCATAAGTCAAAACGAAAAAACCCTAATAATGGCACAGAGCCACCAGGGTTATAAGCATTGTTTACAATAACAAAGGAAAAAAATTGGGTGTGGTTTTTGAGTCATTACAAAGAAAGTGCTCAAAATCTAAAGAATCTCAGCGTAGATTATGGAGGCATAAGGCGATATTTGCATAAAGAAAAGAAGTCTCGAGAAGGCAGTGTCGGAGGAGGTGGTGCGTTGAATAGATCATTGTGAAGTATTTGCAAGATGAATCAATGAATGTGAAGTATTTTCCAGGTTTCCATTGCATTTAATTCAATTTCCAAGTTCCCAAGAAATCTATTTCATTTTCCAAAGGTTTGTAATTGTTTCAAACAATGACTCAAATATATATGAAGTATGGCTATTGTATATTATATATACAAACTTTGGTTATGTTCATATACATTAAATGCTTTAACTGGTCTGTGACAATATAATGGTTTCTGACATAAAGCAATGATGAGAAGACGATGATCAAGATAAGGCACGGTGATGAAAAAATACTAAAATATTAGTTAGATTTTAACTACAGCCGCATAAAGCTTTAATCATGTACAATTAATCATGCACTCACCGGCATCCCAACAATAAGACCTCGGACTATTGAGTCAATAAAAATAAAAATAAAAATATATTTTATTTGGAAAAATAAAAACTATGTCATAAACTTTGGACAAAATAAAATGTTTAAAAAGTCAAACATGAACTAATTGAAGACCAACAATAAATCAAATGCAATATTCTCTGCTCGCCTTTGGCAAGGATCAATAAAGAGCCACCTAAATTTAAAGTAAATAAAATGCCAAGATATGAGCAAAATATGGATATCCAAAATAAAAGTAATGTGGTGGATGGGTCAAATCTAGATGGGAATGACAATAACTCCCACTATTTGGCATATCAGAACTCTTCCATAAGGCAATAAGGCAATCGTAAAATTAAACATGTGTTTTTCTTATTTATAATTTAAGGGTGTCCACTTTACAGACAATATCTCCTACTTCATGGATTCAAACTACTTGTAAATTTATAGATAAAGAATTGAAATGTATTGTAAATGTGAAACAAAACAAAATAATGGAAATTCCAAAAAATAGTTGTTCACTTTGTATATTTTACATCCTCATAAATTATACTTTACAAATCTCATGTCTCATGTTCATATTAGAAATAGCCCACAAAGGTATATCATATCAATATATGAATATCAATCTTTGAAGTAATTACACTTGTGAATAAGTTTTGAGGAAAGTAAGAACTCATATACATGCATTTATAAAATGTATGGTTCTTCACATGGTCATGAATGATGCTTGTGCAAACTATAACATATAATTAAAACTAATTGGATTTATGAATGCAACAGGTTTTAAAATTGGAACATACATAAACTGATGCATGTATAAAGAGCTCTTTAAGAAGAAAGAGCTGTATGTGTGAATTATCTCATTCTCAAGCTCCTAGGACCATAAAGACTGCTCATATTGAACTATAGTGATGGGATGTACAACATGGGTTATTCATAGGATGTCAATGCTAACCTTGCAAAGTCCATACTAAGAAAACACAAGTCTAATCTCCTGAAGCCTCTTTGGACTTCAATATTAGAGAGAAAAATGTTTTGATAATGGCTTCATTGTAAACCTATAATATATATCTTTGAATAATGAAAAAGGGCGATATATATAAAGAGTATTATCTGATTTCTAAAGACTGTATGGTTGTTGATTAAAAATCACAAGTTCAAGTCCAAAATTTGAATTTATTTAAGTAATTTGGATTGAAGTGCAAGAAAATATTGTATATTCGCTTCAACAACTGATAGAGAATTCACAAAATTTGTCGTTGTTAGTGCAAGTACAATTGAAGAAAGAACTTTTGACAAACTAATTCCACCATCAACAACTTCTATCGGTGCATAAAACAACATTTTCTTGTACATAATTCATTATCTAATCAAGAAAAATAATGTCTTGTTGAGTTTTTCTATTATCTATTTCTAAAATATAAGACCGAGATTCAACTTATGTATCATTGCTTGTAAGCCAAATATAGTAAAAGTGTTCAAAAGAGCATATTAAGAATCCACACTGAATGATATAAATTGAGGCTCATAAGGTTAAAACAAAACAAGGATTAATCATAGTATCGAAAAGCATTGGTCAAACATGATATAAAACTATACATTCAAGTAATTAAAATATTTGTAGAATGGAGTAGTATTAAGGACTCAAATTTTCACTTATTAACATCGTTGGAAATCACAATTCCATTCTGTCATAGGAAATATGATTTACACTCATAACACAATAAAAAATACAGAGCATTGATGGAGTACTTATTGTCGAGTCGCATAATTGTCATCTTTTGCTACCCTTCTTTCCTTATTTTTAATACTTTTTTGCTCACCCATAACCTTGCATTAGTCCATTTTAATGCTTATGTGTGAGATGTAGGCTTAAAGTGTTTTCCATTGCATTTCCTTAATATTTCACATGAATTGACGATTAAACATTAGAAAAAGAACATATTTGCATTTATCTCTAAAAAATGGATTAGTTTGTTGATTTACTGTAAAACCGTCTGTTTGTTGCAGAAGCTGCAAAACCTGTACAATTTGTTGCAGAACGTCATGGATTTGTTGCACAACCCACGTGAGTCAATATTTAGAATTTGTCTTCAACCACCAAGATTTTACCTGGATTTGGATCATCATCAATCATCTTGGATGTGAAGAGAATCTTGCAACTAATTATAATATTAGCTTTGATTTGTTAGCAAAGATCTTGGAGATATTTATGAGTTGGTTTTGAAGTTGCTAAATATTAGCAATTGTTGTAACCACTTCAGAAACTTGTGGATTTGAATTTATTATTTATTATTTTAGTTTCAAGCAAGTTCATGTATAAAAGAAGCTTCTTCTCCATTCTATGGGGGGACTCTTAGAGGATATGTGCAATTTATGATGAAATAAATAATTTTTCATGAGATCTTGTGCTAATGTAAATCGTAGTTTTATAATTTATTGTATGTGCGAGTAAATTAATTTAGATCTATTGAATATTAGCATCAACACTTTGTTCTACGAAAGTAAGGGCCTGCAACAGGAGGAAAAAACGTTGCTTAGTGTAGGATGTCTTTTATTCCCATTTATTTAATTTCCACAAGTGTGATTTATTTTATGTCAAAGTATGGTGTGTTTCATTTCCGCAATGTCGTTTCAATTCATAGATTAGTTTTTATCAGACTTTGACCACATCGGTAGCGGTGGTTTATAAAAATAATAAATTCCTCAATCTTGCCAACATATAACCTGATGACAAGAGGGTCCTAGTATCTTGATTAGTGTTCAAGTATAGGATCATTGCCAAGAGTGGTTGAGTTTGCTCTAATTTATGAAGTGTGATTGCTTGAGTTTTATGGTTCAACTAATTGCATAGTTCGCTCTCTAATTCTTCTATGTGACAAACAGTTGAAATCATGACTCTTAGTTGATCAAACTTTTAGTTTCTTTCAATTTCAACTAATCACATAGCTTTCCAATCTAATTCTTCTATGTAACAGGTAACTAAAGATTTGATTCTTATTGGTCATGATTTTATTCCTTTTTATTTCACTATAATGCATGATAGACAAACTAATGTAAGATAGGAAAATGTATCCTACATATATAGTGCATGACATCTTGCAAGCATTTGGACCCTTGGTTGATAATTAATGATTGAACTGTTTAATTACTAACGTAATTAATTATCCCTTCACTTATCTTTTCCATAAACTGAATACCAAGCAACTGACCGGAGAAAACCAATTTTCCACCCAATTGTAGGTAAGCTATAGTAAGTTCCATCCTCTAACTAGGTCATTATACCACTAGGGTGAAGAGGATAGTACATAATTTTTAGGGCAACCTCTCCATCTAAAAAACAAGGAGAAAATTAACCAAGCATCCCACTATTGATTTAATTTAAACACAATAGTTATTTTGCACTTATAATACCTACCCCACACAACACAAAGAGATTTCTTCCTTTTCTACTCAACGGTCCCATAAAAGTCCCTCCCTCTAGTTCTCTTCAATGTGTGCATAGAAAGGTCCAAGTTGTTGTCCATGAACTATAGCATTTATTTTTTCTTGCTTTGTGGCTCCTCATAGGGTTCTAATGGATTCCTTTCATGGTTGTTTTTGTTCCTCGATATGGAAACCTTTTTTTTTCAAAGGAAAAATAATTTTGTTATCTTATGTATACTTCTCCAAAACTAGCTCCTTCCTCCTGTTATAGTTTGCACTTTAATTCAATTTAACTAGGATCTTTAACTTAAAGAATAACAAGCACAACAAAACACAATAGACACAATAGTTTTCCTCGGGGAAACCATAAAGGAGAAACCCCGCAACTTCCTCAAAGATAGATTTGTCACTAATACAATATCACAAAATAGAAAACCCAAAAATAGGAAGTATTCCACAGCTCTCTCTTCTTTCTCCTCAGTGAATTTGTATTCTCTCTCTTGCTTATGCGAACTTGAGTGAGTGAGAGGTGTGTCCAAATGAGAGAGCAAGCTCTCTATTTATACTTTATGTTTGGGCGACCTAATTCCCAATTAGGTCGGCCTCAATAAACCTGACTGGGACAACTTGTCCTAGGGGGACTTAATAATACATTTTACATTTGAATTTAAGGGACCTAATTTCCCAACTTACAATGGATGTTTTACCTCAATGACCTTGCATGACTAAACATAATAATGACATCCCCGAACGGAGGAAAAAATCTCTGATGGAGGTACAATAAAAATACAATAAAAATATAATAATAATAAACGGAAGAATATCTTCCGAAGTTACAATTACAATAACACTCCCTCTTAACTAGGAAAGTATTCTCTTGCCACAATCATCATCATTCTTGACACATATTCTGGACAACGTCATTATCGCTGGATCATCATCAATGACAGAACATCACCATCAACACTGGATCATCATCGTCGTTGTTGCTGTAATCCTCATTTTTTTTATCATTGATTAGTGACATATCTCAAATCTATCCGTAATAAGAAGTTCCACAGAGCCAACCCTTTTTCATGATGGATTTAATCCTAGATCTCATGTAGGTATTAATAATCTCTTCGAGCAAGCCAACAAGTAGGTACAACCTAGGACCACATATTACATTGCCACAACAATCACCTGCGTCTCCTACTATCATCTCATCGTATCTAGATCATCTCATCATCACACGGAGCACAACCCAAATGCACACCTCATGTCCAATAGACCAACTGCGTCTCCCACCTAGTGGGTACAACCTAGGAGCACCCTAGGTGCATTACGTCTCACAATGGTCAACCCGCGTATACCATCATGTGAGCACATCCAGGAGCACCCCAGGTGCATTACGTCCCAAGGACAACCTGCGTCTTCCACCATGCGAGATCCTTCCTCGGAGCACACAAATTTTCTTTGTGACCGATGGACCTCTTAGCGTCTCCAGCATGGGAGTGCATCTAGGAGCACACCAAGTGCATTACGTACCAAGGACAACCTGTGTCTTCCACCATGCAAGAACCAGATCTACATCTTCTCCAGTATGGGAGTACAACCCAGAGCACACCAAGTGCATTACATCCCAAGGACAACTTGCATCTTCCACCATGTGAGAACTAGCTCTAGTGCATCTACGTCTTCTGGTATCATCACTCCCTCTTTCGAGGATCCTCGATTTGGATAACACCAAGCCTCTCTCTGAAGTACTCGAACTTCACTCTAGCTAATGGCTTGATCAACACATCGGCTATCTGCTCGTCTGTTGCCACATACTGGAGCTTCACTGCTCCTCTCTGCACCATATCCTAGATATAGTGATACTTGATCTCAATATGCTTTGACTTGTCATGGAACAATGGGTTTTCGGACAACTTCACACAACTCTGGTTGTCACAGAAGATACAAGTCGCCTCTAACTGGATATCAAACAAATATGACAATAGCTTCCGAAGCCATACTGCCTCACAACTAGCCGAACAGGCTGCAACATACTCTACTTCGACTATACTTAGCGCCACCCACGACTACTTCCTACTAAACAAGGAGATCATACCGGATCCCATACTGAAGCAACAAACTAAAGTGCTCTTCCTATTTGTGGCACTTCCTGCCCAATCCGAATCAACATAACCATGTAGGTTAATCTTATGATTCGCCTCATACTTGAGCCCATAGTCAATTCTACCCTTCAGGTATCTCAATATATGCTTTGCAGAAATCAGGTGAACATGTCTTGGATCCGTCATGAACTGGCTTAGGGTGTTCACAACAAATCATATGTTTGGTCTTGTGTTCGTCAAATACATCAATGAACCAATCATCTGACGGTACATCATGGCATCAACTGTCTTTGATGAAGCATCACACAGTAGCTTCAAGTTTGATGCCATTGGTGTGGCCATTTCCTTGTAGTCCATCATTCCGAATCTCTTCAGAATCTCTATTGCATACTTTCCTTGACCAAGGAAGATTCCATATGTACTCTGGCACACCTCCATGCCTAAGAAATAATGCATCATCCCCATGTCCTTCATCTCGAACTCTGCGGAAAGGATCCTCTTTACATCCGCAATAAGCTCATCCTCACCTGTCAGAAACATGCCATCTACATATAGCAGAAGTATCACTGGTCTTCCGCCTTCAACCTTGAAGTAAAGGTTGGAATCTACTTTAATCTTGGTAAAGCCTAAGCTCATTAGGAAGCTGTCCATCCTGCCGTACCATGTCATAGGTGCCTGTTTCAATCCATACAAGGATTTCTTACACACATGAGTATGTCTGTCATGTGTCTCAAATCCCAGTGGCTGCTCCATGTACACTTCCTCTTCTAATACACCATTCAAGAATGTTGTCTTGGTGTCCATCTAGTGTACCTTCCATTTCATTACTGCAACCAAAGCAAGTATAGATCTGATGGAAGTGTATCCTGCTACAGGTGCAAATGTCTCCTCGTAGTCTATGCCTTCCTTTTGGGAGAAGCCACATGCCACAAATCTTTCCTTGTGTTTTTCAATGCTACCATCTGTAGCATGCTTGATATTGTAGATCCACTTCAAAGTCACAACATACTTTCCTTCTGGTCTTGGAACTATCTCCCAGACATCATTCTTCATAATCGACCGATACTCCTCGATCATGGCATCCTTCCATTATTTATTCTCTGCTGCTTCTTCGTAGTTGGAAGGTTCTTTATCAATGATGTCACATAGCAGGGCCACATAGCTAGAGTATGGTCTGGGTCTCTTGCTTTATCTGTGCATCCCCTCTGGAGCACCATACTTCTCTGCATCTTGTATTGCTTCTCATGCCCATGCTGGTCTTCTTTTGTGGGAGTTCTTCTCACAAGGTGGATCTACAGGTTCTTGTGGTTCTGCCATGTTGCGATCTTCATGATCTTCTGGAATTGATTCTTCCATCGCTGTGTATCTGACTTTGGTTTCTTCAGGTTCTTCAATCTCTTCAATAGCTAGTTTTCTTGATTTGTTGTATGCTGAGTCTTCGTCGAAGGTTACGTATTTGCTGATGTCGACCTTCTTGAATCCTGGGAATTATATTCGGTAAGCTTTTGAAGTGTCATTGTGTCCCACGAATATTCCCTTCTTTCCTGAGGGATCTAGCTTGGTTCTCTTTTCCTTCGGGATGTGTATGTACACTAGGCAGCCAAATATCCTGAGATGGCTAACTTCGGGTTTCTCATCGGAGAAAGCTTCTTCAAGAGTCTTTTTGCTTATTACTCAGTGAGGAGTATGGTTCTGTACATACACGGTTGTCCTTGCTGCTTCTGCCCATAAGTGCATCGGAAGATCCTGGTCATGTAGCATTGCTTTTGTTGATTCCATTATCATTCTGTTCTTTCGTTCTGCAATGCCATCCTGTTGAGGATTGTAAGGAGTGCTCAACTCCCTCTTAATCCCAAATTCTCTGCATAGGTTCTTGAATTCTTCCGAAGTGAATTCTACGCCATTATCCAATCGTAGAGTTTTGATCTTTTTCTCAGTGTGATTTTTGACCAAGGCTTTGAATTCCTTGAACTTGCTAAATACCTCATCTTTACTTTTCAAGAAATAAATCCAAGTCTTACGGAAAAAGTCATCTATAAAAGAAACATAATATACATACCCTCTTAGTGAGTTGGATGACATGGGATTGCATACATCTGAGTGGATTATCTCCAATATTCCTTTTCATTTTCTTTCACTACTGGGAAATTCCTTCTTCACTTTCTTTCCTTGCACACATCCCTTGCAAATTCCTTCATGTTTTGTCTGGATTTCTGGTAGTCCTGAAACTGCTTGCTTGCAATAGGTAGTGATCTATAGTGCACATGTGCAAGCCTCCTGTGCCATAGTTCACTTGGCTCCATGGAGTCACGAACCAATGCTTGTTCAAGTTGTCCCTTCAACTTGTACAAGCCTCCCTCTTGCTCTCCAATTACTGTTGCATCATTTATTGTCTTTCCTTTTGGCCACATTAGGACTTGGCCATCAACAAATGCAATCCTCATTCCTTTTGCATCTAGTGCTGAGATGTAGAGAAGATTCTTCTTTAGTCCTAGACCATATAGAACATCTTTCATCTTCAAATATTTTTCGGAGTCTAGCTTGTAGGAAGCTTCTCCACTTCCTTTGATGGGATATGATAATCATCCCCAAGTTTCACCTTGTGAGGTGACTCATGCTCATATAGATTAACGAAGGATTCTTTGTATCCCGTCATGTGATTGGATGCTTCACTAGATACAAGCCAATCATTGCTCCCATGTGTGATGGTGCCCGTGAGTGCTGAGATTATGACATATTCTTCATCGCTTGAGGAATCACCTTTTTCTTCTCTGGTTCTTTTTCTTGTTGGTTCATCATCTTCAACGATGTGAGCATGATGTATCTTCTTGTTATTCTTATTGTTGGAGGAACCTTTGTTTCTGGGACAATATCTGGAGTAGTGTCCCTTCTCATCACATGTGTAACATCTAACACTGAATAGATCTCTTCTTGGTATCCTTTGTATTCTGTAATGGTGGTTCTCCCTCTTGTTGTGATGGTGGTCCTCCCTCTTGTTGTGATTTCTTCTAGCGTGAACTGTGAGAGATTGATCATCATTGTTTTCTCCCATATTTTATTCTCTTGCTATAAGTCGAGCTTCTTCTTGAGTGCATTCTTCCCATATTCTACTGAAAGTGTTCAACTTCTTTCTGGCACATATTCCTTGAATGAATGAATCCCATGATCTTGGGAGACCATTCAAGGTGGTCATAACGATCTCTCCTTCTTCTACCTTTTCTTCAACTGCTTCAAGTTGTTCCTTGATTTGAGAGACCCTTGTGAAGTAGGATTGCATGGTCTTTGAGTTTAGGATATTCACATTCTTGAGCTGGTTCCTTAACGTCATCTTCTGATTGATGTTCTTCCCTTCGAATAATTTTGTCAAAGCATCGAACATCTCCTTGGGTGTCTTCAAGGATGACACATGGGGGTGTTGAAGCCTCAGATGTGCTGGAAGTACCCCAGGAAACAAAGTAAGGGAGATATCCCAGTCGAAGGCTTCGAATAATCCTACGCAAGGATTACCCTATCCTCAAGCTGTTTGGTGTAGCTAACTCCGACGGGTTTTACGGCTTTGTTAGCCGCTAAGTGTTGGTTGCTCCTCAAAGAGGAGGCTTTGAATCATGAATGAAACTAAATCCTAAATGCAAACCTAACTTAATGTGTAATTTATCAAATGTGATTTTGATAATCAGTTCACATCATTCTGTCAATCTATGATAAATGATAAAAATAATCATCTAATAAAACTAACAGAATGAAAACAAAAATGTTTTTTTCATAAACTCATCAAAAGGAAATAAATATTAGTTTTAATTAGTATTCAATTGATTATCAAGCTGACAAATCATATTCATATCAATTGGTGTGTTATAAGACATTAGAGGTTATGCAAGGAACAAAAATCAAGACAAATCCAGGATTCTACTCATCACAGATTGAAAATGATTCATGCTGCAATTGAAAATAACTTCTGAGGACTAAACATAGGCAACAAAATGTGAATATTAGATGAAAATAGTATATTATGAAAATAAATTGCAGAAAACAAAACAAATTCAATTTATTAAATAAGTTGATGAAAGCCTTAGAGAAGATCTCCAGATCCAATGACCTGAATAAGAAACCACATGCATAAAAATGCATAACAATTCTATATTACAGAGAAAGAAAGAAATTTGTTTCTCCTGAGATCCCCCCCCCAGATTATAGAAGGTAGGTATTTATAAAAAGTAAATGACAGGAGAAGATAAGATCAGTTTCCCCAATTGCTGAGTTAACTAGCTGAGTTGTTCCATTTAGTAAATTCGTCCATGAGAAAAATATGGGAAATTTCGTTTTGAAAAACTAGTCGGATCTCCCAAATGAAGAACTTTATGAGGATTCTGCTCGTTAAAAATCCAATAGGGCACATTCTGCACAAAACCTTTGTCTCAGATTTTCCAGATTCATCTTCATCACTCCATAAATCGCGTCCAAAGATCACTGCTTTCCACTTGGCACATTTTGATCACTCCAAATTTGGGATGTAAATTCTTCAGCTTGACTCCTCCAAATCCAAATCCACACCTGTACAATTCAAAAGAGAAATTAAAACATCATTCCAAAGCTAATGAAATAAATCTAAATTAATAAAAATCCATTTGCAAACCAAAATATAATGAAAATGAACAAATCTGATCCAAATCCGAAATTGACCGTTGAGACAGATTTTCAAGGTGGTTAGGTTATTCAATTGAAAAAAATAATCTTCCCAAATCATTCATCATCCTTCCAGCTTTCCAACGAGTTATCTCGGGCTTGATTTGGATTCATAAATCTCAAGATATTGCTCCCGGAAGTTAAGGCTGCAGCCGTTGATTTCATTGTTGGGTGAATTGTGGCCATTGATTTAACAACTAAATCCATTATCCATATCAATTATTTTTCAAAAGAATAAAACCAAAACAAAAATCCAAAATCAATATTAATCAAATGTGGGGAAGGAAACTTAGAATTTTGAAAAATACATTTAAATCAAAATCGGAAAACAAAATCAAAACCAAAATTAAATTAAAATATAACATAAGAGAAACTTAGGGTCCGAAAATGCGGAAATGAAAAAAATGAAAATTTGGAAAAGTGACTTCCACAAGTTGCTGAAATGATTTTTTTAAATGATAAAAACTTTACCTTCCGCAATCCGCAATGTGGAAATATTTATAGAAATTATATAGTTTCTGCAATCCGCATTTATTTTGCGGAAGGAAATTTTATTAATTAATTAAATGATTATCCAACTTCAAAATTAAAAATTAAATCACCAAATTTAAAGGTTCCGCATTACAGATTGCGGAAATATTAAAAATTAACCATAAAAATTAAAGCTTCCGCAATTGGGAAAGATACATAAAAATGATCAAAAAACTTGAAAAAATGCAATTTTTTTTAAATATTGGACGAAGTAATGAAATAACAATGGAGAAAAGATTAAAAAAAATCTAGAAATATTTACAAAGTAAAAGAAAATCCAATATTTGAAAAATATAGACCTGAAAGTAAAACCAAAACAATTTACACGTTAGTTCTTAAGAAAATAAATGTTGAAAACAAGTTAGGTATATAGGAAAAGAATCACTCCTAAAATATAGGAGAGTTAATGAATTCCATAAATATGTTTCTAACATAATTATTTTCCAAGAATAAAATACCAAGAAAAGAATAATAATATTTCATTTTGCACAATAATAAATGAAAATATTTTTAAATTGCAAAAGAGAAAAATAGAAATTATATTTTCAAGATCAAATTAGCTTATTGAGAAGGAAAGACTTATCCATGATCAAACTAATTTTACATTCGTGAATATTGAACTTTAATCCCACTAATTTCCACATAATCATAAAACAAAGCTCATGGAAATTAGAGAAATTAGAACTCATATAAACTAAAACATGTGTGTTATTTTCATAACATCAAATTGCGTATAAATTTAATATATGGATTTAAAAAAATACACAAATTAATTTAATGAAAGACAACGCATGACCATGAATATTTAAAAGATTTAAATAAGCTTAATTTAAACATTAAATATTAAACTAATATAAGCAAACAAACCAAAAGACTAAGAGTATTTACAATATTTATATTATGATTCTAAGCATTATAAAGTGAAAATAAAACTCCATCAAGCTCAAATATCAAACTAATGCAATATCTAAACTCATAAGATCAATCAAAATCCCAGAATGAAGATGATGCAGGAGCATCGGGGCCTAGGCAGAGCAGTCGAAGATGATCGACATGAAGAAAGCCGACCAGAGGGAGTGTCGACGACCACTGGTGCGAAAGTGAAGATTGGTTGTCGAAGTCAATAAGTCGAGCAAGAGCAGTCGATGTGCGATCGACAGAAGATGCGTAGGTCGAGAGTCGACATGTTATAGGTCGACAGACGACCGAGTTGCAGTGAAGTCACCGAAAGTTGACATGTTGTTGAACTGCGGCGCCAACAGGTTTTGGGCATGAGCCAAGCGAGGAGGAAGGGGCGGACTGGCGAAGCCTTAAATGCGAAGTGAAGCCGACGAGTATGTCGAAGGTTGACGGAAGACAGTATGGTCAAGGCAGTGATAAAACCAACTACTGTATCAGTGTCAGAAGGACGCACAGAAAGTCAAGAAGAGTACTTGGCAGTTGTTCGGGGTTGCTAAGGAAGTTATGAACAGTTATTGTAGGTGGTTGGGATCATGACAAATGTTGCCACAGGTGGATATTGTGCAGCACGACAAAGGCGCTGACAATTGCAGGTCTACAGGATCAGGGAGATCAACGGACAGAGGAAGAGTGCTTCGGGAGTTGGAGTAGACCTCGAGATGCGCAATAGAGAGAAACAGAGTAGAAGACTTGTGCGCATGCACAAAGGAATTCAGTTAGTTCCATTTTGGAGTTAGCACAGAGCAGAGCTCGAGAGAGGATTTGTAGATTGGATAGGACAGTCACACATCTACCGAGCGTAGAGAAGATCAAGCCATAGCTCAGAGTTCAGCAGCGAACCATGAGAGGGTGAAGATCGACACACTGAGATAACACATAGTTACTTATGTATTGTAAGGCTAAGGCCGACATAGTTAGTTGTTTGACATTCCTTGCAGTTTGCATTGTAACCGATTGATTTGAAGTAATAGAAGCCAACTTATGGCATCCTATTTACATCTTGTTTATGTGAACGTGTGTGTTGTGTGTAATCGTTAAGCAAGAACCTTGTCGAAGTGACCTTGCGTCAGAAGGTAATAACCAACCATCATATCGAATGATCAATTTATGCAGCGAAGACCAAATCTAGGTGGGGAATGTGAAGGATAACATGGTAAGTTAACCACCAAGATCATGGAACCAACTCAAATGAATAAAAAAACAAATACAAGCTAGAGATTAGTAAAAATGGAAACAATCCAAATAATACCAGAGATTTAGGAAAATAAATGGTGAAATACAAAAATGGAAATCCAAACAAACAAGAAATAAAAGTGGGGCTCCAATTTTTATTGATAAAAATGGGATCTGTTGTGCCTACAACAGGGGGATGAGATGATCTTTAATGGAGTCTGCAATAATTCTCTTGTCCTTGACCAAGTTCTTCTTATGGATAGCCTTTGCTTCATCTCCCTTTGGTGCTAGAATCTCTTCACTAACATATTTGTCCAAATCATTCTTTTCAAGGACAAGAGCAATCCTATATTTCCATGCTCGGAAGTTATCAACTCCCTCAAGATTATCCTCAAGCTTGGTGTGGTGAGTCATTTTGAAATGTGAACCTCAAATGGAAATAACAGATATTTAGGTCTTACCAATTTGAGATGCCTAATTTGTCAGATAAACCCTAATTTTCCAAAGTTGAAATTTTGAACTTCTAATTGGACAGGAAGATGCACCTCCTCAAGGTGAGTTTTCCAATGTACTCCTTTCCCCAAATTGATGAAGAAAAATCCGAAAAAATCGATGCCTTATTTTTCCTCTCGACAAAAGTGACAGGGACAAAAATGAAAATTTTCGGAATTTGATTCTACTGCCTCCAAAAGATGCGCCATCCTAGGGCGAGTTATCCTAGCCCTCTATTTCAGATGATCTGTAACATCCCGATATTTTCATAAAATTAAAAAAAAAAAAAATCGCCAAAAAAGGGCTAATATTGTAAAATGCGGAAATAATAATAATCAATATTCATTAATTAATAAAAGTGTCGCTTGGTAGGAACAATTTAATGATTGTGTCTTGTGTCTTTTAATGACATCATGAAAATCAATTGATGATTATGTACTTTGTTCGTATGCTGGAATGGTCGAAATTTATGATGTAATGGAAAACAAAATTCTTTGACAAATGCTGACAGTTTAACTTTTCTGGATGATGATGAAAGGGGTCCCACGAGGTGCCCCGAGGCTTACTTAGCGACTCCGCTAAAGCATTGCATTCGTCCTTCATGTGCAGATTCGCAGGTAAGACTATAGCGACAAAAGTCGAGAGTTTAATAACCGGGATAGAAATTGAAACTGCTTAATATTTTTGATGCTATAGGTATGATCTCCTTTCAAAGCTTGTAAGATGAACCTGTCTCTCTCAAGTCTGCAGATAACGTCTATTTCAGGGTGTGATTGTTGTGAATGTGTCCGTCAAGTGTTGATGAATTTACGTAAGGTCATTCCATGAATGCCTTGCGGCTGTTAAGAAATTCTTTCTATAATAATGACGGTGACAGGTTGATGACAAGGTCGCAAGGTCTTAAGTCATACTATGGAGAGATTGGAAAAATGGTTCTACACTCTATTTCCTGGGAAATTAAAATGGTGACGCTTTAAGTATTAACACCCAACCATGCAATAAATGCGATGGGTCCTTGGGTGGCACCATACCCTAACGATGTGTTTAAATAAATTATGGTGTGGACAAGCTTTACGAGCTTACAACGAGCCCTATAATGAACTACATAAAAGTCTTAATGTGAAGGGCGGAGTCAAACCATGTCCTATGGTTGCTCGCGACCTTAGTGGATATTCATATGCTATGATTATGTTTCGAATTTGGTTATATGGATCATATGAGACCTTGGTTATATGGTATTGGTTGATCATTATACATTGCTAAAGTTTACATGTTGAAACTTTTAACATAGATTCGTACGAGTTGGCAGGTGGAATGATGGCCCTGCAAAATGCCTGTAAACGAATCGATGGTGTAATAAATGGTTTGGTTTGCAATTAAAGTGCTTGGCCATCGTGTTAGGGATAGTGTTATGTGCACGTCTATGTGGAAGTTTCGGCGTGATAAGGTTTGGCAATTGCTGAGTTGTAGCGGCCTCCTGCCCTGCTATCATCCGATATGGCAACTCCGTGGCTTGGGAGGTAGATGAGCCATTTAATGCTGCACCTGCCACCTTCCAACGTGGCTTGATGTGGGTGAATCTCCGCCGTTGATCATTGTGTATTGGGATAAGCCGAACCCTCGCGTAACTTATGGATCTTTGTAATGTTTCTTGGTCATTTTCTCGGTGGTAGGGTTTGGGAGGTGAGGCCAACCGACCGAGAGGCACCTAGGGTTTGCTAGTTTTTCTAGCCTCCCTCGGGCTCGATCCTGAGATCGGTAGCAACCCTGGGTCTGCGAGTGAAAATTATTCATGGAAGCCAAGTCTAGAATGATAGTGTGGTAACCTACAGGTGGGATGAGTGCATTTGTACCGGCGTTGCTGTAGCTTGTAAGTCTGGGTTTTTCAATTGAGTTGGAAGTTTTGGGAGGTATCCCTCATCGTGGTCTTCGAGCTGGGTGCATCTCCTTCACAGTGAATGGAAGCTGGCTACGTCAAAAAAAACTCTGTTATAACTCAGGTAATGTATTCGTTGCAAAGGTTCTCCCACTATTCTTTGTTGCATACGTTCTATTTCATGATCCGATGCTTACTCGTTGCATGGATGTTGGCAGGTGATCCTCGGCGACTCCACAGGGTGCCGGAATAGTTGAAGAGGAAGCGATTTTAAGCAAACCCACCAGTAAGCTTCAATGGTATCCCTCCTTAGTGGTTCTCTTGGAATCAGACTTGATGGGCAAGTGCTGGTAGCATGCCTTCGCGGCAGTGGCTTATCTCATCTGCAGCATTTGGCAACCTTCAGTTTTTTTGAGTTTCGTTGATAGAATAGGTGATGTAAGAGTTTTAAAATATGTGGCCGGCCATGCCTGGCATCAGCGAGTTTAGTAGGGTTGAACCCTTGTGTTTGCGACCCTTCTTGCATCGTTCTGTTTTATGTCTTAACATTTGAGTAGTTCTGGGTTGATGCATGAGGAGATATGTTGACAGTAACTTTGTTTCCAATATTTGCTATGTGTATAAATGGTGCGGGGTTTCGAAATGAACCTCCAGCAAAAGATAGCGGTGACCGTAGGGTGTAACTACTGTTTTTTAAATGGAAACGATAATATTAAGGGTTTAATGGTTATGTTTAGTAAATGGGTCTTCTCGTTTTTGTATCTGTATCTAATCGTCGGTTAAGATACTTTGGGTTTTATGTCTGCGTAAAGTGTCGTTCGATTTTTTCAGTCTTGAACTCAGATCCAAGGATCGAAAGGCATGTTTTCAGTTGTTTGAATAAAAAGTGGCTATAAGCCGAGAAATAGAAAGAAAGGAAATGGTTTGTTTGAAGGCATAAGTGATAACGTTTAAACCCTAGCTATCGATGTGAATGAAATCTACATGTCTATGTTGTTGTTTTAAAGGAATAAGAACAACGACTCTTGATTCTGCAATTTAATTGTTTGTGGTGATGAAACCTTCGTTTTGGAAACTGTTTAAAGTTTATAAATAATAATGTATTGAAACCCTGTTGATCCCAGCTAGGGTGTAGAGATATTACAATTTAATCTGTTAATTTAATTAAGCTGTGTTTTCCCTAGCTGTTAATAACTTGGTATAAGTTTTATCATATGCAATTGATAGTTCAGGAAACAAAGATAATAACAGTGCAATCATCAAATAATTTGATTGCTTATGAATATGCAGTTTTTCTATTCTAGCTATTTATTCCTGTATTCGTTCATTTTGGACCTCAGATGAAAGGATAAAATATACAGTAACTTTCTTTCTGTCTGTACAATATAATACAGTGGAGACAATATTCATATAAGATCAGTCAGATTCTAAAGTAATAAGGAGATAGAAGAAAAATGGGAATATGGTTAAACAGAATACATACTATTGTTTTCTTTGAAATAACTAATAAATATCAGTAACTCTAGTTGTTAACATCATGATCACCTTCAGGAAAATAATCTACTACCATACTTGGTTTCTGTTAAGTTGCTTCAGCATGCAAAATTAAATAGTAAAACAATACATGCATAGATCAAATCTACAGCTGCAAAAATACAAGATGCATGGTAACATAGTCTGTGCATGGGTGGTTTTTGGTTTAGATGCTTAGATGCATGCAAGGTTTCATTTTTAGCTGGGCAGAGTTAATGCTACCTCTCTGTACTGGAGTACGATGCAGCTCCACACATGGGGAAAAATGCAGAGGAGTCATTTTATCGGTTTGGCAAATCTATATTAACTAGGATCTGACATTTTCTACTATGGATCATTAAATAATAATACTAAACCATTTTCTGAGAGCAATCATGTGAATTGAAAAAGAAAACATAGCAAAATAGAACCTGAGGGTAATGGGAGGAACAAACCACTCAAGAAACCCGTTCCACCCAACCTGCTCCCAAACAACCAAGATGTCTGCCTTAGGACCCCCGAGCCTATCCACTGATCCACCAGGAGGAAGAAGGTTCTACAGCTTGTGACTTCCACTTGCAACAACAAGAAAATTTATATATCCAGCCTTAACAGGCTTAGTAATTCCATGGGATCAGCACCAGCGCCTCTGGTCTGTCCTTCTCATAACATTTGCAGACTTATACTTGCACTCTCCACAGCCTCCCCTATTTGAATCTCTCAGCCATCACCTGATGAGCATGAGGAATGTTTATGCAGAAAACATTGTAAGAGCTGCATGCTCAATTCGAATTGCCCTTTATAGGCTGCCTAGGTCTTTTGTAATTAACTGGTCATTAGTGAGCTGCCTGCTCACCTCTCTCCACCTGGAGAGGGAAATGCCACAAAATTAGGGGGAGTTGTCCCATCCCAATAGCTAATGGTAGAGTGCAAATGCTACCATCTGTCCCAATCCTTCCAGCAGCTTCCATTCCTCCTAGTGGGCCAGTGGATACTCTTGTAACAACTTTCTTGAGTGTTTGTCTCCCATTTTCATTTATTAAATAATAATAATGAGTCATTACATTCAATTTTGACCTACTTGGTCATAATTACCAACTTGTAATTATAATTTAACACAAAGTATTTTTGCAAAAAGAATAATAGTAGGAAATAATTATTCTCAAAAATTGGGTAGGTGACATGATCTGTGGAGAGAAGACCTTGAACTAGGAAGCCCTAGTTTCCCGTTACTGTATAATGCCTTCTTTTCAGGTTTGCTCTGAAACCATGTTAGAGTTTGCACTTTAATTAAATTTAACTAGGATATTTAACTGAAAGAATAGCAAGCACAACAAAACAAAATATACACAATAGCTTTCCTCGGGGAAACCATAAAGGAGAAAACCCTGCAACTTCCTCAAAGATAGATTCATCACTAATACAATATCACAAAATGGAAAACCCAAAAATAGGAATTCTTCTGCAGCTCTCTCTTCTTTCTCCTCAGTGAACTTGTCTTCTCTCTCTTGCTTATGCGAACTTGAGTGAGTGAGAGATGTGTCCAAATGAGAGAGTAAGATCTCTATTTATACTTTATGTTTGGGTGACCCAATTCCCAATTAGGTTGGCCTCACTAAACCTGATTGGGTTGAATTTTCCTAGGGGGACTTAATAATACATTTTACATTTGACTTTAAGGGATCTAATTCCCCGAATTACAATGGAGGTTTTACCTCAATGAATTTGCATGACTAAACATAATAATGACATCCTCGAACAGAGGAAAAACATCTCCAACGGAGGTACAATAAAAATACAATAATAATATAATAATAATAAACAAAATAATATCTTCCGAAGTTACAATTACAACGACACCTCGCATTTTAATTTCCTCTCTTTGCATGAATGAAGGATGGCAAGAAGAGTCTTAATCGAACTCTTGTTAAATCCTAGAATTTAGTGGGGAACAAACCGCTATTTTTATAGGAGGTAGTTGCATAGACCTAGGAATTAGTTATATCCACTTCGCTTGTGTCACCTATTAAACTATAGGTTATGGTCAATATCAACATTATACAAGTGAATATTAATGTAATTGTGAAGTGGGTAGGAAAATAAACATTGGTAATTACGTATATCAACATTCCCTTAGACCCCCTCACCTTTCGCCTCTTGTGGTATCATAACCTCTTTAGGTGTTTATCTGTAGTCAATCTTGGCTCTTTTATTAACTTCAAAATATCCATGTCTATAAATATCTGCATTCACCATGGTATATCTACTTCATGGTATAATAAAGCATAGTAAAATAAAGTATCTATGCAAAGCATATAAAAATATATTAACAATCTCAAGTTTAGATAATTCCAGAGGTTAAGACTAGGACATTATAGGATACAATTCCACATTAAGTCTTCATTGAAGATGAAGAACATGAAGAGATTAATTGATGCCCTAATTCCAAAAATGTTGTAGAACCTCCTCCATAAACCACATTATATGTCATAACCTGTATATCATAAATTATCATAGAACCTTTTCCAGGAACCACTTTCTAGAACTTGATTTACAATTATTGATTTATATTAACACATGAGGGCATGATGATTCATTTTTTCTTGCAATTCTTTCATGTGAATGAGATATAGTAAAACCACATAAAGTTATGATAGTCTTTTCAATGCATATGTTTATAAGAGGAATGGCAATTGACTATTATGTTGGTTTCCACATGGTATTATAGATCACGGTTAGAAAGATACACAATATTCTACTTATAGTATGATACACAATAACATGATATGATATATGATTCCTCATAACCATACATGGTGGGGGCTTCACCACAAAATTCTACTCACTCAAGTGCAAGTATTAACATCGAGTCCTCATCTTGTCACAACGTTTTGCATCAAATTGTATATAAAACGTATGTTGAATAATAAGTGAATAATGCCATATAAATATGCTTGAAGAGGCCCCTTTTTGCCTTTTTATTTGAAAAGGTATGTCATAATAATTTTTTTTTTATCATCATCATCATGTATCTTCAGTGAATTGAATAATTAACAATGAACAAATTGAAAATGGTTGACAAGATTGTTTTCACTATTTTTTCAAAAAATAAGTAAAATCAGAACCAAGATTGATGTTTTTACCTAGATGTGACAGTGCAATGAAATGCTAGAGGTGCAAGACTAACATGTTCTCCATGCTCTAATTATCCTTAAATTACACAATAATGATATTATCATGATCACTTATATCATCATAATTGTAAAAATGATTACCATTTGAACAAACACATTTATATTTGTAATTCTCAATAGAATAGATAAAAATAAATTCAATGTAATAACTAATTTTTGAGTCTAAGTATTTTAATATTTCATCAATACAAATTGTTGACACAAACTCTTAGAGTTGAAGTTCATACAATATCATCTTGTTGTTTTTTGATTGTGAAAATCCTCACAGCAGATCTAAGAGATGATGTATACCTCACAAAAAGGATTAAGCAGGAAAATAGAAGAAGAGTGAACAATGCAGTGTAAAGGAGCAACATAATTATGATACAGTAGAACTCGGATAGACGCAGAATAACATCACACACTAATTCATTAATCACAATATGGAAAAATAAATAATACAATGGTGAGAGGATTCGAATGCCAAGGTGGCAATTCGAATTAGACTTCATGGAGTGATCATCAGATCAATAGAGTGTCATCAAAGCACAACTAGGAGTCCTCATCATCATCAATGGAGTCATCAATGCACAAGTAATTGTCAACCAGATGTCAAACTGAGTCTAACTAAGTGTGGTAGGTGTAACTGGCACATGGAGGCACTAACTGAATGAAATAGGATCAATGGAGGGCGCATGAGAAGCTAACTGGAGTCAGAATAGGCAGTCTAGTCTCACTGGAGGTCCATCGGAGTGATACAGTCAGTTGAGAGTCAGTCTAGCCTTAAATCAAGGAAAGATATAAAGATAACTAACTAACTGAAGTGCAACTGAGTGGTAGGTGAGAGAGGGCGCCTAGGATGCATGCAATTGCATGCAGGGCGTACTAAGCACTAGGAGGGCTAAAACTGGTCAGAAAGAAGCTCCTGGGCTAGCTAACTGAGGGCTAGGTGCTGGGACTGATGACTGGGATGCATGCAATTGCATGCATGCGTGCAAAATCATGACTGCATGCAAAATGCATGCATGACTGAAAATGCAAAAATGGATAATGCTGGTAGGACTAGGATGGAGTATAGGAATATCCCAACATTGATTGTTAGGATATTTAGACACTTATGAGTTAGTTAAATTCAACTTGGCTTAATATAGATATATTGATCACCGAGTTACATAGATGGAAGCAATTAACATCATCAATCTCAGGCATCCATCCTAGTTTGGAAACCTAGCCTGAAACACTACCTACACCCCCAGCTTCCCACAAAGGTGGTTGAGCCCTCAGATTAGCGCCCTCCTCCTACCCCAAATAAACTTGCATTTTGTTCCCTGGTCTCTTCCTTGGCACCCCCTGGTCCAAAAGCTCCTCCTTCGAAATGTATAAAGAAACTTCCGGAAATTCCTGTAGTAGATCTTCCTTCCAATCCATCAAGATCTATGGCACTGTCTCTCTTTGAAAGAGGTCTTGCGAGACAATTCACAGGAATCTGGCCGTCTCTGAGCTCATTGGAAATTTGGGTCCAAAACAGTTGGCATCCATTGATTAAGAATAGATTGTCTACATATTTCTGTGGAAGAGGATTCTACGTTTTTTTCTTCGAAACCAAGGAAGACAAGGATTTAATCTTCTGTGGATGTCCATAATTTTTTAGTAAGAAAGGAATGTACTTAAATTGTTGGACTCCATATTTTAATATGGAGTTGGATGTTCCTTCCATGGTCCCAGTTTGGGTGAGACTCCCTCACCTACCTTTGCATTGTTGGGGAGAAGATGCGATGAGGAATATTGGAAATAAACTTGGAAAATATCTAGATAGAGTTGAGCCGAAGCAAATATGTTTGATTGTGCAAGAATATGTGTTGAAGTAGATCTATAAAAGGGCCTTCCCAAAGCCATTCTCCTTCAAATCGACAGTCGATAACATGTACAACAACTAGATTAGGAACAATTACCATTCAAGTGTAAGGCATGCCACGAATATGGACACTTTGTAAAATATTGCAAAAAGTAGGGACAACAACCAAAATTAACCCTCTCGCTTGAAACACAATGGAAAGAAGTGAAAAAAGAAAATGACTAACAAACATATCGGCCACGTGGGAGCCTCAGGAGAAGGCCCTTCAACCTATGGAATACCCCCTCTGCCCTTGGTCCCTTCAGCCTCTGTAAATGAGCCTTAAATTAATCCTTCTTCGAGCCCTATTCTTCCTCCCCAAGTTCAGACTTTTGATAAATTTGAAATCCTTGAAGCATCCCAAAAATATGGAGTGGAGTTCCCATCCTCCTTCCAAAATCATCCCCCTTTGTCACAATCGAAAACCCCTCGCACCTTTGTTTATGTAGTCTCCCCAAATGTAGTTCCACCGGGATATTCTTCCCTCCCAAGGGTTCCCTTTTTCCTAATTCCTTCTCTCAACAACCAAGATGTTTCACAAGTAATATTGAACTCACAACTAGTTCCAGGTGAACATGAAGATATAGACACAAGATCAGAACCACCATTGGGAGTTCTCACTCGCAAACAAGAGAAGCAAATTTCTAGTGATCCATAAGAGAAGGAAGAAGGATAAATTCAAAGGAAAAAAGTAGGGCGGAGAACAAAAAAAGAAACTCGAGAAGAGATGACCAACAAAGAGAAGATGACGGGATGACAAACTACCATGGAATAAACAATGCACATTTCTGGGAAAAATGCAACTAGGAAAAGCACAAGAACTGAAGGAAACCGGAGGGGAGGAGGGGAAAAATCATCCCAAGGTAAATAATGATAATAGTCTTTTGGAACTTAGAGGCCTAGGTAGAAAACAAAAACTGAAATAAGTGAGAGATCTTATAAAATCCAAAAGACCCAAGGTGCTCCTACTCTAGGAGACAAAAGACACAAGCATAAGAGATGGAAAGAATTGGAAAACATATTTGTTCCAAAAGTCAAGAAACATTAGTGAGTTCAAGAGGAGTATAAGGAGGAATCATAACCTGTTGGAACGATCAAGAGTTAGAAATGGTGAAAGTCAATAGTACACAACACTAGATCTTTACAAGCCTGGTATGAAAGAACTACTGGTAAGTCATACAACATCAATAATATTTATTCTCCAATCCATTATAAGGAAAAGGAAGAATCCCGGAACACTATAAAAGAGTTGAATAACGAGATGGGTATGCAACACAGTATCCTAGCAGGAGATTTAAATCTAGTTCTTTCTCAATCAAAGAAAAGGGGTGGGAGTGTAGTTCGAGACCCATTCAAAGAAGAAATAGAAGACATCATGATAGATTGTGATCTAGTGGATATCATCCCAAAGAAAGGAAAGTTCACCTGGTCAAACAAATGGTTAGGGAAAGGCCTCATTGTTGGTTGGCTAGATAGATTTTTTCTCCACAGTAATTTCATGGAAGATGAAATGGAAATAACCTCATATATTACCCCCTCTACCATTTTCGATCATAAACCTATCAAGCCATCTATGGAAGAGGTTGATACGCCCCCCTCCATTTTAGGTTCAATCCCTTTTGGCTTTAGTCCTCAGAAGGGTTCAAATTGAATAGGAAGATTTGGACCCAAAGAGTCATTGGATCTCCTGGGTTCATTTTGGAAACAAAGTTGAAAATGGTGAAATATCATTTAAAAAAGTGGTCTAAGACATCCTACATGGAGTTGGGAGAAGAAAGGAAAGACTCCAGGTCCAATTAGAAGTTCTGCATTAGAATGTGGAATCTAAGGAGATAGACTATGAACTTCTAAGATAGGAGAAGGATTTAAGCCAAAAAATTCATAAAGGATTTCAAAATGAAGAGGAACATTGGAGACTTAAATCGAGAATCCTATAGTTAATTAAATCAGGAGACAAAAACACTACCTTTTTTCACAAACAAACAAAGGAAAGGAAACAACAAAATAATGTAAAGGAAGTAAAGTCATCAAACGGAGAAAGAATGATAGAGATAGAAGACATCAAGAAGGAAGCTTTTTGCCACTTTAAATCTCTTCTCTCCAAAGAAGAGAATGAAGATGATCCTCCAATGGACGAATTGTTGTATGAAATCCTAGATTTAATCACCCCAAAAGAAAATGCAGAGTTCACAGTTGAAATAATGGAATCAGAGGTGCAGGAGGCAATCTGGGGGCTAGAATTCGATAAGGTTCCAGGACCTAATGGTTTCTCATTTATTTTTTTAGGCACTTCTGGGAGTTGGTTAAATATGACCTCTGTAGAATGGTTTAGTGGTCCAGGACGAAATGTGTGGTGGGGGGAGCCACCAACTCCTCCTTCCTTTCCCTTATCCCAAAGGAATTTAATCTAACTTCTTTCTCCAAATCCAAACCCATCTATTTATGTAACTTATAAAATTCCAACCAAAATATTTTCTAATAGGTTTAAGGGTCTTCTCTCTAGAATCATATCTGAAAATCAAGGGGGATTCATTCAAAAACATTAGATCATTAATACTAATTATATTGGTTCAAGAAGCTATTCATTCAAGCAAATTAAGGAAAGAAAGCGGACTGGTAATCAAATTGGACATGGAAAATGCGTTTGACCAAGTACACCATTCCTTTCTTTTTGCAGTTTTGAGAAAATTTGGATTTTCTAACCATTTTGTCCAATGGAGAAAAGCATACATTGGAGAGCCATGGATTGCTCCACTAGTTAATGGAAGGCCTGCATGTTTCTTCAAAAGCAGTAGGGGGATACATCAAGGGTTCTTGCTTTCACCCCTTCTCTATGTGCTTATGGAAGAATCTTTCAATATGAAATTAGAGGCTGAAAGAAGATCGGGGTACCTCCCTAGAATTCTAATAATCAGAGGGGAAAAGGAGCTGAATCACTCCTCTACTAGGAGGGGCCTCTCAAATAATTGCAACCCAATACAAAGGAGTTCTTGATCAATACCTTAATGTTTCAAGACGAGCAATGAATAAAGGAAAATGTTGCATATATGGATGGAACATGACTCCAAGGAGACTGACTAATTGGCACTATTCTACAATTCAAATGGACAACAAAATGGACATCCTTAAACTACCTGGGTATACAGATCTTTGAAGGAAATCCCAAGTCTTCTGATTGGCAAAAAATTATTGACAAAATCAAGAAAATAATAGACCAGTGGGGGACGAAATGGTTAAACCCAACTTGAAACATAGTTCTCTTAAAATCTATTCTCTTAGCTTTACCCATATATCAAAGCTCGACTCTCTTAGCTCATGTGGGGGTGTTGCTTCAGATCTCTTTTCTCTGCAGGAAATTCTTATGGAAAGGGGGGAAATATAATTCCAAAAGGTTTCATTTGATAAAATGGGGAATTGTATTGGCCCCTTATGAGCAGGGTGGTCTAGCTATAAAAGACCCCTTTCTAATGAACAAGACCCTAGGTGCTAAGATCCACTGGCGTCTTGTCTCCCAACAAAAGGCCTGGTCTAAATTCATTATAACAAAAAAATATATTAGCTCAAAATGATTGGGAAGTTTAGATAAAGTCATAAAGAATAAGTTTGCCTCGTCTCTTTGGAACTTATGCAAATCAATGTTATTAATTATACAATATAAACTATCATGGATTCCAGGAAATAGATCAAAAATAAAGATTTGGACTAATCTAATAATGGGGAGTGAACCTCTAAACACTATAGAGGACCTTACTCCATTGAAGCAGTGGATGGAGAGATCTAGACTTGGAATTTTATTCGATATCTCTTAGTGGGACTCGCAAGGGATTTGGAGAGATTGGAGGGTCAAAGCTCTCCTTGAAGAGTTGGCCATTAATTGGTTGTCTTTGCTATCTAAATTTAAGGGCAAAGCTCCCATAAAAAGGACATACAAAGACAAAAGAGGTTGGGGGCCAAAGGTAGGAGACTATTCTCTTAAGGATGGATATAATCTTCAGATGACCTCGAGACCATCACTTCCAAGATTAGCTTCTTGGAAGGTGATATGGTCAAGTGAAGCAATCCATAAAATTAACGCCTTTAATTGGATCCTAAATCATGGGTGAATCCCTACAGAAGACAATATTAGAAGAAGAGCTTTTCAAGGACTCTCTCAATGCCATTTATGCAAAAAGACAAAAGAAACGACCCTTCATCTCTTTTTGGAGTGTAAATTCTATCAAGCAGTTTGGAGGCTAATCCTGTCCAACCTCCTTCAGAATCCTGGCATGCCTCCAAGTTGGAAATAAGCATTCACATTGTGGCATAAGAAATACCCAATTTTTTTAAATTATAAAAACTACTTTTAAAGAGAGTCTGGAAGGCTCTTCATCTATTGGAAAATTTGGTTAGCTAGAAATTATGTTGTATTTAGGAGTAAAGAGATAATAGCAAGAAGAATAGCTGCCCAAGCATGGGCTCTCCTCGTTGAAACCATAAGGCATAAAGGACATTCTCATCAAGAAGTTACTGATTTAGATGTAGAAGAAAATGAGTGGTTATCCTCCATATTAAATTCCTCGTCGTCTCCCCCTTTCAAATCAATTAGGAAT
This sequence comes from Larix kaempferi, assembly GCA_027924585.1. NCBI lineage: Eukaryota > Viridiplantae > Streptophyta > Pinopsida > Pinales > Pinaceae > Larix > Larix kaempferi. The sequence continues at coordinate 5,133,153 of BSBM01000397.1, read as the reverse complement.
TCCTCCTACCAGGATTGGATTCTAAGAATACTAGAAAAGGAATTAAGTCCTTGGATCTAGGGGATACATCAGAGTATTCTCTTTTTCGATGGGGCTTCCAAAGGAAATCTAGGGGTGGTAGGTGCGGGAGTTTCTAATTGACCTCGAAGGAAATCAGGAAACCAATTACTCTTGGGGATTAGGAATGTCGACGAATAATCGAGCAGAGGTGCTCTACCTTTGGAAAGGTTTATATCTAGCAAGGGAAAATGGGGTTACAAAGATAACAGTAGTTGGCGACTCAAAATGATTAATTCAAGGTCTCATTAGAAATCTGGTCCCCAAAGATGCAATCATAGGCAAAATTGTAGACATAATTCATCATATGGTAGAAAGGTTTGAGGAGATCTATCCCATTCATGTTAAGATATTGTTGAAATCCAAAGTGGATAGGAAAGCGAATTTGGCTTGTTTTCTAAACATAGGGGAACTAAATTTGGAGGGGGATATCTATCTCGCCCCCATCCCATAGGTCTAATCAATTAAATAAGTGTTCATGATGGTGGTTAGAGGTGGCATAAATGGGGCAGTACGAGCCCATCCCAACTCAAACATGGGATACACAAAGGTTTCTCTTCCTTGTGTGAGAGGAACCTGGGTGTACTAAGACAAGACATGCATGATTGTTTCCATCATGATTGCAGAGTGCAAATGAGAATCATGGTGGAATGAAGAAATATCCTGCATGAATATGCACAATACCAAGGATTTGGAATGGTGAAGGGGGAGATGGAGACTGGATTTATAAGGTGGTGAGCCACTTCAAGTTATATTATGGGAAATTAGCGAAATACGAACCTCAATTACCATATAGAACTAGGCAAAGGAAAAGATGGCTCAGTTTCCCCTTCTCGCAATGCTTGGCAAAGATGTGAGCGACAGATGGACACAGTGTAGGAAATGATGGACTATTTTTCTAGTCACCTAGAGAGTTGGAAGAACTTGGAGAGGAGGACAGAAGAGGAGTTGCAAGCAATTCGTTAGCACCAAAATATTTTGAGCAGTCAACTGGAACGACAAACCACTAAAAATATGTTAACGGATTCAGAAATTTGCATTATGGGAGGCAAAGTCAAGGAGCAGGATGATCAATTGCATATCATGCAACAAGAGATCAAATATATGAAAAAAGCATCGTCCCTAAGTATTTGCAGGGTCCGATAACCCATATCTCAGTAGGTTCGAGGCAGGAAGAATCATAAGTGGAAAAGGAAGAAACAACGATGGAACAATGTCTCCCACATCTGTAACAATTGGAAAAAAGCACACAATGATCAACCACCCCAACAACGAATCCTGGAAATCCTGGTTCAAAAAATTATCATGTCTTTCTTTGAATCATGTTTTGCAAAATTAAGTTTTTAGGGAGCACTATTTTTAGAATTTATAAAAGTCGAATAGGAAGCAGAACTAGTGATCATAGTAGTATATGTGACAGAGACAACGACTCTAGAAATTTTGAATTTTGGTTTTCGATAAGGAAAATTTCCTACAAATTTTGTATCAGAGGCTAGACGTTCCAATATCAACCTTCATTTTAATAGAAATACATCTTTCTCTGGTTCTAGTTAAAAAAAATAATAAAAATAAAAATAAACTTGGTTTAATGTGTCTTTATGTAAAGTGTGTTTTTGTAGTATGCCTTTGTAGTTATCTAATCCAATGGTCATGATATGTTATAGATACAGTGATCCAAGATCTATCTTCTCCTTGATACCAATGGCTATATTGATGTGGCTTAGCACCCAATTGATCCATTATCTATACTTCAAGAGAGGGAGGCCATTTTCTATTGATCAATTGTGAGAAGATCATATGTAAAATATTTTTCTTTTGTATTAATATATTGCCTCAAGTGGCCTTTTTTGGCTAGGGTCATGGAACATTTCCCTCTTTGAGGGTTTTAACCATCCTAGAACCATATAAACTCTGGATCTACCATGTGCCGAGAGGGATCAAACCCCTAGAGGTGCAAACCTTTTTTATTATCTATTTCTTGTTTGATAGGTTTGCACCTCGAGGAATTTGATCTCTCTCGGCACATGGTAGATCCAGAGTTTAGATGGATCTAGGTTGGTTGCAGTCACATTAAATTTGTAGATGATCGTCATTGTGTATGTAAAATTCACTATAACTTAAACCTGATATCAGAGGGTGGACTCATTGAAATCATTGCAACATACAATAAAATCCTCTATAAAAAAAGAATCACATTGGGGGAAGATGTTTTCATGTTATGTCACATTACATCAATGCAATTGAATTGCTATGTATTTTTAGCAACTCCACTCTTTGATATTAGGTTTAAGTTACAATGAATTTTACTGTTTGTTGCATTGATATCAGTGATTCAACGAGAGGAAATCACTAATATAAATGCAACAAACAGTAAAATAATCCAAGTACCTTAAAACACCAAAGCAATTTGATTTCACTTGGATTATGAGTGACTCCACTTTCTGATATTATGTTTAAGTTAGAATCAATTTTATTGTTTGTTGCACTGACATCAGTGATTCAAAGAGAGGAATCACTAATATCATATTGTATGTTTATTGTCTTTATATAAATGTCGGCTTAAATATTTTTAAACCTTCATTGTTTGTTGCATTAATATCATAGACTCAAAGCGAGCGAGGAATCACTGATATTAATGCAAAAAAAATCAAGTACTTTGAAAATCCAAATCAATTTGATTTCACTTGGATTATCAGTGACTCCACTCTCTGATATTATGTTTAAGTTATAGTTAATTCTATTGTTTATTTCATTGATATCAGTGAGAGGAATCATTGATATCAATGCAACAAATAGTAAAATTCACTTTAACTCAAACCTAATATCAGAGAGTGGTGTCATTGAAATCAATGCAATCAATTTTTACTATTTATTGCATTGATATAAGTGATTCAAAGAGCGGAATCATTGATACCATACTCTATTTTTATTGTGTTTATATACAAGTCGGTTTAAATATTTTTAAATTTTTACTATTTGTTGCATTGCTATCAGTGATTCAAAAAGATGAATCACTGGTATCAATGCAACAAACAGTAAAATACTCTAAGTACCATGAAAATACAAAGTAATTTACTCCACTCTCTGATACTAGGTTTAAGTTACATTGAATTTTATTGTTTATTGCATTGATATCAATGATTCAAAGAGAGGAATCACATATATCAATGCAACATATAGTAAAATTCATTGTAACTCAAACCTAATATCAGAGAGTAGAGTCACTTAAATCAATGCAACCAAATTGCTTTGGATTTTCATTGATGTTGTTGCATTATGTCATGTTATGTCAATGCAATCAAATTGCTTTGGATTATCAATGATTCCTCTCTGATATTAGGTTTAAGTTACAAAGAATTTTATGTTGCATTACTATATGCAACAAACAGTAAAACTCACTGTAACTTAAGCCTAATATCAGAGAGTGGAGTTACTGAAATCAATGCAATCCAAGTGAAATTATATTGCTTTGGATTTTAATAGTACTTGGATTATTTTGGATAACTAATCTAAAACGATTCTATTATATTTTTAAAACTAAATTTATTATATTAAAACACACATAAATTGCAAGTGTGACCATTTATTTTTCTTACATTCATACATATTTTTAACTATTTTCATTTCGTCTCCTAATTATAATGGTGACAAATTATGTTCTTTTTCAAATGATTCATGACATTATTGACCTATTTAATTTCAATGATCTATATACCTTTAATTTAACTATTTTACATTATTTTTCCTATAAAAATTATTTTGAGTCATTAAAAACACATGTTTTAAACTCATCCCAATCTACCATGTTAAATATATACTTTTTTTTAACTATTTAACATTGTTTTACTTTTTAATTTTTCTACATTGTTTTACTTTTTACTTTTTTACATTGTTTCACTTTTTAAATTATTTATATTGGTTTACTTTTTAATTTTTTAACATTTTTTTAGTTATTACTTTTTGCTATTCTTTAAAAGTTATTATTGAATTTTTAATTATAAAAATTTATGTCAACTCAATTATAACTATGTTGGAATGTTACGTTACATGGTATGTAAGGTGACAAAATATCCTTCATAGTGGTTGGAAACATTATGTTACATTGTTTTACATTTTATTTTTTTTACATTGTTTTACTTTTTCATTTTTTTACATTGTTTTGCTTATTACTTTTTCCTATTCTTTAAAAGTTATTATTAGATTTTTAATTAAAATTTATGTTGGCTCAATTATTACTATGTTGGAACGTTAAGTTACATAATGTAACATGACAACATTTTCTTCATAGTGGTTGGGAATGTCACGTTACATAATGTAACGTGACAAATGTGAGTACATCTCCCCCATACTGGGATGTAAAAGCATCTCTTGGTGCAACAATGTAACACACATTTACTAATCTTTGATCTATTTATCTGAGTGTTTCCCTTAAGATGTTCAACTTGTTTGGAATACCCTATTTGTTGAAATGATGACATCAAAGCACTTATGAAGACCAGGTCTTATTGTCGATTGAGATATTGAAATTGTGTTGTTGCATGCATAAAGGAAATATAGTTTCTACTAATTGTAAGCATTTCTAGGATGAGAAAGTCATTTTGTTGCATATAAGGTGCTACTTTCATTTGGAAACCCTTTTCGTTTCATTGTTCATCAACCCAATTCATTGTGCAACAAAGAATTGTAAGAAGTCTAAAATTGGTCATGTATCGATTCTTTTGCAAGCTTAGTTAAATATTGGAAAAAAGGCTAGGTCATGAACACAATGCTTAGATGCATCTAAGTACTCACTTGGGATTAATGACTTCCTAACAATTTTGAGGCTAACATATTGTGTACACTGCACATTCACTCTAGATATAGAGTTTCCTTTATTTTCTCCATGTTGTGTTCCAACTCCTCAAAATGTTGAATCTTCTAGTGTAATATTTGTCTTACTATTATTTTCCAAAAAGATATCTTTGGTTCAACATTTGAACTTGAGCCCAACAAACCACTAAAAAAAGGAATTACCCAGGTTTTAATAACAATTGACATTAAATGTTCCATCTTCCTCTCTTCTTCATTTGCTATAAGTTGTTTTGCATGTGTTGCTACTACTCACAAAGCTATTCCAATAGCAGCTTGTAGCTATAGATTCGATGGAGATATTTTTCACTAAAGTATGAATGTATGTCTTTTGTGTCTTGATCATTTCCTGCAATAATAGAAAATCCCATTCAAGCAATATAAGAACCAATTTAAGGAATAATGAACTGAGACATAGAATATTGAAAAAATTGCATAAGTAGCGCAAACCATCCCCCCCCGCTCTCTCTCTCTCTCTCACACACACACACACACACACACACATCTTAAAACATTGAATGATGCAGTGCAAACCATCCATGTGAGACTAAACTATCATGTCATTAGATAAAATATCCAACATGAACACAAATTATAAATAAAAATTCCAAATAACAAAGTAAAAATGACACACACACACGCGCACGCGCGTCTACATATATGTCCACTATAAACCACCCCCCGTGAGACTAAAATATCATGTCATTAGATAAAATATCCAACATGAACAACAACTATAATTAAATTTAAAATAACAAAGTAAAATTGGCACACACGCACGGGTGTGTGTGTGTGTGGGTGTGTACATATATGTCCACTAGGATAGCTTCCTTGGTTCAAAAGGGCCATTCAAGGCAAATCTCTCTCTCTCTCTCTCCAAGGAAATTTGAACTAGGCAACTGTTAGCATGAAATTGGTCAAATTCCCACCAACATTTGAAAGTGTTTGCACCAAGTTTGGGCATGCTCCATGAGATTTTGGGTACATGGTGTATGAATAGCCCCTAGATTGTAAGAATAAAGATGGTCTGTGGTGGATATGCACAATTGGGATAGCTTGCTCAGTGGATACTTGATCTCAAGATGGTGTTGGCTTAGCTTATTCCCTTACATGTTGGAGTCCTTTTGGCGAACACCCTTCATTGAGGCCTTGTGGAGGCGCCACCTACTTGGAGAGTGTCCTCCAGGGGATTTGTAGTGTTTTGCATCACAAGGAGAGCTTCAAGCCCTAGTTGGCATGTGGAAACTTGGTTTTTTTATCAGAGGATTGGAGGTGGCTTGGGGATGTTTGGAGCTTTGACAATGTTCTTGTAGGGGGTAGTTGAACTAGTGGAGTAATTTTCTTTGGAGGATAGATGGAGACCATTAAGGCTCGTGAGAGAGTGGTGTGGAATTTCCTCACATAGATACATCACCTTGGATTCATTATTGTGTAGAACACCATCATTCGAGCATGACACGTGTACTCTTAAGTGGACATCTCACTTATGCGGCCTATAAGAGATCATGTAGGTTGCTTGTAAGGGCTTAAGCCTGCATAATATTGTAGGGATCCCTTACCTCTCATAGAAATAGAGGAAAGAGAGAGTCCTTTCATACACATAACCACACCATCATTTTGTACTATTTTCTATGCACATAGCTTATTGTAAGAAGTTGCTATGGTTTCCTCATGAACCTTAGGAGTAGTTATGAAGTCTAGAGGGGATGTACTCATTTGGGTTTTTCTCTTATGACATGGTTTTCTCATGTTGGTGATGATCATGGCTCTATCTCTCTTTATGACTAGGTTTTTATCTTATGGAGGAGACATTGGTGCTCTCTCTCTCTCTCTCTCTCTCTCTCTCTCTCTCTCAAATCTTTACATGTACTTATATTCTCTCTCTCTCTCTCTCTCTCTCTGATCTTTACATGTACTTATATTCTCTCTCTCTCTCAGATCTTTACATGTACTTATATTCTCTCTCTCTCTCTCTCTCTCTCGGATCTTTACATGTACTTATATTCTCTCTCTCTCTCTTGAGGTGATAGGGTTCCTTGGTCTTCTTGGAATTTCTAGGATCATTTTGGATGTCTAGGATTAGGGTTTATACCTAGGAGAGTGGAGATTATGGTTTTGAGAGAAAATACTAGGGTGGATTTGTGAAGAAGAGAAGAGAAGAGAAGAGGACATCATGCCTTGGAGGATGTGTTGGAGAAATTATAGCACATTGGATCTTCTTGCTTGCGCTAAGGCTTGATGATTTACCTTAGCTAGGGCTTTTTAAATGGTTGGATTTGTGTATTATCCTTTAGAGAAGGCTATGGAATGTACTTGCACTTCATCTTGAGCTTATATATGAAGTTTCCGACTGTCCATACCTTGTGCCATTTGTAGATTTAAACTTCTAGCTATATGTTCTTTATGATTTTCTATTTACAGTGATTTATGTTGTGTTGATTTGACATAAGTAAAAGATGAAAAATTGTTGAGTGATTTAACATCTAAAGGAAGAATATAATGGGTTGTGTTTACTATTGTTACACTGCTATATTTACTATTGTTAAAGTACATTTTCATATTTGGTTATTGGTTGATATGTTGCCCTAGAAGGGGATGAAACTTATCTCATTGTTTGGTACCTTTTCACCTTTAACTATTGTGAAGTTTGGGGTTGTTAGAAGTGAATTATTGTGGTATTTCCACTGATGTTTATACAATAATTTACAATATTGCTAAAGAATGAAATTCTAGGGCTAAGATATGAAAAGCCTTCTTAGAAGAAGGTGAAATTTCAATTTTGTGTTAATTGTCCGATTGAACGAAAATTTTGCATGGTATCAAAGCTTGTTATGGTTGAGATCACTCTTGAGTAAGAATGAGTTTTCATTTCAGCTAGAGTTTACCTGGGATAGGTACTTGACCTAGTTGAGTTCATTGGGTGTGAAACCCTAGATTGCTTGGAAAAGCACTTAGACCAAATAAAAGTGTTTGTCTTCTTCAATCATTCATGATTTATGCTTGAGATAAGCACTTGTACCTATGATATATTTCGACAAGTTCCTCTTATGATGAAAGACGATGGATCTATTACATTGATGTTTGTTTTGGATGTATTTTTAGTTGGTGTCATGCCTATGATGACTTGTGATAGGTGGTTGATTTGTTCTAGTGGTTTGCCAGTGATAGGTGATAGATCTACGTGATTATTGACTGGCATGGTTTTATGTTCAATGGTGAGATACTACAAAGGACCTATGATAGGTAGCTGATTTGTTTCAGTAGATGCCATTTTTTTCACCTACGCTAGGTGGATGATCTTCGTCGTATTGCATATTTTATAGGATGGATATGGCTTTGGTCCCTTGCCTGTCCTCTAACATTGTGTCTAGTGTTGGATGGTAAGTTTGTGGATAATGGAGCTTCGAGACTTATGACATATGACAGAGCATTGTTCAATGGATTTCAAGAGAAACAGGGAAGCATGAAAATGGATCTTGGTGATTATGCCACTTATCCTATGAGAGGAGTTGGGTACATTTCATTTCAGTTGCTTGCATGTGATATTCTTGAGTTGGATTCTATTTGTTTGTCCTTAGTTTGAAGAAGCATCTTCTTTTAGTGTCCTATTTGATAGATGTATAGTGGATAGTTGCTTTTGAGGGACATCAATGATGTATCCCATGTAGATGTGAGATGTTTCAATGTGAGAGGTTCTCCTTCTGTGATTGGGGAGAATGTGGAGATTGTTGATCCATTGGATCAAGAGCAATTTCAATCATGTGTACCTCCAAGGAGATATGTTAGTCATCTAGCATTGGTTTCTTCCATATGTGAAACTTCCATTTGTACAAAGGAGGAGAGAGTTTTTGATGAGATTGACTTCACCCATGAGACTTCTAATTGTTCATCGAAGGAGATGTGTGATGCCCCAATGGAGGATGTTCTTGAGATTGGTTCTAGAAATGAAGTCGATTATAGTAGTATAGAGTACAAAACCTGAGATGGATTCCTGAGTACAAAACTTGGGATGGATTTTCTTAGAAATATAAAGTATCCCTTGATGATACTTTTACTTTAGGATTCTCTCAAGACAATGGAGTTAACCTAGTTCAAGTTATTCTGGTTGCTGGATGATTTGGGGTACATGAGTGTTAAGATTCAATATGATAAGATAGATAACATCAGTATTCAATTCAATTTCACAACAATAGCATATACATGATCACTGAAAGAATAACAAGCACAACATAAACACAAGAGACACCCAACAAAACTTCCTCAATATAGATGATCAACAAGTAAAAATATGTAGTCCCCAAACAAGAGATCCTTCTCCTCCTTTCCATATCTCTCTCTCTCCTATGTGAGTTCACAAGTGAGTGTGTGTGTGTTAAATGAGGAACACACCTCCTCTAGTTATACTTTACTTCACTTGACTTTTAACCCTAACTAGGTTGGCCCCAACAACTTAACCACTCAACATAATGCTGACTGGGCCGACTCCTCTAGGGGACTTAAACACCCCATTACAATTGACTCTAGGGGAACTAATGCCCCGACTTACATGGGAGGTTTTACCTCAATGACTTTACATTATAATAACATCCCGACAGAGGAATAAAACATCTTCGGATGAATAATAATAAAGTACAAATATAATATTCTTTGAAGTTACAATATTTCAACACTCCCCCTTAACGAGAAGGATATTCTAACAACATCTGCAGGAGCAAGGAGTCATCAACTACATCACAGTGATACATCTATAAATCATTGGAAGTTTTCTTTAATCATCATCAGTAACTCAAACAGCTATTGGAACATCTTCAATATCTTCAATAACATCAACATCTTCAGTTTTGAGTCTTCATCTTCTGCAGCACTCGGTCACTCGATCAGCTACAACAACAACATCCTCTGGATCTCCCGATCAACATCATCATCTGGATCTCCCGATCAACACCATCATCATCTGGATCTCCCGATCAACAACATCGTCATTTGGATCTCCCGATCAACAACATCATCATCTGGATCTCTCGATCAACAACATCATCTGGATCTCTTGATCAACAACATCATCTGGATCTCTCGATCAATAGAATCATCATCTGGATCTCCTGATCAACAACATCATCTGGATCTCTTGATAAACAACATTATCATTTGGATCTTCCGATCAACAACATCATAATCTGCAATACACATGATCCAATTACGGGATTATCAATCCCTCTCACTTTAGGACATAAGTCCAAGGATGATAAAATCCTGATCCACTTACGGGATGATCAATCCCTATCACTTTAAGACACCATATCATGTCTAGGGACGATGCAATCCCAACCACAGTTCCGGTCCTTTTTTCATACTGGATGTGACCTAGATCAAATCTAGGATTTACAACCACAGAGCCAGTACTTTTTCAACTGGGGTGTGACCTAGATCAAATCTAGGATTTATAACCACAGAGCCAGTACTTTTTCAATTGGGGTGTGACCTAGATCAAATCTAGGATTTACAACCACAGAGCAAGTACTTTTTCAACTAGGGTGTGACCTAGATCAAATCTAGGATTTACAACCACAGAGCCAGTACTTTTTCAACTGGGGTGTGACCTAGATCAAATCTAGGATTTACAACCACAGAGCCAGTACTTTTTCAACTGGGGTGTGACCTAGATCAAATCTAGTATTTACAATCACAGGGCCAATACTTTTTCAATTGGGGTGTGACCTAGATCAAATCTAGGATTTAAAACCATAGAGCGAGTACTTTTTCAATTGGGGTGTGACCTAGATCAAATCTAGGATTTACAAACACAGAGCCAGTACTTTTTCAACTGGGGTGTGACCTAGATCAAATCTAGGATTTACAATCTGTGAATGATCACCTGCTGCTACACTGAGCAGTCCAGGAGTTTACATTACATCATTACAGGACCTGCGAATGATCACCTGCTGCTATACTGAGCAGTCCAAGAGCGCACATTACATCATTCCAGGCTCAACATCTTTCTCAGAGACAAGAGTCTACGGATACCTTTAGGACATGTGTCCAGGGATGATACAATCCACTCGTCAACTTAGACCAAGTCTAAGGACCACTCATCGACCTCATCGTCGGTATCAGGTATCCTCATCAACGACCTAATCGTCTGAACATGTATCCTCATCGTCGATACAAGTATCCTTATCATCAATACATGTATCCTATGTTACACCTAAATCTTACCATCATGAGACTTAGTGTATATACCCTTGAAGTATCCATGACGAGGAAGTCATTTTGAAAGAGTTGTTGGTCCTTTATCCTAAAAATCTAGGTGGATCGTTGTGACTTGCTCTCTTCCCGCTTGCGACGACCAGGATCATCGCAAGTTCCTCCTTGATAGAGTGCGTTGATGTAGCATGTTGTCCTTATACAGCCTGCGCCGACCTCATTTGTCGCCTGTTGCCCTATTACAACCTGCGACGATGTTAGTTAATATGGATAAAAGGAAGGTTCGAGCGATTTCTCGAAGGAGGATGACTTGGATCTCTATCCCTAACTTATAGGTTGAGCTATCCTTCAGTTCCTCCATCACTGGGAAGATCCCTTAGTCCTCTCCCACTAATCCTCAACTCATTTCTATCCTCATAGTCCTATTTATATGAGGCTCCTCTTCCCTCCAAAGGGAGGAAGTCTATAGTACTTACATGTTGGTGAAATTAGCTTAGGAGATCTCTATTCATCTCTTGGGAGATCTATACTTCCTTTGGAGGCTTTGGCATTGGCTTGTTGGAGAAGGATTGCTACGTTAAGCCATGGTTGTAATCACTTCCTTCTATGTACTTTCCCTTTTTATACAGTAATATAAATGCTTTCCACCAAATGTTGTTGTATTGATGATGTTTGTGTAGTTTGCCTGCTTAACTACTTACTTAGATATGTTATTATTTAGATGCATTTTACTACTTGTGTTGTTCTGTATGTCTTGACAGGTTTTGCAGCTGAGATCTGAAGATCATAAAGCTTGGAACAACATCAAGGAGAAAGGATCCGTGATCTGAAAGGTAAGGCATCTAGTCACTTGATCTCTAATTAGATCTAGGAAAGTTATTTCATATTTTGTCTCATTTGTTCTAGGCTTGCATTAAGCTAGGGAGATCACGCCTTGAGTCCACTCTTGGTAGATTGTCCGATAACAAATTTGGTGACCATACTGGGGAAGAACATTGTTTTTAGTTTTCAATTTGAATGCCATTTTCATTTGATTTCTTTTGCAAGCCATCTCATTTTCCTCCTAAGCCTTTTTCACCATCAGATCTTCACTTTGAAGAGTTTGTTGTCTTCCTATGAGTCTGTACTCACAATCTTTAGACCCTTTTATTGCTCATATCTTGGAGATCTATTGATCCTTGAGTTTGTATCTCGCCTGTCGCACCTGGGCAGTAGAACCAAAGCGTCGATCTGTCATTTTTTGCACTTTGCTTCTTTGTCTTCTAAGCTGTCGTCGCAGTTTTCCCACTAGTGTCCTGTGACATCGTCGCAAGCCCTGCACTGGTGACCTGCAACGGTCGCTCTGTGCCTGAACGCAGACTGCGCCAATCTGTTAAATTTGATACAAGGGCATCCCCCCTCCATTTTTGAATTGAGTTTTGATTTGGTGTGCAGACCCCTCTGTGATGCAAGATCCAATCAGAGACCTTTTTTTATTTGTGTGTTGAAAGTGTTTGGATTCTGTGTGGATTTGTATTGGGCCCCATTTTTTAACGAGCTTAAGTTTGGTAGTGGTGGACACTTTGGGTTCCCCCACCTTCCTCCATTTAACCTTGTTTTCCCTCCTCTCCCCACTTGATCTGATCTTTGCATTGGATCTGACCCCAAACTTCTTTTTGCACTTGTCATTTACCTTTGTTTGCATTCAGTTGTTTGTTGAGTGTCTTGAGTGTTTTCAGATCACATGAGTGCTTGTCATTTTCTTGAGATTTTCTGAGTGTTTAGAGTGCTGCAAATAATCTTATGATGAAGATTGTTGATTCAAAAGGTTCCAGTACAGAAGTGACACGTCACTCGTACCACACGAACTGAGTGTCATATCCACTTTTGTGCCAAATTGGCCAATGAATGAAAACGTGCCATATCTTTTATTCTCTTAGCAAAGAATGTGACTAAATTAAATACGACAAGGCTCTATTACCACGCAGTAAATGCGACAGGTGAAGCAATTAGGCGCATAAAAAATAATGCAAAATCAGTAGAAGACTGACTTATGCACTGCATGGTAAGGATAATAGCATGGATGATTGTGCAAGGTATGGTGGCATGAATAGGAGACCAAGACGAAAGAGGATTATAACATCCATATCAGAAAATAAATCAAAGATAATGAAGTATAAAGACATGGGGAGTTATCCCAGGAAATAGTCAGGACGAGTTCAAGCGCAAAACATAAAGGAAAGAATTTACATTGCATAATGGACCTCTTTGCCATTGATGTCAAAGGGGGAGAGATGCATGAAGCTGATGAAGCTGAGGAGAGATGCATGAAGTTTATGAAGTTGAGGAGGGATGCATGAAGCTAAAGATATCAAAGGCAGTCGAAGCCGATAAAATCATGAAGCTAAGGCATGAAATATGAAGGAAGTCAACAGGACAACACGAAAAGAGAAGAATTGCAAACATCAAAGGATTAGTATGAAATGGCAGCAGATGTGAAAGATTGTGAAGAAGAATATTTGAATACAGGATTTACGTAGATACGACAGGAAGCAACACAGTTCAAGTAGAGATGACATAAGTACTCAAAAAGAACACAATAACCAAAAGCACAAGGAACTCAGGGGAAGAACATACACAAGGGGAGCACTGCGACCAAACACATATGAAGCATACAACTCAAGAAGATCAAGTACAACTTCATAAGGTGCTCATAGTTCAAGAAGAGATGACAAAAGTACTGAAAAAGAGCACAGTAACCAAAATCCCAAAGAACTCAGGGAGGGCATTGCGACCAAACACATATGAAGCATAAAGCTCAAGAAGATCAGGTACAACTTCATAAGGTGTTGACATCAATGCCAAAGGGGGAGATTGTTGAGCATTGGTTGTCATTGATGTCAAGTGTTTGATTGCATCCAATGTGGGGATATTGTTGAGCATTGGTTGTCAATGATGTACTGAAGAGGATGTCAAGTGTTTGACTGTCATCCAATGTCAAAGAGGATGTCAACTGATTCAGTATGAGTCATTGATGTCACCCTAAGTCAAAGTGGATACAACATTCCAACATAAGTATGAAGAAGCCACTAAGAGGCAGTCTATGCATATGATAAAGAAAGCATGAACAACAAAAGTATATGCGCAAATGGCGACGGTGACAGATATGTATGTTGTTGTTGTAATTGTAACTCCAGAAGATATTCCCTTGTATTTTATATTGTATTTATTATTGTATTTTATTTGTACCTCCAACAAAGATTTTTTTCCTCCGTTCGGGGATGTCATATGATGCTTAGTCATACTAGGACATTGAGGTAAAAGCCTCCATTGTAAGTCAGGGCAATAGTCCCCCAAAAGGTCAAATGTAAATGTATTATTGAGTCTCCTAGAGAAGTCGGCCCAGTTAGTTTTATTGAGGCCGACCTAGTCAGTTAAAAGGTCACCCCAAAAGTAAAGTATAAATAGAGAGCTAGGCTCTCTCAATTGGACACACACTCACTCACTCAAGTTCGCATAGGAGAAAGAGACAAAGCTGCAGAATACTTGTTTAGGGGTTTTCCCATCTTTGTGATATTGTATTGGTGACGATTCTATCTCTGAGGAAGTTGTGGGGTTTCCTCCTTTATGGTTTCCCCGAGGAAAATCTTTGTGTCTCTTGTGTTATGATGTGCTTGTTATTCTTTCAGATAAGATCCTAGATAATATTGATTAAAAAGTAGAAAATCTAACATATGCAACTTTGGAGTATATATAAGAGTGCATTATGTCTGAAGATGTATATCTAAGAGTGCATCAAGGATACATCTTGCAGGTCAAGTTTGAAGAAGTACATAAGATGATACATCATGCAGATCAAGAAGATACTTCATGAAGATCCAGTTCAATAAGAAACACAAGTAATAGATCCTACATCACGTTGCCCTTGCGCAAAAATCAAGTCCACCAATTCATACTCTCTCATGCCAGCAAATTGAAGGAGTTGGTTGGACAATGATACATATGCTCAAACAACCAACAATTTGGTTGAATAAATGGTGCAAGTATGCAAGCAAGCCTAAGCATCGCTTGGTTGATGGTTGGGAGTGTGCAGGAAGAAAGGAACAACAGATGGTCGAACAATCCTGAAAGCACAAGCATAGCCAATCAAAAGATGCCTCCAATTAGTGCAATGCGCACAAACTCCTAGAATGGTACAAAGATTGAAGATCACATATGTGCAAATTCCACAGCCGACAAACAGAAAGTGCACAAGTCCCACAAGTGATGACAAGGAAGAAGTCAAAGTCCTACCAAATAGAAATCAAAGTATCCGCAAGTTCATGTAAAGTATTTATACACCAAGAGCGCATCACCCAAATGTAATGATGAAGCACGGGTCATAATCTCACTAAGCAGAAGCTGGAGAATGCGTAGATTACAAAAAGTATTGATATTACAAGGGCGCATTACCCACAAGGGTTGGTACAACACAAGTCATGGTCACACCAAGACGAAGTAGAAGATTGCGCACACACCATAAGGCAACGATACATCAAGAGCGCAATGAAGGTGTATATTTTTACTAAGTTGTGGACCTTGAGGGCATTTGATACATTTGAGATTACACATCAATAGCGCAGATGATGACACATGGCATAAGCACAATCCGTGAGGTATGGAAGAAGGGATTCCACGACCAACTTGTGAACATACAATCCGTGCAGGACATGTTAAAATAGAGATGCAAGTTGAAGATTTGAAGTAAGCTTGGAAGTAAGAGCACAAGTGTTTTTGCGTGAAAGTTTCAATTTTTTTTTCGGGGCATCAAGGGGCTCGTGTACAGAATAAATGATCTAACAAAGAGCTGAATGTGCACATGCAACAGAACGAAGTTTTGATGGTGCACAAAATGATGTTGTAGATCTTTGACAATTGTGCAAATACCGAAAGGAAGACACACTAAAGAATGTGCAAGTGTTGGATATCAGCATGTCGATAGTCACAAATGTTGTGAAGACAAAAGTATAGAGACAGAAACGATGTTTATCAGATATCGCATAGATGTCTCGCTGATGTATAGAACATAAGTGAAAGTAAGCGAAGTTGAAGATTCCATCTGACACGCAACAACAGAACTTGACAGGCGCATCACGATGCAGATGATTGAGACAAGTGCATTAAACTAAATGGACCAACTATTTGATGCACAGTATGTCGCAGATTATTTGAGTAAATGCAACACTTTATCAGAACGGACACATCAGAATGTGCGCAGTTCCATCTGTTAATGGTGCTTCACTTTGACTAGCAAACTATCAATTGAAAGCACAGTATCAATTGATTTTTGCAGTCACGTAGAAGAGAACGGAAAATTAGGAGTGTAGACTGCAGATTCAACAGAGCACACAATACATGAAGCAAGTCATCAGCAGAAGTGTGATTTGAGAGGAATGAGAAATCAATTGATGTATGCAGCGTAGTGACAGAGTACAGTCTGGAGACAAAGGAAACGCACAACAAAATCATCATCATAATACCTAAAGAAGTGTGCAGAGTTGAAGTCTGGAAAGACAGTAAAACTTATTTGGACATCAGGGTGATCAGATGGGGCAAGGGGATAGGGAGTTGAAGATTCCTTCAGGTTGGCCCCTATAAAACTACAAGGAGACAGGGAGTCGCAGGTTCCTTCAGGTTGGTGCTTGTAAAACAAAGCGACAGGGGATAGATGCCTCCTTACAGTTGGTGCTGGAGAAAAAACAGGGGGTCGGTGCCTCCTTCCAGTTGGTGCTAGAGAAAACACAGGGGGTTGGTGCCTCCTTCCAGTTGGTGCTTCCTTGAATGTATTGTTTCTCACTATAAAGAAGCATTCTGTTGTTTTCTCCCGTTTGGGTTTTCACGTAAAAATCCTGTGTCTTATGTGGTGATGATGTGGTGCTTATATGTGTGAATGTTTATTTACTGATGCATAACAAAAGATAAAGATTAAGTAAGGACTAATCTGTTTAAAGAAGGTAAAATCTGCTAATAACTGCGCTACTACTGATTCACCCCCCCTCTCAGTATTAAATCGATTCCAACAATTGGTATCAGAGCGGGTGTCTTCAATAAGAGATTAACATCTGGAAGATAGATCATTGAGCATAAATGGACAAGAAGGAAGGCCTTTCTACAAACAAATCACCCAAGTTTAACGACACCAATTAGATTTTCTGGAAGGTACGTATGGAGAAGTATATTCGCAATCATTAGGAGCAGAAGTCTGGCAATCTATTGTCGATGGTTATGATGTCCCAACAGTAGTACCAGTTAACCCAACACAAAGGAGACTATGAAAGAAATGCTAGAGATAAGAATGCTCTGCTCTTTGGTTTGACAGTTGACGAATTTGTCAAAGTTGTCCACAGTACATCAGCCAAATAAATTTGGGACAAACTCAAAGGTGTATATGAAGGTGACGACAAGGTTAAGAAAGCAAAACTGCAAAACTACTTTGGACAGTTTGAATCTCTGAGAATGAAAGATGAAGAGAATATTACATCTTACTTCCTCAGAGTTGATGAGATAGTCAATGCCATCAAGAGTCTTGGGGTCACTTTGGATGAAGAATCGGTTGTACATAAGATATTAAGAACTCCGCCTCAAAGATTCAATTCGAAGGTATCTTTGTTAGAAGACCGAGCTAACCTTGAGGAACTAACAAAGGAAGAACTTCAAGGGATCCTAACTGTATATGAGGAGAACAGAGAAAGAGACACCCATCAGAAAGGAAGCTTCCTTCAAAGCCATAGGAAAGGACAAGCATGATCATGACAAAGACTGCTGTGATGAATCAGACAATGAAGAATCAAACTTTGTCAAGAAGTTGAAAAGAGGACAAGGAAAGTATAAGAATAAGCTACCCTTTAAATGTTTCAGATGTGGAGGAATAGGTCATTATGCCTCAAAATGTCCTTACAAGAAAGAAGAAAGCGACAGTGATGAGGAAGCTGGTGCACATGATCGGAAGATTGCGCGTTCTCAACACAAACCTGAGAATAGGGGGACGATTCCAAAGCAGAGAAAGATTCTTTACACTAAGGAAGGAAGCAATGCGTCTGAAGAAAGTGAATGCGACGAAGAACCCAAAGAAGTTCTTTTTATGGCTTATGTAGTGGAAGAAAGCAAGAAGAATAGTTCAAATAAAACTCCAGTTGCGCGGAGCAAGCCAGGGTCACTAGACAAACATTTTTTCAGTGGATCATTCAAAACGCCTTTGAAGCAAGTCACACCTCCAAAACCTGTTGAAGAGGTTAAGGCTGAC
The DNA here is from genome assembly GCA_027924585.1 of Larix kaempferi. Taxonomy (NCBI): domain Eukaryota; kingdom Viridiplantae; phylum Streptophyta; class Pinopsida; order Pinales; family Pinaceae; genus Larix; species Larix kaempferi. Next base: position 5,114,783 of record BSBM01000397.1, on the reverse strand, counting down.
AGCCAATCTGAAGATGAAGAAGCTACAGACATTGACTGGGAAGGTGAACTGATAAGTTCCTTGGACGAATTAAAGAAGTCTAAAAAGAAGAATAAGCTATTGCAGGAACAACTATCAAAGTATGAAGAACAGGACAGAGTATGTCAGGAATCTACTGACACATATATTTGTGAAAGGATAACCAGTTATGGGTGTCAACTGAATTGCGCACAAGAAAAGGTTCTAATACTTGAAAAAGAAAAATATATTCTAAGAACCTCACTTGAGGAATTGGAACGAGAAATCAGAAAGATGACTGATCAACTTGAAGAAAAGGATAAAGAAATACTCCGTCTAACATACAAGCTGATTGAGATAAAGGGAAAGAGACAAGTTTGCATTGATCCAATTTGCACACTCAGAAGCCGAAGATGAAATGCAAAACAAGTTAAAGATAGTACATCAATGTTGAACATGATTCTAAAGGATCAGAGATCACTAGAAGACAAAACTGGACTAGGTTTTGTAAAGACACCTAAGAAGATCTGTGACAGAGAACAATGCTCAAGTGATAACAAAACCTCCAGGTATGATGACTCATTCAGCTACAATTCTTTTCGATATACTAACCAAAGAAGGATCAATAAAGTGAAGTGCGCAAGATGCAATCGTTTTGGCCATATTACAAAATATTGTCAGACTGTAAGATGTTATGCCTGCGATCGCTTTGGACACAAAGCTATGTATTGTCGAAGAGCAGTAAACTGTCTGGATGAAGAACTGTTGCACAAAGACTATTACACCCAAAGAGACTTCATTAGAAAATCTCCGGATCAGACTTAAAACAAAAGTGCGCACAACAAAACTTGGATCAAGAAAACTCCCCAGAAGTGTGTTGAAGATGCAGACAATCCAAGTGCAGCAAGTAGTTGCTGCCTCTCTGGCTAGTCCAATAAGGACTATGAGAGACCCTTGAATTTAACACGATACATCTTAAGGAATTCAAGGGAATATTAGTTAGGTGTGCAATTAGGTTTGTTTAATGTATGGTGAGAGGTATTAAAAGCTAGAATATGATTCGTTATGTTTGCACGCATTCAGTGATTATGTCGCAGATAAGGAAAATTGCATACATACATAGTTATACATTTATCTTGCATATCATAAAACAAAGAAGCATTACATTGGTTTCGGTTGCACAACTACAAGCAAAAGATCTTGTATGAAGAATTAAAACACTGCTAAAGAAATGAAATTGCGCAAAACGGATCTTTTTCATTATATTCAAAATTGGGGCATGATTACAAAATTGCATGAGTCAAGACTCCATGCCGAAGCCATGGCTGGCATACACAAGAAAAATAGGAAAAATCGAGAAAGAGCCGAAGCATCCTACAACCGAAATTCAAGGTCGAGATCAGATTCTGGCTCGTTCGCAAGACGTAGTTCCAAATCTACCGGAACCAGGGAAGTGCATTTGGATGTAGAGTGTAGAGGAAGAAGTTGCATAGTTGCTAAAGACGATAAGTCATCCTACTGAGGCCATAGACAAGACAATTCTTGCAGAATGTGTTGTTGTTGATGCTCCAAATTGTCAACCTTGCCAATTAGAAGATTCAGTTGCTCAGAATGACGATACTGGTAGAGAATTTGGTTATTCTGCATTTGTTACTTCCAGGAATCCATATCCATTCAGAAGCGCGAAAATTCTACTTGCTGAGACTGAACGACATGTTACACATTCTCAAGGGCACTGGTTACTCTCCGATGATAGGAGGCCATTGGAAGGAAAGGGACGATTAAGCAGCAAAGGATTAGATAACAATGCGACACATATGAGCAAGGATGAAATAAGCGATGAACTAGACATTGCTCGCAGAGATATAATAGAATCCATTAGAGGAAGTTCGCGCGCATGCAATTAATTGATGAGAAAGGCATTTAATGTTGAACAAGGCGGAAATGACGGTGGATTCGCCAAAAATAAATGCTGAGCTTAAATGAGTTTTTGAAATGGTACAAAAAGAGAGAAGCTCAATTCATTGCACCTTATGATGAAGATTGTTGATTCAAAAGGTTCCAGTACGGAAGCAACACGTCACTCCTGCCACACGAATTGAGTGTCATATCTGATTTTGTGCCAAGTTGGCCCATGAATGAAAACACGCCATATCTTTTATTGTCTTAGTAAAGGATGCGACTATATTAAATACGGAAAGGCTCTATTACTGCGCAATAAATGCGACAGGTGAAGCAGTCAGGCGCATAAAAAATAATGCAAAACCAGTAGAAGACCGACTTATGCACTGCGCAGTAAGGATAACAACATGGATGATTGTGCAAGGTATGTTGACAAGAATAGGAGACCAAGATGAAAGAGCATTATAACATCCATATCAAAAAAGAAATCAAAGTTAATGAAGTATAAATATAGGGGGAGTTATCCCAGGAAATAGTCAGGTCGAGTTCAGGCGCAAAACATAAAGGAAAGAATTTGCATTGCGCAATGGACCTCTTTTCCATTGATGTCAAAGGGGGAGAGATGCATGAAGCCGAGGAGAGATGCATGAAGATGATGAAGCTGAGGAGAGATGCAATAAGCTAAATATATCAAAGGCAGTCGAATCCAAGAAACAAATTAAGATTAGGCATGAAATATGAATGAAGTCAGTAGGACAACATGAAAAGGGAAGAATTGCAGACATCAAAGGATTAATATGAAACGACAGCAAACGTGAAAGAGTGTGAAGAAGAACACTTGAAGACAGGGTCTACACAGATACGAAAGGAAGTAGCACACCGTTCAAGCAGAGATGACAGAAGTACTGAAAAATAACGCAATAACCAAAATCCCAAAGAACTCAAGGGGAGCACATACACAAGGTGAGCACTGCAACCAAACACATACGAAGCATACAACTCATGAAGATCAGGTACAGCTTCATAAGGTGTTCTCGGTTCAAGCAGAGATGACAAAAGTACTGAAAAAGAGCGTAGTAACCAAAATCCCAAAGAACACAGGGGGAGCAGTACGACCAAATACATATGAAGCATACAACTCAAGAAGATCAGGTACAACTTCATAAGGTGTTGAAATCAATGCTAAAGGGGGAGATTGTTGAGCATTGGTTGTCATTGATGTCAAGCGTTTCACGAGGATGTCAAGTGTTTGACTGTCATCCAATGTGGGGAGATTGGTGAGCATTGGTTGTCAATGATGTCAATTGAAGAGGATGTCAAGTGTTTGACTGTCATCCAATGTCAAAGAGGATGTCAACTGATTCAGTATGAGTCATTGATGTCAGCCTAAGTCAAAGTGGATACAACATTCCAATAGAAGTATGAAGAAGCCACTTTGAGGTAGTCTATGCGCATGATAAAGAAAGCATGAACACCAGAAATATATGCACAAATGGTGAATGTGACAGATATGTATGCAACTTTGGAGTATATCTAAGAGTGCATCATGGATACATCTTGCAAGTCAAATTTGAAGAAGTACATAAGATTATACATCATGCAGATCCGGAAGATACTTCATGAAGATCCAGTTCAAGAAGAAACACAAGTAATGGATCCTACATCATGTGGCCCTTGTGCAGAAAACAAATCCACTGTGCAGAAATCAAATCCACTAAGTCATACTCTCTCATGCCAGCAAGTTGAAGGAGTTGGTTGGACAATGATACATATGCTCAAACAACCAAGAAGTTGGTTGAACAAATGGTGCAATTATGCAAGCAAGCCTAAGCATCACTTGGTTGATGGTTGGGAGTGCGCAGGAAGAAAGGAACAACAGATGGTCGAACAATCCTAAAAGCGCGCAAGCATAGACAATCAGAAGATGCCTTCAGTTAGTGGAATGCACACAAACTCCTAGAATGGTACAACGGTTGAAGATCTCAATCCAGTTACTACACTGACCACTCTAGCAGAATGTCTCAATCCCGTTTGAATGCAATGAGGTAGAAATGGAACTAGTGGGTTGTAGAGATGAGAGTTTCCAGGGTCCTGAGAGAAAAGGATTGTCAAGTGTTATAGCTCTCTAATATACTTTTGGGGTCCAATAGTAGTACTTAGCCCAATTACTCAAGGCTTTAACTAAGGAGGCTCAACCATGCCCTTATCCATACTACCCGACTACTCATGTACGCGAGAGTATCTTCCCTAATACTATGATGCTTGGTGCCACTATAGCAAGAACATGGTCAAATGGATTATCTATAGCACGTTTTAGGTGACCTAGGGGATTTCGGATGTACCCAAGGGTAGATTTTGTGTGCAGTGTTGTTTGATGCGGTACTACTTGAAGGGGTACTAATAGAGGTTACAACGGTGCCCAACAATTGTACCAACCAAGGGTATGATGTGACCAAGTACCAATTATATGCTCTATGTGTATGCTTCCCCAACCACAGTTTTACACACTTAACGATGGATCTCTACGATTATTTAAAGATGACAAAACACATCTCTAACCTAAAAAGAAAATCTCTAAAAATATTGAAGGCATATAGACTCAGGAAAGTGGCTTTGATACTACTTGCGGTGTTCTTTAGCCATGAAACTTAAAACAACATAAGATACACAGAGAATTATGATGCAATCAACTAGAATTTATAGTGCAGAACAAGAAACATTAGACAATAGAAAGATAAATATGGTTGGAAATGAGTCTTTTATTATGAGAATAGATTCTAGGAACAATGTTCACACGCCTCTTAAGGTTGGGCGACCTATCACATGAGTAGAGCTCCGATACAATAATTCTTGACAAAACTACTCATAGGCTTACAACTATTTAAATAGGCTTCCTAAATCCAATCCAAAACCCTAACTAATTGACATGGTCAAATAATAATAAGTACCGACTTCCTAATGGATCTTGATTAATTGAGAGACCCTTTTTACATTGATTGTTGACTACTAATTATTTGGCCTTATTCCAAAGTGATGCCCATATGACTAACTCCTAAAGTAAGGCGGGTTAGGGTAGGATAGAGGCACTGCGAGGGTGGAAATAGTAAGATGTCACTACATAGAGTAAGGAAGCTTCTCAATTTAAAGATTCATTGTAACAACAACTACCCATGCAATACTATCTATTTCCAAACACATGGAGGCATCTTGCATATTAAATAAAACATACTTGCAACTCATTAAGATGTCTCCATAACCATAGAAAAGACAAATCAAGAACATACATCTAAAATACCACCCAAAATATGACAGCCATACTATACAAGAATTTATGTACCAATTCAAAACTTGTTACAGGGGACCTTAGTTAAGCTCAATAGAGTAAAATGAAGCTAGGTGCGTAACAAAAGAATCATAAAAATTTATTGAACCCTAGCTGTCAATCAATCTCAATTATTCACGAAGAACTAATCCAACAATTATCATTCAAGTCCTTTTCATTTATGTGTATCTTGTGTTTTGTTTCCTTTAATCCCTGAAATTCATTGAAATGAGGAAAGCATGTATTTAAAAGGAAACTCATAAGCTTAGGTAACACTTGATTAACTAATTTAAATATGCATAGTTACTATGTAGGAATGCCAATCTTGAAAAAAATAAAATGTCTCAGTTTCTACAAATGACCAAAATTTGTCAATGACACTAATAAGTTATGTCCTATTACTTAGAAGATAGATTTTTCCAAATAGTTATGGCATATGACATGATTGTATATTGTTTCTTTCCTTTGGAAAAATCATCTACAACATTTTTTTAAGGAAGCGATTCCTATTTATAGTTGAGAGATTGAGAGCACTTAAAAAAAGATCTAGCACTCCATGTTAAAGCTTAAAATGACATATTTTAGATGGATGTCGATTCTTGGCCCATTGCGGCACAATACATTAATATGCAAACATTCCTAACATTCATAGAAAGATGACATTCATATAACTCTCATGCATATCAAATGTAACGGTGGTATTTATTTGGAGTAATATAATTTGCATTTTCAAAAAAGAAAAAGAAGATATGCCCTATGTAGACATTATGGTAGATTGCTTCCATCTAATATGCACAACTACTATGTCATCTAGTTATATAACAAAATGAGGAATCTAAATCCAAGTAGAAACCATGTACACAATTGGTTTCTTATATTTTAAATTCCTCCTTTTAATATCATGTCTTTATAGGGGGGAAATATAATAAACTAAAGAAAGACAACAGGGGAACCCAAACTCCATCTCTTACAAAATGAATGAATCTTGAGAACTAAACTAAACAATTGGAATTTAAATATAGGGTTATAAATGTTAGATTTTCAAGTTACTCTGAAAGTGTTTGCACCATTTTGGGGATGCTTCATGAGATTTGGGGTGCATGGTGTATGCTTAACCACTGGAATGTCTAAGATAGATTGTAGCGTGAGATATGGTCCATGATGGATATGCAAAAGTTAAGATAGCTTGCTCAATGGATGCTTGAACTTAGGATGGTGCCAACTTGGCTATCTTCTCTTAGGCATTAGAGATCTCTTGCTTGGATTGTGGATGCCCTTCAAAGTGGCCACACAGAGGGATCACCAAGCTAAAGAGCACCCTACATGGATCATTGTGCATTGTGGAGGAGGAATTCAAGCCCTAGTTGGCATGTAGTAGCGTGGAATCATGTTTGGAGGATTGGATATGGCTCAGGGACTCATGGGGCTTCAACAATGTTCTTGCAAGGGGTAGCTCACCTAGTGGAGTACATTGCTTTGGAGGATCAATGGAGCCTATGGAGGCTCATGATGGAGTGGTGTGCACTTGCCTTATGTAGCTACATCACCTTAAAGTCATTATTATGCATGACATCACCTTGGAGCATGCCACACGTACTTTAGAGTGGATATCTCACTTGTGTTGGCCTACAAAGGACTCATTGTAGATTACTTATAAGGGTTAAGGCCCATATTATATTGTTGGCCTCCCTTACCTCTCATATAAATAGAGAAAGGAGATAGTCTTTCCATTAACCATTATTGTTGTATCTTTCTCTTTTTACTTGACTTCTTTGAGATATTAACTAGGGTTCTTGAGATCATGAGGAAACCCTAGAAGAAGCTATGGAAGGGAAAGTGGAGGTCTTGGTTTGGGGCTTGCTCTTGTGACTAGGGTTTGCTCCTATTGAGCAGACGTTGGAGATGATGATCCTCATAGTGTTCATTTTTATTAACTCTCGTGTAGATATGTGACTAGGAGAGGAGTGTGCACTAGCCTCTCTCTTTGTCTCTCAGTCTTCACTTGTACTTGTATTCTCTCTCTCTCACGAGGCACCAAGGTTTCTTAGTCTTCTTGGAGTTTCCTGGAGCATCTTGGAGGTCTAGGGTTTTGAGAGAAAACCCGAGCGTGAATTGGAGAAAAAAAGAAGATGAGGAAATCTTTCCTTGGAGGTTTTGTTGGAGATATTCTTGCACTTGGAACTTTTTGGTTGAGATAGGGTTTGATGATTTACCCTAGCTAGGGATTTTTGGATAGTTAGGAGTTTTGTACTAGTCTTGAGAGAAGGGGATGGTGTGTACTTGCACTTCATCTTAAGCAGATAAATGATGTTTCCAGCTATCCATCTCTTGTGCAATTTTCATCTTTGAATTTCAGCTATATATGTTCTTTATGCATTGATATTTACAACCATTTATGTCTTATTGATTTGACATAAGGGGCAAATTGTTAAGTGTTTTGACATCTAAAAAAGAATATAAAGGAAAGATTTTACTAATGTTATATTACTGTTGTAAAAGTGTATTTTCAGATCTGATTATTGGCTGGTAAGTTGCCGTAGAAGAGGCTGAAACTTATCTCTTTGTTTGGTATATTTTCTCCTTGAATTCCTAGGAAGTCTGGGGTTGTTTGAAGAGATTTCTTGTGATCTTTTCCACCATTGTTTTATACTTTAATTTACATCAGCCATAAGGCTAAAAATTCTAGGGATAAGATATGAAAAACCTTCTAGGAAGAAGGTGAAATTTTTGAATTGCATTAATTGCTCAAGTGCATGAAATTTCAGCATGGTATCAAATCTTGTTATGGTTGAGATCACTCTTGAGTAAGAGGGAGTTTGTATTTCAACTAGAGTTTACCTAGGATAGGAGCTTGACCTAGTTGACTATCTGGATGATAAACCCTAGGTTTCCTAGAGAAGGACTTGGACCAAAGAAAGGGGTTTCTCTTCTCCATTCATTGATGATGTGTGCTTGAGATGAGCACTCGTGTTGGTGATATGTTTGAAGAGTTTCTTTCCTGATGAGAGATGATGACTTATTATATTGATGGTTGTTATGGATGTATTTTCAAATGTTATGATGCCTAGGATGACATGTGATAAGTAGTAGATTTGTTCTAGTGGTTGCAAATGATAAGTAGTAGATCTATGTGATTATTGGTTGGCATGGTTTTATTTTTAGTGAGTGCACTACTCCAAAGGACCTATTATAGGTGGTTGATTTGTTCCAATAGATGCTAGTTTGTTTTCCACTTGTGTTAGGTGGAGGATCTTCTTCATAATGCATATTTTTTAGGATGGATATGGCTTGGATATCTTGCTTGTCCTCTAGCATTGTGTCTAGTGCTAGATGGTTTGTCGATAGTGGAGCCTTGAGACATATAACATATGATATATTATTATTATTTAAGAGATTTTAGGAGCCAAAGGAGGCATGGTTATGCATCTTCGTGATATGCCACTTACCCTATGAGAGGAGTTGGCTCCATTTCATTTATGATGCCTTCAAGTGATGTTCTTAAGTTGGATTCTATTTTGTTTGTCCCTAGTTTGAAGAAGCATCTTCTTTCAGTGTCTTGTATGACAGATGTACAGTGGATAATTTCTTTTGAAGGACAACAATGTACCATCAATGATTATAGTCTAGTTAGTCCGACGGATTAGACTAGAAGGGTGAGACAGAGTGGCATTTATAGGTTACTTGTTGATTTAGTGGCACTTGTACATATCGGTGAGAGGTTAGAAGAGCCTTCTAGCTTTGAGGAGTTGCATGCATGGTGGGAATCCATGGAGACAATGTGATATTCGATGAGGATGTGAGATCTTCTAGTTTACAATATTCTACTTCAGTGATTAACGAGAATCTACAGGTTGTATAGGTGGATAATTGCTTTTGAGGGACAACAATGTACCATTAGTGATTGTAGTCTAGTTAGTATGAGGAATTTGACTAGAAAGGTGAGAGAGGGTGACATTTATAGGTTACTTATTGATCCATTGGCATTTGTACATTATATGAGAGGTTGGAAGAGGCTTCTAGCTTTGAGGAGGCACATGCATGGTGGGGTGCCACGGAGACAAGTTCATAACCTATTATGGATTCACTGATTGATTCCAAGATTCAAGATGTTGTGAGTGTATCTTGTGTTGATAGATACAATAGTACTTCTACAACTTACAAGATCGAGATTCCGACTTAGTGGGAGACTATGGTGAGCAAAGATGTGATATTTGATGAGGATGTGCGAACTTTGTTAGATTTTCAGGTTACTCCAAAAGTGGTTACACCATGTTTGGGGTTGCTCCATGAAATTTGGGATGCATGGTGTATGACTAACCCATGGATAGTTCGAGATGGATTTTAGCATGAAAGATGGTTTGTGATGGATATGCACAGTTGATATAGTTTTCTCAATGGATGCTTAACCTCAAGATGGTGTTATCTTGGCTTTCTTTCCTTAGGCATTTGAGATCTTTTTGTAGGTCGATGGATGCCCTTCATTGAGGCGTCATTGGGGAGTGACTTACTAGAAAGGACCCTTCGGGGGATGTGGATCATTTTTCATCATGGAGGAGAGCTTCAAGCTCTAGTTGGCTTGTGATAGCTTAGTTTCCTATTTGGAGGATTAGAGATAGCTCAAGGACACATGGGGCTTCAATAGTGTTCTTGCAGGGGGTAGTTGACCTGGTGGAGAACTTTGATTTAGAGGATAAATGGAGTCCATGGAGGCTCATAATGGAGTGGTGTGGACTTTCCTTGTGTAGCTACATCACCTTGGAGTCATTATTGTGCATGACACTTTTACTCTTGAGTGGACATCTCACTTGTGTGGCCTACAACGACTTGTGTAGGTTGTTTGTAAGGGCTTAGACCTACATAGTGTTGTTGGCCTCCCTTGCCTCTCATATAAATAGAATAAGGAGAGAGTCCTTTTATACTACACCATACCATAATTTGCACACTTCTCTTCTAGGAGAGATTCGCTTCTCTCCACTAGGGTTTCCTCATAAACCCTGGTAGAAGCCAATGGAAGGGAAGGACATCTTGGTTGGTTTTTTCTCTTGTGATTAGGGTTTTTTCTTATGGAGAAGATGTTGGTGGTGATCTTGGCTTTCTCTCTATTGGAACTTCATGTGTACTTGTTTATCCCTCTCTCCCTTGAGGCGCTAGAGTTTCTTCATCTTCATGTGCATCTTGGAGCATCATGGTTAGGGTTTTTAACTTGGAGATTGGAGATTAGGGTTTTGAAGGAAAACCCTAGGGTGGCTTTATTAATATCCTTGCACTGATGTGACGTGGTTGTAGTCTTCTTATGTTTTCCTTTCCACTTCTTCTTCCCCTCCTTGAAAGTGTCTTGGTTCTCTTTATGTTTGGAACCACTTGGTTGTCCTTTCTTATGTCCTATATTCTCCAAGTATTGTGCTTGCACGCAAGCCTCGTTAATTGTCTTGGGTTTGAAAAGCATCACTTGCTTTCATAAATGACTATGTAGAACCCCCAGATACTTGAGGAGTACATATGGATTCTTGGGTGAGATGCCTAGCATGATAGTCATCTTCCTGAATTCGGTGGTGTACTCTTGCACACTTCTCCCTTGCCTTTGCCTGAAGTAATGCTAACGAATCCACTGGTCCTCTACATACCCAATAGGGTAGAACTGGGACTTAATGAGGGTTCTGAAATCCTCCCACTTAGTTACTGGTGAATCACCCTTCAGCCTAAGTGCCTATATGTGGCTTTCCCACCGGGGTAATGTATCGCCCTCTAATTTCATTCGCGCAAATGAAATTTTATGCTCCTCATCCATTTGATGGATACTAAAATAGACCTCGAATTGTTGCAACCAATGATTCAACTTTAAAGCATAGATCTCAATTTGGTACGGCTTGATATCGACCTTCACTTCCATCTTGAAGAAAGTCTGGAAAGAAAAATTAGTACTAAAACTTAGCTTCCCTTTCTAGGTCACTTTTATCTTTCGATTTCCCCTCTGATTTGAAATCTGAGTTAGAGCCTCCAAAATCCCTTAAAGGTCCAAACTTGCTCTCTAGAGCCACCATGAGGATTGACTTGTTGTGTGAGATATCAATGACTTGTATTTCCAGCTTTGTAATGTTAATTTTTCATCATTTAATTCATACTGATCCAGGATCTTAAATGAGAGAACAACATGTACAGCATATCAAACACAAGAGACAAGAGACACAAAGCATTTCACCGGGGAAAACCAAGAAGGTGAAAAACCCTGCAACTTCCTCGGAGATAGAATGAGCACCAATACAAAGATCACAAAGATCAAACCCCAAAAAAAGAGATAGTCTTCTAGCAGCTGCTCCTCCTCCACTTGTGCACATTCCTCCTCTCTCTCACTAATGCGAAGTGAGTGAGTGAGTGAATGAATAGAATGAGAGAGTCACACTCTCTATTTATACAATGACTTGACCTGTCTTTAACTCTAACTGGGCCGACCTCCCTTAGGAAAGTCTAATAACCCATTAACACTTGTCACTCAGCCAACCCCACTAGAGTGGTCTAATAAGCCTTTGACTCACACGACTCATACAGGGACGACCCCACCAAGGTGGTCTAATAACCCATCAAATATAAATTACGACACTTACAATATAACTTGCGACACTACTCCGGGGTCTAATTCCCTGTCATACATGGGAAGATGGACCTCAATGACTTTACATGACTCAAGTACAATAATGACTTCTCCGACCCGGAGGAACAAACATCTCCGTCGGAGGTACACCAATAGAATACAAATGACGACACTTCCGATCGGAGGAATAAGACATCTTCGTTGGGGATACAATAAAGTACAAATGTAATACATACAATATACAAGTGAATATTTTCCGAAGTTACAAATACATCAACACTCCCTCTTAACTAGGAAGGTATTCTCTTGACACAGGTCATCAATACATATAGGCACAAGTCTTCAATTCTGGAGCTGGATCATCATCACTGGATCACGGAGCATCATCGTCACTGTTGCTGTACTCATCATCTCGATCACTGGTGCTATCTCTCAATTCTTCTCGTCATAGGAAGTTCTACAGAGCCATCCCTTTTTCATGTTGGTTGTAGGCCTAGCCTCCCATAGGTCTTCATAATCTATGCGAGCTGGCCATCCTGTGGAATACTCAGGACTGATTACGTGCGTCAACAAAACCTTGAAAGAGCATCCCAGGACTGATTACGAGCTTACTGCTCAACCTATCGGATCTCCCAGGGAGCTATTACATGTGACCACCACAAAACCTTAAAAGAGTGTCCCAGGAACGTTTATGTGCATAGCACGACCGACAAAAACTCTAACGAGCATCCCAGGACTTTTACGTGCCTAGCACAACCTATCGGATCTCCAGGACTAATTACATGTGGTCTGGAAAAACCTCGAAAGAGCATCCCAGGATTGATTACGAGCTTACTGCTCAACCTATTGGATCTCCCAGGGAAATTTTATATGCCACAGGACAAAACCTCGAAAGAGCATTTGCCAGATCTCCCAGGGAGCTATTATATGCCATAGGAAAAACCTCGCAAGAGTATCTGCAAATCTCCCAGGGAAAGATTATATGTCCTCCCAAGCAAAACCTCGAAAGAGCATTTGCTAGATCTCCCAGGTAGCTATTATATGCCATAGGCAAAACCTCGCAAGAGTATCTGCAAATCTCCCAGGGCAAGATTATATGTCCTCCCAAGCAAAACCTTGAAAGAGCATTTGCTAGATCTCCCAGGGAGCTATTATATGCCATAGGCAAAACCTCGCAAGAGTATCTGCAAATCTCCCAGGGCAAGATTATATGCTTATTCCACAACCCGTCCACGGCCATGGGGTATCATCCTGATACTCATGATCAACCTGATCATCCTCATACAGTACATCATCCTGATGCACACCATCATCACATGATCATCGTCATAGCATCATCCTGATGCATATCATCATCGCATGATCATCCTGATCATCATCACAGCATCGTCCTGATGCATATCATCATCGCATGATCATCCTGATCATCGTCACAGCATCGTCCTGATGCATATCATCACACATGATCACCCTGATCATCATCATGTAGAACATCATCCAGAGCATCATCCTGATGCTCATCACACAGTGCTTACATCCACAGCCATGGGAAGGATCCTCCTACCACCATGCTTAGAATGGCTCCTGCAAATGTGTCCCATCACTTCTTCCTCGAAGTATCTTCTATCTAAAGAACACCAAGCCTCTCTCTGAAGTACTCGAACTTCACTCTGGCTAGTGGTTTGGTCAACACATCTGCAATCTGCTCATCTGTCGCAACATACTGGAGCTTCACTGCTCCTCTCTGCACCATATACCTGATATAGTGATATTTGATCTCGATGTACTTCGACCTATCATGGAACACCGGGTTCTCTGACAACTTCACACAACTCTGGTTGTCACAATAGATACAGGTAGCATCCAACTGGAGATCAAATAAATCAGACAGTAGCTTCCTTAGCCATACTGCCTCACAACTAGCCGAACAAGCTGTGACATACTCTGCTTCGGTTGTACTCAGTGCTACTCAGGATCGCTTCCTGCTAAACTAGGAGATCACACCTGATCCCATTCTGAAGCAGCACCCTAAAGTGCTCTTCCTATCTGTAGCACTTCCTGCCCAATCTGAATCAACATAACCGTCCAGGTTAAACTTTTGATTCGCATCATACTTGAGCCCATAATCAATTGTACCCTTCAGGTACCTTAGAATATGCTTTACAGCAATCAGGTGAACATCTCTAGGATCTGTCAGAAACTGGCTCAAGGTGTTCACCGCAAAGCAAATATCTGGTCTTGTGTTCGTCAGGTACATCAAGGGCTCAATCATCTGATGATACATCGTGGCATCAACTGACTCTGATGAAGCATCACTCAATAACTTCAGGTTCGATGCCATAGGTGTGGCCATGGCCTTGCAGTCCATCATCCCGAACCGCTTCAGGATCTCTACTGCATACTTCCCTTGTCCAAGGAAGATTCCATCTGCACTCTGCCACACCTCCATACCTAGAAAGTAATGCATCATACCCAAGTCCTTCTCTCGAACTCGGCAGCAAGCTTACTCTTCGTATCGGTAATCAACCTATCCTCTCCTGTAAAAAACAGGTCATCCACATACAATAGGAGTATCACTGGATTGCCTTTCTCAACCTTGTAGTAAAGGTTGGAATCCGCTTTACTTTTGGTAAAGCCCAAACTAGACAGGAAGTTGTCTATCCTGCTGTACCATGTCCTGGGTGCTTGCTTCAAGCCATACAAAGCTTTCTTCAATCTGCACACATATGACTCCCTGTCATGTGTCTCAAAACCGAGTGGCTGCTCCACATACACTTCCTCTTCGACTACACCATTCAAGAAAGCTGTCTTGACATCCATCTGGTGTATCTTCCACTTCATTACTGCAGCCAGAGCAAGTACTGTTCTGATGGAAGTGTATCTAGCTACAAGTGCAAAAGTCTCTTCATAATCTATCCCTTCTTTCTGGGAGAAGCCACGAGCCACAAACCTTGCCTTGTATTTCTCTATGCTGCCATCTGCAGCATGTTTGATCTTGTAGATCTACTTGGAAGTCACAACAGACTTCCCTTCTGGTCTTGGGACCACATCCCAAACATCATTCTTCATGATCGACTGGTACTCCTCGATCACAACATCCTTCCATTACTGCATCCCAGATCCTGGGAACTTTAGATTCTTCAATATCTTCAATAGGTAGTTTTCTTGAACTTCGTTGCTGGAACAAATGTCGTTGTTGAGTCTTCGTTGCCTGTTCTTCGAAACAAGTCTCTCTTGTAGGTGATGGTACACGGTCTTTCCTACAAGATAAGTTCAATTACATGATTAGAAACATCTCATAGAACAAAATCTTACACATAAGTACATATGTCATACAGTCATGCAATTATCTTAGCCAATGCTTCAATACAACATTTATCCATATCCCGTAACTTTCTAGATGCCTTCCATCTCTACCAGAACATTTGTTCAGAGTGTGCACAACTCCCAACATGTCAGCAAAGAGGTTTTATTCTAGATAAGTAGCAATGGAATGTTGTACAGTACCATAGGCCACTTACCCATTACTTGCATATTAGTAGTATCTTGTTCATTAATGCAACTTTTCTAATATGCATAATATACATCCTAAATCTAGGAACATAAGCATGTACATGACTGGACAACATCATTTAAGTAATCAAATCTATAATAAATGACAATTCAAATACTTATCTTTGTTTGATTGTTGGGTGGACTCCCTCTCAATCTTTGCTTCCTTGCAGGAACTACTGGAGTGTGCTCCCTCTTAATCTTTGCTTCCTTGCAGGAACAACTGGAGTGTGCTCCCTCTTGATCTTTGCTTCCTTTATGATATCATCATGATTATATGTCTTTGAACTTCTATCCATCCTGGACCACTATGCATGCTTAAGTGTGCACTAGTGTCATCATTGTGTCATCCTCAATATCTCATACATAATCATACATTCATTAGTATAATCTCAATACTATCAAAACATTATGATAATCTTAAACATGTATGGTCATGATCATTTCATACACAGGTAATTTATCACAAGCGTTAGTATTCAAGGTTTCAGGGAGGACTTCTTTTACTCATGCACATTCTTATTTGACCATAGGACTCTTCTAGTTTGTCATATCATTAATCAAACTAAGAAGCATAATATGCATAAACCCATGATTGCCCAAACTTATAACTTCATGAATTATCAATCATACCAAGTATACTTATATAAGATCCTAACACAAGGTAGGATTCTAACTTGATATAGGAAAACCATACCTGGATTATCATGCTTGTTAGTTATGTCTAACATACCCACATAATGTCTTCTTGTTCTCTTCAATGACTTGTGCTAGTAACCTACATATCTCATAAGTTAACCATTGTAGAACCAAATTATACGTACCTAGTACGTAGAGATTCTATGTGATCAATGGTTATGGATGAGTCTTTGTCTTCATGTCACCATGGTCATATGTTCTTGATATAGAATTTGATTTGTCTTTCTTGATGTACCTTTCATGTTAGCGGACAACATCATCCTCATACAACACCACAGTGCATTAGTACAATCATAGGTGTCATAATCCTAATCAATGAATGTCTTCTATCATTCACATGCATTCATACTTTTACTAAGGTGATAAGACAAGTTTAAAATTGATCAAGATTGTACTAACCTCAATAATATGAAGACAAACATATCATAAACTTAATCAGGAACATATTTCAAAACATACGTGAATCTCCTCAAGTCATACCTGTCGGGATTGCTTGTAGCCTTCTTATGTAAGGCCTTAGCCTCATCTCCCTCTGGAACTGGAACTTCGTCACTTATGTAGGTGTCCAATTCATTCTCTTCTAGGATTAACCCAATCCACTTTGATTTGCTTAAACCAGATCTGGAGCTGGATTATGGTTTGTTAGAGAAACCCTAAAAATTCAAACTTTGAATTTCAAACTTCTGGTTGGATGAAAAGATGTGCCTTGCTGGACTGATCAGGCTGGTATACTTTAATTTTGAAATCTCCAAAATTTGACCCCTCAAAATTGACTTTGAAAGTTTCGAATCTGCAGCTTCTGTCAAATTCTGGTTTTCTGGTCAAAATCCCGAACTAGGGTTTGATAGAGTCCGGGGTTCTGCCCAACCAAAAAATTCGATCTTGGTCTCTAAATTTCGATTTTGATGAGGAGCATCCAGCTGTGGTCTCAAATTCCAAAAATTCCAACTTTTGCAGAAGCCCTAATTT
Source organism: Larix kaempferi (assembly GCA_027924585.1). NCBI lineage: Eukaryota > Viridiplantae > Streptophyta > Pinopsida > Pinales > Pinaceae > Larix > Larix kaempferi. The sequence continues at coordinate 5,097,753 of BSBM01000397.1, read as the reverse complement.
CCCGCAGCAGTGACGATCCAAAAATGAAAGTGCTCAGAATCCAATTCTCTTTGTACATAAATATATGCCATCTTGTTTTTGATGTATCTCTGAAATTTCAGATCCTCATGATCTAAAACTTTGACCTGTGGTAGAATGACTTGTCATCTTTCCAACCCCACAAATCTGAGATTTAATGGATTCTTCGAGAGAGAGATATGCCAAGTGTCGCAACGTGACCTGTTTATGGGATGAAACAGTATAGCGAACTTGTACGGAGTGCCACATGTCCTTGTTTCAACTTCGGCCTCTGAAACTCGGACCTGGGAGACTACAATCCGTGCCCTAATTGTCACTTTTTACAAAATTCCATTTGGAGCTTCCTAGCCCGAGATATGACCTATTTTCCTAGGTCACCTGTTTAGGACTGCATTCTGGAAGAGGCAGAAACCCTAACTTGTACGGATCATATCTCACAAAGTACAACGAATCTGAGGCTGTCCTTCGGACACAAGGTACATGGACATTTCATCTTCGACCTATAAAAGTTTCAGATCCTTAACCTTCGCCAAAGCTGAGTTATAGAGAAAGTGCGACGATGACTGGTTTTTACTATACTAAGCCCTAGCTTCCAATTTGTCGCAAGTGCAACAAGTGTCATAAATGCCATACAATGCCTTCCTTCAGGCTAGCTCTGATACCATGTTAATTTTTCATCATTTAATTCATACTGATCTAGAAACTTAACTGAGAGAACAACATGTACAACATATTAAACACAAGAGACAAGAGACATAAAGCATTTCACCGGGGAAAACCAAGAAGGTGAAAAACCCTGCAACTTCCTCAGAGATAGAATGAGCACCAATAGAAAGATCACAAAGATCAAACCCCAAAACAAGAGATAGTCTCCTAGCAACTGCTCCTCCTCCACTTGTGCGCACTCCTCATCTCTCTCACTAATGCAAAGTGAGTGAGTGAGTGAATGAATAGAATGAGAGAGTCACACTCTCTATTTATACAATGACTTGACCTGCCTTTAACTCTAACTGGGCCGAACTCCCTTAGGAGATTCTAATAACCCATTACCACTTGCCACTCGGCCGACCCCACTAGAGTGGTCTAATAAGCCTTTGACCCACACGACTCATATAGGGCCGACCCCACCAAGGTGGTCTAATAACCCATCAAATATATGTTACGACACTTACAATATAACTTGCGACACTACTCCGGGGTCTAATTCCCTGTCATACATGGGAGGATGGACCTCAATGACTTTACATGACTCAAGTACAATAATGACTTCTCCAACCCGGAGGAACAAACATCTCTGTCGTAGGTACACCAATAGAATACAAATGACGACACTTCCGATCGAAGGAATAAGACATCTCCGTCGGGGATACAATAAAGTACAAATGTAATACAAACAATATACAAGTGAATATATTCCGAAGTTACAAATACATCAACATGTAAACTGCTACTCATAATCGTCCGCTGCTCCTTGAACATAAAAGTTCGCCATGGCTAGGGTTCAAAGACTTTTTTTTATCCGACCACTAGATCCTATGATTACCCACAAAACCCAAAAGAAAATTGTTCTAATACCAACATGATCTGTAAACTGATGTGGATATTCCACTGGAACAATTTGTCACAATAGATCTTACAACTTAGTTCATTGTGTTAATTTAATTCCATAAAATATTGAATACAATGGAACTGAAAGAGAAATAACTAGAGAAAAACCACACTCCCACACAAATAACACAAGATATACCTTGGAAAAACCCACTAAGGGGAAAAACCCAGCCAGAAATGAGGACTATGCCTTGCTCTTTTCTTCTCCAAAATATACAGTACAAATACAAAGAAAGGGGTACTCTCTATGGAGTTACCTATGACTCTACGACCAGAATGGCTACTGCAGGATCTCCTACTTCCTTTGTTCTGCTCTACCATCTACTCCCATGTTGTTGCTCAGCTATGGAACAATACATAACATCAAAAGAATGGAACCCCTTGTCCTCCTTATAGCTCAGTATTTGACATAGCCTAATAGTCATCGAGGGTTAGTTCTAGGTTTTTTGTATGCCCCAACTCCTGATTAGGGTTAGGGTTTTGGATATTCTAGAATGTTCTTGAAAGACCATACGTGACTAGCTCTGCATGCGTGAGAAATAAGAGCTGACGTGGAATCCAATCAGTACCATGCTAGTCAACCGAATAGGTCAACTTGCGGGAGGCATAACTTCCTCATATGAACTCCGATTGAGGCAATTCTTACACCATTGGAAAGGTATCGGTGTGTAAAATGTAAAATTTTGGTCCTATGTACTTTGCACCAAAAATTGCCATTTAAGCCCTCAAAATGGCCTCAGAAGGTTTTGGACAATTTTTTATCCCAAATCTAAAAATTAAGATCTACCCCTAAAATAGGCCCTCCAAGCCAATTCCTCAAATCGTTCCACCTAGAAAGCACCAAATTAGATGAAAAATTATATATTGATCCATTTCAGATCATTCATATTCACAAGTGGTCATTATTTATTGGATGATCGAGATGTTCTGATAGTATGGTTGATAACTTTGATGCAAATGATAGTGGTTGATTCGAGGACCACAGCAAGTACTACTTTGTAGATATCAAGTTTGGTGGGGTTGCAAACAAAGCTGAAGGAGTCGATGTTAACACTTTCCTTGTAAATAGGGATTGTTAGATTTTAAGGTTACTTTGAAAGTGTTTGGTGGTGCTTCATGGGATTTGGGGCACATGGTGTATGTCCAGCGCATAGATGGTCCAGGAAGGATTGCAGCATAATAGATGGTCTGTTATGGATATGCATAGTTGAGATAGCTTGCCCAGTGGATGCTTGACTTCAAGATGGAGCTAACTTGCCTTTCTTCCCTTAGGCATTGGATATCTATTGCATGGATGGTGGATGCCCATCATTGTAGCCAAATGGAGGGATCATTTGGTTGGAGAGCACCCGACATAGGATGTAGAGGATTGTGTGTCATGGAGAAGGCATTCAAGCCTAGTTGGCATGTGGCATCTTGGATTTATGTTCAGAGTATTGGATATGGCTCAAGGACACTTGGGGCTTCGACAATTTTCTTGCATGAGGTAGCTAACCCAGTGGACTACATTTCTTTAGAGGATCAATGGAGTTTATAGAGTCTCGTGATGGAGTGGTGTGGACTTGCCTTATGTATCTACATCACCTTGGAGCATGCCACATGTACTTTAGAGTGGATGTCTCGCTTGTGTTAGACTACAAAGGGTTCATTGTAGGTTGCTTATAAGGGATAACACCCACATTGTATTGTTGGCCTCCCTTATCTCTCATATAAATAGAGGAAGGAGAGATTCCTTCCATTCATCATCATTGTTGTGTCTTTTTCTTTGTAATTGTCTTCTTGGAGAGATTTGCTGGGGTTCACAAGTTCATGAGGAATCCCTAGGAGAAGTTATGGAAGGTAAAGTAGACGTCAAGGTTTGGAGTTTTCTCTTGTCACTAGGGTTTACTGTTATGGAGGAGAGATTGGAGATGATGATCCTCATAGTGTTAATTCTTATTCACTCTCATGTAGAGATGTGACTAGGAGAGGATTGCGCACTAGCCTCTCTTTCTCTTAGTCTTCACTTGTACTTGTATTCTCTCTCTTGAGGTGCTAGGTTTCTTGGTCTTCTTGGAGTTACTTGGAGCTTCTTGGAGGTCTAGTGTTACGTTTTATCCCTTAGAGATTGGCTATTAGGGTTTTGAGAGAAAACCCTAGGGTGAATTAGTGAAAGAGACAATTAGTGAAGAGATTCTTCCACTTGGATCTTCTTGTTTGAGCTAGGGTTTGATGATTTACCCTAGCTAGGCATTTTTGGGTTGTTGGGAGTTTTGTACTAGCCTTGAGGGAAGGCTATGGTATGTACTTGTAATTCATCTTGGGCTAGTAAATGGAGTTTCTTGTTGTTCATATCTTGTGCAATTTTCATATTTGAATTTCAGCTATATATGTACTTTATGCATTTCTATTTAAAGCCATTTAGGTCTTGTTGATTTGGCATAAGTAAAGAGGCAAATTGCTAAGTGTTTTGACATCTAAGGAAGAATATAAGGGGTTGAATTTACTGCAGTAAAATTGTATTTTCAGATATGATTGTTGGATGATAAGTTGCCCTAGAAGGGGATGAAACTTATCACTTTGTTTGGTATCTTTTCTCTTTGAATTGCCAAGACATTTGGGGCTGTTTGAAGTGAATTATTGTGATCTTTTTTGTTGTTGTTTTATACTCTAATTGATAGCAGTCTTAAGGCTGAAAATTCTGGATCTAAGATCTGGAAACCTTCTAGGAAGAAGGTGAAAATTTTTAATTGCTTTAATTGTGCCAAGTGCATGAAATTTCAACAATAAAATACTAGCCTAACAATTAAACATAAATAATGATGTGGCAACTCAAACTCAGAAGATATGATACTGCAAAATTAACTAGTCAATATTGAAAGAAAATAAATGTTTACATGATGATTACTTTAGAAGACAAAATGCTAAAAACTTCTTCAAATGAAAGTAAACATATTTCAAAAATATAGACCTAATACAAACTTTCAAGGCACTCTTGGAGTTCGACATAACAGTTTTCCATTTTTGGTTCTTTGGCATAAATATCGCTCAAGAGACTATGCATGAAGATTAATTTAAGAGACTATGCATGAAGATTAATTTACCTGGTGAAGCATTTTATGCAAGACTCTTCCTTGCTTTCGCCACAATCTCCTCAGTCGTTATGCCTATAATCTCATTTACACACCTCATGGATGGAACATAAACTCTTCCTAGCAAATTCTCCTGGTATTTTAATATCAATCGATTCTCATTTCAGATAAAACACACCTTGACTAGAATGCGAGACTAATAAAAAAGACAAACAAGATATCACGTATCAAGTAGTTGAATTCAATGTAAAATGGAAGTACAGAATAAAACAAATAATAAACACACAGAAATTTAGATAAATCATAATAGCATATGATCTGTTGGGAAAAGCAAGATCCAATCATGTACCATAATGTAACCTAGAAATAAAACATGGCATGTAGTGCTTGAATAAACATGTGGTTGGGTGTTACTCCCATGTGATTTTGACATAACAGAGGTTATGATAGGTAATGCACATTTTAGATGGACTCCTTATTTTGCTAAAATTAAGAGTATCGTTGAGATAAGATAGAAGATTTTAAGATAACATTTGTCTATTTTGGGTTTATATATTTCATTGGAGGTCTATCCTTATCCTGAATGGCCAGATTTGAAAAAAAAAATGTACTATACATCCATGTAACTATCTAATATGAAATAACTAAATTTAGTGTGTGGAATTTATCTTTTGTGTTCTCTAACATGTGCGTGTCCTCTTGTCTAAAGGGAAAATTGACAAAGGCTGCAGATGTGTCTATAGGATAGTATAAAGGACAAAGTATAAAGTAGACGGTTTAATTGACAAGCACAAAGCATGTAGACGGTTTAATTGACAAGCACAAAGCATGTTCCCACGGAGAAAACGAATATGGTCAAGTTGGTTTTTTCCATGACAACATAGTTCAAATGCACCATTCAACAAATGGATGTCCAAATTACCTTTTCAGTCATATATTTGAAAAATGAACTATACTAGTAACAACCCCAAGGATGCATGCAAAATGACAAAGATCATCTAGTGAAAGCCGTTGTATAGGCTCAAATAGGTTCCCAAAACTTAGTATGTCAAGTTGAATGAGCACTATAGAGAAAATAGTTTTAAAGAGGTCTATCAGATCCAAATCTGTACATAAAAATCAAAGTTGATGATGATATTCTCAGCATGGTTTTGTAGCAACAACAATAAATTAAGGTTATCATCTCATGAATATTCAAAGCTAGTGGGAGACACATTGTATATGTAGCTGGTATAGAGTCTGACTTACCTTCTTATTACATAGGGTCGATTCATAGTTTACAAAAAATCTCAAAGACGTTCATTGAAAAGGAGAAAACGGGATACTAAGGAATGTCAGAGTATCTGGAAATATCTCGTGGAATCCACGAAAGTCATTTTATCCTATACCCTTATTTTAGGAGGCATTTTATCCTATACCATTATTTTAAGAGGCCTTGTTGCATGCCTTCGTCTTGTTCATTTAGGAATTCTCAATCCCAAATGCTTGTTTTGTGTAGAGCAAAATTTGTTATAGTTTAATCCCTTTTCCACGTTCTTTGGGCAATGGATAGAGGCATTTATTGGCCATCTTTCTTTAAATCCTATTTCTTGGAGGGTTTCCCTGTCGAGTTTCAGTCTACATGGCAACTTGTTAGAGTAGAAACATTGCTTTTAATATGGGAAAGGAGGGATGAAGGAATGATATCATTTTTAATGAAGCCCCTGAAGTTAGATATTTTCTTAGGCGAACAAGGTGGCTATGTGTATCAATATTTCTTTGTAAAATTATCATTCAAGTCTAGAAAATTGAGTTGGATGTTACCTCACCTCCATCAACACTTCTGGGGTGGAGCTCGATGGATTAATTTGGTATTATTGTATGTTTTTTTAATAGATGAATTATAATATATAAAAATATATGCTATATAAAAAATTATCTTGGGGAGCTTCACTCTAAAGATTTTTGGGAAAATAGTGTTCCAAGCACTCTCGCTCCATGTTCTCGCAACACTATGTACAAGAAGGAGAACATAGTGACAATGATTATTTGCGGAGAGAATTATCCACCAGAACTCCCCAGTTTTTATGAACCAAATTACCTAAAATAGATCAACAAACAACAAACATGCTAAAAGTTAATGGGAATCGCAGTGACCAAGTATAGTAATAATGATTAGTTGCACAGAAACTCCTAAGAAATAGGAGAATATCACCTAATAACCCCAAAAGGAAACAATATTAGATAATCATATATAATCATGTTTGTAAATAATTGATATAATCTCCTACATATGCTAATTATTCATGTGGATCTAGTTTCTGGCTGACATACCAATAATTGATACAAATGATCCCTAGTATTAGCTAGAGGGCCATAACACCAACCATCAATGTCGACAACCAACTAGCTAGGAATCAGGATGTCCTACAATTTCTAATTTCCTTTAACATACTATCTAGTTCCCCTAACTGATATAAAATAAACAAAAATAAAATTCATCAAACTCTTAGAATTGAACTCAACACTTCATAATTAGTCTTAAATCAATTTTGAAAACAATAAATTTCAAGCTATACCATGAAACAAATTATCTACTAACGCCAACACAATGAAGAGTATTAGCAAAACTTAATGTATAACAAGTACAATTTTCTTTTAAAGAAACTAAGATTCTTACCCGAAAAACAATGCCCAATCTCTCTAGCTTCTTTATTGTATCAGCCACATCAAAAACACATTTCTCACCAAACTCTGACTCTAGGAGTTGCTCACACCAATAATCAAGGTCCTATCAACATGACAGAACAACGATGTAAAATAGTTGGAATTATTTTTTTCAAAACCAATAATGGTAACAAGGATAGGTAGCAATTGTCTAGTGACACCAAAGAAAGCCTTATAAACTGGAGGTGAATTCCTACCTCCATTGAAGTCTTCTTTCCTTGTTGCATCAAAATGAACAGAGATATGATCACTTCTTTCACCTATGAATGCCACGATAAGTGGCCAAAAATACCAACAACAAATTCTAAAGAAAATCAGTACAAGCTTTCCAGAAAATCATTTGCTCTTTAAAAGTAAAATTGAGTAAAACTGACTAGTATTTTAAAATCATAATAACATAATTTAACTCTAAAAAATCACTTGCTACATAAAAGTAGAATTGACTATCAAGCGTACATTATCTTATATTTTAAAATCATAATAACATATTTTAATGATACCTACTTCTTGGTCAATAACATCATGACAGATATGGAGAAGAGTTCCATTGCCATGGTCAAGCTGCTTATCATACATTAACTTTGTCATGAGATTTTGGTAGTTCTCCTTGCTTTGGTGGAACCTGTACAATGCCACCTCAAAGACTCCAGTTATGAAATATCTGTATCATCAAATCCTTCCTTGTAGCATATATTAGTTCATTTTCCCTAAATATGGTGGATAGATCGAAATTTTAGTGTCCTACATCATAGGAATATCTTTCTTAGTTAACTATTTATGATGCCCAATCATTAAGTAGATTTGCACAGTTTTGAGGTGTCATATGTGGGCATATGAATTTTGTACTATTTATTATTAATAAAAAAATGCATAAAGCTATTTTCCAAAGGATAGAAAAATTGGACAAGAATATACAAAGAAAATCCTTTCTCCGGACTATAATGTATTTTTATGAAAACTAATCACATCAAGAGAACATATCTATTCAAAATAACTTTTGTGTGTAGAATGTGAACTATATGAGTAGAAGAAAATTTTCAACTAATAACACTCAATAATATGTTATTAATACTTATGTCGCATTGTATGGTAGATATGTGACCAATGTAATGTTAAGTGTTGGTAGTTAAACCATCTTAACCACTTAGGAATAATATAAATTTGTATGGCAAATATATGATGAATATGTGAGAATGTATACTTACAATGTAGCTAATAAAATATATCTTTCATTTTATCTCTCCAGCATTATTCAAAAATGCAGGTGTCCCATTTTTCAAACAGAAATCAAGCAATGCTAAGCACTTATCGGTCTTTGATAGGCTATGTAACATGCAGTAGTGAGGAGCTTCTAAATGAAAACCTTATTATGTGATATAAAGTTGAGAACTAAAGAAAAGGAACAGTGCTTGGATGATTTTATCAACTCGGAGAATCGTGCAGAATCCAATTGAATTATTGTGATCCTCTTCTGCCTAGGACATGATTCTTGGCGTATATATTCATAGCTTGAAATGTCAGGACAACATTAGACGAAATTTTCAATTTTGACCTAATTTCTGCTGGAGGTCAAGAACTAGGTCTTCTAGTTTTAAGCTTTTCTATCCACAGATTGGGTTCGATCTTAGCATCCTTGAACTCACCCTAGGAGGGTACATCTATCTGTGTAGTCAGATCTCATTTTTGGCAAACTTCATTTTTGACCTACCCTCTACTAGGGTTTCTAGGTCAAAGACTTAAATCTCAGCTTTGACAAAATGACAACCAATCTAAGGGTTGAGGATAGATTGGATGGAATAGATAACTTTAGATCTTGGAAGCACGGGATACTTCTCATTCTAGAAGAGAATGATCTCTTAGATTTTGTCAAGAAGATACCTCGGAACCAGAATAAGAGGAGGCTATAGAAAAGTACAAGAAGAATATGGTCAAAGTAAAAAGAATTCTATCTGATTCAATCAAGGACCACTTGATCCCTCATGTGTCAGAATTGAAGACTCCTAAGGAAATGCTTGAGGCCTTGACAAGATTATATGAAAGCAAGAATACTAGCAGAAAATTATTATTAAGACATCAGTTAAGGAATGTGATGATGAATAAGTCAGAGACAGTGTCCTCCTACTTTACAAGGGTTTCTCAGATCAAGGATCAACTAGCAGCTATTGGAGATACTGTTGGAGATAAAGAGCTTGTGTTGACAACATTGAATGGTTTTCCCTCTTCTTGGGATGTGTTTGTTCAAGGTATTTGTGCAAGGAAAAAGCTACCCAAGTTTGATAAGCTATGGACAGATTGCACTCAGGAAGAGGCAAGGTTGATCCCCAAGATGCAGAAGACGAATGACGAAGAAAATCAAGCACTTGTAGCTCATGTAAGAAGAGGAAAAGGTTGAAATTTTACCAATAATACCGATAGAAGATCAGTATCATAAAATAAGAAGGATATGTCCAAGATCAAGTGTTACAACTGGAACAAGTTGGGACACTATGCAAGAAATTGCACTCAAGAGAACAAAAAGGGAAAAAGGAAGCATCATGCTCATAAGGTGGATGATGATGAGCCTACTTCACACAAGAAGTCAAAGGAGACATCACATGAATAATTTGTTCTTTAAGTACTATCACTCAAGGGAGTGGTGTTTTGCTAATGGATAGTGGTGCTTCTAAGCACTTGACATGTTACAAAAATTCTTTAGAAGGAACTTGGAAACAATTCCAACATGAAGTTAAGGAGTAGGAGAATCCTCCTACTAGCTAGATTCAGGTGAAGCATGATGGTGTTTGCAGATAATATACTTTTGGAAAAAATGCCAAGGGATCCTTCCAAACTATGAAGGTAGATCCAAGGTGATATTGGATCTAGTGCATCCAGAAGACATGAGGACCAATGATGAAAGTCTTCAGCAAATCTAGGAATTCTCACTTGGATGAGGACTGTGAGGGGCATGAAGCTCCAAAGAAAACAAGTGCAGACTACTCCAGCAAGACATATTCCAGAAGATCATGATGAGATAGTAGAGCCAGAAGCACTGGTAGACCCACTTAGAGAGATGACAGTCTCTAAGAAAATACCAGCATGGTTCCGGAGCACAATTCAGGATGTAGGGAAGTATGGTGCTCCCAGTGGGACTTTCAGAGAAAGAAAAAGACCTCGCCAGTATTCCATCTACATGGCACTGATGAGTGACATCATTGATGCAAAACCTTCCAGTTATGAAGAAGCTACAGATCAACATGTATGGAAGGAAGCCATGATGGAGGAATATCAATCCCTCATAAAGACTGATGTGTGGGAAGTTGTTCCAAGACCTGAAGGGAATTCGGTGGTGACCTCCAAATGGATCTATAAGATTAAACATCCTGCAGACGAAAGCATAGAGAAGTACAAAGCAAGATTCGTGACTAGAGAATTCTCTCAGAAAGAGGGAGCAGATTATGACGAGACGTTTGCTCCAGTGTTCACACACACTTCTATTAACTCTATTATCTCCATAGATTCCATGATGGGATGGAAATTACACCAAATGGATGTCAAGACCGCCTTCTTGAATGGTGTAATTGAAGAACAAGTGTATATCGAGCAACCTCCAGGATTTGAGACTCTTGACAGAGAATCACATGTGTGTAAATTGAAGAAGGATTTGTATGGGCTTAAGCAAGCACCCAGGGCATGGTATGCCAAGATAGACGAATTTCTTATGAGCTAGGGCTTTAACAAGAGTGAAGTGTTGGAAATAGTGCAACTTCAGAAGCTATTCTTATTGTATTCTATTATATTATTTTTGTACCTCCTACGGGAAAAGATATTGATGTAATTAATCATGTAAAACACTTGAAAGAACCAATGTAAACCTTGGGGTGAAAATACACAAAGAAAAGAATTATTAAATGTTATTTTATTTTCCCCCAAGACAAGTCGGCCCTATAAGGGAAAAAGTCACTTTTCCATGTGTATAAATAGAGAGGTTGAATGCCTCATTTGGTCACTCACTCAACTCAAGCAATTCGCTCAAGGAGAGAGAGAAGTTCGCTACTACAGCTAGGAGAAGTGATTTTTGGGGTTTTCACTTGGAGAACTTTTCTCTTTTCTCTCTTGTATCTGTACTCTGTTCTCGGGACTAATTATCTCTATACGAAGGTTGCTGGGTTTTCTCCCTGTTGGAAATAGTGCAACTTCAGAAGCTATTCGTATTGTATTCTATTATATTATTTTTGTACATCCTATGGGAAAAAGATATTGATGTAATTAATCATGTAAAACCCTTGAAAGAATCAATGTAAACCTTGGGGTGAAAATACACAAAGAAAATAATTATTAAATGTTATTTTATTTTCCCCCAAGACAAGTCGGCTCTGTCTGTTAGACAAGTAGGCCCAGTAAGGGAAAAAGTCACTTTTGCATGTGTATAAATAGAGAAGTCAAATGCCTCATTTGGTCACTCACTCAACTCAAGCAATTCGCTCAAGGAGAGAGAGAAGTTCGCTACTGCAGCTAGGAGAAGTGATTTTTGGGGTTTTCACTTGGAGAAGTTTTCTCTTTTCTCTCTTGTATCTGTACTCTGTTCTCAAGACTAATTATCTCTATACAAAGGTTGTTGGGTTTTCTCCCTGTTGAAAATAGTGCAACTTCAGAAGCTATTCTTATTGTATTCTATTATATTATTTTTGTACCTCCTACAAGAAAAGATATTGATGTAATTAATCATGTAAAACCCTTGAAAGAATCAATGTAAACCTTGGGTGAAAATACACAAAGAAAAGAATTATTAAATGTTATTTTATTTTCCCTCAAGACAAGTCGGCTCTGTCAGTTAGACAAGTCGGCCCAGTAAGGGAAAAAGTCACTTTTGCATGTGTATAAATAGAGAGATCGAATGCCTCATTTGGTCACTCACTCAACTCAAGCAATTTGCTCAAGGAGAGAGAGAAGTTCGCTACTACAGCTAGGAGAAGTGATTTTTGGGGTTTTCACTTGGAGAAGTTTTCTCTTTTTTCTCTTGTATCTGTACTCTGTTCTTGAGACTAATTATCTCTGTACAAAGGTTGTTGGGTTTTCTCCCTGTTGGAAATAGTGCAACTTCAGAAGCTATTCTTATTGTATTCTATTATATTATTTTTGTACCTCCTATGGGAAAAGATATTGATGTAATTAATCATGTAAAACCCTTGAAAGAATCAATGTAAACCTTGGGGTGAAAATACACAAAGAAAAGAATTATTAAATGTTATTTTATTTTCCCCCAAGACAAGTCGGCCCAGTAAGGGAAAAAGTCACTTTTGCATGTGTATAAATAGAGAGGTCGAATGCCTCATTTGGTCACTCACTCAACTCAAGCAATTCGCTCAAGGAGAGAGAGAAGTTCGCTACTGCAGCTAGGACAAGTGATTTTTGGGGTTTTCACTTGCATAATTTTTCTCTCTCTCTCTTGTATCTGTACTCTGTTCTCGGGATTGATTATCTCTATACAAAAGTTGCTGGGTTTCCAGGATAAAACAGTGTCTTGTTTCTGTGCTTGGTTATTCTTTTAGTGATGCTGTTTTGTTATTTGCATTTATTTCATTATACTGCTATAATTGTATAAAACATAACATGGTATCAGAGCAATACTAGAAGAAGCCATTGTCGGAAACTAGGGTTTCACATTTCGGGCCTTCCCTCATTAGTTTGGCTTGAAAAGAGCACTGGAAATATCACTCTATGGAAAGCGCATCTTTTGGTGAAGGAAAAATCCAGGTCTGAGAGTTTCAATTTTGACCTAATTCTACAGCTACTACAGTTACTGCAGAAATTAGGGTTTCAAGTTTTGTGTTGTTCAGTCCACAGATTTGGCTCGATCTTATCTTCTCTCAACTCGCCTTGATAGGGTGCATCTATCTGTGGAGTCAGTTTTGCAAGAATCCAAACTTCATTTTTGAAGCCTCCCCGTCCAAATGCAAGGTAGCCAACTTAATGGCATTTGTCTCTATCATGGGGTTGAGTTGGAAGTAAGTGTCCAACTTCTGCATCCAATTCCGCGCTGGGCCACTCCGGGTCCCCTCAAAGGTAGGAATAGTCAGTTTCCCTACCGTGCGTTGTAACTCAAAGATCTGGTTGAAAGGCCTGTTGTAAGCTCTTGGCTTGTTCTTACTTTTAAAGTGGCAAAAATCAGTGAAGGTCATGGCTGACTGGAAGTCATATCCCAATGCTCTGTACTCTCTCAAATATGCCCCCATGGGCTCCTCTGGCTCTACCTGTACTATGGGCACTACGGTTGGGCTATCTAAGAACTGCGGTATGGTAGGCCGGGAGGACCTGTTGCCGCCTGGTTCCACACCTGGAAAAACGCAGCAAAAGTCTTCAAGCTGCTGGTGTGGCCTTGGGGGCAAGTCAGAGTCAGGTGCTGTCACTTGGGACTCGACTCCTCCATCTAGGCTTTCCTAGCGAAGCCAAGGGGGGTGGACCCTAAAAATGGAAAGAAACTATGGTGTCTAATCTAGGAGTTAGAAGTATTTTTTGAAACCAAGCTAATGCAGCATACATTTATACATATAAAGCAAAGCATCATTTATCAACATCTCATTTGCAAATATTCAACATTATCATCATTAACAACATTCATAAATAACATGAAATATAACATAATAAACCAGTGCCTAAATGGAGTCGGAAAAGATGCGTGAAAAGTAAATGTTGTGCAAGTGTTCTTGGTTTATTTTAATTTTAATGTGGTAGTGATCTTTTTATTATGGCTGGTGGGTTCCCAATATATGCAAAGGTACGGGGAACATGTCCGGAATTTTGATGTGTGGCTTCCCACTCAGACTTGGGTTGAATCGGAGTCTCAAGGAGGTGTTCAGATGCTGTACCAACGAGGGAAAGCCTAACGGTTTAGAAGAGGTCACTACTCAGTTTTGTCCCAAGCCCTTTGAAAAATTTCCCCACGACAACAAAATACTCGCGTTGTGCCGGATTTTCACAAAAAGGTTTGTTTATTGGGGTGGTGTCAGATCCTATTACTAGTCATCTCCCCCTTTCTGATGCGTACCAACATGATCAGACTAAGCTGCAAGTTGGCCAAAGAGCATACGGGAGAAGACCTTGGTAATTTTTTAAAAAAATTTATGAACCAAAATTTTATCTTTTAAAACCCCAAGAGTCTCTTTTCAGGCCAGTACTCGAGAAAACCCTTGTTTTGAAACCCTACTTTGGGAAAGCAAGTAGGCGTTTGAGTTTGTAAAAAAATGATAAAATCTATGTCCTTAGTGAAATTGTGGCCCGCCAGTGGAACGGACCAACAAGGTAAATTTTAACCCTTAGTAAGTTTTATTAAATGCAGAAAATGAAATCTAAACTAAAATAATGCAAACCACGAAAATTGAGTCGACACAGTTTTCCCCCCTGGGGGGATGGGGTGTGGGTGCTTGGTTAGCCCACTCGCTCTCGTTTAATATGCTTTTACAATACAATAGAAGTGCCCCAGTCTTTTTATGACTTAGTGGCTTACAAAAAATAGAGAGAAAAGATATCCGGTTTTGAAAAATTTTAGCTTTGGGTGCTTCGGATGGCCCAGATCTTCAATTTTGGGCCAGCATCTCCCCTTGTCTGATCATCATCTACTGCAAACCAGCAAGCAATTATTAGTAGAAGATGGCCCTGTTATCACCTAAACTGTAGTTACCCCTATGGATGTATCCACTCATGGATGGCAATAGGGAAGGGCAACTCAAAAGGTGCAACCACGATCACCTCGACCTCCAATAGATGGTTGTCATGCCAGTCGAGGCAACCTTCGCTTTATGTTATCTAACCCAGACAACAAAGGGGGAGACCCGATCTACTCCCAATAGGAGAGATCAAAACCAAGACACCAAATCAAGTTAATTCTAAGTGAAGTAAGGTGTATGGTTTATCCTGGACCTTAGGATGAAGTCACAAGACAAGTGAGGGGTTCAATGAGTATAGCTTTGGTTCATTATTGATGTGAGAGTGACTTATGATTTGTGAAATAGGATCCAGGATTAAAGTACTAGTTCAATGTGAGAAAATCCACTGCCTTGGGAAACGTGTCCAATGCAGGGTAGTTTAGGGGTTGAATTGGGGATAACTAGTACAAGTGACAAGCTTGATCATGATACATGATGACATCAAAGGGTTTAGTTCACCACACTAAGGTCAAACCACAAGTTAATCCAACAATCTAGGAAAGTCGAATTGACTTGGAGAGAAACCAGTGCCTTGGGAATTGGGATAATGGAGTCAAAGTAAAGTTAACTTGTGGTTAAGGACTCCTATTGCATGAGACAAGTGGGAAATTAAAGTCTTGATGGATAAATAGGTCTAGATATAGGTTTGACCTAAGTGGACCACAATCCCTTAAAACAAGGAATGCTATCCCCAAGGCAAGATTTAACAAGGTGACCTACTAGACCTAGGTTTTGAATTATGCCCGTTCCAAATCCACAAGAATCTCATGTACCCATGTCTTAGAAGTGGCCCAACTCACTTCTCCAAGGTGGTGCGACTTTACCCAAGGAGGCTGAAAGGTGGGATAAATGGATCAAGACAAGTCCAATGGCATCCAAACTTTAGATCCAAGTACGTTGATCAAGTGGGAGTGTGGATCTACAATTTCAAGGCAATCCGATGGCTAGATCTTACTAGATCTAAGTTTAAAGATACCAAGTGGTCCAAAATGGGGATTAAATCCCTTAAAATGTGGAATAGGGCCCACAAGGTAGAATTCAGAAAAGTGACAATCTGGGGGTAGGTTATTGGATGTGTAGATCATGAAACAAGCGGGATCTCAACTACCCACATACTAGATCTAGGTCAACCCACCAAACTAGGAAGTGCGCCCTTGCTTGGAGAGGCTAAATGCCTTGGGAAGAGGGTCAAATGGAGGCCAATCCTCACCAAACTATAGATCCGGGATGCCGTGGATACTATAGAGGTGGGTTTTAAATATCTTACCCAAGAAGCCACTAGATCTTAGTAGATCTGAAAAAATGTAAAAATGAGGGTTTGAAGAAATAAGGGTTTTATCAATTTATGAGTTATGTCAATGGATTGGATCAAGGTAGGGGAAACAAACCTGTGGATCTTACTTGGGTAACCTTGTAGATGCCTTGATGATGATGATCTATGCAAATCCGATCAATTTGAGAAGCTTTGAGGTAGTTTTCTATGCAATCGATTTAGTCCAAGAAGCCAATGCGCCCTCCCTCCTGCACAACAAACGTCAACAATATCAGATTTGATGTGATCAAGAGATAAGACTAATGCCACAAGAGAAGTAACAAAAAGATAGCATAGATCACAATGATACTAATGATAACCCCCTAATACAAGCAAATGCCAAGAAAGTCGATTTCAAGAAGCCTTGCAAAATCACCCTTGTTGAAGTCGCCCTCCTGTAGACAAGACAATGATTTCCCAAATAGATAGATCTTACCACAAATTCCAAATGCTAGGTTGCAATAGACTTTCCAATCACCATCTAAGAACACCAGATGCAAAGGAGACCACAAGAATTTCCACAAGAAAGTTTTTCTATACCAATAATCCAAGAGCCAAAGACCCCTTACAATGAGAAGCTCTCTCCTTTAAATAGGAAGGAGAGGAATCAAAATCCTAACCACTTTTTGAATGAGTGGATAAGATTAAAAGATACAAATGTCTAATCAATGGTTGAGATGAGCTCAACAATAAAATACATGGATCACTAATAAAATATAATATAAGTGGACAAAATCGCCCTAGAAGAGGGGAATCCCACCAAATCATGATGACAAAATATAATAGGAAGCTTATGGTGGGTCCAAGGGGTAATTTTAGCCACCCTCGGTCAATCCCCATAGCACAATAATAATAAAATAGTCATCAATATACCAAATCGTGCCTCTATGGTCAAATCGTAGGCCTCAAAAGACCTCAGAAATCATCAGAAAGTACCATAAGTGATGGATGCGGGCCCCGATGAAGCTGAAACTGCTGGAGGAGGTGTGGAAGACATCAATCCATCATCACTGATCATCCCATGCCAAGACATTGCCTCAGTAGCCCAAATCGAATTCCTCAATAGCCATTTCTACCAATCCTGAAATGCCTCGGGAAGCGTGAAACTGCCCCAAACTGCCTCCTGGAGTGCCTGCGTTGTCAAGGTGAGGGCACCAGTGTGTCCGGGAGTGGGGTAATATGGTAAAAACAAGTGGCTGGACAACCCCCTCCAAGCACAGCGCCCTAGGTCAACCGGATAAAAATCACATCTTCTCTGACAGGGTCTCTGACAGACCAAAACTGCACTGGGATAGTCTACTGAGGCTCAATCATCACTGTAAGTGCCCGGAACTAAAAAACAAGCTGTCTCATTGGACTCAGAAGGTCCAAATCCATCAAAGATGTGTACCCATACACCATATGAGTCTCTGCATGATCATAAAATATATCCAATATACCGGAACAGGTCAAATAATAATAATCTGTAAATGATCAAATACTGCTGTAAACCATGAATCATCATCATAAACCTGTAGCTGCTGCATAGAATCATCATATACATGTACATAGACCATATATCATCTATCCATATCATCACAAGGTCCAACCATCTCATGTCCTATGGTTGACCTTGGTCAAATTAGGTTTAACCAAGTCAACATGACCAAATATAACTCAGACCATCATCAGAAGCTGCTGCAAAGTGTCAAAGGTTAATGCATGCTCTATAACTTATTCAAATAACAATTATAACACAAAGTAATCATTACTGGCGATCTAAGTTCAAATATATAATGTCATTAATTATTATTATTACTCAGACTAGACTTTCAAAATCATACTCACTTCATAGCTGTGATCAATTTGCTAGTGAAGGGTGAAGGCTAAAATAACTGGCTAGGCTAAGGGATGACTTGACTGACTTAACTTTGTGACACTTTGGCAAAAGGAAAGGGAATACACACCATAGTATATACTGAATGAGCAACAACACAGGGAATGGCGGTGTCTCACAAATGGATAAGTTGTTTAGAAAGTGCTTATTCAACTTAGGCATCATGTCTATATCAAGTTGATCCAGGTTCATTAGGATCATTCAATTTCATTTCATGGCCTTTTTGGCCTACATAACCCTCCGGATCTCAGGTGTGCTGATAAGCACAACTAGTTGCAACTTGCATCCAGGGCATGTTTTTTATACATGTATAAGGTCAGCAATTGTTTAGATATAGCTTTTAAGAATCATTGCTTTTTGGACCTTTCTTATACTCTTCGAGGAGTATTTTTCAGCAGTTCATCGCTCTTGCCCTTTTTAGTTTCCATGGGCGAATTTATCAGTTTCCATAAATAGTACATGAGCTTTCAGTTTTAGCCAACAACATCTCAAGTGACTAGGGGGAGTTCGAGCCAATGCCAAACATCGGGACAACCGACCAGAATGATTTAGGCCTACAATCCAACTCACCAAAGGTAAGTTTTGTCACCAACTCAGAGCCAAGACACAGTAAACAGGGAAACTCATCCAATACAGAGGCTACAGTGGGGAAAAGTCCTCCATGCCACTAGTCAAGTAGTAAGTCAGGGTGATAAACTAAAAGGTAGGCAATGGATGGATGAAGACAATGAATAATGGAGCCAACACTAGCAAGCCAAGGTATGGTGGAATGATCACCTCTATTTTCCCTAGGGAAGGTAAAACCAATGAGTATGAATAGTGAATTTCTAAGTCTGAGTAGGGACAATATAGTATATATAATAAGATCAACCAGGTCCACATATCTATATGATCGCCAGATCATGACACTAAGTGTTAAGACATGCTATAAGAATAAGTATAAAAGCAATATAACCATGACACAATGATATACCTGCTGAGTCATATACCTGAATGCTCATCATCTGAACCATCACCTGTCCTCTGAAACTGCTACTGCAACTCTGGGCACTACAGACTGCTCTGTACAAATAGTATAATGGCTACATCGGTCATCTCTCTGAGTGTCTTGAGACTCAGTCATGGCATGGGGAATACAACTGCTGTCCAAAATCTGATAGTGATCCAATATAGATGCTCATCTCAGCATCTCAAATGTAAGGGAACTGGCTGAATAGCGTACTGGCATTAGAAAAATAATGTATGGTAGCCCGGTTACTGTATATGTGATAACAGGCCCAAAACACTTTAAGAGTGTGTTTGGGTTACCTACTAAAAACCCAAAAAATTTCTAAGTGAAAAACTAAGTAAAAATGCAAAAAATTAACAAAGTGAGAAGCTGTGAGGCTTGTCTCCTTAGGATCTTTGCAATCTCAGTGAGCTGCAAATTATTAGCTCTTATAACAGCCAAATGAACTTTTAAATCAGATCTAACACTACTCTTCAAAACTTTTAGAGATTTGACAATTTTTTACAAGTTGAGAAAAGTAAAATGTTAGATAAATGAAAAGATCTAATCTATTAAAGATGAACACTTTGTAAATAGAATAGATCAGACATTTAGAGTAATAAATCAGAATGTAAAGTTCAGATTGCAAACCACTATTACTCTTTCAAAAAGTAACCAGTAACCAAAGTGAAAGTATTAAGTAGAAGAGAAGGAGATATGGAGAGTTTTTATCAATTTATCAATTTTTTCCTTGAAGAAGCCTTGTAGCCTTCCTGGTGGAGAACTGAGGGGCTACGTCTGCAAAAAGATGTTAGAAAAGTAAAGGAAACAAACAAGATCCTCCACTCATCCACTTGAAATAACCTGCAAATCACATCAACTTGCAACCAAATGATCAAATCTAGAAATATACATATGAGAAATCAAAAGGAAATGCTCATAAACAAATGACACATTTAAATCAGATCTCTACACTTGCATAGATAAAAGACTAAATAATAAACAAATTATCTAATCCTTCTTATAAATCAATATTAATCCTTCCCAAAGCTAGATTTAGATGCAAAAGAAAACAAGTAGCTCAAATACATGTTACCTCAATGAAAACCATGACATTCACCCACTCATCAAAAGCACTACACCAAGCTTGACCTTCAAAGTCTCTTTATTCATTAAGCAAAATGACAAGTACAAAATCGAATTACAAGTGCTAGCTCTAACTCCCAAACTCCAACTAGAGAAAATGGAGTGGGCAGCCATGCTTAAATAGCCAAAGATGGAGAGAAATGGGTAGAATGAGTGGCATAACTCATGGAAAAAATGGGGCTATCCACTCCTATGTAATGGGCTGCCAAAATCAGTCCCAAATCAACTAAAAATCAGCCATGTGATAACCCATAAACATAGCTACAAATTCCATGATTGAAGGGGCCCAATTTTGGGAAATATGCCTCCCTCAAGTGGGGAAATAATCCCACTAATATAGCTGCCCGGAATCTTTCCAAAATCAGCTCTTACAACTCCTAAAACATAGCTGAAATAATTCTGACTTCTAATCCCATAAAATTTGGAAGTTAATTTTTTATGATTTTTTACTTTTTTCAATTTTTTCTCCACTTTTTCACTTTTTTATTATTTTTTTAGCATAAGTGAAAAATAAATGACTATAAGACTATAGAAAGTCGGTTTTGGGGTATGGTGGGTGCTCTGAGTTAGAAAACGAGCACCCCCAAGGAAAAAAAGACTCCTAGACCACACTTTTATGCCAATCACAAAAATTTAATTAAACCATTAAAAAATGGCTCAATCACGGAAAAAATATTTTTCGCCGGAAATTTAAAAACAACCTAGGGGGACTTAGCACATATCCATATGACTCAAAAATAATGTCTAGCATGTTCATATACATTGACCCATGGACTTTAACAATTCCCTAAGGCCCGTTAACCTCCCCAGGCATTTCAGCTTTGGAGGAGAAAAACCCAAAAATTATGTTATGCACTAATGCAAGACATAATTAATAGGTGAAAAAACTCATTGGAATACCTGACTTAGCCAAAAAGTCCTAGGGAACCAAATCCTTTACAAAAGACCATGCTAATACATTTTATTACAAACCCCGCAGGGCCATGGACATGTGGAAAAAATTTAAAAAAAGGGGGCCTTTAAAAGGCCTGCTGGACATCAAATCATCGAAAACAAACATGTAACATGTTCAACTTTGCTCGCTCACTTGATAGTCCAACTAAGTACAACTTAGCTGGTAACAGGAACCTATTGTAGATATGGGGGTGGCTCTACATATTGGTATGTAATTGCTCCCCACTGCTACTTGTGGATACCCTATCACTATTGGGAAACATAGGACTGTGTGGGGTGGACCCTGATTTATCTGTCAGTTGTTTGATGGCACTCACCATTTCTTTTTGTCATGAAGTTAGATCCTTTATACTGGAAATGAGGTTACTGAAAACTATCTTATCATTTTCTGCCATTGTTTCTTTGCCTTTACTCTTTTCAAACTGAAACTGTGTATCCCGCAGTTCTATATCCTCTAACTCTTCTTCTTCTCTTCTCCCATTGTTCCTAAATCTCTGCCTCCTGTAAGTAATATTATGTGGGTCCTCTGTATTCATTCACTGTTCACAATTGCATGCTCCCACAGTTGGCGAGGAACATGCTGTGATACCACTGAATTATCCCAAATTGATATTTTTTCTTTTTTATGATGTTCTGTTTGTTTGCTAGTAGTCTTATGCCTCAGTATAGGAAAGGAGTATGAAAGTATGCACTGATCTAAGCATGCATGCAGATCTAATACCCAGATAATCAGAAATGCTATTAAATAGGAAGGAAAGTTATGCATGTACGTACCATCAGATAGATCGACAGATGTCTGTCAATATAAGACTAGCATGCAAGAATTGTGTCGGTGGATGAGTGAGATATCTACTGTCTCTCCTCCAATAATGTGCCTTTGTGAATAATGCGCCCTCTCAAACCTTGATATGCTCGTGTGGAGGCAATACTCACCAAAAGCAGCTCCAGAAAGGGTGTGATGGGGTTATAATCCCCCTCTAGTCACAATAGAAGTAGCATGCAGATGATATGATGGCTCACATGCCTAAAACGTGTGCCTCCTCCCTGAGAAAGTCGCCCAAGCAGAGAAGACGTCTTCTTGAAGGAGTGATGTGCTGATAATTAGCTCAAGAGTCAAGCTGAGAAGCCCTTCTTCCAAGGGAAGGGTAATAGTGTTGCTCTTGGAAGAATGGAGCCAGCATGCATAAGAATGGACCCATGTAGCTTGTGATGTGAATATATATGTCCTTGAGCAGTTCGCTCATGCAAGGAGGGCGAATCCCTCAATTCAGTATATAACTCGAGTCCTGCAGTAATTGAAGAATAATAGTATCTGATGATGAAACAATGCTGAATCTAGATGATCCAACCTAATACTGACTAGGGAAGATAGATTTCGCTGCCGAAATACACTAGCTAGTTGAGTGTGTCCACTCAACCCCAAATTAGCTCACTGAGCTTTCCAATTCGAATTCACAAATCAATAATCATATAAGCAGGTCTTTCTCACTTGCTTTACCTTTCTTTGATAACATTCACCTGCCAGACCTAACTTTTGACCTAATTAGGTCGCTTTATCTTCTAATTTCCAATTGACTTGCATGCAGTGCTTCTGGAGTGTTTGGAGACCCAATGAAGGAGTATTAGTGCATGTTACATGAAATATAGCTCGGATGTTATGCATGTAGGTGGCCCTTAGTTTCTGGGCCCTTATTTACCTACTGATGATATAGTAACCATGCTAAAGATCTTCTTAGGGTGCATATGGCATCAATCCTCAGTTAATTCCCTGAATTTCAGTGCCCGCTCGAACCTATGGGAATTAGATAGGTTAGCGGGATGGTCCTGTTATCACCTAAACTGTAGTTACCCCTGTGGATGTATCCATTAATGGATGGCAATAGGGAAGGGCAACTCAAAAGGTGCAACCACGATCACCTCGACCTCCAATAGATGGTTGTCACGCCAGTCGAAGCAACCTTCGCTTTATGTTATCTAGCCCAGACAACAAAGGGGGAGACCCGATCTACTCCCGACAGGAGAGATCAAACCAAGACACCAAATCAAGTTAATACTAAGTGAAGTAAGGTGTATGGTTTATCCTAGACCTAAAGATGAAGTCACAAGATAAGTGAGGGATTCAATGAGTATAGCTTTGGTTCATTGTTGATGTGAGAGTGACTTATAATATTTGAAATGAGATCCAGGATTAAAGTACTAGTTCAATGTGAGAAAATCCACTGCCTTGGGAACTGTGTCCAATGTAGGGTAGTTTAGGGGTTGAATTGGGGCTAACTAGTACAAGTGACAAGCTTGATCATGAGACATGATAACATCAAAGGGTTTAACCAACAAACAAGGATCAAACAACAAGTTAATCCAACAATCTAGGAAAGTCGAATTAACTTGGAGAGAGATCAATGCCTTGGGAATTGGGATTAATGGAGTCAAGAAGAGATTAACTTGCGGTTGATGACTCTTATGGCATAAGACAAGTGGGTTATTAATGGTTTGATGGATGAATAAGTCTAGATCTAATAATTCATGGTTTGACCTAAGTGGACCACAATCCCTTAAAACAAGGAATGTTATCCCCAAGGCAAGATTTTACAAAGAAACCTACTAGACCTAGGTTTTCAATTATGCTTGTTCCAAATCCACCAAAATCTCATGCACCCATGTCCTAGAAGTGGACCAACTCCAATCTCCCAGGAAGTGCGACTTTGCCCAAGGAGGGTAAAAGGTGGCGTAAATGGGATCAAGACAAGTCCAATGACATCCAAATTTTAGATCCAAATAGTTTAAGCAATTGATAATGTGGATCTAGAAATTCAAGGCAATCCAATGGTTAGATCTTACTAGATCTGAGTTTAAAGATACCAAGTGGTCCAAAATGGGGATTAAATCCCTTAAAATGTGGAATAGGGCCCACAAGGCAGAAATTTCCAAAGTAACAGTCTAGGGGTAGGTTTTAGGACGTGTAGATCATGAATCAATTGAAATCTCAACTACCCATGTACTAGATCTAGGTCAAGTCACCCTCACCAAGAAGTGCGCCCTTGCTTGGAGAAGCTAAGTTGGCTTGGGAAGAGGGTCAAATGGAGGACAATCCTCACCAAACTATAGATCCGAGATGTCGTGGACACTATAGAGGTGGGTTTTAAATATCTTACCCAAGGAACCACTAGATCTTAGTAGATCTGAGAAAATGTAACAATGAGGGTTTTGATTAATTAGGGTTTTATCAATTATGTGTTTGTGCCAATGGATTGGAATCAAGATAAGAGAAACAAACCTGTGGATCTTACCTGGGTAACCTTGTAGATGCCTTGATGATGATGATCTATGCAAACCCGATCAATTTGAGAAGCTTTGAGGTAGTTTTCTATGAAGTGCGATTTGCCCAAGGAAGCTAATGCGCCCTCTCTCCTGCACAATAAACGTCAACAATATCAGATTTACTGTAATCAAGAGATAAGACTAATGCCACAAGAGAAATACCAGAAAGATAGCATAGATCACAATGATACTAATGATAACCCCCTGATACAAGCGAATGCCAAAGAGATCGATTTGAAGAAGCCTTGCAAAATCGCCCTAGTTGAAGTCGCCCTCTTGTAGACAAGACAAAGATTTTCAAAAAATATAGATCTTACCACAAATTCCCAAATGCTAGGATGCAATAGACTTTCCAATCACCATCTAAGAACACCAGATGCAAAGGAGACCACAAGAATTTCCACAAGAGAATTTTTCTATATCAAGAATCCAAGAGCCAAAGACCCCTTTACAATGAGAGGCTCTCTCCTTTAAATAGATAGGAGAGGCACCAAAACCCTAACCACTTTTTGAATGAGTGGCTAAGATTAAAAGATACAAATGTCTAATCAATGGTTGAGATGAGCTCAACAATAAAATACATGGATCACTAATAAAATATAACCATAAGTGGACAAAATCGCCTTAGGAGAGGGGAATCCCACTGAATCATCATGACAAAATATAATAAGAAGCTCATAGTGGGTCCAAGGGGTAATTTTAGCCACCCTTGGTCAATCCCCATAGCACAATAATAATAAAATAGTCATCAATATACCAAATCGTGCCTCTATGGACAAATCGGGGGCCTTAAGAGGCCTCAGAAATCATCAGAAAGTGTCATAAGTGATGGATGTGGGTTCCGATGAAGCTGAAACTGCTGGAGAAGGTGTGGAAGACATCCACTCATCATCACTGATCATCCCATGCCAAGACTTTGCCTCAGTAGCCCAAATTGAATTCCTCAGTAGCCATTTCTACCAATCCTGAAATGCCTCGGGAAGCATGAAACTGCCCCAAACTGCCTCCTGGAGTGCCTGCGCTGTCAAGGTGAGGCCACCAGTGTGTCCGGGAGGGGGCTAATATGGTAAAAACAAGTGGTTGGACCACCTCCTCCAAGCACAACGCCCTAGGTCAACCAGATAAAAATCATCTCTGCTCTGACAGGGTCTCCGACAGACCAAAACTGCACTGGGTAGCCTACTGAGGCTCAATCATCACTGTAACTGCCCAGAACTGAAAACAGACTATCTCATTGGACTCAGAAGGTCCAAATCTAACCAAGATGTGTACTCATAGACCATATGAATCTCTGCATGATCATATAATATATCCAATATACCGAAACAGGTCAAATAATAATAATCTGTAAATGATCAATAAATGTTGAAAACCACAAATCATCATCATAACCCTATATCTAATGCATAGAACCATCATGTACATGTACATGGACCATATATCATCTATCTGTATCATCACAAGGTCCAACCATCTCATGTCCTGTGGTTGACCTTGGTCAAACTAGGTTTGACCAAGTCAACATGACCAAATATAACTCAGACTATCATTAGAAGCTGCTACAAAGTGTCAAAGGTTAACGCATGCTCTACAACTTATTCAAATAACAATTATAACACAAAGTAGTCATTACTGGCGATCTAAATCCAAATATATAATGTCATTAATTATTATTTAACTCCGACTAGACTTTTAGGACCATACTCACTTCATAGTTGTGATCAATTTGCTAGTGAAGGGTGAAGGCTGAAATAAACTAGCTAGGCTAAAGGATGACTTGACTGACTTAACATTGTGACACTTTGGATATGGGAAAGGGAATACACACCATAGTATATACTGAATGAGCAACAACATAGGGAATGGCAGTGTCTCACAAATGGATGAATTGTTCAAAGAGGGTTTATTCACCTTTAACAGATGCGCACAATCCATAATACAAATGAGGCTAGCAATTATTTAGATATAGCATTTAAGTTCCATTGCTTTTTGGGCCTGAAGTTTCCATAGCCTTTGATCTATGTGTGTTTATAAACACATTGCATAGATTTACATTTATTTGAGGCTTTCTGCTGCAGGTGTGTTTTCAAGGCACTTGTTTACCTGAGCACTTCTAGGTGTGTCACAGACAGCTTGTTTACCTAGGTATTTACATTTCCAAAAGATATAACATTTTATTTTCATGGCCATTTTCATTTGGCGTGCCTTTCATTCATGTGTGTTGAAAAACACATTGCATGAACGGGCTCTTTTTCATAAGATATAACATTTCATTTTCCACACTTTGTATTCATGGCAGCACTAAAAGTTTCAAGTTTAGCCAACACAACTTTAGTGACTAGGGGAACTCACAAGGAAATCCAACTCACCATAGGTAAGTTTTGTCACCAACTTAGAGCCGAGACACAATAAACAGAGAAGCTCATCCAATACAGAGGCTACAGTGGGGAAAGGAACTCCATGCCACTAGTCAAGTAGTAAGTCCGGGTGATAGACCAAAAGGTAGGTAATGGATGGATGAAGACAATGAATAATGGAGCCAACACTAGCAAGCCAAGGTATGGTGGAATGATCACCTCTATTCTCCCTAAGGAGGGTAAAACCAATGAGTATGAATAGTGAACTTCTAAGTCTGAGTAGGGACAATAGAATATATATAATAAGATCAACCAGGTCCATATATCTATATGATCGCTAGATCATGACACTAAGTGCTAAGACATGCTATAAGAATAAATATAAAAGCAATATAACCACAACACTATGATATACCTGCTGAGTCATATACCTGGATGCTCATCATCTGAACCATCATCTGTCCTCTGAAACTGCTACTGTAACTATGGGCACTACTGACTGCTCTGTACAAATGGTATAATGGCTACATAGGTCCTCTCTCTGAGTGTCCTGAGACTCAGTCATGGCAATGGGGAATACAACTGTTGTCCAAAATCTGATAGTGATCCAATATAGATGCTCATCTGATCATCTCAATGTAAGGGAATTGGCTGAATAGTGTACTGGAATCTGACAGAAAATGTATGGTAGCTTGGCTACTATATATGTGATAACAGGTCCTCTGTGCTTAAGTAGAAGAGGACATTACAAAAAGTCTTGAAAAGTTTTAAAACATCTAACTACTAAGAAAAATCAACAAAATAAACCCGCTCATTAACCACATTAAGTGTCAAATCATTGTGAATTTACTTATTTGCAATTTCCTTTAAATTTCCAAAATTGAGAATCATTGATGTTGATGGAATTTTATTGTTCAAGTTAATATCTTTTAATATCTTGAGTATTTCCTTTCAAGTGTTTGTATTATTTGGAATTTTAACAATTTAAAACATTCATGCACTCTTTGGGAAATCAACTTTGCAATGAACCTACAAACATTTAACTAACTTACAATCAATCCCCTCTAAGTTATTTCCATTAGAAACTGTTGACCACCAAGACAACTAGGTGGGAAGCCATGTACCATATACCTTGAAGACGGAAAAGATGTACCTGTTATCACATATATAGTAGCCGGGCTACCATACATTATTTTTCTCATTCCAGTACACTATTCAGCCAGTTCCCTTACATCTGAGATGCTGAGATGAGCATCTATATTGGATCACTATCAGATAGTGGACAGCAGTTGTATTCCCCATGCCATGACTGAGTTTCAGGACACTCAGAGAGATGACCGATGTAGCCATTATACCATTGGTACAGAGCAGACAGTAGTGCCCAGAGTTACAGCAGCAGTCTCAGAGGACAGGTGATGGTACAGGTTTATGAGCTTTCAAGTATATGACTCAGCAGGTATATCGTGGTATTATGGTTAGATTGCTTTTATACTTATTCTTATAGCATGTCTTAGCACTTAGTATCATGATCTGGCGATCATATAGATATTTGGACCTGGTTGACCTATTATATATATATATTATTGTCCCTACTCAGACTTAGAAGTTCACTATTCATACTCATTGGTACATACCCTCCTTAGGGAGAATAGAGGTGATCATTACACCATACTCTGGCTTGCTAGTGTTGGCTCCATCATTTCATTGTCTTCATCCATCCATGGCCTACCTTTTAGATTATCACCCTGACTTACTACTTGACTAGTGGCATGGAGGACTTTTCCCCACTGTAGCCTCTGTATTGGATGAGCTTCCCTGTTTATTGTGTCTCGGCTCTGAGTTGGTGACAAAACTTACCTATGGTGAGTTGGAGTTCCTTGTGAATTCCCCCTAGTCACTAAAGTTGTGTTGGCTAAACCTGAAACTTTTAGTGCTGCCATAAATACAAAAATCTGGAAAAATGAAATGCTATATCTTGTATGAAAAGCCCATTCATGCAATGTGTTTCTAAACACACATGAATGAGAGGCATGCCAAATGAAAATGGCAATGAAAATAAAATGTTGTATCTTTTGGAAAATAAATACCTAGGTAAACAAGCTGTCCATGACACACCTAGAAGTGCTCAGGTAAACAAGTGCCTTAAAAACACACCTGCAGCAGAAAGCCTAAAAGAAAAAATGTAAATCTATGCAATGTGTTTGTAAACACACATAGATCAAGGCTATGGAAACTTCAGGCCCAAAAAGCAATGGAACTTAAATGCTATATCTAAACAATTGCTGGCCTTATTTGTATTATGGATTGTGCGCATCTGTGAAGGTGAATAAACCCTCTTTAAACAACTCATCCATTTGTGAGACACCGCCATTCCCTGTGTTATTGCTCATTCAGTATATACTATGGTGTATTCCCTTTCCCTTGCCAAAGTGTCACAAAGTCAAGACAGCTAAGTCATCCCTTAGCCTAGCCAGTTAATTTAAGCCTTCACCCTTCACTAGCAAATTGATCACAACTATGAAGTGAGTATGATCCTGAAAGTCTAGTCTGAGTAATAATAATAATTAACGACACTATATATTTGGATTTAGATCGCCAGTCATGATCACTCTGTGTTATAATTGCTATTTGAATAAATTGTAAAGCATGTATTAACCTTGATACTTTTCAGCAGCCTTGGATGATGGACTGAGTTATATTTGGTCTTGGTTGGACCTAGTTTGACCATGGAGGACCATGGGACATGAGATGTTAGACCTTATGATGATATGGATAGATGATATATGGTCTATGTACACATACAGGATGATTCTATGCAGCAGCTACAGGGTTATGATGATGATTCTGGGGTTTCAACAGTATTTGTATATGTACAGCACATTATTATTGGCCCTGTTCCGGTATATTGGATATTTATTTTGATCATGCAGAGACTCATATGGTGTATGAGTACACATCTTGGATAGATTTGGACCTTCTGAGTCCAATGGGACAGTTTGTTTTCAGTTCCGGGCACTTACAGTGATGATTGAGCCTCAGTAGGCTGTCCCAGTGCAGTTTTGGTCTGTTAGAGGCCCTGTCGGAGCAGAGATGACTTTTATCCGGTTGACCTAGGGCGCTGATGATGGAGGGGGTGGTCCAGCCACTTGTTTTTACCATATTACCCCCCTTCCGGACACATTGGTGCCCTCACCTTGACAACGCCAGCACTCCAGGAGGCTGTTTGGGGCAGTTTCACGCTTCCCGAGGCATTTCAGGATTGGTAGAAATGGCTATTGAAGAAATCGATTTGGGCTACTGAGGCAAAGTTATGGCATGGGATGATCAGTGATGATAGATCGGGACCTTCCACACCTTCTCCAGCAGTTTCAGCTTCATCGGGGCCCGCATCCATCACTTATGGCACTTTCTGTGGATTTTTTGAGGTCTTTTGAGGACCACGACTTCACTATGGAGGCACGATTTGGTACTTTCATGATTATTTATTGGTTATTGTGCCATGGGGATTGACCAAGGAGGGATAAAATTACCCCTTGGACCCACCATGAGCCTCTTATGATATTTTGTCATCATGATTTGGTGGGATTCCCCTCTTATAGGGCGACTTTGTCCACTTATGTTATATTTTATTAGTGATCCATGTATTTCATTGTTGAGCTCATCTCAACCATTGATTAGACATTTGTATCTTTTAATCTTAGCCACTCATTCAAAAAGTGGTTAGGGTTTTGGTGCCTCTCCTTCCTATTTAAAGGAGAGAGCCTCTCATTGTAAAGGGACTTTTGGCTCTGGATTATTGGAATAGAAAATTATTATTGCATCTATCTCCAATGTTGTGGTGAATGTTTTTGGTGTTCGTTCGTTGGTTCTTCCTTTGCACTGAGTTATTGGAGATCTTGTTTGCCATATCTTTTGTACCACGATTTTGCATCTACAGGTGGAGGCCGATTTGCTTGGAGGAGGAGGTATTGGTAGGGGAAGACTCTCCCTACTTCTTCTTTGGAGCTCTTCGTTGGTAACAGGGAGTATTACTGTCCCAGGACCTTCTATTTCATGTTACTATTTGCATTTCTCTTGTATTTCTTCCATACTTGCTCTTACTGATTGAATCTTCATTCCTTGGTTTGACAGGTAGAGGAAGGCGCACTTGTGGACTAGGGCATCAAATTGGCAAGCAAATCAACAATCTCTCATTTGATCTCTGCGGGAATCTTCCTCAACATCAAGGCATCTCATCCACATCATTCAGGTATGATCTCAAGGTAAGTTCTATCTCCATGATCTATCCAATTGTCAAAAACATTTAAAACCCTAATTAATTAAAACCCCAATTTTGCATTTTCTCAGATCTATTTAGATCTATTGGGTTGTTGGGCGTAATATTAAGAACCCACCTCTATAGCATCCACGGCATCCCGGATCTATAGTTTGGTGAGGATTGGCTTCCATTTGACCCCCTTCCCAGGCCAACTTAGCCTCTCCCAAGCAAGGCGCACTTCCTAGTTTGAGCAGGTTGACCTAGATCTAAGCGATGGGTGTTTGAGATTCCACTTGATTTGACATCTACACATCAAATAACATACACCCAGGTTGTCACTTTTCTGAAATTCACCTTGTAGGCCCTATTCCACATTTTAAGGGATTTAATCCCCATTTTGGACCACTTGGAACACTTAAACTCAGATCTACTAAGATCTAACCGGTGGATTGCCACAAAATTATAGATCCATACCCCTACTTGACTGATCTACCCGGATCTAAAATTTGGATGCCATCCGACTTGATTTGACCCACCTAACCCCACTTTTAGGCCTCCTTGGGCAAAGTCGCACCACCTTGGAGAAGTGAGTTCACTCACTTCGAGGAACTGGGTACTTGAGATTTTTGGAGATCTGAAACCGGAATAATTCAAAACCTAGGTCTAGACTGTCACTTTGTCAAATTTTGCCTTGGGGATTGCATTCCCTGTTTTAAGGGATTGTGGTCCACTTGGGTCAAACCTAGATCTAGACCCATTCATCCATCAAGACCTCTATTGCCCACTTGTCCCAAGTGCTAGGAGTCCTAAACCACAAGTCAACTTTACTTTGACTCCACTTCCCAATTCCCAAGGCACTGGTCTCTCTCCAAGGTAGTTCAACCTTCCTAGATTGTTGGATTGACTTGTGGATTGACCTATGCATGGTGAACTAAACCTTTGAAGCAATCATGTATCATGGTCAAGCTTGTCATCTGTACTAGTTAGCCCCAATACAACCCTTAACTACCCTGCATTGGACACGGTCCCCAAGGCAGTGGATCTTTTGACATTGAACTAGTACACTAGCCCTAGATCTCATTACAAACATCATAAGTCACTCTTACATTCAACTATGAACCAAAGCTATACCTATTGAACCCCTCACTTGGCTTGTGACTTCATCCTTAGGTCTAGGATAAACCATACACCTAACTTCACTTAGAAATACCCTGATTTGGTGTCTTGGTTTTGATCTCTCCTATCGGGAGTAGATCGGGTCTCCCCCTTTGTTGTCTGGGCTAGATAACATAAAGCGAAGGTTGCCTCGACTGGCGTGACAACCATACATATTGGAGGTCGAGGTGATCGTGGTTGCACCTTTCGAGTTGCCCTTCCCTATTGCCATCCATGACTGGATCCATCCATAGGGGTAACTACAACTTAGGTGATAACATTTTGGCGCCGTTGCCGGGGAAGGCATAGGCTTACCCTGGTTCGATATATTATTTTTTAGCTCTCCTCCCCTCCTCTTTGCCAAACATTTTGGCGCCGTTGCCGGGGAGGCAATAGCTTGCCCTAGTTCGACATACTTTTCTTCAAAGCTTTCCTATTCTCTTTGCCATAACATTTTGGCGCTGGGGACACAATAGGCTTACCTTAGAAAAGCTACTAGTCCTTCCCGCATATACAACGACACATATCTTGGTAGAAGAGTTTAAATCTACCTGGCGACTCCCAATCGTGACTCCGCTGAGGAGCGAGCTCATTTACATCCCTATAACACTAATCTTATCGTTATCTAGAACCCATGGGGTGCATCATTTTGTTTTCAGGTTCTTGAATTTAAAAATAAATATAAAAATATAAAAAATATAAAATATAAAATAAAGAAAATTATTATCCATGGCTGCTTCTGAGCGACCTAGGACTTTTGGTCGATTGAAAGTTTTTTACTTTTCCAAAATTGTTGGGTATCCTCATCATATTCCTCATCAAGCCTATGAAAGGTTGCCTACTTTCGATGGAAGTTATGAAATCTCTGCTAGAAGGCACCTTGAAAGATTTCGGGAAGTTCTTAACGAGTTATCCATAACCCATGAGGATGTGTGTATGAGACTATTGGCTTCATCTTTCAAAGAAAGAGCCGGACTATGGCTTTCGAATTTGAAACCCAATAGCATTTCTGGTTATGACATATTTGAAAACAAATTCCTAGAAGAATGGGGAAGTGAATTCGATGATATGTATCTTTCAAATCAAATCCAAGATCAAAACCTTCCCCTTTCCGATCCTATTGTTGAATCATTTAACAATCAAATATCAAGTGATTTGTCAACATCCGGAGATGACCTTTCCTGCCCAATTTCTTCTGATGATAAGTCTTCTACTTTTGAGTCAATCGAAAGTCAAATCTTTAATCATTGTACAAACCGTAAGTTTTCAAATTGCTTTTTAGGTAGCCCTAGTCCTGATCCTAAGGGAATTTCTGAGGATGAGCTTTTAGTTAACAGGTCCATTGAAGTTCCTCCCTCAAAAAGATTCATTAGTCATTCTGTCTTTAGTGGTCATTCAATTCCTTATCAACTTACCAAAGAAGAAGAAAGTAGGGACATAGATCAAGATCCTCTAGTGGTGATTTCAGGTGATCATTGTGCAAATAATCAGGATATGTTAAATGAAATTATTAATTTCACCCCTGATCAATTAAATGAAAATGATCACTTATCCTCTTATAATTTTAATGATGAATTAATAAAAGATCAATATCAAGATGAGGAAGAAGTAATAAATCATACTAGGTGTTCCAATCTTTGTTCCACTTCTTACAATGAATTTTTAAATTTTCATTTTTTCATCTTTAATCAAGATAACTTAGAGTTAAATAGTTATGGCCAATCTTGTCCTCAGGTTATAAATATTAAATTTGATCAAAAGCTCGAAATTATTCCTAGAATAAAGAATGTTTTCTATTATCAAAATCTAAGGTCGAGCTTGTTTATCCATTTGGGAGAATTTTCATATTTGCAATCCACCCTCCCTTCCCAACTGTTTCAATCATCTTTGGGTTGGTGCTCTAGTCAATCTTTTGCCTTGGAAATTTTCAAAAAGAAGTATAAGCATGATTACATGTTTGGAGAAAAAGCACTTCATTTCCCTTTTCAGTCACTTTGGAACCATAATGCTTATTGTCAAGTTATCAATCATTCTTGGTGGCTAGAAAAGATATTTAAAGATCAATTTCACCTTTTCTCCATTTTTGAGCATCAAGTGGGTTTGATTTTGACTTTTCGTCTTCTAAACCTCAATTTATCCCCACTTGATTTTTATTTGATCCTCAGTCCCAAGGAGAGTCAAATTGAATATATAAGAGAAGTCAATGAGGAAAGTAGTTTATTAAATGAAATGTCATGTATTTTCCCTCCATCAATTTTAAACAATCATCTGCATGAATTTTATGATCCTATCAATTCTTGGATGGAGGATGTTTGCAGTAATCAGTCTTTCCCTTGGCATAATTTCATTTTGCACCATTCAACTCCTTTCTTAATTTTTGAACAAATCAGGAAAGTTGTGCTATCAATTTCATTAATCCTTAATCTAATCCTGACTCGTTTTCTAAGCAAAAATCAAAGAAGAATTATTAACTTGTTCGATGAATGGTTGCACTGGATTTATGATTTTACCTAGCATTTGTGATGACTGGTTAGATTAGAGTAGGTAGGAACTGAATAAGCCTACTTGGGCAGTAGTTAGTTTTTCAGCCATTGAGTCTGGCACCTTGTTTATCTCTAAACTCTTTTGTAAGCTCCTAGTTTAAATGAGTACCTGCCACTTTTTCTTTTCCTGCACAATAAATTTCAAATTTTGCAAATTATGTTAGAAGTTTAATTTACTTTCTGCACTTATATATTTCATGCATTTATATTTCTGACATAGAGTAGATTTTATTTCAGTTGGTTTTATATTTTTCCCACACATGCGGCATGAGGTATTTTTGATGTTTGTGAATGCAGAAAATAGGTTGCAAGAATAAAAGCTGGAAATAAAATGGTAGAGTGCTGGATTGTGGATTCGAGTAGCAGAGTTCGAGGACCAGAGATTCTGAGGTTCTCAAGCGCTCATTTCAGCAGAGCACTTGTCCCAGCCGGAGCCAGATGTTATCACATATATAGTAGCCGGGCTACCATACATTATTTTTCTCATTCCAGTACACTATTCAGCCAGTTCCCTTACATCTGAGATGCTGAGATGAGCATCTATATTGGATCACTATCAGATAGTGGACAACAGTTGTATTCCCCATGCCATGACTGAGTTTCAGGACACTCAGAGAGATGACCGATGTAGCCATTATACCATTGGTACAGAGCAGACAGTAGTGCCCAGAGTTACAGCAGCAGTCTCAGAGGACAGGTGATGGTACAGGTTTATGAGCTTTCAGGTATATGACTCAGCAGGTATATCGTGGTATTATGGTTAGATTGCTTTTATACTTATTCTTATAGCATGTCTTAGCACTTAGTATCATGATCTGGCGATCATATAGATATTTGGACCTAGTTGACCTATTATATATATATTATTGTCCCTACTCAGACTTAGAAGTTCACTATTCATACTCATTGGTACATACCCTCCTTAGGGAGAATAGAGGTGATCATTACACCATACTCTGGCTTGCTAGTGTTGGCTCCATCATTTCATTGTGCGACTTGCCTAAGGAAGACTAGTGCCTTGTTGGATGGGTTAATGGAGTCAAAAGATATGTCAAAGTGTAAATCGGGACACCAAATAGGAAAATCAAGTGGGCTAATTGAGATATAATGGTTGAATCTTTATGGATCTAATGTTTCATGATATGACCCTAAGTGGACCACAATCCCTTGAAACAAGGAATGCTACCCCCAAGGCAGATCGTCACAAAATGACACACTAGATGTAGGTTTCAAATTATGCTCTTTCCAAATCTACAAAAATCTCAACTACCCACGTCCTCAAAGTGGGCAAACTCAATCACCCAAGGAAGTGCGACCTTGCTCAAGGAGGGCTAAAAGATGGGAAAGGTGTGTCAAAACAAGTCCAATGGCCACCAAATTGTAGATCCAAGTAGTTTAGGCAATGATCTATGTGGATCTAGAAAATCAAGACAATCCAAGGGTTAGATCTTACTAGATTTGAGTTTTAAGGTGCCAAGTAGTCCAAAATGGGGTTTTAATCCCTTGAAATGTGGAATGATGCCCACAAGGTAGAAATCACCAAAGTAAGAGTCTAGGGGTAGGTTATCAAGTATTTAGATTATGAATCAAGTGGGATCTCACCTACCCATATGCTAGATCTAATCAAACAAGCCTCTCCTAAGGAAGTGCGATTTGCCTCAAGAGAGCTATATTGCCTTGAAAAGTGTGTAAATTTTAACTCAATCACCACCAAACTATAGATCCAACTAGGGGTGGATGCTATAGAGGTGAGTTCTTAAGATCTTTTCAAAAGCAAGGCTAGATCTAAGTAGATCTAAGAAAAACCAAAATTGGGGTTTTGATTAATTAGGGTTTGTGACCAATGAAGATAGAATGGATGGAAAAAGGCACATACCTTGTAGATCTTACCTCAATTGCTTATGGCCACCTTGCAAATTGATAGCATTCTCCTATGTGTATATTCAAGAGTGAGATCTTAGAGCTCCAACAAAAACGTCCTCCTCCAAGATAGCCAAATCATCCTCCTCCTACAAGACAAGATCACATGAAACAAGCCAAGTAAGATGATTATGAAAATGACGGAAAGATGTAATAGAAAGCATCAACTATGTCACAAAGATACAATAATGATACTCCCTTTCACCAAGATCAACCCAAGAGAGACTATGTGGATCCCTCCAACAATAACCCTCAAAAAATCGCCCTCCTCTCCACCAATTCGACTTTCCTGCAAGAAAACTAGTAGAAGCACCAAAATCCACAATGATACATAGAAGAGATACTGTATACTCAAGATGCAAGAGAATCCACAAGACAAGAGAGATATGCTCCACAAAGAAGTGTTCTATTCCAATATTCCAGAGCTCCAAAGGTGAGCTATACAATAGGGGGTCTCCTCCTTATATAGGATAATAAAGACCAAAACCCTATACCACTTTACAATACTACATCAAATGAGTGGTTGAGATTAAAAGATCTCAACATACAATCAATGGCTAAAATGAACCAATATAACATAACACATGAATCACTCATAAAGTGATGACGTCATAGTCTAGAAATAATCATGGAGGGTGACGTCATCCACTAGAGGGGGTAAAAGTACCAAAATCCACCTCATAATGACTAGGACATGACATAAAGAGCACATGGTGGGGCTAGGAGGCATCAATCCTTACTAGCTCATCCCCAAGGCACAATAAAAATAATAAAATATGTCCAATATAATATAAATGATCAAATATGTCCTCAAAATCTGTGACAGACAAGCAGTAAAAGGCCTCCTGTGATCTCTGTGGGCCTACCCACATGGTGAAAACTGGCTGGAAGATAGTGGGATCACCCTGGAAGACCTCTGTAAAAACCAAGTTGCAAAACCTTGCCCCAATTGCCCAAATCGAATTCCTCAGTGACCACTTTATCCATTTTTTTAACTGCCTCGGTAACTGTGAAAGTGCCAAAACTGCCTCCTAGGGCATCTGCACTGTCCAACTGAGCCCACCGAGCTCTCCAGAAGGGGGGGTAAATGGTAAAAACAAGTGGCTGGACCACCCCCTCCTCATACAGCGCCCTAGGTGAACTGGCCTCTCCTGGCCCTGTTGTCGCCTGGTTCCACACCTGGGAAAACGCAGCAGAAGTCTTCAAGCTGCTGGTGTGGCCTTGGGGGCAAGTCAGAGTCAAGTGCTGTCACTTGGGACTCGACTCCTCCGTCTAGGCTTTCCTAGCGAAGCCAAGGGGGGTGGACCCTAAAAAATAAAAAGAAACTAAGGCCTCTAATCTAGGAGTTAGGAAAATATTTTTGGTAACCAAAAATAAATAGCACATACATTTGTCAAATAAAAAATTTCATTCATCATTTACTCCCATTTATAATAATCATCATTTTAACTGCACACTAGTCAATAATATGAAAATAGAATCGAACAAGACCAGTGCCTTATAATGGAGTCAAATTAACAAATGCATAAGCAGAAATAGTAAATGTTGTGCGAGTGTTCTTGGTTTATTTTTAAAATTAATGTGAATGTGATCTTTTTATTATGGCAGGGGGGTTCCCAATATACGCAAGGTACGGTGGAACATGTTCGGAGTTTTGAAGCGTGGCTTCCCTCTCAGGCTTGGGCTGAATCGGAGTCTCGAGGAGGTGTTCAGATGCTATACCAACGAGGGCAAGCCTAACGGTTTCCAAGAGGTCACTACTCAGTGTGGTCCCAAGCCTTCTGAGAAATTTGCCCACGACAACAAAATACGTGTTGTGCCGGATCTTCACAAAAAGGATTTTTTATTAGGGTGGTGTTAGATCCTATTACTAGTCATCCCCTCCTTTCTGATGTGTACCAACTGGATCAGACTAA
Organism: Larix kaempferi; assembly: GCA_027924585.1. Taxonomy (NCBI): domain Eukaryota; kingdom Viridiplantae; phylum Streptophyta; class Pinopsida; order Pinales; family Pinaceae; genus Larix; species Larix kaempferi. The sequence goes on along the minus strand of BSBM01000397.1, from coordinate 5,058,925 downwards.
GCTGCAAGTCGGCCACAGAGCATACGGGAGAAGACCTTGGTATTTCTATAAAAATTTTATGAACCCAAATTTTATCTTTTTTAAAACCCCAGGAGTCTCTTTTCAGGCACGTATTTCGGGCAAGCCCTCATACAGAAACCCTAATTCGGGAAAGCAAGGGGGGTGTTATGAGATTGTAAAAAAAAATGTAAAAAACTATGTTATGAGTGAACTTGTGGCCCGCCAGTGGAACGGACCAACAAGGTTTATTTTAATCCTAATTAATTTTATTAAATGCCGGAAAACAAAGAAATAAACTACTCTAAAAATCACGCCATGAAAATGAGACGACACAGGCCACCCCTGGGGGGATGGGGTATGGGCGCTGGCTAGCCCACTTGCTCTCGTTTAATAATTGTTTACAATGATTTAGAGAAGTGCCCCAGTCTACTTTAAGTGACTTGGTGGCTTACAAAATTTTAGGAAAAAATGACCGGTTTTTTGAAAATATGAAAGTTTGTCCTCCGGATTGCCTGGATGCTCGAAATTTCGGCAGCACTTCCTCCTACCTGTTCGTCTTTTGCTGCAAACCAGCAAGCAATAATTAGTATAAGATGCCCAAAAACACTTTAAGAGTGTCTTTGGAACACCTCCTAAAAAACCCAAAAAATTCTAAGTTAAAAAATAAGTAAAAATGACGAAAAGTAACCAAGTAAAACAAGCTATGGGGCTTGTCTACTTGGGATCTTTGCTAGCCTTTAATGGCTGCAAATTTTAAGCTCTAAGGCAGCCAGGTAATACTTTGAAATCAGATCTAATACTACTTCAGAAAAACTTGAAAGATTTTGACAACTTAAACCAGTTTTTGAAAAGAAAGTACTAGATAACCAAGAAGCTTTGATCTATGAACAATAAACTCTTTATGAAATGAAAAAATAAAACTTCTTGATGACAGAATCTGATTTATTTAAGTTTTTAACAGCAGTATGTAAATCAGATCCACTTTTGATTAGTAACTAGTAACCATAAAATTTGATTTTTTCTTGAAATGAAAGAGAGATAGATGGAACAAATCCTTGTTGAAAATCGAAGCTTTGAAGATGGTTTAGTGATGTTTGAAGGGACTATATCTGCAAACAATGATTAGTAAAAAGGGGAAACAAACAAGATCCTCCTTCTTGCCAACTCAAGAAAACACCTGCACATCACAGATCTCACCAAAAAAAATATTAAGTGTAGATATATACTCACAAGAAACTATGATTACATATCCATAAACAAATGAAAGATACAAAAATAATCTCTTACCAAGCACACATCACTAAGCTGCTACAATAAACAAATTGAAAACAACTTATCTCATAGATTGGTAACAATCTTTCCGATGAGCACACCACACCCTTGAAGAATGAAACTTATGCACAAATCATCTTGGAAAAGAAATCAAGATATTACATCCACATATGACAAAACACCACAAGCTGACCTCCAAAGTCTTCTTTTATTCACATGAGAAAAAATATTACAATCATAAGTCTCTTGCTCCAATTCTCCATCTCAAAATGGAGTGGGCAGCCATGCTTAAATAGCCAAAGATGGAGAGAAATGGGTGGAATGAGTGGCATAACTCGTGGAGAAAATAGGGTTGCCCACTCCCATGTAATGGGCTGCCAAAATCAGCCCCAAATCAGCTAAAAATCAGCCATGTGACAGCCCATAAACATAGCTGCAAATTCCATGATTTAAGGGGCCCAATTTTGGGAAATATGCCCCCCTCAAATAGGGAAGTAATCCCAATAATATAGCTTCCCGAAATCTTTCCAAAATCAGCTCTTACAACTCCTAAAACATAGCTGAAAAAATCAGTCCATAAATCACTCCCAAAATTTAATATTTTTATGAGTCATTTTTTCACCTTTTTTAATTTTTTCATGACTTTTTGACTTTTTTGGGTTTTTTGGCCATAGGAAAATAATGAAGCACCCAAACCTTAGGAAAAGTGGGTTTAGGGGTTTAGGGGGTGCTCTGAGTTAGAAAACGAGCACCCCTAAGGCAAAAAATACCTCCAGACGCCCCTTATAGGCCAATTACAAATTTTTTAATTGAACCATTAAAAAATCGCCCAATTTACGGAAAAACCAAAACTTGCCGAAAATTTAAAACAACCTAGGGGGACTTAGCACATGTCCATATGACTCAAAATTAACGCCTAGCATGTTCATATACATTGACCCATAGACTCTAATAATCCCCTAAGGCCCGTCAGCCTCCCCAGGCATTCCAGCTTTGGAGGAGCAGGAGAAAAACCAATTAATTATGTTATGCACTAATGCAAGACATAATAGATAGGTGAAAAAACTCCTTGGAATACCTGACTTAGCCAAAAAGTCCTAAGGAACCGGGTCTTTTACAAAACCCCATGCTAGTACGTTTTTATTACAAACCCCGTAGGGCCATGGACATGTGAAAAAAAATTTAAAAACGGGGGTCTTTAAAAGGCCAGCTGGTCATCAAATCACCAAAATTGAACATGTATCATGTTCCATTCTGCCCGCTCGCTTGATAATCCAACCAAGTGCAACTTAGTTGGCAACAGGCCCCTGCTGTTCAGGCTGGGAAATCAACCCCAAATCTGGTCAACAGGTGTAAAACTGCATCAATCACTGTCAGAAGTGCTCAAAACTGAAAGATAAGTGTCTCATTGGATCCAGAAGACCCAAATCCACTAGGAATGTGTACTCATACACCATGGGTTGCCCTAATGGGCCAGCTGTAGGGTCCACCATATATGGACAGTGCATAATCTAATGATCTGAAGTAATAATAAAACCTGCTGAACTGCATCAATCATCATCTGAACCATATGTCCATCATATGGCATCATCATCAAGTATGTGGGACCATCAATCATCATCAATAGGTATATATATGGCCCACATCATTACGGATCCCAATAATATACAACCAAGGATAAATCACATCAGTAGACTAAGACATGTTTCTCTAATCATTTTCACAGCCAAGCTCAAAGTATAACATCCATTCAGTGGCATTGATTAAGTTGGCATATTTCCTTTGTTATTTGAAATTGCTTGCACAATAGTTTAAATGACAAACTCACCCATTGGATATGGTCAAATTGCTAGTGAAGAATGAAGGCTAGGAACAAGGTTGGGCCAAGGGGTTGACTTGTCTTACTCAACTCAAAAATACTTTGGACTGGGAGAAGGGGAAAACTACAAACTTTGTGTTGGACAAAATAACACGGGGGATGGCTGTGCCTCACAAATGGATAAGTTGTTTAGAGAGTGCTTATTCAACTTAGGCATCATGTCTACATCAAGTTGATCCAAGTTCATTAGGATTATTCAATCTCATTTCATGGCCTTTTTGGCCTACATAACCCTTCGGATCTCAGGTGTGCTGATAAGCACAACTAATTGCAGCTTGCATCTAGGGCATGTTTTCATATACATATAAGGTCAGCAATTGTTTAGATATTGCTTTTAAGAACCATTGCTTTTTGGACCTTTCTTATACTCTTCGAAGAGTATTTTTAGCAGTTCATCGCTCTTGCCCTTTTTAGTTTCCATGGGCGAATTTATAAGTTTCCATAAGTAGTACAAGAGCTTTCAGTTTTAGCCAACAACATCTCAAGTGACTAGGGGGAGTTCGAGCCAATGCCAAACATCGGGACAACCGACCAGAATGATTTAGGCCTACAATCCAACTCACCAAAGGTAAGTTTTGTCACCAACTTAGAGTCGAGACACTGAACATACAGGGATGCGATCCAAACACAGAGGTACAAAAATGGGGAAGTCCTCAGTATCAGAAAGTCAAATGAGACAAGTCAGGGTTTACAGTCAAATAAGGAAAGTCATGTATGGATGGAGTCAAGTGAATATGGAGCCTAAACTAGCAGACAGTTGGTGTCAGGAAAGACCATATCTATGCAAGGTGGTAAACCAGTGGGTTTTGTCAAAAAACCTAAATGTGCAAGTAAATGTCCATTTTATAATTTATAGTTCATTTTAAACAGTTTGCCACATCAGGAATAATATACCAAGCAGATGTTGTGAACATGACTAGATCAACAAGATAATAATCCACAGTCAATGATAAAACATCCATAGGTCATACAACATCATCACAAGAATAATCATCATATATCATCTGAAACACTGCTGCAATACATCTCTAGGCACTGAAATGAAACTGCATGGGTTAAAGGGTCACATCGGTCATCAAATCTGAAATCTCAAGGCTCAGCCCTGACACAAGGTCTTACATAAGTCTGAATAATACACTGCTCTGATCATGAGTGATCTCAAAATATACAATCATCATAGCCAAGCTCTGGATAATGGAAGCTCTGGAATGTGCAGATATCTGCTAAGCAAGAATAGTAGCCCTGCTACTATGGTGTGATAACAGGTCCCACCTTCATGATTCTCTCCCCTTGGCCTAGCAATGAAATATAAAACATGGGTGGGGAGTTTACCCCCCCCATCGTTTGTTATTTTTAACCCAAGGAAGTGCACCCCCCTTCATGGGCCCCCTTTGTCTTTGTTGTCCGCCAAACTGCACACCAGCAGCAGAAATCTTTCGAAAGCTGTCTCTTCACTACAAGTGAGAGAGGTGTGGCCTTGGGGGCAAGCAATGAGCCAGGTACTGTCACCTGAATCCCAGCTCCTTCGTTTAGGATAACTCCTAACGAAGCCAAGGGGGGTAGTCCCTAAAAAAGAGTTTCACTAAGGCTCTAGTGTTTAAGTGTTTTTTGTATGGGGTGATGCGGATGAGTGTTGATTTATGAGTTTTTGTGGTGAGACCAAAAATATGAAAAAATGAACAATAGATAATAAGCAATCCACGTTGCGAAATAAGATAACAAGATGGCAATATGATTCAAGACTTGATTAATTACTAGAACATTCACAATATGAAATAAACACAAGGACAAATGGTCCTGATCAATGTATGTGCTTTTAAACAACCAGTGCCTTATGGAGTCAAAAAAAAATAAAGATTGTGATGCTGAAAGTGTGGGTCTTGAAGAAATGTCGTTTGTGAGATCGTTGTGCAGATTATCTTTGTAAATTGAAGATTTTAATAGTCTTGATTATTAGGATAAAACCAAGGATATTCAAGAGAAAGTCCGGAAAGACAGTATCAAGTGCCTCCGTTCAAGGACATGTCGGGCCACCCAGTGCTCTAGCCAGGTCGCGCAATGCTAACCAGCAAACTAGAGGCTGAACATGGAACCCTGGCGCCCCCACTAGGAGATTACCCACTGAACTTATCCTATCGCTCAACTCCGGATTGGTTGGTTATGGGGGTGAAAGTTTTATTAGTTATCACTTATGAACTTAACAAGTCTTCCACCTTTCTGAGTACTAACCCAACCGTTTCCGGTTGGCAGAGCATACGGGTGTCGGACGATCAACCAAAAGTAAATTTATTAGGGGGAAAATGTGGGTTGAGATATTTTATTATTTAGAGCACTTGTTCGACTCTCCGACAGAGAGCGCTCTTGACTTGATCTTATGACCACAGTTCAAGAGACTTCCTACTTTAACATGCCTAATGCAGGGAAAGATGCAAGTCTAACAATGCTCTCCGATAGAAAGTGCTCTTGACTTGGATTTGGCCAAGTTCAAGAGACTTTGTTCGTTTTAAGAAACAAATAGCAGTTGTGATAACAAGATACTTCAACTTTGTAATACTTAAATCATATGATAGATCAAATAGATGTGAAATACTGCTAACATGCTACTTGCAAAATAAAATGAAATGTCTGAAAGATCTAGTGTTCTACCAAGCAATTTTACACTAAGGTGGGATCAACCTCCGAACAAGGTCAACCACTAGAACCGTCAGTCTTGGAAACCTTCCAGCTAGCTGGATGTCCACAAGAAGCTGATGGGGGAACGAGAAGCTACCACAAGACTATGTGGCCTTTGGGATACAATCCCAAAGTTAACTTACTCTGGTCAAAACTTGAGAGAGAAGCGACAAGATAAAATAAACTACTCTAAAACAAGAACTGAAAAGATCTAAGCTAAGCAAACCCAACACTCTTCCCCAAATGGGGAAGAAACCCAAAGGTGGAGGACTTCTCCACTAGAAACTTTTATTAACTTTTACAAGTGCCTTAAGGAAAATTCCTTGAAAGGTCTTAGATCTGACTTGAGATAAACTTTTTAAAGAGAGATTCTTAGAGCCCTTAATGGCTAGTTACAAAGGATAATCATTTTGGTTCTTTTGCTTGGTTTAAGCTCCTTTCTTGAATGTGACTTTGGTCATTTTTATGCCTTGCTCACATAAGAACTTCTCTTTCCTTTTTTAAAGATCTACACAAGTTCAACAAATCCTCAACAAGCACCCGTTAAGTGTTAACGAAAAAATTAAATCAAATAAGCTTGAACTAGATGCAAACAACTAAGATCTAATGCATGTACAAAATGCTCTTTTAAAATGTAACTTTTGGGACTTACGAAATGAAGTCTATTTTATCAAAAGCATGAGATCTTGGAATTAAATTACGATTTTAACCAAATGGACCAGCAAGCTAAAATGCCCCAAAAAACGATGGGAATGAGAATGCAACCACAAGATTTCACACTACTTCATATGCCAACTTACCTACTTTTGGAATGAAACTATAAAACTTTAAGAAAGAGACTAAATGCAAGCCGTAAATGATCTTTTGATATGCCTAAACTAACCCTTCAATGCATGAAATTTGATTTACAAAAGAAATCTAACTACTAACCTTCCCAAGAAATGCAACTAGCTAACCTCTAACTTAACAAAAATTTTAGTTTTAATGTTTTGTTGTGATTTTTGAAGGTGGACGAATGGGAAGAAGGGAAGACAAGAGGAGCAGCTGGTGGATGGAAGAGGAGGGACGAGAGGAAAAGAAGGTAGGGGCAAATGAGATGAGGGACGAGAGGAGAAGAAGATAGGGGGAGAAGAGGGAAACGAATGGGAGAAATAGAGACATAAAGTAAAGGAGGAACGAATGGAAGAGAAGAGGAAACTTGGAATGGAGATGGGTTCCAAGTGGAACACTTGAGGGTTTGAAACACTGCTATGGAAATCCTCCGGTTAACCAGTGATACGCCAAAAACAAGTGTTGAAGAGAGCACAGGGGAACAAATCCCAAGCTATTCCCCAAGGTTGAAGGAACTTCAACCTTATGGCAAACTGATCTAAGGCTTAAAACAAAAACAAATTCAACTTTGGATCAAGATCTGGAAGGGGTTTCCACAAGAATGAAGGTAAATCAAAGTAACTAGTAACCAAGAAAGTATTTTGAGTGTTTGATGGAGAAGAGCTAGATCCTCTTGCTTCTCAAATCCATAAAGCTAGAACTCCTTTGGTCTTATGTGGAGTGAAAATGTACCTGCAAGAACCTTAAGCATGGGGTAATATATATGAAACAAAAATATTCAAGTGAAAAGAACTAGATACATGCTTGCTTGTGCTAAATTGTTAGCCATCTTGAACATGATCGACAACTTAAAAGCCTCAAATATAATGCAAAACAATATCACCTTGATTCTCAAGTGAAGCAATGAACATCAAGAGCCTCCACGTTTTTGACCTCCAAAGTCTTAACTTTATTAACAATAAAAATGATTACAATTTCTCCAGAGTTTCTTTGCCTAACAATCCCTCATGAATGAGCAAAAAGAGCCTCATTATATAGCACAATACAAGAGCTAGCCTACCCTAATTCGACTTGGCTTGAATGGAGCCAATAGCACCTAACACAATTCGACTTCCAATCAAGAATGTGTCTAAAACCAATCAGCATGAAGCTTGGAGCTAATCTCACCAACAAACTCGAGTTTGTGGATGATGTGGATGGGGAGGTGGCCTCCACCTTGGCAAGGCGCCCCCCATCTCACTTTGGATACATCACCAAGCTAATAAACAATTGCCATGTGTAGAACTCGCCCCTCCAAGGAGATTGACGTGAGCTTGAAGTAGGTGCTTGGAGTTTTAAACATGATTTGATTGCAATCAAGGTAGTTGGGAGTGGGAGGTGGCCTCCACCTAGGCAAGGTGCCCCCGCTTCCATTCAATGCAACCTCTCACCAACCAAAATTCATTAAATATGATCTCCACCTCATCAAACTCGACTTTGCATGCATGGAGGGCAAATTAGTTTGGAGAGAACCACTTGTGCTGACTGTATACTTGATTGAATGTTGACTTAGATGATTGGAATCTTCATAAATACTGAGTGCCATGTCATTTATGCCATGTCATCCGAAACTTGGGTTTAGCTAGTCCATAGGTCATGTGTGATTTTTGGCTTATGAAACGAGCCATCAATCATTGAATTCGGACTCCGGACGACTGACATATTACAAATTATTATTTCTCTATTTAAACTATAGAGAAATTTATTAAATTTAAAAAATAATTAAAAACCCAAATTTGACGGACCCGGTAAAAATTTTTCGAAATTTTTTTTGAGGGTTTTATGGACCTAGGACATGACCGACACCTATTCTAACAGTGTCTAGTAGGCTTATATACATTAGTTGGCCTCTAATAACCCCCCATGGCTAAAATTTTCAAAATCGGGCATTCCAGCTTTGGAGGAGCGGGAGAAAACCTCATCGATTATAGCTCGGCTATAAGCAAAGTATAATTGACAAGGGAAAAAACTCCCTGGAATGCCTTAGTTGCTTAATCAAGTCATGGGGAACCGAGACACTCAGATCCTACTAGCACACTTTATTACAAACCCCCATGGGGCCATGGTCATGTCGACTCAAAAAACAAAACAGGCTAACCAAAACTGGCTAGTCATAAATGTTGGATCATCTGATACACTGAAGTCAAACACTTATCATGTTTGTCAAATGGCGGCTCTTCAGATAATCCAACTATGGTACAAATAAGTTGGTAACAGTCTAATGTCACTCATGCAAAGGAACTCTCTCCTCTCTCTTTTCCTATAAAAGGAGGCCCCTCCTCCTCATTTTAGTTACAATTTCCCTTCTTTCATAATCTCTCATGCTCTTGCTCTCTTGCCATTCTCTTGCTCCCATTTGCTCCCATTCTTGAAGCCATTGTAATTTTCAGCCATTTTGGCATTTTAATAAAAATCTTTGGAGGAAACCTGGCATGTTTTGGTGTTTATGGTGGTTTGCTCCTGTGCTCCATTGCTACTCAAGTGGTTGGAGGCCAAAGAGGCAAATTTAATTGCCTCGGTGAGATCTACTCATTTTTATTAGATTTCATGAGTTTTCATATTTGTTATTAAGAAGTTCATAGATTTCTTGTTTGAATACTGTGATTTCTTAGTACAACTTTTGGAACTCACCTCTTTTTAATTGTGTAGTAAAATATTTCAAGTTGCAGGTTGCCAAGTTTGGAGAGTGGGATTCTTTGGTCAGATGTCCCATTTCTTCAAGTTTTGAAGAACCAAGAGCACTCTTTCCTAACCTATTCTCTTTATAAATTTATGTTATTGATTTATCTTATTTAGCACTCTAGAATCAAGTTAAAATCTATGTTTCCACAAGTTATTTGAAGCTATTTGTTCCATAAAATTTTCAGAAATTTTATACATAATTTTATTGCTCACAAATATAGTGTCTCAAAGTGATTTTGGGCACTTTCTACTTTTAATTAACTTGTTGTTTTGTGCAGGTTTTTAGCAACACAAGGGGAAACTCTGTCGAAATTTGGTCTCAACTAAGTGCAAAGGACATCCCAAAGCAGCCATCCCAAGTCCCTTGCAAGAAACAGGTCAAAATCTCTCTTTTCTCTCACTTTTCCCTCTTTTTCTAAGTGCTGAAATTTATTTTGTTGTAACAAGTTCAAGAGAGTCTCTTGAACTTGATTCCTTGTTTATATTCAAAATATATATTTGTTAAAGTTAGTGCAGCTGCGAGACCCATTCTCAGAGAGGATGGTACCCTAGTCAGTTAACTAGGGTTCCTGGTCAAGTTAACCAGGCAGAGTAAAGAATAAGACCCCAGAAGGTACCCTAGGGCCCGTAGCTATCTCCTGGGGTTTTTGGTCGAGGACCAAGCAGGTTGATGAAATGGCAAATTCCCTAGCATGTGGCTAGGGCCCCTATTTGTCTCTAGGGTATTCTGGTAAGGGACCAGACAATTTCTTAGTCACGAGGACCAAGCAGGTCCTGTAGGTTGAGATAAAGACCTCCTGGTCCGAGACCAAGCAAATTCTTGGTCACGAGGACCAAGTAGTTCCTGCAACGACATACCTGGTCAGTTAACCAGGTGGATCTTGGTCAGTGGACCAAGATGATGATGTGTGATGTCCTCTTCTCCTAGGTCTTCAAGATGGTTGAGCTAGATGGTCTTCTCAAGGGACTGACCACCCCTTGATGGAGCTACTAGCATTTGACCTAAGGAGCAGTCTGGAGGATCACAGGATCATACCATCCAGTGTGGACCTTTCATTATACAGTGATGATGAACTTTCAGGTTGTGTATGGAACACTTGTACATTTGAGAGAGAGATGATTGGTTGTACCCCACCTTGGTTGCTCATCCTTGGTCTTTACACCTTGTTGATTATTGGTTTTGTGGTACCTTGTCTTTGACTTGTGGTTAGTAGGGTCATCTACCCACCTTGAGTTGTTTTGATTTGTACCACCTTGATGTTTTGGTCTTATGGGTACTATGGTTGATTGTCCACTTTGTAGTACACCCTTGGACCTAAGGGTTATGGGTCATGAACCCACACTTGTTTTATGTTGTACCATGTGATGGTCCTTGTACCCTCACCTAATTAATTATATGACCCTAGTACCCACCTAAGACACTTTATTTATATTTTATATTTTTGTCTTTAATGTGTCTTAACCCTTATGTGCTAAGTACCCATTTAAGACAGCTTAATTATATTTTTTATTATTAAATGGCTTTATTATTTTGGTGTCTTAACACTTACTTATTGGTACCCTCCTTGTTTAGTGGAACCTGTTATCACACAACTTGTAGTTGCCCCTACAGGTGATCCTATCCAAGACGGTAGAGGTGCTAGGAAACTAAAGAGGTGACCCAAGAGGGCCTCGATTCCCAAGAAGAATTGGTTGTCACGCCAATCGAGGCACTCTTCGCTTCTTGTTATCCAAGCCCCGGATAACAAAGGGGGAGACCCTGATCTACTCTTAGAGAGAGAGATCCAAACCAACCAATAGATCAAGATATTCAATGAAGGATTTATGATGAAAGGTGGTGAACCCTAGATTTAAGGAAATGAGTTACTGTAGAGGCTTAGGGAAGATGAAATATGAAAGTTAATTTTCAATTACAGTAACTCGGGATTAAAAGTGAAACTAGGATGTAGGTGCTAGAGTAAACGATCAAAATCAGTTGCTTTTGGAAATGTGTACTTAGAATATGAAAAATGGTCCCAAGGAGTAGATCTGACAAGTTTAGGGCTTCCTAGCACAGCTTGATAGTAGATCTGATAGTATCACAACACACAAGCTCGGAAAAGAGGGATTAACCACTCAAAAGACCAACAAACCAAGGAGGGCGCAAGCATGGAGAGATTAGTGCCTAGGAGATCGGGTAGATGGAGTCCACAGAGTTAGACGCCCTTGAGGACCCCCTTGGGGCTAGGCCTAAGGATGAAAACCTAGAAATGGTTTGCCAGTAAGCCAAGTAACTAAGCCTAGGGAATTTTTAGAAATTTTAGGAGTTAGGGCTTGAATGAAATTGACAGATGGGTAAGCTAAGGAAACCAAATGCGTACCTTATGAGCGTACCTGGATGATGAAGATGAATGTCGGTATGATGAGGATTACTCCTGCAAAGATCAAATGAAAGTTTGGTCACTTCTGTTGCTCCAAGGAATTGCCCAAATCCACAAGTGTGTCCTCCTCTCTCTGCAAAACCAATGAACAAAAGCTCAATCAGTAAACAAAGATGAAGGTATATGCAAACTAGAAGCAAAAGATAGAGAATAATTGGTGCAAAGAAAAAATTACTCCCTGTGTAAACCAAGATCTGATAGAAAGTAGCAGGGTGGGTCTCCCCAATCAATGCACCCCTCTCCCAAATCGCCTCCTTCACCTGCAAATCAAAATTTGTGGAACAAAATATGCAAGATAGCTACCAAGATCTTTCAGTGCAATGGAAAAGTAGTTTCAATCACCATAGCCAAGCATCCAACCAAAGATCACAAGAATTCTCCAAAATATTTCTTTGTATTCCAAATGCTAAGAGCCAAAAGTCCCTTTACAATGAGGGGGGTCTCTTCCTTAAATAGGAGTGAGAGAGACCAAAACCCTAACCACTTTTCAAATGAGTGGTTGAGATTAAAAGATACATCAATGCTAATCAACGACTAAGATGAGTTGGAACATAATATACATGGATCACTCAACAAATAGAGGGGGCGCACTCACTAAGATCCCATAGGGGGACGCACCACATGACAACATGACTAAGACACATGACATAAGCACATGGTGGGGCTAGGAGGTAATCATATCCTTCACTAGCATGGCCCCTGTTATCACATTTATAGTAGCTGGGGCTACCATATATTTATTTCAGTTTCCAGTATGTTTTTCAGCCAGTCCTTTACACTGAGATGCTTGAGATGAGCATCTATTTGGGATCACTCCTATGATTATGAGTAGCCAGTATATTCCTTTGCCATGACTGAGTCTCAAGAAACTCAGATTTGATGACCGATGTAGCCATTTTGCCATACAGAGCAGTATGCAGTGCCCAAAGTTGCAGCAACAAGTTCCCAGTAGACAGATGATGGTTCAGATGGTTTACAAAGGTATATGATCCAGCAGGTATTATCTTGTGTATTGGTTTGTGTTGTTTTTCTGGTCATTCTGGTAGCATGTTTTAGCATTTAGTGTCATGATCTGGCGATCATATATATATTGGACTTGGTTGTTATTATGTATTTATCTAGTGTCCTGCTCAGAATTATGAAGTTCTTGTCTATACTCATTGGTTTTACCCTCCCTAGGAGAATGGAGGTGATCATTCCCACCATTATTTGGCTTGCTAGTGTTGGCATCATTTTCACTATCTCCATCCATCTGCTACCTTCCAATTACTGTTTTTACCTTGCCCATCTACTTGACCTGTGATATGGAGGACTTCCCCACTCTAGCCTCTTTGTTGGATTAGCTTCCCTGTTTAACTTGTGTCTCGGCTCTGAGTTGCCTAAGTTGTGTTGGCTAGACCTAACACAAATAGTACAACCATCATTATATTGTATCTAGAAACTTTATTGTATATCTTAAATGAAATCCCATTCTAGAATGTGTTTTTCAACACACGTGAATGAAAGGCATGTTGAAATGAAAATCCAAGAATGTGTTTTTCAACACACACAGATCAAAAGGCCTAATGAAATAAAATCCAAGAATGTGTTTTTCAACACACACGGACTAAAGGCTATGGAAATGAAAAGCTCTACGTAAAGCAATGGTTTAACAAATGCTATATCTAATGATTTTTGACCTTATCTAAATGTAATGATTGATTCCTAATTAGCCTACGGGTTGTGATATGAGATGGAGCAAGGGACAGCTAATTCTAAGTGTCCCCTAGAGTCTTGCATTACGGTTTGCCGGGCACCTAGTCATGGCGACTCTAGAAAAGATCCTCACAGAGCTGTATCAGCTTGGATGTGAGTTGTAGACATCTGTCAAGGTTGAATAACCACTTCCCAAACAACTTACCCATTTGTGAGACATTGTCATCCCCTGTGTTACTGCTTGTCCAGCATATGCTTTAGTGTGTATCCCCTTTCCTACATCCAAAGTGTCCCCTCTCATTGTAAAGCGACTTTTGGCTCTTGGCTTCTGGAATAAAATATATCTTTGCAAATACTTGTGCTCTGGTTTTGGATGTTATTGGTGTTGATTGAAACTGTTCTTCCTTTGCACTGAGGGTATTGGTGATTATCTTTGCACATCTTTTCTCCACGCTTTATCTACAGGTGAAGAAGTTGATTTGGTGAGGAGGGCGCATTGGATGGGGAGACTCACCCTGCTCCTTTCTTTTCTCTCCGTCGGTTACAGGGAGTATCATTGTCTTAGTACCTCTTACTCTTTGTTACCATGTTCGTCATTTGTATTTCTTCCATTCTTGCTTGAACTGATTGATCTTGTTGTCCTTGGTTCAACTGGAAGAGGAGGGCGCACTTGTGGAGCTGGGCACAATTCGTGTGGGCAAGGAAAAGCATCAAATTCTCATTTGATCTCTGCGGGAACAATCCTCAACATCATAGCAATCATCTCCATGAATCAGGTACACTTGCAAGGTATGTAGTTTATTCTTCTATCCTACCCATCTGTCAATTTACATTAAAACCCTAACTTCAAAACCTTCGGAAAATTCTCTGGCTCAAACGACATGGTTTATTGGCAAACCATTTCTGGGTTATCTGTCTCTTGCATATCCCTAGGTGGGTTCTCCTAGACGTCATAGTTGGAGGACTCCATCTGCCCAAATCCCAAGACACTAGGTCATCTAACCCTTGCGCATTTCCTGAGTGAGCTTGTTTGCCTGTCGTTTGATCCCGTTACTGAGCTTGCATACCTTGACATTGCTAGATCTATCAACCAAGCTGTGCTAGAAAGCCATAACTCTCAGATCCACTCTTTGGGACACTTTCCTTGTTTTAAGGGTCACGTTTCCCAAGGCAACTGAATTTGATCATTTATACTAGCACCTGAATCCTGGAATCATTTTTAATTGTTGAATCATTGTGTCTAAACACTATTTGCTGCATCCTATCTTTCTTAAGCCTCCACAGTGATTCTATTTCCTTAAATCTAGGGTTCCATACCTGTCACCTTACGTACCCTATCTTGATAGCTTGATCTAGTGATCTGGTTAGATCTCTCTTTTCGGGAGTAGATCAAGGTCTCCCCCTTTGTTATCTTTGGCTTTGATAGCATAAAGTGAAGGGTGCCTCAATTGGCATGACAACCAATCCTTTTGGGAATCGAGGCTCTCGTGGTTCACCTCTTTAGTTTCTTATCCCCTCTACCATCCTGTATTGGATCTATCATTTGGGGCAGCTACAAGTTTGGTGATAACAGCCCCATGGCACAATAATAAATAATATGACAAGATAACATCATAATGTGACCATATGACCAAATCGTGGCCCTCAAATACATAATAAAATGCCCAAAAAGATGAATACTGGGACATGTGGACCCCACTGATGCCGGAACAAGTGCTAGAAGGTGTGGACATCATCATCAAAATATCCCAAACAATCTCATGCCATTTCCTTGCCCCACTAAGCCAAATCGATTTCCTCAATGAGCCATTCCTCTGCCGGAAAACCACCTCTGAAAGTACAAAAATGCCTGTTGTTGAAAAGTTACCTAGGAGATGTTGTTCACCTTGTGGTGCCTTGGGGTGGACATAAAAAACATTAAATGAGGTCCCTAGTGCTTTATAAAGTGAGATGTACATTATTTTTATAAAGTCACTTTATAAAGTGAGTTTGAGATTATAATTTTAATTTGACTTTATGAGACTTAAGTGAACATTTAATTAAAAAGGGTCACTTACATAAGTGAATGGAAAAAGTGTTTTCATTTATTTAATAAGACATTAATGAGAAATTAATGTGGGCCCTAGATCTCATCAAGTTAAGATTAAATCCTACCCATGTATTTGGTGGGTGTTGCTTACCTCATATAAAACTAGGGAAAAGGCACAAAACCTAATTCGTTGTTACCCATGAGTTTTGGAGAGCAAAAGAAGAAGAGTAAGGAGAGGAGAGAAAGAAGAGAACAAGAAACTAGGTTTTGAAGAGAATTCGACCTAGGAAGGAAGAAGTATGAAACTGGCACGAATCCCAAGGAGCTTGTAAGAGGCACGTTTCCCATTTCTTATAAAAGCAAGGTAAAGGCTCCTTATTTGCACATGATAGAATGCACTGAACCTCTGCTCCTGTGATTTGTAATATTTCTTTGAGTAATAATATTTGGAGACTTTGGAGGTCAAAGTGGTGGCTATTGTTCTTCATGCATGCATTTGGTTGAGGTAAAATTGTAGATTTCCAATTTTGCTTTCACATACAATAGTAGATTGATCTAGCTTGGTAAGGATATTGGATTCTAGTAGGATAAGTATTCATAGTTATTGAGTTTCTTATTTTTATTGAATAGTTTAGAGATCTAGAAGCAACAAAAAGTATTTGGTTGTACTCTTGCCCTTTTGATTTCTTGCCATTTAATTCACTAGATTTAATCTCTTGTGTGTATGTGTTTGGATGTTTTACAGGATTCAGTGCTAAGCTTTGGGATTAGATCTTGTCTTGACTCTACTTCCAAGTTTGGTGGTGGATCACCTCTTTTCCAAGTGAATATCTCATTTTTTGTAGGCATCAAGCTCCTTCTCCATTTCAAAAAAAAGCTAACAAGCTTTGGTTTTTCTTCCACCATCTTCTTTCAAATCTAAAAGCACTTCTTTCCCTTTCTGTTTGAAACAAGTAGTGTAGATCTAAAGAATATTTAAAGCTTCGTGTTTCCTAAATAGATCTAGAAATGTCTCAATCTTAAAGCTAAATTTGTAGATCTAGATCAAGTATTTCCATACTTGTAGTTACTCAAAAGTTTCCATTATTTTTGCAAGTATAGATCTTGTAAATTTCATGTATTTTTATATGTTTTAACCACTAATCTCGCAATTTTTAGTTCGCTGGTTTTTAGCAGGTCCGAAATAAAAGAGAGCAGATTTTTGACAAATTCCTGTCGGAAAGTGCAAAAAACACTCTCCGTGGACGCCCATTTACTTGTACATCATTCTATAAAATTGTAAGCCCTTAGATCCAATTGTAAATGGACTAAGTGGCACTTCTTTAAAGCTATCTTTGTAATAATTTTTAAACGAGAGCAAGTGGGCTACACAGCACCCACACCCCATCCCCCTTGGGGGGATTTGCAGTGTTGAGTTTATGGTGTGAATTTTTCTGACAAATCACAAACACACACAATACTTTTAACTGCAGGGTTGTATACTTATATTATTTCATTTATTGCTTTTACTTTGCTTTCATTTCGCAAAATACATTAAGGAAATAAATCGGCATTGCTTTCCTGAAGTATGCTCTTGCCATCACATAAAGGGCTTTGTCTGAGTACGTGATTGGATGATCAAAAAATAGACTCATTGCCAATAGTAATTAGCACAACATTTCCATTTCTATTTCTTTTGTTTTACAAAGTAAATCGGAATAAACATTTGGTCTACAATTCAAAGTATGCTCTTTCCCCTTGTGGGCATTTTCCTGGCCCTGTGGGAAATCAGAAAGAATTGTAGCCATTCTTTAAATCTTCACATTTAAGTTAACAACTCATCATAATAAAAACTATGACCCCTCACATAGTGAAAATCCGACACTACGATTAATTGAGTTTTGCGTGGGCAAATTTCTCAGAAGAAGCGAGAACAACTGGGAGGTGACCTCAGGGCACAGTTAGGCTACACCCTTGTTGTTGTAGTGTTGAACACCACCCTAGAGACTCCATTCCATCCCACACGTCTTCGTGAGGAGCCACCTTCCCTCAATTTCCGGACATTGCTCCCTCTACCTCACAATATCTCGGGAGTTTCCCCTTTTTCCCTTAACAAACTTTAAATCATTAATAATTTAAATCAACCAAGAGACATTTGCAAAACATTTCCCTTTCAACAATTTCTCTGATTTAGCGACTCCATTTGGCACTGGTCCACAACAACACTATTCATTATTTTTTGCTTAATATCGTAAACTGTTGTTGTATCTTTATATATTGGTGGTCTTGTATTTTTTGCTGTTGAAAGCATATCTTTAAAACATATTTGCAAACGAACTTGGATTGTTGTAATCATACCTTCTCAAAACTCCTTAAAACATCCACAATTAATTTACTGAAACATTCTAATAACCTTAGAAACATTCGGTAGGGACTACCCCCCTTGGCTTCAGTTAGGATTTGGCCTAAATGGAGGAGTCAAGATCAGGTGACAGCCTTGACTCGAGACTTGCCCCCAAGGGCGCACCGAGCAGTAGCATAGATTTCTGCTGCGTTAACCAGGTGTGCGATCCGACGGCAACAAGCCCAACTTACATTTATTAATTTCAAATTTTCACACTCTACTACCTTATGGGGCTTATTTAATAGAGATGGCCCCAATACATTAAGTAACATTCTCCTAATTAAGGGAGTTAGGGTGGGACGATAATAATTTACAACACCTTACATATGTTTGTTAAGAGACTTCTCCCAAAATTGCCACCGAATACGGGGACTCTTTTTTATAAGTAGCACCTACCGGCTACCACTCATTCTAGACTTCCCAAGGTCACCCATCCCAAGAATCCTCTTGCTCACATGGGCTTAATCATGGAGTTTTCCAATATTCCACACCACTTAGCTTGCTACCCCATTTGCAAAATTTTAGCAAAGAGTGTACCTTATAAATTATTCAGTTGGATTATTCTAATAATTTTTTCAAATCCCTTGCCAACATTTAAGCAGGGTTCTTTGCACATCATCAAATATAATCATAGTCAATATTCAAACCATTTCTTTTTAATTCTTACATTTGAGAAACTCCCTGCATGTGGTCCGATAACTACATGTGAACAAATAGCTTCATATGTAAGAAAATACCTCTACATATAGACCAATGCTTGAGTTGCAACAAAAATACATGCCATTCTTGTGTATCAATACAAAGGGTAAACATCAGTGTTGGAAATGGAATAATAAACTTGCTCAAAATCGAATGGGAGGGAGAGATCCAATTAGGATTAAGTAACAACAAGAAATCCAAGGATAGAGTCGAAGTATGTCCCACTAACATGATAAGTTGGGGCTGCAAAAGAGCAAGAGCATTAAAATATAGCTAAATATGATCATTTGAAAATGGTTGGACAAGTGTGGGTGACAGATTGGAGTCTATTACACTCATATAAACAAAAAATAAGAAATGGGCTTATCATTCTGGTATAGATGTCATTTCACTTACCTTTGTGCTAAAGAATTTGCATTTTGAAAGCTAGAGCATGGAACAAGTGACTTTCACTAAGATAAATGAACAGGCTGATGACATGTTCAATTACTCTAGAATACAATGTGAAATTGAAATGCAGTAACTTGGAATGTAGATATAATATGAAGAAAAATTTAAACAATGCAAGATTTAATATATGCAGTGTGAGATATGACTTGCACTAAGTTGAATGACTTTCTTCTTTGAGAAAAGAAAACATACGTTGAATAAATGTTTGTACAGTAGCCAACCAGTGCACTTGAAATTGCAAATGCAACCCAAACATTTTGTGGCATTTCAAGAGAACCAATCAAGGCAACCTGCAAGATGGAACTTAACATGTGTTGACTTACAAGTTTTACATGTCGAATGTACAAGCATAATGTGTAAGTAGTCCATGCCATTTTATGCACTAAGAATAGTAAAGACCTACCAAACCAACTACTGTCGAAATAAGAAATTGGACCCAGTCTATGGGTGTCAGGCTCGGATTCTTCTTTGCTGGCTGCACAAATTTGCTTATTGAGTTTTAGTTTCTCAACACATATGTTTTATGGTTTATCTCATAATGCATTCCAAAATCTTACCAGAATCGTCTCCATGTCTGCCATGGGAATGTCCTTATAGTGTTTAATGTGGATAGTCCTATCTTCGGATTGTAGTTTGTCACTATGTGGTGTTGCGAGCCTGCAAATTCAATAACATGAAGAATTATACCCAACTGTGCTACATAAATTTTACTTTGAACTATTTTAAGAACAATGCTTTCCTGGCTAACATGCTTCAAGAAAATTCAGTAAAGTAACATTACAGTCATGTCATACTATGTTGGACAGCTTTTGCTTCATCTCTTTCAAGAACAAAGCTTCCTAAGTTCCCAGCTATCATATACGATTCTAATAACCTAAACTATTGATCAAGATAAATACAAAATTTATTCTGGTCAATAAAACCAAAAATATTACAATCTTATCAACCCTCAAGGAATATGGATGGTTAAAGACTTTGTGCATAATAAGATATAAGAGAAAAACACCTAAAGTTTTTTCTCCGCTTTTGAATGCAGTTCAAGATGACTGTGTTACCTGTATACGATAATCATCTGCTCAAATGTTGGCTCTTGAATTGTGTTTTCACCAAACAAATTTCTCAAACTGAAAAAGCATTGAATGCAAATAAGCCACAGGTGCTCATTGTGGATGATGTAATCAACATAGTTTCCTTCATATCTGCAACTATAAGATACACACCATATAGCATGCTGAAACAAACTCATTTAACATTAAACACAACACCTGCAATCCATGTTTTCAATTCGGAAGCGCTCAATATAAAGATCCTGATCTGATGGGTTGCCAACTTTTTCCCTCGTTCTTGTGGCCTCTTTGCTACTTGTAGCACGGGAAAGTAACAAAGTCGACGGTTGACTTCTCCGCTTGCGCATACTATAGCCTGAACGCACAATCGATTTACATTCATGGCTGGAGGCTTTCATAAAAAGATATCCAAGTCTGTTTACAAAGAGGAGATGTCAAGTAAAAAATGACAAACTACCAAATCAAATTCAATGTTTGATATAAATTACATCCAGCTTTCATTCCAACCCAATGTTTAAGAAAAAAATTCTCCATCCTACTAAGTATCCATTATAAATCATGCCAATCACTAGCTACCTACCCAGTCAGCAAAAGCAGCCAATTCCAACCTCGAGAGAGAAGCATATCCACCTTCTCCATAATAAAGTAACCACTTGTGTGATCAAGTCCAATACCTCGACGGAAAATAACAAACTTCACAACAAAAGAAGGACAAACAGATTATGAAAGAATATTCAAATTTTCTATTTATATAATACTCTAATTATAAAGATGTCCTTCCTACAACTGGATACAGTATGTATTGACAACAAACAGTTTGTTTTACAACCAAAATGGCAAATCATCTTTGATAATCTATGAACAAAAAATTGTAGATGGGAACAACAAAAATCAAATCATGTGTTCAAGGAAAAATTGTAGATGGGAACAACAAAAATCAAATCATGTGTTCCAAGTATTGTTATTTTTTTCCAGTTTTGAGTCTTAACATGCCTAATGCAGGGAAAGATGCAAGTCTAACAATGCTCTTCGATAGAGAGTGCTCTTGACTTGGATTTGGCCAAGTTCAAGAGACTTTGTTCGTTTTAAGAAACAAGTAGCAGTTGTAATAACAAGATACTTCAACTTTGTAATGCTTAAATCATGTGATAGATCAAAAAGATGTGAAATACTGCTAACATGCTATTTGCCAAATAAAATGAAATATCTGAAAGATCTAGTGTTCTACCAAGCAATTTTACACTAAGGTGGGATCAACCTCCGAACAAGGTCAACCACTAGAACCGTCAGTCTTGGAAACCTTCCAGCTAGCTGAATGTCCACAAGAAGCTGATGGGGGAACGAGAAGCTACCACAAGACTATGTGGCCTTTGGGATACAATCCCAAAGTTAGCTTACTCTGGTCAAAACTTGAGAGAGAAGCGACAAGATAAAATAAACTACTTTAAAACAAGAACTGAAAAGATCTAAGCTAAGCAAACCCAACACTCTTCCCCAAATGGGGAAGAAACCCAAAAGTGGAGGACTCCTCCACTAGAAACTTTTATTTACTTTTACAAGTGCCTTAAGGAAAATTCCTTGAAAGGTCTTAGATCTAACTTGAGATAAACTTTTAAAGAGAGATTCTTAGAGCCCTTAATGGCTAGTTACAAAGGATAATCGTTTTGGTTCTTTTGCTTGGTTTAAGCTCCTTTCTTGAATGTGACTTTGGTCACTTTTATGCCTTGCTCACATAAGCACTTCTCTTCCCTATTTAAAGATCTACACAAGTTCAACAAATCCTCAACAAGCACCCATTAAGTGTTAACGAAAAAGTCAAATCAAATAAACTTGAACTAGATACGAACAACTAAGATCTAATGCATGTGCAAAATGCTCTTTTAAAATGTAACTTTTGGGATTTACGAAATGAAGTCTATTTTGTCAAAAGCATGAGATTTTGGAATTAAATTGCAATTTTAACCAAACGGACCAGCAAGCTAAAATGCTCCAAAAAACGATGGGAATGAGAATACAACCACAAGATTTCACACTAATTCATATGCCAACTTGTCTATTTTTGAAATGAAACTATAAAACTTTAAGAAAGAGATTAAATGCAAGCCCTAAATGACCTTTTGATATGCTTAAACTAACCTTTCAATGCATGAAATTTATAAAAGAAATCTAACTACTAACCTTCTAAAGAAATGCAACTAGCTAATCTCTAACTTAACAAGTTTTTGCTTTAATGTTTTGTTGTGATTCTTTGAAGGTGGACGAATGGGAAGAAGGGAGGACAAACAATAAAGGAGGAGCGAATGGGAGAGAAGAGGAAACTTGGAATGGAGATGGGATTCAAGTGGAACACTTGAGGGCTTGAAACACTGCTATGGAAATCCTCCGGTTAACCGGTGATACGCCAAAAACAAGTGTTGAAGAGAGCACAAGGGAACAAATCCCAAGTTATTCCCCAAGGTTGAAGGAGCTTCAACCCTATGGCAAATCCTAAGCTAGACTTAACAAAAAGAAGTAAAAAGATAAGGGGATAAGAGATAAATGGGTGGAAAAAGATAAGAGGAATGGACTAGAAGAGGGAAGTTTTAGAACCAAGTAACCAGTTGAAAATATGATTTTATTTTGAAGATGGATTTCAAACTCAACACTTCTTTACCAAAATGCTTAAGATCGACTTTGGGAGATCCTGAAATGCACACAAATGTTAGGAAAAAGGTCTTTGAAGAGATGAGAGATGCACCCAAGCTCAAGCCTCCCTTCAACCTATGAGATCTGCACAAAAAACTACTCACAAACACACCTTGATCAAATATTGTATGTAAAGCAAAATGAGATTAGAAGAGTATAAATATTTCCAACTACAGTCTACTCCTTCCAAATCACATAGAACCCCAACATCAATGGACAAGTTGAACCCAAATGCCCACCCTATGGGCTTAAGAAAGCCTTCTAAGCTAAATAATTGATCAAAATAATGAAATATGAGCAATAAACAAATACAATATCACCTTAGAATAGATGAAGCATTTCCATAACAAGCATCAACACCATGTGGACCTCCAAAGTCGCTTTTATTTCCAAATAGCAATAGCTAGAACACAATTACAAATTGGCAGAGTAAGTTTGCCCAAAAGATCCATGAGATAATAACCCAAATGGGCCTCTCTTAAATAACAAAACCAACAGCTAAAACCCTAATTCGAATTTGGCAAAAGAGAGCCAAATAACACTAAGTTGTAAAGTCGAATTCCAGTTCAAACTCAATCAAAAGGCTTGGAGTGGTAGTACACATGGCAAGGTCGAGTTTGGGAAGGTATGGGAAGCTCCACCCATCCAATGAGGGAGATCCAACTAGGATTGACGTGAGCTTAGAGAGGAATGACGTGAGCTTAATGAGGGAGGGCGTGAGCTTTGAAAGGAGACAAGTGGAGTTTGTGGTAGGTGTGGTAGGTACTAACTCGAGCTTGCAAAAGGAGCCAAGTCTAGTGATCACACAAATCAAGGAAGGCGTCTACCTCAAGCTAACCAACCCATTCATCACATGACACATCATCAAATCGAGTTTCCAAGGAAGGAGGGTGAATTCTCTATTGGAGTTTGACTTATGCTGACTGGATAGTGGTCTGGTTGATGACTGAGATGATTGGAATCTTCTTTAATGCCCAGTGCCATGTCAATTAGCCTTTTATTTTATTCATTTCTGATTATTTTGGAGAGATTGGATTTCTCCAAAATATTCAAATTTATTAATTTAATTAATAATTTCTCTGTAAATGGTTTTTTAGAGAAAATATTAATTATGAAGCTGAATTGACATCCAAAAGTTGGGTTTAGCTGGTCCATGGGTCATGTGTGATTTTTGGCTTATGAAACGAGCCATCAATCACTAAATTCGGACCCCGGATGACTGACATATTACAGACTCAAATTTCTCCATTTAAACTATAGAGAAATTTAATTAAAATTTAAAAATATTTAAAAATTAAAAAACCCCAAATCCAACGCGTCCGGTAAAAATTTTTCGAAATTTTTTCTGGGGGTCCTAGAGGCTTAGGACATGACCAAAACCTATTCTAATAGTGTCTAGTAGGTTTATACATATTAGTTGGACTCTAATAACCCCCCACGGCTCAGATTTTCAAAATCGGGCATTCCAGCTTTGGAGGAAGCGGGAGAAAACCTCATCGATTATACATCGCCTTAAGCAAAGTATAATTGACAAGGGAAAAAAACTCCCTGGAATACCTTAGTTGCTTAATCAAGTCATGGGGAACCGAGCCACTCAGACCCTACTAGCACACTTTGTTACAGACCCCCATGGAGCCATGGTCATGTTGACTCAAAAACAAAACTGGCTAGACCCAAATATCTGAAACCCAGATACTCTGGAAGTGAACACTGATGTGTTCCAACACTGGCAGCTCAATAAGGTTTCAACTATTGTACAGATATAGTTGATAACAATGTCCGTTGTAGAGAACAGGAGGTGGAGGTCACAGCTAAGTGGTCCTCCGTCGCTGATTGGATAGCCTCATACATGAGTTCAGCGGGTGACAGAGGCATGGTGTCTCCAATCAGGTGTGTGGTGGCTTCATCAAGTACAAGCCATGAATCAGTGGAGTTAGGTGTAGATGAAATCTGCGAGGAGATCATGTTCACCGTGGCAACATGGTTTGGGGGATCCGAAGTAGGAAAGACGCCCATAAGGGATGAATCCTTAAGGAGGCCAACCCCCACACTCTCATACTTTTGCGAAGATTGTCCAATCGAAGGAACATTATCACCTGGGTGGGTAGTGGTGTCAGGTGTGCAAAAATCCAGTTGGTCGACTGTGACAATTCAGCCTTGATGGGGGAATTGTACTATGCGAAAGATAGATGACACGACCGCAATCATAGCATAGAACAAATTTCGACCAAGCAGAATGTTATAATCTAACGGGGCAGCGACTACTTCCATATTAAGGGTTGCGGTCTTGCCCCCCAGCTCGACTGGTAAAGCTTGTAACAGCCCATGAGGTTGAAAGCCACGTCCGTCGAAGGCTCTCAAAGTGGTAGGAGAACGGTTCAACTCGGGAGAACCAATGGCTCTCCAACAGGCGATCAACATGACTAACGTAGAGGCTCCTTCGTCGAAAACGATACGATGGATTATCTTCCCAGCAATGTTTGTAGCAACTTGAAATGCTAATTGATGGGAGAGCCTTGGTTTGAAGTATTCTAGCCGGAACATGATAGTGTTCAATGAATCCGAGTCAATTGCACCGATGGCAGCAAGGAGAATCTTGCGCTGATTTGGGCAGTTTTGCAAGACCTCAAGTGTCGCCATAGCACAAGGAGCTTGTGCTAGGTCCTCTACAATGTTGTAGTTTTGAGCAGCCCGAGCATTAGGATTGAAAACCGATTTCCTAATCGTGCTCTTGGGCGGACGCAATACTGACTCAAAAGAGGGCTTCTCAATGGTGAGAGAAGCAGCCGGTACGGTGACGTCAGGCATCGAAGTGGAAGCTTTTTCGGTATTACTTCCAACAGGTTCTTTGGCTGGAATGGAGTCATACGAACGAGAACGGGTGTTCAAGTTGATAGTCTCATTACGTACCATGAGAACATGTGCGGTGGTGGATGCTTCTCCTTGGGAAACTTTTGAACTTCATCTCTATGGGGGCACTCTTTACAAAAGTGATCATCACCACACAGTAGGCAAGGATACTTCAACTTCCTTTTCTGTTTGGTATCATCAAGGGTGCTCTTTTGTTCCTGCTGGGTGGAAGATTTCTTAGGTTTCCCCTTGTTCTTCTTCTTACCACCAGACTTTTGAGGTGAAAGGGCAGCTGCAGATTAGGCTGTGAGTATTGATAGTACGGATAAGGCGTGTAAGGACCTATGGGACCTAGTGTCGACTGACCATAAAGTGTTCTAGGAGGAAACTGGCCATAGGGTTACGGGCCGCCCGGACCAAATGTAGGTCCGCCGCCAAAGGTGGTCCATAACCATAATAAGGTGGCCCATTGCCATAAGGTGGGGGCCCGCCTCTGCCGCCGAGAGGGGGTGAGCCGCCTCCGAATGGTGGGGGTCCGCCACCACCGCCAGGGTAGGATGGGCCACCACCGCCTCCGCCGGGAGGAGGTGGGGGTCCACTACCACCACCGGAATAGGACGGGCCTCACCACCTCCGCCGGGAGGGGGTGGTGGGCCACCGCCACCGCCAGAAGGGTAAGAGCCTCCTCCGCTACCTCCACCATAGTAGGGTGGTGGTCCACCACCACCGCCACCAGGATGAGAAGGTCCTCCACCACCACCACCGGGAGGGGGTGGTGCTCCTCCGCCACCGCCGGGATGAGATGGTCCTCCCCCACCACCACTGCCAGGGGGGGGTGGTGGTCCTCCACCACCTCCGCCAAGGGGGGGTGGGCCATGATGATTGAAATGACGTGGTCCTCTGCCAGAAGGTAGAGGTCCGCCTCCTCCAGAATTATGTGGGGGCCCGTCGCCTCCAATGGGAGGTGGGGGTGGACCAAACAGGGGTGGAGGGACTTGAGGGACTGTAAGTGGGGGTCCATGTTGTAAAACATTCTATTGTCCCCATAGAGTGTAAGGATTACCGGGGTAAGGTACCCCTTAGAGTACGTTTCCGGGATTAAGTTGACCCGGCACAGGGTTAAGATGACCTGGATACGCTTGACTCAATGGAGGTTGAATTACGTTGGACGGCCCCCCAACATGGGATAGTCCTGAAGTGGAAGGTCCAAGAGGTAAGGAATTTCCAACGGAAGGCCCGATGGGAACTCCCGCCACAAGATTATGGTTAAGAGACGGGGGTTGCCCCACAGCAACAACTTGCTGACCACTAGGTACAGGTTGACCCAACACTGGCTGTTGATTGTTCACCGTAGGATTGCAGCTACCCGTGAAGAAGGTAGGGGGTAAAGAGTATCCTCCCCTTGAAGTTTGGGGTGGGGGAGGAGCAGGTGACGTAGTTGCGGTAGTTACGGCTGTGTTAGACTGTTGTCTTTCAACAGGTTTGGTTATGAGAGGTACCAAACTGGTCTCGTGTCTGGGAGATGCATGTGCAAGAATGGATGGTTGACCAGTTTCAGCAGTGGTCACATGTTGCGTGGATGATTCCGGTGACTCGAAAGATAAAGAGCGACCTGGGATTGGTCTGTAAGGGGGTAACGTCAAGTCCTCAACCCTTCGCTGGAGACTTGAACTCCGACACCTCTCAGCCATAGAACGAAAGTGAGCCAATTGGCTACGATAGTAAGAGAAGGGGTCATCTGGAGTAGTCCCACTAGGTGGGGGTGCAATGGCAAAATGGGCCACTGGGTGGCCTGTAGAAGATGTCCAATAAGCTGCCGATGGACCAGCAGCTGCTGCGGGGTCGTCTTGGGGTTGATCTATCCATTCCAACGACCCAGGCTCTCCCGGTGCAATGGGAGGTAAGTCTTGTGAAGTGGGGATTTGTGCTTATTCACCCGACGAGGGATGAGAGGCAGGTGAATCTGGAGGAGTATGAGGAAACAAAAGTCCTCCAACATTCAAAGTGGGGTTTTCCACTTCATGTGACCCAACCCTGGCATGTGGATCCATCCTTACCCTCGAAATTACCTCCTGTTTAAGGAGATATTCGGGTGGCAAATTCTAAATCCTACGAGATCTTCTCCAAGGAAAGTCAGCCAGAGTGACTGAAACAAAAAGTTTCTCCTAAGGCAAGCTAAAAGAAAAGAAGACCAGACAAACCCTACACAAACTAAGGCCATAAGCAAACTTATGTGATAAGAGTGGATTCAACGGTCTGGAACCTCACAGGATTGTCAAGGCTTCGCAACTCGCGATATACCACAGGGTCCAACAGTAAAACGCGACAAGGAGGATTGGGACCGTACCTGTTATCACACCATAGTAGCAGGGCTACTATTCTTGCTTAGCAGATATCTGCACATTCAAGAGCTTCCATTATTCAGAGCATGGCTATGATGATTGTATATTTCGGATCACTCATGATCAGAGCAGTATATTATTCAGACTTATATTAGACCTTGTGTCAAGGCTGAGCCTTGAGAGTTCAGATTTGATGACCGATGTGACCCTTTATCCCATACATTTTCAGTTCAGTGCTTAGAGATATATTGCAGTAGTGTTTCAGATGGTACATGATGATTATTATTATGATGATGTTGTATGATCTATGGATATGTTATCACTGACTGTGGATTATTATCTTGTTGATTTAGTCATGTTCACAGCATCTGCTTGGTATATTATTCCCGATGTGGCAAACTGTTTAAAATGAACTATAAATCATAAAATGGACAATTGCTTGCACATTTAGGTCATTTAACAAAACCCACCGGTTTTCCACCTTACATAGATATGGTCTTTCCTGACACCAGTTGTCTGCTAGTGTAGGCTCCATATTCACTTGACTCCATCCATACATGACTTTCCTATTTGACTTTGTACCTTGACCTATCTCATTTGACTTTCTGATACTGAGGACTTCCCCATTTTTCTACCTCTGTGTTTGGACCGCATCCCTGTATATTCAGTGTCTCGGCTCTAAGTTGGTGACAAAACTTGCCTTTGGTGAGTTGGATTGTAGGCCTAAATCATTCTGGTCGGTTGTCCCGATGTTTGGCATTGGCTCGAACTCCCCCTAGTCACTTGAGATGTTGTTGGCTAAAACTGAAAGCTCATGTTCTACCTATGGAAACTTATAAATTCGCCCATGGAAACTAAAAAGGGCAAGAGCGATGAACAGCTAAAAATACTCCTCGAAGAGTATAAGAAAGGTCCAAAAAGCAATGGTTCTTAAAAGCTATATCTAAACAATTGCTGACCTTATATGTATTTGAAAAACATGCCCTGGATGCAAGCTGCAACTAGTTGTGCTTATCAGCGCACCTGAGATCCGAAGGGTTATGTAGGCCAAAAAGGCCATGAAATGAAATTGAATGATCCTAATGAACCTGGATCAACTTGATGTAGACATGATGCCTAAGTTGAATAAGCACTCTCTGAACAACTTATCCATTTGTGAGGCACAGCCATCCCCCGTGTTATTTTGTCCAGCACAGAGTTTGTAGCTTTCCCCTTTCTCCGAATCCAAAGTATTTTTGAGTTAACTTAGACAAGTCAAATCCTTGGCCCAACCTTGTTCCTAGCCTTCATCCTTCACTAGCAGTTTGACCATGTCCAATGGGTGAGTTTGTCATTTGAACTATTGTGCAAGTAATTTTATATAACAAAAGAACATGCTAACTTGATTAATGCCACTGAATGGATGTTATACTTTGAGCTTGGCTGTGAGAATGATTAGAGAAGCATGTCTTAGTCTACTGATGTGATTTATCCTTGGTTGTATATTATTGGGATCTGTGATGATGTGGGCCATGTATAGATGCCTATTGATGATGATTGATGGTCCCACATACTTGATGATGATATCATATGATGGACTTATGATGCAGATGATGATTGATGCAGTTCAGCAGATTTATTTATTACTTCAGATTAGCAGATTATGCATTGTCCATATATGGTGGACCCTACAGCTGGCCCAATAGGGAAACCCATGGTGTATGAGTACACATTTCTAGTGGATTTGGGTCTTCTGGATCCAATGAGACACTCATCTTTCAGTTCCGGGCACTTATGACAGTGATTGATGCAGTTTTACACTTGTTGACCAGATTTGGGGCTGATCTCCCAGCCTAAGCAGCAGGGGCCATAGGAGGCCAGTTCACCTAGGGCGTTGTATGAGGAGGGGGTGGTCCAGCCACTTGTTTTTACCATTTACCCCCCCTTCTGGAGATCCTGGTGGGCTCAGATGGACAGCGCAGATGCCCTAGGAGGCAGTTTTGGCACTTTCACAGTTACCGAGGTAGTTAAAAAATGGGATAAAGTGGTCACTGAGGAATTCGATTTGGGCAATGGAGGCAAGGTTTTGGCATTTGGTTTTTACAGAGGTCTTCCAGGGTGATCCCACTATCTTCCAGCCAGTTTTCACCATGTGGGTAGGCCCACAGCGATCACAGGTCTTTTACTGCTTGTCTGGCACAGATTTTGAGGACAGATTTGATCATTTATATTATCTTGGACATATTTTATTATTTTATTGTGCCTTGGGGATGAGCTAGTAAGGATTGATGCCTCCTAGCCCCACCATGTGCTTATTATGTCATGTCCTAGTCATCATGAGGTGGATTTTTGGTACTTTTACCCCTTCTAGTGGATGACGTCACCCTCCATGATTATTTTATACTATGACGTCATCATTGTATTGGGTGATCCATGTGATATATTGTTATGGTTCATCTTAGCCATTGATTGTATGATGAGATCTTTTAATCTCAACCACTCATTTGATGTAGTATTGTGAAGTGGTATAGGGTTTTGGTCTTTATTATCCTATATAAGGAGGAGACCCCCTATTGTATAGCTCACCTTTGGAGCTCTGGAATATTGGAATAGAACATTTCTTTGTGGAGCACATCTCTCTTGTCTTGTGGATTCTCTTGCATATTGAATATACAGTATCTCTTCTATGTATCATTGTGGATTTTGGTGCTTCTACTAGTCTTCTTACAGGAAAGTCGAATCGGTGGAGAGGAGGGCGATTTCTTGAGGGTTATTGTTGGAGGGATCCACATATTCTCTCTTGGGTTTATCTTGTGACAGGGAGTATCGTTATTGTATCTTTGTGACATAGTTGATGCTTTCTATTACATCTTTCTATCATTTTCATAATCATCTTGCTTGACTTGTTTCTTTGATCTTGTCTTGTAGGAGGAGGACGATTTGGCTATCTTGGAGGAGGATGTTTTGGTTGGAGCTCTTGGATCTCACTCTTGAATATACACATAGGAGAATGCTATCAATTTGCAAGGTGGCCACAAGCAATTGAGGTAAGATCTACAAGGTATGTGCCTCTTTCATCCATTCTATCTTCATTGGTCTCAAACCCTAATTAATTAAAAACCCCAATTTTGGTATTCTTAGATCTACTTAGATCTAGCCTTGCTTTTGAAAAGATCTTAAGAACCCACCTCTATAGCATCCACCCCTAGTTGGATCTATAGTTTGGTGGTGATTGGGTTAAAATTGACACACTTTTCAAAGCAATATAGCCCCTCTTGAACCAAATCGCACTTCCTTGGAGAGGCTTGTTGGGTTAGATCTAGCACATGGATAGGTGAGATCCCACTTGATTTGCAATCTAGACACTTGATAACCTACCCCCAGATTGTTACTTTGGTGATTTCTACCTTGTGGGCATCATTCCACGTTTTAAGGGATTAAAACCCCATTTTGAATTATTTGGCACCTTAAAACTCAGATCTAGTAAGATCTAACCCTTGGATTGACTTGATTTTTGGGATCTACATAGATCGGTGCACAAGCCACTTGGATCTACAGTTTGGTGGCCATTGGACTTGATTTGGTCCACTTAACCCCTCTTTTAGCCCTCCTTGAGCAAGGTCGCACTCCCTTGGGAAGGTGAGTTTGCCCACTTTGAGGAAGTGGGTGGTTGAGATTTTTGTGGATTCGGAATGGCCATACCTTGAAACCTAGGTCTAGAGTATCATTTTGTGACGATCTACCTTGGGGGTAGCATTCCTTGTTTCAAGGGATTGTGGTCCACTTAGGGTCATTTCATGAAAACCTAGATCTAGCAAGATCCAACCATTCAATCTCAATTAGCCCACTTGAATTTGCTCCTAGGTGCCCCGATC
The DNA here is from genome assembly GCA_027924585.1 of Larix kaempferi. NCBI lineage: Eukaryota > Viridiplantae > Streptophyta > Pinopsida > Pinales > Pinaceae > Larix > Larix kaempferi. The sequence continues at coordinate 5,027,075 of BSBM01000397.1, read as the reverse complement.
TACACTTTGACATACCTTTTGACCCCATTACCCCATCCAACAAGGCACTAGTCCTCCTCAAAGCAAGTCACACTCCTTGGGAATTGTGTCAAACCCTAGATCCGGTACATGGGTATTCCTAAATTCAACTTAGATCCATAGATCTGCTCATTACACATCATCTAGTACCAATTCCATCCCTTAGCTTCACCTTGTGGGTCCACTTCAAGCCATTTCACATATCCCAAGAAAGTAAGATCCACTTGTGTAGCATATGGTGGTGTACCTTATCATTATACCTAACTATGTGGCCTAAATCATACTGTTATCACACTATAGTAGCAGGGCTACTATTCTTGTACAGCAGATATCTGCACATTCCAGAGCTTACATTATTCCAGAGCATGGCTATATATTTTGGATCACTCATGATCAGAGCAGTATATTATTCAGATGTATGTTAGACCTTCTGTCAAGGCTGAGCCTTGAGAGTTCAGATTTGGTGACCGATGTGACCCTTTATCCCATACAGTTTCAGTTCAGTGCTTAGAGATGTATTTCAGCAATGTTTCAGATGATGCATGATGATTATTATTATGATGATGTTGTATGATCTATGGATATGTTCTCACTGACTGTGGATTATTATCTTGTTGATTTTGTCATGATCACAGCATGTGCTTGGTATATTATTCCTGATGTGGCAAACTATTTAAAATGAACTGTAAATCATAAAATGGACAATTGCTTGCACATTTAGGTCATTTAACAAAACCCACTGGTTTTTCACCTTACATAGATATGGTCTTTCCCGACACCAGTTGTCTGCTAGTGTAGGCTCCATATTCACTTGACTCCATCCATACATGACCTTCCTATTTGACTTTAGACCTTGATCTGTCTCATTTGACTTTCTGATACCGAGGACTTCCCCATTTTTTTACCTCTGTGTTTGCACCGCATCCCTGTATATTCAGTGTCTCGGCTCTGAGTTGGTGACAAAACTTGCCTTTGGTGAGTTGGATTGTAGGCCTAAATCATTCTGGTCGGTTGTCCCGATGTTTGGAATTGGCTCGAACTCCCCCTAGTCACTTGAGATGTTGTTGGCTAAAACTGAAAGCTCATGTTCTACCTATGGAAACTAAAAAAATTCGCCCATGGAAATAAAAAAGGGGCAAGAGCGATGAACAGCTAAAAATACTCCTCGAAGAGTATAAGAAAGGTCCAAAAAGCAATGGTTCTTAAAAGCTATATCTAAACAATTGCTGACCTTATAAATATTTGAAAAACATGCCCTGGATGCAAGCTGCAACTAGTTGTGCTTCTCAGCACATCTGAAATCCGAAGGGTTATGTAGGCCAAAAAGGCCATGGAATAAAATTGAATGATCCTAATGAATCTGGATCAACTTGATGTAGACATGATGCCTAAGTTGAATAAGCACTCTCTAAACAACTTATCCATTTGTGAGACACAGCCATCCCCCGTGTTCTTTTGTCCAGCACAGAGTTTGTAGCTTTCCCCTTTCTCCCAATCCAAAGTATTTTTGAGTTGAGCTAGACAGGTCAACCCCTTTGCCCAACCTTGTTCCTAGCCTTCATCCTTCACTAGCAGTTTGACCATGTCCAATGGGTGAGTTTGTCATTTGAACTATTGTGCAAGTAATTTTATATAACAACGGAATACGCTAACTTGATTAATGCCACTGAATGGATCTTGTACTTTGAGCTAGGCTGTGAAAATGATTAGAGAAGCATGTCTTAGTCTACTTATGTGATTTATCCTTGGTTGTATATATTATGGGGATCTGTGATGATGTGGGCCATGTATAGATGCCTATTTGATGATGATTGATGGTCCCACATGCTTGATGATGATATCATATGATGGACATATGATGCAGATGATGATTGATTCAGTTCAGCAGGTTTTATTACTACTTCAGATCAGCAGATTATACATTGTCCATATATGGTGGACCCTACAGCTGGCCCATTAGGGCAACCCATGGTGTATGAGTACACATTTCTAGTGGATTTGGGTCTTCTGAATCCATTGAGACACTTATCTTTCAGTTCCAGGCACTTCTGACAGTGATTGATGCAGTTTTACACTTGTTGACCAGATTTGGGGTTGATTTCCCAGCCTGAGCAGCAGGGGCCATGATTGGCCAGTTCACCTAGGGAGCTGATGATGGAGGGGGTGGTCCAGCCACTTGTTTTTACCATTTACCCCCCCTTCTGGAGATCCTGGTGGGCTCAGATGGACAGCGCAGATGCCCTAGGAGGCAGTTTTGGCACTTTCACAGTTACCGAGGCAGTTAAAAAATGGGATAAAGTGGTCACTGAGGAATTCGATTTGGGCAATTGAGGCAAGGTTTTGGCATTTGGTTTTCACAGAGGTCTTCCAGGGTGGCATCACTACCTTCTAGTCAGTTTTCACCATGTGGGTATGCCCACATTGATCACAGGAGGACATTTACTGCTTGACTGTCATGGATTCTGAGGATAGTTTTGATCATTTATATTATCTTGGACATATTTAATCATCTTGCTTGACTTGTTTCTTTGATCTTGTCTTGTAGGAGGACGACGATTTGGCTCTCTTGGAGAAGGACGTTTTGGTTGGAGCTCTTGGATCTCACTCTTGAATATACACATAGGAGAATGCTATCAATTTGCAAGGTGGCCATAAGCAATTGAGGTAAGATCTACAAGGTATGTGCCTCTTTCATCCATTCTATCTTCATTGGTCATAAAACCCTAATTCATTAAAACCCCAAATTTTTGTATTTCTTAGATCTACTTAGATCAGCCTTGCTCTTGAGAAGATATTGAAAACCCACCTCTATAGCATCCACTCCTAGTTGGATCTATAGTTTGGTGGTGATTGGCTTAAAATTAACCCACTTTTCAAGGCAAAAAGCCCTCCCTGACCCAAATCGCACTTCCTAGTGAGAGGCTTGTTTGGTTAGATCTAGCACATGGGTAGGTGAGATCCCACTTGATTTGCAATCTAGACACTTGATAACCTACCCCCAGATTCTTACTTTGGTGAAATCTACCTTGTGGACATCTCTCCATGTTTTAAGGGGGTCAAAACCCCCTTTTGAATTTATTTACACCTCAAAACTCAGATCTACTAAGATCTAGCCCTTGGATTGACTTGATTTTTTGGGCATGCATAGATCGGGGTACTAGCATCTTGGATCTATAGTTTGGTGGCCATTGGACTTGATTTGATCCACCAAACCCTCATTTTAGCCCTCCTTGAGCAAAGTCGCACTCCCTTGGTTGAGTAAGTTTGCCCACTTTGAGGAGGTGGGTGTTTGAGATTCTTGGGGATTTGGAATGCCCATACCTTGAAACCTAGGTCTAGACTGTCTTTTTGTCACGATCCGCCTTGGGGGTAGCATTTCTTGTTTCAAGGGATTGTGGTCCACTTAGGGTTGTTACTTGAAAAACCTAGATCTAGCAAAATCCAACCATTGGATCTCATTTAACCCACTTGATTTGACTTCTAGGTGTCCCGATCTACTCTTTGACATACTTCTTGACCCCATTAGCCCATCTAATAGGGCACTAGTCCTTCTCTAAGTAAGTCGCACTCCTTGGGAATAGTGTCAAACCCTAGATCTAGCATGTGGGTACTCCTAGAATCAACTTAGATTCATAGATCTAGTCTTCATCCAATCTATAGTACCAACTTCACACCTAGCTTCATCTTGTGGGCCTATCTAGAACCATTTCACGCTTCCCAAGAAAACAAGACCCACTTGTGAAAACACATGGTACCTCACCTTGATATCATACCAAACAATGTGGCCTAAACCATACATAGGTTGAAACACTAACAATCCATTACACCACCTTCAACCATACCTCAACTCTTAGGTCCACTTAGCCTTGCATTGGTTTCCGTAACTCTTCATTTGCTTACCCTTAGAAACCTTTGTTTGGGTCCAATCAACTGTGATTGGGTATAGGGTCTCCCCCTTGGTCTAGTTACACCTTGACCTAAAGCGAAGAGTGCCTCGGTTGACGTGACTCCCACCTTGCATTGGGAACCGTGGCATCTCTTGGGTCACCTCTTTAGTTGCCTATCTCCTCTACCGTCCCGGATGGGATACCACTAGGGGCAACTACAAGTTGTGTGATAACACATACATCGGTTGAAACACTAACAAACTCCCAAACCACCTTCAACCATACTTTAACTTCTTGGTCCACTCAACCTTGCATTGGTTTCCGTAACTCTTCATTTACTTATCCTTAGAAACCTTTGCTTGGGTCCAATTAACTGTGATTGGGTATAGGGTCTCCCCCTAGGTCCTGTTTCACCTTGACTTAAAGCGAAGAGTGCCTCGGTTGACGTGACTCCCACCTTGCATTGGGAACCGTGGCATCTCTTGGGTCACCTCTTTAGTTGCCTATCTCCTCTACCGTCCCGGATGGGATACCACTAGGGGAAACTACAAGTTGTGTGATAACAGTACCCTTGCCTGAATACCCGATTACCTGGACGGTACGTGCGTAGTAGCTCCCCGAGTGTTGTTCTCAGTGTATTGCTCCGCCAAGACGGCCAAAAGGTTAACTCAGTTGGTTTCAGGAATCCTAAGGGTGTCTCCCGATATACGCAAAGTACGTGGGAGCTCAAATCCATAGTGGTGTTGTTTAATGCACAACCGTTCGGCAAGAGACCTTCCGATATACTACCGAGTACGTGATACACCCTTCGATATACGCCAAGTACTCAAGGTGACTTGGTGGGTACGTGAAGGAGCTCGATATACTGATAAGTACGTGGAAGACTACAATACCCCCGGGATACAGTGCTGGAAAATAACGACAGCTGCCACGCTTAACGACGCTGGAGCACGTCTCTAACTTACACACAAGTTACTAAAAAATTTACCCTAGTTCTACCGTTAATTTTATCTGGACAGTTAGGTGATTGCATGAGGTGAGTACATAATCGTAAACATAATGCAGGCCCTAACTACATGCAAAAAATACGCTTTTCTTTCAATGAACTAACTCTATGTATGGGAAGGAGAAATTTTCTTTTTCTTTCCAACAATTTTACCAAAGCAATGCAATGCAAGACAATCCCAAATCTACCAAAAAATGACTATGAAGTATTCTTTTCTTTTTCAGCGAAACATAAAAGACACAACACTACTAAACCAAATCAAAGCATGTTTTTTTCTTTTTCTTTTGCCTTTTCAAAACGAAAATGATGTTGTGATGCAAAGAAAGAATTTCTAAGCAGAGTATGCGAACTTTTCACTTTCACTATGATGGCCTAAAAGCATAAAAATCAAAAGATACAATTAAATTTTCCAAGCATGGAACTACTTTTGCAAAACTTGATGTCTATTTGAATTTTTCAAGAAAATGAGCAACTCGTAGTTCATGAAAAACACAAATAATGCAATTTCTTTCAACTTTTCCAAAAGATCTATGAATGAGACATTCCAATGCTTATACAATCTTTCAAAATGATCTTGAAAAATGATGGAAATAAAGAACTTTTGAACTTTCAAAGGATGTATCAAAATAATAATTTGACAACAACAATGCTTTTAAACATATATGTTGAACTGAAAAGATTACTCACAGCACTCTAATAACTCAGAAAACCTCAAGAAAAGACGAGCACTTAATGGATTGAAAATACACACAGACGCTCAAAATCAATCAGTAACAAGTAGCACTAAAAGCAAGCAAGAACTCACAAAATGTACGCAAATGAGGTCTGGAAACTGATCCAATACAATGATCAGATCTGGAGAGGAGAGGAGGGAATGCAAGGGTGAGTGGATGAAGGTGGGAGAGACGAGTGTCCACCACTACCAAATCTCAGATTTGTCCAAGACGGAACCCAAAACAACTCCAAACAAAACCAAACAACTCGGCACATAAAGCAAAATGGGATCTCTGACTGGATCACACAGTACAGAGGGAGTCTGCACACAAACCAAATTCAAAACAGAAATGGAGAAAGGGTGCCTGTATGGCAAAAATGGCAGATCGGCGCACTCTGTGCTTATACACAGTGCGACGTCGCAGTTCACCAATGCAGGAAGTGCGACGACGTCGCAGTATACCAATGGAAGGGCTGCGACAACAGACTAACAGGAAAAGAACAGAGATCAAAAACAACACAGTGTCGCTCTAGGTACACTGACCAGGTGTGACAGGAGAGATTTGAGTTCAAAAATGAACCAATTCTCCAGGTAATAAGCATGAAAAAGGTCTGCAAATGAGAAGTACAAACTCAAAGGAAGCTAATCAGACTCTTCAAAGTGAAGATCTAATGGTGAAATCAACTTAAAGAAGGAAATGACAACATGAAATGGCTTGGCAAGAAATCAACTGAAAAATGACATTCAAATTGAGAACTACAAAGCAATGTTCTTTCCCCAGTATGGTCGCCAGATTTGTTTGACGGACAATCCACTCGAGCGGACGCGAGCCAGATCTCCCTAGCTCAATGTGAGTCTAGAACAAATAATACAGACTACAAACAACTTTCCTAGATCTACTTAAGGATCAAGTACTAGATGCCTTACCTCAACTTCGCAATCCTTTCTCCTAGATGCTGCTCCACATCTCGCAGTCGTCAGATCTCAGCTGCAAAACCTGTCAAGACACATAGAACAATGCAAACGAGTAAAAAGCATCTATACAATAAGAGATCTAAGTAAACAGTTAAGCAGGTAAACTACACAATATCATCACACATGAACAATATTCGTGGAAAGCGTTTATATTACTGTAAATCAGGAAAGTACATAGATAAGAATAGACTACAACCAAGGCTTAATGTAGTAGCCCTTCTCCATCCAAGCCAATTGCCATCCCTTCCAAGGAAGTATGAGTCTCTCAACGGATGAGTTAGAGATCTCTCCAATGTGATTTCACCAGCATGTAGACACTATAGACTTCCTCCCTTTGGAGAGGGGTAGAGCTTCACTTATATAAGACTAAGTGGATAGGGTAGGTTGAGATATGGTAGGAGAGAGATAGGGGATCCTCCCAAGAGGTTAGGAACCGAGTGCCAACTCCCCCAAGAGGTCAGAGATAAAGATACAAGTCAGCAGGCTTCGAGAATGGGCTCAACGGACCTATTTTTGTCCAATGACTAACTTCGCCGCACCCTGTAGTAGAGAAAGGCGCGACGTCGTAGGTTGCATGAGTGCAGCTTGCGACGACCTCTCAAAACCTAGCATAAGTGCAAAGGTATCTCTTCCAGATGAATGACTTAGCCAATCAAACTTCAGGGGTGTATACACTGAATCTCATGATGGTAGGATTTTAGGTGTAACAATATACTGCTCTGATCATGAGTGATCTCAGAATAATAAAATCATCATAGCCAAGCTCTAAATAATCGAAGCTCTGGAATGTGCAGATATCTGCTAAGCAAGAATAGTAGCCCTGCTACTATGGTGTGATAACATCTGGCTCCAGCTGGGACAAGTGCTCTAAGGGAGAGAGCGCTTGAGAACCTCAGAATCTCTAGTCTCGAACTGCTCTGAAACAATCTTCAATCCAGCACTGCAACATCCTTGCTTTCAGCTTTTATTTTGCACCTGTATCTGCGCTCACAAACACTAGAATACCTCATGGAGCATGTATGGGAGATATATAAAATAAAACTGAAAATGAAATCTATTCTAAAACAGAAACTAAAATGCATAAAAGAAATTTTTAATCTAACAATGGCATATATCATTTGTTCATCATTCATTTATTTTTATTACTGTGCAGAAGAAAAAGAAGTTTTTTCAGGAAGGCACATTCAACTCAACTTGCACAGGCAGCCCAAAATAAAACAGAAAACTAGTCACTCTTCAAAGCATGCAGGAGATGAGACAAGCTTAGGAAGGAGCAAGGCTCAACTCAATCAACAACAAAATCAAGCAGACAATCAAAGAAGAAAAGAAAAGTGGCAATACTCAGCACATAGAAAAAGAAAAGCACACTAATCCTACTGCTCAAGTGAGATTATTCAAAAGATTACCTACTCTAATCAGGCAAGGCAAGGCAAGGCAAGGAAAAGCAAGGGAAGTCAGGGATGATAATCCCTTAACTCCCTCTGGTTGATAGGGAGCAAGATACGCTGGCCAGTCCCAGTAGTGAGGAAACACCAATTGTCAACACACCGCTCAACAGTGAGCGGTCCAACCCAAAAGTCACCAGATCCCCTGGATAGTATGTAAAATAACTCATTAGGCATAACGGCCCTATCACCAATTTCAAACCTTTAGCGGTTTACAGATTGAGGGATGGCTTCAATAACATGTTCGGGAATAGGTTGGATGTCAGAATTGCATCAAGGTTGTGGCGTAACTATCCTAGAATTCCTATCAGGAGGAATTGCATTAAACCTAGGAGATCCACCGTCTAAAGGTATGGCTACCCTACCAATCAAGACTTCTCGAACTACTCTCCTAGGAGGACTCTCTACTCTTGGCTCTTCAGTTTGTGGGTGAATGATGTACTTTGGAGTTTCTCCCACAGTCCAAAAGTCTCTATCAACATCCTCATCTACTTCCGCATGGGCTGGAGGTGGTAGGTTTTGGTTTACAACACTTCGGCTACTACCTTCTCCAGATGGGACAGAAATGGTCATACTCTCTAAAGCTGCCAGATGATCAGCGGGAAGGGGCAAATGACTAGGAACCCTGCTAGGAATACTCTCAGTTCCCGTGTCTAAAGATGTTGGTGAAGAAGTAGGAGTGTGAAATGAATATGTGGAGTTCATACTCTCTTCACCAATAGGTAACTCACGGGGAAAAAGGAAACTAGGGATGCTAGGATAAGATGAAGACAGACTCAACTCACTAGGTTCTTCCTGAAAGACAACTAGGTTATTCAAGGAAAAGTCCTCTCCAAGGGCATCATGGATTAAGGCATGCTCTTGCCAACTCATGGAGTTGTCATTAACTTGCCTCAAAACCCCATCCTCCAAGGACAAATGGGACAAATGATCAGGAACATCATAAAAGTGGTAATCAATTGGTTCTTCATCATTTCCCTCAGGAAGGGGAAGATGTGTTCCATCATTGTTATTTGTCCAAGGAGTGATGAGAGGTAAGCCTTGTCTTGCCCTTTCTTTGTTGAGGTCAACCAGGAAAAACCACTCATGGACTGTCTTAGGTATATACTCACCCCTTCTAATTCAATCAAAGTTAACCTCAGAAGTATTTAGTTGAGCAGTGGGCTCAGGTTGTTGAATGTGTGGCTCCACATCACTAGGCTGGTTCAAAGCCCTAAGTTCTTCCGACACTTCACCTCAAAGTGACTCAAGGTTTGTTTCTCTAACAGCAATAGCTCTTTCCCTTTCTTCCTCGGAAGAACTATCATCTCCAAATGTTTTCTCTTTCTGGACTAGGATCCTCATTGTGACCACCCATGACCATGAAGATACCCTCAGGTAAAAGCTCACCCTCACCAAACGTGTTCCTTACACCATCCTCATAACTCTCAAGATGACCATCATAAAATGGCTCCCGATATACCCTAACCAATGACCCATCAGAGTTGGGGATAGTAGCATATGATAAGTCCATCTGAAGATGTCCCCCTAGCCCAGCAGACCACTTCCTACAAAGGAGCATTCCATAGGCTGGAGGGAGATCTATGACTACTATGTCCATTAGCATGGATATGTCGGGGCATGAAAACAGGTCAGCTCTTATGTTTTTAATCAAGCCAAAGACTTGAACTGGTCTAGAGTCAATTCCGCGAACGTTCCCATAGGGCCTAGTTATTTTTAATCCCATAGCTTCCATGACTTGCAAGGCATCACATTCATGGAGGCACCGGAATCCAACATACAATTATGAAGAAGGGTATCACCAATGCGAAGTGTAAGATAAAAAGGTTGGTGACCACCATTCTTTCTCTCATATAAAGCAGTTTGGATGTTAATGGGAGGGTCCTCCTCTTCATCAACCATAGCACTAGGTGCTGAGTTTTGAAAAGATGAACCTTCACCATTACTTGTGGCAATCTCAAGGATACTCTCGAAAAACTCTACCACTTGCTCGTTTATTGATGGGATTTTCATTAACTCAGTGAGTGGGATGTTATGCATAACTTTGTCCAATTCCCTTTCAATGTTGATGTCCAAGTCATACTCGGGAAGAGGGATTGGCTCACTCACTGGACTAGGCAGCTCACTACTTCTCTTTTCACTGAAAGGAGTAGGCTTTTGGCCATCCTTTCTTCGTTGATAGGTTCTAGGAGGAGCTTGACTACTACTACCGGCTTGCTCAATGGCATAGATGGGAAAACTAGGACTGGGTTCTTCTATGGCTCTTCATGATCAATCAAAATTCTTCCAAAGTCCTTGTCAAACTCTAAGTTGTCAACCCAGTTAATGTTCTTTGGAGAATCAGGAGTATCATCACCATGGGTGGGATACTCAGGATCATCCAACCTTTGCTCTTCTGACCAGTTTATGATAGGAGGTTCAGGTGAAGTTTGGCTCACAGGGTTTCTTCTATCACCTTCATTAGGTTTATTTTATTGATTCCAATAAGGCTTAGGGCCATAGGGTTGCCTATACCTTTCCGCCTCTTTACTCTTAGCTAGATCCCTAGTCAGGAGGGTTAAATTATTCATCATTTCATGCATGCTCTCCATTTCATTAGGATCTTTGCTAAGCTCTTTTCCCTTCTTAAACTTAGGCTCAAATCTAGAAGAAGAGGCACTCATTAGGTCAAAGAAATTTTGCTTCCCCATGGAAGCAGCATTTGCTTCAACCTTTCTAGCATTGTCTTGTGCCACTTTCAAGTCACTAGGGTCTTTGTCTTTCAAATGGTATCCAAGGTAGCCTTCATACGCATTGAGGTAATGAATTAAGATAGCTTGGTCAGGAGGCCTAATAGTACTTGGAATGTTGGCCACTATCTTATCGAAGCGAAGGTTAAACTCATGGACAGACTCGTTCTCTTTCTTCTTGATTTCGAAAAGTTGGTTCAAAAGGAAACACCCATCTAACTTGACTGACCACTCATGCTTGATTTTATCGGTGAATACATCATATCCATTGATTGACGACGCAGGAAAACGGTCAAACCACTTGCGGGCATCACCCTCCAAGGATGCAAAGAGACCCCTCATAAACACATCTTCTTCTTCAGCCCCATAAGCTTCCATGTGAGCCCAAACATTTTCTATGTGGTCCTCAATGGAGGTCGCACAATTCGCATTGAACTTTGGGATCTTTTCAAAGTACTTGTCTGGCATATCATGGGGGGCACCTACGACCTGGGAAAAGTGTAAAGGAGAGGCTCTAGCCTTGTTTCCAAAAGCACGAGCGACGGGAGGATTGTTTTGATTATTGTTTCCAGAATTAGATTGACTTTGTCCAACCATTGGGTTGACTGAAGTTACATTAGGATTAGGATTAGGATTAGGAGATGAAGGAGGAACCGAATTGAACAAAGGAGATCCCAAGATACGGTTTGGAGAATCTGAGTTAACAAGATTCCAAAAGAAGTTAGATGATTGGGCTTTAGGATCTTTTTTGTGATAAGTGAGTGGGGTTCCTTCCAGTTGATTTGGATTTGATTTACTTCGAGTGTTGTAAGGATGACTATGAGCTCGCTCCTCACCGGAGTCACGATTAGGAGTCGCCAGGTAGACTTTTAAACTCTTCTACCAAGATGTATGTCATTTAAAGTGCAGGGAGAGAGTGAAACAAATAGATAGATCTGATTTTAATTAAGGATTGAAATGATAACCATCTAGATTAATCCGGATGTGATAAGATATGAGTTATGCATGGATAATCGCAGACACCTAAGGTAAGCCTCTACCTCCCCAGCAACAACGCCAAAAATGTTATCACACAACTTGTAGTTGTCCCTAAAGGTATCCCATCCGAGACGGTAGAGGAGATGGACAACTAAAGAGGTGACCCAAGAGATGCCACGGTTCCCAATGCAAGCTGGGAGTCATGTCAACCGAGGCACTCTTCACTTTAGATCAAGATGAATCAAGACCAAGGGGGAGACCCTATAGCCAATCAAAGGAGATTGGACCTGTTATCACACCATAGTAGCAGGGCTACTATTCTTGTACAGCAGATATCTGGACTTTCCAGAGCTTACATTATTCCAGAGCATGGCTATATATTATGGATCACTCATGATCAGAGCAGTATATTATTCAGATCTGTATATGACCTTGTGTCAAGGCTGAGCCTTGAGAGTTCAGATTTGATGACTGATGTGACCACTTATCCCATTACAGTTTCAGTTCAGTGCCTAGAGATGTATTTCAGCAGTGTTTCAGATGATGCATGATGATTGCTATTATGATGATGTTGTATGATCTATGGATATGTTCTCACTGACAGTGGATTATTAGCTTGTTGATTTAGTCATGATTATAGCATGTGCTTGGTATATTATTCCTGATGTGGCAAACTATTTAAAATGAACTGTAAATCATAAAATGGACAATTGCTTGCACTTTTAGGTCATCTAACAAAACTTACTGGTATTTCACCTTACATAGGCATGGTCTTTCCCGACACCAGTTGTCTGCTAGTGTAGGCTCCATATCCACTTGTCTCCATCCATACATGACCTTCCTGTTTGACTTTGAACCCTGACTTGTCTCATTTGACTTTCTGATACTGAGGACTTCCCCATTTTTCTACCTCTGTGTTTGGACCGCATCCCTGTTTATTTAGTGTCTCGGCTCTAAGTTGGTGACAAAACTTGCCTTTGGTAAGTTGGATTGTAGGCCTACATCATTCTGGTCGGTTGTCCCGATGTTTGGCATTGGCTCGAACTCCCCCTAGTCACTTGAGATGTTGTTGGCTAAAACTGAAAGCTCATGTTCTACCTATGGAAACTTAATAAATTCGCCCATGGAAACAAAAAAAAAGGGCAAGAGCAATGAAAAGCTAAAAATACTCCTCGAAGAGTATAAGAAAGGTCCAAAAAGCAATAGTTCTTAAAAGCTATATCTAAACAATTGCTGACCTTGTGAATATATGAAAACATGCCCTGGATGCAAGCTGCAACTAGTTGTGCTTCTCAGCACATCTGAAATCCGAAGGGTTATGTAGGCCAAAAAGGCCATGGAAATAAATTGAATGATCCTAATGAACTTGGATCAACTTGATGTAGACATGATGCCCAAGTTGAATAAACACTCTCTAAACAACTTATCCATTTGTGAGGCACAGCCATCCCCCGTGTTCTTTTGTCCAGCACAGAGTTTGTAGCTTCCCCCTCTCCCAGTCCAAAGTATTTTTGAGTTGAGTTAGACAAGTCAAACCCTTGGCCCAACCTTGCTCCTAGCCTTCATCCTTCACTAGCAGTTTGACCATGTCCAATGGGTGAGTTTGTCATTTGAACTATGGTGCAAGTAATTTTATATAACCACGGAATATATTAACTTGATTAATGCCACTGAATGGAATTTATACTTTGAGCTTAGCTGTTGGAATGATTAGAGAAACATTGTCTTGATCTACTGATGTGATTTATCCTTGATTATATTCTTGGGATCCGTGATGATGTGGACCATGTATGGGTGATTATTGATGATGATTTATGGTCCCACATGTTTGATGATGATATCATATGATGGACATATGATACAGATGATGTTTGATCCAGTTCAGCAGGTTATTATCATTACAGATCAGCAGATTATATATTGTCCATATATGGTGGACCCTACAGCTGGCCCATTAGGGCAACCCAGGGTGTATGAGTACTCATTCCTAGTGGATTTGGGTCTTCTGGATCCATTGAGACACTTATCTTTCAGTTCCGGGCACTTCTGACAGTGATTGATGCAGTTTTACACTTGTTGACCAGATTTGGGGCTGATTTCCCAGCCTGAGCAGCAGGGGCCCCGAGAGGCCAGTTCACCTAGGGCGCTGATGATGGAGGGGGTAGTCCAGCCACTTGTTATTACCATTTATCCCCCCTCCCGGAGAGCCTGGTGGGCTCAGATTGACAGCGCTAGCACCCTAGGAGGCAGTTTTGGCACTTTCACAGTTCCCGAGGCAGTTAAAAAATGGGATAAAGTGGTCACTGAGGAAATCGATTTGGGCAATTGAGGCAAGGTTTTGGCATTTGGTTTTCACAGAGGTCGTCCAGGGTGATCTCACTATCTTCCAGTCAGTTTTCACCATGTGGGTATCTCCAGATTGATCACAGGAGGACATTTACTGCTCGACTGTCATGGATTCTGAGGACAGTTTTGGTCATTATCATTATATTGGACATATTTTATTATTTTATTGTGCCTTGGGGTGAGCTAGCAAGGATTTATACCTCCTAACCCCACCATGTGCTTATTTTATCATGTCCTAGTCATCATGAGGTGGATTATTGTACTTTCTACCCCTCTTGTGGGATGACGTCACCCTCCATTGTACCATTTAGTGAGGGCGCTATTGTTATGTTGAGCGATCCATGTGATATATTGTTATGGATTCATCCTAGCCATTGATTGTATGATGAGATCTTATAATCTCAACCACTCATTTGATGTAGTATTATGAAGTGGTATAGGGTTTTGGTCTCTATTATCCTATATAAGGAGGAGACCCCCCATTGTAAAGCTCACCTTTGGAGCTCTGGAATATTGGAATAGAAGATTTTTTGTGGAGCACATCTCTCTTGGCTTGTGGATTCTCTTGCATATTGAATATAAAGTATCTCTTCTATGTATCATTGTGGATCTTTGTGTTTTTGCTAACCTTTTGACAGGAAAGTCGAATTGGAGAGAGGAGGGCGACTTTGGAGGGTTATTGTTGGAGGGATCCACATATTCTCTCTTGGGTTGATCTTGTGACAGGGAGTATCATTATTGTATCTTCGTGACATAGTTGATGCTTTCTATTACATCTCTCTACCATTTTCATAATCATCTTGCTTGACTTGTTTCTTTGATCTTGTCTTGTAGGAGGAGGACGATTTGGCTATCTTGGAGAAGGGAGAATTGGTTGGAGCACTTGGATCTCACTCTTGAATATAAACATAGGAGAATGCTATCAACTTGCAAGGTGGCCATAAGCAATTGAGGTAAGATCTACAAGGTATGTGTCTCTTTCATCCATTCTATCTTCATTGGTCATAAAACCCAAATTAAATCAAAACCCCAATTTTGGTATTTTTTTTTAGATCTACTTAGATCTACCCTTGCATTTGAAAAGATTTTAAGAACCCACCTCTATAGGATCCACCCCTAGTTGGATCTATAGTTTGGTGGTGATTGGCTAAAAATTGACACACTTTTCAATGCATAAAGCCTTCTTGAGCCTAAATCGATTTTCCTAAGAGAAGCTTGTTGGGTAAGATCTAGCACATGGGTAGGTGAGATCCCACTTGAATTGACATCTAGACACTTGATAACCTATACCCATATCCTTACTTTGGTGAAAACTACCTTGTGGACATCTCTCCATGTTTTGAGGGGTTGAAACCCCCTTTTGATCTTCTTAGTACCTTGAAACTTAGATCTATTAAGATCTACCCATTGGATTCACTTGAAACTTTGAAGGAACATAGATCGGGGTACTAACACCCCGGATCTACATTTTGGTGGCCATTGGACTTGGTTTGGTCCACCAAACCCCCTTTTTGCCTCTCCTTGAGAAAGTCGCACCCCTTGGGAGTTTTGAGTTGGACCACTTCTAGGAAGTGGGTGTTGGAGATTTTTGTGGATTTAGAATGCCCATGCCTTGAAACCTAGGTCTAGACTATCCTTTTGTCCCGATCCACCTTGGGGATTGCATTCCTTGTTTTAAGGAATTGTGGTCCACTTTTGGTCATCACCTAAAAACCTAGATCTAGCAAGATCCAACCATTGGATCTCATCCAAACCACTTGACTTGGCTGCTAGGTGTCCCGATCTACACTTTGACATCCTTCTTGACCCCATTAGCCCATCCAACAAGGCACTAGTCCTTCTCCAAGCAAGGCGCACTTCTTGGGATTAGTGTCAAACCCTAGATCTAACACATGGGTAACCCTAGAACCAACTCTAACTTATAGATCTAACCTAGATCTAGCCTATAGTACCATCTTCACACTTAACTCTACCTTGTGGGCCCACCTAGAACCATTTCACACTTCCCAAGGCAACAAGACCCACTTATGTAAGCACATGGTACTATACTTAATAATCATACCTCATCAAGTGGCCTAAAACCATACATAGGTTGAAACACTAACTATCCATGATACCACCTTCAACCATACCTTAAACATTAGGTCCACTTAGCCTTGCATTGGTTTCCGTAACTCATCATTCATTCACCCTTTGAAACCTTTGCTTGGGTCCAATCAACTGTGATTGGGGTATAGGGTCTCCCCCTTGGTCTAGTTATACCTTGACCTAAAGCGAAGAGTGCCTCGGTTGACGTGACTCCCACATTGCATTGGGAACCGTGGCATCTCTTAGGTCACCTCTTTAGTTGCCTAACTCCTCTACCGTCCCGGATGGGATACCTCTAGGGGCAACTACAAGTTGTGTGATAACAGGACCCAAACAAAGGTTTCTAGGGAAGTGTGAAAGATGAGTTACGGAAACCAATGCAAGGTTAGGTGGACCTAGAAGTTTAAGTATGGTTGAAGGAGGCTTAAGGAATGACTTAGGTTTCAACCATTAAATTATTTAGGCCACAAGATGAGATCAAATAACAGGATCTAGTACCATGAAATACACAAGTGGGGCCCTACTGCCTTGGGATATGGAAATGGTTCAAATGGGGCCCACAAGGTGAAGTTAAGGATGCAAATGGTACCAAGGGGTATGCAAAGGATAGATCTATGGATCTAAGATGAAATTAGAGATACCCACATTTGGGATCTAGCAATTGACGTAAATCCTAAGAAGTGTGATTTGCCTTAGGTGGACTAGTGCCTTGAAATGGATGGGCAAATGGAGTCAAAAGGGTATCAAAATGTAGATCGAGACACCTAAGATGCAAACCAAGGAGGCTCTTCAAGATCAAGTGGATGTGATGGTTAGATCTTACTAGATCTAATGTTTCACTAAGTGACCCAAGTGGACAACAATCCCCAAAATGAGGAATGATACCCCCAAGGCAGAACTTCACAAAGTGATACACTAGATGTAGGTTTCAAGGTATGCTCTTTCCAAAACAAGTGGGATCTCAAACACCCAGTTTCTCTAAGTGGATCAACTCAAACCCCCAAGAAGTGCGACTTTGCCCAAGGAGGGCTAAATGCATGGAAAAATGTGTCAAATCAAGTCCAAAAGCCACCAAAGTTTAGATCCGGGTAGTTTAAGCAATTGTTAATGTGGATCTTGAAAATCAAGGGGATCCAATGGCTAGATCTCCATAGATCTGAGATTGAACATGCATCACCAAATTGACCCAAGTGGGGCACAACCCTCAAAATGAGGAATGGGGGCCACAAGGCAAAAATCAATGAAGTGAAGCACTAGGGGTAGGTTATCAAGTATGAGGATCGTGAATCAAGTGGGATCTCACCTACCCATCTCTAGGAAATAGCCCCAATAGCTTCCCTCAAGGAGTGCGACCTCCCTGAAGGAGGCTAAAGTGCCTTGGAAAGTGTGTCAAATGAAGGCCAATCCACACCAACCTATAGATCCGAATTGCCGTGGATGCTATAGAGGTGGGTTTTCAGTATCTTACCCAAAGCCAAGCTAGATCCAAGTAGATCTAAGAAAAAGTGAAAAATGAGGGTTTTAATCAATTAGGGTTTTATGATCTAGAATTCATGGATAAGCCAAGGAAGAAGAAGACCATACCTTTGGAGCATACCTGGATGAAGAGATGAATGCTAGTTGAGATGAGGATTACTTTTGCCAAAGATCAAATGAAGAATTTTGAAGCCCTCTTGCCAAATCGATTTTCTCCAAGCCACATGTGTGTCCCTCTAACCTGTCAAAACCAAGGAGCAAAGCATCAATCAGTTTAACATGTTGAAGGTAGATACAAGCCAGAAAGAGATAAGCAAAGAATAGTTGGTGCAAAGACAAAACCACTCCCTGTTTAACCAAAACATCCTCCTCCAAGCTTGAAGGGTAGGCCTCCCCACCAATTCGCACTTGTCCAAAAACGTCTTCTAAACCTGTAAAAGGTATGGAAAAATATGCAAGATAGCTACAAGAGATCCTCCAGTGCAATGGACAAAAGCATTTACAATCAAAGCAACCAACATCCACTCCAAGATCCAAGCATGTACTCCAAAAGATAGAAATTTTATTCCAAGAGCCAAGAGCCAAATTCTCTAGATGATTTTACAATGAGGGGGATGATTTTACAATGAGGGGGTCTCTTCCTTATATAGGATAATAAAGACCAAAACCCTAGATCTCAAAACCACTTTTTGAAATGAGTGGTTGAGTAAAAGATCTCAATACATAATCAATGGCTAAGATGAATCATAACAAGATAACACATGGATCACTCAAAATAGTGATGATGTCATAGCTAAAAGATACTCATGGAGGGTGACGTCATCCATTAGAGGGGGCAAAAGTACATGGGCCCACCTCATATGACTAGGACATGACACATGGAGCACATGGTGGGGCTAGGAGGCATCAATCCTTGCTAGCTCATCCCCATGGCACAACGAAATAATATAATATGTCCAAAATAAATACAAATGATCAAATCTGTCCTCAAAATCTGTGAGAGACATGCAATAAGTGGCCTCCAATGGCCTCTATGGACCCCCCTGACTAATGAAAACTGGCTGGAAGATAGGGGGTTCACCTTGGAAGACCTCTGTGAAAACCAAGTGTCAAAATCTTGCCTCAATTGCCCAAATCGAATTCCTAAGTGGCCCTTTTATCCCATTTTTGGACTGCCTCGGTAATTGTGAAAGTGTTGAAACTGCCACCTAGGGCACCTGCGCTGTCAAACTGAGCCCACCAGGCTCTCCAGAAGGGGGGGTAAATGGTAATATCAAGTGGTTGGACCACACCCTCCTCATACAGCACCCTAGGTGAACTGGCCTCTCATGGCCCCTGCTGCTCAGGCTGGGAAATCAACCCCAAATCTGGTCAACAAGTGGAAAACTGCATCTATCACTATCAGAAGTGCCCAGAACTGAATGATAAGTGTCTCATTGGATCCAGAAGACCCAAATCTACTAAGAAAGTGTACTCATACATCATGGGTTGCCCTGATGGACTAGTCGTAGGGTCCACCATATATGGACAGTGCATAAACTGATGATCTGAAGGAATAATAAAACCTGCTGAACTGCATCAATCATCATCTGAATCATATGTCCATCATATAGCATCATCATCAAGAGAATGTGGGACCATCAATCATCATCCATAAGCATACATGGCCCACATCATCACGGATCCCAAGAAATGACCATAGTCAAACTGGGTTTGACTAGGTCAATATATAACCAAGGATAAATCATATCAATAGACTAAGACATGTTCCTCTAATCATACTCACAGCTTAACTTAAAGCATAACATCATTTAGTGGCATTAATCATATTTGTTCATTCCGTTGTTATTTATATTTACTTGCACAATAGCTTAAATGACAAACTCACCCATTGGACATGATCTAACTGCTAGTTAAGGATGAAGGTTAGGAACAAGGTTGGGCAAAGGGGGTGACTTGTCTAAAATCAACTAAAAGACACTTTGGACTGGAAGAAGGGGAAGCTACAAACTCTGTGCTGGACAAAATAAACACGGGGAATGGCTGTGCCTCACAAATGGGTAAGTTGTTTAGAGAGTGCTTATTCAACTTAGGCATCATGTCTACATCAACTTGATCCAAGTCCATTAGGATCATTCAATTTCATTTCATGGCGTTTTTGGCCTACATAACCCTTCGGATCTCAAGTGTGCTGATAAGAACAACTAATCGCAGCTTGTATCCAGGGCATGTTTATATATATATATATAAGGTCAGCAATTGTTTAGATATAGAATTTAAGAACCATTGTTTTTTGGACCTTTCTTATACTCTTCGAGGAGTATTTTTAGCAGTTCATCGCTCTTGCCCTTTTTAGTTTCCATGGGCGAATTTACATAAGTTTCCATAAGTAGTACATGAGCTTTCAGTTTTAGGAAACAACATCTCAAGTGACTAGGGGGAGTTCGTGCCAGTGCCAAACATCGGGACAACCGACAGGAATGATTTAAGCCTACAATCCAACTTACCAAAGGCAAGTTCTGTCACCAACTCAGAGCCGAGACATTAAACAAACAGGGATGCGGTCCAAACACAGAGGTAGTAAATAGGGAAGTCCTCAATATCAGAAAACCAAGTAAGACAAGTCAAGGGTTAAGGCCAAATAAGGAAAGTCATGGATGGATGGAGTCAAGTGATGGTGGAGCCTAAGCTAGCAGACAAATGGTGTCAAGGAAGACCATATCTATGCAAGGTAGTGAACTAGTAAGTTTTGTCAAACAACCTAAATGTGCAAGTAAAATGTTCATTTTATAATTCATCATTAAGATAGTCCATTTCAAGTTTTACAACATTTGCCACATCATGAATGATATACCAAGCTGAAGCCATGAACATGACTAAAACAACAAGATAATAATACACAGTCAATGATCAAACATCCATAGGTCATACAACATCATCATAAGAATAATCATCATACACCATCTGAAACACTGCTACAATACATCTCTGGGCACTGAACTGAAACTGTATGGAATAAAGGGTCACATCGGTCATCAAATCTGAACTCTCAAGGCTCATCCTTTACACAAGGTCTAACATAAGTCTGAATAATATACTGCTCTGATCATGAGTGATCTCAAAATAATAAACTCATCATAGCCAAGCTCTGAATAATCGAAGCTCTGGAATGTGCAGATATCTGCTAAGCAAGAATAGTAGCCCCGCTACTATGGCGTGATAACA
Organism: Larix kaempferi; assembly: GCA_027924585.1. Classification (NCBI taxonomy): domain Eukaryota; kingdom Viridiplantae; phylum Streptophyta; class Pinopsida; order Pinales; family Pinaceae; genus Larix; species Larix kaempferi. Next base: position 5,006,187 of record BSBM01000397.1, on the reverse strand, counting down.
GGTACGATAAACTTTGGTCTATATTATCTTGGAGATCATGATTTCAGATTGTATGGCTACACAGATGTTGATTGGGCTGGAAGTGTATTAGACAGGAAGAGCACATCGGGCGGATGTTATTGTCTGGGATCTGCCATGATCTCGTGGTTTAGCACGAAGCAGTCTAGTGTGGCTCTCAGCACAGCTGAAGCGGAATTTATAGCTTCTTGCTCTGCTAGTTGTGAAGCGATATGGCTTCGGAAGTTGTTATCAGGATTGTTTGACTTAGAGATAGACCCCACTGTGATCCTGTGCGATAACCAAAGTTGTATCAAGATGACAGAGAATCCAGTGTTTCATGATAAGTCAAAGCACATAGAGATCCGATATTTTTATATACGAGACATGGTGCAGAAAGGAGCAATAAGGCTCGAATATGTGAGCACTGACGAACAAGTTGCTGATATATTAACCAAACCTTTGTCTCGAGTAAAGTTTGAGTATTTCCGAGACAAGCTTGGTGTAGTTCAGAAGGACCCTCCTTGAAAGGGGGAGTGATGTGGTCGATAATGATATTTGGATACTGGTATCGATGTGGATACCTGTATCGATAATGAGATTGCCTATACCGACGATAAGGTCGATGATGAGGATACATGTATTGATGATAAGGATACTTGTATCAATGATGAGGATACCTGTTCCGACGATGAGGCCGATGATGAGGATACATGTTCCGACGATGAGGTCGAAGAGTGGTCCTTAGACTTGGTCTAAGTTGACTAGTGGATTGTATCATCCCTGGACACATGTCCTAAAGGAATCCGTAGACTCTTATCTCCGAGAAAGATGTTGAGCCTGGAATGATGTAATGTGCACTCCTGGACTGCTCAGTGGAGCAGCGGGTGATCATTCGCAGGTCCTGTAATGATGTAATGTACGCTCCTGGACTGCTCAGTGTAGCAACAGGTGATCATTCACAGATTGTAAATCCTAGAGTTGATCTAGGTCACACCCCAGTTACTAAGTACTGGCTCTGTGGTTGTAAATCCTAGATTTGATCTAGGTCACACCCCAGTTGAAAAAGTACTGGCTCTGTGGTTGTAAATCCTAGATTTGATCTAGGTCACACCCGAGTTGAAAAAGTACTGGCTTTGTGGTTGTAAATCCTAGATTTGATCTAGGTCACACCCCAGTTGAAAAAGTACTGGCTCTGTGGATGTAAATCCTAGATTTGATCTAGGTCACACCCCAGTTGAAAAAGTACTGGCTCTGTGGTTGTAAATCCTAGATTTGATCTAGGTCACACCCCAGTTGAAAAAGTACTGGCACTGTGGTTGGGATTGTATCGTCCCTAGACATGATATGGTGTCTTAAAGTGATAGGGATTGATCATCCCGTAAGTGGATCGGGATTTTATCATCCTTGGACTTATGTCCTAAAGTGAGAGGGATTGATCATCCCGTAATTGGATCATGTGTATTGCAGATTATGATGTTGTTGATCGAGAGATCCAGATGGTACTGTTGATCGGAAGATCCAGATGATGATGCTGTTGATCAAGAGATCCAGATGATGCTGTTGATCGGGAGATCCAGATGATGATGTTGTTGTAGCTGATCAAGTGCTACAGAAGATGAAGACTCAGTACTGAAGATGTTGTTCCAGTATTGAAGATCTTGAAGATGTTCCAGTAGTTGTTTGAGTTACTGATGATAATTGAAGAAAGCTTCCAATGATTTATAGATGTATCATGTATCATGTTGTTGATGACTCCTTGCTCCTGCAGATGTTGTTATAATATCCTTCTCGTTAAGGGGGAATGTTGAAATATTGTAACTTCTAAGAATATTCTATTTGTACTTTATTATTCTGGAGATGTTTCATTTCTCCGTCAGGACTCTATCATATATCCAGAGATGTTTCATTTCTCCGTCAGGACTCTATCATATATCCGGAGATGTTTATTCCTCCATCGAGATGTTGTAACTAGGGTTATTAGACTTCCCTAGTGGGGTCGGCCCTGAGTTAGTTGTTTAGGGGTTATTAGACTCTCCTAGGAGAAGTCGGCCCAGTTAGGGTGAAAAGTCAAGTAGGAGTAGAGTATAAATAGAGGAGGTGTGTTCCTCATTTATACTCACTCATTCACTCACTTGTGAATTGCGCATAGGAGAGAGAGAGATCTGCACAGGAGGAGAAGGAGCTCTTGTTTGGGGATTACATCTTTGTATTTGTTGATCATCTATATTGAGGAAAGCTTTGCTGGGTTTTCTACCCCATGAGGGTTTCCCAGGATAAATCTGTGTCTATCTTGTGATTGTGTTTCTTTCAGTGATCCTTATGCTCTTGTTGTGAATTTTATGCTAAACTTAACAGGCTTGGCTTTTCCAAAAGCAAGCAAAAGATCCTAAGGAAAGTAGCTTTCTAGCTCACTTTCCTTAGTCATTTCATTACTTATTTTGATCCATTAAGTTAGAATTTTTTCACAAATTTTTGTAATTGAACCGAACATACTCTTAAAAGTGATTTTTTGGGATTTTCATAACCTTTTTGCTCGCTGGTTTTTTTTTGCATGTATATCAGTTTTGCAATTAAATTCTAATTAAAAATTGATTTTGAGACTTCAAGGATCATCCGAAAAGTCTCTTTTGCATACCAATTTGTTCATTAAATTTTTTAGGCAAATTGTAGCATTATCATAGCACTCTTAAAGTGTTTTGATTATATTTTTCTAACAAACCAAGCTTGCTGGTCAGTTTTGCATGCTTAGCAGGTTTGAGCATAAAAAACTCAAAAAAGTCAAATTTGGAGTTTCAAGGACCATCCAGAGAACCGGTTTCAAACACCTTTTATTTCTCTGAAACATTGTAAACTGACTTGTTCCCTAATGATAAAGGGCAAGCAGTATTTATCCTATGTATCCAAGTTGTAATCAAAAACTAAAAAATAAAGAAGCTCTGCAGGCTATTCCAGCACCTTCCCCAATCCCCCCAGGGGGGATTTGCATCATTTTTTCATTTTTTTTAATTTTTCATTTTTTTAATTTCTTTTGTTAGATTAGATTTCCTTTTAGTTTGTAGTAATTAAACAACACTGAAGCACACAACATCCTCAAAGGACCATTCTAATCGATTTATCATTCATATGCTTATGTGTTTTTCAACTATACAATTGTTCATAAAATTTACCCCCTTGCCTTACCGAAGTACTGCACCATTCTGTGGTGTGTGGAAAATATATTCTTGGGGTTTAGTTTAGTTTAATCATCCACTTCACAATTATTAATATAATAAACCAACGCTCCAAGCCTGAAGTATGCTCTTGACCGCTGCAGCATAGTCTGAACAGTTGGGTCAATCAGAAAAGGGTGTAAAGCACTTAGTTTTAAATAGGAAAATCCAATCGAACCAAGCTTTAATAACTTGGGAGGTTGCGTGGGTGGACACCATACAGTCAGAAGGCTACTTTAAGAAGGTTCATCCTCCCCTTGTTGGACACTTGGTAAAGCCGCTATAGCACTCAATTCAAGAAGTTAGGCTTCTTTTAGGCCAAACCAAGAATTAACCCATTCCTCTAATACCCATTAATAAATCTAAAGTAAACCAACAAGCCTCTTGCAATACTTTCACAACACTACAGAGCAACAATCGCGCTTATACATTTTCGGCACTGGTCATCTATTTCTTTTATGGTTAAGTTAATCTATGAAATGTAGTGAATGCATCTTTATCTTATTTGTTATGTTATTTAAACTACAAATTGCAAATGATGTCTTGTTGTACTATTTTTTCATCTCATCACTTTAACTCCTAGATTAGACTGTTAATTTGTTTTATAGTTAAAAGCCTTAGATTATTTTTATAGGGACCACCCCCCTTGGCTTCACTAGGAGTAAGCCTAGACGGAGGATTCAAGTAAATCAGGTGACAGCACTTGACTCTCACTTGCCCCCAAGGACACATCGAGCGGCTTGAAGGTTTCATGCCGCGTTCCCCCAGGTGTGTATTAGGCAGCAACAGTCCCCAAGTAGGATAGGCACAAACTGTTGTGTGATTGATGGTGTGAATTTGACAAACAATTAGCAGTTTTACATTGATTTATAACATTCAAATGATATTTGCATTTTCATCAATATTTCGTCAAACACATTGGGAACATACCAAAATGGGAGGAATATTGTTGGCACCTTTATTACGAATAATCGATGGTAAACAATACAAATAACTATGGCTGATATAGCAGCTACCAAAACACGCCCAACAAGAACCTAGAAGTGATGCCAAGACAAACGATAAAGCTCAAGTGAAGACCTTGAATGGATCCTCCTCCTTGTCTAGCTAGAGTGGATATGTTGCACCACTGAAACCAAACCAACAATGCAAGGGTTTTGCCAAACCCCAACGAAAACTCTGGACAAACCCCTAGACGGTCACAAGAAATCAATATCAAATCAAGATGTCCATAATGAATGAATGCCTCCTATTTTATCTTCTCTCTGATCCCAATACCATGGGACACCAAAAAACATCCACTAAAATATCCCCTTTTTAATTAATGACACCTTAATATTATAACAATTTTACGGCCTTAGCTCCACTGCCAACAAGCGTCTATAGCCCCGACGGAGTTGCCTCAGTAAATCATTTTCATGCAAACAGTAAATCATTTTCATGCAAATAGGCCTTGACATGCTGCCAGACAAGGGTCCATAACCTTGACAGGGATTATCTATTCCTGCAACCGTTAACCATTTTATTCTTTTGATATCACAGGGAATTTTTTTGGATCTCAAGAGAAAAAGGCATTGTTCATTTTTAGACTTTTCTTATTATGACAGTCAATCTTGGGGAGCATACCCGGGAACCTTCTACATTAGGATTCTCTACTTGTATTTCTTCTTGACCATTGACATCCAGCCACAGGAATCTACCCAAAAGTGTCTTGTACTAAGGATTTACTACAAGACAACCCAAGACACATAGGAGAGACAACAAGAAGCACAAAAAGTGACATATCCACAAAGGGGGAGATCATAAGTCAAATCAAGTCAACTTTAAGCCATTGGGTTGTAGACCAAAAGTGGAGTGATACAAATGATATGGAAAAAGTCAGAGATGAAACTAAAGAAGGGGGAATAGTCCTTGCAAAGCCAAGAGTCATCTTGGTTCATGGTATGTAAGAAAATTAAAACCCCGTCACCCTCGTCAACCTATGACATGTGTATTGTTATCACACAACTCGTAGTTGCCCCAATAGATGATCCTATACAGGACGGCAGCGGGGATGGGCAACCAAAGAGGTGACACAAGAGGGCCTCGATCCCCAAGGTGGATTGGTTGTCACGCCAATCGAGGCACTCTTCACTTTATACTATCCAAGCCATAGATAGTAAAGGGGGAGACCCTGATCTACTCCCGACGGGAGAGATCTAACCCAATCACCAGATAAAGCTATGGAAATAGGGTACGTAAGGTGAAGGGTGAAGAACCCTAGATTTAAGGAAATAAAGTCACTGTGGAGGCTTTAGAAAGATAAGATAAGACTTTGAGTGTTTAGACACAGTGACTTGGAGATTAAGAGTGAATCCAAGATTTTAGTGCCAAGGAAAATGATCAAATCCAACTGCCTTGGGAAACGTGAACCTTAAATCAAGGAAAAATGGTCCCAAGCAATAGATCTGAAGAGTTAGGGCTTTCTAGCAGAGGTTGCAAGTAGATATGACAGTATCAAGGCACACAAGCTCAACAGACAAGGGTTTAACAACCCGGCAGATAGGCTAAACAAGGAGGGCACAAGGGTTAAAGATCAGTGCCTAGGGAAAAGGGGTAGATGGAGTCCTCAGAGCATGACGCCCTTGGGAACCCACCTTAGGTTTGGCCTTAAGATAAAAACCCAGAAATGGTTTGCCAGTAAACCAAGTAATCAAGCCCAGAGAATTTTCCAAATAATTTACAGTAAGGGTTTTAATGAAGAAGTAATTGTAGACAAATGGAAAAGATGAATAACTCAAGAAAAACAATGGTACTTACCTCCTGTGACTTGCAGATGCCAAGTGCAATGATGTTCCAACTCCCTCAAAGCAATTCCAAGTTGATTTGACAGCTCCCAAGGTGAAATCGATTTTCCTCCAACAGCTAGTGCACCCCCCTTCCTGTAGATGACAATCTCAATGAGAATTGATTTACATAAAAGGAAAGTAAATGATGCAAGAAGAATCAGACAGCATAAATATTTATCAAAGATACAATAAAGACTACTCCCTGATTATTTTACTCATCCAATGAAGAGATCCGGAGAAGCCCCACAAAATCCTCCAGTGAAGTCGCCCTCCTGTAGAGCACGCATCAAGCAAAAACGTCTAGCATGGAAATCTCATCAAACAACAAAGATGTGACAGGATATAAGAGCTACAATCAAGCACGAGAGCAATCTATAACAAAGGCACAAGATTTTCCCCAAAATAATTCTTTATTGCCAAATATCCAGAGCCAAAAGTCCATTTACAATGAGGGGGGTCTCTCCTTTAAATAGGAATGATAGAGACCAAAACCCTAACCACCTGTTTAACGAGTGGTTGAGATCAAAAGATACATAAGTGTTAATCGATCGCTACGATGAGCCCAAATAAAATATACACAGATCAACTCAAAAATAGAGGGGGTGCACTAGCTAAGTCGCCCTAGGGGGGACGGACCACATGAAAGTGACTAGACAACATGACATATAAGCTCATGGTGGGGCTAGGAGGTGTAACTATCCTTCTCTAGGATGTCCCCATGGCACAATAACATATAATGACTCATCAATAATAACATACTGTGACACATGGCCAAATCGTGCCCCCTCAATAACATAATAAAAATACAAAATAATAGCCTGAAGTGTGTGTGGGCCCCACTGAATGTTGTAACCTACTCTGGAAGGTGTGGGATGCATCACACAAGTCCTCTGAACCAACCTCATACCAATTCTGTGCCTCAATAGCCCATATCGAATTCCTAAGTAACCATTTTAACCATTTTTTATCCTCAGAAAAGTCACCTGTGAAAGAATAAAATGCCTATAGCTCATTGCCTGGTACCTCGGGGCCAAAACTGACTGCACCAAAATGTATGGGAGCATGGTATTATGGTAATAACAAGTGGTTGGACCCCATGCTCCCTTTGTATCACCCTAGGTGAACCAAATAGAAATCCAACTGTGATGTCAGGCCATTTTATAATGGCAAACGTGTAATAAAATGACAAACTAAGTGAAATCTCTTCCGGAAGTGCCTGCAACTGAAAACTGAGTGTCCCAATGGACTCAGAAGGTCCAAATGTACTAGAGATGAGTACCCATACACCCTGTGGCTATTTGTATAATCATCTGTAGTCACAACCATGCCCGGACAAATAAAAATAATGGTCTGTAAATAATAATAACCATAAAAAAATCATCAAACCATCATGTGAAAATTGTGTCTGCTGCATGGAACCATCTAATGGGCATCAAAGGACCATAAATCATCAACCTCGAACATCACTCGTCCAACTCATCTTGGATCCTATGGTTGACTTGGTCAAACTGGGTTTGACCAAGTCAAGACTGATCAAAATATGACCCAAGCTTAAACTACCTGATGCTGCAAGTGCAAATGGATAAAGTATGCTCTTTTAATCATTCTAATAGTAATACTAAAAGTATAAAGTAGCATATCACTGGCATTTTAAACAATAATATCATCAAATATAAGTTAAAATAATCATTTACTCAAGACAGAACCTCAAGAATATACTCATTTCATGGCCGTGATCATTTTGCTAGAATTGGGTGAAAGTGAAAAGATGCAAGGCTAGGATAAAGGGATGACTTTACTGACTCAACACTGTGATACTTTGGATAAGGGAAAAGGGAATACACACTTAAGCATATGTTGGATAATAAACCCACAGGGAATGGCAATGTCTTACAAATGGAATGAGTTGTTTTGAGAGGTGTTGTTTCAACCTTTGCAAATGTTTACAGCTCACATCCAAGCTAAAACGGCTCCCTGAGGATCTTTACTAGAACCACCGTAACTAGGTTCACAGCTAACCATAACTTGAGGTTCTAGGGGACACTAGAATTAGCTACCCCTTACTCCATCTCACATCCCAACCCGTAGGCTCCGTGAGGAATTTAATCATTACATAATATCATGGCCAGCAGTGTTTAGATTTAGCATATATTTAACCACTCCTTTCTTACGCCTTATGACCCTTTGGATTTTTTGTGTGCTTATAAGCACAACTAATTGCAGCTTTTTATCCAGGGTATTTACATTTCATTCAATTTCATAGACCTCTTTCATTGTGCTGAGAAGCACAATTTTAGTTTATTTCCATGGGCTTGCACAAGAGATATAACAATAGTTCATTCATGCATGTAATGATGGTAGTACAACTTGCTTCAGGTTTAGCCAACACAACTCATGCAACTAGTGGATTATCCACAATCAAGACCAAACATCGGGGCTACCGACTAGAGAGATCAAGGTATCAAATCCAACTCACCTAAGCTCAGGAACCAACACCAGCGGGTTCCCCTGGCCCAGAAGGATCAAGGCTTCGGTAGTTTTGTTGCCAACTCAGAGCCGAGATGCAAACTAACAGGGATGTTATCCAACACAGAGGCAAAAATGGGGAAGTCCTCCATATCACAGGCTGAGGTGTAAGTTAGGGTAAAACCAAGAATGGAAGAGAACGGATGGATGGGCAAAGTGAAAAGTGGTGTCAAAACTAGCAAGCCATAAATGGTGGGAATGATCACGTCCATTCTTCTAAAGAGGGTAAAACCCATGAGTATAAACAAGAACTTCATATTCTGAGTAATTAGACTATTTAGATAAGCATTGAAACAAACATGTCCATATAACATATATATACCACCAGATCATGACCACCAGATACCAAGTCAAGCTACTAAAATGAACAAAAGTGCAGAGCAATTATAACAAATGCGCATCCATATACCTGAACATACCATCTGAACCATCCACTGTCACTAGAACACTGCTGCTATACACATCTGGGCACTATCATACTGCTCTGTATCGCAAAAATGGCTACATCGGTCATCAAATTTGAGGTCATGAGGCTCAGTCATGGCATAAGGCTGTACTGTCTGCTCTGGGGCTGTATGAAAGTATGAGTGATCCTAGAATGAATGCTCATCAACTGCCGATCTCAAGCATCTCAATGTAAAGGACTAGCTGAGAAAAATACTGGACTCTGATCTGAAGATATGGTAGCCCGAGCTACTATAAATGTGATAACATGTACTACTAACTATACTCTTCAAAACAGTCAAAGACAGCATAGCTAGATGTGGGTTTGCACCAGTTTAAAAAGGGCAAACTGATTTTTTATCATATCGCTTGGGGTAACAAATGGGAGGTTCAACCCCAGAAACAAAATCTTAAAAACATAACAAAAAAAATATAAAATTTGATTCTCTGTTTTTTCTCAAATATGATTCTCTGTCTTTATTTTGATTCTCTATAAAGTGGTCTGATAGACCAGACAGGTCTCAAAAGACATTAGAAAGATAGACATAAACATAGAAAATAATCACATAAAAGTGACAAAACAAATAGAAAATGTTGATATCAGAGGTTCAATTAATAAGTTTATTGACTAAATAAAACACAATATAAGTTATGGTGTATACTAAATGTTAATTAAGTTGAAGTCACGAGTTCAATTATAAGGTTAGTTAGCAAACAATACGAGATAAATAGGGCTTAACCGTCAAGATCATACTGTTTTTGCACCTTTCAACAAGAATTAGACGTCTAGAAATAAATTATAAGGATTACAGACAAGTCTATAATGGAGCAAGTATGGAGGTATCATTAATAATTATGAATGTATCCATTGCTAATGTTAATATAGATTATCCCCATAATCTGTCTCCGATTATCACAATGTTGTTAATGCATAACTGAGCTAGAGTGCGAGAGGTTTTGCATACTATCATAGATTTGTTACACTGTTTCCTCAATGGTCTTGAGTTAAGAAGTCATGCTAAGAGTCAACATGATGGACAACTATGAATGACATATGAAAATTCCAACGTTATAACAAAAAGTAACAAATCGTTCTAGCCAATGGGACTCTCATTATTAGATTTTCAAAGTGCAAGTGCATAGAACAAAACACAAGAGAAGAAAGAAAATTTGAGTACAATTTCATTGATTTCATATAGCATAATAAGTTGAACATGTAGAATATATTTGCTCTAGTTTTGGTTACTGAAGATAAGGAGTGGCATAAAATAGATAAATCTTATGCCAAAATTGTAATCATCTTTTCCTAGATAAGCTCACAGGGCAACCCAAGGGATGCTTCCCCACGATCGTGGATGGCATCCGTTGTAAACTTGTTGCTGTAGACTGGTATGCCTAACCTAGGGGAATTCCAACTGGGCAGTGAACAAGCCAAATTCTGAACAACATTGGCGACAACCAGTTAAGCTAACCCCTAGGGCTTCAAACTAGGGAAACTATCTAAAATGTCTTTTTAAATAACAATGGGCGTTATTTATTCTAACATGTCTCAGAGATATATTGATATCATTTAATTATTTGATTTAATCTTGACGACATCAAATGTAGAAACTTCAAGCATCAAAAATAATACAAAACAGTGCAATTGTTCTTAAGTGATTAGTTTATATAGGATTAGAATGGTTGAAAATAGTAAGGCATGCCATACAAGCTACACAATAAATATAGTAAGTTCTTGTAATAACAATATGATCTCCACTGTATATATACATAAGTGATGAGTTTAGGAAAATGCATCCACGTAGAGCATACTTCATATTAATAAAAAATAACACATTTACAAGCCCAATCCCATGTACAACCACATGGCATCCACATGGTCAAGTATATAGAAATTTTTCAAATACCTTGTTTGCATATTGAGGAAGATTTTCATGAGGATTTTCCTGGAAAAATCTTGCAAGTAGTCTGGAATCAAACTGCAGCTTCATAGTACAAAACAACCCGATGCAGAAACCACGTGAAATATTAGAAGATTGTACACTTTGAAGAGCTAGAAAAGATAAGTTTGAAGAGCTAGAAAGGATAAGTTGTGAAGAATTACCAAATACTGATACGTCTACCAAAAAATAACTATCAAAGAGATAAAATTCACACCTGCGACTCATCCAAAGATATTGGAAGAGTGAGGAGATAATCAGATGAAGCTGCTACCTCTGCCTCCTTATCACTATATAGCCTGAAATGGCCCTTCTCCATCACCTGAAGAAAAAGTAGAAGTATATGAAGAAAAAAGATAGGAGCAATGTAACACAACTAATGAATTGTGGCTATTTTATTGATACTTTATTAAGGACTTATTGTTGATACTTAATTATTTTTTTATGATGAAGAATGAACGTTAGGTTGGGAAATGATGTTTTGGACTCACTATTTCCTTTATGATTATTGATGATTATACCCTTACTGACTCAGTTATTTTCTTTAATGATGCATTATGGTTCATGTCGTGATAAAATGTTATGAAGTTCTTTGAAAATTTAACCTTGTGCAGTCTATGTTTCTTGAGACCCACACTAACTTGGGTCAGATGATGGGAGCATCCTGGATGAATATTAATTAAGTTATGGAAATCATGCCCAAGGGAAAGTACTCTTGCTCAATGAGGATGGGAAGCTTAGTGCTAGTGCCTATTAAGTCTGGGAAGGGGAAAAATTGACTTGAAAGTACTTCTTAAGTTGATCGGGAGTAAAAATCATAAGAGGGACGAGTGTTATTTCAGCCTTTCCCCATTTTGACACTTGTATTTCTGCTCTTAAGACTAATTTCGCCCCAAGTGTATTCACGTAGAGGGAATGGGAAGGTCAATAGACTTTCTTTGGAGGGAGTTGTCACTTTGTGAGAAATTAAAAAAAAAGATGTTTTCCTTGTGTGAGGGGGATAAATGTTCATGGATTACTGTGCATTTTGACCTTGAGAAAGAGAATTGTTTGGATGGTAAATTTATGAAATTAAAATTGATGAGAGTAATATTATAACTGCTCCAGCATTGTATAAGTGGGTAGATGAGGTTGGGGGTTCACCTGACCAACTAGGGGTACTAAATTACTAATGGCCATTGCTTGAGCTTGGAATTTTCTTTTGGGCCTGTTATCAGCTAAGTTGCATTTAGATGATTTCAAGTGAGCCTGTGAAGATAGAACAAGTTTACTTGTTCACAATCAGAATATCAGAAGTCCTTGTAGGCCACCTTCGCTCTTTTTTTTAATAAAATCACATGTCCATGCCCTGCGGGAAAATTGTAAAAATGTCATAGCATGATGGTTTTGTAAAGAACTCGGCTTTCCTAAGAATTAGATATCAGTTTGACTAGCCCAAAGTGTTTTTTCCCTTGTTAATTATATGTTGTTGAATAAACGACATATAATTTTCGAGTTTTTCACTCATACCTCCAAAGTTGGGGTGGTTGCCATGATTTCGCGGCCTTAGGAGGTTATTAGAGCCCAAGTGTAAATGTATATTACCATAGATATTAAAATTGAGTCGTATGGACATGTGCTAGGTCCCCCTAAGTTTTTTTAATTTCTGGGAAAAATAATTTTTTCCGTAAACTTAGGCCATTTTTTAATGATTTAATTGGAAATTTTCAAATTGTAATAAAAGTGTGGTCTAGAGGCGTATTTTGGCGTGGGGATGCTCATATTCACACTCAGAGCATCCTTTTTACCCTAGGACCCACTTTCCCCATGTTCTGGGTGACTAGGTCGTCTCTAGGAGCATTATTCCTTAAAGATGCGACAAATTGGCAAAAAAATGCTAAAAAAACACAAAATGGTCAAAATATATCAAAGGAAAAATAAATTAAAATAAATTGGCATGTGCCAAATGAGTTGGCATATCTTATCCAACGTGGAGGGTGAGCTCATTAAAGTGATTACGACTTAGTTGGGATTCAAATCAAAGGATATGTGAATCATTCCATGCACCCTCTCCAATGAGGATGGCGCATTCCCTATTATGGTATGTGGCAAGTAACGTATGGTTTGGTAAGGCATGTAGGTGAGAGCACATCTCCTTATGGATATGTGGCGCCTCCCTATGGAGTTTATATCCAACATATCCCACAATTATCTCGTGAAGCTAAGGTTAACGCACCCATCACTCCCAGTTGAAGATTGTTCCCTCTCCTTGAGCTATTGCGCCCTACCTTCTCCCATTTTTCTATTTAAGCAAGTTCCATCCATTACTTCAAGACGGAATGGTGGAACCTCTATTCTCTCATGTAATATTTTTGTTTAGTTCTTTGTGAATAAAAAGGCTTTGGAGGTCTCATATAGTGTCTTTGGCTCAAAGTGGATGAACATTGTTGCATGTGTGTATTGAGGTAACCGTAGAATTATTCTTGCATGTTGCTTTATTGCTTGATTAATCATTAGCATTCTAAAGGATTAGTATTAATCAGAATGAATGAGGAAGATAGTTTCTTGCTCTTTTAAATAATGTATGTTCAAGGATAAGAATTTGCATGCTTATGAGATGTTATGTATGCCCTTCTTTTCCTCAATATAGATTTTTACTAATGATTTAACGAGTTTCTTGGCAAGTGTAAGGATTATTTTTTCAGGTGCTTTGCTTGGATTGAGGGGAGATCTAGTCTATTTCTCTCATCCTCCAAGTCTTTCGTCAAAGACAACATAGTCCACTTTCAACGCTACTGTGAAAGACCCCATTGCCCAAAGTTCCAAGGGCTTTCTTTCCACTCTTCTTCTTCTTTATAAGCTCAACTTTTCATTGGTTACTTGGGCTTGTTTCTTAGATCTGATTTCAAATAAGTTCATACCATATTTTCAGATCTGATTTATAAATCTTACATGCTTAGATCTAGATTGTTTTAAGAAAGATTACTCATTTGCTTTACTAGATCTAACTTCAAGAAGGTTTTTCTTTTACAAGTCACTTATTAGTAGATCTAAAGGCTTGTTAGATTAGCTTTCTTTTTTGGGTATCATAAGTTCATATTTAGCAAATCTAAATTGCTTTCATTGGCTATCCCAAAAGGAAATCCAAGATCCACAAGAAAGCTTGCTTTCTTGTGTTCAATTTTGCAAGTTTACACTTAGAAAAAATTTCACATATTTTAGTAATTTTTTGTTGTTGTCCCAAAACACTTTCAAAGTGTTTTTGGGCACTTTTAGGAACTATTAACTCGCTTTTTTTTAGCAGGTTGAATAAAAAAGAGAGAGAAACTCTGGCAAATTTTCAAAGTTTTGGCCATCCAAGGCATCCCGGGACCTCTCTTGTTCATAAAACTTGTTTTTTCTAAGGCATTATAAGCTTCGTGATCCCATTTTACAAGGGATCACAAGCATTTCTATATTGTAATAATCGATAAAAAAGAAGAGCAAGTGGGTGACCCAGCACCCACACCCTATCCCCCCTGGGGGATTCGCATTTTTTTATGGCGTGATTTTTTCTAACAAGTTTTATTTTCTGTTTAAATATAATCACACATGCACAACAGGCGGTATACTTTCAATTTAAATAGAGCATAAATATTGTCTTCAATCATTTCAGTTTTGCTTCATTTTCTTAAAGTAACAAATTTGGCATTGCTCTCCCGAAATATGCTCTCGCCGTCACATAAAGGGCTTTTGCCTGAGTACGTGATCGGATGATCAGAAAAGAGACTCTTTGCCCGTGGTAATTAATATAACACTTTACTTTAGTTATTTACTTTTTGCAGTCAAATGGAACATACATTTAGTTTCCAACTCAAAGTATGCTCTTTCCCCTTGCAGGCATTTGCTTGGGCCTATGGGAAATCATAAAGAGTTGCAACTACTCCTTAATTTTTCACATCTAATAAAAACTCATACTAATAAAATTAATAACCCTGAACATAGTGAAAATCCGGCACTTGGACCTTAATTATTGTGTGGGGAAATTTCTCAAGAGAAGCGGGAACCACTGGGAGGCGACCTCAGGGCACAATTAGGCTACACCCTTGTTGGTGTAGAGTTGAACACCGCTCTCAAGACTCCATTCTATCCCATACGTCTTCATGAGGAACCACCTTTAGTTAACTTCCGGACATTACTCCTTGTACCTCACGGCATATCTGGAGCTCCCCTTTTCCCGTAATCAAATCGCATCTCATAATAAACTAAAATTATTCAAGAAACACTTGCAAAACATCTACAATACAACAACACTTTAATTTTTCGACTCCACTTTGGCACTGGTCTTACTTTACAGTAATTAAATCTTTGATTCAGATCTTATGTGTTACATGATTATGTTGTGATGTTAAATCTTAAAATTATATTTTGCAAGTAAATTTTTGCTTTCAGTCAATTGATTTCAAACTCCTAAGCAACTCACCCATTCAAAACTAAATTGTTTAATCATCTTTAGTAACTCATGGGGACTACCCCCCTTGGCTTCGTTAGGAGTTCTTCCTAAACGGAGGAGTCAAGATCAAGTGACAATACTTGACTGGAGACTTGCCACCCAAGGAACGCACCCAAGCAACTTGAAGATTTCTGTTGCGATAAACCCCAGGTGTGTGTTCCGGCGGCAACAGGGCCCTTGGGACTGTTATCACATCCATAATAGTCGGGGCTACCATGATTACAGACCAGTTTTGAGCACATTTCTGAGCCAGTCCTTTACTATGCTTTGCATGAGATCAACAGTTGACGAGCAGTTTATTGATGATCACTCGTATTTCAGCGGACCCAGAACATACATATTTTCAGTCTCATGTCAGGACTGAGCCTCATGACCCCAATTCGATGACTGAGTTAGCCATTCTCTTTCGTTCAGAGCAGATATGATGACAGTGCCCATGGTTTATGCAGCAGCAGTGTTCCAGTGTCATTCAGTGGTTCAGATCGCAGATACAGGTATATGACCCAACAGGTATATGGTCTGTGCACTTGGATATTTCATACTATGCTCGTTTACTTATCTTGGTTGCTTGACTAGGTATAGAGTGGTCATGCATTGGCGATATTTTATTGGTTCTTATTGATTGTTTGGAGTAGAGGTGATTTAGCTACTTTGAGCAAGAGGTTCTTGTGTATACTCGTTGGTCATGCCCTCATTACAGTATGGACTTGGTCATTCCCCCATAGGGTCTTTGCTAGTCATGGCATCATTTGTCACTTTCCCCATCCATCTGTTATCATCCATCTTTTATTTTATCCTGACTTACACCTTAACTAGTGATATCGAGGACTCCCCCCACTTATGCCTTTGTGTTGGATAGACTCCATGTTTACATTGTGGCTCGTCTCTAGAGTGTGTGATTCTAGTCACAGTGATTGTTATCCTTTCGTCCTCGAAACCAAGTATGCCTAACAAAAGTGTCTCTAGACACTAAAGCATTGAAACTTAAGTGTGTCGTATCTATACGGATGCTAAGTCAGCAAAAACAGTATTGCTAAACACTACTATGAATAAATTAAATGTCTACCGTAGCTAGTTGGTAGCCAAGGGACGAGCACTCATCCTTTGTATGATGTAAGGTTGTTTGCCTCTACAGGGCAATAGCGTGGTCACTCCATCGCACCTATGGACAGTGGTGGGCAATGGAGGTCATACTGAGTCATTATCTGAGGCCCGCAAGGCTATTCAAGGCACCTGCCCTTGGACGATGGCTAGTGAAAGTTGATTTAAAGTTAAATTTAATGTTAAATCTCAAAGTATGCAAAGCTGACAACAAATTAAATTGTTAAAAGGTTGCTTGTCTAGAGTCTACTGGAAGCAGTCTCATCACTCTACCCATTTGTGAGACACTGCCATTCCCTTTGTGTTTCTCTATCCAGCATACATGTAGGTGGTCTACCCTTATCCCTTTATTCGAGAGGTCACAGTGTTGAGGTTGTTAAGTCATACCCTTTAGCCTAGCCTTGTTTCTTCCACCTTCACTCATTTCTAGCAAAATGACCACGTCCATAAAAGAGTATACACTTGAGGTTTTTGTTTTAAGTTACAGGTTACTTTGATCTAGACTTGTTATTGATGATTTGTATGTGTAATCACCAGTTAAAAGCCACTTTATGCTTTAGTCTTTAGGATTTGTATAATTTGAAAAGGACGACTCTCCACCCAACCAACCCCCAGCCAATGACTGAGGCCCCCAAGCCCCCAACAATTAACCCTATGCCAGTGCTTGCTTGCTCTCTTTCCTCTTGCCGTTAGCCTCCTTCTTCTTCTCCTGCTCTCCCCAAAGCTCTCAGCCCAAAAATCCAAAAGACCCCTATCTCTTCTTGTCTTCCTCCTTTTATTTCCCCCTTTCTCCCTTTTTCTTAATTTCTTGTTTAATTTCTATCATTATGCAAAATTTGCTTTCCATTACTTCTTTTTCATGTTTCTTTTTATTATTTTACATTATATTATATTACATTGTATTATATTATATTAAATATTCCATATATTCATATATGAGGGTTGTTACAAAGATGCAGATGTAGATTGCCCGAAACACAAGCTCGATCAAGGGTTGTTTAAGCCCTCGATCAAGATTTTCTACAAAAGTTTGATCGAGGGTTTAAATAACCCTCGATCGAGCTAATAGCTCAACCGATGGATTTGTGAACATCAAAAAATATAAGTTATAGTACAAAGAGTTGTTTTACTTAGCTAGTAGTTTTTTTTTACTCAATTGCTAATAGTTATTATACTTTACTTTATATTTTACTCGAACAAGCAATATAGTGCAAAGAGTTATTTTAAATGGAAACATGTATTGGATGGGGGTATTAACATTTAAATTTTCAGAGTTAGAAACAAAATAATAAATATAATTCATCACATCAAGTACTATGGGTTACCAAAATCATGGGCCATAAATCACTAACAACAAACATGCGTTAAGCTAATTACTAACAACCAAATAGGAGGCTTCTTAAGGAATTTTACAATGGTGTTCTCCAATCATTTAAATATAAGTCATCACATCAAATACCATGGGTTACCAAAACCATGGGCCATAAATCACTAACAACAAATATGAGTTAAGCTAATTACTATTTGATGGAGTCAACTAATAACCTTATTACAAAAGCTTGTCAATTCTCGCTAGCTCATTCGGTTAAGGTGTGGGTTTCGTCAATAGGGCGACCCAAGTTCAATTCTCCTTAGGGGTGAGCTAGTTGGGAGGAGACACCCAAAAATCCAGCCATCATAAGGGTTGGTGTGGCCCAGGCCGGGTGTGATCCCCGGGTGACTTTGACGGCTTAGATGCCCCTAGGTTGCGGTTCTTAACCAATGGTTCATTGCTACCGGCCCCAAGTGACAGGCAATCGAACAAAAACAAAAAACTTTATTACAAAAGCTTTGAAATTATAAAATATTGATATAGGCAATAGCTCGATTGATCTATTTTCTTAATTGCAGCATCCATCAATCGAGGGTTTAAACCTTCAATCGAGGGCTTTAAAAATAGGCCTCTAGCCCCTTTTTTCTGCACATTTAATTTTGACACATTAAATGACATTAGTATTTTTTGTAAATATCATTGGAAAGACAACATAATTCCCTGCAATTTGTTTTTTTATTGCATGTCAAAATTCAGAAGGCATAAATGAGTTTTGAAAGCTTCAATATATAAATGAGCAAAATATCAAATTTTAATCGTCATATTTGGCCAAAAAGTGTTACCCATCTTCATGGATTCACCCCTTACCTACTTTTTCCTTCTCTCAAGTAAAACTCAAATAAAAGACAAAACAACATTTTTGTGGTTAATACTTATCATACACTTGCTATTTTGAATGATTGTTATAACAATGAATTTGCCTACTTGTTTTTTCTCTTGTTCAACCTGCATTGATTAATAAATATTAAATATAGACAAGGCAGTGTTCAATTTAACATATTTAACAAAGAAAATAGGTAATAACATTCAGTCAAGATTTTCATGTAATGTAATGGGCCTCTCACCTTAAATAAGATCTTCAAAAAAATTTGTTCAAGATTGTCTACATCATTTGGAGTTAAACTCTGCTGCTGCAGCGTCTCAGATCCATGAGAAGGATCAAAGAGAGAATACAATTGCTGCACCAAAGATAAAATGGGGCTCCTTACAATGAACCATTGTCCAGCAATAAGTACAAGAAAAGAGGTGCTAATTTTATTGAGTTTATAAAGAGAACCTATGACATGATTTTAATGTTATCATTCATGAAAATTCAAGTAAAAGTTTATTTACAAGATCACATAAAATAAAACAACAACTTAAATACCATCTGGAAACTTTTAGTAATGCAAAAGAGAACAAATAATACTGAAAAATGCCATACCATAAGATCTTCAAACTCTGTTAAATACCAAGAACGAAAAATATACTCAAGTCGCTTGCACACTTTCAAAAATTCTTCCTTGTCAGAATTCAACTCTGCAACAGAATGCGAGAAAACTCAGCCCAAAATACAATAATTAGAATCCCAAAGCATTGCCTAGTTAGACGATTGTAAGGGTGTGACTGAAGCACTAATAATACGCAATACTTTTGCAACTAACTCCAACATTGAATGATGTAGGAATGGATGCTTATAACACCAACATCCCGGCGAGTTGGAAGATTGGAAGGAGGGTAAATCAACTCACGCTTCCTTTTATGATGTATCAATGGCTTCAATTTTTTTTAGGGGTGTAGTGATTTGTTTTTTTTTAATGAAATGGTATAGTAAGCTTCTTTAAGCATTGTCATAACTTAATATCTCTTAATATGGATCCCAGAAGATGAAATTAAAATTGGATTTTTAACAAGATACCTAGTATCATCAGTATTTCTTGTTAATAGACTTTGTTAGAAAAGAGTTGAATCATTAATTGTGCATCACAGTGCCGTATATCATCCAAAGGAATTATGTCATAACACAACACCTTGGCAATGCCACTATGAACCTTGGATAGGCGTCAGTACGGTCTTCCATGCTGGAAACAGCGAAAAAGTGAGCTGTACAATTTAGCATGGGAAGCCAAAGATTCCAGGAAGAGTATAGCTATAGTGCCCAAAGACTTGAATACTGCTACCTTTCCATGCCTATTGCACCATTAGATGAATTAATCTTTGCATAAGTCGGTCTAAAGTTTCCACCTTCGCAAGTGGATGAAGTACCTAAAACATCATTTTCTCATTTTATTACTTGAACCAACATTAGCTTATAGGGAATTCACCCTAAATCAATGGAAAACAGGCAGCTGACCTTATTTTGTACGAATAGATATCTGTAAATTTTTATAGCAGTAGCACACACTTGTTTTCTTCGTAAATTTAGATAAAATAAGAAGGGTTCTTAAAAGATAAATGATACATTTTTTTCTTTGAATTCAAAGAAAACAAGACACAGGCCTGTAAGATAAGCTGGTTTCATACACGACTTCCTTTAAATTTAGAGAAAATAAGATAAGAACTCTTTAATCGATAAGCCAGTTGCACACATTATTTCTTCTTCAATACAGAATTTCCTTTTGATTTATGGAAAGCAACAGACTTACCGATAAGTGAAGCCAATTGCGAGATGATCTTTGACTTCGTAGTCTTGATAACAGCTTCTCGTTCCAGGAGAATAAGATCTTTCTTATTTCGTTCCATTTTTTCCCCCTTTTTCCCTCTTCGAAGTCGAACACCTTCAACGCCTCGTTTCGCTCATTTGGTCTCCTCCAGCATCGGGGCTGTGTCGGCTATTTTGAATTCTCTGGTTCGAAACTCGTAGAGTCGCGCTCAAATAAATAAGACAAAGTTTTCCTTACAAATCTTCTTCATACAATAGGGGCATTATCGCCCATCCAATGGAGAAATGAATGCAACAGTGGCGTTCATTTGTACGTCTTATGAAATTTCATTGGACCTGCAGGTTGTCTCGATGTTCTCGAATCACTGTTCTAATTTTTTTACTGTTTTAAGTTCGTGTTATCTGAGCAAACTGCCTTCCGAAATTTATTTTATATTCAATAGAATAGTTTTAATAGTTCCTGCCAAGGCATGGATTATAACAATGGGTTTATTGTTAAAATTAATTTGACTTTTTCTTAATTTTATCAATTTAATAGTTGTTTTATAATGTTATGCAAAAAATAACTATTCATTTTATTTTTTTTAAATAATAAAATGTATTTTTAATTTTTGAAATTAGAAAATACTATTTTATTATTAGTTATAAAGATTATTTAATTAAATATCTCTGGTTGAAGATGACATTTAGTTTTTAAAAAATATTTAAAAAATATTTTATTTAAAAATTTCCTCACATTGACACATAGCCATAGTCTAAAAGTTTGATACGCCGTGTGTGTCGTGTTTTTAGTGTTGTATTACAAATCGGTTGTCCGCCAACATGAATGTAGAAAATGTCGATGAACATGGTATTTCATTTCGTAGAGCATGTTACCATTTGATTATCGCTTTGAAAATGGTGAAAGCTTTTATCAATGGATTTAATGATTTTTAAATTTGTATCAACCACGCTATGACGATTGGATTAAATTTGTATTAATTTTTTTTAATTGGTTTAATTATAAAATTATAAAAAAAATAAAAATTATATATATTTTTTTAATTGCAGATATTAATGATTAAGATTTTATAATATAAATGTGATAAAAATATATAAGAATTATATATTCAATAATAAAATTTATATTGCCAAACTTTCGCAATAATAACTACTAAAAAACTATTTTGTGTGCTTAAAAAACTGATTCATGAGGATGATATAATTGTTTCAAATTCTTAAAATATTTAAAATACATTTTTTTCTATCAACTTCCATGTTCAAATTATATATAAACATGCCTTATCTATTCAATTAAAACCCTTTCATTTTCATTTCCACTATAGAACAGCCGTCCACATTTCTAAGATGGCTCATATTTATTAAAAATTTAAATATAAAATTTTAAAATAATTTGATTTGTTAAATTTTATTAAATATTAAACAATAAATAAAATATCCATTAAAATCTACAAATTCTTATACAATCTAAAAATTAATACTGCAATATTCATAAATCTAAAATTAATACGACAATAATTTTTATTTATTATTATTATGAAATATATATATATATATCTTTTTACGACCTACACGCGTACAAATGTCGTTTGTTCACATGAGACAAAGAGTGAAAGAGAAAGCTAAAATTTTATTACACTGCAAATACTTTTGATTTTGGACAATCAGTGTCATCACATCACCTTTGCTATGTTTTCGAAATTGATTTTAGACATCAAAATATTTGGTGGAGATTAATTTACGCGCTTTGAGAAACAACTATTAAAACAATTAGATTTAATTAATGGTCAAATTATTTAAATACAATTATTTAATGCATTAATCTTATATATTTACAATTTTTATAACTTCGTAAATAAAATCTTTCTAAATTTTATACATGATTTTTCTTTTTACCATTTTTATAACTTCGTACATAAAATCTTTCTAAATTTTATACATGATTTTTCTTTTTAATTTACATATAAATGAAAAAAGTGATTATGTTTAATGTATTAAAAATGTTTAATGTATTAAAAATATTTAATGTTATAACTTTATAATTTAGGATAGTGATAATATTTAATATATTAAAAATGTTTAGTATTATAACTTTATAATCCTGTAGTATCATTAATTTTCAAAGTAACAATAATAATTTAAATTCAATATAATATTGAAAATTTATAAAATAATTATTCCAGATTTTTATATATAATATTTTTTTTTTAAATACAATGTATACAATTTCTTTTTACTAAAATGTTTTTATTTTATTTATTATTTAATAAAGGGGCTACCTTGTGGAATTTATTTCGAATTTTTAAATAAGGAGACTACTTGAAATATAAGCAAAGGTTAATGAAAGTACTAGCGCTGCCATGAAATATAAATTAAAGCTTTTAATAAGAATGAATGTCGTAGCATGGATAATGGTTGACTCTGTTTAATTATTAAAAGAAAATAAAATAACCATATATATGGAACATAGCCAAGATTTATATGTTGAACTTGTTTGATTAACAAATTAGGTAGACCACGCATGTTCTGGATTCAGATATAAAAGTTAGTTTCTATGTATTAACATATATGTCCAGTTGGACAATCACGAGGTTAAATCAATTTAATGAGTTTGAGTTTAACCCGATCCATATATATGAAACATAGCTAAAATTTATATGTTGAACTTGTTTGATTAACAAATTAGGTAGACAAGGCATGTTCTGGATTCAGATATAAAAGTTAGTTTCTATGTATTAACATATATGTCCAGTTGGACAATCACGAGGTTAAATCAATTTAATGAGTTTGAGTTTAACCCAATACGGGGTCCATTTAAAGGGTCAAAAAGTTCTCCTAATTCCATTTTAAATAGCAGGAAGTTGAGAAATTTTTTATTTTTTTTTAAATGATGGTTCACCGTTTGTTAGAGGGCTACATTCATTGGGAGAATGTCAATACCTGATATTCTTGCGAATCAAGGTATTTTAAAGTTACAATCATTACATAATCAAAGTCGGTTCCAAAGGAACAAGTGTCACAAAGCTAGATTTGAACCCAGTGAAGAGGATAACAACATTCCTCCCAACTACCCGATCTACACTCAATTAACAAGAGAGAGAAAGATATTTATAATAATAAAAATATGATGAAGTAATTAATTATAAAATTTATTAAAATTATAATTATTTATTAATAAAGATTAATTAGAAAGTGGTTGGATTTATTTATTTTTTATATTAATTAATCAAATTAATTAACACTAATACATTAAATATAAAATAAATAAGCACACGGTTATATCTAGAAATTTAATAATTATAAAATAAATAATTAAATATTAATAAGAATTATGAACAATTCTACAATTATTTATAATATATTTATAAATGTATTTGTTTTAAATTTGTATATTATATTATAAGAATTAAATGCTTATGAAAAGTAGAATAGATGGTGAAGTGTGTCTTGTTAAAATACTCCTTGTGATAAGTCATTGATTAGAAACTTCTTAGATACTTCCTTACAAAAAATATTTAAGAATTAAATAAAATAAATTAACTAACAAAAACTACACATTATAATTATTATTAATTATTAATTAAACAACAATTAGTTAAAAAGCACTTATTAATGATCTTAAGTATATCATTTTGATTGACCCTCTTTAAAATTACTTGTCAATTAACTTTTAAACTAAAAACTTGGTTAGATATACTTCAGCGTTGCTTTACAAAATGAGAGGACACAACAGGATACAAAGCTAACTGTGTACTAATAACATGTTTTCTAAAAATGTTCTGAGCCAAAAACTATGGCGAGCACAGAACAGTACGATCTACATTTCAAATAGCAATTACGTTCTCTAAATTTCAACAATGGGTGTGACTCTCCACCTTGTATTTATGACTTTTGCTTTCTTTCTTAAAGGAATGACTCGTTCGTTAGTTGTTAATTAATAATAACAAATTTTGTAATAACAAGATTAAACAATGCATGTTGTTTTTAACTTAATTATTTTTAGATCAAACTTACATTTTTGAATTTCAAAAAGGTTATATAACATAAATATTTAATATTTATAATTGTGTTTTTTTTATTATCTATTTTCAAAAAAATATTATTTTTTCTTTCTATTATTTAAATTTAATGGATCTAAAATAAGTTTTTTTATTAATTATATGTACATGAAACAAAGATAAAAATAATCATGAAATGCATCTAATATCATATCCTTGAGAGATGGTGATATTAGGATTTAAAATAACATTATTTTATTTTTGCATTAATTATATGAATGAAATAACAAAGAAAAAAAACCATGAAATGTATAAATGCATTTGGTATCCAATGAGGAGAATAATGATGTTAGGATTGTATGCCAGGTTTAAATAAACACGACCTTTTAAAATTAGTGATTTAATTTTATGTGATGAAAGCAGATTGAGTTTTAGTACTTGCCCCAAAAACAATAAGAAAAAGTGTAAAATGACCATTTCCTTTAGAGCCAAAATATATAATAAGCGTATTTGATCTAATATCTATCATAAAATATACACCACTCAAATTAACATGTGGTGTATCAAGAGTATTGAACACGCTTATATGGTCTCATTGGAGATAGAAACTACATAACTAGACTGTAATAATTTTTAGAAACCGCATCCTTGGAATCCTCTTCTTTTATAAGAGGATTACATTCCTAGTCAGTTTTACTCTGAACCTCGAGGGAGGCAAAACTATTTACTCAAAAGCAATTCCAAACACAGTCCTTGCAAAATTTCATCCCAATGACCAACACAACTTAAGCAACAAAATAACTACACCTAAACACAAAATTGATTCAATGCCTATAACAAACTTGTATACAAATGAAACCACCAAATGTTTTGAATGCATTGCATTCAATATTAAGGGCTCCACTAAAAGTTTCCTCAAATACCCCATATAGTTTCTCTTCACTCACATCCAAATAAGAACAATTTCATACCCAACTTAACGAGCATCGCGACTAAATATTAGAAGCCCAAACAGCTCACAGTTGAAACACTCTTTTTAGTTTGTCGATAAAACATAAAAATCACGCCCTCATTATTTTCATTGCACTCTCGGGTGTCATTGTTGTGATCATAATCCTCAAGAAATGTGGGGACATGGCCTTCATTTATGGTAATCTTAAAGACACAATCGTCAACACGCCTGTATCCATGAAGATCCATTTCATCAAGAAATATGGCCTTAAGATTATAGCCACCTATTGCTACCTAGATCCGCACGTGAACATGATAAAAATCTCAATCCACTGAGAGCATTCTTGGGGCAAGTCAATGAGTCAGGTGCCCACTGTCACCACAACACTCAATTCATTTTGCTTAGACCAACTCCTAAGCAAAATCCAAGGGAGGTAGACCCTATGAAATGTAGGATGGTCACCTTGGAAAAGACAACTTAGGAGTTAATAAATTACATTAGGAAAGCAATCTAACAAAGATAACTTAACAAGCACTTCAAAGTTTTTTGCATAAATGAAGTTATAGACCAATGCTTTAAAAAAGGATACATGTCATGTCCCCATTTTGACATCAGTGTGGAGTTTCATGTACCATATCTAGTGACCCTTGATCATTCCCCTAATCCATCTAACACCATGGGTCCTAGTGATATTTTAGCATTATTTAATTAAAAAGGGGTAAATTTTGGTTTAGTCACCCATTTAAATAAAATAAATAAAGGTGGGTCATAATTGTGTTATTTATTAATATTAATTAATATTTGGATAAAGTTATTGATGCTCATGTGGCTAGGATGAGCATTAGGATAAGGTGGACCTCACTTGAGAAAAAGATTAAAAAAAAAACATGAAGAAAGCAGCCCAAAAGCAAGGTGACAACAAAAAAGAAGAAAACTAGCAAAAGCAGTGAAAAGTAGGAAAGTGCATAAAGCAAGAAAGTGCACAAAGCAATAAAGTGTAGAAAAGAAGGAAACATCCAGAAAGCAAGGAGGTGCAGTTTCTAAAAGCAAGGAAAGTTGGAAAAGCAGGAAGGTTGCACAAAGTAGGATATTGCTAAATATCACTAAGGAAGGCGCACTCATCCACTCACATGTGCTCATGACTTGCTTATGAAGCCATCCAGTCTATAAAAGAACGCCAGTGCGCTCCTCTCACATTGTTTGGCCATTTGTTTAGTGATTGAGAGCAATGCTTCTCAAGTTTGAATGATGTGTCTCAACCAAGCTTGGGAGATGTGCCCGAATGCAGAATGTGTTCCAATTTTTAATGATCTGATACAAATCCACTGAGGTCTAATTCACATGTCTGTATCAGCCTACTTCCTTAATAATTCAATCCACCAAGAAGATATTCTGAGATCCAATCCAATTAGAGAAAGATCTTGAGGAGATCCATCCAGAGGAGAAGAACCAATTTAGTGAATGTGCCCTGTGAGCAGCTATAGAAGAGTGTTGTGCCTTCCATGAGAATCCAGCTACTCTTTGACCCTTTGTAGTGCATATCCAGTGAGCACACTCCTTCTTCTCTCCTTTGAAGCATTCTTCTCTAATCATTGTAAGAATTTCAAGATTGAGAATTAATAGTGAAGACTGGGTTATAATACTTCTATTTGTTGCTTAGTAGGCTCTTTTATTGTTTGTTGATGCACATTTATTGTTGTATGATTCATATTAATCATATGAAGGAGGATTCGATATCTCTAGGGGTTGTTTGTATTCATATTTCTCAAGACTAGCTCTTTAGGCCTTAATAAATGACTAGTTTTGCACTATTTTTTATTAAAAGTTCTTTGGATGCCTATTTTTAGTTATGTCAGTCATCATAGGTTCTTAAGATAGTGATGAATCCCACCCAAGCCTCGGACTGATAATTCGTAACCCTCTCTCCCTATTTGGGAGAACCTGAAAGTAAGCTAGTTGAGTAGTCCTCCATAGCACTATTCCTCTTTGGACCTCCAAACACTACCAAATCCTCCCAAAAAATTTGTAACTTTTTCACAACATTATATTAGGGGGTAAATACCTAATCTCCATCCTTTGGATTCTTTCAAGTGTAAATGGAGGAACCTAGTATGCATATGTTGGTGTACCCAGGAAGCCTTGTGTAGACTTCAGCAGTAACTGTTGTCGAAACATAAATGGTCCCAGTACCTTGTGCATAGGATTCTGAAGCTGGCCTTGAATTTATTTTTTATGTTGCTATACACTCATTATCAGATTTTGCAGATCCAAAAGAGTTCAACTCTCAAGCCATGGGTGGGTTTCTCTGTGACCAAGTCTAGTTTTTCTTCTACTAGTTTTGATGACTCATTTTAGTCTTTGAATCTTTATGTTCTAAATTTTGAAATAGAGATAGTATCCTTTGAAATAGGATAATAGGATATTACAGTGGTATCAGAGCACTTTCCTTGGCCCATCCTGTGGAAAGTAGGCTCTCATTTGGAATAATATTGTAGATCATAACTCAAATTTGTAGCTATGAGACTAGCTTCAGTCATTGAAGATGAAGAGTTCGAGCCATATGAGGAAGCAAAAATACTCTACATAGATGGAGGCATCCCATGAGACGAAGATGGTTACTTTTGTGACCAACTATGCAGTGAATATAGCAGGGATGAGACACCAATGGCTAGCCTAGAAGACATATTATCTAGGAGGATGGAAACAATTAAAAATATGCCTCACCATCATCAAGAGTATTTGGTGCAGGGTGAGAAGATATGCACATCAATATCCTTCAAATATTATTATATTTGCAAGTATTTATTTTGGCCTCAGAATGTTGATGAGTATTCTTTTGAGAGCAGCAAACCATCCATAGAGGAACCAAGTTGTTCCACCTCTTAGAGCAAAGGAGAAGAGAAGAGGACCAAATGTGAAGCTCCGTTAGAGTCATATGCATGTACTGGAATCATGAGACTCTTTGGATTTTATTCAAGGAGAAATTCTAAGGAAATTGACCCTAAGGCTACCAAGTAGCAAGATGCATCAACTACCTTGAAGGAGAAAAAGCACAGTAACAATCAACCATCAAAGGAGAAGAGCAACAATCTTCCAAGAGAAGACCCGGGTAGCTCCTCTAATGAATGCATTGAGCAAGAAGAAAAAGACTTCGGGATAAGGAAGAAAGGTAAATCTGATTTTTGTAGCAGAAATTTTTTGTTGCATCAATCTGAAGAATATTCCACTGAGTTAACCACCAAAGAGATTGAGGAACCCTGTAAGAGCGTAGGCCAAGCCACAATGCAAGAGGTTGTTCACAGTGTTGAGACTGAATCCAATCATGGACACACAAGCTTCTTTGTTGGTTAGTTTGATATCACTACAAGGGATATGGGAGATGGGATTGGTAGAGGTAAAACCACTTGTGGAGCATATTTGGAGGAAGAGAAAAGATCATCCCTCTGAGCATTCTCAGAACAATATTATGGAGAAAAAGACAACCACACTCTAGTTGAGAGTGAACTTGGAGGTTTGCTAGAGGAGAGTGCCATCACCGCTCCACCTCATGAAGAGATAGAGGTGTCACAAAGGTATTACAACCATTCTTATTTTTGCATTCACCAAACTCTTTTTTTCATCTTCATATGGAAGCCACTTTCGGTGAGAAGGTTGGCAGAAAATATCCTTCTAGTGTTGAGATCCAAATTTTTGAGAAGGCTGAATTTTTAGAAGAGATTTTGCATGAATATCAAGAGTTGCATGAGCACACATGTGATTAGATGTGTGTGGCTAATATTTCACATGACATTTTGGAGCAGCCTCATGTCCGAGGTAAACATGAGGAGTCTTCATATTTAGAAGTGCTTGAAGAAAGCATTGACTTACAGGATGATTTCCAGGCAGCTGTTTCACTCCAAAGAGATTATGATCCTCTTTCATGTAAGGAAGACATAGATATGATGAAGGTAGATTATTACATCCCATTTGAATCTTATTCATCCATGGATTGGGTGAATAGCTGCATCACCGAGAGGAGACCCAAGGGTGTGCAAGACTAGCTCTCATTGGTAAGAGTTATTTTTGCATCGGAAAGGGATCTATTGCTGCATTTGAGTTTGTTATGTTCTATGAGAAGAATCCAAGGCATCTATGGCTGCAATATGATGCTTTCCATACATTTCCATTCATACCTTGGAGGAAAAATTACATAGCATATGAGGAGTTATCTCATGGCATGATATTCATTGTGAAGCATGGATACATTGTGAGGGCTACTGAGGGCCTCGCCACCATTCAAGGCACAAGTATGGACTACTTACAGCATCTTGAAGTCATATGGAAGTCACTACAACAACATGAGAAGGTTCTTGAATACCTTCCACCTGGCAGACCACCTGATAAAAGAGTGAAGCACAAGATTAAGTTGAAGGTGGGTACACCACCAAACATGATCCCATTTTCAAATCATCTCACTGCTTTGGGAAGAAGAAATTTGCAGCCAT
Source organism: Larix kaempferi (assembly GCA_027924585.1). Taxonomy (NCBI): domain Eukaryota; kingdom Viridiplantae; phylum Streptophyta; class Pinopsida; order Pinales; family Pinaceae; genus Larix; species Larix kaempferi. Next base: position 4,976,221 of record BSBM01000397.1, on the reverse strand, counting down.
ATTGGATATCTCATTCCATCTATGACATAGCCATCCACACCATCATGCATACCACGTCTAAATATATACAACACTTGGTGGAGAATGAGTATGGGGTCAAGGTAGATCCCAACAGTTGGGTGCATCGCATGGCACCAAGGGAGCATAATGATTGGAAACCAAGAATTGTAATTAAATTTAAAATCTATAAGGTAGTAAGAAGGTAGTAAAATATGTTCTCATTTCTTTGGAATATTCAATTGTTTGGGAAAGCCATTCAGTAGTAGAGTTTTCCAATGACAATGTTGCATATGAGTCTCAAAAGGGGTTGATCCAAGTGGTGCAATTTGAGATAAGGAAATCAGTTATCCACTGGGTGCCAAATTCAGTTTGCATGAAGGAACATATGGGGGTTTCCCATGAATTTTTATTAATTGAGCCCTCTCTTAAAAAGGGAGTAAAAGCTCCACAAAATATCCCTCAACCTTGCAAACATATGAAGAGGTGCAAAGGAGAAAATGGAAGGAACATTTAAGAATTCCTTGAACCAAGATTCAAAAGGTTCCATGTGAGTCCAATTGCATCCAAAATAAGCTTGAAAAATGCAAGGAATGGAATGCATGAGGACAAGCAGCTCCCCAATTTTGATCCCCATGTTTGCCATCACCAGTTTAGCTTGAAGGGAGAAATTATGCAAGAAGCAACTAGATGTTGTCGATGTGATCATTATGGATCCTTAGTCATGGCCATTGAACTAGCTAATGCACCATTTACACTCCACTCTTGCAGGCATGAGGTGTTTGGTAAGCAGATTTGTAAGTATGTACTAGTTCTTTCTTATCACACTTTGATTTGTAGCTAGAAATGGAAAGAATGCATGCACCATTTGGGAACTATGCTAACCCTTTTGACAGAGACAACTTTACATGCAAAGTTTTCTAAATACAAATTTGGAATGATGGGGATCTTGCATATTGGCCATGCAAATGAGAAAGATGGTACCAAGACACATATGGAGCAGTTTGGGGCCATTCTTGATTGGCCAAAGAAAGTCATTAAGTTGGGAAAATTATGCTCCTACATTTCTTCCCACATGTCCAATGGAATGTCTTCATTCCAACCTTGGTATTGGTATGAAACTCACATATATATGGAACATATTTATGAGGATGGAAATGCACAAGTAGCAAAGGCTTGGATCCAAGTACATCAACGAATCCAAGAGGCACCCCAAAGCATTCTTCAAATAGTCTAAAATCAGCAGCAAGTGCTTGAAGACAAGAGCAAGAGGGAGCTAAGCTCCCGGGTGGTTGATTTGGTACATCAAATATTGCAGCCATAGGAGCCATCCCTCTTGAATGAGGAAGGGGAAGCAAAGTTAAGGACAAGTCTCTATGGTCCATGCAAAATTAATAAGGAGACTGTAAAGGTTATTTGTGATTTGGGGCTTCCCAAGGGAGGCATGGAGTACATTACACTTTATGTCTCTTATTTCATGGAAATAGTTGTGCAACAAGTGACCATATCAAAGGATCATCTTCCAACCGATGAGGGACACATGGTTCTTGTTCCTAAAAGTATTATGCACAAGTGGAGAAATAGAATCATCCAAAATTATCTTGTGCAGTGGAAAAGGCTACTTAATGGGGATGTAACATGGGAATAAGAATAGATTTTGTATCACCATGGATTGAAGTTGCTTAAGGACAAGCAAAATTGGGAGGCGAGGACTTCCATGTCCCCATTTTGACATCACCATGGAGTTTCATGCACCATCCCTAGTGATCCTTGATCATTCCCCTAATCCATCTAACACCATGGGTCCTAGTGACATTTTAGCATTAATTAATTAAAAAGGGGTAAATTTTGGTTTAGTCACCCATGTAAATAAAATAAATAAAAGTGGGTCATAATTGTGCTATTTATTAATATTAATTAATATTTGGATAAAGTTATTGATGTTCATGTGGCTAGGAGGCACATTAGGATAAGGTGGACCTCACTTACTTGAGAAAAAAGATAAAAACATGAAGAAAGCAACCCAAAAGCAAGGTGGAAACAAAAAAGAAGGAAACTGGCAAAAGCAATGAAAAGCAGGCAAGTGCATAAAGTAGGAAAGTGCAGAAAAGCAACCAGGCTTGAAAAGTAGAAAACATCCAGAAAGCAAGGAGGCGCAATTTCTAAAAGCAAGAAATTTTGGCAGTCTATAAAAGAAGGCCAATGCGATCCTCTCACATATTTTGGCCATTTTTCTAGTGATTGAGAGCTCTGCTTCTCAAGGTTGAGCGATGCGCCTCAACCAAGCTTGGGAGATGTGCCCCAATGCAGAATGTGTTCCAGTTTTTTATGATTTGATCCAAATCCATTGAGGTCTAATCCACATGTCTGTATCATCCTACTGCTTGAAGAATTCAAGCCACCAAGAAGAGATTATGAGATCCAATCTAGTTAGAGAAAGATCTTGAGGAGATCCATCCAGAGGAGAAGAATCAGTTTAGTGAATGCGCCCTATGAGCAGCTATAGAAGTTGATGAGGTTGATGGCACCTCATGATGAGGAATTAGTGCCCTATGGTTATCAATGGGAATATTGGTAAATGCAATGTAAGAAGAGGGAAAACATTTCCTATATGCCAGTTGCAAGATGATACCTATGATAGAAGCGCGACATCATTGTTGAGGGAAGGAGTCTTGTTCTTATGATGGAAAAACCAGAGGTCTCCTGCATGTCTTGGTCATAATCTTGCACATACGACGCACATACCCAAGTGTAGTAAAGAGCATGACAAAGGTGTTGACGATGCAAAATAGGCAACCAAAACATAGTGCACCTATGTGGTGCCTTGGTAAAATAGGTGTCAGATGGAACTTCCCGATTTGGAGGGTAAGTGGTGTCCTTGTGTAGGTCTCAGAATTCTATCATGGTGGTGTGGACGGTCCGTCAAATGGAGCTACGATTTGGTCGTGGCAAAGGTTGGAATTTTGGACTTGTTTTTATTAAATGGGGGTGGGGCCCACTTTTTGAAATCATTTGTACCATTTGACTTACGCCCTCTAGATAGTGATTTCATTGATCCTGGGAGATTGGTATAGCTATTTTTCGAGCGATGAGATCTAGGTAACACTTAATTTTATCTTTTTGGTTTTCATTCGGGTAGATTTAGGGCTTAGGGGACCCAATGCCCATATGATCAGTTTTAGCCATAAAAATTGACTGCATGAGTTTTTGGGATTTTCTCACGCGAGGGCATAAGAAAATCCCAAAAACCGTGAAATGCGCAGGATTTGTGCGCTTTAGCCACACTAAAGATCAGCGCGATTCTATAAGCGGCAGTCATGCTAGAGTGAGACCAAATTGTACAAATTTCATGCGAGCATCGACACGACTGTAGTTGAGATAGTCATGCTAGAGCCCAACCGAATAAACCATATCCTGCACGGATTGGTCCATGTGGGAAAATATAGAGCAATCATGTGTCACGCCGCTTTGAGCATTGTAAGGCTGTGCTAAGCACCAATTTTACACATAAACATGTGCGAGGTAGGTCATTTGGACTTGTTCTAGTTTTTTCTTGAGATAGACCCTTATGTTTGACCCTTTTGTGTTTGCAGGTGGAGATGGCCTATGTGGAGAAGTGAGAGCGCAGTTATGAGGATTTTGCAAAGGTGTTGAGAGGGGATCTCGTATCCACCTAGACGCTGAGTGATGTAGGGCTCCTGAAGTTTTTCAGGTGCCCTTTCATGAGGTCATCAAAGTATGTGCTACGTGAGCTGATCGAGATGTGGGATCCCAATCAGTCAATATTTCATGTAGGGGGGAGGACCTGAGCATTACTGCTCAGGATATATATTTTATGACTGGGTTGAGTCATCACGGGGTGTGGGAGACGATTCATCTAGCTCTAGGGGGGTCATACAATCCAGGGGTTGATCAACCAATACTGCAGTGATGACCTGTGTGCTCTGGAATCTGGGTAGATATTGGTTAGTCACCTGATCAGTCTACTAATGAGGGAAGTAGTGACTGTTGTGTTGTGGGTGTCGTCCTTGCATAGCGTTAAGGGAAGCCAGTTGCTGCTTGTGGAGAGGATCATAGCCAATCGACACGTGTTTTGGGGTCCTATGCTCCGGGATAGTATGATGGAGCAGGTGTCTGAGCTACATAGGGGTGGTAGGAGGAGGAAATTCTACTATGGGCACATTTTATGCTCCTATTTATTGGAGTGGTACCCCATGATGAGGCCGATGGTTGTGGTTCCTCCTAGGGGACACGAGAACCCGACATGGATTTTTGGGGGAAGGTGATGCCTCGTCTTGGTGGCGGAAAGGTGGGAGGATACTACACCTCGCATTTTATGCAAGTCTGGTTGCAGTGCATCAATCCAATGGAAAAATACCCATGGAGAGGTGTGGACTTCACTAAATATCTAGAGTTACCACAACCGGTTCATGGCTGGGATGATTCAGGTACACATTATGTTTTGGAATTATATCTATTTATGTACATTATTTATGATTGTGCACATACTTTATGACATATGTATTGATGAGGTTTCTTTGATTGGTTATGTAGATGTTGGACTTGTGCTTCCTACCCGCACGGTTCATCACTGTCACCGTCGTGAGAGGGGGTACAGGACTTGAACAACCTGTCAGGGAGGTTGGAGGGGCTGGTGCGGGTGGTATAGCTGCTGGTGGGGTTGCTCTGATGGAGGGAGCGACCGGTGAGGGGGATTTGAAAACCACCTTTGTAGAGTTGGAGAGGATACTTGGTGAGATGATTGCGGGGATTGACAAGCACGGGGTTTCCAAGTTGGGAAATGAGGATTTGGTGTGGACGTTAAATATCATAGCGGCCTATGGGCGCAACTGGTGTCAAGTGATGTGACGACTGACGATGGCATGTCATGTGTCCCGAGAGGCCTAGGGAGGTCAATGACCTAGGGAGAGACCACGACCAGGGCCAGTACTGACACAGGGACCAGATCCGAAGGTAGTGCGGGTGAGGCTGCATGACCTTTAGATATTTCGGGGCCTCGTGACTCACCTTCTAGAGGAGCATCCTGAGTGCTATGCTCGATATATTTTTTGTATTTTGGTCAGGCTGAGGGCCCTTTGATGTACATGTATGTTGATGGATCCTATGGGAGGTGGGTTTATGATGTATTCCCCATAAGTCTTATGATTATTTTTGTATATGCCCATGGAGGGACATTTTTGTACATAACACATATATTTTTGTGACGAGATTTATATATATACATACCTTTTTAGCAACACATGTATGGTCTCATGTTTATATGTGTGTTATGTATCTTGGATGATGATTATGCTGTCTATATGTTGTTGTGATTTATGTGTAGTAGTGGGTATTGACTCATATTATGTGGATGGTTATCAACATACAATGCATGGTTCTGATGATGATACATATATGTATGCATAGAGTTAGGTGTTTACACATAATATATATATGTCTTGATTGGATGTGCAGGTTTAGGAAGTTGCTTGATGTATCAAGTGCCAGTTCAAGACCTCATTGGCGATAGCATCGGTGAATTCATTGGTGTTTCTTGGGATATGCATGAAAGTAATGGTTTCAAATTGTAAGATGAGAAGCTCCACTCGCAGGAACTTGCGAAAGAGGAGGGGATTGAGGACACGAAACACATTGTTCAGCTGTGAGACAACTAGTTAGGAATATAGGTGTAGTTGCATATGGTGCATGCTGAGGTGGGTGGCATCACTTAAGAGACCAATGATGGCATCATACTCTACTTGGTTGTTTGGCCTACTTGTTTGTTGGTGTGGTAGAGGGCTTGGGAGAGGGAATAAATAGCCCAGGAATATGATGCAAGGTTCTCATACCATTGACTTGCGATGTTTGTGTAGCCGATATAGATGTTTGGTTGAGAGGTCATCTGCATAAGCAAAAGATGGACTTATCCTCAACCAAAAGGGATAAAAAACAATAAATAAAATGTTGGGTTGTGTTAAACTAGACAATGCAAACATGGAAAAAAATGGTTTGACCCTTCCTTGTGTTGGGGGGCATTAAATGTTGGAACTTAGGGTGGTATCATACTCATTAGTGAGTATCCAACATTTGCAGGAGATCCCCTGTTGTTGTCTAAAATCCCGATAATTCTTTTGGAGGATCCAAGTCTTGATTGGAAGATGAGGAATCACTACTAGTTAGGAGACTGACCAAATAAGATACGATATTGATGGTATCCGGTAAGGGAGAAACGACTTCCTCAGTGGGTAATCCTTGTAAGACTGTGCTGAGATAAGTGAGTTGATCTTGGAGTCTCATGAGTTCGAGACGAGCTTCTCATTCAACGCGTAAAATGGGACATGAATGAAAAGTGAGAAGTATTGTCATAGGAACGACAGGGACGTGGTACTCGAGAGTAGAGGGGTTTTTGCGTTTCCAAGGAGTTGAATTGATCCAAAATGGATGTGATGGCCATGGAAGGGAGCATGTGCATATGAATCCCACAGGAGGAACATCCATTATGTGGTGATGTCGTCGTAAGATCTGTAGGTTAGGGGTCTTGAGGCATCGTAGGCTCCACAACGAGAACTGTCGTAAGGGCAGGTTGTGGTGGAGGAGCAACCAGTGTTGTTGTTGATGTAGTGACCACATTGATAGAAGCTGCTTCTTGGTTTTGTGGGAAATAATTCTCAACCATCGGTTGAGTGAGGTGAATGGTCACCAAGAAATCTCGAAACTAAGGGAATTCGGGACAATGGTATGTGTAATGCCCAAACTGTGAACAAATCGAACATGCATGATTCGTATGCAATGATTTGGACTTAGGTGTGGGCGATGATGACGTTCCCACTTCTACTTTCGGTGGAGCAGGGGTCACACTGATCGGGGTAGTGAGCAAGTTCCTGAGCTCTGGAAAGGTGGGGTACAGGTTGTTCGCATGTCCTTGTTTCTCGTAGAGAGCACATGGTGGGGTGACCCTTTGTGTGGGAATATTGGTCATTAATGAGGCTTTTAACTGTTGTTGGTTGATGCCCCTTATTTTAGCCTTAACGACTCCTGATGGTATGGGTTCAGGGTTAGGTAGGAGGGGCCTTTCAACTTAGGTTGTTTCATTCCCCCATTGGTAGTCAGTGGCGATTAGTTGTGGCTTAGTTGTGGATGTCATAGGTTCGATTGAAGGTACATATGGTGTAACCGACCTAGTAGGTGTAACAACCGAAACATGGACAAACTCATAGTGGGATACTAGTTTAGAATCCATTTCTGGGTAGGGTGGTGTAAGGTACCATTACAGAATACCCAAAGTGAGTCCAGATAGAGTCACCTGATCCATAATTGACATCCCTTGCACACATGTGGGGGGATACACGAAAGGGATTTGGAAGATCGGAGGTACCGATGGATTCAACGTTTATTCAATGCCCTGGCTCAACGACAGTGCTTGATGGTGTTGAGGGGGAGGTGGGCCCATTTTCAGTGGTGAAAATTATGCACATTAGGCCATCAGTGGATGTGTGGATCTCAGGTAGTGGACCGTAGTACACCCCTAGCAAGTTAGAATTGTTGTACATGTCGGGGGAAATATCAACATGGGGGGTTGATTTGTTCCAGTGACAGTGAGTAGGATATTGTCAAGGTTGCTAGTAGCATTGGGATCATAGTAATTGAGATGGTCGAGGGTGACAATCTTCCCATTTAAGGGAAACATCATGATACAAAAGACCAAGGAGGCGACCACCTTCATAGCATACATGTAACTACGCCCCAAGAGGATGTTGTATTCGAGTTGAGCATCGACTACCTTGATATTAATCATGACCATCTTGGCCCATAGCTCTATGGGGACATTTTGGTACAATCCTCTAGGTTGGGATGTCATCCCATCATATGCGCGAAGAGCGATAGACGAGGGAACCAACTCGAGTGATCCCAATCATTTCCAAACATTAGAGGACATGACCCAAGTGGATGCACCTTCATCGATGATACACCGATGAATCATAATGTTCTTTATCATGTCAGGCACTTGAAATGCGACTGAAGAGGGTAGTCATGGTTCACCTTTGTCGAGATCAAAGGTCACGAGGTGCGAGTCGAACGGATCGACGACGCGAGTGCATTGAGTAACTCCTTTCGTTGGGTTGGGCATGACTGTAGCACCTCTACTGTGGACATCGCGACAGGTGACTGAGCTAAGTCATCCAAAATACTATAATTGCGAGAAGCTTTCATATGGGGGTTATTAGGTGTGCGTTGAAGTGGAACTTTGGTAATTCGTGGGATCTGATCGATACTTGGGCATGGTATTTGCAAAGGGCCCTCTGAGGGGATAGGGACGTCATCCACTTGGGGAGATTCAAGCCTATAATAAAATTTGGCTTGAGTCTAAAGATTAACATCTAGCGTGTAGATATTTTGGAAGGAGCCATCGCCATAGGGGTGGGGATCTCGTTGTTGTGTAACGACCCCTTAATTGGAGAAGGGTTGTTGTAAGACAACGGTTTGTGGTTGGGGAGGATTGGGGGCCTAAGGAGGATTTATCACTATCTTCTTCTTGGCTTCCACCCAATGTTGGCAGTCGGGGATAAGAGGGCAGTGATGGGTGTAATGACCATATTCTCTACAAATGGAACAAGAGTAATTGATCCTCGGGTTGGTGTTCTCCCCTTATTTGGAGGTATTTTTTGTCCCCATGTTCTAGTTACCTTGGTTTTTGTTTTACTGGGGAGGAGGGTTTCCCCCTTGCACCTGCTACTGGTTTTGCTTGTTCTTTCCTTTCTTCTTCCCCTGATTTTGAGGATTATGGGGATTTGCGGTGTTCAACTACTCAAATTGTTGATCTTGTTGTGTGAAAGAAGGCTAAAAAAGGTTGACCCCAATGTGATGTGTGGGGATTTGACCCATTGGGCATGGAAACAGAGAGTAAGAGTTATATCTCGGTGGTGGGATAAATGCAGTTTGTGCTCGATAAGATGTGGACATAGGAACGAAATGCGCTATTTGTGGTGTAGGGACCATTTATGTTTGGATAACGTTGGTATAAGTAGGACTATAAGGTCCATCTTGTAACTAACCAACTGGGGGTTGGTACAAGAGGAGGGTCGGGTTCCAACACATATGGCATGAGTGGATACTGTGGGGCCATATTAAATGGTGCAGGAGTAGGAAGAGGAACCTTTCCTTGGTGGGAAATGGACCCAATAAGCCCATCCACTGAGTGTGACGAACCCTCAGGTGTAGGATCCAATGAATTATGCCGAGGGGCATCAAGGAGGATAGTGTAAAGGTATCCGGATTGTGCATAGATAAGATTCAAATGATGGGTTTTCATAATAGCCTTTTCCTCACTTTGCAGCATTGAGGTTCCTACATATTTAGCAATGGATGGTTGGAGTGATTTGATGAACCAATCCAACAATAATGGTGGTTATATCTTGATATTACACAATGTTCAACGTCTACGCCACTGATGGATATGGTCTGTGATGTGTGTAGATTTGTTTTTTTCAAAACTCGGTGAGAATTTTGAGACCAAGGTCATGGTGAATCATAAGATGGAAGTATATGAGAAATGTGGTGGCAAATGTTGCAAAGGTGGCATGGGCTAATATTCGTAAGTTCACATGCCATTTGGCTATTGTTCCGGTGAGGGTTCATTGAAAGAGGCAAAGCCTCATAGAATATTCTACTATGTTGTTGGAGGAACACCATAGGTGGAAGGACTTGACATGGTTGGAAGGATCATCCGCTTGCTTCTATTTGAATTTAGGAATGTGGGAGGGAAGTTTATCTAGCATAGCTGGCCATCTTGGATGATGTGCAATAGAGTCATTGATTAGTTTAGCCAAATTTGGGCGATTTAGGCTAGCCATGAAAGGTAGGGTAGGATTCCGTCTTGCCATTGTGTGATGTGTGTGGTTTGTGTGAGGTGGAGACCAATGTGGTGTTGAAAATAACAAATGACCTCCTATGAGAGAGGAGGGATCAAAGTGGGCCAAAGGATCTTCGAGAGGAGAAGCCAAAGGATATCCTCTTCCAAGGGGAGGGGAGGAAAATGTATCTAGGTTCTCTCCAAGGGTAGAAAATGAAGGGGAACCTCTTTCTGCGGTGGAGGAGGTATAATGATCAATGTTAGTGAAATTATATGTTTAATAATTTCCCAATATTAAATTGTCGACCAAAGAATGTAAACTTGTGACAGATGGACACTATCTGTGCAGAGCTAGTTTGTCAAGAAGTTAACTGTGTTGTCTAACTAAGCTTAAAATTAAAACCCAATGCTGCAGAAAGGAAATCCATCCACACAACATAATTCAAAATGCATATCAAAGTGTACAATGCATTCAATCCAAGTGATCCTTGGAAAATGTCCAGGTACTGAAAATTTTGCTGCAGATATACTGCTTACCAATACAGAGCTTCATTGATTAAATGGGAAATCTTATGACACTGAGAGAAATAATTCAAACCTATTGAACTGGAAATTCCAACTACTTTGGTGGTAATTGGTTTTGACCAAGTACATGAACCACTGATATCACGCAGACAAGTAGTCTGCTTAGTAATGCAGTGCTATGATATTGTCAAGTCCCTTTGTTTTGAATAAAACTCAATCTAATTCAAAAGCTTGAAACTGAAAGTTGAAAGAGAATCTAAACTATCTCAATATCACTTCTATGATATACTAACAAGATTCAAATCTAACTAGCGTGCACACATTCTCCTATGGTAAATCCAAGCCTGCTAATTAAACGAATTACATGATTTTAGTTATTCTATGATATGATCAATTCCATAATTTTAATAAACCAAATCACACACTTTAAAGCACTTTACTATAATCAATACCAGATCTAATTAACCACAAAAAATAAATATACTTATATAAAATACAAATAGTAGTTTTGTATCTCTTGATGGGGGCCCTTCCTTCTCAAGCTACAAACTACAGATCACAGATAATTAAAATCTCAGGGCATCAAAGCATTACAAGACCATTAAACATTAGATGGATGCAATAGATGAGAGAAAGTTATTTAATATTATTGTCCTCCTCTTTAAAAATTACACACATGGTATTTATACATCAGACATCCATTGGGCGTGATCAAATTGGATCTCTAAATGGAGAATCCGAATTTTACAAATTTAGACAAAAATCCCCCAAATCTGGAATTTGTGATTTTGGGCTGATTGGATTTAAAGAACCCCACATATATCTCAAACCGAAGAATATTTGTAGAAACTATCTGAAGTAGACCCAATTTGATGGTTTTTGAGAAAAACCCATGTCTCATAATATTTATATTCACCTCCATATGCACGAAAATCAAGGCGCGATATGGTTGTTTGGAAACGTTGCTGCTAAAATTATGGGTTTGACTGGAATCTTAAACAAGCCTTGGAGGTTCACACGTGTGAGATGTGTGTGATCCAATGGAAATAGAACCATGTTGGAGACATATTTTACCAAATCCAAGTGGCATATTTTCATTTGGAAACCTAGAACTATCTCAAACTACTCCAATTACAAGTTTTTTGGAAAACTTGTAAACATTGGAAAACTTGTAATTACAGGTTTTACAAGTTTTCTGGAAAAAACTTGTAAATAGAAATTAGTTACCATTTTCATCATCAAAACCTACTCAATTAAGTAAATATCAGGGACTTAACAATAATTAGACCTTACATATCTTAAAGAACAAAATCATGAAGTTTTTATGAGTTTTGGACCTTACATATCTTAAAGAACAAAATCATGAAGTTTTTATGAGTTTTGGGGACTTGGAATGACAAAAGGGATAATATATGATGACAAAAAGGAATAGTCTAATAACACAATTAACCAAAACCACTGCATAAAAGAAGTTAATTTGGAGGCATAAAATTCCCCCACAATGAGCATATGGCATGTCCTCATGCCATGAACTCATTATGCATTTGTTTCCAACCGTGTGAAGAATGTCCATCCTTGTTTCTGCATGGAGACTAAGATTCTTATCAACCTGCAACCAAATAACAATCTCTCTGTTGTTCGTTCCACAAATCAATAACCCTGTAAGTCTTGTTGTTGCACCAAAGTGGTGAAAAATGGAATCTCAATCCAAACTATTTTGTTCCATCTCTTCTCAAGGATTTGATATAAATATTAGAGTGGGTAATAGAAATCTTGAAGTAAGGATATCACATAGGATACTTGAGCTGTGATGGAATAGCAAGTACATTCCATTTTTTTTCGAAGCTGTCAATGTTGTTAGAGAAATTTTAGTTTTAACCTGCTCAAATTCTCATAGAATTGAATATTTTAGATTGTTCTTGGTTTTTCAATACTTCTTCATGATATTTGAACAATTCAACAAGCATATGGTTCTTTCTTTGAGCATAAATTTCAGACATTGAATCATATTCATGCAAAAATCTATTTCCCGCTAGATTTGATTGAGAATGAAGGATATGAAAGAGCAGAGATGAATGCCACCAACATGCAGGTTTTGAAATTTCAACTGTTAAAAAGAATTTTGAATGAATCTAATTCACACAATAGATTTTGTTCTTGAAGGGAAAAATCATTATAACTTCTTTAAAATATGCCACAGTTTGTATTTCAAGTTTCATGCCTAACTATAATCATTGTTCATGGAGGTATATTAAACATACAACTGAAGGGGATTTGCAATTTATTACTTGGAAAGTCAAATCATATATTTATTGTTTTTCCCTTTTCAAGACTTGTGATTTGATTCTTTTTAAATTTTGAATTTTATGCATCCATCTCTTTGTTGAAATATTGTAACTTCAAAGAATATTCTATTTGTACTTTATTATTGTTCATCCAGAGATGTTTTATTCCTCCGTCGGGATGTTATTATTATATTTAATAATGTAAAGTCATTGAGGTAAATCCTCCCTTGTAAGTCGGGGCAATAGATCCCCTAAGGGTCATTTGTAATGGGGTTTTTAAGTCCCCTAGAGGGGTCGGCCCAGTCAGCAAAGAGATTAAATTATTGAGGCCGACCTGTCAAGTGAAAAAGTCAAGTGAATGTAAAGTATAAATAGAGGAGGTGTGTTCCTCATTTGAACACACACTCACTCACTTGTGAAATCACATAGGAGAGAGAGATATATGAAAAGGAGGAGAAGGAGCTCTTGTTTGGGAATTTCATATTTGTACTTTTGATCATCTATATTGAGGAAGTTTTGTTGGGTTTTCTACCCCATGAGGGTTTCCCAGGATAAATTGTGTCTCTTGTGTTTATGTTGTGCTTGTTATTCTTTCAATGATCCTGTATATGATATTGTTGTGAAATTGAATTGAGCGCATATTGAATCTTAACATGGTATCAGAGATAGCCTCAAGGAAGGGAATGTATGGCACTTACGACACTTGTTTCACTTGCGAAAATTTGAAAGTTAGGGCTTTGTATAGAAAAAACTAGTCATTGTGGAACTTTCGCTATAAATCACTTTTGGCGAAGTTCAGTATCTGAAACTTGGACAAGACGAAGATGACATGTTCCTGTACTTTTTGAACTATGATCCATACAAGTTAGGGTTTCTGCCTCTTCCAGAATGAATCCATAAACAAGTGACCGAGGTAAAAAGGTCATATCTCGGGCTAGGAAGCTCCAAATGGAATTCCGTAAAAAGTGACAGTTAGGGCACGGACTATAGTTTCAAAGGTTTGAGTATAAGAGGCTGAAGTTGAAACAGTGACACGTGGCACTCCATACAATTTCGATATGTTGTTTCATCCCATAAACAAGTCATGTTGGGAAAAATAGCATATATCTCTCATGAGGAATCCAATGAAGCTCAAATATGTGGGGTTGGAAATATGACAGGTCAGGATACCACAGGCCGAAGGTTCAGATCCTGAGGATCCAAAATTTTAGAGATACACCAGAAACAATACGACACATCTGAAATGGCTTAATGGAGGAAATCAAAGAAGAGGAGGAAGAAGCTCTCACTTAGGATTTTCAGTTTTTAGGTATGGAAAGACCTGATACAATGTTGGAGACACATGATGCAACATTGGAAACTTTGAAAATGGATTTGGAATCCATTCATCATAGATATTAATCTTTCATCAAAATGTTGTAGGAGGAAGAAGATTGAAAATTAGGGTTTCCAAGTAAGAAGAAAACCTAGCAAGGTTGGGAGACTCATAGGGAAGCAATGAAGGAGGTTTAAATGGAACTGGTATTCTATCATCCTAGCACCATGAACCTATATAATATGTTTACAAGTGATCTACCTTGGATGATTAAGGTTTTATCCTTCTAGAAAAGACTACAAGCAATCTCGACAAGTATGACTTGAGGAGAAGTAGGTATGTTTTGAAATTTGTTTCATTTATCTGATGATTAAGATCATGATATGTTTGTATTCATATGATTGAGTTTAGTACAATCATGAATAATTTTAGACTTGTCTGATCACCTTAGTAAAAGTATGAATGCATGCGAATTATAGAATACATTCATTGATTAGGGTTATGACACTTATGATTGTACTAACGCACCTGTGGTGTTGTATGAGGATGATGTTGTCCGCTAACATGAAAGGTGCATCAAGAAAGACAAATCAAGTTATAGATCAAGAATATATGACCATGATGACATGAAGACAAAGACTCATCCATAGTCATTGATCACATAGAAGCTCTACTTACAAGGTATGTATAATTTGATTCGACAATGTTTAACTTATGAGATATGCAGGTTACTAGCACAAGGTCTCTAAATCATTGAAGAGAACAAAGAAGACATTGTTTGGGTATGTTAGACATAACTAGCAAGCATGATAATCTAGGTATGTTTTCCTATATCGAGTTAGAATCCTACCTTGTGTTAGGATCTTATATAAGTATACTTTTGTATGATTGATACTGATTATTCATGAAGTTATCAAAGGGTTATGCATATTATGCTTCTTAGTTTGATTAATGATATGACAAACTAAAAGAGTCATATGGTCAAAAAAGAATATGCAGGAGTAAAAGAAGTACTCCCTAAAACCTTGAATACTAACGCTTGTGATAAATTACCTGTGTATGAAATGATCATGACCATACATATTTAAGATTATAATGTTTTGATAGTATTAAGATTATACTAATGAATGTATGATTATGTATGAGATTTTGAGGATGACACAACGATGAAACTAGTGCACACTTAAGCATGCATAGTGGTCTAGGATGGATAGAAGTTCAAAGACATATAATCATGATGCTATCATAAAGAGAAAATAGAGATCAAGAGGGAGGTAACGACACAAACATAAAACATAAGTATTTTAGTTGTTATTTGAATTACTTCTTGAAATGATATTGCTCGTAATAGTTGTATGCATATTTGTATTCCTAGAATATATCATGCATAGTGTAAGCATTCATATAGCATTGAACAGTATACTACTAATATGCATATGATGGTTAAGTTGGACAAACATTCCATTGTTGCTTGTCTAGAATGAAACCTCTTTGCTAACATACTGGGAGCTGTGCAGGCTCTTAATAGTCTGTTCTGGTAGAGATGGAAGGCATCTAGATAGCCACTGTATGCATACATGATATGGAAAAGTGTTGTGCCAAAGTATTGGTCAAGATAGTTGCATAACTATGTGAATCATATAAGTATGCATAATAGGTTATCATTGAAATGTCAACGTGATTTGATGATTATGAAGTATCAATAATCATGTAATTGAATTTGATTTGTAGGAAAGATCATGTGTTATGATCTACAAAAGAAGGATGGTGAACACTTGTTCCGAAGCACAAGTGATGATTGTTCAACAAGAAGACTTACAAATCAAACATACTATAGAAGTACAAACAAAGGCTCGTAGCTAAAGGATTCTCTTAGGAAGAGGGAGAGAATCATGATGAGATGTTTTGCTTCAATGGCTAGACACACTTCTAGAGATAGATTACACCCATGGATGGCAAGACCGTTCTCTTGAAAGGTGTAATTGAAGAAGAAGTGAATATCAAGCAAACTCCCAAGATCTGAAAGAGAATCACATGATTGAAGAAGGCTCTGTATGGGTTCAACAGGTACCCAGGATCGATAGTTATTTGATGAGATTGATGATCACCATGGGTGATGCGGATTTCAACCTTTGCTACAAGGGTGAAGATGGTTTCTATATACAGATGCCATTCTTATCTTAGATGGATGCAAGAAGGAACTCACCATAGAGTTCGAGTGATCTTGAGGCTCATATCAGTAGACCCATCCGACGGGAGATGGCACAGATAGATATGCAGAAGATCACTCAATGCAGAGTGTGAATGATGTTCAGTCACAGAGGGAGTAGATCTCAGAGTTAAAGAATCCTGGCATGATTCTTGTGATTAGATATGTGGCTGAGATCACATGAGATTTTTCCTTAGCCAAGGAAAATGTGAAGTAGAGATCCATGATGATGGACGGTGGTTTCTACAGTTTATAGACAGATGGCTGGTTCATTGATGTATCAGACAAATAGCAGGCCAGCTATATACTTTGTTGTGGACACCCTGAGTTAGTATCTAGTTGAGCTTAGACGTGTTCACCTAGTAGTTGCAAAGCATGTGATGAGGTACCAGAAAGGTACGATAGACATTGGTCTATACTATGTTGGAGATCATGAATACAGATTGTATGGTTATACAGATGTAGATTGGACCGTTAGTGTCTCAGACAGGAAGATCACCTCAGGTGGATGTTATTGTCTGGGATCCGCCATGATCTCATGGTTTAGCAGGAAGCAGTCTAGTGTGGCTCTCAGCATAGCTGAAGCAGAATATATAGCAGCTTGCTCTGCTAGTTGTGAAGCCATATGGCTTCGGAAGCTGTTGTTAGGACTATTTGACTTAGATATCGACTCCATTTTGGGGATGCTTCATGAGATTTGGGGTGCATGGTGTATGCTTAGCCATTGGAATGTCTAAGATAGATTGTAGCATGAGATATGGTCCATGATGGATATGCACAAGTTAAGATAGCTTGCTAAATGGATGCTTGAACTTAGGATGGTGCCAACTTGGTTATCTTCTCTTAGGCATTAGAGATCTCTTGCTTGGATGGTGGATGCCCTTCATAGTGGCCACACAGAGGGATCACCTAGCTAAAGAGCACCCTACATGGATCATTGTGCATTGTGGAGGAGGACTTCAAGCCCTAGTTGGCATGTAGTAGTGTGAAATCATGTTTGGAGGATTGGATATGGCTCGGGAACTCATGGGGCTGAAACAATGTTCTTGCAAGGGGTAGCTCACCTAGTGGAGTACATTGCTTTGGAGGATCAATGGAGCCTATGGAGGCTCATGATGGAGTGGTGTGCACTTGCCTTACATAGCTACATCACCTTAAAGTCATTATTATGCATGACATCACCTTGGAGCATGCCACACGTACTTTAGAGTGGATATCTCACTTGTGTTGTCCTACAAAGGACTCATTGTAGATTACTTATAAGGGTTAAGGCCCATATTATATTGTTGGCCTCCCTTACCTCTCATATAAATAGAGAAAGGAGATAGTCTTTCCATTAACCATTATTGTTGTATCTTTCTCTTTTTACTTGACTTCTTTAAGAGATTAACTAGGGTTCATGAGATCATGAGGAAACCCTAGAAGAAGCTATGGAAGGGAAAGTGGAGGTCTTGGTTTGCGGCTTGCTCTTGTGACTAGGGTTTGATCCTATTGAGTAGACGTTGGAGATGATGATCCTAATAGTGTTCATTTTTATTAACTCTCATGTAGATATGTGACTAGGAGAGGAGTGTGCACTAGCCTCTCTCTTTGTCTCTCAGTCTTCACTTGTACTTGTATTCTCTCTCTCTCATGAGGCACCAAGGTTTCTTAGTCTTCTTGGAGTTTCCTGGAGCATCTTGGAGGTCTAGGGTTTTGAGAGAAAACCCGAGAGTGAATTGGAGAAGAAAAGAAGATGAGGAAATATTTCCTTGGAGGTTTTGTTGGAGATATTATTGCACTTCGAACTTCTTGGTTGAGATAGGGTTTGATGATTTACCCTAGCTAGGGATTTTGGATAGTTAGGAGTTTTGTACTAGTCTTGAGAGAAGGGGATGGTGTGTACTTGTACTTCATCTTGAGCTGATAAATGAAGTTTCCATCTATCCATCTCTTGTGCAATTTTCATCTTTGAATTTCAGCTATATATGTTCTTTATGCATTGACATTTACAACCATTTATGTCTTATTGATTTGACATAAGGGGCAAATTGTTAAGTGTTTTGACATCTAAGGAAGAATATAAAGGAAAGATTTTACTGATGTTATATTACTATAATTATTGTTGTAAAAGTGTATTTTCAGATCTAATTTATTGGCTGGTAAGTTGCCCTAGAAGAGGTTGGAAATTATCTCTTTGTTTGGTATATTTTCTCCTTGAATTGCTAGGAAGTTTGGGGTTGTTTGAAGTGAGTTATTGTGATCTTTTCCACCATTGTTTTATACTTCAATTTACATCAGTCCTAAGGCTAAAAATTCTAGGGATAAGATATGAAAAACCTTCTAGGAAGAAGGTGAAATTTTTGAATTGCATTAATTGCTCAAGTGCATGAAATTTCAGCATGGTATCAAATCTTGTTATGGTTAAGATCACTCTTGAGTAAGAGGGAGTTTGTATTTCAACTAGAGTTTACCTAGGATAGGAGCTTGACCTAGTTGACTATCTGGATGATAAACCCTAGGTTTCCTAGAGACGGACTTGGACCAAAGAAAGGGGTTTGTCTTCTTGATTTGAAAATTATCCAGGATCTTTATAACCAATATTTGCATGTGAATGTTAAATGCTAAAATCTACTAAAGAGGCTTAAATGACAATTTAAAGAGCAAAACTCAAGCACATAAAGCACATAAAAGAGATATGCAAACCAAAAAATGAAGACAAGAGCTGATAACGGAGTTCACCCTTCTTGGGCTACATCTCTGGGCCGCTTCCAATGGGAAGGTTGATCTTATTAAGTCTTCAAAGGTTACAAAATGAGTGTTCTGGAAACACCTATGTTTTCTTTTTGTAAAACGCAGAAATAGACTGTACCATTGCGACCGTCTCGAAATTCTGAGAAAAATGAGTATAAAGTTGACCATATATGCTTGAGATCTCCTCTGGCACACAAAACGAGATCAACTTCCTGCATTAAAGAAAAAATAGCACTGACAGTACGGATTTTGCCTCGAGATATGTGCCCATCAATGGCCTATGTGCCTTGGGAAACGTGCCTATACTCTGTCTCGATTACTGTGCAACCTACTCTACTATGTTAAAGCCGAACATAGTGCAAATACGACACTAAGAACTTAATTACTGCGTGGGAAAATTTCTCAAGAGAAGTGGGAACCACTGGGAGGCGACCTTAGGGCACAGTTAGACTACACCTTTGTTGGTGTAGTGTTGAACACCGCCCTCGAGACTCCATTCGAGCCCACACGTCTTCGTGAGGAGCCACCTTTAGTTAAATTCCGGACATTACTCCTTGTACCTCACGGTATATCTGGAGCTCCCCTTTTCTCCCGTAACCAAGTTTCATCCTATAATAAAATAAAACTGATCAAGAAGCCGCTAGCAAAACATTTACAAATACAACAACACTCATTTTTTTACTCCATTTTGGCACTGATCTTATTTATAGTATTTCAATCTTTTATCAGATCTTGTATTGCTTATAACTATCTTATGTTGTTGATCTTAATTCATATTTGCAAGTGATTTTTGCTTTAAGTCAAGTCTTATTCAAAACTCCTAAAAAACTTACCCAATCATAAACCTAAAGCTTAATCAGCCTTAGTAACTCATAGGGACTGCCCCCTTGGCTTCGTTAGAAGTTCTTCCTAAACAGAGGAGTCAAGATCAAGTGACAATACTTGATTCGAGACTTGCCACCCAAGGAACGCACCTAAGGAGCTTGAAGATTTCTGCTGCGATAACCCCTGGGTGCATGTTTCGGCGGAAACAAGAATCAATACATGAAATAAAAAGTTTATTATTCTTCTAACCAACTAGTATAGGAAATTTTTTTATCATTTTCAATTAAACGGTGCAGGGAAGAACATTATTTTTCCTTTTAATTGAACAACAATGAAATAAGAAATGTTATTTTCCCTTTCAACATCAAACAATAGATTAATGGACAAAAATCACACTAAAAAATTCTAAATCTTGAACCATATTATAAAAGTAAGAATTCTCCTATTTAATCAACTGAACCTCTTTCTAATTTAAAAACAATCACTGAATTATGACTCGATATAATGACACTAATTCCTTAAACATTTAACTGAGCATATTCGAATGGAATGCTAGAAATAAACAAGCAATTAAATTGTACCAACCTGAGATATCGCCCTTGTTATGGGATGTCAAAGGCCGCAAAAGGCTGTCGAAGATCCGCCGCAAGTACATGCTTGATTTCCAAATGTTCAATGTCCACCAGAAACCACCCTACCGCTCCCAATGGGTACTCTTTTTCCCTTGGGACCCTCGAGTTGCAATGGGGATGAATGTAAGAAGATATGCTAGCGTAGTCAAGGGATGCAAATAACACTAAGGGGCTACCAACCCAGTTCGTCCAATAATGAACCACACTCTCAATAGTTACCGAATAAAAATGGGCATAATCTACACCATCCAACAATAGGGGAAAAAGATGTGTGAGCTTCATACTCACCTCTCCTTTTTATATCTTTGAGAGTCTTGCCATGTGTCTCACACATGCAAAATTAAGAATATCTTATTTTCTTTTTGTTTAATTATTCACCCACCCATGTGTCACTTTGCTTACAATTTCCAAATTTTCCATTTATTTAATAAGATTTACTCTCACCTATAATCCTATATTTTCTCAATCATGTTTCCTTTGATTTCTCAATTTCTCCCGATTGAGTGGGTGTGTGATTGGAGTTCTTTTAGCCTTAATTTAATAATTTAAATCTATTTCTTTTTGGACAAGTTGATCCTAGTTGTATTTTACAAATTATGATTAACTTATTTGCTCATGATTAATAAAAATAATTTTCATTTCATTTTTAAAATAAACACCATTTACCCATAGTAATTATTTTATTTACGCGATGTGTTATGACAGGCATATCAAGGGTTCCATGCTCCATGCATGCCCTTCAAATATCCCTCTTCCATGGTGGGGACTAGTGCGGTGACTGAGACCATGTTAACTCATTCACGCCCACACTACTAAGAGACTCACAGTTCCTGGGGAATAAGGTCGAGACCTTATTGCGTGCCCCCTAGTCTAATCCTTGCAAGTGACCAAATTCGCGACCTACCCTCACGGAAACATGCATCTGACGAGCAAAATCCTCTCTTATTTTTTCCCAACTCGTCGCATAGAGTAATCACTAATCTTACTACCTTTCTTCCCATTCAACCCCATTACCTGATGTGGAACGATTGGAAATTGTGATCCCATTCCTACACGTAAAACACTATGCACATCAAATATTTCAAAGAAAAATCATAATATATCAATTTACATCAGATTAACATCACCTATCATGGATACCTGACTCAATCCAGAGTCTACACGGTATCGATGCAACCTTGCATTGCAGGTACTTGTATTTCACTATCACGCTTGACAACCCGTCAAAAGTACATGATATACAAACATTTGATCATCATTTCATAATTTCATGGAAAAATAAACATTTTGATCGTCATCAAATCATCATTTCATAATTTCATAATTTCATGGTAGCATAGACATTGATCATCATCAAATCATCATTCCAGAATAGATATTTTTAAACATTCAACTTATTCATCAAAGTACTAGTTTTCCACACATAACCATGCCATTTGCAACTCAATGCCTTAAAAAATAACACAACATAATAATCCAAGTATGAATCCACACATAACCAAGTCATTTGAAACTAAATGCCCTCAAATAATAGCATAGATTCATAATCAATGTCTGAAATAAAATCAAGGCACTACATTATGATGAAGGATCTAAGCCATAATGACTCCAAAATACTCCTCTATCTCATTGCTTCTCCATTTATTGCTTGGTGAATAGGAGGATATGCCTAAATTTAGTACGTAGAGACACACATCCCCCTCATCATGTTGCTTCCTTACCATCTGATACAAAGAACATACCAATTATCTTGAACTCAAGCTCACAAAAAAATAAAATATTCATAAATTTCAAGTTCATAAAAACGTAAGCATATGAAAATAAAATGTGGCAAATTCTCTAAAACGTCATCATAAGAAAATTCACTTTTAAGAAAATACACTCCAATAATAATCACAATTCATTTCAAATGAAATGAAGTCTAACGAAAACCATTATTTACATACAATCATTATATTTGAAATCAATAAGGCGCTAGTTATCTTTGTAGTTAACCTTGTTTTGGAAATTAAACTTTACATACAAAATCTAGTAAATGGTCAATGGGTCTATCACCATTATTAACCCACTAAATTGAAAACATGCCATCATATTTTGGAATGAATTCTATCCTATAATATACAAACATGTAAATATAATAGTCACATAATATATATAATTGTGCCGAGAGGCGCTCTACAGCCCAGTATGAGGGAGATCTTGTAACATGTGAATGTTTGTCGAGTGTTTGTCTATTAACAAAATAATACAAAGTAAACAAAAACGAATAATACAAAGTAAAAAGTAAATATGAGACTTAAACTAGAGACTTTAGAGCTTAGGATTAGGTGATAAATATTATGTCGATCATAAACAAAAAAAGAATAATTCAAAGTAAAAAGTAAATATGAGACTTAAACTAGAGACTTTACTTTTTACTTTTAATACAAAGTAAAATGTAAATATGAGATTTTAGAGTGTTTGTCGAGTAACAAAATAATACAAAGTAAACAAAAAAGAATAATACAAAGTAAAAAGTAATAAATATTATGTTGGACATAAACAAAAAAGAATAATACAAAGTAAAAAGTAAATATGAGACATAAACTAGAGACTTTAGAGCTTAGGATTAGAAGGCTCGGGTATTGCACTCAAGGAGCTATTCAAGGAAAGGTTTGCACCTCGGGAGATTTGATCCCTCTCGGCGCTTGATAGAGGCTAGGATTTGGATCTATGCTGGTATAGTCCAATCGTCGATGGGCGCATCGCCATTATTAACCCACTAAAATGCAAACAATGACGATATATTAAGGAATGCATTCTGATTTGCAATATAAACATGTTAAAACAATAATCACATAATTTAATAATGCTTCTATTGACCTACGCACCATGACAAGTCCATGTACAAACATTCATATAAATGAAGAAAACATTTAGTTGATGATGATGAAGATAGTAGTTAATGTTTATTGAGATCAATTTTGGTTTATTGAACCTTAAGAAATTACTTTGTTTGTTGTAAAAACATATTCTTATGATAAAAAAAGCCTATAAAGAAGTGTACCAAGGTCACCATAGTTTTGACAAGTTAGAAGATTAGAGAGGTTAATATTATAATACATATTGTAAAACTGCGATCTAATGTGGTTGCACTCTAAGAGAAAGCGACTTTCATCCTCAATACTCTTAGTCTCACAAAGATGGCAAATCCTTTCCTCCCACGGTGTTTTAGGAATTGTCCAGCACCATGTTTCACTATGAAGCTCATGAGAGTTTGTTCTTATTTTGGCTGTGTTAGTTTTCTTCTTCGAGCTAGTTAAAATAGGAGATACTTTTGGTCTTCTAGATTAGGGTTAATGACCTCCTTGTAGTATCTTAACTTCCTTAACCTCTAAATCCTTCTCACCCCACATTTTCTCTTTAAACTTAGAAGTAGCAGTATTTTTAATGTTATTGATATTTTGCAAACTTGCATTTTCGTATATCCCCCAATGGTTTAACCAAGCTATGTTATCTTTATGCCAACCTATCTTGAGTTGGAGGTGGTCTTGACTAGATTTTAAAGTAATTTTAGGGAGTCTTTTGTATCCCATGCCATTTATATTGTACTTGTACATCAAGTACTTTGTCATACTGATGCTCTCTATGGGGAAAGGCCTGCTTCTATAAGAAGAATAGGATAAGACGTATTACTTTTAATTCCAAGGTTATAAGTTATAAAACGCTTTTAGATTTGCTCGATCTTTCTCCAGGATTTTCTAGAGATGTTGCATCCCCAAACTTCACAGCCATACAAGATAATGAGAGTGATGAGAGTTTCAAAGAGAAACTTATTTTTATCCCACATCATAAGGTTTGTTGATTTACAATTGTTTTCAAGACCAAAATAAGCTTTCCACCCTCCATTAATCCTTTTCTCAATGCTATAGTTCTAGTTGAGCTTGTGATGAATATCAATTCTAAGATATTTATAG
The DNA here is from genome assembly GCA_027924585.1 of Larix kaempferi. Classification (NCBI taxonomy): domain Eukaryota; kingdom Viridiplantae; phylum Streptophyta; class Pinopsida; order Pinales; family Pinaceae; genus Larix; species Larix kaempferi. The sequence goes on along the minus strand of BSBM01000397.1, from coordinate 4,951,894 downwards.
GAAGAAACTTCCTCCAAGTTGTTATTGTCATATACAAAGTTATAATAAGTGACCTTCTTGCACTTGATAATCATCACTTGTGTTTTGTCTATGTTAACGGTCATACCCATGTTAGAGCAGAAATGCTCTAGAGTTCTCAATTGCTTATCAAGGTCAAAGGGATGTCTTTCCATAAAAACAATATCATCGACATAAAGAAGAAGAATGACGACAATTCCAGCTAAGGTCATGTTGGCACAACCTATTTCATCTAAAAAACCTTCTAGCTTATCGATGTATATGCCGAAAAGGGTAGGAGAGAGGGGACAACCTTGCTTAACTCCAATATTAAAACTAATATCTTTTGACTACCACTCAGTGTTTTTGAATTTGGCAATGACGATCTCATACAATCTTATTGCAATAGCTCTCAACTCGAGAGGAAACTTTAGCTCTTTTAACCTCTTCCACAAGTTGTTTCTAGGAACTGTATCGAAAGATTTCCTAGAGTCCACAAAGCAACAAAAGAGACTCAATTTATTATTACGACACTCATCTACAATAATCTTGAGTGTAACGAGGTGGTCCATTGTTGAGTGATGTCTTTTGAAGCCCACTTGACCTTTAGCTTATTTTCCCTCACTTTCAAGGTATATGCTGATATTCTTTTCCAAGATAATACCATAAAGCTTTGCTAACATAAGACTAATCATAATGATCTATATAGTTGAAAGGAAACCTATAAAGCTAAATCACACTTCATTAACTATTTTAAAAGTATGCATAGTAATGACTCATAACTAAAGCAATTTGTTTAACAATAGATTTTCCTATGCAAAAAATATCATACAAATGAGGAAAATATCGGAAACATATAACCCTAGGTAACACTTATTAATTATTTTAAATATGCATAGTTTTTTTTTCACAACGAAAAAAAAAACCAACTTTTTTATTAGTAAAAGTTGTATCAGAAATTACATCATGACCAAAAGGAGAAGCGAAATCTTCTTTGATATCCAAAAACAGTAGGGGACATATTTTTACATATTTACATAACATCAGTTGCTTTCATACTAAATACAAAAAAGCACAATGCTACAACAAAAGGGCGGGAACTGATAAAACAAAGACTTCTATGCCGGAAAAAAGGACTATGATCCCTATAGGACATCGAAAGGACAAAGAAGAAAATTTAACCATAATCAAAGAGGTATAGTCTGTCAGATGCTACAATGACCCCCTCATATAGTTCTTCAACAGTTAAATAGCCATCCATATCCCCGATAACCGATTTAGAGAGCTGATCAACAACTTCATTGAACTCCCTATAAATGTGACTGAAATTTACTGAGTCAAAAGTAGAAATGAGGTGTTTGACTTCGGTGACCTAGTGCTCTAGAGACAAAGAGTGCAAGGAGGATGAACCCAAGGCCCAATCAATAATGCATTTAGAGTCTCTAGCTACATGAAGTGTTATGATGCCCCTACGATTTGCAAACCATAAGAGGCCCTAGAGAGAAAGAAGTTCAGCTCTCGTATTAGTGCCTTTGCCCCCTTTGAGATACAGATGGAAAGAAAGTTTCAGATCCAGCTTCACAAATATACCAGCACCGCATAACCCGCCCTGCTCAACACCATCAAAGAAACCACATGGAACTTCAAAACTTGGTTCATTAGTACCAGTTCTCCCGGGAATCTTCATGAGATTAGGGTTGAAAAGGGCCCTGTATGACGAAGATGCCTTAATACCAGGGAAATTTTTAGGGGCAAAATTTTGCCAATTGGCTTTTTTGGGGCCTTTTTTCAAAAAATAAATTCGTTATTTGGTCATTTTTAGTCTCTAATATTGCCTATATTTACATAAAATATGTTTTTTTTTTATCATAATATTCACCAAAATTTACAAGTTTTGGTAGTAAATTGTATGTTTCATATTTAATATTCGTCTACCAATCTATATATGTGTTTTTTTCAATCCAAAATAATTGCCTAGAATACTATACTTAAGTATACTTTTATAATCCTTAAAAAATACCTTGAATAATACTAACCAGAAGAGGGTTGGGATTAATATTTTGGAAGATGAAGGCATTACGAGCCTTCTGAATCTCCCCAATAAAGAAGAAAATATATTTGCACCAACCCTATGATGTAAACCACGCATACATATTGTCCTCGAAGTGTACACAATTCCAAGCACAATGTAAATTGAACGAAGAAATAGTTTCTTTCCAACTGTTCTGAAAAAAGGAGCACAAGCCAAATAAGTGATCCACAATTTCTAGTTCAAGAGAGCATATATAACACACCTCGAGACCGGTCATTCCCCTTTTCTGCAAGTTTTTCCAAGTTAGGATCTTATTATGGAAGCATAGCAAGACAAAACATGAAATCTTTAATGGCAAGCGTCTTTCCCAAATGTTCTTTGTCCACCATAAGGGTTTATCATTCAATTCTGCCTCTAAAATACAATCATATGCTATGCGAGCACTGACATATCCATTACTTTTGTTATAAACCCATACCAACTTATCGTCGGCAGGATTCAAACAAATACCAACATGATATAGTTTGTTAACATATGAGTCCCACTCCGATGCAACAAACGAACACAAATTTAAATCCTACGAAGAATACCATCTAGTCACCATGTTGTATTGTAAAAGAGCTACATGTTTGAGAACGCACAAGTCTCTTCTTTGCAGCTCCCTTATCAAAATATCAGAAAGTTTGTACATACCCTCCAATCCGACCACAGGGTCGATCCCTAGATATATTTGGGTACCTATGCCCACGAGCCAACTAATGGCCTGGTTAATGATCGGGTAAGACTTGACAAGGCTATGCCAGGTAAGGGAACATTTCTTATTCAATTGATGACCATAACAAAACCAGTAAACTGATGGAAGTCTGTGAAGATACTTAGCTTTGATCACCATTCCCCATAATCTCTTACATGATATGTTTCTCCAAAGACTTTTGGCACACAATGCTCTGTTGAAGGAGACCAAGTTTTTAATCCCCCATACCCCCAGTAACTTAAATTTTGATAGACATTCCCAAGCTGCCAAGTGGAACTTTGTTGTATTTAATTTACCGGCCCAAAGGAACTGGAAAATAAGTCTTCTAATCATAGATATCACTGACAAAGGGATATGAAATAAAGAGAACCAATAAACATGTAAGCATTGAAGAACCAAAACAAGGCGACCTCCCCAAGTTAACCAACTGTAGGACCACGAATTGATCTTCTCCTGGACCTTTTTGATGAGCCAAATTCCAATCATCCGTTTTATGACCATTCGGTTTCAAAAAATAACCGAGATACTTGATCCCGTCCTCTAAATTGGCCATCTTTATAGAAAACAAAGTGTCAATTCGATCAATAATAGTTGAATCCTTGCAAAGATGGATGAACAACGACTTATGAGTATTGACCTTCATACCTGACACATCACAAAATATGGAGAGGATCGAATGAAGATGAATCCAATATGCTATACTGCCCATGCCAAAGATAAGAACATCATCAACAAATAAAAGATGTCTAATATAAAGAGATCCAATGACTTTGATCCCAAAAAAGTATTTTTTATGCTTAGCCTTCTTGATTAACAGACTAAGACCCTCAATAGCCAAAATGAACAAGTAGGGAGACAGGGGGCAACCCTACCTAATGCCACGGTTACCCTTGAAAAAAGATGTCGGGGTTCCATTAATAAGAACAACAAAACTAGTTAAAGTGACACAGGCCATAAGCCAGTTAACAATCTCCACAGTAAGCCCAATCCGAAGAAGGATAAACCTTAAATAGGACTAATCTAACCTGTCATAAGCCTTCTGTAAATCAATCTTGAAAATGAAGGAATGAAAAGTTTGAGAAAAAATAAGTATTAGTGGAAGGATAATATTGAAGAAGCATGAAAAAGTAATCAAAATTTGTCTTTGAAATTAATAATTTATATCAGTTGAGAATTAGAATTTTTGCAAAGAGTTATGGCGTACGGCATAATTGCATATTGTTATTAGTTATGGTATATGGTATGATTGAAAATATCTTGTACTTAATATTTTCATAAAAATTATTCTTTCTTATAATTCATAGAATTAAGAATATTAAAAAATGGTTTGCTACTTCATGTCTAAACTCAAATTGATGTGTTTCATAAGGAGGTATACTTTTTAGGGAACATGAAAATAAGTTAACTTTTCTAAATTTCAAAAAAGCAAATTATTCATCTAATTTTCATGTTTTTCATGTTTATTTATTTATCTATTGTAACCAGGATATTTAAATAAAATAATTCAAGTTTAATTTAAAAACTAGGATATTTAAATATAATAATTTAAGTTTAATTAATTTTTATTTTTTTATGGTACAATGCTTCTATCTAATATGAAAAACTACTATGATATCCAGCTATGTAAGAAAATGAGGAATTTAAATCAAATTAGAATCCAAGTATACAATTGGTTTCTTCTATTTGAATTTTTTTTATCATTTCTTTGGAGAGGGCAATATATCTTAAAAAAAATGAAAAAAAGGGAACACAAATTTCATTTCTAGAAAATGAATGAATTTTGTGAAATCAACCAAATAGTTAGAATTTAAATATTGTGATGTAGAACTCTAGCTTAGAAGTAAAACACAAATGTTGGTGTGGCAATTCAATTCTAGAAGATACTATACTACCAAATTGACTAGTCCATATTGATAGAAAATAAATGTTTACATGATGGTTACTTTACAAAACAAAAGGTAAAAAACTTGTTTAGATGAAAGTAAACACATTTCAAAATTTTAGATGCAATACAAACTTTCAAGCCACTCTTGGAATTCAACATAATAGTTTTCCATTTTTGGTTCTTTGGTAGAAACATTATTGAAGAAATTATGCTTGAATATTAAATTTACCTGGTTAAGCATTACAAGGAAGTCCCTTCCTTAGCTTTCGCCACAATTTCCTCAGTTGTTATGCCTATAATATCATTTACATGCTTCATGGTTGGAACATAAACTCTTCCCAACAAGTCCTCCTGACATTTTAATATCAATCAATTGTCATATTAGATAAAACCCGGCTTGACTAGAATATGAGACTAAACAAAAGTACAAACAAGCTAGCATGTATCAAGTAGATAAATTCAATGTTAAAATGGAAATACCAAATAAAATGAGAATAAATGCATACAAAATGTTAGATTTTAGTATATAACATGTTGAGCCATAGTGCAATGGTAAGATCTAAGTACCTATAATTAAAACATGAAACACAATGTTTGAATAAGAAAATGTGGTTCAATGTTATTCACATGTGATTTTGACATACTAGATATTATGATAGATAATTCCCATTTTAGATGGCCGCCTATTTTTCTAATACATGATTATGGTTAGTATAAAATAATATAGATTATTTTTAGATAACGTTTATCTATCTTGAGGTGATCCATTTTATTGAAGGTATATCCTTATCCTCAATAGCCATTTGAAACAAATTTTGTGTTATAAATCCATGTAACTATGTAATATGATGTTAAGGCCCAAGTCATGGCACACCACATTTCTATTGTTATCATTGATCGGCCAGGACCTTTATTTGTAATTCTACCATTTGTCTCCTATATATTACCAAGGAGACCTAGTTTTAAAAAACATCTGATTTTGTTCAATTGTTATATTGTAAAAGGACATTTCCCCCTTGAATAGGTTTCTTATTCATTCATTATATATATTGATCTAGGTGTGGAACTACTCATTTATTCTATTTTTGTGTTGTTTGGGATGTTTGATCCATAACATTTGGTATAAGAGAGAATGATCTTTAGATTTTCACTCCTTCAAACAAGTCATCGTGGCATTTTCACCCCAATGTTTTTTGGGGAAATTTCAAGGTGCACAAAGGACTCGGGAAAGTAGATTAGATAAAAAAAAAAGATTTTGATCACTATACTTTTAGAGTTATAAGCCATGCAAGTTAGGGTTTGGACAAGTCTTGCATTAATCTCAAACATGTGTTTTGAGTAAAAAAATTGTACTTGAAGCTAGATATATCCAAATCAAGTTCCATAGGTTGCATTGGAAATAATACATAATAAGGTGCGTTGGATCCAAATTTCAAAGCTAGAAGTGAACTATTATGGAAAATAAATAAGTTTTGGTAATGAAAGCATAACATTTTATTGGAAGGTCCAAATTGAATGTCACCAATGGGAGATTGAAGATAAAATATCAAAATACATACTATAAAAAATCTAGGAATAGTTTATCAAAATTGGTAAAGTTGTAATAGGTTTAAGGCTGACCTACAAGGTAGTCCCCAAATAAGGATTAAAAATGTATGTTAAATTGAAACTTTCATAAATTTTTATTGGAAGATCTATTAGGGGTGATTCAAAAATTGTGAAAAGTGAAAAAATAGCATCATTATAGGTAAATGTTCACATCACTATGGGTGTTGGGAACAAATACACCCACTAAACCTCTAGAGATCTCATCATTGACACTAAAATAAAATGAAGATGTGGAATTTACGATGTTGAAGATGGACGAGAAAAAGGAAAGCATTGAAGCTAGAATGGTAATGAAGATTGAATTCATAGATATGGTAAGGAAAAATAATTTGACGTTTTTAAAAATTACCTCAAAGAGATGGTCAACAAAGATGATCTCAAATCCATGCATATGAAACTTTTGAATGAGATTAGATTCTTCCCTACCCTTATTTCACCTCAAGAATATGATAAGGAAGGAAAAAGCGCTAAGTCTTGATCACATATGGAGAAAATTCAAACACAAATGGAGAACAAGAGCTTTGAGTCCCTAACATAAAATCATTCATCACTCCAAGATTCACATCATTGTGAGTTTAACTTAGGACCAAGGAACTACTTCATTCCCAAGATCGATATGATAATGATCCAATAACATGGATTTTCTAGATGGAACATTTTTGTTAGCTACACTAGGTGCAAACTTTACAAAAGTTAACTATTGCATCATTGTATTTAGAACCAAATCAATTTGTGTGGTACTATTGGATTTGTGATTGTAAGAAGGAATTTATTATCTCTTGCTCTATTTTTATAGATGAATTAATAGAACATTGTAGGGATATTAAGAGAAACAAGTTATTTATCCAATTGATAAATCTCAGGTAAAGAGGTCCAATTACAAAGCACATTCAACACTTCCAAAAGTTGAGACTTAGAGTGAAAACATTCTAAGGGATAATTTTTTGGATCTCTATATGGACACTTTAAGGATATCATTCAACATGAGGTACACCTATTGGATTACCATAAATCATTGGAGAATACTTTTGGTATGGAAAGTTAAAAGTAAAAATATGGCCACTAGATCAGTTGCCACTAGCACCTATATAGAGGGCCATGTTCTCACTCCTAACCTCAATCAACCTATAAGGTTGACACCTCAAAAAATGGATGAAAGAAGAGAAAAATGTGCTATGTTTCAATTGTAACAACAACTATAATAAAAGGGCATAAGTGTAGTTAGAGGAGATTTTTCTACCTAGAGTATGAAAGGAAGAATAACAAGAATTAGGACCCTCTTAAGAAACATGCAAGATTACTCCAGCCATATCGTCATTCATTATGGCATTAGCATGCCTTAAACTCTTAAGATAAAACAATATAAAAAAGATAATAATACTAATTGATTATGGTAGTACACATGACTTCATTAACTACAAATTGACAAAAAATCTCAACTGCTTTATATTTCAAGCACCAGAGTTTTAAGTTATGATTGTATATGGAGGTACCACAAATTGTTTAGAGAAGTGCCATAGAATTAGGTTCACAATGGGGGATTATTTTCTTGATATCCTAATAATTGCAATCCAAATGGGTGGTGCTAATGTGGTCTTAGAGGTCAATGGTTACAATAATTGGGAATAGTGGTTTTTTATGCTAGGGAACATTTCATGAGATTTTTCCCAAAAGGCAAGGAATTTCAAATCAAAGGTATACAAAGGAAACCCTCTAAAGTCATATGCTCTAAAAGCATGACAAAAATATTAAAGAATGACACTATGGTGTAACTGCATAATTCTTCTCACTAGATATTTAGACATCTAAACCCTTTGTTCCCTTGTATTTACAAAGAGTTACTGACAATCATTCCAAGTTATTTGTATAGATGCCTATAAAAATTCCTCTTATTAAAGAGAGTGATCATGTTGTTCACTTGAAAATGAGAAACCTTCCCCCTAACATCATACCTTACAGATACCCCCATGCTAAAAAGAGTGACATTGAGCATATTGTTCAAGAAATGTTAAAATTGACATCATTAGATCTATCCAAAGTTCTTTCTCTTCACTAGTGGTGATGGTTTCCAAAAAGGATGGTTCATGGGGTATGTGTCCAAATTATAGAGATCGCATTGAACAAGATCATTATTAAAGATAAATTTCCTATTCTTGTCATTGATGAATTATAAGGAGCCATTTTATTTACTAAGTCGGGTCTTCATTTAGGATACCATTAGATTGAAATGAGGGAAGAAGACATCCCCAAAATATCCTTTAGAACACATGAAGCTCATTGTTATTAGTGTACATACACATCTTATTGCATATCTTTTGCATTTCTAGGGGACAAGAGTGCTCCTATTGGAGTTATCCCCCTATTTTTGGTGTCAAAAGTGCACTTGCTAGGACAAACCCCGCTTTTTAGGGTCAACGGTACCCCTATGGCTAGTTAACCCCCTTTTTTATGGATTAGAGTGCTCTTGCATGAGTTTCTCCCCTTTTAGATTCTAGTGCATTCTTATTTTTGGGGTCAAAACTGCACTTGCTAGGCCAAACCCTGTTTTTTAGGGTCAAAGGTACCCCTATGGCGAGTTAACCCCCCTTTTTTATGGATTAGAGTGCTCTTGCATGAGTTTCTCCCCTTTTAGAGTCTAGTACACTTTCGTTAGTATTTTTAGCCTAGTTAATTGCCTAATGTTCCTTAGTTGGCTATTTTGGTCTAATTACACTCCAATTTCACATGCATGTTCAGTTAAACATTTGTTATTCTTGCATGACAAAGTTAACTAGTTCTAGGTTCAATTAACATTGGTTGTGAATGAATGACTGAGTTAATTACCTCATGAGGTAGTTCTAGGGCCAGTTAACCCTAGCCACTAAATTATGGTGCACTTGTCATATATATCATGAGGTTGACTTATCTAATAGAATTGACCAATATATATCTAAGCTTACAACTCATTGATGAAGCAATTCAATGATGTATTCTATTAAGCATTCTATTGATTAATAAATAATACATAGGTCACATATTTACTTGAATTCTCTCTTGATTTCTAGGAAATTGTATTCAAGTCCCATCTCTAATGATCTCTCTTTGTTAGGTTATTAAAGATTACGTTTCTCTAATACCTTCTTCTCCTATATGTATTGATAATTGTATTATTGCTCCACTTGACTTCTAGATCCATTGGTTCAAAATCTCACATGGTATCAAAGCCTTGGTGATTCTAAAGAAATTGTATACAAGTTTGCAAGTGGAAGACATGGATTAGAGTGCATTAACCAGGATGGATCAATATCGATAGATAATCCTCACTCCATTAAACTATTATGAGTGGAAGTCATAGGTAGTGATCATCTTACAGAGCAAAAGCTTATAAGTAGTCAACTTTCATCGTGGAAAAATAAAATTTCACTATGGAAAAAACAAAGTGGTTTAACCGGATGGATGAAGCTTTTGGGTTGATATTTATCTCAATTTTAGGATTCTTTGTAACATGTCGTCATCTTGTTCATGTAAGAATTTTTAATCCCAAGTATTTATTTTGTGTAGACTAAAATCCCTTGAGCATTTGTTTAAGCTTTGGCCCTTTTCCAAGTTCACTTGTTCAAGTGAACTTTGATCTTAATACAAGAAAGGATGAATTATATCATTTTTAATGAAGTCATTGCAGTAAGATCTTTTCTTAGGTTAATAAGGTGCCTATGTATCAATATTTATCTACAAATCATCATTCAAGTCTAGAAATTTGAGTTGGGCATTACTTGACATCCATCAACACTTTGACTACTAGGGTGGGGCTTGATGGACTAATTTGGAATTTTGTATGTTTTGTTGAATATATGCATTATAATATATAAAAACATATTCTATTTGCAAAAATCTCTTTGTAAGCTTCTCTTAATCTTTTTATGGGGAAAATGGTGTTCTAAGCACTATTACTTTGCACTTTAGAAACATTGTGCATAGGAAGGAGAAAATAACGAAAGTGATTGACTGAGGAGATAATTATTCACTGGAACTTCCCAATTGTTATGAACCAAATTACCTAAAATAAAACAATAAATAATGAATACGCCAAATATAGATGGGAAGCACAACACCCAAGTAGAATAATGATGATTACCAATACATAAACGCCCGAGAAATAAGAAAATATCTCCTAATAACTCCAAAAGGTAACAATATAAGATAATCATACACAATTGTGTTTTGAAATGATTAATATGATCTCCGATAATTCATAACTCATTATTCATGTGGGTCTAGTTCCTAGTTGACTTATCATTTATTTATATAAGTGATTCCTTATATTAACTAGAAGGTCATAACATCAATCCTCAATGGAACTGTTATCACCTGAACCTACACCCAAGTTAAATTGTCTTGATGATCTACCTAGGTCAAGTTTGTCTTCCATTTGTCTCATGGTCTCCAAGGGGGCTAGGGGACTACTCCTGGTATCATTAAGTCTAAATTCATCATCCCCCACCTACCTAGTATCCCCATCGTGTGACAGTCTAATTTATACACTTCCGTAGCACCAGAAAAAGAAAATAAGCCATAAGCGCTACGAAAAGTCTCATGTAGCGCCAACTTAAAAAAGGGTCGAATGTGTCTACTACAAAAGTATCCTACACTCTCGAAGCGCCCGATCCCTGCTACCAGACATTGCCGCTACAAAATTCTCCGAAAATCCCGTATGCCCCATCCCCTTCATAAAAGTTCTCCGCTACGAAAGTCTCTGAAAATCCTGTTGCGCCCAAACCCTGTTACCAGATGCCGACGCTGTAAAAGTTGTCATCATTCCCGTAGCGCCCAATCACCAAGTCAAAAGCACCACCTCTACCAAATCCCGTGAAAGGTGACAATGGGTCGTAAAATATTGACCGAATCATGATGGGCTCCCATCACATCCCGCCAACTAGTATGCTCAACCAGATTATAATAGGATCACCTGTAGTTCCACCTTTTTCCACCGCCAAGCTATTATTCTCCTGACCAATCAGTACACGCTAAGCTGTCAAATATTGGTTAAACCACCGCCCACCAAAGTCCAGTCGTAACTCCCCAGTGATCGAATGTGTTAAGACCTAGTTTGTCGATTAAGGGGAATTACCACTCCGATGATTTCCACATGTATCGAAAAAGTTGAACTTGAAGAATAGAGTAAAGTTATGAAGCCCGAAGAATACAAGAAGAAGATGAAGAAGAGTGGGGCCGTATTTCTCTACAAACCTCCAGACACGGGGATGCTGGACACTCACCCCACAACACACCATTTTTTCAGTCGTAGCGGTTTCCTAAGGTTTTGCGAAAAGCTACACGGGTATCATAAAAAGGTAGCGAGGGACTTCGTGCTAAATTTTGATGGGAGGAAACCTAGAGTCAGACCACTGGAGATGGAAGTGAACACCAACTCGATAGCTGCTACTACAGATATACCTAGCGTCGGAGAAGAATGGTTGACCAAGCAATACGAGGATCTCCTGCTGATCATCCAAAAATACTTCACATGTGAAGGTCGATACAACACAAATTATCAATACCATTTCAGGCTGTTGTTACATTTTATAGGGAGAAAACCCATGGACATACCCTTCTTCCTCTACAGGAGTTTAGGGGAAGATGGTCGATAAAGAACAGTCGAACAAGGCTAAAATCAACCACTATATATTCCACCTTGGCTTAATTAAGCTTATGGTTCTGGAGTAATTACAGAAGATAAATAGAGAATGGAACTCTTTCCTCTTTCTAGCAGGCTATGAACCAGAAGCCATGACCCCTACACCTAAGAAGAATGATGCTGACAGAGAAAAGAAGAAAGAGGCAGAATTCAAGGCCAACGATAGAGGAAGCTCATCTCAGGCGGGAAACATGGGAAATAAAAAGAGGGAAATAACAAGCCCTAAGAAACCAGTCAAAATAAAGGTGGGGATGGTTGAGATTGCCCAAAACTCAAGAACTCGGAGAGCTAAAAGGAAGTTAAAAATGGAAGAAACCCCAAAAGAAAAACCAGGAAGGACCAAGAAGAGGCAAGTAGAACCTGTGAAAGAGCTCAAAGCATAGGGCAAGAACAAGAAACATAAGGGTAAAAGGGTGAAGATGCACTAGACATAACTAAAATAACAGTACCAAGAAGACCTTTCACCAGGTCAGCTGTGAGAGATATGGTTCCCACAAATGTAAAAGCTTTTGCATCTAAGGATACGCCCATGGTCTCTCAATCACCCATCCAGATAGAGGAAGAGGAACTACCTCAGGATGCCCCCTCTTATCCCATACAACCTTCTCATGAAAGCCCAAAAAACTTGCCTCCTCCAGACCAAAATGAGGTCGCCTCAGAGATTGACCAAATAAAAGCAGAGCTCCAAAAGGTCAAAGAGGAAAACCTAAAGATCAAATAGGAGAACCTACAGATCAAAGAGGAAAGTAGAAAGTATAGGGGGGCACTGACAAAAGAACTATATTGCATAGAAAAGAGCTTAAGAGAAAACAAGAGAAGACTAAAGAGATGGCGTCCCCTAAGGCTAGAGGTGAAAAATATTTACCTAAGAAACCATCTGCTACAAGCAAAGAATAGGAACCTCCAAGAGGAACTGCATCAATACAGAAGCAGGGTGTCTGTAATATCCTTTTTTTTAATTTTAAGAAAATGCCCAATTTTCCACTTTTTTTTCCAATTTCGACCTTTGACTAGTTTTACTGTTTTGACCTCCAAATCAACCCAAATGCTCCCAAATATTCTATATGAGTGTATGAATGATATTTAGACTTGAATATTAGGTTCAGGGATGTTTTATGGTCCTCCAAAGACTTCTGAAAACTTGATTTATATTCTGACCAATATATGCAATTTTGACAAGTAATTTATGCATCAAATCCCCCCGGGGTAACACTGAAAAGGGCCTCCCAAATGCCTCTAAACTCCCTCAAATTTATAAATAGAGGTATGTAATGTGTAAATTATGTTATTAAGGCCTCATATGCACCATTAATGGATTATTACAACTGTTCTCACCCTATCCCATTCAACTGCAAAAATCCCCAATTCGACCCTTGGGGAAATGGCACTATTTAACCTCCCAATACAACTAAACTGAGTAAAAATGATTCAAATGCTCAAGTACAGTACATGAAACTTGTAGAAGACATCCATGGAAATATATTGATCACAAATATATCAGAGAATAATCCATCCATTCGAAATAATCAACATTATAGTGTCATACATCAATGCATTGGGGAAATGGACATTGTTTGCTCATTAATCAATATTTTTGTATACAACCAGTGGGTATTTCGACCTGATACTTTCTGAATATTAAGAACAAAGGATATGAAGCTATTACAATCAGAAATATATAATGAGAAGCTCTCCCAAGAAGCACAAGAGCTCACCAAAAACGCCCTCCCTCAAGAAGCATGAATATGCCTTCAAAACTGGAAACGATGGAGAGAAAGTGTTGCACTAAACCAAACCATGAAACTTCCTGTAGTTGCTACCTGCAAATACAAACTCTATTAAAGCACCATGAAAGACCTGAGTGGCCTCTCCAAACACCAACTTGGATGGGAATCTTTCACCCTCGAAATTGGCAAAGGCAAGAAACTAGTCATCCACTAGCTCTCTCTTCACAAATGCAATTTTTCTCAAATCATCAAAAGACATTCTCATACTTGATTTCTACATTTTATAACCAATATTAGCCTTCTATGGGTTGAAATCCTCTCAATAGCTTCAAGAGATTTCCACTTAGGAAATATTCCACATTTGCCACTTGTCTCCTAGTTCCAACCTTCCATCTTCTCCCAAATTCGAATTTGAGTCTCTTTGGCTTCTTCCAATCCCATGAGCACCTTCCTTGAGCCTATTTTTGGGGATGACATGTCATAATGGTCATATGTCAGAGGTCAGGTATGGAATTTGTCATAGTTGTCATAGATTCTCCATCATTGGTGTCATAGGGGCTAGGGAATCTAGCCCAAGTGTCCACAAACTTCCAATTTGACTCTTTATCTTCCATGGAGGTTACCAATCCATCCCAATTCGACCTAAGATGCTCAATGCCATGTGTTATGACTTACCAACTCACCCAAGAGTGTTCACCTCCCCATGAATTTGAATTGGCAAGAGAAAGATGCCATGTGTCATTGAAGAATCAAGCTAGTGTGGGTCCCACACCCTCCACATGTCTCCAAAACCACTTGCCACCTAGAATTTCTCTTGAATTTATTTATTCACCATATTTATTAAATACTTGAACCCTTATAATGTCTAAACATCATTTATTAACTTCCTTATTACAATTCCACATGTGCCCATCCAACCTAGGAAACTAGTAGGATTGATGGGATTGTCTTACTATGCAATTATTTGAATGGGGACATTACAGTCCTCCCCACCCAAGATTGCTTGTCCTCAAGCAATTTCAAATTTGGATGCTGCAAAATCTTCTCCTCTTCCCATGTGGCATCTTCATTTGGTAAGTCCTTCCATTGCACTAAATATTCTTTGATAATTCTACTCCTCAACCTTCTTTCCCATGTCTTCAAAATATTTTTCGGAACAAGTGTGAGCTGACCTTCAACATCCAAAGGAGGAAGTATTTCTGAAGTGATGATTTGCTGACCAAGGGCTTTCTTGGGACAGGAAACATGAAATACATTGTGGATTTTACTCCCTTCCGGAAGTTCTAGTTCATATGCTACTTCTCCAACCTTCTGCACTACCTTGTATGGCCCATAGTACCTTGGTTGTAATTTTTCTGCTCCATTCTTTTTGAGAGATGTTTGTTTATATGGCTACAACCTTAAATATACTAAATCATTGACTTGAAAGGTTCTTTCTTCTCTATGTCTATCAGCATATTGTTTTTGTTGATTTTGAGCAACCTACAAATTGTCTTTCAAGAGCTTTAAAATTTCTTGGCTCTCTTCCACCCAATCTTTAGCCTTTGGGGCTCTACTATCACCAAATATAATTTCAGCAAATGTAAGTGCATCATAACCATATAATGCTTTGAAATGAGACATTCCTATTGACATATGATAAGTGGTGTTGTAGCAAAACTCACCCAAGTGTAGCCATTTTGCCCATGTTTTTTGCTGCTCTCCCACATAGTTTCTTAGGTATCCTTCCAACCATTGATTTACCCTCTCTGTTTGTCCATCAGTTTGTGGATGATAGCTAGTACTTGGAGTCAATTGAGTGCCTACCAATCTAAAAATTTCTTTCCAAAAAGCACTCATGAATCTACTATCTCTATCACTGACAATGCTCTTGGGGAGCCCATGCAATCTGAAGATTTCTTTGAAAAAAATATCAGCCACTTGTGCAGCACTAAAAGATGATGTAATAGCAAAGAAATGAGCAAATTTTGTCAACCTATCAACTACCACATAGATGCAATCCTTACCCAAAGATTTAGGCAACCCAATGATGAAATCCATGGAGATATTGTCCCATTTTTGCTCTGGAATGGGCAAGGGTTGTAATAGGCCGGCTGGACATGTAAGTTCTGATTTGTTTTGTTGACATACTTTACATTCATTCACATACTTTTGAACATCTTCCTTCAGCCCCTTCCAAAAAAATCTTTGCCTTAACTGTCTATAAGTTTTGAAGATCCCCAGATGGCCCACTAGTGGGGAATCATGTGCTTCTTGCAAAATTCGGTACTTGAGCTTGGAGTTATGAACTAAATAAATTATTTCCTTATAATATATCAATCCATTCAAAATCCCGTAGTTATCATCCCCTTTGATTCCATCCAACACATCACAAGCAAATTTGTCTTTAGCATATTCAACTAGTAGCACGTTTTTCCAATCCTTGGCAATGTCCATGAGAGAAAAAGAAGGTCTTCTTGACAAAGCATATGCTACTATATTATTCTTTCCTTTGACATATTCAATATCAAAATCATAAGCTTGAATCTTGCTTACCCACTTTTGTTGCCTTTCATTTAGATCTTTTTGGGTGAGAAAGTGTCTTAGACTATTGTGGTCAGTTTTCACCACAAACTTGCTGCCCACCAAGTATTGTCTGAATTTCGCCAATGCATGCATAATGGCCAGAATTTCTTTATCATAGATGGAGTAAAGTTTTTCATGAGGCTGCAACTTTCTGCTCTCAAAGGCTATGGGGTGTTGGCCTTGCTTTAGGACAACCCCTATTCCTCCACCTGAAGCATCACATTCCACAACAAAAGGTTTAGTAAAATCAGGAAGTGCAAGTATGGGACAACTACTCATTACCTCTTTCATTTTTTGGAAGGCCTTTTCAGCCTCTTCATCCCCCTTGAAAGCATCCTTCTTAGTCAAATCAGTGAGTGGAGAAGTCAACTTGGAGAATCCTTTCACAAATTTTCTGTAGTAGGTGCATATGCCAATAAAGCCTCTCAATTCAGTAATATTTTTTGGTGATGTCCATTCCAAGATAGCCCTGATTTTTTCCATGTGTACCTTCACTTCTTCCTGCCCAATAATGTGCCCAAGATACAGTAGTTCTTTCATCTCAAATTCACATTTTGATAACTTAGCAAATAATGACTCTTCTTGCAACATTTTCAACACAATCTCTAACTGCTGCAAATGCTCTTCCCATGTTTAACTGTAAATGGGAATGTCATCAAAGAAAACCAAAACAAACCTTCTTAGTTGCTTGCAAAAGATCTTATTCATACATGCTTGAAATGTGGTTGGAGCATTAGTTAACCCAAAAGGCATGACAAGAAATTCAAAGTGGCCAAAATGACATCGAAAAGCAGTCTTTTGCACATCTTCATCTTTCATTTGAATTTGGTGATACCCTGATCTAAGGTCAATTTTTGAGAAGTATTTGGCCCCATGTAGCTCATCCATGAGCTCATCAATCCTAGGAATAGGATACCTATTCTTGATAGTCTTTTTGTTCAAGGCTCTAAAATCTATGCACATTCTCAATGTTCCATCTTTTTTCTTCACTAGCACTACTGAAGAAGCATAAGGGCTAGAGCTTGGTCTAATGAGTCCCAACTCTAGGAGTTCTTGGATGGCTTTTTCAATCTCATTTCTGAACTTTTTAGGATGTCTATAAGGTGGTATTTGAATGGGTGAAGTACCCTCCTCCAAAATAATACTGTGCTCAACCCCCCTATCCGGTGGTCTACCATGTGGAAGGTCTCTAAAAACCTTTTCATATTTTTGCAAAAGTCTCTCTATCTCCTTTGGGTGTTCAACAATCTTTATAGTTGGCTTGGGAGATGTAATATGACATTCAGCAGCCCATTCTATATCCCCATGCCTCAATATAGATCTCATACTATTGCAAGTCACTACTTGATTTGGATAAGTGTGTTGCCCTCTCACAACTCTTCGTACTCCCTTTGAATCTTGGAATTTCATTTCAAGAATTTGATAATTTACTGTATGCTCTCTTATTGAATACATCCATTGCACTCCCAAAACCACATTAGTATCAGCAACATCAACCACATAAAAACTATCAACAAAAGTATAGTTACCTACGGTGACTTGCAGCTTTGGAACCCATGTTTTGCATTGCATTGTGTTGTGACCGGGAATGACAACTGTGAAGCCATCAAATGGTTCAATACCCCAACGAATTCCAACTAAGAGTTCAAGTACCTCTCATGGAGCATAATTAACTCAAGATAAGGACGCGTGGATCACAACAGCATTCGCATCCAGTTTCACCAGCAGTTTTTAAAATGGACAGTAAGTGGATCCATCACTTGACTTTAGTTTAATTTTTACATCTAAGGAATTTACTATTTTTAGAACTAGTAGAAGCAATTAGGGTTTTGGATTTTTGCATAAACAATTCATAAGCTTATTTAAAGCAAATTTTAGATTTATGAAGGGTTAAAACTTGAGAGAGAACCACTTTGGGTATTGTACTTACTTTTCTAGACTCATTTAAGATGAATGCAGAAGTATTAAGTGATTGAGCCAGAGATTCATATGATGATGTTTCGATGTTTGTTTTTCCTATGTTATGTCTCTTTCTTTGTTTTTCCTATGTTATGTCTCTTTCTTTGTTTTTCATTTAATATGTTTTCTGGTTCAAAATGTTTGATCCAGAATTGATGATTTAGAATTCACCCTTTGTTTGGTGCTATGAATTTATGTGATTAAGCATTTCACTCTTCTTCTAAAGTTGTTGTTAGAATTCATCCTAAGCTATATTATCTACATGCAATGGACTATTCTCCCCTTTCTTCTATCACACCGCTAATATCTTATTGATAGAAAAAAACCTCATTTACCTTGCCTCTGTTCCCTGAATCACTTTCCAACTAGTCATTGATAGTTATATGAACCCTAATGTTGACTCCATGCCCAATGGAAACCTTTCTCTCTGCTCTTACCATTTAAAATCCAAAACAACACTAATTCCCCCTTACAGAAGATCTAGCCATTGAACTAAGTATACAACTTGTTTCTTTGTGACCTTTGAGTGACCGAGTTGTCAGAGAGAGCCCTCTCTGAGGTTGGAAGGGCTAGCTTCCTATCATACAAGTAGGTTTGAAAAAGTTGCCTTAGGATTTTTTATGCTACAACCCAGACCAAATTCCTGAGTGACAACAACAACAACCAACTAGCTAGGATGTCCTGTAGTTTCTAATCCTTTTTAATTATCATCATTGATACAAAATAAATATACCCATTATAAAATAGACTAAAATAAAATTCATCAAATCTTAGAATTGAACTCAACACTTCATAATCAACTTAAGTTAGTTTTGAAACTAATAAATTTAAAGTTATACCTTGACCCAAATTATCTATTCATGCCAATAATGGAGTATTAACAAAACTTAGGGTACACTAACTAAAATTTTATTTTAATGAAACCAAAACTCTTACCAGAAAAACAATTCCCAATTTCTCCAACTTCTTTATTGTATCAGCTACATCAAAATCACACTTCTCACCAAAATTTGACTCTAGTAGTTCCTCACATCGATAATCAAGGTCCTATTCAGATGACATAACAACAATACAACCTAGTTAGATTTATTTTTCAAATACAATTCCGATAACGATGATATAGAAAAATTATTTGAAAATGGCACCAAACAAGGCTTTTAAAAATTGAGGTTGAATTCATACCTCTAATGAAGTATTTTTTTGTATTATCAAAATGAATAAAGATACGATCACTTCTTTTACCTGTAAATTCGATAACAAGTGGACAAAAATAAAAACAACCAATTTCAAAGAAATTTAGTACAATATTTCCAAATTACAATAGAAAATCACTTGCTTTTTAAAACTAAGATCGTTGTTGTTTATATCAATATTGTACATTATCTTATTATCATAATAACATGTTTTAATGATACATACTTCTTGGTCAATGGCATCATGGCAAAGCTGGAGAAGAGTTCCATTACCACTGTCAAGCTGCTTATCATACATTAACTTTGTAATAAGGTTTTGGTAGTTCTCCTTGTTTTGGTTGAACCTATACAATCCCACATCAACAACTCAAGTTATGGAATATTTAAATCTTATAAAATTGTTCCTTCTAACATATTAGTTCATTTGTCCTAAATATGGTAGCTATGTTGAAATTTTGGTTTCATCTTTGTAAGATAGCTAACATTTACAATTGCCAAGGAATTAAGTAGATTGGCATAATTTTGAATTCACATTATGAGAATATAAATTAAAATTGAACAAGAATATATAAAGAAAATCCTTTCTCTAGGATATAATAAATTTATAATGGATTTGCACAATTTTGAGTTATCATGTGTAAGAATATGAATTCAAAAATTATTCTTTAAATAAGAGATTAAATAAAAATATAAATTATATATTAATTATGGATAAAAATAGATATGTAAAATTATTCTCCAAAGAAAACACTGAACAAGAATATAGAAAGAAAATGCTTTCTCTTGACTATAATACATTAAGAGAATATATTTAAAACTCATCTTATGTGTGAGTGTAGAATGTGACTTATATGAGCTTATATAATCTATTATAAAAATAGTATCTTTAATTTTTATTAAATAATAATAATTCATATTTTTAAAATAAGAAGAATCTACAACAATTTTTGTTAAAAAGTATCATTAGCCACGGAAATATGTTAGGCACAATTCTTTGTTATTTTGTATCACCTCACAATATCAATGGTGATTTCTTTAATACCAACCATTAATATATAAGCATTGAAAGATTAATATATAAGCATTGAAATATTTTTTTCTCTTTATTATTGAATACTTTTGGGGGTTAAGAGATATAGAGTTAAAATGTATCTACACTAATTAATACTTATGCCACTTTATATGTTAGACATGTGACTGTGTAACGTTATGTGTTGTGGTTAAACACTTTAACCACCCAGGAACATTACAAATGTGTAAAGTGATACATGATGATTTTGTGAGAGATGTATAGTTGCAATGTGACCAACAAAATATTTTTTCATTTTCTCTCTCTAATATTATGTGTAAATGCATTTGTCCTATGTTTCAAACTTAAATCAAACACTCCTAATTATTTATGACCTTCAAACTTAAATCAAACATCCTCATCATTTATGAGGTCATTATAGGAAATGTAAACACGTAGTAGTGAGAAGATACTGAAACAAAAACATTATTGTGATATCAAGTTGATAACCCAAAAAAAGGAAAAGTGATTGGATGAATATCTTATCTAACTTTGAGAAGCTTACATCATCCAACTTATTTATTAATATGCTCATGTTATTTTCATGCTCTTCTACCTAAGATATGGTTTTTAGTGTATATATTCTTGGTTGGAAAAAGTGAGGATAACACAAAACAAATAGGTAAGGCTAAAGCAACAACACAATGATTTTTTGTGTAGCTTTCAAATCTGAAGTGGTAATACACTATTAGTTATGTTCTTTTCTATCTAAGATATGTTTCTTAGCGTATATATTCTTTGTTATGAATCAAAGTCTCCAAATAGCATAGAAAATGAAAGAAGAGTAGATCCAAATCTTGATAATGATAAATAATTAGTGAATAACAAGTTTCTTTGAGGGGAAACCTCCCTTTACAATATATGCAATGCACAAGACACAATGATATGCTTATACACATGAATCTCCTTTATTATAAATAGGAGATAAAGTGATCACGATGTAACCTACCATTGAGCCAACCTAACCATAACTAATACACTAATCATTGAATGAGCGTTAGGGCCTTAAATATCCCCCCTCTTTAAAAAACTTTGACCTCAAAGCTTGTAATTAAGGGTATTTCTCATGAATTGCTCATTTTCCCATGTAGTTTCTTTTGTAGGAATATTATTCCACTTTTAAGTACTCCAAAATGGATCTATGTCATATAGATAGAGAATGTTGATCTATAACCTTTTTTGCTTTAAGAATCAACTTCCCTTCTTCAACTAATTCTGGAAGTTTCATTTGTTTTGGCATAGTTTGTCCCATACCTTTTTTCAAGCAAGATACATGAAAAACATTATGGATGCGAGAAGAAGGAAAATGTAACTCATAAGGTACTTTTAAAATCTTGTGAATAATCTTGTAGGTCCATAGAAATTTGGAGCTAGTTTCTTATTCTTCTTTTGTTTGAGAGTAGATTGCTTATAGGGTTGTAATCTCAAAAATACCAAATCACTCTCCTCAAATTGTCTCACTTCGATATTAATATGCTTGTTGCTTCATCCGATTCTAGACCATTTGAAGGTTTTCGTTAAGAATTTTCAAATTTTCTTCTACCTATTCCATATGTGAGTCTATTGCTTGTAATTTGGAATGGTCCTACATAAAGGATGTGATACTAGGAGTTGGATATCCATAAGGAGATTCAATTGGAGACATCTTGGTAAATGTGTGACATGTGGTATTATACCATCATTCTTCTAAAGGAAGCCACTTGACCCATTGAGATTGATTTTTTAAGAATAACAATGAAGATAACCCTCTAATTTTTTTCACCATTTATGTTTGACCACTTGATTATGGATTTTATTTTGAATTCATAGCTAGTGTTGTTCCCCTTATCTTCTATAACTCTTCCCAAAAATTGTCTATGAATTTTGGATCTATATCACTTATTATTACTTTAGGGAATCCATAAAGACTATGAATTTCCTTCACTAACACTTATGTCACTTGGATTATAGTATATGTACTTTGAATTCCACAAGAATGTGCATATTTCATGACTCTATCCATGAACAAAAAAATGGCATCATTGAGGAGGATAAATATGAAATCAATCTATGGAATGGTTGAGGAGGATAAAGGAAAATGGTAATACTCATTTGTAATGTCCCCTCCCTGAGGGCTCCATGGTCATCCTTCTGACCCATTCAATCCCTATGGGTTCTTTCAAAAATTCAATAAATTATAGGGATTAATTTTGGTGCATGAATTGTCTAGTTTTATTAAATTCAAAACTTAAAGAAGTTGTGTAATTCATAAATTGTAATTATTTAATAGTGTGATGAGTGGAAATGCTTAGGTGTCCTAGGAGGGCGCATAGGATAATTAGTGGACCCTATGAGCTGTCTTCCACAAACGAAATTGGAAGAAAAGTAGAGAAAATCAAGAAATCAACTAAAAAAAGCTGGAAGGCAACATAAAAGCAGGAAAGCATAGAAAAGTAGAAAGCAAAAAAAAGTAGGAAAGCAAATAAAAGCAGAAAGTAGTAGAAAAGAAGTAAAGCACTGGAAAAGTAGGAAAGTAGAGAAAAGCAAGGAAAAGTAGGAGTTTCCAAAAGCAGGAAAAGCAGACTAAAGCATAAAGGAAAGAAAGCAAGGAAAAAGAAAGATAACGCTGCCAGTCCAAAATTAGTCAATGAGGGCGCATTGGATGAGGCTAGTGGTCCACATGCATTGCATCTTAAAGCCAAATCAAATTATAAAAGAAGAAGGAGCGCACCGACTCACATATTTTTCCAGTTTGATTATTGAGTTGAGAGCTATGAGCTTCTCGAGACTTGGGAGATGTGCCCCTTGTCACCAGTTGGGAGATGTGCCCCTTCTGTTCATCACTCTAGTTAAGGACTCAGCTATATCATGAGGAGTAAGGAATTTATCCTTTCTCATTGAGGATACTTGCAGGTCCATTCCATTTCCAGTCAAGTGCTATCTTGTTCAGTGTTGAATATTCCAACAATTGGAGCATTTTCTACAATGTCTTGTATTTGCTTATGTTATTAAGGGAGGATATCGATCCCATGGGTACTTGATGCTATATATAGAGATTCGTAATGTAAATGATATCCTCTAATAATCAATGCAATGAGGTGGATTTCTGTTCTATAAATTATATTTCCATCTATTAATGAATATTTGCTCCTATGCTTGTTATAGTGTCAAATCTAACTAGTTTTCCAGATTGTTGTATTAATTTGACTTCCATGAATGCAAATCTCAGTTTGTGAGATGCTGCATTAAGTAGACACATTTTTGGACCCTTACCAGCCTTCAAATCATAATTTCATGACCCTTAGAGGCCATTCGAATTAAGTTGGAAATTCCCTAGTTGAGCAGTCCTAAACTAGTATTTAATTTCCTAGCTTCCAAACTATGTCCAATTGAGCCTAATTGTCAATCTTAGTGTTTTTATAGCTTCTTGGGGGTAGTTGCAGGCCATCCACTTCCATATCTACACCAGAAGCTGTTGGGTTCCACATAAGTCCCGGGTATATTGCCTTGAAGCCTTTGGTTTATCCAAAGGAGTCTACCCAGGTGTGATGCACCCAACAGTTGTTGAAGTTGGGAGTCTATTTAGGAATATTGTAGGATATCCTTAACTTGTATGAGACCCTTGAATCCATCCCTGAATAATTCGAAAGGTCTAGTGGTGTTTGGGGTTTAAGTTTTAATTTCTAGCCAAAACTAGTTAGTTTGTGTATCTAGCCTATCCTCTGTGTGTCTGAGTTTTCAGAATTATAAGTTAGTGTGCCTAAAGTTGGTTTGGGTACATTACATCATTTGTGTGCAAAACCCCTAACTTCCATAGGGTATAAACCTAAATTTGTAATGAATCAAGACCTTCAATTTTTATCACAAATAATTCTCTATGTCCTTGAGGCTCCTCTAAATGTCTTTGTTTGAAACATGCCCCATAAACAATTATAGCTAAAATGCCAAAATGAGCCATTTTGGAAGAGTCCAAGCCAAAGAATGTATGCTCAGACACCAAATATTACATGAGCCAAATACTTAATATAGCATAATATAACAAAGTACAAACCATGTACATAAATGTAAATGTGGAGCACAAATCCAAGATAGATAACATAGATTAGTTACACAATAACTCCTTAAAGAATAGGAGATCCTTCTCCAAATACCCTAAGACATTCATATAATCATTTCACATGTTCACTCAACAATGACTACATTACCTCTATATATACCTATTCACTCATTGCACATGAGGCCCTTCGTTGGGATGATCACTATTACATATACATTTATCCCCATATATTCCACCCTTGGGGTCATATCATATATATTTTACCCCATATATGCCCCCTTGGGTCACATCAAAAGAGTACTTCCTGATATGATTTCAATTTGATGTTCATGATCTCGAGATGGAGGTAGTGTTTAAGAATATCTTGGAAGAGTCTATGGTGCTTTTCCAAGGTACATTTAAGTCACCTAAAATATTTTCATCTCCATGTTTGACTTCCATAGAATAAATTTTAGCAATAACTCCACTACACACCCCCTTTTTAAGAGCTTTTCCATTTTATGGGAGCTAATGAATTGTGGGCATGGAAATTTCAACCCTTTGAGTTCATATTGGATTCCTTCTAATTCAAATATCATAAATAATTCATTATAGTTTGTAGAAATAGTACCTAAGGTTATCAACCATTGAATCCCTAGAACAACATCTACTCCTCCAATGTAAATAATATACGTGGAGCTTGATAAATTATAGTATCCCATAATAAGTTTAATGTTTTGGAATTTCACACCATAATCAATACTAAAAGATATTTGGGATACCGAGTGCTTAATGGAGCAACAAAAGATGGCCTAAATACTAGAAAGTTTGGATCCAACAATAGAATTTGTTGCATAAATAAATAAATAAAGCTAAAAGAATCTGCTGAGCAATCAATGGACATTGGTACAACAACACAAAAATAGATGCAACGGGTAACATGAAGCGAGCAACTACCCAAATCCATTAAAGAGAGATATTAGTGCGCTGCACCAGGAGGAAAAATAGAGAGAAAACCTAACCACATGAGATGAGAAGTTGTGCAAATCCAAAAATCCAACAAAGAACTAGATCAACTGTACCAATCTAATAGACTACTCTAGTCTCAATTGCGACAACTTCAACCGATGGCACTAGGAAAATTCAACACACTAGAAAATGTAACAATTGAAAGATTCAGAATGGGTGGTAGTACATGGGACAAGGCTCAAAACAACAAATACAAAGTAGGCCAAGGTATGTTTGGTAGGCTTGAATACCTTGGTAGGAAATGGTCAAAAGAATTAGACAACTTCATGGTGTTTAAGGACAAAGATTTTATGGTGGTCATAGTGTTGGGACCCTTATTTCAGAAGGAAGCAATGAAAGATGTTGAATCTAGTAAAGTCGATGGGAGTTGACTCAAGAGAGAATCAACAAGTTTGGTCAAGGGTTATTGGGCCCATCATTTTGATTTTTGAATTTTGAGAAAACACAGATGAAATAGTGAGAAGGACAAGGTAGCACAAGATAAAGAAATAGAGCAAGATCATACTTGCATCACATAGTATAGAGCCTATCATCAGAGCTAGAGGAAAAAAGGATTGAGACAATAGGTAAGACCCCATACAATCCAAGAAGAGGTGGAAAAAGAAAGAAGACCACCTAGCCAAAGAAGAGGGAAATGATATCAAGTTAAAATGAGAGATAATACAACTCTACAGAGTTTTAATGTACCTTATTTCATTTGGGAAAATACTTATATATTGTAAAGGCTTATCCCTAAATAACTTGTTGTTGTTGTTGAATAATAAATATATTGTTGTTATTTGATATGAAATGGGTCAATATACAAATTTTCATCTATTTTGGTGCTTTTTGGGTGGAAATATTGGATGACTTGGCTTGTAATGCACATTTTAGAGGTAGGTTCCAATATGCAAATTTGGGGACCAAAACCTTCCAAGGCATGTTTGATGGATTAAATGACGTTTTTTGGGGTCAAAAGTTTATCCCCTATTCCATACCCCTTGACTCTATTCTACACCCCAAGGCCTTCTCCAATTGGTGCAGCATTTGCCTCAATCAGAGTCTGTATGAGGAAGTTATGCCTCGCACAATTTGACCTATCTAGTTGACCACCATAGTACTAAGTGGATTCCACATCAACTCTCATTTCTCACACATGTGTAGCTAGTCACGTGTGGAATTTCAAGAAAATTCTAAAAGGTCCAAAACCTTAACCCTAATCGGGAATTGAGGCATGCAAAAACCCCAAAATTAACCCTAAATGACTAGATCAGACTATGTTAAATACCAGGCCGTTAGGAGAAGAAGGGTTCCATTTTCTTTTGATATTATTGTATTGTTCATAGATGAACACCAATAAGGGAGTGGATGTTAAGCATAATAAAGGGGACTAGGAGATCCTGCAGAAGGAAAACATGCCACAATGTCCAAGGTAGCTCCATAGAGAGTACATTTTCCTTTGTATTTGCATTTATATAAAAGACCAAGGCATAGTCCTCATTTTTGGTTGGGTTTTTCCCCATAGTGGGTTTTCCCAGGGTAAATCTTGTGTTGATTATATGGATTTTGTATTTCTTTGATTTAGTTATTTTTCTTATAGTTCCAATTATTTAGCCTTCATTGGAAATAAGCTAGTAAAAAGAACGAAATTGTAAGATCCGTTGTGATGAGTTATTCTAGTGGAATATCCACGTCAATTATGGATCATATTTGGTATCAGGGCAATTTTATTTTTGTTTTTGCGGGTAATTGCAAGATCCAGTAGTTGGTGAAAAAATTCCTCAAACCCTAGCCATGGCGTATGAGTCCAGTGAATAATTTAGGTCCAGCAAGGATGAAGAGCGAATTACAACTTGGAAATAGAGGTTGCTAGTATCACTTGTAATATGCCAATCCTCATAGCAGCCATGGAGAACAAATTTGGGCCTTTCAATAATTTTGGAGACTCTAACTTAGATATTATATCATAGGGGGAATCATGAGATAAAGGCGACCCAGAAAAGGAGTCCAGGAAAGAGGCTCGAGAAAGAGCAACTAAGTTCCAATACCAATAATCATTCCCAACCTTTTTTTAAAATGGAAGCTAAAGTGGATATCAAGTCGTACCAAGGTGAGATCAATGCTTTTAAATTTTAATTAGTGGTTGCTGCAATTAGAGGTCTATTTTACTATTCATCAAATAAATGAGGAGCATAAAATTTCATTTCTGACTGAAATTAGAGGGCCATGCATTAACCTGGTGGGAAATCCAAATGGAGGCACTTAGGCTGGAGAGTGATCCACTAGTAACTTAGTCGGGTAGGATTTCAAAAACCCTCATTAAGTCCCAGTTTTACCCTGTCAGTTATGTAGAGGATCAATGGTTCCATTGGCATTACTTCAAGCAAAGGAAAGGGCAAAGTGTGCAAGAGTACGCCACCAAATTTAGGAAGATGGCTATATGTTGGGTATCTCACCAGGAATCTAGATGTAATCCTCAATTATTTGGGGGATGTACACAATCATTTACAAAAGCAAGTGATGATATTCAAGCACAAGATAATTGATGAGGCATGTGTGCAAGCACAACACTTGGAAAACATAGGCTATGTTGGAAAACATTTACGAAAGCAGGTGTTATGTTGGGTATCTCACCCAGGAATCTAGATGTACTCCCTCAAGTATTTGGGGGATGTACACAATCATTCACAAAAGCAAGTGATGATATTCAAGCACAAGATAATTGATGAGGCATGTGTGCAAGCACAACACCTGGAAAACATAGGCTATGAGAAAGGACATCCAAGCAGTTCCAAACAGATTGAGAACCAAGATGCTTCCAAGGAGGTGAAGAATAAGTGGAAGCGAAAAGATAAGAAGACTACAACCCACGACACATTCAGTGCAAGGATCCCAAAAACCATTGTAATCATTGCAACATTAATGGTAACAATGGAGACAAGTGTTGGAAGCTACATCTAGAGATGAACCCCAAGAACTACAAGAAGGAAGTCAAGAAGAAGAACATGATAGCCATGGATTCATGCAACCAAGTGGAGGGTAGCTCAGGTGTAGATGAGAATATTTTCTGCACTTTAGTGTAGAAGGAGGTGAACCTAAGTAGCCTTCATCCCAAGGAAGAGAAGGAGATGAAGAAATGATTCCACATCAAGATTTAGGTCAAAAAGACCAAGGTTGATGCTCTATTTGATTTCGGTTCATAAGCCAATCTCTAGCAGAAGATCTAGTAAGGAAGCATTGATGGAAGTACAATATCATCCTAGTCCCTATCCATTGGGATGGGTAAATAAGGATGCAAAACTCAGGGTCACAAAACAATGCAAGATTAATTTTTCCATAAGTACAACTTATATTGATGAAGTGGAGGTAGACATAGTACCCCTTGATGTTTGTGGTGTAGGTGTTTGGAAACCCCTGCATGTATAAGAGGGGATGCGATATTCATGAGGAGATAAAACCAATACCGCTTGATCAAGAATGGGAAATATTTCATCATCAATGCACACAAAGGTAAATCGAAGATCTCTCTAGTAAGTGCCAACCAAGAAAAAGAGCTGATCATTCAAGTTGAAAGTTTCTGTTGCTTTTCTTAATACATAATTTGTAAGAAGGTGAATTGGTAAAAGTAAATTCATATCCAAAGGGATGTACCAAAGAGTAGGAACACTAGTTGGAGAATCCTTTAGTAGGCATACATAGAAAGTGTTTCCAAGAGCCTAGTGGGATACCTCCTAAGAGGGAAGTGGGGTGCATGAGATACAACTATTGATAGATTCCCCATTGCCAACCATCAGATTGTATAGACGGTTCGTTTCCTACATATGACAAGGAACTCTATGCCTTGGTTCAAGCTGTTAAGAAATGGAAATACTATCTGATGGGTAAGGAGACCATCATTCACATTGATCACTACTCATTGCAGTATTTGCAGGCCTAGAGTAAGCTACAACAAACACAACACTACAAGTGGATGGGATTTTTACAACAATTTCATCTAATCATCATATAAAAAGGGTAGTATAAACTAGCTGGTAGACATTCTTTCAAGGTCACCTACAACCAAGATCACAACTTTTGGTACTCTTATTCATATGGAGCCTATTAGGATATTTCAATACTCCATCCTTGTCCTACCTAGCATTATTTTATTTTTCCCAGTTGTTGATGATGTCATTTCCTCCCTAGTGGTGTGCAAATGTCATCCAGGATCCATCTACCACCTTGTGAGCCCTGCATGCATCATTTTAGGACCACTTCAGTCAATTCCCTATTTATAGGAACCAACTGAGTGTTCCAGTGCATTCCACCTGGGTTAGATGACTCTTATGGGGGGGTTGGAACTCCGGATGCCACTAATTGTGGGTCTCATGCGCCCATTTCTGATTGACATTCATGAAAAACTCACTATTGTGCCCTCCTTAGTCAGTTAATTGATTGTGACTTCAGTTAGTTGAGTTTAGGTTCAATTCAGTTGAGGTTTGAGTCTTCTGGAGCACTCTAGTGGTTGATAATCCCTATGCTAGACCAACTGAGGTTCGAATTCTCCCGTGTGATTCGAATTCTCTACATCGTAACATCATTTTTCATTATACTGATTATTGGATCATGTGACATTATTCTGCTCCTATCTGATTTATGCTACATGATTATTCTTTTGCTCTTTTTTACTGCAGTTTTCCACTCTTATTCAACTTTTCTGCTCATTCTTTCTTTGTGAGGTATCCTCAGCTCTTAGATCTGCTGTGACTTAGAATTTCACATAGTATCAGAGCCATTGAGCGAATAGGTTGAGCAGCTTCTTTCGGCAGTGCACCAAAAGCCTCTGGATTTCCACAGCAAAATCCTGGTGCCATTGCATTGAATTCATTGGGAGAAATACAATAAGGTCTAGCCAGGTGTGAAGGATCCGAATTAAAGTTCCTATTGTCCTAAAGCAGTGCTCAGTAGTAGCCTACCTCCATTATTGATATTTTTTTGGTAGGTTATTCAAATTTTTTGAGTGCTGCAACAGTTGTAGTAGTTTTGTTGCAGAAGCAACAATTTCACCTTGTATTCGCTCCAGCATTTGTAATGGACAATTCGAACTCTCCTCTCTCTCCTAGGATCCTGACACCCTTAAATTACCTTGATTGGAGGGTTGATATGCATATGGCATTGTGCAACAAAACACTATACAAGGTGACAATGGAGAAGGATCCCAAACAACAATTAGTTGTGGAGAAAACCAAGTATCTGAATAGATTGGATGAAGCATTTGGTTTCATGTGTATTCATATTTCCAGAGATCTACTATTCTACCTCGATGGATTGAAGACTCCAAAGAGATTACGGTTGAAGTTAGAGACCCTCTTCGGAAAACAAGATGAGCTAAGAGGCCATATTTGGAAAATGAGTTGATTGCTCTTCAACCGAGCAGTTTCGAGACCATTCAACAATTCTTTTCAAAATTCAAATCTCTAGTTATGCAATGCAAGCAGTGTGGCATTGAGAAGAAGGATGACCAGCTAGTGCTATCCATTCTGAGCAAGCTAGGTCCTGAGTTCTCCATATTTGTCTCTACCTTCCATTATGGGCGAATCTCAATCCCTAGTTGGAAGATTCCTCCTTAGATGTTTTCACTGAATCTCTTCATCCAAGAAACATGATAAGTTGATCCAGATGGGCCGCCTTGAATGCCTCCAAATATCAAGCTCTTATGGTTGGAGAAGCAAAAAAGTACGAATGGAAAGGGGAAGCACGAAGGGCAAGGATAAGAGCCCATTCTAAACCCAAGCAGAATGCCAAGTCAAGTCCATCAGAAGGAGCCTCCATCTCTAGAAGGACAAACATAAGGGGATTTGAGAAAATCCAAGTGTTCCTATTGCAATAAAGGAAACCACCCAGAGATATCTTGCATGTAGAAGAAGATAGATCAGATGACCAAGTTTCTTGAACAACACAACATTGCCCTCCCAAAAGGTGCAAGAGAGACTGATTCTGGAAGTGAGTTTGATGGTCATGAGAGATGCCATGCATTGAAGGCTAGATTTTCAAAATCACAAGTTCTTCTCATAGAATCAGGAGCCTCCAACCACATTGCTGCCTCCAGAGAATCATTTTCTTCTCTAGATCTCAAAGATGGTTCGATTATTCACATGGGAGACAACTCTTTGATATCTGCTTAAGGGAAGGGCATAGTACATATGGAGCATGGGAAGTTCAAAATATGTTTCTATTTGTTCCTTGTTTGTCAGCAAATTTGTTGTTTGTATATCAGATCACTCACACAGGCTCATCGAAGAAAGTGGTCTTTGGTCCTGACACAATTGAGATTGCAGAGATCTCTACTGGAAAGATTATAGCGAAAGGGTTTTCAAACCATGCCTCCAAGGCATATGAATTCTCCCATTTTTTCCATACTCTCTGCCTACTCCATTGGAATCTGATGAAGATCGGAGTGATATCTCTTCTAATGAATATGGAGATCAAGATCTTGATGTTGAGAATAACGTTCAAGAGATTCAGATTCATATCCAGATCCAACACATGCTCCCAATCCATGGGCAATATGGGCTCACAAAGTCCTTGTAGCTGCTGGGAACACAGTTGGGGATCCATCTAACCATAGAACCACCAGATCTCAGTATCATGCAAAACTTGCACTATGTCATGCAAAATCCACTTCTCTCAGAGAGGTGCTACATGATGGTGGGGTTTTGATCCACAATATCTTGGAGATACTTGCCATGAGGAATCTACAACCAAGCAACAATCTCCGTTGTCTGACAAAAGGTACTCAAAGGTTCATGATTTGGACCACAATGAGCCATTCGCTCCAGTAGCAAGAAGGGTTCCTCAAAGACTTGTTTTGGAAAATACAACTATATACACAGTGGGAGGTACATCAAAGGAGCAGATCTAGATCCAGATCTCGCACCTGCATTTTTATCCTACAAAGGATCAACTTGCCAATATTTTTGCAAAGGATTTCACTTAGAAAAGTTTTTTCCTTCCCTGCTTAGTATGAAGGTTCTTTGAATTCCCTTAACTGTTATTCTTTTGAGCGGGGGTATTTTTCCCATGAGGTTTTTCCCCATTTCCTTGGTTCATGGACAATTCTTTATTTTTTATCATTTATTTGATTGTATGGGTGACCATTGGTCTTAGTAACCAGATCCTAGGATGCAAAAGTATGGATTAAGGGGGGGTGTTAGGATATTTCAATACTCCATCCTTGTCCTACCTAGCATTATTTATTTTTCCTAGTTGTTGATGATGTCATTTCCCCCCTAGTGGTGTGCAGATGTAATACGGGATCCATCTACCACCTTCTGAACCCTACATGCATCATTTTAGGACCACTTCAATCAGTTCCCTATTTTATAGGAACCAATTGAGTGTTCCAGTGCATTCCACCTGAGTTAGTTGACTCTTATGGGGGGTTGGAGCTCCAGATGCCACTGATTGTGGCCTCATGCGCCCATTTCTGATTGACATGCATGACAAAGTCACTATTAGGCCCTCTTTAGTCAGGCAACTGATTGTGACTTCAGTTAGTTGAGTTTAGGTTCAGTTCAGTTGAGTTTGAGTCTTCCGGAGCACTCCAGTGGTGATAATCCCTATGCTAGACCAACTGAGGTTTGAATTTTCCTGTGTGATTCAAATTCTCTCCATTGTAACATCATTGTTCATTATACTGATTATTGGATGATGTGACATTATTCTGCTCCTATTTGAGTTATGTTGCATAATTATTCTTTTGCTCTTTTTTACTGTAATTTTCACTATTATTCAACTTTTCTGCTCATTCTTTCTTTGTGAGGTATCCTCAACTCTTAGATCTGTTGTGACTTAGAATTTCACAGAGCCTTTCACGCATGCTGCATACAAGGATGAATACATAGAAGATGAGGATTTCAAGGTGGTATTTCAGCAGCTACAAGGCCAATTCCATGTAGAAGAAGGTGACATCAAGGATGACTATCATCTCCAGGATGGGCTACTCTACAAGTTGGGCAAGGTATGTGTTCCTAAAGGTGAGAAATTGCAACTCATGAGAGCGGATCACACCTTCAAAGTTGCAGGTCATTTTGGTGTTGGGAAGATAGTTGCCAACTTAGAAAGGTATGTTTATTGGTTTAGAATGCAAGAATATGTAGCTCGATTTATTAGAGGATCCACACTTTGCTATACAAGCAAGCCCAATAATAGGAAGCAAGGTCTATACCATCCTTTACTTGTTCCTATGAGAACATGGGAGAACATCTCCATGGATTTTGTGGGTGGTTTGCCAATCATTAAGAAGCCTGGACATGACTATTTACTTTTGGTAGCTAACAGATTCAACAAGATGTGCATTCTTATTCCTTGTAAAAAGACCATCAAAGGACAAGAAGTAGCAAACATGTTTTTTGAGCAAGTCTGGGTGCACTTTGGGATACCATGGAGCATCATCTCAGACATGGATATCAGATTTCCCAGTCCCTTTTGGACTACACTTTGGGAGAATATGGACACTAAGTTGAAGAGATCTACAACATTCCATCCACAGATAGATGGGAAGATAGAAGTAGTCAATGGGACTTTGGTGTAACTTTTGAGGGGTTACAATCAGGAGCATTAGAAGACTTGGGATTCCAATCTAATATACATCTAGCTCTCTTATACCATAACAATCCACATTTCCATTGGTAAGTCCCCTTTTGAAACATGTTTTGGGTATCTGCCACCTTCACCTCTAGATGTTGTTATGGATAGAAAGGGGGAGTGAGGGAAGACACTAGAGGTGAAACATTAAGAGCCAAAAAAATCATTGATAATATCAGGAAAATCCATTTACAAGTACAGGAGGCACTAAATAAGTCACAGGAAAAGTTCAAGGCAAGACATGACCAACACATGGTTGAGAAAACATTCAAGGTGGGAGACAAAGTTTGGTTTCACTTGAATAAGGAAAGACTACAGGGTCATGGTAAGAAGATCAAAGCATTATGGTATGTTTTTTTTTTAAGTGTTGGAGAAGGTAGGAGATAATGTCTATAGACTTAGTCTACACCCATATATGCATATTTACTCGGTAGTGAATGTGGAAAATATGAAAATCTATGAACCTGTTATCACACCATAGTAGCTGGGCTACTATTCTTGCTGAGCAGATATCTACACTTTCCAGAGCTTTGCTTTTATAGAGATTAGATATGATGAGAAGAGTTATTTGAGATCACTCACAGATCAGAGCAATAAATATTAGACATTGAGTAGACCTTGTGCCAAGGCTGAGCCTTGACAGCTTAGATTTGATGACCGATGTGACCTTTTGTTCCATACAGTTTCAGTTCAATGCATAGAGTTCCGAATGTTATTATTACAGCAGTGTTTCGATTATTTATGGATGATGATTAATTATATGATGTGACCTATGTTCTTTTGATTATTATCATGGATAATTATCTTGTTGCTTTAGTCATCTTCATAGCATTGACCTGGTATGTAACTCATGATGTGGTAGTACTATCTAAATATTAAAATGAAATATCTTGGATGATTTGGTAAAATATAAAATTGGATGTATCACTTGCACTCTAAGGTTTTATGACAATACTCGTTGGTTTCATCACCCTCATGTGAGCATGGACATGGTTTTTCATGACATCTTTGTTTGCTATCCTAGGCACCACATTCACTTGACCCCATCCATCCATGACCTTCCTTATTTTGGCCTTCACCTTGACTTACCTTTTCGACTACTTGATATGGAGGACTTCCCCATTTCTACCTCTATGTTGGACCGCATCCATGTTTGTTTTGTGTCTCGGCTCTGAGTTGGTGACAGAACTTGCCTTTGGTGAGTTGGATTTTATGCCTAGATCACTCTAGTCGGTTGCCCCGATGTTTGGCTTAGCGCGCAATTCCCTCTAGTCACATGAGTTGTTGTTGGCTAAAACTGAAAGCACATATACTACTTATATTGGAAATCTATTATGAAATCCCGTGAACGTAAAATTCTAGAATGTGTTTCTCAACACACGTGAGTAAAGGCTAAAGCAATGAATTGCTAAAATACCCCGCGAAGGGTATATAAAGGTCTAAATTTCAATGGTTAAACAAATGCTATATCTAAATATTGTTGACCTCCCAAATGTAAAATATGCCCCGGATGCAAGCTGCGATTAGTTGTGCTTCTCAACACATGTGAAATACCAGAGGGGTCACATAGGCCAAAAAGTCCATAGAAATGAAATGAATGATCCTAATGAACCTGGATCAACTTGATGTAGACATGATGCTTAAGTTGAATAAACACTCTCAAAACAACTTATCCATTTGTGAGGCACTGACCTTCCATTTGTTATTTTGTCCAGCACAGAGTGTAGCTCCCCCTTTCCCCGTCCAAAGTGTCACTTAGTTGAGTTGGTTAAGTCATCCCTTTTGCCTAGCCTTCTTCTTATCCTTCACCCTTTGCTAGTAGTTAGGATGTGTCTGTTGAATGAGTATGTCTTTAAAGCTTTTGTGCAAGTGAATTATAAATAAAACTAGATTATATATGTATTAACTACCACTGAATGATGTTTATACTTTAAGTTAAGCTGTGAATATGATTAAAGGAACATGTCTTAGTCTTATGTTATAATCTAGTCTTTGGTTATATTTTGACCTAGTCAAACATAGTTTGACCATGGTCATTCTTGGGATCCGTGATGAGATGGATCACATGTGCTTATTGATATTGATCTATGGTACCACATACACCTATTGATGTTTCCATATGTTGGATATATGCTTCAGATGATGATTGATGAAGTTGATCAGATTTATTATTATTTCTGGATCATCATATTTTACACTGTCCGGGTATGGTGGACCCTAAAGATGACCCCACAGGTTGTCATATGGTGTATGAGTACTCATTTCTAGTGGACTTGGGTCTTCTGGATCCATTGAGACACTTATCTTTCAGTTCCCGGCACTTCTGAGTATGATAGTAGAAGTTATCCACATGTTGACCAGTTTGGGCATGTTGATCCAGCCTGTCCAGCAGAGGCATTGGAGGCCAATTGTTTCCTAGGGTGCTACAGAGGAAGGGGGTTGTCCAACCACTTGTTTTTACCATTATAACTCCCTTCCAGACAACCTGGTACAATAAGTTTGACAGCGCAGGAATCCTGGGTGGCAGTTTGGGGCACTTTCAGGGTTTTCAGGAGGATTAACAAATGGAATAAAAAGGTCACCGAGGAATTCGATTTGAGCAATTGAGGAAAGGTTTTAGCACTTGGTCTGCTCTGAGGTCATCCATGGTGAACCCCCCCATCTTCCAGATCAGTTAGCATCAGTTAGTGGGGTCCACAGTGGCTACAGGAGGTCTATTACTGCATGTCTCTCTCAGATTTTGGAGACAGGATTTGATCATTTGTGTTATTTGGACATGTCATAGACTTATATTCTATATTATTGTGCCATGGGGACATGATAGTGAAGGGAATTAATACCTCCTAGACCCACCATGATCTCCTAGTGACTTGTCTTGATCTTATTATGTGGCACATGTGTTTCTAGCCACCCTTCATGTATGACGTCACCCTCATTGAGTCACTTTTAGCTATGAAGTCACCCTCCTTTTGAGTGATGCATGTGATATTATGTATTGGCTCATCTTAGCCGTTGATTAGATTGTTAGACCTTTTGATCTCAACCACTAGTTTCAAAAAGTGGTTTTGTTGTTTAGGGTTTTGGTCTTTATTATCCTATAAAAGGAGGAGACCCCCCCTAAAAACAATCTAGAGATTTTTGGCTCTTGGCTATTGGAATAAAAATACTTTCTTGGGCATCTTGGATCTTGGAGTTGGAATGCTTGTGGTGATTGTAAATTCTTTTTCCTCTGCACTGATAGACATTGGTGGCCATTTTGGATTTTATCTTCAACCAACATTTTTTGCACGCAAAGAAGACGTCTTGGGGCAATTCGCATTGGTGGGGAGGCCTACCCTGCTCATTTCAACAAGTCATTTTGGGTTACGGGGAGTTGTTTTGTCTTTGCACCAACAATTTCATGTTATTCATCTCTTTTGTTTGCATCTACTTCCATTATTGTCAATTGATTGATCTTTGTGTCCTTGATTGACAGGAATAGGGAGGCCGGTTTGGTTGAAGGAGGAAAAATGCCATCAAGAAGGGATTCATCAAGTTTGGCATTTGATCTTTGTGGGAAGTAATCCTCGTCACAAGCAACCTCCATCTTCATTTTCCAGGTGCACTCAAGGAGGTACGACATTCTTCTATCTTAACCATCTATTCTCTTAGATCACATATATAGTAGCCAGGCTACCATACATTATTTTTCTGATTCCAGTACACTATTCAGCCAGTTTCCTTACATTGATATGCTGAGATGAGCATCTATATTGGATCATTATCAGATTTCGGACATCAGTATGTATTCCCCATGCCATGACTGAGTCTCAGGACACTCAGAGAGATGACCGATGTAGCCATTATACCAATTGTACAGAGCAGTCAGTAGCGACCAGAGTTGCAGCAGCAGTTTTAGAGGACAGATGACGGTTCGGATTGATGAGCATTCAGATATATGACTTAGCAGGTATATCATTGTGTTATGGTTCTATTGCTTTTATACTTATTCTTATAGCATGTCTTAGCACTTAGTGTCATGATCTGGCGATCATATAGATATGTGGACCTGGTTGATCTTATTATATATATTATATTGTCCCTACTCAGACTTAGAAGTTCACTATTCATACTCATTGGTTTTACCCTCCTTAGGGAGAATAGAGGTGATCATTCCACCATACCTTGGCTTGCTAGTGTTGGCTCCATTATTCATTGTCTTCATCCATCCATTGCCTACCTTTTAGTTTATCACCTTGACTTACTACTTGACTAGTGACATGGAGGATCTTTTCCCCACTGTAGCCTCTGTATTGGATAAGCTTCCTTGTTTATTGTGTCTCGGCTCTGAGTTGGTGACAAAACTTACCTTTGGTGAGTTGGATTGTAGGCCTAAATCATTCTGGTCGGTTGTCCCGATGTTTGGCATTGGCCCGAACTCCCCCTAGTAACTTGAGATGTTGTTGGCTAAACTGAAAGCTCATGTACTACTTATGGAAACTGATAAATTCGCCCATGGAAACTAAAAAGGGCAAGAGCGACGAATTGCTAAAAAATACTCCTCGAAGAATATAAGAAAGGTCCAAAAAAAGCAATGATTCTTAAAAGCTATATCTAAACAATTGCTGACCTTATATATGTATAAAAAACATGCCCTGGATGCAAGCTGCAAGTAGTTGTGCTTATCAGCACACCTGAGATCCGAAGGGTTATGTAGGCCAAAAAGGCCATGAAGTGAAATTGAATGATCCTAATGAACTTGGATCAACTTGATGTGGACATGATGCCTAAGTTGAATAAGCACTCTCTAAACAAAATATCCATTTGTGAGACACCGCCATTCCCTGTGTTGTTGCTCATTCAGTATATACTATGGTGTGTATTCCCTTTCCCTTTGCCAAAGTGTCAGAAAGCTAAGTTAGTCAAGTCATCCCTTAACCTAGCCAGTTATTTTAGCCTTCACCCTTCACTAGCAAATTGATCACAGCTATGAAGTGAGTATGGTCTTGGAAGTCTGGGCTGAGTAATAATAATAATTAATGACATTATATATTTGGATTTAGATCGCCAGTAATGATTACTTTGTGTTATAATTGTTATTTGAATAAGTTGTAGAGCATGCATTAACCTTTAACACTTTGCAGCAGCTTCTGATGATAGATCTGAGTTATATTTGGTCATGTTGACTTGGTCAAACTTAGTTTGACCAAGGTCAACCATAGGACATGAGATGGTTGGACCTTGTGATGATATGGATTGATGATATATGGTCTATGTACATGTACATGATGATTCTATGCAGCAGCTACAGGGTTATGATGATGATTCATGGTTTACAACATTATTTGATCATTTACAGATTATTATTATTTGACCTGTTTCGGTATATTGGATATATATGTGATCATGCAAAGATTCATATGGTGTATGAGTACACATCTTGGATAGATTTGGACCTTCTTGAGTCCAATGAGACAGCCTGTTTTCAGTTCTGGGCAGTTACAATGATGATTGAGCCTCAGTAGGCTATCCCAGTGCAGTTTTGGTCTGCCGGAGACCCTGTCAGAGCAGAGGTGATTTTTATCCAGTTGACGTAGGGCGTTGTGCTTGGAGGGGGTGGTCCAGCCACTTAATTTTACCATATTACCCCCATCCCGGACATACTGGTGCCCTCACCTTGACAGTGCAGGCACTCCAGGAGGTAGTTTGGGGCAGTTTCACGCTTCTCAAGGCATTTCGGGATTGGTAGAAATGGTTATTGAGGAATTCAATTTGGGCTACTGAGGCAATGTCTTGGCATGAGATGATCAGTGATGATGGATTGATGTCTTCCACACCTCCTCCAGCAGTTTCAGCTTCATCGAGACCCGCATCCATCACTTATGGCACTTTCTGATGATTTCTGAGGTCTTTTGAGGCCTACGATTTGTCCATAGAGGCACGATTTGGTATATTTATGACTATTCTATTATTATTGTGCTATGGGGATTGACCAAGGGTGGCTAAAATTACCCCTTGGACCCACCATGAGCTTCTTATTATATTTTGTCATCATGATTTGGTGGGATTCCCCTCTCCTAGGGCGATTTTGTCCACTTATGTTATATTTTATTAGTGATCCATGTATTTTATTGTTGAGCTCATCTCAACCATTGATTAGACATTTGTATCTTTTAATCTTAGCCACTCATTCAAAAATTGGTTAGGATTTTGATGCCTCTCCTTCCTATTTAAAGGAGAGAGCTTCTCATTTGTAAAGGGACTTGTGGCTCTGGATTATTGGAATAGAAAATTATTATTGCATCTATCTCCAGTGTTGTGGTGAATGTTTTTGATGTTCGTTCGTTGGTTCTTCCTTTGCACTGAGTTATTGGAGATCTTGTTTGCCATATCTTTTGTACCACGTTTTTGCATCTACAGGTGGAGGCCGATTTGCTTTGAGGAGGAAGTATTGGTAGGGGAAGACTCTCCCTACTTCTTCTTTGGATCTCTTCGTTGGTAACATGGAGTATTATTGTCCCAGGACCTTCTATTCTATGTTATCATTGCATTTTACTTGTATTTCCTCCATACTTGACCTCTCTGATTGAAATCGATTTTCCTTGGATTGACAGGTAGAGGAGGGCGCACTTGTGGGCTAGGGCATCAATTTGGCAAGCCAAATCAACAATCTCTCATTTGATCTATGCGGGAATCTTCCTCAACATCAAAGCATCTCTCTTCATCACTTAGGTATGATCTCAAGGTAAGTTCTATCTCCATGATCTATCCACTTGTCTAAAATATTTAAAACCCTAATCAATCAAAACCCCATTTTTACATTTTTTTAGATCTACTAAGATCTAGTGGCTTCTTGGGTAAGAAATTTAAAACCCACCTCTATAGTATCCACGGCATCCCGGATCTATAGTTTGGTGAGGATTGGCCTCCATTTGACCCTCTTCCCAAGGCATTTAGCCTCTCCAAGCAAGGGCGCACTTCCTAGTTTGGGTCGGTTGACCTAGATCTAGTACGTGGGTAGTTGAGATTCCACTTGATTCGTGATCTACACATCCAATAATCTACCCCCAGATTGTCACTTTTCTGATTTTTACCTTGTGGGCCCTATTCCACATTTTAAGGGATTTAATCCCCATTTTGGACCACTTGGTATCTTCAAACTCAGATCTAGTAAGATCTAGCCATTGGATTGCCTTGAAATTATAGATCCATACTCTCACTTGCTTAAACTACTTGGATCTAAAGTTTGGATGCCATTGGACTTGTTTTGATTCATTAATTCCACTTTTTAGCCTCCTTGGGTAAAGTCGCACCACCTTGGAGAAGTGAGTTGGTCCACTATTAGGATATGGGTACATGAGATTTTTGTGGATTTGAAACGGGCATAATTCAAAACCTAGGTCTAGTGTGTCACTTCATCAAATCTTGCCTTGGGGATAGCATTCCTTGTTTTAAGGGATTGTGGCCCACTTAGGTCAAACCTAGATCTAGGCCTATTCATCCATCAAGACTTTAATTGCCCACTTGTCTCATGCAATAGGAGTCCTTAACCACAAGTTAACCTTACTTTGACTCCATTATCCCAATTCCCAAGGCACTGGTCTCTCTCCAAGTCAATTCGACTTTCCTAGATTGTTGGATTAACTTGTGGTTTGACCCTTGTGTGGTGAACTAAACCCTTTGATGCCATCATACTTCATGATCAAGCTTGTCACTTGTATTAGTTAGCCCCAATTCAACCCTAAACTACCTTGCATTGGACACGGTTCCCAAGGCAGTGGATTTTCTCACATTGAGCTAGTACTTTAATCCTGGATCCTATTTCACAAATCATAAGTCACTCTCACATCAATAACGAACCAAAGCTATACTCATTGAACCCCTCACTTGTCTTGTGACTTCATCCTAAGGTCTAGGATAAACCATACACCTTACTTCACTTAGAATTAACTTGATTTGGTGTCTTGGTTTTGTCGGGAGTAGATCGGATCTCCCCCTTTGTTGTCTGGGCTAGATAACATAAAGCAAAGGTTGCCTTGACTGGCGTGACAACCATCTATTGGAGGTCGAGGTGATCATGGTTGCACCTTTTGAGTTGCCCTTTCCTATTGCCATCCATTAATGGATACATCCACAGGGGTAACTACAGTTTAGGTGATAACAGGTCCCACATACACCTATTGATGTTTCCATATGTTAGATATATACTTCAGATGATGATTGATGCAATTGATCAGTTTTATTATTATTTCCAGATCATCATATTTTACACTGTCCGGGTATGCTGGACCCTATAGATGACCCCACAGGTTGTCATATGGTGTATGAGTACTCATTTATAGTGGACCTGGGTCTTTTGGACCCAATGAAACACTTATCTTTCAGTTCCGAGCACTTCTGAGTATGATAGTAGCACTTATCCAACTGTTGACCAGTTTGGGCATCGTGATTGAGCCTGTCCAACAGAGGCATTGGAGGCTAGTTGTTGTCTAGGGCGCTACAGAGGAAGGGGGTGGTCCAGCCACTTGTTTTTACCATTATACCCCTCTTCCAGACAGCTTGGTACACTCAGTTTGACAGCGCAGGCACCTTGGGTGGCAGTTTGGGGCACTTTCATGGTTTTCAGGACGATTAAAAAATGGAATGAAAAAAAAGGTCACTGAGGAATTCGATTTGAGCAATTGAGGCAAGGTTTTGGCACTTGGTCTGCTCTGAGGTCATGGTGAACCCCCCCATATTCCAGATCAGTTAGCATCAGTCAGTGGGGTCCACAGTGGCTACAAGAGGTCTTTTACTGCATGTCTCTCTCAAACTTTGGAGACAGGATTTGATCATTTTTGTTATTTGGACATGTCATAGACTTATATTCTATATTATTGTGCCATGGGGATATGCTAGTGAAGGGAATTAATACCTCCTAGCCCCACCATGAGCTCCTAGTGACTTGTCCTGATCTTATTATGTGGCACATGTGTTTCTAGCTGTCCAGGGAGATACAGAGGAAGGGGGTAGTCCAGCCACTTGTTTTTACCATTATACCCCTCTTCCAGATAGCTTGGTACACTCAGTTTGACAGCGCAGGCACCTTGGGTGGCAGTTTGGGGCACTTTCAAGGTTTTCAGGACGATTAAAAAATGGAATGAAAAGGTCACTGAGGAATTCGATTTGAGCAATTGAGGCAAGGTTTTGGCACTTGGTCTGCTCTGAGGTCATCCATGGTGAACCCCCCCATCTTCCAGATCAGTTAGCATTAGTCAGTGGGGTCCACAGTGGCTACAAGAGGTCTTTTACTGCATGTCTCTCTCAGACTTTGGAGACAGGATTTGATCATTTTTGTTATTTGGACACATCATAGACTTATATTCTATATTATTGTGCCATGGGGACATGCTGGTGAAAGGAATTAATACCTCCTAGCCCCACCATGAGCTCCTAGTGACTTTTCCTGATCTTATTATGTGGCACATGTGTTTCTAGCCACCCTTCATGTATGACGTCACCCTCATTGGGTCACTTTTAGCTATGAAGTCACCCTCTTTTTGAGTGATCCATGTGATATTATGTATTAGATCATCTTAGTCGTTGATTAGATTGTTAGATCTTTTGATCTCAACCACTAGTTTCAAAAGGTGGTCTTATGGTTTAGGGTTTTGATCTTTAGTATCCTATAAAAGGAGGAGACCCCCCTATTGTAAAAGCGATCTAGAGATTTTTGGCTCTTGGATATTTGAATAAAAATACTTTCTTGGGTATCTTGGATCTTGTATTTGGAATGCTTGTGGTGATTGTAAATGCTTTTTCCTCTGCACTGACAGACATTGGTGGCCATCTTGGATTTTATCTTCAACTAACATTTTTTGCAGGAAAAGAAGACGTCTTGGGGCAATTCAAATTGGTGGGGAGGCCTACCCTACTCATTTCAACAAGTCGTTTTGGGTTACAGGGATTTGTTTTTTCTTTGCTCCAACAATTTCATGTTATTCATCTCTTTTGTTTGCATCTACTTCCATTATAGTCAATTGATTGATCTTTGTGTCCTTGATTGACAGGAATAGGGAGGCCGATATGGTTGAAAGAGGAAAAACAACATCAAGGAGGGCTTCATCAAGTTTGGCATTTGATCTTTGTGGGAAGTAATCCTCGTCACAAGCAACCTCCATCTTCATTTTCCAGGTACGCTCAAGGAGGTACAACATTCTTCTATCTTAACCATCTATTCTCTTAGATCACAAAACCCTCATTGATTAAAACCCTCATTTTTACATTTTTCTAGATCTACTTGGATCTAGCTTGGCTTTGGGGATAAGTTTTAAAACCCACCTCTATAGCATCCACGGCAATTCAGATCTATAATTTGGTGGTGATTGGATTCCAT
This sequence comes from Larix kaempferi, assembly GCA_027924585.1. Taxonomy (NCBI): domain Eukaryota; kingdom Viridiplantae; phylum Streptophyta; class Pinopsida; order Pinales; family Pinaceae; genus Larix; species Larix kaempferi. Next base: position 4,907,429 of record BSBM01000397.1, on the reverse strand, counting down.
TTAACCCATTTCCCAAGGGAGGTCACACTCCTTGAGGAAGGCTAGTTGGGCTAGTTCCAAGTTGTGGGTAGGTGAGATCCCACTTGATTCGGATAGATCAACCTTGATAACCTACCCCTAGTGCTTCACCTTGTTGATTTTCACCTTGTGGGCCCCATTCCTAATTTTGAGGGTTGGGCGCCACTCGGGTCACTTGGTGATGCATTTTCAATCTCAGATCTATGGAGATATAGCAAGCATTTGGACTTGATAATTTAAACCCACCTTATTAATTGCCTTAACTATTCCGATCTATAATTTGATGGAATTTGGACTCCATTTGCCCCCTCAATTTAAGGCACTAGTCTCCCTTGGGTAAATCGCACTCCTTGGGCTAGTGGTCTTTTGCTAGATCCCATATGTGGGTAATGCCTCTTTCATCTTGAAATCATAGATCCATCCTTTGCATACCCCTTAGTACCATTTTCACCTTTAACTTGACCAAGTGGGCCTCATTTGGACCATTTTCCACTTTTTGAGTGGGTCCCACTTGTGTAATTCTCATGGTACTAGATCTCTTTAGATCTATCTAAACTTCATAAGTGGCCTTAGTCATTCCTTGGTTGAAACACTTGTCACCCCTTAAGCCTCTTCAATCACACTTCAAACCCTTGGGTCCACTTAACTTTCATAGATCTAACTCACTCATTGGTTTCCGTAACTCAACTTACACATTTCCCTAGGAACCTTTGGGTTAGCTAGTCTTCATTGATTGGATAGGGTCTCCCCCTTGATCTTGATTAGTCTTGATCTAAAGTGAAGAGTGCCTCGGTTATCGTGACACCCAACATGCATTGGGAACTGTGGCATCTCTTGGGTCACCTCTTTAGTTGTCCATCTCCTCTACCATCCTGGATGGGATACCTTTAGGGACAACCACAAGTTGTGTGATCAAGGGTGCACTAGCAGGGTTGGATTGTGTTATGACTCATTTTTACATGTGGAGAACTTGTTTCTCTAGACTTGGGAGATGTTCCCCTTGTCACACAGTTGGGAGATGTGACCCTTTTGTCCATTGTAGCTAGTTGGGAGAAATCTTGGCTAGTGAGAGAGGATTTTGGAATCCATCCCTTCTCATTGAGCATATTGCAGCTACAGTAGAACCATAATGTGCTAAAATAGAACCATGATGCATCCAGTGCAATTCGAGATCCGAAAAGTGAGCTAGAGCTAGCAGGATCCAATCCTAGTGTTATTTAGAGTAGTAAATCTAGTAGCAAACCAAATAAATGGTGGAGTGAGCTCAAGTGAGAAATGATGGTTGTTCCTACAACAATGTAATGTCTATGCAGACCTCTCCATCATCATAATAAATATTTATGTTCCTCCTATCTCTATTTGCTTCTATATTCATGCTTCTCACTTCTCCAATTTGCAATTTCATGATAATAATTGATACATCTTCATGTTGGCTCACCATACATGTCTAATGTGCTTCCATAACTCTGCAAAAGTGTATTTACAGTCAATGCAGGAGTATTAGTATCTGATCCAATCATAATATTTTGGAATCAATTGGAAACCAGGGTTGGTCAAACACCTTGCTAATTTGGCTAGTATCCAATAAAAATGCAATAACTTAACTTGTGCTCATCCAAATATAGTTCTGCAAAATGTTGCAGGTAGGTGGGACAGTATAGAGCCCATCCCCAACATTGGTTCATAAATTTGTGAGGTTTAGAGGCCGTTTGGGTCGATTTGAAAACAAACTAGTTGAGTTGTCCAGTGAAACGAACTTTCTCTTAGTTTCTCCAAAAAGTCAAATAACCTCTAATTTTTTTAGTATGATCATTTATGTAGTTGTTTGGGGGTTTGCTACAGTCAACTACTTCCATATATGCACTAGAAGTCGTTGTGTTTCCACAGAAGTCCTGGGGATATTTGCTTGAATCCTTTGGTTTATCCAAAGGAGTCTACCCGGGCGTGACGTACCCAAAAAATGTGCATCTGTCGAGGTAGTGTCTAATTCCATCTTCCAAATAACTTGTTGGTATGTCCTAAGTCTGCAGTAGACCCTAGTATTCAGTTTGGGAAAGTTTGGGAAGGTTTGGGGGTGTTTGGAGTCAGTAGGAAAAAGCTAGCCCCAGTTTTGTTGAAGTTGAGTTAGTGTGCCTGATTTTCAAAATGGGTACATTACAGTGGTATCAGAGCATGTTCCTCGCCAACTATGGGAACTAAAAAGAAATCTTAAAGAGTATTTGAAGATCAGAACCCTCAGTTGAAGAATATTTCATCAATTGCTTGATGTGTTGATGGGAGGGTGCTACCCACTTTCCTTCCTCCCTCGCCAATAGAAAATAAGGAGCCTACTTAGGAGGATTTAATTCAGAAAGTTGAAAAGATGCAACAAAGTTTGAAACATATGTTGGAGTACATATCTTCACCAAGGGGAATGCGAAGTTTCAAGAGAATCTTCTATGGTTCGTCTACAAAGAAAGAATCCAAAAAAATTTGTGAAGAAAGTGGTACAAGCAATGATGGATCTACAATTGAAGATCAGCCTTTGGAGGAGCATGAAGAGAGCATAAATCAGCTTATTTGTGGCAGCCATGAAGATGAAGAAGCATCAAGATCTACATCAGAAGAAGAGACCCAAAGGGAGGAGCACAATCCACTATAGGATGGCTGCAAAATAGAAGAGGATGACAATGAAGCAGAAGCACTTAAAGACAAAAGTGAGGCCATGCACATAGATTCCCACCAATCAAATGAAGAAGTGAAGTAGAGAAAACCACAAGTTGAATATGTGAGTTTTCATGTGGACTCCTATGAGGAAGAGCATGCCAATACCAATCAAACACTTGGAGAGGATGAAAGGAGCCACAAAGGTATGATCAAAATTATGATTTTTGTAACAGTCACTTTTTCATTGCAGCCCCTTGAAGTACCTTCCACTTCATACAATGAAAGTGATATTGCAAATGCTTCTAATGATGATCTGTGTGAACCATATGCTGTGGATCTATGCCACAAGCAAGATGATCTTAGGTGTCAACCATTGGAAGAAGCACACCTTGTGGAAGATATTCCTCGTGAGCCACATCATTTGAGTGGATCACTAAGGGAAAATCAAGAGAAGCTCATCGAAGCCTTCAAGAACTTTGTTGATGCCAATGCCTTGATGTCAAGATGTCATTGGAGAACTTCTAATGAAGATTGGGAGAAAGAATATTTCTTGGGAGATTTCGAATCTCTCAAAGAAGCAATGGCCAACATGAAAGTGAGCTACACTAACTTACTTGCATATAGAAATCATTTTCTCATGGTGAGAGAAACGGTACCATCATGCACTCAGGAAGGAAGAATATGAATCATAAAGGCTCATTAGTGAATTGGAGGCCACCAATGGTTCTTTGAAGTGCACCCAAGAAGGTCTTAAAGAATCAAGAGTCCAAATAGACTAGCTTCGCAAGAAGTTGAATATGTCACACTCTCCATCCTGGATGGGAAACACTCATTTGCACATGGCAGGATACACTTTGGACATGATGGAGGAAACTCATGTGGTGGTTGAACATGAGGAAAATTCTGATTTGTAGATGCTTATGAAGAACACCAATGAAGAATATTTTGGCTAAGCACTTGCCTTGAGGCAAAGGGATAGTGAGGAGGACTTAGCTATGGGAGAGATAGATAAGATCATGCAATTCAAATCAGCAAGCAAGAGTGTTTGTTTATCCATGGATTGGGTAGAAAAATACATATTTGACATGGAGATGGATGAACCAAACTTGCTTTCATTGGTAGAGGCTTGATGGACACATCATGTGACGTGCAATGTTGTGAGTAACACCATGAGTATATATGGCTTCCATATGATCCCTCCTATACACATAGCAACACATAGGAGTCCTACTTAATTTGGTTGGATGGATAAGTTGACATGGAGAGTGTTTTCCAAACACTCACTTTACTTCAGGAGGATCTAGATCTACCTTCATGGAAGGGATATTTCTCTCTAAAGAAGATGGCTGATTTCTTTCCATTTGGATCATCCAACATGAGTGTCTATTCACTCATGGTTGAGGTGGATAGATGCATTGCAGAGATGAATATTCATGGAGGTGCTGAACTCCCCATTTGGCTATGGGATCCTGGCATCCTTTGTGAAGACAAGTTGTTCCATTTGACTCATATTTTTAGTGGATTGTTGCATAAGCCATGGGATCCTAGCATCATTTGGAATGACACATTGTTCCAAGTGATTAAGATGTTTTAAAGTGGAGTAATTCATAAGCCATGGGATCCTGGAATTCCATGGGGTGACACATTTTTTTTTATGTCATTTGAGATTAGTAGCATGGAGCATGATCAGTGGGATCTGGAAGGTCGAGCCACCCTTCATTTCCAACAGTCTATCCATTAGGAGCATTGGTTTGGTTTCCTACATGGGAAATCATATTATGGATGGACTCGTTATTTTCTTGCTTGTGGGATTGGGAGTCTTCCAAAGACTCTTTGTGTTGACACTAAGTAGTGTAGAGGAGGAAATAGGAGACACTTCCCCTTTCTAAGGTTCATTTGGGACACTGGAATCATCCTTGATGTTAACTATTTTAGCTAGAAATCTTATGTATCAGTATTTGGGTTAGAGACACCTTTGAAGAGGGATGAGATGCATAAGGTTGAGTACCTTCCCAAGATTGATCTCCATCTTGATTATCATCATCAAATTCGCTTGGAAGAAGAAAATTTGCAAGAGACATCTCCTTGTGACCAAAGTGCCTATTTGGGACTTTCATGCATGAGCATTGGCCTAGCTAATGCACCTATGGCTTCACCATCTTTCATGATAAGAGAATACATCAAGCAATATGGTAAGCTTGTGTTTATTCTTGTGATGGCATTATGGTTCATGATTGGGTGTTGGATAAGCACTCACTTAGTTTGGAATTTTATTGTATCAAGTACTTGGGTAGAGCAGTCATGGCATCACACATTGTTTGAATATGAGTTTGGAAGGATTGAGATGTTATGTCTAGATTCTATGGTTGAGCATGGTAAAGTTGGTGCAAAATGGTCCTACCATTGTTTGTTCCAATTCCATGGATGTGAACAAGTTGGTGAATGGTGCACCATGCAGAGGATCCTTTCAATACATAACATATATGGTTGTCCAAGTAAGGAAAGGAGTTTCCTATGGGGATGAGAACTCTAAAAGAGTTTTCAAAAAGGAAGTGTTGGGAGCTTGTTCAATGATTGTCTCACTTGGTTTCGCTCCATCATTTGTGCTTAGAGATGATGCTTCCAAAGAAGGCAAAGAAGTGGGTTTGTTGAAAAATGGTCACCTTGGTTGTTTGAAGGTGAGTGAGAGGATTTCATGGGAATGCCTCAAGAATGAAGGATTGAAGTATGTGAAGTGGTGCAACACATGCCAATGGTATGAGGTAGAGCATGTTCATCTTGCTAATCTCCTACAACCCCTACCACTTCAAGAATAAAAATGGGTAAAGCACAATTGTCCAAGTTTTGCTTTGATGGTTTCCTCTAATATTTTGGTGCATGTTAGTTATGTTTCAGGAAAGATCATTAAAGAAACCCTTATGTACAACCCATATCTTCTTTCTCATGGCAATGGAAGTTTACAGATGTATGATTATTCCCATCAGAATTGTTACAAGAAAAAGTTGTCCATTCTGCATGTTTTGGTCAAATTCAATCCATGTTTTACAACACAATTTGCAATGGAGTGTTTCAAAAGCAAGTTCATTCATGACTTGATGGTGAAGGGTGACCAATACAAGTTGTAAAAAGGGTCATCTATGTGGGAGATGATGTACACATGGCTTATGAAACATGCTTACAGAAGTTGGCGGAAAAATGTACAAATGTTTCATCATCCATATTTTCATTTGCTTGAGGACAAACAAATTTTGGGAGGGGAGGACTGTAATGTCCCCGTTTTGGTAGCACTATGGTTCACCATTAGGCCCATTAGATTCCCATGGGTTGAGTGGAATTTAATATTTAATTTGGGAATTGTTCTCCTAAGGTTTTCCATGCATAATAATAAATAAAGGCAAAAGTTGTCCACAGTTTACTAGCAAAATTGGTCGAAGGTGTGAACAAGGACATTGTGGTGCTAAGGATGCTTATCCAATGCATTTAATGAGTCAAATAAGTAAAAAAGGGCACCAAGGAGAGAAGTTGGACCCATTGGAAGTGCTTATCCCTTGAAAATGGGAATTTCCTTAAAATAGGGAAAACATGTGGACAAACCATGAAGAAAGTGGACAAACCTCAATTTGACTAACCAATGCTCCTCAAAAAGGGGAAAAGGTGGTCAAGGTGGTTATAGGGCACATTCATGATCATAGTGGAGCAATTAAGAACCACTAACTACCTAGTGCATGGTTTTGGATGCTCCATGGTATTTGCCCCCAGTATTGACTAAGTGGGAAAACTAGTTGGTGGTTTTATTCATTCCATGGTATTGGAACCTAGTATTGGAAACTAAAAGAGATCAAGGGTGCACTAGCAGGGTTGGATTGTGTTATGACTGGTTTTTACATGTGGAGGACTTGTTTCTATAGACTTGGGAGATGTGCCCCTTGTCACACAGTTGGGAGATGTGCCCCTTCTGTCCATTGTAGCTAGTTGGGAGAAATCTTGGCTAGTGAGAGAGGAGTTGGGAATCCAACCCTTCTCATTGAGCATATTGCAGCTACATCAGACCCATACTGTGCTACAATAGAACCATGATGCATCTAGTGTAATTAAAGATATGGTTAGTGAGCTAGAGCTAGCAGGATCCAATCCTAGTGTGATTTACAATAGTAAATCTAGCAACATACCAAATAAATGGTGGACTGAGCTCAAGTGAGCAATGACGGTTGTTCCTACAATAATTTAATGTTTATGCATACCTCTTTGTCATCATAATAAATATTTATGTTCCTCCTATCTCTATTTGCTTCTATATATTGCTTCTCACTTCTCCAATGTGCAAGTTCATGACAATAATTGATACATCTTCATGTTGACTCACCATACATGTCTAATGTGATACCATGCAAAAGTGTATTTACATTCAATGTAGGAGTATTAGGATTTGAACCAAGCATTATATCAAACATCTGAAACCATTTGGATCCATTTGGAATCAATTGGAAATCAAGGTTGCTCAAACACCTTACTAATTTGAGTAGTCTCTAGTAAAAATGCAATAACCTAACTTCTTCTCAACCAAGTGAGCCCTGGCAAAGTTTTCAGACGAAGTATTATTTTTAAACGAGGTCCTCGATAATGGGACATAGAAACTCCTTATTCAATTAACAATTAGTGCTGGAAAGAAGAAAGGATAGTATAACCCATACGAGTACTGGAATTATTTTATATAGAGAATGAAGATATTTATCCAAAGATCCTAATAGCTCGAGTTCTATAAAATGTTGTAGGTAGGTGGGACAGTATAGAGCCCATCCCCATCATTGGTTTAGAAATTCGTGAGTTTTAGAGGTTGTTTGGGTCGAGTTGAAAACAGATTAGTTGAGTTGTCCATTGAAACGAACTTTCTCTCAGTTTCTCCAAAAATCCAAATAACCTCTAATTTTTGAGTTTGATCATTCTTGTAGTTGGTTGGAGGTTCGTTACAGTCATCCACTTCCATATATGCACCGAGAGCCGTTGGGTTTCCACATAAGTCTTGGGGATATTTCTTTAAAGCCTTTCGTTTATCCAAAGGAGTCTATCCGGGCGTGACGTACCCAAAAAATGTGCATCTGTCGAGGTAGAGTCTAAGTCCATCTTCCAAATAACTTGTTGGTCTGTCCTAAGTCTGCAGTAGACCCCAATATTTAGTTTGGGCAAGTTTGGGAAGGTTTGGGGGTGTTTCGAGTCGGTAGGAAAAATCTAGCACCAGTTTTGTTGAAGTTGAGTTAGTGTGCCTAATTTTTGAATTGGGTACATTACAGGTTTTTCCCATAGTGAGTTTTCCCATGGTAATCTTTTGTTGATTATGTGGCTTGTGTATATCTTTGCTCTAGTTAATTTTTTTTACAGTTCTAGTTATTTAGCATTCAGTGGAAATAAGCTAATAAAAAGAACTAAGCTATATGATCCATTGTGACGAACTTTTCCAGTGGAATATCCACGACAACTTATAGGAAACTATCCGGGTTTACCCATGTAATGTAATTGGTGTGATCACAACTCTAAGTTGTCACTAATGTATTGGATCATATTGAATATAACTAGGAGACCCCTATTAAAAAAAAATCATTATTTATTCTTATATGGTGATGATGTGTTTTAATGCTATTATATAACTATGCTAAGGAATATGTATGCTTTGATGTGATTCATGTTGCATCTTTTAAATAGGATGATAGTGTGGGTTGTAATGTTTTTTAATCTTCTTTAAATGTTTGAATGTGGGTGGCAATATGTTAAATACTCGAGGTATAATTGAGGAAACCCAATCACAATGACTATGTTGCACAAGTTCCATATGGCCTTTAAACTTTGCACTACATTTTATGTGACACCTTCCCATCTTTTGGGATTGAATGTGCCTAACATTTAGACTACAATGGACCCTATTTTTGGTGTTGGACACCTATATGGACCCTTCTTCGAGATTGAGCCAACAACCTTTCTTTGAGATGGAGCCAACAAAGAGTACCTCTACAAGTAGAAGCTTAGGATGTAACAAGATTGAAAATAGAAATGGAATAATAATTCTGCTCCAAATCAAATCGGAGGGAGAAATCCCATTGAGATGAAGTAACAACAAGAATTCAATTCGAAATCAAATGGGGGAGAAATCCGACTGAGATGAAGTAACAACAAGAATTCAAAGGATAGAGTTGAAGCATCTCCCACTAACATGATAAGTTAAGGCTGCCAAAGAGCAAGAGGATTAAAAAATAGCTAAATATGATAATTGGCAAAAGGTTGAACAATTGTGGGTGACAGATTGGAGTCTACACCACTTGTATAAAAATCGTTCCAAGATAGATGTCATTTTCACCTAGCGTTTTGCTAAAGAATTTGTAGGTTGAAAGCACAAGTCCAGGACAAAAAAAGCGAAAGGCTGAGCACATCAGCTACGTGATCGACATTCTAAGACTACACGACATATGACTTTGACAAAGATAATTGAACAGGTTGAGGACATGTTTTGTAGAAAATTTAGACAAAGCAAGATTTAATACACGCAGCACCAAATATCAATTGCCCTAAGTTGAATGACTTTACTCTTTGAACATGGGAAATAGAAGAACGTACGTAGAGTACATGTTTATACAGTAACCAACCAGTGCACTCGAAACTGCAAATGCAACGTAAACATTTTGTGGCATTTCAAGAGATCCAATCAAGGCAACCTGCAAGAGGGAACTTGTCATGTATAAACTTCTGAGTTTTGCATATCGAGTATATAAGCAAAATGTGTAACACTCTATGCAGTAAGACTAGTAAAGACCTACCAAACCGACTACTGTCGAAATAAGAAATTGGACCCAGTCCATGGGTGTGAGGCCCGGATTCTTCTTTGCTGGCTGCACAAGTTAGATTATTGACTTTTAGTCCCTCAACACATATGTTTTATGGTTTATCTTATAATGCATTCCAAATTCTTACCAGAATCGTCTCCATGTCTGCCATGGGAATGTCCTTGTAGTGTTCAATGTGGATATTCCTATCATTAGATTCCAATTGGTCACTCTGCGATGTGGCCAACCTATTAAGACAATAACAAAAATAATTATACCTAGCCGTGAATTTTGTTTTTTACTTTGACCTCTTTCAAGAACGATTCTTTACTAGCTAAAATCTTTCAAGCAAACTCAGTAAAGTAGCATTGCATTCATGTGCTAAACTATGCTGGATAAATTTTACTTCAGCCCTTTCAAAAACAAAGTTTCCCATGTTCCCAGATATCATCGATGATTCCAATAAACTAAAATTTGGACCAAGAAGGATACAAAATTTTATTGTGGTCATAAAGCCAAAAATATTACATCCTGTCAACCTTCAAGGCATATAAATAGTTAAAGATTTGTGCACAATAAAGAGATAAGAGGAAAACTCTATTATTTTTTCTTTGCTTTTGAATGTAGTTCAAGATGAATGTGCTACCTGTATACGATAATCATCTGCTCAAATGTGGGCTCTTGAATTGTGTTTTTGCCCAGCAAATTTCTCATACTGCAAAAGAATTGAATGCAAATAAGCCACAGGTGCTCATTTCAGACAATGTAATCAACATAGTTTCTTTCATCTTTACAACTATAAATTACACAGGATAACATAGCCTGCAAAAACAAACCTATTTGACATTAATCGGCACCTGCAATCCATGTTCTCGATTCGGAAGCGCTCGATATAATGATCTTCATCCGATGGGTTTCCAACTTTCCTGTATATATTTTTGGACTCATTGCTACTTGTATCACGGACAGGTTGACTTCTCCGCCTTCTTGTCAGATAGCCCGAACGCACAATCGATTTACTTTCTCTCTCAGAGATAGAACTTCTCGTGAAAATATATCCAAGCCTGTTTTTAAAAATATAAGTGAGAAATGACGACTACTAAATCAAACTCAATGTTTCATATAAATAAAATCCAACTTGCAATCCTACTTAATATCCATTATAAATCATGCCCAATCTTTGGCTTCCTACCCTGTTAGATGAAGTAGCCCGTCCCAAGCTCGAGAGAGAAGCATATCCACCTTCTCCATAATAAAGTAACCACTCGTGTGGTCAATTCCAAAACCTCGACGGAAAATAACAAACTTCACAACAAAATAATGAGAAGCATAGTGTAAGACAATATTCAAATTTTCTATTCTATAATATTATAATAATAATTATAAAGTTGTATCCAGGAATACAACTTTAAACAACTTTTATTATGCAAAAGTTGTATCCAGGAATACAAAGAGAGGCAGGGAGCCTATTTATACAAAAGCCTGACATAGTCTAATACTGGAGTATAACAACAGTGATATCATTCTTGCTGTGTCATAGTTAGTTACAAACCCAAAAGGTGCAAAATATCAGCAAACATAATCAATAAACATATGCAAGGGAATACATCTCCCTGATCGAACCATCCCGAAAAGATTTGATAGAAATATGCCCGTCCATGACCTCGAGAGCCGATTTCGAGAGCTTATCAGTTTTGGAATTGTGCTCACGATATATATGGTGAAAGTGGATGTCAACCAATCGATGAGGGAGAGTACCCTGTTCAGCTAGCCATCCAAATGTATAAAGGATAAAGAGTGATCTCCTTTGGCCCAAGAAATGATAGTGAGCGAGTTTCCGAAGATATTCAACTTGGTAATGCCCAGAGCTTTGGCAAAAAAGAGGAGACCCCACAATGCAATAAGTTCAGACCGAGTGTTAGTTCCATTGCCAACACTCATGCAAAGGTGGAAAAAATTCATTGTGAGATAATTTAACAACCATACCCGCACCACATAATTCACCTTGAACTGCCAACTGACTGTGACTGGATACAATAATTAATGACAACAGATTGTTTCTTTTACATTCAAAGATTATTTAAGAAGGAACACTTGTAGATGGGAATAGCAGAAATACAAGCATGTGTTGGCAAATACGGTCACCTTTTTTCCATTTTTGACAGGGAAGCAACTTGTATGTTCAACAACGACCAAATTCAAGGACTTACAGAGTATCAACACTAAGTATTGGTATTCGAACAGAATATGTTCGATAAAGAAGCAGCTTGTATGATCAACGACCACCAAATTCAGTGGTTTGCAACGTATCATCACAATTAAGGCAACTAAGTTGCATGAAAGCATAATAGATTTGGATTTGGATACGGCTCTCTCATAGTTTTTTGAAACGTTTGGGATCTCGAGATGGAAATGTATATAAAACTTCTAATAAATGAACTTAATCATAGAAGCGCTGCTTGGTTATCCGCGTAGCCAAGCAAGCCCACCCCATGTCGAGTTACTTTGGTGACTATTGGGGTATATACCCCAACACTATTTGACCCTATGATGTTTGGTATCTTCTCACAGACTCACATACCTTTTTTTTTTCGGTGCTGAATCACTTTTGTTTTTGTGCCTTTTTCTTATCGTGCTCCTTAGTATCATCACATTCATTTGATTCTTTAGTTGCTAGACTCTCTTGTGACTTCATTTCTTCGTTGTTATCGGGTATTTGGATTTGCACTTATGGTTTCTGGTTGCTTGATTGTTTGATGTCTGAGATGTTCCTTGTTGTTGGTCCTAGTGTTTTTGTACTTGCATGTTGTCTATCTTGATGTTGTATTTGTATGTTGTTTATCTTGGTGCAGGTTTTATTTAGAAGTTTTTTGTGTATTTATAATAAAATTGAAAATATTTTTACACTTATAGGTCTTTATATCTTAGAATTTGGGGTGAACTACTATCTATGCTTTTCCTAAATTGAAGGAGGATGGAACAAGTGTATTGTGCACATTGATTTTATGGACTTAGTTCAAATTCAAAATAAAATATTATAAAAAAATATATATATATAAAATTTTTAAAATAACTAATGCATGAATAAGTAATTCATGCATGGATAATAGGTGGTGACAACAACCCATTTAACTAAAGAAGGTAACAGGTAGCTAAGGCATAGATAACAGGTGATTACAACTAAACATAGAGAACAAGCAACATATAACTTGATCATAGCACTTGTGACCTATTGTTATTCACCCGCAGTGGCAGTGATAGTATTACAAGGATATCACTAAAACTAAGGTTTTTGGTTATTTTGAAATTCTAGATTTATTGTTTAAGTACAAATTTAATGAAATATGTATTTTTGCCATGTCAATACCGAGTATGTGTTTTTATCTGATATCTTTTCTATGAATTGTTCTCTCTTGGTGGTGCAATCACAAATTCTCTTTCAATTGGCTTCCTGCTGTGGTTCAAGCTTTCGTTAACTCTAGAGGCTTTCTTTGATAGCTAGTAAAATCCCTTCATTTTACTAAGCAACTGCATCCCCATTCCATTTTGGTATTCTACCACAGCTTGGAATTCCTTATAATTATGTCCTACCACCTGGTGTAACTTTTCCTCTATAGTTGCTAATTCTACGATTTTTGCCTCCATCTCAAATATGCTTGGCTCATAAATTTTCTCCTTATATGCTTCAATTTTGAATTTTGTAAGTTATCATGCCTTGAAAAGTCCTAATTATATTCTTGTATTTTTCATTCTTGCTGCTATGTCTTGTTGGTTATGTTGTTTATCCTAGAGTTAGAGTTCTTGTATTTCATTACGGAGTTCCTTGACTTTTGTTATCCATTTGATATGCATTTTTCTTTCATTTGTCGTCACTGATGTGTCGTCCGAGTGTATGTATTATGTGTTAACAATCAAATTAACACCCTTAGTCATGTGACAGAAGAAGCACATTTTTACTGTGCGCCCGCAACATGAAGAGAGAACACAAGTACATTCAGAGACAATTCATCTCTGATCTAATCATTTCTCCCATAAATGGAAGGATTAGGTGAAGAAAGTAAAAACCTAAAAGAGATCAAGTTCAGTGATTGAACCGCTCATAAAAGGTTCAAAACTAAGCTACACCAATCAAAAAGTGAAGATGAATGCATTAAAGTGCATTAATTGTACTTAAAGTATGCTAAGTTGTGCCAAAAAACCTAAAAACTATGGAAAAGTGGGTTTTTGAGTGAAAATGATTTAAAATAATGAAAATGAGCAATCCCATATTGAAAAGAGAAACTTGAGAGCACACTTGCCAATGCTATATAAGAAAGGCATTTGGGGCATTGTAAAAAAGAAAAAGGAAGAGCAAAATGCATGCTGGAGAGATTCTGAAGGAGGAGGAAAAACTCAATTTCTTCAAAAGCAAGGGTGAAGGAAGGAAAACTCATGGCAATGGAGGAAGAATTCACACCAAGATCCATGGTAATGATGTATTTCTTCATTGTTCTAATATGAATTGATTCAAATTTCTACCATTTGAATGTTTAAATGTTGCTTATATTGTGTGATTTAGACTTTTAAATGGATTTAGATCTTAAGTTTGCTTATCTTGATTGATGAATGAATGTAGATCTTAGTGATAACTTGTAATAATCTTTTCATTTCTAACGTAGAAACTCACAATTTCTTAGTAAAATAACATGTTTAGAGTAGACACAACCCTACACTAATTGTTGTTATTATTATGTCATTTCTTCTTTTTCCATTTCCATTGATCCCCCTGATTGCATTTTCTTTGTCGGTGCATTTAGTCTTAGACAAATTGTTCCTCTTCTATAGTTCCCCTTGAAACCTAGATGACGGGATACATATATCTTGATATTTGTTTAAGAAGAAACTATATTTCCTTATCCTTAACGTATTTTTTCATCTCCTTGATGGCCTGGCCACCCATCTTATCTGCAAGGGTTCATCTATTGGTGTTTTTCATACAACTCAGGTATAGTATAATCAGATGCCCCCATTAAAATTTGTGGTTGATCCAACACTTTCAAGACAACCCTATTATTGTTCGAACTCTTGTTCCTTTATCGTAAGACAATTGTGTATACACCTTGTCTCTACGTTCTTTGTCTTTACCTTCCAAAACAGACTCAGCATATTAGTAGATACGTTGTTCATTTATTTGTTTATTTTTATAAACAACGGGGAGAACGGGTAGAATTTTATATTAAAAGGGTGGCTAGGCCACTGAACAAAATACATACTTAGGCAAAATGTGTGTGAGCATAACTACTAGAGTCAAAATGGTGGTCCGTAAAACTACCTGAGCAGAACCACTATGAGACTGCATTAATCTAGCTAAATTTAATATATCCCTAGTACTGTAAATTCTATAGAAAGAGTCCATAATTAAGCAACATCTGAAATGCATACTTTAATTATCAGACCCGGGAGGAACATCATGAACTCCTGCAGATTCAGAGTAAGCAAGGCGTTGGGGGCGGCCTTCCTTCCCAGCCCGCTGAATTTCCATCCTTAATTGATCCACCTGACACTCCAGCATGTAAACTCGAAATTCCAATTGGGTAAAGAGGAGCTGGGTCTCCAATTCATGTTGAACAATCATTTCCCAGGCCAAGCCGTCAGACCACCTGCGTTTGTAAATTCCAACCGTATTGTTCTGCCTGGATGTAGTCTCCGGATAATAAATCCATTGCTCAGTACTAAGGAATTGGGTCCCATCTCAGTGGGTTCTCATCGATCAACACCCCTTCATTCAAACTAACCGCCACATTTGCTTGACTGCCCGCAAGTGTATTATGCCTTCGATAGACATGACACATTTTATGTTTAATTCATAAGATGTTTAATTCAGGAGATCAAATGCTCTAACTACATATCTTTAGCTAGCACATTTGAATGCACAAGGCGGATAACTGTCATGGAATCTCCCAGGACCAAAACCTCGAAGAGTTTCAACTGTCTCATGATTTTTAAACCTTGCAAAAGCACGAGCACTTCCGCTCGATTGTTCGAACTATTCCCAACATTCCATGTGAAGGATTTCATCTAGATTCCCTCGAGATTGTGAATTACCCCTCTCGCTCTGCAACGCCGTTGTTCATTCACTCGAGATTGTTAATTATCCCTGTCGCTCCTGCCACCCCGTTGTTCATTCATTTGTTGGTGCAATTTCTGTATCAATTTACTTATTTTTCATAGGAGGTTCGATTTGTTAAGCTTGGTTCAGGATCTAGTGTCCTCTGCAAGAGGGGTTGTATTATCGCTTTTAACTAGGGGTTGTATTATCGCTTCTAATTGATTCTCTTGATTTGGGTTAGTTACCTGGTTGTGTAATTCTTGCATCTTTTTCTTTTCTCTTTGTTGCCTATTTTCCTCTTCTCACTGAATTTCCTTATATATATATATATATATATCTTTATTATCGGAATAGTTGCCTTCTTAGCCAAACTCTTTTTGATCTTGTTCTATCCTTTTCCATGTTTCTACAGCCTACTGGTTTGGATTTGTTTGATTTTCAGTTTTTTTTTCTTTCATTTTTTAATTTCGGTTTCTCTGTCTGCTCTCTTTCATGGCTCTTTTTCTTAAAATTTATCATCCTTGTTGCTTTTTATTCATCACCTCTTATTTCTTCCTTTTTGCAATATGCTCTTATTGTTATGCTTCCTTTCCCGCATTTCATTTCCTTGATTCTATCCCAATTGTCTAACTGATATTGAAGCTAGGTTTTTTTCTATTAAGATCTCGATCTTGGATTAATTTTCATTGTTATCTCCTAGACTTCTTAAATCTCAATCCACCCCTTGGATTTGAAGTTTATAGCACTTCTTTTTGTCCTCATTGGGGATTTGCTTTGGATTTTTCCCTATATATTGCTTGAGTATTTTAGTTAATTCATCATCTACCCCTTTCTATTTAGAGTTGTCCTTTGTTGCTTTAGATCCTTTGTAATATGTGTGATTTCAATATTTGAATCAGATTTGTAATGGATCCTTCCTTACTCTCTATTCTTGATTTCTTTCGATATTTATTGCTTCTAGCTGGCCTAACATTAGTTCCATTATTACCTATGGAAGGACCCTTCTTCAAGTTTCCTCTAGTTTCTTGTTTTTTTCTCTAACTTAGGTAATACCTCATTTTTATGAGGTCTAGCTCTACCTATAGTTGATCTATTTTTTACGTACCATTAATGGTGATCTTTCCTGCTTAGCCTTATCTATACCTCCTTGTTATTATCCCTTTGGTGTTTCATATTCTCACGTGCTTGGCTTCTTTTCCTTAGTGTTGCAATGGATTCCTCTACATCACAGTGAAATTCTTTATTCCATTGGTCCCACCCTTTTGTCATTTGCACCTGTAAGTCAATTGGGTTCATTAGGGTTTTTATAGGTTTCCTTTTTCCTTGCTTGACTACTACCTCATCTGATATATTAGAGCTAAACCCTTCTTCATCCTCCTCATTGAGTCTTTCTAATTTTGATGCTTAGAGAGTTCTAAAATTTTCTTCACTATCCCTTGATTTTTCGATCTCTGTACTCTTCTCAATTCCTATTCTTAGTATGGTTGTCTTCTCCAGTCGAAATTTGCCTCATATACTTATTTGTTAAGTTTTTCTGGGGTCCTAAAATCCTAGCTTTGGTAAAATGAAATAGGGATTGGGTTGACAGGCCTTCGTGACCAACTGTTCTATTGCTTCTTTAGTAAATACTTCATTGGCCAACATTTGAGGTGGATTCCATGTTGTACCTTTATGTTTCTTATTTGAGAAATATTTGTTTTTAATCATGATTTGCTTGCATTTCTCTTTAAGTGATATTGCACATCTCACATATCTTGCCAAAGTTGTTGAGTGGTCATGAAATCCCTAAACCATAACGTATGAGTATTCACCATCTCAAAACAATCACTAATTACTTCTATCCTTATCCTACCTCGTGTCTCAAATATCAATGCTTTGTTGCCATCTTTTCCTTCCATCATTTGGCACTGTCTCAACACATTATCCTCTACATCAATATATAGCTGAGAGGGGTATGTTTTCCACATCCTCGTGTAATCTTATGGGATTGGCATGCATATAATCATTTCTCAGTTTTTTCCTCACCCTTGAGGGTGGATTAGTGTTACTACTAACCAAAATAAAAAAATGTAGATGTAAAAATTAAAGTGGGTGCCATTCTTTACCTCTTTGATTTGGTGGTGAAGTTCATTGTCGACAATCTACACCCATTCAACCTAGTTTCCTCCTTGAGTGATTCTAGATAACAAATATAGCCATCCTCTCAACCAAACATTTTCATCTTTTTGCCCAAAAATTATGTTGAGTAAGTGGACCTAGTTCTTGTTGTGTTTAAACCTTATTTTATTGGTGGTGCACTTTAGCTTGCTTTGCTTAGTCCATGTCTATATCTCTAACTTGTCTTGAATCCAAGTTGGATATGTTTTTCAAGATCATTTCTTCAAAAATTTCCTTGCTCCATAGTTTTGTACCCTACGGATCTTAAAAACTTTACATATTGTTTATGCCAATATGGGAATTATGATCTATGTCTTAGATTCTTAGATCATATTTTCTAGTAGTCATAAGCTTTTCATACTAAATATACTATGTATTGTATCACAATTACTCTAGGAATGTACCCTACTTGATATACATAGGGAAACAACATGGGTTCTATTTGTTTCCTGCTCTTTGCTTCCATTATACGTCTAAGGAATTTTTCATTTAGGACCCATCATTTGTATCTGAAATCATCATTTTAGCTATTATGAACCTCCAGGTAGTGTTTCTTCTTTATTTCTGTCATCTTACTATATTTATGTTTTTCGGATTGCAATTATGGAAGAATTGGCCTTTGGATTTCATTATATGTTTAGGCTCACTTGTATTTATGATATTCTATCACCAGACAATTTTATTCCTTAATTTTCCTTGTTTCTACGTGCTTTTTTTCCTGTTGCGTCATCTTTCCTAAATTTATATGTCGCTATCATAAATGCTTATTATTTCATTATTTTCAGAAGCCATTTCCATCAACCCCTTTCTTTTCATTAAGAAATTTTTGGCCACTCATAATCTATATTTTCCAATGGAAAAATTTCAATATCTTAAATGAGATTCCTTTGTGGTTATTTTAACTTTCGACCAAAAAAATCCATTTCAACCTCTCACAATTTACAAAATTTACAAAACCAATAGTAAGTATGAATTTTATTTTTGAATGCATCATATCATCGACTATTTCTCCCAACCAAAAGTCATGCATTTGCTTCATTGTTTCCCTTTATCTATCCCTAATAACCACCACTTTTTTTTATGTGTATCGAACCCCTTTTTATATGGTATTTCTAAGCCTTTTCATATCGCACTTCTTCTTATAATGTTTTTTAATCCATGTTCCCAATGTAGGTTTATCTTTATATTATTTATCAAACATTATTATTTGATCAAGTCGTCCTTTATTGAGAATCTATAAGGTTTTAGCTTGATGGCTTGTTCCTATAGCTCTATTTCTATTGCATCCAATGTATTGGTTATCCCATTGAGATGATTCATGTGTTTTTTTTATGTTTCCAATGGCTCTCTTTGTTGTTGATGTTTGTAGTGTTTTGATGTAGTAATCGAGTCACCTTCTATGGGGTTTTCAAGCCTTTACGCCATCATCTTCTTCTAGGTGGATTCTTGATGTCGAATGGGACTAGTACATGTTATCACCAAATTGCGTACACTTTATGTCCTCACCTGTCGGCCTTCCATTACTATTGTAATAAATTATTGGATCTTGCCAAGTCTTTTGAATGACTATTCAAATGTCTAGATCATTCGTGTTATTCAATGTTGTCACTCCATGTTGGAGTAATTGGTTGGATCATGACACAATATAGTTTAACTCGATCCAATGGCTACTATGTGTAATTATGATATTAATTGAAGCATCTAAATGCACAAATTATTCATGTCATGTATGAATATCATAACTTGGATTTTCCATGAAGACATCTGATATGCCTTTGCCACCTTAAAAGGTCTGAGATGTATGGATATGCTACCGGTTTTGTTATCCTTTTTTCTTGTCTTTGTCTAGTATATTTGCTTCTTCCAATGGATGAGTTCCATAATCAATTCATGTGCTCCCAAGAAAATGGAAGATCCTAATTTTTAGGAGCCAATTGACATTGATGATTTCCCCTATCTTCTTGAACCTTTTATTCATCTTCTTGTGGTGCTTAATCCAGTAGCTAATTAGGCTTCATATTTAAGTGTGGTCTTAACTTTCCTATTTTTTGGGGTCTACTTCTAGGTTTCAGGCCCTCATAGATGGATCTATGCCTCCTTTCAAGTTGTTGGGTGATGTTTCTATTGTGGGGCCTTTCTTCCCAGTGGATGTTCCAACTACTCTTCCTACTACAAACTTTGGGTTTTCCCTAGCGGTGAAGGTAGACCTTCTACCTCTGTATTTTTTTGTCATGTAATAGTATTTGAACAATGTGAAAATACTTATTCTATATCGGCATGCCAAAGTGTTGGATTATTCTCCTGAAAAACCAATTGACTTCAATGATTGAGTCTAATAGAATTTTTCTTATTTGAATTTTCTTCTATTTTTTTCCTGGAAAATTGTAATATCATGTCTCTCTTTCATCTATCTATTCTTGACATGATCAACTTGTAATTATTGTAAACATTGATACATCCATATATGTCAAATATTTGTGTTCTTATTTTATTGCTATCTTGGATGTGTTGTGTATCATATTCATGTTTAGATTACACACCATAAGCTTAATATCACCAATGAATTTCCTGTTCATCTCTTATTTGTGCTATATTGTATTGGATTTTACGATTTTGGTAGTGGTCACATCTTCGAAAAGAAATCTTAATGTTCAATTTCTTTGGCAATGGCAACTCTTGGTGTTGTTTTTCAGAAAAAATAATTGTTGATTTAAACTTTATAATATTCTTTTCATTGTATTAACATACAAAATTATGTATAATGCGTTTAAACTTCATCCACTCACTATTAATATTTTCTATCTTGTTCAAGATTGTTGAAAACCCTTTGTTGCAAGAAAACTTGATTAGATCTTTCTTGGTAACTTCTTGAAGATCTTGTTAACAACTCTATTTATTGGTAGGTTTCCCTTAGTATTAAATTGTTGAACTTAAATTTCCTTTCCTTGAGACCCTTACGTTATTTCTTATCATTTTCTTCTTCAGTGGTTTTACGTTTTAAGTTCTTAAACAAACTGCATCCAATCATATTTCCTTGAAATTCCTAGACTTTTCCTTGTTCTTTCTCCTTCCAATGGTTTGTTTATGATATCTTTAGATAACCTCATCTGTCATGTCTCGAAAGTTTACATTGGGTCACAATGGCCTAAGTCCCTTGGCCATACTCATGATAGTTTGTCACATGGATGCTAAGGGTCAAATAAATGCCAAGAATGAAGTCCAAGTTAGTAATAATGTGAAATTAGATCCAAATGGACAAGGTGGGTCACATTAAGAGAAATTCCCAATTCAAAGTTGTAATATACCCATCCAAATGAACTGCCATGGAGGAAAATTACTAGTTCCCTAGGTTGGGGGGTGGAAGCTTTGGGATTTGAAATAAGGGGGATAATAAATTATGTTTGAACATTAGAATGGAATAAATATTTAATAAAGGATCTAAATAAATAAATACAAGGGAAAATCAAAGTGGCAATTGATCATGAAGACACATGGAGGATGTGGGACCCACACAAGCTAGATTTTCTATGCCACATGGCATCCTCCTCTTGTCATTTTGAATCCATAAGAAGCCCAGGGTTCTTGGGATGAGTTGGAAGGTCAATATACTTGGCATGAATCAATTAAGGTCGAATTGGAGTGGAAGGGTAACTCCCATGGAAGAGGAAGAGGCATTTTGGAGCTAGTGAGATACTTGGACTAGATTCCCTAGCTCTATGACAACGATCATGAAGATGCTATGACACCTATGACACAAATCAGACCTGAAGGCTGACATTTGACATATATGACATGTCAGGGCTAAAAATAGCCTCCAAGAGGGCACTCAAGTGAGTTAGGGCAGCCAAAGAGACACCAATTCGAATTTGGAGAAGGAGAGGGCTAGAATTGGAAGGACAAGTGGCATACTTGGGAATCTCTTCCCAACTTGAGTTGGCATGAAGCTCTTGGGAGGAATTCGACCCATGGAGGACCTTAGAAGTTTATAAATACAATAACAAAGAAGGATGGTAGCTTTTGATCATTTTAGAATTTGCATTTTGCATTTGGAGAGGAGAGATAGTGGAGTGCTACTCTACTTGCCTTAGCACCAATTTCGAGGGTGAAAGATTCCCATCCTAGTTGGTAATTGGAAAGGCCATTCAGACCTTTCATTTGGATCTTTAATGGAGTCTTTTGTTACAGGTTGAAGCTACAGTGCAGCTCATGGTCACATCTCTTTCAGCTTGCTTCTACAACCATTCTTCTATTTCTTGGCATATTCATGATCCTTGAGGAATTGCGCACTTGGTGAGCTATTGTTCTCTTTGGGGGAGCTTCTAATGCTTTGTTCTTTTATCATATGATGTAAATTCTCTGTTATTCATGTTAATTGTGTCTTCAAGTCGAGATTCCACCAAGTGGAACTATGTAAATCTGATTATTAATGAGTAAATGATGCCATTTTCCCTAAATCTTATTGTTGGAGTTTGAAGAGACACTATTTCGAGATATATCAGTTATTCTCTGTGATTTTGTTGATGTATGGAGTGTTATTAAAGTTCTGAAGAAGTTTCATTAACAGAGCATAAGCCCTTGGCACATAAAATTTGAATTTCATTAGTCATGGTGAAAATAACTAGTTTTCCCCCCTATGTGAAATCTTGCATATAAACATATGATTTTAAGGAGTTGCGGAAGGCCATAAGAACTAATTAAGGATTCATTGGGGATCTCATTAAAGCCACTTATCAGTACCATACCTTTGTTCATAAATTTGGAAGGGTTTAACAACATTTGGGAAGCCATCTTTGTCCACTACCCTTGGGGGATTTGAAGCTCGAAGTTACTAGTAATCTTCCCTACTTTGTCTAGATTGTAAATGAATGTTGCAGAAGTGTTTTAAGGGTTTTTAAGAATCCATAAGCCTATTTTATATGTCTTAATACCTCTCAAATACCTTCAGACCCATTATACAAGCATTTGGAGTCGTTTGGAGACCAAGAGACCAATACTAGTCAAAATCCCTACTTTGGCCAAAACTTAAAGGAGAGTTTCAGAAGCTTATTGATGTCTTTAAATCATCCATGAACCTCATATTTATGCACTAAAACCATTCATGCCCCTTCTGTAACAATTGGGAGCATTTGGAGCCATTTGGAGGTAAAGAACCCAAGACTAGTCAAAGGTCGAACTAGTGGAAAAAGTCAAAAAATTCACCATTTTAATAAATTTCTAAAAAGGGACATTACATAATCTAACCATGGGATCAACTTTCTTTGGGAATTATGGACCTTTTCTTGTCCCTTTCCCTCCAATGGCTCTTCTAGGCCTATTTTCAATGCCCTTAGCCAAACATTTTCTAATAGTTGAATCACATTCTATTGGGATTTCTAAACCTTTTCTTATCTTATTTCTTTCCAATGGATCTTCTAGACATATTTCCAATGTACTTAACAAACATTTTTCTAACATATGGATCACCTTCCACTGAGAATTATGTACCTTTTTTTTCCCTTTTCCCCTTGATGGCTCTTCTAGGCCTAGTTTCGATGTCTTCAACTGACCTTTCTTTGACAGCCAGATCACATTCCAACCAAAATTATATACCTTGTCTTGTATGTTCCCCCTTGATGGACATTCCAAGCATATTGTTGATGTCCTTAAACAAACTTTCTTAGATAGTTAGATCACCTTCCATCAGGAATTATGGACCTCTTAACATCCATTTTCCCTCTGATGGCCCTTCCAAGCCTATTTTCGATGTCTTGTTTGTACCATAGTTCCTTCCTTTGGGGATATTTCTCTTCCAAAATAATATCTAATGATGACCATAGATCTATGTTTTTATTAGAACTGTTCCCATCCATTGGATCATTTTCCATCAAGAGTCTTGGTCCTTTCCTTGTCCTTATTACCATCAATTTCTTCTTGTAGGCGTATTTCCAATTGTAGTTCATTTGACCTCTAGATTACCCTTGACTTATTTATTTAAGTGTAAGATGAGATTTCACCTATTGTGAGTTATTGATGTCTTGACTCTCTCAGTAACTCCTCCCAACACAAAAAAACAACCATAGAAAAGATTTCATACCAAAACCTCGATATTATTACAAAAATCACAACCATTAATAAAAAGATTCCAAATTGGTTTGGCTCTCATGGAGGTTATAAATTCTTCCTCCAACTTATCCTTTCCACATACCAAGCAATATTCATAATACTAAATCACAAATTCGTAAAACAAAATATTTTTTGATTGTTGGTTGGGGCATAAGCTTCCCATTCAACCCTTATATTCACTTATTAAAAAAAAATTGTTTTAATCCTTATAATTAAAAGCTCATAGTTTTCTATTCAATAACCATAAATCATAGGAATATGGGGTACCTCACTATAATTATCTTTGTGACTCACTAATATTACCAATTAAAGATAATTTTCTTCTAGTCAATCAACAATTCCTACGACATTGAGTTGATTGCCCATGATTTGGAATTCCTTTTGTAAGAGACTTCCTTCTTATGTTGGTACTCCTAGCCTTATGTACAAATTTTCCTCATCTGACTCATATTACGTTTCTTGGATGCAATCTATTTCTTTAGTACTCTTCATCCCTTTTTCTGCATTGGATTGGTACATGTATCCTTTTCCATGGTTTGGTTGGGGTGCCTTTCCCAAGCTTACTAATTTCTTCACTCATAGAATACCCTTAGTTGAGATGTACTGACTTAGCTAATGTTTGGTAGCCCTTCTATACTTTCAATCTTTATTGATCCATTTTCACATATTTTTTTCAATTTATACAATCCTAACCATCATAGTTAAATTTTTCAACCTTGTCATTTTTCCTTTTTTTCTTATAGGAGGGCCAATTGTCCTTCTGTAAACTAATGTTACTTTAATTTTTTGTCATGATTCACCCTTCCTTTTTCCATTACTTGTTGGAATTTTACCATAACCTATCTTCATCCAATTTCTCTAGTTCTTCCATCTTGTTCTTAATTGATATGCCATTTTCCCATTTCTCCTCATTTTCTATTATCAATGAGGCTACCTAATATCTATAGGCATAATTTATTGTTTTCCAAATACCAACATGAATGGTGTTTTTCCTTAACCATTTCTCCAGGTTGTTTTATATGCCCACAATGTTGCGTATAATCTACTTGCCCGATCTATTCTTCTTAAGGAACATACTTTAATGAGTATTGAAAATAATATTTGGTTTGTAATCTCTAATTATCCATTTTCTCTTGAATAGAGTGGACTACTTTTATGGTGTAATATCTTAAAGGTGTTCATCAAGTGCTTAATAGTATTCATAGTAAAATGTGCTCCCTAATATGATATAATTTGAATTGGAAATTCAACGAATAACAACTTGTTTATGTTGTGGTTCAATTCTTGTAGCTCTTGCTTTTGCTTATTTTGTGAATAAGTTAGCAGCTAGAATAATATACTTACATTGTCTTCCTTTTGTTGGTACAAATGGTCCAATGAAATCAATTTACCAACATTCAAATTGTCACAATGGTAGTATGTTTCAATTCATGATGAAGTTTGTTCTGTGGCTTGTTCACTACCTTTTGACATTTTTCACATCCCCTCACCATTTTGAAACAATCCTCAAACAATGAAGTGCACCAAGGTCATGCACATAAAATTTATCTATTGTTCTATTTGTTGAAAAATGCCTCCATGATGTGCCATGGTGTGTTTTGTTTATCAACTGATCAAATTTTGTTGGTTGAACACATCTTATCATTATTCCATCCATGCGTATTATGTACAACTTCCCTAACAAGATATTGAATCTTAAATCTTTTTGGACTAAGATTCTTCTTTGTGCCAAAATTAATCGTGTGGTTCTTGTCCATGCTATAAGAAATAAAGTAAATCTTCCCAATAACCTGGTGCCTCTTGTACTAAAAAAGGATTGGCATTAGGGCAATATCCCTCTCCTTGTTTCTTTCCTCTTCATTTTCTATCCTAGATAAATGATCTGATCACGCATGGGCTTTTCTAAGTTTGACACAAATATCAAATTTGTATTCTTGAAATTACATAAGCCATCTACTTATTCTTCCCACTAAAATTGTATTTTTACAATGTGCAATAATGTTTGATGGTCAATATAAAAATTAAAAGTACTTGCTCATAGATAATTCCCAAATATTTGAAAAGCATAGATCATACTTAGAGCTTCTTTCTCTATGGGGTTGTAATTTTTAAAATTGTTAAGAGTTTCTTGATGGCATAGTAGCTGGGGTATTCCATCCCTTTTTCCTGGGTTGTGTCAATATTTCTTTGATATCTATTCCCTATGCATTCACATGTACATGGAAAATATTGTTCCAATATAGAAATTTTAAGATTGGTGCATTTGTGATCCCAATTTTAAGTTCTTTGAATCCTTGTTGGCATTGTTATGTCCATTAAAATGGTGTTTCTTTTTTAGTAACTAATTCATTGGGTAGGCTATTTTAATACAACTCTCTAAAAAAATGTGTAATCCCTTGTGTGTCCCCAAAAAGACTTGACCTTTGATGGATTTGTAGGTAGTCCCAAGTCTTTGATGATTTTTAATTTGTCAAGGTCCACCATAATTCCTTCTTGTTATACTATATGCTTGTGTATTTCCCCAAAGGGTTGTATAAGTTGGCACTTTTATAGATTTAAGGAGACAGATGTTTCCCTACATCTATTTATCATTATTCTCAAGTTTTCCACATAATTGTTCAAATAACCAAATAAATGCCCAATCATCTAGATATACCTCTAGATATTTATGAATGATTTTTTTAAGATCTCCTCAATAATTCTAAAGAAGCATGATGGTGCATTTACTTAGCCAAAAGGCATATTTTTCAGTGTAGAATATCCACACTCTATTGCAAATGTGGTCAAGGATTGATCTTTCCCCTTATGGACACTTGATTGTCTCATGATCACCCATCTATAATGAAATTTTTTGTAACCCCAACTCGGTTTCAAGCTTAGAATATTCTCTGCATGGTTTAATGTCCAAACCCCAACGTGCACATTTTTATTCACAAAAATGAATTCAACTTATGACAACTCAAAAATTTAATTTTCAATCTATAAATTCAAACTCAGAAATTTATGACAGCCATTCACACATAAAATAACACAGGAATTTTTGACCAAATTGGTCCAGGGTAAAGCCCCGAAGGGAAAACCTGACTGAGAGGGTAATTTTATTAATAGAGAAATTTCCCAAAATACAACAACAGTACTTCTCTCTTTCTGCCTTGGAAAACGTGCCAGAAATAAACTTTTAAAATGTTGTACGAACTGTCAAATCAGAACCTTGAAAATTGTGCCAGAATGGTCACACATGCGAGTTGTACGGAATAGTACAGTACAGATTTTTCCTCATTTTCTGTGTCTGAAATTTTCCTCGAAATCTGTGCGTTGATATTGCTGTAAATTGCTTCAAATTTCGTGCCATGTACGGACATCAATTAATATTGTTTTCTTGGAAACCATGCCCACTTTCCCTCCTCAAAATCTATGCAATAGTATGTCCAGGCATAGTACGACCACTTCAGAAATTCAATGCAATTATCCTACTGTTCAACTCCTTGAAATTTGTGCCAGTCAACATCTTGGGAAATGTGCCCACTCATTGGGAAAAGCGCCCAACCAAACCATCTCGATTTCTGTGCTAGGGTTCTTGCTCTCTCCTCAAAAATTCGACCTCCCTCTTCTTATTCTTCTCCTCTCCAAAACTCCTCTCATGAAAAGTGAATAATGAAATTAGTTTACCTTGCCCTAATCCCTTGTTGTTCATGGCAACTTCCTCTTTCAATCTACTGGTCTAGATTAGATTAGATGAGGGGTTCTCCTTAAATGCTCAATTAAATAATTAATAAATTACATTTAGTGCACCTCATGTCATTTAATAAAGTATGAGCACCCCCTTTTTAATTAATCACTCACTTGAATTTTATTAAATATGAATTTAGGATAAACCATGACTTTACCTTTTAATGAAGTCACTTTAAAATTATAAAGTGCATCTCACTTCATTAATTAAAAATGACTAGGGGTCACAAATTAAAGTGTCCTTATCCACCCCAAGGCAATAGTAGGTGAACAAACACTTCCTAGGTAACTTTCAACACTCCCTCTTATCGAGGAAGGTGTTCTTCACCACTCCCAACTTGTCTCTGAAATAGACATGCTTCCCTCTACCCAAAGACTTCGGGAGAATGTCAGCTACCTACTTATCAGTAGAAATGTATTGCAATTGTACTTCTCCTCTCTGAACATAATCCCTGATGAAGTGATACTTGATCTCAATTTGTTTTGACCTGTCATGAAATATCGGATTCTCAGAGAGTCTAATGCAACTTTGATTATCGCAATGTATCACTGTAGGTCCCATATCCTGACCAAATAAACCAACCATCAACTTGCGAAGCCACAAGACTTCACAACAAGCTTGACTGGATTCCATATACTCAGCCTCTACAGAACTCAATGCTATGGAATTTTGTTTTCGACTGAACCAAGACACAACTATTGAGCTCAAACTAAAACAACAACCATAAGCTCTTCCGGTCCAAAACACTACCTGCCCAATCTGAATCTGTAAATCCAACCAATCCCACTCCATCAAATCTTCTGTAGTCCAAATCAAAATCTACTGTACCTAAAAGGTATCTCAACACATGTTTCGCAGCTATCCAATGCACTCCCCTGAGCTCCACCATGAATTGACTGAGAGTGTTAACTGCAAAACTCATATCTAGTCTGGTGTTGACCAAATACATAAACAAACCAATCAACTAATGATATAAAATAAGATCCACCAACTCTCCCTTAGAAACATGAAGCTTCATCCAGTTGGTGATCATGGGTGTAGACATGGGTTTGCAATCCTCCATCCGAAACCTCCTTAGAATATATGTAGCATATTTTCCCTGACTCAGGAAAACATGTCCATCCTTCTGACATATCTCCATCCCCAAATAGTAATGCATCAGTCCAAGGTAAGTCATCTCACACTATGAAGCAAGATCTTTCTTACATGCTTCAATCAGGTGCTCTCCTCCTATAATGAATAAGTCATCAACATATAGTAGAAGAATGAGCGGAACACAACCAACCACAATGTAGTATAGGTTGGGATCCACCTCACTCTTCTGAAACCCAATCGATAGCAAGTAAGTGTCAATCATGACCGAGGGGCTTGCTTTAGACCATACAAGGCCTTTTTCATCGTGCAAACAAGTGAATCTCTCCCATGAATCTCAAAGCCCTGAGGCTGCTCTAGATATACCTCCTCCTGTAGAAAACCATTCAAAAAAGCGGTTTTCACATCCATATGATGAATCCTCCAACCCATCTCTGCCACAATGGAGATCACTGCTATGATCGAAGAAAATATAGCAACCTGTGCAAAGGTCTCATAATAATAAACTCCCTCTACCTGTGAGAAACCTCGTGCAACAAATCGAGCTTTGTACTTGTCGATGCTGCCATCTGCAGCATGCTTGATTTTATAGAGCCACTTGGAAGTCACCACTGACTTCCCCTCTGGTCTCAGAACAACCTCCCACACTCCATTATTCATGATGGATTTGTACTCTTCCATCATGAAATCTCTCCAAACCTGGTGTGGGGTAGCCTCCTAAAATGTAGTAGGCTCGGAATCACTCAAGCTAGTCACCATCGCCATATAACTGGAAAATCTATCTGGTGCTTTCCTCTCCCTGACCTCCCTCTTGGGTGGTCCCACAGACTCCTCAGCTTACTTCACAAGATCCTTAAGCCAACTTGGCATACGTTTCTTGGAAGTAGCTTCCTCATATAGGCGCTCCTCCATAACCTCCTCATATGACAACTGTCTACCTGGAGATGTACCTGTGGCCTGAGATCCTGTACCTGGTGATCCTGAACCTGTACCACCCAAATCGCATGAAGGTGAAACCTGTGAACCTGTCCATGTACCAGAAGTTCCTATAGACTGAGTCCCTAAGACTGATGAACCTGTAAACTGTGACCCAGTCACTCCTGAAATCTGTGACCCTGTACTATGACTCTGTGACCCTGTCACCTGTGGAAATACAACCTGTTGCTCCTCCACTTCTGAATCATAAGACTTCCTAAAGGATTTCTCCTCCTCAAATCTGACCTCCCTCCTCACCACAACTTTCCTCTGTGCAGGAAGGTATATGCGAAAAGCCTTTGAAGTCTCGTCATATCCAACAAAGATTCCTTTCTCTGCATCCAAATATAGGGAAGTGACCTATCTCGGGTCTCTTCCTCGTGAACATCTCCTTGGGAGTTTTACAACCCAATGCTTGGTGTGGACTCCTGTTCTGAACATAAACAACAGTGCTACAGCCTCTTCCCATAGAAAGAAAGGAAGACTCTGATCATGCATCATGGCTCTAGTTGCTCCCACTATCGCTATGTTCTTCCTTTCCGCAACTCCATTCTGCTGTGGAGTGTATGGAACTGTCAACTTCCTCTGGATGCCCTCCTGTCTGCAAAACTCATCAAACTCCTTGGAGGTATACTCACCCCCATTATCTGACCCGAGTGCCTGAATCCTCCTCCATGTTTGGTTCTCCACAAGAGCTTTGAACTCTTGGAACCTACGCAAGTTTTCCTGAGATTGTTTACTTCTCAAAAAGTAGATCCAGGTCTTCCTGGAGTGGTCATAAATGAAACTGATATAGTACTCAAAACCTGTCACTGAAGCTGAAGACATAGGTCCACATAAATATGAATGAATCAAATCCAATATCCCACCTGCTTTGGTGTCACTGCTCAGAAAATCAGTCTTGGTGTACTTTCCCAAAGCACACCCTCTGCACACACCACCCTGCTCTGTGTTGAACTGAGGCAACCCTGTAGACATCTCCCTCAAAAACCGCACAGCTGAATGATGAAGGTGTCCCATCCTCCTGTGCCACAACTCACACATCTCGATGCTACTGCTAGTATGGGACAATTCATGATGCGGTTGATAGAGAAGCTTGTACAGTTTCCCAATGGCACATGAAGTAGATGGTCCTGCTGCTCTGGGAAAGATATAAAATTTCCCATCTAGAACACATACTCCAAAGCCTTTTTCCTCAATCATGGAAACTGAAAAAATATTCTTCTTCAGCCCGAGGACATAATTAAGAACATCCCTCAAAGTCATGGACTACATAGAATCCCTCTCAAAGGTGACAGTCCCTCGCCCAATTGCTCTCACAACTATGTCATCTCCCAATACTACCTTAAGACTCAAGCCCGTCTCAGTCATCTCTGTGAACACATCATGAACACATGTCATATGTCTCGAAGCCCCACTATCAATGTACCAAGTGAAAGTAGTAGTGGTAGCACTAAAAGAATGGCCAACCAATAATGAACATTGAATCTGATCCTCCATGTCACTCTCCATATCACTGCTGGTGAAAGATATCCTCTCTGTACATCCGACATTCAGAGAGAACTCTCCCTCAAACTGTGAGGAAAAGTCATCCATCTCTGTTGTCACTGTTTTATGTTTCCCTTTCTTCTCTTGTTCGGACACTGTCCATCATAGTGTCCAAACTTCTGACATGCAAGACACTTGATTTTACTCAAGTCTTTCTTCTGCTCACCTGTATGTTGTTTGGCCACACCCTTGGGACCCTTCTTGTTCTTCTTTTTTTTTCCCTTTGCTGCCAGTGCCACATTTTCCTCATAATCTCTGTGATGTGGCGAACTACTCTGTAAGTGTTCTCTACTGGTCTCCTCCTGTATGAGATCATCCCAAAGACGATCCCATGCAGTCATGTTCTCTCAACCAATAATAGTCTACACAAACACACCCCACTGCTGAGTCACGCCATTTAAGGTTGCGCACACCATCTCAGTGCCCTGTATAACCTCTCCTACAGCTGCAAACTCATCCCTCACCTATGTAATCTTTGTAAGGTAGGAAGCCATGCCTTCCCCTTTACTCATGTGTACATTCTTCAACTTCTCCCTTAACCCCATTTTCCTATTCTCATTTGAACTCCGGTAAAGATTGATCAAAGATGTCCACATCTGAAAATCATGTGTCTCTGCTGATATGTGGGGGATTACATGATCCTTCACGGCATCAAGTATAATCCTCCTTTCCTTTACATCTCTCTCCATGAAAGCTTACTTATCAGTAGCATCGGTAGGTACTGTCACATGATTTGTTGTTGTACTATTCACTATATCCCATAGCTCATTCTCTTCAAGTATCAACATAATTCTAGCCTTTCATGGGCTAAAATTTGTAGCCTCATCCAATCTGTCTTCTACTCTAATCCCAGACACCATGGCTACAACATGTACTACTCAAGCAACTTGTTCAAGAACTTTTCACAAATCTGAATTTTTTTCTCAAAACCCTAACTTTCTTCAAATCTGAAATTTTTCTCAAAACCCCTCTTTCCTTCAAATCTGAATTTTTTTTCAACAAACCCATGTTTTTCTGAATGTTTAAGTTCTGATCTTTAACTCTGCTTTGATACCATGAAAGTTTTTGTAACCCCAACCCAGTTTCAAGTTTAGAAGCTTCTCTGCATGGTTTAATGCCCAAACCCCATTGTGCACATTTTTATTCACAAAAATGTCTTTAACTTGAAACACATGAGATTTTTTTTCAAATTTTTAAAACTCAGAAATTTAATTTTCAATCTATAAATTCTAACTCATAAATTTATGATAGCCATTCACACATAAAATAACACACGAATTTTTGACCAAATTGGTCCAGGATAAAACCCCGAATGGAAAACCTGACTGAAAGAGTAATTTTATTAATAGAGAAATTTCCCAAAATATAACAATACTTATCTCTTTCATCCTTGGAAAATGTGCCAAAAATAAACTTTAAAACTGTTGTACAGACTGTCAAATCAGAACCTCAAAAATAGTGCCAGAATGGTCACACATGCGGGTTGTACGGAATAGTACAGTACGCATTTTTCCTGGTTTTTTGTGTCTGAAATTTTCCTCGAAATCTATGCGTTGATACTGCTGTAAACTGCCTCGAATTGCATGCCCTATATGGAAAACAATTAATGTTGTTTTCTTGGAAACCATGCCCACTTTCTCTCCTCGAAATCTGTGCAACAGTACAACCAGGTACAGTACGACCACTTCAGAAATTCAATGCAATTCTCCTGTTGTTCGCTACTCAAAATTTGTGCCAGTCAACATCTTGGGAAATGTGCCCAGTCAACATCTAGGGTTCTTCTCTCTCCTAAAAAATTCGACCTCCCTCTTCTTCTTCTTCTCCTCTCCAAAACTCCTCTCTTGAAAAGTGAATAATGAAATGAGTTTGCCTTGCCCTAATCCCTTTTTTTTCATGGCAACTTCATCTTTCAATCTAATGGTCCAGATTAGATTAGATGAGGGGTTCTCATTAAATGCTTGTTAGAACAATATTACACCTAGGTACATTAATCATTTATCAAATGATGGTTAATTAGTTCCAAATAGTTTAATAATTGCATCCCTAAGTTGGTTAGTGGGTAAATGGTCATTTAGCTTGAACCAGTTGGCAATGTGGACACAACTGTGCATGTACCAAGTCAAACTAGCTGTTGGGGGTGCCCTCCCAGTCATTTATTGCAGCCAGCATGCCTAGGGCGCTCTTATCCCTTGTTCTGTGGGATTTTGTTTGACCAAGGGCGCACATGCTCAGTATGTGGACAAACTTGCCTATTTTGGCTATTTTTTGCCAATTCTAGTTGCCTAACCTCTAACCAATCAGATTCTCCACATGTGTGAGGTCACATCGATTTGTCTAGTCATTCCCAACGTTCACATGGCATATTCGAACCAGTTTTGGATGGTTTGGGACATTTTGGTCAACCTAGGGGGGATTGAGCTATTTCTAAGCTAGATCAGTGTGAACACTCCAAATGGATTCGAATTGTTCCTCTTTGTATAAAAGGAGGTTCCTAACCTATTTTGAGGTTGGACTGTTAATAATATTCATATATTTCACCCATTTCATGTGTTAATTTGTTCTTCATTTTATAGATTTGTGTCTATTCCTGTAAATGTGTTACAATCTTTCACTAGAGAGGAATCCATTGTAGCTAGGTTCTGCAGTGACTAAGATTTTACATGGTATCAGAGCTCTTGGAGCTACCATTCAAACCAGCAAGACTGTTTTAGTGGCTTGCCAGAAGCAGTGGAGAAACCACAGAATTCTTGAGGGCATTACATTGAGTCCATTAGAGAAATCTAGTGGCTCTTCTCAGGTGTGATGCTCTCCCGAATGCACCCACTATCAAATAGGGTTCGTATCTGTTAGTGTAGATCCATCCTAAGTGATTTGAGAGTTGTTTGCAGGTATTGAAGATCAACATTGCCAGAAAGTGCGTGAGCAGCAGAGAAGAATGGAGCCATCTCACTCAAATGTGCTTACTCCCTTCAACTACTTCGATTGGAAGGGAGAAATGGTGATTTTGCTGAGATCTAAGGGTCTCTACAGAATTACGATGGGCACTAAGGTGGAGCCAAACTCAGCTGTGGAGAAATCCAAGTTTTTCAACAGAATGGATGAGGCAATTGGCCTCCTTTGTCTCAGCATTTCAAGAGACCTCCTGTTTCATGTAGAAAGTCTAGCTACTCCAAATGAAGTTTGGCCCAAGCTTGAGTCTTTGTTTGGAAAGACTGATGAGATGAGAGGCCACCAGCTCGAAAATGAGCTTGTTTCACTGAGCCCAGGGAATTTCGATTCCATCCAGGATTTATTCACCAAGTTCAAGAGCTTGGTTTTGCAAGTTCGACAGTGTGGCATAGACAAGAAAGAAGAACAGTTGGTGTTGTCCATTCTCTCCAAACTGGGTCCTGAATACTCAGTTTTTGTGTCTTCCTTCAACTCCACAAGGCTCACAGTTAGAAATTGGAATATGCTATCCTTGGCTGACTTCATGGAGATGCTAACTCAAGAGCAAGACAAGCTGGTCTTGATGGGCACCATCAAGTAAAAAGACCAAGTTCTTGCAGCTCGAGATTCGAAAAATGGAAGAGGCAAGCAAAAACCAAAGGGGCCGAAACCTCAAGAGAAGAAGAAGAAGGATGAGAGGCCCAAATCCACTGATGGGGTTTCAAATCCTGCCAAGAATAAGGGAAAGAAGGCTGAGAAGAAAAAATGCAGCTACTGTCAAAGGGGTTTCCACCCAGAGAGTTCATGCATGAAGAAAACCATAGACATGATGACCTATCTACTACAGAAAAACAACATTCCTCTTCCTAAAAATTCCAAGAAGAAGGAGAGCGTTTCTGATGACAAGGATAAGTGCCATGCTTTGGTGGCTAGTACTTCTAAAGTTCCTTCATTCATCATTGATTTAGGTGCTTCAAGGCACATGGCTTGTTCTAAAGATGTATTTTCTGTGCTATCTCCCTACAATGGTCCTTCCATCCATATGGGAGATGATTCAAAAATTCCTGCTAAAGGTATTGGAAAAAATCTCTTTTGAACATGGGTTCTTCTCTAATGTGCTGTATGTACCAAATCTCATAGCAAACTTGCTCTCTGTATATCAGATGACAAATACTGGAGCAGCAAAGAAAGTTGTCTTCACCCAAGATGCAGTGGAGATCTCAGAAATTTCTAGTGGAAAAATTGTTGCACTAGGTTTTGCTGATCATGATTCGAGGATGTACAAGTTCTCCCACTTTCTCGAGTTCTCTTCACCAAGTGCACTTCTGTCACATGGGAATGAGACCAGCAAGCTATGGCATTAGAGCTATGGTCACCTAAACTACAGATATCTTCAAGCTTTGAGCAAAGAAGAGATGGTAGAAGGGCTTACAACCATCAGTTTTTCCAATGGAACATGCAAGGGTTGCATGGTTGGGAAGCATTCTGAAAAGAAGTATGACAAAGGGAAGGAAAGAAGGGTTGATCAGCCACTTAGGATAGTGCATTCTGATCTGATAGGTCCTCTCCCTACTCCATCCTATGGCAGCTCCAAATATGTGCTCACCTTCATCAATGACTACTCAAGGTATTGCTGGTTATTTTTCCTTAAGCAAAAATCTGAAGTCTTTCAATGTTTCAAAATTTTCAAGAGCATGGTTGAGAACTTCAGTGGGAAGACCATGAGAGTTTTGAGGATTGATAATGGCAAGGAGTATGTCAATAAGGATCTACAGCAGCTCTGTCAAGAGCATGGCATTAAGATGCAACATTCAGTGCCCTGCACACCACAGCAAAATGGTGTTGCAGAGCGCAAAAATAGAGCATTGAAAGAGATGGCTACTTGCATGATGCAAGCAAAGGATTTGTCTCCTAAGCTATGGGATGAAGCTATGAATTGTGCTGCATATGTTCAGAATAGAGCACCACACAAAGCATTGCAAGGAATTACTCCATTTGAAGCATGGATGGGCCACAAATCCAATATTTCACATTTTAGAATTTTTGGCTCAAGGGCTTGGGCTAGAATTCCACCGAAGAAGAGAAAGGCCTTGCAACCCCAAAGCAAGGAGTCAATCATGGTTGGCTATGCAGAAGATACAAAGGGATACAATCTCTTTGATCAATCCTCCCTCAATACATTCATTGAAAGGAGTGTCCAATTTGAAGAAGAAGAGTTTTTACAAGCTAGTGAACAAGGTGATGGGGATTGCTCAAATTCTCTTCCAGATGATGTAAGTGATGAATCTATTTCTGATTTTTCTGATTCTGAGATATATTCTGATATTGAGGATGATGAGGATGGTATGGAGGCTGATCATGACCCTCCCATAAGGGCAAAGTGGGATGAAACAACAATACAAGTAGTTGGAGAACTTGCAGGTGATCCTCAAGATCCTAGGAAAACTAGATCTCAATTTCAAAGTAATTTTGCTTACTGTGAATATGATCTGAGTTCTAAATGTTTTCTGATGGTTGGGTCTGATCTTAAGTCATATTCATAGGCTTCTAAAGATCCAAGATGGCAAACAGCCATCCAAGAAGAGATGAACTCCCTCCATGAGAACAAAACTTGGGATTTGGTCCCTCTTCCTCCCAAGAGGAAACTAGTGCAATGCAAATGGGTTTATAGAACCAAAGTTGGATCTGATGGCTCTGATATGAAGTATAAGGTCAGGTTGGTGGATAAGGATTACTCTCAGGTCCAAGGAGTAGACTATACACAGACATTTGCGTCGGTGGCAAAGATGGACCCCATAAGACTAGTTTTGGCCATTGGGGCTTCCGAGCGATGGGAGGTTCATCACATGGATGTGAAGAGTGCCTTTCTTCATGGGGATATGAATGAGGAGATATATATGCAGTAGCCTGAGGGCTTTATTTCTGATCATACACTTGTGTGCAGGTTGAACAAGTCACTCTATGGGCTCAAGCAAGCTCCTAGAGCATGGTATGCAAAAATGAACAATTTTCTGCTATCTTTGGGGTTTGAGAGGTGTAAGTCTAATCCAAATGTGTATATGCATCCTATTAGTGATCTGATATTGATCATACTACTATATGTGGATGATCTTTTGATAACAGGTAGCAGCACCAAAGAGTTGGGCTCATTAAAAGCTTCATTACACAGTGCATTTGCAATGACTGTGAATGGAATTTCTGTCACCCAAGCAAGGTATGCTTCAGATTTGCTGCAGAAATTTAAGATGGCTGAATGTAAACCAACAAAGTTCCCATTCCTATCTGGAGTTAAGCTAAATGAGTGGGGTTCCTCTCCACTAGTTGACAACTCGTTGTATAGGCAGCTTGTTGGAAGCTTGCTATATCTTACTCATTCTAGACCAGATTTGTCATATGCTGTTGGGGATGTTGCTAGGCACATGCAAGAGCCTCATGAGGTTTATTGGAGGGAATCCAAGAGGATCCTCCATTATGTTCAGAGTACTAAGCACTTTGGTACCCATTATGCTGCTGGTTCATCTCTTGAACTAGTAGGACTTACTGATTCTGATTGGGCTAGTGATTGTATTGATTGGAAATCAACTTCCGGCTATGTTTTTATGCTTGCACATGGACCTATTTGCTGGTCAAGCAAGAAGCAACATACTATTTCCTTATCTTCAGCTGAGGCCGAGTACAAGGGAGCAGTAAATGCAGCCACACAATGTGTTTGGTTGCAAGGTATTCTTGCAGAGTTCGGGATTGTTTTTTATTCACCCACTATTATTTGGTGTGATAATCAAAGTACAATCAAGATTTCTACTGATCTAGTTCAGAGGAAAAGGACCAATCACATAGAGATACACATGCATTACATTCGGGGTTTGGCGCATGACCAGACCATAGCATTGCAGTATTTCCCTTCCGGTGAGCAAACTGCTGATATTTTCACCAAGTGTTTTACCGAGAAGACCTTCACTTACCTTAGATCTTTGCTTGGGGTGAGTGATCCATGGTGATGATTGGTGTATTTTGATATATGCCACATGTCCATTTTAGAGGGGAGGTTTTATTTCCCATGTGGTTGTCCTCCTTACCTTGGTTACATGGACAAATACATTTTTATGATGTAAAAGGTGACTTGAGCCTAGTTGCCAAGGCCTTATTTTTGATATTTCACTAAGTCTAGCTTAAGGGGGGGTGTTAGAACAATATTACACCTAGGTACATTAATCATTTATCAAATGATGGTTAATTAGTGCCAAACAGTTTAATAATTGCATCCCTAAGTTGGTTAGTGGGTAAATGGTCATTTAGCTTGAACCAGTTGGCAATGTGGACAAAATTGTGCATGTACCAAGTCAAACTAGCTGTTGGGGGTGCCCTCCCAGTCATTTATTGCATCCAGCATGCCTAGGGGGCTCTTATCCCTTGTTTTGTGGGATTCTGTTTGACCAAGGGCGCACATGCTCAGTATGTGGACAAACTTGCCTCTTTTGGCCATTTTTGGCCAATTCTAGTTGCCTAACCTCTAACCAATCAGATTCTCCACATGTGTGAGGTCACATGGGTCTGTCTAGTCATTTCCAACGTTCACATGGCATGTTCAAACCAGTTTGGGATGGTTTGGGACATTTTGGTCAACCTAGGGGGGATTGAGCTATTTCTAAGCTAGATCAGCGTGAACACTCCAAATGGATTCAAATTGTTCCTATTTGTATAAAAGGAGGTTCCTAACCTATTTTGAGGTTGGACTATTAATTTGTTCTTCATTTTACAGATTTGTGTCTATTCCTGTAAATGTGTTACAATCTTTCACTAGTGAGGAATCCATAGTAGCTAGGTTCTATTGTGACTAAGATTTTACAATGCTCAATTAAATAATTAATAAATGACATTTAGTGCACCTCATGTCATTTAATAAAGTATGAGCACCCCCTTTTTAATTAATCACTCACTTGACTTTTATTAAATATGAACTTAGGATAAACCATGACTTTACCTTTTAATGAAGTCACTTTAAAATTATAAAGTGCATCTCACTTCAATAATTAAAAATGACTAGGGATCACCAATTAAAGTGTCATTGTCCACCCCAAGGCAATACTAGGTGAACAAACACTTCCTAGGTAACTTTTCAACATATAAATGAGTAAATTTCCCTTCTTGCTAGTTCTTCTTAAAAGGGTGTTGGAAAATGGTATTTAATTGCTACCATGTTTAATATTATAATGTCTATGCATATCCTTAAATCCCCATTCTTCTTCTTGGTTACTACAATGGGTGATACCCATTCACTTTCCTCCAACTCATAAATAACTCCCACCATAAGTAGTTTGGTTAATTCTTCTTGAATCGTTGCCTTGTTTCAAGGTTTCATCTTGTAGGGTCATTATTTGACTGGGTTTGCCTCAGGCTACAATTTGATCTTGAACTCTTCAAACTCCTTAGGTATCCCTTTCATATCAATTTAATTCTAACAAATTCCTATTTCTAGTTATTGAATTTCTTCTTCTTCCCTTGTTATATTCACCCTTTGGATGTATTTCCCATTAGCTGCATCTTTTTATGGATCGGTTTGTGTTGCATTTATTTCCCTTGAATTGAAATGTTTTGTATATTACTCAAGGATCTACTATTTGTTTTCTTCTATTGATATTACAAACACCATTCTTTCATTTTGTTGTGAGATGCGTTCTCTTGTAAACTCGTAATGTTTTGCCAACATTGCTTGTAGGTTGAGTTTTCATTAGCCAATCCTATATCTAAGTCTCCTTGAAATTTCTTCTTTCATTTTCCTAATCTTTTTGTGATGATAATACCATTTGTATGTGACACCATCAATGAGTCTTGGCAGGATATGGATGGAGACTTCATTAGGGTCTCCAAACCTTGTATATGTTTTTTGTTTGATATCCATTAGATTGCATAGGTGATGTAGTCTAATTGCCTCATTTTATCCACAATTTTTATCTCTCTTTATCTTATGAAATCAACATATGAATATTGTTTTCATTTTCTCCCATGATATACCTGAGCATGATAAAAAATGTGCCATCCACCATTGGAAAGGTATTGTGTCAAGTGTGTTAGGGAATTGCTATACTTTTTCTTCATCCAGTGAGAATTTTATTTTTTTGTTCAAACTTCTTTATGTGCTTAGTTATATTTTCATCACCCTCATAATTCTTTATTTATTTCATGGATTAAATTTTGAAAATGTTTCTAATGTAGCCTATGTATAGTCCATTATTTTCTTAAGCATGTTCCTTTACTATGTCATTAGATTCTTATCCCAATGAGACTTCTATATGTAGTACGCCATGTTCATTGGGGTTTTGTTCAGTCTTTCTTGTCAACATGCATAGGTTTTCCAATTCATGATGTGGCCTCGGTGATTCATCTTTGTTGGTGGCATATATTTCTTCATCTACTACTTTCTTTGTCTTATATAAAGATAATACAAACTTTCTTCTATTATTTTGGAGTATGAGGTATTATTTATCATAGCATATTCTTCCCCTCATGGAATAAATCCATGGTCTCTTAAATAATACTTTGTATGATTCCTTGGATAATTTCAATACATCAAATGTTACACTGTTTCAATTTTAACTATTTCCATCTTACCCAAAGGTGTGTAGGTAACATGGTTTTCCATCTTGATGACTATCTTACTCTGTTTCAATTTTGGTTTCCCATGCTCTTCCCAAAATCTTGAGGGAATGATGTTGATCTACACTTTGGGGTCTACTAATATATATGTTTTTTGTTTGTTCATTACTATTGTAGGTATTTTTAATTCTTTATGAAAAATATAGATAATTTTACTTACTTGGGTTTCCTTAGGGACACTTTCCTAGTATTCATAGGTGCTTAGTAGAAATTCGAAAAAATAGTTGATTTTCCTTAAGTACTATTTATTCATGGCTAACTTCTTTAGTTTCTTAATCATATCTCGGGTTTGACTATCTTTGTTATCTTCCCATGGTTTCCTCTTCTCCTTTTTATTCTAATCCCCTGTTGTTAAGGTAGCTTCCTCATAGATTTATTTTTCGAGTTCAAAATCCATGTTATCTTCTACATCATAGTGGCATATGGTATCCTCCTAGTCTTTCCCTAGTTGCAACGCAAGCCTCTTTTGATCATGGTTGTCAACTAATTTGTATCACATTACAACTTCTTTCCTAGACTTCTTTAAATAATGCAGGGCATTGTTTAGTTCCAAGTTTTTTTGGTCCACAATTCAAACATACTATCATTCTTGGAATACTAAAAACACCATTGTTCATTGTGTCCCAAAGTGCCATAATTGTAACATTTTCATGGTCCTTTCTCTCCTATAATGCGAAATATCCAATTGTTTGTTGTGTGTCCTCAAATTTAAAAGTTGATTGCAAGAAAATTTGTAGTGTGAGTTGAAGTACATGGATATCACCACACTTGTGGCTCCATGAAATCAACAAAGTTGAATGAAGAAAATATTTCTTATGAGTCCTGAATTCAACAATGCTCTTCTTCCTTCAATACGCATAGAAAAATAACCATAAATCCCACACCTCTTGCCACAACAAATAATCATTTTCTTCTTCGTCGTCTTCTTCTTATTTTGATGCAAATAAAAATGGAAATTTATGTAGCTATTGTAAGAAAAGAGGCCATGACAAGTCTACATGTTTTAAATTGAAGAAGAAATATTTTCTTGTATCAACTCAAGAACAAGGAGCTAATGATTCTCCTATTAAGACATGTAATGACCGTAACAATGATAGGAATTATGAAGAGTTGAAAGGACAACACAATAAGGTTACTTTGAAGCACCATTATCTTATTCATGGGGAGCATGACATTTTGTTCATTCCTCGTGCCCACCTCACACATGATATTTTAGTGGATTGTATTATCGACAATGGCTCATCGAAAAATATGATTGTGAATGCCATTGTTGCAAATATGCACTTCTCAGTGAACCTTTATCCTCATATGTATGCAATTAGAAGGATAATTGTTCATATACATAGATTAGGCACACATGTACAGTGTTATTTGATTTTGGTCCTAACTTTGTGGATAAGGTCACATGTGATGTGAATGAAATGGATTAGTGTGGTTTGTTGGTTGATAAACCTTACCATTATGATAGGAAAACATAGTATGATGCATATACCTATAAAATACAAAAAGACATAAAAAACACATAATCATATGCACATAAAAAACAACTAATATGGTACTTGTAAGAAAGAACATAAAGAAGTTCAGCAAGCAAAAACATTGGCATTAGTTTTCTTAAGGCCTCAATCTCATAAAAAGAAATAAAATATCACTACACACCATATGCAGATTAATAAGCTTTTGCAATCCTATTTAAATGTGTTCCAAGAACCTACAACACTTGGTGCACATGGAGCAATCAATCATACAATTGGTATTCTTCTTGGGGTCTCTCTTCCAAATGCACATTTGTATCACACTTCATAGATTCAAACTAATGAAATTAAAAGGAAAACTCGATATCTATTGATAAAATGTTTCATAAAGCCTAGTATCTCTCATTGTGCATCACCGATCTTGCTTATACTTAAGAAACATGGGACTTGGAATCTTTGTATTGAGTTCAGGGCATTAAATAAAATCACCATTAAAAAAATGGCATCGACTTCTTTGCATTGATGGTTTTCTTGATCAGCTTCAAGGTGCTCAATTCTTCACCAAAATTGATCTTAAAAGTGGATATCATTAAGTCAAGGCTCTAGTCAAAGATACTTGGAAAATAACTTTTTAAATCAAAATGGGTCTTTCTAAATGTCTTGTGATTCCTTTTGGGCTCATCAATGCCCTTACTACCTTTGTGGGATTAAGGAATTATGTTTTCAGAGATTGTATTGATAAATTTGTTATCATATATTTATATTAATAAATCATATCCTTGTTTTCTCTCAAACTTGAAAGGCACATATCCAACAGTTTACAATAGTTTCTTCACCTAATTCAACAAAATCAACTCTATGTTAACCCCTCTAAGTGTTATTTTTCTCAAACATCAATCTATTATCTTGGTTTTAATATCATTTATGCACATGGAATTAAGATGGATCATGCTAAGGTTGAAGCTCTCCACAATTTTCCTATTCCTTCCATACCTATAGAGTTAAGGAATTTTCTTGGCCTTGCCAACTTCTACTATAAATTCATCTCCAATTTTTGAAAAATTGTATTGCCTTACATCATTTTTCAAAGAACAATGTTGTTTTCAAGTGGATATAGGATCATTCTCATGCTAGTCAATTGGGTTTATCTCAAGTGTTTGTGGGATGGAATGTTATCCTCCCCACCCAAGTTTTGTAATTGTAAGTGTCATGTTGAGCTCATAATGAGTATATTGTTGTAACGCCTTTGTGCCTTCAAGAATATAGAGTTTACCTTTGGGTACCATACTCAAAATGAGCGCAAGTGCCCAAGTGTTTTACCTGGGATAATTTACCTGGAAAAAAAAAGATAATTCTCATGCTTTCAATGTCTTGAAAGGAAAGTTGTGTTCTGCACCTGTACTTGTCCTGCCTGGCCTCTCACAACCTTTTTAAATTGAGGCCAATGCTTCAAAATTTTCACTTGGAGTAATTTTAATGCACGATGGTCATTCAATGGCTTATCATTCAGTCTCAGGGACCTTTTTGAAAGCCGAGAGAAACTACTCCACTTATGATAAAGAGTTGTATGCATTAGTTTAAGCTATCAAAAAATTGGAGACAGTATGTCATGGGAAAATAAGATGTTGCATATTGATCATTTGCTTTTATAGTTTCTTCAATCCCAAAACAAAATTGAAGAAGCTTGGCATGTGAAATGGATATCCTATTTGTAACAACTCCACTTGGTTATCAAGTAAAAAAAGGGTAGCACAAATATAGTGGTCGGTTGTTTGAGTTGGCCTACTTCCTTTCATGCCTTAATTGTTGTCACCAATTCACATATGGTATTCCATACTTTGTCTTCACAGTATCTAAATGATGCAAATTTTGGGTGCATTTACAAAAGTCTTCAACATACAATGCCTTCAAACTTAGTTCCTTTGAAATATTTTCATATCAAGGAAGGATTATTGTCCAAGTTTGATAAGTTATGTGTACCCCATGATCATTGTTTATCTTTGTTCAAAGAGGTGGATTCTGTGAAATTCTAAATCAAAGCCGATCATAGAGCTGAGAATACCTCACAGTGAAAGAATGAGCAAAAAAGGTGAATTATAGTAAAAATTGCAGTGAAAAGAGCAGTAAAATTAATCATGCATTGGAACTCAGATGGAAGCAAAAATCTGTAACATTATCCATTAATCAGTATAGTGCACAAATATCTTACAATAGAGAGAATTCGAATATCCTAGGAGAATTTGAGTCTTAGTATGTCTAGCATAGGAATTGTCACCACTGGAGTGCTCAGGAAGTCCCAAACTCAACTCAACCAAAGCTCGATTAACTGAATCTACTGTCAATTAACTAACCAAGGAGGGCGCATTAGTGAGTTTGTCATGCAAATCACTCAGACAAGGGCGCATTAAATCACAAACAATGGCAATCGGAGCACAAACCCCCCACAAGAGTCAGCTAACTCATGTGGACTGAACCAGATCACTGAGTTGGCTCCTAAAATGTAGGGAACTGACTTTGGTAGTCCTAAAATGATGCATGCAGGGCACATTAAGTGGCTAATGGGTCCT
This sequence comes from Larix kaempferi, assembly GCA_027924585.1. Classification (NCBI taxonomy): domain Eukaryota; kingdom Viridiplantae; phylum Streptophyta; class Pinopsida; order Pinales; family Pinaceae; genus Larix; species Larix kaempferi. Next base: position 4,862,640 of record BSBM01000397.1, on the reverse strand, counting down.
AGATTAAATTTGCACACCACTAGGGGGAACATGACATCATCAACTACTAGGAAAAAGAAAATAATGCTAAGCAGAACAAGAATGGACTATTAATTATCCTAACACCCCCCCTTAATCCAAACTTGGACATCATGGGCCCTGGTTACTGAGACCAAAGGTCACCCATACAATCAAATAAATGATAAAAAAGAATTGTTCATGAAACTAAGGAAATGGGGAAAAACCTCATGGGAAAAATACCCCCCTCCCAAAAAAGAACAACAGGGAACTCAAGCAGCCTTCACACTAAGCGGAGAAGGAAAAAAATTTCTTGAGTGAAAGACTTTGTAAAAATGTATGAAATCTGCTCCTATGTAGGATGCTAATGCAAGAGCTAGATCTGGATCTGCTCCTCTGATGTACCTCCCATTGTGTCGAAGTTGTATTTGCCAAAACAAGTCTTTCGGAAACCCTCTTTGCTACTGGAGCGAATGGCTCATTGTAGTCCAAATCATGAACCTTTGAGTACCATTTGTCAACAAACCGAGCTTTGTACTTGGTTGTAGATCCATCATGGCAAGTCTCTTTGAAAGATTGTGGATCAAAGCCCACCATCATGTATCACCTCTCTGAGAGAAGTGGATCTGTATGACATTATGCAAGGTTTGCATCTCGATACTGAGATTTAGTTCTTCTATGGTTAGATGGATCCCCGGCTATGTTCCCATCAGCTTCAAGGACTTTGTGAGCCCATATTGGCCTTGGTCATGGATTGGGAGCATGTGTTGGATCTAGAACTGGATCTGCTTGAACTTCATACTCAACATCAAGATCTTGGTCCTCATCTTCGGAATCTGAAACTGGATCATTCAAAGAGACATCATTCTGATCTTCATCAGATGCAAATGGAGTAGGTAGAGAGTATGGAAAAAAGTGAGAGAATTCATATGCCTTTGAGGCTTGGTTTGCAACACCTTTCGCTATCATCTTCCCAAATGAGATCTTTGCTATCTCAACTGTGTCAAGTCCAAAAATAACTTTCTTTGGTGAACCTATTTGTGTCATCTGATAAACAGATAACAAGTTTGATCTCAAAGAAGGCACAAATAGAACATTTTTTAACTTTCCATGCTCCAGTTATATTATCCCCTTCCCTTCAACAAATATCTTAGAATTATCTCCCATGTGAATACTCAGACCATCATTGAGATCTAGAGAAGAACATGATTCTTTGGAGGCAACCATGTGGTTGGAGGCTCCAGAATCTATGAGGAAGGCTTGTGATTCTGTGAATCCATCCTTCAATGCATGGCATCTCTCATTATCATTTGTCTCACTTCCATAATGAGTCTCCCTTGCGCCTTCTGGGAGGGAAATGTTGTGTTGTTCAAGGAGTTTGGCCATTTGATCTATCTTCTTCTTCATGCAAGATCTCTCTGGATGGTTTCCTTTCTTGCAATAGGCACACTTGGTCTTCTCAAACCCATTTTGCTTATCCTTCTTGGAGTTGGAGGCTCCTTCTCATGGATTAGGCTTCTCATATGGTTTGGATTCAACTTGCTTCTTGTCCCTTCCTTTCTGCTTACCTTTAGCATTCGCACTTTTTGACTCCCCTGCCATAAGAGCTTGATTTTTGGAGGCTTGCAAGGTGCCCATCTAAATCAGTTTGTCTTGTTCTTGGATGAGGGATTCAGTGAATGCATCTAAATAAGGCATTTTCCAATTGGGAATTGAAAATCTCCTTGAATGGAAGGAAGAAACAAAAATTGAAAGCTTGCTTAGAATGGATAGTACCAGCTGCTCATCCTTCTTCTCAATGCCACATTGTTTGCATTGCATGACCAAGGATTTGAATTTAGAGAAGAATTGATGTATGGTTTCAAAATTGTTGGGTTGAAGAGCAATTAACTCATTCTCTAGAATATGGCCCCTCACCTCATCTTTCTTTCCGAAGAGGGTATCAAGCTTCAACCAAACCTCTCTTGGAGTCTTCAATCCATCAAGATGGAAGAGAAAATTTCTGGAAATATGAATACACATGAAACCAAACACTTCATCTAATATGTTTAGATACTTGGCCTTCTCAACAATTGCATGAGGTTCAACCTCCTTGCCCATTGTGACCCTGTACAGACTCTTGTTGCACAATACCATCTGCATATCAGCCCTCCAATCAAGATAATTGAAGGGTGTCAGGATCCTCGGAGATAGAGGAACATTTGAATTCTCCATGAGAAATTGTTGGAGCGAATACAAACTGAAACTGTTGCTACTGTTGCACTGAAAAAACTTCATTATCCTGCAAAAAACTCTCAATTTTGGAGATAAACTAGTATTGAGCACTACTTTAGGACAATAGGCACTTTTATCCAAATCCTTCACACCTAGCTAGACCTCAAAGGATTTCTCCAATGAATTCAATGCAATGGCACTAAGATTTGTTGTGGAAATCTAGAGGCTTCTAGTGCACTACTAAAATCAGTTGCTCAACCTACGCTCTGTAAGCTCTAATACCATGTGAAATTCTAAATCACAATATATCATAGATATGAGAATACCTCATAGTGAAAGAATGAACAGAAAAGGTGAATTACAGTGAAAATTGCAGTGAAAAGAGCAGTAAAATTAATCGTGCATTGGAACTTGCATGGAAGCAGAAATGTGTAATATTATCCACTAATTAGTATAGTCCAAAAATATGTTATAATAGAGAGAATTCAAATATCCTAGTAGAATTCGAGTCTCAGTGTGTCTAGTATAGGAATTGTCACCACTGGAGTGCTCTGAAAGTCCCAAACTCCACAACTCAACCAAAATTTAGTTAATTGAATCTACTGTCAGTTAACTGACCAAGGAGGGTGCATTAGTGAGTTTGTCATGCAAATCACTCATAAAAGGGCGCATTAGATCACAAACAGTGGCAATCGGAGCACAAACCCCCCACACGAGTTAGCTAACTTAGGTGGACTGAACCAAATCACCGAGTTGGCTCCTAAAATGTAGGGAATTGACTCTGGTGGTCCTAAAATGATGCATGCAGAGTGCGTTAGGTGTCTAATGGATCCTATATGACATCTGCACAACACTAGGGGAAAATGGCGTCATCAACTACTAGGAAAAATAAAAGAATGCTAAGTAGGACAAGAATGGAGTATTAATTATCCTAACACATTCTACTCTCTATGGTGGTCACTTGGGAAAGAAAAATAACCTCATCATATATAGCTATTTTCATAGTGGCATCAAATGCAATGGGATGTTCTTCATTTTTTGAGGCATTATGCAATTCATTGTCACTCAAAACTAGCTAACATAAAGATTGGTTTGAGTTTCCCTTTATCCATTCCTAATTGTCCTTGGGAAATAATTTCCATGGATATTGTTAGTGTCTTTCCCATTACTATTTGCTTCCATGATTTAATTTTTGTCGTTGTTGATAGATTTAGTAAAATTGCTAAGTTTATTCCTTGTCACAAGACTGGTTTTGCTAGTGACAACCTAATTATTCTTTGACTTTATTTTCGAATCCTTTGATCTTCCCACTGATATTGTATATGACTGTAACTCACATTTTGTGGGCCAATTTTGGTGATTCCTTTGGAAATATTAGGAACTTATCTTAATTTTTCCACCACCTTTCATCCACAAGCTGATGGTCAAACTAAAGTGGTTAATCATACCTTAGTTCAAAGTCTTCAAATATATCATCACACTTCTCTAGCCAAGTGGTATTTGAGTCTTATGCACATTGATCATGCATATAATAAATAAGTTCACTCCACCATAGGTCACTCTCCATTTTAGTTATGTCTTGGTTTTCAGGCTTTATCTGCCTATGAGTTTCCCTTATCTTTTCCTTTTCTAGCTACATCACATCTTAAAAGGGAGCAAGATAAGGAAAATTTGTTCAGCACTTGCAGTCTCTCCAAGCCAAAGTTATCTAGATTCTTCAAAAAACCAAAGAAAACAAAAACAACTCATGGTTCAACATCGTGTACCACACCATTTTCAAGTTGGAGACAAAGTGTGGTTACATTTGGACAAGCATCAATTTCAAGACAAAACATACAATAAGTTCAAACCCATTCAGAGTGGCACCTACTCCATCATTCGGTAGCTATATGAGAAATGATCTCTTCCTTGACCCTCTAACTCACTTTCTAATTCATGATGTTGTCAATGTTGATTTTCTCAAACCATATCATGAGTCAACATTGAAAACAAAGATCTTAACTAGTCATCCCACGTATATTGTTCCATATTTCAATTTCCACTTATTGCAGATCAAGTTTTCCACACGAAGTCTCACTCAAATCATCATGAATCCACCATGTCCTACCGTGTTGCTAAGGAAGGTTAGCTTCCACATCATACTGATTGGATTTCTCGACACTAGATGCAATAGTATATCCCCCCTCTCCTGAAAGCAATGGAGGCCAATGATTTTATTGTTCAGAGGAATGATAATGATTCTAGTTCTTAATTCTTAGAATATATACTTTGTATATCAAATTATTATTGTGGTAAGAGAGTATTAATGTGGTTTTTTGTGACAAATCCTTTTGTTTTCTTGCTTTCATGGAGTAGTTGAGATCATATCTCTATTATTGTGTTTAGTTGCTAGTTTTTAGGGTCTTGTTGACATCTTCTCTCTTAGTTTGTTGAGCTATTTATCTTAATGTAAATATATATAAGCCTATGTATGATCATTAAATTCATTTAGAGGTTTTCATTGTTCACTCCTTTGTGTTGAAGTCTACTCATGAGTGGGATTTCCCACATCACTACTAAACCAATTTGTTGTCCCAAATCCATCCAAACCAAATGATTCAACCATCACATCATTTTAAGACTTTGATTGTTGTGGGAGATAAAATCCCTAGTAGGCCAATCTACATGAAAAAGATAGAAGAACATCCTCCACTAAGTTTGCATTCATTTTCTAAGTAGACTCAATATCCATGCCAATCAGATTAGAAGAAGTGGAGCCATCAATCATCACTACATTAAGGTTATGAGGTACCGTAGGAAAACTCACCGTTAAGGATGATGTATTGTTGTAACACTCCAACCTTAGTTAGGTTAATAATACTTTTATCACTACAGAGACTAAGACATACAACCTATAAATCAAGATTTAAATATCTTACCCACACTGAGGTTGATTGTTGAAGGAATCATGCACCCAATCATAGTCAATTGGGTCTAGTGTTAGAAGATGTATCCAATATCCATATCTCTAATATTCTTATTGTAGAGTTCTTGACTAGGGTCATGCACTATTCATATGCACTGGGCACGAGGGGGGGGGCTCACTCTCAGATGGTTCAAGGGTGAAGCCTCGAACCCTCATATGTATTGTATAAAAAGGGAGTGACCCCCCCCCCCCCACATTATAAAAAAAGAGAGACAAAAGAAACAATTGTAAGTTTTTTTTGCCAAGTAATAATAAAATATAGAAGGTGTTATTGCCTCATGGTTTTTCCTGCATACAATAGGGTTTCCACGTAAATCTCATGCTTTATTGTTATTGTTGTTTTCTTCTATTTTTATAGTTTTATAACAATTGGTATCATAACCTGAAAAAATTGCAAGCATGCATTTTCTGCGAGTGGGAGTTGCAATAATGATAGAAGGTTTAACCAAGTTTCAGATTGAGAAGTTTGTTGGTGAGAATTTCTCTCCATAGAAGATGAAGGTAACATATTTGTTGGTTTAGAATGACCAAGCCCTAGCGTTGAAAGGGATTGGGAAAACAATTGGCATCATGACAGATGAGGACTAGATAAAGATGGACAGAAAGGTGGTTTCTACAATTCGTCTTTTCTTGGCAAACTCTGTCTTGTTCAATGTTTCTAATGAAAAGACCGTAAAATCCCTTTGAGAGAAACTTGCGAAGCTGTAATATGAGACTAAATCGACAACACAATGTTTTCCTAAAAAAAAAACTTTATCATTTGAGGATGAACTTGAATGAGGGTTAACCTGTGGCAGATCATCTGAATGAGTTTAATACCCTAATCAACAAAGTGCGATTGGTTGGTGTAAAGGTGGAGGATGAGGACATAGATATCATTTTACTATGTTCCCTCCCAGATACCTACGATCAGAAGGTGGTGACCACCACCAAATCATCATCTAGAACTCTGAGATGTGATGATGTTGTAGCTGCTTTGCTAGGAGAAGAGCTGAGACAAAAATCGTCTCTGGATCCCTCTACCAGTGAAGCCCTAAATGTGAGAGGGAGATCTAGCGAGAGCGATCAACAAGGGAGATCATAGTCCAGATCCATGTCTAGAGGGCGCAAGAAAGGTAAGTGTTGGAATTGTGGGAACCTAAGGCACTTGAGGAAGGACTCTTGGTATCTAAAGAAGGAAAAGAAGGATGAAAAGTCAAATGAAGCATCAGTTGAAGCTAATATATAAGATTTAGAAGAGACAACAACATGCGAGGCTTTCTATCTCATTAACAACAATCTTTATTATATGCTTGGGTTTTGACTTAGGTGCATCTTTCCACATGTCTCCACATAGAGACTATTTTGTTAAATATCAACCCTATAGTGGTAGAATGGTTGCTTGGGTGATGATAATCTTTTAGAAATTGTGGGAAGAGGAGACATTAAGATCAAGCTGGATGATGGCAGAGAAAGGAAGTTGTGTCTTGTATGACATGGACCAAATCTATGGAATAATTTGTTCTCAATCAAGATGATGGATAAGTTGGGGTATTCCACTACCTTTGGTGGTCCAATCAATGCAAAATTAACAAATTATCCCTCATGGTAGAAAAACGAGAATCTTATGGGAACCTGTATCGTTTGTGCAGTGATACAATAACAAATCATGTAGTAGCAACAAAATCGGGGAATTTTTTGGATGCAACAATGTTGTGGCATCAACGAATTGAACATATGAGTAAAAAAGGTTTGAAATTTCTGCATGATCGAGGTATGCTTTCTGGGATTAAGTCTCGTGATTCAGATTTGTGTGAGCACTGTATTTTTGGTAAACAAAAGAGTTTGGTTTACTACAAGCTTTGGTAAAAGTTCTGATCTTTTGTAAGTTATTCATTATGATATATTTGGACCAGTCCTTACTATGTCTATAAATGGTGCTACATATTTTCTGACTTTAATAGATGATTATTGTAGAAGAGTGTGGGTGTATTTTCTAAAGAAATAAGTCAAAAGCATTTGAGAAATTTAAAGAGTTCAAGGCACGAGTAGAGAAAAGAAGTTTGGGCAAGTCTATTTTATGTATTAGATTTGATAATGGAGGAGAATATTGCTCAAAATAATTTGATAAATTTTGTATGTAGGAAGGAATTAAGAACCAAAAATATTGTTGCATATATGCCACAAAATGGTGTGGCTAAGCATAGGAATCACAAAATCATGGAATGTGCAAGAAGCATGCTTAGTGCATCTGGGTTGGATAATGGATTTTGGGCAAAGGCTATTAGTCCAATTGTATATTTGATTAACGGATCACCTATAATTGTGTTAAATGTAAATATTCTAGAGGAAGTTTGGTGTGGTAAGCCAATTGATTATTTTCATTTGTGTATTTTTGGCTTTGATGCATTTTCCCATGTGCCAAAAGAAAAGAGGTCCAAGTTTGACCCAAATTCAAGGAAATATGTTTTTCTTGGTTATGATAATACAGTAAAGGGGTATATATTGTAGTATCCTACTGACCACAAGATAATTGTTAGCCTAGATGTTATTTTTATTAAAACATCCATGCATAGGAAGGGGTACAACAAACACCTGAGATTGTACCAGTTGAAGTAGAAATGAGTGAATATGAAAATGAAGATTCTGGTCAACATAAAGAACAACAAGTTCAACAACCACGGCTCAAAATATATGCACGTTTCAAAAGACGCATGGAAAGGTATTATCCTGATTTCATGTCTTCTTTTCCTTTGTTAATTGATGATGGTGAACCTAGTTCATTTCAAGAAGCTAGAGAATATGAGAATGCAGATAAATGGAGGAAATCCACCAATGAAGAAATGAAAGCATTAAACAAAAATCAAACATGGGAACTTGTGGATCTCCCACCAGGAAGAAAAATTGTTGTAAATAAGTGGGTGTATAAAGTAAAGAAGAACAATGGTGGGTTGTTGGAATGTTATAAAGCTCACTTGGTGGCAAAAGGATATGTGCAGAAGTCAGGTATAGATTTTAATGAAATCCCTCTCCAATTGTAAATATTACTATTGTAAGGGTTTTACTTGCACTTGTAGTAGAATAGGATTTAGAGTTGGAACAACTAGATGTAAAAACTATTTTCTTGCATGGTCATCTTGATGAAGGAATTTAGATGGATCATCCTAAGGGATATAAAGAAAGAGGTAAAGAGTATTTGGTTTACATACTTGAGAAATCTCTGTATGGATTGAAACAAGAGCCAAGGATGATGTACATAAAATTTGACACCTTTATAAAGAGCCAAGGTTTTAGTAGAAGTGAAGCTTACCATGTGCATATTATAACATGTCTGATGATGGAAGTTTATTATCTCATTGTTGTATGTTGATAATATGTTGGTTGCAAGCTCTAGCATGAAGAAAATCATTGATCTCAAGGCTCGATTGGATAGGGAATTTGAAATGAAGCATTTAGAAGAAGCAAATCAAATTCTAGGGATGAAGATACACAGGGATAGAACAGGTAGGAAGATCTGGTTAATTCAAAAGTCTTATATAGAAAATATTTTGTAGCAATTAAATATGTAGAATGCAAAACTAGTTAGCACCCCACTTCCTGCACACTTCAAGTTGTCTTCCATACAGTGTCCTAGCACATAAGAAAATAAGACAAGCATGTCTCATGTACCAATAGTAGGGAGCCTCATGTTCACCACAGTGAGCACCAAAATGGATAATGCTCAAGCAATGGGAGTTGTTAGTTGTTTCATGGCGAATCCTAGTAAGGAGCATTGGAATGATGTGAAGTGGATACTTAGATATTTAAGGGGCACTTCAGATGTTGCTATTTTCTATAAATCAACAGATTTACAAATTAAAGGTTTTTTAAATTCTGATTTTGGTGGACATGGATATGGATGAGAGTCGGCTATAGGATATACTTTTACTCTTATTGATGGATCTGTAAGTTGGACATCTACGTTACAACCAATGGTGGCTTTGCCAACTGTTGAAGCAAAATATGTAGCAGCAACTGAGGCCAATAAAGAGGCAATATGGATAGAGTGAATGATGGATGAATTCAATATGGTACAAGGGAAGATCACTCTGCACTGCGATAGTCAAAGTTCTATTCACTTAGTGAAAAATCCAACATTTCATGATAGCACGAAGCATATTGATATTAAGTACCATTTCGCAAGGAGAGTGGTGGAAGAAGGTAGGATCTTGTTGGAGAAAATTGATATTGATGAGAATACCATAGATATCATTACAAAGTCGATCAGGGCAAAGAAGTTTGAATGGTGCAAAACTTCTTTGGGATTATTGAAAGATGTGATGAAGGCGACATTGGTAAATGACACATGGGTGGAAAATATTGGTAAGCAACTTCCTATATATTGACTTGAAGTGGGAGAAGGTTAGGAGATGAAGCCAATATCCAGATCTCCAATATTCTTGTTTTAGAGTTTTCAACTAGGCTCATGTGTTACTCATATGCGTTGAGCAAGCAGAGAGGTCAGAGGGGGGGGGCACTCTTCGGGGATTCGAGGGTGAAGCCCCTGAGGAAAAAAATTCTAGACCATTCTAGTGTATTTTAGTTCCTTCTGTAACCCTCATATGTATTGTATAAAAGGGGAATGACCCCATGACATTGTAAAAAAAGGAGATAGAAGAAACCATTGTAAGCATTTTTTTGCCAAGTAAAATATAAAACCGAATCTATCATTGCCTCGTTGTTTTACCTGTGTACAATTGGGTTTCCACATATAACTCAAGTTCTATTTTTTATTTTTTTTGCTTCTATTTTTATATTTTTCTAACATCTATCTCAATTGTTTGTGGGATGGAGTGTTACAATTATCCTAAATCTACCCTATAGGTCCACTTGGAACCTGAACAATCCCACTCTCACAAACAATGCCTAATAAAACACCCCCAAAACCAGATCTTCTAGAGCTTGAGAATCTAAACTTGAACCACCAATGCTTGAGCCACCTGAACCTGTACCAATAAAACATGAACCATTCCTTTCACTAGCACCAACAACAATAGATATAGATCCATCGACACTAGAACCACCAATTAAGGGACCTCTTTGTCATAAAACACCATCACCCCCAGGATATGAATCAAATGCAATAGATTTTGATTCTCGAACCATTGGATGAAGGAGAGGATAAATGGTTACCCTCTCCTATCTCATCATTTAGGTGTCAAATTTGAATAGGACAATACTTTATCAAGTGATCCTGAGCTTGAGATGAAAAACAACCATGCAGTCGATTCATGTAGAGATCCTTCTACTGGTGAATACCATCAATTGTGCATATAAAGATAAAATGATGGATATTACACCTGAGATCCACTTCCACACAAACTTGAGGATTCACCCTAAGAGAGTTCCAATGACCATATGGAATAAGCAACTTACCAAATTAATGGGAAAAAGATCACAAGTAGATGCAAATCAGATATAAGGGAGGGAAACTCTAACCAGAGAGGGTATTCAACCTAGTCATGGTCATCAAGGTTGAAATTCACTTGTTATGACTAAACATAAGCAAGAATACTAGAAATACTCCAAGTACTAAAGTATAACACATGGTGAGTTGCATCATCAAAATCAAATAAAAGGAAAACATACCTCAAGCCCATTCCGTAGTAGGAATTCCAAGAAATCCCTTTATCTCCCTAGTCTAGTGAACACCACTGGTTGAAATTTGCTTCAGCGGGAATATTATGAAGGAAAAATAGAATCACCCTTAGTCTCCAAATGCATACACCCCTCAAAATTGTTTTTTTATTTTCCAAAAAGGATTAAATTCACAAGAGTCCAACAATGACTTGGGAACCATAGAATCTAAAGAATGAGGGGGAACCTCAACTCCCTCACCCTACAAATCCACTCTTTGTTCCTTGGAATTGTCCTGGGACGAAAACTTCACTTCATTTGTACCCTCAATGACTAGAATAGGGGCATCGATTGATGGGACAGACCCACTTCAGGGGAGTGATCTCCCGACTGAACAATCAATTGCAACTCTTTCAAATCTTGATTGAGACTCATCACTACTTCATCCTCTTCAGTGAATAATTTCCCTTGAGATGGAATAGGAGGACAATCTTCTAGATATTTTGAGGCATTAGGAGTCAAGATCCCACATAATTTAGAATTCGAAGAATGCACCATCACGTTCACTAGACCATCACCAACAAAGTTGTTAAAGTAAATATATTCCAGTAGAGCACTCTCACTAGATTGATCATGCCACTACTAAACATCATCCCTACCTTCCAGAATACTTTGGATCTTGTCCTTAAAAAATTGCCTCATTTCAAAACCCTTTACCCCAAAGTTGTGAGTGAATGGAAAATCCTAACCATTAGTTGAACAAACCACTACTATTGATTTCTCCACATTCACAACCACATTATTAGTAATACCCACTGAATATGAATTATGCTTTCCTCCCAACTCCGTACATAAAAATTATAAACTCCCTTCTACATTAGAAGGAAGCCGTGTACCTACAAATTTAGAAGCAAATCCAGTGCCCAATCCATTTGTGCCCTTGTGAGAAACGAAATGCACACACTGTATGATAGCACTAGGGCCTGTATAGCCTCCCCTTGTAGTGGAAATGAATCTATATAACTCAACCATTTGAATGGCCATCAACTTCCTCCCCCCCATCATTCTCTTTCGCCAAAAATGTAAAATACTTACACAAAATATATAAAAAAATGTTGGACATTGTAGGTTCAATTCATTTTGATATTGACAAAATCAAACACATAATGCCACCATAATGCAAGCTACGGTGTATGATAAATAATAATTAAGTAGAGGTGATGAGTTCAATTACAAGGTCGGTTAGTAATGAAGAGGAGATAAATAGAGTTATCACCCTCAAGATCATGTTTTTGCACCTTTTAAAGAGAATTGGAAGTCTACAAATCCATTATAAGGGTGAGAATCAAGTTTGTAGTGGGGCAAGAATGGAAGTATCAATTAGAATTGTGATTTTATCAATTCACAATGTTGATATAGATTATCTCCACAATATTTCTATGATTATCACAATGTTGTTAATACATTAAAAAAAACTAGAGTGAGAGAGGTGTTGCATACTAGCAAACGTTTATTACTGTGTTTCCTAAATGATCTTAACGGGAGAAGTCTTGTCAAGAAAAAACATGATGGAGAACTACAAATGAATGAAATTACTAATTATAGAAATTTGTAACAAATTGTTCTAGACAATGGGAGTCTCATTGTTAAGTTTTTATAGCACATGTGCATGGAAAGTAACACAAGAGAAAAAACAAAACTTGAATAGAAATTCATTGATTTTGTATAGCATAAAAAGATGAATATGTATACAAATAATTATTCAAATTTGGTTACTAAGGATGAGCAGTGTATTTAAAATAGATAATATTATTCTAAAAAGTTTCTCATATTTTTCTAGATAAGCAGACTACCAAATTTAAATCCATGCAACTATTTATACCAAATTGGAGAACTTTTCTCCCAAGGAAAATTTCACAAGGAAACCCATGGGTAATTCCCCACACCTATGGATGGAATCCCTAACTCCATTGGTGTATAATAGTGTGCTTAACATAGGGGGATTCAAACTGATTACCTAATGGCATGAAACTAGCCAAAATCCTAGAAACCTTGGCAACAACCAATTAAACTAACTTTTGGCTTCAAACTAGGCAACCTCTCTAAAATGTTTTTTAATATTATATCTTTTAGATTTAATCTTAAAGACATCAAATGTAGAAAGGTCAAAAATAAAAAATAGCACAAAATGGTGCAATTGTTCTTAAGAGAATAGTCTATATAGGACTATAGTAGTTGAAAATAGTAAGGTGTGCCTTGTAATCTACACAGTAAATATGGCCAGTTCTTGTAATGATGATATGATCATTGCTTTTTATTTACATATGTAAATGAGTTCTAGGAAAGTGGGAGCATTATGCATATCAATTAAAGAACAACCCATTAACAAGCCTAGTCCTAGGTACAACCACATGGCAAAGAGTTCAAGTATATGGAAAATTTTCACATACCTTGTCTGCAAATTGAGGAAGATTTGCATGAGGATTTTCCTCAAAAAATCTTGTGAGTAGTCGATAATCAAACTGTAGCTCCAAAGCACAAAAAACCCAATGCAAAAACCACATGTTATATTAGAAGATTATACACTTTGAAGATCTAGAAAAGACAAACTGCTAAGAATTGCCAAATACTTATATGATTACCAAAAAACAACTATCAAAGAGATAAAATTTTCACCTGCGACTCATCCACGGTTATTGGAAGAGTGAGGAGATAATCAGCAGAAGCTGCTACATCTGCCTCCTTATCACTATATACCTTGAAATGGCTCATCTCCATCACCTGAACCAAAAATAGAAGTACATGAAGAAAAAAGATAGGATTAATATATATGAAAACACACATTTCATACTCACTTTCATTTATAATACATTATACGCAATTGAAAGAAAGCAAAAATAATTTAATTTAATAAGCCTCAAGAAACATAGCAAAAATAATTTAATTTAATAAGCCTTAAAAAACATATTAATTACACTAAACATAGCCCCAACTATACACAAAAAATTGAGATTAACCACTTTACATAATATCCCCTATAATAAACCATTATTATTATAGTTATAACCACCCCAACAAATCAATATAAATTACACTAAACATAACCCAAACTATACAACAAAAATGATAACACCAAAAATAATAACATGACATTAATTGTGATTAACCACTTTACATAATATCCCCTATAATGAACCATTACTATAGTTATAACCACCCCATCAAATCATTGATAAAGTTCAAATAAAATTCAAAAAACAAGAGATAACCCTAGCTATTAACTAAACTAACTTTGATACAACATTAAGTAAATAAGATATAAAAATATCAATTAATGAAAATCCATACACTAAGATATTTGGATCTAGCACCATTATTTATAGCAATATGATTACATATAAATTATCATTATTTATAGCAATATAATTAAATATAAATCCTCACCCAATGATCTAGAATACTTCCAAGCCTATCTACTAAAGTGGAGGCTTAAGATAGTTGTTTATCGCATTGCTTAGTTGGTTAGTTATCTCCTTTTGTAAGTTGATTGGTTATCTTCTTTTGTATTATTTTAACACTCCCCTTACTAAAAAACATTTTCAACATGACAATTTAGAACACATAAATATAGATCACACATACCACTTTGGGTCTTACAACCTATTATGTATACATTTACAATCATGACAATACACCCTTTATGAGGTCTTGAAATTTGTGGCTCGTCTTCTTAAAATTGATGTATGACTTGTTAGGGCACCAATAACAAGAATGGCATTATTGACCCAATTTATATTATGTATATCCAATCACAATAAGTGACTCACCATACATATCCAAACCATTGATCATCAATCATTTGACTATGACTGTGCAATCATTATCAATTCAAGATGAGTTATCAATTGCATCTACCATGGATTCAAGACGAGTTATCAATTGCATCTACCATGGATTCAAGATGAGTTTTTATAATATTATCTAATATAAAGATTTATCTCCCTTATTTATTAAAAGACATGATTACTCCCAATTGAGTGGCACATCCATGGCAGTCCTATCATACACCTCACCATCATTCCAAAGGGACCTCGCTACTTAAAAGCTCTCCCAATCATGACACCCATTAATAAAAACCCCTCTAAGGACCGCTTCTTGTCCTCTACAATTACCACAACAATAGATAAAGTATTTCCTTCTCACCTTTCTTGACACCCTCTTCACAAACATCACACATTAGAATTACCCCTTTCTAGTTAAACGTCACACTTTAAGTCTTTTAGTGGATTACATCCAATCCTTACCACACAAACGTCGCTCAAATAATAAACTAGAAATTGCCCTAGAAGGTGCAAAGGTACGCCGAAAGGAAAAAAAAATGGAAAGTAAAGTAGATGTGATGAAGTAGAATAATCACTCGTGTAGGTTGGGATCCAACCCCATGATGATCTTACACCCAATGTCACGTAATTTGATGACTCTCATCATCATCATTGGATTCACTAAGAACCATCCTAATTCCCTACACGTTTATTATCTGTCCATTCTTGAAAAATAATGGTTATTACATGTTCATTCTTGCAAAATGATTGAAGAACTAAAACATAGAACTCGATTTTTATCCAATAATATATATCAAGTATTGAATTGTTGACTACTTATAGATGATTATTGCAACAAATCATCAATGACATTTTTAGTCCAATGGCAAAGACGACGATGTGAGTCTTGAACACCTCTTCCTGAAGTTCATATATGGTCATGCATATGTATCACATTCCAACTATCCACTTTTACCAGACACTTGTTTTGTAGATTTTGAAGCCCCCACTTTCCGCTCCACCCTGACTCGTTCCATATGTTTATGGTTATGTTTGTTTTTTGTCCTATGAAAAAACATGCTATGTTCAAGAACATCTATCTTTCCCCATCATAAAGTGAGTTATAACTTATTATACATGTGTCATATATCTCATCGGGAAGCATTTGTTAAAGACTCATCCATCGGTCTTCCCAATCAGGTACGTCTATTTCATAAAGAAGTGGCCCAAATACTTTCAAGGACAAGCGAAATACTTTACAATATTCCAAGAATTTTTATACCAGAGATCAAAATCTTGGGAGCAGATAGGCTCCACTGAATGCATGGAAGCAAAAGAGCTCTTTGGAGTGTTCTGTGTCAAGCACAATTAAGGTATAAATTGATTATTTTTCAATTGATGAATTTTCAACTTTTGACTTTTTGAGAACATCTCGATCTCTAGATGTAATCATTATACAGCTCCATGAATGGATATCATGAGCTTCAACACGCAAAAGTGCTTTCACCTGATCCTCATGGTCTACATAATCTAAGACTAGTAATGCATTAGAAGATTTGAGAGGTTTTTTTAGGCTCCCTTTACCTTCATCAACACTGTTTATCTCCTTATACAATCCATTCAAGCTCTTAATAAGTTACTATGCAATGAAATTAAAGAGATTTTATTGTCCTTGACATTAAATAAAAAGTAGGATTTATGATGTTCTGTTTTTCTCTTATTGAAAAGAAAAATTTTGCCAATGTTGACTTGCCTACATCACCTAACCCCAAGATCCCCAAGATCGGAGGTTTCCCACTTTGTTGTTACTACTCCAATAAGATTGTCTCTTCAAAATGTTTTAGTTTGTTATCCAAAGCTTTTGGATTGTCGGCCACGTGCAAGTCTGGAGTTTTCACCATTTCTGACAAATGCTTAACTACCTTCTCTAGCAATTCCAACTCCAAATCCTTCTTGCTAGTTATTCATAAGAAAATAAATAGAATTAGTGAGAAACAAATGTCTATGTATATTTAACAAATAGAAAATACTACCAAATTAAGAGGGAAGTTTGATTTCTAACACAATACTGCATGCTTCCAGCTCGAAACCGCTCATGTTTGCAATCTGAGAAAGTGCCTCTCTCTAAAGATGAATAGTATTGGAGTCATATCGCCCCTTATCTTCATGGTTTTGTAGGAATTGAGCATAAATTTCATTTTCTCCCTGTTGAGTCCATCGAACCTTAGTGGGCGTGACACCATAGAAGACTGGAATGATGGGAGCTTTTGACTCCAACATCAGTAGGATCTCTTCTAGGCACCAATTTGAATCAACATATCGACACAAAAAGATCGCCACATGCACTAAGACGGTTCTGATTGTGTGTTTTATCTGACATGACAAAAACAATTAAAAAAATTAATAAAGGAAATAGACATAACAAAACAATTATGTAGGTGACTATGTGTAAGGAAAATTATAGATCATTATGAAATGACCAACATCTTGTCATTGTTGGCATATCATATGATTTTCAGCTGGGGGAAGAAACAAAATCTTGATCACATAAATAATAATGGACGGTTAAAAGTTCTCATTACAATGGTAATGAAGTGGATATAACTCCAAAATGAATCACACATATTCATTTAGAAAGTGGCAAACATGTAAGGCTATGGCAAGGCTTCCATAAAATTTAGTATCAATTAAGATCAAAGGTGAAAACCAATCAATCAATTTATATATGAGAAGCATAATGGCTTCATTTATATATATTTAAAAAAAAAAATTGCAATGCATGTGCAAATTATATATTAAAGTAATATTTTGAAAATAAACATATTTTTAATAATTTTTAAAGTTAACAATGTTCATTTATTAATTGGTTTAGGAAGATGTTTATGAATATAATATAATTATGTAGTATTAGTAATATAATTATGTAATAGTATACATTAAATTATTGTTAATTATGTAATATTAGAGATTATATTATTATAAACCATCATAGATATAACATCTAGAGGAATTTAATTTTTTGAAGTATAGATTTTTTTATCTTAATTTTTTTACATGTTTAGAAAAAAATTACACCTCAATAAATTTAATCCCTCTTGGTGCTTGATACATAAGGGTTTAAGATGGATTTATGTTGGTTTTATTTATTTTTAAAAACTTTTTATTTTGGTAACATTACATAATGTTACCTTAAGTGACAACTTCTCACATCTCCCATACATACTTTCCATGATACATATTTGTGTTACCTTTTCACCATTTGTTACCTCTCTCCACCATAAGTTTGTACCTGGGTTAAGTAATAAAAGGCCTTTAACACTAAATAATATGGTAGTAACTCTATAGAAGCATTAAAAGGCCTTTAACACTAAATGATATGGTAGTAACTGCATATCATGTGCTTCTAATCCATCACACTTTCACACTTTTGTAATTCATATCTTTGTAATTGATACGGTCCTTCCTTTACTTTAAAGACACCCACAAATTTTATGTCACGTGCTTCTATGCCATTACTTTTGGGATTGATCCAGTCCTTCCTTTACTCTTTACTTACTGATGCAGTCCTTCCTTTACTTAGAAGACCCCTCGAAGTTTTGTGGAAGAACTGTAACGAGACTTGAGACAGTTAAGAGTTCGCTGTTCTTTCTTAACAATTTTGCATGCTGTATAAAGTGTTTATGTACCCTCAATAAAGTTGCTTACCAAGGTATGAGCACATTTGAGTATCTAGTTCGAATGTTCTTTAAGCATTGGAGTTGTACAATATGTGGTTTGAGCCTAAAGACAAGATGCATTTAGTGCGTTGCCCTTTTTTTTCTCTTGGGCTTCATGTTTGTTATGGGAAAGATCTTATAGGCACGATCGATAAGGGAGCAATCATGATAGTAAATATTTTTAGGTATAAATACCGACTTCGTTCGGATGAATTTTATTTCACTCTAGGCATAGTTTTTTGTTTTGTTTTTCGTAATCCTAGACCTGGATTCATGATGGAAAAGGAGATTAGAAAGATTTCAGATTCATAGCCATATTTATCCGAAGTTGTGGCATTCTGCATGAAAGCCATCATGCAGAATGCCACAACTTTGGATAAATATGGCTATGAATCTTTGTTGAGAATTTTCAAGGAGACTGATCTAAGTCGAGAAAAAGTTCGCATTCTAGGTTCAATTGCATTGTCTACAGATTCTTCTATTGTCTGGGAAACATTAGACTTCGGTTTGTATTCTAAGGTATGGAACCAAGACATTGCCTTTGTACTTTATGGAATTATCAAAGAGGGGTGCAAGACTACTGTTCGACTGTGGTTAAAGGAAAAGTGGGAGTTTATCTCGCAAAAATGGGGTTCAGGATTTTTTATATCTCTTTTTATCACTTCTGTTGCATCTCCATTTTCGAGGCAGATGAAATACAAGAATTGTTTTCAACTCGAATGCAACCATCTATAGAACGCACAGGTAATCATAACACTGAACGAGTTCGAATCAGTGTCCAATGGGTGAAGCATGTGCAGCAACAGGACGGTTTAGTGGAACTACTATAGGAACGAGTTGACTAAAAGTATTGAGCTTACAGATTTCCATGTTGACTGATTTACTTCACATTTTCATCTAAATTTGCCTGACATGGAAATAACAATGACAATTAACATAACAACCATGGGAACAAGATCTATACTTCGAAGGAATTCTTTGAGGTTCCACTATTAGCTGAAATAATCAGAAAGAAAGAGCATAGAATCACCTTGGTAGATCTCTTTTCTCGAAGCGAAAAATCAAGCCAGCTCTACGCTGCTAATCGAATGAAATTGAATTCAACCCTATTTCAAACCGTAACGTGGCGTATTTTTATTGACTAACGTAAGAACATGCGTGGCAGTTTTTTATTTGCAGGAGGGACGACGATTCGGTAACCGTGCCCAGAAACCCGCCTTCGGAAAAGAAACGCCTTTAGCATAATTAATAAATAATTTTTCATTGTGACTCAAGATATAAGAGCATATGAACCTTGTTGATTCTTCACCCACCAATATTCTCTCCGCCTAATTGTATTATTGTCCACCCCAATTTCATAAGATGAATTATTATACAGAACCCCATCAATAAAAGTCATTTTTTTCATTTCTATCTCTTAAGGAAAGCAGAGTTCTCCAAGACCTTCTTACTCTCACTAATGATGTAAGAGAGGTCCTTTTGCCCCTCATTGCTTTTTATTATTTAGTGTAATCACTAGAAAGTTTAGACCATATTTTCTATATATGCAATATCATTTTCTACACTATCAATACATCCTGATGCCACAATTAATAACTCTGCACCCTGAATAGATCAACCGGCAACCAGTCCAGAAGATTTGACCCCAAACTATTACAAATTAGTGCAACAAATTATTTAATGAGCATTTTTCCTGCTATCACTTTTCCACCATAGTAACAACTTGATGCATGCACAATTTTGATGTAAGTGCATGGTATGCACCATTATGGTTATCCTAGTTTCAAGACAAGAAATTTAGGTAGGCACTACTTTGGCTAATATTTGTGTCAATCAAGTTATTGAAATATTGAACAATAAAATAAATATAAAAAATTATTTGTTGATGGAGCTGAAGTTACCATGTTCACTTGAAAATGAGATTATATGTTGTAATAGAGGTCACGAGTTTAGCCCCAAGAGTTAGCTCGATCGGTTGTGTTCTCGGAAGTTAGGCCTCCCAGCATGCGAGGTCACGGGATCCATCCTCATAGACCCTCTTGGGGTTAGGCACGCAGCGGCCGCAGGGCGGAAACCCCTTCGGGGCGGGTCCGTCGAAAATTATTTCGTGGATGTAGCGGTCGGCTAAGCCGATTAAAGTGAACCACATGGAAAAAAAAAAATAGAGGTCACGAGTTCAAAACACCCTGACTTACCTATGCATCATGCTTGTGGGCTATGTGGGTACACCTAGGGGTATAGTGGTAGCAGACGAGAATGGACCCCTGGACACCATGTCACGCGAGTACCATCCCATCCCAGTTGTCGATTCCCCGTGTGTGTGTGTGTGTGTGCTTGAACCATAGTCTCACCCCTTTATTAAATAGTAGCCACTAGATAGAAACAACCATTCAATCACGAGTACATGACACCCTTAGGTCCACAACATGCGTGCCTTAGGAGTTAGTGTAAATGCAAAATCTAGACTTTGTCATGCAATCATAATTGAGCCCAAGGACTACATATATCAAATGTATCAAACTCAAACTGAGCTTGGACTCAATATGACTTGAAATTACAACTTTGTTTGGACTCAAATTCATTTTTTGAAATGACTTGGCCCATTAAAATATACATTAAATATTCAAATTTTAATTAAGTTCATGTACATAAATCTTAAAAAAATAGTTAGACAATAAATAATCATTCTTATTGATTTATATTGCATGTAAGGGTTCAAATAGGTAAAATCATATATATATATATATATATATAGAGAGAGAGAGAGAGAGAGAGAGAGATTTAAAAGGAACATGGTTATTGGAAATGAATTTTGTGAGATGGTGGTTTCTAAATGGTCCTCTTTTTCTGAGTGGGAAGAACATCCCCATGAATAGGTTGGTCCAAAAATTGAAGTAATTGAAAAAAGAGGTTATCAATTGGGGAAAAAAAAGGAAAACAGACTTGAATGATTTCAAATAGAATCTGAAATAGAAGCCCTTTCTTCTACAGTCGATGATGGTTTGTTTTCTCAGGAAAGAAAGGAAAGGCTGATATGCTTGGAGTCTAAAAGGGCCAATATCCTAAGACAGGAAGAAGAGACTTGGCAATTAAAGAGAAGGGCTATATGGTTGTCTCAAGGAGATAACAATACAATTTTTTTTCATAATTATGCAAATCAAAGAAGGATAAATAATTCAATATGGGAGCTGGAAAATCCAACTAGAGATGTTATCTCTGATCAAAAGTCTTTGGAGGTTGCTGCTATCAGTCACTTTCAAGAAAAATTTAAACAAAGTAGCTCAATTTCTTTGGAGGCTCAAATAAAGGTGTTGAGAAATTCCCTATATTCTTCAGTAGAGAAGTAGGAGAAAAAAATGGGATGGTTATATCTCTAGATGAGATAAAAGGAGATTTAAAGAGATTTGCCAAGGCAAAGAGCCCAAGACCAAATGGTTGGACAATAGATTTTTTCCTGCACTTTTTTTTATTTGATTGGCCAAGAGATACTGGATGTAGTTGAGGAATCAAGAATCACTAGGGGGTGATTGGTAGCATGAATGCTACATTTTTAGCTCTTATTCCTAAAAAATATAAGCCTCTCTTTTTTAATGACTATAGGCCCATTTCACTTTGCAAATTAGTTTATAAAATCATAACAAAGGTGATTGTAAATAGAATATAGCTGATTTTGGTCAATAACATTTCTATGGAACAGTTTGGATTTCTCTCCAATAGGTAGATTCTGGATGCTATAGGAGTAGCTCAAGAAATTATTCATTCTATCAAGACTAAACGTTTGCAGGCTCTTATTCTTAAAATGGACTTGATAAATTCTTATGACTGTGTGGATTGGACTTACTTGAGGCTAATCCTCCTACAAATTGGAATTCTTGTGGAAGCAACTAATGGGACAATGGGGTGTGTCTCTTCTGCAAATTTTGCAGTTTTGGTTCATGGTTCTCCCACTTTTTTGTTTTAAGGTTATAGGGGCCTGAAGCATTGTTTCCCTCTATCTCCTCTACTGTTCATTCTGGTTATTAAAGGACTCAACAAGCTTATTGGTGCAACGAAGAAAGAGAGTAAAATTCAAGATATAAAAAATTATCCTTCTCTTTTTATTACGCATGATCTCCTATTTGTTGATGATGTTTGTTATTTGGAATGGAATCTACTATTGAATGGGAATCTTATCAACTTATAATCCATGATTTTTGTATGGCATCGGGTATGGCCATCAGTGCACATAAATCAATGTTTTTGAAAAATAACTTGAGTTAGAGGATTTGTGATCAAATTTACCTGCTATTCCCATATCAAATGTTGGATGTAGAAGTGGGGTTCAAATACCTTGGATATTATCTTAAACCAAACTGTTACAAAAAGGAGGATTGGAATTGGTTACTCCAGAAGGTTGATAGAAGGATTAATAATTGGTCTTTTCGATGGTTGTCTATTGGTGGAAGACTTATACTTGTTAAATCAGTTATTGAAAGCATGCATGTGTATTGGTTATCTTTGGCAAAGATTCCTAATTCTATTTTGCAAGCATTAGAAAAATGATGTTTCAATTCCTTTGGAGTGGTAACTCTTCCTGTCATAAATACCACTTATCCAATTGGGAAAGTCTTTCTATTCCTAAAAAGTTAGCTAGAGGGTGGGGCTTAAAAAATCTTGATTGGTTCAGTTCATCTCTGAGTCTTAAAAGTCTATGGAGAGGTATGTTCAGAAGTGGTTTATGGAGTCAAGTCCTTAAATCAAAATATCTAAAGAAGTGCTATGTGGTTGAATGGATTAGAAAATATATTAAAACTTTTTCTAATGCTTCTATTTTATGGAGAGGATTAACATCATCGTATCCCAAGTTGGCAGGTGCGGAATGGTCTACAGGTTTGACCCTTTTGTTGGAGGTGCTGAAAACTTCAAACTTTATGACTCTTTTATTTATGAACTACATATCTGAAATATTCAAGTCCTTGCACAAGTCAGAAGAGCTGATAGTGCTGATATTTCTTCCTCCTATTGTACCTAGCAAATGAACTAGGACTGACAAGTGTGAAGGATGATGAATGGAACTCTTACATTTTGCAGCTGAATAGAGCAAGGATAGGATTGAAGGATAATAGTGATGTTCTGGTATGGGATGGAGCTGGGGAAAATGGAATTCCTACTGCTAAGCTAGCTTATAAATCTATTTCAGATGAGCTGGTGGAGGTCCCTCTTAAGTGGTGGGAAATTTTTTTATGGAAATGGAATATCCCCTTGAAGCTAAAAAAATTTGGTGGCTTTCCTTAGAATATATTCTCACGTGGGAAAACATTCTTAAACGTGGTTTCTATGGTCCTGTATTTTGTAGTTTATGTAAGGCAACTGATGAAAATATCTCTCATTCGTTTTTGCATTGTCAATTTTTTAAAAGAATATGGGGTGAAGTACGTAGATTGTTGCAAATAAATGAAATATGGGAGGGCCATAATTTTCAGGAATGTGTGAAAGATTGGTTTAGCAAAAAGGTTAAATTTAAGGAGTTTCCTCTCTTTGTGATTTAGGGCATTTGGAGAGCTCGAAACTTGCTCATCTTTGAAGGAATTTCTCCTTCTATTTTCACTGTCAGCACTAGAATTACAAGTCTCTTCTATGATTATTATAAATATAAGAAAAAAAAGTTGTTACGTGCTTGTCTTGGCCTCCTTTTGATGAATCCAATCCTATTGGATTTTTTTACGGAGAAAATCTAAAGGAGTATGTGGAGCAGGAATGGTTTTAAGAATTATAGAAAATCACGGTATTCTTCTTTGCATGGGTATTGGTCTTGGTACTAACACAAAGGTAGAATTAGTGGCTCTTTGGGGATTGTTGTGGATTGCTAAATTAGGAGGCATCTTCAATTTGCAGGTTACAGGGAATTCTAAAGCCATAATTGATTAGGAAAAAGGTGTTGTTAAGCTTGAAGTTTTACACCTGGAACACTGGCAAAACAGGGTCCAATCCTTAAAAGAGTGGTTTTATGCCTTCTCTTTTTCTCATATTTTTCAGGAAGCACAACTGTGAAGCAGACAGGTTATCAAAGAATGCAGTTGGGGAAATGGATGGGTTCATCCATTTTGAAGAACTTGTTGACTCTGCAGTCGTGGATAGTTGAGTACTTAGCTACTTCTAGTTTTTCTTTCCCTTGTATTTATTTGTAGATATGGGAGTTAGTATAGAAAATCAATCCTATCCTTGTGTTCTGAAATAGCTGATATTTAGGATGATTCTCCTACAATATTTTGAGTAGGTGAATGTAAGCCAGTCAGTAAAATATAAGGTTTGTTGTTGAAAGGTCGGGTTTCTTAAGGACTTTCTGAAAAGTATATTGTAACTTTGATTCTCTTTATGATGAATAGCGAGTTATAGTTTTTTGTTTGAAAAGAAAGAGTTGTAAGATATAATACATTTAACATCAAGGCTTTGAAAGACCTATAATGTCTAGAAATAAACAATAGACATCAAGGATTCACGAGAGCAGACATAATTATGAGAACTAGAATATCTACAAATGAGGAAGGCCTTCAATTAGAGTTCCTTAAACATGGCATTGTTTCTATAGACTTTTATGTCACTGATCTATTTAATAAAGTCCTATTTTTTTTCTTCTCCATGGTCCCATCATATCATTCACCCCATTTTTAAGCCGATAATACATTTAACCCTAATGTTGCTTTGTTGAATTTAAGAAGTCCTTTGACTCCATATCGAGGCAGGAATTATCCAAAGGTTATAGGACATTAGCATCTCTGAGACTTTATGAATCTATCATTGGGTTACTTTGTATAGTTCACAACCTCTCTGATTTCATATAACACCATAAGAGTCAAGTAGGTTCATCCTCTCTATCCAACAATTTTTGGGATTTAGATAGATGAGTTGCAGTCTCCTCTGAAGGATCATTTACAAAAGAGAGAGTGTTATCTCCTAGATCATGTCCTGGTCTCCTCACTCTTATTTTGATCCTCTTAGCCTCCTTCCTTGTGGGGCTCCAAAAATAGATTTTTTCCCTCTCCAATTTCCAATGTGTCCAAGAGCTCTTTATTTGACCACCATATACACTCCAAATATACTAGGATTGAGATAACTAGGGCTTACACATATATAGGGATACATTTTTCAGGCCCTTTGTTTATTTTGAGGCACGCATTTCAGCCCTAGCTATATAGTGGATACATATCACTCTCCTTTCTCAAGCAACAAGAGTTTTCAGTTACACTTTTAGGACATCTCATCTAATATGAACCTCTTGGACCTAATCATTAGACCTACTATTATTTAATATATGGCTTACATATATGGGGTCTATCTTGTTGATGTCTAGCTAGGATAGGATTGAGAGAGTCCAAAATCTCCTATTACAATGTATGAGTTATTGCATCTGGGAAAGTTCCTTAGGCCACCATCTAGGAAATGTTTGGGAACCATCCCAATGCAAGAGCCTCCTTGGGTTGTTGCTAACCAATATATATATATATATATATATATATATATTATTTAGTTCTTGAGTTCTAGCTCATATTAACTTTTCATATAAAGCCAACATTTCATTGTGGCCTTGAATTCATCTTTACAGAGGTTGATAACCTGAGAATTCATTTAGTACCTACTTTTTTGGATTAACTCATTTAAGAGAATGAGACATTGTCTTCAAGCAATTAAGAATCAATGAAGCAAATAGTGGTTTATCGAAGGTACAATTATATTTCTATGTAGCTATGTTTTATCTTGGAGTTTTGTCAATCCCTAAAGAAAGATTATGCTAAGACCTATATAGTGTGATATTACATTTCTATTATTATATTAGTATTGTCTTTATTGGTTGTCTAGGACCTTAATTGTAACTATATGGCCGTCCAGGATCTTAATTGTAATTGTACCATTTGTCTCCTACACACACACACACACCCCAAGAGACCTAGTTTTAGGATCATCTCATCTTCTCTTGTGCATTTGATACATTTTATAGATTTTTCCCTTGAAGAGGCTTATTATTCATCTATTTATTTCATTCTCAAGGTGTTGGATTTTTCTTTGTATTTTTATGTTATTTGGGAAATTTGGTGCATAACATTTGGTATAAAATCCATATTTGCTATAAAAAAAAATTAGGGATGTCTTATATAGAAAAAAGATTAGGAGCCTCAAATGACATAGTGAAGTACCTATGGTAGAGATTTCAGGTCTTGGTTCATTATAAGTTTAGAGTTATATTATGTGTAAGTTAGGGTTTTTTACTAGTCCAAAAAACTAGTCCCAAACCGGCATTTGGGGTAAAATTGTTATATCTGAAGATTTACAGATCCAAATTGAGTTCCACTTGTTACATCAAAAGGAAGATAGAACATAGTGTTTGTGGTAAAAATTTCATAATAAGAGCAGGAAAACTAGATGCATGTCAGTTAGTACAAGTTTACTCTCTTGAAAGGGACAAAAATAATAAGTATTTAATAAGTTACATTAACTCTCCCTTGACACATCGGAATTGGGTCAAACCTATTGCATTTCATAGAATACATACCACACTACTATACAAAGAAATTTTAGACTTAGAGGAGGTGAAATTTCAGAGATAATTTAGGAGCAAGGTTTTTACCAACACAACCTACAAACCAAGGTTTCTAAAGGTATGTTAACTTAAACCTCGCATACCTTTTGATTGAAATATCTTTTGGGGGTGGTTCAAAAGCTATGATAAATAGAACATGGAAATTGGAATATAATTATATGTAAAATATTATTTTGGGATCACATGGCAAGGGGATATGCAAAAATTATTTCACCAATTAAACCTTCAGAGAGCTCAACCATAACTCATGAAGAAAATGAAGAAATGCGTAACTAGCTATCTAATTTGGAGGACAAAGGTAAGGAATTGAATGATAGGTTAGTGGCATGTGTTCAATTAGTAAACAAAAAAAATGAGATAGAAAGTGAGTTGAAAATATGGATCAGAAGATGGCTAGTAAAGAGCGTCTTGATAAGATGGCCAATAAAGAAGATCTCAAAGTTATGATGAGGGTAATTTTGAATGAGATGGGACATCTCGTTCCTCATAATTAATCTCTTCAAGAATAGGATAAGGTGAAGAAGAGGGACTTGACCCAGTCATAGATTGAGAAAATTGAAGAATGGTTGGAGAACAAGAAGTTTGAGTTCAAGACACTTGATCATTCATCACATCATAATCAACATCATTGTGGTTTCAACTCAGGACCAAGGAACTAATTCATTCTCAAGATTGATATTAGAAAGTTTGATGGCAATAATCATATAACATGGATATTCTAGATGGACCAATTCTTTGATCTACACAAAGTGCCAACTTTACAAAGGTAACTATTTATTCCTTGTATTTAGAATTTGATCAATTTGTATGGTACCAATGGCTTTCTGACTATAAAAGTACTCTATTTCCTCTTGGTCTGTATTTTTACATATGAATAGATGGAACACACTCACCCTTCCAGGCTTAGGAATCCCCTTTCTCTACTAAAAAGTCCCTTGGGCACCATATTTCCAAGGATTTCACATGCGAGGAAGAGAACCAAATTATAGAGTCTTACTACTAGGAATCCCACTGGCGTCCTTTAATCAACCAATAACTTATGGAAATTATAGGGTTTTAGTGTCATCACAGTGCCTTTCTTCCCTATCTTTCCAACTCACAATAGTCATCCTTTTCCTTTACTAGATTGATTCATCATCCACTTATCTTTAACTTGTGTATACAATAGTCCCTATATTCTTTATGGATTTCTTTCACTTCTATATCCAAGACATCTTTTTTATGCAATTATATTCTCCCGAGAAAGCTTTCTTGTAGGCCATTAAAGCATGACTACTTATGCATGGACCCTTTCACTTCACATCCACTACTTAGGAAATGATCTAAGAATCGTAATATATTAGTATTACAATCACCTTCGATATTAACATATTAACTCATTAACTACAATGAAATATAGCACAAGCATGTGCTCACATAATGCAATCAAAGATATATGCCAACATTTATGCATAACTACCATATACGCACTCCAACCATCTTATTATTTTTTTGTTGTTATTGTATTATATTTATCATTATTATTATTTGGTTTGTTTGTTTAGAATGTGAGGTACCTTCCTGCCCTCCCACTATGTTTGTTGTTATTAGTATTGTTTTATTTAGTTACTTGATTAAATTATTAATTCATTTTGATTTGCCATTATTAATTAACATATTTTTTTATTGTATTTTTTGTTATGCACCCTTATGTTACACAAAATACCACATCCTCATGTCATGTATTCCACCATGATGACTTGGAAGGTCTTTCTAACACCTTGATACATCATCTAACCACCTCCCCAAAGACGTCCCCAAAGACGTGTTCAACCATATGGACACATTCCTATTAAGCCCAAACACAACAATAGGAATATACCCCTTCTCTACTAAATAGTCCCTTAGGCATCTAGAAGGAATTCCCTTTATTTGCTTAGTAATCCCTTAGGAAACCCTTCCCCTATGATGATGTCTTAATGTCTACAAGAATTCTATAGTCTAGTACACTGACACAGGTAGGAATACTATTGGACACGTGTACATTACTATAGCCTTTCCATATCCAACAATAATATGCCCTCACTCATGACTATCTCACATGCAATTACTTCCACAACAGGATCATAATTTCAGTTCTTCGGCTTCTGTGGTCAAGTTTTGATAAAGAGTGTCTTTCGAATCCATCATAATAGTTTTTCAAATCGATGTTTCAAACCAATCTAGTGTGGCCCATCATCATGAAAGAGAGATAAATATGGGGAATTTATGATCTTGAAAGTTAATATTAATAACAAAACCAAAGGATTCACAAACCCTAAAAATGTAAAGGCAAACCTAGTGAAAGAAAAAGGAACCCTTAAGAAACCCTAAAAAATCCAAGAGAAAAGGGAAATTAAAGCAAAAAAGAAATAAAATAATGAATCAAAAAACTAGAAATTATAGAAAAGGAATCATTACCCAAAAATGAAATAATAAATTATAAAGTAAAAATTTTAAGGAAATAAATAATATAAATTATATTAAAATATTAAAAACCTAACACACACATATATAATGAGGAGTTTATATACATTAATAATAAAATAATAAAAAGGAATTGAAACTAAACCTAAAAAGAGGGCGAAGGGAACCCTAACAAAACTTGAAACACAAATAGAGAGGTAAAAAACAAAAACAAAAAACAAAATTAAAACAATCCAAATAAAAACACAATAAAATAAGGAAACAAATAAATCATAATGTAATATTAATATAATTAATAGGTAACCTAAGAAAGGAATAATATATACTATAACAGAATAAGGCACGGGGGAACAGGAAAAAGAAGACATAGAACCAATGGAGCAAGAAAATAAAATGCAAAGAGGAAAGCAACAAGAGTAGAGAGAACATGACAAAAGAAAAACCCTAATAGAGTTACCTAGATGCACTCCTGGTTGCTAGAGTTGGCGTCCAATTGCTACCAATCTCCATCCATCATCTCTGTTAAGATTGTTGGGGTGCTTCTCGATTTCAATGGCCTCCTTAAATTTCCTTTTGAAGAAATGATATTTGATGGCAAGAATTTTGGCATCCTAAATACAAATGTGATGTTTAGTCTTGTATGAATGTTCAGCAAGAGCAGATGAATGAGAGCGACTGTGCTTAATATCTGCAACATGTTCATGAAACCTGGTTTTGAAGGAACGGCCAATTTCGCCAATGTAAGGTTTACCGTAGGAGCGGGGAATCAAATGGATACCTTAGTTATTTATCATAGATACAATATCATAATTTTTTACTTCCCTTGGTTATTTACTCATAACCAACATAACATGACATGATGTCCCAGTTCATATGAATGTATTAAAGGGACTCTATTAACCTTTATAGATCTAAGGATTCTTTCCCTGACCATACCATACCACGTGGGGTATTATTCAAATAAATGCATTCAAACATCACAAGCATACCAATTTATGATATCAAAATATGACTAATGGAAGTCTTCCCAAATCCCTTTTTATCGCTTATAAAATCAACATAAATATATACATACATGCATGGTTTCCATCAACTTCTTGAATGTTACATGATCAATTGGTGCCCTATGGAGCCCCCCGTAATCTTTTAACCAACCTTGATCAACATTTACTGTCTTTATCCTTTCTTCACAATGATAGTTGTCATGTGTAGCAATATCAACAACCTCTTCAACCATGATTTAACACTTTTATGGTTACACAACCATCATTAATCAGACTTAGTCATCATGCAATAGCACACTAGTATTAGCCAATAAATGGGTATATAAACACACTATGCAACTTTTCTTAATGTGCCCATTAGTGCATATGCATTTTAGCTATTCCATTCTCATGCCTTAATTATTTACACATAATTCAGAAAAATATAGAATAATAGCAAGAAAAGAGTTAAGGAATTTTCTTTGTCAACTCCTTTGCATGGAATGGATTCACATAGCCTAATTGATCCAACTCATGACCATTCTACTAATTACACCCACACACACACACACATGGTGTAATATGGTGTAATTTTCCTCAATTACACCCACACACACATGATGTAACATATATATTATATGATTTTACCATCAAGTTATCTTCCTTTAAGTTTTTGTGAATTGTTACATAGTATTTGACTTTAGTCTTTATTTTCCACAAAATATTTGATTTTAATCTTTATTTTCCACAAATTTGACTAATCCACATGTCCATTGGTATAGGTTTGATGATCTTTCGCTTCTGTTGGTGGATTTGGTTTTTTCTAACAGGTGTGTTAACTTCCTAGATTATGCACGATTACGGGCATCCATATTGTCCTTTATTTGGTTCATCTATTTAGACAATTGGTGTACTTTTCCTCAAATTAGACCCTCATATAAAACAATTGCGCCTTTAATTATCATTGGGTTCTTATGACGCATGTTTGTTTATTTATGCATAATTTGTTTAATTACTAAGTATGGATGTGATGAAAATCGGTTTTGAATGATT
The DNA here is from genome assembly GCA_027924585.1 of Larix kaempferi. NCBI lineage: Eukaryota > Viridiplantae > Streptophyta > Pinopsida > Pinales > Pinaceae > Larix > Larix kaempferi. The sequence continues at coordinate 4,831,276 of BSBM01000397.1, read as the reverse complement.
TGATTATTTATGCATATATTTAATGAGAGATTAATGTGATTCCTAAAGGCTAAAAGTGTAGGAAATTGAATCACTAGGGTTAAGTTGATCCTCTTCATTCCTAACTCAAGACCAACTTTGTGGTTGTTGAGAATTTCAAGAGATAATGTCCCTTGACCCACTTCAGAATCTACCAGTGTTTAGGGGAAGCATTAATAACTTTAGCATATTGAACGCTAGCTAATCTAGGGAATTGAAATTGCATAAGAGAAGAAAAGGTTGCATGGATAGCATGCAGATTAATGTGTAGGAGATAATATGACATCTTTCATTAACCAAGTGACTAATTGGAATCTTAGTTAGGCTTCTTTTCAAGTATAAGTAGGAGCATAGACTAATAAGATAACAATTTTATTATTGTGTTCTTCATTCATCTATTGTTGTTAATGTTCAAATTGTAAGTAGGAGGAAAATTGTTTCCCTTATGTTCATGATAGATTTTGAATAAAGAAGATTTAGCTATGTTGCATTTTTAAGTGTTGTTTGCTTACATGGGTTCTAGGAGCTTCCCCACTCAAGGAAAGGAATGTAAACCCATGTCTTTACTTCTTTGTTGTATTTTAGTGATATTTTAGATTGTTGTATAGAATTATGTAGTAAGGTAGAATACTTGGTAATTTACAACATTTTTGTGACTTATTTACAATTCTAAACAACAAATACATTACATTACTTAATATATTTTTATTGTCATAATTTACTTTATGATGTTCAGTACTTTGAAGTATGTTTGATGGAATCTCTTTGACTACTCAAGGTTGTAAAGATTGAATGATCTAGTAGTAGCCTTAGGATCCTAGTTTCATTGATGTGTTAACTTAGGACTTCAACCCAAGAACAATGAGCCTAAGACATCTACTTACCCTTTCACATTATCAAGGGAGTTAGAGTGAAGATAATGAGATCAATGGTATGTAGATTTAAGTTAATGGCTCCAAGCATTTTTATATATGTGGATTTCATAATACAAGTTCAAAAAATACCTATGTAGTTTCATAAATAGTGCACGACACCTTATAAGTTTGTATGAACCTTGGTTTGATTATTAAAGTGAGATGAGGGATTCAATTTCCATTCTTGCAATTTCTTTCGCCCAACACCTTTTGGCATTATTGGCCAGGAGGTTGCTAAAATTGCATTAGTAACAATTCAAAATTTCTAGTTAAAAAGAACATTACATAATTAGTTTCCATGCATCAACCTAGAGATAGAAGTGTAATATTTTTACCAAGAACATGTATTTATGGTGTAGCTGAAGTAGGTACTAGTGAATGAGAACAATAACAAGAGGACTATGAAGCATACATCCAATAAATCATTGAGGCGTCTATGAATCACCTAAAGGAGGAGTAGGGATTTTTACAAATCCTTTCTCTAATCTTGTGAATCCCTTTGTTGATAGAGAATGTTGAAGAAGTGAAGAATACTCATATCAAAACATCATGGTAGAAGTGGGAGAAGAGAAAACCAAAAAATTTGATTTCCCAATTTGGAAATCCAATGAACAAACAAGGATGATAAAATATCAATGTTATTTCTCTCCCTAATTTTCATGGACTTACTACAGAATGCCCTAATACTTTCCTTTTTGAGCTTGAAGTTATCTGCAAAACTTATGATTTTATAAAAAATGCTCAAAAACTCAATCTCCTTCTCACAATATTTAAGGAATCAACTTTGAGATGGTTTATGAGTTTAGGAGGAAATAGCAAGAGGAGTTGGGAAAAAAAAAAAGCAAACCTTCATTCAAAAATATAGGGGCTATTGCAAGGCCAGAGATACTAGAGATGAGATATTCAAAATTCTACAAGGAGAGAATGAGTCCTTAGAAGATTATGAAGAAAGATTCAATCTCGGTTACAAGTGGGCTCATAGTTATACCTTGGATGAAGAATGTCTCAAACTTGTGTTCCTTAGAGGAGTGAGAGGGGATCTAATGGATACTTTGAACCTCCTTGAAAATAGAGACATTTTCTAATTGGATTATGATAGCATAAAGAAAGTATTTAAAAAATACTCTACATCTATGAGCAAGAAGAATAAGGGTTGTTGAAATTCTACCCCACAACTATCAAATATATAGCAAAAACCCTCACAAAGAATGAATTTGGAGGTTTCTTAGAAGATGTGAAAACTGACATATTACATTCATCATCTATGCATATGGACACCATGCAAATCAATAGAAAATAAGAAGAATTTGAGAGAGCCTTAGTTGTTTTCTGCCCCAAATGTAGAAAGAAACATGCCAAGAATGAATGTTCACTGAACACAAAAGAAATGCAATGAAGAGGATAAGCAAATTAATACCTTTCATTACTTGGTTTGAAGGCAATGTACCAATGAACAAAACACAACATGGAGCAATTGTGCTTCATCAATCAAAGGAGGAAAGGACTACCAAGGCCATTCCAACAAGATATGTCTTATAACCATTGTCAATATTTTAATTCTTATGTAATTCAAGTGTATAACTCCTCTCCTACTTGGTACCTTAATAACTGGCCTAATTTGAAATTGTACAATTAAACACCATGATGGTGAAAATATCCTCAAAATAAACCTTTTCCATTTCAACATTCATATCAGTCCCAAGTTCAATAGCCTAACCCTTCATCGTCTTGGAAACCTTAAGGACAATAGCGACATGATTTTCTTCCACCTCCTACACCCCCCGTACAAAGTATTGTTCAACATGCCCCTAAGAAACCCCAAATTATTTATCAAACTACACCAAATCATAATACTATATGGATTCAACCTATCTACAATAATGGGATGACCAATTACCAATCTTGCCCATTAAATCATGTAGAACTCATTGAGTTAAACTTGCATCCAGGAAGAGTGGTCACAACTCCTTCAACTCGACACATCATTAAACATATATATGACAACCAAGATTATCAAGAGAATCAAAACAATGAAGATTCAAGTAGTGCACCCTCTCAAAAAAATCATCCTTATATTGGAAGAGTAAAGAAAAATAAGATGTACAATAAGTCAAAGAATGACCTATTAGGATAACTCAATAATTTGTGTTTGAAGATATCCCTCCTTTAAGCCATTAAAGGGGTCCCTATCTAAAATAAATTCATCAAGAAAGCATGTATCAATAAACCTAGGAGGAAGAAGAAACCTCCATCATTAATCAATGTTATAGATTAGCTTGTTGATAGTGTTAGGGAAAGTCTTCATCCCCAAAAATTTTGATCTAGAGTGTCTTGTAGTAGATGTGTACATTAATAAGAGTTTAATTTAGAATTTCTAAATAGATTTGGGGGCATATATTAATGTGATGGACAAACACACAATACTTAGGTTGAACTTGAGATAATTGTTAAGGCATACACCCATTATCCTTCATCTTGTAGATAGGTCAATTGCTAACCCATAAGGAGTTTTAGAGCATATCCTTTTGTCAATTGATTCATCAAAGTGCCCAATAAAATTCATAGTTCTACAAACTAAATCCAACCTCATTGGGTACCCCCTTGTCCTAGGTAGACCTTAGTTGGACACAATTGATGCATACACATGATACATGATAGGGTATATGAGCATCACTAATGGCCAATATCAACAAATATTAACTATTTATTCCTCGATAAAACCCTTCATTGATATAGAGATACCTCTATGGGTAGAATAATGGAAGGATATGTTTCAAACCACCATCCATCCAATCCTCTCCATAGAAACTATACTTGCACTTAAATACCCTGATGAGGACACAATCACTTAAGATTACATGCAAAACCTATATTCTAGCTTTATTAGAATCCAAGAATATAAGGGCAAAGAAGTAGAAAAAGATGATGAAAATTATGATAATGTGGATCAGACCTACTAGCATAATTTGTTCTCTATTGATGCATAGAAACAAACAATCAAAACCATTGACATATTTCCCAACAAAACTTTAAAATCAGCAACCAATTAAATTTTGTCCAAGAGCAAAATTTGCTATAAATCCTTTGGAAGCGCAACTCAACTTTTTCTTGGGACCAGAAGGACATGCAATGAATCCATATCTACTTTTGTACCTGGCATATATACGTTAAAGATGATTCCTCTCCTATGAGACAACATCAAAGAAGTATTAATCCAACACTCAAAGACATAGTGAAAGTATAGACAAAAAAGCTATTGGATGCCAATTTTATCTTTCTTATCTTTGATAGGGAATGGTTGTTACCTTTCGTCATAGTCCCCAACAAAGGAGGCAAGTGGAGGATATGTACGGATTATAGATAACTCAACAAAGCCACAAGGAAGAACCATTTCCCTTTGTCCTTCATAGATCAAGTGTTGGATGCTAGTAAAAATTATTTTTGCTTTCTAAATGGTTTCAATGGGTATAATTAGATCCAAAACTACCTAGAGGACCAACACAAAACAAATTTTACCTTCCCCTATGGGAAATTTTCCTATAGGGTACTACCCTTTGGCTTATGTTATTCCCCTACAACATTTTAAAAAGTTGTATTGAGGATTTTTTTTTCAGATTTAGCACGACAATGTTGAGATATATATGGATGACCGCACTGCCTATGGTAACACATTTCAGGAAGCCTTAGACAATTTGGAAAATGTCTTGGATATAAGCCAAGAAATGAACTTATCTTTGAGCAATGACAAGTGTCTCATGCTTATGAGTAAAGGTATAGTGTTAGGTCATCATATTTTTCCTAGTGGCATTGAGGTGGACCCATCCAAAGTAACCATCATCCAACACTTGCCAACACCTCAAAAATAAAAAGATGTTAGGAATTTCTTAGGACGTGCAAGTTAGTATAGGAGATTCATATAGGAATTCAGTAAGCTAGTTGTGCCCTCGTTTACCTTGCTCTCAAAGAATGCATAATTATGATGGGAAACATAAAAGAAAAACTAATGATAGCCCTTGTTTTAGAAGTTCTTATGTGGAATATTCCATTCCACATTCATAAAGATGTTGTTGATATAGCCTTAGGGGTAGTTCTTGGACATCAAGAAGATAAGAAGCCATCTTCTATTTAAAACATAGGAAAAAAATTGTCACGAGAATAAGTTAACCATGCAATCATTGAAAAAGAATTTATTGATGGTGTATATGCCATCAATAAAGTCTAGACACCATATTATTGGCTATCTATTCTTTGTGCATACTAACCACACAACCATTAGGTAATTGATGCATAAAATGTATATCAATGGAAGAGTTATTAGATAGTTGTTGTTATTATAAGAATTTGACTTGACAATGCTTAATATTTACCTAGAAAACAAAATGTTGGTGCAAAGTTTCTCTCAATACTAAAACATAATGCATATCGAGAGGTTGTTGATGACTCTTTCCCATATGAGCATCTTTTTGCAATATTATTTTAAAACCGGTGGTTTGATAATATAGAAAACTACTTAACTTAAGGAAAATCCCCTCTGCACTTCAACTACAAGGAGCGTTGAAAGATCATCAAGGAAAGTGCCACATATACATGGATCGAGTGTTATTTTTTCAAGCTTGGACCAAACCAAATACTTAAGTGTTGTGTAAGGGAAGATAAGGTCCATGAAATCCTGCATGCTTATCATTATGAACCTTGTGGAGGCCATTATGTTGCAAAGAGGACAACTTGCAAGGTTCTCTAGATATGATACTAATGTCCTACACTACATAAAGACACCAAAGCATATGTATCACATTGTGATGAGTGTCAAACAATGGGAAAACTTACAAAGAGAAATGAGATGCCCCTTTAACCATAGATATCAATAGATCCCTTTGAGTGGGGACTAGACTTTCTGGTACCTATAAATCCACCATGCAATTAAAAAGAGCATATATTAGTTTACACAAACTACTTGACCAAATGAACAAAAGTGAATCCAATGAAGAATGATAAAGAAGAAAAAGAATTTGAATTTGTCTATGAGAACATCTTTGCAAGATTTGGAGTGCCAAGGGAGATTGTCATAGATCAAGGACCTTAGTTCACATCAAAACTCATTGAGAATCTCTCATGAGATTATACAAGATTAGACATAAGGAATTAGTGACCTACCATCCTCAAGCAAATGGTCAAGTAGAGGTGACAAATAGAAAGTTGGAGAAAATCCCAACAAAGACTTCCAAGTAGCACAACAGAGATTGGGGAAATGACTTGATGGAAGTTGTATGGGCATACAACACTACATGGAAAACAACCACAAGGTTTATAACCTATGAGCTAGTGTATGGAAAGAAAGTTATGCCCCCCATAGAGTTTGAGATTAAAATGTTAAGAACATCCCTCCAGCTAGGATTGAATCTGTCCAAGGAACAACAAGAAAGATAACAACATCTCAATTCCTTGGATGAGCATAGGGAAGAAGCTTTGTTCCACGCTAAGATGATATAACAACAAAGAACAAAGTGGCATGTCAAGTACACCAAGACAAAGATCTTCAAGTAAGGAGATTGGGAACAACTACATGACTCAAGATTCAAGGATTTCAATGGTAAATTGTGGGCAAGATGCTTGGGACCCTATAAAATTGACACATGCTAGGACAATAGATCAGTAAAAATCAAAACAATTAATGAGAGAAAGATCCATTGATGGTGAATAGACATACACCCAAGATATACAAGAAGCCACTATCCAATGAGAATTTTACTGTCAACATTCAAGGACAACACCTTGGTTGATTGAAAGTAGCTCAATGCTATACAAATACACTGGTCATCTCAAACAAAAATAATAAAAAAAACAAAAAGAAAAAAGAAAAGGAATAAAAGAATAAAAATCCCATTATGAAAACCTCTCTTGGGCATCAATGAAGGTCTCTTATTATAAAACTCCTTGTAGGAAATCCTAGGTCTATAGAAAATAAAATAAAAATAAATAATAAATAAGAATTTTTCTCATGGTGAGAACCTCACTAGGGCACCATGAGCAAAAGCACTAGTTAAAACTAGTAATGGCATCTATGCTCTTAAAAAAAAAAATGAAATTTCATCCCTATTCAAGTTATTAATTCTTAATTCGTATATGTTTAAGGCAAAACAATCAAGCATTCTAAAAAATGCCTACTGCAAGAAAAATAACAAAATAATCTCAAAGCAACATTAGAGACTCAAACCCTAAAAGAGGTATGATGGTTCAAGACCTCTGATGCAATTCTCAATCCTTATAGAAATGATTAGCTTTATTGAATTCTTGAGTAACTGATAAAGTAATATGAAAATTTAGATAAGAAAAAAAGTGTATCTATCTTCCAAGTATGTTGATATGCCTAATTTATCATAGTTACACTCTCCATTATCATCTCAAGATTATTCTGTAAAACTATATTTTCATCAAGTATAAACACAAGTAGCCTACAAAAAAAAGCAATTGGAGAAGATTTATTTAAAGTACAGGTTGACATGGTCAAATAACTGCCATTGATGGGCAAAGAAGACCTTCCAACCAACTACATCCATGGAAGCAAGTTTTATCAATTAGACGATAGTTGTAAGGCCTACGAGAAACAAGAGGAATTTGTAAGCTTGCAGTTCAAAATTAAAAGAGGTAGTGAAACATTATATTTTAAAGGAGTATTTATAGTCCAAGAAATGCACATTTAAGTTATACAATGTAAATCGAGGTTCCAATGTATTTCTATGGCATAAAGTACACATTCCAAGGTCTATAGGGGATGAGTAGTACAACAATGCATTCAGAGTTTGTGAACTACCATGATCACCCACTCATATAAAAGGAAAAGATAAAAGCTATATTAAGCTCCATATATTGTGACATTATATTTCTATTTTTATATTATTATTGTCTTTATTGGTTGGCTAGGACCTTAATTGTAATTGTAACATTTGTTACACGTGCACGCACACACACACACACACCAAGGAGACCTAGTTTTAGGATCATCTCATCTCATCTTGTGCATTTGATACATGGTAAAATGGGGTTTCACCCTTGAAGAGGCCTCTTATTAATCTATTTATTTCATGATCAAGGCGTTGGGTTACCCTCTTTCTAATTTATGCTATTTTGGGAAGTTGGTGCATAACATTTCATATCAAATCCATTTTCACTATAACTTCTTTTCGGGTATGTTTTAGACAACAAAATTTGGAGGAGCCTTAGTATACATTCCAAGATAGTTGTGGTAAACATTTCAAGTCTTGGTGCACTATAATTTTGGAGATACATTTTATGGAAATTGGGGGTTTTTACTAGTCCAAAAACTAGTATTAAAAGAGTATTATAAGTAAAATTGTTATATCTGAAACTTGAAAGCTCCAAATTAAGTTCCACCTATTGCATCAGAAAGAAAATAAGAAATAGTTTTTCTAGTAAAAATTTCATAAACACATCAAAAAAATTGGACATGTGGCAAGTTGTACAAGTTTGCCCTCTTGAAAAGGACAAAAACAAGAAGTTTTGGGAAAGTCACCATAACTTTCCCTTGGCACATCTAAATTTTATCAAAACTATAGCATTACAAAGAAGACACATCAAGATACTACAATCCAAAAAATTGAGACTCAGGGGGGCTAAAATTTTAGAGATCATTCAGGAAAAAGGTTGACCCACAAGACAACCTACACACCATGGTTTCCAAAGGTATATTAACTTGAAACTTGCATAACTTTCGATTGGTATATTTGTTTTGGGTGATTCAAAAGGTGTGATTAAGAGGAAATAAAAAGAACTATAGTAAATATTAGTGGGATCAAATGGAAATAGGTAGAGTAAATACTTCTATGCCCAATAAACCTCTTGAAGGCTCATCCATGACATAAGACAAGCATAATGATGTGGAATTTAAGGTGTCCAAGGTTACAGAAAGAGTAGAGAACATTGAAACTACAATGCTAAGAAAGGTGGAAATCATGCATATGATAAATAAGGATGAATTCAAACATTGAAAATATATATCCAAGTTGAACTCCAAACATTCAAAGGTGATATCCAAAAGAACCTTGAAAACATGAAGGGAGAACATGTGAAGGATATAAGTGGCCTACTTACCCAAAAATCAACTCCTCAAGAAGAGCATACAGAGAACATGATGATAAATTTTCTTGTGATAGATTCCTATAATAGGTCAAGTGATCCTTTTCTATAGTGCAACAATCCTCCTTATTTAGCAATCTATTGACCTTACATGGTAATCCGGTTGTGGTAACTCAAACCCCTATGGTGTGTCCTGGTCTCTCTCTATAACATGGCCCTTACGATCTCCTGAAATCTCTAACACAAACAATTTCCCCTTTCTTGTTATCATGTATAACAACCTATGGGCTTGCTAATTGTGTATATAAGGCTCTCTTTTGAGCAATTAACAACAAACAATAACCCACCATTCTTCATGTAAATTCATTGTGGATTTGTCTCTACAAATTCATCATTTATGTTCCTTATATGCATCTATCTTATTGTCTCTCTCAGTTATGAGAATTATGTTTGGCACTTTATAAATATTCATCACCAACATTAATTAAAATTTCTCTCAAGTGTCACTTTGAAATTCCAAAATAAAAAAAATATCTGAAGTTCAATTTTTCCTTTCTCTGTTAAAACATGAATGTGAGCTTTCCTTCAAGCCATCTCTGATTAATATAGTTCTTAGATCCTTCCCATACTTTCTCCTAAACTTTTCTTCAATGTGGCTTTGATACCATTTCAAATTTACACATACAAATATCATAGATATAAAATATACTAATAAATAATAAATACTTGATTACAAAGTGAAGTGAATGTGATTGTGTAATACTTAATCACTTAACACTTACAATAATAACTTAAGTTATGATTAAATTACTTTATTTAAAAAACTATGAGGAAGTTATTCATTATGACTTTATAGAAAATTTATGTTCAATTTATGCCCAAGTTTAATTATGACTATTAAGTTTAATAAAGCATATATAAATGGGTCTTATATTTAATTGTAACACAATGTGTGAAATATTATTTTTTAATACTAATTATATTTCGGTAATAAGATTATCCTTGTGTATTGAGTTCTTATGCATGTGGAATCTCTCTACCATGCTTGAAAGAGCCTCAAAGAATCATCTCTAAATATTAGAATGATTATGATATTCTCCAAAATCATATGCACGTAGTTTTGGTTAAGATAATTCAACATCATACCTTCACATGCTTTTCAACTCTTGGACCAAGAACCATGAAACACACATGTTGATATGTTGAAAATTCAGTTACTAATTTTCACATACTCAATTTCAGCTTGACTAGTATCACTAACCAAGTTGAAGTCTTCCTTCACTCATCTCTAAATATTATAACAATTTGATAATCTCTCTTTATCAATTTCTAAACCCCACAACAATGCCCAATAGAGGCCCTTTTATAAACATAGAAATCTTGCATACACGAGAGTTGGGAACACAATTGTTAACCCATTCTAAAGAAGACTTCTTATAACATGTTTAAACTTGTGGACTAATAAACAACCTCTCATGTTACTTTATAAAGACATCATCATATAATAATAATGGTTTCTACACCGTAAATCACTAAAAGATAAAAGATAGCATAGTGACTATTTCGAAGGTTAATACTTATCATACACTTCCCTACTATTTCCTTTTCACGTTCAAGTTGCATTGATCAATAAATACTAAATAGTTTCTTTTCGCATTTCAGTTGCATTGGTCAATAAATATTAAATAGGCAAGGCAGAGCTTCAATTTTTTTTAAATAACATTAAGCCAAGAGCAAAGCTTCATTTTTTTAAAAATAGCATTAAGCCAAGAGTATTAACACAAACATCAAAGTTACTTTTGATGCTAACATGTATGTTAAGGGATTCTCACCTTAAATAAGTTCTTCAAAAAGTTTTGTTCAAGATTGTCCACATCTGCCGGAGTTAAATTCTGCTGCTGCAGCTTCTCAGCTCCATGAGAAGGATCAAAAAGAGAATACAATTGCTGCACCAGAGACAAAATGGGCTCCTTACAATGAATCTTTGACGCGCAATTTGTACAAGAAAGGAAGTGCCAAGTGCTAATTTTATTGAGTTTATAAAGAGAGAACCTATCACAAGATTTTAATGTGATCTTTCATGATAATTTAAAAGAAAGTTGCTTATAGAAATAGCATCTTCAAACTGGACAATTAGGAGTATAAACTGTCATACCATCAAATCTTCAAACTGGGTTAGAGACCAAGTACGAAAAATGTACTCAAGTCGCTTGCACATTTTAAAAAATTCTGCCTTGTCAGAGTCCAACTCTGCAACAGAATGCCAGAAAACTCAGCTCAAAATACAATCATTCAGAATCTCAAAGCATTGTCTTGTTAGATGATTGTAAGAGAGTAACCAATGTGCATCCATTCCTACATCATACAATATTAAATTTAGTTGCATAAGGATTGTATAATATGAGTGTTTCAGTGTAACACCAACATCCTTGTGAGTTGGAAGATTGTGAAGGAGGTGATCAACCCTCGCCTCCTTTTATTTCAAAGTTAGATGTATCAATGGCTCAATACATGGTCATTAGCTACACTGTTTTGTTTGTTTTTTTATTAATGTAATGCAATAATAATGTTTTTTAAGCATTGTTCGAACTCAAAACCTTTAAGGCATGGATGTGGATTCTTAATAAAAAATAAAATCAGATTTTTTAACAAGGTACTCACTGTTATCAATATTTCATTTCAATAACTTGTAAATAAACTTTGCTATACAAGAGTTGAGACATTAGTTGTGCATCACAGTGCCCTAGATCATCCAAAGGAATTAGGCCATAACAGAACACCTACATATTGGGAATTTTCAACCTCTGTAATGCAGCCATGACAGTATTTCATTTTTAACAAGGTACTCACTGTTATCAATTTCATTTTTAACAAGGTACTCACTGTTATCAATATTTCATTCCAATAACTTGTAAATAAACTTTGGTATACGAGGGTTGAGTCATTAATTGTGCATCACAGTGCCCTATATCATCCAAAGGAATTAGGCCATGACAGAACACCTACCTATTGGGAATTTTTAACCTCTGTAATGCACCATATACAGCCATGACAGTGCAACTATGAACTTCAGGAAGGAGTCAGAACGGTCTTTCCTGCTTAAAACAGTTAAAGCAACCAAAGATTGAGCTGTACAATTTAGCGTGGGAAGCCCATCGTTCCAAGAAGAGTATAGCTATAGTGTCCAAAGACTTGCCTAAAATACTTCCACCTTTCCATACCTATTGCCCTATTAGATGAATATATCTCTGCACAAGTAAGTCCAAAGTTTCCATCCTCGCAACAGGATGAAGCTCTTTGAAACATCATTTTCTCTTCTAAACCAGCATTGGCTTATGGGGATTTCATCCTAAAGCAGTGGAAAACAAACAGCTGACCTTATTTTGTGGGATTAGATCTGTCGATTTTTAAAGCAGTAGCACAGTATTCAACACATTTTTTTTTTCATAAATTTAGAGAAAATAAGCTGGATCCTTAAAAGCTAAATTGTACATTATTTTCTTTGAATTCGAAAAAAACAAGACACATGCCTGTAAGATAAGCTAGTTTCATACACGACTTCCTTTAAATTTAAATTTAAAGACAATAAGATAATCCCCTGTTCTTTCAGTACAGAATCCCCTTTACTCCTCTTTACTCGATAAGACAGTTGCATACATTATCCATTATTCAATACAGAATCCCCTTTTGATTTAAGGAAAGCAATAGACTGTCACTTACCTATAAGAGAAGCCAATTTCTCGATGATCTTTGACTTCGCAGTCTTGATAACAGCTTCTCGTTCCAGATGAATTATATCCTTGTTATTTTGTTCCTTTTTCCCCCATTTTCCCGCTCCGAAGTAGAACATTTTCAACGCAAAATTTACCCCTGTCTAATCGAAAATTTCGCTCATTTGGCTCTTCCAGCAGCCAGGCTGTGTCGGGTATTTTGACGTCGCTGGTTCGAATCTCGTAGAGTCGCGCACAAATAAATAAGACAAATTGTTCTGCTAATTTCAGGGGGATTTATAGATGATCATGAGAGAAGTGTGGGGCGAAAGCGAATTTGTCAAGCTGTTCGTCAGTCTCTCAATCAAACAAACAGTTCTTCTTCTTACAATGGGGGCATTATGGCCCATTCAATCAATCTTTTGAAACAATTGCAATGAAATAGCTGTTACAGAACAATCAATCGATGGTTTTGGCATGGAGGGAGAAAGGGAGAAAGCCAGCAGGGAACTTCCTACCTGGGATATTTATATTGTTTAAGCGTGGGAAAGGAGCACTCACAGCTCCCCTTGTCCTAGTCCCCAGCGGACGGTGTAACGGTTGGGTGGGGCAATGAATCCCAGCCCACCCGAGTTCAAATCTGGCCGGCCCTTGATTCCTTGAAGAATAGCAGGGCCAGGCATTTTCTGGTGAAAAAACAAAACAGCTCCCCTTGTCCGACATAAAACCTCGATATTGGTGTGGGTGTTGAAGAATTCAACTGTCTTTGGAGGTTCTCGACTGACTTTTCTAATTTAGTGTTTTAAATTCGCGTTTGTCTTAGAAAAATTATTTTATAATTCAATAAACTAATGAAGTTTCTCCTTCATGAAAAATCGTTTATATTTTAAATTAAGATTGTTTATATTATTTAGAAAAACTACTAAGCCAACGTTGCTCATAAAAGGAATGATACTGTCATGAAATATAAAATAAGATTGTCTCCTAATCCAAAATTGCCCAAGATAATTGGGGAATAACCTAACGTTGTTTAACAAGAGAATGAGGGTGTCATATGCAAAATTATTAAAATAAAACAAGTGGAAGTGGTCACTCTTATCCTAAATTTTTTATGCCCATTTTTACCATATTTTGATAAGAAAGCCTTTCTTGTCCTTTCCATTTACCCAATGTTTTTTTGAGATTCCTCTGTTATAATTGGATGGGTAATGGAGTCTAATGTTCTCAAGGTAGCCTCTCTTGATCACAGGAAGAGGAAAATTAGACTTTTCATGGATCTGTTTGATAATCTCAACATCATGCATGTTTCCGGATTTTTCAATTTCAAGGCTGATGGTCTTTAGAAGAATGGCCTTTCACTGAACGATGGTAGTACTCTTCGGATTACACACTACCATGCATTGAGGCCACCAGAAACTAATACTATGCACATCTATTAACTACTACTTTTACTTATTTGCTCTTTTTTGTAATTTTGGGCACTTCTTATGAACGAGAGAGTAGTGGACTTGTTTCCATGTGTAATATGGTACTATGTTATTAATGTACTTAGGTATTATGGCATCATTAGAGAAATTGTTTATTCTGAATAGTGGTAGTTTATAAATTCTTAAAGATCTCACTGAATGAATGCACTCTATCCTTGGGATATGATAAACTGTAAATTTCTGACTTTTTTTTTCAGTTGAAAAAGAAAAAAGATAAGAAAGACTTTCCTAAATAGAGATATTCCTAAATAACTTATGAATGTTACTTTTAATAATGTTATAAAATTGGGTAGAAATTTACTTATACTCTAGAGTAGTTTATTATCATCTTAGTTTTGCTTTGTGTTTTGTGTTTAAGTGAATTTGGAGATACATTTGTGTTATGCTAATTTTTTTATGTAATATTGGATAAATAATAAATGAATTTAGAGGTACAAAATAAATAATATAACATTTATGTAAATTGAGTATTGGTAATCATAAAAATCAAAAGTATCTAAGACTATCCCAAGATTCTAGGATTAAAACCATTAAGTGATTAATTTTATAAGTTTAGTAATGTGATGAAATTAATTTATTTAGTTAAAAATCAATTTGTAATAGTTTTGAAGAAGTAATATTTCATTTTTTACTTTTTACTTTTGGAATATATTAAATCATATTATGTAAATGATTTCAATATGCTAGTAAGTTCAAGGTTAAATGAATGGTTAGAAATATATGATGTGAATATTTATATAAGGGCCATGAGTTTGACTTGTCATATGTGAATATCTATATAAAAACCATGAGTTTGACTTGTCAGAATGACTCAAACTCTATGTAAATATTATGTTAGAAAATAATAAAATAGTTCAAGATGGTTGTCTAATGAGTATTGGAAGGATTATGATTCCACTAGTGAAGAAGAGGAAAGGGAGCTTATGGGAGAGTGAACCCTCTTTTGCCAAGTGTCATCCTTAGAACTCATCTATTTTCTACCATGTGCCTTAAATGAGTCATTTACTTCCTTTGATTTATTAAATATAACCATTTAATGCATATGTGAAGTTGGTGGGAAAGTCTTCACATGTAGTTATGGAAGCATGGGATGAATATATTTCTTATCACAATTGTAAGAGTTCTTCGTTCTATGGTCAGAAGTAATGTCAATTGTCTTTTCATCGATCCTCTCATCTTCATTTGAGTCTATCTCTCACTCTCCATGCATAGTCCATACACTACGTAGTTTTCAAGTTGTTGCCTGCCAATTACTAGATTGAGAAATTATGCAGAATGAGCACTTTGAAGAGGAAAATCGTAAACATTAATAGAGTGAAGATGATGGTTGTAGTTAGCATAAAGGATGGGAAAGTTAAGAAACCTTTACCCGTTGTATATTTTTTGCTCTTTGGGTGCTTTAGAAACAAGGATTTGATTTTATAAACAATTATATGAAATCATACAACATACTGGATTATGTGTACATGCACTTAAGATCACTCTAAGGGAGGGAAGGGTGCTTTAAGGGACTGTTGATCAAAGAAAAGGGATATCTTACGTGTTGTGTAGGGTAGTGGAAGAGAGTTCCATGGTTGGAATGGTTGAATGAGATTCCTATAATGCTTTGTAGTGAGCAGACTAGCTAAGCATCAAAGCAAATGGGTTGGGCTAAGAGAGAGTGAAGCTTATTGTCATTTCCTTAACCGGGCCTAATGGCCTCATAGCCTTGCTTGGGGGTGGTATTTGCAGTTGATACCTATGGTCACTCTTAAATAGTCAATTGCTTGGATCCTCTTCATTTAAAAGATAAGTATTCATTGTTGTTTATGAATATGCAAATTATGTTTGTTTTACGTTATGAAAAATGTATTATTATGCATGTTGTATGTGTAAGTTGGTTGTTGAATCCACCGCATTTTATATTTATGCACATGAACATGCATAATTTCTTAATTTATATTACTCGTTGGAGGGTTAAATTAGTTTTGAATTTGAATAATGGTCTCCATGGGGATAAATTTGAAAATGTGGAATTTGCAACTTGTTATGCACCAAATTCCTAAAAGAGCATAACATAAGGAAGAGAGAGTAATCCAACGCCTTAAGAATGAAGAAAAGAAATGAATAAAGGGCCTTTTGAAGGGGGAAACCTCCTTTTACAATGTATCAAATACGCATGACAATATTAGATGATCCTAAAACTAGGTCATATATATATAAGAGACCTAGTTTTAGGATCATCTAATATATATAGATATATATATATACATGTATACATGTATATATATATGTACCCTTTGTCTCATATATATATATATACATGTATATGTATATATGTATACATGTATATGTATATGTACCCTTTGTCTCATATATATATATATATATATATGTATATATATATATATACACATGTATATATACATGTATATACACATATATATATATATATACACATGTGTATATACATGTATATGTATATATGTATCTATACATGTATATAGATACATGTATGTATATACACATGTATACACATGTATAGATACATGTGTATATATACATGTGTATATATACATGTATAGATATACATGTATAGGTACATACATGTATGTACATATATATCTATACATGTATGTACATATATATCTATACATGTATGTATAGATATACATGTATAGATCATATGTACATACATGTATAGATATATATGATCTATACATGTATATCTATACATACATGTATAGATATATATGTACATACATGTATATATATATGTATGTACCTACACATGTATATACATACATGTATAGATATACATGTATAGATATGTATATACACATGTATATACATACATGTATAGATATATATGTACATACATGTATATATACATGTATGTACATATATATCTATACACATGTATATATACATGTATGTACATACATGTATAGATATATATGTACATACATGTATATACATATGTATATACATATGTATAGATATATCTATACATGTATGTATATACATGTGTACATACATGTGTATATACACATGTATGTACACATGTATATACATACATGTATACATATCTATATACATATGTATATACATGTATGTACATATATATCTATACATGTATGTACATACATGTATATATACATGTGTATAGATATATATGTACATACATGTGTACATACATATATTTATAGATATATCTATACATGTATGTATATACATGTGTACATACATGTGTATATACACATGTATGTACACATGTATATACATGTATGTACATATATATCTATACATGTATGTATATACATGTGTATATACATGTGTATATACACATGTATGTACACATGTATATACATACATGTATAGATATATATGTACATACATATATATATATATATATATATATATATATATATATATATATACATGTAGATATGAGACAAAGGGTACAATTACAATTCTAGTTGACCATACAATTACAATTAAGGTTTTACCTGACCAATAATGAAAGTACTAATGTAATAATATAAATGTAATGTCACAGTATATAGGGCTTAACATGCCTCTCTCCTTCAAACAATTGTTGCCCTCGACACTTGATTAACTATGGATGTGTGTGCATGAAGAATTGGTCTTCCCATGTCACCTCTTCTATTGGAAAGTTCTTCCACTTGATGAGGTACTTAGTAATTGCTTGATTTTGTAGTTGATTGACCCTAATACCATTAATTGTTTCAAATTCTAGTATCAATTTCCCTTGTTCATCAATTTATGTAAAAATAGTTTGGACTGGGATCTTATCACTAATTACCCTTTTTAAGCAATAAACATGGAAGACTAGATGTACATGTGAAGATGGAGGCAACTCTAGTTTGTAAGCCACATTTCCAATCCTTCACAACACCCTCTAGGGACCATAGTACTTGGGTGGTAATTTCATGCTTCTTTTGTTGCAACTATTTTACTTGCTTTAAAAGGATGAAAAAGAGAGCAAAAATAGACATACCAAATGTTATGCACCAAATTCCCAAAAGAGCATAAAACAAAGAAGAGAGAGTAATCAAATTCCTTAAGAATGAATAAAACCGATGAATAAGAATCCTCTTTGAGGGGGGAGCATCATTTTCAATGTATCAAGTACACAAGACAATACAATTACAATTAAGGTCCTAGCCAATCAATAAAGACAATAGTAATAGAATAATAGAAATATAATGTCACAATATAGAGGGCTTAACATAAATACCCATTATGTGGTCAAGATGATGGATATTACACAGTAGTATTAGAGCTCTTGGTTGCAACATTGGTTCTATATGGGCCAGGATGAGTGTCTACATGAAGAGATATAAGTTTACACATGAAGTATTTGACAAAATGTTCATGAGAAAAACATGGTTTTATTCTTGAGATGGTATTTTTTACAGAGCCATGGGTTAGATCTTGTTGATGATGGAAAGAAATGACAAATTAGTATGAGGTCAATTTGGGAAAGAACTCTAGAATCAGTAAAAATACCATTTTATGTTAACTAAGAAAATCTAAAGTGCGAAATTATGGGTTCACAATTCTATCTTGGGAACTCGAGATGATCAAACGATTGCGAATTACTACCACTAGATTAGATGGTGTACAATGATCCAAGGTTTACAAATTGTAGGTATTTTTTGAATTGCTAATATATTACCATGCAGTTTAGATCAATGGTTGATAATCCATTCCATGGATTGAGTTATGCTATGAACAACCAAGATTAAAATCAAGCCCTTGAGATCAGCATATCCGCAAAAAGGTAATAAATCGGGTTTTAACAAGAGTGTTCATTGCATGAATGACTGATATTAAATTGGGCCACTCATACCAATAGGTTGCATTCAACCATGCAAAGGTAAGTGACTAGGTTTTAACAAGAGATGTATGATCAAGATTTAATCTCATTGATGAGACCAATGGTGGAGATCAATTGCAAGACTTGGTAAAGGTAAAGGTGGTAGATATAAGGCCTTATCATGAACGCTCCAAATTTTGTCTCAAGGACCAGATCTATGATCAATGTTGCTCGACGTGTGAAGGTCTTGTTAAGGTTCCAAGAAGTGAACAATAGTATGAATGACCTAGACATTTCCGTGCTTGGAGATCTATGGTTGAGGATCTCTCACATGATTCTCTTCAATTGTTGTTAATAATTGTGGTGTAGGAATCTTAAAGGACATGGTGGCATGGACAAAGGGGTCGACATGAGTATTACATGGAAGAACCGAGAGATGCCAAATAGGGTCTAGGTGGATATTGATGCCACATTAGTACCCTCTATGTCATGCCACATCAATGAACAAAAAACTAATATATAGAAAAGAAATATGGAGCCATTTTCTTATTTCGGGCATAACAAGGGTAGATTTTATCACATTTCAAGGAAATTTCAAGGGTAGTTCTATAGAGTTGAGGGATACAGAAATGATAGTAAGGGGAGATGGTTGATTCAACACTGAATTTTCAAAATATGATGATTAATGGTTTTTGAATGCCCTAATTAGACACCCTGTTGGAAGCCCTATTGGTGATGAAATTTGGATAGTGTAGTCCATGTGTGGGTGTGGAGAAATCCATTTGATCATTTGGAAAATTCTAAACGTTTGTAATGGGGATGCAAAAACAAGCAAAAATCCACTATTCCAAGACACTTTTCGGGGATTTTGAAAATCTTACTAGAAGGAAAAGTGACCAAAGAATTCCAAACTAGAGGTTTTTATTTACTCAACAATATCAACAACTTTTTCGAAGTGAAAATTTCCTAGTTACAGTTACTTTGGGAGATAGGAGTTTTTGGCAAATATTGCAAGTCTAGAAAAATGAAAAAAGGACAAAGTAATCAACAAACAATTATAAAAATTGATTGGATTGTCATATTGGTGATCTGAAATTTGTTAATTACTCACTATCCTGATTATTATTAGTGTTTAATACAAAAAAATTCCTAGTTCTTCTTATATATTCTCTATGAGTGGTTGAAGTTGGTCTCTGAGACTAAATGCACCTATAAGAAAAGTGTAGAAATTGGACAAAATTTGTAACTTTGAACTATAACTTTTAACTCCAACTTCAAAACTGAGCATGGTCATAGTCATTGAAGAGATAATAAATGGGAGAATGAGTGTACATGATTATATTACGAATAAATGATACATATATTTCTATATTTGAATAGAAAAATATCCTATATCCTTGATTTGACAAGAAATGTCAACATTGTTAGTTTCCAAAATTCATGAAAAATATTTTTTGTGTTATTATGAGGATATAATGTAGCTAACGAGTGTAATTATATGAACACTTTTGTAGATACAATACCATATGAAGAATAGTTAGAGGTTAACATTCATGATAGTTTAATTAGCATGGGATTTGGTCTTGGTTGGGCCAAGAAAATTATCATTATGAACGATGCAAATGATTGTTATGAAACTAAGATAGATGGGAATCAAGATGATGAAAATGTAGATACATATTACAATGGGCATAGAAATCAATTAACTTCTTTGGATATTACAACTATGAGGAGTATAAGAGCGGAATTACAAAGTTGTAGAGAATATAATCAAAGGCTCATTAAAGTTTAGGAAGAAAGGAATCAGTTGCATGCAAACATGCTTCAAAGTTTGAAAGACATACGAAGAAGAATACATCATGGTCAAATCTCAAACAATGATGATAGGAGTGGGAATAGTTCTAGTAGACATTTTCACAAGAGGTTCCATAGTACAAGAATAACTTCAAGAGATAGGACATATACAACAACAACAACAAAAAATGGTTGTAAGTCATCTGCCTATAAGGTCTCAATCAGTAATTCAAGCTCTTTATCTCCTGGGAATAAGAGAAAGACTGCATTCTAGGGACAACTCACATGGAGAATTCCAAAATGCCAAACCCCCTATATTTGGTAGTAGAGTAAAATATGGACAAGAAGTTGAGGCTTGGCTTCTTGGGATGAGGAAATATTTCCATGTTCATGATTACTCTAGGAATATGAAGACAAGAGTGGACATACTTAACATAAATGGTAGAGTGTCATCTTGGTGGGATCATATTAGGAAAGTCAAAATGATCAATGAAAGAAAGATTTTTTGGAATTAGTGCAAGAAGTAATTTAAGTAGAAGTACTTCTCTGATAGGTATTATGATGATAAAATCAAATAATTCCATGAGTTAAAGTTTTGGAAAATGACCATGGATAAGTATGAAAATAAATTCTTGGAGTTTTTGAGGTATGTTAAGTATCTTAGGGATGATAAGCTAAAAACCCATCAATTTGTAAGTGGATTACCTCAGTCATACAAGTACATAATTGAGTTTGATGAACCCTAAAATCTAGATGAGACCATAAGGAAGGCTAAGTACTGCTATGATAAAAAAAAAGTATGTGAGAATTTGATAAGTCATGGAAGGAAGAGAAGAATAAGAAGTTTGATTAAATACATGAATGATTCAATCATCTTCATTTCAAATATTAGCAAGAACAACCAACACAGGGTGAGGCTAAGTTAGCTAGGTTGGTATGAGAGAAGTCAAGGGAACCCATTTAGTGTTGGGGATGTGGAGAAGCTCACTTACTCATAAATTTTCTACATCCGAATGGGAGTTCCACTCATGTTCACAACATCCAAGAGTCTACAATTATTGGGGATGTAACAAGGACTATCCCTAGAATCTATGTTGTACTAGAGGACCACCAAGAAGACCATCAATCATTTGTGATTGAGGTTGAAGGAAAGGTTGCCAAGCAATCTATTTCCATTTTAATTGACGACATGTCTAGTCACAATTATGTTTCTCCTAAAATTGTTGGAATTTGTGTGCTTGAGAAGGGAAATTATAGTAAATCATGGCTAGTCAATCCAGTCACTGCAACCAAAAGAAAGGTTAATGAAGTGGTTGAGAAATTTCCATTAGAGATAGATGGACTAATTATATTTTTCCACTTGGTTTTGATGGCGTTCCCATTGGAATGGATTGGTTGGAAGTATACCAAGTTAAATTGGATTGCTACAACTAAAATTTTGAATTTATTGATGAAGAAGGAAACCCAAAGATAGTAAAGGGATGTTATCAACTAAATGGTGCACAATTGTGACATTTTAGCAATTATTACAGAAAGACATAATCAACATACAACATGTCGCTCATTAAAATAATCCTCATCAAATTAAACATGGGAATTGAGCCTTTGAATTGAAAAATATTTGCTTTAGTATGTCCACATGACTTTTATAAGGGAATCCCATGTGAATCCTTGTGGGTAAAGACTCAAAGTCACATAGATGTACCAACATGCTAACCATTAAATTTATGTGACACATTCAAGGCTCACAACTACATTTTTGGCTCTCAAAATTTGAATTGGTATCCTTCACATGCTTGGGGCATTCAATAGTCCGATACCTATACCTTGAATATCACTTCTTGAGGTGGAGCATTCACATAGAGAACTGGATGTTTGAAACCTTTATTTGGCTTGTAAAAGGAAGACATGAGCATGCATTTGATAAAAGAATTCTAAAGTAAGGTTATGTTGCATGCATTTGATAAGAGAAATCTAAAGTAAGGTTATTATGCAAGAATTAGTTTGAGATATCATGTTTCATACTCCTTATTATCATCATTTGGAATTACAAATCTTCCTTTAATTCTTCCTCAAGAAGCAATTGTTTCTCCTTATAATTCCAAGTTACTTAGCAAGAAATTTGAGAGAGCCGGGGAGTGTTGGCTACCATTGGAGCTACATTCTTCTATGTGGCACCATTTGTATACAAGCTTTTCCACTGGACAATACTATATGGTTGAAACTAACTCATTCTCTTTTATTTTATGGCATTTTAGCACTTTATAATAGTTTCTATTCACTCTTATTTATTGATATTGCGCTAACTGGTTAGTGTTTGGTATTACTAATCAACCCTTGCACTGTTTCCTTGGTTACAACCTGCAAGAAGAGGAGGAATTGTTCACTCTTATGACATTTTTCCCAAAACAGTAGTGGCAACTCCATTGGTGATTTTTTTTAGTTTTATTATCTATAGGTTGTATTTTGCTCGTTAATAAATCTGGGGCCTTTTGTAGGATCATACTATTTTTGTTCATGCCTCTAACTGGTGGAATTTGCAGTCTCAAGGTTCACTTCAATTCATTTTTCTTCCCATGTAGTTCCTAGCGTCTGTTTCACATGGATCGACATGAATTTTTCTTCGATATCCTCATGGCCATGTGAATTTATCTTCATCATCCTACGTAGTTTATTCGTGCAACCTTTGTAACCCATTGCACATGCGATAGAGCAATTGTTCAGGGAAAACCTATGAAGTTGTCTTGAATTTTTGTCTTCTTGGCTTTGATTTCTTCGCAAACATCAACCCATATGACTACCCACTCATGCTAAGGAATTAACAAACAAATTACATATTGTTTTTACTTCTTTAGATATCAAATCACATAGTCTAAGTAGGGGGGGGGGACCATTATTTTCAAATTTCCTAAGCATAGGCTTTGAGGTCCCCAAAGAACCTCTTATCTCTCACTAGAGTAGACTACATTATTCTTCCTTGCTTTTAAAAGTTTAAATGAAATTGTTAGTGTAGGCATTTGGGAAAGCTTACATTATTTAAACCTTTTTGCTTCTTGCATATTTCTCTAATTTGAGCAATTTAGATTAGTCCACTTTTCATACAAAAAAGGGACATAAATACTCCTTTTTTTTAGAATGATCTTCATCTTGCACTCACAAGTGATCTTGACAAATAAAAAAAGTTGAAAGGTTCGAAATAATTCCCTAATCACATTTAGCTTTAAAGTTATCTTTTTCAATTCATTCACACCTAGATATTAATTAGGAGGAGTAATGAACCATTATTGTTCAAATATCTCTACTTTATGATCTCATGAGTTAGTTGCAAGTTCATTTTTTTGCTTTCAAAACAAATGTGTGTATCTCTCACTTGAAGCACACACCAAGGGACATGAAGACTCCTTTAATTTTGATAATTTTCTTCATCTTGCACTCACAAGTGACCTTAATGAATTAGAAAAATTGAAAAGTTTGAAATACCTCTCTTTTTTTTTTCCCCGAAAAAAAAGCGTAATTTTATTTCATCTTGCGAGTACAAAATTACATTGATCATCTACACTCTCGAAGAGTGTTTTTGCTATTTAAAGCACAAATCATTATCATCTCTGAAGACGATATCATAGCAAACCAAAATCTGCTGAAGCAAGCTCTCTAAAAAGAGCTCCAAAACCCAACAAAACTGAAAAGCACCCTGTTACAGGTCATCCATGAAAGGCTAAGAACCAAAAGGCCCGCTCATAAAGAGCCACAGAAATAAGAAGAGTAAAAGAAAAAATAGACAAAAACCGAGTACCAAACATGCCCCGGGCACATGAAAAAGGAGCAGAGCCACCGGTTTCAGAGTACCACAGTCAACCGCAAAATGAGAGAAGAGAAACGCCCCTGGCACCTAATACAGCACCAATGCCTACGCCGTCGAACCGCCCCCGCCAACACCCTGTGAGAGAGCCCATGCTCCGCATCCCCTGCCGCCGTCCAAGCCATAGTTCGGCGCCGTCGCCTGCCGGCATTGGAGCAACCTGGGCGTGGATGCGCGAACGACCCCCTTAGCCACCGTGGGCACGATCCCCTCCGTCGCCGAATGAACGCGAGCCCCTCAGCCGCCGTCGACGAAGATCCATAGACGCTCCTCCCTGAAGCAGATCCCCGCAGCACCGTGAGCCGCAGCCGCCGCCACTGGTAAGAAGGTTAAGGCCCCTGCCCAATGGGTCGCCGCGCGAAAGCGCTGCCCCTACACCAAGCACCAAGAGAAACCGACACCGATGGGGGAGGGAGACCATGGGAGAAGCCCATGGCCGCCAAGATCGATT
Source organism: Larix kaempferi (assembly GCA_027924585.1). NCBI lineage: Eukaryota > Viridiplantae > Streptophyta > Pinopsida > Pinales > Pinaceae > Larix > Larix kaempferi. The sequence goes on along the minus strand of BSBM01000397.1, from coordinate 4,806,127 downwards.
CGAGAGCCGACTACAGAAACCCTAGTTGCAGAGCCAGCAGAAATACCTCTCTTATCACACCATTTCATCAAATTTGAGCCCATTAAAATCAACATGCAACATAATCCTAACCAACTAAAATCCTCTATCAAATAGGTCACAAAAAATATTAGTTAGGTTGGGATTGATTGGGCTAGGCATCCAAATAATTCCTATCATTCTTCTTCATATGAAACAATAGTGGTTGTTGACTTTTAGGGAAATTTAAAATATTGCTATAAGCAACTGTGATCAAACCCAAATAAGAAAGTGTGGTGCCCAATGTTAACACTTAAAATTCGCACACATGCGACATTTCGTCGATTCATCTAGTAAGGTGTCATATTCAACATAAAGAATGCAGTTCACCAAATACATCCTCAACAGATCCGTAAAACAATTTGAGCCTCATAGTACAAAAGACAGGAATTTTGGGTCACCCGTGTGACTTTTCCTTCAAAATTTACGCTATTGTGCAGGTTTATAACTATGTACACATGATCGCACATATTTTCTTCATAAAAGTCACGCTCGCGTGGCTTTTCTCCAAAAAGTAATGCTACGCTATGAGCGGCATTAAGACCGCGCTACTGTCAAAATGATAGGACCACCTACTTCCCACGGCGCATTGAAGCCTCAATCATCTCCAAGGATATGAATTCGTCTCCTCACACACTTGGGGGCATTAACTAGCCCCCCCTAGTGTACCTTGAACTAGTTCACGGAGAAGATGAGTTCATATTTGGATCTAGTTGTTTGTTGGCCACCTCTTGGCCTATAAAAGGAATCCATTGGCATGCATTTTGTAGAGATAAATTAGAGCTAGGTTATGCTACTGGATTTAAGTTGGATATGCCTCATATCCCACCATTTCCTACCATTGTAAGCATTCCCAAGCTTTATTTCCACCTCCCGTCAAGGGGCAAGTGTTTCTCTCCATTGTTCTACCATTTACTTAGCATTTAGTTTGGACAAGAAAGACCTCCCTAAGGGATATTGTTGGCTTCCCTTGAAGCCTTCACCTCCTAGGTGTCGTACAACTATTCCATTGGGAAATACAAAAGTGGTTTAGCATATCTTTGGTTGTTGTTGGAGTTTGCATCCTTCTCCCATCTCTTTCATTTTATTTTTATCAATATTTTCATGTTTGGATGTGAACTACACTAACAATCTCTTGGAGGATCACTTGGAGGAATACCAACCATCACACAAAAGGGGCTCCAATGACTGAGGCCTTGCAGCAACCTACAAGTATTAGTCCCTTACCAAGTGGAAGAGTGCACTTCTGCAATTTTTTCCATAACAGTTCTAATGGTGACCATACTTATTTTTGTTCATTTCTTTTTAAACTAGGTTGTTTTATGCTAAGTTACATCTAATTATGGTTATTTGTCACTTGCAGGATATCATGTATTCCACCTCTTGCTTCCATAATTTGGCCCCATCACGATCGAAATATATTTTTCCGCAACCACGTGGTTCCCGAAATCTCTGCCGCGCTGATAGCGTGGAATTGACTCGGACAGTCGCACGCATAGCGCAGGTTACCAGTGTAATTCCAGTGCTACACTGCTCATCGCACCCATGCAGAAAGTTCGTGTATTACCCGCTCTTTTCAACACGTCTGTTTTGTATTGACCTGCATGGTCCCCACGACAAAGTCTAGTTTAGCCACACTACTGTTATTTATTTTCTTTTTATCTACATAGCTTAGTTTGGCAGCCCAATTGCTACTTACTAGTGAACTTAAATTCAGGCTAATTCAACCAATTACTTATTTTTTAGTAATTAGTGCACCTAGACCAATATTAGGAAGTAAAGCATACATCTCTATTGAAACTTACCTAGGTAGCCAAATTTGAGTCTTTCAACGAGCCCCATTGTTGTCACTAGTATTCAAGACCATTTCTTGTTTATGCATCAATCGACATGTTGTTTTTAGTAGTATTGTTGGTGTAGAAAACACTTTTTGCACACAAGCAAGGACCTAAAGACACTTATCGCTCGAAGTATGTTCTCCACCTCACACTTCATGTGAGCTTAGTGAATCAAAAAAAGGGTGAGAAGTGTGAAATACCTCCATTGCACACTTGTATATTAGTTAGAATATTTTGATTTTGCAAAGCACCACGAGCATCTCTTAGAGTTAAAAGTACACATTGCTTGATATACTCTTTTAGTTAATTTGCGAATAAAATCGTTTTTTTCTTTCATCACATGTGTTTGCACCACTAGCACACACTAAGAGACCTGAAGAATCTTTTGATCCAAGTATGCTCTTCACCTCGCACTTCATGTGAGCTTGGTGAATCAGAAAGGTAGGGATTGTGAAATACCACTCTTACACTCCATTAGTGAACAACTCAAAAACCCATTAAAATCAACATTGTAATTGTCTCAACCAACTAAAATCCTCCACGGGAGGTCACAAACAATATTTTAGTTAGGTAGGATTGATTGGGTCAGGTATCCATTAATTCCCACCAGTCTAGTTTCATTAACAATATTTTGAAACACAACATTGTTGTCTTTTAGGGTACTTACAAAATCTTGCTATAAGCAAGTGTTAAAAGAAAACCTAGATCATAAGTGCGTCGTGACCAAGGAGGTGAAATATGAGGTATAGTTTCCCTGCTCTCCCCTACAAGCCACTCATCTTGTTGTAGGGAGACAACACTATATCGTGTAGGTTGAACCACTTATCCACACTTGATGCAAGGTAGCTTAGAGGCCCAACTTAGGATATCACCAAGGAGCAATCGTGAGTGCAATTGACTCCTGAAGTTAGCTATTTATTTTGGGAGGTGTTGCCAAATCTTCTTGATTGGAACATTGTCCCCATTGCCAATAGAAATATATCTTTGTTACCTCCACTAGTCGGTTTGTGAGTGGATACCATTATCACCATCAATTGCGCTTTAGGAGGCCCAGTTACATTTGAGAGGAAATATGTTAGGTCTTATAGGGAATTTACATGTTTTTTTAACTTCAAGTTCACTAACTCGCAATAAAAAGAACCTACATGTGGGAACTCATGCACTAAAACCAATATTGCACATATCACTCACTTATTGCACCATTTTGCATCTTTTGTGGTTGGCATATTTTTGCATTTGTTCAATTGTGTTTATTTCACTATCACTTTCATATTGACACAAAGTCTTCACCATTGAGGAACAAAAAACATCCTAAGAAAGTATCGTAGACTGCAAGGCTTATCCCCTCTCTCGAGGGGTTTTTTCACACCTTCCCCCCGTGTTACACCCGGAGGGAATTGAAGCTGGGGTTGTTCCTAGGTAGCATTGATAGGATCATCTAGTCGAGGCCAAGCCTTGCTAGGTATATTTTATCCCCTTGGAGAATCTATTAATTACACAAATTCTTCCCCCATTGGAAGTAGTACCCTGCTGGCTTTTCCCCATGGAGATCCCTTGGATTCCTTCGACCCATCCTCTCTCATAGGAGGTCAACCATTGCTTACAACACCACCTAGGTCTCCTCCTCATGGAAATCACATCCTAAACAGAACGACAAGACCAGTTGTCCCTACCTTACCATTTTTGTCTAGTTTAAATCTACCAGATTTGGCCAAACTAACTAATGATCCCATTTCTCATGATGCAACATGGCTGGCTATGCCCGACAAGCTTCCTTCCGATATTCCCAAATTTGAAGGAAAACAGAGAGACGATCCCGCCAACCACATTATGTCTTTCCACTTATGGTATTCATTTAATAGCATAGTGGATGAACCCGTGAGGCTTTACCTCTTCCAGTGTTTCCTCACCAAAATGACAACAAAGTGGTACATAAACCTAGAAAGTGGCACCCATGCCACATTTGCGACATTGGCCACCGCATTTCTTACGTACTTTCAACTACCAATCCGACATGATCTAGGCCTCAAAATTCTCACTGAGTTTCTTCAAAATACTTCCACCCACATCGCGGACCACATTCATGAGTGGCGTAGACATCGCACACTATGTATGATTGAAATACAACCTCCCTTTATGTTGGATTGGTTCATCAAATCTCTCCAACCCACCATAGCTAAAGATGTCACCACCTCCATGCCACAAAGCGAGGAAGAGGTTATTCTGAAAGCACAACATTTCAACCTCATATATGCACAATCTGGATACCTTTACACAGACCTCCCTAATGCCTCGTGGAATTGATCGTTGGATCCTACACCTTCGGGCTCATCACATTCGATGAATGGTCTTATTGGGTCCATTTCCCATTTATGAAAGGTTCCTACCACCACATCGGTGCAATTTAACATGGTTCTGTATTACCCATCCATGCCACCTGCGCGGGTAGCCCATGCACCGGTACCAACACCATTAGTTGGTCAATTATAGTATGGACCATACAGTTCTACATTCCCAAACGTTAGCCAATAAATGACGGTTCCTAGTATTCCTACACCGCCAATGGCACAAGTCACTCCTATATACACCTCTTATGGAGCGCAAACTCATTTATCCCACCACTGGGGTATAACCCATATTATCCTTTCCCATTCCCAACTGGTCAACAACCATCCCCCCACATGGGGATTAACTTAGTCCAACCTTCTTATGTTCAACAAGCCCAAAAATTCGAGCAATTGAACATCATAAATCCCCAGAATCCACAGAATCGGGGAAAGAAGAAAGGAAAAAAAAACAGATTCAACATCCAGGGAAAGGGAGCAACCCCCATCCCCAACAAAACCAGAATATAGGTGATACAAATACATGGAATAACAATCCCCCCAAACAAGGGAATAATTCCCCCCTGAGAACCAATTATTGTTGTTCCATTTGTGGCGATTATGGTCACTACACACATCATTGTCCCCTTATCCCTAACTACCAACATTTAGTGGAAGCTAAAAATAATATGATGACCAACCCTCCTTAGGAAATGAATCCTTCCAAGCCAAAAACAATAGTGTTACATCAACCCTTTTCTAATCAAGGGGTAGTTACAAAAGAACAAGATCCTCGCCCACCCGACGATGGCTCTTTCCAAAATATTTATACATTGGACGCCAACCTCCAAACACGAGACAAAGGTTATGATGGGCCTTCCACCCCCCAAGTGGAATACATTTCTATCCCCTCAAGGGTCCCTCTACAGATTCCTCGACTGAACATCAAACAAATCCCATGGATTCCAAAAGTTCCACTTCAGCATACCCCTAATAACCCTCACATGAAATATGGCCACAATTACAATATTGTGGATTACTTGGCTCAATCCTCGATGGTCATGTCTATGTTAGAAGTGTTACAATCTTTCCCAACACAGCGAAAGGCATTACTGAATTCTCTCGGTGGGGTCTATCCATCCAACTCACACATTATGACCTCTGATCTCGACAAAGGATATCCGCGACTAACATCATCAGTTTCATTTCAACTTCTAGTGACTGTAAAGAATGTCATGATTCACCGATGTATCATCGACGAAGGCGCATCCACTTGTGTTATGTCCATAAAAGTATGGAAACGATTAGGATCTCTCAAGATGGTCCCCTCGTCTATCGTTGTTCGTGCGTATGATGGGATACCATCCCAACCAAGAGGATTGTACCAAAATGTCCCCATAGAGCTGGGGGGCAAGATGGTTATGATCGATATCGAAGTAATCGACGTTGAGCTCGACTACAACATCCTCTTAGGGCGTCGTTACATGTATTCCATGAAGGAAGTATCATCCTCAGTATTCTGTATCATGATGTTTCCCTTAAATGGGAAGGTAGTTACCCTCGACTCGCTTAACTACTATGACCCTAATACCACAAGAAACACTAACAATGTCCTACTGACTGTACTAGGTGATGATCAACCATATGTTGACATTTCCCCTGGTATGTACAAGGAATACAATTTGTTAGGAATATATTCGGGACCACCACCTAAGATCCATACATCAACTGATGGCCTAATGTGCAAAATTTTCACCACTGAAATGGAGTTTCCTCTACCTCAACACCATCATCAACACCACTGTTGAGTCATGGAATTAAACAAATGTTGAGTCCATTGGTACCACCGATGTTTCAAATCTCATTCTTGTATCCTCCCATGGGTGTACAAGGTACATCGGTTATGGCTCATTTAACTCTACCCATTCTATCTTTGGGAATGTCGGTATGGTACCTCACACCACCATACCCAACGATGGCTTCCAAACCTGTCACCCATTATGAGTTTGTCCCTGTTTCGGCTAGTACGGCTGCAAGGCCCGTAACACGTTCAGTTACGACATTCCAACCTATGACATCCGCAACTACACCATAATCGGTCGTTGCTAAGACCGCCAATGGGGGAACCAAACAACCAAAGTTGAAAGGTCCCCTATTACCTCACCCAACATGTAATTCAGTAGAAACCGCTAATCCTAAAGCAAGGGGCATCAACCATCAAGAGTTAAAATCCACAATTATGATCAATACTCCCAATCAAAGGGTTGCACTGCCGTGTCCTCTTTGTGGGAAGCAAGGCCATGCAACCAACCTACGCCCTACTTTTCTGAAGTTACTAAATTTACTTAACATCCCTGTTTGCATAACTCATGCTCCACCGACGATAAGAGGGGGCACATTACCCTCTTCCATGTCTAAGTCCAAGACATTGCATACGAATCACGCATGTTCCATATGTGCTCAGTATGGGAACTACACACATCATTGCTCTGAACTCCCTCGATATTAGGAGGCGTTGGAAATTGTTCGTCTCACTCAAGTGACAATTGAGGAACTTCTCTCCTCAACCCAATAATCTGCATCTATTAATGTGGCCACCATGTCAGCAACACGACCAATCACCCCTCTCGTAGAAGTTGCACCAGCTTCCGAAACCGTGATAGAGAGTACAATGTTGCAAGAACCGTCTAATATTACGACATTGCTGCCACACAATGAATGCTCGTCATGTGTAAATTCCACACACATGCTTCCTACTAGCGCCATTGCATGCATAATGGAGCAAATCAACACCCAGGAAGTCCAAGAATGCTTCCGTCCACGTGTACCAAGACCTTTCCAATATTGTGGAGAGACCACTCACTTCTCATTTCAATGCCACATTTTGCATGCCAAACGAGAATCTCATCTTGAACTATTGAGACTGCAAGGACAACTTTCTCCCCTCCATGCGACCCCGCAAAGGCCAAAAATCGAGGATGTAACACCTGCCTTACCAGAAACCATTGATACCACATCATATTTGGATGGTTTACTCACTAGTGATGATTCATCATCTTCTGACGAAGACTTGGATCCTTCGCAACCATCGCATGTTTCATAAACATCGGGGAAAGGTGCGCTATGTTTCTAGTTATTATTTATGCATCGTCAATACCTTGGTCATGTTCTTTAATACAGTTGGGTATGTGTGTCGTATGTACATGATTACAACTGAGACATGCAGTATACTCTTGTTTTTCCATTATAAGAACAAGACTCCATCCCTCAGCAATGGTGTCAGGCCTCTCTCATGGGTATCATTTCGAAACTGGCATATAGGGAATGTTTTCCCTCTGCTTACAATGCATTTACCAGTATTCCCGCTGATAACCATAGAGCCCCAAATTCTAGTCTTAATGTGCCATAACCATCATAATTGGAAATAGCATGATCCCCCATGGGTGTGTGTACCATTTCCATCCGAGTCATCAATTGAAATCCATGATGTTGATCCTCCACAAGTCCGAGGAATCTAATCTGGCTTGAAAAGATCTCCCCTTAGAGTATCATTTTATAGTTGTGCATTTACTCCACCAAGTAGACCTCCTCAGATTCCTTGGCACAGGTTACGAGAATGATTCAAAGAGCCCCCTAATACCTCCATGAGCACTTTGACTTCCGCAATATTCGTCGTATCATCACCCCCGCAAAGACACCTATGGGATTCCCACCCTCTGAAGTAACTAGTTCCATTTAGTTATCCTGTAGGAATACACTGCATGGCAATGTTTCATGGGGAACCCATCTTTGCGTCTGCAAGTTAGCCCTCACTTCATCATTCGAAAGTGTCCCATGATCCACTCAAAACTGTGGGGACTCCACCCATCATCAAATCAGTCCCCCAACACACCCAAACATATGGGGACCCCACCAACATTCTTTATGTACAAACAGTCCCCCCATCACCTCACATTGCGGGAACACCACATTATTTTGGCAACAACCCATGGTCGCATTTGATCGATGTATTTGAGTCTCCATATGTTCAGCAGTATTTTTTTTGTCGGTTACCATTACCCTTTGTTTTGTGTCTCTATCAAATCCCTTTCATTTGCAGTTTGTCTCCATCTGTTTCAATCTATGCCATTCCGAAAGAAAAGCTGTCAGCATCCACTCCCCATATTAACATCGATTGACGGAAGTTATGAGCCTCACGCTTATCACCCAGTCTTGTGTAAGGTTTTTCCATCCATAAGTATGTTACAATATCATCTCGGTTCCCAGGATAAGACTCTTGTTTTATCATGTACTTCATCTCTCGTCGACGTCAAAACACTACATTTCGAGAGTTGCAGTTGTACCTTGGGATCCCTTTCAATCACTATAATGAGTCACCTTGAAATTAGTAGGGAGAGTCATTAATGCTCCCTAACTAAGTGGTTTCCCTTATGCTCGACATCAACACATCATCATATCAGGGGGAAATGTACTTTTGAAGGTAGCAGTGTTAACATTTGGAAATCATGGTAGCTGTCTATTTGGTATAGTGAAGCTCTCAGGAAGATTTACATACCAATTTGGTCCCCTGCCCCAATGGGATTATCATGGTCACCAGCAGTTCCACTTCTTTAATATTATGCAAGGGGCATTTACTCAAATATGGATCAAATCCACCTTCATCCATGTCCCATGAGTATAATAGAGTCGACACCTTGGTCCTCTCTCATTGCAATAACTTTGACAACATTTCATGAGCATGGGTATACCCACCTCGTTTGTATAAAAACTATTCTTTACTACAGATCCAAAAGCGGTCACCAACAATCTTCCCCCTCGGGAGAACCCTATTTTTCTACATATGCTTCGCCTACAGAACATGAGAGAAACAACAAGAAACATGATGCATTATTGGCTCTACAGTACCCTTTGAACCTCATACATCAGGAGGCATATGTTAACGACTGAAAATCGCACACATGCGACATTTCATTGATTCATCCAATAAGGCATCATCAACACAAAGAATGCAGTTCACCAAAGACATCCTCAACAGACAATAATTTTGGGACTCCCATGACTTCCATCGAAATCATATTAACATAATGCATGATAAATTAAAGTGCAGATATATAAATATAAACTTATCTTCATAAGACTTCCATCGAAATCTTAATGTATGATAAATGAAAGTGCATATATATAAATATAAAGTTATCTTCATAAGAATTCCATCGAAATCATAATGCATGATAAATTAAAGTGCATGTATATAAATATAAAGAGATATTCATTTTGGTTTTGTTATTCTTATAAAACCTTCTTTGAGCACAGAGACCTACGCATCTACATCGTCATTATATTTAACCCAAAATAAAATATACAACCGACAGGCAATCGGTGCAGCATATTAATTCTATCAGGATATATATATATATCATATATGTAACTCATATATACAAACGATAGGAAATCGGTTCCTGCAAATATAATTCTTCTGCCAAAAGAGATCGACAACCGACTAAAATGTTGGGATATTATTTTCGAAGGGTTTACTTATAGATCAACGACCTAATTAGTGTAAAATTAGTCACAGCAGATCTAATGAACAAGTAAATCAATCACAACAGATGAATATAGAAATCGGTGGTGGCGTCCCGTGGACTCTTCAGGATTTGTTCTGTTTCTTGAGATGGCGTCGGAGATGGCCCTAACGGTGGCGGTTCTGATGAGGTGCACCCCACCTCTGGAATAAGGTGCTGCTGCTGGAGGATCCCATCTCGATGAGCATCGAGGAGTCGCCCGGGAAGCTGAGGAATGGCAAGGGAATGACGATTATCCTGGTCTCCCACAGCGGAATCGTCTTGGGTCGACGGACGGAGTGTGGAGACACCTGATGAGGTTCCCATGGCTCGCAGCCTGTAAAGAAGGAGGCGCCGTCGTCAGCCGAGTTCTGAGGCGCCCTCGTCTCCACCGATGCGAATCTGAGGCGCCATCGAGCAGACAGAACCCCAGCGAAGCGAATCTGAGGCGCCAGAGCAGACAGAACCCCAGCCGAGCATTCGCAGAATAGGATCTTATATAACCCTGAGCTTTTACACGCAGAAACATTACAGAGGAGGATATATAAGACTGGATCCTGCCGATCGAATCTCAGCGAGAGCGTCAGCCTGCGGTCCTGCCGATCGTCCCTGAACCAGACTGGCCGTTTTGCCTGTACATTCTCGACAGACGCAGATTCAAGAACCGGACAGAGGTTTCTTTATTTTCTGCTCTCCATTCTTTTCAGGCGCCATCCACTTCACCCCATTTTCAGGGATGTCCCCAGCGTCTCTCGCAGCTCGCCGCCTGGCTGGTCCTGGTGCGTAGGGTGTCTGGCCGTTTTCAGTAGTTACTGGCTGAGTTCGCCAGTTTGGGAGATCCAGAGTTTGCTGCTTGTCCACAAACTTGGATCTGCTTTTTCTTCTGCTGAGGGTTTCGGTTTCACCTGTCTTGTGGCAACGTTTGGGTTTCTCTTTACTGTTCACGATTCATCTTCTTGTGGTGAAGTTTTATTGGGTATATCTTTTTTTGGTTCAGCTCTTTACAAGCTGTTGTATTTGCTAATATGGGACAGAAATATGTGAAAATGTAGGGATCCTTGTGATTCTACTACATCTGCAGAATGTAATTTTAATCATCTTTTTGAAATAAAATTACGGACTTTTTCCCAGGAAAAAAACAGATGAATATAGAAAATATGGTGTAAAACTGTGCAAAACATACAACAGTGCTCAATATCCCAGAAAGGGTGAATGAATTACAATAGAATACAATCTCAGTCAATGAGCAATTCGAATTGACTAAGTAGGCCATTCTAATCACTGAATGGAGTAGCTTGACTCCAACTAGGATTCCTCATCCTCAATCGGTGGTGCTCATCAATGCACAAGAACCAGTCATCCAGGTGTCAATCTGAGTCTAACTGAGTGTGTCATGTGTAACTGAAGTGTGTAGCACTAATTAAGGGAAGGAGGCTCAGTGGGGGGCGCATGGGAGACTAACTGAAGTCAGAACAAGTCATCTAGTCAAACTGGAGGTCCAACGGAAGTGAAACAGTCAGTCGGGAGTGAAACTAGCCTCAAATCAGGGAGAATCGGAGCTAACTGAATGTAACTGAAGTGGAACTGCAGTGGTAGGTGAACAAGTGCGCCCTTCTCTGGCAGTAGGTGAGAAGTGGGCGCCTTTCAGCCTAGGAGGGCTAAAACTCTGTAGGAAGTGGCTCCCGGGTGCTAGAATGAGGTGGCTAAGGTGCTGGAGGCATCAAACTGGTGACTGGGATGCATGCAAGTGCATGCAGGTGCATGCAAACCCTAGATTTTGCATGCAAACCCTAATTGCATGCAAGATCCTGAAAAAGATGATGTGGATATCCGAACAATTAGAAAGATGAACTCTGAGTGATATGGGTTATCGTCGCCTCTATCTCCATGACAGGGATCATTCTCTATCTTTATGGAAAAGATCATTTACTAAAACATATAGTAGATATTGCTATCTGAAATGATAACTTAAGCATAAAAATGTTCATCTAATAAACAAATCATCTAAACTAGGTTATATGTAACCTATTTATAGAGCAAATGAAATACAGAGTTTTGTGAATACTAAACAGGCTGCTATCCTTGGATCGGTAATAACATGATGAACTCATCACAAAGCTGCAAAAACTACAAGAAGAAAAGAAAAACTCCAACCCTACTTTAGTCACAAGACAAAGGAGAAAAATCGCAGCCTATTTTGTGGTCAAAACCGACATAAGGATTTCCACTCATAAGGAGATCGATGATCTGGGCTCTAGTTTTGTCAAGTCAATCTCCTCCTAATGCGGAATCGTGTTCTGGATAAATAAAATATTCGATCCAGTAATAGCGTGGATAGCTATTAGGAGGTCGAGAATAAGATTATAGAGGTCGATCCAACAATCATTGAATGATAAGTTAAGACAGTTAATAATGGATGAACCAAAATGCAGAGACCATTCATCAATGCACAAGTTATAGAAATAAAACAGTAATTGAACTATTAATGTATCAAACGAAGATCATTTACCTGGATATAGGATTGCAAGGATAGTATTCCTTATCATGAATACGAATTCTGTCAGGAGAAATGTGCAAGGATCGCTTCATCTTCCATTCACTTCCGTAGACTCGACGTCTCCCTTTGCCATCAATGACAGGCTGCGATTTTTTTTCCAGGTTCGTTATTGAATACTACACCCAGCTCTACCTACTTACTATGACTGCGTAAAATCTCTCTTCCCTCTCCTTGACGCAGGGTCGAACTTCCAACATTGTCCCGGGACAACCCTGCTCATTCTCACAGAGCTTAATTTTTTATCCTCCCTCTCAGAGACCTCAGTCTCATTCATTGAGATATATTTTTCCTCTTGTGCCCCCCCCTACAATGGAGGTCGTTGTCCCCCTATATCCCGTGCAACAAAGTTTCCTCCCCCTGTTGTCTCAACCTCAGCCCTGGAATGTTTGCCTACCATTTGGAGGTAATGATCCAAAATGCACTCCAAATGGAAGCTAGATTCGACCAAGTGGCAATGTAGTACAAACTAACCTCTCCACTATGGAGACAACCCTGTCGAAATCTCTCCTAAAATTTTTTCCACGATATCTAAATCAGTATTCGGTTTATCTCCACTATATCTACTAAGGTATTTCGAGGGTTCCACCATGCCGAGAGCAAGTGTTGATAACATTAAAACTCCCCTCTATTCCCAATTTGGGCTTGGCTTCGTACCAATCGTAATTAAATTCTCCACTACTCATCGTTGCCTCCTCGTGGAATCAATATCCTTAGTTAGTTGGTCTTCCAATGGTAAGTTGAACTATTAGGGTGTTCCCCTTCTTACATAAATGAAGAATACCTTTCTGTGTAATATATTTCTGACACCTATCCATACATATAAGTAAACACATGTATCACACCTTTTATAAATATTTCATATATGTTTGTTTGTAACGTGTATATATCTATATCTATATATATATATATATATATATATAAATATTATCACTATATATAATTCTCCTACGCATATAAAGTTCATAAACATAAATATGAAATTCCTTATCTTTTCGCATACTTAAAATGTTTATTTACTTGGAGCTAATAAGATAGGACTTTGTTTATATTTGTATATAACTACCAAACTTACATTCATTCCCATATGTAGATCTATAATTTGTATTGTACCAATAATACAATACATATTCAAAATATGTTTTCATAAGTAGCCTCTATATGTTACTATATAATATATATACATAATTCTCCTCTTTGGAATAATTCTCATTATCTTTTAGATATCAAAATTTAAATGATAACATTATAAAAAAATTTCATCTCTTTTCTTTATATATATAAAATTAAATAAAAGTGCATATACATATTTATATGCTTTAAATGATTTCTCCATTATCTTTTAGATATAGTTATAGACTTTAATAAAAGTCATTTAATCAATAACTCTGCCTCCTTCTCTCTTAGGAGGGTCTTTATATATATATCCTATTAACCCAAAAGGTTAAGGTAGTAATAGAAGTTCTTCATAGGTAAGTATGTTCATAGGTAGTTTAGTTCCCTCTCCTAAAGTAGCATCTAGATTAGGAAGACCCTATAACTTAACTCACATGGCTTCTAGCCATTGATTTCTTTCCCTTCTTTAAAATGTTTTGTTACTTATCGTTTAGTCGCAACACCATTCTTAATCTTCAGGCTTAACTACGACTTATAATCATAACACTAACTTGAAGTCCACTAGTGAGGCCTTGTCCTTGAGCTCCTCACCATGGCCATTCACAAAAATTCATAATTACATTTATAAGAATAATAACAATAGGAGTTGAATTTGAGGGATGTTACAGGGCCACTTGCATGAATTTTCCCTCAGAAGTCTCGCTATAGCGTAGGTTTATAACTATATACCTACAGTCGCGCAACTTTTCTTCATAAAAGTCACGCTCGCATGACTTTTCTTCATAAAAGTCACGCTACGAGTGCTTTTTCTTCATTATGGCCGCGCTATTGTCAAAACGACGAGACCACCTACTTCTCGCGACACATTGAAGGCACAATCATCTCCAAGTATCTGAATTCGGCTCCTCACACACTCGGGAGCATTAACTAGCCCCCCTAGTGTACCTTGGAACTAGTTCATGGAGAAGATGAGTTCACATTTGGATCTAGTTGTTTGTTGGCCACCTCTTGGCCTATAAAAGGAATCCATTGGCATGCATTTTGTAGAGATAAATTAGAGCAAGGTTATGCTGCTGGATTTGAGTTGGATCTTCCTCATATCCCACCATTTTCTACCATTGTAATCATTCCCAAGCTATGTTGATCCCCCACAAGTCCGAGGAATCTAATCCATCTTGAAAAGATCTCTGCTTAGAGTATCATTTTATAGTTGTGCATTTACTCCACCAAGTAGATCTCATCAGATTCCTTGGCACATGTTACTAGAATGATTCACAGAGCCCCCTAATACCTCCATGATCACTTTACCTTACACAATATTCCTCGTATCATCACCCCCGCAAAGACACCTATGGGTTCCCCACCCTCTGAAGTAACCAGTTACATTCAGTTATCCTGCAGGAATACACCGCATGGCATTTTTTAATGGGGCACCCGTCTTTGTGTCTGCAAATTAGCCCTCACTTCATCATTGGAAAGTGTCCCCTGATCCACTCAAAACCGTGGGGACTCCGCCCATCATAATCGGTCCCCCGACACAGCCAAACATATGGGGACCCCACCAACATTCTTTATTTACAAACAATTCCCCCGTCACCTCACATTACGGGAACACCACATTATTTTGGCATCAACCCATGGTCGCCTTTGATTGATGTATTTGAGTCTCCATATGTTCATCAGTATTTTTTTTTCGGATACCATTACCCTTTGTTTTGTGTCTATATCAAAGCCCTTTCATTTGCAGTTTGTCTCCATCCATTTCAATCTATGTCGTTCCGAAAGAAAAGTTTTCATCATCCACTCCCCATATTGACATCGATCAAAGGAAGTTATTAGCCTCACGCTTATCACCCAGTATTGTGTAAGGTTTGTATGTCCACCAGTCGGTTACAATATAATCTCGGTTCTCATGATAAGACTCTTGTTTTATCATGTACTTCATCTCTCGTCGACGTCAAAACACTACATTTTGAGAGTTGCAGTAGTTGCAGTTGTACCTTGAGATCCCTCTCAATCACTATATGGGATCACCTCGAACTTAGTAGGGAGAGTCATTAGTTCTCCCTAACTAAGTGGTTTCCCTTATGCTCGACATCAACACATCATCAGATCAGGGGGAAATGTACTTTTTAAGGTAGCATTGTTAACATTTGGAAATCATGGTAGCCGTCTATTTAGTATAGTGAAGCTCTCAGGAAGATTTACATACCAGTTTGGTCCCCCACCCCAGTGGGCTTGTCATGGTCACCAACAATTCCACTTGTTCAATATTCCGCAGCAGTTCCTAGGGAATTTACTCAAACATGGATCAAATCCAACTTCATCCATGTCCCATCAGAATAGTAGAGTCGACACGGCTTGGTCCTCTCTCATTGTAATCAATTTGACAACATTTCACGAGCATGGGTATGCTCGCCTCGTTTATATAAAAACTATTCTTTACAACAACTCCAATAGTCGTCACCAACAATATTCCCCCATGGGAGAACCCTATTTGTCCACATATTCTTCGTCCTACAGAACATGAGAGAAACAACAAGAAACATGATGCATTATCGGCTCTATAGTACCCTTTGAACCTCATGCATCATGAGGCATTTGTTAACACCTAAAAGTTGCACACATGCAGCATTTCAATGATTCATCCAGTAAGGCATCATCACCATAAAGAATGTAGTTCAATAAAGACATCCTTAGCAGATCCATAAAACAATTTGAGCCTCATAGTACAAAAGACAATAATTTTGGGCCACTTGCATGACTTTTCCTTCAAAAGTCTCGCTATAGCGTAGGTTTATAACTATGTACCTACGCTCGTACAACTTTTCTTCATAAACGTCACGCTCGTGCGACTTTTCTTCATAAAAGTCGCGCTATGAGCGGTTTTTCTTCATTAAGGCCGTGCTATAGTCAAAATGGTGGGACCACCTACTTACCACGACACATTGAAGGTTCAATCATCTCCAAGGGTCTGAATTCAGCTCCTATCACACTTGGGGGCATTAAATAAACCCCCTAATTTACCTTGGAACTAGTTCATGGAGAAGATGAGTTCACAATTGGATCTAGTTGTTTGTTGGCCCATCTCTTGGCTTATAAGAGGAATCCATTGGCATGCATTTTGTAGAGATAAATTAGAGCAAGGTTATGCTAATGGATTTGATTTGGATCTTCCTCATAGCCCACCATTTCCTACCATTGTAATCATTACCAAACTATGTTGATCCCCCACAATTCCGAGGAATCTAATCCAGATTGGAAAGATCTCCCCTTAGAGTATCATTTAATAGTTTTGCATTTACTCCACCAATTAGACCTCATCGGATTCCTTCGAATAGGTTACGAGAATGATTCACAAATCCCCCTAATACCTCCATGAGCACTTTACCTTCCACAATATTCCTCGTATCATCAAAGACACCTATGGGGTCCCCACCCTCTGAAGTAACCAGTTCCATTCAGTAATCCTATAGGAATACACTACATGGCATTGTTTCATGGGGAACCCATCTTTCCGTCTGCAAGTTATCTCTCACTTCATAATTTGAAAGTGTCCCATGATCCACTTAAAACCGTGGGGACTCCACCCATCATCAAATCGGTCCCCCGACACACCCAAACCTATGGGTTCCCCCATCACCTCACATTGCGGGAACACCACATTATTTTGGAAGCAAACCATGGTCTCCTTTGATCGATGTATTTGAGTCTTCATATGTTCAACAATATTTTTTTTTGTCGGTTACCAATACCCTTTGTTTTGTGTCTCTATCAAATCCCTTTCATTTGCACTTTGTCTCCATCTGTTTCAATCTATGTTGTTCCAAAAGAAAAGTCGTCATCATCCACTCCCCATATTGACATCGATCAAAGGAAGTTATGAGCCTCACGATTATCACCCAGTATTTTGTAAGGTCTGTCTGTCCACCAGTGGGTTACAATATCATCTTAGTTCTCAGGATAAGACTCTTGTTTTTTCATGTACTTCATCTCTCGTCAACGTCAAAAAACTACATTCCGAGAGTTGCAGTAGTTGCAGTTGCACCTTGGGATCCCTTTCAATCACTATAAGGGATCACCTCGAACTTAGTAGGGAGAGTCATTAGTGCTCCCTAACTAAGTGGTTTCCTTTATGCTCGACATCAGCACATCATTAGATCAGGGGGAAATGTAATTTTGAAGGTAGCAGTGTTAACACTTTGAAATCATGGTAGTAGTCTATTTGGTATAGTGAATCTCTTAGGAAGATTTACATACCAGTTTGGTCCCCCATCCCAGTGGGCTTATCATGGTCACCAATAGTTCCACTTCTTCAATATTCCTTAGCATTTCCTGGGTCATTTACTCAAACATGGATCAAATCCACCTTCATCCATGTCCCATCAGTATAGTAGAGTCGACACCTTAGTCGTCTCTCATTGTAATAAATTTGACAACATTTCACGAGCATGGGTATGCCCGCCTCATTTGTATAAAAATTATTATTTACAAAAGCTCCAATAGTCGTCACCAACAATCTTCCCCCATGGGAGAACCCTATTTGTCCACATATGCTTCGTCCTACAGAACATGAGAGAAACAACAAGAAACATGATGCATTATCGGATCTACAGTACCCTTTGAACCTCATACATAAGGAGGCATCTATTAATGTCTAAAAGTCTCACACATGCGACATTTCATTGATTCATCCAATAAGGCATCATCAACATAAAGAATGCAGTTCACCAAAGACATCCTCAGCAGATCCATAAAACAATTTGAGCCTCATAGTACAAAAGATAGTAATTTTCCTTCAAAAGTCCCGCTATAACATAGGTTTATAACTATGTACCTGCGCTCGCACAATATTTCTTCATAAAAGTCACGCTTGTGCGGCTTTTGTTCATAAAAGTCGTGCTACAAGCAAATTTTCTTCATTAAGGCCCCGCTACTGTCAAAATGACGGGACCACCTACTTCCCGCGGCACATTGAAGGTTCAATCATCTCCAAGGGTCTGAATTTGGCTCCTCACACACTTGGGGGCATTAATTATCCCCCCTAGTTTACCTTGGAACTAGTTCA
This sequence comes from Larix kaempferi, assembly GCA_027924585.1. Taxonomy (NCBI): domain Eukaryota; kingdom Viridiplantae; phylum Streptophyta; class Pinopsida; order Pinales; family Pinaceae; genus Larix; species Larix kaempferi. Next base: position 4,787,609 of record BSBM01000397.1, on the reverse strand, counting down.
TGGAGAAAATGAGTTCCAATTTGCATCCACTTGTTTGTTGGCCACCTCTTGGCCTATAAAAGGAATCCAATGGCATGCATTTTGTAGATATAAATTAGAGCAAGGTTATGCTACTGGATTTGAGTTGGATCTTCCTCATAGCCCACCATTTCCTACCATTATAATCATTCCCAAGCTATGTTGATCCCCCACAAGTCCGAGGAATCTAATCCAACTTGAAAACATCTTTTCCCCTTAGAGTATCATTTTATAGTTGTGCATTTACTCCACCAAGTAGACCTCATTAGATTCCTTGGCACATGTTACGAGAATTATTCGCAGATCCCCCTAATACCTCCATGAGCACTTTACCTTTCGCAATATTCCTCGTATCATCAACCCCGCAAAGACACCTATGGGGTCCCCACCCTCTAAAGTAACTAGTTACATTCAATTATCCTACATGGCATTGTTTCATGGGGAACCCGTCTTTGTGTCTGCAAGTTATCCCTCACTTCATCATTGGAAAGTGTCCCCTGATCCACTCAAAACTGTGGGGACTCTGCCCATAATCAAATCAGTATCGCGACACATCCAAACATATGGGGACCCCACCAACATTCTTTATGTAAAAAAAGTTCCCCCGTCACCTCACATTGCGGGAACACCACATTATTTTGGCAGCAACCCATGGTCTCCTTTGATCCATGTATTTGAGTCTCCATATGTTCAGCAGTATTTGTTTTGTCGGTTACCATTACCCTTCGTTTTGTGTCTCTTTAAAAGCCCTTTCATTTGCAGTTTGTCTCCATCCATTTCAATCTATGTCGTTCTGAAAGAAAAGCTGTCATTATCCACTCCCCATATTGACATCGATCAAAGGAAGTTATGAGCCTCACGCTTATCACCCAGTCTTGTGTAAGTTCTGTCCGTCCACCAGTCAGTTATAATATCATCTCGGTTCTCAGGATAAGACTCTTGTTTTATGATGTACTTCATCTCTAGTCGACGTCAAAACATTACATTCCGAGAGTTGCAGTAGTTGCAGTTGTACCTTGAGATCCCTTTCAATCACTATAGGGGATCACCTCGAACTTAGTAGGGAGAGTCATTAGTGCTCCCTAACTAAGTGGTTTCTATTATGATCGAGATCAACACATCATCAGATCAGGGGGGAATGTACTTTTAAAGGTAGCAGTGTTAACATTTGGAAATCATGGTAGCAGTCTATTTGGTATAGTGAAGCTATCAGGAATATTGACATACCAGTTTGGTCCCCAACCCCAGTGGGCTTATCATGGTCATCGGCAGTTCCAGTTCTTCAATATTCTGCAACAGTTCTTGGGGCATTTACTCAAACATGGATCAAATCCACCTTCATCCATGTCCCATCAGAATAGTAGAGTCGACACCTTGGTCCTCTCTTATTGTAATCACTTTGACATCATTTCACGAGCATGGGTATGCCCGCCTCATTTGTATAAAAAATATTATTTACAACAGCTCCAAAAATCATCACCAACAATCTTCCCTCATTGGAGAACCCTATTTGTCCACATATGCTTCATCCTATAGAACATGAGAGAAACAACAAGAAACATGATTGATTATCGGCTCTACAATACCCTTTGAACCTCATACATCAGGAGGCATCTGCTAACGCCTAAAAGTCGCACACATGCGACATTTCAATTATTCATCCAGTAAGGCATCATCAACATAAAGAATGTAGTTCACCAAAGACATCCTCAATAGATCCATAAAGCAATTTGAGCCTCATAGTACAAAAGATAGTAATTTTGGGCCACTTGCACGACTTTTCCTTTAAAAGTCCCGGTATAGCGTAGGTTTATAACTATGTACCTGTGCTCGCACAACTTTTCTTCATAAAAGTCACGCTCACGTGGATTTGCTTCATAAAAGTCATGCTACGAGAGGCTTTTCTTCATTATGTCCGCGCTACTGTTAAAACAATGGGACCACCTACTTCCCACAGCACATTGAAGGCCCAATCACCTCCAAGTGTCTGAATTCGGATCCTCACACACTTGGGGGCATTAACTAGCCCCCCTAGTGTACCTTGGAACTAGTTCATGGAGAAAATGAGTTCACATTTGGATCTAGTTGTTTGTTGGCCACCTCTTGGCCTATAAAAGGAATCCATTGGCAATCATTTTGTAGAGATAAATTAGAGCAAGGTTATACTGTTGGATTTGAGTTGGATCTTCCTCATAGCCCACCACTTCCTACCATTGTAATGATTCCCAAGCTATGTTGATCCCCCACAAGTTCGAGGAATCTAATCCAGCTTGAAAAGATCTCCCCTTAGAGTATCATTTTATAGTTGTGCATTTACTCCACCAAGTAGACCTCATCATATTCCTTGGCACATGTTATGAGAATGATTCACAGATCCCCCTAATACCTCCATGAGCAGTTTACCTTCCAAAATATTCCTCGTATCAACACCCCCACAAAGACACCTATGGGGTCCCCACCCTCTGAAGTAACCAGTTACATTTATTTATCCTGCAGGAATACACTGCATGGCATTGTTTCATGGGGCACCCGTCTCTGGGTCTGGAATTTATTCCTCACTTCATCATTGGAAAGTGTCCCCTGATCCACTCAAAACCATGGGGACTCCGCCCATCATCAAATCGGTCCCCCGACACACCCAAACATATGGGGACCCCACCAACATTATTTATGTACATACAGTTCCCCCATCACCTCACATTGCGGGAACACCACATTATTTTGGCAACAACCCATGGTCGCCTTTGATCGATGTATTTGAGTCTCCATATGTTCATCAATACTTGCTTTGTCGGTTACCATTACCCTTTGTTTTGTGTCTCTATCAAATCCCTTTCATTTGCAGTTTGTCTCCATCTGTTTCAATCTATGCCATTCCGAAAGAAACGTTGTCATCATCCACTCCCCATATTGACATCGATCAAAGGAAGTTATGAGCCTCACGCTTATCACCTAGTCTTGTGTAAGGTCTATTCGTCCACCAGTCGGTTACAATATCATCTCGGTTCTCAGGATAAGATTCTTGTTTTATCATGTACTTCATCTCTCGTTGACGTAAAAAAACTACATTCTGAGAGTTGCATTAGTTGCAGTTGTACCTTGGGATCCCTTTCAATCACTATAAGGGATCACCTCAAATTTAGTAGGGAGAGTCATTAGTGCTCCCTAACTAAGTGGTTTCCCTTATGCTCGACATCAACACATCATCATATCAGGGGGAAATGTACTTTTGAAGGTAGCAACGTTGATATTTGGAAATCATGGTAGCAGTCTATTTGGTATAGTGAAGCTCTCAGGAAGATTTACATACCCGTTTGGTCCCCCACCCCAGTGGGATTATCATGGTCACCAACAGTTCCACTTCTTTAATATTCTGCAGCAGTTCCTGGGGAATTTACTCAAACATGGATCAAATCCACCTTCATCCATGTCCCATCAGTATAGTAGAGTTGACACCTTGGTCCTCTATCATTTGTAATCACTTTGAAAACATTTCACGAGCATGGGTATGCCCGCCTTGTTTATATGAAAACTATTTTTTACAATAGCTCCAACAGTCATCACCAACAGTCTTCCCCCATGGGAGAACCCTATTTTTCCACATATGCTTCGTCCTACAGAACATGAGATAAACAACAAGAAACATGATGCATTATCTGCTCTATAGTACCCTTTTAACCTCATACATAAGGAGGCATCTGTTAACACCTGAAATTCGCATAAATGTGACATTTCATTGATTTATCCAATAAGGCATCATCAACATAAAGAATGCAGTTCACCAAAGACACCCACAACATATCCATAAAATAATTTGTGCCTCATAGTACAAAAGACAGTAATTTTGGGCCACTTGCGCGACTTTTCCTTCAAAAGTCCCGCTATAGCGCAGGTTTATAACTATGTACACGTGCTCGCGCAACTTTTCTTCATAAAAGTCATGCTCGTGCGGATTGTTTTCATAAAATTCACGCTACAAGCGAATTTTCTTCATTAAGACCGCGCTACTGTCAAAACGACAGGACCACCTACTTCCTGTGGCACATTGAAGGCTCAATCATATCCAAGGATATGAATTCGGTTCCTCACACACTTGGGGGAATTTACTGGCCCCCCTAGTGTACCTTGGAACTAGTTCATGTAGAAGATGAGTTCAAATTTGGATCTAGTTGTTTGTTGGCCACCTCTTGGCCTATAAAAGGAATCCATTGGCATGCATTTTGTAGAGATAAATTAGAGCAAGGTTATGCTGCTGGATTTGATTTGGTTCTTCCTCATAGCGCACCATTTCCTACCATTGTAATCATTCCCAAGCTTGTTTGCCACCTCCCATCAAGGGGAAAGTGTTTTCTACATTGTTCTACCTTTTTCTTTATCATTTAGTTTGGACAAGAAAGGCCTCCCTAAGGGAGATTGTTGGCTTCCCTTGAAGCCTTCAACTCCTAGGTGTTGTACAACTATTCCATTGCGAAATACAAGAGTGGTTTAGCATATCTTTGGTTGTTTGTGGAATTTTCATCCTTATGCAATCTCTTTCATTTTATTTTTATCAATATTTTCATGTTTGGATGTGAGCTACACTAACAATCTCTTGCAGGATCACTTGGAGGAATACCAACCATCACAAAAAAGGGGCTCGAAGGACCGAGGCCTTGCAACAACCTACAAGGCTTAGTCCCTTACCACGTGTAAGAGTGCACTTGTTTAATTTTGTCCATAACACCCAAGGATGCTAAAGTGAAGGTTGAGTTGCTTTTATTTACCATATTGAGCCACCCATCCCTTTGTGGAGGTGACACTTTACCATTCAAGGTCAAACCTCTTATCCACACTTGATGGAGGTATCTTAGTTGCCAAAGACTAGGATTTTTAGTTGGTGGCATTTGTGGGATGCATTTGTACCTAAGTAATATTTTGTTTCTATTGGAAATGTTGTCAGCCTTTTTGAAACATAGCCATAATACCCCTCATTATAACTGATTCATTCATAACTTCACTAGCCATATTCAATGGGTTCATAACCATCCAACAAGAGAGCTATTGGAAGTCCCAATTACTATTTTTTAGAGGAAGGATGATCAGTGAAGATATGATCACATTACCTTTTTTAAATTACAAATAACACTACATAATTGGGAAACATACACATTAAAAATTCCACATGTATTCTCTTTCAATATACGTTATTGCATGATTTTGCATTTGTTATCTATAACCATCATATTGTTGCATTTGTATTTCTAGTTAGTTCCTATTATTTGCATATTCATCCATCAAATTTAGCACCATAGCGGACCTACCACCTCCTCGACGTTCCTTGAGGATTCAAAACCTCCCTCCCATCAAAGGAGGAGTTCTAGCTATAACTCCCCCCATATTCAACGAGGGAGGCCACCAATTAACCTGTGCACACATGCAACAACAATTGGATGTACTCTACTTGGACATACCTTGCTCATAACCCAACCTCAAGAACCAATCCCATGTATTTTCACATTAAGTGGAGGAAATATCCTACTATGCATGATGGCAAGGCCCCCTCCAACAAATTTATCATTCATGGTTATTTTAAATCTCCTTGATTTTTCTAACCTCATCAATGAATCTATCTAACATGACCCAACATGGCTGCTAATGCCGACTAAGCTACCCTCAGACATTCCAAAGTTTGAAGGCAAACACGGGGAAAACCTAGCCAAGCATGTGATGTCATTTCACCTCTAGTGTTCGTCCAACAACATAGTTCAAGGCATTGTCCACATTAGGCTCTTTCAAAGAACCCTTATTGCACCGAGAGGAGTGAGGCACTCTATATCCCAGTATGGGGAGTTGTCATAACGTTACATTACCAAAAATAAAAAGTAGTTAAAAAATTCATGTCGACTCATAAAACAAAAAATATTTTTTTCTTTGTGTAAAAAAATTAAGATTAAAAAAATTTACACGCGAATAAATTGGATCCCTCTTGGTGCTTGATAGATCTAAGTTTAAGATGGATCTATGCTGGTAGGTACAACAACTAAATGCTGTGTCAAATTACCAACATGCATGGATACCACCTTTAGGTCTATTGTGAATATTTACACCTAACAATTAGGGCTTGGACACCAACATATTAGATTAACGACAACTGCTACATATCCCTAGGGTTCTTGACTAGATTCAATCTAAGACACTAAATGTTGGGAGTTGAAATGAAAAAGACAATATAGAGTGGAGGGAAGAACCTAGAAGTTGATGGTTTTCCTCACTTCCTCCTTCTTTACAATGCTTTTGCTTAACTTATTCTTACACCTGCACATAAAAATACATAAACTCTTTCCTCAAAATCTTTTGGAATAAATTGATCATAAACTAAGCATGAAATATGAAGCATAAACCACTAACCCTAGTTGATTAATGAGGTAAATCAACACCCTTTATATCAATCCAGAGTCAATGGAAAGAGATATGTTTGGGGGTAGAGATAGTATATCTTTATTAAAAACAATGGAAACAATACATAATCAAAATTGATTGTACCGTATGAACCTATAGAACTATGATATGGATCCCTCTGCAGCCCTCGAGTCACTCATGCATACTAGTCCCACTTTTATCAATCCTCCTCTCACATTTAGGAAATTTCAATAGATAACTTTCTCATTCAGAAGATAGGATCACTCAATGATAAGGGCCACTAAGATGATCACATAAAAACTCAAAAGCATGGGTAGTTGATCCAACACAATCCAGGTGTTCTCTCTCTTGAATATCCCCTCCTCCATCCCATAGATGTCATTTTATTAGGTGTTTGACATAGTTAGGATTCTTAGAAGGTTAATTGGGTTGGTTTCCACTGAGGAACTATCACTTCAACTGTCAAATTTCATGAATTTTTATATTTTTCACATTTTTCAAGGCCCGCGTGCCCTATAGGAGGGAAAAACACATGGACACATGCCTGCTAAAGGAAAATATGCATGGGGTTCCAAACTTATTTTTGTTTAAGAGGAATTGATTTGGAATGAGATTAAACTCTTATTCTGAGGAGATGACCATCAATTAGCATCTATTAGGGGATTATATAGTAGTTAGAGCCACTCAGATCCAAATTAAGGATAGTTGGATGTTGTTTGGGTGGATCTGATGTCATTAGGGTCACCCAAATTATGTTAGGGTTATTAGGGAACCATTAGGGTCACTAGGTGTGAATTAATGCTATAATAGATTCCCCCTAACGTGTGAGGTCGGAAGGGGAGCTTATGGTTGAAATACATTATCATAATTAGGAAACAACAGTAGGGTGATATCAAGTGGAGGTCTTTGTACAATAGTCCTATAAAATACCTACAAAACAAATCATTGTGTCGGATATTCTTTCCTCCTCTAGGTGGGAATACCCAATGTGATTAGTTGTAAATAAAAATGGCCACCAAATCAAGTACATTGCAGAGTCATGGAGTATATAGGATGTTGAATCATGGTCATGATAAAGATACACAGTGGATCCATTTCAAGAAATATCATATCCATAAGCAAATACATAGTGGATCTATGTATCAGTGTATATCAAGAGAAAAACTCAAACTGAAGTGAGTATAAACTAGTTCTCCATATGGTACCAATGTTATGCAATGTATAGTATAGTATTTCACAAATTAAGCAATAGAAAATGAGGTAATGTTGTTGTATCCCAAGGTCTTCCATCCAAACCATGAGGATGTATATGTCCTTACCATTTGAATAGAAGAGATGACGTCAAACATGGGGGACATAGTTTGATTATTGGTCGTTGATGTTTATTGTTAACAAATGCGAGATAACCCACCAATGATGATAATGGGCATCAAGGTGCATAGTTCATTCTAGCCAGTGTGAATAAATGTGTTGAATTTAAACACTTGTAGAATATAACAATTGGGTGAAATTGATGCATTACCACTATTAAAAGCAAGGGAAATTGCTACTAATGATTTCAACCCCCAAGGTACTTAAAGTCTCTAAATCTCATTCCCAAAGCAAGATGATTTGAAACCGATGGGAAGAAATCTGTTGGAAGGGAGGCATTGAGGTATCCCCCATCATCCAACACGAGGGAGTATCGAGATATGATTTTTTTTTATAGAAAGGTATTGGAAATTGTTTTGTAGGAAGATACCACCAAGTACGTATCTCATATGTGCCACATTAAATAATGTACAAAAGGGACCCCCTGAGCAACAAGTAGTGATGAAATTCATTGAGAGATGTGAGGACTTCCACCAATGATGAAAATGTAATCCAAGGTACAACATGAATCCCAACATGGGAATAAAGGACTTACCATTGAACATATGGGAAACTAATCATTTTGATACCAATGATGATGAGTCATATGTCGAGCGCATGTTACCTAGCAATGATGAAGAAGGTCTAGGGTGATAAAGACTATAAGTCAATTTCTTAGAGTAATGTATCGTCGTTGATGATAAATGACCCACGAGTGAGAAGTGAATGGAGACGTTTCACACTATCACAAGTATGAACATTGGATATGATGATACAAGTTGAGAGAAACATGACAACAGGGAAGGATGACATAGACTAAATACAACCCTTGAACTTTAGCACGACATAATGGTGACCTAGGAAACATCAAACACAAAAAGGAACAATGATATAAATATGCAATGCAAGAGGCATTAACAGATTCTCCATAGAGATTGGAAGACTAACCAACTGGAAGATAATATACTCAAAGATCATGGTTCGACTTCCTAAGGCAATAATAAGAACCCAACTTGTTGAGAAGACTCGATACTAGTGCTTTGTCAAGGGTGACATAACTTGACTTCCTGCCATCAATAATAACATAGATCAAACATATTCCCCCCCTCTCTTTTTTTTATAAATATATGATTTATTTTTTGAATTTTCATGTTAGAAATCCTGGAAAAGAATAAAAGAATTCTTTATTATAGTGGAATAAATGAGTGTCACAAGACATGACTATGTTCAAAGTGCATGGAATAGACTTATGCAAAACAAAATGCAAGAAAGGCGTTGAGAAAGAGGTGGACACTCGTCAACATGTTTCTTTGAAGGATACATTTCAAAATGTAGATGCAATGGATGCAAGTGATGAGCAAAATAATGATTGTAATGGAATATGAAAGCTACAACAAGGAATGATATGTGCAAGTAGAAATGAGCAAAGGAAAATTCAGAATGAATAAAACTGGGGGCCTTATAGCGAATGGAAAAAAATAGAAGAGAAAGAGAGGCACACGACTTCTTGTTAATTTAATGGTAAAACTAAAAATGATTCCTATCCTATGATAAAAACTTGGCATGGGAACCAAAATGGAAAGTGGTCATTGACTACATTATCCCATGTTAGGTAGGACTCTTATGCCAAACTAGTACAAAATGCAGATAGAGAAGGCTAGTGCACCAATATCCAACAGTTTCGACCCTATCGAAACTTCTGGAGGAAAAAGTTTCAAATGAATCGTAATAGAGGGGAGGCCTAAACCTATATGCAATTTTCCTAATATATCTAAGCAGATCAAGCAATGTCCAAATCATGATCCCTAAGAAACCATGAATCCAGCTTAAAATCATGTATCCAAGAAATAACAAAACCATGATCACATATAAAAAATTTAAAAATAATGATCTGATATGTGTCACTTTGATAGGGTTATTTTCAAATTCAATGTATTCAACAAAATTCACTACCAAGGAAAAGTCTAACAATGAAGACTCAATAATTCCAAGGACTATGGACCTATAATCAATAAGATCAAATTCATGAGGAAGATCAAAGCTGAAAGCGATAATATAGTCTGCAGGAATGGACTCACCATCACAAGAGTCTAAGAATATACTAAAAGAAATAGATTCATCAAGAACATCAACTTGTAGCTCAATGAAAGAGTCCAAATATTAAAAAATGCCAATTTTTTAGATCCACAAATAGTGATATCATAATCAAAAGGAAAATTGGAGCTAGATTTGATTGAAACTAGGTCCAATCTAGGGACATGATATTTGCAAAGGACATAAATATCCAAAGGAATGTTAGAATCAATCATATCCTCTAGGATAAATTCATCTAAGGGAATGATGTCATCCTATAGAAAACACATGTCATAACATTCACTTGGACCAACAAGGTGGAGAAGAGGTTTCAATGCCTCCATTGGATAAATCACCCTGTCAATTATCCGAACCAAGTCCCAAGAAGGTGAGCATGAATGAAGAGGATTCTTCTCAGTAGAAATTGGACACAAGGGATATGAGGCCACATAATTCACCCATGGAAGGGTATTTTCTATTGAAACACTAGGAAACAAACAAAGGGGATGCTTGGTCTAAAGTTGGGTAATGAGGAGGATCAACAAATTCAATCTAATTAATAGTGACAATGCACACAGTAATATATAGTGAAAATGTAGACACCACAACATTCATAACATATACATAATCACACCCATGGATCATATTGAAGTCCAATTCCCCCCAATAGCTATAAAATCAACTAAGACAATATTTATACCTATTGTAGTAGGAAATTGAGGAAGAAACCCCAAAGGTTCACTAGGCATTCTTTGAAAATTCATTAACTGACTGGAAATAGGCACAAGGTGTGTAGAACCCACACCTTTCCAAGCATGTGTATGGAATACTAACTAAGGCTCCTTCATCTACAATACATTGAAAAATTGTCTAGTGTTTAAATTGAACCCTTATTTGGAAGGGTGTAGAAGAAGGAAGATGAAGTTTGGATAGACTATTCCATTCAAAGAAAGCAATCCTAGAGATTGGTGTGGGATCATTCAAAGGGACTAGAGTGGCTCCTTGTCTAGAAATTTCTAAACTATTAGTGTAGAACACTTGAGTATAAGTCACACTGCTCTCTAAAGGAAGAGTGGGGTTGACCAAAGATTACATTAGTTCGACCACTTCAATCTTGTCACTATCCAATGTAAGAGTTGGATCATTTAAATATTGCATCAATTTGACCACTTGAATCTTGTCACTCTCCAAGGTAAGAGTGGGATTGATTGAATATTGCATTGTTTTTTCCACTTTATCAACCAAGAGGTTGAATTGGCTATTGGGAAACTATAGGTTGTTCAGGAGCAGAAGATCCTTGAGATAGGGACCACACTCTTTATACATCTTGAATAGTGGGGCACATGTGAGTAAGGTGATCTCCCTTACAAATATTACAAGGGAACTTAGGCTTGTGTCCCATTATTCCAGGTTTCTCAATAGTGTCGATAATCATTGTATGACTTGTAATTCTTGGTTCTTTTCCCCTAGCATGAATTGAAACGATTAATTTATTTCCCAACATGACTTATAGTGGTTGTTTTCTTGATCCTATCATCGATTCCAGTGGTCGGTTGCATGCACCCAGTGTGACTTGCAGTGACTTGCCTCCAATATAATTTGCAATTACAAGTGACTTTCCCTTATCATGACTTGCATTGGCTAGGGAATTCCGCCCAACATGATTTGCAGTGACTTGGAATGCCCCCTTTTCTTCAAATCTTCTTCTTATTCTTCCTCTTTCTATTCATTTTATATTTCTAATGACTAGTTTATAGACTCTCACTAATTTAGGTGGATAGAGGAGGATAAGGTTTCATTTGCAAAAAAAGGAAAAAAAAATTATGCTCTTGACATACAATGCCTACTTGAGAATAATCATGAACATTTATGACATTCAGAGTGGAAAACAACCAAATTAGTATCCCCATGGTTAATCGAAGATTTTCAAAGTGGCCATAAAGGGAGCACCAACATTTCCATAGAAAGGAAAAGCACAAGGATCCTCTTATAGATGTGTACCTTGTTTGGTTTCCTCATGAATTTTAGCCATATCCTCCAATCCAAAAAACAAATCTATAATGCATTATAAGGTGTTGAAAAATTACAATCAACACACCCTTTAAAAGAATCTATAAGATACAACAAAGAAAAATCACTCTCCCGGAGATCAAACCAGGGTGATTAAGTCCCAAGTTCAATCAATGAAGAGATGAACAAGGGCCTTCCAAAGTTCATCCTGGGATGATTAGGGCCCAATTCCAATCAATTAAGATGTGAGAGATGGTTAGGTAACCTTCATGCAACAATCATCCAAGGTGAAAGTGTCCTCATGAATATGGGGAGTTGAGGTGGATATTATGTGTCTCTCTTAGGTACAGCAAGCACTTCCCACTTGTAGTCACCTACGAGAAATCTAGGATAGGAAACTATGGCTACTACTTCACAATTGATAGTTTGGAGAAATAGTCATGGTTCAGGTATTTGCGAATGGGAATATAAAGTAGGATCAAGTCCTATACCCAAAACATCAGAGAGAGGTGGTGTCACATCGAGGAATTTCCATTTCACATAAAGTTCCCTAACTCACATAGGCTACTGAACAATCAATGAGGTGACAATATCAATTTCTTACTCAAATTAACCTCATTCTTGACGCATGTGTTAGATGCGCTTTCCCAACTAGTACTTCTTACTACTAATGGATTTAACATTCTCTAGTCAAATCCTAGTCTTGTTTTATGTGGCCTTAGAGAATTTACTCTCCAATCCTACAAACAAGTATTTAGAACCTATACTATTGTTGGTTTTTACAAAAGAAAACGAGCCTAGTTATTTTTAAGTTGAATTGGTTTTTCAATGATCTTTCAATTTCAATTAGGAAAGAAAAATGTTCACAAGATGCAATATCTCTTCAAAATATTAAGAATACTAAGCGGAGACTCACTCTTTCATTCTTCACTATAACATTAGCGAGCACAACTTTATGAAATCTAAGAACAATCAATCAATCAAACTAACCAATTCACTTCACTTTCAACAATAGACCTCAAGAATCATGTAACCTCTAATCACTTAAAAAAGGAAAAATGCAACAACCAAACTTACACCAAAAATGCAATGAAACAAGGCAAAAAAGGTACTGAACAATGAAAGTTTTTCTCTTATTTACCTATAAAGAAATGAAAGGGGGGAAACCAAACAAATCTAAGATTACTATGATGCAGTACAAATTGGTACAGTTCCTAATAGGGCACACAATCAATTGACTAAACAAATCCAAATACACAAGCAAATAGATAAGCATGAGTTACTTTTTCTCATTAACAAATGTACATATAAATACATTGAGGTGACCCTTGGGTTCATATTCCCAATGTATCACTTGGAATCCAAATGAATATTCACATTCACATGTGACTCTTGGTGTGAATGTGCATACTAATACAAAATATAACAATAATCAACCCTCAAAGGATTAATATTCCCAACAATCCCCCCCTTAATTTGAATGGGTATCAGGAGTCCAAGCAAAGAGCTGAAATATGGAGTTGCAAATGGTTGAACATGCTCTCTAAATCAATAGTTAGTAGAATATGATGTTGTCTACTAAATGGGTGGTTGTATGACCACAAACTCTATAACTTGGTGATAAATCTAGTTCTCTATCAAAGGTTCCCTCTATAACTTAGTGCTAACTTTGGTTCTCGTTGAGTGGTTCTCTCTGGAACTTGTCTCTAGGGCTCAATAGTTCCTTCTAGAAAATGGTGTTTTAAGGACCAACACAAGATGATGTTAAGCATAAGCAACAAAAGGCTGATGTATTCTACTAAATGGGCGGTTTTAGGAAACCCACAAACCAAATCATGCTCATTGGAACATGGCTCTAACTTTGGCTCTTGTTGCAATTCTAACTATGGCTAGGTGGCTCTGGAAATTGGCACAAGGTTCTGGATATGGCTCTATCTCTAGTACAGGCTTGCTTGTTCCCACTTGCTTGTTCTTGCTCACTTTTTTATGACTATTAATCAATACCCTTCTCAGGAACAATTTGAGGAGAAGAAAATTTCTCAACTGCAAGATGCGTCATTACTCGAGAATGAAATTTTTGGTATGACTTATAAGTCTTCTTGGTTGTTAATGACCATTTCCAAGAAGCAATCCACCCATAGTGAATCTTCTAGCTTACGAGTTTCTTCAACATGAAGCATATATTTGAAGAGTGGGTATGCCTTTCCACACTGCTTACAAAGGTGAAGATCAAAACACTGATATTTCATATGTCCAACTCGATCACAATGTTAGCATTTCAAAATCTGAAGTGGAGTAGATGAAGATGAAATTTATTTTAAGAACCGTGCACTTTGAAAATGGATTGGCTTGGAGTAGTCAAGAATGTGAAATGTCAGTTCCTTGTCATATCCAAGACAGGTTTTGTGCTTGTTGTGTAGAATTTCTTCCCAAGGTCTAATGATGGGATTGAAAAGAACAAGCTAAACATGCGCATGGGAAACATCATCTTATTTTTATTTTTCTTCTGAATTGGAGCCACTGATTTGATTGTGTTATTTTGAAGTGGCATACTTATGTGCAGGTTGCTGAAAGGAATCACTAGGAAGATTGTTCTGAACATGAACAAGTTCATAATGTATTTCTTCTTGTTAAAGATGCAACTCAAGATATAGAAACTCAAGTGTGTCTTGCGAATCTTGTACACAATTTCGAATAAGATTGAGTGTTGTATTTTTTACCATGGAAGTGTCGTTGAAAGAAGAGAGAAGTAGAGTGTTTAGTAACTCTACTAAACCATTGATTCTCACCCTTAATACAAGACTCATCAACTAATACTCCAACTCATAAATGAAATGGTGTTGGCTTATACCGAAAGTGCATATGATTACAATTCAACTCAGTTTTGATTTTACAGAAATCAATCGCAAGTGCCAAAAATGCATGAGAGCTTACAAAAGTAATTGTTTTCAAGGTACAGAGTGGAATCTGAAGCTAAATTGATCTTAAAATATGAATGATTTACCTTCATTGTTTTTTCAAGGGCACTAAAACAAACATACATCTGTACACAAATAAAAAATCATACATCTGTACACAAATAAAAAATCACCAAATTTATGCTACTAGTTGCTCCTCACAATACTCAAGATCTATGCAGTAACAATCTAAAGATGTCAAACTTCTAGCATTTTCTCTGAATTTCTCAAAGAGGAAACACCTTTTATTGAATATGTAGTCAATCCTTATTCAAAGCATCTTATTTGGTAATCAACAAATTTAAATGGATCCTATCAAATAGTCTTGAAACAAAGGAAAAGTCTTCTTAATAAATGCAAGTGATATATTTGCAAGTGTGTGGGCATGAGGAGACATAGAGGTATCACTAGCCGATAGCATGCACATTGTTTCAGGAACAATAATTTATCCAATGCTTGTTGAATCTCCAATAGTCACACATTAAATCTCTAGATTAGGGTTTCCTCATCACTCAATTAAATGCATATTCCACCAATCAAACCTCTAACTATAGAATGCAACCTCTAATGATAACATCCAACAATAACATAGCAGCATATCATTCAACGCAACTATAGCCACAACAATAATTCAATGCCAATAATATATTTAACGCACCAGGAAACAAGAGGAATATGATATATCTCTCCACGATGAAGAGAAAACAAAATACCTCCAACAAATCAAATTTCTTACACCACGTAGAGGGATATTTAATAAACGTAGAGGGAATCCTTTCGATGTGTACTGGTGCTCTGAATCATGAAGAAGCTCTCCATGAGGATTTGTAATGGTTGTATCCTGCACACGAATGTGGTTTTAGTTTTAGCGAATGATAGCAATATCTCCACGAGAGATCTCAAATCCAGTTCTACTAATGTCAACATAGCTCCAGTCTTGGAAAATGTTCACAACTTAGCTCCAATTCTAGCATTGTCAAAACAACTCTAGCGTTAATACACATCAATGCCATACGCTGAAGAAAACAGGGGAACCATGTATGAATTTTTGATCTAGGCGTCTCACACTACACGAATCTGTCTTTAGAACCAACTTACCTCATGTATTGAATAAAGAATTCATTGGTATTCTCTCTCTAGTTTTGATAGTAGTACTTGGCCCACACTGCTCCGACAAAAATGAGATACAAATATAATGGTTTCCTTCCAAAATAGGGGTGATTACAAAAATGAGAGATTACTTGGATATCAACAATATTCATGAGTGTAATATAGTCTTCCCCAATGTAGAAAGAGGATTGTTCAATGCAACTCTTGTGGGAACTCTCTAATGATGACAGCTCCAACTGGTGCAATATTCAATAGTTCCAATGTTGCAGGCATAGTCTTCAACCCGTAACCCTAGAAAACTTAGGAGAGAGCTCAATGCTTACCTACACTCCAAAAAATGAAGAGAATGGGCACAAACAACCCTAGAAGAACTTGGGAGAGGCATCAATGCTCAATTAGTGTGTTATTGCTGGTAATGCCTCACAGACCCATAGGAAAGGTAACTAGCAGGACTCATTGGTCTAATGCATGCATCATGGTTCAATTTTGGTATTAATACTCATGCATAAAAACATTTTCTTATTTATGTTTACATATTTCAAAAACCTAAAAATGAAATATGACAAAACATATGTACTCACCTATCCGTTAGAATATGTAATGATGACTTATGTGATATATTGGTAAAATATCATTTAAAGGCATAAAATAACTCTAATGTTATAAAATAGAGTTATCCCACATGCATCATTGCAATTATATCATTTATAACCATTCTCTATATAAAGAGGAGGAAATTCATTTATCCCACATGTATTATGGGATGTATTGTAATCCAAACCTCTTGGTATATAAGAGAGGTGCAGGAAACCCTTTTGGGTATGTGTTGATTGTAATTCATCACACATCACATGTTGTGTATGTCATTTGTACACACATTGTATGATGGATCTTGATGTGATGCATATGTGAGGATGCTATGTAATCTATGAGATCTTTTTCATTAATGGAAGATGCAACCCTTCCCATGGACGTAGCCCAATTGGGTGAACCACGTATATCTGGTGTTCTCTTTTTTCTTGATCTCTTTATGTCCATGTTGGTATGTTATTGTTTCTTAGATATGTAAGCTAGTTTAGCTAGATCTTAATCTCTCACATGGTATCAGAGCTAGTTGCTATGATCTAGCACCTTCTATAACTTTCATCAATAACTATTATCATTTGGGCATTGTTTATTTTTTATAGATTTACTTTCTATCTGGTATCCATTAGGCTTCTCTTCAGATCTGGGCATGTTTCCGCAGTTTTTTACTTCTAACTCTAACCTTGTTGTGTAGATTTTTGTAGAAAATTTTCAAGGGTTTCTTAATGTTATTTTTGTAGATCTATACCTTTTTTGGATTTTCCTCAAGGAGATCTCTCTTCCGGTTGACAGATCGGCAGTTTTCGTCCAAGTTTGGTTGAATTTGTGCAGGTTTCTGTGTTCGGCAGAATCAACACGTCTTTCGGCCTAAAACTTGACGTTCGCGACTTTTGCTTCACAGACAACATGGGTAACCATGACTTGCCCTATTGCAAACTCGTGAGTATAATGCAGACCCGTGACTTTTAGTGTACAGACTCGTGTGTGCCACAGCATACTTGCGACTGTTTTACTGCGAACTCGCGTTTACTTCAGTATAACCGCGACTTCACTGTATAGGGACCCGCGAGTGCTTCGACATAACTGTGACCTTACTGTACAGAGACCCACAAATTTCCAATCAGAACCGCGTCCTTCTCCTTTATAGACTCACGAACTTGCGACTTCTCTGAGCATAACCCGTGAGTACACGTGTGTTTACTTTGGCAGACCCACGAGTGACTTTATTTGGCACCTTTTCTAAGGGCTGTAGGTAAAGTTTATGTTTTCTGTTTTGGAAAATTTTCATCTCTTATCTTGGAATTTCTGTCATAAGCTTCTTGACCTCTTTGCATTAGGATTTTTGTTATGATTCATCATATTTACAGAGGTTGTCTTATTCGTGTTTATGTCTCTAACCTTCTTTGTGTGGAAGATGTTTTGACATTTTCATAAGCATGGATCTCTAGTATGGTAATGGTGACATCAATAAATGAACCTATGCTTAGGACTTAGTTGTTTAATGACTATATTTTTCATATCTATAAGTGAAATCTTGGCTCATTCTTCTATCTTGGTATCTATTATGCTCACTCATGCTTATGCTCCTTTATCTTTTATCATAACTTATCCTATCATTTTTTGATAATCTGTTGCTCAAATTTATATGGTCTTGCATAGAAGTGACATCATTTATTTATATGTTCTTAAGCAATGCCATTTTATCATATCTTATGTATTTTGGGCTTATCATGTTTTTTATATGCCTTATTATTGGAAGTTCCTTTGTGTAGGTTCGTTATCCATGTTGTGGGATAGCTTGCTTCTGTTCTTCCTTCCTTGTTTAAGCATATGCTGGTTGCGGATCTCTGGTTCCTCTTAAGAAGGAATGTAATGTTGAATTTTATCATGTTCTAACATATTTCAGTAATGTTGTATGATGGATATCCATATTCTACTGTTAAAGTCATGATGTTCATCTGTATGATATCATTTTCGATGTATAGACCATTGGGGTCTTGTTTCTTTGATGTTTGAGGTCTTCTACAGATATTTATATTGCACCTTGATTGGAAGAATGTCTGCTATCTACATGCGTATTGGCCATCTGGGTATTTAGTACACTGTTGTGGTTCTCTTAGCCACATTTTATGTTGTATCAGCCATCAGAAGGTATCTGTACACTGGTGTGGATGTTATATCAGAGTACTTCAATTATCAGTTATGGTTGTGATGATTCTTGTGATGATCTAGGAATCTTGTGGATCTAGTAGCCATGATGTCTTCTCTTTAGATTTGGGCATCTTGTTGGTGGATTGTGTCACATGTTTGTTTCATCGTACAACCTGTTTAGTGTGCAATTTCATGATTCAATGAGAAGCAGGTGTTGTCTTCATCAAATCCATGAGGTGAAGTGTGTTTTATTCGCATCTTATGGAGCATTCTGGAAATTTTCATCATGGGTGATGTTGGGGTGTTTCCACCTTCCTTCCATTTGTATTCTTTCTCCCAGTCATCATTAAGGGAGAGTGTTAGAATATGTAATGATGACTTATGTGATATATTGGTAAAATATCATTTAAAGGCATAAAATAACTCTAATGTTATAAAATAGAGTTATCCCACATGCATCATTGTAATTATATCCTTTGTAACCATTCTCTATATAAAGAGGAGAAAATTCATTTATCCCACATGTATTATGGGATGTATTGTAATCCAAACCTATTGGTATATAAGAGAGGTGAATGAGATCCTTTTGGGCATGTGTTGATTGTAATTCATCACACATCACATGTTGTGTGTGTCATTTGTACACAAATTGTATGATGGAGCTTGATGTGATGCATATGTGAGGATTCCATGTAATCTCTTAGATATTTTTCATTAATGGAAGATGCAACCCTTCTCGTGGACGTAGCCCAATTGGGTGAACCACGTATATCTGGTGTTCTCTTTTTTCTTGACCTCTTTATGTCCATGTTGGTATGTTATTGTTTCTTAGATAAGTAAGCTAGTTTATCTAGATCTTAATCTCTGACACTATCTGCCCCCATGGTCCTCCTGGCCCGATTCATTAGGTCTGGGTCATGTCAGAAATTGAGTCCCACAAATGGGAACTCCTCAATACCTGGTACCTATCGGCTCCACCATGCATGGAACTCATCATCAAAAGTGCGGGTGGCTGAGCCTCCTCCTAGCCAGTAGAGTAAGTTTTTCCATCGATCCATCCCAGGATATCTTGGATCTAAGGGTGGCAAATAAAACCTTGGGCTCATTCCTCGAAGCCTCTAAAAGAAGAAATATACTAAGATGCTTCCGTACCCAAATTTTCTGAGTTTCCCATTTTTGCAATCCGTCATTTGGCATTTCATATTAGCCAGCAAGCAAGTACACCAGTAAAAAATTGTTCATGTCAAACACTCTACTCCAATTTGCATAAATCCCCTTGAAGATAAATGCAATACTATCGATCCAACAACCCTCATGAATCATTGTGACTAATACTTTCAGTGGAAAGCTTGTGATAGTAGCTATGTGAATCTGACTACATGTTTTCTTTTTCCTTGACACACACTATGTTTGAAGGATTACTGAATATATAGGACAAATGCACGCCCTTTTATGTTCATTTGTTATCCTCTTCGAGATAGATAAGTCATAAAGTATATGTCCTCTACTGTTATCTCTAGGACTTCTCCATTGATCACGAAGGCTCCTTGATCTAGGTTCCAGTATCAGATGGGAGTTTGTAGAATTCCTTTTTGAGCCCTCATATTGGATACTCTAAATAACTTGAGTAATCCACACCCATGCAAAGTGTTCAATGTTAGTGGGTCCCCAAGTACATCCCGATCCATTTCTTCATGTTCACACTCCCTCCATATGATGGCCATATATGAAAATTTCATCTTTGTTAGTCAATGCACAATTTTTTATTGCCTAACACTGTAAATCGTTTGCAGTTCTATAACAGTTGCGATTGAATGGCTAGAAAACTTATACACAGTGGCGATTTTCCTGAAAATCGCTACCTGATTATAGTTTTCCAGTAATTAGGTTGCGAACCTTTTAGGGTAGGGAATAAAATAAAAATCAAGACTAAAACTATGAAGTAAAAGTATGAAAATACAAGTTCAGGGATGGAGAATCTACCTAGAGGTAGTAGCAGTCAAATTGATGGCGTGTACACTTGGTATTCAATGATCAAATTTCTAGGGCTCGTTGCTCTTCAATGGGTAAAAAACACAATGAAATACAATTTTGTTATTTTGTTTCATATATATGTTTTTCACTTTTTAATTTTTACCCACACTATTTAGTTGTGCACTTTGTTTTTATATTATGGACTAATATTAATACCTTTATTCCTAGTACTTGACATTTTTGAACTCGGTGACTTAAGCCAAGGGCTTAATTTTTCGAATGGTGGTCTTCTAGAGGTTTGCTCTTTAAATATGTCATATAGGTTAGGATTTTTCTTGTTATGCAACCAAGACCCAGAAATAGCATAAAAAGAGCAGAAATAGACCAGAAGAAAGTAATCCATGCCTTAAAATGAAGAACATAGATGGATATCAAGCCTCTTCGAGGGGGAAACCTCCTTACACAATGTAATAAGTTCATAAGACAAGGAAAGATACAATGATGACTAAAATGAAAATATCTCCTTCCTATATATAGGAGACAAAGGTGTACAATAACAACTTATAGACCCAAGCCGGCATCAATAATTTGTAATACACCACAATGTAGGGGGTAATGCACCACTCTATAGGGGGTAATGTGCCATCGTTTGAACTAGTATCTTGTCACCGATTACCTTCTTTAAACATGAAACATGGAAAACTGGATGGACTCATGAATATGTAGGCAGTTCCAATTTGTAGGCCATACTACCAATCTTTTGTAGCACCTTATAGGGACCATATTATTTAGGTGATAATTTATTATCCTTCTTGATGTTATTCAAGGACATTTGTTTGTATGGTTGTAGTCTTAAAAACACCCAATCCCCCACATCAAAGCTTTGTTCATTGTGGTGTTGATCTGCTTGTTGTTTCATTCGATTCTGTGCCAAAGTCAAGTTGTCCTTTAAGAGTCGAAGGACTTGTTGTTGATGCTCCATGTGGTATTCCACTGCTTGAACCTTAGATGAGTCTCTTAGTGAAGATGTGATGGATGGTGGATGATAGCCATAAAGTGCCATAAATGGTTTCATTTTTGTTGATGTATGGAAGGAAGTGTTATACAACCATTCTGCCAAGGGTAACCACTTGATCCATTGTGTTTGTTTATCAGCTGCAAAACATCAAAGATATTCTTCCAAACATTTGTTCACTATCTTTGTTTTTCCATTAGATTGAGGATGATAAGATGAGCTATGAGCCAGCTAAGTACCCAAACAAGAAAATAATTTAGTCCAAAAATTGCCAGTGAAAATCGGATCACTACCACTTACTATAATATTTGGAGTACCATGTAGTTTTTGGACTATTTCCATAAAAGAAGGGGCGACTATGATAGATTTGAAAGGGTGAGATAGTGCAAAAATGTGTGCATATTTAGTAAGTCTATAAACAACCACCATGATGGCACTCTTTCCTTCAGACATTGGTAAACCTGTGATAAAATCCATTGAGACCTTTGTCCATCATTGGCTTGGAATGGCAAGTGGTTGTAGAAGACCCGGGGTCTTAATTGTTTCCACTTTATTTTGTTGGCAAACCAAACATTCTGTCACAAATTTTCGAACATCAATTTTAAGACCATCCCCAAAAAAATATTTCTTGACCCTGTGGTAGGTTTTTAAGAAACCTGAGTACCCTCCTATCGGTGAAGAGTGGAATTCCAAAAGTACCTTTTGCTTGAGTTGGGAACTATTACAAAGATATAAGCAATCCTTGTAACATAGCAAGTCATTATTCCACATAAATGTATTAGAGGCACTAGGATCCTGTTGCATCTTTTGAATGAATGTCCATATTTCTTCGTCATTCTTCCATTCATCCCTTGCTTTGGTTATATAATCTGGTTGGATGATGGAGATAGCATAGAGAAATGCTTCAACATCCTCATCTTTCCTAGAGAGTGAATCTGCCACAATATTTTTCTTCCCCTTTTTGTAGATGATTTCAAAATCATATCCCAACATATTTGTTACCCACTTTTGATGATCTTTTGAAGATAGCCTTTTTTCCAAGAAACATGTAAGGCTATCATGATCAGTTTTCACCTTGAAATGTCTTCCTATGAGGTAGGGGCGCCATTGCTTCAAGGCATGTAGAATTTCTAGCATTTCATTCTCATAAATTGGTTTGTGTAGATTCTTCCCCTTAATTGGCCAGCTTTCAAAGGCAAGGGGCCTTCCATCTTACATTAGAACAACACAAATGTCATTCCCTGATGCATCGGATTCCACGATGAAGGTTTTTGTGAAATCAAGTGTAGCCAATACCGGAGCTTTTAAGATGGCCTCTTTGAGTTCTTCAAAGTCCTTAGTTGAATCCGGACTCCATGAAAATGCATCCTTTTTCAGTAATGCTGTTAAGGGTGCTGCTATCTGCCCATAATTCTGAACAAACTTACGATAATACCCTGTCAACCCGAGAAATCCCCTAAGGTGTTTTAGGGTTGTACGGATCTTCCATTCCTGTATTGATTTAATTTTGTTAGGTTTGACTTTAATTCCTTCATGAGAGACGACACGACCCAGGTATTCCACCTCCTGTACTCCAAAGAAACATTTGGATGGTTTTAAGTATAATTGTTATTCCTCCAATGGTGTGAGAACCTTATCAACATGTTGAACATGGGATCCCCAAGATTTACTGTAGATCAGTATATCATCAAAGAATACTAACACAATTTTTCGAAGAAAGGTCTTGAAGATGGAATTCATCAAACCTTGAAATGTGGAGGGCACATTTGTATGGCCAAAATGCATGACTAAAAACTCATAATGGCATTCATGAGTTCGGAAAGTTGTTTTTAGAATGTCCTCTTTATTCATTCTGATCCGATGATAGCCTGAGCGAAGATCCAACTTGGTGAAGTAAATTTACATGTGTAATTCATCTAACAATTCATCAATAACCGGAATGGGGAATTAATCTTTAATAGTGAGCTTGTTGAGCTCTCTATAATCTACACACATACACCATGAGCCATACTTTTTGTGCACCAATATTACTAGAGAAGAGTAAGAACTTTGGCTAGGTTGAATTATTCCAGCCTCTAACATTTATGTGACCATATGCTGAATTTCACTTTTCTAGGCATAGGGATATCTGCAAGGCCTGATATTGGGTGGAGCACTTCATGGAACTAAGTGAATAGCATTATCATGTTCTTGAGTAGGTGGGATACCTGTGGGAATATTATCAAATACCTTGGAATGATTGCCGAGGACCTGTTGTAGATCTGGAGAGATGGACAATTTAGGTGTTTGAACATCTAGTGAGCAAAATTATTCAATTACACCTCATTATTCCTTCCAAAGAATATTGGTCATGCCATTAGAGTTGATTATCTTACCAGGTCTCCCTGTGATACCTCTTCACACAAATTATTTTCCTCCTTGAAAAGTTTTCAATAAAATCTCTTGAAAATTAAAAGCTATTGTTCCCAGAGATTGTAGCCATTAGACCCCTAGGACCACATCAGTCTCACCCATTGGAATTGCGATCATTGGATTATTTAGGACATACTCTCCCATAGAGAGATCTATCTTATGACATTTTAGTGAGAAATTTATAGTTATTCCATCCACAACCATGAACTGAAAATCCGGTGTTGGATATATAAAGCAATTTAAATCCTATGTTATCTTACAATGAATAAAATTGTGAGTACTGCCATAATCAATTAGTACTATTACCTTTTTCTTCTTGATATAGCCTTCTATATTGAGAGTTTGAGGAGTGGTAATTCTAGCCAAAGCATTGCAAGATATGGTGGGGTGAATTTCTTCTACTTCAATTCCCGGTGTTGGTTCCTGGTGTGAATCCTCTTCTTTTGATGCTTCTTGTTCATTTTCTTCCTCTTCTTCACAATCTATGTAAAATAGTTTCTTCTCAGTGCACTTGTGGCCCTTAGTGTATTTTCTATCAAAACTGTAACAAAGCCCTTTTTCTCTTTTTTCTTCTAGTTGTTGATCTGTCAACCTTGTAGGTTGTGGCAGACTCGAGACCACACTTCCTTCCTTATAGTTGTAAGTGGTAGGCTTCCTTGTTGCCATAATTTTGTTTTCAAATTTTCTTGCCACCCTAAATGCATGCTCCAAGACTTAGGTTCCCAAAGGTGAACCTCATGTTGGATTTTATCCTTCAAAGTTCTAATAAATAGATCCAACAAATTATCTTCTGAAATATTCTTCACTCTGAGACTTAAATTTTGAAATTGCTTGATGTGCTCTATAACTGGTCCTCTTTGCTTGAGATTTACTAAATGGATAAAGAAGGTGTTTCTATTTATATCCCCATAATGTGCAATCAATTCTTTTGTGAATATAGACCAAGAGATAATAGAGTCATTTTTACGGTTAAAAATCCATTGGTACCATACAAATTGATCAGGCTCTAAATATAAGGATGTAATAGTTACCTTTTGCAAAGTTGGCACTTGGTGTAGATCAAAGAATTACTCCATCTAGAATATCCAAGTTATTGGATCATTGCAATCAAAATTTCTCATGTAAATTTTGGGAATAGAGTAGTTCCTTGGACCTGAGTTGAAACCATGATTATGTAGTGAATCATCAAATTTATGGCTCTCAAACTTCTTGTTCTCCAATTGTTTTTCAATTTCCACAATAGATGAATGGAATAAGTCCCCTTTTTCCTCCTTATCCTCTTCTTGATTAGATGAATGAGGAATAAAGCTATGTTTTATATCATTCATTAGTTCATTCAATTCTTGAAGATCTTATTTACTAACCATCCCCTTGAGATCCTCTTTACTGACCATGTTTTTCAATTCCTTTTCGATATCACCTTTTTGGTTTAACAATTGAGTATATGTCACTGCCATTTTACTCTATTCCTCAAACTTTTCACTTAACTCGGTCAAGTCGCGTCTTAATTCTTCATTTTCTTCAAATGTCGAGGATGAATCCTCGGGTGGTTTGATTGGAGTGTTATTTTTTACACTTCATTTTGGTGTAATTTTGAACAATATAAATATGTATCACACCCTAGGGTTCCCACAAACATATTATTCTACTTAAATTTATTCAAATTTAAAATGACGTACCTTTTTTAACCTTGATTGGAAGACTGTTTTATGGCCGACTTGGAACTGAGGTAAAATTGACATTTTGGCTCCTCTAGGTCTGAAAATTCGTCTTGTTGCATTCTGATGTGTCCTCTTTCAGATGTTGTAGGTCTGACCTAATTTGGATTCTCTAGTAATAAGTTATTGCAAATATCCCAACACTTCTTATTTTTGTCCTATCCATAAGAGAGAACTTGTACAGTATTCCACGTGTCCAATAATTTGTATATGAGGCTGAAAACTCTATCACAATTACATTGTTTTGTATCCTTTCTAATGCAATAGGTCTCACCCAATTTGGATCTTTCATGCATAAGATATGACCATTTTCTTGGAACACCTGTTTTAGACTAGTTTTTGGACTAGTCAAAACCATATATTTCAAGGCGAATATATCTGAACCTGTAATGTATCGGGATCTGAAAATTGAACCACAAATATCTAGGAATTTTCTAGAGATGGGTTTTTAATCTCTACTTATGAATCCTTGTACAAAAAAAATTATAGCGAAACCTCCAAGATGACTCATTTTGAAGAAACAAGTCCCGAGGAAAGAGCTCTAATACCAAATGTTATGCAACCAAGTCCCATAAATAGCATAAAAAAGCAGAAATAGACTAGAAGAAAGTAATCCACGCCTTAATAATGAATAAAAGAGATGAATATCAAGCATGTTCGAGGGGGAAGCCTCCTTGCACAATGTACTAAGTACATAATATAAGACAAGATACAATGATGACTAAAATGAAATTATATCCTTCCTATATATAGGAGACAAAGGTGTACAATAACAACTAATAGACCCAAGAAGACATCAATAATACGTAGTACACCACAATAAGGGGGGTAATCCGCCACTCTGTAGGGGGTAATGTGCCATCATTAAGGGCTTAACATTTCTATTATGGATATTGCATCTAGCCTTTTTTTCTCTTGTAATCCTTAATATCACATTTCACGTGAATAGGAGAATATCTCTCTTTTTCTAAGTCATTATTTTTTCATGAATAGAGCCTACCTCACATGAGACGCCCTAGTTAGCATCCTTTTCTTCCATTTTGGTGCCCATGCTATGTTTTTCATAAGCTTAGGAGCCTTGGTAGTTCTGTCATGACTTTGAGAAGAAACCGCATGTCTTTCTCTCTCATCTTTCTATCCATCCCCTATAAGGCTACCGCTTTTTTGTTTAAGTTGTAATTGCATTTGCATCTACCCTGCTTGTGATTACGAGCCTAATTTTGTATTTCACGCTTTTAGCTCGTTATATAATCCCTCATTTCTTATCTCATTTTCACTAAGCCCTGTAGCACTTTTCCTTTGCAACTTGACACCCCTAACCGCGAGGAAACACACCCCGAGTGTCATTATCTTTCCATTTTCCTTGATTTATGCATAGGTTTGTTCCTTACGCTTGGAACTAGTCCTACTTTCCCTGATACTCGTTTTATCCTATGTACTATACCATTCTTTTATTCTTTTTTAGGCTTTAATAATATGAAAAAGAAAAAAAAATATTATAAAAAGGGAAGGGAAATGAAAGTTATCCAATGTCTATTTACTATTGGAAACTAGTTGTATCATCATTGAACAGAGCACCGTGTTGAGTCTATCAACCATATTGGGTTATAGTTTTGACCTTAGGATTTGAGACATGATTGTAGAGTTAGGACTCCTCTGATTGCTTACTCTTCCAATCATATGGAGAATCTGTCAATGTCTCCTACATTGCAGATTTATATCATTGTCCCTTTGTGTTGCAAGTTTCCTAAGTCACTTTTGTGTCATCCTCACTGTTCAAGGATGCATCCCATGTTCGCCATTATACAGTTTCCTTGGCTTCATGTATCAACCATTCCCTGGTGTCAGTCTATTTTCATCATGTACTCAATGTTTCAGACTCATGCTTGTGTTGAAGGTCCCCATTGATTTCTTCCAAGTGGGTTAATGTCTAATCGATGACAACACATTTATTTTGAGGAATTAACCTAGAGTCGTGTCACCCTATCCCTGTTTACATTATTGAAAAGTAACCTTGCACTCAACAGAGAGACCACAACATTGGTCACTAATTGAGTCGTTTCCCTTAATTTTCGACATTAAGAAATCTATCCACATTTTGGGATTCATGCTATACCTTGGATTCCATTTTCATCATTGGAATTCCTCACCCTTGTCAATATATTTCATTATTGGTTGTTTCTTAGGGGATATTTTTCATGCACTATGTACATTGGGTGCATGCCAGAGACGTACTCAATGGTTCATTCTGCAAAACTTTGTCCTACTCTTGTCCCAAATGAAATCAGTCCTTGATCTCTCCCCGTGTTGGATGATGGGGGATACCTTAATGCATCCCTTCCAAGGGGTCTCTTTCCATTGACTTCAAATCATCTTGCTATGGAAATGAAATCTAGAGTTTAAGTAGTACCTTGGGGATTGTAGTCATCAGTGGCAGGTTCCCTCGCTATTGGGTATTGGGGATACATCAATGTCTCCTACTTGATAGATTCTGCTAGTGTTCCACTTCAAGAATATATATTCGTGCCTATTAGAATGTACTAGGTACCTTGGGTCTCATTATCATTATCGGTGGGTTCCCTTGCATTTGTTAATGGTATACATCAATGAACAGTAATCAAACGGTATCCCGACATGTTCGAATTTAGCTCATTTATTGGAATGGGTAGGATTCGTACCTTTAGGTGGTTTGGATGGAATACCTTGGGCCAACAATATCACCCTCATATTTTTCTATTTCCCAAGTTATCCAAGACTATAGCACACCTCATATGACACTGGTACCATTGGGAGAACTATTACTCATCTCAATTATATTGTCCTCCCAATGATTTATGAGCCATATACTCACTGTGTTCATTTGTGGATATGATCTCTAGTTTGACATAGATCCAACTTACATATTTTTTGGCTATGATCAGTTTTTGGGCATGGATCCATTATGTTTATTCGTGTCCATGACCCATCTATCTCTCACATGGATCCACCTTGTATTTCTCATGGCCATGACCGTTACATCAGTTACATATATGTTAAGGATCTGCATTGTATATTTCTAGTGGTCATGTTCTATCATCTTGAGTACGAATATATCTGTCCCAAGGATAAGACTATCTGACATCTTTTTCTATTTCAGGTACCTTGTTAGGAATTAGATTCTTGGACTCTTTGGTTTTTTTTATTCCATGTCCAATTCCATTAGTTTTTATAATGTATTTTGGCCATCATGTTCCCTTCTGATATCATACTTTAGGGACATTTGCTATAGTCCAAATTGACACTTATCCATCTGTGATGATAGTTCAAAGACAACACCTCAAATGTCAAATTTAGTTGCTATAGAGTTGACCATTGAATTCAATCCTCAATCATATCCCATTTCCCCTGAAAGTTTTAAAATCCCTTGAAAAGAGTATAATCATTCCCAAAGCTCTTGCAAGATGTGATTTATTCACCAAAAACCTTTGGTTTGACAATGATTCCAATAAAAAGTTGAAATTGCATGCTGTAAAAGCATTGCCTATGATTTAATCGCCTGTTGCTCTTTATTTGAGGGTCATTTCCTCAAAAAATATGAAAAATAAATAAAATTATGAAAATCGAGGAAGTTAGGGTTGTTTTGGCAACCACCTATCCAGTTACAACCTCCTCCTACCTGATGGTAACTATCTCAATTTACTATAAAAATAAAGAGAGATAGGCTATGAGAGGGGACTTTTTGCTTAAGTAAAGTGATGTTGGAGGAATTTCCTCATCTCCATCCATTTTGACGAGTTTCCCTGTGGATTGATATCAATTCCCTATGTTATAAAACTATTTCCCTTAGATAGTTTCATCCCTTTATACATTTGGAGGTTTGGTTGGGATTATTGGAGGAGACAAGCAGGAGACCCGGAGTCCTTGTTTTGCAAGGTTCCTGGTAGATTAAGTCAAACTTGTAATTTTTTGCTTTATGAATACAAATTGGAATCTTTTCCCTTCCCAGATTCAATGTTTATCATTGTTTGTGTTTGGCTTATTATTTGAAGAAGCTCATTTCATTTAATTAGTTTCATTTTATGTTAAAGTTGAATTTCATTATTTCTATTAGCAATCTGTTTAATGAATGTTTTTATGGTTGTGTTGCAAGTCAAATATCAGGAGCAAGCTTAATTAGAGAAAAGAAAACTATAAGGACCAACCGTCATAAATAAGGTGCACTTGCTTCTTCTTCAAAATCTCTTAGATTACATTTTTTGTAATTGGTATTAAGGAGTCTGTTTTGCTTGCGTTTAGACCCTATGATGTCTATCTGAGTTAAATCCAGTACATTGGTGATTACCCCAATCATTTGGATGAAATACATAACAACATCAATGGAAACTCCATTGGGGAGAAATCATGTGCTCTAGGGTTTCTAGGTCAGTTCCTCTGGTTTGTTTGATTTCTTTGAGTTCTTGCCAAGTTTTGTTTGGTTTTAGACCTTTGTAAATAACTTGAACTTTGTTTTTCTAAGTTTTCATTTGTATTTTCAAGCTTCTTAGAACAAAAATGTTTCATGTAATACTTATAGTAGTGATTTCCCAAAAAATCCACGTCGAGTTGTGTGAACAGTACCAATTTAATCATTGGAAATTGTGCAAATAGTAGTGATTTTTTCCCACCTTACTTGGCCTATAGGGTTGCTTGAGTTATTTTGGAAGTGATTGAGTGCTTTAGGTCCCATAGTGGCCTTTGAGAGTTAGGTTGTCTTGTCTGTGACCAAGTTTGACGTCTCTTTGAAATGTTTGGGTGAAATGTCTTTTGAAAAGTTAATTTATTTATGATCCTTTTCACTATTTGTTTGATACACTTTGAAAGAGTCTACCTATTTAGGTCATGTGGTGACCTCTCAGTAGTAGTGTGTCTACTCTATGATCATTTTGAGTTGGTTCTTTTGAACCTTTTGAGTGAAAGTTTTGAAAAACAATCTTATTGTGTAGACTGTCTTTTGCTCTTTTGAGTTTGTGATTTTGCTAGTCCTTTAAGGTGGAATCTCGGGGAATTTTCTTGTTTTTGTATGACCTTGATTTCATTAGTTGGGTACAAAATCAAGCTTTACGAAACCCTCTAACCTATTAAGTAATTTTGCTTGTTTGAATCTAAGAGTAGTTATGTATGCAATACTTTTCTCGACCTTGCATTCTTGTATGACTAAACAGTCTCGTGTTTGTGGTTACTTTCATTGAGTTTGATAAGGATATCATAAGTTTTTTTCATTGCTTTTATTGTTTAGTTGTTCATGGTTAAGCTCTCGTTTCTTATTTGAAAGAGAAAAACAAAATTGGATCAGTTCATGAAGTTGTTTTTTATTTATGTACATTGCAAGTGTCTTTAGAAGACTTAGATTTTAATTTTTGCATTGAAAACAAAAGCTACATTTGTGTTTTGGTTCAATATCAAGTTTTCATTTAAAGTATATTTATGCATTTTGTATCAAAAAGTAAAAAAAAAAAATGGATTTGCATTTGGTTTGTGTAATGCATGTGAATAATAAATTGAGTCCTCATTTTCATTTTAGGATTGAATTGAACTAACATACAAACTGAAGTTTGCATTTGCATTCAAAATTAAACTTGCATATGTTTATAAAATTGAATTTGCATTTGTAATTTAAAAAAAGGTTTCATACTTACATTTTAGGATTGAACTTACATTTAGTGTATCAATCTCCATTTAGGTTTCATACTTACATTTTAGGATTGAACTTACATTTTAGGATTGTTTATTAAATTCAATCTCCATTTGCATTGAATAGACTAAAGTTTCATTGTGCATTTGAAAACCTGTATCATATCTTTCATTTAGAACTTGCATGTACAACAAAAGACATTGAAAAGTGAAAGGTGCATATTAGGGGGTTGAGGGTGCTTCATTTTCAATAAAAGAGGGTAAAATATACATTAGTTTCCATACCTCTTTAGTTGCACAAGTTTTCTTCATTTGAAAGTGTTCTTAATTTTTATTTTCAATAAGAATCATTAATCGAAAAGAATAGGGAGGTTTTTCTTCTATAGAAATTCACCTAATAGCCTAGGGTTAGCACTTTGGAAACATGATTGTGAGTAAACTCCTCCAAAGCTAGATAAGACTAGAAACTAAGATTCACTAAAGAGAGACAAAATACATTAGTATCATGAATTACTTGTCGAGAAAGTGCCACTCAAATTGGATTCAAATGGTAGGAAAAGCTAGTCCAAATGGAAATATTGTCCCCTGTTGCTTGGATTAATGGGGTTATGCATGTCTGGGGGTTGATCAGGCGTGTCAAGTCATCAGGGTGACACCACTGCTCACTGAAAAAATCGTGTCTAGGACTTGTTTCCTACATTCCCTTCCCATTCACATAAGCCTTTATCCTAGGTTCCACATAGATCACTGTAAGGGGAATATCTTGTGGCACCTGAGATAGACGTAGACTCTTCGGACCAGCTCATTGGGAGGGTATTTTCCAAAGGAAAGTGATTGCACCCTTGGTGATTGGTTTTGTGGAGTAGGATAACAATTTCTCGATCTTCGCTGGTTGGACTTGGGCCTTAACCATCCCAAGCTGATTTTCAGAAGACCCCTATTTTTTTTCTCTTCACTAAGTGGTATTTAGTTTTCAACAGTTAGATACTTATCGATTGAAGAATAGTGCTGCTTATTGAAATATTTTAGGAACTTTCTAGTGTGTGTGTGTGTGTGTTTATTTTGTAGATTTACTCCTTTGAGTCTTCTACGAGCCACTGTGGTTGATCAACCTTTACAAAGGTATATAATAATTCAAGGACACTATCCTGAAAAGAGAGAAGTCCCTATGCCTAGGCGAAGACTGGATTATAATAATACAACCCCTCATGGGGAAAATGAAGAAAACCAAGAACAAATATTGAACAAGAAATAGAGTAAAACATCTCTAATGCTACTGAATCTAAGTCTTCATCCAAAGGAGGAAATTTTAGTGATGCCGAGGGTCAGTTAGACAACTATTATGTAGTTGTTTCTTCTCATCCAGAGGAGAAATTAACACCTTCTTTTATTTAGGATCTCTCAGATCCTTCAGTTTTTTGAACCCAAAGCAGAGTCCTAGTTCAAGACAAGGAATTGAGTTTCATTTTCTTGGGCCAGGTGATCCGTTATCCCACTGGGATGCTATGGAGAACACTAGAGAAGTATCTAGTACTAGGGAGATTACTCCCCCAGTCAGTTCTACTCTCATGGGAGGAGTAAGTGCAAATGCATCATCTGATGTAGGTTATGGATGGATTCCACCATCTTTAATTATTCATACTAGAGGTCCTTCATGTGGTCTACAAAGTACAAATCCCTTCGCTTTTGGAACGACTTTTCCTAGTTTCCAGTCAAAACCTACTTCAATTCCTCTTGCGTCTACTTGTACTACTGCTTTAGGCAATGGTACATCAAACCCATCCCCTATCTCTGGAGCTATTGTTGGCTCCAGCCTATCTAAGATAATTTTTCCTTTCTAGTCACTAGGAGGATTGGGTACTAGTACTCCCTTTGTATCTATCATTACACATAGTGGTATATTCAGATTAGGGGGCACCGGTACCCGGATTTCCTTGGGGGTAGAATGCTCTACATGGGAAAATCCATTTTTCTAGTTTAGGAGACTCAAAAATGTTGAACCTAGCAATAGTTAATTCTCTACTGGGTATCCATCCTATCAGAGAGATGGGGGGTATCTTTGGGGGATTTACTCAAACTTTTGTACAACATCAATTCGGTTAGAACTTTGGATAGTATAATTCGCTTTTCACCAATCCTGGAACTTCATGCATTCTAGGACAATCTAATGTTAACATGAATCAATGGGTTGTTAATGCTCCTGAATCCTAGAACTCTATAGCTCAAACAAATTTTCATTTCCTAGACACTTTGAATTTTCTTGATTTAAATATGTTAACCAACAATCCAGTCTTACATGAACCTAGTTGGATATCGTTCCTTACTAAGTTACTTTAATATATTCAAAAAATTGAAGGAAAATCGAAGGAAGATCCAACAAACCATGTGATGATATTTCATCTTTGGTGTTCGTCTAATTCTATGATGGATTATTCCATTAGATTACAACTTTTCCAGTGGACTCTAACAAGGATGGGATAAAAATGCTATATCGAGATGCCACGTGCTTCTTTCTAAATAGTTAATTCAGTTGTGATGAAATTCCTCGATCACATTCATATTCCAGTACGTTACGAGATTGGTACTGAATTGTTGACTTCATTTCGCCAGTATAAGTTTACCCACATCTCCAACCAAATTCATGAATGGAGGAGGAGGCATATTTTGATTAAGGCACAAATTCCTGACGGATTAGTTTATTAAGTCATTACAACCTTGCATTGTGAAGTACGTGGCTCTTTCAGGGGTGCATACTGAAGATAAAGCCATCATTAAATCCCAACAACTGGATTTAGTTTATTATCAGTCCTGAATGCTTTACGAAATTTTACCTATTGATCCTCCAGTAGAGGCTGATCCGACAAAGCTAGTGCCTAGAACACGTGCCAATGATGTGAATGATTCAACAATCAATATTGCAGCTATCTAGGGTACACACCTTTTTGGTCAAAATTCACCTACAGCTGCTGCTCCGAACAACACACAAAACCCAAGTCCCAACCCTCTTGTGGATGAGTATAGACAATCGGTTCTAAGGGAAACCAAAATCCCAGAGAGAAGAAGAATAAGAATAAGAAAACTAGGAACAAGGGGAATACCAATGCAAATAACAACAACAACAACAATAATGTTGGTTGGGGCCAAGAAGGAGAAGGGTAAAATTAAATTCCATTGATTATTATGCAATGAATATCATTTAACCTATAAGTGCCCTAAGATGGAAATGATCCAGAAACTGCTGGCGCAATAGGAAGGCTCCAACCTACCTGGTATGTTTACTAACCCATTTCTGCAACCACAACAACAAATGATTTCTATGGCCCAACCCAACCTTGGATCCTCGCAAGGAGGAAAATAGGGTTCCACCTCTCAATGGGGTAGTGTTGGAAAAAGTCAAGTTTTTATATGTGAGTAGGATGTCAACCTCTAAACTAGAACTAAATATTCTGATACAACTACGTATGGATCCAAAGGAAAGGAAAACTTTGACTCTGATGTAGCTTCCCTATTGCACATAGAGAAGCCAACTAACGACACTATGCCTAGAATACCAAAAGGTGTTTTGAGGAATTCCATGTACAATCCTAATGCACATGTTGTCCATAATTATAACATAGTGGAATATTTGGCACAATCTGCTTGTGCAATGTCCACTATCGAGGTTCTGCAAGTTTTCCAACCCAACAAAGGAACTTTCTCCCAACATTAGGAGCATTTGATCCCATGAATAGTTAGGTAATTGATTTTGATTTTGAAAATTGGAAGCCCTGTATACCTCATCACACCACTTTCCATATATAATTGACATCTAGTAAGTCCAATATACATCGCACTATTGTTGATGAGGGTTCCTCCAATTGCATGATGTCTTTTTCATTCTGGAAGGCTATCGGGTCACCTGAGGTAGTTGCTCCTGTTACAATGTTGAAATATTTTGATGGCCATTTTTCAATCCTTATAGAATAATCCCAACTCTCCCAATAGATATGGGGGGGAAACAAGCACAATAGAAGTGGAGGTAGTTGATAATCCACTTGATTATAATCTATTATGAGGGAGAAGTTGGAATGAGGCAATGATGGCGATAGTATCTCCAATATTTCATATCATTATGTTTCCACATAATGGCAATATTGTCACCATTGATCAACTATCATTTTGCACCAATGGCTACAACCATACAAATGGTACCAACATCCCCCTATTAATCCATTCCGCGAAGGATTGTGAGAATGTTGGTGTGGGGATGTATCCTACATTGATTGGAACCTTTAATCTACCCCCACCCTACCTGCTTGCAAATGCAGCTCCAATACATTCAATATCTATTGTTTCCATGACTTCCATACCTAAGGTATCTCAATTTAAGACCTCTTATCTTAACGATCCTTTGAAGTTTCTAACCTTTGAAGATGATTGTAGCCATATGAATTAGGCCTTGCGTCTTTGACCGAGGTAGCTTATCAAGACACTATTTTCAAATTAAGTAGACCATGCTAGTCTACATTCCATTTTGGAAGCTATTGTCTAGTACTCTATGCCTGTCTAGGTTGTCAAGTCTTTGCCTTGTCACGAACCCTTATACAATTTTCCATCCGACAAAGCAATTCATGAGGCAATGTAAAGGGGATAGGCCCTGGGGAGATATGAATCAACGTGCATCATTCCTTCCAACTGAAAGTGACCTAAGCATTGATGTAGATAGAACCATTAAGGAAGGTCCTATGGAGTGGTATGGGATCCCTATTACATCTTTTCTAGTTTATGCTGAGGGGAATATGGAAAATATTTCTAAAACATTCCCATTAATATCTCCAGGACCCCATGCATTATTGAAAATGCCTTCATTGGTGTTGATTGTTCATTTGATGAAATTGAAACATATACAACACTATTTAAAGAATATAGATATGTTTTTTCTTGGTCTTATGAGGAAGTGTTGGGAATTAATCCATCAATTTTCAAACACAAGATTAAAACATACCCTAATGCCAAACCTGTTTGATAGAAGCTAAGAGCGGTTAAACCCAAAAAGGTTGCTACTATCAAAGAAGAAGTTGAGAAGTTACTATGGGAAATTTTCATTTATCTTGTCCCCTTGATTGAATGGGTATCCAATTTGGTACTTGTTGATTAGGAACAAGGAAACATTCATGTTTGTACAAAATTTCGATACCTTAACATAGCTTTCCCTAAGGATAACTATCCTGCTCCATTCATTGATTAGATCATTGATGAATGTGCAGGTAATGAGATATTCTTATTCATGGGCGGCTTCTCTGGATATAAAAAAACTCAGATCTGTCCCAAATATCTACACAAAACCACTTTTATATGTCCTTTGGGGACCTTCTCTTATGGAAAGATGCCATTTGGATTAAATAACGTCGTAGCCACCTTTCAATGTTCCATGTCTCAACTGCTAAATTGAGGAAGAGAGTGGATCACTCCAAACATTTACGAGTTATCTTTGATAGGTGTCACTATTATAGGATCCATTTGAATCCTCATAAATCCATATTCTGTGTCGAATCAGGTCGATTGTTAGGTTTTATTGTGTCCAAGGATGGTATAATGGTAGAGTCGTTTAAGGTTGAGGCAACAATGTAGTTTACTCCCCAGAAAAACTTGAATCAACTGCAAAGCCTTCATGGCAAAGCAAACTTCTTGTGTAGATTCATTGCTAATTATGCTGAGCTCACTAAGGGTTTCGTGCATTTGCTTAGGAAGGGGATATAATTTATTTGGGATGATAATGCTTAGAAATATTTCCATGCATTAAAAAAGGCTTTAATGTCCACCCCATTGTTGAGTCCTCTTGTTTTCAACAAAGATTTCATTTTATATTTAGTGGAATCTGAATAAGCTATTGGTATAGTTTTTGTTCAGAAAGATGAATCCTACCAGGAACATGAAATTTACTATTTGAGCAAGAATATCGCTAAGCCCAAATTAAGGTACTCACATGTTGAAAAACTTGCACTTTTTGTTGTCCATGCAATTCAATGGCTTCAACATTACATTCTTCTTAGAGAAAACATTGTCATAGCCAATGTCAATCATTTTCAACATTTATTGTCCCGACAGATCATCAGAGGCAAGTATAACAAGTGGATTTTCATCCTTTGGGAATTTGAACTACGGTTTGTATTTGCAAAATCGAAGAAATCCTTAGAAGTTGTCGATTTAATGTCATAGTTTCCCAAAGAAGATGAGGGATCGGTCGAAAATATGTCATTACCTAATGAACACATTTTAATCATTAGCTCGGATGAGCCCTAGTATGGAAATATTTTAATTTACCTACAAACCCAAAGGGTTCCACCTCATTCCACTCGTGAACAAAGGATTAAAATATTTCATCAGTTGAGACATTATGTTATCATTGGTGATACTTTATATCATTGAGTTATTGATACCGTCGTCAGACGTCACCTAATTCATGAGGAGGTTGAGAAAGTTTTGAATGATTTCCATGGTGGAGCCTATGGTGGTCATTTATCCATGCTTGCTACATCCAAAAATATTTTAAAGATTGGATACTTCTAGTATTCAATATTCAAATATTGTACCGAGGCCGTTAAGATGTGTCATCCATGTAATACGTTTACAAAAAATATGTTTTCCCATCCTTCTTCCTTGTAACCATTTATCACTATCGAGCCCTTCAATAAGTGGAGGATTGATTTTACAACGTGTAATCCAACATCGACTAGTGGCCATACATACATTATTATGTTCATCGACTACTTCACCAAGTGGGTTGAGGCCATGCCTACCTTTCATTAAAACTATTGCACACTTCATTCTTAATCATGCCATTGCTCGTTTTAGTATTCTGAGAGAGATTGTCACTGACAATGGAACTCAGTTCAAAACAAGATGATGACAAAGTTGGCTGAGAAACTTGGTTTTCACCAGTATTTATCTTCACCGTATTATCCTCGGGAAAATGGACAAGTGGAAGAATTCAATACATCTTTCAAAACCATGTTGCAAAGAACGATGAACAAACATAGGTCTAGTTGGCATGTTATGCTTTATCCAACTCTGAGGGATTACCAAATCTTCGTTAAGACTGTGGAAGGATTCATGCCTTTCCATCTTGTGCATGGATTTGAAGCAATGCTACCTATTGAGTGTGAAATACCATCTTTGAAACTAGTTGTAGAGCACTTACTAGACACTAGTGAGCTTGAAGAACGTGTTCTATATCTGGAGTAGTTAGACGACCATAGGAGGGATGTTGTTACTACAATTGAAGCGAACAAAAATCACATCAAGGCATGGTATAATAAATCACTATGCTTACATATCTTCTCTGAGGGAGATTTACTGTTAATCTGTGACCATAAGCACAATGAATTAGGGTATGGGAAATTCACTACTATGTGAATTACTCCTTATATTGTGAGGAAAGTCCTCAATAAAGGGGCGTACGAGCTGGAATATTTTAATTGAAACATCCTAGGGTCCATAAATGGACTCTACCTGAAGAGGTAATTTGCCTAGACTTCATGTATGGGCAAGTCTGTCTTGCAATTATTGTACTATAACTAGCTTAGAATGTTGTATACTTTTATGTTAGATTAATATTGGATTTTTCTTTTTATCCTTTGTGCTCGATTGACAGATGTCATCACCTGCACATATGTTTTCGGGCTATGATGACGGAGCTTGCCATCATACTCAGAAAAAAAATCTTCCACATATTGGGTGATCTATGACCTAATTGGTCACTAACAATATCATAAAATATAGTGTCTTCATCAAGTTTATGTTGGGAGCCATCTCTATTGGTGTACACCATTTAACTATCTATCTAGATTCACAGTTGGTAATGTCTCAACTAAATGATATGTATCACATTTGGTGTCCTATGTTGTTACATAAATTTTTAAGGGTACGATTGTTAGAACGTCAATTTGATTTTATTAAGTACATACATGTTCCTAGAAGATGCAATCATCTAACTGATATGTTGGCTAATTACATATTAAATCGACATCTGCATCAAAATTAAAAAGCAAGCACACACATAAAGCATACTTAAGCATGTACAAAATGTAAATAGAGGTGGTACAAGTCGTCATCCATATATATGTAAGAGTAGATCAAAAATTATAAAATAGTGTGACTGGTCCAAAAAATATATGAGTTCCACATCATAAGTGTGGCTCATTGTCCAATATGGGATATGCCCCTCAAATATGTAAGTACATATCCTATAGCTACAAATTCTCTCATGTGATACTACTATCAATTTGTAGTAGTTGTGCTTGCTTCACGGTATCATAATACACATGTAGCTACCCACTTGAGTAATATGATCCAAGTGGTAGGTACCCCTACCATTTGTCATTGCATAGCCTTTGGAATCCAATCAATATGGAATGTAGGTATCCCTGAAGCGAGACGTGTCAAATTCTCCTCTACTGTGACCAAAGTAGTCGTTGGCCCTCAAGTGTTAGTGGATCACGGAACCATAGGAAAAGGTAACCACCAAGCCTCACTAGTCCAATGCCTGCATCACGATTCAATTTCAGTATTAGTACTCATGCATAATTTTTTTTCTCGTTTATGCTTAAATATTTCAAAAACCTAAAAATGAAATATGAAAAAACATATGTACTCACTCACATATCTTCCCCCATGCTCCTCATGGAGGAACCAGTAGGTATGCGTCATTTCAGAAATCAAGTCCCGCATATGGGAACTCCTTAATACCCAGTACCTGTTGGTTCCACCATGCATGGAACTCATCATTAAAAGTGCTAGTGGTTGAGCCTCCTTCTAACCTGTAGAGAAATTTTGTCCATCAAGCCATCCTAGGATCTCTTGGATCTAAGGGTGGCAAAGAAACCCTTGGGATCATTCCTAGAAGCCTCTAAAAAAAGGATACTAAGATGCTTCCGTACCCAAAGTTTTTGAGTTTCCCTGTTTTTCAATCCATCATTTGGGTTTTCATATTAGCTAGCAAGAAAGTACACCAGTCAAAAAGTGTTCCTATCAAACACTCTACTCCAATTTTCATAAATACCCTCGAATATAAATGCAATGCTACCATTCTAGTGACCCTCATGATCATTGGACTACTACTTTTAGTGGAAAGGTCATGATAGTAGCTATGTGAATATGGCTGCTTGTTTTAACTATCCCCGACACAGATAGGACAACTCCATGCCCTTTTAGGTTCACTTCTTGTCCTCTCTGCGAGAGACCAATCAGAAAGTAGATTTCCTCTACTGTTATCTCTAGAAATTCTCTGTCGATCACGAAGGCTCCTTGGTCTGGGTTCTAGTATCCAATGAGAGTTTGTAGAGGTCCTTGTCGAGCCCTCATATTGGATACTCTAAAGAACTTGAGTGATACACACCAACCCAAAGTATTCAATGTTAGCGAGTCCTCAAGTATATTCCGATCCATTTATTCATGTTCATGCTCCCTCCATATGATGGCCATACCTGAAAATTTCAATTTTTTAGTAAATGCACAATTTTTTATTTCCCAATGTTGTAAATTACTAGGAACTTCTATAACAGTTGCGATTTAATCTCTCGCAAACTTATACAGAGTGGCAATTTTCTTGAAAATCACTACCTGATTTTAGTTTGGGAGCGATAATGTTGTGAACCTTTTAGGGTAGGGAAATACAATAAAAATCAAGACTAAAACTATGAAAATATAATTTCAGGGATGGAGAATCTACCTAGAGGAAGTAGCAATCAAATTGATTTCTCGTACACTTGGTATCCAACGATGAAAGTTCTAGGACTCGTTGCTCTTTAATGGGTAAAAAGCAAAATGAAATGAAATTTTGTTATTTTGTTTCATATATATGTTTTTAAGTTCTTAATTTTAAACCATAATATATAGTTTTGAACTTTGTTTTATATCATGGACTAATACTAATACATTTTTTCCTAGTACTTGACATTTTCGAACATGGTAACTTAAGCTAAGGGGTTATTTTTTCGAATTGTTGTCTTCTACATCTCTTTAAATATGGAATATAGGTTAGGATTTCCCTATTATGCCTATTGAATCTAGTGTTTTTCCCTTGTAAGTCTTAAGATCACATTTCATGGGAATGCGACATTATCCCTCTTTTTCTAAGTAAAGTTGTTATTTTTCCATGAATAGAGCCTACCTCACACGGGACACCCTAGTTAGCATACTTTTCTTCCATTTTGGTGCCCATGTTGCATTTTTCATAAGCTCGGGAGCCTTGATAGTTCTATAATGACTTTGAGAAGTAACCACATGTCTTTCTCTCTCATATTTATGGCCATACCCTATAAGGCTATTGATTTTGTGTTTAAGTTGTAATTGCATTTGCATATACCCATCTTGCGATTCTGATCCTAATGTCATCTTTCACGCTTTTAACTCGTTATATAAGCCATCATTTCTTATCTCATTTTCACTAATCCCTGTATCACTTTTCCTTTGCAACTTGACACCCCTAACCAAGAGGAAATACGCCCTAAGTGTCATTATCTTGTCATTTTCCTTACATTATGCATAGGTTTGTTCCTTACGCTTGGAACTAGTCCTGATTTCTCTCGACATTCATTTTCTCCTATGTAATATAGCATTCTTTTATTCTTTTCCAGGATTTAATAATATGAAAAAGACAAAAAAATATATTATAAAAAGATAAGGGAAGGGAAATATCTCCAATGTCTATTTACCACTGGAAGCTAGTTGTGTCATCCTTGAATAGAGCACCATGTTGAGTCTATCAACCATACTGGGTTATAGTTTTTGACCTTAGGATTTGAACCGTGATTGTAGAGTTAAGAATCCTCTGATTGGTTACTCTTCCAATGATATGGCTAATATGTTAATATCTCCTAAATTGCAGATTTAAATTGTTGTCCCTTTGTGTCGTAAGCTTCCTAAGTCACTTTTGTGTCATGCTCACTGTTCAAGGATGTAGTCTGTG
Source organism: Larix kaempferi (assembly GCA_027924585.1). Classification (NCBI taxonomy): domain Eukaryota; kingdom Viridiplantae; phylum Streptophyta; class Pinopsida; order Pinales; family Pinaceae; genus Larix; species Larix kaempferi. Next base: position 4,745,240 of record BSBM01000397.1, on the reverse strand, counting down.
TCAGGAATTCTGTAGTTTCCTTAACTTCATGTGTCGGCCATTCCTTGGTGTCAGTCTGTTTTCAACATATATTCAGTGTTTCAGACTCATTCTTGTGTTGGAGGTCTCCATTGACTTCTCCTAGGCGGGTTGGTGTCTCATCGACGACAAGTCATTTATTTTGAGGCATTAACCTAGAGTCATAGCACCTTAACCTTGTTTACATTGTTGACATGTAACCTTGCACTCAACAAAGACAACACATCATTGGTATCCAATTGAGTGGTTTCCCTTAATGTTCGATGACAAAGAAATCTATTCATATTCTAGGATTTGTTTTGTACCTTGGATTCCATTTTCATCATTGGTGGAATTCCTCGCACTTGTCAATAGATTTCATTATTGGTTATTGCTCATGGGATCTATTTTGTGCACTATTTACATCTATTTCATTTTGGAGACATACTCGATGGTCTATTCTGCAAAAAATTGTCCCAATCCAGTCCCAAATCAAATCAGTCCTTGATCTCTCCTTGTTTTGGATGATGGGGGATGCCTTAATGCTTCCCTTCCAACGGGTCTCTTCCCATTGAATTCAACTCATATTTCTCAGGGAATGAGGTCTAGAGTTTAAGTAGTAACTTGGGGATTGTAGTCATTAGTGAAAGGTTCCCCTGCTCTTGGGTACTGGGAATACATCGATGTCTCCTACTTGATAAATTCTTCAGGTGTTCGACTTCAAGAACATCTATTCACACATGTTAGAATGTACTAGGTACCTTGTGTCCCATTATCATTATTAGTGAGGTCCCTCGCATTTTTTAATAGTATACATCAATGATCGATAATCAAATGGTATCTCCATGTTCGACTTCAACTCATTTATTCGCATGGGTAAGATTCATACCATTAGGTAGTCTGGATGGAATACCTTGGGCCAACAGTAGCACCCTCATATTTTTCTATTGCCCAAGCTTCCCAAAATTGTACCACACCTCATATGAAACTGGTACCATTTGGAGAACTATTACTCAGCTAATTTGTATTGTTCTCCTTATGCTTGATCAGACATAGATCCGCTATGTTCATTCATGGCTATGATCTCCAGTTTAGCATAGATCCACCTTGTATCTTTTGTGGCTACGATATGTTGTTGCACATGGATCCACTGTGTTTATTCATGGGCATGACCCATCTATCTCTCACATGGATACACTTTGTATTTATCGTGGCCATGATACTTACATCAATTAGATATATGTTATGGATCCACATAGTATCTTTTTGGCGATCGTGTTCTATCTTCTTGAGCATGGATATATCTATCCCAAGGATAAGATCGTGTAACATATTTTTTTGTTTTAGGTACCTTGTTGAGACTTAGATTCTTGGAATCTACAGTTTCATTAAATCCATGTCCCATTCCATTGGTTTTTATAATGTATTTTTCTCATCATGTTCCTTTTGATCTCATACATTAGGGGGCATCTATTATACCCCACATCGGTACTTCTCCATTTGTGACGACTGTTCAAAGACGACACCTCAATGAAAACTGTTGATCACACAAAGGGACAATTATGGATGGAATAGCCTTGATTTGAATTTAGATGCTATGTCCTTGATCATTGAACTCAATCCTCAGTCATCTCCCATTTTCCCTAAAAGTTGTAAAATCCATTGAAAAGAGCATAGTCACTCCAAAAGGTATTTCAAGATGCAATTTATTTGCCACAAACCATTGGTTTGAAAATGATATAAATAAAAAGTTGAAATCACAAGCTATAAAAGCATTGCCTGCGATTTAATCGCATGTTGCTATTTATATAATTACGATTTCCTCCAAAAAATATGAAAAATAAATAAAAATTTGAAAATTGAGGAAATTAGGGTGGTTTTGGAAACTAGTTATCTAGTTATAAAATCCTCCTACCTGATGGTAACTATCCCCATTTACTATAAAAACGAGAGAGATAGGCCTTGAGCAGGGACTTTTTTCCTAACTAATGTGATGCTATAGAAATTGCCTCATCTTCATCCCTTTTGATCAGTTACCTTGTGCATTGATATACATTCTCTATGTTCTGAAACTAGTGCCCTTAGATAGTTTGATACATTTATACATTTGGAGGTTTGGTTGGGATTATTGCAAGGCACAAGTAGGAGACATGGAGTCTTGGTTTTGTGCCTAGCAAATTAAGGTAAAATTGTAATTTTCTGCTATATGAATACATATTCGACATCTTTTCCTTCCCAGATTGAATGTTTATAATTGTTTGTGTTTGGCTTATTGTTTGAAGTCATTTCATTTAACTAGATCATACCTAGACTCTACCTGAAGAGGTACTTTTCCTAGACTTCATGCATGGTCAGGTCTGTCTTGTAATTATTGTATTGTATCTAGCTTAGAATGCTATCTACTTTTATGTTTGATTAGTATTGGATTTTTCTTATTACGCTTTGTTCTCAATTGACAGATGTCATCACCTACACATATGATTTTGGGCTATGCCAACAGATCTTGTCATCACACTCAGAACAGGTCTTCCACAACTTGGGTGATCTATGAACTAGTTGTCCAACTTGTGAGTTCAGGTGGAGTGTCTCTCGGCTTTGCCAATAACAATATCAAAGAATATAGTGTTGTGATTGATTTGATGTTGGGAGAAATATCTATTGGTGTACACCATTTAACTATCTATCTAGATTCACAGTTGGTAGTGTCTCAACTAAATGGTATGTATTTCATTCGGTGTCCCGTGTTGTTACGTAAATTTTTAAGGGTACACTTGTTAGAATGTCAATTTTATTCTATTACATACATACATATTCCTACAAGATGAAATCATATAACTGATATGTTGGCTAACTACATATTAGATCGACTTTTGCATAATAATTAAAAATCAAGCACACACATAAAGCATGCATAAGCATGTACAAAATGTAAATATAGCTGATACAATTCGTCATCCATGTATATATAATAGTATATTAAAAAGTACAAAATAGTGTGATACTAGTCCCAAAAATATATGAATTCCGCATCATAAGTGCGACTCTTTGTCCAAACGGGGCATGACCCTCAAAGATGCAATTACATATCCGCTAGCTACAAAAATATCTCATATGAGACTACTATCAATCTGTAGTAGTTGTGCCTACCTCATGGTAGCATAATGCACATGTAGCTACCCCCCTGAGTAATATGATGCAAGTGGCAATTACCCGCACCACTTTTCATTGCATAGCCTTTGGAATTTGGTCAATACGGAAGGTGGGTATCCTTTTAGTGAGACCGGTCAAGTCCTCCTCTGCTACAACCAAAGTAGCCATTAGTGATTTTAGTGGTAGTGCCTCATGGACCCGTAGGCTAGGGCAACCAATTGGCCTCACTAGTCCAATGTCTGCATCATGGTTCAATTTTGGTATTAATACACATGCATAAAAACATTTTCTTGTTTATGTTTACATATTTCAAAAACCTAAAAATGAAATATGACAAAAAATATGTACTCGCCTATATGACCCCATGATCCTCCTAGAGGAATCACTAGGTTTGGGTCATGTCAGAGATCGAATCCCTCACATGGGAACTCCTCAATATTCGGTACTTGTCAGCTCCACCATGCATGTAACTCATCATCAAAAGTGTGGGTGGATGAGTCTCATCCTAACCAGTAGAGTAAGTCTATCCATTGAGCCATCCTAGGATCTCTTGGATCTAAGGGTGGAAAAGAAAACCCTTGGCTCATTCCTAGAATCCTCTCAAAAAAGAAGGATACTAAGATGCTTTTGTACCCAAAGTTTCTAAGTTTCCCTATTTTGCAATCCGTCATTTTGCATTTCATATTAGCCGACAAGTAAGTACACCATTCAAAAAGTGTTCCTATCAAACACTCTACTCCAATTTGCATAAATCCCCTTGAATCTAAATTCAATGCTTTCAATCCATCCACCCCCATGATCATTGTGACTACTACTTTCAGTGGAAATCTTGTGATAGTAGCTATGCGAATTTGACTACTTGTTTTCTTTGTCCCTGACATACAATATGTGTTGATGTATTATTGAACAGATAGGGAAACTCCAAGCCCTTTTAGGTTCACTTGTTGTCCTCTTCATGAGAGATCAATTGGAAAGTATATTTCCTCTACTGTTATCTCTAGGACTTCTCCGTCGATCACGAAGGCTCATTGGTCTAGGTTCCAGTATCAGATGAGAGTTTGTAGAAGGCCTTTTTGAGCCCTCATATTGGATACTCTATAGAACTTGAATAATCCACACCGATGCAAATTATTCAATGTTAGTGGGTCCCCATGTACAACCCGATCCATTTTTTACTTCCCAACACTGTAAATCGCTAGCAGTTTCTATAACAATTGCAATTTAATGACTAGAAAACTTATACATAGTGGCAATTTTCCCGAAAATCACTACTCGATTTTAGTTTTCCATCGATTACATTGTGAACCTTTTAGGGTAGGGAAATACAATAAAAATGGAGACTAAAACTACGAAGTAAAAGGATGAAAATATAAGTTCAGGGATGTAGAATCTACCAAGAGGAAATAACATTCGAATTGATGGCTCGTACACTTGGTATTCAATGATCAAAGTTCCAGGGCTCGATTCTCTTCAATGGGTAAAAAACAAAATGAAATAAAAAATTGTTATTTTGTTTCATATATATGTCTTTCACTTTTTAATTTTTACCTACACTATACATTTTGAACTTTTTTTTTGTAATATTATGGACTAATACTAATACCTTTCTTCCTAGTACTTGACATTTTTGGATTGGGTAACTTAAACCAAGGGGTTATTTTTTTGAATGGTGGTCTTCTATAAATTTGATCCTTAAAGCTGGCATATAGGTTAGGAATTCTCTATTATGGATATTGCATCTATCCTTTTTTCTCTTGTAATCCTTAAGATCACATTTTTTGGGAATGTGACATTAGCTCTCTTTTTCTAAGTAAAGTCATTATTTTTGTGTGAATAGATCCTACCTCACATGGGAAACCCTAGTTAGCATCCTTTTCTACCATTTTTGTGCCCTTGCTATGTTTTTCATAGGCTTGGGAGCCTTGGTATTTCTATCATGAATTTCAGAAGAAACCGCATATATTTATGTCTCATCTTTATGGCCATCCCCTATAAGGCTCCCACTTTTGTGTTTAAGTTGTAATTGCATTTGCATCTACCCTGCTTGGGATTACGATCCTAATTTAGGCTTTCAAATTTTTATCTCATTATATAAGCCCTCATTTCTTATCTCATTTTTGCTAATCCCTGTAACACTTTTCCTTTGCAACTTGACACCCCTAACCACGAGGAAACACACCACGGGTGTCATTATATTGACATTTTCCTTGCATTATGCATAGGTTTGTTCCTTGCACTTGAAACTAGTCCTACTTGCCTTGACACTTGTTTTCTCCCATGTACTATACCATTCTTTTATTATTTTTCAAGCTTCGATAATATGAAAAATAAAAAAATAAAAAAATTATTTAAAGAGAATGGAAGGGAAATATCTCCAATGTCTATTTACTACTGGCATCTAGTTGTGTCATCCTTGAACAAAGCACCATGTTGAGTCTATCAACCATACTGGGTTATAGTTTTTGACCTTAGGATTTGAACCATTAGGACTCATTCGATTGGTTACTCTTCCAATCATATGGAGAATCTGTTAATGTCTCATACATTGCAGATTTATATCGTTGTCCCTCTGTGTTGTAAGATGCCTAAGTCATTTTTGTGTCATGCTCGCTGTTCAAGGATGTAGCCCGTGTCAAGCATTCTATAGTTTCCTTGACTTCATGTGTCGTCCATTCCCTAGTGTTAGTCTGTTTTCATCTTGTACTCAGTGTTTTAGACTCATTCTCGTGTTGAAGGTCCCCATTGACTTCTTACATACGGGTTGGTGTCTAATCGATGACAACTCATTTATTTTGAGGCATTAACCTATATTCATAGCACCCTAGCCATGTTTACATTATTTATAGGTAACCTTGCACTCAATAGAGACAACACAACCTTGGTCACTGATTGAGTGGGTTTCCCTTAGTGTTTGACTGTAAGAAATATATTCACATTTGGGGGTTCGTGCTATACCTTGGATTCCATTTTCGTCATTGGTGGAAGTCCTTGCCCCTGTTAATAGATTTCATTATTGTTTGTTGCTTAGGGGTCTTTTTCATGCACTATTTACATCTAGTGCATGCCGAAGATGTACTAGATGGTTCATTCTGCAAAACTTTGTCCTAGTCTTGTCCCAAATCAAAACAGTCCTTGGTCTCTCCTCATGTGGGTGATGGGGGATTCCTTAATGCCTCCCTTCCAATGGTTCTCTTCCCATCGAATTCAAATCATCTTGCTCTGGAAGGAGGTCTATAGTTTCGGTAGTACCTTGGGGATTGCAGTCATCAGTGGCAGGTTCCCTTGTTATTGGGTAGTGGGGATACATCAATGTCTCCTACTTGATACATTCTTCAGGTGTTCCACTTCAAGATCATCTATTCATGCCTCTTAGAATGTACTAGGTACCTTGGGTCTCATTATCATGAACAATGGGTTCCCTCGTGTTTGTTAATGGTATACATTAATTAATGGTAATCAAATGGTATCCCCCATGTTCGACTTTAGCTCATTTATTGGCATGGGTAAGATTCATACCTTTAGGCAGTTTGGATGGAAGACTTTGGCATAACAGTAGCACCCTCATATTTTTCTCTTTCCCAAGTTGCAAAATACTGGAGCACACCTCATATCACACTGGTGCCATTTGGATAACTATTACTCAGCTCATTTATATTATTCTCTTGGTGCTTGATGAGCCATATATTCACTATATTCATTTGTGGCTATTATCTCTAGTTTGACATAGATCCACCTTGTATATTTTGTGGCTACGATTAGTTGTTGGGCATGGATCCAATGTGTTTATTCGTGGCCATGATCCATATATCTCTCACATGGATCCACTTTGTATTCATCATGGCCATGATAGTTACATCAATTACATATATGTTAAGGATATGCAGTGTATATTTATGGCGGTCATGTTCTATCATCTTGAGTATGGATATATCTTTCCTAAGGATAAGATTGTATCACATCTTTTTTTGATTTAGATACCCTTTTAGGACTTAGATTATTGGACTCTCTGGTTTTTTTGACTCCATGTCCCATTCCATTGGTTTTTATAATGTATTTCGGCCATCATGTTCCCTTATGATCTCATACATTAGGGGCATCTGTTATAGTGAAAATCAGCACTTCTCCGTCCATGATGATAGTTCAAAGAAGACACCTCAAATGTCAACTGTTCATCAAACAAAAGGACAATTATGGATGGACGAGAGTTGATTTGACTTCAGCTACTATGGGCTTGATCATTGAACTCAATCCTAAGTCATCTCCCATTTCCCATTGAAGTTGTAAAATCCCTTGAAAAGAGCATAATCACTCCCAAAGGTCTTTCAAGATGCAATTTATTCACCTCAAACCTTTGGTTTGACAGCGATTTCAATAAAATATTGAAATAGATTGTTGTAAAAGCATTTCCAATGATTTAATCGCCCATTGCTCTTTATTTAAGGGCGATTTCCTAAAAAAAATATGAAAAATAAATAAAATTTTGAAATTTGAGGAAGTTAGTATTGTTTCGAAAACCACCTATCTAGTTACAACCTCCTCCTACCTGAAGGTAACTATCTCCGTTTACTATAAAAACAAGAGAGATATGCCATGGGAGGGGAATTTTTGCCTAAGTAAAGTGATGTCGTAGAAATTGCCTCATCTCCATCCCTTTTGACCAGTTTCCCTGTGCATTGGTATACGAATTGTGTGCCCTAAAAAATCTCAATTCTAACAAAGATATAGTTATACTAAAGGCAGATAAAGGTAACTCCACTATAGTAATGGACTCCTCAGATTATGAGTTGAAGTTGGTTGATCTTTTATCTTCCTCATCTTATAAACCCCTCTCTTCCAATCCTCTCACCAAAATTACTAATCAAGTTTCTAAGGCTATTAACTCCTCATCACTTGATCCCGCAATCAAGAACCGCATTCTTTTGTGCAATCCCATACCACCTAGAATTTAGGGACAACCTAAAATACATAAAAATATATATTCCTCTCCGACCTATTGTTAGTGCCATAGGAGCCCATACATGTTCCCTTTCTCATTTTTTAGCCACAAAACTTCAACCCTTTACTGGTCAATCTCAATCCTTCATCAAAGAATCCTCTGAATTTATTGATAAAATTAAAGACCTCCACCTAGATGAAAATGATCTAATAGTAAGTTTTGATGTAGTATCTCTCTTTATAAAAATCCCTGTCCCAGAAGCTCTTGAAATTATCTCTAATTTAGTAGATAGTGAAACCCTCAATCTAATCAAACTTTGCCTCTCCTCTACTTTCTTCTGTTTTAAAGGAAAGTTCTACGAACAAACTGAGGGAACTATCATGGGATATTTCATTTCTCCCGTAGTTGCAAACATTTTCATGGAACAATTTGAAACCGGTGCCATGGATTCCTTTCCCCTTAAGCCTAAATGTTGCTATCTATTCGTGGACGACACCTTTGTCATTTGGCCCCATGGACACTCCTCTCTCAACAAATTTTTAACGCATCTTAATAGTATATCCACTTATATCCAATTCACCATGGAATTAAAAAACAATGGATCTCTTCCCTTTCTTGACGTCTTGGTCACTTGAAAATAGGATGGCTCTCTTTCTCATCAAGTTTACTAGAAAAAGACCCATACCAATAGATACCTTCATGCCCATTCCCACCACCACCCCTCTTGAAAGTCTGATGTCCTTACAAATATGATCACTAGAGCTATTTGCATTTATGATCCCCAACATCTCCCTCTTGAAATATCTCACCTCACGAAATCCCTCTTGGCCAATGGATACCTTAGAAACCTAATTAACAAAACCTTTCAAGAAATTCTTCATCCTAAACTTCGACAATCCAAACACTCTTCCCCTATCAAATCCATGATAACACTCCATTTCATCCATGGGATCATTGATCTCATTTCCAAAATTCTTATAAAAAGAAACATCAGAACTATTTCTAAACCCCCTAAGACACTGAAACAATTATTCAAGAGTGTCAAAGACAGATCTGATCCCTTTTTGTCCCAAGGTGTATACCAAATTCCGTGTTCGTGTGGAAGATCATACATTGGTAAAACTGGAAGGTCCATCCAAACTCGTCTCAAAGAACACATATCTGACATTCATCGCAATCGACTCAATAAATAGACTATTTCCGATCATTTGTTTAACACCAAACACCAAATCTGTTTCGATCAAACAAAAATTATGGCATCCATTTCTCATTACTCCTCCTGGTTTGTCAGGGAATCCTTAGAGATTGAAAAACATCCCTTAAAATTTAATCGAGATGATGCCTATAATCTAAGTCAATCTTGGAAATCACTAATCCATCACCTTCGTCATTAATTCTAGTGAAATATAATTTGTTTCCCCTCTACCTCGGTTATACATCGGAGCTTGCCCTTATTCCTAATTTGCAAGTTCCCCCCTTGTCTTATTCATTCTCTTATCTCCTCTCTCTCCCCTTTCCCTTCTCCTCTCCAAATTCTTTCTCTCCTAATATTAAAGTTTTTAATTTTTTTTTTTTAAATTCTTTAAAATTTTTAACAATTTATTATTGTTATTTTTCTCCTTTAACTCACTTGCTTTTGTTGCTTAAACAAATTTAAACATTTGATTATCATTATTTTTCTCCTTTACTTTACTAAAATTCATTAATTAAGTTTATTTAAATTTTTCCTCACAACTATTTAATTTTGATTTAATTTTAATAAACATAATTTTAATTTTATATATATATATATATATATATATATATATTTCATTGATAATGATAAAAAAATTGATTTTTTTTATTATTATTACTCTGATTAACATTTTAATTCAATGTTATTTTTCTCCTTACTCTACTCTTTCTATTAAATTATTTTTAACTAATCTAGATATTTCCTTTAATTATTAAATATATTTTCTAAATAAAAATTTCAATCCTAAACCCTCCCTTTTAGATCCCCCTGTGTACTCTACTCATCTTATTAATTCATTTTATATTAATTTGAATTTTTCCTTAATTATTTTATTTGTTTTATATTAAAAATAAAAATAAGAATTTTAAATTTTATCCTAAACCCTTAATTAAGGTCCTCCTTTATTATTTTTATTCTTTTATTTCCCCCTTTGTTTACCTTATCATCTTTTTAATCATTTTTTAGCTATTTTTAAATATTTTTCTTTCATGATTAAATTACATAAGGAAATCTATATTTTTAATTCTCCAATATAAAATTTTATAACCTCCCAATCAAGTTCCCTTGTCAATGTAATTATTGTTTTTTCTCCTTAAATTTTCCTAATGACTATTTTCCCTACAACTCTATATATTTCTCCATTCTTACCTTTATTCACAAGAGCTTCAATTGGATCCTGAAGATGGGTGGAGTGTCCACTCAAAATACATCGATCATGTTTAAACTCCGACACAGTGCAAATCCAGAAAATCAAACAGAATGTTGATACACTGTGAAAATATTCATGCTTAAATACATTCTCTTTGTTCTTGAACTATTGCCCTTAGATAGTTTCATCCATTTATACATTTGGAGGTTTGGTTGGGATTATTGGAGGAGATAAGCAGGACACGTGGAGTCTTGGTTTTGCAAGGTGCCTAGCAAATTAAGGTAAACTTGTAATTTTCTGCTATATGAATACATATTCGACATATTTTCCTTCCCAGATTCAATGTTTATCATTGTTTGTGATTGGCTTATTGTTTGAAGTTCATTTCATTTAACTAGTTTGATTACATGTTAAAGTTGAATTTCATTATTTCTATTAGTCAATCTGTTTGAGTAAGGTTTTTATGGTTGTGTTGCAGGTTAGAGATAAAGAGCAAGCTTAATTGGAGCAAAGAAAGCTAGGATCAGTCATCATAAATAGGGTACACTAGCTTCTAATTCTTCTAAATCTCTTATATTAGAATTGTTTGTAATTGGTCTTAAGGAGTTTGTTTGCTTGCATTTCAACCCTAGGATGTCTATCTGAGTTAAACCCAATACGTTGGTGATTACCTCGGTCATTTGGATGAAATCCTTAACAACAAAAATGACGACTCCACTGGGGAGAAACCATCTACTCTGGGGTTTCTAGGTCAGTTCCTATGGTTTGTTTGATTGCTTTGAGTTTTTTCCTTTTGCTCTTTTGAGTTTATACTTTTGGAAATCCTTTGAGGTGGAAGCTTAGTGCATTTTCTTGTTGTTGTATGAACTTTATTGCAATGGTTGGGTGAAAAATCAGGCTTTACCAAACCTTATATCCTAGTAAGTCATTTTACTTGCTTGAGTCTAAGAGTGGTCCTGTATACTTTTCTCAACCTTACATTCTTGTATGACTTAATAGTCTCGTGTTTGTTCCTACTTTCACTGATATTGATAGGGATATCATAAGTTATTTGAATTGATTTTACCATGTAGTTGTTCATGGTTAAGTTCTTGTTTCTTATTTGAAAAAGAAAAACAAAGTTGGATCAGATAATAAAGTTTTTCTTTTATTAAATTTATGTACATTGCAAGCGTCTTTAGAAGACTTAGATTTGCATTTTTGCATTGAAAATAAAAGTTGCATTTGTGTTTGATTGAAGATCAAGTTTTCATTTAAAGTATATTTATGCATTTTGTATAAAAAAGTAAAAAAAAAATTGTTTTACATTTGGTTGTGTAATGCATGCGGATATTAAACTAAGTCCTCATTTGCATTTTATAATTGAATTAAACTAGAATACCAATTGAGGTTTGCATTTGCATTCAAAATTAAACTTGCATATGTTTATAAAATTGAATTTGCATTTTCACTTTAAAAGATAGTTTTGTACTTACATTTTAGGATTGAACTTGCATTTAATGTGTAAAATTCAGTCTCCATTTGCATTGAATAGACTAAAGTTGCATTGTGCATTTGAAACATTGTATCATATATTGCATTTAGAACTTGTATATACATCAAAAGACATTGAAAAGTGAAAAGTGCATTTTAGGGGGTTGAGGGTGCTTCATTTTCAGTAAAAGAGGGTAATTGTGCATTAATTTGCGTATCTCTTTAGTAGCACAAGTTTTATTCATTTGAAAGTGTTCTTAATTTTTATTTTCAACAAGCATCACTAATAGAAAAGACTAGGGAAATTTTACTTTAGTAGAAACTCACCTAATAGTATAGGGTTAAGACTTGGGAGACAAGATTGTGCATAAAATTCTTTAGAGTCACATAAGATTGGAAAATAGGATTCACTAAAGAGAGACAAAAATCCATTAGTAGCGGGAAGTAATTGTTGGGAAAGCACCACTTAAACTGATGTCAAGTGACAAGTAAATCTAGTCCAACTGGACAGAGTGTCCCCTAGTGCTTGGATTACTAGGGTTATGCGTGCCTGGGGGTTGATCAGGTGTGGCAAGTCCTGGGGGTGACACCACTTCTCACTGACAGCTGCGGGTCTAGGAATTGTGTCTTACATTCCCTACCCATTCGAAGAAGACCTTTCTAACTACGGTTCTGCCCAACTACCTAACATGAAGTGGTAGCCATATTTATTTATCCTAGGTTCCACATAGTTCACTACAAGGAGAATATCTTTTGGCACCTAAGACAGACGTAGACTCTCCAACCCAGCTCCTTAGGAGGGTATTTGCTGAAGGCTAGTGCTCGCACCCCTGGTGATTGGTTTCATGGAGTAGGGTAATTGTTTCTAGATCTTTGCTGGTTGGACTTGGGACCTAATCATCCTAGGACGATCTTTGGAAGACCCTTATTTTTCAGCTCTTTCTTAGTGGTATTTAGTTCTCAACAACTTGATACTTACCATTGGAAGAGTATTGTTGCTTGTCGAAATATATTATGAACTTTCTAGTGTGTGTTTATTGTTTTATTTTGTAGAATTCCTCCTTTGAGTCTTATGCAAGCCATCATGGCCAATCAACCTTTGCATGGGTCTAGAATAATTTTAAGACATTGTCCTGAATAGAGAGAATTTGATGTGCCTAGGTGAATATTTGATTATATAATCCACCCCCTCAGGGGGAAGAGGAAGAAAACCATGAACAAAACATTGAACAAGAAATAGAAGAAAACATCTCGCGTGCTACTTAATCTGAGTCCTCATCTGAAAGAGGAAATTTTAGTGACATTGCGGGTCAGTTAGATAACTCTCCCCCATTTGTTTCTTCTCAACCAGAGGAGAACTTAGCACCTTTTTTTATTGAGGATCTCTCAAACCAGGTTTTTTGAACCCATCGCAGAGTCCTAGTTCCAACCAAGGAATGGAATTTCATATTCCTAAGCCAAGTGAATTGCTATCCCAGTGAGATGCTATGGAGAACACTAGAGAAGTATCTAGTACTGGGGAGGTTACTCCCCCAGTCAGTTCTACTCCCATGGGAGTCGTAAGTTTGCATGCATCATCTGTTGTAGGTTATGGATGGAGTCCACCATATTCAATGATTCTTAGTGGAGGACCTTCATACATTCTACAAAGTACAAATCCCTTCTCTTTTGGGATGACTTTTCTTGGTTTCCAGTCAATACCTACTTCAATTCCTCCCGCTTCTATTTATAATATTACTTCAGGAAGTGGTATGTTAGTACCTCGCCATAATTTCTCACCTTTTAGTGGACATATTTCCATTCCAAACCCATCCCATATATCTAGAGTTGTTGTTGGATCCAACCTACCTTAGATAAGTTTTCCTTTCCAGACATTGGGAGGCATGGGTACTAGTACTCCCTTTGTATCTAACATTCCACATAATGGTATATTCATACTAGGGGGGCACTAGTACCGGATTTCCCTTGGGGCAGAATGCTCCACATGGGAACATCCCTTTTATTGGGTTAGGAGGATCAAATATGGTTAACCCAACAATAATTAATTCTTTATTGGGTAGCCATCCTATCAAAGGGATGGGGGGTATTTTTGGGGGATCTACTCAACCTTTTGTACAACATCGATTCGGTCAGAAATTTGGACAGTATAATCCACTTTTCACCAATCCTGGAACTTCATACATTCCAGGACAACCTAATGTCAACATGAAACAATGGGATGCTAATGCTCCTAGATCCTGGAATGCTATGGCTCAAACAAAGTTGCCTTTCTTGGCCACTTTGAATTTTGTTGACTTTACTAAGTTAACCAATGATTCGGTCTTACATGACCCTAGTTGGACACTGCTCCCTACTAAGTTACCTTCATATATTCCGAAATTTGAAAGAAAACCATATGGTGAACCATGTGATGACCTTTCATCTTTGGTTTTTGTTTAATCTTAAGATGAATGATTCCATTAGATTGCATCTTTTCTAGCAGACTCTAATAGGGATGGCCGCAAAATGGTATATCGAGTTGTCGTGTGCTTCTTTCCAAACATTTAGTTCAATTGCAATGACATTCCTAAAACACTTTCAGCTTCCAATTCGTTATGAGACTAGTACTGAATAGTTGACTTCATTTCGTTAGGATAAGTCTACCCACATCTCCGACCACATTCATGAATGGCATAGGAGACATTTTTTTATTAAGGCCCAGATTCCTTATGGGTTTTTAACCGATTGGTTTATTAAGTCATTACAACCTTGTATTGTGAAAGACTTGGCTCTTTCAAGGGTGGATACTAAAGAGAAAACCATCATTAAAGCCTAGCAACTAGATTTAGTTTATTCTCAGTCTAGAATGCTTTGTGAAATTTATGGATTTAATTTATTCTCAGTTTATAATGCAAATAATAATAACAAAAACATTAATAATGCTAATGGGGCCAAGAAGGATAAGGGTAAAACAAAATTCCATTACTTATTATGCAAGGAAGATCATTTAGCCTACAAGTTCCCTAAGATGGAAATGGACCAGAAACTGTTGGCACAACAGGAAGGCTCCAACCAACCTGTTGTGTTCACAAAACCATTTCCACAGCCGTGGAAACAGATGATTTATACATCCCAACCCAACCTTGGATCCTTGCAAAGGGGAAACCAGGGTGCCTCATGTCAGGGGGGCAGTATTAACCAAAGTCTTGAGTTTTCATGTGTGAGAAAGATGTCAATCTCCAAAATAGAAGTGAATCTTATGATACAACTACATCTAGATCCAAAGGAAATGAAACCTTCGAATCTGATGTAGCTTCCCCATTACACATAGAGAATTTAGATAACAACACTATGCCTAAAATATTGAAAGGTGTTCTGAAGAAGGCCACATACAATCCTAATGCAAGTGTTGCCCAAAATTATAGATAGTGTAATATCTGGCACAAGATCCTTGTGCAATTCCCACTCTCAAGGTTCTACAAAGTTGTCCAACCCAATGAACGAACTTGCTCTCAGCATTAGGAGGGTTTGATCCCCCGAATAGTGAGGTCATTGCTTTCGATTGTGAAAATTGGAATCCCGATCTACCTCATCATGCATCTTTCGAGATCCAAGTGACATCTGGTAAGTCCAATATACATCGCACTATTGTTGATGAGGGTGCCTCCACTTGCGAGATCACTTTATCACATTCGAAGGATATTGGTTCACTTGAGTTAGCTTCTCTTGTTACAATGTTGAAGGCTTTTTATGGCCATTTGTTCAAGCCTCACGGAATAATCCCGACTCTCCCAATAAAGCTAGGGGTGAAACAGTCACAGTAGAAGTGGAATAGTTGAAAATACGCTTTATTATAATATGTTATTAGGGAGAATTTGTACCTATGAAATGATGGCACTAGTATCGTTAGTATTTCATATAATTGAGTTTCCAAATAATGGGAAGATTGTCACCATTAATTAGCTACCATTATGCACCAATCGCTCCAACCATCAAAATGGTACCAACATCCCTCTCGTAAGCCATTCTACGGAGGATTGAGAGAATGTTGGTGTGGGGATGTATCCTACTTCAATGGGAACCTTTAATCTACCCTCACCCAACCTGCATGCAAATGCAGCTCCGATACATGTAATGTATACTATTGTCATGACTTTCATACCTAAGGTATCTCAGTTTAAGACCTCTTATTTTAAGGATCCTTGGAAGTTTCCAGCCTCTGAAGTTGGGTGTAGCTGGATGAATCAAGATTTTCCTATGACAGAGGTATCTTATCAAGCCAATATTTCAAATGAAGCAGACCATGTTTTTCTACATTCCATTTTGGAAGCTAATGACTAGTACTCTATACTCGGTTGGGTTGTCAATTCTTTCCCTTGTCACGACCCATTAGATATATTTTTTTCCATATGACGAAGCAATTCTCAAGGCAATGTCATTAGGGGATACGATCTGGAGAGATATGCATCAACATCCATCATTCCTCCCAACCAAAAGTGACCTAAGGATTGATGTAGATGGAATCATTAAGCTAGGTCCCATGGAGTGGTATGGGATCCCTCTTCCATCTTTTCTAGTTTATGCTGAGGGAAATATGGAGAATATTTCTAAAACCTTTCCCATTAATATCTCCAAGATACCAGATGTTGTTGAAAATGTCTTCATTGGTGTTGATTGCTCATACGAAGAAATTGAAACATACATGTTGAAATCTTGCACTTGTTGTTGTCCATGCAGTTCAACGGATTTGACATTACATTCTTCTTAGATGAACCACCGTCCTAGCCTATGTCAATCATTTTCAACATATCTTATCCCGATGGATCAAAGTATAACAAGTGGATTGTCATCCTTCAAGAATTAGATCTAGGGTTTGCATCTGCAAAATCGAAGAAATCCTTGGTAGTCGTTGATTTGATGCCGTAGTTACCTCGAGAAGATGAGGGAGCAGTTGGAAATATGTCATTACCTAATGAAAACATTTTCCTCATCAACTCAAATGACCCCTGGTATGGCAATGTTTTAATCTACCTACATATCCATGAGGTCCCACCTTAGTCCACTCGTGAACAAAGGAGTAAAATACGTCATCAATTGAGACATTATGTTATCATTTGTGATACTTTATATCGTTGAGGTATTGATACTATCCTCAGATGTTTTCTAATTCATAAATAGGCTGAGAAAGTTTTGAATGATTCCCATGGTGGAGCTTGTGGTGGTCATTTATTCGGGCTCTCTATAAAGCAAAAGGTTTTGCACAATGGATACTTTTGGCCTTCAATATTCAAATATTGTATTGAGGCCATTAAGATGTGTCATCCATGTCAAACATTTATGAAAATGATGTGCACCCATCCTTCTCCCTTATACCCACTTATCACTATTGGTCCCTTCACTAAGTGGGGGATTTATTTTACAATGTGTAATATCGCATTGACTAGTGGCCATAAGTATATTATTGCGGCCATTGACTACTTCATAAAGTGGGTTGAGGCCATGCCTACCTTTCGTTGCAATGTTGAAATTGCTGGACACATTGTTTTAAATCAGACCATTGCTTGTTTCAATATCTCGAGAGAGATTGTCACTAAAAATGGCACTCACTTTCAAAACAAGATGATGACAGATTTGGTTGAGAAACTTTGTTTCGCAAGGATTTCTCCTCATGAAAATGGACAAGTAGAAGCAGTCAATAAGTCTTTGAAAACCATGTTGCAAAGGACGGTGAACAAACTAGGTCTAATTGGCATGTTATGCTTTATCCAGTTTTGTGGGATTACCGAACCCCCATCAAGACTGCTGGAGGATTCACGCCTTTCCAGCTTGTACATGGAGTTGAAGCAATGCTACCTATCGAGTGGGAAATCCCATCTTTGAAACTAGCCGTAGAGCTCCTACCAAACACTAGTGAGATTGAATAACGTCTTTTATATCTGGATCAGTTAGACAAATATAGGAGGGATGTCGTACTACCATTGAAGTGATAAAAAAATGCGTTAAGGCCTAGTATGATAAATCATCACGCCTGCATATCTGCTCCGAGGGAGATTTAATGTTATTCTATGACCAAAAAAATGATGAATTAGGGTATGGGAAATTCACTTCTATGTGGATTGGTCCTTATATTGTTAGGAAATTCCTCGATAAGGGTGCCTACAAGCTAGAGTACTTTGATAGAAACATCCTATGGTCCAAAAATGGACTCTACCTGAAGAGGTACTTTTCCTAGACTTCATGTTTGGGCATGTCTCTCTTATAATTATTGTACTATAGCTAGTTGTCGGGCCTCCCAATAAACCCCCCTTTAAATTTTCAATAAATTAAGGGGGCCCCATTCAAAAATTTTGAAAACACCCTTTCATTGTTTTTTGATATAGCTTTGTTCGATGGTTCAAAGGTTTCTTCTCTTAGGTGTTTGGTTTTTTTGCTCTTATATTCTCAATCTTTTTGACTTATCCTTCATTTGACTCTGATTTGGTGATTTGCAAGATTTGTTTAGATTGGTTGTTATGGTTTCTTGATGGTTCCTAAACGCTTGCATGTTATTCTTGGGCTTATCTCAGTTGGTTTCACGCCATGGTTTGCAAAGCTTGAGTTAAATCATTGTTTCGGTAGTTTCACCAAGTTTTGGTCTTCAATGCATAAATTGGTTAAACAAACACATTGGCGGATCACAATAATTTGAGTAAACACTTAATTTTATTGTTTTAGATCCACGCCTTAAAATAATATATTTTAAAGATTCAAGACAAGTTGTCGCTTTTCCAATTGAGCAAGTCATTGATGTTTAAGAAGCTCTGATTTTGATGTTTTCTCTATTTTATTTGGAGATGAAATTGACTATTCTTTTAAATTGAGAAAACAAATTACTCTTCATTAAAACTTAAATGAGCTTTTGGTATCATTATTTTTCATCACATTAAAATAATTTTAATTAAACATCTTAATTAAAGAACTTTGAAATTCAAAAATGATTTTAAACAAAATTTCATCAAATTATTTCTCATTAAAGTTTTTCATTAAGACAAACTTCTTAATCAAATAACTTTAAAATCCAAAAATGTTTATAAACAAAATTGCATCAAATTATTTCTCATTAAAGCCTTTCATTAAGACAAACTTCTTAATCAAAGAGCTTTGAAATTCAAAAATGTTTTTAAACAAAATTTCATCAAATTATTTCTCATTAAAGTCTTTCATTAAGACAAATTTCTTAATAAAAAAACTTTGAAATTCAAAAATGTTTTTAAATGAAATTTCATCAAATTATTTCTCATTATAAACAAAATTTAATCAAATTATTTCTCATTAATTGTCATTAAAAAAATAATGACTTTATCAAAGCACATAAGAATAATGACCACAATTTTATTATTTAATAGATTGGCTAGAAATTTAAACGCATAGAACTTTGCAAAGTCACACACTATTAAAAAAATTGTTAAAACATGGCAAACATTTATGAGATGGTCTTAAATTTTAAAGTCAATAACCTTTTCATGATAACATTAGAAAACTTCACTTTATCGGAAAAATCATTTTCCTGTTATTCCGAAGAATCAAGGAAAGCTTGAAATACAATCATTACAATAGGGCTCAACAAAAGCATCATGTCACTTACAATAATTGAACCTGGGTGGGGAGGGTAACAATCATTCCTCCCAACCACCCAACCTACAACCAATGGACACACTTAGTGCTTAGTTGTTATATGAACTTAAAGAAAATATTTTATTTTTATTCATAAATGGTGTTGGCATGAATAATTGGTTTTGACAATAAATGAAATGGGTAACATGTAGTGTTGAGCGAGAATATTGTGGAGGTGAAGGAGATTACTGAGTTGAATGTCACGATCTCATTTTAATGGTGAAATTAATATTACAAATATGAGGGATCCGATATGATTTTTTGGAAGATTTAGTGTGCTCAAGATTATGCAGGATCTAAACAAGCAAATGCAAAGGAAAAAGGCGCCAGCCACCCTTTATTCATGTTAATATTAGATTGTCAGTTAGAAGATGATAAGGATATGAATACAAAAATATTAAGGGGATCAATATCCAGTCTGCTGTAGGCTATTTGATGCGGTTTCTTGGCAGTATATGAATACAAAAATATTAAGGCGATCAATATCCAGCCTGCTGTAGGGCATTTAATACGGCCACCGTAGGTCTGTTGGCAGTTAGATCTCAAGAAGGTCATTTAATGAAGCCGCGATAGGTCTGTTGACGGTTAGATCTCAACCAGCTTGAGATCCAACAAGCCTACTACAGGCCATTTGCTGCTGCTGCATTAAATGGCCGCAGCAAATGGCCTAGAAGGCTGAATAATATTCGAACTCATGGGCTCGTGATGCTGCCGCATTAAATGGCCGCAACATTTGGCCTATCAGGCTGAATAATATTCGAAATCACGGGCTCGTGATAGCCATTTAATGCGGCCACTGTAAGTCTGTTGGCAGTTAGATCTCAAGAAGGCCATTTAATGAGGCCGCTGTAGGTCTGTTGACAGTTAGATCTCAACCAGCTTGAGATCCAACAAGCCTGCTACAGGCCATTTGCTGCGGCCGCATTAAATGGCCGCAGCAAATGGCCTAGCAGGATGAATAATATTCGAAATCACGGGCTCATTATCACCAGGTTGTTAACATAGAGGTTGGGCGTGGTGTTAGAGTTTGTAACTTCCACCGAGACTCCTTTATCCGTTCGAGCACCGCAGGGACTGTGACCAAAGATCCTTCAGCGCACATCAAGATGATTGCAAAGTTGGTAAAAGTATCTCAATTGTTTTCACAGAAAGAGAAGTTCCTTATTCTTTTTTTAACGATAATATTTTTTCTTCTTTTGATGATTATAATCGTAGGAAAACCTTGTTACAAGGATGGTTTGCCACTCATCTTGCAAGCTTGGCACTAATTGTTATATTGCATGACACAATAAATAACCACGGGTAAAACAATGCCATCGCTGGCAGCGATTGCGTGATGAACCTCATGCCAATTATGAAGAAGATCTTGCCAAGATCATCAAACCCAAAGTTATGAAGAAGTTTTGATACGGATTCGAAGATCTGGGCAAATTACTACTTTCTTGGAAACTGCTTCACGAAATTTAAGAAGAAAGGATCAATTTGTGAAATTATCTCTAAATCTCCTATAAAAGGAACACAAATGGATCAGTGTTTTTTTTTGGGGGGGGAGGTCTTTGAAAATCAGAAAATCAAATGTCTTTTTATTTTTGCAATCTCTCTTTCTGTGGGTGACTGTGCTTTTGACGGGACTGGGATGAGAGAGCGCTGCTTGCAGTAAATGGGTTGAGATTTTTAGTGAAATTATCTCTAAATCTCCTATAAAGGAACACAAATGGATCAGTTTTTTTTTGGGGGGGGGGGGGAGGTCTTTGAAAATCAGAAAATCAAATGTCTTTTTATTTTTGCAATCTCTTTCTATGGGTGACTGTGCTTTCGACGGGACTGGGATGAGAGAGCGCTGCCTACAGTAAATGGGATGAGATTTTTAATGAAACAATGGTGTTGGAACCTGAAAGTCAGTAAATGGGTTGAGATTTTTAATGAAGCAATGGTGTTGGAACCTGGAAATTTTCTTTCTGCCCAGTCTAAAGGTCTTCTACCGCCACAACGAAATCATACATACATATATATATATATTGTTTATCATTGTTCTCAGCATAATAGTTTATATAAACTGTGAAATGTGCTTTCAGTTGTCTCATTCAAATCCACAATTATAATCTCTTTAAACTCTGCTTTTAAAATATTGTAATTATTTTTTACAGTTGATCCATTTACTGTACATCAATTTAGTCTTTTCTTGCATGATTAGAAGTCTCTTTTGTAATTTTTTATGACTGTGTTCTAGGTTTTGCAATAAACTTTTGATTTTATTTTTTCCGCGAAAAAAATCATACTATTGATATTCACTTTTGAATCAAATAGTACATGATATCAGTATATAACACTGTCTCCAACCCATTCTCACAGCAGTAATGTATTACAGTATTTTCAAAATATACACACTAGTTAAAAAAACTAACTATTACAGACCTCAGATGTCCTTAGCATAATTTAAGCAAAATCATTCAAGGAAATACATAGTGCCAGAATTAATTAACTGATCCTCCCAAAATTCATCCCAGTATAAATAATCATCCTCCCCATCCAGAGCCAGCTTTGAAAGAAGATCAGCCTGTGAATTAAACTCTCTGAATATATGCTCCAGTGTGATCCCACCAAATCTGCTAAGTTCTTCTTTCACTCTGTTACACCAGCCAACCAAATTCAGTATCTTAAGATCAAACTCCCCCCTTGCCCATTTAATGCTAACTCTCGAGTCACCAAATATCTTAACATTCACCAAACCAAATATGTTTGCTACATGAACCACACACCATAAAGCTAACAATTCTGCCTTCATATTAGTGCCTTTTCCACATTTCATCCGAAATCTGAAATAGTAATCCTGACTGATATATATAACTCCACCTGCTCCGCAATTGCCCAAGTTGGCAGCTCCATCGAAGGCTCAGTAATCTCATAATCAAATTTGCCAATTTTTGCATAAATGCTTAATGATTAAATAATAAAATATCTTATGTGATTTTAATGAATACATGTTTTGGATGCAAGTGAATTGAATTAGTTAAATCATTTGGCTCCCGCGGGATAGGACGTAGATAGGGTCATTAATTTAATTAGTTGATATCTAACTTTGCATATGCATTCTGTAGCTTTTAGATTATTGATTCTGTAGTTGTCTATGTTGTAGTTATGGGGTCATATTGTAAATTGCATTAGATTAGAATTCATTGTTTTCATTGAAAGTCTCATTTCCAAGAGCAAACCCACTTAGCGGCTAACGGAGTCGTAAAACTCGTCAAGAATTAGCCATTCCAAATGACTAGGGGTTTCTTAACACCCCCGTCTCCGGCTATTTCTTCTTGTTGATGACAATTCACATATCTTTGTCAACACTAGCTTAGAATGTTGTTTACTTTTGTATTCGATTAGTATTGGATTTTGCTTATTATGCTTTGTGCTCAATTGGTAGATTTCATCACCTACACATATGTTTTTGGACTATTCCAACGATGCTTACTGTCACACTCGAAACATTGCTTACACAACTTGGGTGATCTATGACCCAGCTGGCCAACTGGTGAGTTTAGGTGGAGTGTCTCTCGGCCCGACCACTAACAATATCACATAATATAGTGTCATGATCGAGTTGATGTTGGAAGCCATCTCTATTTGTGTCATCCATTTAACTACCTATCTAGATTCACAGTTGGTAGTGTTTCAGCTAAATGGTATGTATCACATTTGGAGTCACGTGACCCATGATGAAGAAATCCCTAAAAGGTCCCCTAAAGTTGGTCCAAAGCAATATTGGTGTGAAGTATGAAGAATCCCCCAAAGTATTGATAATGGGTCCACATAACCCCAAAAGTAAGAATGGGTCCGCAACAAAAGGAAAAAAAACCTCGAAATGAATAATGATGTGTCCACTAAGTATGAACATTAGGAGAAGCCTCAAATCCCCTTGATGAAGCCATGAATTGGTCATTCGCCCATTTAAAGAAGCCCCTAAAATGTGGAAGACAAATTAATAATAAGTTAGGGCTGACTTAACCTAAAATGTGGAAGACAAAATTAATAATAAGTCATAGGGCCGACCTAACCCTAAAGTGAACTAAAAAGTGACATTGGACAGGTATAAATAAGAGATGAAACATTTCATTTGATTCATCCAAGTTCATCATCTCTAAGGAACAAGTAGAAGAGGGAATAACGAAGGTACAAGGATATATAAGCGAAGGTACAAGAGGAGTATTTTTTATAATCTTAAAATTTGCATAACTTTCTCATATGATATCAAAATCACAAACTTCTTGGCTCATTGGAAAGCTTGTTGCAAAAACTATTTGATGACATGATCTAGGGTTTATTTTGGTGAATGGTTTCTTTCTCGTTTCTTCATCTTGGAAAAGGTATGGTTCTTATAAATGGGTCTCTCTTGTGATGGTCATGCCTCTCATGGACTAGAGTCCATCTTGTTGTCTTAAAAATGGTATGTATCGTGAGTATGTGTTAGAGCCTTTTCTTTGGTGATTTTACATAGATCATGGTGATTATCTTGGAATATCTTAGGGTTTGGAAATGTCTACGATGTAAAAGTTTGAAGATGCAAATGAAATCTATGGATGAATGTTTTTGGGCATTCTTGGAAAGATAGATTTGAGGCATGATACAAGTTGACACAGAGACAGTGATACAGGTTGACAAAGACAGTGATATAAGTACAAGTTGACAGTGACAGGTTAATTCTCTTATTCATATCAGAGTGGCGAGACGGTGTAAGGACAGGGGGTTGTAGCCTCCTTCCAGCTAGTGTTGGTAAGGCTAGTGAGTTGGAGCTCACTAAGGATTGGATTCATCACTACAGATTGGAGCCTGTGGTAAAACCCAGGGATTGTAGTCTCCTTTTAGTTGGAGCTGATAAAGTAGGAGGTTGTAGCCTTCTTCTAGTTGGATTTGGTAATTGAATGCAATCTTTATATTATATAAAAAAAACATTATGTGGTGTTCTCCCATTTGGGTTTCCATGTAAAAACTCTTGTATGTACTCTGTATCATTTATGTGATGATGAATGTTATTGTTAATAGTTAATGTTTACACCTGATATTAAAGTTTGAAATGGTAAAAGTGCCCAATACTTATTCACCCCCCTCTTAGTATTGGTGAATATTCCAACAATTGGTATCATAGCAGGTTACCTTCAAAACAATTTAACCATTGGAAGGAAGATTGTGAACAGATATGGATCGACAACAAGGATTCTCTTTGAGTGGTATTCCAATATTTGATGGAAATAATTATGCATTATAGAGTATTAAAATGAAAAACTTCGTGTTGGCTTTACGGGTGGATGTCTAGCTCTTTGTTGTTAATGTTTACAAAACTCAAGAAACTCCTCCAATAGATCTTGAGGAGAATAAATTATGTAGTTGTAATTATAAAGCTTTGCACCATCTCATGAATGAAGTATCACAAACTGTTTAGGCCAAGGTGATGCATTGTAGCTCAACTAAATAAATCTGGGACAAACTTCATAATCTTTATGAAGGAGATGAGAAAGTCAAGCAAGTCAAGCTCCAACGATATATAACATTGTTCAAGAATCTGAAATTGAAATAAAGTGAAAATATATCAAATTATTTACTCATAGTAGATGAAGTTGTCAACTCCAACAGAGGATTGGGAGAAGAAGTCGAAGAATCCATGATCGTACAAAAAGTGTTGAGATCACCTCCCTTGAGACATGATCCCAAAATATCTGCCATAGAAGAATCCAAGGATTTGACAAAATTAACAATGGATGATATATTTGGGACCCTCACAACATATGAGATGCGAACAAATGCAGAGGATGAACAAACAACAAGGAGAGAGGCCACTTTTAAAGTCTCAAAGAAGACAAGGAACCAAGGACACAGGGGAGAAGAAAGATCAGGTGATGAATTTGATGAAGAGACAATTTTTGTCAAACATTTTAAGAGAGCAACTGGAAAATACAAAGGTAAGTTACCATTTAAATGTTTCAATTGCGGCAAAGTAGGATATTATGCTAAGAAATGTCCTTTTGAAAAGAAAAGAAAAAAATCTACAAGAAAAAAAGTCTTTAATGCAAAGAGGATGACAGTTCCTCAGATGAAAGTGATTAAGAAGAAACAGATGCAGGGGAAGTTCTCTTCATAACTCAGGAAATACAGAATGGTGACCATAAAATTTTGGAAATAGATGGAAGTGATTATGAATGCATTAATGAAAAACTTGAGTCTTTTGGGGGATTTGAAGATGATACAGAAACTGAAGATGAGTTGAATCTTGAAGAAAAATTGAAGCATGCTGAGGAAGAAATAATGATGCTCAAGAACAAAAATAAAAAGTTGAAAAGCAAATTGGAAAAATACGAAGAAAATAATCATGAGCTTGAAGAAAGAGAACATACAATTTCTAGTCTGAAGGAGCAGTTAGATGAAGCCTAGAAGACTGAAGAACTGGTGAACCACAAGATGAAAAGGAATATAGAAGATTGTGATGAATTGAAAGCTTAATTGGATCACGTAAAAAAGGAGTCGATGTTGAGAGTGCAAAGGTGAATGACAACATAAGATTTGAAAGGAATACTGAAAAATTGGATGAAATTCACAGCAAACAGAGATCACCTGTTGATAAAACAGGACTTGGTTATACAAACACAAAGCCATCAAGGGAAGATGAAGGAAATGGTGCCAATTTTCTAAGAAGCAAAATTAGCGAAACAAAAGGATTTGAATAACAGTAGGAGCATGACATTTCTAGCTGAAATAGAAGATCTTATTTCAAGAGAATCAAGACACCGAGAAGGTCCTTTTCTAACAGGTATGAAAATATTTTCTTGGTCATTGTTATGCTTGTCGAAACTTTGGACACAAAGCAATTCATTGTAAAGTCCATGCAAGAAATAACTATATGAGAAGCAGAAATAACTATGGGTATCCAAAAGAAAATCATGTGAAAAGTAGATCTAGAAATACTAATAGGATTGTTAACATAAATTACAATCCATTTGATCCATTGATGGACCAAAACATTGCATGCTACAAATGCAATAATCTTGGTCACAAGGCACGTGATTGCAAAAATGTGAAAGAAGATGTTCCCATCATAAGGAAAGAGGAACCAACTACATTGTGGGAAAAGAGAAAGAATTCAAGCAAGGGAGATTGTAGTAAAACCATGGAGTTGTAGCCTTCTTTCAGTTGGAGGTGATAAACTAGGGGGTTGTAGCTTCCTTACAGTTGGAGCAAGTGAATCAATTGAATTTAATCTTTATATTATATAAGAAAAGCATTATGTGATTTTATCCCATTTGAGTTTCCACGTACAAACTCTTATGTATTGTGTATGGTTTACGTGATGATAAATTTTATTATTAATGGTTAATGTTTACATCTTTTATTAAAGTTTGAAATGGTCAAAGGTGCCCAATACTAATCCCCCCCCCCCTTAATATTGGTGAATATTCCAACAAAGACAGTTGTGGGATTGTTTCGCGAAGCACCACGTAAAGTCGGAGAGTTGAAAGCACCTTGCAGGAATAGGTTGGAGTTCTTAGGCAAAACCGAGACTTGGGATGTATCAACGATGAAGCAGAAATTAGAGCAAGCACCCAGGTCGTCCTTCGTGAGAGGGGATGAGACGACTGGAAAGCCTGAGGATGAATTGAGCGGCGTCGCAAGACAACAACAAGTGATAGGTTCGAGCAAAGAAACCATAAGTTCGGGAAAAAGGACCTCCGACATGGAAGAGCGAGTTGATCATGTGGCACAAAAGGTGGCATCGTTGGAGTTACTGGCAAGGTCAGTTGTAGAGAAAACCGAACACTACCTCTTTTGAAGAGCCAAGAGCGACAAGAGGGAGGCGAGGCATAGCTTACACACATGACAGTAGCCTTGGTTGGAAAGGTAGTTGCACTCCGAGATCCAATGCATGGGCTAAGGAATAATGGAAAACATGACTTGCAAAGTCTTGACATTGGGAAGGACAATGGAAAGGTTTCCCAATAGGATACTCGATTGGTCGGAGACCTAAAGGAAATAGCAAAGGTAGCCAAGGTGAGGAAGGCACCTTTAGTGGACATGATGGTAGGTATCGGTGAGGGTAGAAGTGAAAACTCCTTGGAACGCGCTACTATGGAGGTCGTTAACCTTGCCATACATTTTAGTGGGATTCTGGAGAACCAACTAATGCCTGTGGATGCCAAACGCATAGGTTGCAACCCAGTGGAGACGAACGTAACCCTGTGTTACTTGGATGCTAAGCCGCACAAACAACATGGTGAGTTAGTAGAAGGGAAAGTCAAGGAGGGTGGAGCCACCTTGAATTCCTTGCAATAGCATGATGGGTGGCAGGATAAGAAACTTGAAATGACGAGCTTGCCAAACCATGAGGGCAGCGGCAAGGCTTGCCCACCTTTTGTTGGGACAAGCAAAGGTGCAAAATGAAGGGCAAAGAGAAGGCAATAGTTTACTAAGAAGGATGGAACAACTTTGGAAGCAATGGGTGTGCAAGACTCTTTGATGGGTGCAACAGTGGGAAGTGCATATCACCTCATGAACCATGCAACGAATGAGTTAGCTTGTGGGATCATGGGATCTGGGCTAACACCAGCTCGGTTGAAAGAGTTGGAAGATGGTTCTTTGGGAACAGAGACAACACTCGAGATGCATGAGTGACCTACTAGAAGCAAAGTTGGAGGTGGCAGCCTAGGGTGCCACTTTCCATTCATCCCCAGTTGAAGCATGAGCAACTTGGCTCACTGCCTTTGGTGCAAGCAGTGAGTTAGGTTGTAGATGGCAGTTTGGTGTGGTGTGGAAAAGGTGAAGACTTTTCCTGGGTTTGGTAGAATTTTGCGAGGCCACCTAATTGCAAAAGGAAAAGCATTTCAGACATGAAGAATTTCGTTCCCTTGGGTTAGACGGATGGTTGGATTGGCCCCATACCAGTTCATCACTTGGGGTAGCTAAGCGGATGGAGGCATGAACAAATTGGCTAACTATTGGATGCAACATTAGCTTTAGCAGGTGCAATAGCTTAACCATGAGGACTCTTATGGAGACTCAGTTACGATGGCAGCAGGTGGTTGCGGTTGCAAGTTCCAAGCACAGTAGGTGACTTGGAAGCATTGTCAAGACGACAACAAGTCAGGTGGGGGAGGATGTAACGACCCAACCTTGGCGTCAAGATAGGAGCCTATGCCAAGTGGGGTGTGCCTTGAGAAAGGGTGCGTGCACCCACACCAACCCGCCTTTGCATGGAAAGAAAGGTGCTTGGGAAAGATAGCATGGGATAATTGTGTTGGTTGGGCACATATCCAAAGAAGCACGGTCAAGGATTGACGTTGGACGAAAGCGTGCTAAGGAGGGGCGTGCACCCAAGTGACACAACAAGTGGCAAGTCGGCCTAGGAGCCCCGCGGCAAGAAGTCAAGTGAATCGGACACGTGAGATACTTAGTGTGTGGGAGAAGGGGTGCCACAAGGCGGAGCCTTAGGTGCACCCACAAGCCAAAGTGCAAGTATAAGTAGAGCACGCAGTGGAAGCTTGAAGGAATTTTTGATCCAATATCCAAGTGTCTGTGACTAGGAAACCACGAGATGTGTAGTTTGTTGGGAAAGGAGCAGGTCGCAGGGGCGAACCTAGCTTGGGTTGGGAGCACGATAGTCTTGGGAAGCAGTTGGTGCGAAAATGAAACGGTGCAATATAAGAGCTTGGTTTGGAAGCTCGCTTGGGAGCTCATTTTGGAAGCTCTCCCTGGGAGCTCATTTTGGCAGCTCACCTTGGGAACTCGTTTTGGGAACTCATTTTGGTATGCAACATTTGTCCCTACCAAGATCCCTTGCCAAGCGGAAGATGTGGCGCAATTGTTTTCCAAGCATATTGTGAAGTATTGGGGATTGTTGTTGAGTATAGTGTCAAATAGGAACACCCATTTCACAGGTTGGTTTTGGCAGCGATTGTTTGGTTTAGTTGGGACCAAGATGTTGACTAGCTCAAGTTACCATCCGCAAACAGACGAGAAGACTGAGCGGATCAACGTGGTGCTGGAGGACTACTTGAGGCACTATGTACAGGGAGACCAACAGAACTGGCCAGAGCTATTGAATGTGGCGCAATTCAACTACAATATGTAGACAAGTTCATCAACCAGTTACAACCTAGTCAAGTTAGCTACTGGGAAGCAACCATTGACACAACAAATAATTGCAACAAGTCCTTTTGGGAAGAACCTGGCAATGGCAAACTTCATGAAAAGTTGGAAAGACAAGTGGGAAGTGGCACGCGTTCAAATGGTGAAAGCAACTGACATGATGAAGAAATGGGCAGATCGCAGAAGTCATGAAGTGCAGTTCCAAGTAGGGGACAAAGTGCTTCTCAAGCTTAGTAAGGAGCAATTTACTCCAACAATAGGCATGGCGAGTGCACTGCTGCAGAAGTATGATGGGTCCTTTGAAGTGATTGAGAATATTGGTAAGGTGGCTTACCGACTAAATCTCTCAGAACACATGCGCTCATTCCATCTATTCTTCCATGTTATCCAACTCAAGGCATGTAAGTTTGGCATAGGCGAACTAGAGAGGAATTTTCCAAGTCGGGCTCCCACTATGGTATTGGACCGTCCAGACCGAGAAGTTGAGGAAGTGTTATAGCTCATTGGCATGTGAGGCATGGGCCAACGGCTCGCTTGGAATACTTCGTTAAGTGGAAGGACTTGCCCAAAGAAGAGAATAGTTGGGAGTGGAAGGAGTCATTATGGAAAGCATAAGAGTTGATTCGGGCTTTCAAGGAAAAGCATAGATTCCCTTCGCGATGCAACAAGCATATCCAGAAGTGTTTCCAGGACTGCAACAAGTCAGGTGGGGAAGGATGTAACACCCCTTCCCCAGTGCATGGCTAGGAGCATGCGCCAAGTGGGGCACGTCTCGAGCAAAGGGGCATGCGCCCACCAAACTAGCTTTGCGTGGCAAGCAAGGAAAGAAGATGATCGAGATAGCATGGGAGGTTGTGTTAATTGGGAACACCTCCATGGAAGCACGACAAGTTGGCATGGGTTAGAGCATGCCGAGGAAGGGCACGTGCCCAGGCAAGGCGAGCAGAGGAAAGTTGGGACAAGAAGAGGTGCAAAACGAAGGGCCAAGAGAAGGAAATAGTTTGTTGGGGAGCATGGAACGACTTCGGAAGCATTGGGCGTGCAAGACTCTTAGACAGGCATAACAATGGGAGGTGCAAATCACCTTGTGAACCATGGGGGAGATGAGTTAGCTTGTGGGATCATGGGATCTGTGCTAACACTAGCTCGATTGAAAGAGTTGGAAGATGGTTCTCCAGGAGCAGAGATGGCACTTGAGATGGATCAGTAGCCTACCAACAACAAAGTTGGAGGTGGCAGCTTGGGGCACCACTTTCCATTCAGCCCCAGTTGAAGCATGAGAAAGTCGACTCATTGCCTTTGGTGTAGGCAGAGGCCGTAGGCACGTTGCAGAGGTTTCCTCAGCCAAATTCATCCAAGTAGACAGACCGTGAAGAGTGTCCTAAGTTAGATTGCAGATGGCAATTTGGCATGGTGTGGAAAAGCTAAAGACTTTGCCTAAGTTCGACAGAGTTGTGCAAGGCCACCGAAGCGCGGAAGGAAAAGCAGTTCATACATGAAGAAGTTTGTTCCCTTGGGTAGGATGGATGGTTGGATTGGCCCCTAACCAGTTCAACACTTGGGGTAGCTAAGCGGATGGAGGCATGAAAAAAATGGCTAAGTATTGGATGCAGGATTAGGTTTAGTAGGTGCAACAGCTAAACCAAGAGGACTCTTAGGGAGCCTCGCTGCGACAACAACACGTGGTTGTGGTTGCAAGTTCCAAGCGCAGTAGGTGACTTGGAAGCATTGTTGAGACAACAACAAGTCAAGTGGGGGAGGATATAACAACCCAACCCCAACGTCGAGCTAGGAGCCTGCGCCAAGTGGGGCGCGCTCGAGCAAGGGGGAGTGCACCCACACCAAGCTACCTTTGCATGGAAAGCAAGGCGCTTGGGAAAGATAGCGCAGGAGACATTTTTTGGATGGGCACATCTCCAAGGAAGCACAGACAAGGCTTGATGTTGGATAGAAGTGTGCCAAGGAGGAGCATGTGCTCAAGCAACGCAACAAGTGGCAAGATGGCTTGGGAGCCCCGCGATAAGAAGTCAAGTGAAGCTGACGCATGAGATACATAGCATGTGGGATAAGGGGCGCCATAAGGCAAAGACTTAGGCACACCCTCAAGACAAAGTGCAAGTATAAATAGAGTGTGCAGTCCAAGCTTGAAGGAAATATTTTTTCAAGATCCAAGTGACTACAACCAAGAAACCAAGCGAAGTGTAGTTCGTTGGACAGAGGATTGGTTGCAAGGGCGATCCCAGCTCAGGTTGGGAGCACAACAGTCTTGGGAAGAAGTTGGTGCGAAAACGGAACAGTGCAACATAAGAGCTTGGTTTGGAAGCTCGTCGTGGGAGCTTGTTTTGGAAGCTCACCCTAGGAGCTCGTTTTGAAAGCTCACCCTGGGAGCTCGTTTTGGGAACTCGTTTTGGAAGCTCACCTTGGGAGCTCTCCTTGAAGAGCTCGTGTTGGGAGCACGTTCTGGCAGAGTTTAGTGCAAGTGACAAGCGTTGTGGTGGCAGGTATGCAGTAGCAACAAGAAGGACCAGTCAAGATGAAGTGGGAATAATATTGAGGTTTCTTTGGGAATAAGCCAAGTTGGGCGCTCCGCTGGTGGGTTGGCCTGCGGGCATCACCAAGCTGTTGTGTTTGTAATATTGCTTATCTTATATATATATGAACTCGACATGCCCAGTTGGGGTGCCACCTATATTCTTGTGTCTTTGCTATTTCTTGCAAATTGGCTATGTATTGAATATGTTAATTGTTGGATGTTAAACATAAGTAATTTGGCTAAGTAAGAAATTGAATAAGGCATAAGTGTAAAGGTTTTGACAGGCAGGCGTAGTCTGTTGGTTAGCTAGCCTAGTTGGTCATGCCCTTGGCTAGGTGCCAAGTAGTGCCGCATAGGCCAATTGTGGGTCGGTTTGACTTTGTCGCAGTTGAGCCCATGGCAGGTGGTATCAAAGTTGGTAAGCTCTTCACCAAAATGCAAATGAGTTGCCAAGAAGTGTCATAGTTGAGAAGTCTTTGCAGTCGACACCAGTCGTGGAAGGCACTAGGAAGGAGGTCCTACCAAGAGAATTTGGGTGCTACGGGAAATCTCTTGGAGAGAGTTGCGGACACAGCATGCACTCGAAAGCGGTTGAATGGTAGGCTTGTGAAGGTGACTTGTGTGGAAGACGCCAATTGAGTGATGAGAGGCAACATTGTGTACAGTGCGCCCGACACAGCTTCAGGTGACCGCTAAGAGTAGTTCAACTAGAAGGGAAGTGCCCAGTGAGGGGCACACATGGAAGGAAACTTGCAAGGGTAATAGAGTGGACAGTTGCAGTGAAAGGGGCACTTGGCAAGAGTGCGCCTGTGTTGCAACATCACTTGGAAAAGGAGTGCCTAGCACACGAAAAGGGTTGTCGAAATGGTGTGGAAGGTTCGTTAGATGGATAGAAGCTTGCGGAAGGAAGAGAAAAGTGTCAGAGAGCATGCCTCGAGAAAGAGGTGTGCCGGGAACTGGAAGAGGTGCGCCCAGGCCTGGTAGACTTCAGCAAAAAATTAGGAGAAAAACCAACATCAAGCAGTGTTGTTGGGACATAAAAAAGTAAGGTGGGAGAGGATGTAACGCCCCTTCCATGGCGCATTGATAGGATCCCATGCTAACATGGGGCATATCACAAAGCAGGGCATGCGCACAAGATGCCTAAGGCATGGCAAGCCGGGCAAATTGGTAGATCGGTTTGGAATCTTGGTGGACGAGCACACCAAACACGCGATGAGTGGGTGCTTGCGGATGGTATAGTGGATGGGTGGAGCACGTTAACCAATTGAAATGTGGGGTGCACGCCCATGAAGCCCAAAGCATGGCAAGCCTTGGCACGTTGAATAGATGGATCGACATGTGGGTGCAAAAGTGTTACAAATGCACGAGCGCACAAGAGACTTGAGTAGAGCATGTCGTTGATAAGCATGTGGGGTGCACGCCCAAGGAGCACACATGCCCAAGTATTGCAGACGAAGTTTGGTGGATGAGCACATTAGCTGGAAAGGTGGGCACCCGGTGCGACTTGCACTCCACGCCAATGCTTGCAGAGGTCGGCTCAGTTGAGCAAAGCTCGTGCCAAGGGGAACTCTTGTGTGGACGCTCATGTATAAACAACCATGCAGATGGAGGAAATAGAAGGCACAACAAACAACACAAGTTCGATTGGGACAATTGTACAAGTCAACAGTTTGAGCCACAAGGAGGCACACCCCTCCTTTGGAGGAAGCTAGAGGAGGGCGCACTTGACTTTGGAAATGGTTCGCTATATGAAGTTTTTCAAGTTGCACTTCTTGGATAGGATGTGAGATCTTCTGTTCTTGGAGAGGCATGCCCTGTCATCGTGGGGAGGCATCCTTTCCTTAGGCAAGTCTCTTGGAGAGGTGCCTTGGTGGACAGACTTGCGACCTTCGAGTAGGCATAGTTGCGAATTGGCGGACTGTGAGGACTACATGGAGGCAAACTCAGAGTGAACTTGTGGGTAGATTCTCTAGGGCGTGCAGGCCAAGAAAGGTGTATCGAGGTGGTCGGCAAGGTTGCGACAGACTGCAGCAAATCGGGAGACTTGTGTTGGTGTTCAATTGAAGCATAAGAAAAAGGAACGGATGTGAGCTGTGAGCACTACTGCATGTAGAGCCTAGACAAAGGCAAAGTACATTGTCGATTGACATTATATCTTGAGCTACTAGTTGGGCATGCTCTCGGAGAGTTGTCGAGGTGTGGCATCCTCTGTTTTTGCGTAAGTTTCCTTGTACCATTAAAAGTTGTAAAAGGGTTTGATGCACACCCAGCTTGGGGCGTCACCCTCATATATCTCTATGTATTGTATTTGGCTGAGTATGGAATGTGTGAACTGTTGGAAGTGTAACATAAGTAAATTGGCTAAGTATAAGTAACAAGTGTAAAAGAGATAAAGTCTAACGTTTCTGCAAGTAAGGCATAGTCTACTGGACACCTGCCAAGTTGGTCTCGTCCTCGTCGAGTTGGTAATGCCTCACCAGGTAGGAAGCGTGACACAACTCGACACCGTGCAGGGTGACCAAAGCTTGCACTAGCTATGTTTTGTTGAACCCATAGTGAACAAACGCAAAGTGAAGGCCCTAATGGACACATGAGCTTCACATAACATAGAGGTGAGATTGGGCTAAGGAGGAAGCCTTGTAACATAGAGGTGAAGGCACTGAACTCCACAACCAAGGATGTTGCAAGTGTGGCGACGAAGGTGCATGTTAGAATGGGAAGTTGGCAAGGAAGAGTAGACTTCACGCTCATGCCACTTGATGCTTTTGAAATGATTCTTGGGAAAGACTTCTTGCGAAGAGCTCAGGCCGTGCTCTTTCCATTCACAAATAGATTAGTGATTTTAGACGGGAGAAAACCGAGTGTGGTTCCTACTTCGTCAAAGAAGTTATATGGAGGGGTGCGGTTAGTGTTCGCACTCAGCATGAAGAGCGTTGCTCGATGCTCAGATTCTCGATTGTATGTCCTGACATTGCTTAGTGAAGCAACTACGGGAGTTGCGAGGACAACTGTGCCTCCCAAGCTTACCGATGTGTTGAACACAAACAATGACTTGATGTCGGAGAGCTTTCCAAAGATGCTCCCACCTCGACGTGTTGTTGATCACCGCATAGAGCCTGAGCCAGGATCAAGGCCTATTGCAAAGACTCCTTACAAGTTTTCCAAACCAGAGTTGGAAGAGTTGAAAAGGAAGTTAGAAGAGTCGACAAATGTCGACTTCATTCGACCTTCAAGGTCTACCTAGGGGAAAAATGCTATTTCAACAGAAGAAAGACACACTGGAGTTGCAGTTGTGCTTGGGCTACAGGGCATTGAATAAATAGATAGTGAAAAACCGGTATCCTCTTTCATTGGAAGCAGATTGCTTTGACAAGTTGGCCAAGTAAAATGTGTTCTTGAATTTGGATTTCAGACAAGGTTACTATCAAGTAAGGATTGTAGAGGGTCGTGAATATAAAACGACGTGCATGACGAGGTACACCAATTTTGAATTCTTGGTGATGCCATTTGGTTTGTGCAACGACCCCACAACATTTTGCACACTCGTGAATGAATCCTTGAGGCCATTTCTAAATAAGTCAGTAGTAGTCTACCTTGATGACATTGTCATCTATTGCAAGAGTATGGAGGAGCATAAACAACACTTAGCGGAAGTCTTCGAGGCGCTGTGACAAAACCAGTTGTCCTTGAAGAAGTTGAAGTGCATGTTTGGGCAGACAGAAATCCCATTCTTCGGCCATTGGATCGGCTAAGGGTGTATCAGAATGGACAACAAGAAGGATGAGGCGATAGAGGATTGGGAGGAGTCGCCAATGGTACAGTAAGTGCGAAGCTTCCAGGGCTTAGCCAACTATTGTCGTAGGTTCATTGAGGGTTACTCCAGGATTGTTGCCCCTCTAATAGCGTTGTTGAAAAAGAACAAGACATGGAATTGGACAACCCGTTGCCAAGAAGCATTCTACGATTTGAAACAAAAGCTTACGACGACACTGGTGTTGAGGCTGTCGGACTTTGAGAAACGGATTGAGGTGCAAACAGACGCGTCGAACTATGCCATAGGTGGTGTGTTAACGCAAGAAGGTCATCCAACAACTTACAAGAGCAAGAAGCTACAGTAACGGGAACAGAGGTACCTAGTGCATGAGAAGGAAATGACTATGGTAATGCATTGCTTGAAGCAATGGAGACATTAGCTACTAGGCAAGTCGTTTGTGGTGAAAACAAACAACATAGCCACCAGCTACTTTGCGACACAACAAAAGTTGTCTCCCAAGGAAGCGTGATGGCAGGACTTCTTGGTGGAGTTTGATATGACTCTAGAGTATAGACCAGGAAGGCTTAACGCTACTGCAGATGTGTTGAGTAGAAAGGCCCATCCTATTGCCTTAGAGGAGCAGTTGGATGGTCCTACGGTAGAGGTCATTTCAAACTTGCGACAAAGGATCCATGATGGGTTGAGTGGTGACCTAGCTGCCAAGAGCATCATCAAACAAGTGTGGGAAGGCAAGACTCGAAAGTTTTGGTTGGAAGATGGACTATTATTCTTTGGAGGACGCCTATATGTGTCTATGTCAGTTAATCTCATAAGGGAGTTGTTGCAAGAGTGCCATGACTCAGTATGGGCTGGTCATCCCATGCAGCATCGCACCTTAGCTCTTTTGGAGAGGGTATACTATTAGGAACACATGTGGCGTGGCGTAGAGGAGTACGTCAAGGCTTGCCTGATTTGCCAGCAAGCCAATCCCATTTCCTATTCCAGAGAAGCCTTGGGAAAGTGTGGCCATGGACTTCATAACGCAGTTGCCAATCTCGTAGGGATATAATGGAATTTTTTTCGTGTTGGACATATTTTCTAAGTATGCAACGTTTGTGCCTACCAAGATCCCTTGCAAAGCGAAAGATGTGGTGGCACAGTTGTTTTTCAAGCATATTGTGAAATATCAAGGATTGTCGTTGAGTATAGTGTCAAACAGGGACACCTGTTTCACGAGTCGATTTTGGTAGCAATTTTTTGGTTTAGTTCGGACCAAGCTATCGACTAGGCTCGTCTCCAAGGAAGCACGAGCAAGGCTTGATGTGGGACGAAAGCGTGCTGAGGAGGGGCATGCGCTTAAGCGATGCAGCAAGTGGCAAGTTGGCTTGGGATCCCTGTGGCAAGAAGTCAAGTGAAGTCGATGCATGAGATACTTAGCATGTGGGAGAAAGGGCGCCACAAGGCAGAGCCTTGGGCGCATCCTCAAGACAAAGTGAAAATATAAGTAGAGCACACAGTGGAAGCTTGAAGGCAATTTTGATCCAAGATCCAAGTGTCTGCGACTAGGGAACCAAGCAAAGTGTAGTTCGTTGGACAGAGAGAAGGCCACAGGGATGAGCCTAGCTCAGGTTGGGAGCACGACAGTCTTGGGAAGTAGGTGCAAAAACATAACAATGTGACAGAAGAGCTCATTTTGGAAGCTCGTTGTGGGATCTCATTTTGGAAGCTCATTTTGGGAGCTCATTTTTGGAGCTCATTTTGGAAGCTCGTTTTGGGAGCTCGTTTTGGGAGCTCATTTTAGAAGCTCGTCATGGGATCTTTCCTTGGGAGATCGCCTTGAAGAGCTCGTGTTGGGAGCATGTTTAGGAAAAGTTCAGTGCAAGTGACAGGTGCTGCGGTGGTAGGCATGCAGCAACAGCAAGAAGGACCAATCAAGACAAAGTGGGAATAATATTTCGGTTGTTTGGGGAGTAAGTTGAGTTGGGAAAATGGGCACTCCACTAGTGGGTTTGCTTGCGAGCACCCCCGAGTAGTTGTATTTGTAATCTTGCTCATCTTATATATATATGAACTTAGCATGCCCAGTTGAACTTAGCATGCCCAGTTGAAGTGCCACCCATATTCTTGTGTCTTCGGTGTTTCTTGCAAATTGGCTAAGTATTGAATATGTTAACTGTGGGATGTTAAACATAAGTAATTTGGAAAAGTAAGAAATTGAACAAGGCATAAGTGTAAAGGTTTCCGCGGGAAGGCAGTGTCTGTCGATCGATCAGACGAATTGGTCACGCTCTCAGCTAGGTGCTAGGCAGTGCCGCATGGGCCAACTGGGGGTCGATTTTACCTAGTCGCAATTGAGCCCGTGACAGGTGGTATCAGAGCCTAACTTAATGAGACAAGCCTAACTTAAAAGACAAGATAATTTACCTAGTAGCTATATGTTGTAGTTGTTTTCAACAAAATAGTATTTGCATTGTATTAATGTGTTGAATGATATCATACTACTTTGAAAAAAATATTATCAATTGCATATAAAACCTAAGATTAATAATTAAATAGTTAATGAAATAAACTAAATCCAAGAGCTTGAAATATGATTGAAAGTAGATACCATTTCAAATAATTAAAACTAGATAGCATTTCCAATTACATAAACTGAAACTCTGGGAGACATTGAACAACAAATATAACAAGAATGTAATCAAAACTTGTCAATAGTTAAATAGTCCTTGACAAAGAAACTCTGTCAAGTTATCCCAAGTATAGGTCCTTGACAAGGAAACTCTAACAAGTTAGCTAGTATACAAATCCTTGGCAATGTTCTCTTTGATCCTACAATGTAGTGCAAAAAATACAAACTCTACCCTTGACAAAAATCTCCACGAAACAAAAAATGTAATCTTATAACCACAATATTTGAATAGTACTATGCTCTTGAAGGGTGGCCAACCCTAGGGATTTTTACTATTTATCATACAAACTCTAGTTGGCCTCGAGTGTTAACCT
This sequence comes from Larix kaempferi, assembly GCA_027924585.1. Taxonomy (NCBI): domain Eukaryota; kingdom Viridiplantae; phylum Streptophyta; class Pinopsida; order Pinales; family Pinaceae; genus Larix; species Larix kaempferi. The sequence continues at coordinate 4,706,253 of BSBM01000397.1, read as the reverse complement.
CCAATTAACCACCGACCTACTTAAACAAAAATTTAACACTAAGTTAGTTAGAGTTTTGAAGCTAACCCTAACTAAAATTGTTGGGCTCGAACAATTTTCATTCCAAGCACTAACCAAGGACCTAACCAAAACTATGGCGAAGAAAAGAAAGAGAACAATCTCAATACTACTCCAACTTTGAAAGTTGTCTCTGACACACATGCCTTCAATCTCAATTTCCATTTTTATATTCCATTCAACTGGATTTCCATCACCTACAACATTAAGACAAGTAATGTAAGACATCAGATACTAAAACAATGAAATGATAATAGGTTAAAGACATCACCCCACTTCCTTTGAGAAATCCCACAAAACAAAAAGGATTTGTTAGTAACCAAATGATTTTGTGCATGATTGCATACAAGAGATGTTGACAATGCAATTTTATTTCTTCCTCTATTTATTTATTTCGAATTATTTGTGTTCGTAGGAATAAACATTCTTTTATTCATGTCTAGATAAAAAAACTAAAAAAAATTAAAAAAAAATCCAAAGACAACTCACACAATGGAGGAAACTATGGGCATCCATGTGTGGGCAAATTAAGGGACATGTATAGTGCCATACAATATTAAATAATAGCTTCAATGGCCATCATGAATGACAACATTGGACCCAAAATCTCATAACTCGAACACAATGTTTTCACACAAAGCATGGAAACATATAAAAAAGAATAAATAGTGACTGCTAAAGAACACATGATGTCACTTTTGATAGCACAATTTGTTTTGAGACCCATTTTTAACCTCAAAATTTCTTTAAGGTTTGTTTGGAAGTGAATTATTGTACGTCTTCTATTGTTCTTTGGTACTTTAATTTACATCAATCCTAGGGCATAAAATTATAGGGCAAAGATATGGGAAACCTTTCATGGAATCTCTATTTTGATTTGAAGTGTCAATTCCAAGAAATTTCAAAAATGGTATCAAAGTGGTTATAGTTGAAATCACAGGGCTAAGATCTAGGAAACCTTCTAGGAAGAAGATGGCATCTCTATTTTGATTGGAAGTGTCATTGCCAATAAATTTTCAACAAGGTATCAAAGCAGTTATAATTGAAATCACCCTTGAGTAAGAGGGAATTTTGTATTTCAGCAAGAGATTACCTAGGAGAGGTACTTAACCTAGCTGAGGTCATTGGAAGTGAAACCCTAGCTGGCTTGTGATAAGCACCTTCACCCTTGAAGGGTTGTTTCTTCTTCATATTGTAGATTTTCCAAGATGGATATGTGTTTGATCTCTTGTTTATCTTCTAACATCATGTCTATTGTTGGTTGGTATGTGGATAATGGAGCCCCAGTCCATATGACATATGAGAGACCACTATTCAGGAGGATTTAGGAGGTGATGATGCTACTTATCATGTGGGGGGAGTTGGCTCTATCTCCTTCAAGACACCCTTAGGTGATGTTCTTGAGTCGTGTAATGTTGTGTATGGCCATGTATGGAAAAGCTTTAGTGTATGGCCAAGTTTGATGCTCAAGGGGTCATCTTTAGAAGGTGAACGGAAGTTGTGGAGAAAGGGTTCGTGTTGGAGGTATTTAGAGGTTGTAAGTGTATCTGATAAAGTATAGTGCATTGATGCATCATAGTACCAAGTTGTGTGAGTTAAGCCACATGCATAATGGTCATTTGCATTATGGGGCATTGCCTATATTGAATAAACAAATATAGGGTTGCCAAAATATAGGGTTTCCAAATTCCAAGATAGTGAAGAAAGGTGTCTACAAAGGATGTACTCTCAACAAGCACATCAAGACTACTTTTCTCAGCAGTGAGCGTAGATCAAGAGGGAATCTTGATCTAATCCATTCATATGTGTGTGAACCTATGTCTTCCACCTCCTTGACAAGTAGTTAATTTGTCTCTTTTATTGTTGATTTCTCTTGCAAGACTTGGATCTATTTTTTGAATACTAAGGATGAAATGTTTAGTGAGTTTACAAAATTCAAAGACTTGGTTAAAATCAAACTAGAAGAAAGATCAAAGTACTTCGCTCAAATAATGAAGGAGGTTATACCTCCAAGAAGGTTTATTAATTAGGCAAGGAATATGTATCAAAAGGGAGATGATGATACCTTACAACCCACAATAGAATGGGGTTGATAAGAGGAAGAATCAATCGATCATTGAGACTACTAAGTCTCTAATTCAAGACATGGATTTGCCCATGAGTTATTGAGTTGAGGCATGTAATTCAATGATGCAGATCTTAAACAAGTGTATCCTTGTAGGATCTTTAAGGGTGTAACACCAAAGGAGGAATTTACTAGTGTGGAACCAGATCTATCTAACTTTGTGTGTTTGGTGGTCTAGTTTATATTCATGTGCTTGAGGAGAAGAGGACAAAATTGGAACCCTCTAGTATGAAGGGTAACTTTGTTGGATACAACGACACTTCCAAATCTTACATGGTCTATATTCTAACTCAACCGAAGACTGGTGAGCAAATTTGTGAAGTTTGATGAGAGAGCTTTTGATCCACATAACCTCCCTTTAGTGATTGGAGTGAAGAACCTATTGTTCCAAAGATTAAGCCTAGGAATCGTGTTGAGTCAAATTTAGATGAGGATGAGGTCAAGCTAGGATTATACATTCCTCACCTTCCACACCAACCCACGGGAGACCAAGATGGCTTACTCAGACATTGGAGGAGGCTCATGAACATGTAGGAGTGCCCAAATCTTCGTTGAGGGAAAGTGTACCTCTTAAGAGATATGTTATTCATATAGCATTAGTTTCTTCCATTTGTGACACTTCTAATTGTTCATTGGAGGAAAGGTGTGATGCCTTGACAGAAGATGTCAAGATTGATTATAGAGTTGCAATTGATGGAAGTATTACGAAGTAAAGAGCCACGAGGGATTATGGATTCTCTCAGAAAAAGGGAGTTTCTCTTGATGATACTCTTACTTTAGGATTCTCTCAAGATAAGGGAGTTGACCTAGTACCAGTTGGTTAAATTACTAGACGATTTGTGGTGCATGAAAGGGATTCTCATGTTGACAAGTGGATGATGACCTTGCTTGGTTCAATGACTATACAATGAGCCTTGTATTCCATGATCGATTTGATCTTGTATGGAAATGTGACTATCTTTGCAAGATGTCTTGGAGGGTTCATGATGTGATGTCCAATGATGTTGGCCCATGATGTTGATTTAAAAGATGATGGAGATTGGCAGGGTACTTTTGTTCCAAGGATATGTTCATTCATATTCACATGTGATCATTATTCTTTGGAACATTGAGATGTTAGAGTAGAATGGTTGACATTTTTTTGCAGATGACAGTGGTTGATTCCAAGACTACAACCAATACGGATTTGCAAATTATAGAGTTGGTGGAGTTGCAGAGCGAATCAACATGTGTTCATGTAAACACTTTCCTTGCAAATAGTGAGTGTTAGATTATTGGGCTACTCTGAAAGTGTTTACACCATGTTCGGGGGTTCTTCATGAGATTTGGGGTACATGGTGTATGTTCAACCCCTAGATAGTACAAGATGTATCATAGCATGAGAGATGGTATGCAATGGACATGCCTAGTTAAGAGAGATTTTTCAATTGGTACTGTGTTCTTCCATTAGGCGTTGGAAATCTCTTGCTTGGAAGGTGGATGCCCTTCATTGTGGCCACATGGAAGATTCACTTGGTGGGAGAACGCCCTAGAGGGATATGGAGTATTTTTCATCCCGGAGGAGGGCTTGGAGCCCTACATAGCATGGGTGTACTTGGTTTTTACTTGGAGACCTAGAGTTGACTTGGGTATGCTTGGGTTGAAACAATTGTTCTTGTGGGTGATTGTACCCCAAATATTGGCAAATGGCTTATGCAGAGATCAAAGTCTATGGAGAATGGACAAGGAGCATTGGACCTTTCTTGAGCACCCTAGCCTTTGGAGGCTTTATTGTGTATGGCATTACCTAGGAGCTTGACATGTGTTCTCTTGGAGTGGAAAGCCTCACTTGTGTGTGGCGTGCTTGTAGGGCTAGGCTCACATGTGTTATTTTGTTGGCCTTCCTTACCTCATATAAATAGAGGAAGGAGAGAATCCTTTCAAGCAACTCCACATCATCTTTTGTATCTTCTTTTTAGCTTTTGTTATCTTGGGGTGATGCACTAGGGTTCATGTGGAAACCCTAGTGGAGCATGTGAAGAAGAAGACATTTTTCTCCCTTGGATTTCTTCATTATATATGTGATCTCTCTCTTTAAGGTGCTAGGATTCTTGGAGGCATCTTGAAGACTAGGGTTAGGATTTATCCCTTGGAGGATAGAGATTGCGGTTTGGTGAAACCCTAGGATGTATTTGGGAAGAAGAGGGTCTCTTGCCTTGAAGTTTTGCTAGGGTGATCTTAACTTGTGGAGCTTATTGGTGGAACTAGGGTTTTCATCATTTCCCTAGTTTGAGGCTGGAAAGCTTGTTGGGTGTATGCTAGCTCATCTTGAGCTTGGGTACATACTTGGACATCATGATTGAGTTATATATATGAGGTTTTCAGCTATCCACGTCTTGTCTATATTACAGATTTGATTTCAGCATTTGTCTTCTTGGGATGGTTATTTCCAAGCACTAATTTGTCTTGCTGATTTGACACACATAAAAAGGAAATTGTTAAGGGACATAAAACTAATTTATGTTATATCTGCTATTTATGATGAGTTTTCAGATCTGGTTTATGCCTGAGATTTGTCCTAGAAGGCTGAAAACTCATAAGAGTGTTTGGTATCTTTTCTCCTTGAATTGCTGAGAAGTTTAGTGTTATTTGGAAGTGAATTATTGTACTTCTGCTGCTGTTTGGTACTTTAATTTACAGCAGTCCTAGGGCTAAAGACTCCAAGACTAAGGTCTAGGAAACCTTCTAAAAAGAAGGTAGAATTTATGTTTTCCATTGAAGTGTCAATTACAAAAAAAATTCCAACAAACATAGCAATAGTCTTGAATCCAAGCACACAAAAAATCAATTATTCTTAAATATAAAGTTTTTAAGTATATGATATGGCAATGTGACCAATGCTCTAGAACATAATCATCGTAGGAAATAAAATCTAATTCATTATTAAGCAAATACACTCCAATCATAATTATCAACGACTAAAACAAAGTGAAGTCCAACCAAAACTATTATTAATGCACTATCATTAAATTTGAAGTCAACAAAGTTTTAGTTCTCTACAAGTTAACCCGTGTTTTGCATGTTAAATTATACAAACAGAATCTACTTCAATAGTCGACGTACCCATCACCATTATTAACCCAAAAGTCTAGTAAAATGCTGAATGGGCCAATTACCATTAATCACTCAAAAGTATATTACAGAATGCATTATCACTTGCAATTTGTAAACATCTATATTACAGAAAGCATTATCACTTGCTATATATACATATAGAGACAATAGTCACATAAATCAATTATTTTTCTAAGAAACATAGGCAACATGACAAATAACAATGAAACAATGATGCACAGCTAGTCTAGTCCAATGCTCAATGGGCCCATTACCATTATTAACTCAAAAGTATATTACAGAATGCATTATCACTTGCAATTTGTAAACATCTATATTACAGAATGCATTATCACTTGCTATATAGACCATAGTCACGTAAATCAATTATTTTTCTAAAAAACATAGGCAACATGACAAATAACAATTAAACAATGATGCACAGCTAGAAATCGATTCAACACTAGACTTGCCTAGCTACAAAAAGTTAATACAAATGAGGAAAACTTTAATTTAAAGGAAACCTATAACCTATGTCACACTTGCAATTAACTATTTTAAAAATGTATTGTTACTACGTAGGAAAGTCAATCCTACATATTTCTACATGTTACTAATCTTGAGAAAAAAAGAAAATGCATCAATGTATAGAGGCAGCCAACACTTGTCAATGGGACTAATAAGTTATGTCTTGATGCTTAGATGATCAAGATTGTTGAAAAGAGTTATGACATATTAAAAGATTGTATATTGTTTCTTTTCGTTGAAAAAACTGGCGAATAACTTTCAAGGAAACAATTCCCATTTAAATCGAGAACATTCAAAATGATCTAGCACTCCTTTTCAGTGTTTGAAAAGGATGTAGACTCATTGACCCTTTTGGCTCAGGACCATATGTTAGCCTTCCTAGCTATCATAGAAAGTGAATCTTCATAAACTTTTACACCTATCAATTGTACCTATAGCGTTTAATTAAAATGATACAAGTTGCATTTAAAAAAATTTGTCCTATGTAGATATTGTGGTATATTGCTTCCATCTAGTATGCAGAACTATGACAACACGCTATGTAACAAAATGAGGACTAGAAATATAATTAGAAGCCATATATACCACTGGTTTCTTCCATCTGAAATTTCTCCTTTTTCTAATATCTTCGTGGGAGGTGGGGAATATAGAAAACTGAAAAAAAAGGGGGGAGAACCCAACTCCAGATCTCATGAACTCAACCAAACAATTTGACATTAAACAGAAGGCTGTAAAACACTAACCTAACAGTTAAACCTAAATATTGATACGGCGACTCAAACTTGGGCAATACGATACTGCTAAAGTGCCTAGTCCCTGTTTATAGAAACCAAATGTTTACGTGGCGATTACTTTAGAAGACGAAATGTCCAAAAGGTTGTTCAAGTGAAAGTAAACATCTTTCCAGATTTTCGATGCAATACAAACTTTCAAGCCATTCCTGGAATTCAACATGATAGTTTTCCATTATTGGTGCTTTGGCAGAAATATTACATCAGAAATTATGCATGAAGATTAAATTTACCTCATGAAGCATTTTAAGTATGACCTTGCCTTGCTTTCGCCACAATCTCCTCAGTGGTTATGCCTATAATCTCATTTACACGCCCCATAGATGGAATACAGACTTTCCCCAACAGGTCCTGCAAATTTATCATTCAGCTGTCATATCAGACAAAACACACCTTGACTAGAATATGCCATGACAAAATGAGACAAATCAAACGCACAAGCAAGCTAGCATGTCTCAAGTAGAGGATTCAATGTAAAAATGGAAATACAAAATAAAACAAGAATAATTAGATAGAACGGTTTTTAGATTTTAGTACACAGTGTTGGGCAACAGTGCATTATAAACCATTCACGTACTGCGACATAACCTAGAATTAAAATTTGGAACGCACTAAGGGGTACCCCAAATAAGCAAATGTGGTTGGGTATTAGTACCATGTGATTGACATAAAAGTTGTTAGAATAAGTTATGCTTAATTTAGATGGCCCCCATATCTTGTTAAAAATAGGAGTATTTCATTGAAGGTATATCTTTATCCTCAACAGTGAAATTTGAAACAAAGTGTCCTATAAATCCATGTAAATATGTAAAATATGAAATAACTAAATTTAGTGTGTGAAATTCATCTCTTTTGGTTTCTACTATGTGTGTGCTCTTGATTAAAGGGAAAATTGAATTAGGTTGCAAACGTTTCTACAGGGCAGTATAAAGGATAAAGGACAAAGTACAAAGCAAATGGTTCAATGACAAGCACAAAGCAAGTCGAAATGCAGAAAATGATTATGACTGAATTTGTGTTTTCCTGGTAACTCAGTTCAAATGCACCATTCGTCAATTGGATGTCAAAAGTACATTTACAAATACAGATTTGGGAATGGAACTATACATGCAACAACCCCAAGGCTTTATGCAAAATGGAGAAAGAACACCTAGTGTGAAAGGCATTGTATAGCCTCACACGGGCTCTTAGAAAATAGTATGACAACCTAATTCATCGGGTCCAGCAAATTTCAGTATTGAAGCTCGAAATTCGCTGAACTTTAAGACATTTCAAATAAATTCGATGAAGTTAGCCGAAAAGGAACTATACATGCAACCATAGTAGCATAATTCGAGTACGAATACGGATACGAATACAATTCGATACGGAAAAAATACAAACTGAAAAAATCTAGTACGAATAAAATACGGAGGTAACTTGCCTATATATAATTCTTTTAATCCAATATTCACAAATATACCATAAACAAACATAGACATTTATATAATATATATTTTTATAAAACAAAAATATAAAATTTAAAGTGTGAGATAGACATTTATATAATAAAATTTAACATATATTTAAAAAATAAAAATATAAAATCTCAACAACCTCGATATGGAAGTGTGAGAGACGGCAATTAGTTATTAATAGTTATATTAACAAGAAAATATGAAATTGAAAGTTATTTCTATTTTATAATGTTTAAATAAATAAATCTTTTTTTTTTTTAAATTGGTTTTCAAAATTTAATTATTCATTAGTAAGAACCCGTATTCATATTATACCTACACCAAATATTCGACGAATTCAAATTTGTTTCGAATTTACGTACACGAAGTACCAATACGGCCGAATTATGCTACTATGCATGCAACAGAAACAGCATATAATGCGAAAGGTATCATATAGGCTCAAATGGGTTCCTAGAACATAGTATGCCAAGTCACTGGGTTCGGCGAATTTCAAGGTTGAAGTTCGAAATTCACTGAACTTTAAGACATTTCGAATCAATTTGACGAAGTTCGCCAAACTTCCAGATGAATTTCATGATGAATCCGAATTCAAAGATATTCGTGAATAAATCCGTTTGAAATTCAATTTTGTTCATTGAATTTGCCTTCGAACTCCGATTCATTCATTCCTCCCCCTGCCTTGCATTCATCCTGCTTCGTTCAATGAGCTCTCCCAACAGCTACCCCTCCCAAGTCCCCTCTCTCACAAACCCGATGTCAAGTCACAACCTAGCAAATACAAGGTTTGAGAGCAATGGGCTATAGTCTTCGACAACGCAGTGGCTACAGGCTTCGAGGTCGACGGCTACAATTATAGACAGCGGAGGCTAAGGACAAATGCGTAATGATTTTGTTTATCATAAACCAAATAATTCCATTTCTGATAAAGTCCATTCTTTATACTCCGCAGGAATAATGTCCATTCCTTATTATTACGTTTTAACACACAAATTTGAATATATGTTAATGGGTTATGATTCTGCGAATGCCATATCTATTGACGTTTATTTCATTTAACAAGGATCCTCCTGAAGTGATGGAATGCCCCCTCAATGAAACTAAATACTTTCATGGGAGTCTATTTGAAAAGTGGGTCATCCATGAATCACACCCAGTGATCAAAATTGAACTCTTCCCAGCTCTTCCAAGGGTTCAAAACTTCCTAAAGGGTAATTTAATAATCAATCTTAAAATATGCTTTTTCAAGTCACTTGTCATTTAGGAAGGACAACAAAGTTTATAAAATTTCAAAAGAAGGGTCACATTTTCAACAATCCATCAATATCTGCACAGAAAATTCTTGGTTGCATAGAAAGACTAAAATAATTTGTATTCATTTTGGCTTTGATCTATTACTTGATGTAGTGTTTCATTCTAAAACATTAAATCCATCATATAGCTCACCCCTGGTTAATCCTACCATAAAAATGATGCATGTAGCATTGACAATGTCACTTAATGAAAGATTCCCAAAGAAGCTTGGACAACGTGTCTTCCTAAATCTTCACTTGAATTCATGGGTTATGAGCATTGATGATCCTTGTCAATATGAGAACTAGCATCACATTTTGTTTCCATACTTAATCTTTTGAGATCCTATAATCACCATAATTTCATTAACTTTGTTATATTTTCCTCTCCTTTTGACTTTGTAAAATATTAACACAATTAGGCACACATTATGGGTGTAAATTTTAATGGCATTGGAGACTTATTAGTAAGATTAATTGCAAATGTGTTGCTTGATGACAATTTTGAAAAGCAAACAATAAGCAATGAATGAACTTAAGAAAATGTGAGCATCTTTCTTTTTTCATGTTTTCATATTCCATCTCTTTAAAAGCATCCCACGTTTTGATTTATAGCAATATGTTTTGTGTTAAAATTTATGATATGGTTACAATGTTGATGTCTAATATTTGCTTATTATTTGACCACATTATTGAGCCTTTGAATCACTCAATTTGTAATTAATTGAATTCTCATTATTACAATAGATACTTAAAGGGAAACATATAACTAATAATTAAATATATATCTATCTCAACAATCCACTAACCTTGTGCCTGTTTGGTTAGTTTGGTCATAAAAATAATGCATAGATTTTCTTTATTTGTCAAAAAACTATTCAATGATTTTGTTTGGAAAAAAATCTCTATTAAGCTCAGTGAAATTTCTTACTTACATAAATTCTTAATTAAGTTTAGATATGAACTTGTACAAAAAGGGCCTTCTCAACTACACAAACCTAAAATATGGATTAAAACATTCAAAATATGATTTTGTTTATTGAATTTTCTACATAATCAAATATGTGCTCCTTTCTCCAAAATAGGCATTCCCCTTTTCCCAACTCTATGCAGCTTTTTCTATCACTCTTTCACTTTATTCATGTTTTGTTATAGCTCAGCTTTAACATCAATGTGAATACTGTACATGTAAAATATTTTGTGAATTCCCCATAACTTTCTTTCCCTCTACCTCATCCTAAGCAAATGTCAAAAAGACTTACATTTTTTAGCATTAATTATTATAACAACATTTTTTATGCATGTGGGATTCCTAGGAAAGTTATCCAAAAGATAGTGTAATTCTCGTTATAACAAGAGTTATGCATTATGGATTATGCTCTAATTGTTCCCACTCTCGCACAAATTTTTCATGGTTTGATTATAAGGTATACATGTTATCACTTTTTAATGAAATTAAAACATATGTATGTAGTGGTTAATCCATTGTAACAATTTGAAGAAAAATATTTTATTTAGAATATTTCTTCCTGAAGTGTATACGGAGTTTAATCTTGTCAATTGAAGTACAAATATTTTTTCAACTTTTCATCACAGAAGGGTTAGATGAATATTTACCATTCAACATAAAATTAATAGTAGCCCTTTAAATTTGATCACTGATCACACCCTCACTGCAACCAAATAGTTCATCACATGGATGGATTATTTCGACAAAAGGTTTCGGCGCATGACATGTCAGATTGCACAATAGAGGTTGTAGTGAACCTTGTGTACAAGTATATCAACAGATGATATGGTTTGGTGTGCTATCATTTATGTTGGCATGCAATTTCATTTTTATCATGTGTAATAGTGTCACTTGAATTTCATTACTTATATTTTATTAATGTTGATGTTTTATATGTTCTCTAACCCAATGTCTAAATTTATTATCTTATTTTTCATTGTCAATTTTTTTTCAAACTTCAAGGTTGCCAAACTTGAACCAACTGACTTAGATGCCAATGTAGATGACAAATTTAGACCAAAGAGTTTAAAAGAGGTCTATTAGATCCAAATCTATGCATGAAAATCAAAGTTGATGATGATATCATGGTTATGTTTGTAAATGATATAATCTGTACAATGAAAAAATGAGATATGGTTAAGGAACTTAAATGTGAGCCACATAAATCCTTTGAAATGATAGATTCAAGTCTATTTCATTATCGTTTAGTAGTGAAAGTGTGGAAGATTGCAAGGAACCCAATGGGATACTTGACCTTCGTATCCATAATAACAATACATTCCATATAAGAATAATTACTTTTATTATATATTCATATTGATAAAATTATATTTCATATATTCTGGATATAAATTTGGTGTATATATAATACACATATATGATAAGTCGTGTCCCTTGGGAAGAGATATTACAACTTATAATTATGGAATATGATAACTAATAATTACAATATATAATATGTGTTGATTTTTCTTAGCAATTAGATGTTTTAGAATTTTCAAAACTTTTCTATCACATAAACATAAACTACATGCATATAAGGATCACTAAAAGAAACACATCCACAGTAGACACAATGTTTTACCTTGGGAAAACCCTTTCACGAGAAAAAACCCAACAACTTCTCTAGATAAGATTCTTCAACAAGATACAATGTCAAATCTAGTGCCCAACACTTGCTACAGAAATAGAATAATGATATACAAGAAAGATATAGAATGACCTCTGAATAGGTGCGCCCAAAGAGAGAGAGAGATAGTACAATAGCCCCAAAGATTATGCTTCTTGTGTTCCTCACTTGTCCTCCTAGAGAAGTGCGCATCACTTGAAAGAGAGAGATGTGCTTGTTTGATGCCAAAATGAAGTGTGGAAACACTTTATTTATATTCTTCTTTTCACTAGAAGTTTCCGTAGTTAGGTCAGCTTGACTTTAATTTAATCTTTAATTTATCTTTCAAACCGTCTTGTCATTTTTCCTTCTAAGGTCAATTTACCCATTTCATTGGGTTAGTTGTGCTCTTCATTACTTTCCACTTTCTCTGGGACTTCTTAAGAATATATTTTGATGCTACACAAACATCAACACTCCCTCTTAGCAAAGAATGTATTCTTCCTACACGAACTTCAACACTACTTGTCTTCTGGAAGTTCTTCTTCAATGTTCTTTGGGATTGTTATTATTCTTTCTTTTCCTTCGGTTGACTTCTTCTTGTTGACTTCTGGAATCTTCTATGATCTAGAGAAGTTCTTTGTGAAGCTTGCCATCCTCTGTGATGTTCTCCAAGGCCTAACCACTTCCAAAGTGGCTTCTTTTTTCTTCACTATCCCATTGTACCCCACTAGCCAAGTATATGGCTATCTGACCTCTCCAAGAGGTTTGACTGTTCCCCAACAGTCCTGACTATAACTCACTCGAGTATCTGATAGTCTCGGAGACCTTGACTATTGTCTGATAGTCATCTGAGGTCTTGACTATGTCTCTACTCATGTGGGTGCACTCCACATGAGATACTACAGCCCCTGGCTATCTGCATCATGTACCATGACTTATTGGTATTTGAGCCATGTACCACTGCATGACTTACCAGTGTCCGAGTCAGGTATTACTACATGAATTATCGTTGTTTGAGCCATGTAACACTGCATGACTTATAGATGGGGAAGATGACTAAGTCATGTACCACATGACTAATTGGTGGGGGGGAGAATGATTACCTACTGTTGCCCAGGAGAAACATTAACACTCCCTCTCAAAGAGGGGATTCATTTTGTACTACACCAATCCTGTCCCGGAAGTACACAAACTTTACTTTAAACAAAGGCTTGGTAACTATATCGGCAATCTGCTTATCCGTAGATATGTACTGGAGCATCACTGCTCCCCTTTGCACCACGTCTCGGATATAATGTTATTTGATCTCTATATGCTTCGACTTGTCACGAAATACTGGATTATCTAAAAACGTCACACAACTTTGGTTATCATAGTAGATCCAAGTCGTCTCTAACTCTTGATCAAATAAACCTGCTGTGAAAATACCAGATCCAAATTAGATCTAAGCACTCAAGAATTTCCTCACAAAATTGTCAAGCAAGGATTGCACAATACAGTGAAAATTGAGCCAGAATTTATGCACAGAATAAAAGTCTATTGCATAAAATTACATCAGCCAAACTTGGGCACTGAGATGGTTGTCCACATATATAATTACATCAAAAATTCGAATTGTCTTGGAGGCATTCGAAAAGCTCTCAAAAAGCAGGCTTACTAAATGGCAAAAACACCCATTAGTGGCAACATCACTTTCTAAACTAGTCAAGAAGCTCACGAATTGGCAAAAGCAATTATGGCAGCCTATGTATGATCAAAAAGAAGAAAGATGTTGGCTTTAGATGAGAAAAACTGGGTGGATGTGATGGCAAAAAAGATGTCAACTTTCTAAGTCCAAGAAGGCGCCCTTGCTTTGTCTTTATCCAACTCAAAAGCAAGACAAGTTGCTTTATGAGCAGTAAAAGCATAACAAAGCATATAAAAGCAGGAAGGGCGCTCTTTCTAACCAAGACAATCATAAAAGCAGCCAGAAAGCAAAATAGGGTGCTCAAGTGGATAAGGATGACATAAAGTGGGCCAACTAGTCACTATGTGGTCAACTACCTAGTCTATCACCTAGGAAAGTAATTAAACATTATAACAAAACTTATCCTAAGTCTAGATGGGATAAATAATATTCCAACACCGCCCCTTAAGCCTAACTGTACAAGTACAAAAAATGAAAACTAAAGGGCCCAACAACTATGGCTAAGGTTGCCCTTTTACATTTATTTTGTCCAGAAAAAGCAAGGAAAAAAGAAAAACCTCTTGGGAAAAACCTTCCCTCAAAATTGGACAACAAGCAAAACTAAAAAACTTTATTTTCAATCTTTCTTCACCATGTTTTCAACCACTCCAAGCAGTGTCCTGAGATAGATGAAAGTCTTTTCTGTGAATGCTTTAGTGAAGATACATGCATCTTTCTCGGAAGTAGGACAGTATTGCAAAGATATGATCTGATCATGGACTAGTCCTCGGATATAATGCCTGTGAATTTCTATATGCTTGGTTCTCTGTCTTTGCACTAAATCAGTTGAGATTTTAATAGTACTTTGATTGTCACGCCAAATCATTGTAGGTATGCAGAAGTCAATCTCAAACTCTAAAATCCTACCTTGCAGCCAGACACCCTGAGTGGTTGCGTTTACAACTCCTCTGTATTCAGCCTCTGTGGATGAAAGTGCAATGGCACTTTGTTTTTTACTTGACCAACATATTGGACCTCCTCCAAGCATGAAAACATATCTGGAAGTTGACTTCCGGTCTGAACTGTCTCCAGGCCAATCAGAATTTGAGAAACCATACAAATCCAATGAAGAATGAGCAGCAAAATGCATCCCGAATGACTTGGTTCCTTGCATATAATGCAAGATCCTTTTGGCATCCTTCCAATGGAGCTCATGTGGTTGCTCCATGTACCTTGACACAACACTCACTGCAAAAGCTAAATCTGGTCGAGAGTGAGTAAGATAAAATAAACTCCCAACAAGTTGTCTATACAAAGTGTTGTTCACTAGCGAGGTAGAGTTACCATCTTCAAGCCTTAATCCGGAGAGGAAGGGAGTCTTTGTTGCCTTACATTCTTCCATTATGAATTTCTTTAGCAGATCTGATGCATATTTTGACTGAGACACCTTAATTCCTGAAGAGGACTGAGTGATCTCAAGACCCGGAAATTGTCTTAGTAGTCCCAAATCAGCCATAGAAAATGCATGATGCAAAGCAGACTTTACTGAAGCAATCTCATCAGTTGAATTCCCAATAATCAAAAGATCATCAACATATAATACAATGAATAAAATGGAACCATTAACATGCTTCAAGTAGACATTTGGGTCAAATTTGCATCTGCATAAACCTTGCGACAGAAGAAAATTGTCCATTTTGGCATACCAAGATCTGGGAGCTTGCTTGAGACCATACAAATACCTTTTCAACCTCCACACAAGGAAGGGATCACTTACATAACCTTCAGGCTGCTACATATAAATCTTCTCCTCAAGGTCTCTGTGGAGGAAAGCACTTTTTACATCCATGTGGTGGACTTCCCACTGTTTGGATGCAGCAACTGCCAAGACTAATCTTATTGAATCCATCTTTGCCATTGGTGCAAAGGTCTCATTGTAGTCAAGGCCATGGACTTGGGAGAATCCCTTAGCCACCAGCCTTGCTTTGTACTTCATTGTTGCACCATCAATACCCACCTTTGTCCAAAATATCCACTTACACTTGACCAATTTTCTGCCAAGTGGCAGCTTGACTAGCTCCCATGTTCCATTCTTTGGAAGAGACTAGAACTCTTCTTCCATAGCAGCCTACCATCTAGGGTCATGTGCAGCCTCTTCATATGATTGTGGATCAGATTCAACCATTAAAAAGAACCTCTCAGGAAGATAAGGATCTTTGGCAGGAAGAGCATTTTCAAACTGAGACCTAGTCTTCCTAGTATCTAGAGGGTCACCTGCAAGTTCTGCAACTGCTTCAATTGTTTTTGCAGCCCACTTAGGTCTTGTAGGTGAACTTGGATCTGCAATCATGTGGTCTTCTTCATCATCAAAATATGAATCAGAAGATTCATCAAAAGCTTCACTTCTTTCATCAGGTGGTGATTGTGAGGATTCTCCAATTTCAATTGTCTGCATGGGTTGTTCTTCAAATTGAACACCCCTTTCAATGAAGGCTTTTTTAGTGTTCAAATTGAGCAATTTGTAACCCTTTGAGTCTTCAGGGTAGCCAACAAAAATGCAAGGTTGGCTATGGGGCTGCAAAGCCCTTCTCTTCTCGGGAGGTATTATAGCCCATGCCTTCAAGCCAAAAATCCTGAAATGTGACACATTTGGCTTGTGTCCTCTCTAGGCTTCAAAAGGTGTGATACCTTTCAAGACTTTGTGTGGCACCCTATTCTGAATATAGTCTGCATGATTAATGGCTTCAGCCCGAAGTCTTGGAGACAAAGACTTGGACTCCAACATGCAAGTGGCCATCTCCTTGAGAGACCGATTCTTCCGCTCCGCCACACCATTCTGTTGTGGTGTGTAGGGCACTGTATGCTACATTTGAATGTCAGCGTTTGCACAGAGTTGCTGAAAATCGGACTTCATGTATTCCCCCCATTGTCTGTTCTAAGAGCTTTAATCTTCCTACCAAACAGATTATCTACAGAGGCTTTAAAAATCTTGAAAAAACCAAAGACTTGTGACTTGAATTGAAGGAAGTAAACCCAGCAAAACCTTGTGTAGTCATCTATGAAGGTTAACACATATTTGGTATTGCTCAAAGACAAATTTGGGAATGGGCCTGATATATCACTGTGGATTAGCTCAAGGGGTTCAAAAGTTCTCTCAGGTCTAGCTCTCTCAAACTTACGCTCAGGATGTTTGCCAAGGATGCAACCCTGGAAAATTCCTTTTAAAAAATTTAATATTGGGTATCCCATCAACCATGTTCTTCTCATGCAAATCATGAAGGTACTTGTAGTTAAGATGGCCAAATCTCTCATGCCACAATTTGCTTGATTCATTGGCATGAGTGAGGAGTGCAGTAGATGGTGAGGAGGGAAGAAAATGAGAAAACTTGTAAACTCTGGAGTCATGATCAGCAGTTCCTATGGCAACAACTCTACCAGTGGAAATTTCAGAAATTTCCACATCATTTGGGGTAAAGATGACTCTCTTGGGAGGCCCTGTATGAGTCATCTAATAAACTGAAAGGAGGTTGGCAGCCAGACTCAATACATACAACACGTTATTGAAAGAGCCATGGTCTAGTTCAATCTTACCTTTACCTCTTGATTGAGTCTCTAAATCATCTCCCAACACAATTGTTGGACCACCCGAAGAATCAAAAGAGGAAAAAGACTCTCTTGTTGCTACCATATCTCTTGATGCTCCTGAATCAATGATGTAAGAGGAAGATTTGGATGTGCTTGTTGATTGAGTTGTCATTGATGCCAACAAGGGACTTGTAGTGGCTTCTCAGTTATCATTAATGCCACCAAGGCCCCTTGCAGTGGACATGCTAGATATACAGGTATGGACTGGATCATGGACACTTGCACATGCTCTTGGTACCTCTTGTGGGGTCTCTTGCACAGGTTGGAGCTTTCTCCCCATACACACAGTGGTCAAATGGATGGTTGCACAAGTATGGATGATGCTAGTACCCTCACATGTGGTAGCTTGGGTGTTGGAGCCCATACACAGATGGTTTATGCTTTGGAGCACATGGACATGACATGATATAATTTGGAGGCTTGAGTCTTGGAACCCACACATATGATGGTATGATGGACCTTGGCATTTGCATTTGGTGGTCCTATTTGTTGGTATGGTTATACCTATGATGTATGGTGGTTTGTCATGATGCCCCTACCACTTGAAGGAACACATGATGAAATCCTTGCACATGATTGAGATGCTCTTGTGCCCTTACATATTGTGGATACCTTGGCCATGTTGTCCTTATCTCTTGAAGAAGCATTTGATGGTCATGGTTTGTTGGTGTAGCCCTTCTTGTTGCACTCACGGTGTCCTTGCATGAAGCTCGTGACATAATTGAGTCCTTGAAGAAACCCTCACGCATATACAAATGAATCCCTCTTGCATTTGATGATCACATGATGTATGGTGGAGGAGCCTTTGGACATGCCCATGGATCCTTGTTTAGCCCACAAGCTTGATGAAGACTTGGTGGTGTCCTCCTTGCCTTGTTAAGGATTTCTTTGTGTCATGATGGTTGTGACTTATCTCTTGGTAGAGTCCTTGATTGATGATGTAGCTCTTGGTGCCATTAGAGTACTTGAAGAAGCCAATATTTGATGTCCTGCAAAAATTCAAGAAAATAAGAGTGAAGGACCTTCTCAATTCAAGCAAGACCCTCATAGAAAGTTAGTTCTCGTCAAGCTCTTTCCGGTGGTATGTGGAATGCCCGCTAACTCCTCACAGTTAAAGAGATATTAATTTTTAAAGTTGGCTTGGCATTTTTACCCCATTACATGGGTTGGCCAGCTAAAGAGAGAATGTTTAATTAATTTTTAAATGATATTTTTTTAATCTTCTCCTATTTGTAAGGTCAGCCAGCTTATATATTTATCCTCCTCGTTGAGTGTGTATATACACTTGTTATTTCTCTCATCTATGTGTGCTTCAAAAAAAATTATTTTCTCTCTGAATTTGTGGCATTAATCAGCCCTGAGGCAGCCGCAGTATGAAATTAAGCTCTGATCTCTATGAAAGAAAAGGCACAGCAAGGAGTAGATGAAGTTTTGATAGCACTTATCTTGGGTATGAAGATGTACGGCCACAGAAGTGAAGATCTCTAACAGAACTCGGGTATATAGCTGTAGAGAAGGATGATTGAAACATGAATTAAGGATAGCAGCAGTATTTTATGTTAGGTCTGATCTCAGGGTAGCTACAGTTGAATAACTTGAGTTTTGTCAAAGGCATCCAAAGCATACACTCAAAGCTTGATTGATTTCCCATGTCATTCAGTTGATTTATGTACATATTCTTGTATCCGAAGGACAGTAGTAGCATATCATACATGCATCAAGTATTATTCAAGTACTGTTTTGATAACTAAGCCAGAAGCATATGAGAGGACCCATGGTTTGATTCTGACCTAATAAACTACAGCAGCATGCAAAAGTTTGTATCATAATTTTAGCAACAGGAAGAATAAAGTGCACAGTGTAACAGAGCACTGAAGTTAATCACAGCATATTGGCATATTCAGTAGAAATGTGCAATCCCGAGGCTGAGAAATTACAGAGTATAGTGAACTAAAGAAGAGGCATCCAAAAGTATAATTCGTTGAAGACTCAGAGGTGAACAATGATGCTGATATAGAGCACTGTCAAGGATAGAATGGATCTAGCTTCTGGCATGAAGATATCAGACTTGACAATGACAGTACAGTGTCAATTTGACTAGAGTGACAGCTATAACTTGAAAGTGACAGCCTGATGACAGTGACTTGGCAAAGCAGTGACATGATGACATAGACTATGATGTACTTGATTTATGACAGCTTTGACAGCTTGAGAGTAACAGCCATGATATTGATACCTTTGATATTGACAGCATCTTGATGTGACAGCAGAGGATTAACGACAGTAACAGTGGCTTGGCACTTGATTGAGTTGATTGATTTGACAGAGTATTTTCCTGTTGCAAGCTGGGTCATGCACTTGAGGATTGGACTCCTCACCCTTTCTCAGTTGGAGCTGAGAAGACCAGCCTAGGTCCTGTATTGAGAGTTGGTGCTCTTTGTATCAGTTGGTACTGATGTAATCGTGAAGATTGTTGTCTTCCACAAAACATATAAAAAGTTTACCATATATGTATCTTGTGTTCTTCTGCTGATATGATTTCATGGTTAATATGATTGATAAATGGGAATGATATATTTAGCTGATGTTCAGATTTATATTTTACTGTTGCAAGCAATTGGTTAAAATAAAGTAAAATTGCCAAAAGGGTACACACACTGATTCACCCATGAACCCTTTCCTAATCTTCTGAATTTGAACCTCCTTCCTTCCTTCTTGCACCATCTAGGAGAGGGATATTGTTCTTTTCAAGAAGATGGGCCATCATGTCGATGGTCTTCTTCATACAGGAACTCTCAGGATGAAAGCCCCTATTGCAGTATGCGCACTTGCTCTTCTCCTTCTTTTTCTGTTGATTCTTCTTGGAGCTTGAAGACTCCTCTAGTGGCTTTGGTTTCTCCTTCCTTTGTTCTGAAGGCTTTTTGTCCTTAGCTTTCTTCTTGCCCTTTGAATTCTTCGAATCTCCAACAGCCAATGCATGGTCTTTTGATGCCTTTATTGCTCCCATCAACACCAAACGTATCTTGCTCCTGAGTTGGAGATTCCATGAACTCAGCCAAAGAGGACATTTTCCAGTTTCTAACTGTGAGCTTGGTAGCATGGAAGGTCGAAACAAAGAAAGAATAGTCTGGACCCAATTTCGAAAGTATGGCCAAAATCAACTACTCATCCTTCTTATCAATTCCGCACTGTTTCAGCTGAAGAACCAAGGACTTAAATTTGGTGAAGAAGTCTTGTAAGGTCTCAAAATTGCTTGGACTCAGAGAGACCAACTCATTCTCCAGTTGATGGCCTCTCAATTAATCAGTCTTGCCAAACAAAGTTTGGCGTTTAACCCAAACTTCATTTGGTGTAGTTAAACCATCCAAATGGAAGAGAAGATCACAGGAGGTACTGAGACACAAGAGACCAAAAGCTTCATCCCTTTTGTTATGCCACTTGGCCTTCTCAATAACTGCAGTAGGATCAAATTCAGTAGCCATGGTCACTCTGTAGAGACCTTTGCTCCTCAACAGAATCTCCATCTGCGCTTTCCAGTCAAAGTAATTGAATTGAATCAAGATGATGGTCTGAGACTACTCCATGGAAAACTGATTGCATCCTTGATGAGATTGAAACTATAACCTAGAAAAATGCAAAACAACACAGGAGGAAAAACTTAATCTAATGAGCTCTGCAAGATGGCGGTAGGCACTTTCGAGAGTGCTTCATGCCTGGGAAGATTTCCTTGGCAGAGCAAAGGCTATCAAGGTGCCTTCCCCAAGGACTTATGTGGAAACTCCACAGCTTCTGGTGCGCTATTGCTTGAAGTTATGCTCCCTAGGCTTCCTAAGCCCTGATACCATGTGAAAATACCAGATCCAAATCAGATCTAACCACTCAAGAAGTTCCTCACAAAATTGCCAAGCAAAGATTGCACAATACAGTGAAAATTGAGCTAGAATTGATGCATGGAATAAAAGTCTATTGCATAAAATTACATCAGCCAAACTTGGGCACTCAGATGGCTTTCCAACATCAGAAATTTGAATTGCCTTGGAGGCATTCGAAAAGCTCTCAAAAAGTAGGCTTACTAAATGGCAAAAAAACCCATCAGTGGCAACATCACTTTCCAAACTAGTCAAGAGGCTCATGAATTGGCAAAACAATTATGGCAGCCTATGTATGATCAAAAAGAAGAAAGATGTTGGCTTTAGATGAGAAAAACAGGGTGGATGTGATGGCCAAAAAGATGTCAACTTTCTAAGTCCAAGAAGGCGCCCTAGCATTGTCTTTATCGAACTCAAAAGCAAGGCAAGTTGCTTTATGAGCAGTAAAAGCATAACAAAGCATATAAAAGCAGGAAGAGTGCTCTTTCTAGCCAAGACAATCATAAAAGCAGCCCGAAAGCAAAATAGGGCGCTCAAGTGGATAAGGATGACATCAAGTGGGCCAACTAGTCACTATGTGGTCAACTACCTAGTCTATCACCTAGGAAAGTAATTAAACATTATAATAAAACTTATCCCAAGTCTAGATGGGGTAAATAATATTCCAACACCTGCAAGTAACTTTTGGAGCCATACTGCTTTGCGACTGGCAGCACTAGCTGCTATGTACTCCACCTCTACAGTACTGAGTTCAACGGATGTTTGTTTCCTACTGGACCATGAGATCATGGTTGATCCCAAGCTGAAGCAATATCTTGATGTGCTTTTCCTATCCATTGCACTTCCTGCCCAACCAAATTCCATATATCCTTGCAACTTTACTTCTTTGTCCTAGACATATCTGAGTCCATATCCAATCGTACACATGCTTTGCTACTATCAAATGTACATGTATGGGCTCAATCATGTACTGACTCAAAGTGTTCATTGCAAAGCATATATTTGGTTTGGTTTTAACTAGATACATCAAGGATCTTATCATCTGTCTGTACATCGTAGGATCCACCAAATTTGAAAAAGAGTCACTCAATAGCTTCAGATTCGTCACTATTGGTGTGGCCATGGACTTACAATCCATCATCTCGAATCTCTTCAGGATCTCTATTATGTATTTTCCTTAACTGAGGAAAATCTCATCTAATCTCTACCACACTTCTAATCCTAAGAAGTAATGCATCATACCTAGATCATTCATATCATAATCTGCTGCAAGCTCCCTCTTGCACTCATCTATGAGCTTCTCGTCCCTTGTCAGAAACAAATCATCTACATATAGTAGTAATATCACTAGATGGCCATCCACAACCTTGTAGTAAAGGTCAGGATCTGCTTCACTCTTGTTAAAACCCAAGCTCATCAAAAACTCGTCTATCTTGGCATACCATGCCCTAGGTGCTTGCTTAAGCCCATACAAAGCCTTCTTCGATTTACACACATGTGATTCTCTGTCAAGAGTCCCAAATCCTAGAGGTTGCTCAATATACACTTCTTCTTCTATTACACCATTCAAGAAGACGGTCTTGACATCCATTTGGTGTAATTTCCATCCCATCACGAAAGCTATGGAGATAATAGCTTTAATATAAGTGTGTCTAGCCACTGGAGCAAACATCTCGTCATAATCTATTCCCTCTTTCTAAGAGAATCCTCTAGCCACGAATCTTGCTTTGTATTTCTCTATGCTTCTGTCTACAGCATGTTTGATATTGTAGATCCATTTGGAGGTCACTACTGACTTTCCTTCAGGCCTTGGAACGACTTCCCACACATCATTCTTTATGAGGGATTGATATTTCTCCATCATGGCTTCCTTCCATACTTGTTGATTTGGAGCTTCTTCATAACTGGAAGGTTTTTCATCAATGATGTCACTCATCAGTGCCATGTAGCTAGAATACTAGCGAGGTCTTTTGCTTTCTCTGAAAGACCAACTGGGAGCACCATACTTCTCTGCATCCTTAATTGTGCTATGGAACCATGTTGGTCTCTGTGATGTATCTGGGTGGATCTATAGGTGCTTCTGGCTCTACTATCTCATCATGATCTTCTAGAATATGTTCTGTCGGAGTAGAATCTCCTGCACTTGTCTTCTTTGGAGCTTCAGGCTCCTCACAGTCCTCATCCATGTGAGACTTCCTTGATTTACTGAAGGTTCTATCTTCGCCAAATGTCACATCCTTGCCGATCTCAATCTGTTTCTGTCCTCGGATGTAGATTATGTACGCCTTTGAAGTCTTACTCTACCCTTCTTTTCTGAAGGTCCCATTTTCAAGAGTTTTGTCCTTCATTATCTAGTGAAGATATTTGATTTGAGCATAATTGTCATATTGGATACTTCTAGGTAAGTCTTGATCACAGATCATTGCGTTCATAGCCTCCATAGTGGACCTGACAGAAATGTCCACAAAGGTTAACCGGTATCCAATGTACTATCCATCAATAAAATAGTTATGTTACTTATCAATAAGATAACAATTCAATTTAAGTAAATAACACTAATTTCACAAAACATTAAATACTTATCTTTGCTTGTTTGGTTGACTCCCTCTTGATCCTTGCCTCCTAGCAGAGGTCACAAAGGTTCTAGAACATTGATCAAGTTCTGAATTCCTGGAACTTGCTGAAAAACTTCATCCTTGGTACTCATGTCTTCTAGATGCACTAGATCCAAGATCACCTTGAATCTACCTTCATAGTTTGGGAAAGATCCCTTGGAATTATCTGCAAACTTCATTATTCTTCACTTGAATCTAGCTAATAGGAGACTTCTCCTACTCTTTAACTTCATGCTTGGAATTGTTTCCAAGTTCCTTTTGAAGAATTTATGTAACATGTCAAGTGCTTAGAAGCACCACTATCAATTAGCAAAACACCACTCCCTTGAGTGATAGTACTTAAAGTTGTCTGCATCCGATGTCTCCTTTGACTTCTTGTGTGACGTAGGTTCATCATCATCCACCATATGAGCATGATGCTTCCTTTTTCCCTTTTTTGTTCTCTTGAGTGCAATTTCTTGCATAGTGTCCCAACTTGTTATAGTCGTAACACTTGATCTTGGACATGTCCTTCTTGTTCTCTAATACTAGTCTTCTATAAGTATTCTTGGTAATCTCTCTACCTTTTCCTTTACTTTCCTTTCACTTATGCTAAAAAAACAAAAATAAAAAGTGAAAAAGTGGAGAAAAATTTTAAAAAGCCAAAAATCATGAAAAATCATTTTCCAATTTTTGAGGGATTCGAGTTAAGTTTTCAATCAGCTATGTAAGAGGATGTAAGAGAGGCATTTTTGGCAACTTATGGGAGGCCTAATTTATGGGAATGACTCCCCACTAAAGGTGGGCGCATTTCCCCAAAGGGAGGTGCATTTCCCAAGGGAAGAGGGTCCCACGAATTAAGGAATTGGCAGTTGGTTTCTTGGCTGTCATTTGGCTGATTTGGGGCTGATTTTGGCATCCATTTAGGACGAGTTTGCAGCCCCTATCACTCCACCATCTCCTCCACAATTGCGCCCACCATCTCCTCAAGCAAATGCACCTAGCTCTCTCTCTTGTCCTATTTATATATGGCTGCCCACTCCATTTTCCTCTAGTTGGAGTTGGAGCAGACCATCATTGTACTTGTTGTTATTTTGCTTAATAAAATAAAGAGACTTTGGAGGTCAAAGCTTGGTGTGGTGCTTGTGATGAGTGGATGAATGTCATGATTTTAACCGAGGTAACCTGTATTTGAGCTGCTTGTTTTTCTTTCCATCCAAGTCTAGCTTTGGGAAGGATCAGTACTAATTTATAAGGAAGGTTAAATAATTTGTTTATTGTTTAATCTTTTATCTATGCATGTGTAGAGATCTGATTTACATGTTCCATTTGTTTATGAGCATTTTCTTTTGATTTCTTATATGTATTTTTCTAGATTTGATCATTGTGTTTCAAGTTGATATGATTTGCAGGTTGTTTCAAGTGGATGGGTGGAATATCTTGTTTGTTTCTTTCATTTCTCTAACTTCTTTTGCAGACACAGTCCCTCAACTCTCCACCAAGAAGGATCCAAGGCTTCTTCAAAAGAAAATTGATAAAATAATAAAAACTCTCCATATCTCCCATTTTTTCTTCACACTTTTTCTTTGGTTACTGGTTACAAGCAAAGAGTAATAGTGGTTTGCATTTTGAAGTTTATATTCTAAAATATTACTCTTAGAAATCTGATCTTGTTTGTTTACAAAAGTACTTATCATTCATAGATTAGATCTATTTATTGGTAAAGCATTTCATTTTTCAAGATTGTCAAAAATTTGTCAAATTTTAAAGGCTTGAAGTATAATGCTTAGATCTGAACTTTAAAGAGTTTATTTGGCTGATTTAAGAACTTAAAATTTGCTGCTCTTTGAGTGTGCAAAGATCCTAAGGAGACAAGCCTTACAGCGTGTCTCACTTAGTTCATTTTTTGCAATTTTACTTAGTTTTTGCCTTCGTTTTTCTTGGGGGGTATTTTGTGGTTGACCCAAATACACTCTTAAAGTGTTTTTGGGCATCTTTTACTGACATTTGTTTGCTGGTTTGCAGCAATTCATGAACAGATAGGAGGAGATGTTGGCCAAATTTTGATAGATCAAACTATCCGAAGCATCCAGAGCCATATTTTCTTAAACCGGATTCTCTTTCCTTTTAAAATTGTAAGCCTTTGAGTCGTTTTTACAAGATTGAGGCACTTCTAATTGCATTGCAACAGAATATTAAATGAGCACAAGTGGGCTAACCAGCACCCACACCCCATGCCCCCAGGGGGGAACTATGTCGACTCGTTTTTTCGTGGCGTGCTTTTTTTAGCTTATATTTGTTTTTTAGTACTTTAATAAAATTAACTAGGGCTAAAATTAACCTCGTTGTTTCGTTCCCCATTGGCAGGCCACGAGTTCACTCAAGACCTAGTTTCATCATTTTTTACAATTTTCATTTTTTTTACTACAATCCAAAACACCCCCTTGCTTTCCCGAAGTAAGGTTTCAGAATAAGGGCTTTCACGAGTATTGGCCAGAAAAGAGATTCTTGGGGCTTAAAAAAAGTAAAATATTTGTTCAAAATACTTAAAATTTAACAAGGCTTTGCACCCATATGCTCTGGGATCACTGTAGCTCAGTCTGAACATGTTGATCACACCAGAAAGGGACATTGTGACTAGTAATAGGATTAGCATTCCCCAATAAACCACATTTTTACAAAAATTCGGCGTAAAACGCTTATTTGACTGTGGTGGGTAAATTTCTCAAAAGACGCGGGAACCACTAGGTAGTGACCTTGGGATACTGTTAGACTATACCCTCGTTTGGAATAGTGTTGAACACCTCCCAGAGACTCCGATCCAACCCACATGTCTGAGTGAGAAGCCACCTAGTTAAATTCCAGACATATTCCCAGTACCTTGCGGTATATTGGGAATCCTCCATCCTTAATAAAAAGACTCATTACCACTTAATAATAAAATTAACCAAGAACAATTGCACAACATTGTTATTTCTGTTTCGAGTACTTTATTTTCGACTCCATTTATCAGCACTGGTCTTATTTATGATATTTTCATGATGATGGATGTTTTAAATGATAATGATGTTGTTAGACAATGAATGATATTATCTTTATGTTGCATTGCTCTTGTGTTCAAAAATTTCCAACTCCTACATCAGTTGTTTTGTCTTTCATAGATCAAACACCTTAGTTTATTTTAGGGTCCACCCCCCTTGGCTTCACTAGGAGGAATCCTAGACGCAGGAGTCGAGTTTTAGGTGACAGCACTTGACTCTGGCTTGCCCCCAAGGCCACACCAGCGGCTTGAAGATTTTTGCCGCATTTTTCCCAGGTATGATTCCAAGCGGCAACATTTTGGCGTCGTCGCCGAGGACAGATATTTTTATTCCCGGAATACGACTTTTTAGTTTTCCTTTTTGTTTTTGCTTTGTTTGATGAATCTTTCGATTAGATTTTTAATTTTTCATCTGGCGACTCCACTAACCTTTTTTCTTTTTATAAAATTTCAAAGAAAAGCAAAAAATAGTATTCTTTGTGAGATTGTTTAAAATGCATATTTTTTCTCACATGGCGACTCCATTGAAGGGGTAAAATCTTGTTTCTCATAAAGTTTGATTGAGACTGCTTGTGTGTAGATGAGCCCATGCATTACAGTAAAATCTATGAAGCTCATTATTTTGACAACTCACCTAATTCAGCACAAGGCATTTTTCATGGTTATATCAAATGCATACTGACTGAATTTTGATATGGACGAATTAATAGAGCTATTTCGTGCTCAAATTATCAGTCAGGTTCATCCTATTGATTTTTCAAGCATCCCTGGTTTTCCTAATTATGTTCCTAGCATTGCGGATGCGTATAAATGGCTTCCAGTCTTTCATGGAAATGGCGACTCAGGCATCTGGCATATCAAGTCTTTCCTCCAATTTCTAGTTGATTTCAACATGAGTGGTGAAGATAATTTGATGCACATGTTTGCTAGTACTCTTCAGGGAGATGCTTGTTACTGGTTTTTTTGTACTCTCCCTAGCAAATGTATTTCCTCCTTTTCAAGTTTGCTTCACATATTTTTGATGCAATGGCATGATGGTAGGGGTAGTGTGAAAGGTCTGGAAAGGCTACTTAAAACAATGTTTACCCTCTACTTGTCAAAGGTTGAGTATCATGAAAATCCTCTTCATATTATCATGTTTAAAACAGTAAAAATGATGACATGTGTACTCCTGCTATGCATTATAAAGAAGCACGTGAGGAACCTGTAACTAGACCCCGTGAAGAACCCTCAATTGAAGATTCTGTTGCAAACCATCCTCTTGTCACCATAAATGAAAACATAGAAAATATGGAGTGTTCTCAAATCTATGATGATGATCACATATGTATTCCAGATTTGCCTAAAGAGGAAGCCATTATAGAAGTTGACAAAGAAATTCATGAAGGGTCTTCAATTGAAAATGTTTCAGAAGAGCTTCCTTAATTTGCCATTGAATATTTGGGATTTCAGGATTACTTTAGTGAAAATGATGACGTTTGTACTTCAGATTCACCTCAGGAAGCAACCATTACAGAAGCCTCTAAAGAAACTTGTGATGAATTTTGTATGGTTTATGATGACACTCCTCCATTTTCTCCAAATAGTGGTGAAGTCTTGGACAGTGTTACACCTTGTAATATCTTTCAAACCAAGCCTTCTGAGGATGAGTATTATGAACATAAGGATGGGTATGGCCAAGATTGTGATGCAATAGACAAAGACTCCCCCTTCATTTACACGGATGGGTATGATGATTATTGGACGGATTTAGAAAAACCCATCTTTGAGGTATCAAGAGAAGGGAGTGTTGATTTTGAGACCTTGGGGAATCCTGACATGGAAGAGGAGCATGCAAATACTTCTTATGATAAATCAAAGCCATACATGAGTATTAGTGATAAAGACTTGGATCGGCAGTATAAAGAAGAGTTGGATATGATGAAATCAGTGGAATGTCAGTTTCATCCTTCATCAGCACATTCAGAGGTTCCTTATGATTTGGAGCAGCTTGGGGCTTATGCTTTCACATAAATTTACTATCAGAAGAGCCCTTCAGATCAATATGATGAGGTAGTTGGTCTGCCTTATCATTCGGATTTTTTTCTCAGCCCTATCCAGTCTTGGGTAGAAGAGTCCTGCATGAGGGCTTACCATTTGGGGAAGCACTTCAAAAATCTATCATATGCCTATGATCACCCATCCAACCCTCCAATCCAGAATTATCATGCAGGCTTGCATTTTCTGAATAAGGTATCCTTGTTTTGGCTGGTAACCAAACACAAGGTAAAAAGTTTTTATATTGATAAAATTTTAAGAAGGTTGCATTGGATTTATCATTTTACTTAGCATTTTATTATGTTATGCTTAAAGTAGGAGAATAAGCTCATCAAAGTGAGCATTTACTTTCAGCATTTTTTTTCAGTACTTTCTTTTTATGTACTTAGAATTTTTTATTAGTTAGTTTCGCTTTTTGAATAATGCAACTTATGGTTCATTGGACTCTTATAAGAACTTGTGCTACTGAAAGGTTTCTTGTCAAGTTGAGATGTTTTTACAGGTCATAGAAACCGGAGATTTTGGTGTTCTCGTATGCTCTCCTTGCCTGAAGACCAGATCGAGCACACGTCCCACAGTTGGAGCCAGATGTTACCAGGTAAGTTGAACTTAGTTGGATTATGAAGTGAGTAGGCAAAGTTGAACATGTTACATGTTCATTTTCAGTGATTTGGTATCCATCGGGCCTTTTTGAGGGCCCCTTTTTTTATTTTTTTTCCTCACATGTCCATGCCCTGCAGGGTTTGTAATAAAATGTACTAGCATGGTTTTTTATGTAAAGGACTTGGCTCCCTAGGACTTGTTGATCAAGTCGGGTGTTCCAAGGAAATTTTTCACTTATTAATTATGTCTTGCATTTGTGCATTTCATAATTTTTGAGTTTTTCTCCTGCTCCTCCAAAGCTGGAATGCCTGGTGATATTTACGAGCCTTAGGGGGTTATTAAAGTCCACGTGTCAATGTATATGAACATGCTAGGCATTAATTTTGAGTCATATGGACATGTGCTAGGTTACCCTAGGTTTTCTTTTAATTTCGGCGAAAAAAAAAATCCGTAATATAAGCCATTTTTAATGGTTTATTTAAAAAATTGCAAACGGTGTAAAATTGTGGTCTAAGGGTCTTTTTTTCCATGGGGGTGCTCGTTTTCTAGCTTACAGCACCCACCATAACCCGAAATGCACTTTCCATAGTCTTAGAGTCATTTATTTTTCACTTATGCTAAAAAAAAAAAAAAGTGAAAAAGTGGAGAAAAAGTAAAAAAAGACAAAAATCATGAAAAATCAATTTCCAATTTTTGAGGGATTTGAGTTAAGTTTTCAATCAGCTAAGTAAGAGGATGTAAGAGAGGCATTTTTGGCAACTTATGGGCAACCTAATTTATGGGAATGACTCCCCACTAAACGTGGGCGCATTTCCCCAAAGGGAGGTGCATTTCCCAAGGGAAGAGGGTCCCATGAATTAAGGAAATGGCAGTTGGTTTCTTGGTTGTCATTTGGTTGATTTTGGGCTGATTTTGGCAGCCATTTAGGAGGAATTTTTAGCCCCTATCACTCCACCATCTCCTCCACAATTGAGCCCACCATCTCCTCAAGCAAATGCGCCTAGCTCTCTCTCTTGTCCTATTTATACATGGCTTCCCACTCCATTTTCCTCTAGTTGGAGTTGGAGCAAACCATCATTGTACTTGTTGTTATTTTGCTTAATAAAATAAAGAGACTTTGGAGGTCAATGCTTGATGTGGTGCTTGTGATGAGTGGATGAATGTCATGATTTTAACCGAGGTAACCTGTATTTGAGCTGCTTGTTTTTCTTTGCATCCAAGTCTAGCTTTGGGAAAGATCAGTACTGATTTATAAGGAAGGTTAAATAATTTGTTTATTGTTTAATATTTTATCTATGCATGTGTAGAGATCTGATTTAGATGTTTCATTTGTTTATGAGCATTTTCTTTTAATTTCTTATATGTATTTTTCTAGATTTGATCTTTGTGTTTCAAGTTGATGTGATTTGCAGGTTGTTTCAAGTGGATGAGTGGAAGATCTTGTTTGTTTCTTTCATTTCTCTAACTTCTTTTGCAGACACATTGCCTCAGCTCTCCACCAAGAAGTATCCAAGGCTTCTTCAAAAGAAGATTGATAAAATAATAAAAACTCTCTATATCTCCTCCTCTTTTCTTCACAATTTTTCTTTGGTTACTAGTTACAAGCAAAGAGTAATAGTGGTTTGCATTTTGAAGTTTATATTCTGAAATATTACTCTTAGAAATCTGATTTTGTTTGTTTACAAAAGCACTTATCATTCATAGATTAGATCTCTTTATTGGTAAAGCATTTCATTTTTCAAGATTGTCAAAAATTTGTCAAATTTTAAAGGCTTGAAGTAAAATGCTTAGATCTGAACTTTAAAGAGTTTATTTGGCTTATTTAAGAGCTTAAAATTTGTTGCTCTTTGAGTGTGCAAAGACCTAAGGAGACAAGCCTTACAGTTTGTCTTACTTGGTTCATTTTTTGCAATTTTACTTAGTTTTTGCCTTAGTTTTTTTTTGGTATTTTGTGGGTGACCCAAATACACCCTTAAATTGTTTTTGGGCATCTTTTACTGACATTTGTTTGCTGGTTTGCAGCAATTCATGAACAGATAGGAGGAGATGCTGGCCAAATTTTGATAGATCAGACCATCTGGAGCACCCAGAACCATATTTTCTTAAATCGGATTCTCTTACCTTTTAAAATTGTAGGCCTTTGAGTCATTTTTACAAGGCTGAGGCACTTCTAATTGCATTGTAACAGAATATTAAACAAGAGCAAGTGGGCTAACCAGCGCCCACACTCCATCCCCCAAGGGAGGAACTGTGTCGACTCGTTTTTTCGTGGCGTGCTTTTTTAGCTTAGATTTGTTTTTTAGTACTTTAATAAAATTAACCAGGGCTAAAATTAACCTTGTTGCTCCGTTCCATTGGCAGGCCACGAGTTCACTCAGGACCTAGTTTCATCATTTTTTACAATTTTCATTTTTTTTTACTACAATCCAAAACACCCCCTTGCTTTCCCGAAGTAAGGTTTCAGGATAAGGGCTTTCCCGAGTACTGGCCCGAAAAGAGACTCTTGGGGCTTAAAAAAAGTAAAATATTTGTTCACAATACTTAAAATTTAACAAGGCTTTGCCCCAGTATGCTCTGGGATCACTACAGCTTAGTCTGAACATGATGATCACACCAGAAAGGGACATTGTGACTAGTTATAGGATTAACATTCCCCAGTAAACCACCTTTTTACGAAAATCCGGCATAAAACATTTATTTGACTGTGGTGGGCAAATTTCTCAAAAGACTCGGAACCACTGGGTAGTGACCTCGGGATACCGTTAGACTATACCCTCGTTTGGTATAGTGTTGAACACCTCCCAGAGACTCTGATCCAGCCCACATGTCTGAGTGAGAATCCACCTGGTTAAATTCCGTACATATTCCCAGTACCTTGCCGTGTATTGGGAATCCCCCATCCTTAATAAAAAGACTCATCACCACGTAATAATAAAATTAACCAAGAACAATTGCACAACATTGTTATTTCTGTTTCTAGTACTTTATTTTCGACTCCATTTATCAGCACTGGTCTTATTTATGATATTTTCATGATGAAGGATGTTTTAAATGATAATGATGTTGTTAGACAATGAATGCTATTATATTTATGTTGCATTGCTCTTGTGTTCAAAAATTTCTAACTCCTAGATTAGTTGTTTTGTCTTTCATAGATTAAACACCTTAGTTTATTTTTACTTTTTAGGGTCCACCCCCTTGGCCTCGCTAGGAGTAAGCCTAGATGGAGGAGTCGAGTTTCAGGTGACAGTACTCGACTCTGGCTTGCCCTCAAGGCCACACCAGCAGCTTGAAGATTTTTGCTGCGTTTTTCCCAAGTGTGACTCCAGACGGCAACACTTCTTCTTGAGTGCAATATGTCTATAGCTTATCAAACTTGGGTAGCTTTTTCCTTGCACAGATACCTTGAACGAACACATACCAAGAAGAGGGAAAACCATTCAATGATGTCAACACAAGCTCTTTCTCTTCTACAGTATCTCCAATAGCTGCTAGTTGATCCTTGATCTGAGAAGCCCTTGTAAAGTAGGAGGACAATGTCTTTGACTTGTTCATCAGTACATTCCTTGAGGGTTTCCCAGGATCTATTGTTGTGTACTTTGTGATTGTGTATCTTTCATAGATCCTAGTTATGTTGCTATTGTGAAAATGTATTAAATGCTCATGAAGTTAGAATTTAGTCTTTAGTAGCATATAATCTTAACATGGTATCAGAGCTTGCCTGAAAACGGCAACTTTCATAACGTAAATCTCTTTCTCTCTCTCTCTCTCCGAACATAAAAATTAGGGCTTCTTACAAAAGTGGATTTTCTAGTGCAAGTGGCATAGGCAAGTGTGCCCCTCCTAGGCGCATCTACTGGCACCAAGACCAAACTTTTTCAGTGGGTGAATCTTCCAAAAAGTCAAACCCTAGTTTGACTTTGGACCAGAAAAACCAGAGAAAGCTAGAAACAGCAAACCAGAATTTCGCAAGTCAAACTTCAAGGGTGAAATTTTGGAATCTTCAGAAACCAAGTGTACCAGCATACTCGCCTAAGTCAAGCGCATCTTTTGGTGAGTTCATTTTTACTTTTGAGAAATTTTAAACTTTGGTTATTCTCTACTCTCCGGGATAAGATGGCCCTAAGCACTAAGCTTGATGACAAGTTGGAAGGCATAGAAAACTTTCGTGCTTGGAAGTATAGGATTGGATTCATTCTAGAAGAGAATGATCTTTTAGAGTTTGTTAAAGAAGATGTACCAGAACCCAAAGAAGCCGAAGCTAAGGAAAAGCATAACAAGGACATGATTAGGGCCAAGAGGATCATAGCAGATTCCATCAAGGATCACTTGATTCCTCAAGTGTCCTCCAATAAAACCCCAAAGGAGATGTTTGCTGCCCTATCAAGAATGTATGAAGGAAGAAACATAAATCGAAAGATGTATTTGAGAACCCAACTCAAATGCACGAAGATGAATCAAGGTGAATCTATCCAAGATTACTTTACTAGGGTTTCTCAATTCAAAGAACAACTAGAAGCAATTGGAGACAAGCTTGACGAAGATGAATTAGTAATGACTGCTCTCAATGGTCTTACTAGACCTTGGGACTCTTATCCAGACAATGTGTGCAAGAAAGGAAAGTCTACTATTTGAAGCCATATGGGAAGAATGTATCCAAGAAGAGGCTAGAGTGGCAAATCGAGAAGCACTACTTAGAGATGACGATCAAGCTCTAGCTACCCATACTAAAAGGGGAAAGGGAAAACCTCATTTCAAGAAGGAGTTTCATCCTCCTAAGAAGTTTCAAAAGTATAAGAAGGGAAACCACAAGTGAAGAGACTACTCTTCTTATCAATGTTTCTGTTGTGATAAGATGGGACATATTGTCAAATATTGTCCAGAGAGAAAAGAAGAATAAAAGAAGAAGAGCAACAAAAGACATCATGCTCACCTAGCAGAAGAAGAAGAAGAAGAAGAACCTCCCAGGAAGTTAGCAAGGGAAGAAGCAGAAGAATATGTTTTATTCTCCGCTCTCTCTGGGTCCGTGACACCCGAAAATGATACATGGCTAATTGATAGCGGTGCTTCAAAGTACATGACAAGTCAGAAGAAGACTCTCTCCAGTTTAGAAGAAACGAACTCCCCTCAGAAGGTATCATTAGGAGATGATTATCAATACCTTATTAAGGGAATAGGAGAGGCCACCTAAAAGCTTGATTCAGGAACCCCGATGAAGATGAAGGATGTACTATATGTACCAGGCCTAAAGAAGAACCTACTTTCTATCTCAGCTTTAGATAAGAAAGGGTTTAGGGTTTCCTTTACAGATGGAGAAGTTCTCATGTGGCCCAAAGGAAAATCTATTGAAGATGCAGTTGTTATTGTAATAGAAGAAGGAGGTCTATATAAACTAAAAGTACATTCAAAAGCAGCCTTGATTCATGATACTACAAGTCCATGTGAACTATGGCATAGAAGGCTTGCTCACATAAGCTACAAAGCCTTACCACATGTAAGCAAGGTAGTAACAAGATTACCCGATCTAAAGATTGATCATGAAGGAATATGCAAAGGATGTGCAAAGGGAAAGAACATAATGAATCCATTTCTGAAGAGCGACACCAAAACGAAAGGAATATTGGAACTTATTCATTCAGATGTATGTGGACCAATGCCTTCAACATCATTAAGTGGGTATGTATATTATGTCACATTCATTGATGATTATTCTAGAAAGACTTGGGTTTACCTGTTGAAGACAAAAGATGAAGTATTCGGAAAGTTCAAGGAATTCAAAGCCTTGATAGAGAATCTTTCAGAAAGAAAGATCAAGATACTCAGGTCAGATAATGGAGGAGAATATATTTCTAAGGATTTTGAATCCTTTTGCAAGGATGTTGAGATTAAGAGGGAGCTTACCACTCCCTACAATCCTCAACAAAATGGTGTTGTTGAAAGAAAGAATCGAAATATTATGGAAGCAATGAAGACGATGATCCATGATCAAGATCTTCATATGCAACTATTGGTTGAAGCAGCAAGGACAGCAGTACATGTCCAAAATAGAATATCCCATAGTGCACTTAGGTTCAAAACCCCCGAAGAGATGTTCACGGGAAAGAAACCAGAGGTAAGTCATCTCAAGATATTTGGTTGTCCAGTTTTTGTTCATATTCCAAAAGAGAAAAGAACCAAGTTGGATCCTTTCGGAAAGAAAGGAATCTTTGTTGGATACTATGAGGTCTCCAAGGCCTTCAAGATCTATATAGCAGGCTATCATCACATGGAGATTAGCAGGGATGTAACATTTGATGAAGATGCAGCTTTTAAGAAATCCAAAAAGTGTCAGCATGAAGAAGTATATGAAGAAGATGAAGCTCCTAGAGTTGCAGAGGTTGCACCCTCTCCTGATGATGAGACTCCGGAAGATCATGATATGTTGGAGCCCCAAGAACCTTCACCCATGACTATCTCTCGCAAGAGAAAGCCATCTTGGGCTCGTGAAATTATTCAAGGTGCAGAAAAGTATGGAGCTCCAAAAGGCTCCTCAAGAGAAAGCAAGAAGCGAAAGCCATTTTCCAGTTATGTGGCTTTGATGTGTGATCTTGTAAACAAAGAACCTACTTGTTTTGAAGAAGCCATTCAAAAGAAAGAATGGGTAGAAGCTATGACGGAAGAATACCAATCTATAACGAAGAATGATGCATGGGACATAGTTCCCAAACCAGAAGGTAAAAGTGTGGTATCTTCCAAATGGATATACAAGATAAAACATGCAGCGGATGGAAGTATTGAAAAATACAAAGCTAGATTTGTGGCTCATAGATTCTTTCAAAAGGAAGGAATCGATTATGAAGAAACATTTGCACCAGTAGCAAGGTACACCTTCAATTAGAACCATCATGGCACTTGCAGCCACGATGAAGTGGAAGTTACACCAGATGGATGTGAAAACAACTTTCCCAAATAGTGTCATTGCAGAAGAAGTGTACATAGAACAACCACAAGGATTTGAGGTTGAAAACAAAGAAACGCATATCTGCAAATTGAAGAAGGCTCTGTATGGGTTGAAGCAAGATCAAAGAGCTTGGTGTGGAAGAATTGATAGTTTTCTGACAAGCTTGGGATTTACCAAGAGTAAAGTTGATCCTAACCTTTACTTCAAGGTTATGGATGGAACCTGTCATATTATTACTATATGTGGATGACTTATTCCTGACAGGAAATGAGAAGCAAATTTCAGAGTGCAAGAAGAAGCTCGCTGCAGAATTCGAGATGAAAGACCTTGGCTTGATGCACTATTTTCTAGGTCTCGAAGTATGGCAGAGCCCAAAGGGAATATTCCTTAACCAAGGAAAGTATGCAGTAGAAATCTTGAAAAGATTTGATATGTTGGAGTGTAAATCCATGGCCACACCCATGGATACAAATTTGAAGTTACCTAAGTCACCTGACATGGGGACACGGGACACACAGGACACAAAAATACGAGAGTCCGACACAGACACGGTGACCCCCAAAATCAGGACACGTTTTATATACATATATATATATTTTTAAATATATTAATATTTAAAAATATAGACATATAGATCCAAAAATCTTTAGAAACTAGAACATTTACAATTTACAAATATGAAATATTCAATAGAAATTAGAATAAAAACACATTAATGATTAGTAGATTACACATTGTCATTCACAAATCACGATTCAGTATTCAGTATTCACGAATCACAACACATTTCACATTTGTCATTCACAAATCACAATGAATTATGAGACACATAGATGCATGTCGGAACCATATTTCCCATTAAGTCATCAAAATCAAAATGTATACATATATGTCGGAATGCCACTGGGCACTGGCAAATGCCAAATAGACTAATAGTAAATACAAAAACGGGTGGATCAGGATGGGAGAATCCCATATGTCAGTAGTCCTCCTCCATGCCTGAATCAACATACTCATCACTGCCACTGCCACTGCCCTGATCCTCATCCTCCTCCCCCTCCTCCTCCTCTCTGCCCATCTAACGACCTGCATCTGCTGTTGTGGAGGATGAGCCCTCTATACGATCACTATCATCAAAAGTGACCGGCTCTAGCACTGGATCATTAAGATCCATGTTGGCTAATGCCAACTCAGTACTGCTGTCCAAACCCATATCATCAGGAAAGACATCCCACATCTTTGTCTTTCCCTTCACCCACTCCTCCCTCTTCCTGTAAATAAGACGAAGGTTGGAATGCACATACACCATCGACTCTGCCCTGGACTACTCAAGCTTGCTCTTCTTCACACTGTACAAGTTCCCATATGTGCTCCAATTCCTCTCACAACAAGAGGATGATGTAACTTGAGAGATGACCCTGAAGGCTAACTTCTGTAGAATAGGGGATGTTGCCCCATGAGTTGCCCACCAAGCATAGGGTTTCTTACCCTCCCTATCTCTAAGCACATCATAGCCTCCAAATCTCCCAGTTCCAGTGGAAAAATCTACAAAGCCATCCTCCACCTCCTCAAGCATGTCTCTATCCCGAAATAGCCGTCTAAGTGCTATCTTCCTCCCATTTGCAATCTCTGCATCCATGTGAGGAGGGACTCTGTGTGAGGCCCCCGATCCACCAGTGAGCCACTCCTGAGTGTAGAACTTGGGGTTCAAGGAGTGGGCCAAGCAATGCAAAGGTGTGCAATTCTTATCCCACCTGGAGAGAAGAATATCCCGAATAATGGTCCATAAGTTCTCTGCCGATGTCCCATACTCGGGACACTCATTCTCCATGACAATGGACCTCATGGACTCAATCATGGAATCCCACCCCTCATAAACCTCTGCTAGGATGGGTTGGTCCGTGTCTGCAAACCGCAACAAAGAAATGATTGGCTCCATGATCTTAAAGGTAAGATCCACCGTGTCCCACCAACCATCATTTAACACCATGTCCTTCACCTTTTGTGAAGCAGCCTAATCCATCTTTCTCCAAAAAGCCCAAAACTCTGAAATCACCATGGACCCAAGAGCGGTTTTGACCTCCCTCAACCTCTTGAGCATGATAAATGAGGAAGCAAACCAAGTATCTGCAATCTTTAGCAATGAAAGCTGTGTGTACTGTTTGTAGATGGTGAGGGCATTTGTGTGGTTTTGTACAAAGTTACGGATATGGCGTGCATCCTCAATAAGGTTGTCAATCCATGCCACATCCGAAGCAATGGCTTTCAGTGCTAAATTCAAGGAATGGACAATGCAAGGTGTCCAAAAAACCTGTAAGAGCAATAAAAGCATGTATCAATGACTCTACAACACTAACATTGCAATGACCAAATTCAAACAATGAGCAAATTAGAAATGAAAGGTGTCCAAAATGAACATACCTGTGGATATTTAGCTTCCACAATCATGCCAGCAGCCTTGCAAACAGGTGCATTGTCCATGATGATTTGTACACACAACTCAACACCTACTTCTTCAATGGTTTTGATGAATAAATCACCCATAAATTGTGCATCCTTGTATTGCCCAAGAGCATCCACCGCTTTCAAGAACAACGCTCCATTTTGGGAAGATACCATGAAATTGATGAGTGGATGGCATGCGGGATCCGTCCATCCATCAGAAACAATACTCACACCAGATGAGGGCCATGTTGATCTAATTGGCTCAAGAATTTTATCAACCTCCTTCTTTGCTTTAACCAACAATGTGGTTCTAAGCTTCTCTGAACCAGGAGGCACATAACCATTTGGAGCTCGTTCCAAGATAGTTTTAACCATCTCAAAATACAATGGTGACTGTGCAACATTGAATGAGATGAAGTTGAGGTAGAAGAAAAATGCAATGGTAAGGTCTACCTCTTCTCGCGCCTCTTGTTGGAAAATCCTATCCATTGGACCACCTGTAGATTGCCTCTTTCTTGTTTGATAAGTATCCCCATGCCCACGCCCATGAATGCTAGGTGGAAATGGAGGCTTGGTGCTAGAGGACTTCCTCAAAAATGGAAGAGGATCATCCTCTTTTTTCTTGCTTGCTGCTGCCACCTTCCCTAAGCCAACATGATCCTCTCTTTCCATATCCCTCCTTTGGTTAACAGTCACCGCTTTGCATGAAGAAATCCCACAAGAAGGAAGGGCCAACAAATGGCCCTTAACCCGGAAATATGTGCTCTTGAACTCATGCTTGCAAAAATTGCATCTCCAAGACACATTGCCTCCCCCACCAAGCTTTGCCCCAGGCCCATCTTTCCTTGTCACATACTTCCACAAAGGGTATTTTTTTTCTTGGGCTTGTTGTCTTGCTAAAACAGGGTTAAATGGAGCCATAGAATGAGCTCCACTAGCAGCCGATGGAGCACTTGACGGAGGAGAACCGCTTGTGCTTGGTGGAATAGGAGGAGAGGCACTCGATGGTGCATTTCTCCCTCTCCTTTTCCCCCTACCTCCTACCCTAGTTGATTGAGACATTCCTTTTCTTGTGTGATGGTTGAGCTTGCAATCCTCTCCACAAATCCACCGGAATGCACTTGGAATCGCTTGGAAACAATGGATAGCCTTCAAATATCCTTCAAATCTCCTTCACCTGCACATACAACTCACTCTCAGCCAACTCCTTCCTTGCAAATGACAAAAAGAAACTCAAATTTTGCTTTTAAAACAAAACCGGCTGCACTTTTCCGGACTTTAGCGCAAGGTTTTAAAAATCGGAATCGGACTTGGAATCGGTCGAGGGTCAACTCGGAATCGGAATCGGAATCGGTAATGAATCGGTAATAAATCGGTCGATTTGAATTTAATGAATCGGTTTGCTAAAAAATACATAAATATTTAATTTTTTAAGAAAAACAATATTTTCAAGATTCTAATTCATGATTCTATAGCATTAGAAACAAAATATGCAATCTCTGCTCATGTATATACCATATAAGAGTCAATATATCAAAATGGCACAAACTGTATTGTGCAATACATATCTAGGTGACTGGAAGTCTGGAACTGGAAAAAAATAGTGAAAATACAAAATCCCTGAGGCCTATAGGCTATATGGCCAATAGAGTCCAAAAAATAGCATGATATATAGTCAACTACATCAATCGAACTGATCAAACTCATCACCACTGGCACTGCTACGGCAAGGTGTAGAAGTAGAACTAGAACCAAAAGAACCCGAAGCTGAAGGACTAGCAAAGGCATCAACATCTGGCCCAATCTCAGGCTCAGGAACACAGTCATCTACTGCTGCAGTAGTAGTACTGGCTGAATGCCTACTCCTACGTCGTCGTTGGCTATAAGTAAGAGGTCCTGGTCCACTAGTGCCTGCTGTGGCTGGAATATGGGGATCCACACCTGTATGAACTGATGGCATCGGCAATAGAGGATCTGAATCTATATGAGACTGCAGCAAGTCCTCCAACTCAACATCCAAATCATCACCAAACTCTGCATCTGCGGTCTCCACTACCCAATCTGAGGTAGGATCTATATCATCTAACAGAATGGGATCCGTATCAGGTCTTTTGTTCATCAACTGGTTGCGTCTGAGTCGCAAGTTGTACTGCACGAAGACTAGATCATTTAACCGTTTCTGCTCTAAACGGTTTCTCTTCTTCGTGTGAATCCGCTCAAACAAAGACCAATTGCGCTCACACCCAGAAGCGCTGCAGGTTTGACTCAAGACCCGAATTGCAAACTTTTGCAATTGTTTTGTATGATTACCAAATGCCCTCCACCATTGTGCTGCAATTGCAAATGCGAATGGTCAAGGCAGTGAATTCAACAAATTAGATTGTAAATTTGGCTAAGAAATTAAGAATCCAGGTATTTACATTTTACAATTTAAACTTTAAACTTTAAAGTTAAACAACATAATTTAAAATTTTAATAAAACAATGGAATTGTTTACCTGGTTGGCCCTTCTCTATTGCATTTTTAGCCACACTTTTGCCGAAGAGACCTGTGGCCTCTCTAAAAGAGTTGATCTGCATATGTATCTCCAATTGGGTCGCCTCATTTGGGACCATGCGCTCAAGGCAAGTATACAATCCATCCGCTATCTCCCCACTCGGATCAGCATCAATGTCATCTCTATATTGATACATCGGGTTTAGGAAATACCCAGCTGCATGTATAGGGCGATGGAGTTGATTGTTCCATCTCCTATCAATGATCTCCCAAATAGGCCCATATTTGGATACTTTATCTTTGTATGCTGCCCTTATTTGCTCCTTTGCCTGATCCATAGCTTCATAAATGTATCCCATGGCCAATTTTTCCCCATCCACCAACCGCAACAC
The DNA here is from genome assembly GCA_027924585.1 of Larix kaempferi. Lineage (NCBI taxonomy): Eukaryota > Viridiplantae > Streptophyta > Pinopsida > Pinales > Pinaceae > Larix > Larix kaempferi. The sequence goes on along the minus strand of BSBM01000397.1, from coordinate 4,664,562 downwards.
CTTAACAAGTGGCTCAGTAATTGCCACAACCTCTGTTGCTTTTTTCCAAAATGATGAGCTTTTAATTCTCCTCTTTGTGTCTCTTCCATCTTGGGTGCGAGCCCAACTAGATGAATTCCATTCATCACTTGAAAACATCTTCTCCAAGTTATGTGCTTGGGAAAGGAGAGATTGCAACGTGAGGAAGTGAGTTGCAAATCTAGTAACTGCGGGCCTAACAAGCTCCTTGCCCTATGTGTGTCTCCTCATCAAGCTCAATACCCAACCATGGTTGTAGATGTACCTGGTGATGTTTTTGGCCCAATCCATAGTGTACTTGATCCAATCCTGTTTGCATACATCCTCAAGCATGAGGTCTATGCAATGTGCTGCACATGGGGTCCAGAATATGGTTTTATGTTTTTCCTCTAACATCCTACCAGCAAGAACATAGTTAGAGGCATTATCGGTGATGACCTGCACAACATTATTTGCCCCCACCTCCTGAACAATCTCATCCAAAAGATGAAATAACAGATTTGCATCTTTCACCTGATCGGATGCATCACATGATTTCAAAAACATGGTTCCCCGTGGGCAAGATACAAGAAAGTTTATAAGGTGTCGCCCCTTCCTATCTTTCCATCCATCCGACATGATGGTGCATCCTGAATTTACCCATGAAGCTTTGAAATCCTTCAGGTATTCTTCTATGGAAACAATCTCTTTTTGCAAAAGAGATCCCCTCAAGTCATGCATACTAGGGCCTTTGAAGCCCTTACCAGCTGCTACAACTGAATCCCACATAGGTTGGTAATAAGAAGAGCGTGCAGCATTGAATGGGAGATCAGCATCATACCACCATCTTGCAATGTACTCATGGGCAACTTCTGTGTACTGCTTCTTCCAATGCTCATTTAAGGTGGGTTGAATTTCTGTTGGATGTTGCATATGAGAAGCATTCACACTGGCAAAAGTGGTGGGAGTAGTGAAATAGTCATCAATGCTAACCCTCTTTTTGGCTTTGCCCTTATCTTCTGTAGTCTTGGATGGCGGAACAAACTGGAAAGGATCCCTAAGAGTGGTAGAAGGGATAGATGAAGAGCCTTCATTTGAACCAGGGGCATAGGTCCCACCCATCATTTCAGCAAGCCTCCTCTTCTTCCCTTCTTCTTCCTCTATCTCCTTTTGCTTCGTCTTTACCTCTTCAAACTTCTTGAACTGTTCTTGAATCTCAGCTCTAATCTGCCCAATAACATCCAGTGGAGCTTCACATGCCTTAACTTGGCCTTTGATGGCAGCCAAGTGCTGTTTAAGCCTGTAAATTCCCCCACCCTTAATCAACTTCTTGCAATACTTGCAATAAATGTCCCCTTGAACAATATCTGCATGGATCCATGCAGGATCTTTTGCTTTTGGGGCCATGATTCAATACTGCAAAATTTCAAACATAACAAGAAATTAAAATCAAAACTATGTTACTATTATGAATTTATGTGTAATTCATAAATTTCAAACATAACAAGAGATTAAAATCAAAACTATGTTACTATTATGTGTAATTCATAAATGAATTTTTAATTTATGTTTAAATTTTTAAAATTAGAAGTAAAACTATTATTTTTGTTTATCAAAAACATCAATAAATCTACAATAAGACCTAGGTGGTGCTATCTCTTTGACGACGAGAATGGACTTACAATATTTACACCAAGGTTTAATTGATCTCAATTCAAAAGTTCAAGCAGTACGCCTAGTTTATCTTTCTGATTTTATCTGTTCATTTCCTGTATTGGGACTGAGTTCAATGTTTTCATGAATAGCCTAACATTGTGTGTGAGACTTATATAACAGAAGTGATAATATAGGTGAATATCCCTGCTAATCCCACACTTTGTTAGTCTTACCAGCTTGTTCAAAATATGGTCAGTTATTATTGACATTTTGGTACACCGCATTTAGTAAAAAATAATCCCTAGTGCTGCTATCTCTTTGATGAGGGGAATTGACCTTATGATATTTACACCGAGATTGAATTTATTTCTACGTACTGGGACTAGTTTGTCTTTTTAAATTCTTTCATTCATTTCCACTATTAGGTCGGAGTTAGATGTTTTAATGAATAGCTTAACATATTGTGTGAGACGTATTCAACATAAGTGAACCTTGTGAGTCTCAGCAGCTTGTTCAAAATATGATTGGTTACTTTTGACATTTTGGTACACAGTACACACGATGTTCTGTCCATCCCCCAAATCCATATGAGAATGTATGATACAATTTTAATATAATTAAAATGTAGTAGTTCAATGGTGGCCAGTGGCCACTAATGGTTAGTGGGAATATAAAAAGTATAATGATGAGTAAGCATTGTGAGTACTCCCTATTCCCTAAGGACAATGAGGGAAATAAAATATTAAAAGGAGAATGTTCCTGGCATTTGGGTATTCTATTGGAGGTGGCATTTGGGTATTCTGTTGGAGGGTTTCCCCACAATTTATTTTAATTTTTTTTAAATCAATGTGCACATTGTGCAACTGCAATTTATTTTAATTTTTTTTAAATCAATGTGCACATTGTGCAACTGCAGTCACGACTCACAGCACTCAAGTTCTCAACAGTCATCAATGTGTAACATGGAATTAATGAACAAATTGTAATTCAGAATTTTTTTTAGATGTTTTATTTCTGTTAAAAGTTAAAAAAAATAAAATTGTAAACTCTAAGCGTGTAACACAGTCACTTACCTTGGATTCTAGAAATGGCAACACCACTTGCAAATTGCTTAAACTCACACACTCCACCCACTCCACCACGGCCACCAAATCCACGGCCAAGTCCACGGCTAGCTCCACCACGGCCAGCCCACACTCCACCACGGCCACCAAATCCACGGCCAGCTCCACCACGGCCAACTCCACCACGGCACTACACAGCTCCACGAGTCCACTCTCCACTTCGACGGCCAACTCCACCACGGCACTACACAGTCTCCACTTCGACGGCCAACAATTAAATGACAACGAAATGACAATGGGCTGGGTTGGGGGATCGCGGAGGGTAGTTTAGGACCCCTAGGTTAGGTTAACAATTAAAAAAATTTTAAAAAAAACCTAAAAAAAAACCTTTTTACATGCTCGGGCCCACACGTAAAGACTCGACCGATTTATGTCGTGAATCGGCCGATCGGACCGGTTCGGTACCGAACCGGCCGGTTCGGTACCGAATCGGCCGATTCGGTACCGAACCGGTCCTCTGAGCCGATTTGGCCACCGGTTCGGACCGGCTAGGAATCAAATCGGCGAATCGGCCGATTCCGATTCCGATTCAGCCGATTTTTAAAACACAGCTTTAGCGCACTTTACGTGTCCTGTTTTTGGGATTCGTATCCGACAGTCGGGGATTCGATTTCATTTCGTGTCCGATTCGATTTTGCATCGTGTCCCGATTTCGGATTCGCCTGAAGATCGAATCGGACACGAATTGAGATCGAATCGTGTCCGATTCAATCCCCACGGGACACGAGGGGGGGTTAGAGCGAATCCGGTTTCTTAGGAAGTTACTATCTGATGCTTCGTCGAAATTGGTGGATATGACACTATACAGGCAAATTATTGGGTCATTGATGTATCTGACGAATACCAGGCCAGATATATGCTTTGTTGTGAACACCTTGAGTCGGTATCTGGTTGAGCCCAGACGTGTTCACCTTGTAGCTGCAAAGCATGTGATGAGGTACTAGAGATCATGACTTTAGACTGTTCGGTTACACAGATTCAGATTGGGCAGGAAGTGTCTTAGACAGGAAGAGCACTTCAGACGGATGTTACAGTTTGGGGTCATCCATGATCTCATGGTTAAGCAGGAAGCAGTCCAGTGTTGCTCTCAACACTGCAGAAGCATAATATATTGTAGCTTGTTCTGCCAGTTGTGAAGCCATATGGCTTTCGAAAGTTATTATCGGATCTATTTGATCTGGAGTTGGATACCATAGTGATTCTATGTGATAACCAGAGTTGTATAAAGATGACAGAGAACCCTATGTTCCATGATAAGTCGAAGCACATAGAAATACGGTATTTCTACATTTGTGATATGGTGCAGAAGGGAGCTATAAAGCTCCATTATGTGAACACTGATGAACAGGTTGCAGATGTGTTGACTAAGCCTCTGTTTCGTGTGATGCTTGAGCACTTCCGTGACAAGCTTGGTGTAGTCCGTAAGGACATCCCTCGAAAGGGGAGTAGTGCTGATGATATTGTGGTGCAGTGGGATTGATCATCCCTAGACAGTGATCCCGTAATTCCGAAAGAAATGATAGTCTTAAATGTTGATCCTGAGTTGTGGTGGGATTGATCATCCCTAGAAAGTGATCCCGTAATTTCGAAAGGAAGGATAGTCTTAAATGTTGATCCTTAGACTAGAATCCTGAGTTCCGAAAGGAAGGATTGTCCATGATCGCTAGTTCCGAAAGGAAGGACCACCAAAGTTGTTGGACTGAATCCCAAGTTCTGAAAGGAAGGATTCCCCATGATCCCTAGTTCTGAAAGGAAGGATCACCAAAGTTGTTGGACTGAATCCTGAGTTCCGAAAGGAAGGATTGTCCATGATCCCTAGTTCTGAAAGGAAGGATTGTCCATGATCCCTAGTTCTGAAAGGAAGGATCACCAAATTTGTTGGACTGAATCCCGAGTTCCGAAAGGAAGGATTGTCCATGATCCCTAGTTCTGAAAGGAAGGATCACCAGAGTTGTTGGACTAGATCCCGAGTTCTGAAAGGAAGGATTGTCCATGATCCCTAGTTCCGAAAGGAAGGATCACTAGAGTTGTTGGACTGGGTCTCGTAATTCCGAAAGGAAGGACTGTCCACGATCCCGTAATTGCGAAAGGAAGGATCATGTGTGCTGCAGGTGATGATGTTCCAGTACTGTAGATGAGGATGCTCCAGTGTTGCAGATGTTCTAGTGTTGAAGATGAGGATGCTCCAGTGCTACAGAAGATGATGATCCAGTGTTGAAGATGAGGATGCTCCAATGCTGTAGAAGATGATGCACCGGTGCTGAAGATGAGGATGCTCCAGCACTGAAGATGATGATGTTCCAGCCTCGTGCTGCAGATGATGATACTTCAGCTCTATATTGAAGATGATGATGTTGTTGAAGAACTTCCAATGATTTATAAATGTACCAGCCAATGTTCCAGATGATGTTGTTGACGATGTCCCTCCTCCCTCCCTCCGATGATGTTGTGTAGAGTTACACATGCTGTTGTTATTGTCAGTAGAATACCATTCTTGTTAAGGGGGAGTTTAAATTAATGTAACTTCAAAGAATATTCTACTCGTACTTTATTATTCTAACTCCGTCGGGGATGTTTTACCTCCGTTCAGGGATGTCATTATTTTATTTGGTCAAGTAAAAGTCATGAGGTTAAACCTGTTGAATATGGTTGTCATTGATGACAACATTAATGACAAAGGTGCAAAGATGAAGTGGATAAGGCTAATGACATAGAACACAAGCAAGCAGTGATGACATGAAGATGACAAAGTGGACATTGGACAAATGGCAAAGATGGCAAGATAATAAGACAAGACAAGTATGAAATGGCAATGCCAAGCAAGCGTAAGTTTGCAGGCGTGCCTCATGAGGTTTCTAAAGGAGATCTTGTGGGAAGACCTTGTGGCATTATCCTAGAAGCTGCGGGCTCAGTAGTTAAAGGGAAAAACCCCATTAGGGCACACCATCTGAAAGAAGGTCTCCCTATGAGGAATATGACAAGCACCTGCGGGCATATGAAAAGAGGTTGTGCGGGCATGCCTAATGCCTCCTGCGGGCATTTGCTGGAAGGTTATCAAAAAGCCCATGCGGGCATCATCAAAACCACATTTGCGGGCATGATTTGATGAGACATGCAGGCACCTTTGTGGGAACTGCGGGAATCCTCTAAGGCATGTGATGTTGTGGGCACCCTTGAGACAAGACCAGCGGGCATTTGTCATGGTCTATTGCGGATATCCTGGAGGCCATAAAGACCCTTGCGGGCATGGATGTGGCTATGAAGGTTAAAGCAAAAAAATGATGACATGGCATGCGATAAAAAATAAATAGTTTTACTTAAAATTGGTAAGGATTTTATGGAAATAAAATTCACAAGTCGGCCTCCCAATTTACTGAGCAAATCATGGAAATAAAAAATACTTATTTGAATTAATGAGATTAAAGTTTGTCATGTCGGCCTCCTATTTACATGGAGAATTAAAGTATAAATAGAAGAGAAGTGCATGAGTCTTTGAACAAGAGATCTCGTGTAAATTGGTGAGCTCTGAGTTCGGGGAGATATAAGAAGGGAGGACAGAGCCGAGGACAGTGGTATGGAGCTGCAGCAATAAGTTCGTTTTTATCTCTATGACTGAGTCTGTTTGAGGCAGCTGGTGATTGTAGACATGTTGTTTGGTTGATGGTTGACATGATAAAGATGTTGTGCATGACAGAATGTTGATAAAGTGCCTTAAGAGGACAGAATGATGATCCGAGGCTGCTACAGTTGAAGAAACAGAATTGTGACATATTTGGACAGAGTCATCTTGATATGCACAGAATTGCAATAATGCAATATGTTTGTTTGGTGAATGTAATGTAATAAATTTGTACAAGGAGGTTGAAAGACTGATTAAGTCTCTTAGCAAGTTGAAACTTGCCTAAATACTGTAATATATCAGTCAGTTGCAGCTGACAAATATTATATAGTGGGTAGTACCACCTTTGGGTTGTAGCCCAAGCTGGAAATAAAAAGTCTAAAATTATAAAGTTTCTCTTTGTTGACAGTGTTTTGATGTTTAGTGATACACTCATTAATGACTTGTGATTGAATTAGAAATCCAAGAATCTGAAGTAAATTGGTAAATGGTATATATCTGAAAGTTAAAGTAAAATTTCATTCTAGTGCTCCCTCACTGATTCACCCTCCCCCCCTCTCAGTGAGGTATTGTGGTCAACAAAACCTCCATTGTAAGTCGGGTTGTTAGTACCCAAAAGAATGTAATATAATATTATTTGAGTCTTTCTAGGAGAGGTCGGCCCAGTCAGTTAAAGTGAGGCCGACCTAGTTAGGTTAAAAGTCAAGTGAAAAGTAAAGTATAAATAGAGAGTGACTTCCTCTCATTTGTACCATTCACTCATTCATGCAATGCGCATTAGAGGAGATAGAGAAGTCTACGAAGGAAGAGGAGGATTGGCTTGGCTCTAGAGTTTGGGTTTGTCTCTCTTATTTGTGAGACCTGTTTTGGGCATTGTACTTTGGTTATCTATATTGAGGAAGTTCTTGTTGGGTTTTCTTTCCCTTGAGGGTTTCCCAAGATATATTGTTGTGTACGTTGTGATTGTGCATCTTTCAAAGATCCTAGTTATGTTGTTATTGTGAAAATGTATTAAATGCTCATGAAGTTGGAATTTAGTCTTTAGTAGCATATAATCTTAACAATATATATATATATATATATCATAAACTTTGGTTTAAACTAGTTGAAGAAATTGTGAACTATGGATTCAACATATAATTCAACATTTTCAACTAAATGTCCTTATTGCAAATGGGAGTTTGAGTATCTCTCAACCTTCAAAAATAAATGCTCGTTTGCCGCAATTGTTAAAAAGTATACACTGCAAAGGAAAATGTATACAATGCACATACACATGAATTTACGTCGCAAATTATGAAGCTAGACGATGAGCAAGCAAAATGACAACAAAATGAGAAAAAAAAAAAGAACAAATAGAAGATCTCAAGAAAGAATGTGATAAGATCATCACAGAAAAAGACAAAGAGATCTCTCGCCTAAGAAATCATAATCAAAAACTACTTGCAAAAATCATGAATTCCAAGGAGAAGAACTGTTGCTTTCAAAAGTTAGAAGAGAATCAAGATCTTGTGAATGAATTCAACAAGAAGTTATCAGAGAAAGGCCAAGAAGCTTCTAGCTTAAGGGACCTTAATCAAAGGTTGCTTGAGCAAATCAAAGGATTAAAAGAGGCACAGCGAAAAAACCAAGACCTTAAGGACAAAACTGAAAAGCCGAAGAACGTTGAAGAGATTTCACACTTAAGGAATCATAATCAAAGTTTTCTTACACAAATTATAAGGTTGAAGCATGATAAGAAATCCTTACAAGAAAAGCTAGATCACCATGCCTACAAAGAATCATCAGTCAATAGAGAAACAAGTATCGATCTTGTTGAAATAAAGAAGTCATAAGAGTTAAAAATCCAAACATCAGAAAAATGAACAAACACAGATCCAATCGAATTATTACCAGAAATATCAAAAGTCGAAGTCTCCAACAAACAATCACAAGAGATCAGAATACCTTATTGTTATCCAAATCACAAAAGTTGTTATGACCAATGGCAAGGTCAAAAGGAACATAAACCGATGTTATGTTTTAAAAAAAGAATGGAGACAAAATCAACAAACTGTTTAGAAGCAAAAAAGAGAAGTTCCATCCAACAAATCGATCAACAAAAAGTCCCAATGAAGGTTAACTTGGGATGGACCACTGCACAAATGATGGAACATTTTTACTCAATGTTTAAAAGAATATATCGTCTCGTTTCATCAAGTATCGCATCTACCAGCACAGAAGATCACAAGAAGACGTTACGAGCAAGAACAAGGGATAAGTATTTCAACGAATTATGCTTTGAGGACAATGCATTTGTTAGGGGAAGGCAATGTAACAAACATAATATTAAATAAGTCATAAATATTCAACATTAATAAATAATAATAATTAATTATTAAACATTAGTAAATAAGGGATGCAACCCTTCGTGAAGGGTCACCAAAGGTGCCTTTAACTGTTATATAAATATGGCACACTTATTCTATTGTACATCATCTCATATCATTATCATATTATATTCTATTCCTATTCTATGGATTATTTATCTTATCTACATTGGAAGTTTTCTTAGTTACGAACTCTATTCATCTTAAGCTACTATTCAATAGTGACCATTATGAAGCTCCTGATTCATGGTAGGTGGGCCCCACCCTAGTAGTCCAAGCGCTTATGAAGGTGAGGTAATGCCCATATACTTTTTCTTTTACTCAAACTAGAGTTTACAAAGAAATATGGATACACACAACCACCTTTTTAGCCCAAGAACTACAAGGGCTTCAGTAAAAATGATGCCATTCCTTCTTTTCTAGATCAAGAGAAAATATTTTCTTCTAACAAGTTGCTAGACCGAGTGAAACACGATAGGCCAAGCCAAGTTATCTACCAATAGGGAAACTTTCTATGAAATGGGGTTTAGGGAAAGATGGTCATTGAAGGTCTCTACCCATTGCGAAAATAACTTGGAAAAGGGACACAACTAGAAAACATGCTCAAGGGACTTTGATCTACATAGAAGAAGCACTTTAGATTGGAAATTCCCATATGAACAAGATGATGGCATGCAACAAGGACTTCTAAATAAGAGGGTATAGGAGGAAAAGGTTTTATTGGTATCCACTAGATAATTATACAACATGGCACCCACTAGCTTTGAATATTCACAAGTTGATAACTTTAATATGTCCTTGTTTCAATAGAAGTTGGCATTGAGTTACAATAAGGAATATTAAACCCTTCTATTATCTTCTATGCATATTTAGTCTACGACATGAATACATTGTCATCAATCTTTGTAATATACCCAAGTATATTACTATTTTTTTTTACTAGGGGAATCGACAACTGGATTTGGGTTGGTATTCGCGTGACACAGGGTCCGGGGATGCAATCCCACTACCACTATACCCCTAGGTGCATCCACAAGGCCCGAACCATGGTGCATAGGTAAGTTTGGGGGGATTCAAACACGTGACCTTCCATTTACAACAAATTACAACTTCTCATCTTTACCACTTGAGCTGCCCCCCACGGGCACCTATGTATATTACTATTAGTAATAGTTCTCAATCATTTATATTTCAATAAAAGTATATAAATCCATATTATATATTGTAATTCTTAGTTATCATATTCCATAATTATTAGTTGTAATATCACTTCCCGGGGGGCAAGAAAAGAAAAAAGAAAAAATTATGGGCTCGTGGCTCCATTCAATTACTAGATATTTGAAGAAATAAAGGAAGCTCCTCATGGGAAAGAAAACAAAAAAAATGTAAAGATATTTACAAAAAGAAAAAAGGATATTTACCACCCAAGAAAGTAAAAAAGAAAATAAAGATATTTACAAAAATAAAGAAAGATATTTACCAGCCAAGAAAGAGAAAGAAAGTATAGATATTTACAAAAAGAAAGAAGGATATTTACCACCCAAGAAAGAAAAAAATAAAAGAAAAAGAAAAAGATATTTACAAGAAGAAATAAATAAAGAAAACTTATTTTTTTACTAGTGTTAGTAAAAAAATATCCATAGTGACATAAGGAAGATTAAATCATTGAAGTGTATTTTTTTATTATTTATCCAAGCTTTATATATATATATATATATATCTAAGTTGCCAGGGTACTTGGGTACGGGTACGGGTACGCCACTTTTTGAAATAGGGTACTTGGGTACGTCGGGATACTGTAGACATATATATATATATATATAATTTTCAAGTTTAAATTATAAATTATAATTAAAATAACACACATTGACATTGGTATTGCTGCTTGCACATTAATTCAAATTACATATATGATATTCAATATTGATATTGATATGAATCATTAGCATAATAGCATGATATATGTCCATGACTCCATGAGTCCATTGTCATACTACATCCAAAATTTTGGCAAATGGCATGCCTCATTTGCCATAGTTCCGAACATGAAATCAGAGATCTGAAATACAAAATAGCAAAATGAAAATAGTCAAATACTAAACATAAAGCAAGTAAACATCATAGTTGATTTGGCTTCCTCAAGCCATCTCTACTAGGTCAGCAACATCTGCAACATCACTGTCATCTGCATCAGCATCAAGGAGGTCCTCAGTCAACAAGCCCTCCAGGTAAGTATCACAGAATTAGCATGGTTTTATAATTATTAATTTAATAAATTTATAGTTTGTAATCTGGATATTTGGCTAAAAATTTAAAATAAAATCTCAGAGATTAATGATTATTATAATTTTAAATTTATAATTAAAAATTAAAATTTAATAATTATAACTTTTAAAATTTTAAGTTTTGTTCTAATTCTGCAAAGTTGCAAACGTTGCTGATCAGTGATAATCCTGTTAGTGTTTCCTGTTAAGTCCATGAATTCTGAATTTCAAATTCGTTTTTATTTTTTACTTTGTAGCTAATTCTCATTTTTTTGTGTTTCCAGCTATTTCAAATCCTTTTTCTACTGTGTTCAAGAAAATCTCCTATTTTGAACTAAGCAAAACCACAAATACAGCTAAAATTCAACGTAATTAAGACTGCTAAGTACCAGTACGCTGCCCTTTTTAAGTACCAGTACCCTAATTTCTTTGACCAAGTACCCGATACTTGGGTGAAGTACCCGGTACTCCCAGAGGTACCAGTCCCGGTACCCAGTACGGCGGTACGGGTACCCGGTACTGGTACGGGTGCCCAACCCCCCGGTACGGATACCCTGGCAACTTAGATATATATATATATATATATATATATATACATAGAGAGAGAGAGAGAGAGAGAGAGAGATAGAGAGAGAGAGAGAAGTATATTATAATATTAATTGTCAAGCTCACCCATAATGAAGTCTACAAAAGATTCTTTTTTGTGGAAATGCCCATCTTGTGCAAATGATTTTAAATGGAGATTGGAGGTTAAAAATACAAATCATCCTTGCCTCAACTATGGCAAAGTCTTTACTCTAATAGAACATCAAGATATTCCACAAATGAAGTCACATATTAAGGAACTAGAAGATGAATTTGCTAAACTACAAGAAAAATATAGAGCTTTCGAGAAAACTTCTAGAGGTGAATTATTAGAAAAAGAAGAGAAAAGTTCATGCTTAAAGGACCTTAATCATAAATTGTTAGAACAAATCAAAAGTTTAAGAGAAGAAAAGTCAAAGAATTGTGACTTACAAGTAAAGGATCAAGCTTCGAGTCGTCAAGATGTTGCAATTCAGTGTGATCAAGAATCTCAAAAGAAGCAGGATCAGAAAAAAGAAATTGACAAAATCTTGTCAGATAAAGACAAAGAGATTAACCGTTTAAAGAATCACGGTCAAATTTCGCTCACAGAAATAAAGAAACTAAAACCTAAGGGTATACAAATCTTTAAGGTCGATAAGGAAACCTTAACTGATCCAGTGGAATCAAAGAAGTTTTTAAAAGTTGAAACTGCAAATACAGGGACTTCAACAAGAGATCTCAAAACTGAAATCAAAGTGATCCTTAAAATAAAGTTTCATTAGTGAAATAACATCCAAAAATGCCGTTGAAGCAACAACCCAACGACATGTCAACATCAACAAATTTAGTGAGGGTTGAAGTGCCATAACCCACTACTAATGAAGACATTGTCACATTTTCCTCACAGAAATAAAGAAACTAAAACATAAGGGTATACAAATCTTTAAGGCCAATAAGGAAACCTTAACCGATCCAGTGGATTCAAGGATTTTTTTTAAAGTTGAAACTGTAGATACAGGGACTTCAATAAGAGATCTCAAAACTGAAAATCAAAGTGTTCCTACAAATAAAGTTTCATTAGTGAAATAACATCCAAAAATTCCGTTGAAGCAACAATCCAACGACATGTCGACGTCGACAAATTTAGTGAGGGTTGAAGTGCCATAACCCACTACTAATGAAGACATCGTCACACCAATCAATAAAAGAATGTCAAATTTCAATGTCTTATATATATATATATATATATATATATATATATATATATATAACCAACTAAATAATAATAAAAAAATTCACATCACTTCTATAAATATATAAATATAAGAGTTTCCTTATCACCCTTTTTCTTGGCTTAGGATTAAATAACCCCTCTATACTTTAACTTAGGGAAACCTTTCATTGTCTTTTTCCAAAAAGAATCCTTAGCACCTTTTTTTTATATACCTTAAGGCTTCAAGTTTATAAAATTCCCTTGCATATGGTATTGAACCCATCTATATAAATATTTCCTTCCACTTTATACTTTCCCTTTTATATAAATATTTCTTTGCATGGAAAAGCATACCCTATTTTATATAATCTCAAACCTTTGATATAACTTCTTTTCCCTTGACATTCTAAATGACACCTTCAAATTTTTCTACTTGTGCCAATTTCATGACATATGATATTGTATAAGCTAGGTTAATATTTTATAATCACTTCAATTTTTTATAAGAACCTTAGCTTACCCTCCAAGGTAATGATGCTCCTCAAGTGGTAGCTTAAGCTTTTTTTTTAGGATACGATTTAATATACAGGTGGTCAATGATGGCAAGGATCGTGGCGGTTAGGATACGCGATTGTTTAATAATAGCCTTCGTCTCTTACCACACTGTAATATCCCAAACTGATATTTTTTCTTTTTTTGTGTTGTCTGGTAGACTGATATCTCAAACAAGTATGAAAGTGTGTACTGATCTCTGCATGCATGCAGTTGCATGCAGATCTATAACCCAAATATGCCGAAATACTATAAAATAGGAGGAATTAATGCATGTGCATACCAGTATATAGATCAGCTGATGTAGATAAGGATGATCTCCGCATGCAAGAATTGTAATGATGGAATGGGAAGATATGCTAGACGTCCTCCCTAGAAGAATGCGCCCTCCTCCAATACTAGAATGCTCCACAATAAATAATACTCCACAGATGAAGCTCCAGAAGAGGTATGCTAGGGTTATAGTGCCTTTCTGAAGAAGATGGAAGCAGCATGCAGAAACTCTGATGGCTCAACAGCCTAAAACATGAAGATCCTCCTTGGGAAAGTCGCCCCAGTCATGCAAAGACGTCCTCCAATGGTGATGAGTGTTGATAACTCTCTCAAAGGTCCAACTGAGAAGCCCTTTTTCCAAGGGAAGGGTAATAGGGGTGCTCTGAGAAGGATGGAAGCAGCATGCAGAAATTCTGCTCCCTGTAGACTAGAATGCGAATGGATATGTCTTTGAGCAATGCGCCCAAGCAAGGAAAGCGAATCCCCCCAATCCAGTAAATAACTCAATCTCCTGAAGCAACTGATGAATAGAACCTGATGATGAAGCAATGCTGAATCTCAATGATCCAACCTGATGGTGACTAGGGCAGATAGATTTCACTGCCGAAATACACAAGTTAGCTGAGTGCATGCACTCAACCCCAACTTAGCTCACTAAGCTCTCCAATTCGAATCCACAAATCAATAATCATATAAGCATGTCTTTTCCATTAGCTTTACCTTTCTTTTATAACTTTCACCTGTCAAAACTAACTTTTGACCTAATTAGGTCACTTTACCTTCTAATTCGCAATTGACTTGCATGCAAGTGTCTGGAGACCCAATCAGGTGCATGCATCATGAAATAATGCTCGGATGTCATGCATGCAGGTGGCCTTAGGCTCTGGTGGCCCCTGTCTACCTATTGATGATATAATATCTATGCCAAAGACTGCGTAAGGCAACAATCCTCAATTGATTCCCAGAAGAGGACATTATAGTCCTCCCTGCTCGAATTTGCTTGTCCTCAAGCAACTGTAAAGCCGAATGCTGTAATACCTGTTCCCATTCCCAAGTGGCCTCCTCTAGAGGCAAATCTCTCCACTGAACCAAGTAGTCTCTGATGATCTTGTTCCTCAGTTTCCGCTCTCGTACTTCTAGGATGCACTAGGGAATCAGAATCAATTGCCCGTCGTCATCAGGGGGGGCAGCTCGGATGATGTAACAATATGCTGACCTACTGCCTTCTTGAGGTTCGACACGTGAAATACGTTGTGAATCTTGCTCTCTGGGGGTAGTTCTAGCTCATATGCTACATCTCCGACCTTTCGGATTATCTTGTAGGGACCATAAAAGCGAGGCTTGAGCTTCTCTGCTCCTTTCTTCTTAAGGGAAGACTGTCGGTACGGTTGCAAGCGTAAGTAAACCAAGTCCCCTACCTCAAAACTACGCTCAATCCCGTGCCTGTCTGCATATATCTTCTGTTGATTCTGAGCAGCCTATATGTTCTTTCTGAGTATGCTAAGGATGTCTTGACTCTCTTGAATCCACTCTTTGGCCTTGGGGGGCCTGTTATCACCAAATATCAGATCTGCAAAAGTTAGGGCGTCATATCCATATAGAGCTCTGAAGGGAGTCATCCCAATGGTCATATGGTGGGTGGTATTGTAGCAATGCTCACCTAAGTGTAGCTATTTGATCCATGTCCTCTGCTGGCCTGCTACGTAATTCCTCAAGTACCCCTCAATCCACTTGTTGACTATCTCAGTCTGTCCATCACTCTGTGGATGATAACTAGTGCTCATAGCTAATTCGGTTCCCACCAACCTGAAGAGCTTTTGCCAAAAGGCTCCAGTGAATTTGCTATCCCTATCACTGACAATGGTCTTGGGTAACCCGTGGAGTCTAAATACCTCTCTGAAAAATAGTTCTGTTACTTGTGTTGCTGAATAATTTGAAGGAATGGCAAAGAAGTGAGCGAACTTGGTCAATCTGTCCACCACTACGTACAAGCAGTCTCTGCCCTGAACCTTGGGCAGTCCTATAATGAAGTCCATGGAGATGCTCTCCCACTTCTGCTCGAGAATAGGCAAGGGTTGTAGTAAACCAGCAGGGTGGGTGTGCTTTATTTTGTTCTGTTCGCACAAGCTGCACTCTCTCACATGTTGTATCACATCATTCTTGAGGCCCTTCCATGAGAACCTCTCTATAATCTGTCTGTAGGTCTTGAGAAACCCCTGATGCCCTGCTAATGGTGAATCATGTGATGCCTGTAAAATCTTCTTCTTGAGGGAAGACTCTGGAACTAAGAAAAATTATGTTCTTGTAGTATATGATGTCATCAATTACCCGGTACCTGTCATCTTGAATCTGTCCATCCAATAGCTCGCAAGCAAATTTATCTTTGGAATACTCAACCAAAAGATGAGATCTCCAATCTGATGAGATGCTCATAAGGGACAAAGTAGATGGTCGTCTAGAAAGTGCATCGGCAACCACATTGTTCTTTCCCTTTGTGTATTCAATCTCAAAGTCATAGGCCTGAATTTTGCTCACCCATTTCTGCTGCCTCCCGTTTAGCTCTTTCTGCTCTAGGAAGTATTTCAAGTTGTTGTGATCTGTCTTAATCTTGAATCTACCACCCACTAGGTATTGCCTAAACTTGGTTAGCGCATGGAGAATGGCTAACATTTCTTTGTCATATATCGAATAGTGGCGCTCATAGTCTTTGAGCTTCCTGCTCTCAAATGCAATGGGGTGATTGTTCTACATCAATTCTGCCCCAATTCCCTCTCCTGAAGCATCACACTCTAACACGAAGGGTTGAGTGAAGTCTGGTAGAGCTAGTACTAGGCATGAACTCATTACCTTTTTCATTTTCTCAAATGTCTGTTGTGTTATCTCTGGCCAACTGGATGCCCCTTTCTTGGTAAGATCGGTGAGGGGTGCGGTCATCTATGAGAATCCACTGACATACCTCCTATAGTAGGTGCAAAGGCCCAAAAAGCCCTTCAGTTCTATCACATTTTTAGGTGTAGGCCAATCCAATATGGCCTGAATCTTCTCTCGGTGCACCTGGACCCCGTTGGCCCCTATCACATGCCCTAAATATAACATCTCCTGCATGCCGAACTCACACTCGGACATTTTGGCATATAGTGATTGCTCCTGTAAAATGCCAAGTACTTCGTCTAGATGTCTCAAATGTTCTTCCCAAGTTTTACTGTATATCAATATGTCGTCGAAGAATACCAGAAGATGCTTACGTAACTGAGCCTCGAAGATATTGTTCATGCATGACTGGAAAGTAATTGGTGCATTAGTGAGCCCAAATGGCATCACTAGAAACTCATAATGTCCATAGTGGCAACGGAAGGTGGTCTTTGGAACATCCTGTTCCCTAACCCGAATCTGATGGTAACCTGAGCGGAGGTCAATCTTGGAAAAGTACTTTGCCCCCTGTAGTTCATCCATCAACTCATCAATCGTAGGGATTGGATACCTGTTTTTATAGTCTTCTTGTTGAGGGCCCTGTAATCGATGCACATGCGTAAAGTTCCATCCTTTTTCTTCACTAGCACTACTGAGGATGCAAATGGATTGGAGCTAGGTTTAATGTACCCTAGTTTGAGTAGTTCCTTGATTGTATTCTCTATCTCATCTTTGTACCTCTTGGAATGTCTGTAAGGAGTGGTGATAACTGCTTGAGTCCCCTCCTCTAACTCAATAATGTGCTCAAATCCCCTATCTGGAGGTCGACATGCTGGAAGGTCTCCGAATACTACTTTGTGCTTTTGCAGTAAAGCCTCTATATCTGTTGGATGTTGTGTGGCTTTATCTGGTGGTTTCCTGAAGGTAACCAAGCACTCTGCAGCCCACTCAATATCTCCCTGCCGGAGTACTACCTCCATCTTGTGTGATGTCACTGCTGTGGGAGGGTAGGTATTCATCCCTCTCAATCCTACCTTCTGTCCCTCTACTCCTGTGAACTCTATCTCCATGGTTTGGTAGTTCGTGGAATACTTCCCTATGGAATAAAGCCACTGAACTCCTAATACCACATTCATGTCAAGTACATCTACCACATAGAATGTCTCTATCACTGTATAATTTCCCGATGTTACTTTCAATTTTGGAATCCTCTAACTACACTCCATGGTGTGACCTGCTGCAGCTACTAAAAACCCATCAAAACTCTCAGTCTGAATGCCTTTTCTTTTAACCCATGCAGCATCAATAAAGTTGTGGGAGGCCCCACCATCTCTCAACACTCCCACTATGTGGCCCTGTACGACACCTCTAATCCAGAGAGTGTGAAATCTAGGGACTCCTGACATGGTAGCAATGGTACCTCTCAGTGGTTGTTCCTCATCTGTTGTCTCATGTGTCTCTACCTGCTCCTGATCCTGATAATCCTCATCCTCCCCACTATCTGAATAGGCCTCTATGTAGTAGGCCTTTCCCTTCCTTGAACATCTTTGACCTGGTTCCCATGGTTCATGACAAGTGAAACATAACTTTTTTCTTCTAAGGTCCTAGCGGGTATCTTTATCCATCCTTTCTTTCTTGGGCCACTCTTTCTGGAAGGGTTTCCTCTCTTTTTCTTTAATAGGGAAATTAGTTCTGGGAGGAAATCTATTTTTGGGTACTGTATCTTGCAAATCTCTAGTCCGACCGATGGCATCGGCTAGGGTGGTGGGTCTATAGGACTTGACCCATCCACGTAAGGGTTCAGTGAGGGCCTCTGTAAACAACATAATCAATCTGCTCTCTAATGTATCTGTCACCATGACTACCACCCTCTGGAACTCTGAAATGAATGCATCTGCACTACTTGTCTGCTTGAGCTGTGCTAGCTCTCTAAAATGCACCTCTGGGTCTTTCCTGTCAAATCGCTCAATGAGCCTCTATGTAAAATCAGAGTATGAGGTGATGGTGTTGTGACCCAATGTCACCAACCCGTGGTACCACCACTCATGGGCCTCTCCATCCAAATGCAAGGTAGCCAATTTAATGGCATCTGTCTCAATCATGGGGTTGAGCTGGAAGTACGTATCCAACTTATGTACCCAATTCCGGGCTGGGCCACCCCGGGTACCCTCAAAGGTAGGGATAGTCAGTTTCCCTACTGTGCGTTGTAACTCATAGTTCTGGGTGAATGGCCTATTGTAAGCTCTGGGTCTGTTCTTACTTTTAAAGTGGCAAAAGTCAGTGAAGGTCATGGTTGACTAGAAGTCATCTCCTAAAGCTCTGTACTCTCTCAAATAGGCACTCATGGATTCTTCTGGTTCTACTTGTGCTAGAGGTACTGCAGTTGGGATCTCTAAGAAGTGAGGCATGGTAGGTCGGGATGGCTTGTTGTATAGATGGGGATGGCTCTGCATGTTGGTATGTAAGTGTTCCCCACTACTACTAGTGGATACCCTATCACTATTGGGAAATAAAGGGCTGTGTGGGGTGGGCCCATTTTTCTCTGTCATTTGTCTGAAGGTAATCATCATTTCTTTCTGTCCAGTAGTGAGATCTTTTATAGCTGCGATGAGGCTATTGAAAGTTGTTTTATCATCCTCGGCCATTGTTTCTTTGCCCTTTCTAAACTGATACTCTCTATCCCCCAGTTCTATATCCTCTAATTCTTCTTCTCCTCTATCACTGTTTCTAAACCTCTGTCTCCGGTAAGTAATGTTGTATGGGTCTTCTGAATTCATTTACAATTGCATGCTCCCACAGCTGGCAAGGAAATTGCTCTGATACCACTGTAATATCCCAAACTGATATTTTTTCTTTTTTTTGTGTTGTCTAGTAGACTGATATCTCAAACAAGTATGAAAGTGTGTATTGATCTCTGCATGCATGCAATTGCATGCAGATATATAACCCAAATATGCCGAAATGCTATAAAATAGGAGGAATTAATGCATGTACATACCAGTATATAGATCAACTGATGTAAATAAGGATGATCCCCGAATGCAGGAATTATGTTGATAGAATGGGAAGATATGCTAAACGTCCTCCATAGAAAAATGCGCCCTCCTCCAATACTAGAATGCTCCTCAATAAATAATACTCCGCAAATGAAGCTCCAGAAGAGGTATGCTAGGGTTATAGTGCCCTTCTGAAGAAGATGGAAGCAGCATGCAGAAACTCTGATGGCTCAACAGCCTAAAACGTGAAGATCCTCCTTGGGAAAGTCGCCCCAGTCATGCAAAGACGTCCTCCAATAGTGATGAGTGCTGATAACTCTCTCAAAGGTCCAACTGAGAAGCCCTTCTTCTAGGGGAAAGGTAATAGGGGTGCTCTGAGAAGGATGGAAGCAACATGCAGAAGTTCTGCTCCCTGTAGACTGGAATGCGAATGGGTATGTCTTTGAGCAATGCGCCCAAGCAAGGAGAGTGAATCCCCCCAATCCAGTAAATAACTCAATCTCCTGAAGCAACTGATTAATAGAACTTGATGATGAAGCAATGTTGAATTTGAATGATCCAACCTGATGGTGACTAGGGCAGATAGATTTCGCTGCCGAAATACATCATTTAGCTGAGTGCATGCACTCAACCCCAACTTAGCTCACCGAGCTCTCCAATTCGAATCCACAAATCAATAATCATATAAGCATGTCCTTTCCATTAGCTTTACCTTTCTTTTATAACTTTCACCTATCAAACCTAACTTTTGACCTAATTAGGTCACTTTACCTTCTAATTCACAATTGACTTGCATGCAGGTATCTGGAGACCCAATCAGGTGCATGCATCATGAAATAATGCTCGGATGCCATGCATGCAGGTGGCCTTAGGCTCTGGTGGCCCCTGTCTACCTACTGATGATATAATACCTATGCCAAAGACTGCGTAAGGCATCAATCCTCAGTTGATTCCCTGAATGTCAGTGCCCGCTCGAACCTATGGGAATCATATAGGTCAGCAAAATGGTCCTCAGTGCTTAAGCAAAAGAGGACATTACACACACCCTCACTTCTAATGAAAAAGTCGTTTGGTAGAACAAACTACACATGTTTGGTACCTAAAGGCTTGCAAATCAAACGAAGGAGTTTTTTTGTGGATTGAACGATTTTCTTGAGTTGCTGCAATAGTGGCGGCGACAATCTCTTGATTTATCACAATTTTGTGTAACACGTAGTGCTACTACGACTACGGATTATAACATTGACAAAAGGCCACAGAATGACGAGGCAGCGGGGCAACAAATACTATGAGCAAGACGTTGATTCCACGGGGATATGGATGCAGTGTTTGACCGAGGGATATGGGTGCAGCATTTGACCTTGGCATATTACTCTTGTGCCTCACCTATTTGCGGCGACAACTAATAATAATCTGGGATCGAATGTCGCTCAATGGAAGTCATGATTGAACAGGTGCCCACTACTTTGCTTATTTGACTATGGATCTTCACCCAATACTGCTTCATTCGTTGGACATATCACCTAACAAGTCTATAGTGGTTCTCTTGGCAATGATTTCACAGTAAAATTGATAGATTCGATGCCAAGAATTATGAATAAATGTCCCCTTAATTTATTTGTCAGCGTATTCAAATAGTACAGACTAAAGCACTTCTCGATTTTTTTAAGATTTTCTTTGCAGCGGAATATCTCTTCTTCAACAAAATTCTGAACTAGAACTCCAAATTTTTAGTATCCAAAGGCCAGTTGTCGAGATTTCGGAGAAACTCTGAAACTGGTCAAACTAGGTCTGATAAAGGTGTGGCCAATTGCCGGAATCAAAATTGGCTCTGATACCAATGAGATGAACAAAGTTCGTTACTAAGAAAACTTCCAATGTAGATCAGATAAATAATCCATAGAATATAATATGATAATAATATGAGATAAGTGTGCCATATTTATATAACTCGTAAAGGAACCTTTCGTGACTGTTCACGAAGGGTTGCATCCCTTAATTACTAATGTTTATAATTAATTATTATTATTATTTAGTAATGTTGAATATTTATGACTTATTTAATATTATGTTTGTTACATAGCTACCAATCACCTAATGATAAGTTCCCTACTTTGATAATAGTAACTTTAGAGCCAAGAAGCAAACATTGTAGGAGAATGATTGGGCTAAGTTGCACTGCATACAACAAATTTTCAGGAAAGCCAAGATATGATACGGCGGAGAAACAACATATATATATATATATATATATATATATATATATATATATATATATATCATCATCATCATCATCACTTGACACTACTATCTAACATCATCAATCATACATGTAACATGATATTATGACAACTTTTAAATAAAATCATCAATAATACATGATACTATACAAACTTCTAAGCTTTTAACATACTTTAGTTAGGGCAGCATATTATCATATTCATAATTCAATGTCCATTGTTCATAATTTAAACATAAACATCATTACAAATTAAATTCACAGAATCACATATCATCAAAAAAGTCTTCGTCAATGTAACGAAGCTCAACATCATCATGTTCATCCTCTCCGGAACTAGGAACATTGATGCCATGTCCACTTGAAGATCCAAATGTTGGTGCCTCCTCATCAAACAAATTAATATGAGACATGGCACTCAATGCCATATCCAAGTCAGCCAACTCTGGTTCTAGATCCCATAGTTTGGTGGACGCCAATTTGTATTCATCCTTCTGGTGTGATAAAAGGTGAAGGTTGGAGTAAGATAAGATAAGGTAAGATAATGTTATTAATGTCCAGCGAATGACCACAAAAGTAGGTCAATGGAGTGAACATACACAAGTTCCTCAGCCCTCTTGGAGCCCAATATGCTCTGCTTCACTAAATGGATAAAGCCATATGTACTCTAGTTCCTCTTTGTTGATGAGAAACTAGCAACCTATGACAAGATCATGATTCCCAAATTTTTTATATTTGGGATTTCCCCACCATGTAAGTTCCACCAATCAATAGGAGTTAGTGAGGTCTTGTCCCACATAGCCTCAACATCTCACCCAAAACCTCAGATTCCACAAAATGAAAAAACTCCGTACGAATCTAAACCCCAATATCGGGATCTAGAAATAGTTCTCTAAAAGCTTTTTTAAAAACCAAGGGACACTTCTAGGTCCTTGTTTGGTGCAGATTTTCTTGGATCACTCAACAACTCTACATAATAATATTTGGGATCATAGTTATCAAAACCGGACTAGTGATCGAACTGACCAACCCCAAGAACCGAAACAGAACAAAAATCGAAAAAAAAAAATCACAAAACCGATCGACCAAATTATACATAAAATATTCAAATTCTAAATATATATACATGTGTGTGTCTACATCCATGAGAACTCTGTTAAAAAGTGGCAACAAGGAAGGTCTTCTATCATTGCATGTCCTTGCATGCTAGAAGACATAAAACAAGAAGCCAAATGTATTAATGTCTTTTCCAAAGTTTAGACAAAGGAAAAGTGCATTAAGTGATCTAATTATTAATTGACTTAATAGAGTTACTTTTTATAAAGTTAAAGTGAAAATAATTTAAGTGATGGCTAATCTAATCTTGGCCATTGATCTCACCGGAGGATCTCATCCATTGATCCATAGAGGGAAGTTAGGGTTTTCACTTGGCCATTGAGTTAAAAGGAAGATTGATTTGGTAGAGAGGACACACATACACACAGAGAGTTTTCTTGCTCGTAGCTTTCAGCCGGAGAGTAAGAAAGACAGTTTGCAGAAGAATTTTACAGAGAGCAAGACAGAGGAACTTCTATCCGGAGGTTGACAAGGTGACTTGGGAAAATCGAAGGAGGCCATACAGACTTGCAGGGAGGCCGTACAAGCACGCAAAGGGCTGTACGGAGCTGTCCATATGCTGACGCAGACCCATACACGCTGAAGTAGGGTCGTACAGATCAGGTCGTACACTGACGCAGAGGGTTGTACAATGATGCAAGAGGGTCGTACGAGTTTGTGGGGTTTTCTCTATGAGGTTCGGTTCTACAATTTTGCCAGGTTGGGTCAAAATCGATTTATGGATTGTATTGTTCTATATCTTGCTAATAAAATATCTTCTCAGACTACTCCATCGGTTTTCCCATCTTGGGTTTTTCCAGGGGTTTTCATACCCAAAAATATTGGTGTCTCTATTGATGTCATTATTGTTCTATTTCTCTCAGTATTTATTTTCCGTTGCATTGTGAAGAAATCCATTTGTGGTTAATTGTAATATTTGGGGTTTAATAAAAATAAAAATAAATATATATATATATATATATATATATATACTTGCATACTTTAACTCAAGAGTGGATTTTAAGGAAATTTACATGGTATCAGAGCTCTTCTGAGCAGATCCAAGAGAAAGCAGCAGTTGTTGGATAGATCAGGGGCAGATCTATTCTAGGGCTGACATGTACACTTCATTATGGTCGTACAGTTGAGAGTTGAGGATAGACTCCAGGGGGCTCAGAACTTTCCTAATTGGAAAGAGAGGATCACCAAGATCCTGAATGTTAGTGATGCAGAGGAGCACATTGACGACCAGAAGGTTGCTCCCACAGATCTGGCAGAGTTGGCAAGATGGAAGAAGGTAGATTCTAGAGCTATGTTGATCATCTTGGATGGGGTGAAGGACCACATAGTCCCTCACCTTTCCGGGAAGAAGACCGCATTGGAAATGTGGAAGGCTTTGGAAAGCCTTTACCAGAGTAAGAACGAAAACCGGAAGATGGTGCTACAGGAGAGGTTACATAGTACCAAGATGGCCAAGGGTGAAGGAGTGGTGCCTTATCTCACAAGGATCACACAGATCAGGGATGAACTTGGAGCAGTGGACTCTAAGACTGAGGATGACGAGCTAGTTCGGATAGACCAAGGCCAGAGGGAAAACGGGTGGTAGGATCCAGGTGGATCTACAAGGTAAAGCATGCAGCAGTCGAAAGCGTGGAGAAGTATAAGGCGCGCTTTGTGGCAAAGGGGTATTCACAGAAGGAAGGTATTGACTATAAGGAGACCTTTGCCCCTGTTGCCAGATATTCTTCTATTCAGACTATTCTCTCATTGGCAGCAGAGATGGGTTGCCGCATTCATCAGATGGACGTAAAGATTGCCTTCCTCAACAGAGTTATTGAGGAGGAGGTGTTTATTGAGCAGCCAAAGGGGTTCGAGGTGGAGAACAGGGAGTCACATGTATGCAAGTTGCAGAGAGCTCTTTATGGGCTCAAGCAGGCACCTCGGGCGTGGTACTCAAGGATTGACAGCTATCTACGGGATATGGGATTCCAACGAAGTGAGGCAGACCGCAACCTGTACTTCTTGTCAAGTGAGGTACCTCTCATACTGGTGTTATATGTAGATGATCTCTTTCTTTACAAGAGATGAGAGGTTGATCGGGGACTACAAGTCCAATCTTGCAGTAGAGTTTGAGATGAAAGACCTTGGGTTGATGCATTACTTCCTAGGTTTGGAGGTTTGTCAAAGAGATGGGTGCTTCTTCATTGGTCAAGGGAAGTATGCAGTAGAGATCTTGAGGAGATTCAAGATGGAGGACTGCAAACCCATGTCCACGCCTCTAGTTACCAACTGGAGGAAGATTGATGCATAGTGGTATGTTAGGGTTTTCGCTTGGCCATTGATCTCACCAGAGGATCTCATCCATTGATCCATAGCGGGAAGTTCATGTTTTCGCTTGGCCATTGAGTTAAAATGAAGATTGATTTGGTGGAGAGGACACACAAACACACAGAGAGATTTCTTGCTCATAGCTTTCAGCCGAAGAGTAAGAAAGATAGTTTGCAAAAGAATTTTACAGAGAGCAAGACAGAGGAACTTCTATCCAGAGGTTGACAGGGTGACTTGGGAAAATCGATGGAGGTCGTACAGACTTGCAGGGAGGCCGTACAAGCCCGCAGAGGATCGTACGGAGCTGTCTGTACACTGACGCAGAGCCGTACACGCTGACGCAGGACCGTATAGATCAGGCCGTATGCTAACGCAGAGGGATGTACGAGTTTGTGGGGTTTTCTCTGTGAGGTTCGGTTGTACGATTTTGCCAAGTTGGGTCAAAATCGATTTATGGATTGTATTGTTCTATATCTTGCTAATAAAATATCTTCTCAAATTGTTGCACCGGTTTTCCAATCTTAGGTTTTTCTAGGGGTTTTCATACCCAATAATATTGGTGTCTCTATTGATGTGATTGTTGTTCTATTTGTCTTAGTATTTATTTTCCGTTGCATTGTGAAGAATTCCATTTGTGGTTAAAAGTAATATTTGGGGTTTAATAAAAAATATATATATATACTTGCATACTTTAACTCAAGAGTGGATTTTAAGGAAATTTACAAACTCAAACCATTATACACAAATATACAAAGTTTCTCATGTCTATAGCAAGAATGCATACAACCAAAATAACACCAAGTGCAATCCATATCTAATCCAAAGTACAACAATCAATAGGCTATAAATGGCCTCTACAGCCAAAATATAAGCATATAACTACAGTCTAAACTCTAAACTCTACAATCTAATCATATAACATAATCATCCGAATCCTTATGCTTAGAGTCAGAGTCATCATCTATGACCTCAACAAAAATAGACCAAAAATAGGGATCTCAAGCCTAGCTTGATTCCCCTAGGCCTAAAGGCATCTATCCAACACCAACGTTCGCATCCTCTGGCTATGGAAGTGGGTCCAAGTCCATCCAAGACAGAGGAGTTCAACAATCAGCACCACCAACATCAAGGTACATAGAGGGGTCGATGTGCTTGACTAAATGCCAATCGCATACCCTTATATATGATAGAATCAAGTTGAAATGTTGCAATCCTGAAATTCTAAAGTCTGTTGAATTCTGAATGGGATAAAGAAAAAAAAATTGCATATGAAGTCCAATGAAGTTGGAACTACTCTCAAACATCATGAAACAATCAGTGGTAATGTTAAAAATTGAAGTAAAATGATAGAAAATGAAAGATAAGGAGAATGTCACTTTCACTATAAGAATT
This sequence comes from Larix kaempferi, assembly GCA_027924585.1. Classification (NCBI taxonomy): domain Eukaryota; kingdom Viridiplantae; phylum Streptophyta; class Pinopsida; order Pinales; family Pinaceae; genus Larix; species Larix kaempferi. The sequence goes on along the minus strand of BSBM01000397.1, from coordinate 4,637,968 downwards.
TAATATTACCATTTAATATTATTTTTAACTTCCATGTTCTAAACTGTAGCATATTGCCTTTAGCAAGGTAGACTTGTTGGATGGATCATGGGCCTTTTAGGCTTTCAACGTAGACCACAAAAACAATTAAAAAACGATTTTAGGAATAAAAATTACTGGAAATGTGGCCCTCTCTCTCTAATTCATTTCACGATTTTCCCGAAACGTATCACCTCTAGGATGAAACGTATCATTTTGTCATTGAAGTGTAACACTTTAACCCTGAAACGTATCACATTTTCCCTAAAATGTATATGTACCAGTCTGATACGTATCCATGATGTTTCAAGGCCAAATCCCCTCCGTTTCAAGATCCGAAACGGGGAACGACGTTTCTCCAGGGCTACTGGGACATGTTATCACATAACTTGTAGTTGCCCCTAGTGGTATCCCATCCGGGACGGTAGAGGAGATAGGCAACTAAAGAGGTGACCCAAGAGATGCCACGGTTCCCAATGCAAGGTGGGAGTCACGTCAACCGAGGCACTCTTCGCTTTAGGTCAGGGTGTAACAAGACCTAGGGGGAGACCCTATAACCAATCACAGTTGATTGGACCCAAACAAAGGTTTCTAAGGGTAAGCAAATGAAGAGTTACGGAAACCAATGCAAGGCTAAGTGGACCTAGAAGTTGAGGTATGGTTGAAGGTGGTGTAATAGATTGTTAGTGTTTCAACCTATGTATGGTTTAGGCCACATGATGGGGTATGATGACTAGGTATAGTACCATGTGTTTACACAAGTGGGTCTTGTTTTCTTGGGAAATGTGAAATGGTTCTAGGTAGGCCCACAAGGTGAAGTTATGTGTGAAGTTGGTACTATAGGTTGGATAAAGGCTAGATCTATGACTCTAGGTTGATTCTAGGAGTACCCATGTACTAGATCTAGGGTTTGACACAATTCCCAAGGAGTGCGACTTGCTTTGAGGAGGACTAGTGCCTTGTTAAGTGGGCTAATGGGGTCAAAAAGTATGTCAAAGTGTAGATCGGGACACCTAGAAGCCAAGTCAAGTGGGATAAATGAGATCTAATGGTTGGATCTTGCTAGATCTAGGTTTTCAAGTAATGACCTTAAGTGGACCACAATCCCTTGAAACAAGGAATGCTACCCCCAAGGCGGATCGTGACAAAGAGATACTCTAGACCTAGGTTTCAAGGTATGGTCGTTTCAAATCCACAAGAATCTCAAACACCCACTTCCTCAAAGTGGACAAACTCTCCTTCCCTAGGTGGTGCAACTTTGCTCAAGGAGGGTTAAAAGGTGGGTTTGGTGGACCAAATCAAGTCCAATGGCCACCAAACTATAGATCCAAGTGGCTAGTACCCCGATCTATGCATGTCCCAAAAATCAAGTCAATCCAAGGGCTAGATCTTAGTAGATCTGAGTTTTGAGGTGCCAAGAAATTCAAAAGGGGGTTTTAACCCCTTAAAACATGGAGAGATGTCCACAAGGTAGATTTCACCAAAGTAAGAATCTGGGGGTAGGTTATCAAGTGTCTAGATTGCAAATCAAGTGGGATCTCACCTACCCATGTGCTAGATCTAACCAAACTAGCCTCTCACTAGGAAGTGCGATTTGGGTCAAGGAGAGCTTTTTGCCTTGAAAAGTGGGTCAATTTTTAGCCAATCACCACCAAACTATAGATCCAACTAGGGGTGGATGCTATAGAGGTGGGTTTTCAATATCTCTTCAAAAGCAAGGCTAGATCTAAGTAGATCTAATAAAATACCAAAAACAAGGGTTTTAATTGATTAGGGTTTTTATGATCTAGAAATCATGGAAGATTCAAGGAAGTAGAAGATCATACCTCTTGGAACATACCTGGATGAAGAGATGAATGCTAGTTGAGACGAGGATTACTTTGCCAAAGATCAAATGGAGAATTGTTGAAGCCCTCTTGCCAAATCGATTTTCCCAAGCCACATGTGATTCCTTCTAACCTGTCAAAACCAAGGAGCAAAGCATCAATTAGTTTAACAAATTGAAGGTAGATACAAGCAAAAGAGAGAGAGAAACATAGAATAGTTGACACAAAGGCAAAACCACTCCCTGTTACACCAAAACGATTTCTTCCAAGATTGAAGGGCAAGCCTCCCCACCAATTCGCCCTTGTCCAAAATCGCCCTCTTAACCTGTAAATGAAATATGGCAAATATGCAAGATAACTACAATAGATCCTCCAGTGCAATGGACAATAGCATTTACAATCGAAACAACCAACATCCACTCCAATCCAAGCATGTACTCCAAAAGATAGAAATTTTATTCCAAGAGCCAAGAGCCAAAAATCTCTAGATGAATTTTACAATGAGAGGCTCCCTCCTTAAATAGGATGGGGAGAGAGTACAATCCTAACCACTTTTTACATGAGTGGCTAAGATTAAAAGATCTCAAGATCTAATCAATGGCTAACAATAAATCATAACAATACATCACATGGATCACCCAATATCATGATAGCGCCCCCACTAAGTGGTACAATAAGAGGGTGACGTCATTCACTAGAGAAACATAAGTACCAAAATCCACCTCATGGTGACTAGGACATGACAATATAAGCTCATGGTGGGGCTAGGAGGCATCAATCCTTACTAGCTCATCCCCAAGGCACAATAAAATAATAAAATATGTCCAATGTAATGTAAATGATCAAAACTGTCCTCATAATCCATGACAGTCAAGCAGTAAATGTCCTCCTGTGATCAATCTGGGCATACCCACATGGTGAAAACTGACTGGAGAGTAGTGATGCCACTCTGGAAGACCTCTGTGAAGACCAAATGCCAAAACCTTGCCTCAATTGCCCAAATCGATTTCCTCGGTGACCACTTTATCCCATTTTTTTAACTGCCTCGGGAACTGTGAAAGTGCCAAAACTGCCTCCTAGGGTGCTAGCGCTGTCCATCTGAGCCCACCAGGGTCTCCAGAAGGGGGGGTAAATGGTAAAAACAAGTGGCTGGACCACCCCCTCCATCATCAGCGCCCTAGGTGAACTGGCCAATCATGGCCCCTGCTGCCCAGGCTGGGAAATCAGCCCCAAATCTGGTCATCAAATGTAAAACTGCATCAATCACTGTCAGAAGTGCCCGGAACTGAAAGATAAGTGTCTCAATGGATCCAGAAGACCCAAATCCACTAGGAATGTGTACTCATACACCCTGGGTTGCCGTAATGGGCCATCTGTAGGGTCCACCATATATGGACAATGTATAATCTGCTGATCTGAAGTAGTAATAAACCTGCTGAACTGGATCAAACATCATCTGCATCATATGTCCATCATATGATATCATCATCAAACATGTGGGCCCATAAATCATCATCAATAATCATCCATACATGGTCCACATCATCACGGATCCCAAGAATATACAACCAAGGATAAATCACATCGGTAGACTAAGACACTGCTTCTCTAATCACTCTCACAGCTAAGCTCAAAGTATAACATCCATTCAGTGGCATGAATTAAGTTAGTATATTCCGTTGTTATACAAAAATTACTTGCACAATAGTTCAAATGACAAACTCACCCATTGGACATGGTCAAACTGCTAGCGAAGGATGAAGGCTAGGAGCAAGGTTGGGCCAAGGGGTTGACTCGTCTAACTTAACTCAAAAATACTTTGGACTGGGAAAAGGGGGAAGCTACAAACTCTGTGCTGGACAAAAGAACACAGGGAATGGCTGTGCCTCACAAATGGATAAGTTGTTTAGAGAGTGCTTATTCAACTTAGGCATCATGTCTACATCAAGTTGATCTAGGTTCATTAGGATCATTCAATTTTATTCCATGGCCTTTTTGGCCTACATAACCCTTCGGATTTCAGATGTGCTGAGAAGCACAACTAGTTGCAGCTTGCATCCAGGGCATGTTTTTTCAAATATTTATAAGGTCAGCAATTGTTTAGATATAACTTTTGAGAACCATTGCTTTTTGGACCTTTCTTATACTCTTCGAGGAGTATTTTTTTATTAGCTTTTCATCGCTCTTGCCCTTTTTTTGTTTCCATGGGAGAATTTATTAAGTTTCCATAAGTAGAACATGAGCTTTCAGTTTTAGCCAACAACATCTCAAATGACTAGGGGGAGTTCGAGCCAATGCCAAACATCGGGATAACCGACCAGAATGATTTAGGCCTACAATCCAACTCACCAAAGGCAAGTTTTGTCACCAACTCAGAGCCGAGACACTGAATAAACAGGGATGCGGTCCAAACACAGAGGTAGAAAAATGGGGAAGTCCTCGGTATCAGAAAGTCATATGAGACAAGTCAGGGTTTAAAGTTAAACAGGAAGGTCACGTATGGATGGAGACAAGTGAATATGGAGCCTACACTAGCAGACAACTGGTGTCGGGAAAGACCATATCTATGTAAGGTGAAAAACCAGTGAGTTTTGTTAAATGACCTAAATGTGCAAGCAATTGTCCATTTTAAGATTTACAGTTCATTTTAAATAGTTTGCCACATCAGGAATAATATACCAAGCACATGCTATGATCATGACTAAATCAACAAGATAATAATCCACAGTCAGTGAGAACATATCCATAGATCATACAACATCATCATAATAATAATCATCCAGTATCATCTGAAACACTACTGTAATACATCTCTAGGCACTGAACTGAAACTGTATGGGATAAGTAGTCACATCAGTCATCAAATCTGAACTCTCAAGGCTCAGCCTTGACACAAGGTCATATACAAATCTGAATAATGTACTGCTCTGATCATGAGTGATCCAAAATATATAGCCATGCTCTGGAATAATGTAAGCTCTGTAATGTGCAGATATCTGCTGTACAAGAATAGTAGCCCTGCTACTATGGTGTGATAACAGGACATTTTTGGAAACTTAGTGATTGGACGGCAGATCGAGATCCCAAATCCTAAGCCTTAGACAGGTAGGTGAAGTGAGTTGTGCAATAATGATGACAATGATCCTCCAACCACTGTCATGGTTCCTCCAACAACAAAAACCTTTCCTTCAAGATATCAGTGCCTAGTATTTTAAAGACAACATTTGACTTTTTCCTATTTTTTGTTTTTTGTGCTTCTAGACTTGTTCACTCACACTAGATTATATCATTTTTTAGAAAACATGGGTATGTTGCATTAGAGACTTGAATATGTGCAAGGTAACAACTTAAATTTGTATGGGCACACAAATTCAGGCTAGGAAAGTTCCATAGCTAAGAGAAAATCTACCATAGTGTATTCATTCATCCTAGGTTAAAAAATAATTTAATGGGTTAGTAGAAGTAACCAATTGTTGCATTATCCTCCACAAAAAGAGATTATAAAGAAATTGTCATAGCAACATGTGAAGCCATGTGGCTAAGAGTTCTCAGTGACATGAACCTTCAACAAACTCAATACACACTCCTCTAATGTGACAATCAAAATATAATTCAACTTATGAAGAATCCACTGTTTCATACCAAGACAAAGCACACTAAAATCCATCACCACTTTATCAAAGAGCAAGTACATAAAAAATCAATTGAAGTGATATATTGCAGAGGAGAAGATGAGTTTGTAGATGTCTTCAGGAAGGCATTAAGGAAATTTTATGCAGTTCATAGAATTGAGTTGGAAAGAAAAATAAAATTAGTAATTACCATTAATGGAGGTGTCAGAATAAGTAATGTTCATTTTACATATGCACCCTATTTTCCTAAACATAAGAGTAGGGTTGAGAATAGGAGTGGTAGAAAGGAAAATCAGTTGCCATCAATGTTAGTATTTCAAGTTACTCCGAAAGAATTTACACCATGTTTGGGGATGTTTCATGAGATTTGGGGTACATGGTGTATGACTAGCCATTGGATGGTCCGAGATGGATTGTAGCATGAGAAATGGTTCATGAAGGATATGCACAGTTGAGATAGAATGCTCAATGGATGCTTGACTTTAGGATGGTGTTGGCTTGGCTTTTTTCCCTTGGGTGTTGCAGATCTCTTGGTAGTTTGGTGGATGCCCTTCACTAAAACCTCGTGGAGGAGACACTTACTCGAAGAGCATCATTTGTAATATGCTTAATGTTGAAATTTGTAATGAATTAGGTCCCTTACCATGTTTTTGTGTTTACCATGGTGGGGACATAAGTTGTCTTTCCTAGGAAATGTACTTTTGAAATATAAAAAGTGACTTTATGTTTTAAAAGTGAAGTGGCTTTATTAAATGTATTTGTGCATTAAATGATTAAAAAAATGACATTTAATGTGCATTTAATGTAAACCCTTAGATTTAAAGTGATCTTAGCCATTCAAAAGGTAGTTTGAATTAGTTAGGGTTTAGGGAGGATAAAGTCACCTATATATTACACCTTGGGAAGAGAACCAAAACCTAAGTTGCAGGAAACGGGCTACCCCCCCACGTCGCCTGTCTGTTTCCGTACGGAAACGAGGAAACGCGTATGGAACGGGTATGAAACTCGTTTCAGAAAATCGGAAACCCGTTTCAAAATCAGAAACCTGTTTCAAAATCGGAAACCCGTTTCAGAAAATTGAAAACCCATTTCCAAATCGATTTTCAAAATTTTGCCATGTTTCCGTCCAATTCAGCCTGTCAATGCTCGGTTAAGCGAAAATTTAAAATTTTTAATGAATTTCAAGCACAGATTTTGAGGAGCTTGTAACGCTGTAGTAATGTCATCAACTTAGCAAATATGAGAATTATTTATATTTTATCTCAGGGGAAAGCTTAGTAAAATATATGTCATAAAGCTTTATAAAAAGTTATGGTATGAATTTACATAACTAATCCCAAAATTAATCAGAGATAAGCCATGTCCTCTGATACAGTGACAATTCATTCCTTATCTTTGAGATAGTATGATTATAATCTATTTATAATTTCCGTATAATTGTTTTACTTTCAGGTTTGATCCTGAAAAGTTAAAATTTATAGTAATTCTTAGCATTTTGATTTTCTAGTTATCCTTAAAGATTGTATGCTGTTTTAACATTGGGAATGCTTGCTCCTTAACCTTAATCATATAATGTTTCTTATTCCGTTTTCCATTAAGAGTATTTTTTTTTAACAAAAGGTGTGGATTATTTCATATCTGCTAATATACTACACTAACATATAGATTAGAATATAACTTTCCAATTCACGATTTGGAAGATTAGGATTCAATTGTGTCAACTTTCTTGGAAGAAGATTTTATTCCATCTCTTAATACCTGTACTTTGAAATCTCTTAATATGCAGGCAGCATGCTTAAGTTTCTTTATTATAATATCTCTTTGCAAATAAAAACAAGTTATTTAAAGAGATATTAATACTTGCATTATGGAATCACTTATGAAATTATGAGTAAAATCGTAAATGTGATGTTACATGTATGACTATGACCATGATTTCTAATTTTGTGAATTTAAAATTTTAATCTGTAAATAACTATATATATATATATATATATATATATGTATATCGCGTTTCCCCGTTTCCTAAATTTTGGGGGGTCACGTTTCCTACGCGTCCCCGTTTTGGAAACTCGTCCCCGTTTCCCTGTTTCGTGCAACTTAGGCCAAAACACACAGAAAAACAAAAGAGAGAAAAAGAGAAAGAGAACTAGGGTCTCAAAGGAAAGCAAACCCATTTGTGAGAGAGAGAGCATGAATTGCAGCAGGAGGAGAGTTTTGCTTGTGCACAAATACCGAGGAGAAGGGAGTTGCACCTCTGCACAGAAACCGAAAAAATATGTACTGTACGGATCCGTACAGTCCGTACAGCAGCATTAATTATTGCAGAAATCAAGGAGTTGTCTTTGGCACATATTTTGAGGGTGTTCTCTGCTGTTTTGCTGAAGAACAGTGGCACAGAAATCGAGGGCAGCCATTGGCACAGATTTCGAGGTAGTTTGCTGTAGAAGGAGGCCATACAGCTGCATTTATTGCTGGTATTTTATTTCTGTTTATGGCACATTTCCTAATGATTTTAGATTGCTTAAGCATTAATGTCTGCTGTAATTTAGTTGCTGCTCTTTAATAAAAATCTCTCTGGGTTTTACCCTGGGCTTGGCCCTAAATTTCTGAGTTTCCAATGTGTATGCATTTGTCTTCAGCTCTTCAGCTAGGTCATTGGGTGAATGTATAAGTGTTTATGTTTCAGTTATCAGTAGATTTATTGTACAATGGTTACATAAATCATAACTCAGATAAATCATAAACCAAGGTTATGCATTCGAAGTGTTTGATAAAATTTCATAAAGAGAATTTGTTATTTTATCAAATTTCTACACTTAAAGCCTTAAACCCAGAAATTCAGAGAAAAGCTAGAAAATACAAGAGATAATAGATAAAAAAACTCCGTAGCAATTATGAACCAGATTACCCAAAATAGAACAATAAACATTAAATATGCTAAATATAGATGGGGAGCATAATGCCCAACTACAATAATGATAATTAATTGCATAACTCCTATGAAATAGGAAACTATTTCCAAAAAACCCAAAAAGGTAACAATATCAAATAATCTTATACAGCCATGTTTGTGAATGACTGATATAATCTTCTACATATACTAATTCCTCACTCATTACTCATCTGAGCTCCTTTCCTCACCAACATACCATTTACTTATACAATTGACTTTTTTATGACGGGTAGAGGCTCATAACACCAACAATCAATGACCACAACCAGCTAGCTAAGACATACTACAATTTATAATTCCTTCAAACATACTTCTCTTGTTTCCATCAATAAGTCGACCCACTATAAAATAGACTAACGTAAAATTCCTCAAACATTTAGAATTGAAATTGAAACTTCATAATCAACCTTTAGGTTTTGAAGAAAATAAATTTCAAGCTATACCATCAAGCAAATTATCTACTAATTCCAACAAAATGGAGAATATTAACAAAACTTAATATGCAACAGCTAGAATTTGCTTTTAACAAAACTAAGACCCTTACCGAAGAAACAATTCCCAATCTCTCTAGCTTCTTTACTGCATCAAGCACATCAAAATCACATTTCTCACCAAACTCTGACTCCAAGAGTTCCTCACACCGTTTATCAAGTTCCTATTGACAAGACAGAACAACAATGTAACCTAGTTGGAGAACAATTTTTTCAGTGACAATAATTATAACAAGAATAGATAGGCAGCAATTCTTTAAAAATTACACCAAACAACGTCTTACAAATTTGAGGTGAATCCCTACCTCTATTGAAGCCTTTCCTTGATCCATTAAAATGAAAAGAGATATGATCACTTCTTTCACCTGTGCATACCATGATAAGTAGCCATAAATACTAACAACAAATTCTGAAGAAATTTATCAGAATCTTTTTCCAAATAATCATAGAAAACTGCTTTGCTATTTAAAACTAAAATTGTTTGTCATCTATTTCAATATTATACACTTGGTATTTTAAGGCATTTATAATAGCATGTTTTAATGATACTTACTTCTTGTTGAATAGCATCATGACAGAGATGGAGAAGGGTTCCATTGCCACTGTCAAGCTGCTTATCATACATTGACTTTGTCATAAGATTTTGGTAGGTCACAATGTTTTGCTCAAACCTGTACAACACCACATCAGAAACTTAAATTATGAAGTATTGAATTGTCTATTTATTGTTTCTTTATAACATATGTTATTTCAGTTGTACTAAAGGCAGTAGCTAGGTTGCCATTTTGGTGTACTATGTCATATGAAGACCTTTGTAAGACATTTAGTTCGTGTGTTCTAAAGGCAGTAGCTAGGATCTCATTTAGTTCAAACTACAACTAGACTATGATCTAGTGTCAATTAAAAGTGCGTATAGGTTTTACCAAACTAGCAGTTACAAAACAGTTGTTATTTTGGAGAGTAGGTACAACTGGGTTAGACTGACAATCACATAGCAGTGGGAGCAATTGTCTCCAAACTAAGCTGACTAACAGTCCGTTCCCTTCTCTGGCACCATACACATGCATTCAAACAGAGGTCACATTAATTTAAGTCAGTTAAAGCCTATAAAATAAAGTTGAAGGCTGATTGTAAAAGGTTGGAATCTCAGGGATCGCCTATTGTAATTCCAGATTGACAGTTAATAAAGGCTGTTTGCTGATCCACATTTGTTTTCTTGTTTTCATGTCTCCCTAACCATTGGACGATACATGCTTGACTTCTTTCTCGTGCAGGTTGATAGGATTAGTTGGCAGATTGGATGATTATCTTCTCTGAACTGTACTAACTATTGCATGTTTTAGCAAGCCATCATAGCCCCTCAAGGCCTACAAAGTGGGAAACCACTCCTTAGCTCCCTCATAGCAACCAAGACAAAGTCGGCATCAACCCAAACCCATTTATTTGAGCTACACCTTGTTTTGTGGCAAGATTTTTCCATCTAGGAAGCCTCCCCCCAATTCTCCACCCCCTTTCAAATGATTGTTTTAGTCCACATTTTGACTCCATCAACCCTTGAAAGACAATGGTCTTCTATGATTCTTCCCTCTTAGTTCTAAACTCGAAATAGAAATCTACCCACTTGCAACTTGTTACCACAGAAAACTAGCACCCTAAAGTGCAAGGTCCTCACTAGGGTGTAGCCATGTGCAACTATGGATGTAATGCCATTATCACCTTAGCAAATATTTCCCTTCACTGACTTGAGAAGTCACAATGGGGGAATCCCTATAGGCAACTAAGTTCAAGAGATAAGGCAAATTACTTAGGTTGCAAGGTTGATTACGGGAAAGATAATGGTTGTGAGTAAGAAAATATTATTAAGAGTTGGAATCTAAAGTATTGAAAAGGATAACTCACAATTTGATGACAACATCCATGAATTAATGAAATTGCTTGCATATGAAATGTATTTTGGATAAAGAAAGAACGTGTAAGCAAGCCAAAAGCTTAAGTGATTTGTCAAATGAATAATGAACAACTTGTTGCCAAATACTAGATCAACATAACCATTGAACAATATATCCCATTACCAAAATACTAGATCAACATAACCATTGAACATTAGTGATCTAGTTAAGATTGTTGTTACAACAAGTGATGAATAACCAGCAATTAAAGTGAAAACTTTCAATCACTTATGAAATTGTATAAGCAATGGGTGCAAGAATTAAAGTATCAAGATAGTTTGCAAGTAAACTATAAAAATAGCATAAAGGATTTACCTCAATGAACCATAATTCCAATTCTATAGTTGGGATTGCCAATAGAATAGAGTTACACTATATTCAGAAATAAGTTACAAAAAGAATTGTTAATTAACCTTAGCGATGGAGCTACAAGAATTTGGTTGATAACAATGAGAAATATCCAACAACTTATCGATAAAGTTTAGTGCAAAGAAGCTAAAAATAAAAGTGGCAAATAACCATATGCAAAAGATTTCAAATGGAGTGAGTCACTCGTATAAACCATCAACATAAAACAAAAGAATGCTTAAATTAGTTGACAGTTAAGAGAAATTCCTTATCTATTCAATCATCCAATTTAGTGTGTAAGTCGTGAATCCATGCCATGAAATATTAAAGATAAATCAGATCTGAAATCTCATCAAGCATTGTTAAAAGAGTGTTGTAAATTGATGCAACTTTAAGCATAAACAACTAAGAAAATAGTTAGCTATTCAACCCATTTTAAATGTAAGGGAATGTGCTCAAAAGGGTTAAATAAAATTAGATCGAGAAATATTTTCACCTTAAGAACTTATGTCAAATAAAAATATACCAAATAATATCCTAAAGATTTGATTTTAAGATATAAAAAAACGGCATAAATGGTACAGCAAAGTAAAAGTGAAGTGCAGCCCTTTAGAAGAGGCTTGTAATGGGTTATTTCTGAAACATTGTTTGAATATTATGAACTTAAAGTGAAGGTTAATTTCCAGATTTAAACAAAATTATAAAAAGTGATTTAAAAGAAGCTAAATGGCTACAAAGAAAGAATTAGTACTCTTGACTACTGCCTAGTTGCTTGAGGAAAGGGCATTGTGTCATGAAAGAAGCGAAAGAAGATTTGGTGATCAATGAGTAGAAGAGAGTAGAAAGGCTCAAACACTTGTCCTAGTCTTTGGTAGCCAAATGAGATTTCTCTTCACACTGAATGGAGCACTCAATAGCTGAAAACTTGATGGAGAACTAAATAGCTGAAAATTCTCTAGGTTAACTTGCATGCAAATTCTAGAAATCCCATTATAAGAACCAATATATCATGAGCTGAAAATAGCCCTGTGGGCTAGCTCAAGTGGCTGAGTGCTGTGAGCTGCAAGTAGGAGGTCAGGGGGTCAAGTCCCCGGGCTGGGTACCTATGTGAATGTTGAGGGCCTCACTCAATGTTCACATCGGATTAAGTTGCCAAAACTACAACTGAACAATTTACCTCAGGTACCATCCTGGAAATGAAGGGAAGTTCTCGGAGGGTTTCCTGTGATGTGTATTCCATCGGAAAAAAAATCACAAGCTGAAAATAAAGTTAATTAGTAAGTAAGACAAATTAAACTTTGAGTTGAGATTATCTCAACCTTGTCATGCATAGCTTATCATTTCAAGAAAGATTCCACACTCGGACATTAAACACTTATATCTTCAATCTAATTTACAATATTTCCCGAATATACCAACACAAAAGAAATGGACACAAGAGTAGCAAGTGCAACTTTATTCTCCAAGTCCTAGCAAAGATTACAATTAGAGGAGGGTCTCTTATATAGGAAGAGAGACTAACTAACTCCTTAATAATATAAAAATCTTCATGACACAGTCAAAATACCAAATCCTAACCACCTCCTCATGACGTAGTAAAATATATAAAATAAGTGGTTTGTTATGCCAACCACACAAAATATTCAAAAATTCTCATCCCAAGGTGAGAGAGCATCTCCAAATACCAAAAATAGGGGGTGAACCTTCCTTAAGTGGAGAATATTTGGTACGTGTGGACCAAATAGGTGAGGCACTCCATAGTCCATACATCAAGTGGTCAAAGAAAAACAGCAAGTTCTTCAAGGTTATAGTTTTGAAATTGCCAGCTTCCTCAATATTTATCGTATTTCTATTATAACCACTTTTCGGAAATCCCATAGCCACTATGCATCTAATGCCAATGAGATGGAAATATTCTAGGCACTCTGTCAAAAGATAATTGCTCCTGAAGCCAAGATGCCCCTCCAAAAAAAGTGTCTCATCAAAAATGTCAAAAGGTACCATGTGTGCCTCCAAATGTGTGTACAAGGAGGGCACTCATCGCATGGAGATTATACATCATCAATACAATCCAATCCAAGTGTTAGACCATATAATGTATGACTTAGGAAAAATGTCTTCTACTACACAAAACATTAACATAAAAAGGTTTTCAAGTGCATTTTTCTAATTAACTCACTTGCTTTTGACTAATTATCCCAATAAGCTTAGAATTACCATGGTGTAAGTATAATTGATCTAGATTTTGTGCTACACCCGTAAGACCAAGTGCATTTCCTAAGTTTCCAAGTAAGGTGAGGGTGATGAAATGCATGTAATGCTAGGAAGGGTGTTCACGAATTAACCATCATAGAAATGTGACCGAATGCAAGGTCTACCTCTTAGCATTCAAGAGCTAGGGATTTATGATTTTTCTTCCATATATGTGCCTGAAAGGGAATAATTTTTCTGATCCATTTTAGTTTATTTTTTATTTTATTTTTCATTACTTTTTTTAGCAAGTCACTTTCTTTGGATTTGGCTTTGATAAGCTAGGACATAAGGATCATGGCTTTTGCAAGGGGGCATTGCTCACCTTTATCATTTAGCTCCATTTTCCTTAGAGTACTTCGACTCTTCTGACTTTGAATTAGGCATCATACATAAGAATAGTATAGAGACCTTAGAACATGAAATTTGATAAGTTAATTGCAAAACATGAAATTTATAAGCTAATTGCAAAAGAGGGACATGATAAAAGTGGGTGAAGTGCCTAGTAAAATGACATGTGATGAAAATGGCTAGGTGAAATGAGTATCACACTTACTTAAATTCGTAGGGGTACACCTAACTCACAAGGTCATACACTTAATCTAAGGAAGAATTATAACCACACCATGATGCGACCTTAGCTATGAAACAACAATCTAGGATACATGAGCCATTATATAGTAACACCCTCAACCCCCAATGGTCATCTCCATATATAAGAAATCATTTACCGTGAATCAAATAGAGAGCATATGTCATAACACCGAATTCAATTGAATGTCCACATTGATCTCTGGCATATATCACGGTGGACTGAGCAAGCTGAAGGTGTCTCTGGAAAATAACCATGGTCATACTATAGATCTCATCTGTGGAACTACTGGATGTGAAGGAAGATCACATGGCCAATGATCATCAAGTCACCCCTACATGCTGAGGAGGAACACAGTCCTTTCCTATTTGCTTAAACTAACTAACAGGTTGCAGGTATAGTTAGGGATAACCCCCTGGAGTTGGAATGAACCAACCCTAAGCGAGAGGCACGTACATTGAGGTGACAGTGGGCATGGTGTCTACAAGTTGCACCGATTCTCCATTAAGGAAACAGTGCAGGGTCAAGTGCAGACACGCATTAAAATGATAAGGTGAGGCTGCCAAAGGGTACATAAGAGGATTAAAAAATAGCTTAATATGATAATTAATCAAAAGTTGAACAGTGTGGGTGACAGATTGGAGTCCATTACATTCCTTGGATCAACAAAAAATAAGGCAAGTGCCTATCATTGGACAAATGTCATTTTCACTTACCTTGGTGCGAAAGCATTTGCATGTTGAAAACATAAGTAAGCTAAGCAACAGCTGTAGAAAAAAATAACTACTAAAGTTAAAATGTTAGTAAATATCTTCTGCCTATCTTCAATATAACTGATGGTATATCCAATAATGTAAGGTCTCTATTCACCACGGCTTAGGGAAATATCCAGAGAACAAAAACAAAAACCAAAGAATGAGCAAGTCAGCTATGTGTTTGGCTTGTGCTACAGTACAGAACATGCAACTTTGACTAGGAGATTTGAACAAGGTGACAACATGTTAAATTACTCTACAACATGATGTGAAATTGAAAGAAGTTAGCATTAAACACTGAAAAATTCTTCATTTAAATAATGAATGGCACTTGGGCAGATATAATAAATGAGAATATATATATATATATATATATGCACAAATAAATATTAAAATCTAAGATGAAAAAGTTAAAAGTGAGATCATTTAATATAGTCAGTGCTAGTTATCAATTGCACTAAGCTGAACGAATTTAATCTTTGAGAGTACTAGAACTTACGTAAAATAAATTTTTGCACAGTAGCCAATAAGTCCACTCAAAATTGCAAATGCAACCCAAACATCAG
Source organism: Larix kaempferi (assembly GCA_027924585.1). Taxonomy (NCBI): domain Eukaryota; kingdom Viridiplantae; phylum Streptophyta; class Pinopsida; order Pinales; family Pinaceae; genus Larix; species Larix kaempferi. Next base: position 4,622,585 of record BSBM01000397.1, on the reverse strand, counting down.
CTTGTGGCATTTCAAGAGAACCGATCAAGGCCACCTGCAAGAGGGAACTTGTCATGTGTGAACTTACAATTTTAGACATTGGTTGTACAAGCATAATGTGTAATTAGTCCATACCATTTTAAGCACCAAGACTAGATATGACCTACCAAACCAAGTACTGTTGAAATAAGAAATTTGACCCAGTCCATGGGTGTCAGGTTCGGATTCTTCTTTTCTGGCTGCACAAGTGTACTTATTGACTTTTAGTCATTCAACATATAGATTTCATTGTTTACCTCATAATGCATTCCCAAAACTTACCAGAACCAGCTCCATGTCTGCCATGGGAATGTTCTTAAAGTGTTTAATGTGGATACACCTATCATAAGATTGCAATTTGTCACTGTGCAGTGTTGCTCGCCTGCAAAGTAAATAAAATAAAGAATTATTCCTATCTGTCCCACACAAATTTTACTTCAGCCTTTCCCAAGAACAATTCTTTCCTGGCTAACATGTTTTGAGCAGACTCGTAAAGGAACATTACAGTCATGTCTTAAACTATGCTGGATTTTCCAGGACAAAGATTCCCAAAATCCCAGCTATCATGTATTGTGTCAATACAAAATTTATTGTGTCAATAAAGCCAAACATATTACAATCCTATCGACCCTCAAGGCATCCAGATAGTTAAAGAGTTGTGCACAATAAAGAAACGTGAGAAAAAACTGCTATAGTTTTTTCTTTGCTTTTGAATGTAGTTCAAGATGAACATATTACCTGTATATAACAATCATCTGCTCAAATGTTGGTTCTTGGATTGTGTTTTTACCAAACAAATTTCTTAAACTGCAAAAGCATTGAATGCAAATAAGCCACAGGTGCTCATTATGGTCAATGTAATCAGACTTGATTCCTCCATCTTTACAACTATAAGCTACGCACAATAACATAGCATACCAAAACAAACTCATTAAAAATTAAACAGCACCTGCAATCCATGTTCTCAATTCGAATGCGCTCAATATAAAGATCCTCATCGGATGGGTTCCCAACATCCCTGTTCATTCGTATGGACCCTCTGCTACTTGAGCCACTGAGTTTTCTCATTAAAAAATCCCCAACTCTGCTCAGAAAAAGGAGATGAAGTAAGAGACGAAAAACTACCAAATCAAATTCAATGTTTGACAACCCAGTCATGAGAGAAACCTTGTCCATCCTACAAAGTATGCATTATAAGTCATGACCCAATCACTGGCTGCCTACCCGATGAGCTGAAGCAACCAGTCCCAAGCTCTAGAGAGGAGCATATCCACCTTCTCCATGATAAAGTAATCACTTGTGCGGTCAATTCCAATACCCCGGCGGAAAATAACATACTGCACAACAAAAGCAGGGGAAGCAGATTATCAGAGTATATTCAGATCTTCAATTTCTATATCATATCAATATTCTAATTGTAATGTTGCTGTTCCTACATCTGGATACAGAATGGAATGATTGCAGATCACTTGCTTTACATCTAAAATGAAAAATTATCTTTACAATCTATAAGGAAAAATTGTAGATCAGAATACCAAAAATGCATGCATATGTTGCAAATATTATCCATATTTGACCTATATGATGGAAACGAAGATTGGAGATGTCCCAGAATATCACAGCAATCAATTGATATCCATATGAAAATTATCAAGGTGAATTGAACACAAAATAGAGAAATATGTATTAAATATAGTCACTGAACTGGACTATTACTTTAGATAGGCAGTGGTTGTATATTAGGGTTAGGAGAATCACCCTATGCAATGAGTGCAAAGTGGACTATTCAAAATCATGAGAAATTGGTCAGCTGCAACTAATGCACATGGGATATGGATCATGAAACAGAAATATTGACTTGCTCTACACAAATAATCCCGACAATGATATCTTAATTGTAAATTGTTTTACAATTGTATATTGACTGGCTACATACGGAACTGCACCAACAACCATTGAATCCACTGAAAATCTCTGATGGAGGCATGATGATGTCTCTGTATGTCTGAAACTCTGTCGTGATGCTATACTGCTGCTGTGTGTCCTGGGTGGACCAGTAGTAGTGTACATCTGCAGGATCAATGTATGTAATAGACATAATCCATTTAATTGTTCAAGTGCGAGTCATCATATAGCATAGTCATGAAACCATGATGATATACCCCATAAGTATCTTCCAAAAAGTTCGTCGGACTAATGATCTAAGAGCATACCAGTACCATGCAAATATAAAGGTATTTACCAAAGAACTAGTTCTTCTTCGGGGTGGAGATGGATAACTCACAAAAGGTTTGAAAAGTGGATTGGCTTTGACTGGATGGTTGACTCAAGATAAGGGAAACAAGGTTTCGTTTGTGGTTTCACCAATAATACAGATAACCAAATCATGTGTCTATCAAAAGGGGTGTGTTATGAGGTACCTTCCCTTTGATCCCAGTAGTAAGATATTTCCCTTGATTCAACTTTTTCTTTTTCTTTCTACCTTTATTTTAGCACAGGACTAACATAATGGAAGATATTGGCCCTGGTTTTGTACCTTTAGGATACCAGTGACGACATGGCCTTAGCTCTGCTGCCAGGGAGCGTCCATAGCCCCAACGGAGTTGCCACAGTAATGCATTTAGATAGATGCAAATAGCCATAGAACCTACTACCAGTGAGAGTCCATAGCCCCAACAGGGATTACCTATTCTTCCAATCATTAACCATAAATGATAATAACAACAGCATAGGGAATTTGGATCTTGGGAGAAGGCATTGCCCAATTGTAGCTCTTCCTGACTATTGGTAGACGGACTCAAGGAGCATACCCATAAGATTCCTAAACCAAGGATCCACTACAACAGAACCCTTAGACACATTTATGAGAAAAGCAAAGCACAAATGGTGACAGATCTGCAAAGGGGGAGACCAAGAGTCGATCAATCAACTTCAAGCCCATGTGATGTGAACAAGATGGGGTGGTGATGATGAAATGAAAGTACCTAAAAGTGGAACCAAAGAAGGGGGAATAGTCCTAAGAAATACCAAATGTATTGTAGTCATCTTGGTGCATGGTAATTTATACCAATTGTACTGTAGTCATCTTGGTATGTAATGAAACCAAAAACCCTTCACCCTCGTCAACCTATACAAGGTACTACTAGCTAAACTCATCATAACAATCAAATACAAGATATCATGTAACAACAGTATATAGTATAGTACAGCATCAAGTGATATATAATCATCACAGTACATCATCTGACATGGTATAGTAGTAAAACAAGGAAGAAAAAATAACATCATCTCATGATCATCACATCATCCATATCACATAGAAGACCAATAAGCAGAAAAAATGGGACATGGCAGTTTGGAATATATCAGTAATTGGAGTAGAGTGAAGCAAAAATAAGTCATATTATGCTTATACAATATGAGGCATAACAAGGCCTCAGCTGAAACTCGAAACTCAGATGAACGAGTTTGCCTCCAAGTTCAATGAGGATTTCTCGATGGTATCTTGCCTCTCTTCCAGCGCAATTTTGAAGAACGTGTGGCATGTGGATGGTGGAGCATCGAGGCATACGACATCAGCCCGAAAAATATTTTCAAGTCTAACTAAGCACGTCTCAAGAGCTCGGGTTGAGCTTGATGATGATGCCAACTATGCAGTAGCAGGAGTTCATACCATTCCTTTCCAACTCCAGTCAGGTAACTCGTTAGACTTTCATGATGTGTTATTTGTTCCATTCTTTGGAAGAATCTGCTTTCAGTTTTGGGCATGGAAGATAAGGGCTATGCAATAGCGATCGGGAACCAACAAGTCCTCATTAAACCGAAGGAGTCTAGCCCAAGATCAGCTTAGGTGATTGGGGTTAGAGAAGGCAATTTGTATAGGTTATAGGGTGAACATGTTTGAGCCCTAGTTCATAGCACAGATAACTTGTGCGAGTTATGGCACAAGAGGATGGGGCACCTGCATCACCGAGCACTGCCTATTCTAAGGGAGATCGTCACATGTCTTCCAAAGTTCAGCATTAAGCAACATTGTTTATGTAAGGGGTGCACGCTTGGTAAGCACGCCAAGGCTACTTTCCAAAGCAATCATATATCTAAGGGGATTCTAGATATGGTTCATTCAGATGTATGTCGATCAACATCAGTAGCATCAATCACAAGAAGCATGTACTATGTTTCCTTCATTGATGACTTCTCTCGAAAAACATGGATGTACCCTCGACGTTGTTCTACACTTCGAGACCTTTTCAACGGTGCAAGAATCACCCCAATTGAAGTCCATATGAAGTAATTATGCCTCCCATAAGTTGACCTATCCAATTGACCACCATGGTATTGAGTGGATTCCACATCAACTCCCATTACTCACACATGGGGAGCTAGTCAGGTGTGGAATTTCAAGAACATTCTAGAGGGTCCAAAACCATAACCCTAATCGGGATATGAGGCATGTACAAACCATAAAACTAACCCTAGACAACTATCAGGCTATGTTAAATACCGACACATTAGGAGGAGAAGGGGTTCCATTCTAATGATGTTATTGTATCGTTCCATAGCTGAGCAACAGTAAGGGAGTGGATATTAGAGCATAACAGAGGAAGTACAAGATCTTGCAGTAGTCGTCCAAGCCACATTGCCAGAGGTAACTCCTTAGTGAGTACCACTTTTTTGTATTTGCAGTGCGCATATTGGTGAAGAAAAGAGAAAGGCATAGTCGCCATTTTTTGTTGCTTTTTTCCCCTTGTGGATTTTCCTAGGGTATATTTTGTGTTATTTGTGTGGATGTGTTATTTTTCTCTAGTTATGTTCCTTTCAATTCCAGTGTATTTATCATTCTGTGGAATTACGCTAACACAATGAATTAGGTTATAAGATCTGTTGTGAAAAATTGTTCCAATGCAATATCCACGGTAGTTTACTGATCATATTGTTATCAAAACAGCTTCTTTTTGCGTTTTGTGGAAAATTGCAGGATCTAGGAGTTGGCGGAATTAAGAAAAACTCGTCAAACCCTAGCCATGGTGGATGAGTCCAATGAAATATCAAGGGACAAATATCAACAACAATTTACAAAGTTGGAAATACAAGTCGCTAATATTTCACCCAATATGTCAATCCTCATGGCGGCTCTAGAGAGCAAGTTTGGACCTTTCAATGATTTTAGAGCCTCTAACTCAGAGATCGGATCAGAAGGGAAATTGGGAGACAAACGTGACCCAATAAAGGAGCCGAGGAAAGAGCCCGAGAAAGAGCAACCAAGTTCCAATTCTATTACCCCTTCCCAGACGTTATTTAAAATGGAAACGAAAGTGAATATCAAGACCTACGAAGTTGAGATTGATGCTTTAAAGTTGGATCATTGGTTGCAGCAATTAGGGGTCTATTTTAATATCCACAACATAGATGAGAAGTAGAAGATTACATTTGCTTGATTGATATCAGAGGGCCATGCATTAACCTGGTGGGAAAGCCACGCGAAGGAACTTAGGTTGGAGGGTGATATTCCTGTAACTAAGTGGGAGGATTTCAAAACCCTCATAAACTCCCAATTCTACCCTGTCGGATATGTAGAGGACCATAGGATCCATTGGCATTACTTCAGGCAAATGGCAAGGGCAAAGTGTGCAAGAGTACACCACTGGAATCAAGAAGATGTCTATTATGTTGGGTATCTCACCCAAGAATCCAGATGTACGACTCAAGTATCTGGGGATCAACACAGTGATTTACGAAAACAAGTGATGCTCTTCAAACCCATGATAATAGATGAGGATTGTGTGTAAGCATAGTACCTGGAGAATATAGACCACAAGAAAGGACAACCAAATGGTTCCAAACAAAAGGAGAACCAAGACACTTCCAAGGAGGGGAAGAATAAGTGGAACGGAAAAGATAAGAAGACTACAGCCATGGCACATCGGTGCAAAGATCCAAAAAACCACTATAATCATTGTAACATCAATGGTCACACTGAAGACAAGTGTTGGAAACTACATCTAGAGTTGAACTCAAAGAGTTGCAAGAAGGATGCTAAGAAGAAGAAAGAACCTTCTAGCCGCAGATTTGAGCAAATAGGTAGAGAGCAACTCAGATGTGGATGAGAAGATTGTATGCACTTAAGTGCAGAACGAGGTGAATCTGAGTAGCCTTCATCACAAGGAAGAAAAGGAGATGACAAAAATCTTCCATATCAAGATTCAGATCAAGAAGACCAAGGTAGACGCTTGATTCTGGTTCACTGGACAATCTCAAAGTATTCGATTTGGACAGCAAGCTTGGATTGGATGTTCATGATCATCCTAGCCCTTATCCATTGGGATGGGTAAACAAGGATACAAAGATCACAGTCATGAAACAGTGTAAGATCAAATTTGTTGTAAGTGCAGATTTTATTGATGAAGTGGAGTTAAATCTAGTACCCATTGGTGTGTGGTGTAGTGTTTTGAAGCCCCTACATGTATATGAGGGATGCAGTCTTCATGCGAAGAGAAAACCAGTACCGCCTTATCAAGGAGGGCAATCATTCATCATCAATGCACATAAAGGTAAATCAAAGATATCAGTGGAAAGTGCCAACCAAGCCAAAAAGTTGATTAGCACAAGTAGGAAAAATGTTTTCATTTTCTTACGAGAGAATTAATCAAGTGAAGAATCGGTAAGAATTAAGGTATCCTTGGACGGGTGTACCAGAGAGCGAAAACATCAGTTGGAGTTGCTACCGGCGTACAGAGGAGTATTCCAAGAGCCTAAACGGATACCACCTAAGAGGGAAGCAAAGCATGAGATACAATTGTTGCCTAACTCCCCATTACCAAATATTTGGTTGTATAGACAATATGTTCTGGAAGCGGATGAAGTGAGAAAGAAGTTGCAACAGTTGCTGGAACATAGGGTGATTAGACCAAGCACCTCAACTTGTGAGTCACCTATCATCATCATACCCACGAAGGATGGAACTTGGCGGATGTGTATCGACTACAAAGCTTTGAACAAGATCACACTTAAAAACCGATAACCTCTATCCAAGATTGACGATTTGTTAGACCAATTGCAGCATGTCAAGAACTTCACCAAATTGGAACTCAAATCGGGATACCACCAGGTACGTGTCAAAGAAGAAGACACCTGGAAGACTGCCTTTAAGACAAGGCACGGTTTGTATGAATGGTTGGCCATGCCTTTTTGGTTTATGTACTACACCAGCTACAATTATGAGATTGATAAATGAAGTTTTGTGCCCATATTTAGATTCATTTGTTATAGTGTATTTCGATGATATATTGGTTTATAGCTCTACCTAGGAGGAGCACATTTCACATCTAGTGCAGGTGTTAGAGACTCTAAAAAAGCATCAATTGTTGGCTAATCTCAAGAAATGTGAGTTTGCTCAATAGTCATTGGTGTATTTGGGGTATGTGATTGGTGGAGGGGAACTCAAGATAGACCTCTCAAAGATGGAGGACATTAGGAATTGTCCAATTCCTACTAATGTCACTAAAGTTAGGAGCTTTATTGTGGTAGCACAGAACCTACGGAAGTTTATTGCTTACTTTTCAATGGTAGTTGCACCACTACATGCCACAACAATGAGCAATAAGAGTTTCTAGTGTGGAAAGAATCAACAGAAAGCTTTCGACGAGCTAAAACAAAAGATTAGTCAAGCACCAATACTCAGAAGCCTTTCGAAGTGAGATGGATGCAAGTGGGTATGTTATGGGAGCAATTTTGATGCAAGGAGGTAAGTTAGTATGCTATCATTCTAAAATGCTTCATGGGGGAGTTTTGAACTACCCTGTTGATGTATTTGTAACTTCGGAATGTATTTCACTTGTATATTTTATATTGTCATTATACTTCCGACAGAGAGGTTTCATTTCTCCAATCGGGAAGGTTGTCATTGTACTAGAGTGGGTTATTAGACTCCCCTAGTGGGGTCGGCCCAAAGTTAGGGTTTAATGGGTTATTAGACTCTCTTAGGAGAAGTCGGCCCAATTACGGAAAAAGGCAAGTGAAGTAAAGTATAAATAGAGAGTGTGACTCTCTCATTTGTTCATTCACTCACTCACTCACTCATTCGCATAAGTGAGAGAGAGACAAGTTCGCACAAGTCGAGGAGGAGGAGCTGCTGGAGTCTATCTTATTGTTTTGTGGTTTTGTACTATTGCTCATTCTATCTCTGAGGAAGTTGCGGGGTTTTCTCCTTTATGGTTTCCCCGGTGAAATGCTTTGTTTCTATTGTCTCTTGTGATTGATTTGTTGTGCTTATTATTCTCTCAGATAAGATCCTAGATCATACTGAATTAAATGTTGAAAACTAACATACCCTACCTATAATAAGGAACTCTATGCCCCGGTTCAAGTTGTTAAAAATTGGAAGCACTATCTGATGGGAAAGGAAACAATTATCCACATATATCACTAGCCACTACATTATTTGTAGGCCTAGAGTAAGCTACAACAAACCAGAAATTACAAGTGCATGGGAATTTTGCAACTGTGAGGAACCTCCAACAATTAAATGATCAAAATCCACGATATATCAAAAATAGCAGAACACATAAGAGATTTATTGATCGCAGGCCACTTCGAGGGGGCAACCTCCTTTGAGCAAGCTCAATACAAATAACTCATGGATGCCTTCATTGGCCTCAACACGTACTTATATACTAAGTCTATGCGTCCAATACTATGGATCAATACCATGGAACATATAATACTACGGGGCGACTTACAAAGCATATGTGTCCAATACTATGGATCAATACCATGGAACATATAATACTACGGGACGACTTACAAAGCATATGCGTCCAACAACAATATACTAACAAAGTAAAGAGAAGGGTTGACACGGGTTCCTAACATCCACTCCCCCTTAGAAAAAGCTTTGTCCTCAAAGCTTTAGATGTGGAAATTGTTGTTGAATCTGAAGGAGTGGTTCCCATGTAGCATCCTCTAGTTGCATTTCGTGCCACTGAATTAATACCTCTGTGATAGATCGAGAGCGAAGTTGATGAGTGCGCCTAGTGAGGTTGGCCTCCGGCTCCAAAAGGATGGATCCTTCATTATCCAGTTCTGGTAATATAGTTTGTCCTCTGATGTTGGTGCCAAGAACTTTCTTTAGACAAGAGACATGAAATACAGGATGAATGCAGGAAGGAGGAAGTTCCAATTTATAAGCAACAGACCCAATCTTCTAAAGAACCTTATATGGCCCAGAGAACTTTGGAGTGAGCTTATGACGCCCTTTGATTTTCAGGGAGGATTGCTTGTAAGGTTGTAGACGAAGAAAAACCATATCACCTGCTTGAAAAGTGCGCTCAGAACGGTGTTGATCGGCTTGTTGTTTCATTCTATTTGTTACCATGTGAAGATTGTCCTGCAAAATGTGAAGAATCTGATCGCGGTTTCGAAAAACCGTGCCAACTGCCTGAATGGGTGAACTGGTGGGGGTGTATGGAAGAAGAACTAGCGGTGCCTGACCATAGACTGCTTCATATGGACTCATTTTAGATGCAGTGTGGTAGGAGCTATTGTACCACCATTCAGCGAGAGGGAGCCACTTTTCCCACTGATGTTGTTGTTCGGAGGTGAAGCACCGAAGATAAGTTTCCAAACATTTATTGATAATTTCAGTCTGACCATCTATTTGTGGGTGATACCCTGAACTCATCTTCAGTTTGGTGCCAGTGTGGCGAAATAGTTATGTCCAAAAATGACTTGTGAAAGTTGCATCGCGATCCGAGACAATGGAAGAAGGGATTCCATGAAGACAGAAGATCTGGTCCAGGAAAATTTGTGCGACTGAGGAGACAGTATAGGGATGGTTGAGGGCACAAAAATGACTATATTTCGAGAGGCGATCAACCACAACCAAAATCATTGTCTTCCCTCCAGATTTAGGGAGCCCTTCAATGAAATCCATAGAAATATCTGTCCAAATCCGTGTAGCGATGGGCAAGGGTTCGAGCAATCTTGGAAGGAGTGTCGTTTCACCCTTGTTGCGCTGGCAAGTATCACATTCAGCCACCATCTGTTGAATTGTCCTTTTCATTCCCTGCCAAAAGAAGTTAAGTTGTGCCCACTCATACGTTTTGAGGAACCTAGAGTGCCCTGCCGATGGAGAAGCATGGAGTTCATAGAAGACAGCCTCTTGAAGATCTGTGCTCTGGGGAAGCACCAGATGACCCTTGTATCTCAGGGAAGCACCATCCCAAGAGTAATGCGGTACAGCAGAAGGGTTGTTGGCCAACCGTTGGATGATTTGAGATAATGAGGAGTCATTGACATAGCCCTGTTGAACAGATTGCAACCAATTTGGAACAGGCATAGAAATAGCTGAAAGAGAAACTTGGTCATCAAATGTGCAAGAAAGAGCATCCGCCACCAGAGTGATCTCATAGTCATAACCCCTGAGTTTGCTAACCCATTTCTATTGCACTGGGGAGGAGACCCGTTGTTCCAGGAAAAATTTCAGGCTCTGGGGATTAGTCTTGATGCAAAAATAATTCTCTAATAGGTATGGCCGCCACCTCTATACTGCATGCAAAATAGCCATCATTTCCTTCTCATATGTAGAGGCGGCTAAATTCTTACCGGAAAGGGCTCTTGGAGGTGGCAATCCCACTAGTTCAGCAAAGACACCTGCATATCTATCCAAAATTTGTTGTAGATCCAAAGGAGTAGTGGAGACCACTGATGGGTGCATTTGAATGGAATGGAGTTGAGCGATGACACCATGTGAATTCTTCTTAAGGAGCTTTTCCATGCAATGTGAACTGATGATGCGGAGAGACCCTGGTTGTAAGCCCGTCAATGTGTGTGTTTGCCCATTGATTGAAAACTGCATCCAAAATTCAGCAAACTCCCATAAGATGGGGCCAAGTGTGTGTAACCATTGAGCGCCCAAAACCACATCACATCCGCCTAAGGCCAAGCCAAACATGTCGAAGCCCAGGTTATAATCTCCCATAGAGATACGCACATTGCAACACTTCCCCTTGCAAGGTAAGGTGCCCCCATTAGCAATCATGACTTCAAAGTTGGAGCAAGGATGGACAAAACAATCAGCCTCTTTGGCGATCCGAGGGTCAATGAAGTTATGAGTGCTACCAGAATCAATGAGTATTGTAAGAGGGAGCTTCTTGAAGTAACCCATGACCCGCATTGTTTGTGGGGTGGTGACCCCGACTAAAGCATGGAGAGATATCTCTGGGTGGTCGTCCTGAGACAGAGGGTCAACAGGCGGTTGTTGAATGTCGACCTGATCATCTATTGTATTCGTAGCTTCTTCACCAAGTGCAGAGGTAGGCGGAGAATCCACATCCAAGAGATAGAGCTTTTGCTCAACACATCTATGTCCCTGAGTGAATTTCTCATCACAATTATAGCAAAGCCCTTTTTCTCTACGTGCCTGCATCTCTGCTTCAGACAAATGCTTGATAGGAGTTGGTCGAGGAGCTGACGTGATGGGAGGTCGTTGGGAAACCATATTTTTGAATGGAACAAAAGTGGATTTGGAGCGTTGTTGGGCTGTGATCTTGTCCTCCGCCAACTTAGCCAACCCTACGACTTCTATCATTGTGTTGGGACAGAACATTTTAACCTCAGATCGGATTGCATTGGTCAGACCACCGATGAAACAACTCCTGTAGAATTCATCAGACAATCCTTCTGTGTGATTGGCCAGTTTCTCAAATTCTGTCTGATACTCCCTCACAGTGCCAACTTGGCGAAGTTTAGTAAGTGCTCTTGTGAAGTTGTTATCACACAAACTCTAGTTGTTGAAGTGAGGTGTCCCAATAGGGATGGTAGAGGATGGACAGCTAGGAAGGTGTAACCAGCAACGGCCAAGTGCTCCGTTCAATGAACGGAAGTCACACCGGACAAGACTATTGTCACTTTCGACGAGGCACTTAGCCAAGTCGAGGGGGAGACCCTGCTCAACCATTGATGGTTGAGAGACAAAAATAAACCCAAACCCAAAAGAATAATAGATAAAAAAACAAGGGATGAGTGTAGGTGAACTCCTAAGTCCAGATTTAGCCAACTGATGGACACAAATGGTGAAATAAGAGTGATGTAATGAGTCACCAGCAATCAAGTATGATTAGAAAATTGGATTAGCTTAGTGATTTAATGGCTGAAATAGTCTAGAGAGTTACCTAGGATGGAAATGAAGTGCTGAAATAAAATTGCCCAAGGAAATGGTTAAACAGTGAGTCAAATGGACCTAGGGCAAAGAAAAATTAGCATTTATACTCACTTCCAGCCAACGGCTCTTGATTTTCTAAGGTAAAAAGACGTTCTGAAACCGAATCTCAAGTACCCAGGACCCCAAACTGACCCAAACAGGTTGAAAGAGAAAAACGCCCCTTGGGGGGCGTTTTTGCCAAATGGACTAGTGCTGATCCTCTGGGCAAATGGAGTTTGAAATGAATGAAACTTTGGATTTAGGCTTTTAAGTACGTTTCATTAATGGGTTTACAAGATAAACAAATTCTAACGGTGGATTTTGTAGATTTTAATTTTTAGGGGTTTTAGTGAATTTTCTCTCTTCAGCAAACTAGAAATTGAAATACAAGAGAAGAAGATGTAACACCTACTTGGAACTAGCTGATATCTTGGATTTTGATGAGGTTGTACGTCCCGAAGATCAAATAGAGCATATTGCAGAAGTCCCCAGGTGAAATCGAACTGCTCAGTCCCCACCAACTCGTCCTCCTTACCTGCCAACACCAATGGACAAATAGATCAAATTAGTATTGACAAATAAGTGAAATCTACAGCAACACAAATAAAGATGAGAGAAATGGTTGGCTGAAAATAGCAAAAACACTTCCCTTTTGTGACCAAATCTGAAGAATGGAGCAGCAGTGGCAGCCAAATGGTGCGCCCTCCTCCAAGACTTGTGCTAGCTGCAAAACAACGGTGAGAAATAGTGCTGGAAACAACCTACAATATACACTAGTCCATCGAGATGGTATGGCAATCAACAATCTCACAAGAGTATCACACAAGAGCCAAGCAAGAGCAGCAACGTTTTTCTCTTCTATTCAAGTCCAAAAATGCCAAGAGAGAGTCATACAATGAGTGAGTGCCTTCTCTTATACAGAGAGGCCACTCTCACAACAAATTTCCCCCCAAAATGGAGGGCTAGTATTTAATCCCCAAATGACCAAATCGAAGGGTGGAGAATTCTCCTTGAGGGGGTGCGAATTGCCCTCTAGAGCGCACATGTGGAGAGGAGGGTCCCCTTGTGGGGCCCCTACAATACATACAAGGTGGTTGGGGGGTGTCTATAGGGTGTTTTATCCCCCCAACTCACTATACCAAGGTCCCACAATACACATCATCACCAAATTGAAAATGCCAAGGACGAAAAACGCCCCCAATGGGGAAATTCGACCCATGTAGTGAGCTAGCCCAATGGAGGGACCTGTTATCACAAAACTTGTAGGTGCCCCTAGAAATAGATCCAAGATGGATGGCAGAAGGGAGGGGCAACCAAACAGGTGCAACCAAGATAGCCTCGACTCCCAATGGATGGTTGTCACGCCAATCGAGGCAATCTTCACTTTATGTTATCTAGCCCAAGACAACAAAGGGGGAGACCCAGATCTACTCCCGACAGGAGAGATCAAACAAAAACACCAGATCAAGTCAAGTATAAGTGAAATACGTAAGGTGTATGGTGAACCCTAGATCCAAGGATAAAGTCACCAAATGAATAAGGGGTTTAATGAGTAAAGTTTGGTTCATTGTGGATGTGAGAGTAACTTATAGTATTTGAAGTAAGATCCAAGATTAAAGTACTAGTCAATTGTGAGAAAATCCACTGCCTTGGGAACTGTGTCCAATGCAGGGTATTTAAGGGTTGAATTGGGGCTAACCAGTACCAGAGACAAGCTTGATTACAAGATATGACAATGTCAAGGGGTTCAAGCAACCAAGACAAGGATCAAACCACAAGTTAACCCAACAATCTAGGAAAGTCGAATGAGCTCGGAGAAAGATCAGTGCCTTGGGAATTGGGACAAATGGAGTCAAAAAGAGGTTAACTTGTAGATCATGACCCCCATGACATAAGACAAGTGGGCTACTAAAGGTATGATGGTTGGATCTTTCTAGATCTAATAGTTCATGAAGTGACCCAAGTGAACAACAATTCCTTAAAACAAGGAATGCTACCCCAAGGCAAGATTTCACAAAATGACATACTAGACATAGGTTTCAAGGTATGCTTATTCCAAATCCACCGAAATCTCAACTACCCACGTCCTACAAATGGACAAACTCAAATTCCCCAAGGAGTGCGACCTTGCTCAAGGAGGGCCAAAAGCATGATAAATGGGATCAAGTCAAGTCCAATGGCCACTAAAATATAGATCCAAGTAGTTTATGCAAGTATCAATGTGTATCTAGAAAATCAAGGCGATCCAGTGGCTACATCTCAGTAGATCTGAGATTGAAGATATCACCAAGTGGTCTAAAAGGGGTTCAACCCTTAAAATGAGGAATAGGGCCTACAAGGTAGAAATCACTAAAGTGACAGCCTTGGGGATAGGTTATTGGATGTGTAGATTGCAGATCAAGTGAAATCTCAACTACCCATGTATTAGATCTAGGTTAACTCACTCAATCCAAGGAGTGCGACCTCACTTGGAGAAGCTAAGTTGCCTTGGGAAGGGGGTCAAATGGAGGCCAATCCTCACCAAACTATAGATCCGAGTTGCCGTGGATACTATAGAGGTGGGTTTTAAATGTCTTACACAAGAAGCCACTAGATCTTCGTAGATCTGAGAAAATGTAAAAATGGGGGTTTTAATTAATTAGGGTTTCAAGTAACTTAAACAAATGGATAGATCATGGAAAAAGAAATTACCTTGAGATCATACCTGAGTGAGTGGATGAGATGCCTTATTGTTAAGGAAGACTCCCGCAGAGATCAAATGAGAGATTGTTGAATTTGCTTGCCGAAATGATGCCCTAGCCCACAAGTGAGACCTCCTCTACCTGTCAATCCAAGGAAAGCGATTTCAATCAGAAAGGTCAAGTATGGAGGAAATACAAGTAAAGTGCAAATGTAACATGAAATAGAAGGTCCTGACTCCTGGGACAGTAATACTCCCTGTTACCAACGAAGAAACCCAAAGAAGAAGTAGGGAGGGTCCTCCCCTACCAATACATCCTCCTTGAATGAATTCGGCCTCCACCAGTAGATGCAAAAATGGTACAAAAATATGGCAAGACAATATCTCCAATAACTCAGTGCAAAGGAAGAATCAACGAACAAACTCCAAAAAGCATTCACCACAACACTGGAGATAGATGCAATAATAATTTTCTATTCCAATAATCCAAAGCCAAAAGTCCCATTTACAATGAGAAGCTCTCTCCTTTAAATAGGAGGGAGAGAATCCACAATCTAACCACTTTTTGAATGAGTGGCAAGATTAAAAGATCAAAAGATCTAATCAATGGTTGAGATGAACTCAACAATAAAATACATGGATCACTAATAAAATGTAACAATAAGTCGACAAAATCGCCCTAGGAGAGGGGATCCCACCAAATCATGATGACAACATATAACAACTAGCTCATGGGGGGTCCAAGGGGTAATTTTAGACACCTTTGGTCAATCCTCATAGCACAATAATAATAAAATAGTCATCAAAGTACCAAATCGTGCCTCTATGGACAAATCGTGAGCCTTAGGAGGCTCCAGAAATCATCAAAAAATGCCATAAGTGATGGATGTGGGTCCCGATGAAGCTGAAACTGCTGGAGAAGGTGTGGAAGACATCCCACTCATCATCACTGATCATCCCATGCCAAAACTTTGCCTCAGTAGCCCAAATCGAATTCCTCTGTAGCCATTTCTACCAATTCTGAACTGCCTCGGGAAGCGTGAAACTGCCCAAACTGCCTCTCGGAGTGCTTGCGCTGTCAAGGTGAGGGCACCAGTGTGTCTGGGAGGGGGGTAATATGGTAAAACCAAGTGGCTCGACCACCCCCTCCATGCACAGCGCCCTAGGTGAACCAAATAAAATCCATCTCTGCTCTGATAGGGTCTCCGACAAAACAAAACTGCACTAGGATAGCCTACTGAGGCTCAATCATCACTGTAACTGCCCGGAACTAAAAGTAGACTGTCTCATTGGACTCAGAAGGTCCAAATCTATCCAAGATGTGTACTCATACACCATATGGATCTCTGCATGATCATATAATATTTCCAATATGCCCGAACAAGTGAAATAATAATAATCTGTAAATGATCAAATAATGCTGAAAACCATAAATCATCATCATAACCCTGCATCTGATACATAGAACCATCATGTACATGTACATAGGCCATATATCATCTATTTGTGTCATCATAAGGTCTAACCATCTCATTTCTTGTGGCCGACCTTGGTCAAACTAGGTTTGACCAAGTCAACATGACCAAATATAACTCAGAATATCATCGGAAGCTGCTGCAAAGTGTCAGAGGTTAATGCATGCTCTACAATTCATTCAAATAGCAATTATAATAAGTAGCAGTCATTACCGGCGATCTACTAACAAATATATGATGTCATTAATTATTATTATGACTCAGACTAGACTTTCAAGACCATACTCACTTCATAGTTGTGATCAATTTGCTAGTGAAGGGTGAAGGCTTAAAATAAACTGGCTAGGCCAAGGGATGACTTACTGACTCAACATTGTGACACTTTGGATATGGGAAAGGGAATACACACCATAGCATATACTGAATGAGCAACAACACAGGAAATGGCGGTGTCTCACAAATGGATAAGTTGTTCAAAGAGTATTTATTCACCTTTAACAGATGCGCACAATCCATAATACAAATGAGGCCAGCAATCATTTTGATATAGCATTTGAGTTTCATTGCTTTTTGGGCCTAAAGTTTCCATAGCCTTTGATCTATGTGTGTTTATAAACACATTGCATAGATTTACATTTATTTAGGCTTTTTGCTGCAGGTGTGTTTTTAAGGCACTTGTTTACCTAGGCACTTCTAGGTGTGTCACAGACAGCTTGTTTACCTAGGTATTTACATTTCACAAAAGATATAACATTTTATTTCATAGCCATTTTCATTTGGCTTGCTTTTCATTCATGTGTGTTTAGAAACACATTGCATGAATGGGCTTTTCATACAAGATATAACATTTCATTTCCCATACTTTGTATTCATGGGAGCACTAAAAGTTTCAGGTTTAGCCAACACAACTAGGGGGATTTCTCAAGGAAATCCAACTCACCATAGGTAAGTTTTGTCACCAACTCAGAGCAGAGACACAATAAACAGGAAAACTCATCCAACACAGAGGCTACAGTGGCGAAAAGTCCTCCATGCCACTAGTCAAGTAGTAAGTCAGGGTGATAAACTAAAAGGTAAGTAATGGATGGATGAAGACAATGAATAATGGAGCCAACACTAGCAAGCCAAGGTATGGTGGAATGATCACCTCTATTCTCCCTAAGGAGGGTAAAACCAATGAGTATGAATAGTGAACTTCTAAGTCTGAGTAGGGACAATATAATATATATATAACAAGATCAACCAGGTCCACATATCTATATGATCGCCAGATCATGATACTAAATGCTAAGACATGCCATAAGAATAAATATAAAAGCAATATAACCACAACACCATGATATACCTGAATGCTCATCCTCTAAACCATCATCTGTCCTCTGAAACTGCTACTGTAACTCTGGGCACTACTGACTGCTCATGTACAAATGATATAATAGCTACATCGGTCATCTCTCTAAGTGTTCTGAGACTCAGTCATGGCATGGGGAATATATACTGTCCAAAATTTGATAGTGATCCAACATAGATGCTCATCTCAGCATCTCAGTGCAAGGGAACTGGCTAAATAGTGTATTGGAATTAGAAAAATAATGTATGGTAGCCCGGCTACTATATATGTGATAACATCTGGCTCCGGCTGGGACAAGTGCTTTGCTGAAATGAGCACTTGAGAACCTCAGAATATCTGGTCCTCGAACTCTGCTACTCGAATCCTCGATCCAGCACTCTACCATTTTGCTTTCAGCTTTTTTATTTTATTTTGCACCTATTTCTGCATTCACAAACATCAAAATACCTCATGCAACATATATGGGAAAAATATAAAATCCAACTGAAATAAAATCTATTCTATGGTAGAAATATAAATGCATGAAATATAAATGCAGAAAGTAAATTTAAACTACTAACATAACTTGCAAAGTTTGAAATTTATTGTGCAGGAAGAGAAAAAATGACAAGTACTCAGTTAAATTAGGAGCTTCCAAAGGAGCTTAGGAAAAGATAAACAAAAGGTGCCAGACTCAATGGCTAAAAAAAAAAAACTAACTACTGCCCAAGTAGGCTTATTTGGTTTCCTACCTACTCTCTTCTACCAGGCAAGGCAAGTGGATAAGTCCCAACTATGTGGGATCAGGGATGTGATCCCTTAAATCCCTCTGATTTACAGGATACAAAATACGTCGCCCACTACCAGTCGTCAGAAAGCACATGCCCTCAATGTATCGCTCTTTTGTGAAAGGTCCAACCCACAGATCATCAGCCTATCCCGATCTAATATGCAATAAATGGTTGGGAATGATGACCTGACTTCCTGTGGGAAACCTATTCCTATTAACAGACTCAGGAATAACCCCAATATTGCGAATAGGCATAGGGTGGATTTCAGCAGGGTTTTGCGGTTGAGGTGTGACAATCCTTGAGCTCCTCCTAGAAGGAATTGCATTGATTCTAGGTGGGCCACCATCTAAGGAAATAGCAATCCTGCCAACAAGGACTTCTCTAATCTCTCTTCTTGTTTCTTCGTTTGACTCTTCATCGTGAGGGAACACAACATTCTTAGTGACTTCAACTACAGTCCAGAAATGTCTATGTTCTTCCAAGGGAGGTGGCTCGTGAGATATAACAGTATTAGGACTAGAGCCTTCCCCTGAAGGAACTGGAATGACCATGTTTTCCAACCCGGTGGAAACTGACTCAGAATGAGATGTAGAAAAACTAGGAATGTGAGAAGGATCATGAATATGATGACTAGATGACTCAAGTGGTGGAAGAAAATCAGGGACATGAGGATGTGCAGATAAAGCATGATTTAGAGAGTCTGAAGGAGTTTGAAAAATAGCAAAGTTGTTTAAATTAAAATCTCCTTTAGGTGCATCATTAATTAAGGCATCCTCTTCCCAACTTAAAGAATTATCATGGACTTGAATTAGATTATCATCTTCCAGGAATAAATGAGATAAGGAATCATCTACATTAGAATAGTGGGAAACTTCAGATTCTTCATTGGTCTCAACCACAGTAGATGTTGTAGGATGGTTTTCCCAAGGGTAGATAGGTGCAAGCACTTGGCTTTCCCTTTCTCTATTATGATCAGTCAAGGCAAACCATTCCCTCACAGTAAAAGGAACTCTTTCTCCCCTCCTAATGTCATCAAACTCATTAACTATAGGAATTGGATCCTCAATAACATTTTCTTCAACATTTGTTTGCTCATGATGATTCTCCCATGGGAGAATTTGGTCCAAGCTTTGATTTTGTCTTGTTATATTACTATCAATAAGTGCATTCATTTCAATGACTAATCTAGGCAAACGCTCATCTCTTCTTATATCTCTTAAGCCATCATCAACTTCCTCAAGATCTTGATTTTCAATAATTGGTCCTTGATTGATTGCATTATTTTGTTCTTGACCCTGAGGTTGATTTTCACTTCTTCTCAACTCATCTATTTCCTCTGCAAATTCATTTCTAAGTAAATCCAAATTAATTGTCCTAGCAAGCTCAGCTATTTGCTCTTCTTCCCAAGAGGAATCAGAATCTTCCATTACCATGAACATATTTTCAACTTGATTATCTTCCCGAAGTTCATTTTCTTCTTCAACAAGGTTAGCTTTTGCATTATTCAATAATTCATCCCCATATGTGTTTTTAATCCCTTCATCAAATGATTCTACATGCTCGTTATAACAAGGTTCTCTGTTCACCCGAATCAGAGCTCCATCAGAGTTGGGAACGCAAATATATGATAAATCCATCATAAGGTATCCACCTAAACCAGCTGCCCACTTTCTAGATAAAAGCATCCCATATGCTGGGGGTAATGTTAAATTTTCTGAATTTACTTCAATATGATCTAGGATCTTAACTGAGAGAACAACATGTACAGCATATCTATAGCATATCAATCATGGAGACAATAATGCAAGCACACAAGAGACACAAAGATTTACTTGGGGAAAACCATAAAGGTGAAAAACCCCAATAACTTCCTCAGAGATAGATATAGCAATGATACAACCAACCAAGAGAGATAGCCATAACCTAGCAGCAATCCTCCTCCTCCATAAGTGCGCCTCTCCTCCTTGAGAGCATGTGTGAGAAGTGAGTGAGTAAATAGAGTGCCTCCCGCACTCTATTTATACTTGACTTGACTTGCCTTTTTACCTAACTCATGTCGGCTCGAACTTAACCACATAACATAATGCTGAGTGGGCCGACCCCCAATAGGGTGGTCTAATAACCCTTTGACCCACATGGCCGACCCCCAATAGGGTGGTCTAATAACCCTTTGACCCACATGACTTATACAGGGCCGACCCCAAATAAGGTGGTCTAATAACCCATCAAGTATAAGTTACGACACTTACAATATAAATGACGACACTTCCTTATAGAGGAATAATACCATCTCTATAGGAATACAATATACATATACATGTGAAATACATTCTGAAGTTACATATACATCAACACTCCCTCTTAACTAGGAAGGTATTTCTCAGCACAGTTCTTCTAGCACAAGTCATCTTCTCTGGATCATCGTCACTGGATAATCATCATCGAGTCATCATCATCGTCACTGCTGCTGCTATCTCAATCAATCTCTGAATCTACTCGTCATAGGAAGTTCTACAGAGCCAGTCCTTTTTCATACTGGATGTAGGCCCACCACCTGCAGGTCTTCGTCATCACTGGCCATACTGTGGAATCCTCAGGACTTATTACGTGCGTCACAAAACCTCGAAAGAGCATCCCAGGATGTTACGGGTACACAACTCCGACCTGTAGGATCTCCCAGGGCGCTATTACATGTGACCCCACCACAAAACCTCGCAAGAGCATCTCAGGATGTTACGGGTACACAACTCCGACCTGAAATCTCCCAAGGCACAAATTACATGTGGTCCACCACAAAACCTCGCAAGAGCATCTCAGGATGTTACGGGTACACAACTCCGACCTGAAATCTCCCAGGGCAACGAATTACATGTGGTCATGGCAAAACCTCGCAAGAGCATCCCAGGACTGATTACGGGCACACAGCCCAACCTATCGGATCTCCCAGGGAAACGAATTACATGCCATAGGACAAAACCTCGCAAGAGCATCTGCCAGATATCCCAGGGCGCTATTATATGCCATAGGCAAAACCTCGAAAGACTATCTGCAGATCTCCCAGGGCAACGAATTACATGTCCTCCCAGAGCAAAACCTTGAAAGAGCATTTGCCAGATGTCCCAGGGCACCGAATTACATGCCATAGGCAAAACCTCGAAAGACCATCTGCAAATCTCCCAGGGCAACGAATTACATGCTCATCTGCACAACCTGATCCACGGCCATAGAGTATCAACCTGATACTCACCATACATCATCCTGATGTATCCATGATCATCCTGATCATCATCACTGCAACGTCCTGCTGCATGTCATCTGGAGCAACATCCTGAAGCTCGTCATCTATGATCATCCTGATCATCACTGCAACATCCTGCTGCATGATCCACCTGATCATCAATGCATCTACCTGATGCATACCAAGTATCATACATGATCCTCCTGATCATCAATGTATCCACCTGATACAAATACATGATACATATCATCATACATGATCCTCCTGATCATCAATGCATCTACCTGATGCATACCAAGTATCATACATGATCCTCCTGATCATCAATGTATCCACCTGATACAAATACATGATACATATCATCATACATGATCCTCCTGATCATCAATGCATCTACCTGATGCATACCAAGTATCTACCTGATACATATCATCATACATGATCCTCCTGATCATCAATGTATCCACCTGATACAAATACAAATACATGATACATATCACCATACATGATCCACCTGATCATACAATGTATCCACCTGATACATATACAGATACATGGTCCAAGCATCCAACATGATGCATACATACATACATAAAATGATCCAACTGATCATATCCAAGCAGAAACCAGAACATCATCCTGATGCTCATCATCCAGCGCTTACATCCACAGCCATGTGAAGGATCCTCCTTCCAACATGCTTGGAATGGCTTCAGCAAATGTGTCCATCACTTCTTCCTCGAAGTATCCTTGATCTGAAGCACGCCAAGCCTCTCTCTGAAGTACTCGAACTTCACCCTGGCTAGTGGCTTCATCAGCACATCTGCAATCTGCTCGTCCGTCGCAACATACAGGAGCTTCACAGCTCCTCTCTGCACCATATCCCTGATATAGTGATATTTGATCTCTATGTGTTTCGACCTGTCATGAAACACTGGGTTCTCGGACAGCTTCACACAACTCTGGTTATCACAGAAGATACCAGTAGCCTCCAACGGGAGATCAAATAACTCAGACAGTAGCTTCCGTAGCCATACTGCCTCACAACTAGCTGAACAGGCTGCAACATACTCTGCCTCAGCTGTACTCAGTGCTACGCAGGACTGCTTCCTGCTAAACCAAGAGATCACACCTGATCCCATACTGAAGCAGCACCCAGATGTGCTCTTCCTGTCTGCAGCACTGCCAGCCCAATCTGAATCAACATAACCTTCCAGGTTAAACTTTTGATTCGCCTCATACCTGAGCCCATAATCCACTGTACCCTTCAGGTACCTCAGAACATGCTTTACAGTAACCAGGTGAACACTTCTCGGATCCGTCAGGAACTGGCTCAATGTGTTCACAGCAAAGCAAATGTCTGGTCTCGTGTTCGTCAGGTACATCAAGGACCCAATCATCTGACGATACATAGAGACATCAACTGACTCAGATGAAGCATCACATAGAAGCTTCAGATTCGATGCCATAGGTGTGGCCATGGCCTTGCAATCCATCATCCCGAACCTCTTTGGGATCTCTACTGCATACTTCCCTTGTCCAAGGAAGATTCTATCTGCACTTTGCCACACCTCCATGCCAAAAACAAATAGTGCATCATCCCCAAGTTCTTCATCTCGAACTCGGTAGTAAGCTTCCGCTGCGTGTCGGCAATCAATCTATCTTCACCATACCAAGTTCTGGGAGCTTGCTTCAAGCCATACAAGGCTTTCTTCAATCTGCATACATATGACTCCCTGTCAGGTCTTGGGACTGCATCCCAAACATCTTCTTCATGATCTACGGATCATGGCATTCCATTTCTTCATCCCAGATCCTGGGAACTTCAATATCTTCAATAGATATCTTTCTTGCTGGAACAAATGTTGTAGTCCTTTTGTAGGAGATGGCATATGATCTTTCCTACACAACAAGTTAAATTGCATGATTAGAAAACATCTTATAGTTTTCAGAACAAATTCTTACACATAAAGAAATATCCCATACAGTCATGCAATTATCTTAGCCAATGCTTCAATACAACATTTATCCATATCCCGTAACTTTCTAGATGCCTTCCAATTTCTACCAGAACATTGTTAAGAGTGTGCACAACTCCCAACATGTCGGCAAAGAGGTTTCATTCTAGATAAGTAGCAATGGAATGTTGTACAGTGCCATAGGCTACTTACCCATGCATATTAGTAGTATACTGTTCATCAATGCAATTATTCTAATATGCATAATACACAACCTAATTCTAGGAACATCAGTATATACATTATTGAACAGTATTATTTAAGAAATGACAATTCAAATACTTATCTTTGTTTGTTCGTTGGGTGGACTCCCTCTGAGTCTTTGCTTCCTTGCAGGAGCTGCTGGAGTCCTAATCTGAGGTAGCTTCTTCTACACCTTTCTGTTGTGAAATGTAGAGAGATGATCAACTCCCTCTGAATATCTGCATCCTTGCAGAAACTACTGAAGTGTGCTCCTTTGCTTTCTTGTAGGAACAACTAGAGTGTGCTCCTTTGCTTTCTGGCAGGAGCAACTGGAGTGTGCTCCCTCTTGATCTTTGCTTCCTGAATTACCTGTTCTTGAACTCATATTCATCCTTGGTCCCTATGCATGCTTATTAGTATCATGAATGTGTTATCCTTGTGATCTCATATAAAATCATACATTCATTAGTATACTATTAAAACACAATAATCTCAAGCATGTATAGTCATGATCATTTCAAACAGAAATAATAAGCATGAGCATTCAAGGATTCTTATGGTTAGTCAAATCATAAGAAACATAACATGTCTAAACCTGTAATTACTCAAGCCTATGACTCTTCAGGTTAGTTGAATCATCAATCAAGATAAGAGATATAAAATGCATAAAACCTGTGATTATTCAAGCCTATACTTTCATGATTCTTCTGGTTAGTCATATCATCAATTATAATAATATACATCCAACCATGATTATTCAAACCTATGACTTCATGAATAATTATTATCAACAACAGTATAAGATCCTAACACAAGGTAGGATTTTAGCTTGATATAGGAAAAACATACCTGGATTAGCATGCTAGCTATTTATGTCTAACATACCCGCATAATGTCTTCTGGTTCTCTTTAGTGACTTGTGCTAGTAACCTGCATGTCTCAAAAGTTAACCATTATAAAACTAAGTTATACATACCTAGAGAATGGATCTTCTATGAGATCCATGGCAATGGATGAATCTTTGTCCTCATGATCATATGTTCTTGAACTAGAACATGATTTGTCTTCTTGGTGTACCTTTCATGTTAGTAGACAACATAAAACTCATACAACATCACAATGTGTTAGTACAAACATAAGTTTCATACTCCTAATAAATGAATGACTTCTATCATGCATTCATAATTTTATTAAGGTGATATGACAAGTCTAAAATCAAGATTGTACTAACCGTGATAATATGAAGACAAGCATACCATAAACTTAATTATGAACAAATCTCAAAACATACCTCGATGAGTCATACCTGTCGAGATCACTTGTAATCTTCTTATGTAAGGCCTTAGCCTCATCTCCCTCTGAAACAGGAACTTCTTCACTTATCCAAGTGATTAACCCAATCCACTTGATTTGCAAGAACTGGACCTTGAGCTGGATATGGGTTTGTCAGAGAAACCCCAAAAATTCAAACTTTGAATTTCAAACTTCTGATAGGATAGAAATATGTGCCTTGATGAGCTGATCAAGTTGGTATATTCAGAATTTGAAAACTGCAAAGTTTCACTCCTCAATTTTGCCTTTGAAACTTCTAGATTCACTGGACGTGACCCTGAACTGGGGTTTGATGAAGCCCACTCTTTTGCCCCATCAAAATGTTTGATCCAAAGCTCTAAGCTTCTATTTTTCTGAGGAGCTTCCAGCTGTGGTCAAAGATTTCAAAAATTCCCATTTTTACAGAAGCCCTAATTTTCCACTTTTCTGATCAAAGTCCCGAACTAGGGTCTAATCAAGCCCGGCCTTCTGCCCAACCAAAAATTCTGATCTTGGTCTCTAAATTTCTATTTTGATTAGTAGCATCCAGCCGTGGTCTCCGATTACAAAAATTCCAACTTTCTCCAAAGCCCTAAATTCCGGAAGCCATGAATGAAGGTACCAAAAAATAATTCTGTTTTGACATAAATATGTACCTGATTGTTTCTGGTGTAACTCCAAAATTTTTGATCCACAGGGCCTGAAAAAGTTTCCTGAGATAGCCTGACCTGTTATCTTTCCATCCTGATAGGTCTGACCTCAATTGGATTCTCTGAGAGAGAGATATGCCAAATGTCGCAACGTGACCTGTTTTGGAATAAAACAGGAGAGCGAACTTGTACGGCGTGCCACGTGTCACTGTTTTAACTTCAGCCTCTGAAAAAGTTTTCTGAGATAGCTCGGCCTGTTACCTTTCCATCCTGACAGGTCTGACCTCAATTGGACTCTCTGAGAGAGAGTTATGCCAAATGTCGCAACGTGACCTTTTTATGGGATAATACAGGAGAGCGAACTTGTACGGCGTGCCACGTGTCACTGGTTCGACTTCGGCCTTTGAAAAAGTTTTCTGAGATAGTTCAGACTGTGTACTACCTGTCACTTTTTACGAAATTTCATTTGGAGCTTCCTAGCCCAAGATATGACCTTTTTCCCAAGGTCACCTGATTTTGACTCAAATCTGGAAGAGGCAGAAACCCTATATTGTACAGATCATAAATCACAAAGTACAACGAATTAGAGGTTGTCCTTTGGACACAAGATACCTGGAGATCTTAGCTTCGGCCTGTAACAATTTCAGATCCGAAAACTTTGCCAAAACGGATTTATAGCGAAAGTGCTACGATGACTGGTTTTTGCTATATCAAGCCCTAGCATCGTAAGTGCAACAAGTGTCATACATGCCATATCATGCCTTCTTTCAGGCTAGCTCTGATACCATGTTAAATTTTCTGAATTTACTTCAATATGATCTAGGATCTTAACTGAGAGAACAACATGTACAGCATATCTATAGCATATCAATCATGGAGACAATAATGCAAGCACACAAGAGACACAAAGATTTACTTGGGGAAAACCATAAAGGTGAAAAACCCCAATAACTTCCTCAGAGATAGATATAGCAATGATACAACCAACCAAGAGAGATAGCCATAACCTAGCAGCAATCCTCCTCCTCCATAAGTGCGCCTCTCCTCCTTGAGAGCATGTGTGAGAAGTGAGTGAGTAAATAGAGTGCCTCCCGCACTCTATTTATACTTGACTTGACTTGCCTTTTTACCTAACTCATGTCGGCTCGAACTTAACCACATAACATAATGCTGAGTGGGCCGACCCCCAATAGGGTGGTCTAATAACCCTTTGACCCACATGGCCGACCCCCAATAGGGTGGTCTAATAACCCTTTGACCCACATGACTTATACAGGGCCGACCCCAAATAAGGTGGTCTAATAACCCATCAAGTATAAGTTACGACACTTACAATATAAATGACGACACTTCCTTATAGAGGAATAATACCATCTCTATAGGAATACAATATACATATACATGTGAAATACATTCTGAAGTTACATATACATCAACAGGTAAATCAATGACAACTACATCCATCATGGTAGAAATGTCTGAACATGCGAAAAGATCAGCTCTAAGGTTTTTTATCAAACCATATGACTGCACTCGTCGGGAATCTATACCACAGACATTTCCATAAGGTCTAGTCACTTCAAGTCCCATTTCCTTCATGACTTGTAAAGGCATGACATTCATTGCCGCTCCGGAATCCAACATACAATTGTGAAGGAGCATGTTCTGAATGTGTAAGGTGAGGAAAAAGGGAGAGTGACCACCGTTCTTTCTCTCATAAATTGCTGAATGGATGTTTATTGGTGGATCCTTCTCTGTTTCGCTAAGTTGTGCTCCACTAAGGTTTTGGATATGACAGGATTCTAAGACAACCTCACGAGTTATCTCTCGGCCAATGCCCTCAAAGAATTCCTCTACTTGGCTTCTAACAAAGGCACCTTCATTAGCTCAGTGACAAGGACATTACACATTATCTTGCTCAACTCCTTCTTCATATCAATTTTTAGATCATAATCATTTACAACAAGATCTTCTTCTTCCTTTTTATCTTCATCAATCTTCTTGTGTTTGTCAAGGAAAGAAGGTTGGGAATTACTTCCTCGTCTATAAATTTGATACTTTGGTTGTTCTTTAGGTTCTAGGAGATATATGGCACAACACGAAGCGCTAGGTTCTTCAACTATGTCTTCTTCTTGCTCCCATAGCTCTTCTTCTAGAAGGATTCTTCCAAAGTCTTCATCATAAGATAAGTCATTAATAAAGTTGATGTTATCTGGTTGGTCATCAGGGTTAATGGTGTCGAAAGGTTCTTCTTCTGTTTCATCACACCAATTAACATCTTTCTTTTCAGAATTTTATGGATACTCAGGTCGTCGCCTATCCCCATCCCCTTCAGGTCTCCTATTGTTATTCCAGTAAGGTTTAGGGCCATAAGGATTTCTATGTCTCTCAGGATCATTCAAACTTGCTACATTTTTAGTTAGGACAATTAACTGCCTCATCATTTCTTGCATAACTTCTAACGTGTCCTTTGATTCCTTTGGCACACATGTAGGTTCCTTTGGCTTTCGAAGTCTAGGATCAGATCTGGAAGTGGATGGGGTAAATTGATCGAAAAAGTTTTGTTTCCCCATGGATGCTACATTTTGCTCAGCCATCTTTGCATTGGATTGGGCGGTTTTTAAGTCATTTGGGTTCTTATCTTTTAGTTGATAACCAACCCATCCTTCAAATGCATTCAAATAATGAATAACAATTGCCTGATCTTTTGGTTTGATTTCCTCAGGCATAACAGCTACAGTCTTGTCGAATCTTATGTTAAACTCATGGACTGTTTCATTTTCTCTTTTCTTAATGTCAAAAAGTTGATGTGAGAGAAATTTCCCATCTAACTTTCGGGACCACTCACTATTAAGTCTATTGACAAAGTTATCATACCCATCAATGGATGAAGTAGGCAATCTGTCAAACCACATCCTGACATCTCCTTCTAAAGATGCAAGGAGACCCCTCATGAAAACATCTTCTTCAGATGCTCCATACGCTTCCATGTGTTCCCATACTTTATCAATATGATCTTCAATGGAAGTAGCAGATACTCCATCAAATCTGGGAACCTTTTCAAAATATTTTTCCGGCATGTCATGGGGTGCTCCCTGGATTTGAGAAAAGTCTAAAGGAGATGGCTTTGCCTTCCTTACAAAAATCCTAGGATTTTGTGGAGGAGGAATATTCTGGTTTGCAGAATTTGTTCCGGCCATTGGATTTGGTAAATTTGTGTTTAAGTTTGAATTAGGAGATGAGGGAGGAAGCGAATTAAACAAAGGAGATCCTGAAATGCGGTTTCGAGAATCTGAATTAACCAATTTCCAAAAGAAGTTAGATGATTGTGCTTTAGGATCTCTTTTATGATAGGTAAGTGGGGTTCCTTCAACTTGATTTAAGTTTGTTTTACTTATAGTGTTGTAAGGATGTAAATGAGCTCGCTCCTCAGCGGAGTCACGATTCGGAGTCGCCAAGTAGACTTTAAATTCTACTACCAGATATATGTCGTTTTAAAAAAAGCAGGGAGAGAATATGTGAACAATATGTCAAACCTAGGTAGGCTTCTGCCCTACCAGGCAACGGCGCCAAAATGTTATCACCAAACTTGTAGGTGCCCCTAGAGATAGATCCAAGATGGATGGCAGAAGGGAGGGGCAACCAAACAGGTGCAACCAAGATAGCCTCGACTCCCAATGGATGGTTGTCACGCCAATCGAGGCAATCTTCACTTTATGTTATCTAGCCCAAGACAACAAAGGGGGAGACCCAGATCTACTCCCGACAGGAGAGATCAAACAAAAACACCAGATCAAGTCAAGTATAAGTGAAATACGTAAGGTGTATGGTGAACCCTAGATCCAAGGATAAAGTCACCAGATGAATAAGGGGTTTAATGAGTAAAGCTTTGGTTCATTGTGGATGTGAGAGTAACTTATAGTATTTGAAGTAAGATTCAAGATTAAAGTACTAGTCAATTGTGCGAAAATCCACTGCCTTGGGAACTGTGTCCAATGCAGGGTATTTAAGGGTTGAATTGGGGCTAACCAATACCAGAGACAAGCTTGATTACAAGATATGACAATGTCAAGGGGTTCAAGCAACCAAGACAAGGATCAAACCACAAGTTAACCCAACAATCTAGGAAAGTCGAATGATCTCGGAGAAAGATCAGTGCCTTGGGAATTGGGACAAATGGAGTCAAAAAGAGGTTAACTTGTAGATCATGACCCCTATGACATAAAACAAGTGGGCTACTAAAGGTATGATGGTTGGATCTTTCTAGATCTAATAGTTCATGATGTGACCCAAGTGGACAACAATTCCTTAAAACAAGGAATGCTACCCCCAAGGCAAGATTTCACAAAATGACATACTAGACATAGGTTTCAAGGTATGCTTATTCCAAATCCACCGAAATCTCAACTACCCACGTCCTACAATTGGACAAACTCAAATTCCCCAAGGGCGACCTTGCTCAAGGAGGGCCAAAAGCATGATAAATGGGATCAAGTCAAGTCCAATGGCCACTAAAATATAGATCCAAGTAGTTTATGCAAGTATCAATGTGGATCTAGAAAATCAAAGCAATTCAGTGGCTAGATCTCAGTAGATCTGAGATTGAAGATATCACCAAGTGGTCTAAAAGGGGTTCAACCCTTAAAATGAGGAATAGGGCCTACAAGGTAGAAATCACTAAAGTGACAGTCTTGGGGATAGGTTATTGGATGTGTAGATTGCAGAACAAGTGAAATCTCAACTACCCACGAATTAGATCTAGGTTAACTCACCCAATCCAAGGAGTGCGACCTCACTTGGAGAAGCTAAGTTGCCTTGGGAAGGGGGTCAAATGGAGGCCAATCCTCACCAAACTATAGATCCGGGTTGTCGTGGATACTATAGAGGTGGGTTTTAAATGTCTTACACAAGAAGCCACTAGATCTTCGTAGATCTGAGAAAATGTAAAAATGGGGG
Organism: Larix kaempferi; assembly: GCA_027924585.1. Lineage (NCBI taxonomy): Eukaryota > Viridiplantae > Streptophyta > Pinopsida > Pinales > Pinaceae > Larix > Larix kaempferi. The sequence goes on along the minus strand of BSBM01000397.1, from coordinate 4,591,736 downwards.
TTTTAATTAATTAGGGTTTCAAGTAACTTAAACAAATGGATAGATCATGGAAAAAGAAATTACCTTGAGATCATACCTGAGTGAGTGGATGAGATGCCTTATTGTTGAGGAAGACTCCCGCAGAGATCAAATGAGAGATTGTTGAATTTGCTTGCCGAAATGATGCCCTAGCCCACAAGTGAGACCTCCTCTACCTATCAATCCAAGGAAAGCGATTTCAATCAGAAAGGTCAAGTATGGAGGAAATACAAGCGAAGTGCAAATGTAACATGAAATAGAAGGTCCTGACTCCTGGGACAGTAATACTCCCTGTTACCAACGAAGAAACCCAAAGAAGAAGTAGGGAGGGTCCTCCCCTACCAATACGTCCTCCTTGAATGAATTCGGCCTCCACCAGTAGATGCAAAAATGGTACAAAAATATGGCAAGACAATATCTCCAATAACTCAGTGCAAAGGAAGAATCAACGAACGAACTCCAAAAAGCATTCACCACAACACTGGAGATAAATGCAATAATAATTTTATATTCCAACAATCCAGAGCCAAAAGTCCCCTTTACAATGAGAAGCTCTCTCCTTTAAATAGGAGGGAGAGAATCCACAATCTAACCACTTTTTGAATGAATGGCTAAGATTAAAAGATCAAAAGATCTAATCAATGGTTGAGATGAACTCAACAATAAAATACATGGATCACTAATAAAATATAACAATAAGTGGACAAAATCGCCCTAGGAGAGGGGATCCCACCAAATCATGATGACAAAATATAACAACTAGCTCATGGTGGGTCCAAGGGGTAATTTTAGACACCCTTGGTCAATCCCCATAGCACAATAATAATAAAAGTCATCAAAGTACCAAATCATGCCTCTATGGACAAATCGTGAGCCTTAGGATGCTCCAGAAATCATCAAAAAATGCCATAAGTGATGGATGTGGGTCCCGATGAAGCTGAAACTACTGGAGAAGGTGTGGAAGACATCCCACTCATCATCACTGATCATCCCATGCCAAAACTTTGCCTCGGTAGCCCAAATCGAATTCCTCTGTAGCTATTTCTACCAATTCTGAACTACCTCGGGAAGCGTGAAACTGCCAAAACTACCTCCTAGAGTGCCTGCGCTGTCAAGGTGAGGGCACCAGTGTGTCTGGGAGGGGGGTAATATGGTAAAATCAAGTGGCTGGACCACCCCCTCCATGCACAACGCCCTAGGTGAACCAAATAAAATCCATCTCTCCTCTGACAAGGTCTCCGACAAAACAAAACTGCACTAGGATAGCCTACTGAGGCTCAATCATCACTGTAACTGCCCGGAACTGAAAGTAGACTATCTCATTGGACTCAGAAGGTCCAAATCTATCCAAGATGTGTACTCATACACCATATGGATCTCTGCATGATCATATAATATATCCAATATGCCCGAACAAGTGAAATAATAATAATCTGTAAATGATCAAATAATGCTGAAAACCATAAATCATCATCATAACCCTACATCTGATGCATAGAACCATCATGTACATGTACATAGGCCATATATCATCTATCTGTGTCATCATAAGGTCTAACCATCTCATGTCCTATGGATAACCTTGGTCAAACTGGGTTTGACCAAGTCAACATGACCAAATATAACTCAGAATATCATCGGAAGCTGCTGCAAAGTGTCAGAGGTTAATGCATGCTCTACAATTCATTCAAATAGCAATTATAACAAGTAGCAGTCATTACCGGCGATCTACCAACAAATATATGATGTCATTAATTATTATTATGACTCAAACTAGACTTTCAAGACCATACTCACTTCATAATTGTGACCAATTTGCTAGTGAAGGGTGAAGGCTTAAAATAAACTGGCTAGGCCAAGGGATGACTTACTGACTCAACATTGTGACACTTTGGATATGGGAAAGGGAATACACACCATAGCATATACTGAATGAGCAACAACACAGGGAATGGCGGTGTCTCACAAATGGATAAGTTGTTCAAAGAGTATTTATTCAGTTTTAACAGATGCGCACAATCCATAATACAAATGAGGCCAGCAATCATTTTGATATAGCATTTGAGTTTCATTGCTTTTTGGGCCTAAAGTTTCCATAGCCTTTGATCTATGTGTGTTTATAAACACATTGCATAGATTTACATTTATTTAGGCTTTTTGTTGCAGGTGTGTTTTTAAGGCACTTGTTTACCTAGGCACTTCTATGTATGTCACAGACAGCTTGCTTACCTAGGTATTTACATTTCACAAAAGATATAACATTTTATTTCATAGCCATTTTCATTTGGCTTGCCTTTCATTCATGTGTGTTTAGAAACACATTGCATGAATGGGCTTTTCATACAAGATGTAACATTTCATTTCCCATACTTTGTATTCATGGGAGCACTAAAAGTTTCAGGTTTAGCCAACACAACTTTAGTGACTAGGGAGATTTCTCAAGGAAATCCAACTCACCATAGGTAAGTTTTGTCACCAACTCAGAGGCGAGACACAATAAACAGGGAAACTCATCCAACACAGAGGCTACAGTGGCGAAAAGTCCTCCATGCCACTAGTCATGTAGTAAGTCAGGCTGATAAACTAAAAGGTAAGTAATGGATGGATGAAGACAATGAATAATGGAGCCAACACTAGCAAGCCAAGGTATGGTGGAATGATTACCTTTATTCTCCCTAAGGAGGGTAAAAACAATGAGTATGAATAGTGAACTTCTAAGTCTGAGTAGGGACAATATAATATATATATAACAAGATCAACCAGGTCCACATATCTATATGATTGCCAGATCATGATACTAAATGCTAAGACATGCCATAAGAATGAATATAAAAGCAATATAACCACAACACCATGATATGCCTGAATGCTCATCCTCTAAACCATCATCTGTCCTCTGAAACTGCTACTGTAACTCTGGGCACTACTGACTGCTCATGTACAAATGATATAATAGCTACATCGGTCATCTCTCTGAGTGTCCTGAGACTCAGTCATGGCATGGGGAATATATACTGTCCAAAATTTGATAGTGATCCAACATAGATGCTCATCTCAGCATTTCAATGCAAGGGAACTGGCTAAATAGTGTACTGGAATCAGAAAAATAATGTATGGTAGCCCAGCTACTATATATGTGATAACAGGACCCACAATGCACAAATACCATGTTAAACATTACCATTTTACCTTAGGAATCACCCCTTTATTTGCCAACCATTGATTTTTGCCCTTTGCTATAGTTGCATTTCTCAATTTCTGATTTTCCATGTATTTTATTGCTGGTTTTTATTGCTGAAGATGAAATTTGGGCTTTTGACCCACCTAGAGTGCCCAGATTGCCAAACCGTCTGCTGCAATGTGATCGTGGACCCCAAAAATAGTAGGAATGACCACTCGAACGACCCCGATCTATCACCTAGGCATTATTTGCCCAAAATCCATGATTTTTAATTAAAACGGGTCATTAATGACCAGTAATAATTAAAAATCTCACAAACGCCTCGATCTTTTTGCATTCTGTAACATGGAGGCTCATATGGGTCCCCTGTAGATAATAATTGACCAAAATTGAAATTCCAGTCGCAACATTTTTTTGGGCCCATTTTCGACCTGGTCAACCTAGTTTGACCAAGTCAAATCTGGTCAACAATAATGCTAGTTGAATACCTGTATGCAATCATGAATCGAAAGGATTTCTTATACAAGTTAGTACATTACTAAACATCATGATAATAATATGGTGATCAAAAACTGCATTAAATCCCGGAAAATACAAGGCCCCAGGTGAGGTGGGCCCACCACATCCAAAAGACTCAACTGCTATGCACAACCTATAGACTTGACCACCTAGCTGACTTTGGGTAATGTGGAATACATAGCGAAGCATAAGGGATGACAAGGATGAGGATCATGTGACCGTTTGGATAACTCGGGAAAGTAGGGTCCACTAAGATAAGTATACCATGACAAAACACAGGGAAGGGCGGTGCCTCACAAATGGGTATAGTGCAGGGAAACCGCCACTGGTAATCTGACAAGTATCTCACAACTCACATCCGTGTCCAAAGACTCTGTGAGGTTCTTTTCTAGAGCCGCCAAAATGGGTGTCCGGCAAACCGTAACTTGAGACTCTAGGGACAATCCTGAGCTTGTCCCTTGCTCCCTCTCACCTCCTTGCCCCGCAGGACTAGGTGAGGAATAACCACTACAAATGCTGACATGTATGGCTGACCTGTGTCCATGTGTGTTTACAAACACATTGCATGGATTTTACAATGAGTTTCATACTTAGCCATTTTTTGGCTAGATTTACATTTACAAAAAGCCTTTTTGGCTTGCTTTACATTTCTTCACTTCTTCAATTTACATCATTTTTGGGCTACATACATATCTCAATGGATATAATCATGGTGCTCATACTGCAAAGTAATGGGGGTGAGCAATACATGCTTCAATGACCAATGGGGAACACCTGGTGAGGCTACACAATCCTAACTGCATTGCAACATCGGGGGCAACCGACAGGAGCAAATCAGGTTTGAGAGTGCATCTCACACACTAAAGAGCCGAGGCACAATATACAGGGAATCATGGCATACTCAGAGATCAGTGGAGAAAGGGATCCTCAAGGTCACAAATCGGAATCCAAGTCGGGAAAGAATATCATGTATGAGTCGGATGGATGGGAAAGGTGAAGGTGGATCCAAAGTCAGCTGCCTAGGGGGACTAAATGATCAAGTCTATACCAGGAATAGGGGTGTACCCCGGTGTGCATATAACAGGAACCTACTAGGAAGGGGTGGACTGACATTACCAAGGGCCCAATCACATATCATAAAAACTAGATCACCAAATCAATCACATGTAGAGTTAGTGTACTATCATGTATAAACAAGTCTAAGCAACAATCATGAGCAATATACACATACAATGCAATACCTGCCGCACCTATACCCGTTGCTAAGGTTGTCTCTGAACTGGATCTCTGCTGAATCCGGGCACAAATAGTAAACCAGCAATACTCTGTGATAGTCTCAATCAAAACAAGACTAGGCAACTGTCTCAATGGGCTCATGTCAAAAGCTGGCATGGAAGGGTGACCCTGTGGTAAATGCTAAGTAACATGTCTATACCACTGTACAACCAACTGTCCCCTCTGATATATCTGCTAGGGGCAATCTGAACAAAACTGTATGCCTCCTCTGAAGGCATCGGATCTCTGATCTGGAAAAAAAAGTACTGTGCGGTCCTCAACCGCACAGTCTGTATGGTAGCTCCAGCTAACATAGATGTGATAACAAAAGTCATCAAAAGCACTAGGACCAAATCGTTGCAAAAGGAGTTGACAAAAATCTGTCCATTTTGGCTCTTCATGAGCCTTGATGTACCAACGATACCATTGAAGGGCTTCATGTTCCAAATGAAAGGATGCAAGTAGAACTTTGTTGACATCAAAAATATTATGCAGGCTGAAATATTGTTCTGCCCAGTATATCCATCCAATCGGATCATTACAATTGAAGCGAGGAAAATCAAGCTTCGACCCACGAAAATTGCTGGAAGAAAAGAACCAAGTGTATGCAGAAGATTATGGTTGTCGTTTATTGTTCATGGCTGAATGTTGAGATGGAGGCTGAGAAATTTTTCATCCAAATCTTGGAGTTTGGTTTTGAGGGCTGCAAGTTCTTCCTCCATGATTTTTGCTCATGCGCAGGTGACAACCATAACCATGAGTTCTTTTTTTCTTTTTCGTTTTTGAACGGGTAGAAAAACAAAAATAGAAACTTCTTTAGTAAAGGAAAATTTGGATTTAGGAAAAAAATCTGATGGGTAATTGGGGTTTGACTAGGTTTTGGACACTTTCTAATGGACAGGGAAGCAGAAAATGGGGATTTCGGAAGCGCGATGAAAAAATGAGAAAATTTGTCAAAGAGGGACAAAGAAGCAGAAATTGGAAATGAACACTGTGGCAAAATTTGAAGGCGATTGGGTGAAAATCGAAGAAGTTATCGCAAACCCTAAAAATAAACAGATGTGGGATTTCTGGCTTCGGGAAGTGGAATTTGGGATAGGGTCCTCAAGAATGAAATATGCAGAATGGGATTGCAGGGTGTCAGTGATTTTTTTTTTTCGGAATGGATCTACAACGGCTCAGAATTGATCTGCAACAGTTCTGGACAGATGAAATCTGTTAATTATCAGCTAGTAATAGATATGGACCCCAGGTATGCATGGCTTCCTAACGATTCAAGGGATTCACTCGGCCACCAATATTGTCTAACAACTTGCGTATTGGGACAGCACCCCTCACTCCACGGCTAAGGTACTTATAACCGCTTTGCCACAAACAACAACTCTTGGTTTACCTCACAGGTGGGAACTAGTCAATCAGGTAAGGGTTGTTGCCCTTTTCGCTGGCAAGTTCTTTTAATGGACCAGCTACTTTGGGGTTCCTGTGGTACTCCTCACAATGAGTTTTAGGGTTATACCCAAGTACTTCCCATAGTTAAGCGGTTAGGGATTATTCCCGGATTCGAACCTGTAATTGAAAGGAACAAATACAGATGCAAAGAGTACTGTAATAATCACCACGCCTGGAAGCCACTGCGAAAAAAAAAATGGCAGAAAGTCCACCCAACGAGCCCAAGAAAGTGCTCTGATACCAGATGTGAGGAACCTCCAACAATTAAATGATTAAAATGCACGATATATCAAAAATAGCAGAACACAGAAGAGATTTATTGATCGCAGGCCACTTCAAGGGGGTAACTTCCTTTGAGCAAGCTCAATACAAATAACTCGTGGATGTCTTCATTGGCCTCAGCCCGTACTTATATACTAAGTCTATGCGTCCAATACTATGGATCAATACCATGGAACATATAATACTACGGGATGCCTTACAAAGCATATGCATCCAATACTATGGATCAATACAATGGAACATATAATACTATGGGATAATACAAACTATGGATCAATACCATGGAACATATAATACTATAGGACGACTTACAAAGCATATGCGTCCAACAACAATATACTAACAAAGTAAAGAGAAGGGTTGACACGGGTTCCTAACAGCAATGTTTTCATCTGATCATCAAGTATAAGAAAGGAAGCACTAATAAGTTAACAAATATGCTTTCAAGGCCACCCACATCCAAGATTACAACTTTGGGGACTCGTATGCACATGGAACCTTTACCCACGATGCATACTATTATAAATAAATAAGCATGATAATAATAAATAATAAAGATATAAATAAATAATGATGATAAATATATGTAGCAATGAAACATAATAAAAGTGATCAAAAGATAATTAAAATAAAAGAGACACGTCCCTTGACTTGAAAAGGTATCAAGCTCCCTATTTGTATGGGAGACTTCTTGTTAATTTATCATCTTCATTCAAACAATTATTTGTATACTTCATAAAAAAAAAATTATTGAGCATGATAATGCACTCCATTTGGTATCAGAGCTGAGTTGGCACAAGTAGTCGCCCACCAAATCCGGATTTCGTATACCACGACATACCACTCTCTTCTTCCGTCGTCATCTATCCATCCAGGTCCATCCCTCTCGCTCATTGTTCACCCCTCCTCCCTTCCATCCTTCACCCCCGAGCATCGTCCTTTCTCCCGCCGTGTTTCTTCTTATTCTACAATAGCAGTTCTCCCCCGTCACATCCATCCATTCGTCGCAGCAATTCTCTCCCGCCGCGTCCATCCATCTGCCACCGCAGTTCTCCCCCGCCACATCTTTGATTCCGCCGTTGTTGTCCATCGTCACGCCCTCTGTCACCTGCACTCCCACTCGCCCACCTTTTTTCCCCTCGTCGGCAACTACCCACGCCTGCCTTTTCTCTTCTCCATTCCCTCCCGCTCTTCCTCCATCCTCCACCCATCTAGCTCTCTCGCCCCCATCCCTCACCCCTTCATCCACTCAGCTCCATGTGCCCCTCTTCTTCCACCTCCTACATCCGTTTTTTTTTCGCGCCACCATTCTGCCCGTGCCTACATTCGCCTCCCACAAACCCTTCCATTCCACACACTGCCATTCTGTATAGACATCAAAACCAATCCACTGTATAACATCCGCTCAGAAAATTCAGCCATCCGTACAAAACAATTATCACATCCAATAGCTAAAATTCAACATTCACGAAGGAGTTATCCGCCTTTAACCTATAAAATGGGAGATAAATCCACAACAAACACCAAAATGGATAACATAAGGGATAGACTGGAAGAACAACAAAGACAAGTCACAGCAAAGTATGATGATCTCCAGAAGGAAGTTCGACAAAAGCATGTTAAACCAGAGGACAAAATTGTTCTAAACCATACAAAACTGCAAAAAGAGCAAAAAGAACTCAGAAAAACAATCAATGATAATCATGACGAACTCAAAAATCTCATAGCGAATATTACAATTGCCATTGGTTCATTGGGGGCCGCTATTCCCCAAACATCCCTCGCACACCGCCAGGTTCTCCAAATTCACCCACCCCACTACCAAACATGGGCACTAGCAATTTGTTGATACCCAACCAATTTCCCCCCTACCAAAATCAAACAATTTTTGTATACCCAATGAGGGTAAAAGAGCTATCAAAATATGATGGAAATGAAAAACATGGGGTAGGATGGTTCAACAAGGTAAAGGAATTTTTCGCGATTTATAACATTGATAACTGTTATCACATCTATGTTAGCTGGAGCTACCATATTGCAGACTGTGCAGCCGAGGACCGCACAGTACTTTTTTTTTCCAGATCAGAGATCCAATGCCTTCAGAGGAGGCACACAGTTTTGTTCAGATTGCCCCGAGCAGATATATCAGAGGGGACAGTTGGTGGTACAGTGGTACAGACATGTTACTTAGCATTTACCATTTGCCACAGGGTCACTCTTCCATGCCAGGCTTTAATATGAGCCCATTGAGACAGTTGCCTAGTCTTGTTTTGATTGAGACTATCACAAAGTATTGTTGGTTTACTGTTTGTGCCCAGATTCAGCAGAGATCCAGTTCAGAGACAACCTCAGCAGCAAGTATATGGTGCGGCAGGTATTGCATTTGATGTATATTGCTCATGATTGTTGCTTAGACTTGTTTATACATGATAGTACACTAACTCTACATATGATGATTGATTTGGTGATCTAGTTTTTATGATATGTGATTGGGCCCTTGGTGATGTCAGTCCACCCATTCCTGGTAGGCTCCTGTTATATGCACATCGGGTTACACCCCTACTCTTGGTATAGACTTGGTCATTTAGTTCCCTTAGGCAGCTGACTTTGGATCCACCTTCACCTTCTCCATCCGTCTGACTCATACATGATATACTTTCCCGACATGGATTCCGATTTGTGACCTTGAGGATCCCTTTCCCCACTGATCTCTGAGTATGCCATGATTCCCTGTATATTGTGCCTCGGCTCTTTAGTGTGTGAGATGCACTCTCAAACCTGGGATTTGCTCCTGTCGGTTGCCCCCAATGTTGCAATGCAGTTAGGATTGTGTAGCCTCACCGGGTGTTCCCCATTGGTCATCGAAGCATGTATTGCTCACCCCCATTACTTTGCAGTATGAGCACCATGATTATATCTATTGAGATATGTATGTAGCCCAAAAGGGCCTTGATGTAAATTGAAGAAATGAAGAAATGTAAAGCAAGCCAAAAAGGCTTTTTGTAAATGTAAATCTAGCCAAAAAAGGGCTAAGTATGAAACTCATTGTAAAATCCATGCAATGTGTTTATAAACACACATGGACACCAGTCAGCCATACATGTCAGCATTTGTAGTGGTTATTTCCTCACCTAGTCCTGCGGGGCAAGGAGGTGAGAGGGAGCAAGGGACAAGCTCAAGATTGTCCCCTAGAGTCTCAAGTTACGGTTTGTCGAACACCCAGTTTGGCGGCTCTAGAAAAGAACCTCACAGAGTCTTCGAGCACGGATGTGAGTTGTGAGATACTTGTTAGATGACCAGTGGCGGTTTCCTTGCACTATACCCATTTGTGAGGCACCACCCTTCCCCATGTTTTGTCATGGTATGCTTATCTCAGTGGACCCTACTTTCCCGAGTTATCCGAAAGGTCACATGATCCTCATCCTCCTCATCCTTGTCATCCCTCATCCTTCGCCATGTATCCCACATCACCCAAAGTCAGCTAGGTGGTCAAGTCTATAGGTTGTGCATAGCAGTTGAGTCTTTTGGATGGGGTGGGCCCACCTCACCTGGGGCCTTATATTTTTCGGAATTTAATGCAGTTTTGATCACCATATTATTATCATGATGTTTAGTAATGTACTAACTTGTATAAGGAAGCCTTTCACTTCATGATTGCATACAGGTATTCAGCCGGCACCATTGTTGACTAGATTTGACTTGGTCAAACTAGGTTGACCAGGCCAAAAATGGGCCCGAAAAAATGTTGCGACCGGAATTTCGATTTTGGTAAATTATTATCTACAAAGGACCCATATGAGCCTCCAAGTGACAAAATGCAAAAAGATCGAGGCGTTTGTGAGATTTTTAATTATTACTGGTCATTAATGACCTGTTTTAATTAAAAATCATGGATTTTGGGCAAATAATGCCTAAGTGATGGATCGGGGTCGTTCGAGTGGTCATTCCTACTATTTTTGGGGTCCACGATCACATTGCAGCAGACCGTTCGACAATCCGGGCACTCTAGGTGGGTCAAAATCCTAGATTTCATATTCAGCAATAAAAACCAGCAATAAAATACATGGAAAATCAAAAATTGACAAAGGCAACTATAGCAAAAGGAAAAAATCAATGGCTGACAAATAAAAGGGTGATTCCTAAGGTAAATTGGTAATGTTTGACATGGCATTTGTACATTATGGGTCCCTCCATTGGGCCAACTCTCTAGATGGGTCGAATTTCCCCATGGGGGCGTTTTTCCTCTTTGGCAAATTCATTTTTGATGATGATGTGTATTGTGGGACCTTGGTATAATGAGTTGGGGGGATAAAACACCCCATAGACACCCCCCTATCACATTGTATGTATTGTAGGGGCCCCACAAGGGGACCCCCTCTCCACATGTGCACTCTCCTTGGGCAATTCGCACCCCCATGAGGAGGCATCTCCTCCATTCGATTTGATCATGAGGGATTAAATCCCAACCCTCCATTTTGGGGGGAAACTTGTTGTGAGAGTGGCCCCTCTCTATAAGAGAAGGCACTCACCCATTGTACCACCTCTCTTGGCATTTTTGGACTTGGAATAGAAGAGAAAACGACTTGGAGCTCTCTCTACTTGTGTCTTGTGGTGATGTTCTTTGAGGTTGTTGATTGCCAAACTATCTTGATACACTAGTGTAGGTTGTTTTTATTTCTGGCATTTGTTTCTCACCATTGTTTGCAGCTAATACATCTCTTGGAGGAGGGCGCACCATTTGGATGCCACTGTTGCTTCACTCTCCGGGATTGGTAACAAAGGGAAGTGTTTTTGCCATTTTAGCCAATCATTTTCTCTCATTTTTATTTGTATTGTTGTAGATTTCACTTGCTTATCATACTGATTTGATCTATTGTCCATTGGTTTTGGCAGGCAAGGAGGACGAGTTGGTGGGACTGGGGAAATCAAACTCACTTGGGGACTTCAGCAATCCACTCTATTTGATCTTTGGGACATTCTAACCTCAGCAAAATCAAAGAATTCAGCTCATTCCAAGTAGGTGTTCCATTTCTTCCTCTTGCATTTTTTCTGAATAGTCTTAGAGAGAAAATTCACGTTAAAACCCTAAAAATTAAAATCTTTAAAATCAACCGTTAGAATTAGTTGTCCTTAAAAACCCACTAATGATATGTGCTTAAACCTCTATATCTCAAGTTTCATTTAATTCCGACCCCGTTTACCCATAGAACTAGGCACTGATCTCTCACTGATTTCGCCCTCCTTGGGCATTTTAGCCAGTCACATTGTTGGGTCATTTTCCGGGTTGTGGGTACTCTTGATTTAAGTTTAGAATGTTATGTTACCATAAGAAATAAAGTTTCATCGGTTGGAAGTGATTAAAAACGTTAATTTCTCGCTGCCCTAGGTCCATTCGACTCACTATTTAACCATTTTCTTGGGCAGTTTTACTTCAGCAATTCACTTCCATTTCGTGGTAACTCCCTAGACTATTTCAGCCAATAAATCACTAAGCTAATCCTATTTTCTAATCATACTTGATTGCTGGTCACTTATTACACCACCATTATTTCATCATTTGTGTCCATCAGTTGGCCGAATTTAGACTTAGGAGCTCACCTACACTCATTCCGTGTTTCCATCTCTTATTCTTTTGGGTTTGGGTGTATATTGTCTCTCAACCATCACTGGTTGAGCAGGGTCTCCCCCTCGACTTGGCTAAGTGCCTCGTCGAAAGTGACAATAGCCTTGTCCGGTGTGACTTCCGTTCATTGAACGAAAGACTTGGCCGTTGCTGGTTACACCTTCCTAGTTGTCCATCCTCTACCATCCCTATTGGGACACCTCACTTCAACAGCTAGAGTTTGTGTGATAACAATAACGATGATGAACAAACCAATATGCTTCTATGCAGCTTGAAGGCGACACATACAACCGATATATATGGTGGAAAAATTCATCGTATGCAACAAGTTGGAGCACATTTCAAAATGATTTCTTTAAAAGATTCCATGGGATCAAAGAAGAAGACTTCTTTACAGAACTTATTCGACTACAGTAGAAAGGAAACGTAGATGAATTTTCTTGTGATTGGGAAGCACTGGCCACAAGGGTACCTGGAATATCCAAAGAATGTCTAATCAAGCCATATTTAAGTTTTTAACTAGGTTAAAACCACACATACAGAACGAACTAAAACTACATGATATCCTTGACATGGAAATAGCCATACATTAGGCAAAAGCTACAAAGAAGTTGGAAAGGTCTTCGCTTCAACGATTTGACAAGTTTTATTCTAGACAGATGTCAACACAAATCAAGGATACCAGAGATCAAAAGTATCGACCACCTCATCTACGAGAAGAAAACAGTTTGGAAACTCAAAGAGTAAAAGAAGGAAAATGTAAATACCATGGAAAAAAATGGGAGCCTGGGTATAGGTGTCATAAGAAATTATACACATGTGAGGCAAAGAGAGAAAACATTCCCGATAGTGAAGATTCAGATGTAGAAGACATACAGAATACTCAAAATGCTCTCTCTGATCTAAATGATGAGGATGCTCCAAGAATATCGTTGGCAGCTATAACAAGGATAACCCAACCACAAACATTGAAGTTTAAAGGGCACATAAAAACTTAAAAGGGACAACGTGATGGTTCTAGCCGATACAAGAAGTACACACAATTTTACCAGTATCACTCTTGCCAAAAGACTAAACCATTTTGTATATCTCGTACCTGATATGAAGGTAATGGTGGCAGATGGGAAGAAAATCGAAAATGTAGGTAAATGCCACAAGGTTAAGTTGCAAATACAAGAAAATAATTTAGAATCTGAATTCTATGAAGCAAATAAGTGTTTCGAAGCACTGAAGAAAATTATGTCCTCAACATCGGTATTAGCTACCCCAGACTTTACAAAACCATTTATAATAGAATGTGATGCTTCAGGATTTGGGATTGGGGCAGTATTAATGGAAGAAGAAGAACGGATAACCTTCGGAAGTCAGAAGCTCAATAAGTGAGAAAGTTTGGCGTCTACTTGTGACAAAGAGATGCTTGCCATTATACATACACTAGCGAGATGGCGACAATACCTCTTGGGAAGCAAAATTTTAATACGTACGGACCATAATAGTCTTCAATACCTTCTTCAACAAAAAACATTGTCCACAGAACAACAAAAGTGGGTAAAAAAAATCACCATATTTGACATAAAAATACTTTATAAAAGGGGAAAGGATAATGTAGTTGTTGATGCTCTTTCATGCAAGGACGAAGAAATAATTTCATATGCAATTTCAATCATGATACCTGAATGGTTGGATGAAATCCAAAGTGAGTATGCCAAGGACCAAGAAACATATGCCATAATCAACAATATCTATCAAAATCCAAAATTTGAATAGAAGAATGACACTGTTTGGTATAAAGGAATAATTTATTTAATTCCAACATCAAAGTTTAAGTCCAAAGTTTTGAAAGAATCCCATGACTCACCAGCTGCAGGGCATGTGGGATTGTTCAAAACTTACTATAATGCCCGACAATCATTTTTTGGAAAGGGATGCATAAGGAGATTCAAAAATAACATAGTAGAATGTGACAAATGCCAAAGAAACAAAAGTGAAAACATCATGACTCCAGGGTTACTTCATCCTCTACACATCTTAAACCAAAAATGGTAAGAAATTTCCATGGATTTCATTGATGGGTTGCCCACATCAAAAGGGAAGGACAAAATTTTCTTGGTGGTGGATCGATTAACCAAGTACACACAGTTCATAGGTGTTAAGAAAATAGACTCAACAAAACAAATTGCTGAAGTGTTCTGCAAGAACATATACAAATTACATCGGTTTCCAAAGGTCATTGTTAGTGATAGGGACACAAGGTTTAAAGGTAAATTCTGGAAAGAGTTTTGCAAACACATCGGTACATCACTTAACATGAGTTCATCTTATCATCCCCAAATAGATGGACAAACAAAAGTTGACAATAAATGTTTGGAAGCCTACCTCCGTTGTTTCATAACCAATAAGCAGAGTAAATGGTTCCAATGGTTGCACCTTGCAGAATGGTAGTACAACTCTTCATATCACACCTCAGCAAAAATGACCCCTTTTCAAGCCTTGTATGGTTATGAACCTCCCAAATGGAAGGAGTTTGTTTCAAGCAATATCAATGTTCCAGCAGTGAAAAATCAATTAGACGAGATGTTATCACCTATTTTGTACAAATGGTTGAAACCTTATTGAGCCGCCAGTGTTGGAACACATCAGTGTTCACTTCCAGAGTATCTGGGTTTCAGATATTTGGGTCTAGCCAGTTTTGGCTAGCCAGTTTTGTTTTTGAGTCGACATGACCATGGCCCCATGGGGGTTTGTATCAAAGTATGCTAGTAGGGTCTGAGTGGCTCGGTTCCCCATGACTGAATTAAACAACTAAGGTATTCCAGGGAGTTTTTTCACCGTCAGATTATACTTTGCTTCAGGCGAGATATAATCTCTTGGTTTTTCTCCCGCTTCCTCCAAAGCTGGAATGCCCGATTTTGGAAATTTGGCCATGGGGGGTTATTAGAGTCCAACTATAATGTATAAACCTACTAGACACTATTAGAATAGGTTTTGGTCATGTCCTAAGTCTTTAGGACCCCCAGAAAAATTTTCGAAAAAATTTTACCGGACGGGTCGGAATTGGGGTTTTTTAATTTTTTTTAATTAATTAAATTTTAATTAAATTTCTCTATAGTTTAAATAGAGAAATTTGAGTTTGTAATATGTCAGTCATCCGGGATCCGATTTCAGTGATTGAAGGCTCCAGACTTAAGCCAAAAATCATTCATGATCCCCTGACCAGCTAACCCTAAGTTTCAGACAATTATTTGGCCTCATAATTAATATTTTCTCAAAAAATCAAAAAATGAGAAATATTAATTAAAATATTCAAAAAATAATAAATTGGAGATAATTTAAATCTCTCCAAAAGAGGCCAAATTGAATAAAGTAAAAGTCAAAATGACATGGCAAAAAGCATTTATGATGATTGGAATCTTCACCCACCTGATTCAGATCAGTTTCGGAGCACTGGGAGTGATCTACAGTTGAGAAATTCACCCACCTTCATGCAAATTCGTTTTTGTGATTTGGCAATTAATTAATGGGTTGTTGGATTTTGAAATCAATGCATGTGGGGCTCCTTCCTCAAATTATGGGCTCCAAACTCAAGCTTAATGTTGAGTTAAGACTCCAAGCTCGATTTGGTTGGTGTTGACATGGTTTTGATTGGATTAAGATGGAGTTTTTGGCTCTCTTCATGCCAAATTCGAATTAGGGTTTTAGGCTAGTGTTTTGTTATTTAGGAGAAGCCATTTTGGCTTTCTTTGGATGGAGAATTATTGTAAACTTACTCTGCGGAGATTGTAATAGCTATAGGCTATCATTGGAAATAAAGTTGGCTTTGGAGACAAATTTGTGTACACTTCTATTGGTTCATGAGTTACTAATTTATTTTGAGGTAATATCTGTAATGTTTTCTTGATTTATGCAATTTCAAAGTTTGATTTAAATACATGCTTAGATCTCTTTCTTAAGAGCGTAGGGCAAACATTTGATGGTCCCAATTTGTTTGCTAGGCTTAGGCTTGAATAGTATAAAGAGTGCAACTTGTAATCGGTCTTACTACCTTGTCTCTTTATGCATTTTTGTCTAACTCTCTATATTTGATCAAGCTTTGTTTGTGTAAGTTTTTGTGCATTGCATATCTTCAAAACGGTTGAGATGAGATGAACTCGGTTGTATCTCCCTCTTCTCCACCAACAAAAACCTTTACTAATAGTGTGTTTGCAGGATACTTCCAAGGAGCAAGATCTTAAGATTGGCATCAAAGCAGAGAGGGTTTCCTCTTCCATCAACAAAGTTTTCATCTTTCAAACTTGGTTACAAAAGGGTTCTTTCTTCAAACCCCTCTTATTTGCTCCTTGTTTCCCTTTTCTCATTGGTTTGCTAGCCCTTGCCTCTTAAAACCCTCCTCCTTAGCTTTCGTTTGGCCATAGTTACCCCTCTTTCTTCCCTTTCGTTTTGGCTCTAGTCTCTTTGACTTCCCCTCTCCATCTAGCTCTCGATTTACCTTCCCTTCCACCTTTCGTCTTTCCCTCTTTTATCCTCTCGCTCCCCATCTTCTAGATTCCATCTCTCCCCCTCGTTTTCTCCAAAAAGAGCCCTAAAGTATCCCAAAAGATCAAAAACGAATTGTTAAGTTAGTTTATTTTTTGTTAGAGTATTAGCTTCTCTTTTTGCAAGATAGTTTGTCATAGTTAGATCTTAGGTTTTACTTGCATCTTGTAGATCAATTTCATGCATTGAAAAGTAAGTGTTAGAAGCATTCTAGATCTCTTGTTTCACACTAGTATAGTTTGCATTTTTAAACCCTAGTTGCAAGTTTAAAAGATAGAATTGTTTTTACAAAAATATTTCAAAATTTTTTACATTCTAGATCTCTTTCTCATCATTTTTTAAGCATATGTTGTTCGCTGGTCCGTTTTTTCTTTTATGCATTTTTGAAATAAAAAATCTCATAAACTAATTTTGTGAAGTCTTTTGTAGACTCTAGTTTAAATAGCTTCAAGATTTTGTCTTGTTCTAATGATTAATGGGTGCCTTGGTTGAGAATTTCTAAAACTTGTGTAGATGTTTTGAAAGGAGGAAACTTGAAGGAGCTTTGAAGAAGTAAGATCTAAGCAAAAGAAACAAAGTGAAGAAACCATGAGAATGATCAAAACTTGACGCACTTATCCTTTGTAAAAGCAAGCAAAGACTTGTTTCTTCTTTATTTTTTCCAAGTATTATCTATCTCTCAAAAGTCCTTCAAGGGTTTCAAACCCAAGGCATTTGTAATCAAGTTAATAAAAGTTCAAGTGGAGGAGGCCTCCACTTTTTGGGTTTTCTTCCCATTTGGGGAAGAGTGTGGTGATTTGTTAGGTTAGATCTTTCAATTTTTTCTTTAGAGTAGTCTTTTGTTTCATCTTGTATTTCTCTTCCAAAGCCTTTAACCGGAAGTTGTATCCTTGGGATTTCATCTCAAGGGCAGGACCACATAATTTTTTGGTTACTCTTCCTTCCCCGTCGGTTTCCTTGGTAGAGCTTTCAGCTAGCTGGAGGTTCTCAAGTGCAGGCGGTTCTAGTGGTTGACCTTGTTCGGAGGTTGATCCCACCTTAGAGTAAAACTGTTGGTAGAACACTAAGTCCTTTTAGCATTATTTCATTCTACAAATAGCATGTTAGTTGTCTCTTACTTTATTTGAGCTATCACATGGTTTAATTCTACAAAGCTTCATAACTGTTTTTCACAACTGCTTCTATTTTCTTAAAATAAACAAAGCCTCTTGAACTTGGCCAAATCCAAGTCAAGAGCACTCTCTGTCGGAGAGCATTGTTAGATTTGCACTTTTCCTTGCATTAGGCATTGTAAGCTTAGCAAGTCTCTTGAACTGTGGTCATAAGATCAAGTCAAGAGCGCTCTCTGTCGGAGAGTTGAACAAGGTTCTCTAATAATAAAAAAATTCACTCATACACACCTTTAATTAATTTACCTTGGTTTCTGTCCTACACCCGTATGCTCTGCCAACCGGAAACGGTTGGGCTAGTACTCAGAAAGGTGGAAGACTTGTTAATTTACAAGTGAAAATCTAATTAAAACTTTCGACCCATAACCAACGAACCGGCGTTGTCATAAAGTATTTTAATTAGTTCTCAGGGGAGGCGCCGGACCGCCCAATCTGCGACACGGTGGCTGGTTAGCATTGCGCGCCTCGCTGTGATTCCAGACAGGCCCCGACATGTCTCTTAAAGGAGCTGCTTAAAATTACTTTCCGGATACTCTTGAAACATCCTTGGTTTTAGCCCTAATAATCAAGACAATTAAAATTTTAAATTTACCAAGATAAGCTGCACAACGTTCTCACAAACTTTCCAATTCAAGCACTTGTATCAAGTTTTCACTTTCACATTAAATTTTTGACTCCATAAGGCACTGGTCCTTCATCTTATATTTTGCCTTCTTAAATATCTACATTGGAGTTATCTGTTATATTTCATGAAAAGTGATTGACTTATTGCCCAAGTGTATCTTTCATCTTGTGTTTTGCAACGTGGATTGCGTTATCTTGTCTTACTATTTAAAGTTTTATAATTGTCTTTCACCTCAAAAAACTCCTAAAAAACACCCATCCGCATCACAACACCCAAAAAACACTATCAATACAAGAGCCTTAGTGAAACTCTCTTTTAGGGACTACCCCCCTTGGCTTCGTTAGGAGTTAGCCTAAACGGAGGAGCTGGGATTCAGGTGACAGTACCTGGCTCATTGCTTGCCCCCAAGGCCACACCTCTCTCACTTGTAGTGAAGAGACAGCTTTCGAAAGATTTCCGCTGCTGGTGTGCATATTGGCGGACAACACGAGACACAGAAGACAATCGAATTACTCAAAGATAACTTAACAAATGCCCAGAATCGTATGAAGCAGCAAGCAGACCAACACAGAACGGATTTTCAGAGTACACAAGCATGGAACAAGAACACAAGTAAAAAGTAAAACGTGAATACAAATTCACTGACTTCAAAGTTGATATAGTGCAATAACATGAATATGTAGTATAAATTTGCTTCAATTGCAGCTGCAGGAGATGAGTAATGGGCCCAAGATGAATAAATCTTATGCCAAAATTGTGCTTAACTTTTCATGGATAAGCACACTATCAAATTTATAACACTACACCTATTTTTATCAAACTACACAACCCATCTGAAATGTTTTTTAATATAAAATGGGCATTACTTACCCTAACACTTGTTACAGATATATTTAGATCAATGAATCATTTTAGAGTTGATCTTTACAACATAAAATGTAAAACCCTCAAACATGGAAATAACACAAAAACGGTGCCATTGTTCTTGAGAAATTACTTATTATAGGACTTGAATGGTTGAAAATAGTAAGGCATGCCCTGTAAACTACAGAGAAAATAAGGTTGATTCATGTAATGATGATATGATCTCTACTTTGTATTTACATAAGTGAAAGAGTTTAGGAAGATGGGACCATGCGGGAGCATTCTCTCAAACATGGAAAATAACACAAAAATGGTGCCAATGTTCTTGAGAAATTAGTTATTATAGGACTTGAATGGTTAAAAATAGTAAGGCATGCCCTGTAAACTACAGAGAAAATAAGGTTGATTCACATAATGATGATATGATCTCTACTTTTTATTTACATAAGTGAAGGAGTTTAGGAAAATAGGACCACGTGTGAGCATTCTCTACATCAACAAAAAGCAACCACCCATTTACAACCCAGTCGCAGGTACAACCACATGGAATCCACAAGGTCAAGTATATGGAAACCTTTCAAATACCTTGTTTGCAAATCGAGGAAGATTTTCATTAGGATTTTCCCGGAAAAAATTTGTCAGTAGTCTGGAATCAAGCTGCAGTCCCAAAGTACGACAGAACCCAATGCAAAAAGCACACACATATAAGATTAGAAGATTAGAGTCTTTGAAGAGCTAGAAAAAAGGAAATCACTAAGAGTTACCAAATATTGATAAGATTGGCACAAAATAACCATCAAAGAGATAAATTTGTACCTGAGACTCATCCACAGATATTGGAAGATTAAGGAGATAATTAGCTGACTCTGCTACATCTGTCTCCTTATCACTAAGTAGCTTGAAATTGCTCTTCTCCATCACCTGAGAAAAACTATAAGTACAGGAAGGAAAAAAATAGGACTAGTATATGCAAATGCACATTTCACATAGAAAAAGATTTGCAGTATATTATATGCAATTAAAAGAAAGTAAAAAGAACCTAATTTAATAAGCCTCAAGAAACAGATAAATTGCACTTACATCAATGAAACACCAAATATGCAAGTTTTCTGACTTATATCACATGTAAGGGCACAGTTAAAGAAAATTACATCAAGTTATATAAACTATAAGTTCTAAGATACATGAAATTAAAGTTTTAAGACAAACATTAAAGTTTTAAAGGGCCTCCGGAGTCTAGAAATCATCCACAGACATCAAGAGAGCAGTGAGGGTTATGAGCACCTAGTAAAGATGCAGATAAAGAAGGCCTTCACAGAGAGTTCCTCAAACATGGTTTTGGTTCTCTACACTTTTACATTGCTGATGTATTTAATCATGTTGTTTGTCATGGTTTTCCTTCTTCATGGTCTAACCATATCAGCCACCTTTTCAAATACAGGAATAAATGAACCTCTTAACAATTACAGAAATGTTGCCACTGGGCACACTTTCCTAAGCTCTAAGGCACATGCCTTTCAAACCACTTTGAGAGGAGGAACCTTGGAGCTAGAGGACAAACAAACTTCCTATTTATGCACAACCTAGCAGTCAATGGATTGGCAAGGAATCAACTGCTAACACAGCACAACTATGGACCTTCCCCCAACATGTCACTAATGGAGGAAGCTTCTCTTTTAGGTTTCCTAGACCCAGCAGTGAATGAGCCTAGACTAACCAAGGGAGAGACCCTAGCCAAGCTTTTTCCCAGGCCAACTATAGAGGACCTAACTAACCTAGGATACTTGCCTAGCTATATTTTGATGAAAGAGGTGCCTAAGTATTATATGATTGATTAATCAAGACACACTCTAAGTTAACATTCCATTGATATGATCAAATTTACAATGAAAGCAAAATACATGATACCATAGGCAAAATCAAATGTGAGCATTATATAAAAAATGAACAATGATTACTCTTAAATAATAACACCCCCCCACCCCAAAATGGCTTTGAGTCACAAGGTGTATCAAGTTAATATAGCATCATCTACTTTAGGGGTTTAACGATGATGCTCGGCCCAATCTTTCAGGGCATTAACCAAGGAACTATAGTAAAGCATTACCCTCACTTCATAATTAATTATATCATTCAACAAAGCATTCACAAGTAATTGAATTTGGATTAGGTTATGTGGATCATTAGGATCATAGCATACTTCAAATATTCACCATATAGATAATTCAATTTAGGCAATGTGAACAACAAATGCTATGAGAAAAACTTGGGAAGGAAGAAGTAATGTTTGAATATTAGGTCCTATTTACTAACCATGGTGAGCATGCAGCTCGAGTAATTAAAGTGACGATCAAAAACACCAAATTGCACAAGGTTAGTATGCCTCCTCAAAAGATCTTATACACTAACTACTGCTGCAATTTTCAGATCTGCAATAGGACATGTAACAATAGTAGAAACCAGCAAAGAGATGAGCTCTAATTAGCTTATAGAATGGCTAGTAATAGTTAACATGCACCTAGGATTTAATATTAAAAAATCAAACCCTAGATCCACAATAATAGTATGATTTACAAAGCTAACTTAGATGAGAATTGTTATAGGTTGAGATCTGAAAATAAATAACATAACAGCAAGATAAACTAGCAAGAACTTTAGATCTAACAATGTGGAATAGCTTACTAGTTGAAAGACTTCAGGTAAAAGATCAAAATACACCCGAAATGTTTGATTAAAAGTGTTGGTTTTTAACTTAAATTATGAAGGTGTATGAGCTTATGCTCCTTAGGGTTTATAATTAAAAGTTTGATTCACCAAGGAGGGGGATCAAATCCCCTTAAGTCTCTTTTGAAAACTAGATCCAAGTACCTACAAAATAAGAAAAATAGATGAGTAAATATGTATAATGGAAGAAAATGGAATTTGAAACAAAATACAAATTACAAAATCTTAGATCTAGTGCCTTGAGGGAAGCACTTGTTGGGTGTAATATTCCAACTGA
Organism: Larix kaempferi; assembly: GCA_027924585.1. Lineage (NCBI taxonomy): Eukaryota > Viridiplantae > Streptophyta > Pinopsida > Pinales > Pinaceae > Larix > Larix kaempferi. The sequence continues at coordinate 4,569,197 of BSBM01000397.1, read as the reverse complement.
TAACTTATGTCTGTTTATGGAGTTTCTGATGATGTAGTTGCTTGCTAGTAGTCTTTATGTCTCAATACTTGAAGGAAACATGAATGCATGTACTGCACTATGCTTGCATGAGCATGAATGCAAATGCATGGGTTTGCTAACCCCTAAATAACCCAGATAATCAAAAATGCTATAAAATAGGGATAAAAAAGATGCATGTACATACCAACAGATGAAGTAGTGGATGTATGGCAATATGAGACCAGCATGCAAGAATTGTGCCAAGGATCGGACGAGATATGAAAGAGTCTCTCTCCAATAATGCGCCCTTGTAAGGAATGCGCCCTCTTCAGACTGAGAAGTGGGTAATAATGGCTCCAATGATGCTAGAATGCTGCAAGAAGCTAGAACTAGGGTTATATTGCCTTTCTGATTGAGATGGAGTAAGCATGCAGACCATGCATGAAGTCTGAGCCCTAATGATAGTAGTAATGCTGAATCTGGATGATCCAACCCTGATAGTGACTAGGGCAGATAGATTTCGCTGCCGAAATACACTGAATGGTTGAGTGGTGTGCCCTCAACCCTAAACTGGCTCACTGAGCTCTCCAAGTCGACTTCTCAAATCAATAATCAAATAAGCAGACCTTACTCACTCAATTTACCTTTCTTTTATAACTTTTACAAGTCTGACCTAACTTTTGCATGACTAGGTCGCTTTTCTCTTCTAATTTCCAGTTGACTTGCATGCAGTGCTTTCTATGTGTATGAAAACTCAAATAAGGTGTTTCAGTGCATGCATCATGAAATATGGCCCACATGCCATGCATGCAGGTGGCCCCTAGTTCTTGTGGCCCTCATTTACCTGTTGATGATCTAATAACCATGAATTGAGATCTTCTTATGGTGTAAATGGCATCAATCCTCAGTCAATTCCCTGAATGTCAATACCCGCTTGAACCTATGGGAATTAGATAGGTTAGCGGGATGGTCCTCTGTGCTTAAGCAGAAGAGGACATTGCATTGGGAAAATGGAGTTAAAGAGCAAGATGAAGGATGGAACAGATCTTCAAGGGAGAGTGGAGGACAAGTCAATTCCTCTCCTTTGCTAGCCAAAGCCATCAAGTAAATCTCCTACTCCAAGCAATTTGTGGGTATCTTGAGATCATCAAGAGGCATAGCAATCCATCTAAACACAAGCACCCATCAAATGTTAGTAAAATACCTAGTGATTGAAGTTGAAAATGAACAAAAGAGGTTGCAACAATCTAATGAAACAAAAGCAACTTCAAACATAAAGGTCAAGGTTGCAGCAATCATCCATTACCTTACTAAGTATAAGTAAAATCTAAACAAGATTACCTCAAACCCTTGTGAAGAGAACATCCACCATCCACATTACAAATGCACCATTAAACACCAACAAGAAGAGCCCCAAGAACAATAGAAGAAAGAAGCAAAAGAGTATTGTTATTTCATTCACCAAAATTTCGACACTAAGAGAGAAAATGAACATCCCTTTATAGCCTAAGGGGATTGAATTCCTCTTGTGATGAGGTCCAAAAGTTGTTACAATAGTTTGTTACATGAGTGATGATCTCTAGATGATAGGATCTAGATCTAGGGTCTAGATTTCCTTCATTATAACAAGAATCAATGCCAACTAGCCAAGTCATTGAGCTCAATGAGGGAGAATTCAACCCTTGACAATTAACAATTATAGAATAATCCCAATACCATGGGGCTCCCTCAATACAAGCGGAAAATACCATGAGGATGTTGAAACCAAGTGCCAAAAACCATGTGTTGTTTCCATGATCCAAGGAGCTAGTCAAATCCACATTAATTGATGAAGTCGTCGGGCCAAACAATTTGATTAAGATAAGTTGATCCATGTGTTTGGAAGTGAGATGAGTGGCTAGGATCTAATCTTGTGTTGAGAATAACTTTAGTAGATCCCAATGTGCCTCCACATGTGTTCCAAGTGAGCCACATCATCAAATGCGTCAACATATGTGCCACCAAGCCACCCAGGCAAATTGACTTAGGAAATATTGGCTAATTTCTCTCAAAATAATCCAAAAAGTGCAATGTCAATTGAGAAATAGAAGATAAAATGCACTTTTTGCCTCTTAGTGATCAATTAGACACCAACTTAGGCTTTTTTTAAATTAAAAACTTAGGTGTTCCAGTAATTAATCTATCATGTGCTAAAATAAGCCTGTGTAAACCCCCTATGATAGGAAAACCCTTCAAATGGACAAACACCCTGCAAGGTGAAGGTTGATTTGGATAGTAGGGCCAGATGGGTGCCTAAATCTACCAAAATGCTGTCAAGATAGTGGTTGAATCATTCCCATGCACAATCATAAAGTTTTCAGGCTCCTCGCTAACACTTAAAAGATTACCCTATAGAATCTAACCAATCTAGGAGAATGCCTTGACACGCAAGTATGGGAGGCTGAAGAAGAGCCAAATGGGTTGCCAAATTTACTCTTAGTTCTAGAAAACATTGAATATATAATTCCCATGCATGTCCATGAAAATCGGCACTACAGTCTCTAGGGAAAGGCCCACCACCTTTTTAGAACAGAGTGATATGAGGCAGTAGTGACCAATCTGAGGCCATATACAATAGATAAGTGACCAAATGGGTATCCAAATATGCTTTTGAAATCCCTGGATACCTTGTACAACTCAAGATATGAGTTAGGCACCTTCTGGCACCTATAGGCATTGATACACTAGCACTAAAAACCTTGACACTCTGAAGAAGACTTGATGAAATCTCTGTGGCACTGAAATGGAGGTGTAGTAAGATCATAAGTGTCCCTGGTGGACCAGCAGCAAAGGGTGTCCACATGAACCAATACACAACAGATGCAATTGACCATCATAGTGAGTCATCATATAGTTAATCATGTCTTGCATGATAATATACCAACACTACAAGTATCTTCAAACAGCTTTATGAGAAACAAGATTTACAAACTAACTAGTACCATAATAATATATAAGCAATTGCAAGGACTATTTTCTTCTAAGAGGTAGACTAGGTGGAGTAGACTAAGTTTGGACAAGTGAGATTTTGGTCAAAGATGAGTTAGTTGACTCAAGATGTAGGAAGAAAGGAATCTATGTGACCTTCATAACTTAGGTGAACACTATGAAGGTGTCTCACAAAAGGGTGATGTGTAATGAGATGATCCCCCTTTAACCATCAACAATCAAACTTCCCCCTTTAACTTTGACTTTGTTTTAGCTTCTTGTTGGACTTTGTCTTCTTGGACTAGTCTTCATTTGATTTCTCGGACTCTTCTTTTCTTGTATTTCTTATTTTGGAGACCTTGGCCTTTATTTTCTTTCGAGGCCCATTAGCAAGCTTGATACTTGCTTCTTTCTTTTCTTTACTTGATTTTCTTTCTTTGACTTGCTCTTGATTTTATTTGGATTTGTAAGTACAAGGAGTCTTGGACTGGGATCTTTTTATATATGCCCTTTTTGGGGCACAAGAAGGGGAAAAGACTTTTATGCTTCAGGTCTAGAAAGATCATTGCTTCATGGCAACTCACCCCCCTTAATGATAGTCAATCCCAAGGATCTATAAGAGAACCTCCTATATCGTCACAAAACATCATTGCAACACAAGTATGCCCGAGACACAAGGATAACTGGGAGGCCTTCATGGTGAAGGGGTCACAAAGGGGAGGTCAAAGGACAACTCATCAACCATAGACCAAAGGATGCAAACCAAAGTATGGAGTGGAATGGATGATGGATGGATGGTCATAATATATAGACCTAGACAAGGGGGTAAAAATCCTCGAAAAATACTCAAAATCGTTTAAGTTCAATGGTGCATAAGTAAATCAAGGATCTACTAACCTCGTCAACTTGAAAGTGTAATACTACTAACTATACTCATTAGATAATCAATACATCAACTATGGTAATAGCAGCAGATACTAGAGAAATATAGTTAGTAGTATTACACTTGGCATGATCAATAGTATTATACTCATGGTGAGTAGGAATGTTGTATAGTTTAATGTATAGAAATAGTTATTGTTTTATGCACATACCATTATTTAGTACATCTCTCGATTATTACATGGATCACAACCTTAACTTGGCTCCACCATTGACCTTACCATCCTCCATCTCATGTCACCCCTACATCTTCAAACCCATTGGTTTGGACCTGACAGATTGACTATGGATCTCCCCTTTGTGACCTCTTTATTATGAAGGCCTCCATGTTATTCCTTGGTGTCTCGACTCTTACATGTGCGACAAAGTTCTCTGAAGTATTTATCTTCCTGTAAATCCCTGTTAATTGGCTCTATACCGAGGAGAATTGGTTTTCTGACGCCTTATGTCTTTCTTCTTGTAGACCCCTGTTGATTGGCTATGTGTTAGGATTATCACCTTCCGACCCCATATGCTTTCTTCTTGTAAAGCCCTGTTGATTAGCTATGTGCTAAGGTTGGTCGGTTGCTAAATATGTGCTCCATGGGCCTGAATCATGAAAGGCTTATTCCCCCTTCAATACCTTAAAAAGGGGCACATGAAGCAGCTCCCAAGCCAAGACTCCGTATACCAAAATGAAGAAAGCAAAAGAAGACCAAGTAAAAAATTGAAAGATCAAGCAAATAGAATAGAAGAAGCAAGTCTAAAACTTGCATGAGCCTTGAAGAAAAATGAAAGGCAAAGGTCTGAAAGGAAGAAAGTACAAGAAAAGAAGTTGTTATCACATCCATAGTAGTCAGGCTACCATGATGTAGCAAACCATATTTCTGTCCTAGAGCCAGTTCTACATTGAGATGAGCATATTTTTTGCAGCAGTGATCGATGGCTGAGTACATGCAGAGTGCCAAAGCAATGTGGCCTTTCCCCTATGTTGATGAGCCCTCTTGTTGAGTCCGGAGTGAGGCTTGCTATGTCATGGCTTATTCTGAGCAAAGCAGCAGCGATACATGTGACTGATGAGATTTCCTTGCTTTGTCAGTGTATCAGGGACAAATGTGCAGGTATATGTTTGAGCAGGTATATAACATGTGGGTGTTACATTATGGTTTTCTTTTACTTATCTTAGTAGACTAGACTTAGATTTTGTGGTGATATCATTGGTGATCATTATCTTCTTGAGTGCCAATGGAGAACAATGGACTAGTGTCAGTGTTGTGTTTTTGATGTATGGTTGCCAGTAGGATTATCCTTTGTTAGTTGAGTTCATCTCCCACTATTTGTTGGCACCACCCTACCACTTGTCTTGTCGTCCATCTGTATCCTCCATGCAATAGGCTACCCTGTGGCTATGGACTTGACTGGTGTGATCAAAGAGCTTCCCCCATTGTGACCTCTATGTATTGATAGGCCCCCATCTTTACTTGTGTCTCGACTCCGGACTATGAAAGTGTCCCCATTAGTCCTCCAAGCAAGTTATCCTATCATCATTACATGTATCAATGTGACTTATGCTATATCTGAAGAAATGTGGGCCAAAATGCCATATGAAAACAATGAAAAATCAATCCAAAAGGCTAAGTGTGAAATGAAATGAAAAAGGGCCAAATAAAAAGCAGATGTGGAACAATTGAAAATCAAAATGACTGTTGGCCATATATGAAATATAAATGTAATGATTATTCCTCATGGAGCCCAAAAGGGCATGGAAGTGAGATGGAGTAAGGGACTGCTAATTCTAATAGTCCCCTAGAACTCGAAATCAAAGTTACAGTCAGTTGTGCGCTCAACACAATGGTTCTAGAAAAGATCCTCATGGAGCCTGATTCATGCTTGCAAGTTAGTTATAGGTTGCTTGCTAGAATCTAATGGGGACATCCTAATCATTCTACCCATGTGTGAGACACCTTCATCTCATAGTGTTTTCCTATCCTGCACTTGCCACTTTGGCTTCCTTTTTCCCCTTCCTCTGAGAGACCACCAAGTTTGTTCACAAGTCACATCCCTTAATTGAGCCTTGCTGCTTTCCACCTCACTTAGGGGTAGTGAGAGATGGCCTCTATTGTTCAAAGGGGTGAATGTGAAAGCAAGTATACAATCAAAGACCGCATTGGCACTATACTATTGTTCTCACTTTGACATGTTTTTATGCTTACCTTGGCATTTTTTATCACCAATGTATATAGTTGCTTTTGCTTTAAGTCTACTACTAATGTATTTAAAAGATGAGTTTCATTGACCCCATGCATGCAGAGACACTGATACATACATGTTGCTCAGTTACATTTGTTGACTAGTTTTGACTTGGTCAACCAAGTTTGACCGATCAAAATATTGGCCCCAGGATGAACTTAGCTCCGAAGGTTCAATTTTGTATTTTTGGTTCCCATGGACCTCCATTACATCATTCCATGCCTCAGTGGTTTTGCGTCATAGTTGGTGAGATTTTTAATTATTAATATTTTTAATGGCCATATTTTATTATTTGAGCATGGATCCCACTACCAGACCATATACATTGGTTTCGGAGCCATGTAAGTACATGTTTCTAATCAATTTGGACCTTCTAAGTTCATTTATGCATTCAGATCAGGCATCCAGGCAAAGAAAATCAGCATCTTGGGCAAATTTTGAAATCTGGAAATTTTATCAGCATATAAATCAATTAAAATCATAATACCGTGACTTAGCAATGTAAGAGGAAAATCAGCAAGAGCGTAATTTTATTATTCATTGGACATACTTTGGACTTCACTGGACACACTTTATTTATGTTGTGTGGCCCCCACTCTCCATTTCACACACTAGGGAAATCGATTTCCTCATGGGGGGGGCATTAGTGGGGCAGCCACTTATGTACTCTCATTTGTATCACTTTGGCATTGTAAGGTGGGGCGCCCAAGGGAGACTTAGACCCCTAGGAATCCCCCCTCATCATATTATTATATTATGTTGTGTCCCCCCTCATTAGCTAGGGCGACTTGGAGAAATCGGCCCCCCTCTTTGGGGCAGCCCAATGTAAAATGAAAACATTCAATCCACCATTGAGTTGTTACTTGAGAGATTAAATCTCAGCTCTTGATCTCTTTGGGACTAGGGATTTTTCCTTCTCACTTATTTATAAGGAGAAGAGCAGCTCATTTGTAGGGACTTTTGGCATTTTAAACAACTGAATAGAGAGAAATTTCTTCCGGTCCAAAATTTTTGTACTCGTGAATGAATTTTTGAGAGGATGATTGGCATTGTTTCTCCATTACCTTAGAGAAGTTTTATTGTGGTTTCGGTATATTTTCGTTCACCATTCTTTTGCAGGAAAGTGAATGTCTTGGAGAGCGGCGCACCACTTGGGAAACCAATCTTGCTTCCTTCGGATTTGGTTTTAACAGGGAGTGTTTTTACCATTGTGTTAAGCATTTCTTCATCATTATTTATATCTTGTCATTGCTTACCTTTCCTATCCAACCAAACTGATTTGATCCTTCTTTGGCAGGGGAGAAAGGCACATTGGTTTACTTGGGCACTTCATTTTCAAGCCGGAACTCCATCGAAGCTTTTAAACTTGATCTTTGGCAGGGGAGTAATTGATTGCATTTCTTTCATTTGAAAATCTTTATCCAAGAGCCATCTAAATTAATTACTTGTAAAACCGTTGTTTGCTTAGATAAGCCATTCTGCTTAGAACTAGTGAAATCTGTCATTTGGATATTTGTGGCCACGTCTTAAAACCCTTAAAGACTGATTTTTATGCATTATTGACTCCATTTTCCAGTGATTAAGGCGTTGGTCTATTCTCTAAGTGCGCCCTAGGTGATTGGTAATAGGTAGTTTTGGTTGGTGGTTTGTCTCTGATTGCTTTTGTGTGCATGTATTACATTTATTCTTCATTTGAGTGATCAGATCTAGTGTTGGGCATTCATAAATCATATCTGAGTTTGTTTTGGGGGAGTATTTCATTTTGCTAACTCAAACCCCCCAGGGTCATCTTAGCCATTGACCCCTAACACTTCTTTCTGCCTAACAAGGCATCTCGTGTCATATTTTGTTTTGAATCCTTGCTTGGGTGTCTTGTTAAGTCAATGTTTCTTCGCAAAGAGAGACTAAAGTGACGAAGGACCTGGTTGGTGTGACAACCGGTTACTCATTCAGTGACCAGGACCTTTGCAGGTCACTGTGGTGGTTGCTTCCCCTCTACCATCCTGAATAGGATAACCTCAAGGGGAAGCTACAGAATCGGTGATAAAAGGAGTCCAAGAAAGAAAAGAAGACACGTCTATGAAGACAAGTCCAAGAAGGAACCTAAAAGCAAAAGTTAAAGAAAATGGGGTTTGAGTGTGATTGTCAAGGTCAAAGGGGTATCATATTCTAGCACATCAACCATTTGTGATGACAAATTCTCACTAGTGTTTGCCAAATTAATAAATGTTAAAGAGCCTTCTCCCTTTACCTTGAGTCAACCAAGTCATCCTGACCAATCCTTCACTTGACTAGCCATTTGACTTTGTCCATCCACTTCAGCCAAGAGAAAAACAATCCTTGTAATGTTCTTGATGATAATCTAGATGGTGGGATGAATATAAAACACTAGCTTCATGCTATGTATTATTCTATGCAATATTTCCTATGGTGAAGCTATGTGATGAGTCACATATATCACTTGTGTAAAGTATGCATTTGTAGCTCTAGTGCACTATCAATATTGATCATTAAAGATGTTATTTTATCCTCATTTAGGCTTTGGATGTGTTCTTTCATTATTGGGCATCATTGTCAAACTTGACCAAAGTTGACTTTTTCAACTTTTTGACTTGGTCAACAAGACCAACCGGCAATATGTAGTTTTCGTGCATCACCATTCATCATACTTCAACAATTCAACCTTTGGAGGCCAATTGGACCCTTTCAAATGTGATTTTCAGCTATTTTGGATTAGTAGGCTTTAATTTATGGATTTTCCTAAATTAAAATTAAAAAAGCCGAAGTGCAATTTTAATTATTTGGAGGAACTTGATATTGGACATTTCAAATTGGTATATGTTATGATTTTGATTGGTATGGAGCATTGAAGCAACAAAGAATCCATCCAAGGCAACTCCCATGAGATTTGAGCAAGAATTGATGAAGATACAATTAATATGAATTAATTAATCAAACTTCCTAAGGTTTGATTTTAAAAATTCCAAAGTTTAAAAAGTATGGCAACAGGAAGTCTAATGGGGAAAATAATCACTTGGGTCCTCATGAAATGTTCTTATAGTGAAAAAGTGATCATCTACTAGTGACCAACATCAATTCTTGACCACTTTTCAGCATTTCTTCACCAAGGGGGGCGCACTTGGTAAATAACCAAGCAAAATGGCATTCCAAACATTGTTGCACATATCGGCGATATATCGAAAATATCGGATATATATATCCGAGATTTCCCTTGTCCGATATATCGGATTGAAAATATTGCGAGATTTCTGATATATTGAATGTATCGCGACACATTCCCGAGATTTCCGATATATTCGAAAAAATCGCGAGTTAAATGTATATATCGGACTGCCGACCGAAATCGCAAAAACGTCACCCGGAATCGCGTTTTAAGTCCGCGGGTTGGGTTTTTGGGGTTCATGGTTTGATATCAAAAGTGTGAGAGAGCTAGAGAGGTACCCTCCATGGTGGTTAATAGAGACAACTACCCACAAATTTGAAGGCAATCATTTGGATTTTTGTTTAATTTAATCTTTGAATACTATGCTTCCTGTGTAATTCAATCAAATGGTGGCTTGACTGGAAACTGTGACTGCTGTAATGGAGAGATGCAGGGAATATTACAACAATGGCAGCATGTTGTAGTGTATGCATCAAAATAGATAACCACAAATGCTAAATCGACGCACAAAACCATTGAATAAGAGGAACAAACCCTAAGAAGTTTGGCAAGTATCCTTCCATGACTTTTTTTATGGTCAATGATCTGTGTTTAGAATTTTGGCTCTAGACCTACACTCAAACCCTTCTTTAGTATATTGTAGCTAGTTGTTCCTAGCGTTTGATGATTTTGTTGTGGTGGTGTAATGAATATATGGACTCAGTTGGAGCTTCCACTCCAATCTCACCCCGAGTACCTCCACAACCACCTACTGCTTCCAAAGGAAGAGTGGTGTCCTTTACCCATAAAAGGGGTGGAGGGAATCGATGATTCGGATTCCTATGATCTATCATTTTCATTGTATTATGTACTATTTAGTTTGTACATGCCTCATGATGATTCATCTCATGAGATACATTTATTTTGAGCATTTGATGTGATTTTGTATCATCCTATTAGGAACATGTTTCAGAATTTTCAGTTTAGTAACGATATGTGACCACTTGACATCTTATGTGTCTTATTTATTAGCTCTATCATCATATTAATGTAGCAAAGTGTCTATTTAATGTTGTTCTTGCTTTAGATGTTTAAAATTTTGAAAAAATGAGTATTTTTGGATTTTTTTAGGTCTTGCGACATTTTCCGAGATTATCCGATATTTTCCGCCGATACCACCGAGAAGTTATATTTCGGACCCTTGCCGATACTTTCCCCGAGATGATATATGCAACATTGATTCAAAAGACTTCCAAATCAGCAAGATGATTGCATGGGGTCCCACTTGACATCCCAACTCAGCAATCTAGAAAATAATTTGTAATTTTTATTATGTAACTTGGGCTCAATGAAGCAATTCGCCCCCCTCATGAAGATAGTCATTTCCAATCATTTTTAAAATGTAAAATGTAATGATTTATCTTAGCTACTGATTTGGCTTCTCTAAGATTTAATCTCATCCCTCAATCTTATGATTAGGGATTTAGCTTCTCTCTTGTTCTACTAAAAAGATAAGCAAACACTGTGTATGGACTTTACAGCAATACAAAGATTCATTCTACTTCATTTTTCTTGTGTCTTGAGTGACTTTGGAGCTTGGATTTCAATTGTTTATTTTTCTCCCTTAGTTTACTTATGATGGTGATTGAATTCAAGGAAAAAATTCATTGTATCTTGTGTGTGAAATCGCCCCCCCTTTATATGCCTATGCACCCTAGGGGTTTGTGAGCATTTTTTCAAGGAGTTATCTTTGCTTATAGCTTGTTTCTCTTCGGATTATTGTTTACTTCATTCAGACACCTTTCTTCACTTGTTTGCTCAGGTTTTTATTTCACGAATCTTATTGATGCTCATTTGTCGTGTGTTTATTTTGCAAGTTGGAGAAATCAATTTGTCAAGAGTGCCTCGAGTCAAATGCTTGGCAAATCTACCTAAGAGGTCACCACCAAGGAAGCTACCGCAATGCAACTTAGTGCTAGGGGGAGGGAAACAACTCCATAGCCCACTAGTCAAATGAAAATCACACTTTTTCAATTTCAGCTTGTTTCCACCACTAGATGTTGGTTGTTGGTTGTCAGTTTGAAGCAAAGTTACATCCTAGGCACTTACACATTAAAGTCTGGACTAAATCTCATTAAAATCATCTAGGAGAATAGGCACTAATCATCCATAAGCTAGATTTTCAATCTGGTAATTAATTTCCAGCATTTTGTGACTTTTTGGCTTGTTGTAAATTTATTTCTGACCTTAAATACTTAGAGCAACAAGTTGTTGCTACAACTAAGATCATTTAAAACATGTCCCAACAAACTAATATACCCATTTAACTCATACTTCCATGCCTAAAACACCTAAACATCAAGAAATTTGAACATAACCGATTTGGTTAATCATATATCTTAGCTTGTAAGTTGTAACTAATCCTAGGTGACCAAGACAACATTCCATACACCTAAGCTAAATCATAGGTCACAAATCTAGTAGCTAGGGATATTTTTTATCTTTCATCATCCATCATCCCTTAGCCATTTTCCCAAGGTGACACATTTATGCCCTTTGTAATTTGCAAGGCACCCTGTCCCAAACAAATCGATCTTGTGAGTACTGTGGGAAAGCTAGTTTACTGGCAAGTACCCAAAAAAGCTCAACTAGGGACACCTCTCGTGGTTAGACTAAGTCTACCTTCGGTGGATTCAGGAGACCTAAAAAGAGGGGACCCTGTCTATGTGACACTTTGAGGCAGTGTCCCAAGGTTCCATCTACCTAGCAACCTATTTTAACATGACCTCTTTCCTCCACAGAATTAACACATTGGGTGTCTCAACTTCAAGCAAAGAGAGAAACACATATCTTCCCTCTACTTTTCAAAAGGGATTGTTGCTATTGGTAGTGTGCAACACCAATGTTGGTTTTCAAAGGATTCTTCACTTCTTAAGACCATTAATATCTCTATTGAGCATCCCTCCCTTTTTGATAGTCTTGACACTCGTAGTACTCTCCTACCTACAAAATAGGAGTTGAAACAGTGGTCAAAGAAGATATTTACCATTGGAACATTCAAGTTACTTGAATTGACCCCTTGGGTCTGGAACCTATTACCAACTGAGTTGCACATAGTTGGACTTCAAGAAAACCGCCAAAGTTTGCACAAGTACTTTTGCATTAATGGTTTAATTTGAAAAATTAAAATTGTAATAAAAAAGTGGTTTGTGGGTGAAATTTTCCAATGGGATGCTCATTTTCTAAGCCAAAGCACCCATTTTACCTTTAAACCCACTTTTCCTAAGTTTTGAGTGAATATTTCTCACTCAATTTAATATTTCTCGAAAATAGCCAAAAAAGACAAAAGACATTTTCCTAAATCAGTGGAAACATGTTTGGAGTTGGTCCGGAGTTAAACTAAAATGATTTGCAATCAAATCTATGTCAATTCAAGCTCCAAGGGGTTGATTCCAGTCAAATCCAACCAAGATCTAGTTAACTAAGCCTTGGGAAATGTGCCCCTCTTGAACTTTGTCGACTTCCTTAGGTGGAAGCCACTTATTGGGTGTGATATCAACGAGGTTCAGGTCGCCTACCTCATTTAGAGGTGGCACAATCTCCTTCATTTGGCTCTCAATCAAACCTTGGATCAAATATTTGGAGCTTAGAGTTAACTCCTTCTACTTGGATGCGCCCTCCCTTGATGATTGTGCCCCTCCTTGCATGCAAAAGTTTATAAAAGAGAGCAAGTTTGCCCTCACTCTTCATCTGAAGGTGGAACCTCTGCTCCTTTTCCTTGTAATATTTTTTCAGTTCTAGCATTAATAAAGAAGGCTTTGGAGGCTACATTGTGAGTTCATGTGATGTGTGGATGTTGGATGCTTCAAGATCTATTGAGGTAACTTTTATTTTTGCATAAAAAAAATGTTCACTGTTGGGAATGCACTGACCTTGGAAGGAAATCTATTAATTCAATAGGGTAAGGAATGAAATGTAATGATTATTTCTCATTGTCAATCGTATGAAAATGCTTTGAATATTATGCATCTCTTGTTTGAATGCTTATGTTTTCAGTCATTTATGTGATTTAAATCGGTGCCATTTAATCCTCTTGTGCAAGTTTTTCTGTGAAGCTTTTTTTGTTGCAGGTTACCAGAGCTCAAAGAGGAGGCATGCATGCTAGCATTGCCACTTCTTAAGCTGCTTCAAAGGAATCTTAGTCCCTCTTGTTCCCACTTTCATGTAGGCTCCATTCGCTTAACTTTTCTTGCTTAAGCTCGGGTTTCCTCACCTTTTAGTTCAATCTTTTATAAACTTCTTTTGGTTACTGGTTTGATAGCTTTCGAGATCTCTATTTGAAAATTAAAAAGAAGGAGATCTAGATTTCTTTTTCTAATGTTAGCATATTATAAAAGGTTTATATCTCATTACTAGCATTAGTGGTTAATCTCTTACCTTTTTGCAATTTAAAGTTGAAGATCTAACTAGCTTAAGGAAGAGAAGCTTTGTTTAAAATGATTTAAAGATAGATCTAGCATTCAAGTGCTTTTAGAATCAGTTTTCCATCTCTAAAGAGGGCAGCCAAAGACCCTAGCAAAACAAGCTTTCTAGCTTGCCTTACTAGTTAAGTTTTGCATCTTTTATTTACTTTCTTAACTTGGAATTTTTTGTGTGTTTTTTAGGCTTTTTTCCAACACTCTTAAAGTGTTCTGGGACTGTATTTAACTTTTATTAGCTTGCTGTTCTGCAGACTTTAGCGATCAGATAGAGAGGCATGTTGTCCGTTTTTCCAAGATCCAGAACATCTGAGACCCCCCAGAGGCTTCCCCTTACTTGCAATAAATTTTTCGAACCTTTGTAAGTTGTTTGGATCCTCAAACTATAAAGGACCAGCAGCATTCCATGAGGCAGAGTCTTTTGTAATAAAAAATAAAGAAGAGCAAGCAGGCTTTCAAGCACCTGCACCCCATCCCCCCAGGGGGGATCTATGTCTTTTCGTGGTTTGGTGACTTTTATTAATTTTTTGTGTTAGATTAGTTTCCTTATGCAAGCATTAGAATAAAATAACAAACGCACACAATCCGTCCTCAAGGGCTGTATAGATTAGATTTGCTTTATTTTTGTTTCATCATTTACTTCCTGCAATTCTAAAATAAAGCACCCTCGCTTTCCCGAAGTACTGCACCAGTGGAAAGAGCTTGCTCGAGTAAGCGGTGTATGGAAAAGAGACTCTTGGGTTTTAGATTAGTTAAGCAACTCACAAGCAAAATTAATAAAAGTTACCAAGGCTTAAGTTCCGTATGCTCTTGACCGATGCAGCTCAGTTTGAACAGTTGGCCAGTCAGAAAGGGACTTGAGTGACTAGCATAATAGCGCAGCGCAATCTAATAAAAACTCAATCACTAGAACTCGGGAGGTAGCGTGAAACTAACTACAAATTCAGTGGGTTGCTTTAAGTAAGTTATGCCTCGCCCAGTTGGACCCTTGGTATAGTTGTCACTACGCTCAGTTCAAAGGAGTGAGTTGGAGTTGGGCCAAACAAAGAATCAACCCACTCCCGTAATAACTCATCATTAATAAATTAAAACTGACAATCAAGACATCAGCAGCATTCCCAACACAACAACAATTTTACACATTTTTCGGCACAGGTTTACTATACAATCATTTGGTTTAAATCAATCTACCAATATGTCGTGAATGATACTTCAATTACAATGTTGCTCATTTAATTTATCTGCAGATGCATTTGTTCAGTGATTTATTCATCCACCTTTTTAACTCCTAGAACTTTTGCTTTTTCCTTTTGTAGTGTAAAAGCCATAGATTTATTTTTATAGGGACCACCCCCCTTGGCTTCACTAGGAGTAGCCTAGACGGAGGAGTCGAGTAATCAGGTGACAGCACTTGACTCTGACTTTCCCCCAAGGACACACCGAACGGCCTGAAGGTTTTCTGCCACGTTCCCCCCAAGTGTTTATTAGGCGACAACATTTTGGCGCCATTGCCAGGGATAAACTTTTCTATTCCTAGGTCACGACCTTTGTTTATTGTTTGATGCATCCAGTGAATTTTTAAAACTTACTCGGTCCATCTGGCGACTCCACTAACAAAAAATTTAACGAGGTATTCAACAAGAAGGAACTCTGACGGATTATTCACTCTCATCCCTGAGCCTAAAAAGGTTAATCGAAGAAGATTGAATAAACTAAATTCTCATAGAATCCTCGAGAATCTCGGACTTGAGTCTGTTTTAGATATCCACCTTTTATTTAAAGAATCTGAAGTAGAGAATAAAATGGGAGATTTTTTTAGTCCGTTAGATTTTACTGCTATAGTTGGTTACCCTCATGTTGTTCCTGATAAGGCAATGGAAAAATTGCCTTCCTTCCAGAGTAACAATGCAATAAGTGCTAAGGCACATTTGAAAAAATATTCTCAATGTTTTAACAAATGGTGTTTGAATGGTAAACATGAAGATGTGCAGAAAAAGTTGTTTTCCATTTCACTGGAAGAGAAAGCTTTTGATTGGTTCTCCGAACTAGACAATGATAGTTATAAGACTTTCAAGGAATTTGAAAAAGGCTTCTTGGCTAGATGGGGAGATAAGAAAGAAGATAGACACCTTTTGGTTGCCCTCAATAATATGAAAAAGAATGAGAACAAGACCATGGAAGAATTTAACAAAAAATTCAACAATCTCATTTCAAGTCTCCATGTCGAAATTAAACCTCCTGATGGCTCAATCTTGATATATTACATGGAGTCATTCAATGGAGAAATGAGGTATTAGCTAAGAGACAAAAAACCCATTGATTTAAAGAAAGCCCAAACATTAGCTAAGAAGATTGACAAAAAACATGCAATCTTCAAGAAAGTCAAACATTCTGGGTTTCACCAGGGGTAGTTCTTCATCAAGACAACCAGATAGTAAAGATAAAGCAACAGACAACATGGACCTATCCAAAGGCCTTTTAAGAGAGTTAATTGATGTCATCAAGGACATGGAAGCAAATCATGCCACACAGATAAATGCTATGCAAAACAAACTCATTGCCATGGAAAGAGATAGATCTCATGTTCCTGCCCATAGATTTCCACCGAGACCCAATCAAGTGGAAGAGAAAGTTTCCTCCCAATGACCAGAGAATTCCAAATAAACTTGAAACAACAAACTTGGTCACGGAAGAGGTTCCTCCATTTTGCAGAGATTGCAATGAGTTTCACGAGGAAGCAACTTGTCCAAATTTCAAATACATCAATGAACAAGGTCCTTCTGAAACAAATAGCTTTGTTGGTTATCCTAGTCAGCCAGAATACATAAATGTAGTTGGAAAAACTCATGCAGTGTCTAAAGAAACATGGAAGCAAGCTAAAGAAATGGCACAAGAGAAAGATAATGTGACTAAACTATTTGGTGAAAATCGAACTCTAAAAGAAATCAAAGAAATGACAAAGTTCAAAGGAATCACTTACCAAAGAAGAATGACTTCAATTCCAACCAAGTTTGATCTGCATATTCCCAAGGTAATTCATCCTCCTCCCTCAAACTTGAATATCGATGTGGACAGTTGGATGGCTGGTGCAAAAATGCTTGTTCCTATATCTGAAATCCTTAAGATCCCAAGTCAAAAGGATAAACTAATAAAAGCATTAGAAGCACCTAGTGAAAACATTTTTGAGAAACCCAAAGAAACTATTTGTGACAAGTCTAAAGAAAAAACTCCAGATAAAACTAAGGATAAGATACATGAAAAGTCAAAGGAGGTCATTCCTGAGAAACCGAAGGAAGTCATTCCTGACATCCCTAAGAAAGTGAATGAAGACCTTCCTGTCATATTACATAGCATGAATCCTCATAAAGAAGATCATCCCCCATTCTATGTATCCTTAGTTGTAAACAACATGTTGCTCCCTGGGTAGCCTGAATCTCAGAATTTTCGGCAACACCTCCTCTTGCATGTTCATTAAAAAAACAAAACCAGCCACCAGTAATGCACCAAATGTGCCAAATAAGAGTTAAAAGCATAAAAAAATTAAGTACTTGAATGATGGAAAAATAAGCCTATGTACTTACAAAACTAGATATACTCAAAACTAAGCTTTTAAACCTTAGATCTAGTAACACACTCAAATGAATCAGCCTTTAGATATTCCTTTTAAAAGCAACTAATTTAATCAAGCATGTGCATAATCGTAACCAAGAGAAATATCTAATAAGAGTGAAGGAGAGAGAGAGAGAGAGAGAGAGAAGGAATGTTGGAAGCCTAGGAATGTTTGAGCTGTGGAGCCTGCTGGTGGAAAGCGGAGGGACTATGCTCTTCGAAAATGCTTGAAAGTTGGAGGAGTCAAACTAGATCAACCAACCGTTCAAGCTAGGTACCTGCATCAACTTGTAAACTCTTGCATACAAATGGTTAAAGCAAGTATTGGTACCGCCTACGATGGAAACTTAGAAAGCATGGAAATCAAACTAAAATGCACATGCCCATCTAAGAGATCTAAAGCAAACAAACAAAGAGAATAGTCAAACTATAAATTCTCTTACCTACTAGGAGATACCTCCCCTTCAAAGGCCAACACTCAACCAAAGAGATACAAGAAACTAAATAAATACAGATTAACTCATAAGCCATGCAATATTCATCCACACACAATGATCCTCGATGTTACCTCCTAATTTGTACATTAGGTGGATTTCTTGTGAGCTACCAGAGTTATGAACATGTTCAGTGTTCATCATCGGTGTTCAGAGGTTCATCAGGCCAAATTTTTGGCCCTTTTTAAAATTTGCATATCCAAACCCCCCTGGGGGAATTGTAATAAGTTGGTCTAAGCATAGTCATTTTGTAAAAGGCTTGGCCTACCTTAGGTTTAGCTATCAAGGAGATACTCTACAGTGTTTTTTCCTTAGGAATTATGCATTGCGCTTCAGCTACATATAATTCCTGAGTTTTTCAGTCACACCTCCAAAGCTGGAGTATTTTCCAGTGTTACAAACATCGACGATATATCACCAACATCGCGATATATTGCGATGTTCCCAGCTCGCCCGATAATATCAGCAAAAATTGGCAAATATCACCATTTTTAAAATATCGGCAAAAATCGGCAAAAATTGGCAAAAATCGGCAAATATGGCCAAAACTCGGGAAATATCGACAAAAAACGGAAAATATCGCCAAAAATCGGGAAATATCGGCTGAGTAAAAAAATTAATATTTTTGTATTTTTTAATTTCGCCGATATATTGCCAATGTTTACCGATATTTTCCCCGATAAATCGGATATTTTCTTTTTGCACCCTTGGCAATATATTCGTCGACACGATATTTGTAACACTGGTATTTTCCATCGTGGTCTAACATTAGGAGCTTATTAAAGCCTAAGTGTCTATGTATTTTTAACATGCTAGCCATCAATAATGAGTCGTATGGACATGCACTAAGTCCCCTAGGAGTTCAAGTCCGTTCGGACAATTTTAATTTTTCCCGTTTTATGAGGTTTTTTAATGATTTTAATTAAAAAATCAAAAATATGATAAAAGTGTGGTCTAGGGGTTGTTTTTTCCATGGAGGTGCTCGTTTTCTAACCCAAAGCACCCATAAAACCTCAAAACCCACTTTTCCTAAGTTTTAAGTGATTATTTTTCACTTTAATAAAAATTCTCTCCAGAATATTAAAAGAGAATTATTTAATTAAAATAATAAAGAGTGGAGAAAAATCAAATTCTCTAAAATTGAGGGATTTGAGTCAAATAAAGAGACGGTTGACATGGCAATCAGTATCGGAGGCCAATCCAATCAAATTCGGTCAAGTTCGGATCAAATCTAGAGCACTGAAAGTGATCTCTCATTGGGATTTGCGCCCTCCTTTAGAGATGGGCGACTATGCTTATTTGGAGGGGTCTCATTTGTTGGGAGATGGTTACTATGTTAAGAGGGGCGCCCTCCTTTGAGATGGCAGCCACCTCATCTAAAGGCACCTACCTTGTGCTAGTTAGAGTCTAGTTCACGCATGATTCACTCCCTCTTAATGGATATGCGCCCCCCAAGCCCTAGATTGCTCCATAACTCGCCCTCTCTTGTATCTTTGGCTATTTAAGCAAGTGCTTGCTCCATTGTTCAAGATGGATGCAAAGAACCTCTGCTAAGTTTTGTAATGTTATGCCTCTGCACATTTTATTTGAATAATATTGAGGCTTTGAAGGTCCATGGATTCATGTCAAACTTGTGAATGGTGTGAGCTTGACGAGGTAATCTTGTTCTAGTTTCTTCATGCATTGTCTAAATTGGTAATCAATCTAGCTTAGAGGGTTATTCTAAAACACAGAGTAAATATTTGTTGTCTTCAATTTATTCACTTACTACTTTGCATCTAGAATTTCAAGAGTAGCATGTTATAGTAAGTTATATTTCATGATCTTTTGGATTTTAGTTGTGAAGTGTAACAGATTTAAGCCTTCTTTTTGCAAGTGTGAATAAGCTTTCAGGTTACTCTTTTGGAGAAAGGGGCGGAGCTAAGTTGCATCTTCTCCTTCTTCAGATCTTGGATGAATAACATTTCTTGTTCCATTGGCACCTGCAAGTCTCAAAAGACATTCAAAGCTTGAGCAAGCTTTCTTTCTTCATCCATTTTAAAACTCAAATCTCTCTCTTTACCTTGTTCCTATTTCATTTTGCTTAAAAAAGTTAGATCTACATAGCTTCATTTTAAATCTGATTTGTCATGCAAAATTTATAGATCTGAAAGATCTTTAAAGCCCTATTTCAATCTTAGATCGAGTTGTGAATTGTTAATATTTGAAGTATAAAACTTTTCCCATCATTCGCAAATATTAATTTGTAATTTTTATGTGATTTAACTAACCATACTAACATCTTAATAAAAATTTATGGTCTCTTGAATCTCGCTTTTTTTTGCAGATCAAGAGCACTCTCTATCGGAAAGTTAATAAATTTGTAGTTGTTTTAATAAAAGAGCAAGTGGGATTACGGCTCCCACATCCCTCTTCCCCCATTTGGTGACAAAGTGTCCTCAGACACATAACTTTATTAATGAAGAAGGAAAATAATTACATCACAGAGATGTGAGGGCTAAATCCCGAAAGATTACCTCACATGGAAAACTCGATGGATTTAAATATCCAAAGAGTAACAACTAATTTACCGTTACCAAAACTAACTAAGGGACACCTCACATAATCACGTGAGTGTGTAGATGCCCTTTTACATTTATTAAACTAAACTTCTATTTATTATATTTTTGGATCATAATTCCTAACAATCCCCCCTTTGATCCAAAAATTCTTTTGAACAAATACCAAGTTCATTTCTAAACTTATCAAATTTGACCCTTCCAAGAGATTTTGTAAAAATATCTGCAGTTTGATCTTCTGATGGACAATACTTTGGCTTGATGATTTGTTTGACGACGAGAGCCCGAATGTAATGATACTTAGTATCCACATGCTTAGTTTTTGAATGAAAAACAGGATTTTTGGCTAACTTGATTGCTGACTGATTATCAATAAATAATGAAGTTGCTTCTTTCTGATCAACTTTGAGGTCTTGCAAAATCCTTCTTAACCAAACTATCTCACAAGCAGCTTCCCAAGCTGAAATATATTCTGCTTCTGCTGTAGAATTTGCAATTGTATCCTGCTTTTTACAACTCCATGCCACTGCAGCTGATCCCATATTCATTAAGTAACCTGAAGTAGATGCCCTGTCATCAACATCTCTAGCAAAATCCGCATCTGAATAGCCAACAAGCTTGAAATTTTTGTTTCTTTTAAACTCAAGTCCAAAATCCTTTGTTCCTTGAAGATACCTTAACACCCTTTTTGCTGCATTCCAATGACTTTCTCTAGGTTCCTGCATATATCTAGAAAGTATGCTAACTGCATAAGATAGATCAGGACGAGTATTCATCAAGTAAATGAAACATCCAATTAACTGTCTATATCCAGTACAATTTACAAGTTCCCCCCCTTCAAACTTAGAAAGTTTTAAATTTTGCTCCATGGGAGTAATCGCTGGTTTACATTCCTCCATTCCAAACTTCTTCAATAATCCAGATATGTACTTAGCTTGAGAAATAAATATACTTCCTTCCTGCTGCTTTACTTCAACTCCAAGATAGTAATGAAGTAAACCCAAGTCTGTCATTTCAAAACCTGTTTGAAGTTCTTTCTTAACCTGAAATATATGATCATTATTGTTACCTGTTATGAGCAAATCATCAACATACATAACCAATATGACTAAGTTGTTTTCCTGGATTCGAACATACAAAGTATCATCTGACTCACTACGAAGAAAACCAACTTTCTGTAGGTAGGCATCCATTTTTGCATACCAAGCTCTGGGAGCCTGTTTCAATCCATACGATGCCTTAACTAGTTTACAAACTTGATTTTCTTTCCCTGGAACCTCAAAACCAGGAGGTTGAGTCATATAAACATCCTCTTGTAGATCACCGTTTAGAAATGCACTTTTTACATCCATTTGATGCACTTTCCATCCATTTTGTGCAGCTAAAGCTAGCACAATCCTGATAGTATTCCATTTCGCTGTTGGAGCAAAAGTTTCTTCATAATCAATCCCTTCTTTCTGAGCAAAACCCTTTGCCACCAATCTTGCCTTATATTTATCAATATCTCCATTTGCTTTGTACTTAATTCTGTAAACCCACTTACAACCAATGGGTTTAACATCATGTGGACAATCAACTATTTTCCAAGTCTGATTCTTCATTACTGCATCATACTCACTTTGCATGGCCATTTTCCATTCATCATACTCAACTGCTTCATTAAAAGTAGTTGGTTCAACAACTGAAAGAGCAAAATTTTCTGAACCCGTATTAGAACTCCTTGTACCTGTTTTGCCTTTTTCATCAGACTTAACATCCTGAAGTAACTTAGTTGCCCATTTTGGTTTCTTCTTTTCAATGTTAACTTGATTTGAATCATCCAAGTTAACTTGTGAAGAATTCAAAGTATCTTCAACCTGTTCATCAGCCTGTACTTCTGAAGTGAGATCAAACCATTGTTCATTCCTTGTCTTATTTAAGTGTTGCATCCTTAATTGTTCCTTAGTTACTTTTTCCTCTAAGTGACTAAGTTGTTTTTCAACCTCTTCTACACTTAAACTTTCAGTTTCATCAAAAATCACATCCCTGCTGACAATAAACTTTCCATCTGACAGAAGCCTATACCCCTTTTTCTCATGAGAATAACCAATCAACATGCACTTAACACTTCTAGACTCTAACTTCTTTCGTTTTTCTTTTGGGACAAGTGCATAACAAACTGAACCAAAAACTCTCAAATGTTTGACCATAGGTTTGAATCCATACCAAGCCTCAAAAGGAGTTATTCCATCAAGTGATGATGAAGGAGATCTATTCCTCAAATAAACTGCTGTATGAACTGCTTCTGCCCAATAACATGATTTCAACCCTTTGAAAAATAACATTGCTCTAGCCATGCCCAATAAAGTCTGATTCATCCTTTCTGATACTCCATTTTGCTGTGGAGTATAAAAATTGGTCAACTGTCTTTTAATCCCTTTTTCCTGACAATAAGTCAAAAAATGATTTGATGTAAACTCACCACCATTATCAGTTCTCAAAGTAGCAAGCTTTTCCTTTGTTGCTGTTTCAACCAAATTTTGAAATGACTGAAACTTTTCAAACACTTCTGATTTTTCCTTCAAAAAATACACCCAAACCATTCTGCTAAAATCATCAATAAACAACAAAAAATAATTACAACCACCAAGTGAAGTTTCCAAAGGACCACAAACATCACTATGAATAAGCTGTAATCTCCTTGTTGCTCTCCAAGTGCTTTTTGAAAAAGCTATCCTTCTCTGTTTGCCATAAATGCAAGCTTCACACTTTGCATTTTCCTTCCGAAAAGTAGGCAACCCCTTTACCATTCCTTGTTTTTGAAGCTGTACAAGACTATCAACATTCAAGTGCCCAAAACGAATGTGCCACAATCGGATAGGTGAAACATCAGTTTCAACTAAACCTGCAAATTCCTTCAAACGTTCCTTTGATCTAGGAATGACTGTTCCCTTCATCCTAAGAAGCTTTCCGTCTTCATAACCTGTCATAACTGTTTTGTATGCATCCTTTGTTGAATTAACAAAAAGGATACCACCTTCCATTACAATTTGATGTCCTAATTGGCGAATGACAACTAAAGACAACAAATTTTTCTTAAATGTAGGCACATACCAAACATTAGAAATCAATCTTTCTCCAATTCCAGGCAAATCAACCTTAACTGTTCCTTTTCCTTGTGGTAAATGAATAGAATCATCTGCAAGAAAAATTGAATTTAAATGACAATCTTCATAACTCCAAAAGAAATCTTTCCTATATGTCATATGCTGAGTAGCCCCTGTATCCATAATCCAAGCATCTTCAAAATCATTTTTGAAACAATAAGAAGACTGAACAAAATTCACTGATTCCAACTGATGAACTTGAACAAAATCCATTGATTCTGATTGTCCAAGTGCTGTAAAGACATATTCACAATTTTCACTATCGTCTGCATGAGCATAATGTGCCGCTGATGAAGATTCTTTAGATTCTCTTTCTTTTATAATTTTTTCAAATGAAACTCTACAGTCTGAAGCATAATGTCCAACTCTATTACAACGAAAACATATGACCTGTTTATTAGCTCTTCCTCTTCCAAAGACCTGTTGGTTTCCTGAACCTCTTCCTCTTCCAGAAAACTGTGACTGTGTACTTTCAAATTCTTTAGAACCTCTTCCTTGATTTCTTCCTCTTCCTCTTCCACGGCCTCTTCCTCTTCCAAAACCCTGAACACGGCCTCTATTTGAATTTTGAAAAGCTTTCTGATCATTGCCTTTTTGATGATTACCTGGAGACTGTTTGCTAGTACTTGCAACCAAAACATCTTCTCCTGCTTGCTTTGTTTGACCAAATTTTTTTTCATGTGTGGCAAGTAATTCACTTAGTTCATCAAAAGAAATTTTATCCAATTTATTTGTAATTTGTAAAGTTTCCAAAAAATGCTTATATGTCTCAGGCAATCCTGCGATCAAAGTGGTCACCATCATGCTGTCCTCAATTTTATCAAAACCAGCTCTTGAAATTTCTTGTTTGATATTTTTTAATCTAGAAATGTACTCCATGACATCACCTCCTGAAGACAATTTTTGTTGAAACAACTTCAATTGAAGATCAATTTTCTTAGCTTCACTCTGAGAATCAAATAAATCTTTCAATGTCTTCCAAGCTAACCACGCATCAGAACTATTTTCAATATGCACATAAATATCATCAGAAACAGTACTGTGAATCAATGCTAAGGCCTTTTCATCTTTTAGTTCCCACTTTGCAAGCTGATCATGATTAGTTGGTTTGGTAGGCTTAGCATTACAGACACCCTTCCACAATTCATTGTAAATAAGAGTGCTTTGAATATGACGACTCCAAACTTTATAATTTTTTCGATCCTTCCAACTTGTCAGATTCATTAAAAAGACTTATAACTTTAGACATTGTAAAAAAAAAATAATAAACACCTTGTAACTCCAGAAGATGTGTATTATGCAAATCTTATAGCTCCAAGAATTAGAAAAGAAAGCACCTTATGTCACCAGAATAAATCACCTTATTTATTCTGGTGACATAAGGTGCTTTCTTTTCTAATTCTTGGAGCTATAAGATTTGCATAATACACATCTTCTGGAGTTACAAGGTGTTTATTTTTATTTTTTTTACAATGTCTAAAGTTATAAGTCTTTTTAATGAATCTGACAAGTTGGAAGGATCGAAAAATTATAAAGTTTGGAGTCGTCATATTCAAAGCACTCTTATTTACAATGAATTGTGGAAGGGTGTCTGTAATGCTAAGCCTACCAAACCAACTAATCATGATCAGCTTGCAAAGTGGGAACTAAAAGATGAAAAGGCCTTAGCATTGATTCACAGTACTGTTTCTGATGATATTTATGTGCATATTGAAAATAGTTCTGATGCGTGGTTAGCTTGGAAGACATTGAAAGATTTATTTGATTCTCAGAGTGAAGCTAAGAAAATTGATCTTCAATTGAAGTTGTTTCAACAAAAATTGTCTTCAGGAGGTGATGTCATGGAGTACATTTCTAGATTAAAAAATATCAAACAAGAAATTTCAAGAGCTGGTTTTGATAAAATTGAGGACAGCATGATGGTGACCATTTTGATCGCAGGATTGCCTGAGACATATAAGCATTTTTTGGAAACTTTACAAATTACAAATAAATTGGATAAAATTTCTTTTGATGAACTAAGTGAATTACTTGCCACACATGAAAAAAAATTTGGTCAAACAAAGCAAGCAGGAGAAGATGTTTTGGTTGGAAGTACTAGCAAACAGTCTCCAGGTAATCATCAAAAAGGCAATGATCAGAAAGCTTTTCAAAATTCAAATAGAGGTCGTGGTCAGGGTTTTGGAAGAGGAAGAGGCCGTGGAAGAGGAAGAGGAAGAAATCAAGGAAGAGGTTCTAAAGAATTTGAAAGTACACAGTCACAGTTTTCTGGAAGAGGAAGAGGTTCAGGAAACCAACAGGTCTTTGGAAGAGGAAGAGCTAATAAACAGGTCATATGTTTTCGTTGTAATAGAGTTGGACATTATGCTTCAGACTGTAGAGTTTCATTTGAAAAAATTCTAAAAGAAAGAGAATCTAAAGAATCTTCATCAGCGGCACATTATGCTCATGCAGACGATAGTGAAAATTGTGAATATGTCTTTACAGCACTTGGCAAATTCGCCCCCCTTGGGGTTTGCTCTTTTTTTTTCTATGTTGCATGGGGACCCGTCCCCCCTAAAATTTCACACGTTTCCTGCGTTCCCGCATTTCAGGGACTTGGGGACTCCTTGGAAACGTCCCCAAATCGTCAGGGACTTGGGGACTTTTTGGACGTCCCCTTCAAAATTAGGGACTTTTCGGGTACGTCCCCGACGCCCTCGAGCAACAAGGGACTCCCAGACGTCCCTTGATCTTTGCACATGAAAATAAATAAATAAATAAAATAATCAAAATTAAAAATTAAAAACCTAAGGCTAAAAGTAAAACTAAAAAACTAAATTCTAATTTCTAAGTTTCTAGCCTAACCCACGCCCCCCTATATTATCTTTCCCCTCCATACTCCGGCGGCTACCATACTCGCACGACTACAGCACTCTTCCTACATCGGCTACCATACTCGGCGGCTAAATTTATGCTTAAATAGACCCACCCTTAATCATCTTTAGACTTTTATGTATCGTTAATGATTCATAACTCTAAACTTCTAAATTTAAATTTAAAATTTTAAGTTTTTCAGTTTTATGATAAAGTTTACATGGAAGATATTGTGTTGCAAACACATTCTGATTGTTATGATTTATCTCAATTAAAGGATGCAAACATGTTTTGATGTTTTCTGATAAAGTTACATGGAAGCTATTTTAATGTTTTGCTGCAAACATGTTCTAATTTTTATGATTTCTCTCAATCAAAGGCTGTTCTGATTTTAATGTCAATGTGTTTATAATTAAAATATATATA
Organism: Larix kaempferi; assembly: GCA_027924585.1. NCBI lineage: Eukaryota > Viridiplantae > Streptophyta > Pinopsida > Pinales > Pinaceae > Larix > Larix kaempferi. The sequence goes on along the minus strand of BSBM01000397.1, from coordinate 4,542,329 downwards.
TTAAATTTAATATAATTATCAATTATATATAATTTTAATTATCTATATATATTATTATAAAATTGTTGTCCCCAACCTGTCGTCCCCTGAAAAATTGGGGGTGCGCTTTAGCCGTCCCGGAAACTCGTCCCCGCGTCCCCCACGTCCCCCCGTCCCCAAGGCCAGTGCAACATAGTTTTTTTCCTATTTAAGCAAGGGCTTTGGGTCTCATTTCTCTCATGGTCAAAGGAACAAAAGGTCGCTCAAGCTCTGCTTCTATTTTGTAATATCATTTGGAATAATAAAAAGGCTTTGGAGGTCTCATGTGGTGTATGGCTCAAGTGTGTGGATGATCATTGTCTCGTTATGAGGTAACATGTATTTATTTATTTTTGTATATCTTTGGTTGAGTGTTGGCCTTAGAAGGGGAGTTACCTCCCAGTAGGTAAGAGAAATTCTAGTTTGATTTATGCTCTTATGATTTGGTTGTAGTAGATCTCTTAGACGTGTATGTTTAATCTAGGTTGATTGCATGCTTTCTAAGTTTCTGTTGTAGGAAATACCATGCTCGTTTTAACCATTTTGTGTGCAAGAATCTCTAAGCTACAGGTTGCCTAGATTGGAGAAGGGGTTGAGCTAGGTTGCGTCCTCCTCATCTTCAAGCACTTCCGAAGAGGCATAGTCCCTCCGCTCTCCACCATCAAGCCCCATTGCCCAAAGTTCCCAGGTTTTGAGTTTGTTTCTTTCCTCTCTCCTTCATTTTCAATTAATTTATTTTCTAGTTACAGTTCTTTACATGCTTAATTTTTATTAGTTTCTTTCAAGAAGATCATAGATGATTTCTTTTAAGTATGTTTTCATAAGCTAGATCTGGTTATTCAAGCTGTAATTTTGTAGATCTAGTCCCTTTTCAAGTACTTAGTTTATTACAAAAAATGTATCTTTCAAGTACTTGAAATTCTTTGTGCTTCTAACGTCTTAATCAACACATTGGGTGCAAAGTTGGTGGCTGTTTTTTCACTTTTGATGAATAGGTAGGAGGAAATGCTGCCGAAAATTTGAAGATTCGGGACATCCGAGACCCCAAGAGCACTTTCTGTGCATTGAAGTCAATTTTTTTTGTGAAAACTCGTAAGACCTTGGATCCAGATCTATAAGGAGAAAAGGCATCATGCGGTTATATGAGACAATTATGGGTTGTCTTCGCACAACTCATGAGGTATCAGACTTTATCAGGAGTACCATTGGAGTCAATCAAGGATGTCCCCTATCCCCTACTTTCTTTGGGATTTACATTGATGAGCTAGAATCTTTCTTACAAGAGCACACTCGGGATGGAGACAACTCCACGCTGTCGTGCGAGATGTTGTGGGAGATAGGCAACTCCAAGCTGTCGTGGGAGATAGCAAAGCCGCTGTGGGAGTTTTCAATTTGGAGAAGAACTAGAAGCAATCGTTGGGAAAAGGAGTTGATGCTTGGAGGGTTTAGTTCTTGTTTTACTTTTACAGACTTACAGTTCTAAGTTTGTGTCTTCTAGCAGTGTTAAGGTAGGGCTTAGAGTGTTGTTTTTTAATTTTTGAACTGTTTCCTTTTGTTTTTACTCATTCATATCATTTTGAGACATTAAATTATTAAATTCAGTCTTAGGGCATGTTTATCAACAATGAAATGTAAAAAAACAACAATAAAAACCTTGTTGCAGGTTGCCAAAAATCGAAAAACAACACATAACAATTTCAAACCAAAAATATGAACAATTCTAGCAATAGCAACAATAGTGACAACAATGACAGTGAATATGATTCTCAGGCAAAGTGTTACTCTAATGTTGGGATAGAGATTGGAAGTGGGAGTGGAACTCCCTCATCATCAAGGTTAAGTCAAAGTGAAGGTGAAGGCAGTGCCAATCTTGCCCCATCAAAGTCATTGGCTCAATATGCAAAGGGGACTTTGATCCCAAAAAAACACATTTGCTATATGCAACCAAAGTAACTGCACCCTCAAGCAACAAAAAACTGGAAAAGAGAAGTGGTGGATCACGTCATTGGACATGCAATGTTTGTGGCTATCCTTGGGTTGGGAGTTATAGTCGGGTTAGACAACACCTTATTGGTATTGTTGGCAATGGGGTTATTGTGTGTGTGAACCTAACCATGTTGCAAAGATTTGAGCTTTTGAGAATGCAAATGGCAGTAGAGATGCTAAGGGAACATTCTCTAGCCAAAATGTCATGTCAAAAGAACATCGCAATGTGAAAGCAAGTTCCAAAAGGAAAGCTAACCCATCCACTTACATGCCTCCACCATCTCCTATTGACACATCTTCACCAAAAAAGAAGGTTTCTCATTCTTGTGCTATAGGACCAACCATTACAAGGATATATGGCAAGCTTAACCGTCATGAATAGATGATGCCATTGACAAATTCCTTTTTTCCAATGCCATTCCTTTCCATGTTACTCATTCTCCTTATTATAAGGAGATGGTCCGTGCAATTGCAGCATCAGGACCCTCATATGTGCCCCCAAGTGAGCATAAGTTGAGGACAGTGATTTTAGAAAGGCAGGTGTCGAATATCAATGTGCAGAAAGAGGAGATGAAAGAGACATGGGTGAATTCAAGTTGCTCTATTGTATTTGTTATGGATGGGTGGATAGACATTGCCAAACATCCACTTATTAACATCATAGTTGCGTGCATAGAATCTAGATGGGTCATTCTTTCTTGGAGCTATTGATTGTTCTGGAAAATGCAAAGATGCAACTTTCCAATTTGAGCTTCTTTGGGATGCTATAGAGGAGGTTGGGCTTGAGAATGTTGTGCAAGTTGTGACAGATGCAGCAACAATGTGCAGATCCGCTGGGTTACTAATTCAGAGCAAGTAGAGGCATATTTTTTGGACCCCTTGTTGTGTGCAAGCACTCAACAATGCATTGCAGTGAAAGACATTGGAAAAATTGATTGGGTATTCACCTTGCTATCAGCTGCAAGGGATGTGCAGATGTTTATCTGCAACCACCACACCTCCTTAGCCATGTATACAGCTCAAGTGAGGAAGGAATTCCTTAAGTCCACATATACTAGATATGCCAACTATTTTCTATTATTGGAGAGGATGTTGGAGGTGTTACCAACTCTTTTGTACTATAGTTGGATTATCTGAAGAGCCGCCATTTGACAAACATGATGAATGTTTGTACTCCAGTGTATCAGATGATCCATCTTTTGTGCCTAGCCAATTTTGGCTAGTCAGTTTTGTTTTTAGTCGACATGACCATGGCCCCACGAGGTTTGTAATAAAGTGTGCTAGTAGGATTCTGAGTGGCTCGGTTCCCCATGACTTGATTAAGCAACTAAGGTATTCCAGGGAGTTTTTCCCCTTGTCAGTTATACTTTGCCTATAGCCGAGCTATAATCGATGAGGTTTTCTCCCACTTCCTCCAAAGCTGGAATGCCCGATTTTGAAAATTTTAGCCATGGGGGGTTACTAGAGTCCAACTGATGTATATAAGCCTACTAGACACTATTAGAATAGATTTTGGTCATGTCCTAGGTCACTAGGACCCTCAGAAAAAATTTCAAAAAAATTTTACCAGGTCCTCTGGTTTTGAGTTTTTAATTATTTTTAATTTTTTATATATTTTTCCATAGTTTAAATGGAAAAATTTTAATTTGTAATATGTCAGTCATCCGGGATCCAAATAGAGTAATTGAAAGCTCTAACCTTAAGCCAAAAATCATTCATGATCCCCGGACCAGTTTATCCTAAGTTTCGGATGTCAATTCAACCTAATGATTAATAATTTATCAAAAAAGTCATTTACAGAGAAATTATTAATTAAAATATTAAAAAATGAATATTTGGAGATAATCCAAATCTCTCCAAAATAATCCAAATGGATTAAAATAAAAGGCTAATTGACATGGCACTGGGCATTAATGAAGATTCCAATCATCTCAGTCATCATCCAGTCAAGTATCTAGTCACCAGCAGTGATTAACTCCAAGTGAATTCGCCCTTCATCATGCAAAAATTCGATTTGGTGTGTTGGCATATGATAAATGGATGGTTGAGTTGTATTAAAATCCAAGGTGGGCGCCCTCCTCAAATTGAGGGCACACTCCACCATACATTCGAGTTAGAATTCATCACAAGGCTCCAAGCCTTGGTTATGTGGCATTCACGCCCTCCTTGATATCCTCACGTCAACTATTATTGGAGCTCGAGTTTACACATGGCAGTGATCTATTTGATGGGTGATTATTCCAATGAAAGATGGGGGGCGACTTGCCTAGGTGGAGGTCACCTCCCCATCTCCTTCAATGCAACTCGAACTGGTTGGTGGAGTTAGCACTCCAAAGCTTGGCTTGACATGGATGTGATAGGGATTTGATGGCAATTCGATTTGGTGACTCATGCTTTTGGCTCCTCTTGAATGCCAAATCGAATTAGGGTAGGGTGTGGCTCTAGTTTGTTATATAATGAGGGATTTTCTCCTCATTCCTCATGGATCTTTTAGCAAAGAAACTCTGGAGGATTTTTGTAACCTGTTTAATTATTGAATAAAGTTGAGACTTTGGAGGTCAAATTGTGGAGGCTCTTGGTGGCCATACTTCATCTTGTAACAAGGTGATATTGTGTATTGCTTATGTACTTTGGATTTTCAAGTTATAGATTTATATTTCAAGAGGGCTAACAATCTAGCACAAGCAATTATAAATCTATGCTTTTCGCTTGAGTATAGTGGTTTTGCAGGTATTTTCCAAAGTACAAGGTTTTTTGTAGGTTCATCTTCACTCTGCAGGTTGCCAAAGAAGTTCAAGCTTTACAAAATCAAGAAACAAGGAGTTCTTGCTTCCTCCATCAATCTTTCAACAAGTTTTCAATCGGTTACCTGATCTACCTATCTAAACTGTGGAAATCCAAGGCTCCATTCTTCTCCAAGTTTGAGATCATTGTCTAGCTTGCCTTTGGTTTTCGGCTTGCTTGACTTTTTGCCTCTCTCGTTTTCCTCTTCCATCCTAGTCTTCATCCTCAACCTCCTTCTAGCCTCGTCCAACTCCTTAGATCTCCTCTCGTCTCCCCTAGCTTTCTCCCCTCCTTCCTTTTGTCCCTCCTCTTCCTTCTCTTCTCGTCTCTCCTAGCTTTCTCCCTTCATTCCATTCGTCCCTCCTTTTCCTTCTCTTCTCGTTTTTCCTTCCCATTGTCCCTTTCATCCACCTACAAAAGACACAAACAAAAAGTAAAGTATAAGCTTGTTAGTGATTAGATCTTAGTTCATGCTTTACTATTTACATTTTTTCAATAGTTTAGTCTCATTTCAAAGTTCTAAATTTTGCATTGTTTGTCAAAGTTTCTAGTTTAGATCTCATTTGAAAATGTTTAAAAGTTTGCACTTAGGATTTTGGCATCTAGATTAGACCTTAGATTTGCACTTAGTTTTGTATTTTTTGATTTTTCATTAACATCTAATGGGTGCCTGTTAAGGATTTGTTAAGCTTGTGTAGGTTTCTTGAAGGAGAAGAAAGATTTGTGAGAACAATACTCAAAGAAGAACAAAACTTTAATCCAAGGAGAAGGCTTGAACCAAATAAGAGAATCATAAAACCACTCTCCTTTTGTATAAGCCATTAAGGGCTTCCAAGTATTGTTTCCATAATTTGTTTATTTTCTTGAAAAGACCTTTCAAGGGTTTAATTCCCAAAGGCAATTGTAACTCAGTTAATAAAAAGGCTAGGTGGGATAAGGCCTCCCACACTTTGTTTCTCCTTCCCCATTTGGGGAAGACAGTTTCATGCATGCTTTAGTTAGATTTATTTCAAGTTTTCTAGATTAAAGTTTATTTTTGTACTTAGATTAACTCTCTTCCAAGTTTTGACTTGAGTTAGCAACCTTGGGATTTTATCCCTAGGGCCACATTATTTTGTGGTAGCTTCTCTATCCCCATTAGACTCCTTGTCGAAGTTCAACTAGCTGGAAGGTCTCAAGGACTGGTGGTTCTAATGGTCACCTTGTTTGGAGGTTGATCTGACCTTGTTGTTCATTTCTTAGTTAGTTGTTAATTTTGGCCTTAGAAAGTGTGCACTTGTTATTTTCTTTCATAACTTGCTTTACTTCAGAAAGTGTGCTTTTTCTTTACGCAAGCTGCGTCTATTCTAATAAAGAACAAAGCCTCTTGAACTTGCAATTACCCAAGTCAAGAGCACTCTCTGTCGGAGAGCATATTAAGTTTGCATTTCCCCTTGCATTAGGCATATAGATTAAATAAGTCTCTTGAACCTTGTCATAAGACAAAGTCAAGAGCACTCTCTGTCGGAGAGCTGAACTGTGTGATTCAATAATCCTAAAACATTTCAACTCACACCCCCGTTAATAATTTACCTTGGTTGTTATCCGACACCCGTATGCTCTACCAACCTGAAAGGGTTGGGCTAGTACTCAGAAAGGTGTTGGATTTGATAAACTTCTATAACATAATAAAATTTTCACCCCACAACCAACGAACCGGCGTTGCTTTCGATAAATACTTAAAGTGCTATTCTGGGAACATTGGACACTTATCCTCTTGATAACTGGACGGTCCGTCAGATCACCGTGAATAGCCACTAAAAGTATTTATTCCGGTTGGACGTTTTATCCTTGTTTCTTGCCAGCCTAATAATCAAGATCATTTAAAACTATTCAAATAAACCAAGATAATTTGCAAAACAATCTCACGAACATATCTTTCGAACTCTTGTATCAAGCAACCCAAGCACTCAAGCAATTTTTGACTCCATAAGGCATTGGTCCTTGACATCATATTCTAATTTGCTTATTATCTATCTGGAGTACTTGTTGTTAATTTTCCATATGTGAGTGACTTGTACTTAAAATTCTTCAAGTGGTTGTACATCAAGTTATCTCATATCTTGCATTGCAACGTGGATTGCTCATTTATCTTGTGCTTATTTTCGAATTACAAAGTTGTGATCTTTTCATCATTTAAAAAACTCCTAAACAACACCCATCCGCATCACCATACATCTTAAAACATTAAAACACATTGAGCCATAGTAAACTCTTTGTAGGGACTACCCCCCTTGGCTTCGTTAGGAGTTAGCCTAAATGGAGGAGCTAGGATTCAGGTGACAGTACCTGGCTCATTGCTTGCCCCCAAGGCCACACCTTCCCCACTTGTATTGAGGGAACAGCTTTCGAAAGATTTCTACTGCTGGTGTGCATCTCGACAGAAAACAGGAGGTACATCCAACATTGCATGCCATGGTTGTGACTCCGGATTTGAACAGGTGGACAAAGTCCAAGACGAAGGAGAGGAAGAGGATTAGGCTCCAGGTATTGGATAATGTTTGGTGGATAGTGTTAGTTTTTACTTGAGCAGCATATAGCATATAAACAATTACTGAAAGATAAACAAGCACAGCATAAAACAAAATGAACACAGATATTCTCTCAGGGAAACCACAAAGGAAGAAAACCCCGACAAAGCCTTCCTCAATATAGAAATCACAAAGTACAAAAGTTCTCCAAGACAAATCAGCTACTCCTCCACTTGTGCGCACCTCTCTTCTTCACCAATGCGAACTTGCTTGAGTGAATGGTGATTAGAAGTGAGAGAGAGGTCCTTTATTTATATTCTTCCGTTGGGGTGACAAATTCCCCAACATGGCCGACTTCTCTACTTGACTGGTCAATTACATAATATAAAAATCTTTTAAGGGCTTTTCTAGGCCGACACATGTCCTAGGGTTTACATTGATTCTTTCAATGACCTTTACATTATTAATTACATGACCATCACCTCCCGGAGGAGGAATACAATAATATAAATAGAATATCTTCCGCAGTTACATTATTTTAACACTCCCTCTTAACTAGGAAGGTATTCTGTGGGTAACAACATCTGCACAACTGACTTGTGAACTTCTATATGTCGTAGGAAGGCTTTGGATCATCATTTGCCTAGGGCATCATCTACGGAGTAGCAACATCATCATCTGCTGGAATATGATCATCATCAACAGCATCATCATCAGCAATCATCCTCTTGCTGGAACATCATCTACTGGAACAGCAACTTCGTCAACTAGAACTTCTTCTGCTGGAACATCCTCATCAGCAACATCATTAGTTGGAACATCTTCTGCTGTCAGCAACCTCGTCAGCTGGAACACCATCTGCCGGAACATCCTCATCAACAGCACCATCAACTGGAATAACATCATTGTCAGCTGGAACACCATCTGCTGGAACATTCTCATCAACAGCACCATCAGCTGGAACACCTGCAACAACAATCAGTAACTAAGTACTGATACTATCAGTTAGCCAGTACTGATCTTCCCTCACCCTTGGAGAGGCATCAGCTCGTGAGAGTTGGAACCATCAGTCAACCAGTACTGATCTTCCCTCACCCTTGGAGATGCATATCCGGAGAACTGGAACTAACAGTCAGCCAGTACTGATCTTCCCTCACCCTTGGAGAGGCATCCATCCCTACGGATAGGCATCAGTTCGTGAGAACTGGAACTATCAGTCAGCCAGTACTGATCTTCCCTCACCCTTGGAGAGGCATCCATCCCTACGGATAGGCATCAATTCGTGAGAACTGGAACTATCAGTCAGCCAGTACTGATCTTCCCTCACCCTTGGAGAGGCATCCATCCCTTTGGACAGGCATCTATCCTTTCGGATAGGATCTCTATCGGTCAGCAAGTACTGATCTTCCGTCCCTCCTGGACAGGCATCTATCCTTTTGGATAGGCATCATCAATCTCTCTTCCTAGAGAGGTCCCTCTGGACCACACCAAGCTTGTCTGGAAAATACTCAAACTTCACACGAGCCAAAGGCTTAGTCAGCACATCAGCAACTTGTTCCTCTGTAGGAACATACTCGAGCTTCACAGCTCCCCTCTACACAATATCCCAGATATAGTGGAACTTAATCTCGATGTGCTTCGATCTATCATGAAACACAGGATTTTCTGTCAACTTGATGCAACTCTGGTTGTCACAGAGTATCTCCGTATCATTAATCTTTGCATCGAACAATCCTGTCAACATCTTGCGAAGCCACACTGCTTCACCACAAGCTGAACAAGCTGCAACATATTCAGCTTCTGCTGTACTGAGTGCAACACAGGGTTGCTTTCTACTGAGCCATGAGATCACACCTGATGCCAAACTAAAGCAACATCCTGAAGTGCTCTTTCTGTCTTCAGCACTTCCAGCCCAATCTGAGTCTATGTACCCATACAGTCTGAACTCACTATCTGAGACATATCTGAGTCCATAATCCAATGTACCCTTCAAATATCTCATCACATGTTTTGTTGCAATCAGGTGAACATTCCTGGGTTCCACCATATACTGACTCAATGTGTTTACCGCAAAACATATATATGGACGAGCATTGGTCAAATACATCAATGACCCAATAATCTGTCTATACATGGTGACATCCACTTTTTGAAGAAGCATCACTCAGAAGCTTCAGATTTGTCACCATCGGAGTAGTCATGGCCTTGCAATCCAGCATCCCAAATCTCTTTAGGATCTCTACTGTGCATTTTCCTTAACTTAGGAAAATCTCGTCTGGAAACTGCCATACTTCAAGACCTAGAAAGTAGTGCATCTTGCCAAGGTCTTTCATCTCAAATTTTGCTGCAAGCCTCTTCTTACATTCAACAATGGGCTTGTCTTCTCCAGTCAGAAATAAGTCATCCACATACAGTAATAGTATCATGGGTTCATCATTCATAATCTTGAAATAAAGATTAGAGTCCGCTTTACTCTTGGTAAAGCCCAAGCTCATCAGGAAGCTGTCAATTCTTCCATAACATGCTCTGGGAGCTTGCTTCAACCCATACATTGCTTTCTTCAACCTGCATACATGTGACTTATTATCTTCTACTTCAAATCCTTTTGGTTGCTCGATATATATTTCCTCTTCTATGTTTCCATTCAGGAAAGCAGTCTTCACATCCATCTGATGTAGCTTCCATTTCATCTTGGTTGCTAAGGCAAGAATGGTTCTAATCGAAGTATATCTAGCTACCGGGGCAAAAGTCTCCTCATAATCAATTCCTTCTTTTTGCGAGAATCCCCAGGCTACAAATCTTGCCTTGTACTTTTCAATGCTTCCGTCTGCTGAGTGTTTTGTTTTGAAGATCCATTTTGATGAAACAACCGATTTGTCCTTCGGTCTTGGTACCACATCCCAAACATCATTCTTGATGATGGACTGATATTCTTCATTCATGGCATCCAGCCATTCCTTCTTCTTTACAGCTTCTTCAAAACAAGCTGGTTCTTCTTCAACAAGATTGCACATCAAGGCTACATAGCTAGAGTATGGCCTTGGTCTCTTGATCTCTCTACTGTTACCTTCTGGAGCACCATACTTTCCTGCATCTTGGATTAATTCACGTGCCCAGGCTGGTCTTCTCTTTCGAGAGATCTCCACATGAGGTATCTCCTCAGGTCTCTAAGGTTCTGCCATGTCATGATCCTCTGGAGTAGGATCTCTTTCAACATTTGGAATTGGTTCTTTGGTTGATTCTGCAACTCTGGGAGCCTCCTGCTCCTCTTCATCCTCGTGAGTCTTCTTGGACTTGTTGAAAGCTGTATCTTCATCAAATGTGACATCCCGACTAATCTCGATCTAATGGAATCCTGGGATGTATATGCGGTAAGCCTTAGATTGCACACTATAACCCACAAATATTCCCTTCTTCCTTTAAGGCTCTAGTTTCGATCTCTTCTCCTTTGGAATGTGGATGAACACCGGACATCCAAATATCTTCAGATGATTGACTTCAGGTTTCTTCCCGATGAACATCTCTTCAGGGGTCTTGCTGCCAAGAGCACTATGGGAGATCATGTTCTGTACATAGACTGTGGTTCAGGCAGCTTCTGCCCATAGATGCATGGGTAAGGCTGGTCGTGGATCATAACCTTAATTGCTTCTATGATTGTTCTATTCTTCCTTTCGGCTACACCATTCTGTTGTGGATTATAAGGGACAGTGAGCTCCCTCTTAATCCCTGCTTGCTTACATAAATCTTTGAAATCCCCTGAGGTATATTCCCCTCCATTGTCTGACCTCAAGATCTTAATCTTCTTTTCAAAGAGATTCTCTACGAACGCCTTAAAATCTTTAAACTTTTCAAAGACTTCATTCTTATTCTTCAGAAAGTAAATCCAGGTCTTGCGAGAATAATCATCAATAAAAGATGCATAATATTCATACCCGCTTAGAGAGGTGGTGGACATTAGTCCACAAATGTCTGAATGAATGATATCCAGAATACCTTTCGCTTTGCTGTCGCTACTTGGAAATGGGTTCTTCGTACTCTTCCCTTGAGCACACCCTTTGCATACTCCTTCATGATCCACCTGGATCTTTGGTAATCCAGTCACCACCTTACTTACAATTGGTAAGGCCTTATAGTGTACATGAGCTAGTCTCCTATGCCATAGCTCACGGGGGTTCATGGTACTAGCCATCATTGTTGCATCTGCATGACCCTTTAGTTTGTAAAGTCCTCCTTCTTCTACTCCAATGACTACTGCATCATCAATAGTCTTCCCTTTAGGCCACATGAGAACTTCACCATCTACAAATGCAACTCGAAAACCTTTCTTATCTAATGCTGAAATAGATAGAAGGTTCTTCTTCAACCCAAGTACATAAAGTACATCTTTCATGTTCATGGACTTCCCAGAGTCCAACTTGTAAGAGGCTTCTCCCATACCTTTGATGGGATATTGGTAGTCATCTCCGAGTTTTACCTTGTGTGGAGATTCCTTTTGGATGAGATGAAGCAAGGATTCTTTGTATCCTGTCATGTGCTTTGAAGCTCCACTATCCACTAGCCAAGTATCACTTCCATGAGATACTGAACCAGTGAGTGCTGAGATAAGAACATATTCTTCACTGGAGTCTTCATTATCTCTGGTCTTGTCATCATCACTATCTTCCGCTGCATGAGCATGAAACCTCTTCTTCTGCTTCTTGTGGTGTCCAGATTTGTTTGGACAATTCCTTGCAATGTGTCAAGTCTTGTGGCATGAGTAACATTCAATTGAAGAGAAATCCTTTCTGGTCCTTTTCTTCTTCTAGGGTCTCCTTGGAGAGTCCTCTCGGGGACGAGGGTTGTCCTTCTTCTTCTTCCCACCTTTAGCATGAGTAGCTAAAGCTTGATCTTCATCGTCATTTAACTTCTCCTCTCTTACGACTATTATTTCTTCTTCTTGGACACATTCTTCCCATAGGTTTTTGAATTTGATTAGTTTCTTTCTGGCACAAATGTCACGAACAAATGGTTCCCAATCTCGAGGGAGACCACTCAGAGCAGTCATCACAACTTTTGCATCCTCTATCATATCCCCAATGGCTTCTAGTTGTTCTTTGATCTGGGATACTCTAGAAAAGCATGAGTGCATGGACTCAGACTTCATGCTCTTCACACCCTTGAGTTGATTTCTCAAGGTCATCTTTCTGTTGATGTTCTTTCCTTCAAACAAGTTGGTCAAGGCATCAAAAATCTCTTTTGGTGTCTTCTTGGAAGACATATGGGGGATCAAGTGATCCTTGATGGAGTCAGCAATGATCCTCTTTGCTTTGATTAGGTTCTTCTTATGCCTTTCCTTTTCTTCATCTCCCTCTGGTTCTGTAAGCCCTTCCTTCACATAGTCTTCTAGTTCATTCTCCTCAAGGATGAGCATGACTCTATACTTCCAAGATCTGAAGTTCTAAGCTCCCTCAAGCTTTTCATCAAGCTTGGTATTGCTTGTCATTTTGCTATAATGAGAACCTCAAATGGAAATAGAAAAGTTTGTAGGTCTTACCGTGATGATTTGTTAGATCTAGGGTTTGACAGAGAAACCCTAGAAATTCAAACTTGAAATTTCAAACTTTTGATAAGCCAGGGAGATGCAGTTGACTAAGGCGAGCAAGCTGGTGTGCTCAAATTTTGGAAACTCCAAAAATTTACCCCTCAAAAGTGACCTGCGAAATTCGGATCTGCAATTTCTGGTTTTTCTAGTCCAAATCCCGAACTAGGGTTTGCTTGATCCCGAGGTTCTGCCCAACCAAAAAGTTCGATCTTGGGCTCAAAATTTTGATTTTTCTGAGGGGATCAATCCTATGCTGAGAAAACTCAAAAATTCTCCTTCTGTCAAAAGCCCTAATTTTCCATGGTTGCACAATGTAATCTTTCAGGCCAGCTCTGATACCATGTTAGTTTTTACTTGAGCAGCATATAGCATATAAACAATTACTAAAAGATAAACAAGCACAGCATAAAACACAATGAACACAGATATTCTCTCAGGGAAACCACAAAGGGAGAAAACCCCGGCAAAGCCTTCCTCAATATAGAAATCACAAAGTACAAAAGTTCCCGAAGACAAATCAGCGACTCCTCCACTTGTGCGCACCTCTCTTCTTCACCAATGCGAACTTGCTTGAGTGAATGAGTGATTAGAAGTGAGAGAGAGGTTCTTTATTTGTATTCTTTCGTTGGGGTGACAAATTCCCCCAACAGGGCCGACTTCTCTACTTGACTGGTCAATTACATAATATAAAAATCTTTTAGGGGATTTTCTAGGCCGACACATGTCCTAGGGTTTACATTGATTCTTTCAATGACCTTTACATTATTAATTACATGACCATCATCTCCCGGAGGAGGAATACAATAATATAAATAGAATATCTTCCGCAGTTACATTATTTTAACAGATAGATTGCAGCTATTTGGTCTCATTCTTGTGCCCTATAGTTGAGGTCATTCGCTACACTGACACTGATTCTCCTAGTCTTGGAGAAATCTATGAGACTTTTGACAAGAGCCCTCCTTAGAGTTCTACACGAACCAGATTCAACCCATTATTCAACGTAGGTGGGATCGAATGAACACACCATTGCACATGGAAACATATGCACTAAACCCAAAATGGTACATTTCCAGGCCTGGTAGAATTGCTCCCATTGATGATCCAGAGATCAAGAAGGGTTTTCGAGCTACCATTACAAAGATATACAGTGTAGAGGAGGGGAAAACACTATGGAGACAGTGGATTCAATTTGCAAGTCTCAGAGATCCCTTCAACAAGCCTGATGCGAAGGAAGACCATAATGACTTAGACCAGGATGACCCCATTGGTTGGTGGAACATGCATGGGGATGACGCTCTAGAGATCAGACATCTTGTTATTCGCTTGTTGTCTCAGATTGCTAGTTCCTCCACGGCTGAGAGGAATTGGTCCACCTATAGCTTCATCCACTCTATCAAGAGAAATAGACTTACCTCTAGGAGAGCAAAGAAGCTAGTTGCAATGCACAGTGCCCTACATCTTGCACACAGGAAGACACAAGAGTATCGGATGGGACCAACTATACGATGGGATGTGGATCCAAACGATGATGCACATATAAACGAGGAGGATGGACCGAATAAGAGCAACATGGTTTTCTTGGTGTGCCATTGGTTACTCATGAGAGTGACTCAAACTCAGATAGTGACATTCCCATTGATGGTCCTAATGCCTTCATGCAGCAGATGGATGATAAGGACCAGTCAATGGAATTGACTCCTTGATACTCATTTCATGTTGATTTCTTTCAGCTACTTTTAATTCTCAGTACCCATTCTAACTTGTTAGTTTTGACTCTAGATATTGATCAATGGTGACTGAGTCTTTGACTCGTTCCTATTTTTGAGCAATCTTAATTTAGTATTTATGTTTTAGTCTCTATTTCAGACGTAGTATTTCCTACTTTAGTCTTTATTGTAGTATCTACTTAAATAATTAAATTACTATCTGGCATTTGCATTACTAAAAGTAAATATTCCTTGAAAAGTACTATTTTAGTATTTTGAATTTTCATTTTGATGTGCATGCAGTATTATTGATTCAATTTTTCAATCATAATAACATAATGTGAAACATTAAAAAATCAAGACTCAAAACTAAAATATCAAGATTCAAATGACAAATTTGAAAATGATCATGATGAATCGTGTAATGTGTTTGTATTATTAATTTATTAGATTTTGATTTACATTGCACAATGATGACTTTAGTATTTACAAGGGATGAATTGTTATTACTGAAATTTATAATTTTTATATTTTTTCTAATTTGTATGACCCTAACGTCCCATCCACACACCCCCACCGAATTTCCCTAAAAATTGGGGGTGGTCTCCACACATCCCCAATGTGCGTTTCCCTGCTCCCGCGTCTCAGAAATTGCTTAAAACACCAAACAAGTGCTACTACTATAGACACAAAAATTATATATGTTCACCACCTCCAATTTTTCAATTTTAGGTACTTGAAACATATTTAAGTTTAAAATTACTTTTCTACAAGGAAAACTATTAAATTCAAATTCAAACCCATGTCATCCCTTGCAATTGCATTTATATCAACTAGGTGGTTGGGTCAATGCTTAATTGGTCTGCACAGGTAGGCATGGTTCTCTATCGGCTCCTCTTGTTTACATGTCATCGGCGCTATCCCTATATGAGGCCTTCTTTACAACTATATTACTGCCACTGCCCATTAAATATAGTAGTATAGGTCTAAACTCATCCAACAATCTATAGAAAATGCCTACGTGTGACCTCTCGTAAAGAAGACAAATGCGGTGTATCAACTAAATTCTCTTGTGGCAAATTCCTTTCACAAGCCCCATGATCCCTTGACGTGGCGATCTATTTATTCTCTTGTGGTGAATTCCTGTAATAGGCTCAACGATCCATTTCTATGGTACGAAGATCCTCTTCCTAACATGGTAATTTGTCATCTCCACATGGCAATATAGCTCTGGTAACTTAGCCCTCTATAACGTGCACTAACTCTCTCTATAACACGGCCCCTGTGATCCCCTTAAATCTCTAACACAAATGGTGTGCCATTTCTATGTGTCAGATATAACAACCTATAGGCTTGCAAATTGTTTATATGTGGCTCTCCTATGGGCAATTAGCAAAATGTACCTACAGTGCCTCATTATAAATTCCTCAAAAAAAATTATTTCTAGATTCGTCACTTTGTGCCTGTTACCAACTAAGTCATACTTAGTCGGATTTCAAGTGAGTTGGCAAAGAATGATCAAGTGTACTCGGTCATATTAGAGTTCAGAAGTCCATCAGGCCTTCTAGGCCCTTTATTTTTTTTGTACCACATGTTCATACCCCCTCGGGGGAATTGTAATAAAATGTGCTAGCATGGTAGCTGTATGTAAAAGACTTGGCTTCCTAGGACTTAAACATTAATCCGACTAGCCCAGAGTGTTTTTCCCTTGTTAATTATTTGTTGTTGAACAAACGACTAATAATTTTCGAGTTTTTCACTCATACCTCCAAAGTTGGGGTGGTCAGCTTGGTGTCTCGACCTTAGAAGGTTATTAGAGCCTAAGTGTCAATGTATTAGACCATGCTAGGCATTAAATTGAGTCATATGGACATGTGCTAGGTCCCCTTAAGTTTTTTTAAAATTATGAGAAAAATCATTTTTCCCGTAAAATTAGACTATTTTTTAATAGTTTTATTGAAAAAATTAAAAATGTAATAAAAGTATGGTTTGTGGGCATAATTTGTCAAGTGGATGCTCGTTTTCTAATCCAAATCATCCACTAAGCCCATAAACCCACTTATCCTAAGTTTTGAGTAAGTATTTATCTCAAAAAAATAATATTTACTCAAAAAAACCAAAAAGACCAATTTAATTGGCAAAAAAGACACAATAAAGGCAAAATCCCAATCCCACGGATCAAGGAAATGTGTTGGAATCAAATCTCCTTTGATTGGAAATCAAATCAGGGAGAATATTGAGCAAATAAATGATGATTTGATTGGAGATTGGAGATCCACCAAAGGGGGGGACGAATTTGTGGTTGGAGAGGTGTCAAGTGGAGGTTGAAAAGTGTCAAATGGTTGGAGAAAGGTGTCATTAACCTCCCCAAACCTCTCACATGTGTCAACAAGCCTTTTCCAAGTGTATCAACTCATTTATCCAAGTGTCAAAGAGGATCTCTCTTGGTTTTGCTATATAATGAGGCTCCATTCTCTCATTTCACTAGTTAGAGTTGGAGTATTGAGCTTAAGCTATTGTAATTTGCTTATGCTAATGGCATATTCTTGCATTGATAATAAAGGAAGCTTTGGAGGCTAGTTGTGTTGTGCTTTCGTGTGTGGACCACCATTGTTATGCTTTTATGAGGTAACTTGTTTCCTTTTGCAATTTCTTGTTTACTGTTGATATAGATCTCGCCTCAAGGATTCCTTCGAATCGATAGGAATAGGAATTGTAAGTAAGCTTACATTCATTTCTATTTTTCATGTATGTTTAGAGATCAAATATTTGCATGTTAAATAAGTATATTTTCATGCTATTTTAACCTCTTTTTATATATGTTTTCAAGATCTCACGGGTGTGCAAGTTTTGTGACTAAGTTTTAGGGTATCTAGCTTGGAGGAAGTTTGGATCTAGTTTGACTCCACTCCACCTTCAACAACTTTCAAGAACATAGTCCCTCGGCATCCCTCTACAAGCTTTTGGATTGATCTTACTAGCAACAAGATATTCTTCTTCTCTTTCTCCATTTAAATCAATTTCTCCCTTTGGTTACAGTTTCTTGTTCACTTAGATCTATTGCACAAAAAGATAAATCAATATTAAGATCTAGTTTTCAAGATTTAAAAGCTTAGATCTCATAGTTGATCATCTCATTTCTTTTAAGAAGATCTAAGCTTAAGGAAATCTCATTTTTTGCAAGTATTTCAAGGTAGATCTAAGGCTTGTTTTAAAAGTAGTTTCCTTTGAGTTTAAAGTTCCTATCTAGCAATTAAGTGCACATCATATTGGCTGCCCAAAAGCAAGCCAGAATCCCAAGGAAAGCTTGCTTTCCTTGCTTATTTTTATGCATTTTTATCATAGTTAACTTAGAATTCTTTTTTTAGAAATTTTTTATGGATGTTCAAAGACACTCTTAAAGTTTTTTTTAGCATCTTTTAGGATTAATAGTTTGTTGTTTTTGCAGGTTTGACGAAAAAAGGAGAAGGAAGCTCTAGCCGATTTTCGAAGATTTGACCCATTTAATGTTTAACGGAGCTCCCTTTCTTGTTTTAAGTCAATTTTCTAATGATTTGTAAGCCTTTGGATCCCAGATAACAAGGACCAAAGTGCATTTCTCTTTCTCATATTGTAATAAGGCATAATAAAGATTTTGAGTAGGCTCCTAAGAGCCCACTCCCCATCCCCCCAGGGGGGATCCACGTCGGTGCATTTTTTCGTGATTTTTTGCTCTTTTAGATTTTGCTTAGTTTTTGCTTAGTTTTATTTGGCTAAAATTAACATAGAATAATTAAAATTAATTGTCTTGGTCCAATCCAAATATTGGGCCATTGACTTCACTCAGGACATAGGAACTTTTAATTTCATTTTTGCAGACTATATACTTTATGGTTTAAATCGATTTATCTTTCTTTGTTAAAGTATTTCCTTGCAAAAGTAATCGGATACTAACCCACTACTTCGGTAGTGTAGTAATTAGCTCACATTTCATTTTTCAGCATTTGCTTTTTGTTCAATTTCAAAGTAACGAACCCAACTGTGTATACCCAAGGTATGCTCTCGCCATCACATAAAGGGCTCTCCTGAGTACATGGTAGATGATCAGGAAAAAATTTCTCAGCCTATAGTAATTAGTCTCACATTTTGCAATTAACCTCCCTGAAAGACGAAAGTCCAGCGTCTCGATTTTTACTTCGTGTGGGCAAACCTTAAAAAGAAAGCAGGAACAACTAGAGAGGGACTGCAGAGCCCCGTCAGACTACATCCTAGTTGGTGTAGTGTTGGACATCCCCCTGTGACTCCTCCTAGCCCACATTTTCTTGTGTAGGACCACACTTGGTGAGTCTGGATACATTCCCAGTATCAATTTTGGAATATCGAGAATCCCCTCCCTTCTAATCAACTCATTAATTCATTAACTTGAAACGAACCAAGACACACTGCAAAACATTTTACTTCCTCAACAGCGCATTACAACTCCATTTTCTGCACTGGTCATTTTACTTTTGCAATCATTTGCTTTAAACTACTATGTGTTGAATGATCTTTTAATTCATATGTGATTTATGTTGTTGTATCAATTATTTTATTTACAGTCTCTTGCTTCAGTTTTCAGTTCATAAAAACTCCTAAAAACCTTACTCATCCAAATCATCACCTAAATCTTAATCAGCGTTAGTAACTTTTAGCACCCACCCCCCTTAGCTGCATTAAGAGTTTGCCTAAACGGAGGAGTCAAAAATCAAGTGACAGTACTTGACTCGAAGCTTGCCCCCAAGGACACACTTAGTGGCTTGAAGATTTCTGCCACGTAACCCCCAGGTGTGTGAAAGGCGGCAACAATGCCCCTTGTGTGCCTTGCATGCACTTATCTCATTGTCTCTCTCACATATGATAAATAGTTTGAAATTTTATAAATATTCATTCATCAACATCAAATAATTAAAACTTCTCTTAACTATCAACGTGAAATTCCAAAATCAAAAATATTCAAACGTCAATTTACCCTTTCTTTGCCAAACTTGTGTGTGAGCAGCACCTCGATTTGTCTCTTATCAATGCAATCCCTAGGCCCTTGCCCGCTTTCTCCTTAGCTTTTCTTCGACGTGGTTTTAATACCATCTCAAGTTTACACACAGAAAAACGCAGGAAAAAAATGCACCAATATATAGGAAAGAGAATAAATGCTTCATTATTGATTGATGGAATGTCTCAATACATAATACGAGGGGAAGGAGTACTTAAATTATGATTATGTAACTTTTATAAAAAGACTTTACCAAAGCCACTTATTATGAACACCTAAATCTAATGTACACCTAAGTCTAACTATGACCATTATATCAATTCTTGCATAAAAGGGTCTTGGACCCCATTGTAAGTTGTAACACATTCTGAGAAGAATTCATCCTTAATACTTATTACTTGTTTGAGTAACGAGGTTACCCCACAATCTTTGTGTATTGAGTTTTTATGTAGTCTTCAATGGAGTCTCTTTACGATCATCTTGTCCCATTTATAACTCCAACAAAAGCACTTCAATTTAAGAATGACCTAATGCATTGCCAAGGTAATGTTAACTTAGTATAAGAGCTTGGCCTATTGAGAATTGAATTCTCTAAGATTTTTTTAGCATTCACAGTGTCACATCAATCTAACAAACAAATGAAAATGAAAAATCAGAATATCATCTCCATATACAAGAACAATTCTTATGCTCTCCAAAGTCATGTGCAAATAGCCTTGGCTAAGGTCATTGGTCCTCACATTTCCTCAAATATTTAACTCCTTGGACCAAGAGCCATCAATGATCAAACACACATCTTGACATGTTGCACTCCACCTACTCATCTTCGCATACTCCATCTTGACATAGCTGCTACAACAACCAAGTTGGGATCCTCCCTCACTAATCTCTAGATGTAATTTGGCACTAATCTCTAGATGTAATTTGGGAGTCTCTCTTGTCGATTTCCAAACCCAACATTAATGCCAAATGTTGACAGCGAAACCACCTAAAGTTATGAGTATCGAAACCACAATGAGACAAAGTTAATAAAGAAATGGTATGTATTCACATGATTTAAATAAATAAAAGAGATAAAGACAATTACAACATCACTTGCAGGAACACAAGGATTATCATCAAAGCTCTTTATTCCATCTTACAAGTCAAAATCTTATGTACATATACAAACATGATTGATTGAGACGGAGGTAGATACATAATATCCAATAAATTGTCTCCATTCGTAATGATGACTCGATTCAACATGGAGGCGCACCATTTTCAAACATAGAGGTCCTACATATACAACAATCAGGGAACACAATTGTTCACACTTGACTAAGCAAGACTTCCTAATGACATGTTCATAATGACCTTGTGGCTCAAATGACAACCCACTTGTAATACTTTATAAATACATAACCATACATTTTATCATACACTTATAATTTTGGAAATATGTTATGACAATCAATTTGCCTAGTGCCTACTTGTTCCTTTTTTCATTCAAGTGGCATTGACACTTAAATATCAGATAGGCAAGGCGCAGATTCCATTTCACTAACAAAATAGCATTAACCCAAGAATTTCGACACAAACATCCAGGTACTTTTCATGGGAACATAACTGTAGGGCTCTCACCTTAAATAAGTTCTTCAAAAAGTTTTGTTCAATTTTGTCCACGTCGTCGGGAGTTAAACTCTGCTGCTGCAGCTTCTTAGCTCCATGAGAAGGATCAAAAAGAGCATACAGTTGCTGCAGCAAAGATAAAAATGGGACTCCTTACATTGAATCATTAACCAGCAATAAGTACAAGAAAGCAAGTGCTAGCCGTGATTTTAACGCCATTCATGACAGTTCAAAACAAATCTACTTTTCAAAATAACATAAAATAAAATACAAGCTTCAATAATATCCGGAATATAACTTCACTGGAAAAACATTCAGTAATGCAATACAGGATAAATAATGAAAAATATCGCACCATCAGATCTTCAAACTGTGTAAAATACCACGCACGAACAGTGTACTCAACTCGTTTGCACATTTTCAAAAATTCTGCCTTGTCAGACTGCGACTCTGCAGCACAAGGCCAGAAAACTTAGCTCAAAATACAATCACGCAAAATCCCAAAGCATTGCCTAGTTGGATGATTGTAAGGGTGTAACCATCCATTCTACATCAAACATTTTTAAAGCTAGTATTGCATAATATCAGAGCTTCGGTATAACACCAACATCCCCGTGGAGGGTGCATCAGCTTTCACCTACTCTTCTTTTAAAGCTAGAGTATCAATGGCCCAATACATGAATCATTATCTGCATTATCTTGTTTTGTTTTTCACAATTAGATGGAACAGTAAGGTCCTTTAAACATTGCCAGAACTCAAAACCTCTTACACGTGGATATGTATTATGGACCCCTGAACAGAAGATGAAACCGGGTTCTTTAAAAAAGTACCCACTAACATTAGTTTTTTAATTCCAAAATCTTGCTAATAGATTTGGTATGATAGAAATGAGTCAATGGCTGTGCATCACAGTGCCCTACATCATCCAAAGGAATTAAGTCACAGGAGAACACCTATAGATTGGGAATTTTCAACCTCTGCAATACACGATATATAGCCATAACAATGCAGCTATAAACATTTGATAGGATATATAGCCATGACAATGCAGCTATAAACATTTGATAGGAGTCAAGACAGTCTTATCTGCTGGAAGCAGTCAAAAAAATTAGCTGTACAATTTAGCATAGGAAGCCAATAACTCAATAAAGGGAAAGACTTGCCTAAAATACTGCTACCTTTCCA
The DNA here is from genome assembly GCA_027924585.1 of Larix kaempferi. Taxonomy (NCBI): domain Eukaryota; kingdom Viridiplantae; phylum Streptophyta; class Pinopsida; order Pinales; family Pinaceae; genus Larix; species Larix kaempferi. Next base: position 4,519,936 of record BSBM01000397.1, on the reverse strand, counting down.
TGAATATTTCCCCATTATATAAATCCAACTTTGCATAAGTCAGTCCAAAATTTCCGCCTACACACCTGGATGAAGTTCTTTGAAACTTCATTTTCTATTAAATTACTTGAACCAGCATTAAATTATGGAGAATTCACCCTAAAGCATAGAAAACGAACTGCTTACCTCAATGTGTAGGAATAGATATGTGTTTATTTTTAAAGCAGCAACACAGTGAACAATATCACATCTTGTAGCCCTGAGGGGTAGCCCAGTTGGTTGGATCTTCCATTTCATCTTGTAGCCCTGAGGGGTAGCCATCTTGGTTGGATCAAAATGGCACAAGGTCAAGGTCGAGGTCGGAAGTTCAATTCTCTGGGTCCTTTGAGGTCAGGCATCAAGTAATGCCGACAGAGGTGAGGTCCCTTCGGATGGGCCCCTTGGCTTGGATCCACAGACATATCTAATTCTAGGACAGTGAACCACATTGGAAAAAAAAAACTCACATCTTCCATCATACTGTTATTTTGTTCTAAATTTAGAGAAAAATAGAAAGGTTCTTAAAAAGGTAAGACATTAAATTATTTTATTTAAATCCAAACAAAAACAAGACACATGCTTGTAAGATTAGCGAGTAACAAGAGATCTCCCAATTACATGCATTATCACCCCTGATTCAACACATAATTTTCTTTTAGTTTAAAGTAAGCCATAGACTTACCTATCAGAGAAGCCAATTTTGCGATGATCTTTGGCTTCATAGTCTTGATAACAGCTTCTCGTTCCAGGTGAATCATGTCCTTGTTATTTTGTTCCATTTTACCCTCTCCGAACACCTTCGACCCAAGACTTTTCCCTGCATATACTCGATGTACTCACCCTAATCGAAAATTTCGCCCATGCGGCCTCTTCCAGCAGCCAGGCTCTGTCGGGTATTTTGACTTCCCTTGTTCAAATCTCGTAGAGTAAGGCAATCTTTTTCTGCTACTTTCAGGTGGATTTAGAGATTATTATAACAGCGCAGAAGGATTGGGCAACCTTATCCAGGAGTTAGGTCACGTGGAGCGAAAGCGATTTTGTTGATTTGTTCATCAGTCTCTCAAATAACTAAACAGTTTCCGAATTCCTTCCTTTAAATAATAACTCTTCCTCTTATGGATGATTGAGATAAAAGAGAAGGAAATGTCCTGTGGGCACGAAAGCGAATTTGTTAACCTGCTCGTCACTCTGTCAATCAGACATACAGTTTCCAAATTCCGTCCTTTCTTTACACAGCAACTCTTCTTCTTGCAATGGGGGCATTATCGCCCATTGAATCAAAATTTTACAACTATTGCAATGAAATGATGGTTACATAACCATCCATGAACGGATTGGAATGAATGGGAGAAAGCCAGCGGGAATCGAACTTCCAACCAGACAGGGACCGACAATATTTGTATTGCTTCTTCACAGGGTGATGGCAATGTTTCGTAAAATCTTGATTATGGTCATTGCTGCGGACCCTGGTAAACGCCATTAATGCAGGCTCCTGCATCAATGGCAAATGCATTTCCCAGGGTGACGAATTTTGCTTTCAAAATTATTTTTTAACCAAAATGTGCTTGCACAGCCGTAAAATTTCATTTTCCCACCAATCTGCCAAACGGAAAAATATTAAGAAAGCATGGTTTCAACGCATTTTGGGACGTTTTAGGTTCTCGATCCATTTGGAGATAGGTAAGAGGGAAGAGCTCTGCCTCGGAACTCTCGATCGTGTGGTGTAAAAATCTGGAAATTTTAATATTCAACTTTGACATAACTAGATTCGAAATAAATTTAACGTTGAATTCAATTGATACTTATTATTATATTTTTTAATTTAATAATAATAAATATGAAAGAAATTATAGATTTGTATTAGATTATAAAAATAAACAATAATTTATTGATAAAATCATAAACTTTTTTTATAGAAAATTGTGATATAAAAAATTCAGGGTCAGACTAATTTTTTGTCTTTTAATTTGAATAAAAATTTAAAATTATTTTTCTTAAAATTTATATTAATTTTTTATAAAAATAAATAGAGTAGTTAAAAAGTGGACAAATTCGTCAAAAAGATTTTGTTTGTAAGTGGCTCAGGGTTCAAAACTGTGGTGGTGGGAGGAGATACTAAAAAATTCCAACCATCTTAAGTGTAGCTGTGGCCCAAAATCTTAGATGCCCTTGGATAGTTCCCCATTTGTGCAAACAAAAAAATGGACAAACTCAATTTTTGAAAAATAAAGAGTTGAATTTAACTTATTTCTAAAAAAAATCATTTTATTATAAAATAGTTTATTCTAATGTATGTAAATATACTAATTTCCAACGGTTGGGAAGATTGGAGATGGATTGCAGCATGTGTTGGAGTCAAGTTGGTTCATTGGATCAGCCCAGTACCAACCAAGGGTAAAAAAAGTGGGAAAAAACTATTATGTTGTTGCCTCTTCGATTATTTTTGCTAGGGTTTTCAGTTTTTTTCCCCTTAGGTTTTTTCAGTCGAGTTTGATTGGTTTTTGGCGTGGGAAGGTGTTTGTGATATTTTACTTCATATTTGGGGCATTTTTTCTGTTTGATCTAGGGAGTCTCTTTGTTTTTTTAGTGGGGGAACCTGTCCCTATACAAAAAAGGTTTTTGTTTCGTGGTTGGTTTACTTTGTGACGGGTGCCGGTTTTGATACCGATCATCAGGTGACCTTCTTTTTATGGTATGGAGTATCCCATTATTCCTCCTATTGTGCATAGGGAGGGGTTTTGCCACATTGGTTTGCTACCACATCAGCTTGATGGATCGGGTTGGGTCTTTGAACTGCATTTTGAGGAGAAGCATAAGGTGAAGGGGAAGCGACTCTCAGGGGAGAAGGCGAGGTATCGTAAGAAACAAAAGGCGGTGAAGGCTAAGGAGGGTTTATACTTTTTTACCATTGATGCGAATACTAACTTGGATAGAGTGGATATGTTGGAAAGAAAAGCTTTGGTGGGTAGGTTAGAGTATGTTACGGGGAACCGGGAAGAAATTATGGACTGGGTAAATAAGAATTGGGTGCCCATCGTTGGTTTTTCTCCTAGGGTTAATTTCCTGGTGAATCGATGGATACTGTTCATTTTCTCGGATCCTGAACGTATTAGGAAAATACTGGAGGGTACTTGGCTCTTCAAGGAGGATTCTATTGTGTTGAAATGTTGGCATACTTCATTTGACCCGGTGAGGGAGAAGCAATCTCGTCGGCATCTGTGGATGCTCATTCCGAGCTTACCGATTGAGCTCTGGACCGAAAATATCCTAATTGGTTTGGAGAATACTATTGGAAAATTTATCAGAGTGTATAAAAAATCCCTATTTGGTGTGGATAGGAGAATAACTAGGGTTATGGTTGAATTTGATATGGATAGGGGATTGCCGACAGAGGTGGAAGTTTCATGGTGTGCTCGTGTTTTCCGGCAAAAATTGGATTACTTTAAAGTTCCATTTCGGTGCTATCATTGCAGAGATACGGGACATACTCTGGCTAAATTCCCTTATCTTCTGTGGGAGGCTATTGAAGATAGTGTCTCTGGTTCGGGTTCGTTGGGATATTCTCACTCGAGTTACAGGCTGTCTACACCAAAAAGCTATGTCCCACGTAAGTTTTCTCCAAACTCTATTACGCCATATAAGGACGTCTCCAAAGCCGAACTTGATTTTTATCTTGCTGCTGAGAAAGTTTTAGATAAACGCATTTCTACTGGTGATGTCGTTTTAAATTTGGGAGTTTCTTCTTCTTCGGTTGAGAACCTTGAGGGAGATTCGACCTGTCATGTCTCAGTGGATAACATCTCTACTCTCAATGTGCCTGGGGTAGGTCCTTCTCTTTTTAGTCTTGTTGTGCATTCGATTACAAAATTGGAAGGTCATGGTGAACAGAATTTGGGGGTTATTGTGAATAGGTCTCCTTCTAGGGGTGGGGAGGCTAGGGTTTTCTCCTTGTCTGAAAGTAACATTTTGGACGAAAGTGGATACATCCCTCCTAATTCAGTTGATTGTTTTACGCCGATGAAGGTGTATTCAAAGAACCCTTCATTGAATCTGGATGTAGAACCTATTCAATGCTTGTGTTTCCAGAACATTACTATCCGGAAAAATAAAAAGAGAATTAAAGACTCTCCTCCAGTTGGAGAAGTTATTGGTTATAAACCGATTTCTGCTAGAATTGTTGAATCTGATAAGGAGAATGCTATCTCGCCTTCTATTGGTTACACTGGGCCACTTAGAGCAGAGAGGCCCATTTTGGTGGGTGATTAATGACATTTTTATCTATTAATGTTAGGGGTTTGGGGAAGGCTTCTAGGGTTAGGGCCTTAACCAAATTATTTCATTCTACTAACCCGGAGATAATTATGCGTCAAGACACTATGTGTGAGGATTCGTGTTCCTTGATTAAAATGGCTAGTTGTTTGCCTGGGTGGGGATTTTCGACCATTAGTTCTTTTGGGATGTTAGGTGGATTATTAGTTGGATGGAATCCTCATTTTTTCAAATTCCGTTCTTTTAGGACAATATAGGGTATTTTTATTGAGGGTTGGAGTGGAAGCCGTAATAAGAATTTGTCCATTCTAAATTGCTATGGACCCTATAAAGATAGGGGTCCCTTTTGGGATTCACTTAAGCTTTCTGGTCTTCTAAATATTGAAAATTTAATTATCCCAGGTGATCTTAACTTTACTATGTCTACTTCTGAGATCTGGGGACCTTCTGCTAGATTGGATGATATGGCTAATTATTTCTCAGAGCTTCTATGTTCATTTGACTTAGTGGATGTTCAATCGGTTGTTCTTTCTCCTACATGGACAAATGTGAGGAGGGGTTTGGATGGTATACATAAAAGATTGGATAAATTTCTTGTTAAGTCGTCCTTTCTTCAAACTTTCCAGCGTTACAGGTCATGGGTGGGGGAAGAGAAATTTTCTTACCATTGGTCGGTTTTCCTTCAACTAGATGTTTCAAAAACCTTGATGAAGTTTCCATTCAAATTTAATAGCTCATGGTTAAAGAATGATGACTTATGTATGCTTATTCAGAATTTCTGGTCAAATTTTGATAGTGATGAAGACCTGAATCCAATTGATTTGATTGTTTACAAACTAAGGAAATTAAAATATTTAGTTACAAATTGGATAAAAAAGCATAATCTAAAGGATCATCAAGAGTATTATGAGTTGGAGGAACAGATCCAGGATCTTCATTTCAGGAATTTTGACTAGAATATGGGAGAAGGTGATTTTGCAATATTGAAGATCTGGAGCAAAGGAAGGATCTTATCCTTCAATAGGAAGAGATGGACTGGAGAGTTAAAAGCAGAGCCCTTTGGATTGGCCCGGGGGACAAAAACACAAAAAAATTCCATTCCTATGCATTACTGGAAAAATACCAATGCTATTTGGGAACTAACTGATAATGGGGGAAATACAATTAATGGTCAGGAGAGCCTGTAGTTATCTGCTAAATTTTTTTTGGTAAAATATTTTCGGATACTGGGAAATGTGATTTGGGGGCACAGTTGAGAATAGCCAGATTGTTCCTTAAATTCTTTGATGATCAAGGAGCTGTGGATTTGGGTAAGCAGGTTACTTTGTTGGAGATTGAAGAAACGCTGAAGGTATTTGCTAAAGAAAAAAGTCTAGGGCCCGATGGCTGGATAGTTGAAATTTTTGTGCATTTTTTCGGTATCATGGGTGTGGATATTCTGAATATGGTGGAATTCTCAAGAACTGAAGGTTTCATTTCAGGGGCCCTAAACTATACTTCCATCACACTGGTCCCAAAGTGCACCAAACCAAAAACATTTGGGGATTTTAGACTAATCGCCCTGTGCAATCTGGCCTATAAACTCATCACAAAGATTATTTATGTCCGAATGAGACCAGCTCTTTCTAGGCATATATCTTCTGAACAATTTGGCTTTCTGTTGGATTGTCAAATTTTAGATGCAATTGGAATATCTCAGGAAATAATCCATTCGATTAAGAAGAGGAAACTAAAGGCTTGTTTACTCAAAATGGATTTGGAGAAAGCGTATGACAAAGTTGACTAGGTTTTCTTGAGACTGGTTCTCATTCAAATTGGCATCCCTCCTCTGGTTTTAAACTGGATTGTGGCTTGTGTTTCTACTGCAAACATTGCAGTATTGATAAATGGTGCTCCTTCTGGATTTTTCAAAAGCACTAGGGGCATTAGACAAGGTTTCCCTTTGTCTCTGCTCTTATTCCTTTTATTTTTTGTAGGGTTGAGTAGATTGATTATTAAAGCCAAATCGGAAGGTAAAATTAAGGGCATAAAACTCTCAACTGATTTATCTCTTTCTCACCTTCTTTTTGTAGATGATGTCTTATAAGTTGGGACATATTCTATTGATGAATGGTTGAGTTATAAGGAAATTATAAAGGTTTTTTGTGATGCATCAGGTATGTTGGTGAGTTCTACAAAATCTATCTTCATCCATTACAGGATTGCGGATCTGAAGATTAATGGATTAAAGGGAATTATGACATACATTTTTTGTCATTTGGAGGATGGTTTTAAATACTTAGGATTTTTCCTAAAGCCTAATGGTTACAAGATAAAAGACTGGTCATGGATTCTGTCAAAGGTTGAGTGCAGAATAAATCAGTGGACTTATAGACTTCTGTCGGTGGGAGGAAGACTCACTCTATTAAAAGTTGTTCTGATAGGGATACATGTCTATTGGCTATCACTCTTAAAAGTCCCAAGTTCGATCATCAATTCGTTAAGGTTAAAGTTTTCTTCAATTTTCCCTGGACTGGAGGTAAAGATCGAAGTAACTTGGTCATGGCTAGTTGGGAAACATTAGCATTGTTGGAATGTTTTGGAGGTTGGGGTATAAAAAAATTGTACACCTTCAGCTGTGCTCTAAGACTAAAAATATTTTGGAGAGGGCTATTTGTCTCTACACTTTGGTTCAAATTTCTCTAGGTTAAGTATATAAAAGGGCACACTTTAAATTGGATATGGAATCCAAAAAAAAATAATAAGAGGAACTTCATCTGTTTGGGCGGGTTTCATCAAGGTATATAATTGGATGGCAAAGGATCTTATATGGCGGGTTGGGAATGGTGAAGAGATTTCAGTTGGTATTGACCCAATTCTGGGTTTGGAAGAAAACTATAAATTGTCTAAGGACATTCTTGGCTACCTAAAAGAATGTGGTCTTTATACTCTTAATACTATCAAGAAGACGAGGAACAAGTATGAACTTAGTGCCTACTGGTTTTCTGCAAAAGACCTGGGATCAATTGGGCAAGCAGCTATTGAGTGTAATCGGTACATCTACAATTTGAATTCAGCAGGTTGTCGTCTTTCAAATATCAAAGATGATATTTTATGGAATGGAAATCCAACTACAGGTATTATCACGGCTAAATCTGCTTACAACGCCATCATTAGAAGCAAATGTATTTTCCCACATAATTGGTGGTATAAAAGGCTATGGAGTTGGCAGATACCGTTGAAAATCAAATGTTTTATGTGGCATGCTCTGTTAGATGGTCTTAAAACATGGGACAATCTCACTAAAAAATGGTGGTGTGGCCCAAGCTTTTGCTTGTTATGCAAATCAAATTCTGAATCCACAAAACATTTACTAGTTGAATGTGAGTTTACAAGAATGATTTGGAATATGATTTTGTCGACTTTGAAGCTTGATCAGCATTGGGGTTTGGAAAACTTTGACCTCTATTGTATTAACTGGATTAGAAATTGTAGATCCCATCCTACTCTTCCAGCTATGATTTCATGGGTCATTTGGCATACACGTAAAAAAGTTGTTTTTGAGAACAAAAGTCTGATTCTGCAATTTACATGTATACAGATTTTGAACCTGGTTAAAGATTACAGTATGGAGGAAGTTTATCAAAGGATTCAAAAAGTTAGTAAATTCAATTTTCAGATCAATGGTGTTGTAGCCTTATTCGATGGGGCTGAAAAAGATGGTTTATGTGCTGCAGGTGGAGCTATTTTATTAAATGAAGATCATTATTTCACTCTTAGGCTTAATTGTGGAAGAGGTGCAAACATGAAAGCAAAACTTCTTGGTTTTTGGTGTATTGTGAAAGTGGCTAACACTTTCGGTATTGGTGTACTCAAATTTTTTGGGGACTCCCGGGTTACTATCAAATGGGATTGCGGTGACTACAAGCTGAAACTTCCCTTTTACATTGGTGCTACAAGATCAAGGATGAAATACAATTGTTCAAAAATCTTTCCTTTGAGCATATCTATCGACAACATAATTCACTGGTGGATAAATTATCAAAACAAGCTATGGAAGGAGCGGAAGGGTTTATAGTTTGGGAAGAATTCCAGGGCCATCACACCTGCAATGATGGATCTGTGAATATATTTGATTTTTGAGTTGGTTTTTGTCTATTTGATTTTTGGGACAATATAGGTGTTGAGATATATTTTGAAAGTTATATTATATGAGATAGTTTGATTGTAAAAAGCTCTTTTTTTTATAAGTCTTTTAAAAGACTTGAACAATTATGTATTATTTGATTCGATCGAATATCAACAGTATGCTTTTTCTACTGCAAAAAAAAATACTAATTTCCAAAATAAATTATATACACTTAAATTCTCATCATACAATATACTTTAATATGCCAAGATATCTTATTAAAAGATTTTTAAAAATATTTAAACGTAACATTCATTACTCATTGGTGACACTATACATTGGTATAAATTTATTACTCTGGACCTATCACTTCCATAAAATACATCGATTACATATTTGTATTATTGTTTTTCCTAAGAGGGATTATACATTTTACCTTAAGTTCAAATTAGTTTTTCAGTAAGAAAAAAATTGTTTTTTTGTTATTCATCATAATCAAAAGAACAAAAACTTTACAGTCATCCTTCCTTTATAGTATGTATGCAGTAACATCCTACTATCTTCCCATAACATGTCTAATCTACACAAAAAACAAAACCTTGGTTCTATTTATCTAGTACAAGAAGTACATTGACTATGTTCATGTCGTACATCCAAACTACAGACCTTACATAATCAACTTAAAAATTGTCTAACAAAATATCAATAATGCTAACAACTTAGTTGTTAATTCAATATGCCTAAAAGGAATCCTTTGACACCACAAGGGAGTCAAAAACTTCCTCAAAGAAAATAAATCATTCCTGTAAACCTAGGGCCTTCTTCGATAACATGTCAGCAACTCCATTGAATTGTATGTGTATATGTTGAAAGGACACATCAAAGAAGGATGATTGAAGAATATAGGTTCTTTTACACCACTGCTCTAAAATTGTCACCTATATAGTAGACTTCCCAGCTTCCCAATCAACAATAACTCTAGAATCACCAAACACTTTAAGAGACAAAATGTTTTCTCTCAAAGCAAATTGTAATAGACCCCATAAGGCCAACAATTCCGCTATAGTATTTGTGCCAAGTTATACTCCCGTCCAAATATGGTACCAGTGATTTTCAAACAAATAAATACACATTCCACAACCACATCTACCCAATTGTGATGCACCATCAAAATAACCCCCTACATGTCCCTCAACAAAAGGAGGAACATATACAAGTTTTTTAATTTTGGCAATCTTCCCATGATAAAATTCGTTGAGATATCACACAATACTTGTAAACACTGCCAAGAGGTTTGGCTCCAGATCTTCAAAAATCATAGCATTTCTAGCTCTCCAAAGCCCCCAACTCACAAATATAGGCAGTTCCCTAAATCGAGGAACCTTTTTGTTCCACATGTCCAAACAAAAGTAAAAATTCCCAATACTTTGTACAAGGTTCCAGTATGAACACCTCTCATCAGCACCATCACTCCTTGCACCATCTTGCACGTATCTTTCTCAAATATAGACTGCACTCTTGCATTCCCCATCTTATTTAATGAGATCATGTTTTGAGCCAAACCTGGGATGTGTAGAACTCTTGGAAGTGTTCCTATTCTTCCACCATTCATTTTCAGTCAAACTTTATCTCATCCGACTATCCTGGTCGGTGAATCATCTCCCAGTAGAACATTACCACCATTGATCTTCTCATATTCACAAAACCACTCTTTGCAAGGAGTCATATGATATGACGCACCGGATTCGATCAACCATAAATAATGATTCGATCGCGTACTTGTGGAGGAAAAATACACATCTCCTTTTTATTCTTGTAAAGACTTACTATCATTCAACTAACCTTCATTAGAACCTTTGCCTTTCTTGACTTCCGTTGACTTGTAGTTTTGATCCAGATGGTAGACACCCACCTATCCCACAGGCTCAAAAAAAAATTCCAGTTTGGTAATTTTTCAAGTTTGGAGGACTGCTCCATATGGATATCGGTGGCCACCCACCTATTCCACGAGCTCAAGACATTTTTTCTAGTTTGGTAGTTTTTATGGATTTTTGTGTCCAAAACTTTCAGGGCTGTTTTGAGTCCCTAAATGAAGTTTTTTGGTGAATCCGTAGTCTATTTTTGACCAAAGGCAGGACTGGATGGATGAAATGTGCACTTATCAACTATACCTTTCCAACAAGCTATAGAAAACCCAAAACAAAGATCATATGCAAAAGTTAGGCCCTCAAGAAGTTGACACCTCAACTAACCACCTCAGGTCCCACAAACCTTTTTATGGATCATCTCCTTGGATGTTAGGGGTTTTCCCCTCATGCTTATGATAAAAATGCCCTTCATCCTCCTTTTGTAATCATCTTAGCCACCACATCTCTTCTCAGAGATATAGATACCACCATTCTAGTTGCTTTTATTTTACAATATGTTATGTTTCATTCATTTAATAAAATCTGAGTTTACTGTATGACTATGTTCCCTGTAATATATATGTGTATATGGTTCTATATATGATATTTCATTTCGTTCTCACATAAATCCATATCAATGGTATCAGAGCAATCTCCTCTCTGTTGTCTCTCGATGCATGTCCCCAACAAGATCTGGGTATCGAGAGTTGGGTCTTGAACTAATCTTGCTTGGGAAAAACACTCTCTTCATCCAAAGCAACCTCGATGGTAGGAGAAGGAAGGAGATATGATGGAGCAGGAGATACTACCAAGCTGTTGCTCGAGGAATCCCTCACGCGATAGAGGAATGAGATGATAGAAAATTTCACCCAGATCCTTTGACGGATGCCAACAACAATAGAAGGATCATCAAGAAGTCACTTCAGAGGAGACACACCATTCAAGCTAAAAGTTAAATTTTATATTCCTTTATTTGAAGGTTAGATCGATGTCGATGCCCTATATAAATGGTTCAGTTTGCTAGAAGGGTATTTCTTTGTCCACAATTTCTTTGATAGGTAAAAGATCACCTTTGCGCTCCTTAAGGTTGTCCCCCATGTAAAAAATTGGTGGGAAAATTATTATGACAAAACCTTAACAAAGGAGTCTAAAATGTTTGCTTCCAATCCCACTTGGGCCTCTTTTATAGATGTCGTTAAAGAACAATATTTCCCTATAAAAAACTATGATGACCATTGCATGAGATGGACCACATCGCATCAATAGAGGGACCAAACAGTGCTGGAGTACACCAACAAATTTCATACCTTGCGCACAAATCTGGACATTAGAGACTTCGAACAACACCTGGTTCTAAAATATCACAGTGGCCTACATCGCTACATCTGAACAAAGATGGTATTCATGTACATATCTTCATTGGGAGCTGCTTATCAGTATGCTGTCAAAATTGAGTATAAATTTCAACCAAAATATTAATAAAGAATTTGGACCTGCATATCTGTTGCATAAGTAAGGAAAGGGAAACCATGGCTCACAAAACAAAGGACAGGGTAAGGACAACCAACCCCAGGAAAACCAGTCCCAACCACAAGCAAAGAAGGGTAATGGAAAGACAAAGAAGGACACTAAGAAGTGGTGTGAGTTCCACAAAACCTCTTGGCACAACATTGACGAATGTTGCTCAAAGAAGTCATTGGTGGTTGAGATCAAAGCTTTAGAATTTGATGCTGGTTTTGATTATGATTTAGAACCTAATGTCATAGTCGCAAACTAGGGGAAGTGGATTACTGATGCAAAACCCTGTGTCATTGTTGCTACCACACAGATTCAACTAGAGGAATTGGAAGGGTCAGAGGCAGGCGAGTTACTCTTCCACTCACATATGTGGGTGAATGAAATCCTACTACATTTGGTTGTTGACAGTGGCAACCAAAAGAACCCGATCTCAATAGAAGTAATCAAGAGATTGAAATTAACGAAAACACCACACCCGCAGCCATACACCATCGGTTGACTAAGCCAAGGACAAGGTATCCATGTCAGTGATCAATGTTGTCTAGCATATGGAATTAAGCCTTTCAAAGATGAGGTACTTTGTTATGTGTCCCCACTTGAAGTCCGTGATATTCTTTTAGGGTAGCCATATATGTGGAATCATCATACTGTGTATGAGTCGCGGTATTGTAATGTCATTGTCACTTTGGGAGGAAAACTATATTGGATACTAGATACAGGTGCACCTTTTGTAGTCTCTTTGACCTCAACCACATAGTGCAGAAAGATAATATCCCACAATGGTAATTTTTCCCTCTTCACAATCGCCTCTAAAGGTGAACACCAGATCATAGAGACCTCCACGGCCTCTGCATAGGGTCCCTCTACTTAACAAAAACAAGAAGAACGCAAAGGAATTGTTGCCTCACTTATCTAGGTACCTTTACGGTGCAAGGCCACGCATTCAAGGTGCTCCTACAGAAAGAATTCATCCACACCAGTTCAGACCAAGGATAATGAGTTAACCAAAATTGTTGAAAAATTCTAGTGCATCCATCAACAACAATTACAACCCTCTCATCCTGTTAAGCAAGGAAATTTTTTTAGCTTAGCAAATGCCTCACTAGGAGCTCAAATTATCACATAGTTCTCCATATGATAAGGGACTCGACGCAATGGATACCATTGCTTATTAAGGGGGGGTACTGATCCAGATGGGTATTGGTGGCCACCCACCTATCCCACTAGTTCAAAACAGCTTTTCCATTTTGGCATTTTTTTGGGTGAGAGGACTACTCCATATGGATATCGGTGGCCATCCACCTATTCCATCAGCTCAAGAGATTTTTTCCAATTTGGCAGTTTTTACGGATTTTTGTGTCTAAAAATTCAGGGGTCACTTTGAGGCCCTAAACGATGTTTTTTGGAAACGCCATAATGCAATTATAGCCTGAGGTAGGACTGGACGGGCGTAATGTGTACTTCTCATCTAGATATTTTCAACAAGCTACCGAACTCCCTAAATGGAGATCACATGCAAACGTTATGCCCTTGAGAAGTTGACACCTCAACTAATCACCTCGGGGCCCGCAAAACCTTTTTACGAATAATCTCCTAGGGTTAGGTTTTTGGATGTTAAGGTTTTCACCCTCATGCTTATGATAAAAAGGCCCTTTGGCCTCCTTTTGTAATCAACTTGTCACAAATGAGTGTATCCACCATATCTCTTCTCAAAGATATAGCTACCACCATTCTAGTTGTTTTTATTTTATAGTATGTTCTATTTCAATCATTTAATGAATACAAGTTTACTGTATCATTGTGTTCCTTGCAATATATCTATGTATATGGTTCTATATATGCTCTTTCAGTTCATTCTCACATAAATATGGATAAATTTTTGTCTATAATGCTCGAATTTGTTGCATTGCCAACATGTTTTCGTCATTGGACCAGGCAATCTGGTCTTAAATCTACCTCTCAACTTCAACTTTCTATCAAAGGTTCTGCTTTTTCCTCTATCTATCGATCGACCTCTTACCATCAAGGATTTGTGGGTCGCTCCTTTGATGTTCTTTCATCTCATCTCTTCTGACAACAGAGATACAACCCCATCGTTAATCTTTAATGTGGTTCTATTACTTCCAATATATTGCCATGACCAGGCTATCCTGGGAATCTGTCAAAGAACACAATAGACTGATGCATTTTTCCTCCTCGGTGATTTTAATATCCATGGAAAACAATTGACTGATAATAGTGTTGAACGCATTCAAATGCTCTGTAACCGAGTCACCTCCACCCATCCTGAGAAGATACAACTTCTTCCAAAGAAACAACTTGTTAACCAGAGATTTCGATTGGTACAAGTTCCCCAACTTTTCCCACAACTTATTTGCAGTGTCTTGTTCCAAGAAATTCAACAATACAGAAATTGCTAAACAAAGTCGGATTGTAATCCTTGCCTTTCTGCCAATATTCTGCTAGTCTTCCTTCGACACACCTACTGAAGTCATTCCTAGGTTGATTGTAATCCATTGTTCTTGATATACAAGAAGATCCTCCATCTTAAGCTTCCAAAGCTTAAAATTTTTCCCATGAAAATTTTCAATTTCTATCCTCGACGTGTTACCCATTCTAACTATAAATCAATGCTTCTAGAAGACTCCCACTGTAATAGGTATTTCCCAGATCCAGGACCAAGCTAAGAGCCTTGGCAACAAAGGTGTCCCCTTGTCACGTCTCTTCTACGCCATTTTTTTTTTGGATCAAAGATTATAATGATTGAAATCATTTCCGAAATATGAAATCTAGTTGTCATTATAGCCTACTTAGGTGTTATTCTAATTTTGTGTGCACTATACTTCACTATTAATTATATTGATTTTTCACACAAGTGTCGACACTTGAAAACTCCTATATCTATGCTGGTGTACCTATACATAAACATGTTAGTATATAGGGACAACTCAAATACAAACCAAAATGCATACCAACTCTATGCTAAAACATTTGCGACAATATAAATTTATGTGCAACATTAATATTTCAATGAACAACTATATTAAAAACTATTAATATGGTGTTACTATGAAACATAAACTTTTAAAGTTTCATACGAAAACGATTTAATTTAACATAGTTATATGTTATAACTACGTTACTAACATATAACCTATGTATCCATATTATTCCATGCCCTAGGATTACCTTGTAAATACCTAGGCTTATATAGCATACTCTATGCTCTCATATTATCTCCATATGATAATCCAGCACATAACAACACTATTATATGGAATGCAATGTAATATATATATATTGTAATGTAACATATATATATATAAGGGTTGTGCGCTTATAAGGTTTGACATAGAGTTGAACCTAGGTCTTAAGTGAAACCATAAAATACTACCACGAATAAGTCAACGAACTCAAACATTTGGTAAACGTCGTGATAGTTATAGGCCATGATATAATATATAAAGTAATGATTTGTAAATATTCGCTATGGTTAATATGCACATAACATATTAATGCCGTGTGACTATGCTTTGACCTACGACTTTGCCACGCAGACTTCATACGCATGAAACGATGTTTTAAACCCGTATGGGTGCCCTCCTGGCAGATGACTCTTCTCTCGGTGGTGTTCACTACTCAGCAAATGAAAATCCATACTCGTGTTCCAGCTAGCCCATGCTGGCTATGACACGAGGTTGTCAACTCCAAAACCCACTGCATTAACACTCTTCTGCTGGTTAATAAATGTGAAGGCAAGCTTCGGTCGTTGATCACGATCCAGGTCATACACTTGGGTAATGCGATCACACTGGCACTGTTGATTACTAGTCTGGTTATTGGCACCCATTTCTACGATGTACCATGCAATTAAACGAATGGTGCAACCGGTCTCATAGGTCACCTCTTCCTTAAACCGGTACCACCGTGTTACACAAAACCCTTGCTTCGTAACGGGGCTGCTCATTGATGTTGCGGCTGGTTCACCTTAGAGAACCGCTACTTTGAGCAGAGAGTTCACACCCAAACCAGGGAGAAGGCGCTCCCAACTGATTTTGAGCAGGGTGTGAGGTTCAAGCAGCTGCGTGCTTGTGTGTCCACGCAGAACAGGTAAGAAAGATTACTTTTACGCATTGTTACAATGTTTTACTCTGTTGGTTTAGTTGTAAGTTAATATTGTCGAACTAACTTCTCTTCGTGGTTCTTGTGCAGGTATGATGCACCCACAGACTTGGTCCTCACGGCTTGCCCTATCCCAAAGGTAAGCGGTTGTAACCACTCGTTGCTTTCACCATCCAGTTTTTACAATTACTTCTTACTGTTCACCACTAACTCTTTTTTAAAAACTTGTATTGCAGATGTAAAGACCCCCCAGGGTGTGATGGGTAAGACCACAGCTAGCTCCACGACTTAGAAAAGAAGAATGGTCTTCGCTCGCCAGGTAACCCGTCATCTCCTTGTCCCTCAGGTGAAAGATACCCCGATGGTTAGAGATGGGTTACTTAAGACATTCGGTTCTCTCCTGTCTGCACCATGCAATACAAAAATGGCCCTCGGCCTTATTCTCTTTTTGTATATGACTGTGTTTACTTGTTAGATGGCCCTTACCACCTGTAGGTGAATGCAATTATTAATACGTTGAACGTGTACTATGAAAAATACTTTATTAATTTGAAAATGGTTGGTTCGACCACAGAGTGTGTCGTCGGTTCTTAAAATCTGTTTCGATTTACATTTCTCCCATGAAGGGATTCCTATTTGGAAATATAAGTGTTACAACTTTAGAATTTGCTATTTTTGTTTTGTAAATAATGTATGGAAAGTGTAAATAGCGTCTCAACCCTAGTTTGGCATCATAAACAAGATTCGCTTATTACATGGTTTAATTCCGTCTATAGCTTCTCTTTTCGTATGATAACAAAGTTACTATGAGATATATGCGCATTCACTTTCCAATTACAAACCGTTTATAAGGATGTATTACTGTATAAATGTGATCCAATAGGTAACACAACCCTAGCTGTAAAAGTAAATCATTACAGTGTTTACACTATAGATGAAACGCGTTAATGTTGGCTTTGTCCATCGTGTAGTGTTTGGTTACACTAAAATACAGAGGTTGAAGCTGCGACCAAAGTGTTCGGGCTTCCATGCCTAAGGTTAAGGCACAACCACTTAAAAAGATAAGAACGACAGACACAGTAATTGTAATGTTTGGGATCCATTGTAAAAGGTCAAAACGTGACCCTGGGAATCGACCTCCCATGCCGAAAGAAATGGCATCAATAAAATAACAAGGATAACCACGAATATGAGTTGTTCATCTCGAATAACAATCGCATACAATTTTGGATAGAAACTATATCGATTTTCCATACTGCAATACAATGCTTAAATGTAAACAAAATTGATAGAAAACAAGTCTGAGTTCCATGCTGGAATTAAAAGTTATTTCTATCCTCTGTGCCACGATTTTGGTTTCAAGAACAGGAGTCGTAACTCGACCAAGGAGTTCGCTCTCCTGTGCCGAGAGTAATGGAATGCTTATAAAGGATAAAACGCATTTGAAAAACAATATTCATCCTGAAACAGTCATTGAGGTAAATATGTGTTAGGAACCAAAACGAATTCCATCCTGAATATTAAATGTCATTTATATGTAGATTCAATAGAAAACGAATCTGATTCAAAGCTAGAATTAGTGTTGTTTATATACAGAGTCAATGGTAATGTAACTCTGTCAAACAATGGAAATCCCATTAACTATAGATAGAAATTATTTTAATCACAATATTTTTACTTGTGTGTAAAAGATAGGGAATGATTTTGTTTACATTAAACCCCTTTTGTTTGTCTATAAAATAGAATAAAATGTTTATAAAATACAATGGCTTGACATGTAAACCTCGTGGTTTACATGTCTGCCTCATTTCTACCATAAATATATGAATCATATTCTCTGTCAGTGGTAGGATCTATTGAATAAAGACTTATTCCATTTAAAATGCATTCAATGTATCTATAGCATATAACATAAATATTGCTTATAATTTTTTGAAGGGTCCGGAACGCGTCCTCTCTGCACAGGCCCGCAGGCTCCTTCTCGCTTAGGACGAGGCTTGCGGTCGGACAGGCTGTAAGCAAATATCTCACCTGGATAACGAGCAATCGAGTGAACAGGAGGAAGGCGGTTCTTGGAGCGAAGCATTCTGTAGCTTGGGCGGCCAGGGCTTGGCCCAGCCGCCCCTCAGGACGTTGGTCTTTCTCGGCGGCAAGCAAAACTTCTTCGACGGCGGACCCTGACGGCGGCTGAACCTGCTGTTGCTGCCTAGGGCTTGGAGGACGGCGGATCTTCTTTCTCGGCGGCAATCTTCTTCGACGGCGGATGCTAACTCCTGACGGCGGCTGCTACTCGATGGCGGCGGCGATCTTGATTTCCATCGTCCAGATCTGATACGAGGTGGCTCTGTAACAGTCTTCTGGTGGTGCTCTCGATTCTTGTCTGGAGGGTTTCTGCGTTTGAAGAACTCGACATCGACCTGCAGGTTACGTTGTGAAGCCGCAGCACCATTGGCAGCGATGGAGAGGTCTCGTCTGCGACGGCGTGGGCTCGCTTGCGGTGCTCCTGTTTGTGACGGCCTGTTCAGTGGCGGTTAGGCCGGCCATATTCGGGCAGCTTTGGGTACAGGCCCCCGCTAGGGTTTGTTTATGGTGGGCGCTCTTTGCTTCTTGGAACTATGGGAAGGATCAAAGACGGTGGAGGCAGAGGGTCGACTTTCTTAGGGTTTCTTTCAATGGTTTTTTTTTCTGGTTTTTGTGGTGGCCCTATTCTAGGGTGTATTTGATCTTGGGGTGACTAGGGATTCTCGGCATTTGATTGGGCGATCTGTTCCAGGATCGACGCAGGGTCTGTCTCCTACTTCCTCACTGGGGTTGTATATGGGTGGTCTTCGAGTCTGCTGCTATGTCCACAGACAAGGACCTCCTGCTTCCTTTGATGAGGGTTTCGGCATTGGCAGATCTTCTTTTACTGTTGCAGGCTTGCTGCAAATCCAAACCGGTGGCTCTATTTTGTTCAAGATTCCTTCTTCTTGTGGCAACATCTTCTCTGGGTAGCTCTTTATAAGATGTTGTTTCTGCTTATATGGGACAGAAATTTGTGAAAATGTAGGGATCCTTGTTGATTCTACTACATGTGCAGAATGTAATTTTAATCATCTTTTTGAAATAAAATTACGGACTTTTTCCAAGGAAAAAAAAGCATATAACATAAACAATGCCCATTTTATCAAGCCTATCTCAGGACTATATGGCAATGTTTACTTTAGAACTTTGTTTACCTACTGCACCCAGAATGGGTTCATTCTTACATCAGACATAAACTGCAAATGCTGAAGCCATCTAAAATAGATCACAATTCTATACAGTATTACATAGATATAAAAATCTATATAAGGTCCATACTCAGAATTTCAGTATAACACTATATATCTGATTAGATCCGGTAAACAGACCATTCAACAGTAAATTAGGAATAAACAAATCCTAACAACTATTCCATGAAAGTTATAATATAAGTACATCATATAAACTTATATGTATTTTGATGACCAGTGGAACCTAGCCAGAAACCTCCCAGCCTTTGACCAGCAAGTTCTCCTTGCTTTCAGGTCACCCCCGAGCTGATTTCACAGTCCCCCTAGTTTAGAGTTTATATTTTATTTGCCCTTAACTTGTTCCCCGAGTTATTTAGGAAATTTCTGTGGCAGCAGACAACCCAACATCCAACTCAGTGCTCCTGAGCTCCGGGATGCTCCAGGGGCTTTTAGGTCTCAACCATTAAGAGAATCAATCAGTCACGGCCTATTCAGAGTAATTGCAGTGCTCCTGCAAGATTGGGGTAGTTCTCCTACCTGAACACAACCAAGTGTTCCAAGTTATACCCAGCTGCCATGAATTCTCTTATTCTGATTCAGTTTTGTGCTCCAAAACTGCCCCCATGTCCTTGTCTTCATTTAGCTCTGGTTTTTATTTCGAGCTCCCATTTCTCTCTTGTGTGATAATGATCATGATAATGTTAATTGTGAGAATGAGTTCCTCTTTTCCCTTTTTTATTCTTTTTGGGGTGAATTCTCTCATTTTCTTAATTCTTTAATTTCAATATTCTCCCTAAACTTTTCTTTAGGGTTTACAATTGTCTCCAATAATAATTTCTCATTATTATTTTAATTGGCATTTTACCCTCCAACCCATAGGGAACTGTGACTCCCATCTCATTAATGTGGTGGTCCCAACCGGTCATCAGAAATTAACTTTTCAAATTTCTAATGTCACCTAAGTAAAATGAAATAATACTTGGAAAAATATAAAAGGGGTTAAAGTCCAACATTTGGTGTATTACATTTCCTCTCCCCTTAAGTTTTCATCGTCCTCGGTGTTAAACAATTTTCAAAACAACAAATAACATAATAACCAAAAATCAATTTGTGTCATGTACTTCTTCGAACAGAAAAGGGTATGCTACTCGCATTTCCTAGGTAGCCTCCTCAGGCTTATAGTGCTCCCATTGCACTTTTACCTGGACGATGGTTCAATTCCGAAGTACCACCTCTTTCCGATCCAGTATGCATACAAGATCTGTCTGGAAGTCTCCTTCTGATTCCACCTGGTTCACATGCCAATTTACAATATGCTTAGGATCATATACATATTTATTTAGCAATGAAACATGAAACACATCATGTACTTTAAAATTTGTTGATAGAGTTAACTGATAAGCAACAGGTCCTACTATAGCAAGTATTTGGAAAGGACCACAGTATCCTTGTGCGAGTTTGGAAACCTTTCCCAAACACAAAGAGATTTTCTTTGCTTTCACTCTTAGGAATACGTGATCCCCAATTTCAAATTCTTTATGTTCTCTATGTTGATCTGCATAGCTTTTTTGCCTATCCCGAGCAGTTTTTAAGTTTGTTTTAACTTTCTGCACAATGTTTTCTAGTTCTGCTAACATTTCAGGACCCAACACAATCCGGTTCACCGGATCATCCCAAGTCATAGGGGTTTTACATTTCCTACCATACAAAACTTCGAATGGAGTCATTCCTGCAGAAGTTTGGTACCCATTATTGTAAGCAAATTCAGCCAAGTCTAGGTAATTTTCCCACTGTTTTGGGTTATCCATGACATACAATCAGAGCATGTACTCTAGGATTTGATTCACCCTCTCAGTCTGTCCATCTATTTGAGGATTGTAGGATGTACTAAAACTTAATTTTGTCTCCAAACCTGTAAATAACTCCTTCCAAAAATGTGAAGTGAACTTTGCATCCCTGTCGGACACAATCACCTTTGGAATGCCATGAAGTCGAAATACTTCTTTCATGAATATTTATGCAATATGTATTGCTTTGAATGTGGATTTAACTGATATGAATTGAGTTGCCTTATTTAACTTGTCCACTACCACCATGATAGCATCACGTTGCTTATTATTTGTAGGCAACCCCGTGGTGAAATCCATGGAAATAGTCTCCCATTTCCATTCTGGTACAGGTATAGGTTGTAACAAGCCAACCGGGTGTTGATGTTCCACTTTCACCCTTTGACAATCCATACACTTTGCTATATACCCAGCAATTTCAGACTTCAATCTGGGCCAGTAGTGCTGTTTTTTAACAGTTATTATCATTTTTTGATAACCTGGGTGACCATAATATGGCCTCTTGTGAAATTCATCTAGAGTTAATTGTTTTAATTCTGCATGATCCAGTATATATAATCTATTTTTAAATAACAACAACCCATCTTTAGATATACTGTAATCTGTTGCTTACTATTCTGAATTTTCTGCATGACACTTTTGCATTAAATTCAGATATTTTGGGTCTTTTTCAGCTGATGTCCGGATCTTTAACACCAAATGAGATTGAAAATTGTTAACTGGAGCCATTGTTAATATGTGCATTCACCTACTGAGAGCGTCGACTATTTTGTTTTCTTTTCCTTTAATATGCCGAATTTCAAAATCAAATTCACTTAAGAAAGCTAGCCACCACGCTTGCTTTCCATTAGATTTGGCTATTCAAAAATGTATTTCATCCTAATGTGACCAGTTTTAAGAACAAACTTTTTCCAAGAAGGTAATGTCGCCACATCTTCAAATCATGAATTATGGCAGCCAGTTCTAAATCAAGCGTTGCATAGTTTACTTCATGCGTCTTTAATTTTCTAGATTCATAACCGATTACATAACCATCTTGCGTTAACATGCCTCCCAAACCTTCCTTGCACGCATCTGTGCATACTACAAAGTCTCCATAAGGATCAGCCACTTTTAGAACAGGAGTTGAAGTAAGCAACTGTTTCATCTTCGTAAAACTAGCTTCACATTTGGTTGTCCAAATAAACTTGACTTCCTTTCTCTGAAGAGAGGTAATAGGATGAGCCACATTGGAGAATTCTTCAATGAATTTCCGATAGTAACTAGCTAATCCCATAAAAGAGCGGACATCGCTTACATTTCGGGGAGTAGGCCAACTCATTATGGCCTTGATCTTATCGGGATCCACCGCAATGACTTGGGTTGATATTATGTGACCCAAATATTGTATTTGGTCTTTGTAAAAATAACATTTAGTTAGCTTTGCATATAACTTATTTTCCCTTAGGTCTTGCATCACTAACCTTAAATGCTCCTTATGCTCACTTTCATTCTTTAAGTAAATGAGTATGTCATGAATAAATACTACAACAAACTTATCCAGGTACTTACTGAAAACATTATTCATAAGGCACATAAACATGGCTGGTACATTCGTCAAACTGAATGGCATCACCACAAATTCATAATGTCCATACCTAGTACGGAAATTTGCCTTATGCACATCTTCTTCTTTAATTATGATATGATGATAACCCGACCTTAAGTCTATTTTGAAAAGACTATAGCACCCCCAACCTGATCGAACATATCATCAATCATTGGCAAGGGATACCGATTTCTGATAGTTACTTTATTCAACTATCTATAATTTATGCACAGTCAGAATGCGCCATCTTTCTTCGATACAAAGATCACCGGTGCTCCCCACGGGGACACACTTGGACGGACATAACCTTTTTCTAACAACTCCTGCAATTGTGCTTTCAACTCTATCAATTCCGGAGTACTCATCCGATAAGGTGCCTTAGAAATAGGTACTGATCATGGGGATAAGTCTATTGTAAAATCCACTTCTCTCTTTGGTGGTAACTCAGGAATCTCCTCGGGAAACACATCTTCAAATTCATCCAACACAGGGTGTTTTGTTAAATCTGAAATTTTACTTTTCTGATTTTCTTCTAAATGAAAAGCATATAGTTTACACCCTTTTCATGCATTCCTTTTTAGTTGAAGTGCAAAAATTTCCCTTAACTTCATTGTCCTTACTATCCCTTGAATCTTTTCAAACTTCCCAACATCATTCACAAAATTAACAAATTTTTGATAGCAGTGTAGGACAACCCTATGTTTTTCCAGCCAATCATACCGATAAGTAAATCGTAAGATCCCAATGGAAAAACATTTAAATTTGTACTAGTGTAAGATTCATTTAACTTTAAAGGGCATTGATTTACTACTTCAGAAACTTTTCTTTTTGCTCTTGTGGCCATTTGAACCAGCCAAGGTTGCATGTATTGGTTTTTGCTTAGTTTGCATGGCTCACAAATTTTTGGGTCTATATAACTTTTACATGCGCCAGAATCAATCAAGATAGACATGGGTGCCCCAAAAATCATACCTTCAACCTCGATTATAGAGGCTTGATGTTCTACTTGACGGTTGTTTAACGCAACATAGATTTTTGGACTACTTGTTATATCTTGAACTGTAGAAGCCTCTTGAAGATTATGCATTGATTTACTTTTCTCCTTCCGATGAGGACATTCATACCATCATTGATTTTCTCCATAGTTCTAGCATTTGAGTGGTGGTTTAGATGGTGTGTCTTCTGGTTTTCTTGTGCCTTCAATGTTCGTCTTCTTGCTTGGTGGAACAAAGTTTGAGTGTGACTTGTTGCCATCGAACTTGTTGCTGAAAGGTGCCCGCGTTACTTGGTTTATGAAATGATTGGGCTTGTGACCTTTCTGCCTACTATCAGATTTCGTTTTCTTCTTTTCATTTCACCTCTTAGATACTTCAGCCTTATTCTGACTATGTTCAAAACACAATCTAGCCTTTCTGAAAGCATCTTCCAATGTCTTCGGATCATCAAACTCTATACGTCCCTTGAAACCAAACAACAAACAATTTAGGAAATGTTGAATTCTGACTTTTTCATCTTGGATATAAGGAACATACTTGAGTAGTTCCAGAAATTTGCTGATTAATTCCTCCATGGTCTGCTGTCCTAGCTTTAGGTCGTAAAAATATTTTACTTTTCTGTCATAATACCTTTCGGACAGATATTTATGTTTGAAGAATGTCGCAAAAGCTTTCCACTTCACCTTCTTTTCGTTGATAGCTTTTGTCAGCTTAAGGTCATCCCACCAAGTTGAAGCTTTCCCTTGCATATTGAAAACAACAATCCTTGCCTTTATGAGACTAGAATAGTCAAACATTCGTAGATATTTTTCCATGTCCCTAAGTCACAACTCATCTTCTTCTCCAGTCTTAATTTCTCCATTGAACGTAGGAGGCTTAATCTTTCTCAATTCTGAGTGTAGCTGATTTATTTTCCCAGTTTTCTTTTTCTTTTTAGGAACAAATTCTTCGGAATCTTTGCCAAGTGACTCTTCGTCGCTGACATCCATATTATAACTCACAGAATTTCTTGGAGGTGTAGTCTTAAATTTGGAATTTATTTTCGTCACTGATTTTTTAGCCTGCTGTTCTTCAAGTGTTGGGATGTGACTGTTTTCTTTTTCAGTCAACTTTTGTAGTAGAATTGCATTTATTTCTCGTTGTTCCTCAAATTTTTTAATGTTGTCCTCCTTAATGCTGAGTAGCTCATCCTTAAGACTTTTGACCATCTCCAGCATTTCACTAGATGTTGTCGCTCCTTGTGGAGAGTTCGGATTCCTTTCCTGCCTACTAGCCATTTCTCCTCGCTGACTAGATGTTTCCACAACCAACCTTCCTTCTTGTTCCGCAGAATTCATTTTTCATTTTATTACTATTTTCAACCACACTTTTGTCTATGTGTGGTCAACGGCTATTTGTTAGACAAAAGAAACAACAATGCATCTGCTTACTAACTAAGACATACTATGTTACATAAATAAAATTCTTATAAAACAATATTTTTAACGTAACGAGCCCAAAGGTCCTAGTGTAGTGACCGTAGCTCTGATACCAATTTGTCACGTCTCTTCTATGCCAATTTTTTTTTTGATCAAAGATTCTAATGACTTAAATCATTTCCGGAATATGAAATCTAGTTGTCATTATAGCCTACTTAGGTGTTATTCTGATTTTGTGTGCACTATACTTCACTATTAATTATATTGATTTTTCACACAAGTGTCAACACTAGAAAAATCCTATATCTATGCTGGTGTACCTATACATAAACATGCTAGTATGTAGGGACAACTCAAATACAAACCAAAATGCATATCAACTCTATGCTAAAACATTTGCGACAATATAAATTTATGTGCAACATTAATATTTCAATGAACAACTATATTAAAACTATTAATATGTTATTACTATGAAACATAAACTTTTAAAGTTTCATACGAATACAATTTAATTTAACAGAGTTATATGTTATAACTACATTACTAACATATAACCTATGTATTAATATTATTCCATGCCCTAGGCTTACCTTGTAAATACCTAGGCTTATATAGTATACTATATACGCTCATATTATCTCCATATGATAATCCAGTACATAACAACACGATTATATGGAATGCAATGTAATATATATATTGTAATGTAAGATATATATATAAGGGTTGTGCTCTTATAAGGTTGACATAGAGTTGAACCTAGGTCTTAAGCGAAACCATAAAATACTACCACGAATAAGTCAACCAACTCAAACATTTGGTAAATGTCGTGATAGTCATAGGCCATGATATAATATATAAAGTAATGATTTGTAAATATTCACTATGGTTAATATGCACATAATATATTAATGTTGTGTGACTGTGCTTTGACCTACGACTTTGCCACGCAGACTTCATACGCATAAAACGATGTTTTAAATCCATATGGGTGCCCTCCTGGCAGGTGACTCTTCTCTCGGTGACACAGTGTTCACTACTCAGCAAATGAAAATTCATACTCGTGTTCCAGCTAGACCATGTTGCCTATCACACGAGGTTGTCAACTCCAAAACCCACTGCATTAACACTCTTTTGCTGGTTAATAAATGCGAAGGCAAGCTTCGGTCGTTGATCACGATCCGGGTCATACACTTGGGTAATGCGATCACACCGACACTGTTGATTACTAGTCAGGTTATTGGTGTCCATTTCTATGATGTACCATGCAATTAAACTAATGGTGCAACTGGTCTCAGAGGTCACCTCTTCCTTAAACCGGTACCACCGTGTAACAAAAAACCCTTGCTTCGCAACCGGGCTGCTCATTGATGTTGCGACTAGTTCACCTTAGAGAACCTCTGCTCTGAGCAGAGGGTTCACACCTGAAACAGGGAGAAGGTGCTCCCAATTGATTATGAGCAAGGTGTGAGGTTCAAGCAGCTGCGTGCTTGTGTGTCCATGTAGAACAGGTAAGAAATATTACTTTTACGCATTGTTACAATGTTTCACTCTATTGGATTAGTTGTAAGTTAATACTCTCGAACAACTTCTCTTCGTGGTTCCTTATGCACCCACAGACTTGGTCCTCGCGGATTTCCCTATCCCAAAGGTAAGCGGTTGTAACCATCCACTGCTTTCACTATCCAGTTTTTACAATTACTTCTTACTATTCACCACTAACTCTTATTTAAAAATTCGTATTGCAGATGTAAATACCCCCGAGGGCGTGCTGGGTAAGACCACAGCTGGCTCCATGACTTAGAAAAGAAGAACGGTCTTTGTTGGCCAGGTAACTCGTCATCTCCTTGTCCCTCAGGTGAAAGCTACCTCGACGATTAGAGATGGGTTACTTAAGACATTCGGTTCTCTCCTGTCTGCACCACGCAATACAAAAATGGTCCTCAGCCTTATTCTCTTTTTGTATACGACTGTGTTTACTTGTTAGATGGCCCTTACGACCTATAGGTGAATGTAATTATTAATACGTTGAATGTGTACTGTGAACAATACTTTATTAATTTGAAAATGGTTGGTTCGACAACAAAGTGTGTCGCCGGTTCTTAAACTCTGTTTCGATTTACGTTTCTCCCATGAAGGGATTCCTGCTTGGAAATATAAATGTTACAGCTTTGGACTTTGCTATTTTTGTTTTGTAAATAATGTATGGAAAGTGTAAATAATGTCTCAACCCTAGTTTGGCGTCATAAACATGATTCGCTTATTACATGGTTTAATTCTGTCTCTAGCTTCTCTTTCCGTATGATAACAGAGTTACTATGAGATAGATGCGCATTCACTTTCCAATTACAAATTGTTTATAAGGATGTATTACTGTATAAATGTGATCAAATAGGTAACATAATCCTACCTGTAAAAGTAAATCATTACAGTGTTTACACTATGGATGAAACACGTTAATGATGGCTTTGTCCATCGTGTAGTATTTGTTTCCACTAAAATACAGAGGTCGAAGCTACGACCAAAGTGTTCGGGCTTCCATGCCTAAGGTTAAGGCACAACCACTTAAAAAGATAAGAACGAAAGACACAGTAATCGTAATGTTTGGGATCCAGTGTAAAAGGTCAAAACATGACTCTGGGAATCGACCTCCCATGCCGAAAGAAATGACATCAATAAAATAACAAGGATAACCACGAATATGAGTTGTTCATCCCGAATGAAAATCGCATACAGTTTTGGATAGAAACTATATTGATTTTCCATACTGCAATACAATGCTTAAATGTAAACAAAATTGATAGAAAACAAGTCTGAGTTCAATGCTGGAATTAAAAGTTATTTCTATCCTCTGTGACACGATTTTGGTTTCAAGAACATGAGTCATAACTCGACAAGGGAGTTCGCTCTCCCATGCCGAGAGTAATGGCATGCATATAAAGGATAAAACGCATTTGAAAAATAATATTCATCCTGAAATAGTCATTGAGGTAAAGATGTGTTAGGAACCAAAACGAATTCCATACTGAATATTAAATGTCATTTACATGTAGATTCAATATAAAACGAATCCAAGTCAAAGGTGGAATTAGTGTTGTTTATATACAGAGTTGATGGTAATGTAACTCTGTCAAACAATGGAAATCCCATTAACTGTAGATATAAATTATTTTAATCATAGTATTTTTACTTATCTGTAAAAGATAGGGAATGATTCTGGTTACATTAATCCCCTTTTGCTTATCTATAAAATAGAATAAAATGTTTATATAATACAATGGCTTGACATGTAAACCTCACGGTTTACATGTCTGCCTCATTTCTACCATAAATATATGAATCATATTCTCTGTAAGTGGTAGGATCTGTTGAATAAATACTTATTCCATTTAAAATACATTCAATGTATCTATATCATATAACATAAACAATGCCCATTTTATCAAGCCTATCTGAGGACTATATGGCAATGCTTACTTTAGAACTATGTTTACCTACTTCACCCAGAATGGGTTCATTCTTACATCAGACATAAACTACAAATGTTGAAGCCATCTAAAATAGATCACAATTATGTATAGTATTACAGAGATATAAAAATCTATATAAGGTCCATACTCAGAATTTCAGTATAACACTATATATCTGATTAGATCCTGTAAACAAACCATTCAACATTAAATTAGGAATAAACAAATCCTAACAACCGTTCCATGAAAGTTATCATATAAGTACAACATATAAAGTTATATATATTCTGATGACCAGTGGAACCTAGCCACAAACCTCCTAGCCTTTGACCAACAAGTTCTCCTTGCTTTTAGGTCACCACCGAGTTGATTTCACAGCCCCCCTGGTTCATAGTTTATATTTTATTTTCCCTTAACTTGTTCCCCAAGTTATTTAGGAAATTTCTGTGGCAGTAGACAACCCAACATCCAACTCAGTGCTCCTGAGCTCCAGGATGCTCCAGGGGATTTTAAGTCTCGGCCATTAAGAGAATCAATCAGTCACAACCTATTCACAGTAATTGCAGTGCTCCTGCAAGCTTGGGGTAGTTCTCCTACCTGAACACAACCAAGTGTTCCAAGCTATACCCAGCTGCCATGATTTCTCTTATTCTGGTTCAGTTTTGTGCTCCAAAACTGCCCCCATTTCCTTGTATTCATTTAGCTCTGGTTTTTATTCCTAGCTCCCATTTCTCTCTTGTGTGATAATGATCATGATAATGTTAATTGTGAGAATGAGTTCCTCTTTTCCCTTTTTATTCTCTTTGGGGTGAATTCTCTCATTTTCTTAATTCTTTAATTTCAATATTCTCCCTAAAATTTTCTTTAGGGTTTACAATTGTCTCCAATAATAATTTCTCATTATTATTTTAATTGCATTTACCCTCCAACCCATAGGGAATTGTGACTCCCATCTCATTACTGTGATGGTCCCAACTGGTCATCAGAAATTAACTTTTCAAATTTCTAATGTCACCTAAGTAAAATGAAATAATACTTAGCAAAATATAAAAGGGGTTAAAGTCCAACATTTGGGGTATTACACCCCCTGCATCCAAATACAATTCTGATACGAACCATTAGTTCTTAATTATGATTACAACATGTTGGCAAATTGATTCATTTAGTTAAACACATTGAACATAATACAATGGCATACAACACATCAACGCATTGCACAAAAATTACCCTAGAAACCTCTCTCTTGGAGGAAATCCAACAAACCAGTGAGCTTTCACTCATCTATTAATCAAACACTCAAAATAGGTGTTTACAACCATGACATGCTAAACCACAAATCACACTTCATTACATGATCATGCTACAAACTACTTCTCATAGTACATTATATCATGCATAGCCATTATATCTTATTTATAGATGCAACACAACCAATTACTCATTAATGACAATCCATAACCTCGTAACCACTTTCAGTTATTCTATTACAATTGACTTGACTAGGTCAAATTCGGTCGATTTCCCATTGAGCTTCTGGTCGTTCCATCGACTAGTCGTTTGCCTTTGACCAAACAACTAATCCTGGTTGGTTGACTGAGTTGACTTCCCGTGTCTGTCGCCTCCGACTCGAGTTGAATAATACCAGTTGATTTACATTCAAAGAATATAACATTCCTGATAGTTATAAAATATTTCAAAATACATTTCATTAGAGTACACACATAAAACTTGTTGCGGATGAAGGAAGAAAATATAGAGAATAGATCTTATAATCATTAGATCAATTATGGGAAACCTCAAAGGTAATATTAACACTATTTTTCCAAATGCAAATATTAGGTTTTGTGAGAATACCTTTAATTTGACTACCAATCTCGTCACAAGATCAATTGTAGGCAACTTCAAAAAAAATATTTATCCTCATACATTACTTAAATGAAGGCTTAATTAGTCTATGCTTTTTATACTTGACTCCCACCAAAAGTTTACATTGTCATTGTGGAATTTTAAAAAAAATAGGAAACTAAAAAGAAAAAAAATCTCTACAATTGAACTAAATACAATTATCAAGGCATGTTGTAGAGACCGACGTGCTTACAAATGTAATAGTTGAAGCAATTGGGGTTACAATTGTTAAGGAATGTTGTAGATATTGATATGCTTACAAATGTAATGCAAGGTGAAGATCTTGGGCTTGGTCCATCTCTTTACTAATGGGTAGAAACTATTCTACATCCAAGATAGGTTCATGGATCTACTTCCACTTGTTCTAAAATTAGTCGCATGTGAATTTGCTTAGTATTATATAGGAAACTATTTTTCAAGGAGTTTAGGTAATAATAAAAAAATACATACACACACACATGTAATAGAAAGAATCAAGAATGTGAAATGCAATGCATGTTGAATCTTATGAGTGCAATATAGTGTTATTCTTGTGTATTCATCCATATTTTTCTTGAATTCTTTCATTTGACTGAACCCATGACAAATAATGCAAAATAATTACTCAAATAGTTTCACCTAATAAACATTAAAAAAAACAAAGGCAATGACTAGCTACTTTACAACTCTCCCTTGTTATTAGTTCAACTTCTCTTTATAACCTTTTTCTTTATTACAAAGCCTAAAAATGCGATGGGTATGCTAGAACATCCATTGAACAAAATCTAAATTCCACTGCATTAGGAGTAAGCTATAGTAACCTCCTTATTTGAAGTCTCATTGACATGACCATCCATGCACTACTAGAAAACAAGTTTTTAGCAAAGGTTTTTGTAGAAATGAATGTCAAATGTATGCATTTGTGAAGGTTTTTACTAAAATATTTTTCCAAAGTTGTGGGAGAAGGTTTTATTTGAATTTGGACTATAATGGATTTATTTGACTTCAATGCACCAATGATCTTTGCACAATGACACACTAATGCCCCATGACCAATGTGCATTGAAAGACAACCAACACAAACAAGACACTAACAAACAATGGTGCACTTAATGGTCCATAGAGAATCATTGAGAGATGTTCATTTCAAAAAATAGTATGGGGTTGCGAATGTATTATGCTGAATTTTATTGGATGCATTATACATGATGCTTTGCATCTCTTAAAGAACATTGATTCCAACATGCATAGTTTGCATTTAATATTGGACATACATCAATGTATCAGACAATATACCTATTTTTGTATGACACACAAGGGAATTTAAAAAGAACAAGAAGGCATTTTCCTAATTAGTGTGCCTATGTAACATAAGTTCTCTGGTATTACAAAACAAGATAGATACATAGTAACACAACATGATATTATGAATAAATGGTGCGATTATTGCATAGGAGTTCAACTCCTTATATATGGTTACTCATGGAGCAAAAAATTTCCACTAATGAATGTGGGATATATTTGATTTACACAAAAAATAAAAAAAACATAACTAAGTCATAAACTGTCTTTTATTACTGGGTTGGAAGGTGCGGGAGGGATCATTTTTTACACTGGGAGAAACATAAAGAAAGATTATGCTTGGGGGATAGGGAAAAAAACAAACAACAATGTTGAATGGCTCGCACTGATTAAAGGGATGGAAACTTCAAGCAATATTGGAATAAAAGATCTGGTTGTTCTTGGGGACTATCTTATGATCATAAGAGAACCCCAGAAGCTTACTCTGAACTACAAAACTCCATCCACAAAGATGCAGAAAATTTTCAAACTTCTCATCAAATATTTCAGCTCTGTCACCCTTTTTCACATCCTTCGATCTAATAATCATCAAGCTGATCAAATGGTGAATAAATGAGTGCTCTTAGACTATGGATATATTGTCTACAATGGAAGTATTCCTAGTCGTAGTTGGGTTCCCTAACCCCTCAAGAATTCACCCTAGGGGCGCTCTTCCTCCCCGCCCCCTCTTTACAAGCTTAACATTTATTGCTCCCATTTTTCGTGGCATCATCTCCTCCTTCCTATGCACAAATGGCTTCCATCGTCCTCCGTCCCAGGCTCGCATGCTCCATTTAATTCCTTCACATGGCCTTCTCTACCATCCCGCTCATTCCTCGTCCATTCTCCCGCTCTCCATTATCTCTTTCACTCGGCCCTCTACAAGCTTGTTTTCCACTGTAATGGGTGATACGCCTCATGCGCTCTCCATAGAACCCTCTTTGGGCGTTGGCTATCCATCCCTCGACCTTCTTCATTCTTCTTCATGTACTCTCTGCAAAAATCTACTTCATTCTTCTTCATTCGGACACTTTGATGCTCGCATGGTCTCCCCTCTGAATTCCCTCGTTGACGACCTCTCTACTTTCAATCTTCTCACTCTAAACGAATCGAGCCTAGTCCCATCCACTTCGCATCTCCCTCTCAACCCTAAACCTGTTTCGCTGGAAACTATGGAGGAGCAGTTTTGCCTTCTCAGGGTTGAGAATGCAGAGATAAAGAGGAACATGACGAGGATGTATACATTGCTTCAGTCCATCATCACAGAATTTAGGAACAATAATAATTTCATGAATGGGTGAATTTCCACTATCTCTGATACAGTGGATTACGCGGCCAACAATATTGCAAATGTGGACTCCAAAACAGAGGACAACTACAGAAGTATCTCGGAAATGGATGGCAAGATTGACAAGCTCAGGGAGGACATTGGACACTGCATCCCAAGCTTCCAAGACAGTAAAGGTTCGGGTATTGGGCCTGAACATTCTTTGGAAAGAAACCCTAGACCAGCTGACCAGCTTCATAGTTAGCTCAGTCTTTCTCTGCTCCTAGTACTACTCTCAACTACTCATGCCATTTTTGGTTCTACACTCCTTTTTCGCAGTTATTAGTTTAGATGTCTTTTTGATAAACAGACTCTTTAGCAAGAGGAACTATCTGATTTACATGGATTTAAACTCTACTGTAATCCCTATTTTGAAATGTTCTGCTTCTGCATTTTCATCCTTGGACAATTTGTAAAGGTTTACAGCCATCCTAGAACAGGGCCTTCTCGAGTTAATAGTATTTTTGTAAAAGATGAATAGGAAGTCATGGATTTTGAATCCCTTCAGATACAATCCAATGACCTATCTTTGTAATTCTATGATGGTTTTTTTCTAATATAAATGATCCCCAACCGTTCTTGTTAAAAAAAAAAAAAACTGTCTTTTATTATAATATGTAAGTTGTATAAGGCTAACACCCCTTCTTAAGGCATATAGTACTAAAACCCAAACTAAATGAAAGAAAACACGCACTAATAAAAAACAAAATATCAACACAAACATTCTTCATAAACTTCTTCTTTGAAAGCAATTCTTTCTTAGACCAGGTAGAGCTCCATCAAATTGTCTCGTATTCCTTGTAAAGGTGTAGCTCCCAAGTTGATCTCTTGAGTTCCCATATTCCACCTCCTGGAACTCCCATATTACAGATTTCCCAAATTATTGGACAACCATCCATGTTGAAGTACATCTATAATTCTCCATCAAGTTGTCTCATAACCATCACAAGGGCATAACCCAAGATTCACAAAATCCTGAACTATTTGAGTAGCCATCCATCATGAGCTTTATCTACAATATATCCCTTCATGTCTTCAAAGTGTAGGCTTTAAAATTCATAAAATGGCATTTATTCGAGGTCATCATGATTGTCTACATCTTGTGGATCTTCGAAAATGACTACAATAGCTACATGTAACATACCCTTTTGCTGAAAACATTTTATGTTTGAAGAAGACATTATCTTAACTTTTATTGTAAAGTTTTATATTTGGAATAGTGTCCAAGGATGACTGTAATTGCACAATATTATTATTTAAATAAATAAAATAGGAGACACTCACCCAAGGAGAACTGTTGAAAGAGTGTTTACTGAACCACTAGGTGGGATGGAATCTGGGGTAGAAGGCAATGGAAAATTGGCAGCATCATGGGGCAAGTAACTAGCTGTTGGTATGGGACAACTCCCTTGAATTGTGGTCATAGTGCCCTGAAAGATGGGACTGGAGCTTGAGGCTCATTTATTGAAAATTGACCACCAAAAATACCTAGGCATCTTTTTAAGAGCCATCGAATTTGGACTGAGGTTCAACACTTTTCCTAACGAGGAAACTTACCTTGTGGTTCTACTGTATGCACACAAGAGATTTCATGAGGGGAAGACTAGGTTTTTGATCATGGTGTAAGTCTGCCTTGTTTACTGCTGAGTATAGAGTTTTGTTGCTAAGTGCAGAGTTTTACTGCCGAGTGCAGAGATTGAGGTGTATGGAAAGTCTCCATTAATTGCTGGTTATACAACCTGAGTGCCTTGCTTCTACACAGAGTCTTCTACCTAGTGGTTTAGTGAACAGGCTCAGGGGTCCAAAGGAGGCAAGTAGTTTGGCTGCTTCTTCTGGAGAAGGTTGGGAGGAACATGCCTCCTTGGGTGTTTGTCCACCCTATCTATAGTTGCAGGTTCTACTTCTAAATCCATTCCTTAGTAGTTATAATTTATTTTTCTGTAGCTGTTGATTTAGTATACACTAGTTAAATATTGACAATGTAGAAGTAAATATTTGAATTTCTGACCTGTTAATGATTCTGTAGACTATTGAATAAGTATATGATTTTATAGAATAAAATACCTTCCCTGTATTTTTCCACATACTGTTTTCTGTATCGTACTCTAGTACATGGAAGGGAGGTTAAGATAGATAAATGATATGCAGTGAACAGATTTAATGAATAATCTAACTCCGTTATGTTTCCTTAAAATTTTCCTTATCTGTTATATTTTGCTATTCAATTTATTTTATGTTTAGTTTCAGAGAAACATAATAAACCTTCATTTTATACAAACATTATAATATATTATAGTAACAGAAGTAAAACATATTTTTTTCTGCACAAAACCTAGGGTTTCATTGAAGATCAACTATTACCTTACAATAGATAAACACTACATACTGTTTTTCATTTCCTTTTTCAAGGATTACAGTATTCAAACATCACCTTAGACATTCATCAATATTTATGAAATTTAAACAGTTGTAAAACAAATATAGAAATATCCATGTTATTCAGACACAACAATATCTCTACTTTTGCAGCAATAGATTAAAATAGGGTTTAGCATTCTCATGCTTTCCAAACTCTGTAAAAGATTATTTATTTATTCCTATCTATTCGAAACTGTTATTAAGACATATATCCCTTCGGTAGTATATTTCTATAGTATCAAACATTTACCAATAGTCATGATTTGAAAACACTTATCAAAATAAACAATTCTGGTTATGGATGAATGTTCCATTTGATAGAATTGTAACTTTTTATATCATCACATATAGTAAATATTCAACACTTATCAAATACACACATGACAGTTTTCATTTTGGTACAAAAGACCAAGTCTCAACCCTCGAAACACTTGCTCAAAGTTTATCAAACATACATCGATAGGGTTTCATTCACATTTTTTTACCATTTCATTTATCGAAAGGATAAAACAGTTATGTTATTATTTAACCTGTACATTGCCTAAACTAAAAGCAAAGGAACATTTTCAGCATCAACATCAAGACAGTTGTATTACAATTATACTATAACCATTACCTGTAACAAACAAAATAGACAAGTGAGACTGAGTCTCAGTTTTTAAGATTACAAACAAAATAGACAAGTGAGACCGAGTCTCAGTTTTTAAGATTTACTCCTTAAAAACCTTAAAAACAACCATTCTTTGCAGAATGAGCTTAGGGTAATAAACCCAGCTCTAATTAAAACCAAATGGACTTGTTTCTTTAACAAAAGAAAACTATATATCGATGAATTTCATTTGTACAAACAAATTGGAGTTTGAAAACTATAGTTCATAGAACCAAGCCATTCAGCTCTCAACACTGAAAACCCTTCTCAACTTTTTATTCACGCATAGAACCAAGGGCTCAAGACCTTGCTTAGTTAAAAAAATCCTTACAGTAAAACAAAGTTAGACATTAGGGTTTGCAGTTGCAAAACGAGACATTTTGGCTCTCGACCTTAAAACTTACAAAACATTTCATAAACTAAGTATTCAAAACAACATAGATTCCTGGAGCATCGCTCTCAGGCACATTACTCTTACACTGTATAAAAAAAAACACAAAGACCGAAACCTTCTTATTATCCAAACAGTCGAGGGTTTAACCCTTACAAACATGTGTTATATCTCAACATTTCGACATACAATAACACTGTAGAGAAAATCATCAAGGTAGGTCGAGGATATAATCGTCCCTACGCATGCTTTGTTAGGGACCCATGTCTCTACTTTGTTAGTATATTGTTGTTGGACGCATATGCTTTGTAAGTCGTCCCATAGTATTTGTTGATCCATAGTTTGTGTTATTGTTGTTTGGCGCATCTGCTTTGTAAGTCGCTCGTAGTATTGTTGATCCATAATTTGTATTGGCCCATGGTTTTGACCCATAGTATTGGCGCCTAGACTTAGTATATAAGTGTGTGTTGAGGCCTATGAAGGTACGGTGAAGTTATTTGTATTGAGCTTGCTCAAAGGAGGTTGCCCCCTCGAAGTGGCCTGCGACCAATAAAAATGATTCTAAGTTCTATTATTTCTGCTATCTCGTGTATTTTCATTACTTAATTGTTGCAGGTTCTTCACATTAGGTATCAGAGCACTTTCTTGGGCTCGTTGGGTGGAATTTCTGCCAATTTTTTTTTTTCGCATCTGTTGCAAGTTCGGATATGGGAATAATCCCTATCCGCTTAACTGTGGGAAGTACTTGGGCATAAGCCCTAAAACTCATTGTGAGGAGTACCATAGGAACCCCAAAGTAGTTGGCCCATTGAAAGGACCTTCCAGCGAAAAGGGCAATGACCCCTACCTGATTGACTAGTTCCCACCCGTGAGGTAAACCAAGAGTTGTCGTTTGTGGAAAAGCGATTATCAGTTTTACTTGAGCCGTGGAGTGAGGGGTACTGTCCCAATACGCAAGTCGTCGGACAACATTAGTGGCTGAGTGAAACCCTTGAATTGTTAGGAAGCCGCACATACCTAGGGTCCATATCTATTTCAGATGAACTGTTGCCAATCACTGCCACGCCGTTTTAGATCCATTCTGAAATCCGTTCCAGATCCAGCCATTTCAAATCTATTTCAGATCCAACCGTTTTCGATCCATTCGGTGTCATTTCAGATCCCTCTGTTTGTGATCACTTCCGCGTCGTTGCAGATCTATCTGTTTCAGATCCCTTCTACGCCGTAGCAGCTCCATTCTGGAAAAAAAAAGAAAAAAAAAGAAAGTTTTTTCTCCATATCTCCCTTGTTTTCACTCTGTTTCCCTTGAAACTTCCCGGGAACCCCTGCAATCCCATTATGCGTATTTCATTCCTGAGGACCCTATCCCAAATTCCACTTCCAAAAGCCCGAAATCCCACATTTGTCTATTTTTAGGGTTTGCCATAACTTCCCCGGATTTCATCCAATCACCTTCAAATTTTACCACAGAGTTCCTTTCCTAATTCTGCTTCTTTGTCCCTCTCTTCCAAATTTTCCCATTCTTTCACACCGCTTCTGAAATCCTCCTTTTCTGCTTCCCTATCCATTCGATAGTGTCAAGAACCTAGTCAAACCTCAATTACCCTTCAGATTTTTTCCCAAATCCAGATTTTCCTTTACTGAAACAGTTTCTGTTTTTGTTTTTCTATCCACTCAACCAAAAAAAAAAAAAAAAAACCCTGGTTATGGTTGTCACCCGCGCAGGAGCAAAAACCATGGAAGAAGCACTTGTAGCCATCCAAGCCAAACTCGAGGATCTTGATGAAAAATTTATCGGCCTCCATCTTGAGCATTCAGCCATGAACAACAAACGATAGTCCAAGTCTTCATCAGACAATGGGTTCTCTTCTTCCAACAATTTCCGTGGTCTGAAGCTTGATTTTCCTCGCTTCAATGGTACTGATCTAACTATATGGATCTATCGTGCAGAATAGTATTTCAGCCTACATAATACTTTTGATGTCAATAAAGTTCCACTTGCATCCTTTCATTTGGAACAGGAAGCTCTTCAATGGTACCATTGGTACATCAAGGCTCATGAAGAGCCAAAATGGACAGATTTTTGCCAGCTCCTTTTGCAACGATTTGGTCCTAGTGCTTTTGATGACTTCACAGGAGTCCTCACTAAACTTCACCAAATTGGCACTGTGAGAGAGTACCAAACCGAATTTGAGAAACTAGCCAACCACATTGAAGGATTTCCCGATGACTTCTATCAGAGTTGTTTTATCAGTGGTTTAAAGGATGCAATTTGCTCTGAGGTCAAAATATTTTGTCCCAACACAATGATGGAAGCCCTGGGGTTGGCTAAGTTGGAAGAAGAAAAGATTGCGACCCAACAACGCTCCAAACCCACTTTTGTTCCCTTCCGTAATATGGGTTCTCAACGACCTCCAATCCCGCCAGCTCCTCGACCAACTCCTATCAAGCATTTGTCTAAAACTGAGATGCAGGCACGCAAAGAAAAAGGGCTTTGTTATAATTGTGATGAGAAATTCACTCGGGGACATAGATGTGTTTAGAAAAATCTCTATCTCTTGGATGTGGATTCTCCGCCTGCCTCTGAAATTGGTGAATAAGCTCCAGATACAATGGATGCTCAGGTCGACATTCTGGAGCCGCCTCTTGACCCTCCGTCTCAGGATGACCAGCCAAAGATATCTCTCCATGCTTTAGCAGGAATCACCACCCCCCAAACCATGCAAGTCAGGGGTTACTTCAAGAAGCTTCCTCTTACAATACTCATTGATTCTGGTAGAACTCATAATTTCATTGACCCTCGGATCGCCAAACAGGTTGATTGTTTTATCCATCCTTACTCCAACTTTGAAGTCATGGTTGCTAATGGGGGCACCTTACCTTGCAAAGGGAAGTGTCGTAATGTGCATATCTCTATGGGAGATTATAACCTACGCTCTGACATGTTTGCCTTGACCTTAGGCGGATGTGATGTGGTTTTGGGAGCTCAATGGCTACGCACACTTGGCCCCATCTTATGGGATTTTGCCGAACTTTGGATGCAGTTTTCCCCCAATGGACAAAAACACACATTGACAGGCTTACAACTAGGGTCTTTCAGCATCATCATCTCACATCGCATGGAAAGAATCCTTAAGAAGAATTCACATGGTGTCATCGCTCAGATCCATTCCATTTAGATGCAACCATTAGCGGTCTCCACTACTCCTTTGGATCTACAACAAATTCTGGATCGATATACCGGTATCTTTGTTGAATCAGTGGGATTGCCATCTTCAAGGCCAGAGGACCATCGTATTCAACTCCTTCCTGGAAGAGTTCCTCCCAACATCAGGCCCTATCGCTACCCATTTCACCAAAAAACAGAGATTGAAATGCTCATTTGGGACTTACTGAAGCAAGGTATTATTCGCCCAAGCACTAGTTCCTTTTCTTCACCAGTTCTGCTCGTCCGCAAAAAAGATGGGTCATGATGCTTTTGCATTGAATTCTGAGCACTTAATCACCTCACTATCAAGGATAAGTTTCCAATTTCTGTTGTTGATGAGCTTCATGGTGCTCAATTTTTCTCCAAGTTGGATCTTCATTCTGGGTATCATCAAATTCGGGTTCATGAGGATGATATCCCTAAAACAACTTTCCGCACACATGATGGCTACTATGAGTTTTTGGTCATGCCCTTTGGCCTCACTAATGCTCCTTTCACATTCCAGGCCTTGTTGAATAAAATATTCCGGCCCTACTTGCGGAAATTCATTCTGGTATTCTTTGATGATATCCTTATCTACAGTAAAACCTGGGCTGAACATCTCTAACATCTGGATCTTATAATGAAACTTTTATCTGACCATCATCTCCATGCTAAACAGTCTAAATGTGTTTTTGGACAGCAGGAAGTTGAGTATCTCGGGCACATTATCTTAGCAGAAGGGGTTCGCGTGGATCCTGCCAAAATCGCTGCCATGAACAATTGGTCGCGTCCTCAGACACTCAAGAGCCTTCGTAGTTTTTTGGGGTTGACTGACTACTACCGCAAGTTTGTCAAGGATTATGGGAAGATTGCAGCTCCATTAACCGCTCTATTGAAAAATGATGCTTTTACATGGACACATGCTACTGAGTGTGCATTTGACAAACTGAAACAAGCTATGTGTACTACACCTGTTCTAGCTATGCCTGATTTTTCCAAGCCGTTCACTATTGAGAGTGATGCTTGTGGAAATGGACTTGGTGCTGTTCTCCTTCAAGATGAATACCCCATTGCGTTCACCAGCAAAGCCCTTTCAGGTAAGAATTTAGCTGCCTCTACATATGAGAAGGAAATGATGGCTATTTTGCATGTAGTACAGAAGTGACGCCCATACCTATTAGGGAATCATTTCTGCATCAAGACTAATCACCAGAGTCTGAAATATTTCTTGGAACATGTATCCTCCCCAGCACAACAGAAATGGGTTAACAAACTCATGGGTTATGACTATGAGATCACTTACAAGAAGGGTAAGGACAATATTGTGGCGGATGCTCTTTCTCGCACATTTGATGACCAAGGTTCTCTTTCAGCTATTTCTATGCCTGTTCCAATTTGGTTGCAATATGTTCAACAGGGTTATGTCAATGACTCTTCATTATCTCAAATCATCCAACGCTTGGCCAACAACCCTTTTGTTGTACCACATTACTCTTGGGATGGTGCTTCCCTGAGATACAAGGGTCGTTTGGTGCTTCCCCAGAGCACAAATATTCAACAAGCTGTCTTTTATGAACTCCATGCTTCTCCATCGACAGGGCACTTTGGGTTCCTCAAAACGTATGAGCGGGCATGGCGTAACTTCTTTTTGTAGGTCATGAAAAGGAAGATTCAACAAATGGTGGCTGAATGTGATACCTGCCAGCGCAATAAGGGTGAAACGACACTCCTTCCGGGATTGCTCAAACCCTTTCCCATACCTACACGGATTTGGACAGATATTTCTATGGATTTCATTGAAGGGCTCCCTAATTCTGGAGGGAAGACAGTGATTTTGGTTGTGGTTGATTGCCTCTCCAAATATAGTCATTTTTGTGCTCTCAGCCATGCCTATGCAACCTTCTCAGTCGCTCAAATTTTCCTGGACCAGATCTTTCATCTTCATGGCATCCCTTCTTCCATTGTCTTGGATCGTAATGTGACTTTCACCAGTCATTTTTGGACAGAATTATTTCACCACACTGGCACCAAACTGAAGATGAGTTCAGGGTATCACCCACAAACAGATGGTCAGACCGAAATTATCAATAAATGATTGGAAACTTATCTTCATTGCTTAACCTCTAAACAACAACATCAATGGGAAAAGTGGATCCCTATTGTTGAATGGTGGTACAATACCTCTTACCACACTGCCTCTAAAATGACCCCATATGAAGCAGTCTATGGTCAGGCACCGCTAGTTCTTCTTCGATACACCCCCAGCAATTCACCAGTTCAGGTAGTTGACACAGTCCTTCGCAACCGCGATTAGATTCTTCGCATTTTGTGGAACAATCTTCACATGGCAAGAAATCACATGAAGCAACAAGCCGATCAACATCGTTTTGAGCGCACTTTTCAAGCAGGTGATATGGTTTTTCTTCGTCTCCAGCCATACAAGCAATCCTTCCTAAAGCTAAAAGGGCATCATAAGCTCACTCCAAAGTTCTATGGTCCATATTAGATTCTTTTGAAGATTGGGTCCATTGCTTATAAATTGAAACTTCCTCCTTCTTCCCGCATTCATCCAGTATTTCATGTCTCTTGTCTGAAGAAAGTTCTTGGCACCAACATCAGAGGACAAACTATTTTACCCGAAATGGATAATGAAGGATCCATCCTTTTGGAGCTGGAGGCCGTCCTCAATAAGCGCACTCATCATCTTCGCTCTTGCTCTATCACAGAGGTCTTAATTCAATGGCACGGCATGCAACCAGAGGATGCTACATGGGAACCACTCCTTCAGATTCAACAACAATTTCCACATCTAAAGCTTTGAGGACAAAGATTTTTCTAAGGGGGAAGGGATGTTAGGAACCCATGTTTTTACTTTGTTAGTATATTTTTGTTGGATGCATATGCTTTGTACGTTGTCCCGTAGTATTTATTGATCCATAGTTTGTGTTATTGTTGTTTGGCGCATATGCTTTGTAAGTCGCCCGTAGTATTGTTGATCCATAGTTTGTATTGGACCATGGTTTTGACCCATAGTATTGGTGCCTAGACTTAGTATATAAGTGTGTGTTGAGGCCTATGAAGGCACGGTGAAGTTATTTGTATTGAGCTTGCTCAAATGAGGTTGCCCCCTCAAAGTGGCCTGCGATCAATAAAAACGATTCTGAGTTCTATCATTTATGCTATCTCGTGTATTTTCATTAATTAATTGTTGCAGGTTCTTCACATGCTTCACATCATGTAAGCATTACAACAACGACCACACCTTCAAAAAATCGAAAGCTCCAGCTAAACCAAACACGGCCAACAGTTGCCAGGAGAAATCTACAGGAGGAACCACCGAGACTTACCATTTTGGTTTTAATAGTAGTTACCTCAGAGCTCGAACTTAGAAACCTGTAGTCATGTTTTTACCTGCCATTAACACAATGAGGGGTTAAATTCAGTTTCAAAGCTTAAACATTAATGACGTTTGCAACAACACGAAGATTACTAAGGACATTACCTTCTTGTTAAAACTGAAAGTCGAAATAGATAGCTTCGGCAACCGGCATTGAATCTAGAGTCACTCAAAATCACTGTGATGAATGCAGCTATTTCCTCCACAGTTTGGCTCAGCTATTAAATCCCTGAAAGTAGTAATCCTCCCTTACAGGTCGTGGTATTGAACCTGAGGAAGGAGTCCTCAGGAACCGTTTTTGAAACCCTACAGAAATGCAAGCCTGTCGGCCACACTACAACCATGCTTTTGCAAAATGAATGCCAAGTTCATCACCATCGTTGAGGTAAGCCAAAGTGATGTTAAGGTTACACTATTACCAAGAAATACCACGTGAAGCCAGCCACGGTGGATGCCAACATGCATTCCACCAACATCACATTAATTCACTTTAATGTTCCTATCTACCACGAGTACGTTGACTTGCCAACGAACCTTGCAACCAGGACATCATTCGTGTAACCTTTGGGATTTACATTATAGTATGGGTTACCAATTATCAAATCATCATATCATTGTGCCCAAGCGTGATGCCTTTACACGATGACCTAGTCCATAGTCTCGACCATCACCTTGGAGACCCGCAATATGGTCATAAGGGTT
Organism: Larix kaempferi; assembly: GCA_027924585.1. NCBI lineage: Eukaryota > Viridiplantae > Streptophyta > Pinopsida > Pinales > Pinaceae > Larix > Larix kaempferi. Next base: position 4,476,120 of record BSBM01000397.1, on the reverse strand, counting down.
ACATAATACATTTAATACCTGCTATTTCATAAGTAAAGTTGCCAACCTTGAAATAAGGAATTACGATGATTATTGTCGAGAACCTTATGTATTATATTAAGACCATGAAAAGCACATAGTGCAACTATATCTTAAACCATGGATACATTGTGCCAAGTGGTGATAATATTTATATTATCAACCTAGAAGAGGTGTGAATAACAATAGTGTTATTGATAGATACTATCACTAGTTTAGCCTTTGCATAGTCTAGTAAATTGCATAGAATGTATTCAAACCAAGGTTTTAATATGAAATACATAGAACTAAGTCAAGGACATTCTAAACTTAAGATATGATTCTTGTAACCTAAACACTTAAATTACTTATTATCATTCCTTTTAGGTAGAGTGTAAATATTGTTTTTGATGCGCCACTTGGGCTTATTAAATTAACACAGAAACTGAAAGTAGAGTATGATACGAGGTAGTTATACAGATGAAACATTGATCAAAGTAGATCTCACCTTGAAAATATTCACAAGTTATTCTAATTTTTCTTTTAAAAACTTGAAAGCTATTTGACGAGATTGAGGATCTCCGTAGTTTTCACTTTCAAACATTATTACTCTCTTACCTGTAATCTGCATCAGGAACGTTCAAATGTTTTAGCCAATAGCTAAGTAAGTCTTGGGGTGCCCAGAGGATCCCTTCGTCATCAAAAGAAAAAAAACAAGTAGTTAGCACTTATAAACATTAGTAAGCAAAGGTATGAAGTATCGACATCATTTTATAAGTAATCTAGGATGCACAACTAAAGCATGAAAACACCGATATCATCATAGTACAGAGACAATTTCTTTTCATACACATCGTAAAGCATCATACATGCATGATAGTTATAATATCTTATTCCAGCATGGTGTTTAAAAGGACAAACAAGCATTTAATACATTTCCGCACAACAAAGTATAACATTTAATGCCACGATGATTTTTTGGGATGTTAAATGTGGTATTAGAGCGCGAGTTCAAACTCTAGGCCTGAAATAGGCTCACGCGCGCAAAAACAAAAAACGAAAACAGAAAACTTAGTTACTGACTTTTATTTAATTTTGTTTCTGTACAGAACAGTTTGACATTTAATCTGTAGGTATGGATATACCAGAGGAATCAACAGAGGACATATATCCTTAGAATGAACATAATAACAACGAACAAGAAAATATTAATGAAGGAATCTACGTAGAACTCAATAATCAATAATCTGAATTATTACATACGGTTAAGGATTTAAAATTTGAGATAAAAAGTGTTAAGGAAGAAAACGAAAGAATCTTAAGAGCACAAGAGGAATTAAATCAAATTCTGCTGGAAAAGTACCATCAAGATGAAAAAGATAAGAGAACATAAGTAAAAACTGAATCTGGAACAATGTCCTACAAACACAGAGATAAGAAAGCTAAATATTATAAAACTGAAAGTAACTCTTCTTCTTTTGAATTTGATGATGAAATTTATCATAGAAAATATAATTATGACTAGGACAACAGTGACAGTGACTGTGGTCCTAAGAAATGACGTAAAAATTATGAACAAATTTCAGGAGAGTTTAAAAAGATAAAACCTCCAACTTTTAATGGCGAAAATGAAAAGGGAGAGGCAGTTGAAGCATGGCTATCCGGAATGAAGAAGTATTTTCAGATATATAACTACTCATCGCAATTAAAAGCTAAGATGGCCATATACAATCTGACTGGAAGGGCAAACATTTGGTGGCAAAATGTCAAAAGAGTTCAAAATATTAAGGAAAAAGACATAAAATGGAGTGCATTTAAGAACATGTTTAAGAAAAAGTTTTTATCCGGACAGTACTACGAAGTTAAGTCAGAAGAATTTTATGATTTAAAGATGGGTTCAATGACCATGAAGGAGTTATGCAACAATTCTCTCAGCTTGTTAAGGTATGTACCTTACCTAGCTGAAAAAAAACCTAAGATACAAAGGTTTCTAAGCTGTTTACCCTTCCACATAAAGGACAAAATTGAGTACGATAACCCTTCAACTCTCGAAGAAGCCATGAGGAAGGCTAATTTCTGTTTTGAACAGAACAAGAGAAGAGAAGGTGTATCGAGTTGGAGAAGTAATAAGTCTAATAATTTTGAGCATAAAAAGAAAAGTTTTAATCAGAATTCTAGAAGTTTAATAAAAATTTTAATACAAAATTTTTTCTAGTAATAATAATTACAGGGGTAATGCACCACATAATTTTACTGCTACAAGGAATGTGCCTAATAATAATAACAACAACAATAATAACAACACCAGAAATGTTGAACAGAGGGCACATTTGAAGTGATATGACTGTGGTGGACCCCATACTAGAGCTCAATGCCCACGCAACAGAAAGACAATCAACAACATTCACACCATACAAGCGGAGCCAACAATTGGTGATGTAGAAAGAGAAATTCCCAGGATAAATGCAGCGCGGGAAAATCGTCAAGCAGACCATCAAACGTCTATGGTCGAAATCGAAGGTATGATACAAAGGAAATATATTTCCATTCCAATAGATCCAGGTGCAAGTTTGAGTTACATTTCACCTAATTTAGTGAAAAGTTGCAAGTTGAAGGTATACAAATTTGATAATTCATGGCTAGTTCAGCTTGCAATAGGCACTAAAAGAAAAGTTACAAAATTTGTCAAAGGTTGTGATGTACTTATGAGTCAGCTGAAAACACAAGTTAATTTGAATGTTTTTCCATTAGGGTCATATGATTTATTAATTGGCATGGTTTGGCTTGAACAACATAGAGTAGTACTCAACTGTTATGAAAAATATTTTACTTGTTTGAATAGTGAAGGTAATACTGAAACAGTAAAATGAATTCCTAGGAAAAAATTTGTAAGACAAATTTATGCTTTGCAAGTAAAGAGAGCTGCAAGAAAGGGTTGTAAAATGTTTGCTATGAATGTTATTAATGACGAATGCTCATCTAAAGAAGATAAGATAAGACTGGAAGATATACCCATCCTTAGGAACTTTTCTGATGTATTCCCAGAAGAAATTCCAGGATTACCTCCGAAAAGGGAACTTGATTTCACCATTGAGTTAGTACCGGGTGCGGTACCAAACTGAAAGGCTCCCTACAGAACGAATATTCTGGAGTTAAATGAACTAAAATCTCATCTGAAAGAATTAATATATAAAAACTACATAGTCTCCTTGGGGAGCACCAGTTATCTTTGTTAAAAAGAAGGACGGTACCATGCCAATGTGCATAGATACCATCAACTTAATAAAATGACAATTAAAAATTGATATCTCTTGCCCCGCATCGACGATCTATTCGATCAGGTACGTGGAGCAGAGATATTCACTAAAATTGATTTAAGGTCTGGATATCACCAAGTTAAAATAAAGGATGAAGACATTTTCAAAATTGCTTTCAGAACTCGTTATGGGAACTATTTGGGATGGCTAAGGCACCGACAGTGTTCATGTGCTTAATGAATAATGTTCTGCATAAGTATTTAGATAAGTTTGTAAGCGTGTTCATTGATGATATTCTAATATATTCAAAAACTAAAGAAGAGCACGACGAACATTTAAGAATAATTCTGCAAGTGTTAAGAGAACATTAGCTTTATGATAAGTTCAGTAAATGTGACTTTTATAAAGATAAAATACAGTACTTAGGTCACATAATCTCTAAAGATGGAATTTCTGTCGACCCAGATAAAATAAGAGCAATTAACGAGTGGCCTGTCCCTAAAGACGTAACTGACGTATGGTCATTTATGGGAATAACAGGTTACTATAGAAAGTTAATTGAAGGATTCTCTAGAATTGCGAATCTCATAACTTCTTTGCAGAAGAAAGGGAAGAAATTAGTTTGGGATAAAAAATGTGAAGAAAGTTTTAAGAAGTTAAAAGAGTTATTAACAACAACATCTATATTAAAAATTGATGATCCTAACAAAGACTTCGTTGTCTGCACTGATGCGTGCAATGATGGACTTGGTGGGGTATTATCTCAAGAAGGTCATGCTATTGCTTTTGAGTCTAGAAAGTTAAAAATCCACAAAAAGAATTACACAACTTATGATCTAGAGCTAGCAACCGTGATACATGCACTGAAAATGTGGTGCCATCACTTGATTAGAAGAAATTTTACATTAATGACAGATAATAAAGCCTTAAAATACTTGTTGGATCAAACAAATCTTAACGCAAGGCAAGCTAGATTGCTAGCTTTCCTTAGCGAGTACAATTTCAAGATCCAACACATTAAAGGTAAAGAAAACAAAGTTGCTGATGCCTTGAGCAGAAATGCCAAATTAAGTTTTGTGGCAGCAATCAACACATTTAAGACAGATCTGGAAAATCAGATCGAAAAAGGAATTAAGCAAGATGAAAATTATCAAAAATTGCATGATAAAGTTGCTGAAAATTTATCTGAAAATTTAATAACAGATTATAACATTAATGAAAAGGGGTTAATGACTTATAAAAATAGAATTTATGTACCTAATGTGTTAAAGGTTAAACTGCTGATTTTGGATGAAGTTCATAAAAGTCCTTATTTGGGACACCCTGGTTATCAGAAAATGATAACTATGTTAAGGAAGGATTATTTTTGGCCCAACATGAAGAATGAAGTGGCTGAGTACATAGCTAGGTGTTTTGAATGTCAGACCATTAAGGCTGAACATCAACACCCAGCTGGCCTATTGCAGCCATTGCCAATTCTAGAATGGAAATGGGAAATTATAAGTATTGATTTTATTACAGGTTTACCTACGAATCAGAAACAGAATGACTCCATAATGGTGGTTGTGGATAAACTTAGTAAATCTGCTCATTTTATTCCTGTTAAGACTACTTTCAAAGCTGCTAACATTGCAGATGTGTTCATGAAGCAAATCTTTCGCTTACACGGAATTCGAAAGGTAATTATTTTTGATCGATACTCCAAGTTTACTAGAAATTTCTGGACAACATTGTTTAAAGGGTTAAATACTAAATTAAATTTCAGTACTTCTTTCCATCCACAAACTGACGGACAGACTGAAAGGGTAAACCAGATTTTAGAAGACATGTTAAGAATGTATGTTAAAGATCAGCCAACTAAGTGGGAAGACTATTTGCATTTAGCTGAATTTGCATACAATAATCATTATCAAGCATCTGCTAGACTTAGTCCATTTGAGATTTTATATGGAAGAAAATGTCGTACTCCTATTTCTTGGGATAATCCTGTGGACAAATTAATGTTAGGACCAGATTTGTTAAAAGAGATGGAGCTAACCGTGAAACAAGTACAAGGCAACTTAAAAGTTGCACAAGATAGACAAAAAAGTTATGCATATCTAAAATGCACCGAAATAACATTTCAGGTTGGAGATCATGTCTTTGTAAAGGTAAAACCTAAGAAAAGTTCTTATAAGCTTGGGAGTTGTGCTAAACTAGAACCAAGGTACTGTGGACCATTTGAAGTCCTATCAAGGATTGGACCTGTTGCATATCAGTTGGATTTGCCATCTAATTTAAGAATCCATAATGTGTTTCACATTTATGTTTTAAAGAAGTATGTGCACGATGCTACTCATGTGCTGAATTGGAATGATATACAGGTGGAACTCGAAGAGGATTTTCAGGTGGAACCGGACTGTATTCTCGACAGGAGGGAAATTATGCTCCGGAATCGTACCATAGGGCAGGTAAAGGTGCAATGGAAGCACCTTAGCCCTGATGAAGCTACCTGGGAACTGGAAAGTAACATGTGGGCATCATATCCAGTTCTGTTCCAGGGAGGCTCTGACGAAGAATAAGCAACATCGAGGACGATGTTGAGCTTAAGTGGGGGTGTTGGTAACATACCCCTTTGCTGAAAACATTTTATGTTTGAAGAAGACATTATCTTAACTTTTATTGTAAAGTTTTATATTTGGACAAGTGTCCAAGGATGACTGTAATTGCACAATATTATTATTTAAATAAATAAAATAGGAGACACTCACCCAAGGAGAACTGTTGAAAGAGTGTTTACTGACCCACTAGGTGGAATGGAATATGGGGTAGAAGGCAATGGACAAGTGGCAGCATCATGAGGCAAGTAACTAACTGTTGGTATGGGACAACTCCCTTGAATTGTGGTCATAGTGCCCTAAAAGATGGGACTGGAGCTTGAGGCTCATTTATTGAAAGTTGACCACCAAAAAGACCTAGGAATCCTTTTAAGAGCCATCGAATTTGGACTGAGGTTCAACACTTTTCCTAACGAGGAAACTTACCTTGTGGTTCTGCTATATGCACACAAGAGATTCGATGAGGGGAAGACTAGGTTTTTGATCATGGTGTAAGTTTGCCTTGTTTACTGCTGAGTGTAGAGATTGAGGTGTATGGAAAGTCTCCATTGATTGCTGGTTATACAACCTGAGTACCTTGCTTCTACACAGAGTCTTCTACCTAGTGGTTCAGTGAACAGGCTCAAGGGTCCAGAGGAGGCAAGTAGTTTGGCTGCTTCTTCTGGAGAAGGTTGGGAGGAACATGCCTCCTTGGGTGTTTGTCCACCCTATCTACAGTTGTAGGTTCTACTTGTAAATTCATTCCTTAGTAGTTATAATTTATTTTTCTGTAGCTGTTGATTTAGTATACACTAGTTGAATATTGACAATGCAGAAGTAGATATTTGAATTTCTGATATGTTAATGATTCTTTAGATTGTTGAATAAGTATATGATTTGATAGAATAAAATACCTTCACTGTATTTTTCCACATACTCTTTTCTGTATCATACTCTATTACAGGGAAGGGAGGTTAAGATAGATAAATGATATGCAGTGAACATATTTAATGAATAATCTAACTCTATTATGTTTCCTTAAAATTTTCCTTATCTGTTATATTCTGCTATTCAATTTATTTTATGTTTAGTTTCAGAGAAACATAATAAATCTTCATTTTATACAAATATTATAATAAATTATAGTAACAGAAGTAAAACATCTTTTTCTGCACAAAACCTAGGGTTTCATTGAAGATCAACTGTTACCTTACAGTAGATAAACACTACATACTGTTTTTCATTTCCTTTTTCAAGGATTACAGTATTCAAACATCACCTTAGACATTCATCAATATTTATGAAATTTAAACAACTGTAAAACAAATATAGAAATATCCATGTTATTCAGACACAACAGTATCTCTACTTTTGCAGCAATAGATTAAAATAGGGTTTAACATTCTCATGTTTTCCAAACTCTGTAAAAGATTATTTATTTATTCCTATCTATTCGAAACTTCTATTAAGACATATATCCCTTCGATAGTATATTCCTATAGTATCAGACATTTACAAATAGTCATGATTTGAAAGCACTTATCAAAATAAACAATTCTGGTTATGGAAAAATGTTCCATTTGGCAGAACTATAACTTTTTATATCTTCACATATAGTAAATATTCAACACTTATCAAATACACACATGACAGTTTTCATTTTGGTACAAAAGACCAAGTCTCAACCCTTGAAACACTTGATCAAAGTTTATCAAACATACATCGATAGGGTTTCATTCACCTTTTTTTTAGCATTTCATTTATCAAAAGGATAAAACAGTTACGCTATTATTTAACCTGTACATTGCCTAAACTAAAAGCAAAGGAACATTTTCAGCATCAACATCAAGACAGTTGTATTACAATTATACTGTAACCATTACCTGTAACGAACAAAATAGACAAGCGAGATCGAGTCTCAGTTTTTAAGATTGACTCCTTAAAAACCTTAAAAACAACCATTCTTTGCAGAATGAGCTTAGGGTAATAAACCCATCTCTAATTAAAACCAAATGGACTAGTCACTTTAACAAAAGCAAACTATATACCGATGAATTTCATTTGTACAAACAAATTGTTGTTTGAAAACTACAGTTCATAGAACCAAGCCATTCGGCTCTCAACACTGAAAACCCTTCTCAACATTTTAGTCACACACAGAACCAAGGGCTCACGACCTTGCTTAGTTAAACAAATCCTTATAGTAAAACGAGGTTAGACATTAGTGTTTACAGTTGCAAAACGAGACATTTTGGCTCTCGACCTTAAAACTTACAAAACATTTCATAAACTAAGTATTCAAAACAACACAGATTCCTGGAGCATCGCTCTCAAGCAGATTACTCTTACACTGTATAAAAAAAAACAAAGACCGAAACCTTCTTATTATACAAACAGTTGAGGATTTAACCCTTACAAACAGGTGTTATATCTCAACATTTCGACATACAGTAACAATGTAGAGAACATCATAAAGGTAGGTCGAGGATATAATCCTCCTTACGCATGCTTCAAAGCATGTAAGCATTACAACAACGACCACACCTTCAAAAAATGAAATCTCTGGCTAAACCAAACACGGCCAATAGTTTCCAGGAGAAATCTACAGGAGGAACCACCGAGACTTACCATTTTGGTTTTAGCAGTAGCTCCCTCATAGCTCGAACTTAGAAACCTGTAGTCATATTTTTACCTGCCATTAACACAGTTAGGGTTTAAATTCAGTTTCAAATATTAAACATTGATGGCGTTTGCAACAACACGAAGATTACTAAGGACATTACCTTCTTGCTAAAACCGAAAGTCGAAATAGACAGCTTCTGCAACCGGCATTGAATCCAGAGTCACTCAAAATCACTGTGATGAATGTAGCTATTTCCTCCACAGTTTGGCTCGGCTATTAAAACCCCGAAATTAGTAATCCTCCCTTACAGGTCGTGGTATCGAACTTGAGGAAGGAGTCCTCAGGAACTGTTTTCGAAACCCTACAGAGACGCAAGCCTGTCGGCCACACTACACCCACGCTTTTGCAAAATGAATGCCAAGTTCATCACCATCATCGAGGTAAGCCAAAGTGCTGTTAGGGTTACACTATTACCAAGAACTACCACGTGAAGCCAGCCACGGTGGATGCCAACACGCATTCCACCAACATCACATTAATGCACTTTAATTTTCCTATCTACCACCAGTATGTTGACTTGCCAACAAACCTTGCAACCAGGACATCATTCGTGTAACCTTTGGGATTTACATTATAGTATGGGTTACCAATTATCAAATCATCGTGCCCAAGCGTGATGCCTTTACATGATGATCTAGTCCATAGTCTCGACCATCACCTTGGAGACCCGCAATATGGTCATAAGGGTTACATATTACATTTAATACCTGCTATTTCATAAGTAAAGTTGTCAATCTTGAAATAAGGAATTACGATGATTATTGTCGAGAACCTTATGTATTATATTAATACCATAAAAAGCCCATAGCGCAACTATATCTTAAACCATGGATACATTGTTCCAAGTGGTGATAATATTTATATTATCAACCTAGAAGAGATGTTAATAACAATAGTGTTATTGATAGATACTATCACTAGTATAGCCTTTGCATAGTCTAGTAAATTGCATAGAATGTATTCAAACCAAGGTTTTAATATGAAATACATAGAACTAAGTCAAGGACATTCTAAACTTAAGATATGATTCTTGTAACCTAAACACTTAAATTACTTATTATCATTCCTTTTAAGTAGAGTGTAAATATTGTTTTTGATGCGCCACCTGGGCTTATTAAATTAACACAGAAACTGAAAGTAGGGTATGACACGAGGTAGTTATACAGATGAAACATTGATCAAAGTAGATCGCACCCTGAAGATATTCACAAGTTATTATAATTTTTCTTTTAAAAACTTGAAAGCTATTTGACGAGATTGAGGATCTCCGTAGTTTTCACTTTCAAACATTATTACTCTCTTACCTATAATCTGCATCAAGAACATTCAAATGTTTTAGCCAATAGCTAAGTAAGTCTCGGGGTGCCCAGAGGACCCCTTCGTCATCAAAAGAAAAAAAACAAGTAGTTAGCACTTATAAACATTAGTAAGCAAAGGTATGAAGTATTGACATCATTTTATAAGTAATCTAGGATGCACAACTAAAGCATGAAAACACCAATAGCATCCTAGTACAGACACAATTTCTTTTCATACACATCGTAAAGAATCATACATGCATGATAGTTATAATATCTTATTCCAGCATGGCGTTTAAAAGGACAAACAAGAATTTAATACATTTCTGCACAACAAAGTATAACATTTAATGCTACGATGAATTTTTTTAAATTTTGTGAATTTTTGGGATGTTATACTACATGTGGTTTGTCCTTGAGCTTTCCCTTTAGAACATCATTGGTTGAAAATCTATAATTACAAGTTGTGTTACCAATTTTCTTGCAATAGTAACATTCCATCTCCCCATTGTATTTAGTTTATTTGATGTGATTATATCGTGAGTATAATGTAGTCTTAGGTTGAGAATCATCTTCTGTATCTCCTACAATGGTTCTCTTTTCCTTGTCTAAGAGAGAAGCAATCGGGTATTCCAAGTTTCCTAATATATTTAACTAAGAGTAAAATAATATTGTCGTATTTAGAAGGCACACTATTTAACAAGATGGGTTTGTCATCCTCTTCCTCCACTTTAGATTTGACTTATGATAGTTTTCTAATGATAGATCTCATATTGCTTATGTAATTAGACATAGTGACTTTGGCATTCATCTTAAATTTGAACAACGAAAGCTTCAAATAAAACTTTATATTCATTTATTTTGCTCCAAACAATGTCATATTCAAATTATCCCAAATTTACTTGGATAACTTTTCTAGATCTATTTGATGTAACTCTAAATCTAAGAGGGTGAGGCCAATAACATATTTGGATTTATCATCTCTACTATGCTAGTACAACAATTTATTTTGATATATATGTGGTGTATCAATCCCTATTACTATTCCTCATAGGTTCTTCTTCATTAATTGCATTTAGATTTTCAGTTTCTAGGTGTGAAAATTGAACCTAGAGTATTTTTCTAATGGGATTTCCATTAAAACTTACCTTTGTGTAAACTTCTTCTGGAAACTAATAGGAAGACACTATTGTACTTCTTAACATTTCTAGAAATATTAGTTTTGAAACACTTTTTATTTATTTATCTACCATTGCTGATGATATGTGGAACCTACCTGTAACATCCCGAAAATACCAAAATAAAAAAATAAATTTATAATAGCAATAATTATCAGAATTATTTAATGCGGAACAAAATAACTAAATTGAACACTTAACTAAGATAAAATAATCATGATGACACGTCATCAACCTCAAATAAATATAATTGTAATTTCTACTTCAGGTATGAACGGATGTTAACTTCTTTAACGAGAGATCTTTGTATGTCTATGAAAACCAGTACAGTTTATAATTTTGTTTCGGTTCTTGGTTAAAAATACATGCTTTTACAGTTTGTACTATTTTTTAAAAACGTTGATGTAATGCTGACAGTTTGTTTGTTGATAAAAGGGGTCCTATGAGGCACCCTGGAGCTTACTTAGCTACGTTTAGCTAAGGCAATTGAACTTGTTTCCTTGTGCAGACCGCAGGTAAGAAATCTTCAAGACAACATAAAAATTAGAGTACTTGTGTTTTTCATAACATCGTCAAAGTAAAATGTTAAGTACTTCCTTGCAACATTAAAAGCTGAAGGTATGGATACAAGAATTTTACTCTTAGCTTAGCAATGTTTTACAAAGCTCCTTAATGTTATCAACCCAAGTCGACCAACTTTCTATTGTACTGTTACAATTATCGTCAAGAGATCACTGTTGGCGATATTAATACAATCAATACTATTATTTATTTAAGTGTACAAATTCGAAATTTGTAGGAATTTACACTTTCGAACTATCATTAAAAATGGCGTCTTACAAGATATTAGACTTATTCTATGTACTGCATTTGGCATTTCAATACACAACCTAAAGAGAAGAAGTAACTATGTATTTGTAGCTATCAATTATTTACATAAAGCATAGTATATTACTCTATTATTTGACACCAATATAAAACTTTGGAAATATATAAAATATGCACTATATGTTGCTATTTGATATGAAATGATTTTTACTATCTCAAACTATTAAAACAAAAGTATTAGTATGTAATACAAAAGAAATCACATATATATATATATCATTGACACCATAGGGTATTATCCTATAACATCCACTAAAAGATTATAACGACTTTAATGAGGTCGTGGCTTGAGTGATAGTTTGAAAACTATGTTATAAGTATGAACTCGTGCCTAAGTAATAATGTTAAAATGTAATTGCCCGCATCTCGACATTAAGGTGATGATATGACGGGTAATAACTTGTGTTTGCAGGTTGATAGAGTTACGGTAATGTGAAAATAAATGCACTTCAACATGGAATGGGTGGCAACAATCCACGTAGCCTAACCTTGTGAACTTTGGATGATAATGTAGTGGAGAGTTCTAGCTGGCAAGGATACCCCGTCGTCTCTTCTCCACGCTGTACACTGTATCGTTCCTTGACATGCAAGGTTGGTAACTTTGATAGTTGTTGGTAATTAGTGAGGTATTGATGCGAGGTTTGCTTGGCTTTCCACATTGCACTGTTGGCTCTTCTCTATCCGTTGATCACTCCAGATCTTGTTCGTTGGTTTGAGTAACCCTAAACCATTTTGTTTGTATTGATGGAAAAAATTTCGGCCTTTCAATGTGTTAATGTAATGAGGCCGACAGGCTGCCAAATTTTTAGGGTGATAGGAGGTGTTCTTCCAGGGTTTCAAACCTGTAACTTATGAGAGTAAACGTATAAGTGTTGCAGGCTTTGGCTTCAAGCCAGAAGGCCGTGATGTCGTAGTATGAAGGGTAGGTGAGCATCAGCTGTTGAGAGTACTCAGTCGTTGGTTCTTTGGCTCTTTCGAAAGGTGATAACACTTGTTGGTTTTTCCTGCAAGTAAGAAGGATTACAGCCGACCTCTGCTTTTCGCCATCGACAGTTGAAAAAGCACTCTCCAGGTAATTTAGTAAGAATTTACTGCAAGTTAAAAACGTAGATTTTGCATTCAGTAAAGTGTCACCCGTTTATAACCACTTGCGTAGTGTTTTGGCAAGTTTTCTCTTCATTGGAGGGTTTCTATGCTACAAAAAGAAAGGAATGCTTCTACGGCTTCCAGGTAAGCTCCGGTGGTTCTTACCTGCCTCGTAGGTACCTTGATGTGTCTTTCTATGTGCCAAGAAGTGGAAAACTTCGACCTGTAACAGTAATGGCCACAAGCAAGGTTTCAAGCTTGTCTTGTTTTGTTTTGACTTGTACCGAGGGTAAAATTCTCGGTCAAATGGGTTACTAAAGGCTATTTGATTCCTGGTTATGCTTAACAATGGAGACTTCAAACTTTCATTTGTTTGCTATAAGTGTTAAGGGTGAAAACCCTATACAGTCTTCGTTATTTATTGATTTTAAACTATGTTTAAAGTTGATGATGGCAGTTCCGAACACTATGAAACTGTAACCGAAACATGGTGAAAATTTTTGTTTCTAGTTTTAAATGTGAGTCAAGATCTGAGGGTTCTCTTTTGTACTTACAAACTATAGTTCGTTTTTCTAAATAAAAGATTGTTGAGTTTTGCCGAGCCACAGTGGTTGTCTTCTGACCGAGGGTTTACAGATGTAAGACTGTAAGCATGTGTTCGATTTCGTTGGTGGTATAAATGTTTGAAAATTACTGTAGTAGTTTGATCGTTTAAACAAATGCGTTGAGAGGGTTTGGCCTCCGCGTTCTAGTTTTGAAGATGAAGACTGTAACTATAATATCCAGATGTGAATGAGTTTTAAGCTAGGGTTTATATCCCAGACTTACTCGTTGTGAACAAACTTGAAAATGTATTTGTTTAAATGTTAGGATGTGAGCTAAAGTTTATACAAGAGTATGTAAACGTGCCTTCGACTACTGTTTAAATAAATCTGTAAAATATATGGATTCTATAAGATATTTTCTAGGGTTTGCTAAGTCATAAAAGTGATTATCCTTGGAGTGATGTCTACAGTTTGTCTTTGAGAAAGAAATATAATGTGTGAATACAGAACTAGGGTTTCAATGTATTAGGTCTTGATGATACTGAAATAAATAATGGATACATGAAATCAAACAGGAAAAATAGTGAAAAAAATATAGTATGTGTAAAAGATAAGAAAACTGTATATGGAATTATTTTTGTAGCTGTTAAAATCTTTGGAATTACTATTTCTTGGAAAGCATGATATATGATTTTTAATTACATTTGTTTGCTAAATTAAATGAATAGAGATACAGAAAATAAACTATAATTTTTCTTTATGAAGTAACACAGAATTCCATATTGCCATTGATACTATATAGTAGATTTTTTCTATGTTAGATTTAGGACAGAAATGTAAACAAAATACTTACTAAAATTATTTGTCTAATCGATGGCAATCTGCCTATCTCTCATTGACACTTTAATTTTCTTCCCTATACTAGAGTACTATGCAGATAACAACATGGGAAAAATATAGGGATGATTATCTAATCATATTTTTAACACTCTTTATCATTCAAACTTAAAACATAAATAAAAAATAAATCTTATTACAAAACAAAGTTTTATAATTTTACTAAACAGAAACATAAACTGTAAACAAAATAGAAAACAGTAAAACCTGATTAATCTGTAGGGAAACAAATAGCCCAAGGAGCCTCCACCCAACCAATTCCTGAAGACAGCCAAGTATTTTCCTTAGGACCCCCGAGCCTGTTCACTGAACCACCAGGAGGAAGAAACTTAGAAGCTCAGGACCTCAGCTTGCAGTAGTAATAGTTATCCAGTCTTAAAGACTTAGCAGTCAAAGGGACCTGCACCAGCACCTTTGGTTCTCCTTCTTAGAATAATTTGTAGACTTACAATGCACTCACATAGCCTCCCTATTCGAATCTCTCAGTCATCACCTGATGCACATGAGGAATATTTCTGTAGAAAATATTGTGTAAGAGCTGCTTGCTCAATTCGAATTTGCCTTATGTAGGCTGCCTAGGCCTTTCAGTTGTTAACTGGTCATTAAATGAGCTGCCTGCTCACTCCCTCCACTTGGGGGATAATGCCACATTTGTAGGGGTAGTTGTCCCATAACCAACAGCTAGTGGTGAAGTGCAATTGCTGCCATCTGTCCCATGCCTTCTAACAGCTTCCATTCCTCCTAGTGGGTCTGTGAACACTCATTTAATAGCTCCCTTGGGTGTTTGTCTCCTACTTTAATTTATTAAATAATAATAATCAGTAATTACATTCATCCTTGACCAAACTTCGTCATAATTTCAAAACTTTGAAATTAAAATTTAACATAAAGTATTTTGCCAATAAAATAATATTTTCAGAATTTGGGTAGGTGACACTACCATAACATATATATCTAATTTTATGTGACTATGCAATATGCTAGTGTAATGCTTTCTACACTACCCCACTCTGTTCTCAAACTAAAATTTTCTCATATTTATAAAGTGCTTAACAAACAAATATAGATTTTCCTTTGCTTGAATGTGTTATGTTCAGGACACATTCTTTCTAATGAAGAAAACATATTTATGGAAATGTTGAACTTTGGTTGTCATTGATGTCAAACGATGTCAAAGAGGATTCAATATTCCTGTGCCAGTTTAAATAAGTACATGAAAGACACTTTGAAGAAGTATATGCAAGCAAGTTTGAAGAAATACATGGAATCCAGTTTAAAGAAGTATATCCAGAGGTACATCAAGCATATCCAGTTTGAATAAGTACATAAGGAATACATCCAGTACATGTGATACATCCGTAGGTCTCAAGTCCACCCAGTCATAGTCCTTCAAGGGAAAAACCAAATAATTGGTTCGACAAAAGTTTGGGAGTGCGCAAAAAAACCAAAGGGTTGATTGGACAAAAGTTCGGGAGTGCTCAAGAAAACCAGAAATTTGATTGGACAAGGTTCGGGAGTGCACAAGCAGCGTGGAACAAGAAATGGTTGAATAGTTATGCAAATCCCAAAAGCATGAAAGACTCACCAATCGAAGGAAGCTTTCAGTTGTTGAAGCACGCACAAGAACCAAGAAGGCTATAGCGGTTGAATATGACAAGTGCGCAAGTCCCACAAGCAATGACACATCAAGGGTGCAAGACCACACCACAGGGGTGAAAGTCCCACTAAGGATAGGACCATGTATGTGAAAGACCCATAAGAGATGACACATCAACGACGCAGAACATGAAAAGTGGCGGAAGCATGAACCGTGAAGCAAAGAAGAAGGAAAGCCACAACCAACTTGTGGACATACAATCCGCGCAGGACAAGTATAAATAAGGAGCAAGTTGGAGATTTGAAGTAAGCTTGAAGATGGAAGATGAAAGAATAGGAAAGCTAGAATATACATATTTATAATTTTTGGGGCATCAAGGGCTCATGGAATCAGAACATGATGATCTAGCAGAGAGCTGAGTGCACACAAGCATAGGAATGGAATAGCTGGCAATGCGTAGAGTGATGCTGTGAATATGTGACAGTTCCATGAAGACAGAAAGGAAGAATTACAGAAGATGCGGAAGTGTGTGAGGACTGAATGATAGTATCACGGACAACACGCAGACAATCACAAATGATCTAAGATAGAAGTGTAGAGACAGATTTGAAGTATATATTGTGATGTGTGTAGTGAAGAAGTTTATCGGATGCACGAAGATTGAGTTGATGTGTGCGAAGTAAGGTAGTTCATCAGATGCACTAAGATATAATTGTTGCACAATGAAGGAAGTTTATTATGATGAGGATGATCTAAGACAAGTGTTTTTTTTTTTCCATGGAAAAAAGCGTAATTTCATTTCAACGGGTGAAGAAAATTACATTTTGAATATGCATAGTAAGCATACAATTGTCCACTTAAGGAGCAAAATAAGTTCACAGCGATGTAATAGAAACATCCAATGGTCCTCTTAAGGAAACATGAAAAACCAGTCATAATATCATAACTGTTCATTTACTACCAACCGATCGGTTCATAATAACTACTTGCAGTAGAATGATACCAAGTTTATAAAAAAACTATTATGCATAATATAAGAAAAAAAACCAAGAGGACTCCCCGAGTCTCTTGCAAGTGTCCACTGATATAACTGTAGCATTTATGTTTTAACAAAAAAACTCCCTGTCATCTATTTCCTTGACTGTTCATATTCCAAAAAACCATCCCTAAGTATGTTCCAGAACCGCAAGCATGTCATCCATAAAGGGTCTATGATAGTACTCATAGAGAGTTCCATTGTTGTCTTCCTTCACCTTCCACAACCCCACTGCCAAGTCCCTGCCAACCTTAGAAGCCTCGTCCGCCTCCTTGTTGTTCTCCCTATATACATGTCTGCATGAAAAATGTAAAAATGAAAATTTCAGTTGCAGAATGTCCTGAAGTATATTATCAAGCCGAATATCCCTGCAAATTTGTGTGCCATTTGTCCAATTTGTTGCATTCATAGAATCACCGTATACATTAATCCCATGACAGCCTTTTTCCTGTGCAAATATGAGGAGAAGTTTTAAGCTCATAATTTCAGCAAAATTATTTCCCCCCTCCCCCAGTCCCCAAGAAAGGTTGAAAGAATGGTTTGAAGAGAGATGTAGTATAGCCCCACCCCCGCATTTTAAACCCAGAGCAGAACCGTCATAAAATCCCCAAGGCATCGTCACATCAATATCCAAGGGAAGGACCTCTCTCTGTTTTGCCACAATGATGTGATGAGGGAAATCCTCTCGATACCCACAAATCTGAACAGCAGTTACCACCGGAGTGCATAGTTTCTCATTGAATATCATCATATTCCGGGCCATCCAAATGCCCCATGCAACCAATAACGGAAGGTTTAAGAAATTTTTTCCAATAGGTTCCGAAACACACCGAGTCCAGGCCTCCAGAACAGTAAGCCCTGCCCAGTCCAGTAAAATGTGTACAATTCTGGAAACTTCCGCCCAGACTTGCACTGTAAAGGGACATTGAAGGAATAAATGACAACTGGTTTCTTCGCTGGCTTTGCAAAAGATGCACCAGCCCGGCCCAACCCGATTCTTCCTCTGTAAATAATCCCAGGTAGGAACACTGTTTTCGAGGACATTCCACATAAAAAGGCGATGTTTCAGTGGACAGTGTATCTTCCAGATCATTTTCCACCACCCTACCAGTTCACGAGGATTCTGGAAATGACTCAGGCTGATGTATCCCTCCTTAGGTGTGTATAAGCCAGTTGGGGCGCCTTCCCATACCAAATAATCATCCCTGTCCCGAATATGTATATAGGATCGGGTTAAGGCACCAAGATAAGCCCGCAAATCTACCCGTTCGGCCACAGAAAGTGCCAGTGAATCCACATCCACCCATGACTGTGTCCACGGATGAATATCCGGGGCAGCCAAATGAGAGAGTAGTGTTATACCCAAGTCCCGTAGAGAAGAGATCAGATTTGCATTTAAAATATGTTGACCAGCGCTGCCAAACCATGGATCCTCCCCTACACAGAGTGTCTGCCCATTACCAACATTCCACGCAAGCAGATCTCCAATCACCGGGAATGAATTGATGATAGCTTTCCAAATGATGGAGCATCCCCGATGTGACTTATCCACCGTCCGCACCCATTCCAAAATTGAAGCAGGGGCAATATACTTCTGAAAAACAACTTTAGTCCTGAGGTTCTCCGATTTTAATAGTCTCCACACTCCTTTTGCAGCCAAAGCCCTGGCGAAGAGATGTATATTCTTAAGACCCTATCCCCCTAATGCTTTTGGGATGGCGATCTTCTGCCAGCGAAACCATGAGGATCTCTAAGACAAGTGTTTTATACAGAAAGGACGAATCATATGATGCACAGAAGGCCACAGATCATCTGAAGACTATTGCACAAAGATAGAACATACATATCTCTGAAGGTGCACAATTCCATCTGATATTGGTGCCTAAAGTCAGAGCAACAAATTATCAGTTGATGTAATATCAATTGAGATTGCAGATGCGCAATAGAAAAAGGGAATATTGAACCTTGGCACATACTGTAGAATTTGATGAAGCAACACACAATTTATGAAGTACGACGTCAGTTGAAGTAAATTTTTGAGTGTGAAGTCAAATGATGTATGCATCACAGTGAAAAAAATATTACAACATACAAAAGGTGTGCATAACATAAAGAACAACAATTTATTAGAAGTGTGCACGGATTAGAAGTTAAGTAGAGCAATATCTTATTCTTATATATCAGGGCAGTAGGACGGGACAAGGAGAAGGGGGTGGTAGCCTCCTTCCAGTTGGTGTTGGTAAATCAGGGAGTTGGTGCTTCCTTCAAGTCGGGCTTGTAAAAACAAGGGGTCGGTGCCTTATTCCAGTTGGTGTTGGAGAACTTAGGAAGTTGGTGATTCCTCTAATTTAATCTTTTTATTATAAAAGAGCATTATGTGGTTTTCTCCCGTTTGGGTTTACACGTAAAAATCCTGTGCGTGTTATGTGTTATTTTGCATATGTGGATGAATGTTTTATTTATGGTGGATGCATAATTAAATATTAAGAATAATTAGTTAAGAATTTAAAAATTGTTCATAACCACGCTAATACTGATTCACCCCCCCTCTCAGTATTAAATAGATTCCAACAGAAAATAGTTGGACCAATTTAAATGAAACAGCTGGAACCATACATACTAATACATGAAGTCATGTATTTATAAAAAACTTGAATCAAAGATTTTATGTGGGTGTCGGGTTGATGTTCTTGTTATACTCCCAAAATTGATTTATATATATACATTGATGACTCATGAATCTATTTCCCATCATTGTCATATTTGATAAGGCAACTCCTTGATTGCATTTGTTTGAGAATCTAGACTTTCTAATTATCCAAATCACCATTCGATGCAAGAGAAAAGCATACTTAACTTTAAAAAAATAGATCTCTAACCTGTGTGACTAGTCCCAGGATCACTCCCACTCTAATACCATATTAGAAACATGATAGAGATACACAATAACATAATATAATATTATCAATAAATGGTGCAATTATCGCATAGGAGTTCTTCTCCTTATATGTGGTTACTCATGGAGCAAATCATTTCGACTTATGTATGTAAGATAGATTGAATTTACACAAAAAGTACAAAAACATAACTAATTCATAAAGTGACTTTTATTATAATGTGTAATCCTTATATCCTAAAATTTGGGGTGTCAAAAATGGGCGTGCACTGCGTAGTCAACGTAAGGTTCACATTGCAGCTAGGTTAAAGATAAAAAAAGGATACAATTTTATTTTTTCACTTCTTTGGTGTTGCATTCACTCCAAAGCATTGTTGTTCCATCAAAGATCCACCCTACACCATTGCTCCTTGTTGTCCTCCTCATGTTTCCTTATTTTTGCGGAGACAGGATTTTGCATTTTGTCCTAAAATGTCCTACATTAATTCTTGAGATTTAGTGTCATAAAACTCAAGAATAAGCACAGATGAAATAATTTGGTTTGTTTTATTTTTATTTATTTTTTTACTAGGGGAATCAGAAACTGGAGTTGGGCTGGTACTCACGTGACACGGGGTCCAGTGATCCAATATTGCTATCATTATACCCCTAGGTGCATCCACGGAGCCCGAACCATGGCGCATGGGTAATTTTGAGGGATTCAAACATGTTACCTTCCATTTACAACATATTACTACTTTTCATCTTTACCACTTGAGTTGCCCCCACAGACAATTTGGTTTGTTTTATTTACTTACATATTTTTTAGTAGTAAAAATAATAATAATAATAATTTAATTTTAAGGTCATGACCAAGCCATAAATAAAATTGGTGCATGAGACACCCTTGTTTGTGGGACAAGTGACCCCCTCTGCACATTAATGACTTGACTGCTAAAGTCTACAGAGGTGTACATATCCTACCCCCCTCCAGATTTGAACCCGTGACCTTCTAGGAGGAATAAAATGTTCTTAAATGTTAGGCCCAATCAATTTGTAGAAGGCACAAGGTTTGTGTAGGGGTGCATTGTCCATAACAATGAATATTTCTTGAAATGCAATGTCCATAGGACTGATTGTTTTCTCATAGCGCATTGTCCATAGCAACGTGTCTCAGATTCCCATGGTGTTAGTAACTACAAGCATAAAAAGGCATCATTACTATTTGGTAGTATCATATACTATTAAAAACAAGCTATACCCATGTATTTTTATGCAATTATGGTGCAATGTTATTAGTTGAGCACACGACAAACATGCACATGTCAGTGCGCCTTTGCCACATCATTGATTCCCATAACTACATGAGATGCATTAGGAACATGCAAAGGTATGCAAGCACAACCCAACACTTAGATTGTACTGTGCATGTGCATTTATGATAATTGCACACATATGTTAGTGCTCTAATATTAGGTGAATGCATCATATGATACTAGTAGTAGGCCATGACCATCTACATTTATACATGTTTAGTGCAACAACCTCAATGGAGAAAATTGCAATTTTAGTGTGACCATGCCAAATTATCAGTGTGCATAGTTACCCAAGATGCATTGGACACACATAAAGGAAAATGACCACAACTTAGCACTTGGATTGTATGGTACAAAAATTCTCTAGTACTAAAAAAATGCATTGTTTAATGCATCAAGTATTTGTGATTGCCTCATTTGGTACTAGTGTCATGTGCTACACCTACATTTTTGCATCTGTAGTGCACATCATAAGCGTGGTAGATGTCAATGTGATGATACAACATCAATGATGTCCATCACTACTTGCATTGCACTAGAAATGCACAAAGCCAAGATAGCACATCTTGGGACTTAAAGTTTATCACAGTAGTGTGCTTTGTCATTCTTGTTGCACTGGATTGTGCCAATGATCCAATGTTGCTTGAGAGCATTAATACTTTATTTCCTTTAAGGATAATGGAACACCAATGTGTCCTCCTCAATTAAAACGACGTTGGTGCACTAATGCACCATTACCTTTGAAAATTATGATAGAGCATTGGTGCTTTCCTTGAAAAATGTGCATGAGGTTAGATTAGTGATATATTATTATTAAATTAATTATTTATAATTAACTAAAGCTTGTTTTTCTTCAACCAGTCTCGGATTGAGAATTACTTGATGGTGTGGGCATGGGATTCAAATGAGAGGGAACATGATAGATTCTTGAGCCCGATTAAGATGGCACATTTTCACTACTAGAGGATGTTTGCCTTCTAAAATATTATGAGGTGGCTACATCCTCAAAGGTGAAGAATGAATTCATGAACTAGTGGATCTCGGTTGGGATCAAGGTCAATAAGCCTTCAAGGTTGGGGAACATAGTTGGTTCACACAAAAGAGGATAATATATATATGTGTGTGTGTGTGTGTGTGTGAGAGAGAGAGAGAGAGAGAGAGAGAGAGAGGAGGGGGCGAGATGCTCCCAAATTCTCCAAAGTTCCTAATTGCACTCTTTTGGAGATACAAATAACATGCACCCTTAAATTTGATCCTATGACCGCACATAATTTCTAAGTAATTTTGGGTTAACTTAGTAATATTCGATGTTTTTAGCACTATGAGGTATAGGTTTCCAACCTTATCCTCAAGGCCTCATCCCCAATACTTAGCGATGGACGATGTATAGACACTAGGTTGCTCCTTTACATCGACCAACTTGTCAACAAAAGACTTTTTACATGTGAAATCATATAGTTTGTGATGTTTTTTCCATGTGTCAACCTAACTGATTTTTTTAGAGGTTCAAGGAGGATGAGATTCCCATATGCATCAAAGTTACATTCTCCCTTTTTTTGAGACCTTTCTATCCACTCAACCTATATTCATCCACTTTCATAGTTATCCATCAACCACCACACATATGCACATTTGGGGTATGATGACACCCAAAACTAAACATTCAATGGTACCATGATAGGAAGTTGATAGAATATGTTTATTATGTTATCTAGTCTAAGGGCATGAAGTCGGTCCTTGTACCATATCCATATGCATGCATTGTGCCTTTTACTTATTTATTTTTTCTCTAGGTAACATGGCATTTCCCATCATTCCAAGGTTGGTATAAAGGGTAAACCCTAGATTCTTTAAGGCACAAGGCTAGGTCAAAAACTCACTAATAGATCATACATAACTCATCAAAAGTTGGCTCACTAAGAGAACTGTGTCATAAAGTGAGATTTTAGCCCGAGTGGGAGGGAAACAATTTTCCTCACAACCACTTGAGCTAGACCCAATTGACACACACACATTGTTCCTGAGGTTGTAAACCTTTCATTTCTTACTAATCAACCAAATGAGGGAAGAGGTAAATATAATCATGCTTATTTTAGTTAAGATAATTTAGTTTCTACCTTACATAATATGCATGTTTTGATAAGATTACATATAAATATACTAAATTGTTAGACCAATATGGGGTGCACCACCACCATTCTTAGAAGATCCAGACTATGAACTAGATGATATCATTACCTAGCATGGACCTAGGTGACATCATTTTGTATCTATTGGTCAATTTCAATATAGGGTAGCCACCACCTAATGTGATTTTCTACACAATGTTTCTAATGATCCATCATGACCAATATACATGGTATGAAAATGATGTTGGGTGATTCCTAAGGAGATGTCACAAAACATGATATGATATGGAATATTCTCAAGGCACCCAAGACACATTGCAATTTTCCCAAGGTAGGTATTATACGAGATTGACTTATGGACATGAGGATGCACTTGCTTTTCTTGGTCATGGTGTTGACTCTAGTAGTGGTGGTGGTAGGTACAACGATGATGACTTAACAAGTGGTGGTGATAAGGGTTATGACCATGAGGTGGTTGGTGCTGGTGTTGGTGCCACTATTTGTATTATTGTTGGTATTAGTGGTGCACTATATAGCAATACCTGTGGTGACAATTGTAGCTCAAATATTAATTTATGAAAAATATTGGGTGATGCAAATTACTACATATACTAATCATCATGTGTTGGGAATTACTTGATACCTACAACAGTTTATGATACATAGACTACTTGTTATTTAAGTTATAGTGATATATTGTAGAAATGCATTTTTACTTTCGTATGCATTCCCCGCACTAATTACTTGAGATATATTGTTTTTTATTTGTCATAATGCGTATTAATTGATATAAAATTTTGTATTTATCGCATTGTTTACTTGAAACATGGTTTTAAATTGTCTTGTTGCATATAATTGTAATACCCCAATTTTGACCCTTAGGAAATATTGGCTCTAATGTAAATATTGTAAACACACGATGTATGTTTCCCTAGCGTGGAGCTCAAGGCCAAGGCCCCGCTAGTTTATGCTCAGATTTTTATTTAAATTAGACACGCTTGATATTTTGTTACCCACGTGCTATTAAGCCATGGGATATTGTAAATTGATGTAAATATTTAATATTGAAATAAAATACCAAAAACTGGCTATGGAGGCAACGAATGAGAAGGGGCCACGTGTATCCACTAGGGAGTGGTGAGGGGGCTATGAGACTAAACCCTAGGCTGCCATTTGTCATTATGAGAACCCATTGACTTCCCTAGGTGACATTAATGCCTGTTGTAAGAAGGTGGTTGAGATTTCAGCCCATGGCTTCAATGGAGCATGGGCAGCCCTGAAATTCGTATGGGTGGGCATGGGCTCTGATTGCTGGGGAAAGAAGTCACTCAACCTCATGGGAGGTTGCTTCATTCTCACCCCATTCCATTGTGAAACTACCTAGCATCATTCTGCATCCAAAAACAGGAGCCAACAGTGAGGAAACCAGAAAATCGCGACCTTGAGAGAACCCAGATTTTGAAAGACCAAAAACGTCCAGATTTGGCATGGGACAGGGAAATCCAATGGGGGATCCATTAGCATGAACCTTGGGGCGAATTTGGGAGCATTAGCTACCCCGAAATCAATGGAAAAACCCAGTTTTTGCAGCTCAGAAAACGAGTGACGGATTTGAGTATTTGGTGAACAGAATGGTGAGAAATCAAGTTGGGATTGACTATGCAGAGGTTGGGTGTGCTTGATAAACCCAGTGAAGGCTAGGATCTCAAGGATCAGCAGCTGGACCTTTCTATGCCCATCCTGAAGAGCACTGGAGGGAAGAGTTTCCTGAGGCACTGTGTAACAGAGAAGGGGATCTTCCTTGTGTTGGATGTGGTAGGTAATGTGGGTGCCTAACTGTTGAGCTCACTTGAGATGCCTGTAGCTCTGTGGTTGAGCTCACTGGATTAGCAATACCCTCCCCAATCTTCTTGGATGCTTGACTGAAACCATGGCTGTGAGTGAACCCAGCTAGTCCTCCCTAGTGGATACACAGCCCAGCTCGGGGGTGATCTCTCAGCTGAAGGAATATAGGCTGGGTAGAGATCTACGGTTGGGAGGAACGTTGCCCTCACATAGCCAGTCGTTGGACAGACATCTACTTATCAAGATAAGTGTTCTTGTGATTTAAATTATTTTCATTCTGTGTTCTGCTATGCATTCAATCTGAAGGATTAATTATTCCTGTTAATGAAATGAAATGCATCATGATTTATGCAATATGATACTTAATGACTGATTACATGTATGACTGATATGGGTATGCTGAACACGTGAAGAAATTGTGTGCATATGTGAAGTTTAATTCCGTTGTGTAGTTATTGAGTTAAGTCTGCACCCATAAGTTTTTAAATTGCATGCGTTATGAGTCAAAGTATTGGGGCTAAGCCTTTACGAAAGCCCTGTGTTGTTAACGTTTCCCTTCCCACATTCGATGATGGAAGGGGGCGTTACAGTTTGGTATCAGAGCTGCGTTGCAGCATTGGGCCTCTATGGGCCAATTCTGATAGCAGTTACAAGGAAAATTTCAAAAATTTTATTAAGAGTTTTTGAAAATTTTCGGTTTTTAAGTCTATTTCTGTTTTAAGTCTGTTTCGGGAAGTTGTCCCGAAACTGCGGAAAGGTTCCACGAACCTTCCCGCAATTGCGGAAGGGTTCGGCGAACCTTCCCGCAATTGCGGAAGAATTCAGCGAACCGCTCCGAAACAGCGGAGGAAAAATTTTTAAGTGAAAATTTTTCTAAGTATCGGAATTTTTCGGAAAGAATTCTCTTCCGAAATTGCGGAAGGAATTCTCTTCCGAAATTTCGGAAGGATTCCGCGAATCGTTCCACAACTGCGGAAGACTTCGCCGAATCATTCCGCAACTGCAGAAGACTTCGGGGAATCGTTCCGCAACTGCGGAAGACTTCGCCGAATCATTCCGAGAAATCACCCGAAACCGGGAAGCATTCCGCGCAACGGCGGAAGCATTCCGCGAACGGCTCCGAAATTGCGGAAGCCTTCGCCGAATGGCTCCGCAATTGCGGGAGCATTCGCCGAATGGCTCCGCAACTGCGGAAGCCTTCGCCGAATGGCTCCGCAATTGCGGGAGCATTCGCCGAATGGCTCCGCAACTGCGGAAGCCTTCGCCGAATGGCTCCGCAATTGCAGGAGCGTTCGGCAAATCGCCCCGCCATTGCGGATGCGTTCAGCGAATTGCTCCGCAATTGCGGAAGCCGTCGCCGAACCGGCCCGCAACTGCGGAAGCCTACCGCCAACCAGCCCGCAACTGCGGAAGGGTTCAGTCAACCGGCCCGCAACTACGGAAGGGTTCAGTCAACCGGCCCGCAACTGCGGAAGGCCACAGCGAACCGCCCCACAATTTCGGGAGTGTTCAGCGAACTGGCCCGCGACGGTGGCGCGCACAGCAAAAAAAAAAAAAAAAAACTCAATTTTTGGATAGGGGGAGCACCGGGGCTCAGAATGGGATGATTTCTGTGGGGCTCGGAGGCCATTGACGGGGGCCATGAAAGAGCCAGTGAAGACCCCGAGCCCATTACACTCCAATTTGACAGAAAAAGGGGAATAGTGACTTTTGAAGGACAGAGTCCCGAGGCTTGACAGAAGGTCAGTTTGAGCTGAAATTGATCAGGCGCGGCCATGAAGAAGGCACAATGTTAAGTTCCGAATCTTGGAACCAAAATCCAAAGGATGTGGAGTCAGGGTGAGCAAGAAGGCCAAAAAGCACTGTTCCGGGGCACTTTTTCGAGATTTTGAAAAGCTTGTGGGCAGTAAAAGTGACCCTAGATTTGGAAGTCAGAAATTTTACTGAACTAGACATTTCATATTCTCATTAAGACGGACAACTTCCGTTAGACGAAGATTTCCCAGAAATGCACCGTTTGGGAGATAGCCATTTTTGGCCCAAAATTTGGAATTTTGGAAAAATGTGAAAAGAGAGAAGTAGTAAAACTCAGAAATTCATAGAAGATGAATGGTGCATCGGATTTGGAATCTGTAAATTGATGAGTATTCCTTGTTATATGGACTAACTTCGCCTGATAGATAAGTTTTTGTGTTTCCTCATAGGTTTTCTTCCACAGGTGGCTGAAGTTGGCCTTCGGGACCAAAATACAACTGTGTAAACTGTGCAGAATTATTGGTAAGAGTTGTCATTTTTGAAACAACGTTGTTTCCACACCCAATGTCGGAATAGAGCACGGGGACAGGCATTGGAAATATTGTCTAGCAAGGAATAATGGAGTATGACCGGAATTTGAATTGGGTTATCGGACATCATAGATAATCAGGGCAGAAAAGTGCCAGTGACTGTTTTGTCAAATTAATGACAATATGGGCAATTTTCAGAATTGCATGAATGGGCAAAAGAATTGAATAAGTAACAGCTATGTGAATTATTCCATGAGTTCTATTATGTTAAATATTGATCGTGTATATTTCTATATGCATTCTTATGATGTCTGACAAATATTTCATAATGCACAGTGTTTGCAGCTCATAAAATTTATAATTGTAGCAGAGGTAACATACAGGAAAGATGGTGACCATAAATGATGCTCAAGATCCTTATGAACACGAAGAAGACGTCCTAGGAGAAAATGTGCATGAAGGGAATGCGGAGACTGAATCCAATGGGAGAAGGGAGCAGGTGACTCCTCAGAATTTGGTTGAAACCATGGTGAGCTTCAATGAAAGATTGATGAAGGCTCAAGAAGAACAACACCAACTCAATGCTGCTATTTTGCAAAGCCTCACTGATATGCAGCATAAGATAAACCTTGGGTCCAACCCAAGCAATATGGATGAAGAAGGAAGAGATGCAGGGAGTCATTCTAGAGGTCGTTTGAGGAGGAGGACTCCAAGCCCAAGGAAGAGTTCGGTGAGCAGAAAACATAAAGCATCTTCATCAAGATCTTCTTCCAGCAGGTCGAGTGACTCCAAATGTTCTAGGAGAAGTCCCAGACATGCACCTAAGAGATTGGACGGAAGAAAGAAGTTTAAGGGCATACCACAGGGAGAATTCAGGAAGGCAAGACCTCCCACATTTGATGGGGAAGGAAAGACAGGCCAAGAGGCAGAAGCATGGCTTCTGGGAATGAAGAAATACTTCAGAATTCAAGACTACTCAGGAAATGAGAAATCCCGAATTGCCATTTACAACTTAAATGGCAGAGATTCCATTTGGTGGGACAATCTCTTGCAAGTAAAAGGGATCAATGAAAGAAGGACCAGTTGGGAAATATTTAAGAGGTACTTCAAGGAGAAATACCTTTCTGCTAGGTATTATGACGGTAAGAGAAAAGAGTTTAATGAACTCAGGTTGGGACAAAAATCTATGGAAGAGCATGTCCACAAATTCTTGGAATTACTGAGGTATGTTGACTATATCAAAGATGAGAGAGTAAAAATCCAATGCTTTCTTGGGGGTCTACCTCAGAGTTTCAGAGATCGTATTGAGTTTGTTAATCCACCAAGTTTGGATGAAGCCATTAGGATGGAAATGCACTGCTATGAGCAAAATAAAGGAAAAACAGAGGCTAACCCAGCATGGAAAGGAAAGCCAAGAGGGAAGTTTGATCAGAAGAAGGATGGCTTCAAGCCACCATTCAGAGGTCAACCTAGAACCTTTCCACAGGGGCAACAAGCAAGGAGTGGATTCAAACCAGCAGTGGCAGTAGACAAAGCATCAAAGGGACCACTTCAGTGTTGGGGATGTGGAGAAAACCACATGTTGAAGGATTGTCCACATCGGAAAAACAATGCTCGAAAGTTGAACAACCTGAAGGGAGTAGCTACGGTGGAGGACATGGCAAGGGAAGCACCTCGGATTTATGCAGCGTTGGATAATCATCAAGCAGACCATCAGTCCTTAGTGGTGGAAGTCGAAGGTAAGATTGCTACGCAATCTATTTCTGTTTTGATTGATCCAGGATCTACTCATAGTTATGTTTCTCCAAAAGTGGTTGAAGGTTGTTCTCTTAGAAAAATAAAGCATAATAAGTCTTGGCTAGTGCAATTGGCCACGGGAACCAAGAGAAAAGTAAGTGAGGTAGTGATGGAGTGTCCCATAGAATTGAATGGACTCCACACATATGCTGAATTGAATGTGTTGCCATTGGGATCCTATGATGCATTAATTGGCATGGATTGGTTAGAAAAACATAGAGCCAAATTGGACTGTTATGAGAAAGCACTTGAGTGCATTGATGAAAAGGGGAGGCCAACATTGGTAAAAGGGATTCCCAAGCAAGTTTCAGTAAGACAGATTTCAGCCCTGCAGTTGAAAAAGTTTTATAAGAAGGGTTGTCAATTATATGCAGTTCATATGCCAGATTCATTAGAGGACAAAGGGCCAAGACTAGAAGACTTTAGGATATTGCAAGAGTTACAAGATGTGTTTCCGGATGAGGTACCAGGGTTGCCACCGATGAGAGACATTGATTTTACCATCGATCTTGTTCCGGGGGCAGCGCCGAATTCCAAAGCTCCTTATAGAATGAGTACACCGGAGTTGGTGGAATTGAAGATGCAGCTGCAAGAATTAATAGATAAAGGGTATATCAGGCCTAGTGTGTCTCCTTGGGGAGCATCGGTGTTATTTGTCAAGAAGAAAGATGGGACTTTAAGGCTGTGTATTGATTACAGGAAGCTCAATAAAGTGACATTTAAGAACAAGTATCCATTACCAAGAATTGATGACTTGTTTAATCAAATGAAGGAAGCCAAGTTATTTTCAAAGATTGACTTGAGGTTTGGCTACCATCAAGTGAGGATTAAAGAAGAAGACATTCACAAGACGACTTTCAGAACTAGATATGGTCATTATGAGTTCACTGTGGTTCCATTCGGCCTTACCAACGCACCTGCCACATTCATGTGTCTCATGAATAGTGTATTCAGCAAATATTTGGACAAGTTTGTGATTGTGTTTTTAGATGACATTCTTGTCTATTCAAGAAATGAAGAAGAACACGAGGAACATCTAAGAATGGTGTTGCAAGTTCTTAGAGAACATCAGCTGTATGCCAAGTTAAGCAAGTGTGAATTCTCAAAAGAGGATTCAATATTTGGGTCACGTCATTTCAGAAGAAGGAATTGCAGTAGATCCGGAGAAGATTAATTCCATCATGGATTGGCCAACTCCAAGAAATGTTTCAGATGTTAGATCTTTTATGGGCCTTTCTGGTTACTACAGAAGGTTTATTGAAGGATTCTCCAGGATAGCTCATCCGATCACTTCATTGCAAAGGAAGAACATTAAATTTGTATGGTCTGAAAAATGCGAGAAAAGTTTTCAGAAATTAAAGGAGTTACTTACTAGCGCTCCTGTTTTGAAGATAGTCGATCCAAGGAAGGATTTTGTAGTATGCACAGATGCTTGCATTGAAGGACTGGGTGGGGTTCTCATGCAAGAAGGAATTGTGATTTGCTATGAATCCAGGAAATTAAAAGAGCATGAAAAGAATTATGCCACACATGATTTAGAACTAGCAGCCATAGTGCATGCTCTTAAGATGTGGAGGCATTACTTGATGGGGAGAAGATTCGAGCTTAGAACAGACCACATGAGCCTGAAGTATTTGTTTGAGTAGCCAAACTTGAATGCTAGGCAAGCTAGATGGATGGAATTTCTTTGTGAATTTGATTTTGAAATTAAACATGTAAAAGGGAAGGAGAATAAGGTTGCAGATGCTCTTAGCAGAAAATTTCATGTTTCAGCAGTAAGTATGTGCAAATCAAATTTGAAGACAAGAGTTCTTGAAGCCCAAAACGGTGACGAAACTTGCCTTCAAATTAAAGAGAAGTTGCAGCATGGTAATGTGGATGAAAAGTGTTCAGGATATCAGTTGGGTGAAGACAGTATCCTCATCTACAAAGATAGGTTGTACATTCCAAATCATGCAGATTTGAAGAAACTAGTGATGGATGAAATACATCAAATGCCGTACTCTGGACACCCAGGATATCAGAAGACTATAATAGCGGCAAGAAAGCAATACTTTTGGAATGGCATGAAGAAGGACATAGCTAAGTACATTGCTAGGTGTCAGAAGTGCCAAAAAGTCAAGGCAGAACACCAACATCCAGCAGGGTTATTGCATCCCTTACCCATTCCGGAATGGAAGTGGGAAGTGATCTCCATGGATTTTATAACAGGTCTGCCCATGACAGTGAAGAAGCATGATTCAATCATGGTTGTGGTGGATAAGCTATCAAAGGTAGCTCACTTTATTCCAGTAAAGTCCACTCACAAGGCTAGTGACATTGTGAACATCTTCATGAGAGAGATATTCAGATTGCATGGATTGCCTAAGGCAATAATTTCGGATCGTGATACAAAGTTCACCTCCAATTTCTGGAAGGGATTATTTCAGGAATTGGGAACTAAATTGAATTTCAGTACAGCTTACCATCCTCAAACGGACGGCCAAACCGAGAGGGTGAATCAGGTCCTTGAGGACATGCTGAGAATGTATGTGATGGACAAACCATTCAAGTGGGAAGATTATTTACACTTGGTTGAATTTGCGTACAATAATCGACACCATGCATCCTTGGGAATAAGTCCATTTGAAGCATTGTATGGCAGGGGATGCAGGACGCCAGTGAATTGGGATGGCCCAGTGAATAGGGTGGTGCTTGGACCAGAAATGATCAAGGAAATGGAACAGGAAATTGTTAAGATCAGGCAGAATTTAAAGGTAGCTCAGGACAGGCAAAAGAGTTATGCAGATTTGAAAAGAGTACATAAGGAATTTCAGATTGGGGATCATGTTTATTTGAGAGTGAAACCAAGGAAGAGTTCCCTCAATTTGGGGAGTTGTGCCAAGTTGTCACCAAGATATTGTGGGCCATTTGAAGTCCTTGATAGGATAGGACCAGTTGCATATAGAATTGCATTGCCTGCTAGCATAAGAGCTCATAATGTTTTCCATGTATCTTTGCTTAAGAAGTATGTACATGATCCTAATCATATGATTGATTGGAATGTGATACAGGTGGAACCCGAGGGAGAGTTCCAAGTAGAACCTATGCGCATCCTCGACAAGAAAGTCACAGTGCTCCGGAACAGAGCCATCGGGCAGGTAAAGGTCCAATGGGAGCACCTTAGTCCCGATGAGGCTACATGGGAGCTAGAGGATGCCATGCGGGAGGCATTCCCATTTTTGTTCAGTTTTGAGAACATCGAGGACGGTGTTGTTCTAAGAGGGAGGGGAATGTAATACCCCAATTTTGACCCTTAGGAAATATTGGCTCTAATGTAAATATTGTAAACACACGATGTATGTTTCCCTAGCGTGGAGCTCAAGGCCAAGGCCCCGCTAGTTTATGCTCAGATTTTTATTTAAATTAGACACGCTTGATATTTTGTTACCCACGTGCTATTAAGCCATGGGATATTGTAAATTGATGTAAATATTTAATATTGAAATAAAATACCAAAAACTGGCTATGGAGGCAACGAATGAGAAGGGGCCACGTGTATCCACTAGGGAGTGGTGAGGGGGCTATGAGACTAAACCCTAGGCTGCCATTTGTCATTATGAGAACCCATTGACTTCCCTAGGTGACATTAATGCCTGTTGTAAGAAGGTGGTTGAGATTTCAGCCCATGGATTCAATGGAGCATGGGCAGCCCTGAAATTCGTATGGGTGGGCATGGGCTTTGATTGCTGGGGCAAGAAGTCACTCAACCTCATGGGAGGTTGCTTCATTCTCACCCCATTCCATTGTGAAACTACCTAGCATCATTCTGCATCCAAAAACAGGAGCCAACAGTGAGGAAACCAGAAAATCGCGACCTTGAGAGAACCCAGATTTTGAAAGACCAAAAACGTCCAGATTTGGCATGGGACAGGGAAATCCAATGGGGGATCCATTAGCATGAACCTTGGGGCGAATTTGGGAGCATTAGCTACCCCGAAATCAATGGAAAAACCCAGTTTTTGCAGCTCAGAAAACGAATGATGGATTTGAGTATTTGGTGAGCAGAATGGTGAGAAATCAAGTTGGGATTGACTATGCAGAGGTTGGGTGTGCTTGATAAACCCAGTGAAGGCTAGGATCTCAAGGATCAGCAGCTGGACCTTTCTATGCCCATCCTGAAGAGCACTGGAGGGAAGAGTTTCCTGAGGGACTGTGTAACAGAGAAGGGGATCTTCCTTGTGTTGGATGTGGTAGGTAATGTGGGTGCCTAACTGTTGAGCTCACTTGAGATGCCTGTAGCTCTGTGGTTGAGCTCACTGGCTTAGCAATACCCTCCCCTATCTTCTTGGATGCTTGACTGAAACCATGGCTGTGAGTGAACCCAGCTAGTCCTCCCTAGTGGATACACAGCCCAGCTCGGGGGTGATCTCTCAGCTGAAGGAATATAGGCTGGGTAGAGATCTACGGTTGGGAGGAACGTTGCCCTCACATAGCCAGTCGTTGGACATACATCTACTTATCAAGATAAGTGTTCTTGTGATTTAAATTATTTGCATTCTGTGTTCTGCTACGCATTCAATCTGAAGGATTAATTATTCCTGTTAATGAAATGAAATGCATCATGATTTATGCAATATGATACTTAATGACTGATTACATGTATGAATGATATGGGTATGCTGAACACATGAAGAAATTGTGTGCATATGTGAAGTTTAATTCCGCTGTGTAGTTATTGAGTTAAGTCTGCACCCATAAGTTTTTAAATTGCATGCGTTATGAGTCAAAGTATTGGGGCTAAGCCTTTACGAAAGCCCTGTGTTGTTAACGTTTCCCTTCCTTTCCTTCTCTCCATTCCATCTGGATCAGGATGTTTGCTTTAACCCGAGTGTATTTTCCTTTAAGCCTAATGGCTTCTGCATTGAATTCTTTCAACCTAACCATCATGGCTTTGAGCCTGCACACTTCCTCAGTAATCAACTCCTGTGTGGCGTGCATTTGTCTCAAAATGTCACAAGACTGCTCATGAAAGGGAGACATATCTATCACTTTGCTTTCTTCCTGCTCTAACTACTCAACCATTGTCTGCTTATCTGCTTCTAGATGCAAAACCCTAGCTTCATAATCATTCTTTTTTGCTTCTAGAACCATCATTTGGATTGCCAGGTGCTCATTTTCTTCTTCTAGATGGTGATACTTATCTGACAAATCCTTGTGATCAACAGACAGGCGATTATATTTATTCACTACAAGATCCCTGTAAGCCTGCTCATTAGCCACAGTATGTTGCAGCATGCGAGCTCTCCTCTTTGTGGACTCAAATTCTCTGACCATATCGACCAGATTATCCTTTGTTGCTTTTGCTGCTGACACAGCGACGGATGCCATGGCTATGGGAGCCTTATTTGTATTTTGCATAACCGTGGTCTCCCGCTGGATGACAATATCTTCTTGGAAGAGTCTCTTTATCCTCTCTTCCAACTTCAAGACCACTGCCTTCCTCTTCTTATAATACACAAATTCATCCCATCGGGACACAATATGATCTTCGGATGGGGTGTAAGGGATGATCGGGATATCTCTTACATGGACTTCTGTCTCCATGGGTGGGGTCTGCACTACCTGAGATGTGTCTATTTCCATATATTGGGTACTGGAGCCACCTGCCTGGGCATCTTCATTGGTCTTAAGCTCTTCTTCCGCCTTTTGTCCCTATTCAACTTTACGCTTTCTTTCTTCTTCTTCAGCCCGCTGCTGATTTTCAATTGCCTCCCTCTGCTCTCGCTCCTCTGCTTCCTTATGCTGCCTTGCCTCCTTAACTTCTCTCTGCAATCTTGTTTCTTCAGCTTCCTGTTGCAGTCTTGCTTCTTCTTTCAATCTTTGCTCTTCCTGGGCCAGGGCCTCAGTTGGCTCCCTTTCTTTCTTCAAACTGGCTTCTCGGGATGTGGCAGAGCTAGAGCTAGCTCCACTGCCGTGACGACAAATCTGCAAATCAGTCATGCTATTGATGCTCCTGAACACTTCTTCCTCTGCATCATAGTAATGGGCATACTCAAAATGAGAATATACCTCCTTGCAATGATCGACAACCTTGCTCCGCCTGTCATTTCTATGGAAGATTACCTCACCGAAATGGAAATCTTTCAACTCTTGAATGTATTCCTCGGCTGATGCAACCCCTGAGAATTTATAGGCTCCTATGCAGAAAGGCAAAGGAGGGAAGGAAGCCTTATGCTACTTATTAAGCACTCCTCCTATTCCATCAAGGAAAACTTGCCTGACTGCTTCCTTCAGGACTACATAATCAGTAGCGTATTTTGGAAAAATGTATGGTGCTTTGGTACCCCAAAACATCCTGATGTAAGTGCCCTGTTCTGAAAAGTAAAAATCGCCATAATTTTCCAGGACTTGCATGGCATTTTCTGACAGGCAATTGGGCTCTTCATTTAACATCTGCTCATACATACGCATGATGAACTCTTCGCAGATGAGCTTGTAGTTTGGTCTGTAATTTTGAGCCCACATTATTTTATAGGCAGTGTATACCGGGGTGTTGGCCTGATCCCACGTGCAACCTAGCCTGGGGAAAGAGAGCTTGGCCAAAATGCAATCAATAATATATGAAGACATGTAAAATTCTGACTTTTTTTAAGGCCAGACCTTCTCTAGCTGCGGCCACCGTGGATGCCAAACTATCCGAGAGAATAGTAGCCCAATCAAACATAGTTCCTTTGAATGCTATGAAGTGGATTATGGGAGCCCACTGTATTCTATATACAGTGCCATCGGGCATACCCAAAATTCTACATAACATCAGAGCAATTAACCTGAAAGGGGGTCTTAGGCTCTGAATGTCATATTCATCATTATCTCTCTTCCTCAGCTGCTTGCCTGTGATCAACAGCCTCTTAGCCATCTTGAGATTATTCATCTGTCCCAACCATTCGTCGTTTAGAGCTTGCTGGGGACGTGAGGATTTGTAGGCTACTGCAATATAAGCTGGATGGAATGAGGCAAAAGGCTCTCCCTTGCTGTCATGCAACACTCTTGTTTGTGGGTTGGCATGTTCCAATATCCACCCGATCACTTCAGAGCATGGGAACA
Organism: Larix kaempferi; assembly: GCA_027924585.1. Lineage (NCBI taxonomy): Eukaryota > Viridiplantae > Streptophyta > Pinopsida > Pinales > Pinaceae > Larix > Larix kaempferi. The sequence goes on along the minus strand of BSBM01000397.1, from coordinate 4,439,749 downwards.
ATTCAGGGCGGGTAGAAGCGCTGGCTATGCCGTAAGTTCTGATGTTGAGGTAGATTTGATCTTCTTCTAGTAAAACGTCTGGGATATCTTGATCCTTGATCATCCGGTAAACATCTCCCCACCGGACCTCGGGAGGAACGCCGATGGTACACTTAGTGTCTTGGAAAAGAGTTTCAGTTCTTGGTTGCACTGGCTCTGGCTCCATCATTTTAGCTTTCTTTCTACCACCTTTTGGCATCGTGGCTTATCCCTGTCAGCAATCATATGTGATTGAATATAAAATTGTAACACATTATGAGAGTGTAACATAGAGCAAGACAGTTTTAGCATGCTGATGATAAATATAAACAAAATTATAAGGCTGCATGCTGGGGAATCAAACCAAACATAGATTATCCAAGAAAACAAAATATGGTCCTCAGACTTGATCGTTCTAGGGAGACAATGCCTGGTTAGGAACTTTTGAAATGCTTCTGAAAAGGTATGCATACAACGTGTAAAACCTACTTCCCTCCTAGTCTTTGGAGATAGGATGTCCTTCATCATATACACTCCTAACGGCTACTGGTAGGATGGCTTGGATTGGGAAATCCTATGAGGAAGCCAAACAAACAAAATAAAGAACGAAGCTGTTTTTGATAACTGGTATCTGAGCCAAACAAGCGAGCGGTTGAGTATCCCAACCAGCGATTACTGATGTTGCTTCTTGTTCGATAACATTTGAGAAGTGGCATGTAGCCGGCATAAAAATTGGGTTTGAGTATATCTGGGTAGGAGCACGACCGAAATGCGGCCGGTGGAACTAACCAAGTTCGAACGACTCAGAGACAAAGGGTCAACTGGGAATGACTGGTTATGGTTACGACTCCTAGCTATCAGCAATGAGAATTTTATGGGGGCCACGACGGCCGTAAACTTTTAAAGGATACATTGCTACGAGTGCCTATCAGCCACATAATGAAACGAGGAAAACACCCAAGAAACACCTCAACGTATAGATAAGACAAAGATAACGGTTGAAAAACCTACGTGGAGGCGAAACAGTGGTGGAGCGAGGTTGACACGGTGGTGAATGCGCTGAGCTGGAGTGAAACGACGCAATATCCCAAACGACGTTCTTTGAATAAAAAACTAACAATGGGGACAATAAACCCCACCGCCCTTATATAAAGCTTGATACGTGCGGGCATTTAATCAGGTGGGTGCGACATTAAAAGGGGGTTTAATGATCGTACGACGCGGTCTTTTCAAACCTGTTTGGCATTTAAGCGTGACCGCCAATTGCGGCAAGGACTCATGAGTTTCGTCCGCAGTTGCGGCCAGAACTCATGAGTTCCTCTCGAAGAGCGGGAGACTTGGCGAGGCATCCGTTTATTGCAGGAGAAGTGGGAAAGACGCTCCGCTTTGGCAGAAAGGTTTGGCGAGTTGTTCCGGAGTAGTCGAGCTAAGAGATATTTGCAGTGCGAGTTCGTGAGTTATTTCGACGTTTCGGGAGGACTTTGCGAGTTCTTCTGAAGTTGAATCTCCCGAAAGCTTATTGCGGCGTAAATTCTTGAGTCATTCCGCCGTTGCGGAAATTCTCGGTAAGTTCTTCCGCAAATGACGAAGGAATCTGGTAAGTCTTTTCCGCAAAGTGGATGACCCGGGGACTTGGTCAAAGGGCGCCCATTGCGGCAAAATTTTACAAGTGATTCCGCCATTTTGGGAGAGAAATTTGAGTTCTTCCGAAGTCCAAAGAACATTCAAGTGCTTTCGCTGTTTCGGGGAGAAACTTTAAGTCTTTCCGCAGTTGCGGGTGAACATACCAAGTTCTTCCGCCGTTTTGGGAGAGAAATTTGAGTTCTTCCGCAGTTTCGGGAAAGAATTGTGAGTTTTGACTTAGAAGAAAAACTTCAATTTTAAAACAGATTCCTCGGTTGAAACAAAAATAAGTCCAGAAAGTTTTCAAAGGAGACTTAACTTTTTTAGGTAGTCTTTCTATGAAAATGAAAGGAGGGGCCCCAATATCTTAAAATTTTTTGGGGGGGATGTTGCTGCAACAACAATTGGCGAGTCGCTGGCGAACACATATCTCTGAAAAAATCCCTCTCATTAATCCGAAACCTTCTCAAAAGATGTCTATCTTATATGCAATATTCAGTTGAGCATTCGAATCTCAGCAAAGGAAGAAGTCATTTTATCTCTTGGCCATTGAGAAAAGGGGAGATTTGATGAAAACGTCTTTAAATATTTCAAAGGGCCAACATATGGGGTTCATTTTAGAAGATTCATCTTTCAGATGGCTACTGCTATCGGACTCCACATGATTTGCAACAACTTCTCATAGACACTATTGATCTTGTTCCTCATTCCCATGCCGCCTGCATCCTTTTGGATGTTCATACATTTGACAGCTTTGCTGTTTGGGCCTTCCAAAAATATTATCTTTAAATATGATATTTGATTTTGGCTCCTCAATCCATAATGTCCTTTTGTGTGAGTGAGAGATTTTATTGATTGATCAAGCCTCACGGACGGAGAGGAGCCTAGCTTGAGCTGAATCTTTTGGACAACTTTCTTGACTTATACGCTTTGCTTTTGTCTCAGCCATGCTTTAATTGAGGCGAGAATCTATGGAAAACAGACCCTTGATTATAAGCCATTTTGGGTGTTAGATTTGCAGCATGGAGTCATTTCAATACCCTATGCCTTCGAGATGTGCTACTCTCCATGGGTCCAACTTCAGTGACCTTCTTGAGATGATTTTAAGTGTGAGAGTAGATGGAGCCCGAAGATAGTAATAAAGATAATCATAGATCTCTGCTATTTAAACAAGGGTTAGTGTGACTAACAGAATAGGCTTTCTTCCTTCTGGAGAACGTTCAACAAGAGCAAAATAAATAGATAGACTTTCATTTGAGGGTATTTTCAGCTTCACGAGTTGTGAGATTTCTTCGAGAGATCTATCTTGATGAGAAGCCCGACTGCAGGTGTTTTCAGAAAACAAACTTTGTACAAAAGGTTCAAATGCTGAGAAAAGAAACAACATAGCTGAAAATAAATGAAAACAAGGGGCTAAAGCAACATAAAAGAAAAGTTTTATTTATGTACAGAAAGTCTCATTGAGACCACGCAAAGTATTGTTTCAAGGCAAGGCCATTGAGAGGAAGGGTTAAGTCCTCTCCCTGGAGGTCTGTCAGCTTGTAAGTGGATGGGTTGAGCTTTGTAGAAATTTGATAAGGGCCTATCCATAAATGTTGGAATTTCGTGTGCATCCCCTTGCCTTCATGATTGTGGTCCCATTTCAGGACTAAATCCCCAACTTCAAAACTTCTTTTACCGGACTTTCTCTTATCGAACCATCTTTTGACTATGTTTTGGTGCTGATGGAATTGGTCTTTAGCTTTCTGTCGGGCTTCTTCAAGTTGAAGCAAGGTATTGATCGTGGATTGTAAGATTTGGCTACCAGACCCTTGAGAGGCTTGGGACAACTGTAAGGATGGAAGCAAAATGTTGGGAGGGAGGATGGATTCCTTACCATAGAGGAGAGTGTAAGGGGAAACCCCTAATGCGTTCTTTGGAGTCACCCTATCTTCCCATAAGGCATTTGGGAGAGCTATATGCCAACTTCGCTGATTTTCTATCACAGTATTTTTGAGAATTCGAATGAGGTTTTTGTTTGAAGATTCAGCTAATCTGTTTCCTTGAGGGTAATAATTGGCTGAATAATACAGTTTAATTCCCCATTCATAAACAAATTCATTTATCTTAAAAGACGAGAAATAAGGAGCATGATAAAAAACAAGGGAAATTGGAACCCCAAACCTGGTTATGATGTTTTCCTTCAAGAAACTGATGACTGCATCTTCATCGATCTTGCGCAATGGGATAGCCTCCGTCCATCTGGTGAAGTAGTCGGTAGCCGTTAGGATGTATCGATTTTGTAAAGAATAATTTGGGTTTATCTCTCCAATAACATCTATGCCCCATTGTTCAAAAGGTTCAAAGATAATAACCGGCTGCAAGGGTCTTGCTGCCTTAGGTAATTTCCCAACACTTCTTTGGCATATATCACAGTTCCGTGCATACGCATGGGCATCTCGGAATAGAGTGGGCCAATTATATCCAGCTCTAAGTATCTTATGAGTTGTTGTCTCCCCTGAATAATGTCCACCAGCGAGACCATCGTGTAATTCTTTGACAACTTTACTTGCATCTTCCTTTTCTAGACATCTGAGAAAAACTCCATCGTAATTTTTTCTGAAAAGTATCCCATCAATGATTTGATAAGCTGCTGATTTCAAACGGAGCACCCTTCTTTGCTTAGAGCTCCAGTTCTCACGTAGGTATCCTTGCTGCAAATAATGCACCAGATCCCTATACCATGATTGAAGAGCTTTGAAGATAGGACATATTTCAACTGAATTCAGCTCAGCTTCATTTTTCCAATGCTACTCTTTATCAGTCGGATTTTCTGTAAGCAATTTGCACAGGCCTTGTCCTTTAATGATAGTGGCCAGTTTAAATTCTAAGTCATATTCTTGAAGAGCTGTGACCCAGTTTCCCGTCCTTTCTCCTAATTCCTTTTGAACGAAGAGGGATCTAACAGCTGGATGGGGAACTATAACCTTAGTTCTGTTCTTAAGAATATATGGTCTGAACTGTTTGACTGCTTTGAAGACAGCATACTCATGCTTGTCGACAATGGGATAATTTATTTCGGCACCTTGCAGACCAGTGCTCATAAACGAGATTGGGTACTCGTCCCCTAATTCCACCTTTTGCGTGAGCAAAACCGCGAGAGAATCATCTGAAGCGAAAGTATACAAAATAAAATCTTTGTCAAAGTCTGGGCTCCTTAATGAAGGAGCCTTAGCTATGGCTGCCTTAATGTCTCTGAACGCATCCTTTTCTAAATCTGTCCACTTGAACTGTATGCTTTGCTTGACCATTTGCTGTAAAGGTTTAACAATTTGCGCGAAATTTGGAACAAACCTTCGGACGAAATTGATAGTGCCCATAAAGGACTGAATGGATTTCTTGTTATGAGGCATTGGAATTCTATTGATAGATTGTACTCTTTCCTGATCTATTGATACTCCTCTTTTGGAAATGATATGGCCCAGTAGTTTACCTTCGGGAACATCAAACACACTCTTCTTGGGATTCAATGAGATACCATATTTCCGACAATGATAAAAAATATGCTTCAAATGAACAATATGGTCTTCCCTTTTCTTCGAAAAAACTGTCACATCATCTAGATAGACAGCAACACAATGGCCACCCAATCCTCGGAAGGCGATATCTATTGCTCACTGGAATGTAGCTCCTGCGTTTATCAGGCCGAATGGCATCCTTCTATATGCGAAAGTTCCCCACTTAGTGCGGAAAGTAGTCTTAAGGCGATCTTCTTCAGCTACTAATACTTGATTGTAACCAGAGAAACCATCGAGAAGGAAAAATAGCTCAGATCCTGACACCATTTGAAGAATTTGTTCCATTGAAGGGACGGGATAGTTGTCTTTATCTGAAGCTCTGTTTAAATTTCTGAAGTCAACACATAGTCTTATCTCTCCTGACTTCTTTCCCATTGAACTAAGTTAGAAACCCACTCAGAATGCCAGACCTTAAAGATTATTTTAGCGTCCAGTCGCTTTTTCAATTCCTTTTGAATCAGAGGTTCCAGAGTAGGATGCATCCTTCTTAATTGCTGCTGAAATGGCTTGACACCCGCTTTCATTGGTATGACATGCTGAATAATGCGGACGTCATACGTTTTCAGATCTTCATAAGTCCATGCAAAAACATCCTTATATTGTCGAAATAGTTTGATGAACCTATCTCTTTCTCCCGGTGAACAACATTTGCCAAGGTTGACAAACTTTGGTTCAGCCTTGGTGCCAAAATTAACTAACTCATGCTGCATTGATGAACTGTTGGTCTTGGTATTTGCTGGCCTTTTGAACTTACTTTGAATATCAAACAACATTTCAAGTGACCTTACCCCTTTAGGGATGAAATTTCCTTTAGCTGCATCCTTCTTTTGTAAATCAGAATTGTGTTCTTCCTCATCTATCACAGCTCCCTGGAAAATGACTTTGTTCGTTAGGAAACTGATAATCTGTTCGTCATCATCGAAGACCCTGAAGTTTGTGATATTCTCAGGGATAGAAGGCCTGAAAATTAATTCAATTGAGCACTTGTTATTAGTTGGAACCAATCTGGAAGCGGATGTTTCTAACAAATCAGCTGCAGAATTTTGCAATCTAGGAATAGACATTATATTGAAAGCATCAAAATGTATAATTAAATCCCATACCTCAGCTTGATAACCTTTCAAATGAGGTGAGAGACAGTGAATGGTATCTCTTACATGTCTCACAACTATTTCTGAGTCACCAAAAACCTTCAGGTATTTAACATTTAAACCGATGGCCTTCTTTAATCCGTGTACCAAAGCTTCATATTCATCAGTGTTGTTAGTACAATCAAATTCTAACCTACAGGACAAAAAATACTTATTTCTTTCTGGATCCATCGGAACACAACCGGCTCCGGATCCTTCCAAAGTTTTAGAACCGTCAAAGTATAATGTCCAAAACAGATCTTTTGATTCAACTAAGTTAATATCTTTATGATCTAAGTCAATGACTAAACTAACTATATTACAGTCAATATCATCAATCCAAGAAAAATGAAGGAGATCGGACTGTTCATCTGATTCATGGCTAATAGTTTCAGACTGATAATTACCCAGATCCATTTCTAAGAAATAATTTCCCAAATCTGAGGATGAGAAGGCTACATCCTCATTCTTTCCTTCTAGTTGAGTTACATTTTGTTTCATGTGCGGTTCTCTCAGGACCTTGATCTGATTCTGTCTATTTTGATAAGGCAACCACAAATGGGACCAATCAGTTGCAAAGTAACCGTTCAACTTTGTGGACCAATCTCTACTTAGGATCAAACCATAGGCCTCAGGAATATCAACTACTATTATGTCAATGAACTGACAGACTCTAGAATCTGTTGACAACCTAATGAGGACATCTTTCATTTCCCCAATAACTTTGACAGCAGTCCTATCCAACTGAATAATTTGGGCAGGAGATGGAATTGGTTGCCCATTAATTTTTTTACAGATTGACAATGGCATGACATTTGAAGATTCTCCGGAATCTACCAGACAATTGTGAACATTGTGATTAAAAATTTTGAAAGTTAAAAGAAACGACAAAGTCTGAGATTTGGATTTCCCACTGATACTAGCCTCATTAATTTCAAGATCTTCTTGAGTATCTGTTAATGGAGTGCTAGGCTGGGATTGAAGAGCATGCAACAACTTGTCTCGTTGCTGAGGTAAACTGCACATATCGAATATTGATACATTTGATTTTACTTTCTTTATATCTTCAATAATGTCATATCCTATATCAGATTCTTTTACAATTCTAGTTGGATGGTCTGTCTTATTCATCGTGACCTTCGGTTGTTGAACTGTGGTGTCAATGCTTGGCTGCTTGGCCACTGTTGGGTTAGCTTCAGGTTGCGGTGGAATGATTGTTATATGTCTTGTAGGTAGTTATTTTGAAATTTTAGGCTTGGGAATAGTCGAGCTTGACACAGGTTCTGTAATGGGACCTTTACTACGAGTGTTAATGTTTACAACAGAGACTAAGCTTTCCACGGGATCTTCTTGAACTAATTCAGTTAAAGGTACCCAATCCCACAGCACCATAGTGGTGTATGGGGATGGTTCCTCTATCTCAGGGCTCGATTCCTATGGAGGATCGTCTGGATCTGGAATCTGTGAATCCAGCATTTGGTTCATGACTAAACTCATAGAGTTAATCCATTGCGGGCAGCTCTTTTCCGAGTGAGGCTCTTGATGAAAGGTGCAGAAGTTTTCCATCCCTATTTCATTGAGATTTAAAACAGGGGAAGTGTTCATAGGTGGATGAGGTTGATCGCTGTCTTCTCTCTTCTTGTAGAATGGCTTGAAATGTTTCCTAGATGTATTAGCAGCTTTATCTTTCTCGAAATCTACAATTTTATTGGACAACTTCTACATCATCTTAACTACGTTCTCCATGTCTGCTGATGACTCTTCTTTATTTCTGGTGAGCAACAAGGTTTTTTTACTAGCTGCTGGTTTTGTCTCTGCATCTAAGGCATGTTTAGCAATGCTGTCTGCTTCTTCTTCCACCTTTCTAGCTTCTTCAAAATTTTCTATCAGGGTGGTTTTCTTAGATATTTTAACGAACATTGCTATGGGCCCTTCAAGAGCCGTTATATAATATTCAACCAGAGATTCCTCTGCTGGTTTATTTGCTTCGCTGAAATTATTTAAGAGTGTTGTGAACCTTTGGTTGAAGTCTTGAACCTTTTCTTTCTTTTCCATTCTCATGGACAATAATTCTTTCATGAGTGTAGCTATAGTCTTTTGATTTCCATACTTCTTTGAGAAAAATGTTTCAAATTCATCCCAGCTGGAAATCAAGCTAGGATGTAAGCTAAAATACCAGGAAGAAACTTTCGGCTCAAATGTGTATGGAAAAAGCCTACAAACTACATATTCATGCTGTACATTTAAAAGATTCATGGCTAAATAAAAACTCTTGAGATGATCTTCAGCAGAAATGGATTTTCCCGGGCCGAATTTAGGCAAGACTTTCTCTGGATTTTTAGGCAGATTGTGGAATGGCCCAGCTAGGTTCAACGCTCCCCTCGCTCTCCAAGCAGGTACAACCATGTCTCTATGTGGAGAATCAGGTGGAGAATTGTGTGGTGAATTAAATGGAGTGTTCTTTGGAGTAACAAGTTATCCAAGACTTTCTGGATCTGAAATATTTTCTGGGTTTTCAAGATCGACTTTGTTTAGGGGTTCTGCAATTTCTTCCAAAGTTAAATTCACAAGTTCTTCAAAATTCTGCACAGAATCGAATCACGGGTGTACTGTCGTTCTTTTCTAGGAGTACTTTTCCTAGGGAGGAAATTTACTGCGTTTAAACCACCTAGTTGTCTAACATAAGATCGTGTATGTCTCCTTAAATATTCTATTTCTGCAAAAGGCACAGCATACAATACTTCTTGAGGTTCAGAATCAGAGATGGGGTTTCTTGATTTGCTACTTCAAGATTTGGGCTGTCTGAAATTCCTGTTTTAAGCGGGTTTTCAGTAACATTTTTGACAGTGGGAGATTTTCCTTTATCAGCCATGCACTTTAGGCCCTCCTTCTAGCACCAAAAACTATTGATGCCCCAAAGATCGTAGCATCAAGCAGAAAGGGATTCTCCCCGGTAGACTATCCCAATTAGATTGTCCACCGTTTGGTATGGGGAATCCGTTCGGTTAGCGGTTCCGACAACCGTCAGATTTGGATATTTGCTTCAATTACACCAGTTATGGCCCGATCCACCATTCTTTTTGATTTTATGGTTAAAATGATATGCAAGTGCCTAAGCTAACTTAATCTAAATGCAGAACTTGAAATAAATCTGTGTCTAAAACTGAAATAAACCCAATCTATCCCTGCAAGGAGAAAAACTATAAGTATGAGTAATGTGCTGAAAGAAGCATCTGAAGATCAACAGATAACCATTAAATCATAAAGATACATCCACAGTAAGAAAGGAAGAATATAAAAGATAACTTTTAATACATGTGAAAGCAGTCTATTACTCATATGAGAGAAACATAATTGCACAAAGCATAGTAAAATCATTCATTGCACAGAAATAATTCGAATAGCAGAGAAAGATTTCACTATATTAGGTATAAATGTCACCAGAATAATCCAATAGACATCGTACACACATTCCCAGGCAAGATGCGTACTCTCCAGGCTCATATTAGGCAAATTCACTTTCTAGAAGCAAGTGCAAAATAGTTCGTACAAGCTTTAGAAAATTCCTTTCTTTGCCAAAAGTCCTTTACACTATTCCCTAAGCCTCTATTTATATCTTTACAAAATGCCTCTTGGGCTGCCACCTGGCTTTTACACTTGTCCTTTAAAGACTTTTCCCAGAAATAAAGAATTCGTGGTCCTTTTCCCAAAATAGAAATTTTCTCAAAAATAGAAAAGGACAACTGTCCTAGTGACTTTACGCTCTAAACACAGGGAAATCCAATCAAAATAAGAACAACACGTTATGACTAGCGTGCTCATCCTTGGGGGGGCGCTTCTGTTGGGAACGAGGTGCTTGTGCTGGCTGCTACTGCTGCTGCTGCTTTCTTTTCCTCTTCTGCAATATAACTGAACCAGATACCAGTGTCCCTGACAAACACATTTGTTGGTGAAGAGAGCAAGATCTTTTGGGAAGTCACATGCTTACCAAGCTCTGCTTCAATACCGTGAATTTCTGCAATTGCTTCCTGGTGGAACTCTTTAAGCAAACGACTGTATACTGATGACAACCCAATATAGTGATGGAGATCATTAGTGGCCAGGACATAAATCTTCTTTACATATTCTATTTGAATGCCCAGCTCTTCCTTCAAGTCTGACAAACACTGCTCTTTTCTTGGGAACTCATCGAGGGATTGAGGAAAAATCAGCTTACATTTTTCATGCACTTCATGGATCTTTTGATACAGGTTGTTACCTTTCTCAGTTGTTCCCTGGATCTTAGCCATCAACTTGAGGCCACAATTCCTGCAAAACTCCATAAGGGCTACATCTTCCTTAAAATCATCTATAGATTTGAATGGGAGATGTTTAGGGAAATCATCCTTTCCTTCTCTCCATTCCATCTGGCTCAGGATGTTTGCTTTAACCAGAGTGTATTTGCCTTTAAGCCTAATGGCTTCTGCATTGACTTCTTTCAACCTAACCATCATGGCTTTGAGCCTGCACACTTCCTCAGTAATCCGCTCCTGTGTGGCGTGCATTTGTCTCAAAATGTCACAAGACTGTCATGAAAGGGAGACATATCTATCACTCTGCTTTCTGCCTGCTCTAACTGCTCAACCATTGTCTGCTTATCTGCTTCCAGATGCAAAACCCTAGCTTCATAATCATTCTTTTATGCTTCTAGAACCATCATTTGGATTTCTAGGTGCTCCTTTTCTTATTCTAGATGGCGATACTTATCTAACAACTCCTTGTGATCAACAGACATGCAATTATATTTATTCACTACAAGATCCCTGTAAGCCTGCTCATTGTGGCCTCAAGTTGATGGCTAAGATCCAGGGAACAACTGTTAGCCACGGCTACTGGTAGGCTGGCTTGGATTGGGAAATCCTATGAGGAAGCCAAACAAACAAAATAAAGAACGAAGCTGTTTTTGATAATTGGTATCTGAGCCAAACAAGCGAGCGGTTGAGTATCCCAACCAACGATTACTGATGTTGCTTCTTGTTCGATAGCATTTGAGAAGTGGCATGTAGTCGACATAAAACTTGGGTTTGAGTATATCTGGGTAGGAGCATGACCAAAATGCGGTCGATGGAACTAACCAAGTTTGAACGACTCAGAGACAAAGGGCCAACTGGGAATGACTGGTTATGGTTACGACTCCTAGCTATCAGCAATGAGAATTTTATGGGGGCCACGATGGTCGTAAACTTTTAAAGGATACATTGCTATGAGTGCCTACCGGCCACGTAATGAAACGGGGAAAACAGCCAAGAAACACCTTAACGTATAGATAAGACAAAGATAACGGTTGAAAAACCTACCTGGAGGCGAAACAGTGGTGGAGCGAGGTTGACATGGTGGTGAATGCACTGAGCTGGAGCGAAACGATGCAATATCCCAAACGACGTTCTTCGAATAAAAAAACTAACAATGGGGACAATAAACCCCACCGCCCTTATATAAATCTTGATATGTGCGGGCATTTAATCGAGTGGGTGCGACATTAAAACGGGGTTTAATGATCGTACGACGCAGTCTTTTCAAACCTATTTGGCATTTAAGCGTGATCGCCAATTGCGGCAAGGACTCATGAGTTTTGTCCGCAGTTGCGGCTAGAACTCATGAGTTCCTCTCAAAGAGCGGGAGACTTGGCGAGGCATCCGTTTATTGTGGGAGAAGTGGGAAAGACGCTCCGCTTTGGCGGAAAGGTTTGGCGAGTTGTTCCAGAGTAGTCGAGCTAAGAGACGTTTGCGGCGCGAGTTCGTGAGTTATTCTGACGTTTCGGGAGGACTTTGCAAGTTCTTCCGAAGTTGAATCTCCCGAAAGCTTATCGCAGCATAAATTCTTGAGTCGTTCTACCGTTGCGGAAAGACTCGGTAAGTTCTTCCGTAAATGACGAAGGTATCTGGTAAGTCTTTTCCGCAATGTGGATGACCTGGGGACTTGGTGAAAGGGCGCCCATTGCGGCAAAATTTTATGAGTGATTCCACCGTTTCGGGAGAGAAATTTGAGTTCTTCCAAAGTCCAAAGAACATTCAAGTGCTTTCGCTATTTCGGGGAGAAACTTTAAGTCTTTCCGTAGTTGCGGGTGAACATCCCAAGTTCTTCCACCGTTTCGGGAGAGAAATTTGAGTTCTTCCGCAGTTTCAGGAAAGAATTGTGAGTTTTGACTTAGAAGAAAAACTTGAATTTTAAAACAGATTCCTCGGTTGAAACAAAAATAAGTCCAAAAAGTTTTCAAAGGAGACTTAACTTGTTTAGGCAGTCTTTCTAGGAAAATGAAAGGAGGGGCCCCAATATCTTCAAAAATTTTGGGGGGGATGTTGCTGCAACAACATGTCCCATAATGGTTTTAAAATAAACAATTAATTGGTACACTTATCTTAATCTAAAACACTAGTGAAGTGCACAATTGGAAAATTAGGACACTAGTATATTCCATTGGAAAATTCATCACAACAAATCTTACAAGTTTTTGGAAAATACTATGAGGTCATCGTCTATAATGTAGTTTTTACTTATTATCATAATATATTATTACAAGTATAATACTCAAATTACTAGAATAAAATCAGAATGTAATGAAATAAGATAACAAAATAAATACCATACAAACCACACAATGAAAACAAGTCATACCCTGAGAATGCCAATATTGGAAAACCCATCCAAAAGGTGAGGACTATGCCTTGCTCTTTTCTTCTCATATATGAAGTTCAAATACAAAGAAATATGGACTCATTGGAGTTGCAATAGATATCATGGCTTGAATTCTTTCTACAAGCTCTTCTACTTCCTCTATTGAGCCTCTATTATTCTCACAATATCCCCTTCCTTTGTCATTCTCAACTATGGAACAAAAAATCAATATAATAGGAACTAAACCCCTCCTTTTTCTATAGGCTTGATATCTAAGTTGTCTATATAGCCCTCTAGGGTTAGGATTACAATTGTTTATGCCTATAATATTCATTAGGATTAGGGTTTTGTAACCTCTAGAATCTTCTTGAAATTACACATGTGACTATCTCCATATGTTTGAGTAATGGAAATTGACGTGACATCCACACAATACTATGGTGGTTAAAGAAAAGGTCAACTTGCGGGAGGCATAACTCTCATACAAATTCTCATTGAGGTGATCTTTGCACCACTAGAAATATATCAACTAGTAGAACAATGCCAAAGGAATAGATTTTTTATCCCAAAATAATGGTATATTTAATGCCCCAAATAGTTTACAACAATTTCAATACCCCAAATCACCAAAATAGTACCCGCCCCTAAAATGGGAAGTTGTGAATCCAATTAATTTTCCACTAAGTACCAAAATATATGAAAATTTATATGGTGATCCATTTTGGAGCATACCTTCTCATTTTGGGAGGATTTTAACCCGAAAATATTTTATTGAAGGTGATTTTCATCCTCTACCTTCTCCTTGGAAGTACCATTTGGCCTTTCCTATAAGTTGTCATTTTAACCCAACCTAGTAGAGTTCTTGCTGCCTCTGTCTAGTTGTTTTGGACTTTTGCTATAAAATTGTATCCTATAGTAACCTTGTCAGAGCTTCTGGTGTTAAGTATTCTACAGTAGATAATACTTGTTAGTTATTTTCTTGATCTAACATGGAAGGTTCATAGATTTTTAGATTTCCACATTCACTACTAAGTAAATACACATGTATGGAGGTAGACAAAGATTGTAGGAATAATCACCTACCCATTCTAACACTTCAAAAGAACCATACTAAAAATAATTAATATTCTTACTGGGACCTTTTAGTCATTCTTTTTTCATGTAATACTAGCTCTGGTCTCCTAACTTGAATGTATTCTCAGTTATGTGTTGGTCATGCTTGGCCTTGTACTTTTCCCATGAATTCTTTATTGTCTCATGTACCTTCAAATGGATAAGCTTGATCATGTCAATGAATCTTTAAACCTTCAATGGTTCTCATATGGTGTCTTCCTTCTAGTTCTCTCTTCCATGCTATCCATATACAACATCTAAAGGAGAAGGTGGTAAATGTCCAATGAAAATTTTAAAATGAAACTTACTAGTGGAAATGTGGACTAGGGTGAATCCATGAAGATGGGTAACACTTTTAGGCCAAAAGTGACGGTGAAAAATTTATTTTTTACTCATTTATTAAATCGAAGCCCTCAAAACTCATGTATGCCTTGTGAATTCTGACATGAACCAAAAATGTTTTTTTAGGGAATTATGTTGTCTTTCCAACTATATTAAAAAAAATAGTATTTAATATGCCAAAATTGTATTTAATGATAAGTTTGTTCTTATAAATTTCAGGAAAAGTTAACAAGTGGCTTGTGTGCACATAAAATAATTTTGTGAGAAATGAATAGTTTTTGAAAAAAAAATAATGAACATAATCTACACAAAATGCATTAGGGTGCACATGTTTTTTTTAATTTATGTTGAAAAATTAAATTTTTATTAATTTTTGAAACTAACCGTTGGAAATTTTAATCGCATTTCCTACACATGTGTGTGGACGTAAAATTATTTTTGCTGGTTACAAAATTGAAAAACAAAAAAATACCCTTTTGAAGAGGACGCATTGATCTGGGGCGTATATATTTTTTGAAATTTTTTGGTTGTGTACTTTTTATGTTGTTGATTTTTCTTTGCACCGATTTGAAGTTGTGGACATCGTTTTGCAAGTTTAAGTTTGAAGAGAAAAAAAAATTATCATATGAACTCAAAAACCTGTAAATTATATGCCAATGGATAGACTATTCATTGATGAATCCAAAAGTATGAATTCTACCACCTAAGCAACACTAAGGTGCTTTCCACAATAGGTTTTATGCCTAGCAAAGAGGTCAGTAAAATAAGATTTGTAAAAGAGGGGGCTAAAGGCCCGTTTTTAAAGCCCTCTAGCTCGATCGAGGTCTTAAAAACCCTCAGTCAAGGTCTTAAAAACTCTGAATCAAGGATTTAAAAAAAATTAAATACCTTGATCGAGCTAATAGCTCGATTGAGGGATTTAAAAACAGGCCTTTAGCCCCCTCTTTTACAATTATGATTTTTCTAACCTCTTTTTAAATACCTTGATCGAGGGTTACCCGTGCTTATGAAAATAACTTGATCAAGCTACTTTCTGCATTGTTTTGAAATTACACAATAATATAATGCATATTATGGAAATATAATATTTGTATAGTTCAATAACTCAATCTAGATATTAAATAACTTGATTTAGGTTTAGCTCGATCGAGTTACTATTTCATAAATCGCTTTGAAATGTAATCGAACTACACGAATATTATATTTCCATCATATACATTATATTATTGTTTAATTCAAAAATAATGTAGAAAATAACTCGATCAGGCTATTTCCTAACCCAAGATTTCTCCAATAGCGTGATCGAGGTTTATTTAAACCCTCGATTGAGCTATTGAAAAAATCTCAATCAAGGGATTATTTAAACCATTGATTGAGCTTTTGAAAGCTCGATCGAAGGCTTAAATAAACCTTAATCGAGCTTGCATTTTAAACAATCTGTGCCCCCATCTTTCCAAAAAGTGTTACCCATCTTCATGGGAATATCCACTACTCTATTATAAAAATGTTGAAAATAGATCATATGATTGTCCTAGTTTCTTGGATGCTTTTGATATTAACCTCTCAAAAGTTGAACCAATGTCATGTTAACCAGTTTTGTATGCCCATCCATTTGTGGATGGAATATTGTATATTTATTCAACTTGGTTTCTATATTATTTGAAAGTGTAGTCCAAGAGGAACTAAGAACTTTGATATCTTTGTCTTACATGATGCTCCTTGGTATCCCAAATCCTGATCCAAACCCTTTCAAAGAACATGAGTTTTGCAACTTTCCTTTGATAGTCCTTTCACAAGGCACACAAATGTACATCTCACTAAATATATCAACTACCATAAATATACCATGTACCTATTAGGCCATGTCCTTGCTTGGCTCTTGGAAAACCACTCGCAAAATCCATGGAGATGCTCTCCCATGGCCTAATAGGTACATGTAAGGGATGGTATACCCCTTTCTTCCTATTACTTGATTTGATGGTAAAACAAAGTATGCATCCTCTAATAACCAAGTTGCATCTTCTTGCATTCTAGGCCAATGTACATACCTTTGTAATTTGGAAATTGTTTTCCCAACATCAACATGACTTGCAAATTTGGAGGTGTGGGCCTCTTTGATAAGTTGCAATCTTTCTCCTTTAGGAACATGAATATTATCCAACTTGTAGAGCAACCCACATTGGAGATGATAGTCAACCTTGCTATCACCTTTTTCTTCACAAACTTGGCCTTGTAGTTGTTGAATACCTCCTTGAAGTCCTCATATTTTGTGTGTTCCTCTTTGTATGTATCATGGGTGAAGGGTGTTGTTGTAAATGTAACTTCAGAAGATATTCTTTTGTATATTAATATTATATTATTATTGTACCTCCGTCAGAGATGTTTTTCCTCTGTTCGGGGATGTCATTGTTGTATTTGGTCATGCAAGAATATCAAGGTAAAAACTCCATTGTAAGTCGGGGCAATAGCTCCCCAAAAGATAAATGTAAATTGTATTTTTGAGTCTCCCTAGGACAGGTCAGCCCAGTCATTTAGAAAAGTCAACCCCAATGAGGAATTAGGTCATTCACACTTAAAGTATAAATAGAGAGGATCACTCTCTCATTTGGACATCACACTCACTCAAGCAATTTCGCACCAAGTGAGGGAGAAGACAAGTTTGGTAGAGGAGAAAGAGAGAAGCTGCATAAGACATCTCATAATTTGGGTTTTCCGTCTTGCTTGATATTGTGCCAGTGACAAATCTATTTATGCGGAAGTTGCGGGGTTTTCTCCTTTATGGTTTCCCCAAGGAAATTTCTTTATGCTTATCTATCTTTCATTTTAAAGATCTAACTAAATTGAATTAAAGTGCAAACTCTAACATGGTATCAGAGCCACTATGAAAGAAGGTTGCTACAACGGAAAACTAGGGCTTCCCATTTCAAGGTCTTGTCTCCACAGATCATCAAGAAAAGAGGGCTAGGCTAACTCGCCTCAAGGAGGCGCACCTCTTGGTGAAAGCAGAATTCAGTTTGGAGAAGTTTCAATTTTGACCTAGTCACTAGCACCAGGAGAAACTAGGGATTCCTGTTCCGAGCACTTCCCTCCACATATCAGCTTGAAAAGGAGGTCATTTTAACTCACCCTAGCAGGGCACATCTTCCTGTGGAAGCATAATTCAAAACCAAGAATTTTCGTTTTTGGCCCAGTCACTACTACCGGGGGAAAACTAGGGCATCGGTTATTTTGTAATTATGTCCACAGATTTGGGAAAAGGAGAACATTTCTCAACTCACCTTGAAGAGGTGCATCTTTCTATCCAAGTAGAAGTTCAAGATTTCAAGTTTGAAAAATTAGGGTTTCTTTATCAAACCCTAGGTCAACCAACTCCAGGACCAGGTTGGGAATCTCAAATTGGTAAGATCTAATTCCTTGTTATTTCCATTTGAGGTTCTCATATCAAAATGATAAATCACACCAAGATTGAGGACAATCTTGAAGGAGCTGATAACTTCCAGGCATGGAAGTATAGAATTTCTCTTGTCCTAGAAGAGAATGACTTGGACAAGTATGCCAATGAGGAAGTTCCTAAACTAGAGGGAGAAGAGGTAAAGACAATTCATAAGAAGAACATGGTCAAGTGCAAAGGGATCATTGCAGACTCTATCAAAGATCACCTCATCCCTCATGTATCATCCTTGAAGACTCCTAAGACAATGTTTGATGCTTTGACAAAGCTATATGAAGGGAATAACATCATCAATCGGAAGACAAATCTAAGGAACCAACTCAAGAATGTGAAGATTCAACACTCAAAGACTATTACATCTTACTTCACAAGAGTCTCTCAAATCAATGAACAAGTTGAAGCAATTGAAGACAATGTTGAAGAAGGATAAATTGTAATGACTGCCTTGAATGGTATCCCAAGATCATGGAACTCATTCATTCAAGGAATATGTGCCAAGAGGAAGCTAATCACATTCAACAGATTATGGGAAGAATGCACCCAAGAAGAAGCTTGACTAGTAGCAATAGAAGAGAAGATGGGAGATGATGATGACCAAGCCCTAACTGATCATACTAAGAAGAATCAAAACAAGAGGGAGGACCACCATCATAAGAAGTCTAAAATATTCCATAGGAATCATGGACCTAGAAGAGACCTCTCCAGTATTAGGTGCTTTACATGTGATGAGAAAGGACATTATTCAAGAAATTGTCCCAGGAACCAAGGATCCTCTAGGAAAATCAACAAGAAGAGGCATCATGCACATACTGCAGAAGATGATGAACCCGCAAGCAAAAGAACAAAAGAAGATTCTTCAAGCGATGAAGAATATGTATTGTAATAAATGAAGGTAACTAGTTACAAGGGTTCATTCAGAAGGTTCCACCTTATAAGGTGAAGCTAGAGATGGCTTTCAGTATTACATGAAAGGAGTAGGAGAAGCTCCTACAAAGTTGGACTCCGAGAAAAACAAATAAAGATCAATGCTCTATGGAAAAACCTCTCATCCATTTCAACATTGGTTAAGATGCAGAAGAAGGGACACACAAAGTCCAATCCAGTACAAAGAACAAGTGATCTACAATATATAATAATTCCAACCATAAGCAAGAAATACACAGGTCCTTAGAATCATACGATGAAGTAGAACACACTTACTCCAGTAGTTCCTACAAGGAAGCAAAGATCAAGAGGGAGTCCACCCAACAACCAAACAAAGATAAGTATTTGAATTGTCATTTTTCATATATCTAATTACTTAAATGATATTGTTTAGTTGTGTACATACTTATGTTGCTAGATTTAGGATGTGCATGTTAGAGAGTTTACATTGATGAACAAAATACTACTAATATGCATGTGATGGGTAAGTGGCCTATAGTACCGCACAACATTCCATTTCTACTTATCTATAATGAAACCTCTTTGTTGACATGTTGGGAGTAGTGCACGCTCTTAATAATGTTTTGGTAGAGATGGAAGGCATCCAGAAAGTTACCGTATGTATAGGGAATATGATTGAATGTTGTGTTGAAGCATTGGATAAGATAATTGCATGATTATATGACCTATGTCTTTATGCATAAGAATTTGTTTTGAATATTATGAAATGTTTCTAATCATTCAACTAAATTTGACTTGTAGGAGAGATCGTGTACCTACAAGAATAATGATGATAGTTATTCTGAAGAATAAGTGACGATGGTTCAACTATGACATTCAAGAAGGTTTATGAAATCAAGCATACTACAGATGTACAAAGTGAGGGTTCTCTCAGAAAGAGGGAGTCGACTATGACGAGATTTTCTCTAGTGGCTAGACACACTTCCTTAGTGGTGGATATTACACTAGATAGATGGTGTAATCGAAGTAGAAGCGGATATCGAGCAACCTCCAGAATTTAGGACTCTCTACATAGAACTACATGTGCACATATTAAAGAAGGATTTGTACGAGCTCAGAAGGCACCCATAGGATAGCATGATGAGAGCGAGGATCACCTACAGTGATGGGACATCAAACTTTGCTATAAGGTTGAAGATGAGAAGCTCATAGATGGGTGCAAGAGAGAACTTGCAACATAGTTTGAGATCTTGGTGTCCAGTGACCTATAAATATGACATACATGGATACACAGAAGATCATTAGAAGAGAAGGCTACCAGTCAATCCAGTGCATAATATCCCGATGCAGAGAGTACAAGATGTAGAGGGAGGATAATTCTCAGTTATAGAGAGAGCAGGAAATCTCTGCTTTAGAGAGAGTGACTACAACATAGATGGAGATACATTATCACTTAGCCTCTAGCCGTGACAAAGGTGTTTGGCCCAGTATCTCAGGGGTATGCTCAGAGTGATATTGGATGTCTCCCCTCATGAAGATGAAGTGTATGTGGAGAAATCACTGGGATTCGAGACACATTACATACATACACATGTGTGAAAGGTAAATAAATCCTTGTATGGTTTTAAGCAAGCACCTAGGACATGGTACGATAGGATGGACAACTTTCTGATGAGATTAGGATTTACCAAGAGTAAAGCAGATTCCAATCTCTACTTCAAGGTTGAGGGCGGAAGACCAATGATATTACTACTGTATGTAGATGACCTGTTTTTAACATGGGAGAATGAGCTCATTGCAGATACAAAGAGAAGGCTTGACGCAGAGTTCGAGATGAAGGACCTGGGAATGATGCACTACTTCTTAGGTATGGAGGTTTGGCAGAGTGCAGATGGGATTTTCCTTGGTCAAGGAAAGTATGCAGTGGATATTCTGAAGATGTTCAAAATGATGGAAATCAAAGCGATGGCCACATGAATGGCATCAAACTTGAAGCTACTATGTGACATTTCTTCAGAGATAGTTGATGCCACGATGTAGAGGTAGATGATTGGTTCGTTAATGTACTTAAAGAACACGAGACCAAACATATATTTTGTTGTGAACACCCTGAGCTAGTTCCTGATAGATCCGAGGCATGTTCTCCTGACGGCTGCAAAACATATATTGAGGTACCGGAAGGGTACAATTGAGCATGGGCTCTAATATGAGATGAATCAGAGGATTAAACTGCATGGTTATGTTGATTTGGATTGGGCAGGTAGTGCCACAGACATGAAGAGCACTTCAGGATGCTGCTTCAGTTTGGGATCCGATATGATCTCTTGGTTTAGTAGGAAGCAGTCATGTGTGGCACTGAGTACAACCAAAGCAGAGTATGTTGCAACTTGTTCAACTAGTTGTGAGGTAGTATGGATTCAGAAGCTACTATCAAATTTGTTTGATCTCGAGCTAGAGGTGACATGTATCTTCTGTGACAACCAGAGTTGTGTGAAGTTGACTGAGAACCTAGTGTTCCATGCCTAGTCGAAGCACATCGAGATCAAGTACCACTATACCCGGGATATGGTGCAGAGAGGAACAGTGAAGCTCCAGTATGTGGAGACAGACGAGCATACAGCCGATGTGTTGGCCAAGCCGTTAGCAAGAGTGGAGTTCAAGTACTTTAGAGAGAATCATGGTGTTATCCATATCGAGTTTCCTCGAAAGAGGGAGTGATGTGACCGGAAGACCCAAGTGCACCAGGGTTGTATCTTACATGGTAGAAGACGCAGGTGGTCCGCAAGGACGTAATGCATATGGGATGCTCCTGGGATGTATCCACATGTTTGAATATGCCGGTAGGTCCACAGGTCATAAAGCATATGGGATGCGCCTTGGCTATATCTTACATGGTGGAAGACACAGGTGGTTCGCAAGGAAATAATGCATCTGGGATGATCCTAGGATGTATCCACATGTTTGAAGACATAGGTTGATTGAGAGAATCACAATACATCTGGGATGTATCTACAGGGTGGAAGACACAGATGTCCCTGGGCTGTACCCACTGGGTGGGAGACGCAGGTTGAGTGAGAGAGAGAAATAATACATCTGGGCTGTATCCATTGGGTGGAATATGTAGATGTTCCTGGGCTGTATCCACTGGGTGGAAGACGCAGGTTTTCTAATGGACATGATGTATGCACCTGGGTTGCTCTTTGTGTGGGATGATGAGATGATACGGATATGATGAGATGATAGTAGGAGACACATGTGATTACTATGGAAATGTAATGTGTGGTCCTGAGTTGTACCTACTTGATGGCCTGCTCATAGAGATGATGAAGACCTAGATGATATATAGGCCTAGATCCATCATGAAAAAGGGTTAGCTCTGTAGAACTTCTCATGACGGATAGATTTGAGAGATGTCACTAGTCAATGATCAACGAGATGAGTATTGTTGTAGCAACAATGATGATGGTCCAACGATGATGATGATCCAGTGATGATGATGATCCAGTGATGATGATGATCCAGTGATGATGATGATCCAGTGATGATGATGATCCAGTGATGATGATGATCCGACGATGATGACGTTGTCCAGAGTTTGTGTCCAATTGTGATGCTGATTATGTCCAGAGAATACCTTCCTAGTTAAGAGGGAGTGTTGTTGTAAATGTAACTTCGGAAGATATTCTTTTGTATATTATTATTATATTATTATTGTATTTTTATTGTACCTCCATCGGAGGTGTTTTTCCTCCGTTCGGGGATGTCATTGTTGTATTTGGTCATGCAATAATATCGAGGTAAAACCTCCATTGTAATTCAGGGCAATAGCTTCCCAAAAGATAAATGTAAATTGTATTTTTGAGTCTCCCTAGGATAGGTCAGCCCAATCAGTTAGACAAGTCAGACCCAATAAGGAATTAGATCATGGTCAGCCCAATCAGTTAGACAAGTCAGACCCAATAAGGAATTAGATCATTCACACTTAAAGTATAGATAGAGAGGATCACTCTCTCATTTGGACATCAAACTCACTCAAGCAAGTTCGTACCAAGTGAGAGAGAAGACAAGTTCGTTGGAGGAGAAAGAGAGAAGCTGCAAAATACATCTTGTATTTTGGGTTTTCCATCTTGCTTGATATTGTACTAGTGACAAATCTATTTCTAAGGAAGTTGTAGGGTTTTCTCCTTTATGGTTTCCACAAGGAAATCTATTGTGTCATTTGTGTTTTGCTGTGCTTGTCTATCTTTCAGTTTAAAGGTATAACTAAATTGAACTAAAGTGCAAACTTTAACAAAGGGCTCCTTGCGCATAAGATTACCCAAAGTTGTGATCTTGGGTGTGCATTGACTTGAAAGCATGTTTACCAACTTATTGGTTCTACCCTTATTATACTTGATGATAAGATTAAATTGCTGCAAAAATCCAATCCACTTTCAGTGTCTTGTTAACTAAAGCTTACTTTGGGAACATAAATATGGAAACGATTAGTGATTATTGTGGATGATGGTTTCTTTTCCCATTTGAGAGTGTTTCTATTTCTTAATATATTGCATTAGAGAATAGAGATTGTTAGGATTTCTCCATGAAACAATTCAAAAGATAATATACTGGCTTATCTCATTGCATCAAGACCACTCCTATAACACATCCACTTATATTCGTCTCCCCTTCGAAGAGATTCTGAAAATCGGGTAATGTGAGAAGTAGTGCTTAACTAATAACTCATTTAATCTCTTCAAAATCCTTTTGCTAATTGTTTCCCAACTATAAAGTCTTGATGTTGGTTGTTATGGAATGGAGTCGTGCAATCACAACTCAAGAGGATGTTGTAAACCTCAAAAGGTACTATGATACTCCCAAAAATCTCATAATTTATCGACATTGGTAAGAGTTGGCCACCTGATGATGGTCGCCATCTTTGCAAGATAAAATTTGAGTTCACCTCCACCAATCATGTATCCCAACTTTGCTAAGGATTGTTAGGAATATTCAAATTTATTAAGGTTTTCCCAGAATTGATGTTTTTTTAGGGTCTATGACACTTCGATGAGGATATTCATATTTATGAATCACAACTAAATAAATTAATCCCTTAAGACCTCTCTCCATTGATATCCACACTTTATTAGAAATTGAGGTATTAATGTCTCGCCCCTATTCCATCATCTTTCTTTTCTATAAGATATTCTCTTCCCAAGTAAAGTTAAATATTATTATATCATCCAAGTACACTATTACCAAAGAATATAGAAAGTGTTGCAATACATCATTCATCAAATTTATAAATACATCTAGCATATTATATAAACCAAAAGGAATTACCAATCATTCATATAAACATTACTTCGATCTTGAAGGAGATCTTCCGAGTGTCTTCTTCTTTTACTTGTACCTGTTGGTCACCCTATATGTCAGTTAATGAAAGCTAACACACAATATGGTCAATATAAATTGTCAAACCCAGGGAGGTCTTTTATTTCAATGGTAATAAGCATAATTTGTGCATAAACATGTCAAGTAGTTGATTTGCTAAATGTAGATAATGATCCTACCAATCTATCTAGCCAAACTCACTCCAGAAAGCAAACTAAGCTAATTCACTCCTCTAGGGAATTTATTGAAACTACCTTCCTACAGAAATCACCTAGCAGTTATAAAATTAAAAATAGAAATAAACTAGATTGCTTTTGCAAGAATTTAAATCCTTTAATTATCAAACTACAATAGTTGATCTTTACCAAAATGATCTATCCAGCAGCTACTGTTACCCAACCATAATCTGCTTACTTTAATTCAATTGAAGATACAACATCAACTAGAATCTAAATCTTGAACTCTAACTGATAATTATTGGAAATCCTAGAAAGCATAAACAACTGAAAGATATTGGAATAGAGCTTGGCTGTTACAGCTGATTAAAACACACATGCATTAAATGAATTATTCTACATCGTCGACTATCACACCAATCTGCTACAACTATTCAAAATGCAGTTATGGACTACCAAGAGGAAAGCTAATTCTCTGTTACAGCTACCAGTAACATCTACAATAATTCCACACCACACAACAAAAGTAAAGCTAAACTATTCTACCTACTTAAACCAACTATCTCCGTGAGAAGGCGGGCCCTGGCCTTCTAACAAAGACACCGAGAATCACAACAAATTAAGACACGGAAATGAAGAACTCTGCTCTCATATTATTGATGGAAATTGATAGTGTCATCGCTCTATTACAGCTTATACAAAATGGTAATTGTCCAACCCCAGGCTACGAGAGCCTTTGCATATTTATACATTGACAGTACAGATAACGATCCACTAAACTCGTGCAGTAATGAAGATCTATGATCTTCATGCTGCGGGGTTACAGCTAACTGATACAACCGTATTAAACAAGGCTGCTAATCATGAAGGATGCTGTTGCTCTAATAATTAATGGCTAAGCAGACTCAGCAACTGGAATGCAACCTGTTTGTCGCAGCTAGGTTTTGTTTCATTGGAATCTGTTACAGTGAGGATCTGTTATAGTTCACGTGGAGGATGCACTGTCCCTTTGAGTCATGAAGAGCTGGTTCTTTGAAGAGTAACAGCTAGCGCCACTTGGTTGATACACCTGTGCTTTGGACCTTAACTAAATGAAATCACACAGATCAGTCATAAACTAAGGACTAGGATCTCAAATCTTAACAATATTAGGCATAAAATAAATAAAGCAATAACGAATTATACCTGTCAACATCATTGATTGATTTGGAGAAAGACATGGATATAGCTTATGAAAGTAGGATGAAATTATGGCAAAATGACGAAATAAAGATGGCCAAAAAGGGGCATTTCCTAGACCCAACATCTCCCCCCAACTATCCGATTGCATGTCCTCATGCAACAACCTCTCCTAGTCCGAATCTGAGTCTGAAATTAATATGTGGAGATTTGTAAGATTATAGGAAAGTTTTGATGTCTCCCCTTGAGGATGGATTTTGGGGATGCTGGTTCTTGTGTGACAACATCCTTTATTTCTATATCAACCTCAGCCCCCTCAGTCTATGTCACAGTCTCAGCCAATATTCTTAGGATTGCTGGTTCTTGTGTGACAACATCTTCCTTCTCCATTTCAATCTCAACATTCTCAGTTTGTGTTGCAACTGTAGCAAATGATTTTAGAAACACTGGTTCTTGTGTGACAATGTTTTCTATTTGGTCCTTGATATCAAATGTTTCTATCTGAGTTGCAACCTCACTAAATAACTTTAAGGGTACTGGTTCTTGTGTAACAGTGCCCTGTTCCTCCATTTCTTTGAACTACTGAGATTGTTTCTGGGTTATATCGAATCTTTCTGACTGATGAGACTAGTCCTGAAGAAGCTCGGTATCCCTTGATGGAAGGGACTGTACTGTTTCATCTCCTAAATTCAAGTCGGGGATCTCTTCAATTCCTGGCTCATTTCCCCCCATCAATTCGATTTTTGGCCTTCCTTCTTCCACCTCTTCTATCTGTACATGCCTTTGTGATACATCTCCCAACACAACAACTCTGTGTCCTGCTGCAAAAAATATATCTCCACACTCTGGAAAAACAGTCTCTCCATGCTTCTCATTTTCAAATGCAAAAGATGATTTTTCAAATAAGTTTGCAGCATTTTCTAATGTGTTCAAATTCTTCTCTTCTTGCTTTCCAACTACTCCCTTCCATCTTTCCAGCTCATTTCGCAATATCTGCACCTCCTCTTTTAATAATTCATTTTCAAACATGAGATTTTCGATTTGAGGTTCTTTCTGGAAGGTTCCTGCATAGCAATAGATGACTTGGGGTTCAAAATAGGAATCTCTATATCCACCCCTGTTATAGGTGCTTTCTCTACCACAGGTGATTCCCTATTTTCTCTGGCTGCTCTTGCTACCTCTGCTAAGGGTGCTTCAATATTACCCCCAATTTCATCCATTGTCTCAACTTCTTCTGCTGTCTCTGCTACCTCTGCTGCTATTGCAGCTGCTTCTGCTGCTACAGCCGATCGAGTCCTTCTTTTTCTCACCATTCCCATTGGGTGTTCCTCAATGCCTATTGCCACTGGTGCTTTGACAGTTCTGATTCTCCTTTTCTTTGCTGCAGTGGGTGTCTAACCCCTGTTTCCTGATCCTACTCTTCGTTTCTTTAACACAGGGGTCTTTACCTCGGTATTTTCTTCTTCAATAATGGTACCCCTTATCTCCGGAGAGGATACAACCTCCAAAATTTACACAGTTCCTTATTCTATTATTCCTGTCTGATATCCTTCCTCCTGAGTTCCTATTTCTGCAATTACAGCTTCTACTGTCGCAACTTCAATAGCTGCTCCAGTTTTAGCTTCTTTTATCTGAGTATCTTCTTCTACAGTTACAGCTTCTAATTTTTCTGCCTCCTGCTCCATGGTTTTCATCACAATTTCCTCAACAACATGGTTTCCTGTTACTGCTGCTTCTCCCTTGTCTACTTCCTCTTCATCACTGGTCTGGTTCTCTAATTCTCCAGCCTCCCCACCAACTGGATTTGAGGAATGCCGGTCCTCACTATTTTCACCAGCATCCTCCATTTCCAATACAGGTTGTATGATTTGCATGTCTCCAGCCAGAAATTGTTCCCAGGTTAAATTATGATTTGCAATGGCTCTTAGAACTAGTAATTTAATTAGGCCATGATTAGTAAGGGAAGAAACTGGGTGCTGGGCAGTTCTTGCATATCCAGCCATAGTTTGTAGGGCTTTAAGCAGATAAAATGGTATATTCACCAAATTGCCATGGCGTAAATGAGAGAGTAGGGGAAGTTCATAGAAGGAAACAATTTGGTACCTACCTCCAAAAGAGATGTATCTTTTCACAAAGATTGCCACTTGATTCCAGGGTGGTGGTAAAGATGCCAGTTCTAGCCCACGGCGCTTTGGACTAACCTGCTCTCCAACTACCAGAAATTCCCTTACTGCATTTGCATTGTGTGCCTTCCGTCCAAATAACTTCCTCCCCACTAGGGGTAAGCCAGTAAACTCGGCTATAATTTCTTGTGTAACATCCACACGCAGTCCCCTGACCTCGGAGTGAGTATAAGTCAGGTTGAGGGCGAATTGCAATGCGGTTTCTATGTGGAAACCATTCAACCGTTTAAAGTATGCCATCTAACCTGCTGTTGTAAAGATATTAAGAACTTCTGCATTGGCACGTACCGCTTTTGTATTTACTGGCTCATGTCGGGATGGATTTCCCATTTTAATCCCTCTTCAAAGTTCAGAACAACCACGGCAATTTCCAGTCTAGACGTGGAAGTTGAAGTTTTACGAACATGCAAAGGGTCGTTGGGGTTCAAAAATTAGGTTTTAGGCAAGTCTGCGCCAGTATGAACATCCCGTTGAAATGACGAAGTTGGCAGAATTGGGATAACAGGTGCAAATCGGGTAAGGTGATGGGAAATAAATACTACCATGATCCTGACATAATCCCTAGAGATTAATTTGTATGGGTTCGTTAATCGAGGGTTACGGCAGTACATAATCATTATTACCGTATTTAATTTTCTGCCAAATCATGTAAAATATGCGATCCGTACCTTTGCGTTTATGAGTTTGAGCCATGGCCGTCGTCCTCACGGGTATGAATGCACATGTGCTGAAGTGATGTGGCCACCGCCACGCGAGCTGACGGCTACTCAAGACACTTGAAATTTTTCTTCATGGCAAACCATGGTTGGATCTTGTGGAGCGAGCAACAAAATTGACGCCTAATTGAATCATTATTGGCCTCATCAATCGGAGAGCAGACAAACTAGAGGATTCACAGGTGCTAGACTTAGCAAAATAAACAAAAATGGTGGAGTCGCAGCTGTACGGAAGGAGCGAAAATGAAGTGGAAATAACGGAGTTGCAGCTGCTGAATTTGGAAGATATTCAAGAATAGCGGAGTCGCAGCTGCTAGGTTTAGCGGAATGAACAAAGGTGGCAGAGTCGCAGCTACTGGAAAGGGGTAAAAAAATGAAAATAGCAGAGTAGCAACTACCGAACTTAGAAAGGTAAGCGAAAATAGTGGAGTTGCACAGCTGCAAAAATAGGAAGAATGAGCAAGGCAAGGAGTCGCAGCTATGTCAGAATGAAGTAACAAGCAAATTTTAGCTAGTCGTGGAAGACTACGAATCATCCATCTTTTCAAAGAGCTTTATTAAATTAGGAAACAATGTGGGGTTTCCACAATCGTCTAGCCCAGTCACGACTGCTGTTCCTCAATTAGTTCCTGCACACAGTTCTTCAAAACAAACCAATCAAGTGCAAAAAATAAAAATAGATAAAATACAGAATGAAAGAAAACCCAATTATTTATGTACAAAATATGTATGGAAATTGCAGCTTTTAGGAATTCATAGGGTTTGAGAAAGATCCCTTACCTGGCGTTAATTGATAGTTTGGATCACCTGCAACATGCGAAACAAAAGCTTCCCTTGAGATCGGCTTGTGATACAGTCGCAGCCAATGAGCATTTGCGAATAATGGTACCTTGTTTTCATCAATGGTGATCAACCGGACTGTTCCATTATCAAATACCCGATCTATATGATAGGGCCCCAACCAACGGGTACGCAATTTGCCTTTAAAGTCCCTCTTAAACCGTGAATCATACAACAGGGCCCAGTCCCCCTCTTGGAAGAATTTCTTCTTTATAAATTGATCATGCCACTTAGAGCGCTGTTGTTGGATTAAGGTTGTATGATGTACTGTAGCTGTGTGCTTCTCATCCAATTCATTGAGCTGATTCAGTCAGTTCCTCTGTGCCTCTGATAAATCCAGGTTTGCTTCCACAGCTGTTTTCAAGGTTTTGATTTCAAATTCTATTGAAAATACAACATTCTTACCATACACTAACTCATATGGGGAAAAAACAGTGGTTTTACGCCACGTAGTACGATAGGCCCATAGTGCCTCTGGAAGCCTTTCAGCCCAATCTTTATGATGGCTCTTAACTATTTTTGTCAGAATGGACTCAATAACCTTGTTTGTGCTCTCCACTTGGCCATTGGCCTGTGGATGATATGGCGAGGTTATTCTGTGCTGAATATGAAATTTCTGTAACAGTGCTTCCAGCTTGTGAGACACAAACTGTGGTCCACTGTCTGTAATGATTTCCTTAGGTACTCTGAACCGAGTAAAAATCTCTTCATACAGGAAATCAATCACAGCCTGATCATTGGCCTTAACCAAGGCTATAACTTCTACCCATTTGGTCATGTAATCTGTGCAAACCCAGATGTGAACTTTCTGCTTTGAGGGAGGGTTGATAGGCCCTACAAAACCTAGAGCCCACCTATCAAACGGTTCAACCACAAGCCGTGGCTGCAAAGGCATCTCATCTAATCTGTTGGGTTGGCCAATCCTTTGGCAGCTATCACATGCGTGAACATACTTCTTCGCATCCCTGAACAATGTAGGCTAGAAATAGGCTGTTCTCAAAACTTTATGACTTGTCCTTTTGTCAGCAAAATGTCCCCCACAGGGCTCATCATGGCAAGCTTTAAGAATGCTAAAGATTTCATCTTCTCTAACACATCTTCTGATCTCTAAATCAAGCCCTGTGTAGAAAAGATGGCCATCAATCTAGCAGTACCTAGCACTCTGTTGCATGATCTTTCCTTTTTCTCTCTTTGACAGATGTGCTGGAAGCTTACCTGCAGCCAAAAAGTTAGCAATATCTGCATACCATGGGGAATGAGCTGATACTGCAAACAAATGTTCGTCAGGGAAGGAATCTTCGACTGGTAAATTATCATCATTGTTAGTAAGTCAAGATAGAAAATCTGCAACAACATTTTCCTTTCCTGGTCTATCAATAATTTTAATCTCAAATTCCTGTAACAGTAACAACCATCTAGTAACTCTAGCATTCGTGATCGGTTTATTCATTAAATACTTGATAGCAGAATTATCAGTGTGCACAAAAGTAGAATATCCAGTAATATAATGTCTAAATTTGTTGATGGCATAAACAATGGCAAGAAATTCTTTTTTTGTGATACTATAATTTAGTTCAATAGGAGACAAATTTTTACTAATGTAGTAAATGGCATAAGGAGCATTACCTTCCTGCTGTCCCAAAACTGCTCCAATGGAAGCATCTGAAGCATCTGAAGAAATGTGAAAAGGCAGAGCCAAATTGGGCCCTCGTAAGATGGGTGTTGTAGACAGCCTTCTCTTTAGCTCAATAAACGTTGTTTGGCATGCATCATTCCAGACAAACTGTGCATCCTTCATCAACAAAGTGAACAAAGGAGAAGCTAATTTGGAAAAAATTTCTATGAACCTTCTGTAATAGCCAGCATGCCCCAAAACACTACGTACATCCTTCTGTGTTCTAGGAGTTGGTATACTTTCAATTACCTTGATTTTGGATGGATCTACCTGGATACCATCAGAAGAGATGAAGTGCCCCAGCACTATGCCTTCACTCATCATCATGTGGCACTTTTCAGTGCTTAAAGAGAGCTGGCTATGTTCGCAGCATTTCAAGACCTTTTCTAAATTTTTCAGTGCTTCTTCATAACTATCACCATATGGAGTAAAGTCATCCATAAAAATTTCCATGCAATCATTCACCATTTTTTAAAAGATTCCAATCACTTCTCTCTGAAATGTAGCTGGTGCGTTGCACAACCCAAAAGGAAGTACTCGGTAGGGAAAAGTTCCCCAGGGGCAGGTGAAAGTAGTTTTGTCCTGATCTTCTGGAGCAATCTGGATCTGGTTATAGCCACTAAAGCCATCTAGAAAGGAGAAATACTTTTTCCCAGACAAGGTATCAAGGACCTGATCGATGGAAGGTAAGGGGAAATGGTCCTTCTACGTTGCTTTGTTCAATTCTCTGTAATCCATGCAAACCCTCCATTTCCCATTCTTCTTTGGCACAATCACAAGTGGAGAAACCCACTCACTGTTTGAAATTGGATATATGAATCCTGCTTCCAAAAGTTTTTGGATTTCTTCTTTCACTATGTCTCTTAGGTTCGGGTTCATCCTTTGCTGTGGTTGACATACAGGCCTGGAGTTGCTCTTAATATAAATGTGATGGGTGCACAGATGAGAAGGAATTCCTTTCATATCTGTGTACTCCCAAGCGAAAGCTCCCCTACGTTGTTTCAGTAGAGTGACTAGCTGTTCCAGCTCGCTAGGTGCCAGATTAGGATTGATATTCAATGTTTTTCTTGGCCCAATTTCTACTGGAACACTCTTCGAATTCTTAAGTACTGGAATTATACTGTCATCACCGATTAGAGTTTCTTCTGTAAGATTTTCTTGCTCTGTTACAGCTAGAGCACTGTCCAAGATCTGATAGACATTTTTATTGACTGACATAGGCTCACTGATGGAACTATTAATGGCATCATCCTCTGTTTCATCTTTAAACATTAAGGCTCTCCCTATGGTTAATAATGGCTGCACACCCTCTTCCTCCTCCAAATATTCCCATAATGGAGTCTCAACTTCTGTGATTGGTCGAGCTAGAGGGTACAGGGTTAGATTCTTGATCTCAGTTCCGTATGAAATGGTCATAGATCCCGACTAATAGCTGATAAAGGCATCCGCTGTGGCCAACCACAGTCTCCCAAGGATTAGTGGGTGTCCCCCCAACTAAGATTTTGGCTGTAACACCAAGAAATCCGTAGGGTATTCCCATGAGTCGACTGAGATCACGAGGTCATCTAGGATACCTTCAAGCTTGATCGTTGATCTATCAGCAAGTTCCAAAACAGTAGGGGTTGGCCTAAGATTAGTGAGTCCCAATTTCTTCACAGTTTCTATGGTCGTAACGTTAATAGCCGTGCCTAAATCCACCAAGACATTTGGAATTTGTGTGTTCCCTATGTGAATTGTAACAGTTGGGTTCCCAGGGTCATCGTATTTTGCCACAGGGGCCTTCCCCATTATTAATTCTGAAAGATTTCCCAACACGTGGACAGTGGGGGGATCCCTGGGCCTTCTTCCTGGTTTTGTGACACATAAATATTTAACAGTCTTGGCATAAATGGGCACATCATGAAGGGCCTATAACAATGGAATTTTAACATAGAAATTTTTCAATTCTCCCGAGATCAAATCGGGGCTGTTCCACTGTTTTCTGTAGGGCCAATCGTTCAGGGTATGGTGGTTCTTTATTCAATTTTGTAGGCTGTGATACATCGTGTGTTACTTTCTAAGTTTCAACTACTATTTCAGTAGGAGTATCAGCATCCTCAATGATGGGGCTTGCTGAATTAACCATATTCTCATAGTGTTGATTTACACCAGTTTCAATCACTGGGGATGAAACATCCTCAGTGATAATAGGTTCCACCACCCTCCCTGATTGTAATTGTATATCATTGTAGGGAACCTGAGTGATGGAATACGCAGGCATGTCGACAGTCTCAAATTGATGGACTTCTTTATTGTTTGGGTTTGGGTTAGGTTGTGCAGGTAGATGTGGTCGAAGTGGTGCATTCATAGGTGTGGCATGGTTTTGGAAAGGGAGCTGGGGTTGCTGGTACTGTTGGTGCTGATATTGCTGATGCTGATACTGTTGAGGAGGGTACTATTGATACTGAGTCTGGTGATGGGGAAAGTTATTTCCTTGGTAAGCATTTCTCTAGTTGGAATTCCAAGAAGGATGGTTTGACTGATGTGACCATGGATTAGGATTTTGCATTGGGTTATGAGCTGGATGCCACTGGTTATTAGAATAATGTGAAGGGAATTGTGTATTCATATTATGCATATTGTTCATTCCATTCATATTATTCAGAAAAAAATGCTGGGTCTGGATTCATACCTTGGTTTCGAGGCTGCCATGGTTTCTTCTGTGCCATGAAGTATGC
This sequence comes from Larix kaempferi, assembly GCA_027924585.1. Taxonomy (NCBI): domain Eukaryota; kingdom Viridiplantae; phylum Streptophyta; class Pinopsida; order Pinales; family Pinaceae; genus Larix; species Larix kaempferi. The sequence continues at coordinate 4,406,117 of BSBM01000397.1, read as the reverse complement.
TGGCTCGACATCTGGAATAGATGCCTGGAGGACTACTTTGACCTTAGGTAAGGAAGGACACTCCTTAGTATCATGCTCGAGTTCACATATCCTACTTTGTCCAACGGGCATTCCTTCAGTGGATGCTTTTTCCTACATCTAGGACAGAATACACCAAGTGTAAGATCTTCTACCACTTGCTTCTGCTTTGCTCTCATGGCATCTAACTCTGAGGAAATGGAGCTCATCATGTCTGTTTTAAAATTCTCTAGCAAGTTGCCTATTTCTGCTAGAGTGGCCCCTCCACTAGCTGAATTCTGAGTCCTAGTGAAGACATCCTGGTCTCGATATTTGTCTTGTTTGCTGGTTCTAGAGGGTCCCCTGGAGTACCTTCGACATAATTCAATAATCTTTTCGAAAGGTTCCTTCGAGATATCCCCTTTTCCTAGCAGATTTAACATATCAAGGCAGTCTTCACTAATTCCCCTTAGTAAGATGATCTTTAGCACATCCTTACCAATCTCAGCATGACCAGATCTTTGTAAATTGTACAACAATCTTTCCACAAAGTCTTCCAAACTTTCTTCATCCTTCTGAACCATTTTAAACAACTCCTCTTTTCTATCCCTAGTTCTGCAATATTCTTGATACTTAGAAAGGAAGGTGTTTTTCATTTGGTCCCAAGTAGTAATGGTCTCATGACCCAGACTCATGAACCAACGCAGAGCATTTCCCTTCAAGGTGGCTGGGAATAACTTCAGCTTCTGAGCACTAGAGGTATAATCATAGCTGCGACATAGGATATCAAATTCAAAAAAGAAACTCATCAGGATCCTCAGAGGACTTACCATGAAAATTTGGGAGAACTAATGGTGAGATGTTTTTCATAGGAGCTGCTCCAGGTATCTGGAGGATAGGGAATTCTAGTGTAGCCACGGTATTACCAGGCTGATTATTTTCTCCTTCTTCTTCCTGATTATTCCCATATTCGTTCTCACCCTCCTATTCTCTACCAGCCATGGTTCTAGTCCAAAATTCAACAGCTTCCTTTATGCGTTCTTCCTCTGCTTTAGCTTCTGTTAAATTTTCAGAATTTACTTCAATCTAATCTAGGATCTTAACTGAGAGAACAACATGTACATCATATCTACAACATATTAATCATGGACACAATAATGCAAGCACACAAGAGACACAGAGTTTACTTGGGGAAAACCATAAAGGTGAAAAACCCCAATAACTTCCTCAGAGATAGATAGAGCAATGATACAACTAGAATACAAGAGATAGTCTTCTCCTAGCAGCAGAGCCTCCTTCTCCACAAGTGCGCCACTCTCCCAAGTGTGAGTGAGAGAATAAAATGTGTAAAATGAGAGAGACACACTCTCTATTTATACACTAACTTGACTTGACCTTTACTCAACTAGGTCGGCCTCAACTTAACCACTTAACATAATGCTGACTGGGCCGAACCCCACTAGGGTGGTCTAATAACCCTTTGACCCACATGGCCGACCGCCAATAGGGTGGTCTAATAACCCTTTGACCCACATGACTTATACAGGGCCGACCCCAACAAGGTGGTCTAATAACCCATCAAGTATAAGTTACGACACTTACAATATAAATGTATAAATGATGACACTTCCGTATAGAGGAATAATAACATCTCTATAGGAATACAATATACATACATATATATATATATATATATATATATATATATATATATGAGACCTAGTTTTAGGATCATCTAATATTGTCATGCGTATTTGATACATTGTAAAAGGACCTAGTTTGTATATTTATATATACATGTATATATATATACATCTATGTATATATATATACATATATATATATATATGTATATATATATCTATGTATATATATACATGTATATATGTATATATATATATATATATACATGTATATATGTATATATATATATATATATATATATATATATATATGAGACCTAGTTTTAGGATCATCTAATATTGTCATGCGTATTTGATACATTGTAAAAGGAGGTTTCCCCCTTCAAAAGGCCCTTTATTCATTTATTTTCCTCATTCTTAAGGCATTGGATTACTCTCTCTTCTTTATGTTATGCTCTTTTAGGAATTTGGTGCATAACAAGTTGCAAATTCCATATTTTCAAATTTATCCCCATGGAGACCATTATTCAAATTCAAAACTAATTTAAACCTCCAATGAGTAATATAAATTAAGAAATTATGCATGTTCATGTGCATAAATATAAAATGCGGTGGATTCAACAACCAACTTACACATACAACATGCATAATAATACATTTTTCATAACATAAAACAAACATAATTTGCATATTCATAAACAACAATGAATACTTATCTTTTAAATGAAGAGGATCCAAGCAATTGACTATTTAAGAGTGACCATAGGTATCAACTGCAAATACCACCCCCAAGCAAGGCTATGAGGCCATTAGGCCCGGTTAAGGACACGACAATAAGCTTCACTCTCTCTTAGCCCAACCCATTTGCTTTGATGCTTAGCTAGTCTGCTCACTACAAAGCATTATATGAATCTCATTCAACCATTCCAACCATGGAACTCTCTTCCACTACCCTACACAACACGTAAGATATCCCTTTTCTTTGATCAACAGTCCCTTAAAGTACCCTTCCCTTAGAGTGATCTTAAGTGCATGTACACATAATCCAGTCTGTTGTATGATTTCATATAATTGTTTATAAAATAAAATCCTTGTTTCTAAAGCACCCAAAGAGCAAAAAATATACAACGGGTAAAGGTTTCTTAACTTTCCCATCCTTTATGCTACCTACAACCATCATCTTCACTCTATTAATGTCTACGATTTTCCTCTTCAAAGTGCTCATTCTGCATAATTTCTCAATCTAGTAATTGGCAGACAACAACTTGAAAACTACATAGTGTATGGACTATGCATGGAGAGTGAGAGATAGACTCAAATGAAGATGAGAGGATCGATGAAAAGACAATTGACATTACTTCTGACCATAGAACGAAGAACTCTTACAATTGTGATAAGAAATATATTCATCCCATGCTTCCATAACTACATGTGAAGACTTTCCCACCAACTTCACATATGCATTCAATGGTTAGATTTAATAAATCAAAGGAAGTAAATGACTCATTTAAGGCACATGGTAGAAAATAGATGAGTTCTAAGGATGACACTTGGCAAAAGAGGATTCACTCTCCCATAAGCTCCCTTTCCTCTTCTTCACTAGTGGAATCATCATCCTTCCAATACTCATTAGACAACCATCTTGAACTATTTTATTATTTTCTAACATAATATTTAAATAGAGTTTGAGTCATTATGACAAGTCAAACTCATGGTTTTTATATAGATATTCACATATGACAAGTCAAACTCATGGCCCTTATATAAATATTCACATCATACATTTCTAACCATTCATTTAACCTTGAACTTACTAGCATATTGAAATCATTTACATAATATGATTTAATATATTCCAAAAGTAAAAAGTAAAAAATGAAATATTACTTCTTCAAAACTATTACAAATTGATTTTAAACTAAATAAATTAATTTCATCACATTACTAAACTTATAAAATTAATCACTTAATGGTTTTAATCCTAGAATCTTGGGATAGTCTTAGATACTTTTGATTTTTATGATTACCAATACTCAATTTACATAAATGTTATATTATTTATTTTGTACCTCTAAATTCATTTATTATTTATCCAATATTACATAAAAAAAATTAGCATCAACACAAATGTATCTCCAAATTCACTTAAACACAAAACACAAAGCAAAACTAAGATGATGATAAACTACTCTAGTATAAGTAAATTTCTACCCAATTTTATAACATTATTAAAAGTAACATTCATAAGTTATTTAGGAATATCTCTATTTAGGAAAGTCTTTCTTATCTTTTTTCTTTTTCAACTGAAAAAAAAAAAGTCAAAGAAATTTACAGTTTATCATATCCCAAGGATAGAGTGCATTCATTCAGTTAAATATTTAAGAACTTATAGACTACCAATATTCAGAATAAACGATTTCTCTGATGATGCCATAATACCTAAGTACATTAATAACATAGTACCATATTACACATGGAAACAAGTCCAATGCTGTCTCGTTCATAAGAAGTGCCCAAAATTACAAAAAAGAGCAAATAAGTAAAAGTAGTAGTTAATAGATGCGCATAGTATTAGTTTCTGGTGGCCTCAATGCATGGTAGTGTGTAATCCGAAGAGTACTACCATCGTTCAGTGAAAGGCCATTCTTCGAAAGACCATCAGCCCTGAAATTGAAAAATCCGGAAACATGCATGATGTTGAGATTATCAAACAGATCCATGAGAAGTCTAATTTTCCTCTTTCAGTGATCAAGAGAGGCTACCTTAAGAACATTAGACTCCATTACCCATCCAATTATAACAAAGGAATTTCCAAAGAAACATTGGGTAAATGGAAAGGACAAGAAAGTCTTTCTTATCAAAATATGGTAAAAATGGGCATAAAATTTTTAAGATAAGAGTGACCACTTCCACTTGTTTTATTTTAATAATTTTCCATATGACACCCTCATTCTCTTGTACATATTCCTAATCAAAAGCTCTGATCCAAAGCTCTAATATTCTATTTTTATGAGGAGCTTCCAGCCGTGGTCACAGATTTCAAAAATTCCCATTTTTGCAGAAGCCCTAATTTTCCACTTTTCTGATCAAAGTCCCGAACTAGGGTTTGATCAAGCCCGACCTTCTGCCCAACCAAAAATTCTGATCTTGGTCTCTAAATTTTGATTTTGATGAGTATCATTCATCCGTGGTATCCGATTACAAAAATTCCAACTTTCTCCGAAGCCCTAAATTTCGGAAGCCATGAATGAAGGTGCTAAAAAATAATTCTGTTTTGACAGAAATATGTACCTGATTGTTTCTGGTGTAACTCCTAACTTTTCGATCCACAGGGTCTGAATAATTTTCCTAAGATATCCCAACCTGTTATCTTTCCATCCCGACAGGTCTGACCTCAATTGGATTCTCTGAGAGAGAGTTATGCCAAGTGTCGCAACGTGACTTGTTTATGAGATAATACAGGAGAGAGAACTTGTACGGCGTGCCACATGTCCCTGGTTCAACTTCGGCCTCTGAAAAATTTTCCTGAGATATCCTGACCTGTTATCTTTCCATCCCGATAGGTCTGACCTCAATTGGATTCTCTGAGAGAGAGTTATGCCACGTGTCGTAACGTGACCTATTTATGGGATAATATAGGAGAGAGAACTTGTACGACGTGCCATGTGTCGCTAGTTCAACTTCGACCTCTGAATTTTTTTTTCTGAGATAGCACAGTTTGTGTACTACCTGTCACTTTTTACGAAATTTCATTTGGAGCTTCCTAGCCCAAGTTATGACCTTTTTCCCAAGGTCACCTGATTTTGACTCAGATCTGGAAGAGGCAGAAACCCTATATTGTACAGATCATAAATCACAAAGTACAACGAATTAGAGGTTTTCCTTTGGAAACAAGGTACATGGGGATCTGATCTTCGACCTGTAAAAGTTTCAGATTCGAAAATTTTCCAAAATGGATTTATAGCGAAAGTGCTATGATGACTGGTTTTTTCTATATCAAGCCCTAGCATCATAAGTGCAACAAGTGTCATACATGCCATATCATGCCTTCTTTCAGGCTAGCTCTAATACCATGTTAAATTTTCAGAATTTACTTCAATATGATCTAGGATCTTAATTGAGAGAACAACATGTACAACATATCTACAACATATTAATCATGGACACAATAATGCAAGCACACAAGAGACACAGAGTTTACTTGGGGAAAACCATAAAGATGAAAAACCCCAATAACTTCCTCAGAGATAGATAGAGCAATGATACAACCAGAATATAAGAGATAGTCTTCTCCTAGCAGCAGAGCCTCCTCCTCCACAAGTGCGCCACTCTCCCAAGTGTGAGTGAGAGAATAGAATGTGTAAAATGAGAGAGACACACTCTCTATTTATACACTAACTTGACTTGACCTTTACTCAACTAGGTTGGCCTCAACTTAACCACTTAACATAATGCTGACTGGGACGACCCCCACTAGAGTGGTCTAATAACCCTTTGACCCACATGGCCGACCCCCAATAGGGTGGTCTAATAACCCTTTGACCCACATGACTTATACAGGGCTGACCCCAACAAGGTGGTCTAATAACCCATCAAGTATAAGTTACGACACTTACAATATAAATGACGACACTTCCATATAGAGGAATAATAAAATCTCTATAGGAATACAACCACTTCTGTATAGAGGAATAATAACATATCTATAGGAATAAAATATACATATATGTGAAATACATTCCGAAGTTACATATACATCAACAACTTCTTCCTCTCTTCTCCTTTCTTCTTCTCGCCTTCTCTCTTCCTCTACTATTCGACGAGTCTCCAACCACACCTCTTTAGTAAATCTAGTTCTGTCGATATGATAGATCTCCTCTCTATCTGGTGCACCTACAATGCTTCCCTTATCTTCATGAGTTTTACTTTCTGCAACAGGAGTTGAAGGTCCCGTTGTATTCTCCACTGTGGATGTTGAATGTTCAAGATTGGGAGGAACAAAATTTTCCCTGCCTGTAGAGTTCCGTGGTGGTCTAGTGGAAGAATCAACTCTAGCAATTATCTCATCAATTTATGTGTGTCTTCCTTGACCTGCATTACGACCTCGACCTATTCCACCTGCAATGTTAGTATTCAAAGGGGGTTCTCGATTTGTTTTTCTTGTATTCATGCATGCTGCAAAATAATTAAACTAAAATAAAATCAAATGAAACCAACTACTAACTATGTCTATCTATTACCATCCCCGACAATGGCACCAAAATGTTGGTCACCCTATATGCCAGTTAATGAAAGCTAACACACAAGATGGTCAATATAAATTGTCAAACACAGGGAGGTCTTTTATTTCAATGGTAATAAGCATAATTTGTGCATAAACATGTCAAGCAGTTGATTTGCTAAATGTAGATAATGATCCTGCCAATCTATCCAGCCAAACGCACTCCAGAAAGCAAACTAAGCTAATTCACACATCTAGGGAATTGATTGAAACTACCTTCCTACAGAAATCACCCTAGCAGTTATAAAATTAAAAATAGAAATAAACCAGATTGCTTTTGCAAGAAGTTAAATCCTATAATTATCAAACTACAATAGTTGATCTTTACCATAATGATCTATCTAGCAACTACTGTTACCCAACCATAATCTGCTTACTTTAATTCAATTGAAGATACAACAACAACCATAATCTAAAGCTTGAACTCTAACTGATAATTATTGGAAATCCTAGAAAGCATAAACAACTGAAAGATATTGTAATAGAGCTTGGCTGTTACAGCTGATTAAAACACACATGCATTAAATGAATTATTCTACACAATCGACTGTCACACCAATCTGCTACAGCTATTCAAAATGCAATTATGGAATACCAATAGGAAAGCTAATTCTCTGTTACAGCTACCAGTAACATCTGCAATAATTCCACACCACACAACAAAAGTAAAGCTAAACTATTCTACCTACTTAAACCGACTATCTCTGTGAGAAGGCGGGCCCTGGCCTTCTAACAAAGACACCAAGAATCACAACAAATTAAGACACAGAAATGAAGAACTCTGCTCTCATATTATTGATGGAAATTGACAGCGTCAACGCTCTGTTACAACTTATACAAAATGGTAATTGTCCAACCCCAGGCTACGAGAGCCTTTGCATATTTATACATTGACAGTACAGATAACGATCCACTAAACTCGTGCAGCAATGAAGATCTATGATCTTCATGTTGTGGAGTTACACCTAACTGATACAGCCGTATTAAACAAGGATGTTAATCATGAAGGATGTTGTTGCTCTAATAATTAATGGGTCAGCAGACTCAGCAACTGGAATGCAACCTGTCTGTCATAGCTAGGTTCTATTTCATTGGAATCTGTTACAGTGAGGATCTATTACAGTTCACGTGGAGGATGCGCTATCCCTTTGAGTCATGAAGAGATGGTGCTTTGAAGAGTAACAGTTGGTGCCACTTGGATGATAGACCTGAGCTTTGGACCTTAACTAAATGAAATCACACAGATCAGTCATAAACTAAGGACTAGGATCTCAAATCTTAAAAATCTTAGGCATAAAATAAATAAAGCAATAACGAATTATACCTGTCAACATCATTGATTGATCTGTAGAAAGACATGGATATAGCTTATGAAAGTAGGATGAAATCAGGGAAAAATGATGTAATAAAGATGGCCAAAAAGGGGCATTTCCTAGACCCAATAGTACCCTATGGTATTCCAATTTTAGATCCAACTTGGTGAAGTGCTTGGCACGTTTCAACTAATCTAGCAAGTCATCATTCCTGGGCAGAGGGTACCGATTCTTGAGGATGATCTTATTTAAATCTCTATAGTTGATACACATTCTCTAAGTCCCATCCATCTTGGGCACTATGATGCCATGTGACTGATAAGATGAGGTACTTCGTTGAATTAATCCTTGGTCCAACAATTGCTACAACTTTTTAGTCCCTTCATTTGCTTCTGGTATGGATTGTATGTATAGTCCTATGTTTGGGAATAAAGAGTTAGGAAACACTTGTATCTCATGTTGAACCATCCCTGTTAGGTGGTAACCCTTCAGGATGTTGGAATGCTTCTTTGTATTCCTATAAAATATCTTTCAAATGGTGTTTTTTCTCTTTAGTACATCCATCTGGGGATGCATTTACTTTTATAGAATCATCTCCTTGTTGATGATGTCTCAATAAGATAAATACAAACCTTCTATTTTAGTTATAAATTTATTTTGTAGGTTGGCACATACCATAGAGGTCTTGGATTTACCTTTGCATGCATTGATGATGATGTGGTTCCCATCCTTGACAAGGTAGTATTGGTTTCCTCTCACCATGAAAAACGCATTCCTCATGTACATGTAGGTACTTTCGAACACTACACCACACACATCAAGTGTTGCCACATCTGCCTCCACTTTATCATGTGGTTTTCACTTATGGAAAATTTGTTCTTACACTACTTAGTGGCCCTTAGATATACATCCTTATTTACCCATCCCAATGGGTATGCGCGAGGATGGTCATCAAATTCTAATTTAATCTTACTCACCAGATCCTTTGCTATGAGTTTGGCCTACGAACCATAATCAATTAGAGCATCCACCTCCTCTTTCTTATTAACTTAGATCCTAATGTGGAATATTTTATTCATATCCTTCTCTTCCTTAGGATGTAGGCTATTCAACTTCACCTCTTTCTACACTATATTGCAATCAATATTTTCATCTATATCAATGTTGTTCTCTACTTGGTTTCCCAAATCCATGACTAGCATGTTATTCTTCTTGGCCTCATCCTTGTGGCTCTTTGGATTTAGCTCTAGATGTAGCTTCTAACACTTTAACTTTGGCATGACCATCATTATTGAAATGGTTAAAATGGTTCCTTGGATCCTCACACTGATGTGTAAATCACTTTCTCTTAAATTTCCCTACGTACACCCACATTAGATCCCAGTTTCAAAATATTTTCCACAATACAAATCTTTCCAACCTTCTATCTCCTCAAAACTATGGTAAGTTAGGTATGCTTCTCTTTAAGATTTTTGAGCACATGAATACAATTTTTAAGCAATCTAGATAATTCTTTCTTTTATTTTCTCTTAAGGTCTGATAGACCAAATTTGGTCTCAGTGAACGTTAACCATCATCATCACCAATTGTTGTTGTCTTATTACCCTTTCCTTTCTACTTATTATTTCCGTCCTTGGAAGCACCTTGTTGGTGTTTGCTTCAAACCATATGGTTTTCATTTATTCTTGTCCATCCCCAAATTTCATTCTTGTACACAAGGCTCATAAAAAATCCTAGGTTTAAAGAGAATCACTTTCCTCCTTAAATGACTATGGAGACATATTCTTGAGGAGTACATATAAGTTCTTGTGAGATATTCCCAACATAATGGATTGTTTTTCTAAATTGAGTGGTGTACCCTTGCACAATTTGTCCTTGCTTTTGTTGAAAGTAAGGGAAATGGATCCAATGGTTTTATTTTACCCAATACAGTAAAACTACAACCAAATGAGGGTTTTAATCACCTCCAACTTAGTTACTAGGGGATCATTATCCATTCTAAGTATGTCCACATGTATTTCCCACAAAGTTTTGCCATGGACCTCTAACAATAGTAGGGAAAATGGTATATTTTTATCTTCTCCTAGGTTTTGAACACTGAATAGACTTCTAATTATTTTAATCATTGATTAAAATTAACAACATCAATATCAAATTAATAGGGTTTGATTTCCACTTGGATTTCATGTTAAAGCTAGTGTCTGAGTTAGAGGTACCAAACCCCTGAAGGTGATTTACTTATGCTTTTATTTTTGTCAATATGTCCTATGATTCATCCCTTGGATTGTTATTGGAATCAAGTGCTAGCTGATGATAACTAGACAATGATTGGGAAACCAAAATTTACACTATGCATGCTTAATAGTAGGGGTCTAGGGTATTTTTATTCCAACTCATAATATAAGGTAAAACTCTTTTTTTTATATAAAATTACTAGACTACCCTCCCACCATGCATGTGGGATAAATAAGACACAAATTCTAATCAAGGTTTGAGATTGACCCAAGCTGAAATAAAGGGCATTCGAGTCTTTAACTTCCAAAGGGCATAACCATTGGCTCCAAGTGTTAGAATTGAGAAAACAAAGAATCACTAGAAATATGGAACTACAAATAAGACCTTGCGAATTTTCTCATGGGATGATTTATTTAGGATTGTGCTCATACTTTAAAACAATAGTTGGGGTTGAGTGCTGGTAGCTAATAACTATGAGTTGGAACCTTGATTTCCAATGGATGTAACTTGAGCTCCATGTGTCTAAATTGCCTAGATAAGAGATTGTTGGAAATATAAAAGTGTGGATAACATCCAAAGAGTTATTTCCAAACTTGATATGATCTCCATATGCATGCCTAGAAAACTAAAACACATTCACAACATTTTTCTTCCCCATAGTTTTACATTGCTTTGGATGCAAGTTGATAAAAAGGTAAAGCAAGACCTGGGTTAGAGCATGAGACACTACAACAATTTACCCCTTTAGCGCAGGTTTAGGCATGTAGGGGTATGGCGAAAACCACCTCTAAAAGTTTTTTAGAGCTTTCGGGGCGGTTTTTGAAACCCCCTCCCCCCAAAAAATTAAGAAAATTGAACTTTTGGTGGTGGTTTTTTAATAGCCGCCTCTAAAAGTCCAATTCTCACGACTTTTAGGGGGGGTTTTAAAATAATTGCCCCTAAATGTGTTTTTTAAGGTGGTTTGTTTACAAGCCCCCCTAAAATCACGAGAATTGAATTTTTGGAGGTAGTTTTTTAACAACCACCTCTAAAAGTTTGATTTTTATGACTTTGTTTTTTTTGTTTTGGGGGGGGGGGTTTAAAACAACCGCCCCTAAATGTGTTTTTTAAGGCATTCTTTTGACAACCCCCCCAAAATCCATGAGAACTTAAATTTTGGTGACGGTTTTTTAACAACCGCCTTGGAAAGTTCAATTCTCATGCCTTTTTTTTGGGGGGGGGGGTTAAGAAGACCGCCTTGATGCAAGTTTATTCCTTAGTTATTAGAAGTTGTAAAGGAAAAATTTGACATTAATTTATGTTTTACGTACTTTGAAAAAAGTAAATTACATTTTTTTCTTCATAAGTTTGATTAGTCGATGAAGGCTATCAAATTTGTATTTGTTTGTGGTACGTATCAATGTGAAATAAAAAATTGAAAAAGAAGTCAAGTTGGAAAGTTGTTACCTACCTACCATAATAACATATCTAAAGTGTTTGATATTTATGAGGAAAGATACGATAAATAGAACATCGTGTTTATAGATGAAGCTAGGTATCATAATGGGCATAATAGAGAGGAAAATTGTTTTAAAACCATCCTAGTTGGAAATATGATGGTTCTTTGGAAAGATATGGACTTATATGGTCTAATATCTGTAATTTTCTAAGCCATTGGCAAAAAAATGCATGAAGAGATACTTGAAAATGCTTACAGAAACGGTTCCTGGTTATTCATTTTAGAGACTTGGAAAATGATTTCATGGTTAATGTTCTTGTTATGTAATACAATACTTTATTTATATTGATACTTATTTTTGGTAATTATATACGCATATGTGAAGTATATGAAAACAATTTTGTTTTATTATCTTTGATATAAATGGCATTCACTGAGGAATTTATCAAACGAACAAATCAATGGTATTTCTCAACCCTCAATCAAAATTTTGGATCATGCATAGAACTCAATTTGATTGTAAGAGCATGGTTCTTGTGGATGAATGGAAATTCAAATGATGATAATTATAAGTTGGAATATAGCCAAAAGTGAGATTATTTTTAGAAACATGAAATAGTTATTTGTATTAAAATGCCAAGGAAATCAATAACAACCCAAGGTTTACAATGATTTCAATAAAAAACAATTTTGTTTTACTATCTCTGATATGAATGGTGTTCACTAAGGAATTTCTCAAATGAACAAATCAATGATAGTTATCAACCCTAAATCAAAATTTTGGAGTATGCATAGAGTTCAATTTGATTGAAAAAGCATGGTCCTTGTGGATGAGGAAATTCAGATCATGATAATTATATGTTGGAATATATCCAAAAGTGAGACTATTTTTAGAAACATGTAATAGCGATTTGTATTAAAAGGCCAAGGAAATCCTTAACAACCCAATATTTACAATGATTTCAATAACAAAATTTCTACCCAAATTTCAACATAATCTTCCAAAAATCCTTCATCATGATAGGACCATATTACATACAAAATATCTAGAAAATTCCTACATCTATACTACCTAATAAATTGTGCTATTAATACTATTAAAAACATTTAAACAAGACATATTTATGAAAATCCATGGCCAATGTGGTCTTCATCCATGAATTATTCATTACGATCCTAATCTTGATCCTGAGAACTTGGACCTTCAAATTTCCCGATAGTAGTCTGATGGTCAGTCTCTTCTTCTATTTATTTTGAGTCCATACATAACCCAATATGAGGATGGATTCCTAGGGACAAGATGAATACCATATTTAAATGCATTTCTGATTCATTGGAAAGGTAAATTTGTTATATTTTTTTCCCTTGTTCCTTGACTTTGGATTCAATCTGATCATGCTCCCAGTCCCATTCATCCATGCAATTGTTGATATGGACAATGGACTCCTTCATGCCCTCTAGTTGAGAACGCATTCTCCTTAACATTACCTCAATGTTCTTAATCTCTCCCAGGTCAAAAATAGTAAATCAATATCCATAGGGAAGCAGGGAGAGCGAGCAACATAGAATTCCCCCTCCATATTATCCAGTGTCACAAATCAAAGACACAAAGCGTTAATTTTCCACATGTTTAGAAACAAAGGAACAACCACAGGAAACTTACTAATTTTACCACTACTACATTTTGACGCAAAATCCGACGAAAAAATACGACGGCGCGTGGATTTATCTTTATAAACTTACCAAAAAACACAAGTGTACAATTTTTTTTTTAAATGTGGCAACAAGCGTCGAATATGCGACGGCGCGTTTAGTAAACGTTGGTTAAGCGACGTCTCTTTTAGTACACGTCGGTTAAGCGACGGTTAAGAGAGCACGTTTAATAGGTCAGATATATGAAATATGTATAGCCGTCGCATAGCCGACGTGTACTAAAAGAGACGCCGTTTAAATCCACGCGTCCTAAACGCGCCGTCGCATATTCGACGCTTGTGGCCATTATTTGCAAACACTCATATAAATAGAGATGTAGGCCTAGGTTCATAATCTCACACACTCACTCTCGCACAAATCTCTTGGACAAGAAATGCGAAATTCCTAAGGAGTATTAGGGTTTGGTTTTTGGCCTTGTGCTTTTGTGGGGATCTTCCCACTTGGTCTTGGATTTTTGGTCTTGCTCTTTGGTGACTTCTCTCTTAAAGTATCTCTTGGTTAATTTCTTGGTTTAGGGTTTGGTTTTTGGCCTTGTGCCTTTGTGGGGATCTTCCCACTTGGTCTTGGAATTTGGTCTTGCTCTTTTTGTGACTTCTCTCTTGAAGTATCTCTTGGTTAATTTCTTGGTTTAGGGTTTGGTTTTTGGCCTTGTGCCTTTGTGGGGATCTTCCCACTTGGTCTCGGATTTTGGTCTTGCTCTTTGGTGACTTCTCTCTTGAAGTGTCTCTTGGTTAATTTCTAATTGGTTTATCATTGGTAAATATTTCTTGGAGAAAGTTTGTCCTCTTGTGTTAGGGTTTACCCTCACTAGTTAGGGTTTTCTCTTGTGGATTTGTCTTTGACTCTTGTCGAAAAGAAGATTCATCATATACTTGGTTTTGTTTTGAGTTAGGGTTTACCCTCACTTAGGGTTTGCTCTTGTGGATTTGGCTTTGACTCTTGTGGAAAAGAAGATTCATCATATACTTGGTCTTGTCTTGAGTACTTAGGGTTTACTCATGTGGATTTGGTTTTAACCATTGTGGAAAAGAGGACTCATCATATACTTGGTCTTGTCTTGAGTTAGGGTTTACTCATGTGGATTTGGTTTTAACCATTGTGGAAAAGAAGACTCATTATATACTTGGTCTTGTCTTGAGTTAGGGTTGACTCATATATTATGGATTTGGTTCTAACCCTTGTGGAAAAGAAGACTCATCATATACTTGGGTTTGCTCGTACTTTGTTCTTAGGGTTTGAGTAATAAAATGCCACGTAACAATAATGTTATAGGTCATCAAGATCATCTAGAACAAAATCGAGAATTTCTTGCTAGGTTGTGGGATGGAGTGGAAAGAAGGGGTGATGGAAAATGTTATTGTCCTTGCAATCGATGTAGGGGCTTTAATAAGAGAAGGTTACTGATCTCAACAGCTAAAAAACATTGTAGGGAACATGGACATGTTGAGGGGGGGAATGAATATCATCCATTGGTAAGTCATAATTTATTATATATCATGCGGTCTGTTTGTGCTAGAAATTGTTTCCAGGCCACAAAGAAACAAGCCAACACAATCTAAAAAATACAATAAAGTAAAAGTAGGTTTTAGGCTAAGTTGCCAGGGTACTTGGGTACTGGGACGGGTACGGGTACGGGTACGCCACTTTTTGAAATAGGGTACTTGGGTACGTCGGGGTAATGTAGACATATATATATATATATATATAGATATATAATTTTATAAATTTATAATTAATAATTATATTAATATATTTATAATTAAATATAAATATAATTAATAAAATTGAAAATTAAGCTAAATTAAAATTAATAATTATTAATACGAAAAAATTTAAAATTGAAAAACTTTAAAATTATTGCAGGAACATTTTCTTTTATGATAATCTGTCTGTAGCCATATCAAGGAACTTGGCCACTAGTTGTTGTTTACCTTTTGATTTATACCCATCCATGTTTGATTCCATTCAAATGCTTTTTTCCTTTTTGTTAGTGCGCTCCATTTTATGAGAGCTGTAAAAGCCTACTTGTCCTTTTTAAATGTCTCATGCAGACGTGTTTTAACTATTAATATGAGGTTGCAAAAGGTCATCATGCTAAAAACGTTAGGTTGATTTTCCTAAACATTAAACTCGCCTTGATTTGTAGTTGGCAATGTGGCATCCTTGATAATTGGATTTTTAAGGACCCTAATTCATTTTACCATTTTGTCAAAAAGCCAAGTTAATCCTCTTTTCTGTTGCTAGGTTTGACAAACTGGAAAGCAAGTTGACTGTCTTATTATAATTAGCATTTATGCTAATCCTACCAAAGCTACAAACATGCCTTGAATAAAAGCTGCAGTTTATCTTGCTTGGTTGGTTAACTGTGGTTGGAAAGCATGCTGATTTAACCAAGCTAAAGTCATAAAAAAACTTGCTATTCTGAAACCTTAAGTGAAATTGGCCATTCCAACCTAGAACTCGATCTCCTTTTCATGTGGGGTAGGATTCCTGAAATTGTCAATGTTACTCCATGAGTGGATTTCATAACTGACAAGCTGTGTTGACCTTGGAACTTTATTCTCGGGGGAAATTGTTAAAGTGATTAGATTACAGCAGGACTGAATATATGACAGTGAGATGGCAGTTTGTCAAATATTGCTATCCTGGAAATAATACTAAGCCTGGTGTGCTGATTAGACATAGCATAGCCTTGGAAAAAGTGTGATGTGATGATACTTGTAAACATATTAGTTATTATACTGAAAGACAGCTAAATGAATGAGGTAAAAGCACTCTAATAGGCAGTTCTCATGCATGTTCTCTAATTACAACCATGCAAACAATAGAAATTATGAGACAGAGCTGCTGTAGTAGTTGTTTTTTTGAGTCATGTCCATTCATTAACACCATGTATATTGGGCCAGCCTTTGACATGAGCAACCTGAATCTTTAGTTTGGAAAGCATGCTAATGGGTGTATAACTTTTAAGTTGTATAATCTAAAGTTTTAAATTTACAGTATTACATTACTGTATAGTGTATTAGTAATTAGCAATAAAATAAGTTAATAAGTAATAAGTAATACTAATAACCGTGAAATTTCCAGTCTGCGTTTCAATTTCATGCCCGGAAGTACCCTAAAATCCGTGACCAAGTACTCGGTACTTGGGTGAAGTACCCGGTACTTATGCGGTACTCCCAGAGGTACTAGTCCCGGTACCCGGTATGGCGGTACGGGTACCCGGTACTGGTACGGGTGCCCAACCCCCCGGTATGGGTACCCTGACAACTTAGGTTTTAGGGTTTTTTGATAGGTTTTCTGGTTATAAAGTTTGATGACTAAAGGGAATACATTCATGAGCCAAATAGAAACTGAATCACAAGAAAAAGAGAACAAAGATGCATAATATAATTACCAGTATCCAACAGAATATGATTTTGAAGTTCATTCATAAAAGACAAGCACTACCAGCATACAAACCATAAACCAACAATGAATTTATCAATTATGTAACTAAACAAGTTAAAAATGAAGCCAAAACACAGACTAAAGGGTAAAAAGGATCATATATATTTCATAATTCTGTTCAGCAAATACACATGAGAGTTATAGTACTTAGCTCATAAACAAGTCACAGACCTCCTTAAGCCAGCCAAAAATCGAACTCTGTTTCTGTCTTTCTTCTCACTCTAAATACTATTTTTTACAAAATTCGTTAGGGTCTAAACCCTAACTGCTTTCAACCAAATCCTCGATGGGTTAAAGTGAAATAAAGTCTTTCCTCTAGAACATAACTAAAAAAATAACTAATTAAAGCATCTATTAAAAGCTCCATAAGTAACTGACTAACTGCCAACTCAAAGGTCTTTGGCAGCTTCGACTAGTAAGGCTATTCCATCCGATATTTGAGCCTTTTTTCTATCTCTCTTCTGCTCAGCTTCTGTCTCTGCTAACTTCCTTGTAAGCTTTTCATTCTTCTGCTGCAAGTCTTTGACATTCTGCTTCAATTCTGCATAATGCAAATATGTGCTTCTCTTTCTCTTCAAGGCTTCTTTAGATATTGTTATTAGCTCTTGATAATTTTAATTCACTTCCTGTAAGTCTTCTCTTAGCCTTCTATTTGCTAAGACTAGGGAATCATTAGTCTCTTGCATGCATTCCATTTGATGCCTATATTGTTTGATGGTTCTTTGCAGGTTCTCCATGTCTGAGTCAAAAACCTTCCCTGTTATGGTATTTTGCATCTCACTGGGCAGCCAAGGGACATTCAGTCTTCTGAAAATATCCTCATCTTCCTGTAACAGCTCTGAAGATACACCATGAAAAATAGGGTTTTCCTGACTTGTTGTTTCAATGGGTGTAGTTTCATCTATCAAGTTCTGATTTTCAGAATAAGAAACCTCAATTTCCTTCTTTTGTTGTTCCTTTATTATTTCATCTTTTAATTCCAGAAACACAGCAGATAATTTTGTTTGAGTGAGACTGCAATCTTCTGCTGACTTCAATGACCTTTTTTCTTTCGTATGCTCATAAACTGGACTGTTTATAACTGCTTCCTTCTTGATCTTGAGTTCTTCATCTGAAGATTCATCATCAAGTACATTTATCTCTTCTGTCTTCATTCTAGGGTTTAGCAACTTTTTCATATTCAGCCTTAACTTGTTTTTAGATCTGGTTTCTGGTCTCCATTCTGAAACAAGTTCTTTTACCATCTTCAAAGTTTTTCCTTGATGCTTAATTGTGGCTAGCTCTATACCTTCGATTTTGGTTTTCTTTTTCTTTGGCTTCTTTGTTTTATCTTCTTGACTGTACTTTTCTGTGTATTCCATCCCAGATTCAGTTTTGAGAGTGAATTCATCCTCTTCTAGTAAATATCCCTCATCCTCAGATAGGACAGTGATGGGGCTTCTTCGTTGAACCTGAATGTCCTCTTTTTCTAGAGCACCCTTTTCTGTGACAACAATTTTCTCTTCACTGAGAGTTTCTGCTGGCGCCATGTGTTTCTCAGGCTGATCTTCTTGTTGTGGAAACAATGAATATTTACCTTTACTGTCAGCTACAACCCTTTGAGGTTCATTGTTACCCTTCAAAGGTTCTGGTTCTTCTTCAAATTTAATCTCTTTTTTGTCTTCAGACTTGCTCTCCTGACCTAGTTTTCTGACTAGAGATTGACCTTTGTCTGCATGCTTTTTAGCTTGCTACTCTTTTTGCTTGGTCTGAAAACCAGACCAAAACAAGAAATTCTCCCATGTATTCCCTTCTCGTTGTAGAACTGTACTAATAATAAGCTTAATCAGACCATGATGTAAGATGGATTGTGTAGTATGATCATGATGCCCCTTAATCCTGCTTGACATCTTTTGCAGACTTTTGAATAAGAAGAAAGGAAGGTTCATTTTGGATTCACCAATCAGATGCTGTAGAAATCTAAAATGGTATTTGAAAACATAAGCATATCTGCCTTCACAAGTGATATAGCTTTGTAGAATTTTAATGGGCTGCACCCATTCATCCCTGACCTCCTGGATTAACACCCCTTTGCGCCAGTCTGGAGTAATACCAGGTAAAAGGTACCTTTGATCATCAAAAGTGAAAGGCAATTTTTTGAACCACATTTCACCATCATTCTTGACTCCTGTAGCTTCAGCAACTAAATCCACAGTCAGTTTAAACTTTAAAGTATCAAATACTATCATGTCTTCCTTATAGCTTTGGGCAAATTTATAAGAAACCTCAGTGTTATAGCCATTGATTTTCTTGAAGAAATCCAACCAACCATCATTTTGAAAAAGCTTTGCACAATCTGGAAATTTGTCAATCCAATTTAGCTCAGTGGGTTCGATTCTATTTGTTTTGCCACTTTTACCCATCTGCTTTCAACAACTGAAACCTATGTACTTTTGGAGTTCTATTGATGAGCTAACATGTTGCTTTCAGATTTTGAAGAAGTAGTGGCTTAATGTATCGCTAAATTTCAAATTTCCACTTGTCACAGCGTCTCAAAGAACTCTTAAACTGATCTATTTTTGACAAGAGCTTTGTTTAGAACCTATATTCATGTTTTCCCTAATGAATTTGAAGAAAACAAGCTTTTATGAGAAAAAACCCCAATTTAGCAGCCGCTATCGGTTTAATGCAGAATACCCTATTCTCGCTTTGATGTGGATGTTTAAATCAATTTTTTAGGTACTTGGTTGTTCAATTCCTCTGTGCAAGTGTCTTCAGGTCTTTAATTCACTACCAGCTGGTAGAACGAGCAAGCCCTAATTTCTCTGTAACTGCAACTTCTGGATTTCAGGCACCTGTCCTCTCTCCACCTATTTTCCAGCTTCGTGATGTTTTTGTGAAATAACTCCTTTCACGTCAAATTCGTCTAACAACTCCTCCTGTCATGATATGCATTGTTCCAGCTAATAATCTCCACGATCTCTTCCACGATCCAGCAGCACCTGTTTTCATAATTACTACTGGAGCAACACGTATCAACAACCTTCATTCATGTGATTAGTTACTTAGCAATGAAACCATGCGAAAATTTAGATTAAAAAATAATGATTTCGGCTGGCGCGATATTCTTGTAGCGCCACTGTATTAACTTTTCATGATTGCGCTACAAGAATAATCTGCATTCAAATTTTGGCCCAATTTCAACTATTTTTCCAGTTTAAATGATACACCACACTCTTTGAGTATGTTTGTGACATCCTTACTTAATATAAATCCTATTTATCCCTTCAAATCCTAAAAGAAAATAATAAGAAATCTAAAAGCAAGCAAAAAATTAAAAATTTCATTTGAAAATAAAAAATTTCCTAAAGGAAGCAAAATGAGAAAAATTTAGCAAACGAGCAAAATTAAAATCAAAATCACAATCAAAATATAAAATCGAAGGAAACAAGTTCATGACTTAACACGGTCTTTATATTGAGAGTTTTTGTAATTGTATATTGTATCATTTTTATTTTTGTTACTTATTAATCGACATGACTAACGTTCTTTGTTTGATGTTTTAATTGTAATTATAAAGCAAGGGCCTCCTAGGGCTGTTCCGAACATGGAGAATGTGGTAATTGCGGAACAACTAGCGCAGGAAGAACAATATGCAGGTCCTTCGAATACTGATCATGATCAAGTTAATGATGATCATATGGAATTAAACGATTATCATGACGATAACATAATTGAGGATGATGGTGCAAATACATTAATCAATGATGCATTTAATGTTAGAATGGACGATGATCAACATCATGCACCGCCAATTGATGACTTTGAAGATATTAATGATTTACCTACACTTGAGAAGGCGACGGAACCGATTTTTGAAGGCTCCCACATAAGTGTTCTCTCTGCTGTGTTGCTGATAATGAACTTGAAGGTTATGAATGCTTTTTCAAACACATCCATCACGCTGGTGTTAAGGTACGCATGTGATTATATGTGATCCATCGGATCTCAACTTTAGTGCATATACTCCAAAACTATGTCACACCTTTCAATCAAAACCACTTTGATCTTATAATATACTCCAAAAAATAAGGATGTATTTGTTGTCGTTAATATTATTCTCTTCAAATATTTATACTAACCATTTTTTTTAAATTTGTTGTAACAGCTTGATAGGTGAATATTTGTTACCGGCATCGAATAAATTACCTCGCACATATCGAGATTTAACTTCCATCATGAAATATGTTGGAATGGAGTATCAAGCAATTGATGCATGTCCTAATGATCATATTTTATATTATAATCAGTATGAGCTTGCAACAGAATTCCCTATATGTCATAGCAGTAGATACCGAATAGATCAACTAACCAAAAGGTGTCTCGTAAGGTTCTTTGTTATATTCCCATTATTCCACGCTTGCAACGACTGTTTAGGTGCAAAAACATAGCACAATTTATGGATTACCACGCACGGAATAGAAGTGGAGATGATTTTCTTCGAATGCCTGCAGATGGTTCTGCATTTACAGACATGGAGGAAAAATGGCCACACTTTAAAGAAGAACCTCGTAATGTTAGACTTTCTTTGGCAGCGGATGGTGTCAATCCATTTGCAGAGATGAGATCTACTAACTCGGTCTGGCTTGCTTTTGTTATCAACAATAACATTCCTCCATGGATGTCAATAAAGAGGGAGCATATAATGTTGGCAATGATTGTTCCAGGTATAATTTGTACTTTAGAATAGTGTTTTTTTAATGCATTAGTATTTAATTTGTCATGAAGATCAATATTGTTGCATATTCATGTCATATATATTTTTCATTTACTTATATGTATTGTATTTGTTGTTTTCTTTTAGGTAAGTTCCAAGTTAAAGATATGAATGTATATATCGAGCCTCTTGTTGATGAACTACTTAAGCTATGGAATGGTGTCACTATGTATGATGTATCTAGACCAGTAGGGCAAAGGGAATTTCAGTTCCATGCAATGCTTGCCTGGACAATTCACGATGCTCCAGGGCTAACACATTTTTGTGGTCTTCAAACAAAGGGAAAATTTGCATGTCCAGTTTGTGGTCCCAAGATGAAATCTCGTCATTCAAAGAGTTTTTCAAAGGTAGTGTTTGATGAGTATAGGCACTTCCTCTCTAAGAATCATAGGTATCGAACTACCGAAAAACATCCTTTTAATGGGAAAGAGGAGACCACATTAAAACCACAGAGAATGACACCTCACATATGGAAGTTGCAATATAATAGAAATCCTCAAGGTATGAACCAATTTGTCTATCTTATATATTCGTATTGATCATCTCTTATATGTTTTTAATGTTTTATTTTGGATTGTATTAATTTTTTTTACTGTAATATGCTACATTTTAATCTCTTTAACTTATATATTGATTACTAATGGTCTGCATGAACATCTTGAAGGTGTAAATGGGCTTCCACGAGGAATGAAAAGTTATCCGAAACAATTTAGTAGGCTGCCTTACTATGAGCACTTACTAGTTGTTCATTTGTTTGATACAATGCATATCGGAAAGAATGTAACTGAAACACTATGGTGAATATTAGATAGAAGGAGTGACAAAGAAAAAATTGTCAAAATTTGCAGTGACATTCATGAATCCAATCATGCAATGAAAGATATCATTGAACATTTAAAAAATGATGGAGACCAAATTAATATAAGGTCACTTCCATGGTTATTGACTGAGCAACAAAGCAATGCAGTAAAAGAAGTGATACAAAAAATGAAATTTCCCACAGGATTTTGTTCGAACATAAAGAATATCTTAACAAGGAAAGGTGATTTTGGCGGGGTAAAAACGCATGATTGGCATATCTTCATTAAGGTAATTATATTTTTGGTATATATATTGGTATATTACAATACTGCATGTTTTTTGTTTACTTTTCTTAATTTTGAAAAATATATTGATGAGACATGTTCATTGTTACAGTATGTTCTACCTGTATCTCTCCCAGACAACTTTGACAATAATGTCAAACAGGTCATATATGATCTTGGAAAATACATGAGGTAATTAGAAACAATATTTTTCACGCATCATCATGTAATTTGTTTAATTCGTTGTATAACTTATGTGAATTGACATTTGTTTTAGTCAATCATGTAGATTTGTACTACAATCTTAAATTTTCGTCATTAAATGATATCATTATTTTCTTGCTTTACATGTAGATGGTTGTCATCGAAAGAAATCCACAAAGAAGATATAAAGTATTGGAAGAGAGAAATTCCTCGTTTAATGTGTCAAATGCAGAGATTTCTACGTTCGGCATTTTTCAATGCACAAGAACACTACCTCATACACCAAGTTGAGGAGATTGAATTGTGTGGACCTATACATGCAAGGTCCATGTGGATGGTTGAGAGGCACTTGAAATTTATGAAGGCTTTAGTTAGACAAAGAGCACGTCCAGAGGGTTCTATGGTGGAGGAATATATGGTATTTCAGGCCATGGTGTATATTGTTGAATATCTTCAAGGGTTGGGGTCTATTAAGACCGAATTAGATCGATGCATTGGTGATCCAAAGTCCACTAAGAAATTAGAAGGAGAGTACCTGATGGGGAAAGGTAAATCGAGGAAGGTCAAAGGTAATTATTAAATGGTGTTATAGATTAATAATGTTAATACATTTTAATAGTATCGTACATAATTATTTCATTTTTAATATTCATTAATGATATGCATCATTAATATTTATAATGTTACACTGCGTTAAGTAATTATAAATTTTTGAGTTGATTTATGTAATTTTATTTTCATGCAGTTGGTCGCGAGTGGGATGCACTACATTTGTACGTCGCAAACAATCTTGATTGGATGAAGGTATGGATTGAACGATGTAATCAATCTGGTCGAGGACTATCATGGGAAGGTGTGGCTTCATTGGTTAAAGAAGCACATCGCAATGGAGATGTCAATCTAACAGAAAGGGAAATCGATTTAGCATATGGTTTAAAAGATAAACAGGTAAGCATGATATTATAAATATATAAGCCATAATATTTTCAATTATGTCGATATTCATGTTCATATTGATTAATTTCATTTTATTTGCATACTTTAAGAACATAAAATACTTACTAGTTCATTATCAATTGCAGCTAAAACACCACAAGGCTATGTGGTGCAACGGTCGTAAATATCGCATTAAAAAGTTGGATGACACAAGGAAAACATGTGATTCTGGGATAAGTGCAGTATTTGAGGTCACTAATGTTTCATCTAGAAGCGACAGACGTCCAGAATTGTCAAAAAATCGATATTATGGATATTTGGAAGATGTCATTGACTGTGACTTTAAATCATTCAAAATAATTCTTTTTGTTGTGAAATGGTACAGGCTACAATTGAATCGATTTGATCCCGATAGAACTATTATTGAACATGCTAATGGATTTACCATGGTCAATACAAGGTCGCTTGAGTCATGAACGTTAGAGCCCTATGTTCTTCCAAGTCAATGTGAACAGGTATTTTACTCAGAAGTTCCTGGTAGATAGGGTTGGTCGTTTGTTATTAGACATGATCCAAGAGGAAGGCCGGTAAAGTATAATATTGTAGAGGAAGCTGAAGAGGGTGTTGAAGAAGAAGGTGATCATGTAGAGGATCAACATGAGTTGGATGTTGATGATCATAATGTTACACAGGAAGATGTTGAAGAGTTAGTTGAAGAAGATGATGTTAGAGACAATGATCATGATGAAGATGATATTGACGATCATGATCAATTTATTGAAACTAATTACAGCGACGACGATGATGATATAGCTGCCTCTAATCCTTATAATGTTGAATCTGGATCAGATGATACAGATGCAGACTTGGATGGAGAAGATGATCATGAAGTGCATTGAACATCATTCCAAGTGATGTGAGGGGGGGGGGGGGGCAGATGAGCTTCCACCTTCACGTGGTTGTCCCTGTTGAGTAGAGAATATTAAGATATTCTTGAAACAAAGAGAAGCTCGTTAAGGTATTTTACTCATAAGTTCCTGGTAGACAGGGTTGGTCGTTTGTTATTAGACATGATCTAAGAGCTGGAAGGCAGGTAAAGTATAATATTGTAGAGTAATGCTTTTACTAGTTTGCTTAAATAAATGAAATAGCATTAATGTTCAGAGTTCTAAACAAAATAACAACGTTCAGAGTTTTAAACAAGGCCGAGCTCCCAGATTTATTGGCTAGTATCATGCGGATAAGACTTAGTGGGAGGATAGGTCACGGGTTCAACTCGTCCGCCTTATTCATTTTGGCATAACAAATGTTGTTTTTAAATTATGGTTACAACCATATGCTACCCGCCAAAATTCTACTCTTTTACATATTTTAAAACATAAAAGTTTTTAAACCCACGCCAACAGTAGCAGAGCGATAGGGTTTAAACAGTCCCGTGCGAACAATAGCAGAGCTATAGGTTTTAAACCCACGCAACATTCGTTCCTTTTACTCCCTTGTTTATGCATAAGCAGTACCAGATGCGATGCAATATGTTGAGCTTTAATAGGTAGAATAGAGGTGGCTAGAGCTTGGGTAGGGGTTTAAGAAGCAAAGTAGGTAGCAGGAGCAGTCCGCCATTTCGTCGATTTGGAGCAGTCCGCCATTTCGATTTGAAGCTCAGTCCATTCAGCCCCGCCATTTCGATTTGAAGCTCAGTCCGCCATTTCGATTTGAAGCTTAGTTGATTCAGCCATTTCGATTTGAAGCTCAGTCCATTCAGCCATTTTGGTTTGGAGCTACCATTCCATTCCAAATGTCTTCAGTAAGTGACATTCTCATCCATAGCTTCATTTTCCTGATATGCACACTGTGTGGGACATTACATCTATAAATGTTCATTCTGTAGTCGGTCCAATTCCTCCAACTAGAAACTTGGCTTATTGATGCAGACACCACCTGCAATACCTAAGCAGACCCTTGATTCCCAAATTTTCTGTACTGGAATCTTCACTTAATATAGTCCTTTACCATTCTTCTCTTAGTTTTTCTTAGTTTCCAATTAACTCTGCGACAGAACTAAAAATAGATAACTGTCACTATACTTGGAAATTCTATCAAAATTGAGCAAGAATTCTCTATTAGCGAATTAAACACTTTACCTTTTGCTTAGCCCTCAATGGAATTTACTTTACACTCAAAGGTTAAACGCCACATGACCATTCATCATGACCTAAGCCCCAACGGAAAATCATTTATCGTACCAATTGTACCTTCTTTTTATTTTCCGCTTCCACCCAATGCACGACACGTATCTCTCAGCGGAAAACTCCACTTTGCCTCGAGCTTTGAACCGTCACTTTCCGCTGTGATCGTGATCGTTGATTTCTGACTTCACAACTCCGCTCTCATCCTGATCGTTAATCTCCTATGTGATCAGAACCATCCATTACTTAGATCATCAATCTCCACTCTGTTCTCGATCGTTGATCCCCAAATGTTATACATATGAGCGCCACTTACAGACTGTACATGTGAGCTAGGGCTTCTGCACTGTGACAATTATGATGACTCACAAACCATTACAATATTCCATGGAATCGCTGTTTCCCTTAACGAATCAGATGTATACTCGAAATAGAAGGCTAATCAAATCCCACACGGCTGAACAGAATGTTAACATATATATAGACTGTATTTTACCTTAGGATATACACTGTAACGTTTCCAATAATTCACACTTCATTTCAATAATCCTCAAACTCGATGCTTTCAGATGAAATTGATGAATCATATGTATCCAACCAATGATAATAGAAATATCACAACATATACATATGAGATGAATCATATATACTGATATTTTACACAATAGAGAGGAAATTTAATGATTCTCCATCATTTTATTACATTTCACTGTATGTAATCAATCACACTCTACACCCTGCTCTCTCCTCTCGAGCTCTGTGAGCTAACCTTCATCTAGGATAAGCTACCTATTCAAAATACTAAAGACTGCATTGATTTACAATGGATTTCTGTTTCCAGATCCTATGATTAAGGAACAGAGTCCTTAAAAACCTCAACTGACCCCTACGAGTCATCATTGACTCACTAACAATTAACAAACCCTATCTTATCTTTTACAAGTGGAAAGGATCTAGAATCCTTGACCATTATTCAAATTTTTCACAAATGAACAATTTACACAAATGTGAGACCCTAGGTCTCTTTGAATTCTCTTGACCTTGATGAAGTCATGGGTGACTTCTTTTTCATGAGCCTATGCTCCTGCATCACTTATGTCACCCTATACCAATGCCATCACATCCTTCCAAAATGATCTCTAAGGACTTTGTGACTAGTGCAGCAAAGTTGTGTTAGAAATCATGAGATAGAGGATCTGTGATTAATTCAATAAATACCCTATCCCAATAAGATAAACACAAGATAGATGTATCGCATACCATAAACACATATAAAGACTTCAAGAGAGTGTGCAATAGATAGGATTCCCTTGGGATGATGAATAATTCAATTGAATGAGATGATTACAATCCACAACCACCCACAGGTCCACCCATTAAGGGCCTCAATTACCCACCTAGTGGTTTGGAACATGGCCACAAGTGAATATTAGCCAAGATATCTCAACACCCCCGCCCCTGATTTTCCCCGTGTATTGGTTTCAGTTCGAAATTAATGTTTTTAATTACTTTTTTGCAGTCAGCTGATCGGGGCAAGTCCCTAATGGAGCCTGAGAGGCCGACACCCCCCCTACAGGCGATAGGTATATATACCACATTTTTACTTATCTGCTTCTTTAGAAAGTACAGTTGTTTAATTATGATATCAACGTGGTCAATATTTAAATATGTTTTTAAATAAGATTTTCCTCGTGTATTGGTTTCAGTGCGAAATTAATGTTTTTAATTACTTTGTTGCAGTCAGCTGATCGGGGCAAGTCCCCAATGGAGCCTGGGAGGCCGACACCCCCCTACAGGCAACAGGTATATATACCACATTTTTACTTACCTGCTTCTTTAGAAAGTACATTTGTTTAATTATGATATCAACGTGGCCAATATTTTGTTTGTAGGCTGAGGGTCGAGGTAGGAGCCCCATGACAGATGATATGTCGACAGATGTTAGCACGCCACACTCATCGGGTCATGAGAAGGTATATAGCACGTTGTTAATTTCAGAAACTGTATTTATACATATTTATGTTATCTAATTATATTAATGATTTCAAATTGATATTAATGTTTTCTATTTTTATGTCGGATGATACTTATCTATAGATGGATCCAAAGGATATGGATTTGGGGCACATTCTTGATGATGTTGACCTCAAGAATTCAAAGAATATCCGGGATGCAGTTCAAAAAGAAAAAACAAAATTAAATCAGGAGGTCGTCAATCTGCTTATATCGAATACACAAATGACACAGGATGAGACTCAAGCAAAGATAGATCGTGTGTTGCTTAAAGTAAAGCGCTTGGATGTAAGCTGCAAACTCTTTCATTATAAGTCTATTCCAAATGCAATTTTTTTTCCTA
Organism: Larix kaempferi; assembly: GCA_027924585.1. Classification (NCBI taxonomy): domain Eukaryota; kingdom Viridiplantae; phylum Streptophyta; class Pinopsida; order Pinales; family Pinaceae; genus Larix; species Larix kaempferi. Next base: position 4,377,524 of record BSBM01000397.1, on the reverse strand, counting down.
TTCGTATATGAGTAACTAAAATATTATTTGTTTCTATAGGAATATTTTTTCCCCGGTGAGAGGCATGCTGGTACCATTGAGCATGACACCCCCTTCGCCACTGATCATGTATCGTTGCCGTCTGGCCAGTCGAAAACACAAAATGAGACACCCCAGACGAAACATGAGAGTGCCGATGAGGATCAGGGGCCAGTACATGGAGAAGAGCATGACTTTGATGCTGCCGTCCCAGCATTTCCTGGATCTTTCCGTGTCACTAGCACGGGAACATTTGAGACTACTTTTTTGGTGGACGAAGATCTCATTCCCTACAAGATGGAGAAGATTCCAGGTACTATTTACAAAATGTTTTAACTATATATTATAATTTTATTGGAATGTAATTATGCATCATTCTTTTTACACTAATTAACACATACTCGTTTTTGTAGGAAATGATGTCTTTTATAAACATCTTAATGATTGGTCTTTAGAGCTGTTTGGGCCCACTATCTGCACATAGTGGAACCGACAGAGTAAAGTTTTGAAAGATGAGCTTATTGCTCGCTTGGTTGGGTTTTTTGGTGCCGAAACCTTCAACCAAAAAAAGGTTCTCGAAAAAGCTGGCCAACATTTACATTATGTACGGGAGCAATATCGGAACAACTTAGCAGATAATCCAAAGTATGAGCGCCCTCCGATGATTCCAACAATGGAGTGGAAAGGCTTGCTGGATGATGCAAGGGAGAAAGCTGCGAAAATAGCGGGCAAGCCAGTACCAAAGTCAGCTAGAAGGTATGCAATACTTTCAGCAATGCGATTATATGTTTATTACACTTTATTTTCCATTTTTTTGCAATGTCTAATGTATTTAAAAATACTTTTATAGGCTACCAGATACGTCGAAGGCCACCCAGGCAAGAATATAAAAACATGGGCAACACAAGCTTGGCCCTGGTGGATATTCCAACCTGCAAGCACGAATCGTAAGTATGATCAATAATTATTTTATTGTATAGAAATTATAGATTGCATTTAAAATTGTTTTCATGATGATATAACAACAACAATGATGATCTAATTGAAAATTACAGGCTCAAAGATTCCACGATTTGCCAACGGAGGAAGACATGAGGATCGGCTACCAACGCGGGTTTTCAGGTGTTGTTGAACATCGAACAAGCAGCCGTGGTAGCCAAGCAAATTCTTCCAGTGATCCATCCTGCGAACAGGTAACTAAAATAAACAAATTCTATTTAAGATTGATTCATTGTGTTCTATATTCATTAATAAACTAGTACATAAAATATTGAGTCTCTTTGTGTTAAGCCGCACAACGAAAGTAGAGAAAATGCAGAGGATGGAGGAGAAAGAGATACTGAAGTTCATGTTGATCGAAATCCAGGTAATAAATATTCTTGTGTTAAAAAAAAAACTAGCATGGATTAAAGTCTCAAATATTAAATTGCAAATACTATATTGTTGTAAGTGTTGATGTTTTAATGCAGAGGGTCTTCATGTGCAACTTGAGGCAGCAGCAGAAGATCAAATGCAGGAAATTCATGTCACCCATGAGTTTCCAGGTACAAAGCACCGCTCTAATGTTTTTTTCTTAATGAAGGACTTACAATGATTATAATAGTAAAAACACGTCAAGTAATTAATATTTCTTCATTTTTTCAGTACATCTTGGCACCTTACAGCAGCCGCATACACGTCTTGAGCACACGACCCGTCGACAAACACGATCACAGGCAGCTACAGAGGGCATAGGAAAAAAAAACAATTGGTAGAAGAGGATGTCACACTTAGAGAATTTGTGGAGAGAAAAAAGCGTAAAAAAAAGTAGTGATTGTAATAAGTACACTATTACATTATTTTTTTATGTATTGTCCTCGGATATTATTTTTGATATTATGGAGTAATGTCTTCAACTATTTATTTTTTTCTATGTACGAATGAATGAATGAGTTAATTAATGAATGCTATAAACTAATTAATGATCGAATGCACGTAATTCCTTTAAGACAAGAAACTCACGATGTTCGCACAAAAGATCATTTATTTCCAGGCACGTGCATTGGGTATGGGGACTTGAGAGTGATGTGAGGGGGGGGAGGGGCCATATGAGCTTCCACCTTCACGTGGTTGGCCCTGTTTAGTAGAGAATATTAAACTATTCTCGAAATAGAGAGGAACTCAATAAGGTAAAATGCATGTATTATTACAATGTTTCTTTCTTATGACCAGATACATTGTTTCTTTCTTCTAGCTAACTATAGACATGCATTTTCTTTATACTGTAGAGTGAGAATCTTGATGGGCTGGAGCTTTCTGGTTTGGAAGATCTTCAAAGTCTAAGGATGAGGATCGTTGGAATCCATTCTGTGCATCAATACCTCAACATCTTTTGCAAACTCTACATCCAGCTCCAAATCCACAAATATGAAGAGGTACCCATCCTTCAATTTAATTTAGGTTTTCTATTGATTTTTCAATGTGAAGTAGAAAATAAGGGTTCAGTAAATCATTCCCAAGAAATAGATGAAAGCCAGTGGATGAACAACAGGCCTGTAGCAGAGGTATTGAGGTTTTATATCGTCTTAGTGTGTTGCAACTAACGAAGTTCCTAAGGTAAATTTCATGGTAGTTCTCACATTGATAATCTGGAATTGGTTTGCTAATATGATTAGTGGGTTGTCATTAGACGTTCATAAGGTGGAGCTTGCAAATCTCAATAATGGTGATTTGTCATTCTTTAAACCATTTCATCTGTCCCAGGGTATAGAAGACCCTAGAATATCCTGTTAACCAGCACAAGGTCATGTTTTCAACAAACCCAGTGAGGACTTGTGATGATCGAGAAATACAATACGATAAGTCTTGTATTTTTGTCCTATTTTTAAATTAATAATTTAATATATGTGGTGGCTTTGATTGAAATTGCCCATAACACTGACTTATGCATAGCTGAGACCTGCTTTTGAATATTCTGTCATATGTAGTTATGTATGTAAGGGCTTGGTATGAATGGATGACATGTGTACTATATGTGTAGTATGCTTCCTCTTGCAATTGTTATGTGTGTAGAACTCTGTTGTTCCTAACCTCTGCTGTTGATATTCTCCTAGTTATAGCTGTAACAAAAGTGTATTTTCAAGGTATTTGAGGGAAGTTCCAACAGCTTCTCATGTTTGCAATTGGGATTATACCATCTGGACATCCAATTGGAATGGGATCAAAGTAAGAATTTCTTATTCTTCATGTTTGTTTGAACATCATTCTTCATTTGTCCCACAAAGTTTAAAGGGATTGAAATGAGATGCCCCCCCCTTCCTCTTCTCAAATTCATGGGTGCTGTTATCACTCCGTAATTTCTTGAGGCTGTGTTCAAGAAACCCAAAGGTAACCTACAACCAATCTTTAGGATGACTGTCTGACTCAGCCAACCAGAGAGGGCTCTCTCTTTGTCACTGTATGATAAATGTATCAAGGAATAGGAGAAACAAGGCCAGATTCTCAAGGTAACAAGTGTTTTCAATGGTGATCAAGGTGTTGGGAAAGTTCAAGAGTAAAGAACATTGGGCAATGGAGTCAAGGATTGAGGCTTAAATCAAATGAAAGAGTAAATCAGGTCACAGAGGTTTAAGGCCTTTTGCATGCATTTGGCACAGATCATTAAACTTTAAAGGTGATAGCAGAAGGTAGAGAAGTGATTGTTTATTTTTAGGAGCATGTGACTATGAATTCCTTAAATAAACAGGAAAGACTTATGAAAGACAGGGAAAAGTAAATTATAATAGAGCAACAGAACACCAACGATGAATTCTATTACAGTTTATCTTTCAATGGTATTTACTGTAAATACTGTGGAGCATGGAAACATGAATTCCAAAGATTTAAATTAACAGTAAAGAAGAGGAAATAACACAGATGAATGAATTTCACATAGAAGACATTCTGCAACAAAACATGGAAGGAATCTTAAACATGAGAAAACCTGTATGTCTGTTCTTTCATTGAAGTTCACAAAATCCCAGATACACGAGTCTTTTCTTCTTTACAATATGAATTTCTTCGACCAAAGACCAACCCTCTCCCTATCGAAGTAGGGTCTATTTGTAGTTAATATATTCAAAGGAGAGATGCAAAAAACTAGGAAACAGTTACATACGTGGGGATCATGTCCCAACAAAATAGCTCAAATCCTATCTTCTAAAACAAATGGCATAGTGACCATTTATTACATAACCAACTCTAAAAATAGAAATGACAGCTGTATGAATATTTATGAGGTCGATAATCCTTTTAGGATCAACAATATCCTATTCATTTCCAGGATGGAAAGAGATATCATTGATGTTTTCTGATAATTTTAGCCTTCAAAGGCGCATACTGTCTGAACAGGCTCGCTTGATTTCAGGCTCGCTTGATTAACTTGTCATCTTCCTCTGAATATTTCCAAAACAACTATAAATAAAGTATCTTTGTGACTGTTGCTTACTGTAGTAACTGCAGACAACAAGCTAGCATCATGGACTCCCTAAAACTTCTTCTGCAGGATCTAAACTTTATAGTTCTTAGCAACAGTATCAAATATCTGACAACCTTGACTTACTTATGCTTCACGGACATCTAACTGGCACTTCCTGGACCTGAACTTGGTATAAGAACTCGTGCTCCCACCCTGAATAATTCATTCCAAGCATCATCCTTTGGAACAGAAGCATCAGATCATTCTTCCATCAGCACATCAAGCTCTATTAAAAGACCTTCTGTAAAGACAGGCAATTTAGATTTAACCTCCCTGAAAAGTAATGGAAGTTCGAAGTCCTGCCTCATTTTGCTTACTACCACCATGCCTTTAAGTCCTTTTACCATATCATTAAATTTGCTATGGTTTGATCTGGCTTTAATCAACATTGCTTTATATTCAGGCCATGCTATTAGCATATTCTCATCATCCCAAAAGGATGGTAAACCATAACCAATCAATGGTAAAAAGGCTTGCTTGAACTCCTGCACTTGCTTTTTAATCTGGGACATCTTTCCTCTGACTGAATTCAACAAAGTATATTTCTGCAACACCCTCCTGGCATCTACTAACAGAACAGTTCTGTTACTCACCTTTAAAACCTGTAACTCAGAAGCAGGAGCTTTACTGAGGAAAATAATTGCGTTTTGAGCTACCTCTTGAGTTCTGTTAATTAACTTTTCCTCAGCTAATTTACATTTGTTGGATGCCACTCCCAATGCCTTCTCATGCTCCTCCACAATCATCAATTGAGGCCTGAAATCATTGATATCTGCTATCAATTCATCCCAAAGCAAATGCTTTGCACCTTCCAGTGGAAGAACTCCCTTGGTTTTCTCTTCCAACTTATAAATCTTATCTTTCAGTTTATCATTTTCTTCTTTGATCTTGATGATTTCATGCTCTCTAGGATCCTGATCTTTAATCTCTTCAATCTGCAGTTTAAGTTCAGAAATTGTGTCCTCTAAGTCTGAAACCTTCTCCTTGAAATTCTCAATTTCAGCTTCATGTACAGACATATCTGCAATGTCATGTATGATCTGGTCAATTGGTGACAAAGGACTAGTTCCCCTGTTTGATTTCAATTGTTCAATTTCTTGAAGCAATTTACCTTTCTTTTTCTCCAATGCCTCTTTCTGCTCCTGAAGGACTAGAATTTTGGCATTATCTTCCACAACCTTTGCATTCAAACCAGCTATCTCTTCATGCAACTTAACCAAATTAGGTGAAGGTGTAGTATCAACATTGACATTTACAGCTTTACCCCTCCTTCTAACTGTCTTAACAGTTTTGACTTTGACTATTGGATGGGTTTCTGCCCCTTGTGCAGGTGGAAACTCTTTATATGAAGCTAGCTCAGTTTGTAAATAAGCCACCTGTGTAGACCATGCTTTGTTTGCAGCTTTCTCTTGCTTTAGGTGAGCTTCCAATTTTTCTATTTTCTGCACTGCATTCTTATGTGCCAAGGTCTCCCTAGTCAAGTCAGCATAAAGGACTTCACTGGCTTGTTTGTGGAACCAAATCTTGTCAGGAGTTGGTAATTGATCCATTTCTAAACAAATATTAGAAGCCTTTTCATCATCAATGATGGCCAAACTTAAAGATCCAGTTGCTGAATCCCTCACTGTCATCAATGTTGTCTTCATATCAGATTTTTCTTTGAGTTCATTCAATTGTTTTTGCTTTTGCATCACAGACTCATTTCTCTGATCAATGTAATGTTTGAGGAGACTCTGCTTGTTTTGAAATTGACCTTCAGCAGCTGCAGCATAGCTATATTTCTTGTATTGCAGGATCGGTACAGGGGGTAGTTTATTGCTTTCTTCAGGGTTTGCAGTAGTATTTTCAACTCTGGTCTGTGATACTTCTTCTTGAATAATAGTACGAGTGATAATTAGCTCCCTTATCATATCAACATCAATGATCTCTGTATCCATGGCAGTTTTCTGCTTTTTAGATGTCTCAGGTTCCTTTGTATCCATCTCTGTGGCCTCTGGTTCTGACCTTTTCTTGGTAGATATCTGCTCCACTTTTCCCTGTGCAATATTTGACTGTGAAAAATCTATATGATCTCTAGCCTCTACAATCTCCTTTAAAGGCTCATTGATCCAGATCTGATCATATATAAGAGAATTGGCCTCTCCCATCCAAGTTTCAGCCTGACTGTGCTGAAATATACCTCTGCCATACTCTTGTCTCCTTTGTGAAATAACATGTTTAGGGTCATATTTTACAGGTGGTACTTGAGGGAAATCAAGCTGCTTCAGAACTTCTTCAATAATGGGCAATGCTGCTTCCTTCTTTAAAATGAAATTTCCCACAGTCATAGGATATTTTATCCATGAACTCCTTTTCAATGATGGAGTAGTGAAATGTTCTTTATCTACAGAGATCCTTTGCCTCATTACCTCTAAAGCAAATACACTGGTATTTAAAAATATAGGCAACACATATGGTGATCCAGTGAATCCAAAGACTCTGACAAGGGAGAAGTTTTTTGCCAGGAACCAATCTCCAATCAAATCAGGGTTTAGGATTTCTTTCAAGTCATTTGAAATTCTGCTGATCTCTGGATTAAACACTCTGAACAGATTAAGTACGATCAAATCCATGAATTTGGCATAAGACCAGGCATGGTAAAATGGTGAAGAAGGAGGCCATTTCTTGAAGGTTTTTGAGTCTGTAATGGCTAGTGCTCCTAACTTAGCATGAATTATCAAAGCATATAAGTATGCCTGATACCTGAAATGATAGATTTTGGAGAAATTGGACAACTGAAAACACATTTCTTTGGAAAAATATTCATCAAACCTAAGGGGTGCTGTTCCAGGTCTATATAGGTATAGGAAAATTCCTAACATTGCTTCAGTTACCTCCGAACTAGTGTCTGACCCTAAAATTTGACTTAATAGGTTTACAGCAGCAGCAATAACTGGTAAACAAAGTTTAGATGAAAAAGGAACAGACAGGTTCTCCACTGGTTTCAACAAAACCTTCTGATACATTCGTTCTTTATCCTCACTAGAAACTTTCTTATAAATCTGGGATATTTCAGCTTCATTAAAAGAGATAGAAGTTGAAACGAAATCAGCATAATATTTCAGGGTTTCCCTAAGGGTTTGAGGGTCTATTTTGCAGATAATTCGGTCACCCTGGTAATTCATAATTACTCCCTCTGAGGTTGAAAAATGTTCAGCACATAAGGATACAAATTCCGGGCAACTAGGTAAAGGATACAATGTAGAAGGGATCAAAGTACTGTACAATTTGGTATGGAACTCGGAATTGTCAAGGGAAGCAGTACTGAGGTCATTGTGACTAGTAATGATATCAAAGGGTTTTGAAATTGGGTCATATACATCCCAGAAACGGTCATAAATCAGGTCTTCGAAGGAATCTAAGGTTTTTACAGTGGTAAACATGGTGAAAGCAGGTAATTCAATAGAGGAATACTCAGAAATTGTGTACCTGAGGGTAAGGGATGACTGTAGTTACTCACAGTTGAAATGTTGATAGTATATCTGGTATCTGTAGCAGCCGAACCAATCGAACCTTTATCTCTGAGCAGAAATGGTGGAAACATTCTTTCAGCGGTCTTTGACGGTAACATGTACGGTGGAGCCTCCTTAGTTAGTGCCCTGATAGATTGGGATGAGTACTATAGTTGGACCCCGCATGCATATCAGAGAGCTATAGCACCTGGCACTCCTTTGTCCGTAGGATCCTGTGAAACCTAGCCCCTGCAGCCAGAGTACTTAAAAAATTAATACCCTAGACCAGGATACCAATGCGAGTTAACATGTTAAGCTAGACCGCAGCGGAAAATATGATATCGTACATTTCTGTACGGGTATCCATTTTCCGCTTCCACTCAGCGACAACCACGTAGCACCCGTCACATCTCATCGGAAAACGGGATTTCTTTAACCTTCATGATATATGTATTATCCGTTGAGATCTGAGCCATCAGATCTTGGTGGAAATTAGCGCTGCATCTACAGCTCTTGATCTGTTCTGGCGCTTAACCTCCGTCGGGCCCACTGTACTTTATAGCAGAGATTTGACCGCTCCACTATTTTAGTTCATTCTTTGGGTTTTCCGACAATTCTCTTGCCAAACTAACAGCTCCTCCAATGTTTTAAGACCTCCGCTAAGCACAGAAAAGCATTTCTTCACAGAAATTTTCCAAATGAGAGTCTTTTTTTAACGAACAACACTATTTTTTCCATCGACCTTTTCCATCAATTTATACTGTGATAACAGGTGCCTTGTGTTATCACTCCGTAATTTCTTTGTGGAGTAGGAGGAGATGGAAGAGGCTCCTGTACCCCGCCTAGATGTAGCAGCTATTCAACTTGGCAACCTTTTTTATGTTTTTGCTGGATACAAAACTATTGATATTGTAAGTTAACAAGCCCATTGTCTGAATAGACTGGTTAATAATCTGTTTAGACTCTTAGATGTCATATGGGTGAGCATTAGCTTTATGAGTTGGGAATATGATTTTTTTTAATGTTTTTCTGTACATGGCACAATTGACTTTGAAGGTGAGCATTGCAACAAACTAAGTAAACTGAGTAGGCTGGGAAATATTTTTATAGAATTCCCTCTCTTCTAGCTTTTTTTCTCCATTTCAAACACCTTTACTACTTCATGTCCAATCTCACTGTGTTTGAAATTGGGTTACAAAAGTTGTTTGTGCCAATTGTTTGAATGTTTACATCTTGAAATTTAATACATCATCATGTGATTTTGGTTGTAATATATCCAATAATACTTTCTCTTGAATCTGATCTACAGAAGTTTCAACCAATAGTTTTATTTTGGCAACCCTAAATTTTGTATTCCACCATGTGATTCTTGATGTCTAATATGAATATATTCTTGAGAATAGGTTAGAGAAGTTATTTGAGCCAATATTTTCCTTTTTCACACCTTGAACTGTCATAGATCACCATGCACTTCTTGTTTTACAATAATTAATGTTGGGAATCCTCCAATGTTGAAGAAGAGCATACCAAATCTAGAAGAGGAGTCAGTATTGAAAATTGCAATCTCAAAATTCAATTTCATTGATGGCTTATCAAGAAAACTAAAAAAACATTCTGAAAGGAAGTAATGAAGTGATCATCCATAGCTTTAGTCGGAACCAATTTGTTAAAAACAAGTGATAGATCATCCATCATACAATAAAAGATATGAAATCTTCATTGGGTTATTTCACCTAAAAGATATTCCAATGGAAAGAAAAGAAGATTGATTAAATTTGTAGACTGCCCGCCATTTACACAACTTTCAGTGAGGACATCCAAAGAAAAATATTTAGGGTTTGGAGTTAATGGGGACTTGAAAACACAAAGTAGCCTCGACATAACTAATTCATTGGAGCACATAGCTCTAACCATTCCAAAAATGGGTTTGCACCTTGAGAAATTTGATCTAGAGCAAATATTAGGTCTACAACAAATATGTGTTTCATAGTTCTGTTTTTCTGCTTTGAAGATTTCTCCTTTTTAGTGATGGTACACATGTTTAAACTTTAAGAATTTACCTGCAGGTGATTGAACATATGGAGGTATCATATCATCATTCGGCTGTTCTCATTCTGTGTAGGTTTGTGTTGCCTCATCTTTGTATATCTCTGTAATTATCATGCCTCACCTTTGTGCTGCCTCATCTTTGTGTAGGTTTGTCGTGCCTCATCTTTGTAATCATGCTGTTGTTCTCATCTCTTGGTCTGGTACAGGTACTCTGTATCTCTTCTCTGGTCTGATCTTCATTGTAATACTGTACAGCTCTGTCCAGATGATAGGGCCATCAATGACAACATACAGATCTGTCATCAACAATATCTTTCTATGGTTGGCTTTGTATTGTAGTATATTGTTAAATTTCTCACTCCTTAAATTATGATTGTATCTGTAATATGTACATTTGTCCTGTCCTGAGAACATAGAAGATAATTGCTTTTGAGAGTGGAATATATGGACTGCAACATACTGAGTGAAATCTTTGTGGTGTGTAGAGTTAGGAATTCAGTTGACATTTCTGCAAAAGATACAGAAACAACAAAAGGCAGAGTGTCTCCTAGGTCAAAAAACATATCAAATGGGTCTCCTTTGGAAAGAGACTCACAAATCATTGAAAAGATCACAAAAGTTGATATAACAAGCAAACAATCAAGGGTACAAATTTGCACAGAGAAAGATGAAAGTAGCAGCATCAGTGAGAGTGATGATCATTCCTCTGACATGGATATTGAACCCAACTTTCAGAAGGTGAAGAGAAACAAAAGAGAGCGTGAGCCTACTGTAGATGAAAATTCTTTACATCAAACATAATCTAAGGTAGTGCAAATTTATCTATTTCATGAGTATTATTGCTTCTCCTAATCTCTGGAATTGTAGCACTATCTTTAGACAAATATTTTAGAAGTTCCATGGTTTGTCTTCATAGAAATGTTGACTTGTTGATTTTATACTTTCAGGTGGACTTTCCTATTCAATATGAATATTTTTCTATTGAATGTCTTGGTACCATTGATCCTCGGCCTACAAATCTGTGCATATATTTATTAATTTAAAAAAAAAAAAACGTTTATAGCCTGTCGGTTAACCGACACCTAGAACATTTACCGACTATCGGTTAACCGACACCTAGAACATCTACAGACTGTCGGTTAACCGACCCATAGAACATCTACAGATTGTCGGTTAACCGACACCTAGAACATCTACAAACTGACGGTTAACCGACACCTAGAACATCTACAGACTGTCGGTTAACCGACACCTAGAACATCTACAGGCCATTGGTTAACCGACGCCTTGGAGCATTTGATCGACGGTAAGAAGCCGTCGGTTTGTTTTTTTAAATTGTTCTAGGCGTCGCTGGATTTGCGTCGGTTAACCGACACCTCTTGAAGGCGTCGGTTAAACGACGGTATGATTAACCGTCACTGAACCGACGGCTTGGTGCGGTGTCGGACAACCGACGAAAATCCAGCGACACCTAAAAAAACATAGTGTCGTACATGCGACAGGGAAATGTTGAAAATCCAACAATACAGCCGTCGGATTTTGGGTCAAAATGTTGTAGTGTATCGACCTCGAAATTCCTGGGGTTGGTTTCCAGACCATGGTCTGTCACGATAATAGTGAACACATTCCAATCCATGACATCACAAATAGTCCCAAATGCAATACCAATTCCAGAGCAGAGAGCCATAATATAAGGCTTGCAGGAGAAAAAGGAAAAGGTGAAGAGTTTCTCAACCAAAACCTAATTTATGGCAGAAAATAAAATAAGGAAAAGTTCAATAAATGAAGGTTCACAGTGGGCTTCTCTAGTTTTGTCAAATAGAAATCATAAAGGGAACATGTATAAACATTCGAAAATTTCGCTTGTCCAACGAGTTTTTGACCAAAATATGGCGATTTTGTACTCGAAGCCATATAATGCCACTCTTCTTTGAGTTCTTAATTTTTTTTACCGGATACCGTCGGAATCGTGCCAAAAAATGCTATGAAAAATCAACATCTAAGAACTCAATATATAGGGAAAAATCACACTCGAAATCATACCGCATCTATCTGTATTGTTTTGTTGCCACCATTAGTTTTTTATTATTAAAACATGCAATGATTTGACTAACCATATCTAGTACGATCGATCATTTCACTGCCACCATAAGTGTTTTATTATGAAAACATCTGGTACTTCATAGTACGATCGATCATTTAACTACCACCATAATTTTTTTATTATGAAAACATATTGTACTTCATAGAGTGTCAATTTCAATTTATTTTTTCATGTGCTTGAGAATTATTGACGGTGCAGGCCTCTATGTTTCAATTATTTTACATTTACCTGTCAGATACGTTCTTAGGTTTCACACATGGATATCTTTGGATCATGCTTAGGGCCCAATTTAGATGATATAGTGGTAGATCGATCTCCCCTTTCATGCACATGAAATATACCATGGAGCTAAGCATTGTGTATAGAACTCATAACTGAATGTCAACTCCAAAATATTTCATATGCTTGGAATTTAAATTTATCAATCTACAACGAACTAAAATAAAATTTAAATGTTGATTAGCCAATCTGATTAACAAGCATATGTTAAATTATAATGATGTCTATCATATTTCTGTACATCTTTGTCATAATTTGATACATATTTGTTAGATAGCCTCACTCGAGCTTGAGTAGATGTTGTTTTTTTACGGTGTCTTCTGTTAGGAGGTCCTCATGATTACATCAAAGTGGGCTAAGAGCATGCTTAGAGCCCACTTTTTTTGTCCAAGTGCAAACCCCATTTGAGATGTAAAAAACGTTCTACAGGTTGCCAAATTCCATGCCTGCGCCGATGGGACTATGATTTGATAACTATGGTTTAGAGCTTCCAAGATGAGCATCCATGAAAAGAATCCACTCTAGACACCCACCCATGCTAATGAAAATACCCCTGCAATGCTGAATGAGAATCAATGTAAACTATACATTTGAAATTATGTCGCTAGCAGTAGGACTATGATTTGAAAATTATGGTTCAGAGCCACAAATGGATCCATCTGCAGATCCATTTATGGATCCATCTATGGCTTGGAACCATAATTTTCAAACCACAGTCCCATTGTCGGTGGCATGAATTCAAACATATGGTTTACATTGGTTCTCATTAAGCATTGTCGAGTTATTTTCTTTAGTGTGGGTGATATTTATAAGGAAGAGATCCTTCCAAAGGCGGATCGATGGGTTTCTTGAGTGGATTCTTTTGGTGGCTTCTTGGCCTATCTTCCAATATAAAATCACTATCCCTTAACCATTTTTCTAGAAAACTTTTGTATTTGTCATTAACATTTCACAAATCAACCCTTGATATTCAGTAACAAAGTTTAATGGATAGAATCCCATTGAAATATGCAAGGAACACATCGAATGATAGTTTGGCGTCTAGAAGAAATGATTAGGTTATTTGGAATTAAGATGGATAACCTCAGTGGGTTTGTTGATTCTCTTAATAGTAGACTCGATGAGTAGACCGATAAGTAGGAATCACTAGCAGGGATTGTAGATGAGCATGGATGAAAAATCATTGGTTTATCACTCTAGACTTCCTTGCATCATAGTGCCATCCGAAGAATTCTACATTTGGCTTAGTATTACAGGGAACCCACCACCACCACCCACTCCAGGGTGTTGAAGAACATGGTGCAACAAGAATATTCTATTGGACCTAGTGCACCACGAAGAGAATATGCTCTTGGACCTAGTGTGACAAGAATATAAGCACCTGGATCAGAAGATGTGCAATAGGGGCTAGGGGGATAGTCAACATACACCTTTTTTATACTATTTTTCTTACTATACTTTGTTCACCTGTATAGCCTATGTATTTTGTAAGTTTTTTTCAGCCTTATAGTATATGCATTTTGTCTGTATTTTGTAAAACTGTATGGAATAGACATTTGAAGGCTGAATTTCCTAAGCAGTTTTTTTAATATATTGTATTGCAAAAAATTCATTTTATGTTTCCATTGGGGTTTCCAAGGGATATGTATCCATATCTGTTTTCTTTTAATATGTATAATTTTGCAAATGAAAGGAAATATGCATAATCTTGCAAATGAAATGAAATTTAATATTTATCGTTTACTTACCAGGTATGCTCTCTTTTATTTTGTATAGATGGGTATTTTGGGAAAATAAATTTGATTTTATTAAAGTAGAAGGGTTGTTTATGTTATGGTATTTTAGTATTCTAAGTAGATTTAATAATTTACTTAAATTTCTAAAAAAAAATTATAATTTAAGTGAGCAAGAAGGAGCATTGGTCGTTTCTCTCAGAGACTATTTTTATCAATGCCTACTTCACAAAGCCGACGAGTAGGGACGCTAAATACCTTATCGTCCATTTATCAAACACACCCATTAAATGCATTTGCACATCTTTCTCTGATATTTGAAAGTCGTATATCGGACTACGGGTCATCGACGACCTCTCATTGGTACACATCGAATTGGTTATTGAGATTGAATCACTACTACAGATCTTCAATAGCACAAAGTACCACGCCTGTTAAATGCATTTTCACATCTTTCCTAGATATGTTAAAGTTGTATATCGGATTACAGATCATTGGTCACCTCTCATTGGTACACATATTATCGGTATTTGAGATTGAGGTACTACTACATATTTACGATAGCACAAAGTCCCCCACCTGTTAAATGTATCTGCACATCTTTTCCCAGTATCTAAAAGTTGTATGTCAGAATACGGGTCATCAACCACTTCTCATCGTTAGACCTCTCATTGGTATATGAGAATGAATCACTACTATGTATCTACGATAACACAATATAGTCCCGATACCGGATAAAACAACATAAAAAAATTCACTTCTACCATCTCTCATTGAGCTGTAAGATATTATCACCTTTTATGAATTTTTGATCAGATGCATTCCCGAAACCCAAAACTTGATATCAGAAGATCGCATATTGGATTCTCTTGTGTACTATATTCTAGATGATACACCTTTCTCTGATATCTAAAATCTCTATATCAAGTGCGATAAAGCGCCAGTGCTCATCCTCTTAATCTCGAGAATTACAATGACTAGTGTGTGAGAAAGGGCAGTGGCTCTTCTCTTACTCACTCGAATTAGGGAGCTTGTTATTTTTGTCATATTATGGGTGAGAGTCCTATTAGAAACTGGCATATCAGTTTTTGGAAACTGATAACTTAGGTATTGGAAACCGACATCCATTGTATTGGAAAATGATATCACAACTATTGGAAATTGATACATCAAGTATTGGAAATCGATATATCAAGTATTGGAAACCAAGTTTTTAAGTATTTGAAATCGATATTCATAATAAATCTATGTTTGACTAGACTGAGATTAATCTAGATTTATTGAAAAGGGGGTTGGTGAGGGGAATTTTTTCTTTTCTTTTGGGTGCTAATAAATCTAGATTGAATTCCTAAAGAATGAGAATCCAATGAGTGAACTTACTATTGATAATTCGTCATCCTAGTATGTACTGCATTGGGTTAGAGTTTGCAGCCACTGTGGTTTTACGTAGCAAGATGTAATGTCACAATTTTTGTACTTAGAGGGTGATGACCAATGTTTGTTAATTTTTGAGCATTAATTCAATATACTCTAGGATCTTTACTGAGAGAATAACATGTACAACATATCAAGTATAACAATGCATATCAATCACACCAAGCAATCACATGAGACAATAGACACACAGAGTTTCACTGGGGAAAACCATAAAGGTGAAAAACCCCACAACTTACTCAAAGATAGAAAGAGCAATGATACAACCAAAGTACAAGAGATAGTCTTCTCCTAGCAGCTACTCCTCCTCCTCAACTAGTGCGCCACTTTCTGAGTGATGTAGAAGTGAATAATGAGATGAACAAATAGAGATCTCCCACTCTCTATTTATACTTGTCCCGACTTGCCTATTACATTAGCAGGGCCAACTTCTCTAGAAGAGTCTAATAACCCATGGTTACATTAATCCGGGCCAACCCCACACTTGGTGGTCTAATAACCCATCACAAGAAGTTACAACACTTGCGACACTTGTCAATACAAATGACGACACTTCCGTATAGCGGAATAATAACATCTCTATAGGAGTACAATATACATAGGTGAAATACATTCCGAAGTTACATATACATCAACACTCCCTCTTAACTAGGAAGGTATTTCTCGACACAGATCTGCTAGCACAAGTCTTCTTCTCTGGATCATCATCATTGAATCATCGTCATCGAATCAACATCATCATCACTACTGCTTCTATCTCAATCAATATCCGATCTACTTGTCATAGGAAGTTCTACAGAGCCAGTCCTTTTTCATACTGGATGTAGGCCTACCACCTGCAGGTCTTCATCATCTACAGAGACAACCCTTTTTCATGCTGGATGTATCATAGAGCCAACGCTTTTTCATGTTGGATGTGACCACGATGTGACCTAGAACGCATCCAGGATTTCCGCCACAGAGCCAGTCCTTTTTCATATTGGATGGGACCTAGAACACATCTAGGATTTCTGCCACAGAGCCAGTCCTTTTTCATACTAGATGGGACCTAGAATGCATCTAGGATTTATACCACAGAGCCAGTCCTTTTTCATACTGGATGGAACCTAGAACGCATCTAGGATTTCTACCACAGAGCCAGTCCTTTTTCATACTGGATGGGACCTAGAATGCATCTATGATTTTCCACCACACAACCTCGAAAGAGCATCCCAGGACTTATTACGGGCACACAGCCCAACCTATCATATCTCCCAGGACTACATTACATGTGGTCATGACAAAACATCAAAAGAGCATCCCAGGACATATTACGGGCACACAACCCAACCTATCGGATCTCCCAGGGCAATATTACATGTCCTCCCAGAGCAATGCCTCGAAAGAGCATCCCAGGACTGATTATGGGCACATAGCCCAACCTATTGGATATCTCAGGTCAACTTACATGCTCATCTTCACAACCTGTCCACGACCATAGAGCATCAACCTGATACTCATCATACATCATCCTAATGTACATCATCACATGATCATCCTAATCATCATCATAGCATCATCCTGATGCATATCATCTAGAGAAACATCCTGAAGCTTGTCATCCATGATCATCCTGATCATACAATGTATCCACTTGATACATATACAAATACATGATCCACCTGATCATAACTAGCATCCAACATGATGCATATAGAGCAGTAACTGGAGCATCATCCAGCGCTTACATCCATAGCCATGGGAAGGATCCTTCTCTCATCATGCCAGGAATGGCTCCGGTAAATGTGTCCATCACTTCTTCCTCGAAGTGTCATTAATCTGAAGAACACCAAGCCTCTCTTTGAAGTACTCAAACTTCACTCTGGCTAGTGGTTTCGTCAACACATCTGCCACCTGCTCATCTGTCGCAATATACAAGAGCTTCACTGCTCCTCTTTGCACCATATCCCTGATATAGTGATATTTGATCTCAATGTTCTTCGACCTGTCGTGGAACACCGGGTTCTCAGAAAGCTTCACACAACTTTGGTTGTCACAGTAGATACTAGTAGCATCCAACGGGAGATCAAATAACTCAGACAATAGCTTCCTCAACCATACTGCCTCACAAATAGATGAACAAGCTGCAACATACTCTGCTTCGGCTGTACTCAGTGCTACGCAGGACTGCTTCCTGCTAAACCAAGAGATCACTCCTGATCCCATACTGAAGCAGCACCCAGAAGTGCTCTTCCTATCTGCAGCATTTCCTGCCCAATCTAAATCAACATAAACCTGCAGGTTAAACTTTTGATTCGCATCATACTTGATCCCATAATCAATTGTACCATTAAGGTACCTCAGAATATGCTTTACAGCAACCAGGTGAACACTTCTGGGATCCATCAGGAACTGGCTCAATGTGTTCACCGCAAAGCAAATATCTGGTCTCGTGTTCGTCAGGTACATCAAGGACCCAATCATCTAACAATACACAGTGACATCAACCGGATCAGATGAAGCATCACACAGAAGCTTAAGGTTTGATGCCATAGGTGTGGCCATGGCCTTGCAGTCCATCATCCTGAACCTCTTCAGGATTTCTACTGCATACTTCCCTTGTCCAAGGAAGATTCCATCTGCACTCTACCACACCTCCATACCTAGAAAGTAGTGCATCATCCCCAAATCCTTCATCTCAAACTCGACAACAAGCTTCCTCTTCGTGTCGGCAATCAGTCTATCCTCACCCGTAACAAACAGGTCATCCACATACAAGAGTAGAATCACAGGATTGCCTTCCTCAACCTTGTAGTAAAGGTTGGAATCCGCTTTACTCTTGGTAAAGTCCAAAATGGATAGAAAACTGTCCATCCTACCATACCAAGTCATAGGAGCTTGCTTCAAGCCATACAAGGCTTTCTTCAACCTGCACACATATGACTTTCTGTCATGTGTTTAAAAACCAAGTGGCTGCTCCACATACACTTCCTATTCGACTACACCATTCAAGAAAGTTGTCTTGACATCCATCTTGTGTATCTTCCATTTCATCATTGCAGCCAGAGCAAGTACTATTTTGAGGGAAGTGTATCTGGATACAGGAGAAAAGGTCTCTTCATAGTCTATTCCCTCTTTCTGAGAGAAGACACGAGCTACAAATATTGCCTTGTATTTCTCTATGCTACCATCTGCAGCATGCTTGATCTTAGATCCATTTGGAAGTCACAACAGACTTCCCTTCTGGTCTTGGGACCACATACCAAACATCATTCTTCATTATTGATTGGTATTCCTCAACCATGGCATCCTTCCATTCTTTCTTTTTCGCTGCCTCTTCATAACTGGAAGGTTCTTCGTTCATAATGTCACAGAGCAGGGAAACATAGCTAGTGTGTGACCTTTTCCTCTTTCTTTCTCTGTGTTCCTCTTCTGGAATACCATATCTTTCTGCATCCTAGATGAGCTCTCTAGCCCATGCAGGTTTCCTCTTGTGAGAGATCTTCTCACGGGGTGGATCTATAGGTTTTTGTGGATCTTCAATTTCATGGGTTGCTTCTGGAATTGCTTCATTCATAGTGGTATCTTGAAATCTGATTTCCTTTGGTTCTTCATGATCTTCAATAGGTGTCTTCCTTGATTTGATATAGGCTGATTTCTCGTCAAATTTTACATCCCTACTGACATCAATCTTCTTAAACCCTGGAAAGTATATTCTGTAAGCCTACGAACTTTCACTGTACCCCACAAAGATGCCCTTCTTTCCTGAAAGATCTAGCTTAGTTCTCTTTTCCTTTGGAACGTGAGTATATACTGGACAACCAAATATTCTGAGATGGCTGAATTAAGGTTTCTTACCAGAAAAGACCTCTTTTGGTGTCTTGTTGTCCAATATCTTGTGAGGTGTTCTATTATGCACATACACACTTGTCCTAGCTGCTTCTGCCCATAGATGCAAAGGAAGATCTTGGTCATGAAGCATTGCCCATGCTGCTTCCATGATAGTTCTATTCTTCCTTTCTGCAACTCCATTTTGTTGTGGATTGTAGGGAGTAGTCAACTCCCTCTTAATACCCGAATCACTGCATAGCTTCTTGAAATCACCTGAAGTGAATTCTCCGCCATTATCGGATCTGAAGGTCTTGATCTTCTTATCAGTTTGATTTTCCATCAATGATTTGAAATCCTTGAATTTATCAAATACTTCATCTTTGTTCTTTAAGAAGTAAACCCAAGTCTTCCTAGAAAAATCATCAATGAAAGAGACATAGTATACATACCCACTCAGAGAAATTGATGATATGGGACCGCATACATCGGAGTGGATAATTTCCAAGATTTCTTTTTCTTTACTTTCACTGCTTGGAAATGCCTTCTTAATGTTCTTTCCTTTTGCACATCCTTTGCAAACACCTTCATGCTTTGTCTTGATTTCGGGAAGACCATGCACTACTTTACTTGCAACTGGTAGTGCTCTATAGTGCACATGTGCAAGCCTTCTATGCCAAAGTTCACTTGGCTCCATGGATTCATGTATCATGGCTTGTTCAGGTTGTCCCTTCAATTTGTACAATCCTCCCTCTTGCTCTCCAATCACCACTGCATCATCTATAGTTTTACCCTTTGGCCACATTAGGACTTGGCCATCTACAAATGCAACCCTCATGCCTTTTGCATCCAATGCATATATGGAGAGTAGGTTCTTCTTGAGCCCAGGTACATATAGTACATCTTTCATCTTCAAAGACTTTTCAGAGTCTAGGTTGTAGGAGGCTTCACCACTTCCCTTGATGGGATATTGATAGTCATCCCCAAGTTTTTACTTTATGGGGTGACTCATGTTAAGATAGATTTACAAAAGATTCTTTAAACCCAGTCATGTGTTTGGAAGCCCCACTATCAATAAGTCAATCATTACATCCATGAGAGATAGTACCTGTGAGAGCAGAGATTAGAACATATTCATCTTCACTTGATGAAGCATCACTTTCTTCCCTAGCCTTCTTCTTGGGGGGTTCATCATCCTCAATATCATGAGCATGATACCTCCTTTTGGTGCCCTTCTTATTCTTGTTGAAGTTGTTGTTGTCCTTTTTGTTCTTGGGACAATTTATAGCAATATGTCCCTTCTCATTACATGTAAAACATATTCTTTTCTCTTTATGCTGATGGTGGTGAGAAGATTTCTTGAAATGAGATGGATCTCTCTTGGTCTTTCCTTTCTTGGTGTGATCTATGAGAGCTTGATCTTCATTCCCCATATTTTCTTCTCGGGCCACCAGCCTTGCTTCTTCTTGTGAGCATTCCTCCCATAGTCTACTAAAGGAGATCAGTTTTCTTCTTGCATAGATTCCTTGGATAAAGGAATCCCATGACCTAGGTAGGCCATTCAAAGTGGTCATAAAAATTTCACCATTCTCCACCACTTCATCCAAAGCTTCAAGTTGTTGCTTGATCTGAGAGACCTTAGAGAAATAGGATTGAATGGTCTCTCCATTCTAAATCTTTACCCCTTTCAATTGGTTCCGCAGAGTCATCTTCCGATTTATGTTCTTCCCTTCAAACAGCTTGGTTAGGGAATCAAACATATCCTTGGGTGTCTTTAGAGATGACACATGTGGTATGAGATGGTCTTTGATAGAATCAACAATGATCCTCTTTGCCTTGACCAATTTTTTCTTATGTACTGGCCTTAGCCTCTTCTTCCTCTGGGACATGGAGCTCAGAACTTATGTAAGTATCCAATTCACTTTCTTCCAGGATTAACCCAATCCTATACTTCCATGCTCGGAAGTTATTAGCCCCTTCAAGCTTATCCTCAAGCTTCGTGTGGTGAGACATCTTAAAGAGTGCTTCAAATGGAAATAGAAAAGATTTAGGTCTTACCACTTGATTTGCAGAAATCTGGATCTGGTGCCGGATTAGGGTTTGTTAGAGAAACCCTAAAAATTCAAAATGTGAATTTCAACTTTCTGAAAGGATAGAAAGATGCGCCTTGATGAGTTGATCAACCCGGTATATTCAGAATTTGAAATCTACAAAGTTTCACCCTTCGAAAATGCCTTTTAGTCTTCCCGGATTCACTAGGGAGGACCCTGAATTAGGGTTTGAGTTTCCCGGAGCTTCACCCAACCAAAAATCTCGATCCAAAACTCTAAACTTTGATTTTTACAAGGAGCTTCTAGCTATGGCCTTAGATTTCATAAATTCCTATTTTTGTGGAAACCCTATTTTTTAGGGCCAAAAATGAAAGTGCTCAAAATTGAATTATGATTGGACAGAAAGATTCTCCTTGATGAGTAGAGTCAATCTACCTTGCTGCCTTTCGAAAATCTGTGGAGAGAAACCCAATAAACAAGAAACCCTAGTTTCCGCCACTGCACAATGTCTTCTTCTCAAGTTAGCTCTGATACCATGTTAATTTTTGAGCATTAATTCAATATACTCTAGGATCTTTACTGAGAGAATAACATGTACAACATATCAATTATAACAATGCATATCAATCACACCAAGCAATCACATGAGACAATAGACACACAAAGTTTCACTGGGGAAAACCATAAAGGTGAAAAACCCCACAACTTCCTCAGAGATAGAAAGAGCAATGATACAACCAAAGTACAAGAGATAGTCTTCTCCTAGCAGCTACTTCTCCTCCTCAACTAGTGCGCCACTTTCTGAGTGATGTAGAAGTGAATAATGAGATGAAAAAATAGAGATCTCCCGCTCTCTATTTATACTTGTCCCAACTTGCCTATTACACTAGCAGGTCCGACTTCTCTAGAAGAGTCTAATAACCCATGGTTACATTAATCCGGGCTGACCCCACACTTGGTGGTCTAATAACCCATCACAAGAAGTTACAACACTTGCGACACTTGTCAATACAAATGACGACACTTTCGTATAGAGGAATAATAACATCTCTATAGGAGTACAATATACATAGGTGAAATACATTCCGAAGTTACATATACATCAACAATGATATCTTCTCATTGTGTTTTTAATTAATTGGTGGTCCTTCCAGTGTCTTGATGATGTAATAAATGACATGCTCACACTAATATTCACCATTTTGAACTAAAACTATAGAGACCAAACATGATGATGTTGAACCGTATATGATAAAATATTTTTCAAAGTTATATGGGGAGATGAGGGGAGCCAATGTCAAAGCCTTTTTAAGTGCCTCAAAGGATGTTTTTGCTTGGTCATCCCACTAGAAGGTGATGTATTTTATGAGAAGATGTAGGAATCCATATGCTTGAGTAATGTAATCTAGGAGAAAGCAACAAAGGAAGTTGGCTTTGCCTTGAATGGAGTCTATACTTTATTTAGTGTTTTTAGTGGGGCGATCTTGAGGATGGCTTGGACTTTGAGGGGATATACAATGATCCATGTTTGATATATGAGGAACCCTAATAGGAATCCTATTGTGATGTAGAATACAAATTTAAGAGGATTTAAAAATATATTTTACTTCTAACATCTTAAGAATATGATACACAAATCGACAAGGTGATAGTCATGTTTCTTTGGTTTGGTTGTAAGGTCATCAAGATAATCCAAGATGATATGAGCCAAGTCATTAAAGACGTAGGGCATGGCACATTGGAATGTGGATCCTACCATTTTTAGTCCAAATGGAATGACACAATAGAAAAAGGTTCCCCATGGTGTGGTAAAATCCATTTTATACTGATCCTGTTGACGGATTTGTATTTGGTTGTAGCCAAACAATCCATCCATAAATGAAAGGATTTCATGACTGGCACATGTATCGACTACCTGGTCAATTAAAGGAGTAGGGAATTCTTTGGGGAAAGCTTGGTTAAGATCAATAAAATATGTACATACACATAATGTTCCATGTTCATTGTTCATAGGGATGAGATTTGATACCCATGGTTTGTAAGGGATAGGGTAAATGAACCTTTCTTGGTGAAGCTTTTTTATTTAAGATTTGATAACAACTAATTTGGAGGGATGAACATGCATTTGTTTCTATATTCCTGAAAAATCATCATTCCATGTGTCAATGTGATGTTTGAAAATGGTGGGGTCGAGTCGTGGCATCTCTGCGTATGACCGAGAAAAAATATCTCAAAACTATTGGAATAATTCTTTGTAAGCAACTACCTCTTGTTGAGAACAAGAGGCACCAAGTGAGATGTTTTATATGATGCTAGGAATGCCATAAATATCTAATTTAATAGTGGGGTAAATTTAATTATCCATGTTGGATTCTTTGAAAGTGTTGGGAGTGGGGATCGGATTTTTAAACCAATCGATGCGGTCAAGAGGGATAAAATATTTGGTTTTGATGACACATTGTTGGGCCATAAAGGTGGTGACACCTATATTATGAGGTAAGAAGGAAGAATGATGATTTTTTTCGTGCCAAGGTATCTTAGGGGTAGTCATGGATACTAATATATCTTCCTCAAAACGAAAGTGGTGATCGAGGAAGTCACTTGGAATTTCTGGTCCAAGGGAAATAGTGATGGGAGTATGGGTGTTCAAGGGAATGATATCGTGCATGCTTGGGATGTCTCTTATGCAGTGTGGGCCCATGAATTCTACAACAATAGAAGTGTGTGCTTGTATGATGTTTTGAACATCTTCTGATGTTGATGATGAGTGATTG
Source organism: Larix kaempferi (assembly GCA_027924585.1). Lineage (NCBI taxonomy): Eukaryota > Viridiplantae > Streptophyta > Pinopsida > Pinales > Pinaceae > Larix > Larix kaempferi. Next base: position 4,353,289 of record BSBM01000397.1, on the reverse strand, counting down.
TCGAGAGTGAAAATGACTAACAATGATATATGGATAATTTTAACCTGGTCAGTTGTGTTGTGTAAAGGGGATAACATCTCCTCTTGAGGCATGTTTGATGTGATTTTCGAGGAAGGGATTTCAATTAGTCTCATTTGTTCAATACAACTCATTCTACACGCAAAATGGGGCACTGGAACAATAAATGGGTCAACAAACCACACGATCAACATGGTCCAATAGGGAATGAATGAAACAATGTATGGGAAGGGATTTTGGGGTAGTTGGTTTGACTGAGTTGAATCGTTCCACTATCCAAAGGTATCATATGACTATGGTTTCCACATGAAGAACACCTAGGAGAAGAAATGGTCTCCTCTGACGAGGTTATGAATTTGATGGTGGTTGATTCGATGGAGGATACCTATGGGGTGACATCAGGATATAGTGTCAAATGAAGCATTATGGTTATTTCTTTTCTAGTAGGGATACAATTTCACTTATTGGTTATAGATATTATGATTGGGTAGTGGATGATTCAAATAAAATTTTGACTATAGGGTACATCTTTTAGTTTGGTTTAGGCCTGATTTGATGGTCTAGTACGAAGTTGAAAACTCTTTCTATTTCTTGATGTGAAGTCAAGTATAGGGAATATAAGGAAGCAACTAAAGAAGTAATGTGGATCATACATGTTCTTACAAATGTTGGAGTTGTTCAAAATTCTCCTACTGAATTAAGATGTGACAATTAGAGTGCAATTCATCTTGTGTACAATTTAGTGTATCACTCCAAGACTAAACACATTGACCTTGATACTCACTACATTCGAGATATTGTGGTGGGTGGTGTTATTTGTTTGGAATATTGTCCCACTGAACAACACGAAACAAATATATTCACCAAATCCATGACAAGAGCAAAATTTGTGTATATTTGAAGTTTGTTGGGAATGCGAGAAGTTGTCATCAAGGGGGAAATGTAATTCTTGATCTTCCTCCATATATGCATTGTTATCCCTAGTCATCGTTAAGGGGGGGTGTTGGAATGTGTAATATTAATATAACAATTGTAATGATGACTATTGTGATGTCATAAGATATTGTGATGTCTTATCTAGCAAAGGAAGGCATAATTGTATCTACCTTATGTAAAAGGAGTTATCCCATATGCATCATGGAGTAATATTCTCCTATTACCATTCATTATATAAGGAGGTGGAAGATCATTTATCCCACATGTATTATGGGATGTAAATATTCCATACCTATAACAATATAATAGAGGTGAATGTCATGTCCCCACAAAATTGATCATTGGAACAAGTTCCTAACCCAACCTAACCCTTGGGTTGAGGAGGCAGCTGCATAACCATGGGGTTAAATTTTGTATTCCGGGCAATTAATTATTTAGGACAGTGCATTTAATTTTATCTATAGTTGCTACCCACTTGGAATAAATAATTAATGGAGCATTTATAAATTATTGATGCAATTAATATTTTTATTTATTATGCTAAATAAATGGAGAACATGACCCACTAATTCGAATTGGTGGATAAGGTTGGTGGAATTACTTGGGGTGGAAGTCAAGTAAACACTAAAGTCCAAAAATGTTGCTAAAATGGTGAAAAGAGGCTTATTTCAGGAAAAGCAGCATAAATCCAGGAAAAAGCAGGCAAGTTGGAAAAGCAGGAAAGTTTTGAAAGAAGGAAAGTTTAGAAAAGGAAGAAAAGTCAGAAAAGTGGAAAGTAAGAAAAGCCAAGCAAAGCAAGCAAACAATCAAGGAAGGTTACCCACTCATAGGTGACTTATTCTCACAGGTCAACAAGCCAAGTAACTTTCTCAGCAGGTCACCCAAAATTCTATAAAAGAATACAAGCAACTCCCTTTCACATCTTTTGCTAGTGTGAGTAAATTTGTGATTGCATTTGTGCATCCAAGACTTGGGAGGTGTGCCCCTAGTCAAGCATGGGAGATGTGCCCCAAATTTCTGTGAGAGGATGATGGAACCCAACCATTGTCACTGATTTTATTTGCAGGTACTGAAGCTTAACAATTCAAATCAGAAGCACAGAGCTATCTTCATCAAAGTCAGATATCGAATCCTCCCTCCTTCTTCTATTCTGCAGCTAGTTTCTTATGTGCAAGAGGAGAGATTATTCCTTCATCTTATGAGAGGAATATTGGCCTATTTATGATTTTACAACAGATTATTGAAGCTTCTCAGGTATAAATAGAAGTTTAGAACCATCTTCACCAAATTCAAAAATCAAATCCTCCCTCCTTCTATTCTACAGCTAGTTTCTTATGTGCAAGAGGAGAGGCTCTTATATCATCTCCTGAGAGGCGTCATGGACTATTTATGATGTAATAATAGAGTATGTAATGTTCTGATATCAGTCACTTCAATACAAATTACAGAACTCTGAATTATTCTCCAATTTATGCACCCCTGCTAGATTTAGCTAGATTTTGACTAGCTTTCAATGAATGGTTCATAAATCAATGAGTAAAGGTCCAAATGAAGTCATTCTAGTTCCTGTAGTTAGATAATATATCACATATAATGATCCAACCACTTTTTCAGAATTTATACCACCTTTGAGCATTGTTTAGGATTCCACAATTCAAACTAGTTGAGCTGTCCTGAATTGCTATTTTACTAGTTTTGTTATCATACTTGCTCATATATGCATATAAATTTCTGAAATGTTATTTTATGATTATATGACTGTAAAATTATGATTATTATCCTCATTCCCACAACAACCTTTTCCAATCCTCAGTAAATGTCCATACCCATACTAGTCTGCATATGCTGAGAACCCCAGTAGCATTGGAGTAGAGTTCATCCGGGATGTTATTGAAACATAAATGGTCTCAGTACGTTGTATAGAGGTATAAATCCATATCATAACCTTTCATCCATCCATAGCCTTTGAACTTGCCTGTATCTAGCCATTCTAGCTTCCACAATCACAGTTTCAGTCAATTTGGAGGAGTCTTGAGTTTTGTATCACTATCTTAAGCTGGTAAATAAAGTGGTATCCTTGCTGCTGCACACATCCATACAAATTACAGAACTTAATTTCATCCCTACCATCCTCATTCATTGTCTCAGTCCCCGTCACTTACATCCTGCTCAGTTTGAGAAATTGCCTAAGAAATTGACTAGTAAAATCTTGTTAAAAATCTGAGTTGGAGATAATATTTTGGCCAAATCTTGGCTGGAATATTACAGTGAAAGAGACCCTTTGGGTATAATGTTGAGTATCCTATTGAATTCTATTGTAAAGCTATGATAAGCATATGTGGGGTGGAGCTTAAGTGTAAGAATGGATATTTTTTAAGAATAAGAAGATACTACCTTCTCATGGATGTTTCCCCATTTTGGGTTTTACCACATACATCTAGTGTATAATTCCTTTTTTCTCTTGTCTCTTACTTACTACTTTTATTATATAGTGCTCGTATGGATGGAAGGCTAGACTAGTCACTAGTAGAAAAATTGAGATATATGACTGAAAAAACTACTAAAAATTGCATATAAATGACTAAGTTTAGTCACGTGACTATTAGTAGTTTATTTCCAGTCAATTATAATGCAACTAAATATATGACTGGAAAATTTTAGTCATTTATTGGTTGTTCTTATTGGTCAGTCTGGTAGTATATTTAGTAGTTTTTATTTATTGATTGTTGTTATTTGGTCATTTATTTAGTATTTGTAGTCATTCATTTCCATCAACAAGTAGTAGATTGAGTCATTTTAATCATTAATTGTAGTCAACTAGTAGTATATTTAATAGTTTTCTTAGTCATTGATTGTTGTTATCTCTTCATTTATTTAGTAGTTGTATTCATTCATTGATATCAACAAGTAGTATATTTAGTCATTTTAATCATTAATTGTCGTCAACTAGTAGTATATTTAATAGTTTTCTTAATAATTGATTGATGTTATCTGGTTGTTTATTTAGTAGTTGTAGTCATTGATTGCCGTCAATAAGTAGTATATTTAGTCATTTTAATTATTATTTGTCTTTAATTGGTAGTATATTTAGTTGTTTTATTCACTTATTTGTGTAGACAGGGCACAGAGGAATTGAACCACCATCCTCTTGATTGTAAGTTAGGTTCTCTTCCATTTAGCTAGTACCCTTTAAAAATTGGGGAAATGTCGAGACATAGACATAGGCTGCTTAGTTATTGTATATTATACATGCCTACACCTAATCCGAGAATTGAAATCACATTGTATATTGACTGAGTAGAATCCAACTAGACCATTCATGTTCCAAGCATGGTACATAACTTCATAAAAATATTATGAGTTAAATAGAGCCAATGCCTTACAAAATCAACTAGAAAATGGCAATGCTACTATGGTTGATATTCCAATAGGTTGAAACTTGATGGGTATGCCTTTCTAATACTAGGATAAAAATATAAATTTTAGTAATGTCTGCAATAGGCCGAAAGGGACCATGGGACTACTTGAATTGAGCAACCTTGCTTACACAGGTATAACAAAAAAATTAGAAATGTTACATTATAGGTAAATATGTACCATTTAATGTTGGAAATAGGGGTAGACACACATTCAACATGTTAGTTGAATCAACATTTAAGGATGATCCAACTTTCTTCAGTAATACAGAGGAAATCAGTTGAAACCAGCTAATGCTAAAGATCAAAAGTAAAATTATACTTTTGTTTCTAATGCTAATGGATGCCTTGATGTAATTATCTTGAAATAAATTAATTTAAAAATTCCAAAAAAACTAAAGCAACGTGATAACATTTTTTGTTATTTAGTTTCCAAGCAGCATTAGCATAACAGAAAAGTAAAAAATAGGGAGTCTTTTTATCATAGAGATCGAAAGAAAATATAAATTTTTAGCAAGTAAGATGTAGCCCTTTAATGAATACCATAATACATGGTAAAAAATAACTTAATCCATACCTCTATGTCTTTGTGCAAAGAAATATAAGGAAACTAATGCAATAATTTTTCCAACATTAGAAGTGAATAATATGCCTCTTGCCACGAACCTAACATGTCCTCCTCACCAACTACTGCTTTTCCATCTCCATCGGCAGTGAATGCACATTTTAAGATGTGTATTGATCTAGGTCTTACATATTCTATGTGTGCTTGAAAATTTTTCTTCATTACTTAAATCAAGAGACCTAAAACCTGCATAATGATAAACAAGAAATGTATCACCAATTAAAAGTAATCAAATTCCCTGAATAAATTTGTTTCCTTCCATTATTACTTTTAGAGAACAAATAAAGTTAGTATACCTATGTATCTAGATGCCATACTTGTTGTTTCTCACCCATATACAAATAAATACAGAATACTAAGTTGCAATGGTCGTTGATTTACCCATCTAATCAAAACTTTCAAAATTGTTCCTACCATAGCTCGAACTTGATTTTCACTATCGTTAACTAGGAAAGACACAAATGGTAGGAAAAATTTATCTAATTCCTCATCTACCAGATTACTGGGAAATTTTATGATAATCACATGTAACATATCTATTATAGCTTCCCTTTCATTTGTATGATCATAACCGCAACAAATTTCGTTGAAAGAAGCAAATTTAAATTATGTATGCATATTAACAATAGAACTGGAATATCGACAGTAAATTATTGAACCTTACCTAAGTTTTGCAACTAAGAAATCCAAGTGTTGCTGGAATCGATTGGAACCAAGAGGGTATTCAAGAAGAAACTTTAAAATAACTTGACTACATTTATGGTGAATGGGTAGAGCTTGACTAGTAACCATCAAGCGTGCAACTCTAGTGAAAAAATCATACAGATTCAGAACCAGTTACTTTTGCTTAACAGTTGCCTCCAAAAGTGATAGTGCAATGATAGTTGGCATAGTATTTAAATAAATAAAGAGTGGAAATTGGAGAAGCATCTTTAATTGATAATTTGAGATGGTTTTATTTGCATGTCTCAAAATCATAATAAGTAAATTAATAAAAAACTGCATTAAGGGACTGCCACTCTTTCATGTTTTTAGAACCATTTTAAAAACTAAGGAGGTAATGTTAATTACTTTGAATATTGATGTATGGAAGGTGAAGTCTCAATTGACAAGCAAGATATTTCACAGAGTACGATATAACCCTTTCATACATAGATTTCAGACGGTTCCCTATTAGTTCTATAAAATGATCTAACATAGCTATAAAGTATTGGTCACCCTTAGATGGTTCTCAAGAAGACCTGGTGCAAACACTGTAATTGGATAACTATTGGGTGCATCTAGCTTATCATTGTTAATATTTGGTTGATCTTTGATATTTAATTCTTTTAGATGTCGAAACTTGAAACAATGAGACAATTCAATCACATGAAATTCATATATCCATAACATAAGATATACCCCGAGGAAAATCCTCAAAACTATGAGAACAAAAACCCAAACAATTCTTCTCAGTATAATATAATGGATAACAGAGAATGCTTTCTTTTACAACATAGAAGATTGCTTTAGGAAGATATGAGATCACCAAACACTCTTGGTGAAGATACAAAAGCAATAGAGAAGAGAGATCAATCAGATGTGTTTTCCAATGTGCCCAGCACATCAATAACAAGCAAGAACAATAACCTGCACAAAGAGAAGCGCATTTCCTTCAATGGAGAAGAGAATTCACTTCACATTTGATTCATCAATCTTGTATAACATATTTATACATTCTTCTCATGCATCGGATTCTTCTAACTTCAGGATGAACACACCCTCATACTGGATGTATCAATCTTGCATGAAGAAGTGCGCCCCACTTCTCATGCAGTGCCTTATCTTGATGAATTGTCTCGTAGGATGAACTCGCCTCTTAATTGAAAGCTTTCCCACTTACTTAGGTGGATAACTTAAGTGTCGTCGTGTAAGCGTTGCAAATCAAGTGTCTTCTTTTCGTTTAACATAAGTGTCTTCATGCAATAACACTTAGTTAACTAGATCTTCTTTAATGTCACTTAGTTAACTCTCTTTAACTGATTCTTTCTTGATAACATCACTATAGTGATCAATTCGAGTTCTCCTTGATTTACTAAAGTGTCATCTTTTAGTTTAACAAAAGTGAAAACACTTTAGTTAACTAGTACTTCTTATTTAACACTTAGTTAACTATTATTAACTGAAATCATGTTGATTGATTTACTTGTAGTGACCTGTTGGAAGGCGGTTTGGATGAGTCAACATTGCAGCATTGCGGATGCTGTGCAAAGAAAAAGGTACTGCAAAAGGAGGAAAGCAATGCGCATGGCGATAGTACTTTTTGTAGTTTTGGGTCATTTGGACCGCGTCATGTGTATTTTGGGTCATTTGGACCGCATTATGTGGGTTTTGGGTTATTTGACCGCATTATGTGGGATTTTGGGTTTTTCTTTTTGTAAAGTTTGTTAAGAAGTAGTTAAGCGGTTACCTAAGTGGACCGTAAATGTAAAGTCGCAGGCCTATAAATAGATGTAGGATTGTGAGTGTTGAGACATCTTAGACATCAAAAGAAGAGATAACTGAGAGCTTGATAGAGTTGATGATTGAATATCTTGTTGTATCTGGGTTTTTGCGGAGATGAATATGATGTGACAGAGTTTTTGAGCAGAATCATTGTGTCTTTTCCGTTTCTCTATGGTAAATGCATTATGCGATATGAATCTGTGAATGATGCGATGTTTCCTTGCTACGCTTAATGCTTTACTGTTATATTTGTTGCTCATTTATGATTCCGTCAATGATAAGATCTGTTGAATGATGTTGCACTTATGTTTAATTGCCTGAGTTGAATGCCTAGATCTATTTCCGAATGTCGCAATAAGTTAATCGGTTGATGCACAAAATCCTCCTTCATTCTGCGGAAACATGGTTCCATTAATTCTCCATTGAACATATCGGGTGAGACCTCATCTGCTCTGCAGGTGTTGCTGGACAGGGTAAAACCTGTCTGGGCTGGTGCTCAGGGAGATCGCGGTGGTTTGGGTGTCGATAGTGTCAGGAACCCCTATCGACTGGGTTTGTCTCAACAAATGGTTCCGTTGTCGGGACTGTAGCGTGAAGTGAAAGGAGGATATGTTGTGGTATCCAGCGAGACCGGAGATTCAAGACTGGTTCGACCTAAAGTTGTGAGAGTTCGCTGAAAAAGAAAATCAGAACCCTGGGTTGTCGACAGATTGGTGGTTGGAAAAGTACATACACGACGGTCCACACGAATATTTTTTCTACGAGTTCCCAATCATCCTGTATGAATGGTTAGCAAAATTGACTTTTCAGAAGTGAAACTTCCAAGGTGGTGAGCCGACAGCTTGGACCCCAGAACTGATCCAGGAGCTGCAGGAAGTCGACAACAAAGCATTGTGGGCTATCGAGGTTTGGGTTGACAGTATATTGGAAGGATATATCATTGAATTTGCAGTTGACACAATAAAATCCTATAGTGAAGCTAAAAGGGAGTTTTTCAACGAGCCGTGAGGGAGGTTCTTGTTGTCGCTACAGTTGTCCATTAAGATGCTTATTTGCAAAAATAGCATACTGAAGATGCACCTCGACTAGTAAGAACCTTGGTGGGCGAAGGCCGTGGATACCGCGACAACAGGGGGGCAGTAAATGGAATGATATGGGGTAGATGGGTGCGAGTTGTGATGAGACTGTGAAGGAATCCGAGAAAGAGAGTGGTCTTACGAGGGCAGGAGCAAGGTTTCGACAGGAAAAGAGGCAGAGGACAGGAGAAGGTCCTACTTCAATCGAAATGCAAAGCCGCGAAGGAAGACCACATCGGACGAAGTGACCTCACAGTGACGACGAGGACGACCAGGATAGAAGCAAGACCAAACCCCAGCAGCAACATGCCCACACCTTCACTCACTATCTCTCAACCAGGAAGAAATACAACTTTGACACCGCCATGTTCATCGTGTCAATAGAACTTGATTGCTAGTAGCTCAACGACTGTAGGAAGGAAGCCTAGGATGGCGGGCGAGGATGCCAAGTTGCCGCTGTTCCATGGAAATGGAAAAGATAACCCTGAGCAATACTGGTTCTTATGTGAAGCAGTATGGACTATTAAGCAAATTACTGATGATGATGCCAAGAAAGGACAATTGGAAACAACTCTTTGAGGTTGCGCATTGGACTGGTTTATGAAGTTTGTTCAAATGCCGACAGGTGTTCCAGAGAAGACGTTGGATGAAATTAGAAAGGGATTGATTGCAGAAATTAGAAAGCCCAAGTCTGAAGCACAATATATTACAGAACTAAAAGAGATTAAGCAGTATCCCAATGAAACTGTGTGGGATTTTGACGAACGATTCAAAATGCTGATAGTGAGGGTCAACTTTGACATGAGCGATGTCTAGCAAAAAGAATGTTTCATTGTGGCATTGCTACCTCACATTCGCCTACCGCTGATGCAACAAAACATTACAACGTTGAGTGAATCTTTGGAGATTGCGATGTAGTTCGAAGCTTCGCCGATTGGCGAGAACGCAACTAGGATGTCGCAGATTCAGACACAGTTGGAAAACTTGATAATATAGTTGCAAGACCTTAAGAAGGGTAAGGAACATCATGAGGAGGCTTGGTGTACGCAACGTCGTGCAGAAGGGAATACTAAGGATAGCTACCCAGACTTCCGCAACTATTTGGTATCCGAAGCGTCGAACCCATTCAGCGGTGGGGGTATGCCATGGTGCCACATCTGTCAGGTATATGGGCATTTCCATGAGGAGTGTCAATACATGCAGAAGATGGTCACAAAGCCAATGAATCTGTATTGTACATTATAAAAGTCTGTGGGACATGAAGACAAGGATTGTCGTGCATATGGTTTACTTCATGAACGAACGTATGATGCATTCTATGTGAAGGACAATCATCGTGCCGTACAACAACCGCAACCGCATCCACAGGTAGCCCAGCCACTACCTCAACTACAGATGCAGTTTGTACCGCAGTAGCAACCACAACAGTTTATGCCACAATATACTTAGATGCCAATGGATCCACAGCAACCACAGTACGTTCAACAGCCACAGTATGTTCAACCAACACCATGCGCTCATCCAAGACAGTGTGTGCAGCTGCACTGAATCCCATGCAGCAGCAGTTTCCTCAACCGCAATATCAACAACAAGGGGGATTCCGTGGAGGATTCTGGGGAGGACATGGTGGAGGATTTGGTCGTAGAGGAGGATGAGGTTGCGGACCTGTCAAATGTTATAATTGCGGAGTGCTGGGGCACTACCAGAGAGATTGCCCACAGTTGCAGACATAGTGTACATTTTGTTTTATTACTGATCACACTGTTGAAAACTGTCCGCAGTTGATTGCGCGATGGAAGGAAGGAAATATACCGCAGTTGTAGAATCATAATCAAAATCAGAATCTGCCACAGAATCAGAACCAACGTCTGAATCAAAATGCCAACCAGAATGTGAACCTGCGAATCCATCATCGAACCAAAATCAAGGATCGACTGTTGCGACAATTTTCGTAGAGCCGAGGACACAAGATGTTGCTGTTGCTTTTATCACTCGCGAAGGTTCGATGATAGGTGAAGATGGTTCAAATCCTTTGATCCAGTTGGCTGGGAAGAAAAAGGCGCAGTTTGACATTGACGCCGAGCGTGAAGCATTCTTTCAAGCGCGTAGTGTGATGGAAAAAGATCGCGGTAAGTTAATTGTTTATGGCATGCCACCGGATTTTGACTCAACATCGAAAGCAGGACCATCATGTCAGTATGGAACATTGCAACACTTCTTGGAAATTTGTTTATTGTCGGCAAGAGATCCCGATGCTCTGGCTGAGATCGATCATCTGTTGTGTCGACCAACTCAAGGACGGAAGGAGTTCGTGGTGAACTCCTTGCAGTGGAAGAAGATGGGCAAAGAAATGAGAATGAATGTTCAGATTGGGGATTATGATGTCGATTCAATTATTCTGGATCTAGGCTCTGATGTTAACATATTGACAAAGCACGCATGGCAGAAGATGGGGAGCCCAACATTGAGCTGGTCCCCTATACAACTGCAATTGGATAATCAAGCCAATTAGACACCTATTGGGAGAGTTCCCCGTCTTGTTGTGGATATTGAGGGGATGAAGACATATGCAGATTTTGATGTCATTGAGGTTGTTGAAGGTGGAAGCTCCTATCCTGCGTTGCTGGGGATTGGATGGGCTAATGATAGTGCAGCAGTCATCAACTTCAAGAAGCAGGTGATGACCTTTGAAATCAGGATCTTCGCGTCATCGCTCCGTTGGATCTGGTTGAAGGGCGACGATATATTGAACCTGTCAAGGATGAAGTTGGAAGAGGATGGGATCATGCATTTAATATTTTAGAATATTATATCCATCCGACTGCTGGTGGAGAACTTGGCTGGTGTAGCTCTAGCTTTGCATATTTCGACTCAGATGATGCTTTAGAGAATTGGTAGAATCGACTACATGAGGTATCATTCCAAAAGTGTGGGTTGATCACACAGTCACTGCGGCGTGTTGCGACTGAAACTGTCGAGTTGCCGGTATACGAGGGACTACCTGGATTGTCTGAGTTTCTAGTTGCATTTGAAGCTAAGGTGTTAGAGCCGCAACGATTGTTGGCATTGGAGGAGGCACTGCAGGCCACTCCAGCACGGTGGTGGGAGACCCATAAGAAGTTGATTACTGGTTGGTTGCAGTGTCGACGGTTGATGATGGTTTGCTTTGGCGACACAGAAATATACCACACTGGAAGGTATGATGGGAAGAATGACCCTGGCAGTCATCTGATGGAATGTCAGACTTTGTGGGCTTCGCGACCAAGGCATGAATGGGTCCATTCTTTTATCCATACTTTGGATGAAATTCCGCGATCATGGTATGCTTAAGTTGAGTTGCGAGGGGAGATTACCACTTGGTTAGAGTTGACAATTTGCTTTATTCATACTTTCAACTTCGTGGATGCCAACCCCGATGTCCATAATGCTGAGTTGTGAGGGGAGATTACCACTTGGTTAGAGTTGACAATTTGCTTTATTCATACTTTCAGCTTCGCGGATGCCAACCCTGATGTCCATAATGCTTTGTAGATCATCCGCGATGTTGTTCTGAAAATAGTCCCAGTGGCATATCCCGCAGATCCGCATACACATTGTAAAATGCAATCGATGATGGAATTTTATAATATCACTGGTGGACCAGAGGATGGTGATGATCCGCAGAATGTCAATATTCCAGAATCAGAAAGCATTCGCGATGTTGTAGCATCGGATGCATCGACAGATCCGATCAGTCAGCTGCTAAAGCTCAGAAAAGTCAACATTGGGATGGAGGAGAACCCAAAGTTTGCAAATGTCGGGGACTATTGGGATGAAGAGATGATGGCGCAGGTCATAGAATTGTTACATGAGTTCCAAGACTTGTTCCCTATGAATTTTTCTGAGATGAAGGGAATATTGGAGGATTTAGGGGAGATGAAGATTCTGCTGAAGCCAGATGCGAAACCGATTGGGCAGTCACTGTATCGCCTGAATCCGTGACATAAGGAAAGAGTCAAAGTTGAGCTTGATCACATGTTGGATGCTAGCATCATTGAATTAGTTGAAGAATCAGAATGGATTAGTCCAATGGTGGTGCAAGACAAGAAGATAGGTGAGGTCCGGATTTGTGTCAACCTGAGGAAGCTGAATGACGCATGTATGCATGATCCATTTCCGACACCATTCACTGTTGAAGTACTGGAGGGCGTGGGTGGCGAAGGGATGTATTCCTTCAGAGATGAATTTTCTGGTTATCATCAGATCAGGATTATGAAAGAGGACCGCCACAAGACAACATTTGTGACTGAGTGGGGTTGTTTCCAGTACACAGTGATGCCATTTGGGCTGAAGAACGCACCTGTGATATTCTCTCGGGTTGTTGTTGCTTCCTTCAGGGATTTTATTCAGAATTTTCTGCAAGTTTATATGGATGACTGGATAGTGTATGGATTGATCAACGATCATCTGGAAAACCCGCGACTCATGTTGGAGCGCTATCAACAGCATCAGATATCGCTGAACTTGAAGAAGTGCATCTTCTGTGCATGTTTTGAGATATTACTGGGTCACATTGTTTGTAAGCAAGGATTGTTGATTGACCCAGAAAAGATTGCGCTCATTCTGAGCCTAACGCTGCCTACCAATGTCAAGCAGTTGAGAGCGACGTTGGGACATATCGGGTACTATCGCAAGTTTATCCGAGGTTATGTAGCGATCATAGCCCCTATGGAAAAGTTGTTAAAGAAGGACGTGATATTTTTGTGGAGTCCCGAATGTCAAGTTAGTTTTGAGACGCTGAAGGTTAAGATGGCTTCGGCACCGATATTGGTGTTTCCTGACTGGAGCAAGGAATTCCATGTCCATGTAGATGCATCATCAATTACGCTGGGAGTAGTGCTCACGCAACTAGGGGAAGGAGACCTGGATCACCCAATTGCTTTTGCGAGTCGGAAGTTGTCGTCGGCAGAGAGGAACTATACCACTACAGAAAGGGAAGGCTTGGCGATGGTATATGAACTGCATAAGTTTTGGCATTACTTGTTGGGCGGTCACTTCAAGATGTTCACAAATCATTCTGCTTTGAAGTATCTAGTCAATAAGCTTGTGTTGGGGGGGAAGATATGTCGCTGGTTACTTCTCTTTCAGGAGTTTTATTTTGAGGTAATCGTGAAACCTGACCACTTGAATGTAGGTCCAGATCATCTATCGCAGATTGAGACAGGGAAGGAACCAACCAACATTGGATATGGATTTCCATATGTGCAACTATTTCGGGTTGAAATCGTTGATGACTACTATGAAGAAATCATTAAGTTTCTAGCGACAAATACCGCACCAGAGGGGTTCACCACAAGTCAGAAGAAGCAGTTGGTGGTTAAGTTTGCAGATTTCTAGTTGATTGCAGGACAATTGTACAAGTTAGGATCAGACGAGGTCTTGAGGCGTTGTGTCCTGCCTCATGAGAAAGGGTAGATCTTGTCGGAAGCACATGCAGGGGTGGTTGGTGGACACTATGGTGGTCGTGCGATTTCCAAGAAGGTGCTTCGCGTAGGAATTTGGTGGCCCACTCTTCACAATGATGCGACAGATTATGCACGAACTTGCGATGTTTGTCAACGGACTGGAAAACCCTCCAAGAGGGATGAGATGCCTCTAATACCTCAAGTGACACTGCAACCATTCGATAAATGGGCAGTGGATTTCGTGGGACCTATCAACCCACCTGGGAAGCGCACTAGTGCACGATACATAATCACAGCGACAGATTATTTGAAAAGATGGGCGGAGGTTGCACCAGTTGTAGATTGCACTGCTGCAACAACAACATGTTTCTTGTTAGACAACATTGTCACTCGGTTTCATTGCCTGAAGATATTGATGAGTGATTAGGGGAGTCACTTCATCAATCACATCGTCAGCGCATTGACAATAGATATTTATATACAGCATAAGAAGAGTACGTCGTATCATCCGTAGGCCAATGGCACAGTGGAGGCCTTCAACAAGGTGTTGGAGAATGCGTTGAAAAAGGTTCAGATGACTGGGATTTGAATATTCCAGCGGTCTTGTGGGCGTATCGCACCACTTGTAAAACATTGACAGGACAAACACCGTTCAAATTGGTGTATGGGAAAGAGGCAGTTATGCCTATGGAGTACATTGTTCCGAGTCTGCGCATAGCGGCAGCGACAAGCATGAATAATGAGGCAGCGTTGGCGGAACGAATGGAGCAACTGGTACAACTTGAGGAAGACCGCTTTATTGTTGGTTTTCACCAGCATGTGGAGAAGGATCGACAAAAGTCTTGGCATGATATCCATATCAAGAACACACAGTTTCAGCAAGGTGACTTGGTGTTGTTGTATGACAGCAAGTTTATGAAGCATCCAGGGAAGTTATAAATGCATTGGCTCAGTCCATATCACATCAATGGCATAACTTCAGGAGGCGCAGTACATATACAACAGTTAGATGGAGCGATGATCCCAAATATGGTGAATGGTAGCAAGTTGAATCCCTACAAGCTGGGCTTGCAGCGGCGCGGTGCCTAAACAACATTGCGAAGAAAAAAAATTCAGGATGTTGGGTGGCAGGATGATTCACCAGCAGGGACATAATGCGCAAGCAGAAGTGATTGTATTGCAGTTCGGGGAGCTGGTCCATGACAGTTGCAAGATCGCGACCCCATCAAATTATTAATAAATGCAGGGAGTTAAAGAAAGTTAATTAGCAGCGCGTGATGAAATGATCGATGTTAATGGTGGATATGGCCGTTGGATTGACAGGATCAACGACGGATTTGGGTAATTAAGGCAGGATTTGGTCATGATGAGTGGTTTGATTGGGTACTGACGATTAAATGCATGATCCGGCCCTATAAGACAGTGTTGAACGTGGTCGGAAGGGATCATTGTGCAGAGCGAGACGTAGAGTTCAGGGTTGCATTGTTGAGTCGAGTTTTCGATTTAGGTGTAGTGTGTTTTCTAGCGGCAAGTTGTGCACGCTGCTCAGTGTTGGAGGGTGAGGAGCTGTTGAGCCGAGAGGGGCCCTGGTGCGGCATGCTGAGAGTGGTCAAAGTTTCAATTGGAGTAGAGTCACCCGTTCGGCCAGTGAGCATCGAAGAAGAAGTCACCAACATGCCGGTTGGTTCATCGTTCATCCAAAAGGTGAACTAAGGCATACGTTTTGGCTTTAATTGAAGCTTGACAATTCGAGTTCACTTAGTCTTCTCTTAATCAATTCGAATTCTCTTTTTCTCTATTCAATTATATTTATCTTTTACTGCATGGTCACTATGTGCTAACTTTAATTATCCATCACATTACATTATAATGAGAAGAATTATCGGATGTGGTGATCATAGTATATTATTCCAGACCAAATGATCATATGCTAAATTAATTCACTTTAGAGGTGATCAATCTCTAAAGGAGACTTAATAGAAATCTCGTGATCATGGTTAATAATACATCACACAACATTAAATTCTTTTACCAAGTAAAGCATGACCTTTATACGGAAGGTCCACCCCTATACAGGATGTCAATCCCATGGATACCTCTATATGGAAGGTTCACATGAGAATCATGGCTTGATACACAATTATGGAGCCTTATCCAACAAGAATTTACAACATCACTACTTTGATCAATTACCTCTATACATGAGGAATAACCTTTACATAGAAGGCAATCAAAGTGTTCACCTCTATATGAGAGGATCAATCTTGGTTGCACAAGATTGGTTTGGAGAATGTCTCCTGATGCTGTACATTTAACACTTCCTCTCAGCGAGGGAGGAATTCTCTGCCATACCAAGCTTTTCTCAGAAGTACCTAAACTTCATCACTAACGCAGGCTTTTTGAACACGTCTGCAATATTCTCATCAGTAGCAATGTACTGAAGTTTCTCTATACCTTTTAGGACCATGTCTCGGATGAACTAGTGATACTTCATTTCAATGTGCTTTGACTTGTCACGAAACATTGATTTTTTGAAAAGCTTGATGCAACTCTGATTGTCATACATAATAACTGTAGACTCAATCTTTTCACTGAACAACCCTGCAAGTAGATTTCTGAGCCACACTGCTTGTCAGTATGAAACACTAGCAGTTGTGTATTAAGCTTCTATAGTGCTTTGGGCTACAGAGCCCTGCTTCCTGCTGGATCAAGATATAAGAGATGATCCTAGGCTATAACAGTATTCAGATGTACTCTTACGGTCCACAATGCTTCCTCCCCAACTTGAGTTTATATAACCAAGTAACACGACTCCTCTGTTGGAGGCATATCCGAGTCCATATTAAATTGTACCTCGAAGGTACCTAATCACATGCTTAGAATCTATCCATTGTCCGTGTCTATAATCAGACATAAATTGACTCAGAATGCTTATGGCATAACATACATCAGGCCTCGAATGTATCAAGTACATTAGCGAGCCAATAAGCTATCCATACAAAGTGTGATCTACTAGATCTGATCCAGAGCCTGATTCATGAATTTTCCTCAAACTGGAAACCATCGGTGTAGTCATAGATTTGCAATCTATCATGCCAAACCTATGTGATATATCCACAGTGTACTTCCCTTGAGATAGAAAAAATTGATATTTTCTTTGTCAGATCTCAAGGAAAAGAAAGTAGTGCATTAAACCTAAGTATTTCATCTTGAACTATGAGGTGAGCTCCCTCTTGAACCAAGCAATCATATGTTCCTCTTTGGTGAGAAACAAATCATCAAAATACATAACCGATATCAATGTTTGGTTCTTCACTACTTTGAAGTACAAATTTGGATAAGCTTCACTCTTACAGAAACCCAGTTTCTGAAGGTAGCTATCAATTCTGGAGTACCAAGACGTAGGGGCTTGCTTAATCCCATATAGAGATTTATTTAGCTTGCAAACATGAGACTCCTTCCCATGCACCACAAATCATTCAATCTATTGAATACAAAACTCTTCCTGAACCTCACCATTGAGGAAGTCTATATTCACATCCATCTGGTGAAGTTTCCATCCTAGAACAGATGCAAGTGCAATCATTTCTTAGATTATAGTGTACCTTGCCACATGGGAAAAGGTCTCATCATAATCGATGCCCTTATTCTGAGAGAAACCTTTGGCAACGAATATGGATTTATACATATCAATGCTACCATCTGCAACATTCTTTATCTTGTAAAGCCATCTGGAAGACACAATGGACTTCCCATCAGGTTTGGGAACAAGGCTCCCAAACATCATTCTTAATTATAGATTTTTAGTCTTCTGCCATTGCATATTTCCATACATGATTCTCTGCAGCTTCTTCATATGAGAATGGTTCTGAATCACTGATGCAACTCATCAGTGTAACATACCCTGAATATCTATTAGATGGTTGTTTGCACTCTCTGAATGATCATGTTGGTGCTCCATGTTTCTCTGCATCTTGTAATATATCTCAACACCAAGCATATCTTCTTTTAGCAGAATTTTCATCATGTGACCTCTCAATCAGTTCTATTGGTTCTTCGGGAGCTTACGAATCTGAGGCATCTTCTAGTTTATCCCTCTCACAATATGAGGCATCTTCGATCTTTTGAAAGAAGCTTCCTCATGGAAGGTAACATCTCAACTAACTTCAATGTGTCTCTCACCATGTACATATATTCAATATGCTTTGGGTGACTCGCTATAACCCACAAAGGTGCCTTTCTTTCCAAAAGGATCCATCTTTGTTCTATTTTCTTTCGGTACATGAATGTATATTGGGCTCCCGAAGATCCTCAAGAGTGAGATGTCTGAATTCTCATCGTTAAACATTTCTTCCAGTGTCTTCTCATCTAGAATGGAATGCATGCTTCTATTCTGGATGTACACAATTGTACTGGTGGCTTATTCCCATAATGAGGTAGACATATCTTGATCATGCATCATGGATTTTGCAACCTCACATATGGTTCTATTCTTCCTTTCGACAACCCCATTTTCTTGAGGGATGTATGGTACTGTTAACTGTCTACATATTCCCACATCACTACATAACTCATTAAATGCATGTGCATCAAATTCACCTCCATCATCAGACCTTAATGAACTGATGTGATTTTCTTTTTGATTTCAACCAGGGATTTAAACTCTTTAAATTTTCTAAGAGTTTCACTTTTAGCCTTCATGAAATAAATCCATGAATTCCTAGAAAAATCATCTATGAACAATACATAATATAAGAAGCCACTTAGGGAGGGGGATGACATGGGACCACATACATTAGAATTTATTAAATATAAAATCCAATTAGATCTAGTAGAACTGCTGGAAATTTTTTTCTTGACATTCTTCCCAAGTGCAAAACCCCGACATACACTATTATGCTCAAAATAAAATACGGGCATACCTTTTTCCATATTTTGAAGTTCTTGTAGTGATATATAGTGTAGGTGTCCAATCCTTCAGTGACATAGCTCGTATGGAATTATAGTGTGATGAATCATAGCTTGAATGTACTTTCCGGGTACCTTGTAGATTCCTACCTCTTGAACTCCAATCATAGTAGGATATTCTAAGATTTTGTTCTTTGGCCATAAAAGTGCATTGTTATCCATGAAGATAACTTAGAATCCTTTGTCTTCAAGAACTAAAAATGAAAGGAGGTTCTTCTTCAAGCTTGGAACATATAGAATGTCCTCCACATGTAAAATATCATTGGTGGTTAGCTAGAATGAGATGGATCCAACTCCTTGGATTGAATATGTTGAGTTGTCCGCCAACTATACCATGCATGTGAACTTTTTATCCTTTAGGTCAGTGATGTCACTCTTGTAACCAATCATATGTTTGGATGTGAAAATGTCAATCAACCATGTGTTTTCACTTGTGATGACGGATCCTGAAATGGATGAGACAAGGTAATACTCCCTTCTTGTCTCATTTTCTTCGGATGCATTCTTTTGAGTGGTTTCATCTTCTATGGTGGTAGAAGCATGAAAAATTCCTTTCCACTTTGTTTTGCACTCTCTTAAGAAATGGCCTTTCTTATTTCTATTGTAGCATCTAGTTTTTGACTTGTCAAATCCTTTGTTTAACTCCTTCTTCTTTGGATGTGAGAACTTCTTTTGGAAGAAGGGTTTCTTTCCTTTCCTCATTCTTACCACGAGGGAAATATTTTCTTCTTTAGTGCACATAGCTTTGCTTTGGATTCACCCTTCCTCTTGGATACATTCATGCCACAATATTTCGAACCTAGGTTTCACTTCTCAGTCATTTATAGCAGCCAAGAATGTCTCCCATGAATATGGGATATCATCAATGACGGTTTGGATGAGATCATCTTCATCCACTAGAACTCCAATGTTAACAAGCCGATCTCTTACCTGAGAGATCTTAGTGAATAAGGAGGCCACTGTCTCATCCTTCTCCATATTAAGGTTCCGTAACATGTTATTCAATGCCCTCTTTTGATTTGGATCCTTCTTTTCATATAGATTAGTCAATGTATCATAACATTCTTTTGTGGTCTTCAACGGTGTGATCAAAGGCATCAAGTTATCTTTTACCGAATCATAGATGATCCATTTGGCCTTATCTTGATTCTTCTTGAAGTTGATGTGCCTTGCATTATATGTAGGCTCCTCCACCATAGCGGATATGTAGTTATCCAAGTCATGTTCCTATAGGATGTTGAGAATCCTATCCTTCCAAGTGTTGAAGTTTGAGGTTCCCTCAATACGGTCTTCTGATCGTACATAGATTGATGCCATAGTCCTCAAATTTTGTGCTCAACTTCTCAGTATCTACGTAGGCTCTAGTTGGCATGAAAAACTAAGCTCCTTCATGCCATGAGATCTGATACCATGTTAATATTTGGTTGATATTTGATCTTTAATTATTTTAGATGTCGAAACTTGAAACAATGAGACAATTCAATCACATGAAATTCATGCATCCATAATACAAGATATACCCTAGGGAAAATCCTCAAAACTATGAGAATGAAAACCCTAGCAATTCTTCTTTGTATAATATAATGGATAACAGAGAATGATTTCTTTTACAATATAGCAGATTGCTTTAAGAAGATAAGAGATCACCAAACACTCTTAGTGAGGATACAAAAACAATAGAGAAGAGAGATTGATCGGATGTGTTTTGCAATGTTCTCAACACATCAATAACAAGCAATAACAATAACCTGCACAAAGAGAAGCGTCTTGCCTTCAATGGATAAGAGAATTCGCTTCACGTTGAATTCATCAATCCCGTATAACATATTTATACATTCTTGTCATGCATCGACTTCTTCTAACTTCAGGATGAACAGACCCTTAGAATGGATGTATCAATCTTGCATGAAGAAGTGCACCCCACTTCTCATGCAGTGCTTTATCTCACTAAACTTTCTCTTAGGATGAACTCGCCTCTTAATTGAAAACTTGCCCACTTAGTTAGGTGGCTAACTTAAGTGTCGCAACTCAAGTGTCATGTTTTAGTTTAACATAAGTGTCATCATGCAATAACACTTAGTTAACTAGATATTATTTGCTGCCACTTAGTTAACTCTCTTGAACTGATTCTTTCTTGATAACATCACTATAGTCATCAATTCAATTTATCCTTGATTTACTGAAGTGTCGTCTTTTAGTTTAACTAAAGTGAAAAAACTTTAGTTAACTAGTCCTTATTATTTAAGTGACTTATTTAACTATTATTAACTGAAATCATGCTGATTAATTTACTTGTAGTGACCACTATGAATCTTGACAATTCGACTTCACTTAGTCATCTCCTAATCAATTCGAATTCTCTTTTTATCTATGCATTTACTTTTATCTCTTTATATTTTACTGCATGGTCAATATGTTCTAACTTTAATTATCCATCACATTTCATTATACTAAGAAGAATTATCAGATGTTGTGATCATAGTATATTATTCCAGACCAAATGATCATATGCTAAAGTAATTCACTTTAGAGGTGATCAATCTCTAAAGGAGAATTAATAGCAATATGGTGATCGTGGTTAATAATACATCACACAATATTAAATTCTTTTAACAAGTAAAGCATGACATTTATATGGAATGTCGACCTCTATACGGGATGCCCATCCCATGTATACCTTTATAAGGAAGGTTTACATGAGAATCATGACTTTACACACAAGTCCAGAGCCTTGTCCAAAAAGACTTTACAACATCATTAATTTGATCAATTACCTCTATACAAGAGGAATAAAATTTACATGGAAGGAAATCAAAGCGTTCACCTCTATACGGGAGGATCAATCTTGGTTGCACAAGATTGGTTTGGAGAATTTCTCATGATGTTGTACATTTAACAATCATTAACAGGTCTCTCCGTTGAAATTTTATATGAGATTGATGATCTTGAATATGTTAGGGCATATTTACTAAATAAATCAGTCTTCCTACCCATGTTTACTTCATCCATGTCATCCTCAACCAATCCATATACAAAAACGAACAGACCTGTATGAATTAATGATGCATTAGCTTGAAGACCAGTTGCTAAATAGTGGAGCATGGAGTCAATTTTAACATTTTACTTTGGTGCAAGTGTTCTATGAATATTGTGTCTGGAAGGTACTAGCAATGTACAAGCATGTTTCGATAAAGTAATACTTCAAGCAATTGACTGCAAAATTTCAAAATATTATCTACTCCTTGCCTTTTCCATTTTAAAGGCAAGTTTTTCAACTTCCTTTTATTCAACAATTTCTACCATAATATCATTTTCTGCAACTTATAGAAGTTGTTTCATAGAATAGTCAATATCTCCAATGTCCAAGGAAGATGAAACTGCTCTTGTTAATCTTCTAGGAAAGATTTGGATAATTTATAATTTTTGGTTTTATATTGTTAAGCATGAAGCTATAGAGATTGCATATAGTGATATGAGTTGCATATATATGTATCTATAACTTAAACATTAAAAGTTGGATGACTGTCCATAGAAGTTGGAGTCATGACAAATGAATATGTGTACATACTCATTGACAAGAATTGCAAAGATAAAAAACAAAATTTCTATATTTCCATGTCTACTCTAAACAATCTCACTGAGGTAGCCCCAAACTTCCCAATTTTGTACATTTTGATGCCTCACTAATGAAATTTTAAGCCTTTTTTATTGACAAAAAAACACTTGGCCCTTAGCACTTTTTTATCATTCCCTTGTAGTTGTAATTTCATTCGTGTGAAGGACTGTATTGAGCCCCTTGGGAGATGTAAAAACAATAAACATGCAGAAACTTCCCCACTATTGTATGTCTAGGATAACCTTACTGGTGAAATGGGTGGTTAAGTATATAAGAATAATTTTGTTTTTATTACATATATTTTGAAGAATGTTAACTTATATGCCATTTTTCCTTAGTACTGATGATAATTGGAGCACTTCAAATCATGATATTAGTGTTGTACACAGGGAATTGGTTTCTAGTAAGATTAATACGAGTAGATCCTCTCCTCTTTGTAACAATTTTTGTATCTTAACAAAATGAAATACTTTTTTATCATTATAAATAAATAAATAAAAACCTTCTACATGAAATCAACCATTTAGATGGAAAGATAAACACACACATGTGAAAGGTCAAACTATATATACATTTATTTTTACGTATGAAAATTTCATGCTAACTCTTTCCAATTTTTTTATATTTACCTAATTTTTTGGCATTTTTTTTCACCCGTCTATTGAGATCACAATCGAGTACCACCAACAAATTCAAAGAAACCAAACTAATATATGGACACATGTTTCAACCCATTCTTGCATTTTGTGCTCATTTCCAAAAAGTGACAGAAAGGAATCTGAATTATCAAGAGTTATTGTTTATTAACTTTGGTGGCCTATCACCCATCTTGCTGTCAAGTAGATCATACTAAACAAGGGTAGTTCAAAACATATACAATAGTTTTGCCAATAGTTTCATCACATGGCCAAGCCATTACTATGCGATTGTGTGAGACATATAGGCCATGATGGTACCTTGTCATTACATCAAACTAGACATGGTCAGTTCCATTAAATTAGAACATATTTCAAACACTTTTACAAAAAAACAGAATAGAGGGAAATAGTGAAAACTGACTCAATTTTCATGTATATCAAGTTGAACCCATGATTATTACCTTGCCTCCTATCAACAGACTCAAATATACCAATATCCTTATGCGAAACTCTGTATTGTCTTTCATCCATAGGTACTTTGCAAGGGTCTGCAAAATTTGTATGTCTGCAACCAACTGCTAAGTTATGCCTCAATATTATAGCCAATATGGACAGAAACAATCACATGCGATTTTGTATTAAATTTTTAAGAAAAAAAATCCCAAAAAGAGCATAAATAGACCATCAAGAGTAATCCACGCCTTAGTAATGAAGAAAAGAGATGAATATCAAGCTTCTTCGAGGGGGAAGCTTCCTTATACATTGTATTAAGTACACAAGACAAGGCAAGTTGAGATGATTCAAATGAAAATGTCTCCTTCTTATATAAATGAGACAAAGAGGTACAATTACAACTAATGAACCCAAGACGAAATAACTAATATCATAATACTAATGACAATTACCACTAATAGACCCAAGCCGACATCCATAATATGTAATGAGCCACAATATAGGGGGAAATGTGTTAATATTTAGGGATTAACATGCCCCTCCCTTTCAGACAAGTGTTTTCCTCAAAACTTGATTAGTTTTGGATGCTTCTGTATGAAGGACTCAACTTCCCATGCCGAATCTTCAACTGGTAAGTTCTTCCACTTGATGAGGTACTCAGTAATAACTCGATTGCGTAGATGTTTGGTCCTTGTTTCTGTTATTTGTTCAGGTTCCAATATGAATTTTCCTTCTTCATCCAGTTCTAGCAAGATATTTTGAATTGGGATCTTGTCTCCTATTACCTTCTTTAAACAAGAAACATGGAAAACTGGGTGTACCCTTGAAGATGAAGGGAGATCCAATTTGTAAGCCACACTACCAATATTTTGAAACACTTTATAAGGACCATAGTACTTGGGTGCTAATTTATTGTCTTTATTTAGTTGCTTAAGGGACATTTGTTTGTAAGGTTACATCCTCATAAATACCCAATCCCCTTCTTCAAAAATCCTTTCACTACGATGTTGTTCTACTTGTTGTTTCATCCCATTTTTTGACATAGAGAGGTTGTCCTTTAGTAACTAGAGAACTTGTTGCTAGTGCTCTAAGTGATATTCCACATCTTGAAATTTAAATTTTCCTTTTAAGGGAGATGTGATAGATGGAGGATGGTACCCATAAAGTGTTATAAATGGATACATTTTTTATGATGTATGGAAGGAAGTATTGTACCACCATTCTGCCAAAGATAACCATTTCACCCACTGTGTTTGTTTTCCATATTCAAAGCAATGAAGATAGCCTTCCAAACATTTGTTCATTATCTTAGATTTCCCATCGGATTGAGGATGATTGGATGAATTGTGAGCCAACTGGGTACCGAAACAATAAAATAGTTTGGTCCAAAATTTTCCAGTGAAAATTGGATCTTGATCACTAACAATAATCTTCAGGTTTCCATGTAACTTCTGAACTATTTCCATGAAGGCTGCAACAAAAGTACTTGCATTAAAAGGGTGAGAGAGTGCAAAAAAATCTGCATACTTTGTGAGTCTATACACAACCACCATAATAACATTCTTCCCTATAAAATCCATTGAGACTTCCTCCCAGTACTGACAAGGTATTTATAATGGTTGTAAAAGACCCGAGGTCTTAATTGTTTCAACCTTATTTTGTTGGAAAACCAAACACTCTTCCACGAACCTTTGAACATCAGATTTAATACCTTCCCAAAAAAATTCCTTCTTGACCCTGTGGTACATTTTTAGGAATCCTAAGTGCCCACTCATAGGAGAGGTGTTTAATTTCAAAATGATATTTTGTTTGAGTTGGGATTTCTTACATATATATAAGAAATCCTTATACCATAGTGTTGACAGGGTTTTTGTGCACTCATGTCAACTAGAAGGAATTGGACCGATCCAAAGGTGTCTATATTACCTTAAGTCATTGATATGGCCAACCCCAACAGGTTTTATGGCTTTGTTAGGCGATATTATTACTCACTATAGAAAACTAACCTATGAAAAAAAGTACAAAGAAATGAGTATTCTACAATATATACGTAACTGAATTAAAGAAAATTGAATGTACAAAGATCTAGGGATCCCAAACTTTCGTTAGTTGATTCTGCAAATAAAATTGACAAAACTAAAATAATTAAATTCCTCGAGGAGAAAGGGTTTTGGGAAAGTAAAATATATCTCAAACATTTAATGAAAGATTAACAACAACACAACTCAAACCAATTTAAGTAAGAGTTTTAGAGCCATCATGAATTAAAATATGAGAATAATAAGATATAAGGCTACATATGGGTGATTCCACGAAGGTGGTTCACCATTTTTGGCATGCGGGATCCAAAAAAATTGTTTTCTGCAACCTCGATCAAGGTATTTTCAAGCCCTCGATCGAGGTTTTAGACGCTCGATCGAGGGTTTGAAAACACCTCGATCGAGGGCTTGAACATACCTCGATCGAGGGTTTGAGACAGAAAACAAAAACAAAAATAGGGGCCGGGACGAAAATGATAGTGCACAGTGAGCGACAAGGACGGGACGAAAGCCCTCGACCTAGTGTCCGCAGCCAACATAGCACGCCACGCCACGCCCCACGCCCCATGCCCAACTCCACCTCACCATGGCTTTGAATCCACAAGGTAAGTGGAATTCAACCCTGCAATTTGTTTTTAAAAAAACTTAAATTTTATTTGTTATTTATTTTTAAAAAAAGCCCTAAATTTTATTTGTTTTGTTATTTGTTTTAAAAAAAATCCCTAAATTTGATTTGTTTTGTATATAAAATTGTGTGGTTTTTACAAAACGTAAATTTTATTTAGTTTTTATCAATTTGTGAATGTAACCATTGAAAACGGAAAACCAACATAGAAACCAAAAACCATTGAAACTAAAACCACCATCGAAACAAAAAACCATTGAAATTAAAAACCACCATTGAAACCAAAAACCATTGAAACCAAATACTATTTGAAAACCAAAACAAAACAAAAACCATTCCAAAACATTTTTTTGTTTTAAATTTATGTTGTATTTATTTTTTAAAATTATTAATATTTTTGTTTATGTCAACCGGTAGCATTTCACCGCATAAATGCTACCAGTTTGAATTTAAAATGTGTTTTGACAAGCATAAATGATGCCTGTTTTTTTTCAATCCTTTGAGAACGCCAAGAGGATTGAAAAAAAAATAATCATTTTAGGTTGTTGGTTTAACAAAAACCATTAACATTAAAAAAACCTCAACAACACCACAGTGACATGTAGAAAACTCATTTGATCTCCACCTATAACCTTAGATTCAATGTTACTTTGGAAAACGACCTACAATTTCTCTAATGGAAAATCCATAATTAAGTAGCATCATTATTATTAATTGCGCCGAGAGGCGCTCTACAGCCCAGTATGAAGGAGATCTTGTAACATGCGTTGAGTGTTTGTCGAATGTTTGTCGAGTAACAAAATAATACAAACTAAACAAAAAAGAATAATACAAAGTAAAAAGTAATAAATATTATGTCGGCCATAAACAAAAAAGAATAATACAAAGTAAAAAGTAAATATGAGACTTAAACTAGAGACTTTAGAGCTTAGGATTAGGTGGTAAATATTATGTCACCCATAAACAAAAAAGAATAATACAAAGTAAAAAGTAAATATGAGACTTAAACTAGAGACTTTACTTTTTACTTTTAATACAAAGTAAAAAGAAAATATGAGACTTTAGAGTGTTTGTCCAGTAACAAAATAATACAAAGTAAAGAAGAAAGAATAATACAAAGTAAAAAGTAATAAATATTATGTCGGCCATAAACAAAAAAGAATAATACAAAGTAAAAAGTAAATATGAGACTTAAACTAGAGACTTTAGAGCTTATGATTAGGTGGCTCAAGTATTGCACTCAAGGAGCTATTCAAGGAGAGGTTTGCACCTTGGGAGATTTGATCCCTCTCGGCGCTTGATAGAACATAGGATTTGGATCTAGGTTGGTTTATTTAATGAGATGAAGTGTCATTTTTATTTTTTATCACATAATTATCATGTATATTTTTATAGTTCTACACAATATCATATAAATGTTTATATATAATAAACACACACACATATATATCTATTAATTTTTTAATAATATATATATTATATAACATTTTAAAAATAAATATTTAAATATTAGAATTAAATTTAAATATGTTTATTAAATTCAATATTTATTAATATAATTATATGTTAATATAAACCAATAATTTTATATTTTTTTAACTGGTTTTACTTTTAAAGTCAACCCAACTATTCGTTGTTGGAAAATAAAACACCAAGTCACAAAGTTTATGGAGCTCCTTACATATGTCCTACAGATCTATTATGTCCCTTAATTTTTTTAATTTTTTAATAATATATATTATATAACATTTTAAAAATAAATATTTAAATATTACAATTAAATTTAGATATGTTTATTAAATTCAATATTTATTAATATAATTATATGTTAATATAAACTAATAATTTTATGTTAATATAAATTATAAATATATTGAAGTTAAAAAAAAATATTTTCTTAAAATCAAAGCTTAGGTCTAATACCTCAATAATCATCACATTAAAAGCTATACAAACACATTTAGGTGCATACAACATGTCCATATCAAGATGCCAAAAGCAAGCGCAACACCATCTTATATTATTAAGATTTGGACATACTCCCTTTGCCAGGGTCTAAATGTCATAATATAATATGTAACCTAGTTGGTGAAGGAGAGGATAGGCTAAATTGATTTTTTTTCCCTGCACCTCCTATAATGAAAATTACTAATGAGAATTAGAGCGAAATGCATAGAACAAATCCGACTAGGGAAACTGGAGAAGTTGCAAGGTTGGGTAAAGTCGACCACCATGCAAATTCACCAATTTATCCACCGATGGGAGTGAAATCATACTGTCAGTTTGAACCTTCTAGAATTCCACCTCCCACTTCATGATGGACACACTAACCACTGTAATAAACTCCATATACACAAACCAAGAGATGATGATGAAAATGTAGTGGAGAGGAAAGAAAATGGGCAAGAGAGTGTAACCAAAATACCATAGAGAGAAAAGATGCATGGGGATTATTCTCAATACCTAGTACATTACATAAAAACTTAATATTAGTCGACAATGTTGATCATCTATTTTTATGGTCTTTGTGGAGACCAAATTCAAATACTGAGTGATTTTGATGGAAGACTAACCCCATGTCATGACCTCTTAGCTAAAGGAAATTGTTTGTGATTAGTGGTTTTCCCATCGAGGGTAGTAAATAAACATTGTTCAAAAGAAAAATCTACTTTGTTTAGTAGTGGTAAATAAACATTGAAAATACCCGCTCCACCTCTTGACCCTCAACTAGTAGATATGTCCCTACAAGATATTGAGAATATATCATTCTAAAAATAGTTTAGTTTCCCCCCCACATCCCAACCTCTAGTCCTAGTCCTTGTGTGACATTGAGGAATTTATCTAAGAAATCCAACTATTCTCAATGAATATATGTATCTAACATGCTCACATGATTTGAATGTGACCACCACATTTTATCCCTAAAGATGTTGCACCAGCTGCCGCTTGAAACCAAACACCATCCTAATTCTCAAGGGCGTGTGTTGTCACAGATTTGTTTCAAGGAAACAATTAATCATGTGACCCTTATCTAAACAGGAAGAATCTATCACTGCTAAATAACAACTTTTCTATGTTTCCTTAACAACATTGCACTTTACCTCCATTCACACAACTCCTCAAATCCTAGACACAAAGTAATTCTCTACCATGTAGATTAGCCACACAAGACAAACCATCTTTTAATTAGCGGATGGTTTGCTTATTGCTTCCTCCTAAAGAGAGATGAACTCTTGGAACCTTGTGGGAGTTTTGATGTGGGTTTTCTTGCTGTCACTACTATGATTTTAGCCACAAGCCACTAAAGCCCACAAAATTGGGGCATAAACAATACTATGTATTTACCAACAATTGCCTCAACAGACCTTTAACGCTGGTAACTTGCATGCAAATGAAACAACACATGTCTATACATTTGCTAAATATATCTACATGCCTGTCAATTCCACGTGAAAGGAATAATCACACTCTTCTTTAACGAGCCACACATATCCCATGCTCCATTCGAACATTCTTATTGGATTTACACAACCTCTTCAAATATGTGGTTACTTTAGGATGTGGTAGGTAGAGTCAACTTGTATCCCTGGGTGCAGATACATCAAACAACCCACACTATCTCTTGGTTTGGTTTGGATTCTCATGTGGTATGTGTCTCAAGCCAACACACAAACGACCCTTCCATTCGTTGATTCATTCTCATGTATGTCAATAGATCTAGAGCACCGTGGCTCTCTATAATAATTCCTATGCTATAAAATTCCTATCCTATCAAATTTGACTCATCATTCAAAATATTGGAAATATCATAAATTATAATCATTCACTCACTCATGTCATGCACTCACTGCTTAGCTTTAATTAGCCATTAACTAACTTCTTTTGTTGTTCTGGTTCAATTTAAAAGGTAGATTATCGAGACTCAAACATGTAGCGAGCCCCAGTTGACTTAGGCTTGATTCCATTTCCCCTCCATCCCATACCTATATGTTGTTGCAACAAGTGTTGAACAACTAAATTTGATGCCCATGCCCCTATGATGCTAGTGTTGCTAATAAAAATGATATCGAAATTGAAATTGCAAATTGAAAGTGGAATTGAAATGTAAATTTGAAATTGAAAGTGGAATTGAAATGTAAATTTGAAATTGAAAATGAAAATGATATTGATATTGGAAATTGATATTGAAATTGAATTTTAATTTTGAAATGAAATTTGAATTGAAAATTGAAAATTGAAATTGAAATGAGAAATGAAAATTGAGAATTGGAAATGTAATCAGAATTCAAATCGAAATTGAAACTTGGAATTTGAAATTGAAATTTGAATTTGAATTGTGAAATTTGAAATAGAGTTTGAAATTTGAAATTTGAATTTGGATTTGAAATGCGAATTTTGAAATTTGAATTTGAATTTTAAATGTGAAATTTGAAAGATAATTATAACGAGAAATTGGAATGTGATGCAGAGAGTTCTGAAGAGAGAACTTCATTGCTTCGTGCTCCGCGACGCACAAGAGGATCTGTCGTCGCCCAATAAGGCGACCATCGGCAGCGCTCCCGTTCGCCGACGAGTGCGGCCACACGGGGTCGGCTGCCGCTGGTGGCAGCAACATGAGAGCTAGTGTGTTAGTTCATCTCGAGGACATACATGTTTATCCCCAGGTGGGGGATGGGCGGCAAGAATCGAGTGCATCAGGTGCATATTTTTTGTTAGATACAGTTTCAGTAAATTTTTAGTATAAAATGCATTGAATTTCAGTCGCAAGTTATACTATATATTTTTAGTAACATTTGTGTTTTGGTTTGGATCGCAGGTGCCCCATCAAGGGGATCGTACGATGATGAGGTCGCACGCATCATTCTCGTTGATATCACTCCCCAACGATAGTGGGTGAACTGATGTGTGTGCACATTGAGGGAGGATTCTCCCACATGACGATCTTTATCCATGATGTTATCAATAATGGATGAGATGTTGGCCCTCTACAAGAGGGTGGGACCTCTTAGTGACATTTTGCGTCATTCATGCTAGAGGAGGAGGCGGGATTTCATTGGGATCCATAAATGGGAGGATGTCAAAGTCACCATAAAAGGGCGTGACATAAAGGGTACTTTGTTCGACATCCCTCCTGACCACCCTTCCGGTCAACCGCTTAGACTCAAGGAGTTTAAGTTGGAGGCCGTTGCACCATATCTATATGATAGATTCGTCGGAGCATGGGCCATCTTCCCCCACCATGACTAGGTCCCATAGTACTTTGCAAAACATATTTATGTAGAGTTTGTTTTGGATATGCACCCAGATTACACCAGCACAGGGTCCGAGTTCTATGGGGCTGTTAGGGGAAGCTCCTACCAACGTAATGGAGCTCGGAGAGACCCTGCCTTTGTGCCACCCCCTCCGAGGTTGGTACCGTTTCCAGACAGGACGATTATCAGGTCGGCGGGTGTGGCACAATCATCCCAGCTTGCTGCAGAGGCTAGACAACACCTTGTGGAGTCGTTGTTCACTGCCATGGGCAGTGCTGTTGTTGCTGCGCATGGAGAGGCATCTAGACCACCCCCTGCACCTGCAGAGCCAGAGATAGAGTATGTCTCTAGTGACATGCTCAGGAGTTTGGATGGTGAGGCCCTACTAGGGTATGCTGAGTCATCCCGAGATGCATACTTTGAGTTGTATCGTAGATGCGTCGCTCCAGGACATGTATACTTTCATACAATTATGTATATATGTTCTTCATGTTACATCATATTATATGTCATAAATTGAATGTTTAATAATACTTAAGGGAGTTGTATTCTATTTCTCCATGCATGGAAGCACATTCATGGATCAACTCTTTGCTAGTGAGCCATCGGTTGGTCCATCTCTGCTCGTCCCAACCCACGGACGACAGTAGTCGAGGTAAGTTATAATTTATGTTCTAATTTAATTTGAGTTTATTATTTCCCAGTTTAAATAATTTATGTTTTATTTCTTAATTTTTGAGATTTTATGTTTTAGATCTTAACTTCAAATGAATTCCAAATTGTATAGGGAAAAGGAAAGGGCATTGCTCCTGATGATAGACATGAGGACCGCGAAGGTTTTGACCAGCCGGGTTCAGACACAGAGGTGAGTTTTAATTTATGTTCAAAATCATGTTATTTAATCACATTTAGTAATTTATTTGTGTACTTTATGTTTCAATTTTTGAATTATAATTTAAATTATGTTTTAGTTTTAATTTTTAATAAATCTAATTTGTTACATCTAATGGCATATTATACAGGCATCGCTATGGGCGGGTGTCGATGCCGCAATGGATTTCACATATGATTGGGATGCATCTCGATCACGTGGTCCTGATGAAGGGCCATCTACCCAGATTCCTACCCAAATGCCGGATATCACCATTGACTCGACGGAGATCGAGGCATTCATTCATAGTTTACCGCCTCAGATCCAACAATGGCCTACTACACACGAAGGCAGTCACAGGGTCGATCAAGGGCCTCGTGGGAGTAGTGGCCAATGAGTTGATGATCTATACATTTCCATGTTTTGGATATGGATTTCTATCATTTATACATGGACTTTTATCATATATGTACTTTGGATATTTTGTTATATATTTTGTATAGTTTATCATATTGATGTCTTCATGTGTATTTTGTATCTGATTTGAAATCAATCAAGTTTTTTATATTACATATGGATATAGTTATTACAGTTACAAATTTATGTTTTGTTGTTTCAAATGCAAATTTAATGTGCAGTGATTGCAATATAAAAGTTCAATTTCCAAGGAAAAAAATATAAAAGTTCAATTTCGACGTGTAGTTACAATTTAGTTCAATTTAAAATGCAAATTTCGACTACATTACATAACATCTTCCAAAATTTAGAATTGAATACATATATTACAATTTAAAATTGAAATTACAATTCCAATATAAAATTTGAAATTTAATGTGTAATTTCAATTCCAATTCAATTACAATTTAAAAGCTCATTTTCAACTACATTACAATTGCATAAATAAAATCAAAATTTAAAATTAGAATACATTTGAAATTAAAAAATGAAATTACAATTACATTATGTTGTATACACATTACAATTCAATTACAATTTACACATTCCAATTCAATTACAATTTAAAATTCAAAATTCAAATTTAATGTGTAATTTCAATTGAAAATTCAATGTGTTGTTCCAATTTAAAAGTTCAATTTCAATTACATTATAATTGCTTTGAAATAAATTTTTAAATTAGAATACTTTGTACAATCTAAAATTTAAATTTTACAATTTTACATTGTATAGATATATTTTAAATTCTCAATTACATTACAATTGTATTTGAAATCAAAATTTAAAATTAGAATACATTTGAAATTGAAAATTGAAATTATAATTGCATTATGTTGTCTACACATTACAATTCAATTACAGTTTCCACATTCCAATTCAATTACATGCAAAATTTAATGTATAATTTCGATTGAAAATTCAATGTGTTGTTGTATACAAGAATGTTTTTGTCCATTGAGAGTGTGAAATATCCCTTGAGACAAAATTCTCTAATTACAACCAACCAATGATTGATTGATGCCATTTTGGTATTGTTTGTGATAGATTTCTATCAAATTCAAAAATATTTGGTGTAATAACAAGTTCTATTGTATATAGGTGATCTTTATGTTCTTTTCTTTTAAGTGTGTGCTCTAATCTAGATGAAAAGAAAAAAAACACCAAATCTTATTTAAAACATATGATACTTACTATTATATTTCTTCCTTTTATTTAGCAATCATTTGAAGGGTGGTGTTTGTGCTAATAACAATGGAGTATTATGCATCACCTCATTTTTAATCCACACACTCATTTAAGGTTTTAAGAAAGGAACAAATTGTTATGTCAAAGTCTTGCCAACTTTCATTATTACTTTTCCATGTCTATCAAAAACAAATGCATGTACAAGTTGTGTTTTGGTTTGATAATTGAGGCGTTTTTACGCAAGCAAGGCCATATAATACTAACTAATTTCCCTCAAAGAGATTCCATGCCTATGCATGCAAAGCTGCATGATAAATATGGTTTTTGATGCATGCAATCCAAAATTGAGAAGGTTTGATGGTTAGAAATGATAGTGAATGTTTGTGAGTTGTGCCAACAATGGGTATTGTTTACATGAAAATATATTCAAGGATTATGTGTAAGTTCCCTTTAGTTGAATTGTACCCTCTATCTCCTATGTTATATTCCATGTAGCACCAAGTGCCAATATTTTTATTAAATGGAATGAGGAGACACAAAAAAATTTGGTCCTAACTTTGATATGTTCAATAAAAAACTATTTGATTATTGTTGAATGAAACATTTTTTCAATACATTGGTATTTGATAATATTTTTATATAATTGATAATGAAATACAATGTAATTGATGATGAAATACAATGAATGGATTGTAATGTATATAATTTTTCATTTGAAATCAAAATTTAAAACTAGAATACATTGTACAATTTAAAATTTTACATTGTATAGATGTATTTTAAAGATGTATTTTAAATTCTCAATTACATTACAATTGTATTTGAAATCAAAATTTAAACTTAGAATGTACATTACAATTTAAAATTGAAATTTTAAAATTACATTATATTGTCTAACATTACAATTCAATTACGTGAACAAGTGTATTCACATTGGAGCACCATGACCCAATTTTCACAAAAGCCTCCCATCTAGTATTTTTATTCTTGGCATTAAAGCATCTACAAAAATACATTTATAAAACAACCTCCACAAAAATCTCCAAAAAAATATTACACAAGACAACATGAAAACTATGTCAATGATGCAAGTGGCATACATGTAACTCATTCATCTGGCCAATGGGTTATAGGAATGCAAGTCTCCATAATATGATCATGGTCAGCTTCTGTCATCTTCCATATCTTTGGCTCACCTCTCTTCACCTTGATTTCTGTTAGATGTATCCGAGCCGCCACCACCAAATGACTGTATTGACATGATATATATTCAGGCATAAAATCTTTGTAAATAATATGCACACCCTGTTTTTTTACTCTTTCAAAAAAGTGTCCCATTAGAACCATGTCTCCAGTTTGGTATGTGAATTCTCCATCTTGGTAGGGTAGCACCAACCTACTTTTTATTTGTGTGCATCGCATCAAATAATATGCCACATTTTCTTCGTTGTGGGGGGGGTGCAATGACAACGAATACATCACTTGCAAGATACATTAAAAATATTATTCAAATTTCCTATGTGCATTTCTACAACATTTGTATATGTGTAATATATAATGAACTAATTAAATTAATGAAGTCTCTTGTCCCTTCCCTAACCATATTAGAAACTCGATCATGATCTAATGAGACCATTGCCTCTTCGGTGTGCATCTCTTTCCATGTTGGATTTGGATGTGGGCCCTTTGGATTAAGAGAGACATATTTCCATGGTTTCACATATACATCATTTTCACAGTGATCAATCCCGCATCCATTTGCATCAATGCAAAAATTGCAAAAACAAGCATACTTTCTCGTTTCAATGGAAAATATGTCACCCATGTCTTTACTTCGAACATAATGTAATTCCCTCGTACCAGTTATGGTCTCACACTACCATGGCATGGATCTATTCACATCTCCAAGGGAAACATCCCAAAAGAACCTGCATGGAATTCAGTTTGTCATTTGTAAATTCCTATCGAGTATGTGTTCTTTTGGAAATGATGATATTGAATGTTATTAACTTATTAATTGAGTTTGGAGTTTATTACCTGCACACCGTCCTTGCTTGTTCACGACCTTGATGTCCCAAATGACGTGTGCACCAATCAACTACTTCCATGGAGCATTTGAGTCGGGTTGCACCATGACTCATCTAGGACCTTCGAAGTGCTCGTTTCACACATGCACTTGCGCCATCATGTTCACCCTTTCCATCCCCTGTTTCAAAAAAAATCTAGGTGTGTCGGATTCTTGTCTCTTTGTGAAGGCGACTCAACCAATAAAATGAGCGTGATGATTTGAATTGCCCTGCACACCCATCTGACCAAATCCAGTGTTGAGCAAATGATATGCCTCTCTTCCTGAATGAATCATAAATAAACACAAAGCAGTGTTGAACGAACAATGTGTCATGCTCATGATCATCACTAACATAAAAATGGTACTCCTTGATCATTTCACATGACTGAGGAGTGTTATCCCTACCATCAATGCTTTCCTGAGCATGTTTATACAATACATGTACGAAGATAGACACTTGGTCGGAGTGATAGTACTCACTTTGTATCTCTCTCTAAGGAGCAAAAGTTTAGTTCTTCGCAAAGTCTACCATTGATAAGATTATGCCCGGCTCAAATACCTCACGAGAATGTTTGAATTCTGAAGCTTACCACCTGGACCTATGGGAGTGCTTTATGTATTTATAAATCTGACTTTGAAACTTCTGCATGAAATCTGAAACAGGAATCTCATCCTCGAGCAAGTCGATCCTCTTAGATGGCACATATGAAGAAGATGATGGATTCATGGAGACATACTCATACCTCTTCCACTTAAATGTGATATATGACAATCCATGGTGTGTTGGATCGATAGGAAAGTTCCTATGGAACAATGTCAAATCACCGCATTCATGGCATTTTCTCCCACCTACACACCTCTTATTGAAAAACACATGTTCAGGATTCCTGTTGCATAGTATCATACAAATAAAATCTCACACTATGTGAGGAGCTAGTACATCGTTCTAGTGCCTTTTGCAAAAATCCAGAAATGTGTCATAGTATAATTCAAATTCAATGTGGTACCGACAGCAACAAGTGTCGTGAATCGTATTCGGCCTAATATACCATGGTTTCAATTTGTTGAACATGTTAAATGATATTTGAACACCAGGATTGGTTTCTTGGAATTCCTCGTAAAGTGCAACTCCCGTCATCTCCATCAAATGCTTACAGTGTTCCTGATAAATGCCTTTGGATAAACATTGTCGCAGGACATGCTTTCGATCCGGAATAGCACGAGAATGGCTATCCCAAAACTCTATCACCTTCTCTCTAATGCTTGCTGCCATCCTGCCTCGATAGGGTTCCCTACAAATAAGAGCCCAACAAGTAGCTTCATCATTTTCATCTATCCGTACCTTGAATTTAGTATATTTGAGCAATGTTCTTTTTGAAACATTGAGCAAT
This sequence comes from Larix kaempferi, assembly GCA_027924585.1. Taxonomy (NCBI): domain Eukaryota; kingdom Viridiplantae; phylum Streptophyta; class Pinopsida; order Pinales; family Pinaceae; genus Larix; species Larix kaempferi. The sequence continues at coordinate 4,315,728 of BSBM01000397.1, read as the reverse complement.
GATTCCATTGTTGATACCATTCGATTTCTTGAGGTGCTTTGTGCCACAATAGCCATTGTAATTTCCCTACGAGTAGCTCGAGTATCATTGTTTCTTGATTTTCCAAATGAATATAATGCAGTTCTTAGATTTTCTATTGCATTCTCACATGTCTTTTTTGTTTTAACATCTTGAAAACCCAACAAATTTGTGGCACGTTTCAATTTTTTGTGTTTTATCAACCCATGTAGGATTTGAGCTTGTGCCATCGTTGAATGTTGTTCAAAATATGACTTGGTTATGTTACTGACATGCTCTCTAACTCTCCAACTAGGGATCGAGTTCCCAATCTCTTCTTGTGCAGAAACAACGTCACAATCCTCTAGAAAATTTCCACCCCTTCCAACCCCATTGCAACTCCCATTTATACTTTCAATGTGAGAGGGAAAGGTGTCATGTGATGGATGATCAGGATCATGAGGGAGCACAGGGTCATGTGATTCTTGATCACCATGATGTGATGTCTGACCATAATCTCTCCCTACACAATATGTAAATGAACAAATTGAAAATTGGTTACTTGATAGTTGTGCATTGAACTTTAAAATTGCTAGTAACTTGAAATTTGATGTGGAAATTGAAAAATTGAAAATTGCGTGTGAATTGAATTTTCTAACTAATACATTTAGCTTGAGAATTGTTCTAAGTAAAAATTGTAATTGCTAGTGACTTGAAATTTGAAATTGCTACTAAAGTTTGAAATTGTTTGTAACTTGAAATTGCTAACTTAATTACTTGAGAGTTGTTCTAGAAGTAATGTTTGAAATTGCTAGTAAAATTTGAAATTGCTTGTAACTTGAAATTGGTAGTAACCTGTACATTTAAGTTTAAAATTGCTAGTAACTTGAAATTTGTTACATGTAAATTAACAAATTGAAAATTGTTAGTGACTTAAGAAAAATTTGGTACACGTATTGAAAATACATTAAAACAAGAAAATTGTTTGTAACTTGATTTCAAAATAACTAAATATGTACATGTAACTTGAAATTGTACATTTAGTTTGAGAATTACTAGTAAAGTTTGAAAATGAAGTATATATATATTTAACTCGAGATAATTATTAATAACTTGATATACTTGTGCATTGAACTTTAAAATTGCTAGTAACTTGAAATTTGATGTAGAAATTGACAAATTGAGTGTGAATTGAATTTTCCAACTAATTATACATAACCATCAATTTAACTTGACAATTATCCATTTAACTTGAAATTTTTTAAAATATAAATTATATACCTACTATAGGAAAAAAAAAATTAACTTATCCCTACATTAATGCATAGAAAAAATTGGTACATGAATTGGAAATACATTAACTATGGAAATATTTTGAAGTGTAAGTTGATTTGATTATAAACCTGAGAAATTTAAATAAAGTCTCAACAAAAACACATTTCTCTCAAATTTACAACATTACACCCATTAAAATCCTTATAGAAATTCACCCTCAAAGATTTTTGAAAATAGTCTCAACAAAAATCATAAAAAATACACATAATTATCTTGGTGATGTCATGTTATGTAAATAAAAGTATGTGATAGATGGAACCTTTAAATGAAATTTTTTTAAAGTAAACATTATAGTTTAGCTCTTTGAACATTTATTTGTTTTCAAATATTCATAACTATGAAAATATTGCCAACCACCATAACTATGAAAATATTGTCAACCACCATAATTATGAAAATATTCATTTATTTGTTTTCAAATTAAATTTTCTAACTAATACATAACTATCATAATGTTCATTTCAAATAAAATGAGGGTAAGTTAAAATTAGACATTAATAGTTATTTCAATCAACAAATGTTGAGACTTGGAGCTCACATTGAGGCTATACATTTATATTTTTTTAACAAATAACAAAACAAGAATTGAAATTACATTTAACTTGAAATGTTAGTAACTTAGAAAATTGCAATTAGTTAAATATGTACATTTTAACTTCAAAATAGTGTCCAAGTGTACATTTAATTTGAAAATTATTCTAATAACATTGAAAATTGTTAGTAACTTAGAAATTTGAAAATAGTTAATATGTACATACATTTTATCTTTAAAATAGAACTCAAGTGTACATTTCATCTGAAAATTGTTGGACAATAAAATCAAAAATTGTTAGCAACTTTGAAATATTTTGAAAATTGCTAATTGTTAGCAACTTCGAAATAATTTGAAAATTGTTAGTTGTTAGTAACTTTGAAATAATTTGAAAATTGTTAGCAACTTTGAAATAATTTGAAAATAGTTAAAAATATGTACATATTAACATGAAAATAGAATCTAAATGTACATGTTTCATTTGAAAATTGTTCCAATAACATTTGTTAGCCATTTGAAAATTGTTCATTTAACATAAAAATTGTTGCAAACTTTGAAATTTAAATAACAAATGGATGAAATAAATAAGAATTTATCATTACAAATAAATATGAAACAAATTAATTATGAAATTTAGTTAAATTTATAGAAAAATTGTTACTAATTTTGTAAATTATGTAGTATGATATTTAAATTATGATAGCATGTAATTCAATAATTTACCTTGGTTCTCCTCCATTGGAATTTGTTGCACCAAATGTGCATCTTCTTCTTCTCTCAAGCTTGCTCTTTGTTGTCTCATTCGTTCTCTATTCCTCTCACGCTCTTCATTGTCATTTTGTTGTCTAGCATGTTGTCTTTGTCTTTTTCTTTGACTCCCCATCAATCTACAATGAAAACAAACAAAAATTTCTTCAAATTGTTATAACAAACAACAATATGTTAGTATGAAATCTTGAAATATGTCTACAAAGAAATCTTACATGTCTATTGAGCTCTAATTCAACAATATCAAAATGACAAAGCTCTAATTCAACAACATCAAAATGACAAAGCTCTAATTGAAAATAAACTAGCAATGAGTTAAATGAGGTAAATTAGTGTTTTTGAGGTTGGTTGATATTTTTACGAGGGAATGGTAGTTGGAAGCATTAATTGTCCAACTCCTTTCTCGGGTTCGTTTTTATATTTTTTTTACACAGAAAACCCTCGATCAAGCTTATTTTACATACCCTCGATCGAGGGCTTGAACATACCTCGATCGAGGTCTTGATAAACCCTCGATCGAGGTATTTTAAATACCTCGATCGAGCTATTCAAATAGCTCGATTGAGGGCTTAAAAATAGGCCGAGAGCCCTTTTCACTGCAGAATGAAAGTTGTGTCTGCCTTCCAGAGGGTTAAACCATGTCATTAAATGCATATTAATGGGAGGACTTGATACCATTGGATTTGTCAATGAATCCTCTATCCAGATACATAAAATTTATGAATTTTTTTTATTTTCGTATGACTTTTGTTTTTAAATTTCTACTAAAACTTGCCCTAAAAAACCCCGTTGACAACTTCGATTGAGCTCAAAGATAAATCCACAACATTCAAAATACACATCCAAAAAATTTGAAAAAATACACAAGCACTAGATAAACGCGTCCTCTTCAAAAGGGTATTTTTAGTTTTTCAAATTATGTAAACAATCAAAATACTTCATGCACACACACACACACATGTGTGCAAAATGCGACTGAAATATTTATTGGTCAGTTTTAAAAAATAATAATAAATATAATTTTTCGAGAAAAATAAAAATAAAAATATGTAATCACTAGTGCATTCTGTTTAGATCATGTTCACATATTTCATTTTTTAAATTTATTACTTTAACATTAAATTATTTTGCACACACACAAACTACTTGTTAATTGATTTTCAAATTTCTAAGTACACACGTTTCATTAAATGAAAATTCGACACAATAAATGACATTGGTATATTTAAAAAAAATATCATTAGATAGCCAACGTAATTCTCTACATTTCGTTTTTCAACCGCATGTCAAAATTCATTTGGCAAATATGAGTTTCGAGGGCTTCAATTTAATACATGGATAAAATTTCCATTTTTCACCGTCATATTTGGCCAAAAATAGTTACCCATCTTCATGGAATCACCCATTTATATTACTAATTAATGAAAAATGAACTATTCCTCGATCGAGATCTATCATTAAGATTGGTTAAAATTAATTGATACCAATGAGAATATGAGAATACTTAATTATCAAGGAAAACATAAAATTTCTAGAGTTTCAATGATAACTAATACTGATTCACTAAAATAGTCATTGATCAAACCAAATTACTATCTCAAATTTTCGCACCTAATTGGCATAAAAAAGAATCAATTACCATTTGAGCAATGCATAGCACATGATAAATGATTGCAATTTATTAACGAAAAAATTCATAATTAAAAGAATAACTCATCTAGCTCATATGCTATGAATAAAACTAATGATTTAAAAATCCAAATAATTAAATAATTAAATCACAGAAATAATTACAATGGTTAAATGATATGGAAAGGTGAAATTTGTTACGTAACTAATGCTCTCTTTCATATTTCAGACAACCAATAAGTTGTATAATTTATAATGCGAATCGACATTAAAGTAAGATAACATTCATAAATTTCATAGACAAAATAACCAAGACAAAGATAGGAACCAAAAATGAAAATATATAAGAATTGTTGGAATATTCACACCATCATTTTTATATTTTACATGACTACATGCAAATCTGCATGATGCATGCATTTTCATGCAACTGCATGCATCCAGTCATCATCTTGGTGGTCTCCCCAACACCTAGAGCTCACTTTCAGCTCCCCAGAGCCTGTCTTCAACCCCCATTTGGCCTCCTACCTACCTGGTGCACCCTCTTTGACTGTTCTGCATGACAAGTGCGACTTTGCTCACCTACCACCAGTTATCTCTCAGTTAGAGCACCTTATATCACCTACCATGAGTTATCATTCAGTTAGTGCATTGATTGAGTAGTTCTTCCACTGATTTCTTGTGCCGACTGCCTGTAGCTCCTAGTTAGCTAGTTTTGGAGTTCCATTTGACTATTTGATAGCCTCATGTGCCCTCCTTGGAGTCTCCATCCCCTGATGTATGCCTAGATGGTTTTTTTAGACTCAGTTAGACTCACTTGACTGGCTATTACCATTTATGACTGATACTATTGACTGGATGATGTCTCCATTGTACTCCAAGCTAGAATTTGAGCATGATTCGAATGACCTCCTTGGTTAATTTGAATTCTCTACACATATTTCATTATTGTATTCATTTTTCACATAGTGCCATCTCACAGCTGATGTATGATACTGCTATTCTCCATTTTCTGTGTTCATGAGTGATTATTGAGTGCATTCTTCTCTTCTTCTTTGCAACATTCTTGAGAGTTTGATTGTGAGTTTGTTACAACTGTTAGATCCCTTGTAGATTATCACAAGAATTTCCTGTATATCCACCATAAAAGGTTCAATAAAAGTTCATTATTGAGTCTTAATAAAGTCTTTCACCAATCCAAATCTGAAAAAAACAAAAAAAACAAAAACCTTAAACTTTTTGCTATCTATGTTATCCTATTTATAGAGTTCAAGAGATGATCATGATCCACAAAACAAGGGATATCCCATACTCAAGATTCGATATATTACAACAACATCTATTCTATGATGATCGAGACTTTATAAAAAATCATTGATAATCCATATATAAGGTGCCAACATGACTGACCAAGCCAAGATTTCGCATCCAACTCCCAAATTTGAGACACCATATTTTTTGAGGATAGAGGGGACTACGTAACATCCATAGAAAAATAAATTGAGCAAAGGGTACCTGAAAAGAAAAATTAAAAAATTATTGACAAATGATAAAATATGATGAGATGGCTGCAGAATTTTAATTCTGCAACTATCTCTTATTAAGTGAAACAAACATAGTAAACTAAATCATGACGGGAAATATTTTAAAATAAAAAGAATTAGAATCATAAAAGTTAACTTACTATGCAAAACTCTCAAGAAATATAAACAAGGAGAATAAAATCACTCTTTACTTCATGTAGATTTCGAATGATCAGAAGTGAGATAAATGTTAACCCCAAGAGTATGGATAGTAGACTATTGATGAACTACGTTTAATTCTTGGTTTAATTGATCAATCTGAGTAACCCTGTATTTTTTCTGCCATCTTGTTTTTGTAACCCTGTATTGGCAGCGTAGTGAGTTACAAGATACTTGCACCTTTTACAATTTGTCGGGGAATTGACATGATGTACTTCAAATGTATCAGGCAATTTCAACATGTGGTCACATAATTATTGAAACCTGTTTAACGTAGACTGAATGTGAGGAGTGGATTGTACACCTGTAGATAATTTAAATTGTTGTTTCAACTAATTATCTACTTGCAACTCCCTTCTAACATCCTTAGTTTTAGGTTGATACTCTTCAAGGTCGTCCACATCAATGATTGTATATTTAAGTGGTTGTGAGGATTGGTTTCTCTTTATTCTAGATAACATTCGTGCCTCTTTTTTACCTGCTACATTCCCAACTGGAGCGCTATCACCTTCATAAAGATATCTGAATGATGAGGTGAGAATACTACTAGGCTGAGGAGTTTCAGGAGTGAGTAGATCATGTTTATTTGATCCTTGTTTGAATTGACTAACTACTTCTGTTTTGATCAAAGGAATTCTAGCGGTGGTCGTAGGATATTTATTTAACATCAATTGCGTATTAATGGATTTATGGTATGAAAAAGGTAATTCAATATTGAAATCATCCTTAATTGTGCCATGCTCTTTTCTAGTGATGACCGATTGTAAACACTCGATAGAGTGGTCAAGAGAATGATCTGAATCCATCCTATGAGCTTATTCTGACAAATCAAACAATTCTCCGTCCAATTTGTGTTCATCAGAATCACTATGATTTTTGGTTTATGCCTTGTTCAATTGTACCTCCCCAGTTCAAGCCTTGCAAATTATAACCTTGAACCAAACTTGGCTCATGCCCCTGGGATTTAAAATTTACTTGATCGATTAAATGATCAAACTTATTATCCCATTCCTGTTTATTATTAACCAAAATATCTTGAGATGACCCACGAATATTAATTTGAGGCATGCCCTGCGCTCAGGTTTCAAATTTGGTCATGATGGTTGTATATTGATGGTTGATACCTTGAGGATGTTGGTAGACACGGGCGTTAGAAATTTGTAAAGAATATTCAAATAACCCCTTTGGACAATCCATACTTTGTTCGATATTCCGTAAATGACCTATCTGGGAGTCAACTCAGAATTTATTATGTCGGGTAGAAATCTTGTGAAGGGTTCGAGAGACATTCATTTGGTCTAAAGTATTCTCTAATATATTGGTGAGGATTTCATTGGTCCCGTATGTCAGAGGAAACTTATTATTCATTTCAGAATCGAGACTAGAGCCGAGCGAGGGTTTTAATGAGTGAGCCAAGTTCTCTTCATTTGAAAGCTTCGAATGTATATGGATAAACATAGCATGGTCTACGGAGTTGTTTGTAATGTCTAGTGAGGCAGAAGGACTACAAGAAGGGCCAGTTATTGTATCAGAAGAATTATCATTTCCTTGACTCGGGGTTTTTTTCAAACTCATTCCTTATGAGGAATTTATCCCATGAATCGGCCATGACATTGAGATTTAATTCCACGAGCATTCTAATTAGTCCAAAATGAATGAGTATGCGCATAGGAGCGAGGGTAGATTGTTGAATGGAACGAGACATAGTTTTGAGACTCATATAAAGGAAAAATGGAAAATTGATTTGAAAACCAAGAAAATCCACCAATAGCCTCAGATGATAATGTAATACCAAAGTGAAACGACCGTCACAAGTAATAAACTAGCTCAGAATAACAAATAACTTCTATCATTTCGGTTTGAACAATTTTATTGGCATACCTTTCTGATTCTGAATCTCCGGAGTGATTTTGCGAAGTAGCTGTGGCCATGGAACCTCTTTAAGCAACGTATGATTTGACCAATTTTTTCCAGTGCATGGGAGCACTGTTGCTGCAGTTATGAACCCCTCATTAAAATTAAACTCCAAATCACCAACCTGAGCTTTGTCACTATCAAATGATTGGGCGAATGCCACGGTGACCAGTTTATTATGCTGCCAAAACTTGCTAATTAAATGCCACCATCCAATATCTACCAAGGAACGAAGCGACTGAGGGTCTTCTTCCAAACACTTTTCATCTTCAGGTTCAACTCTGTTTATAAACCGCATAACCCCTACGACGATGATAACAGTTAGTGCAAATAGGAACTTTACCATGCTCTCAATTGAATTAAGAGTAGTAAGAAAGATTGTGGAAAACCCTACACTGAACTCAGGAATGCAGACGGTTCAGGGAAGAGCAGTCCTGAAATGAAAATTACAGAGAGGGAACTCAATGAGATGAAATTTAGGTTGTTTGTATCCAGGATCGTGTGAGAGAGTAAAGCTGGTGTGACGAGACCATAAAAGATGGGATGGGTCATTATGGTACTGAGCTCGGGCCTAAAAAATCCTTATTCCGGACTAGCACATGGGTTTCTATGAAATGAAAAGAGAAGTAAGTGTCAGTATGCATTCCGCTAAAGATCCAAGTCTACTAAAGGAATTAATGATCGCAACGAGGTGGGATGAGTTGGCTCATACGGCAAGGTGACTCACCCTTATTGATAATTACATCCAACCTCCGACATACATGCTCGATGGACAAGGGATTGAATTTAATTTCAGTGATGTCGAAGTCAATAGGGATAACTTCAGCGGTTCGTGATATCATGGAGAACTGGGTCTTGATGTGGAAAATCACAAATGGTAATTTTGAGTTTGTGCATCAGAGTGTGTCATGTCATCTCAAGACGAAGGTAATTAAACACAAATGGACTAGTAGTTTGAATAAGATATGGTTTGAAACTTCAATAATAAACCACTCAACCTCAATAAAACCATACGTCTCCCATAATATATATATATATATATATATATATGATAAAATTTATATTAAATCACATCTAGAGTACTTAGAATAACTTAAATACTATCTCATAATAAGTTTTTAGAAATGAACCATATAAAATAAATTAATATTAATGAACATAATTCCACATGCTTAGTATTGATGATCAAACCTTTTGATTTGAAATCACTAGCTAATATTTATACACCTAAAATTTGTCCATCAACATGAGAAATGAGTAAATATTTATCAATTACCTTAGAATGCAAAAGATAATATAATCAAACCAAATAGAAAAATAACTTTTGCTTAGAATATTCTAAGGTAGTTAATATAAAATTCGATTTCCCCTTTATTTCAAGTGACCATGATTTATACTTAATGAATAAACATGATTTGTATCCTAACCAATGATTGTGATCCAATCATTTTGAAATATGTTAAATTGAATCCAGAAGATGGTGATTCAAGGTGAGAGCTGCAGAATTGATCGAGATACAAAATAATCAGAAAATATGTTAACCACAACTCAACCATCGTATGCATGATAATATTATGTGCATATTTATCAATATTAACCTGGATTACCAAGCTGCAAATCTACCTGATATGCAATGCAGAGTTAATGACCACCAAATAAGAAAGTAAATTATGAGTGACATTAATATTTCTATGAGTGCAAAATTTTTAGCTCTGCATTATTCTTGTCCAAAATAGTAAAAGAAATCATAGAAAACAAAATCCAAACCAATATCACACCAATCCATTGTTGATTGAATATCTACTGAGAAGTATTTTCAACTTGGAAGAAAAAATCTTTCATTTAAAACAGTGCATGAAAGAGCTGTTGTCGATAGAGGCCAACAAATAGTGAATCATTTTTCCACACAAAAGTATATGATACACTTGGATCCTTCTATAGCTTTTGAATGAGCATCCACATAGATTGGTCATTCTTCCAGTCTTCCCTTTCCTCTATCTACCCAATTGGGTTGTATAATCAAAATCACACAAAGTAATGCCTCAACATCCTCATATTTTCTGGAGAGTGCATCTACCACCACATTCTATTTCCCTTTCTTACAGATGATTTCAAAGTCTTATCCTAACATCTTGGTTACCCGTTTTTGTTACTCTTCTGAATATAGTCTATGTTCCAAGAAGTATTTAATACTATCATGATATGTTTTGACCTTGAAGTGCATACCTATTAGGTAAGGACACCGTTGCTTAAGTGCATGTAGTATTGCCATCATTCCTTCTCATAAATGGGTTTATGTAAGATATTTCCCTTTATTGGTCGAATTTCGAAAGCAAGGGGAGGTCCTTCTTGCATTAGAACAACACTTATTCCATTTCCTAAGGCATCACATTCCACAATGAAGGTTTTTGTGAAGTATAGTGTAGTCAAAACATGAGCTTTGCACATTGCCTCTTTAAGTTGTTCAAATGCGTAATTTTCCTCTAGAGTCCATGAAAATGATTCCTTCTTTAATAATGTCATTAGAGGTGCTTCTATTCTTCCATAGTTCTGAACAAAGTTGCGGTAGTACCCTGTTAAACCTAAGAATACTCTAATATTATTCAAGTTTTTGGGAATCGACCAATCCATGATGGATTTAATTTTGTTAGGGTCTACCTTGACACCTTCATCAGATACAACATGTCCCAAACACTCTACCTCCTTTACCCCAAAGAAACATTTGGAAGGTTTTGCATATAGTTGTTGCTCCTTTAATAGTTGTAGCACGCTGTCAACTGGTTGAACATGTTCTTCCCAAGAATTGTTATATATTAGTATATTAAAAAATTACTAACACAAATTTTATAATGAAGGGTTGGAAAATGGAATTCATCAAACCTTGAAATGTGGAAGGTGCGTTCGTAAGGCCAAAATGCATGACCAAAAATTCATAATGAACTTCATGAGTTCTAATTGTTTTTTTTTGGATGTCTTCTTCCTTCATTATAATATGATGATACCCTGAACGAAGATCCAATTTTGTGAAGTAAATTGCTCCATGTAGTTCATCTAACAATTCATCAATGACATGAATGGGAAACTTATCTTTAATGGTGATCTTCTTGAGATATCTATAATCTAGACACATAGGCCATGATGCACCCTTCTTGTATACCATTACCACTAGTGCAAAGTAAGAAATTTGTCTAGGCATAACTATGCCAACATCTAACATTTCTTCAACGATACACTCAATTTCACTCTTTTGGACATAGGGGTATCTGTAAGGTCTAATGTTAGGAGGAACACTTCCTGTAATTAAGTGAATAGAATATTCAAAATCTCAAGTAGGTGGAATACCTTTTGGAATATATTCAAATAACTTGGAGTTCTTATCAATGTATGTTTGAAGATCTAGGGGAATAGGAGGCTTAGATGTTTGAACATCTAGTGAGCATAATTGTGCAATTACACCTTGATGTCTCTATTTCAACAATTTTTTCATACCATTAGAGTTTATCACCTTGCTTGGATTTCCTGTGATGCCCCTTAATTCAAATTATTTTCCTTCCCAAGAAAATTTCATGAAAATTTCTTGAAAATTAAAATCCATTGTTCCCAATGATTGTAACCATTTAAACCCCTAAGACAACATCAACACCACCCATTGGGATAGCAATAATAGGACTATTCAATACATATTCCCCCATAGTAAGATTGATATTATGGCATTTCCCTGAGCAATTGATAATTCCTCCATCCACAATCATTACTTGAAACTATGGTGTTGGATATACAAACCAATTGAGAACTTTGACTAATTTACAATGAATGAAATTATGAGTACTACCATAATCAATCAACACTGTTACCTTTTTATTTTATTTTTGACATATCCTTTGATATTGAGAGTTTGAGGAGTGATAATTCCATCCAATGCATGACAATATATGGTGGGATTAACCTCTTCATGAGTAGTCTCTTCTATTTCTTTAGCTATATATGGTCTGTGTTCTTTTGCTTCTTCTTCCTCACAATCTATGTAGAATAATTTATTCTCACCACACTTACGAGTACCTTAATATACTTGTTGTCACAATTAAAACATTGACCTTTTGCTATTCTTTCATCTATTTGTTGAGGTGTCAACCTTTGAGGTGGGTTAGAATAAGGAACATTATTCTCTCTATATGTGTTGGAGGTGATTCTTCTAGTATCCATCACCATATTTTTACTTTCAAGCTTCCTTACCAAGATGAAATCCTTCTATAATGATGTTGGTTCGAAGAGGCATACCTCATGTTGGATGTTATCCTTCAATGTTCTAATAAAGAGATACAACAATTTATCATCTGGTATTCCAACCACTCTGAGACTCAACTTTTGAAACTGTTAAATGTGGTCGCTTGCTGGACCCTTTTTCCTTAGATTTATCAATTGAGTAAAGAAGGAATTACTCTTAACATCATCGTGATATGATATCAATTCTTATGTAAAAATGGACCAATAGATAATGGAGTTATTTTTGTGTTCACAAAGCTATTTGTACCACACAAATTGGTCAGTTTATAAATATAAAAATGCAATAGGTACATTTTGGAGATTTGGAACTTGATGTATATCAAAAAATTGCTCCATCTAGAATATCCATGTTATGGGATCCTTGCCATCAAAATTCATCATGTCCATCTTAGGAATTTGGATACCCATTGGGGACTATCCCAGGTTACTTCCATTATTAGAATTAATTCCTCTTGGAATATTCTTATTAATGGAAGGTTGCTCAACATGGAAACTATCTTTATCATCCGGAGTACCTCGACACACATCATCACCTATAGGGATATTTTCCTTTGAATTTTGTAGTATATTAGCAATCCTTTTCATATTCTCATCCATCTTATTATCCATATCTCCCATAATATTCTCCTCTAAATTAAGTAAATCAATTGTTAAGGATGAATCCTCAAGTGGATTGAGTGGAGTATGTTCTTTTCCAATGCCTTTTGGTGTCATTTTGAACAATATAAATATATATCACACCTTATTTTCACCTCAAATAGATCCTTCTACTAAAATTTATTTCAAAATTTAAAATGACGTACATTTTGCCAACCCTGATTTGGAGACTGATTTCCACTGAGGAAATCCTAAAATTTCGACCCCTATGTTGGAAATACTAAGAGGGGGGGTGAATAAGTATTGATCATGTTTTACCATTTCAAATATTAATTATATCATGTAAACATTAACCATTAACAATTTCATTCATCATCACATAAACGATACATAGTACACAAGAGATTTAACGTGGAAACCCCAACGGGAGAAAACCACAGAATGCTTTTATTGTATAATAAAAATATTACATTCATAGGAAGCACCAACTTCCAATATTATCCAACACTAACCAAAAGGATGTACCAAGCCCCTGGTTTATAGGCACCAACCCAAAGGAAGCTCCAACTCCCTGATTTACTAGCACTGATTGAAAGGGGGCTCCAACCCCCTGATTTACAATCTCCAACTTGAAGGAAGCTCCAACTCCCTTATTTACCAGCACCAACTAGAGGGAGGCTATAAGCCCCTAATATCACGAGATCCAACCTGTCTTTGACTTGTCTTGCCACCCTAATATGAATAAGAGTATTAATCTACCACTATCATTGTATCACTGTCACAACCTATACCTGTATCATCGTCTCTGTCAATATGTACCTGTATCACTTCCTCGGTCAGCATGTACCTATATCATTGTCTCTGTCAACTTGTATCACTGTCTCTGTCAACCTATATTACTGTATCATTTCCTTTGTCAACCTGTCACAATCACTATCTCTGTCACAATATCCCAATCATTGTCTTTGCAACTTGTATCTCTGTCTCAATGCCACAATCATTGTCTCTATCATAATGCCACTGTTAATGCCATAATGACACAATCATTATATCATTGTCTCTGTCAACTTGTATCACTGTATCACTATCTCTGTCAACCTATATTACTGTATCATTTCCTTTGTCAACCTGTCACAATCATTATCTCTGTCACAATATCCCAATCATTGTCTTTGCAACTTTGTTGTTGCAGCAACACTCCCCCCCAAAATTTTGCACATATGGGGCCCCTCCTTTATATTTTTTAGAAAGGCTGCCTTAAACATTTTTACCCAGCTTTTATCTTTGCTTTTAAACAGAAAGTCTCGCCATGAGAAACTCCAAGGCTGCCAGAAGATTTTGACTCTCAAATAGAAGAGCTTTCAATGAGGTTTTTCTTTTTTCTCTCGAGGTTACGGAGCAATTTGCCAAAACCCCGTAGTGGCGGAAGACTCTCGCTTAAATGCCCGCAAAAGAACTTAGAAAATCTCGTCGAATAAACCACGGGAGATCTCGGGCTATCTTTCCGAAATGGCGGAGGCCAATCTCATAAACTGCCCGTCTAAGCCGTCCGAAGTAAAACTTGGAAACTTTTCATTTTTCTGTTTCTGCGGAACAGTTCAAGTTCTCCGCCCGAAAATTGCCTTCCGATTTTCTTCCCGAAACAGCGGGAGAACTCGGGAAAGACGCCCAAAAAGAGTTTGTTAAAATCGCGGAAGCTTCTGATGAAGTCCTTCCGAAACGGCGGAAGAATTCAGCGAAGTTGTCCGAAACGCTGGAAGCCGTTCACTTAAGCTTTCCGAAAAGACTTAGAAAAATTCCGAAAGCTTGCGGAAACCTTCGGGTTTTCTTTCCAAAACGGTGGAAGCCATCCATAAAAGCTTTCCGAAATACCACGGAGAAATTCGCGAATTTCTTCCGAAACTATGAAAAGAACTTTAGAATTTTTTCAAAGAACTTTGCGAAACGAACCAAGGAAGCTTCGCGGAAGCTTTCAGCCTTTGCTCCCGAAACCGCGGAAACTGTCGGGCTACCCTCCCGAAACGGCGGAAGCCAATCGCTTAAACCGCTTGGAAAAGGCCTCCGAAATAATTTCAGGAAAATGTGCGGAAGAGTATAAGATGTGCTCCCGAAACGGCGGGAGCCATTCGTCTAAAACGCCCGAAAAAGACTTAGAAAAGTCTTCGTTAAGTAATCGCGGAAGCCGCTGAGGAATTGCTTCCGAAGCGGCGGAACAATTCAAGTTTTCCTCCCGAAACGGTTATGCTTCCGAAACGGCGGAGCAATTCATCATTTCCTCCCGAAATGGCGGAAACCTTCGCCGTGTCGTCTCGCAGTAGCAGAAGCTGCTTGTTTAAAACTCGTGAAAAGAGCTCGGAAACTTTTCCAAAAGATCGCAGAGGAACTCGAAGAAGCCGTTCGAAACGTGCGGGAGCCATCCGTTCACCTTCCCCGGGGCCGCTAAGCATCTAAGTTTCAAAAATTCGTGAAGTCTCGGATGTCGCGGAAGGCATTCACCAAATCCTTCCGCAACCGCGGAAGCCTTGTGCGGAAACATTTCCTGAATCCTTCCAAAACGCCGAAACTTTTTCCTCTCCGCTACCGCGGGAGCCCGTTTTCAAAGTTTTGCGCACGATCATTTGGTGCGGAAGAGGTCCACCTTTTCCTCCTGGCATAGCGAAATCTTCCGCTACATCCTCCCCCAACGGCGGGAAAGATTCGCCAGTTTTCCCCGCAAGAGGCGATCGCACGCAAACCGAGGTGACCCGATTTGACGCCGACGTACGATGCATTTAAAACCGGTTTAAAACTCCACCAACCGAATTAACGCCCCACATGTGCCTGGCCCATTTAAATAATCGACGGGGTACGAGCCAACCCATTATCATTTTGTGTTATAGACAAAGCCATTGGACGACGCGCGACCGTTCCAGCTCGTCTTGCGCAACCACGTTCGCGGCCACCTCAGTTAGCGTTTTTCGTCGGTGCCAGGTAGGATCTTATCCTTACACGTCATAGTGCTTTTAGGTTGTCTTTTGTTTGAAAATGATGGGCATTGGTGGGATTTTGACGAACAAAACGCCCGCCATGAGCGATTTTTGTCCGTCAAATACAGTTTGAATTGAGTTTTGCTCATAGAGACAGGATAAAATGTTCTGTGGGTGGAGACAACTAGTTTGGACGGTTAAGTTTTTTCCATTTTCCTCCCCGGGCTGCATGCCTTGTTATTTTTTGGAAACCGCCGAAGCCCCATGGACCTTTTATATCCACGGCCGAAAGATTAAGCCATAAAACCCCGGGCCTTTTCGTAAACTTCGGTTCTAACGTGACCTCTACCCATTTCAAGTCGTAGGACCGGCGCCATGGCCCCTGTTCAAACCCTGTGAGCACTTAAGTTACGCCAGCCAGGACCCGAAACTATAGCCGCCCGAACCTTTTCGTCAGTGGGTCTCTGGCATCATCACCCTCGCTCGAACTAAAACTTCCCAAAGAATACCTCGGCCAGTGACGTAAAAAATTAGCGTTCGGAGCCCTCGCCGGGTCGTAACTGCGAAAGTGGCTTCCCGTTCCGTCACAGTATCTCTCCAACCCGAGTCTCCCCGCCATTATCCTTTCCAGCCGCAGTGATAACAAAAGACACCTTCTTCCCCAGGGCTGGACCGAAAGCCCATTGCTTCCGCAACTCGCCTATCGATCCGAGAACGAAATGTGTCTGCGACATAGCCTATCTCCTCAGGAGCATCCCAAACCCATCCTTTTAAGAGATTCAAATGTTTCAATTTATGTTTCATGTTGAAATAATGTTTTGCTTCCTAAATATACAGCTTCATTGTACTTATCTTATTGATATATTAAAACAATGATGCTCTCTGTTAAAACCTCACAGTATGTTGCTCACAATAAATTGTATATGGGTGTTGTCAGGGATAAGTCAAGATGCCGAAAACCGGTAAGAAGAAGGCGAAGATGACAGAAAAGAAACCTGCCCCTCTTAAAACTGAAACTTCACTCCAAGACACTAGGTGCACCACTAGTGTCCCTCCAGAAATCAGATGGGGTGACATCTACAGAATGATCCGGGACCAAGAAATCCCAGATATGTTGTTAGAGGAAGCACCGATTTATCTTAACATCAGACCCTCAGGCATAACTAGAGCCGCTACCCACCCTGAGTTGTTCCCCTGTGTTGAAGTGATCGGATGGATACTCCAACATGCCGATGCTGAAGGGAGAGTGATAAATGATAGCGGGAAAGTGGCTATTGCCTCATTTCAACCCGCGTATATTGCGGCAGCCTACAAGTTTCCCCGGGCACAACAAGCTCTGACTGATGAATGGCTGAGCCAAATGAACAACGTCGAGATGGCCAAGAAGCTACTAATAGCAGGCAAACATTTGAGGAAGAAAGGGAGTGATGAGTATGACGTACAGAATCTAAGAGCTCCTTTTAGATTGATTGCCCTGATGCTGTGCAGGATCTTCGGCATGCCCGATGGCACAGTATACAAGGTTCAGTGGGTCCCCATCATCCATTATGTGGCATTTAAGGGAACTGTGTTTGATTGGGCCACTATCCTATCAGACAGTCTGGCCTCGATGATAATTGCTGCTAAAGAAGGACTAGCCTTGAAGAAGGCTGAATTTTTCATGTCCTCGTATCTGATTGATTGTGTTTTGGCCAAGATAGACTTTCCCAAGTTGGGCTGCACATAAAATAGGGCCACTGCCCCGGTCTATATCGCATTCAAGATGTTGTGGGCTCAGAATTACAAGCCCAGCTACAAACTCATCTGTGAGGGGTTCATCATGCCCCTATACGAGAAAATGTTCAAGGAAGAACCAAATTGCCTGTCAGAAAATGCTTTGGAAGTCCTTGAGGATTATGGGGACTTTTACTTTTCGTAGAAAGGTACCTACCTGAGAATGTTTGGAGGGACTAAGCCCCCATACATCTTGCCGCAGTATGCCACAGACTATGTGGTGCTCAAAGAAGCAGTAAGACAACTCTTCCTGGATGGGATTGGAGCAATGCTCTACAAACAACATAAGGCTTCCTTTCCCCCCCTACCTTTCTGCATAGGTGCTTACAAGTTTTTAGGGGTTGCCTCGACCGACGAATTTGTTCAAGAGCTGAAAGCCTTCCACTTCGGTGAGGTAATCTTCCAGAAGAATGACCGAAAGGGAAAATTTGCTGAGCACTGTAAGGATATCTATGCCCACTTCGAGTACTCCCACTATCCTGATGCCGAGGAAGAGGCATTCAGAGGCATCAGCAACATGAATGAGCTACGGATCTGTCGCCAAGGTACTGGAGCAAGCTCTAGCTCAACCAAGGCCCAGAAGACCAGCCAGCAAAAGGATAAAGAAGCTGAGGATGCCCGAGCTCAGGAAGAGCTCATATTAAGAGAAGAAGTGAGGTTACAGCGGGAAGCCGAGGAAGCAAGAAAGCAGCAAGAAGCTGAAAATGAAAGACTGCGGAAAGAGGCTGAGGAAGCCCAAAAGCAGAAAGAGGCTGAAGCTGAGTAGGCTGAAGCAGAAAAGAGGGCGGAAGAAGAATTGAAGACAAGGGAAGATGCCAAGGCGGGTGGATCCGGTATACAGGACATGGAAATAGACACCTCTCAAGCAGGTGGCTCTGGTGCCCAAAATGAAGGAGGAGACCCTGCTCAGGAAGTCCGGACCCCACCGGCAGAAGAAGACATAGACATCATAAACCGACCAATTGTCCCGTACACCCCATCAGGAAAGCGTACGGTGTCCAAGTGGAATGAGTTTGTCTATGACAAGAAAAGAAAAGCAATGGTCCTCAAGTCAGAAGAGAGGATCAAAAGTCCCTTCCATGAAGACATCGTTACCCATCGAGAGGTCACTATAATGCAGAATACGGATCAAGATCCCTTTACTATGGCGACCGCAGCTGTAGCAACGGCAAAAGCATCCTTGACCAATGTAGGCGTGATGGTAAGAGACAATGAATTGACAAGGAAGAAAGCTCGTACACTACAACAAACTGTGGCTAATGAGAAAGCCCAAAGAGATCTGGCAGTGAACAAGTATAATTGCTTGTACGCTGAACATAAGGAGCTGTCAAACAAGTACAGCCAGCTGGAGGAGGAAAAGGACTAGCTAACACTCCAAATGATGATTGTAGAAGCAGAGAAGAATGGAGTGGAAGAAAAGGCTTCTCAGCTAGAAGCAGACAAGCAAACGTTAGCTGAGCGGTTAGAGCAGGCTGAGAGAAAAACCATGGACATGTCTCCTTTCCATGAGCTGTCCTGCAACATTTTGAAGCAAATAAACGACACGCAGGAGCTGATCACTGACAAGGTTTGCAAGCTCAAGGTCATGATAGTCAAATTAAAAGAAATTAATGCGGAGGCCCACAGGCTCAAAGCTAAGAATACCTGTGTCAAGGAAAATATCATAAGTCAGATGGCATGGAGAGAAGGGAGAGGGGGTTTCCCCCCGCATCTTCCATTTAAAGCTGTGGACGATTTTAATGCAGACATAGCCTTGCTGGAGTTTGGCAGGAATTATGCCAATAAGCTGATAACCAGTGTGCAGAGAACAACAGATAGAATTAACAGTCTATACCAAAAGCTCAAAGCAGTCCATGACAAATGCACATTGAGTTTCCCTCAGAACCTAGAAGACTTCCCGGAAAAGGAGCAGCGGTTGTCTCAGCTAAAGGAAGAGCTAGGCGTCCAAATGGAGTATGTGAAGAGGATTGATGTCCTGGCTATGGATGACCTCCAGCATTATATTGGTTCATCATCACTTCACAACCATCTGCTGAAGGAACTGCATCAAGCTGCAGTAGCAGAAGTTCAAAGCGTTAAAGCAGAGCTCGGGAAGAATGTGACTTCTCAGAAAATCTTGTTTCCTGCTGCAGCAAACATAGTCATAAGGGACACAGGTGTGTGGTACAGCTACATAGCAGAGGAGGACAGGAAAGCTGCAGCAGCAGCAGGAGCATCAGTAGATCCAGGATCCTCTATCCCAGCAGCCTCTCTCCTAGCAGCCTCTTCCCCAGTAATGGCAGAAAGTCTGGCCAGTTCAATTCCCCCTTCCCAATTAGAAGCAGCATCAGCAGGGGATTCGAGGGCCTTTTCCCAGGCAGCATCAGTAACAATTAACTTGGGCGACCCTCTGCCAGCAGAAGCTCACGCACAGAAATGAAGTAAACCGAATTCAGCTGAGCAACTCTCTTCATCCAAACACGTGCCCAGCAGGGAAAGCTTTGGTGTTAGCCAATTTTCTGCTATGTATATTTTGAATATGTAAGGCGTAAGCCATGGGACAGCTGTCCCTATTTCTGTCAGAACAATCTTGTAAAAGAAGTGATCATTTTTGGTAGTCGATTATAGAGGAAATTCCTGTAAATGACAGTTGGAGGATGCTAGGTGTTAGCCCAAAGGGAAGATTTGTAGATATAAATAGAAGCTAGTAAATATTAGAAGGGACTTTTGGCAGGGAATGAAATTTCGAAACCGATACGAGCTATCTTGTATCGGGCCTGTAAATTGATTTTTCTAATAGAAGCCACGGGAGATGGACGTTTTGCATGGGATGTTGGACGGATGTGTGTTGAACTATTCTAATGACTGTTGTTCTGTAATGTGAGATCATTCTTATCATCCGAACTACTTCTTTGTATTAATGATTTTGCTCCTCACTGTGCATACGATTTTTCTCCATTTTGTGAACAATGAATGCGTTTCATATTAAATCAGGAGCTACCTGCTGATGCCTGTATCATTGCTGTAGATTTCTCTTCTAGATCGAATGGCTAACTGTTCTTTCTTCAGGATAACTCATGTGGCTCATTGTTCATGCCTTTAAATTGCTCCTTGCAGGGATCTTTAAGTTTAATTTCAGTTTGTTACATTTAGATCTGTTTCTTTATTCTTCCTACGTAGATTAAATAAATTGTTTGCTTTCTCTCTTTTATGAGCAATAGATGCGTTCCATGTTGAATTAGAAGCTATCTTCTAAAGATCTTTGTCTTGCTGTAGCTTTACTTGTGAAAATTAACAGCTATCTGTCCTTTCCTTACGATATTTGTTACAGCTGATTGCTCATCCCTTAAGCGTGTTCCATGCAGGGATAGATAGATTTACTTAGGTTCCTAGACTTAGATCTGTTTTAGTTGCATCTAGATCGAATATAATTTAGGCACTTGCATCTCATTTAAAAGACATAAAACCCAAAAGAAAGGTGGATCGGGCCATAACCGGTAGAATCGGATTTAAACTCCAAACCCACGGTTGCCGGAACCGTTAACCGGACGGATTCCCTACACCAAACGGGAGATAGTCTAATTGGGACCATCTCTCGGGGAGAATCCCTTTCTGATTGATGCTACGATATCTGAGGCATCAACAGTTTTTGGTGCTAGAAGGAGGGCCTAAAGTGCATGGCTGATAGAGGAAAATCTTCCGCGGTCATAGATAACACTGAAAACCCGCTTAAAGAAAGCATTTCAAACAGCCCAGATCTTGGATTAACAGACCAAGAACGCCTCATTTCTGACTCTGAGCCTCAAGAATCTTTGTACGCTGTTCCTTTTACAGAAATAGAGGATTTGAGAAGACATACCAGATCCTACGTTAGACAGCTAGGTGGTTTAAACGCTGTCAACTTCCTCGCCAAGAAAGTTACACCTAGAAAGGAGCCACAATACACCCGTGATTCAATTCTCGTTCAGAGTTTTGAAGAACTGGTAAATCTGACTTTGGAAGAAATTTCAGACACTCTTAACAAGACAGACCAAGAAAATCTTGAAGAAATTACCACTCCCAAGAGTACTCCACAGGATTCGCCCTACAATTCTCCACCAGGGTCTCCACATCCAAACCCAAACATGGTTGTACCTGCTTGGAGAGCAAGGGGAGCGCTGAACCTAGATGGACCATTCCATAATCTCCCTAAAAACCCCGAAAAGGTCTTGCCTAAGTACGATCCAGGGAAAGCCATTTCGGCAGAAGACCACCTCAAGAGTTTTTACTTAGCTCTGAACCTTTTGAACGTACAACATGAAGACGTGGTCTGCAGGTTGTTTCCATATACATTCGAGCCAAAAGTATCATCATGGTACTTTAGCCTACAACCCAGCTCAATCTCTAGTTGGGATGAATTCGAAAAATGTTTTCTAAAGAAATACGGAAACCAAAAGACTGTGGCCACACTTATGAAAGAACTCTTATCCATGAGGATGGAAAAGAAAGAAAAGGTTCAAGATTTCAATCAAAGATTCACTACGATGTTGAATAACTTCAGTCAAGCTAATAAACCAACCGAGGAATCTCTAATTGAATACTATACAACCGCTCTTGATGGACCCATAGCAATGTTCGTAAAGAGGTCCAAGAAAGCTACCCTGATAGAGAACTTTGAGGAAGCTAGAAAGGTAGAAGAAGAGGCTGATAGCATTGCTAAACATGCCTTAGATGTAGAACCAAAACCAGCAGCTAGCAAAAAACCTTTGCTGCTCACTAGAAGTAAAGACAAGCCATCTACGGACATGGAAAATGTAGTCAAGATGATGCAGAAATTATCTAACAAAATCGTAGATCTCGAGAAAGACAAGGCTGCTAGCACATCTAGGAAACCTTTCAAGCCATTTTATAAAAGAAGGGAAGACGGGGAACAGACTCATCCACCAATGAACGCTGCCCCTGTTTTAAACTTGAATGAGATAGGGATGGAAAATTTCTGCACTTTTCACCAAGAACCACATTCAGAAAAGAGCTGCCCGCAATGGATCAATTCCATGAGCTTAGTCATGAACCAAATGTTAGATTCTCAGATCCCAGATCAGGATGATCCTCCAGAAGATTCAAGCCCTGAGTTAGAGGAACCAACCCCGGACACTACCATGGTGTTGTGGGATTGGGTACCTATGACCGAATTAGTAGAAGAAGATCACATAGATAGCTCTCCCTCTACCATAAATGTTGCCACTCGCAGCAAGGGCCCAATTGCGGATCCTATGCCAGTCACCGTTCCCCATAAGCCTAAAGTCTCAAAAGAGCCGCATAGGAGGCATATAACAGTTATCCCACAACAACCCAAAGTTAGCCAAACAGTGATCAAACAGCCAAGTGCTGACACCATTGTTCAGCCACCTAAGGTCACCATGAGCAAAATAGATCAGCCAACTCGAATTGGGAACGAATCCGACATAGGGTATGATATTATCAAAGACATCAAGAAAGTCAAAGCGAACATATCAATATTCGACATGTGTAGCTTGCCCCATCAACGAGACAAACTGCTGGATGTTCTACAACCAAAAACCAGCACTACATTAACGGATTCTCAAGACAATCCCGAAATTAATGAGGCTAGCATCGGTGGGAAATCCAAATCTCAAACATTGCCTTTCCTATTGACTTTTG
Organism: Larix kaempferi; assembly: GCA_027924585.1. Lineage (NCBI taxonomy): Eukaryota > Viridiplantae > Streptophyta > Pinopsida > Pinales > Pinaceae > Larix > Larix kaempferi. Next base: position 4,292,551 of record BSBM01000397.1, on the reverse strand, counting down.
AAATTTTTAATCACAATGTTCACAACTGTTTGGTAGACTCTGGAGCTTCTTCAAACGTTATGCCACTGTCAATTTGTAGGAAAATTAATGGGTAGCCCGTGCCATCTCCAGCTCAAATTATCCAATTAGACAGGACTGCTGTTAAGGTTATTGGGGAGATGAAAGATGTTCTAATTAGACTGTCAGCCGACCCTAGAGTCTGTCAATTCATTGACATAATGGTGGTCGATATTCCTGAAGCCTATGGGCTGATTTTAAGTAGGGATTGGTCTACTAAGCTGAGCGGTTACTTTGCTACTGATTGGTCTCATCTATGGCTGCCTTATCAGAACAGGCAGAATCAGATTAAAGTTCTTAGGGAACCTCATATGAAACAAAACGTAACTCAGCTAGAAGAAAAGAATGAAGCCGTAACTTTCTCATCTTCGGTTCTGGGGAATTATTTCTTGGAAATGGATCCGGGTAATTATCAATCTGAAACCATTAGCCATGAATCAGATAAACAGTTTGATCTCCTTCATTTCTCTCGGACTGATGATGTTGATTGTAACATAGTCAATTTAGTTGCTAACATAGACCACAAAGAAACTAACTTAGTTGAATCTAAAGATGTTTTTTGGACATTATACTTTGATGGTTCGAAAACTCTGGAAGGATCCGGAGCCGGTTGTGTTCTAATGGATCCAAAAGGAAACAAGTTTTTTTTGTCTTGTAGATTAGAATTCGATTGTACTAATAACACCACTGAATATGAAGCTTTGGTACATGGATTAAAGAAGGCCATTGGCTTAAATGTTAAGTACCTGAAGGTTTTTGGTGACTCCGAGATAGTTGTAAGACAGGTAAGGGACACCATTCATTGTCTCTCACCTCACTTGAAAGGTTATCAGGCTGAGGTATGGGATTTAATCATGCATTTTGACGCTTTCAATATAAAATCAATTCCTAGATTGCAAAATTCTGCTGCTGATTTGTTAGCAACATCTGCTTCTAGATTGGTGCCGTCAAATAATAAATGCTCAATTGAATTGATTTTCAGGCCTTCCATTCCCGATAACATCACGAACTTCAGAGTCTTCGATGATGATGAACAAATTATCAGCTTCCTGACAAACGAAGATAGCTTTCAAGGAGCTGCAATAGATGAAGAAGAACACGACGCTGATTTGATGAAGAAAGATGACGAGAAAGGAAATTTCATGCCAAAAGGGGTAAGGTCCCTCGAAATGCTTTTCGATCTTCAAAATAAGTTCAAAAGACCAGCTAATACCAAAACTAACAGCTCATCAATGCAACATGAGTTGGTTAATTTGGGTACCGAGGCAGAACCAAAATTTGTCAACCTTGGCAAATGTTGTTCACCAGGAGAAAGAGATAGGTTCATTAAATTGTTTAAACAGTACAAGGATGTTTTTGCATGGACCTATGAAGATCTGAAAACATATGACGTCCGCATCATTCAGCATGTTATACCAATGAAAGCAGGTGTCAAGCCATTTCAGCAGCAGCTGAGAAGGATGCATCCTACTCTAGAACCGTTGATCCAAAAGGAGTTAAAGAAGCTCCTGGACGCTAAGATAATCTTCAAAGTCCGGCATTCTGAATGGGTTGCAAACTTGGTTCCCGTAAGGAAGAAGTCAGGAGAGATAAGGCTATGTGTAGACTTCAGAAATTTAAACAAAGCTTCGGATAAAGATAACTACCCCGTACCTTCAATGGAGCAAATCCTACAAATGGTGTCAGGATCCGAATTGTTTTCTCTCCTCGATGGTTTCTCTGGATATAATCAAGTGTTAGTAGCCGAAGAAGATCGTCTCAAGACTAATTTCAGGACTAAGTGGGGAACTTTCGCCTACAGAAGAATGCCATTTGGTCTGGTAAACGCAGGGGCTACATTCCAAAGGGCGATGGATATTGCCTTCCGAGGATTGGGTGGGCAATGTGTTGTTGTTTACTTAGATGATGTGACAGTCTTTTTGAAGAAAAGGGAAGATCATGTTGTTCATCTGAGGCACATCTTTGATCGTTGCCGGAAGTATGGTATTTCCTTGAATCGCAAGAAGAGCATGTTCGCTGTACCCGAAGGTAAGCTCTTGGGTCATATCATCTCCAAAGGGGGAGTGTCAATCGACCAAGAAAGAGTCCAAGCTATTAATAAGATTCCAATGCCTCACAACAAAAAATCTATGCAGTCTTTTATGGGCACCATCAATTTTGTTCGCAGATTTGTTCCGGATTTTGCACAAATTGTTAAGCCATTACAGCAGATGGTTAAACAAAGCATACAATTCAAGTGGACAGATTTGGAGAAGGACGCACTTAGAGATATCAAGGCAGCTGTAGCTAAAGCTCCTTCCTTAAGAAGTCCAGATTTTGATAAAGATTTCATCTTGTATACCTTCGCTTCGGATGACTCTCTCGCAGCTGTACTCACGCAAAAGGTGGAGTTGGGGGATGAATACCCAATTTCGTTTATGAGCACTGGTCTGCAAGGGGCTGAGCTGAATTACCCCGTAGTTGACAAACATGCGTATGCAGTCTTCAAAGCTGTGAAGCAGTTTAGGCCCTACATTCTGAAGAACAGAACTAAAGTCATAGTTCCCCATCCAGCTGTTAGATCCCTTTTCGTTCAAAAGGAATTGGGAGAGAGGAGAGGGAACTGGGTCGCAGCTCTGCAGCAGTATGATTTGGAATTTAAACCGGCTACAATCATCAAAGGGCAAGGCCTGTGCAAATTACTTGCGGGAAAATCAACTGATGAAGAACAACATTGGAAGAATGAAGCTGAGCTCAATTCGGTTGAAGTATGTCATATCTTCACAACTCCCCAGTCATGGTATAGGGATCTGGTGCACTATTTATAGCAGGGATATCTACCAGAGCACTGGAACTCTAAACAAAGAAGAGCGCTCTGTTTGAAATCCGCACCCTATCAAATCATTGATGGGATTCTTTTCAGGAAGAATTATGATGGAGTTCTCCTCAGATGTTTGGAAATGGAAGATGCAAACAGAGTTGTCAAAGAATTGCATGATGGCCCCGCAGGCGGACATTATTCAGGTGAGACAACAGCACACAAGATACTGAGAGCTGGGTATTACTGGCCCACTCTGTTTCGAGATGCCCACTCATACGTGCGGAATTGCGATGTATGTCAAAGAAGTGCCGGGAAGTTACCTAAGGCAGCAGGACCATTGCATCCGGTCATCATCTCTGAGCCTTTTGAGCAATGGGGCATAGATGTTATCGGAGAAATAAATCCAAATTCTTCATTGCAACATCGATACATCTTGACGGCTACCGACTACTTCACTAGGTGGACGGAGGCCATCCCGCTGCGCAAGATCAATGAAGACGCAGTCATCAGCTTCTTGAAAGAGAACATCATAACCAGGTTTGGGGTTCCAATTTCCCTTGTTTTTGATAATGCTACTTATTTTTCATCTTGCAAGATAAATGAATTTGTTTATGAATGGCGAATTAAGTTGCATTACTCAGCCAATGACTACCCTCAGGGAAACGGATTAGCTGAATCCTCAAACAAGAATCTCATTCGAATCCTTAAGAAAACTGTGATAGAAAACCAGAGAAGTTGGCATGTGGCTCTCCCAAACACCTTATGGGCAGATAGGGTAACCCCGAAGAATGCTTTAGGTGTCTCCCCTTTCACTCTTGTCTATGGCAAGGAAGCCATACTTCCCCCAAACATCTTACTACCATCCTTGCAATTGTCCCAAGCCTCTCGGGGTTCTGGTAGCCAAGCCTTACAATCCAGGATAAACACCCTGCTTCAACTGGAAGAAGCCTGACACAAAGCTAAAGATCGATTCCATCAACACCAGGACATAGTTAAGAGATGGTTCGATAAGAGGAAATCCGGTGAGAGAGATTTTGAAGTTGGGGATTTAGTCCTGAAATGGGACCATAATCATGAAGGCAAAGGAATGCATATGAAATTTCAACATCTATGGGTAGGCCCGTACCAAATTTCTGCAAAATTAGGCCCATCCACTTATAAATTGGCAAATCTAGAGGGAGAAGAAGTAGCCCTTCCTCTCAATGGCCTCGCTCTGAAACAATACTTCGCATAGTCTCCTCGAGACTTCCTGTACATAAATAAAGTTTTCTTTTTGCTTTCGCCTTTAGCTGCTTTATTTTTCGGCCATGTTGTTTCTCTCTTTGTTATTTGAACTTTTACGACAAGTTTTGTTTTCTGAGTGCCCTTTTGGTTGAGATTCCCATTGACGATAACTCTCTCAAAGAAAACTTGCGACTCATGAGTCTAGAACTCTGCTCAAGTCAATCCGGTCTGCTGTGCTCTCGCTGAAATGTTCAGAAGGGAGGAAGCCTACCCTGCTAGTCACACTAATCTTGTCTAATAGAAGAGACCTATGACCATCTTCACTACTATTGGTGGGCTCCACCCACCCTCACACTTTAAAGGCATCTCAATAAGGTCACCAAAGTTGGACCCATGGAAAGTGGCACCTCTCGAGGACATAGGGTATTGAAATGACTCCATGCTACAGATTTAACAGCCAAAATGGCCTACATTCAAGAGTCTGTTTTCCAGAGATTCTCGCCTCAATCAAAGCATGGCTGAGACAAAAGCAAAAGACATGTAAAATCAAGAAGGCTGTCCAAAAGGCCCAGCTCAAGATGGGCTCCTCTCCATCCGTGAAGTTTGATAAGATCAATAAAATCTCTAACTCACACAAAAGGACCCTAAGGATTGAGGAGCCTAAATCAAAGATTATGTCCAAAAGAAAATATCTCTGGAAGGCTCAAACGGCTAAGCTGTCCAAAGTACAAACATCCAAAAGGATGCAAGCAGCATGGGAATGAGGAACAAGAGCAATAATGTCCATGAGAAAGTGTTGCAGACCCTGTGGAGTCCGGCAGTAGTGGCCATTCGAAAGATGACCCTCCTAAAATGAATCTCATATGCTGGCCCTCTGAGAGTGGTGAAGATGTATCGGTCAAAGCTCCACTTTCCCCAATGGCTAGCAGGTAAAGTGCCTCCTTCCCCTCACATGACTTTAAAGTGCTCAGCCGGGTAGTGCAGCCAAGATGGATGTTTTTGAGGTTTCGGACCATGAGGAGAAATTTTTCAGAGATCCGTGTTCGCCAGCGACTCGCCATTGTTGTTGTAGCAACACTCCCCCCCAAAATTTTGCACATATGGGGCCCCTCCTTTATATTTTTTAGAAAGGCTTCCTTAAACATTTTTTCCCAGCTTTTATCTTTGCTTTTAAACAAAAAGTATCGCCATGAGAAACTCCAAGGCTGCCAGAAGATTTTGACTCTCAAATAGAAGAGCTTTCAATGAGGTTTTTCTTTTTTCTCTCGAGGTTACGGAGCAATTTTCCAAAACCCCGTAGTGGCGGAAGACTCTCGCTTAAACGCCCGCAAAATAACTTAGAAAATCTCGTCGAATAAACCACGAGAGATCTCGGGCTATCTTTCCGAAATGGCGGAGGCCAATCTCATAAACCGCCCGTCTAAGCCGTCCGAAGTAAAACTTGGAAACTTTTCATTTTTCTGTTTCTGCGGAACAGTTCAAGTTCTCCGCCCGAAAATTGCCTTCCGGTTTTCTTCCTGAAACAGCGGGAGAACTCGGGAAAGACGCCCAAAAATAGTTTGTTAAAATCGCGGAAGCTTCTGATGAAGTCCTTCTGAAACGGCGGAAGAATTCGGCGAAGTTGTCCGAAACGCTGGAAGCCGTTCACTTAAGCTTTCCGAAAAGACTTAGAAAAATTCCGGAAGCCTGTGGAAACCTTCGGGTTTTCTTTCCGAAACGGCGGAAGCCATCCATAAAAGATTTCCGAAATACCACGGAGAAATTCGCGAACTTCTTTCGAAACTATGAAAAGAACTTTAGAATTTTTTCAAAGAACTTTGCGAAACGAACCAAGGAAGCTTCGCGGAAGCTTTCAGCCTTTGCTCCCGAAACCGCGGAAACTGTCGGGCTACCCTCCCGAAACGGCGGAAGCCAATCGCTTAAACCGCTCGGAAAAGGCCTCCGAAATAATTCCGGGAAATGTGCGGAAGAGTATAAGATGTGCTCCCGAAACGACGGGAGCCATTCGTCTAAAACGCCCAAAAAAGACTTAGAAAAGTCTTCATTAAGTAATCGCGGAAGCCGCTGAGGAATTGCTTCCGAAGCGGTGGAACAATTCAAGTTTTCCTCCCGAAACGGTTCTGCTTCCGAAACGGCGGAGCAATTCATCATTTCCTCCCGAAATGGCGGAAACCTTCGCCGTGTCGTCCCGTAGTGGCGGAAGCCGCTTGTTTAAAACTCGTGAAAAGAGCTCGGAAACTTTTCCAAAAGATCGCGGAGGAACTCGAAGAAGCCGTCCAAAATGTGCGGGAGCCATCCGTTCACCTTCCCTGGGGCCGCTAAGCATCTAAGTTTCGAAAATTCGTGAAGTCTCGGACGTCACGGAAGGCATTCACCAAAGCCTTCCGCAACCGTGGAAGCCTTGTGCGGAAACATTTCCCGAATCCTTCCGAAACGCCGAAACTTTTTCCTCTCCGCTACCGCGGGAGCCCGTTTTCAAAGTTTTGCGCACGATCATTTGGTGCGGAAGAGGTCCACCTTTTCCTCCCGGCATAGCGAAAGCTTCCGCTACATCCTCCCGCAACGGCGGGAAAGATTCGCCAGTTTGCCCCGCAAGAGGTGGTCGTACGCAAACCGAGGCGACCTGATTTGACGCCGACGTACGATGCATTTAAAACCGGTTTAAAACTCCACCAACCGAATTAACGCCCCACACGTGCCTGGCCCATTTAAATAATCGACGGGGTACGAGCCAACCCATTGTCATTTTGTGTTATAGACAAAGCCATTGGACGCCGCGCGACCGTTCCAGCTCGTCTTGCGCAACCACGTTCGCGGCCACCTCAGTTAGCGTTTTCCGTCGGTGCCAGGTAGGATCTTAGCCTTACACGTCATAGTGCTTTTAGAATGTCTTTTGTTTGAAAATGATGGGCATTGGTGGGATTTTGACGGACAAAACGCCCACCATGAGCGATTTTTGTCTGTCGAATACAGTTTGAATTGAGTTTTGCTCATAGAGACAGGATAAAATGTTTTGTGGGTGGAGACAGCTAGTTTGGACGGTTAAGTTTTTTCCATTTTCCTCCCCGGGCCGCATGCCTTGTTATTTTTTGGAAACCGCCGAAGCCCCACGGACCTTTTATATCCCGGGCCGAAAGATTAAGCCATAAAACCCCGGGCCTTTTCGTAAACTTCGGTTCTAACGTGACCTCTACCCATTTCAAGTCGTAGGACCGGCGCCATGGCCCCTCTTCAAACCCCGTGAGCACTTAAGTTACGCCAGCCAGGACCCGAAACTATAGCCGCCCGAACCTTTTCGTCAGTGGGTCTCCGGCGTCATCACCCTCGCTCGAACTAAAACTTCCCATAGAATACCTTGGCCAGTGCCATAAAAAATTAGCGTTCGGAGCCCTCGCCGGGTCGTAACTGCGAAAGTGGCTTCCCGTTCCGTTGCAGTATCTCTCCAACCCGAGTCTCCCCGCCATTAGCCTTTCCAGCCACAGTGATAACAAAAGACACCTTCTTCCCCAGGGTTGGACCGAAATCCCATTGCTTCCGCAACTCGCCTATCGATCCGAGAACGAAATGTGTCTGCGACATAGCCTATCTCCTCAGGAGCATCCCAAACCCATCCTTTTAAGAGATTCAAATGTTTTAATTTATGTTTCATGTTGAAATAGTGTTTTGCTTCCTAAATATACAGCTTCATTGTACTTATCTTATTGATATATTAAAACAATGATGCTCTCTGTTAAAACCTCACAGTATGTTTCTCACAATGACTTGTATATGGGTGTTGTCAGGGATAAGTCAAGATGCCGAAAACTGGTAAGAAGAAGGCGAAGATGACAAAAAAGAAACCTGACCCTCTTAAAACTGAAACTTCACTCCAAGACACTAGGTGCACCACTGGTGTCCCTCCAGAAATCAGATGGGGTGACATCTACAGAATGATCCAGGACCAAGAAATCCCAGATATGTTGTTAGGGGAAGCACCGATTTATCTTAACATCAGAGCCTCAGGCATAACTAGAGCCGCTACCCGCCCTGAGCTGTTCCCCTGTGCTGAGGTGATCGGATGGATACTCCAACATGCCGATGCTGAAGGGAGAGTGATAAATGATAGCGGGAAAGTGGCTATTGCCTCATTTCAACCTGCGTATATTGCGGCAGCCTACAAGTTTCCCCGGGTCCAACAAGCTCTGACTGATGAATGGCTGAGCCAAATGAACAACGTCGAGATGGCCAAGAAGCTACTAATAGCAGGCAAACATTTGAGGAAGAAAGGGATTGATGAGTATGACGTACAGAATCTAAGAGCTCCTTTTAGATTGATTGCCCTGATGCTGTGCAGGATCTTCGGCATGCCCGATGGCACAGTATACAAGGTTTAGTGGGTCCCCATCATCCACTATGTGGCATTTAAGGGAACTGTGTTTAATTGGGCCACTATCCTATCAGACAGTCTGGCCTCGATGATAATTGCTGCTAAAGAAGGACTAGCCTTGAAGAAGGCTGAATTTTTCATGTCCTCGTATCTGATTGATTGTGTTTTGGCCAAGATAGACTTTCCCAAGTTGGGCTGCACATGGGATAGGGCCACCGCCCCGGTCTATATCGCATTCAAGATGTTGTGGGCTCAGAATTACAAGCCCAGCTACAAACTCATCTGTGAGGGGTTCATCATGCCCCTATACGAGAAAATGTTCAAGGAAGAACCAAATTGCCTGTCAGAAAATGCTTTGGAAGTCCTTGAGGATTATGGGGACTTTTACTTTTCGGAGCAAGGTACCTACCTGAGAATGTTTGGAGGGACTAAGCCCCCATACATCTTGCCGCAGTATGCCACAGACTATGTGGTGCTCAAAGAAGCAGTAAGACAACTCTTCCTGGATGGGATTGGAGCAATGCTCCACAAACAACATAAGGCTTCCTTCCCCCCCCTACCTTTCTGCATAGGTGCTTACAAGTTTTCAGGGGTTGCCTCGGCCGACGAATTTGTTCAAGAGCTGAAAGCCTTCCACTTCGGTGAGGTAATCTTCCACAGGAATGACCGAAAGGGAAAAGTTGCTGAGCACTGTAAGGATATCTATGCCCACTTCGAGTACTCCCACTATCCTGATGCCGAGGAAGAGGCATTCAGAGGCATCAGCAACATGACTGAGCTACGGATATGTCGCCAAGGTACTGGAGCAAGCTCTAGCTCAACCAAGGCCCAGAAGACCAGCCAGCAAAAGGAGAAAGAAGCTGAGGATTCCCGAGCTCAGGAAGAGCTCAGATTAAGAGAAGAAGCGAGGTTACAGCGGGAAGCCGAGGAAGCAAGAAAGCAGTAAGAAGCTGAAAATGAAAGACTGCGGAAAGAGGCTGAGGAAGCCCAAAAGCAGAAAGAGGCTGAAGCTGAGCAGGCTGAAGCAGAAAAGAGGGCGGAAGAAGAATTGAAGACAAGGGAAGATGCCAAGGCGGGTGGATCCGGTATACAGGACATGGAAATAGACACCTCTCAAGCAGGTGGCTCTGGTGCCCAAAATGAAGGAGGAGACCCTGCTCAGGAAGTCCGGACCCCACGGGCAGAAGAAGACATAGACATCATAAACTGACCAATTGTCCCGTACACCCCATCAGGAAAGCGTACGGTGTCCAAGTGGAATGAGTTTGTCTATGACAAGAAAAGAAAAGCAATGGTCCTCAAGTCAGAAGAGAGGATCAAAAGTCCCTTCCATGAAGACATCATTACCCACCGAGAGGTCACTATAATGCAGAATACGGATCAAGATCCCTTTACTATGGCGACCACAGCTGTAGCAACGGCAAAAGCATCCTTGGCCAATGTAGGCGTGATGGTAAGAGACAATGAATTGACAAGGAAGAAAGCTCGTACGCTACAACAAACTGTGGCTAATGAGCAAGCCCAAAGAGATCTGGCAGTGAACAAGTATAATTGCTTGTACGCTGAACATAAGGAGCTGTCAAACAAGTACAGCCAGCTGGAGGAGGAAAAGGACTAGCTAACACTCCAAATGATGATTGTAGAAGCGGAGAAGAATGGAGTGGAAGAAAAGGCTTCTCAGCTAGAAGCAGACAAGCAAACGTTAGCTGAGCGGTTAGAGCAGGCTGAGAGAAAAACGATGGACATGTCTCCTTTCCATGAGCTGTCCTGCATCATTCTGAAGCAAATAAACGACACGCAGGAGCTGATCACTGACGAGGTTTGCAAGCTCAAGGTCATGATAGTCAAATTAAAAGAAATTAATGCGGAGGCCCACAGGCTCAAAGCTAAGAATACCTGTGTCAAGGCAAATATCATAAGTCAGATGACATGGAGAGAAGGGAGAGGCGGTTTCCCCCCACATCTTCCATTTAAAGCTGTGGACGATTTTAATGCAGACATAGCCTTGCTGGAGTTTGGCAGGAACTGTGCCAATAAGCTGATAACCAGTGTGCAGAGAACAAAAGATAGAATTAACAGTCTATACCAAAAGATCAAAGCAGTCCATGAAAAATGCACATTGAGTTTCCCTCAGACCCTAGAAGACTTCCCGGAAAAGGAGCAGCGGTTGTCTCATCTAAAGGAAGAGCTAGGCGTCCAAATGGAGTATGTGAAGAGGATTGATGTCCTGGCTATGGATGACCTCCAGCATTATATTGGTTCATCATCACTTCACAACCATCTGCTGAAGGAACTGCATCAAGCTTCAGTAGCAGAAGTTCAAAGCGTTAAAGCAGAGCTCGGGAAGAATGTGACTTCTCAGAAAATCTTGTTTCCTGCTGCAGCAAACATAGTCATAAGGGACACAGATGTGTGGTACATCTACATAGCAGAGGAGGACAGGAAAGCTGCAGCAGCAGCAGGAGCATCAGTAGATCCAGGATCCTCTCTCCCAGCAGCCTCTTCCCTAGTAATGGCAGAAAGTCTGGCCAGTTCAATTCCATCTTCCCAATTAGAAGCAGCATCAACAGGGGATTCAAGGGCCTTTTCCCAGGCAGCATCAGTAACAATTAACTTGGGCGACCCTCTGCCAGCAGAAGCTCACGCACAGAAATGAAGTAAACCGAATTCAGTTGAGCAACTCTCTTCAGCCAAACACGTGCCCAGCAGGGAAAGCTTTGGTGTTAGCCAATTTTCTGCTATGTATATTTTGAATATGTAAGGCGTAAGCCATGGGACAACTGTCCCTATTTCTGTCAGAACAATCTTGTAAAATAAGTGATCATTTTTGGTAGTCGATTATAGAGGAAATTCCTGTAAATGACAGGTGGAGGATGCTAGGTGTCAGCCCAAAGGGCAGATTTGTAGATATAAATAGAAGCTAGGAAAGATTAGAAGGGACTTTTGGCAGGGAATGAAATTTCGAAACCGATACGAGCTATCTTGTATCGGGCCTGTAAATTGATTTTTCTAATAGAAGCCACGGGAGATGGACGTTTTGCATGGGATGTTGGACGGCTGTGTGTTGAACTATTCTAATGACTGTTGTTCTGTAATGTGAGATCATTCTTATCATCCGAACTACTTCTTTGTATTAATGATTTTTCTCCTCACTGTGCATACGATTTTTCTCCATTTTGTGAACAATGAATGCGTTTCATATTAAATCAGGAGCTACCTGCTGATGCCTGTATCATTGCTGTAGATTTATCTTCTAGATTGAATGGCTAACTGTTCTTTCTTCAGGATAACTCATGTGGCTCATTGTTCATGCCTTTAAATTGCTCCTTGCAGGGATCTTTAAGTTTAATTTCAGTTTGTTACATTTAGATCTGTTTCTCTATTCTTCCTACGTAGATTAAATAAATTGTTTGCTTTCTCTCTTTTATGAGCAATAGATGCGTTCCATGTTGAATTAGAAGCTATCTTCTAAAGATCTTTGTCTTGCTGTAGCTTTACTTGTGAAAATTAACAGCTATCTGTCCTTTCCTTACGATATTTGTTACAGCTGATTGCTCATCCCTTAAGCGTGTTCCCTACATGGATAGATAGATTTACTTAGGTTCCTAGACTTAGATCTGTTTTAGTTGCATCTAGATCGAATATAATTTGGGCACTTGCATCTCATTTAAAAGACATAAAACCCAAAAGAAAGGTGGATCGGGCCATAACCGGTAGAATCGGATTTAAACTCCAAACCCACGGTTGCCGGAACCATTAGCCGGACGGATTCTCTACACCAAACGGGAGATAGTCTAATTGGGACCATCTCTCGGGGAGAATCCCTTTCTGATTGATGCTACGATATCCGAGGCATCAACAAACTTGTATCTCTGTCTCAATGCCACAATCATTGTCTCTATCATATTGCCACTGTTAATGCCATAATGCCACAATCACTATCACACTGTCTCAACATCTTCCACACTGTATCAACTTGTACATGTCCCAAATCTATACCCAAAAAAAATCATCCACCGATTTCTTTGCATCCTAAACTTTTACGTCATAGACATTTTCAAAACATTGAACATTCCAAGAGATGCGCCATATGCCAAAACATAACCCTGGACTATACCAATATAACCACTATGATCTATGCCAAGACCATCATACAATATGCCCATATAATCACCATGATATATACCAACAAATAACCAAGCTCTATGCCAACAAATCACCAATATCTATGCCAACAATATGCCAATATAATCACCAAGATTTGTGTCAAGATGATCATAAAGTATGCCAAGAGAGAATCACTAGAGAATGTACAAAATTCATACATTTTCAAGACAAAAATATGGAACCAAAATAAACCATATCATGTCATCACATATCCCTTACAATAATATTTCCAATTATCCAATAATTTTATGATTCTGATACCATATGCAAAAGTTATGCAATATTTCTTCAACCTTCTTCTCTTGAATTTTCACTATCACTGTCATTATCACAAACCTTGACTTCCAACAAGTACAACTACAAACCTGTAATGAATCAAGATCTAAAACTTATACTACATTTTCTTCAATATGTCTACTTCATCTCATCTGAAGGAAACTTTTTGAATTATCCTAGAACAAAAGATGTAGCAAAAATTTCAAGATGATCTGAAACAAATTTCACAATAAAAAGCTCAAATAGAAATCATCACAAGATTTCATCTTCCACTAGAATTTTGTCCTTGTTCACTTCATATACCCCTAAAATTAGGTCATCTACTCTTGTATGCGAGATATTCAATTTTGATTGATTGAAAATGAAATGTTACATCTCTTATTTATACTCCTCAAGGGGGCTTTAACTCATTTTTGCAAAAACATTTTACTCTTCCTTAAAAAACGATTTCCAATTTTTAGGGGTGTCTCAAGGGTTAGTACCACACTTCAAGGATCCACATGATACTTCACCAAAACTTCAATATCACTCCATATCTTCTCAAAGGGGCCTTAGGTATTTTCCACATCATCATACTTGATTGACACATCATTATTTCTTCTAGGGATCCTTGCCGCTTCATGTGGTCCAATGGGCCAAAGTACCACAACGTTAGGGGTCATGTGGACCAAAATTTATTATTTTGGGGATATTTCAAGCTTCATACCAACTTGATTCAGACCAACTTTGGGGAATCTATAGGTCCTTCTCCACCATGGGTTATGTGACCCCGACCACATGGTCATGTGGACCCAACACCACTATTTTAGGGATTTCTTCACAATTCTTTCTAACATTGCTTCAAAGAAAACTTTAGGGACTTCCTTACACTTCTCATCATCATGGTTAGGTGACCCACCATCATGGTAATCTGAACCATTATCGTGGGCATGTGGACCCAACATCATTACCACAGATAATATTGTATGTATTCTTTTTTATGCAACTGGTCTCACTCAATTTCGATATCGCATGCTCCAGATATAACAATTTTCCCTAGAACACTTGTTTGAGATTAGCTTTTGGGCTAGTCAGAAACCCTAACTTCCATAGGGTATAACTCCACACTTGAAATGATTCAGGATGTGAAAAATTTACCACAGATAGTTCATCATGTTTTATGGATGGGTTCCGAGTTTCGTTGTCTGAAACCCCTCAGAAAAAAGAGTATAGTGAAAATTACAATATGACCTTTTTTTGAAGTGTCCAAGCTTTGATACCAAATGTTAAGCAACAAATTCCCCAAAAGAGAATTAAAAGAGCATAAATAGACCAAAAAGAATTAATCCATGCCTTAATAATGAATAAAAGAGATGAATATCAAGCCTCTTCGAGGGGGAAACCATCTTATACAATGTACTAAGTACACAAGACAAGACAAGTTGAGATGATTCAAATGAAAAGGTCTCCTTCCTATATATAGAAGACAAAGAGTACAATTAAAATTAATGAACCCAATCCAAAATAACTAATATAATAATACTAATGAAAATTACCACTAATATACCCAAGCCGAAATCAATAATATATAATGAGTCACAATATAGGGGGTAATGTGCCAATATCTAGGACTTGAATTAGAACATATTTCAAACACTTTTACAAAAAAAATACAATAGAGGGCAATAGTACAAACTAAATCAATTGTCATGTAAATCAATTTGAATCTAGTATTCGTATCTTGCCTCCTACCGATAGACTCAAATATACCAATATCCTTATGCGAAAATTTGTATTGTCTTTCATCCATAGGTGCTTTGAAAGGGTCCGCAAAATTTGTATGTTTGCAACCGATTGCTTAGTGTTAGAACAATATAACCATCATATACATGTCATGGACCTTCATGTTGTTCTAACTAGTGTTATTTGGACTTCTAGTGCCTATTCTAGTGTCTTGGACCATAGTTTGTCCACATTTGACCACTTAGACTAGTGATATATCCATGAAGCCTTGTTTGTCCACTTATCCACTCATTTCCATCATTTTAGGATTCAATGCACCCCACTACCTTGCATTTATGTGGGAGTTATTGCATTTCCCTATTTTAAGGAGATGGAGTGCGCCCTCTTAAATATTTGGTCAACTTGAGCACTAATGGCCACTACTTAGCCAACTACTCCCCATGCACCCTCATAATGGTATCCTTCACACTATTTTGACTAGCCTAACCTCTTCATGGTCCATCTATGTTCATTGAACCTCATTATGGCCAAATCTATGAGTTACACTTGGTCTCATGTCATTGATGGGTGAATTGGTCCAATCTAAGCCTCATTGTTGTGAGCTACTCAAATTTCCACTAAGTTTCTCAATTTTGTCTCTTGAGAGCATCTATATATTGTACTCATGTTGATGAATAATATTAGAGTGGAATTATTCCCATTGGAGTGATTTTCCTCTAGTGCTATGTTCAATATTTCTTCTTTATTCTTGCTATCTCTTTGTGCAAATAATTCTAAGTGAGATTATTTTTGCTATCTAGATCTAGGTTGGATTGTCACATGTATCCGAACCTAGTGTTGTGATTGTTGTGCAATCTAAATTCTAATATGGTATCAGAGCTAGTCTGATGCAAAACAATTTCCATAGCTGCTTCCAGTTATTATCTTTGGTCATTTGGTTTTGCCTTTTGGCCTTTCTAAGGCATGCTGTTGACGTAAGGAATTTCAAAGTGTGTTGTTTGTAGGTACATGAAGAAATGGTAGAAGACTCAACAAATGATCCATTTCAACTTTATTCCTCTCTAGATTCCTCTATTTTCCATGAAGTTGTTTTTCATGAAGATAATATACGAGTTGTTACCATCAATAATGTTGAAGAGAACTCCTTCCATCTCTCATCATTGTTCTTCAATTATTCTATTGATTCTTCGAGTGTGCAAAAGAGTGATCCCTTGGATGTTTTGGAAGAAGGATCAAACCTTGGAGCTTTAGAATTCGCCCTCCTTGGATCCATGCTTCTTATGTATTCCTATATGGTTATTAGCACTGATTTTCAGAGTTGCACAGCAGATGGAGAAGCCTTAGCCATCACATTGGAAAACTTGGGACTCTTGCACCTCTTTATTAGAGCTGATTACAAATCTCTTGATTCGAATTTCATGCTTCAGTAGCCTTATGATTCACTTTGGGTCACTTGTTCTAAATCATCTCAAGTCTCTTTGGACTTGACACCTTGGTTGGTTCGGAGCTCAAGTCTAAATAGCACATGCATTTGCTCTACTATCAGTATGTTTCAATTGTTCTAAATGGCTTCAGTTTCCATCATGCAGTTGTACATGTTTCAGATCTGGTTGAGCACATTCATCTTCTTCCTAAGAAGAATATTCCTCTAGACATATTCATTTAGTTTGGAGAGTATTCAGTTTTTGGTATCTCTTTCATGCCCATTTTTTACGGAGGATTTTCCCCATGTGGTTTTGCCTCTTTCCACGTTTCATATGGATTAATAATGTAAAGGTTGACCATAAGACTTTGTTTCTTGGGCCCTATTTCTCATTCTCATTACCATTTTGTCTTAAATGGGGGTGTTAGAACAATATCACCAGCATATACATGTCATGGACCTTCATGTCGTTCTACCTAGTGTTATTCGGCCTTCTAGTGCCTAGTCTAGTGTCTTGGACCATAGTTTGTCCACATTTGACCACTTAGACTAGTGATATAGCCATGAAGACTTGTTTGTCCACTTATCCACTCATTTCCATCATTTTAGGAGTCAATGTGCCCCACTACCTTTCATTTATGTGGGCGTTATTGTATTTCCTTGTTTTAAGGAGATGGAGTGTGCCCTTTTAAATATTTGGTCAACTTGCGCATTAATGGCCACTACTTAGCTAACTACTCACCCATGCACCCTCATAATGGTACCTTTCACACTATTTTGACTAGCCTAACCTCTTCATGGTCCATTTATGTTCATTGAACCTCATTATTGCCCAATCTATGAGTTACAATTGGTCTCATGTCATTGATGGGTGAATTGGTCCAATCTGAGCCTCATTATTGTGAGCTACTCAACTTGCCACTAATTCTCTCGATTTTGTCTCTTTAGAGAATCTATATATTTAATCATGTTGATGAATAATATTAGAGTGGAATTCTTCCCATTGGAGTGATTTTCCTCTAGTGTTTTGTTCAATATTTCTTCTTTATTCTTGCTATCTCTTTGTGCAAATAATTCTAAGTGAGATTATTTTTGCTATCTAGATCTAGGTTGGATTGTCACATGTATCCGAACCTAGTGTTGTGATTGTTGTGCAATCTAAATTCTAATACTTAGTTATGCCTCAATATTATAGTCAATATGGATAGAAACAATCACATGTTATGTATAATTAAGTGTCCCATGGAAAGCGGTTTTGGGGATTAGAAAAACTTTCAACAAAATGTTGCAAGCACCAAAGGAAAAAGAAAGATATACATGTATATAGAAATATGGGGGAAGCAATTGCCATGATTTACCTAGTACAAATGATAATATACTGTTATGATTTACCTAGTTCATTTAGGGTAAATATATATTGACACCAACCCTAGGCTATATTGACACCCACTCTACGCTCAATTAATCATTGTCAATTGGGTCTAGCTCGGGTGGTTGAAAAGAGGAATATTATACTCTCAACCCAGGTACAAATCCTACTTCTTACATGTTTTCCCTTCATGGGCCAATTGTTGATTGGGGTTCTTCATGTTCCAATTTTTTATGGGGCTGGAAAGGTACCAACAATTTCATTCTCACTTACAAGCTGAAGGGTGGGTCACACTGTATTCCAAGGAAAAAGAAAACCAAAATCCAGGTTATGAAATAATTGAAAATTCCAAATAAGATTAATGACATAAAGGATTAATATGATCATTACACAAGTAAAATACAATAATTTAGGCCATGTGTTCAATTATCTCCCTCAGTTGAATATTTGATTAAGAGTATTAATAGGACATATTGATATGGAGCCAACTGAAATTTCCTCCCATTGCAGGCTTCAATTTGATAATCAATAAGAATTTTTCACAAGCATTTGTGGACAGATTCCTATTACGCTAACCACACGAGCTCCAGATGGAGAAAATAATGAACATATAAGGTCCATACTAAAATTCCAATTCAAGTGAAGGGATAAAGGAAATGTGAATATCTTTCAACACCTTGCATATAGGGTTTCCCTTGCAAGCACATTATTATGGGAAAAATTGCACAAGTGCACTCTTCCACTTGGTGAGGGGCTAAGCCTTGTAGGTTGTTGGAAGGCCTCAGTCCTTGGAGCCCCTTTTGATGGTTGGTGGTATTCCTCCAAGTGATTATGCAAGAGATTGTTAGTGTATTTCACATTAAAACATGAAAATATTAATAATAAAAAAATGAAAGAGATGGGGGGAGAATGAAAACTTCAACAACAACCAAAGATATGCTAAACCACTCTTGTATTTCCCAATGGAATAGTTGTACAACACCTAGGAGGTGAATGATTCAAGGGAATCCAACAATATCCCTTAGGGAGGCCTTTCTTGTCCAAACTAAATGCTAAGTAGGAGGAAGAACAATGGAGAGAAACACTTTCCCCTTGATGGTACGTGGAAAGCAAGATTGGGAATGCTCACAGTGGTAAGAAATGGTGGGATATGAGAAAGCTCCAACTCAAATCTAGCAGCATCACCTTTCTCTAATTTATCTCTACCAAATGCATGCCAATGGATTCCTTTTATAGGCCAAGAGGTGGCCATCAAACAACTACATCCAAATGTGAACTCTCCTCCTTCGTGAACTAGTAGTTCCAAGGTACACAAGGGGGGCTCATTAATGTTTCCAAGTGTGCGAGAATCCGAATTATAATCCTTGGGGAGGATTGAGTCTTTAATGTGCCACTAGGTGTGAGTGGTCCCTCCATTTCGATAGTAGAGCGGCTATCAAAGGAAAATCCGCGTGGGTGTATCGCGGGAATTGTTCAGGTAACCTGTGCTATAGCGCGGTTCAACTATGTAATACATGCGCTACCCTTTGTTTTGACTATTTCTTAGCACTTATGGACTCGTGATGTTTTTTGGATCTATTGAGGATTCCCATGGTGAGATGCATTCTTTATGTTGATGACGCTTTATTGGATGAATCGCCAAAATGTAGCATGTGTGAGACTTTTAGGTGTTAACAGATTCCCCCTAATGTATGAGGTTCAGAGGGTACTGCAGAGCCGATAATGCATCATGTTTTCTATTGTTCCTCTCCTGTTTTGTAGCACAAAGCATATGTGGACAAAATAATTTTCTCCCAAGGGGGGAGAGTGTTGGTGACGACCGTTGGAACTGTAATAAAAAATAGTTTTTATACAAACAAGGCGGGCATACCCATGCTCATGAAATGTTGTCAAAGTGATTACAACGAGAGATGAAAAAGGTGTCGACTCTACAATACTGTTGGGACATGGATGAAGGTGGCTTCAATCCATGTTAGAATAAATGCCCCCGAAGCTGCTGTGAAATATTGAAGAAGTGGAACTGTTGGTGACCATGATGAACCAACTATGGTGGGGTGCTAAAATTGGTATGTAAATCTTCTTGAGGAATTCATCGTACCGAAGAGATTGCTACCATGATTTCCAAAAGTGAACACTACTACCTTCAAAAACATGTTTCCCCGTGATGCGATGATGTGTTGACGTCGAGCATAGGGGAAACCACTTAGTTAGGGAGCACTAATGAATATCCCTACTAAGTTCAAGGTGATCCCTTATAGTTAATGAAAGGGGGGCCAAGGTACAACTACAACTCTCAGAATATAATGCTTGACGTCCGCGAGAGATGAAGTATATGATAAGACAAGGGTCCTATCCTGAGAACTGAGATCATATTGTAATCAATTGGTGGAAGGAAATACCTGACACAAGACTGGTTGATAAGTGTGGGGCTCATGACTTCCTTTGATCGATGTAAACATGGGGATTGGGGACTACAACTTTTCTTCCGGGACGACACAGATTGAAACTGGTGGAAACAAACTACAAGTGAAAGGGATTTGATGGAGATGCAAAAACAAATGGTAATGGTAACCAGAAAAATAGGTACTATTGAACATATGGAGACCCAATATACATCAATTAAAGGTGACCATGGGTTGCTTCCAAAATAATATGGTGTTCCCTCAATGTGAGGTGACGAGGGAAATTGTTTGTACATAAACAATATCGGTGGGGTCCCCATAGTTTGGGTGTATCGGGGGACCAATTTGATGATGGGAGGAATCCCCATGGTTTTGAATGGATCGGGGGACACTTTCCAATGGTGAAGTGAGGGTTAATTTGCAGATGCAAAGATGGGTTCCCCATGAAACAATGCCATGCAGTGTATGCCTACAAGGTAGCTGAATGGAACTGGTTACTTAAGAGGGTCGGGGGGAAATAAGTGTCTTTGTAGGGGTGATCGGATACAAGGGGGATTATGAAGGGTAAAGTGCTCATGGAGGTATGAAGGTGGATTCATGAATCATTCTCATAACCTATGCTAAGGAGTTTGATGTGTGTCTACTTGGTGGAGTAAATGTGCACTTATGAAATTATACTCTAAGGGAGGGTCGTTTCAAGTTTGGTAAGATTCCTTGGACTTGTGGGGGGTCGAGACTCGACATCATGGGTTCCAATTGATGATGGGGATGGAAGTGGCGTGCACCCCAATGGGGGAACATGCTATTCATGGAAATGATGTTGAATGAAGGGGGACCCTATGGTTATCAGCAGGAATACTGGGATATGCATTATAAACCGAGGGTAAATAGAGTATATATGCTAGTTTCAGAATGATACTTACGGTAGGGTTTGTGCCCCTTGTTGTCAGAGCTTTGGATTCTTATGTGTATAGTGGAAAAACAAGAGGCTCCATGTTGACCTAATCATGGTCCTGCACATGCGGCGCACATACCCAAGTGTAGTGAAAGACATAACCAAGGTATTGACGATGCATAAATCATACAATCAGAACATCGCGTACCTGTGGGGTACTTGGATAGAAATATAGTCTCCCACTGAAATTAGTGGGAATCCAGATTGGTTGGTTCCATGTAGAAGAGCTCGAAGTGTTGGTCGTTGTGGTGTGAATGGTTTTGGAAACGGAGTTACATTTTTTTGTGACATCGGTTAGTAGTTTGGGTCAAATGAATATAAATAGGGGTGGGGCCCACTTTTCGAAATCATTTGTACTTTGTGCCACCGACCTTCTAGAGTGTATTTGAAGCATTTCTGGGAGATCCGATGCACCATTCATCGAGCCACAAGTCGCAGATATGCCTAAACTTTGTACTCTTTGATTTTATCCAGGTAGACTTAGGTTTGGGGGTCCCCTGGGTGGCCAGGGATTGTTTTAATGTTTTTAGGGTTACCGTTTGGTATTTTGATAAAATATCGCATGGTAGCGCGATATTTTTGGAAAATCTTGCATTGTCCTAGCGCGCTCATTAGCACATAAAATATGAACTATATCGCATGTAGCATGGGATAAATATGCTTCAGTCGCACCCTGGTGATAGTGTGACTATTCGTCAAATAGTCCACCGCACGCGTGACCGAGATTTATATCTCTCACACATTGTTTCTGCGCGGCTGAATAGTGTTTCGGTCGCGCTACGCGTGGATATGTTTCAAAATGTTTTCCTACGCATGGAACTTTTTTGATAAAGTCGCGTTGATGTGTTCTTACAAGTTTGATGGGTGATCATTTCCTTGTACAGGTGGTTTCTTATCAGTTATGGCGCACCTTCGAGATGTTGAGTGGAATGAGAGAGAGTTTGATGAACTTTGACAGGTTGTGTAGCCGACCTATTAACAATCAAATTAACACCCTTAGTCATGTGACAGAAGAAGCACATTTTTATTATGCGCCCGCAACATGAAGACATAAACACAAGTACATTTAGAGACAAGTCCTCTATGATCTAATCACTTCTCCCATAAATGGGAGGATTAGGTGAAGATAGTAAGAACCTAAGGAGACTAAGTTCGGTCATCGAACTGCTCATTAAAAGTCCAAACTTAAGCTACACCAATAAAAAAGTGAAGAGAAATGCATTAAAATGCATTAATTGTGCTTAAAGTTGTGCAAAAAGCCTAAAAACTATGGAAAAGTGGGTTTTCAGGTTAAAATAATCTAAAATGAGGAAAATGAGTAATCCCACATTTAGAAGAAAAGCTTAAGGCTCATTTCCCAATGCTATATAAGAAAGGATGGGAGGCATTGTAAAAGACACAAATGAAGAACAAAGGCATGTTGAAAAGATTTTGAAGGAGGAAGAAGAGCTCAAATTCTTCAAAAGCAAGGGTGAAGGAAGGAAAGCTCATGGAAATGGAGGAGGGATTCACACAAAGGTACATGGTAAGGATGTACTTCTTCGTTGTTTTCATATGAATGAATTCAAGTTTCTACCATCTATGAGTTTGAATTTTTCTTATCATGTATGAATTTAATTCTCAAATGGCTTTAGATCTTTATGAGTTTTGATGAATGAATATAGATCTTTAGAAACTTGTGATAATCCTTTCATTTGCTGGCATAGAAACTCACCATTTCTTAGTAAAATAGTTGAAATAGTGTAGAAAATTCCCTACACTAATTGCTGTTATCATGACCATGCAGCTACCGATGCCTTACGAGATGCTGGGCTCTTGAATTTATTCAAGAGCCCTCTGTTGCGGTCGTCCGACTACCTCTTGTGGAGGCTACTGGACATGTGGGACCCTGACTGCAGATTGTTCCATGTGGGAGGCTAGGACCTAAGTATTACGACTTAGGATATTTAATTCTTGACTAGGTTGACTCCCCAAGGGGTGAGGGAGCCTCTCTCTCCAAAGTTGGTTGGGGAGATGATCCACACTTTAGTGGATCGTTACTACGGTGGTGACCAAAGTTCTGTGAACTTTGGTGTTGTGTTGGTGAGCCATCTGATGGATCTACCGGTGGAGGCTGTGGTGACAACCATTGTTCATGTGTTGGGGGCCACGTCTCCCAACCAGGTTACCGAAGGCCATCTCCAGCTGGTGGAGAGGGTGATGGTTGGTCAGCCAGTGGCGTGGAGATCATTGATGCTACAGTCTATGATGCAATAGATGTCATATTTATAGTGGGATGCGGGGCGGTGCACCTTTTGGTATGGTAGAATTTTTTTCTCATACTTCTTCAAGCATTATCCATCTTTGAGGCCGTAGGTAGTGGTGCCACTGAGGGGACCATAGGAGTCACGAATGGTGTTTTGGGGGCATGTTATGTCGTGTGCTGGTGTCAAGCTCATGGGGGGCCATTTTACGCCACAAGTGCTAGATGTATGGGAGGGCCGCATAGGATGACCACAGAGGTATCCTTAGAGTGGGATGGAATTCCGAGGAGATCCAGAGCTTCCCATTCCTACTATCGTTTTCGACGTGACTCGTATGTTTTTATGGTTTTGTACCTTTCGCATATATATTTGTACATACTTTTTATTTCTGCATATTTATGACATATATGTTTATCAGGTATTGATGATGGTTTTCTCTTTTGTGATGCAAATGTTGGTCCTATGAGGCCACCTCGGAGGCCGAGACCAAGGAGGGATCATCCAACCATCAAGGTTGGTCCTTCCATTGGAGGAGTAGGTGCGGCTGAGGGTGTTCCTGCCAGAGTAGGAGGATTCAGAGTTGGAGGAGTTGCGGTAGGTGGGGCGGCTGTCGGGGACCGAATGGAGGCTTTGGTGGCCAACTTGGAGTGGAGGTTTGGCGAGCTGAATGTTGGCGTTGATCAGCGGGGTTGGGATGATCTCAAGGATGATGAGTTGGACCTGACACTCCACTTACTAGTTGAGTGTGGGCCAACGTGGAGGCTCACTATGCGGAGGGTAGTGGTAGCGTGCCATATGGCATGTGAGGTGCAAGGAGGAGAAACCCCTCCTCCATGAAAGCGACCAAGACGGGGACCAAAGTCAGCGCGAAGGGAGGATGTGTGTCCACTGGCCATTTTTGGACTCCAAGATCCACCAGCTGGCGGGGCAACTTGATTCTTTTTGTATATAGGGATGATCAGACCCATTTTTGTATGTATACATCTTTGATGAGCCTATGGGAGGCATGTTCTTTTATGTATCCCCCTTAAGGATTCTATGTATATGCCCCAAGAGGGCAATTTTTGTACATGACAGACAATTTTTATGATATATATATATATATATATATACCATTTTTGCGGCACATGATGTATGTGTCTCTATATATATGTCATGTATGGGTATTTTGCTTTATGTTTCCTATGTGTTGATGTGATGCATATGTAGTAGTTGATATTGGCATATTTGTTTTCAGCATGTATTATCGATTGTAGGACTTGTGATGATGAGATATATGTATGTGTAGTCATAGGTGAAACACATAGACATTTTTATGTATGATTGGCATGCAGGGTTATGTAGTTGGGTGATGTATTAGGTTCCAATTCAATACCTTATTGGAGATGGAGTCGGTGAATGCATTGGAGTTTCTTGGTATATGTGTGAAAGTTATGGTTTCAAACTATTGAATGAGAAAGCACACACGTAGAAACTTTCAGAAGAGAAATGATTTGCAAACCCAAAATATATTATTCAACCATTATACGACAAGTTGGGAGTCGAGGTGTACTTGTAAATGATGAATTGACTAGGTGTATGGCATCGCTTAAGAGACCTATTACAACATCATGATCTATTTAGTTGTTTGTTAGTGCCGCCAAGCATACTCTGTCGATGTGGTGAAGTGAATGGGAGGGGGAATATATAACCCATGTAGTGGATGCTATATGTTTGGACCATCGACTGGAACCGTCTGCATAACCTATGTAGATGTCCATTGGGGAGGTCATCTGCACTTTAAGAAGATAGGTAGTTTACTTTCTTAATTCGAGATAGTGTGAAACGTAAAGTTTTTGGCACAAAATAAGAATATCAATGGTTG
Organism: Larix kaempferi; assembly: GCA_027924585.1. NCBI lineage: Eukaryota > Viridiplantae > Streptophyta > Pinopsida > Pinales > Pinaceae > Larix > Larix kaempferi. Next base: position 4,267,683 of record BSBM01000397.1, on the reverse strand, counting down.
GTGTCAGATGTCTTGTTTGTTCTAGGGGGGTACAAACCCTATGTTTTGGTTGTTAATTTTTTGGGAATGCTTGCAGGTGGTCTACGTCTTCGTCGGAAGACGAGGAATCATTGCAAGTGAGGACACTTTCTAAAGGAGATTTAGCCTCGATCGTGTCTAGGAAGGTCAATAATACCTCCTCAGTTGGTGATGCTTGTGGGGTTACACCGGGTGTTTGTAATTGATCTTTCATTCTCATCAGTTCAAGACGAGTTTGTCATTCGATGTGCAAAATGGGACACTAAAAGGAGTAATGGGTGGTCTCTCCATGAGATTGGAAAGGTCTTGGTACGCGTGGACATAATCGTTCTTGGTATTCTTGAGTGTTTATTTGCTCCATTATTCATGTGATGGCACTAGGAGGGAGCATATGGGTGGAGTACCCACATGAAGAGCATTCATTGTGTGATGGCATTGCCGTAAGTTTAGTTGGATCATGCGACATTACAAGCTCTACCAAATTTTTTGTAGTTGGCGTAACTTCTATGGGAGGGGTGAATGATGGTGTTGCTGATGTGGTGATCACATTAATGGATGTTACTTCTTGGTATAATAAGCGGGGTTCCTCAATTGTTACTTGAGTGAGACAAACTATTGCTAATGCCTCTCGATATCAAGGGAGTTCAGTGCAATGGTGCATATAGTTCCCATGGTGAGCACATATGGAACATGCGTGATTCATATGCAATGTTTTGGACTTAGTTGTGGGCGAGGGAGGTGTTCTCCCTTTTACCGATGGTGGAGCGTGGGGGATGATAACGGGGGTGTTAATCAAATTCCTTAGCTATGGTAGAGTATCCCATAGGTTTTTTGTCTGGCATTGCTTCCCACAAAGAGAACATGATGGTGTGACCCTTTGATTGGTAGTTATGATCATAACTAGGGCATTTACCTCCTAATTGTTAATGCCCCCTGCTTTAGTATTAGCGGTCTCTACCGATTTAGATGTTGGGTTAGCTAATAGGGTATCTTTCAACTTCAGTTATTGGGTTCCCCCATTGGTAGTCTTAGTGACAACCGATTGTGGTGTATTTGTGGATGTCATAGGTTGGGTTTTCATAACTGAACGTGTTACGGGCCTTGTGGACGTAGTAGCCGAAACAGGGAAAAAATCATAATGGGCGAGTGGTTTGGAAGCCATCTCTAGGAAGGGTGGTGTAAGGTACCACACTGGGATCACCAAAGTTAGCCCAGGTAGAGTTAACTGAGCCATAACCGGTGTCCCTTGTACACCTGTGGGAGGATACAAGAATGGGATTTGAAAAATCGGTGGTACCGATGGACTCAACATTTGTTCAATGCCATGACTAAGCGATGGTGTTGATGACAATGTTGAGGTGGAGGCAGCTCTATTTTCAGTGGTGAAAATTGTGCACATTAGGTAATCGGTAGATGTAGGGATCTTTGGTGGTGGTATCGAATATGCTCCTAACAAATTAGAGTCCTTTTACATATTAAAGGCAATGTCAACATATGGTTGATCATCGCCCAATATAGTGGGGAGGACATTGTCCGTATTTCTTGTGATATTAGGGTCATAATAGTTAAGCTTGCCGAGGGTAACTACCTTCCCATTTAAGGGAAACATCATGATACAAAATATTGAGGAGGACACTGACTTCATGGCATACATGTAACTACACCCCAATAGGATGTTGTAGTCGAGCTCAGAATCAATTACTTCGGTATCGATCATAATCTCCCCCCAGCTCTATGGGGACATTTTGGTACAATCCTCTTAGTTGGGATGGTTTCCCATCATATGCGCGAAGAGTGATAGATGAGGGGACGAGCTCGGGGGATCCTAATCATTTCCAGACCTTTGTAGACATGATGCAATTGGATGTGCCTTCGTCGATGATACACCAATGGATCATGGCATTCTTTACTGTAAATGGAACTTGGAATGTGACTGACGATGGTAGTCACAGGTGACCTTTGTCAACATCAAAGGTCAAGAAGTGCGAGTCAGAAGGGTCTACAGCATTGAGTGCATTGAGTAATGTCTTTATCCATGTTGGGTAAGACTATAACACTTCTAATGTGGACATATCCGCAGCGGATTGAGCCAAGTCATCCCCAATACTGTAATTCTAGGTGGCTTTCATATGAGGGTTATTAGGGGTACGCCGAAGTGGAAATTTTAGAATCCACGAGATTTTTTTGGTATTCGGGCATGGTATCTATAGAGGGCCCCCCGAGGGGATAGGAATTTCTTCCTCTTGGGGAGCGGTAGGCCCATCATAGCCTATAGCTCGCATTTGGCACTTTAAGTCCAGTGTATAGATATTTTGGAAAGAACCATCACCTGGTGGTAGAGGCTCTTGCTCTTGTGTAACTACCCCTTGATTGGAAAAGGGTTGTCGTAACATTGTTGTTTATGGTTGGGGAAGATTCAGTGCCTGAGGAGAGATCATCACCATATTCTTTTTATCTTCCACTAACTGTTGACAGTCGGGGATAAGAGGACAATGACGTGTTTCATGACCCTAATCGTCGCAAGTGGAGTAGCAATAATTGGTTCTAAGGGGACACCCTTGTTCTATTTTTGCTGGGGGAGGAGCTGCCCCCTTGCCCCAGTTGTTGATTTTGTTTGTTCTTACCTTTGTTCTTACCCTGATTCTATGGATTATGGGGGTTTGCGGCATTCAACTTCTTGAATTGCTCAGCTTGTTGAACATAAGTAGGTTGAACTAGTTTAAACCCCATGTGGGGGGAAGGTTGCTGACCAGTTGGGCATGGGAAAGGGTAATATGGTTTATGTCCCGATGGTGGGATAAATGTCATTTTCGCTCCATAATAAGTGGATGTAGGAGCGACTTGGGCCATTGGCGATGTAGGAACCGTCATTATTTGCCTTACGTTTGGGGATGTAGGACTGTATGGTCCATAGTGTAATTAACAAACTAATGGTGTTGGTACCGGTGTAGGGGGGTACTGACGTAGGTGGCATGGATGGGTAATAAATAACCATGTTGAATGTAACCGATATGGTGGGAGGAACCTTTCCTAAATGGGAAATGGACCCAATAATACCATCCATTGAATGTGATAAGGTCGAAGGTGTAGGATCCAACCATCGATGCCGCGAGGCATCCGGGAGGATTGTGTAAAGGTATCCAGACTGTGCATATATGAGGTCAAAATGTTGTAGTTTTGAAATAGCCTCTTCCTTACTCTGTGGCATGGAGGTGGAGACATCTTTAGCTATGGAGGGTTGGTGAGATTTGATAAACCAATCTAACAAAAAGGGAGGTTTTATTCCGATCTTGCATAGTGTGTGAAGTCTACGCCACTCGTGGATGTGTTCCACGATGTGAGTGGAAGTATTTTGACGAAACTCAGTGAGACTTTTGAGGCCTAGATCATGTCGTATTGGAAGTTGAAAGTATGTAAGTAATGCGGTGGCGAATGTCACAAATGTGGAATGGGTGTCACTTTCTAGGTTTACGTACCATTTTGTTGTTTTCCGGTGAGGGTACGCTGGAATAGGAGAAGCCTCACGGGTTCATCCACTATGTTGTTAGATGGACACCATAATTTGAAAGACATAACGTGGTTGGCGGGATCATCTCCCTATTTTTCTTCGAATTTGGGAATATCAAAAGGAATATTTTCTGGCATAGTCGTCCATGTTGCATAATGTGCAATGGGGTCATTTGTCATTTTGGCCAAATTAAATAGATTTAAATTGGCCATAAATGGTAAGGTAGGGACTACGGGTCTTTCCATTCTGTTTGGGATGTGATTTCCATGGTGGGGAGATCCAGGTGGTCTTGTAAACAACATATGACCTCCTATGAGAGAGGATGGGTCAAAGGGATCCGAGGGATCTCCTTGGGGAGAATCCAGCAATGAAGTACTTATGATGGGGGAATAAGTGGTGTAATTAATAGATTCTTTAAGGGGAGAAAATGTACCTATAAATGTGTGGCCTTGACCAGATGATCCTATTAATGCTTCCTGGGAACGACCTCGGCTTGAATTCCCTCCACGTGTAATACAGGGGGTAGGTGTAATAACACCCCTCAAGAGAGGGGATAGGCCTTACAGTCTATGAGACTGTAGTAGGATGTTGTTTTTTTCCTCAATGGTGAAGGTTTTGTGTCAAATGAGAGTGATAGTGGAATAAACACAATTGAATAAATGCAAAAATATTCCAACCACAATAGATGCAAAATGGTGCGATAAGTGAGTGATATGTGCAATGTTGGTTTTAGTACATGAGTCCCCACATGTAGGTTCTTTTTATTATGGGTTTAGTGAACTTGTAGTTAAAAATAAAATAAATTTAAATTCCTTAGAAGACCTAACTTCCTTCCTCTAAAATGTATTTGGGCCTCCCAAAAGCACTCGACTAGTGGAGGTAACAAAGAGTTAGTTCTACTGGAGATGGGGCCAATGATACAATCAAGAATACTTGGAAACACCTCCCAATGGCAATAGCTAACTTCAGGAGTCAATTGCAATCACAATTGCTCCTTGGTGATATCCTAAGTTGGGCCACTAAGATACCTTATGACAAGTGTGGATCAGTGGTTCGACCTGCATGGTATAATGTCATCTCCCTACAACAAGATGAGTGGCTTGTAGGGGAGAGAAGGGAATATATACCTCTTTGTTCATCTCCTTTTTCATGGCGAGCTTTTGATCAGGGTTTTCTTTTAACACTTTCTTATAGCAGGATTTTGTAAGTACCCAAAAAGACAACAATGCCATGTTTCAAAATATTGCTAATGAAACTAGATTGGTGGGAATTAATGGACGCCTAGCCCAATTAATCCCACCTAACTAAAATATTGCTTTTTGACCTCCAGTGGAGGATTTTAGTTGGTTAATACGATTACAATGTTGATTTTAAGGGGTTTGAATGTTTCACGTATGGAGTGTAAGAGGGGTATTTCACAATTCCAACCTTTTTTATTCACCAAGCTCACATGAAGTGAGAGGTGAAGAGAATAATAGGGTAGAAAGAGTCTTTAGGCCTCTTATTGTGTGTTGGTGGAGCAAACACATGTGATGAAAGAAAAAAAATGATTTTATTGGCAAATTAACTAAAATAGTATATCAAGTAATGTGTACTTCTAACTCTAAGAGATGGTCATGGTGCTTTGCAAAATCAAAATATTCTAACTAATAGAAAAGTGTGCAATCAAGGTATTTCACACTTCTCACCCTTTTTCTGATTCACTAATATCACACGAAGTGCGAGGTGAAGAGCATACTTCAGGAGAAAAGTGTCTTTAGGTCCTTGCTTATGTGCAAAAAGTGTTTTCTACACTAGCAATACTACTAAAAACAACATGTCCATTTTATGCATAAACAAGAACGGTCTTGAATACTAGTGACAACAATGGGGCCCGTTGAAAGCCTCAAATTTGGTTACGTAGGTAAATTTCAAGAGAGATGTACTATTTACTTCCTAATATTGGTATAGGTGCACTAATTACTAATAAATTAAGTAATTGGTTGAATTAGCCTTAATTTAAGTTCACTAGTAAGCAGCAATTGGGATGCCAAACTAAGTTATGCATATAAAAAGAAAATAAAAAACAATAACGTGGCTAAACCAGACTTTGTTTCATGGACCGCACGGGTTAATACAAAAAGATGTGCTATAGCACGGGTAATAAACTAACCTTCCACGCAGGTCCGATAAGCGGTGTAGTGCGAGAATTACACTAGTAACCTGCGTTATGCGTGTGACTATTGAGTTGATTCCGCGCTATTAGTGTAGCAGAGACTCCGAGAACCACGTAGCTGCGGAAAAATAAATGGAGCTGTGATGGGGCCAAAATTTGGAAGCGAGAGGTGGAATACTTGATCTCGTACAAGTGACAATTATCCAGAATTAACTACTTAGCATAAAACAACCTAGTTTCAAAAGAAATGAACAAAAATAAGTATGATCTCCACTAGAAATGCTATGCAAAAAATTGCACAAGTGCACTCTTCCACTTGGTGAGGGGATAAGCCTTGTAGGTTGCTACAAGGCCTCAGTCCTTGGAGCCCCTTTTGATGGTCGGTGGTATTCCTCCAAGTGATTCTACAAGATATTTTTAGTGTAGTTCACATTAAAACATGAGAATATTAATCAAAACAAAATGAAAGAGATGGGGGGAGAATGCAAACTTCAACAAAAACCAAAGATATGTTAAACCACTCTTGTATTTCCAAATGGAATAGTTGTACAACACCTAGGAGGTGAAGGCTTCAAGGGAATCCAACAATATCCCTTAGGGAGGTCTTTTTGTCGAAACTAAATGCTAAGTAGGAGGAAGAACAATGGAGAGAAACACTTGCCCCTTGATAGTAGGTGGCAAGCAAGCTTGGGAATTCTCATAATGGTAGGAAATGGTGGCCTATGAGGAAACTCCAACTCAAATCTAACAACATAAACTTGCTCTAATTTCTCTCTGCAAAATGCATGCCAATGGCTTCCTTTTATAGGCCAAGAGGCGGCCATCAAACAACTAGATCCAAATGCGAGCTTTCCTCCTTCATGAACTAGTTCCAAGTTACACAAGGGGGGCTAATTAATGCTCCCAAGTGTGTGAGGAGATGAATTCTGATCCTTGGGAGGATTGAGTCTTTAATGTGCTGCTAGGTGTGATTGGTTTCTTTGTTTTGATAGTAGCATGACTATCGAAGGAAAAGTCAGGCAGGTGTAGCACGGGAATTGTTCAGGTAACTTGCGGTGTAGCACAGGTCAACTGTGTAATATCCACGCTACCCTTTGTTTTGACTATTTCTTGGAACTTATGGACTCATGTTTTGTTTTGGATCTGTTGAGGATTCCTGTGGTGAGATGCATTCTTTATGTTGATGACGCTTTACTGGATGAATCTGCGAAATGTCGCATGTGTGCGACTTTTAGGCATTAACATGCACAAAGGTGATTGTAGAGATTTTGCACATCCCCAAAATGACATGAAATGAATACTAGTGAAGAATCCACCCATCTCTAGCTATAATTTGTACATCAATATGATCCAGGGCATAGTAAATATATGTCTATTTTTCAATCCAGGGTTTACCAATCGCCACAATGAGCAATGAAGTCCATGGGTTATATATTGTTAGCCAAAAATTACTACAAACTGATCTAGAGAATACCCAATATTATGGGGGTGGGTTGTTACTATAAGAAGTGAAATTCTAGTAGCAAAAATCTAATTGCAACCTCAAGAAAAAAATAAAGAACTAGAATACATGTGTTCTTCTACTACCCATATCACCTTAAAGAAGACCAAATATGGCACTAGAAATATTGAGAATGCCTCTGAAATATCTTGTTTTTGTTCATCTTCAACTTACATAATAAATGCACATTTAATAATAATAATAATGGATATATAACATTGTATCATACATCCATTTCCTGCATAGGATAGAACCTCTAATAAGATCCCTATCAATTGAAGCACAAAGATTAAGGAAAGAAAGGTCAAAGGAAAAGGATACAAACCAACCCTAAGAAAATTATCATGAGAGGTATATGTGCACAGATGAGAGAAAAATTGATCCATGTGCTTGAATACCTTGCATCATTCTTCCCAAAAACCCAATACGAAAGGGATCCCTCGTCCTTCCTTGAGTATCCCATCAAGCTCCTATTTTGACTGCACATCCTTCACAGTTGAACCCATTTTGATATACTCACTAAATCTCCTTTCCACATCCTTATCAAACTTTTTTTACTTACAAGAAGAGATGCCCCATCTCTTAAAATACAGAACTTAATAAAATTGAAATACAATAGAGAATTGTCTAAATTGGAGATCCACAGATCGAATCTCACTCAGGACCTTGGGACTTTCTAATTGGGTTCGAATACATACTTAACAAGTGGATTCCTTGATGGGAAAGAGCCGAGGGAACTGCTCCTTGAGAAAAAACACTTGGATTGGCATTCTAGTTCGGTAACCACAAACCACATGCAGAGGAGGAGCGAGCACACCCAAAAATCTAAGGTCACATACCCACAAACAAGCCAACAACCTAAACACACCGGCCATGAGGCAATGATTTGGAGGTATCTTGAGATGGAAGAGAGGGTGTCCTCGATCTAGAAGAGTGTAAAGTCAATTTGTTTTGCTGCCATGTTTCATTCTGCAGCAATATTTTCAAGAAAACACTAGTTAAATTTTTTTTATACCAATATAAAATAACAAAATTTAGTTAAAAATATTACCTTGTACCTCCTTTATGGACTTCTCCTCCTCCTTGATAGTATTTAAAGATGATGATGGTTTTGATGGTCTTTTATTCTCCAACCAATGACTGCACACTAAGAAAACCCCTCTCTCCACTACAAACCCGAAGAAAAACTAAAAATCCTTGGCTAATTCAAATTTATAGCCTCAAGTGACGAACATGCAATTTCCCACTAGAGATTTTCATGAACAAATAAAATGAAAATGGAACGTTGTATTACAATCTCTTTTTTAATTTCATAATTTTTGTATTTTGTAAAGTTATTTTTAAAAATTTGTATATTATATTACAATTAGTGTTATATATTAAAACTAATATATAATTATTATATATTAATATACAATATAAAACTAATATATAATTGTGTATTACATATAAATTTTAAGGTTATATAACTATCATATATTATACTTTGTATATATAATAGTTTATATATATTTTAAATAATATCTAATTTAATATATTATATTAATTACAAATATAACTATGCTTGGCATAGTTTTATTTGGTATAAGTATTAAATATATGTTAGAAAAATATAAAAATAAACAAGTAAATAACAATATCAATAGTGTAAAAGTACCATGGGGCAATAGCCTCCATAGTCTACCATGGTCATTTGGATGAGGAGGAGGGAAATGTTCCGATCAAGATGTCTGTTTAGCGTTTTAATGGAAATTCATGGAGTAATTTGTATAATAATTAATTAGCACGGAGTGTACATATTATAAGTTTATCGACCTAGTAATTTTTTAGTCATTTTTAATTGTGTGACTTATTACTTAGTTGTATTTTTATCCGATGACTAAATTAATCATTTTTAGTTGTGTTGCTCAAATTTAGTAGTATTTAGATTAAAAACACTGTCGTAACTAACTTTTTTAGTCACATAGTCATTTATTTGCCAAATTCTACTAGTGAGTAGACTCTTGGTATTGATTTACTTGTTAGTAAATGTATTGTTTTATGTTTACTACATATTTCTCAATATTTTTACAGTTGAAGCCACCATGTATAGTCATATAAATGAGCTAAAGTATCTTATAAAATTGTTAGATGAAATTGATGCAAAAGTAGATGAAGTGGATATAAAAGCTATATTATTAAATAGTTCGCCTTCAAATTTTGATAATGTTGTCTTCACATTAAGTCAATTATCCTCACACAATCGTTAGATGATATGATATCATATATTTTGGATGAAGATAAAGGTTGAATGAAATGATAAATGGAGATTCATAGAATACGTTACATCCAAACAAAACATTGCTTGCTAAAAATCAGAGTATAAAAGAAAGGAAACAAATAACTAAGCAAGATATTGAGTGTTATTGTTACAACAAAATAGTTCATACAACGTGGAATTGTAAAATTGGAGCTAATCCTATTCTAAAAGGGAATATTAAAGGAAAATGTAAATAGAGTATGGATCTTATAGGAGAAAATTTTATAGTGGAAGAAGCATCTAAATCTAAATATGAAGAATGTGACAAAGGAACAAAGGAAGGTTACCTATTTTGAGTAGTTGAAAATTCAATACAAGTACAATCAAAGAATGCTTAACTCAAAATGGGTTGTTGTCCAAGTAATATGGGAATTTAAGAATTTCAATAATCTAGGAGTTTGGGAATTTGAGGAATTCAAGAAATTAGGAATTTAGAAGAATAGGGAATTTGGGAATTTTACCCTTTTAAGGGTGATGAGATAGGATGATGGAGTACTTTTCCTACAAGATTCCAATTATGTAGAGAAGGGAAAGTTGCTTAAGGAATATTTTTTATTTTATGTTGTTTTTGTCAGTCAAACTTTAAATATTTAGAGTTGTAGAGTTAAGAGAGGGTGTTGGAGTATAATGCTCCAAAATGTCAAAATTTAATAAAATGTTATTAAGAAATAAATGGACTTAATAGGTATTAGTTAAAAATTAGTTAAGTTATGCAGTTGTTTATTAGCCAAATAAAAGAAGCTTGATGTTAATGTATTCAATGACCCAATTATTAAAAAAAATCATGTTTATAGTTTCTATTGTGTGTATTGTTCATAAATTAATAAACCATTCATGGAATTTTGCATTTATTATTAATAATCTAACTAGGTCCTTTGTATCATATAACCATGAGGAGAATATAGCCTTAGACGATGTTTTCTTAATTCATAAAATTCACCATTACATCCTTATGAGAAAAACTAAAGTCGTCATGAATTTGACCTCCATGTTGTATCTCTTGAGTCATCACCTCATTCAAGGAAATGTCACTAAGTGGATATTTACTTTTCAATAATATGACCTTGAATTCATGACCCCTAAGAGTAAAAAGGATTTTTCCTTGGTGGAGTTCATTTTGGATTCACCCTTTGATACCAAACGTCCCCATAGCAATAACAATCTTCCAAATGAACATCCATTCACCATTTCTTTGAATGAACCTTAGTAAGGAGATGTCTTGATTTACCTACACACTAAAAAAATTTGAACCTCATCTATCACATAATGATCATCATTGGATTCATCACCAATCCCCACAGTACCTTCTTATTGATAATGTTCTATATCTATGAGGAGTTGAAACTATATTACACCGATGCCACACTTTTGATGAGGTCAAATGGGTTTTGAATGACTATCATGGTGGTGCATGTGGTGGCGACCTCTCTAGAATGGATACAACAAAAAATATCATCCATCCGAGTTATTTCTGGCCTACCTTATTTTTTTATTACATGGAGGTGGTGAAGGAATCCTTGCCAGCTCTTCAATCCAAAGGTGAGGACTCCTCTTGCTCCCCTGCATCTGGTCATCACCATAGATCCTTTTTGTAAATGGGCCATTGACTTCATGCAATGTGAACTCATTTTGGTCTATGGCTATAAGTACATCATAGTGGATGTCAGCTAATTCACTAAATGGACCAAATCCATGCTAACATAAACAAGACCGCCACTACTGTGGCGCTCTTTTTCTTCAACCATATCATAATTTGATTTCGTTTCCCAAAAAAATTGGTTCTAGATCATGGTACTCACTTTGAATATGCCATATGGAAAGAATTATCTTACCATTTCAAATTTGAGCAACAATTTCCCCCAAACTATTATCCTTAAGGAAATGGTCAAGTTGAGGCCATCAACAAGGTCCTAAAATCCATACTCCATTCGATGGTGTATAAGCACAAGTCCAAATTCCATTATATGATCTTCTCGGCCCTAAGGGCATATTGGACATCCACCAAAATTGTGATCTGATTCACTCCATTCCATATTTTCTACAAGGTGGAGTCCATTCTATCCATTGCGTGTCAAATCCCCTTTCTGAACCTTGTCGTTGAACTTTTGTTAGAAATAATAAATCTAGAACAATGCTTCATCGCTTTTGAGCAATCATATGAAGGCCATCGTGCTGCTTTGCATCACATTGAAGCTATCAAACAACATTTGAAATCTCATTACAACAATCACATCCACCCACACTCATTCATTTAAGGAGGTCTCGTCCTTGTTTATGAACAATCTAATGATAAACTTGGTTTTTGGAAAGTTTGAGTCATTATGCCATGGCCCCTATGTTATAAGGAACTACCTCAACAAGGGGAAATACCTCCTCGCTAATCTAGAGAGAAAAATCTTAAAGAACCCTCATAATAGGTTGTACCTTGATAAATACTATCCATAAGACTTATGCCCCCCTTTTTTCCTTGTACTATAGTTGGTTTATAGTTCCCCCTTTTAGGTTGAGCCTCATAGTTTGTTTTCTTTTCCTTTCCTAATGGATCATTGTTCCCAATGTTACGTCAATTATGCTAATGGTGCAAGTAGAGACTCCCCGAATATACCATGGTATCTTAGGCCATTTACTCCCCATCTCATTCCCTTGTCCATATAAGTGGAGTGTGTATCAATGTTGCCACCATTAATAAGGTGGAATACAATGATGTGTTGGCCTCTTGTTATATTCTCTCCATATGCACAGTTTTCACCTTTGTGTTTACCTTGACTGCTAGATTCTTATCACACATTTGAATAACTATTATTAGGTATGTGACCCTTACCTATTTAGAAAGTATCTATAGCTAGACAAATGGTTAGAAATTTTGAATTCATCACATTCACCCATATACCCAAGAGTATGGATAGTTTTTCATGTTGAAACAAGCAGAAAACAATAGAACTGGAGAACACATATTCCAAAATAAAGGTGGTCTCGATAGACATCGTTTGCACTTAAGCCATAAAAATGAATATCTTGATATTTTTCTAAATCTTGTGATATGTACAGACCAATCCAAGGGATCATCTTTAAATAGGTTTATTCCCATAGCCAAAACCCCAATGTATGGGTCTACACCCCATAATTACTCCATAAAATGTGAATATGATAACTTTATATGCCAACTAGGTCCACATGCATCAATCGATTCCCACAATGGTCAACTCCCATAATGTAGTCAAATTCAATAGTATTCATTTAGTCGGTTCTCTCAAATGCTTGACTCCCTGAATCTGATAAGGTGAGGTTTACAAAGAAACTATGGTTCCAATATGGCCCCACAAATTCATATTGGAGGAAAAAACAAACTACATAACACCCCCCATTAATTTGTTGTAAACTGCAAATGGTGATAAACCATGGTATAATAAAGTTTTATAAATAAAATATGAACAACTTTTACCATCAAAACCATCAAAATAATCAAACTCAAGTATAAAAATACACCTGGAAGAAGTCTGGAAACATTGTCACCTCCAATATTCTAACAACCAAGATACAGTGAACAAGCACTTAAGCACAACTTCCACCATTAGACTAATAAAACTTCGGTACAATAATACTTCCACAAATAAGCTTGAACAATTGCCACTTCAAACATTCAATCCATCAAATAAGGTTGCATTTTTTTGTCCAAAACAATCCCAATCGATCAATCTACTAGACAACAATACAACACATTACAATAATCTATGTCCATCAATATAGTTTACGTCCATCAATAGTGAGAATCGGCCTCAAAACCATCAACTAACAACTCAAGTTGGGTTTACATAGCATCAAATCAGCAACTCACCCCATAAACACAACTAAGATATTAATGTAGCAATATAACTATTAACACCAAGTAAATATCACAATTTTGTACTCATCTTTAATCGAAACTTAATTAGTCAACCGATATTTCTAGTTGATCCAGAGTCGACCACTCCAATGGTTCAACAATAGGAAAGAGGATCATTGTACTACTGCATCGTTAAAGAAATACATATGTAAGAATTCCTCAAAGATTGATTCAAATGATTCCATGACCATTCATCATTCCAATTGCACTAATTATCTGTAGTAGGCACTTGTCCAAAGTTATATCTTTCATGTCTTTTCTGCAAAATTATGAAAGCATAACGACCATCTTTCCAATAATATATTAATTTCTAGGAAAATTCAGTTGATTCTTATGATGAGGATGATGATATGGTAATGTTATGTTCTAACTGAATAGATGATGCAAGCTCAGGTTTTGTTTATCTTATTGGGGTAGAACAATCCTATCATCAACAATAATTTCATATGCAATAACATTTTCAAATTTTGGCATGTTGGTAACATCCAACTCATCAATATGGTCAATAGAAACAACAATGAGTTATTCTAGCAATTTAGTGTGAACTCCTCCTGCAACAAACAAAACTTTCCTAGTGTCAACAAGGATAAGAGTATGCAATGATGCAGTGTCGTCATATCCAAGACTTATTCTTGATGTCTTCATATCAGTGGTAATTAGGGTAACAATACCCTGTCCATTCTTCATAATTCCTCCTTCGGTATCCCATTTTGTTTAACAATTTAGACCCAATACCAGTAGTTTGTTTCTCAAAACTAGGATAAACAACATCATTAGTAACCAACAAAGTACGAGAAGTTGAATAAACATCAACATCATATTTCTTAAAAACAAATGGGATACAAGTAAGGACATCAAAGGTAGAAGAAGCAATCGGTCAATCTGGAAGCTCAACACCAACAATCTTCTTCTCATCATTTTCTAGTCAACTGACTTCTAATTCAAGGTTGTGTTTATAATCCTACAATGCATGATTGATTTCATCTTTATTAGTTAGTTTCAACAACAAATAATCATAATATTATTTCAAAATATGATATTCATTGAATAACTTGTTATTGTCTTCTTGAAGAGGAGCGACTTCTTCATAAGGCTCATCAATAGAGGTATACAGATGGGAAACCTCATTTTCCAGCTGGGAATTGATTTCCTCTAGTCTACTAATGTTTCTCTTCAAGAAAATAATTTTTGCATGGAAGAAGGATGTATATTCCTCCTCCATGTCTCAACCTACTACTAATTTATATCCAAATACATCCATGAGGTTCTGGAATATGGTTTCCATAGTGTATTCCAAGATAGAAATCTTCCTAGATTTCTCAACAATCCTTCACAAAATAGAAGCCTTTGAAAAGGGCAGCTTCATCCTCCATATGGGATGAGCTATATACAATTGATTTTTAACCCTTTGATTTTTAGTATCTAATAATGAAACAATTGTCTATAAGTCATTTACTTATTCACGAAGTTGGTTATTACATTATTGCAAGGAAATAGACTTCTTGTCAGAAATCTCCTACAATTTTTGTAATGATAAGGATTCACCTTCATCAAGAATACTCTTTTTTATCAGTCAACCTCGGAATTGAGCCAACTAAAACTGAATCTCATTAAACACTTTCAATGACAATCAAGAAGACACAATTGATCGATACTCTAGACCTATAGTTGGTGGCCAATGCAACTTTCTAGTCGGTTAATGCAAATCGACCATGCACAATTCAACCTTCAACAACATTGACCATATGTAAAAATTCAATGGTTCAAAAATTTTATTTTCCATGAAGGTCGATGTAACTCAAAAAGAATCAGTGAATCCTAGTTGATTCCTTCATGGATCTAGTCGAAGTTGACAGGTGTAGTCAATTTATAGTCGAAACAAAAGTCAACCAATATCACTTTAGTCAAAGTCTTTATCGACTCAATCCATTTTTCTGTCAATAAGTCAAATATTAATAAAACTTAGTTGATGCATGCTTGGTTGAGAGGATACTTTTCAACCTCTATTCAACCATATAAGTGTAATATATTAGTTGAATGATGTTGATCGACAACAGACGCAACTAGTCAACCTCTATTCAAACCATAGAGCATCGGGTCGATAATGGAAATTCATCTAGTCATCTAGATATTTCCACCAAGATTCCGAATGGGTTTGACAATACCCAATAAATTACAGATCTCAAAACAAGAGGAAACAAAGATCAAATCCAAATCCATTTCCATAGCAGTTGGCTCACAAAGAATAGTGAGTACTCTGGATCATGGTAAGTTAATGGTATGATTTTCAAATTCAACAATTCACAATATTTTCAATCCCATAAACAAATTCATAGCAATACATCAAACCACATGCTCTATTGGAACTCTCCACATTCCAAATAAATAATCCAACAGTTCTGATACCATGTTGAAATAGGTAGAAAACAATAGAAGTGGAGAACAAATATTCCAAAAGAAAGGTGGTGCCGATATAGATTGTTTGCACTTAAGACATGATAATGGATAGCTTGATAGTTTTCCAAATATTGTGATGTGTATATATCGATCCAAGGGATCATCCATAAATAGGTTTGGGCCCATAACTAAAACCCCAATGTATGGGTATGAACCCCATAATTACTCCATAAAATTAGGATTTGATAACTCCATATGCTAGTCGGTTCCACATGCATTAGTCATCTTCCACAATGGTTGTCTCCCATAATGTATTCAAATCCAATAGTAGTGAGTCGATTGATTCCCCCAAGCAGTAAAATCCCTCAATAGGTTTACTAAGAAGAGGAGGGCCATGCATCCCCAAATCCAACCATGTCTCTTTGTTGGCTATTCATAAGACTCCAAGGTTTATAAGTTGTTGAACATGTCCACTAGAAAATCATTCATTGAGAGGAGTGTTCAATTCGAAGAAGAGCCCTTGCAATCAATCGAAGTTGGAGAATCTTCTGCACCACCACCAATGAGAGTAAGTGAAGGTTCTCATGGTAGCTCTGATTCTGATATATCTGATGATGAATACCATCTTATTGAAGATACAATTTCACCTACAAGGCCTAAGTGGGATTCTAAGACTCTTGAAGCAGCTGGTGAGCTTGTGGGGAATCCTCAGGATCCTAGGAGGACTGGATCACAATTTGAGAGTGATCTTCCAGTGAATGATCCTTACCTACCTGAGAAGTTTTCTTTGATGGTTGATTCAGAACCTCAGTCATATGAAGAAGCCTCACATGACACAATATGGAAAACAACCATGGATGAGGATTTTCATTCATTGCAAAAGAATGAAACTTGGGAGCTAGTCAAGTTTCCTCCAGGCAGAAAATTGGTAAGGTATAAGTGGACCTTCAAGACCAAGTTTGTTGTTGATGGTGCATCTGTGAAATATCAAGAAAGTCTTGTGTAAAAGGGATTCTCCCAATTTCATGTCCTTGACTATAATGATACCTTTGCACCTGTTGCAAAGATGGATTCGATAAGACTAGTTCTTGTAATTTTTGCATTCAAGCACTGGGAAGTGCATCACATTTATGTCAAGAGTTCTTTCCTCCATGGAGATCTTGAGGATGAGATCTATATGCCACATCCATAAGGATATATTTTAGATCCTAATATTTTGTGCAGGTTGAAGAAGTCCTTATATGGGCTTAAGCAAGCTCCTATAGCTTGGTATGCCAAGATGGACAACTTCCTCTTGTCACAATATTTTAGTAGATGCAAGTTTGATCCGAATGTGTACATGAATCTGATTGATGATTCCATTTTGATTATTGTGTTATATTTTGATGACCTACTAATCATAGGTAGCTTCATTGATCAAATAGATTCATTAAAGACCTCCTTGCATCAATATTTTTCCATGGATGACATGGGATTACTTAAACATTTTTTGGGGCTTGAGATTTCACAATCCAAGTTTGGAATTAAAATATCACATTCAAAGTATGATAAATACTTGCTAAAGAAGTTCAATATGGCTGAATTCAAGCCTACAAAGAATCCCTTCCTTTCAGGAGTAAGACTTGAAGAAGCAGATTCTACACCATTGGTGAACAACACCTTGTATAGGAAGCTAGTTGGCATCCTGTTGTACTTGACTTATACTCGACCTGATATTGATTAAGTTGTGTGTGTTGATTAAGGATACATGGAGAAGCCACATGAGATTCATTCGAGGGTTGCAAAAATAATCTTGCATTATGTGCAAGGAACCAAGTCTGATGGGATTCACTATGTTGTAGATTCTAGCCTAGATCTTCTAGCAACTCAGTGTGTGTGGTTGCAAGGTATACTTTCCGAGTTTGGGATTTCCTTTAGCACTCCCATAGTCATATTTTGTGACAATCCAAGTGATATAAGGATGTCAATTGATGTAGTACAGAGGAAAATAACCAAGCACATTGAGATTCATATGCACTACATCAGAAATCTAGTGCATGAACACATCATTGATCTGCATTTTTTCCCATCAGCTGAGCAAATTGTAGACATCTTCACCAAATATTTTTCAAAGAATACTTTTAGCCATCTTAGATCTCTGCTTGGGATGGATTAAAATGTGGTAGAGTGAAGGATTGATCATTAATTATTCAATTCTGATCATGTCCATGCTTAAGGGGAGCTTTTTCTGATGAGGTTTTCCTTCTTTCCTTGTTTTGTGGACAAGGAAGTATGTAAAAAGGGTGACCATGCCAAGTTTCTAAGCCCTATCTATTTCTTATTTTTTACACATAAATTCGGGCTTAAGTGGGGGTTTGGAGTATTAAAACCCATCCATATCCATTTCATACTTAGGATAGAATAATTAGTCATTTTTTTATTAATTCCTAGGTGTAGACTAGGTAGTTGGCCAATATTTGTCTTTTGTGTAGACCACAAGCCATCTTGAGTCACGAGGGTGCACTTCTGGATATTATGGATAATATTTCCTAAGATTCTATGAGATTTTATTCCATTCTTGGACTAGAAGGGCGCTATCCTACTTTTTATTGCTTTTTAATGTTTTGGTGAAAAGGGTAAAAGCTAGTTGACTGGGCTTTAGCAGTGTTTTGGCCAACTCACCCTCCATGATGTTTCCTCTTTCTAAGTTATGTACTTAGCATGATTTTCCATCCTAAATCACCATCCAACTCTGATTTTACCAATTCATGAGCCTTAGAGGTGATTTGGAAAGTACTTTTTGCACCTAGGGGGGTTTTTCATCTTTTTAGGAAGCCTGCGTTTGTGAGGATTTCAAATGCCTTCTTTGGATTTCAAATATCTGATGTGATTATATATTTGGACAGCCATTACATAGCCCAATTTTTGGCTGATGTAGACTTATTCAATAGAGTTTTATTTTTGCATCGTACACATGATTGTTTTATGTGTTCTATGACTAGTTTTTGCAAGGCAATTTGTGAGAGTTTGTAATTGCTTGAGTAGATCTTGGTGTGAACAAGATTTTCACATTGATATGATTTAAAAATTTACTCTCTTCTTATATATTGTTTTATATTAGTTATTAAATTTATTTTGTGAAAGCATATAAATCTCAATATACCTTAATCTTGATGTCTTATAAATTGATAGCATTACTTTAATTTTTTGTCAAATACATTATATAAATAATTTCCAACATCTTCATATCATTAATATAACAATTTGTATATCAATCATTAAATCATAACCTTTAACAATAAGCCTTGAAATACTATTTACCTTTCTCATTCCAATTTTTTAATGAAATACAAATTCCAAACATTCTCTAAAGGACCCCATAAATGGTGGCATATACGTATTAGGTTTAGAGGTCCCAATATTGGTGGTATGCAAGTATATATAAACTTTAGTTATAATTGCTATATAAACTAACTAGACTTAGAATAATAAAAATGAAGATCCATTTATATACATTTAATTTTTTGTAATACTTCCACTATAATAGATATAGTTTGTGTGCAAATGGGTCATTGTGATAGAAAGAATCGAGGCTTAAAAACTATAAATTAATCTTGGATTTAGATATTGTATAAACATTAAGAAAAAATCAGAATATTGAAATTTAAATATGCATTGATGTGATTAGATATTGGCACTTTTATAATTGAAATTTATATATTTGGCATTGAAATTGACACCTTTGTATTCAAAATAAACATTTTTGGAGTAAAAAATCATACTTTTGGAATAAAAATCTATACTTTTTGAACCAAAGAATATAGTTTTAGAATTGAAAAATGGATTTTTGAAATAAAAAATTAGATTTTTTTTGGGTTCCACATCATTAAAAGTTCACGTTTTCAGATTAAAAATAACACTTTTGGAAAACCAATGTTGCCACTTTTAAAACTCAAATTTTCACGTTAGAAAGGCTTACATTGACACTTTCAAAGTAAAAATTCATAGTTTTATAAGTCCATATTTTGCCTTATTAATTAAAATTTAATGAAATAAACATTATAGATCCTTCTTAAGTATATATAGAACAATGCAGATTGTCGCCTGACACTATCTCATTATCGGATAATGACCTTGGTCATTATATAATGCTTTTGATATAAATACCATATAACCTAGAACTACATTTTAGCTTAATATTATGGGCCTTGGGTATATTTTTAATTGGTGTATAGGAATTATGTGACAGAAAAATTACTCTATGGTATTATTTTGTTTTCCTCAACATGCATACCAAAGTTCAGAATTAGTGTTATATTTACAAATTTGTTATTTATTTCCAAACCAACCAGATTTCCTTATGGATTACAATTTGTTGTTTATTTCCAAACCAACTATGTGAAAGGAAGTATAGATTCAAATTGGTTGTTTTTCTCCATATTTACATAATTTCAATAGCATTGCAGCCCTTTGTTAACCAAGTTCTAGAAATTTAAATATGGATATGTGCAAAAAAGGATTCTGAAGTTTTTTATCAAGAAAGTGTAAGTTGATGCACGCCATCTTGGCAACAATTCAAAATAATGAACTTGTTAATCAATCCCATTATTTAAGGTGTGATGTCATATGGATTGTTCTATTTGTATCCTCTTGTTGTACCCAACTAGCTTGATGGTTTTAACCCTACATTTAACTTTGACTTGCATTTGACTATCTTGAATTTGGGTATTTATATTTACTAGCCTTTTGATCATATTCATAATGAAAATACCCACAAACTTTTACGATTATCCAACACTAGAAATCCACCACCTAGTGAATCACCACATAACATGAGCCACCAAACTCTTTTCTTTATATATCTATATAATTTGAATTCAAGAGTGCCTTTAGCATGACTTATGCAATCCTTATGTGTAATAGGTTTGGCCTCATCTTTAGCTATTGTTATGTATGGGTCTTATTTGACTACTACTTCACGTTATACCTATTTTGTTACAAGTAGCATAATTTTCTTTGTTGATATGTTCATAAAATATATCCCTTTTTGAGCATGTTGCATCTTCTATGATATTGTTATATTGTTTGGTTCCAATGAAAGAATCAAAAGGTTTATAGTACACTTATGGGGCACACAATATGTTTACACATATTTTAAATATATGTTTTGTTCACCAATATATTGAATATTTGAACCATCTCATGTGCATATTTGGATTTTATAGCTTGATCATGATCTCCAATAGTATATATTTAATAAAGGATAAATTTATTAAAAAAAAAATTATGAGTTTATAAATTAAATTGATTGGATTTTAATAAGAAAACTCATTTTAGTAATATGAATTACTTTGCAACTTGAGAATTGGATTTCTTCTAGTAAAAGAATAGAACAAAACAACCATGACAAAAAATACATACCAATTGCGACTAGTTCTAGATAAATTGATGAAGAAAATAAATTCTACAACACCTCCAAATAATCACATATTTTCTTTTAAAAATCCAATCAAAATCAAATTAATAGCATTATGGGCCAAATCTAAGAAGGAGATGTTGAGCATAAAACATGTTATGAAACCTTGAATAATTCCAAGGTCTTCAACTTAGGAGTAGGGTCACTAACCACAAAAAGAGAACCAAGTGATGTACTTGATCTTCATAGAGAGAGAGAGGGGACAACTCTAACCTGAGAATCATCATCCCTTAAGCCTTAGAATCCCTTCACACTATTCAAATCTTCCCAACAACCTTGAGGACTTTATCAAAACACCTAAAAAAGGTATAATACTAGCAACAAATAATTATTCATAGAAACATAAGAACTATTAATGTTTCTATGAATAATTACTAGTTTATGACTTCTGCATTGGGTGTTTGTATGATGACCAAATTTGCTTCATTTAACGGTATGTTTAAATCAATATTTATAATCATCTAGGATCCAGCTAAAACTAAGGTAAGGGCCCGTGGTTTCAACATTAAAACAATGGAAGTACAAAATTTTATTCGCAACCATATATTTAATTTCTACTACACCAACAAAACCAAATTTGGATTTTATTTATGACAACCAAATACAATTAGGATTTAATCATGGCATCCATAGGATATTTTTGAGTTAAATACATAAGTAATATCATTCCTTGATATTAGCATGGATGATTTTAAATATTGATAAGAAAACAAAGGTAGTACAATAATCATACAAATGAAGACATTTTCTCATCGAAAAGCTATAGGAATTTTTTACAAAATTCAACCACAAGAATAAGGAATTTTACTCAAAATACAACAATAAAATTTTAGAGCAGTGAAGAGACACTTATATTTCTGGAAGATTGAATACCAACCATTTGACTCACACAAAGCGATTTCCACCCAACCATAAGAAATATTCTATAGATGCCACACCTAGCCAATCTATGATACCACCAAGGTGAAGAAGAAGATATATAGAATTCTAAGGATAGCTTCTCCAACTCAAAGACAAATGAAAGATATACCAAGTATACCACTACTAAGATCTTAATTTAGACTAGCTATTTGACACCCACAATACCTACCCAGACAACACAAGGAGAAACCCTTCCTTCACTACTTAGTAGTCCCTTAAAAGTCCCTCCCTCTAGTGATTTCTAGTGTGGCAGTGAAAGGTTAGGATTGTTTCCCATTAACTACAAACAAATTCTTTCTTGGTTCTTATCCCCTTCCAAGTGTCTAATGGAATCCTTTCATGGTTTTTATGTTCCCTAGTATGGAAACCTCTTTTTCCAAGATTAAACCTCTTATTTTCTCTCCTCTACACCTCTCTAATAGCTACCTCTACCTTCTTATTCAAATTTCACCTCATAATTTGCATGAATGTGGGATGAAAAAGAGAGTTGTAATTGAACTCTTCTTTGTTCCACTAATGTACGGGAGACGAAATTTTATTGGATGTAGGAGGTGGATGCCTAGATTTAGGAGGTGGTTAAAACCACTTTCTTTATCTCAATTTAAACTATAGGTTAGGATCAACATCATAAAAGAGTGAAGGATTTTTTTAATGCTAGGGTAGTTAAGTCATACTAACATTCCCTTAGACCCCTTACCTTTCCACTCTTGTGGTATCATAGCCCCTTTAGGTGCTCATGCTCAATCAATCTTGGTTTTTTATTCCATGTTTACAATTATTTACAATCACCATGGTATATCTACTTCATGGTGTATTAAAGCATAATAACAAAAATGTCTATGAAAAGCATCTAAGCATATTTTCTAGATCAAGTTCACAGCATTCTAGGTGATTGAAATTAGGACACCATTATCTACCAAAGTGGACCATATTCAACCATTGTCAACCATAGCAAATATCATCATCCATGGTCAAACACGGTCAACCATAATGAAACATCATTAACCACAGTTAAGAAGGGTCAAACATAACTTGTATAGTAAGTGTCACAATGCATCATAACTGTTGATTTTATAATTGTTTTCATATATTGATGATTACTACCTTATGATATAACATATATCATAGAATAACCATACACTGAAAAATATCAACCACATATGATATAGGATCACATAAATATAACCAAGCACAATAGACATAATATTTATCATGAGATTAGGGTTGCATCCTTATCACTTCTTTGTAGCATAGAAATGGATGAATTTTTATCACTTGGTAAATTGCAAGTTCATGATTTTTACTTTATAGTGAATGAAGTGAAAGGACACATCCCTTTGTTTCTATCTGAAATGTCATTTCATAATAAACATTATTATTAAATATTAATAGTAAATTTGTTAATTTCTTTAAATAAATTTCTTTTGTTGGGTCGACTTGTGAGGATACCTCACGAAGCTATAAACACCAACACTCCCTCTTAGCTAGGGAGGTATTATCACGTTGGAAAACATATGGATATCGTCTGATCGTCACGGCTTGTCTCATACATCTCATCATAATAAGAAAGGTCTCTTCTGATCAAGTCCTTCTGACCAGAAAAATTGTTCCCTACTGGAACCGTATCATCTTTCCAATGATAATATCTGATTTGGTTGATCAACTTGGTCATCCTAACAAAAAAGGATTACTTCTTCATTCACTTTATCTGTCTAAAACCTAAAGGAGGATACACTCGTCAGGAATACTTTTCTTCCAATTTACCAGTCATTACAACTAGAAGGCGGTGATGACTGCAGCTAGTCCACCCCTCTGGGCCCATGCTCCACACAAGAGTACTCTCCACATAGGGATACACTCCACAAAGGAGTCTTCTCCTTATTCAAAAGAGAAACTAGAGAATCGGCTATATGCTGGCATACAAAATGTTAGCACTTCAAGTCTCTTCTCGAGACTCTACCCGAGCTTCTCCTTAAAATACCAATTGGAGAATATGCTCCTATGCTGACATACACAATGTTAGCACTTCAAGTCTCCTCTCGAGACTCTACCTGGAGCTTCTCCTTACCTAGATGATGTTATTATTCTCCTCACATGCACATCTATTCATGTATAGGGCTCTAATGCGTGTGCACCCACATTAGACTAGACATTGTTTATTCCACAAGGGGTAGCTAGGGGCCCTATCATATAAACAAGTCAAACTTGCTCTATGATGAGATAGATCACTCCATCACATAGCACTCCCTCACAGAGTATGCAATGTGACCTCAAGTCGTATTCACACTTATCCAAATCACATGACTAAGAAAGGATGTGCAAGCACCTTGAGCCCTAATCACACCTAGCTAAATCACATGGCTAAGAAAGACTACGCTAGGTCCATTCACCACTAGCCAAGTCCCATGGCCATTTCCTGGGATTGAATGTATCATTCTCCTTGGCCAAATCACATGCCCAATCTGGTAGAATGTATGCCCAATGCTACACCCTATAAAAACATCAACATCTCATCCACAAAAGCCTTCATCTTGATAATCAATCTTGGAGAATGTACAAGATCTGCAAATATGGGATACCTTCCCATTTATCACAAGACTCTGATATTTGCACCCTCCGTCACAAAAGCAATATGTGCATTGACTCCTCCTGATTCATCTTAGGGACTACTCTCCCCATCTCGTCACAGGATGTCTAAGAGAAGGCATTGCCCCATAATGATAATCGCGGGTTAATCTCCCCATCTTGTCACAATATTTCTGGGAGAAGGAAATGCCCCATACTGATCATCTCGAGTTAATCTCCTCATCCAGTCATAGGATGTCCGGGAGAAGGCACTAATCTCCCCACCCTCAACATGAGTGATCAACTAGGGACTAATCTCTCCACCCCACTTGGTGTCAGAGAGAAGTCGTTGCCTCACTCTGAGCATTTAGGGACTAATCTCTTCACCCCACTTGGTGTCCAAGAGAATGAACTTCCCCGTTTTAATCATTTAGGGACTAATCTCTTCACCCCACTTAGCATCCGATAGAAGGAACTGCCTCATTCTGATTTGTCTTAAGGACTAATCTCTCCACCCCACTTGGTGTCCGAGAGAAGGAAAACCATCCCTATCCAAGTCACATGGCTAATACTGGGGAAATGCTTGATGCTTAACCTCTAGGAGGATAGTGTGTGCAATTGAGGGATAATCTTCCCACATCATCACATGATTTCTGGAAGAAGGCACTTCCCCACTCTGATCCATTCACCCCTAGCCAATTCACATGGCTAATACTGGGGGGACACCTGCTTAATGCATCAACAATACTCATCAAGGGCCAGTCTCCCCACCCTGTCACAGGGTGGCTGGGAGCTGATACTGCCCTTCCTCTAGGCCATTTGAGCATCCTGCTTGCTCTGCATCCAAGCATCACGCTCCCTCTTCATATGAGCATCCTACTTGCTCTACCTCCGAGCATATTTCTCCCCCTGCATCTGAGTTAGAATCCAACTCATCCTTCATTCCATGCTAGAGCTTCCACACATGGTTTGGAATGGAATACCATGGGCCAATACACTCACAACTCCAAACCACTAACCAAACCATTGGCTCTGATACCATGTTGATTTTATAATTATTTTCAAATATTGATGATTACTACCTTATGGTATAACATATATCATAGAATAACTATACACTGAAAATATCAACCACATATGATATAGGATCGCATAAATATAACCAAGCACAATAGACATAAGATTTATCTTAAGATTAGGGCTACATCCTTATCACTTCGTTGTAGTATAGAGATGGGTGAACTTTTATCGCTTGGTAAATTGCAAGTTCGTGACTTTTACTTTATAGTGAATGAAGTGAAAGGACACATCCCTTTGTTGCTAGACGAAATTTCATTTCATAATAAATATTATTATTAAATATTAATAATAATATTAATAATTTCTTTAAATAATATTTCTTTTGTTGGGATGACTTGTGAGGATACCTTACGAAGCTATAAACACCAACAATAAGCATTCAGGAATGTATCTATTTGGCATAAGTCAACTAATATGAATTCCATAATGTGACAGCACCTTGTCCGCTACCACTTTCTTCTTTAAGAAGCCAAATAATAACTTGGATCCCTCATCCCCCTCTTGAATCTACTATAAGCAGGAGTTAATCCTCTCCCCTCCTTGTACTCAATTGTTGAAGAAGAAAGGCATAGTCCTACATTTCTTGTTGGACTTTCCCACATCAAGTTTTCTAGGATAAATATTTCTTGAGTGTTATGTTGGATTATGACTTTCCTTAATGGTTATGTCACATTTTGACATCTATCTAAAGTCAACCATGTTCAACCATAGTAAACATGGTCAACCATGGCTAACTATGGATGCCACTGTTTACTATGGTTAACATGGTTGACTTTGGCTGAGTATGGTTGGTGATCATTAATTATCGATGATAATGGCTGATTATTGTTAATTATAGTAGATCATGTAGGTACGTTTGATTATGGTTGAACATGTTTAATTATGGTTGGCAATGTTTTGCTATGGTTTACAATGTTTTGCTATGGTTTACAATGTTTAACTGTGTGCTACAGTTTAACCACATTTGATGTTCCTTATGGTTTTGAGACATTGTGACATTCATCTTATGGTCGACTTGAGTTCATTGTGGTTGACTACAAACGATATTGGTTAACTTACGTCGCATTGCTACATTCCTCGAGGGTTATGTCACATTGTGACATTCATATTGTTTTCTTTATGTCAACTTGAGTTCATTGTGGTTGACTATAGTTGATATCGATTGATTATGCCGCATTGCTACCGTCCTCAAGTGTTATATCGCATTGTGACATTCTTCTTGGTTGCCTTCTGTTGAATTGACATGATACTTAATGACTATGTTACATTGTAACATTTGTTAAGGAATATGTCACCTTGAGTTTTGTTGAATTTAGTTGACCATGGTTTACTATTGTTAATCATGTTTGAATGTGTTGACCATGATAACAATGGTTGACCATAGTTGATTATAGATGATCATATTTAATAATATTATTAGTTCATTCATCTTTTTACAATTTGATGTAATCATGTTTGAATGTGTTGACCATGATAACAATGGTTGACCATAATTGATTATAAACCAGCGTAGATCCATCTTAAACCCGTATCTATCAAGCACCGAGAGGGATCCAATTTCTTGAGGCGTATTTATTTTTTTTAAAATTTAAACTCAAGAAATTTGATCTCTCTTGATTGATAGATCCGGGTTTAAGTTTTAAGTTTTTATTTTATAAACGAACATCTATTTTTTAATTACTTTTCATAATATTTATTTTATTAACCAACATGGATTTTTTTTAAATACTTTCCATAATTTTTTTATTTTATGAGCCAACATGAATTTTTTTAATTATTTTGTTAGTAACAAACATTACATCACCAATGTTACAACATCTCCCCCATACTTACTTTACTTTACTTTACTTCTTTTTACTTTGCTTTACTTTACTTCTTTTTACTTTAATGTTACAAACCTTACATCACGTTACAAGATCTCTCCCATAATATTCACTATCACTATTACTTTACTTCTTTTTACTTTAATGTTACTAATGTTACATCAGATTACAAGATCTCTCCCATAATATTCACTATCACTATTATTTTTCGCTGACATGTGACTCACGTTACATCACGTTACAAAATCTCTCCCATACTAGATTGTAAAGTACCTCTCGGTGCAATTATAAATAACTATATTTAATAATATTAATAATTTATCTATCTTTTTACAATTTGATGCATAATAAAAACTCAATAATAATGTTTTTCATTAAAACCATAATTCAACATTAATTATCTATCTACATTTTATAAAATATCATTTTTATTTATAACAAACGGTTCTCATTAATAAAAACTAAATAAATAAAATTAATTATCTATCTACATTTTTATGAAAAAAAAATGGTTCTCATTAATAAAAAAATTAACGAATTTATTGTAGATGTAAGTTTTCTTTAATTAAAAAAACTGATTTTTTCATATAATGTACTTTCTCTTTTATATTCTTTCAGATAATGTCTATATAGTTTTGTACAATTTATGTATTCGTACCTTCCTTTTGTATTTTTTTCCTTTAAGATGATGTCTACATAGTGTCTATAGTTTAGTACAATTATGATTTTGTCACAAGCTCCCACGTACTGTCTTTTTATATTTTTTAGTACAAATATGTTTTTGTCACAAGCTCCCACGTACTTTCTTTTCATATTTTTTCCTTTGAGATGATGTCTACATAGTGGCTATGGTTTTATTGTTATTATTATTATGTATAGCATACAAAATACTTATGTTGAAAAATACAATGGAAGATAACATATTCTTTCTTCATATATTTATTGAAATTTCTCTAGTCAGATTCTCTAGTAATTTTGTCGAACTAAAAAGGTTACTCGCCCAGTACATTTCACATAGAGCATACCACTGCCCAAAAAAGACCATTGGAAACATAAACGATATGAGAGGTTTCATAATAACGTTTTAAGATATAGCTCCAGGTCTTATTGTAGACGAGACAATACATAACATTTAACCTTATATTTTTTATTCCATGTGCTTATTAAAAAATGATTCAAAGTGCTGATATCCATCTCAAAGGATAATATCATTGGGTTGTGATGGCATAAACAATGAGATTATCAACTGAGTTTTCTTAAAAAAAAAAAAAACATAGGAAAACAGATCATCAATTGAGGTTACTTTTTAAATTTTAGAAATTATGTTTGAAATATAATTAACATAGATCTATTTTAAATTTCGATCTTTGAGAGGGATCCAATTTATTATATGTCCAAAAAATTTGATTTTTCTTGTGCTAGATAGATTTGGCTTAAATTTTTTATTTTATGAGTCGACATGAATTTTTTTAATTATTTTTATTTTTTGTAACATAACACCCCATGCTAAGTTGTAAAACACCTAGTTTCTAGATCCAGGTATATGTTAGACAACATATCATGAAAGATACATGGAGAAAATAAATAAAGACATGAAGGTGAACAATGATAGAAAAAGCTTCACATTAATGAGCAATTAAGCTATCTTGCATATGTACATAGACGCACATATATATTACAAAATACCATAATTGTCATGTAACGACAGTTAGGTAAACTAATAAACTATGAAATTAGTCTTTAACAACATAAGCATAAGGCTCCGCCTTCCAAACAGAAATCATACCATGGGTTGTGATGGTAGAAGTCATACCAGCGGTTTTGATGGTATAAATAATGAGATTAGATTAGCGCACTGTAACCCTTGCCCATGATCGATGTTAATAATTGTAATCTCACCGATCCACTATCTGTTATTGTTGCATTAATTAGTTAAGTCATTAGTTAGTTAAGTATGACTAGGACACCTTGTTGTCCCATAGTATTTACTGCCCCATGGTATTTACTCGTGGTTTTTGGTGTGATGTAATGCTATATAAGCTTATGCTCAATAATGACAAGGAAAGCTATTGACCATATTGTTTCCCTCTTCTTCCCGTGTTTCTATATTTTAACATGGTATCAGAGCGTATGGCCTGATCCATACTTGTTGTTGTTGGGTAAGCCTTTTCACAAGTGGAAAGAACATATGTGTAGATCAAGACGGAACACATCAGCGTGGAGGAGTAACTTCACAGCTTTGGGGCCACATCATTTTTTTTTCTCCTTTGGAAGTGCGAAGATATAATCTTGAAGATGGTGCTAGAAGAGCTACCAGAAGAAATCGAAGAGGTAAGAAATCTCTTAACTTCAATAGGTCCATGGCAAACCTTTGATGGAGACAATTATGAAGTATGGTCTTTAAAAATAAGAAATTTGTTAAGGTCACAAGATTTGTGGCATTTTGTAGATGAAGTGGATCCTAGTGATCTAGAAGCATTTGAGAATTTGACAGAGTATCAAAAAGAAAAATGACAAGTTGTTGCCTTAAGTCTCTTACAAAATAGTATAGATTATTCCATCTTTCATAACATTGCAGAAATTTATACTTCAAAAGAAGCATGGGATCACGGGGGCTTCACTCAATAAACAACTGTCATAGCATGTTCGATCGTGGCATATGAAACAATACCCTTAATTTCACTAAATATTGGAAACTAGCTCCCAAAATCATTTTTTTAACCCCCTCCCAATATGCCTTCCCAATTTTAAAAAACCCCTATTTTCACTAAATATTGTATATATCAATTTTTTCATTAACTTTTTTTATATCCCTTTATATTTCTACCTAGTATATTGATATGATACCCCTCTTATGACCCCAGATGCATTCTACAATGCACCTTGCTTCTTTCGATGTATATCGTGGATGCACATTACTTCACCCACAATGAAATTACTCAACCACATATCATTATGATTTGCAACATCTAATGGTTTAATGAAGAGATATGAGATCACTTCTTGTATGTCACTAGCGCCAATGCACATAGTACAACATTAAGATTGCATGTTGCAGTTCCCCAATCACTGACTAAGCCTGTTGTGGGCTAGGTATCGAAGCCCCCAAGGCCTGTAACAAGCTCTAGGAGGCTGACTAAATCTCCCAAGGCTTGTAATAGGCACGAGTGGTTGGGTATTCAAGCCCCTAAGGCCTATCGAGGGCTTATACCAAGCCCTGGAGGCTTAGAGCCTCCCAAGGCTATTGGTAACAACTGGCTGAGTGTTATTGGTAACAATTGGTTATCAATGACCACTGTCTCTCGACTATGATCGATTGGAAACCCACTTCACCACGAAACCCTTGGCCTCAAACATGCCTCAAGACGTGATTTCCCTGCATACTGGTAAGCTCGAGCCTTGCCTCAACCCGATTTCTCATCCGGGCGTGATCCTGCCATCTCCATTTGGCGGATATTTGTCAGCCCGCCCATATAAAAAAGACCCCAAAGTATTTTTGTATTGTTACATTAAATAAAAAAACCCTTTGCCCCTTAATATATAAGCAATATAATTTTTAGGTTTTCATGAATATTTAATACCGCAATATGAATGAACGTGATATTATATTGCCTTCTAGTGAAGCCCCCGTGCATGGGATATATTGAAAGCAGAGTTTAGTGAAGAGGAATCTAATGCAGAAGAAGAAGAAACAACAGAAAAGGAAGATGGGGAAGATGGAGAACATGAAGATGAGGAACACGAAGAAGTGATTGCTCTCCAAGAAGAGCTGAAAATCATTGAAACAAGAGAAGAGGAAGATGTGAATGCTCTCCAAGAAGAGCTGAAATATATTCATCTTCTTTCTGACAAATTTTTTGAGTGTGGAGGTAAAAAGGACAGCAATATACAATATGTTGAAATAGGAGAAGAAGAAGAAGAAGACTTGCACTATGTTCCAATATCAATGAAAAGCAATAAAACTATGTATTTTGCAGAAGCCAAAGAAGATGCTGAAAAACACCTACTAGTAGTATAAGTTTAAGAAGACAAAGAAAAAGCAATCCAAGTACACACCAAGGATGAAAGTAAAGCTTAAGTTTATTTGAATGAAATGTATACCTAGCTGAGACATATAGACTAGCGTGCACAACACTTAGGCATTGATGGTGTTGAATATTGTCCTAGTTGAGATTAAGGGGTTCACTATCCGTTATTGGTGCATTAATTAGTTAAATCATTAGTTAGTTAAGTATGACTAGGACACCTTCTTGTCCCATAGTATTTACCCATAGTTTTTAGTGTATGTAATGCTATATAAGCTTATGCTTAATAATGAGAAGACAAGCTATTGCCTCTCGCGTGAGAACAGAACCGCCGGCATTTAGTTGCAAAGTGTTGTTGGTAACTTGGTACTGTTGAAAGCCGAGAGGGAGCAATCGTGCTGTGCATGACGGGATGTGGTTACTAATCAGCCAGTACAGGATCCCTAACAATCCGACACAACTCCATTAAAACGGTAAGGCGTAAACCCTTAGACGACGGTGAGCCGTTTACCCTAAGAGGACGAAGGATCTCCGGAAATCTAGGATTTTAAGTGACCGACGTCCATCCGGGGGGCAAATATGGCGAGACTAATAGCTATGGGCGTAAATATAGTAGGCTTACAGTCAACCCTTTATGAGACATTGTGAATGGAGGTCGCTATAATCGATCCATGGCGATTGTAATTTACACCGTAAAATTGGCAGTACAACGACAACCAAAATCAACAGCGCGCACAATATCCCGAGAGAATCCGGCTGCACTTATGGGGTCACTTTTACTGGTCAAAGGAGAGGCAGCAGTCACCACATTCATGCCGACATTCATTCAGAGGTAGCAGTCACTACATTCATACCGACATTCAGAGCTTCGTATACAGGATGTAATTGCTATATCTCGAGTGACAAAGAACAGCAGAGTTTCATAAAATTTGATACAAGAAGATGGATCTCAGAGACCTATTGTCGCTGGCAGTGGCCTTTGTCTTTCTGTTTACTTTGGTGAGAATTGTGATAAAAATATGGTGGAAGCCTCTTCGAATGAAGAAGTTTTTCGAATCGCAGGGTATCTCGGGTCCCCCTTACAGACTGCTTTATGGAAACACCATGGAAGTGATTCGAATGATGCAGGAAACCCATTCGGCTCCTATGGAGCTGTGCCATGATATTTTGTCTCGAGTTCTTCCAGAGATTCATTCTTGGACCAACGCCTACGGTTGAAATTCGTTTCACCATACTTTTTTTGTTTCTAAAACCTGAACGTATCAACTTTTTTTTGTTGTGTAGGGAACATGTGATTGTTTATGTTCCATTTGTAATGCATGTTTGATGGTTTAAATCGTTTATGACAGGCAAGAATTTTGTGTACTGGTTTGGCCCTGTACCAAGAATTGTTATTCCCCAGCCAGAGCTGATTCGGGAATTGCTCTGCGTTAAATCTACGCAGTACCAGAAACCAGAGCCAGCACCGCAGGTAAGGCAGCTTTTGGGCGATGGCCTCTCGACTTCCCAAGGAGAAAAATGGACCCGACAAAGAAGACTTATCAGTCCTGCATTCCATGCAGAAGCGTTAAAGGTGATTATTTCCATGCCACTAATGGTTTTCTTTGGCTTTTATTCAATCTATTCAAAGTAAGGGATGCGTTGGAGTCTTGTATGAACACGGGTTAGGGTCTAGTAGTTGGAATGACCTAAATTCTTAAAGTTTTTTGGATTGCAAACCTAAAGACAGGCTGTGGTTTTGTTGCATTAATAACCTCATTTTGAGCATTATTTGTATTTCTAAGTACAGGCTGTGGTTTTGTCGCATCACTGACCTCAGTTTTATCATTCTTTGTAAGTCTAAGGACAGACTCTGATTTTGTTGCATCAATGACCTCATTTCAAATCTGGACAGAGATACTATTTCCTTATTGGAGTTTGTTTGTCCTTCCCGAGCTCTAGCATTATGTGTAAGCACAGGGATTTGTCCTCTAGCTTTAACAAGGAAAACATCTTCCTGGTTAGGTTAAGTGTATGCAGTATTCTGTAAATTTATTTAGTCCTTCCTGGTTGCTTGAGCTTATTTCGACTGCTGATTTCCTCCATCCAACGCGTTGGATGGAGCAAATCAGCAATCGAGATAAGGAGATAAGGATCGCCAAATTGAAGTTAGTAGTATTTTAAGTTTATTTAGTTCATTAAAATGTGAGTTAGTTAAAAATTTAATTATTTTAGTTTTTTTTAATGAAAATTTGGTTAAAATAGTTGAAATTATAGTTTTAGATTATTAGAAAATGAGATGTCTAGATTATTAAATCCATTTTTACAATATGAAAAAAATAAAAAATGCAATTTGAATAATTAAAATCACTATATTTCAATAAAAAAATACAATTTGAACAATCAAAATCACCAAATTTCAGTAAGTATAGTATAATTTAATCCACAAAAATGACCAATTTCTGTAGTTTGCCTTTTGTCATATGTAAGTGAACTCTAGCTCTAACATTATTCGTTTCCTCTCTGCCAGTCTATGGTGCCGGAGGTTGTGGCAAGCACAGCAAAGCTGTTCGACAAATGGGACCAGACAGTCGCTTCTGGTACGCAAGAGATAGAGGTACTGGAAGAATTCCGGAATCTCACTGCGGATGTCATTGGCAGAACTGCTTTTGGCAGTAGCTATCTTGAAGGAAAACACATATTTGACCTGCAGACTGAACAAGCCATTCTCGTGACTGAAAGCTTCCGTAAGTTCATCATTCCAGGTTACAGGTAGTGTGTCTTATCTTTCTCACAGTTTCCAGCTCTAAGAATATTTGCATTTCTCCTAATATTGTTGTTAATCTGTCATACTGTATGGCAAATAGTGCTGGAATTTGATGGGCAAAATGTTTGTCATAGGTCATTTTGCTAGTTCACCTTCAAATAAAACAAAGAAATTTATAAAAAACCTAATAATAATAAATATATTTAAAATTCAGCATGTAACTTATAAATAAGAAATTGAATTAAAATGGTTAAGATATCAATCATTCCTTCTAATCACCTAAACTATACTATATTCAATAAACAAAATGATACCTCATTATATTTTCCAGTATTTTGATTCTGCATTTCTTTTTATGTTACAGTTTTTACTTTTTGAAGTTCAAGTTAATGCTTTGGTCCTATTTCCCATATTTCTCATTCCAGATTTTCCATATTTCTCAGATTTTCCATATTTTTCATGTTTCGGGTTTTCTTCTATATTTCCTACTTCGAAGTTTTCATTAGCGCTGATTTTGCAAAGTTTTTCCTGTTGCGGATTTTGCAAAGTTTTTGAAGTGGAAGTTTATTCTTTTATATAATTTCAAATATTGTTTTCCTGTATTTTCGATAAATTTATATCTGGACGCTCTATAAATTGCCACATTGCTGTAGAGTGCAAAGACGATTGAGAATACTACTGTTTTTCAGCTTTCCATATAGCGTGTTCAATAGGCTCAGCCGTGGGCTGTTTCGTTCCAGGTTTTTGCCCACCAGAGGTAATTTGAAAGGTCGAAGGCTAAACCGAGAAATACAGAGGTCACTGAGGCAGATAATCACTGATCGCCAGAAAAATGCGGCTGTGGGAAAAAGCGAGAACCCCTATGGCAAAGATCTCCTTGGCTTGATGATGGCAGCCAACAAGGATGAAGTGAAGAAGCATTTGAACATGTCTTTTCAAGATATGATCGATGAATGCAAGACTTTCTTCGTGGCCGGACATGAGACAAGCTCCATTTTACTGGCATGGGCTGCCATTCTCCTTGCCATGCACACCGAATGGCAGGACCTGGCAAGAAAGGAAGTGATGAGCGTATGTAGGCATGAAGCTCCGACTGCGGAGGTCCTAAATCGCCTGAAAATAGTAAGAATCAGCGCAGTTATATTTAGATATAGTAGATGACATTAATCTGGTTTCCAATTTTCTTGAGCTTTAATTAATGAAATCTAAAACGATTATAAGCTAGACTCAAATTTCAATCGCTGACCCAAAGTTCTCATGTGCAATATAGGTAAATATGGTTCTTCATGAGGTTTTGAGGCTTTATCCGCCAATACCGTTTATGGTGAGAAGGACTTGCAAAACGATGAAGCTGGGCAATCTCACTCTTCCAGGAGGCACTGAAGTTACAATTCCGATCGCTGCAGTCCACCATGACAAAGATCTGTGGGGGGGAGATGCTAATGAGTTCAACCCGCAACGATTTTCAGAGGGAGTTTCGAAGGCTGTTAAACATCCGATGGCGTTTATGCCTTTTGGATTAGGACCAAGAATCTGCGTGGGTATGAATTTCTCGATGATCGAAGCCAAGGTGGTCTTGGCTATGATGTTGCAACGGTTCTCTTTTGCTCTGTCTCCTGCGTATGCCCATGCACCAGTTCAAGTTTTTACAATTCGACCACAACACGGAGCGCAACTTATTTTGCATCAACTATCATGCTTGTGAATGTAACTGTAACTGTTCCAACCTGAAGAAATTATATTTTGGGAGAGGCATGGTATTGAAAAAGATAATTTCAGGGCTGCTAACTTTCAGGGTCTGGTAAACCTTTTGGCCTATTATGGTATTGGTGTGCTCGTGTTGAGAGACATTAAGCCCGTGTATTCATGGCACATCTCTGCGTGTGCAAAGACTAGTCTCAGTTTCTTTGTAATGAATTGGTTATCAGGCCCAAGGACATACAATGAAATGAACGTTTAATGCCGTATGCTATGGATTGAGATTCTCTTGAAATTAGTTATTCAATAGATGGATGGTTTTTTGTTTTGTTTTGTTTTTCACTCTCAATGTGGTTTACAGTCTTAGAACTTAAGAGGGAAGAGCTTGGTTTATCAACTCACAATGACAGAACAATCTTATTTCTTTTATAACAAATAAAACAACAATGGATGTATGCGGCCACCTTGTTTATAAGTGATTTTTTTAATAAGAAGAAATACATGTTCATAAGTGACTTGTAGGGTTATGTCACAACAAACTGGGGAATAAGAAACATTGAGGCTTACCATCTTAGAATACAAGAGGAAGCTTTCAACATTCATGGTGATAAAATAGATACTCTAATAAATTGGTCTTACAAATTTTCTGTCTAAATAAACCCTTGCAATTCTTCATAGATAGGAACTTTACTTACAAAAATTGAACATGATATAGCTATCAAGAAACA
Source organism: Larix kaempferi (assembly GCA_027924585.1). NCBI lineage: Eukaryota > Viridiplantae > Streptophyta > Pinopsida > Pinales > Pinaceae > Larix > Larix kaempferi. The sequence goes on along the minus strand of BSBM01000397.1, from coordinate 4,230,881 downwards.
ATAACTTTATGAAAATGAATTTGATTGATATTGAGATATTAGACACACTCAACATAACTCCAAGTAAGAAGACTAACTTAGGCCTAAACTCCACCTACCTAACAAAGCTAGTTATGCAATGATGACTAGTCTTAGTATTTGAAGAGTCACCATTTGGTCTTCAAAGAAAACTAAGAAAGCAAGCATAAGGAAGAAGGAAGGGGAATTGTATCTTCTTTAAAGATTTATTTGGTGTGAGTAGATCTATTCTAATATCCTTTTAATTATTAGATTAAGTTAATTAACATAAAAAACTAAAAATCTAAGAATACATAAGCAAATTGAAATGGTTTATTGGCCAATTTTTCCTTTTCTTTCATTAGGAGAAAAGGGTAAAAAAATGACTTAGTTCTGGAAGTAGTTCTTTAAGTGTTGATAAACCTTTAACCATAACATTTCTACTCTCCACCTACAAAATGACAAGGATGTCTTGATATCCACAAAATATATATGCAAAGCAACAATAATGGACATTAAACTATCTATTAGAATTCAAAACAAGCCAAATATCTGATCCAAAGATGTCTTCACTAAGAATTCATCAGACACTAGCAAAATTGTGAAGAAAGATAGATGCAGAAACATGTAGAATGTAATTATGTTAATATCCATTACATTATGATTGGTATTCAATAATAAGAATACAAATATATTACATCTTATAGAAGGAATTTGAATGCACTAGAGCCAATTCTAGAGGCTCGCTGAAAAGTAGGCTTATTTAGCACTAAAACCCCAATCTAGACAATACCACGGGGGCTTCACTCAATAAACCGCTATCATAGCACGTTCATTCGTGGCATATGAAACAATACCCCTAATTTCACTAAATATTGGAAAATACCTTCCAAAATCGGTTTTTTTACCCCCTCCCAATATGCCTTCCCAATTTAAAAAAACCCCTATTTTCACTAGATATTGTATGTATCAATTTTTTCATTAACTTTTTTTATACCCCTTATATTTCTACCTAGTATATTGATACGATACCCCACTTATGACCCCACATGCATTCTACAATGCACCTTGCTTCTTTCGATGTATATTGTGGATGCACATTACTTCACCTACAATGCAATTACTCAACCACATATCATTATGATTTGCAACATCTAATGTTCTAATGAAGAGATAGGAGATCACTTCTTGTATGTCACTAAAGCCAATGCACATAGTACAACATTTAGATTGCATGTTGCAGTTCCCCAATCACTGGCTAAGCTTATTGTGGGCTAGGTATCCAAGTCCCCAGGGCCTGTAACAAGCTCTAGGAGGTTGACTAAACCTCCCAAGGCCTGTAATAGGCATGAGTAGTTGGGTATTCAAGCCCCCAAGGCCTATCCAGGGCCTATAATAGGCCTTGGAGGCTTAGAGCCTCCCAAGGCTATTGGTAACAACTGGCTGAGTGCTATTGGTAACAATTGGTTGTCAATGACCATTGTCTCTTGACTATGATCGACTGGAAACCCACTTCACCACGAAACCCCCTAGCCTCAAGCATGCCTCAAGACGCGATTTCCCTGCGTACTGGTAAGCCCAAGCCTTGCCTCAACCCGATTTATCATCCGGCCGTGATCCCACCATCTCCATTTGGCGGATATTTGTTAGCCCTCCCATATAAAAAAGACCCCAAAGTATTTTTGTATTGTTACATTAAATAAAAAAACCCTTTGCCCCTTAATATATAAGCAATATAATTTTTAGATTTTCATGAATATTTAATACCGCAATATGAATGAACGTGGTATTATATTGCCTTCTAGTGAAGCCCCCGTGGACAATACGCTAAAACCAACTCTATCCAAGTGGTCACGAATGGGAAAGTGGATGTTTGGTGGACCATGAGTGACATAAAATCAACAAGAGGATGGCTTTCTTGGAGAAAAATATGGAATTGGTTGGTGGCAAAAGATAACAACTTGCCTAAAGACAATTTGGTCCAACTTAGGCAACTCAATCCAAGAGAAAAGTTGCTAAAAGAAATCTTTGTCTCATAAAAACAAGATAAAAGCATAATAAATCTATCTATGGTACATTAGTTCATAAAAGCTCAGTAAAATCAAGTATGAGGGCGCATCACTAGTCTAAGATGGTCAAAAAGTGGATAAGGTGGACCCAAGACACTAGACTAGGTGTTAGGTTGCTATATTATGCCAAATAAACTTGGAACAAGGTTCTAAACATGAAGTAAATAAATTAAATGATTAATTTACCTAAGGTCTAGATGGTTTAATGTTCCAACACCCCCCCTTAAGCCTGACTTTGAAGTGAGATTTATTAGATTAGGGCCCAAGAAACATAGGCTTTTGGTCACCCCATTACAATTATTATGCCCAAGCAAGCTAAGGAAATAGGGAAAACCTCATGGGAATAAAACCCTCCCTTAAAACAGATGGACATATGCACACCAAAATTTTACTGCAGCAGCTCCAAACTTTAGTAGGTGTGGTCTGATCATATGTCTGGAGGTATCTTCTTCTTTGGAAGAAGTGGATCATGCTCCAAAAACTTGTGCTTGAATGCAAGAAAATATGGAGGCTCTTTGAACTTGTTCTTTAAACCAAACATGGAGAGAACAAATCCATGAATTACCAGACCATCCTAGAACGTGAAATTGGAACCATGAGAGCCAATATCAGCTCCAATCAGTTCTGAATGTTTTGAAACTTAAACGTCTGAATAGTGGAAGTTAAATCAGCTCCAAGGATTGATTAATGGTCCATTGAATTTATGATCAGTTGAGGACCAATTGTAGAGACTTGAAACTTAAACTCCAATGTAGTAGAGTTGTAACCAACTCCAATTATGTGTATATGGTTCTTTGACATATCCTTTGAACTAGAAATGGTGAAATCAGAACCAAAAACACCATGCCATGCCTGAGAATTGAACCAGGAAATTTGTAGTGTCCTCCTTCTTCATTGAACCTCTGAGAACAAGTGCAAATGATCATGTAGGAATCCATAGAAAGTATGGGATCAAGGAGTGTGAATGCATCATCTCCATAATCAGATCTAACCTCCAACATATAATGTAGATCATCATCCTGCAGAACAATAAACTCATGGGAGAGAGAGGAATAAAAAATCTCTTAAGAATCTAGAGCATACACTAGAAAATCTTGCTCAGAATTAAGAGTAGAAGAATTACAAGAGAACAAAGGGGTTTGAATGGACATCTCTTCAACAAAATAAGCTCCATTTATTATCTCTTCTTCATCAACAACATGAGAATTCACACCAGAGGAGAAGGATTCTTCAATTTTAGGAGCAAAAGTTGAAGATTCTGCAGTTTCTTCAAGAACAACTTCATCAGAAAATTTTGTGGTTGAGACATATGTGACTTCAATGAGCTGATTTGAGGAGGTATCCATGGTTGTCTCACTCTCCATATGGTTGATCTCTTCCTCATCAGGTTGCAATCGAAATTCTCTGTCTAATGTGCACCGGAGATCACTTGGAGTATCAGTAGAATCAATGAGGTAGAGCATTTGTGAAGATATGGCCAAACACATTGCTCCAAAAAATCTATCACTATCATTAAACCAATCATTCTTCTCTTCTGAGGATTCTGGTTGTTCAACAACTCTAATAGATATCTCATAGAGACATTGTCTCTTAAGATATGCACTCATCCTTGGCTTCCACTCATCATAGTTGAATGGTGTGAGAAGAGGAACTGAATTCGAATCCATTGTTGAAGTTGTGTACCTGCAAAACATACTCTAGAAATTATACTGAAATATTCATATGAATCTAATCTCTGAGCTCCTTGAGCTCTGATACCATATTATAATTCAAGACAAGCCAAAGATCTGATCCAAAGATGTCTTCAATAAGAATTCATCAAAGACTAGCAAAACTGTGAAGAAAGATAGATGCAGAAACATGCAGAATGTAATTCTATTAATATCCATTACATGATGATTGGTATTCAATAATAAGAATACAAATATATTACATCTTATAGAAAGAATTCGAATGCACTAGAGGCAATTTGAGAGGTTCACTGAAAAGCGGGCTTATTTAGCACTAAAACCCCAATCTAGACAATAAGCTAAAACCAACTCTATGCAAGTGGTCACGAATGGGAAAGTGGATGTTTGGTGGACCATGAATGACATAAAATAAGCAAAAGGATGGATTTCTTGGAGAAAAATATGGAATTGGTTGGTGGCAAAAACTAAAAACTTGCCTAAAGGCACTCTAGTGCAACTTAGGCAACTCAATCGAAGAGAAAAGTTGCTAAAAGAAATCTTTGTCTCATAAAAGCAAGCTAAAAGCATAATAAAGCTATCTAGGGTGCATTAGTTCATAAAAGCTCAGTAAAATCAAGTATGAGGGCGCATCACTAGTCTAAGATTGTAAAAAAGTGGATAAGGTGGACCTAAGAACCCAATCACAACCATCAAGAAAGAGAGAAGCATGTAACAAATCAAAAGCAACACCTCCTTAAGGAAATGAGGTTGGTAGAGAATCAAAAGTCAAAGAGAAAAGATCCAAAAAGAATGTGGAAAAATAAACCTAAGAAATAGAAACATGTATATGAGAAAGATCCAAATTGGGTATTTTTTTAAGAATTCAAGTATTATACCTATGTATAGTATTCTATGCATACTTGGATTGAAAAAATCACATAGATAGATACATAGGTGAAAATTCAATAAAAATATATTTAATACATTTAGTCATATCTTATGTAAAAAAGGCCATTTTTTAAACCTAATTGATATATATATATATATATATATATATATATATATATATATATATGGCCAAAAAAATCCAATTGGTGAAACTTTTCCCTTAAAAAAGACCCTACAACAAATTGTAAAGGCATGGCATCTATCTATAGTGAAAACAAGAATTGTGAAAGAAAAAAAACGTTAACCCATAGATTTGGGAAAATTGGGCTTCCTCTTTCCATTGTTTGTGAATGTATCTCCCTTCATCAACAAGCATCAAGGAATGTGCTACATGTATTTGCAACAAATGGGCTTCTATTTTGTTGGTTTAGGGAATTGGTGTGAATTCAATGTCACGGTAGATCTAAAGAGTTGAGGATACCTCATAAAGAAAGAATGAGCAAATTTTTTTAAGAAGAGTGAAAACTGCAGTAAAAAAGAGCAGAAGAATAATAATGCAGCAGAAATCAGATAGGAGCAGAATAATGTCACATGTTCTGATTATCAACTTATAATAAACAATGATATTACAATGGAGAGAATTCGAATCATGCAGGAGAACTCGAACCTCGGTTGGTCTAGCATAGGGATTATCACCACTGGAGTGCTCCGAAAGACTCAAAGTCAACTGAACTGAACCTAAACTCAGCTAATTGAAGTCACAATCAGTTAACTGACTAAGGAGGGTGCAATAGTGATTCTAACATGTATGCTAGTCAGAAAAGGGTGCATGAGGCCACAATCAGTGGCATCCAGAGCTCTAACCCCCCACAAGAGTTAGATAACTTAGGTGGACTGCACTGGAACACTCAGTAGGTTCATATAAAATAGGGAACTGACTGAAGTGGTCCTAAAATGATGCATGCAGGGCTCAAAAGGTGGTAGATGGATCATGGATGACATCTGCACACCACTAGGGGGAAAATGACATCATCAACAACTAGGAAAAATAATAATGCTATGTAGGACAAGGATAGAGTATTGAAATATCCTAACAATCCCCCTTAATCCATAGTTTGCATCCTGGTCCCTAGTTACTAAGACCAAAGGTCACCCATACAATCAAATAAATGATAAAAAAAAAAGAACTATCCATGAACCAAGGAAATGGGGAAAAACCTCATTGGAAAAATACCCTCCCTCAAAAAGAACAACATTAGGTAACTCAAAGAACCTTCATGCTAAGTAGAGAAGGAAAAAAATGTCCTCAGTGAAATCCTTTGCAAAAATATTGGTAAGTTTCTCCTCTGTAGGATAGCAATGCAGGTGCTAGATCTGAATCTGATCCTCCGATGTGCCTCCCATTGTGTAGAAGTTGTATTTTCCAAAACAAGTATTTCAGGAACCCTTCTTGCTACTGGAGTGAATGGCTCATTGTGGTCCAAATCATGAACCTTTGAGTACCTTTTTTCAGAGAACTGAGATTGTTTCCTGGTTGTAGATCCCCCATGGCAAGTCTCTCCAAGATATTGTGGATCAAACCCCACCATCATGTAGCACCTCTTTGAGAGAATTGGATCTGCATGAAATAATGCAAGTTTTGCATGATACTGAGATTTGGTGGTTCTATGGTCAGATGGATCCCCAATTGTGTTCCCAGCAACTATAAGGAATTTGTGAGCCCATATTGGCCTTGGCCATGGATTGGGAGCATGTGTTGGATCTAAATATGAATCTAAATCTTCTTGAACTTCATTCTCGACATCAAGATCTTGATCCTCATCTTCATTAGAAGAGGTATCACTCTGATCTTCTTCAGATTTTGATGGGGTAGGAAGAGAGTATGGCAAATAATGTGAGAATTCATATGCCTTGGAGACATGGTTTGCAAAACCTTTTGCTATAATATTCCCAGTGGAGATCTCTGCAATCTCAATTGTGTCAGGACCAAAGACCACTTTCTTCGGTGAACCTATGTGAGTCATCTTTATATAGACAACAAATTTTCCGACAAAGAAGGCATAAATAGAAAATTCTTAAATTTTCCATGCTCCATATGTATTGTTCCCTTCCCTTCAACAGAGATCTGAGATTTGTCTCCCATTGGACCATCTTTAATATCCAGAGAAGAAAATGATTATCTAGAGGAAACCACGTGGTTGGAGGCTCCTGAATCTATGAGGAAGACTTGTGATTTTGAAAATCCATCCTTCATTGCATGGTAACTCTCATGACCATCAGAGTCACATCTAGAATCAGTCTCTCTTGCACCTTTTGGGAGGGAAATGTTGTGATGTTCAAGAAGCTTGGTCATCTGATCTATCTTCTTCTGCATGCAAGATCCTTTGGGTGGTTTCCTTTCTTGCAATAGGAACACTTGAATTTCTCAAATCCCTCATGTTTGTCATTATTAGAGCTGGAGGCTCCTTCGTATGGACTTGACTTGGCATTCTGCTTGGGTTCATATTGCCTCTTATCCTTGCCTTTGTGCTTCCCCTTCCCATTCACACTTTTTGCTTCTCCAACCATTAGAGCTTGATGTTTGGAGGCCTGCAATGTGCCCATATGTATCATCTTATCTTGTGCTTGGATGAGACATTCAGTGAAAACATCTAAGGAGGGCATGTTCCAACCAAGGATTGACATTCACCTAGAATGGAAGGTAGAGAGAAAGATATAGAACTCAGAACCTAGCTTGCTCAGAATGGATAGCACCAGCTACTCATCCTTCTTCTCAATTCCCCGCTGCTTTCATTGCATAACCAGATATTTTAATTTTGAAAAGAACTGGCGAATGGTCTCAAAACTGCTCGGTTGTAGAGTAATCAACTCATTTTCCAGAATATGGCCTCTTATCTCATCTTGTTTACCGAAGAGGGTCTATAACTTCAACCATAACTCGATTGGAGTCTTCAATCCTTCGATGTGGAAGAGTAGATATCTGGAAATATGAATACACATGAAACCAAATGATTCACCCAATCTATTCAGATACTTGGTTTTCTCCACAATTGATGTTGGTTTGGGATCCTTCCCCATTATCACCCTGTACAGTGATTTGTTTCGTAATCCATCTGCATATCATCCCTCTAATCAAGATAATTAAAGGGTCTCAAGATTCTGGGAGAGAGAGGAGAGTTTGAATTGTCCATTACAACTGCTGGAGTGAATACAAGGTGAAACTGCTGCTACTGCAGAAAAACTGTTGCAACCGCAGAAAACTATTGTAACTGCTGCAACTGTAGAAAACTATTGTAACTGCTGCAACTGCAGAAAACTATTGTAACTACTACAACTGTTGTTGCACTCAAAAAAATTGAATAACCTGCAAAAAACTCTCAATAAGGAGGTATACTACTACTGAGCACTTCTTTGGGACAGTAGGCACTTTTATCTGGATCTTTCACAATTGGCTAGACCTCATTAGATTTCTCCAATGAATTCAATGCAATGGAACTAGGATTTGTTGTGGAAATCCAGAGGCTTCTGGTGCACTATCGAAAGCAGTTTCTCGACCTATTCTCTCAAATGGCTCTGATACCATGTGAAATTCTATGTGAAAGCAGATCTAAAGAGCTAAGGATACCTCACAAAGAAAGAATGAGCAGAAAATTTGAAGAAGAGTGAAAACTACAGTAAAAAAGAGCAGAAGAATAATAATGCAGCAGAACTCAGATAGGAGCAGAATAATGTCACATTTTATAATTATCAGTATAATAAACAATGATGTTACATTGGAGAGAATTTGAATCATGCATGATAATTCGAACCTCAGTTGGTCTAGCATAGGGATTATCACCACTGAAGTGCTTCGGAAGACTCAAAGTCAATTGAACTAAACCTAAACTCATATAACTGAAGTCATAATCAATTAGCTGACTAAGGAGGGCGCAATAGTGATTATGTCATGCATGCCAGTCAGAAAAGTGCGCATGAGACCACAATCAGTGGCATTCAGAGCTCTAACACCCCACAAGAGTCAGATAACTCAGGTGGACTGCACTGGAACACTTAGTAAGTTCCTATGAAATAAGGAACTAACTGAAGTGGTCCTAAAATGATGCATACAAGGCTCAAAAGGTGGTAGATGGATCCTGGATGACATCTGCACACCACTAGGGGACAAATGACATCATCAACAACGAGGAAAAATAAATAATGCTAGGTAGGACAAGGGTGGAGTATTGAAATATCCTAACAATTGGAAATGAGTATGTGTAATCAGCCTATGAGGACTATTTATAAATTAATGTAAGAAAATGAGTTGTTAATCACTTTATCCTAATGTGGAAAAGGACCAAATCTAAGAGGATTCAATGTGAGGAGTAGGAATCACTTTCCTTCATGTTTATAGAGGTGGCACTCCTCTTTCACTTTGAATTGTATTCTAATATTGGACAAATATTATTACTATTAAGAGAAGCTTGCACTAGAATTATAGATCAATCAATGAAAGAGAAACAACAATATACCCCCACACGGGGTCTGTAATAAAAAATTATACTAGAATCTCATAAACCCAAAAATGTAAATAAGCACCTTAGAAAGGACCAAGTAGGTCCTTTATTCCTTTTAGATTTTCTCTAGATGTAAGCAAATGAAGAGGAAATGTAGTTGTAGAAAATAGAATGCTCAACTTAAGAGTACAAATTGTTCATTTTGCATTCAATGAGAGACTTTTCCAATATCATTCAATGAAGATATAAGACAAAAAATGCTTGATCTATTTAGGAAATATTTACAAGAATAAATATTTAATTTCAAAGAAGTTTGAAAAAAGATACATACTCACAACTTATCATTCACAATCGAGGCCTAGCCATAGGAAGAGAGTTCCCTTAGAGTATCCTCTAGTGGAGTTCAAAAATGGATCCCAAATAAAACTATAGTTAGAAATGTGTGAACACTTGTATCCCTTATGGAAATAACAAAATCCTCAATGACTTTACTATACTAAAAATGATCAATAATTTTCTCTCTTGGGTAGGAATGACAGCTCCATTAGATTGAAGATGCAGGATTTGAAAGCAATAGAGGAAAGGTATTCAATGCTCAACTTCCATGGTGACTATACTCATAAAACTAATGTATAAGGACTGGGAGGAAAATAGATGATTCTAAAATCTTGGAAAGATTCACTTATAGGATTTAGAGAATCAATCCTTGATCTACCAAACCCTTTCAATGCCCCTAAATGATTCTTAGATATATTTACTTCCATCCTCTATGTAGTTTCTTTGGAAGTTAGGTTTTTTGGTGGAATTCATTTGCAACTCATAAACTTTCTCCCTTTCATGAAACAATAAATTTCCAATCATTTAGTGCCTGCATTAATTCATCCTTGACCTAAATATTTCAATAAATTTGTATTCTCATTTTCTCAATTGGGTTCACTTTACCTTTCTATAAACTTACATTTACCAATATTTTCCAAAGCAATGTAAAGATATGGGGGATAAAGATATCTCGATTGTGTTTTATTTTTCTATGCATGCATATGGACATATCAACTTTGGAAACCACTCCTAGTATGTTATTCACATTTTATCTTTCCAACAATCTCTTATCTAAGCAATCTAGAAACCTAGAGTTAAAGTTACAACCCTAGGAAGTCAAGGTTCTAACTCATAGTTATTGGTTTCCAACAGTCAACCTCATTGATTGTTTTACATTATGAGCGCACTTTTGAAGAAATCATCCCATGATATGATTCCCAAGATCTTCTTTGCAATTCCATATTTTCATTGAGTCTTTGTTTTCTTAATTCTAACACCCAGGCCCAACGATTATGCCCTATAGAAGTTAGAGGCTCTAATTCCCTTGATTTCATCTTGGGTCAATCTCAAACCTTGATTCTAATTTTTCCCTATTTATCCCACATGCATAGTAGGTAGACATCCATTATAGATGGGTATATTAAAAAACCAAGGGATGAATTTTAGGAGACACTCACAAAACTTAAAGAAAAAGTCTCTAAAATATCCCACAACACAATGATTCTAATGGAACAATTGAATACAAAGAAGAATTGGTGGGTTAGATCGAGTGGTTGGGTGATGTAACTTGCAAGTATAAGATCATAGGGTCAATTGCGATAGAATTATTTACCCCAAGTACCATCCTCAAAATGAGGAGAAGTGCCCAGAGGGTTTTCCATGATGTTCATTTCATAAAAAAAGAGGACATCAAACTCAATCAATGCGAGATCAATGATCTCAATTTTAATCAATGGGTAAAACATTTAGAATTCTATTGCAATATTCATAACATAGGAGAAGGTAAAATGATACCATTTACCCCACTAATGAAATGAAGAAAAATTTGTAAAAATTGTTGGACCAAGGAGTAATTCAACCAAGTAACTCATATTTTGGGTCCCCTATCATCATAGTTCCCTAAAATTATGGGACTTGGAGAATGTGTATCAACTATAGAACTATAAATAATATCACCCTCAACCATTTGTACCCTCTTCCTAAGAATCATAACTTGTTGGATCATTTGTAGCATGCCGAGTACTTCACCAAGTTGGATCGCAAATTGGGATACCACTAGGTACAAGTAAAAGAAGAAGACACGTGGAAGACCTCTTCAAAGATGAGGGCAGCTTTATATGAATGGTTGGTGATTCCTTTTGGTTTATGTAATGCACCGACTACATTTATATGTTTGATGAATGATGTATTGTGAGCCTTTCTAGATTCATTTGCAATAGTGTACTTGGATTATATATTTATATTTAGCTCTACATGGGAATACCATATCTCACATCTCATACATGTGTTAGAGACCCTAAAAAATCATCAAATATTGGCATGTCTTAATAAATTTGAATTTTTCCAACAATCCTTAGTGAATTTGGGGTACATGATTGGTGGAGGGGAACTCAACATTGATCCTATGAAGATGGAGGTCATCATCAAGTGGCGAATTCCTACCAATGTCACTAAAGTTAGGATATTTGTGGGATTATAATAGTACCATTAGAAGCTTGTAGCATCCTTTTTAGTTTTGGTTGAACCATTCCATGCCATAACAACCAACAACAATAGTTTCTAGTGCAGAAACAATTAGAAAATGTATTTTGAACAAATAAAATGAAACATCAATCAAGCACTACTTCTCACACTGCCCAATTTGCAAAATCTCTTCAAAGTGGAGACAAATACAAGAGGATATGTTATGGGAGTGGTCTTGATGCAATGAGGTAAGCCACTGTGTTATCATTCTAAAATGTTTCATGGAACACTATATTTGACAAGATCTACACTCCAATGGAAGATTTTAAGAAATGGAAACACTGCTAGATGGGAAAGGAAATCATCGTCCACGCCGCATATTAGTCATTGCACTATTTGCAGGCCCTAAGTAAGCTTCAAAAAACAAAACACTACAAGTGGATGAGATTTTGGTATAATTTTCATATTATCATAAAGTATAAGAAGGGAAATACTAATAAGTTGGTAGGCATGCTTTCAATACCACCCACACCCAAGATCACAACTTTGGGTACTCTTATGCACATATGGAGATCTTCACCCATGATGCATACAAAGATGAATATGCAAAACACAATTACTTTGAGGTATTTCAACAGCTATAAGGCCAACTTTATGAAGAATAAGGTCATAACAAGGTTGACTACCATCTCTAGGATGCGTTGTTATATAAATTGGATAATATTTGTGTTCCTTAAGGGAAAATATTGCAACTTATCAAAGAGACTTACACCTAAAGTTGCAAGTCATTTTGATGTTTGAAAAACAATTTCCAACTACATAGGTATGTGCATTTGGCCCAAAATGCAATAAGATGTAACTCAATTATGAGAGGATACATACTTTGTTGTACTGAAAAACCAAGTTATAGGAATCAAGGTTTATACCATCCCTTTCATGCACCTATTAGGTGATGTGAGAGATTCTCCATAGAATTTGTGGGTGGTTTTCCAAGAACCAAGTGGGGACTGGCTATCTATGCATGGAAGTGGAAAGATTTAGCAATATGTTCCTTCTTTTTCCTATTAAAAAGACCGTCAAGGGATAATTACTCGACATGTCATGTAAATCATGTTCTTTTAAAGAGTCTAGGTACACTTATGGATACCAAGGAGCATCATGCTAGTTAAATATACCAATTTTTTCAATTCCTTTTGGACTATAGTTTTGGAGAATATGGACTCCAAGTTAAAGAGACCTACAATTTTCCATCCACAAATGGACAGGCATATAGAAGTGGTGAACATGAAATTAATTCAACTTTTGAGGGGTTACTCTCAAAAGCCTCCATGAGCATAGGACAATAATTTGATCTATATTCAACACTTTTATAATAGAGTAGCCCACACTTCCACTAGTAAGTTCCATTTTAAAACTTTCTATGAATATTTACCACTTTATCCGTTAGATTTGGTATATGGACAACATGGAAGAGAGAAGGAAGACACGAAAGGAGAACCATTGAATCCTAAAAGATTCATTAACAATATCAATCAAATCTATTTGCGGGTACATGATAAATTGAGGAAGTCATAGGAAAAGCACAAGGTTAGGCATGACCAACACATAATTAGAATGACATTTAAGGTACGAGACCAAGCTAGCTACACATGAACAAACAAAGGCTACAAGATCCTAGTAACAAAATTAAGGCTTTGTAGTATGCTCCTTTCAAAGTGTTAAAATGAGTGGGTCATAATTCATATAATCTTTATCTACCTCCTTATATGCATATTTACCTAGTATAATCTTTATCTACCTCCTTATATAATCTTTATGAATGTGGAAAATCTAAATGAGCCTATGAGCCTTCCATGTTAGATCAAGAAAACAATGAACAAGTCTTATCTACCATATAGGAATTAGCATTAGAAGCTTGGACAAAGTTACTAGAGGATATAGTTTTATAGGAGAAGTCCAAAACAACTAGATAAAGGCAACTAGAACTCTAGTAAGTTAGTTTGAAAGGACAACTCCTTAGAAAGGAAAAATGACACTCTGGGGAGAAGGAAAAGGAAACATTTCCTCATCCCCTTCAGTAAAATATTTTAGGACCAAAATCCTTTGAAAATGGGGAGGTATGATCTGAAACGGATCACCATGTAATCTTTCATTTGTTTTGGTAATTCCTAAGTGGACAAATTGAATTCATGGACTTGTTGGGATCATTTTAGGGGCATATATTTTTTTGGTGATTTGGTGTCCCAAAAATTTTGTAGACCATTCAGGGTAAATTAATGGACAATTTTGGATCAAATTTTATCCATTTAAAACTATGATTCCCATTAAGATATTTGTATTGTTGCACAAATCACCTCAATTGGAATTTGTATGAGGAGGTTATGCCTCCCATATGTTGACCTTTCCCTTAACCACCATATTATTGAGTGGATGTTATGTCAACTCCCATTACTCACACATATGAGCAAGTCACATGTGGACATTTAACAATATTATAGAGGGTCCAAAACCCTAACCCTATTCGAGATTTGAAGCATCAAAAAATACTAAGTGTAACCCTAGATGGCTATATGGACATGTTAAATACCAAGTTGCTAGAAAAGGAACTTAGGGATTCGGTTCCTATTGTATTGATTTGTTGTTTCATAGTTGAGGAGAGCAAAGGAATGGAATATTGTGAGCCTAATAGAGGAAGTAGAAAACCTTATAGAAACCATTGAGCCCATAATGTTTATTGCAACTCTAGTGAGTTCGCCTTTCTTTGTATTTGCACTTTACATTTGAGAAGGAAAAAGTGATGCATAGTCCTCACTTTCTCGTTGGGTTTTCCCATATTGGGTTTCCTAGAAAAAATCTTGTGTTCATTGTGTGGATGGTATTATTTTATACTAATTCATCACATTATGAGTTTATTACAATAACTTGAATGCTCTACTTGTAAGGTTGTATTATAATAACAAGAGAAAGTTGTGTTGCAGCATATCCCTGCCAAAAGGATGTCGGAGCAAAAAAGGATAAGGCACGAAACCATATAATAGAGCTTTGATAAGCTGGTGAAGGGTAGCTTGAGTGGTTCAAAGTTCGAGCTTTATGTAGTAGGTCTTGAGGTAAACCCCCATGATGATTGTTGACTTTGTTGTATGCCCAACTCATTGTCGGTATTAAATTAGATGTTGGGATGTCGATGAGTTTACATTGGAAAAAAATGTGAGCATTTGGCTCAAAGTTCCCCATGAGAATCTCTTTATATATATATATATATATATATATATATATATATATATATATATATATATATATATATATATATATATATATATGGTGGAACAAGTCAACTTGAAGTTTGGTGTTATATCCAATATGAATGTTGATATAAGTTAGGGAAAAGATATTTCATCTTCCAAAATATGATAAGTGTATTAAATTATTTTGTTGTATTAATCAAGTGGATAGCAAACTCAAGTTTATAAACAATTGCAAGTTAAATAATTAATTTGTTTGGTAGGTAAAAGAGACTCTAATATATAAGGATATTGATAAATAAAAATGTAAGTTGAATAATTTGTTTCATAAATAAAAAAGATTCTAATGTAAAAGTATTGATACTTTTACATACCTTGTTAATATAAAGAAACTAGTATAATATTGCCACATAATTGATAAATATAAAGAAACTAGTGTTTTTATGACCAACCTAGATCCAAATCCTAGGCTCTATCAAGCGCCAAGAGGGATCAAATCTCCTGAGGTGCAAACCTCTCCTTGAATAGCTCCTTGAGTGCAATACCTGAGCCACCTAATCCTAAGTTGTAAAGTCTCTAGTTTAAGTCTCATATTTATTTTTTACTTTGTATTATTTTTTTGTTTATGGCCCACATAATATTGATTACTTTTTACTTTCTATTATTCTTTTTTGTTTACTTTATATTATTTTGTTACTCGACAAACTCAACAAACACTCTAAAGTCTCATATTTACTTTTTACTTTGTATTAAAAGTAAAAAGTAAAGTCTATAGTTTAAGTGTCATATTTATTTTTTACTTTGTATTATTATGTTTTGTTTATGACGACATAATATTTACCTCATAATATTAAGCTCTAAAGTCTCTAGTTTAAGTCTCATATTTACTTTTTACTTTGTATTATTCTTTTTTGTTTATGGCCTACATAATATTTATTACCTTTTACTTTGTATTATTCGTTTTTGTTTACTTTGTATTATTTTGCTACTCGACAAACACTCGACTAACAAGATCTCCCTCATAATGAACTGACACTCACTCGACTAACAAGATCTCCCTCATACTGGACTGTAGAGTGCCTCTCAACCCAATCATTAAATATATTTACTAAATTAAAATTGTATTAATAATATATTTATAATATACTTTATTTATTATTTTCATAACATAAAATATAAATGGAAAATTTTCATATATTTCTCATCAATATTTATAGTGAGTGGCTAAGAAGGTATTTAACCTTAGTCAATCTATTCACAACACTTACTAATATTAATTATAGGATCGTGTCTCCTTTTGATTTGATATTAATTAATTAAAATGAGTATTATCATAAGATTAATTAATTAAACGGAACATTCTAATATTAACCTTTTAATTAATTAATTAATATAAAATGATATGATCTTGTCTCGGTTAGATTTTTATATTAATTAATTAATTTTAAAGTTAATTAGTTAAAGGTAGATGTCTATTCACTCAAAACCCGAAAAATATATGAATTGAGAAATATGTGCCCCCTTTTACCGTAATTTTTTATTACAAGTTTAAAGAGCAGTAAAACTTAAGGATCCTCAAAGAATGTGACTATTACATGTCAATTCCTGATCATGCTGGAATAACTCGTTGTGTAAATTGACATGTGCGGGAAGGATTTATGTCCCATTCTTCGACCAATCATAAAATTAAATGATTGTAATTAAAAAAATTTGAATTTATTTGAGTTTTTAGAATACTAAGTTTAATATTAAAATTATGTATAACATTATAAAATTTTGTAAATATTTGTTTTGAAAAAGTAAATTAATTTAATCAACAAAAGTAAAAACTATATAATTAAAGATGATTTCATGATATTTAGTCCTCGTCGTGAAATTTGGTCGAGATTTGAATAGTAAGCTTCATGCAACCCTTGGAATTCATGTTTATTGGAAATTTTGAAGGTTGCTTCAAATTTCTCCATGGGTTTTGCAATGGTTTCTAGGAATCATGTTTCTTATGGTTTATTTAATTCATATAAAAAATTGTTAGATTATTGATTTAAATTGTTTTTTAAATATTATATTACATTGGTCTTGAAATGGTAACATAAAATCCAAACTCTTGTGTTTCAAATCTAGAAAATCCAAATGTAAAGCCTATTGCAAACCCTAAAATTTAAAATGTAAATTTTAAATTTTGGATATACAAACAAATCCCCAACTTTTGGACTAAAATACCAAAATCTTATTGGACATCTTAGACATTTGAGATCATTCTAGGGTTAGATACCCACTTAGTCCAAATACCAAGATCCTATTGAGACATTTGAGATCATTCTAGGAAGTGCTCACTCGATAAAACCTTATTCATATAATTACCCATGTGAATGAGAATCCTTACAATATAACATTGTATAGAGAGAAGAAGCAACTTAAAAATAATAAAAAATAGCAAGGAGGATATGTTTACACTTTTCATAAACCCTTGTACCAACAAATAAATAGACACTAGGAGTGCTCATATTTCTATTGAAAGGTGCACTTATCAACTAACTATTCATAACTAGATGGATATGTGGTACATGGTTTTTTTATGAGCTACCACACAAAAACATGGAAATGCCATAATATTTTCTTAGAAAAATATATGTGTTGTTGTCAAGATCTGCGCGTGGACGTGAGAAAAACCTCAACTCACTAAGAGCGGCCTTAGGGTCAAGTCAACGAGTTGGGTACAACTACCACCACAACACTCAACCAGATATAATTTTAAGGACCCATACTTATTTAAAAGTGTATAAACCTTGGTGAATCTTACCAATTCTTAAAATGCCAACTATAAAAAATTTGGCAATATTTTTCTAAAAAAAATCAATTTCTAAGGATTTTATATAGTTTATATAATAATTTGGTGATTTTTAAAGTGAAAAAAGTTTACCCCATGAAAATTGGGCGAAATGGGGCTTCAAAAAATGCAAATTGGTGAATCGTTTTTTGGAAAAAAACATGGAAAAATATCCCATGGGCTAAATTTCGCCCCTAAAATTATCCTTGCACTCAACTCATTTTGTTTAGGCCAACTCCTAAACAAAAGGCAAGCGAGATAGACCCTATAAAATCTAAGGATGTTTGCTTTGGATAAAGCGACTTAGGAGATAATAAAAGAAACTAGGAAACTAATCTAGCAGTATATCTAACAAGCAAATCAACGAAGCAATCACTATGTAGATCAAAGCTTCAACATGCATATCATAGAGATCAATGCTTTAACCATTGGGAAAAAAGGATACGATTTCAAAACAAGCGATACTTGCAAGCTAGACTAAGAGATTAATTTACCAACATAAAAATGTTATCTAATTACTAGAAAGTGAAAGCAAAGTCAAATTGTGAATTCATTGGAGTGACGATTAACTTGTTTGTTAATTACTAGGGAGAGAGGGAAGTTTTTGATACACATGAGGCATGTGGAAATGATTCTAGGAATGATGTCAAGTGCGGTATAACAAGAAGAGAGGACTAGATCAGAGTTGCAAGGAATATCCAACGGTGTACACCAATCGAGGGTGTAGCCTGACAGCTCCCAATGGTTGCTACCTAGTAGAGTCCCTCAAGTGTAGACTTTGTCCACAAATGACAAATCTACGGATGTTTATAGATGTCGAAATATGTCTTTAAGGAGGATGATTTTTTAGTTCAATTAATGTGAAGTGTTTTAGAAGGTTTCTTTGGTTGGATTAATCAAATTTATTACAACATGCGTGAATAATGTGAGACATAAAAGCATGCAATAAGGTTATTTTTCCAACTGAAAGAAGATGTGACTTAATTACTACTCAAAGCAAATAAAAGAAAAAATGAACTATGCTAAGTTAAGTAGAAAAAGAAAGAGAAAAGAAAAATAGAGACACCTATGAAAATGACGTGGAGAGGGGGGTAGGAGGGATGTGAGACCACCACCCTACATGATTGGTTACAATAGGATTATGCATCCCTTAGAAGGCCTACTATTGGTCCTTATGGCCAACACTCAAGCTTACAATTAGAGGAGAATGCATGTAAGAAAGTGGTGGAAAAGATGTCTAGTTTGGAGGGAACCCTAGGGATTTTAATGGTGGTCGCTCTAGGATGCCTTTGGGTTGTGCGTTCACTATATGAAACCTACAAATAAAATTTATAAAAAAATAGAGAAAAAAATCTAGGATGAAGCCCCTTTATCTCTCCCGAATGGAGGCTTAACCTACCCAAAAAAGGGCTAGGAAAAAAACCAATGAAAGAGGGTTAAAATCTAGGATTATATATGGATGTAAGTGGTGTTTCCTCACTATCCAAGGATTGTTCAGGCAGCGGGAAGCGACCTAAGATACTAAAATATGTCAAAAATATCATTTCCCACTCATAAAGTAAACATGCATCTGAGTGCTAAATGGTAAACTTTCACATGCGTGCACTTAGAAACAAGAAATGAACTAGATCTAGCTAAGAATTCGAACACTGAAACTACTAGATATTCATGCATGTAAAATTAGATCTTAATATATGAGTTATTAAGCCATGGATATTGACATGCATATGAGAAACAATAGTGGAAAAAATTACTTTTATAAAGAGGGAAATTGCTAGAGAGAAAAAGAGTGGAGTACCCCTTTTCAGATGGGAAATGGAGTCATGTAGAAGTAGTCATGAGGGATTTTGCTTCCATGAAAAATGTCAACAAGAGAGGGAGGTCGAAACCACAAACCGCCACCTACTTGATGATTTAGAAAGAATAGTGTAGAATAGAAAAGGGAAAGATGAATATCTCCTTCCCTACTTTCGTGGGTGTATCCTACAACAAAGAGATTAGAGCTACACAATCCAAACAAAGGATTATGGTCACTAAGTATTGTAAGGCTTAAGAAGGGGTGTTATGGAATTGTGATTATCGAATTCGTGTTGGCACAAAAGAAGTTGTTATGAAAGGAAGAAAGGCATACGATATGGCCAATCAAATCTCCTAAAATAGGCCAAAACTGCATAAGGAGAAGTTCCCTACAATGGGGTGGAACTAAGAATTTCTTCATAGTTCCTGTCAGAATTAGAGATAATTTTCGTTGGTTAAGGAGGTGATTTGAGTGCCCTTATCCCGTGATAAGGAAGAAATAGAGGATAAAGAAAACTAAGGTACTATGACAAAGTCTTTAATTCCATTCTAAAAGATTTCTTCATAATGAAAATGGAAATTAAACCAATCCTAAAACACTATGACATGAAATATTTTGTCCTCTATGCGGTATTAAGAAGGTGAAGGATGAATAATATTTTTTCTTAAAATTTCCTACTTATACCCACATTGAATATCTATCTCGATTTCAAAATATTATAATATTAATGATCTTCTTAATTTATTAACTCACCAAAATTATGAAGATTTAAATAATTATTTCTTTAATTTTTTTTTTATCTTAAAAACAAAACATTTAAACAAATCAATTAATTACTTAGACCATTTCTTAAGTTAAATGATGCTTTAGAAATGGTCTAAATATAAAATATAAAGATAAAAGTGGGACCAGCATAAGATGTAAGTGTCATAAATTGAGTTAATATAAAATATAAAGATAAAAATGGGACACGTATAAGATGTAAGTGCCATAAATTGAGTTAATATTATTGAATTGTTTTGATTTGTAGTTGTAGTTGTAGTGTAACTTAAAAGGTTAGATTTTTTCGTTTAAATATTAGATGATTTTGAATTTTTTTGAATTTGTTTTTTTTAATTTTTGAATATCAATGATTATTTTAATAAGTTTATTTTATCACAACTACTTTAAAATAGTGGGGAGAAAAAATTAATAATAACAATTAAAAAGTTATTAAAATAGTGGGGAGAAAAAATTAATAATAACAATTAAAAAGTTATTACATTAATTATTTGGATGTATAAATTACATTAATTATTCGAAATAGAAACCAAAATAATAATAAATAGTAATTTGATACATTCTAGATCTTTTTTTGGAACTGTCGAGGCTTTCCATGGAGAAAAGGTCCCAAGTTAAGCTGGATCTCGAGTGAAATTAATATTATATTATTGGTTGAAACTTGGGAGTACGAGGAATCTAAGGTACCTGATATAGACGGATATGTCCTTTGTTCAATATGGAATAAACGTTCATGTCATAGAGGCATTGGGAGTATAACCTATTACATTACGAAGAACATGTCCCCTCGTGTTATGCTTTATAAGAAAGACCCTTACAACCAATTTATTTGGATAGAGATCACAGACATTAATGACGAAAAACCTACATAGACATTTGTTATTTTGCCCCTATTAATTCCAACTTCTATAAAAAAACAATTTAGGTAAAAATTATCCTTATAATAGTTTAGAACATGATATTTCTAGTCTAAGGAAGGAAATATCCTTTTGATGGGTGACTTCAATTCCACAACTTCGAGTAACCAAGCTATTCTTTTAAGCAATTATTCCAATCCTAATCCTCTTTGGTTAGACGAAGACCTTGAGCTAGCTAATAGGTACAAAATAAGTTATGAAGATCTAGGTGAAAATTTATTTGGTTCTGAGTTGGTCAATTTCACGTCAATTTCTGTAGTACTCAAGATCTTATCATTTGCAACGGACTAACAAAATGGCCAAATTCTAGCCGGATGACTTGTATTCATGGGCTTGGCAGTAGCGTGGTAGATTATTTTATTTCTGATATCCCTTTATGCAACAAGTTAATAGATTTCAACATCTTAAACGACCATGAGCCTGACTCTGATCATAGGCATTTAATTATAACTCTCAATATTTCCATGCATAGCGATCTAAAAGAGGAAAGCTATCATTTCCAAAAGCACCTGATCTTCGATAAAAATAAAACCGAGCTTTTTCTCCATGATTTAAAAAATGATTTGTTTCCTTTATCTAGTATGGAGAATATAGAAAATCTCTACCATAATTTTACTACAGCCCTCTCGTCATCCATTAGAAAGTTCTCTATTGAAGTCTCGGTTAAAAAGAGAGATAGTAGAACCAAGCCTTGGTATGATCAAGAGTGTAAAAATACGAGAAAATAAATTAAGCAAGCTATTGCAGAATCGATAAAAATGGACAAGATAAATCACTACAAAACCCTAATTAAAAGAAAAAATGAACTATCTTAGTAAACGACAGGAAAATCTCTTACACTTCTCCAAGGTGGCTCCTAAGAAATCCAGGAGGAAAATTCTAACTCACAAAACAAAAGATGACAATAAGATTGCTTTAAAAGATTGGAATTCCTATCTTAAAAAGATTTAAGAATCCACGGATATCATAGATAACATTCAAACCCTTCTTACAACGAAAGAAGTTTTCTTGTTAGAAATTTTTCTCGTTAGAAGACATAGATTTTGGGGTTAAGCGCTTAGCAAATGGAAAATCCAAAGACATTGAAGGCCACCAAGTAGAAATCTTAAAAATTGGGGGGCTTTTCCTAATCCTGCACATCCACAAACTCTTTAATCTAGCAGTCAAGCAAGGGTTCCCTACACCTTGGACTCATAGCTCCATTATTCTTATTTTCAAAAGTGGCGATAAAAATAACCCCTCTAATTATCGGACCATTATGATTAGCCCTCTCCTAGCCAAGTTATACGGTGTTATCTTAGAAAAGAAGATCAACGAATGGCTAGAAATGGAAGGGAAGAGGGCTAAAGGCCAAGCAGGTTTTAGAAGGAATCATTCAACCACAAACCACCTCGTTACGCTTATGATCATTGCAGAGGAATGTCGTAATCATAATTCTGACCTTTTTTGTTGCTTTGTGGACTTTAGGAAAGATTTGATACAGTGCCTAGAAATAACCTGTGGAATAGGCTAGAGGAGCTTAATGTTCCTTTTGAGTTGAGAGCTTCCGCGATAAGGTTATACAAAAGGTCATTTCCAAATTTAAGAATAATGAGGGCTGGTCAATGGATATAAACTGTAATATTGGAGTTAAGCAAGGTTTCCCCCTCTCCCCCACCCTTTTTGACATTTACATCGATAAACTAGAAAGATGTTTAGAAGAAGCAGGTTGTGTCAACACGATCTTAGCTAGGATAGTTATCATCCTCCTTCTTTATGCTGATGATATTGTTCTTATGGCAAGGTGTCCCTTTGATCTCGATAAACAATTAAGAATTATCAAATATTTATGCTCTAACATGGGTATGACTGTTAACACCGACAAGACAAAAGTTATGATTATAAAATCTAAGAAAGACACCTACACAAATTTTATTTATGATAACAGTAAACTAGAGGAAGTGACTTCTTACAAATATCTTGGAATCGATATTCATCACAAGCTCAATTGGAACCATAGCATTGAGAAAAGGATTAATGGAGGATGGAAAGATTCTAATTTTGGTCTTGAAAATAATTGTAAATCATCCAACCTGGACATGTGGGATAAAAAAAAGTTCATCTTTGAAACTCTTGTCATCCTTGTTATCTTATAAGGTTGTGAAGTATGGGGGTGCAACATTTCTAGAGAATCTTGGAGAAAGATTGAGCAAATCCAGAAGCGGTTTATAACTTATAACCTCAAAATTAAAAGCAATACACCTTATCATATTCTCCTCATAGAAGTGGGTCTTTCCCCCATCGAGAGAATGGCTATGACTAGGTACCTAATATACAAGCACAAGATAAATAACATGGGAAATGAGAGACTTCCTAAAATTGCTTTAAATTCAAGTCAAAACCAACTACCCCTCAAGCAAAGTTGGTGTAAAGATACGATGGCTTGGTTAGACCATTGGGGCATTGATGAAAATGACACTTTACAGAATATCGATAATGTCAAAAATATTATTACCTTTAAGTTTAAAGATAAATTGTGGTGCAAGGAAAATTTAGCAGTTAAGAGAAAACTAAGATACTATAAGGAGGTCATTAACCTTAATTTGGAAGATCAGAAATATCTCTCGATAGTAACCAGTTTAAAGAAGAAAATTAATATAGCCAAGATTAGAACGAACTCCCATGAGCTTCATAGCGAAACAGGGCATTGGTTTATTCCCAAAACTCTGTGGACGGAAAGGGTTTTCCATCTTTGTGAGTCTATGAGCGTTGATGATGAAAATCACTTTCTCTTAGAGTGCCTTGCTTACACCCACATTAGATATGAGTTTCATAGTAATTGCTAACCTTGGACACTCCTACATTTGGGTCTGAATTCAATGTTAGTTCAACACTTTACATTGAACAAATGTCCAAGGAAAAACTGGAAAATGTTGGTCAAGAGTCATTTTAATTGCGGTGCTTATTTGACATCATAATGTCAATATAATGTTGCTTAAATGACATCCAACAGATGTTACACACGTTGACTACGTGACACTCCATCAATTCAAAACATCCCTTAAGGACATCCATTGGATGTTTAAAAAACCGCTTAAGTGACATTCATCAAGCATTGAAAATTAAACCTATGTATCGTAAGAGATGTATATTCGACATGTATTCCATACTTGAGATGTTTGACAAGTCAATTAAGCAGTTCGTAGGTTTAATTTAAAGAAAAAATACAAAAACTGAGGATGCTTTTGGTGTCCACCATCAATGTTGTTCCAATAATGCAACATTATGAGTTGGTGAAACATCATTTGAACCTCAAGATGGGTTAATATTGTTTGAATGTGCATTGTAAAAAAAAAGGGTCGTATTTGCATTTTTCCCTCATGGATGAAATCAAGTGACAAGATCAAAATCACAAGTGTCTAGTAATTGCATTGGGAAGCACTCTACATCCTAGTATGGGGGAGATATGGTGATATGATGTGATGTACTTGATATATTTTAATAATAAAATAATAAAACCAGTATGGGGGAGATGTGGTGATGTGATGTTATGTGATGTAAAGTGACATTTTAATAATAAAATAAAAAATAAAAAAAAACTTGTGGGCTTAAAAAAATATACATATATTTTAATGAAAATTAAATATATATTATGCTAATCGAATCATCATGATTACTCTTGAGGAGGGGGTGCCTATGATATTTAGAATTAAAATATTAAACTAATTCAAATGAGTTGGTTTTAGTTTATGAGTAAACTAAAATAATAAAATGTATAGATTGGTTTTAGTTTGCCTAGGTGGGGAGTATCACAACCAATGCTCCCAACCACCCAATCTAAGCTCTATTGACTATAATTATGTGTAAGTGATATGTTCACTAAACATTAATATGTGCATAATATGTTTTACATACAGTAATGGATGATAAACGAGTATAAATAGTTAGCACAGAATAATAATATTTTATAGTTTGTGAAATAAAAAAGACAATTAAAATATATAATTATGCATTGAATTCAGTGTCGATGCATTGATTTTTTAGTCTACTGCAATGATTTCAATGTTGGATTGATTGCAATTATTGTTGCATTGAATTCAATGTCGTTACATTGATTTATGAGATTGTTGCATTGATTTCAATGCTGGATTGATTGCAATGATTGTTGCATTGAATTCAGTGTTTGTACATTGATTTATGAGACCGTCGCATTGAATGAGTAACTATTGCATTGAATTTAGTGTCAATGCATTAATTTTTAACATTTTCCCATTGATTTCAGTGTTGCATTGAATTTAGTGTTGATGCATTGATTTCTAAGTTTGTTGCATTTATTTTAGTTCTTTATTTGATTGCAATGATTGTTGCTTTGAATTCAATGTTGAAACATTGATTTCTGAGATTGATGCATTGATTGAGTACATTGCATTGATTCAATGTTATCCGTTTCAATTCAATAGACCACGACTCATGATTGAGTGCAGTGCATTGATTTCAATGTTATCAAATTCAATTCAATTGACTATGGTTCTTGACTGAGTACAGTGCATTGATTTCAATGTTATCCGATTCAATTCAATTGACTATGGCTCTTGATTGATTGCAATGAATTAATTCTAGTGTTATCCATTTCAATTCAATAGACTATGGCTCTTGATTGAGTGTAGTGCATTGATTTCGGTGTCATTCAGTTCAATCCAGTAGACTATGGCTCTTGATTGAGTACAGTGCATTGATTTTAGTGTTATCTTATTCAATTGAATAGGCTATGGCTCTTGATGAGTATAGGGTATTGATTTCAGTCTTATCCTATTCAATTCAATAAACTATGGCTCTTGTCAGTATAGTGCATTGATTTCAGTGTTATCCAATTTAATTCAATCGACTATGGTTCTTGATTGAGTACAATGCATTAATTTCATTTTTATCCAATTCAATAAAATTGACTACGGTGCTTGATTGTGGTACAATAATTCATGTTATCATGTCTTCTCATAATGGAGATATTGATGCTATGCATGTTTCAGAGGAAGTAAGAAAATTAAATATATATTATGCTAATCGAATCATCATGACTACTCTTGAGGAAGTGTGTTTGTTGTATCATAGTCGAAGATAAAATTTATAGCAAGCTCATCCAATTACTCTGCAAGAAGAACATCAGAAAGAAAGAAACAAATCGAAGTCTTCCAGGTATTTTACTATGCATTACTGGGCATTAATATTTATTTGTGTTACTATGAATTCAACATGACGACAAATTCAGCCACAACAAATTACACTTGACCAAATGCAAGAAGAGAGTTAAAGAAATTTTGAAAACAAGGAGCATTTTGCCAAAAATTATCACAATAAATGGCAGTTGACCAACGACAAGAACAAAGAATGACAGATTCTGGTATCTGTTCCAGAGCTGAACATGTAACTGTCAAAGAGGAAAATGATGCAAGAAATGTTGAGATATCCCCAATGGAAGAAATTCAAAATGAGGATAATATGTCAGTATCATATGCAAATATGCTACCAGTAACATTTGCACATAATCTATTTCTTATTGATTATATAATCCACTTACTCTCTTACTATTCACATGTTTAATCATTCAACATTGTTATTCATCGTATTTCTCATTTAACTATTGAAGTTGCATTTTACATACTCCATATGCATAATCATGATCATCTACAAATTTAATGTGACCGCCCTAGACTGCAACCAACCTAGATCAATCTAAACTCTGGATCTACCATGCGCCGAGAGGGATCAAATACCTCGAGGTGAAAACTTATCCAATAAAAGATAGACAATAAAAAAGGTTTTCACCTCTAGGTATTTGATCCCTCTCAGCACCTGTTGGATCCAGAGTTTAGATGGATCTAGGATGGTTATAGGTTTTTCTCACTAGTCATACTCTTAATACAATCTAATGTTTTCCATTGAATTTATTTAAAGTATTGGGGATAGTTAACCCAACAAATAGTAATATGGTGATTTTGAAAAAAAATTCTCTATCTATTCCTTAAATCAATATAACATGATTGACAAGAATCAAACAGAATAAATATTTTGGATGGATTTTAGAGAGGCTAAATATTCTAGTCAATGATGTAAAGGCTGTTATAATTTGGGGAAAGCACTCTTGAAGACAATATCTTGGTGTTTACCATGCAATATTTGTAACATAAGTAGGAGAGAAACCAATGGAACAACTTATTTCATATGATTCTTGTGATCATCAAAAGCATCACCAAGATGAGTTGCAAGATAGAGGACCTTGAATCCTAATAGGCTCTTAAGGATCTTTCATTTCTTTGGCATGAAAATGCAGTGAGGTTTAAAGGATTTTGTTATTCCAGAGGTAGAAGTGAGTGCTTTCTTGTGTACGATTTTCACCCAACATCAATCTATTGCAATTTCTAGATACCAAGGATCATGGAGCATCCCTTCTAATCAACCTTTTGAATACCTAGATACTAAAAGCTTGGGGACCATTAGGGTAATGTCTATTAAAGTATTTGCAATAAAATAAATATAAATTAACTTATTATTAACATAATAAATTAATTGTTAAACAATGCACACACACATCGCAGTGGCAAAGAGGGGGAATAAAAGTAAAAAAAAAACTTATATATAACAATGTTAAATGGTACATAAAACAATACATATAGTACGTTAGTGTATGACATTTGACGTCGATCATTCAAATGTTTAATCTCTACTAAATTATTTCCTTCTAGGTTTTTTCTTTTTTAGAAGCTCCACAAGTTTGGCATTTGCATATTCTCCATGAAACTCTTCTTGGCCTCTTGATTTCATTGGTTCTTGAGAACGCAAGATACATCTTCGTGTAGGATGTCGAGTAGGGTCCATGTTAGCTAGAATTAAAGCAAACCATCTATAAATCACCTCATTCATATTGTACATGAACAAAGAAAATATGATTTTCTAATGACCTCGTTCATGGTACCTAGTGTAGTAGGGTTAACCTATGGTCAATCAACACTTTCACTTAGGCTAAAACTAGCTCTTGATCCATACATGTACTTCATGTAATAACATTCGTAGTTATTGCAGGACCAAAAAATCTAAACTGTTTATAATTAACTATTCAAAATGTACCAACATCTTTGAAGAACATTTCAAAAATCTAGGTTCTAGGAGATTCCAAGGTTGTCATTGATTAGTAAAATAACAAGGTTGCGATTGAAAACGTAAGTCTTAGACATCTTATGCAATAAATCAGATAGACCTTGAGTTTTTTTCAATGGTACAGTTTTTCCCATATCCTCCGTGAGTTTAATTACAAGGACAATGAACTATCAAAGGAGTCCCTCTATCTAGATCCTGGCACTTTTGTTTTGACTAAATATTAGGACAACTAGAAAGTTTTTTCCTGTGCTTTTCAATTTTAACTGTCGAATATCAATTGTTTTCATCACACCCGAAAGTGACAGAGATATATGTAATGTTTTGTCCTATTTTATTTCTATGGTAAAAAGACTTGTGTATAAGTGTAATTTGGTTTTCGAACTTAGATTTTGATAAGACAGTCCTTCTTGGAACAACAAATAGGTGTTAAGAAAGTTTTGGCCTTATTTTCACCAATTCATAGGGACAAATATATGTATATTCTCTACTAATGAATATAAGGTTTTTTTATAAGGAAAAAAACTATTCAAAATGTATTGAACTCATATACCTCCTTGCTGACAATGGATCTATCATCTTTCTTGCCTTTTTTTTTCATTTCAATTAGGGATTTATACCCTCCGGTTAAGGAAATTTTTAGATCTTTAGCGGTGGGCATGGCACCAAAGTCTATTGACTACATACCATAACATAACACAATTTAGTAACAAAATCTTTTAAATTATAAATGAAACAGGGTATTTTTTAAGGATTCTAATATTATACTTAAGTATAGTATTCTAGGCGATTATTTTGGATTGAAAAAAACATATATATAGATAGGTAGATGAATATTATATTTGAAACATACAATTTATTACTAAAACTTGTAAATTTTGGTGAATATTATGATAAAAAAAACATTTTTATGTAAATATAGGCAATATTAGAGACTAAAAATGACCAAATAATGAATTTAGTTTTTGAAATAAGCCCCAAAAAATAGCCAATTGGTGAAATTCCGCCCCTAAAAATTTCCCTGAAATGAAAATTTCAATAATGACAAATTTTAAATATTAGTACTCACATATATCCCTTTTACTTTATCATAGACCCCTAGCCCAAGTCTGTGTTTCCCAACCTTCTCCAATATAGCCTATTTGGCCTTCATATTGTCTTTGAGCCTACGGAAAATGTGAAGTGCATGTTAATGTGATTTAATTAGTATGGGAAAATGCACAGTTATAAGTTCATTGAATGTTATAATGTTATAACTACATTTGTGTCTCTCCAACTCTTGGCTGCAAGGATCCCTCTTTTTTCATCCTCGATTAGTGCATCCCACTCATGTATGGGAAATAGTCCATGATGCTCATAATTGGGGTAATGACTGAGATTAGTATGTTAATTGTCTTGTACTAATTTCAAGTACTTCCCCACCATGGTTTCAACCAAATTTTGGTTGAATATGGGACCAAACAATGTGGTTATTTGTTTCATTAACTCTTTTTTCAAGTTATTGTTTTGGTATTTATAACTTGCTCTAATTGTTGGTGAAAAAAGAGCAAATGGTTTTTCTTGCAATGATTGATAGAACAAGTTATTCCCTAGCATTTCAATCATATATTATAATTAGATATATAATATCAACATTAAAATAGTATAAGTTGTATAAAATGAAAATATGTTGAGGAATTAATAATCATACAAGAAGGTTTAATCCCTTCACTAAGAGCAATTCATGGTCCATCTATAAAGAAATTGATAACTCCCCAATTCTATTGACAACTATTCATGATGTCCTAGGAATCGTATCAACATCTGAGAAATGAGGCACATGATTAGAGGTAGGGGTAGTATTACCTGGGGCTGTAGTAGACTGACAACACCAACACTAGGTGCAGAATGAGGGGTACTAGCAGTGATACCGAGAGTAAAAGCATAAGTTACATGTGCAACGTGAGAAGAGGCTCTATAAACAAATGCATGTATGCTACTCCCAACGCTCGAGGCATCTATTCTTAAGAAGGACTATAAAATAAAACTCTATGTCAAGCACTTGAATTGATAAAAAACAATGTCCTATTCATTAAAGCAATAGATCAAATCCAATTTCAAAAATTATAATATATATTGAACTATTGTATGCTTGAAATAGAAAATTGTATTCTTTAATCGTTTTCTAGAGTGACTTCAGTGACCAGCAATCCCTTAAGTTCAACATCCCATTCATTAACTTGTTTTCTATAGAATGAAAGGGGTTGGGATCATTAAAGAAGTCTAAAGTATCACGATCACAATGAGGCAATGTGGGAGCCTACAAAAAACCAAAACACATAACATCGATAAAAATAAATAAAAATTGAATTAGGACATCAATAAACATTGATCATAAATAACATATACATGGTCATATATTATCTTCTCTTCCTATGGTCATTGGCTTTCCTATGATCAAACTGTAACATAAAAAATGGTATGTTAACAAGATAAAAGATGCATATATCTAAATAGGGATAAAAAATTTCAATTAAGTCCTTCATTCCCATTCTGTAAAATACATTTTAAGACAAACATTACATCAAAAACTTGGCTACATAACAAGACAATAGTTATATTTGATTCATGTGCCTTGAACAAAAAATAGGGAAGAAAGATCTTATGGTTCCAACAAAAAAATCATGTTGAAATATACTAATCAAATCATCTTATTTAGCTGAGTGGTTGAACTAAAATTATGCCATTCGACACATATGGTTCACTTTGTCACAAACATTTCATTTACAAGCATGCTCTTCAAGTTGATGTTGACGAAGAAGTAGGTGTTAAGGAGGCTAGTAAGAACAAGTTATCCCCCTGTATTGCATTCATATATTATGATTAGATAGATAAGATCAACTAAAAATATTACGAGTTGTATAAGATGAAATATGTTGATGGATTAATAACTACTATGGAGTTTTAATCCTTTCATTGGGACCAATTTATGGTCCATCTGTAAGGAAACTAGTAATTTCGTGGTGTTCTTAACAACTATGCCCGACATCCTGGGACTCATATCAACATATGATGAAGGAGGCACAGTCCCGATGAAGGGATTAAAATTTCATGGTAGTTACTAATCTATTATCTTTTTTTGTTTCATACAATGATGAATATTTTTATGTTCATCTTATAAGTCTAATCATAATATATGACTACAATGGCATGCAATAACGAGATTTACCAATGACCTTATTGCAAGAAACTTCAAAATGAACATTAAACTATTTGATAGTATCATATTTAACTTGTTAAGAGAGCACCTCTAAAATCTAAAATCATGAGACTTTTTAAGTATCTAAAATCTTTTAAAAAATACTCTTTCCTGGCACCTCTTCCTAGACCTTGTTTGACTCGATGGTTAGACTGAGATACAAAACATTCACATGCTACATGAAGGCATTGAATCCAAACAACCTGTAAAAGTGGATAGTCAGGAATCATGTATAGGCTCAATCCATGAGAAACCATCTAACAAGAAGTAAACTCATAGGCTCATAGATCCTAAAAGACACTTTTAGGGTCTTCAAATCACCACAAAAATCTAGTACATGGAAATATTCTTTGGAACATAAGTTTCACTACATTAAATTGAGTAAGTTTAGGAATTATTTTTGTTTGGTTCTAGGAATATGGTATATAAAAATTGTTTCTAAGGATAAAGAGGAGATGTATAACAATTGTGGCATGAAAGGGGTTTATGAGGGTTTATGTGAAATAGTATCCTACTTCAATGCAAGACCAACATTGTCAACAATATTGATGTCATGTTTTGTGGGTCCTCCTTAATTTATAATTGTTATGTATATAATGCATTACCAACTATTATTGTAGAACATGTTCCTTTAATAGAATTCCATAGGACATTAGTAATTTTTGCTAGACCAAGATACAAAATATTCACATTCCCTTTGAGCATATTCATAAAGATCCTTAATACTATAATGTTGGTGGTGAACTAAAGGTTTTACAAAGATATTATATAGCATGCACTACCACTACAATATCTTATATAGCTTGCACTAACACTACACTTACAATATGAGCATAAGACATTTCATGATATGTAACATCAACATATGTGTGTGTGTGTGTGTCTGTGTTTGGTTCACTACCTTCAGGTCGCTACATCCAAAGAAGAAATCTAAGGGGCCCACCCGAAGGGGCCTCACCTTGTTAGGATATTTTGGAGCATATCCCCGGCACCAAACTTGGGTGCCTAACCTCGGAGGAACCAGATAATATAACATCAACATATATATAGAAGGAGATCCAATTCTAAGTTGGTTGGGATCATCATTAACACAATTTGGGCATATATATTGAATCCAAACAACCTATTAAAAGTGGATAGTCAAACATCATGTATAGGCTCAACCATGAGCAACCATCTAACAAAGTAAACACATAGGATCATATATCCTAAAAGACACTTTTGGGGTCCTCAAATCACCACAAAAATCATGTACATGGAAATATTATTTGGAACAAAATTTTCACTCCATTAAATTGGGTATGTTTAGGACTTATTTATGTTTGGTTCTAGGAAGATGGTGTATAACAACTGTTTCTTATTATTATAAAATATGATGTATAATAATATTATTGAATGTTCTTAGCGAATTCTTCAACTTATCAGAAACCAACCTCCATCTATAGCCCAATCGAAACAAGGGTTTAATAGATATGTTTTTTTATAAAAAAATAGGCACTTACTAATTTGATAGATATTGTGGAGTCAATTTGTCTCCTTGTGGTCATCACTATCTCCTTTGGGATAATTTCTCACATTCTCCTTTAGCTCAACTAGTCTTGTGGGCTCGATTGGGTGCAAGTTCTACAATTTCGTGGGCTAGGTGTTGGCTTAGGTGGCTTAGGTGGCTTAGGTATTGGTCAAGATGGTAGTGGGTAAATTATTGTATCAATCAATTATGGGCTCCAAGGGCACGGTCAAGATACTATATCGACCAATTGTAGGATCCAAAGGTGTGGTTAAGCTATTGTATCGACCAATTATGGGATCCAATGTGGGTGTAGGCTTGATCGACATGGTTGTTATTGTAGGGTGTTGTAGTGTATAAGTGTAATATGGTATGGAATTTGTAATGGGCATGCATGGGGGGGGGGTCTCCAATATATATGTTATACATTATAAAAACATATATAATATATAACATATATGAAATATATGGTATGTATTATATTCTTTGTAATATATATTATTTATTTAGCTTATACGGTTTTCATTCTATTGTATGGTTAAGGGATTTAGGGGTTAGATATGGGATTTAAGGGTTAGGGGTTTAGGGTTAAAGGGGTAGGTTTTAGGGTTTAATGTATTAGGGGGATAGGGGTTAAATTCACCATCATTGGCATTTTCATTGTCACCATCACCAACATCATCTTCATCATGATCCATCAACTTTATTATCATTGTCACCATCATTGTCATCATCATATTCACAGTCATCGTCATCATCATCATCATTGGTATCACCATAATCATCATTATTGTCATCATATTTTTCATCCCCGTCATCATCATTGTCATCCTCCTCCTCCTCATCTCATCATCACCATAATCATCATCGTCACTATCATCTTCATTGTCATCATGATTGTCATCATCATCATTTTCGTCATCGCCATCATGGTCATTGTCATCATCATCTTCATCATCGTCGTCGTCACCGTTGTCATCGTCATCGTCATCATCATAATCATCATCATCATCACCATAATCATCATTTTCGTTGTCATCTTTATCATCCTCATCATCATCGTTGTCATCGTCATCCTCCTCCTTCTCCTCATTGTCATCATTGTCATTGTCATCGTCATCATCATCATCGTCATTGTCATCATCATAGTCATGGTCATCATCATCATCATCTTCAGCATCATCATCATCCTCATATTCATCATCATTATCGTCAGTGTCAATGTCATCGTGGTCATCATCATCATCATCATCATCATCTTCATTGTCATCATCATCATCATCGTCATCGTTGTCGTCGTCGTCATCATCATTATCATCATCATCATCGTTATTGTTGTCATCATCATTGTCATCATCATCATCAACATCAGCAGCAGCATCAGCAACATCATCATCATCATCACCACCACCACCACCACCATTGCCATGATCGACATTTCCATCATCCTCTATATCCCCTAAATTGTGTAACCCCCAACACTTATATCCACAAACCCAAAAACTTTAACTCTTAATCCTAACCTTTATAACTGTGTGAATGCCTCACCCATCACATAGAACCCTTGTAACCCCTACTCCCTATAACCCCTAACGTGTAGCTCTTATAAGCCTCAAACCCTAATACCAATGCATACAACACTAAATGATAAACCCTTATAACCAATCCCCTTATACCTAACCCTTCCCTAATACTAATGTAGACAACACATGAACCCTATCCAATAACTCCTAATACCTCCAAACATTAACTTATATAAACCCTAACACCTAATCCCTAACCCCTAAATCATGTTATAATCCTTAAACCATATAATCATGTTCACGGGTCGAAAAGACTCGGGGCCAATAGTAGCGGTTCTTCCTAGTAAGAAGTCCCAACTAGACCCCACACCATATTGAATAGGGAACCCGCCCAGATTCTGGCTTAGCAACCATTACTTACTAGGGTTTCACCGGTTGCGGCACGATCCACCATTTATGGTTTTATTTTTAAAAATAATGAAATGCAATATGAGCTACTCTAAGGCCACTAGGGTAGAGTAATTGGTAATGAGTAAATGAGATGAGAACTTGTAAATGGAAGGTTACAAGTTCAAATCCCTATGAATACTAGCTTACAAAAAAAATATGGGCTACTCTAAAATGCAATCCAAAACTATGCTAACCTATCCTAGTTAGGAGTGAGATTAAGAGAGAGAGAGATTAAGAGGGCGAGCAATGAAATAACAGTTGAACATCCATATTCATAATTCATATATTTGTTTTAAGAAGTAGATAAACAATGACAAAATGAAAGCATAAATATGAGAACAGTCTTGATATTCACATCATTTTGGCTTCACTACTCATAGAAACCAAATCTTGAATAGAAATAGCATATGAAATAAGAAACATAAAGTTGTAGGAAGAGTTCATTCAGAAATTTGATATATTATTACTCCATATCCGCATGTGAGAGAACATGAAATAGTTCAAGACATTCATACACATAACAGAAATATATTTGTGTCAAAATAGCTAGTCCATGGCTTCTCCTCATTCACGGTTCAACAATAATACATGAAAAGTTTGAGAGCCAAAAAAAACCCTCAGTAGTGGGTTCCACTTTTATCTTTTCCAGCCATTTTGAATTCCCTTCTTGGACTTTTCATGAAATACATTACATGTAACGTTCGTATTCAATAAATAATGGAAAGTGGGCCCTTGATTTATATACACATGTAAATTGATGCCCAACATGATCACATAAGCCTGAACCAAGCTTCTTTCATACGATTTGTATCATACAAGGTCTTCAGTCAATACGATATTCCGGGCCGTTGATGATGTGGTCCTTTTTACGTCTTCATTTCTATACTATTTTGTAGGTAAAATGATGTGGTCCTTTTTACGTCTCTTAAAATCTGTAATGTCGAAATTTCACTCTAATCTCACTTCCCCTCCAACATAAACTTGCAACGGGCTATACTGTGAGCAATGTATTAAGCATAGTCTCAACGAACTAAGGCCCAACCTCAACAATCATCTCCCGTGGGGATTCAAGAAGTCTAAAGGAGGGATCACTTTCCAATCCTTTAAAACCATATCTGCATCTGAAGGAATTGGTTATCTGACTAATAATACCATATTTCGAATGTGCCTATAATAGAGCCTTGTCGAAGCATAGTTGGTGTTGTGAATGAATATTTAAGTGGCAAAAGTTTCTGAAATTTCAATACTACCTCACGACATGATATTTTCTAGATAGTGTCAACAACGATTCTTAAAAGTGCATGTAAGCTCGCATGCCATGAACAACCAACATCCAAAGAGAATCAAAGCTGGAAATAGTTAATGGGTAACTGGAAGAGGAATAACATTCCATGAGCGTTTTGGTAACAAGGGTAATAACATTCTTTTTGAAGAAGGTATTGGAATTTTACAACACTACAACATGAAATTGTCATTTTTCATCGTGGCTTGGAATGATCACCTCACATCATAAATGAAACTATAGAATGTGCATTTGTCATTGATCCACTATCATGAAAAATGTGCAACTTAATCATGTAATGAGTGCAAGAATGGTCTTCTAGTCATGATCGTTCAAAGTTGGTTATTTTATGGTAAGTTTGTTGATATAAGTTGTGGAATATGTTTAAAATCAATGCCATATTCAAATCATTCAAATAATTTTGCAGTGAAGGCTGCACTCCATGGGTGGCCAAGAATAAGGTGTTATATGGTAAGCGGGCTAAAGGCCAGGGAGGTTTTAGAAGGCATCACTCAACTATGGACTACTTTGTTACACTTAGGGTCATCGCGAAGGAATGTCGTAATAATAAGTTTGATATGTTTTGTTGCTTTGTGGACTTTAGAAAAGATTTTGATATGGTGCCTAGAAATAACCTATGGAAGAGAATGGAGGAGCTTAAGGTTCCTTTTGAGTTGAGAGTTTCCGCAATAAGGCTTTACGAAAAGGTCATTGCGATGCTTAAGAACACTAAGGGGTGGTCAACGGATATAAACTGTAATATTGGAGTTAAACAAGGCTCCCCCCTCTCCCCTACCCTTTTCAGCATTTACATCGATAATCTAGAATGTCGTTTAGAATAAGTAGCTTGAGCAGGCATGATATTAGCTAGGATAGTTATCATCATCCTGCTCTATGCTGATGATATTGTTCTTATGGCAAGGTGTCCCTTTGATCTTGATAAGCAGTTAAGAACTCTCAAACATTTTTGCTCTAATATGGATATGATTGTTAACACTGACAAGACAAAAGTTATGATTATAAAATCCAAGAAAGACACCCATGCAAACTTTATTTATCACAATAGCAATCTGGAGGAAGTGACTCCTTACAAGTATCTTGGAATTGATATTCACCACAAGCTCAACTGGAACTATAGTATTGATAAAAGGATCAACGGATGGTGGAAAACTTATTTTGATCTTGAAATCAATTGTAAATCAACCAACCTGGTCATGTGGGATAGAAAGAAGTTCATCTTTAAAACTCTTTTCATCCTCTTTATACTTTATGGTTGTGAAGTATGGGGTTGCAACATTTCTAGAGAATCTTGGGGAAAGATTGAGCAAATCCAAAAGCGTTTTATAACTTATAACCTTAAAATTAAAAGCAATACACCTTATCCTATTCTCCTCTTAGACTCGTGGGTCTTTCCCCCATCAAGAGCATAGCTATAACTAGATACATGTTGTACAAGCACATGTTAAATAACATGGGCGACAAGAGACTTCCTAAAATTGCTCTAAAATCAAGTCAAAACCAACTGTGGCTCAAGCGGGGATGGTGTAAAAATAACATGGCTTGGTTAAACCATTGGGGCATTAACGAAAATGACACTTTGCAGAATATCAATAATGTCAAAAATATTATTACATCTAAGTTTAAAGAGAATTTGTCGTGCAAGAAAAATTTAGAGGTTAAAAGAAAATTAGGATACTATAAGGAGGTTATTAACCCTAATCTAGCAGGTTAGAAGTATCTCTCAGTATTAACTAGTTCAAAGAAGAAAATTAATCTAGCCAAGATAAGAACGAACTCTCATGAGCTTAATAGCGAAACAGGATGTTGCTCTATTCCTAAAACTCTGTGGGTGGAAAGGTTTTCCATATTTGTGAGTCTATGAGCGTTGAATATGAAAACCATTTTCTCTTAGAATGCCCTGCTTACACCCTCATTAGATCTGAGTTTCATAACATTTGCTACAACTCAAACCTTTCTAACCTCCTATCTTTCCAAAACTATAGTGAGCTAGGAGAGCTTCTCAACAAGATTTTTGAACATAGGAATAAAATTTTAAAACAAATCAAATAATACTCTTCTTAAGGTCCGATAGACCAAAGTTGGTTGAAGGGGACGCTAATCATCGTCATCTTCATATTAAAAAAAATTCATAGGCCTGAAACTAGCATATGCCTACATCTTATGAGATGTCTATAATAGTCACTAAATTTTTAAGAGAGGGAGGGTGTTGGTATTATTTTAAATCTCAAGGACTCGACGCTTACATTTTAACCAGTGCAAGGAGAGCTCAATGGATTAGAGGTATAGGATGGAAAAATGATGGTCAAGACTCGGATTATGCCACGTTCCTATTAAATTTCCTCTTGGCAACTTGCATTCTCTTGCATCGACGATTTAAAACTTGTTGCGCAAATTGCTTCTTCAGTGCAAGGGACCAAAGACTTGAAAACCATTGGAGTCTTAGAGGACAATGGCACAGTAACTTTGCTTCACAAAGGGTTGGATTTCTAAGCAACACCGATTAATGGCTAGGTTTGTTGGGAAATAATCAGAGGTGTTTTGGCACTTCTGGGACTCGAAATTTAATTCCATGAGTTGTGTTGGATTCATAATGATGATCTTGTTAAATATGGATAGGTTCATTAATTTTTTTTCACTTTCATCGACCCCCAAAATTATGAGCAAAAACATTTTTTAATGAAAGTTGAGGCCTCATTCTTGCAATTGGCTTGCTCAAATTTAATTTTGTCAGCTTCTCCACTATCTGTGATATATAGGATAACATTGCGCTAGCTGGGATTAACACCAACCATCACTGGTTGAAATATTTCAATCCTTGAACTAGATCAATTGATCACCTAGTGCACCTCATGCTTGGCAGCTAGCGAAAGATCGAGTCATTCTTGAAACCAACTGTAAGTTAACCAGTGAACAGTAGACATCGTATTAAGATGGTTCGAGATGAGAGAGGATATCAATACTAGGAAAAATCACTTACGACATGAAATACAAGGAGGATGCTTATGGCCCATGAGATCAACCAAACACAGCCTAGATGAAGTTGTTATGTTCATTGATTTAATCAGGAAAGGCTTCAATGATTAGTGAAATAACATTTCCAAAGATGTGATTGATATAAGAGGGAACTCATTAGGTCATGGCATAGACCGGAGGGTAGCAACTTATTCCAGCTTGACAGTTTCATCATGGTTCTCAAATTTCTCAAGGCAAGGTAGAAAGCAAAGTTGGGAGATGTTGATTGGAAACCACACATAAGAGATTCAGAGGCTATATAGATGAACTCAAAACTGAGACTTAGAATTCTCAATTAACTATGAGATACCTAACGATGATCACAACAAAGCAAGTCATCGGTGAAGGAAAAAAACTTCAATAAAACGATTCAAATTACTCATTCAAGGATGACAATGGCATTGATGAAGATCAACATGAAGTTATCAATAGACATTCAAGAAATCAAAATTCATTTAGATTATTCAACATTCATAGATCAATCTAGGTTACACTCAGAAACCCAAAATTTAGTATGGGGGGGCCCTACTTTTCATCTCCAAGTTCAAGAAAAGAAGGGGAAATTATTGTGGCCACAACAAAC
Organism: Larix kaempferi; assembly: GCA_027924585.1. NCBI lineage: Eukaryota > Viridiplantae > Streptophyta > Pinopsida > Pinales > Pinaceae > Larix > Larix kaempferi. The sequence continues at coordinate 4,190,951 of BSBM01000397.1, read as the reverse complement.
CCCTAAACGATAACCTACATAACTTATGTAACATTATCTTCAATATATACACTACAATAAAACCTTGTCATCAGTGTCCCTTTTAGCTTCATTTTTTGCTTCCATTTATCAAAAGTCAATGTTATTTCACGAGATGGTGCTAAATTTGGTGTTATTTCCTGCACCAAATTTAGCTCCAGGTTTAATGCCAGATTTAGTACCAGATTTAACGCTAGGTTTTGCACCAGATTTAGTGCCAGGTTTAGTACTAAGTTTCTTGAGTGACTAAATAAAAGCAAGGGAAATTTTTCAAAAAGAAAGCTAAGTAATATCAAAGGTTAAAAATAAGTGACTTGTCTCAATCCTCATGAGTTGGAGGGAATTTCAATTATTTTAATTTCAATTCCTAGTTTTCCACATAAAAGTCCCTCAAAACCTACACTTTTATTATTTTCTCATTTCTTCTCTTTCTCTCTTCTCTTGTCCATCCTTATCATATCTCCGTCAAGGTTTCCTCTCTTAGGGTTTCATCCTCATGGAGGATCTAGGGTTTTGGTTTCATGGAGGAACCTCCATGATGAAGATAATGGATTATCCTTCCCTTTTCCTCCTTCCTTCCTATTTTTTTCCTTTATTGATTTACTAATGTTTATTGTTGTTTTGTTGTTGCAAGTTTAGGGTTTCATGCATGGAGGAGAAGGTAATGACTTCTCCATTCCATTCTCCTCATTCCTTCCTATTTTATTTTTATTTTTATTTATTTATTTTTTAAGGCTTATTGTTATTTTGTTGTTGCAGGTTTATGGTTTTTGGCATAGAGGTTAGGGTTTCCATGGTGAAACCTCCATAAGGAAGGTAATGGCTTCTCCTTTCCATTCTCATTTTTCCTTCCTCTTTTGCTTTGTTTTTTCTTTATTGATTTTCTAGTTTTTTTGTTGTTGTAGGTTTAATGGAGAAAGAAGAAAAAATGGGTTTTGGGGGTTTTCTTTAATGCATATATCTAGTTCATGGGTATGGATTAAGGAATACCCTTGCATTAATGTAATGAGATCCTATTTCAAATCCTTGCACCCATCTATCTCTTATTGCTTTTAACAAGTTATATAGCTTGACGAGAACCTGACATTGTTCTCATTTTTGGGGGGGTCAATTTTAGTAGTTGTTTTTACCTCCGTTTCAAAAAGTGTGTATACTAGTAGCACCATTTTTTATTTTGAGACAGTTTTTGTGATTTTGAAACTTCTTGGTCATATGAAAACTATAACTTTTATTTACAAGGACGTTTTTTCAAAGTTTACTAAAAACTATACATTTAGTAGCTACTTATAATGAAAAAAAATATACATTTTTTAATTTTGTTAACATTTAGAAGCTAGATAGAATGAAAAATATATACATTTTGGAAGTTTTTTCTTTAAACTTTTCTCTTAAATAAGTCATTTTTGGGGCAAATTTGTAAAAAAATGAGAAAATAAAGCCATCACAAACCATTTTTAACATATTTTCAGTTATTTTATGTTTAAAAATGATTATATTTAACATTATTTTCTATAAAGTGTTGATTCACATAAACTGAACAAAATGCATACCATATATTTGAAAATAACATATTAAAACCACAATATGCACTCTCAAAATAAAATTTTAAATTCAAAACATTACAAAAATATATTCTCAAAAATTTGTCAAGTTTGACATTTTCCTCAGAATCGCGCCGCCCATTGGAGCGGCGCATTGGGCACCCAAAGAGGGCTTAGGGGAGGAGCGGATATTTCCCCCACAGCTCAAAGGGGCCCGACACAACAAAGTAAAAAAATCAAAATTTAAAAAAAGAAATATGGAAAAAACAAAATGAGAAAATAGATTGATTTTTTTTCGAAAAGCAAAAAAAATTATAATTTTTATGAACAACAATTTCAAAACAATTTATTTTAACAAAATGTAAACAAAATTAAAATTAAAAAGTATATATATATATAAATAAAACCCAAATAAAAAATACCTAAAGAAATTTTTAAAAGCATTTAAAATTATAAAAACTTAAAAAAAAACAATTTAAAAAAAATAAACATTATAAAGAAAACAAATTATCAAAACTTAAAAAAGAAACATTTCAAAAAAAAAAAAACTAACCTATCTATCCCCCCCCTCCTCCCTCTCTGCTAACCCTCCCTTGCCTACCCTCCCCCATACCCCTTCCCCATCCTCCTCCCTCCCTCCCCCCATACCCCTCCCTCCCCTCCCCTCCCCTCCCCTACCCATTCCCCTTGGAGGCCCTTTGGGCGCATGAGGCGCGGCGGCACTGTTCCCTCGTGCCCCCAAAGAGCCGCACAAGGTGCGACACGATTTTGAGAATCACACCGCCCCTTGGGTGCACGAGGGAGCGGCATCACCGCCCCTCATGCGCCCAAAGGGCCACCAAGGGGGATGGGTAGGGGGAGAGGGTGGAGGGAGGGGGAGGCGAAGGGGGGAGGGGAGGGAGGGGAGGGGAAGGGGAGAGGTGGGAGGGAGGAGCATGGGGAAGGGGAAGGGGGTGGAGGGGAGGGTTAACGGAGAGGGAGGAGGACGAGGGGGGAGGGAGTCAGGGGAGGGGAGACGGGAGAGGAGGTGGGGGGCGATGTAGGTTTTTTTTTGTTTTTTTAATTTTTTAATTTTTTTAAGTGTTTTAAAATTGTTTTTTGTGAGTTTTAAAAAAAAAAAATTATAATTTAAAAAAAAAAAATTAAATGGTTTTTTTTAAATTTTTATTTTTTATTTTTTAAATGATATATTTTAAAAGTTTTTATCATTTATGTTTTATAAAGTTTAAAAAAAATACATTTTTGGACGAGTTTTTTAATTTCGTTTTTTTATTATGAATATTATTAGAATTTTTTTGTTTTATGTAGAAAGGGTGGTGAAATAATTTCTTGAATAGTTTGTGTTAAAAAGAGTGCAAGTTTTATATAAAGTTACTAAGAGATCTAATAAATACAATTTTAAATTTTGACAAAACGATATAATAATGCCATTTTTTTTAACAGAAACACATATTGTATATAAAAAAAAGCCGTGGTCGTGAACCAAATTGTCAGAGTACAAATGGGCCATATTGGCAATGAGCAGATTTCTGATTCACCGAATTGATGACCTGAGTGAGCCTTTATTGGTTGAGTGGGAAAAGTTAGCTTAAGAAGCTTATTGTAGTGGTCTGAGTGAAAATTATTCTCTGTAAGGGCTAAAGAATACTGTAAAAGAATATGGCTATCGAGGATTGTTGAATTGCTTAAAGAAGTTGAAGAACTAGAGAAGAATTGACTATGCCTATCTAGAATCAAAGCTAGGCTTCCACCGTTGCTGAGAGGTGGGTGTTGTATGTTTCCATGAAGGGAATCTTCAAACTTTCTACAAATTGAGATGGATCACTACTCCTTTTAACTCTGGAATACGAGCTTGAGAGAAGGCTGTGTGATGCTGATAAAGTTACCGAGTAACTCACTATCTGGAGATCGTGCTTGGATAATTGAGCTGCCGGTGTGCTAAATATTGTCAATCTTGAACAATTGAAAAGAAGAAAAGGTGAGTCTTTTCCTATCGTGAATCTTAGCCAGGCTGAGTGTTCAAGATGGCGTTCTTCAAACTGACTGAAGACTGCGATGAGAAGCTTTTTCTCCTTTTAATGTTGAATAAAAAACGAGGAAGAGTACAGAGCTTATGCTGAGGTTGTTGCCAGGATGTTCTCAACTGGAAATCTTACTTGGATAGATTGTATGCTGATAAGTGAAAGGAATTGTTAAGCTCTAAATCAGGAGTAGCTTGGAGGTCAAAAATACTCTGTGTCCAAGGAATGTAGGATGCTCTGCGCCTTCAAATTGACAGAAGTGATTTTGCCTGGAGTGGTGCTGATGGACATCACTTTCAAAAGTGGAGTTGCAAGTTCTTCGAACCTGTAGTGAAAGTCTTGAGAAGTAGTGTTTTTCTAAAATAATAAGCTTGGAATTATCAGCGATACTAATTTTTCAATCCCACATCAGGGACCATCTTCAAGGTGTTGGAGATAATTCCTCCCTCCATCTGTCTATATCCACCAACCTCCGTACACGGAGTTAATGCAATTAGGTGGACAAGTAAATGAGCCTCGGGTGAAGAGGCATCATATGTTCAATGTATTTCGGGTTGCTCATTCGGAGGTTCTGGAATGTCGTAGAAGAGCCGAGAGCTCCATTCAGAAACTCTACCTCCTCGGTCGAATACTTGGTTTTCTGTTTTTGCCCCATGCTGAATACTCTGTTTTGGGGGGTTTATGCTCTGCCTCCACAAACTCTGTCATGGTATCAGAGCCATATGGTTTCTATGATCCTGTGAGCCACACGATCCGTCGTCCCTGCAACGCCCTCGAGAATCTTAATGCGTGCCTTGGTCTCCTCGCACATTTTTTCTTCACGAACTCCTCTTTTCTCCCAATGATACCGCCTACCTTCTGCACCTGAACAATCAGCCTGAACACTGTCTCGCCCGGCCATCCGGGCCATTTCTTCTCCGCCGGATCGTCCCCGGGCTCGACCTCCCGACCTCGTTTCTGGCCCACCGTAGTGTTGCCGCTCGGAGCATTGGGGCTGGAACTGAACTTCCCTTCTCCTGAATGTTTCCCTATGCCGTTCTCTCCCTCGTGCGCAGCTAACGCCATTTGTGAATAGAGCGTTGAAAAGCTTCAAATGAGGATAAAAATCGTGCTCAGTAGTAAGTAGTAGGCAAGGATTATTCCAGAAAAGACTGCAATTGCTTGCCAGAAAATGAGAAGTTGCAGCTTATTGTGGCACTCGATAAGCGGGCAGGCCTACGTCTGAAGAATAGTCGAAGAAGCCTCCAAGAAGGGAGAGGCCACCTCAGAGAGATTTGATGGGTAAGACCGTTTTATATGAAGCATAATATTAAAAAAGTAAAGAAGAGAATTGTGTTGCAGCTGAAGTTCGTGGAGGAGCCGAGGCTGTGTGGTTGTAGAAGAGACCGCCAGAAGAGCCTGTGGGAGCCCGTGGTCCAGTAGAAGAGTGAGACCAATCCATCAGAGGTTCGTGAGACCTGTAGTCGTGAAGGAAGTGCGGAGAGGAGGAGAGCCCATGGACGCCGAAGGAGGAAGCCGTCAGAGCCTGCTAAGAAGGCGTCACCGGCTAAGAAGGCCGTTCCTGCCAAAAAAAAGGAGTCTACCTCTTGACTGCTAGAAGAAAAGGCGCCTATGCTGTTTCTGGCCTTTTGGCAGTGGAGGTTTGTAAAGGTGCTGCCTTGACTGGACTTTTTGACTCTGCAATCATTTGGGCCTTCTGCGAGTGCTGAAGCTCGTTGGTGAGCAAGGCCCGAATTCTAGGCCTTTTGGCAATGGTTAGAAAATGAGAAAGCTCCTCCATGTCCGCGCTCAAATCGCTCGCCATTATAACTTGACTGCACGGCACAGGAACAAGGTTGAAGTCGAGGACGTCAGGGTTTTTCAACAGAACCAGAACGCCACCCCTGCAGATAATATAAAGAAAGGTTCTTTACAGATTTCTTGTATTTCGTGTGTGTTCATTTCAGTTCTAGAAGGTGTTAGTGTGCTCTGTGCATGAATATTATGATGAAACGTATGCATGCCAATTATTAAAATAAGAATAAGGGTCGCCGCAGGAAAAGCGCTCAATCGCCGTAAATTCACCTTTGCTGGGTTTTGCGTTTGATGACAACCATGCTGAATTGGCGCAGAAAATTTCTAATAGATTACTTTGTTTTGCTCTGTCTCCTCCTGCCATAGAACCTTAAATTGTAATGAAAATGCCCCAGGCATAGAAAAGCCAAGAAAATTAAAAAAAACAGAGTGTTTTTGCATTAAGGGGGCGTTTTTGACAGGTCTTGCAGCCAGCAAGCAAATGTATATTTTTTTTAGGGGGCGATAGGGAAGGAGAAGCAAGTAGGAGACTTGCAAGAAGAAGACAAGTGCCAGCACAGAACACCTTCAACACAGAAGAGCAAAAATGGGCAGAAAGTCCAGGTCTAGACAAGCCAAGAAGAAAGAAAATCAGTGGAGCAGAGTGGATCTGCCATCTCCTCCACAGTTTAATGGCACGAATTTTGCCATATGGACAAGTAGAATGAGGGTATATCTACGGTATGTAGATACACATGTTGAGCTAAATGATGAGGCCAAAGATGCTTTGGCATTGCATCTCATCCAACTAGCTGTGGATGACAGATTGATGCAAATTATTACAGCAGCAAAGACTTCTAAGGAAGCATGGTGCATTCTAGAGGAAGAATGCAGCGAAAGGGGGAGCAGCCATAAAGAAACAGCTGTTGTTGTGGTTCAAGTTGAAGTTGAGAAGAACCTTGAAGCCTCTGTCAGTCAAACAGAGCACAAGAAGTTTGAAATGAGTGAATCCCACATTGCAGTCAAGCATGTGGATGTTGTTGAGGTTGAAGAGGAAGCTGCCATAGCAGCAGCAGAGAGTGTGGAAGCAACCCAAGAAGGTACAGGCCAGCCAAGTGAGGTTGAATGTGATGAAGAGAAGCTCATGAAGAGCAAGCCCAAGAGGGTGGAAGTTTGTGAGTTTGCAAGTATAAACAGCAATCAGTGTGCAATTGACAGCCATGAAGAGCGGAAAGCTCAAGAAAAATATGATGAGGAGATTCTCTCAGAGGAAGAATTGCTGATTTTGAAGGAGGAAATCAGCTTGATTGATGAACTATTGAATGGAAAAACAGCCGAGAAAGAGATTTCAGCTGAAAACAACAATGTGTATGTTGAAAATAAAATTGAAAAAGACAGCAGTATCGCTGCAAACAAGGATGAAGAGGACAGCAGCATGAAAGCTGCAAAGATGAGTGAAGAAGGCAGCCATGTAGCTGCAAAAGATGAAGGAAAGAGTGACAGTTTTGCTACAACAGTTGAGTCAGTTGAAAATGAGGAGATGGATGAACAGGATGAAGGATGTGAAGATGAAAAGCTAGTTGAAGAGATCTTTGAGAAATGGAGTCCTGAAGAGATAAGGTACTATTATGAGCTTATGTGGCAGCAAGCCATAGATTCACAGGTTCCTGAAAATATGAAACCTGAAGATAGCATGTGGGAATATCATATGATGAAAACAACTCTGAATTTCATTGAAGGTGAGGAAACATGGAAGAATGCCATTGGCAAGTTCGATGACATAGATGGAAGAATGAGACCAAAAGAGCTTGAAGAAATACGAAAGAAGAAGGTGAGAAAGAAGAAGAAAACGAGAAGGATCGTGGAGTACAAGGTCTGGAGCAAACGGAAGAAAAAGGCCGGTGAAGGTAAAACAAATTTTGACTTGTTTTGTGATTGTATGTAAGCCTAGCTGAGACTTAGACCAGCAGGCATTAATGTTTCAATGTTTTTTGTTAAAATCCCATGAAGGCATTGCATATATGCTTTAGATGTTAGTAGTATGATTATGGTCGGAATTATGGGGGAGTGTTGGAGATAATTCCTCCCTCCATCTGTCTATATCCACCAACCTCCGTACACGGAGTTAATGCAATTAGGTGGACAAGTAAATGAGCCTCGGGTGAAGAGGCATCATATGTTCAATGTATTTCGGGTTGCTCATTCGGAGGTTCTGGAATGTCGTAGAAGAGCCGAGAGCTCCATTCAGAAACTCTGCCTCCTCGGTCGAATACTTGGTTTTCTGTTTTTGCCCCATGCTGAATACTCTATTTTGGGGGGTTTATGCTCTGCCTCCACAAACTCTGTCACAAGGGACGATAAGCTCAAGTGAACTATTATCATCTTTTTTTTTTTAAAATAGTAATAAGATCTCGTATGATAATCCAGTTTGGGACCGACTTTTTCCAGAATGGCGATCTTCAAACTGTCAGAAAACTGCGTTGAGAAGCTTCCACTCTTTTTTAAGCTGGAAAACAGGCTGGATGAGAACTGTGCTATGCTAAGATAGTTGCCAGGATTCTCTCTAACTGGAGGTCGTGCTTGGATAGGTAGTCTGCTGGTGGAGAAAAGGATACGGTGTGTGTAACATCCCGAAAATTCACAAAAATTTTAAAAAATTCAACGTAATATTTATTGCTTAAACTAACTATGCAGAAATGTAATACATGTTTAATTGTTTATTTGAATGACATGCTGAAGTAAATTGTTGTAGTGATTATGCTTGCGTATTGTTTTTATTATGCGATGTTGTCGATGTTCTAAACAACTTGTTGCTTTTGTTTATAAAAGTGCTAACTGTTGTTTCTTCTTTTGATGATGAAGGGGTCCTATGGGCACCCCGAAGCTTACTTAGCTATTAGCTAAAGCATTTGAATGTTCTTGATGCATATTACAGGTAAGAGAGTAATATTGTTTTGAAAGTGAAAAACTACGGAGATCCTCAATCTCATCAAATAGCTTTGAAGTTTTTTAAAGAGAAAAATAGAATAACTTGTGAAGTTTTTCAGGGATTTGATCAATGCTCAACTATATAACTATATCGTATCTTACTCTACTCTCAAATTCTATGTTATCTTGACTACACAAGTGTTTGAACAAAATGATTACTGAAAACATGGTTTAAGTAAATCAAATCGTACTTGAGGAAATTATACTAAGTATTTTATGCTTGAAGTGATAGGATCTCATCCTAAATGCCAAAGTAATTTCAATTATGTTCTTTGCTCCTATGCAATATATACTTGAATCTAGGTTTGATGTGTGCTAACCACTTTAAGCATTCTATTAAGTATGCCAAGGTAAAAATTAGTAATTGTGTCTATCAATAACACTATTGTTATTCATGCTTCTTCTAGGTTGATAATATAAATATTATCACCACTAGGCACATTGTATCAATAGTTTAAGATATAGTTGCACTATGTGCTTTTCATAGTCTTATTATAATACATAAGGTTTCGATAATAATCATCGTGATATTCTAAATGCAAGTTGGCAACTTTTACTATGAAATAAAAGGTATTAAAAATATTATGTAACCCCTTTGATAATGTTGCAGGTCTCCAAGGTGATGGTTGAGACTTTGGACTAGGTCATCGTGTAAAGGTATCATGCTAAGGCACAATGATACGATGGTTTGATAATTGGTAACCCATACTATAATCTAAGGCCCAAAGGTTACACGAAGATATCCTGGTTGCATGGATCGTTGGTCTGTCAATGTACTGGTGGTAGATAGGAACATTTAAAGTGCATTAAAGTGATGATAGTGGAATGCCAGTTGGAATCCACCGTGGCTGGATTGACGTGGTAAATCTTGGTAATAGCGTAACCTAGCAACACTTTGGATTACCTCGGCGATGGTGATGAACTTGGAATTCATTTTGTAAGGAGTGGGTGTAGTGTGGCCGACAAGCCTACGTTTCTGTAGGGTTTCAAAGTTGGTTCTTGAGGACTCCTTCCTCAGATTCGATACCACGACCTGTAAGGGGATATTGATATTTCCAGGGTTTAAGAGCCGATTCAGTACCGTGGAGGTAATAGCTGCATTCATCAAGCAATTTTTGAGTGACTCTGGATGCAATGTCGGTTGCAGAAGCTATCGATTTCGACCTTTGGTTTAATAAAGGTAATGTCTTTACTGAACTTCTTATTGTTGCGCCGTCAGTAATGTTTTAAGCTTTGGAACTAAATTTAACCACTCTTTGTGTTCATGGCAGGTGCTGTCGTCTACAGGGTTCTATGCTCAAGCTAAGTGGGAAACCACTATTTGAAAATAGTAAGTCTCGGTGGTTTCCCCTGTAGGTTTCTCCCGGAAACTGTTGGTTGTGTTTGGTTTAGCCGGAGCTTTCGATTTTATGAAGGTGTATTCGTCGTTGTAATGCTTACATGCTGGGAAGCATGCGTAGGGAGGATTGAATCCTTGACCTACCCTTATGATGCATTCTACAGTTTTATTGTATGTCAAATATATGATTTGTTCGCAAGGGTTTAACCCTCGACTATTTGGATAAATGAGAAGGGTTTCGGCCTATGTGTTTTTATACTGTGTTTGTGAATCTAAGTCTGAGAGCGATGCTCCAGGGATATATGTTAATTTAATTCAGTGATTGTAGTAACTTGTTAATGGTTTGAGAGCCAAGGCTTAATGCTTCATTTTGAAACCTCAAACCCTAAAGTATAACTTTGTTTTGATGTATGGAACTGTAGCTTCAAATTTAGTTTTGTTTATGTAAATGAATAATATCGATGGTAGTTGAGTTTGCTATTGTAACATGTCTACTTTTGTTTTGTTTAGAGCTGGGTTTCATACCCAAGCTAGTTATGCAAAAGAACGACTATTTTACAGTTTGAAGGCTCAAGACCTTTCGTCAATAATATTTCCTGTGATATGTTTTCAACTATACATGATGTGACTGCATATATAAAAAAATATATAAGGCATAGTGGCTCAGTCTAAACTCTGTTTAGTGAATACTATGTCTTTTTTTAAGGGTTTCGGTTACTAGTATTAATACATGGTAAGTGTAGAGATGATGAAGGTTTCGAAGTTATAAATGCAAATGTCTTCTAAGTGGTTGACTCAAACTTGGATAATCTTATCTGATTCGGCAAGTGTCGAGTGAATACTAAATGTTATAATAGAGAATCTGGGGTTCTGTCAATAATAGGACATTCATCCAATACTGACTTGTTTTGTGTTTAAAGATCTAATGATAATGATGATATAAGTGTTAACAGTTCTATTTACTCTGTTTGTAATGATAGTTGTTTCCAATCGTGAATGTTGGTAACTGTTTTGATATTAAATAAATTTAATACAGATTGGATAGAAGTCTTAATAGAAGTTCAAAAGGATAGAGAGAAAAATAGTAAGAGTCTATATAAAAAAATGTCTTTTTGCAGAGGTTAGAAAACATGGAAATGTTAGACTCTATTTAAATTTGTTTACTGCAAAAAAAAAGATATTGTCGTGTCTGAATAATATGGATATCTCTTTGATTGATTTCCAGCTATTTAAGTTTCATAAAAATTGATGAATGTCTAAAGTGAAATTCTAGTACTATAATCCTTGAAAATGAAAAGAATGTGTATAGCATTTATCTACTGTAAAGTAACAGTTGAACTAAAATAAAACCCTAGGTCTTGTGCAGAAAATGAGATGTTTTACTTCTACTGCTATAGAAATATCATAATGTCTTTATAATATGAATGTTGTTATGTTTTTCTGATTCTAGACATAAGATAATTTTAAATTTACAGAATATAACAATAAGGGAAATTTTACAAGAAAGACATAACAAATTCAGTCTATTCAATTTCTGCATATTCATCCATCTATTTTTAATTTTTCCCTTCCCTGTACTAGAGTATGGTACACAAACAGTACATGGAAAAATACAGGGAAGATATTTCATTCTATCATTTCATATTTTCATTCAACAGTATATAGAATCATAAACAGATAAGAAATTCAAAACTTTTACTTCTGCATTATCAATATTTAACTAAAGGATACTAACTCAACATCTACAAAATTTAAATGATAACTACTTAGGAAATGAAATAACAAGTAGAACCTGCAGCTGTAGATAGGGTGGACAAACACCCAAGGAGGCCTGTTCCTCCCAACCTTCTCCAGAAGAAGCAATCAAACTACTTGCCTCCTTTGGACCACCGAGCCTGTTTACTGAACCACTAGGTAGAAGACTCTGTGTAGAAGCACGACACTCAGGTTGTATAACTAGAAATCAATGGAGACTTGCCAAACACCTCAATATTTGCACTTAGCAATAAAACTCTGCACTCAGCAGTAATAAGGCAGACTTACACCATGATCAAAAACCTAGTCTTCCCCTCATCGAATCTCTTGTGTGCATACAGCAGAACCACAAGGTAATTTTCCTCGTCAGGAAAAGTGTTGAACCTCAGTCCAAATTTGATGGCTCTTAAAAAGATGCCTAGGTCTTTTTTGGTGGTCAGTTTTCAATGAATGAGCCTCAAGCTCCAGTCCCATCTTTCAGGGCACTATGACCACAATTCAAGGGAGTTGTCCCATACCGACAGCTAGTTACTTGCCTCATGATGTTGCTATTTTTCCATTGCCTTCTACCCCAGATTCCATTCCACCTCGTGGGTTAGTAAACACTCTTTCAATAGTTCTCCTTGGGTGAGTGTCTCCTATTTTATTTATTTAAATAATAATATTGTGCAATTACAGTCATCCTTGGACACTTGTCCAAATATAAAATTTTACAATAAAAGTTAAGATAATGTTTTCTTCAAACATAAAATGTTTTCAGCAAAGGGGTATGTTATAGTGTGCTATGCATCAGTAGTAGCTTAGAGGTCAAAGAGACAGTAAAGATTGTGCCAGGAGTGGTGCTAAAAGACTTCACTTTCAAAAGAGGATTGCAAAATCTTTGGACCTGTTGGGAGAATCATGACTTATGGAAGATGATGAGTTTCAATATCAGTATCAGATAGTTTCAGAATGCCTTGACTTAGACTGGTGGCTCCATTAGCTTCACTATCTGCTTCATTGTTCAAGCTTCTTAAGATGTGATAAGCTTTGAAATTTGAGAAGGTGCTCGTTATCTGGAGAATTCTCTGGATGATACAGCTGAGGGGGAGATTATTGGGAGTGGTATTCATGTTGAAAGCTCTAATAATGATCATTGAGTCTCCAAAGACTAGGAGGTTGTCAATTTTGTGCTCTTTGGCTAGCTGGAAACCTTTCATCAAATCCATTGCTTCTGCTATGTTGTTTGAGCAGGTGCCAAGGCCCCAGCTAAACTTCAATCTCCTCGTTCCTTCTCTAGTCCAGAAGACACCCCCAGCTCCGGCTACACCGGGGTTATTTTTGGAGGCTCCGTTGAAATGAAGGTTGCCCGTGTCCTAGTTAGTTCTCCACTCCTGGAAATAAAGGTTAGAGAGTTTGATGAGCCAAGCAGGTTGAGGTTTCTAGAGGGGCTCAGTACTAGGGTGGGATGGGGTGGCTCCGATCCATCTCCATTCTGTGTTACTGAGGGTAGCATCAGGCTAGAGATTTGAGGAGTTGAGACACTCAAGCAGCAAGCCTTTGACTTGGCCTGCGGATTGTAGGGGGGTGCAAAGCTTGTCATGGAAAATGGCATTGTTTCTTGCTTTCCAAATTTTCCAACAAGCGAAATTAGGCATGGTGATACAGAGATGGAACTAGGGTTTCTTAATGGAGAGTGGGGGAGGATAGAGAGATTTCCAGTCTTTAAAGAGATGGGTGATTGAGCTAAAGTTAGGAAGGGTGAGATTGAGATCGAGCAGCAGTAGACGCAAGACAGCCTTGGAAAAATGACACTCCAGAAATAGATGATTGATTGTTTCTAGATTGTTTTGATAGAGGGGACACCTTATCGCCGGTGAGGACTTTGCAATGGATTAAAGTCCAAGTGAAAAAATTGATTTTTGGGAGGCCGAATGGGTCCCAAACCTCCTTCCAAAGTTCATTTCTTGCTTCATATTGAATTTGTATAGCTTTGTAACCGAGGGCAGCTGAGTAGGAGCCTGAGGGACCCCAACCCCGCTCGCCTTTGGCCAATAGATGCAATGGTGCACATCCTTTCAGGTTTTCAAAAATCCTGGCTTTAGCAGTCTCTAGCTGGGGAGGAATGGCTATGTTTTTCCATCTCTGCCAGTTACCCTGTGTGTCCCAGATGCTAAACTCTTTGAGAGTCTTGATCCCATGTTGAGAGAGCTAAGCTGCGATGTTTTGAAACTCTTGGGAGTTTTGAAGTGGATCCTTGCCCATTATTTTGTCTGAAAATATGTCTATTTTCCTTCCGTTGCCTGGGACCCAATAAATATCTTTAGCAAAGAAGTTCCACGTTGCTTTGCATAATGTCCAGGTGCTGGAAACTTTGGATAATGGCTTATAATCTAGACATCTTGAGTTTGTCACATTTAAATATTTCTTCCTGAGAACTTGACTTACTCTATGGCGCTTGTTATGAAGAATTTTCCAAAGAATCTTACCTCCCAATGCCATGTTTGAAAGGCGTGGGTCACGGATTTGGAGGCCTCTCGAGGCTTTCGGCTGCTTGATAGTCTCCCAATTCACTAAGTGGAATCTGTTTTCATTATTTTTCCCACCGGACCATAGGAAGTCTCTCATAAGTTTGCTAATCTGATATGTTGTTCCTTTTGGAGCTAGAAGGGTAGAAAATTGGTAGATGGGCGAGGTGGGTAACAAGGAGTTTACTAATAGCAATTTTCCGGCCTTGCTGAGCCAATGGCCTCCCCATCTTTTGATTCTTCTTTTAATTTTGTTAAGCGTGTCATCCCATTTTCTTGCATTTGAATTTCCATAAGTGATAGGAAGGCCTGTTGATGTATATGTAACTTCGAAATGTATTTCATATATGTATATTGTACTCCTATAGAGATGGTATTATTCCTCTATACGGAAGTGTCTGTATTCCTATAGAGATGTTATTATTCCTCTATACGGAAGTGTCGTCATTTATATTGTAAGTGTCATAACTTATACTTGATGGGTTATTAGACCACCTTGTTGGGGTCGGCCCTGTATAAGTCATGTGGGTCGAAGGGTTATTAGACCACCCTATTGGGGGTAGGCCATGTGGGTCAAAGGGTTATTAGACCACCCTATTGGGTGTTGGCCCAGTTAGCATTATGTTATGTGGTTAAGTTAAGGCCGACCTAGTAAAGGTTATTAGGCAAGTCAAGTCAAGTATAAATAGAGTGCGGGAGGCACTTTATTTCATCATTCTATTCTCTCTCACACTCTCGGGAGAGTGGCGCACTTGTGGAGTAGGAGAAGCTACTGCTAGGATATGTCTATCTCTTATGCTTGGGTTGTATCATTGCTCTATCTATCTCTGAGGAAGTTATTGGAGTTTTTCACCTTTATGGTTTTCCCCAAGTAAACTCTGTGTCTCTTGTGTGCTTGCATTATTGTGTCCATGATTGATATGTTGTATATATGTTGTACATGTTGTTCTCTCAGTTAATATCCTAGATCAGATTGAAGTAAATTCTGAAAAACTAACATGGTATCAGAGCTAGCCTGAAATTGCAATTGCGAAGCTAGGGCTTGATATAGCAAAAAAACCAGTCATCGTAGCACTTTCGCTATAAATAAATTTTGGCAAGGTTTCAGGGTCTGAAAATCGTACAGGGCGAAGCTAAGATCCCCATGTACCTTGTATCCAAAGTAAAACCTCTAATTCGTTTTACTTTGTGATTTATGATCTGTACAACATAGGGTTTCTGCCTCTTCCAGATCTCAGTCATAAACAAGTGACCTTGGAAAAAAGGTCATAAATTGGGCTACGAAGCTCCAAATGAAATTTTGTAAAAAGTGACAGGTAGTGCACGGACTGTACTTTCTTAGGTCACTTTTTTAGAGGCCGAAACTGAACCAGTGACACGTGGAATTCCGTACAAGTTCGCTCTCCTGTTTTATCCCATAAACAGGTCACGTTGTGACACTTGGCATAACTCTCTCTCAGAGAATCCATTTGAGGTCAGACCTGTGGGGTTGGAAATATGACAGGTCGGGCTATCACAGGAAAAATTTTCAGACCCTGTGGATCGAAAAGTTCGGATTTACACCAGAAACAATCAGGTACATATTTATGTCAAAACAGAATTATTTTTGAGCACCTTCATTCATGGCTTCCGGAATTTAGGGTTTCAGAGAAAGTTGGAATTTTTGTAATTGGAGACTACGGATGAATGCTACTCATCAAAATCAAAATTTAGAGACCAAGATCAGAATTTTTGGTTGGGCAGAAGTTCGGGCTTGATCATACCCTAGTTCGGGACTTTGATCGGAAAAGTGGAAAATTAGGGCTTCTGCAAAAATGGAAATTTTTGAAATCTATGACCACGGCTGGAAGCTCCTCAGAAAAATAGAAGCTTAGAGCTTTGGATTGAACCTTTTGGTTGGGTAGAAGGGTGGGCTTTATCAAACCCTGGTTCGGGGTCATGTCCAGTGAATCCAGAAGTTTCAAAGGCAATTTTGAGGGGTGAAACTTTGCAGTTTTCAAATTTTGAGTATACCAGCTTGACTAGCTCAGAAAGGCGCATCTTTCTATCCTTTCAGAAGTTTGAATTTTTAGGGTTTCTCTGAAAAACCCTAATCCAGCTCCAGATCCAGTTCCTTCAAATCAAGTGGATTGGGTTAATCCTTGAAGAGAATGGATTGGTCACCTGCATAAGTGAAGAAGTTCCTGTTTCAGAGGGAGATGAGGCTAAGGACTTACATAAGAAAATTACAAGCAATCTCGACAGGTATGACTCATCCAGGTATGTCTTGAGATTTGTTCATGATTAAGTTTATGGTATGTTTTTCTTCATGTTATTACGGTTAGTACAATCTTGATTAAATTTAGACTTGTCATATCACCTTAATAAAATCATGAATGCTTGATAGAAGATATTCATTGATTGGGTGTTGACACTTATGATTGTACTAATGCATTATGGTGTTGTATGAGGTTTATGTTGTCCGCTAACATGAAAGGTACACCAAGAAAGACAAATCATGTTCTAGTTCAAGAACATATGATTCGTGATGACATGAGGACAAAGATTCATCCATTGTCATGAATCATTTAGAAGATCTATTTGCGAGGTATGTATAACTTGGTTCTATAATGGTTAACCTATTAGATATGCAGGTTACTAGCACAAGTCATTGAAGAGAACAAGAAGACATCATGTGGGTATGTTAGACATAACTAGCTAGCATACCAATCCAGGTATGTTTTTCCTATATCAAGTTAGAATCCTACCTTGTGTTAGGATCCCTTATATAAGTATACTTGGTATGATTGGTTATGTTTATTCATAAAGTTAGAAATGTAAGTAATCAAGGGTTTATGCATTTTATGGCTCTTATCTTGATTGATGATTTAACTAACTAGAAGATTCCTATGCTCAAATAAGAATATGCATGAGTAAAAGAAGACTTCCCTGAAACCTTGAATACTAATGTTTATTATCTGTGTTTGAAATGATCATGACTATACATGTTTAAGATTATTGTGTTTTGACAGTATTAAGATTATACTAATGAATGTGTGATTATGTATGAGACCTCGATGATAACACAATGATGATACTAATAAGCATGCATAGTGATGGATATAAGTTCAAGGACAGGTAATCAAGGAAGCAAAGATCAAGAGGAAGCACACTCTAGTTGTTCCTGCAAGGAAGCCAAGATCAAGAGGGAGCACACTCCAGTTGTTCCTTCAAGGAAACAAAGATCAAGAAGGAGCACACTTCAGTAGTTTCTGCAAGGATGCAGATATTCAGAGGGAGTTGGCCACTTCTCACAATCAACATCAGAATGGAGTTGCAGAAAAGAGCAAAGACTGAGAGGGAGTCAACCCAACAAACAAACAAAGATAAGTATTTGAATTATCATTCCTTGCATATTTTATTATTTAAATAATATTGTTCAATAATGTATATACTCATGTTCCTAGAATTAGGTTGTGTATTATGCATATTAGAATAGTTGCATTGATGAACAATATACTACTATTACACATGGGTAAGTGGCCTATGGCACTGTACAACATTCCATTGCTACTTATCTAGAATGAAACCTCTTTGCTAACATGTTGGGAGTTGTGCACACTCTTAACAATGTTTTGGTAGAGATTGGAAGGCATCTAGAAAGTTACGGGATATGGATAAATGTTGTATTGAAGCATTGGCTAAGATAATTGCATGACTGTATGACATATTTCTTTATGTGTAAGAATTTGTTCTGAAAACTATGAGATGTTTTCTAATCATGCAATTTAACTTGTTGTGTACGAAAGATCATATACCATCACCTACAAAAGAAGGACTACAACATTTAATCAGCAACAAAGTTATCTATCGAAAATATTGAAGATATTGAAGTTCCTAGGATCTGGGAAGAATGCCATGATCGAGGAGTACCAGTCGATCATGAAGATGTTTGGGATGCAGTCCCAAGACCTGAAGGGGAGTCTATAGTGAATTCCAAGAGGATCTACAAGATCAAGCATGCTGCAGGTTGTAGCATAGAGACTCTTGCTCCTGTAGCCAGATACACTTCCATTAGATCCGTACTTGCTCTGGCTGCAGTGCTGAAAGGGAAGATACACCAGATGGATTTCAAGACAGCTTTCTTGAATGGTGTAGTTGAAGAAGAAGTGTATGTGGAGGAGCCACTTGGTTCTGAGACACATGACAGGGAGTCATATATGTGCAGAACTTGGTATGGTAGGATAAACAACTTTCTATCCAGTTTGGGCTTTACCAAGAGTAAAGAGGATTCCAACCTTTACTACAAGGTTGAGGAAGGAAATCCAATGATACTACTTTTGTATATGGATGACCTGTTTATTACATGTGAAGATAGATTGATTGTCGACATGCAGTGGAAGCTTGCTGCCGAGTTTGAGATGAAGAACTTGTGGATGATGCACTATTTTCTAGGTATGGAGGTGTGGCAGAGTGCAGATGGAATCTTCCTTGGACAAGGGAAGTATGCAGTAGAGATCCTGAAGAGGTTCGGGATGATGGAATGCAAGGCCATGGCCACACCTATGGCATCAAACCTAAAGATTCTATGTGATGCTTCATCTGAACCGGTTGATATCACTATGTATTGTCAGATGATTGGGTCCTTGATGTACCTGACGAACACGAGACCAGATATTTGCTTTGCGGTGAACACATTGAGCCAGTTTCTGACGGATCCGAGGAGTGTTCACCTGGTTGCTGTAAAGCCTATTCTGAGGTACCTGAAGGGTACAGTTGATTATGGGATCAAGTATGATGCGAATCAAAAGTTTAACCTACAGGTTTATGTTGATTCAGATTGGGCAGGCAGTGCTGTAGATAGGAAGAGCACTTCTGGGTGTTGCTTCAGTATGGGATCAGGTGTGATCTCTTGGTTTAGTAGGAAGCAGTCCTACGTAGCACTGAGTACAGCTGAGGCAGAGTATGTTGCAGCTTGTTCGGCTAGTTGTGAGGCAATATGGCTTCAAAAGCTACTATTTGAGTTATTTGATCTCCTGCTAGAAGCTACTGGTATCTTTTGTGACAAACAGAGTTGTGTGAAGCTGTCTGAGAACCTCGTGTTCCACGACAGGTCGAAACACATAGAGATCAAATATCACTATATCAGGGATATGGTGCAGAGAGGAGCAATGAAGCTCCTGTATGTTGCGATGGATGAGCAGATTGCAGATGTGTTGACAAAGCCACTAGCCAGAGTGAAGTTCAAGTACTTCAGAGAGAGGCTTGGTGTTCTTCAGATCGACGACACTTCGAGGAAGAAGTGATGGAGACATTTGCTGTAGCCATTCCTAGCATGGTGGAAGGGGGATCCTTCACATGGCTGTGGATGTAAGCGCTGGATGATGAGCATCAGGATGATGTTCTAGTTTCTGCTCTTTATGATCAGTTGGATCATTTACATTTGTATGTATGTGTATGCATCATGTTGGATATGATCAGTTGGATCATTTATGTATGTACGCATCATGTTGGATGCTGGATATGATCAGTTGGATCATTTATGTATGTACACATCATGTTGGATGCTGGATATGATTAGTTGGATCATTTATGTATGTGTATGCATCATGATGGATGCTTGGACCATGTATCTGTATATGTATCAGGTGGATACGTTGTATGATCAGGTAGATCATGTATGTTTATATGTATTAGGTAGATACATTGTGTGGATCATGTATCTATGTATGTATCAGGTGGATACACTGTGTATGATGATATGTATCAGGTATATACTTGGTTTGCATCAGGTAGATGCATTGTATGATCAGGATGATCGTGGATGACGAGCTTCTCCAGATGACATGCATCAGGACGATGCAGTGATGATGATCAAGATGATCATGTGTACATCAGGATGATGTATGGTGAGTATCAGGTGGATACTCTGTGGCCGTGGACAGGTTGTGCAGATGAGCATGTAAGTAGACCTGGGAGATCTGGACAGGATGAAAAAGGCCTCAGATGCTCTTTCGAGGCATTGCTCTAGGAGGACATGTAAGTAGGCCTGGGAGATCTGGACAGGATGAAAAAGGCCTCAGATGCTCTTTCGAGGCATTGTACTATGGCATGTAAGTGGACCTGGGAGATATGGACAGGATGAAAAAGGCCTCAGATGCTCTTTCGAGGCATTGCCATGACCACATGTAATATGCTCCTGGGAGATCTGGACAGGATGAAAAAGGCCTCAGATGTTATTATTCCTCTATACGGAAGTGTCGTCATTTATATTGTAAGTGTCGTAACTTATACTTGATGGGTTATTAGACCACCTTGTTGGGGTCGGCCTTGTATAAGTCATGTGGGTCGAAGGGTTATTAGACCACCCTATTGGGGGTCGGCCATGTGGGTCAAAGGGTTATTAGACCACCCTATTGGGTGTCGACCTAATCAACATTATGTTATGTGGTTAAGTTAAGGCCGACCTAGTAAAGGTTATTAGGCAAGTCAATTCAAGTATAAATAGAGTGCGGGAGGCACTCTATTTCATCATTCTATTCTCTCTCACACTCTCGGGAGAGTGGCGCACTTGTGGAGGAGGAGAAGCTATTGCTAGGAGATGTCTATCTCTTATGCTTGGGTTGTATCATTGCTCTATCTATCTCTGAGGAAGTTATTGGGGTTTTTCACCTTTATGGTTTTCCCCAAGTAAACTTTGTGTCTCTTGTGTGCTTGCATTATTGTGTCCATAATTGATATACTGTAGATATGTTGTACATGTTGTTCTCTCAGTTAAGATCCTAGATCAGATTGAAGTAAATTCTGAAAAACTAGCAAGGCCAAGATAGGTGAATTTATCCTAGTGGGTTTGGACATTGATGCCTAGGATTCTGCTGATGTTGGTTGCAACTCTGTTGTTGAGGTTCGAGCTGTAGACTGCACTTTTGTGTAGATTAATCTTGCCTCCGGAGGCATTGCAGTACATATTCAAGTTGCACATAAAATTCCTGGCTATGATAGAGGAGGCTCCTCCCAAAAAGAGTGAATCATCTACAAAAAGGGTATGGTTGAGGGGGTGGGAATCGAGGGTCAAATGGAGTCTGGGGAGGGAGCCATGGAGAAGATCATGATTTAGTTTTCGACTGAGGGAATCTGCTAAAATGATATAAAGGAAAGGGGAGAGCGCACATCCTTGCCTAATGCCTCGGGTTTCTTGGAAGAAATCAACAGGGCGACCATTAATTAAGGGAGCGATCCACGGGTTACTAATGCATGTGGAGGTCCATTTAATGAAAGTTTCATCGAAACCGAAGTGAGCCATGATATTGAAGAGGAAGGAGTGCTTGACACGGTCGAATGCATTGGCCATGTCAAGCTTGATTGTCATACCTTTTTCCTTTATGGATTTGCTAGAATGTATAACTTCTTGTACGAGTATGACATTGTCGAGTATTTGCCTCCCTTCCAAAAAGCCTCCTTGGTTATTTGAAATTATATTGTTGAGCAGCGGTTTCATCCGAGTCGCTAGCATCTTGGAAATGATTTTGTAGGATGAGTTGCATAGTGAAATCTACCTAAATCTGCTAAAAGAGATGGGACTGGTTTCTTTCGGGATGAGGGACAAGAAGGTGTTGTTGGTGCCTCCACTGATTTTTTATTTAGTGTGGAATTTTTTTATCATTCTCATAAAATATTTACATATGTACTTCCAGCAGGCTTTATAAAAGTGAATCGAGAATCCGTCAGG
Source organism: Larix kaempferi (assembly GCA_027924585.1). NCBI lineage: Eukaryota > Viridiplantae > Streptophyta > Pinopsida > Pinales > Pinaceae > Larix > Larix kaempferi. Next base: position 4,169,301 of record BSBM01000397.1, on the reverse strand, counting down.
GCCCGGTGCACTGTCAGCTTCAAGAGAGCTGATCGTGTTTAACACTTCTTGCTCGGTGAAAGATTTGGTGATGCTGCGATTATCCTCAAGAGTGATGAAGATAGGAATGTGCTCCAAGAGGGAGAGCTCGTTGTCTCCATTGTTTCTATCCTCTTCAGCGTACAGGTTTGAGAAATGTGCATGTGCTGCGATTTTTATATTATTATTTCCTGTGAGAATCGTGCCATCATCCCCTTTAATTTCTGCGATGTGGTTGACCGATTGTTTGATCTTAAATTGTTTGTGGAAATAATTTGTATTTTTATCACCCGATTTGAGCCAAGTGCTCCTTGAATTCAGCCTCCAATAATCCTCTTCCATACGAAATGCCTGAAAAACTTTTGATTGCTGAGTTACTTCTGTGTGCAGCGTGAGAGAATCCAGAGGCTGATCCTCCATTGCGAATTGGATAACTTCAAGACTGCCCACGACCTTCTTTCTGTGTTGTGTCGGGGCTGGGAAAATGGTTTTGGACCAGATCTTTAGAGCTACTTTGTTATTTTTAAGTTTTTGTTCCCAAACATGACAAGGAGAGCTCGTGACTGGCATTTTCCAATATTTTTCCAAGGTAGTCCAGAAGCTTGCATGGTCAAGCCACTATGGAATGAACCTGAATGGGATAGGGCCAAGATACTCGATATCTTTAAAATGCAGTTGGATTGGTTTATGGTTTGAGGCGAGATTGACTAATATGCTGGAGGAGATGATTTGGGTATCAGACAGAAGGTTGCTATGCACTAGGAATCTGTCCAGTTTGGCCATGATATTCCCCTTGCCAAGGCGCTTGTTGGACCATGTGTATTTCCCTTTTTTGGGCTTGATATCAATAAGATCCCATTTATGGATCAGGGCTTCCACCTACGATTTGAAGAAGTCATTACCATTGAGGCCACCTTTCTTTTCAGATTTGGAGAGTGTGATGTTCATATCACCAGCTATAATGATGTTTTGTGGATTATAAGCATCCATAAAAACATCGAGAAGACTCCAGCAGTCTTTTTTTCGGCGTATGTGTTTGGTACATACATGTTGAATAGGGTAATCTGCTTGTTTCTCTTCAGATGGATAAGTTCAGTGCAAATCCAATGTTGTGTGACGAGGTGGTTCTGGAGTTGGAAATTTTCTGAGGACCATAATGTTGTCAGGCCGCCAGAAGCTCCTCTGGCACTGACTGCATAACCTGCATTTTTCTTCCAATGTTCTTTGCCTATGACTAAGACGGTGTTGTCATCGAGTTTGGTCTCCTGGAGTAGAAGCAGATTTGGCATGTCACTTCTCTGTAAATATTTTACTGCTTCAATCTTACAGGGATTTCCTAGACCTCTGCAATTCCAAGAAACTAGCTTCATCATTTAGGTATGTAGATGAAGGAGGGGGTTCCTCTAGCTATGTCTCCATGTTTTTTCCCTGCATTCCTGGCTCTAGTATTCTGCCAAAGACCATATCTATCGTGGCTTGGGATCCTTGGACTTTATCCCTCTCAGCTTCTTCTTCCCTCAGATCTTTAGTGGATTTGCAACCTAGTTTTTTGGATGATTTATCTATGACGTCTTCCGATGAGGAAGGGGATCCGGGGGGTTTCACTTTGGTGATTTCAGCGTAGGAGAGAGTATCCTTGATCAGAGTGGATTTAATAGGGCTGGGAGAATTAAGGGCTGGGGTGATCAGAGGATTTTCAAGGGCAGGCGGAGGTGATTGAGTGACTTGATGTTCTCGTATTTCTCCTTCTTCTTCAACCTATGGGATGTTGTTAATCTCACATGTTTCCAGGACTTTGAAGCTATTTCTGCTGGTCGAGGTTGACGGATCTTGTTTTCGATGATCTGATTTCTGTTTATTTATATTTGAGTGGGATTTCGTACCTGATTTGTTTTTTTTTTGGATGGATGTCCATTGATCTTTTCCCATCCGATTTTGGATCCGCTGGATTCTTTTTGCATGATCGAGCGCAGTGACCGTATTCGTGGCAGAATTTTCATTTGAAGGGAATTTGTTCATAGTCGAGTTCTTGAGTGTGGGACCAATCTGCTACTATAAGATCTATAGCTTCCGGCAGGCCATGTTCTAGATCTACTTCGTCATAGATTCTCGCACATAAGCATTGGTCTTTCCGATCAGCTTTGTCGATGTATTTTCCTAGAGCATTTTCGATGGCTTCGAGGGATTCAGTGTTCCAACAGTGCAGGGGTAAGTGAGGGAGCCTCACCCAAACAGGGAGTACCGAGGGGATGTCGAGCATTGGGTCAAAGTTCGGAGTCCATCTGTTCATGTAGAGCCCTTGTGGACCCATGAAGTAGGGACCGTTCCTGAAGATGAGCTCGCGGTCCTGTTTGCATTCGAAGATGAAAGCGAAGTATCCTTTGCCCAGGAAGAATGATTTGAATTCTTCCATGATCAGGGGTATCCAGTTCTTCTGTACCCAGTTTTTGGTGGATTTTGGAGAAGGCCATAAGCTCGTGAACTGGCCGATTAGAGCACGTTCTGATAGATTGATGGCTGTCTTGCAAGGTAGATCCACTGGTAGAGCTACATTCGGTATTTCATTGATTTTTTTCAAGAATTTTTGTTGAGTAGAAGAAAACGGCCTCTTTCCTTGGGTTGTTATAAGCTTAAGAAAGTTGGCAAGGTCAGGGGGGGTTTTCTGCTCCCGAGGCCATTGGAGGCCAAGTCCTAGAGGATGGAGGGAGAGAATAGAGGATCCAGAATTGTGGGTGGGGGAAGGAAGTGCATGCTAGGAGGGAGGTGAGCATGGAAGGCGAGGGAGGGCCAGGGGCCAGGGGCCAGCCACAGGACGGTCAAGGCTCTCAGCCAAGGGGTCGAGAAGCGTGCCTAAGGAGCCAAGTACGCAGCTCGCAGAAACCTGCGATTGAGTTCCCACGCAGCGCACAAACCTGCAATTCAGCTTCTATTCTTGAAAGTCAGGTCGTAGAAAATATTGATTAATGCCAATTTTTTTAAAAGTGTGCTACCGATAGCATTAGTTTTTAATTCAGGGCTTGATTTTAAGATTTTTGTAAACAACAATAAGTATTGTTTTGGTTTGTGCCTATACTCTTAACCACAAAAAAGGTGGTGCTACCGGTAGCACCACTTTTTTATTTGGGGTTGGTTTTTGGTGTTTTTTATGCAAAAATATGAGTTTTTATGGCTAGAGTTCCCTTTTTGAGTATAAAGTTATCGTCAAGTTGTATAACATGTTTTTTCCATTTGTATTCACTTGTTTGAATGTATAGGTTAGGTTATTTCAATTCAAATATGTGCTTTTAAAGGTATATTTTTTGTGGAATGTAACTCAAGTAGATTTATTTCCTTTTGGAAAGTGATATGGGTTCAAATCCCAGCATTCCCATAACATTTTCCATTTTTGTTTTCATAAGTTCAAATTTGCACTTTTAATCATAGTTTTTGTGGGAATGTAGCTGAAGTAGATATCTTTCATATTGACAAGTGATTTGGGTTCAAATCCCAGTATTTCCTAACCATTTTTCTGATATGGGTTCAAATACCAGTATTTCCTTACCATTTTTTTCACTTTTTTTCCATTTTTAACTAATATTTTCCATTTCTATTTCCATAAATTTAATTTATAGACAATTGGCACTAAATCAAGCACTAAATCAGGTGCTAATCCTAGCACTAAATCAGGCACTAATCCTAGCACTAAATCAGGCACTAATCCTAGCACTAAACCTAGCACTAATTTTGACGCTTTAAAAAATGCAGTTTCACACCAAGTTTAGTGCCAGATGTTCCAACTCAACTGGAAAAAAAATACACTAAAAAAGATGCTAAATTAGGTGTTAGTTTTTTGTTTTGTTTCAGTGATAAACTCTATACATTAACCCTTAAATCATATAACCTGTCTCATAATTGCTAACACTTAACCCCATAACTGCTAACACTTAATCCTTATAAATCCTAAAACTATAATCAGTAACTCAAATTACTTATAACCCTTAACAAGTAAGCAACTAAACATTAATTCTAATAACCCATATCCCTTTATACCCTTTGTAACACTTAATCACCTAAGTCCTACATTATTATTCTAACCCCTAACTATTGAAGTTATAAATTTCTATGATTCCTAACCCTACTAATCATAATACCCAACTTATAATACCATAGTCACCATCATCAACATCGTATGTGTCATCATTCTCATCATCAATGTCATCGTCATTGTCATCTTCACCATCATAAATATCATCATCATCATCATCGCCATCACCATAATCATCATCACCATTATCATCTTTGTCATCCCCAACATTTTTCGTCGTCGTCCTCAGCATCACCATATTCTTCCTCGACATTGTCATCGTCATCATCGTCATTATCATCGTGGGCATTGTCATCATCCTTGCCATCGTCGTCATCATCCTCATTGTCATCATCATCATCATTGTTGTCATCATCGTCATCGTCGTCATCGTCGTCATAATCATCATCATCGTTATTTTCATTATCAACATGCATGACCCTTACTATCACTAAACCCTAATTCTTAAAATTTATAATAATGGATTTAACATGTAGCTCTTGATTTAGGAAAACCTTTAAACCTTAACTACTATAACGACCAATGAATAGCCCTAGTAACACATAACATGAGAACCCTCAAACCTCAAACCCTAATCTTATATCACCTATAACCTAACACCTATAACCCTAGCTATCACCACTTACATCTATCTCCTATCACCCCTAACTCTTATAACCACTATAATCAGTATCACCATTACTAAGTTTAACGCATAACCTAACCCCTCTAACTTTAAATATCATACATTTGTAACCCTAACATATATAACCGCCAAGTCCCATAACACTAAGTCCTAAACCCTTAAACTCTATACACTAATATTTACAAAATCTCACTTACAATCTATCTAACACATATTAATTACACTAACCCTTGTAATGTCTAACTCTTAACACATATATCAATGTAGATCTATAACACTTAACCTTTATAATCTCTTACTCACATCCCTTATAAATCAAACTTGAGACCACTCTAAACATTATAGAAACTATATACCCTAGTCCCTATAATTATTAACCTAACACCTTTAACCCATTAACCCTAGATCCTATAACCCTTATAACCTCAAGTTGTTAACCCCTCTCCTATGAAATGCTTAAATAACCCATTATTTGTATAATGCTTAACTTTTAAAAATCTTAAATCGTATTCCCTTTATAATTATTATTCTAAACCCTGACTATTAAATTTCTAAATTGTTATGACGCTTAACGGTATTACTCATAATCCCAACTTATAATACCATATTCCATAATCCATATAACCTCTACAAGCTCTTATAAAAAATAAATATCCCTAATGTTGACTAAGTGACTCTGCTTAGACGTAAAACCCATGGTTTTGATGCCTATTTAATGTATAATAAATGTTGTCTTAGCATCGATTCTAGAAAACATTGCTTAATTGATGTTAGAGATCTTTATTATTTTTAATTATTAATCTATTGTACATGTTTAAGAGGTGTTGTTATTAATCCTCAACAATGGTTGATCTTGATATTCCGAGTTATGGTGTGTGTCCTTGAACTATTCAATAATTTAACTTTCCAACTTATTCTCTAAACCTAATTTGTATGGTAGGACTATTAATTATGGAAACATAATTGAATATCTTCACCATAGCTTTGAAAAATTAAGTTGTTAGCTAGGGAAAGACAAAAATCCAGCCAATGCATGACAGGATATGGTGGGAGTAATCTCTTCTGAAGTAGTATCTTCAATTTCTTCATCTGGAGATGGTTCTTGTTCTTTCGGTTCTTCCTCTTCACAATCTATGTAAAATAATTTCTTCTCACCACACTTATGTCCCTTACTATACTCGCTATCACAATTAAAGCATGGGCCTTTTGCTCTTCTTTCATCTAGTTTTTGAGGCGTCAACCTTTGAGTTGGGTTAGAGGAAGGAACATTATTCTCTCTGTATGTGTTGGAGGTGGTCTTTCTAGTAGCCATCGTCATATTTTTACTTTCAACCTTTTTTTCCACCATGAAATCCTTCTCTAAGGATGGTGGTTCAAAGACACGCACCGTGTAGCAACAATCTCTACCACTTGACCTTAAAGAGAACCACTTTAAAGGATTTAAAGGTATATATCCAATATGTCTTCCAAATAGCGATAGTACCTCAAATCAAATGTTATCATATGTTTGTCACCCCTATGGGAAATATTAGTAATCTGGAAAATCGCAGTTATCCCATTGTCACAAGTTTCCTTCTTATCATCCTACCGTTTTGTGCCATATTTTATGCCATTACACCACATAGCTTTATGACATTTCACTTGCATGCTCAACAAGTTATAAATGCATTTTCATGAATTAATATCTATATGTGTAAGATCATTTGAGGGAAAAAAATGGGATTTAAAATGTAAAAATCAAAGTAAAATATTGCTTACGTTTCTACCTTTTGCACCATATGCTAGATCAATTTCCTCCTGGGTCAGATTTGTATCATTATTCAAATAAGCTCTTATAATCAACTCTACCACCATAGTCCATGATAAGATATGGTAAATTTATTTGCATTGTTCTATCCATATCTTCATCCAATCAAGATTATTTGCAATGTATAAATGAATTGCATCCCACTCTCCACGACTTGGATGTAGGAAAAAATAGATTTATTGAACCAACAAAGCATAAAAAAGTATGTATGGAGATAGTAAATACATTAAAAACTATTACCTTTCACTTTTATCCATCTACCTTTCCCCAATAACATCTCCTCTTCAAATTTGTTGGTGGAATTGACATCCCAAAGGAGAGGAACATTGATATCACCCACTACTTGGGGCAAAGTGACTCACTAAAATATATAGTGGATTGATAAACCATATAGCCTTCAACCATTTAGCCCTTTGGAGATTATCTTTGTCTAACAAAATCCTTCAATGCTTTCAGGTGCCTCTCCACCAACCACATTGACCTTGTGTGTACGGGTCCACATATTTCAATCTCATTGGCTAGGTGTATGAGGTAGTGCTTCTATGCATTGAAACATATTGGAGGTAGATACTTTTGTTTTTCATACATTAGATGGGGAAATTTTCTCTTCTAATACTTGATATCTTCTTTATGGATTTATTTAGATGGAAACCACCTACAAGTGAAAAGAAATTAGATGTGTCAACTTTAAAATATATAAGGCAAGAAATGCAAATACTAAGAAGTTCTACAATTAATATTTCAATTATAACTTTTTACATACCTCGTGTACTTGCGAATAACATATATAACTTGCTTTATGTTATTGTCAAAGTTGTTTGGGAGAGATAGAGGTAAAGCATACTACAACAAGGAAGGAAGCATTATCATTTAATTTTGATTAGAAACAAAGATGTATTACTAACAAATAATGTATATATCATAAGATAATAAAGATTATAAAATGCCAAACCTTAATAAAGGTATGTCAATCATGAGTTTTAGCCCCACCAAAATCTCCATGCTTTGTTAATTATATTATTTATGTTCAAAGAAAAACCAGTGGGAAATTTTGTAATACCCATAGTTTTGACTTGGAATGTATTTATCCAATATTATGTAAATGATGTAAATATGCAGTGCGGAGCTCAAGACCAAGGCCCGACTAGTGAATGTCTAGGCATGCATGATGTTTATAATTCATTTGTACTGTTTATTTGGATTTTATGTTGATTTATAATATATGTAAATATTATGTGCATAATTAATAAAATGGTCCAAGGTTGGTTGTGTAAAGAGCACCAAAGGGGCTATGATTCCACCAGAGGGGGAGAGGAAAGGGGGTCCATGGGTGACTAAATCCTTGATGCCAAGTGTCAACCTTAGAACTCACCCAAAATTCTGTCATGTGATGAGAATAAGCCAATTATCTCCTTTTTTGACCATTTTCCAATCATTAATGCATATGTGGGGTTGGTGGGAAGAGTCACCTCATGTAGTTATTGAAGGATGGGAATGACTACACTTTTGCGACAGTTCTGTCATGACATAAGTCAGTCTGCAGCTGCCAGGAGTCCTTTCTTCTATTTCCAGAAGTCATGTCAGTTGTCTTTTCACCATTTTCCCATATCTCTTGGAGTCAACCCTCATTTGGTCTCATTCTTACATGCAGGTTTAGAGGTTGCAAAGCTATCCATTGTTGTCTATGAACTTACCATGCTGTTTTGAACCCAGAAATTCGAATTTGGAGACCATGTTGCAGATTGGGAAGTGGGTTTTGTTGGTTGTAGGTGAGCAGACACGTTGGGCAAGCTAGGAACCCTTACCCTTGGGTTCACCTGCTTGTAGGTGCTTGAGAAGCCACAGTTTGAGGTTGCAGGAGGTTCTATAGCAGCCAATACCAGGTTGGACTTCTTCTATGCACACACTAGAAGCACCCAATAAGATGGACGCCCAAGAGAACCGTGGATCGGTGAAGGGGATGCCTGAGCTAGAAGGGTGTTGTGTGGGGCAGGTATCGTGGAAGCCAAGGCTGTGAGGCCTGAGTGAGACCCCTGTAGAGATCTGTATGAGCATTTGGCTAAGCAAAAAGATCAGAATGGTTTGTGGGCTAAGAGATAGAAGCATGTAGGTGTCTCCTTCGCCCTGGTGGCCTCATAGCCCAACTTGGGGGTGGCCTCAGCAACATAAAGAGTATATGCTGGACTGAGTGCCTATGGTTGGGTGGAAAAGCACTCTTACACAACCAGTTGCTTGGATCTGCATTGTGTAAAGATAAGTATTCGCATGTATTTGAATCTGAAATGTTTTATTTCATGCTTGTAATGTTTATGCTTATGTATTTTCATATTAGATGTGTGTGGATAGATTTTAATTCCGTTGTGCATATTTATTTACATTTCTACACACATTTCTTTTGTTGAAAAAACCTATTATGGACTTGGGGTGAATTTTGAAAGCCCAAGTTTGCCGAGTGTCCCCTCCCGATGGTTGGATTGGGTGAGGGGGACGTTACAGAGTGGTATCAGAGCTTCTGGTTGCAATGTCAGAACTATATGGGCCAGAAATCATGATTTACAGGAAAAAATCAGAACCAGTTCTGTAGAAAACCCGTTTCTATAAAATGGCAGTTGAGGGTTTGGAGTAAGTTGAATTCAATTTTGAAAATTTCCCCTTATTGCCCAATCAAAACCTTGCTAAATCCGAAATTTTGAAAATTGGGATAATTTAGTTGGGCCCCACTGATGCCAGGTGGCAGGGTGATGTGGAGGATCCATGTGGGTAGGAGGTCCGATGTGGAGGAGTTGTGTGGGAAGAGGGTGGGATGTGGACCAGCCACATCAGATTTGTATGCGCAGGTAACCGCAAGGGATGGAGTGTGAAGGTGGAGAAGATCTGGTCGTTGAGTAGCAAGGCAGATCGACGGCCAGGATGGTTCAGGCCCGCGAAGGTGCAAAAAATTTAATTTGTTTTCATGGCCCTTATTGAAAACTGCCCCATCCATGTGTCATCCTCTGGTGCATTCAGGAACGTAAAAGTGGTATTGGGAAACTGCTTTTTCGGGATCCTGAAACCACCTTTTGGGTCCAACAGGGAACTGATGTGACATGGGGAGATGTGACATGCAGACATGTCAGAAGGAATGGGACCCTCGTTAGTCATGTTAGTTGTCGTAGATCGTGCAAATGAGATCAACGACTCACAGTGTCTCAAGGCCTTAAACATGCATGAAGGATAACAAAGCTACATGACCCTGAAGCGGTAAACCGCTCGATGACATGTCGCTCTCTCGTGCATTTAGGATTGCAAAAGTGGGTCCAAGAAACCACTCTCCTCGAGCCTTGAAACCACTTTCAGCTTGATGGGAGGTGATGTTATGTTGGGTCTAGACATCCCGTGCGTAGGTGGCAGGGGCAATGGGACCCGCGGTGATCATGTTGGTATTGGGGATCGCACGGATTTGATCGATGGTTGTGATGGATTAATGGACATGAAGATACATGGAGGTTAATTAATTTTTGCAGTTCTGAAAGAAAACCACCCGAGCCACGTGTTGCTCTCTCGTGCGTCCAGCCACACAAAAGCAGTTTTAGGGAACTGCTCTTCTAAGACCCTGAAACCGCTTATCACTGACAGTGGTAAGTCAATGTAGGTGGAATTTGAAGGGTGCATATCAGAGGAAAAAAAACATTTTTCACATCCAATTTTGGGTGCTCGAAATCGAAAAATGCAGTCGATCTTATGCGCCAAATTGTGCAAAATCAAGCTCCCTTGACCCCCGTCGTCCCCCTCATATGTCATCAAGTGTGAGAAATTTCTGTTGTTTGATAGAAATTGTCCATATGGGTTGTTCCTAGGTTGCATGAAGAATTATGTTATAATTTTCTAAGATTGTAATAAATCTAAAAAAATGTGTTTATAAACACTTTTGCAGATTCAGAATCCTATCAGTGATAATTAAGGTCAACATTTCAGTCTGGTGCAGTTGGGAAGTTTTTGATCTTGGTTGGACCAAGAAGAAGAGTATCATCATGGAGGATGCACAAGATCCTTATGAGGTTGAGGCAGATGCAATGGGAGAGAATGTACATGTTGATAATGTAGAGATAGAGTCTAATGGTAGAAGAAACCAAGCAACTCCCCCAGACATTGCAGAATCCATGAGGAGCTTAAGAGTGGAACTGCAGAGTTGCAGAGCAGACAATGACAGGATGATTAGATCCCAAGAGGAGCATAATCAGTTGAATGCATCTATGATTCAAAGTTTGACTGACATTCAAAGGAAGATAAACCATTGGCAGAATTCAAAAAATCAGGAAATGAGTGGGGGTAGCTCAATGAGGCATTCCCACAAGAGATCCCATAGTTCAAGAAGGATTTCTAGGGATAGGACATATACTCCATACATCTCTTCTAGTGAGTCATCTGATTCTAAAGAATCCATTGAAGCTTCAAGCTCTTCATCTCATAGAAACAAGAGGAAGAGGTCTTCCAAGAACAACTCTCATGGAGAATTTAAGAAGGCCAAACCTCCTACTTTTGATGGTGAGGTTAAATCTGGTTAAGAAGCTGAAGCTTGGTTTCTTGGGATGAGGAAGTATTTCCAAGTCCAAGACTATTCAGGAAATATGAAGGGAAGGGTGGCCATCTTCAATTTGAATGGAAGAGCGTCTATATGGTGGGAACACCTTAGGCAAGTAAAGAGGATCAATGAAAGGAAGATTGTGTGGAAGCAGTTCAAGAAGTACTTCCAGGAAAAGTACCTTTCTGAGAGATACTATGATGACAAAATCAAAGAGTTCCATGAGCTGAAATTGGGACAAATGACAATGGAATAATATGCAAACAAATTCTTGGAGTTGTTGAGGTATGTTAAATATATCAGGGACGATAAGGTGAAAATTCAGCGTTTTCTAAGTGGAATTCCCCAGTCATATAAAGATAGAATTGAGTTTGATGAACCTCGAACTCTAGAGGAGGCCATAAGAAAGGCCAAGTATTGTTTTGATCAAAACAAAAGAAAACCAGAATTCCATAAGGCATGGAAGGATAAGAAAAATGAAAAGTTTGACCAAAGGAAGAAGGGGTTCAAGCCTCCTCAATTCAGAAATCAGCCAAGGCAACCAGCACAGGGTGTTCCTAAGCCAGCTAGGATGTTGGGAGACAAGCCAAGAGATCCAAGAGGGCCTCTTCAATGTTGGGGATGTGGAGGGGATCACATGCTTAGGAACTGTCCACATCGGAATGGGAGTGAAAAGAAAGTTCACAACATCCAAGGAGTTGAAACAGTGGGTCAAGTGGCAAGGACCGTCCCTAGAATTTATGCAGCACTAGAGGACTGCCAAGCAGACCATCAGTCAACTGTGGTTGAAGTTTAAGATAAGATTGTTAAGCAATCTATTTCTATTTTGATTGACCCTGGATATACACATAGTTATATCAGTCCTAAAGTTGTTGAGATTTGTGCTTTTAAGAAATCAAAGCATAGTAAATCATGGTTAGTCCAACTAGCCATTGGAACTAAGAAGAAGGTTAGCGAAATCGTGGAGAAATGTCCATTGGAAATGGGTGGACTGTCCACTTTTGCAAATTTGAATATTTTGCCACTTGGTTCCTTTGATATTCTCATTGAAATGGATTGGTTGGAAGCCCATAGAGTTAAGCTTGATTGCTACAACAAGCCTTTTGAGTGTATTGATGAAGAAGGAAACCTAAGGGTTGTAAAGGGCATTCCAAAGTTAGTTTATGTTAGGCGGATTTCAGCGATGCAATTGAAGAAATTATGTAGGAAAGGTTGCCAATTGTATGCAGCCCATATTTTGGAGAAAACAGAAAATGAAATTTCCAAGTTGGAAGACCATTCTGTTTTGCAAGAATTCAGGGATGTATTTCCCGATGAAGTTCCAGGACTTCCTCAGAAAAGAGACATTGATTTTACAATTGATCTTGTTCCAGGAGTTGCTCCAGTTTCTAAAATACCTTACAGGATGAGTACACCATAATTATTAGAGCTGAAAATGCAACTACAAGAGTTGTTGGAAAAGAAGTACATAAGGCCAAGTGTGTCTCCATGGGGAGCACATGTACTTTTTGTGAAGAAGAAATATGGAACGCTAAGGTTATGTATTGATTACAGGAAGCTTAACAAGGTTATAGTGAAGAACAAGTACCCCTTGCCTCGGATTGATGATCTTTTTTATCAAATGAGAGGGGCAAAGGTGTTCTCAAAGATTGACTTGAGGTGTGGTTATCATCAAGTGAGAATCAAGGAAAACGACATTCACAAGACAACCTTTAGAACAAGGTATGGACACTATGAGTTTGTGGTGGTGCCTTTTGGTCTCGCCAATGCACCAACTACATTCATGTGTCTCATGAATAGTGTTTTTAGCAAGTACTTGGACAAGTTTGTTCTTGTATTTCTAGATTACATTCTTATTTATTCCAAGAATAAAGAAGAGCATGAAGAAAACTTGAGAATGGTTTTGCAATTGCTAAGGGAGCATAAGTTGTATGCAAAGCTAAGCAAATGTGACTTTTATAAAAATAAAATTCATTATTTGGGTCACATTATTTCCGAGGAGGGAATATCGGTGGATTCCGAGAAGATTGAAGCCATCATGAATTGGCCAACTCCTAGAAATGTGACAGATGTAAGATCTTTTATGGAAATTGTTGGTTACTACAGGAGGTTTATTGAAGGATTCTCCAAGGTCGCACACCCGATCACTTCTTTGCAAAAGAAGGGGATAAAGTTTGAGTGGACGTTGAGATGTGAAGAAAGCTTCCAGGTTTTGAATAAGCTTCTCACAAGTGCTTCAATTCTAAAGATTGCAAATCTGGAAAAAGACTTTGTGGTATGCACAGATGCATGTAAAGATGGACTTGGAGGATTTCTTATGCAAGATAACCATGTGGTATGCTACGAGCTAAGAAAGTTGAAAGAGCATGAGAAGAACTATGCTACTCATGATATAGAGCTTGCAGCCATAGTGCACATTTTGAAAATGTGGAGGCACTATTTAATGGGAAGAAAATTTGAGTTAAGGACAGACCATTGTTGTCTGAAATATTTGTTTGAGCAGCCCGCATTAAATGCTAGGCAAGCTAGATGGCTAGAATTTTTATGTGAGTTTCATTTTGAAATCAAACACATAAAAGATAAGGAAAATAAGGTTGTTGATGCACTTAGTAGAAAAGTAAATGAGATGCATGTAGCAGCCATTAGTACATGCCAATCAGATTTGAGACAACAAATTGCTAACAGTATTGTTGAAGATGAACTGTATGTGCAAATAAAGGACAAATTGCAACAACAGAATTTGGAAAAGAGGTATGAAGGTTACCATTTGGAAGGTGACGGACTTCTTGTTTATAAAAAAAGAATTTACATTACTAATGTGGCAGATTTGAGAAGGATTGTCATGGATGAAATCCATACAATGCCATATTCCGGTAACCCAGGATACTAGAAAACAGTTTCTACAGCGAGAAAACAATATTTTTGGCCGGGAATGAAAAAGGACATTGCTGAGTATATTTCTAAGTGAATGAAATGTCAGCAAGTAAAGGTTGAACATCAACACCAAGCAGGTTTATTGCAGCCTTTGCCAATTCCGGAATGGAAATGGGATGTGATTTCCAAGGATTTTATTATAGGTTTTCGAATGACAGTGAGGAAGCATGATTCCATCATGGTTGTGGTGGATAAATTATCTAAGGCAACACACTTTATACTGGTTAAATCCATGTATAAAACGGATGCAATTGCAAAAAAAATTATGAAGGAAATTTTCAGGTTGCATGGTTTGCCTAAAGCAATAATTTCAAATAGGGATACAAAGTTCACTTCAAATTTATGGAAAACTCTTTTTGTTGATTTGGGTACGCAGCTGAACTTTAGTACCGCCTACCATCCACAAACAGATGGGAAAATAGAAAGGGTAAATCAGGTGCTTGAAGACATGCTACGCATGTATGTGATGGACAAACCATCCAAGTGGGAAGATTATCTACACTTGGTAGAGTTTGCATATAACAATGGGAAACAAGCATCATTGGGAATGAGTCCATTTGAAGCTTTGTATGGCAGAGGGTGCAAGACACCAGTTACTTGGGATAATCCAGTGAACAGAATTGTACTTGGTCCAGAATTGCTTAAGGAAATGGAACAAGAAGTTGCAAATATTAGGCAAAATTTAAAGGCAGCCCAAGATAGACAGAAAAGTTATGCAGATAAGAACCGAGTGCATAGAGAGTTTCATGTTGGGGATCATGTTTATCTTAGAGTGAATCCAAGGAAGAGTTCCTTGAAGCTTGGAAGTTGTGCCATGCTATCACCTAGATATTGTGGGCCATTTGAAGTGCTTGAGAGAATAGGGCCAATTGCATATAGAATTGCATTTCCTGCTAACACTAGAGCTCATAATGTTTTTCATGTTTCTTTGCTTAAGAAATATGTACATGATCCTAACCATGTGATTGATTGGGATGTGATTTAGGTGGAACCCGAGGGAGAGTTCCAAACTGAGCCACTATGCATCCTAGACAGGAAAGTGACATTGCTCTGGAACCGATCCATCGGACAGGTAAAGGTGCAATGGAAGCACTTTGGTCCCGATGAGGCTACGTGGGAGTTGGAGGATGCCATGAGGGAGGCATATCCATTTTTGTTCGAATTTTGAGCAAACACCGAGGACGGTGTTATTCCAAGGGGGGGGGATTGTAATACCCCTGGTTTTGACTTGGAATGTATTTATCCAATATTATGTAAATGATGTAAATATGTAAGGTGAATTCCTAGTGCAGATCTCAAGACCAAGGCCTGACTAGTGAATGTCTAGGTATGTATGATGTTTATATTTCATTTGAACTATTTATTTGGCTTTTATGCTGATTTATAATATATGTAAATATTATGTGCATAATTAATAAAATGGTCCAAGGATGGTTGTGTAAATAGAACCAAAGGGGCTATGATTCCACCAGAGGGGAAGAGGAAAGGGGGTCCATGGGTGATTAAATACTTGAGGCCAAGTGTCAACTGTAGAACTCACCCAAAATTCTGTCGTGTGATGAGAATAAGCCAATTATCTCCTTTTTTGACCATTTTCCAATCATTAATGCATGTGTGGGGTTGGTGGGAAAAGTCACCTCATGTATTTATTGAAGGATGGGATTGACTGCACTTTTGTGACAGTTCTGTCATGACAGAACTCAGTCTGCAGCTACCAGGAGTCCTTTCTTCTACTTCCAGAAGTCATGTCAGTTGTCTTTTCACCATTTTCCCATATCCCTTGGAGTCAACCCTCATTTTGTCTCATTCTTACATGCAGGTTTAGAGGTTGCAGAGCTATCCATTGCTGTCCATGAACTTACCATGTTGTTTTGAACCCAAAAATTTGAATTTGGACACCATGTTGCAGATTGGGAAGTGGGTTTTGTTGGTTGTAGGTGAGCAGAGAGGTTGAACAAGCTAAGAACCCTTACCCTTGAGTTCTTCTGATTGTTTGTGCTTGAGAAGCCACATTTTGAGGTTGCAGGAGGTTCTATACCAACCAATAGCAGGTTGGACTTAATCTATGCACACACTAGAAGCACCCAGTAAGATGGGCCGTCTAAGAGAACCGTGGATCGGTGAAGGGGATGCCTGAGCTAGAAGGGTGTTGTGTGGGGCAGGTATCGTGGAAGCCAAGGCTGTGAGGGCTGAGTGAGACCCCTGTAGAGCTATGTATGAGCATTTGGCTAAGCACAAAGAGCAGAATGGGTTGTGGGATGAGAGATAGAAGCATGTAGGTGTCTCCTTCGCCCTGGTGGCCTCATAGCCCTGCGTGGGGGTGGCCTCAGCAACAGAAAGAGTATGTGCTGGATTGAGTGCCTATGGTTGGGTGGAAAAGAGCTCTTACACAACCAGTTGCTTGGATCTACGTTGTATAAAGATAAGTATTCACATGTATTTGAATATGAAATGTTTTATTTCATGCCTGTAATGTTTATGCTTATGTATTTGCATATTAGATGTGTGTGGATAGATTTTAATTCCGCTGTGCATATTTATTTACATTTCTGCACACATTTCTTTTGTTGAAAATTCATATTATGGACTTGGGGCGAAATTTGAAAGCCCAGGTTTTCCCAGCATCCCCTCCCGATGGTCAGATTGGGTGAGGGGGACGTTACAAATTTTATCTTTCATACAACCTCTTTTACAACCTTGCTCTCTTTTTATGTTAATAACCATGGAAGATTACTCAGATTTCCATCACTATAGCCATGAGTAAAATGTTGCATCGAGTTGGATTCCTCAATGTCACTAATAGCTTTAGCAATTTTGTCCATGTTATCCCTCCCACTTATAAGTTTCCATTAACATTATGTGACATCCTTTCCAAGATACATTGTATCAAACAAATAAGCTACTTGTAGGTGCTAATAGTATGGAAACCAACTGAATTGGATAGAGTATCATTTGAAACCTTGTGGAAGCTCACCCTGACAGCCTTTGAGAAGCATCAATGGAAGAATATTTTTAATCGAAGTAAAATATGAAAATATAAAAAAATAATACAAGTGACAAATATGAATGTAACTAAAACCAAGTGATTACCATGAATCTTCTCAAATGCCTTCTTCCATAGTTGTTCAACTTCATTCTTTGTGGTTTTTATACCACTCTCTTCCTTCCCATTAAATATATTTTTTCGGTCATTTGATACCTATGGTTCTTAGGGAGGAAATGGTTGAACTTATTGTACATCTCCTTTCTTGAACTTCTTAAACATCTAGATAATGTTCTTGGATAGCATACTGGACATGCATATTTATCCTTTGTTTGAATCTCTACAAGCTATAGAATAATGTTAATAGAATGTCAAAAGTATTCAAAAAAAACTTGAATAATAAATTATATATAAAGTTACATTACAAATATACATACCACAAATATGTGTAAGCCCTAGCACATCATAAATTGTCCATGTAAGTATTCCATGGTATTGAAATTGTTTTTAGCCTATTGGTTTGGAGATATTGTACATACTAATTTTTAAAGTCCTAGAATAATTTTACTCCAAATGACTTTGTCTCTCTCCCCAGCCAAATGGATCTGAGCTTCAACAGTAAATTGAAAGATCTCAATGGACACAAAACTTGAAAACTATGCAAACATTAGAGCAGAGCTGATCTCCATGCTGGAATGGAAGGAGCCCAAGAAATTCTAAATACCATTATTTTCATTGTGCCAGGAATGAAGCATTATCATTATCAAGGACGATGGTTCAATCCCCACCCTACATATCGCCCACCACCACTACCCAATTCTCAGACTTAGTTTTACCCTCCCTTCCCACCTTCTGGCTATGGGTATGGCATAATGTCTAGATTCAGGCACCCCACTCTCAGCCTTATTATTGAAAGCCATCAAGATAGCTGTGATGGATTTTACTTGCATTGAGCATTATTCACCTAGAAATATTTTTTTTGCATTGTTGTACTTGGATTCTCTTTGGCTTCATCTATTGAGATTTAGGGAAGATTTCAATTGTGATATCCTGGTTGGTATTGGACTTTTGTTTTTCCTATAGTAAACAATGTTATTTCAATGCATTCATTTGTAATCCGGCCAAAACAAATGAAACTCACCCAATAGAAAAGGGAAACTGAATTAATAGAACTCAAAGCAAATTTCAGTTCTATTTTAAAAAAATTGGACCTATGCAGAAACGGAGGGGGAGTCAATAAAATCCGACCAAAACAAGGAGGGAAAAAGGACGGACAGGGGGCACTTTCACCCGGTTGTTCGCCACTTACCGCAAGAGAAATAAGCACTTACAGGAAGGGCGGTTTAACCTCACAAATGATGTGATAATGTCACCAATAAGAGAAGTGACACAAAAGATACTTTACACACTGATGGTAGCAGATTAAGAGTTTGTAGTTTGTGGTGCAGGGCCAATGTTCCAGCTGGCGATATGGATTTGGCATTTACTGCGATTTAGAGCTATTAATCCAGGGAAACCGACCTTGCTTCTGTGCTATTATAACCCGATGTTATCATCCCCGGCGAGTGATGAAGGACTGGGTGAGAACACAAATAACAAATTCAAGCTTATTGGTCTAAAATTGCTTCTCAGATTGGTAATGTAGAGAGATATGTAGAAATTGCAAGTTCCAGGAGACTCCTTGGTTATCATAGATTGAATGGCTTCTCATTGTTGGGGGGCATTCCACAAGAGGGAGGGCAGTAACAAATACTCGACCAAATCAAGCTCAATAAAATGAGTCTGAAGCTTACTACAATTGTAAATTTAATATTTAAAGAAGCAGCTGTGGATTGCCAAGGGTGAAGCACTCCACAAAGTTGGGTAAAGCAGTAAGGATGGTAAACACAACAGGATAGGATGTCAGTACACTCATAACATATGATCTAATACTATGTTCACCTTTATATATTATGTATAATACGCATGAACTATAATTGGTATAGATGTGATCAATAATCTCTGTTATTTTATGATGAGTGTCATATCGATCGTATACCTTGTATCATCTTATATGCATTTCATTCTATCTTATCTAATATGGATGTAATGTCCCTAAAATAAAAATAAAAATTTCCGTTACTGTAATAACTAGTTAGGAAATGGCAATTGTAAATTAATTTTAGCACTGTTAGGAGAATACTATACCGATACTTCTTTTGTGACACTTTTGATAAATCTTAGTTTTATACGGAACATGGTCTTACTGGTTTTGTGAATCCTACATCTTTGCGGAAGCGTTGTAATAAATAGAAGTGTAAATCTATCACCATTGTACAATGTTTAGAGGATAATAATGCAAATCTCCTTCTTATAGTTTTAAGAGTTTGTATGCATGTTCATTAAAGTCTATATGATAATTCAGGTGGGATGGACCCCTATTGGTGGCGGTTGAGGCCCATGGTGAGATGCTTGGTATTTTCAAGGGCAGAGTACCCCGGCAGGGCTGCTGAGAGGTGGAGTGTAAGAAGTGGAGACTGCTAACTTACTTAGCGAGTTTCACTAATGCATTCAATTTATATCTATTTGCAGGTGTACTTATAGCAGCATTCACCTAGGGTGCTTACTACATGGTTCCCATAAATTTTGAAACCCAAAGTATGTGAAGGTTAAAGTTCGGCACCTTTACAAGCCTTGGAGGTCATTTGTGAAACTCGTTGAACTTATAATAATTGTTGACTTGTTAATGTATTGTTGGTACTAGGTCAATGCTTATGGTCTTTGCAATACTTGTGTATTTATAAAACTTGTTGATCAAGTGTGACTCTACCACTATAGAGTTTTGGGTCCAAATCAAGATCTTTGGGGTTTGGTGGTAGCATTGAATGTGCTTCTGCGATGGCACATGGCTAACGTTGCCAGCTAAGATGAGGGTCTCTCCCTTGGTTTCTACACTAACGAAGGTTCCACTTCATGATTCATTTCACTTTTTTTGTTGTATGCATTGAGGGTTTCATGTACTGACCTGAGCTTGGCTCATGGTCAGCACACCATATGAGGGTTTCATATGCAGAGATGGCGACTGACCAAGAAGGTAAATTCTTTCCTGGCATAAATACTACGTCTTCCTGTTATTTCGACTTGATAGATTTTGATGCTAATTCTCAGGGTTTTGACGTCGTGTGGTTTACTCATTTGGCAGGTGGTCGTGTGGCATCCTCCTTCTACTTGGCTACCAGTTGATGGCCAATACCTCGACTTTGATTGTCTTGCGAATGGTAAGTCAGATTTCCCCATTTCTTAACTCCCCCTCTCGCCTCAGTGGAGTGTACTGTTAGTGTTTGCTATGCGGAACTTCGTAAGCCTGGTTTGGGTTTACTGCAACAGTTTTGAGTTCCTTGAGGTCATCTTTGGCTGGACCATAGTGAAATGTATCTTCTGGTTATTCTTAATGGACCTGGGGATAGTGTAGGGTTTGGCCATTCGGCTCAATGATAATCTTTGCGGAAGTTGTAATACTAATTACCTAATATAAGATTGGGTTTATATGTCTGCGTATTTTGTTTCTAAAAGAATCCTTGGACCTGCGAAATGGAGGAAATGGCTTACTGTATGAAACTATAATCGATTGGCACACTGTCTAGTTTCTATGTGTTCTTATGGTAAGAGTAGTTCGATTTTGTGGGTTTGCTTGTTGGTTGCTTTTGATCTGAAGGTTGTCGTTTGAGAAATTTATCATAGGAATTGTGATTTTGTCATACCCGCGTCTATTAAGAGCTGAGTTTAACTCTGTATACTGTTTAGAAGAATAGTAGGGAAGGTGTTGACCTCTGCGTGTTCTATTAGTCTGTATACATGAATTAAAGAAAGATGCCTTTACTGGTCTCTTTGTTTGTCTGTGCATGAAGTAATGGTTATAAGTATGGATTCTCTATGTGGTTAACGTGACCCTATCTATATAAATGGATTTTCAATTCTTAGTTTATGAAATCGCTACCAGTCACGATGTGTTGGTGGGAAGAACGAAACCTTGGTTTGGTTTCCTTGCATGCCTATGGGGATTTGCTTTGGTTCTTCTTTGTGTGTGTTTTCTGGTAGTTGCTTTTACATGGAGGCCTAGAGGGATTTGATCCTTGAACTTGCGTTTTATGTTGAAAATATTGGTTATATGTGTTTGCTTAATGGAAATGAAAACGCTTGTTTTGGATGTATAACTGCTCCTGTGTAAAACAATACGCTATTGGGTTTCTTGTACTATAGCTTGGTCTTCCTGGAAAAGTCAATGAGACTCGATCTCATGACCTTTATTTCAATGGTTAAAAGTACTATAGTTTAAAGATGTGGAATGCACTTGTTGGTAGTGGGATTCGTTTCATGAGAAAAGTCTGTTGTTTCTTTCGATTTAATGTTTGACTGTTTAAATGAAAACATAGAGATAGTGGAATGGAATGATACCATGGTTAGAAAGGCAGAAATTAATAATCATTGCGACTGTTAATTCTTTGTTTTGATGTGTAAGTAACTAAGAGAAATCGCTACTATTAATACTCTGTTTTGATGTGTAAAGTAACTAAGAGAAATCGCTACTGTTAATACTCTGTTTTGATTTGATGCTATTGTCATTACTTAAGCACAAAGAGAATAACCATAAAAGAATTAAAAAAGAAACATAATTAATCCCTACACTACGAATTAGCAGAACGATTCAGATCGAAGACATCATTATTGAGAAATATAGTAATAAATCTAAGTTTGTTGATGGGGTGTTGTCTAGCACAGGCTAGCTTGGATAGACCTGCTAGACCCTCCACTGGTTTCTGGGTGAAACCTCTAAGTGTTGATAATGTTTATAATGAGAACACTGCTGAAAAATTAATTCTAATTTAAATGCCTACAACTACTATAACTAGGAAATGGAAACAATTAATACCACATACCTAGTTGCTTGGGAACTCGATCCCTTTCTTGTAGAAACCTGCACACTCAAACAATAATTAATGCAGAGCCTGTTGTAATTAGCTAACCTGTTAGGGCGATTTCCCTTAACTGGATAACTTTGGGGCTACTATGTTCCTCCCAACCATGATCCTACAACCATTCCTAGTTCTGTATGGATCCCCCCGAGCTGGATTCCAACATGCAAAAGAGATAGAGGACCTAGGGTTACTGCTGGTTCAGTTTCTTGGAGCAGAAGACTTCCCTTTGATTACCATCAGAGAATGATAATGAAAAAGATAGTTGATCCCCAAATTTTGGGATGTTCCCTCTTTATGTAGGGGAGTCTTGAATTATGACCGTTGGTCTAATTAGTTTCTTTAAATGAAATAATATAATATTTAAAAGATATTATTTATTTAAAATATTTTTTCCTCTTGAACTAGGACTTATCACTTGTTTTTAACCATAAGTGATTGTAATCTTTAATATTTTTATAATTTAACTTAACTATTAATACATCATTAATAATATTAAATGGTGCATCAACTATAATATAAAATAAATAATAACAACATCATTTATTAAAACTCTTAATAATAATAATAATAATAATAATCTTGAGGCCTTTATGCATGTTATTTGTAGAAGACTACTATTAGTCAATCCATGCTTTAAGTGGTGATAATTATCTTTTGTTTAACAATGTATCCTTACATGATACTTCTTTTAACTTTTAAGGACAAGGTCCAATTCTTTTGGACGGTATTTTGGTAAGCTTGGATAGGCACCTCTAGTCTCTCTCTTGCATGTTGGATTCCCTCGTTTAACATGGTAGTTCCCGCAGTATTTGATGATAGATAAAAGATGAATCATTTAATCAAATTAATTAAATGCGTTGAAAGTAAAAGTGCTATTCAGAGTCTTTTCCGACTCAACACTTTGAGATCCGGTAACCTCGAGTGCGCTTCAGAGCCTTTTAACTCAACATTCTCACATGGGCGTTACGATAGTTCAATTCCAGAGCCTCTGCTCAACACTAGTTCTAGAATGTGGTTGTGAGGCACATCTAGAATATTCAAGTTGCCTCGGATCCGGTATTCGTTTATCAAGCTTGGAGTGCTCCAGGTCTTAGGCCCAATACTCAATGTACCTCAGGTATTACTCCCAGTACATAAACATTCTTCTAGGTACATCGGGGCTTATGCCCAGTACGTTGGTTATATGTGTGTTTCTGAGTCCATGCCCAACACACTCACAAGTAAAATCATGTAAAAATCATAGCTCTGTGAAGTAAGTAATCAAAAGATAATCTCAGTATATTAGGGTTTGTACCCATATCAAAGCTGGAGAACATCATTAAAACATTGGGGCCTTCTCGCCCAGTATACACTAAGATAAAGAAGTCAGTTAGGGTCCATGACCGATATGTCAATATATAAAAGAGTAAATCATAAGTGCTAGGGCTTATGCCCAATACTCAAAGAATAAAACATAGGTGCTGGAGCCATGGCCCAATATAAAAACAAAAATAGTTAGTCCAAAATTCGGGATATTACATCCCTCCCCACTTAGAAACAACACCGTCCCGGTGTTTCTAGGGACTAGGAATGAGGTCATGAAACAAGGCGAGGTATGCCTCTTTCATGGTGGTCTCATTCTCCCAAGTAGCCTCATCTGCTCGAAAGTGCCTCCATTGCACTTTCAGTTGAGTAATGGTCCTCCTCCTAAGTTGCACCTCTCTCTTGTCTAGAGTGTGGAGTGGTTCGGGTGTGAACTCCCCTTTGGGCTCCACCTGTAATAAGGACCAATCAATAACATGTTTAGTGTCGTATACATATTTCTTTAATAATGAAGCATGAAAAACATTATGAACTTTTATATGCACCGGTAAGGCTAACTCATAAGCCACTGGGCCATTCTTGGCCAATATTTCAAAAGGTCCACAAAACCTTGGGGCTAATTTCCTGCAACATCCCAAGCTCAACGAGCTTCGTTTTGCTTTTATTTTTAGAAACACATGTTCACCGACTTGGTAGTCTTTGTCTTTTCTTTTCTTGTCTGCATAAATCTTTTGGCGGTCTTATGCTTCTTTTAAGTTCAGTTGTACCTTGGAGACTAGCTGTTCCAAGTCTTTTAGTAGTTTGGGTCCTAACATAAGTCTATCTACTGGACTGTCCCAAGTCACGAGTGTTCGGCATTTCCTGCTATAGAGTACCTCGAAAGGACTCATTTTGGCCGAGGTTTGGTAACCGTTGTTGTATGCAAACTCTGTGAGGTGCAAATAATATTCCCACTTGGTGGGGTTGTTCATCACATACATCCTCAACATGTCCTCGAGGATTTGGTTTACTCGTTTTGTTTGTCCATCAGTCTGGGGATCGTATGCGGTACTGAATTGTAACTGGGTTTCCAAACCGGAGAACAATGCTCTCTAGAAGTTACTAGTGAACTTTGTGTCTCGATCGTAAATGATTGCCTTGGGTATCCCGTGCAATCGAAAGATCTCCTTTAAGAATATTTTCGCGATGTGAACTGCCTTGTAGGTAGATTTTACCGATATGAAGTGAGCTGCTTTGGACAGCTTGTCTACCACTACAAAGATGGAGTCATTCAGTTTCTTACTCTTGGGTAAGCCTGTAATGAAGTCCATACTTATTACCTCCCATTTCCATTCCGGAATGGGTAAAGGTTGAAGTAATCCGGAGGGGTGTTGGTGTTTTGCTTTGACTAGTTGGCATTCCTGACATTTCGCGATGAACATGGCGATGTCATCTTTCAACTTAGGCCAAAAATAATGTTTCTTGACTGTCGATATCATCTTTTGATATCTGGGATGCCCTGAATAGGGTTTCTGGTGAAACTTAGTGAGAATGTTTGATCTAAGGTCTCCACTCTCCGTGACGTAGAGTCTCTCTTTCGACCATAGTAATCATGACTCGTCTATCTTATATTCCTTTTGTTGCTGGAATAATTTGTCTTCTTGGATCTTTGCAAGGATTTCCGTGTAGTAACGGTCACTCTTACATGCCGTTCGAATCCTGTGGTGTAAGTCTGAGTCGGTTTGACTCACCGTGACTTTGTAAAGCATATGTGCCCGACGGCTCAAGGCATCCGCAATCTTGTTTTCCTTTCCTTTTATATGTTTTAGTTTGAAATGGTATTCACTAAGGAAGGCTAAGCACCTGGCCTACCTGGAATTTAGGTCGGGTTGGTCGAAAAGGTATTTCAAACTTATGTTATCAGTCATCAATAGGAATTTCTTTCCCATGAGATAATGTCGCCACATCTTCAGAGCATGGATGATGGTGGCTAGTTCGAGGTAATGCATAGGGTAGTTCTTCTCATGCTCTTTTAATTTCCTCGATTCATAGCATATGGAAAAATTGTCTTTCATAAGGACTCCCCCAAGTCCTTCCTTGCTTGCATCCGTGCAAATGACGAAGTCCCCATTGGGATCCGCAATACGCAGAATCGGTACACTAATCAGTAGTTGCTTCAACTTTTGAAAGCTTTCTTCGCAGTTATCCTCCCAGATAAACTTGTTTGCCTTTTTCTGCAAGGAGGTCATGGGACATGCAATCCATGAAAAGTTCTCAATGAACTTTCTGTAGTAGCTGACTAATCCTAAGAACGATCTTATATCGAAGATGCATGTAGTTGTGGGCCATTCTTTGATAGCTTGGACTTTTTCGGGGTCGACGGCTATTCCCTTCTCGGAAATGATATGTCCTAAGTATTGACTCTGGGGTTTGTAGAAATCGCACTTACTAAACTTGGCGTAAAGCTGGTGTTCCCGTAGTATACGTAGAACAATTCGGAGATGTTCCTCATGATCCACTTCGTTCTTGGAGTAGGTCAAAATGTTGTCAATGAAGACTAGAACGAACTTATCGAGGTATTTACTAAAGATGTTGTTCATCATGCACATAAAGTTGGCCGGTGCGTTCGTCAATCCAAAGGGCATCACTACGAACTCGTAGTGGCCGTAATGGGTTCGAAAAGCGGTTTTGTTGATATCCTCATCACGGATTCTCACCTGATGGTATCCGGATCGCAAGTTGATCTTTGAGAAGATCTTCGCTCCTCCGACTTGGTCAAACAAGTCGTCGATTCTAGGTAGTGGGTAGCGGTTCTTAATGGTCATCTTGTTGAGTTGGCGGTAATCGATGCACATTCGCATCGTTCCTTCTTTCTTCTTGACGAAGAGTATCGGTACGCCTCAAGGGGACACACTTGGTCGAATGTACCCTTTGTCTATTAACTCTTGTAACTGAAGCTTGAGCTCCACCAATTCTGGTTTGCTCATGCGGTACGGGGCTTTAGAAGCTGGAATTGACTTGGGTGTTAGTTCGATGGAAAAGTCTAAGTCTTGTTTGGGTGGTAATCGTGGTATTTCTTCGGGAAATACATCTTTGAACTCTATGAGAATTGGAAAGTCTTCGATCTTCTACTCCCTATCAGTTTCTATGTTTTGGATATTGACGACAGAGAGTTTTTAACCTTTTCTGATACATTTCTTTGCTTGTAAGGCAGAGATATGTTGGACTGACACTTTCTTAGGGATACGCTGAATTGTTTTCTGATCCCCTTGGTCATCCCTGCAGAGTAAAGATTTGTTTAAGAAGTCCAGTAGGACATGGTGTTCCTCTAACCAGTCCATGCTGATAAGTACATCGTACGACCCTTGGGGTAGAATGTTTAATTCTAGCCTAGTTTGGAAACCGTTTAAGTCTATCTCACAGGTTTTAACTAACTCGGAGACCTTTCGTTTGGTACCGGTGGCTAGTTGTACTAGCCACGGTCTCTCGTGATGCTCTCGGTTCAACTTAAAAGTGTCTACTAACTTACGGGAGATGTAACTTTGGCATGCACTGGGATCTATTAAAACTGAAACGGTTGTGTTAGAGATCTTACCCTCAATCTCAACCATGGTGGCTTGGTGATCTGCCTGCCGGCCATCAAGAGCATCATAAATCCTGGGTGTCTTTTCCATGTCCCCAACGGTAGGTTCTACTTGGACATTGTGTAAAATGCCATCCGTTTTGCTGGGGCAGTCTCTGTAGTAGTGGGGCCCTTGGCATTTCCAACAAGAAACGGTTGGTGTGACAGCTTTTGTCCCTTTGTTGAAAGTTGTCCTGTTGACAGGTGGTGGGGGTGCACTGGGTCGTGCTTGAGGTCGGTTGAAGCCTCTAATTGGCGGAAAACTGTTGTTATGTTTTCGGTAAGGTGGTGGTCTAAAACCTAGTCTGCGGTTGTCCGTCAAGGTTCTAAACCTATCTCTGCTTCTGTTGAGGTTGTCATTCCTTGGTTGTCCATGTTCATAACACAGCCTTGCTTTATGTAAGGTCACATCAAGGGTTTTAGGCATGTCAAACTCTATTTTTTCTCTAAAGTTTGGTGGCATCCCTTCCAAGAACTGTTGTATTTTGACCTTCTCGTCTTTAATGTATGGCACATAGTGCAGCAAGTCTAAGAATCGGTTTATGAATGCCTCCATAGTTAGGGAGCCCATTTTCAACTCATGAAATTCTTTAATTTTCTTGTCAAAGAATCTTTCAGACATATATTTGTCCTGAAATATTCTATTGAAAGTCTCCCATGTTATGTCTCTCAATTCTTGTCCTTTGGTGTGTTTCAAGTCCTGCCACCATCTTGCTGCTTTACCATTCAGGTTGTATATGGCTAGTCGGGTTTGCATTTCACTGGAGTAATTATGAACTTTGAAGTACTTATTCATTCCTAGTAGCCACTCTTCAGCCTTCTCCCCAGAGTTAATCTCTCCATCATATGTTGGGGCTTTTATCTTTTTGAATTCTCCTTGTAAGTTGTCATCACCTTTCCTCCTTTTCTTGCAAGGAGGTGGTGAACCTTTATCGTTGGAAGAGTTCTTACATTCCTCTTCCATTGATTCCGGTATGTGTTCTCCTTGTTCTTCTCCCTTAGGGCTGGCAGTCCTTTTTGTGTGACTGTTTCCCTTTTTAAAAGTGTTGACTGAGAGTGTGGGCTGTCCGTGAGGTTTTTCGCTTGTTAAAGTCTGAAGCAGTGCTTCATTTATGGCTTGCTGCTCTGTTCTTTGCTGCATGTTTTCATCTCAGAAACTTTGGAACTCTGCCTGCAGATTTTGCATAGACTTCATCAAATATGAGTTTAGTTCCACCACCACCTCTTTCTCTCGGGGTGGTGAGTTCAAATTTTCGCGTATGCTGCTGCCCTGTTCTACATTCATTTTCAGATAGTGTCTGTACCTAAAATTTTATATAAGTATAAGAGTAGAAAAATGTGTTAGCTTATTTTCACATAAAGCAAAAATAAAATTTAAACGTATGTTTTATGTTTACTGAGTAACGGCAGCGGATGTTCTGGTTGCAGTGGGCCCAATAGGTCACTTAGTTTTTGTAATTGAGCTCTAATACCACTTGTAATGTCCCTAAAATAAATAAATAAATTCCGTTACTGTAATAACTAGTTAGGAAATGGTAATTGTAAATTAACTTCAGCACTGTTAAGAGAATACTATACCGATACTTCTTTTGCGACACTTTTGATAAATATTAGTTTTATAAGGAGCATGGTCTTACTGGTTTTGTGAATCCTACAGCTTTGCGTAAGCGTTGTAATGAATAGAATTGTAAATCTATCACCATTGTACAATGTTTAGAGAATAATAATGCAAATCTCCTTCTTATAGTTTTAAGAGTTTGTATGCATGTTCATTAAAGTCTATCTAATAATTCAGGTGGGATGGACCCCTATTGGTGGTGGTTGAGGCCCATGGTGAGATGCTTGGTCTTTTCAAGGGAAGAGTACCCCGGCAGGGCTGCTGAGAGGTAGGGTGTAAGAAGTGGAGACTGTTGACTTACTTAGCGAGTTTCGCTAATGCATTCAATTTGTATCTATTTGCAGGTGTACTTATAGCAGCATTCACCTAGGGTGCTTACTACATGGTTCCCATAAATTTCGAAACCAAAAGTATGTGAAGGTTAAAGTTCGGCACCTTTACAAGCCTTGGAGGTCATTTGTGAAACTTGTTGAACTTATAATAATTGTTGACTTGGTAATGTATTGTTGGGACTAGGTCAATGCTTATGGTCTTTGCAATACTTGTGTATTTATAAAACTTGTTGATCAAGTGTGACTCTACCACTATAGATTTTTGGGTCCAAATCGAGATCTTTGGGGTTTGGTGGTAGCATTGAATCCGCTTCCGCGATGGCACATGGCCAACGCTGCCAGCTAAGATGAGGGTCTCTCCCTTGGTTTCTAGACTAACGAAGGTTCCACTTCGTGGTTAATTTCACTTGTTTTTCTATATGCGTTGAGGGTTTCGTGTGCTGACCTGAGATTGGCTCATGGTCAGCACACCATATGAGGGTTTCGTATGTAGAGATGGCGACTGACCAAGAAGGTAACTTCTTTCCTGGCATAAATACTACGTCTTCCTGTTATTTCGACTTGATAGATTTTGATGCTAATTCTCAGGGTTTTGACTTCGTATGGTTTACTCGTTTGGCAGGTGGTCATGTGGCATCCTCCTTCTACTTGGCTACCAGTTGATGCCCAGTACCTCGACTTTGATTGTGTTGTGAATGGTAAGTCATATTTCCCCATTTCTTAACTCCCCCTCTCGCCTCAGTGGAGTGTACTGTTAGTGTTTGCTATGCGGAACTTCGTAAGCTTGGTTTGGGTTTACTGCAACAGTTTTGAGTTCCTTGAGGTCGTCGTTGGTTGGACCATAGTGAAATGTATCTTCTGGTTATTCTTAATGGACCTGGGGATAGTGTAGGGTTTGGCCATTTGGGTCAATGTTGATCTTTCCGGAAGTTGTAATACTAATTATGCAGTATAAGACTCGGGTTTATATGTCTGCGTATTTTGTTTCTAAAAGAATCCTTGGACCTGCGAAATGGAGGAAATGGCTTACTGTATGAAACTATAATCGATTGGCACGCTGTCTAGTTTCTATGTGTTCTTATGGTAAGAGTAGTTCGATTTTATGGGTTTGCTTGTTGGTTGCTTTTGATCTGAAGGTTGTCGTTTGAGAAATTTATCATAGGAATCGTGATTTTGTCATACCTGCGTCTATTAAGAGCTGAGTTTGATTCTGTATACTGTTTAGAAGAACAGTAGGGAAGGTGTTGGCGTCTGTATGTTCTATTAGTCTGTATACCTGAATTAAAGAAAGATGCCTTTACTGGTCTCTTCGTTTGTCTCTGCATGAAGTAATGGTTATAAGTATGGATTCTCTATGTGGTTAACATAACCCTGTCTGTAGAAATGGATTTTCAATTCGTAGTTTATGAAATCGCTACCAGTCACGATGTGTTGGTGGGAAGAACGAAACCCTGGTTTGGTTTCCTTGCATGCCTATGGGGATTCGCTTTGGTTATTCTTTGTGTGTGTTTTCTGGTAGTTGCTTTTACATGGAGGCCTAGAGGGATTCGATCCTTGACCTTGCATTTTATGTTGAAAAGATTGGTTGTATGTGTTTTCTAAATGGAAATGAAAACGCTTGTTTTGGATGTATAACTGCTCCTGTGTAAAACAATACGCTATTGGTTTTCTTGGACTATAGCTTGGTCTTCCTGGACAAGTCAATGAGACTCAATCTCGTGACCTTTATTTCAATGGTTAAAATTACTATAGTTTAAATATGTGGAATGCACTTGTTGGTAGTGGGATTCGTTTCGTGAGAAAAGTCTGTTGTTTCTTCCGATTTAATGTTTGACTGTTTAAATGAAAACGTAGAGATAGTGGAATGGAAGGATACCATGGTTAGAAGGGCAGAAATTAATAATCATTGCTACTGTTAACTCTCTGTTTTGATGTGTAAGTAACTAAGAGAAATCGCTACTATTAATACTCTGTTTTGATGTGTAAAGTAACTAAGAGAAATTGCTATTGTTAATACTCTGTTTTGATTTGATGCTATTGTCATTACTTAAGCACAAAGAGAATAACCATAAAAGAATTAAAAGAGAAACATAATGAATCCCTGCACTACGAATTAGAAGAATGATTCAGATCGAAGACATCATTACTGAGAAATATAGTAATAAATCTAAGTTTGTTGATGGGGTGTTGTCTAGCACATGCTAGCTTGGCTAGACCTGCTAGACCCTCCACTGGTTTCTGGGTGAAACCTCTAAGTTTTGATAATGTTTATAATGAGAACACTGATGAAGAATTAATTCTAATTTAAATGCCTACATCTACTATAACTTGGAAATGGAAACAATTAATACCGCATACCTGGTTGCTTGGGAACTCGATCCCTTTCTTGTAGAAACCTGCACACTCAAACAGTAATTAGTGCAGATCCTGTTGTGATTAGCTAACCTGTTAGGGCGATTTTCCTTAGCTGGATAACTTTGGGGCTACCGTGTTCCTCCCAACCATGATCCTACAACCGTTCCTAGTTCTGTATGGATCCCCCCGAGATGGAATCCAACATGCAAAAGAGATAGAGGACCTAGGGTTACTGCTGGTTCAGTTTCTTGGAGCAGAAGACTTCCCTTTGATTACCATCAGAGAATGATAATGAAAAAGATAGTTGATCCCCAAAACTTGGGATCTTCCCTCTTTATGTAGGGGAGTCTTGAATTATGATAGTTGGTCTAATTAGTTTCTTTAAATTAAATAATATAATATTTAAAAGATATTATTTATTTAAAATATTTTGTCCTCTTGAACTAGGACTTATCACTTGCTTTTGACCATAAGTGATTTTAATATTTTTATAATTTAACTTAACTATTAATACATCATTAATAATATTAAATGGTGCATCAACTATAATATAAAATAAATAATAACAACATCATTTATTAAAACTCTTAATAATAATAATAATAATAATAATAATAATAATAATAATAATAATAATCTTGAGGCCTTTATGCATGTTATTTGTAGAAGACTACTATTAGTCAATCCATGCTTTAAGTGGTGGTAATTATCTTTTGTTTAACAATGTATCCTTACATGATACTTCTTTTAACTTTTAAGGACAAGGTCCAATTCTTTTGGACGGTCTTTTGGTAAGATGGATAGGCACCTCTAGTCTCTCTCTTGCATATCGAATTCCCTCGTTTAACATGGTAGTTCCCGCAGTATTTGATGATAGATAAAAGATGAATCATTTAATCAAATTAAATAAATGTGATGAAAATAAAAGTGTTATTCAGAGTCTTTTCTGACTCAACACTTTGAGATCCAGTAACCCCGAGTGCTCTTCAGAGCCTTTTAACTCAACACTCTCACATGGGTGTTACGATAGTGCAATTCCAGAGCCTCTGCTCAACACTAGTGCTAGAATGTGGTTGCGAGGCACATCTAGAATATTTAAGTTGCCTCGGATCCAGTATTCGTTTATCAAGCTTGAAGTGCTCCAGGTCTTAGGCCCAACACTCAATGTACCTCAGGGCTTACTCCCAGTACATAAACATTCTTCTAGGTACATCGAGGCTTATGCCCAGTACATTGGTTATATGTGTGTTTCTGAGTCCATGCTCAACACACTCACAAGTCAAATCATGTAAAAATCATAGCTCTGCACAGTAAGTAATCAAAAGATAATCTCAGTATATTAGGGTTTGTACCCATATAAAAGTTGGAGAACATCATTAAAACATTGGGGCCTTCTCACCCAGTATACACTAATATAAAGAAGTCAGTCAGGGTCCATGCCCGATATGTCAATATATAAAAGAGTAAATCATAAGTGCTAGGGCTTATGCCCAATACTCAAAGAATAAAACATAGGTGCTGGGGCCGTGGCCCAATATAACAACAAAAATAGTTAGTCCAAAATTCGGGATATTACAATGGATCCTATAGGTTAAGCTTTGATTATTAAAAATACATGGTGTTAATATCATATGATGTATTTATTGTCGAAGAGGTGTATTCTACAATTTAGTAGGGGGAGATGTGTAACTCCTTTTGTGCTCATTCAATACGTGTCTAAAAATTATAAAATATTATAAAACTAACATGTCTGTTAAATTTAAAACATTTATTACGACATATATCTACACAAATTAGATAAATTAAAATGCTCTCTAAAAAGGAGTCAATCTAAAAAGGAGTTTGTCTGATCCCTCTCTGTGCTTGGTAGATCCCTTTATCTATACTAGTTATACATAATATGTGGATGCAAAATAACAAAAAACCTCATAACTTATAACATATAGATGAAGTAAGTATATATTCACTTACTGTGTTGTAAATGGATGTCTATGACAGAGAGGATCAATAAAAAATACTTACCTCAACCACAGGGGTTTCATTTTGCCCATTGTTATCCTTTCGGATGGATTTATTTCCTTTGTTCAAGATTCACAGTCTCTGCTTCAGCAGATTCAACAGGTAGAAAATTTAAGTAGTCAAGACTGATGCGGCAATGCCAACAAGAGTCTTCCTCGGCACTGTAGAAAGTTTTATATGTATAATTAGCATTTGATTGCTTCTTACTCTTTTTTCTAGGATCGCACGCTTTTGAAATTGATTCAAATTAATGACTTATTTTAATTTATTTTCCCATTTTCCTGCTAAATTTATTTTTTAAATTTACCCATTTTTTATTTCTTTATATCTTATATCTGTATTCTTGTTTTTTTAATTATTAATATTAATATATACATATATAATTATATAATAACTATATTATAAAGTATACATATTATATAGTATATATTATATTAACATATGTAATAACTATATTATATATTAATATATTAATTATATAGCATATTACATATCTTCTATAATGCTATATATTAACTTATATATATTATTAACCTATATTCTATATATAATAACTTTATATTATTAATTTGTAAACCATGATTATGCAGAAAATATTTGGCCACTCAGCTCATAACTCATTTGATTGTTAAAGACTTAAGAAGCTGGGACTATGAAATAAAACACGAGAGTCTAGATAATGAGGATATCTTGATAAGTTTTGATGTTGTATCACTATATACCAATACCCCTAGAGATGAGGCGATTAGATTTGATGTTGTATCACTATATACCAATAACCCTAGAGATGAGGCGATTAGATTTGATGGTGTATCACTATATACCAATACCCCTAGAGATGAGGCGATTAACATCAACAAGATAATGAGGATATCCTAGCAAGTTTTGATGTTGTATCACTATATACAAAGATCCCTAGAGATGAGGTGATTAACATCAACAAGCGGTTGGCAAATGAGAGCACTTCAAAGTTGGTTGAGGTTTGTTTAAAGTCCAATTTATTTGTTTTCAAAGAAGAATTTTATGAACATATCGAAGGCATTGTGATGTTCTCACCTCTATCTCCGATTGTGGCTAATATTTACATGGAAGAATTCGATAAAAAAGCTATCAACTCTTTCTCGCTTAAGCCTAAAAGATGGAAGAGGTTCGTGGATGACACTGATGTAGTTTGGAAACATGGTGAGGAGAAGGTCAATGAATTCCTCTCCACCTAAATAATTAGAAAGGAAACATTAAATTCACTATGGAAGTCGAAAAGGAGAAGTCCCTTCCCTTCCTCCATGTGCTAGTCTCTAGAAAAGTTAACGGTTTGATTTTGCACCAAGTATATCCGAAGAAAATGCACTGACAGATACCTTCATGCTAGATCTCACCACTTCCCCCTTAGAATATTGGGATATTAAACACATTGGTAACAAGAGGTTTAAGAATTTATGACCCTGGACATCTAGAGCAAGAAATCAAACTCTTATCCTAGGCATTTAAAGAGAATGGATATGATGGAAGGCTTTTCAATAAGGTTGCTGCTAGAGCTAAGAAACCACATATAATGAGAAAGTGAGAAGATGAAAGCAGTAATGGGAAATTTTGCATGGATTACATAAAATGAACAAAAATGAATGACCGATAGAATAGCCAAGATCCTAAGAAAAAGATGCATAGTGATCACCTTCACCCGCCCCCCCAATACCATCAAGAAAATGGTTTATGCCACTAAATTTCCTATCAAGTTAGGCTCATGCAAGGGTGTTTATTCCATCCCTTGTTCATGTGGAAAAGTGTACATTGGTGAAACAGGAAGAACACTTTTCATAAGAACATAGCACTAACATTAGGCTTGACAGACATAAGAAGTCGGCTCCATTAGAGCACTCTCACAACAAAAGCCACCAAATCTATCTTGAAAAGAAAAAACTCATTGCCAACATAGACCACCTTATGAAGAGAAAAGTTCGTGAGGCAATAGAGATCTCCCTAAACCCTGGAAATATAAATAGAGACGATGGCACCAAATTGAGCGATACATGGAAACCTGTTCTCAACCTTCTTCAAAATAAAAGAAAGTGGTTAATTTAATCAAGTCGACTTGAAATAAAAGACAATAAGATAAAATAAATTGGTTAATTCAATCAAGTCGAATTGAAAGAAGGTATAACAATTAACATCTATATTTATCATGAGATAGAAAATCTTTTTCCTTTGAGCTTCACTAAGACTCCTGATGATGATCCAAAAAAATGGATCGAAACATTAACCAGTAAATCAACATTATTAACGCAGCTCTGCCTCTCAATTATGTGTTATTAAATTGAGGCTTCAAGTTTTGATTAGTCTTGTTTATATTGCATTGAGAGTACCTTTCCGATAAGTTATTTGGCGAAATCCAACAATGGATAATTGCAATTTTGACAATTAAATTTTACAATTTCATAAATTTTAACGTTGCGGATGGATTCAGAGACCCCTTTTAACATTGAATCCATGTCGTTTTAACACTACAAATGGGTTTTATTACAATTTCATAAATTGTAAAATTGTATTATCAAAATTGCAATTATCCATTGTTTAAACAATGGTTAATTACATTTTTGACGATAAAATTTTACAATTTCGTAAATTTTAACAATGGACATCTTATATAATTATTAGCTTAGACTGTCTAGTCATATTTTTTATCTCATGACTAAATTAGTCATATTTTTTAACCCATGATTGAATTAATCATTTATTTCAATCATTTTTAGTTGTGATCACTTAAAATTGCTCAAATTTGGTCATATTTCACTTAAGAACACTGTGGTGGCCAACATTTTAGGTGGTTTAGTCATTTATTTCACTTGGTGACCAAATTTTTTGGTTGCCTGGTCATTTATCACACATTTTTCTACTAGTGATGGGACCAATGTTGTCATGAATGTTGTTGAAAATATCATGGACGTATAATAGGTCCATTCATGATGTGGACAAATTGCTTTATAATACAAATATTTACAGCATGTTACCTCCCAAAACTTGCACTTCAAGTGGTAAATCCCTAAAACTCAAGTGCACCTTTTATAGGTGACATGAATTCTAACTTTGTCGAGAGAACAAATTTGCAATAAATAGGGATTTCACCATTCAACTGTTGAATGTGACAATTACAATCAGTTACTGTCATTATGAGAATATACACTACTTTCTCATGTTCTATGAACATAAATTAGTGCATATGCTCATAAAGTCATTTTAAAAGTTAAAGAAAAATATCAAATATGCCATTCACAACTAGTAGATTTGGTAGCTGAGAAGGTAATTTTTGGTGGTCAAATTTGATACCATAGTATACTCCAAAGTTCAAACAAGACAAGGAAGAAGTCATTCAAGAAGGGGTAGCACATATTATGCCCAAAAAGAGATGATTCTTTTAAAATGTATAATATCACTAATAATTAGTATTATAATAATAGTTAATTTGTACGCGGGAATACTTCCATTGCTTACTTAGTTGCTTCAAAGTGAGGTTGAAAGGCACCTTATGGAAATCCTGCTTGGATAGTGAAGACTTTTGGTGATGGTCTCTAGACAACTATGGAAACATCCCTAGCAACTGGATTTGAACTCTGAGTAGAGAAAAGGCTTGAACAATATGACCTGTGCTACATTAAACTGGAGAACATCAAGTAGATTCTTGTTCCTTTAAGCAAGAGAGGTGGCATTATTTCCATGTCCACTCAAGAGTTGAGTTTATGTATCACAATATTTGCAAATTCCATCATGAGCCTATGTCTAACCATCTAGATCATCATTTTTTATAGGAAATAAGGTGAGCATACAAACAAATGAAGCATCTCTAAAGATGCCTCACCAATGAAGTGCCATTTATTTATGTCCACTCCTTTCCAATCAAAGAGGAGTATGTCAAAGATCAAGCAAGTTGTCATTGATGTCAAGGGTCTAGTACAAAGCAAAGGTCAAAGGATAAAAAAGGGACAATGTAAAAGCTCAATCACATATTCAGTAAGCGAAGAAAACCATCTACAATATGCAACAAATAATCATCCATTTGACAAAGAAAGTATGTGCAAGTTTATGGATAGAAATCCCCTCCTGTGGGCATCAAAGCCCCTTTTCATGTGTACAAAACTCCTTGTTTATGTAAAATATTTTGTATGTAAGTGGTCCTATGGTTAACGGACATGACAGATCACATAAAGATATGTGAAATTCCCCTACATTATGTATTTCTCAAACTTATAGGTCAGCCTCATGAAAATTTAAACATCTCCTTGCAAAGGTATAAATACACCTTCATTTTACCTCATTTCATCATTATCTCAAGCAACCTTCTTATGTGCAATCAAGAGGAGCTCAAGGACCGTTTTTTGCAAGGGTTTATCAAGGTTTTCTAAGGTTATTTTATCTCTCTTGGGTTTGCTATCCTTGCATGAGGACTCTCTCTACAAGCTGAAGTTGTAAAGGTCACCTTGACCCAGGGTTTTGCAATGCATAAGATTCACATAAACTTGCATAACTTTCTCATACGGTATCGGAATCATAAAATTATTAGCTTGTTGCAAAGAGTATTGCAAGGGCTATGTGATACGACACTTAAAAGTAGGATCTCTTTTGTTCTAAGGGTTCGTTGTAATATGATAAGGTTCTCTCTCTCTCTCTCTCTCTCTCTCTCTCTCTTGTTGAGATCTTAATCATGACCTAGGGTTTGTGCATGATTTTTGGGAAAAAAGAAAATATTTTGGGATATTGGATGATTGCACTATACCTTGAGGAGAATTTTGGAATCATAATGTTCATGAGGAGACCTATTGGAGCTTAAATTTCATTATTTTTCTTTGGCTATGCATGACCTAGGGTTTGAGTTTCTGGGCTTGAATTAGGGTTTTACCCCAATATTTCTACATGAAGAATATGGATGATTTTTTATGGACTTTGTGATGACAGTATGGCAGTCTGATGATGGTATGACAGTGACAGTGTGACAGTGTGACAATGACAGTGTGTGACAATGACAATGACAAGAAGTCATAGAGATAGTGATAGGAAGTGACAGGTACAAAGACATGCAGCGATTGTGACATGTGTATATTCTCTCATATATATTTATACTCAGGGGTTGGAGCCTCAAATTCTAGTTGGAGATGGAACATCTAGGGAGTTGTAGCTCCCTTCAGGTTGGACCTTGAAATTCAGGGGATAGGAAACTACTTCAAGCTTAGCTTGTAAACATTGAAACTTTGAAGATAAGTTTCAATGTTTTTTGTCCCCGCTGGGTTTCCACGTAAGATCCTTGTGTTATCATTTTGTTAGGAAAAGTGTTCCTGTGGCTGGGGTGAGGCCACCAATGTACTGGGTGAAAGACATACATCTAAGGTTTTGCAAATACAAAAATTAAGCAAAATTTTTAGGGTTGAAGAGGATGTGTACCGTACAATAGAAGGTTGATCCAAGCATCTCCTTGAGTTCTCTTGTTCTCCAATCAAGGAACTTGAAAAACCACGTCAAGACCTTCCTTAGACCGATCTTACTACACATAAAAGATTTATATTCAAAAGAACTTAAAGCACTGATCACATAAACATCAATAAGTAATCAAAACTGAGATATATATGCACACAATGATTTGGAAAGGGAAGAATGTCTAATATTTATTAATGAATGAAGCAAGTACATAATTATATCTTACATCAATCAAGGCACCTCATGAAACCTTCAATTCTAGATCTCATGCTTCTCTCTTCCAAGAATCCCATCCTCCAAGCAATGCATTAGGGTTAGATGGAAACTAGGGAACAAGTGAGGGGGATGAGAATCAAAATTTCTCCAACATAACATTACAATGGGATAAGTACCTTTCATGGTCCTGTCTCCCTCTCGTATATAGCAAAGGAAGAAGGTAGGGTTGAGGAGGAAGTAATTATAACCGAGGAGATGGTTCCAAAACCACCCAAACCACCCATTTTTTGAGATTTTATATTTTTTTGGTATTTTCTAAGGTACGCACTAGTGAAAAAGGGAGAAAGAGCATGTAATATGCATGTGATCCATGTGCCACTTGCATGTGTGTAAAAAAATGAGGAATAACTGATTTTTCTAGGGTTTTTTAGGAGGTGTTTTGGTCTCCAAATTTGTTCAAAATCTTCCTAATTATTGAATGGACCATGAATGAGGTAAGGCCATCATACTGAGGTCCCAAATATGGCTCTTCCATCCCTAATGTCCTTTTGTGTGACTCACAGTAACCTCATGAATTTTCGTCATGCAAGTGTCATAATGCAACCAAAACATGTAAGTGTTGTCACAGACGGAGAAGTGCCAATTTTGGTTATAACATATGCCCCCTAATGTATGAGGTTAGAGGGGAATACGATGGCCGAAATAAATTATAAATAATGAACGGTTGGGTCATGGAATCAAAGGAACCGGAGAAAACAAGAATCGTAGCCTAAAACGAAGTACTTGAAAGAAAGAAAAATGTCAGACAATCTCATCCCTGGAATAAATTTCCATGTTCAAATGGTGAAACATGACCTCCAGGAGGATACAATGATGATCCAATACATATTTATAACGGATGCATCTATCATGGCCACTAGAATACAAACATGGATCCATGAGAACAATATAAACATGAACATAGCCACATAAATACAAAGGTGGATCTATGTCAAAATTGGATATCATAGCCATAGTGAACAAACTAGATCTATTTCTCATCAAAAGCCAGAAGAAGTGTGGCTCAATCTCGTACAACTTGGAAAATAACGAAATATGATGATTCTATTATTGGCCCAAGGTATTCAATCCAAAGGTCATCTCAAGGTATGAATCCTAACCCTGCAAATAAATGAGTTGATGTCGAACATGGAGGAAACCATTTGATCAGTGGTCATTGATGTAAACCGTTAACAAATATGAGGGAACCCACCAATGATGAAAATGAGCCCCAAGGTACCTAGTACATTCTAACATGTGTGAATAGATGTTTTTGAAGTCGAACACTTGAAGAATCCATCGTGTAAGAGACATTGATGTATTCTCATAACTCGATAGCGAGGGAAATTGCCACTGATGACTGCAATCCCCAAGGTACTACCAAAAACTCTAAACTTCATTCCCAGAGAAAGATGAGCTGAAGTTGATGGGAAGGAGTTCGTTGGAAGGGAGGCCTTAAGGAATCCTCCATCATCCAAAACGAGGAACAATCAAAGGTTGATTTCTTTTGGAGTAGAGTTGAGTACATGATGAAACATATTGACACCAAGGAATGGCCGACATAGGAGGTCAAGGCAACTGCAGAATGGACGACACAGGTTTTATCCTTGAATAGTGAGCACGAAACAGGAGTGACTTAGGAAGATTTGAACACAAAGGGACCATGATATAAATATGCAATGTAGGAGACATTAACAGATTCTCCATATGATTGGAAGAGTAACCAATCGGAGGAGTAAAAACTTTGAGATCAGGTTTATCCTAAGGCCAAAACTAGAACCCAACTTGTTTGATAGACTCAAAACAGGTGCTTTGTTGATGGACATAGTTGACTTGCTGCCATTATATGGAAAGACATTTGACACCCTTCCCTTCCCTTTTCTCTTTTTAGGTACCTTTTTTCATTTTTTAATGAGCTTGAAAAATAACTAAAGCATGCTCAATAGGGATCCAACCATGTGTAATTTTATGAGTCCATGGAAGGGAAACTCAACACTTTCTTCTTTGTTTTACGAGTTTGAAGATAAGATAGAAGATTACTCGATAAAATATTGATCTATAGATTTTGATATTGAGCCCGGATCTCTTCGTGCTCGTCGGTGTTTTCATAATTAAAGAGTTTCAAAAACTTAAACAAGAACTCTATACACCATCTCGTGGATTTTAGATACAGGCCGATTTGGTATATGCTCACAAGTTTTTTCATACTTACAGAGTCTGAAAATCCTATAGAAGACTCCAAGGGGTCCTTTTTCGCAAAGTTACTCTCCTTGCCTGAAAAAGGATAAAATAATGCAAGAGAGAAGTCTTATAGCCACGTATGACTAGAGTATTCATTTTTCGTATATTGTCTAAACGGTACAGAAAAGGGTTAAACTTATACCGTAGAGACAACCTTTAAAGTACTTTAACGAGTATGAAAGAGACAAGTTGGCTCGACGATCTTTTCCTATTTAAGTAGTCTGAAAAGAGCTTAAAGAGGAATCCATAAAATTCTTTTTCATGAAATTTTAACAAGCCCGAAAAAATAAACTCATGACCTCCTTACTTTTTTTAACAAGCTTGAAGGAGAGATGGAAGAATGCTCGTAATGGGACGAGATGAGTGTCGGGGGCATGCGAGACTAGTTCCGAGCGCATGGGACAAACTTATGCATAATGCAAGGAATATGAGAAAGATAAGGACACTAAGGGTGTGTCTCCTCCGGGTAAGGGGTCTCAAATCTCAAAGGAAAAATGATACATGGCTTAACGGAAATGAGATCAGAGATGGAGGCTTCTATAAAAATCTTAAAGAGTGGAAGTCGGCATCAAGCTCATAAGCGCAAGTGGGATCAATGTAAATGCATATGCAACTTAAACACCAAAATGGGATCCTTATAAGGAATGGCCATAAATGTATGAGAAAGAAAGACATGAGGCTTCTTCTCAAATTCAAGGTAAATCTAGAAAGGCTCCCGAGCCTATGATAAAAATGCAGCATGGGCACCAAAATGGCATAAGAGGGCTAACTAGGGTGTCCCATGTTAGGTAGGCTCTGCTGTCAATTTGGTGCACAATGCATATAAATATGGTTAACACACCAATATCCAATAGGTTCGACCCTATGGTGAATTCAGATGGAAAACGGTTCAAATGCATCATAATAGTGGGGATGCCTTACCCTATATGCAAGCTTCCAAATATGCCTAACATGATCGAACAATATGTCGCCAAGGATCAGTAAGCAATCATGAGTCCATCTAAGAATCTTGTCTCCAAGAAAAAACAGTACCAAGATCATATCTAAAAAATGAGTAAAGAAAGATCTAATATAGGTCATTGTGGTAGAAATAATTTCAACTTCACTATCATCAACAACAGGCATAATGAAGGTAGAGCTAGCCAATGAAGACTCTATAGTAACAAAGCCTAAGTACTTACAATCAACAAGATCAACTTCAAGATGAATATAGAAGTTGAAGGACGTGATGGAATCTGTAGGAACAACTTCATCATCAAAGGAGATGAAAATTCTAGAAACATAATCAAACTCAGCAGGACTACCGATTTGCGGGTCTATGGAAGAGTCCAAAGACTCAACAATGGCAGGATCAGACTCCAAAGGAAAACTGGGGTTGGACATAATTGAAAGTGGATCAGCATCCAAATGAATGGAAGACTGCATTATAGACTCTAGGAAAAATTCGTCGGAAGGAAGTATATCATCCCATATGGAACACATGTCTACACATTCAGTTGGATCAACAGGGTGGTGAGCAAGCTTTGATGGCTCTATTGGATGGATCCTCTAGTCAAACACCAAAACCAAGTCTCGAGAAGGTAAGCATGAACTCAGAGGATTCTCCTCATTAGAAATTGAAACCAAAGGATATAAAGGTTGGTAAGCAATTTCTGATGCGAATAAATGCACTACATGTTCAACATGAGTTGGTAAAATCCAAGGATCGGTTCTATTAGAAATTGTAAAGAAATCTCTAGATACTAAAATGGTGTTTCCAAAGCTAATTGAAACAATATAGTTAACAGGAGCAGGAAAATCAAATGTGCTCATAAGAGATGAATACATTCTTACTCCCAAGTTTTCACTAGCTGGGCATGCTTGATCAATCATAGGAATGTTTGATTCAGAAGAGGTCGTGTTACTTTTTCGGGTGAAAGACAATTGATCAACTGTGAGAATCCTTCCTTCACGAGGAAACATTAAAACTCGAAAAACGGACAATGGAATGGCTTGCATGGCATAAGTCCAACTCGTTCCTAGTAACAAATTGTAATCGAGAGGAGCACCCACTACCTCAACTTCTACTAAGACTATTTTTCCTGCTAACTAGATGTCAAAAGAAGGAAAAATCCCATGAGTAAGGAAATATCTTCCATCGAAAGCAGTAAGTAGAGTCGTAGACAAAACCAACTCAAGAGAGCCTAAAGATCACCAACAAGAAATAACCATAACGCACGTAGACACACCTTCATCTACAACAGTTCATCCAATAGTCTTATCACCATGAACTACTTTGATTTGAAAATAAATGTGATATGGAAAACGAGGTTTGATATCAAACATGTCAAATTTTGCCAATAGATTAGTGGAATCGAGACTTTCGATAGCTACCAAGAGTGCATTTTGTTGCAAAGGAAAACTTTACAAAACTTCCAAAGAAGACATTGCACATGGTGTTTGGGCTAAATATTCCACAACAGAATAGTCAGGATCATCCCAGGAGCATCCCACTTGTAGACACCTTTCGGTATTTTTGGCATTGGGTCTGTCGGCTTCTCTATATGAAAATGAGTTGACATTTCATGAATCTCTTTATCTTTCTGTGATGATTCAGGGCTATAATTATTGGCTCTGGTTTGCAATAAAGTGTCTGACTGAACCATATTAATGTATGATTGATGGTATAACGTGGCACTTTCAGTGCCCCCAACAGCACTACAACCACCAATATCCATATTTTTTCCTTTAGGAAAAGGATCCTTCAGAACGGTAGGTTGATGTTGTTGTAATAGCTTCTAAGCTTGTTCCATTAAAGGGCGTTGATGGGTTAAGTGATCTTCCTTGCAAATATTTCAAAGAAAATTTACTTTCTTGCCCCCCTCGGCATTGTCATTGGATTTGGGCTTATTATGACTACCCTCCCCCTTCTTTTCCTTGTTCTTTTTACCACTGGGTTGTTGAGTACCCTTTTGATTGGATTGCACATTGTGTATAGTAGTTGTTTGAGAAGAGGGAATGGCAACTCTAGTTGCCTCTACTCCAGCATGCTTACAGATAACTCTTGAACTTGTTTAGATAAAGCTTCTACAGTAGGTGTATCAAATGAACCAATGATGTCATCGACATGTGTTACAGGATTAGGTTTTGCAGGATCAGTGTTTGATCATGGTGCATCAGGAATAATTTCATATAAGATCCTAGACTGCAAATAAATCAAATCTAGTTGTTGGGATCTAAGAATGGACTCTTCCTCCGTCTAGGTCCAACTAAACACAAGTAAAACAAACAACACACAACTATGAAAAAGTCCTAAGAAATCCAAACCAGGAAAACATATGCCTTCCAAAGGAACGTCTAGGATGACTAGAACCCGGAACAAACTAGTGAAGGATGAAGAACAGTTACCTAGGGTCCA
The DNA here is from genome assembly GCA_027924585.1 of Larix kaempferi. Classification (NCBI taxonomy): domain Eukaryota; kingdom Viridiplantae; phylum Streptophyta; class Pinopsida; order Pinales; family Pinaceae; genus Larix; species Larix kaempferi. Next base: position 4,124,754 of record BSBM01000397.1, on the reverse strand, counting down.
TAATACAGACACCTTGGGGCCAAGCGTTAGAATCACCAACCGCCTTCCTAAAGAGCTACAAAGGATTTATTCCCACGTTTTTCCTAGGTAAAGTAGAAATAACCTTCCACCGTCACCTGTGTATGAGCCCTAAAGTTAGGATACTAAGGTTACCAACTTTCCAGAAAGGATCCAATAGGATAGTCGTGGGTAAAGATAATGCACATGGGCAGGGTAGCAAATCCTGAAACATAACAACACCGATGGTACTGATAAGTCCACAAATGCGCACCAACTCTGGGATATGCTCAATTAAGTATTGGAGGGCTATATCCTCTACTTAAACTCTCACGACCTCGTGCTTAAATCCGGTTTGAGTGGAGCTTTTCGGTTCACCTTCTACAAAACTGGATTTCCCTAATGATAGGCCACTATGTCTGAGTTTTAATACTTTGGACAGTTTAAGACAACTCCTAGTCCAAAGTACTAGGCTAAGCTAGTTGGTGATCATCCCTAGAAAAGAAAAAATACTAGTAAATTTCAAATTAGCATTCTTTTTAAGGTTTGTTACATTCTCAGAGGGTGATGGCCGTGCAACTAATGGTATTCTGACTCATGCATGGAAATAACATGAAAAGTGCAAAAATGGAACTGAAAATGCAATACTTTCACTTTTTCTTTTTCTTTTCGAAACATAAAAATGACAATGCAAATCTAACAGTGAAAACATTTTCTTTCTTTTTCAAAAGATGCAAGTATGCATATGAAACTATCTTTTTGAAAATATGACTATGTCACTAAACTAAAAATGTTTGTAAAGAAATTGACTTTTTTTTACAATTTTCTCTTTTTAAAATGAAAAGACAAAACTACTTACAAACAAGTATACTACACTAAGACAAAAGCAAAGTGCATCAAATTTTTGTACCTAACCTATAAGATTAGTTAGACTCAAATTAGGTTAAAAAAAAAACTAGTTCACAAAGGCCCAGCCTGGGTCAGCAAGCCCCAAATTCTTCCAAACAAGCCCAACTTGGGTCAACAAGCCCCAAATTCTTCCAAACAAGCCCAACTAGGGTCAACAAGCCCCAGATTCTTCCAAACAAGCCCAAATTGTTTCAAAAATATCTCAAACATCAAATTAAGATCAATCACAAGATAAGACAACACTTCCAAGGGATCCTACACATACCTAGGATTAGCAGGGACTCCGAACAATGCAATCAAAACCCCCCAAACAACCCTGAAAGTGAAAAACTCACCTACAGGATGGACATGTTGGTGAATAACCAACACAATGCGTGTAACATGCAAGTGAAAATACTCTACAACAACATGTATGCAATAGACACACAGGTGAAAAGACACTGCAAAGGCATGTGAGTGTTGAAAGTCCCAAAAAATGCAAATCCAATTCCCAAATTGCACAATGGATGTGTGTAATAAAGTCTAAAGAATGTTCCTAACCTGAAATCAAACACATACCTTCAAATATACTATAAAAATATCCTTGGAGACCCCAAAGTAGATAGGCTTATCCCCATCGGAGTTGTCAGTTATGTTGTTAGGGAAAGTGTTCCTATGGTTGGGGTGAGGCCACCAATGTACTAGGTGAAAGACAGACATCTAAGGTTTCGCAAATACAAAAATTAATCAAAAGTTTTATGGTTTAAGAGGATGTGTACCTTACAATAGAAGGTTGATCCAATCCTCTCCTTTAGTCCTCTTCTTTCTCTCCAATCAACGAACCTGCAAAACCACTTCAAGGCCTTCCTCAAGCCAATTTGACTACACATAAAAGATTTATATTCAAAAGAACATAAAGCATTGGTCTCATAAACATCAATAAGTAATCAAAACTGAGATATATATGCACACAGTGATTTGGAAAGGGAAGAATCTATAATATTTATTAATGAATGAAGCAAGTACATAATTATACCTTCCTTCAATCAAGGCACCTCATGAAACCTTCAATTCTGGATATCTTGCTTCTCTCCTCCAAGATTCGCAGCCTCCAAGCAGTGCATTAGGGTTAGATGGAAACTAGGGCACAAGTGAGAGGGATGAGAATCAAAATTTATCCAGCATAAAATTACAATGGGATAAGTCCCTTTCATGGTTCCCTCTCCCTCTCTTAATAGCAAAGGAAGAAGAGAGGGCCAATGAGGAAGTAGTTACAACTGAGGAGATGGTTCCAAAACCACCTATGTTTTGATATTTTAAATATTTTTTGGTATTTTCCGAGGTACATGCTAGTGAAAAAGGGAGAAAGAACATGTAACATGCATGTGAGCCATGTGCCACCTCCGTGTGGGTGAAAAATGAGGAAAACTGCCTTTTCTAGGGTTTTTCAGGAGGTGTTTTGGTCTCCAAATTTGTTCATAACCTTCCTAACTGTTGAATGGACAATGAATGAGGAAGGCCATCCTACCGAGGTCCCAAATATTTGTCTTCCATCCCTAATGGCCTTTTGTGTGACTCACAGTAACCTCATGAAGTGTCGTCATGCGACCAAAACATGTAAGTTCGTCACGGACGGAGGAGTGCCAATTTTGGTTATAACAGTTATGTGCATTGTTTAATTTTTGTGTATGGTATGTTTATACATGAATGATAAGCAATTACGAATGTTTCTAACATAATTTAAAGTAATGGATAAATTGGTTAAAAAGTGCTCAATACTGATTCAACCCCCCCCACACTTTTAGTATTGGTGATATTTTCAACATAAACTAATATTGCTATATTTTTTTTTCCTCGAAAAAAAAGCGTAATTTCATTTCATCCTTAAGAGTACGAAATTACATTGAATGTCAACACTCAGAATGAGTGGATGAAGAAGCCACAAAATCTAACTTTTAAGCTTTTGTCTGAAAATAGCAGAGATGTTCTCACCACGTGAGCAATAACATCTATTACAAAATATTGTTAATATCCTGGAGAATATCGGTATTGTTAACAGAGATGTTTTGAGCCAACCTGTACATGTCTTTTAGTTGCAAAGAACCGAGAGTGAAAATATTTACATCAACTTACTGTTCAGCTGAATTCAAAAGAAGTGCATCAAGCTTCCAAAAATGCAAGAAAGCAAAAATATCTAAAGATCATTCAATAAAGGGCCTGTGGTATAGTTCCCTGCCAGCCCCGTCTATGAGTTCAATGACTTTCCAAATACCGGTTGCTAGAAGCAGTCCTTCCTTCGAGGCTTTGTCCGCCTCTGAGTTGTTCTCCCGAAAAACATGCCCCCTATAACCCCAAGCACATGATGCAACTGCCACAATAAAAACTAACATATATAACTTGTCTCTAAAACAGGGCTTTTGAAGATGTTTTTTTATAACACTATCAGCTCCAAAAGTTCAATTCTCATTATGTTTAAGGGGGGTTTCAAAACACTACCTTGAAAATAGCCAGGGGTAGTATTTCTAAACCCCCCCTAAAATTCGTGAGAATTTGACTTATGGTGGCAGGTTTTAAAAAAACGCCTCCAAAAGTTAAATTCTCATGACTTGTAGGGAGGATTGTCAAAACACCACCTTAAATAATATATTTAGAGGCAGTTTTTAGCCCCCCCCCCAAAAAAAAAAAGTTATGAAAATTCAACTTTTCAAGGCAATTGTTTTAAGTTCAATTCTCGTGATTTTTGGGAGGGGTTTTAAAAAACTGCCTCCAAAAGTTAAATTTCCATGATGTTTGGGGGGGCGGGTTGAAAAAAATGCCTCCAAAAGTTAAATTCCTATGACATTTAGGGAGGGCGTTGTCAAAAAACACCTTCAAAATATATTTCTATGATAGTATTTGTAAGGATCATATTTGAAATCTGGCTTTGAGTGTTGTGGTTTTGTGCCGACAGACCCCAGTACTTTGAAAAGTAATCTTTCTACTCCCAACGTCAAGAGTTTCTTTTGAACTGAAATAAATTATATGAAAATTGATTTAGGATTTGTAAATGGAGGACGTAAAACAAAATTCAAGTAACAAGATACACTATTATTTAAACTATTAAAAAGGAATTATGAAAGCAACAAGGTAATGCATTCATAACAGTAAAATTCAAGTAATAATATACATTTTTTTTCTAGTGGAATCGACAACTGCAGTTGGACTGGTACTTGCGTGACATGGGGTCCAAGGATCCAATCTCACTACCACTATACCCCTAGGTGCATCCATAGGGACCGAACCATGGTGCACGGGTAAGTTTGGGAGGGATTCGAACATGTAACCTTCCATTTGCAACCAATTACAACTTATCATCTTTACCACTTGACCCCCCCCCTCCATGGGTCAGTAACAATATACATAATTATTTAAACTATTAAAAAATAATTATGACAAGCAACAAGGTAATTCATTCACAATTGGAATTATTCATATTTCAAGTTTATGTGGGAAACAACATATCCCCTTATGTACTAGTCTTATTGATTAAGGGGTTACAACATGCTAATTGAAAGAATGCAATCATAATATAATGATATACCACTAAAGTTAATATATATAAAAGTGGAAAGTATATGGAAATAAGTGAAGTCATAGTTTTAAGAATGCAAGAAAACATAATATCAGCAGTTTATTTTTAACATATATCAAGCATGTGAAAATCAAACTTCCTAACAAATGAAGAAAAAATCATCATCAATTGATAAAATGTATTGAAGACACTATTTCTTCTTGTAAAAATTTATCTTATAGATTTCATAATATCTACAACATTAACATCATTATTGTCTTATGGGCCCACAACTTAAACATTCTGCCAAAATTCCATTAGCCAATTATCCTTTGAACAAATGGTTGCAGTTGCTATACGATTATGTTTGGGTTCTCCAAAAACATTTTTATAAACAAGTATTGTATTTGTCTCGTTATATTTATTATTATACTATCTCCAAACCACCTCAAGTGACTTGGTTAACTGGCCCATGGAATACTTTTTGAATTCTTCTTTACCAAAACAAAACAAACCACTCCATGGAAGTGGACTTATTTTGAACACTTGCTTAGATAATTTTGTTACTTATTTATTCTCCTTGTTAGCCCAAAATGCAACCTATAACCAATACGATAAATTCAGATAGTTTGGGCCAAAGTATATACTTATTTCCCTTCACTCTCATATTTTCTTTGGACTTTTGCATGGATTCATAATATAAGAAATCTTCGAGGCCTAAAATCAATACAAACTTTTTTCTTTCCACTGCAAAAAAAAATTCTCGTGTATATAAATATCATATACTATATATTCAAAAAAATCATATACTATATATTCAAAAAAATCATACACTATATATTCAAAAAGACTAGTGTTCTAACATAAATACCTGAAGATGCATTGCACATTTGATCGAGTGTCTTGCGTCATTTCAACAGTTTCCTCTTCTGTTCCAGAAAGAAAATTAGAACTTTTTTTCTCAAGAAACAAAAAATCCAAGGTTGAATTTTTTATTTTATTAAGAATGTACATTACTAATGGCAATGAACCCACAACAACAAATTCTTATATAGATTCACTACCATTGGTTCATCATTTTCTACGTGACAAACAATAATGATTATAATTGATTTTGAGTATTTAGTAATCCTTGTAGCAAATTATGGCATAAGTAGAGTATAGAATGAACCTTCGTCAATTGCCTCTAATTCCTTAATCACTTCCACATTTGATTCTTTGGTTCAAGAAAGAGAAGTAAAACTTATTTTTTTTGTCTACATTCATTTGATAAGAATGTATCTATTATGATAGTTTTGGAATAACATGATCTTCTATATATGCGTGTACTAGAAGCTTCCATATTTAGGATATGATTATTTGATGTCAATATTGTAGAAAATTATAACACGACTAGAATATAGAATCTACCTTGTGTGATCAAACCACTATACTAGCATCTACTTCTGTTGAGACTGTTGGTTGAGATGTGTTTGACTCTAAATTCATACTAGAAAATAAATAAATTACTATAGTTTGTTTTATAATAAACTTTATCTTCATATATATTTTCCACGTGGATATGAACTTACCACTTGATAGTGTATTGTGACATACCTTCCTCTATAATTTAGGATATGATTACTTGAAGCCATTGTAGAAAACTATAACATTATTAGAATATAGGATCTACCTATGTGTGATCGATCCAATATATCATGTACATCTATTTTTTGAGATGTGTTTGACTCTAAAGTCATACAAGAAAATAAATCAATTACTATAATTTGTTTTATAATAAACATTGTCTTCATATATAGTTTCCACGTGAATATGAACTTACAACTTGATAGTGCATTGTGACATGCATCAGCATCCATAGGAACTTGATCTATAAGTAGATGAGTTTATTCAACATCCATAAATGACCAATTCATAGGTTGAGGATCTTCATGATAAAGGACAATATCATAAAATTAGCATTTTTAATTTGAATTATTAGGAGATCGAACGATGGAAAAAAACATTGTAGTTATTGTATAGTTGTATAAACATGATAAATTTTACCAACCTGCAGTGTCGATAAGTCTCTAATAATACCTCTTCAAATATTATTCTTGATGTACGTTCTCAACAACACAAGCCAATCTACACTTTTGTTCCCGCGTTATATGTCATGTCCCCAATTTTTGCTATGGTCCATGGGGGTGATTTTGGCCTAAGTCATCTAGGCATTAATTAATTAATTAATGGGTGAATGTGGAAATTATCTTATGGAATATGCCTAAGGGTCATGTATTTGGGTGATTAAATGGATAAGGTGGCCCCCCTTGAAGATATTAATCCCCAAACTAAGTATCTAAGGTGAATTATTAATTAATTGGGTAATTTGAGCCAAGCCTATAGTTAAATAATTATTTAATTATTTTAATGTTGGAGTGTTGGATTATTTAATTTTTAATTAATATTTGTAATTGGAGTTTCCAATATGTGTGCAATTGGGCCAAGAGGGCACCCCTCTTGAGGATAATGTTTCTAAATTGGAACAGGAGGTCAGAAAGTAGAAATATGGCTAAAGCAACTTGTGGATTTAGAAAAGGAACAAAAGAAGGAAATATGTAAGAGTTTCTAAAAGCAAGAAAATGGAAACAATCAGAAAAAGCAAAGAGGACGCTTTTGCTAAAAAGAATAAAGGATAGAAGAAGGAAACAAAGGGATGGCAGTTTCCAAAATGAAGGAAAGACATTAAGAAAAGGCAAATGAAGGTTACCCACTCATAGGTGACCTATTCTCACAGGTCAACAAGCCAAGTAACTTGCTCAATAGGTTGACATGAATTCTATAAAAGAATGTTTCCAACTCCCATTCACATATTTTGGTCATTTGAGTTTTGTCTTGAGAGCTCCGAGCTTCTCATTTGTTGAGTGATGTGCCTCAACACTTTCTTGGGAGATGTGCCCCAAGGCTTCACAAATTCCAGAATTCGGTATTCAAATCCAAGTGTTGATTTGCTGCTCATCAGATCTAGATCATCCCATTCTTGAAGTTTCTCAATCCTTGAGAGAGTGAACATCATCCAGAAGATCTAGTGAAGAAGGCATTGGAACTTCATCATCACCTCTATCATTACCTTTATCTCGATTGCCATCATCCTCACCTTCATCTCCATCTTCATAAAATCCCTCTTTCATCACAGTGCTAACAAATAGCAACACCAATAAACAGGCAGTAGCCTCACCTAACTTTTCAGACCCGTAATAACATGGGGAAACATCCGCCTACGAGACCCTTGTTTTAGGGTCATGTTCAGGCCCAATAAAGAGATCTTCTGGTCACAACAGACATTCCTTTCCCTCCTCCTCCCTTAGGAGTTCACTAGTTTAATGGCTTTAGGAGATGAAATCATCCACCATATTAATATTGTTATTGGGATGGAATAGAATGTTTACATTCATAGGTTTATTAGTTGGGTATTCAACACCTAGTTCATATAAATCATAATAATAAGGAGGGGATATACTATCATGCTGGCCTGATTTCTGGAAGCCCGTGGGAATCTTTCTCTTCTAGCCTAAACTCTCTTTGAATCACATTAGGTTACCTTTTCAATGGAGGCTAGTTTCTTACAGAATGATTCTTATCTCTGGGTGTAGCTTGCATTGGCACTTGGACCCTATTATTTGATGGTCCTAAGAATGAGTTTCTCATTGGTGCTATAACGATTTTGCTCATTCCCAAAGATTAATAACCTATATACTCTACTTACAAACTAGATTTCTCTTGCACAAATAACATTGCAAAATATTAAGCTGTCATCTTTACATTTTGTGCTACTATAGATATTAGGGAAAATTTTGTTCATGATTTTGGGGATTCATGGCTTATAGTTAATCAAGTCCATGGGAAATATGCCATCCATGATCCATACCTCATAGAATACCATAATATTTGAAATGCTTATTTTTTTGTTTACTTATGATGTTTCCATATTAAGCGAGTGAAAATTTTCTAAGATAATCAATATTTTATGTAAAACACCTTAATAACAGTGCACCAAGAGTACTCAATCTGTAGCCTTATTTTCACTACAACTAAGTGAGTAAGAATTAATGATGTATGATCTCTAAAATCATAATGTATGTATGGTGTCTTTAATGGATGTTTAATAGAATGAATGAATGTATTGTTTGGTGTCTTTTTGTCTCCTCCTCCTGTGTGAAGAGAATGAATTAATTTATGTCCCTAGGATATTGTTGTTCCTAGATAATAAATTAATGGCTTGGTTGAGAGAATGAATTCATGGCTTGGTTTGGTGTCCTTCCTCCTTCCTTTTGAAGATAAGAAATGAATAGTTGTTCCAAATCATGTACTCTCCTCCAGTTGTTTAAAGAAATGAAGTATAGTTGTCTCATAGAGATACTCCAATGTGAGCTGAGTAGTGAGTATCCAATAAAGGAAGGTTTAAGGACAACTTTCTAATCTTTTAGTTTTTGAATGTTTAAAGCGTATTCCTAATATGTTGTTTTTGCATTTTTAAAGCTTATTCCCTTAAATGTTGTTTACCAATATTGTTATCATTTTTTTTTGCAAGTGGTTGTTTAGCAATATTATTATCAATTTTTTTGCATGTGGTTTCACATGTAGAACGACACAAAAGTAGGAAAAGGCCATGTCATCAGTGTTGTTGAAGCACAAAAAGATGACATTGACAATAGTGATGTGGATCTGCAGACTATGGATGATGTTGGTGATGCAAAATTTGATGTTGCCCAGTCAATGTTGGGGATTCATAATGCAAATAGCAATGTGAATGTTCCTAAATTGGTGAGTTACGTGTTCATTAATTTTATTTCAATATTATGCAAATTACAATATGATTTCTGCTATAACATTTTTCATACCTCTATATAATCATGTGTACTTTTTTTGTTTTTGTAGAATTCTAATGATGATAAAGTCCAAGAAGGAGACAGTGAAAGCGTTGGATCTGTACGATGGTGCTAAAGACAGAATTGGATGGATTCATTCACTCTCTATCCTGCATGGAGTTAAATTGAATAAATGCATTGAAAATGTAAATATTTTAAAGTCACTAGTAACATACTGCTTCCATATTATGAAAAAATTGATGAATGTCTCAATTTGAAAGAGAAGGAAGGAATATTTGCAGGGTGTCCTTTAAAATATTTGAAAAAATGACATAGTTGCTAGTTTCCCACTGCTTTATATTGCAGTTTCATTGCATGAATGTTCAATCAGAGATCTAGTATTTGAGTTTGATATTAGTTCATGAAACATAGTGCAGTTTCATTCTTGAATGTTCATTCAATGATTTGATATTTGAGTTGGATATTAGTCCATGAATCTTTAGAGTAACATTGTACTTTGATTTTGATCTATTATTTTATAAGTTGGATAATACTCTATGAAACTTACAGTAATGTTGTAATTTGATTTTGATCTGGTATTTGAGTTGGATATTACTCCATGAAACTTATAGAGGCACTGTACTTTGATTTTGATTTGGTATTTGAGTTGGATATTACTCCATGAAACTTACAGCAGCATTGTACTTTCATTTTTGTGAGACTATATATGTGTGTGTTTGTGTGTGTGGGTGTGTGAGTTTTTCATCTTATATATTGCATTATAATGTTTGTGAATTATGTATATTTATTTTAGTTTGATGTTTATATGTTTATGAGTATTGTATGTTTTAATTTGATGTTATATATGTTAATTATGAATATTGTATATTGTTGAATTTTTTTAGTTATATTCATGTTATGTTTATGAATATTAATGTATATTGACAAATTTATTTTTTGATTATATGTTTTAATATTTTGATGTTATGTTAATTATGAATATTGTATATGTTTTTTAATTTGGTGCTTATATGTTTATGAATGTATGTTTTAATTTGATGTTATGTTCATAAAAAATTTATATTGTTGATTTCACTTTTTAATTACATGGTAATTAATAAATTATTCATATCATATAAAATAATGTGCAACTATAAACAATAACCAATATATCAATATATTATTGGTAATTAATATGATTAAACAAGTCACTAATTGATGCCAATTAATGATTGAATGTACTATCAACTGACGGTAAATTAAAGACTAAATGTACTATCAATTGATGGTGAATTAATGACTAAATACGCTACAAATTAATGCCAAATTAATGACTAAATGTGCTACCAATTAGTAGAAAATTAATGATTAAATATGCTACCAATTAATGACAAATTATTGACTAAATAGATCATCAATTGACAGTAATTAATAGATAAATAAATTATTAAATATACTACCAACTAACATAAAATATACTACTATTTGACGACAATTAATGGTTAAAATGACTACAATGACTAAATAAACAACTAATTAAACAACCAAATATACTACCAATTGATGAATTTAGAGCAAACAATAAATGAATAAAATATTTTTGTCATTAATTTAGTGGTGAGTTATATGACTGCAAATATAAGACCATTGTTCGTCTGACCAAAATTAGTCATTTATATGCTAAATCTAGTATTTTTTTTAGTCATAAATTTCTATTTTTTCTACTAGTGATAGTAGACAAATATCACTCCTAATGAGAAATTAGGAGCTTAAAAGAAGGTAGGAGCACCCTAGAGAAAATACATGATTGGAAGGCACTATAAAAACTAGCACCCAGGTGCTAATTTCAACCTAAAGAAGATATTTGGGCTCTAGCATGGGGTCACATAGCACAAAATGAAATGACCATGAATCCACTCACTAAAATGGATAGATCGATGGGGGCCATTGATCGATTCATCTATGATCTAGGACCCACAATGCTTTTGACGAAATGAAATGATCGAATGATAACATTCTAAGTTGCATGGAGGAGCGAATCCCATCGTCTGTTTTCATCAAAATCTATGGATGGGAGCACCTCGGGGTACATGAGTTACCGGTTCGATAGTTGGAAGACTTGTCGGGCAAGCCAATATGACCATTAATCATCACAAGAGATCAATGGTCAACAATCATTTCTGGGGATCGATGTAATCATGGGATAACGAGAGTGGGTGCCCTCGAAATCAAAACCTCTAGACTCGAGTGGTTTGTGCTCTAATTTTTTAGGGGCAAAAACGTGGTTTTCAAAACCACTATTGGGCGCCCCATAGATCGCCCACTTGCCCCTCTAAAACCATGCCCACCAACACACATGCCAATGGGAATAAAACTAGGCTATAGGGGATGAATAATAGGTTTACAAGTGTCCAAGGGCAGTATGACGAGGCAGTGCACAATGGGACAATCAGCAGATAATGTGGACAACAAAGGGCCAACCAAAGGAAAACACATGGAAAGAGGAGAAATAAGAGGATACTGGATGGTGTAAATGCCAGTATGACATGGGGATTCCACAAGGCCACAAAGAGAATAGGTAAGCACCTAGGTCACCAATCATGATCTACCACATGGTCATGCCACCACAATTACATTGTGATGACATCATGCTGACATCATCTGATTTTTTGAAAATCCTATCCCCAAACGTATTTTGACGTGTGGCACCCCAATTTAAAAATGTTTAAAACTATTTCTCATTTGGATTTTAAAACTTATTCGTCCAAGGAGGAGCACTCGTCATCCACTGAGCACCCAAATCCTATATTGGTCATCGCTACCTACTAGCAAGTCACCTACAACACCTATCGACTCACTTTACATGCAGGGTATCTATTATACTTTTCCCTTAGTTTGTTTTTTAAATGTGTCATTTTCATCGTTCTGTTCCAAAATGACCACCCCCATTAAAACTAGGCATCCAACCACCAAGAAACCCTAACCCCATTGAAAAGCCTCTAGTTGACCATGATGTCCAAGTCTTTGAACCTAATATTTTCTTCCCTGACCTATACCAATTGATCAAATATGCCCAAATTAGCTTCATGACTACATAGGATCATTTCCACCTCTGGAAATCGAACCGTGTTTACGCATTCGTCCCTCAAACCTTTCATTTTCCAGAAGTAGTGAGTTGTTTCTCAACCAATTATGAAGTCCATGATAGGGTGGTCTTGGTTGCAGATGGAGCCAATATCATCTGATCAATTTTCAAAGATTCCATTCCCAGAATGCTCAATTTTCCCTTGTTTCAGGAACTCCTAACTCCTTTCACTAATGATTTGCTTGCAGTTCGGTACCACATACTTTCCTAGCAGGACAAAGATCAATTACTTGCAAGTGTTTAACTCATACCCCCCTTCCTACAAAATACTTAACCTACAAGTCCTCCATGTTTAATGAATCTATTAGACGTACTTTTGCAATTATTTGTCAAGTTCTGGGGAAGATAATGATGAGCAAGTTGAAGGTATCCACTTGGGTTTTTCATTACTTTTATTGTTTGGGGAGGGTGGTATATGCCCTAAGTTTGACTACTACGAGTTCTTCTTAGATTCAATGCATCAACATCTATTATATTTTCATGCTACCAAATTATTTAGATATGATTCATACCTAGTGTACCTCACTTTATCCCAAAATCAAGCCTTCTTCAATCACCTTGATATTCATCATGTAGATGTCTTAGGAAATCCTTGGCCAGTTTATGAATGGAACCATGTACCCAAGAGTAATCCAAACAATCAAGGGATTACCTTCTCTGTAAATTAGTTCATGACTATCATCTATTATGTGATCAATAATTGCCCCCCTCCCAAAATTTTCCCTGAGTTAAAGCTATTGTTGCAACTATATCCAGATTCTAGGTTTGGGGATCGATTTGTTTATGAATATCACACTATCCTCATATTCAGTGGTTTTCAAGGGGAACCATATCTCTTTCCCTTTTTTCTCACCCTAAGGTTGTTTGCACTTGAGTAGGTAATGAAAAGACTTAGTTCTAAATGGATTCAATTTTTTTAGTCTAAGCATACCTCATTGTTTAAACTACCACAACAAGTTGGTCCATTCTTGATAAAATAAAGAGAAGATCAAATAGTTATAGAAGACATGATGGCTGATATAGACTTAAAGAAGGGGGAATCTTGGGTCTATGACCCTTGTCATATTGTTTCAAAGTAGAGGAAGGGCAACAAAGCTTCTAAGTATGTCCATAAATCAAAAGGAGTCCCGGAGAATACTTCCAACCTAGATTGTTGGGAGCATGCAAACAGTTTCTCCTAGATGAAGGACTGTCAATGGAAGTTGAAGAGAGCATCCAATAAGAACAAACTCAACATGCATCTGATATGGAAATCATTCAACCAAATCTACCTTCTCTTGAGATAATTGATGTTGATCAGTTGGATGAGATATTGGCTCAGTCATCTCTCCTGAAAAATCATATAGTTGAAGAGGGGGGTAGAAAGAGATATGTGTCAGAAACACAATATGAAAAGGAGGTGGATGAAGAAGGATTAAGATGGAGGAGACACACCGTCATAAAGCGAGCCTGAAGAGAATGATAGTGAGACTTCTAGGACTAAGCCATCTATGAAAATCCTCACAGCATATCTAAGAGTTGATGTATACCTCACAAGAAAGATTAATATTAAGCAGGAAAATAAAAGAAGAGTGGTCAATGCAGTGTAAAGGAGCAACATAATTATGATACAGTAGAAATCGGATAAAAGCAAAATAACATCACACACAAATTCATTAATCACAATATGGACAAATAAATAATACAATGGTGAGGATTCGAATGCCAAGGTGGCAATTCGAATTATCCTTCATGGAGTGATCATCAGATCAATGGAGTGTCATCAAAGCACAACTAGGAGTCCTAATCATGATCAGTGGAGTCATCAATGCACAAGTAACTTTCAACTAGGTGTCAAGCTGAGTCTAACTGACTGTGGTAGGTGTAACTGCCACATGGAGGCACTAACTGAATGAAGGAGGCTCAATGGAGGGCTCATGAGGAGCTAACTGGATTCAGAATAGGCAGTCTATTCTCACTGGAGGTCCATCGGAGTGATACAGTCAGTTGAGAGTCAATCTAGCCTTAAATCAAGGAAAGATCTAAAGATAACTCAACTAACTGAAGTGCAACTGAGTGGTAGGTGAGAGAGGGCGCCTTTCACAAGTGGTAGGTGAAAGGAGTTCGCACTAAGCACTAGGAGGGCTAAAGCTTATCATAAAGAAGCTCCCGGGGCTAGATAACTGAGGGCTAGGTGCTGGGAATGATGACTGGGATGCATGCAATTGCATGCATGCATGCATGCAAAATCATGACTGCATGCATGACTGAAAATGCAAAAATGGAAAACATTGTTAGGACTAGGATGGAGTATAGGAATATCCCAAAACCCCCCCTTAATCCATCCTGGGCCCTGGTAACTAGGATCAAAGGTCACCTAATACAATGAATAATAAAGAACAATCAATAAACCGAGGAAATGGAAAAAAACCTCATGGGAAAAATACCCCCCCTCAAAATAGACTATAGGGTACACCAAAAATAAATGCTCCAAACTCAATCAGGTGTGATGCTTGGTCATATGTCTGGAGGTATCTTCTTCTTGGGAAGAAGTGGTTCATGCTCAAAAAGCATGTGCTTGTACTTTCTCTTTAAATCGAATGTGATGAGAACAAATCCAAAAGTATGAGGATGATCTTGGAAGCTGTGATTCGAATCAGCTGAGGTAGGATCAAATCCATGAATGTGTAGATAGTCTTTTGTTTTCTCCTTCGAACCATCATAGGTGAGATTATGCCCAAAAGAACCATCACATGATATTGAATGCTTTGAATCCAAATCAAATCCAAGACTTGAAGAATGGTTTCTTGAGATCTCCTTTGAACTATTAGAGCTGAGATCAAAACCATGATATGCATGAGAAATTATCCCAAGTAGTGATTG
The DNA here is from genome assembly GCA_027924585.1 of Larix kaempferi. Taxonomy (NCBI): domain Eukaryota; kingdom Viridiplantae; phylum Streptophyta; class Pinopsida; order Pinales; family Pinaceae; genus Larix; species Larix kaempferi. The sequence goes on along the minus strand of BSBM01000397.1, from coordinate 4,109,465 downwards.
CTTAGATTTTAAATCAGCTCCAAGACTTAATGAATGGTTTCTTGAGATCTCCTTTGAACTAGTAGAGGTGAGATCAAAACCATAAAATGCATGAGAAATTATCCCGAGTGAATGGAAATGCCCTAAATCTTCAATAAACTTAAGAGAGCATGTACAAATGATCATATAGTAGTACGTAAGAGGTGAGTGATCAAGGAGAGTGAATGCATTACCTCCAATTGTTGATTTGACCTCTGAAACATTCAATAGATCATGATGCAAACCAACAGACTCTTGTGCAAGAGAGGATTTAAGAACCTCTGTAGTTTCTAGAGTGTGAGCTGGCAAAGAATTCGAAATAGAAGAAATTTGGAGCATGAGTGTAGAATCTGCAAGTTCTTCTTCTTTGTGGACAACTTCAATATGAGATATGTTTGATACTGATTCATGATCAGAGAGACCATCAAGGAGGGCGAATGTAACAGTGCACTTGCTCTTGAAATGGTTTGGACCAATCCCTTCATTCTGTTTGCCAAATATTTCATCCATATGGGCCCATAGCTCTTTTGGAAATTCAGCAGAAAGGAAGTGGTGTACCATGCATCGACACATAGCAAACAGCATGGCTGCATATGCTCTGTCACCTTCATTTAACCAGTCATTCTCTTCTTCAGAGGATTCGAACTCTCTTTCAAAACAATAATCAAAGAAACCATGTCTCTTCAAATGTGCTATCATCTGTGGTTTCCATTCATCATAGTTGAATGGAGAAAGAGGAGTAATTCCTTCCGGATTCATGGAAGCTGTTTCAGAAAACCTGCAAAAAATAATAGAAAATGTTTGCAACTGCTACTGCTGCAAAAGTGCAGAAACTACTGCAACTGCTGCACTCGAAATCTTGATAATAACCTACAAAAAATTCTCCGGAATGGAGATAGACTATACTCTCAACATTCATGTGTTTAGCAAGTATTTGGACAACTTTGTTCTTGTATTTCTAGATGACATTCTTATTTATTCCAAGAATGAAAAAGAGCATGAAGAAAACTTGAGAATGGTTTTGCAATTGCTAAGGGAGCATAAGTTGTATGCAAAGCTAAGCAAATGTGACTTTTATAAAAATAAAATTCATTATTTGGGTCACATTATTTCCAAGGAGGGAATATCGGTGGATCCCGAGAAGATTAAAGCCATCATGAATTGGCCAACTCCTAGAAATGTGACAGATGTAAGATCTTTTATGGATATTGTTGCTTACTACAGGAGTTTTATTGAAGGATTCTCCAAGGTCGCACACCCGATCACTTCTTTGCAAAAGAAGGGGAAAAAGTTTGAGTGGACGTTGAGATGTGAAGAAAGCTTCCAGGTTTTGAAGAACCTTCTCACAAGTGCTTCAATTATAAAGATTGCAAATCTGGAAAAAGACTTTGTGGTATGCATAGATGCATGTAAAGATGGACTTGGAGGATTTCTTATGCAAGATAACCATGTGGTATGCTACGAGCCGAGGAAGTTGAAAGAGCATGAGAAGAACTATGCTACTCATGATATAGAGCTTGCAGCCATAGTGCACGCTTTGAAAATGTGGAGGCACTATTTAATGGGAAGAAAATTTGAGTTAAGGACAGACCATTGTGGTCTGAAATATTTGTTTGAGCAGCCCGCATTAAATGCTAGGCAAGCTAGATCGATAGAATTCTTATGTGAGTTTGATTTTGAAATCAAACACATAAAAGTTAAGGAAAATAAGGTTGTTGATGCACTTAGAAGAAAAGTACATGAGGTGCATGTAGCTGCCATTAGTACATGCCAATCAGATTTGAGACAACAGATTGCTAACAATATTGTTGAAGATGAACTATATGTGCAAATAAAGAACAAATTGCAACAACAGAATTTGGAAAAGAGGTATGAAGGTTACCATTTGGAAGGTGATGGACTTCTTGTTTATAAAAACAAAATTTACATTCCTAATATGGCAGATTTGAGAAGGATTGTCATGGATGAAATCCATAAAATGCCATATTCCGATCACCCAAGATACTAGAAAACAGTTTCTACAGCGAGAAAATAATATTTTTGGCTGGGAATGAAAAAGGACATTGCTGAGTATATTTCTAAGTGTATGAAATGTCAGCAAGTAAAGGTTGAACATCAACACCCAGCAGGTTTGTTGCATCCTTTGCCAATTCCGGAATGGAAATGGGATGTGATTTCCATGGATTTTATTATAGGTTTTCCAATGACAGTGAGGCAGCATGATTCCATCATGGTTGTGGTGGATAAATTATCTAAGGCAACACACTTTATAATAGTTAAATCCACGTATAAAACGGATGCAATTGCAAAAAAAATTATGAAGGAAATTTTCAGGTTGCATGGTTTGCCTAAAGCAATAATTTCAGAAAGGGATACAAAGTTCACTTCAAATTTCTAGAAAACTCTTTTTGTTGATTTGGGTACGCAACTGAACTTTAGTACTGCCTACCATCCACAAACAGATGGGAAAACAGAAAGGGTAAATCAGGTGCTTGAAGACATGCTACGCATGTATGTGATGGACAAACCATCCAAGTGGGAAGATTACCTACACTTGGTAGAGTTTGCATATAACAATGGGAAACAAGCATCATTGGGCATGAGTCCATTTGAAGCTTTGTATGGCAGAGGGTGCATGACACTAGTTACTTGGGATAATCCAGTGAACAGAATTGTACTTGGTCTAGAATTGCTTAAGGAAATGGAACAAGAAGTTGCAAATATTAGGCAAAATTTAAAGGCAGCCCAAGATAGATAGAAAAGTTATGTAGATAAGAACCGAGTGCATAGAGAGTTTCATGTTGGGGATCATTTTTATCTTAGAGTGAAGCCAAGGAAGAGTTCCTTGAAGCTTAGAAGTTGTGCCAAGCTATCACCTAGATATTGTGGGCCATTTAAAGTGCTTGAGAGAATAGGGCCAGTTGCATATAGAATTGCATTGCCTGCTAACACTAGAGCTCATAATGTTTTTCATGTTTCTTTGCTTAAGAAATATGTACATGATCCTAACCATGTGATTGATTGGGATGTGATTTAGGTGGAACCCAAGGGAGAGTTTTAAACCGAGCCACTATGCATCCTAAACAGGAAAGTGACATTGCTCTGGAACCAATCCATCGGACAAGTAAAGGTGCAATGGAAGCACTTCGGTCCCGATGAGGCTACGTGGGAGTTGGAGGATGCCATGAGGGAGGCATATCCATTTTTGTTTGAATTTTGAGCAAACACTGAGGATGGTGTTATTCCAAGGGGGGGGGGGATTGTAATACCCCTAGTTTTGACTTGGAATGTATTTATCCAATATTATGTAAATGATGTAAATATGCAGTGTGAATTCCTAGTGCAGATCTCAAGACCAAGGCCCGACTAATGAATGTCTAGGCATGTATGATGTTTATATTTCATTTGGACTATTTATTTGGATTTTATGCTGATTTATAATATATGTAAATATTATGTGCATAATTAATAAAATGGTCCAAGGATGGTTGTGTAAAGAGCTCCAAAGGGGCTATGATTCCACCAGAGGGGAAGAGGAAAGGGGGTCCATGGGTGATTAAATCTTTGCTGCCAAGTGTCAACCTTAGAACTCACCCAAAATTCTGTCGTGTGATGAGAATAAGCCAATTATCTCCTTTTTTGACCATTTTCCAATCATTAATGCATGTGTGGGGTTGGTGGGAAAAGTCACCTCATGTATTTATTCAAGCATGGGACTGACTACACTTTTGTGACAGTTCTATCATGACAGAACTCAGTCTGCAGCTGCCAGGAGTCCTTTCTTCTACTTCCAGAAGTCATGTCAGTTGTCTTTTCACCATTTTCCCATATCCCTTGGAGTCAACCCCCATTTTGTCTCATTCTTACATGCAGATTTAGAGGTTGCAGAGCTATCCATTGCTATCCATGAACTTACCATGTTGTTTTGAACCCAGAAATTCAAATTTGGACACCATGTTGCAGATTGGGAAGTGGGTTTTGTTGGTTGTAGGTGAGTAGAGAGGTTGAGCAAGCTAAGAACCCTTACCCTTGAGTTCTTCTGCTTGTAAGTGCTTGAGAAGCCATAGTTTGAGGCTGCAGGAGGTTCTATAGCAACCAATAGCAGGTTGGACTTATTCTATGCACACACTAGAAGCACCCAGCAAGATGGATCACCCAAGAGAACCGTGGATCAGTGAAGGGGATGTCTGAGCTATAAGGGTGTTGTGTGGGGAAGGTATCGTGGAAGCCAAGGGTGTGAGGGCTGAGTGAGACCCTTGTAGAGCTATGTATGATCATTTGGCTAAGCACAAAGAGCAGAATGGGTTGTGGGATGAGAAATAGAAGCATGTAGGTGTCTCCTTCGCCCTGGTGGCCTCATAGCCCTGCTTGAGGGTGGCCTTAGCAACAAAAAGAGTATATGTTGGACTGAGTACCTATGGTTGGGTGGAAAAACACTCTTACACAACCACTTGCTTGGATCTACGTTGTATAAAGATAAGTATTCACATGTATTTGAATCTGAAATGTTTTATTTCATGCCTGTAATGTTTATGCTTATGTATTTGCATATTAGATGTGTGTGGATAGATTTTAATTCCGCTGTGCATATTTATTTACATTTATGCACACATTTCTTTTGTTGAAAATACGTATTATCGACTTGGGGCGAAATTTGAAAGCCCAGGTTTTCCCAACGTCCCCTCCCGATGGTCAGATTGGGTGAGGGGGACGTTACAAATTTGATCTTTCATACAACCTCTTTTACAACATTGCTCTCTTGTTATGTTAATAACCATGAAAGATTAGTCATATTTCCATCACTATAGCCATGAGTAAAATGTTGCATCAAGTTGGATTCCTCAATGTCACTAATAGCTTTAACAATTTTGTCCATGTTATCCCTCCCACTTATAAGTTTCCATTAACATTATGTGACATCCTTTCCAAGATGCATTGTATCAAACAAATAAGCTACTTGTAGGTGCTAATAGTATGGAAACCAACTTAATTGGATAGAGTATCATTTGAAACCTTGTGGAAGCTCACCCTGACAGCCTTTGAGAAGCATCAATGGAAGAATATTTTTAATCGAAGTAAAATATGAAAATATAAAAAAATAATACAAGTGACAAATATGAATGTAACTAAAACCAAGTGATTACCATGAATCTTCTCAAATGCCTTCTTCCATAGTTGTTCAGCTTCATTCTTTGTGGTTTTTATACCACTCTCTTCCTTCCCATTAAAGATATTTTTTTGGTCATTTGATACCTATGGTTCTTAGGGAGGAAATGGTTGAACTTGTTGTACATCTCCTTTCTTGAACTTCTTAAACATCTAGATAATGTTTTTGGATAGCATACTGGACATGCATATTTATCCTTTGTTTGAATCTATACAAGTTATAGAATAATGTTAATAGAATGTCAAAAGAATTAAAAAAAAACTTGAATAATAAATTATATATAAAGTTACATTACAAATATACATACCACAAATATGTGTAAGCCCTGACACATCATAAATTGTCCATGTAAGTATTCCATGGTATTGAAATTGTTTTTAGCCTATTGGTTTGGAGATATTCTACATACTAATTTTTAAAGTCCTAGAATAATTTTACTCCAAATGACTTTGTCTCTCTCCCCAACCAAATGGATCTAAGCTTCAACAGTAAATTGAAAGATCTCATCAAGGAACTTTGTGGGGATTTACCTGGGGCCACTTTCATTTATGCCAGTGTTTACACCCAAGCCATTGAGATCCAAATCTAATTTATAATATGTATCACTAAATGTATCCAACAAGGAGACCAAAAAATAAGAAAGCTTCTAACAAGGAGACCAGGAAATATCTAACATTTTCACAAGTATTCATATCCACCTCACAAACCTACGAAGCTTTGAAGATATTCCTCACCATACTTGTATGTATAACATCCAGCACGTCATTTCTCTTGGTTCAATCATCTTGTAGCCATTCATATCATTCTGTCTGTCAAATTTAATCATTGTCTGAATATAAATGAGGTAATGGTTTCATAGAATATGAAGGCATTGAAAACTAATAGTGGATCATGTTGTCTATGCAAGAACATTTTTGAGGTCATGTAGACCAACCCCTAATTTTCTTAGAATTTTGTGTGCATCATTTTTTAGAGTTTCTTACTCTATTCATATGCCATTTTGAACATCGGGAGGCACTCAATGGACACAAAACTTGAAAACTATGCAAACATCAGAGCAGAGTTGATCTCCATGCTGGAATGGAAGGAGCCCAAGAAATTCTAAATACCATTATTTTCATTGTGTCAGGAATGAAGCATTATCATTATCAAGGACGATGGTTCAATCCCCACCCTACATATCGCCGACCACCACTGCCCAATTCTCAGCCTTACTTTTACCCTCCCTTCCCACCTTCTAGCTATGGGTATGGAATAATGTCTAGATTTAGGCACCCCACTCTCAGCCTTATTATTGAAAGCCATCAAGATAGCTGTGATGGATTTTACTTGCATTGAGCATTATTCACCTAGAAATATTTTTTTTGCATTGTTGTGCTTGGATTCTCTTTGGCTTCGTCTATTGAGATTTAGGGACGATGTCAACTGTGATATCCTGGTTGGTATTGGACTTTTTTTTTTCCTATAGTAAACAATGTTATTTCAATGCATTCATTTGTAATCCGGCCAAAACAAATGAAACTCACCCAATAGCGAAGGGAAACTGAATTAATAGAACTCAAAGCAAATTTCACTTCTATTTTAAAAAAAATGGACCTGTGCAGAAATGGAGGGGGAGTCAATAAAATCTGTCCAAAACAAGGAGGGAAAAAGGGAGGACAGGGGGCACTTTCACCCAGTTGTTTGCCACTTACCGCAAGAGAAATAAGCACTTACAAGAAGGGTGGTTTAACCTCACAAATGATGTGATAATGTCACCAATAAGAGAAGTGACACAAAAGATACTTTACACACTGAAGGTAGAAGATTAAGAGTTTGTAGTTTGTGGTGCAAGGCCAATGTTCCAGCTGGCGATATGGATTTGGCATTTACTGCGATTTAGAGCTATTAATCCAGGGAAACCGACCTTGCTTCTGTGCTATTATAACCCGATGTTATCATCCCCGGCGAGTGATGAAGGACTGGGTGAGAACACAAATAACAAATTCAAGCTTATTGGTCTAAAATTGCTTCTCAGATTGGTAATGTAGAGAGATATGTAGAAATTGCAAGTTCCAGGAGACTCCTTGGTTATCATAGATAGAATGGCTTCTCACTGTTGGGGGGCATTCCACAAGAGGGAGGGCAGTAACAAATACTCGACCAAATCAAGCTCAATAAAATGAGTCTGAAGCTTACTACAATTGTAAATTTAATATTTAAAGAATCAGCTGTGGATTTCCAAGGGTGAAGCACTCCACAAAGTTGGTTAAAGCAATAAGGATGGTAAACACAACAGGATAGGATGTTAGTACACTCATAACATATGATCTAATACTATGTTCACCTTTATATATTATGGATAATACTTATGACCTATAATTGGTATAGATGTGATCAGTAATCTCTGTTATTTTATGATGAGTGTCATACCGATCGTATACCTTGTATCATCTTATATGGGTTTCATTCTATCTTATCTAATATGGATGTATTGTCCCTAAAATAGAAATAAAAAATTTTGTTACTGTAATAACTAGTTAGGAAATGGCAATTGTAAATTAATTTCAGCAATGTTAAGAGAATACTATACCGATACTTCTTTTGCGACAATTTTGATAAATCTTAGTTTTATAAGGAACATGGTCTTACTGGTTTTGTGAATCCTACAGCTTTGCGGAAGCGTTGTAATGAATAGAAGTGTAAATCTATCACCATTGTACAATGTTTAGAGGATAATAATGCAAATCTCCTTCTTCTGTTTTAAGAGTTTGTATGCATGTTCTTCAAAGTCTATATGATAATTCAGGTGGGATGGACCCCTATTGGTGGCAGTTGAGGCCCATGATGAGATGCTTGGTCTTTTCAAGGGCAGAGTACCCCGGCAGGGCTGCCGAGAGGTAGGGTGTAAGAAGTGGAGACTGCTTCCTTACTTAGCGAGTTTCGCTAATGCATTCAATTTGTATCTATTTGCAGGTGTACTTATAGCGGCATTCACCTAGGGTGCTTACTACATGGTTCCCATAAATTTTGAAACCCAAAGTATGTGAAGGTTAAAGTTCGGCATCTTTACAAGCCTTGGAGGTCGTTTGTGAAACTTGTTGAACTTATAATAATTGTTGAGTCGGTAATGTATTGTTGGTACTAGGTCAATGCTTATGGTCTTTGCAATACTTGTGTATTTATAAAACTTGTTGATCAAGTGTGACTCTACCACTATAGATTTTTGGGTCCAAATCGAGATCTTTGGGGTTTGGTGGTAACATTGAATGCGCTTCTGTGATGGCAAATGGCCAACGCTGCCAGCTAAGATGAGGGTCTCTCCCTTGGTTTCTACACTAACGAAGGTTCCACTTCGTGGTTCATTTCACTTGTTTTGTTGTATGATTTGAGGGTTTCGTGTACTGACCTGAGCTTGGATCATGGTCAGCACACCATATGAGGGTTTCGTATGCAGAGATGGCGACTGACCAAGAAGGTAACTTCTTTCCTGGCATAAATACTACGTATTCCTGTTATTTCGACTTGATAGATTTTGATGCTAATTCTCAGGGTTTTGACTTCGTATGGTTTACTTGTTTGGCAGGTTGTCATGTGGCATCCTCCTTCTACTTGGATACCAGTTGATGGCCAGTACCTCGACTTTGATTGTGTTGCGAATGGTAAGTCATATTTCCCCATTTCTTAACTCCCCCTCTCGCCTCAGTGGAGTGTACTGTTAGTGTTTTCTATGCGGAACTTCGTAAGCCTGGTTTGGGTTTACTGCAACAGTTTTGAGTTCCTTGAGGTCGTCGTTGGCTGGACCATAGTGAAATGTATCTTCTGGTTATTCTTAATGGACTTTGGGATAGTGTAGGGTTTGGCCATTCGGATCAATGTTGATCTTTGCGGAAGTTGTAATACTAATTACCCAATATAAGATTGGGGTTTATATGTCTGCGTATTTTGTTTCTAAAAGAATCCTTGGACCTGCGAAATGGAGGAAATGGCTTACTGTATGAAACTATAATCGATTGGCACACTATCTAGTTTCTATGTGTTCTTATGCTAAGAGTAGTTTGATTTTCTGGGTTTGCTTGTTGGTTGCTTTTGATCTGAAGGTTGTCGTTTGAGAAATTTATCATAGGAATCATGATTTTGTCATATCCGCGTCTACTAAGAGCTGAGTTTGACTCTGTATACTATTTAGAAGAAGAGTAGGGAAGGTGTTGGCCTCTGCGTGTTCATTAGTCTGTATACCTGAATTAAAGAAAGATGCCTTTACTGGTCTCTTCGTTTTTCTGTGCATGAAGTAATGGTTATAAGTATGGATTCTCTATGTGGTTAACGTGACCCTGTCTGTATAAATGGATTTTTAATTCTTAGTTTATGAAATCGCTACCAGTCACGATATGTTGGTGGGAAGAACGAAACCATGGTTTGGTTTCCTTGCATGCCTATGGGGATTCGCTTTGGTTCTTCTTTGTGTGCATTTTCTAGTAGTTTCTTTTACATGGAGGCCTAGAGGGATTCGATCCTTGACCTTGTGTTTTATGTTGGAAAGATTGGATGTATATGTTTGCTAAATGGAAATGAAAATGCTTGTTTTGGATGCATAACTGCTCCTGTGTAAAACAATACACTATTGGGTTTCTTGGACTATAGCTTGGTCTTCCTGGAAAAGTCAATGAGACTCGTTCTCGTGACCTTTATTTCAACGGTTAAAAGTACTATAGTTTAAAGATGTGGAATGCACTTGTTGGTAGTGGGATTCGTTTCGTGAGAAAAGTCTGTTGTTTCTTTCTATTTAATGTTTGACTGTTTAAATGAAAACGTAGAGATAGTGGAATGGAATGATACCATGGTTAGAAAGGAAGAAATTAATAATCATTGCTACTGTTAATTCTCTGTTTTGATGTGTAAGTAACTAAGAGAAATCGCTACTATTAATACTCTGTTTTGATGTGTAAAGTAACTAAGAGAAATCGCTTCTGTTAATACTCTGTTTTGATTTGATGCTATTGTCATTACTTAAGCACAAAGAGAATAACCATAAAAGAATTAAAAGAGAAACAGAATTAATCCCTGCACTACAAATTAGCAGAACGATTCAGATCGAAGACATCATTATTGAGAAATATAGTAATAAATCTAAGTTTGTTGATGGGGTGTTGTCTAGCACAGGCTGGCTTGGCTAGACCTGCTAGACCCTCCACTGGTTTCTGGGTGAAACCTCTAAGTGTTGATAATGTTTATAATGAGAACATTGCTGAAGAATTAATTCTAATTTAAATGCCTACATCTACTATAACTAGGAAATGGAAACAATTAATACCGCATACTTGGTTGCTTGGGAACTTGATCCCTTTCTTGTAGAAACTTGCACACTCAAACAATAATTAATGCAGAGCCTGTTGTGATTAGCTAACCTGTTAGGGCGATTTTCCTTAGCTGGATAACTTTGGGGCTACCATGTTCCTCCCAACCATGATCCTACAACCGTTCCTGGTTCTGTATGGATCCCCCCGAGCTGGATTCCAACATGCAAAAGAGATAGAGGACCTAGGGTTACTGCTGGTTCAGTTTCTTGGAGCAGAAGACTTCCCTTTGATTACCATCAGAGAATGATAATGAAAAAGATAGTTGATCCCCAAAACTTGGGATCTTCCCTCTTTATGTAGAGGAGTCTTGAATTATGACTGTTGGTGTAATTAGTTTCTTTAAATTAAATAATATAATATTTAAAATATATTATTTATTTAAAATATTTTGTCCTCTTGAACTAGAACCTATCACTTGCTTTTAACCATAATTGATTTTAATCTTTAATATTTTTATAATTTAACTTAACTATTAATACATCATTAATAATATTAAATGCTGCATCAACTATAATATAAAATAAATAATAACAACATCATTTATTAAAACTCTTAATAATAAAAATAATAATAATAATAATCTTGAGGCCTTTATGCATGTTATTTGTAGAAGACTACTATTAGTCAATCCATGCTTTAAGTGGTGGTAATTATCTTTTGTTTAACAATGTATCCTTACATGATACTTCTTTTAACTTTTAAGGACAAGGTCCAATTCTTTTGGACAATCTTTTGGTAAGCTTGGATAGGCACCTCTAGTCTCTCTCTTGCATGTCAGATTCCCTCGTTTAACATGGTAGGTCCCGCAGTATTTGATGATAGATAAAAGATGAATCATTTAATCAAATTAAATAAATGTGATGAAAGTAAAAGTGCTATTCATAGTCTTTTCCGACTCAACACTTTGAGATCCAGTAACCCCGAGTGCTCTTCAGAGCCTTTTAACTCAACACTCTCACATGGGCGTTACGCTAGTGCAATTCCAGAGCCTCTGCTCAACACTAGTGCTAGAATGTGGTTGTGAGGCACGTCTAGAATATTTAAGTTGCCTTGGATCCGGTATTCGTTTATCAAGCTTGGAGTGCTCTAGGACTTAGGCCCAACACTCAATGTACCTCAGGGCTTACTCCCAATAAATAAACATTCTTCTAGGTACATCGGGGCTTATGCCCAGTACGATGGTTATATGTGTGTTTCTGAGTCAATGCTCAACACACTCACAAGTCAAATCATGTAAAAATCATAGCTCTGCAAAGTAAGTAATCAAAATATCATCTCAGTATATTAGGGTTTGTACCCATATCAAAGCTGGAGAACATCATTAAAACATTGGGGCCTTCTCGCCCTGTATACACTAAGATAAAGAAGTGAGTCAGGGTCCATGCCCGATATGTCAATATATAAAAGAGTAAATCATAAGTGCTAGGGCTTATGCCCAATACTCAAAGAATAAAACATAGGTGCTCGGGCCGTGACCCAATATAACAACAAAAATAGTTAGTCCAAAATTCGGGATATTACATCCCTCCCCGCTTAGAAACAACACCGTCCCGGTGTTTCTGGGGACTAGGAATGAGGTCATGAAACAAGGCGGGGTATGCCTCTTTCATGGTGGTCTCATTCTCCCGAGTAGACTCATCTGGTCCAAAGTGCCTCCATTGCACTTTCAGCTGAGTAATGGTCCTCCTCCTAAGCTGCACCTCTCTCCTGTCCAGAATGAGGAGTGGTTCGGGCGTGAACTTCCCTTCGGGCTCCACCTGTAATAAGGACCAATCAATAACATGTTTAGTGTCGTATACATATTTCTTTAATAATGAAGCATGAAAAACATTATGAACTTTTATATGTGCCGGTAAGGCTAACTCATAAGCCACTGGGCTCTTCTTGGCCAGTATTTGAAAAGGTCCACAAAACCTTGGGGCTAATTTTCCGCAACATCCCAAGCTCAACGAGCTTCATTTTGCCTTTATTTTTAGAAACACATGTTTACCGACTTGGTACTCTTTGTCTTTTCTTTTCTTGTCCGCATAACTCTTTTTGTGGTCTTGTGCTTCTTTTAAGTTCAGTTGTACCTTGGAGACTAGTTGTTCCAAGTCTTTTAGTGGGTCGGGTCCTAACATTAGTCTGTCTACTGAACTGTCCCAAGTCACGGGTGTCCAGCATTTCCTGCCATAGAGTACCTCGAAAGGACTCATTTTGGCCGAGGTTTGGTAACCGTTGTTGTATGCAAACTCTGCGAGGTGCAAATAATATTCCCACTTGGTGGGGTTGTTCATGACATATATCCTCAACATGTCCTCTAGGATTTGGTTTACTCGTTCTGTTTGTCCATCGGTCTGGGGATGGTACGCTGTACTGAATTGTAACTAGGTTTCCAAACCGGAGAATAATGCTCTCCAGAAGTTACTAGTGAACTCCGTGTCTCAATCGAAAATGATTGCCTTCGGTATCCCGTGCAATCGAAAGATCTCCTTTAAGAATATTGCCACGATGTGAACTGCCTTGTAAGTAGATTTTACCGGTATGAAGTGAGCTGCTTTGGACAGCTTTTCTACCACTACAAAGATGGAGTCGTTCAGTTTCTTACTCTTGGGTAAGCCTGTAATGAAGTCCATACTTATTACCTCCTATTTCCATTCCAGAATGGGTAAAGGTTGAAGCAATCCAGAGGGGTGTTGGTGTCCTGCTTTGACTAGTTGGCACTCCTGACATTTCGCGATGAACATGGCGATGTCAGCTTTCAACTTAGGCCAAAAATAATGTTTCTTGACTGCCGATATCATCTTTTGATATTCGGGATGCCCTGAATAGGGTTTGTAGTGAAACTCGATGAGAATGTTTGATCTAAGGTCTCCACTCTCCGGGCCATAGAGTCTCTCTTTCGACCACAGTAATCCTGACTCGTCTATCTTATATTCCTTTTGTTGTTGGAATAATCTGTCTTCCTGGATCTTTGCAAGGATTTTCGTGTGGTAACGGTCATTCTTACATGCCATTCGAATCTTGTGGTGTAAGTCTGAGTCGGTTTGACTCACCGTGACTTCGTAAAGCATATGTGCCCGACGGCTCAAGGCATCTACAATCTTGTTTTCCTTGCCTTTTATATGTTTTAGTTCGAAATGGTATTCACTAAGGAAGGATAACCACCTGGCCTGCCTGGCATTTAGATCGGGTTGGTAGAAAAGGTATTTCAAACTCATGTTATTAGTCATCAATAGGAATTTATTTCCCATGAGATAATGTCGTCACATCTTCAGAGCATGGATGATGGTGGCTAGTTCGAGGTCATGCGTAGGGTAGTTCTGCTCATGCTCTTTTAATTTCCTCGATTCATAGCATATGGCAAAATTGTCTTGCATAAGGACTCCCCCAAGTCCTTCCTTGCTTGCATCTGTGCAAACGACGAAGTCCCCATTGGGATCCGCAATACGCAGAATCGGTGCACTAATCAGTAGTTGCTTCAGCTTTTGAAAGCTTTCTTTGCACTTATCCGTCCAGATAAACTTGTTTGCCTTTTTCTGCAAGGCGGTCATGGGACATGCAATCCATGAAAAGTTCTCAATGAACTTTCGGTAGTAGCCGGCTAATCCTAAGAACGATCTTATATCAAATACGCATGTAGGTGTGGGCCATTCTTCGATAGCTTTAACTTTTTCGGGGTCGACGGCTATTCTCTTCTCGGAAATGATATGTCCTAAGTATTGACTCTAGGGTTTGTAGAAATCGCACTTACTAAACTTGGCGTAAAGCTGGTGTTCCCATAGTATACGTAGAACAATTCGGAGATGTTCCTCATGTTCCACTTCATTCTTGGAGTAGATCAAAATGTCGTCAATGAAGACTAGTACGAAGTAATCGAGGTATTTACTAAAGATGTTGTTCATCATGCACATAAAGTTGGCCGGTGCGTTCGTCAATCCAAAGGGCATCACTACGAACTCGTAGTGGCCGTAACGGGTTCGAAAAGAGGTTTTGTTGATATCTTCATCATGGATTCTCTCCTGATGGTATCCGGATTGCAAGTCAATCTTTGAGAAGATCTTCACTCCTCCGACTTGGTCAAACAAGTCGTCGATTCTAGGTAGTGGGTAGCGGTTCTTAATGGTCATCTTGTTGAGTTGGCAGTAATCGATGCACATCCGCATCGTTCTGTCTTTCTTCTTGAAGAAAAGTATCGGTGCGCCCCAAGGGGACACACTTGGTCGAATGTACCCTTTGTCTATTAACTCTTGTAACTGAAGCTTGAGCTCCACCAATTCTGGTGTTCTCATGCGGTATGGGGCTTTAGAAGCTGGTACTGACCCAGGTGTTAGTTCGATGGAAAAGTCTAAGTCTCATTTGGGTGGTAATCCAGGTATTTCTTCGGGAAATACGTCTTTGAACTCTATGAGAATTGGAAAGTCTTCGATCTTCTGCTCCCTATCAGTTTCTATGTTTTGGATATTGACAGAAAAGAGTTTGCAACCTTTTCTAATACATTTCTTTGCTTGTAAGGCGAAGATCTGTCGGACTGACACTTTCTTAGGGATACCCTGAATTTTTTTCTGATCCCCTTGGTCATCCCTGCAGAGTAAGGATTTGTTTAAGCAGTCCAGTAGGACATGGTGTTCCTCTAACCAGTCCATGCTGATAAGTACATCGTACAACCCTAGGGGTAGAATGTTTAATTCTAGCCTCGTTTGGAAACCGTTTAAGTCTATCTCACAGGTTTTAACTAACTCGGAGACCTTTCGTTTGGTACCGGTGGCTAGTTGTACTAGCCACGGTCTCTCGTGATGCTCTCGGTTCAACTTACAAGTGTCTACTAACTTAGGGGAGTTGTAACTTTGGCATGCGCCGGGATCTATTAAAACTGAAATGGTTGTGTTAGAGATCTTACCCTCAATATCAACCATGGTGGCTTGGTGATCTTCAAATCGTCCATCAAGAGCAGCATAAATCCTGGGTGTCTTTGCCATGTCCCCAATGGCAGGTTATTCTTGGACGTTGTGTAAAACGCCATCCATTTTGCTGGGGCCGTCTCTGTACTAGTGGGGCCCTTGGCATTTCCAACAAGAAACGGTTGGTCGGACATCTTTTGTCCCTTTGTTGAAAGTTGGCATGTTGACAGGTGGTGGGGGTGCACTGGGTCGTGCTTGAGGTCGGTTGAAGACTCTAATGGGCGGAAAACTATTGTTATGTTTCCGGTAAGGTGGTGGTCTAAAACCTGGTCTACGGTTGTCCATGAAGGTTTTGAACCTATCTCTGCTTCTGTTGAGGTTGTCATTCCTTGGCTGTCCATGTTCATAACATAGTCTTGCTTTATGTAAGGTCACATCAAGGGTTTTGGGCATTTCAAACCCTATCTTTTCTCTAAAGTTTGGTGGCATCCCTCCCAAGAACTGTTGTATTTTGACCTTCTCGTCTGTAATGTATGGCACATAGTGCAGCAAGTCTAAGAATCGGTTTATGAATGCCTCCATAGTTAGGGAGCCCATTTTCAACTCATGAAATTGTTTAATTTTCTTGTCAAATAATCTTTTGGACATATATTTGTCCTGAAATATTCTGCTGAAAGTCTCCCATGTTATGTCTCTCAATTGTTGTCCTTTGGTCTGTTTCAAGTCCTGCTACCATCTTGCTGCTTTACCATTCAGGTTGTATATGGCTAGTCGGGCTTGCATTTCACTGGAGTAATTATGAACTTTGAAGTACTTATTCATTCCTAGTAGCCACTCTTCAGCCTTCTCCCCGGAGTTAATCTCTCCATCATACATTGGGGCTTTTATCTTTCTGAATTCTCCTTGTAAGTTGTCGTCACCTTTCCTCCTTTTCTTGCAAGGAGGTGGTGAACCTTTATCGTTGGAAGAGTTCGTACAGTCCTCTTCCATTGATTCCGGTATGTGTTCTCCTTGTTCTTCTCCCTTAGGGCTGGAAGTCCTTTTTGTGTGACTATTTCCCTTTTTAAAAGTGTTGACTGAGAGTGTGGGATGTCTGTGAGGTTTTGCCCCTGTTAAAGTCTAAAGCAGTGCTTCATTTATGGCTTGTTGCTGTCTTCTTTCCTGCATGTTTTCATCTCGGAAACTTTGGAACTCCGCCTACAGATTTTGAATAGACTTCATCAAATCTGAATTTAGTTCCACCACCACCTCTTGCTCTCGGGGTGGTGAGTTCAGATTTCCGTGTATGTTGCTGCCCTGTTCTGCATTCATTTTCAGACAGTGTCTGTACCTAAAATGTTATATAAGTATAAGAGCATAAAAATGTGTTAGTTTATTTTCACATAGAACAAAAATAAAATTTAAATGTATGTTTTCTGTTTATTGAGTAACGGCAGCAGATGTTCTGTTTGCAATGAGCCCAATAGGTCACTTAGTTTTTGTAACTGAGCTTTGATACCACTTGTAATGTCCCTAAAATAAATAAATAAATTCCATTACTGGAATAACTAGTTAGGAAATGGTAATTGTAAATTAACTTCAGCACTATTAAGAGAATACTATACCGATACTTCTTTTGCGACACTTTTGATAAATCTTAGTTTTATAAGGAACATGGTCTTACTAGTTTTGTGAATCCTACAGCTTTGCGGAAGCATTGTAATGAATAGAAGTGTAAATCTATCACCATCGTACAATATTTAGAGGATAATAATGCAAATCTCCTTGTTATAGTTTTAAGAGTTTGTATGCATGTTCATTAAAGTCTATATGATAATTCAGGTGGGATGGACCCCTATTGGTGGTGGTTGAGGCCCATGGTGAGATGCTTGGTCTTTTCAAGGGCAGAGTACCCCGGCAGGGCTGCCGAGAGGTAGGGTGTAAGAAGTGGAGACTGCTGACTTACTTAGCGAGTTTCGCTAATGCATTCAATTTGTATCTATTTGCAGGTGTACTTATAGTGGCATTTACCTAGGGTGCTTACTACATGGTTCCCATAAATTTCGAAACCCAAAGTATGTGAAGGTTAAAGTTCGGCACCTTTACAAGCCTTGGAGGTCATTTGTGAAACTTGTTGAACTTATAATAATTGTTGACTTGGTAATGTATTGTTGGTACTAGGTCAATGCTTATGGTCTTTGCAATACTTGTGTATTTATAAAACTTGTTGTTCAAGTGTGACTCTACCACGATATATTTTTTGGTCCAAATCCAGATCTTTGGGGTTTGGTGGTAGCATTGAATGCGCTTCTGCGATGGCACATGGCCAACGTTGCCAGCTAAGATGAGGGTCTATCCCTTGGTTTCTACACTAACGAAGGTTCCACTTCATGTTTCATTTCACTTGTTTTGCTGTATGCATTGAGGGTTTCGTGTACTGACCTAAGCTTGGCTCATGGTCAGCACACCATATGAGGGTTTCGTATGCAGAGATGGAGACTGACCAAGAAGGTAACTTCTTTCCTGGCATAAATACTACGTTTTCCTGTTATTTTGACTTGATAGATTTTGATGCTAATTCTCAGGGTTTTGACTTCGTATGGTTTACTCGTTTGGAAGGTGGTCGTGTGGCATACTCCTTATACTTGGCTACCAGTTGATGGCTAGTACCTCGACTTTGATTGTGTTGCAAATGGTAAGTTAGATTTCCCCATTTCTTAACTCCCCCTCTCGCCTCAGTGGAGTGTATTATTAGTGTTTGCTATGCGGAACTCCGTAAGCCTGGTTTGGGTTTACTGCAACAGTTTTGAGTTCCTTGAGGTCGTCGTTGGCTGGACCATAGTGAAATGTATCTTCTGGTTTTTCTTAATGGACCTGGGGATAGTGTAGGGTTTGGCCATTCGGCTCAATGTTGATCTTTGCGGAAGTTGTAATACTAATTACCCAATATAAGACTCGGGTTTATATGTCTGCGTATTTTGTTTCTAAAAGAATCCTTGGACCTGCAAAATGGAGGAAATGGCTTACTGTATGAAACTATAATCGATTGGCATGCTGTCTAGTTTCTATGTGTTCTTATGGTAAGAGTAGTTCGATTTTCTGGGTTTGCTTGTTGGTTGATTTTGATCTGAAGGTTGTCATTTGAGAAATTTATCATAGGAATCGTGATTTTTTCATACCCGTGTCTATTAAGAGTTGAGTTTGACTCTGTATACTGTTTAGAAGAAGAATAGGGAAGGTGTTGGCCTCTGTGTGTTCTATTAGTCTGTATACCTGAATTAAAGAAAGATTCCTTTACCGGTCTCTTCGTTTGTCTGTGCATTAAGTAATGGTTATAAGTATGGATTCTCTATGTGCTTAACGTGACCCTGTCTGTATAAATGGATTTTCAATTCTTAGTTTATGAAATCGCTACCAGTAACGATGTGTTGGTGGGAAGAACGAAACCCTGGTTTGGTTTCCTTGCATGCCTATGGGGATTCGCTTTGGTTCTTCTTTGTGTGCGTTTTCTGGTAGTTGCTTTTACATGGAGGCCTAGAGGGAGTCAATCCTTGACCTTGCGTTTTATGTTGAAAATATTGGTTGTATGTGTTTGCTAAATGGAAATGAAAACGCTTGTTTTGGATGTATAACTGCTCCTGTGTACAATAAATATATATGAAATACATAGATGAAATACATTCCGAAGTTACATATACATCAACACTCCCTCTTAACTAGGAAGGTATTTCTCGACACAGATCTGCTAGACAAGTCTTCTTCTCGGGATCATCGTCATCGATGCATCGTCATCATCATCGTCACTGCTGCTGCTATCTCAACCAATCTATGACTCTACTCGTCATAGGAAGTTCTACAGAACCAGTCCTTTTTCATACTGGATGTAGGTCCACCACCTGCAGGTCTTCGTCATCACTGGCCATACTATGGAATCCTCAGGACTTATTACGTGCGTCACAAAACCTCGAAAGAGCATCCCAGGTTGTTACGAGCACACGGCTCTACCTATAGGATCTCCCAGGGCCATATTATATGTGACCTCACCACAAAACCTCGCAAGAGAATCCCAGGTTGTTACGAGCACACAGCTCTACCTATAGGATCTCCCAGGGACAGATTATATGTGGTCACCACAAAACCTCGCAAGAGCATCCTAGGCTGTTACGAGCACACAGCTCTACCTATAGGATCTCCCAGGGACAGATTATATGTGGTCATGGAAAAACCTCGCAAGAGCATCCCAGGACTTAATACGGGCACACAGCCCAACCTATCGGATCTCCCAGGGACATATTATATGCCATAGGACAAAACCTCGAAAGAGAATCTGCCAGATATCCCAGGGCCAGATTATATGCCATAGGAAAAACGTCGAAAGACTATCTGCAGATCTCCCAGGGCTAGATTATATGCCATAGGAAAAACCTCGAAAGACTATCTGCAGATCTCCCAGGGCCAAATTATATGTCCTCCCAAAGCAAAACCTCGAAAGAGCATTTTCCAGATATCCCAGGGCCAAATTATATGCCATAGGCAAAACCTCGAAAGACTATCTGCAAATATCCCAGGGCCAAATTATATGCTCATCTGCACAACTTGATCCACGGCCATAGAGTATCAACCTGATACTCACCATACATCATCCTGATGTACACATGATCATCCTGATCATCATCATTGCAACATCCTGCTGCATGTCATCTGGAGCAACATCCTGAAGCTCGTCATCCATGATCATCCTGATCATACAATGCATCCACCTGATGCATACCAAGTATCTACCTGATACATATCATCATACATGATCCACCTGATCATATAGTGTATCCACCTAATACAAATACAAATACATGATACATATCACCATACATGATCCACTTGATCATACAATGTATCCACCTGATACATATACAGATACATGGTCCAAGCATCCAACATGATGCATATACAAAAATACATACAAATGATCCTATTGATCATATCCAGCATCCAACATGATGCGTACATACATATACATATAAATGATCCAACTGATCATATCCAGCATCCAACATGATGCATACATACATATACATATAAATGATCCAACTGATCATATCCAGCATAAACCAGAACATCATCCTGATGCTCATAATCCAGTGCTTACATCCACAGCCATGTGAAGGGTCCTCCTTCCAACATGCTTGGAATGGCTTCAGCAAATGTGTCCATCACTTCTTCCTCGAAGTGTCATCAATCCGAAGAACACCAAGCCTCTCTCTGAAGTACTCGAACTTCACCCTGGCTAGTGGCTTCGTCAGCACATCTGCAATTTGCTCGTCCGTCGCAACATACAGGAGCTTCACAGCTCCTCTCTGCACCATATCCCTGATATAGTGATATTTGATCTCTATGTTTTTCGACCTGTCATGAAACACTGGGTTCTCAGACAGCTTCACACAACTTTGGTTATCACAGAAGATACCAATAGCATCCAATGGGAGATCAAATAACTCAGACAGTAGCTTCCGTAGCCATACTGCCTCACAACTAGCTGAACAGGCTGCAACATACTCTGCCTCAACTATACTCAGTGCTACGTAGGACTGCTTCTTGCTAAACCAAGAGATCACACCTGATCCCATACTGAAGCAGCACCCAGATGTGCTCTTCCTATCTGCAGCACTGCCATCCCAATCATAACCCTGCAGGTTAAACTTTTGATTCATCTCATACTTGAGCCCATAATCCACTGTACCCTTCAGGTACCTCAGAACATGCTTTACAGCAACCAGATGAACACTCCTCGGATCTGTCAGAAACTGACTCAATGTGTTCACCGCAAAGCAAATCTATGATCTCGTGTTCGTCAGGTACATCAAGGACCCAATCATCTGACGATACATAGAGACATCAACCGGCTCAGATGAAGCATCACATAGAAGCTTCAGATTCGATGCCATAGGTGTGGCCATGGCCTTGCAATCCATCATCCCGAATCTCTTCAAGATATCTACTGTGTACTTCCCTTGACCAAGGAAGATCCCACCTGCACTCTACCACACCTCCATACCTAGGAAATAATGCATCATTCCCAATTCTTTCATATCGAACTCGGCAGCAAGCTTCCTCTTAGTATCTGCAATCAATCTGTCATCTCCTGTTACAAATAAGTCATCCACATACAGGAGTAGAATCACAGGATTCCCTTCCTCAACCTTGTAGTAAAGGTTGGAATCCGCTTTACTCTTGGTAAAGCCCAAACTAGATAGGAAACTGTCCATCCTACCATACCAGGTTCTGGGAGCTTGTTTCAAGCCATACAAGGCTTTCTTCAATCTGCACACATATGACTCCCTGTCATGTATTTCGAAACTGAGTCGCTGCTCCACATATACTTCCTCTTCAACTACACCATTCAAGAAAGCAATCTTGACATCCATCTGGTGTATTTTCTATTTCATCACTTTTATATTTCTCTATGCTGCCATCTGCAGCATGCTTGATCTGATAGATCCATATGGAAGTCATAACAAACTTCCCTTCAGGTCTTGGGACTACATCCCAAACATCATTCTTCATGATCGACGGATCATGGCATTCTTCCCATATCCTGGGAACTTCAATATCTTCAATAGATAAATTTGTTGCTGAACAAATGTTGTAGTCCTTCTTTTGTAGGTGATGGTATACGATCTTTCCTACACAACAAGTTAAATTGCATGATTAGAAAACATCTCATAGTTTTCAGAACAAATTCTTACACATAAGGAAATATGTCATACAGTCATGCAATTATCTTAGTCAATGCTTCAATACAAAATTTATCCATATTCCGTAACTTTCTAGATGCCTTCCAATCTCTACCAGAACATTGTTAAGAGTGTGCACAGCTCCCAACATGTCAGCAAAGAGGTTTCATTCTAGATAAGTAGCAATGGAATGTTGTACAGTGCCATAGGCCACTTACCCATCATATGCATATTACTAGTATCTTGTTCATTAATGCAAATATGCAAAATACATATCCTAAGTCTAGGAACATAAGCATATGTATCATTGAACAATTTTATTTAAACAAACAAATATGTAAGAAGTGGTAATTAAAATACTTATCTTTGTTTTTTTGTTGGGTGGACTTCCTCTGAGTCTTTGCTTTCTTGCAGGAGCTGTTGAAGTAGCTTCTTCTACACCTTTCTGTTGTGGAATGTAGAAAGATGGTCAACTCCCTCTGAATATCTGCATCCTTGCAGGAGTTGCTGGAGTGTGCTCCCTCTTGATCTTTGCTTCCTGGATTACCTGTCCTTGAACTTATATTCATCCTTGGTCCCTATGCATGCTTATTAGTATCATGAATGTGTTATCCTTGTAATCTCATACAAAATCATACATTCATTAGTATATTCTCAATATTATCAAAACACGATAATCTCAATCATGTATAGTCATGATCATTTCAAACAGAAATAATAAGCATTAGCATTCAAGGTTTATATAGGACTCTTATGGTTAGTCATAACATGTCTAAACCTGTGATTACTCAAACCTATGACTCTTCTGGCCAGTCATAACATTAAATAAGGTAAGACACGTAATATGCATATACCCATGATTATTCAAACCTATGACTTCATGAATAAACATCATGTCATGCATACTTATATAATAGATCCTATGATATAAAAAACACATACCTGGTCACCATATTTGCTAGTTATGTCTAGCAATGTGTTCTTGTTCTCTTCAATGACCTGCATAACTCATTAGTTAACTCTTGCAAAAACAAATTATACATACCTCCATGTGATCTATGACTATGGATGAATCTTTGTCTTCATGTCACCATAGCAAGTTCAGGTTGTCCCTTCAATTTGTACAATCCTCCCTCTTGCTCTCCAATCACTACTGCATCATCTATGGTCTTTACCTTTGGCCACATTAGAACTTGGCCATCCACAAATGCAACCCTCATACCTTTTGCATCTAATGCAGAGATGGAGAGTAATTTCTTCTTGAGCCCAGGTACATAAAGGACTTCTTTCATCTTCAAATATTTTCCAGAATCTAGGTTGTAGGGGGCTTCACCACTTCCTTTGATTGGGTATTGATAATCATCCCCAAGTTTCACCTTATGGGGTGATTCATGTTCAGATAGATTCACAAAAGATTCCTTAAACCCAGTCATTTGTTTGGAAGCCCCACTATCAATCAACCAATCATTACAACCATGGGAGATAGTACCTGTGAGAGCAGAGATTAGAACATACTCTTCTTCACTTGTTGAGTCATCAACACTTTCTGCCCTATCCTTCTTCTTTGGAGGTTCATCATCCTCGGCAGCATGAGCATGGAACTTTCTTTTGCTGCCCTTCTTCTTCTTGCTGAAGTTGTTGTTATTATCCCTTTTGTTCTTGGGACAATCTGAAGCAAAGTGGCCCTTCTCATTGCATGTGAAGCATCTTAGATCCTTCTTATTCTTTTGATAGGGTCTTTTGTAGCGAGAGTGCTCCTTCTTGGGTTTGCTTCTTTTGGTGTGAGTTGCGAGAGCTTGATCTTCACCTCCCATCTTTTCCTCACGAGCTACAAGTCTAGCTTCTTCTTGAGAGCATTCCTCCCATAGTTTACTAAAAGAGATCAATTTCTTTCTTGCACAGATTCCTTGAATAAAGGAGTCCCATGACCTAGGTAGGCCATTCAGAGTGGTCATAACAACTTCACCATTATCCACTACTTCATCCACAGCTTCAAGTTGCTCCTTGATCTGAGAGACCTTAGAGAAGTAAGATTGAATGGTTTCTCCATTCAACATCTTGACCCCTTTCAATTGATTCCGCAGAGTCATCTTCTGATTTATGTTCTTCCCTTCAAATAGCTTGGTCAAAGAGTCAAACATCTCCTTGGGTCTCTTTAGAGAAGACACATGCGGTATGAGATGGTCTTTGATAGAATCAGCAATGATCCTCTTTGCCTTGACCAAGTTCTTCTTATGCAATACTTTAGCCTCTTCATCCTCTGGGATAGGGATGTCTTCTTTTATATATGAGTCCAACTCATTCTCTTCCAAGATTAACCCAATCCTATACTTCCAAGCTCGGAAGTTATCATCCCCTTCAAGCTTATCCTCAAGCTTGGTGTGGTGAGACATCTTAAAGAGTACTTCAAATGGAAATAGAAAAGATTTAGGTCTTACCACTTGAAATGCTGAAAACTGGATCTGGTCTCGGATTAGGGTTTGTCGAAAAAACCCTAAGAATTCAAAATGTGAATTTCAAATTTCTGAAAGGATAGAAAGATGCGCCTTGATGAGCTGATCAGCCTGGTGCATTCATAATTTGAGATCAACAAAGTTTTACCCTTCAGATTTGTCTTTTTGTCCTCCCGGGTTCACTAGGGAGAGCCCTGAATTAGGGTTTGAGTTTCCCGGAGATCTACCCAGCCAAAAATCTCAATCCAAAGCTCTAAACTTCGATTTTTGCAAGGAGCTTCCAGCTGTGTCTTCAGATTCCAGAAATTCCTATTTTTGTGGAAACCCCTAATTTTTAGGGCCAAATCTGAAAATGCTCAGAATTGAATTCTGATTGGACAGATAGATTCTCCTTGATGAGTAGAGTCAATCTACTATACTGCTTTTCCAAAAACTGTGGAGAGAAACCCAATAAACAAGAAACTCAAGTTTCCGTCACTGCAAAATGTCTTCTTCTCAGGTTAGCTCTGATACCATGTTAAATTTTGAGCATTAATTCACAATACTCTAGGATCTTCACTGAGAGAATAACATGTATAGTATATCAATGCATAACAATCACAATGAGCATGACAAGCATCACAAGAATCAAAAGCATGAGAGACAAGAGACACAGAGTTTCCGTGGGGAAAACCTTAAGGTGAAAAACCCCACAACTTCCTCAGAGATAGAGAGAGCAATGGCTCAACCAAAGTACAACCAAAATACATTGAGATAGTCTCCTAGTAGCATATGATCCTCCTCCTCACTAGTGCGCCACTTTCTGAGTGAGAGAGATATCACTTTCCGAATGATCTAAATAGAGATCACCTGATCTCTATTTATACTAACCTGTTTGCCAAGTGACCTTATGGGGCCGACTTGTCTAGCTAGGTACATCCACATTATAATATATATATTTCAGGGCCGACCCCACACATGGTGGTCTAATAACCCATCGGCAAGTACACACACTTGCGACACTTGTCAATCCACATGACGACACTTCCTTATAGAGGAATAACACCATCTCTAATAAGGGTACAATAAATATATATGAAATACATAGATGAAATACATTCCGAAGTTACATATACATCAACATTATGTATCACAATATTTGCAAATTCCATCATGAGCCTATGTCTAACCATCTAGATCATCATTTTTTATATGAAATAAGGTGAGCATACAAACAAATGAAGCATCTCTAAAGATGCCTCACCAATGAAGTGCCATTGATTTATGTCCACTCCTTTCCAATCAAAGAGGAGTATGTCAAAGATCAAGCAAGTTGTCATTGATGTCAAGGGTCTAGTACAAAGCAAAGGTCAAAGGATAAAAAAGGGACAATGTAAAAGCTCAATCACATATTCAGTAAGGGAAGAAAACCATCTACAATATGCAACAAATAATCATCCATTTGAAAAAGAAAGTATGTGTAAGTTTATGGATAGAAATCCCCTCCTGTGGGTATCAAAGCCCCTTTTCATGTGTACAAAACTCCTTGTTTATGTAAAATATTTTGTATGTAAGTGGTCCTATGGTTAAGGGACATGACAAATCACATAAAGATATGTGAAATTCCCCTACATTATGTATTTCTCAAACTTATATGTCAGCCTCATGAAAATTTAAACATCTCCTTGCAAAGGTATAAATACACCTTCATTTTACCTCATTTCATCATTATCTCAAGCAACCTTCTTATGTGCAATCAAGAGGAGCTCAAGGACCGTTTTTTGCAAGGGTTTATCAAGGTTTTCTAAGGTTATTTTATCTCTCTTGGGTTTGCTATCCTTGCATGAGGAATCTCTCTACAAGCTGAAGTTGTAAAGGTCACCTTGACCCAGGGTTTTGCAATGCATAAGATTCACATAAACTTGCATAACTTTCTCATACGGTATCGGAATCATAAAATTATTAGCTTGTTGCAAAGAGTATTGCAAGGGCTATGTGATACGACACTTAAAAGTAGGATCTCTTTTGTTCTAAGGGTTCGTTGTAATATGATAAGGTTCTCTCTCTCTCTCTCTCTCTCTCTCTCTCTCTCTCTTGTTGAGATCTTAATCATGACCTAGGGTTTGTGCATGATTTTTGGGAAAAGTGAAAATATTTTGGGATATTGGATTATTGCACTATACCTTGAGGAGAATTTTGGAATCATAATGTTCATGAGGAGACCTATTGGAGCTTAAATTTCATTATTTTTCTTTGGCTATGCATGACCTAGGGTTTGAGTTTCTGGGCTTGAATTAGGGTTTTACCCTAATATTTCTACATGAAGAATATGGATGATTTTTTATGGACTTATTGATGACAGTATGGCAGTATGATGATGGTATGACAGTGATAGTGTGACAGTGCGACAATGATAGTGTGTGACAATGACAATGACAAGAAGTCATAGAGATAGTGATAGGTAGTGATAGGTACAATGACATGCAGTGATTGTGACATGTGTATATTCTCTCATATATATTTATACTCAGGGGTTGGAGCCTCAACTTCTAGTTGGAGATGGAACATCTAGGGAGTTGTAGCTCCCTTCAGGTTGGACCTTGAAATTCAGGGGATAGGAAACTACTTCAAGCTTAGCTTGTAAACATGGAAACTTTGAAGATAAGTTTCTATGGTTTTTGTCCCCGCTGGGTTTCCACGTAAGATCCTTGTGTTATCATTTTGTTAGGGAAAGTGTTCCTGTGGCTGGGGTGAGGCCACCAATGTACTGGGTGAAAGACAGACATCTAAGGTTTTGCAAATACAAAAATTAAGCAAAATTTTTAGGGTTTAAGAGGATGTGTACCTTACAACAGAAGGTTGATCCAAGCATCTCCTTGAGTCCTCTTGTTCTCCAATCAAGGAACTTGAAAAAGCACGTCAAGACCTTCCTCAGACCAATCTGACTATACATAAAAGATTTATATTCAAAAGAACATAAAGCACTGATCTCATAAACATCAATAAGTAATTAAAACTGAGATATATATGCACACAATGATATGGAAAGGGAAGAATGTCTAATATTTATTACTAAAAGAAGCAAGTACATAATTATATCTTCCTTCAATCAAGGCACCTCGTGAAACCTTCAATTCTAGATCTCATGCTTCTCTCTTCCAAAAATCCCAACCTCCAAGCAATGCATTAGGGTTAGATGGAAACTAGGGAACAAGTGAGGGGGATGAGAATCAAAATTTCTCCAACATAACATTACAATGGGATAAGTCCCTTTCATGGTCCCCTCTCCCTCTCTTATATAGAAAAGGAAGAAGGTAGGGTCGAGGAGGAAGTAATTATAACCGAGGAGATGGTTCCAAAACCACCCAAACCACGCATTTTTTGAGATTTTATATTTTTTTGGTATTTTCTAAGGTACGCACTAGTGAAAAATGGAGAAATAGCATGTAACATGCATGTGAGCCATGTGCCACCTGCATGTGTGTAAAAAAATGAGGACTAACTGATTTTTCTAGGGTTTTTCAGGAGGTGTTTTGGTCTCCAAATTTGTTCATAAGCTTCCTAATTATTGAATGGACCATGAATGAGGTAAGGCCATCCTACTGAGGTCCCAAATATGGCTCTTCCATCCCTAATGTCCTTTTGTGTGACTCACAGTAACCTCATGAAGTGTCGTCATGCAAGTGTCATAACGCAACCAAAACATGTAAGTGTTGTCACAGACATAGAAGTGCCAATTTTGGTTATAACATATTCCCCCTAATGTATGAGGTCAGAGGGGAATACGATGGCCGAAATAAATTATAAATAATGAATGGTTGGGTCATGGAATCAAAGGAACCGGAGAAAACAAGAATCGTAGCCTAAAACGAAGTGCTTGAAAGAAAGGAAAATGTCAGACAATCTCATCCCTGGAATAAATGTCCATGTTCAAATGGTGAAACATGACCTCCAGGAGGATACAATGATGATCCTATACATATGTATAACGGATGCATCTATCATGGCCACTAGAATACAAACGTGGATCCATGATAACAATATAAACATGAACATAGCCACAGAAATACAAAGGTGGATCTATGTCAAAATTGGATATCATAGCCATAGTGAACAAACTAGATCTATGTCTCATCGAGAGCCAAAAGAAGTGTGGCTCAATCTCGTGCATCTTGGACAATAATGAAATATGATGATTCTATTATTGGCCCAAGGTATTCAATCCAAACCATCTCAAGGTATGAATCCTAACCCTGCAAATAAATGATTTGATGTCGAACATGGAGGAAACCATTTGATCAGTGGTCATTGATGTAAACCATTAACAAATGTGAGGGAACCCACCAATGATGAAAATGAGCCCCAAGGTACCTAGTACATTCTAACAGGTGTGAATAGATGTTTTTGAAGTCGAACACTTGAAGAATCCATCGAGTAAGAGACATTGATGTATTCTCATAACTCGATAGCGAGGTAAATTGCCAATGATGACTGCAATCCCCAAGGCACTACCAAAAACTCTAAAATTCATTCCCAGAGAAAGATGAGCTGAAGTTGATGGGAAGAAGTTCGTCGGAAGGGAGGGCTTAAGGCATCCTCCATCATCCAACACGAGGAACAATCAAAGGTTGATTTGATTTGGAGAAGAACTGAGTACATGATGAAACATATTGACACCAAGGAATGGCCGACACAGGAGATCAAGGCAACTGCAGAATGGCTGACACAGGTTTTATCCTTGAATAGTGAGCACGAAACAGGAGTGACTTAGGAATATTTGAACACAAAGGGACCACGATATAAATCTGCAATGTAGGAGACATTAACAGATTCTCCATATGATTGGAAGAGTAACCAATCGGAGGAGTAAAAACTTTGAGATCAGGTTTATCCTAAGGCCAAAACTAGAACCCAACTTGTTTGATAGACTCAAAACGGGTGCTTTGTTCATGGACATAGTTGACTTGCTTCCATTATATGGAAATACATTTGACACCCTTCCCTTCCCTTTTCTCTTTTTAGGTACCTTTTTAATTTTTTAACGAGCTTGAAAAATAACTAAAGCATGCTCAATAAGGATCCAACCATGTGTAATTTTATGAGTCCATGGAAGGGAAACTCAACACTTTCTTCTTTGTTTTACGAGTTTGAATATAAGATAGAAGATTACTCGATAAAATATTGATCTATAGATTTTGATATCGAGCCCGGATCTCTTCGTGCTCGCCAGTGTTTTCATAATTAAAGAGTTTGAAAAACTTAAACAAGAACTCTATACACCATCTTGTGGATTTTAGATATAGCCCGAATTAGTATATACTCACAGGTGTTTTCATATTTAGAGAGTCTGAAAATCCTAAAGAAGACTCCAAGGGGTCATTTTTCGCAAAGTTACTCTCCTTGCCCGAAAAAGGATAAAATAATGAAAGAGAGAACTCTTATAACCACGTATGACTAGAGTATTCCTTTTTCGTATATTGTCTAAATGGTACGGAAAAAGGTTAAACTTATACCGTAGAGACAACCTTTAAAGTACTTTAATGAGTATAAAAGAGACAAGTTGGCTCGACGATCTTTTACTATTTAAGTAGTCTGAAAAGAGCTTAAAGAGGACTCCATAAAATTCTTTTTCGTGAAATTTTAACAAGCCCAAAAAAATAAACTCATGACCTCCTTACTTTTTTTAACAAGCTCGAAGGAGAGATGGAAGAATGCTCGTAATGGGAGGAGATGAGTGTCAAGGGCATGCGAGACTAGTTCCAAGCGCATGGAACAAACTTATGCATAATGCAAGGAACATGAGAAAGATAAGGACACTAAGGGTGTGTCTCCTCCGGGTAAGGGGTCTCAAATCTCAAAGGAAAAATGATACATGGCTTAACGGAAATGAGATCAGAGATGGAGGCTTATATAAAAATCTTGAAGAGTGGAAGTCGGCATCAAGCTCATAAGCGCAAGTGGGATCAATGTAAATGCATATGCAACTTAAACACCAAAATGGGAACCTTATAAGGAATGGGCAGAAATGTATGAGAAAGAAAGACATGAGGCTTCTTCTCAAAGTCAAGGTAAATCTAGAAAGGCTCCCGAGCCTATGATAAAAACTTAGCATGGGCACCAAAATGGAATAAGAGGGCTAACTAGGGTGTCCCATGTTAGGTAGGCTCTGCTGTCAGACTGGTACACAATGCATATAAATATGGTTAACACACCAATATCCAATAGGTTCGACCCTATGGTGAATTCAGATGGAAAACGGTTCAAATGCATCATAACAGCGGGGATGCCTAACCCTATATGCAAGTTTCCATATATACCTAACATGATCGAACAATATGTCGCCAAGGATCAGTAAGCAATCATGAGTCCATCTAAGAATCTTGTCTCCAAGAAAAAATAGTACCAAGATCATATCTAAAAAATGAGTAAAGAAAGATCTAATACAGGTCATTGTCGTAGAAATACTTTCAACTTCACCATCATCAACAACAGGCATAATGAAGGTAGAGCTAGCCAATGAAGACTCTATAGTAACAAAGCCTAAGTACTTACAATCAAGAAGATCAACTTCAAGATGAATATCAAAGTTGAAGGACGTGATGGAATCTGTAGGAACAAATTCATCATCACGGGAGATGAAAATTCTAGAAACATAATCAAACTCAGCAGGACTACCGATTTGTGGGTCTATGGGAGATTCCAAAGACTCAACAATGGCAGGATCAGACTCCAAAGGCAAACTGGGGTTGGACATAATTGAAAGTGGATCAACATCCAAATGAATGGCAGACTGCATTATAGACTCTAGGAAAAATTCGTCGGAAGGAAGTATATCATCCCATATGGAACACATGTCTACACATTCAGTTGGATCAACAGGGTGGTGAGCAAGCTTTGATGGCTCTATTGGATGGATCCTCTAGTCAACCATCGAAACCAAGTCCCGAGAAGGTAAGCATGAACTCGGAGGATTCTCCTCATTAGAAATTGAAACCAAAGGATATAAAGGTTGGTAAGCAATTTCTGATGCGAATAAGGGCACTACATGTTCAATATGAGTTGGTAAAATCCAAGGATCGGTTCTATTAGAAATTGTAAAGAAATCTCCAGATACTAAAATGGTGTTTCCAAATCTAGTTGAAACAATATAGTTAACAGGAGCAGGAAAATCAAATGTGCTCATAAGAGATGAATACATTCTTACTCCCAAGTTTTCACTAGCTGGGCGTGCTTGATCAATCATAGGAATTTTTGATTCAGAAGAGGTCGTGTTACTTTTTCGGGTGAAAGACAATTGATCAACTGTGAGAATCCTTCCTTCATGAGGAAACATTAAAACTCAAAAAACGGACAATGGAATGGCTTGCATGGCATAAGTCCAACTCCTTCCTAGTAACAAATTGTAATTGAGAGGAGCACCCACTACCTCAACTTCTACTAAGACTATTTTTCCTGCTAACTGGATGTCAAAAGAAGGAAAAATCCCATGAGGAAGGAAATATCTTCCATCGAAAGCAATAAGTAGAGTCGTAGACAGAACCAACTCAAGAGAGACTAAAGATCGCCAACAACAAATAACCATAACGCACGTAGACGCACCTTCATCTACAACAGTTCATCCAATAGTCTTATCACCATGAACTACTTTGATTTGAAAGGAAACGTGATATGGAAAACGAGGTTTGATATCAAACATGTCAAATTTCGCCAATAGATTAGTGGAATTGAGACTTTCGATAGCTACCAAGAGTGCATTTTGTTGCAAAGGAAAACTTTACAAAACTTCCAAAGAAGACATTGCACATGGTGTTTGGGATAAATATTCCACAACAGAATAGTTAGGATCATCCCAGGAGCATCCCACTTGCAGACACCTTTCGGTATTTTTGGCATTTTGTCTCGGCTTCTCTATATGAAGATGAGTTGACATTTTCATGAATCTCTTTATCTTTCTGTGATGATTCAGCGCTATAATTATTGGCTCTGGTTTGCAATAAAGTGTCTGAATGAACCATATTAATGTATGATTGATGGTATAACGTGGCTCTTTGAGTACCCCCCAGCAGCACTACAACCACCAATATCCATATTTTTTCCTTTAGGAAAAGGATCCTTCAAAACGGCAAGTTGATGTTGTTGTAATAGCTTCTAAGCTTGTTCCATTAAAGGGCGTTGATGGGTTAAGTGATCTTCCTTGCAAATATTGCAAAGAAAATTTACTTTCTTGCCCCCCTCGGCATTGTCATTGGATTTGGGCTTATTATGACTACCCTCCCCCCTTCTTTCCCCTTGTTCCTTTTACCACTGGGTTGATGAGTACCCTTTTGATTGGACTGCACATTGTGTATAGTAGTTGTTTGAGAAGAGGGAGTGGCAACTCTAGTTGCCTCTACTCCAGAATGATTACAGATAACTCTTGAACTTGTTTAGCTAAAGCTTCTACAGTAGGTGTATCAAATGAACCAACGATGTCATCGGCATGTGGTACGGGCTTAGGTTTTGCAGGATCAGTGTTTGATCACGATGCATCAGGAATAATTTCGTATAAGATCCCAGACTGCAAATAAATCAAATCTAGTTGTTGGGATCTAAGAATGGATTCTTCCTCCGTCGTGATCCCTGAAGTAGGAACATCCTTCGAGATGTATGGTAGAAGTGATTTCATAAACCACTATAATAAAAACCCCCAAGGTATATCAGCCTTAATCATTCTTTTCCTTCTTCGCCACGCTTAAATATGGTCAGAAATATGGGTGGCCTTATTCTACCTAAAGGTAGATAGAATGTTTGTGATGACATCATATCGAACAGGAAGTTGGAAATGATTGAGGAAGACTATCACTAAATCGTAGAAACTTTGGTAGGAAACGGATGGCAACTCAATGTACCACTTAGCTGCTACACCGGTTAAGGTTCTCTGAAAGAGTCTCACCCATATAGAGTCATTATTTAGTGAATTTGATGAACACCATAAATGGAAAATGGTGACATGGTCTCCAGGATCTTCACCAGACTTTCCTGCAAATATTGGAATGTCTGAAAGAAATTTGGTTGGGACAGGAGGCCAAGTCAGATCATGATGAACCGGATCATTCATTAGTTTCTAAAGATATGGAAAGCTCAAAGTTGCGAAGAAGGGTAAACGAGTTCGAGCCGAATAAAAATGTGTTTGGGGAGATTGGAAAGGAAAGTTCCCATAAGGTTGGTTGGGGTTTCCCCCATCCATCAACTGCGAAGTGAAAGAATTTTGAAATGGGCTCCACCCATATGCAATAGGATTTCCCCCTTGGGACCCACTCCACTGGGGTTGAGAGTAACTCCCTCCAACTTAAACAGTAGTTGATGGAACAGTGGTACTACCTCTTCCACCAAAAAGTGAAAAAGGAGAACTCCCTACAGGTATAGTTGATGATTGAACATTACTAGGTTGAAAACCGAAACCTGTAAAAATATTTTGACTTGTAACAGCTACGGTAGAGTGAACAAGCATAGAGCCTAGAAAGGGAGTGGAAGGAGGATTGTGTCCCCCAAACCAAGGGAATCCTTGAAAAAGTGGAGCAAAACTGCTAGGAGCAGTTTGGAAATTCTGAAAGATAGGGGGTGATGTAAAAGGAATATTAGAGATCCAAGTGAAAGGTAAGCCAGATGACCCAGTGTTAGATCCAAAGGGTATAGAAGTGCTAGAAACATGAGTACCGGTTGACCCTGAGGATGTTAAACCAAAGTTAAAAGATACAACTGGGGTATAAGTTGACTGTATTGAACTAGGTATATGTGCACTAGCATGAGGAGGAGAGAATCCTCCAGACATGATAGTTGATGTAGGAGTATAAACATTTCATGATCCTTCTCATGTATTGTCCATAACGAAACCAGATAGATCCTTTATGCACTTAACCTGGGTTCACCAAAATAAGCTACATGCACTAATACTGTATCATGGAGTCCAGTTAAAGGTGGTTTAAAAGGTCTTACAAATCCCTTAGCTTGAAAATATTTAACCCTTGTTGTGTGAGAAGCAAGTGTAGTATATCTAATGGGGTTAAGTTCCCCAGGAATGTCAGTTATCCCAG
Source organism: Larix kaempferi (assembly GCA_027924585.1). Taxonomy (NCBI): domain Eukaryota; kingdom Viridiplantae; phylum Streptophyta; class Pinopsida; order Pinales; family Pinaceae; genus Larix; species Larix kaempferi. The sequence goes on along the minus strand of BSBM01000397.1, from coordinate 4,074,846 downwards.
TTGCCTCAAAAGAGCCACTTGTGTTTATCTGTCACCGCTGAGGTGGTGGTGGAGGATCCACTATGAGTGGAGGAAGGTTCTGTAACCTTCTAGACCTACGAAGAGGATGGTCCTCCATAGATAAATACTTAAATTAATGAAAACCTAGGTCCAACTAAACACAAGTAAAACAAACAACACACAACTATGAAAAAGTCCTAAGAAATTCAAACCAGGAAAACATATGCCTTCCAAAGGAACATCTAGGATGACTAGGACCCGGAACAAACTAGTCAAGGATGAAGAATAGCTACCTAGGGTCCATAATACAGACACCTTGGGGCCAAGCGTTAGAATCACCAACCTCCTTCCTAAAGAGCTACAAAGGATTTATTCCCACGTTTTTCCTAGGTACAGTAGAAATAACCTTCCACCGTCACCTATGTATGAGCCCTAAAGTTAGGATACTAAGGTTACCAACTTTCTAGAGAGGATCCAACAGGATAGTCGCGGGTCAAGATAATGCCCATGGGCAAGGTAGCAAATCCCGAAACATAACAACACCGATGGTACTGATAAGTCCCCAAATGCGCACCAACTCTGGGATATGCTCGGTTAAGTATTAGCGGGCTATATCCTCTACTTAAACTCGCACGACCTTGTGCTTAAATCCGGTTTGGGTGGAGCTTTCTGGTTCACCTTCTACAAAACTGGATTTCCCTAATGATAGGCCACTATGTCTGAGTTTTAATACTTTGGACAGTTTAAGACAACTCCTAGTCCAAAGTACTAGGCTAAGCTAGTTGGTGATCATCCCTAGAAAAGAAAAATTACTAGTAAATTTCAAATTAGAGTTCTTTTCAAGGTTTGTTATATACTCAGAGGGTGATGGCCGTGCAACTAATGGTATTCTGACTCATGCATGGAAATAACATGAAAAGTGCAAAAATGGAACTGAAAATGCAATACTTTCACTTTTTCTTTTTCTTTTCGAAACATAAAAATGACAATGCAAACATTTTCTTTCCTTTTCAAAATATGCAAGTATGCATATGAAACTATCTTTTTGAAAATATGACTATGTCACTAAACTAAAAATGTTTGTAAAGAAATTGACTTTTTTTTACAATTTTCTCTTTTTAAAATGAAAAGACAAAACTACTTACAAACAAGTATACTACACTAAGACAAAAGCAAAGTGCATCAAATTTTTGTACCTAACCTATAAGATCAGTTAGACTCAAATTAGGTTAAAAAAAAAAAAACTAGTTCACAAAGGCCCAGCTTGGGTCAGCAAGCCCCAAATTCTTCCAAACAAGCCCAACTTGGGTCAACAAGCCCCAAATTCTTCCAAACAAGCCCAAATTTATTCAAAAATATCCCAAACATCAAATTAAGATCAATCACAAGATAAGACAGCACTTCCAAGGGGTCCTACACATACCTAGGATGAGCAGGGACTCCGAAAAATGCAATCAAACCCCCCCAAACAACCCTGAAAGTGAAAAACTCACCTACAGGAGGGACACATTGGTGAATAACCAACACAGTGTGTGTAACATGCAAGTGAAAAGACTCTACAACAACATGTATGCAGTAGACACACAGGTGAAAAGACACTGCAAAGGCATGTGAGTGTTGAAAGTCCCAAAAATTGCAAATCCAATTCCCAAATTGCATAATGGATGTGTCTAATAAAGACTAAAGACTGTTCCTAACCTGAAATCAAACACATACCTTCAAATATACCGTAAAAATAGCCTTGGAGACCCCAAATTAGATAGGCTTATCCCCAGCGGAGTCGTTAGTTATGTTGTTAGGGAAAGTGTTCCTATGGCTGGGGTGAGGCCACCAATGTACTGGGTGAAAGACAGACATCTAAGGTTTCGCAAATACAAAAATTAATCAAAAGGTTTATGGTTTAAGAGGATGTGTACCTTACAATAGAAGGTTGATCCAATCCTCTCCTTTAGTCCTCCTCTTTCTCTCCAATCAACGAACCTGCAAAACCACTTCAAGGCCTTCCTCAAGCCAATTTGACTACACATAAAAGATTGATATTCAAAAGAACATAAAGCATTGGTCTCATAAACATCAATAAGTAATCAAAACTGAGATATATATGCACATAGTGATTTGGAAAGGGAAGAATCTATAATCTTTATTAATGAATGAAGCAAGTACATAATTATACCTTCCTTTAATCAAGGCACCTCATGAAACCTTCAATTCTGGATATCTTGCTCCTCTTCTCCAAGATTCCCAGCCTCCAAGCAATGCATTAGGGTTAGATGGCAACTAGGGCACAAGTGAGGGGGATGAGAATCAAAATCTATCCAGCATAACATTACAATGGGATAAGTCCCTTTCATGGTTCCCTCTCCCTCGCTTAATAGCAAAGGAAGAAGAGAGGGCCGATGAGGAAGTAGTTACAACTGAGGAGATGGTTCCCAAACCACCCATTTTTCGATATTTTATATATTTTTTGGTATTTTCTGAGGTAAATGCTAGTGAAGAAGGGAGAAATAACATGTAACATGCATGTGAGCCATGTGACACCTCCGTGTGGGTGAAAAAATGAGGAAAACTGCCTTTTCTAGGGTTTTTCAGGAGGTGTTTTGGTCTCCAAATTTGTTCATAACCTTCCTAACTGTTGAATGGACCATGAATGAGGAAGGCCATCCTATTGAGGTCCCAAATATTGCTCTTACATCCCTAATGTCCTTTTGTGTGACTCACAGTAACCTCATGAAGTGTCGTCATGCGACCAAAACATGTAAGTTCGTCACGGACGGAGGAGTGCCAATTTTGGTTATAACAGTTATGTGCATTGTTTAATTTTTGTGTATGGTATGTTTATACATGAATGATAAGCAATTATGAATGTTTCTAACATAATTTAAAGTGAAGGATACATTGGTTAAAAAGTGCTCAATACTGATTCAACCCCCCCCCCTCTTAGTATTGGTGATATTTTCAACATAAACTAATATATATATATATATATATACATATATATATATATATATATATATATTAGTGCCCCCTATAACCCCAAGCACATGATGCATCTGCCACAATAAAAACTAACATATATAAATTGTCTCTAAAACAGGGCTTTTGGAAATGTTTTTTTATAACACTATCAGCTCCAAAAGTTCAATTCTCATTACGTTTAAGGGGGGTTTCAAAACACTACCTTGAAAATAGCTAGGGGTAGTATTTCTAAACCCCCCCTAAAAGTCGTGAGAATTTGACTTATGGTGGCAGGTTTTAAAAAAACGCCTCCAAAAGTTAAATTCTCATGACTTGTAGGGAGGATTGTCAAAACACCACCTTAAAAAATATATTTAGAGGCAATTGTTTTAAGTTCAATTCTCATGATTTTTGGGAGGGGTTTTAAAAAACTGCCTCCAAAAGTTAAATTTTCATGATGTTTGGGGGGGGGGGGGTTGAAAAAAATGCCTCCAAAAGTTAAATTCCCATGACATTTAGGGAGGGCGTTGTCAAAAAACCACCTTCAAAATATATTTCTATGATAGTATTTGTAAGGATCATATTTGAAATCAGGCTTTGAGTGTTGTGGTTTTGTGCCGACAGACCCCAGTACTCTGAAAAGTAATCTTTCTACTCCCAACGTCAAGAGTTTCTTTTGAACTAAAATCAATTATATGAAAATTGATTTAGGATTTGTAAATGGAGGACGTAAAACAAAATTCAAGTAACAAGATACACTATTATTTAAACTACTAAAAAGGAATTATGAAAGCAACAAGGTAATGCATTCATAACAGTAAAATTCAAGTAATAATATACATTTTTTTTCTAGTGGAATCGGCAACTGTAGTTGGACTGGTACTTGCGTGACATGGGGTCCAAGGATCCAATGTCACTACCACTATACCCCTAGGTGCATCCATAGGGACCGAACCATGGTGCACGGGTAAGTTCGGGAGGGATTCGAACATGTAACCTTCCATTTGCAACCAATTAAAACTTATCATATTTACCACTTGACCCCTCCCCCCCCCCCCCATGGGTCAGTAACAATATACATAATTATTTAAACTATTAAAAAAAAATTATGACAAGCAACAAGGTAATTCATTCACAATTGGAATTATTCATATTTCAAGTTTATGTGGGAAACGACATATCCCCTTATGTACTAGTCTTATTGATTAAGGGGTTACAACATGCTAATTGAAAGAATGCAGTCATAATATAATGATATACCACTAAAGTTAATATATATAAAAGTGGAAAGTATATGGAAATAATTGAAGTCATAGTTTTAAGAATGCAAGAAAACATAATATCAGCAGTTTATTTTTAACATATATCAAGCATGTGAAAATCAAACTTCCTGACAAACGAAGAAAAAATCATCATCAATTGATCAAGCGTATTGAAGACACTATTTCTTCTTGTAAAAATTTATCTTATAGATTTCATAATATCTACAACATCAACATCATTATTGTCTTATGGGCCCACAACTAAAACATTCTGCCAAAATTCCATTAGCCAATTGTCCTTTGAACAAATGGTTGCAGTTGCTATACAATTATGTTTGGGTTCTCCAAAAATATTTTTATAAAGAAGTATTGTATTTGTCTCATTATATTTATTATTATACCATCTCCAAACCACCTCAAGTGACTTGGTTAACTGGCCCATGGAAGACTTTTTGAATTCTTCTTTACCAAAACAAAACAAACCACTCCATGGAAGTGGACTTATTTTTAACACTTGCTTAGATAATTTTGTTACTTATTTATTCTCCTTGTTAGCCCAAAATGCAACCTCAAATACACTTGTGACCAATACGATAAATTTAGATCGTTTGGGCCAAAGTATATACTTCTTTCCCTTCACTCTCAGATTTTATTCGGACTTTTGCGTGGATTCATAATATAAGAAATCTTCGAGGCCTAAAATCAATAAAAACTTTTTTCTTTCCACTGCAAAAAAAAAATTCTTGTGTATATAAATATCATATACTATATATTCAAAAAGACTAGTGTTCTAATATAAATACCTGAAGATGCATTGCACATTTGATCGAGTGTCTTGCATCATTTCAATAGTTTCCTCTTCTGTTCAAGAAAGAAAATTAGAACTTTTTTTCTCAAGAAACAAAAAATCCAAGGTTGAATTTTTTATTGTATTAAGAATGTACATTACTAATGGCAATGAACCCACAACAACAAATTCTTATATAGATTCACTACCATTGGTTCATCATTTTCTACGTGAGAAACAATAATGATTATAATTGATTTTGAGTATTTAGTAATCCTTGTAGCAAATTATGGCATAAGTAGAGTATAGAATGAACCTTCGTCAATTGCCTCTAATTCCTTGATCACTTCCACATTTGATTATTTGGTTCAAGAAAGAGAAGTAAAACTTATTTTTTTGTCTACATTCATTTGATAAGAATGTATCTATTATGATAGTTTTGGAATAACACGATCTTCTATATATGCGTGTACTAGAAGCTTCCATATTTAGGATATGATTATTTGATGTCAATATTGTAGAAAATTATAACACGAGTTGAATATAGAATCTACCTTGTGTGATCAAACCACTATACTAGCATCTACTTCTGTTGAGATTGTTGGTTGAGATGTGTTTGACTCTAAATTCATACTAGAAAATAAATAAATTATTATAGTTTGTTTTATAATAAACTTTATCTTCATATATATTTTCCACGTGGATATGAACTTACCACTTGATAGTGTAGTGTGACATACCTTCCTCTATAATTTAGGATATGATTACTTGAAGCCCTTGTAGAAAACTATAACATTATTAGAATATAGGATCTACCTATGTGTGATCGATCCAATATATCATGTACATCTATTTTTTGAGATGTGTTTGACTCTAAATTCATACTAGAAAATAAATCAATTACTATAATTTGTCTTATAATAAACATTGTCTTCATATATATTTTCCATGTGAATATGAACTTACAACTTGATAGTGCATTGTGACATGCATCAACATCCATAGGAACTTGATCTATAAGTAGATGAGTTTCTTCAACATCCATAAATGACCTATTCATAGGTTGAGCATCTTCATGATAAAGGACAATATCATAAAATTAGCATTTTTAATTTGAATTATTAGGAAACCGAAACGATGGAAAAAAACAATGTAGTTATTGTATAGTTGTATAAACATGATAAATTTTACCAACCTGTAGTGTCGATAAGTCTCTAATAATACCTCTTCAAATATTATTCTTGATGTACGTTCTCAACAACACAAGCCAATCTACACTTTTGTTCCCGCATTATATGTCATGTCCCCAATTTTCGCTATGGTCCATGGGGGTGATTTTGGCCTAAGTCATCTAGGCATTAATTAATTAATTAATGGGTGAATGTGGAAATTATCTTATGGAATATGCCTAAGGGTGTATTTGGGTGATTAAATGGATAAGGTGGCCCCCCTTGAAGATATTAATCCCCAAACTAAGTATCTAAGGTGAATTATTAATTAATTGGGTAATTTGAGCCAGGCCTATAGTTAGATAATTATTTAATTATTTTAATGTTGGAGTGTTGGATTACTTAATTTTTAATTAATATTTGTAATTGGAGTTTCCAATATGTGTGCAAGTGGGCCAAGAGGGCACCCCCCTTGAGGATAATGTTTCTAAATTGGAATGGGGAGGTCAGAAAATAGAAATATGGCTAAAGCAACTTGTGGATTTAGAAAAAGAACAAAAGAAGGAAATATGTAAGAGTTGCTAAAAGAAAGAAAATGGAAACAATCAGAAAAAGCAAAGAGGACGCTTTTGCTAAAAAGAATAAAGGATAGAAGAAGGAAACAAAGGGATGGCAGTTTCCAAAATGAAGGAAAGACATTAAAAAAAGGCAAAGGAAGGCTACCCACTCAAAGGTGACCCATTCTCACAGGTCAACAAGCCAAGTAACTTGCTCAATAGGTCAACATGAATTCTATAAAAGAATGTTTCCAACTCCCATTCACATCTTTTGGTCATTTGAGTTTTGTCTTGAGAGCTCCGAGCTTCTCATTTGTTGAGTGATGTGCCTCAACACTTTCTTGGGAGATGTGCCCCAAGGCTTCAAAAATTCCAGTATTCAGTATTCAGATCCATAGTGTTGATTTGCTGCTCATCGGATCTAGATCATCCCATTCTTGAAGTTTATCAAGCCTCCAGAGAGTGAACATCTGTTAGGAACCCATGTCTTTACTTTGTTAGTATGTTGTTATTGGACGCATATGCTTTGTAAGTCGTCCCGTAGTATTTGTTAATCAATAGTTGTGTTATTGTTGTTGGCGCATATGCTTTGTAAGTCGCCCGTAGTATTGTTAATCCATAGTTTGTAACGGCCCATGGTTTCGACCCATAGTATTGGCGCCTAGAATTAGTATATAAGTGGGTGTTGAGACCTATGAAGGCACCGTGAAGTTATTTGTATTGAGCTTGCTCAAAGGAGGTTGCCCCCTCGAAGTGGCCTGTGATCAATACAAAAGTGATTCTGAGTTCTGTCATTTCTGCTATTGCGCGTATTCTTGTTAATTAATTGTTGCAGGTGCCTCACATCTGGTATCAGAGCACTTTCTTGGGCTCGCTGGGTGAAATTTCTGCCAATTTTTTTTTTTCACATCTATTGCAGGTTCGGATTTGGGAATAATCCCTATCCGCTTAACTGTGGGAAGTACTTGGGCATAAGACCTAAAACTCATTGTGAGGAGTACCACAGGAACCCCGAAGTAGCTGGCCCATTGAGAGGACCTGCCGGCGAAAAGGGCAACGACCCCTACCTGATTGACTAGTTCCCACCCGTGAGGTAAACCAAGAGCTGTCGTTTGTGGCAAAGCGGTTATCAGTTTTACCTGAGCCGTGGAGTGAGGGGTACTGCCCCAATACGCAAGCCGTCAGACAGCATTGGTGGCCGAGTGAAAACCCTGAACTGTTAGGAAGCCGCACATACCTGGGGTCCATATCTACTTTCAACTGAACTATTGTCGATCACTGCTGCGCCGTTTCAGATTCATTTTGCAAACCGTTCCAGGTCCAGCCGTTCGGCGTTGTTCCAGAATCCTTCGAACCAGAGATCCCATTCTGCAAGCAGAGCCGTAGCCGCTCTAGTCTGAAACAAAAAAAAAAAAAAGTATAAAATTCCGTTTTTTCTCCATATCTCCCTTGTTTTACCTCTGTTTTCCTTGAAATTTTCAGGGAACCCCTGTCATTCCATTCTGCATATTTCATCCCTGAGGACCCTATCCTCAATTCCCTTTCCTACAGCCCGAAATCCCACATTTGTCTATTTTTAGGGTTTGCCATAACTTCCTCAGATTTCACCCAATCACCTTCAATTTTTACCACAGAGTTCCTTTCTGAATTTTGCTTCTTTGTTCCCCTCTGCCAAATTTTTCCATCCTTTCACCCCGCTGCTAAAATCCTCATTTTTGTTTCCCTATCTATCCAACTGTGTCCAAAAAACGAGTCAAACCCCATTTACCCTTCTGATTTTTTCTCAAATCCAAATTTTCCTTTACTGAAGTAGTTCCTGTTTTTGTTTTCCTACCCAGAAGAATAAAAAAAAATAAAAAAATAAAATAAAATAAAATAAAATAAAAAAAAATAAAAAAAAATAAAAAAAAAAATCCCTGGTTATGGTTGTCACCCGTGCAGGAGCAAAAACCATGGAGGAAGCCCTTGCAGCCATCCAAGCCAAACTCCAAGATCTGGATGAAAAATTTCTTGGTCTCCATCTTGAACATTCAGCTATGAACAACAAACGGCAGTCCGAGTCTTCAGTAGACAATGGGTTCTCTTCTTCCAGCAATTTCCGTGGTCCGAAGCTTGATTTTCCTCGCTTCAATGGTACTGATCCAACTGGATGGATATATCGTGCAGAACAGTATTTCAGTCTGCATAATACTTTTGATGTCAACAAAGTTCAATTGGCATCCTTTCATTTGGAACAGGAAGCTCTTCAATGGTACCGTTGGTACATCAAGGCTCATCCAGAGCCCAACTGGCCAGACTTTTGTCAGCTCCTTTTGCAACGATTTGGTCCTAGTGCTTTTGATGACTTCACAGGAGCCCTCACTAAACTTCGCCAAACTGGCACTGTGAGAGAGTATCAAACCGAATTTGAGAATCTAGCCAACCACACCGAAGGATTGACTGATGAATTTTACCGGAGTTGTTTTATCAGTGGTCTAAAGGATGCCATTCGCTCTGAGGTCAAAATGTTCTGTCCCAACACAATGATGGAAGCACTCGGGTTGGCTAAGTTGGCAGAAGACAAGATTGCAGCCCAGCAACGCTCCAAGCCCACTTTTGTTCCCTTCAGAAATATGGGTTCTCAGCGACCACCTATACCGCAGGCTCCTCGACCGACTCCTATCAAGCGTTTATCTGAAGCAGAGATGCAAGCACGCAGAGAAAAGGGGCTTTGCTATAATTGTGATGAGAAATTCACTCGGGGACACCGATGTGTTCAGCAAAAGCTCTATCTCCTGGATGTGGAGTCTCCACCTGCCTCTGAAATGGGTGACGAAGATCCAGAAACACTGGATGCTCCGGTCGACATTCAGGAACCGCCTATTGACCCTCCGTCTCAAGATGACCAGCCAGAGATATCTCTCCATGCTTTAGCTGGAATCACCACCCCCCAAACAATGCGGGTCAGGGGTTACTTCAAGAAGCTTCCTCTTACAATCCTCATTGATTCGGGTAGCACTCATAATTTCATCGACCCTCGGATCGCCAAACAAGCTGATTGTTTTATCCATCCGTGCTCCAACTTTGAAGTCATGATTGCCAATGGGGGCACCTTACCTTGCAAAGGGAAGTGTCGAAATGTGCGTATCTCCATGGGAGATTATATCCTGCGCTCTGACATGTTTGCCTTGCCCTTAGGCGGATGTGATGTGGTTTTGGGCGCTCAATGGCTACGCACACTCGGCCCTATCTTATGGGATTTTGCCGAACTTTGGATGCAGTTTTCCCTCAATGGACACAAACACACATTGACAGGATTACAACCAGGTTCTCTCAGCATCATCAGTTCACATCGCATGGAGAAACTCCTCAAGAAGAGTTCACATGGTGTCATCGCTCAGATCAGTTCCATCCAGATGCAACCATCCGCGGTCTCCACTATTCCCTTGGATCTACAACAAATTCTGAATCGATATACAGGTGTCTTTGCTGAACCAGTGGGATTACCACCTTCCAGGCCAGAAGACCATCGTATTCAGCTCCTTCCTGGTAGCGTTCCTCCCAACATCAGGCCCTATCGCTACCCATTTCACCAAAAAACAGAGATTGAAATGCTCGTGCGGGACTTATTGAAGCAAGGTATTATTCGCCCAAGCACTAGTTCCTTTTCTTCTCCAGTTATTCTTGTCCGCAAAAAAGATGGGTCATGGCGCCTCTGCATTGACTTCCGAGCACTTAATCACCTCACCATCAAGGATAAGTTTCCAATTCCTGTTGTTGATGAGCTTCTTGATGAGCTTCATGGGGCTCACTTTTTCTCCAAATTGGATCTTCGTTCTGGGTATCATCAAATTCGGGTTCATGAGGAGGATATTCCTAAAACAGCTTTCCGCACACATGATGGCCATTATGAGTTTTTGGTCATGCCCTTTGGCCTCACTAATGCTCCTTCCACATTCCAGGCCTTAATGAATAAAATATTTCGACCCTACTTGCGGAAATTCATTCTGGTATTCTTTGATGATATCCTCATATACAGTAAAACATGGGATGAACATCTCCAGCATCTGGATCTTGTCATGCAACTTTTCTCTGACCATCATCTCCATGCCAAGCAGTCTAAATGTGTTTTTGGACAAAAGGAAGTGGAGTATCTCGGGCACATTATCTCAGCACAAGGGGTTCGCGTGGATCCTGCCAAAATCGAGGCCATGAACAATTGGCCACATCCTCAGACACTCAAGAGCCTTCGTGGTTTTCTGGGGTTGACTGGCTACTACCGCAAGTTTGTCAAGGATTATGGGAAGATTGCTGCTCCATTAACTGCCCTATTGAAAAAAGATGCTTTTACATGGACACCGGCTGCTCAGTGTGCATTTGACAAACTAAAACAAGCTATGTGTACTACACCTGTGCTAGCTATGCCCGATTTTTCCAAGCCCTTCACGATTGAGAGTGATGCTTGCGGCAATGGACTTGGTGCTGTTCTCCTTCAAGATGAACACCCCATTGCATTCACCAGCAAAGCCCTTTCCGGTAAGAATTTAGCTGCCTCTACCTATGAGAAGGAAATGATGGCTATTTTTCATGCAGTACAGAAGTGGCGGCCATACCTATTAGGGAATCATTTCTGCATCAAGACTGATCACCAGAGTTTGAAATATTTCTTGGACCAGCGTGTCTCCTCCCCAGCACAACAGAAATGGGTTAGCAAACTCATGGGTTATGACTATGAGATCACTTACAAGAAGGGTAAAGACAATATTGTGGCAGATGCTCTTTCTCATACATTTGATGCCCAAGGTTCTCTTTCAGCTATTTCTATGCCTGTTCCAAATTGGTTGCAATCTGTTCAACAGGGTTATGTCAATGACTCTTCCTTATCTCAGATCATCCAGCGCTTGACCAACAATCCTTCTACGGTCCCACATTACTCTTGGGATGGTGCTTCTCTGCGATACAAGGGTCGCTTGGTGCTTCCCCAGAGCACAGATCTTCAACAGGCTGTCTTCTATGAACTCCATGCTTCTCCATCAGCCGGGCACTCTGGGTTCCTCAAAACATATGAACGAGCACGGCGTAACTTCTTTTGGCAAGGCATGAAAAGGACAATTCAACAGATGGTGGCCGAATGTGATACCTGCCAGCGCAATAAGGGTGAAACAACACTCCTTCCAGGATTGCTTGAACCCTTGCCCATACCCACACGGATTTGGACAGATATTTCTATGGATTTCATCGAAGGGCTCCCTAAATCTGGCGGAAAGACAGTGATTCTCGTTGTGGTTGATCGTCTCTCCAAATATAGTCATTTTTGTGCTCTCAGCCATCCCTATACAGCCTCCTCCGTCGCTCAAATTTTTATGGACCAGATCTTTCGTCTTCACGGCATCCCTTCTTCCATTGTCTCGGATCGTGATGCGACTTTCACTAGTCATTTTTGGACAGAACTATTTCGTCACACTGGCACCAAACTGAAGATGAGTTCAGGGTATCACCCACAAACAGATGGTCAGACTGAAATTGTTAATAAATGCTTGGAAACTTATCTTCGTTGCTTCACCTCGGAACAACAACATCAGTGGGCAAAGTGGCTTCCTCTCGCTGAATGGTGGTACAATACCTCTTACCACACTGCCTCCAAAATGACCCCATATGAAGCAGTCTATGGTCAGGCACCTCCAGCTCTTCTTCCATACACCCCCACCAGTTCACCAGTTCAGGAAGTTGACAGGGTCCTTCGCAACCGAGATCAGATTCTTCGCATTTTGCGGGACAATCTTCACATGGCAAGGAATCGCATGAAGCAACAAGCTGATCAGCACCGTTCAGAGCGCACCTTCCAAGTCGGCGATATGGTTTTTCTTCGTCTCCAGCCGTACAAGCAATCCTCTTTGAAACTCAAAGGACGTCATAAGCTCGCTCCAAAGTTCTATGGGCCATATCGGATTCTTCAGAAGATTGGGTCCGTCGCTTATAAATTGGAACTTCCTCCTTCTTCCCGCATTCATCCAGTCTTTCATGTCTCTTGTCTGAAGAAAGTTCTTGGCACCAACATCAGCGGCCAAACGATTTTACCCGAACTGGATAATGAAGGATCCATCCTTTTGGAGCCAGAGGCCATCCTCAATCGGCGCACGCGTCAGCTTCGCTCTCGCTCTATCATAGAGGTCTTAATTCAGTGGCACGGCATGCAACCAGAGGATGCTACATGGGAACCACTCCTTCAGATTCAACAACAATTTCCACATCTAAAGCTTTGAGGACAAAGCTTTTTTTCAAGGGGGAGGGGATGTTAGGAACCCATGTCTTTACTTTGTTAGTATGTTGTTATTGGACGCATATGCTTTGTAAGTCGTCCCGTAGTATTTGTTAATCAATAGTTGTGTTATTGTTGTTGGCGCATATGCTTTGTAAGTCGCCCGTAGTATTGTTAATCCATAGTTTGTAACGGCCCATGGTTTCGACCCATAGTATTGGCGCCTAGAATTAGTATATAAGTGGGTGTTGAGACCTATGAAGGCACCGTGAAGTTATTTGTATTGAGCTTGCTCAAAGGAGGTTGCCCCCTCGAAGTGGCCTGTGATCAATACAAAAGTGATTCTGAGTTCTGTCATTTCTGCTATTGCGCGTATTCTTGTTAATTAATTGTTGCAGGTGCCTCACAACATCATCCAGAAGAGCTAGTGAAGAAGGCATTGGAACTTCATCATCACCTCTATCATTACCTTTATCTTGATCCCCATCATCCTCACCTTCATCTCCATCTTCATAAAATCCCTCATTCATCACAGTGCTAACAAATAGTGACACCAATAAACAGGCAGTAGCCTCACCTAACTTTTCATACCCGTAATAACATGGGGAAACATCCGCCTATGAGACCCTTGTTTTAGGGTCATGTTCAGGCCCAATAAAGAGATCTTCTGGTAATAACAGACATTCCTTTCCCTCCTACTCCCTTACGAGTTCACTATTTTAATGGCTTTAGGGGAGGAAATCATCCACCATATTAATATTGTTATTGGGATGGAATAGAATGTTTACATTCATAGGTTTATTAGTTGGGTATTCAACACCTAGTTCATATAAATCATAATAATAAGGAGGTTATATACTATCATGCTGGCCTGATTTCTGGAAGCTCGTGGGAATCTTTCTCTTCTAGCCTAAACTCTCTTTGAATCACATTGGGTTACCTTTTCCATGGAGGCTAGTTTCTTACAGAATGATTCTTATCTCTGGGTGTAGCTTGCATTGGCACTTGGACCCTATTCTTTGATGGTCCTAAGAATAAGTTTCTAATTGGTGTTATAACCATTTTGCTCATTCCCAAAGATGAATAACCTATATACTCTACTTACAAACTAGATTTCTCTTGCACAAATAACATTGCAAAATATTAAGCTATCATCTTTAGATTTTTTGCTACTATAGATATTAGGGAAAATTTTGTTCATGATTTTGGGGATTCACGGCTTATAGTTAATCAAGTCCATGGGAAATATGCCATCCATGATCCATACCTCATAGAATACCATAATATTTGAAATGCTTATTTTTTTGTTTACTTATGATGTTTTCATATTAAGCGAGTGAAAAATTTCTAAGATAATTAATATTTTATGTAAAACACCTTAATAACAGTGCACCAAGAGTACTCAATCTGCAGCCTTAATTTCACTACAACTAAGTGAGTAAGAATTAATGATGTATGATCTCTAAAATCTTAATGTATGTATGGTGTCTTTAATGGATGTTTAATAGAATGAATGAATGTATTGTTTGGTGTCTTTTTGTCTCCTCCTCCTGTGTGAAGAGAATGAATTAATGTATGTCCCTAGGATCTTGTTGTTGCTATATAATAAATTAATGGCTTGGTTGAGAGAATGAATTCATGGCTTGGTTTGGTGTCCTTCCTCCTTCCTTTTGAAGATAAGAAATGAATAGTTGTTCCAAGATCATGTCCTCTCCTCCAGTTGTTTAAATAAATGAAGTATAGTTGTCTCATAGAGATACTCCAATGTGAGCCGAGTAGTGAGTATCCAGTAAAGGAAGGTTTAAGGACAACTTTCTAATCTTTTAGTTTTTGAATGTTTAAAGCTTATTCCTAATATGTTGTTTTTGCATTTTTAAAGCTTATTCCCTTAAATGTTGTTTACCAATATTGTTATCAGTTTTTTTGCAAGTGGTTGTTTAGCAATATTATTATCAATTTTTTTTGCATGTGGTTTCACATGTAGAACAACACAAAAGCAGGAAAAGGCCATGTCATCAGTGTTGTTGAAGCACAAAAAGATGACATTGACAATAGTGATGTGGATCTGCAGACTATGGATGATGTTGGTGATGCAAAATTTGATGATGCCCAGTCAATGTTGGGGATTCATAATGCAAATAGCAATGTGAATGTTCCTAAATTGGTGAGTTACGTGTTCATTAATTTTATTTCAATAATATGCAAATTACAATATGATTTCTGCTATAACATTTTTCATACCTCTATATAATCATGTGTACTTTTTTTGTTTTTGTAGGATTCTAATGATGATAAACTCCAAGAAGGAGACAGTGAAAGCATTGGATCTGTACGATGGTGCTAAAGACAAAATTGGATGGATTCATTCACTTTCTATCCTGCATGGAGTTAAATTGAATGAATGGATTGAAAATGTAAATATTTTAAAGTCACTAGTAACATACTGCTTCCATATTATGAAAAAATTGATGAATGTCTCGATTTGAAAGAGAAGGAAGGAATATTTGTAGGGTGTCCTTTAAAATATTTGAAAAAATGACATAGTTGCTAGTTTCCCACTGCTTTATATTGCAGTTTCATTGCATGAATGTTCAATCAGAGATCTAGTATTTGAGTTTGATATTAGTTCATGAAACATAGTGCAGTTTCATTCTTGAATGTTCAATCAATGATTTGATATTTGAGTTGGATATTAGTCCATGAATCTTTAGAGTAACATTATACTTTGATTTTGATCTAGTATTTTATCAGTTGGATATTACTCTATGAAACTTACAGTAATGTTGTACTTTGATTTTGATCTGGTATTTGAGTTGGATATTACTCCATGAAACTTATAGAGGCACTGTACTTTGATTTTGATTTGGTATTTGAGTTGGATATTACTCCATGAAACTTACATCAGCATTGTACTTTCATTTTTGTGAGACTATATATGTGTGTGTTTGTGTGTGTGGGTGTGTGAGTTTTTCATCTTATATATTGCATTATAATGTGTGTGAATTATGTATATTTATTTTAGTTTGATGTTTATATGTTTATGAGTATTGTAAGTTTTAATTTGATGTTATATATGTTAATTATGAATATTGTATATTGTTGAATTTTTTTAATTATATTCATGTTATGTTTATGAATATTAATGTATATTGACAAATTCATTTTTTGATTATATGTTTTTATATTTTGATGTTGTGTTAATTATGAATACTGTATATGTTTTTTAATTTGGTGTTTATATGTTTATGAATATTGTGTATGTTTTAATTTGATGTTATGTTCATAAAAATTGTATATTGTTGATTTCACTTTTTAATTACATGGTAATTAATAAATTATTCATATCATATAAAATAATGTGCAACTATAAACAATAACCAATATATCAATATATTATTGGTAATTAATATGATTAAACAAGTCACTAATTGACGCCAATTAATGATTGAATGTACTATCAATTGACGGTAAATTAAAGACTAAATGTACTATCAATTGATGGTAAATTAATTAATGACTAAATACGCTACAAATTAATGCCAAATTAATGACTAAATGTGCTACCAATTAATAGAAAATTAATGATTAAAGATGCTACCAATTAATGACAAATTATTGACTAAATATATCATCAATTGACATTAATTAATGGATAAATAAATTATTAAATATACTACCAACTAACATAAAATATAGTACTATTTGACGGCAATTAATGGTTAAAATGACTACAATGACTAAATAAACAACTAATTAAACAACCAAATACACTACCAATTGATGAATTTAGAGCAAACAATAAATGAATAAAATATTTTAGTCATTAATTTAGTGGTGAGTTATATGACTGCAAATATAAGACCATTGGTCGTCTGACCAAAATTAGTCATTTATATGTTGAATTTAGTATTTTTTTTAGTCATAAATTTCTATTTTTTCTACTAGTGATAGTAGACAAATATCACTCCTAATGAGAAATTAGGAGCTTAAAAGAAGGTAGGAGCACCCTAGAGAAAATACATGATTGGAAGGCACTATAAAAACTAGCACCCAGGTGCTAATTTCAACCTAAAGAAGATATTTGGGCTCTAGCATGGGGTCACATAGCACAAAATGAAATGACCATGAATCCACTCACTGAAATGGATAGATCGATCGTGGCCATTGATCGATTTAGCTATGATCTAGGACCCACAATGCTTTTGACAAAATCAAATGATTGAATGATAACATTCTAAGTTGCATGCAGGAGCAAATCCCATCATCTGTTTTCATCAAAATCTATGGATGGGAGCACCTCGGGGTACATGAGTTACCGATTCGATAGTTGGAAGACTTGTCAGGCAAGCCAATATGACCATTAATCATCGCAAGAGATCAATGGTCAACAATCACTTTGGGGGATCAATGTAATCATGGGATAATGAGAGTGGGTGCCCTCGAAATCAAAACCTCTAGACTCGAGTTGTTTGTGCTCTAATTTTTTAGGGGCAAAAACATGGTTTTCAAAACCACTATTGGGCGCCCCATAAATCGCCCACTTTCCCCTCTAAAACCATGCCCACTAGCACACATGCCAATGGGAATAAAACTAGGCTATAGGGGATGAATAATAGGTTTACAAGTGTCCAAGGGCAGTATGACGAGGCAGTGCACAATGGGACAATCAGCAGATAATGTGGACAACAAAGGGCCAACCAAAGGAAAACACATGGAAAGAGGAGAAATAAGAGGATACTGGATGGTGTAAACACCAGTATGACATGGGGATTCCACAAGGCCACAAAGAGAATAGGTAAGCACCAAGTTCACCAATCACGATCTACCACATGGTCATGCCACCACAATTACATTGTGATGACATCATGCTGACATCATCTGATTTTTTGAAAATCCTGTCCCCAAACATATTTTGACGTGTGGCACCCCAATTTAAAAATGTTTAAAAATATTTATCATTTGGATTTTAAAACTTATTCGTCCAAGGAGGAGCACTTGTCATCCACTGAGCACCCAAATCCTATATTAGTCATCGCTACCTGCTAGCAAGTCACCTACAACACCTATCGACTCACTTTACGTGCAGGGTATCTATTATCCTTTTCCCTTAGTTTGTTTTTTAAATGTGTCATTTTCATCGTTCTGTTCCAAAATGACCACCCCCATTAAAACTAGGCATCCAACCACCAAGAAACCCTAACCCCATTGAAAAGCCTCTAGTTGACCATGATGTCCAAGTCTTTGAACCTAATATTTTCTTCCCTGACCTATACCAATTGATCAAGTATGCCCAAATTAGCTTCATGACTACATAGGATCATTTCCACCTCTGGAAATCGAACCGTGTTTACGCATTCGTCCCTCAAACCTTTCATTTTCCAGAAGTAGTGAGTTGTTTCTCAACCAATTATGAAGTCCATGACAGGGTGGTCTTGGTTGCAGATGGAGCCAATATCATTTGATCAATTTTCAAAGAATCCATTCCTAGAATGCTCAATTTTCCCTTGTTTCAGGAACTCCTAACTCCTTTCACTAATGATTTGCTTGCAGTTTGGTACCACATCCTTTCCCAGCAGGACAAAGATCAATTACTTGCAAGTGTTTAACTCATACCCTGCTTCCTACAAAATAATTAACCTACAAGTCCTCCATGTTTAATGAATCTGTTAGACGTACTTTTGCGATTATTTGTCAAGTTCTGGGGAAGATAATGATGAGCAAGTTGAAGGTATCCACTTGGGCTTTCCATTACTTTTATTGTTTGGGGAGGGTGGTATATGCCCTAAGTTTGACTACTACGAGTTCTTCTTAGATTCAATGCATCACATCTATTATATTTTCATGCTACCAAATTATTTAGATATGAGTCATACCTAGTCTACCTCACTTTATCCCAAAATCAAGCCTTCTTCAATCACCTTGATATTCATCATGTAGATGTCTTAGGAAATCCTTGGCCAGTTTATGAATGGAACCATGTACCCAAGAGTAACCCAAACAATCAAGGGATTACCTTCTCTGTAAATTAGTTCATGACTATCATCTATTATGTGATCAATAATTCCCCCCCTCCCAGAATTTTCCCTGAGTCAAAGCTATTGTTGCAACTATATCCAGATTCTAGGTTTGGGGATTGATTTGTTTATGAATATCACACTATCCTCATAGTCTATGGTTTTCAAGGGGAACCATATCTCTTTCCCTTTTTTCTCACCCTAAGGTTGTTTGCACTTGAGTAGGTAAGGAAAAGACTTAGTTCTAAATGGATTCAATTTTTTTAGTCTAAGTAGACCTCATTGTTTAAACTACCACAACAAGTTGGTCCATTGTTGATAAAATACAGAGAAGATAAAATAGTTATAGAAGACATGATGGCTGATATAGACTTAAAGAAGGGGGAATATTGGGTCTATGACCCTTGTCATATTGTTTCAAAGTAGAGGAAGGACAACAAAGCTTCTAAGTATGTCCATAAATCAAAAGGAGTCCCGGAGAATACTTCCAACCTGGATTGTTGGGAGCAAGTCAAATAGTTTCTCCTAGATGAAGGACTGTCAATGGAAGTTGAACAGAGCATCCAATAAGAACAGACTCAACATGCATCTGATATGGAAATCATTCAACCAAATCTACCTTCTCTTGAGATAATTGATGTTGATCAGTTGGATGAGATATTGGCTCGGTCATCTCTCTTGAAAACTCATATAGTTGAAGAGGGGGATAGAAAGAGATATGTGTCAGAAACACAATATGAAAAGGAGGTGGATGAAGAAGGCCTAATAAAAAAGAGGCTTAAGATGGAGGAGACACGCCATCATAAAGCGAGCCTAAAGAGAATGATAGTGAGACTTCTAGGACTGAGCCATCTGTGAAAATCCTCACAGCAGATCTAAGAGCTGATGTATACCTCACACGAAAGATTAATATTAAGTAGGAAAATAGAAGAAGAGTGGTCAATGCAGTGTAAAGGATCAACAAAATTATGATACAGTAGAACTCGGATAGAAGCAGAATAACATCACACACAAATTCATTAATCACAATACGGACAAATAATTAATACAATGGTGAGGATTCGAATGCCAAGGTGGCAATTCGAATTAGCCTTCATGGAGTGATCATCAAATCAATGGAGTGTCATCAAAGCACAACTAGGAGTCATGATCATGATCAGTGGAGTCATCAATGCACAAGTAACTGTCAACCAGGTGTCAAGCTGAGTCTAACTGACTGTGGTAGGTGTAACTGGCACATGGAGGCACTAACTGAATGAAGGAGGCTCAATGGAGGGCGCATGAGGAGCTAACTGGATTCAGAATAGGCATTTTATTCTCACTGGAGGTCCATCGGAGTGATACAGTCAGTTGAGAGTCAATCTAGCCTTAAATCAAGGAAAGATCTAAAGATAACTCAACTAACTGAAGTGCAACTGAGTGGTAGGTGAGAGAGGGCACCTTTCACAAGTGGTAGGTGAAAGGAGGCCGCACTAAGCACTAGGAGGGATAAAACTGATCAGAAAGAAGCTCTCGGGGCTAGCTAACTGAGGGCTAGGTGCTGGGAATGATGACTGGGATGCATGCATGCATGCAAAATCATGACTGCATACAAAATCCATGCATGATTGATAATGCAAAAATGGATAATGTTGTTAGGACTAGGATGGAGTATAGGAATATCCCAACACCCCCCCTTAATCCATCCTGGGCCCTGGTAACTAGGACCAAAGGTCACCCAATACAATGAATAATAAATAACAGTCAATAAACCGAGGAAATGGAAAAAAACCTCATGGAAAAAATACCCCCCCTCAAAATAGACTGTAGGGCACACCAAAAATAAATGCTCCAAACTCAAGCAAGTGTGATGCTTGGTCATATGTCTGGAGGTATCTTCTTCTTGGGAAGAAGTGGTTCATGCTCAAAAATCATGTGCTTGTACTTGCTCTTCAGATCGAATGTGATGAGAACAAATCCAAAAGTATGAGGATGATCCTGGAACCTGTGATTCGAATCAGCTGAGGTAGGATCAAATCCATGAATGTGTAGATAGTCTTTTGTTTTCTCCTTTGAACCATCATAGTTGAGATTATGCCCAAAAGAACCATCACATGATAGTGAATGCTTTGAATCCAAATAAAATCCAAGACTTGAAGAATGGTTTCTTGAGATCTCCTTTGAACCATTAGAGCTGAGATCAAACCATGATATGCATGAGAAATTATCCCAAGTAGTGATTACTTGGATTTTAAATCAGCTCCAAGACTTAATGAATGGTTTCTTGAGATCTCCTTTGAACCAGTAGAGGTGAGATCAAAACCATAAAATGCATGAGAAATTATCCCAAGCGAATGGCAATGCCCTACATCTTCAATAAACTTCTGAGAGCATGTAAAAATGATCATATAGTAGTACATAAGAGGTGAGTGATCAAGGAGAGCGAATGCATTACCTCCAATTTCTGATTTGACCTCCGAAACATTCAATAGATCATGATGAAAACCAACAGACTCTTGTGCAAGAGAGGATTTAAGAACCTCTATAGTTGCTAGAGTGTGAGATAGCATAGAATTCGAAATAGAAGAAATTTGGAGCATGAGTGTAGAATCTGCAAGTTCTTCTTCTTTGTGGACAACTTCAATATGAGATATGTTTGATACTGATTCATGATCAGAGAGACCATCAGGGAGGGCGAATGTAACAGTGGGCTTGCTCTCGATATGGTTTGGACCAATGCCTTCATTCTGTTTGCCAAATATTTCATCCAGATGGGCCCATAGCTCTTTTGGAGATTCAGCAGAAAGGAAGTGGTGTACCATGCATCGAGACATAGCAAACAACATGGCTGCATATGCTCTGTCACCTTCATTTAACCAGTCATTCTCTTCTTCAGAGGATTCGAACTCTCTTTCAAAACAATAATCAAAGAAACCATGTCTCTTCAAATGTGCTATCACCTGTGGTTTCCATTCATCATAGTTGAATGGAGAAAGAGGAGTAATTCCTTTTGGATTCATGGAAGTTGTTTCAGAAGACCTGCAAAAAATAATAGAAAATGTCTGCAACTGCTACTGCTGCAAAAGTGCAGAAACTGTTGCAACTGCTGCACTCGAAATCTTGATAATAACCTACAAAAAAATC
Source organism: Larix kaempferi (assembly GCA_027924585.1). Classification (NCBI taxonomy): domain Eukaryota; kingdom Viridiplantae; phylum Streptophyta; class Pinopsida; order Pinales; family Pinaceae; genus Larix; species Larix kaempferi. The sequence continues at coordinate 4,052,741 of BSBM01000397.1, read as the reverse complement.
TCAAGAATGGAGAATAGACTATACTCTCAACATGCTAGGATACCATGTGAAAATCCTCACAGCAGATCTAAGAGCTGGTGTATACCTCACAAGAAAGATTAATATTAAGAAGGAAAATAGAAGAAGAGTGGTCAATGCAGTGTAAAGGAGCAACAGAATTATGATACAGTAGAACTCGGATAGAAGCAGAATAACATCACACACAAATTTATTAATCACAATATGGACAAATAAATAATACAATGGTGAGGATTCGAATTCCAAGGTGGCAAATCAAATTAGTCTTCATGGAGTGATCGTCAGATCAATGGAGTGATCGTCAGATCAATGGAGTGTCATCAAAGCACAACTAGGAGTCCTAATCATCATCAATGGAGTCATCAATGCACAAGTAACTATCAACCAGGTGTCAAACTGAGTCTAACTGAGTGTGGTAGGTGTAACTGGAACATGGAGGCACTAACTGAATGAAGGAGGCTCAGTGGAGAGCGCATGAGAAGCTAACTGGAGTCAGAATAGGTAGTCTAGTCTCACTGGAGGTCCATCGGAGTGATACAGTCAGTTGAGAGTCAATCTAGCCTTAAATCAAGGAAATATCTAAAGATAACTCAACTAACTAAAGTGCAACTGAGTGGTAGGTGAGAGAGGGCGTCTTTCACAAGTGGTAGGTGAAAGGAGGGCGCACTAAGCACTAGGAGGGATAAAACTAATCAGAAAGAAGCTCCCAGGGCCAGCTAACTGAGGGCTAGGTGCTGGGACTGATGACTAGGATGCATGCATGACTAAAAATGCAAAAATGGAAAATGTTGTTAGGACTAGGATGGAGTATAGGAATATCCCAACACCATCAGCATTGAAAATTTGACAACTATATACATCTTGGATTCCAAGAAGAGTTTCGACAGGAAAGCAATCCACCATATTTACAAAATATGTGGTTGTAAAGAGAGAAGGCCTTAAAATAGGAAATAAGTAACAACTGAACCTTGGGGAATAGAAGAGGCTCAAAATAAATTGTTGACAGCTTATGATTTTGAGGAAAAGACACTGAACTTAGCACCTTTGGAGCCCATAGCATTAGGGATAGGCTCATTAGTGGATTACAAGGGGACAGAAAGTAAAGTTCCTCTGAAAGACACTAGCCCTTTGGATTTGGTTGAGTTACATGGACAGGCCAGTTAAGTATTGTACAAGGATGTAATATGGTATACTTCCAATGCCAAGAAGGCAAAAAAAATCATCACAAATTTGGATAGACAATTGAAGCAAGAGAAAAAAGAAACTAGAGTCGGATTCAATAAGATCAAGGAGTTGGAGCATACAGTAATTCAACTATCATCAAAGATAGTTGAAGGCACTCCTATGGTCAAGCTCATCAAAGATAAAGACTAGGAAATTTTGGCCTTAAAGAAGAAATTGAAGCTCCCAGAAGCTAAGAATTCCCAAATTCCTGAGATTGCTACTTTGGAAGAAGAAAAACTAAAGTTGCAGAGTGAGATGAAAGAACATATGCTTTCTATGGAGGCTTGGAAGAACAAGGCAATAGATGGAGATCCAAGTGGCTACACTGCAGAAAGAAAATACTATGGGGGCTAAGTAGTAAGAAGTAGCCCAAGCACAACCATATACTTCCCAACCATAAGTTCAGATAGCTTTAGTAGAACAGACCAAATTGAAATCTAATTTGTCTACAACCCAAAGTCAAGTTTCCTCTCTACAAGAAGAATTGAAAAAGTCAGAAGATCATAGGGGAATTATAGAATATATAACCAAGAAAAGGGAACAATTTATTAACACCTCCAATGCAAAGAGGACTAAATTGAAAAAGTAGATGGAGCAAACCATCAAAGTATCCAAAGGAAAAGAAGTATTGAGAAATGCCAATGGCATGATTTAGGATTCCATTAGTGAAGGAATTTTTGTTTATTGGGATTTGTTTGTTTTGACCAATGATGAATTAGAATTTATTACAAATCGATGCATGGATGTGTCGACTATCAAGAAGGAATTGGATAATTAGTCTAACATTGTCAGGATCGTGATTAAATTTTTAAACTCCAAGATCCAATCAAAGCTAATTCAACTAGGTGTGAAAGACAAGACCATATTAGTAATGGGAGATAAAAATATTCTCAGTAAATAAGCCCTCATGGACAAAGCAGAGAAAATGCTAAATCAAGTTAGGAGGGAGGGACTATTTTCAAAGATTTGATCTCGTCGCTAAGGGGATGCCAATCCCATGGGATGGAAATGGTGATTTATATTCCTCTAGGAACTATAAAGGAATGTTGACTTGGGTTAGAAATTATGATAGCATATTTGCACATGTGGAATATTTCTTATCAAGCAAAGACATTATATAATTTCTAAATAAATATTTTGAGCTGTTGGCAACCCCCAAAGTGATTTTAAAAGGTTTACCCATACCCTCTTATTAACTCTATTCAAATTTAGATGCAGCACTTATACGGATGAGGGGAATTCTTACTCCATGAGAAAGCACTGGATTGATATAGATAAGTATGAGAAAGCTGCAAGCAAGCACAAGTAAAAAGTTCCACATTAGCATCGGCTCAACAAATGCAAGGGGAAACCTCTGCATAGCCCAAGTAATATTCTGATTTGATGTCAGAGTAGGTGTATTAGATTGAGGCCAAAAAGGAAATAGCTACATCCAAAGTGTCAGAGAGCTAAATATGTGATAAGGAAACAAATAACAAGGGCCTATTTAAAGAAGAATGTGAGCCATTCCAAAGGATGGCATTATTTTAGAGAGAAGTGGAGGTTATGTAATCGGTCCCTCTGTAGCTTTGGGTTCTGGAATCAACATGAAAGCTTTGTTCTAACTTGTAATGGAGATTCATCATTGTATTGTGTACCAATGTATCTTTCTAAAATCTTCTCATATTTTCCATCTTAGTTTACGTCAATTCCACCAAATTGTACTTAATACTTTTCCTAATAAAATCCTTAGGCAAATTTATAGGTTCATCTGCAACAATTAATTATGAGATAAATATTTGTTTTGAATTGAATTTATCGTATATAACCAATTCCTTACATATTATGTGGAATGAATTCATGGAAAATGTGATGTTTTATGTTCTTTTGAATACCTTAGTCGTCTTGAACGAATGCCCATTTCAAATTTTGTGTGTGTGTGGATTATTGAAATCTTCATTACTCGATAGTTCATCTCCGCCCAGAAAATTGTGCACAAATGTTTAGTATTAATGTCTTATAGTAAAAAAAAATTTGTTTTTTGTTTTTTCCATTTTAACACCTTTCACAACCTATCAAATAGCTTATATACACACAAATGATGCCTCCATAAAATTAAGATCCCTATATGTTGTCCTTGTTCCCTTCAAAAATTAAGTGTGTCCAGAGAGAGATAAATCCTTTATCCTTGATAAATTGTTGTGCAAGAAAATCTATCCTTAAAATATGTTTCAAAGGTTTTGGATCCCATGTGAACTTTGGTGTTGTTCTAGAGCTTCCCTAACATATCTCAAAGCTACAACATCTTTATTGAGGGTACAACCAATGATGGGACAATGGAATGGTTAGAAAACAACCGAAACAGGTCATGCATGTGTATCATGGATGGACATATTAATGGAATATGTATGTTTGTTTGGAAGGCCGCAAAGCATGATGAAAATCACGGCTTATGATGAATTGACCATTGAAATTCATGTATGTGGTGGTGATTGTGATGGTTGACAGAAATCTTCCACCCTGTGAGCATCAGCATTCTTTGGCCTATAGGATCCATTTCAGTGACTTAGATCCATTTTCATCCTTCAGTGATACCAGTCTATCCTATTTTTGTTCCTACCCGCATGTTGCATCACTATAGCATGCGTAACCACGAGTTGCATCCCTATAGCCCGCGGGTATCAAGTAAAATGGTAAAAACCACTATTTTATTACTTTTTACTCCCAAAAAGCGGTCATTGGGTGACCTTTGGCTCTCCATCTGCCCAAGTAACATCTCGATGAGTCCTTTCACCTACCTTTGAGAGGACTATATATTGAGCACATATGGCTTATGGACGGGAGGAAGAGGAGAATAGTAAAGGCACTCTAGTGGATTTTTTCCCTATCTTGAGTCTGCACTCATTGATCCTTGTAGTTGTGAACTAGTTATGTTCACCTTCCAAACTCCTTGCTAGTTTGAGTTTTCCTTTCATGGAGGATTGAAGTGGTGGAGGCACAAGTGGATTGATCTAGATCTTGGCTCAGATTGGTTGCCGGCAAGAGGTCGTATCACTTTGTACTTCTTCTTGTTCATTAATAGAAATACTCATATTCTCGTCCATTCATGGTGTGAATGTCATTTATTATACATTGGGTTGCATTTGCTTATGATATTATGGACCATTATTATTGATAATGTTAATGTCATTTATATATCACATGTACTTGTTAGATATTGGTTGTCAAGACTAATTTGCAGATTACAAGTGCTTGGATGTGCGCAGATTGAAAGCTCCAACGGGGATCTACATCAAACGTTGGATCGAGGTTGGTTACATTTCTCCATTGTTTTAACATTGTCATTTATAATAGCATTGTTTTGAGAATTGAGTAGATTTCTAGTAGTCATCTGTCTGTTGTGGTATTCCTAAGCCATAGTGAGTTTTCTCCAATACAATATGGACCAACAACTTATGTGTAAAGAATGTGAAGTAAATAGAAAAGTTCACCTTTCCTAGGAAGCAACTTATGATGAAGGATCTAGTTATACTTGGGATTGGATTGCTTGAGGAAAGATAGAGTAAGATGTTCATGAGAATTATATGAAATGTGAAAGAATCCTAAGATAACCTAATGCCTGGAAGTTTCAAGGAATGGGGAAACACAAACAACTAGGCATGGCCAGTGATGAAACTATGACCACAAAGGGAGTTTCTCTCAGATTTTTAATTTCTCCTAGAAATCTATGTGATGTATGAAGTAGTAGATATATTTATATGTATATATGAATTGTGTATTTTTACTTGGATGAATAAAATCAAAACTAATGTTGGCGTCTATCACTAGTATTATGTCCATGAATTGGATTAGATGTGAATGGTGGAAACCCTTTACAAGTGTACAAGTTGGATGGGATTAATTAACTCGTCTCTTACTATGTGTTTCCATTTCTTTGGATGAGGAATATGATCATGTGCAAATAACTAGCACATGGGTGTGTTGTCACGTCCCCTCCCATGGACCCAATTCAAGGAAGGGAACATGATACCTATTTGTGGGGCTTTTACATAAACTCAGCCCATTCATTAGATTCCCAGCAATAAAACAAGTGTGTGCAGATGCACATCAAGTAAACATGCACAGCGGAAATAAACCTCATCCACACACATTTCATATGCATTCAGCATATCAAAAACAGTCATCAATTTAAGACGTTTCAGAAGTAAAACACATAGACAAAAAAACACTTATCTTCATTGTGCAATTGTCCCAAGCAACTAGCTATGTCGCTGCAATGTTCCACCCAACCATAGGTCTCTTCCCAGCCTGTATTATTTCAGCACTCAGAGACCACCCCCGAGCTGGGCATGATTTCTACAAGGAAAAGGGGACATTCCAGCTCATACACAGCCAAATAATCATTTCATCTCAACCAAGACAGTCCACAGCTAGGTTTATCAGGCTAAATCTGAACCCTCTTCATTTCTGGATGCTTGCACTCAAGCTCAAGCCAAAGCAATGGATACCCATAACCCATACCCCAACATACTCTTTTCTCACACAGTAAGCACAATCATTGAGCATGGATACACCGTTTTAACAATGGGATTTACAAACAAGATGGAAATGGCTTTTCCCCAAATCGTGGGCACCCCAAAACGGATTGGGAGAGGGAAATTGGACCGCAGGGAAGAAAACGATTTCTCCCACATATATATATGCATTCAGTGGGCCAAAACAACCTCTATAGACCCCAAATCGATTTCCCCTTCCTTCACGTGGTTCGACAGCATGAAAACGCCCTTCTCCGAGCTAGGAAACAAAGAAAAACCAAAAAAACATGGCTGGAAAACGCCCAGGTAGCTCCAAACTCGTGAGGGAGAAAAACTGGTTGATGGGTAATGGCTTGGGGGGCAATTCATGGCTTTTTTCTTGCCCAAGAACCCAAACACCATTTTCTACGAAGGGTGGCTTGCCCATACCCGAATTTGGACAGCCATACCTCTCCATTCCCCAAGGCATTAACTACTTCACCCAACTCTTGGGAGAAATGAATGATTGGGTACAAAAGTCAACATGGGTAGCTGAGGGTTTATGGGTTCTCTCATTGACACTTGGCTTGACTTGATTGGCTCAAGGGTTTGAATGTTTCCCTCCCAATTCCTTATAAAATCATGCCCCCGTCTCTTGTTGCATTGCATAGCTAGTTGTGGGTATTTTATTAAAATGCATACTTACATGACATTTGCAATTCCATTGTGCCTAGATAGCACGTAAACCATATGCATCAATAAATCAATGGTGGGGCCTTGGCCTTGAGCTCCTCACCATGATTTTATAACAATATTACATCATTTACATTTTAATATAATGGGGTCAAAATGGGGACATTACATGTGTGGATAAATTCAAGAGATAAAACCTATTGAAATGTATAATCACCAAGATATGTAGTAATGTGAATATAAACATGCATAGGCATATATGTTATTATATGTATATACAATTTGTCACTTTGGGGGGGGAATATGTAAAGTTTGGCATGATGATTAATTATGGTTATTGTTAGTTATGTAACTAGGATTGTATAAGGATGTCAAACTACTTGTCAAAAGGTTGGTGATGGAATCTTGGAAGTTCACATGAGGCACCACCCAAATATATAACATCTCTTTGATATTGATTGCAATCATACATGTATGATAAACTATATCAATATGAAGTGAATTTAGGTGATAATTCCTTCAATCATGATAGATACCAATAAGTGTTTAACTGGTGATATTTGTAAGCATATAGGTGATTGATACCCATGTGGGGAATGGTAAAGGTAAGAATCCTTAGACACGCAAAATTGTTGAAATCCTTTGATGCAATCGGGAATAGAATACTCGTGTTGATCTAGTTATGGGATCATAACTAGGGTTGGTGAATGCTTATGCCAAGTGTGAAAGGAATGCAATGTGAGATAGTCGTGTATGAGACCATGCTATTTTTTGGAATTGGGAAGCAGTATATCATTGCAAGGTTATCCAATGGTATTCCCTCCTATATTAATGCCCTAGACTATAACCGTTTTTCCTGCACTAAATAACACTAAAGGGGAAGGGTCATGAAGGGTTTTTGAGCAAAGAAAGGAAAGGCATCCCCTTGTGTTGTATTTAGATGAACATGAAGATGTTTGTATGCTTTAATATGTGTTGGTGAGGTGATTTGATGTTAATTTCATAATGCATATATGATCAATGATATTTCATTGTAGTTAAATATTTTAACAACTAAATTTGATTAAATTATTAGTGTGACATAATTCTATGATAATTTCATGTTCTACGGGATTGTAGCAATGAAACAATTTTATGCATGAATACTCATGGTTTGTTTCATTGAATGGAAACTCTATCAATAAGGGCACAATGCAAGCATAATTGTCTTGGGTATGACCTTGAGAGTAAGTATATAATGAAGACTAGTTAAATTTGATTACTATATGAAACAAGTTCAAACTTTGATTATAATTTTGATGTAATATCTTATGGCAATTGTATGTCAATGAAAGATGTGAGAGGATGGGTTTCTTGTGAAGACAAATGATAGATACTATAAGATTGAAGCATGGGTAGGATGTTAGTATGATGACACTAAAACCTTATACTATGCCTTGATTGCCTATAGTTAATAATAGTTTTGGCTTTTCTAGTAAGACTTTGTGGCAATAAGTCTCTAGAGGTGTATGCTCTTATTGCATGCAAAAACCTTGGTAAATGATGGATTATCCAAAGTAATGTTTAGCAGAGAAGGGAATACTTAAGTTTGCAAGGGTCAAAGACCATAAGGAAAAGGTGGCTGGAAAGAATTTATTGTATGAGATTCATGACTCAGATTAAGAGGAAATATATTTTTGGAGTATCATAGAATACAATAAGATGAATCTTGCATATGACATCCATGTCAATCAAACATATGTTTATATGACTAAGTATTGGGTCAAAGTTGCATGTTGTATCTTGTATTATAAATATAGTGTGCTTCATTTATAATTTGAAATTCCAATGGATGGAATAACTATTGCATATAAATGATTATGACATGTATGTTTCCTATGATGATTGTTATATGTGAAAATGCTAAGTCCTTGGAAGCATCTAAAGGTAATGAAAAAAATGTTCAACATTATTATTCAAGATAATTAGCAAATAAAAATTTACAATGGAAAGGATAGCATTGTGGATGTAGTTAAATAATAAAACCATAATCTCATTACTAGAAAGATAATTAGCAAATAAAAATTTACAATGGAAAGGATAACATTGTGGATGTAGTTAAATAATAAAACCATAATCTCATTACTAAAAAGAAGGATCAATGATGACAGTGATATTATAAGGGGATAAGAATGTAACATCCTAGCTTCAACACTTGAATTATAATACATTAAATCATGTATTATTCAAATAGTGAAGTTCGTTGATGGGATTCAAACCAGGTAAGCTAAGTTGAATGGCCTTGCATGTAAATAATGTAAATGAGGATATTATGAGAACAACCCCCCACCCCTATTGATTTCCCCACAAATTCCTTTGTTTTCTTTTCATTCATTTTTTTTTGGTTTTGTTTTTTCTTTTCCTTTAAAATTTTGTTTAATGATATTTTTTTTAATCGTTTAAAATTTGATTTTTTTTAATTTGATTTGTTTTTATTTATTAATTTTTTATTTATTTTTTCTTTTTCTTTTTAAAAAGGGTGTGGGAAGAACAATATTATAAAAAAAAATCTCTTTTTTTAACTATTTTTAAATCAAGTTTTTTTTGTCAAATTGTATTTAAAATATATTTTTAATGAATTTCTTTAACACAATTTAAAATATATTTTTAATGCATTTCTCTTAGTGTCAGGGTTCTTTTCTTTGTTTTTTTTCCTTCTTTATTTTACCCTTTGTCCTTTTTTTAATTTTATTTTTAATGATGTTTATATTAGTTATGGATTTTAGGTCATTGTTCCAATAATGCTTCAATTTTAACTTTAGAAGAAAAAAGGGTTGATTATGGGAGTACTACTTTTTTATTTGGGAGTTTATTTTAATGTAATGGTTATAATGGTACTAGTTATTATGGCTACATTTTCAAACAAGTCATAATTTTAACCCCATAAAACAAAAGGAGGGTGCCATTGGGAACACCATTTTTTATTTTAGTGTCGATTTTAAGTTTTTTGTTGCAACCATATTGATTATTAAAGGCCATGGAATCAAACAAGGCATGATTTTAACTCCATTGAAAAAAAAGTTGATTTTGGGACCACCAATTTTCAATTAGAAAGTTGATTTTAAGATTCTAGTTGCAATTATATCAGTTTTTAAGACCATAGTTTCAAACAAGTTGTAATTTTTACCATATAAAAGATTGGGTAATTATGGGAGCCCCACTTTTTTATTCGAAGGCTCTAGTTTCAATGGTACCATTTATTAAGGCCATGGTTTCAAACAAATTGTAATTTTAACCCCCCCCCAACCACACCCCCCCCCAAAAAAAAGAGAGTGATTTTGTTAGAACCACTTTTTTATTTAAGGGTTGATTTTGGTTTTTTTGTTTCAAAAATATGGGCTTTTAGGGATAGAGTACTCGTTTTGATGTAATTTCTTGATATTGACCCTATTGCGTTAAAATTGTAAATGATGTAAATAGCATTATAAAATCATGGTGAGGAGCTCAAGGCCAAGGCCCCACCATCGATTTAGCGTTTTATGTATCGGCAATTAAAAATCGATGCATATGGTTCTCGTGCTATCTAAGCACAATAGAAATTACAACATGATGTAAATATGCATTTGAATAAAATAGCCACAGCTGGCTATGCAATGCAACAAGAGTATGGGGGCATGATTTTTACAAGGAATAGGGAGGGAAAATATTCAAACCCTTGAGCCAATAGTGTCAATGAAAGAACCCACAAACCCTCAACTACCCATTTTGACTTATGCACCCAATCATTTATTCCTTCCAAGATTTGGTTGAGGTAGTTAATGCTTGGGGAATGGAGAGGTATGGTTGCCCAATTTTGTGTATGGGCAAGCCATCAATTTTGAAAATCGTGTTTTGGCTTCTAAGACAAGAAAACACCCACGAAATTGCTCCCCAAACCATTCTTCACCCATTGTCTTTACTCCCTCACGCAGTCTGAGTTTCCTGGGCGTTTTCCCTCAGTTTCTTTCCTCATTTTCCACAACTTGGAAGTCATTTTTGTGTTGCAGAGTGGCTAGGAGGAAGAGAGTCACGATTTGGGGGTTTACAGAGGTCGTTTCTGCCTCTTGAATGCCCATAAACATGTTGTAAAATCGATTTTTTTATCCAAGCGTTGATTCCCCCTCTAACAGATCGTTTTTGAGTGCCCACGATTTTGGAAACTCCTAGAAACCACATTTTGGGCATCCCACAGTTAAAACGTTTTTCTTCATGCCCAACACTTGTGTCTTTCTATTATGTGCATCTCTCTTTTGATTTGAACTTGTGAGTAAGAAACTAGGAGTGGGAGAGGATTAGAATTGACTTGATAAACCTAGTGAAGGGAGTAACCTCACAGAAAGATCAAAGGGCCTTGGCTACTTTTCTATGCACACCGTGAAGAGCACTAGAAGGGAACGTGTGGCCTGAGGGACTGTGTAGCAGTGAAGGGAATACTTCCTTGTGTTGGGTGTGTAGGTATTGTGGGTACCAAGCTAGCTAGATCTTGTAGAGGTTCCAATAGCTCTATGGTTGAGCTCACTAGCTTAGCAATTCATTCCCTTACATTGCCTTAACAACCTGATAAACCCAACAGTGGATTGGCTTGGTTGGATTGTGAATTATTACTTGGATATGTGTTAGTGGTTGTTCCCCTTTTCCTTGTGGAAATCATGCCTAGCTCGGGGGTGGCAACTGTGTGGAGAGATTAATGAGCATTGTTGGCCTATGGTTGGGTGGAACGTTGTAATTGCATAGCCAGTTGCTCGGGACATTATCGTTTCAAGGTAAGTATTTAATGAAACCTTTGTTGTGCTTTAATTCATTAGAAATTCAAGTGTTGAATGGAATGAACATTTATATATGTGTCTATGAATGATGGATGTGATCATTATGCTTGTTTATGCATACTAGAGGTGTATGTGTAACAAGAATTTTATTTCCATTGTGTTTCTTGCATTTATACATCTACATATGTATTTTTACTTTCTATGAATGTTTGTTAATGATCATGGGGATGAGAAGTAGAAATAGCTCAGTTTTAATGTCATGTTCTCTCCCTTATGTTGGATCGATGGGAGGGGATGTGACATTTGAGGTCAGGGTTCTTGTCAATACGATAACTATTTTCATATGTTCATCATGTAGCATTAATTAAAACATCATATCTCCAATTTGTTATGTGTTTTCTTATGTTGAGTATCACTTCAATAATCATGGCTATGAAGGTCTTCATGTGCCAGTACATGTCCACTAGCTTCAAATATTTTCTATCTCTATTTCTTGGAAAACCCATGTCTAGAACCCATGGTATTACATCCTTGTCCACTTTGTCATTGGATTTCCTATCACATTTCTGCCTTACCCTATTTTCTATCTCCTCCATTTATTGTTTGATAACTATTAAGAATATGTTGGTGTAGTATGTTATTGTTATCACTATTGAGGATATCACCATATTCCTTAAGTGCTTCAAACCCAAGAAGGTAATTTCATGCAAATCATTATCATTTCCCTATACTACACTAATTTGGAATACCCAATCCCAAACTCCTTATCTCTCTCCATCTTGGGTTCCATGCAAACAAAGAAAAAATTACACCACCTGCAGGCCCACATGGGATGAGCTTGAGCCTAGCTAATTAAAAGAGCAAGACCCAAATTCAAAGGAGTTTAGAAAATCCAGAGTGACAAGACAAGACCAAGGTTCCAACACAACAAAGCCCTACTTTCACCCTCTTTATGCAATAGAATAACTAGCAAACCAACCCTTCCTATAATATAATCCTCACTCTATACTCCCACATTTTATCTTGAATGTATATTGTCCTTTTTAAAAACGTTCATAACAAAGATAAAGTGGTGAATGTTTTCTTGTGAGTTAAAATGGTTTAAACTAAATATAATGATCATCTTGATATATTTAATTCTTTAAAATTAAATATTTAAATTAATATGTAATATGTTTTTTATTAATTTTAATTTTAATTTTAAAATTTGTTTTTCATATTTTTTGAACTTAAATGTGTAAATGAAAAGCTTAAAAGCGTGGAAGTTTTAAACTTATTGTGTTCCCTCTTTTCAATTAAACAAACAAAGTGAACATGCACTTTATTTAATAACATACCTTGTGATTTGAAATTTGTTTTAATACAACTTTGTTGAAGTTTAAAATAAATTACTCATTATGAATCCACGTATTTTATTTTATTTTCATAACTGGAAATTTACAAATTAATTTAATATAATTTAAAATAATATATATATATATAATTGTGAATATTATTAAATTGTTTTAATACAAATGAATTTTGATATCATTAGATTCACTTGATACCTTGAAAAATAATTCATTTGAAAATTTGTCCCAACATCATTTCAATGACTTTTGATATCATTGGATTTCCTTAATGCCTTAAAACACAATTCATTTGAAAAAGCGTCCAAACAATATTCCATCATTGCACTTAAAGCTTTCGCATTAACCATTTAAATATTTCATTATTTCTTTTCGAAAGTATGTTGTATATCATAGCGTTTATATAATAAACTTAGATTATAGAGGTAAACTCATAATATATTGTTTTACATAGTCAAACTAGTCATTGGTACTATTTGATATTTTAAATGAATGTATTTGTTTTTCCGAGAAATAAATCTTTTATTCTATAGAATAAACATCGACGGTTGAAAGGACTTACATAAGGCTCAAAGCCTAATGCCTATCTTTCTTCCCTTCTTTATAAAATTCTAAAAAACTATTGACAATTCCAAAGACTTTTGTTTTACCAACTATATGGACTCCATATTTTTTAACATCACGAAACAGAATATTACAGAGACTTTGATCTTAATTCACAAGAAAAACTTTATCTTAGCATATAGATTCCTCAATCATCTAACATCCCCAAAGCTATAGTTGTTGTAGATTTAAATGAAATGGTAATTTGAGGCGGTCCTCCCATCCCTGAAATCTTCTATTTCCATCAAACCAGGCTCTAGCATCAATGTGTTCTTAGAGAGTTGATCGGCTTCTGTATTGACCTCATGGTATACATGGACAAAAGAGATGGTCTCAAAGGAATCCACCTACCTTCGAATTGTCACGAGCAGGTGTTGAAGATGCGGCACGCTTATTTGGATTTTGTTGTTTCCCCAATCAATAACCATCTTTGAATCCCCAAACAACTGTAATCCGTTGATTCCTTTGGATGATGCCACCTTTAAAACTACCCACGATGCTCCTAATTCTGCCTTACTATTGGAGTAGTGGCCCGGCGTAAACCTAATGCTCAACTTGCTGACTTCTGCTAGGAACAAAACCACACCCGATCCTCCCAAGGGTGGAGCACCTTGACTCATGCCATCGAAGAACACCGATGGGGAGGATTTGTCAATTCGTGGAGGAATTAAAATTCATTTCTTTCCATATTTCTATTCAGTTTTGTGTTCCCTCATCTACTGCAAAACCAAGGCAATTGTCACTACATGAGGAATCAAACGATTTTGAAAATTTGCATATTTTCGTGCCCACCAAATCCCATATATAAATGAGGAAGGAAATGCATCAAAGCAACGTACTAGCGGGTCCTTCCACTATTGTTGACAACTTTGTTCCAACGTCATACTGATCTGGCTTGTGGTCGCTTTGAGAGCTTTGGACAATGCATTCCAAACAAACTCTGCATAAAAGCAAGATACGAATAGGTGAGAGAAAGATTCCCCATCCACGCGACATAGAGAACACTAGCTCGGTCCATTCTAGCCTTGCTTAACGAGGTTGTCCCAAGTTAACAATTTATTACTCAATGCTAACCATAGAACAATTTTATCCTTTAAGGATCCTAATGCTTTCCAAACTCCATACCACCAACATTCTTTGCTACCTCTAAAGGACTCAGATACAGTAATCTCATATCCAGATTTGGCTGAGTATTCTCCTGAGGCACTCCTCTTGGTCCAAACTAAAGAGTCAGGCAAATTTTCTTCTAAATGGATGAAACATGCCACCATATTTTTTACATAGCAGGCCCATTCCCTTGCTGCTTCACCGCTCAAACCAAGTGTCATCGAGGATTTCCATCCATCTCTTCCCCAAGCTTATGGAGACTGGGCTTGGGCATCAGCTAGAATGTTTATCCTCTGGCTTTGTAGCATCGCTACTATTTCCCTTGAAAGCTTAAAATCGTTCCCTTCTCCTACCCAAGGATCTTCTCCTAAACGAACGCTTCTTCCATAACCAATTTTCCAAGCTAACCAATTCCCAACTAAAGGCAAAGCTTTAACCAAGGCCTTCCATTCGACCAAGCCATTTTTATGAGTTTTTTCAAGTTGTCTCACCCAACCTATGAAAGAAGAGTTCAAGCAATACTTTGAAGTCATTACTTTCCCTCATAAAGATTTGGCATTCTAGGCCAATCTCCATAATGACTCAGTAGCTAAGGATTGACAGAATAGTACAAGGTTCTTTATACCCAATCCCCCTATCTTCTTAATATTTGCCAAGACTGACCATTTTACCAATGGAATACCATATGCTTGCTTGCTTGATGTCCACAAAAAAGAGAAGCATGTCATTCTAATTTTGGTTAAGACTCCTTTAGGAATATATCCAATGGAATCCCAATATACTGGAATACTTTGAAGAACTACCTTCAGTAGGAACAAATGCCCAACTCTTGGCAAAAACCGATTTTCCCAACAAGAAATTTGTGCTTCCACCTTTTTGTATAACAATATCCAATCCTTGAAGGATTAGGAATTAGGTTTAAAAACAAACCCAGGTATTTGTTCAAACCGTCAGCAAGGGGTTTCATGGGAAAAGATACTACTTCCTTCATTCTAGCCTGCACATCATCTAAAATTAGATTCAAGGATAGGGTACACTTTTCTACATTTACTACCATGCATGTTTCCTTTTTATATAGCTATAGAATCTGGGCCATTGATTGCAAATTTTCTGTGGAGCCCTCTCCAAGCATGAGTACATCATCCACAAAGAGGATGTGGGTGATCACCTATGTATCAGATACTCTAACCCCTTTCAAAGCTCTTGTTTCCCTTGCATGGTGAACCAGTCTACTAAGAGCTTCCGCCAACAGAAGGAAAAGAAAAGGAGAGAGTGGAAATCCTTGTCTGATACCTCTGGACGACCAGAAGAAAGAGGAGTGAAAACCATTGATAAGAACAACGAAAGAAGCATATTGTATGCAGCCCATTATCCCATTTACAAAGTCCATTGGGATTCCTATTTGAATCAGGACGAGTCGCAGAAAGGTCCAGCTTATCCTATCATAGGCTTTTGACAGATCCAACTTTAAGACAAAGGCACCAACTTTATTCTTGGAAATAGAATGAATGGCTTCCTGCGCCAGTGACACTGTGTCATGAATCTACCTATTAAATAAAAACCCAAATTTTTCTTTTGAAATGATTTTACTCAAGATAGGCTTTAGCCTTTGAGCAATCATCTTGGATATCAATTTATAAATCACATTGCAACATGAAATAGCCCTAAAGTATTCAAAAGAAGAAGGCTTTTGTTTCTTGGGTATCAATTCTAGAAAGGTATAGCTTAGTGCTCCCAAAAAATTTCCTGAGCATTGAGATTCTCAAACAACCTTCAGAAGATCATTCTTCAAGAAATCATAAAACCCTTGGAAAAACTCAATCCTAAAACCATCCGGACCTGGACTTTTCCTTTTTGAAAGGAATGCAAAATGTGTTTCAGTTCATCTTTGGTTGTTACCTCCTTATCTAACGCATTGTTCATTTCTTTTTTCACCAGTTTAGGGAATATCCTTAGAACCTACAGAATTTATTGAATTGGACAGCCATCCTGCTCTTTGAAAAGAGACTGAAAATAGGAAACCCTTGCTTCATCTTTTTCCTTGAAAGAGTTGACCATTAATCCTTGAGCATTCTTTATTTCCACGATCGTATTGACATTCTTCTTATGGTAAGCAAAACGATAGAAGAAATTTGTATTTCTATCCCCTTCAGAAATCCATACATCCCTGCTTTTAAGCCTCCAAATTTGTTTCTCCCTGGCTAGTAGCTCGCTTCTCTTCAATTCTAGGGATTTTAGAGTCTCCAATTCTTCCACCGAAAAGACTCCTAACGAGTTTTGAGAATAAACATATGTTATTTTGGCCTCCACTTCTTTAAGTTGGATTTGATGATTTGCTTTGAACTCTTTATCCCAATATTTTGACACTCTCTTTATTTTGGCCAGATTATCCGCTACCTATTTCATATCAGAGGCCGAGTGGTCCGCTTGAAGAGGCATCCAAGATTCCATAACCAATTTCATATAACCCTCTTCTTTTTACCATACAGGATTAAGGTTAAAGGGAGCTGGGGGTTTCAGATCCTACTTTTAAATAAACAAAAGGACGGGGCAATGATCCAAGATACCTCCTAGATAAACCCATAAGCGAATTCAAATTCTCTGAAAGTAAAAATTGATCTAAACATTTCGATATAATAGTTTCTCCACTTCTTTTATTTCTCCAAGTGGGCTCCATTTTTAGAGGATGCAAATCCACAACACCCTTTGACTCAAACAGGGAGATAAAAAAATTACTTAGAGAATTAGGTATTTCCAGAGGACCCCAAATTTCCCTTTCGGAGAGTGTTAAATTGAGGCCACCACCTATAATCACATTCTGGGAGTCCACTACTCCATCTACAAATAAATTCTCCCCAAAAGAACGACGTTCATGAAAGGGGCCATATGTTTACAATTGAAAAGACTTCACTTGTCTCTTTATCTTCCAACATCGACTTTATGGCAGACTCATGAAGGCTAACTGAGAGGACATTTAAGGAGGGACTCCATGTTGAAATGAGACCACCATAGTGACCTTCCAAATTTTAAGATGCAAAAGACCAATCTTTTAGCCAAGGGTTTAAAGACTCTTGAGCCTTTATTCCTTCCACCATTGTTTTCTGGATAAGGATGACTGTCGGATTTATGAGGGAATTTAAATTGGGGGAGCCCCCTAAGCCCCTTGCATTCAAAGACAAACATATCATTTTGAACCCATTGGTTGGGCATTCCTTGCTCTAAGGGCCCGAACGATTATGGAATATTTCCCATTTTTTACATCTAGCGCAACCTAATCTGTTGCTTTCATTATTTGTGACTTCCTCCCCAACATTACTCTTGGTTGGGGGTCAAGAGCGAAGCCTCCCAAGGAAGCTTCTTCCTCAATTCCCTTAACGATAAATTTAGAATGAGTGTTATAGACCTTTCTTGGGAACAGGGAATGAATTTTTAACCTATTACGAGGGGGGGAGGAACCAAGGCTGAGGGAAAACCATCACTAGGAGGAGATAAAGGACATGAGACTACGGTGAGAGGAACCAAGGATGGCATAGGATCCGTGCTAGGAAAATCCTGAAAATTGTTGGGAATAATTGATTCAGAGTTGGAAATATCTAATCGAGAATCATTAGGAGGACGTAAAAGCTTACCGGATGGAGAAGTTGAGTTGTCATCCAGAATATTGCATGGATATTTCCTTAAGATATCCTCTCCTGAGGTAACAGGATTGCTATCGTTTCCTTCATATTCATTTACCACCTTCTGAGTAGATGGGAGTAGAGAATATTTTTGAACCCACACTTTCTTACATGACTGGAACCCCGAAGAAGGACTTAGACAATCTCTCTGAAAGTGCCCTACCCGTTTGCAAGCAAAACAACAGAAATGAACCTTCCAATAATCCAGCCTCTAGTTCCATATGCTATCATGCATTTACAATTTTATTTCTTCATATAAACCATCCCGCATGTCCGTTTCCACTAGAATATTCATGCATGTTCTATCTACCTTCTAGTCCCAATTATCCTCCAGAGCGACAAACCTTCCAAGCTTGTCTCCAATAGATTCCAGAAATGCTTTTTTCCAAAAGACCATAGGGATCCCAGGTAAAATTACCCAAATTTGTTTAGTGTTATGCGGCTCCCTACTAGCATCGAAATTAACATCCCATTCTTTCAACAAAAGTCATGGCAAACCCCATTGCCAATTTCCCTCCATTATCTTATGTTTATCACCCTTAGTCTTTACTCTGAATAGAATCCATCCCCTTGACAGGATGTGGAAATGTGGAAGTTGTTCAAGCACTTGTTTCGAATTGGCCTCCAGGATTTCAAAACTACTTCTCCTACCACCTTACCACAAAAGCGACCAACTAGAGCAGAATTTAAATAATCTAAGATTTCCTCAAATGTCGATATCCTTGCCAACCGATAATGAAGCATGTTCCTTTTTAGCTCTCGCTCCCTTCTTCTTTCTAGGCACACAATCCGCTCTTATCCTGGGAGGATCGCCCACATTATTATTCGAGGAGGAGATCATCTTTGAAATATCATTTACATGAGGCTCAAGTTGAGGAGATGTCTCAACTTGTTTTGACAAGACCTCTCCATTTTCAGTGTACCTTACCTCGTGATCAAGCTTCAAATTTGAAGCCTTCAGAGCCCTTCAGAGGCCATTTTACACATCATAGAAGGCCACTTCAAATTTTACCATGCAAAAAAAAATTAATTTCATGGTAAGCCCTTCAATAATTAAATTAACCACCATAGTTTAAAATTGCAACAGAAGGGTAGCTTCAAATTTCACCCATCAACAGTTTTCAGTGGGAAATTGGGAATGTGGCTACTAGCTAGGTGACTTGGGAGTGAGACTCGGTTACTCTCCAATATCCACGTGTTCGATCATCCACAGATCATGGACCATTGGGCCTCTAATAATATCATTGACCAACTTACGTGGACGAGCTTACACTGAGCAGCCCATGGCTTGAACGCTTCCAAGTTCTCTTATTTGTAGCGAGCGCTTATGTTTTAACACATTTAATGGCATCAACAAATGTATTAAACCTAGTTGGTGGCTCATACGTGTTGTTGGCAGCGGGCTTACCAAGTTACCAGTTATCACATACTATTTCGTGAATGCTGACTCCGTGAGTTAATTGAGTAGTCAATGTAAAATATATTATGTTAATGTGCCCCAAATTTGGCATTTAGACAAAATCCACAATCCAGAAACTTCTTGTAATGTTGCAGGTTGTTGCTCCCGCCCGTGGCCCCTACATATAGCCCTGTTCTTTCTTTGTTGTATCAAGTTAATCCTACCATCTATGGCTCCCAGCCTCGCACCCTGTGTTTTCTTTGTTGTATCAAGTCAATCCTGCAGCTCCCGAGTCCCACCTTGTGTTTTCTTTGTTGTATCAAGTCAATGGTCGAATTCCATGCTTCCATGGCTCCGACCATCAATATATAATATTACAGGAATACTAACAAGCTTTTTCTTATACCCCTACTCCATTGTGGTTGAGCTACTTCCAAGTTCCACCTACCCTATCTCCTCCAGTCCTCCAGGAGAGTTTGCGGAGCGAAGCTGGCAATGCCAACCTGCCATAAACATATTTAAAGAAATTCATTTTCTTTGAGGAGCTCAACTTCAAGGCTGACTAGATTGCTGACATCCTATGAATTTACAGGTATGTACATCATTTTATCCAGTCATGATCCCATCAATTATTTAAAAATTTTGTTATTTGATTAAAATTCTGTAACTTCAAAGTTCAAACACAATATTATTATTTGAATGAAATTTTGTTACTTCAAATGGGCCTTGAAGGCTTCAAATTTGAAGCCTGGACCCGAGAGTGAGTTTGTCACAAATCTCCGTTAGAGGCTGTTTAGAATGACATTTATCAATTCGCAATTGTAGCAACAACAAAAATTGCTTATTTATTCATATGTCCTATGTATATGCATATGATTCCATGTGCTCCTTGCCTTTCCCTATTTTCCATTGTCGCTCGATCGAAGCTCTTGAGAATTTAGCTACCCTTTAACTTTTGTGAAATGGAGGGGACAAGGAAGACCATTGTTTTCACTCCGAAACCGAGTGCTTCCGTGTTCAGCTGCCACTAGACACGGTTGCATCCCTACGGGAAACAGGTGTGCGCAATGCGCCCCCCAGCATTACCAAAAATCCCGTGGATTTGGGGAAGTTCCCACTCTGCCAACCTCCATGCATCTAGTTAATGAGTCAAATCAAGAATCCATACTTTGTATCTAAAACTGTATTACATGAGCTATTTTCCCCAATTGCTCAGTCATCGAATCGACACCTTCCTCTAGTACACAGTTTAAGATTTGTGGTATTTATTAATATGAAGACCACCGATGCTACTGCACTTACAATCCGTGTTCGATTGTATGAACTGGGACAAAAATGTTTTTGTAATCTTGATTTTTAGAATGACAATGCTACTTTACCTTTTGATTTTGTTTCCCTTATCAGTTGGTTTGGAATAAAACATGAACTTCAACCATATAACAAGAACTTCAACCATCTATGCATCTCCTCTCTACTTGGTCTACTTACGTTTTACTTATGCTTCACAACCCATTCTCTACTCCATCATACCACAGATTTAGTATGTATAACGTTTTAGTATGTATAAAGAAGAAGCATCCAGGGTCCATAATTAGATATTGAGAACAAAAGTTGCCTGGAGTCAGATAGTTCTCTTTGCTCAAACCATAACATAGCATGTAACATGTAAGGAGTGCTTAAACTTATTCTATCCCAAGTACGTGTGGCATTCATAGTGTTGAATGAAAAATTAAAACATATATTGTTGTCATTGGAATTCAATTATGTCGTAGTGTACACAATTAGAGTGACAAAGAAACTTGCCATTAGTTTTCAATCCAATCCAACTTCTTTGTTGAACTGTTCTCTCTAATATACTTGCGTGAAGGAGGATTATAAATGGAAACGCATTTGTTTGATAGAGGTGCATGAAAGTGAATTATGGTCCTCAATTCAACAAAGTAAAAAAAAGTTACCATTCAGATTCTTTCCCTTCACCTTTTTTACTGTCTTTCTACATACATCTCTATTGTTCACTAATTTAGCAACAAATACAGACCAAACTCAATGTCTAATGTTTTTGGCTTCTGAAACAATTTCTTCCTTTTTTTGCTTACATTATCATTTTTTCCATTGTTAAGTAGGCTAGATTTTATATAGGCTAGAATTTATATTAGTTTGAAGAACGCTAGTGATTTACAAAGATTGAAATTTTCCAAGAATAAGCATCATGTTTCTTTTAGAAGAGTTGAAGAACCCAATTCTTCATCGAGCTTGTACTGTTCGAAGCATCCTAGGAACCCATTTTAAGAGGTATTAAATATTATTATACTGGTTAAAAGTTGGATTCGAATTGGGCTAGCAAGCTAATTGTAGCTGATGCAGAAAAAAAGATCTATAAAATTAGTTATGGCAATTCACACTGAACATCTGGAAAGTGGATTTTCTATGTGTCTCCTAAGTTATGTTTCACTAATAAATTCCTCATGTTCAAGCAGATCATGAAAGAGTAAAATAGTATTAATTTTGGCTGTAAGGATGAAAGTTGGATTGGAATGGGGTTAGCAAGATAACTGTATTATTATACTGGTTAAAAGTTTAAGAGGCAAAATCAATTTGGGAAACTGCTAAGATGGCAAAGGTGGCATAGTGGCCTAGAGATTGAGCTGCTAGATCGGGGCAAAATATGGTTGTGTTATATGACATATATAATGTTCAGTGCTGCTATATCCACTGCAAAATAAAGCCTCTCGACTTTACTACATCAGTAAACATTGAAATTTCGATGTACTAGTACATTTTCAAATGAAAAGAATAACTTATTTTTACATGGCAGCATTGAAGGGTCCAATATCTCATTGCCCTTCAAAGTGAAATGGGACCCCACGCTTCAAATTTGATCCCTGCTCGTGATCATAGTGGAAAATGGGACCTACTGGTGACATACTGTCGTAATCGGCCGCGTCTATCACCATAATGATTACTAAGGTAAAGTACAAAGGCTGATGAAAGGAAGTGATAGGGGAATGGGAACGAAGGGAGAGATCAGCGAAAGGAAAATGGGGAGCTAACCACCTGAAAGGGACAGAGGTATGGGATAGCAAGGATGACTTAGTGAGGGGAAAAAACGTTGTTGATGTAGAGAGAGAGGAAATCCTTGTTGCCTAAATCCATTTTGAAAAAAAATCAGAAAGGACTCCTTCACGGTCTCGAAGCCTTCACTTGCACCTTCGCACCATGGAGCTCCATCATGCCTCTATCTTCCATCCCTTATATATATATATATATTCTCCAATTTAGAATTAGTTTAAAATGTAGGATAAAACACTCATCAAAGTAATGACAACTTCCATTTTCAACTTCTCCTATGAGGTTTGAACCAATGATTTAATGGATACAATCCCATACAAACCAACTAATCTACATCTTATGTATAAGTAAAAGCAATATAAAACAAGAGCTACAAAGTGGCAATGTCCTGCGCCATTGCTAAAAAGTTGTTTTTAAATTTAGAACACATGTACAATGCGCAGATATTAGAACACATGTATTCCTAATATGAACACATATTAGACAATTAGGAATACTTTGGTGCAAGGATAATGTATTATCCTTGCACCAAAGTATTCCTAGTTGTCTCTATTGTAAATATTATATTTTCATTTGTAGGAAATTATGAGACAAGCGTGTCTGTATAAATTTACACAGTAGCAACAATGATATCTAAGCTTTCAGATTATCCAAAGATAAAATCCATTAGTCATACAAAGCTGCTACTTGCAAGTATTCTTATACCTGAGGTTAAAAGTCATGAAACTGAAGAATGTTGGAATATTTCAGATCCCTATGAAAGACAAAGTGGTCGCAACCATCATGCAATTAATCCAATGCTTTAGCAACTCCAACATCCACTTTCAATTTGGTTTACCCTTTTCCACTGTTATGTACATAATATTAGTAACAAGGCTAATTTATAAGAATAAAAAATTACTCTAGAAAACCAGTGAAATTGAATTCAATAGAGCATACATCATACCATGAAGGTTCTCCTCAAGGTTCCCTCTTGGTACAAAGTTATAGAGAAGAAGGCATCCCTTGCCATATATACAGTAACCAATTAGGACAATAATATTCTTTTGCTGTGAAGAAATAATAATCTCAACTTCTGAGAGTAGCTCTAGTTTTTCTTTTGAAGAAATATTCAAAAGTTTTGTTGCCACTGATTGTCCGTCGATAAGAACACCTCGATAAACTCTTCTATAAACACCTTTTCCAACAAGATATCCTATAAGGAAAGAATGAAAACGATTACTAAAATATTGAAATGGTTTTTAAGGGTATAGAAAACACAAAAAGAAGAACATGAAAATAAGTACTTAATAGAAAACAAAGATAAAATGCAACCTTTAGAGAACTTTAAGTTGCCCATTCCAACATGTCATATGTGAACTGCTTGCATGTTTTACTTTTGAGAAGACATATTAACCTCTCTGTCAAGGAGAGTTGGAGGATATCGATGAAAAGATGTTAGTGGAAGAATTTGTAACGATTCTGAGAAGAAAAGTTGAGAAAGAAATAATATAAAAGGGGCCAAGAAAGATCTAAAGACCCAAGTCTATGTGGAAGATGCAATGGGTGAATGAATTGAAGATGGAAACATCATATACCAAGCTTTTGGAAACAAGAGCACAACAACCCAATGATCATAGATCTACAGGTTCATTTCTGAACTTCTAAATTATTTTTTAGTTTTTTTTTAAGTTTAAAAAATGTATTTATTTGTGTGTTTACAAAAGAGTCCATGAGCTCCTTAAAATCATTCTATTAGAATAAATATGACTCTTTCCTTTGTTTTTTTGTTTTATAATATTTGACAAGATGGCGGTATAAAAAGTGTCCACGCACATCATATAAATACCTATATACATATGTAATTAATATTTTTTAGTTTCAAATTTTAAAATTTGAAACTAGTTTAATATTTCCCTATTTTAAATTTTAAAATTGTCTTGCCATTCTTGATATATTTTATAATACCTCTTTCGAAACAATGGAGTACTTCACCCATTATCAAAACCAAGTGATACAACTGGTAGGAAAATAATATAGAAGCCGTCTAAAACCTCGACAATTTCGCTCGTCCGGCCAAAACTTGGTCGGAATCCGACGATATGAAATCTGAAAATATGGCGATTTGTGTTGATTAAATCGTTTTTCTAAACATCTAGATGAATTCAGCACCCCGGAAAACCCCCAGGGCATCCAAATTATGCAGGATTAATGCTGTTATTTGAAATTCTAAAAATTCTATCACGGATTCCGACAAATTCGTGCTTGATAAAACGATTTTTTTTGGACAAAATCATAGAAGTTTTAGACAACTCGAATAATATATATATCTTTATGCCCATCGTCTAATGCCCAATCAAATTTCAAGATAGACGTCATCGTCTAATGCCCAATCAAATTTCAAGATAGACATCATCGTCTAATACCCAATCAAATTTCAAATAATATATATCTTTAATTTTTATTTAATAAATTAATTTTTTAAACTTTGTATAACTTTAGGTTTTGTAAAAATTTGATTAGCATCAGTGGAGACTAATTGCTCCTACCGATAGCTATATATCTCGCTACACGGGACATAATAAGATGAATATAAATGTCATCGAATCTGAACACAAACCACAAACCATGTAATAGAGGATAAATCATAAAGGTTAATAACAAATTTATTATTTCGCAGTATTGTCTAAATGAAACTACTTAATCATTCTTGTGGCCAAAATTCAACAATCTCAAAATGTTAATACAATAAAAAAAATATTTTTTCAAAATTAGTTTAAATTATAAATTATTTTTAATTACAAATTATATATATTTTTTAAATTAATATTTAAAATTAAAACTGCTTTCATATTTTAATAGAAGATTTAAAAAAACACAATTTAAAAAATCTTAATTGAATCATTGCTTAAACCAATTTAAAATATTATTGAGAAGAATAATTATTTTATTAAATTTAGATGTCATGTTTATAATTTTATCAATATTAATAATAATTTTTTTTAAATAATTTAATTAAAAATGAAAATAATAATACTAAATGATTTTAATAAATAATTAAATATTGTAAACATTAAATGAATCATCTAATCTAATCATATATATATATATATATATCAATCACAGTAATCAATATACATGTAACTACTATTACATTCAACAAGATATATGCAAGTCACTAGTACCTTTACTACGTAAGAATGTAAAGTTGCACACAAACACAAATATCTAAGATTTAACTGAAATGATAAGATCTTGTTTATAGGATTAATGGACGGATTAGAGGGCACAATAGATAGTGCAGTAAGTGGATTGGTCGTTGGATTATGGGCGGAGCAATAGGAGTAGTTGGTGGGTGAGGAGGATGTACTCCCTTAAAGGTGTCTCGCCATATGAAGATGTAGAAGATGAGGAAGACAAAGAAGATGGATAAGAATGTCTCACAAGTCTTCACTACTCAACCCTAAACTCTTAGACTAAGACCAAGACAATGACAATATGTTGCATAAAAAATACTATATCTTGTGGAAGGATCACATAGATACTCACAAGCTTAGGATATTACGAGATAACTCTAGGATGAACTCATTGGACTCCATAACTAGTCATGAATTTACATAATTTCTTTATGGTATGGTGATGAAATCAAATATCCACTCAAACATCGTGTATATCATGTCTATGCTCTTAAGGTGAGTCATTAATGTCAGTTATTTTAACATAAGGTTGGGGAAGGTCCTTCACCAACTTATGAGCCAATATTTGTAAAATAGTAGAGAAAATAATCAATAACATGTGGGAGCATTATATATGAAAAAAATTTATGCAACAAGAATAATCAAAACAACATGATAATATTACCTCTTTAGTCTTGTGGCTCAACTACATTAAATATGATGTTCATAGACCCTTTCCAGTGCATCACTGCATATGGAATCGCAGTGCATCCCTACATATGGATATTGCAATGCATCCCTACATATAGATATTGCATAAGGTTGATGATGTAACCATCCTTAGGACCTAACATAACAATGACACCTGCACCCACTACCCTACATGGGAACTCCATCTCAACCCTCTTGGAAAACATTTGACCCCACATATGCATATACATATTAGTCATATGTCTAGGTTGATGGTATTCAAATATCAATCGATTCACCAAATACCTCCAATAAATAAACAAATATTTGGAAGAGTTATGTCCCCTCCAACATGATATGAGATATATCCAAAGCGATGCAAAACTATCACTGAAGAATAATAGCCTCACTGTTCAACCTAGTTCACTAAAATTGTTATCTACATAATGCAACATAATACAACTAATTCTTATTACAAAGTTTTATAAAGCATATTTTAATTATGATCCAATTAAGATCAAATTTGCTACCCATAAGCGTTATGGCATTCTAATTCCATGATCATAATATATGAGCACCTAACCTCCTTGGCTATGAAAGAATGTAAGCATACATGACCCCTAGTAACATGCAAATGACTCGAGCCAGTAATTTTTCAACTAAAATATTGTTGCACATATATCAATTGGTTCTCTCCCTCAACACCAAAAGACATATCAAGGATAAGGAAACTTCTACCCATACCCAAATATCCCGGTGATGAAATAAAAGGTCCTCCTCTATGGGTTTCTACAATAGATTGAAACTGGCCCTAAAGGGCTATTTGCCATGATCCCACAAAAAATCAACTAGCATAATGACTCTATTTTCCTCTTGAGAGATTTACCCTCCTCAAAAGACATGAGGAGGCCAACCTTTCTAAAAAGGAAGCAAGTCTGAGTGATAATGAGATAAGGAAACATATCCATATCCCTCTCCCAAGCCTCCCAAAACACGAGAAGTTATGTGTTTCAACATGTTGTTGCGATTGTGCATTAAAGATGTGCAAAACACTCAGGGGTGTCTATTTTACTTAAGTTCATCAACTCTGGTGCCCATTTTTAAACAATGCGCCATATAAGTTTAATAAACATCTCCACTAACACCAATGCACTTATATGAATAAATGAATTGTAAAGAAGTGCTTTCTAATCCATGCCAGCACACCATGGGAGTGAGGTATGTGCTAAGAAAAGTCGATGCATTGACGATCTCTAATAGCATTGTATATAGTGTGCTTAGTCTTTGCTAAATGCATGATGAAAACAAATGTTAATTGAAAAAATTTCATGAATGCACACGTGCATCTAAATATCGATGCATGTAATCACTGAATTTGGTCCAAATTCTTTAATATGTAGCACCACTTAATGGTGCTACTATTCCTCACCAATGCACTATATACAATTATCCATCTAATAGACCATGTGGTGCATTAAAGTGCATAGTAACACCAATAATGGTGCAATGAGACATCCCCACATGCATTTCCCTCAAAAGACATTCTTAACTAGTGTGTGGAAAATACATTGTAGCATCAGATAATAGTGTTACTTATTCACATCAACACACTACATGTCATAGAGACATGCAAATTTGGCATAGCGATGTGCCAACTTGATAGAATAACACTAGCAATGTGCGGTGATTCATCCATTTGTGCACTACCATTGCAAGGCATAGTTGCCTATGTTTGTAGTGTGAATGTGTGGATATTGCATCATGTACATAGTGCTTCATAACATTCCTTTGTGCATTAAATATTGCAATATACTCATGCACTAATCATATCAAATTCTTAGTGTGCTCAGAAAGATATAAAGCATCATAGGTAATGCAACATGTAAATGTATTATTATGCATTGGAAAAATTATAGAGGGCTACACTAATGATATTATTTTTTAATTAAAAAAAAAATGTAGATTTACAAATTAAATTGGCTAATTAAAATTACAAAAATAGAAACTTGGATATAGCAAAGAAATTTCCTATTCTCATTTCCATCATAAAAGCATAGTTGCTACAAAAATTTTAAAAATCAATTTAAAATGTTTTTAAAATTTCAAAAATAATCTAAAATGTATAACAAAGAAATTACCTAATCACAATTTCATCATAAAGGCATGGTTGCAAAAATAATAAAAGATCATCGTAAAGACATGATTGCAAAAAAAAAAAATTAAAAATCAATTTGAAGAGTTTTTTAAATTTCAAAATAAAATGAAATCAAATAATTCATCTTTTTTAAAT
Organism: Larix kaempferi; assembly: GCA_027924585.1. NCBI lineage: Eukaryota > Viridiplantae > Streptophyta > Pinopsida > Pinales > Pinaceae > Larix > Larix kaempferi. Next base: position 4,024,190 of record BSBM01000397.1, on the reverse strand, counting down.
AACATGTTATACAAAAGTTAAAGACTCTTTGGTATTTAACATGTTATACAAAAGCCAACACTCTTTGGTATTTTTAATTTAACCCTACTGCTACATACAGTTATATGTCTATATAACTATGGCACATTGATAAATATTTTCTTATAAAATCTTAACCCTAACTTGGTGTTAGTGGTATTGTATGCCTTGATGTGTTATAAGTTAAGCAAGGTTGTCATGTTATTTTTTAAGTATTTTTGGGTTTTGTTGTAGGTGGTGTGGTTGGGGCGTTCGGTTGTGGTTATCTCCACCCTGTATCAAACTCCACGCTATATGTTTTCACGATGCTTTTGCCTTCGGACGCACGTCAGCTAATTTCGTCTAAAAAAAATCTTAAATAATTTTTTATCATTTGGATAAACCGTGTGCCTTGTATTGGGATATATCTATGCAATTGTATTAAGTAGTTGTTTACATCATTTAGATTATTTAATTTAACCATGTACCTTGTATTTAGATGCACCTCTTCAATTGTATTTGATTGTATAGGATAATAAGCACGAGGGCATTTATATGTTTAGTACATATTATGCAATTTTCTTTTAAATATCATATTTTTAAAATTTGAATATGAGAGATGTTTTTTTTATCAAATGTGTTTATATAATAATGATATATATCATTGTTTTTTGAAACATGAAAGAAATTTTTTTCTCTAAGCTTTATATGCTTATATCTATCCACGTTTACGAGAAACTTCAAATCAAAAGCTCAAATCCTTTCGCCACCACTACAACTCTCTCCAACCTAAATTAACATAAACATCAAGAGGTGTATTGATACACCCCCACAAAGTTGAAACCAAATCTCCAATGAACAAGCTCTCGACAAAAGATTGATCATCCAATTAGTCTGCCCCTATTGGCTTCATCCCTACAATTTGATGAGCATATTCTTACAATATCCATCGTCCCAACCATATTTGAAAATTTCCATAACTCTTGGGAACTAAATCCCCTCAACGGTTAAATTTGACCAGTATTTACTTTATTTAGCCATCATATACAACCAATTTAAAAATATCCTTGTCAATAGTGAAGTTTATTTAATTTTGAAAGCATAATAAAACTATCAAATTAGAAGACATGTTATATATATATATATATATATATATATATAGAGAGAGAGAGAGAGAGAGAGAGAGAGAGAGAGAGAGAGAAGGTATATAAATGCATCAATGAAGGACGCACTTCATGAGATGAGTTGATGGATAAATATATATATCCATCTCTTATATATTTCTTGATATTAAAAGTAACTATGCATTATTTTGTTTAGAGGAATTATTGTTTCATTTTGTTAAATTTGTGGCTCATTTCTATGAATTGTACTCTTTCTATTGCTTTGATGTCAAAGCCACAAATCAATCACAAAGTACTATGATTCAAATCTCTACATAAAGAATGCATCCAATAATCTATTGGCTCTTTTGTTACAACATGATTTAATGCATGACCAATATCTAAGAGTTTGTGCACGTAATTCTCTACATATGATATCATGGGCAATATCTAAATATCTACAACTCTTGTTTGTAATTCTCTACATAATGAATGCATCTAACAATCTATTGGTTCTTTTGTTACAACATGATTTAATGCACGACCAATATCTACCCATTTATGCACCCAAATTGCAATATTATCAAGTTCTTCAACATTGAATTTTCCTCTATGTATGTTGTAGCCTGCCACCTATATAATTAATGAACATCATCCTTCTCTATTCTCAAGATTCAAGTATCGATGTAATATAAATCTAAACAATTTAGATCTATCACTATGTCATGCCTTTCTTTAATGTTGGCATGTTTGTTGGTGACAAGAGTACATTTACAAATCATATCGAATTGGATTTAAAATGTGTAGACAGATTGAGGTCTCAAGATCACACTTATCATAAATCATATAGATCTATCCAAAGGTCCAACTTCAACTACAACACCATCAACCATGTAAGAACTTGTTGAATTATTTGGCCCCCAATCTCTCATTGCAAATTACAAACACATAAGTACAATCAAAATCCAAATCTCCTAACATATCTTAAAAGATTGGTAATGAAGATCTGGCTACAAAGATGGTGAAACTAACCAAATGCAAGCGCATCCATTAATTATCTTTATTAGAGTCATAATATGACATATGCAAATTAAATTTCAATTATCAATAGACAAAGAAACCATGTAAAGTAAATTTCCACCAAAACAATGAAGACAAGCTCAACTATAAAGGCACACTAGTTTTTAGGGTATGTTCCAAATAATATTTGGAACATGGAAATAATGCAATAATTGTTGAGAGGGATATTAGATTATCTTGGGGTGTTTATGATCCTGGAATTCTAGGCATATAAATTACTACATGCTACTTGTGGAAGCCTCAATCACCCGGTACCTAAGAACTTATCCAAGAGTTTTTCCTACAAATTTAGAGTTAATCAAAGTTGCAATTGATATTTGGGTTATTGAATAGGTATTTGGCACAAGTGATTATTGACAAAGAAAATGATAATGCTACTGTTAATAATATTTGGTGGGTATCTAGGACATGTGATTGTTGATAGAGGAAATGATAATGCTACTTATAATCTTTGGTCTTGCAATGTCATATACTTTGTTCTTTGACATGGGAATGTTGATAGAGGAAATGATAATGCTACTTATAATCTTTGGTCTTGTAATGTCATACACTTTATTCTTTGACATGGTCTAGTCGCCATTTGAAGACACAAATCTTACAATGTTGTATTGATTTAACACAATGCCATGTGGAGATCTTCAAAAGTGATTTTAAGTGTTCAAATTGGTTCCATGTTGGTGCCGAGAAATGCTCAATCCCAATCCAAAGACGATTTACAGCCGTAAAACTATTGTTAGAACATTTTATAGGGTAAGTCATGCCATCTCAATATTCAAATCTGCAATGTTGTATGGTTTTGATTTGGCTATGCTATATGAAAGTACGGAATTCATGGAAGCATGGTTTTTAAGTTTTAACCCTCTCTTGTTATTGAGTTACTTTTATGTATGTCTAATCAATAATGAATCTTTTTTGAATTTTCAGATGTATCTATTATTCATAATAAATATAAGATATTGAGCTGAGTTACTTTTTCTAGTGTCTAATCAATAATGAATCTTTTTGGAATTTTCAGATGTATCTATTATTCATAATAGATGTAAGATATTGAGCTTAGTACTATGCTGGTAAGTTGTGAGTGTTATTTGAAGACACTATGGGTGTTTGATATGATTTTTTAAAAAAATATTTGGTTTTGTTTGATTTTAGTGATATGAGAAATTATTTTGGTTTAAGAAATGATTTTTTTAATTTATTTTCTAATAGTATATTAATTTTAGCATCTTCAAATTTTCAATTTAATATATAATAATTAATTATTTTCATTTTTTTTATTATATAGTTATTACATTAAAAAAAGTTTCAAAGCAAAAGAAAATTTTGAATATCAAGAGATACATAATAAAGAGGGACTTGTTCATAGGCATGAATTGCAATTTGTAGAAATTCCTATGTATATGGTGATTATGTTGATACACAAAAACAATCATGGAAACTTTGCAATGATATTTCACTAACGAGTTGTAAACAACTTGCAAAAGAATATGTTCAAGCTCTTGTAGAAAGTTTGAATGAAAGATTCCTCTATTTTCTTTTTCAACTTTACAAAGTTGTTTAGCCCTTATCATTATTCAGAGAATGTCGTAGTAGAGAGGAGAATTGAAAGTGTTGCCTTGAAAAACTTTTTGAGTGCATACAACATACTTACTTTATGTGAAAGGAAGAAAACAAAACATTATTTGATTTTGAAGCTTGTCTACATGAGTTGCATGCATTACGGAGTTACATACATATTTTTTAAACATGTAAAAGTTATGGCAGACAATACTTATTATTCTTGAAGTACAATGGCATGTGAGAGAGGATTATGAAGACGACATAATAAATGATGTACAAAAAGATTATAAGATGCTTTGATTTGAGTGTCATTAAATACAAATACATCCTAATAATTTTTTGTATTCTAATGTAACTCCTATAATCACAAAAAAATATGAAAAAAACACATATAACACAAATATTTAATTCACCCAAAAATAAAAATCAAACTTGATAAAAAAACATTTAAAAAAAATATTGACACAAAATTTACTTATTCATATTATAAATAGGTTGCTAGTCAAATTTAACCCTCACTCCATAAAAAAGACTATGCAACCACTAAAGCCCCCATGTCTTTAGAATCCAATGATGAGAATTGTAAAATATCATAACTACACTATTCAAATGCAACCACTAAAGCCCCCCACGTCTCTAGAATCCAATGATGAGAATTGTAAAATATCATATCTACACTATTCAAATTACAATTCAGAGTATTTGGACCAATTCAAAATATGTTAAAATTTTGGATGTGATTCTTCATTGTTGAAATTGCAAAAAAAAATAGATATAATTATAATTTTGAAATGGATACAAAAATAGTTTTAGTTAGAGGAGCAATCTACACCCAACAATGAATTTAATGTTGATATTGCTATTAGGATTTAGACCATTAGATCTGAAGGGCCTTCAAATCTAATCATCTAAATCCCAACAACAATAATGTTAAATGCACTACTCTTCTACTTACATCAAATGGAATTTCTCATACCCACTAGTTAAATTTGACTAATGTTTATTCATTGTTTCCATAATAACCATTAAATACAATTAATTTTTAAAATAGCTCGTCAATATTGACTTTTAATTAATTTTGAAAATAGGCAGATTGAAAAATTTCTCTAACAACATTTAGGTATATATATATATATATATATATATATATATATATATATATAACAACATTTAGGCATTAAAGATGGGTATCAGTAATGGTTAATAAAACTTGATAGTATCAAAGCACTCCAAAACAAGTAGATCCGTAGGACAAAAGTATGGTTTCAACCATGGCAGCATCAGTGGTCCCTTCATGACAGCGATGCATAGAGAATTACCTAGTTGACGTGTAGCTCTGCCCGAAACCCAATGATATCTGAGAATATCTTGAGTTTTAAGTGGATATTTGAGAATATTTTTCTATTTTTAAGGAATATCTACAATTGTTAAAGTATTCCACGACCAAAGTGAATAATGATGGAGAATTTTGACTAACACACCGCTCAACTACTTTTAACATAGCTTTCAAATATATTGTAACTTGTTTTTTCTTTAAAACTAATTGTTATGTATGGTGATATGCTTTTATCAAAATGACCTTTGGTTAGATATGTTTCCATTCATTATACATGAAAAGCTCTTTGAAAAATATTTTTAAGTTGAAAACCAAGTTCATTTTTTTTATTCTTTATATCATGGTACATTTTAAAAAATGGCTAGTGTTTTTTTTTTAGATTTCTTGTTTTCCTTAAGAAAATCCTCTTTATTTTTTTAGATTTCTTGTTTTCCTTAAGAAAATCCTCTTTCTATAATGTTTAATGTCTATCTGTATTCCATTCGTTATTATTTTCACATAAAAAGGTCTTGATGTTCTTTCATCCCTAGGAACAACCTAATCCAAATAATTATTTATATGATTTTAAGTTTTGTTTATGCTATTTTTATTTATTGTTTTGAGTATTTAGTATTTGCATCCCTCTACAATATTAAAGATAGTGCAACCCTTTTCATCCCTTTACAATATTCTTTTTTTGTAAAGCTGCAGTAATATATTATATCAAAGGGTCAAAAAATTATATATCTATCAGCAGGTTGGGGTGGTTTAAGGTAGTGAAACCACCATCTGAGGTGCTCAAAAATGTTGAAGAAGTTACTAATATGACAAAAAAAGACCATATAGGGCAACTAAGTGTATCTAGAGTTCTGACTGAGTTCATACATAACACTCCTAATTACAATACTAAAAAACAAATAGTATAGCAAATTAAACAGAGAAGTTGAGTGTCACAAAGGTAGCCCAGAGCCACTATGTCCATCCTAGGAGCTTGCTTCTAGATATGGAGAGTCGACATTTTCCTCCAAAATAGGGAAACCACCATGAAAAGCATCGTCCAAGCTTTGAGTAGGGGGCTTGGGAGACTGCAGCTTTGCGTTGCGGCGAGGGGAGGCGTTGTCCTCCTCCTGCTCCTTGGATCTCTTATGTTGCAACCCGCCCATGGTAGAAGGCACTGGGAAGGGTGGAGGCTTTAAAGAGGCTCTCGTGGTATCCTTGTCTCTAGAGTGCCCACCTTCAGTGGTAGTACGAGTACCACCATGCAACGAACCACCAACTTGTCCAATAGCCTCTTCTATTTCTTCTCCCTGCTCCAAGCTTTCGTGTTCGCTACTGCGACCCATTGAGTAGTTCTCTCAGGTGAAACTGGAATCCAGTCTTTGGAGCCGCTCCTCCAGTTTGACCAGGTTTTCCCTGATATCCCGAAGCGTGGCCCTATTGGCATTCTAATTATCTGTCATTTCCTCCACTAGGGTGCTCATCATGTTCTTCATCAACCAGTAGTAGTTAATTCTCCCTCCATGTCACCTCGAGGCCATAATTGATGAGAATCTGCGTGCTTCCCAGTTGTCAATCAGTCTACTGGTCGAGTTGGTGACACCATCTGCATACTCGTCCATAGCCACCCAGTCTGAATTGCTTCCGGTGTTCCTGTCAGCACCGCGTTTGTTGCCACCTCTTCTTGATGTCCCTCGTGGTCGCGTCATGGAGTTGAGGCAGCTGAAGACTGTACTGGCCAGAGCTAGTGTAAGAGCCCCTAAGTTCGAAACTAAAGTAGTAAGAGTTCCAGAATTTGAGACATCTATCCAAATGCGAATGCCATTTCGAGCCATCCCTCCCTCCTTATCTCTGCAGCCCGAGTTAATTCGCATGGCCATCACATGGGGGGATGGTAGTATATTAATGGGGTATGTACCTCTCGGCCCAAAATCCCGTCGACGATGAGACTACTTCAATACGGGGAGTGAATGCTCCATCCTGCATCCTCTCTAGTTATCTTAAACCTTCGCTGCCACCTTGGTCCGTGTGTTGGCAAGGGGGGCCATATTGAATGGCTTTTCCACGTGCACCATCCTCCTTGCCACCCGCATCTGGGGTGCATCCCTCTACAATATTAAGGATAGTGCAAGCCCCAAATATATTGTCATATTTTGAAGCTCATAATGCTTGAATTTTTATTGAATGTAATTTAGATAAGTTGGATTGAGTGTTGCCTTATGTGGGAAAGCTACTCCCCAAATCAATTTGCCCTAAGATGATCTCAAAAGCAAGTGCATGATAAATATTCCAACTTAATGTGATATCTAGGGTATGAGGAGCAAAACAAACAAGGATTTGAGACAATGGTAGATGGTACAACAACAACAACAATATATATAACAAATATAGTGGTAATTGGGAAAAGCACCTATAATTTAGGTTATGTAATTCACAGGAAAAAATAAAAATCGAACATCATGAGAAGGATAATTTTACAAAGAAAATTGTCATAAAAAATTTACATTATGGGTAGGGGTGCAGGGATCAAAATTGAACCTGCCACAACTTGTCAAAGAGCTCCAAACCTGTCCCAAAAATCTCATTAAAATATTGTGCATTATAAAAAAGATAATTTTTAATGTTGACAGTTTTTAAAAAAGTGCAATGTTTATTTTAAAATTTCATCAGAAGTGTTAGGGACACCGGTAGTGGCGCGTCCTCTCCGAATCCATCATGGATACCCACCTAGTGTACGTCGAGGGCACGTTGGAAATCCCACCACATGTCAAACTCAAACCTATTGTATGACAAATGTATGAAAGCACATTAAAGTGTAATCACTAGGGTTTTGGGAGAAGGTTTTGTGTAGTGTAGTTTTGAGTGCGACTGATGGGTGATTGCCTTCCCCCCGATAGTTGTACGACCTTTTCCGCTTGGTGGTTCGTCTTCATCTTTACCCCCGTCCTCTGTTACCCGGTTTGTGGTTCGACCTAGTGGATGGTTTTGGCCACATGGTTTGAAGCGCGGTGGAGGAAGGTTCCTGTTGTGGATTGCTTGGTGTTGTGCGTCGTTGTTGAGTGTTCGTATGTGTATTTGACACGTTGTTGGCCTTGGATCAGCTCAAAACCAGATAATTGTTTCTCATTTACGGGTTGTCCGTTGCATTTTTTTTTTAGCTCAACTCATAAGCGGGTCATGTTTGGTTGCAGGTGGAGGTCGGCCATAGAGCTCGTTCGTGGATCTTGGTTGGGAACTGCATGTGGATGCTGGGTGGGGATTCTTTGGTGGTGTTTTGGCTACATTTTCCCGGTAGGCATCTGACCCTACCAATCGATGACCCACTGCATTTTTTCAACAACACCTCGATTGTTGGATGGAGTTTGTTGTGCTCTTGTGTCGATTTTGAGTTCCCTTACCCTCTGTGTTTTTAAACACTTCATATATGTTTGGATATTTGTAATATTTTTACCCTTGTTGTGGTTTTAAACCAGTTGCACGGTGGTTTTAATGGTGGTTTCAATGGTTTTTCTATGGCTTCCCCATGGATTTGTGGGATTTGATGTAGGTTCATGATTAAAATTTCTTGTATTTTTTAAAGCATTGTTAAAAATGCTTGGGTTAAAATTTGAGCGCATGGTTTTAATTCGACATCTCCACGGCTTGAAAGGCGTTGTTGTAGGGTTATGAAAAGAATTGTTTTTTTTTTGGAATGTGACCACCACCTTTGTGCATTTGCAATAACTGCAAAAATTCGAACTCATTGTTTGTGCATTTTTTGCCATAGCAGGGTTTGTTTGTATTGTGGCAGGCTAGACTTAGTTTTTTGTAGGGACCCTATTGTTTTGGGTGGCGGGCTTCATCGGTTTGAATAGGCCTGGCCAAAAAAACTCTACGTGAAGAGCCCTTCCAAAACCCTAGTGTATTTGAATAGGCCTGATCAGAACAACTCTACGTAAAAGGCCTTGCCAAAACCCTAGTGAATAGTTGGGATTTGTTTATGGATTTCATGCGAAAATTGGGTATTTTTTATGGGCTTCCATGATTTTTCTGCCCCTGGCCGTGACTATTTTGTGACTAATCATCCTCCTATTTGGTGGACCAACCCGATGTGACTAGTTATAAGAAGAGTTGTATTTTTAATAGCTCTCCCGGATTGCAATGAATTCATTGACCTTAATGGATGTGTATATGGGATTTCATGCGAATATATGCAATTTGATTGTGGGATTTCGAGCAAATAGTTGGGATTTGTTTGTGGATTTCATGCGAAAATTGGGTGTTTGTTTGTGGGCTTCCATCATTTGTTTGCCCTTGGTTGTGGTTGTTATGTAACACCCTTGTATTCATACCCTTTGGTTGGGAGGATTATACCCTTGTATTAAGGTCTCTGGATATTTTATGCATTCAAATCGTTTCAATGTTATGGTAATTTGGTAATTATAATGAATTGTGTAATCTAATTTAATGGTAAAAACAATGATGTTGTAATGGATTATGGTCTTTCTATGTAATTTGGTCATTGCAATTAAATTTGTAATGTAATGTAATGGTATTGCTTGTGTTCATCTTCTATGTAATTTGGTGCTGAAATGAATTTTGTAATGCAATGTAATGGTAATTGAAATGTTGGTATTCAATGTAATTTGGTCCATGCAATTATTTATGTAATGTAATGTAATGGTAATTGAAAAGTTAATGTAATGCATTCTGATCTTCTATGTATTTGTCATAATGTAATTGTAATGGTAGTTGTATTTGTAGTTAGAGTTGGTATTGTAGTTTCAGTTGTAAACTTAAGGTGTCTTTGAATTTGTATTGGTAAACTTGAAAACTAATAAATGATCATATAATTCAATGCAAAACCAATTAAGGGTAACAAAACTTCAGTTTATATTAATAGTATCGGAAAACATAGCCATGAGTTTCAGATAGGACTAGGATCTATCTAGGAGACATAGTGTACCAAATCCCTTATGGCTTGGTAAAACATTATCGAGTTGACAAAACATTGCCAAGGTATCAAAATCCACAATGGATGTGGTTAGACATAAGCACCAAACATATTCACTCATGTGTAGGTTGATTGTTTACATTTCCCACTATTGTAGGGTTCCCTGCATTTGCATCGCCCGAGCAGGTTGAAGTGCCCACATTTACATGATCTAATTGGGTTGAGTTGCCTGCACTTGCATGAGACGAATGGGTTGAGAAGCCTGAATTTTCCTAAGGCCAATTTTCTCCATGCCACCATGGAGGCATTGAAAATGCATATTTTTGACTTGACCCTAGCGTTCCTGTATTAACTGGAGGACTTGGAAAAGCATATATCGAATTAATCCCCCCACTGCCATGAAGAAGTGGGGCGCAACATGATCAAGGTGGTATTGGGGGACTTGGATGTTTATAAGGTCTTGGAATAAATGTGTATTATCCGCAATTTGATTGACTGAGTTGGACACCATCTGATCCTCCACCCTACACTCATCCTCTTGTGGTCTCTGTTGTTCCTTTCTTTGATCCTTTTCCTGCCTGGACAATTGTTTATGGTGCTCTTTTTCTTGCTTCTCTTTCTCTCTTTGAAGCCTTGAAAGCCTTCTTTCTTTGGCCTGAACAATCCTTGAATCCTTCCTCTCGTTTGCAAACTCCTTCTTATTATCTCTCAGTTCTTGCATCTCTTTTTTCTTTTGTTCTGCAACAACCAATAGTTTTATGTAATCATCGGAAGTGAGTAACTGCGAACTCCTGCTCAATCGAAGAACATCTGTTGGTCCTCTCATTTCCTTTTCTACCACTCCCTCCACTGGAAACCTTAGGAATGACTTGAGTGTAGTACCCCTAGAGGGGCTATGAGTAACATCTGGGATTTGTGTTACATCTGCACCATCTCGTTCAACTGGTTCTTCACTGCCTACATCACCTTCTTCTAAACCCACGACATCCACATAATAATGGACAACTTCACTGCTCAATAATGATAGCTGTGAAGGCATGTTCATGCTTTCTTCATTGGTGTTTGTAACAATATGTTTGTTCATATTCATGATGGCCTCCACTAACCATTCAGGCTACTGCATCTGGATTGGTAGTGTCAACTTCTCCTCATTGCTTCGCAATGCTTGACAACCTTCGATCAATTTCCTTTCATCAATGTCATTATGAACTTCATTTGCAGAGTTTGTACGTGTTTCATGTACAGTTTGAACAACTTCCATGACATCTTCCATAGCTTCATTGTCATATTGAGTAGCACTGACCTATTCATCGTTGTCACCCAATGGTTGTCAATTTTCTTGAGAGAGGGACAACATGTTGTTTGCATGATCTGCATCTTCTGCTACATCATATGCATATTCTGCTACAACATCTTCATTGTTTGCATGCACCTCAAAAGCTTGGCTGCAAGCCATATCATGGATAAGAGCATCATAGTCTAGTGGCCAGATTCCAATACACCTAAACCCAACTTTGATATTTGAGGGAGTGAGAGCCTTTCTCAATGCATAATTGGAAAGTTCAGCTAATTCAAACCTATTCACCTCTAGCCTAGGGTTCTTTTCGATCCATGCTGCTCTCTCAGACCTGAAAAAAAAACTTGAATGGCGCAAACACACTCACATCAAGGGGTTGCAACCTGTGGTTGGTATGTGTAGGCAAGGTTAGAAAATCAATGCCCATAGTTTTTGTTGCTTCAACTGTTTGTCGTGCTATGTGGATGCCATGGCTATCGAATATCAACAAGTGTCTGTTTTCACGTGATACACCACCTGGTATTGATGTAGAAAATTGGCACAACCGATTCATAAACAATTCTATGGTCATCCACGTGTTTGGATGTGCATCCATGCATGCTCCCCCTTCATAGTTTTTGATATAATTCTTCAACCTACTCTTTCCATTGAATAGATAGAACCCGGGGATTAATGCATCGGCTACATTTACGCAACACAAAATGGTTATCCACTCCCTACTCTTGGGCATAATTTTGGGCACATTCTTGCTACCTTTCCTTGCGACTACCCACATGCCACAATTCAGCTTGTAACCCGGTCTCATCACAGTTCCATATATGATATGGACTATATGAATGTTTCTGATAGGCATTGGACATAGTGTCATAGAATTTGTACATAATTGCAGGGCGCAAATTCAAGGCTCTACCTCTATCCATGCCTTCTATTGTTCGTAATTCAAGTTTTGGATGTCTTTTCTTGAACTCTACCCACCATGACTTCCTTGGAAATCCATATCTGAATGGATTTGGTCTTGATTGATAGATTTTTGCAACATTTGACTTGAGCTGTATCAACTCCAGCCCGTGGCCCATTTCATCCATCTCCTTACACCAACTAACAACTTTTTCCTCCTCCTATTCAATGAAAACTGTGAGAGGCCCTTTCCTCTAGGTATGAGTGAGACCATTTAGCCAACAATGCATTGAGGTTGGTGCAATCCCATACTTTTTTGCAGCTGTTCTCACATAATACCCATTGTATTCGACATCGTCAATTGCTTTAATCATGCCCTCTTTTTACCAACCTCTGATAGCACTGATCTTCTTGCTTGAACCAATTACCTACACTACAGGTGCAGGTGGAGCAGCACCATCAGGATCTGACATGAATTGATCTTCACCATTTGCATCTCTATTCAAGCCAACAACATTCTCCCGTGGCTCCTCATCTAATGTATCATGTTGTAGCTGTGCACCTCTAGTGCCTCGCCTACGTGTCCTCCTTATTTGAGCAACATAATTTCCGCTTGCCATGTTTTCAACAACTTGTATGAGAACATGGCAGAATTGTGATAAGAAAAATGAGATGAGATACAACATTGCTTATTTGCAAATTATATGTCCACTTCCTCCTATGTTTCCCCACTGCATTTTACCAAAGCTTCTAATCCATTTCACGCTAAGCATAATGGTGACTAGTTGCAAGGGAAGGTTTGTTGAAAACTTTTCTAGGCCAGTTTGTCATCTACTGAGTGTTTCAAAGTTGATATGTAGCTTTTGTTGACATGGCATCCATATATGAACCTAGTTATTGACATAACAAGTTTGCAACAAGCTTGCAATATGCATACATATATTGAACCTAGTTATGGATTCCCCCAGCTACTTTGTAGTACATACCACTTGATTCTTTAGAATACTTGAGTCATTTTGGTGACAATGCTCATGAAAAGAATAAATTTGAATTTGTCTCCATTGGCTAAAGGAAAGATAGTTGGGAACAAACATACACATAAACTTATGAATTCTTGACTGTGATAATTGTAATTCTATGCATTTGAAACCTTATAAAACATTGTGTGAAAATTGTAATTCTATGCATCTGAGCAATTATTAAGCATTGGTTGTGATAATTGGAATTCTATGCATTTTAAAACATATAAAAAGTTGTCATTGAAAATACTTGAGCCGAGTAGGTTATGGGAGGGGGTGCTCTTCTAAGCAGTTCCAGTTGTGAAATGCAAAAATAGTGAAAAGTGCTAGAGATTACATGTGATTTATAACCCGCGACTCTTAATTAAGAATGTTGGTTGTTATTGGCATGGATTGAAAACTTATTTTTAGGAATGTGTGGTTGTTATTGCTTGGAGAACGATCCAAGGGCTAGCATGGTTGATCCCTGTGCGTTTGATCAGTTTAATGGATCCTTGTGCTTTTGATGGGTTTAATGGTTGATTAGATGTGTTCAGTGGTATGGTTGTCATTAAATTCATAGCATGGTTGATCCTTGTGCGATTAAATAGTTTATTCGATCATTTTGCTTGTGCTTTTGAGGAGTTTAATGGTTGATTAGATGACTGAGTCAGTTTGGTTGTCCACTTGTGCGATTCAACATGCAAATTCAAGGCTGCATGCTCCTTTTTATTTATGCCGCCTTATCCCGTTGTGTTGATTGATTTAATGGTTGATTTGTAGTTAATTGATTTAATGATTAATTGATTAAATTCTATTTAATTCATTTCCAGGGTTGGGTGGTGGAATGGTGTGACAAGTGAGGCTGAACACTTCATTTTGTTTACTTGTATAGGTGGGGATGGGTCTTGGGTTAATATTGTGCATGAAGCTTGGTAGAACAGTTTGGTATGTCATTCGTTGGGAATGATTTGATAGTGCATGAGTACTGATGGAAAGGAATACTTAGGAATGTTTAAGGTTTGATAGTGGTTTTTAGTCATAACACCACAGGTAGTGACAGTGACATGATGTTTTATAAAACTTGTCTGTTAAGCACAAACAACTGGACATAAAGGCTCACTTTTAGATCATTTGTAGGCCTAGACAATTTATGGGCATTTTGTGAAAAACTTTTGGAATTTATGTATATATTTAATACTATATTTAAGCTATTTTAGTGAATCTTTATATATATGATTTGTGGAATGTTAATATGACCGTTTCTATGACCACTTCTGTTACTTAGACAAATATACTCACCACCTTTTTCCTCATCATCGATTGATTGTTCACACTATATTAAACATTCTCCTCAGTGCCTCACTAGCGAGAACCAAGATAAGCATTTGACTTCATTGATCGTACTTGAGCGTTCATGTTAAAACCACAATACAACTGTAATTATTTGCCATGGCTCTTTCCATGATGATTCAGTTCATCGCCAAAACTATTGGTCACTCATTTAAAGAAGCTTGGGTAATTACAAGGGCTTTCTTAAGCCATTAATATTTACGAGGAATATATTAATAGATAAAATAAAAGTGTAATTTTGTAGCATTTGTGTCTTAGTGTTTTCTGCAATAAATTTTATAACATATATAATAAATTTTATAGGAACTGTATAATGCTAAATAAGAATCCCGTATTAAATGTAGATAGTCCTTTGTCATCGTACTAACTCTGTTTGATAGTAGAATGTCCACTACAATTTAGATTTAATGGAAAATCTAGCGATTTTGATATGTACTTGATAGGGACGTGAGCAAATCGCATCATGTACGTGATGGCATTGGAATCCATGGAATTGCAGAATGCTCTGTTTTGAGCTTTTGAACTGACCTTAAAGCTTCTTAAGTGAATGGAAATCTTATGATTTTCGCATGTAGCATTGTATTCACAAATCACAATCCAATAATTCAAGTATTCATATTTGCAATAATCTATTCATATTTAGATAGTTGGATTCCAAATAGGGAAAATTTTAAGGATCCGTAATTTTCTTAAAGTGTAGAAACCTTGGCCAATTTTATTAATTATCCACTTTCCAACCTTAAAATATTTGGTGATTTAAAAAAAATAAAATTCAACTTTCTAAGCATTTTATATAGTTTTTGGACAATTTTGACGATTTTTAGAGTAAAAAATTTTAATCCTATGAAATTTGAGCAAATCATATTAGGAAAAAAATGGAGAGTAGCGAATTTGTTTTGAAAATAAAACTAGAAAATTAGCTCATGAACTAATTTTTACCCTTAAAATTTTCCTTGATTCCAAACAAAATGTTTACACACATCCACATTTTCAAAGCATTTGCAAAGCCCCTCTCAAATCTACAAAATACCTCTCAAACTTACATAATGCCATTCAATATGTGAGTCCCTGTATAATGCCTCTCAAACTAGTGGAATGCCATTCAATATGCCTCTCAAACTAGTGGAATGCCATTCAATATGCTGATGATTGTGGTTAAATAGTTCTCCAAATATATATATAATATATTGTATGCCTAATTCTCCATAGTTATTGGGCTCAAATTAATTTTGATTACCTTCCAACTAGTTACTCTTAAAATAGACAATACTTGATAAATTATTCTTAAAATAGACAATTATTTATCAATTGGAAATTAAAACCCTCCAAATGTGTCCTTAGTAATATTTGGCTACTGAAAATTGACATGACATGAGGAATTTTTTTTTTAATAATCTCACATGGCTTAGAGTACGTTGGACGAGAGAGACTCAACCTTTATTTCAGACAAGGAAAACGACTCACAACATCGTGCAAAGAAATCCAAATTCATTTTTTCCTTTGAAGTTCATTGCAACCATTTTTTTAGTTTTTATTAGATTTTGTTCCATTGAGTGGTGTTTTTTACTGAGAATTTTGGTTGCAACCCGATGGCTCTATGTTGCTTTTGCTAAGAGAGTATTATCACACTGTTTATAATTAGTTTCTTTCTCATATAATATTAATTAAATTTGGTAAGTTAAATTTATCTTTTTTAGTTTAACATTTAATATATTAATAAATTTAAATTAGTTGAACATAATAGGTATAGCCAATCATTTAGTTTTGTGAAGATGGCTAATTGTTAAACAAAAGTTAAACATTAAACTAATTAATATAAATATTAAACTCTTAATCAAGATGCATTTGAGCATAATAAGAATACGACGACCATGAAATGAATTCTCACTTTACATTTGTTACACTCACCTTAATCTTGATATCCACTCAAGAAAGTCCAAAGTTTAAGATGCTATCTAAACACTTGGGTGTAACTAATGGATTACAAATTTATAGCAAATTACTAATGGATTACAAATTTGAATGCTTGGATATAAATAGACTATAGTCAATACTTAACTATTAACAACTATTTATAGATAATAAATACATTATTACAGTAATTCATTTTTTTTTGATATGGACTACAAATAAGTAATGAATCCATTATTACAACAATCTTATTCTTTTGGTATGGATTACAAATTGCAACAGTGTTTTCCAAAGTGAACATTCAATTCATCATCAAAAGAAATCAATCTAGAAACAAACGGTTTATTGATATGGGCAATGCTCATTCATTAGCATATCCATGTAAGAGGCGTCCACTTTCATGCCATTCTATTAGGCATTTGAAAGATGGTAAAGATTTGGAAGGCATTAATCATATTTTTTCTAAATTTATAGATGATTTTTCTGCATAATTTTGAAAAAAATTGGTTGTAATTTTTCAAAATTCAATTTATCCAATCAAATTTAGATTTTGTAAAATAAAAAAATCTTTGAATTTTAATTATATATATAATTCTTTATAGTTGAGTTGAAGGATTAGTCAGCATATATCTTTACTTCATCTTGAAATATTACATGTATGCTTCCTTCATATTGAAATATTGAAATTATGACCATCTCTTCAAATTTGATTCCTACAACCTATGAAATTTGGAGCTGGGTTAACCAAAACGCTCTCAACTGGCAGCTCGATTTTTGTCAAAATAGCAATATGGAGTGCTTAGATCGCAATTTTGGTAGTTTTAAAATTGGGCAATTAGTCTAGGCCCATCCCAATTGTTAAAATTACAAATATACAAAAATAACAATTTCTAGTCAAAATTTTAACCAGTTTTGGACCCAAAATCGCCAGAAAAACAGGACCGTTTTGGTTGTCTTTTTATTCTACACAATGAAATTTGGCTATCAATATCCACCCTGCAACCCAACATTTAATACTGCTACGACTGAGATGTGATTAATAAATCTAATCCAAATAGATATTGATTACCTTGAAATTTAACCTCTCTCGTGCCAATCCACGAGTTTGAACAGCCCTGCTAGAAAAAGGGTACAGTACTCCCGAGTCCCACTGTCAATGTGGGTCCTGAGTTCCAGCGATTCTATGTTGAACAAGGCCACCCCGCAAAGCGCGTGCACAGTTACGTCAAGTTCACGCGCACATCAAGCGTCGCTCTACTCCACGGTTTCACGTGGGAAGCATCAGTGGTGGGTAGGATGAAGGACAATTATCCTCTCCCTATAATTCCACACTCAAACCATGGGCACTGGGCAGCCTCGATATAACATCATATTGACTTATACACAATGCACAACTTCGATACATGACGATTGTGATTTTCATTTTCCACAACTGGGTGAATATTTTCTACTCTGTTACAGAGCAATAAATGCTGTGAAGAGCACTGGACTTCAAAATCCAGGACGAACATTGGCAGAGCATTAAATACTCCTGAAAATAATGTATACTTCCTTGAATCTCAAGTCAATCAGATTAAGCTGTGTTGTTAAGTTGTTGATATGATCAGCTGTGTTGTTAAGTTTTTGATATGATCATTGATATCCAACAAAACAGAGTGTCCCCAAAAAATTGGTTGATATTTCAGAGTGAGAAATTTTTATCAATTAAGTGTCAATGAAAATTTCTGAATAGTATTTTTATTTATCAAAATGTTTAGTTTTTGGCTTTAATATGCATCTTTCATCAGTAAATGTACTGCGACATAGATTTCAACTTACCATCCATTAAATAAGATAAAAAAATCCAGATAACAGCAACAACAATAAATGCATTGTTACAGATACCTTATTGTAATCCAACTGAAGTCCCCACATTGATGCCTTATGATTACGGCTATGATACAATAATGATGCATTACACAATGTAAGTTGACTTGTAGCTGTTTGAACCACGCCTATGATGATGTTATACAACTGGAAACTTCTCACAGACTGCGGAACCCAATAATTCGACCCTGAGGATTTCATCATTCCACCCGGGTAGGCTTTCTAAACGCAAATCTGGAAGGGCCCATTGCTTGATACAACAAAAAGCAGCCTTGCATCTTACGAAAATATGGCAGATGATGAAACCCACTTGTGAGAACTAATTAACTATAAGAATCGCAGAGGGCAGAGTTTAATAAAATCCAATACAAGGAGATGGATCTCTCGGTCTTGTCGTGTTTTGTGGCAGCTTTCGTCTTTCTGTTTATTTTGGTGAGAACTGTGATTAAAATATGGTGGAAGCCTCTTCGAATGAAGAAGTACTTCGAATCGCAGGGTATCTCGGGTCCCCCATACAGGCTGCTTTATGGAAACACATTGGAAGTGATTCAAATGATGGAGAAAGTCAATTCGGCTCCCATGGAGCTGTTGAGGCACGACATTTTGCCTCGGGTTCTTCCTGAGATTCATTCTTGGACAAACACCTACGGTAGAATTCTCTGTAGCCATACCTGTTTTTTTTATTCTTAACATAGGAACTTGAAATATATGTTTATACACGCAGTAGAAATAGTTATAACGCAGGTTTGATTATTTGTTGTGTAGCTCGATTGATTGATTATGTTTCATGAAACTTCAAACGTTTCATAAGTTCTGCTTGATTTATTCATTTTTTTTCTTCATTTCAAAGAACTTTGGATTGTGATTTTGGTTATATATCTATACCAGTTCCATCTCTCAGAATATAATGTGGATTAATCAGTTATATTACGATCATGGGATGGGATGGGATTAGAGTGGATTATGTGATTGGGTTCGAAAGGTTACCAACATTTGTAAGTTTTGGTTTAACAGCAAACCTTACATGGTATCGGAGAGCTCAGATGATCAGATACTGGGATTATGTGATTGGGTTCGAAAGTTTACCAACATTTGTAAGTTTTGGTTTAACAGTAAACCTTACATGGTATCAGAGAGCTCAGATGATTAGATACTGGGATTATGTGATTGGATTCGAAAGTTTACCAACATTTATAAGTTTTGGTTTAACAGCAAACTTTACATTGTATCAGAGAGCTCAGATACTGAAATCATGGGACTGTGCAATCAAATATTGAATTTATAGGACTGTGCTTGGTTTGTAAAGTTTATCTATATAGATTTTGATGTATCTAACTGCAAACATTAGATATAAATTTTGCTACTAATTCATAATGCAAAATGCACAAACAAGTTAAAAATGGGCTTAAAAAAAACCAAAACCCAAAGGCAGAGTTCCTTCATGGGCAGAAGTGGATCTATCCTATTTTAGTCTATGTTTTGGTGAATTTAAATTTAGAACACTCAGCACAAACGTTTGATGATAACTGGAGTGACCCTTGTCCCAGCATGCTGACAATTTTTTAATTGTGTTTGCACTGGCAGGCGAGAATTTCGTGTACTGGTTCGGTCCTGTACCAAGAATTGTTATTCCCCAGCCAGAGCTTATCAGGGAGTTGCTCTGCTGTAAATTTGGACAGTACGAGAAGCCTGAGCCGACACCGCAGTTAAGGCAGCTCTCGGGCGATGGTCTTGCGAATTCTCGAGGAGAAAAATGGGCCCGACAAAGAAGACTTATCAGTCCCGCCTTCCATGTCGAAGCGTTAAAGGTTAGTCTTTCCTAGGGACTCGCTTTCCTTGGATTTCAATTCCTGTAAGTGGTCCTTAACATGGCAAATAGAGTTCAAAGTTCAAAGTAAGTGGTCCTTAACATGGCAAATAGAGTTCAAAGTTCAAAACCAGTTGGGTAGGATTGTTTATTGGTCTGTTGTGACAAGGTTTGAAGGGTAGGCAACAACTGGGATAGAGTCTCACCTCGGTGGGCTTGGAGACGTCTCTGCCCCTGCTGAGTTACAAGTTGGATACACCCTTGGGAGGTTGTTGTTCCCATGGTTAAAAAAAAATAATTGATTTTTTTTTCAATTTTAGTTTATAATTAGAGTGATAGGTGTTAATATCTTAGAATTAGGCCTTAGATTGAAGGAGGTGTGACAAGTGTACTGTATTGATTTTTTGGTTGTTCAAAATTAGAAATAAACAAATATTTAAAAAATAAAATAATTGGTAGTTGATGCATGGATAACTATTGGCTCATGTATACATGAATAACAAATAGTGACATCAACTACCAATTATTTAATAAAGAAAATAACAGGTAGCTAAGGCATAAATTGCGATCTATCTTTACTGACCACAAATTAAGTGGCAGTGCTAGTTTTATTTAATTAAATTTTGTTTCTAAAAATTTTTTTTTATTAAATTCAGAAAATTTAAGTTAATGAAAATTTTAAAATAAGCAAAACATTGGAAATGTTGATTACATTGTTGACCTTTTTAATTTTATTTAATTATTTTATTTGTACATCAATGATCAATTTTAATAAGGTTTTATATTTTTAATTCTAGATTGAATGATGGTGGAAAGTGGTTCATTATTACAATACTTTGAAAATGACCTATTTCAAAATCATAAGAAACTTAAATTCTCTGAAGATAATTACACTAAAACAGTGTGCAATAATTCAGTAGGGTACTTCGATGAACATGAATATTGTCAGTGGAACCTAGCATTAACATCGTTCTTTTCCTCTCTGCCAGTCTATGGTGCCAGTGGTTGTGGCCAGCGCAGGCAATATGTTAGACAAATGGGACCAGTCAATCTCTTCTGGAGTTGAGGAGATAGATGTACTGGAAGAATTCCGGAATCTCACTGCCGATGTCATTGCCAGAACTGCGTTCGGTAGTAGCTACATGGAAGGAAAACACATATTTAACCTGCAAACTGAACAAGCGATTCTCGTGGCTGAAAGCTTCCGTAAGTTCATTATTCCAGGATACAGGTAATATATTCTCACCGTATGAAAGTTTACAGCAATATAACATAGTACTTCATTTTCTTGCAGTTGTCCTTTCTCCTTATAATAATTGGAAAATGATTTTTTTTTATCAGCCAAAAAAATCATATTATTACTATTCATATGTGAATTAAATAGTACAAATATCTATAAATCTATATAATAGACTTATCAAATAGTCCAATAAAACTGTATACAGTTTCAACATACTTCATAAACATAAATACTTTTTCAAAACTTTAAAAAACATTACTCCATACTTTCAATCAATGAACCAAAAAAGATATCCAATCAGATATCTTTATCATAATTCTGGTGTTTGCTTTAAAATATGCACTTATTTCAAAAAAAATTATTGTAGTTGTAGCTACCTGAAACGCTTCAAAATTATTCCCCAAAATCTATTGGAAACATAACCCTAAAATATAAATTGTAAACCCTATAAAACCTTATAATGTAAATCCTGTCTCAGTTGGTAAGGTTGGTAACTATGGTGGCCGGCCATAGGTTTAGGGATCCATTCCTGTGGAGGTCCTGGGCTATCTTTGATTCTCACTGAGCTACCCATGATTCCCAAGAAAATAACAAAGTAGTGTTAAAAAATTAAAAAAAAAAATCTCAACTAATAATGCAAGGGTTATCCTTCGTTTTACTACAATTCTTTATAAATTTACAGGTAAGAAATTCGTTTTACTACAATTCTTTATAAATTTACAGGTAAGAAATAATTTTGAGTATAGTAATGCAAGGAAATAACAAAGTAGTGTTAAAAAATTAAAAAAAAAAATCTCAACTAATAATGCAAGGGTTATCCTTCGTTTTACTACAATTTTTTATAAATTTACAGGTAAGAAATAATTTTGAGTATAGTAATGCAAGGAAATAACAAAGTAGTGTTAAAAAATTAAAAAAAAAAATCTCAACTAATAATGCAAGGGTTATCCTTCGTTTTACTACAATTCTTTATAAATTTACAGGTAAGAAATAATTTTGAGTATAGTAATGCAAGGGTTAACGTTTTACTACAATTCTTTATAAATTTACAAGTAAGAAATAATTTTGAGTATAATTTCAACACTAGATAAACTAACTCTTTATTCAAATTTTATTTCGTTTTATTACAATTCTTTATAAATTTACAAGTAAGAAATAATTTTGAGTATAATTTCAACACTAGATAAACTAACTCTTTATTCAAGTTTTATTCCAGTGAAGATTTTATAAACAGATGTACCCAATAATTAGTGAAGTACATTTTTTCTAAAAATAATAGCTAACAAAATTTTAATATTAATATAACAAAACAAAATTATACTACCATTAACTAAATACAGAAGGAATAAGCAGACCTTACTTACTTGGACTAATTGTATTTGAAGAATTTTTCTTATATCTAACTGTTTATTCAAGTTTTTGGATACCATTAACTGAATACAGAAGGAATAAGCAAACCTTACTTACTTGGACTAATTGTATTTGAAGAATTTTTCTTATATCTAACTCTTTATTCAAGTTTTATTCCAATGAAGATTTTATAAACAGCTGTACCCAATAATCAGTGAAGTACATTTTTTCAAAGAATAATAGCTAACAAAATTCTACTATTAATATAACAAAACAAAATTAAACTAGCATTAACAAAATTCTACTATTAATATAACAAAACAAAATTAAACTAGCATTAACTGATTACAGAAGAGATAGACAGACCTTACTTACTTGGACTAATTGTATTTGAATAATTTTTCTTATGTGAGTTTGTATTGCCTCTTCAGCTTTCTCAATGTGGGGAGCAACTCTCCTTCCAATTAAACTTTTTAGTTGAAATTTATTTGAAATGTAAGTTCCATGTGACAGCATAATTGTTATTTATAGATGTTTATATTTTATAATTTAGCGTAAAGGAGATATATTCTCTTCCTAATTCCATGTGACAGCATATAGAGTAGAAATATCCTCTTCCTAAATTGCAAGAAGATGACAGGAAATGTACGGTCAATATATATATATAGAAGTTGTTTAAATGATCTACTATTTCGCCAGAAAATAAGGAAATTGTAGATTATTTTTCCGGCCATTGCGACCCAAATCTGACTACTAAGAGGCTTAGGCATAGGATATTGTGAAGAAACAGATCCACCTGAGACTTATTTTGGATATTGTGAAGAAACAGATCTAGATATGGGTCGCCATCGCCCGAAAAATGATCTACTATTTAGCCAAAGAAAGGATTTCCAACCCAAATTGTAAATCATTTAAACAAATCGTAGATCATTTAGATAACTCATATATATATATATATATATGAGTTTAGATGTGATAATTTGTAATTGAAGCAGGGATGATGAGAAGTTATGGAATGTATAAATAATTGATAATTCTTGATATTTAACTTATGGTCGAAACATCGATGGACCGACTGTGAAAGTAATATGCAAAATCATATTGTTTCAGCTTTTCATTGAGCATATTCCTAATCATGGGTTGTTTCATTCTAGGTTTTTACCCACCAGAAGTAACTTGAAAGGTCGAAGGCTAGACAGAGAAATTCAGAGATCGCTGAGGCAGATAATCACAAATCGCGAGAAACATGCGACGGTGGAAAGAGTTGAGAACGCCTACGGCAAAGATCTCCTTGGCTTGATGATGGCAGCCAACAAGGATGAAGTGAAGAAGCATTTGAGCATGTCTTTTCAAGATATGATCGATGAATGCAAGACCTTCTTCGTGGCCGGGCATGAGACAACATCCATTTTACTGTCATGGACTGTCATTCTCCTTGCCATGCACACTGACTGGCAGGAATTGGCCAGAAAGGAAGTGCTGAGCTTATGTAACAATGCAGCTCCGAATGCCGAGGTTCTAAGTCGCCTGAAAACAGTAAGAATCAAAGCAATTACCTTCATATATCATTAGATAGCAATCTAATCTGCATTGTTCAGCTTTAATTGATGTATAAATTTAGAACGATTACAAGTTAGAATCAATCGTTAATAGAGTGTGCTCATGTGAAATATAGGTAAATATGGTTCTTCACGAGGTTTTGAGGCTTTATCCACCATTACCGTTAATGGTGAGGAGGACATGCAAAACGATGAAGCTGGGAAGCCTCACTCTTCCAAAAGGCACTGAAATTGCAATTCCAATCGCTGCAGTTCACCATGACCAAGATCTGTGGGGGGAAGATGCAAAAGAGTTTAACCCACAACGATTTTCTGAGGGAGTTTCCAAGGCCGTTAAACATCCGATGGCGTTTATGCCTTTTGGATTAGGACCCAGAATCTGTGTGGGTATGAATTTCTCGACGGTCGAAGCCAAAGTGGTTTTGGCTATGATATTGCAACGGTTCTCTTTTGTTCTTTCCCCTGCATATGCCCATGCGCCTGCTCAAAATTTCACAATTCGCCCACAACACGGTGCGCAGCTTGTTATTCATAAACGATTATTTGTATGAATATACATTAAAAGAGGCCGCAAACCCTTTCAGGTTCTCGACAGTCTCTGTGAATATGCACTTTGATATGTTAACTTACTCGATCACAATCACATTAAAAGTTTCTTACTGTATATTGATAAACATAGAACATGAAATACAAAATTTGTGAGAGGTCACAAAATTTGTGAGAGGTGAAAACATGAAATTGTCTGTGTAGGGTTTAAGAAAGATTTCTAACAATCAAGCATCCCATTCTAGAAGCGGCAGCTGCTGAGATAATACTCGATCTCGAGTAAAACAGGAAATTGTCTATGCTGAGATAATAATTGATCTCGAGGAAAACAGGAAATTTTCTATGTTTAGGGTTGAAGAGTGATGTCTAACAATCGATGTGGCTTTAGCTTTGTATAAAGCTTCATGATTCGATCAAATTCATAACTGCAAATGCCTTAGTAAACTTGCATCGATTCTGTAGAAAATGGAGGTCTAACCCATAATTGCAAATGGAACATTGTTAAATTTATTTAATTGGCAGTTTTACCAAATGAAACATTGTTAACTTCTCTTAAAGAGTAAAAGATTAGCGACAGATACTACTTGATCTTGAGGAAAAATAGGAAAATGTCTGTGTAAGGTTTAAGAGTGGAGTGGAACTAAGTAATAAACAGGGAGAAGTCATTGAATCCGATGGCTGTAGAATTAGCACCCAGCGTAGCCCCTAGTGGTAGGAATCTGGCAGATTAAGAATGGTCTAAATCTTAATTTCTGTTACTCAAATCTAGATTTAGACAATTTGGGTAGTTTTAAAATCAAGTATTTCTGTTACTCAAATCTAGATTTAGACAATTTGGGTAGTTTTAAAATCAAGTATTTTAAGAATTGTTTAAATCTTAATTTATGTTACTCAAATTGTCTGTTTAGGTAGTTTTAAAATCAAGTATTTAGTCTAAGACCACTCATCATGATTACTGAAATAACAGCATTACTGAAATGAGCGTTTTCGTTTGTTTTTATCTTACCCGGTACTAATTCATATAACTTTGGAGGAAGGATCAGTTATTAGCTCTGCTAGAATGAGACGGAAGATTCCGTGTGGGATTAAACATAGATCAAACTGGATCTATTTGTCATTATCCGGCATTGTGTTACCGGGTACGAAGTTTGTTTGTTTGAGGGAGACTGGGGATCGCCATAGCTCTGTGCTTCTATTGGTGGTGTTGGCAAAGGTCTGTGGTGATGGCCAATCCCATAAACATTTCAATAGATGCACCCTTTGTGAAAATGTACGTAGGGGTATTCAAAGTTGTGAGTCGTACATAATGAGATTCAGGATATATATATATGTGTCGTCTAAAAGTAAGTTTGAGGATTTGTTCGTTTGGTTAAGATTTGGTCGGAATTGGGTGATATGAAATCTAAAAATCTGGTGATTTGTGTTGATTAAATTGTTTTTCTGAATATCTAGATAACTTTAGCAGCCTGAAAGACCCCGGGGCATCCAAATTATGCAGGATTAATACTGTTATTTGAGATTCTAAAACGTCTACCTGGATTCTGAAAATTCTTGTCTGAAAAACGATTTTGGCCAGACTAAATAGTAGCAGTTTTAGACAACTCGTATATATATATGTAAAAATGTAAGGGTAGCAAAGAGAATGGGAGCTGGTGGAACTGCTACTATGTAATCTCACAGTAAAATATTTAACGCTGTTGTTACTGAGTTCTGAATAGTTGGATGTTAATAATTCATCAATCCAACCTTTTAGAACCTAGCAACAACATTAAATGCTCTACTACAAATTGATTATTATTGTTAATATAAGAGAAATACAACAAAACATAAACAATCTTGAAAAGAATAAAACGAAATAAAAAGACAGGGTTGAAAAGAATCCTATGGCCTACAATATAAGATAGCTGGGAAAGAAGAGAGTACAAAAAGACATTAAAAAAACTTAGCACATCAAATCACTTTGGCATCGTAGCAAGGTCTTTAATTAAGTTTACGCGTTACATTCTTTAATTGATCAAATTTGACTTTAGGGAAGTTTTGTATAATTTGAATTTTTAAATTAAAAACCAATTCATACTTATATTTATTTACTTATTAGAATGGAATATAGCGGTAATACTGTCAAATTTGAGATTAAAGGAAGTATTTATAATTTTTATTTTTATTTATTTATTAGAAAGCAATTCAATTCTTATAATTACTTTTTATTATATTAATAAATAGATGTATATTTATATTGTGATTTATTAAATAATAATAAAATATAAAACTCCATTTTCATATATTTATATTTTTATAATTTTGTTATTAATAAATAATTTTATATTCATATTTTCATAATTACTTATTATGTTCTTCTTGAAGCAATCATATAATCATATTATTACATATTTTTATATTTATTAATTATATTACAAATCAATCTATATATTATATTCATTTGTATGAGTGTTAGAGACAAGCCCCTTGAAATGATAAGGTCATGGTCTCGAACCCATTGAAGCATTGTCAAGAACACATGGAAACATGAGGCAACACATGGAAGCATTATCAAGAACACGTGGAAACATGAGGCAGTTTAAGGTATGCATTCTTCATACAAGGTTCACAACATGTAAATGGGAGACCATTCAAAAGGGGAATAGATGATGTATTTTGTTTAGTTGGTTGTGATTTTGTATATCTCTATTACTTTTGGTAATGAGAGTTCCTCCTACACAACGCACTTGTGCAAACAACATGTCGTTAAACAGTGTTTTGATGTTGAAGATCATGGAATTTGATGGTTTTGCTAGTATAAGGAAGATGGAGGTTAGTTGCCTCAAGTTATGGATACTTACATTTTGTTTATGCTTTCTTATTTTCACTCTACCCATCTAAGTCACTCCATGAGAGCTTCAAGTTTGCTAGTTAGAGTCTTGGGTTCACCTCTTCGAGTCTTGGGTGTGCTTCATAGAGTCTTGGGTTCACTATAAAGAGTCTTGGTCTTTCCTCTTTGAGTCTTGGGCACACTACCTTGAACCCTGGGTTCATTTCTCTGAGTTTTGGGTTCCCACAGTACTTAGGCCAATTGTTGGGATGGAAGGACATCTTGATACCTATAGAGGATGGGTCTTACTAGTCTTGATGGGCGACGATGAAGTTGAAGGTGATGGCATTGGTTAGCAAAGGCATTGCTCAGTTTAGTCCATGAGGAGCATCAATAGTCATGATAGGGAGGAGCACCCCCTAGCCATTAGGTAAGAAAAGGAAATCCCTACTCAAGGAGGATGTTGAAGGAAACTGGAGAATGCCAAGGCAAAGCTGTCCCAAGAATTGTAGCATCTTCACTAAGAAGGAATACAAAAAGCTTTCCAGAGCTCAATAGGAAGCCATGGTTGCTAGGAACATATACTTTTTAAAGCACAATGAGGAAGTCAAAGTAGAGATGAACAATGTGGGGAAGAAAGCCACACTAAAGATAGAAATGACCCCCACTAAAAAGGTAAATATGGAATCTTTACAATGGATTTTTTACACTGGTATTATTAGGAGAAAGGATACACAAGTATCCAATATTGAGATTTACTGGCTCATAAAATCTCTAAATGCTCAAGCCATGGAGGAGAGAGATACTCAACAACAAATTCAAATATTATGATAAAATTGGAATTTATGGAAGGCAAATATGATGTCCTAATCAAGGAACATTAGGGATTGAAAGTAGTAGTTCTCAAGGAAGGAAAATGAGTAGCATTCTCCAAGAAAAATGAGTAGCACTCTCAGTTTGATTTCGTCATTTTCGATTCGAGTTCTAAAAATAAACAGTAACTTAAACTCCCATGTAAGCAGCTTTTTTTCTTTAAATTTATTTATTACAAAAATATTATTCAATTTTCTATATTATAATTTTAAAATAAAGGATCAAAACTAAATTGTTACCCTCAAATTCAACAAGTTATAGAAATGCTTAAAAACAATATATTTTTTTTAAATGGTTTCTATTTTGTTAATAAGCTTTCACTCTCTAACTATTTCCTCAAATACCAAACTCAAATATTCTTCCTTTCCTAGGAAACTTAGATTTGTAATGATGCAAATCTTTATTTATTATAATAATTACATATTTATATGGTAGATTTGTAATGATGCAACTCTTTATTTATATTGTGGTAATGATAGATATTTTTATTTTTAGAATTGCTTATTATATTAACAAATAATTATAAATTTTTATTTTTATAATTACTTATTATATTAATAAATAATTATAGAATTTTATTTTTATAATTACTTACTTTTATATATATATATATATATATATTTTTTTTTTCCCCGAAAAAAAAAGCGTAATTTCATTTCATCCAAGGAGTACGAAATTACATTGATCAGCTCACTCATCTAGAGTGGAGTATAGTACTGCAGAGACAGTTACCCTATAATGTTCCCAAAAAAAAAACTATGATGTTCTCACTGTGTGAACAGTAACATCTATTACAAAACACGAAGAATATACTTCATCGGTGCCATATAAACAGATACAGAATGTTTCTATGTCTATATACAAAACAGTTAAAGTAGCAAAAAGTTCAGTTCAGTCTCCACAAGAGAATAACACCAGTGACTGAATCAGGTGCCATGGACCCAAAGTCCCATTCATTCAATAAATGGTCGATGATAGAAAACCTGCACATTCCCATTCAAAGATTCAGTAATCTTCCAAATGCCGTCCCCCAAGGTGAGTCCCTCCTTGGAGGCCGCATCCACCTCAGCATTGTTCTCACGGTAGATGTGTCTGCAAGTAAAAGTATCCAGTGTGAGAGTGGCATTCTGAATTTGATCCAAAACAGAGGCAATCCTCCGGTTGTTGCAGAGATATGTGCCATTAACCCAATTAACCACATTCAATGAGTCCCCAAAGACGTTCAAATTCAGTAATGAAAGTTCCAAAGCATAAGAAAGCAGCAGCTTGAGGCTAAGTATTTCAGCCCAATTGTTGGTTCCTCTTCCGAAACCAAAGGCCATCACATAGAAATGTACAGGGGAGATGAATAGAACTACTCCTCCCCCACATGAGTCATTTTGACAGGCCCCGTCGAAGAAGCCCCAAGGCTGAGATCTATCAATATCAACAGGTAGAATAGTATGGGGAGAGGATGGCTGCCGGACCCGTCGGAGGGCAAGAAAGATCCCACAACTATTTATTACCACTTGAGCCGGAGTGCCCAATTTGTCTTTAAACAACCCACTGTTGCGCATGAGCCAAAGTCCCCAGTTCGCCACCGGAGGGAGAGCTTTAAAAGGTTTCAATGCTACATTGTTAGTCCAACTCCTCCATGCTTCGTCAATAGAGTTGCCGGCCCAGGGGAGAGGTGTTTTTAAGATGCGAGAAGTAATGTTCCAAACCTCCTTGGTGAAGTGGCACTGAAGGAACAGGTGTGGTGTAGTTTCCTCGCACAGGTTGCACAAATAACAACGACTAGGCCCATGGAAACTGCGCTTCTGCAAGATTTCCCACGTTGGTATCCGATTAGCCAAGGTACACCACAGGAAGAGTCTGGCTTTGGGAGGACAATGGAGCTTCCAAACCGTTTTCCACCACCAAGCCAATTCTCGTGGCTCATGGTTTTCAGAAATCCACAGATAACCACTTTTAGGAGTGTAGTTTCCCGATGGATCTCCATCCCAAATTAGAGTATCTTCAGCATCGTTCAGAAAAACCTTTTCCCTACTAAGAGTTCTACAGTAAAGTCTTAATTCATCCATAATCTCCGCTCTTAATCCAAATGAGTCCGGCCTCCTCCAAAGAGGTCTGCCCATCCAAAGATTTTCCAAATCCGCTAAATGACAGAGAGTTATAATACCTCGTTGCCTCAGTGCTTCCATCAGATCATCAGACAGGATGTGCTGATCGATGCATCCGACCCAGGGGTCGCGGCCGATCCGAAACCTTTGACCATTACCAATATCCCAGGCGAGATTGTGCTCTATGATATCGAATGATTTTACCAGTGATTTCCATATGACAGAGCCTCCATAATGCCTCTTGTTAGGAGATCTTATCCAATCTTCCACCGAGTCAAGTTCCACATATTTCTGCAGCATAACCTTAGCCCAGAAACCTTCAGACTTGATTAAACGCCAGCCACACTTGGCAGCCAGGGCCTGTGAGAAATGAAAAATATTCTTGAGGCCCCAACCTCCCAGAGCTTTAGGAGCAGCAATTCTGTCCCACCTCACCCACGGGGTGACATGAGCATCATCCTTCCCATTCCACAGAAAATTAAAACAAATCTTCCTTGCTGCTTCCAGTGTCCCTTTAGGTATCCAGGCAAGTGACATCCAGTAAACCGGAATGGCTTCCAGCACCGACTTAACAAGAACAAGCCTCCCAGCACGCGAGAGCCACCTGAAACTCCAGCACTTCAACCTCTTTTCCAATTTATCCAGCAACCAGGTCCAATCTTTTTTTAAATAATCATTAGGCTTTAAATTGAAACCCAGGTATTTTAGCCCATCCGAAAGGTTGAGGATCCTGAAGGGAAATGATGTGGTGTATAAAGTAAGATCCTCCTCCCGCAGAAGAGAGACAGAAAGGGTGGATTTTCCTTCATTAATCTCCATTCCAGTAGCAGTTGAGAAGAGTTGCAAAATCTCTTTAAGCCTAACAGCGTCTAAGTTAGAGCCAGAGCAGAAGATCAGAATATCGTCCACAAAAAGCAAGTGAGTTAGTGAAAGTCCAGGAGCTACCAAAATCCCTTCGAAACCGCCAGACTGTTTGGCTTCCGTGATGGCTCTACTCAAGCTCTCAGCCACCAGCAAGAATAAGAGAGGAGAGAGAGGACATCCCTGTCTTAATCCACG
This sequence comes from Larix kaempferi, assembly GCA_027924585.1. NCBI lineage: Eukaryota > Viridiplantae > Streptophyta > Pinopsida > Pinales > Pinaceae > Larix > Larix kaempferi. The sequence goes on along the minus strand of BSBM01000397.1, from coordinate 3,992,541 downwards.
GCCAGAGTGAAAGAACTGGGTTGCTGCTCCATTCAGTAAGACAGAGAAAGAGACGGTGGTAATACAACTCATAATCCAGCGAATAAAACCGATCTCAAAACTTAGGTGGGTAAGCATGAGTCTGATATACAACCAGCTCACCTTATCGAAAGCTTTGGACAGATCAATTTTGAGAATAGCTCCCTTCAGTTTATTAGTCTTAATGCTATGCATCCCTTCCTGAGCTATGCCAATAGCCTCATGAATTTGGCGCCCCTCCAAAAACCCGAACTTCTCTTCAGAGATGTGAGTGGAAAGAATAGGTTTGAGTCTGCTAGCAATTACCTTAGTGACTATCTTGTACACACAGTTGCACAAAGAGATAGGCCGAAAGTCGTTTAATGTAGTAGGAGTATCCACCTTGGGAATAAGTGCAATGAAAGTGGAGTTAATGCTGGCTGGCACCCTACCAGTTCTTCTCGAGTCTTCCACAAGTTCAAGCAGGTCATTCCCAATGATATCAAAGAGAGCAATAAAAAATTCAATCGTCCACCCATCGAGCCCTGGGCTTTTGTCATTCTGAAATATTGCCATAACCTTTTTTAATTCCTCCCCTGAAATGGGAGCCATCAAGTTCCTGTTATCCTCCGCCTCCACAAACCTAGGAAAAAGCTGAGCAACCTGGATCACTTCTCCAATATTCACTCTCTCACTGGCTTTGAAAAGGTCCCTGAAATGAGATATCCCCACCGATGCCATCCCTTCAAATGTTGACCAAGAGTTACCTTCAGCATCATCCAGACTCCAAATGGTATTAGCAGACCGCCTTCCATTAGCATAGGCATGGAAGAATTTGGAGTTCTCATCCCCACTTTCCAGCCATATAGCACGGCTTTTTAGTCTCCAAGTTTCCTCTAACTGAAGAAGCATATGATTCCTCAGATTTTCCAGATGTACCAAACGATCCTTTGACTGTTGAGAGCTGAATCCTCCTCCCGCTTCTTCCGCAATAGTGGATAATTCCCCTTCAGTGTCTCTAAGAGTCTTATCATCCCTCCTCCTTTTCTCAGCAGCCCAAGCCTTGATGGGTTCCTTAAGAATCCTGAGATTTTCAGCAAAATGAAAGGCAGCAGAGTGAATCGAATCAGGATGAAAGGGTACCCAGTGTTGCTGAATCAGTTCCAAAAAGGTCGAGTCATCCAGCCAGACTTTGTTGAATTTAATAGGAGCAGGAGGTTTGTTGGGACCGTCTTTCATCTCCAAGAATATAGGTTCATGGTCTGAAATGCCCCCTGATCCAATCCATTGTCGAACATAGAAGGTTGACTCCACAAGATGCTCAGAAAGTAGAAACCGATCCAATCTCTTAGCCACATTGTCCTGACCAATTCTCTTATTCCTCCAGGTTGGCTTAAGCAGTACAGGTTCCACATCAATCCAATTACCTTCAATTAGCTTCCGAACAAAAAAATTTGTAATGGGATCTACATTGGCGTTCGGCCCCCAAACCTCAGCATGACCCAAAGAAAAATTTAGGTCACCCCCCAAAATCACCGAATCCCCCCTGAGCTGATTCCTCCTCAGAAGTGAGTTCCAAAACATCTCCCTCTCACAGTAAGGTCCATATATATTGACAATAGTAAAGGTACGTTCAGACTCCAGGAATTTGTAATAAATTCCCAGAACCGACTGCATCCCCCAACTGGATGAAACACAAACCCTCGCTTCATTCCAACCAATTGCCACGCCATCGGATCGGCCCCTAGCAGCCAAAGCTTCAAAGCTCCACCCTGGAAACCAAGCCTTAAGCCTATCGATAGCCTCAGCACCGCCACACATTGTTTCTTGTAAAAGTAGAACATCAGGATGCTCAAGTTGCAGCACCCGTCGCAGGGCTGGTCTTTTGGAGGGACCAGCCAGACCTCGACAATTAAAAGACATAATCTTCATCACAACCCAACCAAGTGGGCATTTGCTGCTCTAAGTGCCCTTTCAATTGAAAGTTGAGTGCCATTCCGAAGATCCAAGCGTGCTCTGGATTTAGCCTGTGAGATGAAAGACTTCCTTCCCCTGGTTTTGGGTTTTTTAGGTTTTTCCATCCCTAATCCTCCTCCCTTAGCTTTGTTCATGGAGCGTAGGTAATACCCAGACTCCGAGGATCCGGAGGTTGAAGGGGCCTCAGCCATCACTTGAACTAAAACAGGAGAATCCTCAGCAGTACCAGTGGAGGGACAGGAAACCCGGGTGATTTCCGTCACAAGGGAAGAGCCAACATCATTCGAAAGAGGGGGTAATATAGCTAGTGGCTTTGTAGAAATATTTAAGTTCCTAAGATCATCCACCCAATCGAAACCAAGAAGAACAAAGTTATTAAAGAAAAGACTGAAGGAAGGGTTTAAGAAAGGAGCGAAAAAAGTACCAGCAGCCGTGTCGGGAACATGTGCCAGTGCCAGCGAGGAGGCCTCCGGAGCCTTGTCAGATTTAAAGACCTGTTCAGTCTCTGCTGTGCCTGAAGAAATGTTCAGCTCAGGGACAATGCTGTCCATCTCTTGAATGTTCGCCACTTCCAATTCCTTCTCCTGGGTGTTCTCAGCAATCTCATCGATAATGGGATTCTCTTCAGCTGAGAGTCCCAAATCCTTTCCTTCCTGCGCATCTTCGTTCCTTAAATCCCCTTCCTCCTCCACACCGGGCCTCCTCTTCAAATTCTTGCCAATCCTCATACGAACAGGCAGAGAGAATTCAACTGCCGGGTGTCCATACGCATGACATCTTCTGCATCGAAACGGCACATTTTCATAGTCCAGAGTTTGAGTGAAGCAGTATGGTCCCCAATTTAAATTTATACTCTCAAATAACCCATCACGAACATTGATGCTAACCAGGATCCGAGCCACCTTCTGAACTGCAGTTGATTGGAATGAGAGGTCGGCTTCCAAATAGCTTCCCAGAATATTTCCAATGCTCCTAAAGTGATCTTCTGTCCAATAATGCAAGGGTAACCCAGGAAGCCGAACCCATAGGGGGATAGTATCCAATCTCTCATGGCTAGCGTCAAAAAGCGGGCTCCATGGCTTGAGAAGTAGTGGCGCCTTGAAGATAGACCAGTTTAGACTGAGTGCCCATGCTGCATGTGCATCCGAGTTAAAGTGGAAAGCAAACCATCCTCCAGAGAGTCCCACAATCCGTGGAACATACCCACAGTGACCCAACCAGACACTGGAGGCCCACTGAATCACCGAATGAAGGCTTACTGCCCTGCCATAGACCCTGCCCACCAGTACAGAGTTTACCATTTCAATAATCTGCTGAAAACCGATGTCCTCTCCCAAGGCGTAGTTTGGTGCTCTACCGGAGTTCTTAAGCCACTTCCTACGCGTCTTCGCCCGAGGGCTCTGAGCACCCACAGGATCAGCACCAGAGCCAGCAGCCTTCCCTACCAGAGCACTGCCCGAGCTGGAGAAGCCCCTGTGTTCGGCCCAGTCCAAAGCCATAGCGCAATCACCTCCTGGCAGGACCCCACAGTCATTCAAACCCTGTAAAGCTTCATGTGCGTTCGACGCCCCACTTAAACCCCGCACCGGAGAATCAAGTGAACCCTCCGAGAAGAGCAGGAATTCAGGGAGATCTCCAATTCCATCGCTAACCGGTTCCGGAGAGGGCTGGTGCGGGACCGAAACTCCCCAGATTGAGGCTACCCTACTCGACGCTGCAAGGCCTTCACCGTTTCTATCCCAAAGAGGAGAGGCCAAAATGGAAGATGCCGGAGAGTAAACAAGGGGAGCCGTTTCAGCGGAGGTAAACAAACCTACGTTCAGAAAAGAGTCCGCTGAACAGCCGCTGTCAAAACCACCAACGCTCTTCGAAAACCGGGAATCGCCAGGTGGCGAGCTCCAAATGTCGCTAGGGTGCAGCGTGTCGCTACTGTAATCCACATCATCTAAAGGCTCCATCTCCGCAAGGATCAAGAAGCTACCACAGGGGAAAGTAAGAATAAGCAGTAAAAATACTTACCGCTGTTAAAACCAACAAATCGTGACCATGGAACCAAGGCTAATCGACCAGGGGAACCGTGCCCTCGCCTGACATCTCTGACGGCCTGTTGCCGTCTGCCGAGGGCATGGCTGACGCCACAGTCGTGTTCAGACTCCTGCCGCCATCCCATTACTTACTTATATTATGGTAATTATAAATTTTTTATTTTTATAATTGCTTATTATATTAATAAATAATTATAGAATTTTATTTTTATAATTACTTATTATATTTAGGATAATGAGATACTTTATTTATATTTATTTTGGAGAAAAAACAATTATATTAAAAAAAGAATATGTATAAATAAAAAAAGAGACCAACCTAACTAAAAAGTGATTCTCTATGTAAACTATATTTTTACATAACAAAGAGGTAAACACCAATATATTGCTTTACAAACACAAAATAGCATCGTCTATATCAGATATAAACATGACAAATACACAAGGCTTTTCCATTTCCTCCTGCTCTCTTCCTTTATAAAACACTAAAGAACTTTCATCTGGGAGGAGTGCCTATTTGGAGAGGGAGTCTACACGAATACATTGCTTTACAAACACAAAATAACATCGTCCATATCGGATATAAAAATGACAAACACACAAGGCCTTTCCATTTCCTCCCGCTCTCTTCCTTTATAAAATGCTAAAGAACTTTCATCTAGGAGGAGTGCCTATTTGGAGAGGGATTCTGCCTTATAGTTCAATTGTCTATAGTTCAATTCCTTGTAGATATGTAAGGAAAACAACAATTCAAAGGACTAAATAGAAAGCTTAATTTGGTGAATTAAATGCTTCAAGTGAGCCACTTCTACTTTGTCCTTCTATTGACCCATTTGATAACACTCTTGGAGTCTCCTAGGCCATGCATCTTATAGTTCAATTCTCTGTAGATATGTGAGAAATACATCAATTCAAAGGAAATAGAAAACTGAATTTCGTGAATTAAATGCTTCAAGTGAGCCACTTCTACTTGGTTCCTTCTATTGGTCCATTTGATAACACTCTTGGAGTCTCCTAGGCCATGCATCTTATAGTTCAATTGTCTATAGTTCAATTCCCTGTAGATATGTGAGAAAGACAACAATTCAAAGGAATAAATAGAAAGCTTAATTTCATAAACTAAATACTTCAAATGAGCCACTTCTACTTTGTTCCTTCTATTGGCCCATTTGATAACACTCTTGGAGTCTCCTAAGCCGTGCATCTTTTTTAAATTCAGTTTAGTTGTCAAATAAAAAAGAGTCCATAAAGTTGAGAATTCAACTTTGATAAGAAAGAAATGGGACTAAATGAGGAATGATTTATTTATATCTATAATATTAATAAATTAAATTTAAAATAATTAAAATTTTAAAAAATTACAATAATTAAAAAATAATAATAATTATAAAATAAACCAATATAAATACATTTTAATTTTAAAATCTTGTTTTATATAAATAAAAAAATACTCCTTTATTTCTTTTAATCACTATTTATACTAAAAAAAATTAAAACTGAAATGGATATATACTTTATTATTAATAATTTTAAAAATTAAACATTATTAAACATTTTATACATATTCTTATGATTATAAAAAATACATATTTATATTTTAATAAATATTTAAATGAATAATTATATATTCACATTAAAATATAAATATTTAAATGAATAATTCTATATTCGCATTATGTGTGGATGTATATATAATTGTATGTTAAGATTATTTGTTGTTTTTTTTTTTTTTTGTGCAAGGGGAATCGATATTTGGAGATTCGTGACACGGGGTCTAAGGATCCAATCTTGCTACCACTATATCCCTAGGTGCCCCACACACTCCGCAAGCATGGGACACAGGTAAAGCTGGGTGTGATTTGAACTCGTGACCTCCAATTTACAACCTGTGACTTCATATCAAGTGAACCACCAATGAGCCACACCTGTGACTTAAAATATAGTTGAATTATGAATATTCTTCACTCATTAATATAATTAGCATCACTTAACTTTTTTATTTGGAATTTGAAAGGACTGCTATAAAATAAATCTTGACAATATAAAAGAAGACCCTTTCTATCCACCCCAAATTGTAAAATACTAACACACAACATCCAAAGATTCTATAATAAACATCCAAAAGTTAATGATAAAATATAACCGCCTATCAATATAAAAATTTACAACAAATTAATATATTAAATTTAATGATTTATTTTTAACATCCATATTCAATAAATACGGATTTTTTTAAGTTATCTATTTACATGCATACCAATTACATGTAAACATAAACATACCATTCAAAAAATAAAAACATAAATTACATTATCTTTATTATACAATAAAACATTCTTAAACATAAGCATAAACATGTAAACTCTTAATACACAAGCTAGCAATTAATACCTGTTGGCTACTTTGGAACTCATTTATTAATAAATATAGTAACGAGCGTACAAGATCGGGGCTCAACTGAAATTTTTCTCTCTAGTACCAATAGAATAGGTTCCATGATGAATACGGCGAGTTTAAGGCTTTCACCCATTCATCATGGCAAGACGTTGGAATGAAGAGTATTACTTTGAGGCCAGGTCTGAGGAGGTTTTTGGCGCTCTGAGGTTTTTTGGCGCTCTGAGTAAGGTCTAGAAATTGAATTCTCTAGAACAACAATGGAGAAGCTTGGGCTCTTCTGCAACAACCATGGAGTTTTTGAACCTGTAGATGGGTGGTATGGCTATTAAGGTTGTGGGTATTGAACAGTTTCTGCCCAAGCTGGTTGATGTTGTTGGTTGTAGTTAAAAATGGAGACTGTGAGCCTAAAATGGGTGTGGTAGGTTTCCTTTGAGCGATGGGTGGATGAACGGGGTTAAGGGTCTTGGGTGATGTTTTTTTTAAGGTTGGTTGGCTTGGTCGAAGTGTGGAGACCAAATATAACCCACTAAGATTGTCACTTGAGAGATATGGGATTGGGTTTGTCGAGGGTCACCATTTTCCCTTGGATTAGTGGGTATTTGATAAATGTCAGTTAACTGCTCAAGTCTATAAAAAGGAACAGCAGAAACATGACTTACTGACTTGTATCTGACTTTTTTGGCGTTTAGTATTAGATGGCGGCAGCTTCAAGCCCTGACAAAACCCCCTCACTATCTGATGGCTGGTGGGAACGTGAAGTTCTACAGAAAACAAACGAGGAATATCGTGCCCTACTTCGTCAACGTGTTGGGAAGGTAGCCTTAAAAAATGATATGGGTCTCTCGGTGGTCAGGAGGCATGGTGTATCAAGTTGAGGCTCCCACTTCATGACAGGGATATCCATGACAAATAGGGCAGAAAGGAATAATCCTTTAGATTCTTCTACTTTTCCTTTGGTTGCTGGTAGGGGTCGGGGTGGGTCTCAACGCTCTGTTCTGAATGATGGAAACATTAAAAAGGTGCAAAAACTGGCATTTAAGGGTCGAGGCTGTGGAAATGATAATAGGAAACTCTATTGGTTTAGAGGGGGTGGCTGCTTTATCTCTGAAAGCTTTGGTAGGGAAGTTCTCATACAAGGCAATGAACCCAAAGGATATTGGGCTCTAAGCTTCTACAACGTGGTCACTCATCATTGGGTATACCCCTGATATTCTGATTCTGAATAAAGGGTGGTATGTCTTCTTTTTCAAAATGGAGGAGCATGCTACGAGGATATTAAATCAAATATGGATAAAAGGAATTGAAAGCTTAATGCTCAAGCGATGGAACTCTAGTTTTGACCCGGACAAAGAAAGGATACGATTTCTTCATCTTTGGGTGCATTTGCCAGGGTTCCCACTACCTTTATGGAACCGGGAGGCATTTGAGGCAGTGGCTAACTATCTTGGTAAATTTCTTTTTGTAAGGGAAGGTCACCTTAAAGGCATGGATAGGCGAGTGGGCAGGGTTCTGGTGGAAATAGATATGGCGAAAGGCCTTCTTGAGAAGTTGGATATCCATTGGCGGGGTAAAAATATTCTCTCAAACTCTTGATTATTGGGGATTTCCCTTCCATTGTTCCAGATGCTCGGAGGTGGGACATTTGTGAAAGGATTGTCCGCGGTCTTCATCGAGCACTGATGAGGATGAGTCTGGGGATGAGGTCTTGGCTTGGTATTCTGATAGTAATGATGACTCAGGGGATTTAGCTGGAATTAGAGATGATTTGCCTGTGGATGTACCCTTGTCGGCTCCTACGGTAGATCAGTTTGCAGCTTCACTTTTGGGTAAGCTAAACCTTTTAAAACCTTTATTTACTGGATCTTTGAATGAGCAGGAAAAAGACTTTATTATTTCTCTTGAAAAAAAAGGAAATAGTATTGGAGACGAGATCATTGGGGGGGGTCCCTACTTTTATCAGGGTGTTGATTTCGGGGATGGTGTTTAACTAAGGGATGTGTCTCCAGTCAGGCCGGGTGGTTGGGGTCTCCCTTATCGTGTTCTCTCCATCTCATTCTACGGACCCCTATTTTCCTGCTGGTACCGTTATTCAGAGTTTATTCCTCCATTGGTTCATAGGGGTACATAAAATGTGCAATCGGGGCCATTACATGATGGTGTTGGGTCTAGCAAGGTTCTAGATCCTTTGTATACCAGTGGGACTCAGGATCATCCCTCTGTTTTTGGTTGTAAGGGTAATGCTTTGTTGAATCCACTTATTACATATGTAGGAAATATGCCTGTAGATTTGGTTCTTGAGGAAAAAAACACAACTTCTATGAATATCACTTCGATGCAGAAGGCAAAAGGTATTGTCCAGGGGGGTTTAGCCAGGAATTTTTCGCCACTACATACTCATAGTGGCCGGAAGGGGGCTCCTATTCCTCCTCTATCATCTTCTTTTCATTCAGATGTTGGTTCGGATCTTGTTTTACATACTACATCCACTAAACGGGCACTTAGAGATCTGAAAGCCTAGGCACGGGTGAAAAGATGAAGGTTCTCTCCTTCAATATTAGAGGGATTGGGGGCCCTTGGAAAAAATTGTCCCTCAAGCGATTGATGGAGATGGAGTCTCTGGAAGTATTTTTTTTGCAGGAAACCATGGTGTCGGCCGAGAGGGCTCGGATCTTTTTTCATTCTGTTGGCCAATCTAGGGGTTTATTAATTGCTTGGAACCCTAGGCATGCTAACTTGATGGCTTATGGGACTCATTGGGGTATTTTAGCTACGGGGCATCTTTTGGGTTGTACTGGGGCATGTAATCTACTAAATGTTTATGCTGCTTATGTGAATAGGCAATCTTTCTGGGAGGAGCCAGATTTCGGTGATCTTCTAAAACTTCCGAATCTAATTATGGTTGGGGACCTAAATCTAACTTTATCAGATGCAGAATGTTGGGGAGAAAAGTGCAGATTGGGCCCTTTATCCAGCTATTTTCAAGATTTCTTCTCTGCATTGGGCCTAAATGATATTCAGCCATTTCCTTTACAACCTACCTGGAGCAATGGTCGGATTGGGGCAGATTGTGTCTCTAAGCATTTGGATAGGTTTTTGGTGGCGGATGATTTGCTCGATGTGGTCTTCAGATATAGATCATGGATTAACTTGTCTAAGATTTCGGATCATTGTTCGATTCTTTTGGAACTTGACTTTGATGACAAAAAATAGGTTTATCCATATAAAATTCAATCATTCATGGATTAAGGACAAAGATTTTAAAGTGTTGGTTCGTGAGTATTGGGAAAATACTCCATTTGAGATCAATGAGTCTCCATCATATTATCTGCTCAGAAAACTCAATGGATTAAAATCTGTTGTTATGAACTGGGAAAGGCGACGAAAAATGGAACAATCCAGGGAGCTCAGGATGATCGAAAAGGAATTCAGCTCGGCTATGCATATTAAAAATCAAGGGTCAATATTGGCACATCGGTCCATAGTATTACTGGAGAAAAGGAGATTATTTTTACTCTCTAAGGAGGAGGAGTCCTAACGTCTTAAGAGCAGGGCGTTATGGGTCTCATTGGGTGACAAGAACAATAAATTCTTCCAAAAATTCGCTGACTGTCGGAGGGTACATAATTCTATTTGGTCTATCAATACAAGTGATGGTAAGCAATTAAATAGTCAATCAGAACTCAGTGAGGGGGCTGAAGCATATTTTAAACAATATTTTGAGGATTCGGGGACTTGTAGAATGGGTGAACAGATTAAGGTTATTCGAGAGATACCTCATTTCTTTTCGGACCAAAAGGGTAAGGATATTTTCAAACAGGTAACTCTCCTTGAAGTACATAAGGTAATTAAGAAATTTGCTTTGGCTAAGAGCCCTGGTCCAGATGGCTAGACAACAGAGTTGTTCACTGAGTTCTTTGACTTAATGGGCCCCGATTTATTGGCAATGGTGGAGGAGACTAGGATCAAGGGTAGTATCCTGGTGGCACTCAATTCAACTTTTATTGCATTGGTCCCTAAGTCTACTTTACAGGAAACGTTTGAAGATTTTCAAACAATTTCATTGTGTAATTTGGCTTACAAATTGGTTGCAAAGATCATTTCCAATCGAATCAAGCCAGTTCTCTCAAGGGCTATATCTTCAGAACAATTTGGGTTCTCAGCGAACCAGCAGATTCTGGATGCTATTGGGCTGGCGCAGGAGTCATTTCATAGTATCAAGACAAGGAAAAAGAAGGCTCTGATTCTTCAATTGGATCTGACTCGAGCTTATGATAAAGTCAATTGGGGTTTTCTTCGAGTGGCAATTATACAAATTGGTTTACCTTGGCCTGTTAGGAAATGGCTTATGGCTTGTGTCTCCTTGGTACATTATTTAGAATTAGTAAATGGCAACTTGACAAAGTTCTTCCCTGCCACTCGAGGGCTACATTAGGGGTGCCCATTATCCCCATTACTTTTTTCTGATTATGATTGAGGGCTTTAGTAGGCTTATCACGAAAGCAAAGGAGGATAAACTGATTGAAGGTGTTAAAATTTCCAAAAATAGTTATGTTACACACCAACTATTTGTGGATGACGTATTGCTATTTGGAAAGGCTTGTATTAAGGAATGGAGAAAATTCAAAGAGTTACTGGATCTTTTCATTTCATCCACTGGTATGATCATTAATGATAAAAAAATATTTCTTTCTGGAACATCTGCTGGATGATCAAATTAGAATGGATTTGACAGAATTATTTCATTATAATTTCAAGGCATTGGTGGAAGGAACTGTTTATTTGGGATATTACATCAAGCCGAATGCATACAGGATCTTCGATTGCAATTGGTTGCTTAAGAGATTTGATAAGCGGATTCACAAATGGTGTTGGCGTTTGCTGTCAATTGGGGACCAACTAACATTAATCAAATCGGTGCTTCAAAATATTGGTGTGTATTGGCTCTCATTAAGTAAGGTTCCCAAGTCAATTTTAGCTCATAGTCAAAGGAAAATATTTAGTTTTCTATGGTCTGGGCAGAATGTGAAAAAATGGCATTTGGTGAGCTGGAACAGATTGGCTTCTCCTTTCAGATGGGGAGGATGGGAAATAAAGAATATTTATCATTTCTTTGCAGCTTTGATGGCCAAGAGTATTTGGCATGGCTTATGGTTGATGGTCCATGGGGTATGGCTGTGAAGGATAAGTACCTATAGGGCCATTCAATGCTGGATTGGATCAGATTGGGGTGCACTAAAATGAAGGGTGTTTCCAACATATGGGCTGGTCTACTATCTGCCTTACCGATTTTAGTGAATTGGTTGGCATGGAAGGTCGGTAATGGCCGCCGGATATTATTGGGAGTTGATTCACTTATTGGTGGACCTTCTGACTATAATTTATCATGGGAATTAAAAGCATTCCTCAGATCTCAGGGTTATATCACTCTGCAGCATGCTTCTCCCTCGACGTTCTCAGATTCTCCTTTGCAGGTGTGGCTTAATGTAGATCAATTGGGCTTGAGGGGACCGATGGCTGTTGAATGCTCTAGATATACCTTAGCATTGTACAAAGGGAATATCATGCTTTCTGTAGAAGAAGATTCAATGGTTTGGTCTCATAATCCTTCTTTGGGCACTCTCACAGCCCGTATTGATTATGATACTTTTTTTCCCTCGGCTGTCTCGGATTTTTGGTAACATAAGGCTGTATGGGGATGGAATATCGGTCTGAAGGTTAAAGTATTTATCTGGTTAGCGTTGGCAGGAAATTTTTTATTCTGGACAAACATTCAGTGTCGTGGTATGTTTTTGGGCTAATCAAAGGTTGGTGGCTATTGTTGTGGTGGTTATGTGGGAGTTGTGGAAGGCCAGGAACTTGGCCATTTTTGAAGATAAACACATTACATCTTCCTGGGTGGCCGGGAGGGCGATGGCGGCACATTTGGAGCAGTGGGATTCTTCTTTGGTTACTATCTCTTCATAGATTTGCAGGGGTCCTTCTGTTACATTATCGGGATCTTTTGGGAAGTTTGACGGTGCTTCTCAGCACTTGGTCTCTTCTTGTGGATCCAATGCTTTTATTCAACTTAATGATCAGGATTATTTTAACATTTGGATGAATGTGGGATTTGGTACGAATACCCGTAGTGAGGTATGTGCCCTGTGGTGTCTCTTATATTTTTCTAATGTCAGGCAGTTGCAGCTGTCACATATTGCTGGGGATGCACTTGTGGTGGTGAACTGGGTTAATGGTTTGGGTCCGATTAATGTTATCTCTCTTAGGCCCTGGTTGGAGAAGATCCAAGCTCTCCGTGAGATTTTTAATGACATTCAATTCATCCATATTCTCAGGGAGGAGAACTCGCAAGCAGATTCTCTGTCGAAGCGTGCTCTTTCTGCATTGGAAGGCCATTTATTTTTTGAATTTTGGGTGGATGAAGTTCTCCGGGAGTTGGGTAGCCCTTTTTTGTATGATGTCTGATTGCTGTGGCTGGATTACTGGTTTTTTGTTGCTCTCTGCATTGGCTATCTTTTGGTGTTTACCATTTTGTGGTGGTAGTATTATTTTGGACTCTTGGTCTATTGCTTGTAGACTTATTTCACTGTTGGTGTATTTTTCTCCTTTGCCATGGTGGTTGTTTTCACTATTTGCCTTTGGTTGGCGTATGTATTCCTCGTTCTATGTCATGGTTGGCATCTTTCGGTTGTATTTTCATCATATACTTAATAGTAAAGTATAGTATTTTTATCGTGTGAAAAAAAAGAATAGGTTCCCTGATATCCTCTCTTAACCTAGCCAGAAGTTGCATCCTTGTTTTGATGTATGTTTTTGTCCATTGTGTCCTTTTGTTGTTCTTATGCCTACTTGATATCCACGTCTTGCCTTAAACTATGTTTTTCCTATTCTTTTCCTAGCTTTCTTCCCTCCTTTCTTGTGCCTACTACCTACTTGTTTACCTTTGCCACGCACTAACTATTGCCAGAGAACCAAAACCAAATGACTCAATTGATTCAGTTGTTTAACTAGTCCCACGTTTTTCTTTGTGCTTGTGGGATTGTGATTATTAATACCATTTATTGGACCTTGTTTTAATGTTGTGTGCTTTCTATAGATCTAAGTTCTTGAGACTTATGAATTATCATAAGTCACAACCGAGAAATCAACAGGCACAAGGAGGTCGGTCTGTACATCCTTATTAAAAACTACTTAATGTGAGATACAATCATACAAATTCTAAGCATTCACTTTTCAAACACATATAGTATTTCTCCTAGACATTATTATTGACATCCATAGTTTTCCAAGTGGATGAATCTTATGCCTTCATATCACAGTGTCACAATGTTTAAGGGAAACAAATATAGATGGCACCACCCAATCTGAATGCTCATGTAGGCATGCATCCCCAATCCAAAACAACCATTGCATGACTAATCCAAAAGAACCCTTGCATGAGTTCAGTTGTCTATCATATTAGGCAATGAAATCATATTTTCTAAGTACTTAAGTTCCTACTCAATGCAAAGATTGACTGCTTTGCAGCCACTCTTGTTTTTTTTTTTGAAATGAATGTTGGAAGATATTAACCAAATAGAGACTTTAGATATTAACCAAATAGAGACTTTGCCTAAGTCAAGTATATTTAATCAAGCAATGGAACAATAATAAGTTTTGCATGGTTTTAGCACCCCACATTAGGAAAACATGAGAATGAGATTTTTAATTTTGATTTATGTTAATCTTTTGTTAATAAAAAGAATCTATCACGCCCACGAAGCATATAATAAACGATGAATGGATGTATTGTTAAGACACTCATTATATTAGGTGATCGATTCAAAATTTCATAGATACTAGCTTTAAAAAAAAACTCTACCACAATGCAATACCAAAACTATGCATGTCAACCTTACTTCTTTTAGTGGTAGATTGCAAACACTCCATAAACCATGAAGGTACGTAGATTGTTATTTACCATTTTTTTCATGGATATGAGTATAATGTCCAAGGAAATGATAGTTAAAGGCATGGATATGAGTATAATGTGCAAGGAAATGATAGTTAAAGGCACAATGTGTTTGATCCTCTAAAAAAATATTACAACTTCCATTTAAACTCAAAACAAATGAAACATTTTCTATATTTTAATAGATTCACAAGATTTTGTGTTATTTACTTAAAGAAACATTTTATAAAATATATATTTTGTTTTTCCTCACAACTTCACAAAATTCTTTATAAATATTCTTGAATTTTTTAAATAAACTTCAATTAATACAACTAGAAAGAAAGAACAACTTAAGGACCTTAGCTAGGGTTTAAAAAAAATAAAAATAAATTTTAAAAAATATATATTTTCTTTTTCCTCACAACTTCACAAAATTCTTTATAAATATTCTTGAATTTTTTAAATAAACTTCAATTAATACAACTAGAAAGAAAGAACAACTTAACTAGAAAGAAAGAACAACTTAAGGACCTTAGCTAGGGTTAAAAAAAATAAAAATAGATTTTAAAAAATATATATTTTCTTTTTCCTCACAACTTCACAAAATTCTTTATAAATATTTTTGAATTTTTTAAATAAACTTCAATTAATACAACTAGAAAGAAAGAACAACTTAAGGACCTTAGCTAGGGTTTAAAAAAAAAAGATGACAAGTAAGATCTTCTTCATAAATAGAGTTAAAGATCACTGTGTAGTCTAAAGGTTCTACAATTTCAAATGGAAAAATTTGATCTTTCCGGTACGATTTAAAAAAAAAATTGACATAAATTTAAAAAAAATTTCATTACAATTTTCAAATTCTGAAATTTTGGGTGTCCTGGGGGCTTTTGATGGTGTTGAATCCATTTCTACCATCAAAATCACCATTAAAACAAAATTAAATTCATATTTTGCAAAATAAAAAACGTTAGATTCCTATGAAAAACCTCGTCAAGACCAAATCGTCGAAATTTTAGACAACTCCAAAGATGACAATCAATCCCAAAAAAATAAATATTGTGCACACAAATCACATATATTGTATTAGAAGTGAATATTCATTTTGCATCTTCCTATCTTTGTGATCCTTAATCACTTAAGAGCTAACATCTAAGTGAAGTCATTCATTTCAAAAGCCATCATCTTTATCTTTAGAGTTGACCTCTTTATAGACATGAAACAAACAAAGTTCATTAAAAATTGACTATCTTTTTTCCACTTGATCACATATAAGGTATAGAACCATATTTTCCATTTTATATATACCTTTCATCTTGTTAATAACCATCAAATTAAGGTGATTTGGAAGCAAAAAGTCTTGCCCATAAAAGAGGTTGAAAAGTCTAATCTATATGATTCAAGAAAACAAAAGAAAGAGTTATAGAAGTCCATGGAAAGTTAAGATGTAGGATTATCGAATATGCTCACTCTCCAACTTTTTAAGACTTAATAAACTTGCACATTTATGTTTTATTTCCAAATGGTGGTATTTTCTAAGTAGGCCCCTATGCTAAATTATAAATTACCAAACCATGGAAATATGATAAATAGGGACTCTAATTGAGGAAATATGATTGACAAGATTTTGATGGAGGAACATTGACCTATTGTTAGAGTTTCATAGAAACTATGATTAATATGTAGAGAAAATTTTAAGGATCCATAATTTTCTTAAAGTGTAGAAATCTTGGCAAATCTTAATAATTAAAAATTTCCTACCATAAAATGTTTGACTATATTTTTATAAAAAATATTCAAATTTTTAAGGATTTTATATAGTTTTTGGACAATTTTGGCAATGCTTAGAGTAAAATATTTTTATCTTGTAGAATTTGGGAGAATCCCTTTAGAAAAAAATGGAAATTGGCGAATCATTTTTTTTAAATCGAAAATTAGCCCATGGGCTAAATTTCACCCCTAAAATTTTCCCTGTCGTTGTGATCTTTAATGAAGGAACTCTAACAAAGGAACTCTCACTGATAGGAACTATGATTGACAAGAACTTTGACTAAGTAACTATGAATGAGAGAAACCATGACTGGGGGACTATGGTTGGCAAGAATTATTCCCCGGGATTTGTGACTGACAAGAATTTTGATGAACTTTGATCGTTAGGAACTATGGTTGGTATAAACTTTGACTAAAAAACTATGATTGACATGTTTATTGGTGGAACTATGTCTGTGTGTGGACATATATACACTTTAGATTCTGCAATTATTTCCTTATAAATTTGATTATGTTAATGTATGTTTTAAGTACCTTGGATATTTTATCAAGCCAAACAAATATGTTAAAGAAGATTGGTATTAGCTTTTAAATAAAGTGGAAAAAATAATTGGTATCTAATGCTACAAGTGGTTGTCCATTAGAGGTAAATTAACCTTGATAAAGCTAGATCTTATTAGTATTCTGCTGTATTGGTTTTCTCTAGCTAAGGTTCCTTTGTCTATTATCAATAATCTAAGGAAGATAATGTTTCAGTTCCTTTCATCTAGTAATCCAAATAAAAATAGAGTTCATTTGGTAAATTGGGAAAAGATCTCTTTGCCAAAAAAGTTGGGTGGATGGGGTGGGCTCAAGAATCTTCTTTGGTTTAGTCTTGATTTAAGTTTGAAGAGTTTGTGGAGGGGTATATTTGGAGATAGCTTGTGTAGTGAGGTATTAAGGGAAAAATACATGAGGAATAGTTAAGTGGTTGAGAGGATTAGATTTCCATAGAAATCTATGTCTAATGTGTCAAATTTTTGAATGGTTTTGTCAAATATTTTCTTTGGATGGGCTTGTGGTTGTCTTGGAAAATTGGCAATGATAAGCAGGTTCTTCTTGTTATTGATCCTTTTGTGGGTGGGGAGGAATTTTATAAACTATATTCCACTCTCATTTCATATTTACCAAATAATGGATTTAAAATGTTGGCACATGTGAAAGAACCTAATGATTTTGGCTCTGCAACTTCATATTGGATGTTAGCTAAAGATCTGGGCTTGGCAAGTGATTATGCTTTAGAATGGAATGCTTTTATTGTTGGTCTAAATCATATTGGCATTAGGTTAGTTGACGAAGCGGATAAAATTGTTTGGGATTGAAAAGGATTCAGGGGGTCAAATAAGTGTTAAAGAGGCTTGCGATGTTATTTCTACAAATTTTGTTGTTTGCGTTGAGAAATGGTGGTATGTAAATATTTGGAATTGGAATATGCCCTTGAAGCTAAAATGCTTCACTTAGCAATGCCTTGAAAATAGGACCATGGTCTGGGAGAATATTGTGAATAGAGGTTTTTTTATGCCAAACATCTGTTGTTTATGTTCTTAGGATGGTGAATTTGTAAACCATCTCTTTGTAAAATGTGTTTTCACAAATAGTATATGGAGGGAGGTCTGAATAGAAATTCATATTTTTAATATTTGGGATGCTGGTAATTTTGATCATAGCTTGAATAGATGGAACAAAAAACTTCCTCAGTTTAGAGAACTCCCTATCTTTTTTGAGCTAGGGGATATGGAGAGCTAGGAATGCTCTGATATTTGAAGATCTAAAGCCAAATATCTCGATTGTGTTTTTTGGTATTGTGAGATTTTTCGAAGAATTTTTTTTGAGAGAAGAAAGGAAAAATCTTAAAATCGGTTTCTACTCCTTCTCTTTCTAAGGGTTTGTTTTATGGATTTTTCAATGGAGCGTCACAACTGGGAAGATGTTGGTAGTGGTATGTGTTTATATTTTTCAGACAAACATTGGTACCAAATTTGGATGGGATGTGGATTTGGCTCTAATACTAGAGTTGAGATGTTGGGACTTGTGGGGACTTTTAAAGTTTGCTTTTGATAAAAATATTCAGATTCTTCAGGTGTTTGGAGATTCTTGAGTTATTGTGGACTGGGCGGCTGGGAGTCTTCTCTTCAGGTGGGGCAGAGTATTAGAGTAGTGGTGTAAAAGAATTAAGCTACTTCAATTCCCCTTGGTTGAAGTGACATTTCAACACATTTACAGAAAGTTCAATGGTTGTAGTTGACATGTTATAAAAAAAGGCTCTTGGTCTGCAGGAAAGATTGATTTTCTTTGAGGAAGCTTTTGACAACTCTGTGGTGTCAAAAGGTTCCTTTTAGGCATATTGATTTTTCTATTAGCTATCTTGTTTGGATGGATAGTATTTTCTTAACTGAGTTTTTGTAAAGTCTGTAATTTGGAATATTTATATATGCTTCTAGACTTTGAACTTTGTATCAGGAAAGATAGGTCCTCGGATAGTTTTGGTGTTGCGGGGCATGATACAGATAGATAGTAGGGTTGTTATAGGTAAATGAACTATATTGAAGGATGATTGTAAGAAATAGTTATTTTGATTATGATGAATAACAAATAACGATTTTTTTTTCTTTTTGAAAAAAAATGTGGACATATATACATAATATATATACTAATATGTTACTAATAAAAAAATTATATATTCATTTTGTTATATTTTTTATTTGGATTTTGAAAAGATGAACGATGTAGATAAATTATGATTCAAACATTTTCTTTATGTTTTACATTATTCTCTTCATAATATATATATATATAATTTTTTAACAAAATTAACATATCATTATATTTTTGGTTTAGTTATCAAATTAATTTTTTTTTTTTAAATATTTATATTTTAAGTAATCTACGACTATGTATATAACTAAGCAAAATATATATATATATATATATAAATAAAATCAAAATACATTTTTTTAAATAATATAAAAATAATTTTAATTTGATTATATATATATATATATATAATATAAAAATAATTTAATTTGATTATATATATATATATATAATATAAAAATAATTTTAATTAATAATTTTAATTAGATTATATATATATATATATATATATATATATATATATATATATAATCAAATTAAAATTATTTTTATATTATATATATATATATATAATCAAATTAAAATTATTTTTATATTATTTAAAAAAATTATATATAATCAAATTAAAATTATTTTTATATTATATATATATTATATATATATAATCAAATTAAAATTATTTTTATATTATTTAAAAAAATGTATACATGTAACTTTGTATAACTAGTGATTTAATTAAGAATGGAAAATATAGATGATAACTAAAAAACCATTAAGTAGCAGATTTAAATTTGTATATAAAAAGAAAAAACTAATTTAATGTATTAAAGAAATCAAATTATAAAGCCATATAAGATAATTAGTTAAAACTACTAAATAATATAAATATTTAAAGGTTCTCAAGATAACGACGGATAATAAAAAAAGAAATAGGTGTGCAAGAATGTGTTCAGCACGAATGCGTGGGTATTCTTAGGAATGTCACATATTCCCTTTTTTACTTGTTTCGATGCTTTTTGAACAACCACACAGTCACAAATTTTTCCAAATAGGCATGTAAAGAATGCACACATGCATTAAGAATGTGTATGCATGTGTTATTATATATATATATATATAAAAGTAATTTTTCCATGAGTTTTTATTTGGACATAGTTTTTGGAGATATTTAGTTCATGGAAAAGTCATGAAGAGATCTACATGTTTATATTATTATATTTTTATGTTTATACATAAATAATTGCTTATTTTGAAAAAAAAAAGAAAATGAATGTTTAGGCCAATATACCTCAAACCACTACATAGTCCCTCTAACAAGGATATTTGGCGTTCAATTCTAATTTGGGTGCTATTGCAAGGTTTTTTACATGATGAATAGATTTTGGGGACTTGACCATTATAAGGGGAGGAAAATAAGGAAATTCTGCTCCAAATGAAGCATCCAGGGCTCATGGAGCATGAACAAGGCTTCAAACCATCACATGGGTCCTCTAAAGGGGATGATTGGCCTATAAGTGAAGTATGGTTTCTCCTATAATGCCTTGGATGTAGGGGTAGGTTTCAAGGCCTTAACAATGGGTATGGAATGAAAATAAGGCCTTTAGGCCCTATATGAAGCATCTAAGGACCAAGCACTATGAATAGGCCTCATTCCACAAAGCATGCACTATATAGGAGATCATTATCCTTTAAGTGGGATAGGGGTGGAAATATGAAGGTTTGTGCACTAGGAATGGGCCTTGGACAATGGTTGGGGAAGAAATTGACGGAATTATGCCCTAAAATAAGATTCTTGAGGTAATGTGCAATAGTCAAGGCCATGAACCATAACATACACCCTTTAAAGTGGATCTTTGGCATAAAAGTTAGATATGGGCATAATTAAGAGTTTTTGCATAATGGGATGGGTCTCAAGGCCTTATCTAGGGTCATGGGAGGAACTAAAAAGTCTCACAACATAAATGGATCTTTAAGGCTCATTGACCATGGACTTTACCTAAAACTACAACATAGGCCCTTTAGAGGTGACATTTGGCCTTCAGGTAGAATATGGATACTGTTATGAAGTCTTGTACACTAGGGATGCATGTCTTAAGGATTTGGTCATGATCAAGGAAGGAAAATAATTTCCTTCGGTCCTTGATGAAGCATTTAAGGATAATTTAAGGGCCATAAATAAAATAACATGTCCTATATAGGGAATCATTGTCCTTCAAGAAAGATATGGGTACCATTACAATGTTTTGTGCATTAGAGACGGGTCTCAAGGCTTTAACCATGTTTGAGGGAAAGATCAAGAGAATCAGATCTTGAACAAATATTCATGGGATAATAGGCCATGATCAAGGCCTTGAACTACAACACGGGCCCTCTAAAATTGATATTTTGCTTAAGAGTTGTATAGGGGCGTCATTACGATATTTTGTGTAGTAGGGATGGGTCTATGGGCCTCAACCATGATGGGGGAGGATAATAAGGTCATTCATCTTTAAATGTATCTTATAGGTATTATGGGACATGAAATATTTATCAAACCACTAAAAAGCCTCTCTAACAATTACCTTTTTCCTTGAGTTGGATATGGTACCATTAGGATGCTTAGCACACAAGAGATCGTTTTTGGGACTTTGTCCAAGAATGAAGCTTCTAGGGTCTTGGTCCCTAAATTAGGCCTCAATGTACCATAAAAACCTATATCATTGGTATCTTGGTTGGATATGTGCATCATTAAAATAGTTTATGTATTTAGCATGGGTCTTAGGTCCTTGACCAAAGTTGATGAAGGAAAACAAGGGACACATGATAAAAAATAGCCTTCTAGGGATCATAAAGTTTTCCCTTTGAATGAGATATGGGAACCATTAGGAATTTTTAGACAAAATAAATGGTTATGGAGACCTTGACCATGGTCATGGGATAAAATAAAGGTTCTTAGGACTTAAATGAAGTGTCAATCGATTTATATGCTTAAATCATGTTGCATTAAATTATCAATCCGGAGTTCATAAACTTGTGAATTATCAGGAACAATATATGTAGAATTAGATAATATGTAGTATGATTTAATTTAAAATGATTAATGCCTATTCTACTTATTCTTAATCTTGTGAAATCAACTTCATGAAAATAAATTAAACACGCCACATTTCATAAATTGGAAGCAAGCTCAATCATTCCTAGCAATAATCATATACTTGACACTGATCACGTTATTGGATAAGGACCCTGCTTTCATCAGGCTATCTCCTTGCATGATTTCCAGGAACTATTACCCCCTGTTGTTGGAAAGCTTTGATAAAAATAGACACACTTCCATAAAGGAAAATAATAGTTGTGAAAATGAAACACACTTGCAAAAAATAAATAAAAGACGATCTACACTAATCAACTCTCCGTCCCTCCAGAGCATGCCCATACTCTCCAGAATGGAGCACCGATGCTAATATACAACATAATTGAACTAAATAATTGCAAACTACAAAACTTATAAAACTACAACATATAATAAATCAAGATCTCACAAATTATGAGTTATTCCATCATGAATTGGATTATTTCTCTAAGAGTCTTCCCCTGGAATGGAGAGGACACTCTTATTTATACATGAATTTGATTTGAAACTAAGATAAAAAATAATAGATTCAGATCCAATATTCTTATCATTATATAATATTGAATATAAAAGGAGTTCTCCGGAAACCATAAGCGAAGGTTTTTCAGAAACCCATGGAGTACTTTTTCAGGATGGAAATATGTGCAGCTAGGGGGGTGGTGAGAGGATGACAGGTGTAAGTCACCTTGGATAATATGGAAATGGTTCTCCCCTTAATAAATGTAGAACAATGAGGAACTTGTATATTATTCCTCGGATCCATTGGAATTTATAGAGATCTGGACAATGCCAACTATTCGACAGATGGAGATTGTGGATACTTCTACTGTTGAAATGGTGTGTCTATTGGATCAATCACTTTCTAGTGGGTTTCCTTTTCCCCTTTTCTTGTTGTATGGTAGTCCTACTGCTGGGGGTTTTGGCTCAAGTTCTTTTTTTCAACATTCGGGGTTTCCTGTGGGACCTGTTTTGTCGCAGGGTTTCAAAACGTGGAGGTCCTATGTGGTCATGCCCATGATTTACTTGCATGAAGGACCATGTCCGGAGTTGGGTTTCCATAGAGGTATGTTGTACCCAGTAGCCTCATTTGACCATAGAGAGAACGGAGTACTCAAATTCATTAATGAATATAAGATTTATACTCAATTTCATTTTTCATATATTCATTCAATTACATAGCGGAAATAAATGTTCATGGTCGCCCAAATCAATTTATGCATACAACAGAATTTTCAGACAATTCATGCATGAAACACACACACAGCCATGCAATTTCTCTCACATATACAATCATAGCAATAATTAATCAGTATACAAAAATCACCATGACATTCATAACAGTGAGATACTCATCTTTTGAATCAAGTTTCTCCAATTGGCTGCATGTGAAGGACGTTCCTCTCGGCCATAGGCACTGTCAAGAAAAAACTTACTCTGACAAGCCACCCCCGAGCTGAGGTTGTCAATACACAAGGGAAAATCTCTCTTTCATTCCCAATTTACTCAACTAAATCTCTTGTGCAATACCACTGGTGTCTAAGCCCCTTCCACAATTGTCCCAATCATCAATTATCCTTCCCCATCAACCTACACAACACTAGGAAGAAGTTTCCTTCTCTGAGATAACAGTCCCTTGGGAAACCTCCAATTCCCATATGGCGCTCCATAACAAGTTGGACAGGAAGTATATGAATTTGGACTCCAGGGAACAAGCTGTAGGCCATGTTTCTCTCTCTCACCAGTCTACCCGAGTTAATGGCATGTAGAATTCATGTTCAACATTAGCATTTCCCATTCTCTGTTACAGTCCAAGATCTTTTCATTCAAATCTAATATTTCCCCGAGTGAAATTCGAAATGGTGGAGGAATAATGGAGAACATAACCCCCCTCAAGCTTGAAAAAACACCTTTTTAGGCATAATTTAGCTTGTTAGGTGGCTACTCCACTTGGAACCGCTTCCCCCCCTTAATCCCCTTCTTAAGCTAATGAAAATAAGGCTTATTCAAAGTATGGCTCATAATCATAGTTTTAATAACTTTGTTTAATAAGGATAGGGAGATAAACTAAGGCACACTATCACTTCCCCACTTGTGGATTCATAGCCCCCCATCTCTTCTTCATCCTTCTTCCCATGAATCCATTAGATATTTTTATATTAATATCAAAAACATATTTACATAGTCTTGGATTTTATCCTTTTACATCAATATTTACAATTTTTACATTGTGGGGTCAAATTGGGGTATTACACTCCCCTCCCCCTTAATTTATGCATTGTCCTCAATGCAACATTGGCACTATGTACATTTACAAAATTTTGATCAAAACTTAAAAATACCTGCGGGTATGCATCCCGCATCACATCCTCGAGCTCCCACATTTCTTCTTCAGTATTGTAATGGGTCCATTGGACCTTTACTTTTCTGATGACCCTGTTCCTCAACAATGTAACTTTCCGATTGAGGATTCATAATGGTTGTACCAGAATATCTCTTTCTGGTTCCACCTGGATCAAATTCCAATCAATTATGTGGTTAGGGTCAATAACATATTTCTTTAATAAAGATACATGAAATACATTATGCACACACAAACAAGCAGGTAATGCTAAAGCATAAGCTACAGGTCCTATCTTATCCAAAATCTCAATTGGCCCACAAAATGGGGTTGCAAGCTTTGGACAAATTCCCAATTTCAAGGAACTCTTCTTTGGCCTCACTTACAAATACACATGATCCCCCACTTTAAATTATTTTAATGTTCTTTCTTTGTTTGGATAACTCTCTTGTCTGTCCTGTGCCACTTTCAAATTCTGCCTTATTTTTACCATCTTCTCTTCCATTTATTTGAGTAGTTCTAGCCCAATTATTACTCTGTCAACTGGATTGTCCCAACTAATTGGAGTATTACACCTTCTGCCATACAAGGCTTCAAATGAACTCATGTTCTACCAATTATAGGTAGTCTTCCCATTTTGATGGTTGATCCATCACATACATTCTTAACATGTCCTCAATAACTTGATTGAATCTCTCATTCTTCCCATCTGTCTCTGGTTGATATGTTGTGCTTAAATTCATATTTGTTCCAAATATTTTGAATAATATCTTCCAATAGTTTGAACTAAACTTTGGGTCTCTGTCTGAAACTATGGCCTTTGGTATCCCATGTAACCTAGCAATTTCCTTCATATAAATTTCTGCTATATTAGTTGCCTTATGAGTTGACTTGATTGGTATAAAGTGAGAAGATTTGGTTAATTTATCCACCAACTCCATGATGGAATCATATTGATTTAACTTGTCCTGGGAAATTTAGTGATGAAGTCAATGGTCACCACATGCCATTTCCATCCAGGTATTGGAAATGGTTGAAGCATTCCTACTAGATGTCTATGCTCAACCATTAATTTTTGACATTCAATGCATATTGCTATATATTCAGCAATATATTTCTTCATTCTTGGCCAAAAGTATTGAATTCTCACTGTTGCAATTGTCTTTTGGTATCCTGGATGCCTTGCATATGGTACATTATGCATCACATTCATTACCAATTTCCTTAATTCTACTGAATTAGGAACATAAATTCTGGTTTTGAATGTAATAATTCCATTGTCTTCCAACCTGTAACCTTCATATTTTTGTTGTATATTTTCCTACTATAATTCTTGCTTTACTTAAATAAATGTCAATATGATATGACATCTTCAAGAATTCTGTTTTTTAAATTTGATTTGCACATACTAATGGTTGAAACATGTGTTGCATGAACTCTTCTACTAAGTGCGTCAACAACCTTGCTTTCCTTTCCTTTAATATGTTTGATATCAAAATCAAACTCACACAAAAATTCAAGCCATCTGGTTTGTCTTGAATGCAGATTTTGCTTCTCAAATAAATATTTCAGCCCACTATGATATGTTCTCAACTCAAATTTCCTTCCCATAAGATAATGTCTCCACATTTTTAATGCATGCAAAATAGCAGCAAGCTCCAAGTTATGTGTGACATACTACATAAGGACTCCACCAATTCCTTCTTGACAAGGATTTGTACATACTACAAAATCTTCATTTGGATTAGAAATCTTGAGGATTGGTGTACTAGTGAGTAATCTTTTCAACTGTTGGAAAATTTATTCACATTGTGGTGTCCACCGAAACTTAGTTCCTTTCTTATGCAATGAAGTGATTGGATATGCCACTTTGGAGAATCCTTATATAAATCTCTTGTAGTATTTAGCTAGTCTCATGAATGAACTTACTTGTGATACATTCCTGGCTGTAGGCCATCCCATAATAGATTCTATGTTCTCTGGATCCACTGTTATTCCTTCTTCAAAGATGATATGCCCCAAGTAATTAATTTTCCTCTGATAAAAATAAAATTTACTCATCTTGGCAAAGATACGATGTTCTCTTAACACTTGCAGTACCAATATCAAGTGCTCCTCATGGTCTTCTTCTGATTGGAATAAATAATAATGTTATCCAAAAATACAATTTGGTAAACTTATCCAAATACTTCCTAAATATTCCATTCATTAAGCACATGAATGTAGCTAGTGCATTTGTTAACCCAAATGGCACCACCACAAACTCATAATGACCATATATGGTCGTGAAGGATGTATTGCTAATGTATTCATATTTTATCCTCACCTGATGGTAACCAGATTTCTCCCCTGAGCTAATCAAATAAGTCATCAATTCTAGGAAGAGGATATTTATTCCTCACAGTGACTTTGTTCAACTATCTAAAGTCAATACACAACCTTAGAGTTCCATCCTTTTTCTTTACAAATACCACTGGTGCTCCCCAAGGAGACACACTTGGGCATATATACCCTTTCTTCAACAATTCTTCCAACTGCATTTGTAGTTCTTTTAAATCAGGTGTACTCACCATGTATGGAATTTTAGAAATTGGGGCAGCTATAGGCATCAAATAAATAGACAAATCAATATCTATTTTCGGTGGCAATCCTGGTATTTCTTCAAACACGTCTGCAAAATATTGTAATGTTGGGAAATCCTCTAAATTTGGGATTTTACATTTTTATGGTTCTTGCACATTGTTAGGATATTCCTATACTCCATCCTAGTCCTTCTAACATTTCTGACTTTTTCAGTCCTGCATGCAAAATTAGGGTTTTGCATGCAATTAGGGTTTGCATGCAATTAGGGTTTGCAGCACCAGCACCTAGCCCTTGCCAAACTAGCCCCAGGAGCTTCTCTCGGATCAGTCTTAGCTCTCCTAGAGCTTAGTGCGCCCTCTTTTCAGTTATTGCATGATAAGGGCGCCTTTCTTCACCTACCAGTCCAGTTTAGTTCAGTTATCTTCAGTTCTTCCTTGATTTAAGGATTAACTGACTCCTAACTGAACTTATCACTCTTTTGGACCTCCAATGTGACTAGATAGACTGTTTTGACTCCAGTTAGCTCCATGAGCGCCCCCACTGAGTCTCCTTCACTATATCAGTGCTTCCATGTGCCAGTTACACCAACCACACTCAGTTAGACTCAGTTTGACTCCCGGTTGATCACTACTTGTGCATTGATGACTTCACCGATGATGAGATAGACTCCTAGTTTGGCACTGATGACTCTCCACTGATTATGGATCTGTGCATGAAGGACAATTCGAATTACACCTAGTGAATTCGAATCCTCATGCTCAGCATTGTATATTTACCCGGTTACTATTCTGATTAATGCAATGTGTGTAATTATTCTGCCTCTATTGGATCTATGTTCTATTGCTTCTCTCTTCTTCCTAAATTCTTTCATAGTGAGGTTTACATCATCTCTTTGGATCTTATGTGGGCAATTTCACATGGTATCAGAGCCTTGAGAGTATATTCTACCTCCATTCTTGAGAGTTTTTTGCAGGTATTTTGAAGTTCCAGCAGTTGCAGCAGCAGATTCAGTAGCTTCTATTTTGCACTTGTTCAAGCAATCAATATGAGCAATTCGAATGATCCTTCTTCTATACTTCTCACTCCTTTCAATTATTTCGAATGGAAGAGGAAGATGATAATACTCTTGCAATCAAGAGGGTTTACTAGAATAGTTGAAGAAAAAGATGCCATACCACATCAAGCTGAAAAGAGAGTCCAGCACCTAAACAAAATGGATGAAGCCTTTGGATTCATATGCCTTCATATTTATGATGATCTATTGTTTCATGCTGATGGATTGAAGTCTCCATATGATTTATGGATAAAATTGAGGAGTCTTTTTGGCAAACAAGACGAACTGAGAGGCTACATTCTTGAGAATGAATTGGTTGCCCTTCAACCTAGCAATTTCGAGAGCATTCAAGATTTCTTCTCCAAATTTCAGAATTTGGTTTTGCATTGCAAGCAATGTGGCATCACTAAAAGTGATGAGCAATTGATACTCTCTATATTGAGCAAACTTGGATCTCAATTTTCTGTCTTTGTATCTACCTTTCATTCTGTTCGAATGTCCATCCCTGGATGGAAGTTTCCCACCTTAAGTAACTTCATTGAGGCTCTCACTCAAGAAGAGAACAAACTGTTTCAAATGGGTGCCATCAAAACCTCCAGAGATCTAGCTCTATTGGCTGGTGAATCAAGTGGAGCGAATGATAAAGGGGGACAAAAAGGCAAAGGAAAGAAATCTTCAAGATCCAAGAATGACAAACAAAAGAGACCAAATTGTACCTATTGCAAGAGAGGAAACCATCCTGAGCATGCCTGCATGCATAAGAAGATTGATCTTCTAACCAAGCTTCTTGAACAAAACCAAATTGTTGTTCCAAAAGAAGCAAAGATGTCTGATTCTGGAAGTGGATCTGATGATTGTCATGCATTGATGGCTGGTTTTTCAAAGACAAAAGCTCTCCTCATAGATTCTGGAGCTTCCAACCACATGATGGCACAAGAAGAATCCTTCTCCTCTTTGGATCTCCAAGATGGGCCTACCATTCACATGGGAGACAACTCTCAGATTTCTGCCAAAGGTTTGGGTACAGTTCATATGGAGCATGGTAAGTTCAAAAATGTCTTATTTGTTCCTTCTCTTACAGCTAATTTGTTATCAGTATATCAAATGACTCATACAGGATCTCCAAAACAAGTGATTTTTGGTCCAGACACAGTAGAGATTACAGAAATCTCCACTGGAAAGGTTATAGCGAATGGGATTGCTAATCATGCCTCAAAGGCATATGAGTTCTCCCACTTCATGCCCTTCTCTCCAACTATCCCTTCAGATTCTGATGAGGATCACAGTGACTTCTCTTCCAGTGACTCCTATTCTAGTGAGGAAGAAGATCAAGATTTTGATGTTGAGATCATAGTTCAAGAAGATTCAGAACCAACACCTATTCTTAGTCCAGATTCAAGAGAAACATGTTCTCACACAGTCCTTGCTACTACTAAGAACACAGTTGATGATGTATTTGCTTACAGAACTACTAGACTTCAGCAGCATGCTAACCTTGCATTATGCCATCCACCTCTCCATGAGAGATTCAGCATGATGATGGGGTTTACTCTTCCATTCCTTGGGAAAACTCATCATGATACATTCGCTCCAGTGACAGAAAAGGTTCCTGAAAGACTTGCTACATTCAACACATTCTCTAGCACTTGCATTCGCACTTTACAGAGGATTAGCTTACCAAGTCTCTTTGCAAAGTTTTCACTGATGAAAGCTTGCTTCTTTTCTGCTTAGAGTAATGGCTCCTTGAGTTATTCAAAAATATAAAAACACAAAAAAAAGAAAAAGAAAAATTGAGGCAGTATTCTTTTTATCATTTCATTGATTGTATGGGTGACCATTGGTCCTAGTTACCAGGGCCCAGGATGGATTAAGGGGGGGTGTTAGGATATTCCTATACTCCATCCTAGTCCTTCTAACATTTCTGACTTTTTCAGTCCTGCATGCAAAATTAGGGTTTTGCATGCAATTAGGGTTTTGCATGCAATTAGGGTTTGCATGCAATTAGGGTTTGCAGCACCAGCACCTAGCCCTTGCCAAACTAGCCCCAGGAGCTTCTCTCGGATCAGTCTTAGCTCTCCTAGAGCTTAGTGCGCCCTCTTTTCAGTTATTGCATGATAAGGGCGCCTTTCTTCACCTACCAGTCCAGTTTAGTTCAGTTATCTTCAGTTCTTCCTTGATTTAAGGATTAACTGACTCCTAACTGAACTTATCACTCTTTTGGACCTCCAGTGTGACTAGATAGACTGTTTTGACTCCAGTTAGCTCCATGAGCGCCCCCACTGAGTCTCCTTCACTATATCAGTGCTTCCATGTGCCAGTTACACCAACCACACTCAGTTAGACTCAGTTTGACTCCCGGTTGATCACTACTTGTGCATTGATGACTTCACCGATGATGAGATAGACTCCTAGTTTGGCACTGATGACTCTCCACTGATTATGGATCTGTGCATGAAGGACAATTCGAATTACACCTAGTGAATTCGAATCCTCATGCTCAGCATTGTATATTTACCCGGTTACTATTCTGATTAATGCAATGTGTGTAATTATTCTGCCTCTATTGGATCTATGTTCTATTGCTTCTCTCTTCTTCCTAAATTCTTTCATAGTGAGGTTTACATCATCTCTTTGGATCTTATGTGGGCAATTTCACACACATGAGCTGCATACAACTGGCATATTTTTTTGAAGCACCTTTTTAATAGAAAAGATGAAATCTCTCTTATGGAAATAGGCCTTGGAATGCCTTTTACTATATTTTGTTGTCCTTCACCATCAAGACAAGTAAATGACTTGTTATGGCAATCCAACATCACATGGTGTGCATATAACCAGTCCATCCCAATCAATACATCATATGGATGAAGTGGTATTATGTTCAAATATGCAAAGGTACTCATTCCATTCATATCTAATGGACAACCCTTTACTAATTCATTAATTTTACTTTTTGTTCTAGTATCCAATTGAGCCATCCATGTTCTATCATGCTTAATTTTCTTTAGCTGAAATATGTCAACTAAATTAGGAGCAATATAACTATGAATTGCTCCAGAATCAATGAGAATAGCAATAGGTTGATTGACAATTTTACCTTCAACCTCAATCATGTTGGACTGATGATATACTTGTCAGTTGTCCAATGCTGCATATATCCTGGGAATGTTCATGCCTATATCCTCCATAGTACCTGCTTCCTGTAAAGTGTGCACATTTCTCATTCTATCTCCTCTTTGTGGAAAATCTTTATACATGTGGTTTCCTTCACATCCCCAACATTTGAATGGCTTCCTGGTTCCTTTTCCAATGGATTATGTCATCATGGGCCCATTCTGGGATGGATTTCTTTTTTGATATGAATTCTATTGATTCTTGAAGAAAGATGGTATAAATCCTTTCTTCCTTTCATATTGCTTATCCTTCATCTTATCTCTCCAATATTTCCAAAAA
Source organism: Larix kaempferi (assembly GCA_027924585.1). NCBI lineage: Eukaryota > Viridiplantae > Streptophyta > Pinopsida > Pinales > Pinaceae > Larix > Larix kaempferi. The sequence continues at coordinate 3,961,254 of BSBM01000397.1, read as the reverse complement.
AAATTCTTTCCTTTATTCAAATCATACATGTGCTTGGCCTTCCGAATTGCTTCTTCAAGAGTCCTGGGTTCATCATGCTGAATTTTATCCTTGTAAAATGAAGGTAAACCGCTTAGAAACCTTTGTAATTTTACCTTCTCCTCCTTCATAAACCCAACATAGATTAGCATCTCTAGAAACTTTTTTTCATATTCATCCTTGCTCATGTTTTCCAACTTGAGTTCAAAGAACTCTTCCATCTTCTTGTCATAATAATGTTCTGATAAGTACTTTTTTATGGAAGTACTTCTTGAATTGCCTCCATGAGATACTCTTTTCACTTATATGATTAAATTGGACCAATTGGTCCCACCAAATAGAATCTTTTCCTTGTAAGTTATAAATGGAAATCCTAGCTTCCATGTTAGAGGAGTAATTCTACAGCTGACGATACCTCCTCATTCCCAACAACCACGCTTCAACATCCTATCCCTTATCATTTTCACCATCAAATGTAGGTGGCTTAATTTTTCAAAGTTATCCTTGTAGATCATGTTTCTCATGCCTTCTTTTATGATGTTTAACTATAGACAATTTTGGGTTGCTGCTAGAACTTTCAGATATATATGTCTTCCTTCCTACATAGTGTGGTGAGTGGTGCTTCTTATGACTCCTGTAAGCACTTTTAGAGTTTTCATATTTCTCATGCGATCTCTTCCTTGAGTCTCTTCTTCCTTATTCCTCCTCAATCGAGGATAATCCCATTTTCATTTTTCTTTGTATCATATTCAGACTCAGCACTAGTTGAGTGTTTAACTTATTTTGTTGTTCTTGAGCCCTCAACAACCTCTCATTGTATGCCCTATAACTCTGCACCTCCATCCTCAGACTTCTCATGGTTTCCACAAATTCTTGTGGATTTACATCTTCTATGTGCCCATTTGTTTATGTCTCTTCATTTCCCACACGAATATATTGACCCCTGGCATCTTATCCATGGCTATATGGAAGCTCCCCTTCATCCATTTTATTTCTCTATATTTCTCTAAAAACCTGTCCTGAAACTATATTTAGTTCAAAAACTGTATTTGCAATGTGTTCATGTTCTTACATTTGTTAGACAAAATTTAATTCTAAAAATTCAATAATAATAAAAAAATCCACACACACACACACACACACACACACACACACACAGATATATATATATGTGTGTGTGTGTGTTTGCGTGCACATATATTCATATATTTTAAATTCTGAAAAACAACATTTGACATTTTTATCAACTAAGGCCTGCAGGCCCATTTCTTCTCATTTTCCAAAAGGATTTGTAAAATATGTTTGTGAAGTCTTGTTTTTTTTAATTCTCCTAATGCGCTTTCCAATTATTGTATCCCTGTTCTTTTATGGTATTGGAGCTGCAATTTACAATTATTTGCAATCCACAATTCTTCCAAATTTTAACTGTTCTTGTAGTCGCCCTCAAATTCATAAATTAATTTTGTTGATTTAGAAAAAGAAAAATGGGGGTCAAGGGGGATTTCCCCCTTGCGGACTCCTTGCGCCGCTGCAGGGTGGGACGAGGGAAATGCCCTCATTTTTTTATATATAAATATTTGATTTTGTGCAATCTAGCACATGAGCTCCACTGTATTTTTTTTATTTTTGGCACCTGAGAATGCATGTCGAAATCACTGCTATTTTATCGTCAATTCTTGTATAATTATGGTGCTAAAATGATTTTCCGTTGACATGTCATGGGGATGTTATGGATGCCGATGTGTGTCGTATTTTCCCTTGTGTCAACCTATGGTGTAATCATGTCACACCCCCATTTTCCCAATCATCATGTCACCTTTTTATCGGAGCAGATTCGCATGAGCGATTTTACCCCACCAAAGGCGTGTATGCTCATGAGGAAGGCGGTTTTACAAAAAAAGAGCTTTTCAAGGTGTTATCAATCATAAAGCGATGTGTGGATTGGGCAGTTTTTCCTCCAACGTGTCCTCGTTCCCATTTTAATGAGCACACATGTTGTGGGTGCACTATGCCCCACAATCGTTGATCTTGGGCAGCCAATCTTACCCTTTTATCATACTTGGGCCTTTTTTTCCTAGCCCTTGGTCCTTAGCCTTTGGTTCTTAGCTTTAGGTTACATGATCTAATTGGATAGCTCTCAGGTGCTAAGATTTCAAAATCCAATGGACTAAATTTTAGGACATCGTCGATGTGGTTGTTCCACTTCATCCATCGCAGTGGAAACTCCACATCACCTTGGATCCACATGGCACCTCCACATCACACTTGTTACATGCGGTTGGTCCACGTCATACTTGTCCACATGGCAAATGTGGGTTCTGCATCAATTTTTTTTTTAAGTTTATATAAATGCTTAATTTTTTTGAAATGTCTTCATATATACATATGGTTTAAGCATGTTCTAACTAGCATTCTTCTGTCAATAGATGTCCACCCGTAACTTACACTTGGAAAACATAAATTTTACACTTGGCCAATAGAGAATTACGATGGCGTCTTTCCCATTAATGGAAAACTTCATGTCAATTTAGAGATTTTGAAATATTTGGCACGGGTTCGAATCTTTACCTGAATTTATTAATGACGTTTTGTCATACAGTTACGCTACAAACTATAAAAGTTTCCCAATTTACACAGAACTGACTCAAACCTTTAAGATTTTACTCTAGCTTCTCTCCACATCCGAGCCAGACCATAATTCAATCATATATATGTTGATTACCGCTATGAATTTCAACAATTAAGGGATTATACATTGTTTTCCAAATATTTTGTCCATGTATCTTCCATCATACAATTCCTATGCAAGCTGATGTTCTTCTTGCAGAATTCAAATTCAGCCCATGCAATCCCAGTGCTACAAACCTGGGCTCTGATACCAATTTTTCATATACCTAGTAGCCTCATTTGACCATAGAGAACACGGGGAACTCAAATTCATTATTGAATATAAGATTCATACTCAATTTCGTTTTTTAGATATCCATTCAATTACATAGCATAAATAAATGTTCATGGTCTCCCAGATCACTCTATGCATACATCAGAACTTTCAGACAGTTCAATCATGAAACACACACACAACCATGCAATTCCACTCACATATACAATCATAGCAACAATTAATCAATATGCAGAAATCACCATGACATTCATAAAGGTGAGATACTTATCGTTTGAATCAAGTTTATCCAATTGGTTGCATGTGAAGGACGTTCCTCCTAGCCATAGGCATTGTCAATCCAAATCTTACTTTTACAAGACACCCATGAAATTAGGCTATCAATCCACAAGGGAAAAATTCTCTTTCATTCCCAATTTGCTTAGCTAAATCTCTCATGCAATCCCACTGGTGTCTAAAAAACCTTCATAGCTGTCCCAATCAACCTATACAATGCCAATAACAAACTCCCTTCTTCGAGTTAACAGTCCCTCAAACAACCTCCATTTCCCTTCTGCCACTCCAGCATAGGTTGGACAGGAAGTCTTTGAATTTGGAATCCAGGGAATAAGTTGTAGGCCAGGTTTCTCTCTCTCACTAGTCTACCTGGGTTAATGGCATGCAGAGTTTAGGTTCAACAGTAGCATTTCCCATTCTCTATTACAGTCCAAGATCTTTTCATTCAAAGGTAATGGCTCCCCAAGTGAAATTCAAAATGGTGGATGAATAATGGAGAACAGAACCCCTCTCAAGCTTGAAAGCTCACTTTTTTAGGAATAATTTAGCTTTCCAAGTGGCTACTCCACATGGAACCACTTCCCCCCCTCAATCCCCTTCTTAAGATAATGAAAATAAGGCTTAGTCAAAGTATGGCTCATAATCATAGTTTTAATAACTTGGTTTAATAAGGATATGGAGATCAACTAAGGCAAAATATCACTTCCCCACTTGTGGATTCATAGCCCCCCATCTCTTCTTCATCCTTATTCCCATGCAGCCACCATATATTTTTATATTAACATCAAAAACATATTTACATAGTATTGGCTTTTAGCCTTTTACATCAATATTTACAATTTTTACATTGTGGGGACGAACTGGGGTATTACAGGGAAGGATGTGCTGGCAGATGTAGGAGTTGGGGCCGTGAACTGGTGTGGCGGATGGGGAAAACGCTTGGCACCAGTCGAGATGAGAATAAAATGCTTGTGGTAATTTTGTGGGTTTAGATTGGGAGAGGGGTTTTGAGGATAATTTACTCCCTCCTCTTCCCCCTTTGTTTTCACATCATGGGACCTCTATGAAAGAGGTCTCTTTGGATTCCACAAGCTTTATTGCTGCCTTGCTCAACCCGACTAATCATAGTGGCGGGGGAATAATTAATTTTTTTAGATAAAGGAAGACATAGTGGGATCCTTGTGGGTGCTCCTCAACTTGATTGATTGGTGCACTCAGAATCCTTGCACAGATCATATTCCTTGAGGAGAAAAAATAATTGCATAGGAAAAGGGAATGCCATCAAATTGGTAGTGGGTGTGGATGCGAAAATTTCCCATGAAGTCAATATGGTGAATACTGCAATCGTGGGGAGATATCGGGGCCGAAAATTTAAAATCCAAACCCTCCAAGAATGGGTATCGAAAACATGTGAGTCCTCTTGTGACACCCTTCCAACGGTAAAAAAAATTGGCTCAAGGGTGGTTCCTACTAAAATTTAGCTCGGTAGAGGATGTCGATCAAGATTTGTGAGGTTCCTAGAGCATTGAATCCACTCTAGTTCTATTAAAAAAGTGGTAGCTCCTATTCGATGCTAGAAAGGAGAGGATGGATATCCTTTCGATTTGGATCTGGGTCTGGCTCCCCAGTTTACCAATGGAATTCTGGAACGAAGAAAGTTTTAGATATTTAGGAAATTATATGGGTATTTTTCTACATGCATATATGTCCTTTGAAGAATCGGGTGAAATTTTTGGGGCCAGGATATTGGCCTCTTTAAATATAAGTGAAATATTGGCGGAAGAATTGATGTTTATGATGGGGGAAAATCATTATAATAAAAATCTGGACTATGAAGGGATCCCTTTCCACTGTCACAGATGCCACCAACATGGACACATTATCCTTCAATGCAACATGCCCTTCAGAAATTAAAAAAGTCAAAAAAAAATTTCACCCAAAGGAAATGATAGAAAGAGGGTGGCTCCATAAGAGGGCAGAAAATCAACTTCATTAAGCTCAAAAGTGATAAGTGGTGGAGATGAAATGATAAAAGAGGAGTTTCTACAAATGAATAAGTGAGGGGGAGGTGTCATCAACTTTTAGATCAATATGTTGCTAGGACAGTTGAACTTGTGCCTGAACAAGGCTTGGTGGGTTCTGCGGATTGGAAACTCACTCTGGCAGAGGATTGTGAACCTATTCCTATGGTGGGTATGCAAAACCTACCTCCTCTTTCTTTGAATTTTCTAATAAATTATATATCTTTGCTTGGTCAAAACTAGTTGGAGCCCATAAAAAATCTAGATATGCATGAACCTTTCTCCACTTGTTCTTCTGCAAAGCTACTGAACCTATCCCTATCCCATTGTAATTTGATACTGGAATCATTTTATTTGTATGCTTCCCCTCCCTTTTTGGAACCCGAAGTATCAAGAAATCTAGAGGAAGATGATATTTTGTATCAATTATAGAACCAAGCAATCCTAGCACGTTCTTATGAGGGTATCAAAGGACGGTCATGATTAGGGTAAAATCCTTCTATCTCTGGTAGTGGAAAGGGGAGGGGGCGGAAATCCCATCTCATAAGGTCTCGGGAGTGGGCACTTGTGGACTTTGCATCGAGAAGACAACTCTCCATCCCTAAGGATATTAGAGCAGTGCATGCCTCTGAGGGGGTTCATCCATGAAAATTTTGTCTTTCAATTGTCGTGGGGTAGCCATCCCCTCAAAAAAGCTGACACTAAAGAGGATGATCGAAGGTAATATTCCTAACATTGTCCTTCTACAAGAAACAATAAGTGACGGGGTCGGGTATAATTGAGAAGGTACTAGTATCTTTGCTAAAGTCATGGAATTGTGTGGGTCTAAATGCTAGAGGGAGATAAGGTGGTTTACCCATGGGATGGGATCCACACTCAGTAAAACTCTAGAGTTCATGGGGTTGCAAATCAATTCTAGGTGTGGTATTATGGTTGATGGATCTTGGAAAATATTTTACAGTCCTCAACATCTATGTATTTGGATCGAGTTCCTTTCTGGGACTCATTGTTCAAGAAATCATACATGAAGGAGAAGTCTCTCATAATTGGGGGGTGGTTAAATTCTTCCCTTGATGCTTCAAAATTTTGGGTACCAAGTGCAAGAATTGATCCCTTGTCTGGTTTTTTGGTTCAAAATTAAAGTGAAGGCGGTCTAAGTGACATTGAGCCGGTTAAAGTAACGTTAACTTTGAGAAACTAGAGAATAGGGGTGGAAAGAATAGGAAAGAGACTAGAAAAATTCTTGGTAGTTGATCAACTATTGGAAGGCCCCTATCAAATCTGACAATGGGTAGGAAATGAAGGAGAATCCTACCAATTGACCATATTTTTGGAACTTGCAGGGGATTCAAGGAAGCCTGCAAGCCCATTCAAATTCAACGCTTCCTGGCTGAAAGAGGAAGTATTTCTAGATATAGTTAAAGGAAATTGGGTAGCCATCAATTAGGGGGGAGGTACTCCAGCAACAATGCAATTTCCAGAAAATATAAAATGAGTAAAAAATGATACAATGGAATGGGCTCATCAGAAAAGAGTGAGAGATGAGCATGAGTTGAAAGAGATAGAAGATTCCCTACAAGGAATCTATGATTCAGAAGGTGGAGGTATGAATCATTAGAATTAAAAAATCCTTGATGGTCCTGGAAGGAAATAAAAGGAAATTACTAGATGAGAGAGAGGTAGAAAGGAAACTCAAAAATCGATTTGTCTGGCTAGAATGCGGGGATGAGAACACTAAATTTAGGAAAAACCCATCCATTATTTGTAGTTTGAAAGATGCAGAAGGTAATGTAGTCTCAAATTTGATGGGTTGGCTTAGTTGGGGAAAAATCATTTCCAAAACTTATTCAAAGAAGATCTGAGAGTATTAATGGCATATATTGTAAGAATGGCTCTATTATTTCCTAGTTTTTTGGATGAAGAAGATAGCAGATAACTTATGGAAGGAGTCTCTAAGGAAGAGTTAAAAGCAGTATAACATAGCTTCCAAAAGGACAAAAGCCTCGGTCTAATGGTTGTACCATTGAATTTTTCTTGGGTCTTTACGAGATTATGGGAACACATATCCTAAAGGTGGTTGAAGAATTATGGATGGAAGGGTTCATGCATGCATCGTTAAAATAAACCTTTATTGCCTTAATACCAAAGAAAAATAATCCTTACACTATGGAGGACTTTCACCCAATATCTCTATGTAATTGTATATACAAGGTGGTGGCGAAAATTATTGCTCGGAGAATGAAGAAAATACTCTTAGATTCAGTATTTAAGGAACAATTTGGTTTTCTTTAAGGGTGACAAATTCATGAAGCAATAGGAGTTGCTAAAGAAGGGATGCACAACATTAAAATGAAGAAACTAAAAGGAGCTATACTAAATATTGACTTATCAAAGGCATATGAAAAGGTGAGTTGGTCATACATCAGGATATTATTAACTCACCTAGATTTTGAAGTGACCTTTATAAATTGGATTATGTGATGTGTGACAATAGTGTCTTTTGCAATACTTATAAATGGGGCATCCTCTCCTTTTTTTCGAGCCGAGAGAGGATTAAGAAATGGTTGCCCTCTATATCCTCTCCTCTTCCACCTTGTGGCAGAAGGTCTTAACAAGGGGATGGAGGTGGCCAGAAGCATAAGGTATTTTCATGGAATTTCTATCATGCCCATGCTCGGAATTATGCATCTTTTGTTTGTAGATGATATATTTATTTTTTGCAATGGTTTATGTGGGGATGCATAGAAATTGGAAGAAATTAGAAGTATATTTGGAAGGGCTACGAGAATGGTAATAAAAGATAGAAAGTCATCGATTTCAGTGTAGAACATGGAGGAGGAAGAATTGCACTATTACAAGAACTTGTTCCCTTATGAAGTCAAAAAATTTGATGAAAGTACAAAATATTTGGGATTCCAGCTGAAGTTGAATAACTATGAAAAAGAGGACTAGATATGACTCATCTCAAAACGGGAAAAAAGACTCAAATGCTGGAGTTCCCATTGGCTCTCAAGGGAGGGAAGGCTAATCTTGGTAAAATCGGTATTGGAAGCTATCCCGGTATATTAGATGTCGATGGATTGGATTCCAAAAGGAATCCTTGAAAAGTATAGGAAAATTTGTTTAATGATTCCTTTGGGCTTGCAGTCAAGAGAATTTGTAATTCCCTGGGTAAAATGGAAGGCTCTGGCAGTTCCAAAATCTTTAGACAGATGGAGTTTAAAAATCATATTATTATTCTCAGAAGCTTTGATCGCAATAGTGGGATGGAGGTTTATTTTCTCATAGATTTTATGGACTACCATGGAATATCAAAAATACAATTCCCCAGATACAATTGAAGATTGGATAAGGAACCCAAACAAAAGGAAATAAAACATTTCTATTATTTGGAAAGTTGTCATAAAATATTTTCATGTGATTGAAGATAGTATGGTCTGGCGTATAGGAAAAAGTACAAGAGTATAAATTGGAAGTGATTCGTGGCCTAGTATCAGGTATGGTCATCAACTCCCACATGATTTGATTTGGGAGATCCATAACCTTGGAATATTTTTCCTCAGTCAGATTGTGGATAGGGAATCCTCCACATTATGGTATCAAGGATGGAAGGATTATGATCATATAGGTTTGGGGGAAATTCATGCAGATGCATGGACTACTTATCTCAGAGACCTCAATATTGCTCATATCTACATTTCAGATCGTGAAGATGAGTTGGTTTGGGTAAATGATATGCATGGAAAACATACACCAAAGTTGGTTTATTGTCAACTTAGCATCGATATGTAGAGAAGAGAAGCATAATGGTGGTGTAAGGGCGTGTGTAAATAAAATTGTTCTATAAAAGCCCGTATTTTCATGTGGTGTATGATCAACAACAAAGTCCCTACTTGGAACAAAATGAAACAAAGGAAAAAGGAGGGACCCAGATGGTGCTCTCTATGTAAGGCCAATGAAGAAATAGTGCCTCATCTCTTCATAAATTTCCCCTTCACAACATAAGTCCGATTGGCATGCTCTGGAATATTATATCAAAATTATAGATGGATTGGTTCCAAGATTGAAGAATCCTGGAGGACATGGTCTCGGGATTCATTGAATAATAGTACTAAATCCTTGCCTTTCCTAGTTTCCTGGGGGATCTAGATAGTGAGGAACTAAGATATTTTCTTGGAAAAGTCCTTATTGCTAGATATTACTACATCTCATTGTCTAAGTATACTCTCACACTTCCCACAAGAAAAAAGGTGCAAACAATACCATATATGTAAGAGAGGATCAAATTGATCTTACAAAGCATTGGGTTTATTTTGATAGGGCATCACAAAACAACCTACAGAACTGTGGAGGGGGTGTCATTCTTAACCTAATAGTCACTCATTCTTTCAAACTAAAAATGGCCTCAGGAGCAGGAACAAACAACTATGATGAGTTATTATCCTTTAAATTGTTGCTACTATTTGCAAAAAAAAATGTGAACCAATTACAACCCTTTGGTGATTCCTTAATCATCATAAATTGGGAAAGGAAAACACACAAATCTCACAATCTTATGTTGACTCTAATTCTTGAAGAATTTTTCAGCATCATGGAATCTTTTGATGTTCTCTCCATTCATCATGTTTACAGGGAAAGGAAAGAGGAAGCATATAGGATTTCTAAAGAGGGCATACAGATGGCTCACGAGTAATGGATGATATCTAAAACAAATAATGAGGAATGTTTTGAATATTATCATAGAGAATTTTTTGAACCTCTGCCTAGTAGAATTTTTGTTTCAGTTGCTCAATGAATTTTGAAAATATACAAAAAGGATCGTTTCTATATTTATTGGTTTTCTAGTTCACATAAACAACATTTTTTGTCTCGGCATGCAATATTTTTGAAACACCAAGTGTCGTTTTGGTTATACCTTTTAGAATGTTGGAAGGGTGATCCTATGTGCTATTGGTGTTATGCACATAATCCAGTCTTCATAATACAATACGTGTAATAGTCACAAACTGATATTTAGTTAGATATTTACTTTTGTAACTAATCTAAGTTGGCTATGGTATCTTTGTTTTGTCTTTAGCACAAAACACTATTCTCCTTCTATGGAGATTTTTTGGGCCAAGGGCCAAAAATACATGGTGACATGTACTCTACATAATGTAAAGTTCCTTTCTCTTCGGATGAAATAAAATTTATGCTTTTTTACAAGGAAAAAAATATTTAGATCCACATTTGTCTCAAATGGTTAGAACCATTTGCTAAATATTAGCAAGTTGGAGATATCTCCAAGATATATGCAAAAAAATCCTATCCAAAGATCCATGATTCTTCTCTATCTAAGATACTTGAATGATCAACCCAAATCCATAGAAAAATCTTCGATGTTGAAGAGGAAATCCCAATTTGATCAAATGGACTGCATTGTTACCATAATTTCATGTTTCCAGAATTTGCATGTTACAAGATTTCAACTGTTACAGGATTTCACCTATTCCTATAAAAACCAACAAAATAACCCAATTATCAAAAATAAGTGAAAGTGCACTATTTTTTCTAACATTTAATCATAAAATCACTTAAAATACTGAAAATAAATGAATTGGAAAATATTAATTCTAATCCCACATATAAATATAAAATTGGAGTAAAATAGGGTTACGGGAAAACAGAAAGTGATTAAAAATCGAAGGAAAGGTTATAAAAAAAATGGCAATTTGGTGACTCAAAATCTCCTCGCAAATGAACATGTTGCATGTCCTCATGAAAACCGATGTATAATTCTTTGAACTATGTGATTAGTTCATCTTCCTCTGAAAATTGGGCAGTAAGCTATTGCTGCTTGATCCTTGAAATTTTTTTAAAATCAAAACAATATTAGAGAGACTTGGTTACAACTGAGTTTCATGTGGCTGGTTCTTTTGTAGAAACCACATGTTTTGTAAGTGTTGGTTCTTGTGTTGCAACACTTACCTATTGAAGGTATTTTTCTTTGTTGCAACAAAAACAATCTCACCTTTTTGTGTTGATTCCTCTTGCTATTTGTGGCGAGATATGAAGTATTAATGATGCCTAAAAATAATCTGCCAGATTTGTTGGTGTTACTTATGGCATTCTATAAAGTTACAACTAAGCTTCTTTTGGTTGGTTCTTGCGTAACAACCATGATTTTTGTGATTGTTGGTTCTTGTGTGGCAGCACTCACATCTTGCAGTTGTTTTCTTTTTCCTTGCAACAAATGATCTCATTCTTTATCCAATAGAAGAAAGATCACAGAATTTGAAAAATAGAGCATGTGTCTCAGATCATAAAATAAATCTTGGACCCATTAAAAAATCCATGTAACTGCTAAAAATGCTAGCTACAAGAATTCTAGTAACAACTGGAAAATCTTGTAATTGTTGAAAAGTGATCGCCATATTCCTTAAATTGTTGGTTATCTAATTTGGAGTTGACTAGGAACTAATATGATCATCCACCAATACAACAAAACTTGCATCCAAAACATGCGTCTAGTTGCACATTCCTTTCCTCAAAATAATGATAAATCACCTTGACTTTTTCATTTAACTCCACTACTTGTAAATTATCCTTAAATTATATTTTCTAGAGTAAACGTCAGCATCTATTGCAGAAATTTTGGGGGTTATATTTAGCCACAGATATCACAACTATAAGTTCAAATTTGGATCATTCTCCATTGACCTCTTTTATAGATGTGCAATAAATTGAACATTTTCCTTTTGGATTAAATTCCTCGACATATTTAGAAATATTTGTGTTTCGAATCAGTGACCTTATGCAAGGAATGCCTTAATAGTACACCCAATCACCATCTATTCTACGCCTCGTGGGAAACATATTTAGAAATTTCAACACCCAAGATATTGTGGAATTCCTCAACATATATGGATGCAAGTTCATCATCTGCAATAGATCTTACTGCTATACAAATGTGTTTAACATGGATCCAAATAATGAGTTCCATCGAGCTCACTAAATTCGGTCACAATCACATAACCACTTTGATTGGGAATGCTCGAGGGATATCATGTGAGACTTGTTATGGATGGGGAAATATTCTATTGCAGCCATTGCATAAATATGTTTGTCCATCAACATCGACCACAATCTAGGAAATACAATCAGCAGACAAGAAGTTGTTGAAGATATATAGTCATGTACAACAAACTGAGGTCATTTTTATCAATAATAAGTATGAGAAACAACCTCAATTATATTCCTATAATGAACTCTCTTCTTGGTCCTATAGAAAAAATATGGTTTATTATTCACGGCATCCAAAAACAATGTTCGATGACCATAGAGAATAGAATACCCATGGTGCTTGATGATCCGTTGCCATGATTTTATGCACAAAATAAGGAATCTAACCTTAGCTCTTTTTTGGAACATGGGATAAGATAATCTAAGTATTCTAATTAATGTGTATCCTTCTTTGTTGCAATTACATATATTCTTATATTTCATACTAAGGATATCATGAAACAACTTAACCTTCACAAAATATGGAACTCCTATTTGTTCTTGTCGATGCTCATTATTCTTAATGCACTGGAATTTATGTTTGACTTTTTGGTTTGACCAAGAGATAGTGCCTTCCTTGTTTAATATTTGAATGGTCTACCAAACACCAAACCATCTTGTAAAATCTAGTAACAAATCCCATTTGGTTGAATCTGATCTAAGGGAGTGTAAGTATGCAAAACAATGAATGGTTATCGGATTTGCACTATGGTTACATGATTTCCTGTAACGTATTTTTTTATGATTTCTCAAAATTTACCAATTGGTTTCGTGGGAAATTTTATGGGGGTGTTGGTAATAATTCTATCCTTCTACCCACAAAAAAATGTGGCCATCAGATGCATGGATATCAAGAAATAACTAAAATGGATGTAGGTGATGGTGGTCAATTTCTTGAAAATTTTGAACTAAATTTGGTTCAAATTTTGTAGGTTTGTTTCTCTAATTGTAGTGCTTCTTGTTAAAGTTACATCATCATGAGTCATTTTCCAGATCAATCTTGTGTGTCAATATTGAGCCTTGTGTGTCAAGGTAGTGCTTTATAGGAGCTTGAGTTGGACTCAGGAAACTTGGAGAAGAATCTTGAGTTGGACTCAAGAATGGTTAAGCTTCATGTATTGAGGCAAGTGATTTGTATGCCAAAGTGATGATGTTGTACATTATTTCTAGTCAAGGATAAGGTCTTGTGTGTCAAGAAAGATCCTCATGTGTTGAGGTGATTCCTTGCATGTCGAAGCATGTATGGTGTGTGATGTACTACTAACCATGGTTGAACTATTAAGTCTCCTCTATAGATTGGTCAACTCTAGAGTGAATTACTTTAGCATATAACCACTTGGAATGATAGTAGAACAATATGATCACATCATTGGGAAAATATCCTTAGTATATTTGATACGATAATTAAGCTGGAACATGTGGACCATGCAAATAATACAAGAGATAAAGATAAGATGTTATAAGATATGAGAGAATTTGAATTGCACATAAAGAATTAATTAAGAGAGAATTCAAATTGTTAAATTTCAGTGATATTAACAAAGAAGACTTCATTCAATCAAAGGAGAACTCAAATTGATTACTACAATGATGTTAACAAGAAATATTTCATTTAAGAGAGTTAACTAAGTGATAACAAAGAAGATCCAGTTAACTAAATGTTATTGCATGACGATACTTATGTTAAACTAAAAGACGACACTTGTGTTAAACTAAAAGACAACACTTGAGTTGTGACACTTGCATGATGACACTTAAGTTAGCCACCTAACTAAGTGGGAAAGATTTCAGTTAAGGGGCGATTTCATCCTAAATTCAGTTTATTGATTTAATGCATTGCATGAGAAGTGGGGCGCGGTTCTCCATGCAATATTTATGTCTCCAAGGTTGGAGCAAATTTCTATGAAGTATTTTTTGTGCATATGACTATTATTAGCGATTTGTTTTCTTGGAGAATTATGCTCTTGAGTCTCTCTTCTATATATATATTTCTCTTTCTCTATAATTGCACCACGTGTGCTTGATGTAAAATACATTCTCTACTATCTATCAATATACTAAGGAAGGTTTTTTTGGGGGTTTTCTCCCTCAAGTCATAGATGGTTTCCCCGGGGTAAATTCATGCGTCGAATGTGATTGCTTATGTGTATGATTGTTATTTGATTTCAAGTATTATTGTAGCTATGAATTAAAGATAAAAAAATTAGCATGGTATCAGAGCTCAGGGCATGAAAGAGATAAGTTTAGAAATCAATCCTGAGACTACGTAGATCCTAAGTGAGCACAATACTTGAAGAACAATGGATTCAATATCGTTGAGACCAGAAGATGGTCTTGAAGGAAATTTGAACTTCAATGCTTGGAAGTCCATGATCCTAAATATCTTGGAAGAGAATGATTTGGATGGATATGTAGCAAGTGTTTCTGAAGAGCCTACTTCTAATGCAGGGTGCATTACCTTCAAGAAGAATCAATCCAAAGCAAAGAGAATAATTTATTATTCCGTGAAAGACAACTTGATGCCCATGATTACTCCATTGAAGAATGCAAAGGAATGCTTCAACACTTTGATAAATATTTATGAGAAAAAGGTGCCCAGTCAAAAGAGAGTAGTGAATAACAATCTTCTAAATCTAAATATGGAAAAGGACGGAGATGTGGCTTCCTTCTTCAAAAATATCTCTCAAGTAAGAGATCAAATCATGAGCATTGGTGTGATGGTCGATGATGATGATCTCATTCAGACTGTTATCGATGGTATTCCATCCTCATGGGAGACATTCTTGAATACAATAAATGGTCGAGAAGTGAAACCTAACTTTGAGATATTGTGGCATGATTTCCTACAAGAAGAAGGGAGAATCCAGATAAAATATATTTCCTCCAAAGAAGAGAACCTCGCTCTTGCGGCACAAATGAAAAGAGGTAAAAATATCACAAGAAATTATCTCATCAAAAGGAGAATGATTTCAAGAAATTTGATAAGTATAAATTTAAATGCTTCAATTGCAATAAGAAGGGCCATTATGCAAGAGAATTTCGTGCAAAGAAAACAAGAAAGTTCAAGGGTAGGTTTCATGCTTCTACTGCTACAAAATATGAACCTACAAGAAAGAATTCATCCGATGATCAAGAGACGAGGAAGGAGTAATACCTTGTCTCATCCCTTTTTGGATCCATTACCACTAGTGTTGAGACATGGCTAGTGGACAGTGGCACATCCAAGCACATGACTGGATATAAGAGCGCTATCACAGATCTGAAGGAAAATAAGTTTTCTTGTAAGGTGGAGCTTGGAGATAATACCACCTATTCGACCCAAGGTATTGGATCCACTTCTTTTCAGTTGGATTTAGGAGATGTACTACATGTGGATGAAATTATGTTTGTCCCCAGATTGAAGAAGAACCTCCTATTTGTTTCGGTTCTAGAATATAAAGTATTTAGAGTTAGCTTTATGGACAACAAAGCACTCATGTGTCCTAAGCATGAAGATTTTAACTCTGCATCTGTGATTGGATTTAGAGAGGGAGGTCTCTACAAAGTTCATGGAAAACTATTTCTAGCCATGATCCATGACATAGTTAGTCCTTGTGAGTTGTGACATAGAAGGCTTGGTCATCTCCATTTCAAAGTGCTACTTGGATTGAAAAAGATGGTGAAAGGTATGCCCATATTTAAATCTTATTTTGATAGTGTTTGTAGAGGTTGTGCTCTTGGCAAGAACATTAAGAATATTTTTCCAAGTAGTACGAAAAGATCCAAAGGGATCCTTGACTTGATTCATTCTGATCTATGTGGTCATATGTCTTCACCCTCCTTGAGTGGTTATTTTTATTATGTGATTTTCATAGGTGACTTCTCTCGCAAGTCATGGGTTTATTTTTTGAAATCAAAGAGTGAAACTTTCAACAAGTTTCAAGAGTTTAAGCACTGATTGAGAATCAAAATGGAAAGCACATTCTTGTTTTGATATCTGATAATGGATGAGAGTTTGAGTCCCATGACTTCAATGAGTTCTATCGAGATGCAGGAATAAAAAGACAACTGACTGTACCCAACAACCCCCAGCAACAGAATGGGGTTGTTGAAAGAAAGAGAAGAACAATATGTGAGGCTACAAAATCCATGATGTGTGATCAGGATCTGCCCACTTCCTTATGGGAGGAAGCCTCGAGCACTACTATCTATATACAAAACATAATTCCTCATGTTATCTCGAGAGAAAAGACTCCCGAAGAGGTTTTCACTAGTGAAAAAACAAATGTTGGACACTTAAATATTTTCGGTTGTCCTGTTTACATTCACATACCAAAATAAAAGAGGACAAAGATGGAGCCATCCAAAAAGAAAGGAACATTTGTTGGATATAGTGAATCCTCCAAATCCTACAGAATCTATGTTCCAGGACAAAGAAACATTGAATTCAGCAGAGATGCAACATTTCATGAATAGGTTTCCTTCAAGCGCTCCAAAGAACTTCAGTGTGATTCATATATGGAGGAGCATGATACTCCTATGATGGAGGATCCAGTTTCTGATTCTCCCCTTTCAGATGTTGAGAGGGGGAAGTCATAAGATCCTTCAAATCCGCTTGATCCTGAAGAACCAATATAACTGATAGAAATATCCCTTCATGCACCTCCTACTAAGAGGAGATATGCATGGTGTCAATACATTCTGCAAAAGGTAGAAAAGCATGGTTTACCACCAGGCTCATCCAGAGATCAAAAGAGACTTGAAATATTTTCAGGATATGTAGCACAAATGAGTCACATTGGTGATTCAGAACCCTCTACCTATGAAGAAGTTGCTAAGCATCAAGTATGGAAAGATTCCATGGTGGAAGAATACAAATCCATCATGCATAATGATGTATGGGAAGTGGTTCGTAAACCCCGTGGGATGTCAATAGTAACTTCCAAGTGGACTTATAAAATCAAGCATGCAGCTGATGGAAGTATTGAAAAGCATAAAGCAATATTTGTGGCATGTGGTTTCTCACAGAAAGAAGAGATAGAATAGACTATGATAAGAAATTCTCTCCTATGGCCATGCACACTAATATCTGAACCATAATATCCCTTGCTTTAGTTTTGGGTTGGAAACTTCACCAAATGGATGTGAAGACTACATTCCTCAATGGTGAGGTTGAGGAAGAATTTTACATACAACAACCTGAAGGGTTTCTAGTTCATGGGAAGGATTACCATGTATGAAAACTTAATAAATAATTATAGGGGATTAAGCAGGCCCTGAGGGATTGGTATTCGAGGATTGAAAGCTATCTTGTAAGCTTGGGATTCTCCAAAAATGAAGCTGACCCCAACCTGTACTTCAAGGTTGTGAATAACCACCCATTGATTTTGGTTCTCTATGTTGAGGACTTGTTCCTTACTAGAGAGGAGAAACAGATAGATCGGTGCAAGACATAGATCAATTCTGAGTTTGAAATGAAATACTTAGGTTTTATGCACTATTGGCTTGGTCTCGAAGTTTGGAAAAGGAAAGATGAAATATTTCTTTCACAAGGAAAGTACAAAGTTGATGTGTTGCAGAGATTTGGTATGATGGATTGTAAGTCCATGTCTACTCCTATGATGTCTAATCTAAAAAAGCTACATGAGTCAGATTCTGGATTGGATCTAGTGGATCCTACCATGTATAGACAGATCATTGGTTCCTTGATGTATTTGATACATAGTACACCAAACATATGTTATACAGTGATCATCTTGAGTTAGTTCCTAACT
Source organism: Larix kaempferi (assembly GCA_027924585.1). Classification (NCBI taxonomy): domain Eukaryota; kingdom Viridiplantae; phylum Streptophyta; class Pinopsida; order Pinales; family Pinaceae; genus Larix; species Larix kaempferi. Next base: position 3,943,243 of record BSBM01000397.1, on the reverse strand, counting down.
AAGCCAAGACATAGACATTGGGTTGCTTCCAAGCATATGATTAGATACCTTCGAGGTACTATTGCTTATGGACTCAGATTTGCTTCCAGTGGTGGAGTGATGCTACTTGGATATGCTGACTCTGGCTTAGGTGGTAGTATTATGGACCGAAAGAGTACATCTGGATTTTGTTTTAGTTTGGGATCAACTATGATTCCTTGGTCCAACAGGAAGCAGGACTTCGTATCCTAGAGTACTACATAAGTAGAGTATATTGCAGCTAGTACCACCTACTGAGAAGCTGTGGCGCTTAGTAAGCTACTTGTTGGGTTGTTCAGTGAGAAGATTGATACTACTATCATTCGCTCTGAAAATTAGAGTTGCATTAAGCTCTCATAAAACCATGTGTTTCATGACAGATCGAAACACATTGAAATGAAGTATCACTACATCAGAGACATGGTACAAAGAGGTTCCATAAGAATTCAGTACATTTCTATTGGTGAGAAAATTGCATATATGTTGACTAAGCCTTTGTCCATGACAAAGTATAGGTACTTCTGAGACAATCTTGGAATGGCAAAGAATGCCTCCCTTGCTGAGAGGGAGTGTTAAATTTACAACATCACGATTCATTCTCCAGGTTAATATTGTGTTTCAAGATTGAGCCTCATGTGTCAAGGTAGTGCCTTATAGGATCCTGAGTTGGACTCAAGGAAACTTGGAGAAGAATCTTGAGTTGGACTCAAGAATGGTTAAGCTTGATGTGTTGAGGCAAGTGCTCTGTATGTCAAATTGATGATGTTGTACAGTCTTTCTAGTCAAGGCTAAGGCCTTGCGTGTCAAGATAGATCCTCATGTATTGACGTGATGCCTTGCATGTCATGTTCCCATTTTGTCAGCACCATGAAGAAGATCGAACCCCATGGATCCTAGTGACAGATTGAATTAATTATGAGGGGTTAATACGAGGCAATTAATTAATTAGGAGTGTGCATTTAATTTTATCCATAGTTTTCTATCCACTTGGAATAAATATTTATGGTTCATTTAATATTTTATTATTATGATCAATAAATGGAGAAAATGCTCCACTAGGGTGCATTAGTGGATAAGGTTGGAGGAGTGACTTGAGGAAGAAGTCAAGTAAAGCACATGAGTCCAAAAATGATGCCAAAAATGAGAAAAGAGGAATATTTCAGGAAAAGAAGCATAAATCCAGAAAGCAAGATAAAACAGGAAAAGCAAGAAAGTCTGAAAATCAGGAAAGTTCAAAAAATAAGGAAAGTTAGAAAAAAGAGGAAAAAGAAGGAAATCCAAAGCAAAGCAAGGAAAGTATGTCCACTCATGGGTGACCTATTCTCACAGGTCGCCAATCCAAGTAACTTTCTCAATAGGTCAACATGAATTCTATAAAAGAAGGATTCCAACTCCATTTGACAACTTTTGATCATTTGAGATTTTGCTTGAGAGCTCTGATCTTCTCTAGTGTTGAGAGATGTGCCTCAACAACCTTGGGATATGTGTCCCAAGTTCTTGATAGGTTTCCAGTCTACTTACAAAGGTTCATGTTTCCGCTGATTGGATTTTTATTAGTCATACTTGAATATTATGCAGCCATCAGAAGATATTCCATCATCCAGAAGTGCTTGAAGAGAAGACAGTGGTAGATCTAGTGGGGAGAAAGCTCCCATCCTTGGAGGAGAAGTCCAGTTCATATGAAGGAGAATTGCACAGACCATGTGCTCTTTTTTTCACCTGTATCATCTCATCACTCAAATATATCATAGATCAGACCCTTCTACCCTTCCTCTAGCCCTTTCTCCTTCCATGTGGGGAAAAACTAGCTCTTGGAGACCTCATGTTGCACTGTTGATGCAACTGATTGTAATACTTCTTCCATAACTCTGATTTAGAATTAAAAAATAATATTCATATGATATAAGAAGTTAATAAATGATTATGGAATTATATTTGAATTTATTGGTGGATTTGGTCCTTCCAAAGATCAAGACTAGCTATTCTAGCTCTGTGAGAATTGTAGTTAATGGAGTCTTAATATTTGAGAGATATTTATGAAAAGTTCTGATTCAAACCTCTGAGTTAAATTGAGTTGTAAAAAATCCATTAAATTCTGAAAAATATAGTATTATGTTCTTTTAATGATTTTTTATCATTCAGAATTGAAGACTAGCTCAATGGGCACTTTTAACTAGCTAGTTTTGGAATATTTTTCTGTATGACTTACCTATGCTGAAAATTAATGATCTAATGGTTATATTAGGTCATAATAACACTAATAAATACCCCCATTCTCTGTTCTTGAGGTTTTGGGTGCATTACAGCTTGTTTGGAAAATCCTGTAAATCTCCTACCTGTGCAATCCCCAATAGTGCCCTTGACTAGTTTTGCTTCCAAATCCATATACAACCTCCAAACATATTATGATATATGCTCCATTGTGTTTTACTGATATTATTGACTAATAATAACCCTTTCTTCCATCCAGAACCAATCCCCAATCTAGTATGCATATGTTGGAATCCCAGGAAGCCTCGACGTAGACAACAAACTTCTATGCCGTTGAAAAGTGAAAGCCTCCAGTACCTGTTGCACAGGAATCATTGTTCATACCTGACTTGAATTGATTCTATACATTTTACATATAAAATATAGAGCCAAAATTTATCCCTACCATCCTTTATCAGTGAACCAGTACTCCTCACTTACACCCTGCACACCTCAAAGAAAATTATAAAAAAAATTCTAGTTAAAATCCCGATCAAATCGGAAGTTGGAGTTAGTATTTTGGCCAATTCTTGGATAGAATATTACAGTGGTATCAGAGCTTTTTCCTCTACTCCTATGGAAAGAAGACTCTCAATTCAATGAAATTGCAGCCATGTCCATGTTCAGTGAAGAAGACTCTTACTCTGATGATGATTTTTATGAACAATATGATGATGACTATTGTTGGGCCTGGCCCAAGTGGGGGATTTTTTAGCAAGAAGGATTTTTGGAACTGTGGAGCTGAGCGCAGTTCAGTTGAAACATTTTTGGTATAAGTTTTTGGAATGCTGCGAAGTTGCACCCAGCGCAGTGTCGGAAGAGTTGCAAAGTTCAGTGACGCGAGGAGGTAGTGCCGCGGTGTGTCTAGTCTATGTGGATCCGGCAAAGCAGAGTGTTGGACGGAAGAAAACACAGGTTCTGGTTAGACCAGCAGTGGTCTATTTTTGGTAAAGATGCTCCAGGAGTGCCAAGCGGCGGGTAGGAGTAGAAGTGGAAGAAAGCAACTGGTCGCACATGCGAAAGAACCACTACCTGGACTAGTTGCATGAGACCGTTACAGGAAGAACGGCTCAGTGAAAGCGACCTGTTGGAATGTGTACGAAAGGAAGGTCGATTGTGACGTGGGAATGTGTTGGAGGTAGGCCATGATGAAATATTCGCTACCAGAAGCCAACAAGATCGATGAGCTGGAAACAGTAACGATTTTGTAAACCTAAGGGTTTTTGCCTACGGATTGTAAAGACGTGACCTACGAGCATGATATATAAATAAGGCATTTTTGTATGGGAAAGGGTTACTCTTCATTTTGTTGAGCTTTGAATATTGTTACATATTTTAAGCTTAGTGCTATTGTAAAGGCTCTGCAGCTGTGTGTGCAGAGGACGATTGAGAGAGAAGAGAGTCTGCAGCTGAGTGCGCAGACAAAGAACTGTTGTACCCTTCCCAAAGACTAATATAACAAGAGTTCTTGTGGACCTAGCCTCCATCCGGGGGGTGAACCACGTTAAATACTGTGTAGTGTGATTTTTGTGTTTCTGCATTTGCTTATTTGCCTACTTTGAATGTCTGGATTCTCATTTATAAGCTGTATGTTAATATTTTTATATGTATTTACCGTAGAGGAAAGATGGGAATAATATGTCAAGTCTTGCATGAATAGATGAATGATGAATGTACAATAGTCTAAGTAGGTGGAAGTACCAATTCATTGAATAATCACAAGTATACGCAGAGGTTTGATTGTGTAACTCTTTGAATACACCACACTGGAGGTGCACAACCTCGTATATCTCATCTATTTGCATATGCTCTAAAAGCTAATAATCCAAGGCAGTAGATGAATGGTTAAATGTTGAAGTAAAGGCTTCAGGATCTGTTAAGTTTGGAAGAGGAAGCGTATGACTTTGTTGTGCTCACCTAGTAGTTACCTTATGTCCGAACTACGCAGTCCTTGGATGTGTTGGTTCTGCAATGGTTAAAGTTTGTAGAAGTGCAGGCCGCGATGCAGTCTATCGTTGCGCAGTCCTCAGTTCGTAGCACAAGTCCCAAAGTGTGTTGCACAGTAGTCTATCCGAACAACTCATCACATCACTAAGGAAACCTGATTCCGCTGTGCCCCCATAGATACACCTCAGGTGAGGCCTCAGCCTGTTCGCAGGTTGTTGCCAAAAGGGCCGGTGAGAAGGGGTTTTGTTGGTTCATTGAAACCGCGAAGAACTTGGGTTTACATTGGAAACCTCTAGATCAGTATAGTAAGCCAACAAATGGTTCCATTTTCACGCTAAGAATCCGTGATGAGTTGAAGTTGTAATGTGTGACGCAGAAGAAGTTGAGCTAGGTGTCGAATTTTGGTATCCAGACAAGAAAGAAATATGGGTGTGGTGTGACAAGACAGAGAAAGACTTCGCAAGGAAGGAAAACAGACACCCACATCTCTCTGACATTCAGTGGTTGAATAAATACCCATGGAAAGACGTGCACGAAGTTTTCTGGGTGTCTTTTGGGTGCGAGCTACATGAGTGGTTGTCAAGACTTGTGGAGCATAGAAACTATATCCTGTGAAGCACACCGACCGAGTGGACACCAGAGCTTATTGAACAGCTCAAAGCACTAGACAGTCCATTTGTACGAGTAGTCGATTGTTGGTTCAACAGTACATTACAAAGTTTTGTGATGCAGTTCGCTATGGACATGCTAAAGTCCTACAACGCGGTCGAAAGAGAGTTTTTCAAAGGATTTAGAGGTAAGTATCTGAACAAAATCAGTTTCTATATTAAAATGATTTTAGCTGAGAAAGGTGTTTTTAGAATGCAGTAAAATATTTGCATCTATCATGGTAGACAGTACATATAGTGGTTCCTACGAAGAAATTCATAGCCTAAGAAGTGGAAAGGGATACAAGTTTGTCCTTGAGCAAACTACTACTGGACCTGGACTCCGTGTAGACATACATTCAGAAGCTGACCCTGATAGCCAAATCGCACCTCTATCTTCCACCTATCAGCCTAATACACCGCAGAATCCATCGGTTTCATAGACCGCGCCTCCCTTATCTTAGAACCCATCTGTCCAGAACCCACCGGTTGCGAGCACCGCACAACCCGCATCGCAGAACATTAGTACTGGTAACACCACAGGAATGGGTGCCTAGGCTATTCTGAATCAACCTAGTCAGTCTCAGGCTATAGCACTTTAGAACATCCAACCTCAAAATATTATCCCTAGTACCACTCAGAGAACCGTGCCACCTCGAAGGAGGATGGCTGATGATATCAAACTGTCGATATTCAAAGGAATGGGTCTAGAAGACCCCGATCAGCATTGGTTTCTATGTGAAGTCATATCAAGTGTAAATCAAGTATAGGACGACATTGTGAAGCAAGCGCAGCTTGTCTCCACATTTAGAGACCGAGCCTTGCATTGGTTCATGAAATATTTGCAGGGACACCAAAGAACCCTGACAGAAATCAAGGCTGCACTCTTAGCAGAATTTAAGAAGCTGAAGTCAGAGTCACAGTGTATCACAGAGTTGAAGGAGATAAAAAATAAACCTAATGAAATAGTCTGGGAGTTTGATCAGAAATTTAAGACACTACTGGACCAAGTAATCTTTGATATTCCACTGCAGCAGCATAAGGAGTGGTTTATAGCCGCATTGTTTCCCCACATTAGACATCCGTTGATGCAGCAGAAAGTGGCTTTGCAGCCAGAAGCGTTGGAGATCGCGATGAAGCTGGAAGCTTCACCTAGTGGAGAAAGTAGCACTGGGATGTCGCAGATTCAGAACCAGTTGGCTACCCTAACACTACAATTGCAAGACATAAAGCAAGGAAAGAAAGAGAGAAAGGAAATCTGGTGTACAGGCTGCAAGGGAGAAGGACACACTAAGGATCATTGTCCTTTATTCCAGGATTTCCTTAACATGGGTGGACCAAACCCATTAAACCCACATCCAGGGCCATGGCGTGAAATTTGTAGAACTAGAGGACACTATCCAGAAGACTGCCATATGATACAGAAATACGTGAGAGCACCTAAAAACCTCTATTGTAATTTCTGTAAATCAGTTGGGCACGATGAGTCCAACTGCCGCGCATATGAGCTCATGTTAGAAAGAAAGAAAGATATTAAGCATATGTATGGAGGAATGTATAGAGTACAAGGAGAGACTCCGCAGAAACAAAAAAATGCACAGTAGGATCAGGAAGCATATAGAGGTTGCGGAGGATACTGCGGGAGGGGAAAGAATAATGGCCTGACGTAGGGATGAGGCCGAGGACAAGTAATCTGTTATAATTGCAGCCAATCAGGCCATGTATCTAGAGATTGTACCAACCCATGCACTACATGCAGCTATTTTATCTCTTTCAATCATGTTATAGAAGACTGGCCAGTGATGGAGGTAGAAATGCAGAAGAGAAAACGGTCGGAAGCGTCGGCCCCAAATATCTAGTTGATCGCAGTAGAAAGGAGACTTGCGGATCAAAGTGTTAACGTAGTAACACACAGTGGTGCTGCAACAAACCGGGATAGAGGACCAGAAGCTTCGACTTCTGGAGGTTTTGATATTAAGCATGTTGATATATATGTAACTTCGGAATGTATTTCATCTATTTATTTCATATATATTTATTGTACCCTTATACGAGATGCGTTATTCCTCTATAAGGAAGTGTCGTCATGTGGATTGACAAGTGTCGCAAGTGTGTGTACTTGCCAATGGGTTATTAGACCACCATGTGTGGGGTCGGCCCTGAAATATATATTATATTGTGGATGTATCTAGATAGACAAGTCGGCCCCATAGTGTAATTGGGCAAACAGGCTAGTATAAATAGAGATTGGGAGATCTCTATTTTGATCATTCGAAAAGTTACACTTCTCTCACTCAGAAAGTGGCGCACTAGTGAGGAGGAGGATCATCTGCTACTAGGAGACTATCTCAAGTGTATTTTTATTGTACTTTGGTTGAGCCATTTCTCTCTCTATCTATGAGGAAGTTGTGGGGTTTTCCACCTTAGGGTTTTCCCCACAGAAACTCTGTGTCTCTTGTCTCTCATGCTTTTTATTCTTGTGATGATTAACATGCTTGTTATGATTGATATGCATTGATATACTGTACATGTTATTCTCTCAGTGAAGATCCTAGAGTATTGTGAATTAATGTTCAAAATTTAACATGGTATCAGAGCTAACCTCAGAAGAAGACATTTTGCAGTGACAGAAACTTGAGTTTCTTGTTTATTGGGTATCTCTCCACAGTTTTTGGAAAAGCAGTATAGTAGATTGACTCTACTCATCAAGGAGAATCTATCTGTCCAATCAGAATTCAATTCTGAGCATTTTCAGATTTGGCCCTAAAAATTAGGGTTTCCATAAAAATAGGAATTTATGAAATCGGAAGACATAGCTGGAAGCTCCTTGCAAAAATCGAAGTTTAGAGCTTTGGATTGAGATTTTTGGCTGGGTAGATCTCCGAGAAAATTAAACCCTAATTTAGGGCTCTCCCTAGTGAACCCGAGAGGACAAAAAGACAAATCTGAAGGGTAAAGCTTTGCTGATCTCAAATTCTGAATACACCAGGATGATTAGCTCATCAAGGCGCATCTTTCTATCCTTTCAGAAAGTTGAAATTCACATTTTGAATTTTTAGGGTTTTTTCGACAAACCCTAATCCGGGACCAGATTCAGTTTTCAGCATTTCAAGTGGTAAGACCAAAATATTTTCTATTTCCATTTGAAGTACTCTTTAAGATGTCTCACCACGAAAAGCTTGAGGATAAGCTTGAAGGGGCTGATAACTTCCGAGCTTGGAAGTATAGGATTGGGTTAATACTGGAAGAGAATGAGTTGGACTCATATATAAAAGAAGACATCCCTATCCCAGAGGATGAAGAGGCTAAAGTATTGCATAAGAAGAACTTGGTCAAGGCAAAGAGAATCATTATTGATTCTATCAAAGACAATCTCATACCCCATATGTCTTCTCTAAAGACACCCAAAGAGATGTTTGACTCTTTGACCAAGCTATTTGAAGGGAAGAACATAAATTGGAAGATGACCCCGCGGAACCAATTGAAAGGAGTAAAGTTTCAGAATGGAGAAACCATTCAATCTTGTTTTTCAAGGGTCTCCCAGATCAAGGAACAACTAGAAGCAGTGGATGAAATGGTGGAGAATGGTGAAGTTGTCATGACCACTCTGAATGGCTTACCTAGGTCATGGGACTCCTTCATTCAAGGAATATGTACAAGAAAAAAGTTGATTTGCTTCAGTAGACTACGGGAAGAATGCTCACAAGAAGAAGCAAGGCTTGTGGCACGAGAAGAAAAGATGGGGAATGAAGATCAAGCTCTCACAGCTCACACCAAGAAAGGGAAGTCCAAGAGAGAGCCATCTCACTCCAAGAAATCTTCACATCACTTCAAAGAAAGAAGAATATGCTTCACCAGTAATGAGAAAGGACATATTGCATAAATTGTCCCAAGAACATGAAGGACAACAACAACTTCAACAAGAAGAAGAAGGGGAGAAAAAGAAGGTTTCATGCTCATGCTGCCAAGGATGATGAACCACCCAAGAAGAAGGCTAGGGCAGAAAGTGATGATAGTAATGATGACTCATCAAGTGAAGAAGAGTATGTTCTGATCTCTGCTTTCACAGGTACCGATATCTCATGGTTGTAATGACTCGTTAATTGACAGTGGGGCTTCCAAACACATGACTGGGTTTAAGGAATCTCTTGTGAACCTATCTAAACATGAATCACCCCATAAGGTGAAACTTGGGGATGATTATCAATACCCAATCAAAGGAAGTGGTGAAGCCTCCTACAACCTAGATTCTAGAAAATCTTTGAAGATGAAAGAAGTCCTTTATGTACATGGGCTCAAGAAGATCTTACTCTCCATCTCTGCATTGGATGCAAAAGGTATGAGGGTTGCATTTGTGGATGGCCAAGTCCTAATGTGGCCAAAAGGAAAGACCATAGATGATGCAGTAGTGATTGGAGAGCAAGAGGGAGGTTTGTATAAATTGAAGGGACAACCTGAACATGCCATGGTGCATGAATCCATGGAGCCAAGTGAACTTTGGCATAGAAGACTTCCTCATATGCACTATAGGGCACTTCCAATTGCAAGCAAGGCTGTAGAGGGTCTTCCTGAAATCAAGACCAAACATGAAGGTGTTTGCAAAGGATGTGCAAAAGGTAAGAACATTAAGAAGGCTTTCCCAAGCAGTGAAAGCAAGGCAAAGGATATCCTGGAAATCATCCACTCAGATGTATGTGGTCCTATGTCATCTAGTTCTCTAAGTGGGTATGTTTACTATGTCTCATTTATTAATGACTTCTCCAGGAAGACTTGGGTATACTTCTTGAAGAACAAAGATGAGGTGTTTGATAAGTTCAAGGAATTCAAAACCTTGATGGAGAATCAAACTAACAAGAAGATCAAAACATTCAGATCTGACAATGGTGGAGAATTCACCTCAAGTGACTTCAAGAAGCTTTGCAGTGATTCAGGGATTAAGAGGGAGTTGATTGCTCCTTACAATCCACAACAAAATGGAGTTGTAGAAAGGAAGAATAGAACAATCATGGAAGCAACAAGAGCAATGCTACATGACCAGGATCTACCTATGCATCTATGGGAAAAAGCAGCTAGAACAGTTGTATATGTGCAGAACAGAACACCCCACAAGATATTAGACAACAAGACAATAGAAGAGGTCTTTTCTGGTAAGAAACCTGAAGTCAACCATCTTAGAATATTTGGTTGTCCAGTATTCACTCATGTCCCAAAGGAAAAGAGGACCAAACTAGGTCCTTAAGGAAAGAAGGGTATCTTTGTCGGTTACAGTGAAAGCTCGAAGGCTTACAGAATATACTTTCTAGGGTTCAAGAAGATTGATGTCAACAGGGGTGTGACATTTGATGAAAACTCAGCATTCATCAAATCAAGGAAGGCACCTATCGAAGTTTATGAAGAACCTAAGGAAACTAGATTTCAAGACACTACCATGACTGAAGCAATTCCAGAAGTTGTTCGTGAGTTTGAAGATCCGCAAGAACCTATAGATCCACCCTATGAGGATAACTCTCACAAGAGGAAACCTACATGGGCTAGAGAGCTCATTCAAGATGCAGAAAGGTTTGGCATTTCCAGAAGAAGAACACAAAGCAAAGAAGAGAACCAGATCACATACCAGCTATGTTGCTTTACTCTGTGATATTATGAACAAAGAACCTTCCAGTTATGAAGAAGCAACGGAAAACAAAGAATGGAAGGATGCCATGGTTGAGGAATAGCAATCAATAATGAAGAATGATGTTTGGGATGTTTTCCCAAGACCTAAAGAAAAGTCTATTGTGACTTCCAAATGGATCTACAAAATCAAGCATGCTGCAAATGGCAGTGTAGAGAAATACAAAGCAAGATTCGTAGCTCGTGGCTTCTCTCAGAAAGAGGGAATAGATTATGAAGAAACCTTTGCACCTATATCCAGGTATACTTCCATCAGAACAATACTTGCCCTGGCTGCAGCAATGAAATGGAAAATACACCAGATGGATGTCAAGACTACCTTCTTGAATGGTGTAGTTGAAGAAGAAGTATATGTGGAGAAGCCACTCGGTTTCGAAATACATGACAGGGAATCATATGTGTGCAGATTGAAGAAAGCCTTGTATGGCTTGAAACAAGCTCCCAAAACTTGGTATGGTAGGATGGACAGTTTCCTATTTAGTGTGGGCTTTACCAAGAGTAAAGCGGATTCCAACCGTTACTACAAGGTTGAAGAAGGGAATCCTGTGATTCTACTCCTGTATGTGGATGACTTATTTGTAACAGGAGATGACAGATTGATTGCAGATACTAAGAGGAAGCTTGTTGCTGAGTTCGATATGAAAGATTTGGGAATGATGCATTATTTTCTAGGTATGGAGGTGTGGCAAAGTGCAGGTGGGATCTTCCTTGGTCAAGGGAAGTACACATTAGATATCCTGAAGAGATTCGGGATGATGGATTGCAAGGACATGGCCACACCTATGGCATCGAATCTAAAGCTTCTATGTGATGCTTCATCTGAGCCAGTTGATGTCTCTATGTATCGTCAGATGATTGGGTCCTTGATGTACCTGACGAACACGAGATCGGATAGTTGCTTTGCTATGAACACATTGAGCCAGTTCCTGACGGATCCGAGGAGTGTTCACCTGGTTGCAGTAAAGCATGTTATGAGGTACCTGAAGGGTACAGTGGATTATGGGCTCAAGTATGAAGCGAATCAAAATTTTAACTTGCAGGGTTATGTTGATTCAGATTGGACTGGCAGTGCTGCAGATAGGAAGAGCACATCTGGATGCTGATTCAGTATGGGATCGGGTGTGATCTCTTGGTTTAGCAGGAAGCAGTCCTGTGTGGCACTGAGTACAGCTGAGGCAAAGTATGTTGTAGCCTGTTCAACTAGTTGTGAGGCAGTATGGCTACGGAAGCTGCTGTCTGAGTTATTTGATCTCCCATTGGATGCTACTGGTATCTTCTGCGATAACCAAAGTTGTGTGAAACTATCTGAGAACCCAGTGTTTCATGACAGGTCGAAACACATAGAGATCAAATATCACTATATCAGGGATATGGTGCAGAGAGGAGCTGTGAAGCTCCTGTATGTTGCGACGGACGAGCAGATGGCAGATGTGCTGACGAAGCCACTAGCCAGGGTGAAGTTCGAGTACTTCAGGGAGAGGCTTGGTGTTCTTTAGATCAAGGACACTTCGAGGAAGAAGTGATGGACACATTTGCTGAAGCCATTCCAAGCATGTTGGAAGGAGGATCCTTCACATGGCTGTGGATGTAAGCGTTGGATGATGAGCATCAGGATGATGTTCTAGTTTCTGCTTTGTATGATCAGTTGGATCATTTATATGTATGTACGCATCATGTTGGATGTTGGATATGATCAGTTGGATCATTTATATGTATGTACGCATCATGTTGGATGCTGGATATGATCGGTTGGATCATTTGTATGTATTTTGTATATGCATCATGTTGGATGCTTGGACCATGTATCTATATATGTATCAGGTGGATACATTGTATGATCAGGTAGATCATGTATATTGATATGTATCAGGTATGATTAGGTATATCATGTATGTTGATGGATACGTTGTGTGGATCATGTATCTATGTATCAGGTGGATACACTATGTATGATGATATGTATCAGGTAGATACTTGGTGTGCATCAGATGGATGCATTGTATGATCAGGGTGATCGTGGATGACAAGCTTCTCCAGATGACATGCAGCAGGATGTTGCAGTGATGATGATCAGGATGATCATGTGTACATCAGGATGATGTATGGTGAGTATCGGATGATACTTTGTGGCCGTGGATCAGGTTGTGCGGATGAGCATGTATGGGAGATCCTATAGGTCAGAGTTGCGTACCCATAACAACCTGGGATGCTCTTTCAAGACATTGCTCTGGGAGGACATGTAATTTGTGCCCTGGGAGATCTTCAGGTCAGAGTTGTGTACCCGTAACATCCTGATATGCTCTTGCGAGGTTTTGTCCTATGGCATGTAATTTTCTCCTGGGAGATCTGGACAGGATGAAAAAGGCCTCAGACACTTCAGCCAGGTTTTTCCATGACCACATGTAATTTGCTCCTGGGAGATCTGGACAGGATGAAAAAGGCCTCAGATGCTTCAGCTAGGTTTTGTGGTGGACCACATGTAATGTGCTCCTCGGAGATCCGACAGGTAGAGTTGTGTGCTCGTAACAGCCTGGGATGCTTCAGCTAGGTTTTGTGGTGAGATCACATGTAATGTGCTCCTGGGAGTTCCGACAGGTAGAGCTATGTGCTCGTAACGGCTTGGGATGCTTCAGCCAGGTTTTGTGATGGGTCACATGTAATGTGCTCCTGGGAGATCCGATAGGTAGAGCTGTGTGCTCGTAATAGCCTAGGATGCTGCAGCCAGGTTTTGTGACGCACGTAATAAGTCTTGAGGATTCCACAGTATGGCCAGTGATGATGAAGACTTGTAGGTGGTGGGCCTACATCCAGTATGAAAAAAGACTAGCTCTATAGAACTTCCTATGATGAGTAGAGTCAGAGATTGGTTGAGATAGCAGTAGCAGTGATGATGATGATGACGATGAATCGATGACGATGATCCTGAGAAGAAGACTTGTCTAGCAGAACTGTGTCGAGAAATACCTTCCTAGTTAAGAGGGAGTGTTGATGTATATGTAACTTCGAGATGTATTTCATCTATGTATTTCATATATATTTATTGTACCCTTATAAGAGATGTGTTATTCCTCTATAAGGAAGTGTCGTCATGTGGATTGACAAGTGTCGCAAGTGTGTGTACTTGTCAATGGGTTATTAGACCACCATGTGTGGGGTCGGCCCTGAAATATATATTATATTGTGGATGTATCTAGATAGACAAGTCGGACCCATAGTGTAACTGGGAAAACAAGCTAGTATAAATAGAGATCGGGAGATCTCTATTTTGATCATTCGAAAAGTTACACTTCTCTCACTCAGAAAGTGGCGCACTAGTGCGGAGGAGGATCATCTACTACTAGGAGACTATCTCAAGTGTATTTTGGTTGTACTTTGGTTGAGCCATTTCTCTCTCTATCTCTGAGGAAGTTGTGGGGTTTTTCACCTTAGGGTTTTCCCCACGGAAACTCTGTGTCTCTTGTCTCTGATGCTTTTGATTCTTGTGATGATTGACATGCTTGTTATGATTGATATGCATTGATATACTGTACATGTTATTCTCTCAGTGAAGATCCTAGAGTATTGTGAATTAATGCTCAAAATTTAACAAAGCAAACTCCTCTTGAAACGATATGGATAAGGAAAGCTACTGGGAAAGCACCTACTTTCGACTTGAAGAAAAATAGAGAAGTCTTTGAATAAGCACGGGATATCTTTGAAGAGCCAGCACCAAAATCGCCGAGACTCCCAATGTGCAGTGAAATACCAGATATGGAGTATATGTCGGCTGTGTACGACAAAACGAGCACCACAGTAGAAACATGCACCTCTATTGCGTAGTTCCTCAGGAGCTGCATGAAGTTGCTGAAGAGTCCAAATGCTATAGCAGAGTTGCAGAAGGTGATAGACCAGTATGAACCCACAGCGAAAATGAAACTACTGATAGCGCAGTTCATCATATTAAGAAACACAAGAGAACAGGCCAAGAAATGAGACTCGGTGCACAGATAGGAGATTATGAAATGGATGAGATCATTCTTGATCTGGGATCATAAGTAAATGTCTTAACCAAACAGACATGGCAGCATATGGGGAGACCAAATATGTTATGGTCACCTATCCAGTTGAGAATGGCCAATCAGGAGAAATTTATACCTTTTGGACGGTTATCCAACGTGATTGTTGACATTGATGGAGTGCGGAGTCATGCATATTTCGAGGTTATTGAGATTGTGGACAATAGTCAGCATTTTCCTGTGCTGTTAGGAATTAACTGGGCTATTGATAACCTCGCCATTATAAACTTGAAGACAAGGAAGATGATATTCGAAGGGAAGCATCTCAGGGTCATCGCACCATTCGACCCTATGATGAAGACAGATACAGCGAGCTCATTTAAGACGAATCCATGGTTCAAGATTTGGATAGACTATATAAGATGATTGTGAACCAGGATGACTGCGAGCCGATTCAAGAGGAATCCAGTGCTCGAGACTTAGACCAGTTGTACAAGATGACCGCGCACTAGGAAGATTACATTAATCCTACTGCAGATGGAACACTCAGCTGGAGATGCGACAGCTCTTGCATTTTAGACTCGGATGTAGGACTGGAGAATTGACAAAGTCGCATGCACGAAGTATCAGCACGGAGATGCGCGTGGGTCACAAAGTCACTGCGTTGGATTGGAAAGGAGTTAAGCCCAATCCCTACTTAAGATGGTTCATCTAATGTTTGTTCATTTATCAAATAGTATACTGCAGCAATTACAGATGAGCACCGCTTACCAGCATTAGATATGGAATTGTGTGTGACACCTGCCAGATGGTGGGCTACGCATAAGCAAACATTGAGCACATGGGATCAATGCCGAATTAAGATGCAGATTAGGTTTGCTGACAAAGTTACCCTACCTTTTGATAAATACAATGGACAGATAGATCCAAGACAGCATATTGAGGTATGTTCACAAACATGGCAGGAGAGACCAAAGACAGAATGGGTGCACTTGTTTGTGCACACGTTGGAAGAAGAGATTCCAAAAAAGTGGTACTTGGACGTGGAGTTGCGCAGAGGAACTACAGATTCGGACATGCTGACTACGAACTTCCAGAAGAGCTTTAGTTCTGAATATGAGAGCCCTACCATAAACGATGCATTGCAGATTATTAAAGAAAGAATATTTAGGCCAGAATGTCCACACATAAATATGACCCTATAGGAATTCTTTGGAACTAACAGTGTACTTGAATTCCTACAGACAAAATGGAAGGAACAGGTAGAACATGCCATGGAGTGTTACAAATTAGCTGAAGAGGATGAAGAAAAAGAAGATAGTGATGAGGAGGACCTGCACAACATTAAGATACCTGAGTCCGAAGGTGCGTGCGAGGTAGAGGGACCTCCTTTAGAAATTCTAGATATGAGCGGACTTGTGAAAACAAAAACAAAAAAATATTGGCACCAACGAAGAGCCAAAGTTTGCGTCTATTAGGGACTACTGGAATGATCAGACTATGATGGAGATCGCGGATATATTGCAGGAATATCATGATTTATTCCCAACAAAATTTACAGAGATGAAGGGCATCTTGGGAGACTTAGGAGTTATGAAAATACCTCTTAATCTAGGTGCCAAGCCCGTTAAGCAAAGACCATATCGCTTGAACCCGCGATACAAAGAAAGAGTGAGAGTAGAGATGGATAAGATGCTTGATGTAGGGATCATTGAGCCAGTTGAAGAGTCTAAGTGGATAATCCCTATGGTTGTCCAAGATAAGAAGACAAAAGGTGAGATCAGGATTTGTGTAGATCTCAGAAAGTTGAATGATACTTCAATACATGACCCATTTCCTACACCCTTCACGGACAAGGTGCTTGTTAATGTTGGAGGAAATGAGGCATATTCCTTTACTAAAGGTTTTTCCAGATATCACCAGATAAGAATTGATCCCGCAGATAGACATAAAACCACTTTTTCCACAGAAGGGGGGTCATTCCAGTACACAGTGATGCAATTCGGTCTAAAGAATACGCCTGCCATCTTTTCCAGAGTTGTCGTTGGACAGTATTCGGGTTGCTGAAGAACCATGGTGCAAACCTCAGACTCATGCTAGAAAAGTGTAGATAGCACCAAATCTCTTTGAAATTAAAGAAGTGTGTTTTATGTGTTCCTTATGGGATTCTATTGGGACACATTGTCTATAAACAGGGTCTGATGGTTGATCCTGTGAAGATCGCTGTCATTGTAAAATTGGCGACGCTAAATTCAGTCAAGCAGTTGCGCACTACATTGGGACATACCAGCTATTACAGGAAGTTCATAAAGGGGTATGCGTAGATAACCGAAGCCATGGAGAAGCTGCTGAAGAAAGATGCATCATTCATTTGGAATGTAGAGTGTGAATAAGGTTTTGACACCTTGAAAGAAAAAATGGTCACCGCACCGATCCTAGTGTTTCTAGATTGGGGGAATCCATTTCATGTACATGTGGATGCGCCAGGTATAGCATTGGGGGTTGTCTTAGCACAACCAGGAGACGGAGGTATTAACCATCCCACTGCTTATTCGAGCAGGAAGCTCTCATATGTAGAGAATAATTACACCACTACTGAGAGAGAAGGCCTCGCGATGGTCTATGAACTGGAGAAGTTCAGGAACTATTGCTTGGTGCGCACTTCTTGATGTTTAATGACCATTCTGCCTTGAAATACCTGGTCAATAAGCCAGTGTTAGGGGGGTGAATCTGCAGATGGTTATTGCTCTTTCAGGAGTATGATTTTGAAATTGTGGTTAAACCTGGCAGATTAAACTTGGGACCTGATCATCTGTCACGGATTGAGTCAGGAGAAGAGCCTACGAACCTAGAAGATAATATTCCTGATGCACAGTTGTTTGCGATCCAGATAGCTGATGAGTATTATAAAGACATCATTGATTTTTTGACTACTGGGTTAGCACCCATGGATTTCACTATGCAACAAAAGAAGCAGTTGGTAGTGCGAGCAACAGACTTCACCATTATCGTAGGTCAGTTATATAAATTGGGACCGGATGAAGCACTGCGCATGTGTGTGCTAGAACATTAGAAGCCATTTATATTAGTAGATGCACACTCAGGAGCAGCAGGAGGTCACTATGCAGGAAAAGCCACCGCGCAGAAGATATTGCGGGCAGGGCTATGGTGGCCTACAATTCATAACGACTCGAAAGAGAGTTACTAGAGTTGCGATGTCTGTTAGAGGACAGGAAGTCCATCGCGAAGAGATGAAATTCCATTAAATCCACAGTTGACATTATAGGCATTTGAGAAACGAGCAATTGATTTTGTGGGACCTATAAACACACCAAGAAAGAGAACTGGTACGAGGTACATTATTACTACAACCGATTACCTCACCAGATGGGCAGAGGAAAAGCCAGTGAAGGATTGTAGCATAGGTACTACCACGCAGTTTATATTTGAAGACATCCTTACGAGGTTTGGATGCCCAAATATTTTGATGAGCGATCAAGGAACTCACTTTTTGAACAGAACCATTGAGGCATTGATAGAAGAATTTCGCATCCATCATCAACGAGGTACGCCTTATCATCTGCAAGCGAATGGGACAGTGGAAGCATTCAATAAAGTACTGGAGAATGCACTGACCAAGGTATGCAATGTGAATAGGGATGACTGGGACCTGTGCATTCCCACTATTTTATGGGCATATAGAACCACATGCAAGAATGTGACTGGCCATACACCTTTTAGGCTGGCCTATGGACAAGAAGCCATTATGCCTATGGAGTGCATTGTTCCCAGCTTGAGAATAGCTACGTTTACAGGAATGGAAGATCGCGACGTGCTGGAGGAAAGACTTCTACACTTGGTTGGCCTGGAGGAGGATCGCTTCATCGCAGGATTCCACCAACAAGTGCAGAAGGAAGGGAAAAAGCATGGCATGATCGCCACATCAAGAACAAGTCTTTCTAGGTAGGTGATCTAGTCCTCCTATATGATAGTGAATTCATGAAGTTTCCTTGAAAGTTTAAAACGCATTGGCTTGGCCCATATATTGTTGTTCAAGTTACTAATGGTGGCGCAGTTCAGTTAGCCACATTAGCAGGAGATAACTTGCCTGCTTTAATTAATGGAAGCAGACTAAAACCCTATCGGGATAGTCCTGCTTCGCAGAATCTGTGATGATCAGAAAGAGGAAAATTTCTAAGTGACAAGTATAGTTGGAATTGGGTACTAGAAATGGGAAAGAGTCTGTACGCAATGTATGATGAGGAACCTATATATACCACGTAGCACTGTTAAGATGTGCCGCTGCGCCAAAAAAATAAATGAAAAATGAAATGAAAAAGAAAGAAAGAAAAGAAAGAGGAACTGCGCAGTTGAGAAGTCCAAAAGGCAATTGCGAAGATCAAGTTAACAATGAATGATTTTAAGTTCAGAAGCAAAAAATCAGGAACCACGAAGTAACTACGCAAGACCAATGGTGACTTGTTGCGCAGTTCGACGCAACACTCCAGAAAAAATAGCCGTTATGATGTCGGACAGAGAAATAGCCATTATACAGTGATCTTCCAGCAACCACTTGGGCACTTAACGCACAGATAACCGTTCTGAACGAGTTTATGAAGGAAAGGACCGAAGGATCCGGCAGATTTGGCCAACGGATACCTCCATTAATGCTCATCTAGCCGTTAAGGGGCGTGGAGGAGGTCAGCTGCGTCTATAAGTAATGCCGCATTCAAACTTGTGGGCGTTACCGAACACATAGATTTTCTTGTGCACATTACTGTGTGAGTTATTTTCAGCAAGCTATTTGAAACCCTGTGAAGTTTAGCCAGTGAATGTCTGAGTGGTCTCCCATAGAAGAAGAATTCACGATCCAGACAGTGAAGGTGTTTCAATACGGAGGGATTGAAGGGTTAATGAGAACCCCATCCAAGAAATGCATCTTAGAACCAGGTCAAGCATCGAGAAGATCACCGAGACACGGCCCAAAGATACAAGATAAAGGCAAAGATCCAGCACAACCGAGGACGAAGGTGCCCAAGATGGGTTCGATGGTGCATAAACCGCTGATAGCTGATAAGGAGATACCTTTGACAATGACCCCAGATTATATTTCACCACATGCACTGGATGCACCGGTTTTCAAGTTAATGAAGAACGCCAAATACGACATCTCGCTCTCGCCAATTTCAAAGCATGTTGATGTCGACAAGAATTTGTTGGGTAAAATTCCAAAATGTAAATGGGAAGATTATGATATGCTTCAAATGCAGAAAGACGAGCCCTATGGACCTAGGTTCCCACAGTTCCATCCTGAGCAGTACATGTGCTGGAAGAAGGATTCAAAGGGCGAGCTTAACCTGGTCACCGAGAGTTGGTTATCTGGAATAGTCAAGTCAAGATTGCTTAACCTGCTCAGACTCCCGCATTTTGACAGATCACTGGAATTAAATGTGGTGGTGCGAACACTGATGGCATGCATTCACCAGGGATATTTGTGGCTTGACCACAATGTCGACCTGACCATTGATATTATCCACCACATCACTGGGTTGACTAAAAGGGGTAAAGGCCCAAAGCAATTTTTCCAAGGGAAAAGCAAGGACAAGGAATCCGTGGAAAAGATGAAGAAACCCCAACCTGTTGTCAAAGGAAAGAGCGGCTTTCAGATAGAAGACATAGATGATAAAGCCACACGGTTTATCACACAGCTATTAGCCGACAAGATTTTGAGAAAATGCAGGCCACTGGAGGTTCCTACGGGCGCAGTACTACTTGGAACCACGGTCGCGGAGGGAGAGAAATTCAACTGGTGCCAATACCTATTGAACGAGTTCCTGGAGGAACTTAATGACACGCAAATAAATGGAGGAAATTTCCATTTCACATGGCTCATAGTGTTGATCGCCTTTGTCGGGTGGAAGGAGCCAAAGGATTATGTGGGCATAATCACAAATACCAATGATTGCAGAGGAGCTCGCTATTCAAATATTTGGGAAAATTTGAATTCCCAGAGACAGCACGTGGTAGCTAAGGTTTTCTATCAATATTTTAGCTAGCTGCATGACGCAATCATAAGCACGTCGTGGATAACAAAGCAGGTAACCAGTAAGTACATTCTCATTGTTGATTTTTATGCCGACATGTGTAGTATTCATATTTCATCCAAAGCACAGAAGAAGAACGTGGAATGGTTCCTAGGGAACTACCACATGTATGAAGATGATATTGATAATATCATGAAGGAATGGCCTGCCGAGTTCAGAGTGGAAATTTTAGATGTCCCAAGCGAATCTGGCGAGGGCGAACCTATTCCATGTCCTATCACTGAGGAAAAGGAGACAGGGAAAAGAAAGGAGCCTAAGAGCTCAGGACAGAAAAAAGGGGCGAGGAAGAAGAAAAAAGCTGATAAGAGCTAGTCAGACGCAGTCCTCCACAATGAGGATTATGAAACAATCACCACGAGGGTCACAGAGTCAATGGAAGATATGATGACCAATAAGGAGAAAAAGGACAAGGAAATTCAGGAAATTATGTAGAAGAATTTGAGCACACTGTAGGGTATTACGTAGAAAATTAAAGAAGTACACAAGAGATTACCCCTTCCGCAGGACTCAGAGTCTAAAGGGAAGTAGGGAGGAACTTCGCAGCAGAAGGAGCCGTAGTTAACCATGACCGTTCCTGTGAAGTCCCGTATCATCCATCTGGATCCAATAACAATAAGCTTTCCAATGCCATAGAAACTAATGTTAGACACGAAGGATGTTGAGCATGTGGAGCTCTACCTTGCAAAAATACCATTGCCTAGGTTACACTACTTGCATCTGCAGGTTGTTGAAGAAATGCATCAGAGAACTATTGACGCGCTCAAAGGACAAGCTGAGCTACAAACAACTAATAAGTAGTTTGAGGAGTCTAGCTCACAGAGAGCTATGGAACTACAGGATGAGTATGATCGTCGGCAAAGACTAGAGTCCACAATTACTACGGTCGCAGATGAGATTGAAGAATTTGAAGTGCAGGAAGACCCCGCAGACACTATCGCAAAGATTGGCGAGATAGTTACCAATCTTAAGATAGAGATGCAAGACATGGAGATAGTCCATGAGGCTAAGGTTTCTTCCCTGTAGGCACAGATCAATCCAGAGACCCCACCAGATCAGCAGTAGCTAAGAGTGAAAGAAGTGAAGGCTGCAATAGAGAGTATTGCTGCCGAAGTGGCTAAGTGCCAGAGTCTATTGGAAGTGGTATCGAAGGAATTCACTGCCCTCGAAGAAGACCTGGGATTGACGCAAGTAAAGAATGCTATCAAAGATAAGCAAGCAACACTGGAATAGTTGGATGCAGAAGTAAAGGCCCTACTACCAAGAGATAGGCTGCAAAAGTACAGAGAAATCAACGTGCTAAAGAAAGAAGTGCAAGCCTTAAGAGAAAAAGAGACTAAAATGGGAGATAAGTCGCAACCCTTACTGGAAGATGCCTGCACGATCTCGTAGGAGATCGAGGAGAAGATGAAGGAGTTGTGCGAGAATCAAGAACAAGTGGAATGCCAAGTCGGTAACAAGATCACACCTGATATGCTGGAAACAGTTAAGCAAGCTGAGCAAGACACGAAGGACGCAGTCGAAAAGATGATTGCTACATACAATGAGTTTGCTGCGAAGATAGCTCCGCAGCCAGAGGAACAACTTGAAGAAGTTGAAGGTGGCTCGGGGACGAGCCACATGTTATTATTAGGGGCCTGTTGGGCCTGGCCCAAGTGGGGCATTTTTTATCAAGAAGGGATTTTGGAAATGCGGAGCTGAGTGCAGTTTAGTTGAAACATTTTTGGTATAAGTTTTTGGAATGCTGCGGAGTTGCTCACAGTGCAGTGTCGGAAGAGCTACGAAGTTGAGTGCTACGGTGTGTCCAGTCTACGTGGATCCGGAAAAGCAGAGTGTTGGACAGAAGACGGCACAGGTTTCGGTTAGACCAACGATGGTCTATTTTTGGTAAAGATGCTCCAGGAGTGTCAAGCGACGGGTAGGAGCAGAAGTGGAAGAAAGCGATTGGTCACACATGCGAAAGAACCACTACCTAGACCAGTCACACGAGACCGTTAGAGGAAGAAGGGCTCAGCGAAAGCGACCTGTTGGTATGCCTGCGACAGGAAGGCCGATAGCGATGTGGGCATGTGTTGGAGGCAGGACACGATGGAATATCCACTACCAGAAGCCAGCAAGCTCGATGAGCTGGAAACTGTAACGATTTTGTAAACCTAATGGTTTTTTCCTGCGGATTGTAAATACATGACCTATGGGCATGATCTATAAATAAGGCATTTTTGTATGGGAAAGGGCTACTCTTCATTTTGTTAAGCTTTGAATATTGTTACATCTTTTAAGCTTAGTGCTATTGTAAAGGATCTGCAGCTGTGTGTGCAGAGGCCGATTGAGAGAGAAGAGAGTCTGCAACTGAGTGCGCAGACAAAGACCAATATAACAATAGTTCTTGTAGACATAGCCTCCATCCGGGGGGTGAACCACGTTAAATACTGTGTAGTGTGATTGTTGTGTTTCTGTATTTGCTTATTTGCCTACTTTGAATGTATGGATTCTCATTTATAAGTTATATGTTAATACTTTTATATGTATTTGCCGTAGAGGAAAGATGGGAATAATATGTTAATTCTTACATGAATACATGAATGATGAATGCGCAGTAGTCTAAGTAGGTGAAAGTACCAGTTCATTGAATAATCACAAGTATACACAGAGGTTTGATTGTGTAACTCTTTGAATACACTGCACTGGAGGTGCACAACCTCGTATATTTCATCTGTTTGCATCTTCTCTAAAAGATAATAATCTAAGGCAGTAGATGAATGGTTAAATGTTGAAGTAAAGGCTTCAGGATCTGTTAAGTTTGGAAGATGAAGCGTATGAATTTGTTGCACTAACCTAGTATTTACCTTCTGTCCAAACCACGCATTCCTTGGATGCATTGGTTCCGCAGTAGTTAAAGTTTGTAGAAGTGCAGGCCGCGACGCAGTCTATCGTCGCGCAGTCCTCAGTTCGCAGCACAAGTCCCAGAGTGTGCTGCGCAGTAGTCTATCCTAAAAACTCATCACATCACTATGGAAACTTGATTCTGCAGTGCCCCCATAGATACACCTTGGGTGAGACCTCATCCTTTTCATAGGTTGTTTCCGAAAGGGCCAGTGAGAAGGGGTTTTGTTGGTTCATTGAAACCGCGAAGAACCTGGGTCTACATTGGAAGCCTCTAGATCAGTATAGTAAGCCAACAACTATGATGATTAGTATGAAGAATATTGCAGACAATATGAGGAAGAGAATTTCCAAAAAGTACCTTCCATAAGAATATCCCATAAGATCATGATTGGAAGAATAAACTATGTTTATTCTGATATCCATATTCAGGGAAAGGTTGCATGTTCCACAGTCAAAGATCAACTTTCTAAGGAAGAGAGAATGAAGAAATTTGAAGCTTCATTGGATTCAGTGGTTTCACACTTCATGATAATTATTGGATCCTCTTCAAGAAGAGCCTCCAATAATATTGACCCTAAAAAAACCAAGGAGGAATCTTCATCATTTTGGAAGAAGCAAGACCCAAGAACCAATCATGAGGTTGTTGACAGAATGGAAGAAGGATCCACAGTGGGGGATCAACCTTCATAGGAGCATGAAGAATGCATAAATCAACATGATTGTGGCGGCCATGAAGTTGAAGAAGCCACAAGCCACTTGGAGGAGGTTGACAGAGAAGAAGAAGCATCCAAGGACCAATGCAAAGGTGCCAAAGTTATGAATAGTGTGGAAAGAGATTCCACTTCAAGAAATTCAGATTTCTTTGTTGGTGATTTCAAGATCACTACAAAGGAGGGTGATTTGGTTAAGGGTGGTGAGATAGCTTTTGGATCAGATCCAAAAGAAGGACATAAATCAGAATCACAGTCATCACTTGAAATCCATCATGAAGCAAAAGACAAGCTCGTATTAGTTGGGTGTGATCCAAGGAAGTTGTAGAAGGAGCATGATGCCATAAACACACTACCTGATGAAGAGAATTGGGATCAAAGGTATGATTCCAAATATGATTTCTATATGCCTTTGTTGCAGCCCCAAATGGCAGCCACTTCCAGTGAGAATATTGGCTTAGTTGAGCCCTTAGGTGTTGGGGTTCATGACGTTGAGAAGGTTGAATTGCAAGAACAAGAACAAGAAGTTCATCTGCAAGAACTTCTTTCCTTAACTGGACCATTAAAGATGAACACATTGGGGGATCAGGGAGAACATGACACATGGTGAGTTAGTAATTTCTGATTTTTATGTGTCATTATCTCAATTTGATATGGCAGCCACTTCCAGTGAAAAGTTCAAAATGGTTGAGCCCCCTAGTGATGAGGTTCATAATTATGGTGTCAAAAATGAATGCAGTGTGAAGGTTGAAACTTTGAGAGAAGATATTTCTGGTGCACCAAGGATGAATGAGCACTTAAGTTGCAGCCCAAATTATGTTGTTGAGGACATAAAATATGAATATATTGCAGCAGAAACATATGGATCAGATTTCAAAACCTCAAGTGCACTGCATGAAATTGATCTGGTGATGGAAAATGAAGAGGAGGAACATCTGCAAGAACCTCATATTCTTGTAGGGTCATTGAATATGGATGAACAGAAGATCCAAGAGGCCCTAAAAATTCTCCATGATACTCATGCTTCAGTGTCAAAGTTTTGTTGGGAAGCTGCTTTAATGGAAGACCAATATTCCTTTGAAACCATGGAGAATATCCAGAAAGCAATGTCCACAATCAAAGGTAATTTCTCACAATTTCTTTCAGATAAAAATTACATGTTTGAGCTTGTTGAGTTGTTGCGGGAAGCATCACTGCATGATGAAGAAAGTATTTGCATATATGAAGAAGAGAACTACAAGCTCAAAGGTGATTTGTTGGCCACCCGAGATTCTTTGAGATACACTCAAAGTGCCCTCTTAGAATCACAAATGAAGATAGAACAACTCCACCAAGAGTGGCAAGAATTGACAGAATCCTCAATTTTTCCTAAGATTCATCCCTTTTGGGTAAATGACATAAAAAAATACATGGAGGAACCTCATGAGTGGGTGGACCATGAGGAGCAGTCTATTCGGTACATGCTTTAAGAATGTGCAGAAACAACGGATGAAAAACAAGCACATGATTTTTTCCAGAATGAACCTGAGAGGTTCATTGAAGAAAGTCCCTCTTCCAAGGAAGATGCACATGAGTTCACCATAGATGGCTCATCCATCAATGGAGAGGATACATCCACAACTTCAGTGGATTAAATGTTCAAAATCATGGCTCACCATCCTTCATTCCCCACTTCACATTCAGCCACAAATTTTGGGAGTAAAAATTGGGTAAAAGGATTCTTCCTCTTTAAGTCACATGATGAGCAGGAGGATCCTAAAATTGAGGCCGATGACATGTTCCTTAACCTACAGTAGTTGAGGCAGCCCATGCATGTGTGTGTAGCCACTTTTGACAAGAAGGCATCAGATCTACACTTACCTTCAATGTGTGGGTCAATTGATGGAGTTTTGCACCCTTGGATCAATGGCAGAGAGTTGAGCCATTGGATGAAGAGGGGAGAACCTGTTGAGTTCCATAGAGACCATGATACCTTGTTATTTGAGGGAAACATGAACATGACTGATTTTGATACAACTTAATCTCTTTTGGAGTAGCATTTTAGGACATGGGATCCTCACCCTTGTCACTTGAGTTTCATGGATAACACACTTGTTCCTTGTGTGCATTGGTCACATGAGAACTTTTTAGTTGGAATGGAAAGACTGGTGGAATTGTGGCCTCACTTTTTGGAGGAATATTTGGGGATGTATAGTCTTTCCTTGATTCATCCCTACATTGGATAGTTGCATATCTTGATTGAGGGGCCTTCAAATTTTTGGAGTTGCATTGGAAAGTATGATTTTCCAATATGGTGGTATGATGTTTCCATCTTTCCCAACATTTCATATGATGCTGATTTTTTTTTGTGACTAATGTTTGGGGAGATGCAACATGAACAGTGGGATCTAGGCACTCTTTTGCTTAAAATATTTTGTTGGATGGTATTCCTATCCATGGGGGTTCCATACAAGTAATGGGATCCTGGCATTGTTTGTCCTTGGAGCAATTGTTTGCATGTTGGCATGATGGAGCAATCCAACCCTCTTTTGCACCAGTTCATCTATGTTGCACTTGGTTCCAGTTTCCCACATCGGGAAACCTCCTTGGATGGACTTATAGTTTACATAGTAGTGGTATCTTTTCATTTCTGATATTCTTATGGGATCTTGGCACACTTTCTAGTTGCTTCACTTGGATAGAAGTAGGCATGTTCAACTACAGATGTAGTGAATATTTTCTTGGAGAGATAATTATGATCAGAGTAGTGCAAAAAAATCATGATGGACCTCTTGGGATATTTTGCTTGAGGACAAGCAATCTTGGGAGAGGAGGATTGTCATGTTCCCATTTTGTTAGCACCATGAAGAAGATCGAACCCCATGGATCCTAGTGACAGATTGAATTAATTAAATAATGAGGGGTTAATATGAGGTAATTAATTAATTAGGAGTGTGCATTTAATTTTATCGATAGTTTTCTATACACTTGGAATAAATATTTATGGTGCATTTAATATTTTATTATTATGATGAATAAATGGAGAAAATGCTCCACTAGGGTGCATTAGTGGATAAGGTTGGAGGAGTGACTTGAGGAAGAAGTCAAGTAAAGCACATGAGTCCAAAAATGATGCCAAAAATGAGAAAAGAGGAATATTTCAGGAAAAACAGCATAAATCCAGAAAGCAGGATAAAACAGGAAAAGCAGGAAAGTCTGAAAAGCAGGAAAGTTCAAAAAAGAAGGAAAGTCAGAAAAATAAGAAAAAAAAGGAAAGTCGGAGCAAAGCAAAGCAATGAAAGTATTTCCACTCATGGGTGACCTATTCTCACAGGTCACCAAGCCAAGTAACTTGCTCAACAGGTCAACATGAATTCTATAAAAGAAGGATTCCAATTGCATTTGACAACTTTTGATCATTTGAAATTTTGCTTGAGAGCTTTGATTTTCTCTAGTGTTGAGAGATGTGCCTCAAAAACCTTGGGATATGTGCCCCAAGTTCTTGACAGGTTTCTAGTCTACTTCCAGAGGTTCATGTTGTTGTTGATCATATTTTTATCATCCATACTTGAATATTATGCAGCCATCAGAATATATTCCATCATCCAGAAGTGCTTGAAGAGAAGACAGTGGTAAATCTAGTGGGGAGAAAGCTCCCATCCTTGGAGGAGAAGTCCAGTTCATATGAAGGAGAATTGCACAGAACATGTGCTCTTTTTTTCACCTATAGTAGCTCATCACTCAAATATATCAGAGATCAGACCCTTCTACCCTTCCTCCAGCCCTTTCTCCTTCCCTATGGGGGAAAACTAGCTCTTGGAGACCTCCTGTTGCACTATTGATGAAACTGACTGTAATACTTCCTCCATAACTCTGATTCGAATTAAAAAGAATATTAATATGATATCAGAGGTTAATATATGATTATGGAATGGTATTTGAATTTAATGGTGGCTTTGGTCCTTCCAGAGATCAAGACTAGTTATTCTAGCTTTGTGAGAATTGTAGTTAATGGATGAGTCTTAATATTTGAGAGATATTTATGAAAAAATATGATTCAGCCCCCTGATTTAAATTTATTTGTAACAGATCCATTAAAGTCTTAAAAATAGAGTATTATGTTCTTTTAATGATTTTTTATCATTAAGAATTGAAGACTAGCTCAATAGGCACTTTTAACTAGCTAGTTTTGACATATTTTTTTGTATGACTTACCTATGCTACAAAATAATGATATAATAGTTCTATGAGGTCATAATAACACTAATAAAGACCCCCATGCTCTGTTCCTAAGGTTTTTGGTGCATTACAGCTAGTTTGAAAAATCCTGGAAATCTCCTACTTGTGCAATTCCCAGTAGCGCCCTTGACTAGTTTTGATTCCAAATCCATGTACAACCTCCAAAAATATTATGAGATCTGATCCATTATTTGTTACTTATATTATTGACTTATAATAACCCTTACTTCCATCCAGAACCAATCCCCGGTCTAGTATGCATATGCTGG
Organism: Larix kaempferi; assembly: GCA_027924585.1. Lineage (NCBI taxonomy): Eukaryota > Viridiplantae > Streptophyta > Pinopsida > Pinales > Pinaceae > Larix > Larix kaempferi. Next base: position 3,914,529 of record BSBM01000397.1, on the reverse strand, counting down.
AATCTCAGGAAGCTTCGAAGTAGACAACAGACTTCTTTGTTGTTGAAACGTGAAAGGATCCAGTACCTTGTGCATAGGAATAACTGTTCATACCTGAATTGACTTGCTGCTGCACATTTTACATATAAAATCTAGAACCAAAAGTCATCCCTACCATTCTTGATCAGCAAACTAGTACTCCTCACTTACACCCTGCACACCTCAAAGAAAATCATAAAACAATTGCTAGTTAAAATCCTGATCAACTCGGAAGTTGGAGTTAGTATTTTGGCCAATTCGTGGCTGGAATATTACATTGCATGTTGAAGCATGTATGATTTGTGATGTACTACTAACCATGGTTGAGGTATTAAGTATCCTCTAGAGACTGGCCACCTCTAGAGTGACTTACTTTAGCGTATAACCACTTGGAACAATAGTAGAACAATATGATCACACCATTGGGAAAATATCCTTAGTATATTTGATATGATAATTAAGCTAGCACATGTGGACGATGCAGATAAGACAATAGATAAAGATAAGATGTGATAAGATATGAGAGAATTCGAATTGCACATAAATAATTAATTAAGAGAGAATTAGAATTGTTAAACTTTAGTGATATTAACAAAGAATACTTCAGTTAATCAAAGGAGAACTCGAATTCATCACTACAGTAATGTTAACAAGAATTTTTTTGGTTAATAGAGTTAACTAAGTGATAACAAAGAAGATCTAGTTAATAAGGTGTTATTGCATGATGGCACTTATTTTAAACTAAAAAACGACACTTTTGTTAAACTAAAAGATGACACTTGTGTTAAACTAAAAGACAACACTTGAGTTGTGACACTTTCATGAAGACACTTAAGTTATCCACCTAAATAAGTGAGCAAGATTTCAGTTAAGGGGAAATTTCATCCTAAAGTTAGTTCAGTGAGTTAATGCATTGCATGAGAAGTGGGGAGCACTTCTCCATGCAAGATTGATGTATCCAAGTTTGGAGAAAATTTCTATGAAGTATTTTTTGTGCATGTGACTATTATTAGCGATTTGGTTGCTTGGATAATTATTCTCCCGAGCCTCTCTTCTATATTTATCTTTCTCTTTATCTGTAATTGCACCGCATGTACTTGATGTAAAAGATATTGTCTTCTATCTATCAATATACTAAGGAAGGTTTTGTTGGGGTTTTCTCCCTCAAGTCATAGAGGGTTTCCCTAGGGTAAATTCATGTGTCAAATGTGATTGATTATGTGTATGATTTTTATTTGATTTCAAGTATTATTGTAGATCCGAAATAAAGATAAAAAATTAACACTTCTCTCCTCTGAATTTCATGTCCATCTGATTCATAGTTTGCAAGATATAAGCAAATCAATTTTGCACTTGATTAAAAACAAAAATTTGGAAATTACAAAAATCTGCCTACAATACATGCACATACAAACCTTCACAAATGCCCTTTTATGAAAAGTAAAACCATAGGGATGAATTTTACCACCTTGATGATAAAAACATCTCTCGAGATCTTCAAATTTGTCTCAACATGTTTTCATAAAGGAAGCCAAGTCAATGATTTTTCCATTAATAACAAGTTTTCCCAAATGCACAAGAATGCATGACATGTGCTCAAATTATGGTAAAATTGGGCAATTCTAATTTTTCCTGGTGTATTTCATCATTTCCCATCTTTCCACAATTGTAGATTTTCATTTTGATGAAGAAAAGATCTAGTTGTAAAAATATTGAATTCTAGTTTTACTTGTACACAGTGGTAAAAAGTATAAATATTCCTTAAAAGCAAGCCTGCACAAACCTCATTGTGCATATTCTATGAATTTAGCACACAAAATATTTATCTAAATGGTTATATTGGGCACAAAACACATGTCTCAGATTTTCTTGATTTTGCCTCAAATGCTTGCAAATGGCATGAAAAAATTGTCCTTGAAGCAGATTTGACAGTTTTGAAATTATTGACTTTGACTTTTAGTTTAACGATGAGAAACCTATTTCTGTAATTTGTTTGAGGAAAACATAACCATATCTTGGATATCAAGGAAAATCTCCAAGTGGCAGATTTCGATTTGGGTTAGCACAAGTATGCAAACCAATGATAGGTTACATGAAACAAATAAGGTTGTTACAAGAACAGTAATAAGTCATGTGTGGGGAATCATGAGAATATGGGATATAAAAACAAAAGTTAGTAGGGAAATACGAAATATACATTTAAAAGGTATTAACAACCCCCCGCCAACTGAAGGTGTTTTATTTCCTTGAAAATTTTGATAAATAGGGAAGAAAAAATGAGTCATCTTAAGGAATCATAAGAGGCATATGGAATTTTTGAAATACACTTCTTTTAGTATTCAAGGAATTACTGATTAAATATTATAAAATAAACATACCTACACCTACTTGAGAAGTCAATAAGATCTACAACAAGTACATGACAACTCGAGAGGTATGAAGGTTGAGTGGTCCACACTGGTATCAATTGTTGTGAGAAAAAACACTAGGGAAAATTGATCATGTGAGATTTGGATCTCGAAATTAGTAACATGATATTTGAAGAAACGGAATTCAGTTGGCATTTCAATCTCACTTTCATTATTTTAAGATCTTGTACGCCAACAAGCTGGTTTTCAAACAAGATTTGTCTAATTGTGCCCAAAGGGTTTTCACAATAAAAAATTATTATATCCTAGGAATTCCCTCCAGCAAACTAGTTTTCAACCACTCCAAGGTCTGATGGAACTTGAGACAAGCTTTCGCCATCAAACTTTTATTTGAAAAAATAAGCGGATAGGAAAGTGAGGCAACTCAGCATGCAAGTGAACTAAGTGACTTTATTACATGGGTTAGGGGTGAATGGAGTAGGATAGCATGGAAATGAATCCATGGAAAAATAGGTTGAAGTCATAATCTGGTAGTATTAAATCATGTAAGGTTTAAGATTGACTACATAAACAAATTAAATATTGGACCTCAACATCCATTGATTGTTAAGCTTGGAAGAAGGAAATGTATGGGTGTACCATGACATGGTGAACAACAGGGATTCTAGAAGGATTATTTGGTTGCTATGGCATGGTGGATGTGACTTGACATGGTATGGATTCTTGACATATTCTTTGATTTTGGTCTTCATAGCAATTTTTCATTTGCCTTCATCTCAATCCATCTTGAAATTTGGTACTATTGATGATGTTGGTTAACCACTAGAATATTCATATAGCGAGTTCCAAGTATTTTGAGCTTCAAACCATGACACATGTAAGGAATTAAAATCAAATGATGTTGCATATTCTTGGGTGTATTAAATTCCCTTATTCAGGAAGATCTGGTCTCCAAAATCATTCATCCATAGAATGATCTTTTGGATCCTCCTGAGACCTGCAAAAAAAAATAGCACTTACCTGCAATAAAATGTGAGATCATGGAATAAGAGAGGTGAACAGTCTCTCTAAATCCAATACATTCACATAAAAAATTAGAAATAGTGCATACAAAACAAAGCAAAAGAAAGATAATCACAACAAAAATCACTTTTTACCTGTTGACAAGTAGTGGTCGATGTAGACTACCTGACAGTATTTCGTTGATAACTTATTTTTTTGAATCTTATTGGAGTGATTCCAAATACATTTTGAATTGGAGTCATAGGGATATCTATAGTATACACATTTTGAAACATTTTTTCAAAATGTGTTGAAATGATATTTCAAACATGCTAAATAACAACCTGCTTGTCAAGCTCTTTGTAAATTTTTGCCTAGACCAACAATCACTATTTTGAGCATGTTTTTTTGGTTTAAGTTCAGATTGTTGTGATTACACTTGGATATGAAATTATATATATCCATTATAAAAATATTTTAAAAATTATTTGATTTGTTGTCTCAAACATCTAATGAACAGTCGGGGAGGCAGAATTTTCTTCCTATCGATTTTAAGACATGCAGTCACAAATTTAGGCATAACTTTTTCACACGATATCCAAATGAAGTGATTCAAATTGTGTATTAAAATATACTCCAAGGCATGTATCCCTTAGGAATAGGTTTTGAATCTTTTATTATTTGATGTGTAGAATATTCTAGTGAATAGTCAAGATGCATAATTGTCATAGTGTTGATTTCATGACCAACAATTACTAAATTGGGCATAACTTTTCCTTCTAAAATCAAAATGGGGTGATTCAAATTGGTATGTAAAATGGATTCCAATGGATATTTCCCATATTAATATTTTTTTTTAAATTCCCTCTTTTGGTCTCTCAAATATTGATTGTCCCAACTCTATTTTGAAAAGGTTTTCGAAGTCAACTTGCTACAAAAATCTAAAAATGACCATTTTTTCCCCCAAAAAATGTGATATAAGCATGTGATATTTTTGGTGGGTGTATTTATGATGATAATGATTCCATCCCACAAAAAATATCCAATACTCATCCCATAGGTCTTAAATATAGTCTTTAGAAAACTTGTGGTAATTTGATGAATTTGTGGCAAATATTTGTTATTCTCACTTTATTATGCAAATTCAAACTTACATAACTTACATTGGAGTGTTTTATTGTCCTTTGAGAAGAATCCTTATCCTTCATTTTCTTCCTCCTTTATATGCACCCATTCTCCTGTATATCTTCCTGCAAATGGATCAGTGGATGGAGTGGTTCTTACTACACCACTATTGAGAATGAATAATTTTTTTTTTTACCAAGAAATCTAACAAAGTCTATTCGTGCAGTACAAACATAATTTGGATTCAGTGAAAAAGAGTACTCACTACGGTGAATGTGTCGGGCTATTACACTATAGAAATTCTATAGTGAGGTTGTATTTGCATATTACCATTTCAAATCAACTGGATCTAATATGTTAGTAAGAATTAAATGCAAAAAAAATCTAAATGCAGAAAAATACTTTTCAAAGAAAATAGTCGATAATATTCTCAATACCAAGTCAAAAACAATTGTATACTAAAATAATATACCACAAATTTCCCATATCTTTTGGCATTTCCCCGACAATGGTGCCAAAAATGTCAATCAATTTATATGCTTAAATCATGTTACATTAAATTATCGATCCAGATTTTGTAAACTTGTGAATTTCCAAGCACATAATTAGATCATTTGTAGTATGATTTACTTTAAAATGATTAATTCCTATTCTACTTATGCTTAAACTTGTGAAATCAACTTCAAGAAAATAAATTAAACACACTTGTGAAAAACAAATAAAAGACGATCTACACTAATCAACTCTCCATCCCTTTGGAGTAAGCCCTTACTCTCTAGAATAGAGCACTGATACTAATCTACAACAAAATTAAACCAATCAAATTGCAATATTCATAAATTATAAAAATACAACATATAAGAAAACAAGATCTCACAAATTATGAGTTATTCCATCATGAATTGGATTATTTCTCTAAGAGTATTTCCTTGGAATGGAGAAGGAACTCTTATTTATACATGAAGTTGCTTTGAAACTAAGATAATAATAATAAAAATATATTCATATCCACGTTTCTCTCATGTGGTTACAACCATTTGCTTAATATTAGCAAATTAAAGATATCTCCAAGATCTATGAAAACAAATCCTATCCAAAGATCCATGATTCTTTTCTATCCAAGATACTTGAATGAACAACCCAAATCCATAGAAAACATTCCATGTTTGAAGAGGAAAGTCGAATTTGACCAAATGGATTGCATTATTACTGGAATTGCCTATTACTGGAATTCGCTTGTTACCAGAATTCACCTATTACGGGATTTCGCCTATCCCTATAACAACCAACAAACTAACCCAATTCTCAAAGATAAGTGAAAGCATTCTATTTTTCTAACATTTAATCATGAACTCAGTTAAAATACTAAAATAAATGCATTGGAAATATTAAGTATAATCCAACATATAAATATAAAAATGGAGTAAAGCAAGGTTATGTGAAAACAGAAAGTGATTAAAAATCAAGGAAAGGTTATGAAAAAAATTGCAATTGGTGACTCAAGATGAAGCTTTTAGGCTCATGAATGATGAAAATACTTAAACTACTACAAAGACCCTTTAAAGGGGATATTTTGCCTTCTATTAATATATGTTTCCATTAGGAGGTTTTCTACACCAAGGATGTGCCTCTGGGTGTTGACCATGGTAAGATGCACAAATAAAGGTTCTCAAGTCTTATATAAATATTTTAAGGATCTAGTCCAGGAACATGGAATCAAAGCACTACATAGGCCCTTTGAAAATTATATTTGATCTCTGAGTGGGATATGGGCACCTCCAGGAGGTTTTTCATAATAGGGAAGGATCTTGGGTACTTAACCACGGTTAAGTAGGCAAAGAAGAGCCAGGTGAACTAACTGAAGAATTGATGGCTCATGGGACAAAGAAAAGTCGTGAACCATTACATACACCCTTTAAAGGGGAAATTTAGCTACCAAGTGAGATAAATACACCATTAGGAGAATTTGTTCATCAAGGATGAGTCTCAAGGCCTTAGACATGGTCATGTGGGTGTTAGGAACCCATGTCAACCCTTCTATTTACTTTGTTAGTATATTGTTGTTGGGTGCATATGCTTTGTAAGTCGTCCCGTAGTATTTGTTGATCCATAGTTTGTCTTATTGTTGTTGGACGCATATGCTTTGTAAGTCGTCCCGTAGTATTTGTTGATCCATAGTTTGTCTTATTGTTGTTGGACGCATATGCTTTGTAAGTCGTCCCGTAGTAATTGTTGATCCATAGTTTGTATTGGCCCATGGTTTGTATTGACATATGGTATTGACCCATGGGATTGGCGCCTAGACTTAGTATATAAGTTTGTGTTGAGACCAATGAAGGTACCATGAAGTTATTTGTATTGAGCTTGCTCAAAGGAGGTTGCCCCCTCGAAGTGGCCTGCAATCAATAAAAGTGATTCTAAGTTCTGTTATTTCTGCTATCTCGTATTTTCATTAATTAATTATTGCAGGTTCTTCACAGTGGGATCCATTGCATTTTTTCTGAAGTATATGGTTCTTGAGACACTACCCAAGGTCCAAGGATAAAAATCATTGTCTTATGGACTAAAAATATGTTTTTATGGTTTATGGACCATTCATATGGTCCAAAAACACAACACAAGCCTTATAAATGGAATATTTAGCCCACAAGAATAATCCAGACACCATGATAAGGTTTGGCATGCTAGGGATTGGTATTAGGGCCCTGTTGTATTCAGGTAGAGAATAAATGCATACACTCAGAGATATTCAAGACAAGAGAGCTGAGTCGAATGCATCCAACTGGTTATATTCATCTTGATGGTATTATTTATACATCTTTATATGTGGTTGGAGCGGTTGCACCCGCTCTAACTACTTCTTTAACTATACTATTACATAAGTAACTAATGACAATTAAGGATATCGAAGGGTCCCCTCCAACATCTCCCCCACCTCAAAATCTTTCTTCATCTCGAAGAAAACATGAACAACCATGAACTGTGATTCCTTTAGTCGTTGTCAGCACTCTGGTAGTGGTCAATTGAGCCTCACCCTTTCACCATCCTACCGGATTCATCTTCCATGGTCCAGGAACTTCTGGGCTTCCACACTCGGCCATTACACCAACTCACCAACTGCCTGAAAAACTTCTGAAATGACACTGAATAGATGTTTATGTGTTTCAGCACCGGGGGGCTTGATCAATTTAAGTGTTCTTTTGTCATTATTAAACGTGAAGCGCTTTCTCTGTGTGGTATAAATGTCTTCTGCTTGAATACATGGTTTTCATAGACTCAACTGTCGTGAGGCTTCCTGCAAGTTTCGAATGTGTTGCTACTACTTGTATTCGATACCGACTGATATTGGTCGACTTGAATCGACTCGACCTGACTCGACATGATTTACTTCACTCGACGTGACTTATTAAGTCGGCTAGAGATCGACTGAATTACAAAATTATAATACAAAAAGGTCGGCAATATTAAAAGACTCTACCACTTACAATATCGACAAATGACCCGACTATTTTGAGTTTCGACCACTTTTAGTACCGACCATTTACAACCTACCATTGAACAGTACAATTATGTCGACCACATTATATCAACTACAATGAAGAGTCGACCAAATAGCTTCTACTACATAAACAAAACCTCGACCATTTTATCACGACATTTATTTGGCAAAGCATGTCGACCAGTTGTAACATCGACCAAATTGACCCATATTTAATGATATCGACCTTATCTTTTGCAAAATACTCGTTGACCTATTAGAACATCGACCTCATAAATGAAAAAATGGCTCAACCAAATGTATAATTATCATTAAAGACCATATTTTACAATCGAACAACTTACATCGATTGTAAAAAAGTAATCTCACCATCCACTTTGCATAAATTAAAAGACATATTCAAACTTGGTCATCATAGTATACTGGTCGGTGGTTGGCAATCTCCCTTAGTCGGTGGCTCAATTAAACAATTCCCAACACAAGGAACTAGTGGTCGACGCACTGTTGGTTTGATCTACACGTTCATAGAAGAAAACTGCAGCTTCCTTCTCCTTCGAACCAGAAAAGACACGACGCAAGAAACCAATATTATCTATGTGAAGACTGTTGATATTGAGTCGAGTGGTATGGTCGAGACGTATGTAGTCTGAATCTGTCGACAAGTTGCTAGCCGACAGGTGTAGTCGGTGTATCAATTTTTCAAAGATGGTCGACTGAGCTCTTAGGTCGACAGGTTGTTGTAGTCTTAGACGACTGATCAATAATTCATAATCAATAGGCTATCCTAATTGACGGATAATCTGGTCAATTATTGTTCCTTCATTATTCAATAGTCGGCAGCCTTGTCAATCAATTGCGTATAGTGTTTCACCGTCTTTCTCTTTGCAAGTGTTGGCTGGATCTTTCTTCTTCAGTAGACCAGTGAGCACTAGACACTTCCAGGCGACTATAATTCTTGTCCCATCAATCGCCACAACTACACTACTCGATGAATGACCTCTCCAATCGGTGGTTAGCCGACTATACCAGTCGACTGCATCAAATACTTGCACAGAATCGCATATATGAGCAGCGACAGAATATTCAGTGTACTTCTAATAATAGGTCAAGCATTCCTCCAGTCGGCATTCCACGTCGTCAACTATAATCTCCGTAAGCAATTAATCGCAAAAAAAATAACTTAGAGCAACAACTTCCCATTGAGTGTATGATTGTACTTAGGGTAAAGATAAGAGCACACATACTCTACCCGTCGTTGACCAAACCGGAATAGATAGATAGTATGTGAATTTTGAAAGTGGATTACTGTCGACTGTGTGAGGCAGTATTTACATTGAGTGAGATCGATACTCAGACACGGTCAACAAGACTATCTCATACCTTTAGACATCTCCCACTTCTCGGCATCGACCAACATTAACGCAACTTCTTTGGTGAATGAAACTTCTCGCATCGATGGTCGACGGATCTTCACTCCATAAGTTCCTTTGATAAATTAACCAATATATGCAGTCGATATCCTTATCTATCTTTGGGAACGAGCAGTGTTTTTCTATCCGCTACTGCTCTCCTCTTTTTGCAGAATTTTCTCGTCCAAGCTTAGTCATCCCAGAATTCATGCAGCAGGCAGGATCGTCGAGGGCATCATTTCTTTCTTTACAGCAACATAGCGCAGCATCAGTATTTCTGATCATTTCTTGCAGGGTTTCTTTTTTCTCACGATCTAAGAGGCAACGGCACCATATGTTGTATTCAAGTAGAGAATCAATGCATACACACAGAGCTAATCAAGACAAGAGAGGTGAGTCAAATGCATCCAATTGGTTATATTCATCTTGATGGTATTATTTATATATCTTTATATGTGGTTGGAGCGGTTGCACCCGCTCCAACTGCTTCTTTAACTATACTATTGCATAAGTAACTAATGACAATTAAGGAGCCCGAAGGGTCCCCTCCAACAGGCCCTAACCATGGTCTAAGTAAAACCATTAGAGTCTTAGGGACAACCACATAACTTTTTCTTAATATATATATATAATATAATGATTAAAGAACTAAACTATATTGAGATAGAAGGCCTTTACACCCAAATCTAAAGTCTTATTCTTTTAGAGTATTTATGTGTTATGTTAGGATGGGTTGAATATTCTTTGAAATATCCCATTCATAATTCTTAGTGTATTGATAACAACATTGTCATCAATTGGAATGATAGCATGAAATATAGTGGGACATATGACCATGAACACTAAAAATATATTTTGGACTCTAATATTTGTCCTTAGACCATGGTTAGGGCCCTAATACTAGTCTGTAGTGTGCCAAATGTCTTAATGGTATCCATATTATATTGTGGGATAATTATTCCATTTACAAGGATTTTGTGGTGGGTTCAAACCTTATTCTTTCTCCACGGAACGTAAAAGCATATTTTAGTACCCAAGACATTGATTTTTTTTACTATACGATAGGTTATTATATTGTATTATCAGAGTACTAAATTAATGAAAGGAGGTTACAATGTATAGGAGAGAGATTTGAATTAGGTTAAGGATCAATTCAAATTTTCCATGCTATGAATAGAGGTCTCATGCTATGCAGAGAGTGTTAGTCAAGCTTAACTGAGAGCAAATAATCCTATTTAGCCATGCATGCACTCGTAAATTGAGCTTAACTGATTAACAAACTCATTGGTCACTCAATTTAACTAAATAATGCATGTGGTTTCTTAAAATCACTCAAAAGAGGGCGCTACTAGACCAAGTGGGGCACTAATGAGTGTTTGGGGTAGTTGGGTGTGAGTTAGGACTTAGTTTAGTGGAGTAACTTAAGTCTTAACTGAGACACACTACTAAAATCAGGGAAAGAAACCCCAAATCATGGAATGATCCACGCACCCAGGTGCACAAGGGGGGAAATAGTTTGACTAAATGAGTCGGCTTTGTTATGGCGGAAGCATAAGAATGAGAATAATCAAAGCAGGAATACACTATGCACATAAACATACATTCACAAACAATATGCAGGGATGCGAACTGATTTCTCTATTATTGGATGTAAATATCATCAAAATTGTATATTACAATATTTTACATGCTTATATAGAGTGCTGAGACGCTTGTGTGCCCGCCCATTATGTTGAGTTACAAGAGAAGTTAGAACAGTTTCGAAAGTTCAACCATTACAGTCGACTAGAAGACAGAGAGACAATCTATCGTAGTTCGACAGTCGCAAGTCACAAGTCGATGTTGCATGTCGACGTCGCGAGACTGTTGAGGTTGTTGAAAATGTTGAAGTTGCTGAGCTTGTAGAAGTCGTGTCGAAATCGATGAACTTGTCAAAGTTGTGTCAAATTCGATGACTTGTCGCAGTTGAATTTAGCATCTGACAACATTGCCAACTACTGGATGGATCAGACCTCCTTCCTTAAGAAACAATGGTCCCCATTGTTTGCTCGGTTAGGTGAGGAAACTTGTCGGTTAGTTTAGTAGCAGAGTACCATTTTCCTTGGTATGGGAACTATCCAACTTTGGCAACCTGAAACAAGGGAATTGTGTTTGTCCTTGTATGGCGTACCCGTCGTTGCACGATGGTGTCACAAGGAAGAGGTTCCTGAACATCTGGATGGATTTCTTCGGCTTTTATTGTTTTTAAGTCGTTATGTTCCAACAGTGGTACATGGTATAGTCGAAGTAGATCCACGTTGAATACTGGATGAAGACCTAGGCATGAAGGAATGTCGAGTTGGAAAGCGTTTTCGCCAATCTGCTGAAGAATAATGTACGAACCATATCGCAAAGGCTTCAAATTATTATATGGACAGGTGAAGCGCTCCTTCTTGAGATGTAACCAGACTTGATCCCCAATTTGGAATGAATGAGGAATACGATGCTTGTCGTGTCGGGACTTAGCTTTCGCGTTTGCTCGTTGAAACATTTCCTGTGCTTGTCATAGATTTGATCTCAAAACTTCACTGCTTTATCAACTTCCCACTGGTTGTATTCGGTGTCGTTTGAATGTGTCGAGGAGCTGATCAATTCAATAGGCGCTGAGGGTTGAAATCCGTAACATATCTCAAATGGAATCTTTCCCATAGATCTATGCTGAGCACGATTGTAGTTGTGTTGTATATATGGAAGATTCTCATCACATGTTCGTCGATGCTTGTGATTGTACATGCGAAGCAGTTGTAGGACCAAGCAATTCACAGCTTCGTCTATCCGTCTATCTAAGGATGGAAAGCTGTCAACAATGAGAGTCTTGTGTCGAGCTACTTCCAAAGAATCTTCCAAAATATGCTGACGAATTTGGCATCTCTGTCGAAAATAATGGTTGTGGGTAAACCAAAGTGTTTCCAGGCATGTTTGAAGAAGAGTTGAGCGGTTTGCTACGTTGTCGTCATCTTCTTGCATGGAATGAGAATGGCCATCTTGGAAAATCTATCAAATACTACTAAGATCACGTCATGCTGATTTTTGGTAGTAGGATATCCCATCAAGTAGTCCATAGAAATAGATTCCCATGGTCGACTAGGAACTGGCAAAGGTGTGTACAATCCATGTCATCGATTAGGCAGTTTAGAAATGGCACAAACCAAGCATGATCGAATGTACTTGTTGATGTTGGTTTTAAGTGAAGGCCAAAATAAATACTTCTAGACAATAGGAAGGGTCTTTTCTACTCCAAAGTGTTCTACAGTCTTATTGTAGTGCGCGTCCCAAATGAGTTGATGTCGGTACACAAAGCTTTCCAAGCTTGTATAGCAAGGTATCTTTTAGGAAATAGTCGGAGGTCGATAACTTTTCAGTCTGAAGTTGACGATAGAATGATGAAAATCCGATGTCGTCCTGATACAACTGAGGCAAAGTAGTGGTGTCATAACCCTACATACTCATCACTGTCAAAAGGAGATTCAATGGGTGGTCGACTAAGACAATCGGCGGCGGCGTTAGCTTTACCTTTCTGATACTTAACTACCAACTGAAATTGCTGTAGGTAATTAATCCACTTGAGTTGTTGAGTTGTTTGTAACTTCGAATTTGATGGGGCGAACTGTAAAGGCTTGTGGTCAGTGAGGATGACCGTTTCCTTACCAAGGATGTAATGTCTCCATTGCTTAAGAGCTTGCACAATGGCGTACAATTATTTTTCATACGTCGAATATCTTCTAACAGTGTCGTTAAAAGTTTTGGAAAGAAAAGCGGCTGGGTGACCAGACTGTGTGATCACTGCGCACAAGGCATAGTACGATGTGTCTATCTCAATCTCAAAGGGCTTATGCAAATCAGGTAACACAAGTACTAGTGCAGTGTAGAGCTTGTGTTTGAGTTGTTCGAAAGCTGCTTGTTGTTTCGATGTCCATTTGAAGACAGTTTTGCCATTTCCCTTCATCAACTAATTCAAGGGACAGGCTATGTGACTGAAGCTGAGTATGAATCGTCAATAGAAATTCTCTAAGACAAGAAAACTTCTTAGTTCTTGAATGCTTTGAGGAATGGACCAATCTTTGAGAATTTGTACTTTGTCTGGGTCGACGTGAATGCCTACAGATTCAATTACAAACCCAAAATATTTGATGTTGTTCATCGCAAAGGAAAATTTTTCCATGTTCAAGTAGAGTTGATGTTGTTGGAGAGTGTCGAGGACTTGTTGAAGCTGTCCGACATGTTCTTCCCATGATCGACTGAAAATCAATATGTCGTCGAGATATACAATGACCCATTTTTCGATGAAAGGTCGAAGAATGTTATCCATGTATCGCATGAAGGTCGCATGTGCATTGGTTAAGACGAAAGGCATGACTAACCATTCAAACAATCCTTCCTTGGTCTTGAAAGCAGTTTTCCATACATCTAAGGGATCGATTGGAATCTGATGATATCCCAACTTGAGGTCGATATTAGTAAAGAATTTATCACCTTTCAGATAGTCTATGAGCGCATCTATCCGCGGCAGAGGGTACCTATTCTTTACCAAAATTTTGTCGAGGGACCTGTAGTCGATGTACATGCGCCAAGTCCCATATTTCTTTGGAACGAGGATGAATGGACTTTCACAAGGGGAGGAGTTGGGTCAGATATGACCTTTGTCGATCAAATCTTGGATTTGTCTACGAATCTCTTCATTTTCGAGAATGGATCTTCTATAAATAGATGCGTTAGGTAATGAAGAACCAAGATCAAGTTCAATAGAGTGTTTTACTTAGAAATGTTGAGGTACTCCGTCTAGAACTTGGAATAGGTTATGGTATTCATCAAGAATGTTTTCGAACTGCTGCTTCTGTCGGGAGCTGCACTGGTCGGTGACTCGACTGGTTGCTGCAGTATTCCTAGAATGTTGCGGTTTGATCATGATTAATGAGAACTTTTGAGAATGATTGATGAGATTCTTTGTCTTTTTAGCAGATATCATTGCAACCGTTGGTGTAGGTCGCCGCTCTGGTATGTTGTACCGTTGATTCTGAATTCTTACAATCACCTTCTGCAGTCATGACTGGTAACTTCCATGTCTGTCCCATAGGTAAGGTTTCCCAAACAAGGCATCATCTACGGAGAGTGGTGCCACGTCACAGAGTACTTCATCTTCAAAAGGATTTATGAAGTAGGTGATTTTTCATTGTCGGGTGATTCATAGTTCCTGTCCATCCATCCAATCGATGTTGTAAGGCTGAGGATGTGGAGTGGTAACAAGACCTAGTTTCTTCACGAGATCTTCAGAAACAAAATTATTCTGGCTATCGTCGTCAATGATCATATGCAATGGATTGTTTTGAACCCATATCTGTCTATGGAATAGGTGCTCTCATTCCTCCTCATCGACGATAGTCAAGGCTGCTGGAGTTATCGATGCCAATGTCAAAAGGGTCATTACTTCTAGGTCAGATTCTACCATAGTCTTTTCGAACGCGTTGGATGTCGACACTTTTTCCAAAAAGGTCTTTCGAGCTTTGCATTCAGATGTATCATGCCAAGATGAGTGGTGGTAATCACACAATTTACCGGTAGGGGATTGTTTGCTACATTCCCTTTTGTGAAAAGGATTTTTGTCGTAATCTGGATTTGGCGGAGTTGGCTGAGAATATTTTGACTTGTCGAAGTCGGTTGGTGCCTTCATGTTGGGTGGTCGTACTAATGTCGGTTTAGTCACGAAGCATGATTTTCCATTATGTTTGGTTTTGAGTTTGCTGGCGTAGTGGAATGCATCCACGAGCGTATCAAAAGTCAAAAACTCCATCTCCTGCTAAATGTACTGGGATAATTCACCGACGTACTTCAGAACAAGCAATTTTCTTCTTCTTGAATGCCAAGTCTAGCCATGAGTCGATAGAACTTGTCAGTGTAACTCTATATTAACTGGTCTTTCCATTACCTTAGCTGCTGCCGCTTCTTATACTGTTGTTCAAGGTATTTGGGAGGGTAAAAATCCTTTTGGATGCATTTGACAAATTTATCCCATGTGTCTATGGGGTATCCGCTTTTCTCCATCTTTGTCGAGAGGTTCTCCCACCAACTGTGCATAGATGTTGACATCTTTAAGGATGCAATGGTGATATTGTCAACTTCTGAGAGTTGATTCACTGAGTAATAGGATTCCAATTGTTGTACCCAATTGTCGACAGATTTTGCGTCAATATTTCCTTCTAGATTTGGTATGTCCAAATTCATTTGCACTTTGAAGGGGTTGATTTTGTCAGAGTTAGTTCTCGTCGAAAATCCTCCTGATGTCGAAGCAAATCGCATGAGAATCTCATTGAACTAGATGAACATTTCAGTCTATTTTCGATCCAGCACTTGCTCTATGATTTGTTGTGTCTCGTCAATTACATGTCTATCGCCTGTTTCTTCTGCCATCTCTGGAGGTAGTGTCTCCTTGGATTGCTGAGTTTGCAAGCATGTTTGAACCGACATAAGTCAGGTAACTTTGATGGAAGTGTCTATGCACAACTTAATCATGAATATAGCTGAGAATGCTCTGATACCAATGATCTGCATGCACCTAGGTGCATGAGGGGGACAACAGTTCGACTGAATGAGTCGGATTTGTTATGGTGGAAGCATAAGAATGAGAATAAGCAAAGAAGGAATACACTATGAACATAAACATACATTCACAGACAATATGCAGGGATGCGAACTGATTTCTCTATTATTGGATGTAAAGATCATCAAAACTGTATATTACAATTTTTTACATGCTTATATAGAGTGTTGAGACACTTGGGTTCCTTCCCGTTACGTTCAGCTACAAGAGAAGTTAGAATGGTTTCGGAAGTTCAACTGTTACAGTCGATTGGAAGACAGAGAGACAATCTGTCGTAGTTTGGCAGTCACGAGTCGCAAGTCGATGTTGCATGTCGACGTCGCAAGACTTTTGAGGTTGTTGAACTTGTCGAAGTCATGTTGAAATTGATGAAATTTTCAAAGTTGTGTCGAATTCGATGACTTGTTGCAGTTGATGTTAGCATCCGACAAAATTTCCAACTACTAGATGGATTATGGAATGCCCCCCCCAAATCAAGAAAGGTGCCCAAAAACTAAGGTTTTGTCTCATGGGGGATTCAAGAGGTGTTTTTAGGTGTGGTTGGACCCTTTAGAATCATCAACACATGATCTAGGAGGGTTATTTACTCTAACAGTTCCAATGGTTTTAGTCCATTACATTATTGTTTATCTATCTGAATTTAGAACTTAGATGTTGAATATTAATGCGTTGCTCACCCCCTTTTAACTATCGTTCCTAGCTATGATAGGTTAATATAGTTAGAGATCTGCATCTAGGTTAACTTATTTTGAATTTCATTCCTTATTTATAAAATATTAAATGGTGGACTGGGTTGCAATTGGTGAACCCCAAACCAGTGAATAGAAATCAATCCAAAATACAAACAAGTTCCCTATTCCAAACTGTTTAAGGTCTAATTGGTACTTTATACTGGGGAGAACCCATTAATATATACGCAAGGACATTTTCGGGCATCAACAGTTTTTGGAACTAGAAGGAGGGTTAACTTTCTATGGCTGGAAAAGGACTTCCTCTTCCATGCAAATTTTTCTCTGGGTCCTCATCCAAGCAATCTCATACTAGAAATTCAGCCAACCAAGGGTCTAACCCTGGACACGATTCTAATTTTGAAGACATTAATCTTGAATTAGAACATCCAGAGTCTTCTCATGAACTTATTTTTATAGTTTCTCACCAAGAAGTTAATACTCTTCGATGATTCGATAGGTCCTATGTGAAATAGATTGGACAAATGCATGTAGCTCATTTTCTACCTAGATGGCATGATTCATGTAAAAAGGATATAGAAATTGAATATTTGGTGCTAGTATATTCCATTATGAAGATTTGGTAGATTTAACGTTTTAAGAAATTTCTAAGCGCATAGATCAAGTCGAACCCTCACCTCCTAAGACGCCTCATTCTCACTATATTCCTATTCCTCCAAAATCACATCCCCGTGTAAACATTATGGGTCACAATCAAGTACCAGCTTGGAGGTCATAGGGTGCTTTAAATTTAGCCAGTAAACTCCATGATTTTCCTAGGCACCCCAAGTGTATGCTTCCTAAATTTGATCTTAACAAAGGGAGCACCCCTAAACATCACATTAAATGTTTTTATTTGTCTCTTAGACTCATGAATGTGAAACATTAAGATGTGGCCTATAGATTATTCCCTTATGCATTTGAGAACAAATCATCCATATGGTATTGTAGTATCCCACCTCAGTCATTCGCAAATTGGAATGATTTTGAAAATATTTTTCTGAGTAAATTCGGAGAAATTCCTTGATCAAAGAACTATTGGCTTTAAAAATGGACAAAAAGGATAAAAATAAATATTTTAACTAACGTTTCTCAATTGTTCTAAATAAGTTTCCTGCTACCACAACATGCAGCTAAGGAAGTCATGGTTGAGTATTACACTACAACTCTCCATCCCTCATAACAATGTTTGTTAAGAGAGATGGAAAAGTTACAATAGCATACAATTTTGAAGAAGCCCAAAAATCCAAACTTGAAAATGTGATCCTAAATCTACATCATCGAAGAATCCTATGATTTTGACCAAGCCAAATGGAGAGAGATATATGGATCTTTGAAGCATTGTTAAATTGCTCCAAAAGTTGTCTAATGAAATAATGGATCTTTAGAAAAAATCTAGGGAGGGCTCTTTTGGTAAAAAGTATTTTTGACCCTTTTTTAAGAAGAAAGACAATTAACCAAAAAGCCCAGATAACAAAGCATCTACGATTAATTTGAATGATGTCATCATGGACCATTTTTTTACATATCATCGGGAGAATGATTCGGAAAAAAAATAATAATAATAAATAATAAATAAAAAAATAAAATAAAAAATCCCATGGTGGATAAATTCAATGACATTGGTGATTAATTAATTTTTCAACAAACAATCGCTTGATGAGAAAGAACAATAGATGGAGAGAGAGATATGGATCTTTGAAGCATTGTTAAATTGCTCCAAAAGTTGTCTAATGAATAATGGATCTTTAGAAAAAATCTAGGGAGGGCTCTTTTGGTAAAAAGTATTTTTGACCCTTTTTTAAGAAGAAAGACAATTAACCAAAAACCCCATATAACGAAGCATCTACGATTAATTTGAATGATGTAATCATGGACCATTTTTTTACGTATCATCAGGAGAATGATTCGAAAAAAAAAAAACTTTCCCATGGTGGATAAATTCAATGAAATTGGTGATTAATTAATTTTTCAACAAACAATCGCTTGATGAGAAAGAACAATAGTCTAAACAACAAAAGGAAAGTGAGCCTTAAGAGCATTCGAAGGAAACTACTATGTTGTTGTGGTATTGGGCACCTAATCCTGAAAAGCATTATGAAGATAAATTTGATGTTGTTGAAATTCACAACGTTTAGTCAGCTCAAAGCAAGTATTCCTTGAGGAGTAAAGTGCTTGTGAGTAATAACGATATGCCTCCTAAAGTTTTTGCAAACACTAAGAAAGACAATCCCTATGAAACATTCCAAACAAAAATAGCCCCTAATAAGAGTAGCGTAAATGAAAAACAAACTCAAAAGGTAGACAGGACTGTTCAAACTAAAAAAACTAGTACTGTTTCTCCAACTCAGAAAGCATTCCCTCCTAGGAACACTAAAAATTCAACTAGTTCACTTGAAACTACTAGCACTTCAGGGACCAAATAAGTTAGCCAAAGTATGGAGTACAATGTTGTGGAAGATTTCAAGAAAAGTAGGGCTAATATGATCCATATCGCAGTTGCCATTGTTATCGAATGCTAACATTGGCTACGACAGGTCATCGACTTAGACATAACTTTGGCAAGTTGTCAAACTGCAACATGACTTTGACACGTTCAACGACCTCACGGTTTTGCAACGCCGACATGCAACTTCGACCTGCGACTTGCGACTGTCAAACTTCGACAAACTGTCTCGCTGTCTTCTAGTTGACTATAACGGTTGAACTGTCGAATCGTTATAACTTCTTTGTAACTGAATGTAAGGGGCAAGCACCCAAGCATCTCAACACTCTTTATATAAGCATGTAAACTATTGTAATATACATCTTATCATTCTAGATCTTTACATCCAGTAATAGAGAAATCAGTTCGCATTCCTGCATATTTGTATGTGTGTATTTGTGTTTATCTGCGTAGTGTAATCCTGCTTGCTTATCTTATTTCTTATGCTTCCATCATAATAGAGCTGACTCATTCAGTCAAACTGTTATCCCCCTAGGCTTCCTGGCCCCGAGTGGATCATTGGTATCAGAGAAGATTCAAAGCTTATTCATAGCTTCGTCATAGCACACCATCTTTGTTCGTGCTTAATTTTTGCATAGAAACTTCCATCGAAATTACCTGACTTATGCCGGTTCAAACTCGCTTGCAGACTCAGCAATCCAAGCATACACTACCTCTGGAGATGGCAGAAGAAACAGGCGAAAGACATGCAATCAACGAGACACGACGGCTCATAGAGCAAGCGCTGGCTCAACAACGAACTGAGATGTTTTCCCAGCTCAACGAGATTCTCATGTGATTTGCTTCAACATCAGGAGCATTTCTGACGAGAACCAACTCCGAAAAAATCATCCCCTTCAAAGTGCAAATGAATTTGGACATACCGAATCTAGAAGGCAAGATTGACGTGGAATCCGTTGACAATTGGGTTCAACAATTGGAGTCCTATTACTCTGTGAATCAACTCTCAAAATTCGGCAAGATCACCATTACAGCCTTAAAGATGTCAACATAGGTGCACTGCTGGTGGGAGAATCTCTCGACAAAGATGGAGGAAAGCGAAGACCCCATCAACACATGGGACAAATTCATCGAACACAACTAAAAGGAGTTTTACCTACCAAAGTACCTTGAGCAGCAGTATAAGAAGTGGCAGCATCTAAGGCAATGTAAAGACCAGTCCGTGCAAAGCTACACTGACGAGTCCTATCGACTCATGTCTAGACTTGGTGTTTAAGAAGAAGAAAAATTGCTTTATCTGAAGTACGTCAGTGGATTATCCCAGTAAATTCAGTACGCTTGCAGATGCATTCCACTATGCTAGTAAAATTGAAACCAAACAGAAAGGAAAAACGCTCTTCACGACAAAGCCAACATCAAGACGACCACACGACAAGAAGACACCATTCGACTTCAACAAGTCAAAATCTTCTCAGCCAACTCTGCCAAATCCATATCACGGCAAGAAGCCTTTTCATAAAATGGAACGTAGCAACAAACCAACCGGGAAATGGTACGACTACCATCACTCATATTGGCATGATACGTCTAAATGCAAAGCTTGGAAGACATTTTTGGAAAAAGTGTCGACATCCGACGCGTTCAACAAGACTGTGGTAGAATTTGATCCAAAAGCAATGACTCTTTTGACATCGACAACTCCAATACCCTCGACCATCGTCGATGAGGAGGAATGAGAGCACTTGTTCCATACACAGATATGGGTTTAGAACAATCCATTGCATCTGATTGTGGACAACGGGAGCCAAAAGAACTTTTTTCTGAAGATCTTGTGAAAAAACTAGGTCTTCTGACCACTCTGCATCCTCATCCTTACAACATCGGTTGGATGAAGGATGGACAAGAACTAAGGATCACCGGACAATGCAGACTCGCATACTTCATAAATCCTTTTGAAGATTAGGTACTCTGCGATGTGGCACCTCTCTCCGTAGCTGACGCCCTATTTGGGAAACATTACCCATGGGATCACCATGGAAGTTGCCAGTCACGACCACAAAAGGTGATTGTCAGAATCAGAAATCAATGGTACAACATACCAGAACGGTGACCTACAGCAACGATTGCAATGATATATGCTAAATAGACAAAGAATCTCATCAATCATGCTTAGAAGTTTGCATTGATTATGATAAAGCCGCAACATTCTAGGAATACTGCAGCAACCAGTCAAGTCACCAACCAATGCAGCTCCTGACAGATGTAGCAGATCGACAATATTCTTGATGAGTACGAGAACCTATTCCAAGTTCCAGACGGAGTACCTCTACATTTTCAGGTAAAACACTCTATTGAACTTGATCCTAGTTCTTCTTTTCCTAATGTATCTATCTACAGAAGATACAGTATCGAAAAATGAAGAGATTCGCAGATAAATCGAAGAATTGATTGACAAAGGTCATATCTGACCCAGCTCCTCCCCTTGTGGAAGTCCAATCATCCTTGTTCCAAATAAATACGAGACTTAGCGCATGTGCATCGACTACAAGGAACTCAACAAAATATCGGTGAAGAATCGGTACCCTCTACCACGGATAGACGAGCTCATCGACTGTCTGAAAGGTGTAAAGTTCTTTACTAAGCTCGACCTCAAGTCAAGATATCATCAGATTCCAATCGAACTCTCAAATGTATGGAAAATTTCTTTCAAGCCCAAGGAAGGATTGTTTGAATGGTTAGTCATGCCTTTCGGCCTAACCAATGCACTTGCGACGTTCATGCGATACATGGATAACATTATTCGACCTTTCATTGGCAAATGGGTCATTGTCTATCTCAACGACATATTGATTTTCAGTTGATCATGGGAAGAACATGTCGGACAACTTCAGCAAGTCCTCTACACTCTCCAGTGACATTGACTCTACTTGAAAATGGACAAATGTTCCTTTGCAATGAACAACATCAACTATTTGGGGTTTGTATTGACTCTGTAGGCATTCACGTCGACCCAGACAAAGTACAAATTCTCAAAGATTGTCCAATTCCTCACAGCATTCAAGAACTAAGAATTTTTCTTGGTTTGACGAATTTCTATCGATGATTCATACTCGGCTTCAGTCACATAGCCTGGCCCTTGAATCAGTTGACGAAAGGAAGTGGGAAAACTGTCTTTAAATGGACACCGACACAACAAACAGATTTTGAACAGCTCAAGCACAACCTATGCACTACACCAGTACTTTTGTTACATTATTTTCATCATCCCTTTGAGATTGAGATGGACGCATCGGACTATGCCTTGGGCACAGTGATCACTCATTCTGGTCACCCGGTCGCTTTTCATTCCGAAACTTTCAACAACACTTTTAGAAGATATTCGACATACGAAAAAGAATTGCACTCCATTGTGCAAGCTCTCAAGCAATGGAGGAATTACATCCTTGGAAAGGAAACGGTCATCCTCACTGACCATAAGCCTCTTCAGTTCACTCCAACCCAGACAAAACTACAAAATGAAAGCTTAAGTGGATTAATTACCTACAACAATTCCAGTTGGTAATTAAGTATCAAAAAGGTGAAGCTAACGTTGTCGCCGATTGTCTAAGAAGACCACCCATTACTCTCATTTTTACAGTGATTATTATGTAGGGATATGACACCACTACTTGGCCTCAGTTGTATCAGGAAGACATCGAATTTTCACCAGGCTACCAACAGCTTTAGACTAGCAAGTCATCGAACGATGACTATTTCCTGAAATATACTTTGTTATACAAGCTTGGACAACTTTTTGTACCGACCGGTGAGCATCGACAACAACTCATTTGGGACGCGCACTACAGCAAGACCACAGGACACTTTGGAGTAGCAAAGACACTTTCTATTCTGCAGAAGTATTTCTTTTGGCCTACACTTAAACCTAATGTCAACAAGTACATTCGATCATGCGTGGTTTGTGCTATTGCTAAACCTCCTAATCAATGAAAGGGATTGCACACACCTTTTCCAGTTCCTAGTCGACCATGGGAATCTATTTCTATGGACTACTTAACAGGATACCCTACTACCAAACATCATCATGACACAATCTTAGTAGTAGTCGACAGATTTTCCAAGATGTTCATTCTCATACCATGCAAGAAGACCATGATAGCGCAGCAGATTGCTCAGCTCTTCTTCACACATTTTTAGAAACACTTTGGTTTACTGACAACCATCATTTCCGACTGAGATTCCATATTTGTCAGCATATTTTGGAATACCCTTTGGAAACATCTAGACACATGACTCTCATTGTCGACAACTTTCCATCCTTAGATCGACAGACAGACGGAAGTTGTGAATCGCTTGGTCGTATAACTGCTTCACATGTACAACCAAAAGCATCGACGAACATGGGATGAAATTCTTCCATACATACAGCACAGCTATAATAGTGCTCATCACAACTCTATAGGCAATATTCCATTTGAGATCCGTTACATATTTCAACCCTCGGCGCCTATCGACTTGATCAACTCCTCGACACAGTCGAACTCTGACATCGACTACAACCAACGGGAAGTTGACAAAGCATTGAAGTTTTGAGAACATATTTGCGACATCTAGCGACAAGAACAGGACATGTTGCAAAGAGAAAATGCGAAAGATAAGGCCTGACACGATAAGCATTGTATCCTCATTCATTCCAAATTGGGGATAAGTTATGGTTACATCTTAAGAAGGAACGCTTCACTAGCCCGTACAAGAAGCTCAAACCTTTGCAATATGGTCCATACAGTGTTCTTCAACAGATTAGAGAAAACGATTTCCAGCTCAACATTCCTGCGTGCCTTGGTCTACATCCAGTCTTCAACGTGGATCTACTTCAACCATACCATGCACCACTATTAGAACAGAATGACTTGCAGACAGCAGAACCCGACGACATCCATCCATATGTTTAGGAGCCTCTTCCTTGTGACACCATTGTGGGACGACGAGTACGCCATACAAGGATGAACACAATTCCTTTGTTTAAGGTTACTAAAGCAGGACAGATCCTAGCACAAGGAAAATGGTACTCTGCTACTAAACTGACCGACAAGTTTACTCACCTTCACGAGCAAACAATGGAGACCATTTTTTCTTAAGGAAGGAGGTCTTATCCATATCGCATTTGGAATTGTTGTCGAATTCTAACATCGACTTCGACACAACTTTGGCAAGTTATCGAACTGTGACATTACTTTGAAATGTTCAGCGAACTCACAGTTTCACGACATTGACATGGAGCATCGAACTGCGACTTGCGCAACACCGACTTGCGACTGTCAAACTTCGACAAACTGTCTCTATGTATTCTAGTCGACTGTAACGGTTGAACTGCCGAATCGTTATAACTTCTTTGTAACTGAACGTAATGGGTAGGAACCCAAGCATCTCAGCACTCTTTATATAAGCATGTAAACTATTGTAATATACATCTTATCAGTCTGGATGTTTAGATCCAATAATAGAGAAATCAGTTTGCATTCCTGCATGTTTGTATGTGTGTATTTGTGTTTATCTGCATAGTGTAACCCTGCTTGCTTATCTTATTTCTTATGCTTCCATCATAACAGAGCCGACTCATTTAGTCGAACTATTGTCCCCCTCGGCTTCCTGGCCCCGAGTGGATCATAATATGTCATTGTTTGAATTGTGTAATATGCCCCAAAAAGAAAATGATTAATGAAAGCTATTGGGATGACTTTTGAATCATAGCCTATCATAATAAAGAATAAAGGGGATAAACAAATTGGTTTTATGCAAGGAAAAGAGATCAATGAATAAAGTGTCGAACGTAATTCTAAATCCTAGACACCATCTTTTCTATTGACCTTTGAAATCTATAGTTATAATGTGCATAACTCTCTAGTTGACTTTAAGGATTCCTCAAATGTAATACCTTACTCAGTTTGTAAAAGGATTAATGGAAAACCAACCCCGTGTCCCTCCCAGATTATACAACTTGATAAGTTTGATGTCAAAGTAATAGGGGAGTTGAAAAATGTGTTAATCGGGCTAGAAGCTGACTCTAGAGTTTGTCAATTCAATGATATTGTGGTAGTTTATATTCCTGAAGCATATGCATTATTGATCAAAATAGATTGGTCTAGCAAGTTGCAGGGATATTTTTCACCAGCTGGTCCCATTTATGGATCCCTTATAAGAACCAATTGAATCAAATCCCTATGGACGGAGAAGATCACATGAAAAAATACTGTCACATTATTGGAAGGACATAATGACCCAGTAAACTTCACACAGTCCATCCTTGGAAACTATTTTTTGGAAACAAAACTAGGTTGTTACCAGGATGAAGAAGCAAGTTCTAAATATGATACTCAATCCGGTCTCCTTCAATTCTCACAGACTAATAAAAATGACTATAACATAGTAAATTTAGGTGTTGACCTAGATTCTAATAGTAGTTTAGATCATGGTTTTTGGAATTTGTATTTTGATGGCTCTAAAACTTAGGAAGGTGCATGGGCTGGATGTGTCCTTACTAATCCCCAATGACATAAAACTACCTTTATGGTATATTGGAATTTGAGTATACCAACAACACAGTCGAGTATGAGGCCATGTTCCAAGGCCTTATAAAATGTATTGATATTCAAGTAAAAAATTTAAAGGTTTTTGGTGACTCTGAAATCATTGCCAGACAAGTGAGAGACACTATACATTGCTTCTCTCCTCATTTGAAAGATTACCAAGTGGAGGTATGGAATATGATTTCAAAGTTTGAAGCTTTCAATATTAATGTTATGCCTCGTTCTACAAATGTTGTAGTTGATCAATTAGATAATACCGCTTCTCGTCTGATTCTGTTGAATGATAAATTTTCTGTTGAACTTCTTTTCAGGCCTTCTGTCCTCGAAAATGTATCCAGTTGGAGATTATTCAATGATTACCAACATATTATTTACTTCATCATGAATGAGAATACATTCAAATATTATGTTATCGGGCTAGTCTGAAAAAATCCAAGGGAGATGGTGACTTTGTCAAGGGGAATTTCATGCCTGAAGGAGTGCTCACACTGGAAAAATTGTTTGACTTGCAAGAAAAGTTCAGAAAACCTGCTAATGTTAAGAAAAACAACTCTTCCATGCATTATGAGCTAGTGAACCTTGGCACCCAAAAAGAACCAAAGAACGTTAATTTAGGTTCTTTGTGTACTCCGGAAGAAAGGAAAAGGTTCATTTAGTTGTTTAAGCAATATAAGGATGTTTTTGCATGGACCTATAATGAATTGAAAACATATCATACCTATATTTCAGCATGTTATCCCTATGAAACAAAACATCAAGCCATTTCATGTGCACCTGACCTTGGAACCGTTGATTCAAAAAGAACTAAAGAAACTCTTGGATGCCATGATAAATTTTAAGGTTAGGCATTCTAAGTGGGTGGCCGTGAACCTAGTTCCTTTGCGTAAGAAGTTGGGAGATATTAGATTGTGTGTATACTTCATAAATATGAATAGAGCATCTAACAAGGATAACTATCATATTCCTCCTATGGAGTAGATTCTACAACTCGTCTTTGGTTCTAAAATGTTTTCATTATTAGATGGGTTTTCTGGTTACAACCAAGTATAGTGTGGTAGTATATTTAGACAATGTCACGGTTTTATCCAAGAATAAATTATATCACTTTAATCATCTGAATAAAATCTTTGAAAGATGCAGGAAGTATGGAATATCGTTTAATCCTAAGAAAAATATATTTGTTGTATCAGAAGAAAATTTATTGGGACACATCATATCAAAAGAAGGGATATTTGTGGACCCTGAATGCATAC
Source organism: Larix kaempferi (assembly GCA_027924585.1). NCBI lineage: Eukaryota > Viridiplantae > Streptophyta > Pinopsida > Pinales > Pinaceae > Larix > Larix kaempferi. The sequence goes on along the minus strand of BSBM01000397.1, from coordinate 3,887,462 downwards.
AAGCCATCGCATATATACCCATTCCCAATACCAAGAAGGCCATGCAATCATTTTTGGGAAAAATATATTTTGGTCATAGTTTTGTATCTGATTTTGTCGAGATAGTCAAATCCCTGCAATAATTGATTTAGAAGGACATAGATTTCAAGTGGACTCCTAAGAAAAAGGAATCACTCCAAAATATTAAGAAACCCATTGCTATTTCTCCATCATTAAGCAACCCAGGTTTCGAAACGGATTTCCTAATATACACATTTGGATCTGATCATTCCCTTGTAGTGGTGCTCACTCAGAAAGGAAAACAAGGGGATCAGCGTCTGATATTGTTTATGAGCACTTAAAATGGGCTGAACTAAACTATCCAAATATCGAGAAGCAAGATTATTTTGTTTTCAAAGCAATAAACAGTTTAGGCCCTATATCTTGAATATCAATACCAAACTCATTGTCCCTCACTTGACGCTCAAGTCCCTCTTTGTATAGAAGTATCTTGGATAATGAAGAGGGAATTGGGTCATAGCTATACATGAGTATGAATTAGATTTTAAACTATCTGCTATTATTAAAGGACAAGGTAATTGCAAGATACTCACTGAGAACCCTGTAGATGAGAAAATGGATGGTTGGGAAAATGAAATATCCCTATGGACCCAAGACACGCACTATGTACCTATTATCACAAATTCTCTGTATCATGAGTTACAACAATATATACAACATTATGTTTCTCCTAAACACTTTAGTGCAAATCAACGAAGGGATCTTCGTCCTAAATCACCTTAGTATCAGATCGTCAATGGTATTCTTTTCCATAGAAACTACGATGGAGTTTTATTGAGATTCCTCGAAAAGAATGATGCAGAAAAAGGTACTAGAAGAATTGCATGATGGACTTGACGGAAGCCATTACATTGGTGCAACCACAACAAACAAGATTCTCAAAGCCAACTATTACTGGCCCACTCTTTCCAGAGATTATCATAAGTACACACGATGGTGTGTCACCTACCAAAAGAGTGTTGGGAGAGAAAATAAGCTATTTGTTCCTTTGCATTCGATCATTATTTATAAACCTTTTGAACAATGGGGGTTGGATGTCATAGGTGAAATCAATCCCAATTCCTCAAAACAACATTGATACATCCTAACATCCACATTTTATTTCACTAGGTGGACGTAGGATATACCTTTGTGCAAGATCAACGAGGAAGCAGTCATATAGTTCCTGGAAGAACACATCATTACCATGTTTGGGGTTCCAAGTTCCCTTGTTTTTTATAATTCTACTTATTTCTCATCACTCAAATTGAATGACTTTGATTTAGAAAAAGGAGTCAAATTACATTATTCTGCTAATTATTATCCACAAATGAATAGGTTAGTTGACTCTATAAATAAGATTTTTATTTTTTTATTTTTTTTGTACGTAAGTACCCATGGGGATTTGAACTTGTGACCTTCCATTTACAACTTCTCATCTCAATTACCGATTACAAATTGCTCTACCCCGCGGACTATAAAAAAGAATTTGATTAAGACACTAAAGAAAACTATAATTCAAAATCAAAAGAATTGGCATAATGCCCTCCTAAAGGCCCTATCGATTGATCGAGTTACCCCAAAGAATGCATCATGTACCTCCCCATTCTCCCTCATGTACATGAAAGAATCCACATTGCCTCCCAACATATTTTTTCCTTCCTTGCAGCTATCCCAAGCTTCCAAATGCTTTTACTGCCCTATCGTTCAAAATAGAATTAATGTGTTGTTGAAACTTGAAAAAGAGAAAGAGAAGGCTAGGAAGAAGTTTGTTTCACATCAACAGATAGTAAAAAGGTGGTTCGATTTAAGTTGTGTTAAAAAGAAATATTTTCAGATTAGATATTTAGTCTTGAAGTGGGATAATCCACATGAGGATAAAGAAAAGCATATGAAGTTTCAGCAATTGTGACTTGGACCTTACTTGGTTTCTGAAAAGCTTGTCTCTGGAACCTATAGACTATAGACTCTAGAGGGAGAAATAGATTCTCTCCCCATTAATGGGAAATCCTTAAAACAATACTTCACCTGACCTGGTGGAGAAAACCATCCTTGTATATAAATAAATAAAATATCTTCTTTGTTTCATACATACATATATTTTAGTTTCACCCTTATGTTTTATTTCAACTTGTTATCATCCATTGCATTGTTATTTTCAATAATGTTAAGCCCGGAAATTAGAGTGCAAAAGGGAGAGTTTTGATTGTTGTCTTGTTAGGATTCCAAATGTTATCTATCCCATTGTGATCCAGATAGACATCGGTCACTAAAACATTTTGGCTCAAAATTCGGTGAAAAAATCTGACACTAGAAGCACCACATGGATTTCTAGCCTACCTTCAATTATTTTTGCATGTGTAAATATAGTGAGATTTGATAGATAAATTCATCATCAATAATAATAAAAACTTGATGGACACATTTCAAGTTAGATATATTGTCAATGGCACATACACAAAAGATACATATCAGTCACCTATTGCAGAGCTGAGAATAGATCAATTAAATTAATTCTAAGAGGCTATATACTCAATAGCATTATGAATGTTATTTTCCAATTGACATTCTTTTCTTGACATTGTCTTTCTTGGTATTTTACAGAAGGTAATGTCCCATAGATTTTTAATAAAAATGATATATTTATGGTGAAGTGATGTAGGGGCATATAACACTAACCAATGATTGTGTTTATTTTATCGTTTAGAGATGAGAAAATCTTGGTGAATGATGGAGTGGCCATTGGATTGTGTTCACTAAATAAAATGGAGCATAAATGGTTAGGGGTCACTTGTAATCCCAATTTCTTGTAGATTGATTTCGATTACCTAATGGAATTTTCTATGCATACATCATGCACATTTGGGGAAACTTAACAAGCTCTTGGCCTTTAGTTATTCATCATGAAAATACTATATTGGTTTAGGGTTTTTTGAGTTTTGGACAATGATTCTCTTGGAGGAATCCCATGAGGTGTACATTGATGATTAGAGAGGCTCTTTGAATCCAATGACTATCACTTAGTCAACAATTACCCAATATCCACTTGGAGCTCACAATGATTTAGGTGGAATTTTAGAGAAAGTAATTGGATGGAATCCCCTTAGAAATTATTTTGGGTAGTTAAATGTGTAACATATAGAGAGATGAGAGAGGATGAGACATCTCTTCATTGATGATGGTCAGTGAACAATGAATACTATGTAGACCTTGGATATATAGGAAACAAACATTTGAAGAAAGAGATAATTTGTCCTCTCAACAACAATTAAGTGGAGGAGAAAAAACAAGATAGGAAAAGAGAGATATGTAGGGAGAAGGAATAAACTCCCACTAAGGTGAAGTAGAATTGTTGAATATGGAAGCTCATGTTTCTATGTAGATGGAGAGGTGAACAAGAAGGATATTCTGACTAAGTTGGGTATAATTCTTGAAGAAGGAAAAAAAAAAAAAGATAAAAAACCAACTGTGGGTTGGGTAGATTTGCAGGGAAGAAGAAAATACAAATATATGAGACAAGATTAAGGATTATTACGTAGAACTGTGGAACAAGAAGGCCAAATTTTGACAATATAAGTGGGTATAATTGGAAAGAAGAGAGAATATAAAAATAAGAGGAAGCAAGACAAGTGACATCAATAGAAAGCATGCAACAAAACTTGGCATTACCTTGATTGATTGTGAAATATGATAAGTAGGAGAGACCTGACTAAGACATAGACTAGCAAGTGGATATGAATTTTGTATTTGTAGGGGTGGGGGAAATGAGTCTAGTTGATTTGAAATCACATTGCAACATTTAGATGTAAATCATTTGATTTGTTATGTTTTGGAAATACTAATATAATTATTGTTGAGCCACTAAACAATTGTGATAGTGTTGTGGGTGATTGTTCACTTACACAAGTTGTTTTTCAATGAATATCATATCAAATCAAATTTGGTTGATTGTGGGATCAACTAAAGGTTTTACAAAAATTTCAAGGAGAAATAAAACCAATACATATCAATGTAAGCATAGAAATGTGAGAACACCAACAATGAAGTGCTTGAATTCAATTGAGCATTTTCTGATTGAATTTTTATCCTTAGTGTTGGAATATTCTCACCATCTTATCTTGGTTTTGCATGCATGCATTCTATGCAGCACTTAATGCATCCATGCATTGGAAGTTAAGTCTCCTAGCACCTAGTTCTTACTTTGGCCCCCCTCAAGCTTCTTTTTGGCCATCAGTAGCCCTCCTATCCTCTTATAGCGCCTTTTTTACATCACTGGAGTTCCAATTCGCCCTTATGCATAGATTTAGGAGTCTACACAGTCAGTTCCATGATTTGGGGTGCCTTGTCCCCTTGAATGCTTAGTTAATTGACTGTTGCACCTAGTTTGACTGCTATTGATTGTAGGAGCGCCATTTTTTACCACTAACAGTTATTTATGCACCCCTTTGGAGTCTCCTTCCCTATTTTGGTTCCCACATGACTCATTCATGCTTATTTATACCTCAGTTAACTGACCATTCATCATCAGTGGCCACTAAACCTTATCGAGAGATGGTTCCAATGCAAAATAAGCCCAGAATTTACGAGAATTTGAATCCTATCAGACGTTATCGAATTCAATTCTATTGTAACATATTTTGATTTCCATCTTATGGCTGATTAATGTATCAACTACAATTTTTCATCTGTGTTTCAGTTTTATGAGTGAATTGATCAATGTTTCTCTCTATTTCTTCTCAGTAATAACATTTTGAAATTGTGAGGTTTGTTCAAGCTCGGTGATCTATCCTTGTGAAATTTCACATGGTATCAGAGCTTGTGAGAGATTGTGAGAGCTTAGGTTGAGCAACTGCTTTCAATAATGCAGCAAAAGCCTCTGGATTTCCACAGCAAATCTTGGTGCCATTGCATTGAATTCATTGGAGAAATCCTTTGAGGTCTAGCCATAGTGTGAAGGATCTGGATAAAAGTTCCTATTGTCCTAAAGCAGTGCTCAGTATTTTCAATAACAATCCTCCAGATATTTTTCCATTGTTTTTGCAGTTTATTCCATCATCTGAAGTGCATTCAATCATCTACTATGGATCTAACTTCGATTACCAAGATAAATCCCTTCAATTTATTTGAATGGAAAGACCAAATGGAGACCTTCATGCACAACAGAGGTCTCTACATGGTGCTAAATGGGATTGAGGATGAACCAAATGGTGCTACATATAAGGTCGAGTATCTAAACAAGGTTGATGAAGCGTATGGATTGTTGTGCCTCGGCATTTCCAAAGATCTAAGATTTCATCTCTCTGGTCTGAAAACTCCCAAGGAGGTTTGGAAAAATCTCTAATCCTTATTTGGGAAACAAGATGATTTGAGAGGAAATCAATTGGAAAATGAGTTGATCTCTCTGAGCCCCAGCAACTTTGAATCCATCATAGATTTATTCACAAGATTCAAGAACTTGGTTATGCAGCTAAAACTATGTGGAATTGAGAAGGAAGACAAGCATCTTATTCTTTCTATTCTTTCAAATATGGGATCAAACTATTCTGTGTTTGTATCCACCTTCCAAACAACAAACTTATCCATCCCAAACTGAAAAATTCCCACTCTAGATGCATTCATCCTATCCCTCACAAAGGAGTAGGACAAATTGGTGCAGATGGGAGTAATAAATCATCAAGGGATCAAACTCTTGCTGCAGGAGAAGGAAAGAATGTGAACGGGAAAGGAAAGCATAAGGGCAAGGAGAAGAAACAACATGAGCAGAAGTCAAAGGAGTCTCCCAAACAGCTAGAGGGAACCTCAAATCCAAAGAGAGGCAAGCAAAACCAAAAGGAGAAGATCAAATGTCCATACTGCAACAGAGGTTTTCACCCAGAAAGTACTTGCATGAAGAATACCATTGATCCCATGGCCCGGCTTCTAGATAAAAACAACCTTCCAGTACCTACAGGTGCAAGAAGAAAAGAAGTTGATCCTAAATCAAAGGCTAAAGAGAGGTGGCATGCACTCATGGCTAGCACTTCGAATGCATACTCCTTCATCATTGATTCTGGAGCCTCGAGACACGTCTGCATCCAAGGATCTATTCTCTGAATTAGAACCAACTATTGGGATTTCTATCATAATGGGAGATGATTCTAAAGTTCCTTCAAAATAGATTGGAAGGATCAATCTAGATCATGGATACTTCAATGATATGCTTTATGTGCCTACCTTGAAAGCTAACCTCCTTTGAGTTTATCAAATGACCCATACAGGAGTTCCAAAGAAAGTAATTGTTACTCTTAATATGGTTGAAATTCAAGAGATATCTTCTGGGAATATCATTGCACAATGCATTGCAGATCACCATTCCAAACTCTATGAGTTCTATCATTTCTTGCCTTACTCAAAACAAAGTGCACTTCTTACTCATGCAAATGAAGTGAGCAGACTTTGGCATGAGAGGTTTGGGCACCTCAACTACAAATATTTGCAAGAACTGCACAATCAGAAAATGGTTGAAGGCCTTTGAAACATCAGATTTGATAAAGGCACATGTCAAGATTGATTGATTGGTAAGCATCTAGAGCACAAGTTTGAAAATGGAAAGGAAAAGAGAGCCTCATATCCTCTTGAATTGATTCACAATGACATATCAGGACCTCTTCCTCACCTATATCTGAATAATGATAGATACATCTTAACATTCATAGATGATTATTCAAGATTCAGTTGGGTATATTTTCTAAAGTTGAAATTAGATGTCTTTGAATATTTCAAATTTTTTAAAGCTTCTGTAGAAAAATTCACTTGCAAGAAGATCAAGGTCCTTCGTACTGACAATGGAGGAGAGTATGTGAATAATGAGTTTCCGTTATTTTGTGCAGATGAAGGTATTTAAATGCAACACATTGTTCCTTACACACCATAACAGAATGGTGTAGCTGAGAGAAAGAACATAACTTTGAAAGAGATGGATACATGCATGCTTGAGTCTAAATCATTGGCTCCTAGAATTTGGGTAGAAGATGTTAACTGTGTTGCATACCTCCATAACAGAGTTCCACACAAATACCTAAAAGGAAAAACTCCTTTGGAAGCATGGATGGGATACAAGCCAGATGTGTATCATATAAGATTCTTTGGTTCCAAAGCTTGGGAAAGGATTCCTTCATAGAAGAGGAGAGCCTTAGAGTCTCAAAGAAAAGAGTGTGTATTGGTTGGATATGCACAAAATGAAAAATCCTACAAACTGATGGATCTGCCTACCATGCATACCTTTCTTGAAAGAAGTGTCCAGTTTGAAGAATGGCCATTGCATGATTCCCACCATGTCGAAGCTAACAGCTTACTAACTACTCCACCACAACATGTTGAACAATATAGTGAATCATCCTCTCATGAAAGTTCAGATTCTAACTCATAAATTGAAGATGAGAGATTGCTAGATCCAGATCCATAAGAACCTAAAGACCTAGCAACAGAATATCCACCACCACTTCCAAGATGGGCTTCCAATACCATTGAATCTGTTGGTGACCTTGTTGGAGATCCACAAGATCCAAGAAGAACCAAATATGAGTTTCAAAATGAAAGAGTTGCACTCTCTCATACAGATCCCTTTCATCCTAATAGATGTTTTTTGATGGTTGGATCAGATCCAAAAAACTTCTTTGAGGCCTCCCAAGATCCAAGATGGATAACAACTATGGATGAAGAGTACCAATCTCTTCAAAAGAATGAGACTTGGGAGCTTGTTTCTCTTCCTCTTGGAAGGAAGATTGTTCAATGTAAGTGGGAATCCAAAACAAATATGGGCTCATATCGAGTAAAAAGCAAGTACAAGTCTCACTTGGTTGCTAAAGGTTTCTCACAATTTCAAGGGATTGACTATACAGAGACCTTTGCTCTTGTTGCAAAGATGGACTCCATCTGTCTTGTTTTGGCTCTTGTTGCATCCAAGCACTAGAAGGTGCATCACATGGATGTGAAGAATGCTCCCAATATTTCCACAGATCTGGTTCAGAGACAGAGAACCAAACACATTGAGATACACATGCATTACATTCGAGGATTAGTGCATGGTCACACTGCTCCGGTGTTCTCAACTTCCAATGCATGGATGCATGAAGTGTTGCATGGAATGCATGCATGCATGAAAAATTCATGCAATGCATACAAAACCAAGGACCTAGTCCTTACTTTGGGCCCCCTAGAGCTTATTTTTTTCCTTCATTATCCCTCCTATCCACTCAGAGTTCCTTGTTTACATGACTGGAGTTCCAATGTGCCCTTATTCACAGATTTAGGAGTCTACACAGTCAGTTTCATTATTTGGGTTTCCTTGTCCCCTTGATTGCTCAGTTAACTTACTGTTGCACCTAGTTTGACTGCTACTGAGTGTAGTAGCGCCCTGTTTGACCACTGACAGTTAGTTATGTGACCCCTTGGAGTCTCCTTCCCTATTTTTGTGCCCACATGAGTCAGTCATGCTAATTTCTACCTCAATTAACTGATCATTCATCATTGGTGGCCACTAAACCTTAGCGGGAGATGGTTCCAATGCAAACTAAGCCCAGACTTTAGGAGAATTTGAATCCTATCAAAGGCTATCGAATTCAATTCTATTGTAACATCTTTTCATTTCCAACTTATGGTTGATTAATGTATCAACAAGAGTTTTTCATCTATCTTTCAGTTTTATGAGTGAATTGATCAATGTTATCTCTAATTCTTCTCAGTAATAACATTGTGAAATTGTGATGTTTGTTCAAGCTCAGTGATCTATGGAATTTCACACTTAGATGGTTTTAGTGCAGGTCTGAATGATTTGGTTCTTTCTCACTATGTTTCTCGAAGAAATATATTTATGAAAGGGATAGGAAATGAGCTTACTAAATATCAAGGCTTACGAAGCATATGATAGGTCAAAGATATGAGAATGCCATAGTTACCCAAGTGGATAAGAATCTACTTGGAGTGTAGGAAAATGTGACATAGGCTATTTCTTCTTCAAGTACCCTTTTTTATGTTTGATAGTGGAAATGCAAGATCCACTAAGAAAGTGGTTCAACAACTTGGATTCTTAGTGCTTCAATTCTTTCAATGGAGGAAGACTGTAACGTTCCTTACTCAAATATGATGGTTTTATAAGACCCAATATGGGGTTGTTCTTTAGCATAGATATCCCATTAAACTCTCCACAAAAAATTGTTGTAGTAAGTGTAATTTTCTTTCACTGAATTCTTAAAGTTAGCCTGACAGGTGACTTGTCAAACACTTGGTGGACTTAGATGATTTAGATTTATTGTAGGTACTTTCAATGTTTTTGGATTTGGTTTCCTTCTTTAAGCATGGGGTATTGTATTTTGGATTCACATTCAAATATCATAGCACTTTGTTTACTTCAAAACATAAATGGCATAACCAACTTGCATCATCAAATCAGATTTCACTATTCTGATAGTCTTGTAGGTGATTGTTCACTTACACATACAGTATCCAATCCAAGTTGCAATCTTAACACATCAAACATACAATAAGTACCTTGCTATATGTGTTGAAGATGAATGATGTATAGGAGATTTTGTAGTGGAAACCAATCAACAAGAGACATCCTTCAAGCAATTACGTTAGACCAATATTATTATTTTTTAATTAGACAAGGATGTCAGTCAGCCGACAATTGTGTGCTCATCTACCGACGGTCTAGAACAAAATATGCAATGGTAAACCGTCGAAATCATGGCCAAACCATTGAAAATTGTATTAGATATTAAATTTTGGATGGTAAACTGATGGAAAAATGTCAGTTTAAGGACAATAATGTGATTGTGTATCAAACATTGTCCCGGTATAACAACGACATTTTGCCATTCTACGAATGGAACACTAGCGGTCTATCGACGACAAAAATCCATTTTTCCAAAAGATGTTGTCATCGCTCCCATGTAAGGGCATCAAGAAACCGATAAGAGGATTGTAGTTAACCAACACCCATTATAAAGTGCAAAAAATATGTGTCGATCAATCAATGTTGTGGTCTTGGTGAACCAACGTCCATATTTCAGTAGACCGACGAAATTGTTTCGTTATCCAAAGGAAAACATCTGTCTATCGGCAGACATGTGTCCATCAACCACCATGTCTCGGTCAACCGACAAACCTGTGTGGTCCAATCGATGTTATTTTTTTGGTAGACTGATGGTATCATAATTTGACACATCTACCTTCAACTGAACACGTGTCCTTCTTTTTGTCATTCTTCACACTGGAATAAAATCCCTCGAATAACCAATGATTTCTCAACCTACGATTTAAGTACCCTATGTTCATTGGTTGTACTATGAGATGGTGTGTGAAAAACGAGGGTTTGTCGTCAAAAAATTGGTCCATATTTTATAGTGGGTGGCCACCCACCTAGTCCACTAACTCAAAGACACATTTTTCCAGCTTGGCAATTTTTTTTTATGTTTTTTAAAGTCTTGATATTTTGGGTTGTTTTGAGGCCTTAAACAACGTTTTTTTTGCATGGCAGTTTCCAAAAATTGGTCGGGGGAATTTCCCGTGACAACAACACAGAGACCTTGGGCAGACCTTTCCAACGGGATACCGAGTGCCCCAAACGGAGATCATATGCAAAATTTTCACCCCCGAGAAGTTGACATATCAACTAACCACATCAGAGCCCACAATTTTTTTTACGTTTCATCTCCTGGGGTTAGGGTTTTTTATCTTTAAGGTGTTCTCATTTATGTTTTATGTTAAAAAATCATTTTTGAATTCATTGTAACTCATTTCTTGAGGATGAGTGTAGTCGAAACATCTCTTTTCAAAGATAAGCTACCTCCATCTAGAGCTAGTTTGGATTGTTTATAGTTTACAATGTTTTTCCAGTCCATTCATTAATAGAATTTGGGTTTTATGGTACTATTGTTTTTTATGCAAAATATTCATGTGTATTTCTATTTTATATCATTGCCTTCATTTCGTTATGCAAATAATCCATATCAGTGGTATCATAGCAATCTACTCTTATTGTTTCTTGGTGCATGTCCTGAACGAGATCTAAATATCGAGAGTAGGGTATCAAATAAATTGAGCTTGGGGAAACTACCCTCGTTGGCCCAAGAATCTCACATGGTGGGAAAAGAAAATAGAGATGATGGAGAAGGAGATCATATTAAGTTGTTACTCGAGGAATCCCTCGCGTGACAAAGGAATGAGATGATGGATAATTTTTCCCAGATCCTTCGACGCATGCCAATTGCGGAAAATGCACCTTCAACGAGCATCCATTTTGGAGGTGAAACTCTTTTCAAGGTACAAGGTAATTATGAAATTCCCTTATTTGAAGGCTATATAGATGTAGATGCTTTGGAGAAATGGTTAAATATATTAGAGGGTTAATTCTTTGTTCAAAAATTTTCTGATAATGAAAAGATCACCTTCGCTCTCCTTAAGTCCCTCCCCCATATCAAATATTGGTGGGATAATTACTAGGAGAGGCATGTGAAAGATGAGTCTGAAATATACAGGACAAAACCCACTTAGGAAGCTTTTGTTAATGTCATCAAGGAGGAATTCTACCCTATTGGAAACTATGATGACTAGTACACCAGGTGGAAACTATCATGCCAAAGTTCACCAATATATTCCATATCTTGAACTCAAAGTTGGGTATTAGAGAATATGAACGGCACTTGGTCCTAAAGTATTGTAGTGGCCTACACAAGTACATTCAAACAGAGATGGATTTCTTGGACATATATTCACTAGGAGATACTTATCAGTACACTGTCAAGATAGATAATTTTTTTAAGAAAAAGAATAAGTAGGAGTTTGTGTTTGTAAATCAACAGCAGCAAAAACCTGTCAAAGGTGGCCCTAACTCACAAAACAAAGGACAGCGAAAGGATGGACAAATTCATGACAACCAACCCAAGCCGCAGGAAAAGAAGGGTAACATGAAACTGAAGAAGGACATCGGCAAGTGGTGTGAGTTCCACAAAATACCCTGGCACAACACTAATGAATGCTACTCAAAGCAATCATTGTTAAATGAGACGAAAACCCTAGATTCGGACTCTAACTCGAACTCTGATTTACATAAAGAAAGGGGAAAGCAGATCATTCATGCATAACCTAGTGCCACCATCACAACCAAAAATATCCAACTAGTAGATTCATAGGAGCCAGAAGAAGGGGAGTGCCTCTTCCATTCACAACTATGGGTGAAGGGAAATCCGCTACATTTCATTGATGACAGTGGTATCCAAAAGAACCTCATCTCAATCGAGATCATCAAAATATTGAATCTACCAATGGCGCCACACCCCCAACAATACACCATCGGTTGGTTGATCCAAGGATGAGACATTTGTGTCAATCAACAGTGTCGCTTATCCTACGGCATAAAACAATTCAAAGATGAGGTACTATGTGATGTTACCCCACTTGAAGTTTGTGATGTTTTTTTAGGAAAATCCTATATGTGGAAATGCCATGTTGTTTATGATTCCAGACCACGTAGTGTCATTGTTACTTTGGAAGGCCAACTCTACAAGATACCCGAGGAAGTCTTGACTACTGTAGTTTCTTTGATCTCTATGAAGCAATGTCAGAAGTTCATCTCTCCAAATAGGAAATTTGTTCTCTTCATGGTTCAGTCAGAAGGTGGATTGAAGGTCACTGCAACCTCCACATCCTCAGCACAGGTGTCTCAAAACAACAAAAGCAGGTCGAAAAGATTGTAGAAGGGTACAAGGATATATTTGCTTCCCCTATGGGGTGCCTCTAAACTTCCAGGTCAAACATCCAATCGACTTGATACTGGGTGCTCATTTACCCAATGGCCCAATATATAGGTGCTCTCGTTTGGAGAATGAAGAAATAAAATGCCAAATTCATGAGCTCATTTAAAAGGGCCACATTCGACCAAGCTCCTCAAATTGTGGGAATCCAATTATGTTGGTGCAGAAAAAGGATGGGACATTGCAACTCTATATCGATTACAGAGACCTGAACAAAATCAATGTCAATAATTGATACCCAATCCCCCAGATTAACGATCTTCTTGATCAGCTTAAGGGTGCCAAGTTCTTTAGCAAGATTGATGTGAAGTCAAGCTACCACCAGGTTCCAATTGAACAAACCGATGTATGGAATATAGCTTTCAAGTCTAAACAAGGCCTCTTTGAATGGTTGGTCATGCCTTTTGGCTTGACTAACACTCTAGCGATGCTCATGAGGATGATGGATGATATCTTCCGGTGATCACAAAATCCTTTGTGGTCATATATTTGGATGACATCCTCATCTACAACAAAACCTAGGAAGTATATCTGTAGCACATTCAGCGGGTACTGAGTATGTAACATCCCAAAATTTCATAAAAATTTAAAATTTTTAATCACGGCAATAATAGCTTAATTCATGATTATTTATAATTGCGTAAAATAATAATTACTGAAAGTAACAATGTTAACTAAATAGCTATTTGTACTAATCACAATTAAATTTTTGATATAACTAATGCGACAGTGACAACTTAATTACATTCATAACAACTAACATTAAGATAATTAAATGCATGATTAGATCAGACTTTTGATGCGACAGTTTTAAATACAATGAGAAGTATGATTGATGTAATAATGAAGTGCCAAGTTAGAAATATGATATGATACTTTTTCTCTGAGATGATACTGACAGTTTGCTTCTTTGCTGCCCAAGGAAGTCCTATGAGGGACCCCGAAGCTTACTTAGTTGTAACGCTAAAGCATTAGACCTGTTCTATGTGTAGACGATAGGTAAGGAGTTTCACGATTGCAATAGATTACAGTTCGTGTGAACCCAATTTCGTCGTTTTGAATTAAAAATAGAATAAATAGAGACTACTGCAAATTTTACAAGTACACAGGTACGATTCACATACTTGCACTTCTGCTTTCCAAGTTCGTCTTGTATCTGAGTGAAATCAACTCAAGTTAGCTTGTTTGAGTAGGCATTTAAATAGCAGCATCGTTACCGTAGTCGTCATTATACTTGTTGGTTCTGTCGTCGTCATTGTCATAATGATATTTGTCTTATTGACGTCAATCAAGGTAGTACCAAAATGATGTATCTTCGTATACTTTTCGGTATCTCTTAGTACCTATCTATCACTATTACTATTTAATTCTTTTTCTTCTTAGGAAACAATATAATTCTTTTTACACTATTTAGACATAGCATAACCCTTGAAATAGCAACAATTAACTTATATATAAAAATATAAACATAAATAAAACAAACCATAACATATTATGGCGCAAACCAAACTTGACTATATAATGTCGATCTATTGATAAAACATTATCTATTAGATGCATCGTGATTATATATTGTAAGACTATATAAAAATGAACAATATAAATCAATGAAACTTATATTCTAAAGAATGAAGTATACACAATGCAAATAATAATTCAAAGTATTTCATAAGGTGTTTATCATATCGATGAATTGTACCAATTGGCATGCAATTAATTTGATTGTTGACAGGTTGTTGGTTCATTAAATGGTGCATCCCTCAAGCTTGACGTGGAGATCAAGACTCGATCCTATATTAAATAACTGGTACAATACACGGCTAACTTGGTTTGTCCAATGTTCCATGTAAAACAAGGTTATTGTAATGTCACCCGGGTTCATTGTTGTGAAATGTCGAAATACCTTCGAATTGATCGTTGTCTGCTTGCTTCATAAGCCATGTGGCAATGTTTATTGGTGTTGGGGAAGGGGCATTAAATTCTATAAGGGACAGGTCGTTGAATCAATTAAGTTGTCATTTGTCTCGAGCTGTAATAGAGATCACGCATTGATCTTTCGTTAACAAGTTGGCACCATATCCCTGCTGAGTTGGATTTCCCACATTCTACGTAGATGAAATTTTATCCTTGCTTGCTATTGTGAAAGAATATTGCACCCTTGCACTAGTTGTTACTGACTAAAGTGTTTGCCATAGTGGCAATGTCATCCTGTAGTGTAGGTCAGGCATTAAATGTTGACGTCATTTATTTCAATGCTACAATCGCTGGCAAGATGGTAACCGTCGATGGTGATGGAGATGGGTCGTTGGATGATAACCCTAAAATTGACCGTATGTTTGGTTTTTGAACTGGAAAAGTTGTTTCAAAGTGCTATTGTTTCGGTTGGGAGTGGCCGACAGGCTGCTGAATTTTTTTGTAGAAGTTTGAGTGAAGGGTTGCGACCTCAAGACCAGTGAACCAGGTGGAGTTGCAGGTCTCAAACCTATGCAATGGCGTTTTAGCTGGGATTTAGACTTCCTAGTTCAAAGTGTTAAGAGTTAGGGTTTCCAAGTTCTTTGTTTATGTGATAAGAGAGATATGCCTTCCTACAGTGTGACAGAGTTCTCTCGTCAAGAGTAAAACGATAACTCTTCGTCTAACTGGTAAATGCCAAGACTCGGCCACTGTGAAGAAGGTAAGCAATCTTCTGTAGAAGAATGTTTCTTTTAACTGCTTTTCGGTTTTTATTTTTAATATAATAAGTAACTGACTTCGAGCTATCAATGTTTGGTGCGGGGTTTTTAAGAAGGTTTTTCGATGGTTTAACGAAAGGGGAAACTCAAGCTCTTACACCGGTAAGCTTCGAGTCTTCCATACCCTCATAGTGCTCCTCGTCTTTGAATGCAAAGTTCCACGAGATGAAAAACGATCTGCCAAGACCTGTCGAAGCTCTGTCGTTGATGATGGTTAAAGAACTTCGAAGCAAGATTGTAATATATAGTTATGACTCTCGTTTTCTTACCAGATACTTGGTTTCTTAAACTTGAAATATGGGTGTGTCGACAGGAGTTATAGTTGTTGGTGCAAAGAGTTTGAACTCTATTACTATCGATTTTCTTTTGGGAACAATCCCTGTAGGTTTTTATTTGCAAACATATTTAAAATGCTTGTTGTCGGCTTCGTTTTGAAGTTGTCCCTTTGTAATAGTTTCAGATCTGTGAGAAACGACTTGTTTTCGTGTTCTTTTGTGACAGTAGGAAAAATAGCCGAGGGCTCGATCTCTGTATAAAGATAATATTCCTTTTGGTAATACAATATATGCTAAAACATTTGTATAGATGTCTGGGTTGTTTGTCTGGATACTATAAATTGATGTTGTAATTTCTTGTTTGGTAATGTTGATAATAAAAACCAAGTCGAAAAGAGTTTTACCTTCATTTGCAAAGAAAAGAATAGGGCCAAACCCTAATTCGTACTTGTGTTTGGAAAAGAAAATTTAGACAAGACATAAAATGTCGAATAGGGTTCAATTCACAATTTGTGTGGGTTCAATTCACAATTTGTGTTAAATGTAATGTTTTCTACTAAAATACGATGATAGAGGAAGACTGGACTTAACTAGGTTTTTGAAATGAAGCTAAACAAAACGCACTTATAGTTTGCAGATTCAAAAATGATAATCACCATAATGCTTATGATAAAAATAGAAATCAATGTGTATGTATAGTGTAGCAAATGTAAAACTATCAATTTCAGATTCTATCCAACAATTCATTTCTTATAAACGTAGTAATGTTTAAAAATGAATTCACTATCAACATTATATGTATGAAATAAATACAATGAAACAGTGTGTGAGTAAAATGTATGAAGTATGAAATCTGTGTGAACAACTATTGTTTCCAACTTGATGAAATGAATGTAATTTCTATTCAACTTTAGCAGTCTTAAAATATCATACAGAATGTAATTTTATCTACTTCCTATATACATAATAGTGTTTAAATGTATTACAAGCTGATTGTACAGGAATTATATATTGATTGTTTATCATATATCTGAAGAAACATTATATATACTAACTATTATACAGAACCTTCTACAATTATTTAACTTAGGAATAGAAAAACTGATACATATATGATTACTATCTATCTATCAAATTCAATGGCAAATTTTGCCTATCTTCTAATCTATTTTAATTTGCATATCTCTACTAGAGTACAATGCTCCCAAATAGCATGTGGAAAAATGGGGATATTGGTTTATCAATTTAACTTTAAACTTAAACATTCAGACTTAAACATTTCTAGAATTAGCTCCTTTTCGAAAGCAAATAAATAGAAAAATGCTAGATAACAGAACAGAATTATTTACTGAAATAAGATAGGAAATCTTTAAGAACCTGAGAAATTCTATAGGGAAACATACAGCCCAAGAATACTGTTCCACCCAACCAAATTCCTGAAAATAGTCAAGTACTATCTTAGGACCCCGGAGCCTGTTCACTAAACCACCAGGAGGAAGAAACTTCAGGAATTAGGACTTCTTCTTGCTGTAGTAGTAATCTTCTAAATCTTCAATAGGTAGTAGTCCAAAAGACTTGCTCCTACAACTCTGTTTCTCCTCAATAATATGAAAAACTCAGTTTTCAATCACCACTAACCTCCCTTATTCGAATCTCTCTTAAAATCACTTGATTCACAAGAGGAAAATATTCTGCAGAAATATTGATCAAGAGCTGCCTGCCCAATTCGAATTTGCCTTTATAGGCTACCTAGGCCTTTTCAAATGTTACTGGGTCATTAAATGAGCTTCCTGCTCACTCCCTCCACCTGGGGGATAATGCCCTATTTTAGGGGAATTTATCCCATAACCAACAGTTAGTGGTGTGATGCAACTGCTGCCATGTGTCCCATACCTTCCAACAGCTTCCATTCCTCCTAGTGGGTCAGTGAACACTCATTCAACAGTCCTCTTGGGTGTTTGTCTCCTAATTAATTTATTTAAATAATAATATTCAGTAATTACATTCATCCATGATCAAAACTAATCATAATTACAAAACTTGTAATTAAATTTAACATAAAGTATTTTTGCAACTAAAAAATAATGTTCAGAAATTTGGGTAGGTGATAGAGTACCCTACGACAACACAAGTTATATGTTAACCTGGATAAATGCTCATTTGGCATGCAGAGAATTCAATATTTGGATACATTGTGGATGAGCATGGGGTGCTGTTGATGCCTGGAATATCGCTGCATCAATCAGCTAGGGATTCTCCCCAGTAAGCAATCCCAATTAGATCGCTCACCGTTTGGTGTGGGGAATCCATCCGGTTAACGGTTCCGGCTACTGTGGGTTTTAAAGATTTGTTGGTTTTATTAGTTGCGGCCTGATCCACCGGTTATGTATTTTTGTATTTAAAATGATGTGCACGTGCCTTAGACTAAATGCATGCGGTAAATAAATCTATATTAATCTAAACTAATTTAACCTATCTATCCTTATAAGGAGCAAAGTTAAAGAATGGGTAAATCACTAGAAAATACACCAAAACAATTCCACAGTTAGCTATTAAACTGAAAGGAGCATTTACAATAGAAAAGAAAGATGATCTAAGATAACTCAGATTAATATAACCATTCGATTACCCATTTAACACAAGAATTTTACATAAGAATATGAAACCATCCACAGCAAAGAATTAATTCATAAAAGCCAGGAAAGATCTCACAGGAAATGTATGAGAAAATTTGCAGAAATAGTTCAGCGGCTTAATCAACAAGACTCCATGTAAAATAACGTGATAGCTTTCACAGGCCAAAACGATTCCATTGATGTAGCATAAATAGTTCCTTTACAAAATAGAAAAGAGTTTCACCTGCCAAAAGTCCTCTCCTTCTCTTCTTATTAGCTATATATAGCTTTACAAAATGTGCCCAGAATTGACACCTATACCCTAACCATTTAGATTCCTCTATTTTGTCTTGTAGTGCTTGTTGTTACATAAGAGAAATATTCTAAATGTTTACAAAACGGGAGTTACAAAATTCCAAATGTTTTAACATCCCAAATGTATGTATAAAAATGAATATCCATGTGGCATGCTGAAGAGCGCGACCTATCCTTCACTTGGCTCCTTTGGTGGCTCAGGCACTTCTGGGATTGTTGGGGTCTCCTCTTGAGCCACTGCGATGGCTGGGCCACTTTCTGATGTAGTAGCTTGACTAGCTGCTAGTGCCTTCTCTACCTCTGCTATGTGAATTCCCCAGTGGTTTGTGTCCCTTATAATGTTTGTTCCAATCAGGGGGCTCATGAATCTGAGAGATATCTTTTGCTTGACCAACTCTTCTTCTAAGGTGGTTACTTCACCCACAGTGATCCGGAGGATTTCTTCCAGGCTATGTTGATGAACAGCAGCTTGGCTGATAAATTGGCGTAGATCTTTTGCTGTCAGTGTGTCCAACTTCTGCACATATTCATTTTCTTCCCGGAGCTCTATACTTAGATTAGCCAAATACTGTATTTTATCCGGGAAGTCTTCTATCTTTTGAGGTATGGCTATTCGGCAGTTTTCTTGTGTGGTCCAGATTCGGGAGTATAAAGTATTGCACTGTTCATAAGTTTCTGATGTTACGAAGGCCAATTTTACTCCACAGTCTTTAGAATACTCCAGGGTGTGTATATATGCCTTGTATTCAACAACAGACTTAAGGGGAAGGGTTGCTGGGAACCCTAATTTTCCTTCTCTCCATTCGATATGCCTTCTAATCTCCCCACTGACACGTGAGTGTTTCCTCCTGATCCTAGTGGCTTCAACATTTACTTCCTTGACTTTGGTCATGACTGTCTTTAGTCTGTATATCTCTTCTGCTATGAGTTCTCTAACTCCATAAGTCTCTTATAGGATTCCGCAGGCCTGCTCATGGAAGGGTCTGATATCTCCCATTTTGTTGTTTGCTAACTCGAACTGTTGCTCCAGTGACTCATTCTCTCCTTGCAATTTTTTAATGCTCTCCTTCAGGTCATCTAACTCTTGAACGTAGTCAAATTTATCCGATTCCAGCTTCAAATTCTTCCCTTTAAGCTCTGCATTTTCATTTTCTAATGTGCTTACCTGTATTGACAGAGCTCACTCATTTGCCTCTGATCGTTGGAGTGCTCTTTTTAAATTTTCCTTTTGGGATGTGAGAGCATCATTCTTCTCAATCATCAGATTTGTGTAGTTCTGCTCCTTGACTAAAGCTTCCTGGAGTTGGTGCGCCTTCCCCTTTTCTTTATCCAACTTATCTCCCAATATATTAACATTATATGCGGTTGCTGTAACAGTGGCTACAGAGATAGATGCCAGGAGTCTAGCAGCTTCTTCTGTGTTCTGCATGACCGTAGTCTCATGTGTGGTGACAATGTCAGGCCGAAACGGTCTTTTCAGTTTGGAACCTACTTCCTTGACAATGGTCTTCCTCTTCTTGTTGTAAGCAAAATTTACCCAGTTGGAAACTGTGCTGCCTTTATAAGGTGTGAACGGGACAATGGGTAGATCCCTTATGGGAGATTCCATATCCAAGTTTTGCAGGTCTAGGCTTTTGGGGTCAATCTCTTCTTGGGATTTATTTTCTCACTCTTTTTTCCTCTTTGCCTCTTCCTCTTGCTCCTTCTTTCTTTTGTTCTCTTCTTCTTGCTTAGCATGAGTTTCCAGCCTAATTCTTTCTTCCTCTCCTTTTCTCTTTGCCTCTGCTTCAGCTTCAGTAGCTTGGATCTTCAAATTTTCTTCTTCTCCTAATTTATCTTCTTGGATCTTCTTTGCGTGTTCTAAAAGCTTCAGCTCTTCTTCAGAGGGAGCCTGGGAGCTTGAGCTGGCTCCTCCTTTGCTTACCTGATAAATCTATAGCTCAACCATATTGTTGATTCCCCTATATGGTTCTTCCTGAGGATCATAAAAATTGGCATATTCGCAGGGAGTAGAGTGCTCTTTGCAATGCTGCGCAACTTTGCCTTGTCAATCGTTCCTGTGGAAAATCCTTTCTCCAAAGTGGAAACTCTTCAATTCTGCAACAAACTCCTTTACAGTCATGATTCTTGCAAACTTGTAGGAGCCAACATGAAAGGGTAAGGGGGGAAAGGTGGCTTTTTTGGCCTTGTACAAAGTGTTACCCATTCCGTCAATGAAGACCTACCTGACCATTTCCTTATGGACTATGTAATCTGTAGCATAATTCGGAAGCATATATGGTGCTTTAGAACCTCCATACATTCTTATGTAAGTACCTTCTGGAGAGAAATTGAAATCGCCATATTTTTCCAAGGATTCCATGGCGTTCTCCGATAGACAATTTGGTTCTTCATGGAATATAATTTCATAAAGAGGCATGATGAACTCCTCGCAGATGAGCTTGTAGTCCCTCTTGTAATTCTGCGCCCAAAAGATTTTATAGGCAAGGAATATTGGACCTTCTGCCGGACTCCACATGCATCCCAACTTGGGAAAAAGACACTTTGCCACAATACAATCTATGAGATACGAAGCCATATAGAATTCTGCCCTTCTTTCCTCTAGCCCTTCTTTAGCTATTGTTATTGCTGACGTCAAGCTGTCTGAGAGAATGTCAGCCCAATTGAAGATCGTCCCTCTGAATGCCACATAATGGATGATCGGGACCCACTGTAGCCTGAACATTGTCCCGTCGAGCCTCCCGAAGATTCTGCTTAGCATGAGAGCAATTAGTTTGAAGGGATGCCTCAGATTCTGAACTTCATATTCCTCACTGTCCTTTTTCTTGATTTGCTTGCCCATAATTAACATCCTTCTTGCCATGTCTAAATTATCCATATTGATCTCCTTCAACCATGCATCATCTAGTCGCTACTGTGCTTTGGGTACTTTGTAAGCTGTTGCAATGTAGGATGGGTGAAATGAGGTGAAGGAATTACCCGTGCTATCTGTTATGACTCTGGTTTCAGGGTTGGCATGCTGCAGCACCCATCCGATTACCTCTGAACATGGGAATAGTTCTGGATGTGTGGCTGCTTTAGATATACAAGAGGTCTGGATGTTTTGATACAAGCATTCTTCCTCAAGGAGAGCTTCCAGAAAGTCTTGATCCCTTATCATACGGTAGACATCACCCTAGTTCACTTCCGGAGGCATGTTTGTAGTGCATTTGGTGTCCTGAAACATCGTCTCCAGTCTAGAGCTTTCCTCGATTGCTTTCGTCCTCCTCTTGCCACCTTTGGCCATAATGAGAATCTTGTACAGTAATTGTTGTGAATGAGCATGCATGACATAGTGTTTTACAAATTCAAACTAATACCTGTAGATGGTCTTAAAAAGAATATTTTTTAACATGTTCCTTTCTCATATAAATGCAACAGGAAGAAAACATGAAAACATTAATCAGGCTATCCTTATGGCTTGTGTGCTGGAGAAATGATGGTTACAAGATCAGGGTTGTCCTGGTTGCTCAAGTCTTTAGGATGCCGACCAATGTGCGGGCACGGAAGATGTCAACACGTAACGGCCGAGACCAAGATGAACAATGCCCTATGAAAAAGATAGGATCACCGTATTAACGGGACCGTGGTTGAGGAGGTAAGACTAGACAACATGATACTATGCGTTAGGTGCGCAAAAGGGTATTAATTGGCTGAATAATGCAATTTGATTCCCCTTTCAAAAGCGAATTCATTAATTTTTATTGACGCAAAATAAGGTGCATTATCAAAAACTAGGGAAATTGGAACCCCAAACCTGGTTAGTATATTCTCTTCCAAGAAGTTGATGACCGTGTCTTCATTAGATTTCTTTAGGGGAACAGCTTCCCCCCATCTCGTAAAATAATCCGTAGCGGTCAGAATGTACCGATGCTGTAGTGAAGAATTGGGGTTTAGTTCTCCAATTATGTCTATGCCCCACTGCTCGAATGGTTCCGTAATGATGACGGGCTGCAGAGGCCCTGCTGCTTTGGGTAGCTTTCCAGTGCTCCTTTGGCATACATCACAATTTATTGCATAGGCATGGGCATCTTTGAAGAGAGTATGCCAATAATATCCTGCTCTGAGGATTTTGTGGGCTGTAGTATCCCCTGAAAAATGTTCTCCAGCGGGTCCGTCATGTAGTTCTTTGACCACGCTAATAGCATCTTCCTTTTCTAAACATCTGAGATAAATGCCATCATAATTTTTTTTTGAAGAGTACTCCTTCAATGATCTGGTAGGCTACTGATTTAAGATGGAGGGATCTTCTTTGTTTCGGGCTCCAATGTTCTGGCAAGTAGACTGACTGTAAGTAACGTACTAGGTCTCTGTACCAAGACTCTGGAGCTGTGAAGATTGAACACACATCTATCATATTCAGCTCGGCTTCATTCCTCCAATATTGCTCTTCGTCAGTTTGGCTCTGAGTGAGTAACTTACACAGGCCTTGACCTTTAATAATGCTAGATGGCTTGAATTCTAAGTCATATTCCTGGAGGGCAGTGACCCAATTCCCTCTTCTTTCTCCCAATTCCTTTTGAACGAAAAGAGTTCTGACAACGAGATGAGGAACTATGACTCTCGTCCTATTTTTTAGAATATATGGCCTGAACTGTTTTACTGCTTTGAATACTGCATATGCTTGTTTGTATACCATGGGATAGTTTAGCTCGGCGCCTTGCAGACCAGTGCTCATAAAAGAGATCAGATATTCATCTCTCGTTTTTGTCTTCTGAGTTAGGACAGCTGCAAGAGAATCATCAGAGGCAAACGTATACATTATAAAATCTTTGTCAAAGTCCGGGCTCCTTAAAGAAGGTGCCTTGGCTATTGCTTCTTTGATCTCTTTGAATGCATCCTTCTCCAAATCTATCCATTTAAATTGTACATCCTGCTTAACCATTTGCTGCAATGGTTTGACTATCTGGGCGAAATCTGGTACGAATCTTCGGACGAAATTTATGGTTCCCATAAAAGATTGCATAGATTTATTGTTGTGGAGCAAGGGAATTTTATGGATAACCTGAATTATTTCTTGATATATTGAGATTCCTTCTTTGGAGATGATGTGACCGAGGAGTTTTCCTTCAAGAACAACAAAAATGATTTTCTTAGGATTTAGTGAAATACCGTACTTCCTGCAGCGGTCGAATATTTGATTCAGGTGAGAAACGTGGTATTCTCTTTTTTTGGAAAAGACTGTTACATCATCTAGATATACTACTACACATTGACCGCCCAGTCCTCGGAAAGCAATGTCCATGGCTCTCTGGAAAGTAGCTCCGGCATTAATTAAGCCAAAGGGCATTCTCTGATATGCGAAAGTTCCCCACTTCGTGCGAAAAGTGGTTTTGAGTCGGTCTTCCTCTGCTACTAGCACTTGGTTGTAACCAGAAAAACCGTCTAGTAGGGAAAAGAGCTCAGATCCTGACACCATCTGCAATATTTGTTCCATTGGAGGCACCGGATAGTTGTCTTTATCAGAAGCTCTGTTTAAGTTCCGGAAGTCTACGCACAGCCTGATCTCTCCTGATTTCTTCCGCACATGAACTAGATTAGCCACCCATTCAGAATGTCGAACTTTAAAAATGATTTTGGCGTCCAACAACTTTTTTAATTCTTTCTGGATTAGAGGCTCAAGCGTTGGGTGCATTCTCCTTAGCTGATGTTGAAAAGGTTTGATCCCCTCCTTCATAGGTATTACGTGTTGAATGATACGGGTGTCATATGTCTTCATATCATCATAGGTCCAAGCGAAGACATCTTTATATTGCTGAAAATTTTTAATGAACCTACTTCTTTCTGCTGGTGTACAACATTTTCCCAAATTGACATACTTTGGTTCAGCTTTTGTGCCTAAGTTGATCAACTCATATTGCAGGGTCGAACTGTGGGACTTGGCATTCGCTGGTTTCCTAAATTTGTTTTGCAAATCGAAGAGGGCCTCCAGTGTTCTCACACCTTTGGGCATAAAGTTGCCTTGCACTACGTCTTTATTTTGTAGATCTGAGTCGTGCTTTTCTTCCTCTATAATGGCTTCTTGAAAAGCATTTTCATTGGTTAAGAAACTAATGATCTACTTGTCATCATCAAATACTCTGAAATTCGTAATGTTGTCAAGCACCGAAGGCCTGAAAATTAATTCAATAGAACATTTATTATTAGTGGGTACTAATATGGAAGAGGAAGTAGCTAACAGATCAGCTGCAACGTTTTGTAATCTTGGGACAGAATTAATATTAAAAGCATCAAAGCAAGAGATTAAATTCCAGATTTCTGCTTGATAACCTTTTAAATGAGGCGAAAGACAATGAATCGTATTTCTTATTTTCCTAACAACAATTTAAGAATCACCAAAGACTTTCAAAAACTTAACATTAATACCAATGGCTTTCTTCAAACCTTGAATGAGAGCTTCGTATTCTGTGGTATTATTAGTACATTCAAACTCTAACCTACATGACAAAAATGTTTATTTCTATCAGGATCTATTAAAATACAACTGTTAACACCTAAAAAGTGCTCACTAGCTCATTCCCTTATTCACATGACCCATTTGTCCACTTTTCCACCATCTGAGCCTCTGAAACCAACAAAAGGTCACCAAAAGACCTTAGTACACCCCTTTTTCCATTAAAAAAGATTATTTTTCCAAGAAAATCATAAAAAACCCTCAAAAAGGGTCCAAATTCCCAAAAATATTAAAAAGGGAATTAAAATATTATTTTTATTCAAAAAAAAAGGAAAAAGGAGGGAAAAGTACCTAAACCATGTTGGTCAATACTATTTGGTTTCCACAAAACCACAAATGGTATTCCCCACCACCAAAACCTATAAAAAGGTGGTAGGGGCTCCTCATTTCACATCCATCCATTATCTCATCCTTATGCTGCTGAAATCTCCCTTGAGCATTTTAGCTATTGCAAACCACATTGGAGAATAGACCATTGGAGATTGGAGTTGCTCATCCTTGGAGCCATTCAACCTCACCATTAGAGGTATTGATTCCGCAAGCACTTGCTTGCCCCATTCTTTCAATACAAATTCATTATTTTACATTATCTTGTTCTTGATTTTAAATTATTTTTGTTATTTGCTTAATATCTTTGCATAGATCCATGGTTAGTCTTGTTTAATTAGTTTATTGTTATTTATTTACATTGAAACTGCTGCTACTAGTTAGCAGGTGCCCATAGCACTAAGCCTGGTTGCAAAACCGGGCCAACATTTTTTGGCGACTCCGCTTTGGTTTGAACTATAGATCTCAATTTTTCTTTCAATCTTTGTTTTTTAGTAGTTTTTAACCTTTAGATCCATAGATCTGCCATCCTAGACAGCAGATCTATTGCTGCTCTAGCTTTTGGCCCCATAAATTGCCATTAACAGCCCGAAATTTTCAATTTTCGGGTTCGTTTCCGTGCACGGCTTCCGCCTCGCGGATTTTTTCCAGACAGTCGCGCGGTCCATCGCGACTTTTATGCGTTTTTCCGCGCGGTCCATCGCGGCTTTTTGCCAGACAGTCGCGCGGTCCATCGCAACTTTTCTGCGTTTTTCCGCGCTGCACACCGCGGCTTCGCGGCCAATTTCCGCGCTGCCCATCGCGACTGTGCGGCTAAAACCCGCGCGGTCCATCGCGACTGTGGGGCCAAAACCTGCGCGGTCCATCGCGGCTGTGCGACAGAAACCCGCGCGGTCCATCGCGGTTTTTCTGTCAAAACCCGCGCGGCTGAAGTTTTCATTCGGCCATCCCGATTTT
Source organism: Larix kaempferi (assembly GCA_027924585.1). NCBI lineage: Eukaryota > Viridiplantae > Streptophyta > Pinopsida > Pinales > Pinaceae > Larix > Larix kaempferi. The sequence goes on along the minus strand of BSBM01000397.1, from coordinate 3,860,915 downwards.
GAAAAAAAAATTTACTGTACTTTCTGCCCATAGCACATTTTTTACAGTATTAAATTCTGCATATTTGACAGCTTTGAAAAAAAATTTACTATTTAAAGTGCATATCTAGAAATCTTTTTAAAAAATTTCAAGAAAGTGAAAGAAAGACTCATTTTGCATTTTCATCTAGATTCAAATTTTTTCCTGTTTACTTCTTTAAAATCTTGCCCATAGCAATTTTTCTTGAACAAAGAAATCCATTTATTTTTTTATTTTTTTTTAAAAAGAAGTCTATTATTTGCTTTCATAAATCCAAAAAATCCTTTGTTTTTTGAGTTATTTTTTGAAAAGCATTTAAATTCCTTTTAGTGAAAAAAGTCATAAATATTTGCTTTTTATTTTCGAAAAATCCTTTATTTTTTGAAAATTCCCTGTAAAGCATTTAATTTTTTCAAGTTCAGTTTACCATACCTCACGTGCACTCACTCGATCACTTAATTGAATTAAGCCTTAAAACGTACCCTAATTTGAACACACTTTTAACCCCACTTGGGGAACACTAAAAGAATTCTTGTAGCTAGGTAGTATTGGGGGGATAGGTGTTCCAACAACACCCCTCAGTTCTTACATCTGAGACATAGAAGTTGTCCAATTAGGGAGCTAAAATCTCTTAGTACTTTTTGGCGCGGTCACAACCGGTTTGTGGGAAGGCCTCTCCCTTAGGAGGGTTGAAGTCGCGAGGATGGTTCCGGAAGCCTGAGTGGAATACCGAAATCCATTCAGTAACCGAAGGGCTACCATTCGCAGTTCTCGGGATATCCCTGTATTGGGATATTGCGATCAAAGGACCAAACGGCAGATTTACCTTTTCTCGACGCGTCATGAACGGAGTATCCTAGTAGCCTATCTTTAGGATTGATTACCCGGTGTCCCTCCCGGTAGGGGGATATCTAGCCGTTGTCTCAACATTCATATTGTCTGACTTGGATTTCATCACCTTGCAGAGGATATCGTGTGTTTGAGTCACAATACTTTTAGTTAGGTGTTTGCATGATTCAACCCACCCTTGGTCTAGTTACACCTATTTTTTATAGAAGCCGTTTGCATGTTGGTATTCTGACCAGTTGTTGCATTCCTCCACTTATTGTAGCACAACTGCTAGAATAAGTGCCCTTTTTTTAGGTTGATTTTTTGGCCTGAGAGCCTTCTTTTTTCACTCCCCTTCTTGCACCCTTGGTTGCATTAGGGTTTTGAGTCTTTTATATATATATATCACCACCTGATACTTAAACAAATTTTTTACACAAAAAACATATTCTCACCATTGAGAATTTTAGACGCTCCCGTCGTCTACAGGGCGAACTCCCAGAGTGTAGTCCACTCGGATCTCCACGTCACGGACGCAGAGCCCTATCCCTTGATTCGACACATCGTCAATCAACTAGACAGTCATCCGATTCTGACACACCTCACTTCACATTTGATTGGGAGGTAGAATCCGAAAACCCCAAAGAGTTACCACCAACCGCCATTATGTCTGGAACACCATTTGATCCACTGTTTACCAGCACCATAGGTGAGACATCTACAGACCCTTCTGCGGTGGTGTCATCCATGGAAACTACCACCCCCTGGGTATGCCCAATATGGGCAACACTCCACATTTAGGAATGACCAACACAGGGCCATCTCCTGTTATAGGAATTCCCAACACAGGTCCACCACCTGTTATGGGCATACCCAACATAGGGGTCACACCCCCTTTGGTTCCCACAAACCCTATCCCAGGAATCCCCACTGCTATTCCTACCCCAAGTGTAACCCATGTTGCACTTGGAGGCGCTGGCCCATACCAGACTACACCTATTGGAGGGCACATACCCTCCATACCTAGCATAGCTTTAGGTGCTACTGGACCCCACACCACAATGACTAGGCATATCCCAGTTCCAGTCCCCACATCCGCTAGCTTACCATACATGGCGAGTCTGAACCTAACAGACTTAGCTAGGCTCACAAATGACCCCATCAGACATGATCCTGCGTGGCCTCACATGCCCACCAAACTCCCCTCTGACATCCCTAAGTTTGAGGGTAAGACGGGTGAAGACCCCCAGAATCATATCATGTCCTTCCATCTATGGTGTTCCTCCAACTCCATAGTGGACGACTCTGTCCGCCTCCGGCTCTTACAACGCACCTTCACTGGCTCTGCAGCCAAGTGGTATATCGAGCAGCCCCATGGGACGCATGCCACCTTTACCTCCCTGGCCTCGACCTTCCTACAGTTCTTTCAGTTACCTATCCGCTATGATGCGGGCGTCGAGATCCTACTGTCTTGCAGACAGAATACGGCCACCCACATCACTGACCATATTCATGAGTGGCGTCGACGCCGGAGCCTCTGCAAAATTAAGTTAGATGACCGTATCTTTTTAGATTGGTTTCTAAAATCCCTCCTCCCACTCATCGCGAAGGATGTGGCATCTGAAAGACCCCAGTCTGAAGAAGAGGCCATCCTCAAAGCCCAATAGTTTGATCTCATCTACGCCCATTCAGGTTATCTATACACAATCATACCAGACGCCCCACGATGCGACTCTTCACGTAGCGACGCGCCGGGGGCATCTCATGCCGCCGATGGCATTATCGGCCAAATCACACCCCAAGCTAAACCTTTCAGCATGGTGAACACCATGCCTGCCCCAGACCTCTCTAGGGCTACATCCGGTTCCGGAGCGACAACTTCTTATGCTCCAACAAACCAGACCCATCACATTCATGGGCCCTCTTGTCCACAACATTGCTATGGGAAAGCGCCATCAGCATATGTACCTCCTACATATTATAATCAACCTACCACACATACCCCCATGCAGTTCCCACAACAGCAGATGCATTACCCACAACCGGTTGCACCAGCTAATATCGCACCTCTAACAGCTCAGGGGTACCAACAACCCCAACAGGAAGCTGGACCACCTCTAGCTCCACCTGCATACTACCCACCGCAACCTGCTCCCGCACCTGCGGCTCCCCAGAATCCCCCCAATGCTCAAGGGCATGTGTACGCACAACAACATCAGCCCCAATACCAAAATAACCAACGCAACCAGGGTGGGCAACCAAACCGCGGAAGAGGACGTAACCGTGGAAACAACCAAAACCATAACCAAGCTCCACAACCTACCCATCCTCCGCAAAATAATAATGCGGCGCCTGCTCATCAGAATATTGATCGGCCACCTAAGCAAGCCAAAAATGCTAATTTACGAACAAACCATCCTTACTCCATTTGCGGTGTCTATGGCCACTATACCCACGCTTGCCCACATCTGGAGCGAGCTCGACAACTATGGACAGATGACGCCCATCGTCAAGGGCAGGCGGCTCCTCAGCCGCCACCCAACCCTCCACCACCTCAACAACAGCCTTTGGTGCTACAAAACCCTTTTCCAACACAAGGGGTGGTGAACACTCAGCCGTTAGCCCCCCCACAGGGCAACGTACAACCACAGCAATTCACTTACGCCGCTCCTGATCAACCCATGTTTGATTCAGGGACTCACCACTTATTGATGATGTCCACTGCCGACGTCAATATCCAAACCCGCCGGAAGCAGTATGGCCCTACCTCCGAAGCTCCCCCCGTCGACAAGGATACTAACGCTCATCCCACCGATCATTCGTTACGGATACCACCTCTTCCACTTGATGGCGCATCTAAAGCACCTCGTTTCCCACTCCGCCGTATCAACAACAACCCCAATGCACGGGCTGCGTCAAATTACAACATCCTAGATGACTTAGCTCAATCTCCCGCAGCCATGTCTGCGTTAGAAGTCTTGAAAAACTGTCCTACTCAGCGCAAGACTTTACTTTTCACCATCGGGGCGATTGACCCAAATGATTCGAAATTGATGACCTTTGATTTAGACCAGTCTGAACCACGTCTGCCTTCCACCATAGCAGTCCAAGTTTCCGTTTCTATTCGGAATCTTGTCATCCATCGATGTATCATCGACGAGGGTGCCTCCACATGCGTCATGTCCACATTTGTTTGGCAGAAGTTGGGATCCCCTACTCTCCAGCAATCCACCACTCCATTGCGGGCCTACGACGGTCGGTCAGCTCAACCTCAAGGTTTACTACCCAAGGTACCCGTCCAATTAGGTGGGAAAACTGTGCTCATTGACATAGAGGTCATTAATGCCCAGCTCGATTATAACCTTTTACTCGGCCGCAGTTACATGTACGCCATGAAAGCGGTCGCCTCATCCGTTTTTCGCACCATGATGTTCCCCCACGAGGGACGCGTCGTCAAAATCGACCAACTCACATACTATGATCCCAATGCCCCCGCAGCACCCGAAAATGTTCTTCCCATGATTGAACAACCAACTTCTAGTGCAACTACCTCCTTTGTCTCTTCTTTGGGACCCGGACTTTATTCAGATACACCAATGACCTCTACATTCCAGTCCATTCCACCACCGTCACCGGAGACCCAAGTCGCAAACCTCTGTACTCTTTCACAGAATACACAAACATCTGGTAGTCAACCACCATTGATCCCCAGTCACATTGGTGTTACACCCATCCACACCATCCCTTTCCTATTTCCTCCTTCGGGCGTAGTAAGCGCCCCGGTTATGGCTACCCTTAGTCTACCCGGGTTAACATTGGGATTACCCGTGTGGTATATTCCGCCTCCCGTTCGACCGCCGACACCAAACGTCATCCTCCAACCGGTACAACCTATCGTTACCACAAATCAACCTCCTCCTGGTGTCGCAATCCCTTCGTCGTCAACAAAACCTCCTCCTAGCCTCAATATCCCTTCGTCGTCAACAAATCCTCCCCCTCCTATCAAGCCCACTGGGGGCAGAGGTCCACAACCATACACTGCTATACCACCTCCTAAGGCAGTTAAACCCCCACCGGTGTTTCGAGCCCCCCCTAAATGCTCGTTGTGCGATGAGATAGGCCATCCAACTCATCAATGCCCACACTTACCGGCACTCCAAGAGCATATGAATATGTTGGACGATGACATCAGCATCCCAGTAGTTAGATTAGAGCCACCTCTACAGCCTCGCGACAAATCACTGCACACCAACCATCCTTGTGCTATATGCAGTGTTTACGGCCACTACTCTCACCATTGTCCTGATATACCTGACTATAGAGCAGTGTTATACGAGTTGAACAACGTCGACTTAGAGATATCTCCTCCCCTTATCGAGGAGATCCACCCCCCGCCATCATCCTCGTCGGAAGAAGTCAATACAATATATATGATTTCAACAACCTTCAAACCAGAACCCCTTGATTTATGGTCTGACTACTTCAATACTGATGAGCAAATTTTGGAGACACTCACTGCACCCGACTACCCTTGGGATGATATGCATCATCGCTCGTACTTCCTCCCGGAAGCATCTACACCCACCTCATCCAACCAGCTATCGGTCGAATCGAAAGATTTCATACCCACTAAGGTCGATTGGTTAAGGGACCCCATCCCAGCACCGGATGCCTTTGAAGAAGGGAACATGTCGAACATTTCCCCCACTATACAGATAGACATTTCCACGACACCAGGGAAACCTGAGTTCATCTCACTGGGCGCATCTTGCACTCAAGCAGAAACTCAGGCATACAAAAAGCTCTTTCAAGAGTTTCGTGATGTCTTTGCCTGGTCCTATACCGAGATGCCTGGTCTCGACCCCGCCATCATTGAACACCACATTGATACATGGCCTGAGGTACCCCCTGTTCGTCAGAAACAACGACCCATTCACCCTTCCAAGCTCCCCGCTGTTAAAGCTGAGGTCGAAAAACTTCGCAAAGCAAGATTCATTTACCCTATTCCGTACACCACTTGGGTGTCAAACCCTGTTCCCGTCAACAAAAAGCAAGGCACCCTTAGAGTATGCACTGACTTCCGAGATTTAAACCACGCTTGTCCAAAAGACAATTTCCCCACGCCATTCATTGACCAACTCATTGATGAGTGTGCGGGCCATGAAGTCCTATCCTTCATGGACGGGTTTTCCGGATATAACCAGATTCACATCCGCAAGGAGGATCAATACAAGACTGCTTTCACCACCCCATGGGGCACCTTTGCCTATCGCGTCATGCCATTTGGCCTTAAAAATGCTGGTGCCACTTTCCAGCGAGCCATGACCTATTGCTTTCACGACTTGGTCCACATCCTGCGAGTCTATCTTGACGACCTCACAGCTCGTTCCCGAAAATGATCAGACCACCTTAACGACCTCCGGCAAGTTTTCCTGCGTTGTCGCAAATATAAAATCCGCTTGAACCCACACAAGTGTGTCTTTTGCATCCCAGCAGGCCGCTTATTAGGTTTCATTGTCTCCCAAGATGGAATCACTGTCGATCCCCTGAAAGTCAAAGCCATCTTAGAACTTCCGCCTCCTCGCACACTCCGGCAACTCCAAAGTCTACAGGGGCGGTCCAATTTCCTTAGGCGCTTCGTTCATGACTATGCAACCAAAGTTCACGGTTTCTTACGCTTACTCCGTACCCACATACCCTTTGTTTGGGATGAGCAAGTAGATACGGCATTCGAAGACCTCAAGAAAGCTCTCACACAAGCCCCCTTGATATCCCCACCGGATTTCTCTCAAGAGTTCACCCTTTACGTCTCGGCATCCGAACATGCTGTGTCCGGAGTTTTGGTCCAAGAAGATGCCTCACACCGAGAGCATGTTATTTATTACGTCAGCCAGACCTTGTCTGGCCCACCTCTACATTACCCATATGGTGAAAGATTATCCCTAGCTGTAGTCTTTTCCGTACAAAAATTGCGACACTACATCCTACTCAGTCATACCACGGTCGTGGCCGACTCCAACCCCATGGTTTATCTCCTCACCCGGCGGCTCCTACAAGGTCGTGTTGCTAAATGGGTCATTATCCTCCAGGAATATGACCTCACTTTCAGAACTCCCAAAAGCACTAAAGCCCTCGCGCTCGCTCACCTCATCACGGACCTCCCATCCTCTTCAACATCACCCGTTATCCAAACGGACCTAATTGACGAGCATATCTTCATCATTTCGTCTGACGACCCTTGGTACGGAGACATTTTGACTTACCTTCGTACGCAAAAATTTCGACCACACATCGATCGTGATGGACGCCGTCGCATACGACACCACGCCCCCCGATACCTCCTGATAGGGGATGTACTTTACCGACGCGGCGTTGATACCATCCTACGCCGCTGTCTATCCCATAGTGAAGCAGAACAAGTCCTCAATGATTGTCACAGCGGTGCCTGCGGAGGCCATTTCTCCGGCATGGCAACCGCCCAGAAAATCATTCGGGCCGGTTATTTTTGGCCATCATTGTTTACTGATTGCATCACCGCAGTCAAGCATTGCCAGAACTGCCAACTATTTGCCCCCAAAGCAAGAACCCCCCTGCCCCCCTTCATCCAGTCATCACCGTTGGACCATTTTGCAAATGGGCCATCGACTTCCTCGACTGCAACCCCACGTCAGCCGGCGGTCACAAACACATCGTTGTGGCTGTAGATTATTTCACCAAGTGGGCAGAAGCCATGCCGACCTATAATTGCAAAGCCGACACTGCAGCACGATTTTTCTTCAACCATGTTATCGCTCGTTTCGGAGTACCACAACAACTAGTCTCTGACCACGGCTCTCACTTCGAAGATGCCGTCTGGAAGGAATTATCAACCATGTTGAAATTTGAACACCATTTCTCTTCCGCTTACTATCCCCAAGGAAATGGCCAAGTCGAAGCGATCAATAAAATTTTGAAGACCATTCTCCAACGTACCGTAGACAAGCACAAGTCCAATTGGCACCACATGCTCTTTCCGGCACTATGGGCCTACCGCACCTCAACCAAAACTGCCACCGGTTTTACCCCTTTCCATTTAGTTCACGGTGTCGAATCCGTCCTCCCTATTGAGTGCCAGATCCCAGCCTTACATATCGCCGTTGAACTCCTACCGGACACTTCCCCGATCGAGCAACGTTTACTACTCCTAGAACAGGCCGATGAAGATCGGTGCACAGCCATTCAAAACATGGAAGCAGCTAAACAACGATCGAAACTAAGTTACGACAAACACGTCCACCCGAGAACCTTTTCTGAGGGAGACCTTGTCCTTGCTTACGATCAAGCTCATGATAAAACCGGGAAGGGAAAGTTCGTGTCTATGTGGCAAGGCCCCTACATCATACACACCTGCCTCGGGCAGGGGGCATACATTCTGACCGATTCAGAAGGCAATCCCCTACGCAACCCACGCAATGGGTTGTACCTTAAACAATTTTACCCATAGAAAATCTGATGGACACCATCGTCCATTTTAGTATAGGCATACTTTCTTTGTTCACAAAAAATTCAAAAAACCTAAATATTTGTTTTTCTCTGCATGACCACAGATGGAGCCTCTTCCACTCTGCCATGTCGGTTTCGCTGATGGTGCAAGCCGTTGGTCTCCCAATCTCGCCTCCGCAGCTTGGGTAATATACTCCCCTTCACATGAGTTAATTCACATTGACAGAGTATGTCTAGGTGCCGCTACCAATAATCAAGCTGAATACGATGCTGTGACCGGTCTCCTGGCCGCTGCTCTCCAAATGAGCATCCGTCACCTCAACGTTTTCTTGGACTCACAGCTCCTAGTTTCCCAGCTCAACAATGATTACCAGGTACGCGATCCCTGTCTTTTCAGAAAATTCCTGCGCACTAAACAAATGGTTAGACAGTTTGCATCCATTTCATTCACACATGTCCCAAGACACCTCGATAGTGTAGCAGATAATATGGCCAACAATGTCCTCGATTGGCACACCAGTCACATCACGACATATCCATAAACAAAATGCATCCACGTGCATAATATGTGCCTCCACGGGCATATCTATAAAAAAAATGCATCCACGTGCATCACATGTGCCTCCACGGGCATAAAACAAATAACCAAATAATGCATCCACGTGCATAACATGTGCCTCCACGGGCATATATAAATCAACAAACATACTGCATCCACGTGCATAACAGGTGCCTCCACGGGCATATACAAAAGATAAAACTGCATCCACGTGCATAACAGGTGCCTCCACGGGCATATACAAAAGATAAAGGTGCATCCACGTGCATACACGACAATATATCCAAATATATATCCACATATATATATAAATCAAATAGTCAACATGTCATAAGTGCCCTCAGCACCCGATATACAAAAAATACATCTGTCATACAAAAAATGCTTCCCCATATGCTCATCAGCATTTGGGGGCAGATACAGTATCGTCTACTCAGCTGGATCCCGAGGATCCTCGGGCTCCTCCTCCGGCTCCTCCTCCGAATCCTCCGCCGCTGGCCCCGCCGGGTCATGACGAGCCCGAACTCTCCGCTCTGCCGGCCCTGCTGGATCGTCCCGCAGACGTATCCTCCCCTGAGCCGGCCCTGCTGGATCATCCCATCTATCATCCCTGTGCCTCGCCATGAACACCGCTGTCCTCAATAGGAGCGACTGCCACTCAGGCGGCGCACCGAAACAACCCTGCAAAATACCCCGATCCAGGTCTCTCCAACCATCCTCGGGAAGCCCAGCTAGGATCTCGGCAAAATTCTGTCGGACACCATCTATGGCATCATCACGAGGGCCAACCCCTCGCCCACGAGCTGCAAATCCTCCACCACGCGGAGGAGGTACAGGTACAGGTGGATGGGCGACCACCATCGCCCGCCCCTGCCGAGCCACGTAGTCAGGCGGTGGCACTGGACCCACATCTGCACAAAGCAAGTAAGCCATCACATACTATACAACAATAATCATCAATGATAAATCATACAGCATATGATATAATATCAAATAAAACACAAACATACCGTCTAAACTCCAGGCCTGTCCTGGGGCACGAGGCATCTCTGGGTCACCTCGATAATCCATGCCGGCATAGGGATAGTCCTCAATCACCAGAGGCATCTGCTCCCACTGCTGATAAAAATCCTCCGTGAAGTAACCACGGACACCACCGCCGCCACGGGGCATCATCTGCCCCCACCTCATCATACGAGGCTCACTCGGAAGACCAGCACGAATGGGTACCCGTGGCCGCAAGGTCAGCACCCGCTCGAAGAAAAAACAGCATAAAAACGAGGCATAACAAAACTCGCCTCCCTCTCTAATGGCCTTGTCCAGATCTCTCCGGAAACCAGCCAGGAACATCTGCGCCCAGGCATAATAAGTACCCTGAAGAACGGAATCCACCATCATCGTCTGCCCCCCAGACATACGATGTGGTGCAGCAACACCCAATATCCGTAGAACGCAAGCCCCAACAGCTCGCATATCCCACTCACGCAGGGATCGCAGACTAATAGAGTTGTTTTGTAAAACAGCATCATCAGAACAGAAAGTCTGTAAAAGGTCCTCCATATCTATACCTGGAGGCAACCTCGGCATGATATCACCCACCTCACCCAAGCGAGGCAACCCAGTCAAAAAATAAACATCCGTGAGAGTGATCTCTAACCTCTCACCACCAATGATGAATGCACCCTCCGCCGGCACCCACCACTACACAAGCCTGTTCAGGAGCCGTCTCACTGAACGTATAGGCGAGATCTGAGCGAACTTTAAAAGTCCGCTCATAGCCAGAGTCTGTCTCACCCCTGCATCAGTCTCAATCCTCAACATAAGATCACCATCGATCTCCCTCTCCCGCCACGAGGACTGACGTCTCCTCAACATCCTACCAGGAAAACAGAAGAAATTTTTAGCCCCAGCATAAAAATTTTAGAAAAATCCCATCGCGGCTTTTACATAGAAAGCCGCGATGCCCATCGCGGCTTTTCCACAAAAAGCCGCGATGACCATCGCGGGATCCATTAAAAAACCCGCGATGAACATCGCGGATTTTGGCTGGACAGTCGCGATGAACATCGCGACTATCCCCCATGAACTCGCGATGAACATCGCGGGTTCCGACCTCACAGTCGCAATGAACATCGCGACTGTGAGCCTAGAACCCGCGCGGTTCATCGCGGGTTCAGCCCCGAAACCCGCGCGGTTCCACGTTGGAGAGTCAACGTGGAATTTCGCGGCCTTCGGGGGCACGCCGCCAAACAAAAAAGACATAATTGACAAGGTTAAGGGAAATAGAGTTACCTGCAACTCGCTGAATCGAAAACCAACGGTGAAATCTCCCGAAAATCGAGAAAAAGCTCTGACAGCTCTATCAAACTCGCACGTAACAATGACAAGTCATTTGGGCCCCACCCCCTATTTATAGAAATTCCACCAATTTTCCAACAACCATTGCGGTATCATACGAAGTCCATTTCTCAAACCGTTGGTACCATTGGAATCAGCACCGCGAGAACTTCATACAGGTTCCTTCCTTTTTCCGTTTTCACGAGGTCCATTTTTTGACCATTTTTTGGCCTCTCTAGTGGCCTCGGTTTGCGTGCCACATCGGCCGTTCTCCATTTTAGGCGTACCTTATATCACCGGATTCAGTTTTCCGCGCTCGTGATGACGCTTCAGATTTTTTCTCGCTGTCACGTCCCGATTTTCAGGGCATTTTTTCCATGCCCCCTCGTCACCTCGGTTTGCGTGCCACATCAGCCGTTCTCCGTTTTAGGCGTACCTTATATCACCGGATTCAGTTTTCCGCGCTCGTGATGACGCTTGAGATCATTTCTCGCTGTCACGTCCCGATGTTCAGGGCATTTTTTCCATGCCCCCTTATCACCTCGGTTTGCGTGCCACATCGACCGTTCTCAGTTTGGGGCATGCCTTATATCGTCGGATCCAGTTTTCCGCGCTCGTGATGATGCTTGAGATCATTTCTCGCTCTCACCTTTCGATTTTTCGGGCATTTTTTCCATGCCCGCCACATAGCCTCGGTTTGCGTGCCACATCGGTCGTTCTCCGTTTTCGACAATCCTTATGTCACCGGATCCATTTTCCCGCACTGATGACGATGCTTGAGACCTTTTCTCGCCCTCATCAATCCATTTTTTTTCGGTATAAGTTTATCCCTTTTTCGGGCCGAGCAACCCCTTTTACGAAAAAGGCACTGAGGGAGTTTTCTGTTAAGCTCTTTTCTGACTCCTAAAACAATGAAAAGATCGTCGAGCAATCTTGCTTCCTTTCATGCTCGCTAAACGTATCTGAAAGGGCATCTACCTGGTATAAGTTTACCCCTTTTTCGGACCTCGTAGACTAATTACGAAAAAGGTATACTCTAGTCACATCGGCTAGAAGAGTTCTCCATCCGCATCATTTTATGCTTTTTCAGGCCTTGGAGACTAAACTTACGAAAAAGAAACACCAATAGAGTCCACTTACCGCTTTCAGACTCTCTAAACATGAAAGCAACCATGAGCATGAGCCGTCCTGGGCTCACAAAATCCACAGGACCGTACCATTTCAGAGCACACTTTTATCCCTTCTTGGAGCTCATTAAAACTACGAAAAAGGAATCAATGGTGCCCCTTGGCGCCACAACAGATCATGTCTACTCACACAGCAGCTTCCCCATTTCGGTCGCCTTTGTTCAGAGTATTCTGTAGTATGTCACTCTAAAACTCCCTCGACAGCTACCATCAGCTTCACCCCCCCCCCCGGAGTCAGTACATACCCTTCAGTCCCTAAAAAAGCTATGATCCCTACACCTACAAGTCAGTTCCATACGCTGCCAGGTCAACCATGTTATCATGCTCTGAACAAAGGAAGTTTGAGTCTACCCATTTTTTGACCCATTAACTTCCCATTCCCACAAGTATGTCAGTCCTACCATCAGTACTACAACACTTCAGTTTTACACCTCGTGCTCCTATCAAGGAAACATCATTGCCTTGTTAGTTGCTGGTCTCCCTCTGTCGACGACAACCACATTGATTCCAGAGGATAGACCTAGAGGTCCCTGTGTCTTGGACTCATTACCATTTATGATGAGTGCCTACGAATCATTTCGAGAGGAATCCTCAGTGCCTCTCCGAATGGTTGTTTCTCACATGCTCGACTTCAACACCTTGATCGCATCGTTGAGACTCGCACAGGGTATTGGTCCGTTCAGTTATTAGTCGAAGACCCCGGATACCACCTGACTCCTCCACATTTGAGAGTCTACCTTTGGATACAACCAGTTACATTTTTTCTATAGGTATCCGGGTTGCGTATGGCGACAGTATTCAGATGTACCCCAGTTTTATGCTCCCTCGAGTATACAGATACAAATACTTCCCAAAGATGGCTCACAGTCATTGAGTCCATACAGATGTTGAACACCTTCAGTTTGAGCAGTTCAACAGTTATTCCAGTGTATCAGTTATTGAGATCAGCCATGATCATGAGTATATCCCACAATAATGTCCCCTCTGGACCATTATGATATATCACTATATTTCTTTACGTATTAGATCCCCCTTCTTGGGACTAATTGTTTTGTATATGTCTTGATACGAGCATGGGAATGCCTGCCTCGTCCTTCATCAGAGATTATACCTCATTCATTTTGATGCCATGTAATATTTTTTTTTTTTGCAGCTTCCAAGGGCCGTGGCTCCAGTCTCCAACCGGTCTCTTCTCTCCCCTAAACCCCAGAAAAAAGGACAAAAGAACTATGATGTCTATCGGCCATACGATGAGCTCCTGCCCTCACACATCAAGGGGCAATCTGTTAACACCTAAAAAGTGCTCACTAGCTCATTCCCTTATTCACATGACCCATTTGTCCACTTTTCCACCATCTGAGCCTCTGAAACCAACAAAAGGTCACCAAAAGACCTTAGTACACCCCTTTTTCCATTAAAAAAGATTATTTTTCCAAGAAAATCATAAAAAACCCTCAAAAAGGGTCCAAATTCCCAAAAATATTAAAAAGGGAATTAAAATATTATTTTTATTCAAAAAAAAAGGAAAAAGGAGGGAAAAGTACCTAAACCATGTTGGTCAATACTATTTGGTTTCCACAAAACCACAAATGGTATTCCCCACCACCAAAACCTATAAAAAGGTGGTAGGGGCTCCTCATTTCACATCCATCCATTATCTCATCCTTATGCTGCTGAAATCTCCCTTGAGCATTTTAGCTATTGCAAACCACATTGGAGAAGAGACCATTGGAGATTGGAGTTGCTCATCCTTGGAGCCATTCAACCTCACCATTAGAGGTATTGATTCCGCAAGCACTTGCTTGCCCCATTCTTTCAATACAAATTCATTATTTTACATTATCTTGTTCTTGATTTTAAATTATTTTTGTTATTTGCTTAATATCTTTGCATAGATCCATGGTTAGTCTTGTTTAATTAGTTTATTGTTATTTATTTACATTGAAACTGCTGCTACTAGTTAGCAGGTGCCCATAGCACTAAGCCTGGTTGCAAAACCGGGCCAACAACAACCAGCTCCGGATCCTTCCTGTGTCTTGGAGCCATCAAAGTAAAGCGTCCAAAAGACATTTTCTTTTCTAACTAAGTTAGTTTGATTATTGTCTAAGTTAGTTTCTAAGTCTACTATGTTACAGTCAATGTCATCAGCCTACGAAAACTGAAGGAGATCAGGCTGTCTATCTGAAATATGGCTAACTTCTTCTGATCTATAGTTTCCAGGTTCAATTTCTAAAAAGTAATTTCCTAAAACTGACGATGAAAAGGCCACTGCTTCATTCTTTCCATCCAGCTGAGTAACATTTTGTTTCATATGTGGCTCCCTCAATATCTTAATCTGATTTTGACGATTTTGATGGGGCAGCCACAGATGAGACCAATCTGTTTCAAAATAGCCATTAAGTTTCGCAGACCAGTCCCTACTCAAAATTAGACCGTATGCCTCGGGAATATCGACCACCATTATATCAATACATTGACATACTCTAGGATCGGATGACAATCTAATGAGTACATTTTTCATCTCCCCAAGAACTTTAACAACAGTCCTATCTAATTGTATGATTTGGGATGGGCACGGGATAGGCTGTCCATTAATTTTCTTGCAAATTAACAAAGGCATGACATTCGAACTAGCTCCCGAGTCTACCAAATAGTTGTGGACATTATGATTAAATATTTCAAAGGTCAATAGAAAAGGCAAAGTCTGAGATTTTGATTTTCCGCCAATACTTGCTTCATTAATTTCTGGGTTTTCCTCAGTGTTTTCCCCTAGGACAGCTATTTGAGGATCTAATGCCTCCATCAGTTTTTTTCTTTTGTTGCGGTAAACTACACATATAAAAAATGGAGACATTTGCTTTCATTTTTTTAATATCCTCGATTATATCATAACTCATGTCACAACCCTTCGACACCTCTAATTGGTTTTCTGTTGTGTTCAAAGGAGCTTGTGGTTGTTTATTCATTTCAGAGTTAGGTACTTTCATCACTATAGGAGCAGCCACCGTGCTCGTTTTGGGTTGGGGAGGTATTACAATTATGTGTCGCCTCAGTATTTGGTTAGACCCTGTCTTAGGTAGTTCTATTGCTAGTTCGGTCACCGGGACTTTACTCCTGGTAGCAATGTTAACAGATGTTGTTTGCACTTCATCTGTGAGCTCTTCACAAGATAGTTCTTGGGCAGGGTTCCAATCCCAAAGGATCATCGTAGTGTCGGGGGTTGGTTCTTCACTTTCAAGAATTTGCTCTTGTCGGGGACTTGTTTGCTCGGGTGTTTGTGCATCCAACATTTGTTAAGATTTAATATGCTAAGACAGAAAATAGCAGCATTACATTCCATTTCGCAATAATAGCATATACAGGATCACTGAAGAAACAACAAGCACAACATAAGCACAAGAGACACAGATTTATCCTGGGAAACCCTCATGGGGTAGAAAACCCAGCAAAGCTTCCTCAATATAGATGACTAGCAATATACAAAGATGCAAACCAAAGACATGATCTCCTCCTCCACCATAGCAGACCTCTCTCTCATAAGTGCGCCACTCTCAGGTGAGTGAGTGTATGTAAAATGAGGAATACACCTCCTCTATTTATACACTACTCCGACTTGTCTTTTACACAAATCATGTAGGCTCGTATTTAACCATTGGGTTAAATACCCCACTACAACTGACTGGACCGACCCCTCTAGGGTGGTCTAATAACCCTTTGACCCACATAACACATACAGGGCCAACGCCCACTAGGGAAGTCTAATAACCCAAGTTACTACAATCTGACGGAGGAATAAACATCTCCGGATATATAATAAGATCTTCAAGGAGGAATGAAACATCTCCATAATAATAAAGTACAAATATAATATTATTTGAAGTTACAATATCTCAACACTCCCCCTTAACGAGAAGGATATTATAACAGCATCTGCACGAGCAAGGAGTCATCAACATCATACATGATACATCTATAAATCATTGGAAGCTTTCTCAACATCATCAGTAACTCAAGCAATTACTGGAACATCTTCAATACTGGAACATCAACATCTTCAGTACTGAGTCTTTATCTTCTGCAGCACTCGAACAGCTACAACAACATCAACATCTGGATCCTCACAATCATCGGCATCGTCATCATACGATCATCATCATCGGGATCATCTCGATCTACAGCATCTGGATCATCACGATCTACAGCATCTAGATCATCTCGATCTACAGCATCTGGATCATCTCGATCTACAGCATCTGGATCATCTCGATCTACAGCATCTGGATCATCTGGATCATCTCGATCTACAGCATCTGGATCATCTCGATCTACAGCATCTGGATCATCTGGATCATCTCGATCTACAGCATCTGGATCATCACGATCTACAGCATCTGGATCATCTCGATCTATAACATCTGGATCATCTCGATCTACAGCATCTGGATCATCTCACGATCATCAGCATCGTCATCACACGATCATTAACATCGTCATCACATGATCGTCAACATCATCATCACACGATCATCAGCATCGTCATCACACGATCGTCAGCATCGTCATCACACGATCGTCAGCATCGTCATCACACGATCATCAACATCGTCTGCAATACACACGATCATATTACAGGATGATCAATCCTGCTCTCTTTAGGACATAGGTCCATGGATGATACAATCCAGATCAAGTTCCAGGATGATCAGTCCTTATCACTTTAAGACAAGTCTCATGTCTAGGGATGATGCAATCCCATCACGTACATTTTGAACCCAGTTCATGGACGATGCAGTCTTCACACGTACCTTTAAGACAATTCTCATGTCTAGGGATGATGCAATCCCATCACGTACATTTTGAACCCAGTTCATGGACAATGCAGTCCTCACACGTACCTTTAAGACAAGTCTCATGTCTAGGGATGATGCAATCCCATCACGTACATTTTGAACCCAGTTCATGGACGATGCAGTCCTCACACGTAGCTTTAAGACAAGTCTCATGTCTAGGGATGATGCAATCCCATCACATACATTTTGAACCTAGTTCAAGGACGATGCAGTTCTCACACGTACCTTTAAGACAAGTCTCATGTCTAGGGATGATGCAATCCCATCACGTACATTTTGAACCTAGTTCAGGGACGATGCAGTCCTCACACGTACATTTAAAACAAGTCTCATGTATAGGGATGATGCAATCCCATCACGTACATTTTGAACCTAGTTCAGGGACGATGCAATCCTATCTTCAATTTTCGGAGACATCAGTCTATGGCTCAATTCTGGGACCGAGGTCCGAGGAAGATGCAATCCCCTACCTGTTCATTCAGGACTTCATTCTCGGAGACATAATGTCTACAGCTCTCTTTTAGGACTGAAGTCCAGGGATGATCCAATCCTCACATGTCCACCAAGGACTTCATTCTCGAAGACATATGCCTACGGCTCTCTTTAGAACATATGTTCAAGGATGATGCAATCCTTCTTCTTTCTCGGAGACATCTGTCTATGGATCACTTTAGAACGTGTGTTCAAGGATGATGCAATCCTCACATGTATCCTCACTGATACAGGTACAAGTATCGTCAACTATACAAGTACATTAATCAATACATGTATCATCAAAAGTATGTATTCTCACCAATACATCTATCATCAAAACATGTATTCTAGTATGTATTCTCACTAATACATCTATCATCAAAAGCATGTATTCTCACCAATACATCTGTCATCAAAAGCATGTATTCTCACCAATACATCTGTCATCAAAAGCATTTATTCTCACCAATACATCTATCATCAAAAGCATGTATTCTCACCTATACATCTGTCATCAAAAGCATGTATTCTCACCTATACATCTGTCATCAAAAGCATGTATTCTCACCAATACATCTGTCATTAAAAGCATGTATTCTCACCAATACATCTATCATCAAAAGCATGTATTCTCACCAATACATCTATCATCAAAAGCATGTATTCTAAGTATAAGAGTCCTAAATCTAAATATTTCTAAGTATCCAGGTGTAGTAAACAAGTATCCTCATCATCGACCTTGATGTCGATGAGACAAACTCATCATTAGTGATTATACTACTCCCCCTTTCGAGGAGGGTCCTTTTGAACTACACCGAGCTTGTCTCGAAAGTATTCAAATTTCACTCGAGACAGAGGTTTGGTCAAGATATCAGCAATTTTATCCTCAGTGCTCACATACTCGAGCTTGATAGCTCCTCTCTACACCATATCTCGTATATAAAAGTATCGGATCTCTATGTGTTTTGACTTGTCGTGGAATACAGGATTTTCTGTCATCTTAATGCAGCTTTGATTGTCACACATAATCACAGTGGGATCCATTTCTAAGTCAAACACTCCAGATAATAGCTTTCGAAGCCACACTACTTCACAGCTAGCAGAGCAGGCAGCTATATATTCTGCTTCAGCAGTACTGAGAGCCACACTAGATTGTTTCTTGCTGAACCATGAGATCATGGCAGATCCAAGACCATAAAATCCACCTGAAGTGCTCTTTCTGTCTGAGACACTTCCTGCCCAATCAGAATCTGAGTAACCATGTAATCGGAGTTCATGATCTCCAAGATAATATAGACCAAAATCTAATGTACCTTTTAAGTACCTCATTACATGCTTTGCAGCTATTAAGTGAGCCTTTCTAGGTTCTACTAGATACTGACTCAGGGTATTTACAGCAAAGCATATATCTGGCCTAGTATTTTTTAAATACATCAATGACCCAATGATTTGTCTATATAGAGTTATCTCCACTAATTCCAATGAGTCATTAACTAATAACTTCAAGTTGGAGTCCATGGGAGTGGCCATGGCTTTACACTCCAACATATCAAATCTTTTTAGAATCTCCACAGCATACTTACCTTGATTTAGAAAGATTCCTTTTGGTTCTTTCCATACTTCTAGACCTAAGAAGTAGTGTATTAATCCGAGATCTTTCATCTCGAATTCTGAATAAAGCTTCTTCTTGCTTTCAATAATTTGTTTCTCATTTCCGGTTAGAAATAGATCATCTACATATAGCAACAGTATAACTGGTTCATCATCCATCACTTTGAGATAAAGATTGGGGTCAGCTTTACTCTTGGTAAAGCTCATGCTTGTTAAGAAGTTGTCAATTCTCATTCATTCACACTCTACATTGAGTGATCTTCTGCATATCTATATGTGCCATCTCTCGTCAGATGGGTCTACTGATATGAGCCTCAATATCATTCAAACTCTGTAGTGAGTTCCTTCTTGCATCCATGTCATCTGTGTATAGAAGCCATATTCAACCTTGTAGCAAAGGTTGAGATCCACATCACCCATGATGATCATTAAGCTCATCAATTGACTAACAATCCTGGGTATCCATACAGAACCTGATTCACAATTCTTCTTTAATTACACCATTAAGAGAATGGTCTTATCTATCCACTTGGAGCAAACATCTTGTCATGATTCTCTTCCTCTTTCTAAGAGAATCTTCTAGCCATGAGCCTTCTATATTTTGTTTGATTTGTAATTCTTCCTGTTTAACATCCATCACTTGTTCGATGCTCATCATTCTTCATGATCTTTCCTACAAAACAAAATTAGTACATGATTAGTAATACTTCATAATCATGATAACCTATTATGCATACAGATATCATTTACATAGTTATGCAACTATTTTGACCACTACTTTGGCACAACACTTTTCCATATCCTGTATGTAGACAGTGGCTATCTAGATGCCTTCCATCTCTACCAGAACATACTATCGAGAGTGTGCACAGCTCTCAGCATGTCAGCAAAGAGGTTTCATTCTAGACAAGCAACAATGGAATGTTTGTCCAACTTACCAATCATATGCATATTAGTAGTATATTGTTCAATGCTCTATGAATGTTTACACTCAGCATGATATATTCTAGGAATACAAATATGCATACAAGCAATATCATTTACTATTTGAAATAACAACTCAAATACTTATCTTTTATGTTTGTGTGGTTGCCTCCCGCTTGATCTTCTATATGTCTTTTGAACTTCTATTCATTATGTACCACTGTGCATGCTCAAGTGTGCACTAGTGTCATCCTCATGATCTCATACACAAGCATACCTTCATTAGTATATTCTCAATATTATCAAAAACATTATAATTCTAAATAATCTTGAATATGTATAGTCATGATTAGTATTCAGGGTTTCAAGGAAGTCTTCTTTTACTCATGCATATTCTTGTTTGATCATAGTACTCTTCTGGTTAGTTAAATCATCAAGATAAGAGACATAATATGCATAAACCCTTGATTACTAACTTTATGAATAAGCATAACCAATCATACCAAGTATACTTATATAAG
This sequence comes from Larix kaempferi, assembly GCA_027924585.1. Lineage (NCBI taxonomy): Eukaryota > Viridiplantae > Streptophyta > Pinopsida > Pinales > Pinaceae > Larix > Larix kaempferi. The sequence goes on along the minus strand of BSBM01000397.1, from coordinate 3,840,124 downwards.
GGATCCTAACACAGGGTAAGATTCTAACTTGACATAGGAAAACATACCTGGATTAGTATACCTGCTTAGTTATGTCTAACATACCTAAACAATATCTTCTTTGTTCTCTTCAATGATTTAGAGATCCTATGCTAGAACCTACATATCTCATAGGTTAAGCATAATATAATAAAGTAATACATACCTTGTAAGTAGAACAAAGATTATGGATGAGTCTTTGTCTTCATGTTGTCATGTTTAAGGAACTTGATTTGTCTTTTGTGATGTACCTGTATCTTGTTAGCAAACAACATCAACCTCATACAACACCATAATGCATTAGTACAATCATATAGCCCTAATCAATGAATGTCTTCGATCATTCACATGCATTCATGCTGTTACTAGGGTGATAAGAAAATTCTAACATTAATCAAGATTGTACTGATAAATAATATGAAGACAAACACATTATGAACTTAATCAGGAATCAGATTTCAAGACATACCTGAACCTCCTTAAGTCATACCTATCGAGACTTCTTGTAGTCTTCTTATGTAAGGCCTTAGCCTCAACTCCCCCTGAAACTTGATCTGGAGCTTGATTAGGGTTTGCTAGAGAAACCCTAGAAATTCAATCTTTGACTTTCACACTTCTGAATGGATGGAAGGATGTGTCTTGCTGAGTTGATCAAACTAGCATACTTCAATTTTGAAATCTCCAAAATTTGACCCCTCAAAATTGCCTTCGAAACTTCTGGATCTTCTGTACAGGATCCCGAAATAGGGTTTGATGAAGCCCACCCTTCTTCCCAATCAAAAGGTTTGATATAAGGCTCTAAACTCTTATTTTTCTGAGGAGCTTCTAGCCATGGTCACATACTTCAAAAATTCCAACTTTTGATGAAGCCCTAATTTTCCATCTTTCCGATCAAAATACCGAACTGGGGTTTGATCAAGCCCGGTCTTCTACCCAACCAAAAAATTCGATCTTGGAATCTAAATTTCGATTTTCCTGAGTAGCATTCAGCCGTGGTTTCCGATTCCAAAAATTCTAACTTTCTCCGAAACCCTAAATTCCGGAAGCCATGAATGAAGGTGCTCCAAAAATAATTCTGTTTTAACATAAATATGTACCTGATTGTTTCTGCTGTAACTCCGAACTTTTCACTCCACAGGGTCTAAAAAACTTTTTTGTGGTAGCCTGACCTGTCATCTTTCCATCCCGATAGGTCTGACCTCAATTGGATTTTCTGAGAGAGAGTTATTCCAAGTGTCGCAACGTGACCTGTTTATGGGATAAAACAGGAGAGCGAACTTGTACGGTGTGCCACGTGTCACTGGTTCAGCTTCGACCTCTGAAAAAGTTTCTTGAGATAGTACAGTCTGTGTAATATCTTTTACTTTTTACGAAATTGCATTTGGAGCTTCCTAGCCCAAGTTATGACCTTTTTTCCTAGGTCACCTGCTTTTGACTGAGATCTGGAAGAGGCAGAAACCCTAACTTGTATTGAACATAACTCACAAAGTACAACGAATCTGAGGGTTCCCTTTGGACACAAGGTACCTAGGGATGTAATCTACAACCTATAAAGGTTTCAGATCCTGAACCTTTGCCAAAATGTATTTATAGCGAAGGTTCCACGATGACTGGTTTTTGCTATATAAAACCCTAACCTTCAAATTGTCGCAAGAGAAGCAAGTGTCGTAAGTGCCATACATTGCCCTCCTTCAGCTTAGCTCTGATACCATGTTAATATTTAATATGCTAAGACAGAAAATAGCAGCATTACATTCCATTTCGCAATAATAGCATATACAGGATCACTGAAGAAACAACAAGCACAGCATAAACACAAGAGACACAGATTTATCCTGGGAAACCCTCATGGGGTAGAAAACCCAGCAAAGCTTCCTCAATATAGATGACCAGCAATATACAAAGATTCAAACCAAAGACATGATGTCCTCCGCCACCATAGCATACCTCTCTCTCATAAGTGCGCCACTCTCAAGTGAGTGAGTGTGTGTAAAATGAGGAATACACCTCCTCTATTTATACACTACTCCGACTTGCCTTTTACACAAATCATGTAGGCTCGTATTTAACCATTGGGTTAAATACCCCACTACAACTGACTGGGCCGACCCCTCTAGGGTGGTCTAATAACCCTTTGACCCACATAACACATACAGGGCCGACCCCCACTAGGGAAGTCTAATAACCCAAGTTACCACAATCTGACGGAGGAATAAACATCTCCAGATATACAATAAGATCTTCAAGGAGGAATGAAACATCTCCAGAATAATAAAGTACAAATATAATATTCTTTGAAGTTACAATATCTCAACAAAATTTGGTTCATTACTAATATCATCGAGTTGATCCACTATGGACAACTTTTCTCCGAATGTTGTTCTTGGTGGAAAGTACAAAAGTGATCCATCCCTATTTCATTAAGATTTAATACAGCAGAATTATTCACTAGTGGGGTTGGCTGCCCATTGTCTTCTTTCTATTTGTAGAATGGTTTGAATGGGGACCCGGAAGAACTTGTTGCTTTATCCTTTTCTAAATCCACGATTTTATTGGAGAGTTTCTGCATCATTTATATGACACCTTCTAAATCTGTTGTGGGTTCCTCTTTATCCCTAGTTAACAAAAAGGGTTTCTTAACAGCTGCTGGTTTTCCTTCTAAATCCAAAGCATGTTTAGCAATACTATCATGTTCTTCTTCTACCTTCTTGGCTTCCTCAAAATTTTCTGTCAAGGTGGGTTTTTTCGTTCTTTTGACGAACATTGCAAGTGGAAATTTAAGAGCTGTTGTATAATATTCTACTATGCATTCCTCGGTGGGCTTTGTTGCATCACTGAAATTATTTAACAATGTTGTGAATCTCTGGTTAAACTCTTGAACTTTCTCATTCTTCTCCATTCTCATAGACAGTAATTCTTTCATGAGAGTAGCTACGATTTTCTGATTACCATATTTTTTAAGAAAGCATTTCTCAAAGTCTTCCCAACTTGTTATTGAACCAGCCTGCAAACTGAAGTACCATGAAGATACTTTGGGTTCGAAAGTATACGGAAAGTGGCAACAAACCACATCTTCGTGTTCCATGTTCAAAAGGTTTATAGCTAAATAAAATCTGTTGAGGTGATCTTCAGCAGAGACTCCTTTACTAGGGTCATACTTAGGCAAGACCTTTTCTAGGTTCTTAGGAAAATCATGGAATGGTCCGACTATGTTTAATGCCCCTCTGGCTCTCCATGCGGGTATGGCCATGACTCTCGGGGGAGAGCGTGGTGGTGAATGCGGTGGTGAGTTAAGAGGAGTATCTCTCGAAGGTTGATCTTCTGGGCCTGTAGGGGTCTCTGGACTAACTTCGTCGAAAGGTTCGGTGATCTCTTCTAGAGATAAATCTAACAATTCTTCTAGGCTTTGAACAAGGATAGAATCTCTTGTGCACTGAGGGTTTTTTCGAGGAGCCCTGGTTCTAGGTAATAAAGGAACTATGGTTAATCCTCCAAGACTTCTTACGTACGAGCGGGTATGTCTCCTGAATTGATTTAATTCTTCAAAAGGGACAGCATACACTACTTCTGATTGTTCTATTCCAGGGTTAGGATCTTCTTGATTTCTGGATTCCAGATCTGGAAATTCTGGAAAGATTGTTGTGGATGGGTTTTCAGTGGAAATTTTGCTAACAAAATAATCTTTTCCGCTAGCCATGCACTGATGGTCCTCCTTCTAGCGCCAAAAACTGTTGATGCCTCGAATGTCGCTGCATCAATCGGCTATGGATTCTCTCCAGTAAGCAATCCCAATTAGATCGCTCACCGTTTGGTGTGGGGAATCCGTTCGGTTAACGGTTCCGGCTACCGTGGGTTTTAAATATTTGTTGGTTTTATCGGTTGCGGCCCGGTCCACCGGTTATGTATTTTTGTATTTAAAATGATGTGCACGTGCCCTAGACTAAATGCATGCAGTAAATAAATCTATATTAATCTAAACTAATTTAACCTATCTATCCTTATAAGGAGCAAAGTTAAAGAATGAGTAAATCACTAGAAAATACACCAAAACAATTCCACAGTTAGTTGTTAAACTGAAAGGAGCATTTACAGCAGAAAAGAAAGATGATCTAAGATAACTCAGATTAATATAACCATTTGATTACCCATTTAACACGAGAATTTTACATAAGAATATGAAACCATCCACAGCAAAGAATTAATTCATAAAATCCAGGAAAGATCTCACAGGAAATGTAAGAGAAAATTTGCAGAAATAGTTTAGTAGCTTAATCAACAAGACTCCATGTAAAATAACGTGCTAGCTTTCACGGGACAAAACGATTCCATTGATGTAGCAGAAATAGTTCCTTTACAAAATAGCAAAGAGTTTCACCTGCCAAAAGTCCTCTCCTTCTCTTCTTATTATCTATATATAGCTTTACAAGATGTGCCCAGAATTGAAACCTCTACCCTAACCGTTTAGATTCCTCTATTATGTCTTGTAGTGCTTGTTGTTACATAAGAGAAATATTCTAAATGTTTACAAAACGGGAGTTACAAAATTCCAAATGTTTTAACATCCCAAATGTATGTATAAAAATGAATATCCATGTGGCATGCTGAAGAGCGCGACCTATCCTTGACTTGGCTCCTTTGGTGGCTCAGGCGCTTCTGGGATTTTTGGGGTCTCCTCTTGAGCCACTGCGATGGCTGGGCCACTTTCTGATGTAGTAGCTTGACTAGCTGCTAGTGCCTTCTCTACCTCTGCTATGTGAATTCCCCAGTGGTTTGTGTCCCTTATGATGTTTGTTCCAATCAGGGGGCTCATGAATCTGAGAGATATCTTTTGCTTGACCAGCTCTTCTTCTAAGGTGGTTACTTCACCCGTAGTGATCCGGAGGATTTCTTCCAGGCTATGTTGATGAACAGCAGCTTGGCTGATAAATTGGAGTAGATATTCTGCTGTCAGTGTGTCCAGCTTCTGCTCATATTCATTTTCTGCCTAGAGATCTATACTTAGATTAGCCAAATACTGTATTTTATCCGGGAAGTCTTCTATCTTTTGAGGTATGGCTATTCGGCAGTTTTCTTGTGTGGTCCGGATTCGGGAGTATAAAGTCTTGCATTGTTCATAAGTTTCTAATGTTACGGAGGCCAATTTTACTCCATAGTCTTTAGAATACTCCAGGGTGCATATATCTACCTTGTATTCAACAACAGACTTAAGGGGAAGGGTTGCTGGGAACCCTGATTTTCCTTCTCTCCATTCGATATGCCTTCTAATCTCCCCACTGACGCGTGAGTGTTTCCTCCTGATCCTAGTGGCTTCAACATTTACTTCCTTGACTTTGGCCATTGCTGTCTTTAGTCTGTATATCTCTTCTGCTATGATTTTTTTGACTCCATAAGTCTCTTTTAGGATTCCGCAGGCCTGCTCATGGAAGGGTCTGATATCTCCCATTTTGTTGTTTGCTAACTCGAACTGTTGCTCCAGTGACTCATTCTCTCCTTGCAATTTTTTAATGCTCTCCTTTGGGTCATCTAACTCTTGAAGGTTGTCAAATTTATTCGATTCAAGCTTCAAATTCTTCCCTTTAAGCTCTGCATTTTCATTTTCTAATGTGCTTACCTGTATTGACAGAGCTCTCTCATTTGCCTCTGATCGTTGGAGTGCTCTTTTTAAATCTTCATTTTGGGATGTGAGAGAATCATTCTTCTCAATCATCAGATTTGTGTAGTTCTGCTCCTTGACTAACACTTCCTGGAGTTGGTGCGCCTTCCCCTTTTCTTTATCCAACTTATCTCCCAATATATTAACATTATCTGCGGTTGCTGTAACAGTGGCTACAGAGATAGATGCCAGGAGTCTAGCAGCTTCTTCTGTGTTCTGCATGACCATAGTCTCATGTGTGGTGACAATGTTAGGACGAAACGGTCTTTTCAGTTTTGAACCTGCTTCCTTGAAAATGGTCTTCCTCTTCTTGTTGTAAGCAAAATTTACCCAATTGGAAATTGTGCTGCCTTTATAAGGTGTGAACGGGACAATGGGTAGATCCCTTGTGGGACAGTCCATATCCAAGTTTTGTAGGTCTGGGATTTTGGGGTCAATCTCTTCTTGGGATTTCTTTTCTTCCTCTTCTTTCCTCTTTGCCTCTTCCTCTTGCTCATTCTTTCTTTTGTTCTCTTCTTCTTGCTTAGCATGAGTTTCCAGCCTAATTCTTTCTTCCTCTCCTTTTCTCTTTGCCTCTGCTTCAGCTTCAGCAGCTTGGATCTTCAAATTTTATTCTTCTCTTAATTTATCTTCTTGGATCTTCTTTGCGTGTTCCAAAAGCTTCAGCTCTTCTTCATAGGGAGCCTGGGAGCTTGAGCTGGCTCCTCCTTTACTTACCTGACAAATCTGTAGCTCGGCCATATTGTTGATTCCCCTATATGGTTCTTCCTAATGATCATAAAAATTGGCATATTCGTAGGGAGTAGAGTGCTCTTTGCAATGCTGCGCAACTTTTCCTTGTCGATCGTTCCTGTGGAAAATCCTTTCTCCAAAGTGGAAACTCTTCAATTCTGAAACAAACTCCTTTACAGTCATGATTCCTATAAACTTGTAGGAGCCAACATGAAAGGGTAAGGGAGGAAAGGTGGCTTTTTTGGCCTTGTACAAAGTGTTACCCATTCCTTCAATGAAGACCTTCCTGACCATTTCCTTATGGACTATGTAATCTATAGCATACTTAGGAATAATATATGGTGCTTTAGAACCTCCATACATTCTTATGTAAGTACCATCCGGAGAGAAATAGAAATCGCCATATTTTTCCAAGGCTTCCATGGCATTCTCCGATAGACAATTTGGTTGTTCATGGAATATCATTTCATAAAGAGGCATGATGAACTCCTCGCAGATGAGCTTGTAGTCCCTCTTGTAATTCTGTGCCCAAAAGATTTTATAGGCAAGGAATACTGGACCTTCTACCGGACTCCACATGCATCCCAACTTGGGAAAAAGACACTCTGCCACAATACAATCTATGAGATACAAAGCCATATAGAATTCTACCCTTCTTTCCTCTAGCCCTTCTTTAGCCATTGTTATTGCTGGCATTAGGATGTTTGAGAGAATGTCAGCCCAATTGAAGATCGTCCCTCTGAATGCCACATAATGGATGATCGGGACCCACTGTAGCCTGAACATTGTCCCGTCGGGCCTCCCGAAGATTCTGCTTAGCATGAGAGCAATCAGTTTGAAGGGAGGCCTCAGATTTTGAACTTCATATTCCTCATTGTCCTTTTTCCTTATTTGATTGCCCATAATTAACATCCTTCTTGCCATGTCTAAATTATCCATATTGATCTCCTTCAACCATGCATCATCTAGTCGTTGCTGTGCTTTGGGTAGTTTGTAAGCCGTTGCAATGTAGGATGGGTGAAATGAGGCGAAGGCATTACCCGTGTTGTCTGCTATGACTCTGGTTTTAGGGTTGGCATGCTGCAGCACCCATCCGATTACCTCTGAACATGGGAATAGTTCTGGACGCGTGGTTTCTTTGGATATACAAGAGGTCCGGATGTTTTGATACAAGCATTATTCCTCCAGGATGCACTTTTGTTATTTTTAGGCCATCTTTGTGTTCCATCAAGTGAGTGTGTAAAATGTAATTTGGGATTCAAACTATAGTCGTGTCACGTCCCCTCCTGTCGATCCGATGCAAGGAATGGAACATGACTGACATTTTGGGACTATTTGGCAAACTCAGCCCCATTCGTTAATAGCAAATTTCATAATAAATAAAACTCATGTGTGCATATTCATAGTCAAATAAACACAACAGAATAAAAACATTACCCACACACAATTGCATCATGCATTCAACATATCAATAACAGTCATCAAATTAAAACATTGCAGAACACAGAATGGACATAATTTAAACCACGGAGAATACTTATCTTTAAGACGAAGTTGTCTAAGCAACCGGTTATGTGGGAGAAACGTTCCACCCAACCATAGGTATCTGTTCATCCTATATTCTTTTAGCTGAGAGACCACCCCCGAGCTGGGTTGTGTATCCACTAACGAGGAACTAAACAAGCTCACTCACAGCCATGGTTTCACACAAACAGTCATGTTAATCCAACACACAGTTGGGTTTATCAAGCATGCAAGAGATAAAGGAGGAGGATGCTAAGCCAGTGTGCTCAACCACAGAGCTACAGACATCTCAACTAAATCCAAACAGCCTTGGCACCCACAATTCCTACCACACCCAACACAAGGAAGGTCCCCTTCTCTACTGCAGAGTCCCTCGGGTGCCCCTTCCCTCTAGTGCTCTTCAGGGTGGGCATAGAAAGGTCCAAGCTACTAAATCCTTGAGATTCTATCCTTCAGTGGGTTTGTCAACAAATTCCAACCTCTGTTCTATCTTCTTCTCTGCCATTCACGCTTAGTTTTTCTCAATTCTATGACCAAATGACTCTGTCCCGTAATTGGATTTTCGGGCTATCACATATGGGTTTTCCTATGTATTTTTGGGAATTTAACACTCTCAAATTTGCCCCAAGGTTCAGGTCTATGGATCCCCCATTGGATTTCACTATCCACACAATTTTTTAGGCATTTTTGGCACTTCAAAACATGGTTTCATTCAGAGTTGCGATTTCTGGTTTTTCTCACTGCTAGGCATGTGTAATGGATAAAAATTTGATGCTTAGATGTTCAAAAATGGAATGGAAATGAGGAAAAATTAATTCCCATGAGGTAGAGTGACTTGTGGGTCAAGGAAACAGAGCCCATACCCTGCCATACGAATTTATGGGTTGCCCATGCTCCATTGAAGCCATGGATTGATTTCTTCAACCACTTCCTTACAACAGAATTAAATGTCAACAAGGAAAATCAAATGGGTTCTCAAGATGAAATTTGGTAGCATATGGTTCAACCCCACAACCCTCTCACCACTCCCTAGTGGATACACATGGCCCCCTCTTATTAGTTGCTTCCATAGCTATTTTTTGGTATTTTTATTGAAATATTAATATTTACATCTTTTTACAATGTTCCATGACTTAATAGCACGTGGATATCGTAATATCAAATACTTGCCTTTTAAATAAAATTGATCATCCATTAGCGGGGACTTGGCCTTGAGCTCCACTCTAATAAAACATACATCGCATGTATACAACATTTACATTAAAAGCCAATATATCCTAAGGGTCAAAATGGGGGTATTATATTCCCCTCCCCCTTAGAACAACACCGTCCTCGGTGTTCTCAAAACTGAACAAAAATGGGAATGCCTCTCTCATGGCATCCTCCATCTCCCATGTAGCCTCATCGAGACTAAGGTGCTCCCATTGCACCTTTACCTGTCTGATGGCTCGGTTTCGGAGCAATGTGACCTTCTTGTCGAGGATGCGCATAGGATCCACTTGGAACTCTCCCTTGGGTTCCACCTGTATCACATTCTAATCAATCATATGATTATGATCATGTACATACTTCTTAAGCAAAGAAACATGGAAAACATTATGAGCTCTTATGTTAGCAGAAAATTCAATTCTATATGCAACTGGTCCTATCCTATCAAAGACTTCAAATGGCCCACAATATCTTGGTGCTAGCTTGGCATAACTCCCCAACTTCAGGGAACTTTTCCTTGGTTTCACCCTCAAATAAATATGATCCCCAATCTTAAATTCCTTATGCACTCTTTTCAAATCTGCATAACTCTTTTCCCTGTCCTGAGCTCCCTTTAAATTCTGCTTCATCTTAACAATTTCTTGTTCCATTTCCTTGATCTTCGCTGGCCCAAGTACTACCTTGTTCACCAGAATACCCCAATTCATTAGAGTCCTGCATCCTTTGCCATACAATGGCTCAAATGGACTCATTCCCAATGATGTGTGATGCCCATTTTTGTATACAAATTCTACCAAGTGTAGGTAATCCTCCCACTTGGATGATTTATCCATCACATACATTCTCATCATGTCTTCAAGAACCTGATTCACCCTCTCAATTTGGCCGTATGTTTGAGGATGATATGTTGTACTGAAATTTAATCTAGTTCCTAATTCCTGAAACAATCCCTTCCAGAAATTGGAAGTGAACTTTGTATCACAATCATAAATTATTTCCTTGGGAAATCCATGCAATCTGAATATCTCTCTCATGAAGATATTTGCAATGTCATTAGCCTTGTGATTGGACTTGAATGGAATGAAATGAGATGCCTTTGATAGCTTTTCCACTACTACCATGATTGAAACATGTTTGTTCACTGTCATGGGAAGACCCATTATAAAATCCATAGAGATCACTTCCCACTTCCACTCTGTAATGGGTAAGGGCTACAACAATCCTACTGGATGTTGATGTTTTTCCTTGACCCGTTGGCACTTTTGACACCTAGCAATGTACTCATCTATGTCTTTCTTCATCCAATGCCAAAAGTATTGCTTTCTTGATGTTGTTATTGTCTTTTGGTATCCTGGATGTCCAGAGTATGGCATTTGATGTATTTCATCCATCATTAGCTTCTTTAAATCTGCACAATCTGGAATATACAATCTACCTTTATAAAGGAGAATATCATCTTCACCAAGATGATACTCTGCACACTTTTCATCTATATTTCTCTGCTGCAACTTTTCTTTAATTTGAGGGTAAGTTTCATCATCATTTTGGGCTTCAAGAAATCTTGTCTTCAAATCTGATTTGCAAATACTTAATGCTACAATATGGAATTTTATGCTGAGAGCATCTGCAACCTTATTCTCTTTCCCTTTTACATGCTTAATTTCAAAATCAAATTCACAGAGAAATTCCATCCACCTAGATTTCCTAGCATTCAAGTTTGGTTGATCAAACAAATACTTCAAGTTCATGTGGTATGTCCTAAGCTCAAATCTTCTTCCCAACAAATAGTGTCTCCACATCTTGAGAGCATGTACTATGGCTACTAATTCTAAATCATGTGTGTCATAATTCTTTTCATGCTCTTTTAATTTCCTTGACTCATAGCAAATCACAAATCCTTCTTGCATGAGCACTCCACCTAGCCCTTCAATGCAAGCATCTGTGCACACTACAAAATCCTTCTTTGTATCTATTGTCTTCAAAACAGGAGCACTGGTAAGTAAATCCTTTAGCTGCTGAAAGCTTTTCTCACATTTTTCAGACCATACAAACTTGACATTCTTCCTCTGCAATGAATTGATTGGATGAGCTATCTTGGAGAATCCTTCAATGAATCTTTTGTAGTAGTCTGCAAGACCCATGAAAGATCTAAAATATGCAACATTCCTTAGAGTAGTCCAATCCATGATGGCATTAATCTTCTCTGGATCAACTGCAATACCCTCTTCTGAAATTACATGACCCAAGTACTGCATCTTCTTTTGATAGAATTCACACTTGCTTAACTTGGCATACATCTGGTGTTCTCTAAGGACTTGCAACACCATTCTTAAATGCTCATTATGTTCTTCTTCATTCCTTGAGTAGAAAAGGATCCAAGAACACAATCACAAACTTATCTAAATACTTGTTGAAGACACTATTCATGAGACACGTGAATGTAGCAGGTGCATTGGTAAGACCAAATGGCACCACTGTGAACTCATAATGGCCATATCTTGCCCGAAAAGTTGTCTTGTGAATGTCTTCTTCTTTTATCCTCACTTGATGATAACCAGACCTCAAGACAATCTTTGAAAACACTTTAGCTTCCTTCATTTGATCAAACAAATCATCAATTCTTGGAAATGGGTACTTATTCTTGACTGTCACTTTATTTAGATGCATGTAATCAATACATAGCCTTAAAGTCCCATCCTTTTTCTTGACAAATAACACCTGTGCCCCCCAAGGAGATACACTTAGCCTAAATACTTCTTGTCCATTAATTCTTGTAGCTGCATCTTTAACTCTATCAATTATGACGTGCTCATTCTATAAGGAGCTTTGGAAATTGGTGCCTCCCTTAGGACAAGATCGATGGTAAAATCAATATCTCTCTTTGGTGGAAGTCCCAACACGTCATCCGAAAACACATCTTTGAACTCTTGCAACAACGCGAAGTCTTCTATTCTTGGTCCTTTGTACTCCGATGAATCTGATATATGAGCTGCATATAATTGAAAACCCTTCTTATAAAACTTTTTCAACTGTAAAACTGGAATCTGTCTTACTGAAACTTGCTTGGGAATTCCTCTTACCAATCTTGGTCTTCCCTCTTCATCAATGCATTCAAGTAGCTTTTCATAGAAATCTATCTTAGCTCTATGCATTTCCAACCAATCCATACCAATTAGAGCATCATAACATCCTAATGGTAGGACATTCAAAATTACTTTTGTAAGGAATCCATCCAACTCCATGCGGCACTCCATTAGTGCCTCATTCACTTTTCTCTTGGTCCCTGTGGCTAATTGAACTAGCCAAGACTTATTATGCTTCAATTTTCTAAGAGAACAACCTTGAACCACTTTTGGAGAAACATAACTATGAGTAGATCCTGGATCAATCAAAACAGAAATAGATTACTTAGCAATATTACCTTCAACCTCCACCATTGTTGATTAATGGTCGACCTAATGATTATCCAACGCTGCATAAATTCGAGGCGTTGCCCTTGCCATATCCTCCATTGCAGCTTCTCCTTTTAGGTTGTGCAAGCTTCGGGGATTCTCCCTCCTATGTGGACAATCCTTAAGCATGTGGTTTCCTCCACATCCCCAACACTGAAGTGGCCCTTTTGATGCCTTTTTTGCTACTACTGCTGGCTTGTTCCCACTTCGTGCTTGTTGGCCTTGTGGAAACTTTCTTGGCTGATTTTTTGAATGGTGGTTTGAATCCATTTTTCCTTTGATCAAACCTCCCTCTTGGATTTCCATTCCATGTTGGGTGAACCTCCGATTTTCCTTTACTCTGCTCATAGCAATGCATTGCCATCCTAATGGATTCATCAAGACTTGATGGATTAACAAACTCAATCCTATCTTTGAAACTTTGAGGTCGACTCCCATTGGATATTTACCCTCTCATCTTTGATATAGTCCACATACCTCAACAATTCCAAAAATGTATGGACATGTTCTTCCATAGATTTCTGTCCCAACTTGAGATCATTGGATTATTTCCTCTTACTGTCATAATACCTAGCAAAAAGCTATTTTTCCTTGAAATACTTCTTAAATCGCTCCTATTTGATCCTCCTTTCATTTATCCCTTTTACTTGCAAGAGGTGTTCCCACCAAATTGAAGCTCTTCCATTTAGATTGTAAATGGAAATTCCGGCCTTTTCATTCCCTCAGTAATCATGAATCCTGAAATATTTCTTCATCCCAAGAAGTCATGCCTCTGCCTCTTGGCCAGTCTTATCTTCTCCATCAAATGTGGGAGGCCTTGCCTTCTGAATTCTCCCTATGGAATTCCTTTGAATTTCTTTCTTCCTTCAAGTCTGTTAGAAGTATGCCTTGGAATTCTCCTAGAACCTCTGGAGTCACATGACCTGCTGGAAGAAGATCTTGAGGAGGGTGTTCTATGCTTTTTGCTCACAAAACTCTTTTTTGGGCTTGGAGTCCTCATCCTAGAACGACCTCTAGAGCGACTCCCTGCATCTCTTCCTTCTTCACCTACATTGCTTGGGTTGGACCCAATATATATCCTCTACTGCATATCAGCGAGGCTCTTCAAAATAACAACATTGAGTTGGTTATGTTCCTCCTGAGCCTTCATCAATCTTTCATTAAAGCTTACCATGGTTTCAACCAAATTCTGAGGAGTTATTTACTCCCTTCCCCCATTGGATTCAGTCTCATCATTTTATTCTTGCAAATTTTATCCTAGCACATATTCATCATGCTCATAAGGATCCTGAGCATCATTCATGGTCACCATTTTCATTTGGAGACCCCTTTCCTGCATGCTGCCTCTGCTACAACTATTCAAATTTTATTAGTTGCAACCATTGTGCATTATAAAGGTATTTAATAAACATCTTAGGAATGAATATAGAAACATATAACATCAGTATTTAACAGAATTAAACTCATGGAATAATTCACAGAGCTATTATGCCTTCTTTTCTTTTGCTCCATTCATGCAATTCTGGAAATTGCCCATATTGACAACATTTTTTGTCAAAACAGTCATTGACACTTTTCTGCTCTAAATACCTATGATGTATGAAAACCTCATTCAAATTTTGGTTATGCACCATTTTTCCCTGCTAGATAATATTTCCAATGCCTATCCACTTGCTTCATTACGACTTCGAGCGTGGAGATTACATTACTCCAAAAATGACAATTTTTACTAAAATTCTGCACTTTTACACAGCTGCAAATTTATTCTGAAAAGCCAACTTCAGTCATTTGTAGAAGCAAATCTAGAAAGAACCATGAAAACTTTTCTATCGGGAGAAATTATTCCATATAACAAGGAACACTTAACAACATTTGGATCCTCATTCTGATGCACCAGTCAACTTCTATAAAATTTTGGGTTTGACTATTTTTAACTTTTAACTTTTTCCAAAATTTCAAAATTTTGGGCCAAAAATGGTTATCTTCCAAACTGAGCATTTCTGGAAAATATTTGTCTAATGGAAAATGTGTTTATCAATGAGAATATGAAATGTGGAGTTCAATAGATTTCTTGAATCCTAAATCTCGGGTCACTTTCATCCACTACAAGCTTTTCAAAATCCTCAAAAAGTGGCCCGGAATAGTGCTTTTGGCCTTCTCACTCACCCCGACTCCACATCCTTTTGGTTTTGGCTCCAAGATTCCAAAATTAACATTGTACCTTCTCCATGGCTGCTCTATTGCAATTTCAACTCAATCTGACCTTCTGCCAAGCTTCAGGACACCGATTTATAAAAGTCATTAATTCCAATTTTATGCCAAATTGGAGCATAATGGGCTCGGGACCCTCACTAGTTCTTTCATGTCCTTCGTTAGTGGCCTCAGAACATCACAAGACTCATCCAATTTTGAATTTGAATACTTTTGCTATCCAAAAATCGAGCTTTAGGCTCTATACTTTTTTTTTCGAACCCGCAATCCGCAATCTACAATCCGCAATATGCAAGCGCAATCTGCAAGCCGCAATCCGCAATACGCAATCCACAATCCGCAATGCAAAATCTGCAATGCGCAATCCACAATCCAAAATGCGCAATCTGCAATCTGCAATCCACAATACGGGACTCAGAAATGCGGAACACGAATTTTTGAACTCCAGAAAATTTCACTTCCGCAATCTGCAATGCGGAAGTCGGAAATGCGGAACGCCAATTTTCTAACTCCGGAAAATGTCACTTCCGCAATGCGGAAGTTGAAAATGCGGAAAGTCAATTTTCCAACTCCGGAAAATGTCACTTCCGCAATCCGCAATGCGGAAAGCCATATTTCCAACTCCGGAAAATGTCACTTCCGTAATCCGCAATCCGCAATGCGGAAGTCGGGAATACGAAATGCTAATTTTGCAACTCCAGAAAATGTCACTTCCATAATCCGCAATCCGCAATGCGAAAAGCCAAAACACAAATTTGGAAATTTTACGCCTCCGCAATCTGCAATGCAGAACTGCGGAAGCACCTCCTCTGCTCCTGCAAACTTTCAAAGCTTATATCTCCCTCATCCTTTAACCAAATAAGGAAAGTCTGGTACCATTGGAAATCTCTTGGAGATCTCTATGCAACGGTGTGATCCTCTACCACACCTGAGAACTCTGATTTTGTCATTATTTCAATCAAAATGTCACCCAACTTCATCAATACCTCTTTTAAACATTCTGATATCTACCTGTAAACTCACAGTTTGGCCAAAGCAGCCCTAGAGCTGCAACATGGGATCTGATACCACTCTATCATTTCCCCTCTCGTCGATCTGATGCAAAGAAGGGAACATGACTGACATTTTGGAACTATTTGGAAAACTCAACCCCATTCGTTAATAAAAAAATTCGTAATAAATAAAACTCATGTGTGCAGATTCATAATCAAATAAACACAGCGGAATAAAAACATTATCCACACACAATTGCATCATGCATTTAGCATATCAATAACAGTCATCAAATTAAAACATTGCAGATCATAGAATGGACATAATTTAAACCACAGAGAATACTTATCTTTAAGACGAAGTTGTCCAATCAATTGGTTATGTGAGAGCAACGTTCCACCCAACCATAGGTCTATGTTCACCCTATATTCTTTCAGCTGAGAGACCACCCTCGAGCTGGTTGTGTATCCACTAAGGAGGAACTAAACAGGTTCACTCACAGCCATGGTTTCACACAAACAATCATGCTAAGCCAACAAATATTTGGGTTTATCAAGCATGCAAGAGGCAAAGGAGGAGGATGCTAGTCCAGTGTGCTCAACCACAGAGCTACAGGCATCTCAACTAAATCCAAACAACCTTGGCACCCACAATACCTACCACACCCAACACAACGAAGGTCCCCTTCTCTGATGCACAGTACCTTAGGTGCCCCTTCCCTCCAGTGCTCTTCAGGGTGGGCATAGAAAGATCCAAGCTGCTAAATCCTTGATATTCTATCCTTCACTGGGTTTGTCAAGCAATTCCAACCTCTGTTCTATCTTCTTCTCTGTCATTCACGCTTGGATTTTCTCAATTCTATGACCAAATGACTCTATCCCGTAATTGGATTTTTGGGCTATCAAATATGGGTTTTCCTATGGATTTCTGGGCATATAACACTCTCAAGTTCGCCCCAAGGTTCAGGTCTATGGATCCCCCATTGGATTTCACTGTCCACACAATTTTCTGGGCGTTTTTGGCACTTCAAAATGTGGTTTCATTCAGAGTTGTGATTTATGGTTTTTCTCACTGTTGGGCATGTGTAATGGATGAAAAACTTATGCTTAGATGTTCAACAATGGAATGGAAATGAGTAAAAACAAATTCCCATGTGGTAGAGTGACTTGTGGGTCAAGGAAACAAATCCCATACCCTACCATACAAATTTATGGGCTCCCATGCTCCATTGAAGCCATGGACTGATTTCTTCAACACTTCCTTACAATAGAATTAAATGTTAGCAAGGAAAGTCAAATGGATTCTCAAGATGACATTTGGAAGCATATGATTCAACCCCACAACCCCCTCACCACTCCCTAGTGGATACACATGGCCCCCTCTTATTAGTTGTTTCCATAGCCAGTTTTTTGTATTTTTATTGCAATATTAATATTTACATATTTTTACAATGTTCCATGGCTTAATAGCACGTGGATAGCATAATATCAAATACTTTCCTTTTAAATAAAACTGAGCATCCATTAGCGGGGCCTTGGACTTGAGCTCCACGCTTGGAAAACATACATCACATGTATACACATTCACATTAAAATCCAATATGTACTAAGGATCAAAATGGGGGTATTACAAGTCGGGTGGCCAAACACTTTGGGATGGATAAGATAGTAGCAATGCTTCAGAAGTATTTCTATTGGCCAAAACTTCGGCAGGACGTTGGTAGGTATATCTAATCGTGCACTTCATGTGCCATCACTAAACCTGGAACCAAGAAGAAAGGGCTATACACTCCTCTTCCTACCCCAGATAATCCTTTGGAGTCAGTTTAAATGGATTACATGTTAGTTTTTCCCTCCACCAAGCATGGTCACTACTATGTTTTTGTGGTTATCGATCAATTCTCTAAGATGGCCATTCTAGCACCATGTATGAAGAGTATCATAGCTGAATCCACTACTAAGATCTTCTTTGAGTGTGTTTGGGTTCATTTCATGCTGCCACGAACCATTGTTTTAGATCAAGACAGTAGGTTCCTCAACACCTTCTAGTCCTCCTTATGGCCTCTAATGGACACCAAGTTGACCAAATTGAATGCCTTCATCCCCAAAACATATGGGCAGATAGAAGTGGTCAACATGATGATTGCACATATCCTGCACATGTACAACTTCAAACATCCATGTACATGGGATGAGATCCTTCCATATGTTCACCATATTTACTACAGATCCCTCCACATATCTATTGGCCATAGCCCCTTTCAAGCATGCTTGGGGCTCCAACCAATGGCCCCCATTGATGTAGCTATACCCATTTCATCAAGGAGAGTCCTCCCATGCTTAGGCCGAGGGAGATAAATCAACCAAATTTATTGAACGAATCCAAAACTATGATAATATGCAGTAGGATCTGACAGTTGTAACAAGCCTCACACAAAACTCACTCAAGAAGTGCAGAGAAGAAGAGAAGAAAGTAGTCAATAATCACTCATGAGCACAGAAAATGGAGAATAGCAGTATAATCATACATCAGCTATGAGCTGGAACTGTGAATAATGAATATAATGCAATATTTATCAATAGAATTCGAATTAACCAAGAGGTCATTCGAATCATCCTCAAAGTGTGGCTTGGATAAAATTGGAGACATCATCCAATCAGTACTATCAGTCATAAATGGTCAAAGGTTGGTCAATGAGTCTAACTAATTCTAACAAAACCATCTAGGCATGAATCAGGGGATGGAGACTCCAAGGAGGGCGCATGAGGTTGTCAGAAGGTCAAGTGGCACTCCAGAACTAGCTAACTAGGAGCTACAGGAAGTTAGGATGAGCAATCAGTGGAAGAACTTCTCAATCAATGCTATAATTGACTGTCAGACACCTGGTAGGTGAGATAAGGCGCTCTAATTAAATGATAACTCCTGTAGGTGAGAAAAGGTGCACATGTCATGTAGGAGAGTCAAATAGGGCGCATCAGGTAGGTAGGAGGGCTACTGGGGGTTGAAGATAGGCTCTAGAGAGCTTAAATCATGCTGTAGGTGCTGGGAGGACCACCAAAATGATGACTGGATGCATGCAATTGCATGCATGATGACTAGATGCATGAAAAATGCATGCAGGCATGAAAAATTGAAAAATGATGGAGAGAATATTCCAACACCCTCCCTCAAGCTATATTATGAGGTAGTACTGAAGAACTAAATAGTAGGGCCCTGGCAACTGAGACCAAAGGTCACCCCATACAACAATCTAATAAAATAAATGAGGAAATAGGGAAAACCCAGTGGGAAGAAATCCCTCCCTCAAAATAGACTGAAGGATGCTAATGTAGCATGTCATCACTCACCCCAGAAGGAGGCAAGTGTCCTTCTTTTCCGAAGAAGGATCGATCGATATGAAATAGATTGGTAATGTGAGAAGGATAAAACCTTCCATTCTGAAAATCTGATTTGGTTCTCCGTCGATCAGTTGGATCACCAACCAAATCACCGGCAGATCGAAGAGTAGTGGTTGCCCATCGAGGAAGAGGAGGATCATCAGGTGAGAGATGATCAGGTTCTTGTGGATCTGGATCTCACATTCACTCATTTTCATCATAAGTTGCTAGACCTTCAGGTTCTTGTGGATCTGGGTCTAGCATTTGCTCTTCATCATCTCCATCTTCAGATTTTGAATCTGAAATCTCATGTGATGATGCTTCGCTCTCTTGATCATCAATCAAAGGAGGTGGTATACTCCTCTTGGGAAGAAGTGGATCATGCTCCAAAAACATAATATGAAGATCATTATGGAGCATGTGATTCGAACCAACTGAGGTAGAATCAAAACCATGAATGTGTAGAGAGTTCTTCGATGTCTCCTTTGAACCAACATAGGTGATATCATAACCAAAGGAACTATGACATGATGATGGTATCTTGGACTTCAAATCAGATCCAAGAATTTGAATATGGTTTCTCATGGTCTCCTTTGAACCAACATGGGTGAGATCAAAACCAAAATCACAAAAAGGTGCATGAGTCATGAAACCAAGCGAATGATAAAGTCTTCCATCTTTGGTGAAACTCTGAAAACATGTGCCAATGACCAAATAGGAGTCCAAAGAAGGAATTTGATCAAGAAGGGCAAATGTATTGCCTCCCAAATCTGATTTTACCTCCAAAATACTCAGTAGGTCATCATCTTGCACATCAGCGGCTTCATCAACTCCATGAAAGTGTATGTAGTTCTTTGATATCTCCTTTGAACTAGCATAGGTGATATCATTATCAAAATAACTAGGACATTATGATGATGGATCTTCAACAAGATCACTGGTGGATGCAATAGTGGTGGCCCACTTTGAAATAGGAGTTGAACCAATAGGTGCTAGATCTTCAGGTTCTTGTGGATCTAGATCTAGCATTCGCACTTCTTCAAGAGTCCTTTTCTCAATCTTCTTTGGTGAATCTTTTCCTTTCAAGTAACCCTTGAAGATGCCATGAGAAAAATGGCCATTTTGAGGACCTTCAACCACATTTTGAGCTTGCAAGTTTTGTAAAATCTTGTAGTTGAGATGAGATAGCCTACTCTCTTCATTTGCATGAGAGTGAAGAGCAGACTGCTTTGAGAGAGGTAAGAAGTGTGAAAACTCATAGATTTTTCTCTTATGATTTACAACACCTTTTGCAATGATTTTCCCTGAAACCATATGTTGTATATCGACTTCATTTGGAGAAAAGATCACTCTTTTGGGATCTCCAATATGAGTCATTTGGTACACTGAAAGTAGATTTGCTGTGAGAGAAGGAACATAAAGCACATCTGAGAAGTAGCCATGGTCAAGATTGATTCTTCCAATCCCCTGTGAGGAGACTTCTGAACCATTTCCCAACTTGATGGAAGGGCCAACTGATCATTCGAAGTTGGAGAAGAGATATTTGGAGGAAGACATATGTCTTGATGCTCCTGAATCTATGATGAAAGAGGATTATTTTGATGCATTTGCCATGAGAGCATGGCATCTTTCTTTGTCCTCAGATTTAGAGGGTTCAGTATCTTGCTTCCTTGCACATGCAGGTATAGGGAGATTGTTCTTCTCAAGTAACTAAGCCATCATATCTATAGTTTTCCTCATACAAGAACTCTCAGGATGAAATCCTCGATGACAATATGTGCACTTGGATTTATCTTTCTGAGATTGCTTGTTCTTCTTTGAATTCGAAGCCCCATCTGACTGATATGGAACATCTTTTGGCTTTGCATCATTCGCTCTCTTT
This sequence comes from Larix kaempferi, assembly GCA_027924585.1. Classification (NCBI taxonomy): domain Eukaryota; kingdom Viridiplantae; phylum Streptophyta; class Pinopsida; order Pinales; family Pinaceae; genus Larix; species Larix kaempferi. The sequence continues at coordinate 3,819,073 of BSBM01000397.1, read as the reverse complement.
TCAAAAACCTTTTGCTTGCCTTTTGCATTCGCTCTTTTGGCCTCAGCAGTTGTAAGGGCCGAATCCAACTTTGGTTTTATCATTCCCATGGAGATTAAATTCTCCTCCTCTTGTGTGAGAGATTGGATGAAGTCATCAAGTGTAGGGAACTTCCATTTTGGAATGGGCATCTTAGCTGACTGAAATGTGGAGACAAAAACCGAGAAATTTGGCCCCAATTTTGAGAGAATGGAAAGAATGAGTTGTTTTTCTTCTTTCACTATCTCATATATCTTCAACTGTGAAATCAATCTTTTGAACTTGGTTAGGAAAGCATTGATGGATTCAAAGCTTTCAGGACTCAATGAGATGAGTTCATTCTCCAATTTATGACCTTTCAAATCATCTTTCTATCCAAAGAGGGATCTGAGCTTGTCCCAAACCTATTTTGGAGATGTTAGATCGATGACATGGAAGTGAAGATATTCAGAAATTGAGAGAAGGAGTAAGCCTACTCCTTCATCAAGCATATCCAAGTACTTGGATTTCTCTACTGCACTGAGTGGTTCAACCATAGTTCCATTTAGTATCTTGGTGAAGCTCTTGGAACTCATGAATATGGTCATCTTGGCCTTCCATTCGACATAGTTGGAAGAATTGAGTTTTAGATCCATCTGAGCAGTGGAGTTCGAATTGAAGAGGAATTCGAATGGGTGAATAAACCTGCAAAACAAGAAGAGTTTTGTTGATGGAGATTTGCTACACTTCAAATTAACACTGCCTTAGGACATTGAGCACATATGACTAAATCCTTCACACCTAGATATACCTCACTGGATTTCTCCAGTGAATTCAAGGTAATGGCACCAGGATTTGTTGTGGAAACTCAGAGGCTTCTGGTGCTCAAGTGAAAGACAGCTACTCAATGAAATGATGCAACTGCTACTGCTGCAATGGCTACAATTTGAATAGCTTCTACAAGCTCTGATACCATGTGATAATCTGCAGTAGGATCTGACAGCTGTAACAAGCCTCACACAAAACTTACTCAAGAAGTGCAGAGAAGAAGAGAAGAAAGTAGTCAATAATCACTCATGAACACAGAAAATGGAGAATAGCAGTATAATCATAGATCAGTTGTGAGTTGGCACTGTGAATAATGAATACAATGCAATAACTGTCAACAGAATTCGAATTAACCAAGAGGTCATTCGAATCATCCTCAAAGTGTGGCTTGGATAACATTAGATACATCATCCAATCAGTAGTATCAATCATAAATGGTCAAAGTTCAGTCAAATTAGTCTAATGAGTCTAAAATAACCATCTAGGCATGAATCAGGGCATGGAGACTCCAAGGAGGGCGCATGAGGCTGTCAGAAGGTCAAGTGGCACTCCACAACTAGCTAACTAGGAGCGATAGGCAATTAGGATGAGCAATCAGTGGAAGAAATGCTCAATCAATGCTATAACTGACTGTCAGACACCTGGTATGTGAGATAAGGCACTCTAACTGAATTATAACTCTTGTAAGTGATAAAAGGTGCACATGTCATGCAGGAGAGTCAAATAGGGCGCATCAGGTAGGTAGGAGGGCTACTAGGGGCTGAAGACAGGCTCTAGAGAGCTGAATTAGGCTCTAGGTGTTGGGAGGACCACCAAAATGATGACTGGATGCATGCAATTGCATGCATGATGACTAGATGCATGTAGGCATGCAAAACTGAAAAATGATGGAGAGAATATTCCAACAAGCACATCCAACAACAAGTTCATGATATCATGCAGAAAGCCAATGCCAAGTACAAACAACAACATGAAAAATATTGGGTAAGTTCCACACAACTTTCAAGTTGGGGATAAGGTGTGGTTGAATTTCTAGAAGGAGTGTCTCACAAGACCCCACAAAAATATTAGGCCACTTTGATATGGGAATTACGCCATCATGAAGGTTGTGGGTGAGAATGATTTTGAATTAAATATCCCCCCTTCCTTGGCGTGCACCCAACATTTAATGTGGAATTGCTTCAACTATATTTTCCACCTCTCTTGGACACCTGAGAGGTGGTTGATCATTTGGCCCCTACAAAACTCAATCTATACTATCTTGAAAAATATACAGTGGATCATATCATGGAAACACGGATTAAGAGAACTCACCAACAAAACATTCAACTTTGTTGGGTCATCAAAGCAGGGCAACTTCTTCACCAAGGCAAGTGGCTTACCAAGAGTCAAATTCAGCATAAGTTTCCCCATGTGATGAGGGATATTTATGCAATGGATACGATTTCTTCCTAAGGGGGTAGGAATGATCCATATGGACATCAGTGGCCCTCTCCTAGTCTAGTTACTCAAAGACATAGTTTTCCATCTTGGCAGTTGTTTTAAGGTTTTTTAGGCCTTGATCTTCCGAGGTCGTTTTGAGGCCCTAAATGATATTTTTTCCCATGGAAGAGCCCAAACAATCTCCTTCTTGACCAGACCTTTCTAATGGGATATCAAGCACCCCAAATGGAGATCATATGAAAAAGTTGGGGCCCTGCGAATTTGATGTATCAACTAACCACATCGGGGCCCACAAACCTTTTGGTGTTTCATCCCTCAAGGTTAGGATTTTTTATGTTTAGGGTTTTTGCATTTATGCTTTATGTTAAAAAGGCATTTATGGACTCATTGTAACTGATTTCTTGTGGATGAACGTAGTCGACACATCTCTTTTCAAAGATAAGGTACCGCCATCTAGATTTAGTTTGTATTACTTTACAATTTATAATGTTTTTCCAGTCCATTCATTAATAGAATTTGGGTTTTACGATACTACTATGTTTTCTACAAAATATTCATGTGTATATATGTTTTATATCAATGCCTTCATTTCATTCTCGAAATAATCAAAATCACATTGATAGGTATGTTCTATGGATAACTTGTGGGGAACATCAAGTTGGCATAGTGATTTTCTTTTAGTGTGAGGTTTCAAAGTTGCAGTTTCAAACACTATCATTGAAAGGATTTTACCTCATATTCTAAAAGATGAAAGTGTTTCTAGGTCATATTTTCAATTAATCGAGAAGTTGCGGTAATGATCTAATCATGATAGAAAACTTATCAAGTAAGAAAATGGGATAAAATGATACCTTGAAAAGGTTTCTAGGAAACTATCTAATGAGCTCCACTCACCATAACACTTAAATTGGCTATATCCTATGATTAATTCAAGAGGTTAACCCATGGGAATAAATTAATACCTAATGGTGCATCACAAATCAAAATGAATCTATATGCTATCCCATTACTCTAACATGCTTATTGAATCAACTCCCCCATCCAGCCACTACAAAGCGGAAAATTATCTAAACAGAACAATAACTTTTGTATATATGCAATAAATATACATTGGAATGAAACTAGAGCATTCATTTGTAAAAAGGGTGCAAGAGACAACTATGTCAAGGTTATGGATCCATGTGGGAAACAAAGCTATGCCTATAGTGTAAGAGATGAGGAATAGACATTTGCACTTGTCTAACATTATTTCTTACCATGTGGTGTTACTTCCAAGGAAACGCAAAAGGAGACCAACTTGGTAAATCAACCTCATACTCTGGGTATTAGAGAGTGGTTGTGAAATACTAACCCAATTCGCTTGATATCAACACTTTGAAATGTAAAATCTTGCTAACACATCGATGTGGAAAGTTGTGTTTCTCATCTCAGTGACTTCTCTTAATACTTAGGTAGGCTTGCTTTCGATATGCTAGAAGATGAACGATATTATGATTCCTACACTAAAAGTAAATCCAAGGTTATGTTGGTGGGACCCATGCAGTCATTTAAAAATTGTTTGGGACCAGAAGGAAGAAACGTACTTTCATTCAAAGATTATATATTCTCTCAGTTTGTTTCAAATTGTTTCACTTACTGTGAAATTATATGTCACAGTAGATATAAGAGCGGAGGATACCTCACAAAGAAAGAATGAGCAGAAAAGTTGAATAAGAGTGAAAACTGCAGTAAAAAAGAGCAGAAGAATAACTATGCAGCAGAACTCGGATAGAAGCATAATAATGTCACACTACTAAATTATCAGTATAATGAACAATTATAATACAATGGAGAGAATTAGAATCATGCAGAAGAATTCAAACCTCAGTTGTTCTAGCATAGGGATTATCACCACTAGAGTGCTCCATAAGACTCAAACTCAACTGAACTGAACCTAAACTCAGCTAACTGAAGTCACAATCAGTTAACTAACTAAGGAGGGATAAATAATGAGTTTTTCACGCATGTTAATAAAAAATGGGCGCATGAGGCCATAATCAATGGCATCCCGATCTCCAACACCCCACAAGAGTCGGCTAACTCAGGTGGACTGCACTGGAACACTCAATTGGTTCCTATAATATAGGGAACTGATTGAAGTGGTCCTAAAATGATGCATGCAGGGATCAAAAGGTGGTATATGGATCTTGGATGACATCTTCACACCACTAGGGGGGAAATGAAATCATCAACAACTAGGAAAAATAAATAATTCTAGGTAGGAAAAGGATGGAGTATTGAAATATCCTAACACCCCCCCTTAATCCATACTTTTGCATCCTGGGCCCTAGTTACTGAGACCAAAGGTCACCCATACAATCCAATAAATGATAAAAAATAAATAACAGTCCATGAACAAAGGAAATGGGGAAAACCTCATGGGAAACCCCCCCCCTTCAAAATAGACTGAAACACACCAAAAGATTAATTGCTCCAAACTCAAGTAGGTGTGATGTTGGATCATATTTCTAGAGGTATCTTCCTCTTGGGAAGAAGTGGATCATGCTCCAAAAACATTTTCTTTTATTCTCATTCATTGGATGCAAGCGAATATGAGGTTTTTTGAACTTGCTCTTCGAACTGAACATGGTGAGAACAAATCCAAAAATATGAAGATCATCCTGGAACCTATAATTCGAACCAGCTGAGATAGGATCAAATCTATGAATGTGTTGATCCAGGTGGATATCGGAGATGGCTCACCTCTTCCTACTAGCTCTAAACAGTCTTCTGGCAATTTTGGCAAATTACTATTTTTAGCAGTTCTTCGGGTCCTGAACTTCTGGAGCCATTTTGAGGCCCTAAATGACGTTTTTTCGACATCGAATTCTCGGGCAAATATGGGTATTGCGCACCTGCCATTTTCGCATGCCAAACTTGAGATTTACTAACCCTTTTTGTATTCCTTGAATAGATCTTTCCAATGAGCTATTGTACGCCCCAAATGGATATTGTATGCAAAAGTTACAACCCCGGGAAGTTGATGTACTAACTTACCCAAACGGGGCCCACATAACTTTTGGCGCTTCATCTCCTAGGGTTAGGTTTTTTTATGTTTGGGATTCTTTCCCTCATGCTTATTATAAATGGGCCCTTTCGGCCTCTCTTTGTATTTATGTTGGCACGAATGAGCATAGCGGCCACGTCTCTTCTTAGAGATAGCAGCTACCACCATTCCAGCTATTGTATTTTACAGTCTGTTCTATTTTCGCTATTTAATAGAACGTGTGTTTACTGTATCACTGTGTTCTTTACAATATATATCTGTATATGATTCTGTATATGCTATCTTATTTCGTTCCTGCATAAATATGGATCAGTGGTGTCAGAGCGGTCTGCTCTTTGATTGTTTCTCGGTGCATGTCCCCGACGAGGTCAGGATACAGAGAGTTGGGTCTCGAACTAGTTTCACTTTTGGAAGACCACTCTTGCCGCCCCAAAAGGCCTCCCATGGTGAAAGAAAAGAGAGACGACGGAGCAGTAGATCCTATCAAGTCGTTTCTTGAGGAAGCCCTCGCGCGAGAGAGGAACGGGACGATGGATAATTTCGCCCAGATCCTTCGACGCATGCACACGGCAACAGATACACCTTCGACAAGCAGCCGTTTCGGAGATGTGACTCCCTTCAAGGTAAAAGTTAACTTTGATATCTCTTTATTTGAAGGCCAGATCGATGTTGATGCCATAGATAAATGGTTGAATCTACTAGAAGGGTATTATTTTGTCCACAATTTTTCGGACAAGGAAAAGATCGTCTTTGCGCTCCTCAAGGCCGTCCCCCGTGTCAAAAATTGGTGGGAAACTTATTGTGAGAAAAACTCATCGGACGAGCCTGGATTGTTTGAATATTCCAATCCCACTTGGGCCTCTTTTATAGATGTCGTCAAGGAACAATACTACCTTGTTGGAAACTATGATGACCAGTACACAAAATGGACCATTCAGCACCAAGAGAGGGACCAAATGGTGTTGGAGTACACAAACAAATTTCATACCTTGCGCACAAAGCTGGGTATCAAGGACTCCGAGCGGCACCTAGTACTGAAATATCGCAATGTCCTACACCAGTACATATGAAAAGAGATGGATTTCCTAGAAATATCTTCACTCAGATCCGCCTATCGATATGTTGCAGAAATTGAGAAGAAATTTCAGCAAAAGAACAAGCATGACTTTGGACCTGCGTAGAAGCAGGGCAAAGGAAACTCTGGCTCGCAGAACACGGGGTAGGGAAAGGACAACCAGTCCCAACCACAAGCCAAGAAGGGTAACGAAAAGACAAAGAAGGACACCGAGAAGTGGTGCGAGTTCCACAAAAGCCCCTGGCACAACACTGATGAATGTCACTCAAAAAGGTCATTGGTGGCTGAGATCAAAGCTTTAGAATCAGATCCCAGTTCTGATTCTGACTCAGAACCTAATTTCACAGCCACGCGAAAAGGGAAGCAGATCATTGATGCAGAACCCAGTGTCGTTGTTTCCACCACACAGATTCAACCAGAGGAACCTGAAGAGTCGAAGGCAGACGAGCGCCTTTTCCACTCACAGATGTGGCTGAAGGGAATTCCCCTACACTTTGTTGTGGACAGCGGCAGCCAGATGCACTTGATCTCAACAGAAGTCATCAAGAGGCTGGAGCTACCAATAACACCACACCCACAACCATTACCATTGGATGGCTAAGCCAAGGACGAGGGATCCGTGTCAGTCACCAATGTCACCTACCATACGGCATCAAGCCCTTCAAAGATGAGGTATTGTGTGATGTGGCCCCACTTGAAGCATGTGATGTTCTTTTAGGATAGAGATATATGTGGAAGCGTCATGCTGTATATGAATTACGACCTCGCCATGTCATTGTCACTTTGGGAGGATAGCTCTATCGGATACAAGAGATAGTTTCACCTACCCCAACCAAGCAGGGCAGGAAGATAATCTCCCACACTGGGAAATTTTCCCTATTCGCAATTGCCATCGAAGGAGAACATCAAATCGCAGAGACATCCACAACCTTTTCCCATTATCCCTCTACTCAACAGAAACAAGAAAAAAAGAAGTCCAGTGCAGCATCGCTTATTCGAGTACCTTTGTTGTGCAAGGCCACGCATTCAAGGTGCTTCCCCAAAAAGAAACCATCCACACCAGTGCAGACCAAGGATACCACAACAACCAAAACTGTTGAACAGCTCCAGCATAGCCAGCAACAACAATTACAACCCTTTGAATATTTCAAAGAAAGGCAACATTTTCGCTTCAGCAAACGCCGCACCAGGAGCTCAACTCAACACAGAGTTCGACATATGATAAGGGATTTAACGCAATGGATACCATTGCTTCCTAAGGAGGGAGGATTGATCCAGGTGGATATCGGTGGTGGCCCACCTCTTCCTACTGGCTCAAAACAGTCTTCTGGCAATTTTGGTAAATTACTATTTTTAGAAGTTTTTCGGGTCCTGAACTTTTGAAGCCATTTCGAGGCCCTGAACGACATTTTTTCGGCGTCGAATTCTCAGGAAAATATGGGTATAGCGTGCCTACCATTTTTCACGTGCTAGAATCAATATTTGCTGACCCTTCTTGTAGTCCTTGAATAGATATTTCCAACGAGCTATTGTACGCCCCAAATGGATATCGTATGCAAACATTACGACCCCGGGAAGTTGATGTACTAACTTACCCAAACGGGGCCCACATGACTTTTGGCACTTCATCTCCTAGGGTTAGGTTTTTGGATGTTTGGGATTATTTCCCTCGTGATTATGATAAATGGGCCCTTTCGGCCTCTCTTTGTATTCATCTTGGCACGAATGAGCATAGCGGCCACGTCTCTTCTCAGAGATAGCAACTACCACCATTCCAGCTATTGTATTTTACAGTCTGTTCTATTTCCGCTATTTAATAGAACGTGTGTTTACTATATCACTGTGTTCTTTGCAATATATATCTGTATATAATTCTGTATATGGTATCTTATTTCGTTCCTGCATAAATCCGGATCAATGGTATCAGAGCGGTCTGCTCTTTGATTGTTTCTCGATGTATGTCCCCGACGAGGTCAGGATACAGAGAGTTGGGTCTCGAACTAGTTTCACTTGGGGAAGACCACTCTCACCGCCCCAAACGGCCTCCCATGGCAGAAGAAAAGAGAGACGACGGAGTAGTAGATCCTATCAATTCATTTCTTGAGGAAGCCCTCGCGGGACAGACGAACGAGACGATGGATAATTTCGCCCAGATCCTTCGATGCATGCCGACGGCAACAGATACACCTTCGACAAGCAGTCGTTTCGGAGATGCGACTCCCTTCAAGGTACAAGTTAACTTTGATATCCCTTTATTTGAAGGCCAGATCGATGCCGATGCCATAGATAAATGGTTGAATCTACTAGAAGGGTATTTCGCTGTCCACAATTTTTCTGATAGGGAAAAGATTATCTTTGTGCTCCTCAAGGTCGTCCCCCATGTCAAAAATTGGTGGGAAACTTATTGTGATCAAAACTCATCAAACGAGTCTGGATTGTTTGAATATTCCAATCCCACTTGGGCCTCTTTTCTAGATGTCGTCAAGGAACAATACTACCCTGTTGGAAACTATGATGACCAGTACACAAAATGGACCATTCTGCACCAAGAGAGGGACCAAACGGTGTCGGAGTACACCAACAAATTTCATACCTTGCGCACAAAGCTAGGTATCAAGGACTCTGAGCGGCACCTAGTACCGAAATATCACAGTGGCCTACACCGGTACATACGAACAGAGATGGATTTCCTAGAAATCTCTTCACTCAGATCCCGCCTATCGATATGTTATCAAAATTGAGGAGAAATTTCAGCAAAAGAACAAGCGTGTATTTGAACCTGTGCAGAAGCAGGGCAAAGGAAAATCTGGCTCGCAGAACACGGGGCAGGGAAAGGACAACCAGTCCCAACCACAAGCCAAGAAGGGTAACAAAAAGACAAAAGGACACCGGGAAGTGGTGCGAGTTAGACAAAATCCCCTGGCACAACACTGATGAATGTCGCTCAAAACAGTCATTGGTGGCTGAGATCAAAGCTTCAGAATCAGATCCCAGTTCCAATTCTGACTCAGAACCTAATTTCACAGCCGCACGGAAAGGGAAGCAGATCATTGATGCAGAACCCAGTGTCGTTGTTGCCACCACACATATTCAACCAGAGGAACCTGAAGAGTCGGAGGCAGAGGAGCGCCTTTTCCACTCACAGATGTGGCTGAAGGGAATTCCCCTACACTTTGTTGTGGACAATGGCAGCAAGAAGAACCTGATCTCAGCAGAAGTCATCAAGAAGCTGGAGCTACCAATAACACCACACCCACAACCATACACCATTGGATGGCTAAGCCAAGGACGAGGGATCCACGTCAGTCACCAATGTCGCCTACCATACGTCATCAAGCCCTTCAAAGATGAGGTATTGTGTGATGTGGCCCCACTTGAAGTATGTGATGTTCTTTTAGGAAAGCCATATATGTTGAAGCATCATGATGTATATGAATCACGACCTCGCCGTGTCATTGTCACTTTGGGAGGATAGCTCTATCGGATACCAGAGATAGTTGCACCTACCCTAACCAAGCAAGGCAGGAAGATAATCTCCCACACTGGGAAATTTTCCCTATTCACAATTGACACTAAAGGAGAACATCATATCACAGAGACATCCACAACCTCTTCCCATTATCCCTCTACTCAGCAGAAACAAGAAAAACAGAATTTCAGTGCAGCATCGCCTATTCAAATACCTTTGCAATGCAAGGCAATGCATTCAAGGTGCTTCCCCAGAAAGAAACCATCCACACCATTGCAGACCAAGGATACCACAACAACCAAAACTGTTGAACAGCTCCAGTGTAGCCAACAACAACAATTACAAGCCTCTGAAGATTTCAAAGAAAGGCAACCTTTTCGCTTCAACAAACACCGCACCAAGAGCTCAACTCAACACAGAGTTCGACATATGATAAGGGATTTAACGCAATGGAGACCATTGCTTCCTAAAGAGGGAGGATTGATCCAAGTGGATATCGGTGGTGGCCCACCTCTTCCTACTGGTTCAAAACAGTCTTCTGGCAATTTTGGCAAATTACTATTTTTAGCAGTTTTTCGGGTCCTGAACTTTCAGAACCATTTTGAGGCCCTAAACGACGTTTTTTCGGCATCGAATTCTCGGGAAAACATGGGTACTGTACGCCTGACACTATTCGTGTTCCGAACTCGAGATTTTCTAACCCTTTTTGTATTCCTTGAATAGATCTTTCCAACGAGCTATTGTACGCCCCAAATGGATATCGTATGCAAAAGTTACGACCCCGGGAAGTTGATGTACTAACTTACCCAAACGGGGCCCACATGACTTTTGGCGCTTCATCTCCTAGGGTTAGGTTTTTGTATGTTTGGGATTCTTTCCCTCATGCTTATGACAAATGGGCCCTTTAGGCCTCTCTTTGTATTCATCTTGGCACGAATGAGCATAGCGGCCACTTCTCTTCTCAGAGATAGCATTTACCACCATTCCAGCTATTGTATTTTACATTATGTTCTATTTCCGCTATTTAATAGAACGTGTGTTTATTGTATCACTGTGTTCTTTGCAATATATCTCTGTATATGATTTTGTATATGCTATCTTATTTCATTCCTTCATAAATCTGGATCGTGTGTATATAGTTCTTTGATATCTCCTTTGAACCAACATAGGTGAGATCATAACCAAATGAACTATGACATGATGGTGGTGGCTTGGACTTCAAATTAGCTCCAAGAATTGATAGATGGTTTTTTGTGATCTCCTTTGAACCATCAGGGGTGATATCAAAACCAAAATCACCAAAATATGCCTAAGACTTGAATCCAAGTGAATGGTAGTGTCCTCCATCTTCAATGAAACTTTGGGAACATGTTCCAATGATCAAATAGAAGTACATAGGAAGCATGTGATCAAGGAGGGTGAATTCATCACCTCCAAACTCTGATTTAACCTCCAAATCATTCAATAGATCATCATTCTGCACACCAGCAGACTCATGTGAAAGAGAGGATTTAAGAACCTCTTCAGATTCTAGAGTATGAACTGGCTTATCTAGCTCGGAATTCGAATTGGAAAACAATGAGAACATGAGTGTGGAAGCTGCAGCTTATTCTTCATCTCGAAAAACTTCATCATGAGATATGATTGAGGCCGAGACATAATTAGATAGAAAACTTAAGGAGGTATCACTAGGTTTGTTCTCCAAATAATTTGCACCAATCTCTTATTTTGCTTTCCAAATGATTTTTCCAGTTGACCTCATAGATAACTTGGATATTCAGCAGTTTCAATGAGGTAGCACGTACTAGGAGACATAGCAATACACATTTCTCCAAAGGCTCTGTCACAGTCATTTAGCCAATCATTCTCCTCTTCATAGGAAGAAAAATCTCTCATAACACCAATACACATATCAAAAATACCATGTCTCTTCAAATACGCTATCATCTTTGGTTTCCACTCATCATAGTTGAATGGAGAGAGAGGAGGAATTGATTTCAGATGCATGGAAGTTGTTGTAGAATACCTGCAAAAACAATGGAAAATATCTACTGCTACAACTGCAGAAAACTGCTGCTGAACTAAAAAAAAATCGAATAACCTGCAAAAAACTCTCAATTTTTGGAGATAGACTACTACTGAGCACTTCCTTAGGACAGTAGGCACTTTTATCCAGATCCTTCACACCTGGCTAGACCTCATTGGATTTCTCCAATGAATTCAATGCAAGCACCAGGATTTGCTGTGGAAATCCAGAGGCTTCTAGTGCACTACTTAAAGCAGTTGCTCAACCTATTCGCTCATGGGATCTGATACCATGTGAAATTCTATGTCACATCATATCTAAGAGCGAAGGATACCTCACAAAGAAAGAATGAGAAGAAAAGTTGAATAAGAGTGAAAACTGCAGTAAAAAAGAGCAGAAGAATAACTATGCAGTAGAACTCATATAGAAGCACAATAATGTCACACTACTCAATTATTAGTATAATGAATAATTATAATACAATGGAGAGAATTCAAATCATGCAAAATAATTCGAACCTCAGTTGGTCTAGCATAGGGATTATAACCACTGGAGTGCTCCGGAAGACTCAAACTCAATTGAACTTAACCTAAACTCAGCTAACTGAAGTCACAATCAGTTAACTGACTAAGGAAGGCGAAATAGTGAGTTTTTCATGCATGTCAATAAAAAATGGGTGCATGAGGCCACAATCAGTGGCATCCAGAGCTCCAACTCCCCACAAGAGTCAGCTAACTCAGGTGGACTGCACTGGAACACTCAATTGGTTCCTATAAAATAGGGAACTGACTGAAGTGGTTCTAAAATGATGCATGCATGGCTCATAAGGTGGTAGATGGATCCTGGATGACATCTGCACACCACTAGGGGGAAAATGACATCATCAACAACTAGGAAAAATAAATAATGCTAGGTAGGACAAGGATGGAGTATTGAAATATCCTAACACTTACAACCTATTTCCCTAGTATCTCTTATGAGATGATGGGGTCCCCTCCAAAAATAATTGTACGTTACCTTTACGCTTGGTTTCCCTCTCTAGGTTGGAAGTATTGGCTTAAGAGATGGTACATTTATTGTCTTAGGGTAAAAGGCTAAGCTTCGGGAAGTTTGAGCATGAAAGAAATACCTCTTTTGAAAGAAACCATCTTCAAAATTTGGCTAAGGCAAAGGAAGGCCGTCAGTGCAGTTTAACCATAAAAATCCGACACTTCACAGTGATAGTGAAAAATCCACTAGCACATCACAATGATAGCAAAAAATGCATTGAAACTTCACATAGATAGTCATTTGTACATTGATACATCACAAAGAGGTGACTTTTGCACTGATGTGTCACCACTCATGAAACTAAAGTATCAAAGTGTTGTGGAACTTATGCCAACACAGCGCAAGATATAGTTCCAAAAACCTCGATGCCTCATCAAAATACGCTATAGACGACGGAAGCACGAGGGTAATGTCGATAGTAACCCTAAAATCGCCAGCATATCAACACTTTGTTACGAAGAAACTGTTGACATATCGGCACTCTATTAAGAAGAAACTAATAACGAAGATACTCGGCAAGCAGCGCATAAGTTTGTGAAGCACCGAAAGGTGCATAGAAGTAATGTGTATGAAGTTTCTATGTAGGCACATTATCAACAAAATAAATGCAAATGAATGGTGCTAGAGGGTGCTCTACCAATGACTCATTTTCTCAACAAATACTTAATGAAAAAATTGCCAATGTAGTGCCCACTTATTGAGAAAATCACCAAAAATGGCATAACTCATGTGATGGATCTCATTGAAAGTGTGCACCGATGAAGTGGTGAATAGGAAAGAGAAACAACATCGACAAGTCGCATATATAGTCGCTAAAACATCGACAATGTTCTAAAGAAAACGATGATTATATAAGCAAGGCCTCTATCCTATTGGGAATTATTTGTTTATTTGTCGAGGAGTAGGGATGACAAGTGGAAGGTTACATGTTCTTGGCGAAATCAACCACCAATCCCAGGTAAGTGAACCTACCTTTGATCTTCATCAATTTTAAAAACATAGTTGTAATTCCTTCACCCCTCACCCTCACCAGTATACCTCCACCTATTAGTTTCCCACACTACGCCATTTATGGGAGTGCTTGATCCCTTTGAATCCCTACCCTGATCCCTATCCCCAATTTTCCAAGAAAGTGTATCACTCCCAATACAAGCCTTGTGATTTGAACCCCACGATAGCCATAGAAAGACCTCGAATGTTTACAAGGGAAAGATCTCCTCCCAAAAACATTGGCATCGAATGATACTAAGGAATATATAACCTAGTTTATGTTTGAGATTTACACAAAATGTTCCACTTAGAAGAACCCTAACCCCCCCTTCCTTGTGTCATGACCTTGTGCTTCAAGATGACTGATTTGTCAAATAAAGAAGAGAAGGGGGGGCAGATGTATTTTAACCTTCCTGAGAATAACAAGCCCTAGGATTAACACAAGAGAAATGCCGATTATGTCGATCATCGAAGCAAGGTTCACCGGTTTTTATTCAAAACTTTTTTCTATCCCTCTAATCCTTTACACTTCATTAACATTGATTTAACTAAAAATAAAGTTTGAGGAAGAACCAAGTAATTATAGGGTAAAAAACAATATGAGTTTAACTTATCTAGCACTCTTTTGAATTCATAATAGCACCTTGGTCTTCTTTCCATCTCACACATTGACAAAGAAATATTTTTAGATAACCTATTATTTAAAACACCATGGTTCACAACTTTGTGGGTTGGCAAACTAGAAACTTTGCTTGTCTAGGTTCATTGGTAAAATTTGTTGTTTGTGCTTTCTAGTTCTTTACATGGATTTTGATTATGACACCGATGATTCACATGAGGAATTTATGCCTTATAGATGGATAATGATCCAAATCATGGCTATCCATGATATATCATAGGAAGAAGATATGGGTGAAGAAAAGGAGGAGGTAACACAGATGCTGCAATACGATGACACTAAAAGCGACACAAAAGTGGAACCAGGGTACAGTTGGGGTCAAATTACCAATTGTTCAAAATTGAAGAGCGCCACGGTCTTGATATAGAATACAATGAGGTCCTACCTACCTATATATTAGAACATCAAAAGATCTATTCCACATAAGGTAACGAGAAGATTCAAAGTCTTACCTTATGGTGAGGTTATATGGTGGTTAATGTCGAACGTAGATGTCAACAATAGGACCATGAAGAATGACATTGGAGAATTTATTGCTTCTTTCCAGCCACCTACATTGAATAGTTGCTATAAATTTCTAGTATCAGATATAAACTTAACACCTAAGTGGGTCACCACGCTCAATATTGATTATATGGAATTTATAAGGCAAGCATGGGTTAAAAAAAAGAAATTCCAGGTAAGAGAAGATGGTCTTTATCAAGCTTAATTATTGAGGATGCCTTACAGGATTATTGCATCACGCTTATGTAGACTGTATGGTGAAAAAAATGTGTTTCATTTTCATATAAGATGGTTACCCTTGTTCTATCATGTTACATCACTAAGCACAAAGTTAAACTCAATTTCCATACTTTCATCAAGCTTAATGGATGTGGTCATGAACACACGGGTCAATTTGGCTAAACAACAATCTAAATTTCACATGTCTTATTATTCGCTAGATGTAGTATGTGCCACAAACAGTTTCCCTAGTATGGGATGAAGATGGGTACCCACAGAACCTTTGGTGCACATGTATTGCCAAACAATATGGGAGCATAAATATGTCATCTATTATAATCATATATGTGAATAATTCATCATGCCATTATATGTACTGATATATAAAAAAATTGTTGGGGAACCTCTTCCCATTGAACCATAGAATAGAAAAGATAATAATAGAAGGGAACTATATTCCAAGAAAAGAGGCGGTGTGTAAAGACACCGTTATAACACTTAATCACAGCGCATTATGATCATAACATATCAATGCATTACCATAAGTCAATATAATTTGATATTAACATAACCCATAGGTTTGTTCTTTTATAGTCTCCAAATCTAACAAACTTCCTTGAAGTGAGTAGGATCTAGTCCAAAAATAGGGTTCATTGGTTCTAACTATTTCTACAAAGTCCACAACATCCCATAGATTAGTTAGTTGTTCTAGTCGATTTAACCATGGCCTCATCGACCATTCAGTCAACTGATTAGTTGAATACTTAATCGAGCCTCCAGTTGACTACTCTACTAGTTGAATATTGTTTATTGATTGATTGTCTCCAAAATATCTAGAGATGTGATGAACCTACATAACCTTAGGTTCCAACACCCCCCATCAGCACAATGCTCTAGAGATTCAGGAGGTGAAATTGTGTTCTCTAAACACCCCCCATAATTGTAGTTTCCTTAATCCCAAGCATAGCTCAAAGTTTCAGAAACTTATCTTATAGTATAGGCTTCGTAAAGATATCAATGATCTGATCATCTATCTTGCAATAAACAAGTGAGACAACATTGTCATGTACCACGTGTCTCAAATAATGAACATGAAGTTCAACATGCTCCATTTTGTTGTGAGCAACGGGATTATCCGCAACCTGTATTGTACTGTGATTGTCACAATGGATAATAGTTAGGGCTTGAACAAGAAAACCAAGCTTTGTTAAAATCTAACGAATCCAAATTGCCTTTGTACATGCGTTGATAGTGCCATGGTATTATAATTCTGTAGTCGAAAGAGAGACTATGTTATGTTTCTTATACAATTAGAACAAGGCTCCAAAACTCAGTTGAAACACATAAGCAGAAGTGTAATTTTAGTCATTAATGTCACCTCCCTAATCAGAATCAGTGAACCCAACTAGCAGATTTATACTGCGATAATACTTAATGACATACTAATAAGTTCCTTTAATATAACAAATAATTATTTTTGTATATTTCCAATGGTTTTCTTGAGGATCCTGCATGAACCGAGAAACCACACTAACATCAAAGGAGAGACCAATTCAACTATGAGTTAAGTAAATCAGTCTACCAACCAACTATCGATAAAGAGTGGCGTCGACTCGCGGAGGGCCACAGTCCTTCGACAACTTTACGTTCGGCTGATAAGGTGTAGCACAAGACTTACAATCATCCATTTTGAATCATTTCAAAAGATCCAAAGCATATTTTGGTTGATAAACAAAGATACCATCATCCATTTCAAAACTTGAATGCCCAAAAATAAATGAAACATACCAAGATAAGTCATTTCAAAGGTATCTTCTAGTTGTTTCTTCAAACCCAAAATCATATTGACATTATTTCCAACTATGAAAAAATCATCAACATACAATTCCACAAGCAAGCTATCACCATGAACATGTAATACATAAATACTATGATCATATTCACAATGTTTGAAGCCAAGATTAATGAAGAAATGATTAATCTTCTCATACCAATCTCAAGGTGCTTGTTTCAAACCATACAATGACTTCTTCAGTCGAAAAACAAGACCATAATCTATCACAAAACCAGGTGGTTGTTCCATATAGATTTCTTCAGACAAATATCCATGAATAAAATCACTTTTAACATCCATTTGAACAATTTCTCATCCAAAACGAGCCTTATGGCATTCAACGACATTGTTGGAGGTAAACTTGGTCTTGTAGACTCATTGACACTTCACAACATTCTTTTCTTGTGGTCGAGGAATGAGTTCCCAAGTCTGATTCTTGTTCAAAGAATCAATTTCAAAATCCATAGTGTTTTCCCATCTAGGCACTCCTAAGCATAAGCATAAGTGTCCATATCATAGGTTTCAAGAATATGTTCCATCAGTGCAACATTGCCATGTTGTTTTTTACTACGATTCTACCAACCAACATTAGCATCTCTAGTATCAAGTCCAATAGCTTCAATTGTTTTAGCATCCCACCAAGGTAGACAAGTCGGCGATGAATTAGGTTGGTCATGGTTAGTCAAATGAGCAGGAGGGTAGAACTTTTTAGTTAGTGTGGACCGATTACCAAGTGACTCGGGAGTATAATTCGTCGTTTTGGTAGAAGCTTCAAGGAAGGATGCAATTGATCCAAATTCTTCAATAAAATAAAATGAATCATTGTGAAATAGACCAGAGGAGGAGTTCAGCAACTTATTACCTATTCTCATCAAATCTCACATTTTTGCTCAAAATTATATGTTGTTTGACTAGGTCAAACAATTGATAGGTTTTTGAGTCATCATAATATCCCATCATGATGCAAGCATGACTCTTTGCATCTAATTTCTTCATGTAGTTATCACTAATATGCGCCCAAGAAACACATCTGAAGGTTTTGAGGTGTCCAATAGAGGGTTTCCTTCCATTCCACTTCTTGATGGAGTCATGTCACAAACATCTCTAGTCAGAACAAGGTTCAGATGATAGTTTGAAAGTAAACAACTTCTGCCCAAAATTTAGTCAAAATATCTTTGGTATGTAGTAGGCACCGGGTCATTTCTTCCAAAGTATGATTCTTCCTCTTTGCAACTCCATTCTACTAAGGGTTGTGAGGGACAAATCTCTACCAAGAAATACCATTTTGCAATAGATATTCCTTTAACTATCAACTCATGTATTCTCCACCATTTTATGATCTCAAACATTTGATGGGTCAGCTGCATTGATTTTAAGCCAATGCCCTAAATTCCTTGAATCTTTCAAATACATGACCCTTATTCTTCAAGAAATATACCCAAGAAAATATAGATAAATCATCAATAAAGGTAAAAATATACTTTGCACCTGCTAATGAAGGTTTGTTCATGCAACAAAGATCACTTTGAACAAGTTCCAATCGGTCTTGTGCTCGCCATGCTTTCCTAGAATCAAAGGGTACCTAATGATGCTTTCTAAGCACACTTCCTCTACAAAATCCATCAGGTGGAATAATTTTTGGGAGACCAATAACCATATTATTTGTTACCATCATCTTCAAACTTCGAAAGTTCAAATTCCCAAGTCATTCATGCCAAATTCAACTTATGTCTTTAATCGAAGTAATGAGTGCATCCAATCCAGTCTACCAAAAATCATGCTTAGAAGAATATTAGAACTTGTAAATTCCATATTTGGGATCTAAATATCTCGAACCAATAGTCACCCCCCCAAGACTCAGATCCTTTACAGTAAAGCGATCTGACCAAAAATCAACAGTCTTCTTAGTATGTGTAGGTTGTGCAACCGACAACAAATTTGCGCTCAAGTTAGGCACATGATAGAAATTGGATATTCAACCAAGCCAACATTAAACATCAATGATTCCAGTAACCATGATAGTATAATCATAGGCTACATAAATCTTATGTTTTAGAGCTCCACTTAAGGAATAAAACAAAGAAACATCCTTATCCATATGATGAGTACAATCATAATCGACTATCCATTATGTCTGAGTGGTATGGGCATGTAATGCCTTGGAAATGCTAACATAAAAGGTATATTTTTTATGTAGGTTGGTTAATCAACTAACTAGTCAACACACCTTCTTCAATATGCTTGACCTTTTCTCCAAGTCCTTTGTCTTCTTCCAACAAGTTTTCTCGACATGTCCCACCTTTCCACAATAGTGGCAAGCTTTCTTCTTTTAATTCGTCTGCATTGATGTCAACTCATCGGCCTTTCCCCTAATAGGTTGGTCGATACATTTTGGTCGATGATCCGATTGACCATGTTCTTTATAATTTTGCTTAAAACTTTTTTTTGAGAAAGTGAGCCTATTGTTTGTTACCAAGCTTCCCTTATTCAAGCGACTTTTGTTGGTATTTAATCAACCAATCACAAAAGATATCAAAGGTGAATCCCATACCATATTTCCTGCATAACATCCAATTAGCATGAAATGAAGAGAAGAACACATCATAAGGTTTCATCATATTCATCAAGACCAATTCAATGAGTTATCCATCCTTCTTCAGAAAACACTGACCACATTCACCCAATTTCAACTGTATATCCTTGATGCGAGTTAAATAGTCCTCAATCCTTTCAAAGGAATGGGTTTCCAGAGAGATCAATTCTTTATCTATCTACATTACTTGACTTTCATTAACATTGTTGAACAATGACTTCAACTTACTCTAGATGGTATGAGGATAGATGATCCCTCTTGTATGAAAGAAAATCTCCCTTGAAATGTAGGTCGTGATGACCCCAACAAACTCATCCTTCTTTCCATCAATGACAAACTTAGACTCATCATCTCTTAGATATAGAATAAAAACCTTAGTATATTTCCGCAGTCACTTGATTTTCAACAAATTTTCCATGTCTAGCACCCATATTGCATAGTTGTGTCCATTCAAAACAACAGGTTCTATCTTGGAAGTCATCCTTTTGATCAAATAAATATGATCCAATTTTAAGAAGAGGTATCAATCGACAAATCTTCAGCCTAGAGTCGGTCAACCCTAGATTCAACTTAGCATGATTCATAGATAATAGGCTAGGTCAAAACCAATAGCTATGATACCATGTTAGAGAACCTCTTCACATTGAACCATAGAATAAAAAAGAAAATAACAAAAGGGAACTGTATTCTAAGAAAAGAGGTGGTGTCTAAAGAAATTGTTACAATACTAAAGCACAATGCATTATGATCAAAACATCAGAATGCATTATTATAAGTCAATGAAAGTTGATATTAACACAACCCATAGGTTCGTTCTTTTATAGTCTCCATATCTAACAAAATTCCTTGAAGTGAGGAGGATCTAGTCCAAAAATAGGGTTTGTTGGTTCTAATTGTTTCCACAAATTCCTCAATGTCACATAGATTAGTCGGTTGTTATAGTCAACTAGACCATGGCCTTGTCACTCGATTAGTCAACCTCTCAATAGAGCCTCCAGTCGACTGCTTTGCTAGTCAATTGTTGTCTATCGATTTATTTTTCCTAGAATATCTAGAGGTGTGACGAACCATCATAACCTTAGGTTCCAACACAAACAACCAAATGCATGTTAGATAATTCCATTGAGGAGGTGACAAAGTTAAGAGACTATTCTTGATGGAAGAAGGCACTTATATGCATATTTATGGTGGTTCACAAGAACCCCACATACTGCCCAAGTATGTCACAGACTATATGGTTTTGAAAGAAATAGTAAGACATATTTTCATCAACTGAATTGGGGTTGCCTTATCCAAACCCAAGAAGGCTTCATGGCCACCTTTTCCTATAGTTATAGGATCTACAAAATGGCCTGAGTCAAGGAATCCAAAGAGTTGATAAATGATCTAAGTTTTTTTCATTTTGGGGAAGAAAAGTTTAGACATAATGACAATAAGAAGAAGGTGTTAAATCATTGTTCATATGTGAGATATAGCTGGCCTTATATAAATGAATTATTTGTAGAACAAGAGATATTTGGATGGGACAAAACCCTCGAAGAATTGGATAGAATAATGAAAAAGGGAAAATGTGTCTCAGGAAAGTTTGGCACTGAGAAAGAAAAGAAATAAAAGCAAGTAGAATAAGAGGCCCAAAAAGAGGATAAGAAAAAATAGAGTAAATTCAGAAATAGATAGAAGAAGCTCAAACAAGATAGGAATAAGAGCATAAGAACAAAGCTCATGAGCAAATCCAAGCAAAATCCCAGCAGAGGGAACAAGATGAGAGAGCTCAAGAGAATGCTCAAAGAAAGAAGTAACAAGAAGAGAAAGAGCAACAAGAGAAATAAAAGCTAGCATAAATATGGAGGAAGGATGAAGAGGAACAAAGACAACATGAAGAAGTTCAAGATAGCGGTATGCATGATATGGATGTAGAGATAGTTGCTACAAGTACAAATGTCTTTCTCACTGGTGAACACTTCCCATTAAAGGAATTAGGAATAGGCTTATATACACCATCTAAAAAGGACTTTGTGTCCCAATTGAGTTCTTTCGTTTTTGATAAGCAGGAGAGGAAAATAGATCAAAGAACTCACGAGAAATTGAAGTTGTCAGCACATCCAAAAATGAAGATAACTGTTGAAACACCAATGATCACAAGCATGGATCAAGTACCTAATATTGTAGCCTCAGTAAATGTCGCTACTGCGTTTTCTATTGAGTTTAACATGCAAAATTGGAGTGATGATCTAGCAAGGGCATAGAGAAAGATTATCCTTTTGGAATATCAAATCTTAGAAGCCTGAAGAGAAGAAGTAGAGTTACATCACGAGCATGATGCATTACTCACCAAATAGGAGAAATTAGTTGCCCAAGTGGAAATATTGGAAGATGAAAAGGAAGCATTAGTTTCCCAAGTGGAAATCTTGGAGGGTGAAAATGAAACATTAGTTGCTCAAGTAGAAAGATTGAATAATGAAAAAGGAGAGCTAGCAACTGAAGAAAAAAGTTATAAGGTGAAAAGCATAATTTGGTAGAATTTCATACATATTCTACCTCTTTGCAACAAGACTTCTTTCATATGCAGGAGAAATTTACAAACAAATCCAAGAAATACAAAACTTTGCAGCACGATTGAAGGTTGTAATCGAGGAAGATAAGAAACAAGATAGTGAAATTGACAATGTCAAGTTAAATCTAGGCTACATAACCACTTCGCAACAACAAGTAGCTGAGACACCTTCAAACCTTCCAAGGAGGACTCTTCAAGAATCCCATATTGATTATCCTATCGTTTCGACCTATAAAAAAGTTGGCTTATCTTTGCAAAAGGAAGCTTCTACGTCGTCGAAAAAATGTGAACGATTGCATCTAGGGGCAGATAAGGTGATGGAAAGATGCCAACTCCCATCTCTAGGCACCATCAGTGATCCTACATATAAATAACAAATCCCATTTGATCTGAGAAAGATAAAGGACGAGAAGGATGTGACCATCAAGGGCATTCTGCAGGTCACCTCTCAAGCATTGGCAAGCCATGTCTCGACTCCTACTCGCAAGTTACATGTTATGAATTTATGTAATGCATCCTTTACTATAGGGATGCCTATATTAAATGAATAAGTGATGGTTAATGAAGTTTCTCTAAGGATCATTAAACCATAGTAGCTAAATATTATTTTGTATGATTTTGAGTTGCAGGACTCATTTATGAAATCAAGAGCAACTACTCTTCCTTGAAATAGTGTAATATACAAATTTTTTTTTGTTTCTTTTTGTAGAAAAGTGAGACTCAAATAGGACAAATCATAAAATGAACTCAAAATTCATAACCAATAAAAGGGAATTTGAAGAGTCTCAAAGGATTTACTTTTGTAAAGTCTATAAAGTGGAGTTGAGGAGAAGAGGAAGTGGCTTTTTGCTTTTTGCTTATCCATTTTTGTAAAAGAACTATTTATTGCTTAATGAGAAGGAGAAGCTCGTGGATTCGTGATTTTGCTCAAGAATATTTATGTGATGTGAATGAATGCTTTTGAATTGTTGCATGCTTTGACACATGCAGATATGGAGTAATATTGTTTTAGATTTATGAATGGACTTTTCCTATAGATTTTTGTTCCTTGCTTCATAAGTCATTTATGTTCAATATTTGCTTTCTTTGAGGAGTGTGGTCTGAATGATATGAATACTAGGATTGTTCCAATATTTATAGTTCACTATGTTATTGTTTATCTATTTATTAAAACAACTATTTGAATTGACAATGTAAATGCTCAATATTAATCACTGCTCACCCCCTTTTAAATCTCGCTACTAGTTAGGATAGTTTAATATAGTTATAAATATAAGTCTAGGTTAACTTATTTTTCATTTTATTCCTTACTAATAAAATCCTAAATGGTGGACTAGGACGCAATCGGTGAAACCCTAAACCAATGAATGGTATTCGAGCCAGAATCTAGATGGGTTCCTTATTCCAAACAATTTAAGATCTAATTGGGACTTTATAATGGGGAGAACTGATTCCTATTGATGCAAGGACATTTTTTAGCATCAACAATTGCCTACACTAGGGATGGGTTCTATGATGAGGCATTGGGGCTCTGTCCAAGCAATAACCTTACTAATTGAAGTGCACGGTACCACGAGGTTGATGGGATTATTAGCTTAAGCACGGTACCAACATTTATAATATGGAATCTCATATGATATGCTTTGTTCATGATTGTAAATTGCATGTTTGTCTTTGATTTAAGTTGATTAACACTAGTTGAAACTTGAATTCCCGAAATTCTTTGCATCAAATGTGATAGATTATGTCCTGACTTTAGTTTATTACAGTGTTCCATGCATTATTTGAATATGTGCAGTGTTTTATGTAGACATTCGTTGGTACTCCATTCTGGATGGATCCAGAGATTATTCAGAACTCAGATGGGTACAATGAAAAGGTGTGTGAGCAATGCTACCCAATGCTATGTCATCTATCGCTTAGGTTAATTTCTTCTTGTATTTTACTATTTTTGACATGTCCTCTTAAATAATACAAGCATATATTTCGTCATTATTCATTACTGCTATTGATATGGCTAAGGGAGATCCTCCATTTTCATATCTTCATCCAATGAGAGTTCCATTTTTTATTCCCAAAAATACTCTCCCTTAGGTTTTTCCATGCTTGTTCTTCTTTTTTTCTCCTTTGTCATGTGTGGAACATATGTGTGTGTGTGTCTAAGTGGAAAGAACAATTATTTCACTATTATCCTTTAATAAAATTCAACAAGCAATATTTTTAGGCATGTTGTTGTGGATTGACATACTAAATACATTTTATTCTTGTGATACAGCTTATGGCCATTTTTCTTACCCCATGAAGGAGTTCATTAACTTATGCTTGAAGAAGAATCCTACTGAGCTATATGTTTGTAATATCTTGATCCTTGATGGTGTTCATCACAAATATAATAGATTGTATGGTTAAGAGGCAAGATTATAGACAATTGCAGATAAA
This sequence comes from Larix kaempferi, assembly GCA_027924585.1. Taxonomy (NCBI): domain Eukaryota; kingdom Viridiplantae; phylum Streptophyta; class Pinopsida; order Pinales; family Pinaceae; genus Larix; species Larix kaempferi. The sequence continues at coordinate 3,794,327 of BSBM01000397.1, read as the reverse complement.
AATGCTTTAAATATTGGTTTTGTTATATTGTAGGTAAATAGGATTGTTTTTGGGGTTGTCCATTCACTTACTAAAATAAATATGGATACCCAAAATTTTCTAAATTAAAATGTCAAAACTCTAGTTTTAGAGTATGTTAAATATGATCGGCATAAACTTTCTCATTCTTGGTTGTGTTTCTTTAACAAAATTTCCAGTAACTATAATTCAGTTTGCTCATCCCTAATAAGTTGGTTGTTGGAGATGGTTTGGTATATTTTAATTATGAACTAAGGATGGTCAGAATAATTATCTTAATGAGATGATCATTCAAATATGAATACTCCAAATAATTTGTTTGGGTGGTATTTTAAATGTTTACTAATTACCTAATTGGCATGAACCTTGCATTGGAGACATGTTGGAGGTGAAGGATATGGTCATTATCTTCGACTGTTACCTTCAAATCCACTTTTTATTCCCATGTGATGCACCTGCAACAATTAATTAACAAGAATATGCGAAATAGCAAAAATGACAAAACTCAGAATCACTTTTATATTGATCACAGGCCACTTCGAGGGGGCAACCTCCTTTGAGCAAGCTCAATACAATTAACTTCACCGTGCCTTCATAGGTCTCAACACACACTTATATACTAATTCTAGGCGCCAATACTATGGGTCAAAACCATGGGCCGTTACAAACTATGGATCAACAATACTACGGGCGACTTACAAAGCATATGCGCCAACAACAATAACATAAACTATTGATCAACAAATACTACGGGATGACTTACAAAGCATATGCATCCAACAACAACATACTAACAAAGTAAAGACATGGGTTCCTAACATCCCCTCCCCCTTAAAAAAAGCTTTGTCCTCAAAGCTTTAGATGTGGAAATTGTTGTTGAATCTGAAGGAGTGGTTCCCATGTAGCATCCTCTGGTTGCATGTCGTGCCACTGAATTAAGACCTCTGTGATAGAGTGAGAGCGAAGCTGATGCGTGCGCCGATTGAGGATGGCCTCTGGCTCCAAAAGGATGGATCCTTCATTATCCAGTTCGGGTAAAATCGTTTGTCCACTGATGTTGGTGCCAAGAACTTTCTTCAGACAAGAGACATGAAAGACTGGATGAATGCGGGAAGAAGGAGGAAGTTCCAATTTATAAGCAACGGACCCAATCTTATGAAGAATCCGATATGGCCCATAGAAATTTGGAGCGAGCTTATGACGCCCTTTGAGTTTCAAGGATGATTGTTTGTACGGCTGGAGACGAAGAAAAACCATGTCGTCGACTTGAAAAGTGTGCTCAGAACGGTGCTGATCAGCTTGTTGCTTCATGCGATTTCTTGCCATGTGAAGATTGTCTCGCAAAATGTGAAGAATCTGATCACGGTTTCGAAGGACCGTGTCAACTTCCTGAACTGGTGAACTGGTGGGGGTGTATGGAAGAAGAGCTGGAGGTGCCTGACCATAGACTGCTTCATATGGGGTCATTTTAGAGGCAGTGTGGTAAGAGGTATTGTACCACCATTCAGCGAGAGGGAGCCATTTTGCCCACTGATGTTGTTGTTCCGAGGTGAAGCAACAAAGATAAGTTTCCAAGCATTTATTGACAATTTCAGTCTGACCATCTATTTGTGGGTTATACCCTGAACTCATCTTCAGTTTGGTTCCAGTGTGGTGAAATAGTTCTGTCCAAAAATGACTGGTGAAAGTCGCATCACGATCCGAGACAATGGAAGAAGGGATGCCATGAAGATGAAAGATCTGGTCCAGAAAAATTTGAGCAACGGAGGAGGCTGTATAGGGATGGCTGAGAGCACAAAAATGACTATATTTGGAGAGGCGATCAACCACAACAAGAATCACTGTCTTCCCGCCAGATTTAGGGAGCCCTTCAATGAAATCCATAGAAATATCTGTCCAAATCCGTGTAGGTATGGGCAAGGGTTCAAGCAATCCTGGAAGGAGTGTTGTTTCCCCCTTATTGCGTTGGCAGGTATCACATTCGGCCACCATCTGTTGAATTGTCCTTTTCATGCCCTACCAAAAGAAGTTACGCCGTGCTTGTTCATACGTTTTGAGGAACCCAGAGTGCCCTGTTGATGGAGAAGCATGGAGTTCATAGAAGACAGACTGTTGAAGATCTGTGCTCTGGGGAAGCACTAGATGACCCTTGTATCGCAGAGAAGCACCATCCCAAGAGTAATGTGGTACAGCAGAAGGGTTGTTGGTCAAGCGTTGGATGATTTGAGATAAGGAGGATTCATTGACATAACCCTGTTGAACAGATTGCAACCAATTTGGAACAGGCATAGAAATAGCTGAAAGAGAACCTTGGGCCTCAAATGTGCGAGAAAGAGCATCTGCCACAATATTGTCTTTACCCTTCTTGTAAGTGATCTCATAGTCATAACCCATGAGTTTGCTAACCCATTTCTATTGTGTCGGGGAGGAGACACGCTGGTCCAAGAAATATTTCAGACTCTGGTGATCAGTCTTGATGCAGAAATGATTCCCTAATAGGTATGGGCGCCACTTCTGTACTGCATGCAAAATAGCCATCATTTCCTTCTCATAGGTAGAGGCAACTAGATTCTTACCTGAAAGGGCTTTGTTGGTGAACGCAATGGGGTGTTCATCTTGAAGGAGAACAGCACCAAGTCCATTGCCGCAAGCATCACTCTCAATAGTGAAGGGCTTGGAAAAATCGGGCATAGCTAGCACAGGTGTAGTACACATAGCTTGTTTTAGTTTGTCAAATGCACACTGAGCAACAAGTGTCCATGTGAAGGAATCCTTTTTCAATAGAGCACTTAATGGAGCTGCAATCTTCCCATAATCCTTGACAAACTTGCGGTAGTAGCCAGTCAACCCCAACAAACCACGAAGGCTCTTGAGTGTCTGAGGCGGCGGCCAATTGTTCATGGCATCGATTTTGGCAGGATCCACGCGAACCCCTTGTGCTGAGATAATGTGCCCGAGATACTCAACTTCCTTCTGTCCAAAAACACATTTAGACTACTTGGCATGGAGATGATGGTCAGAGAAAAGTTGCATGACAAGATCCAAATGCTGGAGATGTTCATCCCATGTTTTACTGTAAATGAGGATATCATCAAAGAATACCAGAATGAATTTCCGCAAGTAGGGTCGAAATATTTTATTCATTACGGCCTAGAATGTGGAAGGAGCATTAGTGAGGCCAGAGGGCATGACCAAAAACTCATAATGGCCATCATGTGTGCGGAAAGCTGTTTTAGGGATATCATCCTCATGAACCCGAATTTGATGATACCCAGAACGAAGATCCAACTTGGAGAAAAAGTGAGCCCCATGAAGCTCATCAAGAAGCTCATCAACAATAGGAATTGGAAACTTATCCTTGATGGTGAGGTGATTAAGTGCTCGGAAGTCAATGCAGAGGCGCCATGACCCATCTTTTTTGCGGACAAGAATAACTAGAGAAGAAAAGGAACTAGTGCTTGGGCGAATAATACCTTGCTTCAATAAGTCCCGAACGAGCATTTCAATCTCCATTTTTTGGTGAAATGGGTAGCGATAGGGCCTGATGTTGGGAGGAACGCTGCCAGGAAGGAGCTGAATACGATGGTCTTCTGGCCTGGAAGGTGGCAATCCCACTGGTTCAGCAAAGACACCTGTATATCGATCCAGAATTTGTTGTAGATCCAAAGGAGTAGTGGAGACCGCTGATGGTTGCATCTGGATGGAATGGATCTGAGCGATGACACCATGTGAATTCTTCTTGAGGAGTTTTTCCATGCGATGTGAACTGATGATGCTGAGAGAACCTGGTTGTAATCCTGTCAATGTGTGTTTGTGTCCATTGAGGGAAAACTGCATCCAAAGTTCAGCAAAATCCCATAAGATAGGGCCAAGTGTGCGTAGCCATTGACCGCCCAAAACCACATGGCATCCACCTAAGGGCAAGGCAAACATGTCAGAGCGCAAGGTATAATCTCCCATAGAGATACGCACATTTCGACACTTCCCTTTGCAAGGTAAGGTGCCCCCATTGGCAACCATGACTTCAAAGTTGGAGCAAGGATGGATAAAACAATCAGCTTGTTTGGTGATCCGAGGGTCAATGAAATTATGAGTGCTACCAGAATCAATGAGTATTGTAAGAGGAAGCTTCTTGAAGTAACCCCTGACCCGCATTGTTTGGGGGGTGGTGATTCCAGCTAAAGCATGGAGAGATATCTCTGGCTGGTCATCCTGAGACGGAGGGTCAATAGGCGGTTCCTGAATGTCGACCGGAGCATCCAGTGTTTCTGGATCTTCGTCACCAATTTCAGAGGTAGGCGGAGACTCCACATCCAAGATATAGAGATTTTGTTGAACACATCTATGTCCCCGAGTGAATTTCTCATCACAATTATAGCAAATCCCCTTTTCTCTGCGTGCTTGCATCTCTGTTTCAGACAAACGCTTGATAGGAGTCGGTCGAGGAGCCTGCGGTATAGGTGGTCGCTGAGAACCCATATTTCGGAAGGGAACAAAAGTGGGCTTGGAGCGTTGTTGGGCTGCAATCTTGTCTTCTGCCAACTTAGCCAACCCTAGTGCTTCCATCATTGTTTTGGGAAAGAACATTTTGACCTCAGAGCGGATGGCATCCTTTAGACCACTGATAAAACAACTCCGCTAAAAGTCATCAGACAATCCTTCGGTGTGGTTGGGTAGATTCTCAAATTCAGTTTGATACTCTCTCACAGTGCCAATTTGGCGAAGTTTAGTGAGGGATCCTGTGAAGTCATCAAAATCACTAGGACCAAATCGTTGCAAAAGGAGCTGGCAAAAGTCTGGCCATTTGGGCTCTAGATGAGCCTTGATATACCAACGGTACCATTGAAGAGCTTCCTGTTCCAAATGAAAGGATGCCAACGGAACTTTGTTGACATCAAAAGTATTATGCAGACTGAAATACTGTTCTGCACGATAGATCCATCCAGTTGGATCGATACCATTGAAGCGAGGAAAATCAAGCTTCGAACCACGGAAATTGCTGGAAGAAGAGAACCCATTGTCTGCTGAAGACTCGGACTGTCGTTTGTTGTTCATAGCTGAATGTTCAAGATGGAGACCGAGAAATTTTTCATCCAGATCCTGGAGTTTGGCTTGGATGGCTGCAAGTGCGTCGTCCATGGTTTTTGCTCCTGCACGGGTGACAACCATAACCAGATTTTTTATTTTTATTTTTATTTTTTTATTTTTTTTCGGTTGACTGGGTAGGAAAACAAAAACAGAAACTACTTCAGTAAAGGAAAATCTGGACTTGGGAAAAAATCAGAAGGGTAATTGGGGTTTGACTAGGTTTTGGACACTGTTGGATAGACAGGGAAACAAAAATGAGGATTTCAGAAGCGGGGTGAAAGAATGGGAAAATTTGGCAGAGGGGAACAAAGAAGCAGAATTCAGAAAGGAACTCGGTGGTAAAATTTGAAGGTGATTGGGTGAAATCTGAGGAAGTTATGGTAAACCCTAAAAATAGACAAATGTGGGATTTCGGGCTTTGGGAAGGAGAATTGGGGATAGGGTCCTCAGGACTGAAATATGCAGAATGGGGTGACAGGGGTTCCCTGAAAATTTCAAGGGAAACAGAGTGAAAATAAGGGAGATATGGAGTTTTTTTTTTTTTTTTTTTTTTTTTTTTTTTTTTTTTTTTTTAGACTGGAGTGGCTACGGCTCGAAAGGGATCTGGAACAGCGCCGAATGGATTGAAAATGGCTGAATCTGGAACGGCTTGCAAAATGGATCTGAAACGGCGCAGCAGTGATCAACAGTAGTTCAGCTGAAAGTAGATATGGACCCCAGGTATGTGCAGCTTCCTAACAGTTCAGGGGTTTCACTCAGCCACCAATGTTGTCTGACAGCTTGCGTATTGGGGCAGTACCCCTCACTCCACGGCTCAGGTAAAACTGATAACTGCTTTGCCACAAACGACAGCTCTTGGTTTACCTCACGAGTGGGAACTAGTCAATCGGGTAGGGGTCGTTGCCCTTTTCGCTAGCAGGTCCTCTCAATGGGCCAGCTACTTCGGGGTTCCTGTGGTACTCCTCATAATGAGTTTTAGGGCTTATGCCCAAGTACTTCGCACAGTTAAGCGGATAGGGATTATTCCCAAATACGAACCTACAACAGATGCGAAAAAAAAAATTGGCAGAAATTTCACCCAGCGAGCCCAAGAAAGTGCTCTGATACCAGATGTGATGCACCTGCAACAATTAATTAACAAGAATATGCGAAATAGCAGAAATGACAGAACTCATAATCACTTTTATATTGATCACAGGCCACTTCGAGGGGGCAACCTCCTTTGAGCAAGCTCAATACAATTAACTTCACCGTGCCTTCATAGGTCTCAACACACACTTATATACTAATTCTAGGCGCCAATACTATGGGTCAAAACCATGGGCCGTTACAAACTATGGATCAACAATACTACGGGCGACTTACAAAGCATATGCGCCAACAACAATAACATAAACCATTGATCAACAAATACTATGGGACTACTTACAAAGCATATGCGTCCAACAACAACATACTAACAAAGTAAAGACATGGGTTCCTAACATCCCACAATTAGTAATAAAAACTTTGTAGTTTTTCATACCTATTATTTAGGGAATAAAAATATCATTATAATATGGAATCCCCGCTTTAACGGTGTTGTTTGACCATGTCATATTATGGTTATGTGCCACTGGTCCTGCATTTAGACTGAGAGTTGCCTCTTAACATGAATTCCTCCTTGTCAAGAGGTTGATTGAAGACTTTTTGAGGGAGTGTTCCACTCCATATGTCTATTTTCTTGACGTAAGTATGGTAGGAATGCCCAGCATTAAGCTACTACTAGTGCGTTCTGGGAATTTGTTGTTAATACAAGGGGATTAACAATTGTGCCCTTTCTAGTGATCAAACTCCTAAAATGAGTTTCGAAAGCTCTTTATTTTGCTCCCATGAAGAGCATATTTGGTCAATCAACTAGTATCGATATTCGCTATCCTGCCTAATTTTTCCTCCACATTGGCTTGTCTCTCTATTCCACCTAGCCTACTCCATATATGATACCTCTCTGCTTTGTAAAAAACTTCAAAAGCACAACAATAGTATCTGATAATGAATCAACACAATTACTCCCAAATAATCAGGCAATCATATTATGATCCTCGTATAATGGAACACTCCCCTTATCTATTGGAGATGTGTATAAAGAATGCTACAACATTTTCTATTTGAAAGGAAAATAATAGCTTTAAAACACATTACTTAGACATAATTTTCACTTAGCCATTATATTTACACACCACTTTTACATTATATTGCATTATTGCAGGAAATTCTCCCTACGGATAGGTAGAATCCTTCTTGCACATAAGAAGGTTCCCTAGATCCCTAATCCAAGATAAAAAGTAAAAAAATGGTACCTAACATCTCCTAGACCCCATTCGTACACAAGCAAACAAAAGCAAGAGAAGGAATGAAGAGGGTATATGGCCTACCTTGGTCCAGACGGTTGTCCTAGTTGCTCCTTGTTGATCTAGCTCATAGCTTGTAGATCGAAACTTGTGAGCCTGCACACAAAGACAAAGAACAAAACCTCCCAATGCACCAAGTGTATCAAATAAGATCTAACTACCAATTAGTAGAAATATTCACATATCCATCAAAAGAGACATGAAATGGGAGAATAGGACAAGTTATATTAATGGAAAGCCATGATCAACATATGCAATGATATACCTGACTCTGCAGTAGCATGTCCTTCAAGCTTCCCTTCAAAATCCATTTGAGCACCACAAGATCGTAAGGACCACCTCTCTAAGCCTCTTTCCCTCAAAGCCCCTTGAGCCAATGTATGAATCTCTCTTTATAGGATGGAGAGACCAAACTACTTAGGAGAAATATTCGTATCAAGTGAGGATAAGGCGGATCAAAGGATATTTAGGTTACCTTGAATGGAAATTGAGGAGATATCCGAAGGATAGGATGATCCACGAAGAATCAAGCTTGTATATTAACCCTAGAATCAAGGAAAAGTAAATTAAATGGGATTTTTTCTCCCCTAAGGCAGGATACGAAGTGAAAATGATGTAATTTTCGCTCCCTGTAAGGCTTTCAAGGAGCGACAAAGTTGTAATCTTCGCTCCCTAGACAAGGGACAAGGAGCAAAAATCCCAATCCAAGGCTCAAAGTGAGGTTAGGTTAAGTGGAATTTGACCCCCAAAAGATAGGAAACTCTCCCAAACATGTCTAGGGAGTGAGTGAACCATAGAATAGTAGGTCCTAACACACTTAGGGAACATCAAAACCCATGCTTCTCGTAGTGATGAAGCATGCAAAGCTAAAGGTGACAATTTGAGGTATAACATGCATTTTAGTTGTTTACCATTATCTAGCTACATTTAGTGTTGTACTTAGGCAATTCTTGGTTAGACACTCCTTTTCAATGCTTACTCGTGTACTTTTCCAGACTCCAAATACTACTAAACAACATTAGTTGTCAGTGTAGCTTCTTCCTTTTCTCTATTTTGCATTGACTCCTTTGTTGTATATTGGATTCTCTATCATTCTCTCGTCTTGGCTTTGTAATTCTTGCCTTTGTACTCTCCTCACCTCTTAAACCCTATATCTATATTTCCCTTAATATTATTTAATAATTTTCTAGACTCTAGACTCTAGCATCTTCTTGATTATAGTGCATGGTTAACCCCCATTGCTTTGCTAGCATACAATGAAAATAACATTAGTTAGTAGACTTCATGGAAATAATTAAACCTTATTTTAGTCTTTTATTAAATTTTAACTTGGCTTAGGTAGGTGTCATGTACATCTGTAAGGGTTTTCAGTTCCTAACTATTGCCCAACCCCCACTACCACTAGCCAACCCACTCTATTTAATATTTACAGAAAGAAAAATAAATTTAGACATGTACATCATTATTACTCTTCCAATATTATAAGATTGTCTACTAGAGTTTTGATATGATCCACTGTGTATGTTTTTGTCATGGTTGATGCTATTATCATTCGTGTTATTTGTACATATGTATTTGTAAATTGTAATATTATGTTTCCCTTCTATGTCGTTCCATGATCCCCAATGCTCTTCTAGGCCATCCAACTCAGTGATGAGCCATGAGCTTATTATAAATCAATTATCTCCCATTATTTCCATCTCACTTCATTGATAAGTTAATTCAAGAACCCAAACTCTCTTCTTCATTGTCCCTACCAAAAAAGTAAAACCCTATGTTAGAATGTGACCACTATTAGAGTCTCCCTAAGTATGAATCTCAAAAGTTGAGACTTACCACTTTCCCACATAGAGAATGATGAAATTTCCATCTTCATTGACAAATGAATTAGTAAGCACAATATGTTCCCATTATTTACTCATGAGCATCTGCTCCCTTGCATCTACGTAAAAGCTACATAGTCATGGTCAAACTTTTTGAGTAATGTGTTGTATAATGGCTTATAATTGCCAACTTTGGAATGTGATTCCAAGAGTAGTTTTGGGATCTTCCATCATTAAGCATGTGAGTCTTGAGACAATCACACACTACATGGGTTTTGTTTAAATTGATTTTGGTCATGGATCTAATGAGGTAATGTGGCAATCCAATCTTTCTAAGGACAATTTATCAAGCATTCCAACAAGTAATTTTCTCCTACAAAATATTTAAACATCCTCTACTCTTTAGTGAATATATATATATATATAATACTACAAATTATTACCAGGAAAGTGGCAAACATGTTGCGCCAAGTCTTGCAGTTTTGAATTCAACTGGCACCAGAATATTGAAGCCTAAAAGTATTAGTAAGAATCAATGTTCATAAGCCTTGTCCTTGAAAAATTGTGATACCTTCCTACAAATTCATTCATAAAGATAAATTAGTAAATCCAAAGCAACAAAATAAAATAGAAAAAATAGAAAAACAAATACACCAAGCAGCTACCGTACATATTATATTTCTAGCTTGCACTTCCAAAATATATGCTTCCATGGAATATTCTTGAAATTCCAAGACACAAATTTAAGGATTTGGATCGGTATCCTACTACATATCAATATAAACATCACAACCTCATGTCCATTAGATTTGAATAAATATATGTTTATCTGGCATAATCAGATAAGTGTACTAATAAATAGTATATATTATCATGATTTAGTAGAACCAAACATTACAATCATGGAATCATTATCAACATAATAGTTGATAGATAAAAAACACTCATATATGATATATCTAAGCATAATAATTTATCTTCCATAGAAATGAAATCATGAGACCGAAAAATGTTGAAAATGCAAAAACATTACAATCATGGCATCATTATCAACATAATAGTTGATAGATAAAAAAACACTCATATATGATATATCTAAGCATAATAATTTATCTTCCATAGAAATGAAATCATGAGACTGAAAAATGTTGAAAATGCAAAAACACATGTGTTTCACAGAATGGTCTCTGACAATATCAAGTGAAGTGCATACAAACACTGGAAACATGACATTGCAATCACTCCTCTAAGATATCTACTTATATGGTTTTAACCCACTTATTCATTAGTATTACTTGTAATTTTGGGAAAGATCCATAAATGTTTCTCTATTGGATAACCAAGGAGTTGGCAAAGCATGCTTTGAGGGCATTTAACACATAGCGTTTTGTCCCAATTGAGATTAAGTTATTGGAAAGGCACATCAATTTGAACCTTATAAATGGTAATAAAAAATTGAACTAAGAATATTATAAAATACCATCTCAGACAATTAGCTTGGGAGGAAGCCATCATGATCAAGTAGCTTTCAAAATAACACATCCTAGATAATTAGAATGCACAAGAAGCAACCTAGTTATTGAAATTATAGAGGAAGGTAGCCCGATTTGGTGGTGCACATCCAACTTCAAATGCCCTTATTCTAGCTAGTATATCAATATTTATTCCTGAATTATTTTGTTAGACGTGGGATATGCCACACAAAGACTTGCAGAATGTGTCCTACGGTCAATTACCTTCATGAAATTACAGATTTGATATTTGCCTCGTGCTATATTTCTAGAAGGTGGTTTGCTAGAAATTTCCCATAGCCAAAGAATGTAATGTAAGCCCCAAACCAAGCCAACAAAATGGTTTCCTACAAGTGTTTTCTCGGCCACTACAAACTAGAGACCTTTCCACTGAGAGTGACATATGAGCACTCATAAATGACAGGGTAGAAATTGACCTGGGTTTATGCACACACCAAGAATTTTTTCAAGGCTAAGCAAAATCATTCATTCTTTGTCTTATCTTCAATATTTTATGAGTTATGTCAGCATGTTTTCTTGCTCAAGCGCATATTTGAATGAATGAAGGTGCATTTCCTACTTTCTTTCTTTCTATAAACAAACCTCATGAAATCAAATTTGACTAGAGGCTTTCTTCCATTTCTTTTGCTACTATTTTAGTTGAGTAAGTCCAGGGAAATCAATATTTGCATTCTATTTCATTGCTTTAACAAGTTCATGGAATAAATATGTCCAATCATAGTTTTGTTTGTAGACCCATCACTTGGCATAAGCTCATTATTTTTATTCTCACTCAGTCTTACGAATTTTTCTTTCAATGCATGATTTGTCAAGATAGATTTTCTTTCAATGTTAAAGTTTCAAAAGCATGCTAAAAACAATCCTCAAATAGGGTACCCTTACTATTGAGCATAGGCTAGAGGTCCATAAGGTGAATAGATTCCCTTAGCTGCCATTGTTCTCCACTTGAGAGTAAATTTTAGGTGAGGGAAGGTTTTGTTGTGTTTGATTCTCCATAGATATGTTTTCCTACTACCTCAAATATGTATATAAAGGACTTCTCCAGGATGGTATTTCCATCAAACATTTATAATATGTGATGCTATCTAATGAAGGAATTGTCTAGATAAAGCCCAGAAAAGGTATCATTTGCTTTACAAAACCCCTCAATCCTTTGCAATTTAATTTTATTTAAAAAAAAATTATGGGCATAGAGGAAATCTTGGCCTGTAGTGGCCACAGGTGTATATGATATTATTTGTATTTGTTGTATATGATGCTAGCATATGTTTTCTTATTCGTTTAATAGTTTAGCATCTTATGTTAGTTGTAGGAAAATGTATAATGTTAGATGTTTGATCAGCATTAATTTTTAGTCAATATAAAACATAAAAAAAAAAAAATCTTACTAGTATTAGAGCTCTTCATTAGTAAATGATATACAATTACAACATAAGAGTCTAACCCTTAAAAACAACCTCACATTGGTTAGAGAACTCAATAAAACACCTACCCTAATGAATCTCAAGTGCCTAGCGTGAAACATGCTCTAAATAAATCTAGTCTCGACTCTTGACTTCTCACCTTGCTCTCATCATATATACTAAGTTTTAAGTATATGCATCATGGTGATTCATTTAATTTCCCTTTAGGAAGTCATGTTGAGCATGTGACATGTCCATTCTGACATTTTGAGAATTCATACCTTATAATGATGATTATTTTCTCGCAGGTCTATATGGATGATTTGAGTGCTCTATTATCTTGGACTTGTTCTAGGTGCAATGGTTTTATGGAGGCATGTCCAACAAAACATTAGCTTCTTTTGCATTTATGTTGTTTTCTTGTCTAAGATATACAATCATGAATTTTTAATTATACAATAATGATAATTATTATTTTTTAATGATATACTTAACCGTTTAAGCTAGAACATTGATAGATCATAACACTAACATTATTCCCAAATATACAATAGGGTTTTCAAGTGGTAGATCTTATAGTTGATGTGCAACACTTCCTTCCATTTTTTATATGAATGGTTTTGGTCTCGCAAAGTTCCATTTTCATTTGCGTGTAAACACAGAAGGATTTAATAGAAGGGTCTCATTATCAATGTGGATTGTCACAAAATTTTCTTTTTGTTTTGCCTAACAAATATCACTATTATCCACTCTTAAGGTCATTGTTTTATGATTGATATGACAAATTAATAGAGAAATGTAAATGTTCAGTTTTAGACATGAAAAGGGTGATAAAGATGGAAGAATTTTAGCATCTATTTTCAGTTACTAGAACTTTATTTTTCTTTATTTTCTTCTATTTTTCCCACAATTATAGAGTCTTGAAATTAGAAACTCTTAACAACTTTTTTTATTTTTACTATTTGAGTCTTGGGACTTTGTTTTAATTTGTAGTATTTTACTCTATGAAATTGAAACTCAAGTTTTGGTATTTAGATAAGATAAGATAATTAAGAGATATAAGATTTATGTGGTGAATAATATGTCCACAAATAATGGAGGAATAGATCAATGGGACTAGAGAGTACAATCATTGGCCACAAAAATGTGGGAGTGTCTAGAACACTCCTAGATGCTAAAATGTAATCCAAGTAAGAAAGGTATACAAGACATCAAAAGAAGGAAAAGAGAATGAGTTAAAACCCTAAGAAGTCTGAGTCCCAAACTCAACACTGACATCATAACTAGACATAAAAATAGAGATGGAGGAAGGAAAGTAGACATCCATGTTTCCATCGATCATTGTGAAGAAATTGATGGAAAGCTTGATGATGTCCTTTGGAGAGTGCCTAAGGTTGAGGTGGCCTAGTTTTACAACCATATTAGGAGAAATGGAGTGAGATAAGCTCTCTCTTGAAATCTGAGGCTAAGGTGGAGAATTTAATGATGGAGGTTTGGCTATGTGATCTGACCCGGGGAACCATACTCAATAATGGATGAGTCTAGATCTAAGTTTTTGTAGGGGTGATTTCCATGCCAACCATGTGGGAAGAATTTTTCTCTTGTATATCTAATGCCACCTATCTCTAAGGTAGGAGAGTCTGTAGGTGCTTAATGCCTCCAACCTTTGAGATAGGTTGGAAGAAAGATGTGTTGAATCTAATGGTACCAGGATTGGAGAGGCCACACAAAGTCTTTTGTCTTTGGATTGTTTCCTCACAAACATATAAAGCTAGGTGTCTATGATCATAATAGAGAAATAAAATTGCAAGGGAACCTCCTAAGTCTCAAAACAACTAGTATGGATTTAGTGTTGCAAATATAATTTATTTTTTTTAAAATAAGTTGATAGTGGAAATCAGTATAATATTGTTAGGATTGCATATTGAAACGATATATTCAATTTGTTCTACAATATAACATAAGGAATGTGGGGTATGTGCAGATAAGAAGTTTGACTTGCAGATGATGTAGCTCATTTTGTATGCATGAATAGGATAATAAATGACAACTAAAATTAAACAAGATATGTTGTTGTAGTGACATTTTTCTAGAATTGGAGTCTTCTTTTCATTCATCCATTTGTTTTTCGATATCTAATGGTCATTATTTAACTATAAGGAATATTTTTGTCTTGTGTTCTACAAACAGGAACTAAGCCTAACATGCCAAATATAGAGTGATACATGGTGGTGAAAAAGTCCTTTTACTCCCTTTTTCCAGCTATAAATGCTAGATTTAGATTCTAGTCCATTTGACTTAGTTTGGTCTGTTGTGGGAATTAATGGTTGTATATATTTATTTTAGTAAATAATAAGTGTCTATACTAATATACAATCTAGACTTTATAGTCACCCTTGTTCGACTAATGACAAGTTCCTGATTGTACCCCTTGCCATCTTTGAAGCAGATAAACCCCTGAACTAGATTAGGGAAAGGATGGGTGGGAGCCTATTATTACATATATTGAACTCATGTTGAAAGATGGTGCCCACACCATAAAGATGATTGACCTCCTTGTTGTCTTGATCAAGCTCGACAACCTTTTGTTATGTTTATTTTAAATCAACATATCCTTTTGGTAGTTTAGGTTTTCATATTGTTTCTTACTCGCTATAGGTTGTAAGGTACTATTAGCTCCCTCTTTATCCCTTATTCTCATCAAAAGGAATAAAATTCCTTGTAGGTGTACTCTCCTCCATTGTTAGAACTTAGCACCTTTATCTTTAGACCTGTATAATTCTTAACCAACGCTTTGAATTTTGTGAATTGTTGAACACTTCATCCTTAGTATTCCTAGAGGAATCTTGGCCTTGGAGGTTGCTTGGAATCCAAGCAATCACATGCATGTGAGAAAATGATTACCTGCTTGGTTGAGAAAAGGAATTTTGACCAATGTTGTGTTATGAAGATAGATGTTAAATTACTAGTTCTTTTGTAGGCAATTCCAAGTATATACGATTTTGTAATTCTGCCCCTTGTCTATTGTCATTCAATCTCAAGTTCCTATTCATCTGGTTGTTTATTCTCAAATGCCTTGGTACAAATTAATTGTTTTGGATTATTTGTTAAATGTTTATTAGGCAAGTTGTGAGCACCTTAAGTTGTTTAGGCTACTATATTATGGTTGGATTGATCTTGGGAATGGTTATAAAGAAGAACAAAAACTATAAAGAAACTTGAATTGGGGAAGGTATGAGGTAACTTCCCCTATAGTCTCAATGATCTTCAATTCTCCAACCTATGAGTCCCTTAGTGCTTTATGCAAACTAGTTGCTTTTGCATTTTCTTCTTTTGGACAACCTACATTTGAATGGGCAAATCATTGATACCTTTCCTTACAATGGCTTTAAATTTTCCTTGAGATGTTGTCTGAAACATCACATTGTATTTGTCCCCTACCTTTGTGGGACTCCTCTTTTATCTATATCTTCCTACCTATTAGTGAGCCCCTTGCCTCACCAATGGCCATCCTATAAATCAAATATTATCCTCCTTGGCCATGCCAACATCATCCTCCACCTCTTCGCTTATTGTTGTTCTCCTTAGCTTGCATCAACCTCCCACATATTTTGTATCCATAGATCAGTTCCTTCACTACTTTGGAATATCACCTCCCTAAGAGTTTGCTCGCTTATTCCTCTTCTCCTCCCTTGCGTTCTTATTTGCCTCCTCGAATCCTACTATGAATCCCTCACTCTTTGTGTGCACCTCCCTTCCTATAGATCAGTGTGATTCCCTTCGTGGGTCATCTTTCCCCTCCCCTCATGATCTATTGGATCATCCTCCCCACTAGCAACTTGTTATCCCACTACCAACACATAATTCATTCAATGTTTCACTTTAGCCCTGGTGAACCCATATTTAGAAAAGGTTGGTGACCAAAACAACAAATACAATATTAAAAAGCTTTGGGGGAATTCCTAGAAATAGGAATTCATGACCTTAATTGCGTAAGAGATAGCGACAACATTAGTGGCCAAAAGTTGGAATTTTATGGGACAATATTAGAGATAAGAATCTTGGAGCATTAAACAAATGCAACATGATATTGTTGAATTTTAAATTGCAGATAGAGTATTGGAAATGAAATCCAAGAACTTAATTTTGGAGTGATATGTTAGTGATGCCAAAACATAAGGAATTATTTATCCCTTAGGGGATTCCCTCCATTCGAAAATTTTGGATCTTGAGAACAAGCTAGATAAAATCAGCTTTAGGTTTTAAAGCATTTTTCATGTACTAGGCACCTCTTCTTTTAAATAACTACTTGGTTGGTTATTTTCTTTTGATAGTGCCAGTATAGGAGTTGAGAAAGTGTATAAGCATTGACTTGGTTTGGAATGTTTCTCTCATTGCTGCAAACTATAAAGTGCAAGTTTGAATGTTAAAATTGGTAGCTAGAACTACAAATGATGAAATCTAGGTGTTAATATTACTCCTCTCTCCAATTCTTAAAGGGTGCTAGATCAATGGAAACACACATGCCTTACATGTAGGAGGTTGGTGGATTGATTCCTTCGTGCCCTACCATAAATTAATAAATTATATAGCAATGTATTTCTAAGAAAATATTTTTTATGTTGATTTATATTAATGGTAGGCCATTTTTTATACAAGGGGGGTTTCAACCCATATTTGTATGTTGCTATGAGGGGGGTTATGTTGTGAGGAGATCTGATGCAAAGCTAGATAGCAGAGCTCAAATATCCCAATGGTTTGGTGAGGAACATTGACAGAGATGCAAATGAATACTTATCATTCTCATAAGATCTTATAAATAGACAATTTTCAACAATTTTGGAGGTAAGGGGAGGATGGAGAAGAATACATGTAGCGTGGTCATTTGGGGAAGCTCCTTTTCTTGTTGTTCCTTTTTTCTCTTTGTTTGTCCCCAAATTAACTACACAACATCAACAACACACCTTCCTCATTCTTATAACAAAACTTATAAAAAATGCTTCAAATATTGAGATCTAGTAGCCTACCAACACAATTAAACAATCATTTGGGGGGGGAATTAAATCCATATTCATTAAATCAGAGATGAAGTAGAATGCTTACAACCTTGTCATGTGAAAATCCAGTCTCCTACATTGTCTAGGTTCACTCCTTCACCCTCTTTTCCTTTGATCACCAAAAGTTCACAACTAAATAGAGTTTTTCACAATTCCTCCAACATTTCTTTACTCTCAAATTCATCCTCTTAAACTCTTGCCCCAAATGGATCTTAGGTATATTTTGAATTTGGGTGAGGAAGATAAAAAGTACAATGTGGGATAGGAATCCCAATTGATTACTTTCATTCTTTCCTTTACACTCAGTTTTTCCATGGTTTTTAAGAATCTCATAATAAATTTTGAGATTTTTGCACCTAAAAGACATATTCCATGCATTTTTAGCCACTTGAAGCTTGTGATGTTTTGATCCTTAGCTCATCATGGGAAAATTCAATCATTATAGTTTCCCCTTGTTGATATTTTTCAATAACCGTGTGCATCTTTCTTCTAGGAAAGCAGCAGTTGGGATACGATATTTTGTCTCCTTTAGTGTTCCATCTCGGTCTTCATGTTGCGGGAGAATCTGGTACACACCTTCAGCCTTCACATTTAAGGGTGTGAAATATTGTGTTAACGGATGCCTCCTAATGTGTGAGGTACGAAGCAAAGTCGAGGGTCGAAATACATTATCTGGCATACTTGGCAATCGAGGTTGAAGGGAAGACGTAGGAGTTGGGAGGCACCTGCAACAAAACAAGGTAATTCCCCAAATATATGAGAACTTCCTAAGGTGGGTATACCCATTCTCAATAGTAAACAAGCATGGCCATGAACAATACACAATGGATCCATGTCAGAAGTACTTCTAAAAGTATAAACATGCACTAAGATAAGTGCAAGATATCAAGGTCTTCACGATACTTTAACATGGTTTTCTAATCTTGTTCAACTCGAGAAGTGCATCGATGAGTGTTGGCTTGGTTTTGCAACCAAGATTAGTGCTATGGGCACCTGCTAACTAGTAGCAGCAGTTTCAAATACTAAAGCAAAAACAATTGTAAATCTAAATCTAAAAAACTGAACTAACATGTGTATATGGTACACACCTTCAGCCTTCACATTTAAGGGTGTGAAATATTGTGTTAACGGATGCCTCCTAATGTGTGAGGTATGAAGCAAAGCCGAGGGTCGAAATACATTATCTGACATACTTGGCAATCAAGGTTGAAGGGAAGACGTAGGAGTTGGGAGGCACCTGCAACAAAACAAGGTAATTCCCCAAATATATGAGAACTTCCTGAGGTGGGTATACCCATTCTCAATAGTAAACAAGCATGGCCATGAACAATACACAATGGATCCATGTCAGAAGTACTTCTAAAAGTGTAAACATGCACTAAGATAAGTGCAAGATATCAAGGTCTTCACGATACTTTAACATGGTTTTCTAATCTTGTTCAACTCGAGAAGTGCATCGATGAGTGTTGGCTTGGTTTTGCAACCAAGCTTACTGCTATGGGCACCTGCTAACTAGTAGCAGCAGTTTCAAATACTAAAGCAAAAACAATTGTAAATCTAAATCTAAAACTAAACTAAACTAACATGTGTATATCATAATAAACTTTTGAATTGAAAAACAAGAACAAGAAATAGAATAAAGAATAACTTTGTATTAAGAATAAGGGCAAGCAAGTGCTTGCAATGATAATACCTCCAAATGATGAATATTGTTGAGTAGCTCCAAGGGTGAGCAGCTCCAAACTCCAAAGGGTCCCTTCTCCAAGGTAGCTACAATGGCCAAAAACTCATGGGATATTTTGGCAGCATGAGGATAGGAAGATGGATGGATGGAAAATGAGGAGCCCCTACCACCTTTTTATAGTTTTTGGTGGTGGGGGATACCATTATGGTTTTGAGGAAACCAATGGTATTGACCAACATGATTTAGGTACCTTTTCCCTCCTTTTTCCTTTTTGAATATTTTTAATATTTTTATTCCCTTTTTAATATTTTTGGGATTTTTGGACCCTTTTTTAGGGTTTTTTATGTTTTTTTGAGGAAAAATAATCATTTTGAGTGGAAAAAGGGGTGTATTAAGGTCTTTTGGTGACCTTTTGGTGGCTTTAGAGGATCAAATGATGGAAAAGTGGACAAATGGGTCATGTGAATAAGGAAATGAGCTAGTGAGCACTTTTTGGGTGTTAACAAATTGCCCCCTGATGTGTGAGGGCAGGAGCTCATCGTATGGCCGATAGACATCATAGTTCTTTTGTCTTTTTTATGGGGTTTAGGGAAGAGGAGAGACCGATTGGAGACTGGAACCACGGCCCTTGGAAGCTGCAAAAACAAAAAATATTACATGGCCTCAATATGAATGAGGAATAATCTCTGATAATGGACGAGGCGGGCATACCCATGCTCGTATCAAGACATATACATAACAATTAGTCCCAAGAAGGGGGACCTGAAAAATACATAAAAAATCTGCTGGTACATCATAATGGTCCAGAGGGGACATTGTTTTGGGATGTACTCATGATCATACATGATTGATCTCAATAACTGATACACTGGAATAACTGATGAACTGCTGAAACTGAAGGTGTCCAACATCTGTAGGGACTCAATGACTGTGAGCCATCTCTGGGAAGTATATGTAACTGTATACTCGAGGGAGTATAAAACTGGGGTACATCTGAATACTGTCGCCATGCGCAACCCTTATATCTATAGAAAAATGTAGCTGGTTGTTTTCATAAGTAGACTCTCAAATGTGGAAGAGTCAGGTGGTATCTGGGGTCTTGAACAAATAACTGAACGGACCAATACCCTGTGTGAGTCTCAACGATGCGATCAAGGTGTTGAAGTCGAGCATGTGAGAAACAACCATTTGGAGAGGCACTGAGGACTCTTCTCGACATGGTTCGTAGGCACTCATCATAAATGGTGATAAGTCCAAGACACAGGGACCTCTAGGTCTATCCTCTGGAATAAATTTGTTTGTCGTCGACAGAGGGAGACCAGCAACTAACAAGGCAATGATGTCTCCTTGATAGGAGCGCGAGGAGTAGAACTGAAGTGTGGTAGCACTGATGGTAGGACTGACATACTTTTGGGGATGGGAAGTAACTGGGGTCATATAGTGGTTAGACTCAAACTTCCTTTGTTCAGAGCATGATGACATGGTTGACCTAGAAGCGTAGGGAACTGACTTGTAGGTGTGGGGATCATAGCTTTTAAGGACTGAAGGGTATGTATTGACTCTGGGGGGGTCAAGCTGATGGGTACTGTCGAGGGATTCTCAAGGTGACATACTGCAGAATACTCTGAACAGAGGCGACCAAAATGGGGAAGCTGCTATATGAGTAGACGTGATCTGTTCTGGCGCCGAGAAGCACCCTTGGGTCCTTTTTCGTAGTTTTAATGAGCTCGAAGAAGGGATAAAAGTGTGCTCTGAAATGGTACTATCCAGTGGATTTTGTGAGCCCAGGACTATTCGTGCTCATTGGTGCTTTCATTTTTAAGGAGTCTGAAAGCGATAAGAAGACTCTGCAGTGGTTGTGTGTACTGTCCTGTTGGTTTTTACGAGCCCAGGATGGTGATTGCTCATGGTCGCTTTCATGTTTAGAGAGTCTGAAAGCGGTAAGTGGACTCCTTTGGTGTTCTTTTTCGTAAGTTAGTCTCCAAGGCCCAAAAAAGCATAAAATGATGCAAATGGAGAACTCTTCTAGCCGATGTGACTAGAGTATTCCTTTTTCGTAATTAGTCTACAAGGTCCGGAAAATAGGTAAACTTATACCAGGTAAACACCCTTTCAGATACGTTTAGCGAGCATGAAAGGAAGCAAGGTTGCTCGGCGATCTTTTCATTGTTTTAGGAGTCAGAAAAGAGCTTAACAGAAACTCCCTAAGTGCCTTTTTCGTAAAAGGGATTGCTCGGCCCGAAAAAGGGATAAAATTATACCGAACAAAAAGGGATTGATTATAGTGAGAAAAGGTCTCAAGCATCATCATGAGTGCGGAAAACTGAATCCAGTGACATAAAGATTGTCAAAAAAGGGGCAACGGCCAATGTGGCACGCAAACCGAGGTGACGAGGGGTCATGGGAAAAATGCCCAAAAAATCTGGAGGTGAGAGCGAGAAATGATCTCAAGCGCGGAAAACTGGATCCGGCGATATAAGGATTGTCAACAACGGACGACGACCGATGTGGCACGCAAACCGAGGTGACGAGGGGTCATGGGAAAAATGCCCAAAAAATCTGGGCATGAGAGCGAGAAGTGATCTCAAGCATCGTCATGAGCGCGGAAAACTGAATCCGACGATATAAGGCATGTCAAAAACTGTTGGCTTGGTTTTGCAACCAAGCTTAGTGCTATGGGCACCTGCTAACTAGTAGCAACAGTTTCAAATACTAAAGCAAAAACAATTGTAAATCTAAATCTAAAACTAAACTAAACTAACATGTGTATATCATAATAAACTTTTGAATTGAAAACAAGAACAAGAAATAGAATAAAGAATAACTTTGTATTAAGAATAAGGGCAAGCAAGTGCTTGCAATGATAATACCTCCAATTGATGAAGATTGTTGAGTAGCTCCAAACTCCAAAGGGTCCCTTCTCCAAGGTAGCTACAATGGCCAAAAACTCATGGGAGATTTTGGCAGCATGAGGATAGGAAGATGGATGGATGAATGGGCCGCTATTGCTGACGAATGAGGGGGACATCAGGCCATGTGTTAATGTGGTGCTCTATAATGGCGGGGTCAAGACCATGCATTTTGGTATAGGACCAAGCAAAGACATCATGGAATTCGTGGAACAGTTTTCTGTATTCTCCAATCTCATGCTCACTGTAGGAGGCTCCTAATGTAATGATTTCAAGGGCACCAGGTGGGTCAGAGATATCGATGTGGATGATGGGTGAGATATTGGCCATGTTACCTTCTTCAAAGGCATTAGGAGTAGGAATAGGATCCTTAAACCAGTCGACTGTAGTAGGAGGGAGATCTTTGGACTCAACCACGAATTGGGTAGCGGTGGTGGATGAGGTCTCTTCTGGGAGGAAGTGTGAACGATGGTGCATATCTTCCCAGGGGTAATCAGGGGTGGTAAGATCCTCTAGAATCTCCTCATCATTGCGGAAACTTTGGGTGGTCGAATCGGTTGACAAGGTAGTAGTAGTCGAAGAGATCATATAAACGGTGTTAATATCTTCGGATGAGGATGATACGGGAGGGTAGATTTCCTCAATTGTAGGGGGCACCGTCTCAAGGTCCAAATTATTCATCTCGTAGAGAGCTGCTCTGTAATCTGGGATATCGGGACAGTGATGTGAGTAGTGGCCGTAAATACCGCATATCACACAAGGGTGGTTGGTACGCAGTGATTTGTCACGAGGCATGGGGTTTGAGTCGATTTTTACAACCGGGATGTTGGGGTCGTCATCAAGCATTTGCATGTGTTCCTGTAATGCAGGTAATTGTGGACACTGATGGGTTGGATGGCCTAACTCATCACACAACGAGCATTTAGGAGGAGCACGGAACACGGTGGGAGGTTTAACTGCCTTGGGTGGGGGTACCGCTGTGTATGGTTGTGGGCCTCTGCCCCTAGTGGGCCTGATGAGAGGAGGGGGATTCGTAGATGACGAAGGGGTAGTGATACCGGGAGGTGGTTGAGTAGAAGTGACAATGGGTTGTACCGGTTGCAGGATGACATTTGGTGTCGGCGGGGGAACGGGAGGGGAAATATACCACACGGGTAATCCCAATGTTAACCCGGGGAGACTAAGGGTAGCCATAACCGGGGCGCTTACTACGCCTGAGGGAGGAAATAGAAAGGGGATTGTGTGGATGGGTGTAACACCAATGTGACTAGGGACCAATGGTGGTTTAGGTAACAAGGATGGTTGATTGTTGGGTGTTTGTTCATTGTGTGAAAGAGTACAGAGGTCAGCGATGTGGGTCTCCGGTGACGGTGGTGGAATAGATTGGAATGTAGAAGTCATCGGTGCATCGGAGTAACGCCCGGGTCCCACGGAGGAAACAAACGAGGTAATTGCACCACAAACAGGTTGTTAAACCATAGGGAGAACATTTTCAGGTGTAGTGGGGGCCTTGGGATTGTAATAGGTAAGTTGGTCGACCTTGATTATGCGTCCCTCATGGGGGAACATCATAGTGCGGAAAATGGATGAGGCAACCGCTCGCATGGCATACATGTAGCTGCGACCAAGTAAGAGGTTATAATCGAGTTGGGCATTGATGACCTCAATGTCAATGAGCACGGTTTTACGAGCCAGCTGGATGGGGACATTAGCTAAGAGACCTTGGGGTTGAGCCGAACGGCCGTCGTAGGCTTGCAACGCAGTGGTGGACTGCTGGAGAGTAGGGGATCCCAACTTCTGCCAAACGAATGTGGACATAACGCATGTAGAGGCACCTTCATCGATAATGCACCGATGGATGACAAGATTCCGAATGGAAACGGAAACTTGGAATGCTAAAGTGGAAGGCAAGCGTGGTTCGGATTGGTCTGAATCGAATGCCATCAGTTGTGAATCATTGGGGTCAATGGCGCCAATGGCGGAGAGTAAATTCTTGCGCTGTGAAGGACAGTTTTTTAAGACTTCTAAAGCAGACATGGCTGCAGGAGACTGGGCTAAGTCATCTACAATGTTGTAATTCGATGCAGCGCGAGCATTGGGGTTATTATTGATGTGACAAAGTGGGAAGCGAGGTGCTTTAGAACCGCCATCGAGTGGAGCCGGAGGTATACGTAACGTCTGATCTGTGGGATGAACGTTAGTGTTCTTGTCGGCGGGAGGGACTTCAGGGGTGGAGCCATATTGGTTCCGACGGGTTTGGAGATTGGCATCTGCGGATGACATCATCAACAAGTGGTGAGTATCTGAATCAAACATGGGTTGATCAGGAGCGGCATAAGTGATTTGTTGTGGTGGCGCGTTGCCCTGAGGGGGAGCTAACGGCTGAGTGTTCACTACGCCTTGGGTTGGAAAGGGGTTTTGTAGCACCAAAGGTTGATGTGGAGGTGGTGGAGGGTTGGGTGGCGCCTGAGGAGCCGCTTTCCCTTAACGATGGGCATCGTCAGTCCAGAGTTGCCGAGCTCGCTGCAAATGTGGGCAAGCATGTGTGTAATGGCCATAGACCCCGCAGATAGAACAAGGATGGTTTGTTCTGAGGTTATTGTTTTTAGGCTGCTTGGGATGATGATCCGAATACTGGTTGGGAGGAGCAGCATTGTTGTTATTTAGGGGATTGGGAGGTGGTGGACATTGCTGATGTTGTTGGTTGTTTCCGCGGTTACGTCCTCTTCCACAGTTTTTTTGCCCACCCTGGTTGCGATGGTTGTTTTGGTGCTGGGGCTGATTGTGTTGTGTGTACACTTGCCCTTGAGCAGCGGGAGGATTTTGGTTTGCCGCAGGTGCGGGAGCAGGTTGCGGTGGATAATAAGCTGGCGGGGCTGGAGGTGGTCCAGTTGCCTACTGGGGTTGATGGTAACCCTGAGCTATTGGAGGTGTTGGGTTAGCTGTTGCAGCTTGTTGTGGGTAGTACATTGGTTGAGTTGCAGCTGGGGGGGCGTATGCGGGTGGTGCATAACCAAAGCACTGAGGTGGACATGAGGGTCCGTGGGTATGGTGGTGATGTGCCATGGGAGCATATGAATTGGTTGCTCCAGATTGAGATGTAGCCCACGAAAGGTCGGGGCCATGGCTAGGATGTGCAATGGAAAAGGGTTGGGGATGCGAGGCCATACGACCAATGATGCCATCTGCGGCATGGGATGCCCCCGGCGCATCGTGTTGGGATGAATCACCCCGAGGGGCGTCCGGTGTAATGGTATACAGATAACCTGACTGGGCGTAAATGAGGTCAAATTGTTGGGCTTTGAGGATGGCCTCTTCTTCAGACTGGGGTCATTCGGATGCCACATCCTTGGCAATGAGAGGGAGGAGGGATTTTAGAAACCAATCTAAGAAGATACGGTCGTCTCACTTGATTTTGCAGAGGTTTCAGCGTCGACGCCACTCATGAATGTGGTCAGTGATGTGGGTGGCCGTGTTCTGTCTGCAAGATAGTAGGATCTCGACTCCCACATCATAGCAGACAGGTAACTGAAAGAACTGCAGGAAGGTCGAGGCAAGGGAGGTAAAGGTGGCATGGGTCCCATGGGGCTGCTCGATATACCACTTAGCTGCAGAGCCAGTCAAAGTGCGCTGTAACAGGAAGAGGCAGACAGAGTCGTCCACTATGGAGTTGGAGGAACACCATAGATGGAAGGACATAATATGGTTCTAGGCGTCCTCACCTGCCTTGCCCTCAAACTTAGGGATGTCGGAGGGGAGTTTGGTGGGCATGTGAGGCCACACAGGGTCGTGTCTGATAGGATCGTTGGTTAGCCTGGCTAAGTCTGGTAAGTTCAGACTTGCCATGTAAGGTAAACTAGCAGATGGATGTGGCGTAGTGACTGGGACATGACTAGTCATGGTGGTATGATGTAGGGGTCCAGTAGCTCCTAAGGGTATGCTAGGTATTGAAGGTATGTGTCCTCCAACCGCTGTGGTCTGGTATGGGCCAGCGTTTCCAAGTGCAACATGGGTTACACCGGGGTTAGGAATAGTAGTGGGGATTCCTAGGATATGGGTTGTGGAAATGAGAGGGGGTGTGACCCCTATGTTTGGCATACCCGTAATAGGAGGTAGTCCTGTGTTGGGCATTCCTAAAGGTGGAGTGTCCCCCATATTAGGCATACCTAGGGGGGTGGTTGTTGCCATGGATGGCACCGCAGTAGAAGGGTTTGTGGATGTATCTCCTATGGTGCTGGTAAAAAGTGGGTCGAATTGTGTTCCATCCATAAGGTTGGTTGGGAATAACGCAGTAGGGTTTTCGGATTCTGCCTCAGAATCAGATGTGAAGTGAGGCATGTCAGAATCGGATGACTGTCTGTTTGACCGATGATGTGTCGAGTCAAGGGATAAGGCTCGACGTCGGTGACGTGGAGAGCCAAGTAGACTGAACTCTGGGAGTTCGTCCTGAAGACGACGAGATCGTCTAAAATTCTCAATGGTGAGAAATATGTTTTTGTGTAAAAATCTTCAGTGTAAGATGGTAATGTATAAAAAACTCGAAACCCTAATGCAACCAAGGGTGCAAAAAGGGGAGTGAAAATAAATGCTCTCGGGCCAGAAAAATCAACCTCAAAAAGGCACTTATTATAGCAGTTGTGCTATAATAAGTGGAGGGATGCAACAAAAATGGTCAAAGTACCAACAGTCAAACAGCTTCTAGAAAAAAGAGGTGCTACTAGACCAAAGGTGGATTGTATCATGCAAACACCTAACTAAAAGTATTGTGAGTCAACAAATGATATTCTCTGCAAGGTGATGAAATCCAAGTCAACCAATATTGAGTGTTGAATCAACGGCTAGATATCCCCCTACCGGGAGGGACACCGGGTAGTCAATCCTAAAGAATGGCAACTAGGATACTCCGTTCATGACACGTTCAAAAAAGGTAAATCTGTCGTTTGGTCCTTTTACCGCAATACCCCCATACAGGGATATCCCGAGAACTGCGAATGGTAGCCTTCGGTTACTGAATGGATTTCGGTATTCCACTCAGGCTTTCGGAACCATCCTCATGACTTCAACCCTCCTAGGGGAGAGGACCTCTGATAACCTGGTTGTGACCGTGCCAAAAAATACTAGGAGATTTTGGTTCCCTAATGGACAACATCTATGTCTCAAATGTAATAACTGAGGGGTGTTATTGGAACACCTATCCCCTCAATTCTACCTAGCTACAAAGTTATTTTAAGTGCTCCCCAAGTGGGGTTAAAAGTTGGTTGAAGTTAGGGTAAA
This sequence comes from Larix kaempferi, assembly GCA_027924585.1. Taxonomy (NCBI): domain Eukaryota; kingdom Viridiplantae; phylum Streptophyta; class Pinopsida; order Pinales; family Pinaceae; genus Larix; species Larix kaempferi. The sequence continues at coordinate 3,767,149 of BSBM01000397.1, read as the reverse complement.
TTTTAAAGCTCAATTTAAATTATGTGTTTGAGTGGGTGCACGTGTGGTATTTTAAACTGAAATTAAATGCTTTGCAAAAACTATTCAAAAAACAAAGGATCTTTGAAATAAGAAAGCAAATAATATGAATTCTTCAAGAAATAAATGGATTTCTTTTTTAAACAATTGCTTGGGCAAAGTATCAAGGAAGTAAACAACAAAATTTTTATCTAGATAAAATGCAAATAAATCCTTCTTTCAATTTCTGAAAAATTTTAAAAATACTTTTTAAAGGAGCATTCTAAATAGTAAAATATTTGTATGGCTGTAAAAAATGCAGGAATTTTTTGATACTGCAAAATAGCTAAGTGGGCAGAAAATACAGCAAAAATTAATTCTTTAAATGGATTGGCCGAATGGAAAAAATTGACATCGCGGGTTTTGATAGAACAGCCGCGATGGACCGCGCGGGTTTCTGTCACACAGTCGCGATGGGCAGCGCGGGTTTCAGCCACGAAGCCGCGATGTGCAGGGCAGGAATTCGTCACACAGTCGCGATGTACAGCGCGGGCAATGGCCGCGAAGCCGCGATGTGCAGCGTGTAAATTGGCCGCGAAGCCGCGATGTGCAGCGTGTAAATTGGCCGCGAAGCCGCGGTGAGCCGCGCGGAAAAGAGTCGCGCAGTCGCGATGAGCCGTGCGACTGTTGGGAAAAAAGCCGCGAGGCGAAAGCCGTACACGAACGCCGAAAAACGAACCCGAAAATTGAAAATTTAGGGCTGTTAATGGCAATAAAATGGGCCAAGATCTAGAACAGTAATGGATCTGCTGTCTAGGGTGGAAGATCTATGAATTAAACTGACTAATACTAACAAAAACTAAGATCTAAAGCAAAATTTGAGATCTAAGAGTTCTAAGCCAGCGGAGTCGCCAAAAACTGTTGGCTTGGTTTTGCAACCAAGCTTAGTGCTATGGGCACCTGCTAACTAGTAGCAGCAGTTTCAAATACTAAAGCAAAAACAATTGTAAATCTAAATCTAAAACTAAACTAAACTAACATGTGTATATCATAATAAACTTTTGAATTGAAAAACAAGAACAAGAAATAGAATAAAGAATAACTTTGTATTAAGAATAAGGGCAAGCAAGTGCTTGCAATGATAATAACTCCAAATGATGAAGATTGTTGAGTAGCTCCAAGGGTGAGCAGCTCCAAACTCCAAAGGGTCCCTTCTCCAAGGTAGCTACAATGGCCAAAAACTCATGGGATATTTTGGCAGCATGAGGATAGGAAGATGGATGGATGGAAAGTGAGGAGCCCCTACCACCTTTTTATAGTTTTTGGTGGTGGGGAATACCATTATGGTTTTGAGGAAACCAATGGTATTGACCAACATGGTTTAGGTACCTTTTCCCTCCTTTTTCCTTTTTGAATATTTTTAATATTTTTATTCCCTTTTTAATATTTTTGGGATTTTTGGACCCTTTTTTAGGGTTTTTTATGCTTTTTTGAGGAAAAATAATCATTTTGAGTGGAAAAAGGGGTGTATTAAGGTCTTTTGGTGACCTTTTGGTGGCTTTAGAGGCTCAAATGATGGAAAAGTGGACAAATGGGTCATGTGAATAAGGAAATGAGCTAGTGAGCACTTTTTGGGTGTTAACAATGAGTGATACAACTATGTGTCCCAAGGTATTCAATCCAAACCGACGATAGTATTATTCTATATCATGATAATGAATTAACTGTAGTCGATCTTAATAATACATCGCCTAATTACCGGTCATTGATGTATACCGTTAACAGACACGAGGAGGACCAATGATAATGATGATGGTCTCCAAGGTACTGAATATAGTCTAGCAAGTGCATATAGATGTTTTGTAGTCAAACACTTGTAGAATCAAATTATCAAGGGTAATTGATGTATACCCACTATCATTTGTGAGGAACTATATGATTCTACCAAGGCCAAAATGTATCCTAAATAAGAAAGAGGAGAGAGAAAAAATAATCTTTTGGTATTTTTGCGATAACTTTTGCTTTCGAACTAGGAATTGGGTGCTCTTGGTACCATTCAAAAGGACTTGACGAGAGCTAGAATATTTCAAAAGATTATTTTATCCCAGAAATACTAAAACGCATTCCCCTGGAAATTGGAGCGGAATAGCGTAAAAAATAAAACATGAAAGTTGTAGCTCTCGTCAAGACCTTTCCATTGGTACCAAGATCTCCTAATTCTAAGTTTGGAAGAAAAAATTATTTTAAAAATACCAAAAGATTATTTTTTCTCTCTCCTCTTTTCTTATTTAGGATACATGTTAGTTTTGGGTTAAATCTTATTGAATCCAACCACTAATGACTATAATATCCAAGGTATTCCAAGGTTCCTTGATTCACTTACTAGATAGTGATTTGACATAGAGATAACAAGATCCAACGCTATATACTGACACTACAAAGGCCAACATCATTGGTCAGAAATAGTTTGAGGAATGGTCGACATGGTTTTGACTTTGCTGAACACATAACATGACATAGATTGACACCTGGAAACATAAGACTCAAGTGAACAACCTTCATGAAATTTGTCTACGCCAGATGCATTGACAAAATCTCCATAATGACGGGAAGGATAACCCATCGGTGGAGCTATGCTCAAATTATTCGTATAGTTTCCTAAAAAAACGTAGATGAATGGGGTAACTGATGACTGAAAAAAAAAATTTGTGTTTTGTTCAAGGGTGACAAGGAATGACTATTGTCGTTTCATTCCAAGATAAAATGTAAATAAATTCAATCATCCCCCTTTTCTATTTTTTGTGTTTTTTTTTTAATATATTTTTCATGTATAAGCTTGAAATAGAATAAAGAATGCTACATTAATGTTAGCACCTAAACCTGCTATCCAAAAAAATCATTCTCCTAATCCTAAACTAGTTTTGGCAGCCCTCTTTAAAGCTCCATAGTCTACAAACCTTGTTTGAGTTATTGTGTGATCTATTCATTGTGTGTCATTAATGCTTTGTTTGAATTCTCTTTGTTTCAATAAGTTGTTGGTAAATAGAATTTTAAAGGGTTTCACAGTCTTATTATAGAGCATTTTTGTACAACGTGACCTTCTGCAGGTTACATAATTTAATGACAAAGTATATTCCAAGCACCACCGAAGATTTATACGTTCGGTAGTGAAACCTAAATGTTGTATTACGAAGGTGCTACCGAATTTAAAAAGTGTCAATGATTGATGACTCAAGAAGTCGAATTCCCGTCAAATCAAACACGCATCAAAAGCCATTCAAATCTAGAGTAATCATGTAAGTAAAGTTGAAAGAAGATGAACTATCATGGGACCGGTCTGTAAGTTTATGTCATATCAAATCATTGTCTAGCCTATTATTTCTATAACATTGCCTAAAATCTATAATCATTTCCTTATTTTGAGATGATTTGATGCATGTTATTTCTCTAGCTTCAATTGTGAAGTTTGTGTAGTGTTTTCTCTTATTTTAAAAACACATCTATTTAACTATTTGTTCCAACTATTCATTTAGAAACCAAGGGATACATAGTAGCATTTGACCAGTAGAGCCTACATTGTCTATAGCATACAGAAATATGTCTTCTCACAAAGGAGGACATGTTATTCGCTATGAACCAAAGGGTGCAGAATTACTAGAGGCATACCCTGTTTATGGAAACAAAGTTTGGAGAGGTAGGTTGGTTCCATTTCCACCAGAAACCAAGCAAGTAACAAGTTGGATATGCTTGCAGAAGTGGTGTCTCATGTACAACATAGTAAGCTACAAAATTCAGTGGCCAAGGAACAAGTAGGTTTCAAGAAGCCATTTGATGGATGCTGCAAATTTTTGAGACAAAACATGTTCCTACAGTAAATTTGTGTTGTGTTGAAGCTCAAATCACTACCCAAAAGCATTGCAAGTTCAGATGTTAGCTATAGGTCAACGTTATAGGAAATCAGAACATTATGTAGCACCTTCCACACAGAAAATTCCAAAAATGTTGTCGAATTTCTTGTATGTGACTATTTTAGATGTCAACTTTTAGCATGTTTTTCGACCAAACAAAGACGAATCTCAAAACACTAAAACATAGGTTTTTTGCATAATGGGTCCAATTAGTTGCAACGTCCAAAAAAGTGAATGGTTTAGGAGATGCACGTGGATCTTTAACACGGATTTTTGCAGATGTTTCCTAGAAAAAATCACCTAGTCAACATCCAACTCATCAGTTTGACCTGGATATTAGATCTTGATTTTGTGCTACAGAATTAGGATTAGATCCCTTTATCTAGTATCTTAGTTTGAATTTGTTACTTTCAATTAAGCTTTTTAATTTTATTTAACCAAGAATTATGAATGAAGGAGTGGTTCTTCCTTTTGGAGAAGAGGAGAGGTTCGATCAATGAGGTCATAGAGGGTCAAGGTACAGACTGTGTATTGTACAGACAAGCTATTGTATCAACAATATTTCATGCTCAAAGATCTATCATTTTGTGGGTTAGACTATGCTTCCTTTTATGTTATCCTTATTTCTTCTTATTTTGAATACATAGATGATTTATGCACTGCATTCATTGTTATGCATGTTTTAGATCTAATAGCAATAAAGCTTTTATTGTGAATTTCCTGCAACTTCCAATTTCTATTCAAACACTATATCCTGATTCAAAATACTATTTTGAGTTTGAATGTCCTCTGAATGAATAAATAAGTTGGATAGCTTGTTAGTTTATGTAATCATTTCTTCATTATGTTTCTTCTAGTATGTTGTTGATTAAGTGTTTAGCCCTTCAAAGTGTATGCTTGTGAATCTATGAAGTATTGCTCATTGAATTAAATACATGATTGGCATTACACTTTAGACACCCATCCTATATGACCCCCTTGAACTACATTTGAAACCAAATCATTGCAACAACTTAGGTGCCCTAACTTTGCACTATTGTAGTCTAGTGGAGGCTTTAGGGATAACAATTACAATGGAGGAAACGAGTGCCAAAAGGATCTGAGCCTACATTCCAAGGGCACGGGTCAAGTCGAGGTGAAACATGAACTAATATAGTTAGGTACATTCTTTAGGATGTTTCCTCCATGGGTATGGCTATTTAATGTAATATTATGTGTCGAGGGACGGTGAAATAGTACCAAGTAACTACGACAATTCAATTTGGTAAAATGGCTAGGTAGAAAGTAGGTAGTGAGGTCTAAATCATACTAGATCTCGTGATAAATGCTAGATGCATTAGTCGTCATGGATTTTGGTTTGTCGTATGTAACCTGAATCAAATAGCTTGAACATGTTAAAGTCTCCTTGGTCCTGTAATAAGAACTGATCAACACCCAACTACTTAGTTGAAAAATAGGCTCAATTTGTGCATGTAATGTCTAAAATATCCAAAAATAAAGAATATACTTATGCATCACCCTATTGTCCAATGGGTAAAACTAGACATGAGTAAAAGACAAGTAAAACACTCATTTTTTACCATTTGCTTTGTAGGTGTAACCATTGGAAGAGGAGGAAAATTCTTCAAGCTTGGATTTTCAAGAGATGTGAGCCATCATTATGTGATCTATCAGTTGTAGGTAAGTCTTCATGCCTAACCAAGGACCAAAAATAGTTTGGGTATTTTTTATTTTTTTAAATATTTCATATTTTTATGATATTTTTTATGTTATCTTGAAGAAAAGAGAAAAAGAAGAAAATACTATGCTATTTATTTTTGGTATGTGCAAGGTTATTGACAAAGTATTGTGTATGATGCATACATTGGACTGACACACCCAAAATACATCATTTGCGGCTATGTAGAAAACATTTTGTTTCTAGAACCTTGACACACTTTTTTGGGTTCTACTGTAACCAATTTTTCTTTATACATGTGATGGTTGCTTCGGCTTTTACTTATGTTATCAAATGGTGTTTGCAAATGAATGTCATGATTGAATGAACATTTTTGCTTTAATTAGCATTGTGCTAATGACAAAGATACCAATCAAGTAGATAGTAAGCTAATGAATCAGCCAGACTATTCAAACTTTTAGGAACATGAATATACTCAATAAATTCAAAAGTGTGTTCCAAAAGATATACTTGTAGAAACTTTCAATACAATGTAGGGTCTCAAACTTGATATTGATTGTTCAATTAAGACACAACCAACTGTAAGTCCATTTTGACAATGATTCTATGGATGCCAAAGATGGTGGTGTTGTGGAAAAAATTGCACAATGGTGCATCCATCCACTTGGTAAGGGGCTAAGCCTTGTAGGTTGCAGCAAGGCCTCAGTCCTTGGAGCCCCTTAGGGGTGTGTGAGTTCTCCAAATGATCCTGCAAGTGGTTATTAGTGGAATTTAAATAAAGAAAGAAAATTAAACAAAATATAACAAAGGAAATGGGGGAAGAATGCAAACTCAAACAACCAAATGTATGCAAAACCACATTGTATGGCCCAATGGTCAAGCATGTACAACACCTAGGAGGTGTAGGCTTCAAGGGAAGCCAACAATATCCGTTAGGGAGGTCCTTCTTCTCCAAACTAAATTCTAAGTGGGTGAGAGAACAAGGGAGATAAACTCTTGCTCCTTGGAGGAAGGAGGCAAGGGAGATTTGGAATACTTTCAAAGGAGGGAAGAGGTGAGCTATGAAGGAGCTCTAACACAAATCCAGCAGCATAAATTTACTTCTTTTTTTTCTCTCTACAAGATGCATTCACATGGATTCCTTTTATAGGCCAAGAGGTGGCCAAGAAACAACTAGCTCCAAATGTGAATTCCATCACCTCATGAAGTGGTTCCAAGTACACAACGGGGGCCATTTAATGCCACGAGGAGTGTAAGGAACCCAAATTTGAATTTTTGAGGTGATGGGCCATTGATGAGCCTTCAATTCTGCCGCTAGTGGGTGAGATTTTACATTTTCACAGATATCGAAGGAATTTATGCGCTAGGGTCACACAGGTTTTGAACTGGTAACACGCGTTGTAGCACAGGTTAATGAAGGTTTAGTCGCACAACCTATCCATTTGATTGTTTTTGGACACTTTTGGACTCATGTTGCCTCTTGGATTTGTTGAGGGTGGCTTTGGTGAGTTGCATTCTATATGTTGATGATGCCTTACTGCAAGAATCACCAAAATGTCGCATGTTTGTGAGATTTAGGCATTAAAAGGTTCCCCCTGATGTATGAGGTTCGGAAGGGACTGTAGAGCTGATAACGCATCATCGTTTCTTATGTTTCTCTCCTATTTTGTAGCGGACAAAGCATAGTTGGACGAGAGGATACTTCCATGGGGGAAGATTGATGGTGATGACTGATGAAGTTGTAATAAATAATTTTTTGGTATACAAACGAGGTGGGCATACCCATGCTCATGAAAAAAATGTCAAGAAGATTACAATAAGAGAATACCGAGGGGTCAACTCAAATATACTGTTGGGACAAGAATGAAGGAGGCTTTAATCCATGTGAGAGTAATTAAACCTGGAACTGCTACTGAGTATTGAAGAAGCGGAACTGTTGATGATCATGATGATCCCACGGGGGTGGGGGGATAAAGTAGTGGTAAAGTTATGCGAGGGGAACTTCACTATACCAGATGGGTGGCTACCATGTTTTTTCAAATATGAACACTACTAACTTCAAAAGTATGTTTCCCCTTGATGCGATAGAGGTGTTGGCATCAACCATAGAGTAAACCACTGAGTTAGGGAGCACTATTGACTCTCCCTACCTAATTTGAGGTGATCCCTTATAGTGATTGAAAGGGACTCCCAGGTACAACTGCAACTCTCATAATATGGTGAGTTGATGTCGATGCGAGTTGAAGCATATGAGAATACCATAGTCTAATCATATGAACCAAGACCATAGTTTAACCAACTATAGGACTGACATACCTGACACAAGACCGGTCGATAAGCATGGGGCTCATAACTTCCTTTGATCGATGTAAACATGAGGTGAGCTAATGGCAGCATTCCTTTTGGGAAAGGTAGAGGGTGAAACAGAGGGAGACAAACTGCAAGTGAAGGGGATTTAATTGAGACACAATACTGAGAGTAATGATGACTAATAAAACAAATAATGTTGGGGATATTGAGACTCAAATACATATATAAAAGGTGACCATGGGTTGCTTCCAAAAGAATCAAGAGTTCTTGTGGTTTGATGTGGATTGGGGAACTTGTTTGTATATAAAAAATAATTGGTGGGTTCCCCACAGTTTTATGTGTGTTGGGGGACCAATTTGATGATGGGTGGATTCCCCATGGTTTTGAGTGGGTTGGGGGGCCCTTTTCATGGTGAGGTGGGGTTTTTTTTTGCTAACACGAATATGGGTACCCCATGACTCAATGCCATGCAAATTGTTCCTGCAAGAAGAACTAAATAGAATTGGTTACTTCTGAGGGTTGGGGCCCCATTGGTATCTTTACGGGGGGGTGATATGAAGAATATTGTTGATGGTAGAGTGCTCATGGGGGTATAAGTAGTCAACAATGATTCTTGATCGTAACATGTGTCGAGGAAACAGATGGCACTGACTACTGAAGGTGGGAGAGTAAATATGCAGCTATAAAATGTTGAACTAGGGGTGATATTTTCAAGGTTAAGTGAATTCCTCAGACTTGTGGGGGTTCAACATCTTGGGTGTTGAATGATGACAAGAGATGTAATGGTGTGCACACCCATGGGGGAACATGCTAGTACCAGTGATGACATTAATGGAACATCATGACTGGGAATGAGGGCCCTATGGTTATCAGCGGGGATATTGGTAAATGCAATGTGAGCAAAGGGAAATCATTGCCTATATGTCAATTTCGTGATGATACCTATGATAGAATCCTGACATCGTTTTTGATGGATGGAGTCTTGTTCTTATAATGGAAAAACAATGGGATTCTACAAGTCTTAGTCGCAATCCTACACAAATGGTGCACATACCCAATTGTAGTAAAGAACGTGACAAAGGTATGGATAATGCAAAAATACAAAACTAAAACATGGCGCACCTGTGGGGTGTCGTGGATTAGGGGTAGAATCATTTAAGGTACACCATGTTTATGGGGCTATTGAGTGTGATACCTTCTAGGTCAATTAAGACATATTCCCCTTTGGGGACACATTGTTTAACGACATAAGGACCTGTCCATTTATATACGAATTTACCAGGTCCTGGTTTGTTGTCTTTTTTGGCATTAAAGACAAGGACAAAGTCTATGTCACTGAAGGTACGGGTTTTTCTATGTCATTGAAGGTACGGGGTTGAACTTGTCTATCTTAGTGTGCTTTGGATTGAACCTTCATGGCCTCATTTTGTTGAAGCAAGTCACAACGTTCTTCATTGAGGTGTTCTAAAGTAAAGAATCTTTGCTCGAGGGCAGGAGTATCAGGTAACAACTCTACAATAGATTGGAGTGTAGGTATTTGGCATTCTAAAGTATGGATTCTACTCCATGGACAAGGTGGAATGGGGTGAAGCCGGTAGCGGTCTTCACCGAGGTGCGATAAGCCCAAAGAGCTAGGAATAACATGTGATTCCAATTGGATTTGTCTTATTTACTATGTGTTGGAGCATAGTTTTGAGAACTTTGTTCATAGAATCAACTTGGTCATTTGCCTAGGGCTAGTAGGCAGTCGAGAATTCATGTTTAAATTCTAATAACTGTAATAGTTCTTCAAAAGTCTCGTTACAGAAATGGGTGCCATTATCAGAGACGAACTGATTGGGTATGCCAAAGCAAGAGATGACATGGTTAAAGAAGAAGCGTGTAGCAGTGATTCCTTTTCAATCGAATGTGGGCATAGCTTTAGCCCACTTGGTGAATTAGTTGACGACGAAAATGATATATTGGTGGCCTTGCGCCAAAGTAGGGTGACACTCCATAAAATCAATTTCCCATTTGCAAAATGGGCCAGCAAAGAGGGGCAGGTGGTGACAACATTTTGCAGGAAAACACCTAACAATTGTGCATCTTTTGTCTACGTAGACACAATCCTTGTATATGGAGGGACAAAAATAACCCGCGCGTAATATTTTTTGGGCGGTGGCTAGGCCTTAAAGGTGGCCTCCACATGCACCACTATGGAAATTGTTGATAACTTGTTCAACTTCCTCATGTGTTAAACAACGACGTAAGATGGTGTCTACGCTATGATGGTACAAGACATCTCCTATGAGAATGTATCTTGGTGCCTGATGACGGATACGTCGACGGTCATTGCGGGATAGGTGGGGGGTGAACTTCTGAGTACGGAGATAAGTTAGGATATCAACGTACCATGGTTCATCGTCGACAATGAGGAAGAGATGTTTGTCAGGTAAGTGGTCATGAACAAGTTCACCCGAGGTTGTGGATGGGAGATCAGTGATGAGCTCAGTGAGGGATAATGATTTCTTTCTTTTAGGGATTACAAAATCAAGGTCAAACTCTTGTAAAATAAAAATCCAACATGCAAACTTACTATTGATAAGTCGACGGCTAAGTATGTATTGCATGGGGTTAGAGTCAGTGATTATGGTGGTTTTGCGGAGTAAGATATAATGGTGTAGATTTTATACGGAAAGAATGATGGCTAACACGAGCTTCTCATCATGAGTGTAATTGAGTGTTGGCCCGTCTAAGGTTTTACTGACGTAGTAAATGATGTGCTCATGGTGATCCTTAGTTGGTTGGACCAGAACACCGGCTACATCAGAAGCTAACGTTGATCTATAAAGGGTAAGATCTTTGTCAAAGTCTGGAGGTGAGATGAGGGGAGCTGAAGACATGGCTTTCTTCAAAGTGTCAAAGGATCTTTGGGCATAGTCATCCCACTTAAAGGGGATGTCTTTCCTAAGTAGACGTAATAAGTCATGTGCTTAAGTTCCGTAATTGGGCACGAACACCCGAAGGAAGTTATCCTTTGCTTAAATGATCTACAACTGGCGTCGTGTTCGTGGGGGTGGTAGCTTGAGAACAGCTTGGAGTTTCGAAGGGTCTACGGTGATGTCATCCCTGGAGACAATGAATCCTAATAATCGGCCAGTGGTGACACAGAACATGCATTTAAGGGGGTTCAAGCATATGTTGTATCTGCGACAATGTGTGAAGATGGTGTGAAGATCACGAAGGTGGTCACCTCATTTCTTAGATTTGGAGGCAAGTCCGTCTAAAAAGGTGAGGATGATGTGAGCCAACTCATTAAAAACGTACGCCATAACGCGCTGGAAAATGGCACCTCCATTCTTCAGATCGAAGGGCGTAATTTTATATGCAAAGGTAACCCATTTTTTTGTAAATGTTGTTTTGTACTTATCTTGGGGGCGGATCCGTATTTGGTTATAACCAAAGAACTCATCCATAAAGGACAACATTTCACTACCGACACATGAATCGTTGATCTAGTCGATGAATGCGGTTGTTAAATTGTCCTTTGGGCATGCTAAGTTGAGGTCATGGAAATCTGTACATACGTGAATGATACCTTGCTTTTTTTAAACTGGGACAGGGTTAGAGACCCTGGATGTGTAAGCAATAGGGAAGATGAATCTTACCTATAGCATTTTTTTGATCTCATCTTTCATAGATGGGGCCTTGGAGGGGTGGACTAGGCATTGATTTTGTCTAATGCGGATGGTGTCAGACCAAGTGTCAATATGATGCTCAACAATTGCAAGGTCGAGGCCTGGCATTTCTTCATAGGACCACGTGAAGACATCTTGAAACTCCTTGAAGACAACGGTGAAAAAAATGATTTCATGTGGTGAACATGAGGTCCCAATGGAGATGTTTTCGACGACTCCTGGGGTAACGAAAAATATCAACCTAGATTATGGGGGAGATATTGGCTAGGTTTTTGTATTCGAAAGTGTTAGGGGAGGAGATGGGATTTTTTACCCAATCGATATGACTAGGAGGCAAAAACTCCTTTGATTAAATGGTATGTTGTTGGGCTATTGACAGGTTTTGAGGATCATGCGTATGGACAAACGATGAGCTATGATGAAGGGCATACCATGGGGGTTTTTCGAAATGCATGGATTCTATTATATCTCCATCCATGGAGAAGCCATATTCCTCTATCATGTCTTCAGTAGAGGAAAATGAATCTTCGGGGTTGGTATGAAGAGTAATAGAATCAAGGTGAAGGATGTCCATATAATCGGCGGTGCGTCGAGGGGGTAGGATCTCCTCTTGGGGGGAGATTATAGGATCTAGGGTTTCCCAGGAGACTGTTGATGGGGGGGTCAATATCACTAAGGTGATGAGAAATTTTGGGTATACCGGATCTTTGTTGGTGTCTGTAAGATCATTGTCTTCTTCAATTACCGTTGGGAGGGTGGTTCCACAAGGAGTAAGGTTATCTTATAATCGCTTATGGGTTGTGTACAAGGTGAAAAACATGACTACTATAGGACATTGGAATTAATGATGAGACATCAACTTGCATGATCGACATGGGTGAGTGGCATAGATGTGATTAAGAACGATGGCATGACTTTGGGGGCGTTGGAGAGGTAATAGTTGGTCAGGTATGGAGTCTACCTATCGAGGGGAGTTTCTTATATGGAACACGGTCGTAACAGTATTGATAGAAGTCGATTATGGTGATGAAGGGGAAGAGGGGTCTTCCAATAGCTAGGTGAGGTGGATGGTTTCCAACCCGTCCCAAAATCAAGGGAGATCGGGACAATGGTATGTGTAATGCCCATATTGGTAACAAATTGAACATGCATGATTTGTACGCAATGACTTGGACTTAGGTGTGGGCGGTGATTATGTGCCCCCTTATTATTCGATGGAGCATTGGGGTATTGAGCAAGTTATGAATTTCAGGCAATGTGGGGCACAGGTACATAGCCTTGTTTCTCGCAAAGAGTGCATGATGGAGTGACTCTCTAGGTGGGAGTATTGGTTGTTATTGGGGATTTTAACCATTAGTGGTTGATTCCCCCTGCTTTAGGTTGAGCGACCTCCAATGAGTCGAGAGTAGGGTTAGGTAGGAGGGGTCCATTCATCTTAGGTTGTTTCATGCCCCTTGTGGTGGTCTTAGCGGCGAATGGTTGCGATTTAGTTGTGGATTTCGTAGGTTTGACTGGAAGTATGGAGGGATTAATTGGTCTAGTAGGTGTAACATCCAAAATAGGGACAAATTCATAGTGGGGTACGGGTTTAGACACCATTTTTGGGTAGGGTGGTGTAAGGTATCATACCGGAATACCCAAAGTAAGTCCAGGTGGGGTTAATTGAGCCATAATCGGACGCCTATGGGGGGGTATAAGAAAGGTATTTGGAAGATTGGAGGTACTGACAGACTCAACATTTATTCAATGACATGGCTTAGCGATGGTGTTGATTATGGTGTTTAGGAGGAGGCGGGCCCATTTTTAGCGGTGAAAATTGTACACATTAGGCCATCAGTAGATGTGGGGATCTTAGGTTGTGGATTAGAATACACGCCTAGTAAATTGGAGTCTTTGTACATGCCAAGGGAAATATCAACATAGGGAGGTTTGTTGTGTCGATGATTGTAGGTAAGGTATTGTCAAGGTTACTAGTGGCGTTGGGATCATAAGTTAAGTTGGTTGAGGGTGACAATCTTCCCATTTAATGGAAACTTCATGATATGGAATACCGAGGAGGCGAAGGCCTTCATGGCGTACATATAACTACGCCCCAATAGGATGTTGTAGTTGATTTGGGCATCGACTACCTCGATATCAATCATGACCATCTTGCCCCTCTATGGGGACATTTTGGTACAATCCTCTAGGTTGGGATGGTATCCCATCATATGCATGAAGGGTGATAGATGAGGGAACCAGCTTGGGTGACTCTAATAGTTTCCAAACATTAGAGGACATGACGCAAGTGGATGCGCCTTCATCGATGATACGATGATGAATCATAATGTTCTTTACAGTGATGGGGACTTGAAATGCGACTAAAGAGGGTAGTCGTAGTTCACCTTTGTCAAGATCAAAGGTCATGAGGCGCGAGTTAGAAGGATCAATGGCGCAGAGTGCATTGAGTAAATCCTTCCATTGGGTTGGACATGATTGTAGCACTTCTAACATAGACATGGCTGCAGGGGACTGAGCCAAGTCATCCACAATGTTATAATTGTGGGTGGATTTAATATGGGGACTATTAGGTGTGCGTTGAAGTGGGAATTTTGGAATTCGAGGGATCTATTCAACACTTGGGTGTGGTATTTGTAAAGACCCCCCGAGGGGAGAGGGATGTCTTCCACTTGGGGAGCTTCAGGCCTATCATAACCTTTGGCTCGAGTATGAAGATTAACATCCAATGTGTAGATATTTTGGAAAGAACCATCACCAAAGGGGTGAGGATCTTGTTGTTTCGTAATGACCCCTTGATTGACAAAGGGTTGTTGTAATACAACTATTTGGGGTTGGGGAGGATTTGGGGCATGAGGAGGATTTATGAGTGTCTTCTTCTTGTCTTCCACTAACTACTGGCAGTTAGGGATAAGAGAGCAGTGATGGGTGTAATGACCATTCTTTGCAAATGGAGTAAGTGTAATTGGTCCTTATATTGGTGTTCTTCCCTTGCCTGGGGGGATTATTTCTCCCCGCATTTTGATTGCCTAGGTTCCAGTTTTGCTGGGGAGGAGGATTGCCCCATGGCACCTGCTGCTAGTCACTTTCTTCTTCCCATGATTCTAAGGATTCTGGGGATTTTTGGTGTTCAAATGTTCAAATTGTTGAGCTTATTCTGCAAAAGAAGGTTGAAAAAGTTTGACGCCCATTTGAGGTGTGGGTTGTTGACCAGTCGGGCATGGAAATGGATAGTAAGGGTTATATCCCCGGGGTGGAATAAATGTGTTTTACGCTCCATAAGATGTGGACGTAGGAACGGCTTGTGCCATTTGCGATGTAGGAACCATTGTTGCATGGATGACATTCGGATAAGTAGGACTATAGGGTCCATATTGTAACTGACCAACGAGTGGTATTGGTATAGGAGGAGGGTTAACTGACACGGGTGGAATGGGTGGGTATTGTGGGGCCATATTGAATGGCACCAGGGTAGTAGGAGGAACCTTTCCTAGATGGGAAATGGACCCAATAATCCCATATGTCGGATGTGACGAGCCCGCGGGTGTAGGATCCAATGACCGGTGCCGAGGGGCATCGGGGAGGATAGTGTAAACGTAGTCGAATTGTGTATATATGAGATTGAAATGATGGGCTTTCATAATAGCCTCTTCCTCGCTTTGTGGCATTAAGGTGGTGACATATTTAGAAATGGATGGTTGGTTTGATTTGATGAACCAATCCAACAAGAATGGTGGTTGTATTTCGATTTTACACAATGTTTGACGTCTATGCCACTCATGGATATGGTCTGTGATGTGAGTAGATGTATTTTATTGAAACTTTGTGAGGATTTTGAAAATAAGGTCATTGCGAATTGGGAGCTGGAAGTATGTGAGGAATGTGGTGTCCAATGTCACAAAGGTGGCATGGGCTGATCTCGTTAAGTTCACGTACCATTTGGATGTCATTCCGACGAGGGTGCGCTAAAAGAGGCGAAGCCTTACTGAGTCTTCCACTATGTTATTGGAGGAACACTAGAGGTGGAAGGACATGACATGGTTGGTGGTATCATCCCCTTTCTTCCCTTTGAATTTAGGAATGTCGGAGGGAATTTTATCTGGCATAGTTGGCCATTTTGGATCATGTGAAATAGGGTCATTGATCAGTTTGGAAAAATATGGGAAATTTAGGCTAGCCATGAAAGGTAGGGTAGGAAGATTTGGTCCTTCCATTGTATGTTGAGTGCTAGAATATGTCAAGGGTGATCTGCAAATAAAGTGCTAATGAAATAAAAGTGTGCAATGGAGGTATTCACACTTCTCACCCTTTTCTAATTCACCAAGCTCACAAGAAGTGCAAGGTGAAGAGCATACTTAGGGAGACAAGAGTCTTTAGATCCTTGCTTGTGTGCAAAAAGTGGATTCTACACTAGCATTTGACCCTAAAATCATGCCAAGTAAATATAAATAAGAGATGTCTTGAATACTAGTGACAACAATGAGGCTCATTAAAAGCTTCAAGGTTGGTTACCTAAGTAAGTTTAGAGAGATGTGGACTCTTTACTCCATAATCTTAGTCTAAGTGGGATAATTACTATAGAATTAATGAAAACTATTGCAAGTTAGATTAATCTAGTTCATTACTGGGCAACCATTAGGGCTGTAAGATTGTTCCATGGGGATAAAAAGAAAATTAAATGTTTGTAGCGAGGGAAAACAAGACTCTATTGCGCGATAGCGTGAAAGAATTACAAACAAACACATTGTAGCACGGGCAGAACACAAAAAAGGTGTGTAGGTCAGAAAGAAGAGTATTGCACGGGTAGTGAAATTCTTATCCACACAAGTAGTGCGAATGTTGAAGGCATTTCCGCGCGTGTAGCGCAGTCGAGAGGCCGGGATCCGTGCTATTGTGTAAAAACGTAGTGTAGCTGAAAGGGGGCCAAATTTTGGATTTGGAGGTGGTAAACCTTATCTCCTGCAAATAACAAGCACCTAGAATTAATCACTCGGCATAAAACAACCTAGTTTAAAAGAAATAAACAAAAATAAGTGGATCTTCCATTAGAACTATTGTGGAAAAAATAGCACTAGGGTGCATCCCTCCACTGGGTAAGGGGATAAGCTGTCTAGGTTGCAATAAGGCTTCAATCCTTGGAGCCCCTTCGGGGTGTGTGAGTTCTCCAAATGATCCTATAAGTGGTTGTTGGTGGAATTTAAATAAAAGAAAGAAAATTAAACAAAATATAACAAAGGAAATAAGGGAAGACTGCAAACTCAAAGAACCAAATGTATGCAAAACCACTTTGTATTTCCCAATGGTCAAGCATGTACAACACCTAGGAGGTGTAGGAGTCAAGGGAAGCCAACAATCTCCCTTAGGGAGGTCCTTCTTCTCCAAACTAAATGCTAAGTGGGTGAGAGAACAATGGAGATAAACTCTTGCTCCTTGAAGGAAGGAGGTAAGGGAGCTTTGGAATGATTTCAAAGGAGGGAAGACGTGAGCTATGAAGGAGCTCTAACAAAAATCCAACATCATAACTTTGCTCTTTTTTCTCTCTCTACAAGATGCATGCATTTGGCTTCCTTTTATAGGCCAAGAGGTGGCCGGGAAACAACTATCTCCAACTGTGAATGCCATCACCTCATGAAGTGGTTCCAAGTACACAAGGGGGGCTATTTAATGCGACAATGAGTGTAAGGAACCCAAATTCAAATTGTGGAGGTGATGGGCCATTGTTGAGCCTTCAATTGTGCCTCTAGTGGGTGATATTTGATAGTCGTGTGGATATCGAAGGAATTTCCGCGCTAGGGTCATGTGGGTTTTGAATTGGTAACACGCGCTATAGAGCACGTTAATGAAGGTTCAGTCGCTTGACCTATCCATTTGACTATTTTGGGGCACTTTTGGACTCATGTTGCCTTTTGGATTTGTTGAGGGCGGCTTTGGTGAGCTGCATTCTATATGTTGATGATGCCTTACTACAAGAATCACCAAAATGTCGCATGTGTGCGATATTTAGGCGTTAACATGTGTCCTTAGCAAGAAGCTCAATGAATGCACTATATTATGCAACGTTATTGGTTGCAGATCCAAGAAAGGTGCCTCCTAAACTTACTAGATGATTTTTAGGTGAAAATATCACCCATGTAGTGGAAGCAATGTTTTGTGAGCTACAGTTGGATCCATCCACATATCCTAGATAAGTGAAAGTCTCTTATGACATCTACCAATCCAAAAACCAAGCAAGATAAGTGTGTTCTTGGAAAAACGTATGTACAAAATTCTATACAGAAAATACAACATAATACAACAAGTATTGTGAGGAAATTAATGCCTACATGAAGTATCTCTTCAAATAGAGACCATTCATGGTCTCAGATAGCAGTTCCCCATCATAATTTACCAGTTTATAAGCTCCTCATTTTAACATAGTTTTCACAAGTGGGTCATACCACCTGGGTTCAATTTTTCTTGCCTATGATTTGTCATAAACTAAAACCAAATCGCCTTCAAAGAAGATTCATGGATGGATAGTTTTGACATAGTGGGATTTGACCCATTTCTTGTGTGTTTCAACATTCAAAGTGGCTTCTCATCAAGTTCAACGAGATGTTGTAAATACAAGAGCCTCTCTTCCTTTGTAGAAGTGTTAGGTAGGATCTTGATAGCTATCTTCAAGGATGAGATTTCCCATTCAATTGGAAACACCGCTTTCACTCCATAAACCAATTGGAAATGAGTAAAACCAGTCTCGATCTTGGCCGATGTAATGTACACCCAAAGAGCAGAAAACAACATCATGTGCCAGTTAGTTTTTAATCTTATTGACCATTTGTTTCATCACGGTCTTCAAAACCTTGTTGATGGCTCCCGTTTGACCATTGTGTTGTGGGTAATATGGTGAAGACAACTCTTGCAAAATTCCTAACTTGGTAGTGAGTTTATCCATGAGTGAACTCCTAAAATGAGATATATTATCAGTAAAGATCTCTCTTGGAATGATTGACATAATTGAACAAAAAGTATGTTGTGGTTTCGATTGAGTTATTGAATGTAGGCATAGCTTCATCCCACTTGGTGAAGTAGTCAGCCATCACTATGATGTAGCGGTGTCCATCAGTTGAAGGAGAATTACATGTCATAAATAATGGCCCATTTCACAAACGAACCCATGGTCACCATAGGGTGTAGCAAAGCTGGGTGAGCATGCATTTTCCTTGTATGAATATGACAAGGATGACATTTTTTATGGCATTGATACAATATCAAAAAAGAGTTGGCCAAAAGTATCCTACATGTAATATCTTATGGGCTGTGGAAAACCCAGAAAGATGATCGTTACATGCTCCAACATGGTAGTCATTCAATACTTGATCTACTTCCATGTGAACTACCAACATTGTAAGATTGGGTCGAAACCTCGATGGTACAAAGTGGCACCGATGATGAGGTATCTTTTTTCCTGATGTCGAATGAGACATAGTTCATCACTAGAAAACTAAGCATCGATCCATTGGGTTTGGATATATACAACAATGGTTCCATACCAACAAAAGAAGCAATGAGGAACAAATGTTCATCTAGAAAGGATTATACACCTATAGTTCCCTCTTCATTGCATGGTAATTCATACATTAACTCAAAAAAAGCTAAGGACTCCTTGGATTTGGCATTAACGAATTTGAGATCAAATTCTTGCAAGATGACTATCCACTTTGAATATTTACCCCCAATGATTTGGCAGGACAAGATATGTTGCATCGGGTTAGCATCTTCCACTACTATTGTTTTTTGTGGAAGCATGTAATGTCTAAATATTTGGACAACATAAACCATTTTCAAGGCAAACTTCTCTACATGGGAATAGGGATATTTGGGGCCAGCGAGACCCATACTCATGTAATATTCAATGTGTTCTTGGGATAAATCATCCTCTTGTACCAAAACAAATTCTAAAGTGGATTCAATGGAAGCCAAATAAAGCATAAATTCTCTATTGTAGTATGGAGGACTAAGTACTCGGGATGACATTAAAGCCTTTTTCAATGCATCAAATGAGTGTTGTGCTTGGTCATCCCATATGAATGGTATGTTCTTTCTTTATAAGACACATGAAATCTTTAGCAATCTCGACATAATTGGCGGTAAATCTCCTAAGAAAGTTCTATTTTCCTTGTAGAGTATGAACCTATCTATTTTTTTTCGAGGGGGAGGGGGAATTGATTACTGCATCAAACTTAAAGGGATCTACCGTAATCCTGTACTAGATAATGAACCCAATTAATCTCCTAGTTTTTTTTTTAATGTGGTTCACAACCCCGAAGAGGATTTGCTAAGTCCACGGGAAGAATTCACAGGGGGCCCACCCGAAGGGGCCTCACCCCGTCGACTCTGATTATGGAGCCTAAACCAGTGGAGACATCAAGTGAGGCCCTTATATATCTATGCATAGATACCCTAGGATTTGACCCCGAGAACTTTTGCTTACAACTCACAGCTCTCAACCACTTGAGCTAACCCATCGGGCTAAGTAATCTCCTAGTTACCACAAAAAATTCATTTATGTGGGTTTAACCTTATGTTATATCAGACAACGGGTGAAGACGACACAAATATGTGCCAAATGTTTTGTCCTTAGCTTTAATATAGCTACCAAATCATCGAGATAAGTTTCAACAATGTGTTTAATATCGTTAAAGGCATATGACATAGCTCTCTGAAAAGTGGCCCCAACGTTTTTAAGGTCGAAAGGAATCTTCTGATAAGAAAAAGTGCCCCATGGGAAATTGAAAGTGGTTTTGTGTTGGCATTCCTTCTTTATTTGTATTTCGCTTTATCCAGAGAATCCATCCAAGAAGGAAAATATTCTGCTTCCAACACACTCATTTATAATGTGATCAATAAAGGGTGTGTGATCATTTATTTGGGACATGTCAAATTCAAACCCCTAAAGTTGGTACAAACTCTAATGGTTACTTGCTTTTTTTCAACGATAATGGGATTGGATACCCACTCTCTTAAAGGCACTAGGTAAAGGAAACTAGCTTTTAAGAGCTTCTCAACTTTTGCTTTGATGGCGGCATATTTCTTAGGATTGACTGGTCTTCACTTTTGTCGTACATGTTTGACATTATCATTGGTTTTTATCTCATGTTCAACAATACTAGGATCAATGCCAGACATTTCTTCATACGACCAAGCGAAAACATCTCAAAACTCTTTGAAAAGATCGTATATTGCACTATTTCCTCTAGAGAGCAATCAACGCCGATATTAATGCTTTCTACTATGTCTGGTTTGGTAGAGATATTGAGAGGAATAGTTTGTGAATTTTTTTTCTAAATTCCCCTCAACATATACGTTATATATTAGGATCGGGCATTGGTATTGTTCCATATCATCATTAGGCGTAAGGTTTCTAGGCCAAACCTCCAATGATTCTCTCATAGGTAGAAATGATGATCAATGACGCATATCATCCCATGGTCATTCAGAGATATTCATGACTTCTAATATAGCTTCATCCGATGAAAAAGTTTGGTCTAAGAAGTCATGAGATTTAAGAGTATCGATAACCCATGTACGTGAGTTTTATGGATCATATTTCTCTTGCGAGGGGATATTTTGATCTACATCTGCCGAATCCATTTGAATAGCTTGGTATGAACCTTCTACATAAGATAAGGGTAAGATTTTCTCCAAGGAACTACATTCTACATAATTGGGCATTATTTCGACATTAGTTTCCACCATTAAGCATTCCATCGAGACCTCTTGCGATGAAGATAATTCATCCACTAGAATGGGTTTGGGAAAAACTGATAGTGGGAAGTAAGCCTCTGATGTTATGGTAAATATTAGAGCAACTTGTGGGGTGGAGATCGGTGGCAGGTTTGTAAAATTTTCCATGAGAGAAGCATCTTTGAATAATCCTACCCCAATGTCTTGAACCAGCTTTAGTGAATCCCAAAAGATTCTTGGGATCCCGCAAAGATCGTTGTCATCATGAATCTTCCATCCCCTACTTCGGTGAAGTAGTTATGATCCACTTTGAGTCACACAATATATTATAAACAGTTTATCCGCAACTATGCCTCTATCGCCGCTCCTTTAGAAAAACTCTTAAAGAAGGAAGAATCCTAGGCTGTGAAAGAAAAAATGGTCACTGTCCCAATCCTTACATTTCTCGACTAGGTAAAGGAATTCCATGTACATGTTGATGCATCAGGTATTTCCCTTGGAGTTTTATTAGCTCAACTAGGTGAAGGATAACTTGACCATCCCATCTACTTTGCTAGTAGGAAACTATCTTAGGCCGAGCATAACTATACAACCATAAAAAGGGAAGGATTGGCAATGATTTATGATTTTCAAAATTTCTGCCACTACTTGATGGGAGGACATTTTAAATTCTTCACAAATCATTCAGCTCCCAAGTACCTAGTAAATAAACCTATGTGTTTTACAGATAGTTGCTCTTATTTCAATAATTCTCTTTTAAAGTAATTTCCAAATTGGGAAAGTATAATCATGGACCTGGTCATTTTTCATGATTTGAAATAGGTGAATCTGGAGAACAGGTCAATGACCAGTTACCTAATGCAACCTTGTTATGAGTTGAGGCCATTTTAGACCACTTAGAAGAGGTTTCCTTTTTTTAGCAACATGAAAGGTGACAGATGACTATACAACAACTCATAAAGATCATATGGTTGTATGAGTAGTGGAATACCAATTGATTACATGACAATTATACAAGTTGTTTATGTCACATAAGATTGACATAATACTAGACCCCAATGCAAAGTGGGAATCTCTCACTGATCCACAGAGAGAAGTGGTTAGTAGACAAAACCCTTTTGAAGCACTTAAGCTTGATATAATTACAATAGAATATATATTTATTTCAACTTGTTCAAGGAGAAATACTTTGTATCTCCATTGAACCATTCTCCTAAACAATGATCAAAATTGAACCCTTCCAAGCCTTTCCATGGGATTCAAATTGGCCTAGAAGTGCAATTCAAAAATCACTAGTAAAATATAATTTAATTTTTTATTTCACATATCATTTATTAAAGGAAACATTTTTTTTTAATTTCAAAAGAATGGCTACAACTTGGAAGAAGATGTTACACTACCCTAAAGTGTTTATCAGTAAAAAAACTAATATCCCTCGAGAGTCAACTTGATAACTACCTTAGCAATATCATTAGTCTTTCTTTCTATTTAATGGTTAATGTCTATACTCATAATAACTTCATTTCACAACAATCAATGTGAATGTGAAGAGTTACATATACAAATTACCCTCTTCCCTCCATTATCTCGCATTGCATATCTTAGTGTACCCATCTTTATGTTCTTTGGATTCAACCCAAATGGAGCCAATTTTTTCCATGTTGTTGCCTTCCTCCTCTTCCTTTGTATTTCTAGTGAAAAAAATACCCATATTTTACAAACATTCTAGTTCACATATTTTAGTAGTATTGAGTTATTTAACGTTTGCATGTTGTTTTGTAAGTTGTATTATTGTTTGTGAAGAAGGAAGTGGTGCTTCTAATATGATGATTATATTGTTGAAAAAGTGAAAGCATATATTGTGTCTTAATATCCAACCATGCACTCACAAACCATGATTTCCATGAAATTATCCAACGATGCGCCAACAAGACAATGCTTGCCACGATAAATTATGTATAATGCCTACATATGCCTTGCTTATTGTTATTCCCTTGGTATGGTCAAGTCGAATGTTGTGCTTCCATGATTGCTCCTTTTTAATTGTTGCTCCCTACATATAGCCGAGTTGAGCTTGGGGTCACCAAAATTAGTTCATTTTGGTTGCAAGTGACTATGATGCCCAACTCTCCTGTAACATTGACCAAGGGATTCCACTCACTGTGTTCATTGAGTTCACCCTTGGCGGCAAGGAAAATTATGCTTTCATCCTCATGGATGGTTACAATTTTCCCATCACCATATGCCCCTACAGAGGCTCGCGAAAATGCACATACATGGCTTGTATCAACAATTTTAACCTTTGATTCCTAAAGAACGAAGATGGCTATGTCATGATGTGTAATAATGTGTTCTTTTTTTTAATGCATCTCAAGATTATTGCATGGGCTCCTCTATTAGTTTCTAGACATGAAACCCACTACTTTGTCTCACCTCTCTAAGAATTATGATCCCAAATCTTACAATTATGCCTATGTGATCCCACAGATGATCATACCGGACTCATATTGTACACTCCTAGGGTTTAAATAACTATGGGAACTACACTCTAGCATTTAAGATCATAACAATAGGTGAAAGTGTAGTTGTAACTTGTAGATCATTGTTTTTGTGCATGCATATGCATTACTTGTGGTCATTTTATTAGATACACTAAAATGCTTGTTATGTATTTGAGTCGCATTGTAGTGTAACTAATGTTAAGTTGAATAGAGGTATCTTATAGGCTATGCTCAACTAGAATCTTTTTGTCTTGTTTGGTTGGTTTGGGTAATGAAATTGTTTATTGTGTTATGTTAGATGTGTGGTTTTGCATGGTAAAACCATTTTTGTGCAACAATTTAATTTGTATTTTGAAGTAGATGGCTACAACTAGGAAGGATAGTATCTTGATGATGTAACTATAACTAGGAAAGACAATACCTTGATGGTGTTTATTGATCAGAGACCAATAACCCTTAGAAGTCAAACCAGAGAAGTTACTATGCCTTCAAAGAGTTCGTTGTTACCTTCTAGTTTTTAAAATGTCTAAGCTATTTAATTATAATACCCTAGATATTTAAATGTTTGAATGGTATGACATAATCCACACATAATCCCATTAATAATCCAAACTTATTTTGAATGGAGGAAAAGAATTGTGCATATCCAAAGAGATGTGGCCCATCATGTATCTTAAATAATGAAAAACCATTCTTGCAGAGAATTCTTTGGGTACTTCCCCATGATTCATGGATGGTAAATAGGGTAAACAGCCGCCTTGATTACGGAGCCTAACCCCAAGGGGATCAAGAGAGTCAAACCTGTGACCTCCCCAAATTTGGGTGGACAGATCTCACATCTAGCTCATGACCACTTGAGCTAACCCTTGGGGCTAATTACGTATAACAAATCTAAATTCAAAAGCATTTTTAGTCCCTGCGAAGGTAGGGAATATAACAATCAGTTGTTCATACATAAACTTTGACTTTATATCAATCCTAAAACAAATTTATAATATTTATGTATTAAATTTAATATTTTGAAAATATAAATTATTTTGTTGAATATTTAAATTTTGTTATTTATATTTATGTGAAATTACCCATGGTTGAATTTGAAATTGTTTAAATAATAATTTAAATTTTAAAAATTCAAAAAAAAATCTAGCTTGACATGTGGTCTTTGTAGTAAAGGTTTCATTAATGCTAATGAATAATATCATTTTGGTGTAGTCTAAATATTCTTGAACATATTTTCTGTCTTATTTTCTTCGGAGCCCATTTAGAATCACATATATTAGTTATGGAAATTGCATAATTTGGGTGTCATGGGGGTATTCAAGGGTGCTAAATCTATTTATGGATTCAAAAATAGTAAACACTTCCAAATTTAGATTTTACCAAAAACATTTTACGTGATTTCGACCAAAACTCACCTTAAAGTCCAAAACGTAGAATATATAGACTACTATTATTTTTGTATAGTTGTGAAATTGTTTAAACAAAATAATAATTTAAAATTTAAAAAATCAAATTTGTTCTAAAGGTTTCATTAATGTTAATGAATACTATCAGTTTTGTACACTTTCATTAATGATAAGTGCACAATTCTATTAATGATATCACTTTTTGCAATCTACCATATTCACATTAAAATTAATTTCTAATTCTAAAAACTCAATCAATGACATATATATATCTATAACACTTTTTATGAACTAATAGTAATAATTTTTTCTTTTTAGCCTAACACTAATATACATGAGTTTTTTTCATATGAAAATATAGCTTACTATTAATAACTCGAAATAGTAAGTGAAACCAGTACATCAAGACCACAGCAAACATGTATGAGTGTGAAGCATATCACACCATCATCCACAAGCAGCAACATCATCCACATAGTCAATATAAGACCCATCCATACCTAATGGATGTCTACAACATCATAATACTATCTGTCCCATAATCCTAAAAACATCATAGGGGTCCAATAAAACCATCTCCAAGAGAAATAGTAGCGGAGAGACATAACCAACAATCTTTAAATACATAATACAATAATAAAGTCCAAAACAGCCAGAGGCCTGGACGCATAAGTCAAAATAACCGATAGACAATAAGCAAATATAGAACCGATCTATCACACCGGAACAAAATATCCAACAAGTAGTTGGATGAAGTACCTAAGAACCTGCAAGATATCAAGCCGCATAGATCATATGAGTAAATATATATAACCAATATGCCATCAAACAGAAAAGTAGATCATCACCAAAAACAAATCACCAAAACAGATCAACCGATCCCTGGGAGAAAAGGAAGTCCTCATGCCATTCCTCCCAAATAATAATACCAGTCGCTGAAACCAAAGCCCGTTTTGATAGCAGGTCTGCCTCCGAATTGATCTCACGATAAACATGAGCAAAGTGAATATGCTGAAAACCATCTATGAAGTTCCTGACAGCAGCCAACCAATGTGTCAAGAGCATCACATTGAGAGGAGACGAACCCGGTGCCCAAGATATGATAGCAGTTGAGTCACCCATAACAACGAGTGACGAGACCCTTTTGAACCGAGCAAAGTATAAGAGTATCCAAAGGGCACAGAGTTCGCTGCAAGTGTTTGTTCCATAACCCAAGTTCAAATAAATACGAAAGGAGGTAGTGTTATCCAGATGCAGTATCACACCCGCTCCGCTGTCACCCCGGCCCCCTAGTGCCGCCCCATCAAAAAAACCGCAAGGATATACAAGAATTGGAGGAGAAAAACGGTATCCAGGGCGCCTTGAAGGTGGGGCACTTCGACCACCCGCATGACCAGACGAGGAGCAGAACTCCTTGAAATAGGCAATAATTTGCCCACATAACCAAGCTAGATTAGGAGTAATACCTTCGAACACACAGCGATTTCTGGCCTTCCACACTTCCCACATCATGAAACAGGGTAGTTCCAGCCACAGACGAGCTCGAGGATCGCGGAACCATCTGCTAAAAGAATCAATCAAATTCGTAGCATGCCAGGCTACAGGTGAACCCATTGATATAACAATGAGTGACCAAAGTTCATGCATGAATAAGCACGGCGTGAAGAGATGATCCACCGATTCCACATTGGCAGCACATAATGGACACCGGCCAAGACCGCAGAATCCCCGACGACAAAGATTATCCTAGGTAAGAATGTTGTTGCCCAGGGCCAGCCAGACAAAGCAACGAATCCGCTGGGGTATGGCCAGCTTCCAAATCACTGAGTGCCACCATATACATGGACATTGTATAAACATATGCTTGTCTTTCTATTAGCATATATATTTTTAATTAATAACAATATATGAATATAAGTTTCTTTAATATAGCCCCAAGAGTTAGCTCGATCGGATGTGTTCTCAGAAGTTAGGCCTCCCAGCATGCGAGGTCACGGGATCCATTCTCATCGACTCTCTTGGGGTTAGGCACGCAGCGGCCGTAGGGTGGAAACCCCTTCGAGGCGGGTCCGCCGGAAATTATTTCGTCGATGTAGCGGTCGGCTAAGCCGATTAAAGTGAACCACATGAAAAAAAAAAAAAAAAAAAAAAAAAAAAAAAAAAAAAAAAAAAAAAAAAGTTTCTTTAATATACATTTTTTCTTTTGACTTAGCACTCATATATATAATCTTTTGTGGTTACACAAACAATATATATATGTGTGTGTGTGTGTATTGTCTTTTTATTTTTATTGACATATGTGTTTTTAATTAATACAATATAATTTACTTACTTTTTATCAACATGTAAGATATAATTGCACACTATTATTTATACTTATTTTATTTTTACAAAATATATATTTTTAAATTATGCACCTTGAAATTTATAATAATAAGCATTTAGTTTAATCGTTCTACAAAATATATATTTTTGACATAATATATACTTTAAAATGGTAAATATAGACACATACATTTATCATACTTCAGTTTAGTTGTATATATATCATATTTATAATGTTAACACCACTTTAAATGCATGGAAAGTGGCTAACTCTTTTAAAAATAAAGATATGAATTAACTTTTATTAATGGTATTCTTAATAATAAATAAGTAACAAAACTAATATCAAATATACTAAGCCCGATGGGTTAGCTTAAGTGGTTGAGAGCTGTGAAGTGTAAGCAGGAGGTCTCGGGGTCAAATCCCAAGGTGGCTGTGCATAGATATATAAGGGCCTCACTTGATGTCCCCACCGGGTTAGGCTTCGTAATCAGATTTGGCGGGGTGAGGCCCCTTTGGGTGGCTCCCATGTGAATTATTCCCATGGATGTAGCAACTCCTCTCCGGGGTTGTGAACCACATTGAAAAAAATAAATCATATGTACTAAAAAAATATAAACATATAAATCATATCTTAACTATAAACATAATCTTAAGGTAGGGACTAGATGCTTTGCAACTATTTCTCTTATTTAAATTAGTCTTTCTTTGATAAATTATTCCAAGGGGTTCAATCCTATCCTAAAAGTTGTATTCTATAAAAATTGAAGAGAAATATTTTTTAATAATGTATACTTAGTCAACTCTTATAATTGAAGTACAAAAATTTCTTATAACTTTCATCATGGAAGGGTTGAATGAATATAAACTCTTAGACCAATTTAACGCATAGGACATATGTTAAGCTTTAAGTCCCTTTGATGATTGAGGGAACTCTCAAAATTCAAGCACTTCCCCTCTCACCCAAAAACCTTCTTTGTTTAAATGTGATGCTCCATCCCAACCAATGAGCTAAAACAACCCATGACTAAACTCACTAAACCATGATTGAATTCATTGAACTCTATAGAGGTTCATTAAAAAAGAAGCAAGATAAATGTTGTCTATCCTCACTTTGAGTAGCAAAGTTTTTAAGTAGGCACAATACCACTGACCCCATTAGAGCTGAGTGCAACACTCCCTACATGAACTATAACTTTGGCATACATGTATGGATGGACTCATTGCATAACATGTATACGAAATATGATCCCTTTGTGCATGTGATTAAGCACTAGTTTTCAATGAAACACCGAAGTCTAAATGCACTATGAATTAAGTATGCTTGGTCACTCAAAATAATAGGAAGGGAAACCAACATTTTTGGTTTAAAATGTAACAAGAATCATTTGAGATTGATGAAATATTTGCTCATATATGATGTCAACATTACACAATGTGATTATAGTGAAGACATTAAAGGGTGTTGAACTCATTTTTGCATTTAAAAACAACTTTTTTTGTAGCAAATAAATATTATATTGCTCGATTAAAGTGAGAGGAAATCGTTAAACTGTCTTGGTGTGGGGTGGGGGTGGAGAGTCAATGATTGTAGTGAGAATGTGAGTGTGTTGACTATATAGGGTTTAACGAGGTTTTTGTCCTTTCCATGGCCATGCACATGCTATTTCTTTGACCAAATCCTCTCATTTTACTAAGAATCCCCAACTCAACTTCTACCAGGCAATGTCCAAACTCAAATCAATGTTGAAGACATCCTCAGTTTTCTTCATGGGTATTATGAACACCTAAATCTAACTCCATTCCATTTTTCCCTGTATATATATTTTTATATATGCAATTGGGGGTCCATATGATCATATCAACCAATTTGAAGACCATGCTTTCCACAATTTCATCTTTATCGCCCCCAAGAGCTGCCCATTTGGTCCCTTACCATCATCCACTTCAACCTCTTCATCACAATACATCTCCCTTGTTTTATGATGATTGCATCCTGAAACCCTTCTTTATCTATTTCTGCAAGTATTTCAGTGACTTGTCCTTCTTCATTTTCTTCTTTATACTTCCATGGACACTGACTCTAGTCCATGTTTTCTACTTCCTCACCACATCCTTCTATAATACCTATACACAAATGCTCTTTCAACCCATTGGTCGAAATATTTTCCTCCATAAGGATTTTATGCAAACTCTCTTCTACTCTGCTTTCTTCTTTATCATTTACATCACTTCCTAAAAATATACAACGCCATTTAGACATTCATTCCTCTTATCTATCTCATCTTCCTTTTCATTCTCTACACTAGGCATGCTATCTTTTCCTCCTAATAGAGAGTGGTCAATGCTTAGAAATTCTTCAATGATCATTAATTCTTCATCCACAAATATAGTTTTAACTTCAAATTCTTCAGTTGGTTCACTTCCCCTGTCCTGACGACAGTACTCTAGCTATTTTCCTCTGTAACAACATCTTTAGAATTATCTTCAGCCCAACCTAGCTCTATTAAGCATTCCAAGACTTGCTCCTCAACCTCCTTTTTTCTCATCTCTTTTATGTGGGGATCTATGTCCACCTCCTTTTCGTTGGAAGTCTCTTCAACCTACTGCTTTGGCTGGTCTTGGGAGTTATTAACTTGCTCCCCCTTCATCTCTGGTCTTAGCAATTCAACAACTTCCCCTGCATCCTTGTCTTCATCTTTGCATTCTAATTCATTTTCAAATCCATGTTGTGTCCTCCAAGGGACATCTTCCAACATCTCTCCCTCTTCCGGGAGACATTTCATGGCCCCTTCTTCTTCATAATAATATTCACAATACTCATTATTTTCAAATTTGTATTCCTCATCCTTCATAGGATCTTCTTCCATCACTTCCTCCTTATCGCCATGCACATCACATGTTCTGGTATGGCATGACCTTTGTGCCTGTACCAACACTTCCAATATCTCCTCAATCTTCTCACCGATCCTTTCCACCTCATCTATTGTGAGGGTTTTTTTTGCATCAAAATCTTCATCAACTTGCCTTAGTCCAAAGGCGTCTTAATTCCTTGTGTTGCCTCTAAAGCTTCCAGTTTGACCATCATCTTTCTCAATGTATTCCATATTTATGTTAAGGCCATTCCCTCATGTGACCTCCTCCTACTCGCAATTCCTCTCTATGCAATCTCCTCCTTGACTCCTTTACTAAGTCCTTCCTTCTTTTGCTTTTCCCCAACAATTTTTCCCAGCCTCCTTGCTGGAATTGCGACCATCTTCAAGCCTCTGCAAAACTCAATTTTGCCTCCCAATATTCCAAACTTCAACTAGGTTTGCTTTTCCTCCATTATGTAGCTCTACCCAATAACCCATTATTAGAGCTACCCAACACTTATAGTCGCCTGCTTTGCCTCAACAATTTTTTAGTCCCTTAGTCTGTCCTTTATTCTCCTACCACTGCTGATGTTGCTAGACAACTCTACCCAACCCCCTTGTTGGAGCTGTGCCAATTCTTCAACTCTTCTATCTGCAACTCTACCCACCACCTCAGTTGTGGCGCTGCAACCTTCTCAAATTTCTTGCGGGATGCTCCTGCCTTGGTACCAATTGGTGCAAGTGCAACCCACCTCAATGGGTCACACATCAAAATGCACAAGTGAAACATAGATATACACCCACAAACACAAACATAACATAACATACACCATAGACAAATGGTATTTATTAATTTATGAGAATAATTACAATTCTATTTTTACAAATTCAGGGTTCATCCCTTTATCGACTACAATCGATCTCAATTCAGGATGTTTTCTCCGTTGAGAGTGTTCTGTTCTTCAACAACCCAACAATTCCAAAAAACTTCTCTCTTCTTCACCACAACCAATATTTATACTTCCAATCCTTCCTCAAATTCTCGCTTCTATTTCTTCTAGAAGACTCTAAGTTCTTCTCCTCTCCAGCTTATCACGTACACTTGGCATTCAATCCTTCACCTGCAACTTCCTCGGCATGCTGTGCCTTATGGTGTGTTCACCTACCGCCATTACTCCTGCAATTACTACTCAACTACCTCTGCGATGATGCCTGGATTCTCTGCACTTCGGCTCCTTCATTTGGTCATGATTCCACTTCTTCAATCACCTAGTGCAACACTTCAACTATCCTAACCAGTTGTTGGACACTATCCCGAATCCTTCCTTTATCTCCTATCTTCTTAGTGACTCAACCATTCCTCGTCGGCGTCTTCATCTTTTTTCTTCGTCGAATGAAACACATTGGTCCTTCCTCTTGACTTCCTTTTGCTTTGAGTTGCCTTCGGCCTTGACTTCTCCCTTTATGTTAGTCGGTCTACCCCGATTGCTTCTCAATCCATCGGCTCGACGACTCATCCTCGACCTCCCGACTTCCTGAAGCTTTGACTGATCCACACTTCTGTCATCCATCTTCTCGTCAACTTCACTATCTGACCAATCCTTGTTGGTGCTTTCCTCTGTCGGCTAATCTTCCCGACTTTTCTTTGCCTTGCATCGACCTCTAATCTGACTTCTTTCTTCATTGCTAGTCGATCTTCCTTCGACTGTTTCTTAAACCTGTCAGCCCGATGACTCATCGTCGACCTCTCCTCAACTTGATTAGCCTTTTGACTAGTTTCTGGCTCTAACCTCGATTGGGTCTATCCGACTCCTCCCGACTGCTCTTCTTCGACTTGACCTTTTGGAAATGAATGCCCATGCTTTCACTCTGGAAGGGCCTCGACTCCTCCCCAACGACTTCTTCGTCGACTACCTATTATTTTTGGTCAAGGGTCCCGATGACCTTGCATCAACCATGATTGAATTCATTGAACTCTATAAAGGTTCATTAAAAAATAAGCAGGATAAATGTCGTCTATTCTCACTTCGAGTAACAAAGTTTTTAAGTAAACACGATACAATTGACCCCACTAGAGTAATGTAACATTCTCTATGGACACTATCTTCAACATACATGTATGGATGGATTCATTACATAATGCATATGGTGGTTCTTTGGATCATCTTCAACTTTAGCTATTTGTGGCTTTCATATATATGCAGTTTTCATTTCTGAGTATTATATGCAGTTTTCATTGGCGGTGATTATACTTCTCTGTAGGTGATTAGCTCTCCTGGTGGCCAACAACTTGTTGGATTTTTGTGGTTGCTGCTCCTTTGTTGCTGATTCAGCGTTGGTTATCGTTGAGTTCTTGTTATTTGGGATTTGGTATTGTTCCTTGTTTCCCTGTTTTTCTGATGGGTTTTGGCTTGTGCCCTCGGTGGGTTGGCCTTGTGCCCATTTGTCATTTTTGTATGGTGCTTATGTTGTGCCTTGGTTTTTTTAGCTCCAGGGGAGCTTGTAATTTTTGGGTAATTGTGGACTAGGCTTGTTACCGAGTTTTAGACATTTTTCTATAAAGATCATAGGAGCCTCTAATCTTGTAAATCTTGTAACTTCTATATTGTTTACTCCTATTAATAATATGCTATTTTTTAGTTATTGAAAAAATAATGTATATGAGAAATATGACTTTTTGTGCATATGACTAGGCACTTGCTTTCAATGGAATGTTGTCAAAATAAGAGGGAGGGAAACCAACTTTTTTTATTTAAAATCTATCGAGAATCATTGAGATAGATGGAAATTTTGCTCATATATGATGTCAACATTACACAATGCGATTGGAGTGGGTACATTGAAGGGTGCTGAATCTATTTTTTCCTTTAAAACAATTTTTTTTTTATAATATTTTTATAAAAAATATTATATTGCTAGATTCTACTAAAAGAAATCGCCGAACCATCTTGGTTTGGGCCCAGGGCTGGGCTGGAGAGTCGATGATTGTCGTGAGAACGTGAGGGTTTTAGGAGGGTTTTGGTCCTTTCCTTGCCGAGCACATGCTCTTTCCCTGACCGATTACCCTCGTTTTACTGAGAATCCCCGACTCAGCTTCAACTGGGCAATGTCCAAACTCAAACCAGTGTTGACGGCAACCTCGGTTTTCTTCATGGGTACTCTGAACACCTAAATTTTAACTCCATTCCATTTTTTTCCCTGTATTCCTATTGCATATATTGTATTATACCCATTTACGTATTGCCATTGTGGAGGAAGGGGAAGCCGAAGGGGTTTGGGTTTGTGAAATCACATACACATTGTATTATATATATATATATATATATATATATATATGCAATAGTGGGTTCGGATGATCAGAGCAACCAATTTGAAGACCATGCTTTCCGCAATTTCATCTTTATCGCCTCCAAGAGCTGCCCATTTGGTCCCTTACCACTTCATTTATGCTCGGGCTCGGCTCGGTTCCTTGACTCATCCGAGGAATCTTGCGCTTATTCTGGCATCCAGACGTCCCGGTTACGAAACCCTCTCGTGGAGGCACTCTGACCTGTCCCTGCCAAGGAGCCCAGGGGAATATTCCCCTGGCCACATGCGCTTCGGTATTCAAGCGGGAAATTTTTTCAAAGAGAGTTATAAGAGAACCGAAGGAGAAGTAGACCATGAAGAGGAAGAGGCCCAAAAATCGTTCAGTTTAGTGTGTGAGAAGAAGCAGCAGCATCAGCTCAAAGCCATGGAAGACTTGGGCGTCTATGCAAGTGGAGAAATTCATCTCATATTGGGGCCTATGTTCGCGGGCAAGACAACTGCCCTTATTCGCAAAATACGAGCAGAGATTCAAATGGGCAGGTTTGGAGAGTCTGTAGGCTTCTGTTTTGGTTTCTGGGTGGTGTTTTGGGTTACGATCGTAGATTAATCTTGCTCCAGGCACACTATGTAGATCTGCTTAGACTTGAAACTAGATGTTGGATTTCATATTCTTTGATCTTTCGCCTTTGTGTTGTATTGTTGACCGATTCTCTAGTGGTTTTAAGAAAATTGCTTAGACTTACATTAGATGTTGTATCTGATGTTCTTTGTCCATTCTTAGAGGGATTGGACGTGTTAAGATGAACGGGGAGAATGCATGGTGTATATGAACGCTTATGGAGAATCATTTCACCTGATTCACCCAACGTCCTTTACCATGATCGTGGAGTGCTGATGTTATAAGTGCAGCCCTATGAAGTTATAGACATGGGTTACCTAATGTCCCAAAATTGTTTTTTATTTCAATTTTCGAGCTGGTGAAGCATAGAGCTCAAGCCTAACTCCATGCTTACATGGTAACAGCATTATCACTGTGTGGCTTGGGAGGTCCAAACTGTCTGCTTACGATTTTTCAATCGTCTACCACATTGGCTGTCTACAGTACAGCTGTGTTCTCAAATATCTGTGTCTCTACGCTTATTATGAATCCCCTTTTTAGGAACATAGCTTTATTTCCTATGCAGATATGTCTATCCTCGTTCAAGGTGATTATCCAATATATCTGATAGTAATTCGTGCTCAAGCCAGATAGTTTACTCCTCATTCAAGGTGATTATCCAATATATCTGATAGTCATTGGTTCTCAAGCCTCCCCTCACTTGTGTGCATTGACTGTATGATGCTCATATCTATGTCTAAAATACTCAAAGATCTGACAGAATCAGCAATGTGTGCCTCCTTGTTTGCACATGTTTTCATCCGAGGGCCCTCATTCTTTAATTCCCTCCAATATCCTGTAAAAAGATGAAACTTGAGTTTTATGGCATTGATATTCCCCAGCATTGTTCCTGCCCTCTCACTGTATCGAATGATTTCAGGCATGGCATGTTTAAAAGGACAATATTGTAGTTCTAAGCGTTGACTGTACAATTCTCCAGGCAAAAGATTCAGTGATAAGTGCTTTGATTCATTTGTGTTTAAATGTAAATGTATTGCTGCTATAGTATATAGAGATCTGATTATGGATAAATCTTTTTTGTTTTTGACACATGCAGAAGAGTAATGCTTGTGAAATCTGACAAAGATACAAGATACGGGTTGAACTCAGTTGTGTCTCATGATGGTGCAAAAATGCCTTGCTTGGCTGTTGCAGATCTTGCATCTTTCAAAGATAAATTAGGAGAGGAGGCATACAAGCAGGTGTGCAAGTTGAACACAAACCATTATTAATTCATATAGAATGCATGCTTTATGTGTTACTATTTGAGATTTATATGCATTCCGTTAGTTTTAGTTGTTTCTATGTTTTTGTATACCTTTGCACTGACCAAGACATCCAATTAATGCCACTTGACACTAAATATCATGTAATCAACAAAAAGGCATTGCAATTCAACTAAATATTCCAGTCACCTCTTTAGAAAAGCATGAAGTGATTCTGCTGATTGTTGAAATTTTGTCAAGTTAGGGTTTTGTACAGAAAAACAACAATTCAACATATTCTAATGCAGAAAATACATTTAATAAACATTTACAAATATCGAATATTAAATAGTGCAGTAGTAAAAACTATCATAACATAAATTTCATGTCTTTAGCACTCTCAGGTCACTGTGCTAAGTTAATCTTCAGCAGCAATTAACGTAGAATAACTAATTTTAACCACATAATAATAAACGAGAAGATACTTACTTGTGTGTGGGACCCTTCCTATAAAATACTCAGAAGAATTACTTACTTTCAGTAAACACTGTGCCTCAGAGAGGCCAGTCAAATCTGGAAACTATCAGACCCTACAAGAGGGTAGTACAAACCAGAGAGAGAGAGATGACAGGTTGAGATACAGTCAAATAGTCAAAGACAGTCAAGAACACAGTGACAATCTTAATCAAGTCTCAGCATAATAGATCTGAATCAAAGACAAGTCTTAGCACATAGATCAGTCCACAAACAAGACTCAGCACAAGGGTTTGACCATAAGTAAAATCTTAGCACTTAGATCTGGTCAGAGGCAAGGTTCAGCATAAAGATCAAGTCTCAGTAATATGGATATGTTAAAAACAAATCTCAGCAATAGATCTGGTAGAAGAGCAAGGCACAGCATATAAACATGGTCTGATTACTAGAGATCTGTCCACCAACACTCATGGCTTCCACAGACATGCACACAGCAGAGTAGGACAAAACCCAGGGCCTTACGGCCTCCACAAAAAATGCAATCAGCAGATAGATCGCACCCTAGACAAATCACAAACTAGTAGATCAGACCAAAAAAATGCCTCACGGCCTCCACCAATGATCTCTCAGCATGTAGATCGGATCCCAAGCAGACTTCAAACAGCAGATCGGATCCCAGTCAAGTCACAAACAGCAGATCAAACCTTAAACAGCAGATCGGACCTCTCTCAGAGTTACAAACAGCAGCTCAAACCTTAAACAGCAGATCGGACCTCTCTCAGGGTTATGGCAGACTTTGGTTACCTCAAAAAATCGTGGTATGCAAAATCAGATCAGTCAACCTCATGTCAAGTACATAGGGAGGTCATAAATCAGATCACAGCCTAGTCATAATAATATCAGCAACCTTACAGAAGATCCTAGCAGTTAGACAAATCAGATCTGGAATGAAGGTAATCTCCAGCAGCAGATGGACAGCCTACAGAGGTGAGTAAGCAGCAGCAAGAAAGAACCTTAAAACCCTTGACGTCAAGGAGCAGAGAAGCTAGAGCTGAGATATAGATATATATATTCAATTGATAAACAATAGACCTTTATTTATAGGATAATAGGATTATTAAAATAATCCTTTAAATTAGGATTCCTTAGAATTAGGAAAGATTAAAAGTTAAAAGTTAAAATAATAAAAAATTAGGATCTCATTAAATTAGGGAAAGGCCACTTTAAAATAAAATAAAAGATAAATAAATAAAAATAATAAAAGATAAAAATAATAAAAGATAAAAATAAATAAAAATAATAAAAGATAAAAATAAAAATATAAAAATAAAAATAAATAAAAGAACCTCAGAAAGTGGTCAAACATCTAAAGTACCTATAAGATCAAAAACAACAAGGGTGGTATAAATAAAAGGTGGGTCAATGACCCTATTTACCACAAATCAAAGACAGGGTACCACAACACTAAAAGACCAAAAGTAAATCACCCAAGGTGGAAGGGTACAACTAGTCATCTCTCTCTCAAATGTACAAATGTTCCATATAACCTGAAAGTTCATCATCATTGTATAAGGAAGGGTCCACACAGATGATGTGATCATGTGATCCTCTCAACTGCTCCTTAGGTCAAATGTTAGTGGCTTCCACAAGGGGTGGCCAGTCCCTTGAGAAGACCAACCAATTCATCCATCTCGAAGACCTAGGAGAAGAGGACATCACACATCATAATCTTGGTAATTGACCAAGTGCCTCCATTCTCAAGGAATGGCTTCTCAGCCCAAGGCTGAGCCTCAGTCGTAGACTGGGACATGTTGATCAACCATCTGGTCCATGACCAGGTTCTCCATTCTCCCAGAGAATGATCCTCAGCCTCAAGCTGAGCATTCAGTCCTAGACTGAATGTTGATCAACCATCTGCAGGACCTAGGAAGTCTCTGTCTCAACCTGTAGGATCTGCTTGGTCATCATGACCAAGAAACCGTCTGGTTCTAGACCAGAATACCCTAGAGACAAATAGGGGCCCTAGCCACATGCTAGGGACTTTGCCATGGCATCAACCTGCTTGGTCCTCGACCAAGAACCCCAGGAGACAACTGGGGGCCCTAGGGTACCTTCTAGGGTCTTACTCATTACTCTGCCTGATTAACTTGACCAGGAACCCTAGTTAACTGACTAGGGTACCATTCTCTCTGAGAATGGGTCTCGCAGCTGCACTAAAAATTAACACTGATTAGACTGTTTCACAACAAATCTCTTCCAATCTGCGAGATATATATCATGTTTTTTCTAATGAGGAAAGAGAAGGATTAAATAAAGAAATGAAATGAGGCAAAAAATTTGGAACTAAGTAAAACACACAAAGGGAAGAGAATGGACAGGAAGTTGGAAATATGGCATCGGTCTATGGAAATAGGAGTTTGGTATAATGCTTCAATTCTAGTATACATTTTTAAGATGTGGCACCTTACCATGACAAACTGTACACAGGTGTTTACTTGATCAATGCGGCCCTCAGGAATGCGACCATTGATTAAGAGCTAGAGGTATCCTTAAGATTGTAACCAATGTAGTCATCAAGAGGATTGAGCAAGAGCTAGAGTAGCTGCATTTCTCCATAAAGTTGGGCATGTTTCAAAAGGGAAGAGGACTATTTTGGGTAGCTAGCAGTGTTGCAAGAGATTAGCATGACAAAAGATTAAATAAAACAATCTTAGTTATGTATCTTTCATCAGCTTTAGTTAAGGTGTATGATATGTATTATCAATATGGCAAGGCATTAATGTTAATTAATTCTTTTAACTCTAGTTCTGTAGTCAATGTTGTTTGAAGGTCTTGTGTCAAGTTCAAATCAATCAAGAGAGGTGTCATACAGGGATGTCCAGTGTAAGGATCCCAAGTTCTAAGACTGGTTGAAGTTGTTGCCAGTATGTTATTTGCAGGTTTTCTTATGCCATTTGCTAAGTCCATTAGAGATCTCCAGAAAATGTTGTACAGTGCAGGGTTGGGCTGAGAAATGAGGGATTGAGTGTGCAGTTGACAACACCAAAACTATGATTGTGAAGACCAAGATGGTCAAAGAACAGAGAAGCCTTTTCTTTAGGAGTGGATTTGAGAGATTAACAGTAATAGATACTTGGAACTTTAAGAATCTTGTACGGCGAGGCATTTCCTATCTGAATGAGTATACCCTCCTGATCCTTTCTTGAAAATCCTGATACCCCCTATTACATTTGGAGCAGATGTGGGATTATTTGAGCTTGATTAACAGAACTGATAAATCTATTCAAAATGTTGTAGTTTAAGGCTTGGTTTGGTAAATAAAAAATGTTATCATTAGTGAGAGAGGTATGGATGCAGTAGGACTTGAAGAATATCTCCCCAGTTCCAAGCTTGAATGTTGGTTGAAGTTATAGATTTACCACAAGTACAATTCTCCAAAGACTTTGCTTATGGACTATGTATAAGAATGCTTTGTTCAGGTTGAGGAGAGATGGATTTGGAAGAACAGGAGCATCAGCTGGATGACTGACACATTTGAGAGCACAGTAGGCTGGAGAAAGGGTTGGAACTATATCGTTTGTTGAATGATAGTAAAGGTGCATCCACCACATGTTTCTTGATGATTGGAAAGGTTTCTCAATTTACTAGGTCACTTGGATAACCAAAGTCTCACATAGGGGTGTTGATGATTGAGGTGTGTCCTGGAAGTCATGTTAGATTGTGGGCACCTATTAACTGCAGGATGCGTGCTTTAACCCTAAATCTAACCAGCTCAAGTTTGGAAAATAAAAAGAATGAAAAGAATGGTGTCATTTTTGGCACTTGTCTTATTAATGAAAGTAACTTTGGGAAGCCCAAGGGTTAGACTTTCCTATTATGAGGCAATGTTGCAAAGCTAACGTTTATATAATATTAAAATCACTAGTTTATGTAATAAATAATGAGATATACAATGAATAGGGACATCGTAGCATTATTGCACCAAGAGAAGCAAGTCACTCTAACAGTCAGGGGTGGGAGAGATTTACATGTCATTTCTTGTGTGTGGGTAATAATAAACTAAAATGAAAAAGAAGCTGATGTCCAACATCTAATTTTTTTAATAACATAAACTAACGTTTATATAATATTAAAATCACTAGTTTATGTAATAAATAATGAGATATACAATGAATAGGGACATTGTAGCATTATTGCACCAAGAGAAGCAAGTCACTCTTACAGTCAGGGGTGGGAGAGATTTACATGTCATTTCTTGTGTGTGGGTAATAATAAAATAAAATGAAAAAGAAGCTGGTGTCCAACATCTAATTTTTTTAATTACATAAACTATTATAGATCCATCTTAATCTTGGATCTTTTAAGCGGCAAGAGGTTTGCACCTCTGGGCTATGACATACTAAGGCATTATTTGGAACATCCAATCATTATAAGGGATTACCATCATCTTCCTTATGTTGGAGGTAATTTTCATCAATGATAACTGTGCATTGTTTTTTTCAAGGACATCTCATTTCCATTTAGCCTTCTTATAGATGACTCTGGTGTTCTCCCAGCTATGAGCACAGAAATACTCAAATAAGGTGATTGTGAAATCTTGTTATCTTTGTTATGTGTCCATCTGACCTCATTGATAATTCACTACACTTTCTTGTGGATAATGAATTGCTTTCTCACTTCATTGGAGAAATCGGAGATGTAGGACAGTGTCAAATCATTATGATGTCCTTCTGTGATGATCAGGTTTAAAATGCCCCATTTGCTTTGCATTGTGATTTTACATCTTTCAGATCTTAGCTCATTAATTGTCAGCACCCTTGGTTTTGAAAATTTCAAGGGTGTGTAGAGTTATACAGCTGTACCTCTGGTTGGGATGTTATCATCCTAATTGGCAAATAGTGCTTATTCTTTAAGAAAAAAACAAAAATAAATCTTTCTCCCGAGTTTTTTATTGTACCTTTTCCTTCATTGTAATTTTACAAGAAAATTGACAGATGTCTATAAATTGAATGCCCTATTTTTTAGGGAAAGAAAATAAAACCCTAACTCTTTTGTTTATACCTATAATTTATTGCCATCTGTAGCCATTTTGATTTTAGCATTTATCTAAATATCTGGTCAAGTGATCTTCACAGTGGTTCTGTTGATCACAAACTTCGTTGAATGTTAATTTTGTTATTGTTCTGCTTTTGTAAACAGTTAGATGTGATCGGCATTGATGAAGCACAGTTCTTCAAAGACCTGTATAGTTTTTGTCAGGTAGCAGCTGATAAAGATGGGAAAACTGTCATTGTTGCTGGCCTTGATGGGGATTATTTGAGGTAGAGTTGGTTGAGGTGGAGGTTTTGATTTTAGTCGAGATTAGGTGCTATTTTATAAGCTGGAAAGATGAATGTGAACCTAAATTTTTAAAGATTGTATTGAATTTTGGTGTTCAGAGTATAAGGAGAGCAGTGCAATTTTTTATTTGTTTTCTTTGGGAAATATGCACTATATTGTTTTTGTTTTCAATGTTTTTAATAGCGCTGGAGGAATATCGTTTCTGAAATATTTTTCTGCTTATTGATGTTCCCTTGGCAGGAAGAGCTTTGGATCTGCTCTTGAGTTAATACCTATAGCCGATTCTGTAGTTAAATTGAAATCACGTTGTGAGCTATGTGGTAAGCCTGCATCATTTACATTTCGCAAAACAGGAGATACAAAAACTGAAGTTGTTGGTGGTGCAGACATTTACATGCCAGTGTGCCGGCGGCATTATGTAAATGGACAAATTGTTATTGATGCAACAAGGGTTGTGCTGGAATCTCAGCAGGTGCAATACGATACTTGTCTACAAGCAACCACATTGGGATAATTATGTCACTATTTTCTGTATAAATCTCTTTTTATTATGTGTATGATATACTTATTTACTTCGCTAAATGTCAAAGTTTTTCTTGGCATAATCAAGTGCAATAGTTCTTTTAAGGGGTGGCTTAATGGTTGGTATTGCTCAGGCAAGGAAGGGTTTGACTACTTAGGGGATCTTTGAAAAACACTCTGTAAAAGAACTGGCTAATTCTCAATGTATGGCCTCACAATATGAGAGATTTATCTTTGCATATATTTCTGGCCATGCCAGAGATGCTGAGTTGATTTCAGTGTGTATTTTATGCTTTGCTGGTGGTTACAAGAAAAAAAATCTGGCATCCATTGATTTGCCAAGCCATTGTTATGTTGTCTATATTAAAGTTGCATTCTGATCTGTTGAATATACAATTGTTGAAAATACACATTTGCAATATTGACAAGTTGAGCTATGGTGAACATATTACCATGAGTGGGGTTTGCATTCTTAGAAACGGATACCAAATTCAACTGGCAGTGTTCAGAGAATTGTAGCAGACATGCAGGCAACTAAACGGAATTGAATTCTGTGTGGCTTTCACCAACTGTTGTTGTTATAGTCAATTGTAAAGTGATCTGTAAGAGATGATAATAGAAACTCATAATTTCCCTGAGATAAAAAGGTTACAGATCTTGTCGACAGGGAGGTAACCAATATGGGAATTTCCTTGCACTGAATTTTCTTAGTATTTTTTTTTTTATATTACAGGTCTCAACAATTTCTGTTATTAAATGCATCATGTTAATTGTTGAGGATATTCACAATGGAAAAATTGGGCAATACCTATTTTCCGTGTACTCTAATGATATTTTTGGGTACTCTGTTTTGTGTACTCTGTTGTGATTGATTAAACATCTTCGGCAGATCTACTGTCCTTATTTTTGATAATTAAAGAACATTTT
Organism: Larix kaempferi; assembly: GCA_027924585.1. Lineage (NCBI taxonomy): Eukaryota > Viridiplantae > Streptophyta > Pinopsida > Pinales > Pinaceae > Larix > Larix kaempferi. The sequence goes on along the minus strand of BSBM01000397.1, from coordinate 3,724,334 downwards.
TTATATTGTGATTTGGGAGTATATCTTTTTTATATATTACAGGTCTCAACAATTTCTGTTATTAAATGCATCATGTTAATTGGGTAATACCTATTTTCCGTGTACTCTAATGATTTTTTTGGGTACTCTGTAGTGATTGATTAAACATCTTCGGCAGATCTACTGTCCCTATTTTTGATAATTAAAGAACATTTTTTATATTTTGATTTGGGATGCTTGATGGTGTGTTTTTGTAAGACTTTGTTTGAACTATTTATGATAATGGAAAGTGTTTCAAAGCTCAATATAAAGAGGTATTTATGCCATGGAAACAATTCTAAGATTCACAGGTTTTAGGAGTAGCTGATTTAGCAATGAACATTTTTTAAGGAAGACATGTGAAAGGGGTATTGTGGGTTATTGGAAGTGAGATTTTTAATTTTTGAATAGGAAGGGAAGGTTGAGCAACAGATGTGGGTTATTGGAAGTGAGATTTTAAATTTTTGCAAAGGAAGGGAAGGTTGAGCAAGAGATGTGGGTTATTGGAAGTGAGATTTTTAATTTTTGCATAGGAAGGGAAGGTTGAGCAACAGATGTGGGTTATTGGAAGTGAGATTTTTAATTTTTGCATAGGAAGGGAAGGTTGAGCAACAAATATATACACTGCAACCAATCAACCATTATGTTTGGAGGTACCACTCTTTCATGGCTGTCCCAGTTGATATAAAGATCATGGTATATTGAAGCTTATATCTTGTTGTGGGCCACACATCTTTGAATAAATTTAGATTTTTAAAATAACACATGATTGATTTCCTTTTAAAATCAACTTTATAATTTCAAATAATAATGATAAGTTGTTTTTCTTCATCAGTAAATAAATGGGATAGTCTTCATTTGGGAGCGGAGGAATGATGTAATGGCATTGTAATAAAAAACAAAGTGCTTGCCGCAACATCAAAAAGTTGTAAAACCATTGAAAATAATTTATGAGGTGATAGAGCAAAAAATGCTTCTTGAGTGGGCATTGTAATAAAAAGCAAAGTGCTTGCCGTCACTTCAAAATGTGGTAAAACCATTGAAAAAAATCTACGAGGTGATAGAGCCAAAAATGCTCTTTTCTTCACAGGATGAGTGGGCATTAAATGGTATAGATCTAGAAGAAATGGGATGGCCCTTATTGCAACTACAGTTGATAATAGATTATTTACAGGAGCCCCAGTGTAGTAGTTTTTCTTATATGATTCATTGTTAGTAGTTTGTTTTCTTATATGATTCATTGTTGCATGGATCTCTCTTGATTATGGTCAGTTTGCTGTTTGCTTGCAATAAATCTGGTAGCAGATTGACATTTTGAAAATGTAGTGATTTTGTTTAGTCAGTCTGTTTATGGACAAAAAGGAAATCCTAATCTAAAGGAGACTTGTTATGTAGCATATCTTACTATTATAATATCATCATTCTTCATTCGTAGACAAGGATGAGAATAAGGATGTGATTTTGGTGACAAAGTTCTCTTTTGTTATTAGAGAATGGACAATCATTAGATGATCATTTAGAAAAATGTTTCTTTTATTCAAAGCAACAGTGCCACCTAGCAATCTAAATCTCATGGAAGGAAGTATTTTAAGTATTTTTCTGCATTTAGACAATGGGCAAGCTCTAAATTTAAGCTGGATAATATAATTCCTTTATTCTTTTCAATCAAAGGGTGTCAAAGCAATTTCAAAGTAACAATTTATGGAAGAGTACTTGTCCACTTATCTCGAAATTGAAGGACTGTAGTGCTACATAACCTACATTCACCATTTTTTTTTTACAATAATGTATAACGAGCTTTTTATATAAAAATAGAAACGAGATTACAAAAGAAAGGGGGAGATTTGTCCCAAAATTGAAGAGCTGCCATGAGATCTAGCTCTTCACTTTCCAGTCTAGAAAGTTCATACACAGGTGTTATTCTGCGATAGCTGTAGACTCTTACAAACTTGCCTAGAAGCAAAATACAGGAGTAGAGCATAAAAAGAGACCTTAAACTAGCTGATCAATAGCTTTTACAAGCCTATCAAAAAGAGACTTAACACAAATGTTTTGCTAAAACAAAAAAAAGAGCAAAGAGTTCGAACGAACTGAGAGTTCCAGGATTAACAAGTTATTGGTGAGCATTCTTTTCCTTATTTCTAGCAGCAGCTCCAACTTTATCTTCATCAATTCCCTGAAAGACAATGTTGTTGTTCCAGATGTCAGACCTCATGCCATCTATCTTAACTTCCACGATTCTGAGAGTGCATTGCAGAGCTCTAATTTGAGAACTCAAATCCACAGAACAGGGGCAACCATTCTCAGATTCCCCAGCAAGAATGTCATAATACTCCTTCAACGTGCTATTGCTGTTGGGAACTTCAGAATTAGTAATATGGACAATGGAGAAAAGATGAGAAATGGCTTTTTTAAGATCATAATTTTGTCCCCTGAGCCAGCTAACTTGATAATCCAAGTCCTTCAATTGCGAATGAACCAGAGAGGACTGACTAGCGCAAGTGGAGACCCTAGCTTATAGAAACCAGTACCATCTCCTGCTAAATGCGCCCCGTTCCTGCAATTATATTTGTTTTTGGGTTGACCACTAATAGCCGACAACACAGTGCCACAAGGGTTCTACCCCTGCACAACATCGAGAGCTGAGAACGTTCTTTGCAAACCAACACCCCCCAAATGGGCCAAAGGTTGGAGATGTTTTCTGCAACGAAGGGGGCCCCTGGCCGACAATGGGATTGACGTCCTCCATCACAAGCCAAACAACAAAAACCTTGATCTTAGCGCGAATTGAGTCCCGCAGAATGACAAGGATATCACCCCCGAGCGAGATATAAGCTGGAGGTTCCTCGATCCTTGGCCACCATAAAAGCTTGCATGCGAGACAGTTGGTACCGACATGTGGAGAGGACATGGGTAGGTTACGAGGAGTGAAAAGGAATCCCAAGGAGATATTGCAATAACTGTAAATCAAATTTGAAATGAGACTATAGAGCATATGGATAAAAAGTTGATAGTCCCAAGCCAGGGATGAACGCCACTTCCCAAGAGAATGAGCAAGTATGTGTTTCATCGTTAAAACTTATGGAACCCAATTGATGCCAAGGTCTTGACCATTGCTTATCAAGATTCCACAGTCCAAACCAGCATCGACGTTGGTCATGATATTGGCTTGTAGGTTATTATTCCTCAAAACATGAAGAAGGTTGATGGAATTGAAGTCTTTAGCCAAGAAATTGAAGAGGTGATGGAGCTTAGAGACAGGCTTTCTGCGGTTTTTGGTCAAATTTCTAGCTTCCCTTATTACCAGCATTGAGTCTCCAAAGGCCACAAGATCCTTGATTTCATCCTTCCTAGCACTTTCCATTCCTTTGATCAACGCGAGCCACTCCGCATCATTATTGGTCCTCCTAGCAATTCCCCAAGCAAAGTCTTTCACCTTGTTTCCCTCGGAGTCAAGAAGGACTCCTCCCGCACCTGCCAACCCGGGGTTTCCTTTTGAGGCACCATCAAATAACAGAGTATAACAACCAATTTTCTTTATCCAAAGCTGAAGATCCTCCGGTTCCATTCTGATATGCCAATTTTGGGAGATATTTTTCTTGATAGGATGAACCAGGAGAGAATTGTGGGGAAAGATCAGGAAGTTTGCCACCCAAATTTTTTCTTCCGCGCTCAAGCGTTCTTTGTTAATGTTTTTCATTCCTCTTGTGGAAATGACTCAATCCAAAGTGCTTTTGCAGAAGAGAGGATTTTACCAAGGGAGGCCCTGATGTCTTCAAATATTTCTTTATTCCTGGATGTCCAAAGTTTCCAACAAATGAATTTGGGGAAAGCAACCCAGGCTCTTCTAAAATCCGGTATCCTAAACAGTTCTGGTAGTAATCATGCCAACTTGCAAAGAGGTCATTCCAATTTGTTAGAAGGATCAGGTTGTGTTGAATTTCCCGATAAGTACGATGCCAAACCTCTTGAGAGAATTTGCACTCCAAAAAGAGATGATCGATCGTTTCATCGGCTTCTTTGCATAAAATGCATCTGGCTGGACCTTCAATCCCCCTTTTCCTAAGATTCCCGACGGTTAAAGTCTTCCTGTGTGCGAGAGTCCAAGAGAAGGCATTAACTTTTGGAAGTCCATCCTTGCCACAAACTCTGTTCCACTTAGGATCCTTGATTCGAGGATTGTTGAGGGCGTCCATGTATCTATATCCCTCCTTAACAGAGTAAATGCCCGCTTTTCCTCAACCTCGCTTATCCCTCATGTTTTGATGAATGGGGAGTGAACCGTGGATTAAGGAAAGAAGAGCGTAATAGTCATGAGAGCGGTGCTCTGGAAGCTCCAACTCGAGCCATCCAACCCATCTTCCCCGATTGGACCAAGAGGACAGATCATACAGAGTGTGGATATTGGCTTGCTCCATCCAGTCTTTCAAATCGTGGAAATCATGCAGAGAATTGGCAGGGGGATTGGAACCAAAGTTATCTTTCCAGATTTTAATCTGCTTATCGTTGCCAGGGATCCAAGAAAGACTGCTTTGAATAATGAAGGCTGCCCGCTTGCAGAAATTCCAGATAGAAGACCCTCTTCTGCTCTGGTCAATATTTTCCACACAACGGCTTCTGCTACATGACATATACTTTTTGTGGAGGATTTCCTTCCACCACGCCTTCTTTCTTGAGATAATTCTCCACAGAATTTTGGCACCAAGAGCGAGGTTCATTATCATGGGTCTTTGATCCCAGCCCCACCATACATTTTGGGTCTGCACACTGTGTCCTAGTTGATCAGATGAAACTTTTTAGATTGATTGGATGTCCCTCCTTGCCATAAGAAATTTCTGAGCTCTTTAGTGATTTCCTTCATAACAATTTTGGGGGCAAGAGAGATAGAACAAGCGTAGAGGGGGTAGGCGGAGGGGATGGAATTGATTAGGACCAATTTTCCAGCTGGGTTGAGCCATCTAGACCCCCAGGAGTTAATCTTTTTTTTTTTGTCTATCAAACCTTGCCAGTCCGCAACTCTTTTATTCCCTTTAAAGATAGGAATTCCGAGATAGTTAAAGGAGTTCCAAGTTACGATTCCTTCGAAACCAAAGATTCTTGCAATTTTTGCCAACACCCTAGGAGTGCAGTTCCAGCCGTAAACCTTAGACTTGACTGAGTTAACTTTGCCATCGGAAGCTTTATGAAAGGTGGAGAGAACTTTATTGAATCTTTCAGCTATAGTAGCGAAGGCTCCCCTAAGTAAGATAGTGTCATCTGCAAATTGAGCGTGGTTGACAGGCTTGACCCCTCTGACAATTTTTATTCCTTTTAAATCCCCCAGTGTTTGCAGATGATGACGTTTCTTACTCATTGACTCAACAACAAAGAGATAAAGGAAAGGGGACAAAGGACATCCTTGGCGCAATCCTCTAGAAGCTTGGAAGAATTTAGTGGATCTACTATTGACAAGTGGAGTTATCCAGGGGCTATTAATGCACGCTTTTACCCAACGAACAAACCTTCTTGAGAAGCCAAACTTGTTCATAATTTAAAAAAGAAAGGGGTGATTTACTTTGTTGAAGGCATTGGCCATATTGAACTTGACGACCATCCCTTGATGTTTTTTTTCTATGCTGGAGAGGACCGCTTCTTGTACTATAATAATATTGTCAAGGATTTGACGGCCAACGATAAAACCCCCTTGTGATTCTGAGATGAGCTGACCCATGAATTTTTTCATTCTGGTAGCAAGGATCTTTGAGAGAATTTTATAGGAGGTATTGCAAAGAGAGATCGGTCTGAAGCGGTCAATAGAGCTTGGTGTTTTCTCTTTAGGGATTAAAGCGAGGAAGGAGGAATTGGTGGCCCCTCTTATTTTGTCTTTCTTCCTAGTCTAATTGAGCATACGTTTCAGATCCTCTTTGATAATCTCCCAAGCAGCCCTGTAGAAATTGATGGCGAACCGATCAGGACCTGGCGCTTTGTCTGCTTGAAGAGACCAAATGGCATTCACAATTTCATGTTCTAGAATCGGTTTGGAGAGCTCTCTATTATCATTGTCCGAGACAAGATTATGAATGACAAAGAGAAGATCCGCTTGTGCTTCCGGATTTGTTTCTCCATTGCTAGTGAAGAGTTCACTAAAATGATTGAAAATATGGAGTTTCAAATCCTCCTGCCCACTAATCTTCTCGCCATTTTGGTTCTTCAGCTCCTTAATAGCATTCTGACTGCGGCGAGCCTTTGCTTGATTGTGAAAATATTTCGTATTACTGTCACCTCCCTTAAGCCACAACTGTCTAGACTTAACTCTCCAAATTTCTTCTTCATGTTTGGCCATTGCGAGAATTTTCAGATTAAGATCTTTTTCTTCACTGAGATAGGAAGGCGTCACCTCCTCAAGCTCCATTCTAAGGTGAAGATTGACAAGATCGGATTGAAGGTTGTGTTTGACATGGATGGGGTTTTTGAAGCAGCTCTTGGCCCAATGCTTGAGCGCAGATTTCACAGCTCTGAGCTTGGATTCCCAGATGAAGCTGGGAGATCCAATAAAGTGAGAGTTCCAGGCATTACGGACTAGATTATAAAAAAAGGGATCCTGGAGCCAGAGAGAGTTAAAACAGAAGGGGATAGGGCCAGAGTTTTCAAGAGAGGTGAGGGATAAGGCAGTGGGCTTATGATCAGAAGAGACAGAGGGTAGGGAGTGCGAACAGGTAATGAGATCAGAGAGAAAAAAGGAGGAGCTTACCAAAAATCGATCCAGCTTAGCCGTGATGTGTCCTGCTCCACATCTTCTGTTACTCCAGGTATATTTCCATTTCTCAGAGGAATGTCCATCAAATCCAGATCAACAATTAAGTCTTCCAGCTTTTCTCCGAACGGGTCTCTAACTATACTACCTCCACGCTTCTCCTATTGATATTTTGTGGCATTAAATTCCCGTTCAAATTCTCCTTTAGATTGCTGAGGTCTTCCCAGAATTTGGCCTTGTCCTTGTAATGAGTGGGATCGGAGACATTGCAGTTGAAGAAGAGATTGTTGCTATCTTTCTCCTGAACTTCAGCTAACAACCAATGTTGATTTTCCTTGGTAGAGATTAAAGAGAATTTTTGAGAGATCAGGGTAGCAATTCCCCCAGATGCTCCACGAGCACTAAGAGATTTTCCATGGCATTCCTTCCAGATGGAGCGTGAGAGGGCCATGACCTCCACATCCAACATTTTAGTCTCTTGGATTAGCATAAGATCAGGTTTTTTGGATTTTATCATATCTTTGATTGCTTCGACTTTGTTCAAACCTCCGAGACCCCTGCAATTCCAAGAGACTGCTTTCATTACTTCTTAACCGGGAGAGATCTTGCTCGAGATCTACCATCAGCTTTAACCCTGCTTTGAGTTTTGGGATTCTGAAGCAATTTCGTTTCTTCCAGGATTTTTTGTCTGCCCATTTCTATCTCTCTTTCTGCCTCAAGTTCTCTGTGATACCTTTGCAAATTCCTACCTCTAGTGTTTGGCGGCTGCACCACATCAAGCTCCTCAAGAGATTCTGAGGAAAAGGTATTATCCGAAGACGAAGTGAGCAGAACGGATTTGTTTTGCTTTACCTTGTCTTCCCATGAACTTCCAGGAGTGCTAGATCCACCCAAGGCAACACCAATCAACTCTTCTCTGGGGGAGGAAGGAGGGATGCTAGCAGGAATGAGGGTTTCTTTCTTTTCTGTTTCCATTGTGATTGCTTCCAATACTGGGATTTCTCCTTCTTCTAGAGGCAGATCCTCAAACCTGTTGCTGGTGGAATCTTCCCTTACTTCTTGGGTGGTTTCTTTGCTGGTTCTTGGTTGAGGCCCCTTTGGAGGGTGTGTTGTTGAGATAGTTTTCCTTCCTTTTTTAGTTTTCTAACCTTCTTCTTGGATCTTTTCAGGAGCTTCTTGAGCTGCCTTGGGGCAATTTTTGACAAAATGTCCGTATTCATGGCACTTTTTGCATTTGAATGGAAATTGCTCGTAATAAACTTTCTGCATGTGCTCCCATCCATCCATAAATAGGTTAACTTCCTCCGGTAATCCTTTTTCCAGATCTACTTCTACATAGATTCTTGCATAGGAGAATACAGGCCCTTTTGGCTTAGCTTTGTCAATGTAAATTCCGAGGGAGTTTCCGATAGCTTGTAGGGTTTAATCATTCCAACAATGTAATGGAAAATGAGGGAGATGAACCTAGACTGGGACCGCTGAAGGCACATCCTTCTCAGGGTCAAAGGATAAGCTCCATCTATTTAAGTACAAGCCGCGAGGGCCCATGAAATACGACCCGCTTCTGAAAATAAGATCCCTATCAACTTTGTTTTCAAACAGAAAGGTGAAGAAGCCCTTACCACAAAAACAATGCTGCAAGCCCCCGGTTACCAGAGGCATCCAGTTCTTATTAATCCAGGCATCCATTGATTTAGGAAAAGGCCAGATTTCGATGAATTTCCCAATCAAACTACGTTTGCTCAGAGCGAGGGATTTCAACTTGGAAGCTGCCAACATGATCTGAATATGGGGAGCAACTACTCTTTTGATGAAACTAGCGTCAGAAGGGTCCATCGAAGAGGAGAGGGGTGGCATGGAGGCCACCAGAGAGCGGAATGCGGCATCAAGAAGCTGCCTGTGTTCCTCCAGAGAAGGGGTTGGAGGAGGATCCATGGCCGGACCAGAACGAGGGGCAGCCTACACAGGAGGATCCCGCGGGCACGCAGCCAAGCTGCGCACACCAAAGGTAGATAGCTAGGGTTCACCGGTCACAGGGAGCGCTCTTTAGACATTCCAACTTACACTCACCATTGTTATGCAGGTGGTTTTGTGAATAAAGGGCCATTAATTTGATTTAGCTTCCTTTTAAATCTAAGAACTTTAATATTATGATGTTTTTTTTAATATTATATAATAACTATATTATCAATGAAGAAATAATGTTTCATTCCAGTCCTTTTATTGTTGTTTAAATCTAAATTTTACATGCCCTAGGCCAAATATTGGCTAAAGTAACTAGACAATATCTAAAGTAACCACACAATAATAAAGTGACTAAGGTGCTACCAAGGCATGAACTTGATGCCAAAACACCCTACACCAAATAGTCATTGGTGATGGTCATACTTATGACATGCCAAAGTTGATTGTCACCAATAATAATATAGGTGATTGTCTTTTATAGATTGTTGGCATTGGTACTATTGGAGAATAACATTAAAGAATTGGTGCCTATGCTAGCTTTTGGCAACTAAATTAGTGGCAATCTTCTAAAGGCCATTGCTAATGCACATTTTGATAAAGGTATTGGAAGCGAGCATTAACCCCCCTCAAAGTATACAACTAGCTAAGAAGGTGGCAAGGAGTGACCCTCACTAAATATCTCTAATTACAAGTGATAGCTTAGGCTCATCCCTGAAGTCCCAAGCTTAAAATGATAAGATAAGAGTGTCGCCAAAGGTGATGTCCTAGGGGATTTTTTCATATAAAAAATGTTTTTCCTTTAAAACACTTCATGCTCTCTATTTGTCATTTGGGAAAATGGCTAGTTATGAGTTAGTGGGATATAGGTTATGGGTCAATAGTTTAGTCACTAAGGGTTAAGGGTTAGGGATGAGTATGACAGTGACCAATTGGGCATTGTATCAAACACTATTAGTGGGGTAGCATCTAGGTCATTTTAGACTAATTAGGAGTTAGACGTCAATTAGGTTAGGGGAAATGAGCTTTGGAGTAAGTGGGTTAGTGGTTATTTAGGCAGTCAGTTTTAGCGGTTTGTGGGATGGGGGTTAGGGTGATTAGTTGGTTATTTATTAAGGGTTAGACGAGGTTAGAGGTTGGAGGTTCAATAATTATGGGTTGTGGATTAGTGGTTAGCGGTCAATGATATTTGGTTAGTGATTATAAATAAGCCTAGTCAACCTTAGTGTTTTGGTGTGTTAAGAGGATTAGTGATGGGCTATTGGGTTTGGTCTTAGTGTGTTGGTGGTAAGAAGCTGTTAGTGGGTTAAGGGTTAGGGCATTAGGGGTTTAGTATAATTGGGGTTAGTTAGCAGTCAATCCATAGGTTTCTTCTTGTCGCGATCACCCCCTAAGTTTATAAGCTCAAGACGTGATAGAATTGTTGCCATAGGTAATGTCCTAGGGGAAATAATTCCTTTTTTTATAAAAAAACAGAGGATAACATTCAATCCCTTGGTAGGAAGCATTGCATCCCCTCATTCGTAGGAAGTAATCAATCCCTTACACTAACTAATGAGTGTCTAAAGACCAATGTTAGAATGGATTTAATCATGTGATAGTGAGGAAGAATAGATCAATTGGTTGTGCATATTCTTGCCTTGGATTTCGTTTCCTGCATATCTGGATAGGATAAGAAGGTAGTTTCAATTAAATTCCCTGCGTGTTGTGTAAGGATTCAATCATTCCATAATTGTGAAGATGTTTTTGGATGGGGGGAAGCATGGCTAGAAGAGATGTGTTAGGATGTTTCAAGCTCCCATATTTATTTGATTGGAGTTGGAGCTTTAATATCTATTTGTTTGTCAGAAGCATGGCTAAATCATTTATCATGAAATAAGATGATATATAGGAACTTCATCCCTTTTTTATAGAGGAGCAACCTGCCCCCAATGAAATAAATAGACTCGAGCATGATTATTTCAAATCCAATATCGAATTCAACCAAATGCCACTAGGTAGGTGTCAAAAAAACCTAACTTGTTTTTTCTTTCCATTAACTAAAGAATCATAGCTTAGTACATGGAAGGATGGATTAGTTATATTCCTCCATTGATAGTCAGGGGGCACACACATCAACACAAACCTTAGTATATTGATTTTTCAGGCAATGGGTCATGGCTATGGTTAGGGTTTCTCTAGTTCGCTTCTAGTCATGGATCCAGACAATGGATCTACTCTAGAAAATGGTTGCTCTTGTCTTATGTCAATGGCTCTTGTCTTGATTAATGCTAGATACATTCATTGGTATAGAAGAGGATTACCCTTGTTTTTGCTTATGTCTCGAATTGGAACAAATTGTCATAACTTGTTTCCATCTACAAATTCGTTTACATTTTCCACAAATTCTACAAATAGAAGCACAAATTTTCATATTTGTGATCATCCAATTTGCTCATTACATTTTGTCCCTTGAGAAAGAGAGTTCATTAAATCTATGATTCTCTATTCCTATCATATGTTCAAAAGGTGATTCAATTGTTTGAAGATTTGTTGCTAAATCTCTATATTATATGTCCTATGTTTAAATCATAATCACTTAATTTGACCTTAACCCTATCTCTTGGTAGTATGCTACAAGTATCAAGTGTGCGTGAGATACAAAGGCTTGGGCCTTTTTCATAAGTTGGCTTGGATGTTCTTGTCTTGTAAACTATGTTCTAGTTCAAGTTAGCTACAACATTGAGTTGCTTCAATGCTTCATACCTCTCAACGTTGTTCTATATGATCAAAGGATATGGAGGTATAGAGTTAAGCCATGCATTTTGTTCAAAGTGGTCTATCTCTTGTTCACATGAACCCCACCGTGCCTTTACATTCATGTGCCTCTTCCTTGGAAATCATTTACTGAGTTTCTTCCTATGATCTACTATGCAAATTTTGGTTAGGAGAGAATATTGGTCAACATTTGGTAGAGCTAGAGTAGGACAACTTTGATGCACAATAGAAAGAAACAACTTCAAGTTTAGCTACATCAGATGTAGTAGCAAAACATGACACCTTGTATCACAACAAACATGCTCTTTTGGATGAGCTTGAAGAGGTATACCATCATTTCACCTAGATGTGGCTAGTGTCCCAAGATCAAGATTTAGAGTTAGAAGATATGGCTAGTGATGAGAAACCCTCTACCTATGCTTGAAATTTCCATGCTTCACTATTGTGTCTTAGGCAAGAAAAGAATGACTAGTAACTATAGCTCAACTAAAAACACCATTATGTTGATCTATGGACATTGTAAAGACCAAGGAACTATTGACATAAGACTTATATGTTCATATGCGATAATTGCAATAGGAAGTGGACCTCATCATCAACCTCAAACAAAGGAATGAACTCCAGATTGAAATCCAGAAGTCCAATGAACAACTAGACACTCTATTCCAAGCATCTTGAGTGACAAAAGCACATATTCATCAGTTTTGGTTGGTTGCTATAGAGAGGTATGAAGCATTGAAGCAAATCAATGTTATACCTAAATTGGACTAGACCATAGTTTACAAGACAAGATTATCCAACCCAACTTATGAAAAAGGACCAAGCCTTGTAGCTCACACACACCTGCCACTTGTTATAGCATACTACCAAGAGATAGGGTTAAGGTTGAATTAAGTGACTATGGTTTAATGAAAGATGTATAATATACTAATTTAGCAACAAATCTTCAATCAATTGAATCACCTTTTGAACATATGATAGTGATTGAGAATCATAGATTCAATGGTCCAAGGCTAGTGTATTTAGAATATTGTGCCACCACCTCTACATGATCAACAAATAATCATCACTTACCTTCATTCTTTAGCTCAAAATCATGAGTATGAATAGGATTACTTCTAGGGGTATCTTTGTGGAATACCTAGTAGATTCAAACTTAAGGGATTATGTGTCATGGGATTCTTGGTGATTAGACAACCTGAAAAATTGTTGGAAATTTTTTTGTGGCCACCCTAATATCTAGATTAACAAATTCCAAACTATCTTTTGTAGTCTTCTCTAAGGATATGGTTGACAATATGGTTGGGGCAACACTAACTATCAGGGGAGGGAGTAGTGGGAATAGGGAGAAAGGGAAAGGGGTGGGGTACATTACTGACTTTATGGGTAGGAAATGAGGAGAGGATATATGTGTGTGGGTCCAAAAGAAACAATACATAGCCAAAATAACTACCACACTAGAGGTGACCTATCATTTCCAAGTCGGAGTAGGTAGATGGGAGGAATGTGAGATAACATGAGTCTTTGGATTTACTATCTAGGTAGGACAAGTATAACTAGATTTCAAGCCCTTACCATTTTCTCCCCTCAAATTCAAGGTTCACATGCTTTGAGTAAAAGACACAAGCGGCCTATTTGTACACACAATTGTGTGGTTATCCCATAAAGGTACAATACCATCAGTTCCATTCCTATTGACTCTATATCGAGGAAGGGATTGAAATCCTACCATAATAGTTTTGGGGTGGGACAGGCGCTGCTACAAAATTGCTTACAAGTTTGACCAACCAAGCAAGAATTCCTTGCAATCTGAATTGACTTTATCGATGAGGTAGAAAAATATATAGAGGGCCCCTTGCACTTGCTTTATTCCCAACCACTTAATTTTTTGTTGGATTGGCCTCTCAACGGAAGAGATAGCATAGGTACAACTGGGTCCTTCGAGAAAAAATGCCCTTGATTTATTCCTCTCAATCCCACAAGGACATATGTCATGTATTAATATCAACCCATCTAACTAAGTTTCCGATTCAACCAATTTTCTCGTTCAACTTCAATAAAATGAATATCACTAGGGTTGGAAAGAATCACATGTGGATGCAGAGGCCCTTGCTTGCTCACTCTTTTGCTTCCATGTCCTACCTTTCATGTTTTCCCTTTAATACAATTCATGCTCTTGGTTTGTTATTTGGGATAATGTATAGTTATGAGAGGGATAGAGGGCATGGATCAATTTGTTAGTATTTAAGGATAACACTGGGCTACATGTCAATAGATTAAGGGTTAAGGGATCATGGTTTAGTGGGTTAGGGGTGAGTGTTTCATCAAGCAATTATGACGTAGCATCAAACAATGTTAGTATCGGTTTAGGGAAACTTTGGACTAATTAAGGGTTAGAGGTTAATTAGGGCTACCCGTTACGGGATTTGGGTTAAGTCGATTAGTGACTATTTAGGTGTTGGGGGTTATTGGTTAGTGCAATGAGGGTTAGGGAGGTTAGTTGGATACTTATTAAGATTTGGGTGAGGTTAGGGGTTGTGAATTAATATTTATGGGTTGTAAATGGTTAGTGCACAATTATTGGTTAGTGGTTATAAGTTAGTATTATTTAAGTTTAGTGTTTTAGTGTGTTAGAGGATCACTAATAGGTTTGTGGGTTGATGGTTGGAAAATGGTTAAGGATTTGTCAATGGGTTGGGGTGTTAGGTGTTTAGGGTTAGTGTGATGGAGGTTATGGGAATAGGGGTCCATGGGTTATTGATCATTAAGTGCCTTCTTGTTGAAACACCTATGTGAAGAAGACTAATCCATTAGAGAAACGATAAGATATCGGGTCTTGAACTATAGTGGCAAAGGGGTGAGAACCAACGTGAATATGATCCAATCCTAAACATCCTCTATTTTGTGATGTTGTAATCCACATGTGCATTTTGTCTACTTTTATGGACTAAAGTATTTACAACTTTTATGGTTGCAACATTTTTCTCATGGTGTTACTTTCTATTACAAGCATAAAGTGTTAATAAATTACACTTATAATTCTATATCTTGGCATTTTTAGTTTATTTTTGCAAGCATAAAGTGTTAATAAATTACACTTATAATTCTATATCTTGGCATTTTTAGTTTATTTTTGTGTTGTTTTTGAGCTGATTTCACTATGATATATTCATGGTGTTGTAAAATGTATTGAAAATATTTTGTATTTAGATAGTTGTTTCTTAGGTATTTAAACTCTTGTAAGTAGGGATAGAATTGTTGACATGATTGGCTATTTGCGTCTACTAAAGAGTCTTATTACTTAAATAGTTGAAGATGCTACAAGGTTCTTAAACCATGTTGGAATGAATAAATCAAGCATTCACCCTTATATGACTCTTTTTAAAGTGTCTTCTAGTTTTTATATGGTGTAATTTCCAATAAAATCAATGATACTTTTTGGGTGCGATACCCTTTCATGAAAGCATTATTAGTAAACAACGTGGTATTCAAATATAGGCATTATATCATCAAACAATAAAGATAAAATGTTGTATCACTTGCATCAGAGCCAACAACAATTATTAATAATTTAGCATTAAATGCATCCATGCGAGAGAAACATCTATCATAGATAAATTTAGAGCTAAAATGTTATAACCAAGATCCTTGAAGGATCAAGGTTTTTTATGTGTACAAATTTAGCCAAAGAAAAAAAATACATAATATGTCATTGTCTACAGTCTTAGGACTATAAGGATCAAATATCCACCAGTTTAATGACATATGTCATTAATGTCCAGTTGATTAGAGAGCTCTATTTTCTTTTCACGTGTATAACACATAAAAAAATGAGTTTGTTAAAGAGTGGACAAACTGCACTCATCAATGAATTAATCCTTCAATGAAGCTCCTGTGCAACAAACCCTCAATGTTGTCCTTAAGTTAACATTGTCGTCCCCTTTATAAACATGAACCTTCACACTTCTAATTATTTGTAGGTTGATATTCAACAAGATATCCCATCGTACTAGTCATAGTCAAGGTGATTTGGTGTTAATGATTGTAGGTGTAGGATAACCACATTATGGATACATCCAT
Organism: Larix kaempferi; assembly: GCA_027924585.1. Classification (NCBI taxonomy): domain Eukaryota; kingdom Viridiplantae; phylum Streptophyta; class Pinopsida; order Pinales; family Pinaceae; genus Larix; species Larix kaempferi. Next base: position 3,708,784 of record BSBM01000397.1, on the reverse strand, counting down.
CCATCACGTGATTGGATCCGAGCATCCATCGTCTTAATCATAGACATATTCATCAAATTTTGAAATTAAAAAATGCACCCATTTCAAATTTTATTTTATTATTTTTGAGTAAGATGAAGATTTTTTTCCTATAAGGTGAAATGTTGCAAGTTTTGAAAATGAGGCACAATCAACCTAAATAATCTCAAAACACATAATTTTGAGGCATATTGTTGGTAGATATTTTAGGGCATGGCATGTTCCCTTGAAGTAGCTTGATAATTGTGTTGCAACTTGAGATAAAACAAAAACTATGAATCGATTTGACTATACATTTGCTCCATTAGACTTGTCTCAATTAAATAGTGCTATCAATGCCCTTCTCCATACAACTCATGGTCATTTGATGGTGAAGAAAACAAATATTTCAAAGAGGCATGATGGGGGTGCAAAAGGTTTCAAATAGGTGAGTTACATAGTGGCCATTGCACCATAATATGATCATGGGGTCAATATTTGAAAACTTGACCACTCCTTTGTGTTGACTATGTGGGGACCATGGACCTAGAAAAAATTATGTGATGCAACTAACAACATGTTTTTATAGATTATTTTCAATTCCCCACTTGATAACGTTCAAGGAATGTGTCCCTTAAGTGTCTCAACAAGTAAGTTGAAACTCAAGATAAAAAAATCATGCATTGGTTTGACTATCTCTTTGATTCATTGGATTCATTTCCACTAAACAATTTTAATGACACCCATCACTATGCATGTAATGGTCATTAGGAGGTGAAGAAAACATAGTTTTGAAATAGGCCTATTGCATATTGGTAGCTATACCATAATCCCATCAGGAAGTAAATATTGGAAAGTTAAACCACTCCATGATGCTCAATGTCTTGGGGTCCTGGACCCAAGAAAAACCACACGTTGCAATTGACATCACATTTTTTTGATGTACTGTTTGCATTTATTTCCCCTAGGAGCATTTGGGGATGTGTCCTTGAAGTGGTCTAATGATGAGCTGAAACTCAAGATAAAACAAAAATAATGCATTGGTTTAATTGTATGTTTATTTATTTATGTTAGATTAATCTCCATTGTAAAAGTGCTAACTATTCCCTTATCCATGCATATCATGGCCATCATGAGGGTGAAAAAACACTATTTTTGAAAATGTTAGTTGCATAGTAGTCATTGCACCATAATATGATCAAGAAGTCAATATTTGAAAACTTGACCACTCCCCCACATTCATTGTGTGGGGGGCATTGTTGTATATTATTTGGTGCAACAAGTGTATGCAATAAACTTAGTGAATATTTTAGAGATGTTGACGTAGACAAAAAATAAAATGGTACCAGTTTGATTGGTTAAATTTGATTTATTTCCTTCCCTTAATATGAAAAATGATACTGAAATTAGGAAGAACAAATGAAGCAAACCTTTGATTTAGCTCCTTCATGAACTAATTGTTGTTTGTGGTGCAAGAGAAGGGACGTCCACCTGTTAGAACCTCCTTTATGATTCTACACACAATGAAAAACAAACAGACAAAGATACAAATTCTTCACAATTAGGTTATAAATCAAATTCATGAGAAAATATAATAGCTATTTAAATGCATATTTTAATTGTGGAAAGAGAAACCAATTTTTTTTATTAATGAGAAAAAGGAGAATAAGATTACATAAAGAACATTATCACCTAGGAGGCATGAAAATGACCTTTTAGCTCTCTATTTGGGAGGATCCTATCCTCTTTAAATATTTCTCTTTGATGTGGGTAGTGGTTGAAAGAAATTTTGCTTCCAGTGGACGGGGAAACAATTAACACCAATATATGACTAGGAATGAATGGATTGCAATAATGTTTGAACCTTGGAATGCACTTTGGCAATATAACATTGAATTCATTAGACTCCTAGAACTCATGAGAGATCTTTAAATTTGTATGTTTTATTTGGAGAATGCTCTGCATGGGAAGTGAATATGTTTTCCAAGTTAGTCTAATCAATTAGATTATTAACTCTAGTACTTCATCACAACCGGAGAAAGTGAAATAGTTTCAGATTTCACCATTTTCAAGTGTGCATGGAAACAAGTAGATCACATAATTTAATGCATTGATTCCATACATGAAGACTGCACGAGTATTAAGGACTTACCTGAACAAATTGTTTGACATATAGAATTGACGTGTCGTGCAACCATAATTTGATCAAATGCATGATTTGAGTTTGATTTGCACAAATAACCCAAGAATTCCTCATGGTTAAATGCTTCATTAGCCTCATTGTATTGGTATATGCTCATATGTGATGATTTCAATGAAAACCATTTCATTTGTGTAATCATACGAAAGTGGTATGATAATGTATGCCTTCTGGTGTGTGAAGTTACGACACAAATGTTTAACTAGAATACATCATAGTTTCTTTTCTAGAACTAATAGAAAGAGAGATCCTTGTTGAGGTGAGCCCCAACTTGGGGAGAGAGAGAAGTGTTCGGGTACACAGGGTACTACCAAAGGACCGAAAACCAAGAGAAACCACTTCACACAAATAGATCACAGATCAACACACTGATGTTTTGACATGGTTTAAACCCTCTTGAGGGAAACACTCCACAGCCCCGGTCAAATAGCTTCTACGGGACAATTTATTATGCAAAGAAAGAAAGTTACAAATGAGCTTCTCATAATCGATCAACTAAACAATGACCCTCCATGCTCTTTAAATAGAGATCATGTACCAATCAGGTGTTAAGCCATGGATCAAGGTTAGGTTTGATCTAAGAGAAGTTGAGCCGTCGGATCACTCTATGTCGGGAACATATCGTGACCGTCGGATTAAGTATTTACAAATGCATACTAAAGAAACACACTATCCATAACGGATATATTACGCAAGTTGATCTTAACTAACTCCTAAGTGTCTAAATATCCTAACATCCCCCCTTAAAAACAACTTGGGATAGGATTGAAGGATTTACAAAAGTGACACTATTAGGAGAAGGAAAAAGGCATTAGAGCCTATCCCCCCTTAATGACAAGTTCCTGAACTCCTATCATAGATCGAAGTTTAGAAAACTTCGCTTCTGTAAGAGACTTGGTGAAGATGTCTGCAACTTGATCATCTGTAGGGAAAAAGAGCACTTCAAGAACACGATCATGAACAAGATTTCTGATGAAGTGCATATGTAGCTCAATGTGTTTGCTGCGTTGATGTAGAACTGGATCTTTGGCAAGCTTGATGGCACTTTGATTGTCGCACCAAAGTGGAGTAGGCTGCTGCTGCTCGAATCCAAACTCTGAAAGGATCTGTCGAAGCCATAAAGCTTCCTGACTGGCATTAACTACTGCTCGATATTCTACCTCTGCTGAAGAAAGAGCAAGAGCTTGTTGTTTCTTACAAGCCCAAGTAATAGGTCCAGATCCCAAACTGAAAACATAACATGCAGTAGACTTTCGATCATCAGGATCGCCGGCCCAATCTGAATCAGTGAAACCAACCAACAAAGGTTCCCCCCCTGTACTGTAATGAATCCCAAACTGAACTGTACCTCGAATATATCGAAGTATTCTTTTAGCTACTTTCCAGTGACTTTCATGAGGTGTCTACATATAACGGGAAACACAACCAACGACAAAGGAAAGGTCAGGACGGGAATGAGTCAAGTATAAGAGACTATCGACAAGCTGACGATACAAGGTGGCATCGACTTCAAGTGAAGTACAAGTGGTAGAAAGTTTGACTCCAGACTGGAAGGGAGAAGGGGTTGGTGTACAATCTTCCATGTGAAAGCGACGAAGAAGGTCACAAGCATACTTAGACTGAGAAAGAAAGATTCCTTCTTTGGTTTGCAGGACTTGGAGACCAAGAAAATAATGCAAAAGTCCTAAGTCTGACATTTCAAAATTTTGTTTAAAACTGGATTTCACATGGGTTATAAGCTTAGGGTCACTACCAGTAAGAATAAGGTCATCAACATATAGAACAAGTATGATGAGATGGTTTCCTACTTTATTGGTATAGACATTGGGGTTAGAATGGCATCTAGAAAAACCAGTGTCAAGGAGAAAGTAATCCATTTTGGCATACCAAGCTCTAGGAGCTTGCTTACGGCCATATAAGGATTTCTTAAGGCGGCAGACAAGGCTAGAGTTATTCTGAACATAGCCAGGAGGTTGTTCCATGTAAATTTCCTCCTGTAAATCACCATGTAAGAAGGTAGACTTGACATCCATTTGATGGACTTCCCAGTTGTGTAAGGCTGCAAGGGAAAGAACAAGGCGGATGGAGTTCATTTTTGCGATGGGAGCAAAGGTTTCATTGTAGTCAATCCCTTCAACTTGGGAAAAACCTTTGGCAACTAACCTTGCCTTAAGTCTTTCAACACTTCCATCTGATGCATACTTAGTTCTGTAGACCCATTTACATCTGACAAGTTTTCTTCCTTTTGGAAGAGGTACAAGATCCCAAGTATCATTCGCCATTAAGGAACGATATTCTTTATCCATGGTTGCATCCCAATCTGGATTCCCTGAAGCTTCTGCAAAAGTTTCTGGATCATGATTCTCGGAAACTTGAGCCAAAAGAGAAGAGGCTCGCTGAAACTGAGAACGTGTTCGACGTTGATATCTAGGATCATTGGCAAGATCACCAGCTGCTTCACATGTTGAACGGACCCATCGAGGAAGCACTTGTGCGGGTGCAATTGGAGGAACATGAGCAAGCGGAGGTGGATTTTCATCCTCACTGTCATCATAAGAAACTGGAGTTGGAAACCAGTCAAGGAATTTGGAAGAAGAAGAAGGCACAAACGCTGAATCAGGCTCGCAGGCCAAAGATGGCACAATTGTCAAGTTAGGCTCGCAGGCCAAGAGATTTTCATCAAATTTAACATCTCTTCTAATGATTATATCATGAGAATGTGGTTGAACAAGTCTATAACCTTTTACATCTTCAGAATATCCAACAAATATGCACTTTTCACTTTTAGGCTGCAATGCTTTCCGTTTTTCATTCGGAATGTGAGCCCATGCTTCACTACCAAACACACGAAAGTGACTTACATCAGGTTTAGTTTTACTCCATGCTTCTTCCGGTGTTATACCTTGTAATGCTTTAGTGGGGGTGCGATTAACTATGTAATTTGCATAATTAATGGCTTCAGCCCAAAATTGAAGACTTAGTCCCTTAGATTGGATCATACAATTAGCCATTTCTTTTAAAGTGCGGTTCTTCTGCTCAGCTACACCATTTTGTTGTGGTGCATATGGAACAGTGTGCTGTTGTTGGATGCCTTGTTCAGTGCAGAAAGTAGTGAACTTATTGTTAACATATTCTCCTCCATTGTCAGATCTTAACTTAATAGTTTGATGACTAGATTGTTTTTCCACAAGGGCCTTGTAGGCCAAGAACATGTTAAATACTTCGCTCTTAAGTTTTAGGGAATAAACCCAAGTGCGTCTGGTGTAATCATCAATGAAAGTTAAGAAATATTTGAAACCAGAAAAGGAAGTAGATGGAAGAGGACCACACAAGTCACTATGCACAAGCTCCAAGGGAACCGAGGTGTGCCAAGAGGCACGTTTGTCAAAACTGTCCCGATCATGTTTTTCGAGTACACAACCGGAGCAAACACCATCCCTGCAAGATACCATCGGAAGACCTGTCACCATATTTTCTTTACATAGTTGTTGCAATGAGCGATAATTTAAGTGACCAAATCGCTCATGCCAAAGTTTGCTCAAGTTATCACTATGAGCATCAAAAACTGAAGGGAAAGGTGAAGACCCAAAGTTGTTAAACTTGTACAACCTGGTAATATCATCAACAATTCCGGTAGCTAGGACCTGTTGAGGATATTTAAAATCCTTGATTACAACTTGGTGAGGTGTAAAGGTCACAGTTTTACTGTCACCAGAATGAGTGATCTGATAGACTGATAACAAATTGCAGGAAATTCTTGGAACACATAGTACATCACTAAAATGACCATTATCTACTGGAACTGTTCCAGCTCCTACAACACTTAGAGATCTATCATCACCAACAAATATTTTTTTGGTGTTACATTCATGCATAGTAGAAAAGATGGCTTGATCCTTAGCCATATGACAAGATGCTCCAGAATCAATGAGCCATTCATTTGAAGTAGAAGAAGAAGATGCATTATAAGAATAACCAGAAGCACAAAGTGCATGTCCATGAGAGGCAGATTCTGAAGACGAATCTAGGCTGATGTGGTACTTCTTCATTGCTGCTTCCAAGGCTGCCATCTTCTTGAAACACTTAGATTCATCATGATTATCTTTCCCGCAATAGTTGCAATGACGCTCAGTCTTCTTGCCTTTTGGCTTGGATCCTTTGTCATTTTTTAAAGAAGGAGCTGACTGAGAGGGTTTTGGACCCTTGCTTGACTTATTATTGCAAAAATTTTGTTTCTTGGGAGGCTTGGACTTTTCTTTCTGTTGGGACAATAAGGCTTTCCTAGATGTATCTGCATTGTTGATTATTCCAAGATGAATGAGTTTATCTTGTTCTCTAATCAAGGAATCACAAAAGGATTCAAGACTAGGCTCTTGATAACTAGCTACATTCAAGGATGCTTTCATGGAGTAAAATGTAGATACAAAAACAGAATATGCAGGTTCAAGTTTGGAAAGAATATGATAAATGCATTGTTTGTCTTCCCTCTCAATCTTACATTCTGCACATACGAGTTTAAGAGTTTTGTACTTAGATAAATAATCTTGAATGCATGAAAAGTCACTTGGATTTAAAGAAATCAACTCATTTTCGAGTTGGTGACCTCGAATTTCATTGTGTTTACCAAACACAGATTCCAACTTGTCCCAAGCAACATTAGGTTCATCAATTCCAGATATGTGGAATCGCAAATCAGTAGAGATTGACATCCCAATCAATTCACGAGCTTCATCACATCTATTTGCCCATTTTATTTTCTTATCATCATCAATGGGTTTTTTTCTTTCCCTGAGGTAATTTTGAAAAGTCCCCTACTTTGTAGAACATCCTCTATACGAGATTTCCATGAGAAATAGTTGGAACTGTTAAGTAGAATATCACAAGGAGCGACCATATTTGTAAATTAATGGCTGTAAAAGTAGAAACCAATAGTCTAGATGTGAAGAGCTCGAAAAAATAGACGGTTTAAAAAAAAATGGCACTGAAAACTGTCTCTGTATGATGAAGTTATGCTTGAACAAAGAAACTGTTGAAGATGTCCCCAATAGTGACGTGGTAGCTAGAGAATGTCCAACAAAAAAAAAATTACCCCTCTCTTCCTAAGATGAACCTTTTGACAATCACTTTACAAGAAAGTTGCTTTAAGTGAACCACTTTTGTAAAATAAGTGATTTCACTTTTACAATGATATTACTTTTAAATAGTGCAACAATAAAAAAAAACGTAAGTGACTCACTTGTATTTTTATTTTTTATTATTTAAGTGAGATGCACTTTTACAATAAAATAACTTGAAAATAGAAATTGCATGCACTTTTTGTTTTAAAAGTAACTTCCTAAGACTTGAACTCAAGACCTATTAAGGAATAAAACAACTTTGAACCAAGTGAGTTAGATTAAAAGATATGTAAAATATGGGAATGAGGAAGGGGGCTTATTTTTTTTTACTCTTCTCGCTCGGTTTGCGTGCTTGCCCTTTTTCCTGCAAAACAAACCACAAATCGAAACAAAAAAAACTTTTCCACACTTGTGGAGTTAGATCTTGTTAGCTTGCCCGGAAAGTCTACGTTTTCTCTCTGTTTCTGATTTGCCGAGATCGCGCAAGGTGCACAGTAAATAGCATACGCAGCCGAGAAAAACTCTTTCCCTTTCTGTTTCTTATTTGCCGAGATCGCTCAAGGTGCACGGCAAAGAGAATACGCAGACGAGAAAGCAACAATCCGAACCCAAAAAAAAAATATAACAGTAAAAAAATGATGAAATATGAGATTTTTCTTTTTTAAAAAAAGAAAATAAAAAAATGCGTCACTGTAACATTATACCTTCAGATCTGATGAAATACGCGTTTCTGGAGCAACCGGGAACCGTTTTCGATCAAACGAAAACTATTTCCCAATGGAAACGATGCTCTGGACGCAATGGAACACCTCCCACAGCCCATAAATGAACAAAAATACTAGAACTAGAAACCCTTTCGAATTTCGGCAACAACAGTTCAAGATTTAGATCATAACCAGAAGCGGCACTTCATAAAAGATTTGATACCATGTTCGGGTACACAGGGTACTACCAAAGGACCAAACACCAAGAGCAACCACTTCACACAAACAGATCACAAATCAACACACCGATGTTTTGATGTGGTTTAAACCCTCTTGAGGGAAACACTCCACGGCCCCGGCCAAATAGCTTCTACGGGACAATTTATTATGCAAAAAAAGAAAGTTACAAATGAGCTTCTCATAATCGATCAACTAAACAATGACCCTCCATGCTCTTTAAATAGAGATCATGGACCAATCGGGTGTTAAGCCACAGATCAAGGTTAGGTTTGATCTAAGAGAAGTTGATCCGTCAGATCACTCTATGTCGGGAACATATCGTGACCGTCGGATTAAGTATTTACAAATGCATACTAAAGAAACACACTATCCCTAACGAATATATTACATAAGTTGATCTTAACTAACTCCTAAGTGTCTAAATATCCTAACAAGAAGGCCACTTGCAAGACAAAAAATTGTGAGGTAAACACATTTTTTTTTGACATGGAGGGCATACCCATGCTTGTGAAAGAATTGAGTCTAGTACAATATAAAACCATGATAGATGTATTGTGGTACATTTGATACCGAATTACAATACATATAATAAATGAAATATGCTTCTCATTGAAATATATAGTATGCATATCCCTAATGAGGGAAAATCATTGCCGCAAATGAATCATGTTGAAAGAGGGATCAAAACATGTTGATAGCTCACTATTGGTAAGAACACAATGATGGCTTACTAAATTGATGGAATAGAGTTATCCATGTTCAGTTTTCTTCAAATGGATCTAGAACATGACCATCGCAACATAATAAATCTCCATTAAATGATAAAGAGATGATGTCGAACATGGGATAAACCACATGGTTATAAATCAATAACAAAATCCTCTACCAGATGCGAGATTGTCCACCAATGATGATGATGGGTACCATGGTATTAAGTATGATCCAACAAGGTGTGAATGAGTATGTTGATGTGAAACAGTGAAAGGAACCATGTAGGTGAGATTCAATGATGAAAATACTTGTTGCAACTGAGGAGGACTTCCAATGATAAAAAATGAACTCCTAAGTACTTGGTCCTCTAAATCACAACTCCTAGAAAAATGTGTTGATGTTGATAGGACCAAATCCATTGAAGAAAGGGTAGTAACGAGTCCCTAAAAACAAACACGAGGTATAAATAACACATGTTGATGCAAGGACTAGGACTAGGATCAATGTGACGAGCAATGGGTTTTGACACAAGATTTCTTTTGAATAGAGCTTAATTTGAAAGTTTTAGTGGAAACAACCATAACTTTTTAACTTGACCATATGTTAATGTACAGATTGTGAAGTGGCGAATATTGGAAGTGTACTGGGGACCAAATAGGTGACATCATATTATGAGAGTGAGTGTGAATTAATGACAAGGTGTAAAAAAAATGGGACAAATATTAATATAGAGGCAAATACAACAAGGTCAGATTATATGGTGAAATACAAGACTCAAGACCCAAGGCGATCCGAAATGGATCAATATATAATTTGTCACTTGTTAGGAGCTTTCGGGGTCAGAATATTGGATGAATTGGATTGTAGGTCCCATTTTATGGGTAGGTATCATTTTGAATATTTGGGGTGTGGAACCTTCCGACGCATATTTGACGATCTAAATGACATTTTTTGGAATAAAACAACCCATATGTAGTTCCATGGTCCATGAAATGATTATACACTCGGAGACCTTTCAAACAATCCACAAGAAAGGGGCTACCTCCAAAGAGATAGGCGGAACATGAGATACAACTGTTTCCAAATACTCCATTTCCAAACATCGAATTGTACAAACAGTCTGTCATAGAAGCATATGAAGTGAAGAAGAAGTTGTAGTAGTTGTTGGAGAAGGGTGTGATTTTACCAAGCACCTCACCTTGTGGGTCACCTATCATCATAGTACCTAATAAGGATGGGACCTAGAGGATGTGCATTGACTGCAACGCCTTGAACAAGATTACACTCAAGAATTGATACCCTCTACCAAGGATCGATGATCTGCTTGAATAGTTGCAACATGCCAAGTACTTCTCCAAGTTGTTAGATCTCAAATTAGGATACCACCACACTTTGAGTGAAGGAATAAGACACTTGGAAGACTTCCTTCAAGATTAGGAAAGGTCTATATGAATGGTTAGTAATGTTGTTTTGTTTATGCAATGCACCAGCTACATTTATGTGTTTGATGAATGATGGATGTACTACGCCCTTTCTTAGATTCGTTTGTTATAGTATATCTAGATGACATACTAGTTTATAGTGATACTTGGGAAGAGCATATATCACATCTCAGGCATGTTTTAGAGACTTTAAAAAAACACTAGCTACTGCATAATTTGAATAAATTTGAGTTCATCAAACAATCATTTGTGTATTTGGGGTATGTGATCGGTACATGGGAACTCAATATTGATCTTGCAAAGATGGAGGCTATCACTTAGTGGCCAACTCCAAAAAATGTCACTAAAGTTAGGATATTTCTGGGGGAAACACAATTCCTTTGTAAGTTCATAGATTCCTTTTCGGCTGTGGATGCACCTCTCCATGCCATAACATCCAACAACAAGGAATTCTAGTGGGGGAAGAGTTAGCATAACTCCTTTGAAGAGCTCAATCAAAAGATCAGTTGGCACCAATTCTCACATTGCCTAATTTGTATAATCCTTCTGAATTGGAGACAGATGCAAGTGGGTATGTTATGGGAGTGGTTTCGATGCAAGGAGGGAGGCTAGTATGCTCTCATTATCAAATGTTCGACGGAGGAGACCTAAACTACCCTACACATGACAAGGAAATCTATGCCTTGGTTCAAGTTGTTAAGAAGTGGAAGCACTATCTGATGGGAAAGGAGACCATTATTCACACTTATCACCAACCACTGGAGTATTTGTAGGCCTAGATTAAGCTACAATAGACTAGACATTATAAGTGGATGGGATTCATACAACAATTCCATCTAATCATCAAGTATAAGAAGGGAAATACAAACAATCTAGAAGACATTCTCTCAATGACACCTACAACCAAGATTATAGATTTGGGAACTCTTATGCACATGGAACCTTTCACCCATGATGCATACAAGGAGGTTTACATAGAAGATGAGGACTTCAAGGAGGTATTTCAACAACTACAAGGCCATTTCCATGTATAAGAAGGTGATAGCAATGCTGACTATCATCTCTAGGATGGGTTACTCTACAAGCCGAACAAGCTCTATGTTCCTAAATGAAAAAGATTGCAAATTATCAGAAAGGAACACACATCCAGAGTTGTAGGGAATTTTGGTGTAGGGAAGACAGTTGCAAAATTATAGAGGTATGTTTACTGGCCTTGAATGCAAGAAGGTGTAACACAATTGATTAGAGTATGAATACTTTGATGTACAAGCAAGCCTAGTAATAGGAAGCAAGGTCTGTACCATCCTTTACCTGTTCCTATGAGACCTTGGGAGAGAATCTCCATGGATTTTGTGGGTGGTTTACCAACCACTAGGAAGGGACATGACTATGTATTTGTGGTAGTTGACAGATTCAACAAGATGTGCATTATTATGCCTTGTACAAATACCATCAGAGGACATGAAGTAACAAACATGTTCTTTGAATAGGTCTGGGTGCACTTAGGGATACCTAAGAGCATCATCTCATACATGGATACCAGATTTGTCAGTTCCTTATGGACTACACTTTGAGATAAAAAGACCACGAAATTGAAGATATCTACAACATTCCATCCATAGACATATGGGAAGACATAAGTAGTCAACAAGAATTTGATGCATATTTTGAAGGGTTACAATCCGAATCATATGAAGACTTGGGATGAAAAATTGATATATATTTAGCACTCCTATAATAGAGTGGTCCACACTTCCATTGGTAAGTATCGTTTTGAAACTTGTTTTGTATATATTCCACCTTCACCTCTATATGTTGTATATGGACAACAAGGGGGAGTGAGGGAAGACATCATAGGTGAAGCATCAAGAGTTGAAAATTTTGTTGATAAGATTAGGTAGATGCATTTGCAAGTATAGGAAGCATTGAAGAAGTTACATGAAAAATACAAGGCCAGGTGTGACCAATACAGGGTTGAAAAATCGTTCAAAGTGGGAGATAGAGTATGGTTACACTTGAACAAGGAAAGACTACAATGTACTAGTATGAATATCGAGGCTTTGAGGTATGGCCCTTTTGAGGTATTGGAGATGGTGGGAGATAATTCTTATAGAATCATTCTACCCCCAGACATGTGCATTTACTCCGTAGTGAATGCGGCCCAAATCTAAAACTCTATGAACCTTCCATGTTGGACCAAGAACCTGAGAAGGTCTTACCTTCTATAGAGGACTTAGCACCAGGGGATAAGGTAGGGTTAGTAGAAGATACAATTTTGCAGAAGAATTCCATAACAACTAGATGAGGAAAACATGAACTTTGGTAGGTGGAGTTGAAAGGAAAACTTTTAGGAAAGGCTAAATGGTACTGAAAGGAGAAGATAGATGAAAAATTTCCTCACCTCATTCAATAAAATATTTTGGGGACCAAAATCCTCCCAAAATGGGGAGGTGTGATCTGAAATGGATCAATATATAATTTTTCACCTATTTGGAGCTTTTGGGGTCGCAATATTGGATGAGTTGACTTGTAGGCCCCATTTTATGGGCATGTCTCATTTTGCAGAATTGGGGTCCAAAACCTTCTCAGGCCTGTTTGAGGCTCTAAATGACATTTTTTTCGGTATAACAACCCATCAATAGAAGCATGTCCGTAATGTAATTCTACACTCAGAGGCATTTCCAACGGTCCAATGATTGCCTCAATTAGAGTCTGTATGAAGAAGTTAGGCCTCCTGCAAGTTGACCCATCCAGTTGACCACCATAGTTTCAAGTAGATTCCACGTCAGCTCTCATTTCTAGCACATTTGGAGCTAGTTGCATGTGGAATTTCAAGAAAATTCTAGAAGGTACAAAACACTAACCCTAAATGGGAATCAAGGCATATAAGAACCCTAAAATTAACCCTAAAAGACTATCGGGTAATGTTACATACCGAGCTATTAGGAAAAGAAGGGGTTCCATTATTTTGATGTTATGCATTGTTTCATAGTTGAGCAATGGTATGGGAGTGAATAATGGAGTAGAATAGAAGAAGTAAGAGATCCCTTAGTATCCATTCTGGCCTTAGATTCATAAATAAATCCATAGAGAGTACTACTTTCTTTGTATTTGTACTGCATATTGGAGAAGAAAAGAGCAAGGCGTAGTCCTAATTTCTAGTTGGTTTTTTTATGCATAGTGGGTTTTCCTACGGTATATCTTGTGTTTATTTACATGGATTGTGTATTTCTTTGCTCTAGTTAGTTTCCTTTCAATTCTATTTATTTTAATAAACTAATTAAAATAACTAAGTTGTAAGATCCGTTTTGACGAACTGTTCCATGGAAGTCCACACAACCCACACATTCAACACAAGATTTACCCTGGGAAATCTCACTATGGGGAAAAACCTAGATAGGAATGAGGACTATGCCTTGCTCTTTTACATAAAATGCAAATACAAAGGAGAAGGTACTCCCTATGGAGTTAACTATGACTCTGTGACCATAATGGATACTATAGGATCTCCAAATTCCTATGTTATTCTCTAATATCCACTCCCATGCTATTGATCAACTATGGAATAAAACAATAACATCATAAGAATGGAACCTCTTCTTCTCACAACGAATCGATATTTAACATAGTCCAATAGTCGTCTAGGTTTAATTTTATGGTTTTTGCATGCTTCAGTTCTCGATTAGGGTTAGGATTTTAGACCTTCTAGAATGTTCTTGAAAGTCCACACGTGACTAGATTTGCATGTGTGAGAAATGAGAGTTGATGTGGAATCAAATAGGTACCATGGTGGTCAACTGGATAGGTCAACTTGTGGGAGGCATAAATTATTCATACAGACTCAAATTGAGGTGATTGTTGTGCCATTAAAAAGGTCTCAGAGTGTAGAATCGTGTCAATGGAATGGAACAAACAATGGATTTCCCCCCCCAAAATATCGTTTAATCCCTCAAATAGGACACATAAGGTTTTGGACGTCAAATATGCAAAGTGAGATCACCTACCCCTAAAATGGGTCTTGCAAGCTAATTCATCCAACAACTCCACCTAGAAACAACCAAAATTAGATGAAAAATTATATATTAATCCATTTTGGATCACACCTCCCCATTTTGGGAGGATTTTGGTCCCCAAAAGATTTTACTAAATGAGGTGAGGAAAATATTCCTCTACCTTCTCCTTGGAGCACCTTTTATCCTTTCCTGGAAGTTGTCCTTTCAACCCCACCTTCCATAGTTCATACTGTCCTCACCTGGTTTTTATGGACTTCTTCTACAAAACTGCGTCTTTTGCCAACATTGTCTGATCCTTTGGTGCTAAGTCCTCTACAGAAGGTAAGACCTGCTCAAGTTCCTGGTCCAACATTAAAAGTTCATAGAGTTTCATGTTTTCAACATTCACTACTAAGTAAATGCGCATATATGGGGTTAGATTGAGTCTACATGCATTATCTCCTACCTTCTCTAACACTTCAAAAGGACCATACCATAATGCTTTGATATTCTTATGAGGACCTTGTAGTCTTTCCTTATTTAAGTGCAACTAAACTTTGTCTCCCACCTTGAATGTTTTCTCAACCCTATTGTTGTCATGTCTCGCCTTGTACCTTTCATGTGACTTATTCAGTGCCTCCTATACTTGTAAATGGATTTTCCTGATCTCATCAATGCATTTTTGGGCTCATAATGTTTCATCTGTGGTGTATTTCCTCACTTGTACCCCTTTCCGTCCGTAAAAAAAATTTAGGGGCGAAGGTGGCATATACCTAAAACAAGTTTCAAAAGGGGACTTTCCAATAGAAGTGTGGACTTATCTATTATAAGAGTGCTAGATGTAGATCAGATTTTCATCCCAAGTCCTTGGATGCTTTTGATTGTAACCCCTCAAAAGATGCACCAAATTGCTATTGATTACTTTTATATGCCCATTTTTCCATGGATGGAATGCTATAGACCTTTTCAACTTAGTTTCCATCTTCTCCCAAAGTGTAATCCAAAATGCACTGATAAATTTAGTATACCATTATGATATGATGCTCCTTGGTATCCCAAAGTGAGCCCAAACCTTATCAAAGAACATGTTTGTTTCTTATTTTCATTTGATGGACCTCTTAAAAGGCATACGAATGCGCATCTTGCTGAATATGTCAACTACCACAAATAAATAGTCATTTCCATTCCTAGTGGTTGGAATACCACCCACAAAATCCATGGAGATTCTCTCCCATGGTCTCGTAGGAACATGTAATGTATGGTATAAGCCTTGCTTCCTACTAATGGGATTTTTTGTACAACAAAGTATGAATCCTCTAATAAATTGAGCTACATATTCATGCATTCTAGGCTAATAAACATACTATTGTAAGTTAGAAATTGTCTTCCCAAAACCAAAATGCCCTTAAACTTTGGAGGTGTGACCCTCTCTCATGAGTTGAAATCTCTCACCTTTAGGAACATGGAGCTTTTCCATCTTATAGAGTAACCCATCCTGGAGATGATAGTTATCCTTGCTATCACCTTCTTATACATGGAATTGGCCTTGTAGCTACTAAAATGCCTACTTGAATTCCTCGTCTTCTATGTATGCTTCCTTGTATGCATCATGGGTGAAAGGATCCATATGCATAAGAGTACCCAAATATGTGATCTTGGTTGTAGGTGGTCTTGAGAGCATGTTTTCCAACTTATTTGTACTTCCCTTGTTATATTTGATGATTAGATGGAATTATTGTAAAAATCCCATCCACTTGTAATTTTGTGTCTATGAACGCTTACTCTGAACCTACAAAAACTACAGTTGTTGGTGATCGGTGTGAATGATGGTCTCCTTTCCCATAAGAAAGTTATTCCACTTCTTAACAAATTGAACTAAGGCATATAGTTCCTTCTCATATGTAAGGTAGTTCAATATGCTGCCATGGAACATTTTCTGAATGATAGCATACCGGTCTCCCTCCTTGCGTCAAAACTAATCCCATAGCATACCTAGTTGCATCTATCTCCAATTCGAAAGGCTTCTCTAAGTTAGGAAATTCCATAATTGGTGCTCGACTGATCTTTAATTTGAGCTCCTCAAAGGATTTCTATTGATTCTTCCCCCACTGGAACCCCTTGTTGCTGGTAGTTATGGAATAGATAGGTGCAACCACAACTGAAAATGAAACTATGAAATTATGAAGGTATTGTGCTGCCCCCCCAAAATACTAACTTCAATGACATTTGTAGGATTTTCCACTTGACGATGGAATCCATATTTGCAGGATCAATCTTAAGTTCTCCTCCACAAATCACATACCCCAAATACATCAAGATTTGCTGAGAAAATTCACATTTCTTAATGTTTGCTAGTAATTGATGTTTATTCAAGGTTTCCAACACATGCTCTTCCCAAGTAGCACTTAAAACCAATATATCACCTAAATCCACTATCATAAATGAATCTATGAAAGGGAGTAATACATCATTCATCAAACAAATAAATGTATCTAGTGCATTAAACATACCAAAAGGAATTACTAACCATTCATATAGACCTTGCCTAGTCTTGAAGGTAGTCTTCCAAGTGTCTTCTTCCTTCAATCGCACCTAGCAGTATCCCAAATTGAGATCCAACTTAGTGAAGTACTTGGCATGCTACAATTTATCCAACAAATAATCGATCCTAGGGATAGGGTATCAATTCTTGAGGGTGATCTTATTCATATCTCTATAGTAAATACACATCCTCCAAGTCCCACCCTTCTTGGGTACTATGATAATAGGTGACTAGGTGAGGTGCTTTCGCATATTACTCCATGCTCCAACAATTGTTGCAATTGATTCTTCACTTCTTATTCTTCCAAAACACACTGTCTATACAATCTGATGTTCAACAATAGAAAATATGGCAATAGCTGTATCACATGCTCCACTTCACTCTTAGGAGGTATCCATCTAGTCTCCTAGAACACTTCTTTGTATGCATGCCGAATGTTCTCTATCTGGTGTTTCTGCTCTCTAGTACATCCCTCTAGAGATGCCTTTACTTTTACCAATTCACCTTCTTGCTGATTATGTCTTAAGAAAAGAAACACGAACTTTCTACTTGAAATTCACTAGTTACTTAAAAATAGTAGAATGATGCATGTTTCCCAATTTTTATTTTAAGAATGAAGACATGTATTGATTGTTATTTTCACTCAAATGCGGGGGAAAAAAGAGTGATAAAAAAAATGGTTGATTCTTCAAATTCCATCTCATTCTATATTGTTCCAAGTTTGTCAATTTCTCCCTTGCTATCAACAATAAGTCCATATTTATTTATATTTTGATTATTTGATTGAGTTTATGCTATCTTTGCACATGAATTTGAATACTTGTGCATTGAATTTTGCAGGATCCTGATTCCGGATCAAGTTCGGATGCACATGATATTCCACCATTCCTTAAAATCCACAAGGTTTTATAAGGAGAAACATATTGCAGACATATGGTAAATGAAAATGAAAGGCCACCTTACCCCTCCAATTATAACATGCCATCATCCAATAACCATTTTGGACTAATGGTACTTCAATATGAAATGGATCTCTTCTATGACACCCTAGTAGTATGTGGTTGTTCAAAATATAAAAGTTTGAAGGTGAACCCTAGGCATGCCACATTGTCCCATTATATTAATGATCGATTGCCCAAAGTTGACAGTCTGATACCACCTACTGTGGTCAAGTATCCAATAGGTTAAATAGAAAAGACACACAGGAACATTTCCATATGCTAATTGTTGGAAAATTTCGAATCCAAATCAACCATATTTCATCCTAAATTGTCCAACCCGTCTCCTTCTATTAAGTCAACTGAGAGTTCTAATGATCCAGTTTTTGATATCAATACTAACCAAAAAATCTCTACAAGGAGATCCAAAAAGTTTTATGAACTAAGCATAAAATTGTTCGAGTACACACAAAGGTTCGTTCAATTGTTGGGGGGTATTGATGACTTATCTCTTCCCATCCATCTACAAAGTAAATACCAAATCAGTTACAACTGCGCTTTGTATGGAGCTTGGACGTCTTCCTTGCCTGTTCCCAATGTTGGGATCAAATTATCCTATTGTGGTTAAAATTATGTGATCACAAAGTCTAAAATAGATGCTGCAAATATTGGGTTGTTTATCCTTTCACACGTGTTAGTTCCTCCCAAATAGTCAGTAGCACTTTTTCCATTTTGTGGTCCTCTTTATACTATCCAATGTGATTACTTGAATATTGTTAAATACAAACATACATTTCCATGTATAGTATGTGCATGAATGGTTATGATTCCAGAATTAACTTTAACAGGAAGACCCGCTATATATCGATGGTCGTCCACACACTCATGGGAACATTGTAGGGTTCATTAATAGATGTAGGTGCTCATTTTCAATGCAAATTGTTCAATTGAGGAACACTCCAATGACATAGAGATCTTTATGAAAAAAAAGGCATCCAAATTTGTTGTTATGCATGCAATACGTAGTTTATTTCCCAGTGATGAGTTGTTAATAAACTATAACTTTTGTAGACCACCAAATGATCCTAAAAATGGCTTGCATTGGGACTACCTTTATACGTTCCCTTGGGGTGTAAGAAAAATATCACCGAGTAATTATATTTTTGTATTTTCAATGGAATTAATATTAATGTATTGCTTAATTCCACTTTTGTTTTATAAAGTGGTTGATTGCATGTGTATATTGGAAAAACTTTTCCATGATTCTAATAAATGTTCGGTACAATTGTTTCAACATACTAAATGCATTGCGTTTACCACTATCATTGAATTAATGTTCAATATTTTTGCAACCAGGATTCTGACGACGATTAACTTGTCTACCATCTACCGTTGCAACCTAGTACTATGAAAAATCGATAGAAGGATGCTAACTAAATGAGTAGAGATCGAAGAGAAGGAATACAAAGCATGGTTGAATCAACCACCTATTCAATTCCCACTGCAACTCGAGTCACCAATTCATAACATCTATAGTAACACTAGTTCTTCATGGGTTGGGGATGAGAACAATGATATAGAGGCTAGTATGTATGATTTATTATGGGACACCCATGCCATGGAGGGAATGTTTTTAAATGCATTCCAAAAATATTATCTTGAGAATGATTCTAATATTGTCGATCCCTTCTTCGAAATTCTGAAATATGCTTCCACCACCCCTCTCTATGGGCATGGATCAAGGGCTACCCAACTGAGTAAAACAAAGTTGTTTTACAACTTGAAAGCAATGTATGGTGTGCCAGACATGTGTTTCTCGACACTACAGTGGTAACTAACCATTATGTCCTCATTATTCAATAATGAAAATATTTTTGTTGCATGCTTAATGAAAATGTACACTTATATTTCCCATTAATTGTAGGTTACTCAAAGATAAGGTACTTCTAAGTCATAATGTCCTCCTCGACAACTGCGAAGTGGCAATGCAACAACTGAAAAATTTGGGTGTTGAGTACATATCATATCACGCTTTTTCGAATGATGTATTTGATTCATAGTTGAATAAGCGAACAAAGAGATATGTCCTGAATGTAGGCATGACATGTACTAGACATCAGAAAAAAAGGGGTAAGGCACATGGTACTCCTCACAAGATATTGAGGAAGATGCCTATAATCCCAAGGATTCAAATGCTTTTTCATTGAAAATAATTATCCATGTTATAGGGGTGGCATGTCTCACATAGAGATGAGATAGGAGTTATGTATATTCCTATAGATTCAATAGCCATGAAGCATACATAGGATACATGGCTTGATAAATTCAATGATTAATTATAAGGGGTGGCATGCCTCACATAGAGGTGATCTAGGAGTTATGTATATTCCTATAGATTCAATAGCCATGAAGCATACATAGGATACATGGCTTGATAAATTCAATGATTAATTGCAAAGCCTTTGATTGAGCATATCCATGGATGGAGTTAAAATATATTCCCCCTAAAACACCAATTATTATGTTTGTCTACTGGTAGTGATCAATAACAATATACCTCCATGGTTTTTCATGAAGAATAAACATCTTATGTTGGCTCTTATAGTTCCTGGTAGAATACAAGTGAATAAAATGGATGTATAGCTCCAACCATTAATTGATGAATTCAAGAAACGATGGGAAGGGATATAGGTATATGATGTATCAAGACCCATCTTGGTGGAGGGGTCTTTTATGCTATATGGCATATGTGCATACACCACACATGATTATCCAAGATAGGAGTTTACTCTGGTAAGCATGTTGATTAATTTGCTTATATCCATAATGTCAATTGAGAAACTTAATTTGGTGCAACCGCCTTCTTTGGCGCTAATGTGTTCCACATACAATAACATCATAGGTATTGTAAAAAAAGGTATCATTGATGTAAATGTTGTGGACCTACAATAAAGGATGGGTGGTCCAACGACCTACTAAGTCATGTGTACAATTGATCAAGGGTGTTCCTCACATAACACCACCCTTATTCAAGAGAAACATATTCTTTTAATGGTAAACTAGAGAGAACCTAGAGACATGAAAAAATGACACTAATAAAGTGGATTAGGGCATACGATACAAAGAGGGAGAAGTAAATTGTAGAAATGTTTGATTTAAATGGGGAACCTATGTTTGATGATCTTGAATATTTTTACACCTATGTTGAGCAAAATTCCCATTGGGATGAAAATGAAATATGTGTTTTATGAGATTCCATATTGGAAGCATATTAATATTTCCCACTTCCTAGATCCTATGCATATATTAAAAAATGTTTCATCTTCTTTATGGAGGCACATATCATGAAAAACCTGACACATTGGCTACTAGGAGAGATCATGTTTCTTTAAATACTAAAAAGAAAAATTGGCTAAGAAAAAAAGTTAGAGAGGCCAATCTCTCTTGGTCTTTTAAATAAGGTGATGTCCCATGTATTTTGAAGAAAGATGATCTTTCTTTGGTAAATGATGTTATATTGAGTGTGAAGGCACCTTCATTATATGGGTTGATTCTATGACACCGCTTCATAGTAGAAGAAAAAATGTCAAGGTTGAAATTACATGACCATTTGAACCTTCTAAGGGTATGTATGTCAATTACATGCTTCTTTTTATACATTGTAGGTTATAATATGCTATGCATTCACCATTTTATGTAATTAATTTCGTACATGTTTATTTTGTAGTCTCATTATCCTTTGCTCATTTGTGGTTGTGTGAACCATTGATTCCCCCAGGACCAGTGACGAGCCATATCTAAATTATCTTAATTTCTACATTGGATTACATCAAAGGAGATTCACATGGTTAGCATTCAATGGTGGTGTCAAGAGATCACTAAGATTATTTGTATGTTTGAGAAGGAACTTTCCACAAGTTTCATGGACTTACAATTCCATCTTGTAATTCACCCAACTAATGATGTTGAATTAGATGGGGTGGTCTCATCTTGTTGGACGTTCTTCTTAGAGAGGTACATGAAAAAGTTGAAGGAGTTTGTTCGACAAAGGGAAAAGACCGAGGGGTATATGACCCAGAGGGGTACATATTAGTTTACCAGTTGTTATATTACACTAGTGAATACATCAAGGAAATCAATGACACACTAGGTGGAATGGTTTGTGATGACCTATGGGACGAGGACAACAGGGAAGGGTATCTACTCCAAATGAACGAAGGAAGGCACATGATAAAGAACAAGTCACTCATATGTTTTCAAATTGTTATAGAGAAACTATTTACAATGAACCTTATAATATATATTTGCTATCATACTAATCATTGTCATTTCACGAATACATCAATGGATGCATAAATTGATGCCATCAATAAATTTGTTCTTTACAATTTAGAGGAAATGTAACCATATGTCGTGTTGTATGAAGAGAAGAGAAGGAAATGGGACAGTGACAGGAAATCATTCAAATGATTGAATAGTAGAAGCATTCATTATCCTAGTTATTTAAAAGAAAATATGCCAATGATCTGTTCCAATAGTTGGGTGGTTTACCAGATGATCCGGATCTTGGGAGCTGAGAACTGGAAGGCTTGAATGCCGAGAGAGGAGGAGATTAAGCATGCAAATCTGTCATAAAATTCACATGAAAACCCTAATATTGCATAAGAATAAGCATGAACAAAAACACATGAAGTGAATGGGAGGTGAGGCTCAAAGAGGAGCCCCACCTCTAAAACTAATTAACAATAACTCACTCAGATCTAAATAATCTCACAATGAACAATAGAAAATAGGAGAGAAACCAAATGAGTAACTTGTTTTCATGAGAAGGCTTGTTAGGCCTTTATATATCATTATTACAATGTGTTTTGAGGCTATACCATGGGCCAAAACTATGTGCTACTAAATACCATGGATGAGAGAGGGTGACCTCTCTATTTAATACTTTTATGGCTTATACATCCGAATTTAGACCATATGCCCCCTAAAATTCGGATCATTCCTCCCCCCTTAGAAAATGATGGTCCCCATCATTTCATGCTAAAAAGAGACCCATGATTACAATGTGCTAGCTACCAATGAAGAGAAGGGTTTTGTGTGGTTGACCCATAACCGTGGGTTTTGCGAGGGTAACCCATAACCATGATGGAAATAGAAAGCTTGATTCCAATGAAGAGAAGAGTTTTGTGTGGTTGACTCGGAACCATGGGTTTTGTGTGGTTGACCCATAACCGTGGGTTTTATGTGGTTGACCCATAACCATGGTGGCAATGACAAGCTTATTTCCACTAAAGAGAAGGGTTTTGTGTGGTTAACCCATAACCGTGGGTTTTGTGTGGTTGACCCACAACCATGATTACAATACACAACTGTGAGTTTTGTGTGGTTGACCCATAACCATGGGTTTTGTGTGGTTAACCCATAACCATGATTACATTAAGATTTAAAAAAATTAAAAATTTATGATCTTTGGTGCAGTTGATGTCTTGCTGCAAATTCATTCATAGCTTCTGATTCATGTAATGAAATTGAATTATGTTGAAGACCCATTTGAGGTCTCGAAGAGACCTTTCCATCCATATAACATACTTGGTCTAGGGTGGCCTAGATAGTGAGAAAATGTTTGTTGAAGC
Organism: Larix kaempferi; assembly: GCA_027924585.1. NCBI lineage: Eukaryota > Viridiplantae > Streptophyta > Pinopsida > Pinales > Pinaceae > Larix > Larix kaempferi. The sequence continues at coordinate 3,685,268 of BSBM01000397.1, read as the reverse complement.
TCAAGAGACGCGCGCACACTATTTTGCAGACATATGTTGCTTCAATCGATGATATCTCTCAAACCAGAAAGCCAAATAAAAAACCGTGAAATACCCATTTTAGCTGACAGAAAGAGCTTTCCAATGAGATATGGTAGAGCCTCTGAAACGTTATGTGGAGTCTGTAGCACTTGTTTAAAGTGTTTGTACGTCCGGTCGCATTGTGTACAAACATGTGTTACTTCAAACAAGCATATCCCACAAACCAGGAAACGAAATGAAATTCCGTGAAATACCCATTTTAGCAGACGGAAAGAAATTTCTAATGAGATATGGTAGAGCCTCTAAGACATTCTGTGGAGTCAGTAGTACTTGTTTAAAGTTGTTGTACGTCTCGCCGCATTAGGTACAAACATATGCTACTTCAAACAAGCATATCTCACAAACCGGGAAACAAAATGAAATTTCGTGAAATACCCATTTGAGCTGGCAGAAATACCTTTCCGATGAGATATGGTAGAGCCTCTGAAACCTCCCATGTAGTCCATGGAACCTGTTCAAAGTTTGCTGAATGTGAGAGTGTTGAGTATAGAGATGCCAAGGGTTTGTAAAGAAACATGGGTTGTTGTAGAGGTTGTTGAACCTCCGTTGAACCCGCATAATCCTTCAAAATATTGTCCCAATGGAGAGCGTACCCGCTCTGATACCACTGATCCGGATCTTGGGAGCTGAGAACCGGAAGGCTTGAATGCCGAGAGAGGAGGAGATTAAGCATGCAAATCTGTCATAAAATTCACATAAAAACCCTAATATTGCATAAGAATAAGCATGAACAAAAACACATGAAGTGAATGGGAGGTGATGCTCAAAGAAGAGCCCCACCTCTAAAACTAATTACCAATAACTCACTCAGATCTAAATAATCTCACAATGAACAATAGAAAATAGGAGAGAAACCAAATGAGTAACTTGTTATCATGAGAAGGCTTGCTAGGCCTTTATATAGCATTATTACAATGTGTTTTGAGACTATACCATGGGCCAAAACTATGTGCTACTAAATATCATGGATGAGAGAGGGTGGCCTCCCTATTTAATACTTTTATGGCTTATACATCCGAATTTAGACCATATGCCCCCTAAAATTCGGATCACCAGATTAGAGAGAAATATGGAAAGCCCGAATGTTACTCGCGCGGTGAAGAGGATGCACTAAACATAGGGATTGGGTGCAAGAACTCTATAATAATATCTCTATGTACATTATTCATTTTATTATAAATTTTTGAATTATAACATGCATTATGCTTTTTTTAATGCCCAACTTACTAGACATATGACAATGTCCACTGTTTGCATTTTTATAGGTTCATTTGTTCCCATCTATGTGGGCACATGGAAGTAATTTTTGCAATCATGATACCGAGAATAAACATGTCGCATTTGACTATGTAGTGGAGGTCGAGTTCGACCAATCTAGTCGTGCTAGCCATAGTGATCAAAACCTAATAGATGGGAAACTAGGTTACGCTAGAAATATATAAGAGATCATGCAAGTGGAGTTTTCATCTTTCCAATGTGTTATTTTTAAGTGCAAGTGGTGGGATACTTTCAATCATAATATTGTAGAGGAATATCGTGATAATGGGATAATATGTATAAATTCTAAAAGGACGTGGGATGAAAATAAGGAGACTTATGTTTCCTCAAAACATTGCAACCAATTTTTCTTTTACTCGGATGTATTGAATATGAATTGGTGGTTTATACTAAGAAACGACCTGAGATAAAAGCATATTTTTGAGAGAAACAATGTTATCATGCCAAACACAGAAGATAATCATGGTGATAGCAATTAATAATGATACGTGCATGTTATTTTTTGGACATTTATGTTATGAATGTGGCATTTTATTATGGATATCTATAATTGATGAATTTTGTTTTTTCTTCATTTTATGATGTTGGATATGAAATGTTAACTACCATTTACAACCACCGTGTTGAATAAAAACTAAAATAATGTGGAACTTCAAGGTATTAAATGAATTATGAAACCTTTCCAATTGTAAGATCTACATGTTGTATGTTTTTATAAAATTATTATGATGTTGGATTTGAAAACTCTAGATTGGTTTCATACATTCAACCATCATTCAACTTTACTTTCAAGTGAACAAATGCCCATGAACAAGATTAACGTATTGATGTTATTTGAATGCTATCCACAAATTCACTTATTAACTTATTGATGTTATCCACAAGTTCACGCTAAAGATTTAGTCCACAGAGAAAGTTATTTGAATAATTTTGCATACCTCGACATATTCACTACAACAAAAACTTGAATTTGCGTCGGATTTTAGTGTAATTTTTTTCCAATTGTAGAACAATCCAGCGCTAAACTTGGCGATGTTGTACAATTTCGTAAAAAACTAACTATTGCATATTTTTTTGTCCTTTTTTTATGTCCATTTTTGCTCCAATTTTGTGCCTAATTTTTTGTATCTGTTTTGCGACTTTTTTTACGCCCAATTTTGCATCTAGTATTGCATCTTTTTTTGTGCCCTTTGTTACATCCTAGTTTCACCTACTTCAGTGGCCAATTTTGCATCCAATGTTGCATCTGATTTTGCTTCTAGTTTTATGTCACGTTTTGCGCCCAATTTTGCACCTTGTTTTGCATCCAATTATGTGTCCAATTTTTTGTCTATTGTTTCGTCCAGGTTTGCTTCTAATTTTGGGCCTAGTATTTGCCTATTTTTGCTTCCAATTTTGCTTATGATGTTGCATCCCATTTTACATCCAATTTTGCATCTTGATTTACATCTTTTGTTGCATCCAGGTTTGCTCCCAATGTTTTGTCCCATTTTATGTCTTCTTTTACGTCTAGGTTTGCGCCTAGTGTTGTGTCATGGTCAATGTCTTTTTTTACGTCAAGGTTTGCGCCTAGTGTTGTGTCATGGTCAATGTCTTTTTTTACTTCTAGGTTTGCGCTTAGTGTTGTGCCCAGTGTTGCGCCTAGTTTTGTGCCCATGTTTGTGTCTAATGTTGCATCCAGTGTTATGTCCAATTTTTTGTCCTATCTTGCATACAATATTATGTCCAATGTTGCGTCCCATCTTGCATACAATATTACATCATGTTTTACGTGCAATGTTGCATCCCATCTTACATACAATATTGCATCCAGTTTTATGTCCAATGTTGCGTCCCATCTTGCATCCAATATTGTGTCTCATTTTACGTCTTTGTTTATGACCAAGTTTGTGCCCAGTGTTGCACCCAATGTTGCATCAGGTATTACGCCTAGTGCTACGTCCAATTTTGTTCCCAATTGTGTGCCCAATTTAGCATCCAATTAGGAATCCACTTTTGTGTCTGGTTTTAGGCCTAGTGTTGCATACAGTTTTGCACCCAGTTTTGTGCCCATATTTATGTCTAGTGTTGAGTCTCTTTTTGCATCTAGTTTTGCGCTAACTTTTGCATTTAATGTGACGTCCACTTTTGCATCATGTTTTGCATCCAATTTTGCATTTAATGTTGCATCTAATATTGCATCCATTTCACGTTTTGTTTTGCGTCTACTGTTAATTAATAATTTTAATTTCCCATTATTAATAGTGAAATACATAATTTTTTATTGATTTTGCGTCCCTTTTATTATTTTCAATTAAATATTGAAATATGTCAAAGTTCTCAAATATTATTAAGAATTCAAATCTATAGCATAACATTTCTAAAGAATATTAAGGGAAATTCACAACATCCATTCAAAAGTAGTAATATCATGATACATACTAATTCTTCATCAAAATAACATTTCCAATTTCCAATATAAATAAACAACACAATACCGATAATATCATCATCTTTAAGAAAAAAAAACTAAAATTCAAATGTATGATCAAAATATTTCATGGATATCATTATATTAAGGTAACAAGAACTTTTATATGTGTGTGTGTGTGTGTGTGTGAGAGAGAGAGAGAGAGAGATACCAATCTGACAAGAAATAGGTTGTATGATATCCATATATAGAGATATACAAGTCAAAATGATAAATATATCATAGTTACATATCAACAATAATACATGTAAATATAATAAAAAATGTAGCTTGCTCATGCATAACATCAACAACTAGCTAGCATCACCAACATCATCATCGAGATCATGATCATCAAACTCGTCCTTTTGATCCTCATCACCATCATCATCATCATCGTCTTCTTCTTCTCTTATATATGAAGCATGCTCAACATAATTTGGATCATCATGTATGGGGTCATCAATTGTTGTGATCTGATTTTTTTTTCAATATTAGATGTTAGTATTAATTTCATACCACAATGTATATTTCTATTATAATATTAATATTAACTCATACCAAATTAAAACAAAGTATAATACAATTGCAATTAATGTGTGTGTGTAATAATATGACTACAAAAGAAAGTGCAAAAAATAGGACTAAATGATAGCTTTATTAAAAAGATATAAACAAATTAACTAGTTTAAGCAGTATGAAATGTCAATAACAATATTGATCTTCTCCTTACTTTTTATGATTTTAAGATGAATACTAAAGTGGTAGATTTGCTCTAGCTGTCAAAGATGTCTTGCCACTTCGACCATCAAGCTTTCCTCCACTTGGCAATTTATGGCAATAAATGAAGGTTTGATACAAGAAACTAAGGTAATTGAATTTAAATACATTTGATTTTGTAAAAAATAATGAAATACAAGATAACTTAATATGGTATTTTTTCCATGAAATTATAAATTGGTTTTTATTAGATAGATTATTAAATGGTTTTTATATATGGTTTATTAATTTATTTTTTTTTTAATATATTACATCATTTTATATATTAAATGTTATACTTTATAAGTTGTAAATATTAGATGCATAGATTATTAAATGTTGTTTTTCTATTATATATTGTATATTAAATGATTTTTTTATATATTTGGTATTTTTATATATTGATTTTTTTTATATATTTGGTATTTTTATATATTAAATGTTATAAAGTATTTATATAAATATATTAAATGTTATTTATTATATAAAAAATATAAGAATATGTGTTACCTTAATATATATAGATGAATCTAATGACGAACTCCATTCGAACCTTATCATAAAATTCAAACCCGAATCGAATTTAATGATTCTTGAATTCAAACCTTGTAACATAGCTTTCAACAAAAGCAAAGGCAAAGTGTGAAATAGTACACCACTAAATTTATAAAATGACTATTATGTTGAGTATATATCCTAAGAACCTAAATGTACTCCTCGAGTATATAGGTGTCTTACACAGTCCTTTGTAGATGCAAGTGATGCTCTTATAACCAAGGATAATTGATGAGGCATGTGTGCAAGCACAAAATATAGAGAATACATGAACAAGTCCCCAAATCTCCTCTAAGTTGGCCACTCCTTTCCTCAAGATCTCTTTAGACATTGAAACATGTGTTGGTTTCCATGTGTCAACCTTTAATGTAGGGTGACCTCTTGAAGAGGATATCCTTTCAAGAAAAATGATAAATTACACTGGTAATAAGGTCTCAAGTAGTTAACCAATAAATGCAACAATTTTTACATTAACTCATCGTCTAAAAGTAATTTTTACATTAAGTGAACAATTACTTGGTAGTGCATGGATGATGAATTTGATAGATCCTAGCATTGCTGTAAATTTCACTCAATATGAATCAACTATAAAAATTTGGGACTAGAAAGACATCATAAACATTCAAGTCCAATTCTTTGAGATATTATCAGCTTGAACAAGACCTGGTGTCCATGAAACATGGAGAAATGTTTGTGCAGGGATAATTCACTATGTAATGGCTAGCATTCGGGCTACAATTGTGAATCCTACTCCATTACATATGTAGAATATGCCCTATCAAATCCAATGGGAGAAGAAACCATACTTGCTTCTTTGTCTATCGTGCATACATCCAGTGAAATGATTTTCATTTCAAGATTTTGAAATGTTGTTCCAAACAGGGGACGTGGAGGATGATAAATTCACATAGGGATGTCTCATCGATCAAGAGCTTTTACTAGGGACATACCATCAATATGACTTTGTGTCAAACCCGTATGAGGGTTTTAGAAAGAGGACATCAAAGAGTAGGGAAACTATTTTCTTGCATTGGATGCTTCTACTCCTACTATCGCTACACTTGCTTCGACTCCTAATCACCCTAATATTATAACAACTCTTGATGCTTCTCTGTCTGCTTCATAGAACCGTTTTGAGGTAATTACCCATTGAGTGAAAGCATCCATCCAAAAAGTGATTTGAAAAATCGGTGGAAATGTCATTAAGTAGAAATTGTTCCCTGCCCAATCCTTCTTCAATCTTAAGCCATTTGGTATTTTACTATTTACCAATGAAACTTGGGAAGAGTATCCATGAACTTCATCATAGACTTTCATCATGCAAAAAATGCAGACAATGGATTTGGAGCTTGAGGAAGCATCAATTACCAAATTTGGATGGGAAATTTTGCAATTTGGCTTCTATAATGATTTTAAGGGTGCTTATGTCAGCTATCTAAGCTAAATTCAATGTAATTTATAAACCATGAAAAGAGAAAAGGTTTTTTTTTTGTCGATGGCTACTCAAAGGGAGTGTTCCTTATAACATATGCAAATTTGAGTGTTTTTTCATAAATGTTTTAGAATCTCAAGTCGCTTCCTCCTTTGTGCGGGCCTTCCACTTTTGCATGGACCTTGTATTCTTAGATTTGTGCCAATGATTCTTCACCTTCACCTCAAGGACTCCCTATGGTTCTAGTATCATCTTTCTCTTTTTATAATTGAGAGTAAGCCCTTTTTGAGAAACCACTACACTGCCTATTCACTTTTCTAGATAGGAAATGTGAAAGACGTCCTACAGTCTTCCCTTGGTAGGAAAGCCCCTTTCAAGGCTTTCAATGCCCTTATATGGATGACTTCTTTGTGAAATAATTGATAGAAATAAACCTTTCAATGATTCAAAGTTATCAAAATCAAACACATAACAACGAAATGCAGAAGATGGATTTATGCTCGAAAAGTCCTTATGTGACTTGTATGATTGTTTCTCAAAACTTTCATTTCTACAAAAGAGAAGAGCAGAAGGGAGAGATAGGAGAATATGATGTATGCTGACTCGAGGTCCTTTAGGATGTTTGGTTTGGTTTGGATATTTTTTAAGAGAAACAATTGTTGCAGGGTCTTTAGTCCCTAGGCAACGAGGGTTTGTAGCCATAATGTTGCATTGAGTTTATTTTGGAGTTAGGGTCATGTAGTATTATATCAATATTCAACAATATGAAACGTCGTTGTTGAAAGACTTTCCTCGAATGCTTGTTGTGATGGCCATGAAAAATGAAGTAACCCTTTTGGTCTCAATGGGGATCGAACCCGCGATGTTCGACTTCTCTAAATCGATGTTATTTTGACTGTAATTCACACTAAAACTGACCAATTCCAAATGCTTGGAGTAACAGCCTTGAAAAATGATATAAAACTCCAGAGAGGTAGGGGTGGGGGGGGGACGATTCCATGCCAGGGGGGCATAGGTCAAACTATAAATCACCCCCTAAAGTTCTCTCTCCTAGCATATGAGTCCAAAGCGAAGAATCTCATAATGGATCACTAATCAGAGGATCTGGAAAACATGGTGAATCTAGTTTGAGATAAGGCTCACTGTCCAAAAGTAGTAGCCATGTGGCATGATCTGGAAGAAAAATATTGTCTTCTTGTGTGCTGAATTATGGCTCAATGATGGCAAAAGACTAGTCAAATGAAAAAATAGAAAAAAGGGAAATCTTGGAAGCCATTACAAAAAGTGTAGAATTTGATCCCTCCTTTTACTCCCTACTTGCAGGGATAAATGGATGACAAAAATATATAGCATGCAACACTTTCAATATTCATCTCAAAAAAGAATTCTGTCACAGTTTCTCCTCTCTCGGCTTGTACAGATTATTCCTACATCAAGCAAAGATTTACACACAGCAGCTTCATGCTCTATTGGCATTTGCAATTTTATCAATAAAACCTTGATAAATGTTATCATGTCACTCAATAATAACTTATGTTTTAGATAAAAAAACACTTAGATTTCCAAATGCTACACTTTACTAGAAGTAGGACACCTAGTCATCTGAATATGATGATAAAATAAATTGTTCATTTTACAAGCTTATGCTACTGTATACCAAACAGAATCCAAACCCAACCTTATCCATGGCTATAGATCCAAGGTTGAAAAGAGTACTAAGCCCCTTTTTAAGGGGCGTGTTTGCTTATTTACTATAATCTAAACACATAAGCTTTCTTATACCTGCCAACTAGTGAATAGAATAATTCCAAAAGCATGTAAGCTATGGCAATTTAAGGATTCAACTCAAAGTCACCTAATTAAGTGCATTTATGAATAGTTATTAATAAAGGGTATAATAAAACAATCACATCATTTGCAGGCTATCTATATAGCTCGACGTCACCATTTTCAAATCATCAATTACTGTGTTATCTTTTAAAATATATAATTTAAATATCTATAACCATCCATGTACTTTGTAGATTAGGTTGTTGAGTTCCTATTGTAATCAAGAGTTGTTTGTGAACCAGCTTGTCTCTAATTTTCCTTATGGATCATTGATCATCCTTTCAAAAACTCTGGGTTGAGCAAAGGGTGGGGGTGTGGTCTTCTTCTTGTCCTCCATTGTTTTACATAATGTTGAAGAGTCAATGAATGTTGTAATTAGACATACTCTGTACCTGAGAATTTGATCTATGATAGGCTTGATTAGATCAGGTTGTTGAGTTGTTGCTGTAATCAAGAGCTGTTTGTTAACCAACCCATATCTATTTTTCTTATGTATCATTAATTATCCTTTGAGAAATTTTGGGTTGAGCAAAGGGACGGGTTGTGATCTGCTACTCTTCATCTACTGTTCTATGCAATGTTGAAAGGTAAATTATTTTTTCTAATGATACATGTTCTGTTTATGAGAGAGAATTTGACCCATAATAGGCTTGATTATTTGGTTTACATGGTTCATAAATTATTTAGATCATTATGGGATTTGACTTTGTTCTAAGCACTTTCCACTCAGCAGTAGTTCAATTATCTATTTGATTTTCTTGGTAGGCTATATTTAAGAAATATAGTGATGTGTTAATATTCTCCATCAACACTCAAGACCTCTTAGTGCAAACATAGACTCCATAATTTTAAAATCAAGGCACCAGTCCTATGAATCTACCAATCTTTTTCACATATCCAAAATTCTTATGTTCCCTAGTTTGTCATTTGCCTAAAGCATAGACCAGGGACTAACAATATTACGATACTTTCCAAACAATATTTTTTGTGAGATGTACAACCAATTCATTTTTCAAATATTCATTAACTGGGCACCACTTGACTGTATTAGAAGCAAAATGTGCAATGGAAATAAATACATAAAGAATCCTTCTATAAGTCCATATATTTGGAATGTTATATAAAAGAGAAATCAATGTTGAAAAGCTTAATGGCATATTTTTGTGAAACACTAAATCTCCCCTTTTTCAGAAACATTGTAAAAATCTTCCCCCTAAAATGTGAAATGTCCATATAACACATAAGTAAAAAGCTTGAAAATATAATATAAATTTACAGAAAAAGAAACACAATCCAAATACTTACAAGTTGATTTACCCACATTTTTATTTGGTTAGCTACCTACTATGGTATAGACATTGGTGAATCTATAGCACATACGAATATGTGTGTGGACCTCCCCACCAATGTAAAAAATTTCCCAAATGTAAAAATTTTCTCATTTTACCAAATGCTGGAAACGACCTTCCCCAAAGTAAAATTAGAGTTTGCAAGCCGGTACGGTGATATGGTTTGATAACATTAATGTAATCACTTCAGAAAAAAGACCATCTATACTATATAGTCATGTGCATGAAAAAGTACTAATAGAAAAATCTCTAAATTGTAGATAATGAGACATTCTTCACATGCATATGCATTGCACAAACATTGTTGTAATTTATATAAAATAAAACATATTTGGATACAAATGCTAATACCCCTTATCATTGTTAACTATATGCACTTTTCATTGTTATAACCATATGCACAATCAACTTTCAATAACTACACATGTTGACATTGAAGCATCCCTAGAGGGCTTGCATTACATCACTAACCTGAACTAGACCCTTTTCTTCTATCAATGCTTTGACAACTCCTCCTTTTGCAACAAGTTGTACTAGTACCCAAAAAGAGAGAAAATGATATTAATGTCCATGGATGATGAAAAAGTAGTCAATGGGCCTAAAAAACTAAAGATATGTTATATATAGCCAATGACGAGCCTTTACATGCAATTCACAACTCCAAAATGTTTCAGAATGTTGAACTAAGTTGTCCTCTGAAGCTTCAAATCCTATTTATTTTAAACTCCGGGGCATGCTCAAATGCTTGGTACCAGTTACTCAAAAAAGTTGTTCAAGTACGCAATTTTTTTCAATGCGGTTGTAACCCCCTCAAGTCCTTATAAGTTCTTATGCCACTTTGAATTGATTCAAGAAAGGCACATAAACAGTTCTATTTTTCGTATTATAATGAATATGCATTCTTATAAAGTCAAAGCACAAAAAAAATATGAACAGAAGAAAGAGTAAATAAAGTAAAGTGATAGATAATATTATTCAACTGAACCTTTAGGCAAGGGAAAAATAAACATAAATGATAAGATCAACAGTTGTTAGACCCACAATTTGCAACTAACCCAGACTTTATAAAAAGGCAACAAAGACAACACATTTAACCTCTTTGCCAAATTTTCCCCTGATGGTTCCATCTTTAATTAAGGGCCACGACTATAAGGTTTGAGAATTCAAAAGGTGTTAATTTGATCTCAGATATTGACAGCTTTTCACTCTTGAGATATGCTGCTATATCACCAATTATCCAATTAGCAGTTGTCTTTGCATTAGCTGCCTTTTCCATAACTGCATCGAAAAGAGCTGCCAGCTAAGAAAAACAACAGAACGCCACTTTCAGTTGAATTTACAGAACAAATATCAAGATGGATCATTCCACATTCGTCATTCATAAATTACATCACCATCATTTACTATTATGATGACATATTGCATACTAAGTCCCATCCTCTCATGAAATCAGTGCTTTTCATCTGGGAGCGCTGGCATCCTAAATTTAAGAGCATCAATATGATCTTGTGTTAAGATAACTTCTGGAAGATCAGGTTTTGGAAAGTATCTGTAATCAGCAAGTCTATCTTTAACCCACATAGTAATTGTACGTTGACAAGTACAGAGACAGAAGACAATCTTTTAGACATGCATTGGCATTGGAGACAAAGCATGAAATGAAATAAGAGAGATGATATGCATATTACAGAAATACAGAGACAATATGCATGTCAAACTTTCCCAAAGATGTTGTAGCTTCAATAAAAACATCCAAAATCAAGCTTCTACCAATACTTTTTCAAACCTGACTTTCCTCTTCCCGAAGTCTAGTTTCTTGGATGATCTTATCACCTTGACCTTCCTGGTGGAGTCTTGATATGACTGGCTATTGGTTGATGCATAAGATCCAATCCAATTCTGGGCATAGAACCCACATAAAAATGTGACAATTGTTTACAAAGTTGAATGTTTTGTCATAATCCCTATTTTCTGTTGCTGGGGTGAGTAGGATTAGCCTAAAAGGCATGATGCAAAACGTTTTGGGCTGCAAGAACATTGGCCTAAAGCGAATGACGCAAGACATTTTTATTGAAGCATAAAACTGAAGATATATCATGTATCTATCTTGTTCGTCTAGAGAACTGGACAACATCACAACTGGTTACCCAAATTACATGATAAAAGGAAGTTAACCCATTTTTGGTATTCAGATTGAATCGATAAGTATGGTTATGGATAAACCAAAAAAGTTAAAAACCCTTTGGTTGGTTGCAAACCGAAAAACACTATTGTTATTTTCAAAAATATAATTTTGGGGGAATAAAAAACCAAGGGGTTAAGGATCAGATCAAAATATGGAGGCACTATTAAGTTAGGGCAATCCTAGCTGATCAAGATGGAAACCATGAAACATCCTTCCAATGCAGATTGGGGAAATTGACAAATAAATAGACTAAGGCACTTGCTTTGTTTCAAGGGATGAGATTTGATTGATTCGAGAAGGATTAGACACCTTCTAGCTCTTTGTGATTTGGATTTCATTATATACCTCATGAATGACCCTTCCTACCTTCCTGAAGGAAAGCTTTCAATAATTCTTCAACGACTCAAAATTGAATCCAAAAGGTTTGAAAGTGTAGCATTCTTCCATGTCTTAAGGCATCTCAACTCCATAGCTGATTCGTTGGATAACCAAGGGAGAAAGTTAAACAAAGGGATACTTAATGTTTGTGGAGAGCTTGGATTCCAGCCCATCCCCTAATCCATGGTGTTATATGTCACGAGTTGCATGCCTCCTGTGAAATTCCATAGTGGGAGATCACTAAGCCTGAACAAACCTCACAATTTCACAATGTAATTACTGAGAAGAATTAGACAAAAACATGTATCAATTCACTCATAAAACTGAAACACACATGAAAAACTGTTGTTGATACACTAATCGGCTACAAGGTAGCAATCAAATAATGTTACAATAGAATGAATTCGATACTCTCTGGAGGATTCGAATTCACCTCAAGTCTAGGCTTAGTTTGCATTGGAACCATCTCCCGATAAGGTCTAGTGGCCACCGATGATGAATAATCAATCAACTGGAGTAGGACTGAACATAACTGAGTCATGTGGGCACCAAAAGAGGGGAGGAGACTCCAAGGGGGCGCATAACTAGATGTCAGTGGTCAAGGAGGGTGCTCCTACACTCAGTAGCAGTAAACTAGTATCTACATTTAGTTAACTGAGCAATCAAGGGGCAAGGTTCCCTAAATCATGGAACTGACTGTTAGATCTCCTAAATCTGTGCATGAGGGCGCATTTGTAACTCCAGTTATGGAAACAAGGTGCACTAAGTGGCTAGGAGGGCTAATGATGACCAAAAACAAGCTACAGGGGGCCCAAAATAGGGACTAGGTGCTAGGAGACTCCACTACTGATGCATGGATGCATGGAGTGCTGCATGGAATGCATGCATGCATGCAAAACCAAAACAAGATGGTGAGAATATTCCAACACCACCCCTTAAGCCGGACTATGAGGAAAAACAATGGAAAATAGGGCCCTGGTTACTGAGACCAATGGTCACCCCATACAATCAATCTAAAACAAATGAGGAAAGAAGGAAAACCCAGTGGGAACCCCCCCCCCCCCCCCCTCAAGATAGACTGAAACACACCAAAATTTGTTTCTCAAGACTCAAGTAGGTGTGATGCTTGATTTAATATAAGGAGGTATATTCCTCTTGGGAAGAGGTGGATCATGCTCCAAAAACATGTGCTCGAGTTCTCCTTCAGTGGATGCAAGCGAATCTGGAGGCTTCCTAAACTTTCTCTTTAGACCAAACATGGTGACGACAAATCCAAAAATATGAAGATCATTCTGGAACCTATGGTTCGAACCAACTGAGGTAGGATAAACTCCAATCATATCTAATTTCTCTTGAAACTTGAACTTCTGATCAGTGGAAGTTAAATATGCTCCAAGAATTGATAGATGGTTTCTTGTGATCTCCTTTGAACCAACAGGGATGAGATCAAAACCAAAATCACAAAAATGTGCCTGAGACTTGAACCCAAGCGAATGGTAGTGTCCTCCATTTTCAGTGAAACTCTGAGAACATGTTCCAATGATCAATTAGAATTACATAGGAAGCATGTGATCAAGGAGGGCAAATGCATCACCTCCAAACTCTGATTTAACCTCCAAAACATTCAGTAGATCATCATTTTGCACACCAATAGACTCATGGAAAGTAGAGAATTCGAAACTCTCTTCAACCTTTAGAGTAGTAACTGACATATCTTGCTCATAATTCAAAATAGAAGACATTGAGAACATGAGTGAGGAATGGATACTCTTTCCAAAAGGATCAGCTTCATTAATTGTATCACTTTCATCTGCATCAGCTACATGGGAAGGGGACAATTCGAAACTGTCTTCAACTTCTATAGCAACAGAGGAAGGAATGTCTTCACCATGAACTTTTTGTGTTGAATTTGCAATTTCTTCTTCATCTTGAACAACTTCATTATGATATATGATTGAGGCCGAGACATAATCAAAGAGAACACTTGAGGAGGTATCACTGGGCTTGTTCTTCAAATGGCTAGCATGGTCCTCTTCCTTTTGCTTTCCAAATTCTCTATCCAAATTTGTCCAGAGATCACTTGGATGTTTAGTAGTATCAATGAGGTATCACATACTAGGAGACATAGCAATACACATTGCTCCAAAGGCTCTGTCATAGTCATTTAGCCAATCATTCTCCTCTTCATAGGAGGCAAAATCTCTCATAACATCAATACACATATCAAAAAGACCTTGTCTTTTCATATATGCTATCATATTTGGTTTCCACTTATCATAGTTGAATGGAGAGAGAGAAGGAATTGCTTTCATATCATGGAAGCTATTGTAGAATGCCTGCACAAACAATGGAAAAATATCTGGAGGATTGTTTCTGAATCTACTGTTGCAACTGCTGCACTAAAAAAAACTTTGAATAACCTGCAAAAACAATGGAAGTTTATCTGGAGGATTGTTACAGAATCTATTGAACACTGATTTAGGACAGTAGGCACTTTTATCCAGATCCTTCACACCTGGCTATACCTCAAAGGATTCTCCAATGAATTCAATCCAATGGCACCAAGATTTGTTGTTGAAATCCAGAGGCTTCTGGTGCACCACTGAAAAACAACTGTTCAATAAACTACTGCAACTGCTACAACTGCTGCAACTCAAAAATGAAAAATATCTCACAAGATCTGATACCATGTGAAATTACACAGGGGGAGATCACTGAGCTTGAACAAACCTCACAATTTCACAATGTAATTACTGAGAATAATTAGACAAAAACATGGATCAATTCACTCATAAAGCTGAAACACACATGAAAAACTGTTGTTGATACACTAATCAGTTGTAATATGGAAAACAAAGAATGTTACAATATAATGAATTCAATACTCTCTGGAGGATTCGAATTCACCTCAAGTCTAGGTTTAGTTTGCATTGTAACGATCTCCCCACAAGGTCTAGTTTCCACCGATGATTAATAATCAGTCAACTGGAGTAGGAATGAGCATAACTGAGTCATGTGGGAACCAAAACAGGGGAGGAGACTCCAAGGGGGCACATAACTAGCTGTCAGTGGTCAAGGAGGGCGCTCCTACACTCAGTATAAGTTAACTAGGATCTACAGTCAATTAACTGAGCAATCAAGGGGACAAGGTTCCCTAAATTATGGAATTGACTATTAGATCTCCTAAATATGTGCATGAGGGCGCATTTGTAACACCAGTGATGGAAACAAGGCGCACTAAGTGGCTAGGAGGGCTAATGATGACCAAAACCAAGTTCCAGGGGGGCCAAAATAGGGACTAGGTGCTAGGAGACTCCACTGCTGATGCATGGAGTGCTGCATGGAATGCATGCATGTAAAACCAAAACAAGATGGTGAGAATATTCCAACACCTCCCATGTAGCTATGATGGTAGGGTCTGGTTATTTCACGGACAGATTCTATTAAATGCCTAGGTACTCTTGTATACTTCATATTTTTGCACGCATAGGGGCATTCAATTTGAAAAGCCTGTGAATTTAATTCCATGGAATTCTATGGAGGGAATCAATTGCATTTGTTCTGGTTCAGGAAAGGAGAGAATTTTGGACAGAAGGGGAAGGGCTCGACCTGTGGTAAATTATAGTCTTTATCCCCTGTTCATTACTGTTGAATCAAGTATTTCGTACATCACTCTCCTATGTTCAATCTCACATGTCCTATGGATATCCTAAGGTGAATTATGTCAATGGATTATAGCATTGAATTGTGGGTGGGATTTTGTTGAAAATCCTATAGTTTTCTTTCTCCCCAGTATCATTGACAACATGTTTGTCTGTTGGATTCCACTGTTTCTTTGACATCCAGGGCCTTGTTTCTGTGATCCTTTCTTTAAACCCTCATTTCCTGGGCCTCATTGTGTTTGTCCCGGATTCTGTCTATTGAAGTGCAAGGTCGCTGGCTTCTTTGGCTCACACGATATTGTCTACCCAAGGTTTGAATCCTCCCATAGCTTGATTCCTCCATTGGATTTGGGAACTCTGTTAGGATCCCGTGCTATCTGAAATCACTCTGGAGACAGAGTATAATGGAATTTAAATGTTCCCTTTCTAGAAAGTGTCCTCTATGTGATATCTAAAAATTTCATAGGATTTTAAGAAGGCATGAAGATCTCATTACAGGGAATAATAACTTAAATTTCTCAGTGGTTAGCAAAGTGTATGCACAAGAATAAATTCATAATAATTTGTATGCTGTGGTAATGGAAACAAATCTGCAAAATAAGAGGTAGATACAAGCCCTTGAAAGTGAATGCATCCTTCTTCATAGAATGGTTGGTAATCTAAGCATGTATTCCTTCTCTACAACATCAAATGTCAGTCTCCAGGGAAACAGGCTTGGTGGACAACAAGGGAGAATACACAGTGGAAGCATAGATGGATTGGGATCAAATGATTAATACTGCAGCCAAACAAGCAACACGAGGACAAGAAGAAGCTAGCAGAAAGAATGGGTTCCCATTGTTCTATATCTCTATTATGTTTTGTAAAACTTTATTATGTCTAGGTATCTTTTTGCTAGTGTATACAAGTAGAATAAACAAGATATCCTCTGTAAAAGTTCCTTTTGATACTGATTCTCAGTAGTTCTGGAATTTTGCTGAACATGACATGGATAGAAAGATCATAAACGATTGTATTTTTGTATTTTTATGATGAACAGTGAAGCTACAACAATTTATAAAAACAAAATCTATCAGTTCTTGTTTAAGAGAAAAAAACTTCGAAGTTTAAAACATTCATGTTTGCATTTATATCATCCTTCCAAATTTATAAGGTTGAACTATTGCTAGTAGTAGAAAATTTTCTGAAATTCACTATAATTTTAGATTTCCAGGATAGACAAAGTCATAGTTGATTTTCCAACAGGGCCTTGGTTCACCAGTGATATTGACAGAATGTCAAACCATCCACTAGGGTTCCATTCCCATTGTGGTCTTCCCCACTCAAACGACATGTCAAATAGGTATGAGGATAGGTGGAAGTCCAGGGCAAATTTGGCATAATACATACCCCTCGGACCTGGCCTGACACCTTAAGCTGAAGTAAGTATGTATTATGAAGTGCAGGTCCCCAACAGAGGGGCATGTTTCTCAATTCAACTTCCAAAAAATATCAAAATATAAGGATATTACAACTCCATTTTAAAACACGAGAAACAGAAGGGGGGATTAGCATGAAAATAATATGAGAATGTTCTAGAATAATCCAAAAAACCAAATGGCTGGATATTGAATCCAGAGAAGACTGAATGAATCATTCACAATGGTCCAAATTGACAGATTCTTTCTTTTTTTAGGACATTCATAGCAATAACACAATAATTGACACTTTGATCAAAGGTCTTGACCAGAGTTGGAACAGACCAGTGACCCATCCTATTAGAATTCTATATCCATCGAGTTAAGAACAAAGTACATTTTAATCTTATCCCCAAATATTTTGATGGGTTGAACATTTATATTTTCAACCCAAAGTCTACCTTTGGTGGCAGCAAGACATCCTAGACTATGGATGCTTTGTTTTCATGTTTCCGATAAAGCCTTGATGGCATGCTTTTTAGAGCACGTGGTCTACCATAGAGCCTTCGTGTATTCTTGTCATCATGGGATAACACCAAATGAAAGTGAATGGACATCTAAAAATAAAATCCATCTCTTGCTAATCTATTCAATAATCTCTTTAGATGCTAAAATACCAACAAACCAAAACATTTTGTCAATGACTTTGCTATGACAATGCAAACATGCATTTTTTTGGAGAAGCCATTTATGAAACTCACATGATACACTGATAGCTACCACCTCATTGAAGCTTCCCCAACCCATTTTTAGGTTCCTCTCAGCCTCATTATAAAGAAAATGAGGCTCATGATGGATATAGAAAAATTAAAAAGTGGAAAAAGACCTATTCTAATTATCAATTTAACAAAAGGAAATTGAGACCAATTTGAATTAGAAAAGGGATTTCATTGAGAAGAATAGAGGTCTCACCACTCACTTTGGGAAGATGAATTCAAAGCATGTCTGAAGAAACAAAAGTGGTCTAGCAAATCAACTAGTAATGGTTACAAGAAGAGACAGTCATCTTGGGTTCCCTACAAGCAACATTCTTTTACAACATGCATATATTCTCTGCATAGAAACTACAGAGTATCATCCACAATGGTCACTAACCAACCTAAAAATACCCAATAGGTCAGGCAGTCCTAAAAAGCTCCCTTCTTCCATATTAGCACAAGGAAAAATATGATTACATTGTCAAAACCATCAAGATCAACAGTGATCATAATTTGCATGTTCTCCATCATTGTTGTGTTTAACCAACTAAGAAATCGATAAAAAGTAATACCACCAGTTAGAACAAACATGTAGGCATGTTCCATGAGTGATTGAAAGATAGAAAAACATGAATGATGTTTAGGCTATAATGTTTAGTCAATTTTAGTTTTTGAGCTACTACAATGTATCTCTTCGTTTCGAAATCGATAAAAAGTAATACCACCAGTTAGAACAAACATGTAGGCATGTTCCATGAGTGATTGAAAGGTAGAAAACCATGAATGATGTTTAGGCTATAATGTTTAGTCAATTTTAGTTTTTGAGCTACTACAATGTATCTCTTCGTTTCAATTTCATATTTGTGTAGTTTCCGTTAGTATTTCATGTAGTATGTATATCTGGATTAAAATATTCTGAAGTTGATGTTTTGATTGGAGTACTTTTTCAGTTTTCTAGATACTTAGTGTTTATGTTATTTCCTGAGCACATAATCTGCTTACCATGGTCTGAAAATTAACATGACGGTGACATGTAATTTAGGTGGCCCACCTTGGGATCCATTCATGGACTCGCTGCAGTGCATCATTTATTATTCTCGTATCATTGACAATGTTCTCTCCACATGTTCTATGTAATTATGTATGCACCCTAAATTTCCCACATTTTCTACTCTTTCTTTCTTTCCTTAACAAAGTCTTTAGATTGTTTTGGAGATGCTCTAGGAACTCCATACTGTTGTTGTCAAACAATGATATTCCAAGTAAAGGATGCTAATCTTTTCGCAGATGCAAAAGCCAATACTCCCTGTGATCACTAGAAACATTTCCAATTGTGTTATGTTGGTCTTCAACATCAGACAGTTGAGAAGTAAAGAATCCATTGGCATAAATAATAACTAAAATAGGTCGAGTGCCACCAAATGCCATCCTATACTTTGCACGGGACATGATCTGCATCTAAAAGTAATTATGAGCTTCAGTAATTTCAACCAGATTGAATGAGAAAATTGTACAAAAACAAATCCATGTGTACACATGGATATTTTTACTTTAGAAATGCTGACATCATTTCTCCAGTATTCAATAAGTGATGCAGAAAACCATATGGAAAATGCTAGAGTGTAGACACAAATGAAATAAAGCATTGAAAGTTTCACATAATAAGATAGGTCATATCATTGTTGAAACCTACTTCTCCAATGGTAAGCTCATAACACCATTTACGGTTTACCCCTCTTTTTTTGTCAAATTAGAGGGAAACCGTTCGTACACAATGTTGCAGAATATGAATCAACTAGAAACCTTGAGAGAAAAAAAAATATTAATTCAATTTTTATAATTTCGTTGTATATTTCAGATAAATATGTAGATTGAAAGTAGTTATGAATCAAAAGAAACACTAGGCTTTTTCCAATTACAATCACCCTGCGAATTTTTAGATAAAAAGCATTGATAGGTGCTTTTGGAAGAAAATTAACAATGTGTAAAAACATTTATTATAGATAAAATTTTGGAAAGACTAAAGTTTCTCCCTGACTGACAAGTGCAAGAACTTCTTAGAAATATCAAAGCTCCGAGACTAAATTTAGTGAACATCAAAAGGTAAAACAATACAAAAAATTACCTACCACATCAAGCTGAACAACTGAATTCAATAGGAGTTTGATATCATCCAATTGTGGCAAAACCTATCTAGAGAACAAAATAAAGTCATCCTTGTAAGCAACAACTTAAAAGAAAAAATGTCAACATCATTTTCATAGACATACCTTTTCAATTAGATTTGCAAGTGCTTCATGCTCTTCCCTAGACACCAAAGCTCTTGCTTGAGCTAGTTCATCATTCAATAGTACAACTGATACTGGCTCTAGATAATTTTCAACTCCTAAGCCACTAAAGAAATAAAGAGAGGGTGATGTTATATTATGTCTGCAAAAGGACAAATATTTTCAATGAGACAACTAGGTATAACATGTTTGAATACATGTATGTGAGTTCCTAACAATATCATGATAAACTTCAATAAGATACGGAGAAATTTACTTTTTCTCATGCCCCTAACTATGGATTTCTGGTCCTTACCTTGTATTTATCGTGTGGTTTGCAAAATCATAATTTTTTTCTTTGAAGTATATGCATAACCACTCACATAAATCAAGCAAGTACTCCCTTATCTTTGGGCATAGTACACACATGCCAAGGAACCAGATGAAAGCCCCTCTCTACACTGTACTTAGACCACAAATATGAGTGGAGGATCTTCTATAGGCATCGAAACTGGGTCTTACTAGGAAACCATCAAAGGGCATAATAGACAAAATTTGAAATGAACTTGAAGGCTATGTGACAGTCACCACATACACGAAGGTTTTTCTTGATCCGAATGGTAAAACCATATGACATATTGATAAGCCCAAAAGCAAGTGCCAATTTTTCACTGTGGTGGCCAAGAAGGTGTTCCTTCTGTTGGTCCTCTACATCATGCAATGCATGGTTAATTTCGGGTACATAGCCAGCTTCTTTGATCTCCTCGCTTAATCTTTCTAACATTGAATAGATTTCCCTGAGATCTATCTCCAACAACAAATACATGCACCTTTTTTTTTAATTCAATCCAACTACGCCCTTTGTCTTTTTTTACCCCACTGTCTTTCATCAGTTTCCACACCTTTTCCACATCATCCCACCTGCCAGCTGCAGCATAGATATTTGACAACAGCGCATGATTTTCAACATTGTGTGGTTCCATCTCAAATAGTCATTCTGCTGCACGTTGTGCTAACTCCATGTAGCCATGAATTCTACAAGCACCTAACAAAGTTCCCCAAACAACAACATTAGGTTCGTATGGAATTTTGTTGATCATATCTTATGCTTCATACAAATGCCCAACGCGACCAAAAAGGTCGACCATGCATGCATAATGCTGTATCCTCAATGTGATGCCATGATCTCCAATGATGGACTCAAAGTAATGTTGGCCTTCATTCACAAGGCCTGCATGGCTGTAGGTAGACAAAATGCAAATGAATGTGATATCATTTGGCTTCACCCATGCCTGTTGCATCTGTTCAAAAATTTCCAGAGTCTCATTCCCCCGGCCATGTTGAGCAAATCCAGTGATCATAGCAGTCCATGACACCACATTTAGCTTGGGCATTTTGTCAAACACATTATCTTTTATGCTTCCACACTTTACATACATGTCAACAAGGGCACTTCCAACACATACATCATACTTAAATATAGCTTTGATGCTTACCACATGCTCTTGATTTCCCTCTTGCAGAGCTATAAGGCTGGCACATGCACTGAGAGCGATTGATAGAGTTTACTAGTTTTGATTCACACCTTCCTACTGCACTTTCCTGAAAAATGTTCAATGCCTCTTCACCCTCGCCATTTTGTGCAAGCCTTGCAATCATTGCATTCCAAGACACTAGATTTCGCTCGGAAATTTGGTCAAACACTTTGTGTGCATCCTCTATCCTCCCACATTTCCCATACATTTCAACCCTGTCGCTCTCCACAAAGACATTGGACTGTGTATCACTCTTAACAATCGAAGTATGAACCTATTTTCCCTTTGCAAGAGCTGTTACACTAGCACACGCCTGAATAACGCTGGTGAACGTGAAGTTTTCTAGCCTGGCACCTTCGTGTTGCATTCTCCAAACGATTTTGATAGCCTCAATACCATTCTCACTCTGTATAAGCTGAAACAACATATTCCAAGAGATAAGGCTTTGTTCAGGCATTTTTTTCAAACAGATAACGGGCACCCTTTACACTCCCACACCTGGCATACATATTGACAAGATAATTTGTGACCAAAACATTATTTGGAATCCCGATTTTGATCATGTGGGCATGAGTGCTTCTGCCTTTTATCAAAGATTTCATGTTGATGCATTCCTGCAGGACATCCAAAATATCCCATTGTCCCGTGCCCGCATCCTTAACATTCCCTTGACAGTCTCTGTTATTCTCTTTTGCAGGGATTTCTATTTTCAATTCTCATCGTTGTAGAGCAGTGGATAATGTCTAATGAAGTATTTTATTTGGCAGTGGAGAATGAAGGTGTTCGTGATATGTTATGATGGCCAGAATTGTGTATAAAGAATGAACCTTTTTCATGGTGTATATTAATGAAGTCCATACTCAAAGTAACATGAGGTTTATCAATTCAACTGAAAAAATCAAATCTATTGAACACCATAAGCAGTTGACTTGGAAATACAGACTTAGAATGGCAACAACCATAGATGCCATATTTCCAACAGCACTAGACATTCAATTCTGATAATTCGTCTCATAACTGCCTTTGGTTTGTGACACCAGTGATCTCAAGCATCCTCTTTCAGTCAGGCGTGTCTTTCCATCACAGCACACATCAGCCGCAGGTCAATAGTAAAATTGGGAAGTCCAAGTGACATCGCTTCTGTCCCTCAGCTAGAGGGTTTTCAACATTCCTAGAATTTGAAGCATGGGTTGCCTTTTCATCGGCTAAGCAACATTTCTTAGTGTTTCCAACAACCATAGATGGCGAGCTTTATTATTGACGACAATCAAATATTTACATCATTCTCTGTGGACGGTAGAGTGGGATTTCCGGTTAGCCACCGTGGAAGGAATGTGGCATAGACTGCCCACAAATCAATGCAGGAAATTCCTAGAATTTGAAGAACAACCAGGGCTGTGTGTAAATGAATACAAAAGATTGTGAAAATTTTGACCGTATTCTACCAAGGTCCAAAAGCCATTCTTAGCGCGTCAGAATCAAATGAAATAAGTGGTCGAAAAGTTTGAGGGATAAAATGAAATTAAATGATGTAATTTTGGATCAAATTAAGGTGGAAGGAACTGCAGAAACCTAATAGAGGTTGAAGGCTGAACACTAGATTTGGCAAGTATGGAACCTATCGGATTTATGAGGTTTAGTTCAATTTGTTTGTGCGGATAGAGGTTGAAGGCTGAACACTAGATTTGGCAAGTATGGAACCTATATGATTTATGAGGTTTAGTTCAATTTGTTTGTGCGGGGTTGAGTTGAGTATTCATTATGGCTCGGATTAAAATCTCATGGGGAGGATTGAGGGTGCCAACGATTTGTGCGGGCTTTTGGGGTTTTTACTTCCCCCATAGGGTTCTAGAACACTAGATTTGGCAAGTATGGAACCTATATGATTTATGAGGTTTAGTTCAATTTGTTTGTGCGGGGTTGAGTTGAGTATTCATTATGGCTCGGATTAAAATCTCATGGGGAGGGTTGAGGGTGCCAACGATTTGTGCGGGCTTTTGGGGTTTTTACTTCCCCCATAGGGTTCTAGACATGCTCGAAAGACTGTATTTGATGTGGAAGAGCTATTGAATGTTGATAGGTTAAGCTAAACCATTTTTTTAATTTAAAAATGTAATATACTATCAAAATTTCAATATATATATATTGAAAATCATTAATCTAGTGATAAAAGTTGTCACTTTCCACCTTAACAATAAAATTCATTTGAAAAACATTTAAAACCAATAGAACTTGGCATTTTTCATACATGGAGAAAAGTAACATTCAGAACAAGGGTCATGTATATATCCCATGTATATAGCCCACTAGAAAAAAACCATTCTCAATGGCATATTTATTTTGATGGAACATACAATCCAAAATATTTGTAACAGAAAAATATGAAATACCTACTTGATTCGACATTTAATGAAACTTCATCAGAAAAATCAAGGTTGGATAAAATAGAGTGTACCTAAAAAATATGTTTAATGGATCCACAAATCATTATCATCTTGAATCACTTCAACAATAAACTTCACTCCTTTCCAAGAAAACACAAATATTACAATCTATCAATCTAAATTGGTGTCTTAGAGGTAGCTCTCATTGCTTTATACTGAAAGAGATTGTTTTAGATACATATGTACATAGAACAAAAAACTTATCTTGAAACAAAATCTAAGAAAAGATATTCCATATAACTAAGGGTTAGACCACCATATGTTTGCACATCATTGAGCTTATTAAACACCCACTATAACTCAATCCCTTTAATTCCCCCAATTCTTTGTCTTTGATTACATCTATTGTTAACTCTATGAGCATAATAATAGTTGGGGACAAGGATCCACCTTGTTTATATTGGGATTGTGGATGCCATTAACATGAAAAAATCAATAATGCTAACTAAACTCACAATATTCTAAATGCAAAGAATAATGTGCAAAGAGAATTCCCATAACTCTCTAAAAGGGGACAATACGACATTACCTGCAAATGCTTATCGTCGTCACCGTCCCGGATGGATAAATTAGAGGAGGTAGAGGCCTTCGAAGCATCCATCTTCTGTAAAGATGTGTACACAGATTGAGCATTGTCTCTGCTTTTCGAATGCCTTCTGTAACCCTACTTTCGTCTCTCTGGTATTTATGTCTATAAACGAACACCGAGAGAAAATACAATCTACGGTGTAATGAAAATAGAGTATCATCGTCATCTTCATCATCACTACCATTATTAACATTATCATCCTCATTTCATCGTCATCGTAAAATCACATCATAGTAATTCTCGTCATCTTTGTCATCATCATCAATGTCAATTGTCAATGTCATTGTCATTGTCATCATGGCCTGTGTAGTAGTATGGAACATTAGGCATAACCATGCATCCTTGAAGCAATTTTTAAGGATTGTATCATTGTCATTATCAACATCATCATTGTTATCATCATTGACATCATCATCACCTTCATTGCCATCATCGTCATCATTGTCACCATCATCATCGTAGCCATTGCCATTGTCATTGTCGTTGTCATTATCAAAATCATTGTAATCTTCATCATCATCTCCATCATCATCATCATCATTGTAATCATCATATTCATTTAATCACATCATCATCATCCTCATTTACTTTTTCATCATCATCGTCCTCATTTTAGTCATCATCCTCATCCTCATCGATGTAGCCAGTGTCATTGTCATAATCATCAATGATGATCATGACGATGACCAGTGATGACAACGACAACGATGATGATCAACATCATTAAGGTCATGATAATGATAATCATCATCATCATCATCAACGCAATGATCTTGTCATCATCATTTCCATCATTATCATCATCACAAGACTAGTCATTGTTGTCATCATATTCATATAATCACATCATTGTCATCATCATCATCATCATTTCCATTGTAAATTTCATTGTCATAATCCTCATCATCATCCTCATCCTCCTCCTCCTCATCATCATTAATGTCATCGTAATCGTCGTTATTGTCATTCATGTCATCATTGATGATGATGACCTAGATGACGGCGACAATGACCTAGATGACAATGACAAAGATAATGATTATGATAATGGCAATGACGGATTTTAAGAATTGGAAAGATTTTCCAAGGTCATTGGAATTTCCATCATCATATCCATTGTCATCGTCGTCATCATCATCATGATCATTGTCATTGTCATCATAACTATCATCGTTGTCATTATCATCATTTTCATTATCATCATAATCATCATTCTTGTCATCGTCGTCATCATTATCATCTTCATCATCGTTGTCATCATGATTAACAACATTGTCATCAGATATTCATAATCCCTTTGGCATAAGAAATATCATCAACCCAAAAGATGTGATTAGTGGAGAAGGGTCATGGAGGACACATACAATCTATGCACGAGAAATACCAACTCTATTTTGGAAGACAATCATCATCATCATTGTCATTGTGATCATCATCATCCTCATTGTCAACATCATCAATGTCAATTCCATCATCACCATCATCATCATTCATTTCATTGCCATCATCATCATCTACGTCGTCATTTTCATTGCCACTATCATCACCAACATTGTTGGTGTCATTCATCATTGTCATCATCATCAACAACATTATCATCATCATCAACAAGATTATCATCATCATCATCATTATCCTCATCATCATCTTCAACATCTGGGTGCAAAACTAGACGTAAAAAATGGATGCAAAACTGGATGAAAACCTAGACGCAAAAGAGGATGCAAAAGTGGAAGCATAAGTGGGTGCAAAAGTGGAAGCATAAGTGGGTGCAACAAAAGTGGATGCAAAAAAGGAAGCAATAGTAAATGAAAAACATGATGCAAAAAGGGATGAAAAAGTGGACGCAACTGTGGGTGCAAAAGTGGATGCAACAAAAGTAGATGCAATACTAGATGCGAAACGAGACATAATACCTTATGCAAAAATCAGTGCAAAAGTATATGCAAAAATGGATGCAATAGTTCATGCAAACCTGGATGCAAAAAAGGATGCAAACATGGACGTCACAATGGAACCAAAAGTGAGTGCAAAAGTAGGTGCAAATTAGGGTGCAACAAAAGTGGATGCAAAAGTGGATGCAACAGTAGATGAAAAGGAGGTTGCAAACATGGATGCAAAACGAAATGCAAACATGGGTGAAAAAGTAGATGGAAAAGTGGATGCAACAAACGTAGATGAAAAACTAGACGCAAAATGGGATGTAAACCCCGATGCAAAACTTGGTGCAACATGGGATGCAAAAAGGGATGCAAAAAAAGAAGCATAAGTGGATGCAAAAGAGGATGTAAAAAATGATGCAAAAGTCAATGCAAACATCGTCACAAAAGAGGAGGCAAACATGGACGCAGAAAAGGGCGCAAAAAGAGTAGACAAAAAAACTAGGCACAAAATTAGGCACAAAAATAGGCTCCAAACCCGATGCTAAACCTGGTGCAAAACCTGTCACAATTTCCGTCAGGTTTATCATTGGATTTAGCAAAAGGACGCGAAAAAGGACTAAAATAGCGCCGACTTGAAAAATTGCACTGATTGGGCCAAGGAAATGAAGAAAAATACATTAAAAATAGGTCTAGACGCAAAAAAGGAAGCAAAAAGGGATGCTAATCACATGGTTTTGTTGTAGTGATTACTCTACTAATAAAGTAAAAGGGAGCACATAAGAATATCCCCGTCGATACCATAATGGCCTTGGCATAATAGTGATATGAACAACTACATACAAAAGCTAACATACATTATTCAAATTACTATGAAGCACATAGGTCCAATATGCCATGTGTTGTCAATGGCTCCGATACAATATTGTAGTACCCTAAGCACTACAACAACAAACACAAGCATGACCACGAGGCTAACCCAAGCAATGGATGTTTTGATTGGATTATATAACCTTGTTCGATATCACATTTTCTTTCTATTAGATATATAACAATTCATTATATATAATAATGCTTTTTCCATTATTTGATATATAAAATTTCACTACTATATATATATATATATATATATTTGATATGCATGATTTCAAAATATCAAAATCAATATATATGTCAAATATACATATCAATATATAATATATATTGATTTTGACATATATAAGTGAAATATACATGTCAACAATTAGTATACATGTCAACCATATCTCAACAATCAAATAAACTAGCGAGGTCCACTAATAGAGCCAAACTCATCCAGTTCACATCCACCAAAAGTGGTAGACGGTAAACCACTATCTATGTTAGATACCAATGCAGGGACTAGAAATTGATGTATCTCTCCATCAAGAACTATATCACTCAAAAACATCAGATCGTGTAAATCACCCGGCGTATTAATGGATGCTACAACTAGTACACTAGTGGATGGTGGCAGTGGGCCTATTGCATAAGGGGATGGTGGTGGTGGGCCTATGGGATGAGGGGATGGTGGT
Organism: Larix kaempferi; assembly: GCA_027924585.1. Lineage (NCBI taxonomy): Eukaryota > Viridiplantae > Streptophyta > Pinopsida > Pinales > Pinaceae > Larix > Larix kaempferi. The sequence continues at coordinate 3,656,887 of BSBM01000397.1, read as the reverse complement.
GGTGGGCCTATGGGATGAGGGGATGGTGGTGGTGGTCCTGCTAGAGGAGGGGACAGTGGTGGTGGGATTGCTGCAGGAGGGGATGGTGGTGGTGGGTCTAATGTAGGAGGGGAGGGTGGAGGTGGGCCTACTGTAGGAGGGGATGGGGGTGGTGGGTATGCTAGAGGAGAGGATGGTAGTGGTGGACATGCTACAGGAGGTGATGGTGGTCATGGGCATATTGGAGTAGGGGATAGAGGTTGTGGGTATACTGCAGGAGGGGATTGTGGTGGTGGGCATATTGCAGGAGGAGATAAAAATGGGCCCACTGCATGAGGGGATGGTAGTGGTGGGATTGCTAGAGGAGAGGATAGTGGTGGTGGGCCTGCTAGAGGAGTATATGGTGGTGGGACTAATGGAGGATGGGACGGTGGTGGTGGGACCACTATAGGAGGTGGAGGAGGAGGTGGTGGATAAGAACTTAATGCATGTGCAGTGGTGGATAATCCAACATCTACTGAATTGGTGGATGGAGGAGGTGGAGGAGGAGCATCCTTAGAAGAAAACTCCAATGAAGAGTCTGTAATACCCCTCAACTCATTAAGTAACATGAGGGCACTAAAAACATAATGCATCAATAACATCATATATTGAGGAAGGGTGGGCCATATGGGATCAATATGGGGGCCCCGTGTGATGTGAATTGGTTGTATAGCATCCACCCCATGCGAAGACATCAAATCAAAAATTTGATTTTCCACATAGTGACAGAATCTGGAACCTACCTGCACAATTGCATGTGGCATATATGCTTAGGAACTGGCTTATCGGCCTCATCCATATCCTCATCATGCTGGGGTGGTTGATCCCAAGCATACGTGCCAATATTTGTAAAATAAGCGACAACAATAAGTAGACAATTTGAACAAAATATTATAATCAACTACATTTTCATTAAATAAGGAAAAATTTATGCAATTACATCGATCAAAATATAAAAATCATATTAACCCTCATATCCAGTGGCTCAGACTGAATAAATTAGATGTTCGCACATCCTCGTCAATCCATTCCTGCATATGGATAATGTACAAAATCGATGTCTGACTGTTGATCATCAGTGCATAACATCATCAAAACCTATGCATTAGGAACCCTACACATGAACTCGAGCACTCGACTCTTGGGAAACCCCTGCCTCTAGATGTGCATATGCACATCAGTCATAGAAATAACTAGCACACGGTCAAATGTAGGTTTGGATGTGGCCCGAGTTGTTGGAAAATTCTCAAAACCTAGAGTAAATAACTTTGATGAGAAAGGGGAAAATTGTCTCCCTTGTAATTGGTTACAATAGTGATCTAAATCTATAAAAAACTATCGCTGAAAAATAATATCCCACTTGATTAGTCTAGGCCTCTATAGTAAAATATCTACATAATATAACATAGTGCAACTTATGCATTTTTTTATCAATGAGATGGTGTGCTATCTTGGTAACAAACAAGCTCAAGCACCTAAACTCCTTTGACCAAAATGCATGTAGCCTCAATTGGCTCCCACTCACCTATAACTCACTGGGGCGAGTAATATCCACACCGATGAATCACTTAACATACATCAACTAAGTCTCAACTACAACACTAGGCGCTAGATTCAAAAAATAGGGGAAGTCCTCCTCCTTCTAGATTATAAGTCTGCTATGAAATAAACATCCTCCTCAATGGGTTGGTACCAAATATCGAGACCAACCCTAAAGGAATTATTGTCATAATCCAAACGATGGATCAACTCTATCAATAGCTCAGTATGCATCTTGAGTGAAGTAGCCTCCTCATAAAACTTGAGGAGGGAAACATCAAATAAGATCTATCAAGTTGCACCTGCAATAGAATGAGGAAACAAATCCCTCTCCCTCTCTTTATCCTACCATAGTTGATCGAAATTATACAAATCAACCCGAGGTGAAAGTGGTACTTGTCCCTAATTTACATACAAATTTCATCATGAATTATATTAATAAAATACAATATATATATATATATAATATGTACATAAAATACTTATTCAAATTATTTTAATTTCTTTTAGGCCCAACAAACATTTCCATCATTGGTGTGTATGTTTTTAAAAGGGAGCACCGACCAAGTGCACCATTTTTACAATAGTGCACAATCCATGGTGCACAATATTTTAAATGAGTGTGACACAATCCATGGTGCACAATATTTAAAATGAGTGTGACATCAATCGTGCGTACTCATTCAACATAAAGCACAAGACACAATGTGCCTAAAAGAAAAATTCAAAAAACATAAAACACATATATTGCAAAATTTCTATACACTATTAGTGCACCTAGGATAATAGAAAGATTTGGCATCGGTGCTATACATGTCGCTCTGTAAATAGTGCTCCAAATAATGCAACGTTGGATATTTTTCAGCTTTTACTTATTTAGGCAAAAACGATGTGAAAAATTACACACTTTTTTTTTTCTTCACAGAAAAATTAAACTTACTATTAATATACGAAATAGTAAATAACACCAGCTGTCAGAATCAAAACAAGTCTGCTCACATGCCCAATATATGGACATGTCATACATATGTCTAATGAGTCAGCTTCAAGCATCAGAAAACTTCAGAAATATAGCACCATATGTCCACAATAAATAGTCAGGGATCCCTCCGGAGGGAGAAACGAATCCCAATATCACATAATAAGGCAATATGACCATAATCATAGAAGTGTATCCAAAAAGTCTACAACAGTAGCTGTCAAATATCCAAGTGTATCAAATATATAAAACATAAACATGTAAAGAAATGCCAAAAAACAGTCGTATCGACTGTCATAACTGCCGCCTAATAAGGATAGTGTGAGCATAGATGTCCAACAAGTAATTGGATCCAGGCTCTAGGATGTATCTGCACAAGTAGCTAACCGAGATGTAAGTAATAAACCCGCAAAAATGTAGTGCAAAAAAACAAACACAGTCATACAAAAATAGCATCCAATTACACACTATTACAGATGCAAAACATAATGCATCGATGGGCATTTCTGGTTTTTAAATTATAAATCTATTATCGGTGTGCCTAATCTAATTATCCGTGTCAATAAAGGTGCGACATACAACTAGGTGATGGATTTTTTGTGTGGTTGATGATGCACCTAACATACTAGAATGAATCAATGATGATGCTCTGCAAGATCCACCAATCACAATGCACCAGATGACACACTAATGAACATTTACATTTTTAAAAATATTTTCATTAATGGTGTGCCCTCATCTAATTTAACGGATCAGGACCGATCCACCATACAATGCACCATTGGCTACTTTTAGGTGATCATTTCCAAGCTTTGCAATGTGTTGTCTATAACTAAGCATACTGTCAAAATGGTGCACCTTACAATGCACCGGCTGCTCATTTTTTTGTTGGTGGATGGTGCACTTAACCTAGAAGAGTGTACCAGTAGTGGTACACTATAGGACTTACTGTTGACAGTACACTGAGCAATGCACCAATGTAAATGACACACCATGGATTTATTGGGAGCACCGACGTAGTTATCTAACAATAACCACACCACATTTGGTGTGAATTGTTTGGTGTGTTTTTTTTAATGGAATTGTTTGGTGTGTTTATATGAAGGACATGTACGAGATGCAAAGTGACCTATAAATGCAATGGTGTCCGATGTGACCTATAAATGCACGAGTTTCTTTTGTGACCCGAGTTATGGGGGAGCACTGGCAGAAAGGGTTTTAATTTTTTTAAGAATTTGAAGTATACAAATTCGAATTTTGAAATTTAATCCACTAAAAATTTAAAGTGAAGGATAACAATTGATTTACTTGCTTCCTTTTGCACCGAGGAGCCATTGTTTTTGTGTGTGGGAAACTGAAAAAAATTGCGTTGTTTGGAAAATGAACACAAATCAACATTGGACACACACAAATCGACAAGTATAGTAGTATGGGAACATTGTGACATGGGGCGCTTCTGTATATACTTGAGCACCGATGCTTGCATGGCTTTACAGAATCTCTATATCATCGTAAAAAGTTATTTTACGATGGTATTTTTTTATTTTACCCTAACACTGTGTGTAGGTAAATTTATTGACGCATTGGTGCATTTGGAGCAACAAAGAGCACTGAAAAAATATATGTTATATTATTATTTTTTAATCATTTCAATGATGTCTAGTGCATGCTTATAATGAAAGTTAACTGCAACAATGTGTTTATGCAGACATGTGCACCATTGATTTTTATTTTGTTGCAAAAAATATTTGCTTTCTGGTGCATTGTTTTGAAATACACTGCGTGTTTATACTTACAAAGTGCACCAGATAATGTATCTAGATTATATTCAATTTTTTTAAATAATTTCAATGATGTCCAGTGCATTTTGCTAAAACATACTAATGTGTTTTTGTAAAATAAAATGCACCGGTGCTTTTATTTAGATATTGCACACCTTGAAATCTCAAAATATTTTTTGCTTTGGGAAACAATTATAGGATTTCTCGTGTGTTGTTCATAAATGCACTGGTGCTTAGGTTTGTGTTACAGGGAAAATTTTAAGGATCCATAATTTTGTTAAAGTGTGGAAACTTTGATGAATCTTATTAATTCTCAAATTTCCAACCATAAAATGTTGGGTGATATTTTTCTAAAAAGATTGAATTTTGTAAGTGTTTTATATAGTTTCTGGACAATTTTGGAAATTTTTAGAGTAAATAATTTTTTTTATCCCATAGAATTTGGGAGAATCAATATAGAAAAAATGTAAATTGGTAAATCATTTTTTTTGGAAAAAGGTCAAAATTTAGCTCGTGGGCTAAATTTTGCCCCTGAAATTTCCCATGTTTTGTTAGGAGCATCAATTTTTTTTAATGTTTTTTAAAATCAAATTTTAAATTGATAGGTCATTTGAACTATTTGGTGCATTCATAGACAAAACATACACAAAATTATCTGGGTGCAAACCTCTATTATCAACCTCTGCTATAAATGGATAAATGCAATTTTTTTTATTGAAGGATCTTCCAAAACCTGTGCTAGATGGTGTTTTCCTTGTAGTGTGAATTATAACCTTTAATTTTGTATGGGAATGGAGCCATCGTAAATTGGAAGGAATCCGAAAGCACTACATAGATACCCATTGGTCTCCTTATTGGAAGGACATTGAGTTGAAACCCTTTTGCAGACATTGAATAGACCTAAAAGGGAGTGGACACATTCTTGGCGTTGTGTCCAGTTAGAAAGGAAGGAAACTAGATAGTCAACCAAGTGTTGAGGAGAAATATGGGTAGTGTGTTGAGGTGTTGGTAGAACCTTCGTGGTCGTAGAACCTTTAGTTTCGATGGTGATGTAATTTCCATGATGATGCATTGAGATGTATGTAAGTGTTGATGTGTATTTTTTTGCAAATGATCATTGTTGTATTATGTTTAAGCGCATAAATCTAGATAATGTATATTGCATTGGATGCATGGGTACTGGAAGAATGTTACTTGTAATCATGATTGTGGTTATGCATTTTGAAATATTTGAAAGATGTAATGAATTCATTGTGGATAGGGATGCATTAAGAAGAATGCAATTTGAAAACTGAAATGTATTCATTGAACGTTGAATTTTATGGAGCTTCCTGAGTACTGCTAATTTTCGAGCAAATATGATGATATTTGAACTTTAAAACTTTAAGTGCAGACATACTGAATACTTGAATCAATGAACCATTCAATCACATTAAACATTCAACCATAACACAAGATGTACCTTGAGAAAACCCTCAAAACAGAGGATGAAAAACCCCAATAAATCTTTAGAGTATAATTATGATAGATAGCAGAGAATGTCTTTTACAAAATAGCAGATTGCTTTCAGCACCCCAAGTGCTAGATACGAGAGAATACTGAGAAATAGAGAATATATATCAACTGTATCAACTTGCCATGTGCCCACCACATTAATAACAAGAAAGCTGTAGCGAATGGTTGCATGGGTAATGGTGCATCACATGCAAAAAATACGAATTTCCTTTTTGGAGAATTATCCTGCACAAATAGAAGTGCCTTGCCTTCAAGGGAGAAGAGAATTTCATTCACATTGAATTCATCAATCATGTATAACATATTTATATATTCTTCACATGCATTGGCTTCTATTTTTATCTTTTGACTTCATGATGAAATCTCCCTCCATCTGGATGCATCAATCTTGCATGAATAAGAGCACTCCACTTCTCATACAGTACATTAATTCACTAAACTGAGTCTTAGTATGAACTTGCCCCTTAACTAAAGGATTTCCCACTTAGTTACGTGGATAACTTAAGTGTTATCATGCAAGTGTCGCAACTCAAGTGCCATATTTTAGTTTAACATAAGTGTCATAATGCAATACCACTTAGTTAACTAGATCTTCTTTGTTATCACTTAGTTAACTCTCTTTAACTAATTCTTTCTTGTTAACATCATTGTAGTGATCAATTCGAGTTCTCTAATTAACCGAGGCATACATTGTGGCTTTAATTGAAGGTTAACAATTCGAGTTAACTTAGTCATCTCATGAGCAATTCAAATTCTCTTTTTCTCTATGCATTTATCTTTATCTCTTATGTTTACTGCATGGTCAATATGTGTTAACTTTAATTATCTATCATATCATATTATACTCAGAAGATTTGTTAGATGCTATGATCATATTATATTACTCTCAAACCAAATGATCATATGCTAAAGTAATTCACTCTAGAGGTGGCCAAAATCAAAAGGAGACTTAATAGAAATCGATGACCATGGTTAGTAATACATCACAAACATTAATGCTTCGACATGCAAAGCATCTACCTCTATAACTGGATGTCCACCCCATGGGTACCTACTATAACTGGAGGTCCACATGAGAATCTAACTTGACACACAAGCCTCGAGCCTTGTCCAATAAGACTTTACAACATCATCACTTTGATACATAAAAGCATTCACCTAACACATGAGGAATAACCATTTACAAATGAAGGCTTAGTAATTCTTGAGTCCAACTCAAGAATCTAATCCAAATTCCTGAGTCCAAATCATGATCCCTACATCAACACATGAGGCCCAATATTGGCTTGGAGAATGACTCATGATGTCGTACATTTAACACTCCCTCTCAGTGAGGGGAGCATTCTCTGCCATACTAAGCTTGTATCAGAAGTACCTGAACTTCGTCACTAACCGAGGCTTTGTTAACACATTTGCAATCTTCTTATCAATAGCAATGTACTGAAGTTTCACTGTACCTTTATGGACCATGTCTCTGATGAAGTGATACTTCATTTCAATGTGCTTTGACTTATCATGAAACACAGGGTTTTCAGAAAGCTTGATGTAGCTTTGATTGTCACACCGAATAATTGTAGACTCAAGCTTCTCACTGAACAACCCAACAAGTAGCTTCCTAATCCACATTGCTTCTCGACATGAAGTACTAGCAGCAATATACTCTGCTTTTGTAGTACTAGGCTACAGAGCCCTGCTTCCTGATGTACCAAGAGATCATAGCATAACCCAAGCTAAAACAATATCCAGATGTACTCTTTTGATCCATAATGCTGCCAACCCAATCAGAGTCAGTATAACCAAGTAACACAACCCCTCCACAGGAGGCATATATGATTACATAAGCAATATTACCCCATAGGTCCTAAGCACATGCTTGGAAACAACCCAATGTTTGTGTCTCAGATTAGACATAAACTGACTCAGAATACTCATAGCATAACATATATTTGGTCTCGAGTGTATCAAGTACATCAACGAACCAATAAGCTATCTATACAAAGTGGGGTCCATTGGATTTGATCCATAATATGACTCATGTAGTTTCCTCAAATTTGAAACCATCGGAGTACTCATGGATTTGCAATCCATCATGCGAAACCTGCGCAATATATCAACATTGTACTTCCCTTGAGAAATAAATATCTCATCTTTTCTTTGCCAAATCTCAAGGCCAAGAAATAGTACATAAGATCAAAGTATTTCATCTTGGAATCAGAAGTGAGCTCCCTCTTGCACCAAGCAATCAATTGTTCCTCTCTAATAAGGAACAAATCATCAACCTATAGAACCAATATCAATGGTTGGTTCTTCACTACTTTGAAGTACAAATTTGGATCAAATTCTCTCTTAGAGAAGTCTAGTCTTTGAAGATAGTTGTCAATTCTCGAATACCAAGATATGGGAGTTTGTTTAATCCCATACAAGGATTTCTTCAATTGGCACACATGGGACTCCTTACCATGAACCAAAAACCCCTCGGGCTGCTGAATATAAACCTCTTCCTCATCCTCACCATTGAGGAAGGCTATCGTCACATCCATCTGGTGAAGCTTCCATCCTAGAACAAATGCAAGTGAGATCACAGTTCAAATAGTGGTGTACCTTTCCATAGGAGCGAATGTCTCCTCATAGTCTATTCCTTCTTTTCGAGAGAAACCTTGGGCAACCAATCTAGCTTTATATACTGCCATCAACATCAAGCTTGATCTTGAAAAGCCATATGGAAGTAATTATGGACTTCCCTTCAGGTTTAGGAACAACTTCCCAAACATCATGGCTTCATAATAGACGTGTATTCCTCTACCATTGAATCTTTCCATCCTTGTTGCTTTGCAACTTCTCCATGTTTATGGAAAATCTGTAAATGTGGACATAAACAAATCTCCCTAGTCCGAGTGGTTCATATCTAGAACAAAATAGGTACACAATACAAGCAACTTCCCTAGAGTGATTAAATTGCAAAGTAAGCCAAGAGATAACTCACCTTATAAGCGCAATTACTCTCTTCTTGCTTGGTTCAACTCTTTGATCTCAATATCTTCAGCTGCAAAACATGAAACAAGTGGAAACAAACAAGTAGTGATGGCATATAATCATGAAATAAATCTAGATTAGCGGTCAAAGAAGCCAATCCTAAAATCTATAATGACAAGATATTTATGGGAAGAATTGGTATTAATGTAATTACAGAAAGTACAAAGAGAGATAGTTACAACCAAGCTTTGACATCATAACACCATCCGAATGATCTTAGCCTCAAAAGATCAAAGAATTTACTCCTATGGATGAAAAGGATCTCCTAGCATAATTTCACCAGCATGTAGGTACTCTATAATTCCTCTCTTAACAATGGAGAGGGGGTTAATATTTATAGGCCTAATAGGATAGGAGAGGTTGAATATTTGTGGGAGAATCTTAATGGATCATCCCACTAGGTAAGGGGATTGAGTGCCACCTTTCCTAATATGTAGGGATAAGCCTCCACACAACCAAAGGTTCGAGAAGTCACTCAAATCTTATCTTTTCCATTTTAACCAACAATCATGCACCTTGCACACTAGCAACTCGCATCATTTAAGGGTGAAGCTTCTTGTACACGGGCAACTCGCATCATTTAAGGGTGAAGCTTCTTGTACACGGGCAACTTGCGTCACCGATGCGCTCTACCAATGTCCAGAGTGCGTCACCTAAGGTTTGCCACACCTTTCCAACGAGCAGGGCCCGTCAGGGTGACAACATAATGTTGAAAGGGGAACATCAACTCTCCATTTGATCATTTATCCCAAGTGATTTAGGAATTGAGGCATATATAGGACACATAACTCATGGTGACGAGATTTTGGTGTAATAGAATGCACCCCAAAGCATGAAGCTAGAAAAATAGGGTAAGTGAAATGCTTTGCAATATGAGGGTTTGAGGCAGGGATCATCAGTTGGAGTGATGAAAAAAGACTCTTGCAATACAACAGACTCTGATATATACGTCTCAAATGACTCATAACATGACTGCCGACCAATACAATGTAGATCCATGGTAGCATCGACTGACTGAACACAATCATGGCTACTAGACACAAGCGTAGATCCATGATGAGATAATTACACAGCCACGACCAATACAAAAGTGGATCCATGTGATATGACTAAAAAAATATCCATCGCATCATGGGTAAGATACATGAGTTAACCGAGGGTCTTTAAGCCAAGGCTGCAATGATACAAATCTAACCATGTGATTACAATGTTTTGAAGTCGAAAATGGTAGAAACCACTTGATTATTGGTCATTAACATATACCATTAACAAGCATGAGGTAAATCACCATTGATGTCAATGATTCCCAAGGTATCATAGTACATACCACCGAATGTGAATCAATGAGTTGAGATCGAAAATTCGATGAATCTTTCAATCAGAAGTTAATGATGCAAACTTACTGTTGAAAGCGAGGTAACCTGCCATTGAGGCATGTAGGCCCAAGGTACTTGATTGGTTTCTAGGTTTAACCCTTGGATGATCTGTTGAAGTCGAAAAGGATAAACCCGTCGAAGGAGGGCCATGATGTTTCCCCCATCATCGATGTGAAACAAGATCAAAGATGTTTTGGAACAGGTCGGACTGTAGAGCAATATTTGAGATTGACTCAGGGGTGACCAACATAATAGAAGGTATAATGACTGCAAAGATTGAATCGATCAACAGACTCCTCTTGAACATGGAATGGCATGGCTTGGAAACATTGGCATGACGAGATTGACACCTAGACCTAATGCAACTAAGGATGGAAGCATCCTTTGGATGACTCAAAGGAGTGAAATGACTCTGGGAATTGGTGAGACTCGAAGACAAGTAGATTATCCAAGTGGTTTGAATGAAATGCAAACGAGTGCCATGTTCAAGAGTGACTAAGTACTTCCATTATTACAAGTAAATGGAAAATATTCCCATCAATCCCCATCAAGATTGATGAGTACCTCTTTGTTTTTAACGAGCTTTAGTAGGGTAACAGATTCTATATATAGCTCATCCTTCAGACGAGTCCAATATCATACGTTTTACGAACTCGAGATAGGAGGGGTTCGTCCCTGAAAGGGCCCTTCAATGTCATATTTTAATGAGTCCAAAGAAGGTAAACTCGGCAAGGTTTCATATTTAGAGAGTCTGAAACGATCAAAAGAAAACTCCATATGGTTCTTTTTGGTAAATGTTAGTCTCCTCATACGAAAAAGGATAAAAAAATATGAGGGAGAACTCTTCTAGTCATGATTAAATAGAGTGCTCCTTTTTCGTAAATAGTCCTATTGGTCCGAAAAATGGGTAAACTATCACCAGTAAGACGATCGTTCAAATACTTTTACAAGCATGAAAGAATCAAGTTCGCTTGGAAATCTTTTCCTATTTAGGAGTCTGAAACGAGCTTAAAGAATAACTCCAAGGGGGTTTCTTTTTCGTGGGAGTTTTACGAGCCCAAAAAAGAGATAAAATGTAACTCGGTGATTTATTCTCATGTTTTTATGAGCATGAGAAGGAACAAAGACTCAACTTGATACCTTTAATGCTTAGTTTTAATGAGCATGACAGTGGTATAAAAAATGACCATAGGCTTATTCACACTTGATAAGAAGCACGAAAAGTATACGATGGTCACCAACATAGTCAAAACACCACTTTTCTTTATCTGCAAGATCCACGAACCAAGTTAGGATCTATTATAAGGTTTTAAAATGTAAATAAGATACCAACTATAGCAAATAACCCACAAAATAAATATTAAAAAAGGAATATTGTGTTTTTTATATAAAAAGGTGAATAGTAAAAAATTATTTACCAATTCATTTTACCAAGTTGGAATAGTGGAGAAAAAACCTCTTTGGAGCTCAATTTTTCGACGACGATTGTGGAAGCCTCGGTCAGCCAATCAACCTCCCGTCAGTTGTAGGTAAGCCTAAATCTCATCCTTAAGCTTTTCAATGGTTTGAATTTTGATTTAAATGTAATTTTTAGTTTTTTTGGGCTCATGTTAGAGGAGATTGTGCATGCCCTGGGCAACGCACTTTCCCCTTTCGGGAAGTGCGTTGCTAGGGGTATGACGCACCTTCCCTATGGGAAAAGCGCATTGCCGATGCACTGTATGCACATGTGGGGTTCGTCGGCACAATTTGACATCCAAATTTAAAAATGGGGCCTAAAAAAGAAATCTAAAAGCATTGAAGAAGGTCTAATAATTATCTTATTGATGTTTATGTCAGAATTTGGCCACCAAGATGGTCCAATGGAAGGAGCGTGAACATGAAATTGAAGATGCACAAGCGACCAATGACCCACACTCCGTAAATGCTTTGTGGGGGTGTGGATTGCTAAAATGTTTCCACGTGCAAGGGATGAGGGAACAAGTGCAACTACTAGACTATTTGATTAGGTTGTGGGACCCATATCAATAGTTATTCAGGGTAGGTTCTCATATCCTCACATTGGATGTGGAGGACATCTATTTTTTGGCAGGGTTATTGAAATGTGGGGCCCCTGTATCACTATTCGGACCTTGAGGTAGTGATCAGTCTACTGAGAGCCTTATAGCACAGTTCTGTATGTCGGGTATGCAAATGCTAGTTGGGAAAATTCCCATAAAAAATGTATGGGACCGACCTCTGAGGACCATGATTTTTACCATTGAGCAAGTGGTGGGAAACAAGGCTGCTGATCAGGCCACTAAGGCCCACATGTTATATGCCATTGAGTGTATGCAAGCAAGAGAAAATGGATCAACATGTTTTGCAATGATCTGTAATATATTTTATCTTGGTATTTTTCTTGTATGTTGCATAAGATGTTTTCTTACATTGTAGAAGGTGAAATATTTCTTCCTCGTAGTCAAAAACTTGATTTCCCCTTGTGCACTATTGAATAATTTACTCCACTACTAGTATAGTTCAGTTGATTTCATTGCATTGATTGTTTCCTTTAAACATACTCGAGAGGAAGCTAAGGATTATGAGGATGACAATACAATTGTAAGTTTTGAAATCATTTTCTTCAATTTCAATTATCAAGGCACCGGATGTGGAGTTACCTTTATAAAAAAACTATGTTGATTGTGTGGGTCACAAGTAGAAATGTCAAGATGGTTTTTGATGTTTCTATTAAAGTGTAACATGAATTGTTGTTTCATATATTTTTTCTAACAGGATGACGATGAAGAGATAGAAGAGGAGGATAAGGATGATCATGTAAGATTTATGATGTGTATATGACTGTATTTGTTCTCGATCTATGAAGGATGCTGGTTTTAATCAAATTTGAAAGAGTTTTCTATACTGGGTATACATTGATGTTTTACTTTCAGGATGAAATGTAGCCGATATACATTAGCTGGGAGTCAATTTTGGTAAAGCTGATAAAAAAAATTCAAATGCTTTTACTAGCTTAGAGATAAATTATAGCATGCTGCTCAATTGTATTTGATGTCCAAAATAATTTGGAACAAACTTACAGTGGGAAAAGTATATTTATATAAAGCCGCTATTAGAAAGGGATGCATCAATTTTTTTAAGTACTTGTTCAAATAAATTTGTTAACTTGCAAAGGAAACATGTATTTTCAGAGAAATTTTCATTAGAAATCAATTTGGGAAGCTAATTGATATATATTTATTTTCTAATGTTGTCATTTTGAAAAAGGAATTTGTAAACATTTTGCAATTTGATTGTTTATTTTTGTTTGTTCCATGTGATCGTTTGAAATATCTCTTATTGGAAAAGCTATAGTTAGGCAAGGATGATGATGTTATGCCAAAATGATGCCAAACTATGATATTCAATTTTGAATAGAAATCTTCTATTTGTTACTGTAAACATTGTTCTTTTCTAAGCTAAATGTGCATTACATTGTTCTTTTCTAAGCTAAATGTGCATTACATTGTGCTTTTCTAAGCTAAATGTGCATTCCTTTTCAGTAATTTTTTATTGTTGTATTGGGAATGAACAATTTTCGTGCAGCTTCTTATTGGAAATTTTTTGGTATTGTTAGTATAAGTGTGTTTTGCAACATTGTTTAATTCAATATTAATTGATATCTCAACTTTTAAGTTCATAGGTGTTTTGTAGCATTCTTTAATTCAATATTAATTGATACCTTGTATCTTCACCTTTGCAGTGTCGAATTTTCAGAGGATGGAAAATATCAAGTCTCAAATCATAGAGTCCGAAGATGGATTCTACATAGGAATATGCAAGGACTTCAAGGAAAACAGAGGACACATGTTGGGTAGCAAGATGTGTGAGAGCGTAGTGGGTGTTGGTTAAATGAAAATAAGAGAATTATTGGATTTCTATGGGCATTACCAAGGTTTCACTTAATGGCCATTGTAATATTTTGAAAAGTCATCGATGTAGATGATTTTCATGTAAAGTATGGAGACAGTTTTTTTCAGGGTCTAGTATTAGTCCATCAGTGGATATTCGGTTGGAAATTCAATATATTGCAATACTTGACATTTTTCACATAATAAAATTTACATAGTTGAAATTATATATGTGTGTACTTGAGATTATTTAGTGTTGTAATTAACTGATGCGATTTTGTATGATTCACATGTGTATTCAGATTTTATTAGCATGAATATTATAATGAACACAAATAAAAAGAATAAATGACTAAATTAGTCATTTATATTGATTAATAATGAAAGAAAATAAAATAATATAAAACTATTAAACTAGTCATTTATACAATGAATATGCAACTACTAAATATAGATAAATGACTACTACAAATGATAAATTTGTGACTAAAAAATTACTAAAATTCGCATATAAACGACTATTAGTAGCTAATTTCTAGTATCTTATAGCTCGACTAACTTAGTCATATTTATTTTATTCATTAATAGTTTTCTTAGTTAGTAGTATATTTGGTCATTGATTTAGTCATTAATTGTGGCAATCAATGACTAAATCAATGCCCAAATATACGACTAAATAAGACAACTAATAATGACTAAAATAACTACGACTAAGTTAGTCGAGCTATAAGATACTGGAAATTAGCTACTATTAGTTTTCGACTAAAAAATAGTCGTTTATATGTGAATTTTAGTCATTTTTTTAGTCACTAATTTCTCATTTTGTACTAGTGATGGCACCGACAGTTTTCAACTAGTGCGAAAGGATCCACGTGAACATGAAATATCAGCTCACCAAGTTCCGAAGGGGTGAGTTGAAACAATTTGGCTACGGTTCCATCGTGGTTTCTTTCTTCATAGAAAGAGTTCCACTACTGCGTCCACAAGTAGAGCTGGATGATTTGGATCCACGAGATCCACATATGGTGAGGTGGTTAGAGGTAATGTCCTGTCATGGAGGCAGTGGACCTATGATCACATATGGGCCAACCTTCTTCAAGTGGTTACGTGGAAAGATCCTCATGATTGAGGACTATGCTTATGCGGGCCTTGACTTGAGAGGGGATCCAAATTTGGCTCTTCCAGAGGGAGAGCAATTGGGAGACATTGGTAAGAAAGAAACTCTTTTTGTTTTTTGTTTTTATATTTATAATTTTTTATTGTTCTTTGTGTAGTACTGATACTTCATACATGTTTCATGCAGATGTTGGCCCGTCCCGACCATTGGGTTCCTCTCTGATCGAGAGGAGGGGAGTCATGTGAGAGATGGCGACATTCCAGCAGGAAGAGGTGGAGGAACTGGATGAGCTGGAGGAGAACCTCCAAAGATTGAATGTAGATATTCCGAACATCCTTATTGATGATCTTCCACAACACTACCAACGTCATACAACTGTAGTTTCTGGATGGTTTGGTCGGCTACTTCGTCGAGTGGCTAGGGCCATTATATGCTTTCATAAACATCCTTAGGGATAGGCTGCATATAGGATGATGTACTGAAATCCATAGGCTTCAGATTTTGTAGATACGATTTACTGAAAGCTTATGAAATTCATATTTTTGTATCAATACCATTTTTTGTATAACATTTTTCCAGATATATATATATATATATGTATATATACATATATACATGTATATATACATATATATATATACATACATGTATATATGTATATATACATATATATATATACATACATGTATATATGTATATATATATATATATATATATATATATACATATATATGTATATATATACATATGTATATATATATACATGTATCTATATATACATATGTATATATATACATGTGTATATATATACATATGTATATATATACATGTGTATATATATACATGTGTATATATATACATATGTATATATATACATGTGTATATATATACATGTGTATATATATACATATGTATATATATACATATGTATATATATACATGTGTATATATATACATATGTATATATATACATATGTATATATATACACATGTATATATATACATATGTATATATATACATATGTATATATATATATGTATATATACACATACATACATATATATATATATATATATATATATATATGACATTATCTAGCGGTTTTATACATGTGTCTCTATGATGGATTTTGGATCTTATGCATATTTGCTTTATACACTATGGGTAATTTGCTTTATATATATACATATGTATATATATACATATGTATATATATACATATGTATATATATACATATGTATATATACATATATATATATATATATATATATATATATATATATATATACATATATATATATATATATATATATATACATATATATATATATATATATATATATATATATATGACATTATCTAGCGGTTTTATACATGTGTCTCTATGATGGATTTTGGATCTTATGCATATTTGCTTTATACACTATGGGTAATTTACATGTTCTGTTAATTTATGCATATTTGAAAAGAATGTTTATGAATGTGCAATATACCAATCTAATACCAAATTAGCTAAGGAATTGGAAACTGCGTTCATACTTCTTGGAATATGTAGGAATTGAATGGACTCAAAAGACCTTTCCAAGATACGTACCTGTCGAAATAGGCGGAGTAATATGGGGTCACGGATAGTGTAGACACAATTCAAATGGGATACCACTAACTATGAATCAAGGTAGATAAAGATGTGGTCCACATCAAGGGAAAAAGCATTGGTCAACAATCCAATCACTGCGTGATACTCGGTGGCATTATTGGTTGCAACACCTACGCAAATTCCTCCCAAGCTTGTTAGTTCACCGGCAAGGGAATAGAGTACCCATGCTACCGAATCGAGGTCGTGGGTGTGCTGGATAGCGCTGTCTGCGAATCCATAGCATGTTGTCATTTGCACATCCAAGCAGAATATGGTATAAGTGCAAAATCAAGATAAGATCATAAGACACTAAGAAAAAGTTTCACACCAAAACACACGTCATGTACAATATATACAAAGTACTAATGAAAAATGAATTAAGCATAGTACCCGCTTTAGGTAGAGCCCATTGAGAGGATCCCCTAGATATATTCCTTCATAATCGACTAATTCATAGGCTCCCTTTTCCAAAACACGTTTCATTAGATATGGACCATGCCACATAAACTCAAGTTTTCCTGCCCCGCAACTTATCGTGTTTTTGGTCATAAATAAGGACCAATTCACCCTCGTTGAAGATATGTGGTTTTACTGATTTATCATACTGGTCCTTGATGCATTTCTTATGCGCTTCATTAACTAGAGATGCATCACGATGGGTTTCGTCGAGTTTTTCCAAGTATAAGAATAGTTCTTCCTCGACAGTCGTGTTCGGTAGGAGTTCAACAACTAGTTTTAGAGATGAAATCTTGCACTCAATAGGAAACATTGCCTCTAGTCCATACACCAACTAGAAGGGTGTGAAACCAGTGGAAGTTTTAACGGAAGTCTTGTATTCCCAGAGGGATGAAAAAAGAATCACATGCCAATTTGACTTGTGTGTACCCACCATGCGTTGAATCGTGGTTTTCAAGACATTGTTAATGGCCTCTACTTGTCTATTTGATTGAGGGTAGTAGGGGGTTGATTTTTCATGCCGGAAACCCAATTTGGTGCTTAGTTCATCCACCATATTTTTTTGGAAATGTGATCCATGAGCAGTGACGATGGAGTGAGGGACTCCGAATCTCGCAATGATATGGTTAAACATAAAGAGTGCAATAGTTTCACGATCTTCCTTGTATGTAGGCATAGCCTATTCCCATTTGGTAAAGTAGTACATTGCGACAATGACATAACCATGCCCCCCGACCGAGGTAGGCTTATAGTGCATGAAATCGATGCCCCATTTTGCAGAGGGACCAATGCCGATAACTAGATGAAGTGGGGCTGGGTGTGAGAGATTTTTATAATGAAAAAGTTGGCAAGGAGGACACTTATTGACTTCTTCTATACAATATTTGAAAATGGATGCCCAGTAATATGCAACGCGTAAGATTTTCTGGGTTGTAGCCATCCTAGAAGGATGACCGCCACATGCCCCTGAGTGGCAATCATTTAGGACATGCTCGACCTTGTCATGAGTTAAAAAACGTCAGAGAATGGAGTCAATGCCACGACGGTATAGTGTATCACTAATGATTAGGTTAATATTTTGCGTGGTGACGGGTACGACGGTGTTCCTCACGAGATAAGTGAGGATTGAAGCGTTGGGGGTTTGGAGATACAAATTGATATCTCCGTACCAAGGGTCAGAAGTACTAATAAGAGACAAGGACTCGTGGGGGAGAGAGTCAATGGGATCATATTCTTTATCAGTACAAGGAAGATCACAAATGAGCTCCGCAAATACCAAAGACGTTTTGAATTTGGCCTTCTCAAACTGAAGATCAAATTCTTGGAGAATCACGATCCAATGCGAATACTTTCCCCCTAACACCTGACGCGTAAGAACGTGGTACATAGGGTTACATTCGGAAATAATGGTAGGGAGTGCGGAGTAGGATATAGAGATGGAACTTCTGAACAACAATGACTGCTTCCAAAGCTAATTTCTCTACATGTGAATAATGGGTTTCAGAGTCGATGAGACCCTTACTAGGTATTATATCACATGTTCCTGTGCATTGCTATCTTCGTGTACTAAAACCATAGCAATAGTTGAAGTAGTGGAGGCAAGATAAAATATGTAATCCTTCGTGTAATCTGGTGGTTGTAACATAGGTGCATAAGTAATCACATATTTGAGATTGTCGAAGGCCTGTTGGGAATAATCATCCAAAATAAACGTGACATCTTTCTTCAGCAATCACATGTAACCCTGTGTTTTCTCCACAAAAATTGCACACGAAATGACGTAGATAGTTTTCCTTCCCCTTCAAACTTTGAAGTTCCCTAATATCCGTGGGTGGTGGTAAGGTAACAATAGCCTCTACCTTGAGGGGATCAATGCAGATCCCATCTTTAGAAATGATGAATCCTAGGAGGCTTCCAGACTGTACACATAATATGCACTTATGATAATTTAGACGGATATTGTATTGTCGGACATCGGAGGAATACAACCGTCAGATGATTGATGTGGAACACATGATGATTTGAATGAGCAGGCAGATTGTCGAGATAAGGTTCCACAAAATCCTTTACATCATGGAAGGCATACGACACGGCCCGCTAGAATGTGGCATCAAAATTTTTAAGACCAAAGGGAAGTTTGCGATATGCAAATGTACCCCATGGGCAGATGAAAGTAGTTTTATGTTGGTCAGCTGGGTGGATATCAATCTGATTATAGTCGGAGAAGCCATCCATAAAAGGAAAATATGACACTTCTGGCACAATTGTCAATGATTTGGTCGATAAACAAGGTAGGGTAATTGTCCTTGGGGACAAGCCTTATTTAGATCCCTATAATCGACACAAAATATAATGGTGCTCTATTTTTTGGAAACCAGGACGACATTGGAGACGCAGTCTGTTAAGGGAAGAAGATAAATAAACCCAACTTTCAACAACTTTTCTATCTCTGCTTTGATAGCTGCAGTCTTCCTAGGGTGCACTGGACCAAGCTTTTTCTGGACAGGTTTAGCGTCGGGATATGATTGAATCTCATGCATAACAATGGCAGGATCAATCCAGACATTTCCTTGTAGCTCCATGCAAATACATCGCATAACTATTTAAATAAGGCCGTAAAATTCTTGAGTTCATCGGGAGAACAAGTTTGGCCTATGTGAATATTTTCCATGATGCCTAGTTTGACTGAGATGTTGATAGTGATGGTCGACGTGATGTTTTCCAAATTTGCCCCGGTTACCTTATATTGGGTAAGAATAGGATGTTGAGGGTGAAAAAATACATCTGGTGAAACCATAGTATGAAGCACGTTATCTACCATGTCAATGAGATGGAAGGAAGGACGATCGATGATGAAGGTCTTCCCATGGGGACTCATCCAAGCTCATAATCTCCATGATGGACTCATCGGAATGAAAATTATGGAGTAGAGGATCAAGTGATGGTGGGGATGAGTTCCGCTGTGGTGGCAGAGAACCTGAAGTAGATGCCACTATAGAGTGGACATCCGATAAATCAGGTGCTGATTGGATGGCCTCATAAGTGGTCTCGACGGGGGCTGAGAGGCATCATGTCTCCAATCAAATCCATATGATTAGGATCAGGCACAACCCATTGGTCTATTGAGTTGGAAGAAGTTGGGATCATAGATGAGATCATGTTGATCGTGGCAACATGATTTGGGGGATCTGTTGTTGGAAAAAACTCCCATCAGAGATGAGTCTTTGAGGAGTCCTACCCCCACACTCTCATATATTTGTGAAGAATGGCCCAAAATAGGGACGTCATCCACAGGATGAGTAGTGGTGTCCGGTGTATAAAAATCTAATTTGTCGATAGTGACAATTTTCCCATGGTGGGGAAATTGCACGATGCGGAAGACAGATGATGTGACACCGGTCATGGCATAAAACCAACTTCGACCTAATAACAAGTTATAATCCAATGAGGCAACGACTACCTCCACGTTAATGGAAACAATCCGAACTCCCAACTACACGGCTAAGGAGTGTAACATCCCGTGGGGTTGAACACCTTGTCCGTTGAATGATTTAAATGTAGCAGGGGAATGGTTCAACTCGGGAGATCCTATGGCTCGCTAGTAGGATAACGACATAACGTAAGTAGAGGATCCTTAGTCTAGACCAGTAAGATGGATTCTTTTCCCAGAAACATTGGTAACCATTAGAGGAAATTTGAGGTAAAAAATGGGCCTTATAAGAAAACAAGCCATCATATAAGAAAATGAGCCAACCATAATTGCTTGATGAGTTGGAATTTAAGAACCAATAGAATTTCAATAAAATGAGTCAACCATAATGGTTGACTTGAGATATTTGTTATAAAAAAAACTACTTTTTTTGTTCATATTTTCAACATATATCCTCCTGTGTTTACTCAAATTTCGAGCGGGAGCACTCATTGGATGAGGAATTCAATTCCACATCCAAGGACTACCCACACTGCATACTTTTGACGGAGCCCGCTGCCCCAAAAACAAGAAATATCATCATCACGGTTTTCAGGTATTTCTTGTTTTTGGGGCAGCGGGGTCCGTCAAAAGTATGCAGTGTGGGTAGTTGTTGGATGTGGAATTTAATTCCTCATCTTCTCGAAATTTGAGTAAACACAGGGAGATATGTTGAAAATACAAAAAAAGTAGTTTTTTTCTTTCTTCCTCCAAAATTAATAAATATTATTTTAACTATTATTTTATTATCTTCCTTAGGAGACCAATTTTATACCTCAAATTTCCTCTAATGAATATGAAATACTAGTTGGTGGGAAAGCCTTGGCTTGAAATACTCTAATTTGAACATGATGGTGTTGTAGGAATTGAGATCTACAACGCCTATAGAAGATAACAAGGTCTTACACTGATTGGGGTAGTTTTGTAAGACTTCTAACGTTGACATAACACAAGGAGCCCGAGCTAGATCCTATACAATGTTGTAGCTTTGGGCGTCCCAGGTGTTAGGGTTAAAAACTGCTTTCCTAATCGTGCTCTTTGGTAGATGCAATATGTATCTGGAAAAGGTTTCTCTATGACCAGAGGACCTTGAGGTGAAGGAATATGGGAGGTAGATGTGGAGGATTTTTTAGTATTACCTCTGTTGGATTCCTTGTCAGAAATAGAGTCATATGTGTGGGACCTGGTGGACAAGTTGACCGTTTTGCTCCGCATCATGAGAACATGATCGGTTGTGGACGGTTCTCCTCAAGAAGGAGGGTGTGGTTGTGAAATCATTTGTTGTTGTTGTCTGGGGAAGGGATCACTTAAAAATGCAGGTGTGTGGTTTCCTATAAGAAACTTTTTCACTTCTTCATGATGTGGACATTCTTTCGTGAAGTGATCGTCACCATACAGTAAACAAGGGTATTTGACCTTCCACTTTTGTTTCATGTCATCAAGATTACTTTTCGGTTCCTGTTGATTAGAAGCTTTCTTAGATTTACCCTTGTTCTTCTTTTTTCCAATGGATTTTTGAGGTGAAGCAGATTGAGCTGAATTCACTTCCGCAGTGGAAGCAGGACTAGGTGATCGATTGGTGTTGGTTCCAGCCTGTGGAAAGGATGGAGTTGAACTATGGTGGTTCTGTGATCCACCTAATTGGGTAGCAGGGTGGGAATGAATGAAACCAATGATGCCATCGACGTGTGATCCTGTAGGAGGTTATGTCGGGTTGTGTGTAGGGTGTGGGACGTGAGGAATAATGTCGTATAAGGTGCCAGATTGAGCATAGACTAAGTCTAAATACTGAGCATGTGAAATAGATTTTTCTTCCGTAATGACCCCTCCCATAGCCACGTCTTTAGCTATGATAGGTGGTAAGGACTTCATGAACCAATCGACGAGTAATTGATCCTGAATGGGAACTTTAATGAGGTGACGCCTCCTTCTCCACTCATGAATATGATCTGAAATGTGAGTGGAGGTTGATTGTCGGAGGGATGTCAAAAGATATGTGTCGGTTTCATAGTGTATTGGTAGTTGAAAATGAGTCAAAAAATCCGTAGCTAAGGATAAAAGATCGACGAAAGAATGTGATGGTAACTCAATGTACCACTTTGTAGCAGTGCCGGTGAGGGTTCATTGAAACAACCTAAAATGGATAGAATTGTCCATTAAGTATTTAGAGGAGCACCACAAATGATAAGTCATTACGTGGTTCTTAGGGTCCTCACCAGTTTTGCCATCGAATTTTGGTATGTCTGATGGTAACTTCACAGGAGTAATTGGCCAGTTTATACTGTGTTGGATGGGATCGTTGGTCAAACGGGATAAGTCTGACAAATCTAACATAGACAAAAATGGTAACTTTCGGTTTGGCTGTGGATACTGGTAATATTGATAAGGTATTTGGGTACTGGTAGGACCATGAATCGACTGATCATAATGTCCTCCCATAAAGTGTCGGCCATATGGAGGTGGGCCTCCCGGATTGGGAGGTGGACCTAAAGGGGGTCCTCCTCCAGAGTAGGGGGGTCCACCGCGACAGTACGGGGGTCCTTCGGGTGGAGGTAGAATAGGTGGTGGGACAGGTGGTGGGACATTCTGTGGAAAATTTTGACTCCCCCATGGGGTGTTCATGTTTCTGGGATAGGGTAATCCAGGAAAAATATTTCTAGGATAGTTTTGACCTATAACAACGTTATGATTGCTCAGGTATGTATGCCCCCATGGGGGTTGGGTCCACGTAGATGGTCCCCCCCATTTGATGTGTCCACGTAGGTTGTACCATGGCTGGGAGTGAACTTCAAACCATATTATATTTCATATGTGAAGGATACCCTCCGCTCACATTCCCCCCCCTAACTAGATGATGCCCCCTAGTTAGGTTTTGTCCACTTACTAGGGGTTTCCCCCCAGTTGAAAAATGCCCACTCATTGGAGTATTCCTAGTAAGCATATGTTGACCACTAATGGTAGGTTGACCCATACTCATTTGTTGACTACTAACTACATGATAACCTCCACTCAAGTTTTGAGGTGGAGGTGGTGTTCCAGTTATGAAGTTAATAGTAGCTGAAAGTTTCCCTCCAGTTGTTGGGGTCAAGTGAGGTGTAGAACCAACCAAATGGTCTGGAGGTGTACCGGATGGAAAATATGGTTGGCCTAGCTCATAAGTGGTCATGATAGGTGTTGATATGCCTGGTGAAGAAAAAGAAAAAGAGTGTGTGGGGGAATTTTGTTCGAGAACTTGTACTTCCGAATCGAGTCTTGGAGGAAAACTCTGGCACCTAATCTGGTCACCGAATGTACGTAAACGATCAATAATCTCTTAAACTAGTGCGATAAATGCGTCATTAGGAATCCATCAGGGATGGAAGTGGTGCAGTGGAGTTTCTACCATCGGAAGTGAACCAATCTGAAATGTTATGACCTAGGGAAGTTCCCCAAAATGATGTGGTTGGACCAAACACGGTCGCTATTGGGTCGTCCGGGGTTGAATGGAAATCCATTCAGTAGCTTTGAGGAGATCGTCAAGCGAGTGATGGAAAGATGTGTCATGCGGAGGAGGTTGTTCCACTAACAAAGTTCTGGTAGGATCAGTGATAGGTGGATTTATAGGAGGGGAATAGTTTGCTCCTATTTCAACATTAGGATTTTCTTCTCCGTGTGATTCTGATGTTGTCAGTTGATCCATACTTACTCCCGAGTTATTCTCTTGGTCAAGGGGATATTAAAGTGGAAAATTTAATATTCTACGGGATCTTCTAAAGGGCTGCTCAACTAGGGAAGATGATGTAAAACTTTTCCTAAGTGTCTCCTAAAAAAGAGAAAAAAACACACTTCAAGGCCTACTCAAGCTAAAGTCACAATAAAATTGATGTGATAGGTGGGATTAAAAATTCTGGAACCTCACGGGATTATCAAGGCGTCACAACTTGCGATATACTACAGGGTCCAACAGTTATACTCAACCCAATATTTCATAGCACTAACAAGGGAGGATTAGGACTGTACCCCTGACCGTATAACCCGACTACTTGGTAGTACGTGCATATTATCTCCCCGAGTGCTATTCTCGGTGTATTTCCATGACAAGATGGCTAATGGTTAACTTAGATGGTTTCAAGAATCCTAGTGGGGTATCCCGATATACTCAACATACGTGGGAGCTCCAATCCGTAATGGTGCTGTCTAATTCACAATCACACGACATGATCCTTCTGATATACTGTCGAGTATGTGAAGTACCTTTTTATATACCCAAAGGTACGTGAAAGGTCATTCGATATACCAACTGGTATGCAGAAGAACTACAATCCCCCGTGATGCAGTGCAGGAAAATATCGATAACTTTCATTCTTTAAGACGTTGGAACACGTCTCTAACCTAGCACACAAGTTTCTATACAATTTTAACCTAAGATACCGCTTGATTTTGTCTTGTATGGTTAAGTGAATGCATGAAGAGTAGACTTGGAATTTAAAAAATATGCAACACTTGTCTATATGAAATGCAAGTATTCGTTTTTCCTTTCAATGAAAACTAATTAAGGGAAGGATAAATCTTTTCTTTTCTGATAGTAAAAATGAACAAAGCACCCCTACTCTCTTTTAACCAAAACACTAAAAAGTACTCTTTCAAATAACCCAACAAAAATGGAAATAACACCAAATCGAAAATATTTTTTATCTTTTTCTTTTCAACTTAAGCAAACCTATGAGAAAAAATGAAAAGAGGAATTCCCGTTTCGAATGCAATAACTCTAATTTCTGAAATGAAAATCAAAAGGGATGGAGAGAAAATAAAAAATACAAGAGTTTTCACTAATTTTTGGAATACTTTGAGAAGGATTAAATGCGCTCAAAACTTTCAAGGAAAATAAAAAAGAACTTTTTAACACCAAGAAGTGATAAGCATTAATAAACTTTTAGCTTTTTCAAAGGTTGTTAAATGATTATTTCAAAACGTAAAAAACTCTTTGCAACAATTCCAAATAATTTGTTTCAAATGAATATAATGAGGAAATTTCTAATTTTCACACTAATATATTCAATGAATCTGAGAATTATAACACCCTTTTAACCCAAATTTAGATAAATAGATTATGTTTTCTACTGCAATATTCAATCAATTGGAAATTCTCAAAAACATTAATCACCCAAGATCTCAAAAAACACACAAAAGGACACAAAGTTTTGCAAAACATCACAACAACTAACTATTAGAGGGATGAGAAGTAAGAGTGAATAGATTAGATAAAATGAGGAGTCACAAGACTGAATGTCCTTGTGAGGGATTGAAATTCCCCCCAACCTAAGTAACACTCGCTTGACTACCTAGGACTCAAATCAAACTCTAAACTTCAACAATAGATCAAAGAAAAAACACACTGGGTCTAGGAGACTCTGTGATTGTAAAAGGCAACACATGGACCTCAAGAAACCAAGCCAAAATCAATTTGGGGGATTTTTCAAACTTGTGCACCAAGTTTTGAAGGGAAAGACGCTCTGCCAGGGTACACCAGAGTGTTGGAATCCCAATGACATGCTATGCAAAAGCGGGAAGTGTGTCAATGATGCAGTCTGCAAATGGGAAAAAGTCATCAATGACGCAGGATGCCTAAAGGTAAGGTGTGTCAGAGTTACAGTGACGCGGTAACAAAACTGCCTAGGTGCATCGGGAGGGATCCAAGTATGAAAAATGAAAAATCTCAAAAATCTATAAGATAAATGACTTGATAATAAGTCCCAATCAGAGTCTGGATCACCTAGAATCTCTCTGATGATCAGATCCAATAAAGAAAGAGGCAATTAAGAGGCTAAGCAGATGGAAATAAAAAACCAAGAATCACAAACAAATCAAAACTTATGGGCTATATCTCCCTAGCGGAGTCGCCAATTTTGTTTATGGACAATATGTAAATGCAGACATAAATAGATATCCCTAGTCCGAATGGTTTTGATCTAGAACAAACCAGGTATACAATATAAACAACTTCCCTAGAGTGATTAAATTGCAAAGTAATCCAAGAGATAACTCACCTTATAAGTGCAATTCCTCTCTTCTTGCTTGGTTCAACTCTTTGATCTCCATATCTTCAGCTGCAAAACATGAAACAAGTGTAAACAAACAAGTAGTGATGGCATATAATCATGAAATCAATCTAGATTAGCGGTCAAAGAAGCCAACCCTAAAATCTATAGTGACAAGATATTTATGGGAAGAATTTGTATTAATGTAATTACAGAAAGTACAAAGAGATATAGTTACAACCGAGCTTTGACATCATAATGCCATCCAAATGATCTTAGCCTTAAAAGATCAAATCCTTCTTAAAAGATCAAATCCTTCTTGCCTCCTATGGATAAAATTGATCTCGTAGCAGAATTTCACCAGCATGTAGGTACTCTATCCTTCCTCTCTTAACAATGGAGAGGGGGTTCATATTTATAGGCCTAAGAGGATAGGAGAGGTTGAATATTTGTGGGAGAGCTTAAGGTATCATCCCATTAGGTAAGGGGATCGAGTGCCACCTTTCCAAATATGTAGGGATAAGCCTCCATGCAACCAAAGGTTCGAGAAGTCGCTCTAAGCTTCTCTTTTTCCATTTTAACCAACAACGACGCACCTTGCACACTATCAACTTGCGTCATTTAAGGGTGACGCTTCTTGTACAAGGGAAACTTGTGTCACCGATGCGCTCTGCCAATGTGCAGAGTGCGTCACCTAAGGTCTGACACACCTTGCCAACGAGCAGGCCACGTCGGGGTGACACCATAATGTTAAAATGGGAACATCAACTCTCCATTTGGTAATTTAGCCCAAGTGCTTTAGGAATTGAGACATATAGAGGACACATAACTCATGGTGATGAGATTTTGGTGTAACAATTCATAGGTGGAATGATCTGAATCACTGATGTGACTCATCTGTGCAACATACCCTGCATATCTATTAGGTTTCTTCTACTCTTTGGAAGAGCCTAATGGTGCTCCATGCCCGTCTACATCTTGTAGTATATCTTGACACCATGCAGACGTACTCTTGATAGGAGTTCATCAACCAGTCCTACTGGTTCATCATGAGCTAGCAAATATGAGAACTCTATTGTATTCTCCCTCTGAACATATGAATGGGTAGAATTAGTATCTGGGTCCTCCATCATAGGAGTCTCATGCTCCTCTATGTCTGTACATATTAAATCTGTTTTGATCACTTGAATGTTTCCTCTTCATGGAAGGTCACATCTCAGTTGACCTCAATGTGTCCTTCACCTGGCATATATATTTTGTAGGCTTTGGATGATTCACTATAACCAACAAAAGTTCCAATCTTTCCTGATGGCTCCATTTTTGTCCTCTTTTCTTTCGGCACATGAATGTATACATTACTCCCAAATATTATCAGGTGTGAAATATCTGGTTTTTCACCAGTGAACACTTCTACAGTTGTCTTCATATCCAAAATGGAATGAGGACTTCTATTATGGATATATATTATTGTATTGGTGGCCTCTACCCATAATGAAGTAGACATGTCTTGATCATGCATCATGGATTTTGTAGACTCACATATGCTACCCCATTTTGCTGAGGGTTGTAGGGTACAATTAATTGTCTACAAATTCCTGCATCACTACAAAACTCATTAAACACATGTGAATCAAATTCAATTCCATTGTCACATCTCAAAGCACAGATGTGATTTTCTGTCTAATTCTAAAATAGGGATTTGAATTCCTGAAACTTGATAAAGGTTTCACTCTTTTCCTTTAGGAAATAAATCCATGAATTTATAGATAAGTCATCTATAAACAATACATAATATAAATAGCCACTCGGGGAAGGGGAATGGGACCACATACATCAGGATGTATTAAATCTAAAATCCCTTTAGATATAGTAGTACTTCTAGAGAAACTATTTTTAACATTCTTCCCAAGTGCACAACCCCTACATACACTATCATGTTAAAATCAAATACGAACATACCTTTCACCATTTTCTATAATCCTGGTAGTGACTTGTAGTGGAGGTGACCAAGCCTCCTATGCCATAGATCGCATGGACTGATAGTTTTGTGAACCATAGCTTGAGTGTACTTCCCAGGTACCTTGTAGAGATCTCCCTCTCTAACTCCAATCACTACTGCATATTTCAAGTCTTTGTTTTTTGGCCATAATAGTGCTTGATTATCCATGAAGATAACTCAGAAGCCCTTATCTTCAAGAGATGAAACGGATAGGAGTTTCTTCTTCAATATTGGAACATAAAGAATGTCCTCCACATGTAAAATATCTTCTGAACTCAACTAGAAGGAGGTGGATCCAATTCCAGCTTGGATCGAATAGGTTGTTTTTTCTCCCAAATCTACCTTGCATGCAAATTTTTTCTCCTTGAGATCGGTGATGGAGCTCTTATAACTAGTCATATGTTTAAATGCGCCATTGTCAACCAACCATGTGTCCTCACTTGTGATGACGGATCCAGAAAGTGTTGAGACTAGGTAATACTCCCTCCTTGTCTCATTTTCTTCGGGTGCATTCTTCTGAGTGGTTTAATCTTCTATAGCAGTAGAAGCATGAAACCTTCCTTTTCCATTTTTCTTTGCTTTTCACTCCCTTTCATAATGGCCCTTATTTTCACAGTTGTAGCATCTAACGTTTGAATTGTCAAAGTACTTGTTATAAACCTTCTTCTTCAAATGGGAAAACTTATTTTGAGAGAATTTATTCTTTCCTTTTTTTCATCCTTGCCGCGAGGGCAAGGTTTTATTCTTTGATGCACATTGTCTTGCTATGGATTCGTCCCTCCTCTTGGAGGAAGTCATGCCACAAAATTTCAAAGTTAGGTTGTACCTCTCGTCCGTTTACCACATCGAATAATGTCTCCCATGAGGATGGGGGGCCATCAATAGCGGTTTGGAGAAGATCATCTTCATCCACCATTACTCCAATACTAGCAAGATGATCTCTTACCTGAGAGATCTTGGCGAAGAAGGAGGCCACTATCTCATCCTTCTCCATATTTAGGTTTCCAAGCTTATTCTTCAATTCCCTCTTTTTACTCGGGACCTTCTTCTCATATAGGTTTGTCAATGTATCAAAACACTCCTTTGTGGTCTTCAACGGAGTGATCAAGGACATCAAATTGTCCTTTACCGAATCATATATGATTCGTTTGGATTTATATTGGTTCTTCTTGAAGTTGATATTCCCTGCATTAGATGTAGTCTCCTCCACCACAATGGATACGTATCCATCCAAGTCATTTCCCTCCAATATGTTCAACACCCTCACCTTCTAAGTGCTGAAATTCGAAGTGCCCTCAAGACGGTCTTCCGGTCGAAAAAAGATTGATGCCATGACTCTCAAGTATTGTGCTCAACTCCTCAATATCTACATAGGATCAAGTTTTATTGACAAATATTTGCTCCTTCACGCCCTAAGATTTGATACCATGTTAATTTTTGAGCAATTATGATGGGCTTTGAAATATAAAACTTTAAGTGTGGAAATATTGAATACTTGAATCAATGAACCATTCAATCACATGAAACAATCAACCATAACACAAGATGTACCCTAGGGAAAACTCTAAAAAAAACGAGGATGAAAACCCCCCAAAAAATTCAAAGTATAAATATGATAGATAGCAGAGAATGTCTTTTACAAAATAGAATATTGCTTTCGGCAACCCAAGTGATAGATAAGAGAGAATACTAAGCAATAGAGAATAGAGATCAACTATATCAACTTGACATGTGCTCAACACATTAATAACAAGCAAGAATCACTGGCATGCAAGATGTAGCGAATGGTTGCATGGGTAATGGTGCATCACATGCAAAAACTGTGAATTGCCTTCTTGGAGAATTATCTTGCACAAATAGAAGTGCCTTGCCTGCAAGGGAAAATAGAATTTGCTTCACATTGAATTCATCAATGATGCATAACATATTTATATATTCTTCACATGCATTGGATTCTATTTTTATCTTCTGAATTCATGATGAAATTTCCCTCCATCTGGATGAATCAATCTTGCATGAAGAAGAGTGCCCCACTTCTCATGTAGTGCATTAAATATTTGAACTGAGTCTTAGGATGAACTTTCCCTTAATTGAAATATTTCCCACTTAGTTAGGTGGCTAACTTAAGTGTCGCAACTCAAGTGTCGTCTTTTAGTTTAACATAAGTGTTGTCATGCAATAACACTTTGTTAACTACATATTCTTTGTTATCACTTAGTTAACTCTCTTTAACCGATTCTTTTTTGTTAACATCACCGTAGTGATCAATTTGAGTCCTCTAATTAACTAAAGAATACATTGTGTCTTTAACTAAATAATAACAATTCGAGTTCACTTAGTCATCTCATGAGCAATTCAAATTCTCTTTTTCTCTATGCATTTATCTTGATATCTTATCTTTACTGCATGGTCAATATGTGTTAAGTTTAATTATCTATCATATCAGATTATACTCAAAATATTTTTCATATTCTGTGATCATATTATATTACTCTCGAACCAAATGATCATATACTAAAGTAATTCAGTACTCTAGAGTTGTCCAATCTCTAAAGGAGACTTAATAGCAATCGGCGACCATGGTTAGTAATACATCACACACCATTAATGCTTCAACATGCAAAGCATCTGCCTCTATAAGTGGAGGTCCACCCCATGGGTACCTAATATAACTGGAGGTCCACCCCATGGGTACCTAATATAACTCGATGTCCACCTGATAATTTGACTTGAAACACAAGTCTCGAGCCATGTCCAACAAGACTTTACAACATCATCACTTTGATACATAAAAGCATTCACCTCAAAACATGAGGAATAACCTTTTGCAACCGAAGGCTTAGTCATTCTTGAGTCCAATTCAAGAATATACTCCAAGTTCCTGAGTCCAAATCACAATCCCTAACTCAATAGATGAGGCCCAATCCTGGCTACACAAGATTGGCTTGCAGAATGACTCATGATGTTGTACATTTAACAAGTACTACATAGTACATGTATATGCATGATAAGTACTATGTAGTACATGTAAAGGAATGATGAACTACACATTGTGTTACATATGATTTAAAATGAAGTATATTGGTGTGTATGCTTGATCCAGATGGATATAGGTGGCCACCCACCTATTCCATTGGCTCAAAACAATTTTCCATTTAGGGAATTTTCTAGTAATTTTTTAGGTCTTGAACTTCCGGGGTCGTTTTGAGGCCCTAAATGATGTTTTTTGGGTCCGCATCGGCCAAGATGATAGTTGTAGGCTCTTGTTTGGGCCTGATCCACTATTGTACTCCTTGGATAGCTATTTCCAATGGTTTATCGAGCATCCCAAACATAGATCGTAGGAAAATGTTATGACACCGAGAAGTTGACTGCTCAACTGGGCCACCTTGGGGCTACATACTTTATGACGGTTCATCTCGTAGGGTTAGGTTTTTGGATGTTTAGGGTTCTTTCCCTTATGCTTATGATAAATAGGAACTTTCATCGTCTCTTCGTATTCAACTTGTAACGAATGAGCGTACCACCATATCTCTTCTTAGAGATATCCCTACCACCATTCTAGCTGCTTTTATTATGTCCTTGCAGGGGATATCTAGTAATCGGTCCGTTATATTAATTGGGGTTGTACGTGAAGCAAATTTTTTTTTCCTAATGTTATACTTTGTATTCAATAAAATATATTTTTTTAAAAAATTTTAAATTGCATTTATCTAATAGCTGATTGGTTGTAGTACACTGACGTCTTGTTAGGTTTTTGTGCCCATAGGGGTGGCGGCGCAGTTACGTCACCACCCATCGGACCTATTCATAAATGTTTCAATACAGTCGCCAAGCTTTGTCTTTTTTTCTAATGTTGTGGAGTCGTGGATGTCCAAAGCTGTCCAACTAAAAAGTTAAACATGAATACTGTGATAATCGTCAATAGTAAAGAGTACAACAACCTGACATTCGCTAGACAATGATTCTTTGTCGAGGCAGTGGATGAGTGGAGCCACAGATGTGGACAAGTACTGGTTACTGCGTAATCTGAGATCTCTGGAGTACGTAAGTATTTACCTTGGCATTCGTTGGATTAGACCTTCGCCAAAATGGTTGAATGCAACTGTTACCTGCATGATTTTGTCCTGAGGATAGCTGTCACTATGGCCCAATAGCATCACCTACAAAGCAGAGCTATCATTGTCAATCTACAAAGAACAAGAAGATGTAATTGCAGTGAATGAGTTATAAATGCATGGTGATTGATTGAAAAATCTAAGCTCACCTCGTTGTGGTGAGTGAAATAGTTGTTTGAAATGGTGATTTGGGTGGATGACTCGACTGCGTCAATGAGACCATCTGTGCAGTTAGAGAGGGAGCAATGGTCCACCCAGATATGTCTTCATGTGAATATGGAAATTCCATCTCCATCACATACTTGTCGATACCCGACATGGACTGGAGAGTCTCTTACCAGAGCGTTTCCTGCAGGCCTACAATCATGAATGTGGATGCCATGAATTATGATGTTAGTGATATTCTGAACGGTGATACACGGACCGTTATTAAAAATGTGGACGCTTGCGCCTCGGCCATCGATTGTCTTGAAACTGTTCATGATGAGCTCTTCCTTGAGCTTGATGACCATGTCTCTCTGGAAGATGATCCAGAGGGGCTTTATTTGAATCACGGAATGATGCAGAGTACCGTTCCACGGATTCACCGGATCATCACGGGGATCCGTAACCACATAAAACTTGCCGTTTTTTCCTCCAATGGCGTCTCTGCCAAATCCAATGACGCAATCTGCCAACCGTTTTCTGTTGCATTCCCAACTGGGGTCGCAGCGCCAGTAGTCATCGATGGGATTACCCGTTGCACATGACAAACTCGTGCCACTATTGATGCTGCCTCTGTTAATGTATGTCAGTAGATACATAGAACATTAAATCAAACATAGCTTCAAACATTAAGCAAAACAAAAAAAACAGACAATTGAAACTGAATGTATTGTTTTATTGTGAAATTTATTTACTCTACAACAATTTGCGCTGCGCTGTGTGTATCGAAGGTTGTCATATTGGGAGGTGTAACTTTTGTTTGTCCCCTCAATTCCTCCGATCCATGGGCGCAGCAAAGGATCCCCATGAACAGCAAGCAACTAAAAATACTTTGAATGCTCATTTGAGAAGCCATTGTTTCTTCACTATTCATGATTAATTACCACCAGATCCAGCGTCTGCTTTCAAGAAAAAACAACAGTTGAATATCTGAAAAGGCAGTTTTACAGCTCTAAACTCTCCAAGAATATGAAAAGCAATAGAAATAAAACATCTCCTTCATACCTTGTTGGAGGACTCGAAAGTAAACACTGGTGATATTTGCATGTATACTGTGCGATGGAGCCACTACTTATAAAAATCAATTTAATGGAGAAGTCGAATATTACTTTGACTTCACTGGTCTACAGCAGAGTCATCCACGTTCTCACATTGAATTGTATCTACCAGGCATCATGAACAAGCTGTAATAACCCAAAACATTCAAGCTAAGAAGTTATTCAATTCTAAAGAATGATGTTCATGTCGAATAAATAGAAGCAAAGGATATTTTGGGTGATAAATGGTTTAGATACATAAACACCATATATATTTTATATAAACGATTCGCTAGACTCTCTTCAATTAGAACTTGTAGTGTTACCGTTACCCCATAGAGTAAAGAAGGTGTTAGTATCACGATTTCAGTAATTAAATATTTGAAAATGACTACAATTTGCTCTTTAATATTTTTATGTAAAAGTGGTCAAAGTCTTGTAAGTTACAGCTTTTGAACCGTTTAACACCAAGATATTAATGATTAAATAATGTTCAAAGAGTTGAGGTTGACGGTTGATTCCGCTTGGGATAACGGGCCATCAAAGCTTGAAAATTGCAATTTTCAAGCTCTACATTTTCAGTAATTACAAATATCTTTTATAAACTAAATACTATGTTTTAAAACTACCGAAATAGCACTTTCAACAATCTTTATATGTCGGATTCAAGGGAGATTTGAGCACCCAATATCAGCCGATTTCTATAAACAGTGAAGATTTAATTTTCAATCTCTAGTGTCTCATTAATTATTGGACAACCTTGAAGCTACGTTGACCCGTCAAAGACTACAGAAAAGAATTAAAAAGCAAAACGCTTCTTTTCAGGTAGTTTGATGTCGAATCCGATCAAATTTGAAGGGTAGGGTCCCATTTCACTCAAGGGATATGATATATTGAACCCTTCAACGTGTTAAAATAAACTATTCATTTCATTTGAAAATGTAATAATATATCAAAATTTCATTATATATTAAAAACAATCTAATCCAATTCTTAATATAAAAGGGTGGAAGTATCCAGGGTTCAATGGTGATGGTTGAAACAATCTAAGTGAGGGTTAGGTTAAGAGTTACTTTAGTTCGAACTTGCTATTTCGATAAGAATGGTTTAAGGTACCTCTTCCCCTCTAATCTTAATTTGCAATCCAAATGACAAGCTTTGTCACATACCCCAATTTTGTAAAAATAATGTAATCATTTTATTATATTCCTGAGACATTATGTTAAATTTAATGCTAAGTAGGAATTGATGACTCAGCAGAGTCACTAGAAATGGAATGTAAATCAGAATATTTTATTATTAATAAATAAATTATGGAGACAACAGCATGGGAGAGCTGTTAAAAGAGGTTACTGGTCAAACTGGTGGATGGAACTAGGTGGAAAGGCAAAAGACAAGTGGCAGCATCCTCAAACACTTCCTAAGTTGCAGGTGGCAACTTCCCTATATTTGGGGTCATGATTCCCCAAGAAAGTGGAATTTGAGCAGGTGGCTCATTAATGACAGTTAACCCAACAAAGACCTAGGCAATCTTTTAAATAGTACTCAATGAACTGAGCTGGGGGTTCAATGGTTCTGGAGGGAGAATACATTCAGGTGAATGCTATTCAGGAGTCCCATTGAGGAAGAGGGAAATACAGTAAGGAAGTTGTTTGAGTGGGATGCTGCAGTAACTTGGTTCCAATATAGCTGTTTGGATGAGTGAATTATTCTGCTGCACCTAGTTCCAGCCAAGGAGATCAGAGCAAGCTCGGGGGTCATGAGAAGTGCTGTCTGGGCACTCTCCAGGAGTTGGTAGGGAGGAACAGCCTCCCATTGCTGTTGTTGTCCTCAGATTAAACAAATTCTGCTATTTATTGCTTTATGTTTATTAGGTATAATTGAATGTCTGTTATGATTATCATCTATTTGTCTGAATAGTATTAGTTTAGTAAAAGATAATATCCCAGAATATCAGTAGTAAGATTTTAAATAATTACTGTGTCTTCAGCATCCCTTCATAGCATTACTTCAGTACTGATAAGGTATTTTCATGCATGCTATACAACAGTAATATCGCAAGCAATAGTTTATTATTGAAATTTTCAAGCCTAGTTTAATTGTAATAGTTAAATAGATAAGTAGGGTTTATGTTTACAGTAAGTATTCTCGGGGGATACAACTTGTTTAAACAATCAAAGGAAACAGTATTAAGATGTAAGTAGATATATCACAGTATCGATAGCATTATTAATATCGTTGCAGAACTTTTGTAGCCACAGTTATATTATGTATGTCAGGGTACAAACCTTAGACAGAGTTTGACCAGTTTTAAATCTAATATTTAAATCAAACACAAACCCTAGCTAAAGTTTATCCATTCATCACCTATCAACAAAACGATTATGTAGAAAACCCTAACAGAACTGCATCATACAGAATTTACTAAAAGATAAATAACTAGTTATTGTTTTAGGAACATAAAATCAACAGAACCATATCTAGCTCATTATCGAGCTTAAACCTTAACGTAATATTCTTCTCTTGACTCCAAAATATCGACAGAGTTACAATTATAAAACCTATTTATTGCTTTAAAACCAAAAGAATAGAAGAACAGTAACTTAGCTAATTTATCGAGCTCGACAGTAAGGTAATATTATTTTTCCTTTACCCTCAAACAACAACATAGTCGAACTCGAATGACAGAAAGTAAAAACTAACCCACATCACCACTATAAGATTTAGTTTAAACCCTAACTCTCCAGTTTCTACAACAAGAAATCACCAGCAGAGATTTGACCTAGTTATTAATTTGTTTTAACACTAGAATAAAAAAACAGAACAGTATCTAGCTGGAGACCGAGCTTAAACAAAATAGTTTTTTCTTCCTTAAACTTCCATTCTTATCCACAGAATCGTAATCGTAACAACAAAAACAACATTTAAACAAAACCACCACTGTCATTTCGGATTGAACCCTATCAATTCAGACTCTACACGTAATTAAACATTAAGAACTAAGATAACGATTTCACCTACATCCGCGTTACCATTTCACTCGATAAGTGTTGTAGAAATCTAAACTTTCCTACCACTGTACATAGCATCGAATTAAAGGAAAACGCAGACATTAAACAAGCCATCATACAGACAACACTTTATATTAAGATTAATTTTCAAAAACCTGGGAGTTAACCCAAAAACCTTTTTAAGAAGTGTTGTAACAAAACATAAACACCCGAGGCCGTAACCTCACCTTTAGAACAGGCTCACAGCCTTCGTTCTCTTCAACATTACATTACATTTCATCTGCAGAAAAACCTAAGTGCCAAAAGGAGACTAAAAAGATACCAAACCGGCTGAAGCCATAACATCCAATTACAACATAGGGTTTCAACCCTTAATATTTCATTTAAACATACAGATAAATGATTGTGCAAGGCTATGGTGATCACTGTATCATTTCAGTCAAGCCGAAACCCTAACCATACAGACAACCAACAAGGAGGAGGCGCCACGGTGAAGACCAGGCTTACCCGGGAAATCAACCAACTGCCGAGGCTTGTGCCATCCAAGCTGCAAGTGGGCCGAGACTTGCAAAAATGGAGTGGTACCAGTTAAAAACAAATTTTTAGGTTAAATCATTTCTATTAACTGGAAAACAAAAGAGCGACCGGTAACTTACCAACAAATTCAAAAGAAGCTCCACATACAGTATTTTGCCTGTCATCTCCGCGCATAGTATATGTTAACCATCCCTTGTCATCGATAGAGTGAGATGGCAGAAGCAACGAATGCCTTCCATGATGGGAACCTTGACAATACCAGGTCAAACGATACACTCACGTCCAGATAAGGTCAGCATTGGCAGTACAGGTAAACCCTAGATACTTATTAAACTCATATTTGCCAACAGCAAGGTATAAGGACTCCTCAAACGATATAATGGACAAGCACGAAGGCTGGAGCAGTAAGGAAACTGCTAACACACAATAATAGTAGCACAGATAACCCTAGATTCCTTTCAATAACCTCTGGGCCGATAACAACAAGATATAATAACTCCCACACAGTACAGATGACAAACACGAAGGGATAAGCAGCATGGAATCTATTTTCTTCAGTGCCTCAGCGAAGTTCGGATAGGAGGGTTTCACAGAGCGACCAAGCCCGAAGGCAATGGAGGAATGACAATGTAGGGTTTTAGTCAACGCTTAAATATCATCTACACTTGGCGCAGATACAACCACGTAGCCTTTTAATATTACCATGTAGTGGGTCGACTTCCATAGTTCTACAACGGAGATTTCCAACAATTGATTGCAAATTAAAATGATAACATGGATATTCCATTAGGGTCGTGACCCATAGTTTAAACTGCTATTTATAATCCATGATTCAAATCATTGCCATCGAGCTTTGTATTGTGAACATTATCACTTGCCCTATAAACCAACAAATCATGCATTTGTCATTAGTGTCCAAGGATTTCGATGAGAATATCATCCTTTGTTGCCAACTAAAAATCATAGTAAGGGTAACAAAAATAATGCACGGTGATCATAATGGTTGCATTATCATAGCTTAACTACCATACTTTTAACAAGCAAAGCATTACAATAATGTTTTAAATTCTTGTCTAGTATCGATCCAAACTTGAATTATCAATCCATTGCATTATAAACATCATTTAAAATCCAGTCTTGGAGTATTCTAGACATAAAGAAAATGTATTTGCATTAGAAAAGTTAATAGAGATAAGGGTGCAATGCAAGCGCCTTTTTGGTTGATAAAAACCTATCACGACATTCCCAATCACCATAACCTCATGTGCAAGACATAGATCTTTACCTTAAGTCTATGAGTAATGAAACGAGATTGGATTTAGAGGTTACATTCAGTCCTTCTCTAGGTGACTTCCACTTGAAGGATTCCAGATACATAATTCTTAACCTTGGATCAGAGTTACGCTAGATTATTTCACTTATCTTTACGATACAATAACAATCATTCAACTGTTTCAGATTTCTTATAACAATTAAATGAGTTTACTCAAGATAACTTATAATTTCTGAAACATTGACATAAGAATAATTTTTCCAACTCATACAAATCCTGAGATGTTAAGAGGAGACTTGTAAATGATAGAATATCTAGTTAATGCTAAAAACAAGTAAGTTATTTTTCACTGTGCTAATTATGAAGCATATCTGCAATACAGTTACA
Organism: Larix kaempferi; assembly: GCA_027924585.1. Taxonomy (NCBI): domain Eukaryota; kingdom Viridiplantae; phylum Streptophyta; class Pinopsida; order Pinales; family Pinaceae; genus Larix; species Larix kaempferi. The sequence goes on along the minus strand of BSBM01000397.1, from coordinate 3,617,490 downwards.
TCATCAAGAACAATTATTCCACGGAGTTGTTTAATTCATGGATACTTCAGAAATATAGTTATCATATTCTCTAGTAGTATCTAATTCAATAACAGTAAGAACAGAAGAAGGTCATAGGAAGAGTACTACCTTCAAACACCTGATAACCTGGTTAGCATGCTTAGACTTTTTATTGAGTGATTTTGGTACAGCTAAATGGATTATAATACTTTAAAGATTTAATTGTAGCGACCCGCACATTACCTGTATATCTGTAAGAGAAAGATAGTTTGATGCATTAGCTCGAAAGCTAAGTAAGCCCAGTCTGCTATGGCAACTCCCCCTTGAGGTTGCAAACCAGTAAAACAATCAGTAATGGAAAAGAGAAACCCATAACAACATTTAAGTATAACAAAGGATCATTCAGACACATTTACAATCACATAAGTTAAACAAACAGTTAAATGACTGCATTTAATAACATTATTTGCTATCTTAAAAATTTTAAATTTTTCGGAAATTTTTGGGTTTTGACATGTGGTATCAGAGCATGTTTCAAATACTAGGCCTTGATGTGACTCAACTAGTTTCCGCAGAACAGTGACAATGAAAAGAAAAATTTATATATATATATATATATATAATGTACTAACTTGTATTTCTGTTTCATAAAAACAGAGCATAAAATTTTCTTTTTTATGAATCTAACAGGCAGGTATGGAGAAGCTAGGAGAATATGCTGAGGAGGAATCTCCAAACAATGAGACAAGAAGGATGTCCAGAGAACCTGTGATAGAGGAGGTGACTGCTCACTCCTCAGAGCTGATGCAGACTATAAATGGTCTAAAGACTGAGATAGAAACAGTCAAGAAGGATAATGAAAGGATTCTGAAAACTCAAGAGCAGTTAAACCAAATTTTGATGGAAAAATTTTAGACTGAAGGAAGAAGCAAAAGATCTGAATTTGAAGAAGCTAGTCATCAAAAAGGGTCTAAAAGGGTGAAACTAGCTAAATCTGGCAGTAGTTCATCATCTGAAGGAAGAAGGGAACAACACAGTTATCACACTACTAGTGACAGCAGTGAGGCTGAGTTGTATAACAGAAAGAAGAAATTCAGGCCTTACGAAGAGATTTTCGGGGAGTTTAAGAAAATAAAACCCCCAACTTTCAACGGAGAATCTGAAACAAGAGAAGAGGCAGAATCCTGGTTATCCGGGATGAGAAAATATTTTCATATCTACAATTATTCAAATTAGTTGAAGGCGAGAATGGCCATCTATAACCTTTCTGGAAAGGCAGATATATGGTGGCAAGACTTGAAAAGGGTCAAGGGGATCAAAGAAAAAGAGGTCAATTGGAGTACTTTTAAAAGATACTTCAAAAAGAAATTTCTGTCCGAATAGTACTATGAGGAGAGGGCCAAGGAATTTTATGAATTAAAGCTAGGATCTATGACGATGAAGGACTTAAACAGTAAGTTCTTAAGTCTGTTGAGATATGTGCCGTATTTTGTTGAAGAGAAACCTAAAGTACAGCGGTTACTTAGCTGCCTGCCATATCATATCAAGGACAAAATCGAATATGATAACCCCAAAACTCTAGAAGAAGCTATGCGAAAGGCTAATTTCTATTTTGAACAGAATAAAAAGAAAGAAGGGATAGCCAACTGGAAGGCTAAAAAGAACAACAATCAGCTTGAGTACAGGAAAAAGGAGTTTGTACCCCAGAAAAATTTCAAGAATAATAAAAACAGAAACCATTTTAATGGTAAAAACTTCCAGGGAAGCAAAAATGGAATTGCTAATAATTCCAGTAACTTCAAGGGAAGCAAGGAGGTTTCTAACAATCATGGAAATTACACTAAGAATTTTGAACGAAAGGAGCCTGTTAAGTGCTGGGAATGCAATGGCCCACACTATGCATCAGTTTGCCCGAATCGGAAGAAACCAAATGGCAATATTCATACTATACAAGATGAAATGACTGTTGGAGACTTTGCAGGGACTATGCCCCGAATCAACGCAGCGTTGGAGAACCGCCAAGCTGACTATCAAACTTCCATGGTGGAAGTAGGAGGTATGATTAACAAAATCCCTGTAACTATTTTAATAGATCCAGGTGCTAGTCTTAGTTATATTTCACCCCAGCTAGTAGAAAAATGTAATCTGACTGTTGAAAGGTTTGATAATTCTTGGTCAGTACAACTAGCTACTAGGGTAAAAAGGAAGGTAAACTGTTATGTTAAGGAATGTGCTCTAGATATGAAGGATTTTAGAACTATTGTTAAATTAAATATTTTGCCACTTGGCTCGTATGACATACTTATTGGTATGGACTGGTTAGAACAGCATAAGGTAGTTTTAAACTGTTTTGATAAAACTTTTACCTGTGTAAAGAACAATGAACAGCCTGTAACTGTTAAGGGTATTCCTAGGAAAACTGTAATCAGGCAGATTTCTGCTTTACAACTTAAAAGAGCAGTCAGAAAAGGGTGCAAAGCCTATGCTGTAACTATTACAGATGAGGCAGTTAAATCTGATTTAAGCAAGATAACAGTCGAGGATATTCCGATAATGAATGAATTTACTGATGTTTTTCCGGAGGAAATTCCAGGATTACCTCCCAAGAGAGAACTGGATTTCACAATTGAACTGGTACCCGGTGCTGTGCCCAATTCAAAGGCTCCGTATCGTATGAATATTTTGGAGCTTAACGAATTAAAAACCCAGTTAAAGGAATTAATATATAAGAATTATATTCGACCCAGTGTGTCCCCTTGGGGAGCACCAGTAATCTTTGTTAAAAAGAAGGACGGAACTATGCGACTTTGCATAGATTACCATCAACTAAACAAGATGACAATTAAAAACAGATATCCGTTGCCTCGCATAGATGATCTGTTTGATCAGCTACGTGGAGCTACGGTATTCTCTAAGATAGACCTGAGATCGAGCTATCATCAGGTGAGAATTAAAGAAGAAGACATTTTCAAAACAGCTTTCAGAACGAGGTATTGACATTATGAATTTGTCGTAATGCCATTTGGGCTTACTAACGCCCCAGCCGTCTTTATGTGCCTAATGAATAACATAATGCATAAATACTTAGATAAATTTGTTGTCGTATTCATCGATGACATTTTAATTTATTCTAAGAATGAAAAGGAGCATAAAGAACATTTACAGATAGTCTTACAAGAACTACGAGAGCAGCAGCTCTTTGCGAAGTTCAGTAAGTGTGACTTCTTCAAGGATGAAATTCAGTACTTAGGTCACGTAGTGACTAAGGAAGGGATTTTAGTTGATCCTGAAAAGATTCGGGCAATCGAAGAATGGCCAGTACCAAAAGACGTAACAGATGTTAGGTCCTTCATGGGAATTACCGGTTATTACCAGAGATTCATAGAAGGCTTTTCAAAAATAGCCAACCCAATCACTTTCTTGCAAAAGAAAGGCAAGAAGTTTGATTGGAACTTGAAGTGTGAAGAAAGCTTTAAGAAATTAAAGACCTTATTGACGACCGCGCCTATTCTAAGAATAACAGATCCTAATAAGGATTTCATGGTTTGCACTGACGCTTGTAATGATGGTCTAGGTGGAGTGTTGACTCAGGATGGGCATGTCATTGCCTATGAGTCCAGGAAGCTGAAAATTCATGAAAAGAATTATGCCACTTTTGACTTAGAATTAGCTGCTGTTATTCATGCTTTAAAGATATGGCGACACCACTTAATAGGAAGAAAGTTTACTTTAATGACTGATAATAAGGGTCTGAAATATCTTTTAGATCAGCCTAACTTAAATGCAAGGCAAGCAAGATGGTTGGCCTTCTTAAGTGAATATGATTTCGAAATTCAGCACATAAAAGGAAAGGAAAATAAGGTGGCTGATGCTTTGAGCAGAAATGCAAGGCTGAATTTTATATCAGCTAGCAGCACTTATACCTCTGATTTAAATGAACAGTTGTCTGAAGTGATAAAATCAGATGAAATTTATCAAAAGTTACAAACTACAACTAAAGAAGAACCTACAGAAAGTTTAATAAAGGGTTATAGCCTAAACAAAGATGGATTTTTATTGTTTAAGGACAGGCTGTATGTCCCTAATGTATCCAAGGTTAAATTACTAATTCTGGATGAAGTGCATAAAACCCCTTACTCAGGGCATCCAGGCTACTAGAAGACTGTCACCATGTTGAGAAAAGATTATTTTTGGCCTAATATGAAATCTGAAACAGCTGGGTATATAGCTAGATGTTTGGACTGTCAACAAGTAAAAACAGAGCATCAACATCCAGCGGGGTTATTACAACCTTTGCCTATTCCTAGTTGGAAATGGGAAATAATTAGTTTAGATTTCATTACCGGTTTACCCAGAAATCAAAATCAGAATGATTCTATTATGGTGGTAGTAGATAAATTGAGTAAATCAACACATTTTATTCCTGTTAAAACCACTTACAAGGCGGAAAATATAGCTGATATATTTCTGAAACAGATTTTTAGGTTACATGGGGTCCCAAAAGTTATTATTTCAGACAGGGATCCTAAATTCACAGGAAATTTCTGGAAATCCTTGTTTAAAGGATTAAACACAACACTGAATTTCAACACTTCTTTCCATCCTCAGACGGACGGACAAACGGAAAGAGTTAATCAGGTATTGGAAGATCTGCTAAGAATGTATGTTAAGGATCAACCAGGTAAGTGGGAGGATTACTTATATTTAGCAGAATTTGCATACAATAACAGTTATCAATCGTCAGCTAAGTTGAGTCCTTTTGAAATTCTGTATGGACGCAAATGTAACACTCCTATCTCTTGGAATAATCCAGTAGATAGATTAGTGTTAGGTCCTGAATTATTAAAAGAAATGGAACAGATTGTGAAACAAGTGCAGGAAAATTTGAAGATTGCCCAGGATCGGCAAAAGAGTCAAGCAGATTTGAAAAGAACTCCTAAAGAGTTTCAGGTGGGTTTACATGTGTTCATAAAGGTAAGACCAAAAAAGAGCTCCCTAAGATTGGGGAGTTGTGCAAAATTAGCGCCACGTTACTGTGGTCCGTTTGAAATTTTATCTAGGATTGGTCAAGTTGCTTATCAGCTAGCATTACCACCTAATTTAAAAGTGCACAATGTTTTTCATATTTCTGTTCTGAAAAAGTATGTTCATGATGCTACTCATGTTATTGATTGGAACATTGTACAGGTAGAACCAGAAGGGGAAGTTCTGGTGGAACCGGATTGTATCCTCAGGAGGAGGGAAATTACTCTGCGGAACCGCACAATTGGACAGCTGGAGGTGCAATGGAAGCACCTTAGTCCTGAAGAAGCTACCTGGGAACTGAAAAGTAAGATGCGGGAAGCATACCCAAATCTATTCCAGCAGGTGGTTGAGGATGAGGAATAAGTAACATCGAGGATGATGTTACATTTTAAGGGGGTGTGTATGTCACATACCCCAATTTTGTAAAAATAATGTAATCATTTTATTATATTCCTGAGACATTATGTTAAATTTAATGCTAAGTAGGAATTGATGACTCAGCAGAGTCACTAGAAATGGAATGTAAATCAGAATATTTTATTATTAATAAATAAATTATGGAGACAACAGCATGGGAGAGCTGTTAAAAGAGGTTACTGGTCAAACTGGTGGATGGAACTAGGTGGAAAGGCAAAAGACAAGTGGCAGCATCCTCAAACACTTCCTAAGTTGCAGGTGGCAACTTCCCTATATTTGGGGTCATGATTCCCCAAGAAAGTGGAATTTGAGCAGGTGGCTCATTAATGACAGTTAACCCAACAAAGACCTAGGCAATCTTTTAAATAGTACTCAATGAACTGAGCTGGGGGTTCAATGGTTCTGGAGGGAGAATACATTCAGGTGAATGCTATTCAGGAGTCCCATTGAGGAAGAGGGAAATACAGTAAGGAAGTTGCTTGAGTGGGATGCTGCAGTAACTTGGTTCCTGTATAGCTGTTTGGCTGAGTGAATTATTCTGCTGCACCTAGTTCCAGCCAGGGAGATCAGAGCAAGCTCGGGGGTCCTGAGAAGTGCTGTCTGGGCACTCTCCAGGAGTTGGTAGGGAGGAACAGCCTCCCATTGCTGTTGTTGTCCTCAGATTAAACAGGTTCTGCTATTTATTGCTTTATGTTTATTAAGTATAATTGAATGTCTGTTATGATTATCATCTATTTGTCTGAATAATATTAGTTTAGTAAAAGATAATATCCCAGAATATCAGTAGTAAGATTTTAAATAATTACTGTGTCTTCAGCATCCCTTCATAGCATTACTTCAGTACTGATAAGGTATTTTCATGCATGCTATACAATAGTAATATCGCAAGCAATAGTTTATTATTGAAATTTTCAAGCCTAGTTTAATTGTAATAGTTAAATAGATAAGTAGGGTTTATGTTTACAGTAAGTATTCTCGGGGGATACAACTTGTTTAAACAGTCAAAGGAAACAGTATTAAGATGTAAGTAGATATATTACAGTATCGATAGCATTATTAATATCGTTGCAGAACTTTTGTAGCCACAGTTATATTATGTATGTCAGGGTACAAACCTTAGACAGAGTTTGACCAGTTTTAAATCTAATATTTAAATCAAACACAAACCCTAGCTAAAGTTTATCCATTCATCACCTATCAACAAAACGATTATGTAGAAAACCCTAACAGAACTGCATCATACGGAATTTACTAAAAGATAAATAACTAGTTATTGTTTTAGGAACATAAAATCAACAGAACCATATCTAGCTCATTATCAAGCTTAAACCTTAACGTAATATTCTTCTCTTGACTCCAAAATATCAACAGAGTTACAATTATAAAACCTATTTATTGCTTTAAAACCAAAAGAATAGAAGAACAGTAACTTAGCTCATTTATCGAGCTCGACAGTAAGGTAATATTATTTTTCCTTTACCCTCAAACAACAACATAGTTGAACTCGAATGACAGAAAGTAAAAACTAACCCACATCACCACTATAAGATTTAGTTTAAACCCTAACTCTCCAGTTTCTACAACAAGAAATCACCAGCAGAGATTTGACCTAGTTATTAATTTGTTTTAACAGTAGAATAAAAAAACAGAACAGTATCTAGCTCGAGATCGAGCTTAAACAAAATAGTTTTTTCTTCCTTAAACTTCCATTCTTATCCACAGAATCGTAATCGTAACAACAAAAACAACATTTAAACAAAACCACCACTGTCATTTGGGATTGAACCCTATCAATTCAGACTCTACACGTAATTAAACATTAAGAACTAAGATAACGATTTCACCTACAACCGCGTTACCATTTCACTCGATAAGTGTTGTAGAAATCTAAACTTTCCTACCACTGTACATAGCATCGAATTAAAGGAAAACGTAGACATTAAACAAGCCATCATACAGACAACACTTTATATTAAGATTAATTTTCAAAAACCTGGGAGTTAACCCAAAAACCTTTTTAAGAAGTGTTGTAACAAAACATAAACACCCGAGGCCGTAACCTCACCTTTAGAACAGGTTCACAGCCTTTGTTCTCTTCAACCTTACATTACATTTCATCTGTAGAAAAACCTAAGTGCCAAAAGGAGACTAAAAAGCTACCAAACCGGCTGAAGCCATAACATCCAATTACAACATAGGGTTTCAACCCTTAATATTTCATTTAAACATACAGATAAACGATTGTGCAAGGCTGTGGTGATCACTGTATCATTTCAGTCAAACCGAAACCCTAACCATATAGACAACCAACAAGGAGGAGGCGCCACGATGAAGACCAGGCTTACCTGGGAAATCAACCAACTGCCTAGGCTTGTGCCATCCAAGCTGCAAGTGGGCCGAGACCTGCAACAATGGAGTGGTACCAGTTAAAAACAAATTTTTAGGTTAAATCATTTCTATTAACTGGAAAACAAAAGAGTGATCCGTAACTTACCAGCAAATTCGAAAGAAGCTCCACATACAGTATTTTTCCTGTCAACTCCGCGCAGAGGATATGTTAACCATCCCTTGTCATCGATAGAGTGAGATGGCAGAAGCAACGAATGCCTTCCACGATGGGAACCTTGACAATACCAGGTCAAACGATACACTCACGTCCAGATAAGGTCAGCATTGGCAATACAGGTAAACCCTAGATACTTATTAAACTCATATTTGCCAACAGCAAGGTATAAGGAATCCTCAAACGATATAATGGACAAGCACGAAGGTTGGAGCAGTAAGGAAACTGCTAACACACAGTAATAGTAGCACAGATAACCCTAGCTTCCTTTCAATAACCTCTGGGCCGATAACAACAAGATATAATAACTCCCACACAGTACAGATGACAAACACGAAGGGATAGGCAGCATGGAAGCTGTTTTCTTCAGTGCCTCAGCGAAGTTCGGACAGGAGGGTTTCACAGAGCGACCAAGCCCGAAGGCAATGGAGGAATGACAATGTAGGGTTTTAGTCAACGCTTAAATATCATCTACACTTGGCGCAGATACAACCACGTAGCCTTTTAATATTACCATGCAGTGGGTCGACTTCCATAGTTCTACAACGGAGATTTCCAACAATTGATTGCAAATTAAAATGATAACATGGATATTCCATTAGGGTCGTGACCCATAGTTTAAACTGCTATTTATAATCCATGATTCAAATCATTGCCATCGAGCTTTGTATTGTGAACATTATCACTTGCCCTATAAACCAACAAATCATGCATTTGTCATTAGTGTCCAAGGATTTCGATGAGAATATCATCCTTTGTTGCCAACTAAAAATCATAGTAAGGGTAACAAAAATAATGCACGGTGATCATAATGGTTGCATTATCATAGCTTAATTACCATACTTTTAACAAGCAAAGCATTACAATAATGTTTTAAATTCTTGTCTAGTATCGATCCAAACTTGAATTATCAATCCATTGCATTATAAACATCATTTAAAATCCAGTCTTGGAGTATTCTAGACATAAAGAAAATGTATTTGCATTAGAAAAGTTAATAGAGATAAGGATGCAATGCAAGCGCCTTTTTGGTTGATAAAAACCTATCACGACATTCCCAATCACCATAACCTCATGTGCAAGACATAGATCTTTACCTTAAGTCTATGAGTAATGAAATGAGATTGGATTTAGAGGTTACATTCAGTCCTTCTCTAGGTGACTTCCACTTGAAGGATTCCAGATACATAATTCTTAACCTTGGATCAGAGTTACGCTAGATTATTTCACTTATCTTTACGATACAATAACAATCATTCAACTGTTTCAGATTTCTTATAACAATTAAATGAGTTTACTCAAGATAACTTATAATTTCTGAAACATTGACATAAGAATAATTTTTGCAACTCATACAAATCCTGAGATGTTAAGAGGAGACTTGTAAATGATAGAATATCTAGTTAATGCTAAAAAAAAGTAAGTTATTTTTCACTGTGCTAATTATGAAGCATATCTGCAATACAGTAACATCATCAAGAACAATTATTCCACGGAGTTGTTTAATTCATGGATACTTCAGAAATATAGTTATCATATTCTCTAGTAGTATCTAATTCAATAACAGTAAGAACAGAAGAAGGTCATAGGAAGAGTACTACCTTCAAACACCTGATAACCTGGTTAGCATGCTTAGACTTTTTATTGGGTGATTTTGGTACAGCTAAATGGATTATAATACTTTAAAGATTTAATTGTAGTGACCCGCACATTACCTGTATATCTGTAAGAGAAAGACAGTTTGATGCATTAGCTCGAAAGCTAAGTAAGCCCAGTCTGCTATGGCAACTCCCCCTTGAGGTTGCAAACCAGTAAAACAATCAGTAACAGAAAAGAGAAACCCATAACAACATTTAAGTATAACAAAGGATCATTCAGACACATTTACAATCACGTAAGTTAAACAAATAGTTAAATGACTGCATTTAATAACATTATTTGCTATCTTAAAAATTTTAAATTTTTCGGAAATTTTTGGGTTTTGACAAGCTTAGTCGGTCACGATTCTTGCAAACACTGATAGTGATATCTAATCATAAGGCAAAATTTTCTCCTATGATTTTTGGGGGCCTTTGAGCAGTACATTCATCTCCGTGTAAATACCAGCAGAGGCATCCGAGACAGATGAATGAACTCTTCTAGTCGAGTCTCGATATTAACCATTCACATGGCGAAAAAGGAAGTGACACACCATATCACTTACCAACATGAATCTCCATGTCCCACTTCTCAATGATGAAGTAAATATTAATTGGAAAGTGATCAAGACACTTGCTCCAACAAGAACCTTGATAATTGTGTTCATTTGGTTTCCTGACCAACTCACTCTATTGAGTCTCGATTGAAGCCCAGAGCTACCTAAGCCCTAGCATGAGCTCCATACCCCTATCCAACACCATAACTCTAGCATGTACCAAAGCATTAAAGAAGGTAGAAATATGAAATTGAAATAGACTCGAGACTCGACTGCCACACTGGAAATAGGTGTAGCGTGAGCAGGGGATGGTGAGTTTGGAAATTGGAATAATGATAAACAAAAGTTTAAAGTTTAAAATAACTTCAGTTTAAAACTTTCAACTTTCATAATCACATTTAAAAAATCCAATAACCATTTGTTTAACCAGAGTTCCAAATCCACTTTCATAATCACATTTCCAAATTCCAATAACCATTTGATAACCATAGTTCGAATCCATATTCCCTAATTCCAATTATGTGATTACATTCGTTATTAATACATTACTTATTCACCTTACAGAGTCTCATTCAATTATGCTCCAAGATTCCAAACAGTGGGACTAGCCATAGTTGGTGAAATCATGAACCCGAGGCTAGTAGCACAACCACCTTACATTATAGCACACATCCCATCCAACAAGCGATAATTGTTCAATACAATAAACCAAACATGGCTTTTCAAAACATGGTTTTGGAATATTTGAACCCTCAATTTTTAAAATGTCAACTATAAAATATTTGGTGATCTTTTTCTAAAAAAATTTCAATTTATAAAGATTTTATATAGTTTATATAATAATTTGACAATTTTTAGAGTGAAAAATTTTACCCCAGCAAAATTGGGTGAAACAGGGCTTTACAAAATGCAAATTGACAAATCTATTTTTGGAAAAAAAACATGGAAAAATAGCCCATGGGCTAAATTTCGCCCCTAAAATTTTCCTTTGGCTATGGTTAAAGCTCATAATGGTAGCAGTGCGTTGCATGGATTTGTCGGAGATCTAGCGGGAGCACCTTGGATTGTATGATCGCTCATTTGACAAAGATGCTTGCAGAGTTGGCTTTGTTGCAGAGCTATTAGGTAAGGCCAGTCGCAACGCATATTAGATGAATGTTCTTCTCCGATACGAAGGACAATAGATTCTCCAATTTTTTCCTTGCCAATGTGGTTCCCAATGGATTGGTCACGAGGATTCCTTTTATAGTAATATTCCACTGCTTGGCTTCATGATATGCTTCTTCAAGCACACTAGATGTAACCTGGAATTTTTTTTCTTCTGTGGCAATGGACTCGGATGATTTCCAAGCTGATGGAGATTCTGCATCAAAATATCTCTGTCGAAACTGCACTTAAAATTACTCCTCAATACAAATATCACTTCCAAGGTTTCCAACATATTAAATAATAAATTCAATTTTGAAGAAGACGTGCTAGGTTACCTTGGATAATATGGAGTTGGAACAAGAAACACCTCCCCAGGGTTTGCAAGATAGAATGTAAGCATCTCATTGGGTGTCGTTGCTCTGACAGTAAGCACAATATGATCTAGATCAAATCTGACTTTTCCACCCCTCACCTGTTCCATGAATCTTTCTAGTGCCTTTACAAAATAAGAAAATGAGAACAATTTCAATAATCTTAGAATTTGTGTTTAATGTTAATGAATAAAAAATGGCTGAGAAACCACTTTATATATATATATATATCTATATATATATATATATATATATATATATATATATATATATATATATATATATATATATATATAAACCTACTGTTAACACCTAAAAAGTGCTCACTAGCTCATTCCCTTACTCACATGACCCATTTGTCCACTTTTCCACCATCTGAGCCTCTGAAACCAACAAAAGGTCACCAAAAGACCTTAGTACACCCCTTTTTCCATTAAAAAAGATTATTTTTCCAAGAAAATCATAAAAAACCCTAAAAAAGGGTCCAAATTCCCAAAAATATTAAAAAGGGAATTAAAATATTATTTTTATTCAAAAAAAAGGAAAAAGGAGGGAAAAGTACCTAAACCATGTTGGTTTCCACAAAACCACAAATGGTATTCCCCACCACCAAAACCTATAAAAAGGTGGTAGGGGCTCCTCATTTCACATCCATCCATTATCTCATCCTTATGCTGCTGAAATCTCCCCTGAGCATTTTAGCCATTGCAAACCACATTGGAGAAGAGACCATTGGAGATTGGAGTTGCTCATCCTTGGAGCCATTCAACCTCACCATTAGAGGTATTGATTCCGCAAGCACTTGCTTGCCTCATTCTTTCAATACAAATTTATTATTCTTATATGTTCTTGTTCTTGATTTTAAATTATCTTTTTTATTTGCTTAATATCTTTGCTTAGATCCATGATTAGTCTTGTTTAATTAGTTTATTGTTATTTATTTCCATTGAAACTGCTGCTACTAGTTAGCAGGTGCCCATAGCACTAAGCCTGGTTGCAAAACCGGGCCAACAGTTTTTGGCGACTCCGCTTTGGTTTGAACTATAGATCTCTAGTTTTGCCTTTAATTTTAGTTTTTTATGAGTTTTTAACCTTTAGATCCATAGATCTGCCATCTTAGACAGCAGATCCATTGCTGCTCGGAGTTTTGGCCCCATTAACAGCCCGAAATTCTTGATTTTCGGGTTCGTTTCTCGGTTTCCGTGCACGGCTTCCGCCTCGTGGCTTTTTGCCAAACAGTCGCGCGGTCCATCGCGACTTTTCTGTGTTTTTCCACGCGGTCCATCGCGGCTTTTTGCCAGATAGTCGCGCGGTCCATCGCGACTTTTCTGCATTTTTCCGCGCTGCACACCGCGGCTTCGCGGCCAATTTCCGCGCTGCCCATCGCGACTGTGCGGCTAAAACCCGCGCGGTCCATCGCGACTGTGCGTCCAAAACCCGCGCGGTCCAGCGCGACTGTGCGACAGAAACCCGCGCGGTCCATCGCGGCTTTTCTGTCAAAACCCGCGCGGCTGAATTTTTCATTCGGCCATCTCGATTTTGAATTTTTTTTTTTTTTTTTACTGTACTTTCTGCCCATAGCACATTTTTTACAGTATTAAATTCTGCATATTTTACAGCTTTGAAAAAATTTCTACTATTTAAAAAGCATATCTAGAAGTCTTTTTAAAAATTTTCAAGAAAGTGAAAGAAAGACTCATTTTGCATTTTCATCTAGATTCAAATTTTTTCCCTATTTATTTCTTTAAAATCTTGCCCATAGCAATTTTTCTTGAACGAAGAAATCCATTTATTTCTTTTTAAAAGAAGTCTATTATTTGCTTTCATAAATCCAAAAAATCCATTGTTTTTTGAGTTATTTTTTGAAAAGCATTTAAATTCCTTTTAGTGAAAAAGTCATAAATATTTGCTTTTTATTTTCAAAAAATCCTTTATTTTTTGAAAATTTCCTGTAAAGCATTTAATTTTTTCAAGTTCAGTTTACAACACCTCACGTGCACTCACACGATCACTTAATTGAACTAAGCCTTAAAACGTACCCTAATTTGAACACACTTTTAACCCCACTTGGGGAACACTAAAAGAATTCTTGTAGCTAGGTAGTATTGGGGGGATAGGTGTTCCAATAACACCCCTCAGTTCTTACATCTGAGACATAGAAGTTGTCCAATTAGGGAGCTAAAATCTCTTAGTACTTTTTGGCGCGGTCACAACCGGTTTGTGGGAAGGCCTCTCCCTTAGGAGGGTTGAAGTCGCGAGGATGGTTCCAGAAGCCTGAGTGGAATACCGAAATCCATTCAGTAACCGAAGGGCTACCATTCACAGTTCTCGGGATATCCCTGTATTGGGATATTGCGATCAAAGGACCAAACGGCAGATTTACCTTTTCTCGACGCGTCATGAACGGAGTATCCTAGTAGCCTGTCTTTAGGATTGATTACCCGGTGTCCCTCCCGGTAGGGGGATATCTAGCCGTTGTCTCAACATTCATATTGTCTGACTTGGATTTCATCACCTTGCAGAGGATATCGTCTGTTTGAGTCACAATACTTTTAGATTAGGTGTTTGCATGATTCAACCCACCCTTGGTCTAGTTACACCTATTTTTTATAGAAGCCGTTTGCATGTTGGTACTCTGACCACTTGTTGCATTCCTCCACTTATTGTAGCACAGCTGCTAGAATAAGTGCCGTTTTTGAGGATTGATTTTTGGCCTGAGAGCCTTCTTTTTTCACTCCCCTTCTTGCACCCTTGGTTGCATTAGGGTTTTGAGTCTTTTTTTTTTTAGATATATGACCACCTGATACTTAAACAAATTTTTACATAAAAACCTTCATTCTCACCATTGAGAATTTTAGACGCTCTCGTCGTCTACAGGGCGAACTCCCAGAGTTTAGTCCACTTGGCTCTCCACGTCACGGACGCAGAGCCTTATCCCTTGATTCGACACATCGTCAATCAACTACACAGTCATCCGATTCTGACACACCTCACTTCACTTTTGATTTGGAGGTAGAATCCGAAAAACCCACAGAGTTACCACCAACCACCATTATGGCTGGAACACCATTTGATCCATTGTTTACAAGCACCATAGGAGAGACATCTACAGACCCTTCTGTGGTGGTGCCATCCATGGCAACTACCACCCCCTGGGTATGCCCAACTTGGGTAACACTCCACATTTAGGAATTCCCAACACAGGGCCACCACCTGTCATGGGTATACCCAACATAGGGGTCACACCCCCTCTGGTTTCCACAAACCCTATCCCAGGAATCCCCACTGCTATTCCCAACCCAAGTGTAACCCATGTTGCACTTGGAGGCGCTGGCCCATACCAGACTACACCTATTGGAGGGCACATACCCTCCATACCTAACATACCTTTAGGCACTACTGGACCCCTACACCATACCACAATGGCTAGGCATGTCCCCGCTCCAGTTACCACACCTGCTAGCCTACCATACATGGAAAGTCTGAACCTGCCAGACTTAGCTAGGCTAACAAATGACCCCATCAGACATGATCCTGCGTGGCCCCATATGCCCACTAAACTTCCCTCTGACATCCCTAAGTTTGAGGGTAAGGCAGGGGAAGACCCCCAGAACCATATCATGTCCTTCCATTTATGGTGTTCCTCCAAATCCATAGTGGACGACTCAATCCGCCTTCGGCTCTTACAACGCACCTTCACTGGCTCTGCAGCCAAGTGGTATATCGAGCAGCCCCATGGGACGCATGCCACCTTTACCTCCCTTGCCTCGACCTTCCTCTAGTTTTTTCAGTTACCTGTCCGCTATGATGTGGGCGTTGAGATCCTACTGTCTTGCAGACAAACCACGGCCACCCACATCACTGACCACATTCATGAGTGGCGTCGACGCAGAAGCCTCTGCAAAATTAAATTAGACGACCGTATCTTTTTAGATTGGTTTCTAAAATCCCTCCTCCCTCTTATTGCGAAGGATGTGGCATCTGAAAGACCCCAGTCTGAAGAAGAGGCCATCCTCAAAGCCCAACAGTTTGATCTCATCTATGCCCAATCGGGTTATCTATACACCATCATACCCGACGCCCCACGAGGTGACTCTTCACGTGGTGACGCACCGGGGGCATCACATGCCGCTGATGGCATCTTTGGCCAAATCACCCCACAACCTAAACCTTTCAGCATGGTGAGCACCATGCCCGCCCCAGACCTCTCTAGGGCTACATCCAGTTCCGGAGCAACAACTTCTTATGCTCCAACAAGCCAGACCCATCACATTCATGGACCCTCTTGTCCACAACATTGTTATGGGAAAACGCCATCAGCGTATGTACCTCCTACATACTATGCTCAACCTACTACACAGAACCCCATTCAGTTCTCACCACAACCGTTGCAGTACCCACAGCAAACTGCACCAGCTAATCTACCACATCTAATAGCTCAGGGGTACCAACAACCCCAACAGGCAACTGGACCACCTCCAGCTCCACCTGCATACTACCCACCGCAACCTGCTCCCGCACCTGCGGCTCCCCAGAATCCCCCTAATGCTCAAGGGCATGTGTACGCACAACAACAACAGCCCCAATACCAAAATAACCAACGCAACCAGGGTGGGCAACCAAACCGCGGAAGAGGACGTAACCGTGGAAACAACCAAAACCATAACCAAGCTCCACAACCTACCCATCCTCCGCAAAACAATAACGCGGCGCCTGCTCACCAGAATCCTGATCGGCCACCTAAGCAAACCAAAAATGCTAATTTACGAACAAACCATCCTTGTTCCATTTGCGGTGTCTATGGCCACTATACCCACGCTTGCCCACATCTGGAGCGAGCTCGACAACTATGGACAGATGACGCCCATCGTCAAGGGCAGGCAGCTCCTCAGCCGCCACCCAACCCCCCACCACCTCCACAACAACCTTTGGTACTACAAAACCCTTTTCCAACACAAGGAGTGGTGAACACTCAGCCGTTAGCCCCCCCACAGGGCAACGTGCAACCACAACAAATTACTTACGCAGCTCCGGACCAACCCATGTTTGATTCAGGCACCCACCATTTATTGATGATGTCCACTGCCGACGTCAATATCCAAACCCGTCGGAATCAATACGGACCGACTTCTGAAGCCCCCCCCGCCGAAAAGGATACTAATGCTCATCCCACTGATCAGACATTGCGTATACCTCAGGTTCCACTCGATGGCGCTTCTAAAGCACCTCGCTTCCCCCTTCTCCGAATCAACAACAACCCCAATGCACGGGCTGCGTCCAATTACAACATTGTAGATGACTTAGCTCAATCTCCCGCAGCCATGTCTGCGTTAGAAGTCTTAAAAAACTGTCCTACTCAGCGCAAGACTTTACTTTCTGCCATTGGGGCGATTGACCCAAATGATTTGAAATTGATGACCTTTGATTTAGACCAGTCTGAACCACGGCTGCCTTCCACCATAGCAGTCCAAGTTTCCGTTTCTATTCGGAATCTTGTCATCCATCGATGTATCATCGACGAGGGTGCCTCCACATGCGTCATGTCCACATTTGTTTGGCAGAAGTTGGGATCCCCTACTCTCCAGCAATCCACCACTGCATTGCGGGCCTACGACGGCCAGTCAGCTCAACCTCAAGGTTTACTACCCAAAGTGCCCATCCAATTAGGTGGGAAAACTGTGCTCATCGACATAGAGGTCATTAACGCCCAGCTCAATTATAACCTTTTACTTGGCCGCAGTTACATGTACGCCATGAAAGCAATTGCCTCATCCGTTTTTCGTACCATGATGTTCCCCCATGAGGGACGCGTGGTCAAAATCGACCAACTCACCTACTATGATCCCAATGCCCCTGCAGCACCCTAGAATGTTCTTCCCATGATTGAACAACCCACTTCTAGTGCAACTACCTCCTTTGTGTCTTCCGTGGGACTCGGACTTTATTCGGATACACCAATGACCTCTATATTCCAGGCCATTCCACCACCGTCACCGGAGACCCATGTCGCAAACCTCTGTACTCTTTCACAGAATACACAAACATCCGGTAGTCAACCACCATTGATCCCCAGTCACATTGGTGTTACACCCATCCACACCATCCCTTTCCTATTTCCTCCTTCGGGTGTAGTAAGCGCCCCGGTTATGGCTACCCTTAGTCTACCCGGGTTAACATTGGGATTACCCGTGTGGTATATTCCGCCTCCTGTTCGACCGCCGACACCAAACGTCATCCTCCAACCGGTACAACCTATTGTTACCACAAATCAACCTCCTCCTGGTGTCGCAATCCCTTCGTCGTCAACGAAACCTCCTCCTAACCTCAATATCCCTTCGTTGTCAACAAATCCTCCCCCTCCTATCAAGCCCACTGGGGGCAGAGGTCCACAACCATACACTGCTATACCACCTCCTAAGGCAGTTAAACCCCCACCGGTGTTTTGAGCCCCCCCTAAATGCTCGTTGTGCGATGAGATAGGCCATCCAACTCATCAATGCCCACACTTACCGGCACTCCAAGAGCATATGAATATGTTGGACGATGACATCAGCATCCCAGTAGTTAGACTAGAGCCACCTCTACAGCCTCGCGACAAATCACTGCGCACCAACCATCCTTGTGCTATATGCAGTGTTTACGGCCACTACTCTCACCATTGTCCTGATCTACCCGATTATAGAGCAGCATTGTACGAATTAAACAACGTCGAATTAGAGATATCTCCTCCCCTCATCGAGGAGATCCACCCCCCGCCATCATCCTCATCGGAAGAAGTCAATACAATATATATGATTTCAACAACCTTCAAACTAGAACCCCTTGATTTATGGTCTGACTACTTCAATACTGATGAGCAAATTTTGGAGACACTAACTGCACCCGACTACCCTTGGGATGATATGCATCATCGCTCGTACTTCCTCCCGGAAGCATCTACATCCAACGCATCCAACCAGCTATCGGTCGAATTGAAAGATTTCATACCCACTAAGGTCGATTGGTTAAGGGACCCCATCCCAGCACCGAATGCCTTTGAAGAAGGGAACATGTCGAACATTTCCCCCACTATACAGATAGACATTTCCACAACACCAGGGAAACCTGAGCTCATCTCACTGGGCGCATCTTGCACTCAAGCAGAAACTCAGGCATACAAAAAGCTCTTTCAAGAGTTCCGTGATGTCTTTGCCTGGTCCTATACCGAGATGCCTGGTCTCGACCCCGCCATCATTGAACACCACATTGATACATGGCCTGAGGTACCCCCTGTTCGTCAGAAACAACGACCCATTCACCCTTCCAAGCTACCTGCCGTTAAAGCTGAGGTCGAGAAACTCCGCAAAGCAGGATTCATTTATCCCATTCCGTACACCACCTGGGTGTCGAACCCCGTTCCGGTCAACAAAAAGCAAGGCACCCTTAGAGTATGCACTGACTTCCGTGATTTAAACCACGCTTGTCCAAAAGACAATTTCCCCACGCCATTCATTGACCAACTCATTGATGAGTGTGCGGGCCATGAAGTCCTATCCTTCATGGACGGGTTTTCCGGATATAACCAGATTCACATCCGCAAGGAGGATCAGTACAAGACTGCCTTTACCACCCCATGGGGCACCTTTGCCTATCGCGTCATGCCATTTGGCCTTAAAAATGCTGGTGCCACCTTCCAGCGAGCCATGACCTACTGTTTTCACGACTTGGTCCATATCCTGCGAGTCTACCTTGACGACCTCACAGCTCGTTCCCGAAAATGATCAGACCACCTTAACGACCTCCGGCAAGTTTTCCTGCGTTGTCGCAAATATAAAATCCGCTTGAACCCACACAAGTGTGTCTTTTGCGTCCCGGCGGGCCGGTTGTTGGGTTTCATTGTTTCCCAAGACGGAATCACTGTCGATCCCCTGAAAGTCAAAGCCATCTTAGAACTTCCCCCTCCTCGCACGCTTCGGCAGCTTCAGAGCTTGCAAGGGCGGTCCAATTTCCTTAGGCGCTTCGTTCCTGACTATGCAACCAAAGTTCACGGTTTCTTACGCTTACTCCGTACCCACATACCCTTTGTTTGGGATGAGCAAGCAGACACGGCATTCGAAGACCTCAAGAAAGCTCTCACACAAGCCCCCTTGATATCCCCACCGGATTTCTCTCAAGACTTCACCCTTTATGTCTTGGCATCCGAACATGCTGTGTCCGGAGTTTTGGTCCAAGAAGATGCCTCACACCGAGAGCATGTGATTTATTACGTCAGCCAGACCTTGTCTGGCCCACCTCTGCATTACCCATACGAGGAAAGATTAGCCCTAGCTGTAGTATTTTCCGTACAAAAATTGCGACACTACATCCTACTCAGTCATACCACGGTCGTGGCCGACTCCAACCCCATGGTCTATCTCCTCAGCCGACGGCTCCTTCAGGGTCGTGTCGCTAAATGGGTCATTATCCTCCAGGAATATGACCTTACTTTCAAGACTCCTAAGAGCACCAAAGCCCTCGCGCTTGCTCACCTCATCACCGACCTCCCGTCCTCTTCATCATCACCCGTTATCCAAACGGATCTGATCGACGATCAAATCTTCATCATTTCGTCTGACGACCCATGGTACGGAGACATTTTGATTTACCTTCGCACGCAAAAGTTTCGACCACAGATCGACTGTGACGAACGCCGTCGCATACGACACCATGCCCCCCGATACCTCTTATTAGGGGATGTGCTTTACCGACGCGGCATTGATACCATCCTACGCCGCTGCCTATCCCACAGTGAGGCAGAACAAGTCCTCAATGATTGTCATAGCGGTGCCTGCGGAGGCCATTTCTCCGGCATGGCCACCGCCCAGAAGATCATTCGGGCAGGTTATTTTTGGCCATCACTGTTTACTGATTGCATAACCGCAGTCAAGCATTGCCAGAACTGCCAACTCTTTGCCCCCAAAGCAAGAACCCCCCCCGCCCCCCTTCATCCAGTTATCACCGTCGGACCATTCTGCAAATGGGCCATCGACTTCCTCGACTGCAACCCCCCGTCAGCCGGCGGTCACAAACACATCATTGTGGCCGTAGATTACTTTACCAAGTGGGCGGAAGCAATGCCAACTTATAATTGCAAAGTCGACACTGCAGCACGGTTTTTCTTCAACCATGTTATCACACGATTCGGAGTGCCGAAACAACTAGTCTCTGACCACGGCTCTCACTTCGAAGACGCTGTATGGAAAGAATTATCGACCATGTTGAAATTTGAACACCATTTTTCGTCAGCCTACTATCCCCAAGGAAACGACCAGGTCGAAGCGATCAATAAAATTTTGAAGACCATCCTGCAGCGCACTGTAGACAAACACAAATCCAATTGGCACCACATGCTCTTCCCGACATTATGGGCCTACCGCACCTCGACCAAAACCGCCACCGGTTTTACCCCTTTCCATTTAGTTCACGGTGTCGAATCCATCCTCCCTATTGAGTGCCAGATCCCAGCCTTACATATCGCCGTCGAACTCCTACCAGATACTTCCCCGATCGAGCAACGTTTACTACTCCTAGAGCAGGCCGATGAAGATCGGCGCACCGCCATTCAAAACATGGAAGCAGCTAAACAACGATCGAAACTAAGTTACGACAAACACGTCCACCCGAGAACCTTTTCTGAGGGAGACCTTGTCCTCGCTTACGATCAAGCTCATGATAAAACCGGGAAAGGAAAGTTCGTATCTATGTGGCAAGGCCCCTAAATCATACACACCTGCCTTGGGCAGGGGGCATACATTCTGACCGATTCAGAAGGCAACACCCTACGCAACCCACGCAACGGGTTGTACCTTAAACGATTTTACCCATAGAAAACCTGATGGACACCATCGTCCATTTTAGTATAGGCATACATTTTTTGTTCACAAAAAATTTCCAAAAACCTAAATATTTGTTTTTCTCTGCATGACCATAGATGGAGCCTCTTCCACTCTGCCATGTCGGTTTCGCTGATGGTGCAAGCCGTTGGTCTCCCAATCTCGCCTCCGCAGCTTGGGTAATATACTCCCCTTCACATGAGTTAATTCACATTGACGGAGTATGTTTAGGTGCCGCTACCAATAATCAAGCTGAATACGATGCCGTGACCGGTCTCCTGGCTGCTGCTCTCCAAATGAGCATCCGTCGCCTCAACGTTTTCTTGGACTCACAGCTCCTAGTTTCCCAGCTCAACAATGATTACCAGGTACGCGATCCTTGCCTTTTCAGAAAATTCCTGTGCACTAAACAAATGGTTAGACAGTTTGAATCCATTACATTCACACATGTCCCAAGACACCTCAATAGTATAGCAGATAATATGGCCAACAGCGTCCTCGACTGGCACACCAATCACATCATGTCATATCCATAAACAAAAAAATGCATCCATGTGCCTCCACGGGCATAAAACAAACAACCAAATAATGCATCCATGTGCATAACATGTGCCTCCATGGGCATACAGAAATCAACAAACATACTGCAACCACGTGCATAACAGGTGCCTCCACGGGCATATACAAAAGACAAAGGTGCATCCACGTGCATACACGACAATATATCCAAATATATATCCACATATATATATAAATCAAATAGTCAACATGTCATAAGTGCCCTCAGCACCCGATATACAAAAGATACATCTGTCATACAAAAAATACTTCCCCATATGCTCATCAACATTTGGGGGCAGATACAGTATCATCTACTCATCTGGATCCCTAGGATCCTCTGGCTCCTCCTCCGGATCCTCCTCCGCTGGCCCCGCCGGGTCATGACGAACCCGAACTCTCCGCTCTACCGGCCCTGCTGGATCGTCCCGCTGACGTATCCTCCCCTGAGCCGGCCCTACCGGAGCATCCCGATCCCTGTGCCTCGCCACGAACACCGCTGCCCTCAATAAGAGCGACTGCCACTCGGGCGGCGCACCAAAACAACCCTGCAAAATATCTCGATCCAGGTCTCTCCAACCATCCTCGGGAAGCCCAGCTACGATCCGGGCAAGAGTCTGTCGGACACCATCCATGGCGTCATCACGAGGGCCAACCCCTCGCCCACGAGCTGCAAATCCTCCACCACGCGGAGGAGGTACAGGTACAGGTGGATGGGCGACCACCATCGCCCGCCCCTGCCGAGCCACGTAGTCAGGCGGTGGCACTGGACCCACATCTGCACAAAGCAAGTAAGCCATCACATACTATAGAACAAAAAATCATCAATGATAAATCAAACAACATATGATATACTATCAAATAAAACAAAAAACATACCGTGTAAACTCCAGGCCTGTCCTGGGGCACGAGGCATCTTTGGGTCACCTCGGTAGTCCATGCCGGCGTAGGGATAGTCCTCAATCACCAGAGGCATCTGCTCCCACTGCTGATAGAAATCCTCCGTGAAGTAGCCGCGGACACCACCGCCGCCACGGGGCATCATCTGCCCCCACCTCATCATACGAGGCTCACTCGGAAGAGCAGCACGAACAGGTACCCGTGGTCGTAAGGTCGGAACCCGCTCGAAGAAAAAACAGCATAAAAACGAGGCATAACAAAACTCGCCTCCCTCTCTAATGGCCTTGTCCAAATCTCTCCGGACACCAGCCAGGAACATCTGCGCCCAGGCATAATACGTACCCTGAAGAACGGAATCTACAATCATCGTCTGCCCCCCAGACATACGATGTGGTGCAGCAGCACCCAATATCCGCAGCACGCAGGCACCAACAGCTCGCATATCCCACTCACGTAGGGATCTCGGACTAATAGAGCTGTTTACCAAAACAACATCATTGGAACAGAAAGTCTGTAAAAGGTCCTCCATATCTATACCTGGAGGCAACCTCGGCATGATATCGCCCACCTCACCCAAGCGAGGCAACCCAGTCAAAAAAAACACATCCGTGAGAGTGATCTCTAACCTCTCACCCCCAATAACGAATGCACCCTCCGCCGGCACCCACCACTGCACAAGCTTGTTCAGGAGCCGTCTCACTGAACGTATAGGCGGGATCTGAGCGAACTTCAAAAGTCCGCTCATAGCCAGGGTCTGTCTCACCCCTGCATCAGTCTCAATCCTCAGCATGAGATCACCATCGATCTCCCTCTCCCGCCACAAGGACTGAGCTCTCCGCAACATCCTGCCAGGAAAACAGAAGAAATTTTTAGCCCCAGCATAAAAAATTTTAGAAAAATCCCATCGCGGCTTTTACACAAAAAGCCGCGATGCCCATCGCGGCTTTTCCACAAAAAGCCGCGATGACCATCGCGGGATCCATGTAAAAACCCGCGATGAACATCGCGGGTTTTGGCCGGATAGTCGCGATGAACATCGCGACTATCCCCCATGAACTCGCGATGAACATCGCGGGTTCCGACCTCACAGTCGCGATGAACATCGCGACTGTGAGCCTAAAACCCGCGCGGTTCATCGCGGGTTCAGCCCCGAAACCCGCGCGGTTCCACGTTGGAGAGTCAACGTGGAATTTCGCGGCCTTCGGGGACCCGCCGCCAAACAAAAAAGACATAATTGAAAAGGCTAAGGCGAATAGAGTTACCTGCAACTCGCTAAATCGAAAACCAACAGTGAAATCTCCCGGAAATCAAGAAATAGCTCTGACAGCTCTATCAAACTCGCACGTAACAATGAAAAGTCATTTGGGCCCCACGTCCTATTTATAGAAAATCTACCAATTTTCCAACAACCATTGCGGTATCATACGAAGTCCATTTCTCAAACCGTTGGCACCGTTGGGATCAGCACAGCGAGAACTTCATACAGGTTCCTTCCTTTTTCCCGTTTTCACGGGGTCCATTTTTTGACCATTTTTTTAGCCTCTCTCATCGCCTCGGTTTGCGTGCCACATCGGCCGTTCTCCGTTTTCGACGTGCTTTATATAGCCGGATTCAGTTTTCCGCGCTCATGATGATGCTTGAGATCATTTCTCGCTCTCACCTTTAGATTTTTCAGGCATTTTTTCCCATGCCCCCTTCGTCGCCTCGGTTTGCGTGCCACATCGGCTGTTCTCCGTTTTCGACGTGCCTTATATAGCCGGATTCAGTTTTTCGTGCTCATGATAATGCTTGAGATCATTTCTCGCTCTCACCTTTAGATTTTTCGGGCATTTTTTCCCATGCCCCCTTCGTCGCCTCGGTTTGCGTGCCACATCGGCCGTTCTCCATTTTCGACATGCCTTATATAGCCGGATTCAGTTTTCCGCGCTCATGATGATGCTTGAGATCATTTCTCGCTCTCACCTTTAGATTTTTTGGGCATTTTTTCCCATGCCCCCTTCGTCGCCTCGGTTTGCGTGCCACATCGGTCGTTCTCCGTTTTCGACATGCCTTATATAGCCGGATTCAGTTTTTCGCGCTCATGATGATGCTTGAGATCATTTCTCGCTCTCACCTTTAGATTTTTCAGGCATTTTTTCCACGCCCCCCTCGTCACCTCGGTTTGCGTGCCACATCGGCCGTTCTCCGTTTCCAACAATCCTTATGTCACCGGATCCAGTTTTCCGCAAGGATGACGATGCTCGAGACCTTTCCTCGCCCTCATCAATCCATTTTTGTTCGGTATAATTTTACCCCTTTTTCGGACCGAGCAACCCCTTTTTATGAAAAAGGCACTTAGGGAATTTCTGTTAAGCTCTTTTCTGACTCCTAAAACAATGAAAAGATCGCCGAGTAATCTTGCTTCCTTTCATGCTCGATAAACGTATCTGAAAGGGCGTCTACCTGGTATAAGTTTACCCCTTTTCCGGACCTCGTAGACTAACTACGAAAAAGGTATACTCTAGTCACATCGGCTAGAAGAGTTCTCCATCCGCATCATTTTATGCTTTTTCGGGCCTTGGAGACTAAACTACGAAAAAGAATACCAATAGAGTCCACTTACCACTTTCAGACTCCCTAAACATGAAAGAAACTATGAGCATGAGCCGTCCTGGGCTCGCAAAATCCACAGGACCGTACCATTTCAGAGCACACTTTTATCCCTTCTTGGAGCTCATCAAAACTACGAAGAAGGAATCAATGGTGCCTCTTGGCGCCACAACAGATCATGTCTACTCACATAGCAGCTTCCCCATTCTGGTCGCCTTTGTTCAGAGTATTCTGCAGTATGTCACTCTAAAAATCCCTTGAAAGCTACCATCAGCTTCACCCCCCCCGGAGTCAGTACATACCCTTCAGTCCCTAAAAAAGCTATGATCCCTACACCTACAAGTCAGTTCCATCCGCTGCCAGGTCAACCATGTCATCATGCTCTGAACAAAGGAAGTTTGAGTCTACCCATTTTTGACCCATTAATTTCCCGTTCCCACAAGTATGTCAGTCCTACCATCAGTACTACAACACTTCAGTTTTACACCTCGTGCTCCTATCAAGGAAACATCATTGCCTTGTTAGTTGCTGGTCTCCCTCTGTCGACGACAACAACATTGATTCCAGAGGATAGACCTAGAGGTCCCTGTGTCTTGGATTCATTACCATTTATGATGAGTTCCTACGAATCATTTCGAGAGGAATACTTAGTGCCTCTCTGAATGGTTGTTTCTCACATGCTCGACTTCAACACCTTGATCGCATCGTTGAGACTCGCACAGGGTATTGGTCCGTTCAGTTATTAGTCGAAGACCCCGGATACCACCTGACTCCTCCACATTTGAGAGTCTACCTATGGATACAACCAGTTACATTTTTTCTATAGATATCCGGGTTGCGTATGGCGACAGTATTCAGATGTACCCCAGTTTTATACTCCCTCGAGTATACAGATACAAATACTTCCCAGAGATGGCTCACAGTCATTAAGTCCATACAGATGATTGAACACCTTCAGTTTCAACAGTTATTCCAGTGTATCAGTTATTGAGATCAGCCATGATCACGAGTATATCCCACAATAATGTCCCCTCTAGACCATTATGATGTACCAGTATATTTCTTTACGTATTAGATCCCCCTTCTTGGGACTAATTGTTTTGTATATGTCTTGATACGAGCATGGGAATGCCCGCCTCGTCCTTCATCAGAGATTATACCTCATTCATATTGAGGCCATGTAATATTTTTTGTTTTTGCAGTTTCCAAGGGCCGTGGCTCCAGTCTCCAACCGGTCTCTTCTCTCTCCTAAACCCCAGAAAAAAGGACAAAAGAACTATGATGTCTATCGGCCATACGATGAGCTCCTGCCCTCACACATCAGGGGGCAATCTGTTAACACCTAAAAAGTGCTCACTAGCTCATTCCCTTACTCACATGACCCATTTGTCCACTTTTCCACCATCTGAGCCTCTGAAACCAACAAAAGGTCACCAAAAGACCTTAGTACACCCCTTTTTCCATTAAAAAAGATTATTTTTCCAAGAAAATCATAAAAAACCCTAAAAAAGGGTCCAAATTCCCAAAAATATTAAAAAGGGAATTAAAATATTATTTTTATTCAAAAAAAAGGAAAAAGGAGGGAAAAGTACCTAAACCATGTTGGTCAATACCATTTGGTTTCCACAAAACCACAAATGGTATTCCCCACCACCAAAACCTATAAAAAGGTGGTAGGGGCTCCTCATTTCACATCCATCCATTATCTCATCCTTATGCTGCTGAAATCTCCCCTGAGCATTTTAGCCATTGCAAACCACATTGGAGAAGAGACCATTGGAGATTGGAGTTGCTCATCCTTGGAGCCATTCAACCTCACCATTAGAGGTATTGATTCCGCAAGCACTTGCTTGCCTCATTCTTTCAATACAAATTTATTATTCTTATATGTTCTTGTTCTTGATTTTAAATTATCTTTGTTATTTGCCTAATATCTTTGCTTAGATCCATGATTAGTCTTGTTTAATTAGTTTATTGTTATTTATTTCCATTGAAACTGCTGCTACTAGTTAGCAGGTGCCCATAGCACTAAGCCTGGTTGCAAAACCGGGCCAACACCTACCTACCTTTCTGAAGGCATGCAATCCATGGTAATCTTGATGCAGTGCAATGTATCTGAAAGTTGTCTTGCCTTCCTACCAAATTGATGCTTTTGGATGCTCATCCATGTAAGGAGAGAGTCCATAACTAAAAAATGATATTTGACAAATGTTGATTGCGACCTTAAAATATCATAACATGCTAATAGTTTGTGTTGGAATTTGATCTTACTTGGTTCTCAGTTAGGCTCATTTGGATGATACCGGACATATTCGTAAGTGGGTCATATGGATTTTTTTCATACTCCTTCCATCTAGTAAAGTAATGAGACACCTCGCCATGACTTATAGTTGTTTCCATGGTTGAAAGACTCACCGATGAATTCCCTTGTTATTAAACATTGCACAACGTAGTCCATCCTTCACCATAATTCTCTGGAATATTATATAACAATCATAAAACGCTCGATTATCTACTAGAAAACAATGTCGAGATAATTCTTTGGTTAAGAGAAATGAAAAAACCTAATCAAGCTGCCATTTATACGACGATGCAAGTTCAGAAACACTGTCGAGATAATTCTTTGGTTAAGAGAAATGAAAAATCCTAATCAAGCTGCCATTTATACGACGATGGAATCATGGCGCTTGTGGCTGCGAGATAATTACTGGTAATGGCGTTGGAATTCTTCATCATGATTTCTTGGACGAGGTACTTGCACTTCTGCTTATTGTATGTTTCACTACATATGTCTGTCTCTGCATGTTCATATTTCATGTCTGCGATATATATGTAAAAAAGTTTTATGTTTGCATATGGGTGTGTGAATTGAATGATGTCACATGGGATTTGAATTTTGGTGAAATATAGATTCACGACATCAAGACCAATTAGCTAATGCATCAGATAAAGGATTGAATCTTTTTAGGATATGAACACATGTAATAAATTCAAAATAATACTTGAGAAGTATCACCCATAAGTATTTCCTTATAAGTGTAACTTATCACAGATATAGTATACACCATTTAATTGTGACACTTGTAACTATGAATCAAGGTGAACCACCAAATGTTGAATTACAAATAAATGACTTCCAATAGTAATTAAATCACTACACTATACTTAGTTACATTATTGGTCATAGGATCAATAAAAACCCCTCCTGAGCTGACAAGTTTACTTGTGGGAGAATGAATCACCCAAGTTACATAAGAAACATTTTTAATTTTTTAAAGCTATTATATACTGCGAGGCTAGAAATTACTGATGGAATATTTTATTTTCTTTTTATAACTATGAAAAAAGACTCAATGGGTGATAAAGTAAATCTGATGGTTTAAATATGGTAATTTCTCAATGTTTTGTTTCTGAAAACGATAGTGGCCCAGCAATGATGTTTGGTCCCCATATTGACAAAAGAGAGGATGCAATCCCTCCATTTTATATTAGTTTGAATGTCCATGAAAAACTATACAAATTCATGCTTTACTTAGGAGCATCTCATAACCTCATGCAAAAAATAATGATGGATAAGTTGGGGTTAGAGATCACTAGGCCTTATCATGATTTATACTCATTTGCTAGAAAACTAAAGTGTGTGGGGCTAGGGAAGGTTCAAAACTAGCTATACGAGGTAGTAGGCCAAGAGAAGGAAGCAAGCACTAGGGCAAGGTGCAATAAAGACCCAGTAATGAAGGAAAGCCTGAAGTTCCAATAGTGACTCTTTCCAGTAATTCATCCAACATTTTACTTCCAGTCTTTTATTTTATCAAAGTAACGAACTTGGAATTGCTTTCCCGAAGAATGCTCTTGCCTTCACATAAGGGCTTTGCCTAAGTACGTGATCAGATGATCAGAAAAGAGACTCTTTGCCTATAGTAATTAGCATAACATTTTTACTTTAGATATTTATCTTTTTTGCAATCAAAATGGAACAAATATTTAGTTTTCAACTCAAAGTATGCTCTTTCCCCTTGCGGGCATTTTCCTGGGCCTGTGGGAAATTAGAAAGGTTGCAACTACTCCATAATTCTTCACATCTAATAAAAATTCATCCTAATAAAATCAACTACACTAAACATAGTGAAAATCCGACACTGAGAGCTTGATTATTGTGTGGGGAAATTTCTCAGGAGAAGCGGGAACCACTAGGAGGCGACCTCATGGCACAGTTAGACTACACCCTTGTTGGTGTAGTGTTGAACACCACCCTTGAGACTCCATTCCATCCCACACGTCTTCGTGAGGAGTCACCATTAATTAAATTCCAAACATTACTTCTTGTACCTCATGGTATATCTGGATCTCCCCCCTTACCGTAATCAAATCCCATCTCATAATAATTTAAAATTGACCAAGAAGCACTCGCAAAACATTTACAATACAACAACACGCTATTTCGACTCCATTATTGGCACTGATCTTGTTTATATTCATTTCAATCCTTGAATAAGATCTTACGTGTTATATGATTATGTTATGTTGTTGATATTAATTTTGCCAGTGAATTTTGCTTTTAGTCAATCTATTTCAAAACTCCTAAACAACTCACCCAATCATAAACCTAAAGCTTAATTAGCCTTAGTAACTCATAGGGACTACCCACCTTGGCTTCGTTAAGAGTTCTGCCTAAACGAAGGAGTTGAATGTTGAGTGACAGTATCTCAACTCGAAACTTGCCCCCAAGGAACGCACCTAAGCAGCTTGAAGATTTCTGTTGTGATAACCCCCGGGTGCGTGTTCCAACAGCAACAGTAACCATAATTTTCAAAAATTCTTGTCGGATTTTTTCAAAATCGTGCCAGAAAAATCACTTTTTTCCATTTGAAATCATATAACTTTTAGACTACACTAAAAAAAATATGATAACCCCATTTAATGTTTGATGCATGTATTTTATAAAATTAATTATTTTTATTTCATAAAAACATTCAATATAATCTTCAAATTAATATTAAAAAATCATTTTTAATAAAATAATAAAAAAATCATTATCATTACTCTATTTGATGTTAGATATTTTTTATTATCGTATGAAAAAAATTAAAAAATGAGTAGCTTAATTTGCTCGAAAAAATCATCTTAAAAATAAATAATAAGAATACAACAAAAACATCTTTAAAAATCTATTTATTACATGTATATTTTTAAAATATCATAATCAATCTAGTCAACACCATTGAGTTAGAAAATATATATAGGATTTGATTGATTGGTTCTTGTTATTACATTCATCGACCATTTCCATTTTCGTTATATAGGATTTGATTGATTGGTTCATGTTATATATAGATTCTCATTTAATGACGGATGCACAACTTTTTTATTTATGTTATTTTTTTATTATTATTATTGCTTTGGCCTACTCTAGTAACACGTTCCGTGATATTTTGTTTTTATGTCCCCGCAGGGGATATCTAGTAATCGGTCCGTTATATTAATTGGGGTTGTACGTGAAGCAATTTTTTTTTCCTAATGTTATACTTTGTATTCAATAAAATATATATTTTTAAAAAATTTTAAATTGCATTTATCTAATAGCTGATTGGTTGTAGTACAGTGACATCTTGTTAGGTTTTTGTGCCCATAGGGGTGGCGGCGCAGTTACGTCACCACCCATCTGACCTATTCATAAATGTTTCAATATAGTCACCAGGCTTTGTCTTTTTTTCTAATGCTGTGGAGTCGTGGACGTCCAAAGCTGTCCAACTAAAAAGTTAAACGTGAATACTGTGATAATTGTCAATAGTAAAGAGTACAACAACCTGACATTCACCATACAATGATTCTTTGTCGAGGCAGTGGATGAGTGGAGCCACAGATGTGGACAAGTACTGGTCACTGGATAATCTGAAGCAGTAACATATAGAGTAACAATTGTCGTGAGGAGTTGTAGATCGTATGGAGCCCACACGACGAAGAAATGGAGTTGAAGTGGAGGAAAAGAGTTTCCCGATCAGAGGCTAACAACAGTTGCCACTAACATTGCCAAACTATGTAGGCAACAAAAACTCAGGCTGAAAGGCAAGTAACCGACAGAGTTATAGGTAGACTTTAACCTCATAATGAATACATGTATTTATACCTCCGTCAACTGCATACCGTGGATGGATTCTATTCCTTTTTTGTTCTATCAAATATTTTGGTAATGTATTCATACTCCGACATTGTTCTTATTTATTAAAGTTCAATAGTGGAGTCATTTGACACTAACATTGCCGAACTTTTGTACAAACCGGGATTCCATTGAAGTGACAAATGAGAAGATTGAAGGGAAATAATTTGATTATAAAATCATAGCCGCTAATCTTATGGAGCTCTTTTACACATCAAAATGATGTTCAAGAGACAAGAGAGAAACTATTGAATGCCGAATAAAGTTAATACGACACAATATATACAAAACCCTATTTTGAATAAATTAGAGTACAACTGCACGGACTCAAGTTAAGTGCACTTACATTAAAACTCAAGACCAAGATTTAACGACTTGACAGTTAGAACTTCACACAAGATTTAAAGACCAGTTACATGTGTGGGTATAGGTCTTTAATTAAAATGAGCCATTGAGTGGGCAAAAGCTCCTATCTTTTTATTACAAGTAAGCCTAGTATGGCACAAGGTAAAAGAATATTGCTTGTTTGTAACATTATAATTCTGTTAACGTAAAACATAAAAACTACAATGACAATAAGACATAAAAACTACAATGACAAGGAAAGTAGATGTGAGTAAATACTAAATAAACAACAATTAAATTGAATAGTTGGAAAGTAATAAAAACTATAATGACAAGGAAGTAGATGTGAGTAAAGAGGAAACAATAATTAAATTGAATAGTTGGAAAGTAGCATGCATTTACATAAATATATAACACAACAAAAATTGAAGACATGTCTATTAGTAATAAAAGGAACATTGTCATTCTAAACTCTCAATTGCACAATCATCTAGAAAAAGAGAAAGTAGCATTGCCTATTTATTCACCATGATATTATATTCTAAATAGAAGCTTGAAGCCATTTATTCACCATGACATTATATTCTAAATAGTTTTGGATAACGATTGGGAGAGCTCGCCCACGCCCAAAATCTTGATATTTGTCGCTCAAATTGTTCAACATTTTTTTTGTTAATTGTATTATTTATTGTAATTTTTGTTGTGGCCTTTTGATATATCATTTTTTTCACAAATGATTTATATAATATTTTTTTCAACAATTTTGTGATCGAATTTTATTACATCATTTTTTTATTGAGACACCGACATTATTGAAATTGCAATTACGGAAATCCAAAAGAAAAACATAGGGTGCACATTATCTCACAATAATCTTGGATGGAACACCTTTATGTCACCTGGATGGAATGCATTTATGTCCCTTCTGTGCGAATATTGTAAATAAATATCACATCAACCACAAAAAAAATTAAAACACTAACACATTATAAAATTAATTTGATTTTCATCATCTTATTCATTGCAAGAAACTTGATGTTCGATGGCTAGGTAGTTTTGTGACAAAACAATTTTTTCCCTATTACAATTTTGTGGCAAGAGTATTTTTTTCTATCTTATAGCAATAGTCGTTATCGCTATTAGCAACTGCGGGGACATTGCCATCTCATGGCTCTTGTTTTACAATATGTTTTGTTTCATTCATTTTAATAGAATCTGATTTGATTGTATTACTATGTTTCTTACAATATATTTGTGCACGTGAATATATATATTCTCTTTCATTTTGTTCTCACGTAAATCCAGATCAATGCTTTGAATGGTACATGTTGATTTACATGGTGTTTTGTTGAGTGTTTAGGTATGGATGACAACATGGAAAAAATGCAAAAGACACAGTGCATGATAAACAATCTTGTGAATAAAAGACTAGAACAAAAGGATGGTTAGTTGTCATAGATATATATATAGATGGAAGCCACGTAGGCATGAGATGAACCGTGTTATAATGCATTTTGTTGAAGGAACTGGGTAAGAATTACTTTTGATCATAATTTAATATTTTGTTTATATTATTAAATGCAATATGGGTCGATACCTAGAAGGATTTTGTGGAAGGTAGTAAAATCTATTGATTTTTAATATTAATTGTTGAATTACAATAGTACTTGAAAATAATGAATAATTAGAAGCATAAACATCCACACTCGACCCCAAAATTTACCCTGGGGAAACCCGCTATAACTTGAGGGAGAAAACCCCAGCAAAATATTCCTTAGTATATTGATAGATAGCAGATAATATTTCCTTTACAATGAGTATATTACATCAAGCACCCCTAGTGCGATATCAGAGAGAAATACCAAGCAACCCTAATGAAATTACAAAGTAAGAGAGATTGATGAAAAAATAGAACTTAGAATAATATTTTGCACTAAACCAATTCGCTGATTTGGTCATGTTGTCACGAGATCTGTCCCATCAATTTTTTGCTGTTGGAATGCTCACAAGTATTTTCGCCAAATTGATTCCCCTGGAGTCTGCATTCTTTTCACTATCCTCCAGCAAAATTTGCCTCTTCTTCCAAAACTTATTCAAGCTTTGCTAAAGTCTTCTTTAACCCATCATATAATAAGTCTTGCCATCATTTGCATTTAAAGTTGGTGTCAAGCCAAAATATTTCATGATAACTAAGTCTCATATTAACCCACTCTCATAATCAAACCAAATATTTTAAAATATTTGTAATTATAAATACAAATATAAAATATATTATTTTAAAATTATTTTATAGTTTTAAAATTATAATATTTATATTTGTTTTTATCATGATTTGTTTATATTTTTTAAAATTTGGTTTTGTCCCATTCCAAACTCCACGTAAGTCCTTTTTAAGAATCTTATGTAATATGTTTAAAGTTTGGATATATGAAAAGTTTTTGTCCTTATCCAAAGTCATTATAATTCCACGTTAAAACATAGTTATCTTCAAATTGATGGTTGAAGCCATAAAGTAACGTCTGCATGAAGAACGGAGGCACCATTCAACGAGCCAAAGGTGTCGTCGTGAAGGAGATCGCTCCACTTCCATCACAACCAGCAGAGTAAATGCATTATCTGCTAACTCAACCAAATTTCCAGATTGCCATTTATTAACAGATGCCATTTGGTGAGCTCACCGTGAAGAGATTATCCTGAAAGTTGCATGCCTGTCTGTTAGAAGGTTGTTTGGAAGGAAGGAAATCAATTTTTGCTGCCACGACAGACTGTTGGATAAGGTGAACAACACCACGTTATCAAAATTAATCCAGTTTGCACGAAATATGATGGGGATCATCATTGAAAAACTTCCAAAAAGAGGGCTTACTGGGTTCTTCGGCGCAGTGCTAGTAAAAGGATCATGGAGATACCATGGGATCGGTGTGAAATCAGATTATATTTAAACAGAGATCAAGGGAATATCGATACATTACGGGATTGCAGGTAGCAGAGCTTCAGGTGAAAAAGAATCATCTATTAAAGAATAAATCCCAGGTTTCCAGAAATGCAATTAATCAACTCCAGTTTCAAGGCATCAGTTGAGGCATTGTTTTTGCATTTGAAGATACAGTTGAGCAACAAATTCTAGATTCAAAGGGCATTTGATTCCAAAAGATCCAAATTTTCAAAGATTGTTAGACCATCTCCAGATTCCTTGTGATAGATTGAAGATTAATTTTATTCTTAACAACTTGTAATGCTCTATAAAAGGAATTGTTTTTTTAGATGGAGAGAGGAGAGTTCCATCCGAGAAGAATGAGAGTCTACATGCATGTATTACATTTCCATGTTTATTAAGATGCTTTGAAGTGATTATATGTGAATGGAGCCTGTTTTGTTTTAATTTTGAAATGATAAATGTTTTGCTTTATTCATAATTCTTTCCTTTGGATAACAGTTTCCTATTCTTGGATTCTTATGAATGATTTATAGATTTATCACTGATTTGAAACAAAGCTTGTCCTTTCTTTATGTAAGTTCATTCTCGTATCTTTCTTCCTTGTTCATGTTCATACATCCATTATTGAGTAATATGATCTTTTAGCCTGAAAACCATAAACCTGATCATCCATTTACCAAATCCATTTAAGTTTTATTCAACCCTAGAGCTTAAGATGTGCTAGCAATGCTCTTTCTGTAGTCAAGGTGCATCTTTTAGCACTAACAGGTCACATGCACAAAATTTGCGAATTTCCCTTAAGAGAGAATTCCCTCTAACATTGGTTTCATCAATCTTGCATAAAAACCATTCCATACTTCTCATGATTTGGATTTTATATTTGTCTTATGACTTCAAGATGAA
Source organism: Larix kaempferi (assembly GCA_027924585.1). Classification (NCBI taxonomy): domain Eukaryota; kingdom Viridiplantae; phylum Streptophyta; class Pinopsida; order Pinales; family Pinaceae; genus Larix; species Larix kaempferi. The sequence continues at coordinate 3,581,530 of BSBM01000397.1, read as the reverse complement.
CTCGCCCTTCAACTGGATTCTAGATCACTTAGTTAGGTGTTTAACTCAAGTGTCTTCATGCAAGTGTCATAAATCAAGTGTCGCAACTCAAGTGTCATCGTTCAAGTGTCATATTTTAGTTTAAATCAAGTGTCGTCTTTTAATTTAACTCAAGTGTCGTCATGCATAACACTTAGTTAACTAAATCTTCTTTGTTAAAACTTTAGTTAACTCTTTTACTTAAGTCTTTTTTGTTAACACTTTAGTTAAATATTTTAGCACAAGTGATAACTGAAGTCTTTCTTGTTAACACATAGCTAACTCTTTTAGCACACTGATCACTGAAATCAAAAAATTCAAGTTCTCTCTTATCTTAACTCATTTTATCTTTATCTCTTGTCTTATCTACATGGTCCACTTGTGCCAACTTAATTATTTATCATATCAAATATACTAAGGAGATTTTCCAATGATGTGATCATCTCATTCTACTCTTGTTCCAAGTTGCCATATGCTAAAGTAATTCACTCTAGAGCTAGACAATCCCTAGAGGAGACTTAATATCTTATCCATCTCTGATAGTATGGTTAGTAGTACGTCACACATCATTCATGCTTTGAAAATCAAAGAATTACCTCAACACATGAGGCACCACCTCATGACAAACAAAACTGTACATCACCATCACTTTCACATACAAATCACTTACCTCAACATATGAGGATTTAACCTTTACACATAGGCTTAGTCATTCTTGAGTCCAACTCAATATTCTACTCCAAGTTTCCCGAGTCCAACTCAAGCTCCTATAAGGCACTACCTTGAAACACGAGGCTCAATATTGGTGAACAAAATTGACTTGGAGAATGAATCATGATGTTGTAACTTTAACACTCCCTCTTAGCGAGGGAGTCATTCTCTACCATTCCAAGATTGTCTCATAAGTACCTATACTTTGTTAAGGACAAAGGATTTGTCAACATATCTGCTATCTACTCATTTGTAGCAATGTACTAAAGTCTTACGACACCTCTCTGGACCATGTCTTTGATGTAGTGGTATTTCATATCAATGTGTTTCGACTTGTCATGAAACACATGGTTTTCTAAGAGCTTAATGCAGCTCTGATTGTCAGAGAAAATGACAGTAGTCTAAATATTCTCACCATAAACCTAAGAAGTAGCTTCCTAATCCACATAGCTTCTTGGTAGGCAATACTAGCTGCAATATACTTTGCTTCTGTACTCTTGGATATGGAGCCCTGCTTCTTGCTGGACCAAGAGATCATAATTGATCCCAAGCTAAAACAATATTTGGATAGTGTACTCTTTCAGTCCACAATACTACTACCCCAGTTAGAGTCAGAATATCCAAGTAGTATCACTCCACCACTGGAAGCATATCTGATTCCATAAGCAATAGTACCTTGAAGGTATCTAAGAACATGCTTGGAAGCAACCCAATGTCTATGTCTTGGCTCAGACATGAACTGACTCAAGATACACACAACATAACATATGTCTGGTCTAGTATGTATCAAATACATCAAGGAACCAATGCGATGTCTATACATGATAGGATCCACTAGATCCGATCCAAAATATGACTGATGTAATTTCTTTAGATTAGACACCATTGGTGTAGAAATGAACTTATACTCCATCATACCAAATATGTGCAAGACATCAATTGTGTACTTTCCTTGTGAAAGAAAGATCTCATCTTTCCTTTACCAAAATTCTAGTCCAAGAAAATAGTGCATAAGGCCTAAGGCTTTCATTTCGAACTCAAAAGTGAGCTCCCTCTTGCACCGAGATATCTATTTTTCCTCTCCATTAAGGAACAAGTCATCAACATAGAGAACCAAGATAAATGGTTGTCTCTTCGCAACCTTGAAGTACAGGTTGGGGTCAACCTCGCTTTTAGAGAATCCCAAGCTCTGAAGGTCGCTGTGTTGATGCCTCGAAGATCGCAGCATCAAGCAGAAAGGGATTCTCCCCGGTAAACTATCCCAATTAGATTTTCCACCATTTGGTATGGGGAATCCATCTGGTTAGCGGTTCCGGCTATCGTTAGATCCAGATTTGTTTCTTTTTTGATTTTATTGTTAAGATGATATGCAAGTGCCTAAGTTAATTTAATCTAATATGCAGAACTTGCAACAAATCTATATCTAATAATTGAAATAAATCTAATCTATCCCTGCAAGGAGCAAATTGTAAATATGAGCAATGTGCTGAAAGAAACACCCAAAGATCAATAGATAGCCATTAAATCTCAAAGATACATCTACATCAAGAGATTAAAGATATAAAAGATAGCTTCTAATCCATATGAAAGCATTCCATTGCTCATGTTAAGAGAAATACCATTACACAGAAAAGATAGTAAGCTCATTCAAAATACAGAAATAATTCTGAACATCAAAGAAAGATCTCATTGAAAGATGTGAATGCCACATGAGTAATCCATCAAACATCCAACATCGATTTCCATGCAAAATACGTCCTCTCCAGGCTCTTATTAGGCAAATTCACTTTCTGGGAGCAAGTGCAAAGTAGTTCGTACCAGCTTAAGAAAATTCCTTTCCCTGCCAAAAGTCCCCTACACTATTCCCTAAGCCTCTATTTATATCTTTACAAAATGCCTCCTGGGTTGCCACCTGGCCTTTTACACTTGTCCTTTAAAGACTTTTCCCAAAAATAAACAATTCGTGGCCCTTTTCCCATAATAGAAATTCTTTCTCAAAAATAGAAAAGGATAGTTGTCCTAGTGACTCAACGCTCTAACAATAGGGACAAAAACAGAAAACCAAAACAAAACAACGCATTATGACTAGCGTGTTTATTCTTGGGGTGGTGCTTCTGCTGGGGATGATGTGCCTGCGTTGGCTGCTACTACTGCTGCTACCTTCTTCTCTTCTTCAACAATATAACTGAACCATATACCAGCGTCTCTTACAACCACATTTGCGGGTGAGGGGAACAGGATCTTCTGTGAAGTCACATGCTTACCAAGCTCTGCTTCAATACCCTGAACTTCTACTATTGCTGCCTGGTGGATATCCTTAAGCAAATGATTGTATACTGATGATAGCCCAATATAGTGATGAAGAACATCGGTGGCCAACACATCAATCTTTTTTACATATTCTATTTGAATGCCCAGCTCTTCCTTGAAATATGACAAACGCTGCTCTTTGCTTGGAAAATCATCCAGGTTCTGAGGAAACATAAGCTTGCATTTTTCATGTACTTCATGAATATTTTGATACGAGCTGTTGCCTTTCCCCATTGTTCCCTGGATTTTAGCCATCATCTTAGCACCACAATTCCTGCAAAACTCCATGAGAGCTACATCCTCCTTAAAACCATCTACATATTTGAATGGGAGATGCTTAGGGAAACCCACCTTCCCTTCTCTCCACTCCATTTGGCTCAAAATGTTTGCTTTAACCTGAGTGTATTTTCCTTTAAGTCGGGTGGCTTCGACATCGACCTCTTTCAATCTAACCAGCATGGTTTTGAGCCTGCGCACTTCCTCAGTAATAAGCTCTTGTGTGGCATGCATTTGTCTCAAAATGTCACAGGACTGCTCATGAAAGGGAGACATATCCATCGCTCTGCTTTCTGCTTGTTCTAGCTGTTCAACCATTGCTTGTTTATCTGCTTCCAGATGAAAAACTCTAGCTTCAGAATCATTCTTTTCCACTTCTAGAACCATCATCTGGATTGTCAGATGCTCCTTTTCTTCTTCTAGATGGCGATACTTATCTGACAACTCCTTGTGATCAACAGACAGACGATTATATTTATTCACTACAAGATCCCTGTAAGCCTACTCATTATCCACAGTATGTTGCAGCATGCGAGTTCTCCTCTTTGTTGACTCAAACTCTTTGACCATGTTGATCACATTATCTTCTGTTGCTTTTGCTGCTGACACAACGACGGATGCCATGGCTATGGGAGCCTTATTTGTATTTTGCATAACCGTGGTCTCCCGTTGGGTGACAATATCTGCTTGGAAAAGTCTCTTTATCCTCTCTTCCGACTTTAGGACCACAGCCTTCCTCTTCTTATAATACACAAATTTATCCCATCGGGACACAGTATGATCTTCGGATGGGGTGTAAGGGATGATCGGGAGGTCTCTTATATGGACTTCTGCATCCGCGGGTGGGGTTTGTACTACTTGAGATGAGTCTATTTCCATATCTTGGGTACCAAAGCCACCCGCTTGGGCATCTTCGTTGGTATTAAGCTCTTCTTCCGCCTTGAGCCTTCTTTCTTCTTCTTCTTCAGCCCGCTGTTGATTTTCAATTTCCTCCCTCTGCTCTCTTTCCTGAGCTTCCTTCTGCAGTCTTGCTTCTTCGGCTTCCTACTGCAATCTCACTTCCTCAGCTTCTCTCTGCAACCTTGCTTCTTCAGCTTCCTATTGCAGTCTTGCTTCTTCTTTCAATCTTTGTTCTTCTCAGGCCAGGGCCTCAGCTACTTCCCTTTCTTTATGCAGACTGGTTTCTCGGGCTGTGGCAGAGCTAGAGCTAGCTCCACTGTCGTGATGACAAATCTGCAACTCAATCATATTACTGATTCCCCTGAACACTTCTTCTTCGGCATCATAGTAATGGGCATACTCAAAATGAGCATAAAACTCTTTGCACTGCTCCGCAACCTTGCTCCGCCTGTCATTTATATGGAAGATTGCCTCACCGAAGTGAAAAGCTTTCAACTCCTGAATGAACTCTTCGGCTGCTGCAACCCCTGTGAATTTATAGGCTCCTATACAGAAAGGCAAAGGAGGGAAGGAAGCCTTGTGTTGCTTATTAAGAACTCCCCCTATTCCATCACGGAAAACTTGCATGACTGCTTCTTTCAGGACTACATAATCAGTGGTGTATTTCGGTAGGATGTATGGTGGATTAGTGCCTCCCAACATCCTGATATAGGTACCCTCTTCTGAGAAGTAGAAATCTCCATAACCTTCCATGACCTCCATGGCGTTCTCTGAAAGGCAATTGGGCTCTTCATTGAACATCTGCTCATACAGAGGCATAATGAACTCTTCATAGATGAGCTTATAGTGTGCTCTGTAATTTTGAGCCCATAGTAGTTTATAAGCAGTGTATACCGGGGTGTTGGCCTGATACCATGAGCAACCTAACCTGGGGAAAGGGATCTTTGCCAAGATACAATCAATGAGGTATGAATCCATGTAAAACTCTGACGTTTTCAGGGCTAAACCTTCCTTAGCTGCGGCCACAGTAGATGCCAAACTATTTGAGAGGATAGTAGCCCAATCAAACACAGTCCCCTTAAATGCTATGGCATGGATTATGGGGGCCCATTGTATCCTATATACGGTCCCATCGGGCATGCCTAAAATTTTTCTTAGCATAAGGGCAATCAACCAGAAAGGAGGCCTTAAGCTCTGAACATCATACTCATCATTGTCCCTTTTCCTTAGCTGTTTTCCCGTGATTAACAGCCTCTTAGCTATTTCAAAATCATTCATCTGTCCCAACCATTCATCGTTCAATGCCTGCTGAGGACGTTAGAATTTGTAGGCTGCTGCAATATAAGCTGGATGGAATGAAGCGAATGGCTCTCCCTTGCTGTCATGCAACACTCTTGTTTGTGGGTTGGCATGTTCCAATATCCACCCGATCAGTTCTGAGCACGGGAATAGCTCAGGGCGAGTAGAAGCCCTGGCTATGCCAGAGGTCCTGATGTTTAAGTAGATTTGTTCTTCTTCTAATAACACGTTTGGGATGTCTTGGTCCTTGATCATTTGGTAAATATCCCCCCATCGGACCTCGGGAGGGATGCCCGTGGTGCACTTCATGTCTTGAAAGAGAGTTTCAGTCCTTGGCTGTACCGGATCTGGCTCCGTCATCTTAGCTTTCTTTTTGCTACCTTTCGGCATTGTGGCTTATCCCTATCAGTAACCATACGTGCATGAGCATAAGATTGCAAATAATTATGAGAGTGTAGCATAGAGCAAGACTAGCATGCTAACAAGAAACAAAATTATACAGCTGCATGCTGGGGGGCAGAAAAACATAATGAGGAAGCAAAGAAAATATTTAACGAAACTGCTTTTCAATAACTGAGGGAACATGAATGCATAAGCATGGAAAAGGAAAATTATGGAGAATAAGTAGTCCAAGCTAAGTAGTTGAGCGATCAAGTAGCCTAGTCAGCTATGATGGGCATTTCTTTTTGTTATGACAGTATTGAGTAGTGGCACATAGCCGGTAAAAGAACTTGGATTGAGTGCATCGGCTCGGCTTAGGCAGGTTTACGATAAGACTGCGACCGGTGGGACTCGCTAGGCTTGACTAGTTCTTTCAATGGATTAACTGGGGACAATTAGCACTGGCTATGACTCCTAGCTACCAGTAATGAGAATTCTATGGGTTGTAGTGGCTGTAAACTTTTAAAGGATAGCATACTATGAGAGCCCACCGACTACGTAATGAGATGGAAAAAACCCCGAGAAAGTATTGATGCATAAATAAGACAAAGTTATCGGTAGAACCCCTTACCTGGCAGCGAGACAATGGTGCTATGGAATCGACGCAGCTGCAAAAGAGCTGCGCTGGAGCAAATGAGTGTAGTCTCCAAACGACGTTTTCTAAATCAAATTCTATCAACGGGATAATAGAACCCCCACCACCCTTATATATAAAACTGGTACGTGCGGGCACTCAATTGGGTAGGTGGCAAAATCAAAACGGGGTTAGTCACCCGTACGGTGGGGTCTTTTCAAACCTTCGGCATTTATGTGTAACCGTCGATACCGGGAGGAAAAGGTGAGTCTCGTCCGCCGTTGCGGAGGGAATTCGTGAGTTTCTTCCGAAGTGTGGGTGGACTTTATGAGTTTGGGCGTGGCAGACTTTGCGGGAAAGATTAGAAAGACGCTCCACTTTTGCGGAAAGGTTTGATGAGTTCTTCCGAAGTTGGAAATCTAAAAGTTTGCGGTCTAAACTCGTGAGTTTCTCCCGATGTTTCGGGAAGACTCGACGAGTTCTTCCGCAAATTCATGAGTCGAAAGTTTACTGCGGAGGAAGATCTTGAGTTTCTCTACCGTTGCGGAAAGACTCGACGAGTTCTTCCGAAAATGACGGATGAATATGCAAAGTCTTTTCCGAAATGTAAATGGTCAAGTAACTTGGGGAAAAAACAACTTGCTGCGGCAAAAATTGACGAACGTTTCCGCAATTTCGGGAGAGAATCTCGAGTTCCTCCGCCATTTCGGGAGAAAACGCTGAGTTCTTCCGCTGTTTCAAAAATGTTAAGTGTTTTCGTAGCTGCGGGAGAGAATCTCGAGTTCTTCCGCTATTTCGGGAGAGAATTTTGAGTTCTTCCAAAGTCCAAGAAATATGTAAGTGCTTCCGCCGTTTCAGGAAAAAACCTTAAGAATTTCCACAGTTGCGGGTGAACATCCCAAGTTCTTCCGCCATTTCGGGAGAGAAAGCTGAGTTCTTCCGCAGTTTCGGGAAAGAAATTTGAGTTTTGACTTAGAAGAAAAAATTCAATTTTAAAACAGATTCCCCACTTGAAACAAAACTAAGTTCAAAAAATGATTTTCAAAGGAGACTTAACTCTTTTAGGCAGACTTTCTAGGAAAATAAAAGGAGGGGCCCCAATATCTACAAAAAAAAATGGGGGGGGATGTTGCTGCAACAACAAGCTGTCAATCCTCAAATACCAAGCCATCATGGCTTGATTAATCCCATATAATGCTTTCTTAAGTTTGCATACATGGGACTCCTTCCCATGAACTACAAACCCCTCAGGTTGCTATATGTATACTTATTCCTCAACTTCACCATTAAGAAAGGCATTCTTCATATCCATCTGGTGAAGTTTCCACCCCAGAACTGAGGCAAGGGAAATTATGGCTTGAATAGTGGCGTACTTGAACACATGAGCGAATGTCTCATCATAGTATACCCCTTATTTCCGTGAGAAACCACGAGCCACAAATATTGCTTTATATTTTTTAATACTGCCATTAGCTGCATGCTTTATTTTATAAAGCCACTTGGAAGTTACTATAGACTTCCCTTCTGGTTTAGGAACCACTTCCCACACATCATTTTGCATGGTGGATTTGTATTCTTCCACCATGGAATCTTTCCATACTTGCTACTTAGCAACTTCCTCATAGGTGGTGGGTTAGGAATCATTGAATTGACTCATTTGAGATACATATCCTGAATATATTTAAGGTCTCTTTCGCTCTCTGAATGTGCCTAGTGGTTCTCCATGTTTTTATGCCTCTTGCAGAATGTCTCGACACCAGGAAGATCTCCTCTTAGAAGGAGGTTCATCAAGAGATATTTCTACCAGTTCTACTGGTTCTTTAGAAACAATAAGATCTAAGGAATCTTCTGGCTTCTCCCTCTCAACATATGAATGGGGTGAATCAGAAGCTGGATCCTCCATCATGGGAGTCTCATGCTCCTCCATATTTGAATCACACTAAATTTCTTTAGAGCACTTGAAGGAAACCTATTCGTGAAATGTTACATCTCTATTGAATTCAATGTGCCTTTGTACTAGAACATAGTTCTATAAGCTTTGGAGGATTCACTATATCCAAAAACTGTTCCTTTCTTTCTGGATGGCTCCATCTTTGTCCTCTTCTCTTTTGGAACATGAATGCAGACAAGACAACCGAAAATATTCAAGTGTCCAACATCTGTTTTTTCACCAGTGAAAACTCCTTTCTGAGTCTTTTCTCCTAGGATATCATGAGGAATTTTGTTTTGTATATAAACAACAGTGTTGGAGGGTTCTTCCCATAAGGAAGTGGGTAGATATTGATCACACATCATATATTTCACAACCTCAAATATTGTTTTGTTATTTCTTTCAACAACCCCATTATGTTGGTGGTTGTAAGGTATAGTCATCTCTCTTCTTATCCCTTCCTCTTGGCAGAAATCATTAAAGGCATGAGACTCGAACTCTCCTCCATTATCAGATCTCAAATCATGAATGTGCTTTTCATTTTGATTCTCAACCATTTCTTTAAACTCTTGAAACATGTTGAAAGTTTCACTCTTTGCCTTCATAAAATAGATCCAAGACTTGCGAGAGAAGTCATCTTTGAAAATCACACATTACAGATAACCACTCAAGGATGGTGTTGACATAGGACCACATAGATCAGAGTGTATCAAGTCCATGATCCATTTGGATATTTTGTTATTACTTGGAAATATCTTCTTTGTTTTCTTACCAAGAGCACAACCTCTACAAATACCATCACGTTCAGATCGAAAAACATGCATTCCTTTTACCATCTTCTGCAAGCCATATAGCACCTTGAAATTAAGATGACCAAGCCTCTTATGCCACAGTTCACAAGGACTGATTGTGTCATGGATTATGGATTGAATGAAATTTCCAGGAACTTTGTAGAGACTTCCCTCTCTAAATCCAATTACAGATGTAGAGCAGGGTATTTTTTAAGGATCCTTATAGTATACCTAAGTATAGTATTCTAGGCAATTATTTTGGGTTGAAAAAATCATATATATAGATAGGTAGGCGAATGTTAAATAGGAAACATACAATTTACTACTAAAATTTGTAAATTTTGGCGAATATTACAATAAAAAAACATATTCCATGTAAATATAGGCGATATTAGAGAGTAAAAATGACCAAATAGCGAATTTATTTTCTGAAAAAATACCCGAAAAATAGCCAATTGGCGAAATTTCGCCCTTAAAAATTTCTCTGATGTAGAGTTCAAGTTTGGATTTTTAGGCCACAAGAGCACTTTATTGTCCATAAAGATTACTACGAATCCTTTATATTATAGGAATGAAACAAACATGAGATTCTTCTTTAGAATAGGAACAAACATAATTTCATCAACATGCAGTACATATATTGAATCCAACTGAAAAGAAGTAGATCCAACTCCTTGGATCGAATAGGTGGTATTATATCCAAGCTCCACCTGACAGGATAACTTCTTTTCCTTTAGATCTGTGATAGTGCTCCTATATCCAATCATGTGCTTGGATGTGCTACTATCCACTAGCCATGTCTCAACACTAGTGGTAATGGATCTAGATAGGGTTGAGACAACATATTACTCCTTCCTTGTCTCCTGATCATTGGAAGAATTATTTCTTGTAGGTTCATCTTCTATAGTAGTAGAAGCATGAAACCTACCCTTGAAATTTCCTCTTTGATTTGCACAATAGTCTCTTGCAAAGTGATCCTTCTTATTGTGAAATTTAGTTCACATCCAAGATCTATTCAATAAATTACACTCTCTCATAAGAAAATCTCACACAACTAGTCAAAGACACAAAATTTATGCATAAGAGTAGAATTCTGTATTAACTTCTCATGGATAAAACACATCATCCAACCTTACAGTAATAGGATGTTGTTAAATAACATTACAACAGTAATTAGAATGGCTAAATATTCCAAAGGAATCTTCTTCATCATACTTGCTAAAAATTCTCATCCCCCCTGGGTGGCAAGTAGACTTTCCAAAACTGTCCAAAAGCTCACGAATTGCCTACTTTGTGATCTGAAGGTGATGTATGATGGAAAACAATGCCAAATACGAAGTTGGGAAGGAAAAATAATTAAGGAAATTCTTGGGGTGCAAAAAAAAAGTTTCGTAGGTAGACTAGCTTTTCCCCATAGGGTAAAAAGCAGTAAAAAGCACTCAAAAGCACTAAAACTCAGAAAATGTGCCTTTCCTAGCTAAATATTATTCATAATATTTTAGGAAAGCTCCCAAGTGGCCTAGGTGGCTTGTGGTCCACACCTTGGATGTATTTGAGCCTCCCATGTTGCCTTGTGGTCCACCCAATAGCAATTTCCTAGTCTTTTACATAGAATTAACCAAAAATGATTAATTAATGCATATTATGTAATTAAATGACATGGTAGGAAGACTTAATTATTCCAACACTTATTGCAGTTGAATCATTTAACTTTAGAATTATCAAATTTCTTGTTGTATTATTTTTCCTTTTGATGAGGAAACTTCTTATGAGAAAATGATTCCTTTCCTCTCTTCATCTGTGCTGTAAGAGCAAGGTTCTCTTCTTTGGAGGAAGCATTTTTGCTTTGAATTCACCCTTCTTCCTATAGGAAATCATGCCATAATATTTCAAAGTTTGGTAGCACTTCCAAACCATTTACAATGGCCAAGAATGTCTCCCATGAAGATGGAATACCATCGAAAACAATCCGTATGAGATCATCATCATCAACAATTACACCAATACTCAAGAGTTGATCTCTTACTTGAAAGATATTTGTGAAGAAGGAAGCAACGAATTTGTCCTTCTCTATCTTCAGATTACGAAGTTTGTTCTTCAAGGCTCTCTTCTGTCTGGGAGCCTTCTTCTCCTAAATATTGGTCGAAGTGTCGAAGCATTCCTTTCCAGTATTTAATGGAGTAATCACTGGCATCGAATTTTATTTCACAGAATAATAAATGATTCTCTTTGCTTTGGCTTGATTCTTCTTGAAAGTAGTGCGGCTAACATTAGTAGAAGGCTCTTCAACAACAATGGATATGTATCCATCCATATCATGCTCTTTCGGTATACTCATAATCATGGCCTTCCAAGTATTGAAGTTCGAAGTTCCTTCAAGTTTGTCTTCCGATCTTACTAAGATTGAATCCATTATTCTTCAAGTATCATGCTAAAATTAAACCACCCAGGATCAACATAGGATCTATATTGACCACTGAACTTATCTCTTTCATGCCTTAGGCTCTGATACCATGTTGATTTTTAATCCTAATTGCAAAATTACAATAGTACTTGAAAACAGTGAATAATCAGAAGCATAAGCATCCACAGTCGACACGGAAATTTACCTTGGGGAAACCCTATATAAGTTGAGGGAGAAAACCCCAACAAAATCTTCCTTAGTATATTGATAGATAGCGGAGAATGTTTCCTTTACAATGAGCATATTACATCAAGCACCCTTGGTGCAATATCAGAGAGAAATACCAAGCACCCCTGGTGCAATTACAAAGCAAGAGAGATTGATAAAAAAATAGAACTCATAATAATATTCTGCACTAAACTAATTCGTTGATTTGGTCACATGCACAAACGATGTGAATTTCCTTTAAGATAGAATTCGCTTTGAGATTGGTTTCATCGATCCTGCATAAAAACTATGCCATACTTCTCATGCTTTGGCTTTTATCTTTGTCTTTTCACTTCAGGATGAACTTGCCCTTCAACTGGACGCTAGATAACTTAATTATGTGGCTAACTCGAGTGTCATCATGCAAGTGTCATAACTCAAGTGTCGTAACTCATGTGTCGCAACTCAAGTGTCGTAACTCAAGTGTCATCATGCAAGTATCGTCTTTTAGTTTAACTCAAGTGTCATCATGCAAGTGTCGTCTTTTAGTTTAACTCAAGTGTCGTCATGCATAACACTTAGTTAACTAAATATTCTTGTTAACACTTTAGTTAATGCTTTTACTGAAGTCTTTCTTGTTAACACTTTAGTTAAATCGTTTAGCACACTTGATAACTGAAGTCTTTCTTGTTAACACATAGCTAACTCTTTTAACACACTAATCACTAAAGTCAACAAATTCGAGCTCTCTCTTATCTTAAATCATCTTATCTTTATCTCTTGTCTTATCTACGTGGTCCACTTGTGCCAACTTAATTATTTATCATATCAATTATACTAAGGATATTTTCCAATGATGTGATCATCTTGTTCTACTCTCATTCCAGGTGGTCATATGCAAAATTAATTCACTCTAGGGGTGTTCAGTCTCTAGAGGAGACTTAATAGCTTATTCATCTCAAAGATCACGGTTAGTAGTACGTCACACATCATTCGTGATTTGAAAAGCAAAACATTACCTCAACACAAGAGGCACCACCTCAACACACGGGGACTTGTCTTGACACACAATACCTTAGTATTGACAAACAAGACTGTACATAACCATTAACATATGAGTATTTAACCTTTACACATAAGGATTAGTCATTCTTAAGTCCAACTCAAGGTTCTACTCCAAGTTTCCTAAGTCCAACACATGATCCTATAAGGCACTACCTCGACACATGAGACTCAATATTGTCGTACAATATTGACTTGGAGAATGAATCATGATTTTGTAACTTCAACAAAATCATGTTTTGTTAATGCATTCATGTTTATAACAAGTCATTCATGCTATGTTATGTGGTTAATACAAGTTACACAATCATAGTCTATGAGGCAAGTAATGTTTTTAAGATTGTAAATGCCATATGGGAAAGTCTGATGTGAGACTAAAGTATAGGTTGATATGGAAAGAATGAAGTGCCACACAAGTATCTAATGGCCTCCTTCCCTACATTGGCACATAGTATTGTAACCTTCTTAAACACATTGAAAAGCACCAAGAAAAGAGAAATGGTAATTCTTTTGGTCTTGTATTGACTAGAAGGGGAAGGTGTTTAGATGGTCAACAAGTGAAGAAGATGGTTGGACAAGATGTTGAAGCATTAGATCAACCAACTTATAATGGTGGAGATAAATATCATGACTATATGGTGTGTTCAATGATGAAGGAGTTGTAAATAAAATTAAAAATGATTTAATTAAACCTCATTCACATTAATAAATTAAGAAGGAGGGGGAGGGAGTTACCCTGCAAAACTAATGAACTAATCCACCTATAATAATAATAACTATAATAACAAGGGTGGCAGGTGTAGGGGGTCGTTTACGACCCCAAGGGACAAGAAGAACAATGTTATGCTTAGGGTCTTGGAATGGAAACTAACAATGTGGAAAAATACCTCTCCCTTTACCTTGGCCTTTGCCTCATTAAAGAAAGAGGAATAAGATCTATGAAAATAATTGGGGACTCAACAGTGGTCATAAATTTTTTTCACATGGGATCCAAACAAGACTCAAATCCACTCCGAAAATCCATGAGAAGAGTGAGCCTCATAGCCCAATCCTTCGGCTCAGTATCATACCACCATGTTATAAGGCAAAATAATGGGAGAGCGGACTCCTTGGAAAATAGGGGGGTCTCCCTTAAACAAGGGGATCTTGAAATTAATGAGGGAGTCTGATTGCATTTAAAACTACAATGAATACATGTCCTAAGTCTCATACTCCAAGGCACATCTCCCGGGGGGTTGAACGGTGGTAGCATATGGATAGTGCATGCATTACATGATTGATTGATCGGATGGGTGGGACATCTCTCACAATAAGGAAAGCTATATCAAGTCTCATCCCAAAGTCTATACCACATTTCATTCTCTGAAGATCTCTCACTCAATGAAGGAAATATTTGGGCGATACTGAAATGCACTGTTCGGTTCCTAGCTTGGTTACTAGCTCTTTCCAACATTAGTGGGAACCGAAAGATAAGCTGAAGGCTCGCTGTAAGGATAGGGGGGACACCGGTCAGGTCAGCACTTAACTGGAACAACTTCATCTAATGGATAATTTCGGCCAACGATGGAAATAACCTGCACTCGATGCCTCTCTTGCAACATATCAGACCTGAGAAGGGAAGTTAGGACCCTCCTAGAGGAGGTGACTTACCTTCAGTGAGTAATCTCAAGAATCTCAGGAAACCAATAAGACCAAATTATGGAAATACAACAAAATGTGGAAGAAATAAAAGGTATTGTGGATGACCAGGGAACCAAGATGGTGCAGCTTGAATAGGATCTCAACACACATCTCCTGGATTTAAACTCTAATATGACTCCTATCAACACAACCTTGGCTGCATCCAAGCAATTGGAGAATGATACCCCCCTTAAGCGGACATGACCATGGAAGGCGACATCAACGATCATCAAGGCCCATCTCAAAACCAGTAGGGATGTTAATTTCATTAAGTATGTTATGTTTTTAAAATGTATCTATGTCTTAGGCCAATTTTTAAGAATATAAAGTATGTGAGGGTTATGTCCCTTACTGAAGAATGTAAGACAATCTGGTAGCCACATCACCACCATCGCTTTTGTAATAGCCATGAAAACTTAGACTTTAGCAGAATGCAAGCTTATTTTGTAATCTTCTCCTGATTGGAACTCAACCTCATCTCTTTTCTAATATAATTACCTACTTGTTTCTGTGAAAAAATAATAATAATAACTATAATAATAAATGTGATGGAAAGTTTGTGTAAATGTATCCGTATTGGAACATGTGTTTTATTGCATCAAGATTATGCACACTGATGTGCTTTATTTTCATTGCAAATTATTTGTTGAAGTGATCGTGTTGGTGATAATTCGTTGGAAGCTGTTGTGTATGTAGTGAAAATAATCATGCATGAGTGGTCATGTGTAGATGACTACAAGAAATCTCTATTAAAAGAGAGTAGAGTCAAATAAAAAAGCCTTGAGTATAGCTGTAAAAGTTGATTTTAAAAGATTGAAAGTAAAAAGAATGAAGTCATTGCCTTGACACTGGACTCATGTTGTCTTGATCTCCATAAGTGAACTATCTTGTGTGTGAAATCCCTTGGCTAGGATGGATTTCCCGAGGAACTATATAGAAACAAAGGGGATGCCTGAGCTTGGAATACGATGTTCAAATTAAGGGGGAGGGAAATGTAATACCCCTATTGAATCTCCAATCTTGTAAGGTAAATGAAAATGTAAAATGGTCATGAGCTAAGTGTTAATTTTTCGATAATTTCATCCAATATTATCTAGGATAACTAAGAGAATAACAAGCACAAGAGATAATGGACATAAAGCATTTCATCGGGGAAAACCAAGAAGGTGAAAAACCCTGCAACTTCCTCAGTGATGGAATAAGCCCCAATACAAAGATCACAAAGATCAATCCCCAAAAGATAGATGACTCCAACAGCTACTCCTCCTCCACTTGTGCGCACTCCTCTCTCTCAAATATGCGAGTTGGATGAGTGAGTGAATGAATAGAATGAGAGACACACACTCTCTATTTATATAATGACTTGACCTGCCTTTAATCCTAATTGGGCCAAATTCCTAAGGAATCCTAATAACCCAACAACATGACTCATGCAGGGTCGACCCCACACCGGTGGTCTAATAACCCATCAAATATAAGTTGCGACACTTATAATAATTCTTGTGACACTTACAATAATACTTGCGACACTTACAAATACACATGATGACACTTCTGAATGGAGGAATAATGCATCTCCATCAGGAATATAATAAAGTACAAGTGTAATACATAGAAGAATATCTTCCGAAGTTGCAAATACATCAACACTCCCTCTTAACTAGGAAGGTATTCTCTTGACATAGGTCATCAATACATATACGCACAAGTCTTCAAATATGGAGCTGGATCATCGCCACTGGATCAAAGAGCATCATTGTCACTGCTGCTGTACTTGTCATCTTGATCACTGGGCTATCTCTCAATTCTTCTCGTAATAGGAAGTTCTACAGAGCCAGCCCCTTTTCATGCTGGATGTAAGCCTAGCCTCCTGTAGGTCTTCATCATCTCTGCGAGCTGGCCATCCTGTGGAATCCTCAGGGCTGATTACGTGCGTCAACAAAACCTCGAAAGAGCATCCCAGGACTGATTACGAGCTTACTGCTCAACCTATCGGATCTCCCAATAATTTTACATGTGACCTCCACAAAACCTTAAAAGATTGTCTTGCGACCTGCAAGAACTCTAAAGAGCATCCTAGGTATTTTACATGCCTAGCACAACTTATCCAGATCTCTAGGACTGATTACATGTGGTCTCCACAAAACCTTAAAAGAGTGTCTTGTGACCTGCAAGAACTCTAAAGAGCATCCCAGGTCTTTTATGTGCCTAGCACAACCTGTCTGGATCTCTAGGACTGATTACATGTGGTCTAGCAAAACCTTAAAAGAGTGTCTTCCAACTTGCAATATCTCTAAAGAGCATCCCAGGTCTTTTACGTGCCTAGCACAACCTGTCTAGATCTCCAGGGATGATTACATGCTTCTGCGCAACCTGTCCACGACCACGGAGTATCATCCTGATACTCAAGATCAACTTGATCATCCTTGCACTGATCATCATCCTGGTGCTCATGATCATACCAATCATCATCATGCATTGCATCATCCCAATGCAAATGATCATCCTGATCATCATCATAGCATAGCATCATCCTGATGCATATCATTATCACATGATCATCCTGATCATATATATAGAATCATCCTGATGCATATCATCATCACATGATCATCCTGATCATATACATAGCATCATCCTGATGCATATCATCTGGAGCATCGTCCTGATGCTCATCACACATGATCAACCTAATCATCATCATAGCATCGTCCTGATGCATATCATTTGGAGCATCATCCTGATGCTCATCACACAGCTCTTACATCCACAACCATGGGAATGATCCTCCTACCACCATGCTTGGAATGGCTCCTGTAAATGTGTCCCATCACTTCCTCCTCAAAGTATCTTCTATCTGAAGAACACCAAGCCTCTCTCTGAAGTACTTGAACTTCACTCTGGCTAGTGGTTTGGTCAACACATATGCAATCTTCTCATCCATCGCAACATATTGGATCTTCACTGCTCCTCTCTGCACCATATCCTTGATATAGTGATATTTGATCTCGATGTGCTTCGACTTGTCATGGAACACCAAGTTCTCTGACAACTTCACACAACTCTAGTTGTCACAATAGATACAAGTAGCATCCAATTGGAGATCAAACAAATCAAACAATAGCTTCCTTAGCCATATTGCCTCACAACTGGCCGAACAAGTTGCGACATACTCTGCTTCGGCTGTACTCAGTGCTATGTAGGATTGCTTCCTGCTAAACCAAGAGATCACACCTGATCCCATACTGAAGCAACACCTCGAAGTGCTCTTCCTATCTACAACATTTCCTGCTCAATCTGAATCAACATAACCCTCCAACGTAAACTTTTGATTCACATCATACTTGAGCCCATAATCAACCGTACCCTTTAGGTACCTCAGAATATGCTTTACAACAATCAGGTGAACATGTCTAGGATCTGTTAGGAACTGGCTCAAGGTGTTCACCGCAAAGCAAATATCTGGTCTTGTGTTTTTTAGGTACATCAAGGACCCAATCATCTGACGATACACCATGGCATCAATCGACTATAATGAAGCATCACTCAATAGCTTCAGGTTTGATGTCATAGGTGTGGCCATGGCCTCGCAGTCCATCATCCCGAACCGCTTCAGGATCTCTATTGCATACTTCCCTCATCCAAGGAAGATTCCATCTGCACTCTGCCACACCTCCATACCTAGAAAGTAATGCATCATACCCAAGTCCTTCATCTCGAACTCGGCAGCAATCTTCCTCTTCGTGTCGACAATCAACCTATCCTCACCTATCACAAACAGGTCATCCACATACAATAGGAGTATCACTGGATTGCCTTCCTCAAACTTGTAGTAAAGGTTGGAATCCGCTTTACTCTTGGTAAATCCCAAACTGGACAGGAAGATGTCTATCCTGCCGTACCATGTCCTGGGTGCTTGCTTCAAGCCATACAAGGCTTTATTTAACTTGCACACATATGACTCCCTGTCATGTGTCTCAAAATCGAGTGGCTGCTCCACATACACTTCCTCTTCGACTACACCATTCAAGAAAGATGTCTTGACATCCATCTAGTGTATCTTCCACTTTGTTATTGCAGCAAGAGCAAGTATTGTTCTGATGGAAGTGTATCTGGCTATAGGTGCAAAAGTCTCTTCATAATCTATCCCTTCTTTCTGGGAGAAGCCACGAGCCACAGACCTTTCCTTGTATTTCTCTATGCTACCATCTGTAGCATGCTTGATCTTATAGATCCACTTGGAAGTCACAACATACTTCCCTTCTGGTCTTGGGACCACATCCCAAACATCATTCTTCATGATCGATTGATATTCCTCGACCATGGCATCCTTCCATTCTTTCTTTTTTGCTGCTTCTTCATAACTGGAAGGTTCTTTGTTCATTATGTCACAGAGTAAGGCAACATAGCTGGTGTGTGACCTAGTCCTTTTTCTTTATCTGTGTTCCTCCTCTAGAATACCATACCTTTCTGCATCTTGGATGAGCTCTCTATCCCATGCTGGTTTCCTCTTGTGAAAGTTCTTCTCACAGGGTGGATCTACAGGTTCTTGTGGATCTTCTATTTCACGATCCACTTCTGGGATTACTTCATTCATAGTGGTGTCTTGTATTCTGGGTACTCTTGGTTCTTCATTGTCTTCAAAAGGTGTCTTCCTTGATTTGATGTATGTTGAGTCTTCATCAAAAGTCACATCCCTGCTGATGTCAATCTTCTTGAACCCTGGAAAGTAGATTCTATATGCCTTTGAACTTTCACTATAACCCACAAATATACCCTTCTTTCCTGAAGGATCTAACTTTGTCTTCTTTTATTTTGGAACATGTGTATATACTGGACAACCAAATATCCTAAGATGGCTAACTTCTGGTTTCTTACCAAAGAAAACTTCTTCTGGTGTCTTGTTGTCAAGTATCTTGTGAGGTGTTCGGTTTTGCACATATACAGCTGTCCTTGTTGCTTCTGCCCATAGCCGCATGGGTAGATATTGCTCATGAAGCATTTCCCGTGCTGCTTCCATGATTGTTCTATTCTTTCTTTCTGCAACCCCATTTTTTTGTGGATTGTAAGGAGTGGTCAACTCCCTCTTAATCCTTGCATCACTGCATAACTTCTTGAAGTCTCCTGAAGTGAACTCTCCGCCATTGTCGGATATAAAGGTCTTGATCTTCTTATCAGTTTGATTTTCTATCAAGGCTTTGAATTCCTTGAACTTATCAAACACTTCATCTTTATTCTTCAAGAAATAAACCCAAGTCTTCCTAGAGAAATCATCAATGAGAAAAACATAATATACATATCCACTCAGAGAACTAGATTACATCGGACCGTATACATTAGAGTGGATAATATCCAAGATTCCTTTTTCCTTGCTTTCACTGCTTGGAAATGCCTTCTTTGTGTTCTTTCCTTTTGCACATCCTTTGCAAACACCTACATGCTTTGATTGAAATTCAGGTTGACCTTCTACTGCTTTGCTTGCAATTGGTAGTGCTCTATAGTGCACATGTGCAAGCCTTCTATGCCAAAGTTCACTTGGCTCCATGGATTCATGTACCATGGCATGTTCAGGTTGTTCCTTCAATTTGTACAATCCTCCCTCTTGCTCTCCAATCACTACTGCATCATCTATGGTCTTACCTTTTGGCCACATAAGTACTTGGCCATCCACAAATGCAACTCTCATCCCCTTTGCATCCAAAGATGATATGGAGAGAAGATTCTTCTTGAGTCCAGGTACATATAGAACATCTTGCATCTTTAAATACTTCCCAGAGTCTAACTTGTAGGAGGCTTCACCACTTCCTTTTATAGGGTATTGATAGTCATCCCCAAGTTTCACCTTATGAGGTGACTCATGTTCAGATAGGTCCATAAGAGATTCTTTGAATCCTGTCATATGTTTAGAATCCCCACTATCAATAAACCAATCATTACACCCATGTGTAAGAGTACCTGTGAGAGCAGAGATTAGAACATATTCTTCATCACTTGAAGAATCTTCACTTTCTACCTTAGTCTTCTTCCTGGGAGGTTCATCATCCTCAACAACATGAGCATGATATCTCTTTTTTTTGTACTTCTTTTTGTTGTTGTTGGAGCCCTTTCTATTCCTGGGACATTCTGAAGAATAGTGTCCCTTCTCATCACATGTGTAGCATCTAATGTGAGAAAGATATTTCTTCTTTTGATGGTGGTGAGAAGATTTCTTGTGATGGGGTTGCTACCTCTTGAAGTTACCTTTCTTGGTGTGTACTGTGAGAACTTGATCTTCATTTCCCATCTTTTATTCTCGGGCCACAAGCATAGCTTCTTCTTGTGAACATTCCTCCCACAGCCTGCTAAAGGAGCTCAATTTATTTCTTGCATCGATACCTTGCATGAACGAGTCCCATGACCTAGGTAGGCCATTCAATGTGGTCATGACAATTTCTCCATTCTCCACTACTTCATCCACAACTTCAAGTTGTGCTTTGATTTGAGAGACCTTAGTAAAGTAGGATTGGATGGTCTCTCCATTCTGGATCTTTACCCCTTTCAATTGGTTTTGCAGAGTCATCTTCCGATTTATATCCTTTCCTTCAAACAACTTGGTCAAAGAGTCAAACATCTCCTTAGGTGTCTTTAGGGAAGACACATGGGGTATGAGATGGTCTTTTATGGAATCAACAATGATTCTCTTGGCCTTGACCAAGTTCTTCTTGTGTAAGGACTTAGCCTCAACTCCCTCTGGAACTGGAACCTCTTCTCTGTTAGGAACCCATGTCTTTACTTTGTTAGTATATTGTTGTTGGACGCATATGCTTTGTAAGACGTCCCGTAGTAATTGTTGATCCATAATTTGTGTCATTGTTGTTGGACGCATATGCTTTGTAATTCGCCCATAGTATTTGTTGACCCATAGTTTGTATTGGCCCATGGTTTTGATCCATAGTATTGGCGCCTAGACACAGTATATAAGTGTGCGTTAAGGCCAATGAAGGCACCGTGAAGTTATTTGTATTGAGCTTTCTCAAAGGAGGTTGCCCCCTTGAAGTGGCCTGTGATCAATAAAGTGATTCTGAGTTCTGTTATTACTGCTATCTCATGTATTTTCATTAATTAATTGTTGCAGGTTTCTCACATCTAGTATCAGAGCACTTTCTTGGGCTCGTTGGGTGAAATTTCTGCCAATTTTTTTTTTCGCATTTATTGCAGGTTCGGATCTGGAAATAATCCCTATCCACTTAACTGTGGGAAGTACTTGGGAATAATCCCTAAAAATCATTGTGAGGAGTACCACATGAACCCCAAAGTAGCTGGGCCATTGAGAGGAACTGCCAGCGAAAAGGGAAACGACCCTTACCTGATTGACTAGTTCCCACCCGTGAGGTAAACCAAGAGCTGTCGTTTATGGCAAAGCAGTTATCAGTTTTACCTGAGCTGTGGATTGAGGGGTACTGCCCCAATACGCAAGCTATCAGATAGCATTGGTGGCCGAGTGAATCCCCTGAACCGTTAGGAAGCTGAGCATACGGGGTCCATATCTAGTTTCAGCTGATAAATCGCAGATTTCCTCTATCCAGAACTGTTGTCGATCACTTCCACGTCGTTTTAGATAAATTTGTTGCCGATCACATCCTAGCCATTTCAGATCTATCTGTTGTCAATCCCTTCCGCGCTGTTTCAGATCCATCTGTTGCCGATCCCTTCCGCGCTATTGCAGATCCATCTGTTTCCGATCCCTTCTGCATTGTTGTAGATCCATCTGTTTTCGATCCCTTTTGCGCCGTAGCAGATCCATTCTGGAAAAAAAAATCCCTTATTTTCATTTCGTTTCCCTTGAAATTTCCCTGACACCCCTGTCATCCCATTCTGCATCTTTCATTCCCGAGGACCCTATCCCAAATTCCACTTCCCAAAGCCAGAAATCCCACATTTGTCTATTTTTATGGTTTGCCATAACTTCTTTAATTTTCACCCAATCGCCTTCAAATTTTTCCACCGTGTTCATTTCCTATTTCTGCTTATTTATCCCTCTCTGACAAATTTTCTCATTCTTTCACCTCGCTTCTGAAATCCCCATTTTCTGCTTCCCTGTCCATTCGAAAGTGTCCAAAACCTAGTCAAACCCCAATTACCTATCAGAGTTTTTCCCAAATCCAAATTTTCCTTTACTAAATGAGATTATGTTTGTGTTTTTCTATCCATTCACAAAAAAAAAAACTCCTAGTTTTGGTTGTCACCCACGTAGGAGCACAAACCATGGAGGAAGCACTTGTAGCCATCCAAACCAAACTCCAGGATTTGGATGAAAAATTTCTTGGCCTCCATCTTGAGCAGACATCCATGAATAAAAAATGACAATCCGAGTCTTCATCAGATAATGGGTTCTCTTCTTCTAGCAATTTCCGTGGTCCGAAGCTTGATTTTCTTCGCTTCAATGGTACTGATCCGACTGGCTAGATCTATCATGCAGAACAGTATTCCAATCTGCATAATACTTTTGATACTAAAGTTCCACTTGCATCCTTTCATTTAGAACATGAATCTCTTCAATGGTATCGTTGGTACATCAAGGCTCATGAAGAGCCAAAATGGCCAGATTTTTGCCAGCTCCTTTTGCAACGATTTGGTCCTAGTGCTTTTGATGACTTCACAGGAGCCCTCACTAAACTTCACCAAATTGGCACTGTGAGAGAGTATCAGATAGAATTTGAGAAACTAGCCAATCACATAGAAGGATTGTTTGATGAATTCTATAGGAGTTGTTTTATCAGTGGTCTTAAGGATGAAATCCACTCAGAGGTTAAAATGTTCTGTCCCAACACAATGATGGAAGCCTTGGGGTTGGCTAAGTTGGCAGAAGACAAGATTGCATCCCAACAACTCTCCAAACCCACTTTTGTTCCCTTCCGAAATATGGGTTCTCAACGACCTCCCATCCCACCAACTCCTCGACCAACTCCTATCAAGCATTTGTCTGAAACAGAGATGCGGGCATGCAGAGAAAAAGGGCTTTGTTATAATTGTGATGAGAAATTCACTTGGGGACATAGATGTGTTCAACAAAAGCTCTATCTCTTGGATGTGGATTCTCCGCTTACCTATGAAATTGGTGAAGAAGCTCCAGATATAATGGATGATCAGGTCGACATTCAGGAGCCGCCTATTGACCCTCTGTCTTAGGAAGACCACCCAGAGATATCTCTCCATGCTTTATCCAGAATCACCACCCCCCAAACAATGCGGGTCAGGGGTTACTTCAAGAAGATCCCTCTTACCATACTCATTGATTCTGGTAGCACTCATAACTTCATTGACCCTCAGATCGCCAAACAGGCTGATTATTTTATCCATCCTTGCTCCAACTTTGAAGTCATGGTTGCCAATGGGGGCACCTTACCTTGCAAGGGGAACTGCCACAATCTGCGTATCTCTATGGAAGATTATAACTTGCGTTTTGAGATGTTTTCCTTGGCCTTAAGCGGATGTGATGTGGTTTTGGGTGTTTAATGGTTACGCATACTTGGACCCATCTTATGGGATTTTGCTGAACTTTGGATGCAGTTTTCAGTCAATGGGAAAAACACAAATTTATAGGCTTACAACTAGGGTCTCTCTGCATCATCAGTTCCCATCGCCTGGAAAAAATCCTTAAGAAGAATTCACATGGTGTCATCGTTCAACTCCATTCCATTCAGACGCACCCATTAATGGTCTCCACTACTCCCTTGGATCTCCAACCAATTTTGGATAGATATGCTGGTGCCTTTGCTGAACCAGTGGGATTGCTGCTTTCATGAGACCTTTCCGGTAAGAATTTAGTCACCTCTACATCTGCGAAGGAAATGCTGGCTATTTTGCATGCAGTACAGATGTGGCAGCCATACCTATTAGGTAATTCTTTCTACATCAAGACTGCTCACGAGAGTCTGAAATATTTCCTGGAACAATGGCTCTCATCACCTGCACAACTAGAATGGATTCGCCAACTCCTGGGTTATGCCAATGAGATCACTTACATGAAGGGTCAAGACAATTTGGTGGCATATGCTCCTTCTCGCATAATTGATGCCCCAGTTTCTCTTTCACCTATTTCTCTGCTTGTTCCAAATTGGTTGCAATTTGTTCAATGGGGCTATGTATTCTTTGAACTCCATGCGTCTCCATTGGTCAGGCACTCCGGGTTCCTCCAAATGTATGAGCATGCACAACATATCTTCTTTTGGCAGGGAATGAAAAGGACAATTCAACAGATGGTGGTTGAATATGATACCTTCCAGTTCCTTCCGGGATTGCTTGAACTCGTACCCATCCTTCTACGGATCTGGACAGATATGTCCTTGGAATTCATTGAAGGGCTCCCTAAATATGGATGGCAGGCTGACATTACAAATAAATATTTGGAACCTTATCTTCGTTGCTTCACCTCCGAACAACAACCTCCGTGGGCAAAGTGGCTCCCTCTCGCTGAATGGTGGTACCCTACTGCATCTAAAATTACTCCATATGAAGCAATCTATGGTCAGGCACCACCATTTCTTCTTCCATACACCCTCAATAGTGCACCAATTCAGGCAATTGACATGGTTATTCGAAACCGCGATCAGATTCTTCGCATTTTGTAGGACACTCTTCACATGGCCAAAATTCGAATGAAACAACAAGCCGATCAACATCGTTTCGAGCGCACTTTTCAAGCAGTTGATATGGTTTTTCTTTGTCTACATCCTTCCAAGCAATCCTCCCTGACACTCAAAGGGCGTCCACTTATCTCTCGCTCTATCATAGAGGTATTCATTCAGTGGCACGACATGCAACCAGAGGCTACTACATGCGCACCACTCCTTCAGATTCAACCTCAATTTCCACATCTAAAGCTTTGAGGACAAAGCTTTTTCTAAGGGAGAGGGGATGTTAGGAACCCATGTCTTTACTTTGTTAGTATATTGTTGTTGGACGCATATGCTTTGTAAGACGTCCCGTAATAATTTTTGATCCATAGTTTGTGTTATTGTTGTTGGGTGCATATGCTTTGTAAGTTGCCCATAGTATTTGTTGACCCATAGTTTGTATTGGCCCATGGTTTTGACCCATAGTATTGGTGCCTAGACTTAGTATATAAGTGTGTGCTGAGGCCAATGAAGGCACCGTGAAGTTATTTGTATTGAGCTTGATCAAAGGAGGTTTCCCCCTTGAAGTGGCTTGTGATCAATAAAGTGATTCCGAGTTCTTTTAATTTGCTATCTTGTGTATTTTCATTAATTAATTGTTGCAGGTTCCTCACATTCTCTTATGTAGGTGTCCAATTCATTCTCTTCTAGGATTAGCCCAATCCTATACTTCCATGGTCAGAAATTATCAGCCTCTTCAAGCTTATCCTCAGGCTTTGTGTGGTGAGACATCTTAATGAGAAACTCAAATGGAAATAAAAGATTTAGGTCTTACCACTTGATTTACTGAAACTGAATCTGGAGCTGGATTAGGGTTTGTTAGAGAAACCCTAAAAATTCAAACTTTGAATTCCAAACTTCTGAATGGATGGTAAGATGCGCCTTGCTGAGCCGATCAAGCTAGTCTACTTCAATTTTGAAATTTGCAAAATTTGACCCCTCAGAATTGACTTTGAAACTTTTGGATCTGCAGTTTTTGGTTAACATCCTGAACTAGGGTTTGATAATGCCTGGGTTTCTGCCCAGCCAAAAAGTTTGATCTTGGTCTCTAAACTTCAATTTTTCTGAGGAGCATCCAGCTGTGGTCTGAGATTCCAAAAATTCCAATTTTTGCAGAAACCCTAATTTTCCACCTTTCCGATCAAAATCCTGAACTAGGGTTTGATGGAGCTCGGGGTTCTTCCCAACCAAAAAGTTCGATCTTGGTCTCTAAATTTTGATTTTTTTGAGGAGCGGTCTTAGATTCCAAAAATTCCAACTTTCTCCAAAACCCTAATTTCCCGCAGCAGTGATAGGTCAAAAACTGAAAGTGCTCAGAATTGAATTATGTCTCGACAGAAAGATGCGCCCTTGCTAGGAGAGTTAGTCTAGCCTCCTGCCTTTGATGATCTGTGGAGGGAAGCCCAAAGATCTGCAGTTGCACAATGTCTTCTTCTTAGTACCGCTCTGATACCATGTTAATTTTTAGATAATTTCATTCAATATTATCTAGGATCACTAAGAGAATAACAAGCACAGCATAACAATCACAAGAGACAATGGACACAAAGCATTTCATCAGGGAAAACCAAGAAGGTGAAAAAACCCGCAACTTCCTCAGAGATAGAAGAAGCCCCAATACAAATATCACAAAGATCAATGCCCAAAAGATAGATGATTCCAACAACTAATCCTCCTCCACTTGTACGCACTCCTCTCTCTCAACTATGCGAGTTGGATGAGTGAGTGAATGAATAGAATGAGAGACACACACTCTCTATTTATACAATGACTTGACCTGCCTTTAATCCTAACTGGGCCGACTTCCTAAGGAAGCCTAATAACCCAACCACATGACTCATGCAGGGCCGACCCCACATTGGTGGTCTAATAACCCATCAAATATAAGTTGCGACACTTACAATAATACTTGCGACACTTGCGGCACTTACAAATACAAATGACGACACTTCTGAATGGAAGAATAATACATCTCCATTAGGAATATAATAAAGTACTTGGTGAAATACATAGAATAATATCTTCCGAAGTTACAAATGCATCAACACTAAGATTATGCATTTGTACTAAACCAATTATTATTTATTGATAAAATATATTTGGTTGTGGACGAGGAGAGAACACTGAGAAGAGATGGGGAACTATGAATACATGAGAGGGGAAGGTGTGTGAGGTATTAGGAATCCTAAAGAACCTTGGTGGTCATGACCTTGTCCTTAGCCCATGTTTTGACCCTTGAATACTTTATTATATTTTATTTTTAAAGCCTAAGTTTGTTAATCTTGAGTGGTAAGGATTTATGCCTTAGAATTGATTGGAGTTTGAGAGTGGGGGTTCGTGGCCTTTGGATGGTGGTATGTGGAGCTGGGCTCCCATGCACCAAAAGAAAAACTTCCCTAGTCATTCTAAAATGGATGCATTTGTTTCCTTATTCTTGTTTTCCTAGGGTTTCAGATCTATTAAGGAAGCCTATTGTGTTGGGATGCTTTGTTCATAGCTAAGCTAATCAACCTTGTACAATTAATATTTTCCTTGATTGAAATGAGTTTAGTTTGGTTTCCTGTCAATTATGGTTTTTGGGTTGTGGATGAAACTCAGAGCTAGACACAAAAACCTTTAATGCATTGAGAGAATTAGGAACATAGTTAGTTTACGGTTGGGTGGAACATTCCTTGTCCACAACCAGTTGTTGAAATATTTATATATCCCAACTGAGCATAAAGACTACTAGATTTGTTATAGAAATTTTAAAATATTTTCTACGATAATGAACATTATAACCTTTTAACTCATCATAACTTGGTGATCTAAAACTACTCTTAAAGCTTTCGAGTACAAGAATAAAATTATAAAGAAAACCAAATGATTTCTTACCCTTTTAAAGTTTGTTAGACCAAAGTTAATCTTAATAAATAATCACACTACATTATACTTAAACTTATATCATCCTTAAAAAAAATCTATATTCAATTATCTATATATTTATCAAATTATTTAATTAAAATAAATATTAATTTTTTTTAATTTATCTTTTATTATTTTTAAATTTCATATATAAACCCATCGTTAAACTCAATTATACATCTTATTTATGCTAATTGCATAATACACTTCACATTTTCTTTTTGAAATATATAAATATACTAAATGCAAAGAACACTTCCATAAATTATTTTTTAAATACTAGAACATAAAGAAATATCGAGAGAATCCAATTACCATAACAATGTAATTTTTTGTCAACAAAGTAACAATGTAAATTTATTTATACGACACCGTTATAAAATGTTGTTATTTTTGTACATTAATCTACAACAACCACTAGTGATAAGAAGGAAGGATCTTTCGCTTTCCACTGTTGTGAGACAAAGCCGTGAAGTCATGAACGCAAAACTCAATGCATTAAAGATGAGCATGAGTTGCAGTTATGAAATTTGTAAAGTTGGGAATTTGTGGTGGTGGTTAGTAGCCAGTTTGAGCTGCATTTCTCTCTTTTATGTTTATATATGAGTTCAACTTCTAACATGGATATTTTCTTCTGATATGTTTATATATGGATTTCAACTTCTAACATGGATATTTGATTGGTTATAGGATAAAATTGGTCAAAAATATTTGGCTACATATTTTTCTACACATTGATTATGTTCCTATACATTGGTTGCAACCCTAGTTTTTGAATGAGATCATCTTATGTATGGGATATCAAGCTTGTAAAGGAAGTTTACTAGTGTTATAGATTACAAATATAAAAGGGAATTGGTTTGTAAGTAATGTTATAGTCATAGTTCATGCTCTCATGTAATGTTGGTAGCATAATTTTATGAAGAATTGTTATGTTTCTTGGTTCATGAAATTAAGAGAAATAAGTGTTGAATGTCTTACAATTAAGAGGAAAAATTTGTGAATATGCTTTGAATTAGTAATAAAATTAAGAGGTAAAACTTGTGAACATGTTATAAAGGATGTTTCATTTATAAAAGACATTACTTGAAAGTTGTGAGTAGCATTTGGGGATGCTCCAAAACATTCTAAGTAAATATCTAAACATTCTATGAGTAAATGACTAACCTCTTACACGTTACATTCTTACACAGTGTATTTAATTATTTGGATGTAGCATTAAGAAACACATTCTTATAGTGTATTTAATTGTTTAAATGTAGCATTGAGAACACATTCTTACACATGGATGTCCCATTAAGGAGTGAGTTTTTATGAATAACTAACCATAAACCTTAAGAAGCAAGACTAGAAAATTAGATATTCTTTAAATGGTTTCTATGTAAACTCTTAGATAATTTAAAGTGAAGAATTGACTCCAATATGAATACCACTTATCATTTATTTAAGACCATGCAAACAAGATAAAAAAAATCCATGCACATAGGAAAATGTTATACATTCTATGCTCAACCAATACATTTATTCAAAGTTTAGTAAGAAGCTCAATTTATAGGAGATTGAAGTTAAAAGTCACAACAAATTGTAGATTAAAACAAACCATATGACTCTTTGTCCATGAAGAGATAATGAATAGATGTATTAGTCAAAGAAGTTGGATGTTCTCCATCCATGAGTAGAGTAGAGTAGAGAGAAACACCCTAATCCAAATAGTGATATCTATAATTCTAAAATTTATTTATATGATTTTTTTTTTTATGTTCTAGATATTTAATGTTTAAGAGATTTCAAAATCACTTATGTCTTTGCAAGTTCCAAAGTGAACACTCATAATCCATGCATGAGCTATGAGTTATCTATACATTAGCTAGCTGTTATTTTTTATAATTGTTTATTTGGAAACATTGAACCACGACCATAAAATCAGGAAAATCATAGATGTTAGTCCACCCCAAATCCTAAGATGTGTAAAAATTCATATGGCTCATAAAAAAATAAAAAATAAAAACCACTATAACCACAGAAGCACAGAGATGTCAAGATTCAAGATTCAGGGAGTCAAGAACTTCTTAGGTAGAAATTTATTTGAGTCTTTAATGTAACTCAGTAGCTTCTAGGTGAAGCATTGTCAAGTTTGTGTATATAAAGAAGAAGAAGAAGATAGGAAAAAACATAGAGACACACGGGAACAAAAAGGAACAGAGGAAGAGAGACCAAGCTCATAGTTGCGAAGTGTATTAAGATCCCAAGCTCTATGTGAAGGTGAAATATCATCAATTCCGTCAAGTTGCTATGTTTTACTGCAGTAATATATAGGCTTCTTGCACACTTCCTTGTATTTATTTCAACGCCTTTGTATTCCGCAAGTCAAGAACTTCTTAGGTAGAAATTTATTTCAGCCTTTAATGTAACTCAGTAGCTTCCATGTGAAGCATTGTCAAATTTGTGTATATATAGAAGAAGAAGAAGATAGGAAAAAACACAGAGACACATAGGAACAAAGGAAGAGATAAAGGAGAAGAAAGATAGGTTCGCAATGTGTTTGTGAGCACAAGCTCATAGTTGCAAAGTGAAGGTGAAATATTATCCCTGTGTAATTCTCAAGTTGCTATGTTTTACTGGAGTAATATATAAGTCCATAGTTTTATGTATTCATTCTCAAGAATGTTAAATATTGCATGTCGCACATCTTATCCAGATTTACTTGTGTAAATGTTGTTTACATTTATGGTGTGTAAAATAAATCAAGATTTCCAATATTTCCCTTTAAACATCCACATGGATCTAATTTCTTGAAATGTAAATTTTTTTATACCTCAATAAATTGGATCCAAAATTAAATTTAAAATCAATATATATATATATATAAAATCAACCAAACCACATATAATTTAACCAAAATATATTGAACATCATAGAAAGGAGTGCAATCCTAAAAACAGAAACCATTAAAAATTTACAGAGTGATGAAGACGACCATCAAATTTATCCCCTGAACTTCTAACCATATCTGATACATAATGGAAAATTGCAGTTCCAGTATCCAAAATTGTTAACGAACTTAATGGGATTCAAGTGGCTCCTACATATTGACGTTCTCCAATACCCTCTTTCTTCAAACAGAACTGGACGGATTACGTGATATCTAGCTTATGGGCTGTGTTGCCCAGTGTAAATGTAGTCCACATGCGCAGCTAGTGTGCGTCTCATCAAGCATTCTTCTTCCTCATCTACACTGTTGCAAGTTTCTTCAAAATCATGAGCTTCTCGGCCTTGAGCTGTATGCTGCTCCATCTTAAGCCCTCCCATGGGAACCTGCAATATCATATCTCTGTGTACGGTTATACGGGTATACATGGAAAAGTATTCACAGAGTAATCTCAGAAGTCCTCTTCAAACTTACTCTGTGTCCTGTAGCTTTTCCTGTCAGTATGTCTGAAACGCTTAAAATATGATCCTTCTCTGAATGATAAGACCAAACCTGCTTTAGCTGTCACATTTCTATATGCGACGTCCTTACAAATTACTAATGCTAAGAGAGACTCCATGACAAACATGAGTGCTATATGCTTGT
Source organism: Larix kaempferi (assembly GCA_027924585.1). Lineage (NCBI taxonomy): Eukaryota > Viridiplantae > Streptophyta > Pinopsida > Pinales > Pinaceae > Larix > Larix kaempferi. The sequence goes on along the minus strand of BSBM01000397.1, from coordinate 3,549,794 downwards.
AAATAATATTAAGTTGTATTGTGTCAAATGAAGATGATATTTTTAAACAAATTAAAACCATCTAAGTTAACAAATTTAATAAAAATATCCTTTAACAATTCATTAAACCAAACTCAACCCATAACATAACATAGATCAGTAAGCTAACCCAAAACCAATAAACTGAACTAAACTAAGGCTGTAACGATATAAATCCTTTCACTTGCTTTTGTGGAAAATCTAATGAAATAAACTGAACTAAACTAAGGCCGTAACTATATAAATCTTTTCACTTGCTTTTGTGGAGAATCGAATGAAGTAACTATATATCAGCACATCAACAAGTAAAGTGGTGGTAGCCAACCATTTAGTTTTGTGAAAGTGGCTAAACATAAAACAAATATTATTTCATAAACATAACTTTTCTTTAACCACCTCTAAACAGTTTATTTAAATCTTAATCAAGATACACTTAAGCATAACAAGATATTACGCACTTAAACATAACAAGATATTACGACCATGAAATGAATCCAAAGTATACACTAGTTACACTTCATCTGAGTTAATCTCATTAATCCACTCAAATAAATCCAAAATCTTAGATAATATCTAAACTTAAAATACATATACTTCTTTTTTCTTTTTCAAGATGGCTGTAACAAAATATGGCTACTGCATCATTTTAAATTTACAAATTGATTAGGATGGTAACTATCTGAAAATATGGTAGAATAATAATCAGCTACTTTAAAACAAACTGACTGGTTTGGGTATTACAAACTAAAAAATAGAATGAGTTAAACCTGTTGTAAAAGATCGAATAGCGTTTGCAGTGCAAAGAAGTAGAATGGCAGATACAAGTAAAGGAAGTGTCCTCAGCTGTCTTTTGATACAAGCCATTTCCAAAGCACTTCACAGAAGGATCTTTCTCAACGGCTCAGAAAAGCTTCCTTCCTTGAGTTGTTAAACTTTCCCTTTCAGAAGAGAAATCTGCTATTCCTCCCAATGGATGTGGAAGATGGCACGCGATATTTCAAAATCCAAACCATTGTGGAGGGTAAAGCGACAGGAACGTAGATTCCAAAATATCAGGAGGCAGAACCAGACTACAAATGCATCCAATAACAATAATCAAATAGCTTAGCCTAGCCTGCAAAGACTACAAATATCTCAATAAAAAATGGAATTCAAAGTTTGTACCGATAAAAATTGCAGAAGCTGCAATTAACATATAGCTTAAGCTAGCGTGTGAGTCGCAAGAATACAAACTTTGTACATGCCACAGCCATGCATATTTTACTGTAATGACGAAATCTGTACCGGCGTAATGTCAGTCTGAAGAACGCATGTCATAACATATATATTTTTAACTACTGCTTTCTCCGGTGATAGATCCCAAAAGCCTTGTCATGTCAATTGTAATTGCCATGAATAGAGCGCACCATTGATGACAAGAGTATGCTATGCAAGGTAGACGGTGGGGGCCTGGGGCCAACTCTGAGGAATGGCAGTCGCCGAGGACAAAGAAACGTCTCCTTTGAGCCACAGTGTTATTACCTAGCAAGAAAGAGTTTATTCGCTTGTATAGTTTGTCGGCCTAATCTTGCAGACCAAGTACAACCTGGTTGCAGGCCGAACCTTTGACCAGCATGTCTTTGAAAACTGCCCATCCCCATCCGCATGTCTTGAGTGGATCGAATATTTTTTTTCCATCCAGAAAGAGAAGAGTCTCCAGTACTTAGGGTTACTAGTTTATCTTTTTCAAATCAGAGTCGCCAGTAGTTAGGGTTACTACTTTAGCCTTTTCAAATAAGAGTCTCCAGTAGTTAGGGTTACTACTTTAGCCTTTTCAAATAAGAGTCTCCAGTAGTTAGGGTTACCGGTTTAGCGGGTACGGTCAACGGTTAAAAGGGTAAAAATAAACCATTTTTTTCATTTGAAATATAGTAATATATCACAATTTCATTGTATATTAAAAGTACTGTAATCAAATTCTACAGTATAGTGATAAAATTGAAATTTGCATCGTTTCAATCTATGGTTATGGTGGTTATGGTTTTTGATAAGCAATTTCTAACCCAAGAACTTAAAAATCTATAATAAGCAATTTCTAACTCAAGAACTTAAAAATCTATATCGAGGAAATTTTAGAAATATAAAAAATATCTAACAATATAAATAAATTAATTGAAAAACATTTATAACCAATCAAACTTGAGTAGACAAGTAAGAAAGTTTTTAACAGAAAAACCAAGGCTGGATGAAAATGAAAATACAATCTTACAATGTCCAATGAACATAAAGGTAGATAAAAAGATGGAGCGAATCTACAAAAACAAATAAATACTTATTAAATAACACAACAAAAAAACTATTCTCATGATGCATAAGCTGAAAAATCATTCAACTCCATGAATAATCCAACCAGTTCCACTGAGAGAAGGAATCCCTTTATATATATATATATATCTGCTCATCTCTATGAACCAAAGGAGATACATACTCCGCTATAGGAAATAACCATTAGGGGAGGTGTCTTTTCTGTCTCTAGTGGAGATGTGCATTTATGTAGGTTGGTGGTGGACCAGTGGTGTTGGGGCGGATGTGTCCTTCATTTGCTCAAGAAAAGCCCCTAGAGTCTGAAAAGGGTATGTTATACCTTATCAATGAATAGGGTAAGAAAGGGTGGAAGTAGCGGCCCTAAGTAGGGATCGATGGTGACAGTGGAAACAACCTGAACGAGGGTTGAACTCGATAGTGGAAGCAACCTGAGAAAGGGTGAAGAGTTACTCCAATTTGAACTTTCAATTTTGATAGGAATGATTTAAGGTACCTCTTCCCCTTGAATCCTAATTCGCAGGCCAAGACAAGCTTAGTCGATCATGATTCTTGCAAACACTGATAGTGATATCCAATCATAAGGCAAATTTTCCTCCTATGGTTTTTGGGGGCCTTTGAGTAGTACAAATTCATCTTTGTGTAAATACCAACGGATCCATTCGAGACAGATGGATGAACTCTTCTCGTCATGTCTCCATATTAACCATTCACATACCCAACGAAAGAGGAAGTGACCCACCATCTCGCTTACCAACATGAATCTCAATGATGAAGTAAATGTTGATCGGAAAGTGATCAAGGCACTTGATCCAACATGAGCCTTGATAATTATGTCCATTCGCCTACTTGACCAACTAACTCTGTCGAGTCTCGATTGAATCCCAACACTACCTGCGACCTGACATGAGCTCCCTCTCCCTATATAGCTACCATTACTCTAGTGTGTACTAAAACACGAAACAAGGTAGAAATATGAAATTGAAATAGGCTCGAGAATCAACAGTGACGATGGAAGTAGGCACAACCTAAGCATGGCTGGCGAGTTTGGAAATTAGAATAATGATAATCAAAATTTTAAAGTTTAAAACCACTTAAGTTCCAAACTTTCAACTTTCATAATCACATTTTCAAAATCCAATAACCATTTGATTAACCATAGTTCCAAAACCACTTTAATAATCACATTTTCAAATTCCAATAACCATTTGATTAACCATAATTTTGAATCTAGATCCCCTCATTTAAATCACTCAGCTACATTAATTATAAACTAGTGCAAAAAATGATGAATCAATTCTAATTCTAATTTCTGATCATCTAGTGCACAATTTAATTCCAGATTATGTGATTGCATTCTCTATTAATACATCATTTATTCACCTTACACATAGACTAGTTGGGACTTGAGAAGCAATAGTTATCAAGCTACATTAAGCATTTGAAGCATGTTGTCAGCCGATTTCAACTATGATGGCCTACTAAAACACAACCGTCATTAATGCATTTATTCTCTACTAGGCTACCAGCTTACCATAGAAGATTGTCAATTAATGCTTTATTTGCTACCAAGCTACTAGCTTACTAGAGGGGATTGTCAATTAATGCTTGGCGCTTAGAGTTGCATCGTCCGTCATAAGTGATTACTGGTTATAACCTTGTGGCAACGAATGGAAAGGTATAGACTCCTGGCGTTTATGGATCACATTTGTCAATATAATACAAATTATCCATCAAATTTAACCTAGGAGAAAGAGCTAACAAATCACCTGATCCGCACGTGGCCAGGAAGCACGAGGGGGACAACAGTTCGACTGAATGAGTTGGCTCTGTTATGGAGGAAGCTTAAGAAACATAATGCGCAAAGCAAGAATGCACTACACAGACATAACACAAATATACACAAACAATATGCAAGAATGCGAACTGATATTCTATTATTGGCTATCAGATCATCGATTGATGTATGTTACAATATTATACATGCTTATATAAAATATGTTGAGACACTTGGGTGTTTGCCCGTTACGTTCAGCTACAAAAAAAGTTAGAACGGTTCGGCAGTTCAACCATTACAGTCGACTGGAAGACAGAGAGACAATGTGTCGAAGCTCGACAGTCGCAAGTCGTAGATCGACACTGCATGTCGATGTCGCGAAACTGTGAGGTCACATAACATGTCGCAGTCACGAAGTTGTCGAAGTCATGTCGAAGCCGAAACTTGTCGAAGTTGTGTCGACGTTGATGACTTATCGCAGATGTGTCGAAAATAGCATCTGACAATAATGCCAAATGCGATGTGGATCAGACCTCCTTCCTTAAGAAACAATGGTCCCCATTGTTTTCTCATGAAGGTGAGGAAACTTGTCAGTCAGTTCAGTAGCAGAGTACCACTTTCCTTGTGCTGGGATCTGTCCGACTTTAGCAACCTGAAACAAGGGAATTGTGTTCATCCTTGTATGGCGTACTCGTCGTCCTACAATGGTGTCGCAAGGAAGAGGCTCCTGAACATCTGGATGGATGTCGTCGGGTTCTACTATCGGTAAGTCGTTCTGTTCCAACAATGGTGCATGGTATGGTCGAAGTAGATCCACGTTGAATATTGGATGTAGACCCAAGCATGCAGGAATGTCAAGCTGGAAAGCGTTTTTTCCAATCTGTCAAAAAATACTGTACGGACCATATCACAAAGGTTTGAGCTTCTTGTATGGACCAGTGAAGCGCTCCTTCTTGATATGTAACCATACCTTATCCCCAATTTGGAATGAATGAGGAGTATGATGCTTGTTGTGTCGAGCCTTAGCTTTTTCGCTTACTCGTTGCGACATTTCTTGTGCTTGCTTCTGAATGTCGCAGATTTGATCTCAAAACTTCAAGGCTTTATCAACTTCTCGTCGGCTGTAGTCGGTGTAGGAGTTTGGCTGTGTCGAGGAGTTGATCAAGTCGATAGGAACTGAGGGTTGAAATCCGTAATAGACCTCAAATGGAATCTTTCCTATAGAGCTATGATGAGCACAATTGTAACTATGTTGTATGTATGGAATACTTTCATCCCATGTGCGTTGATTCTTGTGGTTGTACACGCGAAGCAGTTATATGACCAAGCGATTCACAACTTCCGTCTGTCCGTCGGTCCGAGGATGGAAAGTTTTCGACAATGAGAGTTGTGTGTCTAGCTGTTTCCAGAGAGTCTTACAAAATATGTTGATGAATCTGGAATCTCGGTCGGAAGTAATGGTTGTGGGTAAACCAAAGTGTTTCCAAACATGTGTGAAGAAGAGATGAGCAGTCTACTGCGCTGTCGTGGTCTTCTTGCATGGTATGAGAATGGACATCTTGGAAAATCTATCGATTACTACTAATATCACGTCATGCTGATGTTTGGTAATAGGATATCCTGTCAAGTAGTCCATAGAAATAGATTCCCATGGTCGACTAGGAACTGGAAGAGGTGTGTACAATTGTTGTCGTCGATTAGGCGGTTTAACAATGGCACAAAGCATGCACGATCGAATGTACTTGTTGACATCGGTTTTAAGTATAGGAAAAAAGAAATACTTCTGCAGAATAACAAGTGTCTTCGCTACTCCAAATTGTCCTGCAGTCTTGCTGTAGTGCGCGTCCCAAATGAGCTGCTGTCGATGCTCACCGGTCAGTACACAAAACTGTCCAAGCTTGAATAGCAAGGTGTCTTTCAGGAAATAGTCGGCGGTTGACGACTTGTCAGTCTGAAGCTATCGATAGACTGGTGAAAATTCGATGTCTTCCTGATACAACTAAGGCCAAGTAGTGGTGTCATATCCCTGCATACTCATCACTGTAAAAAGGAGAGTAATGGACGGTCTCCTTAGACAATCGGTGGCGGTGTTAGCTTTACCTTTCTGATACTTAATTACCAACTGGAATTGTTGCAGGTAATAATCCACTTAAGTTGTTGAGTTGTTTGTAGTTTCGACTAGGTCAGAGCAAACTGAAGAGGCTTGTGGTCAGTGGGGATGATCGTTTCCTTGCCAAGGATGTAATGCCTTAATTGCTTGAGAGCTTGCACAATGGCGTACAGTTCTTTTTCGTATGTCGAATATCTTCTAACAATGTCGTTAAAAATTTCAGAAAGAAAAGCGACTGGGTGACTAGACTGAGTGATCACTGCACCCAAGGCATAGTCCGATGCGTCCATCTCAATCTCAAAGGGTTGATGCAAATCAGGTAACACAAGTACTGGTGTAGTGCAGATCTTATGCTTGAGCTGTTCAAAAGCTTCTTGTTATGTCGATGTCCATTTGAAGACAGTTGTTCCATTTCCCTTCGTCAACTGATTCAAGGGCCAGGCTATGTGATTGAAGCCGAGTATGAATTGTCGATAGAAATTCGCCAAACCAAGAAAACGTTTTAGTTCTTGAATGCTTTGAGGAATGGACCAATCTTTGAGGATCTGTACTTCATCTGGATCGATGTGAATTCCTACAGAGTCAATTACATACCCCAAATATTTGATGTTGTTCATTGCAAAGGTACACTTGTCCATGTTCAAGTAAAGTCGATGTTGCTGGAGAGTGTCGAGGACTTATTGAAGCTGTCTGACATGTTCTTCCCAATGGGATTGACTAAAAATCAGTATGTCATCGAGATAGACAATGACCCATTTGCCGATGAAAGGTCGAATAATGTTATCCATCTATCACATGAAGGTCGCACGTGCATTGGTTAAGACGAAAGGCATGACTAACCATTCAAACAATCCTTCCTTAGTCTTAAAAGCAGTTTTCCATACATTTGAGGGCTTGATTGGAATCTGATGATATCCCGACTGGAGGTCGAGCTTAGTAAAGAAATTAGCACCTTTCAGACAGTTGATGAGCTCATCTATCTGTGGCAGAGGGTAGCAATTCTTTATCGATTTTTTTTTGAGTGCAGGCTCTAGTCGATGCACATGCTCCAAGTCCCGTCTTTCTTTGGAATGAGGACGACTGGACTTCCACAAGGGGAGGAGCTAGGTCGGATATGACCTTTGTCGATCAAATCCTGGATTTTTTTGCGAATCTCTTCATTTTCGAGAATGGATCTTCTGTAAACAGATGCGTTAGGAAAAGAAGAACCAGGAGCAAGTTCAATGGAGTGTTTTACCTGGATATGTCGAGGTACCCCGCCCGACTCTTGGAATAAACTCTGATACTCGTCGAGAACGTTGTTGATAAACTGCTTCTTTCGAGAGATGCTTTGGTCGGTGAGTCGACTCGTTGCTGTAGTCTTCCTAGAATGTTGCGGTTTGATCATGATTAACGCAAAATTTTGAGCATGGTTGATGATATTCTTTGTCTGTTTAGCAGATATCATTGAAACCGTTGGTGTAGGTCATCGCTCTGGAATGCTAAACCATCGATTTTGGATTCTGACAATCACCTTCTGCGGTCGTGACTGATAACTTCCATGGAGATCCCATAGGTAAGGTTTCCCAAATAGGGCATCGGCTACGGAGAGTGGTGCTATGTTGCAAAGTACTTCATCTTCAAAAGGTTTTATGAAGTAGGCGAGTTTGCATTATTGGGTGATCCGTAGTTCCTGTCCATCCTTCATCCAACTGATGTTGTAAGGATGAGGATGCAGAGTGGTGACAAGACCTAATTTCTTCACAAGATCTTCAGAAATGAAGATCTTCTGGCTACCGTTGTCCACAATCAGATGTAATGGATTCTGCTGAACCCATATCCGTGTATGGAACAGGCACTCTCATTCCTCCTCGTCGACGATAGTCGAGGATGTTGGAGTGGTCGATGTCGATGTCAGAAGGGTCATTGAGTTTGGATCCAATTCTTCCACCTTCTTTTCGAACACGTCGGATGTCGACACTTTTTCCAAAAATGTCTTCCGGGATTTGCATTCAGATGTATCATGCCAAGATGAGTGTTGGTAATCACACCATTTTTTGGTCGGCGGTTATTTGCTACGTTCCCTTTTTTGAAAAGGATTTTTGACATGATCTGGCTTTGGCGGTGTCAGATGAGAAGATTTCAACTTGTCAAAGTTGGCTGATGTCTTCTTGTCTGGTGGTGGTCCTGATGTCGGCTTTGTTGCGAAGCATGCTTTCCATTTCTGCTTGGTTTCAAGTTTGCTGTCATAGTGGACTGCATCCGCAAGCGTAATGACAGTCAAGAATTCCATCTCTTGCTGAATATACTGGGAAAATCCATTGATGTACTTCAGAACAAGTAATTTCTCTTCTTCTTAGATGCCAAGTCTATCCATGAGTCGATAGAACTCGTCGGTGTAACTCTGTACTAATTGGTATTTCCATTGCCTTAGCTTCTGCCACTTCTTATACTGCTGCTCGAGGTACTTGGGCGGGTAAAATTCCTTTCGGATGTGTTCGACGAATTTATCCCATGTGTCGATGGGGTCTCCGCTTTTCTCCATCTTTTTCGAGAGGTTCTCCCACCAGCAATGCACAGACGTTGACATATTTAAGGCTGTAATGGTTATCTTTTCAGCTTATGAGAGTTTATTCACAGAATAATAGGATTCCAATTGTTGCACCCAATTGTCGACGGATTCTGCGTCAATCTTGCCTTCAAGATTCGGTATGTCCAAATTCATTTGCACTTTGAAGGGGCTGATTTTGTCGGAGTGAGTTCTCATCGAAAATACTCCGGATGTCAAAGCAAATAGCGTGAGAATTTCATTGAGCTGGGCGAACATTTCAGTTAGTTGTCGAGTCAGCGCTTGCTCAATAAGTTGTGCTATCTCTTCAGCTGCATGTCTATCGTTTGTTTTGTCTGCCATTTCTGGAGGTAGCATCTACTTGGATTGATGATATTGCAAGCATGTTTTAACATGCATAAGTTGGTAACTTCGCTGGAAGTGTCTACGCAAACTTAAGCATGAACAAAGCTGATTTCTCTGATACCAATGATCCGCACGGCCATGAAACATGAGGGGTACAACAGTTTGACTAAATGAGTCGACTCTGTTATGGCAGAAGCTTAAGAAACAAAATGCGCAAAGCATGAATTCACTACATAGACATAACACAAATATACAGAGACAATATGCAGGAATGTGAACTGATCTTCTATTACTGGATATCGGATCATCGATTGATGTATGTTACAATATTATACATGCTTATATAGAATGTGTTGAGATGCTTGGGTGCTTTCCTGTTATGTTCAGTTACAAAATAAGTTAGAATGGTTCGACAGTTCAATCGTTACAGTCGATTGGAAGTCAGAGAGACAGTTTGTCGAAGCTCGACAGTCGCAAGTCGTAGATCGACGCTGCATATCGATGTCGCAAAACTGTGAGGTCGCGGAACATGTCGAAATCGTGAAGTTGTCGAAGTCATGTCGAAGCCGAAAATTGTTGAAGTTGTGTTGACGTCGATGACTTATCACAGATGTGTCAAAGTTAGCATCCGACAATAATGCCAACTGCGATGTGGATCATCACCTTATTTTGAGAAGTTTTCTGATTCAAATTCCTTCATTTTGGACAAATTTTCTAACCAAAAATTGAAACATATATCTATACTAGAATAATGTGTAACTCTGACTTCCACAATTTACTCACTCTCTTCTCATATTTTGGCAGCCTTGTTGTACCATTATCCTCCATTAGTATCTTCATGTACAATCTCATTCAATTATGCTCCAAGCCTCTAGACTCTCAAACTAGCCATAGTTGATGAAATCATGAATCCATGGTTAGTAGCGCAACCACCTTATATTATAGCACACGCCCCATCTAATAAGTGATAATTGTTGCATACAATAAACTGGACATGGACGCTTTGCAAAACATGGTTTTGGAGGATTCGAACCCTAAAAGGAGTCAAGGTGGTGGAGTATAATTTTGAAGGCTTGCACAATATCTAGATGGCCTCTAGACTACAAGAAGGAAGAAAATTCCCATCTGCAAATCCAAGAAAGGGGATGCTATTATGAAAGGAAGAGAAGTAATGAAAATGCAACCATCCTGTGATCCTAGGAAATGAGAATTTAAGTCTTCTTGCCAAATGCAACCATGCTAGAAAATAAGAATTTAAGTCTTAGATCATATCAATCCTGTTATTAGTAATAGCCTACATATGCCTAATTAATATTAGTGTAATTTGTATAGTTACTTGGAGATCCAAACTATAGAACAACTGTTTTAATAAATTTTATAAAATTAATACAACCCATTGCAAAGTCACATTGTAACAAAAAAATCAACTATTGTAATATTGAACAAATTAATAAACATTTAAAAAGTTTTTTTCATTTAGTTTTTTTTATAAAGAGCTTATGTTTGGATAAAAAATAATTATAAAGACATCGGTCTCAAACCGAAAGTCCATCCATATCTTGTTGTATAGTCTCGTTCGGTTACTAATTGAATGAGATTTCACTATTTTATAATTAGAGGCTTAAGTTTGTTGCACAATTTTATCCATGTATGAATTTAGATTTGAGTTAATTGTATTTGGGTCCATAAATTATCAAGGACAATGAAAGTTAAGCTATGTGTTGTGGATGTGTTAGGAGTTGAGTATTGAGAAACTAGATGGAAGAAGCTTGATGTAATGTGGCAATAACATTTAAAATTAATTTTAAATGTTTTAAAGTTTCATCGTGATTTAAATTTTGATAAATAATGTCGAGGGAACGTGTGGCGGGCTCGGTTGGGATTCTTCCTTTGTTGTTGCATAATCGTCCATTCTCAACCATCTAAAAATTGGAGAGGAAAAAATTGGAGCAACCCTTCAATTGCAAAGTTGCAAAATAATGGTCAATTTCATTATTAAAGGGCTCGATACAAAATTAATTTTTTTTTGCATGGAAAATTTTGTTGTGCTATTATATGAAGGGTAAAATAGGCCCCGAGGGGCATTGAAGGATTCAAATTTGAAGCATGGTTACCAGTTTAACTTCTTCAAATCAGGTTCTTCAATAGTTAGGGTTACTAGTTTAGCTTTTGTTAATGTAAGCTCAAGATATTAACACTGTAATTTTCAAGTCAGAAAAAGAGTCTCCAGTACTCAAGGTTAACAGTTTAGTTGTTGTTAACCTAATCTCAATATTTTAACACACTGTATTATCATGTAATCTGTTTCTTTAGTTAAAAAGTTTAGTCTTTGTTAATGTAAGCTCAAGATCTTAACACACTGTAATATCATGCAATCTGTTTCTTTAGTTAAAGAGTTTAGTTTTTGTTAACGTAAGCTCAAGATATTAAGACCCTATAATATCATGTAATTTGTTTCTTTAAAATCTTAGTCAAGCACAAACAATTTCGTGCCATATTTCAAGGTGTGAAAACCTTTCTACCTCAATAAAATACGAAATAAACCAGTACATGAAACTAATAACCGAAACAAATAACTATTATAGTAGGCTCTTTTTTTTAACCAGGGAACTTACTCCAGGACTTTTAGTGATGAGGCCCTTTCGCGAGGCTTTGCAAGGAATAGCCTTGATGGTGGATGGATGGAAGAAAAATCTGTCCATTGATGGATGGAAGAACAATCTTCCAATCAAGAGTAGAACAGTCACCAGAATTGCTTCCCTAATATTGCAAATATCATCTAACCTTCTCTGATACAAAAAAAACCAAACATGATACTAGCTCCAATTATAATTTAGCCTCATGCTAAATAAGATCTTAACATTTTAGTTCTTAAACGTCATTGTTTTACATAAGTTGTGGGATTCATTAATGGATGATACATAAGTGAATAATATCTATGTAATCTAATTACAAAGCTTAGATGTGATAAAGAGCATTATTGTTTCCCAACCATACAACTGTTGTTACAAGTTCTCTTCTCTCTCCACTAGTGTTAACTTCCACAGGATTTGCCCACCACATGTATACATAGTACACTACTAATTGAATGATTTAAATAAATTTTAACTTTTGCTCTACCTTAACAAAAAATCTAAAATAAAAATATTAAAGAGACCAATAAATAATTCTTTACAAATTTTGGTTCGATCATGATTACATACTTGTCAACTCCAACTCAGGGTCCGAGGATGTGTAAAACCCCTTTTCTGACCCCATAATGTAATTATGTAACTATGATAGAAATGGATAGAATCCAAACATGAATGGTTCACTTAGACCAAAATAATGTAATTTTGTGCATTTTATATTTAATATAAAAAACATATGACTACTGCAAACCAAGGAGGATGAAGATGAGATGGGGGGCTATATTTCCACAAGGAGGAAAGAGATTATCCCAAGCCTAGGATTAGAGGGGGAAAGATTCCCAACCCATGCATTCCACTTGTCCAAATCTCTTTAGGAAAGGGAAAAGTGTCCAACTGCATGGATGCCAAGTGGCTATTTCTTATGACAATGGGTTCCACTTGGCTAGTCTCCACCATGCATATAAATAATGAGAACTAGCCCATTCTTCATTCATTCTTTCATGTTAGAGACACCCGTTTTTGGCTACTAGGCCATTGTCTCATCAATCTCCCATGTCTAAACCATCATTGCTGTCGGACCTAAAACACCAATGGTTGTACCACCATCACCAAAAAGGGGAATTGGAGCTAGACCGAGAATAGAAGATTGGGTGGCTATAGCAGAAAATCGATACCTTCTTTTGGATGGGTAGTCCTAGCTCGAGGGTGGCTCTGTCAAAGAAAGATATGGCTTGACAAACCTTATGACTGGGAGGAACATCCTTGGTTTGCAGTCAGTCGGTCATATTTTCAGATAAGTCTTCATCTATGTATAAATTATTGGTATTTGTTTTTGTGTGAATGGATTTTTGTCATTATATGAATTAAAAGGATAGAATTAATGGTATGGGCGAGTGCATTTCTGTGGAGATAATATGTAGAGATATTTATATTCATTTTTATTAGCGACTATATATTTATTTATGCTATAACTGATTAATTAAAACAAAAGAAAAAGGATTTGAATATCAAAGGAAAATTTAGTTAGTAGACTTAGTACCCGTGAACCAAGAGTCATTGAGAGGTCACTGGGTATGTAACAATTTGGTATGAGAGCCCAGGTTACAGCACAGGGACTGCATGGGCCGTATTCGAATTCTACATGCATAAATATAGGTTGAACATGAAGTGTATGATGAAATGAACCAGATAAAATACTAGGGAAAATCATTTTTAACCTTCCATGGTTTAGTTCAGAAGGAATTTGTAGTGAAAACTATGAATTTTAGTCAATTTTGGTGAAATTATGCATCAATTGAAGCAAAATTTGCATGTTCTGCTAAAAGACGGGAGTGCAAATTTAATGGTCCAGATCATACTTGATCAAATCAATGGATCATATCTTCTTAGGCTTAGGAACATGCTTGAAATTTATCTTAATAATCACAAGCATGAAAGAAAACCACTCAGGACACATGTCGTCACTGAAATCACTCAGGCTCTCAAAAGTGCTTTATCTAAACTACTTACCATCTGATCCTAAAACCTCCAAATCACCTATTAAGCACCAAGTTTTGAATTCCATCTAGGTTGATCAATCAACCTTGGAGGGCACATATGGTTAAGTGATGTGACATGATGGGACGGAAGGAAGTGACATGTCCCTGTTAGAGTTGCGCGATGATCAGGATGGGAGCAGATCTCAGGGTGGAATATCAATGGTCCTTAAGTGTTCAATATCATGAAGGTGCTCGAGCTTTATTTTAAGGAGCATGGTTTTGAAAGGAAACCACTAGGTACACATGGCATCATTGTAGGAGTTCAGGATCACAAAAGTTGTTTTCTTAAACCACTTCTTTGTTGAGCCTAAAACCATTTACTAGGAGGGTGACATGGATACATCATGGGGTGAAACATGGGATTTTATGAAACCTAGAGGTACAATCGTACAACCACATCAACACCCTTCCACATTAGCACCATGCCACGTCAACAGAAATTAGAAAAAATATTTAAGAAAACGTCTAAAGCCAAAATTTTATTTTTTCCATAATAGGAGCAGATTAACTTAGGATTTGATGAGACTTGCACCCATTTGATGCTATTTATGGAGGATACAGGATTTCCATTGAGGGACATTTATCCATTTTTCTTAATTTTTTACAAAAAAATTGAATTTAGTGGGTTTTGAAGGTGCGTAGCCCGAGGATGGACGAGGGACTAGTTGAGGCCCAAATTGCTATGGTACATGAGTGACATAGGAACGCATAAAAATATAGATCCTTGAGGCCAAATTCAAAAATATGTGAAACTGAGAGATGAAAGAAGACCAAAATCCACTATTTGGGCGCGTGGGAGGGCGATTTTTGAAAACTTGAAGGAGGAAAAAGTGGCCCCATAAATCATAAATAGAAAATTTATCGATTTCAACATTTGTTCTACTCATTGATATGAACAACTTTAATTAGAGGAAAATTTTCCAGAAATACTTAGTTTGGGATATAACTGTTTTTGGAGAATTCCAAGTCTGAAAAAAGTGCAAAAATTGAAAGTTGTTGGTTCGAGATTTTTATAAAATTTGATGGGAGAAACAGAATTGAATAATGAAAGTACTCGGGTAATCACCATCATATGGGATATCGACATGCTATATAATTTTTTTTCCAGTTCTTTACCGATTTTGTTCTATCGATCTCAGAATTTGGTCCTTCAAAATAATTGCAGCTATAGGAACAATGTAAAATAGGGCAAAATTGCTGAGTTTGGAGAGATGTAGCTTTCAACTATGAATTCATAAATGGAAATGGGAGTAGTCATTGGAAAGCTTATCATAAGGATAATAAATATGAAACATACTTCCATAAATAAGCAATACATCATCTTTTTTTTTAGGAAATGAGAAGAAATGGACCTGTAGGCCCTATTTGACAAAACTATCAAATGGTGTTTTTATTTCTTTATATATATATATATATATATATATATATATATATGGACATTTTTTTTTGAATTTTTAGAATTAAATTATGTCTAACATATGTAATGACATCTAAGATTGCATATTACAGTATGGTATTAGCCTCAATTACAGGATAGGTTTCCAGAAAATTACAGAAGAGTAAAAAGGAAGAAGGGGAAATTCCATACAGTTATGAAGAAGACATCCAAGGCCAAGATATCAGTGTGGGAAATGCATAAATATAAACAAATATATATAGAGAAAAATGTAAATCCACTGGAACTGTGGAGATCGTGAGATGTCTAAGAATGGAAATACAAAGATGCATGGAAGATAATGGAAGTATTCAGAAGTGGATTCCTCTTCATATTTATCTTCTAAAGTTGAATTATTTGTTGATTCTATACATAGAGGTAATTTATATGCAAGGAATAATGGAATGAGGCAAGTATGGTTCAATTGTTTGTTAAATAGAAATGTGGATGATTGCCAAAGCTTCTTAAGCCTACAAAAATATTTCTATGGTTGTATAAACATGCCAGATGTAAAATTGAGTTTGGATGACTGCGATTACATCCATGATGAAGTTGGCATGGTTAAGTGAAGGTGAAATGGAAGAATGCAATGCTTAGTAAAGGTGCATGCCATGCATTCATCAAATTCAAAATGATAGTGCAAGAAGAGACATAAGAGCTCTTGGTTGTTTAAGTTGAAGTGAGATGAATCACACCATTGTAGTGTGCTGGAAATGCAACCAATAAGGAATAAATAAGACTGAAAAGGATTGTATGTTCTATGTAAAGGATGGATTATTTAAAGTGGTTAAATATTCTATTGCATTGTCAAAGAATGCATACAATGCATTGATTTAGCCAGCTTATGCAATATGAATTGCAGGGAATAAATTGAAGAGAAGAGATGTGGATCTCTTGGTTGAGGTAGTCACTATTTGGTGTAATAATTAGAAAGACTAGCAGAGGTATGGAAAATAAAAAGAAAAATTATCAGAGTTGGATAAGGTTAGAGGCAACTCTAGATAAGATGTCAAGTTGGGATTGGCTAAGATTGTTCAAGAGAACTGAAGCAACATACCTTGGAAATGAGTACAATGCAAAAGTGACCAAAGCTTCCAAGAATATACAAGCATGTCAAGAATTGGTTATAGAAGAAAAGGGTGCATGTGGCCAACAAGGGAAACATACAAATAAGGGAGATTTCATCACAACCAAATTTGAACCCGAAATCCGACAAAAAAATCCGACCAAATCCCCAAAATTGACCTTGTCATTGGATATCACCTTTATAATTTCAAATTTTCTTTAGTTTTTTTTAAAATTGGCCACGGCAGTGGTCGGATATTCAACGACCGTCGAATATCCGACTACGATCGTCGGATATTCGACGGTCTTCAAATATTCGACTACAATCGTTGGATATTCGACGACCGTAGTCAAATATCTGACGTGTCCAAGATACATCGGTCAATAGTGTAATTTCATTGGATATCCGACGATCTCTTTTTTTAGAAACTATAAATTATGGAAATATTCCGACATGTTTTCTACACAAGCGACAACTTGTAGAGAATATAACCTTTGCATGGACTGTTTTCCGTTCAAAAAGACACAATTATTTCAGTTGTTACCGTGATTACAAATAGTGAAGTGTGGAGCTTTATTTTTTAAGATCGATATTCATTAGTCAAGCTTGGTAAAAGAAAATGTCACATAATAATATTTTTGATCCAAAAGAACAAAATCGAGAATTGCTTGCTAGATTGTTGGATGGAGTGAAAACAAAGGGTGATGGGATATGCTATTGTCCATGTAGTCAATGCAGGGGATTTAAAAGGACAAGAGTAAATATCACAACAAATAAAAGACATTGTAGGGAACATGGACACGTTGAGGGGGGACATGAATATCGTCCATTGGTAATTGGTTCATTATATATGTCTTTATATTGATCATTTTTGTAAATGTGTGTATCATTTTAATATTTCTTATATTTACTAATATCTCTTGATAGTTTGTAATTATAAAGAAAATGCCTCCTACGACATATTGCATATTATCAAATCCTGAACATCTACTTCATTCTATACATGACATATTTCATTCTATCTTTATATTATCAAATCCTAAACATCTACTAATCTAATTTGAGGTATATATATATCATTTCATAATATGATGCCAAGTATTTATTCTAAATACATATAATTCATGTCATATTATAATATCAAAACATCTTTTCCAAGACATAAGTACTTCATTCCATATTATAATATCAACGAAAAAGAGCACTAAAGGAAAAGAGAGATATATAATTGATTCCCACCACTTGGGGTTTATGTTGCAAAAGAAATATCCATTTTACATTATGAGCAAGATAATATTCTTTTCTTACACTTAATACTTAATACAAACAAAAGAATTATATGACTTCAACAAGGATATGAACTTGAATTGCACATAAAAGATAATATGGTTTCTCTTAAAGCATAAAATAAACATAGTGGAAGATATGAAGGCAGCGATCATGGAGTAATCCGTTTCATCAAGAGCCGTAGAGATCCAGGCGAGCAACAATGGGGCGCGACATTAGACATGTCTAAATTACAGAGTTTTATACGACACTAAAAATATCTTCAATGTCTCTGGAACATAAGTACAACACGATTTCGATACAGAATTAAAGGTGGTTGGTAAGAGTAAGCCTGGTGCTGTACTAAAGAGCAGATCTAATCTATTTAAAGACTTACATAGTGGGTCAAAAAGCATATAAAGGACAGAATCCTGAACACTGGGCAGCACAATTATATGAGACCGAAACGTCATAGGCATATGTTTCAGATATATATACTGGTTTATTCACAAGTCTACTTAGCAGAGTACATCTTCCTAATTAATTTGGCGATTGCACAATCACGAATTTTGAGAAGATTTACGATTCGATTACATACAATAATTCAAAACTATTTCATTACAAACTTGAAGAATTCAAAAATATTATTCGATCCATACTTCCTATCGACTTTTCAAACTGTTCGAAACACAACCAAAAATATAACATAAAAATTTCATTTAAATAAATTTCAGACTGAAATAACTTACAGTAGTTACCTCCCCGGCGGTTGCGTGCGGTGTTCTGAAAATAGTGCTGAAGTTGATCCTTGCTGTCATTTTGTTGAAGACTTCAACCATTCACCGGTGGACACCTCGGTAACCACCCTACCACTCCGGAATTACTCTCCTTCCTTCCGGACCCCCGAGCTAATCGGGTCGTAGAGTTCACACAAATATCAAGAAACCCAGCTTGGGATTCTCCCCCGCCAAGGTTTCTTAGCCAAACACTTAATAGCGGCAAGTCTTGAGGCAACTCAAAAATTACGACAATCGTCCAGCTTGTGGGTTCTTTACCCATTCCCCAAGCCTTCCTTATAAAGGAAAATCTCATGCGACACATGTCGCTTCATGCATAATTAATTATTTAATAAAAAACAACTCACCCATCCAAGTGTCAGTTTCCCTAGGAGATGCATCAACATCCCTAGGTTTTCTCATGTCTGTCCCCCAGATATTTTATTTATCTCCTAGATTTTAGCTGACTAGGTGTCCAAGCTTAGGATTCTACTTTGCTCCTAAATAATGGTTTATATTATTTTAAATGCTTACAATAATAACTCATGTGCAAATGTCTAAATTAATCAATATTATTTAAAAGTCAAAATAATCATTTACATGTGCAAATGCCTCAAATACTCTCATGTGTTTTCTAAGAAATGATCTAGATGTAATTTTATAAACTTTTATGCAGTTAAGTTTAACTAACAATTACCCTAGGATACCAGTGCCACGCCATTGGGCTTCTCCGTTCCTTTATTTCATTTTCCCGACATGGCACCACTTCGTCGGGTCCAGTCATCTGTAGTTTTCATTCCCTGGCAAGTTACCACATCGTTGGGTCCTTGCATCCATTCTTTCCGTTCTCGGTAGGGTACCGCACCGTCGGGCCCTTCTGCCATCATCCTTCCGTTTTGACTTGCGAGAACTTCATGTAGGGATTTCAGGAGCCGTTACTTTCCATCCTCCGTCTACACGCTATTAGGGACTAATGGCGCTGAGGAGTGAGTCCGTTCTCATTGCGCGCCCCCCAACTCGTACATGACCAGCTCCGTCGTGGCCCACCTCATACGCCCTCACGCATTCCTCTTGAGCAAGTGGATCAGTGCCTATCTGCCCATGCGTGGTATTCCGTTGGAAGTTGACAGCGTCGTCGCTCCCCCTGTGTGTGATTTACCCGTACTCTACGGCCCTTCTTATTCCTTTGCGTGTCCGTCGGTGAACCGTTTCACCTGTCGCTACACACATTTCTCAAAAACAAATTATTAGTAGTACTGTCCTCAATAATCATCATTTTAGTCATAAACATATTTTTCTATAATCATAGTTAATCGTTAAACACATTTAGTCATTCATTTACATCTACTGTTCAGATATACATACTCAAAATAAGATCAAAGAGTTATTTTATTAATGTTTCAACCGGTCGGGTCACTTAACAGGTGCCCTCAATGTCTACAGAAGTCTAGGGGCACTACAATACTGATAACATAATTGAAGATGATGATGCAAATACATTGATCCATGATACATTTAATGTTAGAATGGATGATGATGATGATGATGATCATGAAAATCATGAATTTGATGATGTTCATGATGTTCATGATTTACCTCTTCTTGAGAAGGCATACAAACCCCTTTATGAAGGCCCCAACACAAATCTTATCTCTGCTATATTGTTGATAATGAACTTGAAAGTTATGAATGGTCTTTCAAACACACCAGTCACACAAATGTTAAGGTATGTAATATATTCTATCACATATATATGCTCATGATAAAGTTTATCTTCGTTCCTCTAATAATTTTATTGTTAATTCATAAGTGAAATTAATACGAATGGAATACGTTTCATTAATATTCTTTATATATTATATTAACTATTTTTTTAAAAAATTTGTTGTAGCTTGATAGCTGAATTTTTTTACAATCGTCAAATATTTTACCTTGTACATACCGAGATTTATCTGCCATCATGAAATAAATTGGAATGCAGTATGAAGAAGTTGATGCATGCCCTGATGACCATATTATATATTATAAACATCAAGAATTTGAAACGGAATGCTTGGAATGTCATATCAGTAGATATCAAACAGATCAAGCAACAAAAAATGTGTCTCGAAAGGTTATTCATTATATTCCCATTATTCCACGTTTGCAACAATTGTTTAGGTGCAAAAACATAGCACAATTTATGGATTACCATGCACAAAACAAAATTCAAGATGACATTCTTAGACTGCCTGCAGATGGTTCTGCATTTAGAGACATGGAGGAAAAGTGGCCACACTTTAAAGAAGAACCTCGTAATGTTAGGATTTCTTTGCAAGCAGATGGTGTCAATCCATTTGCAAAGATGAGATCTATTTACTTGGTGTGGCCTATTTTTTTTATTAACAATAACATTCCTCCATGGATGTCAATAAAGAGGGAGCACATAATGTTGGCAATGATTTTTCCAAGTATGTGTCTACAACAATATTTTTTTTTTAATGTAGTAGCATCTCATTTGTCATATTTTGTTGCATAATGTCATATACTTTCTTTTTTTCATTTACTCATGTATATTATTTATATATCTAAAATGGTTGTAATAATTATGTATTTTATATGTTAAAATCAATCAGGTAAGTTAAAGATATGAATGTATATATCAAGCCTCTTATTAACGAGCTACTAAAGCTATGGAATGGCATCACTATGTATGATGTCTATAGACCAATACAAGAAAGGAAATTTCAATTCCATGCAATGCTTTTATGGACAATTCATGATTCCCTAGGGCTAACCCATTTTTGTGGTATGTAATTATAATGCCCACTTTAATAGTATTTAATTTTATGAAGTTGATATATTAATCATGCATGTTTTTTAAATAATCCATTCATTTTATATAATTATAATTGACATAGTTAATCCATGTCTTGTAGGTCTTCAAACAAAGGGGAAATTTGCATGTCCAATTTGTGGTCCTAAGATGAAATATCATCGTTCAAAAAGTTTAGGAAATGAGGTGTTTGCTAAGTATAGGCACTTCCTCTCTAAGAATCATGGATATTGAACTACCGAAAAACATCTTTTCAATGGGAAAGACGAGACAGCATTAAAACTGCATAGAGTGACATCTCACCTATGGAGGTTGCAATATAATAGAAATCGTCAAGGTATGTATGGATCAAATTGTCTATCTATCATCATATATGAAATGTTTTGATTTTTTTTTATTGTGTGTTGTTTACTGTAATTGACATTGATTTCTGTAATTTGTTTATAAACTATGATTCATGATGGCTGTCGTGATCATGAAGGAATTAATGGGCTTCCACGGGGAATGAAAAGTTATCCTAAACAATTCAGTAGGTTTCCCTACTATGAGCACCTACATATTGAATCTATTTGATACAATGCATATCAGAAAGAATGTAACTAAAACATTACGACAAATATTGAATGGAAGGAGTGACAAAGAAAAAATTGTCAAAATTTGCAATGACATTTAGGAATCCAATCATGAAATGAAAGATGTCATTCAATTACATAGCAATGTAGACCAATTTAATATAAACTCACTTCCATGATTGTTAACGGAGCAATAAAGCAATGTTGTAAAAGAAGTCACATGAAAAATTAAATTTTCCATTGGATTTTGTTTGAACATAAAGAATATCATAACAAAGAAAGGTGATTTTGTGGGGGTGAAAACACATGATTGGCATATCTTCATCAAGGTAATTATTTTGGTATATATATTGCTATATTTTTTATACTAGTGCATGTTGTTGGTATTTTTTTGTCTACTTTTGTAAAAAATAATGAAATGATTTTTATATTGTTATAGTATGTTCTACCTCTATCTCTCCCAGAGAACTTCAACAACAATGTCAAACAAGTTATATATGATCTTTGAAAATACATGAGGTAAGTAGCGATATTTTGCATGCATAAAGTGTTTGTTTAATTCATTGTAGAACTTATATTTGTTTTACTAATTGTTATGTAATATAATGTTTATTTTTGTTAAATCTCGTGATTTGTTTGCATCACTTGTAGATGGTTGTCATCTAAAGAAATCCATAAAGAATATATAAAGTATAGGAGGAGAGAAATTCCTCATCTTATGTGTGAAATGCAAAAGCATCTACCTTCAACATTTTTCAATGCACAAGAACACTACCTCATACACCAAGTTGAGGAGATTGAATTGTGTGGACTTGTACACTCAAGGTCAATGTCAATGGTCGAGATGCACCTGAATTTTTTGAAGGATTTGGTTAGACAACGAGCATGTCTTGAGGGTTCTATGGTGGAGGGATATATGGTATACCAGAACATGGTGTATATTAGTGAATATCTTCCTAAATTAGCGTCAAAGCTCGATTTAGGTCGCATTTGTGATCCAAACGCCATTAACAATTTCAAAGGGGAATACCTGAAGGGGAAAGGTAGATCGAGGAACGTGAAAGGTAATTATTAGCTAGTGGAGATTAATTATAATACATTTGACTATTTCTTTTTATGTATGTATCATACTTATTTCATTTTTAATATTCAATATGCATCAATTAAAAGTGTACACCATGTTAAGTAAATATACATTTGTGATTTGTAATTTTATTTTTGGCATCATGCAATTGGTCGAGAGTGGGATGCAATTCATTTATACATCGCAACCAATCTTGATTGGATGAAGGTATGGATTGAACAATGTAAACAATCTGGTCATACAATATCATGGGAAGGCGTGGCTTCATTGGTTAAAGCATCTCATTGCAATGGAGATACCAATCTTACACAAAGGGAAATCAATTTAGCATATGGTTTAAAAGATAAACAAGCAAGCATATTAATCAACCATACTATTTAATTTTTTCATTTATGTTGATATACACGTTTATTTTTTTTCCTTGCATACATTGTAAGCATAAGCATGCACTTAATCATCAATTCATGATTTAATCTTTATGTGTATGGCTTATTGCATGTAAAACACCATAAGGGTATGTGGTGTAATGGTCGTAAATTTTGCATCAAAAAGTTGGATGAAACAAAGAAAACATCTGATTGTGGGATAACTGTAGTCTTCGAGGTGACCAATGTTTCCTCTAGAAATGATAGACATCCACAACTCTCAGAAAATCTATACTATGGGTGTTTGGAAGATATTATTTGGTGTGACTTTAAATCATTCAAATTAGTTCCGTTCATTGTCAAATGGTACAGGTTACGATTGAATCAACGTGATACCGATAGAACTATTATTGAATATACTAATGGATTTACCATTGTTAATACAAGTTTTTTCAAGATAGGAACAGATCCCTATGTTCTTCCAAGCCAATGTGAACATGTATTTTACTCAGAGGTTCTGGGTAGAAGGGGTTGGCCATTTTTTGTGAGACATGATCCAAGGGGAAGACCGATAAAGTATAATGTAGAGGAATATAATGAAGAGGGTATTGAAAAAGAAGATGATGTAGAGGATGATCAACATGAGTTAGATGATCATGTTCCATAGGAATTGTAATGTACCCACCTGCTGACCCAATGCAAGGAAGGGAACATGGTACTAAAATTTGGGAATTTCATAAAACTTAGCCCACTAATTAGAATCATAAGAATTTAAACATTGGTGTGCAGATACAAATTAGGCAATATGCACAACGGAATTTAAATCTAATCCACACACACAATTCATGTCCATCCAACATATCAAAACAGTCATCAAATTGATGCATTGCAGAAGTAAATACATAGACAGAAAACACTTAACTTCATTGTGCAATTGTCCCAAGCAACTAGCTATGTCGCTGCAACGTTCCACCCAGCCATAGGCTCTTCGACAGCTTATACTAAGTCCATCCGAAGGCCACCCCCGAGCTGGTCATGATTCTCACAAAGAAAAGGGAAACAAGCTCATTCACAGCCAATTAATCATTCCATCTGAGCCAAGCCAGTCCATAACTGGGTTTATCAGGCTACCATTGAACCTTGGATGCTTACTCTCAAGCTCAAGCCAAAGCAATGAATACCCATACCCAAACCCCAACATATTCGTTTCTCACATAGAAAGCACAAACATTGGGCATAGATACACATTTCCAGCAATGGAATTCACAAACAAGATGGCCATAGATTTTCCTCAAATCGTGGTTCACCCAAAACGAGCGGTGGGAAGGGAAATGCATCCACAGGGAGAAAAAACGTTTTCTCCCCAACTCTCTCAGCATTTAACAACAAAAATGGTCTCTATGGAACCCTCGTTCCATTCCTCTTCTTCCCCACTGGTATACAACACAAAAATGCTTTTCTCTACTGGGAGAATGAAGGAAAACACAACCAACATGCTTGGAAAACGCCCAGGTAGCTCTAAACTCGTGAGGGAGAAGGAATGATCATGGATAATGGATTGGGGGAGAAATTCATGGCTCTTTTCTTTCCCAAGGATACAAACACGTTTTTCCATAAAGGGCAGTTTGCCCATACCCGAATTTGGACAGCCATACCTCTCCATTCCCAAGGCATTAACTACCTCAACCAACTCTTGGGAGAAATCAATGGTTGGGTACAAAAGTCAACATGGGTAGTTGAGGGTTTGATGGGTTCTCTCATTGACACTTGGCTTGACCTCTACTGGGAGATGAAGGAAAACACAGCCAACATACTTGGAAAACGCCCAAGTAGCTCTAAACTCGTGAGAGAGAAGGAATGATCATGGATAATGGCTTGGGGGAGAAATTCATGGCTCTTTTCTTTCCCATGGAGACAAACACATTTTTCCATAAAGGGTGGCTTTCCCATACCCGAATTTGGACAGCCATACCTCTCCATTCCCAAGGCATTAACTACCTCAACCAACTCTTGGGAGAAATCAATGGTTTGGTACAAAAGTCAACATGGGTAGTTGAGGGTTTGATGGGTTCTCTCATTGACACTTGGCTTGACCTGATTGGATCAATGGTTTGAATGTTTTCCCTCCCAATTCCTTGTGAAATCATGCTCCCATCTCTTTGTTGCATTGCATAGCTAGTTGTGGGTATTTTTATTAAAATGCATATTACATGATATTTGAATTTCCAATGTGCATTGCTAGCACGCAAACCATATGCATCACTAAATCGATGGCGGGGCCTTGGCCTTGAGCTCCTCACCATGATTTCATGACAATATTACATCATTTATAATGTTAATTCCATGGGATCAAACTGGGGACATTACAGGAATATGTCGAAGAATTAGTTGAATAAGATGATGTAGAAGACAATGTTCATGAAGATGATATTGACAATGACATGATTATTGAAACCGACATAAATGACGATGATGATATGGCCAATCCTTACAATGTTGAATCTAGATTGGATGATACATATGTGGAATTGGAGGAAGAAGATGATGAAGTGCATTGAAGTGTATGAGGTATGACTTGTATTGGTACATATAATTTTTTTTTTAAAGTTTTTTTTTTCATTTTCTAGTATGTTAGCATATGTTATAAGAGACATTGTTTCTTAATTATGACAAAAAACACAATAATTTATTTTTTAGTACATAGATTTTGTTTGGTTATGGGGAATTGAGAGTGATGTGAGGGAGGGGGGCAGATGAGCTTCCACCTTCACGTGGTTGGCCCTATTTAGTAGAGAATATTAAACTATTCTCGAAACAAAGAGAAGCTTGGTAAGGTAATGCACAATTATCATGCTAATTATTTCACCTTCAAATTTATATTATATTTCATAACCCAAAAATAAGGCATGCCTACTCATGTACTTGATCCCGCATATTATAATTGTTATCATGTGAATGGGGCCAACGTTGAAATATTTTCAATTTGTGCTTGTATGGACTGAAATTTGGCATGTTTAGACTAGACACATGCATTGACGCCGTGGGAGGGTTTCTAGGATCAAACATGAATCACACAAACAATTCGACAATCAAATGACAAACCTATAGAATAATTAATGTGCTAAATGGGGCCAATGTTGAAATTTTTTCAATTTGTGCTTGTATGGACTGGAATTTGGAATGGTTAGACTAGACGCATGCATTGATGGTATGAGAGGGTTTCCAAACTCAAACATGACTCACACAAACAATTAATCAATCAAACAACAAACCTATAGAATAATTAATGTACTAAATGGGGCCAACATTGAAATGTTTTCAAGTTGTTCTTGTATGGACTGAAATTTGGCTTGGTTAGACTAAACACATTTATTGATAGCCTGGGAGGGTTTCCAGACTCAAACATGACTCAGACAAACAATTCCTCAAACATACAACAAACCTATAGAATAATTAATGTACTGAATGGGGCCAACATTGAATTTTGTTCAAGTTGTGCTTGTGTGGACTGAAATTTGGCATGGTTAGACTAGACACATGCATTGACGGTATGGGAGGGTTTCTAGACTGAAACATGAATCACACAAACAATTATCCAAACAAACAACAAACCTATAGAATAATTAATGTACTGAATGGGGCCAATGTTGACATTTTTTCAAGTTGTGCTTCTATGGATTGAAATTTTGCATGGTTAGACTAGATGCATGAACTGATGGTATGGGAGGGTTTACAAAATCAAACATGACTCTCACAAACAATTCACCAATCAAACAAAAAACCTATATAATAATTAATGTGCTGAATGGGGCCAACATTGAATTTTTTTCAAGTTGTGCTTGTATGGACTGAAATTTGGCATGGTTAGACTAGATGCATGCATTGCCAGTTTGTGGGTGTTTCCATACTCAAACATGACTCACACAAACAATTCGAAAATCAAACAACAAAACTATAGAATAATTCAAGGTTTCAAAGTTTCAAAAAATCAAGGAAGCTATCAAATAGGCTATTGCAAAGAAGTGGTTAGTTTTTTTTATATTTTTAAGTTGGTAACCAATGGCCTCTAAGATAATGCCTCCCCAATCAAAGGTCATAGGGATAATGCTTAAGTTTTCTTAAAAATATAGGAAACAATCAATGATGCATTTAATGGAAACCATAAACCTCACAAATTGTTTAATGCAACATAGTTAAACCATATTTTTTTAGATATTGTTTTACTTCCAAAATTGGTGCTAAGTTAATTTGTCTTCAACATGATGTTATCCTTAGTCATTTGGCATTATTGCATCCAATATGTGTCAATGTTTTTTTCTCTTGCTTTATTTATATTATTTTGACATTGCTTTTTTATTGTGTTTAAATTTCCCAAAAGTTTAGTGTTTTAAGTTTATTTTACTTTATTTGAGTTTATATGAAATAGATAATTTAAGTACTAGAGTAAGTTAAAAAGTGGATAAATTTCATATTTTTTATCAAAATTATTTTTTAAATTTGATAGGAATTTTGATATAAATTATAATTTTATTTAGTTGATGTGAATTTTGATCATAAAATTTTGTCCTTAAAATTTTAAATGTATTCAAAAAAACTAAATCACCATAATTTAAAAAAAAACATTAAATCAAAGCAAAACTTCCCTCATTAAGCTTTACCATAAAAATTGAATTTCTATAGATTTTATCTCACTCCATTTTGTATTCACTTGATTTTCAAGTCAACATATTTGTCATATGCCCATTCTTTTATAATAATAAATGGCCATTTAACATTATCTTTATAAGTGTTTAGAGTGTGGATTAGTTTAAAGGTTGGATCGATCATTTCACTACTTTCATATTAATGTGTTTTAGTTCAAATTATTATGGATGAGATACACTAATGTATGTTGAGAGATTTATTAAAGATAATGTTTACAAATGTGAAAAAATATTCTTAATTTTTTTTCAAATTTTTAAAGAAAAATATTCAAATAAAAATTATGTTTTAAATAAATATATAGAATCAAACTCAACCATCTATTATTGAAATCTTTTAATTATACAAGATAACTCAACCATGGGGGTTTTATTTTTTCAACCAAGCTTCATAATAGATGGTTGTTTATATGGCAAGAATTTCGCACACCCTTGTATGTCAATCTTACCTCCCTCTCGTGCTCAAGTCGCATGTCAATCTTAACGCCCTCCCGATGCTCGCACATTTTGTACTTGTTGATAACCAAGCCCAGATCCCGAAGGTAGATCTATGAGGTGAAGGCCGAGGACGCAGAGGGAATGCGAGGTCATAGATGATGTCTTAGTGCTCGAAGGTAGAGCAAGGAGTTGGTGAAGGAGAATGCATAGGAGAGGACATAGAGGAGTCGTGAAAGAGGACATAGAGGAGTTGTGAAGGAGGACATAGAGGAGAGGACGTAGAGGGGTCGCGAGGCCATGGAGGATGTAGAGGTCAAGGTCACGGAGGATGCATAGGTCACCTAGAGGATACAGAGGTGTCACAGAGGTCATGGAGTATGCAGAGGGGTCACAATGGTAACCTAGAAGACACAATGCCCCCCAAATCAGTGAGTACCCTATCATTAAACCCCATTACTCTGTAAATTACCCTGAAAGGCCAAAATTTGAACAGGGTTGTTGGCATGACATAATATATAACCTAAGGTAACTTTCAACTCTACATCCTTATTCAATCATCCTAAAGGGTATGGATGACGATGATTGTGCATATGTAAATAAATATTTCTTAGCATTTCCTCTATAATGACATTTATTTATAAACCATAATTGACATTTTTTTATGAAACCTAACTATTTGTCAATAAGAACACTATTTGATGCGGTAGTGCCAACATTTCTATCCAAGAAGATAGTTTACACATGAATTAGGCTTCCCATGGTGTGCAAGTGAAATGTTTATGTTGTATATTAGCATGCAACACAATCAAATTTGTAAATCTCTCATCGCTATGCAAATTTCAGATGTAAGCAACTTGTCTTGGGGATTTGAAAATTATCTAAATATAGTTACATGCATGATGCAATATTCATGCCATCACCTCCTCCTTAACCATGGAACATGGGTTCGTAAATATGTGAATATTGGGTAATGTAGCCATAGAGTATGCTCATTTGTTTTCAAAGGAATATATCCTCATAGTTGTAGGTGCTTAAAATATGTCCATGTTGGGATTGAGGTATCCTTCTGAGGTGTTAACGACCAACTCTATGCAAGGGTTACACATCCAAGTATTAACATTTCTCCTAAAAAATTGATGCAAAAATATGATGGGATAAATATTTTCATGAAATTTTCACATCTTTGAACTCATGATGTCACCTTCAATCAAACCACATACTTTCTCCCAAGATATTTGGTTACCAATGCTAACATTCTAGCACATACATATCCATGAACACGATTCCAACTCTCAATTCAAGTTTCAATTCTTTACAACAATCACACAACTACCTTCCCTATAAACTATAATCATCATCAAATCATCTTCTTAAATACTCTTCTTTTAAGTAGTAATCTAATAGGAATATAGTTGCCACTGTTGTAAAGGATTTGTGGTTTGTATCTATTGTAGCATTTAGTGGTAATAATATGGTTCAATAATCCTTAGAAACCCTTCTTTATACTAAATTATTTCACATCAATAGGTACAAAATTAAAATTCAAATGGACGAGTTTGATCTAGGAATTCCTTCATTGCACCTATTGTAGATTTAGCTTTTAAGAGTTTGAATTTTGAACAAGAAGTGTCTTAAAATGGGTCTAGGTTTATAATAGAGCAACATATATTGTAGCAAAGATTATGTTTTTCAAATTGGGAGAGTATAACTTTATACATGTGAGTGAAATCCATGTCTCTAAGTTCGAGATGAATTAGCAAAAAATTAACCAAATGAATTTGAATATTCCACTTACTATCAAGAAATGAGAAATACAATCTAATAGTTCCATCTAGTTGAGTAATTCCTTCCATATTTACTTTACTGGATATACCAAAATCTAGTAGAACTTATATAACACTTGCCACAATTTATTTTTAGGTATGCTCCATCAACCTTCAAGGGAGGTAGATAAAGAAAAGGATCATGAAAGCTACACATTTTATGCTCTGTTTCCACATGGTCATGGCTTGGGAATTGGTTAATTTTGTAAAAAAATAACATGTTGATTGCACATCAAGGTTTATTGGGAATTGAAGTCAATCAAACAACCTTTGACTCATTCTAATGTTTGGCATTAACATTTGTTGTGCCCATACTTGGCCAAATCTTACAACCATAATTGAATACTTTATTTGATCCCTTGGTTCCTATAAAAATATTCACCATCAACTCATTATCCCCAACTTTATAGTCATATGGAACTCAAGTGTCTGGACCTATAGTAAATATCCCTAACTTCACTTCTTTAGTTCATTGATTTTTTACTCCAAGAAACAGGAAAATGGGCATGGTTAGAGGATAACCTTTTTCAATTATTCATAAAAAATGTGGGCTTCCTTCATAGGATTGGTGCATAAGACCAAACAAATATGATGATTCCTCTAAATCCTTAAAAGTTAGAGAACATGGAAATTTATATATGGTATTAGATATTTCTTAATGAAATCACTTTTGTGGGAAAGAAGAATTTGGTATTTCAACTACATTGCACTTGAGAGTGATGCTTAGCCTTGTTGAAGGTGTTTCATGTGATGTCGTGTGCAAGGTGTATGTATTACCTTTGGTTGGTCCATAATGGGTATTCCAAATGTGGAGGTTTCTTACTTGGATGAATGACCTTGCTTCTTGCTTATGTGGCATTCATTCCTTGGAGGGTTGAAGACCTTGAAAACTTACTTAGATACTGCAAATTCCTTAAAAATAGATACTATCATGTTTCAATTAATCCTCAAAATTCCTTTGCATTTCACGGGTTAAAACTATGTTTAAGAAAGTGGAATTTTAGCATTGGTTCTAGGGATATAGTGTTTTATTCTATATATTACAAATAGGATAATGTGTAACTTAGAGAACATATAAATTTATCACTGTTTGAAAGAATAATTGAATGGATTGCATGTAACTACATATATAAGTCGGGTATGGCCATGTCTCTACATACGTGATGGATAAGGAGTTTATTTGTTCACGAACTAACCTTTTTATAACACCTAAATGTTGAGCCCATTTTATGGAGTGGTCCCAAAGTAGTTGGCTCTTCTATGTTGTATGTATTGTTCCAAGTAAAGGCACCAAGTGACTTTTAACACTACATTTGAGGCCTTTGAATTTGTGGGATGAGGTAGCTTAGGCGCTCCTAAATTTTAGATCCTAGTGTTAGGGAGCATGCAAATAAAGGTAACTTCCATAATAATTTGGGTTCCTATGAAAGACAACACAACCTAGGAAGAGTCTAAGAACTAGGTAAGACTTGGGAATTTTTTGGGTATGGAAGAATTGTTCTAAGTATTGAAGAACAAGTGTTGTATGAGGTAGACCTGTGGGTTGCAACTAAGGTTTTAGAGGTGACTATTGTGATACCAAGGAAGTTTCGTGAGCCCTTTGTATCCCTATTTAAGGTTGCAACAAATGTGTAAAACTCTTAGCTTGTACTTTTCATAGTATATAGTACCCTTGACCTTGCCAAGACCTTTATGCTAATTATCCAAGGTGAGGAATATACTGGCTAGGATAAGCCATGGATTATTCAGGCCTTTTTAAAGAAAGGTGCTTTGAGCTTACAGATTAAGTGAAACTTCCACTCTTCCAAAGCCTCTCATTTATAGGAAAGATAAAAATTTATATACAAAGCTTACATTATAAAGGCCACCTGTTTTGTTAGCATACCAAACCAAAGAATCATGCTGATAATTTTGCTTGGTGGAATCCACTATTAAGGATGCTATGTAATTATTTTGTATTTCCATCCATTCACTAGACCAAGTTGCTTTTCACTCTTTCAACCTATAGACCACCATCCGTGGATTGAACCTTCCTTTGTGGAGGATGTATGGAAACAATCTTATCGAACAATATATTTTACTCAAGTTATGGGACATAAATATGAGTTTCATGTATGTAAGGTGTCATCAACTATTTAAACCTAGTTTATTACAACCCTATAAATCACATTTATAAACACTGCCTTGCATTGTTGAATTTTTATCTAATTTTCGTCTCTTTCAACTTTAGCAAAATTAAAACAAAAAATCATTGTGTTAGGGTTTGAAACATAAAATTAACAACTACATTAATATGTATAGCAACCAAGATCAACTCCAAAAAATTAATTAGGACAGTCAACACATGCCCAACAGAGAACGACACTCTCAAACATCCCTTATAATGGACATCAACCTTCACATAAGTCTTAGCAGTGGACTGTAACCCCAAAATACAGGAGTGCAACACCTTCACAACAAGCAATGGAAACTTTAAAACCATCAAAACAGACCTCAACCAAACAGAAGTAACCTCAAGAGGTGGAGTGGCTGAACCAAACATGTATTTGTCATATCTGTCTTCCTTGAGTGAGGGAAGTTTAGGAAGACTAGATGAAAGTGAGACACCTAGTAGGTATATAAGAGGTAGATCAAATAGATGTCAAAAGATCATAAGAAAATTCCATAAACACATGGAAATTTTTCTCACTGAAGGGGGGTCATGTTCTTATGATGATGAGGCCATAAGCAACATCGAGGTGCCCTTGAGATACAAAAATCCAGTGAAACAATGGGTACCCAAGGATCTTCCTCAACTAAGCACATATTTTTGTGTGAACAAGAGGATATATCGGATCGCAGCATTGCCATTACATGGTTTGGGGTTGTTTTGCATGGGTGGCATAAAGGTTGGTTACGAAAAATGTACTGGATGGATGGAGTATGTTGGAACCTGTTACAATTACAAAGATTGGATGCGACTAGTCCAATATACACAAAGTATGCCCAGATACAGAATGTCTACAAATTATTTATAGCTGAAAGAAAAGGAGCGACTATGCACATTGACGGAAGGACAAAAGGTATAGAGAATATTGCAGGGTTTATAAACAAGACACAACCAGGGTCTACAATTAAGAAACCCAATTTCATATTTCAGGGGCATGAAGGAAACTGTGTTTTCATATGTGTCATTAAATCAATAGCTGCAGGGGAAGAGTTGCTGATCGGTTACAATTTGAATCGAATAGATACAAATGTTGTTACTATGGGAGTGGTACATCTAACATTTTACTCAACCTTTAATTAATGAATCTAATATCTTATGTATTTTTTGTGAGTCTATTGTTATAATTTCGTTGAAATGTTCTATATTTTTTTCGCAGGGTAGTGGTCAGGGCAAGTCCTTGATAGTTGATCAAAGGAGTACACCATCCTTGAGGCAACAGGTATACATCATTGTAATTGTACAAAAATAATATGAACAATTTTTTTTTTTGTTATGTTTTTTCCTGAGTATATTGATTTCATTTAGATAATGTTTTCTATATTTTTGTTGCAGGGTGTTGATTGGGGTAACTACTCGGCTGTTGATCAGATGACAACATCCTCGAGGTAGTAGGTATACCTCATTCTAATTGTACAAATTAAATACAAGCAACATGTTTTCTTATTATGTTTTTTTCGTGAGTATATTGGTTTCATTTAAGTTATGTTTTCTATATTTTTGTTGCAGGGTGATGATCGAGGAAACTCCCTAGCAGTAGATGGGACAAGACCATCCTCGAGGAAACATGTATACCTCATTGTAATTGTACTACTATAATATGCGCAATATGTTTTTTATTATTGTTTTTCATGAGTTTATTAGTTTCATTCGATAATGAATTCTATATTTTCGTCGCAGGGTACTCATCGAGGCATTTCCCCAACAATTGATCAGAGGAGTACACCATCCTTGAGGCAACATGTATACGTCATTGTAATTGTACAAAGATAATTATATGAGAAATATGTTTTTTTTGTGAGTATATTGGTTTCATTTTGATAATGTTTTATACATTTTTGTTGCAGGGTAGTGATAAGGGAAAGTCCTTGGCCATTGATTAGAGGAGTAAACCATCCTTGAGGAAGCAGGTACATACCTCATTGTAATTGTACAAATATAATATGAGCACTATGTTTTTTTATTGTGTATATTGGTTTCATTTTGATAATGTTTTCTACATTTTTGTTGTAGGGAAATAATCGAGGAAAGTCCCCGATTGTCGATCAGATGACACCAACCTCGAAGAAGCAGGTATACCTCACTGTAATTGTACAAATTAAATATGAGAAAAATGTTTTTTTATTATGTTTTTTTCCTCAGTCTATTGCTTTCATTTCAGTAATGTTTTATATATTTTTGTTGCAGGTTACTGATTCGGGGTTTGATCTAGCATCAAATAAATCAATAGATATTGATGTGGACAAGCTCATGCGTGATGGTGACATCACATATTCGCTAGAACCAATTAATATGATATAGAATACCTTAAAACAATTCACGAGGATATCCTTCGTCTGTTATTCATTCAGCCACAGACAAATGAGATTAGAGCAAAGGTTGATGTTTTGGTCAAGAGATCTCAGGAATTGAAAGTAAGTTGTAGGATATTGAATTAGAAGATAAATTGATTCAGGATTTTATAATTTGTACTTGTATATGATCGTGAACTAAAATATGGTTTGTATTTATAAGAGTTTTTACGCCCACATACTAGTGGTCAGGGGGGTGTTGGTACTAGTGATGCTCTTGGAGAGTTGTCATATGAGAATATGGCCCCACTTGAATCTCATATGTCATTGTTGTTGAATGAAAAGTCATAAACAAATTCCACAACCCACCCGAGTCCATATGTGAGTGCACCCTCTATTGGTCGTGGCACACTAGATCATGCAAACCATGGGGTCGATGCAGAGCCTAGTATTGATATTTCTCAAGCAACATTTCCTAGATCTTCCCGTGTCACTAGCACAAGTACACTACAGACCACATTTTTGGTGGACAAAGATATCGTTCCCATAAATATAGAGAATATCCCAGGTATTTATACAATGTTTAAGTTATTTTTTATAATTTGATTGAAATATACTCATAAAACATTCTTTTTCAACTATTTTCTTTAAGTCAGATATTTGACGTCTTTTTTGTTAGATATTCGACATGTGATGGATCAATTGGTAAATTTAAGACGTAGGTTATGCAATGTCCTTTAAGTCAAATATTCGACGTATTGTCTGTCGGATATTCGACAGTTACGAATTAATTTGCTAAAAATAATGCGTAGGTTATTTGACAAATTAATGTCGGATATCCGACAGGATTTTGTGTCTGTTGGATATTCGACGAATTTTTACCAAATTAAAAAAAACATCTTTGTTGGATGTTAGACGGAGTGTTGTTGAAGTTCAGACAAATATTCCATTGGATTTTGGGTTCAAATCTACCCGTGCCTCACCTTAAATCCCTATTTTGTTTCTAAAATAGAATTGTATATTATTGAAGTAGCAAGTATAACCTATGTATGAATTAAGTATTGCTACTTGGGTGAGAATATTCTAGCTAATGATCTGTTATGTAATTAGCAGAAAGGCCATGGAAGAGATCAGTTAAACGGTGAAAATTCCAAGCTATGAAGAGGAATGGCGAGGAGGAATTCCTTGACCCTTCTCTTTTACATTGCTTATGTTTCTCTTTCTTAAGAAATTAGCTATGTGTATATAGCCTTATGATATAAAAAATCAAGAGTGTAGAATAACAGGAAAGCATATGCACTAGTAACTTAGTAAGCATATTGAGAAATAATATATGATAGAGTGCATGAGAATATGCTTGAAATGCATGTATGTGAAATTGCATATGGGATAAGAGTGATATACTGATATATTCCATGAGTATGACATGATAACTAAGTATGGTTTTGGATGTGTTGTATAACTAGGAAGGGTTGAGAACCTGGTTGAGTATGTTGATGATGTAGCTTCTCGTGGAGATCAATCTTATATTAAAAAAGAACAAGGAAATGACTTGTTCATAGTTTCATGGAGGGAATGATGTGAGCTCCCATTAAAACACCATTTGATCATGTAACATCGAATGTGTGGATGGAAACCATACATGTATGGGAATGATCATGCCTATGTTGCACAAGTATTGAAGGGAACTGGGTAAGAATTCCTTCAATCATGCTACAAATATTCATTGATATGTTCATGATGACATTTGAATGCATGGATGTCATTAATACATAATTAAGATAAAGGAATAAGATGTTGAGTTCAAAATATATTAGAATATTTTAATGCATGTAGGAGTTAGTGTTTCATGATGGGAATGGTTAAGAGTTAATAACCATTGCAAAAGAGTATTACACTGATGCTTGGGAAAATAGATGCCATGTGAAATAACCATGTGTGGGGCCATGTGTTGCTAAAATTGGGAATGCTATAGCGCCACAAAATTATCCAAAATATCCTTGCTTGTGAATAATGTCTTGGACTGCAACCTCTTTGCCAACATTAAAGAGCACTAAAGAAGTATATTCTTGGTGTGGTGTTTGAAATGAAGAGGAGGGAATCTAGATGATAAAACAAGTATTTGTGAGGTGGATGGATGATGTGTCAAGGTGTTGTTTGAATCCTTCAACATATCATGGAAGATCATAAGATTTAGCATTGTGGCATTCTTGAATAAAATCAATGATGCATTCAGAGTGAATATGAACAAGTAGATTATGCGAATGTGCATGTTGGCACATGTGTTGATTGCAGTATGAGAAAGTTTGATGTGTTGGTAATACATATATGGAGAATGTTATTTTGTTGCATTTAATATGTGGAAGTTGAAAATTGATTGAATTGTTGGCATTTATAATTATAAGAATATTTTGGGTTATTATGAATATTGCAACAAAGTGAGTAAATGAATGAATACCCATTGTTGTTTGGTTGATTTGAAAATTATGTTAAGAAGACAAACTGCAAATAGCGTTTTATTGGACATGGAAGTGAGTATAAGAACATAATGAAGACTGAGTACTATCATATGCAAAGGAAAAAGCACTATGAGAAGGATGTCATAGTTCATTAAAAAGTTTGATTTCAAAGGACACATTGCAAGAAGACCAGGAGCTATGGCCTGCATGATCTAAACAGCAATGACATGAATTGGAGTTTATTGTGAATATAGTGAAAGAACTACATGGAAAACTAATTTCATTGGATGGACTCCAAGAATGCTTTGTCGAGAGCACAAAGTTGTGTTAAAAAAATTACACACACACACACACACACACACACATAAAGAAAATAAAAGAATGTATCGGATATGGCAGTAAAATGAGCCATAACGAAAACATGGACTCCTACTCTTGCCATGGAAAGCTAAGTATTATGTGCGGAACTCATGTTCTTATTAGGAATTTAATTGTGAAGATAATGATTTCCAATATTGTTTGATATGTAAAAGTATGATTCTTAATACATGTATGTTTATGTTAATGACACAGATGGATAGTAAATCTACTTAGTATGATCCCATGGTAAAAATTGTAAGTTGGAAAACTTGGGATGAAGGCCAATGCAAAGACATGAGAACCCTAAAGTTGTACCCTTCTTGTGCAAGAAATCCCTAGGTAAATGATGGATCACCCAAGGGATTGTTGACTCAAAGAAGGGGATGCCTGATCCTAGAGGGTGAGTGACTGCAAAGCAGAGGAAACTCTAATGAATTTGCTGGGAGTGATTCAAGACATTAGAATCATATCACGAAGATTCCCTGGCCGACATCTGCTAGAAAACTAGAAGGGAATTGTGGTAACAAACCCGAAGTACTGTTAACTCAGAGGTATTGTTATGTATACATATATACTTGTACTTTTTTTATGAACTTGATGAACTATTTCATATCATATTTTTTTTCATGGATATATGATGTCTTATGTTTATGTCGACATGAGTTATTTATCTTATATGTATGTTTTTGTAGATGTGTGTATGCTATTTATCTTTATCAAGTATGTTTATGTTTATGCACCTGTATGTTAACTTTATTTTATATTTATGTTGATGAGTGTATGTTATTTATGTTTATGTTTATGTCGACAAGTGTATACATGTTATTTATCTTATGTTCATGTTTATGTCAATGATTATACAATTTAAAATTTTACAATTAGAAGTTACAAGTTTAGGATTAGATGTTACAAGTTATAATTTTACTTTTAGATGTTACAGGTTTATCTTATGTTCATGTTCAATTTTTATGTTATTTATCTTATGTTCATTTGTCATTTACAATTCTTTATGTAAAATGAAATTTACAAGTAGAATTACAATTACAAGTTACAATGTAATATTTGAATACAATATCACAATACCAACTCACAATTGTACAATTACAATTTAGGAAAATGATAATTAGATTTACAAATTACTAATTTTACAGTAGGAAATTACAATTCATGATGTCATTTACAACTAACAATACCAATTAGAGTTACAGTTTACAATTTACAATAAAAAATTACAATTGCAATCACAAATTACAAATTACAATCTACAAATTACAAATTACAATCTACAAGTCACAATTAGCATTGCAATTTACAATATACAGTTACAGTTATAATTTCAATTTACAAAATTTCACAATTACAAATTACAAATGTGCAATTACTCTTTAAGAATTTACTATTTAGACATGTACAAATTACAATGTACAATCTCATTTACAATTTACGATGTTAGATATAATTTACAATGATTACAAGTCACAGTCTACATTTTACAATTTCACAATACCAACTTACAACTGTCGGCAATGTTGCACTCTAGCTTGGGAGGGTTATGAGTTAACGTGGTGAGATATGGGAATGTGGTAACGCGGTGCAACTTCATAGCATAGGAATTGGAGTAGTGGGTGATATCTCATAAAAGGATTATGATTTAATGTAAGGATCTCTCACATGTAAGCATGGTGGGATGTAAGACCACATGCATACTGCACTTCACTCCATTGGTAAACTTACATCCAAGGTTCGAGGTTTGTGCTTGTTCTTTATGGTTAAAAGTTAGAAACTTGTCTGGTTCTGGACAGTAATATTGTGATCACACAAATGAGATATGGATTCCAAAGTTAAGGATAAGGAAATTGGTATTGATATTGGAACACCTTACAGTTGTGTCAATGTGGCAACAAGATAGAGTTGGAATTATTGTTAACAAACATGGAATTGTAACCACTCCTTCCATGGTTTCTTTCACACCCTATAATAGAGGCTAGTTGGTGATGATGCCAAGTATCAAATTGCAACCAATCCACATGACACTGTCTTCAATGTCAAAAGACTTATATGAAGGTGAAATTCGCCATCCCCAATGTGTTTCTAGATCATATCGCAAGGGAAGTGTGTCTTTCTCCTTTGAAGTTTTATTATTATTGTTATTATTATTAATTGTAAAAAAAATACCAATCACGACTACAAGAGAAGAGACAACAAAATTGGAAGAGAGGCTACACTGGTACTCACAATTCTTAGCTTGCTTGAATAAATCCCCAATGAGCTCCCTATTTGCTCCGTAATGACATAATATTAAATATTTTGTTGATCATCCACTAGTATGTTTCCTAACTATTAACTCAAGTATGTGATTAAAACGTGGAGTAGATCCCAAATGTTTAGAAAATAATGGCTAAGTTCTAATACATTTTGACCACCGCTAAAATGAAATAAGACACGTCATGCAATAGAATACATCAAGCACTGTAATTACTATTTTAATTGTTAGAGCATCCAAGCATGGGGGTGTACTAGATAATAGATGGAAATTGTAAGAATTTTAGTTTTATAAAACTTTTATATTTATTTTTAAATTTTGAGCATTTTTTTGTAAGGCTTGTACCCCCATAGTTTTGAACCAATGACCTTATGCAAGTAGTGCCTTAATAGCACACCCATTCACAGTCTATTCTATGCCCTGTGGGAAATATTCTAAGTCCGATATACACCAAGTACCAAGGCTCCAAAGTAGAGAATAAAAGCGCGAAATCTCACAACAAAGCTATATCGAACTCGAGCCCACAAGTAATCTTGCATCATATATCTTTAAATTTTGATAATTAAAACCACTCCTGCATGGATTTATGTCCCATTGGAATTGCCATTGACCAATCATAAAATCAAATATTATAATTTAAAAATTCTTGAATTTATTTTAATTTTTGGAAATATTAAGTTTAATATCACTATTATGCACAACATTATAAAAAATTGTAATTTGTTTTTAAAAAGAAAACTAAAGCAATCTAATGCAAGTCAACAAAGGATGACTTCTTAAGGAAAAGTATATCCTACCTTGGGAGGGATAATAAATAATAGGTTCATTTATAGAACTAAGAAAAGGTTACCATCAGCTCGATCGAGGTTTTCTTAAATGCTTGATTGAGGTTGTTAATAGCTCTATCGATCTTCCACTAACCATAGATAAAAACTCGATCAAATTATTTAAAAATCCACGCAACACCTTGATTGAGGGATTTAAAAACCTTGATCGATGTCTTTAAAATAGGCTTTTAGCCCTTTTTTCTGCAAATTTAATTATATTGGCATATTTGCTAGGATTAAACCCATTCTTGGGATGCACATTAGGTGGCAGGCTTCATACTGGTGGATTCATCAACGAATTGTCTATCCATTATCATATAATTCACGGGTTTGTTAGTTCATATGATAATTTTTTTAATTTCTTTTCAAACTTACACTTACAAAACCATGTCCACAAATTCGAATTAGCACAAAAAAAATAAGCAAAAAAAAAAGTACACAACCAAAAAGTTTCAAAAAATATATACGCCTCGTGCAGTGCCATATCTAGTGCTGGTAAGCGATGTTCATATGCAATTGCTACAATATATTCTTTGATAAAGGAATAAACATTAGATAAACCATCATAGGTGGGAATTGGGCTTACCTCCTTTCCAATCCAGCGCAGTGACTTTGTAACCTGCACGCATCTCCTTGTAGATATTTCGTGCATATGACTTTGCCAGTTTTCTAGTCCTGCATCAGAGTCTGAGATGCAAGAGATGTCACATCTCCAACTGAGTGTTCCATCCATAGTGGGATTAATATAGTCTTCCTGGTTCGCAGTCATCTTGTAAAGTCGGTCCAAATCTTGAGCTATGGATTCCTCCTGAATCGGCTCGTTGTATCTGTCTCCATCTGAAGGGTCGAGCGGTGCGATGACCCTGAGAGGATTTTTTTCGAAGATCATCTTCTTTGTCTTCAAGGTTATGATGGCGAGGTTATCCATATCCCATTCAATACCCAAGAGCACAAGATAAGGATGACTATCATCCACGATCTCGATAACCTCGAAGTCTACATAACTTTGCACTCCATCAATGTCAACCACAACATTGTCTAACCTTCTCCTGGTTGGCCATTCTCAATTGAATAGGTGACCATAACATCTTTGGTTTCCCCATCTGCTACCATGTCTGTTTAGTTAAGACATTTACTTCATATCCCAGATCCAAAATAATGTCATCCATTTCATAGTCTCCTATCTGTGCACT
The DNA here is from genome assembly GCA_027924585.1 of Larix kaempferi. NCBI lineage: Eukaryota > Viridiplantae > Streptophyta > Pinopsida > Pinales > Pinaceae > Larix > Larix kaempferi. The sequence goes on along the minus strand of BSBM01000397.1, from coordinate 3,508,087 downwards.
GAGTCTCATTTCTCTGCCAGTTCTTTTGTGTTTCTTGATGTGGTGAACCACGCTATCGGTAGTTTCCATCTCGCTCTGCGGCTCATACTGATTTAACTGTTTCTGCAATTTTGCGATAGCGTCTGGGATCTTCAACAACTTCATGCAGCTTCTCAGGAACTGCGCAATAGACGTTCTTGTCTCTGCTGCGGCACTTGTTTTGTCATAAGTATCCAGCATATCTTTTATATGCGGTATTTCACTGCGTAGCGGGATTCTTGGCAATTTAGGTGCTAGTTCTTTGAAGATATCCTGCACTTCTTCAAAGGCTTCTCTATTTTTCTCTAAGTTGAAAGCAGGTGCTTTCCCATTAGCTTTTCTTATCCATATTGTTTCAAGAGGGGTCTGCTTAGTGTTAAAGTTTCCAGAAGTCGAAGCTTTTGCTCCTCTATCTCTCCCTATCGTAGCGCCACTTTGCGTTACTACATTGATAGTTGGATCCGCATGCCTCCTCTCTGCTGCGATCAATTGAATGTTTGGGTTCAGCGCATCTTGCCGCTTCCTTTTCTGCATTTCTGCCTCTAGCATTGGGCAGTCTTCAATAACATGATCGAATGCTTTACAGTAATTACATGTAGTGCATGGGTTGGTACAATATCTAGATACATGACCTTATTGGACATAGTTATAACAGATTACTTGACCTCGGCCTCTTCCTTGCGCTGGGATGTTATTCCTTCCTCTCCCGTGGTATCCTCCATAGCCTCTGTATGCTCCCTGATCATGCTGGAAATTATCTTGTTTCTGCGGAGTCTCTTCTTAGACTCTGTATATTCCTCCATACATATGCTAAATATCTTTCTTCCTTTTCAACATGAGCTCATATGCGCGGCAATTGGACTCATCATGCCCCATTGACTTACAAAAATTACAATATAGGTTTTTAGGTGTTCTTACATATTTCTGAATCAGGTAGCAGTCTTCTAGCCGGTGTCCTCTAGTTCTACAAATTTCACACCATGGACCTTGGTTCTGGTTTAATGGGTTTGGTGCAGCCATGTTAAGGAAGTCTTGAAATAAAGGACAATGATCCCTAGTGTGTCCTTCTCCCTTACATCCTGTACACTAGACTTCTTGTCTCTCTTGTTTTCCTTTCTTGATATCCTGTAGTTGTAGTGTTAGAGTAGCCAACTGGGTTTGAATCTGCGACATCCCAGCGCTAGTTTCTCCAATCGGTGAATCTTCTAGATTCATTGCGATATCCAAGGATTCTGCCTTTGAAGCCACTTTCTGTTACATCAATGACAATCTGATATGAGGCAACAACGCGGCTATAAACCATTCCTGGTGATGTTGTGGTGCTATAACGAAGCTTACTTGGTCCAACAGTGTTTTAAATTTTTGGTCAAATTCCCAGACTGTCTCATTAGGTTTCTGCTTGATTTCTTTTAACTCTGTTATACACTGGGATTCTGACTTCGGCTTCTTAAATTCTGCTAAGAGTGAAGCCTTGATTTCTACCAGGGTTCTATTCTGTCCCTGTGAATATTTCATGAACCAATGCAAGGCTCTGTCCCTAAGGGTGGTGATGAGTTGCGCTCGCTTCACAGCATCATCCTGGACTTGTTTAACATTCCAAATGGCTTCATATAGAAACCAATGCTGATCAAGGTCTTCCAGACCCGTTCGTTTGAAAATCGACAACTTAATATCTTCAGTCATGCTTCTTCTAGGTGGTGAGGGGTTCTGCATAGGTTGCTGAGCGAAAAAAATAAAAGTAGTATTGCGCGGAATGGTCTATCCCGAAATGTTCTGAGTGCTAGGGATATTCACAACTGGAGGGATCTATGCAATGGAAGTCGCAGTGTTCACACCCGGTGGATTCTGCGGAGTAATAGGATGATAGGTGGAAAATTGAGGTGCGGTTTGGCTATCAGGTTCGGCTTGTGAATCAACGTCTACGTGGAGTCCATGTCCACTGGAATTTTTCTTAGGTGTATATTTATATATTTTCCCACTTCTTAGATTATGTTTCTCTTCGTCAGACTCACTAAAAATGCTATTGACCATTACAGATTCAAAAATTTTACTGCATTCTAAAAATGTCTTTCTCGGCTAACAACATTTTAATGTATCAACTGAGGTTGTTCAAGTACTTACCTCTGAATCCCTTGAAAAAATCTCTTTTGGTTGCGCTGTAGGACTTTAGCATGTCCACAACGAATTGCGTCAGGAAGCTCTATGGTGTACTGTCAACCCAGAAGTTGACTGCTCACATGAATGGACTATCTACTACTTTGATCCTTTCAATAAGATCTGGTGTCCACTCGGTCGGTACGTCTCGTGGTGTACAGTTTCTTTGCTCTGCTAGCCTTGACAACCACTCGTGTAGATCGTTTCCAAAAGACGCCCAGAAAACTTCGTGAACGTCTTTCCCCAGGTATTTTTTCAACCACTGGATGTCAGAGAGATGCAGGTGTCTATTCTCTTTTCTTGTGAAGTCTCTCTCTGTCTTGTCACACCAAGCCCATATTTTTGTCTTATCTGGATGCCAAAAGTCAATACCCAGCAAAGCTTCTTCTTCATCGCACATCACGACTTCAAATCATTGATGGATTCTTAGCCTGGCAACAAAACCATTTGTTGGCTTAAATACCATTCTTGAGGTTTCGAATGTAGACCCAAGTTCTTCATGGTTTCAAGGAACCAACAAAACCCCTTCTCATCGGCCCTTTCGGCAATAGCCTGCGGATAGACTGAGGTATCACCCGAGGTGGAGATATGGGGGAGCTACAGAATTAGGTTTCCACAGCTACGTGATGAATTTTTTGGACATAACTATTGCACAATGAACTGCGGACTGAAGACTGTGTGACGATAGCCTGAGTCGCGGTCAACACTTCTACAAGTTAAGATGCTTGCACAACTAGTGCATCCAAGGACTGCATGGTGCAGGTAGGATTCATCCAACAGGACAACGCAACTGACTTATACGCTTCCTCTTCGGACTTAACCACTCGTGAAGAATTTACTTAGTACTTATTCATTCATCTATTGCATTTGGTTATTTAATCTCATGACTTATGCAATGGAATGAAATACACAACTCTGCGCACACCCGATGTTGTGCATCAAGGGAGTCGCACAGCGCGAACTCTCCAACTTAACTATTTATCCAAATGACTTATGCATTTATTAACTCAGAAATACTGCGCATTCAACATTCATCCATTCATGTAATACTTAACATATTATTCCCATCTCTTTCCCATGGAAAATACATATAAAAGCATTAACATATCAGCTGATAAATGAGAATATAAGCATTCATAGTAAGTAAACAGACAAGTGCAAAACACATAAACAATCACACTACAGTCGTGTGTCATAACTTAGCAACTGGTATTATTGTTTGTTAGTTAATTATGCTGAATTAAGTGAATGATCCAACAGTCAAATTATCTTAAGAATGCATCAGTAAACAGTAACTTAAGTGATTATGAATGATGTGCATGATTTAGTACTGTTAGTGTACCTACGTGATCTATGTAAGCATTAGCTACACTTACATAGCTCGTCTACTTGAATATATGAATTATCTATTGAAATGTTGCTTGGATGTGTTGTAAATATAAATTATCACTGTGTACTCACTTGTGCTTAAGTAATAAATTAACTTAACAAGTTAAGTTGAAATGATTCAATGAACGGTTGATCAATGAAGGTTAGGGTTAATTATTAATGTTAATGATGTTAATAATATTGTTATTCATTTCATTGATTGAATAAAGCGATTGGTTACAGAATGTTAAATAAGTGTTAATGATATGAGTTAGTTTAATTACCTCATTGTTAAAGGATAATGGTGTTAATAATATTAATTAAAAATATTATTAACTTGATTCCTTAAATTAACTGTGTTTATAATGTTAATTAATATTAATGAGACTATTATTATCTTAAGTAATAATTGTTAATTACTTTAATTATAATTTAAGGTGTAATTAATATGGTACTAGGTGAATGAGTTTGATTAAGGCTTAGATAATATTATTTAATTAGTATAAATATATATTGATCAATTTTAAGTATAATTAATTGTGTTTGTGTCGGAGATGAAGGTTGGTCGAATTGTGGATATTTATTCACCAAAATTTTATATAACTTTCACTAATAACATTGTGTATAAACCTAAGGAGATTAATCATAATTATTATAAATGAACCGTCATTTTAATTATAGGGTAAATTCATAATAGTTACCATATTCAAATTATAAAGCAATGTGATAAAATATGCTTTGGATTTATTAATGAAAAATTGTAAATTAAATTGTGAAATATTGAATTATAAAGTCAACAAATGATAAAAGGAATTAAAGAGGATAATATTTATTTAATGAGAATTTACGGTTGGTAGGTGATCCTAACCAACATATTATATACTATTTTAATTATTAATAAGAGTCAGGGGGATGGGCTCGAGAAAGGACTTGGATGAATAACATTAATGATGGGGGGATAAGGGTAGTAATGGCAGGGGGAAGAGTCGGAAAAAGAAGGAGAATAAGGTCGAGAAGAGAATGGGGAGAAAGAAAGGATCATCTTGGCATGTTTGGGATTTTAGGAGAAGGATAGAAAAATTTTAGAGCAAAAGAGAAGGGAAATTGTTGGATATTTTGAGAAGGGAAAACTAGTTGTCTTGTACTCAGTTTGGGCTTGAGGGTCCAAAGGGAAAATTTTGGAGCTAGGTGGTCGAAGAGACCTCTCCAGTTGGCATGGTGGCATACCAGGTTCTCTGGTTGGTTGGGTTTTCTGGGTTGGGGGAATCTTTGGTTGCAGGTAATACGGCAAGGCAACAAGGAGCAGCAAGGGGTCTACTAGCTATCTAAAGGTATTTTTCCTACAGGTATAATAATCCATTTCTAACTCTGTTAATTTTACTATTTCAAGTTATTTGATAATTATTTTTTCATAATTTAGTACATACATACATACATACATACATACATACATACATACATACACACATATATATATATATATATATATATATATACATACATATATATATATATATGTTGTTACACCTGCAAAAAGTAAATAAATATAAAAATAGTAAATATATTTATTTCAACATGTAAATTTAAATATTATATTTTTACAGGCATGAAGTTTAAACATAAACTAGAAAAAAAAATAGACTTGAAATAGTATGTAAACAAAGGAAAGATAGATATTTATTATAAACTAAGATAAACTAGGACAAGGGTCCTACACATGGTATCAGAGCCTGGTTCCAAATCTGGAACCAGAGGGCTTACTACGACAGAAAGAGAACTTTTTTTTAAGCAAAAAAAGGTCCTTTCATTCTATTAATAAAGTGACAGAATTACAACTTTCAACATTACAACCATCCTGGTGCTGACAGAGCCACCATAGAGTATCAAATAGACCCATTACATCCATCCCGGTGCTAACAGAGCCACCACATAATATCAGATAGACCCAGAACCCCAGGCCCAAAGCCAAAGCTGCATAGACAATAGCAGAGTCACCAAGGCCATATCGCGAACAAAAAAAGACGCAGGCCAAACCCGAGAGCTAAAACAACAGAAACCATATGACCCAAACCCCCTAACCAAAAATAGATCCAACCCCAAAAGTACATAGAGTAAACCTAAAAAAATAGCAGTATCTAGATAGTAGACCCATAACCAAAGAACCATAACAGAGGCCACAATAAAACAAAAATGGACAGTAATCCAACCTTTACCCTGCCGATAATCATAAAGCCGGTAGTCGCCGAACCGAAAGAACTAGACAAAGCATTAGACGGACGAACTAGCCTCATCTTCAATGATAACCACCGGGGGTGACTCAACAGCCTCCTTATCTTCTAAAATAATCTCACGTGGGTTTTCCACTTTCTTAGACTGAGCCAGAAAGGAAATACCCACGTCTCCAGCCAGAGCATCTAATTTCATGTGAATCCATTTACAGTTCTCAGCAGTATCCTGATACAGGTCTTCCCATTTTGTAAGGCGCGGACATGGGGGATTCACTAGAAGGCAATATAATATCACGTTCATTCATATTGCAGTATTAAATATTCATGAAAACCTAAAAATATATTGCTTATATATTAAGGGGCAAAGGTTCTTTTTATTTAATGTAACAATACAAAAATTCTTTGGGGTCTTTTTTATATGGGCGGGCTGACAAATATCCGCCAAATGGAGATGGTGGGATCACGACCGGATGAGAAATTGGGTTGAGGCAAGGCTCGGGCTTACTAGTACGCAGGGAAATCACGTCTTGAGGCATGCTTGAGGCTAGGGGTTTCGTGGTGAAGTGGGTTTCCAGTCGATCATAGTCGAGATACAATGGTCATTGACAACCAATTGTTACCAATAGCACTCAACCAGTTGTTACCAATAGCCTTGGGAGGCTCTAAGCCTCCAGGGCCTGTTATAGGTCCTCGATAGGCCTTGGGGGCTTGAATAGCCAATCACTCATTCCTATTATAGGCCTTGGGAGGTTTAGTCAGCCTCCTAGAGCTTGTTACAGCCCTGGGGGCTTGTATGCCTATCCCACAACAAGCTTAGTTAGCGATTGTGGAACTGCAACATGCAATCTAAATGTTGTACTATGTGCATTTTCTCTAGTGACATACAAGAACTGATCTCCTATCTCTTCATTAGACCATTAGATGTTGCAAATCATAATGATATGTGGTTGAGTAATTGCATTGTGGGTGAAGTAATGTGCATTTACAATATACATCGAAAGAAGCAAGGTGCATTGTAGAATGCATGTGGGGTCATAAGAGGGGTATCATATCAATATACTAGGTAGAAATATAAAGGGGTATAAAAAATGTTAATGAAAAAAATTGATACATACAATATCTAGTGAAAATAAGGGTTTTTTTAAATTGGGAGGGGGTTAAAAAAATGATTTTGGAAGGTATTTTCCAATATTTAGTGAAATTAGGGGTATTGTTTCATATGCCACGAATGAACGTGCTATGATAGCGGTTTATTGAGTGAATCCCCCGTGGGGGCGGAGAACCAGACAGAGCATCCCCCATTGTTTCCAGGCACTGTGCTATCAGAGTCTTAGTCACCCACAGGGTGACGACAGCCCGATTATATAGGGCCATCTGCCCCATCATGTTTCCCGGGTCATGAATCCAATTGGCCATAGCAACCGCCTTCTCAGGCAGTTCCTCCTCCCCCACAAGGCGCCATAAGTCCGTTTCAATTTCCTCTACCTCCTGCTGCACACTTGGGGGGAAGAAACATCGAAATAATACCGCTGTCGCAACAACGTTCCACTGTTCATGGCTAGGGACATCCTGCAGCGGAGCACCCCCTCCCACATTACTATGCTCACCATGAACACGACGACCTCTCCTTAGATGTCTACCTCTCGGAGGCATGGTTCTCACCCCCTTGCACTCACTAAACACCCCTAAAGAGGAATTATAATAGCTCAACCCGACACAGATGTTATCCAGGCGATAAAATCTGTGACTGTAACCATTCCTCAACTCTGAATTTAAAGGAGAGATGCCCCATGCCTTCATAACCTTCCTCATCATGTTCCATCCTCTGTAATGATTAAGCCTGTCCTGATCCTTCGTCACCACCATCCTTCGATGATGTTGATAATCCATACGAATTGTGCGAAACCGATTCCCCATGTCTATCTCACACTTCAAATCCCTTAACTTGAATTCACCAACCGATATGAAAACCTCATAACACCATACAATAGTCCTTATAGGCATCTTAACATAACACCATCTGTCCAGACAATCAAAGACAGATACCATCAATTTCGTTAATATTGATTGAAGGACAAGTTCTGTCGTCAGCATTCGACAACGTTTCATTACTGTCACACTCGACGATCTTAATACAATTAAGACGACACGTATCCATTGGTAATTCCAAAGAATCCCCATCCCATCGCTCATTACATTTACTGGCACCCTAGTTTGCAGGAGCGTTAGCCAAACAGTTGGCACTCCTCCTGACATGCTGGAAAATGATTGAGTTATGTGAGGTGATGAGGTTTCCCATACAGGTAAGACGCCATGCTAGACGCCACGAAGTTTCCAGTTTGGAATCCCGGGTACCGTTAATAAGTTTGGTAGAAATCTGTATCAGCATGTTAGAGTCACCTTCCACTATAATACTGCTAATGCCATGATGAGCCACGATGCTCAATCCTTGTAACAATGCTTCACACTCCGCAACATGATTAGTTTCACACCCAAGATGACCATAGTAGCTGAACAATAACTTACCCTGATCATTTCACACAACTCCACCATACCCTGCTATTCCGGGGTTTCCTTTGGAAGCTCCATCAAAGTTCAGCTTTAGCCACCCCTGTTGAGGTGGTGACCACACAGTCGGATTGTTCTATTTCCTGTTGTCGATAGTGTTGCACCCGATGAACTGTGGAAGCACCATGATACCCCAGGTATGGAGAATTTGTAATTCATTGTCCGGTACACTCAAATCTTGTTAAGTCCACAAGGATAATTTCAACGTTTTTGTAATCCCATGCTGGATATGCCCCCAGACGATCTTCCACGAGCTTTGTTTTCCCTAGAACAGACGTTTATTTCGTTCCTTCCACACCTCCCAAAGGAGAAAACCAGGAAAGAGTTTCCATATATAGTTCAGGATTCTCCCATGGAAAGGATCCCCTATCCATTGTCTCACCTTTTGCTGTGGTATGGTCCTAACCCGCTCATATCTTCGGAAAATCCTGGCTCCTTCATCCCACAGAGTAGCAGTAAAATGACACTCATCTAAAAGGTGTGCTATAGTTTCACTGTGTTGGCCATAGAGGACACAGATGGATGGACCCTTAAATCCATGCTTCACAATGTTATCCTAGGTTAAGAACCTACCTCTTAGCATCAGCCAAAGGAAGAGGGTAATCTTAGGCCATAATTTGGCCTCCCATAAGTCTTTCCATGTATGATCTCCCGTAGTACTTCCAGATCTGGTTTGAAGGCTATAAGATTCTTTCATTGAGAACATACCTTTAGGATTGTAACCCCAATGAAGAATATCCCTCCCCCTCTGAGTTTTTATCTGCCTATTACTAACTATACCATGAACCTGCCTACCTATATCTTCCCCATAGGAGTCGATCCACCACTCCAGTGGCTGCCAGATACGAAATCCTCTATCATCATAGGCTTCCTGCAAATATTTGTTCACCATCATCCAGTTATGTCTTCCATCCAGGGAATCCTCAGGAATATTAACCAGGGTGGATATGGGTGGTTCCTGTTGCCAGGCATCCAGCCAAATATTCGTAGAATTTCCTTCTCGAATTTCCCTAAAACAGTGTTTCCTGGTCATTTCACTACTCGCCCGTGCCATGTTCCATATATGAGAGCCTTTCTCCAGTCCCTCCTCCTGAATCCAGTCCTTTTGATCCGTGGTCCTAGTATACTTTTTTACCCAAAGGCTGGTCGATTGTTCATTTGAGTGAGTAATCCAACGCCACCAAATCTTGGCTCCAGATACTATACTTAGTTCCTTAGGATCACAAAGACCTAAACCCCCCTCCAGCTTGTGTTGGAAAATGGTTTTCCAATCGACCAGAGGACATTTCCTATGATCCATTGTGCCTCCCCACAAGAAATTTCATTGGATGTTCCTGATTTCCTTCATCATCGCCTTAAGAGCCGCCGGAACATAGAACATGTAAAGAGGCATAGATTGCAACACAGATTTTACTAACACCAGTCTGCCCGGGATATTTAACGAACGAAGAGTCCAGTTTGAAAGTCTCTCCTTTATTTTATTTAACGAAGAGTCCAGTTTGAAAGTCTCTCCTTTATTTTATTTAGGAGCTCTTCCCAAGATGCTTTTTTTAAAACACCCTCAGATAAGGGCGCGCCGAGATATTTGGTTGGAAGGGAGCTCTTTTTGAAGCCCAAAATCCTTAAAATGTTTCTCTGACAAATGGGAGGAGTGTTAAAGAAGAAAACCAGGGACTTATCCATATTGATCGTAAGACTCGACGCTTGTAGAAAGATGTTCAGAGCCTGTTTTATTTGTATAGCTTCCTGTACTGAAGAATGGCCCATCAATAAAGTGTCATCCACAAATTGCTGATGAGTGATAGCCTTCTCATAGGGTGGAAAATTCAAGACTTTGATGTTTCCCTAATCAACTAAGTGAGATATGAGATGCCCAAGACCTTCCATCATAAGTACAAAAAGGAATGGAGATAGAGGGTCACCTTGCCGAATACCCTGCGAGGGTTTGAATGCAGTGGACGGGTGTCCATTCACCAGTATAGAGAAGAAAGCAGAGGAAGTGAGATTAGCTATCCATCTGATCCAAATATTACTAAACCCAAAAGAACTCATAATCTCTTTCATGTATGTCCAATTCAATTTATCATGGGCTTTAGAAAGATCCAATTTAAGCATCATACTAGCCTTTTTAGTACTCCGCAGGGAGTGAAGAACTTCATGAGCCAGAATAATACCATCCATAATCTGACGACCTTCCACAAACCCAGATTGTTTTGGAGAGATTAAAGAAGGAGGAAGGGGTTTAAGCCAATTAACAAGGACCTTAGTGATAATTTTATATATTATGTTGCACGGGAGATCGGTCTGAACAATTTAGCTTTCTCTGCCATCAGAGTTTTAGGGATCAAGGTGAGGAAAGTAGAGTTCAGGGAAGGGAGCACCCCTCTCATTTTCTGTGATTCTTCCACCACCTGCCATACTTCCTCTTTAATTAAATCCGAAAAAGCATGAAAAAATTTCGCTGTGAATCCATCCGGTCCAGGGGATTTCCCATCCTCCATTTGGTTAATGGCAGTCTCAACTTCCAAAATTTCAATGGGGTCAATCAACATTTCATTCTGCTCATCTGAAATAAGATGGGGAATGACTGCTTTGATCACCCTACAAGCTTCGGTGCGATCACCCATAATTTAAGTAACCACTTCTTTAAAATGATGGACTAATTCCTGTTCAATTTCCTCATGGGATTCCACCACCACCCCTCCCTTAGTATTCAAGTTAACAATCTGGTTATACTGTCCATGTTCAATGGTGGCCCAATGAAAAAATTGAGTATTTTGATCCCCATCTTTCAACGACATGTTACGAGATTTTTGCTTCCACAAAATCTCCTCCTGCCTTTGTCTTTGGAAGAGGTCCTTGGCAAGTTGAGTTTCCTCCCCCACAAGCTCTGGGGTCATTCCAGTCTGCATGATGCGTTCCTGGATCTGTTCCATCCTTAAATCCAGTTATGCTTTTTCAACCTGTATATTACCAAAGACTTCTTTATTCCACCACCTGATCTTCTGTTTGAGCATCCTCAATTTTTGTTGGAAGCAATACATTTTAGTCGCTACAGGTGGAGTAAAAGTATGCCACCATTCCTCCACACTAGAAGAGAAGTCTTCGTGTGTTAACTCGAACTTTTCAAATCTGAAAGGTTTGGTCATCTTAGTACCTATATTACTCTGCAGCAAGGAGACCGGCCAATGATCTGATCCAGAAGAAACAATCGGGTGAGATGTCAAGGTTCCCCCTAGAAGCATGATGCTTTTGGATAAGAGAAAGAAATCCAATCTTGCAGCCACCAGATGATCCCCTCCCCTTCTATTGTTCCACGTACACACCGTGCTCCCAAGATCAACATCAATTAGACTATTGGCCTCAATGAATTCATCAAATAAAATGTTTTCAGGAGTAAGCTGTCTTCTTCCACCTTTTTTCTCAGATAACGACTGGATCATGTTAAAATACCCCTCAACAATCCAATTGGAGCCTTTGAACAATCTCCTCATGCTAGTCATGGTACTAAGAAAATTTTGTTTCTTAGGATAACTGCAGGGCCCATAAACATTGGTAAGAAATCCTCTCACCTTAGAGCTGATGACATGGAATTCAGCAGATAGACTAAATTTAGTTGAGAGAAAATTGCACAAGGATATTCTCCTAGGGTTCCACATAATCACCAATCCGCCAGAATGCCCAGTCGCATCCAGAGCCATACTATTACAATGTTTCCATAGAATCTTAGCCTTAGCCTCTAATTGGTGCCCAGAACACTTAGTTTCTTGTAGAAACACCACATAGGGTTTCTCCTTCATTACTTTACTCTTAAGGGTTTTAATTTTATGAGGACCGTTGATCCCTCGAATATTCCAAGTTAACAGTTTCATCACGCACTGTATCTAGCTGAGAGAAGAGCCTCCTGGATAGTCAGATATTGTCCAGAATCGACCAATCTTGCCCTAATTTCTCCAATCCTATCCTTGTTCGACCGCTTGCCCCTTTTGGAGCTTCCTTCCTTTAGTTTTCTTTTATTTTCCTTGAGTTTCAAGGGTCCGATTCCCAAACTAGGGGTTGGTTTAGTTTTCATAATAGCTTCCTTCAGGAGTTGAAGTTGGTTGTTAGGGATGGAATGGACCTCGATGTTCTTACATGCCTCTTCCATACTATCCATATCCAGATCTCCAAGTGCCATATCATCCAGATCCTCATCCATGCACTCTTGCTCCGTCTTGGTTCTGCAGATTTATTATGTTTCTCATTCACAGGTATCACCTTTAGATGCCCTTCATCAGGCTGGGATGGTTCTTTCACACTCTCAGAAGGGGGGTTTTCCATTGGTGCATTTTCCAAGACCGCGAAACTGTTAGTCTTAGCAATATTTTTCCCCAGATCTGGACCATTATGTCGTCTTCCCATCCGTTTGCGAGTCGCCTCTTTGACAAAACCCTCCTTATCCTTCTGCTCTTGAGTACTGCTACCAGGGATATCCTTAGGGAGGTTCAGGTGGCAATCTCTAGCCAGGTGACCATGAGTATGACAACGTCGACAACAGAAGGGGATGTGTTCATAATCCAAGGTTTGGAACCATTCTGATTCTTCCCAGTTTAGAGTTATTCCATCCGGGAGGGTTTTTGAGATATTCATATAAACACATATACGAGCATAGGACACATACCTCCCTTGTTTAGTTTGGTCAGATATCTTGACAAAGTTTCCCAAGGTTTCTCCAATAGCTTTTAGGATTTCCAGATCCCAATATTCTGTAGGTAGTGAGTAAAGATGAATCCATACTGGAGCGATAGATATATCTTCCTTATCTGGGTTGAAATGATCTTTCTAGATCCTTAAAAATAGGCCTGCAGAGTAGTAGAAGTAAGGACCTCCTTCAAATATCCTATCCTTATCTTCAATATTGAGGAAAACCACAGTGAAGAAACCCTTAGACCCCAACAAGAGGTCAAAATGTCCCTTCGGTTTCCAGGTCGCATGAATTTACCAGTTCAGGGCTTTCTCCGTAGGCCATTTTCCCATTAATTTTCCAATCAAAGCATGGTCCATCATATGCTGAATTCATTCCTTCACTCTAGTAGGGTTAACAGTAATAGCTGGAGTTCTAATTGATTTGGGTATACAGACTCTTGCTCCTGTTTCACCGCTGACCACTTCCGGCTTTTTGAAACCCGGACTCGGTGTTTTTATTTCCCTGAAAACCTCCTGCTTCTCAATCCACAGATCCCGAACCTCTCCTCCTATCCCTATCTGTTGTTCCCGACGTTTCTCTCCTTCCATCTCTGCCATTGTTCCTTGATGTAGAGGAGGGGAGAGGCCCCGCCTCTGTGAGCGCACCATCATGCTGACGCCCTTATTCGAAGCCCCTGCACCTCAACAATCTTCACCGAGACACAACCTAAAAGAAATCAGCTGTTGAAAGAAGGCACTTCTTGGAGCGAATTCAATCCTCAGGGTTTCTCGGCATGATGATGACATTGATGAGTGGGTGCCCATGGCAGAAAGAGAACTTAATAAGATGAACAATTCAATTTTTTTTTTACTCCTGTGTAAGTTATTGTTGATTGCGGAAGTCTTGGACCTACACAAAACCAGGAGAAGAGTTAGAACTTATGGTTATAATAACAACAAAGAAAAATAAATAATTAGGGTAAATTATTCATTGCTCCTGCAAGTAGATTAAAAGGGGGATGAAGATAAATTTGATACACATATACGGATACCTATAGATATCAAATTTTGCTAGGATAATAATTTTATTATTATTATGCATATATATATATATAAACGCGAAAATCATATATATATATGTGTGTGTGTGTGTGTGTGGAGAGAGATTTAATTTAAATTAAATCTAAATCTAAATTTTAATTTAATTAAAATTTTTCAAAATTCAATTTCGAAATTATAACAAAAAAAAAGAGATTTACATTTAGAGTAAAAATCAAATAAACTATGACAATTTTCATTTTATATAAATCCAAACCACAAAAAAATTACTCAAATTTCAAATGTATAAACAAAAAAGATAATATAGAAATTATGTTTAAAAAAAAAATATAAATAATTTATTTATTTATTTAATTTTTTCTTTTGCGTGTAAATTTTTTTGGGGCCCGAACACATGTTGCGGCCATTGGAAACCTGGACAATAGCCACAGGCTTGCGGCCTGGGCAAGACCCGGCCAACAGCCACAGGCTGTGGCCTTGGGCACAACCTGAGCAACAACCATGCACTGCGGCTTGGGCGTAGCTCGGCCAGCACCATGCGCTACGGCCTGGGCGGAGCCCGACCAACAGCCATGTGCCGCGGCCTGGGCGCAGCCTGACCTTCACCATGCACTGCGGCCTGGGCAAATCTCGACCAAGGAAACCATGAGCTGTGGCCATGGGCCTGTCCGGCTGTGGGACAATAGCCCAATGGGCCTGGATCCCGGCCAGCGCAGCCATGGGCCTTCACGGCCGTGGTCCAGTAGCCTAATGGGCCTGCGGCCCTTGGTCCGATAGGTAACCAAGTGGGTGAAGATAAGGGAGGAGGGGGAACCCAACTAGGTGGCCGCCACTCCAGGTTCCCCTGCGTAAAAAAAAAATGTGTATGTATACAAAAAAAAATGTAATTACTTATAATTTTTTTTTTTAGTTATAAACAAAAAAAATGAGAGACATGAAACGTGCAGAGGAAGCACTGAGAATTTAGGAGAGCCTTACCTTCCAATCAAGCTTGTTGCGATGTAGTAGAGCTCTCGGTAGCTATGGCGGCCTGGGAGGGGCTTATCCTTGTAGCCGAGCTCCAGGGACGGAGCAGAGCAGAGCTCACTCAGCCGAAAATGGGAAGGGAAAATGAGCCGCACCGAGGGGATGGACCCTTATAAATATAAATTTTATTAATATTTAATTGTGTGGTGGTGGACTGCATGGTGAGGCCGTGTGGCTCCCATGCAGGTCACTTAGATTAGGGTTAATTAAGTTTAATTACGGATTAAGATTGGGATTAACATTATATTAAGTAATTAATGTTAGTGTATAATAAATTATTATAAGGTTAGATTAATGTGATTAATATAATATAAATTAATTATGATAATGTTATTTTAATAGTTGAATAAGGTTAGTGCTAATAAGAGTTAAGGGTTAAATTAAATTATTTAAATTTAATTAACTCAATTAATCAGAATTTCAATAATTATTTTTATTAATCTTAAAAAAACAATATTATTAATATTATAAATAATTTAAGTTATTTATAACATTAATATGTATAGAATTATTACAAGTCAATTAAAACATTAGTATAAAATTTTATCGAGCCTAATTGATCTAAAAATGATATTCTAAGGTTATGATTTAAGACCTTAGGTTAAGGTTAATTAAATGAAATTGTAGTAAAATTTCATAACTTAAACTAATTTCGAACATGGATTTTCAGGTTGAAGGCGACCCGAGGCAAAGTAAGACTAGGTCAGGGAAGCAATATTGAGCGTTTTACATCGAGGGATTGCGCCGAGAGTGACCCTGGCGGTGGGTGCAGTCGTTGATGACTACTGGATGCAGTAGGACGATGCGATGTCAAATGCAGCTAAGACATTGAGTATTATAACCACGGTTCACAATGGTGATTCCCTCTAGGGAATGTAATAGAGACCACATACCCTCACCCGATCAGGAATTCGCCTCAGTATTAGGTAAAACCCGTTTACGGGTGAAGAAAGAAATAAAATTTCACACTCTAGTAGGTCTGAGTATGATTTTAATAGTAACCTAGTCCCGATGTCGTCATATGTTAATTTTTGTATTATTCCATGTTACAGGGATAAACATGGTAAGGATGTGAGCAGGTCGGGGGCAAGGTCGGGCGACTGATTTACCTGAACCAAATGTACCGACACCATCGCCAGAGACCATCCTTATATTGTGCTCTCTGGAGGCAATAAATGAAACACTCTGGGAACTATAGAGGGGAAGTATTACCTTGAAAGTAGAAGTGGAGGCCCCTCCACTAAGGTAAGAAATTCCCAAAGTAGCAGTGAATAGGGTACCGAGACCTCCGCATCAGGATATCGCAAGGGACCTTCAGAATATAAGGCTTCCATAGTTTTCAGGGGGTCGTGTAGGGATACGAGCAAAATCATGGCTGGAATAGATGACCAGGTGCTTAACCTTACAGGAATACACTTCCAAGTCCAAGTCCAAGATCGCCATATTTCAACTTAAGGGAGTCACTTTGAATTGGTGGGGGCACCAAGAAAGGAAACTACACAATACCCCAGACACGGTTCCATGGGAACTATTTGTGGAGAAGTTTAAGGGGAAATACTTACCTGTATCCTATCAGGAAGAATAGGCAGGAGCCCTTCATGCCTTGTTACAAAGGCATCTATCCGTGGAGGATTATGAATAAAGGTTCATGGAATTAGTCAAGTATGTACCTTAATTGGACAACGATGAATGTCAGGTTGAGCGCTTTGTGTATCGGATCAATACCAAGATCAGGGCCCAAATACAGATGTGGATATTGACTTTGGTTTTCGAGGCAGTTGATTGTGCTCGTTACATAGAGGAGATATTGGGTGAAAATCCCATCAATTCATTCAACTCTCAACAGTTAGGGTTTGTGGGGAAGGCCCCTCGAAGATACCCTCGCGGAGGGTATGCGAGGCCACCTCCCTATGGAAACAGGTACACACCAAGATTTGCGGCAGTAGACAAGTCAGTGGAAACTAGGGCAGTATTCCAATCGGCCACAGGAACTCACCAGAGTGTGAGGAATTTTAGAGGATCAGTTGGAAGGGGGAGGGGTCCCAGGGGGAGGAAACCCTCTCAGAGGTATGAACAGATCATATCACCTACTCCATTACAGGTTGCTTGTTGGGGATGTGTACGTCCACATTGCCAGTGTGACTATTCCGAATTATGATCCGATACAATGCATCGAGAAGGAAAGGCTCCAATGGGGAGTGGGGGTAGTAAGCATCATATCTCGGCAGCAGTGAATAACCATTGGGAAGAGCACCAATCCACTGTGGTGGAATCATCAGGTACGGTCAGTAACGTTAAACTTATAATATTGTCTGATCCTATTGCTACAGATAGTTTTATTTCTCCATATGCATTAGAAAAATGTGGGTTGGAAGCCTACGAGCATGAGGATTTCAACTTAGTTGAAATGGCTTCACGGGTAAAGCAGGCAGTAGGACCTAGTTTCGACAAGTGCATAGTGTATCTCAGGGTGTGTGTTACACAAGTCAAGGTGTACGTCACCACCCTCAGAACTTATGATCTTATCATAGGTATGAACTGGCTTGAGGAACATAGAGCTTTCTTGGACTGTGATGGGAATAAAGTTATTTTCTTTGATGACAAAGGAGAGGCCATCGAGATCCAGGGTATCAAACAGAAGGTGTCCCTATGTTTCATATCCATGATGAACATAAAGCGGTGTATGCGACAAAGATGTCAGTTGTATATTGTTGAAGCATTAAACAATGAGAAGGGACACTCCTTTGATGAGTACCCAGTGTTAGGCGAATTCAGTGATGTCTTTCCAAAGGAATTTCCTGGGTTACCTCCTAAGAGGGAAATTGATTCTACCATTGAGGTAAAACCCGGTTCGGAGCCAACATCAAATACACCATATAGGATGATGGCCCCGTAACTTTGAGAGTTGAAAATGCAATTGAAGGAACTGCTAGACCTAGGGTTCATTAGACCAGGTATTTCATCGTGGGGTGCACCAGTAAGTTTTGTGAAGAAGAAGGATGGTTCCTTGCATCTTTGCATCGATTACTGATATTTGAATAGAGCCACAGTGAAGAATAGGTACCCGATACATTGAATTGATGACCTCTTTGATCAAATGAAAGGGGTGACCGTATTCTCAAAGATCGACTTGCGATTAGGTTACCACCAAATACGAATTAAGGAAGGTGATATACCTAAGACTTATTTTCGAGTTTGTAGTGGTACCCTTTGGTTTGACCAATGCCACAGTTGTATTCATGAGCCTCATGAATAGCATGTTTTGAAAGTACTTAGACTGATTTGTCCAATTCTTCTTGGATGACATCCTTATCTACTCCAAGAATGAAAGGGAGCACGAGGAAAACTTGCGAATAGTGTTGTTGTGCTTAAGAGAGCACATGTTGTACGTTAATTTATCCAAATGATCATTTTATCAGAAGGAGATCCATTATATAGGGCATATAAATTTCAGTGAAGGAATTTCAGCTGACCCTGAAAAGGTGAAGACCATAATGGATTGGCCCGTGCCAAGAAATGCGCATGAAGTGAGAAGCTTCATGGGGTTAGGTGAGTACTATAGAAGGTTTGTTGAGGGTTTCTCAAAAATCACAAAACCCATAACTACCCTACAGCATAAAGGAATTAGTTATGAATGGATGGATGAATACAATGTCACATTCATCGAGCTTAAAAGACTATTGATGAGTGCACCAATCCTACGAGTGGCAGATATGGAGAAGGAATTCACAGTTTGCACAGATGCCTCAAAGAAAGGTTTGGGTGTAGTGTCGATGCAGGAAGGTGGGGTAATAGCTTATGCATCGAGAAAGTAAAAAAAAATGAAGAAAATAACCCTACCCATGACCTAGAGTTGGCTGCTGTGATGTTAGATTTAAAGCTTTGGAGACATTACCTTGTTGGACGAAGATTTGAGCTCAAGTCTGATCACCAAAGCTTGAGGTATATCTTCACTCAGAGAGACCTAAATGCTAGGAAAAGGCGATGGAGTGAATTCATGAGCGAGTATGATTTTTGGATTTCATACAACAAAGGGAAGGAGAATGTGGTAGCCAATTCCTTGAGAAGGAAACCAAGGATTTTCTCTCTCATACCTTTGATGGTTGATTTGAGGGAGAGATTATTAGGATAGCCAATCAAAGATAGTTGGTACCTAAAGGTCACGTTGGCACTCCAGAATGGGAAACTGGTGGAACCTAAGTTTGAATTATATTAGTTGGAAGCGGATGGGTGGTTATGATATCCAAAGAGGATGTATATTCCCAAGGAGGGAGATATTAGAGAGACTATACTTCAGGAAGCCCACAGAGCGTTATATTGTGCGCACTCGGGTGTAAAGAAGATGTATGCAAGCATGAAGCAACTCTTCTTTTGGGAAGGAATGAAGCACGATGTGGTCAAGTTCATCGCTAGGTGCCTTGAGTGTCAGTAGGTAAAAGCTGATCATCACCACCCGACAAGACTATTGCAACCAAATGACATTCCTATGTCAAAATAGGAGGTTATCTCCATGGAATTCGTGGTGGGATTTCCTCTTACCTCTCATAGGCATGACGCCATTGTGGTCATCGTTGACAAACAAACCAAAACTGATCACTTCATTCCAGTTAAGGAGACCTATGACGTCATGGATGTAACACGTGTGTTCATAAATGAAGTAGTTCGTCTCCATGGGTTTCCCAAGAAGATTATCTCAGACAAATATTCCAGGTTTACGTCCAGGTTTTGGATAAGTTTGCAATCAGCGTTAGGTACTTAGTTGAACCTAAGCACCGCTTACCATCCATAGACAGATGGGAAAACCGAAAGAGTGAATAAGGTGATGGAAGACATGCTTAGGATGTATGTCATGGATCAACATACTCATTGGGAAAAGCACTTACCTTTGGTAGAGTTTTCTTACAACAATAGTTACCATAGCTCAATCGGGATGCCTCCATATGAATAATTATTTGGAAGGCCATGCATAACACCATTGATGGGAAAGGTTAGAGGATCGAGTAATTATAGGACATGAGTTGATTCAGGAGATGGAAGAACAGGTTGTTCATATTAGACAACGGTTGAAGGAAGCTCAAGATAGATAGAAGAGCTATGTCGATGAACATAGGGTTGACCGAAACTATAAGGCCGGGGATGTAGTGTTCGTCCTCATCAGGCCTAGAAAAAGTACCATCCGTTTCGGGAAATGGACAAAGTTGTCACCACGATTAATATGACCCTTTGAAATTTTAGAGAATATTGGACCCGTCGCGTATCATCTTGCACTGCCACCCCATTTGCACAAAACTCATAATTTTTTTCATGTATCTATTTTACGACATTATGTAGCTGACGAGTCTCATAAAATAAATTGGAAGGAACTGCAGGTTTCATACAAGGGGACCATCAGGTTCAAACCATTAGGTATATTGGACCGTAGGGTTAGACAACTCAGGCACCATTTGGTGGACCAGGTTAAGGTCCAGTGGGACCAGTATACTCAGGTTCTGCTACCTGGGAGGAAGCAGAGACTATGTGTCATGATTATGCCACACTATTTTGACCATTAATTTGGGACGAAGTTTCTTGAAGGGTGGGTGTATGTAACACCCCGTTTTGACATTACTACCTGAACTACTATTATATGTTGTATTTGCTTGATTGTGAGACTTCATCAGTTTGACGACACTGTGGACATATGGTTCTATTATTTTGCCAATTTATATATGTGTGTGTGCGTTGTTAGTATTATGATATGTAGTCATGTTTAGATATGTATCATGTGTTAATTATGCCTCATATATGCAAATTACTGAATGATGGGTATGTGGATACCATTAAAGTTATATGTTGAATGAATGAATGTTATGCCAGGTGCATGGTAACAAGAAATAATTTGCTTATTGTTTCTTAATGATGAAATGGATGTGTAAATTTCGAGGATTTTGCACGATATTCTAGATCGTATGTTGGAGACTAACTTACAGGTTAAAATGGATAAGTGATAGTTGGATCCTATGAGGTGGGAGTGCCTTGGGGACATGGACTCTGAAAGATAAATGGTATACATGTGATGCATTAGTTATTTTGCATGATTATTATGTTTATTATCATGATGTATGGGTGGGGTAGGGTTTCAGGAAACTCAATTTCCAAGATTGGTTATACAATGACAAACTGAGTACAAGTTGCAATGCAATTATTATGTCAGTGTAGACATAGTCCCTTGTTCCATTAGGGGGGTGGAGGCTTTACCCACCATTTATCCCCGAAATCTAGAGTCATGGGAGGGATGTGCTATGGCGCGCTCCCCAAGGTGTGTGATGATGACTGGTGGTTTCCTGCTAGGGAATCTTGGTCGATGTAATCGACACTTCCGCTTACGGGTTCTAACTGGATCTGGTCATGGCTTGACACTTCAGGGTAGTCCATCAGAGGAAGGATAGGATGTGGAAGTTAGTTGTGAACTAGATAGACGAAGTAGGTAGATAGGTGTACCATGATGTTAGGAGGGAAGACTTGATTAACTATATATGTTGAGGACCTTGCCAAGTCATGTGTCGTAACTTAGTAACTGGTATGATTGTTTGTCAGTTAATTATGCTTAATTAAGTGAATGATCCAACAATCAAATTATCTTAAGAATGCGTCAGTAAACAATAACTTAAGTGATTATGAATGATGCGTGTGATTTAGTACTGTTAGTGTAGCTACATGATCTATGTAAGATTTAGCTACACTTACATAGCTCGTCTATTTGAATATATGAATTATCTATTGAAATGATGCTTGGATGTGTTGTAAATATAAATTATCACTGTGTACTCTCTTGTAATTAAGAAATAAATTAAATTAATAAGTTAAGTTGAAATTATTCAATGAACGGTTGATCAATGAAGGTTAGGGTTAATTATTAATGTTAATGATAATAAGATGGTTATTCAATTCATTAATTGAATAAAGTGATTGGTTGCAGAATGTTCAATAAGTGTTAATGATATGAGTTAGTTTAATTACCTCGTTGTTAAAGGATAATGGTGTTAATAATATTAATTAAAAATATTATTAACTTGATTCCTTAAATTAACTATGTGTTAATAATGTTAATTAATATTAATGAGACTATTATTATCTTAAGTAATAATTGTTAACTAGTTTAATTATAATCTAAGGTGTAATTAATATGGTACTAGGTGAATGAGTTTGATTAAGTCTTAGATAATATTATTTAATTGGTATAAATATATATTGATCAATTTCAAGTATAATTAATTGTGATTGTGTTGGAGATGAAGATTGGTCTAATTGTGGATATTTATTCACCAACATTTTATATAAATTTCACTAATAACATTGTGTATAAACACGAGGAGATTAATCATAATTATTATGAATGAACCGTCATTTAAATTATAGGGTAAATTCATAATAGTTACCGTATTCAAATTATAAAGCAATGCGATAAAATATGTTTTGGAGTTATTAATGAAAAATTGTAAATTAAATTGTGAAATATTGAATTATAAAGTCAACAAATGATAAAAGGAATTAAAGAGGATAAGATTTATTTAATGAGAAGTTACGGTTGGCAGGTGACCCCAACCGACACATTATATACTATTTTAGTTATTAATAAGAGTCATGTGTATGGGCTCAAGAAAGGACTTGGATGGAGAACATTAATGATGGGGGGGATAAGGGTAGTAATGGCAGGGGGAAGAGTCGACAATGGAAGGAGAATAAGGTCGAGAAGAGAATGGGGAGAAAGGATCATCTTGGAATGTTTGGGATTTTAGGAGAAGAAATTTCAGAGCAGAAGAGAAGGGAAAGTGTTGGAGATTTTGAGAAGGGAAAACTGGTTGGCTTGTACTCAGTTTGGGCTCGAGGGTCCAAAGGGAAACTTTTGGAGCTGGGTTTTCGGAGAGATCTCGTTAGTTGGCAGGGTGGCATACTAGGTTGTCTGGTCTGTTGGTTTTCTTGGGTTGGGGAAAGCTTTGGTTGCAGGGAATACGATAAGGAAACAAGGAGCATCAAGGGGTCTAGTAGCTATCGAAAGGTATTTTTCCTACAGGTATAATAATCCATTTCTAACTCTGTTAATTTTACTATTTCAAGTTATTTGATAATGAAATTTTTGTAATTTCGTACACACACACACACACACACACACACACACACACACATATGTTGTTACACCTGAAAAAATAGTAAATTTTATAAACAAGTAAATAGTAAATATATTTATTTCAACCTCTAAATGTAAATGTTATATTTTTACAGGCATGAAGTTTAAACATAAACTATAAAACAAAATAGACTTGAAACCATATGTAAACAAAGGAAAGATAGATATTTATTATAAACTAAGATAAACTAGGACAAGGGTCCTACAATTTCAAGAATTTTGCTGATGATTTTATTTATGCGGTCTTGTATATTGATGGTATATTGTTGATTGTAAACAATAAGGAAATCATCAAGGTTGTCAATTCCTAGTTGTCTTCTAAGTTTGATATGTAAGATCTTGGTACTGCAAATTTTATTTTGGGCATGGAAATTAAAAGATATCAAGACAATATAAGAGTCTATATAGTTAGAGGAAATATGTTGAGGCAGTATTGCAAAGGTTTAATATGTAGCAATGTAAACCAGTAAAGGTCCCTATTCCTATAGGTGAAAATTTATCTACATATCGGTTTCCTAAGAATCAAGAAGAGGTATAATACAAGTCACATGTTCCCTATGCTAGTGCTATTGGAAGTTTGGTGTATTCTATGGTCTATACTAGATCAGACACTACCCATGTAGTGGGATTTTTGAGCGAATATATGTCAAAACTAGGGTATGAACATTGGACAATAGTAAAGTGGGTCTTCATATATTTGTGTGGCACTTCATATTATGAGATATACTACTAAGGAAGGCTTGAACCTCTCTCTCTCTCTCTCACACACACACACACACACACACACATTATGTAGAATGGGATAGCGATATTGACCGCATAAGATCTACAAATGGTTATGTTTTTAACTTATTTTGTGGAGCAGTTAGCTAGATGCCTAAGAGGCAGGGTGTAGTTGCATTGTCAACTATAGAAGTAGAATACATGTCATCCGCTCATGGAAGTAAGGAATCCATATGGTTTCAAATATTGTGTCCAGGTATTGGTTTTGTCTAGAAAGAAGTGAGAATAGGTTGTAAGAGCTCAAGTGCAATTTTGTTGGCAAAGAACCATGCTTATCATTCCAAGACAAAGCATATTAATGTTCAATACCATTTTTTTAGAGACATGGTTGAGAATAAAAATTATTGTTGGAGAATTTTGATACCTTGAAGACTGTTGTGAATTCATTGAAAAATTCTATTATTACTAAAAAGTTCTCTTGGTGTAGAGAATCAATGGGCATTGTTTCCTTGAGTAGTTGATTTCATGGATGCTTTCTCTTTGGCCTCCTATCAAAGTATACAACAAGTGGGAGAATGTTGGACATGTGTTGTAGTCCTTGTTGATTCCTGCAAAATGGGGGTGAAGGGGGATAGAAGGCCCCCACTAGGGGTTTGGGGGAAACACCCTAGAAATATATTTTTTTGGGTCTATTTTTGGTATGTTTTGAGTTTTTTTCGACCCATGGTTTTTTGGTCCATTGTAAACTAATTCCAGTCAAGGAATTTGGGTTGTAATATAATTCAGGTTAATTGATTAGGGTTTTGGATGCTATAATATTGTATGGTAAACATAAAAGATAATACAATGAGATAGAGTGTGGAGAATCTATCAGGAATGTTGGTTTTCCTGGTTTTGGGTTTCTAGGGTAAATCTTTGTGTAATGTGCGTGGAAGCCATCTTAATTGTTGTGCTTTAGATTATGTTTCATATTGTTGTTTCTTACACAATTTATTAAAGATTTTCATGCCTCTCTTTCTCACTTCTCTTCTCCTCTCTTATGATTTCTCTCTTAGGGTTTCCTATCTTAGGTTTCATCCTCATGGAGTCTTCAGTTTTAGATTCATGGAGGAACCTCCATGAGGAAAGTAATAGATTATTGTTTCCATTCTCCTCATTCATTCCTCTTTTACTTTTCTTTTTTTACTAATTTTCTAACTTTTATTGTGTTTTGTTGTTAAATGTTTAGGGTTTCATACATGAAGGATAAGGTTTTATGGAAGAACCTCCATGATAAAGGTAACTACTTTTCGTTTCCCTTTATTTTTTATTTTTATTTTTATTTTTTTTTACTTTTACTTTATTGATTTGCTAATGTTTATTTCTCTTTTTTTGTTGCAAGTTTAGAGTTTCATGCATGAAGGATATGGTTTGATGCAGGAAACTTCATGAAGAAGGTAATTGCATCTCCCTTTAATTTCTCTCCTTGCTTAATTTTTTAACTTGCTTTTCTTTTATTGATTTGTAAATTCTTATTGTTGTTTTTTCGTAGAAAATTTAATAAAGAAATAAAAATAAAATGGAATTTTGGGGGTTCTATTTAATGCATAGATTTAGTTCATGGGTGTGGACTAAGGAAGGCCCTTGTATTCCTATAAGGAAATCATGGTTCATATCTTGGAACCCATATATATTATTATTTAGTTTTTCTTTTGTATTAAATGTCGATATTTATCTAAGGTGTGTATTACTCATTTTTTTGCATGCATAGGTTAGGCTAGTTTCAATTTAGATCAACACTTAATTGTAGAATGCTATGGGAATGTCGCTCAACTAGAGTTCTCACCTTTTGGAAAGTGATTTCAACTCAAATCCCAACATTCCCTTACCATTTTCCATTTTTGTTTTCATTTACCATTTTCCCTTTATGTTTTTGTAAAGTTTAATTTACACTAGGGTAGTCTAGATTTAAATCATATTTGCACTTTTATTAATACATTTTTATCAAAATGCAGCTCAAGTAGAGATCTTACCTTTTTATGAGTGATATAGGTTCAAATTCCAACATTCTCTTATCATTTTTTCACTATTTACCATTCACTACAAGGAAAACAACTTCTAGCAAAAGTTTTTGTGAAATCTCCTTGAAAACTATTTCCCTTGTCCATTTATAGCGGATATTTCTAGCAAAGGTGGGAAACTAGAGCAATTCTTACTAGTGAACCCATTGAAATGATAAAAATGCACTAGCGTGCTTAATAAACATAATCACAAGTGAACTCTAAATATTCAACACACATAAAATGAATGTGACATTTCATTATAATATATATATTTCATATTAAAATAAATTTAAAAAAATGAGGATGTGTTTAACTAAATGATTATGCCCTAAAGCGCCAACATATATGATGTACTATTTGTCTATGTACTATAGGACATATGATTCGGTGGGTTTTAAATACCAGCCTAGATCCAAATCCTAGGCTCTATCAAGTGCCGAGAGGGATCAAATCTCTCGAGGTGCAAACCGCTCAGGTATTGCACTCAAGGAGCTATTCAAGGAGAGGTATTGCACAAAGTAAAAAATAATCAAATCAATATGCATATTATCTTTAAATCTTACTTCTTTATTTTATTTCATTGATTATTTTACTTATTTTTTTTACTCGACAAACTAACACGATCTCCCTCATATTTACTTTTTACTTTGTATTATTCTTTTTTGTCTACTTTGTATTATTTTGTTACTCGACAAACATTACAAGATCTCCCTCATATTTAATTTTTACTTTGTATTATTCTTTTTTGTTTACTTTGTATTATTTTGTTACCCGACAAACACTCAACAAACTCGACAAACACTCGACAAACACTCACATGTTACAAGATCTCCCTCATACTGGGTTGTAGAGCACGCCTCTCGGTGCAATAAAGCATAGTGACTATGGACCTAAATTATGATATAATTTTTTATATTAAATAATTAAAAAAAACTAATGAATATGTTTAAATAAATATTGATGCCCCAATGTGTCATTATATATGATGCACCATACAATAGTTCCCTATAGGACATATTCTATGGTGCAATTTAAATAAATATAAATCACATCAATGATGGACATGACATCTAATTTTAAAATATAGGTTTTTATATTAAAAATTTCAAAAAACACATTGGGGTATTTAATTGAACAGTATCGCTCTGATGCACCATAAAGTAAAACACAATACCTAGCAATGTACTCAAAGGATATATGTTCTGATGATATTTAAATATTAAGCATACCGAAGCTGGACACAACATTTAATCATAAAATATATTTTTTTATTAAAAAATATAATTGGTACACTTAAACGTTGATACATTTCTATTAAATTTTAATTAAAACCTCTTGTTTACCTTCATAAAAACACCTCAAAACCTAATCTTTCAGTATTTTCTTGTTTTCTCTCTTTCTCTCCTCTCTTCTCCTCCCTTCTCCTTTCTCCCTTATGGTTTCCTCTTTTTAAGGTTTCATCCTTATGGAGGCTTGCGTTTTAGTTTCACGGAGAAACCTATATATTGAGGAAGGTAATGGATTATCATTTCTCTTCTCCTCCTTCCTCTTTTACTTTGCGTTTTCCTTACTGATTTGGTAACATTTATTATGTTTTATTGTTATAGGTTTAGGGTTCAATGCATTGAGGCTAAGGTTTTATGGAGGAACCTCCATGACAAAGGTAATGATTTCTTCTTTCCCTTCTCCTGCTCTCTTTTAATTTACTTTTACTTTACTAATTTGCTAATGTTTATTGCTCTTTTGTTGTTGCAGATTTTAGGTTTCATGCATACACACTAGGATTTGATGGAGAAACTTCCATGAGAAAGGTAATGACTTATCCATTTTTTTCTTCTCCATCCTTCCTCTTTCAATTTGTTTTTCCTTTATTCATTTGTTAATGCTTATTGTTGTTTTGTCGGATTTAATGGTGAAAGAAGAAAAACATTGACATTTTCAGGGTTCTATTTAATGCATAGCTTTAGATAATGGGTTTGGTCTAATGAAGTCCCTTGCATTCCTTTAAGGATATCGAGTTAAATCTTGGCACCCATGTATCTCTTATTAATTACTTTTTATTTTTGTATTAAATGTTGATATTTATCTAAAATATCTTATTCATTTGTTTGCATGAATAGATTAGGCTAGTTTCAATTCAAGCTTGCATTTTAATTGTAGAAGTCTATGTGAATGCAACTCAATTAGATTTCTTTCCTTTTAGAAAGTGACATGAGTTCAAATCCCAACAATCCCTTATCATTTTCCAATTTTGCTTTCAGTTTTTACCATTTTCCATTTATGTTTTCATACATTTTGATTTCCTCTAGATTAGTCTATATTTAATTCATATTTGCACTTTCAATGGTATATTTTTGTCAAAATTGCTCAAGTAGAGATCCTACATTTTTACAAGTGATCTGGGTCCAAATCCAAACATTCTCTTGCCATTTTTTTCAGTTTTTATAATTCATTCCTATATATCCCCATTTTGACCCTTAGGATATATTGGATTTTAATGTAAACATTGTGCATATGTGATGTATGATTCCTAGTGTGGAGCTTAAGGCCAAGCCCCTGCTAGTGAATGCTCAGCTTTGAGAGGAAATTATTTGACATCGTGTGATCCAGGTGCTATTAATCCATGGAAATTGTAAAATGATGTAAATATCATGTAATAAAAATACTAAGGGGCTGGCTATGGATGAAACTAAATGAGGGGGAACGATGTATCAACTAGGGAGAGTTGAGGGGGTTGTGGGATTGAACCATAAGCTTCCATATGTCACCTTGGGAACCCACATTTGACTGTCCTAGCTGTCATTTAATTATGTGTAAGGATGATTGCAGAAAATTGCTCATGAGGTTGATGGAGTATGGGCAACCCTAAGATCCGTAAGGAAGGGTATGGGCTCGGTTTGATTGAACCATAAGTCACTCCACCTCATGGGAGGACGTTTTCACTCATCCCCAAGCCATAGTGAATCATTCAAGATTCAGTTGGGGGAGAGACGCGGAGCTAGCAAAAATGAGAACCAGAAATTGCAACTGGGGGAGGAGCCATGATTTGGTATGCCATGATCGCTCTGAAAATGGGCGTGGGAAGTGAAATCCAATAGGGGGATCCATAGACCTGAACCATGGTTGATTTGTGAGTTTTGGATTCCTAGGAACCCATAGAGAAATCCATATATGATATCCCGAAATAGCAGACATGGGACATAACATTTCAGCCGTAACCCTGACGAGATCCAAGCGTGGATGACACAACAGAAGAGAGATCAGAGGTTGGAATTGCTTGATAAACTCGGTGAAGGTTGTTTGATTGATTTGGAGATTCTTGTAGCTCTGTGGTTGAGCTCACTGGTTTAGCTTCCTCCTCCCTTGTCTCTTGGAATGCTTGATAAACCCAACTGTGTGTTGGCTTAGCATGATTGTTGGTGTGAAACCAAGGTTGTGAGTAAATCTGGGTAGTTCCTCCATAGTGGATACATAGCCCCAACTCGGGGGTGGTCTCTGAGTGTAGAAATAATACAGGCTAGGCAAAGACCTATGGTTGGGTTAGAACGTTGCAGTCCACAGCCAGTTGCTTGGTGGTTTCAATTAAAAGATAAGTGTTTCCTGTTTCCCTTGATTATGCCATTTCTATATATATGAATGATTGTTTGTTATGTCAGAATGCATGGATTGGTCCAGTTGAGTGATGGATCTATATACTTGTATTTTTGTTGTTATTTTTCCTATGATGAAAGATGGTAAATTCCATTTGAGTGTGTGTTAATGTGGTTTAATTCAGCTGTGTTTATTTGAGTAGTAAAATACATCTATGTGGTTTGTTTATATGTAGATTTGTTCATTGATGAATAGGGATAAGTTTTGTTGAGGTCCTGAATGTGCATGAGGCTCAATCATGGATTTGGGGAAGAAATAGAAACCCCCCCTGTGGTATTCATGCTTTCCTTGTGGATCAGATGAAGGGAAGGGATATGATTGAGGAGTATAAGAGCCCCTTACAGAGTGGTGAAGAGGTCTTGATGAATTTTGGGGATAGATTTTAGGTTGGAAGAAGGATAGGATCATAGTCATTGGATGTGGTAGCAGATCATGCAGTTGCATAGGGCTCTCCAAGAGCTTTCCAACGGTACCAATTTTTTCCAAAATGGACTTAGGATGAAGAAGATATCGGCCTGAGAAGTTGGTTGTAACAGGGTAATTGGCTGATTTCCAGCCTTCCGAACCCGTAGTGTGGACAGCGAATCACAAAATCTAGAGGAATGAATTCTCGGCATGATGCTTAGGAGTTCTGACTTCCGACTCCTGCAAGCTGTATTAGGGAGTGCGGAAGTCTAAGGGGTAAATTTCTTCGTAGTCATGAATTTAGAGTCCTGACTTCCGACTCCCGCATCGTAGACTGCAGAGTGCATAATTCAGAAGGGTAAATATTCGAAGTTGGAGAATTGGTGTTCTGATTTCCCACTCCTGCATCGTAGACCGCAGAATTTGGAAGAGGAAATATTCGAGGATGGATATTTGGTGTTCCAACTTTCTGACGCCCGCATTACGGAGTGCGGAAGTCGGAGAGGTGTTTCTTTGATGTCGTGTATTTGGAGTTCTGACTTTCCGAGTCTCGCATTGCGGATGGCGAAACTGTGAAATTTGGAGAGGAGTTTCGTCGACATTGTGAAATTGATGTTCTGCCTTCCGACTTCCCACTTGCGGCTTGCGGGTTTCTTCTTGTGGAATTGCGGATTGCGGACTGAGATCGTTGAGCTGTGTAAACGTGCATAGTTTGGATTCTTTGAGAAAAATAAAGTAGCAGGTTGTTTCAAGTTGTTCCCCCATCACTCTAAAGGGAACTAAGGGGATCAGGGACGTGAAAGATGGTATTATATCCCAAGGTTGCAGCACTGGGGCTGCTTGGGCCAAAGTATGAGTTACGGGAAGGTAACCCAAATCTAAATGAGTTGCAAGGGCATACAATGTGCCTTGAAGGACTCCATATGGAGTTGGAATTGAACAGATTGAAATGTGTATAAAGAGGGAAATCTCCCACCTTAAACTATCTTTGTTTATAACATAATAATTGCATGCTAGGAAAGTAGCAAGTGTATGCCATGTATGTGTATATGTCTTGAATTGCTACTTGGTGGGAAAATCATAGCTAACGACCCCTTGTGTGCTTGATAGAGATGCCATGAATTGGACCAGCTATGATAAGGAATAGGAATTCCATGTTATGATGAGGAATTAGAAAGGGAGAATTCCTCAACTCTTCTCTTGTTGTTATATTTACATTTTCTGAGTTTTATATATATGATATTATGGCATAGGAATGTTGAACATGCAAGAGATTAGATCGATGGAATGTGTATGCATAGTAGGCATATTAAGAAGATAATGCATACTGCATGTAAACTTATGTGTGCTTGCATATGGTATTGCATATTGATAAAAGTTGTTAATGCGCACATTGCATTTCAATTTGAATGCACACCTAAAAAGGATGCACATCCACTAAAGGGATTGCGGGAAAAGCCTATGCTACATGCCTGTGATTCTTGCAATGTTGCGCAAAGATATGGAGAAAATATTTTTGAGATGCCTTGCTTATACTTTGCTTTGAGAAATGACGAAAGTGATGTTTTTGGTGGTTCTTCATTTTACCAAGATGATATCCTAGATACCTTGGTCAACATAATTTATCCAACTTTATTGGAAACCACAGCAAAAAGACCAAGAAAATAGAAGAATGGATGAAGATGTTGATGATGATATTGCATATGACTAGCATCCTTGTGAAGAAAGGCTGGAGCACATATCCATGATCAAGAGGTTGGTGGAAGGACTGTGTAGCCCTTGGTAAGAGGCCAACTGATCAGGTAACACCAAATATGTTGATGGAAGCCATGCAGGTAATGTTTTCCATATACTAATTGTATAAATGTTGAGAAAGGATGGGTGAGAATCCCTTCTACCATATTTGTTTTAATCATCATAAAATGGTATGCATGTAATAGTGAATGCATTTATGTGAATGACATCCCACAGGGTATGGTGGGGTATGTGGTAGTAAAGGAAATGAGCATTATACCATGTGTCTGTTTAAAAATTTAGACTGCATTCATGAGAAATAAGAGCATGCCATGTGTGAAACCATGAGGATGTTGGGTTGTGAAGTCTGTAGTGCTCAACAAGTAGTCCATGAACTCCCTATTGGCGTTAATTTGGGGTGAAATCTCTTTTCTAACAACCAAGGAGTGGGAAGACTCCTGATGTGTTGTATTTAGTTGAAGAAGGAAGGCACCCAATTAGTTAACCAAGTGATTGGGGGAGATGGTTGGGTATGGTGTTGAAACATTGGCTAGGATGTCCAAATTACCATGTTAAGAAACCTGTTTAGGCACAAGAATGTTAGATCACTGTTCTAGTGAATTGGTTACACTAAGTAAAGGTACATTAACATATTATATAAATGAATGTGCATGCATGTGTGTGGGTGCACATGTTGGAATGCATTGTGTGAATGCATGGTTGTGATATATATATCTCATTGAAAGTAGATAATAGATGAAATGATGAATTATTGTCAATTCTAAGATCATTTCATGAGATGCCAAGGAAGTAGGAAAGGAATTGCATGAAGAGGGTAGTCATGTTTGATGGGTCGTCGGGATGCTCTATTGGGAGGACAGAGTTGCATGAAATGATATGGTTGTGTAAGATGAATGTTGAAAGTTTTATTTGACTTCATGTATATATGATGTGAGTGTATCTTGCAATTTACTGTGATAAGGATGCACATAAAGTAGGTGTATCTCATTGTCTTTGAGAAAATAACAACTGGTAGTATTTGAATTATTGAGTACTATAATTATGAGATCACTTTAGTGATTGTTGTAACAATGAAATGATTATGTGCATGGATACTCACCAAGGGTTTGGATGATTGAATTTCAGATTGGAGATTTTGCTAATAATTGTTAATGACTGTTTGGATAATCCAGAATTGTGTCAAGAGGACATGATGAAGGTGGATGTATATGCTATGGGAGTAATACTAAACCATAATGGACAAAGTGATACCAATTACAAGAGCCAACCAATATGAGGATGGCCTCATGGTTGAATAAACCAAAATTATGTAGTGAACAGAATTGTAAATTCATATTTGAGCTTGATTATTAATATTGCTGATTGTTTGGATATTTGAGAAGTGTGTCAGGAGGACACATTACAAGAAGAGAAAATACATCTACAAACCGATAAGTGTTTTGTAACCCTAGCTGAGAATACACATGTCTAATTATTAGAATTAATATACAGAGCATGTTTTTATTTCATACTGCTTGAGTGTGATTAGGGCTTACATGACTCACATCGGAAAGGGGTGCACACCTTTCAGGGGTTGTGTTGTGTTATGGTTGTCAATATTGAATACACCTTAAGGGAATGGATGCATTCCTGGTGTTTCAATATTAGAGAGTGAAATTGTATGAAGCATGCTACGATTTTATATCAACGATACTGACGAGCTTACTTACCCATCTTGTCTTGTCAAGTATTACACATGCAATTGGTGATGCATGCTAAGAAGCAAAGTGAGGTGGGTACCGAGACTGGCTGGAACGTGTGGAGATGCGTATGGATCCATAGTAGAGCCCTTGAATTGGAAATCGTTATGGTGCAGCTTCCTTCCATTGGCCTGTTAACTCAGACCGAAGTGCTGGCTTGGAAATGGAGAGGGAAAACCAGGTATGGGACTGGTTTGGCACCATAAATGCTTGGTAAATCCAGTTGGTGCACTGTTTGAGCATTGAATGTTGTGGAGTAGCCTGTGTACTAGAAAAAAATTCCTTAAATGCTTGGTAAATCCAGTCGGTGCACTGGTTTGGCGTTGAATGTTGTGGAGTAACCTGCGTGCTGCCAAACATTCGTTATTATATCCATAGGTGATCCAAGGCTTGTAAATCAAAGAAGGATCCCATGGAATAATGTGAAGACGTACAATACATATAAGTATTTGGTTATCTTGCACCTTCTTTCTTATTTAATGTGAATATACATGTGTATATGATTCGTTTATGGTTTTTAAACTTGTGTTTAGAGATAAACCCTATGAAAATGAACTTGACATGTGAATTGAATCAATGTTTGAGTGCAGTTGCTGTTGGAAGCAAGAACCTTGAAGGTATCCTAAGGATGCATGTGGAAATGTGACTATCCTATAAAGATCAGTATGAGTATCAATGGAAATGGTGCTAGTGGAATGGTGTGGGTCCTAGCAGCCAAAGGTTATGTAGGAAACAATGGGGAAGGGTTCCCTGGTTGAGAAGCCTTAGACAGACCTTAGACACCAAGTGTCATCGCCAAAACAAGGAAAAGGTGATTCAAGAATTCACATTTGAAATTAGAGAGACCAAGGAGCATGGAGTGACAATTGTGGTGGGACTACAGATTGGAACAAGATTAAGAGGGGGGAAATCTTACTCTTCTCTTTCCCTTTTGGATGATGCATCCTAGAAACAGAAAATTGTTGAATGCATGTTATGGCTGAAAGTTGATTATGTTTATCTTGCTTGAAATAAATTGTGAATGATGAATTAGTTAATTCCCTGTGGAAGGATGAACATGAATGAGTTCATTTGTATGTTGGACAAGCATGAAATGAGTGGAAGTCTCATGGATAAAGCATGAAATTCCCATGTCAGTTGGGAAAGTGATTCACTGATATTAATTCTTATGTTATGCCTGGCCTAACAAGATTTGCAATGATGAATTTCACAGGTGAGAATTAAATCAATTGGTTGCAGCTGTTACAAGACCAGTGTTGCTAGTAAGAAAAGTGTGGATAGCTGTGCACATTGACCATGGAAGCAACCAAAAGCTATTGGACTTGGATGGAAATATTCTTCAAACAATTTCCAAGACCCAAGAAAATCTTGGGGAAATTCTCACGCTACAAAAGCAATAGAATGAGATCAACCAAAAGGTTTTGCAGGACTCTGTTTGTCTGCAAAATGAGGTAAAGAACGTTCTGGAAGCTATTGGTAGTGGAAGGGACATCGTGTCAATGAGGGGGCAGTCACCCAATCATCCCATTAAGAAACGATCAAGGATGGAAGACTCAGGGGAAATGGAGCAGGTACAAAAAAAGAAGCCACTGAAATGTTGGGAATGTGGAGGAAATCATTGCCTCTGTAACTTCCCAACAAAGGATAACAAGAAGAATTTTAGCCACAAGGTTTCCAGACTTGTAGATCAGCTGGAAGATAAATAACAGGAAGGGACTGTTTTGGAGCTGGAAGATAAAATCCAAAAGGAGAAGCTTGTAGAAGCCAAAGGACTTGGTCTAGGAAGCTCAAAGTAAAAGACGAAATGCAGGACATACCTGCCACATTTTTTTAATTTTGGACATGTGTAAATTGTGTATGTATTCCTAAGTATTGGAACACCAAGGATGGTGTTATTCTAAGGGGGAGGGAAATATAATATCCCCATTTTGACCCTTAGGATATATTGGCTTTTAATGTAAACATTGTGCATATGTGATGTATGATTCCTAGTGTGGAGCTCAAGGCCAAGGCCCCGCTAGTGAATGCTCAACTTTAAGAGGCAAGTATTTGACATTGTGTGATCCATGTGTTATTAAGCAAAGGAAATTGTAAAATGATGTAAATATCATGTAATAAAAATACTAAGGGGTTGGATATGGATGCAACTAAATGAAGGGGAACTATGTATCCACTAGGGAGAGGTGAGGGGGTTGTGGGATTGAACCATAGGATTCCATATGTCACCTTGGGAACCTACCTTTGACTGTCCTAGATGTCATTTAATTCTGTGTAAGTTTGACTACAAAAAGCTGCTCATGAGGTTGATAGAGTATGGGAAGCCCTGAAATCCATAAGGTGGGGTATGGGCTCGGTTTGATTGACCCATAAGTCACTCCACCTCATGGGAGGATGTTTTCGCTCATCCCCAAGCCATAGTGAATCATTCAAGCTTCGATTGGGGGAGAGACGTAGAGCTAGCAAAAGGGAGAACCATAAATCACGACTGGGGGAGGAGCCGCGATTTGGTATGCCATGATTGCTCAAAAAATGGGCGTGGGAAGTGAAATACGGTAGGGGGATCCATAGACATGAAAAGTGGGTGATTTGTGAGTGTTGGATTCCCAGGAACTGATAGAGAAACCCAAATATAATAGCCCTAAATTGCAGATGCTGGACATAACCTTTCATCTGTAACCCTGAGGAGATCCAAGCGTGGATGACACAGCGGGAGAGAGATCAGAGGTTGGAACCACTTGATAAACTCGGTGAAGAATGTTTGATTGAGTTGGAGATGACTGTAGCTCTGTGGTTGAGATCACTAGCTTAGCTTCCTCCTCCCTTGTCTCTTGGAATTCTTGATAAACCCAACTGTGTGTTGTCTTGGCATGACTGTTGGTGTGAAACCAAGGCTGTGAGTAAACCTGGGTAGTTCCTCCTTAGTGGATACATAGCCCCATATCCGGGGTGGTATATGAGTGCTGAAATAATACATGTTGGGCAGAGACCTATTGTTGGGTTGGAGCATTGCATTCCATAGCCATTTGCTTGGTGGTTTCAATTAAAAGATAAGTGTTTCCTGTTGACTCTGATTATGCCATTTCTATATACATGAATGATTGTTTGTTATGTCATAATGCATGGATTGATCCAGCTGAGTGATGGAGATGTATACTTGTATTTATGTTTTTATTTTCTCTATGATGAAAGCTCATAAATGTATTTTGAGTGTGTGTTAATGTGGTTTAATTCAACTGTGTTTATTTGAGTAGGCAAATACATCTATGTGGTTTTTTTATATGTATATTTGTTCATTGATGAATAGGGATAAGTTTTGTTGAGGTCTTGAATGTGCAGGAGGTTCGGTCATGGATTTGGGGAGGAAATAGACACCCCCCTTTGGTATTCCTACTTTCCCTATGGATCAGATGAAGGGAAGGGCTATGATTGAGGAGCATAAGAGCCCCTTACAGAGTGGTGAAGAGGTCTTGATAAATTTTGGGGCCACCTTTCAGGTTGGAATAAGGACAAGATCAGAGTCATTGGATGTGGCAGAGGATCATGTAGTTGCATAGGGATCGCCGCTAGATTTCTAACGGTACCGTATTTTCCCAAAATGGACTGAGGATGAAGAAGATATCGGCCTGATAAGTTGGTTGTAACAGGGGTAATTGAACGACTTCCGACCTTCCGAACCCACAGTGCGGACTATGGATCAGGGAAGCCAGAGGCATGAATTCTCAGTGTGATGCTTAGGATTTCCGACTTCCGACTCCCGCAAGCCGTATTGTGGAGTGCGGAAGTCGAAGGGGTAAATTTCTCTGGAGTCATGAATTTAGAGTCCCAACTTCCGAATCCCGCATCGCAGCCGACTGCGTAGTATGGAAGTTGGAAGGGTAAATATTCGAAGTTGGATAATTGGTGTTCCGAATTTCAGACTCCTACATAGAGGATTGCAGAGTGCGGAAGTTGGAAAAGGAAATCTTAGAGGTTGTATATTTGGTGTTCCGACTTTCTGACCCCTGCATCGCGGAATGCAGACTGCGGAAGTCAGAGAGGTGTTTCTTTGACGCTGTGTATTTGGCGTTCCAACTTTCCGAGTCCCGCATCACGGATTGTGGAACTGCGAAAGATCTAGAGGAGTTTATTCGACATTGTGAAATTGGTGTTTCGCCTTCCGACTTCCGTCTTGCGGGTTGCTATTTGCGGAATTGCGGATTGCGTACTGAGATTGTTGAGCTCTGTAAAAGTGCATAGTTTGGATTATTTTATTAAAAAAAGTAGTAGGTTGTTTTAGGTTGTTCCCCCATCACCTTAAAGGGAACCGAGGGGATCAGGTACGTGACAATTCCAAATAAAACACCTTACCAAGCAGGGAAAAATTGTAACCTAAGTTGGGATATTTAAATGTAGTGAACGATGCCCAAAAAAATGCACTGATATCCGCAATGAAAAGCTATATGACCCAACTCTAGCATAATCACTTCAAAATCTCTTTCCATTGCTAATTTATGGTGGAGGTTTCTAGCAAAGGTGGGAAATTGTAGGAATTCTAACTAGTGCCACTACTACATTTGGGTACAAATTCCAATGTTGTTGAAAAATCCATTATAACGTTGATTTTTTTTTTAAATGATCTAAAATTACACCTTTTTCCTTTTTTTCCCTTAATGATTGTCACAATTGTGAGAATACCTTCAGTATGCCAGAAATAGGATGTTTCACCATCATAATTTTGATGTTTGTGAGGTTAAACTAGAATGGACTATTCAAATAGTTTTAACCATTAAATAAATTGACTTTGACTAGTTCGACTAGGTTAAACAATCATCAATTTTATGATGTTTTGGAAACTATATATATTTAAACCTAATTATAAATATCTCCCCTTGAATACTTGGAAATGTTAAATTTTGATATATACATGCCAAAATGTATAATATTCATTTTTCCTTATTAATTAACTACTTTTATAAAAAAATGTGAAATGTATGTAAAATTTAATTTATTAAGGTATGTTTTAATAAAATGAAAATATTTAAAAAATTGATTTATTAAATATGATAATTAAAATTTAAATAATTTCAAATAAAAATAAAATAAAAAAGACTTAGAAAAAGTTTAGGAATTAAATTTACTTACTTAGGGCCTTGCATGAGGTCCACACTTCCTTCCCAGTTCCATCTACATCTCTCAAATATATTATTTGATTAAAAGTAATAGGGGAATACAAAATCGTCCCTTCTGTTCATTCCATTCATTTTCACTCATAAATCTTTATGGTCTAGTCTCTATAATAGGGTTTTAAGGGTTTTTATGGCTTGAAGCTATGGCCCTGGTTATCCCCCACTTCATTCCTCCTAAGATTTATGGTGGTGATTTTCTCTTTGTTAGTAGGTGAAGAGGTTTCAATTTTTAAGGGAATATTCCTCTTTCTACTCTACTTTTTTCAAGTGGTCTATAGACTAGCATAGATACATCTCAAACCTGGATCTATCAAGCACCGAGAGGGATCCAATTTCTTGAGGTGTAATTTTTTTGTTTTATCTTAAATTTTTTACACATTAAGAAAAAAATTACCCCTTAAGAAGTTGGATCCCTCTCTTTTAATTTTTTAATTATTTTTATTTTTATTTTTGATAAGTTATGAGTGAACATGAAATTTTTAATTACTTTTGATTTTTTATAAGTTATGAGTCGACATGGAAACGTAACGTGACAAATGTGACAAATGTGACAAACGTTACAACATCT
This sequence comes from Larix kaempferi, assembly GCA_027924585.1. Taxonomy (NCBI): domain Eukaryota; kingdom Viridiplantae; phylum Streptophyta; class Pinopsida; order Pinales; family Pinaceae; genus Larix; species Larix kaempferi. The sequence goes on along the minus strand of BSBM01000397.1, from coordinate 3,468,786 downwards.
CCCCCATACTGGGTTGTAACGTAAAGTGACAAATGTGACAAACATTACAACATCTCCCCCATACTCGGTTGTAACATAACGTGACAAATGTGACAAAGGTTACAACATCTCCCCCATACTGTGTTGTAACGTAACGTGACAAACGTTACATGTGACATCCGTTACAGGATCTCCCCCATACTATTACTTTTTACATTTTATTACTTTTGAAAATGTTACATGTGACATTCGACATCCGTTACAGGATCTCCCCCATACTGGGTTGTAAGCACCTTGTTTACACTCGGTGCAATAAAAATCCCGGCCTTTAGATCAAAATCGAGTGACATAACAAAAGATATCCAAATTTTTCTTAACATTTTTCTTAACTGCATTTTTTTAATCTTCAAAGGTCTCTTTAAGAATTTTTTGTGTGTTTGTGGAGGTATCCCTTATGGCTCTACCCTATCCTTTATGGCCATCATGACCATAGCCAATCCTTCTTAGGCATGACCATGGCCGCGATAGCTTGTAGGTCTAGCCATGATCATGGCTAAGCCCCTATGCTAAAAGCTAAAAAATATATTTGATAAAGTCAATTATATATATATATATGTATGTATATATAATAATAAGAGCTGGGAGTAGCATAGTCCCCACCTTTAGAAAATTAAAGATAATATAGTTAAAAATATGAGCGGCATGGAGGGTCGTCGAGGAAGATTGCAATCCTAGATGTCGTTAGTCGAAGAGATGAATGTAGTAGTGAACCATTCATGTTGTGCCTCTATAGACTTGGAGGTGCCTTGGGTGCATGATTCAAATATGAGGCCCTAGGAAAATCCAAGCACACTTGTAGGAACACATGTGATGAGCCTTGCAACAAGTTCACTTGTGGGCACGTAGGCATTGAGCATACTCATGATGCACATACTTGCAGGGCACATTAGAATATGCAAATGGCCAATGAATGGAAGTCACCAAAGGAAGGAAAGTTGGATGCAGACATTTGGGTCCACCTTAGAAGCAAGGGGCTTGTAAGAGCTTGGAAAGACTCATATATATATAATGGATGACTCAAAGTGGATAAGGTATTCAATATTGACAAACGATTGAGACAAGTTCAAAGTGAGCTCTACGATTGTGCTAAATTATGGGTTTTTCAAAATAGGGTGAATTTGGATTGGTTGTGTGAAAAAAAAGTGAACATAACATGCAAGAGGCAAACTTGTGATAGCTTCAAGGGTTGTATTTCTAGTTATGGGCAAGAGTTGCCTATTGTACTTGTAGTCTATAAAAAGAGATACAATCAATTGGCCTAGCTCCTTTGTTGTACATTGTAACATGTTGCATCTTATAAAATGTAAGGCATCTGCCTTGGGTGCCAGTTGCACATAAAAGTGAACATAACATGCAAGAGGCTAACTTGTGATAGCTTGAAGGGTTGGATTGCTAGCTATGGGAAAGAGTTTCCTATTGTACTTGTAGTCTTTAAAAAGAGCTACGATCAATTGGCCTAGCTCCTTTGTTGTACATTGTAACATGTTTCATCTTATAAAATGTAAGGAATCCGCATTGGGTGCCAGTTGCACATATACCTTATGTTCTCTTTAGTTGTTTGAATGTTGTTATGTTTCCTACAATGCAATATATGGCTAAATTGTTGTAATATTGGCTAAGAATAAACATTGCAAGAGATATTTTAAAGGCCACAGTTGGATGTGTGTCTCTTGTTGGATACCTTGGTTAAGTATGAACTAAAGTTGCACATATAACACAGTGTAGTCCAAGGCAAAGTTATGGACAAACTTTAGGTGAAGAGACAGTCTGGTTACAATAGGCACAAGTTGGTCGAACCCCTATGGTCGAGACAAGGCAGTTTCGCAAGACTGAAGATGACGAAAAGAAAAATTAAAAGCAAGACTTATGTGTCCATGACACATAGGTTATAAAGATGTCTTTAATACATTAAACATGATGTTAGGTGAGATGTTCAAAGTGTTACATAGACAAAATAAGAAACACCATTAGGGTCACTGTCGTGGACACAATTAGGGACATTTCTAAGAACACTCTTTGAGACATGATTAGGTACATTTTAATAACTAATGACATGTTTTTTAGCATGGTATTAAAGGCATTTTCAAGAGTACATAGGGTTATTTGGAATGTAACTCACATGTTTTTTTGGAACACAACACAAGGCATAAATGAGACACTATTAAGATGTTTTAGAAAATGTTTTACTTGGAACAAAATTGAATATATGACAAGGGATGTGTATTTAGTTAGAATGTATACAATTTTATTTAGGTTGTAACACATCAAAGTATTTAAGAAAATAACCCAGGTAAAAGAATGAACCTTTGTAAAGTTGTATTGAGGATACTTATATAGATGTAAATAACATTAAGAATTCTACAACTTAGACCAAAACTGATGTTTTTGTGAATGCTATGTTGCACTAATGATAAAAACACAAAAGTGGTAATTACCTCTTAAAAAATTACTTCTACCACCTTTTGAAAATTTAAATCTTTAACAAAACTAAAAACAAAACAGAAAAAATTCAATAAAAGACATTAATTAACATATATGTAAGAGTAAAATCAAGATATAAAAGATAACACCTCACTTTCCCATTCTTTGCATTCCTCTTAACTTCCAATTCAAAAACTAAGTAGGCAATTTCAAGTACGAATTACAAATTTTTTTATTATAAGTTTGCATTTAGGGTAGACTTGAAATAGATCAATAGAGAAGATAGGAAGTTGGGCACTATTTATCGTGTTTATTGTTTTTTGTAAGTTTGCATCTGGGTTACACTTGAAATAGATCAATAGAGAAGATAGGAAGTTGGCCATTGTTTATGGTAGAAAATTAGTGTCCAGCAATGCAACATTAAGCATTCTTAATCTTTATCGGCATTCTTCACTCTCGTGTCCCCACATTTTAGTTTCATCGAGTTGCAAATTTCATATTTGTATGTTTGCCATTTCCACTCTATGTCAGTGAAGGAAAGGAATGTCAAATGTTCACTGTGAAATCATGAATGTCCATTGATAAATGATGAACTCTAAATATTTTATTCTTGAAAAATTGAATCTAAAATGAATCCGAATCTTTGCTAATCTACATTGGTTCCAGTGCTGTTTATTTTCCATATATTATTTTATACATAAAAGTTTAAAATTTAATATATGTACACCCTCTCATGCTCTTGTTCCCTGATTCAAAACATGTAGTGGCCCTAACCGTACCATGACAACTTAGTTGTAAAACAGTTAGGAAACGCAAGAAGGATACAAAACGATTGCTATTGATGCTTTGGAGCTGCATTCCTATTGATATGAAATGTAGAAAAAAATAACCTTATATAAATTATTCCTTGTATCCCTAAATAAACAGTTTCAAATTATTACAATTTGTCTATCTGGGCACAACATCCTTGCTTCATGGGACAATTAACTATGAAGGGGCAGGCATTTCTACAGTGTCTCTAGGATAGCTTTACGATTTGGTGACGTTAAATATAGCGTTGCAATGCTCAACATAATTGTAATAATAGGTACCAGTGTTCAACATTTTCTACATATTTTCATAGGGTTTTCTACTAAAAAATGGTTGTATAAGATACGTTCTCTTATCATTCACCATCTTCATTAATCACTTTACAACCACAATGTTTTGGCATTTAGGCTATTTTCAATGTTCAACACCCGCAGGTCAGGTTAAAATCGACGCTATCAACTCCATTATACTCTGGCCTAAAAGATTGTTAAATCGACAAGAATTAAGACGGGAGGTTGCCAAATTCTGATGATTCCCCTTGTTCATAGCCTCTTACATAGGGGATGGTTTCATAATTATGAACTATTTATACATTATATATGCCCAGTATAAAAATAGTAAGCCATTTTTACCTTGTAGATAACAAAGTTCAATGAAAGAATAATTTTAATCAGGAATCATGTCCGACTTGACATTGTCAATTGTTTATAAATGAATTTCACTTCCCCTTCTTGTTGGGAGTCTCGTTTAATTCCAACCTCCTCTAAAATACAATGACATGAGCTCGATTGAAGGCCTCTATTAATGTGGCTAATACTTTGATAAGCTTGCTGATTTCGTAACTCCAAATGGGAGTAGTTTTCAACAATGATTAAAGACATGTCCTTACTACTACACCGGCAGTATATTGCATTGGGGAGGATGAACATCAACCCCTGTCCAAGAAATCATGGTAGGCCTTCAAAAAAGAAATACTGCTCTGCTTTAGCCAATACCATGATATTTCCCCTAAAAATAATAATTGAATAAGAATATACCAGGCTCCTTATGTGCCTGTGATAAAACTTAATGATCAGGTACCATTCTGTATAGAATCCAAGTCAGAGAAGATTTGCATAGGCACTGATTTTTCACTAGCATGAGAATACTAAAGCCTATCAGTTGTCCAGGGAAACCATGCCTTTGTATTCTTTGCTCTTCCCTCCCACAATGCTGCCAACTCTTCAAAGGATAGTCCCTTTGTTTCTGGAATAGTTACAAAGACAAAAATGATAGCTAGCAGAGACACGCATGTAAATAGGAAAAATGTCCCAGATGTTCCAAATGGATTTTTGCGAGCTGAAGCAGGAAGAACCTCAAGAGAATGAACTCACCAAGAGTCAGAATGATTAAGAGATTGAAATCAACGAGGAAACTGTTAATGGATATATTTTGCGAGCTGAAGCAGGAAGAACCTCAAGAGAATGAACTCACCGAGAGTCAGAATGATTAAGAGAATCTTGTGTATACCATGATCTAGAACTACTAGTGCAGATACCAGCGACAGTTGCATTGTAAATTAAACAGCTAACTGGTTCCATCTGCAATAATTGCAAATGATGTCAGTATAGATCCTTTCGGACTAGCATGCTCTCCACAGGTGTTTGTTATTTAATTACACTTGAAATTTTGAAGTTCAACACAATAAATAGATACCTTATTTTCAGGAGCAACACAAAACCCTCATGATGCATGCAAGCAGTCAAGGCAAGAGAGAGATCTAGATATACTTTGCTTGGTCTGCATGGCTGAGCATAAAAGTTCTCCTCTGAAAGTATCCTCTGGTCTTATGACATTGGGCGAGTCAGTAGTAGTCATGAAGAACACGCTAAACTAGAAAACAACTGGAGAAAATGTGTTGTAGTGGCCTCACCAACAGCCTGTCATGTAGGGAGTACAATTGTTGCTGAGAACTGGCATAAGGTGTTGTACTTGGATGCTTCGCGAGATAAGAGCACCCATGGATTTATTGATGGATGACGAGTTTGCTTCGTGAATCAAGAGAAAACAATATGCTTCGACAAACAAGATCCACGAAATAAAACACGAACCATAACACCAAGAACAATTTACAACAACTAGTTATATATAATGTTGATTACCATTTGTTGAGTTGCATAGTGCAAATAATGGTGCAACATGATGAGTTGCATAGTGCAATTGATGGAGCTACATGATGAGCATAGCGCAAAATATGGTATCAAAGAACAAGCGCCTAGCAATGGAATTGATCCGGAAGACCCACCTGCCGAGAGAAAATGAATAGATTCAACCTGGATTGGATTGATGCATGCAGTGGCATGTAGAATAGATGGAGAAAATGTGTTGTAGTGGCCGCATCAACAGCCTGCCTACCATGCAAGGAGGACAATTGTTTTGGAGGACAATTGTTGAGAACTGACAAGCGGGAGGACAATTGTTGATGAGAATTGACAAACGAAGGACAATTGTTGATCAACACTGAAAAATGAAAATGGACTAGCGTGCCCAACGCCTTCCTTGGCCTCGATAAGGTCAAATAACAGCTGATTACAGCTATGAATCAAATGTTAGATTGATTAATCAGATGCCAGTGGAGGATGGTATGATAAAAATTAATAATTTTTACTAATAGTCAGAGAAAAATAGTCAAATCACGCTCTCTAATCCAATAGAAGTCAAACACATCTGAAAATAATTATTATTAAAAAACAACAAATCATTATTTTTCTGAAACATTAGCCAACTATATAGTCATTTTATATTATCCTACAAATTATTACAGCAAGGCGGAACATATAGTCTCCTTACGGCAGGGACTAAAAATATGAATGATAAATATTGAAGAGGGATCTTGGATTCTTTTCATCAAAATGGAATGTCTTAGAATTTAACTCAGAGAATTTTCTAATATTCTTTTATTATTATTTGTCATATATATATATATATATACCTTTTTTTTAAATAGTTTGTCCTTCAATGCTTGGCATTTTGTTATCTAAGACTTTTTACTTGAGTTTCAGTGTAATATGCATGGAGTTTTGTAACTTCAACTATGGCTTCTGCACCTATACTTGGCATTTTTACTTATGTCAACGAGTTTCTCTTTCCTATGTCTTTCCTTCTCGTGCATTTTTTTCCCATAATTTTGACCATATTATCCTTTTTAATTTGTTGGTTTAGATGGTTTCTCATTTTCTCTTTCCTTCTCATGCATTTTTTTCCCCATAATTTCCACCATATTATCCTTTTTAATTTAATGCTTTAGATGGTTTCTCATTATTCACTTTAGGCATTTATTTGGGGCTTCCTTTTTCTCATTCTGTTGTTGCTTTGGTGATGGTCAAAGATTTCTTGAATTTTTGTTTCCACCATATTTTGTTGGTTTAGATGGTTCCTCATTATTTTCTTTAGGAATTTATTTGGGACTTCCTTTTTCTCATTTTGTTGTTGTTTCGGTGATGGTTAAAGATTTCTTGAATTTTTGTTTAACTTTTCTGTTGTTGATGAAGTGTTGGCCGGTGGTTTAGGCTCTTTGCCATTTTTTTCCAATCAAAAATTGTAGATGAAACCGGATCCATATGAAGTGCCTCAAATATATGACCAAAGAAGGTTGATTTAATAAATCAACATGAGATGGAGGTGATGGTAGTTGTGAGATTCCTTCTAACTCGAAATTATCTCTATGATCTTTGAGGTTGCATCATTTCCAATAAACTTTCTCAATTTTTTTTTCGTTGTTATCAACATATTGTTATTGCACTGAAGAGGTGCATTCTATAGCCCAGTTGGGGATGTGTAACTCCTTCCGTGCTCATCATGGAGTTGACACATATCCTTTATAAAAAATAATAAAATATTATAAAAATAACATGTTTGCTCAAATTAGATTTAAAACATTTAGAAGGCCATACATATAAAAATACACAAATTAGATTAATTAAAACCATAAACATTGCATTACACACTTGATTTGAAGAGTGTAAATGTTGATGAAGTGATTACAGCTAGAGAGATTTTATCCATGACAGTGCTTGGTAGATGCTTTTAAGATGGATCTATGCTGGTCATAGTGATCAAGTGATAATTGCACCAATGCATTATATATTATTTGCACCTAAGTCCATAGAAAATGGAATCATTATTATCACCATTAAATATACAAAACAAATAGTGCAAATGGTAATATAAACATTGAGGCGTATGTGTGAAAATTCTACTCCATTGTGTTTAATAAGGATAATAAGCATCTATACTTTATAACATATAATACACATTGAGGATTTATATAAATGAAAAGCATCTATGTGTACTATTTAAATTCTATTCACCAATGCTTGTATGTTTAAAATTCACCAGTGTAGACAATTTAAATGTTACACACTGGAGTTCTTACACGCACACAAACACACACATACACACACATACACACACATAATTTCTTATCTTTTATGCAAGACACTAAATGATATTCACAACCATAAAAAATATGTTCCTAGATACACTAATACCATTGTGCAGGTGAGGGAGTTACTCATGTGGCTATCATGAGATTATCTCCAAGGAAAATGATAAGGATCCATAGTTTTCTTAAAGTGTAGAAACCTTGGTGAATGTTATTAATTCTCAAACTTCCAACTATAAAATGTTTGGCAATATTTTTGTAAAAACATTCAAATTTATAAGGGTTTTTGTGTAGTCTATGGACAATTTTGGGAATATTTAGAGTAAAATTATTATCCCGTCTAATTTGAGCAAATAATTTTAGAAAAAAATGGAAATTAGTGTATCTTTATTTTTTAAACATTGAAAATTAAATCATGGGATAAATTTTGCTCCTAAATTTTTCCCTCATTCTCTCACTTGTACTTGCATAATCGTAATTATCCCTATATTCTACATGCTCTTATGTTGTGATTCACAAAATCCTATTAATCAAATAAATCATTCAACATATTTTTATATAATTTTCAGTTCAAGTTTCATTGTTCTACTTCGTAGTGGTTCACTTTAGTTATTCACATTGATTTGACATAATAAGTTATTCCTATCATGACTAGGGCACAAAGATGGTACCCAAAAAGGGTGCAATAGGAGCGTGTGAGCGAAAAAAAATAGTGATGTGCACGTGCGTCCAAACACGCGCATGCATCCCTCCTTCGACAATGCCGAATGTACACGTTGTTGAGTCGACGTGGACAAAAGGTGCACACATGTGTTACTAATGCATACGCACAAAAGTGCGCACACGCGTTAATGACGGTGTGCGCCCCTATTTTTTTATAAAAAAACAGAGCATGAGTTGGTCATTTTCAACAAACCTGCGAGCGCACAGAGGCCAAAGAAGCACCTCGCAAGCGCATCGTGGAGCACCCAAAGGCTCCTCAATGCCACTAATTCAAACGTCCACCACCTTGCCGATGTTGCCTCCAGGTAGGTGCTCAACGAACCATGTATTTGTTGTTATTTGTTGTTTTTTTTTGTTTTCCATTTCAATTTTAATTTAAAAGAAAATTACAATCCATTAAAAAGCTAGAAAAATTACATTGCAAATTAACTACACCTAACAAGATGACAAACACACTTGAACCATCAGATGAAACCAATGAAACTGGACCATCAGAAGACAACATTGGAACGGACAATGAACTGAATGAAAACCCTGAATATCAATTATACCAAGATTTAAATGAGTTAAGGGTATCAAGCGATGAATTGAAGAGCACCAAGGAACCCTCTTGGGTTTCCTTGGCTTCGTCATTGCAAAAAATCATTGAATCCATCAACATTTCCCACAGTGAGATCACAAATTTGAGCCAATACAGGGCTCGAATGAGGGAACACTACTCCACTGGGATGTCCAAAGAACAGATTAAAGACCTCAACATCACCAAAGCCCAATTGTACAGGAAATTCATAGTTCCCTCGACAGGACAACCTCCAGATGTGAGGAAGAGATGGGTTTGCATGGACTGGTGTATTTACCAGCCATGGAGAGATAACTGGAGAAAGAGATGGTTTATGGTGTTTAACAGGCTCCCATGCAATAATTTGGAGGTCCCACAGTATTTCCTTTGGAAATTGTGGGTTGAGTTTGAGATAGGTTACCATGTCAACTTTTTTTACATCACTGAGTTTCAGGGTGTCGGTCTTGGCTCTACCCAAGATCGACCTCAGGCCTGCTGCAACCCACTTAGAGGACCTCCTGCACCTAGGAGAGATCCAAACCCCCTCCTCAGCCACTCAGGTTCGGTCGCGGCCTAGATGAGATTAATGACTCAGTTAGACATGCCACACGTCATTTCCTTAGACATACCACATTTGTGGCTATGTATTCACAGAGCCGGGAGGAAATCAATGAGACACACACAACTGCACGATCTATGGGTGGTCGCTGGGACATGCCAGGTACATGTGGAACCCAGGCGGGGCCATCTAGTTATACTAGAACAACGACACATCGTTGTTCTCACTGTGGTCATTCTTTCCATGGTCCTACGCAATAGCATGCCATAGAGAGCTACATGGAGCAGGTTAGCTATTGTTTTATTTCATGTTCAAGTATTTGTTGTATTTTATTTGATATCGTATTGTTTAATATATTTAACTTTGAATTACACATTGTTGACTTTATTTGTTTTAATGTACAGTTATTCAGGACCGAGTCTCCATCCTCCAGGTGGGAGGACATCGGTTCCTTTGACCTAGACAAAGCCATGGAAGTAGCAGAGGCGATTGCGGCACCATACACACAGGTAACTTCTTTACTTTGAACAATTAGATTCAGTTACAATTAAATTGTGTTAAGTAATTACAAATTAATTAGCACTGAGTAATTACCATATTATCATCGGATTTTACTGTTGTGTTTATCATATTGTCTAAATTATTTGAGAGCTATAAATTCATATAATCCAACCAAACAAAAATGAAACCTTATAAAACATGAAAACCTAAGAAAACTAGAATCATGTGCTTTGAAATGCCTGCAAGGGGCCTTCCAAATGCCTACACATCTTCCTTGTCCACCTCATCATCTTGTCTTTGTCCTCTAATCTTATGTTTTCCAATTCATCGTCCTCAATGTCACCAAGTTATCAATCCTTCTTGTCATCAAGCATGTCCTCCTTGTCATGTTCCATGTCATCATACACCATGCTTGACAAGTCCTCAAGCTTGCTTGCTTGTCACTTATCTTTGTCTTGTCCTTAGCTTGCCATGTCCTTCTTCCATGCTTGTCATAAACACTTGTCATGCTTTCCATGCTTTTCATACTTGTCACCTTTTCCATTCCTCAAGCCATGTCACCATCTCCATCGTGCTTGCCATAATATGTATGCTCCATGTTCTTAACTCTTCCATGTCTTTGTCATTAATGTATTGTCATCAATGTCATTATCAAGTCCTTGTCATCAATCCTTTGTCATGTCTCCACTTTGTCAAGTCTTCTACACTTGTCATGCTTGCTTGCCACTTGTCAAGTCATCAAAGCTTGTCATTTTTACCGTTTGTCTAGTCAAGTCTTTGCCATATAATCACTTTGACCTTTGTCATTAACGTGTTGTCATCAATGACAACTTTGGCCATCAAACACTTCAAGCATAAAATGTCAAACTTCTTTCCCACATTATCTTCAATGAATGACCACAGAATGGGTCATTTGTTCCTATCATGGGCCCAATCCATTGTGGGTCAAAGGACACGATCCCCACAACCATGTTCTTTACCAAGTCTTGAACAAATGGATTGCACCAATACAATAAAAAATTTATATAATATCCAAAGCCCATCAAACCACTATCATCTAACTTGAATCTAAATTAATTGCAGTCATGTTTTTTAAGTACTATCGTTATCATTCTCATTGGAATTGTGTTTAATATTTTTAATATTTTTTTTATAAATTCAATCTAAAAACGGTAGTGTTCGCACAGTTGTTCATAGGCTCCAGTGACCAACCATCGCCTTTGGGGATCAGCAGATCTCCACATGTGCAGATATCGTGTGTATTAAAGCATAAATTAAATTTCAAATATGATGACTTGTCTGTGTATATTTATATTTTTTTATATTAAACTATGAGGTTATAAATGTGTATGCAGGTGCAAGCACCTCGACCTGGAAGTGCCGTTTTTCCTCCCTCCCTGGCCTTTCGGCTACCGTATATTCCAGTTGCATCCCCTGGCATACATGCCCCATTCCATGCATCCCTCCCCACCCCCTTCCATCCATCGCCCTTCCTATCCAGCACCATAGTTCCATCCAACTCCCCCTTCCCTTTCATATCCTGTGTCCCATCACCCCATCCCAACCTTTCCACCACCTCTGTATCAGTTTCCCATGTTCCCACCCTCCCCCATCCGACCACGACACACCACCCATCCATAGTCACCCATCCCTCCGCCGCAACACAGACCTCGCCCCCCCCACATTCCCCCACCACACTCACTTCCCATTCCACGGTGCCCCATCCATACTACAACCAGTTGTGGTTTATCGCCCTAGACATGCATCTCCACTTCGCCCACCCCAGTCCATGCCTCCTTCTTCCACTGTGCCCCCCAGTGGTGTAGCCACCGTCAATGTGGCTACATCCTCCCCTATACCTATTGAAATATTGTAACTTCTAAGAATATTATATTTGTACTTTATTATTCTGGAGATGTTCCATTCATCGGAGGAGACCCTATTGTATATACGGAGATGTTTATTCCTCCAAGATATTGTGGTAACTAGGGTTATTAGTTCTTCCATGTGAGGTCGGACCTGAGTTAGCTATTTAGGGGTTATTACACTCTCTTAGGAGAGGTCGGCCCCATTAGGGTGAAAAGTCAGTTAGACCATGAGCATAAATAGAGGAGGCGTGTTCCTCATTTATCTCATTCATTCACTCACTTGTGATTGGTGCATAGGAGAGATAGAGGTATTCATAGGAGGAAAAGGAGCTCTTGTTTGGGTACTACATCTTGTATTGGTTGATTATCTATATTGAGGAAAGCTTTGTTGGGTTTTCTACCCCATGAGGGTTTCTTAGGGTAAATCTTTTTCTATCTTGTGATTGTGTTTCTTTCAGTGATCTTGCTTGTGAATTTAGGCTAAACTTAACATGGTATCAGAGCTAGCCTGAATAGGACATCTTTCACAAGGTGAAAATACCTCTCTCTCCTCCTCCGGTGAAAATTAGGGTTTCTGCAAAAGTTGGAATTTTTGGATTCTAATTGCATGGTTGGATATCCCTCCTCAAAATCAAAGTTTTGAGCCCTAGATCAAACTTTTTGAGTGGGCAGAACCCTGGGATTTGTCAAACCCTAGTTTGACTTCTGGACCAAAAAACCAGAAAACCAAGAAACTAGAAAAAGTGCGCACCTATGTACCAGAAAACCAGAAAAGGTGCAAACCAAAAAGCTAGAAATTCTGTTGCAGATCTGAATGTTGCTGGTCAAATTTGAAGGGTAAAAAGTTGAAGTTTCCAGAAGTAGAGTTCACCAGTTATCTCAATCCAATCAAGCATATCTCCTAGTAAGTGTTATTCTATCTGTTGAGAAACTTCAATTTCTGTAACCCTCTCGATAAGATGGCTCCAAGCACTAAGCTTGAAGACAAGCTAGAGGGTATAGAGAATTTCTGAGCATGGAAATATAGGATTGGTCTCATTCTTGAAGATAATGATCTTGTCCAGTATATCAAAGATGAAATTGCAGAACCTGAAGAAGATGAAGCCAAAGAGAAGTATAAGGACTTGATTAGGGAAAAGAGAATCATTGCTGATTCTATTAAGGACCACTTTAATCCCCAAGTGGCATCCAAGAAGATCCCAAAGGAAATGTATGATGCCCTAGGAAGAATGTATGAAGGGAGGAACATCAATAGAAAGATGAATTTGAGAACTCAATTTAAGAATACCAAAATGAATAAAGGAGAATCTATTCAAGATTATTTCACAAGGGTTTCCCAGTTCAAGGAACAACTAGAAGCCATTGGTGACACTCTTGATGAAGATGAACTAGTCATGAATGCACTCAATGGTCTCACTAGACCTTGGGAGTCATTCATTCAAACTATGTGTGTAAGAAAAGAAAGTATGAAGTGTGATGTGGTATGGGAGGATTGCATTCAAGAAGAGGCTAGGGTAGCTAATAGAGAAGCCCTGCTCAAAGAAGATGACCAAGCTTTGGCCACTCACACCAGAAGAATAAGGAGTCATTTCAACTCCATGAAGAATGGCCATAAGAAATCTCATCCTCCACATAGATTTCAAAAGAAAGAAGGAGTAAGCTCAGAAAGAGACCTCTCCTCAGCTAAGTGTTACAGTTGTCACAAACCGGGACACTTTTCTAGAAATTGTCCTTCAAAGAAGAAGAAGAATTTTCACAAAATACATCATGCAAATCTAGCAGAAGATGACAGGGAAGAAGAAGAAGAGGTAAGGCCTAAAAGGAAGAGAACCAAAGTAGAAGAAGAAGATGTAGAAGAATATGTTCTATTCGTTGCACTCTCTAGGTCAGTAACACCTGGAGAAGATACATGGCTCATTGATAGTGGTGCTTCAAAGCACATGATAGGTCAAAATAAAACTCTCTCAAACCTGGAAGAAAAGACCTCGCCTCAGAAGGTATCCTTGGAAGATGATTATCAATATCCCATCAAGGGAATTGGTGAAGCAAGCTACAAGCTTGATTCTGAAACTCCATTAAAGATGAAGGACATTCTATATGTACCAGGTTTGAAGAAGAACTTACTTTCTATCTCATCTTTAGATAAGAAAGGCTATAGGGTTGCATTCATAGATGGACAAGTACTCATGTGGTCCAAAGGAAAATCAATTGAGGATGCAATTGTTATTGGTGAAGAGGAAGGAGGTCTGTACAAACTCAAGGGTCATCCAGAAGCTGCCCTTGTTCATGAAGCCACTAGCCCAAGTGAGCTATGGCATAGGAGACTTGGTCACATTAACTACAAAGCACTTCGTCATGTGAGCAAGGTAGTCATAGGACTACCATATATAAATATTGATCATGATGGCACATGCAAGGGATGTGCAAAAGGGAAGAATATCAAGAACCCATTTCCAAAGAGTGAAACAAATACCAAAAGTACCTTGGAATTGATTCATTCATATGTATGTGGATGCTATCCACATCCTTCAGTGGATATGAATATTACCTTACATTCATTAATGAGTACTCAAGAAAGACTTGGATATACTTCCTAAAGGGAAAGAATGAAGTCTTTGGAAAATTCAAGGAATTCAAAGCCTTGATAGAAAATCATTCAGAAAAGAAGATCAAGATACTCAGGATAGATAATGGTGGAGAATACAATTCAAAGGATTTTGAAGACTTTTGTAAAGAAGCTGGAATTAAGAGGGAACTAACCACTCCCTACAATCCTCAACAAAATGATGTTGCGGATAGAAAGAATAGAACCATTATGGAAGCAGTGAAAACAATGATACATGATCAAGACCTACCTATGTATCTATGGGCTGAAGCAGCCAGGAAAACAATGTATGTGCAAAATAGACTATCTCATAATGCTCTTGATTTCAAGACCCCAGAAGAAGTGTTCACAGGTAAGAATCCTAAGGTAAGTCACCTCAAGATATTTGGATGCCCAGTATACATTCACATTCCAAAAGAAAAGAGAACTAAGTTGTATCCTTCTGGGAATAAGGGAACATTTGTTGGATATTGTGATGCATCCAAAGCATTAAGAATATACATCCCAGGATTCCATCATATGGAAATAAGTAGGGATTTGACATTTGATGAAGAAGCCACTCTTAAGAAATCTAGGAAGTGCCAGTATGAAGAAGTATATGAAGAATATGCACCTTCCAGAATTACAGAGGCTACACCTACCCCTGAAGATGTAACACCTGAAGATCATGACATGATAGAACCACAAGAACTCCCTGCTATAGACATATCAAGGAAGAGAAAGATAGCATGGGCAAGAGACATTATACTAGGAGCATAAAAGTATGGAGCTCCTCAAGGCTCCACCGGAGTAAGCAAGAAACCAAATTCATTCACCAGCTATATGGCTTTGATGTGTGATCTTGTAGATCAAGAACCCACTAGTTATGAAGAAGCATCCCATAAGAAAGAGTGGGTTGAGGAAATGACAGGGGAGTACCAGTCAATAATGAAGAATGATGTTTTGGATATAGTTCCCAAACCAAAGGACAAGAGTGTGGTATCCTCCAAATGGATATACAAGATAAAGCATGCTGCGGATGGCAGCATTGAAAAGTATAAGGCAAGCTTTGTGGCCAGAGGATTCTCTCAGAAAGAGGGAATTGACTATGAAGAAACATTTGCACCAATTGCAAGGTACACTTCCATTAGAACTATCATGGCACTTGCATCTGTGATGAAGTGGAAATTACACCAGATGGATGCAAAGACAACTTTCCTGAATGGTGTGATTGAGGAGGAAGTGTACATAGAACAACCACAAGTATTTGAGGTTAAAGATAGAAGAACCCATGTATGCAAACCAAAGAAGGCCTTGTATGGGTTAAAACAAGCTCCCAGAGCTTGGTATGGAATAATTGACAGTTTTTTGACAAGCCTTGGCTTTACCAAAAGTAAAGTTGATCCTAATATTTATCTCAAGGTTATGGATGATGAACCTATCATACTATTGCTATATGTGGATGATCTATTTTTGACTAGGAGTGAGAAATAGATTTTTGAATGCAAGAAGAAACTCTTTGTAGAGTTTGAGATGAAAGATCTCGGTTTGATGCATTACTTCCTAGGACTGGAAGTATGGAAAGGCTCAGAAGGAATCTTTCTCAACCAAGGAAAGTATGCTGTGGAAATCTTGAAAATATTTGATATGTTGGAATGCAAAGCCATGGCCACTCCCATGGATTCTAACTTAAAGCTATTAGTTGATGACTCATCAGAGTTAGTGGATATGAATATGTACAGACAAATTATTGGGTCATTGATGTATTTGACAAATACCAGACCAGATATATGCTTTTCCGTGAACACCTTGAGTTAGTATCTAGTGGAACCTAGACGAGTTCACCTGATAGTTGCAAAACATGTGATGATGTACCTAAAGGGTACGATAGACTTTGGTCTATGTTATCTTATATATCATGAATTCAGATTGTATGGCTACACAGATGCTGATTGGGAAGGAAGTGTATTAGACAGGAAGATCACATCGGGAGGATGTTATTGTCTAGGATCTGCCATGATCTCGTGGTTTAGCAGGAAGTAGTCTAGTGTGGCTCTCAACACAGCTGAAGTGGAATATATTGCTGCTTGCTCTGCTAGTTGTGAAGCGATATGGGTTCGAAAGCTGTTATCAGGATTATTTGACTTAGAGATGGACCCCACTATGATCCTGTGTGACAACCAGATTTGTATCAAGATGATAGAGAATCTAGTGTTCCATGATAAGTCAAAGCACATAGAGATCTGATATTTTTATATATGAGATATGGTGCAGAAAGGAGCTATCAAGCTCGAGTATGTGAGAACCGACGAACAAGTTGTTGATATATTAACCAAACCTATGTCTCAAGTAAAGTTTGAGTATTTTCGAGACAAGAATGGTGTTGTTCAGAAGGACCCTCCTTGAAAGGGGGAGTGATGTGGTCGCTGATGATGAGATTTCCTGCATCGACAGTGAGGTCGATGATGTGGATACCTGTATTGGTGATACCGACGATAAGGTCGATGAGTGGTCCTTAGACTTGGTCTAAGTTGACGAGTGGATTGTATCATCCCTGGACACATGTCCTAAAAGAGATCCGTAGACATATGTCTCCGAGAAAGTAGTCCCTAGTGGACGTGATAGGACTGCATCCTCCCTGAACATTCAGTTCAAAATGCACGTGATAGGACTATCAAAGTACATCATCATCCTCACCATCACCATCACCATCACCATCACCATCAACGTCTTCATCATCATCACCATCATCATCATCATCAACATCTTCATCATCATTATCATCTCTAGGTTCCTCATCAACATCTCCATCATCATCATCTTCTTCATCATCATCATCTTCATCACCATCAACATCACCATCAACATCTTCATCATCATCACCATCATCATCATCATCAACATCTTCATCATCATTATCATCTCTAGGTTCCTCATCAACATCTCCATCATCATCATCTTCTTCATCATCACCATCACCATCACCATCACCATCACCATCACCATCACCATCATCATCAACGTCTTCATCATCATCACCATCATCATCATCATCATCAACATCTTCATCATCATTGTCATCTCTAGGTTCCTCATCAACATCTCCATCATCATCATCATCTTCTTCATCATCATCTTCTTCTTCATCATCATCTTCATCACCATCACCATCATCATCAACATCTTCATCATCATCACCACCATCATCATCATCAACATCTTCATCATCATTGTCATCTCTAGGTTCCTCATCAACATCTCCATCATCATCATCTTCTTCGCTCATCATCATATTCATCACCATCACCATCACCATCATCATCAACGTCTTCATCATCATCATAATCAACATATTCATCATCATTGTCATCTCTAGGTTCCTCATCGACATCTCCATCATCATCATCTTCTTCTTCATCATCATCTTCATCACCATCACCATCACCATCACCATCAACGTCTTCATCATCATCACCATCATCATCATCATCAACATCTTCATCATCATTGTCATCTCCATGTTCCTCATCAACATATCCATCATCATCATCTTCTTCGCTCATCATCATCTTCATTACCATCACTATCACCATCACCATCATCATCACCAAATTGCACACTCCCTTACTGAGAAAAATCCTAGTTTCCAAAATGGACCTACAAGATGACACCTGGGCCATGGGACTAGAGGAGAGGGGCACTCCTCGTACTATCCCGACGCCCTGAATCCAACAGAGTCGACAGTTTGTCGATTCGAGCCACGGTCGTCATTCTATGGCTCGTTCTGTCTCGCATCCAAAAGGCCTTCAGGGACACCTGCTGGATACCTACAAGGGGCATATAATTCCAACCGTGCAACAAAACTGGGTTCCGGGGAGTCCTGCAAGTGTGTCTAGGAAGGTTCCATTGGGAATGCTAGCCATAAGTGTCTGGTCGACGATTTTGAAATTTGACCCCAATGTGCAAAAATTGCACACTCCCTTACTAAGAAAAACCCTAATTTCCAAGATGGACCTACAAGATGACACCTGGGCCATGGGACCAGATGAGAGGGGCACCCCTATAACTATCCCGACATCCTGAATCCAACAGAGTCGACGGTTTGTCGATCCGAGCCACGGTCGTCATTCTATGGCTCATTCTGGCTCACATCCAAAAGGCCTCCAGGGACACCTACTGGATACCTACCGGGGGCATATAATTCCAACCGTGCAACAAAAACAGGTTCCAGGGAGTCTTGCAAGTGTGTTTAGGAAGGTTCCAGCTAGGAACTCTAGCCATAAGTGCCTGTGTAACATCCTAAAATTTCGTAAAATTTAGTTTTTTTTTCTAAGCATTAGATTTAAAATTAGAAGATATGCGGAAGTAATAAATGTCTACTTAATAACTATACTGGATAATAAATAATTACAACATGTAATTATCTTTAAAGACTTTTAATTGTCTTATCGACAATTAAATGCATTAATACTCCTATGTCTGTTTTAATTATCGTAATTATTAATTTGAGTCATCATTTCCCGTCCACGCATACTATTTCAAGGAATGTATGCATTACGATACTATAACTATAGTGATGAAATTATCGTATTTTAATATAAAGCGTGATAGTAGTGTTATAAACCTACATACAGTTGCGATCATGTTATTATTTCGTTGTACTCCGTATTAAGGTCTGATAGATGGCTCTTATGATATTATTTATTTATTGGGAAACTCTTATTTATAATTAACTTCTTGTTGGCAGTTGGATTCTGGTGTACAACTTGATGCTTACTTAGCTTAAAGCTAATGCATCATCTCTTAAACTGTCCAGGTTACAGGTTACATACTTTCAGTGTTTGATGAAATAGTGTGATGATTTTTATTAAGCCTTATGTTAGAATATTAAAGGCCCTAGCCTTTTTAAAGTGGTGACTTGTAAGTTCAAACACCAAGGTTATTATTACACGGCGTGTTCAAAATTAATGTGTGATGTTAAAAGCATGAGAACTATGGTGATCAATATTACCCTTCATCATTCTATTTTATCAAACTTACCCTAGTGTGGGAGTATCCATACTTTTCAAAGGGTAGTGAAAGAGTTCTTTGATAATCGACATACTAACTTCATGGCAAAGGTGAACTTTGGTGTTTCCAAGTAATACTTCGGAGTATTCATATTTGTTATGGTTTAAACTATATAATAGTGGGTTGTTAGTTCTCATCCGACGCCATATTAAAATATGTGAGGGGGAATATGTTGAAAATTATATTAATGTGGGTCTTTGTATATCCAACGACGTTGGTGGTAGCTGGCACATTAAATGTGATCACGTGAAGATTGTAAATGCATCTCGATAGTGTCAAAACCCTACTGCGATGCTTTGGGGTTTTGGTTCTCAATTTAATGTTACTCTTCGTTGTGGAGGAGGAGGCTGAGCCTGCTCGGTCTCCTTAGTTCATTGGCATTCCTACTCCACTCGTCAAGTCGGTTGCAAGATGATGAGTGCTGGTTCATGAAGAGTTATGAGTTTGCATCGTGGACAAGGTTTCCAAAGTATGGTTCTCCCTTCGGCTTCGAGTTGGTTACTGTTAAGGTAAGATATATTACAGTATACAGACCTCCATTTAATTTCAGTATTGTGTTGAGATTGCATCAATGTTTAACCTGGTTTTTATGTTCATGGCAGGGTAAGTTCTTTTGTTCCAAGGTGAAGTCGTTAAGCCAAAGGGATAAGCCCTCGACGCTGTACATTCACCGGTAAACCTGGGTCCTGACCAGGTTTCCTCTATCAACATGGATGTAATATTTTGTTTCTCTTCCTCAATACAAACTCCATTTGTCAAAATGGTTTTCGAGGCTACGTTACTGTAATAGTTAGTTTTTTGGGCATTGACCGAGTTGGGTTTCGCCTATAGTGTTGGTAGGAAGTTTTCTTTAAAGGATTATCGTCGGTCCTCCTGGCAGTTCGACTGCAATTTATTACTATACTTTATGAATAAGAATGTTGTGATCTTCCTTTTTGGAAATGTAATTTAATCTCTGTGTAACAATGGATTGGTTTTCGTTTTAGATGTAAGGGATAAACCCTAAATTCGATTTATGAAAAGTATGAAGGAAGTTACAGGGTTTAAATTCCTAAACTCGTCTGTGCAGTTCATTTTATAAATTATAAGTTTTAAATGTTTATTGTTTTAAAGGATAAAAGCCTGGGCGAGTTGAGACTCAAGCCCGTAACCTTTGTTGACTCCAAAATAGATATTTTGAAATATTTTGATGTGTGTCTGACTCTGTCCTATGAATGTGTTTTCAAGATATTAAATATGAGAGTTGGTTCCACATCTTATTAGTTGAAATATTTTAAGTTGTGACTTATAGCTTGGGGGAGCTCATATTGAGACTCAAACCCTTAGCTCCTTTAACTGGTTCACTTGTGTAATGGGCTCTATTTCGTCAATTACTTTGATAATTTAATAAGTTGGGGTTTTGATTTATTGTGTAGCCCAATTTCTCTACCAGGTATAGGCTTGAGCCTAGCACTGTACAAATTGTTAATTGCTAAATATTAAACCTTATGCTCAATGTAAGGGCGAGCTCTCTAAAAGGAGGCTTCAACCCTGATCTCTTAATTAGATTCTGTATAATGGTTAAACATAGGCTACTAGAAGTTTTTTTTTAAAGTTTTGTTATTGTTTTTAGTACGTGGGTTAAACCCTTGGATGAGCCTATACAGGTCTCGATCTTGAAATGTTTCTTATGTTAAGTTATCACTGTAATGATTGCAGGTGTTAGCTTTCCACTGTTTGTTTATATGTTTTACAATAATAAAGTGTAGTGTTTCGATACTTGTATAATCGATATATTATAATTTGTGTTGAAATGGCGAAGAAGGTTTTTATATTAGGTATGTTCAGAATTGATTAGAGTTTTCTATACTCCACTAAGTATATTATTTGTATGGAATGACTTTTCATTACTGCTATGTGGAAACTATAATATTAATAGAAATTACTGTGTTATAGTTATTTGAAAGGTTTGTTTGCAGGAAGACTATAACCTCTGTAAAACAAAACTATGAAATGTTAAATAGTATTTGTTTTGCAAAATTAAAGATTTAAAATGTTAATGCTACAGTTTAAGGGTTGCATCAATGTTTAGTATAGATATATGATGTATAAGTGCATACTCTGTTCTTATTCTAAGCTATATAAATATATGATTACCCTATATTGCTTTCAATAACTCTAAGGTATGAAGCTTTCGATTTATATTTTGAACATGTATTTAACTTCTAAAACAATCTCTTATTCAACAGAGAACAAAAGATCATAAAGAAATCAAATCTGAAAACAACATTTATTCTGCAATCATATCTATTCTAAGTTAATTAAATACTTCCTGTACTAGAATACAACAATCTAACCTTTTCTAACCCGCCTAATATATATATGAGTTACTCATAGAAAACTTTTAAACATTCAAACAATTTCAGAAATAGATAAACAATTTACAGAAATGAAATGAAATAAACAAGTATAACTTGATAGGGTGGACAAACACCCAAAGAGGCATGTTCCTCCCAACCTTCTCCAGAAGAAGTATCCAAATCACTTGCTCCCTTGGACACCCGATCCTGTTTACTGAACCACTAGGAAGAAGACTCTGTGTAGAAGAAAGGCACTCAGTTGTACTTCAACAATCGATAGAGACTTGCATACACCTCACATATGTACTTCAACAAAAAATGGAGTCTTGCATACATATCAAAACCTTTGCACTCAACAGAAATAAGACAGACTTACACTACAACTCAAAACATAGCTTCCCCTCATCGAATCTCTTGTGTGCATACAACAGAACCACAAGGTAAATTTTCTCGTCAGAAAAAGTGTGAGCCTCTGCTCAAATCGATGTGTTATAAAAGATGCCTAGGTCTTTTAGTGGTCAGTTTTCAATAAATGAGCCTCAAGCTCCAGTTCCACATTCCAGGGAACTTGACCACAATTTAAGGGAGTTGTCCCATAAGAACAACTAGTAACTGAGTTCATGATGCTGCCACTTGTTCATTTCCTTCTAATCCAGATTCCATTCCTCCTAGTGGGTCAGTAAACACTCTTTCAAAAGTCTCTTTAGGTGAGTGTCTCCTATTTTATTTTATTAAATAATAATATTATGCATTTATAGTCATCCTTGACCACTTGGTCAAATATAAAACTTTACAATAAAAGTTAAGACAATGTTTTTCCTCAAACATAAAATGTCTCAAGTATTGGTTATGTTACAAACACCCCCACTTAAGCTCAACATCATCCTCGATGTTGCTTATTCTTCGTCAGAACCTCCCTGTAATAGAATTGGATATGCTGGCCACATATTACTTTCCAATTCTCAGGTAGGTTCATCCGAGATAAGGTGCTTCCATTGCACCTTTACCTACCCTATGGTACGATTCCAGAGCATAATTTCCCTCCCATCGAGGATATAGTCTGGTTCCACCTAAAAATATCCTTCGGGCTCCACCTGTAATCATTCCAATTTAGCACATGAGTAGGATTTTGCACATACTTTTTCAAAACATAAATATGGAAAACGTTATGTATTCTCAAATTAGATGGTAAAGCCAACTGATATGAAACTGGTCCAATCCTTGAAATTTTTTTGAATGGTCCACAATACATGGGTGCTAGTTTAGCACAGCTCCCGCGCTTAAAATAAATTTTCTTGGGTTTTACCTTAACAAAACTATGATATCCTACCTGAAATTCCTTTTCAGTTCATTTCAGATATGCATAACATTTTTGTCTGTCTTGTGCAATTTTTAAATTGCCTTGTACCTGTTTCACGGTTAGCTCCATTTATTTTAACAAATCTGGTCCTAACATCAATATGCCAACAGGATTACTCCAAGAAATAGGAGTATTGCATTTCCTTCCATATAAAATCTCAAATGGACTAAGTCTAGCATAAGTTTGATAATGATTATTGTAAGCAAACTCAGCTAAATGTTGGCTGATCTTTTACATACATTCTTAACATGTCTTCTAAAATCTGATTCACCCTTTCAGTTTGTCCATCAGTCTGAGGGTGAAAAGATGTACTGAAATTTAACTTAGTATCTAAACCTTTAAACAATGTTGTCCAAAAATTTCCAGTAAACTTAGAATCACGATAAAAAATTATTACCTTAGGAATTCCGTGTAAATGAAAGATTTGCTTCATAAATACATCAACAATGTTAGCATATTTAAAAGTAGTTTTAAACGGAATAAAATGAGCTACTTTACTAAGCTTATCCACAACTACCATTATTGAGTCATTATGTTTTTTATTCTTAGGCAAACCAGTTATAAAATCAATACTTATAATTTCCCACTTCCATTTCAGAATTGGCAATGGCTGTGATAGGCCAGCTGGGTGTTGATGCTCAGCTTTAATTTGCTGACATTCAAAGCACCTAGCTATGTAT
This sequence comes from Larix kaempferi, assembly GCA_027924585.1. Classification (NCBI taxonomy): domain Eukaryota; kingdom Viridiplantae; phylum Streptophyta; class Pinopsida; order Pinales; family Pinaceae; genus Larix; species Larix kaempferi. The sequence continues at coordinate 3,444,850 of BSBM01000397.1, read as the reverse complement.
TCAGCTACTTCGTTTTTCATGTTTGGCCAAAAGTAATCCTTTCTCAGCATAGTTATCATTTTCTGATAACCAGGGTGTCCCGAATAAGGACTTTTATGAATTTCATTTAAAATCAGCAACTTAACTTTTGACACATTAAGCACATAAAGTCTTTTTTTATAAGTCATTAAACCTTTTTCATTAATGCTGTAATCTGTTATTAAATTTTTAGATACATTTTTAGCAATTTTATCATGTAATTTCTGATAATTTTCATCTTGTTTAATTCCTTCTTCGATCTGATTTTCCAGATCTGTTTTATAAGTGCTGATTGCTGCCACAAAATTTAATCTTAGTGTTTTTGCTTAAGGAATCTATTAAATTTTGAGCATCAATTCACAATACTCTTGGATCTTTACTGAGAGAATAAAATATATAGTATATCAATGCATAACAATCACAAGAAGCATGATAAGCATCACAAGAATCAAAAGCATGAGAGACAAGAGACATAGAGTTTCTGTGGGGAAAACCCTAAGGTGAAAAACCTCACAACTTCCTCAGAGATAGAGAGATAAATGGCTCAACCAAAGTACAACCAAAATACACCGAGATAGTCTCCTAGTAGCAGATGATCCTCCTCCTCACTAGTGCGCCACTTTCTGAGTGAGAGAAGTGTGACTTTTCGAATGATGAAAATAGAGATCTCCCGATCTCTATTTATACTAACCTGTTTGCCCAGTTACACTATGGGGCCGACTTGTCTATCTAGATACATCCACAATATAATATATATTTCAGGGCCGACCCCACACATGGTGGTCTAATAACCCATCGGAAAGTACACACACTTGCGACACTTGTCAATCCACATGACGACACTTTCCTATAGAGGAATAACACATCTCTAATAAGGGTACAATAAATATATATGAAATACATAGATGAAATACATTCCGAAGTTACATATACATCAACACTCCCTCTTAACTAGGAAGGTATTTCTCGACATAGTTCTGCTAGACAAGTCTTCTTCTCGGGATCATCATCATCAATGCATTGTCATCATCATCGTCACTGCTGCTGCTATCTCAACCAATCTCTGACTCTACTCGTCATAGGAAGTTCTACAGAGCCAATCCTTTTTCATACTGGATGTAGGCCCACCACCTGCAGGTCTTCATCATCACTGGCCATACTGTGGAATCCTTAGGACTTATTACGTGCATCACAAAACCCGGCTGCAGCATCCCAGGCTATTACGAGCACACAGCTCTACCTGTCGGATCTCCTAGGAGCACATTACATGCGACCCATCACAAAACCTGGATGAAGCATCCTAGGCTGTTACGAGCACACAGCTCTACCTGTCGGATCTCCCAGGAGCACATTACATGTGATCTCACCACAAAACCTGGCTGAAGCATCTGAGGCCTTTTTCATCCTGTCTAGATCTCCTAGGAGCACATTACATGTGGTCCACCACAAAACCTGGCTGAAGCATCTGAGGCCTTTTTCATCTTGTCAATATCTCCCAAGAGCAAATTACATGTGGTCATGGAAAAACCTGGCTGAAGCATCTGAGGCCTTTTTCATCCTGTCCAGATCTCCCAGGAGCAAATTACATGCCATAGGACAAAACCTCGCAAGAGCATATCAGGATGTTACGAGTACACAAATCCGACCTGAAGATCTCCTAGGGCACAAATTACATGTCCTCCCAGAGCATTGTCTCAAAAGAGCATCCCAGGCTATTATGGGTACGCAAATCCGACCTATAGGATCTCCCAGACATTCTCATCTGCACAAGCTGATCCATGGCCACAAAGTATCATCTGATACTCACCATACATCATCCTGATGTACACATGATCATCCTGATCATCATCACTGCAACATCCTGCTGCATATCATCTAGAGAAGCTCGTCATCCATGATCATCCTGATCATATAATGCATCTACCTTATGCATACCAAGTATCTACCTGATACATATCATCATACACAGTGTATTCACCTGATACATAGATACATGATCCACACAATGTATCCATCAACATACATGATCTACCTAATCATACCTGATACATATCAACATACATGATCTACCTAATCATACAATTTATCCACCTGATACATATACAGATACATGGTCCCAGCATCCAACATGATGCATATACAAAATACATACAAATGATCCAACCGATCATATCCAGCATCCAACATGATGCATACATACATATAAATGATCCAACTGATCATATCCGGCATCCAACATGATGCATACATACATATAAATGATCCAACTGATCATATCCAGCATCCAACATGATGCGTACATACATATACATATAAATGATCCAACTGATCATACCAAGCAGAAACCAGAACATCATCCTGATGCTCATCATCCAGCGCTTACATCCACAACCATGTGAAGGATCCTCCTTCCAACATGCTTGGAATGGCTTCAGCAAATGTGTCCTTCACTTCCTCCTCGAAGTGTCATCAATTTGAAGAACTCCAAGCCTCTCCCTGAACTACTCGAACTTCACCCTGGCTAGTGGCTTCGTCAGCACATCTGCAATCTGCTCATCCGTCGCAACGTACAGGAGCTTCACAGCTCCTCTCTACACCATAACCCTGATATAGTAAAATTTGATCTCTATGTGTTTCGACCTGTCATGAAACACTACTTTCTCAGATAGCTTCACACAACTCTGGTTATCGCAGAAAATACCAGTAGCATCCAATGGGAGATCAAATAACTCAGACAGTAGCTTCCGTAGCCATACTTCCTCACAACTAGCTGAACATGCTGAAACATACTCTGCATCAACTGTACTCAGTGCTACGTAGGACTGCTTCCTGCTAAACCAAGAGATCACACCTGATCCCATACTGAAGCAACACCCAGATGTGCTCTTCCTATCTGCAGCATTGCCAACCCAATCAGAATCAACATAACCTTGCAAGTTAAAATTTTGATTCGCTTCATACTTGAGCCCATAATCTATTGTACCCTTCAGGTACCTTAGAAAATGCATTACAACAACCATATGAACACTCCTCAGATCTGTCAGGAACTGACTCAATGTGTTCACAGCAAAGCAAATATCTGGTCTCATGTTCGTCAGGTGCATCAAGGACCCAATCATCTGACGATACATAGAGACATCAATCGGCTCAGATGAAGCATCGCATAGAAGCTTCAGATTCTATGCCATGGGTGTGGCCATGGCCTTGCAATCCATCATCCCGAATCTCTTCAGGATATCTACTGTGTATTTTCCTTGACCAAGGAAGATCCCACCTGCATTCTGCCACACCCCCATACCTAGAAAATAATGCATCATTCCCAAATCTTTCATATCGACCTCAGCAACAAGCTTCCTCTTAGTATCTGCAATCAATCTGTCATCTCCTGTTACAAATAAGTCATCCACATACAGGAGTAGAATCACAGGATTCCCTTCTTCAACCTTGTAGTAAAGGTTGGAATCCGCTCTACTCTTGGTAAAGCCCAAACTAGATAGGAAACTATCCATCCTACCATACCAAGTTCTGGGAGCTTGCTTCAAGCCATACAAGGCTTTCTTCAATCTGCATACATATGACTCCCTGTCATGTATTTCAAAACCGAGTGGTTGCTCCACATATACTTACTCTTCAACTACACCATTCAAGAAAGCAGTCTTGACATCCATCTGGTGTATTTTCCATTTCATTGCTGCAGCTAGGGCAAGTACTGTTCTGATGGAAGTATACCTGGCTACAGGTGCAAAAGTTTCTTCATAATCTATTCCCTCTTTCTAAGAGAAGCCACGAGCTACGAATCTTGCTTTGTATTTCTCTACACTGCCATTTGCAGCATGCTTGATTTTGTAGATCCATTTAGAAGTCACAACAGACTTCTCTTTAGTTCTTGGTACAACATCCCAAACATTATTCTTCATTATTGATTGGTATTCCTCAACCATGACATCCTTCCATTCTTTCTTTTCCATTGCTTTTTCATAACTGGAAGGTTCTTTATTCATGATGTCGTAGAGTAAAGCAACATAGCTGGTATGTGATCTGGTTCTCTTCTTTGCTCTATGTTCTTCTTCTGGAATGCCAAATCTTTCTGCATCTTGAATGATCTCTCTAGCCCATGCAGGTTTCCTCTTGTGAGATTTATCTTCACGGGGTGGATCTACAGGTTCTTGTGGATCTTCAAACTCACGAACAACTTCGGGAACTACTTCAATCATGGAAGTGTCTTGAAATCTAGTTTCCTTAGGTTCTTCATAAACTTCGATAGGTGCCTCCCTTGATTTGATGAATGCTGAGTTTTCATCAAATGTTACATCCCTGCTGACATCAATCTTCTTGAACCCTGGAAAATATATTCTGTAAGCCTTCGAGCTTTCACTGTAACCCACAAAGATACCCTTCTTTCTAGCTTGGTCCTCTTTTCCTTTGGGAAATGTGTGTATACTGGACAACCAAATATTCTGAGATGGCTAACTTCAGGTTTCTTACCAAAAAAGACCTCTTATGGTGTCTTGTTGTCCAATATCTTGTGGGGAGTTCTGTTATGCACATATACAACTGTTCTAGCTGCTTCTGCCCATAGATGCATAGGTAGATCCTGGTCATGCAGCATTGCCCTTGCTGCTTCCATGATTGTTCTGTTCTTCCTTTCTGCAACTCCATTCTGTTGAGGATTATAAGGAGCATTCAACTCCCTCTTAATTCCCGAATCACTGCAAAGCTTCTTGAAGTCACCTGAGGTGAATTCTCCACCATTGTCGGATCTGAATGTTTTAATCTTCTTGTCAGTTTGATTCTCCATCAAGGTTTTGAATTCCCTGAACTTATCAAACACCTCATCTTTATTCTTCAAGAAGTATACCCAAGTATTCTTGGAGAAGTCATCAATAAACGAGACATAGTAAACATACCCACTCAGAGAACTGGATGACATAGGACCACATACATCTGAGTGGATGATTTCCAGGATATCTTTTGCCTTGCTTTCACTGCTTGGGAAAGCCTTCTTAATGTTCTTACCTTTTGCACATCCTTTTCAAACACCTTAATGTTTGGTCTTGATTTCAGGAAGACCCTCTATAGCCTTGCTTGCAATTGGAAGTGCCCTATAATGCATATGAGCAAGTCTTCTATGCCAAAGTTCACTTGGCTCCATGGAGTCATGTACCATGGCATGTTCAGGTTGACCCTTCAATTTATACAAACCTCCCTCTTGCTCTCCAATCACTACTGCATCATCAATTGTTTTACCCTTTGGCCACATTAAGACTTGGCCATCTACAAATGCAACCCTCATGCCTTTTGCATCCAATGTAGAGATGGAGAGAAGATTCTTCTTGAGCCCAGGTACATAAATGACTTCTTTCATCTTCAAAGATTTTCCAGAATCTAGGTTGTAGGAGGCTTCACCACTTCCTTTGATTGGGTATTGATAATCATCCCCAAGTTTCACTTTATGGGGTGATTCATGTTCAGATAGATTCACAAAATATTCCTTAAACCCAGTCATGTGTTTGGAAGCCCCACTATCAATCAACCAATCATTACAACCATGGGAGATAGTACCTATGAGAGCAGAAATTAGAACATACTCTTTTTCACTTGATGAGTCATCATTACTATCATCACTTTCTGCTCTAGCCTTCTTCTTGGGTGGTTCATCATCCTCGACAGCATGAGCATGAAACCTTCTTTTGCTTCCCTTCTTCTTCTTGTTGAAGTTGTTGTTGTCCTTCTTGTTCTTGGGACAATTTATGGCAATATGTCCTTTTTCATTATAGGTGAAGCACATTCTTCTTTCTTTGAAGTGATGTGAAGATTTCTTGGAGTGAGATGGCTCTCTCTTGGACTTCCCTTTCTTGGTTTGAGTTGTGAGAGCTTGATCTTCATTCCCCATATTTTCTTCTCGTGCCACAAGCCTTGCTTCTTCTTGTGAGCATTCTTCCCGTAGTCTGTTGAAGGATATTAACTTCTTTCTTGCATAGATTCCTTGAATGAAGTAGTCCCATGACCTAGGTAGGCCATTCAGAGTGGTCATGACAACTTCACCATTCTCCACCATTTCATCCACTGCTTCTAGTTGTTCCTTGATATGGGAGACCTTTGAAAAATAAGATTGAATGGTTTCTCCATTCTGAAACTTTACTCCTTTTAATTGGTTCTGCAGGGCCATCTTCTGATTTATGTTCTTCGCTTCAAATAGCTTGGTCAAAGAGGAAAACATCTCCTTGGGCATCTTTAGAGAAGACGCATGGGGTATGAGATGGTCTTTGATAGAATCAACAATGATTCTCTTTGCCTTGACCAAGTTCTTATTATGCAATACTTTAGCCTCTTCATCCTCTGGGATAGGGATGTCTTCTTTTATATATGAGTCCAACTCATTCTCTTCCAGGATTAACCCAATCCTATACTTCCAAGCTCGGAAGTTATCAGCCCCTTCAAGCTTATCCTCAAGCTTGGTGTGGTGAGACATATTAAAGAGTACTTCAAATGGAAATATAAAATATTTAGGTCTTACCACTTGAAATGTTGAAAACTGGATCTGGTCCTGGATTAGGGTTTGTTAGAAAAACCCTAAAAATTCAAAATGTGAATTTCAACTTTCTGAAAGGATAGAAGGATGCGCCTTGATGAGCTGATCAGCCTGGTGTATTTAGAATTTGAGATTATCAAAGATTTACCCTTCATATTTGTCTTTTTGTCCTCCTGGGTTCACTTGGGAGAGCCCTGAATTAGGGTTTGAGTTTCTCGGAGATCTACCTAGCCAAAAATCTTGATCCAAAGCTCTAAACTTCGATTTGTACAAGGAGCTTCCAGTTATGTCTTTAGATTTCAGAAATTCCTATTTTTGTGGAAACCCTAATTTTTAGGGCCAAATCTGAAAATGCTCAGTATTGAATTCTAATTGGATAGATAGATTCTCCTTGATGAGTATAGTCAATCTAATATAATTCTTTTCCAAAAATTGTGGAGAGAAACCCAATAAACAAGAAACTCAAGTTTCCGTCACTGCAAAATGTCTTCTTCTCAGGTTAGCTCTGATACGATGTTAAATTTTGAGCATTAATTCACAATACTCTTGGATCTTTACTGAGAGAATAACATATACAGTATATCAATGCATAACAATCACAAGATGCATGACAAGCATCATAAGAATCAAAATCACGAGAGACAAGAGACACAGAGTTTCCGTGGGGAAAACCATAAGGTGAAAAACCCCACAACTTCCTCAAAGATAGAGAGAGAAATGGATCAAACAAAGTACAACCAAAATACAATGAGATAGTCTCCTAGTAGCAGATGATCCTCCTCCTCACTAGTGCGCCACTTGCTGAGTGAGAGAAGTGTGACTTTCCGAATGATGAAAATAGAGATCTCCCGATCTCTATTTATACTAACCTGTTTGCCTAGTTACACTATGGGGCCGACTTGTCTATCTAGATACATCCACAATATAATAGATATTTTAGGGCCGACCCCACACATGGTGGTATAATAACCCATCAGCAAGTACACACACTTGTGACACTTGTCAATCCACATGACGACACTTTCTTATAGAGGAATAACACATCTCTAATAAGGGTACAATAAATATATATGAAATACATAGATGAAATGCATTCCGAAGTTACATATACATCAATAGAATCAACAACCTTATTTTCTTTACCCTTAATGTGACAAATATCGAAATCGTATTCACTAAGGAAAGCTAGCCACCTAGCTTGCCTTGCGTTCAGATTTGTTTGACCCAACAAATATTTTAAACCTTTATTATCTGTCATTAGTGAAAACTTCCTTCCAATCAAGTGATGGCGCCACATTTTTAATGCATGTATCACAACTGCCAGCTCTAGATCGTAGGTTGCGTAGTTCTTTTCATGAATTTTTAACTTCCTTGACTCGTAGGCTATTACATGACCTTCTTGAGTTAAGACCCCACCAAGTCCATCGTTGCATGCATCAGTGCATACAACGAAGTCCTTATTTGAATTTGCAATTTTTTATATAGGTGCTATTGTTAATAATTCTTTTAATTTATTGAAACTCTCCTCACACTTTTGATCCCATACAAATTTCTTTCCCTTCTTTTGCAAAGAGGTTATGGGATTCGCAATTCTGGAGAATCCTTCAATAAACTTTCTGTAGTAGCTTGTGATTCCCATAAAAGAACGTATTTTATCTTTGTAAAAGTCACATTTACTGAACTTAGCATAAAGCTGATGTTCTTTTAACACTTGCAGAATTATTTTTAAGATTTCGTCATGTTCTTCTTTAGTCTTGGAATAAATTAGAATATCATCAATGAACACAATTACAAACTTATCTAGATACTTATGTAGATCATTATTCATTAGACACATAAAGACTATTGGAGTGTTAGTTAGCCCAAAAGGCATAACTATGAACTCGTAATGACCATAACGGGTCCTGAAAGTAGCTTTAAAAATGTCTTCGTCTTTTATCCTGACTTGATGGTATCCCTACCTCAAGTCTATTTTAGTAAATATCGATGATCTTCATACTTTATCGAATAGATCATCGATGTGGGGCAGAGGATATCGATTTTTAATAGTCATTTTATTTAGTTGACGCTAGTTTAGTTCTTCCTGTGCTCTTAGAATCCTTTCATTTTCTTCTTTAACATTTCTTATCTCATTTTTTAAATCTTTAACCATACGTAAAAGTTCAGATGATTGATCATTCAATTCTACGTAGATTTCTTCGTTAATATTCTCATGTTCATTATTATTACGTTCACTATGATGAGATCTGTCTTCAACAAATTCTTCTAGTCCTTCCATACATGCAATTTAATATAAAAAACTGTTTTGTATAGAAAAAAAAATAGTAAATATGTTCTCCTTTTTTTTATGTTTGCGTGCGTGAGCCTTTTTCAGGCCTAGAGTTTGAACTCGCGCTCTAATATCAAATGTAACATCCCAAAATTTTGTAAAATTTAATTTTTTTTCTAAGCATTAGATTTAACATTAGATGATATGCAGAAGTAATAATGTCTACTTAATAGCTATAATGGATAATAAATAATTACAACATATAATTATCTTTAAAGACTTTTAATTGTCTTATTGACAATTAAATGCATTAATAATCCTATGTCTGTTTTAATTATCGTAATTATTAATTTGAGTCATCATTTCCTGTCCACGCATACTATTTCAAGGAATGTATGCATTACAATACTATAACTATAGTTATGAAATTATCATATTTTAATATAAAGCGCGATAGTAGTGTTATAAACCTACATACAGTTGCGATCATGTTATTATTTTGTTGTACTCCGTATTAAGGTCTGATAGATGGTTCTTATGATATTATTTATTTGTTGGGAAACTCTTATTTATAATTAACTTCTTGTTGGAATTTGGATTATGGTGTACAACTTGAGGCTTACTTAGCTTAAAGCTAATGTATCATCTCTTAAACTGTCCAGGTCACAGGTTACATACTTTTGGTCTTTGATGAAATAGTGCGATGATCTCTATTAAGCCTTATGTTAGAATATTAAAGGCCCTAGCCTTATTAAAGTGGTGACTTGTAAGTTCAAACACCAAGGTTATTATTACACGGCGTGTTCAAAAATAATGTGTGATGTTAAAAGCATGAGAAGTATGGTGATCAATATTACCCTTCATCATTCTATTTTATCAAACTTACCCTAGTGTGGGAGTCTCCATACTTTGCAAAGGATAGTGAAAGAGTTCTTTGATAATCGACATATTAACTTCATGGAAAAGGTGAACTTTGGTGTTTCCAAGTAATACTTCGGAGTATTCATATTTGTTATGGTTTAAACTATATAATAGTGGGTTGTTAGTTCTCATCCGGCGCCATATTAAAATATGTGGGGGAATATGTTGAAAACTATATTAATGTGGGTCTTTGTATATCCAATGACGTTAGTGGTAGCTGGCACATTAAATGTGATCACGTGAAGATTGTAAATGAATCTCGATAGTGTCAAAAACCTACTGCGATGTTTTGGGGTTTTGGTTCTCGGTTTAATGTTACTCTTCATTGTGGAGGAGGAGGCTGAGCCTGCTCCGCCACCATAGTTCGTTGGCATTCATACTCCACTCGTCGAGTTGGTTGCAAGATGACGAGTGATGGTTTGTGAAGAGTTATGGGTTTGCATTGTGCATAGGGTTTCCAAAGTCTGGTTCTCCCTTCAGCTTTGAGTTGGTTACTGTCAAGGTAAGATATATTACAGTATACAGACCTCCATTTAATTTTAGTACTGTGTTGAGATTGCATCAATGTTTAACATGGTTTTTATGTTCATGGTAGGGTAAGTTCTTTTGTTCCAAGGTGAAGTCGTTAAGACGAATGGATAATCCCTCGACGGTGTACATTCACCGGTAAGCTTGGGTCCTGACCACTTTTCCTTTGTCAACATGGATGTAATATTTTGTTTCTCTTCATCAATACAAACTCCATTTGTCAAAATGGTTTTCTAGGCTACGTTACTATAATAGTTAGTTTTCTGGGCATTGACCCGAGTTGGGTTTCGCCTGTAATGTTGGTAAGAAGTTATCTTTAAAGGATTATCGTCGATCCTCTTGATAGTTCGACTGCAATGTATTACTATACTTTATGAATAAGAATGTTGTGATCTTCCTTTTTGGCAATGTAATTTAATCTTTGTGTAACAATAGTTTGGTTTTCGTTTTAGATGTAAGGGATAAACCCTAACTTCGATTTATGAAAAGTATGAAGGAAGTTATAGGGTTTACATTCCTAAGCTCGTTTGTGCAGTTCATTTTATAAATTATAAGTTTTAAATGTTTATTGTTTTAAAAGATAAAAGCCTGGGCGAGTTGAGACTCAATCTCGTAACCTTTGTTGACTCCATAATAGTTATTCTGAAAGATTTTGATGTATGTCTGACTCTGTCTTATGAATGTGTTTTCAAGATATTAAATCTGAGAGTTGGTTCCACATCTTAATAGTTGAAATGTTTTAAGCCGTGACTTACAGCTTGGGCGAGCTCATATTGAGACTCAAACCCTTAGCTCCTTTAACTGGTTCACTTGTGTAATGGGCTCTGTTTCGTCAATTACTTTGATAATGTAATAAGTTGGGGTTTTGATTTATTGTGTAGCCCGATTTCTCTACCGGGTATAGGCTTGAGCCTAGCACTGTATAAATTGTTAATTGATAAACATTAAACCTTATGCTCAACGTAAGGGGAGCTCTCTAAAAGGAGGCTCGAACCCTAGTCTCTTAATCGGATTTTGTATAATGGTTAAACGCAGGCTACTAGAATTTATTTTTTAAAGTTTTGTTATTGTTTTTAATATGTGGGTTAAACCCTCGGATGAGCCTATACAGGTCTCGATCCTGAAATGTTGCTTATGTTAATTAATTATCCCTGTAATGATTACAGGTATTAGCTTTTCACTGTATGTTTATATGTTTTATAGTAATAAAGTGTAGTGTTTCGATACTTGTATAATCGATATATTATAATTTATGTTGAAATGGTGATGAAGGTTTTTATGTTAGGCCTGTTCAGAATTGATTAGAGTTTTCTATACTCCACTAAGTATATTATTTGTATTGAGTGACTTTTAATTACTACTATGTGGAAACTATAATATTAATAGAAATTACTGTGTTATAGTTATTAGAAAGGTTTGTTTGCAGGAAGACTATAACCTATGTAAAACAAAACTATGAAATGTTAAATAGTATTTGTTTTTCAAAATGTTAATGCTACAGTTTAAGGGTTGCATCAATGTTTAGTATAGATATATGATGTATAAGTGCATACTCTGTTCTTATTCCAAGCTATATAAATATATGATTACCCTATATTGATGTTGATAACTCTAAGGTATGAAGCTTTCGATTTATATTTTGAAGATGTATTTAACTTCTAAAACAACTCTTATTCAACAGAGAACAAAAGATGATAAAAAAATCAAATCTGAAAACAACATTTATTCTGCAATCATATCTATTCTAAGTTAATTAAATACTTCCTGTACTAGAGTACATCACCTTAGGGTGAAAGGAAAAATTTAGGAAGACATTTCATCTTCAATCATTCATCTATCTAAATATGATCATTCATTCTGGTACTCAAAAATAGTTTTAACAATACAACAATCTAACCTTTTCTAACCTGCTTGATATATATATGAGTTACCCATAGAAAACTTTTAAACATTCAAACAGTTTCAGAAATAGATAAACAATTTACAGAAATGAAATGAAATAAACAAGTAGAACCTGATAACTTGATAGGGTGGACAAACACCCAAAGAAGCCTGTTCCTCCCAACCTTCTCCAGAAGAAGCAGCCAAATCACTTGCTCCCTTGGACCCCCGAGCCTGTTTACTGAACCACTAGGAAGAAGAATCTATGTAGAAGCAAGGCACTCAGTTGTACTTCAACAATCAATGGAGATTTCCATACACCTCACATATGTACTTCAACAAACAATGGATTCTTGGATACATATCAAAACCTCTGCACTTAGTAGGAAAACTTTGCACTCAACAGAAATAAGACAGACTTACATTGCAACTCAAAACATAGCTTCCCCTCATCGAATCTCTTGTGTGCATACAACAGAACCACAAGGTAAATTTTCTTGTCAGGAAAAGTGTGAGCCTCTGCTCAAATTCGATGGCTTATAAAAGATTCCTAGGTCTTTTAGTGGTCAGTTTTCAATAAATGAGCCTCAAGCTCCAGTTCCACATTCCAGGGAACTTGACCATAATTTAAGGGAGTTGTCCCATAACAATAGCTAGTTACTGAGTTCATGATGTTGCCACTTGTCCATTGCCTTCTACCCCAGATTCCATTCATCCTAGTGGGTCGGTAAACACTCTTTCAATAGTCTCTTTGGGTGAGTGTCCTATTTTATTTTATTAAATAATATTATTATGCGTTTACAGTCATCCTTGACCAATTGATCAAATATTAAACTTTATAATAAAAGTTAAGACAATGTTTTTCCTCAAACCTAAAATGTCTCAAGTATTGGGTATGTTACAGCCTGGTCGACGATTTTGCAAATTTGACCCCAATGTGCAAAAATTGCACACTCCCTTACTGAGCAAAACCCTAGTTTCCATTATTGACCTACAAGATGACACCTGGGCCATGGGATTGGAAGAGAGGGGCAGTCCTAGCACTATCCGTACGTCCTCAATCCAACATAGTCGCTGTTTTGTCGATTCGAGCCACGATCGTCATTCTATGGCTCGTTCTATCTCGCATCCAAAAGGCCTTCACGGTCACCTACTGAATACCTACCCGGGGCATAGAATTCCAACCGTGCAACAAAACCGGGTTCCAGGGAGTCTTGCAAGTGTGTCTAGGAAGGTTCCAGCTGGGAACGCTAGCCATAAGTGCCTGGTCGACGATTTTGCAAATTTGACCCCAATGTGCAAAAATTGCACACTCCCTTACTGAGCAAAACCCTAGTTTCCAAAATGGACATACAAGATGACACCTGGGCCATGGGACTAGAGGAGAGGGGCACCCCTATCACTATCCCGACGTCCAGAATCCAACGGAGTTGACAGTTTTTTTATTCGAGCTACGGTGTTCATTCTATGGCTCGTTTCGTCTCGCATCCAAAAGGCCTCCAGGGACACCTGTTGGATACCTACTAGGGGCATAGAATTCCAACTGTGCAACAAAAATGGGTTCCGAGGAGTCCTGCAAGTGTGTCTAGGAAGGTTTCAGCTGGGAATTCCAGCCATAAGTGCCCGGTCAATGATTTTGCAAATTTGACCCCAATGTGCAAAAAAAGCACACTCCCTTACTAAGCCCTAATCATAAACCTCCAAGGGATGTATGCCTATAATCTTAAAAGGATCAAGCTTGAGCCAAGTTGTCCTCCCTAGACTTCATATATCCTCCTAGGTGTGTTTTCATGAACCATAGTTAATTCCTCCATGAAGCTAATTACAAATAAAAGAGCGTGATATTGATGGTATGAGAAGGAATAACTCCTTATTCTATATATCATTGCAATTGGTGGTATCCTCTAGTGTTGACATCCAAAATCATTTTAGGTGTTAGCGCCGCTCTCCATGCGTTCTACTAGGGAAATGGCCTTAGTGTTAGGACAAGATATTAGTAACCTTAGTGATCACAGGTCTTCACAAATGTGAAAGAGAGGTGATTCAATTTCGCTCAAGGGGGTCATTTCTCGTCCGAAGACTCTCGGGCATGCATGGCCATCGTGGACATATCCACAATGATGACTTACACCTGTTGGATCTGACAGAATCCAAGTCCGCTCGCCAGTTTGGGTTCCCTGCTCTCAGAGCAAATCCTCAAAGTGTCCCCAAATGGCCCTAGGGTGCCAGACCAAGATGCCCGCAACACCCAAACCATGGCTTGGATCGCGAATCCGTTGATTTCAGTGGCTCCAAGATGCCGGGTTTCAGCTAGGGGACCCCCCACAGCGTGTCGCCAACCCCCAAAAATGATGCTATTGTGCCATCTCTGGAGCTAGGTTTTTGCTTAGTGAAGGCCATGCAATCTTGCTTAAGGGGTTCATTTCTCGTTCAAATAATCCCGGGCATGCGTGGCCACCGTGGACACGTCCATAATGGACTCTTGCACCTGTGGTAGCCAATGGAATCTAGGTACGCTCGACATTTTGGGTTTCGTGCCCCCAGAGCCATTCCTCAAAGTGTCCCCGAATGGCCCCGGGGTGCCTGACCAATATGCCCGCAGCCCCAAACCATGGCTTAGTTGTGAATCTGTTGATTCCGGTGGATCTAGGACATCGGTTTTCAGCTAAGGCCCCCCCCACAGCATGCCTCGAAGTCCCAAAAATGGTGCCAATGTGCCATCTTCGAAGCTAGGGTTTTGCTCAATGAAGGCCATCCCAATCTTGCTCAAGGGGGCCATTTCTCATCCGAAGGCTCTCGAGAGTGCATGGCCATCGTGGACACGTCCGCAATGGACATATGCACATGTGGGAGATGACGAAACCCCGATCCGCTCACCGGTTTGGGTTTCGTGCCCTTGGAGCAAATCCTCGAAGTGTCCCCAAATGGCCCCGGGGTGCCGAACCAAGTTGCCCCGAGCACCCAAAACGTGGTTCAAACACGAATCTGTCGATTCCGTTGTATTCGGGACACTTGGTTTCAGCTAGGGGAGCCCCCAAAGTGTGCCTCGAAGTCTTGAAACGGTGTCAATGTGCCATCTTCAGAGCTAGGGTTTTGCTCAGTGAAGGCCATGCCAATCTTGCTCAAGGGGGCCATTTATCGTCCGAAGGCTCTCGGGCATGCGTGGCCATCGTGGACACGTCCAAAATGGCCAAGTGCACCTATGGGAGCTGACAAAACCCAAGTCCTCTTTCCGGTTTGGGTTTCGTGCCCCTAGAGCAAATCCTCAAAGTGGTCCTGAATGACCTGGGGTGTTGGACCAAGATGCCCGCAGCACCCAAACTGTGGCTCTGATCGCGAATCCATCGATTCCGGTGGATCCAGGATGTCGTGTTTCAACTAGCCCCCCCCCATAGTGTGCCTCCAATCCCCGAAAATGGTGCCAATGTGCCATCTCCGGAGCTAGGGTTTTGCTCAATGAAGGCCTAGCTAGGGTTCATTGAGCAAAACCCTAGCTCCGGAGATGGCACATTGGCGCCGTTTTTGGGGGTTTTCAGCATGCTATGGGGGAAAGCCTAGCTGAAACCCGACATCCCGGATCCACCAGAATCGACAGATTCGCGATCCGAGCCACGGTTTGGGTGCTACGAGCATCTTGGTCTGGCACCTCGGGGCCATTCGGGGACACTTTGAGGAATTGCTCCGGGAGCACGGAACCCAAACCGGCGAGCGGAATTGGATTCCATCATCTCCCACAAGTACCTATGGCCATTTTGGATGTGTCCACAGTAGCCACGCATTCCCGGGATCCTTCAGACGAGAAATGGTCCCTTTGAGCAAGATTGGCATGGCCTTCACTGAGCAAAACGCTAGCTCTGAAGAAGGCACATTGGCATTGTTTCTAGGACTTCGAGGGATGTTGTGGGGGGGGGCCTAGCTGAAAATCGACGTCCTGGATCCACCGGAATCGATAGATTCATGATCGGAGCCACGATTTGGGTGTTGCGACCATCTTGGTCCAGCACCCCAGGGCCATTCGGGGAGACTTTGAGGATTTGCTCCGGGGGCACGAAACCCAAACCGACGAGCGGAACTAGGTTCCATCAGCTCCCACAGGTGCATGTTTCCATTGTGGACATGTCCATGCTGGCCACACATTCCTGGGATCCTTTGGACGAGAAATGGCCCCCTTGTGCAAGATTGGCATGGCCTTCACTAAGAAAAACCCTAGCTCCGGAGATGGCACATTGGCACCATTTCCGGGACTTCGAGGCATGCTATGGGGGGTCCCCTAGCTGAAAATCGACATCCTGGATCCACCAGAATCCACGGATTTGCAACCAGAGAAATGGTTTGGGTGCTGCGTACATCTTGGTCTAGCACCCCGGGGCCATTCGAGGACACTTTGAGGATTTGCTCCAGGGGCACGGAACCCAAGTCATCACATTTGTCAGACAAACCTTCATAGTGAACTATGAGTTTTCCATATTGTATTTGAAGGGAAACGTAATACCATGAATCATCACCATTTATAGGCTGAAACTCAAGACCGCTGGAAACAGTCCTCAAATGGCGGGTGTGGGTCATACTGATTTGAGAAACTAATTGAGGGAAAACACAGTGAGAATCTGAGACGGTTGGATAGTGAAATGCATGCAGATTGAATGAAGAGTGGGTGGCGAGATAAATGGTTGTGGGATGTCGTATGAGAGGAAATGGAAATGGGAATTGATTTAAAAGGTCAAATTAAATTTGCACGGTGGTGATAAGCTACATTTGTGTCTTCCATTGTCAGTTGCACTTCAAGCTTAAAGGTGGTAGCCTTGGGACTAGACATTGTAATTTATAGTTATATATGTATTGCTAATTTATCACAAGTAAAAGATAATTTTGTTGAGTGATTTGACATCATCATTGAATAAGTTAATGGTTGTTTTACTATTGCTATAATTGTTGTAAGAGTGAGTTTTCAGATTTGGTTTATGCATGATAAGTTTTCAATGCAACTAAATCTAATATAAGAACTAGGATATTTTTGTGAGGGTCCATGCAAATTCACTAAAGCACAAAAGTGATTGTGACATAGGATTGATTTACATTAGATGTGTGTGATATCCATCGATGGAGAGTAGAGTTGAGATTTTTTGTGTGCCCATGGTTGAGGGTCTAAGAGTATGTGAGATAATTGGGAGCCCCGAGTAAAAGGCCTCACAAAGGAAAATTCCAAGTAATTTGGAGAAAGTGAAAAATTAGGTCAAAAGTTGAGCATCTTGTTCTAACACTAAGATCATTTCCCTAATAGAATACATGCAGAGTGGAGATAATGCCTAACATGATTTTGGGTGCTATCAATAGTGTTGTCTTTCCACGTACTTGTGTAATGTGACATGGCTACTATTTGTAAACCCTAAGAAATAGAATCATGCTAGTGGCGAGAGCTTGATTGACATAGGGTTAATGAGCTTGATTGATGAGGACTTCTTATCTATCGTGGAGATTATAGGGTTAATGAGTAAACCCTAGGAGTTAGATTTTATGGATCACAAAGATATAACGAGTGGATAAGATAAGGGAAAGATAGACATGTTGGATGTTCTTGTAGAGATTTCTCTTGTGCGATGCTAGAGTACTTGTGTGATGTGAAATGCATATGGTATGCATGAGATATCTCACATTAACATGTCCATGTGCTCTTGCATGTACCCCAACGTTCCAAGAAAAATAAATATTTATATTTATATAATCATAAGCCATTGACACCATTGAAATATGAGATCATGGTAGTGGAAGAAGTTGCAGAGGTGTTAGAGGCCTAAATATTGAAATAATTCAATACCAACATAAAGCATCTCATTCTTATCACCAACCAAATGCATATTAGGGTTTGACGCTAGAGTATAAGACCTAGGGTTTGAGGATTGAAATACCAAGATGGACATTTAGACTTGGATTCTATAAGTTGAGTTCTCTAGTGGTGTACTTGTGTGACGTGACATGGGTAGGGTTTTTAAGCCCTAATAAATATAATCATGCTAGTGGGGAGACATTGATTAACATAAGCTTGTTGTTGAAGCCAATGAGGGATTCCTAGAGACTAGTGTTAGATTAGTGTTTCTAGGGCTAGTTTAGGTTTCTAGAACTAGATTAGGTTTATAGTATTCTAGCTTAGTTTTCTAGTATTAAATTAGTGTTTCTAGGGTTAGTTTAGCTTTCCAGGATTTCTAGGGCTAGATTAGGTTTGTAGGGTTATATTAGTGCTTCTAGGGATAGACTAAGTTTCTAGGGATATATTAGGTTTCTAAACATTAATGACAAAGGGTGAAATGATGACATAGCAGATGCAAAAGATGACATGAAGGCCAAGCAATGGACAACACATTAATGACAAAGTGTTGATGACTCGACAAAGAAGCATGCCAAGGTAAGAAAGATTGATAGGATGACAAAGGAGTATGACAAGTGGTCAAGTATGACAAGGACAACAATATGATGATGCAAAGATCACCAAGTATGACAAGGAAAACAATATGATGATGCAAAGATCAAGCAAGCATGAGATCATGTCAAACAAGCATGACAGATGTTGTTGACATGCATGATGAGGATGACTTGTTGACATGGAGGAAGCATGACAAATGTTGTTGACTAGGAAAAAAAGCAAAGTGAATTTGGCAAGCATGACAAGTGTTAGTGACATGTAACTAAGTATGTATGTATGTATGTATCTCTATGTATCTCTATGTATGTATGTATGGAAAAGACATGTATGTATGAATGTATCAACAAAAAATGCATGTACCAACAAAATAACATAAAACTACACATACCTCGATGTAGAACATAACATTCTTTGATGCAATTCTTTCTCTTATGTAAATTTGACTGGCCTCATTCAATAAATCGACCTGGATCCTCTCTGTTGCTAATTGTTTCCATCAATTTCTCGTGCTTTGAATGAGGAAGGGAGTAGCATACCTTGGTTGAGCTCTTGCTTGACATTGTCTGTAGATGGATGTTTGTGCCAACGATCAAATTTGTGAAGTGATACACCACTGAACCTAATTTGTAATCCATGAATACATGCCTACTAGTATTTCTTGACTTCCCATCTAGTGTAAGATATTCCCCCTTAACCACCATCGAGCCAATAGGAAATTCAATGCCTTCATCGTTGGTTAATGATCCATAGAGGGTTTTCTTACCTTGGATGCACCATTCCAACCAATAATTCGTGCCCCATTCATTGTCTTTCGAGGAAACAACTGCATATATGTGTCCTGGTTGTACAAGATCTGAGATATGGTCGTAGTCTGTCGAAATCGCTGACTGACCTTCCTCTAACTGGGTTGTTTCAACAACTACACGTTGGTCTACTGCAAGTGACACATGATCCCATTCATCAACCCAGTCCATGCATTCGCATTCATCCCATTCGCCACTGCTGCAAGGGCTGCAAAAGAAAGCAAGCTTTCACGTCCATATTTTAAATAAGGGGTTGTTTGAGCTTTGAACTGAATGAAATCACGTGTTCCTTGTACTGCACCGAAATTATAGGAATGCGATCAATCTATGTCAACCACTCGCCAAAAATTTCTTACCACACGTCCTGCCATTGATTATGTTTGTTGATCTATTGCTTGGTCTGATATTGTTGTAGAGCACCATTGAAGTATGGATTCTACATCTCAGATATGAGGTTCCATGTCAAACCTCATATCTTCCCTTCGTAGTACGGTCTTGATGCATGCACCAACCCCATCATGCTTTCCTTTTTTGTGCCCGGTCTCAAAATAGTTCCAAATATGCGACACATTATAAGTCTTATGCAAAATACTCATCCATTGGAATACTCAGGCATTTTTGAACTGGTCCGCACAACCATCCGGCCATATCCAATGCTGATCCATCTGTATATATCTCTCCTTCAACTGATCATAGAAATTTGAAAACAATGTTGCACATAATGCAGATCATGGGTTCTATCATCACTTATGTAAAAGTTTGTCTCCTTCAGTATTATCCTCTTGTCATTGCTTCTCTTTGGCCCATGCCTATACATAATATGTACCATGATGTTGGCTTGGTCTGAATGGTAGTATTGACTATTGATTTCATTTTGTGGTTGAAGGGTGTAATTTTTTGCAAAATCCACAATTGACACTATGGTTCCAACAAGAAATGTGTCCCTGCATTTTTTGTACTACTCATCTTGCCATCATGCTACATGCACTTGTTGAACATACAACTCTTTTTTCTTGTAGAACTCCATCAAGAAGTCACATACCAGTACCTATTACCATGAAAACAAGGGAAATATTACAATGTGGCCTTTGGAAGAATGTATATGTCATAAATTGAACGCGTAATATGAAAAATATGCAATATTCATTTGTACCAGTGACTTCACTAATGCAATATTTTTACTTTCCTTGGCACTGTCTAATTGATAGGTTACGTACTTGAAGCTCTGCATCTCCACGCCCATCCTACCAAATTCGTGCTCCTTGCTTTTATGCACGGGGGCTTCACTAGAAGGCAATATAATACCATGTTCATTCATATTGCGGTATTAAATATTCATGAAAACCTAAAAATTATATTGCTTGTATATTAAGGGGCAAAGGGTTTTTTTAATTTAATGTAACAATACAAAAATACTTTGGGGTCTTTTTTATATGGGCGGTAGACAAATATCCTCCAAATGGAGATGGCGGGATCATGGCCGGATGAGAAAACGGGTTGAGGCAAGGCTCATGCTTACCAGTATGCAGGGAAATCGCGTCTTGATTCATGCTTGAGGCCAAGGGGTTTCGTGGTGAAGTGGGTTTCAAGTCGATCATAGTCGAGAGGCAGTGGTCATTGACAGCCAATTGTTAACAATAACACTTAGCCAATTGTTACCAATAGCCTTGGGAGGCTCTAAGCCTCCAGGGCATGTTATAGGCCCTCGATAGGCCTTGGGGGCTTGAATAACCAACCAATCGTGCCTATTACAAGTCTTGGGAGGTTTAGTCAACCTCCTAGAGCTTGTTACAGGCCCTGGGGGCTTGGATACCTTGCCCACAAGAGGCTTAGTCAGCAATTGGGGAACTGTAACATGCAATCTAAATGTTGTATTATGTGCATTGGCTCTAGTGACATACAAGAAGTGATCTCCTATCTCTTCATTAGACCATTAGATGTTGAAATTCATAATGATATGTGGTTGAGTAATTGCATTGTGGGTGAAGTAATGTGCATCCACAATATACATCGAAAGAAGCAAGGTGAATTGTAGAATGCATGTGGGGTCATAAGAGGGGTATCATATCAATATACTAGGTAGAAATATAAAAGGGTATACAAAATTTTAATGAAAAAATTGATACATACAATATCTAGTGAAAATAGGGGTTCTTTTAAATTGGGAAGGCATATTGGGAGGGGGTTAAAAAAAAAGATTTTGGAAGGTATTTTCCAATATTTAGTGAAATTAGGGGTATTGTTTCATATGCCACGAACGAACGTGCTATGATAGAGGTTTATTGAGTAAAGCCCCCGTGCTTTCATGAATGCAACGGTTCAAAAGAGAAAACCCACTGAACCTAGAACATGTCCCATATAGACATGATTTTTCGTAATATTTTTGTCCTTCGGGCCTTGGACACATGGTGTTGTGGATAAAGTCTCTTGATGCATTCGGTGGTAGTATGGATTCATTGTAGCCCTGCACAATGTTAGTATGCAAATCACAAAATATATGTTTATATGTGTCATAATAATATTCATATTCTACGTGGTATCTACAAAAAAAGGTGTTCTGATCAATGCATATACGAATGCACCATGGTTTGCATTTCTCAAAGGACCTTTGGCCCATGTTCAATTGTGTGTGCTCATTCCTGAATCTCTCATAGAGTTCAGTCTGTGTGGTGTCAAGGAAGTGTTTAACATGGGGTTCACGTTCAGTAGAACCTTTTCTCAGCTTTAGCATGTCTCTTTGGTTTCATGAAGGTCTAGTATGATCATGCCAAAATTTTTGTACTAACTCCTTAACAGCATCAATTAGCTTCCTATCTGCATGAGGAAACCTACCCACAAAAGCCCAACAATCATTTCCACCCGGAGTGTCAATATTTTCTCTTCTAACAAAGTAATTTTTAATAGTTTTTATATTTAATTTGAGTTTGTGAGAAGTGTGTGCTAGCAGGAGACGTTTCCTTGTGGACTTGCTTACAACCGATTCCGCTAAAACACGACGAGCCACACAAATATATTTTGTATGAGACATATTCCCAATCGCATTAAATGCAAATTGGATATTTCTAACAATATGACTGCTAGCCTCTGAACTTTTAACTATATTTATGCCCAAAATTCTCCTAACAACAACTAAACAATGTGACTTTAACAAATATAACAATAATTGGCATTTACCTACATCACCTTTGGATTCAAAATATTCCTTGACAATTTTGCTGCATTGCCATTCGATAGTACATTTTGGCAACTTACCTTCAAGCCCCGACATAGCACTTTCATCCACATGAATACGTCTAGGAGTTCTTCTTCTTGCACTGGACAGTTGAGGTAGGGAGGGTGGACATGAGACATGAATACCAGATCTTGTTTGTTGTGGTGCTTCGTTCACATATTGGGCCATAATGGGAGTGTGGTCGACATGGTTGTGGTCTTCTTGGGGAGATTGCAAATTAAGCAAGGCTTGTATGTCCATCTCTACACATGCAGCATCTCCCAATATTCCTGTGTCATGAGGAACTTCAGCATGACTTGTTGATGGATTGTTGGTTAGAGATTGTGTTGATGTTGGAATTTGAGTTAGGTCTATTGGACGTGACTGCTTTACCTGTGGTTCTAAACAAGAGGTTGTCATGTCAACAACTGTGTTAGGATCAGTGGGAGGATACGGGGCAATGACAGGACCATGTCTCACTCTTTCCATTCCCAACCTGGCGTTTTCTATTAAGTCATTGACCTTTTCAATGGGCATATTCCTTCTATATTTTTTTGTTCTGTTGCGTGAGTTTCCCATCTCCAAAAGTATCTTTAACAAAACTATCAGGCCTATCCCTGCAAAAGAAACAACAAATAAGATATTAGTTTCATTATACAATGAACTTGACACATTCCAACATAACTTACCACTTTACAAATTAACACATACAACTACAGACTATGTTGGTTTATTTGTGTTCGAATAAACGTCATTATCCCTTACAATTCCAATCAATATAGATGATGGTTGGTCAAGTGTAGAGTGGAGAAACTAGTGTCTTTCCTAGCCATGAATTCATAAAAATTATGGTAGTAACACCCTACCACAGAGATGGCTAGAGATACCTTGGGAATAGTTTGATAGTTTTTCTACATCAAATAAGATAGAGAGAATAAGTTTACTAATTACACAATGAGGAGGTTGAAAATTCCCCCAAGGAAGGAGAATTCAACGACGTAGAGGCAAGTAATTAAGCTCAAAGGCACAATATTAAAGAAACATTACGATAAACATAGCATGAAGATGAGAGCATGGAGAAAATTTCATGAACTAATCAATATGGACCCTCTCCCATGATTGCTTCTTAGGATTTTATTCAAATTGAAGAGGCTCAAGAGAGAACCTCATCATAGATGGGAATGTGTGGGGGAGGAATAGTTTTATAGTTTATGCTATAGGTTTTGCTATGGTGTACACAATGTGTAAAAGATGGAGGTTTATTAAACCATTTATTTGTATTTTTTTCAAATGAAAAAGAGTTTATGCTAGAGATGCCTTGGGAATAGTTTGATAGTTTTTCTACATCAAATAAACATAGCATGAAGATGAGATCATGGACAAAATTACATGAACTAATCAATATGGACCCTCTCCCATGATTGCTTCTTAGGAGTTTATTCAAATTGAAGAGGCTCAAGAGAGAACCTTATCATCGATGGGAATGTGTGGGGGAGGAATAGTTTGATAGTTTATGCTATAGGTTTTGCTATGGTGTACAATGTGTAAAAGATGGAGGTTTATTAAACCATTTATTTGTATTTTTTTCAAATGAAAAAGAGTTTATGCTAGAGATGCCTTGGGAATATTTTGATAGTTTTTCTACATCAAATAAACATAGCATGAAGATGAGAGCATGGACAAAATTTCATGAACTAATCGATATGGACCCTCTCTCATGATTGCTTCTTAGGATTTTATTCAAATTGAAGAGGCTCAAGAGAACCTAATCCATACCATCCTTGTGTGAAATCAAATATATTCATGGTAATAATTATTGGTTTACATTGCATACTTCATCTTGTCTAGTGTTCATATGAGTTTTTTGAGATGTGAACTTGGGAATTCTTCTTGTCAAATTCATTGTTGTCTATGCATGGATATTGCTGTAGGCATATGATAAAAACAAAAAGGCATGGGAGAATCCCAAATCTTGTGAATGAAAAGAACTATTTACAATTCACCATACCTATAGAAATGATCTCCACTTGCAATGGAAACTGGTAGCTTGAATGTATCCACTAGATTCCAAGACCACTGAAGATGTTTGCTAGATTCCAAGGGTGATTTTGTGTCCAATAGATCAATGAGTGTCCAAAATATCAATGAGTGTGAGCCAATAAGCAACCTGTAAGAGCTTGAAACCCGCGAAAGAAAGAAAACTCGTGTTTTTTTGGTATCGACATCAAATTTTTTTGTTCAATACTTGTCACGACAAAATATAGGTATGGGATGGAGGGGAAATGGAATAAATCCTAAGTCAACTGGAGCCTTCCGACTCACTACATGTTTGAGTCTCGACAATCTACCTTTTAAATTGAACTAGAATAACAAAAGAAGTTTGTTAATGGCTCGATTTGCAAAAAATCTAGATACATGAGTAATTAAGAGCTCGAGGCTCTAAAATTCGATGTGTTTTTTACCAATCCATGTTTTGGTGAATTCATAGTCATTGGCATGAAATTTAAGTTATTTAATGAAATAATTAATGTATCTACCTCTATGTCGAAACTGTTTTCCATGCTGATGTGGTCCACTGCCCTCCTTGTTGTCTTACCAAAAGGCATGAGATTGAGGAATAAGACTTAAAACTATGGACTTCACCATCAAAGAAGCCTTACAATCACATTGGTAAGGAGTGATAAGAAGATCACAACAATCCAACATGTCAAATCTCAGATGTTAGTGTCAATTAAAGACTTATATGGTAAATTTAATATAAGACTTACTTATAGCTGTCTCGGGAGCTTACTCTTTGCGTCTTGACACATTTCATAATTTATGGTTGTCTATGCACCTTGGCCCAATTGATATTGTAAGGTGAGGATGTGCATGCATAATAATCCTTATTTATGACTATGTGATGAGGATTTAAATGGAAGAGGATGTAAAGACATGTTATTTTTATATGTATTTTGGTGGCGATTTTCGAAGAGAAATGTGGTGATAAACCACATATGTTTGGAAGGACGGAGGGAGAATACATGATCATGATCATGCCACCCATCAAATTGAAGACAATTACTGAGCCAAAAATTGTTTTTTAAAATTTTATTAATAACCATTGTGGTACTTTGGTCCAAATGTTTTTTCTAACTCGTTGTTTCTCCATATTGTGTGCCTACTAACACCTCTCTATATCAATGCATGAATCAACCTCTGCTTGGTTTGTGGTTATAGTTGAATGCCATTATTTGTAGTTGCATGCCATTGATTATTGTTTAGAGTTTTCGTGAGTCTGTGACATTCATGCAATAAATGAAGTATTGTAGAGGAGGACTCATCAAAGAGGTAATTTGAATTTCATTTTGACAAAAAACATATTTTGTAAAGATCAAATGCCATGAATGCATCCTAAGAATACCATGCAAGACCATGTATATGTTGCAAAGCATTGAAAATCATCGAAGAATGAAAACAGGTTCCTCGAGATCTTATTGAAGCATATTGAGCTCAATTGAATTCCACTTGAGCCTTAATTGAAAATTCTAGACCTCAAGCGTCATCAATAGCACATAGAATCCATGACACTATCCCTCTACAGGGAGTCTTTTGCATATGAATTGAATATTGCTGCCATTATAATGTCTTGGGCATCAAGGATTTATCTTGGCTCCTTAACCATGGCTAGTGGAGGGAAACAAGAGCCTCCAACACTAACTCTTGCTTCTTAGGCACAAACACCATGAATGAGTCCCTGGACCACCACATATGAAATCTATAGGGTATCAGTCAACTTCAAGTGTGTTATGTGTGCCATGACTAGGTTAGTTGTGAACCAAAAATGGGTCTCAAGGTCTGACCAAGATATATGGAAAACAAGAAGTTCCTCATGCCTTAAATGAAGCTTCTCATGCTCAAGCACCATGAGCAATACCTACAACTCAAGAAGCTTCTTAGGATGTGATGTTGAATGCATCTTCAAACCACCACACATAACCCTTGTGGGGTATCTCTAGCAAATGTAGAGGGATACATATACCATGATTAGGCTACATTGCATGCCTTAAACAAGATGATGATGATGATGACGAAAATGATGATCATGACAAATATCGTCATCATCATTCTCCTCCTCCTCCTCCTCCTCATCGTAATCGTCGTCACCATCATCACTATCATCATCATCATCATCATATTCATCATCAACATCATATTCGTCGTCATCATCATCATCATAATCATCATCCTCATCATCCTCATCTTCATCATCATCATCATCATCATCAACATCTTCGTCATCATCATCATCATCATCATCATCATCGTCATCATCTTCATCATCATCATTCATCATCATCATTCATCATCATCAATGATGATGATGATGATGACGAAGATGATGATGATGATGAAGATGGTGGATGATGATGAATATGAGTACGAAGATGAAGATGATGATGATGACGATGACAAATATGATCATCATCACCATCCTCATCATCATCATCATCTCCGTCATCATCATCATCATCATCGGCATGATTCATCATCATCATCGTCATCATCATCATCATCATCCTCATCATCCTTGTCATCCTCATCACCCTCTTCCTCATCATCACCATCATCATCATCATCATCGTCCTCCTCCTCCTCCTCCTCCTCATCATCATCGTCATCATCATCACCCTCTTCCTCCTCCTCCTCATCATCATCATCGTCATCATCATCACCCTCTTCCTCCTCCTCCTCATCATCATATAATTAAAAAATAGATAATATATTGTGAAATTGAAATCTAATGTTTAATTTAAAATAAAATAAGTGTCAAATTAAAAGATTTTATCATCTATTTTTTCAATATATTACATATGTTTTGTTTCATTATGTTCTTATTCTAATAAGGTGTAGTCTAGATATTGGTTTTTTTAGATTATAATTTTTTTAGCTATAAAAATTGCATAATGGAGATGCTATAAAATATTTAAAAGTGTTCCAAATTTTAATTTTACAAAAACCTTTTTAAAAAAAATCCAAACATAGAATAAATAGATTATTATTATTTTTTAATAAATTAAAAATAATTTTAAACTTTTTATTGTATCAACCTTATCGTCTAGATGGCATTGAAGACATTTATGAGCAGGTGCCACTTTTAACCTAATAGAACGAACTAGATCAGCGAGAACAAGAAAATAGTCGGTGCGACCTGAGTTTGCGACGACAGTTGCTATGCTACAACATACGTGTTATTCGCGACAAAAAGCAATTAATCGAAGCTGACACTAACGCTACGAGATATTCATCCACAACAACTATCGCCGTTAGCAAAAAAACTGAACATCATTCCCGAGGCCTGTGGAAGATTTATAAGTCTGAGATATATGGCTGGATAAACTCGAATTTATCTACATTCTGGTGGACAATCAGAGACACAAGTCTGATTTTGGAGGTGGATTTGTAGGCTAAGAGAGAGTAAACTGGGAAAAATGAGCCTGGAGAAACAAATTAGGAGACCGGCTCCTTGTGACGATCCAAAAGAAAAGCCAGAGACGCTAACCTATGGGATTGTTTTTGGGGTTTGTGGAGAGGTAGCAGAGCATCCCATAACTCCCAAGGATGCTGCTTTGATGCAAAGTGCGGAAGCCCATACCCTCGGCCAGAATCAGAAGGGTGGTGCTGCCTCCGTCATGCAATCTGCGGCTGATGTCAATGAGAAATCTGGTAAGATTAATCGAGACGAGGGTAAGCTGGCCGGAGGTAATTTAGACATGGAGGTCACTAAAATCTCTGTCACTGGTCATCTGCTGGAGACAGAGTACGTTGGTGGACAAGCTGTTCGTTCAAACCTTAAGTTTATGCCCACTGATCACAAAATTGCAGCAAGTGAAGCCATTACTATTGGTCAGCCTGCAAGCTCTTCTTATAAACTCTGGTTTTCTTTTCAAAGTGTCTATATCTACTATTGAAACCTCAATCCTTATAAAATAGGTTATAGTATAACCCAACAATATGTAACCCACTTAATTTATATTTTGCAGGGCAGGCTCTTCAAGCAGTTGTTTTGAAGGCAGGTGAGAAGCCAGTAGAGGAGAGGGATGCCCGAGCCATCCAATCTGCTGTAAAGCGGGCGACTGGAGTACCTGCTTCAAACAAAGGAGGTCTGGCTGCAACTGCTCAAGCTGCAGTGGACCTCAATCCCCGTCTGCATGAATTCGCCCAGATAACTCTCGCTGACGTTCTGGTGGTATGATCCTTATTATTTTGTGGGAGGAGTAAGCTAAATTATAAACCATTTGCATCAATATAGATCATTTGCATTAATATTTGGTTTGCATTAATATTTGGTGAGTTTTCTTGTCAAATGGCAAGAACTATCAAAACTACTGGAACTAAGTTTTAGATTAGTTTTAGTTTTAGATTGTTGAAATTGTATAATCTAAATACCATCTAAATAGAGTAAACCATTTGCATCAATAAGATTATCAAAATGGTAGTTTTAGATTATTCAGTGAGTTTTTTTGTCAAATAGCAAGAAGTATCAAAACTACTGGAACTAGTAGTTTTAGATTGTTGAAATTGCATAATCTTTAAAGTAAATCATTTGCATCAATATAGATCATTAGAACTATTGAAATGGTAGTATTAAAACTACTGGAACTATTAGTTTTAGATTGTTGAAATTGCATAATCTTAAATACCATCTAGAGTAAACCATTTGCATCAATATAGATCATTAGAACTATCGAAATGGTAGTTTGAGATTGTTGAAATTGAATCTAAATACCATCTAAATAGAGTAGACCATTTGCATCCATATAAATCATTTGCATGAACGAATATTTGGTGAGCTTTTTTTGTCAAATGGTAAGAATTATCGAAATGATTAGAAAAATGGTAGTTTTAGATTGTTGAAATTGAATATAAATACCATCTAATACCATCTAAATAGAGTAGACCATTTGCATCAATATAAATCATTTACTCCAAAATCATTACCAATTATAGCAATCCCAACCCCCAGCTCTCTTTCCCCTCAACCTGCACAACCCAAGCAATTGGGATCCCCTTCTATACTTAGCAGTCTCTCAGGTTGTCCCTCTTCTCTCAGGTTGTCCGTCTTCTCTCCAGGCTACAGCACAGGCTGGTCAGGAAGTCTTTATATTGGGATCTCAGGGATTATAAACTACAAAGCCTACATGGATTCACTTACATTTCATGGATATTTGGTGAGTCTTTTTGTCAAATGGTAAGAATTATCGAAATGATAGTTTTAGATTCTTGAAAGGGTAAGAATTATCAAAATTGTAGTTTTAGATTGTTGAAATTGCATAATCTAAATACCATAAAATAGAGAACACTAAATCTATTTCGACCATCAATACCGCTCCCAGTATTACTGATCCACCGGATCAGTTGAGACCAGTAAGGAAACAAGGTTCCTTTAGTATATGTATCTTCTCAACGTAAAGAGAACGAGATGCGCAACAACAACTATAGCTTGACGCAACCTTGAAACAAATATAGCGAACTATTTAAGGACCCAAAAGGAGTACAGGGCCTTCTTCTAATCAATAGTAAACCCAATTCATTAGGAGATAGAGGCATATATATAGGGGGTAGGTCTCCCTTATGTAATATCCTTGGCCTTATTTAAAGAAATATCCTTTGGATATAGGGAATAAATATATTTGCATCAATATAAATCATTTGCACCAACGAATATTTGGTGAGTGTTTTTTTTGTCAAATGGTAAGAATTATCGAAATGGTAGTTTTAGATCTTTGAAATGGTAAGAATTATCAAAATTGTAGTTTTAGATTGTTGAAATTGCATAATCTAAATATCCATTTCGGCCATCAATATCACAATTTGATCTTAGCAAATAATAGCACCTGATTCTATCAAAACTCATCTAAAAAATTGCTTTTATTTTGTGTTGAATTGCAATTTAGCTGTTGGGACGGACACAGCTGGCAAATAACATAGGTTTGACTTTTTGCGGTTGTAGAACCCATTTGTCAGGAAGGTTTTGAACCTGTCGAAGCACCTTTCCAGGCAACAGTTATCAACTGTACAGAAACCTTAAAAGAAATCATTCCACCAGCTCTACCTGTTATGTCAAAGCTCCTATAACCTGCCTTACCTGTTATGTCAAAGTTCCCATAACCTGCCCTACCTGTAGCTTAGCTTCTCTGGAGGACTTTTTTATCTATATTTCCATAATCCATCTTTCAGTTCTGACTCCTGAAGTTTATCTGATTTCGTTGCTTGCAGAATGCTCCAAATAATTTGCCAAGAGACAAAGTGGTGACAGCAGAAGACGCTGAGAAGGTTTTAGAGGTGGAGGCTCGGGCCAAACCTAATGAGCCTCCAACCCCAGGAGGGGTGGCGGAAGCCTTGATGGCAGGTGCTAAACTAAACGAGCAAATGGGGGCTGTTCATCCTTCGCGAACTACTTTATATCCAGCTGAAGACATCAGTGCAGAAGTGAGTCGACTCGATATCTCGGGGAGAGGTACCCCACCGGCAGAATATTTTTCTGCTGTTGATGAAGAAATTGGGCCATTCTCTGAGAGCAGAGAGCTTGGTAATGTGACGGGAGGTGCAGTAATTAACTTCGAAAGCAACATCCACTCGAGTAAATAATGCCGTTATTGTTGCGGACATCTGAAATATATACATCGACTCTACAGTTAGCATCCATCGTTAGAAATTTGGTAGACGAATGGAAGATTATAGTATATGTTTTGTAATTCTACTGAACTGTTTTGAATCAATATTTGATTCAAACTGCAATATCGTTAGGAACTTGGTAGATAAATGGAAGATTATTATATATGTTTGGTAATTCTACTGAATTGTTTTGAATCAATATTTGATTCAAAATGCAATTTTACTCATTAGGTTCTAAATTTTGAGAAAGTATCTCGGCCCTGTTATGTATAAGACTTTCAAAGACTTTCAAGTATGTGAATAGTTGGTAACTCCTTAATTCTCGCGCAAAAGCAAAGCAAAGCAAAGCAGACAGGAAAGGAAATTAATGTGTTGGGTTTATTTTTATGAAATTTTTAGATTTGGTTATGTATGTTTCTGCTAGTGATATTATTAGCTTTTTAGTTAAATGGTTTTTTTTCTAGTTAAGTTAAGAGTTATCTTATTTATTTTTGATATTCTTTTTTCTTTTATAATTGTTTATTTTGAATTTGGAATTAGTGCTATAAAATTCATATGGATGGTACATCTGCATTATCTTAGTGCAATCTTGGAAAAGAATAGATACTTGTCCACCCCAAATTCTAAGATATAAATACCTATTAATTATGGTAAATCACTTCATTGGTGATGAGAAATCTGATGCAAATTCAGAGTTGATCTTTTAAATTAACCATTCACATCATCTGAATATTTTATTTTTTATTTTTATGGTTTTCATCTTTGTTTCCAATCATAATTGATAATGTAGTAAACTGAACATGTAACGCCCCATATTTTGACTAGGCATGTTTATGAGTTAGACACCTTTCACTTTATTGCTTGTTATCTGTTTGACTTAGCTAGACAGCGTGAACTATATTTTCGGCATGATAGACATGATGATATGTTGCTACTGTGTTAATGATGTTACTATATTCATGCAGTTATTAAGTTATGATTATCATGAAATTCTTTTATTTCATAATGACAGTGTATGTTTGATAATCGTCCTGGAGGAAATGTGATATATATATATGATGTGGTAAATATGCTGTGATCGATTTAATGATTTTATGTGATGAAATAATTGATGCTGACAATATGGATCAGACAATGATAGAATGTAAAATATATGGTGTTGTACGTGGATGCCATCCTATGATGAAATTGATAGAACTGTTATATTCCATACATACCTGTGATGAAATTGTGACGTGAAATAAAATGATGTTGATGATATGGATCAATTGGTGATCGAATGGAAATGCTTGTTATAAAAGGTGTATCTTGCGGAATACTAGCCTACAGGACACGAGGGCTATGGGATAGCCGGATACTTGATCTGATATACGGAGAAGAACCTATCCATGCAGTAAACCTTAGCAACCGAAATTGATGAAACGATGACATGGATTGATAATCTCGAGAGCAGCAGAGTATGATTTGATAAGGGCGTAGGCCCAGTATGTTGAGAGGGATGGATGTGTTTCCCACCCTATGTTCCTGTGATACCCGAGGTCGTGGGAGGGCCGTGCTGAGACACGCTCCCCATGTAGTTGTGATGACGATGGTCGGATGCCTGCTAGGGGAAGATAGGTCCACTGTTCAGCCGACGCTATCGCTCTCATGTTCTATGTGGTCAGGTCGATGAGTCCGACATCCACTGTTATACTAGCAGAGGAAGGATAGGGAGGATGTGGATGTAGGTTAGGATGGGAGGATATGATAGTTAGTACTGTTGAGGGTTGGGTATCCGTTGATTTTGAGTTAGTCGTAGTAGGTAGCTTTCCTTGTACCTAAATGATGGAACAAAGGTAATCATAAAAAAATAATGAAATGAAATCTTAAAGGTTAACTCATAAAGTAACCAATGATGTTTTAGTAATATTATGATGAATGTATACTTGTTCAATTTGCATAAAGTATTATTAGTATTAGTTAGCTGATATGCATAGGAAGTATGACGTATGTTTATAGTACATGTCCGTCTTGTGCATACGCTGGCCATGCATGCACATTATGCACATGCGCAATAATATTGGTTAACAACATACTTATCAAGATGTAACAATGTTATAAGTTATCATAGATAACTCAAATAAGTATTCAGTGAATGACTTAATCAGTAAAAGATCATCAAGTTTTAATGTGTAAAATAAGTTAATTAGTCTTGTATGTAACATAGTGATGAACAGTTAAAATAAGTGTCATTAATCGCAAGTATCCTCAAGTGAATGTGACTTCAATATAAAGAATAACAGTTAAACGTTAATACTAGAAGAGTGTGCTATATAATTCTTGATCATGATTAAATAAACTATTACGTATATTTCATTAATTATACCTAGAGGTACTATGTTGACACTTATCCATTAAACAAATAAATATTTTAATTACTATTCACAATTTAAATTAATTACTATTATTATTAATTATTATTGTTATTATTATTACATTATTATTATTATTTAATTAATAATAATAATGACAATAATCCTTTCTATAGAGCATAGTGGATTGAATAAATTATTAAATAAATGATTCATTCAATTAATTAACGGATCCATTCCAAGTAAATAAAAGGGGTTTGTTAAATAAATTATTTAACAACTCCACTACTCGAGAGAAACTTGGGTGATTTAAAAATAATATATATTCCACCTTTTTACCTTAAAAAGGGGATGCATTAATGATTTGTACTTCCAAAGACCACGATAGCTAGGGCTGTGGAGTGATAAGGAAGTTTGACTTTATGAAGGAGGTGGATTCCTATAAAGAGGGGATTTAACAAAGTAGTAAGGGGGTTATTGTGGGAGAACTGTGAGGATTTTTGTGAAAAGGGAGGAATGCCAAGGAGGGGGTTAACTCGATGCCGAGGAGGGGGTTAACTCGAAGCTTTGAGGAGGTGGGAAACTCAAAAGAAAAGACTGAGGAGGGGGTTAACTCAGCAAATATTACCATTGAGCTATGGAAAGGTACTGAGGAAGGTGGCTGTCGGGATTATCGGTCTGTGGGCTTGGGGGCTAGGAAATCCGTTGATTCGATAATAGCTACTCGGCAAGGTGGACACATCATTTTGGATTGCTAAGGTAACCTACAGAACCCACTTGAGGAATCTTCTTACCTCACTGCAAATCTATAGGTCCAGGTATTTTACTGAGCTAGCTTGAATAAAAGGTATCTTTCTTTTATTTTCAAATTATGCATGTTAAAAGAACAGAGAGCTGTAATGAAGATTTAAGTTTATGTTTATTTAAATTGCAGAGACATGTAAACATTTAGATAATAGAGACATAGACTTTTCTAGTTATTTTTGTCAATAGAGCAATAATAGGTGGATGCGATCTTTGGTGAAATCATGATTTTCATTGTTCAAATTACAATTTTGATTATAGAAATAGATTTAGAATTTTTCAACAATTTCAACCAAACTAAAATTAGAATTTTAACAATTTCAACCAAATTTTGGCTGCACCCTAAAATGAGTATAAATTATTTATCAATGAGTAGATTTTAAACCTTTTAAAATATGTAAAACACTTTTTAATTTGATGATGATCATCTTTTAGTATAACTGATAAATGTAAAAACACTTTTGATTTGATGATAATCATCCTTAGGCTAAATGATAATTGATAACTATGACAAATTTAGATGGCTAAGAAATACGAAAGTAAAGGAGAGATGTTTTCACATAATAAAAAAGTATTAATTTAATTAACAAGACGAATTTAGATGCTAATTTTGGTAAAATCATGATTTTGTGGACATCCGATTTGTAATTCAAACAATGTAAACTTAAAACTGCAATTTCCACAATTTCAACCAAATTTTAATTGCAAAATCCACCCCAAAATGAGTACTAACCGGTATAATCAAGGAGATTACAAAAAATTCAGAATTACAGACCCAGGGATAAAACTTCAGAATTACAGACCCAGAGAGCAAGGCTGAGACAAAAAGGCCGGAAACATAGAAACACTACGGAACTGAACCGACTTTCATTTTCAAAAGCGTCTTAGCATGCGAGCAGAAAGAGAGCCAACTTTAACCAAAACAGCATGTCGAAAAAGACCTCCAACGACTGAATCCAGCAACAAAAACCAACGACGAAGAGCCGACTTGATCAGCGTGATGTACTCGGCTCCTGGTTCCTGGCCTCCTGAGGGATGTGGATGCAAAGTGCTTCTACCAAGGCCTCCAACGTGCATGTACTTTCCATATCATTCTGCCGATAAACTTTAATTCCTTCGATGATGTCTTTAATGTCCTTGACAATTTGCTCGCGAGATTGGATTTCCCGAGCTAGAAGGATTATGCATGCGCAGAAGGGGTTGGCAACAATCTGACGGCCTTGTTTCTCCTCGATCTCCTGCTGCAAGGAAATTTCCATATGACCAATATGGGCCTCTGTATCCACCGGAGTTTCTTCTAGGTAAATATGCGCCCAGTCAAAGTTCAGGGGGTGGTGATACTCCGGTGCGTTTCCCTGGTTGGAGGAGCCTTCAGTTATGTGCCTACCACTTTCCCCGAAGTTTCTGGAGGATCCTCGGCGGCTACATAGACGAATACGGGGTCCGTGATTCTTAAGAAGATGGTGCCAGTCGAGAAGGAAACTCCGCCCACTAACTGAAACCACTTTAAATGAAAGTGAAACAAACACTGCATGCCAATTCTAAGAATGGGGCAAGCTACTTTATCAATGAGGATTTGCCTGCATCCTTCAACCTTATGGGTTTTATAATCCTTAAGCCTGCAAGTGGATATGGTAATCATACCAAGCCTTGAATTCCCATTACTGAGCATGAAGATCTTTCCGTTCCCACCCGAGGTCTCCCATGCACGAAATGGTGTGAGCCTTCGAATCCTACTGTACCCGGTACAATCCCATCTGCTGAGATTATGACCAACATCTTTTCTGCACTTATTCCTTCTTCTCATATTGGTTTTTGCGATGCTCCCATCCTTCCCCTGAGTAATGGAAATGAGGTGAAAAGATTGGAAGGGACGAAGCATGCGTGGGAGTATCAACTGCCAAACTGCCAACCTACTCTCCACATGGAGAAATAACTCCGACTGTGTACGTGGAATCATTAGACGGATAATCATTATCAAGAGATGATCGTGGGGTTATGTGTGTCCTTACAACCTCTCTGCCATGTGCCTCTTCGCCGTTGCGGTAAGTGGAGCCGTCCTGGGGATTAAGATCAACGGCTGTGATTGAAAGGCAACGCCTTCTGGCCACGTGATCACATGCATCTTTGAGCATGACTGCTTCGAAGGCGGTACGCTCTCCAACACCTTTGTTGGCCAACTCATCCGCCAACTTGTTACCCTTACGACGCACATGCAGGAACTATATGGACAGGGTGGCAAGTAATATTTGCTGAAGCTGGGATAGTCTGCATTCCCATCTACAGTTGAGTGAAACTTTGGACACAACCGATCCTCTCTAGATATGACTCGCCATCGCAAGCAAGATGCTAGAATCACCCTCCACGAACAGAGGTAACCAATTCTGCATAATCGCCAATCTAATTCCATTTACCAGGCCTTCTAATTTCTGCTACATTAACTGTTGCTTCCCCCAGGTCGCCCCAGAAAACTCCAAGCACCTTACCAGAGTTGTTTCTGACTGCACCCCCGAAGCCTGCAGGACCTAGATTACCTTTGGCCGCCCCATCAAAATTGAGCTTATGAGTTCCAGGCGGAGGAGGTTGCCAAAAGTCGGGACTGAGGGCCTTAGCCTTCTTCTCACGCGGTTCTTCAGTACAAATTGGTAAGCTGAAAATCCCCCAAGCATTTAAAATTAATCTTTCTGCAGGATTCGCATTCCCCGCCTATGGGGACCAATGGTTAATATGTAAAGTTTCCTTATTATGAGCTTCCAGAATTAACCATATTGCGTCAATGCTACGTTGCTTTCCCTCGAAGATTCTTTAATTTCTTTCCTTCCAGAATTCCCATACCACGAGCCCAGGGAATAATTCCCAAATATGGTTCAAGAGTTCATTTTTAAAAGGTTGAGACTTCCAAGTTTCCAAGGAGAGGTTGAGACAGCCGCGGACTCGAGCGGTTGTTTTGAATCTTTCTTCTCCTCTGTCCTAGATTACATAGGCTATAGGGCATTCATTCAAAAGGTGATTGATAGATTCACTGTCTAGTAGGCACATACAACACCGAGAGGGGCCTGAAAATACCTTTTTCCATAAATTTTCCCAAGTTAGGATGCAGTGATGCACCAACATCCATCCAAAGGTGGCAATTTTCGGCCATAGGTGTTTTAGCCAAACCTTTTTCCATTTTTCCTCCTGAGTCATTCTATCATGAACCTCTAGAAGGGTGACCGCTTCTACTATGTTGAAATGCCCGGTGTTGGAGTATCCCCGTCGGATTTTATCTGGGCCATCCATAGTAGGGATCTGACACTTAAGAATATCCTCGTAGAAGTTATCCAAGTTCTCCTATGAATTCAAGGCTTGCCACCATTGTTTCGGCTTCCAGAATCTAACCTGCTACCCTTCCAGAGCTGGTTCCAAAAGATACCAAACCTTCTCCCATGGGCTACTCTGAAGATATTGGGTTAGCTCTTGGATATCCTATTTGTCTTCTAGTTTGGGACATTGTTGCCATGCATCCCTAAGAAAGGAGGCAAAAGCTCCATCTCTATTTCCCAGAAGTTGTGTCGTTGGACTAAACCCAGGTTTAACTGAGCCGCTTTCCATATATGAGAGTTCGGTGGTTCCTCCCCGTATCTAATAAGGTCCTATTTGGAGCATATTTCCTGTTCCAAAGAAGTGCCCACGGTTCCTCCCTGTGTGTAATCCAATTCCACCATATTTTAGCACCCATAACCTTGTTAACACTTAGCAGGTCCCAAAGACCCAGGCCTCCCAACCCTTTTGGAGTGCAGAGGATGTCCCACTTCACCAAGGCCCATTGCTTTGGTCCTGGGTGCCCCCCGATAGGAAGTTCCTCTAAAGATTACAAATTTGTTTTAGGACTGCTTTTGGGACAGCCAACACCGAGAAAAGGTAGACCGACATGGCTTGGAGTACCGACTTGACCAGTATGAGGCAACTGGGGAAGTTCAGGGCTCTGAAAGTCCACACATCAAGTTTGCTTTTGATTTTTTCTAAAAGGTCCTTCCATGAGACTTGACGAATGGTAGAATCCGACATGGGTGCACCCAGATATTTAGACGGGAGTTGTCCTTCAGAGAATTCCATAATACATAGAATGTTTCTATGGGTAATTCTTGGCGTGTTAAAGAAAAAGACTTGGGATTTTTCCTTATTGATTTCCAAGCCACTAGCATGAAGGAAGGTGTCAAGTATTCTTTTAATGCCTTTAGCTTCCTGAACCGAGGATGGGCCCATTAACATGGTGTCATCAACGAATTGCTGGTGGGTCTGAGGGGTCATCCCATCACAAATGTTTAGGCCATGGATAATGTTACTCGATCTCCTGAGTAGCACATGACATTCTTCCTAGCCCTTCTGCTATGATGATGAATAGA
Source organism: Larix kaempferi (assembly GCA_027924585.1). NCBI lineage: Eukaryota > Viridiplantae > Streptophyta > Pinopsida > Pinales > Pinaceae > Larix > Larix kaempferi. The sequence goes on along the minus strand of BSBM01000397.1, from coordinate 3,406,071 downwards.
AACAGGGATAGGGGATCCCCCTGACGAATGCCACGAGAAGACGGAAAAGGTTGCGAGGGAGTGCCATTAACCAGGATGGAGAAGAAGGGGGATGAAACCAGGCTCATAATCCAATCAGTCCAAGTAGAGATGAAGCCAAAAGATCTTAGCATTTCGGCTAAGAAGGTCCAATTTAACTTGTCATAAGCTTTGGAGAAGTCCAGTTTTAGGAGCATACCTTGAATTTTATCCTTCTTTATAGAGTGAATAGACTCATGAACCAAGATTATTTCGTCAAGAATTTGGTGTCCTTCCACGAATTTGGCCTGCTCTGGAGAGATGATAAGAGGGAGGAGCGTACGTAGCCGATTGGCTATAACCTTGGTTATGATTTTATAGATGACATTGCAGAGAGCTATGGGTCTAAACTTTTCGGGGTCTTCAATGCCCGATTCCTTAGGGATGAGCGTCAGGAAGGTAGCATTGAGAGCTTTGAGGATGCTTCTTGTTCGGTGGGAGTCTTCCACAATAGCCTGAATTTCTTTTTGTAGCCAATCCCAGCAGGTGTGAAAGAAATTGTTGGTGAAGCCATCCGGACCTAGGGCTTTGTCCGCCGCCATCTACTTGATATCTTCATCAAGTTCTTCTATGCTGATGGCTTTCATGAGAAGCTTATTATGGTCCTCTGAGATTAACTTTGGGACATGCTGGATGACTTCATCCCCCTCTGTTCTTCTATTGATATTGGGTTCTTCCAGTAGATCTGCAAAGAAATCATTCAGGGTCTGTTGCATCTCCGATTGTGTTTCTGCAAGACTCCCATCCTCTTTCTTGAGTCGCACCACCCTATTCCCATGTCGATGTTGGATGGCCGCTTTGTGAAAGAATTTAGTATTGTGCTCCCCATATTTCAACCAACGGTTCCTGGATTTTTGCTTCTAGAGAAGTTCTTCTTATTGGTCCTTAAGATTGAGTTCTTTTAGAAGGCTTTGTTCTTATTCCTTTAGCTCCACAGAGTAACCTTGGGTCATTGCGGCATTCTATACCTCCTGCAGCATGAGATCAAGTAGCTTCTTGCATTGGAAAATGTTCCCAAAGGTGTCCTTATTCCATTTCTTGATTTTACCTTTTAGGTAGTTAAGATTTTGATGGAATTCGTACATCAGGGATCCCGTGATGGGGGGACACTCATGCCACCACTATCTCATTTGGTCTGGAAAGTCAGAGTGCAGGAGCCAAAATTGTTCAAATCTAAACGGTCTCCGAAGGTTCTCCCCTATTCTTTTCCAATCAAGGCTGATCAGCCAGTGGTCAGAACCTGTAGAAGGGAGCACTACTGCACCCAACTTCCCCCCCTCCCATCATAATGGATTCAGACACGAGGAATCTGTCCATCCTGGAATCAATACTTATATCCCCTGCTCATTTGTTGTTCCAAGTGAACAAACCGTTAGAGGTTCTTACGTCAATTAGCTCCAAAGTTTCAATTACCTCCAAGAAGTACTCACTACTGGGATGCAGGCAGCGGATTCCCCCCCGTTTCTCATCCATAATATGGATCAAGTTAAAGTCCCCCCTATGATCCAGGGTCGTGGTCCTATCTCTCTTTTGAGTCTGAGCAAGGAGTCCAAGAAGGAGTTCTTCAAATTGGTTGTTGACGGTCCATACACATTGGACAAAAAACCTCTAACTTTGGTCCCTATAATATGAAAAGAAGCTGATAAGATAAACTTTGAGGCTATCCAATCGGTCAGACTCACCTCTTTGGGGTTCCAAAGGATGTTGATTCCCCCAGCCATTCCAATGGCATCAGTAGCTATGGCTTCACATTGTTTCTAGACTTTCTTTTTGATGGACCGAAGATCTGCTTCAGAACACTCAGTTTCTTGGAGAAAAACTATGGATGGTCTTTCTATTTCAATCCTCCGTCTTAGAAGACAGGGTTTTAAGAAGCTCTTGCAGCCTCTGATATTCCAGGATGTAATCTGCATCTTATAAAAATTTGGGGTTGGAGGAAGCTAGAGCCGCGTCGATTGTTGGGTATTGGCCAGAGGCTACCAGTTTCATCCCAACCATCTGAATTCTTTGGATGTTGCTGCGTTGTCCCCTTTTCCCCCCTGCTTTTCTTTTTTCCATTGGTTTCCTTAAGGGATTCAGAAGCTATGCCCAGATATTTGTTCTTTTTGGTCTTTATGATTGCTTTCTCTAACAAGGATACTGATGAGGGGTGATGGAGATCGGTTCTTCAATTGTGCATGTCGCCTCTAGCCCTTCCAGGTCTAGATCTCTCGGCTCCATTTCTTCTCTGGTTTCCTCTTGCGCTAAACCGTCTTCTCCCACTACTTCCTTCTCAGGATCCTGAGCTATGATATCCGAAATAGGATTGATGATAGTATCTTCCCTCTCTTCCTAGTGTTTCCCTTCCTCGACATTACTCTCTTCTATCGATTGCAGGATGTCGAACTTGTTGTGGATCTGAGCTTTCTTGTGGATTTCGTATCCTGATACTTTCTTGGCTTGCCTCTTCTTGTTTGCTACTCTTGTGAATCCTTCTTGATATTTTCTTTCAGAATTGATGTTTCATCCTGACCATTTATTTAGCGGGAAGTCTCTGAATAAATTCTCACGTTCATGACATCTCCAACACCGGAATGGAATCTGTTCGTAGTCTATTGACTGAAACCAGTCTTCATCTTCCCAGGTTATATCAATTCCTTTCGGAAGATCTTGAGAGATATCCATGTAAAGGCAAATGCGAGCATACGAGGTATATCGCATTTTCTTTGTTTGCTCCGAGAATTTGACAAGCGTCCCCAACGTATTACCAATATCCATGAGTATTTCCTCCTTCCAATATTCAGTGGTTAAAGAATAAAGATGCAGCCAGACCGATGCGATTGTCAAATTTTCTTTATCTAGGTTGAACTATTCCTTCCATGGGTGGAGGTACAGCCTTGCAGAATTGAATAAATATGGCCCATTATCAAAAATGCGGGTGCGGTCCTCCTCATTGAAGAAGATCACTGTGAAGAACCCTTTGGCTCCAAATTGTAGATCATAATGCCCTTGAGGTTTCCAGGTTGTATTAATCCACCAGATGAGATGCTTCTCCGCCGACCAGATTCTGACAAATTTCCAAATAAGCGCATGTTCTTTCATATATTGAATGTCATACCTAACTCTTTCTGAGTTAATCTGGAGTTTAGTTTTCTTTTTATCTTTTGGAAAACATTGCCCTGGTTTCCTTGGTTCTCCCACTGCCTAATCAGATTTGATAATTCCGCTGGTCCCTTCCCCTTCTGGCCCTGTCAAAGGGTCGGAGGTAGGTCTCGTCTCAATCCCTTTTCCTTTGTCGATGGTACCGGGTGAGGCTAGAGCCTCACCTCCAGTAGTTGTTCTCATGTCACTTCGCAGTCTTCAATCCGTGGAGGCCCTGACAGCCGCCACCTAATGTAATGCCCATATTTTGATTAGGCATATTTATCAGTTAGACTCACCATACTTTGTTTTCTTATATATTCTGTTGAACTCAGCTCGACTGAGTAAACTATATTTCGATATGATGGACCTCATTAGATGATGTTACCTTGTTTTATGATTTCACCATGATTATGATGTTACTATGTTATGCGGTTACGATGTCATGATTATCATATGATTTCTATATTTTATGATTACAGTATATGTTTATATGTTTTCATTAATAAGATGTGAAATATATGATTCGGTACGTGGATACCATCTTCTTATATGAATTATTGAAGTGTTATATGTCACACGCATCTATGATGAACTAAAAAGGTTACATGGGATAAAATGATTTTTGATAACACGGATCAATTAGCGATCAATGGGAAATGCTTTCTATAAATCTGTATTTTGCAAAATACTAACCTACAGGACACAAGGGCTATGGGATAGCCAGTTACTTGATCTGATATATATTGGAAAAAAAACATGTTCGTACAGTAAACCTTAGCAACCAAAAATGATGATACGATAACACAAACTGATAATCCCGATAGCAGCAAAGTATGAGTTGATAAGGGCATAGGCCCAGTATGTTGAGAGGGATGGATGTGTTTCCCACCCTATGTTTCCATGAGACCCGAGGTCGTGGGAGGGCCGTGTTGAGACACGCTCCCCATGTTGTTGTGATGATGATGGTCGGATGCCTGCTAGGGGAAAATAGGTCCACTGTTCATCCGACGCTATCGCTCTCAAGTTCTATGTGGTCAGATTGGTGAGTCCGACATCCACTTTTGTACTAGTAGAGGAAGGATAGGGAGGATGCTGGACGTAGGTTATGATGGGAGGATGTGTTAGTTAGTACTGTTGAGGGTTGAGCATTCCTTGATTCCGGGTTAGTGGTAGTAGGTACGCTTCCTTGTACATGGTTGATTACACTAATGTAAAGATAAAGATAATGATGTGAAATCGTAAAGAATTAACTGTTAAATAACTGAGAATGTTGAAGTAATTGTACTATATATATTATGCTTGTTCTTCTACATGGGGGTAAATACTACTATTAGTTAGCAGGTATGCATAGGCAGGATGGGGTTTGTCTATAGTACATTTATGATCTGTGCATACCCTGGCCACGCATGCAAACCTTGCACATGTACACTAGTATAGATATACGAACACTTAACATATTGAATAAATGTATAAGTCGTCATAAGTAATTATGTTAATCATGCATTGATCGAATTCAGATAATGAATATAAAGTTATTTAAGATGTGTAAAACAAGTCAATTAAGCTATGTATTACTTGTTGGTAAACATTGTGATAAACAATTGAGACAAGTGTCGTCAGTTCACATTGTCATCTGAGAATTGTTGTAAATAAGGTAATGGTACTGTCTAATTAATTAGTAAGATTGTTTAAGCACTTAAGGGTGCTTTGTTTAGAAGAACGACGATACTATGTAGATGTTAGGGTACTCATGTGATAAACAAATGATTTAAAAGACATTTTTATTAAATTTACCCATTATTATTACTTTGTGGTGATTTAATTAATATTATTACTTAATTAATTTTATTTTAATAATATTACTACCCATGTCATAACAATTGCAAAATAGGTAAAATTTAAATATTGATTAATGAATGATTAGAGTGTGATTATTTTACATTTCGAAGTTAAACATAATAGGATAACAATTTTGGAATGAACGTGATGTGATGGAAAATGGTTTATTACTATTTAATTATTCAATACGAATCGTAGAATTTAAATATCAAGATAAGTGATCTCGACAGATGAGGTGGACCCTTAAGACACGCCATGTCCAATTTGAAAAGGGGCAACTATTTATATAATATTTTATTAATTACATTAATAACATTAAATACAAAGTTGGTGAATAGACTTGTAATTAATAAACCTTGTCCCGAATGGATAACCTTTGGGTGATAATTCCCACCATAATAAATACTTACGACCGTCAATCAAAATCAAATAAATTTACCATGAGAGTAATTAATTATTCGGTACATTGAGTGTGAAAAATACATTTTTATAAAGAAACGTGTATGAATGAACTAGTGAAAGGAGTAAATGTTTGAGGGGCTCGAGAGGGGGAGTTTGGGGCGGTGGAGTAAGCCCAAGGTCTTCTCGAGGAAGGGAAAGTATATAGAGGGGGAGAGCTTGGAGTAAAGGGGAGGTTTTGGAACAGAAAGAAGGTTTGAGAACATAAAAGTTTGGAGAACCTAATTGAAGACTTCTCTCGGGATTATCAGATTGTGAGCTTGGGGGCTTGGAAATCCTTTGATTTCCAAGGGCCAGCAAGATAATAGCTGGTCGGTAGGGTGGACACATCATCTTGGCTGACTAAGAGAATATAAAACCTGCTACAACCTACAGTCTACTAGCATCAGCATCAGGTAATTTCCTTGTTATTTACGTTATTTGATTATTATGCTAAAACGTACTCTAAACATGCATATAACTTGCTATTTACTGATTTACTACTGTGAAACATATTCTTATGCTGGAACAAATTGTTGAAAAGAAAATATTGATATGTTAGTTTATTTTAAAATACGAATGTATGGTTGATAAAAACAAGACAGTACACTAAATATCATTTAGAAGCATAGTAATTGTTAGAAATTTATTCCCATACACCTGATAAAGTTTAATACATAGAAAATTAACACAGAAATTTTACTTAGTGCTCTATTGTAAAAACCAGAGCACTAAAGATGGTATCAGAGCACGGCTCGAACACTTAGACCTTACGGTCCTCTTCCATATAGAAAAGAAACAAAATTAACAAAAAAAAAAAACTTTAAAGAGATTACAATATGTAAGTGGGACAGCCCCAAACCTTTTCTGAAATCATTGTAGCATCTACTTTTCCTGCAAGAAATAAGAATTTAGTTGGGAAGAAAAAAAAAACAAAAAAATCAATTATGAAAGAAATGGACATTCACCTATATATATATATATATATATATGTTAAGATTTAATATGCTAAGACAGAAAATAGCAGCATTACATTCCATTTCACAATAATAGCATATACAGGATCACTGAAGAAACAACAAGCACAGCATAAACACAAGAGACAGAGATTTATCCTGGGAAACCCTCATGGGGTAGAAAACCCAGCAAAGCTTCCTCAATATAGATGACCAGAAATATACAGAGATGAAACCCTGAGACATGATCTCCTTCTCCACAATAGCAGACCTCTCCTCCACAAGTGCGCTATCCTCAAGTGAGTGAATGTGTGTATAATGAGGAACACACCTCCTCTATTTATACACTTCTCTGATATGTATTTTACACAAGTACATGTAGGCTCGTATTTAACCATTAGGTTAAATACCCCATTATAACTGACTGGGCCGACCCCTCTAGGGTGGTCTAATAACCCTTTGACCCACATAACACATTTAGGGCCGACCCCCACTAGGGAAGTCTAATAACCTGAGTTACCACATTCCGACGGAGGGATAAACATCTCCGGATATACAATAAGATCTTCACGGAGGAATGAATCATCTCCGGAATAATAAAGTACAAATATAATATTCTTTGAAGTTACAATATCTCAACACTCCCCCTTAACGAGAAGGATATTATAACAGCATCTGCCCGAGCAAGGAGTCATCAACATCATACATGATACATCTATAAATCATTGGAAACTTTCTCAACATCATTAGTAACTCAAGCAGTTACTGGAACATCTTCAATACTGGAACATCGACATCTTCAGTATTGAGTCTTTATCTTCTGTAGCACTTGAACAGCTACAACAATATCATCATCTGGATCCTCACGATACACGATCATCAGCATCATCATCTCACGATCATCAGCATCGTCATCACACGATCATCAGCATCGTCATCTCACGATCATCAACATCGTCATCACACGATCATCAGCATCGTCATCACACGATCATCAGCATCGTCATCTCACGATCATCAGCATCGTCATCACACGATCATCAACATCGTCATCACACGATCATCAGCATCGTCATCACACGATCATCAGCATCGTCATCTCATGATCATCAGCATCGTCATCGCACGATCATCAGCATCGTCATCACACGATCATCAGCATCGTCATCTCACGATCATCAGCATCGTCATCACACGATCATCAGCATCGTCATCACACGATCAGCAGTACAAGTATTCATGCCAATACAAGTAACCACATCATCAATACAAGTATCCATACCGATACAAGTAACCACATCATCAATACAAGTATCCATACCGATACAAGTAACCACATCATCATTACAAGTATCCTACCGATACAAGTAACCACATCATCAATACAAGTATCCTACCGATACAAGTAACCACATCATCAATACAAGTATCCTACCGATACAAGTAACCACATCATCAATACAAGTATCCTACCGATACAAGTAACCACATCATCAATACAAGTATCCTACCGATACAAGTAACCACATCATCAATAAAATCACTTTCTCGGAGACCATTCGTCTACGGATCAATTCAGGGAACGAAGTCCGGGGATGATACAATCCCCATCACGTACATTTTGAACTAGTAGTTCCGGGATGATGCAATCCCCATCACGTACATTTTGAACTAGTAGTTCCGGGATGATGGAATCCCCATCACGTACATTTTGAACTAGCAGTTCCGGGATGATGCAATCCCCATCACGTACATTTTGAACTAGCAGTTCCGGGATGATGCAATCCCCATCACGTACATTTTGAACTTAGCAGTTCCGGGATGATGCAATCCCCATCACGTACATTTTGAACTAGCAGTTCCGGGATGATGCAATCCCCATCACGTACATTTTGAACTTAGCAGTTCCGGGATGATGCAATCCCCATCACGTACATTTTGAACTTAGCAGTTCCGGGATGATGCAATCCCCATCACGTACATTTTGAACTAGTAGTTCCGGGATGATGCAATCCCCATCACGTACATTTTGAACTAGCAGTTCCAGGATGATGCAATCCCCATCACTTTATTCTCGGAGACCTCACGTCTACGGCTCTCTTTAGGACTGAAAGTCCAGGGATGATCCAATCCCCTCAACTATCCACTAAGGACTTCATTCTCGGAGACCTCATGTCTACGGCTCTCTTTAGGACTGAAAGTCCAGGGATGATCCAATCCCCTCAACTGTCCACCAAGGACTTCATTCTCGGAGACCTCACGTCTACGGCTCTCTTTAGGACTGAAAGTCCAGGGATGATCCAATCCCCTCAATTGTCCACCAAGGACTTCATTCTCGGAGACCTCACGTCTACGGCTCTCTTTAGGACTGAAAGTCCAGGGATGATCCAATCCCCACCTGTCCACTAAGGACTTCATTTTTGGAGACCTCACGTCTATGGCTCTCTTTAGGACTGAAAGTCCAGGGATGATCCAATCCCCACCTGTCCACTAAGGACTTCATTTTCGGAGACCATACGTCTACGGATCACTTTAGAACAAGTGTTCAAGGATGATACAATCCCTACATGTATTCTCATTAATACATCTCATCATCAAAAGCATGTATTCTCATCAATACATCTATCATCAAAAGCATGTATTCTCATCAATACATCTATCATCAAAAGCATGTATAAGTAAAACTAAGTATTCTAAGTATAAGAGTCCTAAATCTAAATATTTCTAAGTAACTCAGTGTAGAGAACATGTTACCTCATCATCGACCTTGTTGTTCGATGAGACAATCTCATCAGCAGTGACTATACTACTCCCCCTTTCGAGGAGGGTCCTTTTGAACTACACCAAGCTTGTCTCGGAAGTATTCAAATTTCACTCGAGACAGAGGTTTGGTTGGTAACTTCTTCACATGACGTAGGGGTTTGGTTAGTACAACGGTAACCTGTTACAAATTCAAACTTTAGAGTTCCTTTCTGCGTCATATCTTGTTAGTTCCCTATGTTCTTTGACTTATCATGGAACACTAGATTCTATGTCATCTTGATACAACTCTAATTATCACATAGGATCTCAGTTGGTTCTATCTCTAAGTCAAACAATCCTAAAGCCAAACTTCTTCACAACTAGCAGAGCAAGCAGCCATATATTCCGCTTGTGCTGAGAGCCACACTAGACTGCTTCCAGCTAAACCACGAGATCATGGCTAATCCCAGACAATAACATCCTCTCGATGTGTTCTTCCTGTCTGATACACTTCCTGCCCAATCAGAATCTGGATAGCCATCTGAAGTCATGATCTTCAAGATAGCATAGATCAAATTCTATCGTGTCCTTTATGTGCCTCATCACATGCTTTGCAACTATCAGGTAAACACATCTAGTTTCCACTAGATACTGACTCAAGGTGTTCATAACAAAGCATATATCTAACCTAGTATATGTTAGATATATCAAAGACCCAATAATTTGTCTGTTCAGAGTTATATCCACTAACTCTAATGAGTCATCTGCTAAGAACTTCAAGTTGGAATTCATGAGAGTGGCCATTCCAACACATCAATTCCTTTTAATATTTCTCAGCACACTTTCCCTGGTTGAGAAAGATTCCTTCTAAGCCTTGCCATACTTCCAGACTTAGGAAGTAATGCATCAATCTGAGATCTTTCATTTTTCATTTCTGCAGCCATCTTCTTCTTTCTTTTCATGATCTGTTTCTCATTCCCTATAAGAAAGATATCATAATAATAGTATGATCCATAGCCTTAAGGTAAAGGTTAGGAACAACTTTACTTTTGGTAAATCCCAAGCTTATTAAGAAACTGTCAATTCTCCCTTTGTGACTGAACATCATTCACACTCTGCATTGAATGATTTTCTGCATATCTATCTGTGCCATCTCTCGATAGATGGGTCTACTGATATGAGCCTCAATATTATTCGAACTCTGTGGTGAGTTCCTTCTTGCATCCATGTCATCTATGTATAAAAACCATATTCAACCTTGTAGCAAAGGTTGAGATCCACATCACTCGTGGTGATCATTAAGCTCATCAATTGATTATCGATCCTGGGTACCCATACAAAACCTAAATCACACTTCTTCTTTGATTACACCATTAAGAGAATGGTTTTATCTATCCAATTGGAACAAACATCTCATCATGATTCTCTTTCTCTTTTTTAAGAGAATCTTCTAGCCACAAGCCTTCTATCATTTGATTTGTAAATATTTTGTTGAACATCCATTGCTTGTTCAGTGTTCATCATTCATCATGATCTTTCCTACAAATCAAAATTAAGTACAGGATTAGTAATACTTCATAATCATCAAATCATATTGACATGATAACCTATTATGCATACAGATATCATTTACATAGTTATGCAACTATCTTGTCCAATACTTTGGCACAACACTTTCCCATATCCTGTATGCATACAGTGGCTATCTAGATGCCTTCCATCTCCACTAGAACATACTATCGAGAGTGTGCACAACTCTCAGCATGTCAGCAAAGAGGTTTCATTCTAGACAAGCAACAATGGAATGTTTGTCCAACTTACCAATCATATGCATATTAGTAGTATACTGTTCAATGTTCTATGAATATTTACACTCAGCATGATACATTATAGGAATACAAATATGCATACAACCTATTACAGGCAATATCATTTACTATTTCAAATAACAACTCAAATACTTATCTTTTATGTTTGTGTGGTTGCCTCCCGCTTGATCTTCTGTATGTCTTTTGAACTTCTATTCATTCTGTACCACTGTGCATGCTCAAGTGTCATCCTCATGATCTCATACACAAACATACACCCATTAGTATGTTCTAAATGTTATCAAAACATTATAGTTCTAAATAATCTTGAAAATGTATAGTCATGATTATAGTTAATAAACATTAGTATTCAAGATTTCAGGGAAGTCTTATTTTACTCATGCATATCATCAATCAAGATAAAAGACATAATATGCATAATCCCTTGATTACTAACTTTATGAATAAGCATAACCAATCATACCAAGTATACTTATATAAGGGATCCCAATACAAGGTAAGATTCTTAACATGACATAGGAAAACATACCTGGATTAGTATACCTGCTTAGTTATGTACAACATACCTAAACAATCTCTTTAGAGATCCTGAGCTAGAACCTGCATGTCTCATAGGTTAAGCATAATATAATAAAGTCATACATACCTTGTAAATAGAACAAAGATTATGGATGAGTCTTTGTCTTCATGATGTCATGGTCATGGAACTTGATTTGTCTTTTGTGATGTACCTATATCTTGTTAGCAGACAGCATCAACCTCACACAACATCATAATGCATTAGTACAATCATATAGCCCTAATCAATGAATGTCTTTGATCATTCACATGCATTCATATTGTTACTAGGGTGATAACACAATTCTAACATTAATCAAGATTGTACTAGTAAATAATATGAAGACAAACACATCATGAACTTAATCAAGAATTAGATTTCAAGACATACCTGAACCTCCTTAAGTCATACCTATCGAGACTTCTTGTAGTCTTCTTATGTAAGGCCTTAGCCTCAACTCCCCCTGAAACTTGATCTGGAGATTGATTAGGGTTTGCTAGAGAAACCCTAAAGATTCAAACTTTGACTTTCACACTTCTGAATGGATGAAAGAATATGTCTTGCTGAGCTGATCAAACTGGCATACTTCAATTTTTGGAATCTCCAAAATTTGACCCCTCAAAATTGCCTTTGAAACTTCTGGATCTTCTGGACAGGATCCCGAACTAGGGTTTGATGAAGCCCACCCTTCTTCCCAAACAAAAGGTTTGATCCAAGGCTCTAAACTCTTATTTTTCTTAGGAGCTTCTAGCCATGGTTACAGACTTCAAAAATTCCAACTTTTGCTGAAGCCCTAATTTTCCATCTTTTCGATCAAAATCCCGAACTGGGGTTTGATCAAGCCTGATCTTCCACCCAACCAAAAAATTTGATCTTGGTCTCTAAATTTCGATTTTCCTGAGTAGCATTCAGCCGTGGACTCCGATTCCAAAAATTCTAACTTTCTTCGAAACCCTAAATTCCAGAAGCCATGAATAAAGGTGCTCCAAAAATAATTCTGTTTTGACAGAAATATGCACCTGATTGTTTCTGCTATAAATCTGAAATTTTTGCTCCACAGGGTCTGAAACCCTTTTTCTGCAGTAGCCTGACCTTTCATCTTTCCATCCTAACAGGTCTGACCTCAATTGGGTTTTCTGAGAGAAAGTTATGCCAAGTGTCGCAACGTGACCTGTTTATGGGATAAAACAGGAGAGAGAACTTGTACAGAATGCCACGTGTCACTATTTGAGCTTCGGCCTCTGAAAATTTTTCCTGAGATATCTCGACCTGTTATCTTTCCATCCTGACAGGTCTGACCTCAATTGGACTCTCTGAGAGAGAGTTATGCCAAGTGTCGTAACGTGACCTGTTTATGGGATAAAACAGGATAGCGTACTTGTACGGCGTTCCGCGTGTCACTGGCTCACCTTCGGCCTCTGAAAATTTTTTCTGAGATAGTACAGTCTGTGTACTACCTGTCACTTTTTACTAAATTTCATTTGGAGCTTCCTAGCCCAAGATATGACCTTTTTCCCAAGGTCACCTGATTTTGACTCAGATCTGGAAGAGGCAGAAACCCTATATTGTATAGATCATAAATCACAAAGTACAACGAATTAGAGGTTGTCCTTTGGACACAAGGTACCTGGAGATTTAATATTCATCCTGTAAGAATTTCAGATCCGAAAACTTCGCCAAAACGGATTTATAGCGAAAGTGCTACGATGACTGGTTTTTGCTATGTAAAACCCTAACCTTCAAATTGTCGTAAGTAAAGCAAGTGTCGTTAGTGCCATACCTTGTCTTCCTTCAGGTTAGCTCTGATACCATGTTAAGATTTAATATGCTAAGACAGAAAATAGCAGCATTACATTCCATTTCACAATAATAGCATATACAGGATCACTGAAGAAACAACAAGCACAGCATAAACACAAGAGACAGAGATTTATCCTGGGAAACCCTCATGGGGTAGAAAACCCAGCAAAGCTTCCTCAATATAGATGACCAGAAATATACAAAGATGAAACCCTGAGACATGATCTCCTTCTCCACAATAGCAGACCTCTCCTCCACAAGTGCGCTATCCTCAAGTGAGTGAATGTGTGTATAATGAGGAACACACCTCCTCTATTTATACACTTCTCTGATATGTATTTTACACAAGTACATGTAGGCTCGTATTTAACCATTAGGTTAAATACCCCATTATAACTGACTGGGCCGACCCCTCTAGGGTGGTCTAATAACCCTTTGACCCACATAACACATTTAGGGCCGACCCCCACTAGGGAAGTCTAATAACCCGAGTTACCACATTCCGATGGAGGGATAAACATCTCCGGATATACAATAAGATCTTCACGGAGGAATGAATCATCTCCGGAATAATAAAGTACAAATATAATATTCTTTGAAGTTACAATATCTCAACAATATATATATATATATATATATATATATATATATATATTACTTACACACTTTCGTGGGTTTTACGAAAAACCTGGGAACAAAAGAAATTTAGTTAAAACCCAAAGGAAAAAAAGAAAAGAAAATTATTTTAGTATATTTTCTGCAAAACAAAAGGGAGAGATTTGTAAATAGTGTTACAACATATGCATATTATTGAAATGGCCTATTTGTATACAAACAAGATTGCTGTCACTAAATTTTACACGGTAAAATGGCAAAAGTTAGAATTAAAAAGAGTATGTATTTACACGATTTATGCATTTCACTCTCTTCAAGTAATTAGTTTAAATAAATTAAAAGAAAAGTAAAATTTATGAAGTCGACTCTATTCAATATGCATAGACCCATGTTGGATTTCGAAAGGAATCTATGGATGCATGATCAGCTTGAGTGGACTCAGGTAGAATGTTTGACATGCTTGCCAACCATATGTGCCAGCCTTACTTGGCTTTCGACTTCAAAGTTTAGGGTTGGTGCCGAAGCCACCGACAAGCTAAGGGTTAAGAAGATGAATTCGTTCTCGTAGGGGAGAAAGCCTGAAGCTGTAATGAAGAAAAAAAGAAAAAAGGGAAAATATAAAAAAAAAACTTGTGCAAATAATAGAAAAGGGTGAAACCCTAGCGCAGCTTCGAAATCTAATTCTTAAGTTTATGCCAGGTCCCGAACCTGCCAGGATTCTGGCAATTGAATTTATACATATACCCAAAAACATTCAAACAAGATGCCAAGCGTGGATCCATACTTCCACATCTCCCTTCCAGCATTCTGTCCATGAATTCAGAGGTATATAAATGTACAACGATCTCAATAGAGACCCATCAAAATCTAATTCCCATACATATTATTGAACTACACAGAGAATCCAGCTTTCGAGCTAATTAACTGCAGAGAAACGTAACCCTAGCATAATACGACTTTTACACAATTAGAGATCCTGAGCATAGTTCAACGGATTCAATTCGACAAACCGAAATTTGCCTATGTATATTGCAGTGTAGCGTACACATATATCTAACATTTATGCTGGAAACATAGCCTATATGAGGACCCTATCTAAGTATTATAAACTGAAATTCGCCTTGTCATTCATAGTGTATGGTTAACCTCACTCAACTCCTAAGCCAAGCAAGAGGTAAGTTAGAACGCAGAGTTCCCTTTGTTGACACATATGGTAGGGGATCACATCTCTCAGCTATTGATACTAGTAGGGATGCGCATAAAAACCCATCGTCAATGTAACCAAGCTAGGCCGAGAGACATATAAACTAGAATTTATTCGGATGCAACCAAACTGGCTGAGAGCTATATAAAAACGTATTATTCAGAAGTAAACTAACCTCTTTTCTTTGGCCGACTCAACATCCTTCCTTCGTGCAAAGATCAGACTTCTCGTCTTCCTATGCCTTCGACTTTGAATACCTTCCATCAAACTACTTTCTAAAATATCCTCACTTAGGAAAACGAGATAACAGTTAATATCCAAAACTGCAGTGAATTAGAAGCTTCTTTTATCACGCTGTGTTGCAAAATCTACAAGATACATGTAACCATTTTTTTCTCTATTTTTTTTACATAAGCTTGCTCTTATCGTAATAAAGAAAGCATGCCCACACGAAGGGTAGCCGAGCTTACAACTGATTTAAAAACAAAATTAAACCCTTTGTTCCCTCTGCCTAAGCATTTTCTACGAGGACTCTCAGAACAAAAATGTAACCCTCGTTCCTATGTCTGCTCACTAGCACGCATTCCTTTGTTACCTGGTCTGAACGCCATTAACCAAACTATCGCCCAAAAGCTCCTTCCTATCTGAAACCCTAAGAGAGCTTGCATAGAGTTGCAGAGCAAAAAACTCCAAGAGAGAGGGTGGAAATGGCCGCACCTTGGGGATTGACCCTATTTAGGGTTTTCCCACTCTTGCATGGTGGTGGACCGACAAGAGGAGCCGCGTGGCCACACCTTTTGCATAGCTGAGGGTCGAGTGAAAAGGGCTGAGTGGTCGAGTGAATTTGCCTTATTTATTGTTATTTATTTTATTTAAATTCAGTTTTAGTGTTATAACCTAGGTTTTGGCAAACTTCGTATATAATTATATAGTGTTAGTGTTATTTTATTTAAATTTAATTAAATTTCGTATATATTTATATAGTGTTATAACCTAGGTTTTGTTAAGTAATAAAATTTAATATTTAAAAATACAAAGTTACTCCTAAACTTTAATTAAAGAGTTCATCATAGATTTTAAAATTATAAGGTTAATTATAGTAAGATTGATGATTAAACATATAAATTAATAAGGTTAATGATTATGAGATTAATAAAGATTAAGCCCTAAACGTTTAGAATTAAGTAAATGTTAGGGTTGATGCGAAATAGAATGTTATTCCAAATGGCCATTTGAAATTTGTAAATCGAGGTTGATGTTAAAAATATTTAATTGACCAATATCAATGGTCATAGAGTTTAATTTGAACCCATGGAATTTACGCAGGAATATTTAGTAGATTTAGTGTCGGATGGCCTCATCAAAACGCAGTGAGCTATAGCTTATTTTCTGAAATGCATCCATTTAAAGATCAACTAACATGCTCCTTAGAAACTAAACGATGTGATGTTTTTACTCCATGCATCAGGACCAATCATGGTAACAACACGCAGAGGTTGGGGTCGGGGTCAAGGTTGACCATGGTCACAGCCACCTCCGCCATCATCATCATCGCCAACACCGCCACGATCAACCTCAACGCCTGAAATGCAAATCATAATGAGGTATTTGGAGGCTATTATGACCACGATGAACAGGCAGTCGGAAAGGGCCATCGAGGTGGAAACCACTCAAGTGAGTCGAGAGAACTCTAAAAGGGCACATGGCCTAAGACAGGAACTGCTTCAGGACATATCGAAGGAGTTGCAAAAGATAAAGGTTCCAGAGTTTTTAGGAGGATGACCCGGTAAGCATGTCGAAGCATGGCTGGAAGGCATGAAGAGATGGTTCGCATTGAATGAGTACACATCTAGTTCCAAGGCTAGGATGGCCGTCTTTCAGCTTAAAGGTGATGCTTTGAATTGGTGGTCAGATCTCGAGAAGCAGTTGCACCTTACTCCTCTTACAACTTCTTGGGAACTGTTCGAGGAGAGGTTCCACAAGAAGTATTTGCCAAATTATTACAAAGAAGAACAGGCAGGTGCACTCCATGCCTTAGTACAGGGAGACAAGACGGTGGAGGAGTATGAATCTCGGTTTATGGAACTAGTAAAATATGTTCCTTACCTAGATGCAGATGATTGTCAGGTAGAGCGTTTTGTGTATGGACTTAACTACAAGATTAGAGCTGCTATGCGGATGTGGAAGCCAACTTCAGTTGCCATGGCAGTTGAGTATGCTCGTTATGCAGCTGATATGTCAGATGGAAAAGGGGGTAGTAAGTTGACAGGAACCAATCAGTATGTTTTAGGGAAGGCATCACATCCTTACTTCAGCTGAGGACAATCTAGACCTCCTCCTTACGGTAATAGGTTCACACCGAGGGGTAATACTTCAGTTAACTCAATCTCGTAGGCATCGTCCGCAACCCACCAAAGCCAGGGATGTACAGAAGGAAGTTCCTATATAGGATCAAGGGGTTTTAGAGGACCCAGGGGAAGGAACTCATCTCAGAGGATTCCTCCAAACAACATGCAAGCCCCTCCCAATCTCTCTTGTTGGGGATGCGGAGGTCCTCATTTCTAGCGAGACTGTCCCAAGGGTCACTCAAGCAGTAGGCACAGGGAAGGAAAAGCACCCATGGATAGTTCGGGTAACAGTCATCGGATTCATGTAGTGGTTCATAACCACCAAGTAGAACATCGGTCTACCGTAGTAGAATCCACTGGTAAAGTAAACAATGTCAAACTTAAAATTTTGTTTGATCCAGGAGCAACTGATAGTTTTATTTCACCTTTTGCATTAGATAAATGTGGGTTGGCAGCCTACGAGCACGATGATTTCAAACTGGTTGAAATGGCTTCAGGAGCTAAGAAAACAGTAGGTCTTAAAGTGAGAAGTTGTGAGGTTGACTTAGGAGTGTGCACCACTAAGTTGGATGCTTATGTCACCAATTTGGGGACTTATGACCTCATTATTGGCATGGATTGGTTAGAAGACCATAGAGCTTTCATAGACTGCTATGCGAAGAAGGTGTTGTGCCTTGATGACGAGGGAAGGACAATTCAAATCCAAGGCTTGAAGAGGAAGGTATCCCTCCGTTTCATCTCTATGGTGAAAGCGAAGCGGTGCCTAAGACAAGGATGCCAGCTGTTCGTAGTGGAGGCCGTGAGCGATAGTAAAGGACCTTCCTTGAATTCTTACCTAGTACTTTCCGAGTTCAAGGATGTCTTTCCAAAGGAATTGCCAGGACTACCTCCAGAAAGAGAGCTCGATTTCACAATCGAACTAAAACCTGGTGCCGAGCCTATCTCAAAAAATCCTTATAGAATGACAACTCCAGAGCTCCGTGAGTTACAGATCCAGTTAAAAGAGTTGCTAGATTTGGGACTGATTAGACCTAGTATCTCACCGTGGGGAGCACCAGTGATCTTCGTTAAGAAGAAGGATGGATCTCTGCGACTGTGCATAGATTACAGAGATTTGAACAAAGCCACAGTGAAGAACAGGTATCCCATACCAAGAATTGATGACCTCTTTGATCAAATGAAAGGTGAGTCAGTCTTCTCACAGATTGATTTACGATCAGGGTATCACCAGTTAAGGATCAAGGAAGGCGACATTCCTAAGACTGCCCTTCGAACTCGATTTGGGCATTACGAGTTTGTAGTGGTACCATTTGGTTTGACCAATGCTCCAGCTGTATTCATGAGCCTCATGAATGGTGTCTTCCGAAAATATTTGGACCGCTTTGTTCAGGTCTTCTTAGATGATATTCTTATCTATTCTAAGAATGAGGAGGAGCATGAGGAACACTTGCAGTTAGTCCTGACATGCGTAAAGGAACATAAACTTTATGGTAAACTATCAAAGTGTTCCTTCTTCCAAAAAGAGATTCACTTCTTGGGGCACATCATCTCAGGTGAAGGGATCTCGATAGACCCAGAAAAGGTAAAGGCCATTGAAGATTGGCCAATTCCAAGGAATGATCATGAGGTGCGCAGCTTCATGGGGTTAGCAGGCTATTACCGGAGGTTTGTGGAAGGATTTTCTAAAATTGCAAAACCTATTACCACCTTGCAACGCAAGGGGATCCAGTATGAATGGATCGATGAATGCGATGCCGCTTTTTCAGAGTTAAAGAGATTGTTGACAAGTGCACCGATCTTGCGGGTACTTGACATGGATAAAGATTTCATGGTATGCACCGACGCCTCGAAGCAAGGACTAGGAGCGGTGTTGATACAGGAAGGCGGGGTAATAGCTTATGCATCTCGAAAGTTGAAACCTCATGAGGAGCAGTATGCCACGCATGATCTAGAATTTGTAGCAGTAATGTTGGCACTACCTAATTGGTAGAAGCTTCACCCTTAAAACATACCATTAGAGCTTGCAGTACATCTTTACCCAAAGGGATTTGAATGCTAGGCAAAGGCGATGGAGTGAGTTCATGAGTGAGTATGACTTTGGTATCTCTTACATCAAAGGAAAGGAGAATGTGGTGGCAGATGCTCTAAGCCGAAGGCCGAGACTTTTCTCCTTAATTCCCTTGAAGGTTGACTTGAGGGAAAGGGTACTAGGACAACTATTGGGCAATAGTTGGTATCTAAAAGTAGCCTCAGTTATTCAGAATGGAAAGAAACAGGAATTGAAGTATGATGGTTACCATCTTGAGGAAGATGGATTGTTGCGGTATCAGGGAAGGATGTATGTTCCTAAGGAAGGTGATATCAGGGAAACAATACTTAGAGAGGCCCATAGATCACATTATTGTGCGCACCCAGGGGTGAAGAAGATGTATACTGACATGAAGAAACTCTTCTTCTGGTCAGGTATGAAGGTGGATGTAGTGGATTTTGTTTCGAAGTGCCTTGAGTGTCAACAAGTTAAGGCAGATCATCGTCACCCGGCCGGTCTCCTACAACTGCATGATATTCCTATGACTAAATGGGAAGTCATTTCCATGGACTTCGTTGTAGGATTACCAATCACATCTATGAGACATAATACTATTTTGGTGGTAGTCGAAAAACTGACCAAAAGCGCTCACTTCATTCCAGTCATAGACACCTATGATGTGACAGATGTGGCAAGGGTATTCATAAATGAGATTGTACATCTTCATGGAGTTCCTAAAAAGATAATCTCTGACAGAGACCCTAAGTTCACCTCCAGATTTTGGACAAGCATGCAGTCAGCATTAGGGACACAATTGAACTTAAGCTCAGCTTATCACCCCGAGACAGATGGACAGACAGAAAGGGTGAATCAAGTAATGGAGGACATGCTTAGGATGTATGTTATGGATCAACAGACACAGTGGGAGAAATATCTTCCTTTAGTGGAGTTTGCATACATCAATATTCATCGCAACTCCATTGGTATGCTGCCATATCAAGCATTGTATGGGAGGCCATGCAGGACACCACTCAGTTGGGACAAGTTAGAGGATCGAGTTTTAATTGGGCCTGAATTGATTCAGGAAATGGAGGAACAAGTGTTACAGATTAGGCAGCGGTTGAAGGAAGCGCAGGATAGGCAAAAGAGTTACGCTGATGCACACAGATCAGATAGAAGTTATGGAGTAGGGGATCGTGTGTTTATTCGCATCAGGCCAAATAAAAGTACCATTCGGTTTGGGAAGGGTACCAAGTTGTCACCTCGCTTTATAGGTACATTTGAGATTCTTGAGAAAATCGGACCAGTTGCTTATCGTCTTGCGCTGCCACCCCCACTTGCATAAAACTCATAATGTATTTCATGTTTCTGTTCTACGACATTACATAGCTGATGAGACTCACAAAATTCATTGGAAGGAATTGCAGGTCTCGGACGAGGGAACCTTCAGGGTCGAACCATTATGTATACTTGATCATAGGGTTCGACAGCTCCGTAGTCACCATGTGGACCAAGTTAAGGTCCAATGGGACAAGTATAGCCCAGGGTCTGCTACCTGGGAGGATGCAGAGACTATGCGTCGAGATTTTCCCTCACTATTTTGACCATAACTTCGGGACGAAGTTTCCCGAAGGGTGGGTGTATGTAATGCCCATATTTTGATTAGGCATATTTATCAGTTAGACACACCATACTTTGTTTTCTTATATATTCTGTTAAACTCAGCTCGATTGAGTAAACTATATTTCGATATGATGGACCTCATTATATGATGTTACCTTGTTTTATGATTTCACCATGATTATGATGTTACTATGTTATGCGGTTATGATGTCATGATTATCATATGATTTCTTTATTTTGTGATTACAGTATATGTTTATATGTTTTCATTAATAAGATGTGAAATATATGATTCGGTACGTGGATACCATCTTCTTATATGAATTATTGAAGTGTTATATGTCATACGCATCTATGATGAACTAAAAAGGTTACATGGGATAAAATGATTTTTGATAACACAGATCAATTGGCGATCAATGGGAAATGCTTTCTATAAATTTGTATTTTGCAAAATACTAACCTACATGACACAAGGGCTATGGGATAGCCAGTTACTTGATCTGATATATATTGGAAAAAAAACATGTTCGTACAGTAAACCTTAGCAGCCAAAAATGATGATACGATAACACAAACTGATAATCCCGATAGCAGCAAAGTATGAGTTGATAAGGGCATAGGCCCAGTATGTTGAGAGGGATGGATGTGTTTCCCACCCTATGTTTCCATGAGACCCGAGGTCGTGGGAGGGTCGTGCTGAGACACGCTCCCCATGTTGTTGCGATGACGATGGTCGGATGCCTGCTAGGGGAGTATAGGTCCACTGTTCAGCCGACGCTATCGCTCTCAAGTTCTATGTGGTCAGATCGGTGAGTCCGACATCGACTTTTGTACTAGCAGAGGAAGGATAGGGAGGATGATGGACGTAGGTTATGATGGGAGGATGTGTTAGTTAGTACTGTTGAGGGTTGAGCATTCCTTGATTCCGGGTTAGTGGTAGTAGGTACCCTTCCTTGTACATGGTTGATTAAACTAATGTAAAGATAAAGATAATGATGTGAAATCATAAAGAATTAACTATTAAATAACTGAGAATGTTGAAGTAATTGTACTATATATATTATGCTTGTTCTTCTACATGGGGGTAAATACTACTATTAGTTAGCAGGTATGCATAGGCAGGATGGGGTTTGTCTATAGTACATTTATGATCTGTGCATACGCTGGCCACGCATGTACACTAGTATCGATATACGAACACTTAACATACTGAATAAATGTATAAGTCGTCATAAGTAATTATGTTAATCATGCATTGATCGAATTCAGATAATGAATATAAAGTTATTTAAGATGTGTAAAACAAGTCAATTAAGCTATGTATTACTTGTTGGTAAACATTGTGATAAACAATTGAGACAAGTGTCGTCAGTTCACATTGTCATCTGAGAATTGTTGTAAATAAGGTAATGGTACTGTCTAATTAATTAGTAAGATTGTTTAAGCACTTAAGGGTGCTTTGTTTAGAAGAACGACGATACTATGTAGATGTTAGGGTACTCATGTGATAAACAAATGATTTAAAAGACATTTTTATTAAATTCACCATTTATTATTACTTTGTCGTGATTTAATTAATATTATTACTTAATTAATTTTATTTTAATAATATTACTACCCATGTCATAACAATTGCAAAATAGGTAAAATTTAAATATTGATTAATGAATGATTAGAGTGTGATTATTTTACATTTCTAAGTTAAACATAATAGGATAACAATTTTGGAATGAACGTGATGTGATGGAAAATGGTTTATTACTATTTAATTATTCAATACGAATCGTAGAATTTAAATCTCAAGATAAGTGATCTCGACGGATGAGGTAGACCCTTAAGACACGCCATGTCCAAGTTGAAAAGGGGAAACTATTTATATAATATTTTATTAATTACATTAATAACATTAAATACAAAGTTGGTGAATAGACTTGTAATTAATAAACCTTGTCCTGAATGGATAACCTTTGGGTGATAATTCCCACCGTAATAAATACTTACGACCGTCAATCAAAATCAAATAAATTTATCATGAGAGTAATTAATTATTCGGTACATTGAGTGTGAAAAATACATTTTTATAAAGAAACGTGTATGAATGAACTAGTGAAAGGAGTAAATGTTTGAGGGGCTCGAGAGGGGGAGTTTGGGGCGGTGGAGTAAGCCCAAGGTCTTCGCGAGGAAGGGAAAGTATATAGAGGGGGAGAGCTTGGAGTAAAGGGGAGGTTTTGGAACAGAAAGAAGGTTTGAGAATAGAAAAGTTTGGAGAACCTAAGTGAAGACTGCTCTCGGGATTATCAGATTGTGAGCTTGGGGGCTTGGAAATCCTTTGATTTCCAAGGGCCAGCAAGATAATAGCTGGTTGGTAGGGTGGACACATCATCTTGGCTGACTAAGAGAATATAAAACCTGCTACAACCTACAGTCTACTAGCATCAGCATTAGGTAATTTCCTTGTTATTTACGTTATTTGATTATTATGCTAAAACGTACTCTAAACATGCATATAACTTTCTATTTACTGATTTACTACTGTGAAACATATTCTTATGCTGGAACAAATTGTTGAAAAGAAAATATTGATATGTTAGTTTAGTTTAAAATACGAATGTATGGTTGATAAAAACAAGACAGTACACTAAATATCATTTAGAAGCATAGTAATTGATAGAAATTTATTCCCATACACCTGATAAAGTTTAATACATAGAAAATTAACACAGAAATTTTACTTAGTGCTCTGTTGTAAAAACCAGAGCACTACACCTAAGCCTATACCAACCTATGCTTGAACAGCGCTGAAAACCTCGAGATCACCATTGAACCGTCTTCCTCGCTCTCATTGAATGCATGATCTTAATATATCTAAAAAACAACAATATGCTAATAATATTGGATATGCATTGAAACAATATGTTTATACTTGGGATTATGGTCTCATCCAAGGAATGCCATTGACACTTGAATACATACTGCAATGTTTCCACTATTGTAAAGAAATTTTTAGCATGTAAACAAACATACTTACATGTATGCCAAGTATTGGGAATTTGATGTGTTGAATCTTGTCAATATTCTACATAAATACAAGGTCATCTTTGCTCAAAATTGCCAACAACTCTTTATAAACTAGAAGTTAACCAAATATTAATCATTTGAAGTTGTTAATTGAAAGGTTCCACATATACAAGTAAACTCAAAGTATCGTTAAATTACCTTGAAGTTATTAAAACAAAAATAATAGCAATGTGAAGCATAACAATCCTTAACCAAGTCTTGGCTTGAAGAGAAGGCTACCAATGGTAGTGTTATCTTTATTTCACATTAAAATTCAATACAATCAAGATAAAATACAATGGAAGCAGATTAATTTGAGACATATATTTTAGTGAAAATATTAAATGTACAAAACTAACTTCAATATCGAGATAGACCATAATAATCTTACTTGCATTGATTGCAATGTTTGTGCATTGGTTTTAGTGAACTTGTTGGATTGATTTGATATATTCCCTTAGTGCATTGATTTAAATATCCTCCAATAATGAGAAAGTGGATGATGTACTTGTTGAAGAAGTAAGAAGAAAAAACTACAAGGAAAATGCCCTTAAGAGGAGGTTATAACGGATGCTCCTCTCAAAAGAGCTCAAATATCCGTTTATAGTGGAGGTCACTAGAAGAGGCACATGACTGTAGGTTGTAGCAAATGTTTTTTCTTCAGTGCGTTTCTAAACCACATGCACTGGTTCATCTCCAAACAACATGTATCGAGATTGCCAAAAAAACCATGTCGCACCACGAGTAAAAACATCAATGAAAAAAAATAATTTCTACAAGATGCACGACAATTTTCTAAAGTCATCGCAGTGTGTTTTTGGAAACTTAATGCAACGTTGCGTTATGTTTCAAAGAACGCACCGTACTATATTTTATTAAAAATTAGCCATTGTGGTGCGTCTTGGAAAACCTAATGCACCAACCCATTACGTTTTGAATAACGTATCATATTATATTTTATTAAAAAATAAAAGAAAAATTATTGTGTTATCTAAAAAACCACGACCCGGTGTGTTACATAATAACCCACGTCTCGATGCATCCAATATAAATGAATGCATCGGTATATTTGATTAAAAACATGTTATATTTTACATAAAACCCTAAACACGGGTCGTTAATTACTCTTAAACGCACTAGTGAGTGTAATATCACCTAACACACCGATTCATATTTGTTAAAAAATAAAAAAATGAAAAAGAATGTTAAATTTGATTTTAAAACTGAAGACAGAGTAGTTTACGTACATTGCACCAATGCATCCCAATGTTGGGCACACCAAAACAAGGTTTTATAAAAAAAACTTGTTGCGTCGTAACACTCATTTTTACCCCTCTACAATGTGTTTGAGCCATCTGCACTGATGCCATTCATAACCCACCTAGACGCCCTGCCACTTGTGTTCATTTCACCCACTGCTAACACATTGCACGTTCTTATTGGCTGCTGACTTGAGTTTGAATTTTGCTAAAATTTGGGATAAAATCAAATTCTCCATACATAGCCAGGATACCTCCCTGATGTGCAGTTTAGCAGGTAAATTAATTCTCACTTGGTAATTTAAATTCTTAGCGGATTAATTTTTGAAATTAAGCCATAGTTTGTCCTTTTTGTAAAAAAAAAATAAAAAAATTGTGCGGTGCATTCGATCCTTTCGGCTTGCACCGGCCCTCGGTGCACTTTGTAAATTGTTACAGGGTGCACCATTTGCAGGATGATCTGAAGAGCTCGAACGCACTACATAACATGTGTGCTACACTTTCGTAGTGCACCTCCATAACATAAAATGAATTTTAAAAATTATAAACTAATAACTAGTGCATATGGGCATGTGTGGGGAGATGATGCCCAAGAGGGGGCAACCAAAATTTCCAGTCAGGTTCACCGTGAAGGTGCTCGTGATGCTAGGAAATGAGGACCCACCTCGATTAGACATGGTTGTATATCCATATGTAGGCTTGGATTGGAGACGGTGTCCCAACATCTTATTCACCCAGGACGAGCCAACAGATGATAAAGGTAAATTTAGCATTATGTTTGAATTAATCTAGTTGCATTTTATTCTTTTTATACTAAATAAATTTTAAATTGTTATATTAAATTGTGTACTATATATTTTATAGATGTCGGAACATTTGATGGAAATGTACCACCTCATCCGGCTTAGGATGAGGAGAAGATGGAGATGGATGACCAGCTTGAGGCACCCCATTTATACATACCTGGCCTTTGACGCAAGCTAGGCGAGAGGTACTGACAAGAAGTAGGAGATAGGATGGATACATTGTTGGAAAATCAAGGGGTTCGACCTATATTGATGAGGTACATTATGAGGGACCACCACCACTCATAATTATGGAGGATGATTCCTCATGATATGAGGCACTTGACCTAGCACGTTCTTGGTGCTTGTGATATTTTAGATGGTATCCCATCCGCTAATTCATTCTCAAATGAGGGAGGATATCCTCAGCCTACTAGTCCACCTCCTTCTCCATCAACTGATTCGACTGGTGACATAGCCTCCACATCCCATGCACCTTCTGATCCTTGACCTCCACCTAATCCTCCTCCACCTTTGACATCTCATCCACCTCATCCTCCACCATGTCCTCCTCCTCCACCTCCATCAAATCCTTCATCATCTCCTCTACTTCTACTCGACCTTCTTATCGATCTTACTTCATCATTTCCTCTACTCCTACTCAACCGACCTGCCGATCCTATTGATCGTCCTGAACATCCACAATTTCCTGCTCGAGCCAACTCTATTACATAGATGCTTAGAGGGGGTTGTCCGATTAAGATTGATGGAACTATCCATGCTTCTCTAGTTCGAGCTCATTTATTTTGACCTGGCAGAGGTATTGATTCCTTTGGCTCTATTGGTGGAGGTTGCGATGCCTCTAGCTTTGTTGGAAGAGGTGTTGATACTTCCTTTGGCTCTATTGGTGGAGGTGATGATGCCTCTGGCTCTAGTCAAAGATATAATGATGATGCCTCTAGGGGAGGTGGATCAAATATGTCATAGCAGTTATTGGACTAGAGATATATTATATTTGGTATGTTGTATCATCACTTTGATGTTATATGTTCATTATATCTCTATATATAGTGCATTTTTCATGTTTATGTTTATGTTGATGTTTATTTAATGTTGATAGTATTGATTTGTTTTGTGTTTGTTAGATAGTGAAAATGATCATGACGATGGCATGTTTATGTTTATGTGGTGTCGAAAATGATGATCATGTAACGTTTATGATGGTATGATCATGATGTTTATGTTTGTTAGGTGTTGAAAATCATGATGATGATCATATTCTTATGTAAAAGAACTTTTTACTATTCAAAATGTGGGTGTTTAAATCACTAACTATTTTAGTTGACAAAAACATCACAATTTACATTGTAAATTATGTTATAAAACAAGTTGTTGTATGACGTAACAAGTTTTCAAAACACTAGAAAATTTCAAAATTTTAGCATCCTAATTTGGACCATTTTTCATATTAAATAATTCTTGATTTGAGAATAACTTACAATATATAGTTAACACTCATAAACATAACATATCAACTATCACTACAACACATGTCAATATTTTAGAGCTTTGTAAAGAAAGTTAATGGGTTTTTAATTTTGGCCAAAATTTTAGCATCCTTTGGACCATTTTTCATATTAAATAATTCCAACCTAAATTTTGTAGACAATTTGAAGAATGGTTTCATATGTAGGTTGATATATAATTGGTTAGAAAATGAATTTGTAAGTATGGTTGGTTGTTAGGTCAACATACATGTGAAAATTTGGATTGGAGTAATGGTCATTGAAAATATGGAAAAATGTTTCAAGTAATTTAATATAGGTTAAAATTTTTATTTTTACATACATATAATTGAATTAAATTATTTTTTGAATTTTGTATTGTTAATATATGAAGTTGTGGCAACTCTATGATTTATGATTGTTGTATAATTTGTCATAATATCATGTTTATAATTTTTGCATGGTTTGTCATAGTATTATGTTTATGTAATAATAATTTTTTTATTTGGTTTTAATGTTGTTATTGCATAATTTGTATATAATAATATTATTTTGTTGCAACTTGATGTTGAGGATTATGAAATAATATATAATGATTTTTAATAAGGAAATTAATCCTTCATCGAAGTTTAATGTTCTATATAACTTAATTATTCAAATGATAAACATAAATGAATAATTTTTATAAGTGTAACCAAACATCATAACAAAAAGTCAAGTATTACCATGTAATATTATTATAATATATGAATATAAACATCACAAAAAACTGTAAATATGAACATCAATATGACCTATCAGTGTATCACCCAAGTTTTTTTTTTTAACAATAACTCACTTTACAATGAGAAATATCAAAGCTCTAATATGAAGGAAAAAAAATACTTAATTAAAAGAACACCCTTTTGGCTATTAAAATGGTTAACATATATGATAATTTAATGTCAATAGTAAATTGATTATGAATATTTGGATGAAGGTTCAATTAGTTTGATAGAATCAATGAATATCTTAATTTTGCATTTTATTGTATATGGGAACCATTTCAGATTGTGGTGATAAATTTTA
Organism: Larix kaempferi; assembly: GCA_027924585.1. NCBI lineage: Eukaryota > Viridiplantae > Streptophyta > Pinopsida > Pinales > Pinaceae > Larix > Larix kaempferi. The sequence goes on along the minus strand of BSBM01000397.1, from coordinate 3,377,232 downwards.
ATTGAATAGTTCAATGATCCTTCATGGTGTAACTTAAAAGACAAAAATGATAATTGGTTATGATTGATACATAATTAACATTATTTGTTTGTGGATGCTCAAAGCTAGTGTTGAAAATTTTCCAATTATTTGCAATATTGGCAATTATGTACTTTTCCATTAAATGCGATTGGAGAAGATGATAAAAGGGAGTTCATACCTTGTCATCCATTGATAATTGTTATGATGAACCTTATGACGATTTATTTGGAATTTATGTTTTGGATATGAATATGTGTATTCCAAATATAGGATTTAAAAAAATATATTTGTTATTTTTAATTTATTATATCATAATTTTAAAGGATATACATATTTAATTCTTGCCATAAGGTTTTTCCTTCCTTAACGATATATACATGTCTAATTATCTAAAATCTAAAATCTAAATGTATAAGTATAATATATTCATTAAATCGACCATGTTCTTCAAATAAGAGTAGTTAAAATTACAACAAACAATAACTATGATTGACATCAATGATAATTTGCATTCTAATTAGTTAATTTTGATCCAGTTGTAAGAATACAATAAATTAAATGATAAAAAACCCACACTCCAATGAACTAAATGTTAACCAAAATAAATTGTTTAAACAATTCATCGAGTAATATGCAACTTTCCATTTCCACCATCATAACATGAAAAATAAAGAATATAATTAGACAATCAAAGATAGCAATAAAAAAATGATATCTGAATCTGTAAATGATGAAATAAAACATGTACATATCAGTCTTTGTTTCCATCAACCCAAGTTGTTTATACACTTATCTACTTAACCAACTCAAATTGATTAAACACTGTGCATCCAATAATCAACTTTCCATTTCCACCATCATAACATGAAAAATAAACAATATAATTAGACCCTTACTAATAACAAAAACAAAAACATATCTCAATATGTGAACGAAAAAATAAAACATCTATATATCACTCTTTGTTTCCATCACCGTCATTATCTTCCTCGGTTGGCATGATAGCACTATTGTTCTCGTAAATATGTTTAGATATAGGGTCGTGTTTTAATATGAACCACCAATATCTATCTAACACATCTGGGTGAAAGAACACTTGGTTGCAGTTTTTTGGTAAAATATAAGGCTCCTTACTTTCATCCCACATCTTTCTAGAGTTGATACATATCAACCCACTATCACGATATTCCTTTACATTATTCCTGTCGAATGTGTTCCAACACCTACACCTAAAAATAACAGATTGGAAAGATGAGAAGTCCACTTGAATGATTTCTTGTATCTTTCTGACATAACCCAACATTCCTCCTCTCAGGTTTCGATCGTGGTGGCTAGCATGACTAGATTGGTTGAACTCAACTTTCACTCCATAGTCCTGTGTAAGACGTGCATCATCTACATCCTCATTGGGAAAATGATGTCCATAAGCCCACATAGATGGGAATGAATGCACCTATAAAAAAGGTTAACAAATGATGGTGTCATATGTCTAATAACCCAACCATTAATTTAATAAACATAGATTTTATAGTTCAAATTTGGATTATAAAGTTAGAAATGTACATAAAGAGATTATTACCGAGTTGCTGCACCTGATCCCAATGTTTAGCGCATCCTCCTCTTCAGGCAGTAACGACTGGGTACACCATATTTCTCTTTGACTTGGTATGAAACCCAACTGTTGGGATAGATCAGTGGAATATTTTCTTTTAAATGATTTGGAAAAGGCATGCTTCTACCATGCAACTACCTGAATTATTTTCTGTCAACGTCCCATTTCCTCCTCTTCTCTTCATACAATGCGACCGACAGTTGTGTTGCCTCTGCGTTGTAATGAATGAATTTATTGATTGTGTCAATTTATGAATTCGTTGTTGTATTCATGGAAACAAAACCACATTCAATACATGTGGGATCAAATATAGATTTTGAATTTTGTTGTGAATATTTACTATGTGGAAATGTGAAGATCGAAAGATAAGTGACTTAGTCTTTATTATGCACCTTTTTCCATTTTTTTCCAGTACCTTCCCTTCCTTTTTTTCCTCATCATGTTCATCATCCCAAATCATTGTGGCTGGTGTGTCATTGATTTTCTTTATGTACTCACCGACATAATAGAACTAATCATATACTATGCATCCCTCTGCCATAGGCCCCTTAGGTTTTTCCCTTTGTCAAACAAATACCTTCAACATTTTCATGTACCTCTCCAAGAAGAACATCCAACAACACGAGACCACCCCGACTAATTCAAATTCATCAACTAGGTGAATTAGAAGATGAACCTGCAAGTCCATGAAACTCATTGGTAGTTCCTTCTCAAACATACAAACAATATCGACAATCTCTTGATGACACCGGGGAACACTAGAAATGTAAATCTCCTTTAATGTGATCCACCATACAAATGCAAATAGTCTAGATATGACAGGTCATCGGGAAGGTCGTGGTTCACACCCCCATGCAAAAAAAATGGATAACGACACTACAAAGTAAAAAAAAACATTTAACTACATTTTAACTTGTGTGGTAAAATATATAAATATAAAATAAAAATAAAAATTCTGACATTATACGTACCCTTATAAGGTTGATATGGTCATGTGATTTCAAACCTGACAAATATTTTTCTGTAGTGAAGCAGCATCGTATAGTAGACCCATATAAGGAAGGCGCCTTCACACCCACTATATTAACTTCCTTTTCCAAATTAATATCTTCTTTATTCAAAATCCATGGGACATAGCCTTTTTTAAATGAAAAAGAGGGGCCATCCTCTCCTCTATTTTCTTGTCTTGGCCAATGCTTCTTTTTAGTATTTAAGAAATAAGATCTCTCTTGGAAGACAACTTCTCATTTTTCTTGGATGATATGTGACTCCGCAAAAAACATGAGATATTTTTAAATATATGCATGGGATCTAGTAAGTGGACAATCTTAAGATGCTCCCAATATGGGAGCTCATAACATATCGATTTCCTTTTCATCCCTTTGGGCATTTTCTTAACATGCATGTCGAATAATTCAGGATCATCAAACATAGGTTTCCCATTTGAATCGAACATCTCTGCAATTTCCTTCTCCTTCTCTCTTTCATATTCCATAAGCTAGTCATCCAATGTCGTCATTTCATTCATTCGGGTTGTCTCTGGTTTACCATTGAAAGTAGATGCTTCTCTTCTATAAGGGTGGTTTTCTAGGAGGAATACCCTAGAGCAGTCATACACTGGATTTCATAAGTATGTGGACCACCTAGCCTTCATGGAATTTCCATAACATTTACATCCTTGATAACCTTTTGTTATAATACCTACGATGTTATGGTATACAAAGCACGTAGTTAGTGTTGAAGATCAAGATAGTCGCACCAAATTAAATATGCCAAAAAATATTGATTTGAATATAAACAAATCAAACAACATATTTACCTGAGAAAACACCTAACCTTGGATAATCATGTGTGGTGTACACACATATGCCATACAATGTAAAACTCCTCTACGATGGGATGGGTCTCAATACATCATATACATCTATCCCTTCCCATAATTATTTCAACTCATCAATCAATGGTTGTAGGTAAACATCCATATTCTTCACTTGTCTTCTACCAGGGACTATAAGAGCCAACATAAGATGTTCATTCTTCACATAAAACCATGGGGGTATATTGTTATTGATCACTACTACAAGCCAAACCATATAAGTGGTGTTTGGTTGGAAATATGGGATGACGCGATCAATGGCTATGCTTAGCCGGAGGCGGCGTACTTCATCCTTGAATTTATCGAGCCATGTATCCTCTATATTATTCATGGCTATTGAATCTATTGGGATTCACATAACTCCTTCCTCACTTCAGTGCAATGCATGCCATCCTCGTGGCATAGATGTTGAGATATTGTAACTTCAAAGAATATTATATTTGTACTTTATTATTATGGAGATGTTTCATTCCTCCTTGAAGATCTTATTGTATATCCGGAGATGTTTATTCCTCCGTCGGAATGTGGTAACTTGGGTTATTAGACTTCCCTAGTGGGGGTCGGCCCTATATGTGTTATGTGGGTCAAAGGGTTATTATACCACCCTAGAGGGGTCAGCCTAGTCAGTTGTAGTGGGGTATTTAACCCATTGGTTAAATACGAGCCTACATGATTTGTGTAAAAGACAAGTCGGAGTAGTGTATAAATAGAGGAGGTGTATTCCTCATTTAACACACACTCACTCACTTGAGAGAGGCGCACTTGTGGAGGAGAGGTCTGATATTGTGGAGAAGGAGATCATGTCTTTGGTTTGCATCTTTGTATTTGCTGGTCATTTATATTGAGGAAGCTTTGTTGGGTTTTCTACCCCATGAGGGTTTCCCACGATAAATCTGTGTCTCTTGTGTTTATGTTGTGCTTGTTGTTTCTTCAGTGATCCTGTATATGATATTATTGTGAAATGGAATGTAATGCTGCTATTTTATGTCTTAGCATATTAAATCTTAACATGGTATCAGAGCTAACCTGAAGGAAGGCAAGGTATGGCACTTACGACACTTGCTTTACTTATGACAATTTGAAGGTTAGGGTTTTATATAGCAAAAACCAGTCATCGTGGAACTTTCTCCATAAATCAATTTTGGAGAAGTTTCAGGATCTGAAATATTTACAGGTCGTAGATAACATCTCCAGGTATATTGTGTCCAAAGGGCACCCTCATATTCGTTGTACTTTGTAAGTTATGATCAGTACAAGTTAGGGTTTTTGCCTCTTCCAGATCTCAGTCAAAATCAGGTGACCTAGGAAAAAAGATCATAACTTGGGCTAGGAAGCTCCAAATGAAATTTAGTAAAAAGTGACAGGTAGTACACAGACTTTAATATCTCAGGAAACGTTTTCAGAGACCGAAGCTTAACCAGTGACACGTGGCACGCCGTACAAGTTTGCTCTCCTGTTTTATCCCATAAACAGGTCACGTTACGACACTTGGCATAACTTGGGATAGGAAGCTCCAAATGAAATTTCGTAAAAAGTTACAGGTAGTACACATACTGTACGATCTCAAGAAACTTTTTCAGAGGCCGAAGTTGAACCAGTGACACGTGGCATGCCGTACAAGTTCACTCTCCTATGTTATCCCATAAACAGGTCACGTTGCGACACTTGGCATAACTCTCTCTCAGAAAATCCAATTGAGGTCAGACCTATCGGGATGGAAATATGACAGGTCAGTTTACCACAGAAAAAAGTTTTCAAACCCTATGGAGCGAAAATTTTGGATTTACAGCAGAAACAATCAGGTACATATTTCTGTCAAAACAGAATTATTTTTGGAGCACCTTCATTCATGGCTTCCGAAATTTAGGGTTTCGGAGAAAGTTAGAATTTTTGGAATCGGAATCCACGACTGAATGCTACTCAAGAAAATTGAAATTTAGAGACCAAGATCGAATTTTTTGGTTGGGTAGAAAACCGGGCTTGATCAAACCCCAGTTCGGGATTTTGATCGAAAAGATGGAAAATTAGGGCTTCAGCAAAAGTTGGAATTTTTTAAGTCTGTAACCACGGCTGGAAGCTCCTCAGAAAAATAAGAGTTTAGAGCCTTGGATCGAACCTTTTGATTGGATAGAAGGGTGGGCTTCATCAAACGCTAGTTCGGGTTCCTGTCCAGAAGATCCAGAAGTTTCGAAGGCAATTTTGAGGGGTCAAATTTTGGAGATTTCAAAATTGAAGTATGCTAGTTTGATCAACTCAGCAAGACACATCCTTCCATCCATTCAGAAGTGTGAAATTCAAAGATTGAATTTTTAGGGTTTCTCTAGCAAACCCTAATCAAGCTCCAGATCAAGTTTTAGGGGGAGTTGAGGCTAACGCCTTACATAAGAAGACTACAAGAAGTCTTGACAGGTATGACTTAAGGAGGTTTAGGTATGTCTTGAAATCTGATTCTTGATTAAGTTCATAATGTGTTTGTCTTCATGTTATTTATTAGTACAATCTTGGTTAATGTTAGAATTGTCTTATCACCCTAGTAACAGTATGAATGCATGTGAATGATCGAAGACATTCATTAATTAGGGCTATATGATTGTACTAATGCATTATGGTGTGGTGTGAGGTTGATTTTGTCTGCTAACAAGATATAGGTACATCACAAAAGACAAATCAAGTTCCATGACCATGACATCATGAAGACAAAGACTCATCCATAATATTTGTTCCACTTACGAGGTATGTATGAATTTGTTATATTATGCTTAACCTATGAGACATGAAGGTTCTAGCTCAGGATCCCTAAATCATTGAAGAGATTGTTTAGGTATGTTGTACATACCTAAGCAGGTATACTAATCTAGGTATGTTTTCCTATAGAATCTTACCTTGTGTTAGGATCCCTTATATAATTATACTTGGTATGATCGGTTATGCTTATTCATAAAGTTAGTAATCAAGGGTTTATGCATATTATGTCTCTTATCTTGATGATTTAATTAACCAGAAGAGTACTATGATCAAACAAGAATATGCATGAGTAAAAGAAGACTTCCTTGAAACCCTGAATACTAATGATCATGACTGTACATATTCAAGATTATTTAGAATTAGAATTGAGAATATACTAATGAATGTATGTTTGTGTATGAGATCATGAGGATAACACTAGTATGCACAGTGGTACAGAATGAATAGAAGTTCAGAGGACATATAGAAGATCAAGCGGGAGGCAACCACACAAACATAAAAGATAAGTATTTGAGTTGTTATTAGAAATAGTAAATGATATTGCTTGTATGCATATTTGTATTCCTAGAATATATGATGCTGAGTGTAAACATTCATAGAGCATTGAACAGTATACTACTAATATGAATATGATTGGTAAGTTGGACAAACATTCCATTGTTGCTTGTCTAGAATGAAACCTCTTTGCTGACATGCTGAGAGTTGTGCACACTCTTGATAGTATGTTCTGGTAGAGATGGAAGGCATCTAGATAGCCACTGTATGCATACAGGATATGGGAAAGTGTTGTGCCAAAGTATTGATCAAAATAGTTGCATAACTATGTAAATGATATCTGTATGCATAATAGGTTATCATGTCAATTTGATTTGATGATTATGAAGTATTACTAATCATGTACTTAATTTTGATTTGTAGGAAATATCATGATGAATGATGAACTCTGAACAAGCGATGGATGTCCAACAAAAGATTTACAAATCAAACACACTATAGAAGGCTTGTGGCTAGAAGATTCTCTTAGAAAGAGGAAGAGAATCATGATGAGATGTTTGCTCCAAGTGGCTAAATAAGACCTTTCTCTTAATGGTGTAATTAAAGAAGAAGTGTGAATCAGGTTCTGTATGGGTTCCCAGGATCGATAATCAATTGATGAGCTTAATGATCACCATGGGTGATGTGGATCTCAACCTTTGCTACAAGGTTGAATATGGTTTCTATACACAGATGACATGGATGCAAGAAGGAACTCACCACAGATTTCGAATGATATTGAGGCTCATATCAGTAGACCCATCTAACGAGAGATGGCACAGATAGATATGCAGAAGATCATCCAATGCAGAGTGTGAATGATGTTCAGTCACAAAGGGAGATTTGACAGTTTCTTGATAAGCTTGGGCTTTACCAAAAGTAAAGTTGTTCCTAACCTTTACCTTAAGGTTGTGGATGATGAACCTATCATACCATTATTGTATGACGATGATCTCTTTCTGACAAGGAATGAGAAACAGATCATGAAAAGAAAGAAGAAGATGGCTGTAGAAATGAAAAATGAAAGATCTCAGATTGATGTATTACTTCCTAGGTCTGGAAGTATGGCAAGGCTCAAAAGGAATCATTTTCAACCAGGGAAAGTATGCTGAGAAATATTAAAAGGACTTGATGTGTTGGAATGGCCACTCTTGAATTTGTTAGCAGATGACTCATCAGAGTTAGTGGATATAACTCTGTACAGACAAAATATTGAGTCATTGATGTGTTTGACAAATACTAGGTCAGATATATGCTTTGCTGTGAACACCTTGAGTCAGTATCTAGTGGAAACTAGATGTGTTCACCTGTTAGTTGCAAAGCATGTGATGAGGTACCTAAAGGATACGATAGACTTTGATCTATGTTATCTTAGAGATCATGACTTCAGATGGCTACACATATGTTGATTGGGTAGAAATGGTATCATACAGGAAGAGCACATCGAGAGGATGTTATTGTCTGGGATCAGCCATGATCTCATGGTTTAAAAGGAAGCAATCTAGTGTGGCTCTCATCACAAGCGGAATATATGGCTACTTGCTCTGCTAGTTGTGAAGCAGTATGGCTTAAGAATTGTTTGACATAAAAATGGACCCAACTGTGATCCTATGTGACAAACAGAGTTGTACCAAAATGGCAGAGAATCCAGTATTCCATGATAAGTCAAAGCACATAGAGATCTGACATTTCTATATACAAGATATGGTGTAGAAAAGAATTAAAGTTCGAATTTGTAACAAGTTACCAATGTACTAACCAAACCTCTACTGATCCGATGTACTAACCAAACCTCTACCTCAAGTAAAGTTTTCCGAGACAAACTTAAAATAGTTCAGAAGGACCCTCCTCAAAAGGGGGAGCGATGTGATCACTTATGATGATATTTCCCGCATCGACAGTGAGGTCGATGATATGGATACCTATATTGGTGATGCCGACAGAGAGGTTGGTGGATGGTCCTTAGACAGGGTCTAAGGTGATAAGGGGATTGGATCATCCCTGGAATTCAGTCCTAAAGAGAATCGTAGACATATGTCTTGGAGAATGAAGTCCTTGGTGGACATGAGGGGATTGGATCATCCCTGGACTTCAGTCCTAAAGAGAATCGTAGATGTATGTATTCGAGAATGAAGTCCTTGGTGGACATGAGGGGATTGGATCATCCCTGGACTTCAGTCCTTAAGAGAACCGTAGACGTATGTCTTCAAGAATGAATTCCTTGGTGGACGTGAGAGGGATTGCATCATCCTTGAACACATGTTCTAAAAGGAGCCGTAGACAGATGGCTTCGAGAATGAAGTCCTTCGTGGACAGGTGAGGATTGAATCATCCTTGGATTTTAGTCCTAAAGTGAGCCATAGACAGATGTCTCCGAGAAAGAAGAGGGATTGTATCATCCTTGAACACATGTTCTAAAGAGAGTCGTAGAATGGGTCTCCGATAATGAAGTCCTGGATGAACAGGTAGGGGATTGTATCTTCCCCGGACTTCGGTCCCAGAATTGATCCGTAGACTGATGTCCCTGGACCTCTATTCAAAATGTACGTGATGGGATTGCATCATCCCTAGACATGAGACTTGTCTTAAATTGATAAGGATTGATCATCCTGGAACTGGATCGGGATTGCATCGTCCCTAGACATGAGACTTGTCTTAAAGTGATAAGGACTGATCATCCTGGAACTGGATCGGGATTGCATCGTCCCTAGACATGAGACTTGTCTTAAATTGATAAGGACTGATCATCCTGGAACTGGATCGGGATTGCATCGTCCCTAGACATGAGACTTGTCTTAAATTGATAAGGACTGATCATCCTGGAACTGGATCGGGATTGCATCGTCCCTAGACATGAGACTTGTCTTAAAGTGATAAGGACTGATCATCCTGGAACTGGATCGGGATTGCATCGTCCCTAGACATGAGACTTGTCTTAAATTGATAAGGACTGATCATCCTGGAACTGGATCGGGATTGCATCGTCCCTAGACATGAGACTTGTCTTAAATTGATAAGGACTGATCATCCTGGAACTGGATCGGGATTGCATCGTCCCTAGACATGAGACTTGTCTTAAAGTGATAAGGACTGATCATCCTGGAACTGGATCGGGAATGCATCGTCCCTAGACATGAGACTTGTCTTAAATTGATAAGGACTGATCATCCTGGAACTGGATCGGGATTGCATCATCCCTAGACATGAGACTTGTCTTAAATTTATAAGGACTGATCATCCTGGAACTGGATTAGGATTACATCGTCCCTAGACATGAGACTTGTCTTAAATTGATAAGGATTGATCATCCTGGAACTGGATCGGGATTGCATCGTCCCTAGACATGAGACTTGTCTTAAAGTGATAAGGATTGATCATCCTGGAACTTGATCTGGATTGTATCATCCATGGACCTATGTCCTAAAGACAGCGGGATTGATCATCCTGTAATATGGTCGTGTGTGTTGCAGGGTATGCTGCTATGTATTGATGATAGATGTATTAGTGAGAATACATGCTTTTGATGATAGATGTATTAGTGACAATACATGCTTTTGATGATAGATGTATTAAGTAAGAATACATGCTTTTGATGATAGATGTATTAGTGAGAATACATGCTTTTGATGATAGATGTATTAAGTAAGAATACATGCTTTTGATGATAGATGTATTAGTGAGAATACATGCTTTTGATGATAGATGTATCAGTGAGAATACATGCTTTTGATAATAGATGTATTAGTGAGAATACATGTTTTGATGATAGATGTATTAGTGTGGATACTAATACAGATGTTCCAGATGTTGTAGATCGAGATGATCTAGATGCTGTAGATCGAGATGATCCAGATGTTGTAAATCGTGATGATCCAGATGCTGTAGATTGAGATGATCCAGATGCTGTAGATCGTGATGATCCAGATGCTGTAGATCGAGATGATCCAGATGCTGTAGATCGAGATGATCCAGATGCTGTAGATCGAGATGATCCCAATGCTGATGATCATATGATGACGATGCTGATGATCGTGAGGATCCAGATGTTGATGTTGTTGTAGCTGTTCGAGTGTTGCAGAAGATAAAGACTCAGTACTGAAGATGTTGATGTTCCAGTATTGAAGATGTTCCAGTAACTGCTTGAGTTACTAATGATGTTGAGAAAGCTTCCAATGATTTATAGATGTATCATGTATGATGTTGATGACTCCTTGCTCATGCAGATGCTGTTATAATATCCTTCTCGGTAAGGGGGAGTGTTGAGATATTATAACTTCAAAGAATATTATATTTGTACTTTATTATTCTGGAGATGTTTCATTCCTCCTTGAAGATCTTATTGTATATCCGGAGATGTTTATTCCTCCGTCGGAATGTGGTAACTTGGGTTATTAGACTTCCCTAGTGGGGGTCGGCCCTGTATGTGTTATGTGGGTCAAAGGGTTATTAGACCACCCTAGAGGGGTCGGCCCAGTCAGTTGTAGTGGGGTATTTAACCCATTGGTTAAATACGAGCCTACATGATTTGTGTAAAAGACAAGTCGGAGTAGTGTATAAATAGAGGAGGTGTATTCCTCATTTAACACACACTCACTCACTTGAGAGAGGCGCACTTGTGGAGGAGAGGTCTGATATTGTGGAGAAGGAGATCATGTCTTTGGTTTGCATCTTTGTATTTGCTGGTCATCTATATTGAGGAAGCTTTGTTGGGTTTTCTACCCCATGAGGGTTTCCCAGGATAAATCTGTGTCTCTTGTGTTTATGTTGTGCTTGTTGTTTCTTCAGTGATCCTGTATATGCTATTATTGTGAAATGGAATGTAATGCTGCTATTTTCTGTCTTAGCATATTAAATCTTAACAATAGATAATTCTTTGCAACAAAAGAGCCTTCAAACCCTTGGGATTATAGGCATTTGCCTCAATATATTATGAGGAGGACCATGTGCTTTAGCTTTGTTTTTAGATTCTTTGTACATGTCAAGCCCACATTTTGGACATATCTCTTTGTCTGCATATTTTCCTATGTATATAATACAATCATTGGGACATGCATGATATGATATGTACTCAATGCCCAACATTTTCAACATTTTCTTTGCCTCTTCATAGCTTCTGGGAAAGACATTATCACTCGAAAGTACCTTATCTTTGAATAACCTGTAGTTACTGGTCAATATAAATGTACCATGTCATTTAAAATTCATAAAATCAACCATGTTCAATGTTGATCATGTGACAAGATTACTCAAAATATAAGATAGTTAATGTCCAATTACCTCAAAAGTGTCGAGAAACACACATCTAACATGCCATACATTGATTTCAAGTTGTATAGTAACATTGTTTTCCCCAACTGTAACATTCTTCAGTGATATGAGCATCATCCCCTAGCTCATTGTCTTGGAATATATGTAACAACATTGCATCCATGGAACTCATTTTTCGTAATAATTCATCCATACCAAATTCTACTTCATTGCCTCCATTTCCAACATGTGAGGAACTACTATTACTATAGGAATTCATAATTGGTGAGATGGATGCAGTGGAAATTGAATAGGTGGTTGATTCAACCATGCTTGGTATGCTTCCTCTCTAAGTTGCGTTATTTTTTCATCATTCTCTTGATTTTACATTGTACTAGGGTGCAATGGAAGATGGTAGATAGGTCGCTCATCATCAAAATCATGATTTCAAAAATATTGAACATTACATCGATGATGTTAGTAAGCACAATGCAAATTGTTTGATCCAACATTATACAAAATAATTATTATTGAAGCATGAGAATAATTTCGAATAAAAAGTTATAAGCTGCAAACAATTTATAAATCAAACGTTCATATTGAACGATAAATTAACATCACTCCCACATTAAATTTGCAAATTTCAAATTGATCAATACATTTTCAAATAGACCTTATGCAAGGAGAGACTTAACAATATACCCATTAACACCTATTCTACACCCCATGGGAAAATTGAACAATACATTAACATGAATCCCATAAAAAAATAACAAATACAATTAATCAAACAAGAGCATTGTATCCGAGCTAGCAGTACATGTAGTGCAATCCATGAATATGTGTGTAATATTTTGCCACCGGGAGACAAACTATGTATTGCATGTACAACAAAAAATATGGATGCTTTCCTTTTCATAAATAACTTCTGGTCATTGAAGTGTTCCTCAAATGAACAATTTGCAGAAAATAAAGAGCACTTAGAACTATTTGTGAACCCTATAATGTTCCCATGAGTGTGTGGAAGACCATCTATATATAACATGTTCTTCCTATTAAAGTTTCCAGAAACATAACCATTCATGCACATATTATACATGGAAATTTTATTCGTGTATTTAACAATATTCAAGTAATACGACCGACAATAGATAGGACCACAAAATGGCATAAGTGCTACTGACTGTTTGGGAGGAACGAGTACATGTGAAAGGATAAACAACAAAAGATTTGCAACAACTATATTAGAATTGGAAATAATAAAATGATTACCACAAAATAAGAATTAAGTTCCAACATCAGGCACAAGTAGAGACGAAAACCAAGCACCATACAAAGCACGGTTGCAAGAAGTTTGATATTTACTTTACAAATTCATAGGAAGGGAAAAATCATCGCTACCCTTCAACAATTGGATAGACCTTGGTGTGTACTTGGATAGTTTTTCTCTCAACTCATGGAACTTTTTGGATCATCTAGTAGAAATGTGTTGGGTGGAATTCATATCATATTTTGGATCACTAGAAATTTCAGTTGACTGAACATAAGCAGAGGGGTTCATCATTTTAGGATGAGACATAGTTGTTTTGGCTTCCAAATTTTTCAAAAATGAGCATATGGAAGTGTTCCTACATGTATTTTCTATATCACCTATTCGATTTTTTATTGCAGTAGGGGGTATTAGACCATCAACATTGGGTAATCTATCATTGGTATAATGGGTGAGTGTGACACGTCAAGGGTTCTCCTTCAACCCTTGAAATTTGGAACAACCACAAACTATTGGGGTGTCATAAAAGAGATCTATCTCATGACGAATTACTGTCGATGAATTGGGATTGTGGCTTGAAGATGGCATGTTACAATTGGTATGGTAAAGCGACTTCCCATTTTCATCTATGAACTACTTGCATTATTTTTCTCCTGATAAGAGCTTACAATGTTTTGAAACTAATGGAATATCTTGCGTATTCTAAATCGAACATGAATCGGGATCTTGCAATATAGAATAAATTGATGTTTAGATTCACATGGATAAGTAACATAAATTCAAAGTCAAAATATAAATAAAACCTGAACTTAATGGAGATGGAAAGGAAGAACTCATCGAACTTTGAACAAGATGGAAGGAGCCGAAATCTAAAGAATTGGCCATTTGATACTATAACCTTTTCTCCCTACATTTGAGCCAAATCAGCAATCAGTATATGCCTCTACAATCCTAGAATATTTTTAAGAACTATATCACAATCTAACTTCCAATATAGTTTGGAAACCATTTTGTAAGAGTAAGGTGAGTTTAAGCAACATATATATACTATGAAATATTGTAATTGGTGTGATTGAATACTAAAAGAACCTTTGAGATGAGTATATAATTTTAATCTGTCACATTAAAGCATAGGATTTTCAAATTACACCAGTGCATCTAATCAAATAAACACACACCGATGCATTCATATCTCTTTGGCACACCAGTGCATCGTAACTACAAACGCACCGAACATGAACACCCACAAAATCCCCCGTAGAAAAAAATATCTACTACATTTGATAGTGGATATTTATCAATGCATTTTATGAAATAATTCATACCGGTGCGTCATCTAAATATATACGCACCAGTGCGTTCATATTCAGCATGCGCTGCATAACAATTTACTAAATACTTACCAATGCATTTGATTTATAGATGCACTGGTGTACCAGAATAACAAGCGCACTAGAATGCCGCAAATCATAACATAAAAAAACCTCACAAGTTAATTTTTCCCTAAACTAAAAAAAGGGTGGCAATTTTAATTTCGAAAACTAATTATAAAAGGTGTTTAAAAGTAAAAAACCTAAACATTAATTCATTCTTTTGCCGAAATTTGGAGGGGGGAGTTTTAGAAGAGAAACTTACGTGGAAGTTGTTTGGAGAAACCAAACTATTATGAGGATCAAATTTTTTTCGGTATGGTGAATCAAACAAAATCCTGCATAGTAGAAATTTCAAGTATGTAAAATATTACTATAGATCTTATTATCATATTTATATTTTACTTAGATTTAAAAAACAAATTTTACAGTTACCTTCAATGTTGCAACCTTTATTTTCTAGCTCCTTCTTTTCGTTTTATGTGGCTGCAAAATTTTACATTAGGGTAATCCCTTTATTGTCACACAATTATGATTTTTTCCTTTTGGGGATTTTAGATTTGATGAGTTTATATATAGAAAGTGTAGGGTGAGATGGATCCACTTTTTGGGTTGAATCTGTAACCATGTCAACCCTTTCAAAATTTGTTTTTCAATAAAAAAATGTGTGCGGCATTTTCGGTGCATTTATATATATGTAACACATTGGTGAGTTTTTGTTAATAGCACATGAGGTGACATGCGTGACTGTATATTTTATTTTCCAAAAATCATAAAATCATTTCTCGGTTCTCGGTGCGACAGTATCGCATTAACACCCCGGTGCGTTTATAATAATAACACATCGGTAATGGCAGGAACACAACTTTTTTATTATCCTGAAACACTAAATAATTCCTGTCGCTTACGGTGCCCCTATATCTATATAACACACTGGTGTGTTGTGATGCAGAACGCACTTGGGCGTTTTATGTATTTAAGCGCACCAATATCAGACATATTTTCTATTTTCAAGTCTGTAATTTATTTGTGAAATGTATTAATAGCTTATGTATTTAATGGTCTAGGTTGTTTATTTATAGAAAATGCATGGTATGAGTTCAATGAACAAGAATTTTAGTCAACATGATGGGAGCAAATCCAGAATTATGAAGAAGGAAAGTGATTTTTAATTTTGTATTTAAATTAATTTGTTTGAATTATTTGTAAATTTAAATAATATGTATTGGTTAATGTGTGACATGTAGAGCCAAAAAATGAGGAAGCTTGATAAGATGCTTACCAATTTAATTCCAGAAGAGCGTAAAATGTTAATGGAAAAGTTGCAGAGGGATGCATCAGGTGAGTACAAAATAAGTCAATATGAATCATTTCTTCCAATTTAAGTAATATTGTACTTAAGAATATTCACTAATATGTTTCAAATAATCTAATTCACATATGTTGAGTGTTGTGTAGGGACTGACAGCAACAAAAATGACTGTCATCATAAGAAAAAAAAATTATGGAAGATTAAAATGATGATAGATTGGTCCTTATCACATCTAGAGTGGAGCTGGAAGTTAATAGAAGGGAGAAATACTTTTATAATACTATGAGGGATATAATGAAAAGAACTTATAGACATAATTTTCACTTACAATACATAAATCAATCAAATGATTTGAAGAATCGGGTCATATGTAAACTACAAGATGTGTTTCCAGAGCAATGGTCAATGAAACTTGTTAGACTTGCAATAGAAAAAACATACAACAACATAAAATAATCATTCAAAAAGTAATATTCCTAAACATGTTTATGTAGAATATGTGTATCTATAACTACTAAAAAGTGTGATTCCTTCTTAAAATTTATAGTTTGGAAGTAATGTCGTTTATATTCAAGTTGTTTCATTTTTTCACTAATTATCTTCAAGTTGTAATTTTATGAAACTCTTCCATTTATTAAGATGATGTTAATATATTCATGGAAAATTTTGAAATTATGGTTCTTAATTGCTCTCATCTCAAACCAAAGATGTTGGTTTTGATTTGTTGACGATACCTTCATCATTTGGCCTCGTGTTCATTTTTTCCTTGATGTCTTTCACAATTAGCTTAACAAAATTTATCCTCATATCCAACTCACCATGGAAATTGAGCAAGACCATTTTCTCCTTTTCTTAGATGTCCTAGTCACCTATCAACTTGATGGACCACAAGACAATCCATACCAACAAATATCTTCACGCCCAGTCCCATCACCACCCCACTCAAAAATATGTTGTTCTTAAGACCCTTATATCTTCATCGATTCACATCTCTAATCCCCAACATCCCCAAACCTAAGGAAATCACCTCACTAAATATATCCTAGCCAACAAATACTCCCTAACCTAGATTAAGAGAACTTTTCACTCCTCCCTCCATCCAAAAACTAAATCAACTTGCACCAATAACCCCCCGTTATCCCTAACTTCCCTCCCTTACATTCATGGAATCATTGACTACATTGTCAAAATCTTAGCTAAAAAGAAAACCAAAACTCTATTCAAGCCTCATAAAAATATTAAACAATTATTTAGGAGCATCAAAGACAAGTCTAATCCAAAGTATTTATCAAATCCCTTGCTACTTGTAACGACTAAAAAACCAAACCAATTTTTTTAAACGTCATAATTCGACAAATAGTCATTAACTTAATTAACGCATATTATAATGCAAAACATATGTCCTTCGTCATTAACAATATTAATACATTGGTTAACATGACTGTTGATACTTCGTCTAGGATTTAATCTCTTAGTATTCTTCGGTTATTGGCTGGGTTTAAATTTGTCAATAAGGTTTATTAATCAACACTAAACTTTTCCTCGGTTATTGGCTGGGTTTAAATTTGTCAATAAGGTTTATTAATCAACACTGAACTTTTCCTAGATAAAATTAACAACGAAAGGATTATACATCCTTTTATAATTATTGCACCCCAACTCGATGCTTATATATATATATATATATATATATATATCCAGTGACCATAGTCATGATATGTAGTATGCATACCATATAAAATATTTGCACCAACAACTATGGATTTGTGGCAATGCAATCATTTGATGCCACATTAATGACATGTAGCATCGTCATAAACAAGGTTTGCATGAAGGGAGGAGGGTCGAACGACCTCACCCTAGAGACCACAACATTTAAATACAAGGCACACTGAAGATTGTGATTATTCTTGAGGGTATTCGCATGCAAGAGAATCAACCCTTCATCGAAGATTGGAATATTATGCTACAGGCTTACGGCCTAATCTTGGTAAGCTTACGTTCTGATTTTTGTGTGCATTATGTTTTAAAATTGTATTGTTATAGGATTCTTGTCATTCTACTTATAGTACTAATCACACTCCGTTATTATAATTGTCTTGCAGGGTTAAGGATTGAAGCTTATACGTCGTGGCTTCCAAAGGAATATAGCGTAAGGCACCAGGTAAGATAGCCTTCCGAGCTGCCTTTGACAAAGATCCACCTAGTTTCGAAACTTACAACCCTATGCTTGTGGATTTGGTTGACGAGTATACTGAATAATGCCATTGACAGGCTCCTCTAAACATTTTAAGTACTCTAGCGACTCGAGTCTAGCTCGGGTCATTATTAAGAGTTTTCGAATGCATTAATAAGGATATTGATTGGGTTTTGAAACCCTTCGTGTGAGCACATTGTATTATCTTCTTATCTATGTTGACTATGTTCACTCACACCAAATACCATAAATGAATAAATGAATAGGGATGGAAAAGCATCAAAGTTGCGTATCGTTGTGTTCTTCCACCACATATGACAACACTATACCAAAGATGATTCCATCTAGATCTATGAATTTCTCAAGTATTTAGAGGTAGTGTTTCAGGCAGCCACTGCATAAGAACACGATACAAACAAGGGAGAGGTGGTTTCACTACTTTCTTGACACAACGCACACCAAATCGGACTAGACGAACCCCTTTTTATCAAATTTTCACATGTTAGCATCTTGTTGCTCAAAGCTAACCAAAGGATTATTTAGTCTTTCAGAGGACCAGCCGTTTTCCATATTATAGGCCACCACCATTCCTTATCTCCAGTAAAATAATCTATGGCATAAGCCTCATATCCCAATTTGGATGAAAAAGCTCATATTAAGCTATTCTTGGTCCAAACTAATCTATCAAGTTCATTTTCAACTAGAGTTATGAAGTTGGTCTCCAAGTTATTTATATACCCTGACCATTCCCTTGCAGCTTCTCCTTCCAATCCAAGCGCCTGAGTTGATTTCCATCCATCTCTTCCAACTTCTTTATAGGAGCAACTCTTTACATCAGCTAACAAATAAATGTGTTGGTTCTTGATATGCGAGATAGTGTTTGCAGAGAGAGTGTAAAATTCCCCTACTCCGACCCATGGGTCTTCCCCAATACGGACACTCCTACCGTTGCCAGCCTTACATGCCATCCAATGACCTATTAGAGGATAAGAGAGTACTAATGCTTTCCATCCAACATATCCTCCCTTATGACTCTTATCACTACTCCTAAACCAGTCGGCAATAGAGGAATTTGGGCAGTATTTAGAAATCATCGCTTTTCCCCACAGAGTATTTGCATTTTGAGCTAGCCTCCATAGAGATTTTTCAGCAAGGTATTGATAGAACAACACCAGGATATTTACCCCCCAACCACCAAACTCATTTAGATTTGTCACTGTAGTCCATTTTACCAATGATATTCCTTCTTTTTGTTTGTTTGTTTTCCACATAAAATAAAAACACTTCTAAGAAATCTTGGTCAGCATGCCTTTCGGGATGTATACAATCGAGGCCCAAAATACATGAATGCTCCGTAGAACAACATTTAGGAGTATCACTCGGCCTCCTCTAGATAGGAACCTGTTATCCCAATAGGAAATGCGTGCTTCCACCTTCTTATATAGCCACAACCAATCCTTGAAGGAGTATGCATTTGGATTTAGATAAAACCCTAGGTATTTAAAACCTTCACTCCTCGTAATTAGAGGGAAAGCAACCTCATTTCCAAGTCTCTACTGCAATTCCCCCGAGATCCTTCATCCTATTGACAACTAAGTTGGATTTCTCCACATTTATTACCATAAATGTATCTTTTTTATAAAGATGTAAAATATGATAAATCATTCGCAAGTTTTCCACTGAGCCTTTTCCCATCATCAACACATCATCCACAAACATAATATGAGTCAATTCCACAGACTCTGAAAACCAAACACATTTTAAATATCCAATCCTCTTGGCCCAGTGTACTAGTTTACTCAATGCTTCAGCCACCATTAAGAACAAGAAGGGTGAAAGAGGACACCCTTTCCTCAAGCCCCTAGAATGCTTGAAGAAGGGGGCCCATTAATTAGTGCTGCAAAGGAGGCCGAATTGATGCAACCCATGATCCAATTCACTAATTCCACATAAAATCTCACTTGAATAAGTAAGAGGCGCAAGAAATTCCAACTTACCCTATCATAGGCCTTAGATAGGTCTAATTTCAAGGCGGAAGAACTTACTTTGTTCTTGTTAATCGAATGAATTGCCTCCTGAGCCGAAGAAACCGCATCATGTATTTGACGATTAAACATGAGCTCAAATTGCTCCTCTAAAATGGTCTGACTTAATATTGGCTTCAATATTTGAGCTATGGTCTTAGCAATTATTTTGTAGACCATATTGCAGCAAGAAATCGACCTAAAATCACCAAAGGCTGTGGGATTCTGCTTTTTTGGGATTAGGGCTAAGAATGCGGAATTCATTGCACCTAAAACCTTCCATGAACACTGAGATTCTCATATTACCTTCAAAATATCTTCCTTTAGTAGCTCATAGAAAACCTGAAATAACTCAATAGTGAAGCCATTAGGGCCTGTGCTCTTTCATTTTTGAAAGGAATGTACAATACTGCTCAACTCTTCCTTCGAGACTTCCTTAGATAGAGATTCAATCATTTCTTTACTGACAGATCTAGGGAAGAGCCTCAAAACTTGTAATATTTCCTAGATGGGGCATCCCTCTAATTCACTGAATAAGGATTTTAAAAAAGACACCCCTTCCTCATCCTTTTCCTTAAAAGAACTCACCATGATACCTTGCTCATTCTGGATCTTAGCAATGGTGTTTACACTCCTCCCATGTGAGGAAAATCTATGAAAAAAATTGATATTGTTGTCACCTTCAAATATCCAAATTGCTCTGCTCTTGATCCTCCACAATTGCTCTTCGTTTGCAAGAAGTTCAGAACGTCTAACTTCATATGTTTTCATCTTCCTTAATTCATCTTCAGAGAAAACCCCAGTGTAATGGCCCCTCCCATCATACCAGCATGATAGAGAGGACGTGATGCTAAAGCTGGGCATTTAGCCCCATGAATTTTTAAATGAGCATTCACATAATATAAAAGGACATATGGAAATGTATAATTATAAGTAAACGCAATGGAAGTAATTTCAATTACACATCCATCATACATTCAAGATATTCATCAAATAAATAATTGCAAAGTTAACACAAGAGAATACTTATCTTAACAAAGTAGTCCCAAGCAACCAGCTATGCATCTGCAACGTTCCACCCAACCATAGGCCAGTTGTGCTTATCAACCTCTTGATACAACTGCCACCCCCGAGCTGGGCATGATTTCTACAAGGAACCAGGGAACAACAGACTCACACATAGCCAAGCATACACCAAGATGAGCCAAGCCAATCTACAATTGGGTTTATCAGGCTGCTAGGAAATGGAAAGGAAGAATTGCTAAGCTAGTGAGCTCAAGCACAGAGCCAGGGATACCTCCACAAGATCTATCTATCTTGGCACCCACAATGCCTACACACCCCACTCAAGGAAGTATTCCCTTCAACAATGCACAGTCCCTCAGGCCATACCTTCCAATCTAGAGTGTCTAAGGTGTGCATAGAAGAGTAGCCAGCCCCCTTGATCTTCTTGAGAGGTTATTCCCCCCCCCCCACTAGATTTATCAAGCCAATTCTATCCACTACCACTCCAAATCTCTTGCTCACAGATTCAAACCAAAACAAGGATGCACATAACAGCAGAACCACAATTATTGGGCATGATAAAAACGTTTTTACAGTGAGATGCCCAAAGATGGGGTTTCTACCAGCCCAGAAAAACGTGGGAAGACCCAAAAACGAAATGGCAATTGGGGATTCAACCCTGGAAAGCAAAAACCGTTTTCAGAAAAACACCCATGGGTATTTTTGGGGCAAAAACAACCTCCCTCACAGTCCCAAATCGTGGCCCTCCTCTCCCAGCTGTTGTACAATGCAAAAATGAGCTCCCAGGCATGGAAAATGTAGGGAAAATGGTTAAAAACATGATGGGGAAAGCCCAGCTAGCTCAGACTGCGTGAGTGGGCCAAGGCTATGGGTTTAGAATGGCTTTGGGCACCATTTCGTGGGTGTTTTCTTGCCCCAGAAGAAAAAGTACGTTTTTGCAGGTTGATGGCTTGCCCATGCACGAAATTGGCTGCCATACCTCTTCACTCCCAAGGCATTAACTGCCTCAACCAATTTCTGGAAGAATTAAATGATTGGGTGCATAACCCAAAATGGGTAGTTGGTGGTTTATGGGTTTTCTCATTGACACATGGATTAACACCATTGGCTCAAGGGTTTGAATAATTTCCCTCCCTATTCCTCGTAGAATCATGCCCCGATCTCTTTGTTGCATTGCATAGCTAGTTGTGGGTATTTCATTAAAATCCATATTTACATGATGTCTTATTTTACATTGTGCCTATCTAGCACAAGAACCATAGGCATCTATTTTTTTTTAATTGCCGATACATAAACGCTAAATCAATGGTGGGGCCTTGGCCTTGAGCTCCTCACCATGATTAAATAACAATATTTACATCATTTATGATTTAATGCAAAGGGGGTCAAAATGGGGACATTACACCCAAGAGTCTTCTGCTTGTAAAAATCTGTTATACCTGCTTCCACCTCTTTTAACTGAGCCTGTGTTGGCCTGATTTTAAGAATCAGAGCCAATAAGGAGGTTTTGTCCACACAATCGGCTTAAAGCAGCGTCCGGTGTGTTTGGATTAACAAGACCTCGCAGGTTATGGTCCTGCTACCAGCTAGTTTGTCTCTTAAGGAAACCTTAAAACTAGCAAAATCTAACCTATTCTAACGTTTATCCTATCTATATATCTACAAATGTCCTAAGGTTGTTTTCGTAAGGAAAGACTTCAATTTTTGGGAAGTTTTCTAAATATGAAAACTTACTTATAGTATGCAAAATGATTTAACAATGCTAAATCAATAATAAAATAAACTTTAGAACTAATTAATTTATCTATCCTATTTAACTCTATCTCAGCTGAGAGCAAATTTGAAACTATATTAATTATTAATCAATAACAGAAAACTGAAGTATGCTCTAAATAAACATATTTAAATCATAACGAAAGTAATTCTGCTATGTAATGATAGAAATGAGATTTAACCTCTACATACACAGTCAAATTCCACTTCCAAAACTGATTAATAATTAACTATCAAGACAGTCATTTGAATTTGAAATAATGCTCATTTAAAATTCACCGTTAACATACAAATGGAATTTTAAATAAACAGAAAAGTATATCATTAAAACTGATGTTTATAGTGAACACACTAATAAACAAAACCATAATGAAATATTTATTCAACAACTAACTTGAGATGATAAAGTGAGAAAAATATTTAAACATCAATGTGTCACAGCACACAGAGTTCACATATAAACAGAAGACAACAAACTAAAATATATATATATATATATATTTATAAATCCAAAAATGAATACCAGTCACAGTATCATTTGCAGATATCAAGTATCATCCACATGAAAGCTTCAGCTTCAAGTTTGATGTAGTACTAGTAACAAAATATATTTCAACAAGTTTTCTTCCACACTCCATCCCCCGAGTTCATCAAAAATCTCCATTTATATACTACCGAGAGTCAATTTTGCTATAAATGTTGCATGCAACATTATAGGAACTATTTAACCAAAAGGGCATCTAATTACACCTACTACTAAAAATAAAAATCGACTGGCCTGAGTCGAGGTATCTCAGAAAGTTCTTGCCCATTCACAAAACTCCAGCTTGTAACAAATCAGCTACATCTCCATGCCATCGCATCAACCACGTCCTGTATTCTTGGAAGAAGGGGGTGATAAAACTTCCTGCATTAAATTCAATCAATGCATTATATTAAAATCAATTTAACACAGTTAACAGAAATACTTAAAAATTATAAATGCATGCCTGTTAAATCTCCGATTTTACAGGCATGCAAAATCGAAATAACCATTACCTGTTATACTGTGACATAAGAGAAGAGAAAACTATTAAGCCTCATTATGAAGAGCGACTACTCTTCTAGCTTCGGCTAATTTAGCCTTCAACCTGATAATTTTAACATTTTGTTTTTCAATTCGTTCCAATAACAGCTGATTCGTATTTAATATTGATTTCTTGGATTTCTTGAGTTGATTCTTCTTCATGTTGGCCTTTTTCCACCTGTCAATCCATTCTAGCAATTCTTTCCTGAAAGTTTTATTTTCTTCTTCCAATAAGGCTGTACTTAATAGACACTGTTTACGCTTTCCTCTGAACTCTGTGATTTTATCTTGATAAATATTTCCTAATACCTGTTGCAGAGTTTCGTCATCTCTAGTTACATGAGGAGAACGAGGACTGTCACAATGCTGATTGTGTAATGGTTCAAGTTCTACAGTGTTAACGTTTATTTCTGGTTGATTGCCCTCGACCTCACCTGATTGCACATCACTTCCCTGCGCAGTAGCAGAATTCCCTACATCCATTGTGTTAGGGACAGACATCGGAATATCATCCTCAATATTTACAACTGTAGGTTCAGTAGCTGTAGATTTGGAAGTCTGTTGATCAGACCTATATCCTGGAATCGAATGGAGATTATGCATGCTTCTAGTGACTCTACGCAAAAACGATAAGTTTTCAAAATTCAACCCTTCCTTGTCACCACAAACCTGAGTTAAATGGTTCAACTTATGCATAGAATCTTTATCACATTTATCAGGTTTATTAATTTCCCCTTCGGATAATCCTTCTTTTGGTTTTGCAGGGTTGCCATCATTCTTACCAGGTTCGGGTTTATCTAATATTTCCCTAGAATCGCAGGGAACTGAAACCCTATCAGCATCTTCATTTATCTCATCATCTATGGGCATGTTTACGACCTCTAGTTCCTTAACCTCTGAGCTATTAACCTCGGGATTTATGACTTTTCGTCTTCTACAAGTTCGAGGAGATGGATTAGGCCAATACTGTGTTGGGCCCAATTGACAATCAACTAGAAATTTATCCCAAGACAGACCTTTTGCAGATAATTGGAATTGCAGTAAAATTTTTATCAATCCATGATGACACAGACTATTGTCAGGGTTATTGAAATTCCTTACAGACTATGACATTTTCTTAAGGCTTTGCCAAAGATAGAAGGGAAAATTAAGTTCACAACCCTTTACTGCTAACAACAACCGTAAATGATACAAGTGCAAATGGGAATAGCATCCACAATAGGTTACGTACCTTACTAAGATTTCATAGTAAACTCTCCATTCGGGCTTTAGAAATTTTACAGGTACGCCTATCCTCAGCTTCGTTTTATCTGGTAAAGGCATTAACAAAGCCAAACACTTCTTCTTGTTAACCATAGTGCCCTTAAACCAGCGTTCTCCCACTTGGGGAAGTTTCGTGGCTTCAGCAATTTTGTCTTCATTGATAACAAATTCGAAACCCCCAATTCGCACCCTATCATCTTCAAAACTCATTGCAAACATCTTAGTAATCTCCGCATGGTGACCATCAAAGCTTCGAAAGAAATGTGTCCATCCCATTTTCTCAAATCTCTTGGCAGCTTCCTGGTTGGATTCAATAAGTTCAAACCCTGAGATCTCAAAACGATTCAGAGGAGACATGGTTTCTCCAGCACTTTCTGGGCTTGGTCGGGAAATGAAAGGGAAAGTGAAAACAGAGGGAATAGGTATCCATACACACGACATGATAGATAATCTTCACATGCTTCAAATCTAATCAGAAATCAAATCTCTGAACCTACCATTTTAGCGGGATTTCGAGCAGTGATAAATGTTACAACTTTCACACTACACCATGATTTATGCCAATTTATCTACGTTTGACCATGCCTGTTAGTGATAACCACTTAACTTGGCGAACCAGCGATACTAAGACTGATAGAATCATCATTACAATCATTGATTATTGACAGTGGTTCATAATTAATAGGTACAATGGCGTAATTTGAAATGACTGTTAGCAATTAACACTGTCAACACGATTTTACCAAATGCATACAACTGTCGATTCTGTCAAGGGGTGAAAGCCACGTTTTCATACCAGCTCATCAATCCAAAACGTTTATTGATTTAACCATTGGTTTATTGCATGGCCAGTTCATCAAACAATCATCCCTGTTTTATCATGTTACGTAGTGGTATGAAGAGTAATAAATCGTATTTTAATGTTAAGGAGGCATTAATCAAATGGCTAGCTTAATGTTTATTCTATGTATATGTACAAAGCTATATATATATGTACAACACTAAGTTTAAAAACCTTTAAACATCCTATTGATACATTATACCATCATATAGGGTATTTATCATATGTAAAAATTGCCTATACAAACCTCATTTATCCATTAACTATGATATTTACAAAGTTCATAATAGGGTATTACATACGATGTTAACTTCCAAAATTCTCTTAGTCTTAGGACTAATAATACCCTAAACAATGTGTTTTATGATATTTCTCTTGGCACAAATCCCTTAAGTCACATAAATTCATTTTGATGTTTTAAATAGCTTTAATGAGAATTTACGAAACTTGTCTGACATTCGTTTAAAAGCCAAGTTTTATGATCAAGTTCCTATCAACTCTAGAAACATTAAATTACTTTCCTTTGATTAAGAGTACCTTCAGAATCAAAGATTCTGAAGGTGCTCTAACATAATTTTTGAATTGATAAATCACATAAAGAGCTGATCTCTCTTCATTTTGTCAAGAAATGAAGAGGTTGTTGCTGGCTGCCAACAGCCTGCTAGCTTGCTCGAAAATATCTTTCCCAGATTTTATAGACCTTCTTAACCCTAACCGAATTGTATACCATTTGTTTCATACATGAATCAGGAGCGTCAGTCCTCAAAGGAGTCCACAGATCCTTTACCAAATTCTTATACCCTTCCTCTTGGAACCAAACAAGGTTGAACTTGAAGGGAGAAGCTAGCTTATGTTCCTATATGTCTATTGACAACATTATAGGATGATGATCTGACAACCCACCTTCCTCGATCCATGAAGCTTTTGATAAAGGGGCTGTTAAAAATTTCTCTGAGACTACAAATCTATCTAGCCGCTTTGAGATCACATTTTCCCCACTTCTCCTATTCATCCATGTAGGATCAAGCCTTCTCAGTTGGACATCAACAAGTCCTTTTGATTCAAAAATGGAATTGAAAAAATTGCTTAGCGAGTCTGATCTAGCTAGCTTGCCCTATAATTCTCTTTCCAAAATTGTGAGATTTAAATCTCCGCTAATAATCATATTGCGATCCTCCTACGGCCCATTGGAGGAAATTTTTTCCCAAAAACCTCGACGATTAAGGAAAGGCCCATAAACTTTCAGTACTGCAAAGGTTTCTCCTGTAGATTTATCTTCAAGAATAGTCTTCAGTAATGAGTCATACTTGCTTGTAGAAACTTCCTTTAATTCTGGAATCCATGCCGATAATAACCCTCCTTAATGTCCTTTCACACTTAAATGAGAAAAAGACCAGTCTTTTAACCATGGACCTAAAGTTTCCTCGGCTTTAATGCCTTGAGACATAGTTTCTTGTACAAGGATGACTGATGGATTCAGGTTCTTAATCATCCTCTTGAGGGCATTCAGTTTTGGGGGGGGCCTAAACCCCTGGCATTAAAGTATAGACACAACATTAGATAATCCTAGGGAGGGATTCCCCGCTTTAAGGGCCCTATTAATTGTTGATTGCTTCCCATCTTTTATGGCCAACGTGGCTTGATTTTTAGCTTTTGTTAATTGATACTTTCTTCCCATAATGACTTTAGGAAAAGGGTCAAGACTAAGACCTTTGATTACAACCCCTTCATTCCTTTCCATTGAAGCCACCCTAGACCTTGTGTTGTAAAAATTGTGTTTAGTTAGTAAGAGGGAACTATCCTTTAACACTAGACAGGGAGAAAGGTTGTCCGGTCTATTAGTTTTTCAACATTTAATTCAATCTGATCTAGGATCTTAACTGAGAGAACAACATGTACAACATATCAAAGACAAGAGACAAGAGACACAAAGCATTTCACTGGGGAAAACCAAGAAGGTGAAAAACCCCACAAATTCCTCAGAGATAGAATGAGCATCAATACAAATATAACAAAGATCAAACCCCACAACAAGAGATATTCTCCTAACAGCTACTCCTCCTCCACTTGTGCACACTCCTCCTCTCTCTCACTAATGTGAAGTGAGTGAGTGTGTGAATGAATAAATGAGAGAGTCACACTCTCTATTTATACTTTACTTCACTTGACTTTTAACTCTAACTAGGTCGGCCCCAACTTAACCACTTAACATAATGTTGTCTGGGCCGACCCCACTAGGGGACTTAAACACCCCATCACAACTGACTCTGGGCCAACCTCCCTTAGGAAATTCTAATAACCCACTATCACTTGACATTGGGCCGACCCCACTAGGGTGGTCTAATAACCCTTTAACCCACATGACTCATACAGGGCCGACCCCACCAAGGTGGTATAATAACCCATCAAATACAAGTTACGATACTTACAATATAACTTGCGACACTACTCCGAGATCTAATGCCCTATCATACATGGGAGGATGGACCTCAATGACTCAAGTAAAATAATGACTTATCCGACTCGGAGGAACAAACATCTTCGTCAGAGGTACAACAATAGAATACAAATGACGACACTTCTGATTGGAGGAATAAGACATTTCCATCGAGGATACAATAAAGTACAAATGTAATACATACAATATTCAAGTGAATATCTTCCGAAGTTACAAATACATCAACACACCCTTTTAAATAGGAAGGTATTCTCTTGACACAGGTCATCAATACATATAGGCACAAGTCTTTAATTCTGGAGCTGGATCATCATCACTGGATCACGGAGCATCATCGTCACTACTGTTGTACTCGTCATCTCGATCACTGGTGCTATCTCTCAATTCTTCTCTTCATAGGAATTTCTACAGAGCCAACCCTTTTTCATGTTGGTTGTAGGCCTAGCCTTCTGTAGGTTTTCATCATCTCTGCCAGCTGGCCATCCTGTGGAATCCTCAGGACTGATTACATGCGTCAACAAAACCTTCAAAGAGCATCCCAGGACTGATTACGAGCTTACTGCTCA
Organism: Larix kaempferi; assembly: GCA_027924585.1. NCBI lineage: Eukaryota > Viridiplantae > Streptophyta > Pinopsida > Pinales > Pinaceae > Larix > Larix kaempferi. The sequence goes on along the minus strand of BSBM01000397.1, from coordinate 3,348,031 downwards.
ACCTATCGGATATCCCAGGGAGATATTACATGTGACCACCACAAAACCTTAAAAGAATGTCCCAAGAACATTTATGTGCATAGCATGACCGACAAGAACTCTAAATATCATCCCAGGACTTTTACATGCCTAGCACAACCTATCGGATCTCTAGGACTAATTACACGTGGTCTGGAAAAACATTGAAAGAGCATCCCAGGATTGATTACGGGCTTACTGCTAAACCTATCGGATCTCCCAGGGAAATATTATAATCCAAGGAAAAAACCTCGGAAGAGCATTTTCCATATCTCCCAGGGAGCTATTATATGCGATAGGAAAAACCTCGCAAGAGTATCTGCAAATCTCCCAGGGAAATATTATATGTCCTCCCAAGCAAAACCTCGAAAGAGCATTTGCCAAATCTCCCAAGGAGATATTATATTCTATAGGAAAAACCTCGCAAGAGTATCTGCAAATCTCCCAGGGAAAGATTATATGCTTATCGCACAACCTATCCATGGCCACCGAGTATCATCTTAATACTCATGATCAACCTAATCATCCTCGCACGAAGCATCATCCTGATGCTCATGATCATATTGATCATCATCATACAGTACATCATCTTGATGCACACCAACATCACATGATCATCCTGATCATCATCATAGCATCATCCTGATGCATATCACCATCGCATGATCATCTTGATCATTTTCACAACATTGTCTTGATGCATATCATCACACATGATCATCATCATGTAGAACATCATCCTGAGCATCATCTTGATGCTCATAACACAACGCTTACATCCACATCCATGGGAAGGATCTTCCTACCACCATGCTTGGAATGGATCCTTCAAATGTGTCCCATCACTTCCTCCTCGAAGTATCTTCTATCTGAAGAGCACCAAGCCTCTCTCTGAAGTATTCGAACTTCACTCTAGCTAGTGGTTTGGTCAACACATCTGCAATTTGCTCATCCGTTGCAACATACTGGAGATTCACTACTCCTGTCTACACCATATCCCTGATATAGTGATATTTGATCTCGATGTGCTTCGACTTGTCATGGAACACCGGGTTCTTTGACAACTTCGCACAACTCTAGTTGTCACAATAGATACAAGTAGCGTCCAACTGGAGATCAAATAAATCAGATAGTAGCTTCCTTAGCCATATTGCCTCACAACTAGCCAAACAAGTTGCGACATAGCCTGCTTCGGCTGTACTCAGTGCTACGCAGGATTGCTTCCTTCTAAACCAAGAGATCACACCTAATCCTATACTGAAGCAGCACCCCGAAGTGCTCTTCCTATCTGCAGCACTGCCTACCCAATCTGAATCAACATAACCCTCTAGGTTAAACTTTTGATTCGCATCATACTTGAGCCCATAATCAATTGTACCCTTCAAGTACCTCAGAATATGCTTTACAGCAATCAGGTGAACATGTCTAGGATCTGTCAGAAACTGGCTCAAGGTGTTCACCACAAAGAAAATATTTGGTCTTGTGTTTGTCAAGTAAATCAAGGACCCAATCATCTGATGATACATTGTGGCATCAACTGACTCTGATGAAGCATCACTCAATAGCTTCAGGTTCCATTCCATAGGTGTGGCCATGGCCTTGCAGTCCATCATCCCGAACCACTTCAGGATCTCTACTGCATACTTCCCTTGTCCAAGGAAGATTCCATTTGCACTCTGCCACACCTCCATATCTAGAAAGTAATGCATCATACCCAAGTCCTTTATCTTGAACTCAGAAGCAAACTTCGTCTTCGTATTGGCAATCCACATATCCTCTCCTGTCAAAAACAGGTCATCCACATACAATAGGAGTATCACTGGATTTCCTTCCTCAACCTTGTAGTAAAGGTTGGAATCTGCTTTACTCTTGGTAAAGCCCAAACTAGACAGGAAGTTGTTTATCCTTCCATACCATGTCCTAGGTGCTTGCTTTAATCCATACAAGGCTTTCTTCAATATGCACACATATGACTCCCTGTCATGTGTCTCAAAACTGAGTGGCTGCTCCACATACACTTCCTCTTCGAAAACACCATTCAAGAAAGCTATCTTGACATCCATCTAGTGTATCTTCCACTTCATCACTACATCCATGGAAAGTACTATTCTGATGGAAGTGTATCTAGCTACAGGTGCAAAAGTCTATTCATAATCTATCCCCTCTTTCTAGGAGAAGCCTCGAGCCACAAACCTTGCCTTGCATTTCTCTATGTTGCCATCTGCAACATGCTTGATCTTGTAGATCCACTTGGAAGTCACAACAGACTTCCCTTCTGGTCTCGGTACCACATCCCAGACATCAATCTTCATGATCGACTGGTATTCCTCGATCATGGCATTCTTCCATTGCTACATCCCATATCCTGGGAACTTCATATTCTTCAATATCTTCAATAGATAGTTTTCTTTGAACTTCGTTTGCTGGAACAAATGTTGTAGTCCTTCTTTTGTAGGTGATTGTACATGATCTTTCCTACAAGTCAAATTCAATTGCATGGTTAGAAACTTCTCATATATTTCAGAACAAATTCTTACACATAAATATATATGTCATATAGTCATGCAATTATCTTAGTGAATGCTTCAATACAACATTTATCCATATCCCGTAACTTTCTAGATGCCTTCCATCTCTACCAGAACATTTGTTAAGAGTGTGCACAACTCCCAACATGTTAGCAAAGAGGTTTCATTCTAGATAAGTAGCAATGGAATGTTGTACAGTACCATAGGCCACTTACCCATTACTTGCATATTAGTAGTATCTTGTTCATTAATGCAACTTTTCTAATATGCATAATATACATCCTAAATCTAGGAACATAAGCATGTACATGACTGGACAACATCATTTAAGTAATCAAATATATAATAAATGACAATTCAAATACTTATCTTTGTTTGGTTGTTGGATGGACTCCCTCTCAATCCTTGCTTCCTTGCAGGAACAACTGGAGTGTGCTCCCTCTTGATCTTTGCTCCCTTTATGATATTATCATGATTATATGTCTTTAAAATTCTATCCATGTTGGACCACTATGCATGCTTAAGTGTGCACTAGTGTCATCATTGTGTCATCCTCAATATCTCATACATAATCATACATGCATTGGTATAATCTCAATACTTATCAAAACATTATGATTCTAAATAATCTTAGACATGTAAGGTCATGATTATTTCATAGACAAGTAATTTATCATAGGCATTAGTATTCAAGGTTTTAGGGAGTAATTCTTTTACTCATGCATATTCTTATTTGATCGTAGGACTCTTCTAGTTTGTCATATCATTAATCAAACTAAGAAGCATAATATGCAGAAACCCATGATTACTCAAACTTATAACTTCATGTATAATCATTATCAATCGTACAAAGGTATACTTATCTAAGATCCTAACACAAAGTAGGATTCTAACTCGATATAGGAAAACATATCTGGATTATCATGCTTGTCTAACATACCCAAACAATGTCTCCTTGTTCTCTTTAATCTTGTGCTAGTAACCTTTATATCTCATAAATTAAGCATTGTAGAACCAAATTATACATACCTCGTAAGTAGATCTTCTATGTAATCAATGGATATGTATGAGTCTTTGTCTTCATGTCACCATGGTCATATGTTCTTGATCTAGAACTTGATTTGTCTTTCTTGATGTACCTTTCATGTTAGCGGACAACATCATCCTCATACAACACCACGGTGCATTAGTACAATCATAATTGTCATAAACGTAATCAATGAATGTCTTCTATCATTTACATGCATTCATACTTTTACTAAGGTTATAAGACAAGTATAAAATTAACCGAGATTGTACTAACCTCAATAATATGAAGACAAACTTAATCATGAACATATTTCAAAACATACCTGTATCTCTTCAAGTCATACCTATCGGGATTACTTGTAGTCTTCTTTTGTAAGGCCTTAGCCTCATATCCCTATGGAAATGGAACTTCTGTAGGTGTCCAAATCATTCTCTTCTAGGATTAACCCAATCCACTTGATTTTTTGAATTTGGATCTGGAGCTAGCTAGGGCTTGTCAGAGAAACCCTAAAAATTCAAACTTTGAATTTCAAACTTCTGATTGGATGAAAAAATGCGCCTTGCTGAGCTGATCAAGCTGGTATACTTCAATTTTGAAATCTCCAAAATTTGACCCCTTAAAATTGCCTTTGAAATTTCTGGATCTTCTGGATAGGATCCCGAACTAGGGTTTGATTAAGCCTGGTATTTTGCCCCTCAAAATTGACTTTGAAAGTTTCGGATCTGCAGCTTCTGTCAAATTCTGGTTTTCTGGTCAAAATCCCGAACTAGGGTTTGATACAACTCGAGGTTCTACCCAACCAAAAATTTTGATTTTGGTCTCTAAATTTCGATTTTGATGAGGAGCATCCAGCCGTGGTCTCAGATTCCAAAAATTCCAACTTTTTCATAAACCCTAATTTCCCGCAGCAGTGACGAGCCAAAAATGAAAGTGCTCAAAATCCAAAATCCATATTGTTTCTGATGTATCTCTGAAATTTTGGATCCTCGGGGTCTGAAACTTCGACTTGTGCTAGATTGACCTGTCATCTTTCCAATTCCACAGATCTGACCTCAAATGGATTCTCTGAGATAGAGATATGCCAAGTGTCACAACGTGACCTGTTTATGGGATGAAATAGTATATCGAACTTGTACGGAGTGCCACATGTCACTGTTTAAACTTCAGCCTCTGAAACCAGGACCTGTGCAACTACAGTCCATTCCCTAACTGTCACTTTTTACAGAATCCCATTTGGAGCTTCCTAGCCTGATATATGACCTTTTTTCCTAGGTCACCTGTTTAGGACTGCATTCTAGAAGAGGCCAAAACCCTAACTTGTACGGATCATATCTCACAAAGTACAATGAATCTGAGTCCGTCCTTCGGACACAAGGTACATGGACATTTCATCTTCAACTTGTAAAAGTTTTCAATCATGAAACTTTGCCAAAATGGATCTATAGCAAAAGTTCAACGATGACGGGTTTTTACTATACCAAGCCCTAGCTTCCGATGATGGGTCATGGATGCCATACCATGCATTCCTTCAGGCTAGCTCTGAAACCATGTTAGTTTTTCAGCATTTAATTCGATCTGATCTAGGATCTTAACTGAGAGAACAACATGTACAACATATCAAATAGAAGAGACAAGAGACACAAAGCATTTCACTGGGGAAAACCTATAAAGTGAAAAACCCCACAACTTCCTCAGAGATAGAATGAGCATCAATACAAAGATCACAAAGATCAAACCCCACAACAACAGATATTCTCCTAGCAGCTGCTCCTCCTCCACTTGTGCGCACTCATTCTCTCTCTCACTAATGCGAAGTGAGTGAGTGTGTGAATGAATAAATGAGAGAGTCGCACTCTCTATTTATACTTTACTTCACTTGACTTTGAACTCTAACTAGGTTGGCCCCAAATTAACCACTTAACATAATGTTGTCTAGGCCGACCCCACTAGGGGACTTAAACACCCCATCACAACTAACTTTGAGACAAGCTCCCTTAGGAGAGTCTAATAACCCACTACCACTTGACACTGGGCCGACCCCACTAGGGTGGTCTAATAACCCTTTAACCCACATGACTCATACAGGGCCGACCCCACCAAGGTGGTCTAATAACCCATCAAATATAAGTTACGACAATTACAATATAACTTGCGACACTACTCTGGGGTATAATGCCCTTCCATACATGGGAGGATGGACCTCAATGAATCAAATACAATAATGACTTATCCGACCCGGAGGAACAAACATCTCCATCGGAGGTACAACAATAGAATACAAATGACGACACTTCCGATCGGAGGAATAAGAAATCTTTGTCGAGGATACAATAAAGTACAAATGTAATACATACAATATACAAGTGAATATCTTCCGAAGTTACAAATACATCAACACGGTCCTTCCGAATCTAGCAGGGCCACCTTAGGTGATGTACAAGGAGAAGGGAGAGAAGCCCAAGAAGTACTCGACTCTTCAACTTGAGGTACTATTTCATGCAAAATATTATCAAAAGAAGGGACAACATTGGAAACAACACGCTTACCGGAAGAGGAGGGTGGAAATTCTTCTACATTCTTGCATGCCTCCTCCTTGCATACATTGTCATATTCTAAGGGTTGCCCGTCACCTTTTCCCTCACCTTTCGTTGTCTCCAAATTCGCTGAAGCAGCCAACAAATTTCTTACCCAAACCTTCCGATGATTTTGCAAACCAGAAGTAGGGTTCGGACAATCTTGAACCATATGTCCAACTCGTCTACACCCGAAGCAGCAAAAGGTTATTTTCCAATAGTCTATCCTTTGACACCAAATGCTCCCATACATTTCTATCTTAATATCCTCATACAGTCCATCACAAATATCCAATTCCACCGGAATTTTTGCACATCGTCTATCAACCTTCAGTTCCTAGTTGTTTTCCAAGGCTATGAATATTCCTAATTTTCCTTTGATCGCCTCCAACACCGGCCTTTTCCAAAACATCATAGGAAACCCCGACAAGATAACCCAGACTTGTTGCAAGTTCTGTGGTTCTATCCTTGCATCGAAGGCTACCTGCCACCTTTTTAAAATGAGTCTAGATAGACACCCAACACCAATTACTTTCCATCAACCTCTGTTTATCAAAATCTTAGTGAACTCTAAACAATATCCAGCCTCGTGACATGATATGGAAGGATGGATCCTAATCTAACATCGGTTTCCTGATCGTTCTCCATCCAATTATGCAACACCACTTCCCCCACAGAATTACCATTGAATCTGCCAACCAGAGTCAAGTTGAGGTATTCCGGCACCTCCTCGACTCCAATATCCCTTCCAACCACCAACGAAACTGGCTCTTTATTCGACCTTGCTCCTTTCCTTCAAACTGATCCAAACCCAGATTCATTCTTCAACGTACTGGCTCCATCATTGTTTAGATAGGGTATTGAATGCAGATCATTCCTCAATAATGATCGAGCAAGTGAACAGTCTCTTCGGTCCCGATCGCCTCCTTAAATTTTTTGCAGCATTTTATTTCACTATCATTGACGAAAATGGGCCCCTCTAGTGAAGGACTATCATAATCCACCTCGTCGCATTCCATCTTACGTCACGAAGGTACGTCCAAACAAAAAATACTAAGGGATGATGCCAGATCACACGACCTTCTAGGTGACATGGATAATCTGATGGCAAAGGGATATGACGGGAAAAGGAAAAAAATACTTCAATAACCAGCTCCATAGGGATCTTCTGCACCTTTGACCTTCAACCTTCGGTCCAACCCCCTCCACGCCGCAGATCTCCATCCTCCCCCCTGATCATATATATATATATATATATATATATATATATATATATATATATATATATATATATATATATATATATATATATATATATATATATATATATATATATCCAACGACCATAGTCGTGATATGTACTATGCATACCATATAAAATATTTTCACCAACGACTATGGCCATACAATCGTTACATTCCACGTTAATGACATGTAGCATAATCATAAACAAGAGACACGAGGTGGCAATGTCCTCGACATTACACCTGCATTCGTTGGTTCTTTGCAACTGTGTAATGAAATATGAAGTTGGAGTACACATTGGAACACACATTTCCTCTGTATACTATTTGTACACAAGTAAATAAATACCCAAGATTTAGAGTATTAAAGGCTTGTGTGATAACCAAAACAACACATATCAGAAATGTCCCTTCCCCAAATAAACATGGACACAAAAATATACCTATTAAGTCACAAAATTTGCAAAATATTTGACAATACAACCTAAAACAAGAAACAAGCAAACAAGTATGGCTTATTTGCTAACACTATTTTTGTTACACTTTCTTGGTTAGGTTCATAATGGATTGCTTTAAGCCTCTATTTTTTGTTGTTTAAATTCATTAAAAGAGAGATTCCTTTTGCATATTGTTGGCTTGGTTTTGCAACCAAGCTTAGTGCAATGGGCACCTGCTAACTAGTATCAGCAGTTTCAATAGAAATAAATAACAAACTAATCTAAACTATATTAAACATGGATCTATGTGAAGTAAATAAGCAAACAATGGAAATATTATAGAAAACAAGAACAAGAAATAGAATAAAGAATAACTTTGTATTAAGAATAAGGGAAAGCAAGTGCTTGCAATGGTAATACCTCCAAGTGGTGAAGATTGTTGAGTAGCTCCAAGGGTGAGCAACTCCAAACTCCAAAGGTCCCTTCTCCAAGGTAGCTACAATGGCCAAAAGCTCATGGGAGATTTTGGCAGCATGAGGATAGGATGAAGGATGGATGGAAAGTGAGGAGCCCCTACCACCTTTTTATAGTTTTTGGTGGTGGGGAATACCATTATGGTTTTGAGGAAACCAATGGTATTGACCAACATGGTTTAGGTACATTTTCCCTCCTTTATTTCTTTTTTGAATATTTTGAATATTTTTATTCCCTTTTTAATATTTTTGAGAATTTTGGACCCTTTTTGAGGGTTTTTTATGCTTTTTGAGGAAAAATATCCATTTTGAGTGGAAAAAGGGGTGTATTAAGGTCTTTTGGTGACCTTTTGGTGGCTTTAGAGGCTCAAATGGTGGAAAAGTGGACAAATGGGTCATGTGAATAAGGAAATGAGCTAGTGAGCACTTTTTGGGTGTTAACACATGTCCCGTAGTTTTGGTAGTTAGTGATGGCTCACGTCATATATTTATAACGAACATATACACAAAACACACTCAAATTAACTAATGCAGATAACACCTGCATTTTAATATAGGATTACTCAAATATCAGTGAAGTAGCTATCAAGAAGCAATTTCTTCTATTAACATAATAATTGATTAATGATGGTTTTAATAAACTTGAATTTATATTTTTATGCCTAAAATTTATTTTCAATATTGTTTTTGACATTTCAAAATAATAATAAAAAATGATATTTATCTAAAATCCAAGAGAGTTTTTTTGAATTGATAAAATTACAAATATCAAATCCAATCCATAACTTTTTCTTCACCATGTGTTTTCTTCCTTAATGGAACAAGACAATACCAATCAACATGCATTTTTTTACTTGATGAGGCAAGACAATACCAATGTACTCTAATAGGTGTAGTTTGATCTACCATGTGTTAACTTTAAATTCAATTCAAGGATTAAAATCTCGTCAAGGCTAGCAAATTTATCTCCCTATCTTCATAAGCCATTGGAGTTGAATGTATATGTAAAGGGGTCAATTTATATGAGTGAAAACATGAAGATCTGGAACACTTTTTATAATTAGGGTTTTGTGGTTACCAAATATTGGGAGAATTAATATTTATAGAAAATTTTATGAAAAATTGGTAACCCTACATATAATACTATACTTTACTATCTAAAGATCTTCTAGTCAAAATTGATCGGTAACTATGAAAATGTTGACAGACACATAAAAACAAAAACCATAAAAAACAAGGGAAGGTGTTAAACAGATTCACATTTTCACCATAGGGGACGGTCGTGCGTTCCTGTTGTACCAAACCTTTTTCTACAAACCCAAGTTCATTCATCCCATTACCAGTCGAGCCAGAGAGGAAACAATTTTAACTACGTGGAGGTTCTTATCTGTTAATTTTTCGATAATTTCATTCCATTATCATTCAGGATCACTAAGAGAATAACATGTACAACATATCAATCATAGACACAATAGCAATCACACAAGACACACAAAGTTTCACTGGGGAAAACCAAGAAGGTGAAAAACCCCGCAACTTCCTCATAGATAAGATAAGCCACAAACCAAGATCACAAGGATCAAACCCAATAAGATGTCTCGAGCAGATGCTCCTCCTCCTCCACTAGTGCGCCACTTTCTCTCTTAGTTATGCGAGCTTGAGAAGTGAGTGAATGAATAGAATGACGAAGGCACACCCTCTATTTATACATTGACTTGACCTGCCAATAAATCACAGGGGCCGACTTCTCAATGAAGCCTAATAACCCAACCACATGACCTAACTAGGGCCAACCCCACACTGCTGGTCTAATAACCCATCAATACAAATGACGACACTTATAATGTAACTTGCAACACTTGCAAATACAAATGACGACACTTCCAATCAGAGGAATAATACATCTCTGTTGGATATGTAATATACAAGTGAATATATTCTGAAGTTACAAATACATCAACACTCCCTGTTAACTAGGAAGGTATTATCTAGACACGGGTCATCAAAACATATTGGCGCAAGTCTTCAATTATGGAGCTGGATCATCATCACTATTGTTGTACTCGACATCTCGATCACTGGCTATATTTGAATTCTTCTCGTCATAGGAAGCTCTACAGAGCCAACCCTTTTTCATGCTGGATGTAGGCCCACCACCTATAGGTCTTCATCAACACTGGCCATACTGTGGATCCCAGGACTAATTATGTGCATCAACAAAACCTCGAAAGAGCATCCCAGGCCTTTTACGAGCACACAACTCAACCTATCGGATCTCTGAGGATCTTTTGCATGTGACCTTCACAAAACCTTAAAATAGTGTCTTGCTCAACAAGAACTCTAAAGAGCATCCGAGGACTTTTACGTGCCTAGCACAACCTGTCCGTAACTCCAGGACTGATTACATGTAATCTCCACAAAATCTTAAAAGGGTGTCTTGCGCAGCAAGAACCCTAAAGAGCATCCGATTCCTTTTACGTGACTAGCACAACCTGTCCGAACCTCCAGGACGTATTACATGTGGTCCCCACAAAACCTTAAAAGGGTGTCTTACCCAGCAAGAACCCTAAACAACATCCGAGGCCTTTTACGTGACTAGCACAACCTGTCCGGATCTCCAGGATGTATTACAGGTGGTCTAGAAAAACCTTAAAAGGGTGTCTTTCCCAACAAGAACCCTAAAGAGCATCCGAGGCCTTTTACGTGACTAGCACAACCTTTCCAGATCTCCAGGACGTATTACATGATACCCTTGCAAAACCTATCCACGGCCACAAAGTATCAACCTGATACTCACCATACATCATCCTGATGTACATGATCATCCTGATCATCATCATAGCATTTTCCTGATGCATATTATCCAGAGCATCATCCTGATACTCATCACACATTATCATCCTAATCATCGTCACTACATTGTCATGATGCATGTCATCTAGAGCATCGTCCTGATACTCATCACACATGATCATCCTGATAATTGTCTTGATGCATGTCATCATACATGATCCAACTGATCATAACAAGCATCCAACTGATGCATATCCAGAGTAGTAACTGGAGCATCGTCCTAATGCTCATCACACAGCGCTTACATCCACAACCATGGGAAGGATCCTCCTATCACCATGCTTGGAATGGCTCCTGCAAATGTGTCCCATCACTTCTTCCTCAAAGTATCTTTAATCTGAAGAACACCAAGCCTCTCTCTGAAGTACTCAAAATTCAATATGGCTAGTGGTTTCGTTAACACATCTGCAACCTACTCATCTGTTGCAACACACAGGAGCTTCACTGCTCCTCTCTGCACCATATCCTTGATATAGTGATATTTGATCTCAATGTGCTTCGACCTGTCATGGAACACCGGGCTCTCTAACAAATTTACACAACTCTAGTTGCCACAATAGATACAGGTAGCATCCAACAGGAGATAAAATAACTCAGACAGTAGTTTCCTCATCCATACTGCCTCACAACTAGCTGAACAAGCTGCGACATACTCTGCTTCGGCTGTACTCAGTGCTACGCAGGACTGCTTCCTGCTAAACCAAGAGATCACACCTGATCCCATACTGAAGAAACACCCGAAAGTGCTCTTCCTATCTGCAGCATTTCCTGCTCAATCTGAATCAACATAACCCTCCAGGTTAAACTTTTGATTTGCATCATACTTGAGCCCATAATGAATCGTACCCTTCAGGTACCTCAGAATATGCTTTACAGCAACTAGGTGAACACTTCTCGGATCCATCACGAACTGGCTCAATGTGTTCACGGAAAATCAAATATCTGGTCTCGTGTTAGTCAGGTACATCAAGCACCCAATCATATGACGATACACCATGACATCAACCGGATCAGATGAAGCATCACACCGAAGCTTCATGTTCGATGCCATAGGTGTGGCCATGGCCTTGCAGTCCATCATCCTAAACCACTTCAAGATCTCTACTGCATACTTCCCTTGTCCAAGGAAGATCCCATCTGCACTCTCCCACACCTCCGTGCCTAGAAAGTAGTGCATCATCCCCAAGTCCTTCATCTTGAACTCGGCAGCAAGCTTGCTCTTGGTGTCGACAATCAACCCATCCTCACCTGTAACAAACAGGTTATCCACATACAGTAGTAGTATCATAGGATTGCCTTCCTCAACCTTGTAGTAAAGGTTGGAATCCGCTTTACTCTTAGTGAAGCCCAAACTGGATAGGAAACTGTCCATCCTACCATACCAAGTCCTAGGAGCTTGCTTCAAGCCATACAAGGCTTTCTTCAACCTGCACACATATGACTCCCTGTCATGTGTCTCAAAACCCAGTGGCTGCTCCACATACACTTCGTCTTCGACTACACTATTCAAGAAAGTTGTCTTGACATCCATCTGGTGTATCTTCCACTTCATCATTGCAGCCAGAGCAATTACTATTATGATGGAAGTGTATCTGGCTACAAGAGCAAAAGTCTCTTCATAATCTATTCCCTCTTTCTGGGAGAAGCCACAAGCTACAAACCTTGCCTTGTATTTCTCTATGCTACCATCTGCAACATGCTTGATCTTATACATCCACTTGGAAGTCACAATAGACTTCCCTTCAGGTCTTGGTACCACATCCCAAACATCGTTCTTCATGATCGACTGGTACTCCTTGACCATGGCATCCTTCCATTATTTATTTTCCACTACTTCTTCATAACTGGAAGGTTCTTTGTTCATAATATCACATAGTAAGGCAACATAACTGGTATGTGATATAGTCCTCTTCCTTTCCCTGTGTTCTTATTCTGGAATTCCATACTTTTCTGCATCTTGAATGAGCTCTCTAGCCCATGCAGGTTTCCTCTTGTGAGAGTTCTTCTCATGGGGTGGATCTATAGGTTCTTGTGGATCTTCAATTTCACGATCTTCTTCTGGAATTGCTTCATTCATAGTGGTGTCTTGAAATCTGGTTACCTTTGGTTCTTCATGGTCTTCAATAGGTGTCTTCTTCGATTTGAACTATGCTGAGTCTTCATCAAATGTTACATCCCTGCTGATGTCAATTTTTTTGAACCCTGGAAAGTATATTCTGTAAGCCTTCAAGCTTTCACCGTAACCCACAAAGATGCCCTTATTTCCTGAAGGATCTAGCTTTGTCCTCTTTTCCTTTGGAATGTGTGTGTATAGTGGACAACCAAAAATCTTGAGATGGCTAACTTCAAGTTTCTTACCAGAAAAGACTTCTTCTGGTGTCTTGTTGTCAAGTATCTTGTGAGGTGTTCTGTTCTGCACATATACAGTTGTCCTAGCTGATTCTTCCCATAGATGCATAGGCAGATCTTGGTCATGAAGCATTTCCCGTGCTGATTCCATGATTGTTCTATTCTTCCTTTCTGCAACTCCATTTTGTTGTGGATTGTAGGGAGTAGTCAACTCCCTCTTAATCCCTGAATCACTGCATAGTTTCTTGAAATCACCTGAAGTGAATTCTCCACCATTATCGGATCTGAAGGTCTTGGTCTTCTTATCAGTTTGATTTTCTATCAAGGCTTTGAATTCCTTGAACTTATCAAACACTTCATCTTTATTCTTCAAGAAATAAACTCAAGTCTTCCTAGAGAAATAATCAATGAAAGAAACATAGTACACATACCCACTCAGAGAACTGGATGACATCGAACCGCATTCATCGGAGTGGATGATTTCCAAGATTCCTTTTGCTTTGCTTTCACTGCTTGGAAATTCATTCTTTGTGTTCTTTCCTTTTGCACATCCTTTGCAAACACCTTCATGCTTAGACTAAATTTCAAGAAGACCTTCTATAGCTTTGCTTGCAATTGGTAGTGCTCTATAGTACACACGTGCAAGCATTCTATGCCAAAGTTCACTTGGATCCATAGATTCATGTACCATGGCATGTTCAGGTTGTCCCTTCAATTTGTACAATCCCCCCTCTTGCTCTCCAATCACTACTGCATCATCTATGGTCTTACCCTTTGGCCACATGAGTACTTGGCCATCCACAAATGCAACTCTAATTCCCTTTGCATCCAAAGATGATATGGATAGGAGATTCTTCTTGAGCCCAGGTACATATAGAACATCTTTCATCTTCAAAGACTTCCCAGAGTCTAGTTTGTAGGAGGCTTCACCACGTCCTTTGATAGGATATTGATAGTCATCCCCAAGTTTCACTTGATGAGGTGTCTCATGTTCAGATAGATCTACAAAAGATTCTTTGAACCCAGTCATGTGTTTTGAAGCCCCACTATCAATAAGCCAATCATTACATCCATGAGAGATAGTACATGTGAGAGCAGAGATTAGAACATATTCATCTTTACTTGATGAGTCATCACTTTCTGCTCTAGTCTTCTTCCTGGGAGGTTCATCATCCTCTGCATCATGAGCATGATATCTTCTTTTGTTGTTCTTCTTTTTTTTGTGATTGGATCCCTTTTTGTTCTTGGGACAATCTTTGGCAAAGTGTCCCTTCTCATTGCATGTGAAGCATCTTAGATATTTCGTATCTCTCTGATGGTGGTGAAAAGATTTCTTGTGATGAGATGGCTCCCTCTTGGGCTTACTTCTCTTGGTGTGAGCTGTGAGAGCTTGATCTTCACTTCCCATCTTTTCTTCTCGGGACACAAGCCTAGCTTCTTCTTGTGAGCATTCCTCCCATAGTCTACTAAAGGAGATCAACTTCTTTCTTGCACAGATTCCTTGGATGAAGGAGTCCCATGACCTAGGTAGGCCATTTAATGTGGTCATTACAATTTCTCCATTCTCCACCACTTCATCCATAGCTTCAAGTTGTTCCTTGATTTGAGATACCTTTGAAAAGTAGGATTGAATGGTCTCTCCATTATGGATCTTTACCCCTTTCAATTGGTTCCACAGAGTCATCTTCCGATTTATGTTCTTTCCTTCAAACAACTTCGTCAAAGAGTCAAAACATATCCTTAAGTGTCCTTAGGGAAGACACATGGGGTATGAGATTGTCCTTAATAGAATCAACAATGATTCTCTTGGCTTTGACCAAGTTCTTCTTGTGTAAGGCCTTAGCCTCATCTCCCTCTGGAAATGGAACCTCTTCCTTTATGTAGTTGTCCAACTCATTTTCTTCTAGGATTAACCCAATCCTATACTTCCAGGCTTGGAATTTATCAGCCCCTTCAAGCTTATCCTCAAGCTTGGTGTGGTGATACATTTTAATGAGAAACTCAAATGGAAATAAAAGATTTATCTCTTACCACTTGATTTGCTGGAAACTGGATCTGGAGCTGGATTAAGGTTTGCCAGAGAAACCCTAAAAATTCAAACTTTGAATTTCAAACTTCTAAAAGGATAGAAAGATGCGCCTTGCTAAGCTAGTCAAGCTGGTATACTCAGATTTTGAGATCTGCAAAATTTGACCCCTCAAAATTGCCTTTGAAACTTCGGATTCACTAGACAGGACCTTGAACTAGGGTTTGATAAAGCCCACCCTTATGCCCAACCAAAAAATTCGATCCAATGCTCTAAATTTCGATTTTCTTGAGGAGTATCCAATCGTGGATTCATATTCCAAAAATTCCAACGTTTTCCGAAACCCTAATTTCCCACAGCAGAGATTAGGTCAAAACTGAAAATGCTAAGAATTGAATTCTGTCTCGACAAAAAGATGTGCCCTTCCAAGGAGAGTCAATCTAGCCTCCTGCCTTTGATGATCTGTGGATAGAAACCCAAAAATTAAGAAGCCCTGGCTTCCGTAGCTGCATAGTGCCTTCTTCTTAGGTCCGCTCTGATACCATGTTAAATTTTCGATAATTTCATTCCATTATCATTTAGGATCACTAAGAGAATAACATGTACATCATACCAATCATAGACACAATAACAATCACACAAGAGACACAAAGTTTCACTGGGGAAAACCGAGAAGGTGAAAAACCACGCAACTTCCTCAGAGATAAGATAAGCCACAAACCAAGATCACAAGGATCAAACCCAATAAGATGTCTCTAGTAGATGCTCCTCCTCCTCCACTAGTGCGCCACTTTCTCTCTTAGCTATGCGAGCTTGAGAAGTGAGTGAATGAATAGAATGAGGGAGGCACACCCTCTATTTATACATTGACTTGACATGTCAATAAATCACTGGGGCCGACTTCTCAATAAAGCCTAATAACCCAACCACATGACCTAACTAGGGTCGACCCCACACTGGTGGTCTAATAACCCATCAATACAAATGACGACACTTCCAATCAGAGGAATAATACATCTCTGTTCGGTATGTAAGATACAAGTGAATATCTTCTGAAGTTACAAATACATCAACATTATAAATGGGAAGTATAACACTCGAGTCAATAACATTGGCTTTCCCTCATATTTAAAGCCTCAGCCAGCCTTGTTTAACTAGAAGGAAAGGGGCAATGAAATTTATTTGAGACAAATATAGGTGTTGGTGATTATAATGCACCCATAACTAGCATGACATGTGGCACAGTTTTGAAAGCAAATCATACATTCATGACACATTTTTTAGCATGTTTTAACGTTATTCCTTCTTCTCGAAAGACATTTTTTGGATGGTGTGCATTAAATTGTAGTTATTATAGTCAAATTGATGAAACTAAAACGTTGCATTTGATGAATCTGGAACGTGGCATCTGTTTTGAGACTAACCAAGTGTAGCAGTACAGAACTTATATTTACTCAACATTGAATTAAGTGTTCAATAGTGAAGCCATCGAGGTTTATGAATATGCTCCGATAATGTTTTCCATCTAAAAATTCGATACCCTGAGCATTGTAATAGAGAGATTTTGATTAAGAGAAGGAGTTTGTGCAACCAACTTTCACCAGAAGCAAAGATTTCAAGCTAACCGAAGTAATATTCTTCACTCTATTTGCATGTTGAGTTGTTGTTATGGATTTTGGGTTTTAAGACTTTCAGTTGAATACCTTCATAATATTCCCACAAGCTGAGATATTTAATTAACACTAAATACCTTGTTGTTTAAATGTTTGATCAAATATGTGTACCACGGGGATTGAATTACACATGGATTGAATTAAAATACGTACTGGAAAAAAAAAGTCAAGCCTGAGCTTCTCTTTTCCCTAATTCAAACTCCTTTCTGATTCTTCCCTGAATGGAAGTCTAATGTGCATTATGGCCAAATCCATTTCCTCTGTTTGTGAAGGTCATATAAATAATTGCAAAAAAAATAAATAAAATGTTCCTAGAAATAGGAACAATCGAGCCAACAAATTCACCGACTCCCTTACTTCGTGAATTGAAATGTTATGAACAGAGAGAAAATAATAACATCTTTAGTTTTTATTTATGGTAGTAATATTTTTTGTTTACGGTAGTAACATGATACAATATTTTCATGGACATATCAAAATATTGCAAGAAAGCAACAACCCAGTTTTTTTTTTCATCGGTATGTTGATTATACATATGATTATTCAAATTAAATTTTACATTGTACACATAGACAATTATTTTCTTCTATGTTCCAACCTCACAAAATTACATTACTGTTATCAATAATAAATTAACTACCAACAAAAAATCCAAAGTTAAATAGATATCCGGAAAAATGACGACCTTCAAAACCAGATGCCTTCCCTCCTGCCATTGCGAATTTGCACCTATCCCTTTATTTCTCAGATGAGTTTGGCCCTCTCTTCTTTCCAAAAGTAACCACAACGGTGATAAACAGGAGGCTGCATTGCATTCACTTGTGGACACGGCCTCTAGGCTTCTTGTCTTGCTTGGCCACCTTGGGCATCTACCCTCTCACTTTTCCTGCTCAAGCAAGGGAACTGTGAACATTACTCATTATGATGCAGTGATTTCAATTCCTAGATACAATCTAAATCTCCTTCGATTAGATGAGAGGTATTTCAATCTCAATACCAAATTGCATGGTAAAGCGGTCACCCAGTTTAATTGACAAGTTGTGTCCATTTATTTCCATTCAAAGCCTAGGCATAAGAACCAAAGTGATTATCAATGATGAAATTTATTGAAAGGAATAAATTGGTAGGATGCCCACCTGAGAATTAGATGATATGGAAATTATCTTTTTTTTCCTCTCACATACAAAGAAAGCTATAAATCATATAGTAAATGTGCAACAAGACCAATCCGACTACCCAGTGTCATAAGTCCTCATAGGGCTCCATTATTAAATTACAAGCTACTATTTTACAGAAAAGAAGAGTTCTCGGTCAGATCTTGCCTCTGAAGAAGATGAGGAGAAAGACCCTAGTTCAAGCTCTCGGTCATCGGATCCAATATCTCCCCTGCAATCCTCACTATTCCTCTTTCCTTGCCACACTAATCCTCTTTCCTTACCAGGGCTTGACCCCGACACTACTAAGGCCATCGATCTCTCAATCTCTAAATCAATCAATCAGTGCTCTTGTTGACGCGTAAATCCAGGTTCTAAGTGTTTGGATCAGTTCCAAGTTCTTGGAGGTATAGATTAAATCGATCGGGGTAGAAGCAATGGGCATAAAGTGGTGAAGTTGATTCTATAAGCATTGAGCTTAGCTGGGGTTGTGAAAAGAGAGAGGAGGGGATAACCACACAAACAAGAAAGCAAAAGAGAAGGGCCAGAGCGATGAAGAGGAAAATAAAGGAGTAAACCCAAAAATGAACGAATATCGGAACAACACGACACAACCCTTCCCAGAGTGACCAGGATGAAAACATCCAGAGCTAGATGAAGCCACTCGTCTTACCGCCTCAGCAAGCAAGATAGTCTTTTCACCACGGCTATGCCCATATTCCATTTGATGGAAAGCCCACCAGCCAGCTTCATGCCTCCTTGCACTCCTCACACCACTGCTTGACCGCAACACTCCAAAGTCTGAAGCATCCATGCCTCCTTTGAATGACGACAATAATAGCCTCACCTCCTCGCTTGCCCCATCTCTAGAACCATCGATCATCAACTTTTCTCAGCTTTTCTCCCTAACTCAACCATGAGTAAATGCTCCAGTACTAATCAACAGATGGTAGATGATAGAATACATAGGTGTCTGCAATGTTTCTGAGGCCCGTTAGTAGTCACCTTGCTATCCATCGGGATTGTAAAAGCCCATATTGCATTTATGGAAATAGTAAATGTCAAGAGTATGTGGCGTTAGGATGTTTCTTTCGTAGCACTGCTATTAGTGGAACATAACTACATGCTTGAAGCCCGCATTGAAGCTTTGCTAACGAGAGCTTGCCGCCGGCCCCTGGGGCACAATGCCCTAGGAAAACGTCAGCGGAAGGGGACCAATCAGAGGGAAGATAAATACGATTTATAAAAAATATTAAATCCACTTCAAAATCAAACCATGCACAAACTTTATAAAACTAAAAACTTTGGCATTCCAAGCTCCCAACTAATTCGCCTCCTTGAAAAATATATGTCGAGGACATAAGAAGGTTCGCATGAAGGGAGGAGGGTTAAACGACCTCACCCTAGAGACCACAACATTTAAATACAAGGTACACAAGTATTACAGTCAAATTGAAACCATAAACAATGCATATGTAAAGTCTTGATCTCCCACCCGAATCTCCAACCACCGGATTAATGGTGATCTCGACCCTTTTGTCATTCAACCATCTAGATATGGGGCTTGTGGTCTTACCAGCTTACACCTATCTTATCATACATTGATGTTAAATGCAAGTTCTCTACACTGATCCCATCGCACCATCGGTTAAGCTTGTAACCCTACCTTCATTCTTACCTTTGTTTGTCAAAGGGAGAAGGGCTCTTCCATTTCACTCTGCGAGCTGGAAGCTTTGCTCCAGATTGATGTTAATGGTTAACTTTGACAAAGGATTTCAAGTTTTCTCCCTTGTGACTACCACGCACATCTGAATATTTTATTAGATAGCTTGAAAGTGTTGACCATGTGGTTATTCTTAAGGGATTTTTGCATGCAAGAGAATCGATCCTTCGTTGGAGATTGGAAGATTATGCTACAATCTTATGGCATGATCTTGGAAATCTTACGCTTTGAGTTTTACGTGCACTATGTTTTAACACTGTATTGTTATAGGATTCTCATCATTCTACTTATAGTACTAATCACACTCTATTATTATAATTGCCTTGTAGGGTTAATGCTTCAAGCTTATATGGCATGGCTTCTAAAGGAATATAAAGTAAGGCACCGGGTAAGATATCCTTCCGTCCTGCCTTTGACAAAGACACACATGGTTTCCAAACTTGAAACCCTATGCTTGTGGCTTTGGTTGACGGGTAGACTGAACAATGCCTTTGACAGGCTCATGCAAACATTTTAAGTACTCTGGCAACTCATGTTGTTATTAAGAGTTTTCAAATGCATTAATCAGGATATTGAGTGGGTTTTGAAACCCTTAATGTGAGAACATTGTATTATCTTCTTATCTATGTTGACTCTTCTATTCACTCCTTGTATCATTTTGGTTTATATTAGTCATGGGTTTAAATCCGGACTCAACCTTGAGTCCTACTAAAATATTTACATGTTTTTCTTGTTACAATGTTTTATGAATGGAGATGGTGAATCCTTAAATTCAACCATTACACCTATTGGTTTAGTTTATGATCATATATATATTTTCTGTAAGGAAAACATCTATCACTCTAAATAAAGAGTGATCATAAACTGCCCATGAAGAGCTATCCATTTATATTCAGAAATTTTACATTACAAAATTCTGTCCATCACAGTTCGGATCAGGATCTTCCCAAAATACTGTTTTGTCCTGATTTCATTTTCATGACAGTTTCCAATAGCTACATGCGAGTACAAGATATCCCAAACAAAAAGAATCAGCTTTTACTAACCGTATGGCTTATACATGCGTCTCTAGACAAAATAGTTTCACTTTAATTTTGCACTTCATCTTCAGATTAAGAGTGATGAAGCTGAAATTCATCTCTAATTTCTCTCGGTGGAATCAGCAAAGCTTTTTAGAGAGTAAATTAGCCTTTGAGTTGATTTCCCTATAAAATGACTAAATGAGATTTTGCTGAAGCAAGAGATTAGGTTCTGAATTTGTGTCAGCAGGTACTGAATATGTGGAGCTCTAATTTGAAGATTACGATTTGCCCATTCAATAACCATTTTTGAATCTCCAAATACTTGAAGATTCGTTATCTGATGCCTTAGGGAAGTATGGAGTACTGCCCATAGCGTTGTTAATTCAGCTTTTCTATTAGTGCCATGCCCTGGACCATAGAGGATGATTATTTTATTGTGATCATTTAGATATATTACTTCTCCTGAGCCTCCTAACTGTGGGTTACCTTGGTTGGCCCCATCGAAATAAGCCCATGGAAAACTGTTGTCTATGGTTGGATGGATCAGAATTCTCTGTTTTTTTTTAGTCTCTTCTAGTTTGTGTTCCTTATCCCACTGCACAATTAGGGCCGATGTAACTTCAGCAGGGATTCTATTTTTGAGAAAAATGACAGAGTTCCTTTCCCACCAGATTCCATATATGAAAAAGGAAGGGAAAGCATCAAAATTGCGTACCAATGGGTTCTTCCACCAATTGTGACAACAAATTTCCATAGTCGAGTTGATAGGGATTTCAGCATCCACGAGCTTCTTTGTGGCGTCCTTCCAGACTGTTTCTGCATAAACACATAATGAGAATAAGTGGGCTGAAGTTTCATCAGAAGCATGACACAGAGAGAAACGACTGGGACCTTTCCAACCTCGTTTGATCAAGTTATCCCAAGTAAGAAGCTTGTTACTTAGGACTAGCCACAGTACAATATTTGCTTTCAAAGTGCCCCCCATTTTCCATACCACAAACCACCACCATTTCGTTTCTACACTGAATTGATTTTTGTTGAAATCTTTGTAGCCGAGTTTTGCTGTATAGTCTCCATTTAAGCTGTTCAATGTCCATACAAGTTTGTCTTCAGAGTCTTCAATCGGAGCAACAAAATTCATCCTAAGTAGATTTAGATAATTCGACCATTCTGTGGCTTCTTCACTTCCTAGGCCTATCTCATCCCTCATGATCCATATACCAGATTGAGTTTATATCGCATCCACTAACACATGGATATTGTATCTCTTAAGCCTCTGAACTAGTCCTTCAGAAAGACGATATCCATCTCCTTCCCCCACCCAAGGGTCTGAGCCAAATCGGACCTGTCTTCCTCTGCCTATTCTCCATGCAGTCCAATTCCCAATAAGAGAAAAGGATAAAACCAAAGCTTTCCACCCAATTGAGCCTCCCTTATATGATTTATTTATGCTTCTAAACTAGTCCACAATAGAGGCGTTTGTACAATATTTGGAGATAAGAGTTAGTCCCCATAAAGATGAAGAGTGTTGAGCTAATCTCCAGAGAGATTTGGCTGCCAACGCTTGACAGAAGGTAAGAGGATTTTGTATCCCCCAACCCCCTAGCTCTTTTAAATTTGCAACCATGGTCCATTTTTCCAGAGGAATACCTTCTTTTTTGCTACTTGATTTCCATAGAAAAGATAGGCATTTCTTCCTAATCTTGACTAGAATCCCCTTGGGAATGTTAGCAACTGCTGCCCAATATATAGGGATGCTTTGCAGAATCGCTTTTAAAAGCTTTTACCTCCCTCCTCTAGACAGGAACCTGTTTTCCCAAAAGGAGATTCGAGCTTCCACTTTCTTAACAAGCCATATCCAATATTTGAACGAGTAAGCATTAGGCTTTAAAAATAAGCCTAGATATTTGAATCCATCCTAAAAA
Organism: Larix kaempferi; assembly: GCA_027924585.1. Taxonomy (NCBI): domain Eukaryota; kingdom Viridiplantae; phylum Streptophyta; class Pinopsida; order Pinales; family Pinaceae; genus Larix; species Larix kaempferi. Next base: position 3,325,003 of record BSBM01000397.1, on the reverse strand, counting down.
AAGGATAGCGGAACTGACAGGAGAGTAACAGCTCTTTGACGAAGATCTTTAGGAAAATCGTGAACCACCAGGTTTGATTTTTCAAGATTGATTTCCATATCTGTAGCCTGTTGATATAATGAGAGAACATTGGCTAGAGCAATTAAATTATCCTCAGTTCCTTTACCAAAGAGTATTACATCATCCACGAAAAGTAAGTAAGTTAGAATAGAGGTCTCTGATACCTGAATCCCCTGGAAGGAAGCCAAGATCCTTGCCTGCTGCATTAGCTTGCTAAGGGCTTACGCAATAAAGAGAAAAATAAAATGGGACAACGGGCACCCTTATCTCAGTCCTCTAGATGAACAGAAGAAGGGATAAGGAGAACCATTGATTAGGATTGCAAAGGAGGCTGCGTTTACACAACCCATTATCCAATTCACCAGATCTACCAAGAATCCCTCTTGAATAAGCAGGAGTCTAAGAAAGGTCCAATTAATTCTGTCATATGTTTTGGAAAGGTCTAATTTTAGGGAAAAAGCTCTTTCTTTTTTTTTAATGATATAATGAATCATTTCCCGAGCCAGAGATACAACATCGTGAATCTGGTGATTATACATTAAGCCAAACTGTTCCTTTGAGATGATTTCACTTAATATTGGCTTCAACCGAAGAGCAATGAATTTCGCTATAAGTTTATAAATCAAGTTGCAACATGATATTGGCCTGAAATCAACAAAGGATTGGGACTTCTCTTTTTTTGGAATGAGAGCTAGAAATGTAGAATTTAGAGCCCCTAAGACTTTCCCGGATTTTTGTGATTCTTGGACTACTAATAATAAGTCTGTTTTCATCAGATCGTAAAATCCTAGGAAGAATTCCACTGTGAACCCATCAGGGCCTAGACTCTTACCTTTATGGAAACATGATAAAGTAGATTTCAGTTCCTCCTCTGTGACTTCCTTCATTAAGGAGTTATTCATTTCTTTGGAAATAGACCTGGGGAAAAGTCTAAGAACTTTTAACATCTCTTGGATTTGGCACCCCTCCTTTTCTTTGAAAAGAGAACTGAAGAAAGAGACTCCTGCTGCTTCTTTGTCCTGGAAATTTGATACTGATACTCCCTCTTCATTTTGGATTTCACCAATTGTGTTTAGATTACGCCAGAAGGAGGCATGTCTATGAAAAAACTTGGTATTATTATCCCCTTCTGCTATCCAAACTGCTCGGATTTTTAATCTCCATAAAGACTCCTCTTTGGCTAGAACATCTGATCTTGTTAGTTCCAGAGCCTTTAATTTCTCCATCTCTTCTAAGGAGAAAACACCCGGATGATTATTTTTGTACAGAGCAGAGATTTCCTCTTCCACTTCTTTTAAATGAGCTTGATGATTTTTGTTGTAATTGAGGGACCAATTCCTAGAAGCCTCCTTTTCTTTATCTAGATTGTCCCTTAATTTATTCATATAAGAGTCATGCGATGAAGGGTTTACTGGAGTCCAACGCTCCTTAATCAACTGTAAGTAACTTTCTTCTTTGATCCATGAAGGGTTGAAACGAGAAGGAGCTTTCGGCTTGTTTTCCTGAAGCAATTCAAGGAGGATGGGACGATGATATGAGAGTCCCCCTTCCTCAACCCAAGAAGAGATGGAAAGGTGGTTGTCTATGAAGTGGTCTGAGATAAGAAATCTATCCAATCTCTTCGAGATGGCCTTGTCCCCGCTTCTTCTGTTTCTCCATGTTGTTTCTAGTTTGCAGGGAGTGATGTCTACTAGGTTGTTGGCTTCAAACAAGGAGATGAAGAAATTACTTAGGGAATCTAGTCTTGCAAGGTTTCCCCAAATTTCTCTGTCTGGGACCGTAAGATTTAGATCCCCCCCTAAGATTAAATGTTGGTCCTCCATAATTCCCAGGGAGGCCAAATTTTCCCGAAAGGTTCTTAGGTTTATAAAAGGACCATAAACATTGAATAAGGTAAAGGATAAACCTGTTATAGAGTCTTTCAAAACTGTTTTTATAACTGAGTCAAAGCATTCAGATGCTACTTTTTCCAACTTAGGGCTCCGGCCTGTTAATAAACCCCATGAGTGTCCGTCTACATCCTGATAAATAAAATTCCAATCTTTGTACCAATGACCAAGTAAATCTATAGCCTTGGATCCTTCTGTCATAGTTTCCTAGAGGAGGATTACGGTTGGTTTCAGGGTTTTTATCAACCTTTTGAGGGCATTTTCTTTTTGGGGGGGGCCTAACCCCCTATAGTTAAAGGAGAGAAGACACATTAAGGAACCTTGAGCTGGGAACTGCCTGCTCTAAGGGCCCTATTAATGGTAAATTGTTTACCTGCCTTAGTCTCCATAATTGTTTGATGTTTTGCCTTTGTTAGGAAAGACTTCCTTCCAAGAGAAATTTTGGGTGTTGGATCCATTTCCAGACCTCCCGCTATCACTTCAACATTTTTCTCTAAAAAACCATTTTTTCCAATGAAGCGGTTCTTGACTGGGTATTGTAAACTTTAGGAGGAAGGAGTTTTGTAGAGAAAGGAGGCGTGGTAGAGGGATGCCCTTTCTTTGGGGAATATGACGTTGAGGACGTGTGCAAAGGAGAAGGAAGGGAACAAAGTTGATCCAGAGGTACTGACACATCAGAAATAATGACATCAGGAGAAAACGAAGGAGGGGAAAAAGGAAGTGAGGTGTCAATCTTACCGAGAGAGGATGTCGAGCATCCAGAAACATCTTCGAGCTTGATCTCTGATAAGGCTGCAATTTATGGGAGAATAATACCGTTCTCCACTGTTCCGGGTTCCGAGTTTTCGCGACCCATACTTGGACTGTCCATCTTACCGGGAGAGGATGCTGAGCATCCAGAAACATCTTCGAGCTTGCTCTCTAACAAGGCTACAATTTATGGGAGAATAATACCGCTCTCCACTGTTCCAGGTTTCGAGTTTTCGCAACTCGTACTTGGACTGTTAATTCCAGCATGCACCACCTTTTTCACCCATAACTTTTTTCTTGCTGAGCGGATAAACTGGAGAAGGAAAATCCCGATCCAAATGGCCTACCTTCCTGCACCCATAGCATCTGAAGGGGATTTTCCAGTAATCCAACTACTGGTTACAGATGCTTCTGAACATTTCAATTTTCAATTCCTCATAGAGACCATCTCGCAAGCCCAATTCTACCAAAATTCGGATGCATCTTCTATCAACCTTAGATTCCCATTTTTCCTCCAGCGAAATAAAACGAACCAGTTTTCCTTCAATGGCTTCTCTATTTTTTCCAGAAAATCAATGGTAATCTAGGAAGGATTACCCATACCTGTTGAACATTATGTGGTTCCATTCTTGCATCGAAATCCACTTGCCATTCTTTTAAAATCAACCCTGACAGGCCCCAATTCCAAATATGGTTTAAGAGGTATTGCTTGTCAAGTTCTGAGTGTAAACAGAAGAGTATCCAACCTCTTGATAAAATGTGAAAGGTTGGCAATTGTTCCAACGCTTTTCTCCAATTGAGCTCCATCCATTTCTCAGGGAAGGTTCACTAACCAGCTAATTTTCATAGAACCTACCCACCAATGCTGAAGAAAGGTATGCAGTAACTTCTTAGATGCCAATTTCTTTACCGAACACAAGCGAGGCCGCCACCTTTTTAGCCAGAGCTCCTTTTTTCCTACATCCATATTTCACGCTGGAGGTTTTAGAAGTACTGTTATCATTATTAGAGAACGTGGCTTTAGGTTCAGTACCAATAACATACTGGTGCAAGATCAATTGTTCTGTCACTTCAGCCATCTTATCTAAACTACACTTAAAACCATTATCATCTGGGAAAATGAGAAAGGGAGAGGGTACAAGGAAAGGATGGTGATAGCGAGACACTAGTTTGTGAGGAGAGGAGACGCGTGTTTAAGGAGAGAGTTTAAAGGAGGAGGATGAAATAGAAGGGGAGTAGGGAAACACGTTAAGGCGAAACCTTATGTCATGGAGATGAAATGATAGGAGTTAGGGGATGCAGTTAAAAAAAAAGCGGACAAAAACTTCGGAGAAAAAAATTCTGACCTTCGAACCTTCAAGTTTCGCAATTCTGACCCCCCCTTATGATCATATATATATATATATATATATATATATATATATATATATATATATATATATATATATATATATATATTTATGTTATTTGGATTAATACTTTGATGATATCGTGTAAGTGTTTGAGCCTTTCGGCCTGATATAGTTTATGTTTACAATTGTATATAGAATCGTTCACCATGTTATTTGGATTACTACTTTGATGATATCGTGTAAGTGTTTGAGCCTTTCGGCCGAACATACATAAAAATTATGTATGTATTAAGAGTTGTAATCTCATGTGTTTGTGCTGGTTAAGTTAGTTGAGTTAGTTGGTGATTAGGAAATTAGTTGTCCCATGGTATTCACTGGCCCATAGTATTAGCCGGTGGTTTTGGTCCTATGTGAAACTATATATATCTGAGTTTAATAATGAGAAGGCAATCAATATGCCCTTTGTGTTTTCTGCTCTTGTTCTGTGTCTTTGCAAACTTTAAAATGGTATCAGAGCTAACGGCCTAATCCATCAACTATTTTTTTTGGGGTAATCCTCTTCAGAATCTAGAGAGCACACACACATGACTGAAGTTGCAGTACAGGACAGAGAAAGAACACTAGGGTCACAACATTTTTTTTTATTTTTTCTTCATGGCACCGACGCACCCAGCTGCAGCGACACTTGCACCAACAAAATCCCCACTGAAGAGACCCTGGCGCACCATTACTGAAGGGGAACTGCGCCACCTTCTGAGCTAGCTCACCCTAGTTGAAGGAAAACTGAGCTAGTGGCGCACCCTAGCTGAAGGAAAAATGAGCTAGTGGCGCACCCTAAATAAAGGAAAACTGAGCTAGTGGTGCACCCTAGCTGAAGGGAAACTGAGCCAGTGGCGCACCCTAGCAAAAGGAAAATTGTGCTAGCCTTCCTTCACTCAATAAATTTTTTCTCAATGCACCCCGGAGTCACACTGTGTCAGCTAGCAAGTTGCGCCACTTAGTTTAAAAGTTGTCATAAGCCATGGAAATCCTGACATGAAGCCAATCTTTGGTCCAATGCTGAATGGAAACAATTATGAATTATGGTCTATCAAGATGCAAACCTTTGTACAACTCAACAAGTGTTGGGATATGGTCGAATGAGAGTTCACTGAATCGATGGAAGCTTCTCTCGCTGCGATGTCTAATGCCAATAAGAATGCTCTCGACGAAAGCATAGATCGCGATATCATTGCGAAGTGGTTGATACAAAGTTGCATTAAGGAGTCCATTTTCCCATGGATCACTGGAGCTACGACTGCAAATCAGGCATGGAATCTCCTCTAATTTGCATACAAAGGTACAGACCAATTCAAAACGGTAAGACTCCAAACCCTTTGACACTAGTTTGAAAGTCTTAAGATGAAGGAAACTGAGACTGCCAATTAGTTCTTGACTAGGATTTCGGGGATTGTTATGCAGTTCCAAACCTATGGAAAATCCCTAGAGCAGAAGGCTGTTGTTGAAAAGATACTTAGATGCCTCACTAAGAAACTCTCTATGGTAGTTACTGCTATAGAAGAATCTAAGGATCTGTCGAGTTTACCCTTGAAGAGTTAACAAGGTCCCTTTTGTCTCACGAAGCTAGACTCGGTCAGGAAGAAGAGTGTGCGTCTCTGTCACATGCATTCAACACTCAGAATTCTTTCAACAGAGGTTGAGGTAGAGGAGGTAGAGGACGAGGCAAAAGATGAAGGAGTTCTAATTCCACAGAGGATAGAACTGCCCATGAACACACAGATCACTGTGAGCACAGTCATAACTCTCAGAACCATAGAGGAAGAGGAGGCAAGAGATGGACTAAAATCTCCAATGTCCAGTGTAAATACTGCAAGAAATATGGCCACTATGAACGTGACTGCAGAAAGAAGCAAGCAGATCAGAATAGTGGCAGAGAAAATGTCTCCAATGTTGAAGAACATTCGTCAGAAGTTATGTTTCTGTCATACCAAGCAACTCAAGCAGAACATCAATAAGATGTATGGTTGCTAGATAATGGATGCATCAATCATATGGCAGGTAACAAATCATTATTCTCTGATCTAGATCCATATGTTAATTCAAAGATCAAACAGGGTGATCACTATCTTGTTCCTGCTCAAGGAAAATGTACTATTCCTATACTTACCTAACAAAATGAAAAAAACTACATAAATGATGTATTCTATGTTCCAAATCTCAAGGTCAATCTGATCAGTGTGGGTCAACTGATTCAGAATAAGTATGATATTAGGTTCATTGATTCCTAATGTGATGTCTATGATAAATCTCTTAGTAGAAGACTCCTAGCCAAAGTAGAAATGACCAAGAATAGAATTTTCCCACTCAACCTAAGTAGTGCTATCCTGTCACAGTCATATGCTCATACTGTCTCCATTCAAGACAAAACTTGGTTGTGGCATTGCAGGTATGGTTATCTACCCTTTCAGAGTCTCTATCATCTAGAAAAAAAATACATGGTCAAAGGATTACCAGTCATGAATGAACAACCAAGTTCTTGTGAAGACTGCATTTTAGAGAAACACCAAAGGGACAGCTTCCCCACTTCCAAATCTAGATCCAAAGAACACCTCGAACTAGTTCACACAGACCTATGTGGACCCATGCAAACCCAGTCTATAAGAGGTAGTTTGTATTTCCTAACATTTATTGATGATTATAGCAGGAAAGTCTGGATCTACTTTCTCGGAAATAAGTCAGATACCTTCCCCAAATTCAAAGAGTTCAAAGCATTGACTGAAAAGCAGTCAAGTAAACCAATCATAATACTCAGATCAGATGGTGGAGGTGAGTATGTCCCTCATGACTTTGTAGAGTTCTGTAAGCAGCATGGAATCCAAAACCAGTACACCACCAGATACACTCCACAACAGAATGGAGTTGCAGAACGGAAGAATCAGACCATCATGAACATGGCTCGCAGTATGCTATCATACAAGAAGTTATCAAATGAATATTGGGAAAAAGTTGTTGCATGTTCAATATATCTACTGAACAGGTCTCCCACAGTAAGTGTCAAATACAAGATACCTAAATAAGCATGGAGTGGCACTCAGATTAGTGTCTCACATCTCAGGATATTTGGATGTGTTGCATTCGCACACATATCTGATGAGTTAAGGAAGAAGTTAGAGAAGAAAAGCGAAAGGTGTATTTTCACAGGCTATAGTGAATAGCAGAAAGCTTATAAATTGTATAATCCTGTCACCAAGAAAGTAGTGGTGAGCAAAGATGTCAAATTTATTGAAGATAAATGCTGGAATGATACAACAAAAATTCAGCAGACTCATATTCTAGTACCACCATAACCACTCAGAATTCCCATACTTGAGGTACAACAACAACAACAATAGCAAGAAGGAACACTAGCAGACAGTCCACCACAAGACCAGAGAACCAGAAGCTTAAGGGAGTTATATGAACAAACTCCTGTCATTGATGAGTAGCTATAGTATGCTCTATTTTCATGTCATCCAACATATTTTGAAGAAGAAGCAAAAGATCCACAGTGGATCCAAGCAATGAATGAAGAGATTGATTCTATTGAGAGGAATCAGACTTGGGATCTAGTTGATCTCCCATCAGATAAACATTGCATTGGTGTAAAATGGGTCTATAAGACCAAGTTGAATGAAAAATCAGAGATAGAAAAGTTCAAAGCAAGGCTTGTTGCAAGAGGTTTTTCTCATCAATATGGTGTAGACTATGATGAAACCTTTGCTCCAGTAGCAAGTATGGACACCATCAGAGCTGTACTTGCAATATCAACTCAAAACTAGTGGCCTATTTACCAAATGGATGTGAAATATTCCTTTCTCAATGGCATACTTGAGGAAGAAGCCTATGTAGACCAGCCACCTAGTTATGTTTTCAAAGGTCAAGAGCACAAGGTATGTAAGCTGAAAAAGGCCTTGTATGGTCTCAAACAAGCCCCGCGATCTTGGTACAACATAAATGATTCTTACCTCATTAAAAATGGATTCAACAAGAGCAGCAATGAACACACTCTGTATGTCAAAACATATCAGGAAGGTAACATTCTACTTGTATGTCTTTCTGTCGATGATATGATATATACTAGAAATTTGATGCTAGAAGAGTTTAAGATAGTCATGAAAAAGGAGTTTGAGATGACTGATCTTGGTCTTATGAAGTTTTTCCTTGGTCTGGAAGTTGAGCAATGTGAAAATGGGATCTTAATCTATTAGCATAAGTATGCTAGTGACATTCTGCAGAGATTCAGAATGGATAAATGTAAACCATTAGAAACCCCCATTGCAATAGGAACCAAATTAAGCAAGAATGATGAAGGACCAGTAGTAAATTCTACAATTTACAAAAGATTAGTAGGAAGTTTAATGTATTTGACTGCTACTAGACTTGATTTCATGTATGCTGTTAGCCTTATTTCTAGATTCATGGAGTCTCCCAAATATTCTCACTGGAAATTTGGAAAAATAATTATGATATATGTTACAGGTACAATTGATTATGGACTTTGGTACACTCATTCACAGGACTGTACTCCCATAGGGTACACAGACAGTGATTTTGCAGGTAGTCTTGATGATAGGAAAAGCACATCTGGTTGTGCTTTTCACTTTGGTACCAGTCTTATTTCTTGGGCTTCTTAGAAACAACCCATTGTGAGCATGTCTTCAGCAGAAGCATAATATATTGCAGCCACTACAGCAACATACCATGTAGTTTGGCTAAGAAAACTCTTGAAGGACATGGAACATACATAAAAAGAACCAACAACCATCTATTGCGACAACAGTTCTGCCATACAATTGTCTAAACATAATGTATTTCATAGGAAGAGTAAACACATTGACATTCGCTATCACTTTATACATGAGTTAGTCAATAATGCATAGATTAGTTTGTGTTTTGTGGCTCTAAGGAGCAATTAGCTAATATGTTTACCAAACCTTTGGGTACATCTGTATTTGAGTTTCAGAGGTAGCACTTAGGCCTTGATAGTGTTGACCACACCATCCCACTTGCTATTAAGGGGGTGTGTTAAGAGTTGTAATCTCATGTGTCTATGTTGGTTAAGTTAGTTGAGTTAGTTGGTGACTAGGACATTAGTTGTTCCATGGCATTCAGTGGCCCATAGTATTAGCCGATGGTTTTGGTCCTATGTGAAACTATATATATATGAGTTTAATAATGAGAAGGCAATCAATATGCCCTTTGTGTTTTCTTCTCTTGTTCTGTGTCTTTGCAAATTTTAACAGTATGCTTGTTTTTCCATAGTCGAATTATATACTTTATTTTGCAAACAATTATTATGGTTGATATGTAACCCTAGCAAGGTTTGAATGATGACTTGGATATATATATATATATTGAGAGGGTAGCCCCTGGATTGTTTACACGATTTATGATTTCATATTGTGTGTATTGTTTGTCCATTGTATACGTAGGAGGAACTCGAAGCCTATAAGGCTCGAACCTATGCAATTGTTTTATGAATATATTGTTTACATAATGTATATAGTGTATATTTGAAGCCTTTGAGGATCGACTTTTTATATAATAGATAGAAGCATTGTTTATGTTTTAATAATAATAGTGCAGAGGTATGCACATAGGGTTTAAGGGCATTGCCGGGGACTCATATCCCCTTCTCTATCATACATGTGTTTGTAAATGGGAGATTTATCCCTTAGGGTTTTAAAGCCATGATAATAAATATTATTTACAATAATATTATCTAAATAATATTCTTCTTATTCTATTTTATCTTTATTAACTAAATCAATCATACCAAGTTTCTAAACATTAACCTACTATACATAAACAAATCTTGACTTACAAGTAAATAGAACTATATAAATATATATATATATATATATATATAACTTGTTTATCTTAATTTTATGATTAGAATACAAATAGAAAGTACAAAATCAAACACGTGTGATAAAACAATGAAAAATAATCTAACTATGTATAGTAACTAAATGGTAGAAAATATAAGAAATAGGATCTTTTCTTACTTTTTGTTAATGGTATCTTAGAAAATGATAAATACACTATTGTAATAGATCAAGAATAAATAACTAATTCTTGATTTTTATTTGAGTCTAAATAATTTGGTAGGAATAATAAACATTGATTTAAAAGAATAGTAAACAATGATTCAAATCTAGTTATTAGTATTCTTAATATTCAACCATATATTTATAGTAAATACTAGAACATTAACCTATAATAACTTTTTAAAACATAAAGAAAAATAGTAACTAGAGCAGGTTAGCTTATCAAGTTGATAAATATTACATAGAAAATATCTGCAAATTTATGTAGAGTAGCAAAATAATAATAATATTGTAACTTTCATTTTTAAATAAATTAGGAATATAGGAAATAAACAAAATGAAGAAAATATTTATATATATGGTTAACATCCAACTTGTTATGGAACAATCTCATTCCACCCAACCTTAGATTCCACACGAATTCATAACCTCTCAATCCTGGTAGAAATCACCCTCGAGCTAGGCCAAACTCACTAACAGATAATGACTTAAGATATGTGTGAATGTGAATCTTGCTTAAGTAGACTTTCCAGTAGGACCTATTTAATCAGCTTTGTGGCTCCTATATAATTCTTCCTTCATCAAAACCAAGATATCTCATCCCAAGCCTAAAAACACATTTGGGCTAGCCACAAACAAATACAGCTTGGGCATAATACTGAGTGCTCAATAGGATAACCAAGTTGGACTTGTATTGTGCCAACGGGAAGACTTGCATCCTACAATCTCCCTTATCTACTATTCGTACATTACTTCCTTAATCATTTATAGGATGGCTTCATTCTCTTTTGGGTTGTTTTCTCACTTAGTAGAATTGGAATTTCTTAGGAAATAATTAGCATCCTTGTTCCTCACTTTTTCTTCTTTATCTTTTCTTGATTTGGAGAAAGTAGTTAGTCACTTTTTAATTTCACATTTCTTTTAATTCATAAATTATTATTTTTCTAAAACTTAACTTTAATTTCTCTTCTTAAGTTTTATTTAGTCTTTTAAGTCATATCCCCTAGTAAGCTTGGTCCCTCATTTAACAAGTTGTTCCATAACAATTTGGATGTCAACAATATAATAATAATATCACTTTAGTCACATACAATGTCATTTTGTCCATGATGCCTAGAGTTACAAATCTAGCATCAATTATAGGTTCAAGTCCTCCTGACTTATTCAAAATATAATCAAGTCATCTTGACATATTCAATAGGGGTACACTTTAGTACATTACACTCCTGTGGAAAATGCTACATCAATCAAATATGCATGGAAATCCAAACCCGCCTCAAATAACACATAGTTGATACAAGTCATAATCGTCTCTCCAAATCGGCCATTGCATAAAATTCCCACAACACCAAACACCTTATTTGTTTTGATCGAACCAATATCCTTGCTTCTATCTCACATCATTAAACTTAGCTTATCTACAAAGCCCTTGAAATCGAAAATAACTCTTGCAACAATTTTAATAGGGATGATAGATACATATTAAATCAGACTTGAAAACCTGTTACCCATAATTTCTACTACTATTGACATCATTTCCAATATCCATTCCCCTTAAATTACAAATCAATACTCCCTAATCATCCCTCCTTATCTTTTAACAACCCCTTTTTACCTTAATAATATTACTAAGATACCCCATTTTCCCTTTCTTCTTTATTGCATCACTTCTCCTCATCCTCATTCTTTATTTCTCCATTACCCTTTTTTTTCCTCTATTATTTTAATCTTAAATCCAATCCCCTCCTCTTTTTAACGATAATCTCTTATCCCTACGAGTTAATTTAATATTAATTTATTTTAATATTTTCTTCCATCTACCTTTTTATTTGTTTTATCATATCCTCCTCCCAATTTCTAACTTTCATTTTTCTTAAATTATTCACTTTATTCCGTAATCACCTCTCTTGGTCTTTTAACAAACCTTCTATATTTATTAATTATGTTATTTAACAAACCCTCTATATTTCTTAATTATATTATTAAATATGATACCCATTCTCCTTATTACTTCCTTTGTTTGAATCCTTTTGTTAGAGATATTGCTTACAATAGAATTGGTTAGCCATTGTTTTGGATTTGTTGGAGGTTGTTGAGAGATTCTCTCAATCTCTATCTCGATGTTTAGAATAAATTAGATCTGAGACCAACTATATAAATGTATTGTATGTGAGTGTAATTGAATAAGAAGTATATTATTTGTGTGTAATTAGAGTGCAATGACTGCTCTTCATTTTTCTAAATTGGTATCAAAGCATGGCTGGGCTTAATTCCTTCACGGGCATGCCCAGGATCATGGAAGAGACGTGACTTTTAATCCTATGTAGATTTAGGATAAGTTTAGCGTAGTTGAAATTTTGAATTTCAGTGAAATTTGGCATCTTTATCTTGTTGAGGATAATTTTGAGGCTGGGAAGATTTAGGACCCTTGTTATTTTGATTGTGCTTCTTTGGATTCTTCGGATTCTTGTAATTCTTCGGACCAAGCGGCTGCTGAGCTACTAAAGTCTTTTTTGAAGTACTGGCAGTATTAATTAGTCCAAGATGTAAGAGTTTTTCCTGTTCTCTTATTAAAGAATCACAAAAAACATCAAAAGATGGAGCTTTGTATTGAGCTCTTGAAGAAAGAAGAGCTTCTCTAGTGCAATGAAAGGTTGACACAAATATAGAATATGCAGGCCCCAACTTGACAAGAATGGCGTAAATAAGGCCATCATTAGGGAAAATTTTAAGGATCCATAATTTTCTCAAAGTGTAAATACCTTGGCGAATCTTACTAATTCTTAAATTTGCAACCATAAAATGTTTGACGATTTGTTTTTTAATTATTCAAATTTCTAAGGATTTTATATTGTTTTTGCACAATTTTGATGATTTTTGGAGTAAAAAAAATTATCCCAAGGAATTTGGGCGAATCATCTTTGAAAAAAAGGCAAATTGGTGAATCTTTGTTTTGAAAGAAAGGTCGAAAAATAGCCTATGGGCTAAATTTCGCCCCTAAAATTTTCCTTGGCATCATCTGCCTTTATGACTTTACATGCAGCCAACAAGACTCTAAGGGTATTAAATTTTGTTATAAAATCTTCCATGCAAGAAAAATGATTATGATCTAATTTAAGGAACTCATTGTCAAGTTGATGGTCTCTAATCTCATTTTTAATACCAAAAACAGTGTTTAGCTTTTGCCAAGCATCATCCGATGCATGAATGCCTTGAAGATGAAACTGCAGATCAGGAGAAACTGAAAAACCAATTAAACCACAAGCTAACTCATTTCTATTTTCCCATTTTTCTAGTTTATCAGTATCAGAGGGAGGAGTTTTCATGCCAAGGGTAATTCTATATAACCCTTTCCTTCTAAGAATATCTTTCATCCGAGACTTCCATACAAAATAGTTAGTACTGGTAAGAAGCATATCATTTGAAATTTTCATTATGAAATAAATATGAATTCAAAGATAAAAACTAGCTAGAAAAAATAATAGAGCTCGAAAAAATAAGCGGTTTAAAAAAAACGACACTGCAATCAGCTTCCAGATGAAAAAGTTATGCCCTTTTGAAAACAAATTGAAAGAGCAACCAAGGAACCACGTGGTGTGTGGAGGTAAGTCCACAGCAAAAAAAGATCCCCTTTAGTCCTAACTTAACTCCTAAGCTCTCTTTTAAAAAAAAATTATGTGCCTTACTTCTATAAATAAGTGAAGGTCACTTTTACATAAAGTTGCTTAAAAAAAGAAGAAAAAACAATTTAAAAATAAAAGGAAACTTTTGTTTTTGTTTATTTTATAAAGTTGTTTTAGAAAATAAAAAGGAAAAAAAACAACTTAAAATGAAAGAAAGTAACTTATGTGAGCTTTTAAGTAATTTCCTTTTTTTTAATATATGAAATCAATGCAACAAATACTAACAGGATTTGAACTTAAAACCTCTTTAATAACTTAAGACATCTTTACTAAGTAACTTTAAACCAAGTGAGCTAGAGTAAAAAATATAGAAAATATTGTAAAGGAGGAAGAGGGTTTCGTTTTTACTCTTATTTCCTTGTAGTGCGTGCTTACCCCGCAAACCCCTATTTCAGCCTGCAAAACAACTTTACACACCAAAAATAGAAAAACAAGACCAAAAAAAACTCAAGGGTTTCCCGCTCTTTGTTAGGTTTTTGTTAGTCCTTCCTAGTAAGCGGCATGCCTTTCCTGTTGTTTGTGGTCGGCCGAGACCGCCAGCATGTGCAGAGAGGAGGCTATCACTTCTAGAAAAGAAAATAAAAAAACAAATCGAAATGAAATAGAGACAGAGAAATAAAAATGCGGAAAACAAAACAGTATACCTCAGATCTGTGAAAAAGGCCACAGTTAGGCCAAACGGAAGCCTTTTCGTACAAAATGAAGGGCGATCCTTAATGGAACCAACGCTTTGAACACAATGGGGCACTTAAGCCAGTCCAAAAATGACCAGAAATAGTAGATCTTAGAAACAGATCCCACATGCACCCACACCGACTTCAAATCTAGATCGCAATAAAACAGAGACGGCCCTCAACAGTGCTCTGATACCATGTCTGAATAACAGGTACATCCACAGAGACCAAACACCAAGGACATCGCTCACGCACAAAGATCATATACCAGTACACCAGATGTTTGACGTGGTTAAAACCCTCTAGAGGAAAACAGTGCATGACCCTGGCCAAATAGCTTCTATGGAGCAATTTATTATGCAGAAGGAAAAATATTACATGAGCTTCTCTCAATAATGGATCATTCGGCAAGTGACCCTCTATGCTCTTTAAATAGAGATCATGGACCAATCGGGTGTTAAACCACGGATCAAGTGTCGTTAAGATCGAGAGAAGTTGAACCGTCGGATCAGTTTATATCGTGACCGTCGGATTACATATATATAAATACATACCTAACAGATATATTAGACCAAGTTGAACTTAACTAACTCCTAAATGTCAAAAATATCCTAACAATGTAGGTGTGTGAGAGTAGATTAATTTTCTGCGTGTATAAATATTTCCGTGTACCGCTTGCTGAGAGGACCTACTTGGAGAAAATTGCTACCGGATCCGAAGGAAATCGACATTGCCAGAAATTGCTGAGAGGAGTTGCCTAGGACAAAAACTTTAAGGTAGAGATGGCATGAGTCTGTGGAAGCCACCGCTGCCATTACCGCTGTAGATCTTGAGCTGCCATCATCTTTGCAGAAGGAGAGACGCAACCATTGTTGTTTATAGACTGGTGAATGCATTGAAATTCATGTAGCAAAGCCGACATTGATCAAGCAATGAAAGGAAGGAATTGTACGTGTCACAAAGAGTAATAAACTTTTGTTTAGAAGATCCGCTTCCATCGAGGAAGAAAGCTAAGTCTGTCATCGTTCAAAGAGCCACCCATTTGTGTGGGGCGTGTGCACCGTGTGTAGAAGACTGCGTGGAGACACGTATTGAACCCAATATATAACCGCTAGCAGCGATAGAGATGAACCGAAGTCATAGTTTCCTTATCAAATCTGAATTCAATGAAGTTAAATCGCTATAATTTAACTCTATTTCTGCTATGTATGCATTATCCAAGGATGTTTTGTAATTTCTTACTGTTGAAGATTTGCAGGTTATTTTTGTGCTATTCTGTAAGTGTGGTTTGTAAAATAGAAATAAAATAAAATAAAAGATGCAGAACCACAAAGAACAGGTCATTTAAAGTTTACAATGATGTTACTTGTCATGCTCTGGGTGCATTAGTTACAAGTTGTTCTAATTAATAAGGTCCAGTTGATGTGACCCGTCATGCTTCGGGAGTGTTAGTTACAGGTTATTTTTATGTAAGGTTTCGAAATTTTCTCTTCGGGGGGATTTCACAGATGACTCATAGGATGATTCAATATCGAGATTGTCCTTTGGGAGGTCAAGAAGCGTCAATTATACAAGTACGTCAATGATGGTCAGAAGTTGTTATGTCTTAAATGAATCATGTGGGAAGCTCGAAAGTGTGGTGAAGAAAAGAGGGGAAACCATGAGATTGCAGAGTGGGTGTAAGTGCTAGTGAAGACCATGTCATACAATTATGACATGAGAGAAAGTTGTATGTGTTTTAATTTTTGTTATTTGTAATGTAAGCAATAAGGGAGGGTGTTAGAGATATTTCTTACAATAGAATTGGTTAGCTATTGGTTTGTATTTGTTGGAGGTTGTTGAGAGATTTTCTCAACCTCTATCTCCATGTTTAGAATAAGTTGAATCTGAGACCAACTATATAAATGTATTGTATGTGAGTGTAATTGAATAAGAAGTATATTATTTGTGTGTAATTAGTGTAAATCCTTTCACCCTCTAACTTAATTTAGCTACATTTATTTTAATAATTTTTTCCAACTACTCATTTATTTAATTAATTTAACATTTTCCTAAATCCAATTTTTTTTTAATGGTGGTATTTCTCTTGGTATTTAATTATCCAAAAATCCTGACACATTGACACATTGGTCTTTCAAGGATCCATAATGATGGGTGGAGTATCCACTCAAGACATATGATCCATAAATATTTAGAAGATAATCCAAAAACTAACTGTTGTTGCAGCAACAGTCCCCCCAAAATTTTGCACATATGGGGCCCCTCCTTTTTATATATATATATATATATATTTTTTAAAAAGGATGCCTTAAACGTTTTTCCCAGCTTTTATCTTTGCTTTTAAACAGAGAGTCTCGCCATGAGAAACTCCAAGGCTGCCAGAAGATTTTGACTCTCAAATAGAAGAGCTTTCAATGAAGTTTTTCTCGAAGTTACGGAGCAATTTGCTAAACCCCCGTAGTGGCGGAAGCCTCTCGCTTAAACGCCCGCAAAAGAACTTAGAAACTCTCGTCGAATAAACCGTGGAAGATCTCGGGCTATCCTTCCGAAACGACGGAGTGCCTCGCTCAAACCTTCCGCAACCGCGGAAGCTTTCAAACCTTTCCTCGAAACGGCGGGAGCTGTGGTCAAACCCTCTCGAAAAGAACTTGAAACATGCTCCCAAAAGGTTGCGAAACAATTTAAGGGAACCGCCCAAAACCTGCGGAGTTCACTCACGTGAGCTTCCCGAAACCGCGGAGGAATTCATGAATTCTTTCCAAATCTATGAGGAGACTTAGCAATTTTCTTTGGAAAGTTGCGGGAGCCGTTGGGTAATTCTTTCTGGAACGGCGGAGCCATTCATCGAAACTTTCCGCAGTCGCGGAGGCATTCGTTCTTTCCGTTCGAAATGGTGAGCACCTTCCGTCAAATCTACCGAAACTTTGGCAAAAGACTTAGGTTTTTTCTTTGAAGTTGCGGAATCCTTAGCACTTCTCCACCCGAAAATTGCGGAAAACCTTCCGGTTTTCTTCCTGAAACAGCGGGAGAACTTGGGAAAGACGCCCGAAAAGAGTTGGAATAGTTTGTTAAAATCGCGCAAGCTTCTGGTGAAATCCTTCCGAAACGGCAGAAGAATTCAGCGAACTTGTCCGAAGCGACGGAAGCCATCCACAAAAGCTTTCCGAAATACCATGGAGAAATTCGCGAACTTCTTCCGAAACTGTGAAAAGAACTTAGAATTTTTTCAAGGAACTTTGCAAAACGAACCAAGGAAGCTTCGCGGAAGCTTTCAGCCTTTGCTCCCGAAACCGCGGAAGCTTTCGGGCTACCCTCTCGAAACGGCGGAAGCCAATCGCTTAAAACGCTCGAAAAAGGCCTTCGAAATGATTCCGGGAAAATTTGCGGAAGAGTATAAGATTTGCTCCCGCAACGGCAGTTAGCCATTCATCTAAACTGAAAAGACTTGGAAAAATCTTCGATGAAGCGATTGCGGAAGCTGCTAGTGAATCCCTCCCGAAACCGTGAAAAGTTCGCCCTGACTTACCGAAACGCGAAGCGCTGAGGGCCTTCCGGAACAATACATAGAAGCCGCCCGCAACCGCGGAGGCTTTCAAGTTTCCCTTCCGAAACTACCGGGAGCATTCGCCATATCGTCCCGAAACCCCGCGAGACTTAGAAACTTTTGGATTTACGGAAGCCCTTCGCAAATAGCTCCCAAAACGGCAGAAGCCTGGGCGTTATTCGTCCGCAACGCGGGGTTCTTTTGCGGAAGGCTTCGAGTTTCCCTTCCGCGATGCGCTCCGAAACGACGGGAACTTTCCCTGAACCCTTCCGCAACGGCGGGTATGATTCGCAAGGTGGTCCCGCGAATGGCGGTCGCATGGAAATCGAGATATTTTGACGTGACCGCAACGGGCGGCGTATTTAAGCCACATTTTAATTGCGCCAACTACCAATCTAAATGATCGCACGTGCCTGTCTTTTATAAATATACGGTGGGGGCTCGAGCCAATACACCATTGTTTTCGATTGGCAAACGACGTGGAACGCCGTGCAAAGCGCTCCAGCTCACCTCGCTCATCTGCACTCGCGGCCACCTCGTTCAAGCGATCCCCACAGTGCCAGGTAGGATTTTAACCTTGAAATTCGCTATTGGGTTGTCTTTTGTTTGAAAACGATGGGTTTTGGTGGGATTTTGACGGGCAAAACACCCATCAAGGGCTATGTTTTGCCCGTCAGATGCAGTTGAATGGAGTTCTCGTCATATAAAACAGACATTGGTTAAAACATTTTTTTTTGAGTAGAGACGGTTGGTGCGGGCGGTTAAACTTGTTCCATTTTAATCCCCGGGCCGCGTGCCTTGTTGTGTGAAGAATCGGTCGAAGCCCCATAGGCTTTTCATGTCCCCGGCCGAGAGCTCAGGACGTAAATCCCTGGGCCTCTCCGTAAACCTCAGTCCCAACATGCCCTCTACCCAAGTCAAAACCTAGTCTCCGGCGCCATTGCCCCTGTTCAAATCCCGTGAGCGTTCAAGTTACACCAGCCGAAACTCGAAACCATGGCCACCCGAGCCTTTCCCGTCAGTATGTCTCTGGCACCATCACCCTCGCTCGAACTAGAGCTTCCCATAGAGCACCTCGGCGAGTGCCGTACGTGACAATAGCATTCGAAGCCCTCACCGAGTCGAAAGTGCGAAAGGGGCTCCCTTGTTGTCACAGAGTCCTTCCAACCCGAGCTTCCCCACCATTAGCCTTTCAAACCGTAGCGGTGACAAAAATCACCCTCTTCCCCAGAGCCAAACCGAAAGCAGGTTGCTTCCGCAGCGCGCTTATCCTCACAAGAGCATACCGAGCCTGCCCCTTTAAAAGAATTAAGATGGCTGAGATTTATAATGGTGTCCCTGTGAAATGAATATCACCCTTTCTCCTCGGGTTGGGCCGAGAGCAAACTATCGCCGCGACACACCTATCCTCTCAGGAACACCCCAAAGCTTCCCCCTTTAAAAGATTCAAATGTTTAAATTTGTTTTTCATATTGGAATGGTGTACTCTGCTTCCTAAACATACAGCTCCCCATTGTTTTTTTAATTTTCAGTCACATATCAAAACAATGGTGCTCTCTGTCAAAACCTCACAGTATGTTGATCAATATCATGATGACTTGTATATGGGTGTTATCAGGGATAAGTCAAGATGCCGAAAACCGGTAAGAAGAAGGCTAAGATGACATAAAAGAAGCCTGCGCCACTCAAAACTGAAACTTCACTCCAGGACACTAGGTGCACCACCGGTGTCCCTCCTGAAATCAGATGGGGTGACATCTACAGAATGATCCGGGACCAAGAAATCCCAGATATGTTGCTAGAGGAAGCACCAATCTATCTCAATATCAGAGCCTCAGGCATAACTAGAGCCGCTACCCGCCCTGAGTTGTTCCCTTGTGCTGAAGTGATCGGATGGATACTCCAACATGCCGATGCTGAAGGAAGAGTGATAAATGATAGCGGGAAAGTGGCTATTGCCTCATTTCAACCCGCATATCTTGCGGCAGCCTACAAATTTCCCCGTGTCCAACAAGCTCTGACTGATGAATGGTTAAGCCAGATGAACAACATCGAGATGGCCAAGAAGCTACTGATGGCAGGGAAGCATTTGAGAAAGAAAGGAAGTGATGAATATGATGTACAGAACCTGAGAGCTCCTTTCAGATTGATCGCTTTAATGCTGTGCAGAATCTTCGGCATGCCCGATGGCACGGTGTATAAAATCCAGTGGATCCCTATCATCCACTACGTGGCATTCAATGGAACTGTGTTTGACTGGGCCACTATCCTGTCAGATAGTCTGGCCTCGATGATAGTTGCTGCTAAGCCAGGACTAGCCTTGAAGAAGGCTGAATTTTTCATGTCTTCATATCTGATAGATTGTATTTTGGCCAAGATTGACTTCCCCAAATTGGGCTGCACATGGGATAGGGCCACCGCCCCGGTCTATATCGCATTTAAGATGTTGTGGGCTCAGAATTACAAGCCCAACTACAAACTCATCTGTGAGGGGTTCATCATGCCCCTATATGAGAAAATGTTCAAGGAAGAACCAAACTGCCTATCAGAGAATGCTTTGGAAGTCCCTAAGGATTATGGGGATTTTTACTTTTCGGAGCAAGGCACCTACCTGAGAATGTTTGGAGGGACTAAGCCCCCATACATCTTGTCGCAGTATGCCACAGACTATGTGGTCCTCAAAGAAGCAGTAAGACAACTCTTCTTGGATGGGATTGGAGCAATGCTCCACAAACAGCATAAGGCTTCCTTTCCCCCCCTACCTTTCTGCATAGGTGCTTATAAGTTTTCAGGGGTTGCCTCGGCCGACGAATTTGTTCAAGAGCTGAAAGCCTTCCACTTCGGTGAGGTAATCTTCCACAGGAACGACAGAAAGGGTAAAGTGGCTGAGCATTGTAAGGACATCTACGCTCATTTTGAATACTCGCATTATCCCGA
This sequence comes from Larix kaempferi, assembly GCA_027924585.1. Taxonomy (NCBI): domain Eukaryota; kingdom Viridiplantae; phylum Streptophyta; class Pinopsida; order Pinales; family Pinaceae; genus Larix; species Larix kaempferi. The sequence goes on along the minus strand of BSBM01000397.1, from coordinate 3,304,025 downwards.
TGCCAAGGAAGAGGTATTCAGAGGCATTAGCAACATGTCTGAGTTGCGGATCTGTTGCCAAGGCACTGGAGCAAGCTCTAGCTCAGCCAAGATCCAGAAGACCAGTCAGCAGCAGGAGAAAGAAGCTGAAGATGCCCGAGCTCGGGAAGAGCTCAGATTAAGAGAAGAGGCAAGGCTACTCCGAGAAGCTAAGGAAGCCAAGCTGCAGCGGGAAGCAGAAGAAGCCAGGTGGCAGCAGGAAGCTGAAATGGCAAAAGGGCAGCAGGATGCTAAAGTAGCAAGGATGCAGCAAGAAGCTGAAAATGAAAGCCTGTAGCGGGAAGCTGAGGAAGCAAGAAAGCAGAAAGAGGCTGAAGCTGAGTAGGCTGAGGCAGAGAGGAAGGCGGAAGAAGAATTGAAAGCAAAGGAAGATGCTCAAGCCAGTGGGTCTGGTGTCCAAGACATGGATATAGACACATCCCAAATAGGGGGCTCTAGTACCCAAAAGAAGGGCATGGATCCAGCTCAAGAAGTCCGGACCCCACCTGCTGAAGAGGACATAGACATCATAAACCGACCGATTGTCCCGTACACGCCATCGGGAAAGCGTACGGTGTCCAAGTGGAATGAGTTTGTCTACGACAATAAAAGGAAAGCTATGGTCCTCAAATCAGAAGAGAGGATAAAAAGTCCCTTCCATGAAGACATCGTTACCCACCGAGAGGTCACTGTAATGAAAAACACGGATCAAGATCCCGTTGCTATGGCATCCGCAGCTGTAGCAACAACAAAGGCATCATTTGCCAATGTAGGGGTTATAGTTAAAGAAAATATATTGACAAAGAAGAAAGCTCGTACGCTACAACAGACTGTGGCTAATGAGCAAGCCCAAAGGGATCTGGTAGTGAACCAGTATAATTACTTGTACGCTGAGCATAAGGAGCTGTCAAACAAGTACAACCAGTTGGAGGAGGAAAAGGACCAGCTAGCACTCCAAATAATGATTGTAGAAACGGAGAAGAGTGGAGCAAAAGAAAAGGCATCTCAGCTAGAAGCAGACAAGCAGGCATTAACTGAGCGGTTAGAGCAAGCGGAGAGCAGAACAATGGACATGTCTCCCTTCCATGAGCTGTCATGCAGCATCCTGAAGCAAGTATATGATACTCAGGAGCTAATCACTGATGAGGTTTGCAAGCTCAAGGCCATGGTGGTTAGGTTAAAAGAAATCAATGCGGAATCCCATAGGCTCAAAGCGAAGAATACCCGTGTTAAGGAAAATATCATTAGTCAGATGGCATGGAGAGAAGGAAAAGGGGGTTTCCCTGCGCACCTCCCATTTAAATCTGTGGACAGTTTTAATGAGGACGTAGCACTATTGGAGTTTGGCAGGAACTGCGCCAGTAAGCTGATGGCCAGTGTGCAGAGAACAACAGATAAAATCAGCAGTCTCTACCAAAGGCTCCAAGAGGCACATGTCAAATGTTCATTGAGCTTCCCTCAGACCCTGGAGGACTTTCCGGAAAAGGAGCAGCGTCTATCTCAGCTAAAGGAAGAGCTAGTCGCTCAAACCGAGTATGTGAAAAGGATTGATGTTCTGGCTATTGATGACCTTCAACATTATGTTGGATTGTCATCCCTCCACAACCATCTGCTGAAGGAAATGCATCAGGCTGCAGTAGCAGATGTTCAAAGTATTAGAACAGAACTCGGGAAGAATGTAACTTCTCAGAAAATCCTGTTTCCTGCTGCAGTAAACATAATCATCAGGGACACAGGTGTGTGGTACAATTACATAGCAGAGGAGGAAAGGAAAGCTGCAGCATCAGCAGATCCAGGACCTTCTCTCCCAGCAGCCAGCCCGGCTACAGCAGTGGGCTCGATTCCCTCTTCCCCAGCAGTGGCAGAAAGCCTGGCCAGCTCAATCCATCCTTCTCAATTAGAAGCAGCATCAGCAATAGGCTCGAGTGTTTCCTCCCAGGCAGCCTCAACAACAATTAACTTGGGCGATCCTCTGCCAGCAGAAGCTCACACACAGGAATGAAATAAACTAAATTCAGTTGAGCAACTCTCTTCAACCAAACACGTGTACAGCAGGGAAAGCATTGGTGTTAGCATTATTTCTGCTATGTATATTTTGTTAAGCTTTCAAACATGTAAGGCGTAAGCCATGGGACAACTGTCCCTATTTTTTGTCAAAACTATTTTGTAAAGGAAGTGGTCATTTTTTGGTGGTCGGTTATGGAAGAAATTCCTGTAATTGACAAGTGGAAGGTGCTAGGTGGCAGCCCCAAGGGCAGATTTGTAATTATAAATAGGAGCTAGGAAGAATAGAACTAGGCTTTTTGGCAGGGAATGAAATTTTGAAACCCATACGAGCTATCTTGTATCGGGCCTGTAAAAACAGAATTTTCTAATAAAATCCACGGGAGATAGACGTTTTGCATGGGATGTTGGACGGCTATATGTTGGACTATTCTAATGACTGCTGTTCTGTAATGTGAGATCGTTCCTACTTTTTTGAATTGTTTCTTTGTATTAATGGTTTTGCTCCTTCCTGTGAAAACGACTTTCTCCATTTCATGAACAATGAATGCATTGAATATCAAATCAGGAGTTAACTGCTGATATCTTTACCATTGCTGTAGAGTTATCTTTTAGATTAAATGGCTAACTGTTCTTTCTTTAAGATAATTCACATCGGTCATCGTTCATGCCTTTAAATGTGCTCCCTGCAGGGATCTTTAGAGTTATTTCAGTTTGTTTATGTTTAGCTCTGTTTCTTTATTCCGTCTACGTAGATTAAATAATTGTTTTGCTTTTTCTGTTTTATGAGCAATAGATGTGTTCCATGTTGAATTAGAAGCTATCTTCTAAAGATCTTTATCTTGCTGTAGCTTTACTTGTGAGAATTAGCAGCTATCTGTTCTTTCCTTACTTTATTTGTTACAGCTTATTGCTCATCCCTTCAGCGTGTTCCCTGCAGGGATAGGTAGATTTACTTCAGCTTCTAGACTTAGATCTGATTTAGTTGCATCTAGATCAAATATAATTTAGGCACTTGCATCTCATTTAAAAGACATAATACCCAAAAGAAAGGTGGATCGGGCCATAACCGGTAGAATCGGATTTAAATTCCAAATCCACGGTTGCCGGAACCGCTAACCGGACGGATTCCCTACACCAAACGGGAGATAGTCTAATTGGGACCATCTCTCAGGGAGAATCCCTTTCTGATTGATGCTACAATATCCGAGGCATCAACACTAACACAATTGAATTGAATTTTTTCTTTATTTTCTTTACTGAATAATAAAAACCTAATCAAAATTTACAAATAATATTTTAATTTTATAAATGAAAATATTTAAAAATAATATCTTAATTTTAAAAATGAAAATTGTTTTTATGAATAAAGAATTTTATTTTTAAAGTTAAATTCTCTTTTTAACGTTAAATTGTCTTTTTAAAGTTTCAGTTTTTACTAATTAAATTCATTTTATGTTTAATTTTTTGTTTTTTAATAAAAATTGTTATTATTTTAATTACTTCATTTCTCACCAATTCTGCTGATAATGTCAATTGTATTTAAATATAAATATAAAATGTGCTGTAAAATGGTTGATCTTCCTTTTTTCACTAAAATAAAATACTATTTGAAAGTGTAAAATAGATCTTTGTTTTTCAATGGATCCTAGTGACTCATTCTTTGATCATTTTCAAAAAAAAATGAAAAAAAAATCTTTTAATTTGTACTCTTTATTACATGTCATACTTTTTTTATTACCTTATTGCACACTATCTTCTCATAATTTCTTTATTACCGTACTGCACACTACCTTCTTTTAGCTTTTTATTAACTTCTATTAGCATTTTATTACCTTCTATTGTAAAAATCTAAATTATTGGTACTTTTGTGTGGCAATGCTGGATATGAATGTCTAGAATAAATGATCCTATCATACCAAGATCAGCTAAATAAGACCCTAATGCTTAATATGAAGGACAAATTGATGTGAATATTGAAATGCTGTAAGTGACTTTCAATTGGAGTAACTAAACCTAATCTGAAGTTAGGTGACTATTGCAAAATTATTATGTTAATTTCCTAGGCATCCTGGTACAAACGATGCTTATCAAAGCACTCTAGCTAAGAAAACAACGTTCCTATAAAAATATGGGCAAGCCTCATATTCAATCCATTCTATTCTCTTCGACCGAAAAAATCCATTCTATTCCTTCAATTGATGAAACGAACATTCGCAGGGTCCTCTACCACCGTAGACCGGATAAGATTGCAGCGTTAGACTTGCTTCCTTCTGGTTGAATATCTGTAACTCACGAGCCTGCTACCTTTCTTCAATCACTCCTTGAAATGTCGAACATGCACTACAGCCTTTCCTTGGAACTTACTTCACCGCTGACTGCTATTCATGACTAGAGTGAAGAATCTTGGGAGAATGAGTGAAGAATCTTGGGAGAGTAAAGAATCTTGTGAGATAACTAGGAAATTATAGATCCGAGCTAAAGAGTGATACTGATTAGACAGACCGGAAATACACAAACTTCAAACTGGGAATGGTAACGGTACGATTTTTTGAAATTTTATTAATCTTGCAGCGGAAATATTACAAAACAGATATTATCAGAATGCTCTCTGATGCGATATGCAGCGGCACACTGTAACAAGGTAGTCGTAACAAAAACAATTACATAATGGGAGAAACAAACGCGTATGAAACAAATACATACACAGCAGGAAAGCAGAAGGAACATTCCCAAAACTATTAATCTAGCACCAAAAATTTTGGATGTGTGTCATCATCGATATGTTCGCTTCCAGGAACCGGCGCAATTTCCATGTAACCAATACAACTTTGTGACTGCCGGCCACCTTCTCCCGAAATATCGAGTTGCTCCACTTCTTCATTTAGGTCCTCTGCGGGATATGAATAAGATTCCGAAGGATTAACTGACCCCATTCGCTCATTTATTTCAGCAGCTGCCATCAAGGTTTTCCCCACCACTCCCGCTGTTGGAAGCCCATTAGGGTTGGCCCGATCCTCCACCGCTAAAACCTTCTTAGCGTCTTCTCTTGTCACCACTTTGTCTTTAGGCAAATTTTCTGGAGCATTCTGCAGGCAACCAAAATGAGATAAGCTTCACATCGAAAGAAAGACAATGGAAGATCTGCAATCGAACTTTCGAACTAAACAAGATAATGCAAGATGTAATCAACCTTTCAAAGTAAACATTAATTCCGATCTGTATATGTATTTTTCAAATTGATGCCTTCCGTAGGGAACACAACGAAAAAAAGTTCAGTCATACCACCAGAACGTCCGAGAGAGTAATTTCAGCGACTTCGTCCACGCAGGAATTGAACACTGCTGCAGCTTGAGCAGTTGCAGCCACACATCCTTTGGTTGTAGGTACCCCAGTGGCCCGCTTTTCTGCAGATTGAATGGCTCGGGCGTCTCTCTCCTCTACTGGTTTTTCACCTGCCTTCATAGCTGCAACTGCTTGAAGAGCCTGCCCTGTGTAGTAAACCATCAGTTGGGTTTAGCTTTCAATAGAATAGCACATACATTAGCATAGCTATTTAATCTGTGTGCAGGTCACAAGTTAAGTGCTACTGATCTCTAGTTTCTGGTCTTTTTCTATTTAATTTGTGTGCAGGTAACAAGTTAAGTAGTGCTATTGATCTCTAGTTTCTTGCCTTCTTCCAATTAAATTAGTTATATGCTACTAACTGCCCCTTATTCTGCCTTATCCATGGGTTTTTTTTTATTTAATTTGTGTGCAGGTAACAGGTTAAGTAGTGCTACTGATCTCTAGTTTCTGGCCTTCTTCCAGTTAAATTAGTTATATGCCACTAACTGCCCCTTATCCCTGCCTTATCTAGTTTCTGGCCTTCTTCCACATTAGCATAGCTATTTAATTTGTATGCAGGTAACAAGTTAAGTGCTACCGATCTCTAGTTTCTGGCCTTCTTCTATTTAATTTGTGTGCAGGTAACAAGTTAAGTAGTGCTACTGATCTCTAGTTTCTGGCCTTCTTCCAGTTAAATTAGTTATATGCCACTAACTGCCCTTTATCCATGCCTTATCCATGGGGCCTTCTTCTATTTAATTTGATTGCAGGTAACAAGTTAAGTAGTGCTACTGATCTCTAGTTTCTGGCCTGCTCCAGCATATCCATGCCTTATCCATGGGGCCTTCTTCTATTTAATTTGTGTGCAGGTAACAGGTTAAGTAGTGCTACTGATCTCTAGTTTCTGGCCTTCTTCCAGTTACATTAGTTATATGCCACTAACTGCCTCTTATCCATGCTTTATCTAGTTTCTGGTCTTCTTCCACATTAGCATAGCTATTTAATTTGTGTGCAGGTAACAAGTTAAGTGCTATTGATCTCTAGTTTCTGGCCTTCTTCTATTTAATTTGTGTGCAGGTAACAAGTTAAGTAGTGCTATTGATCTCTAGTTTCTAGCCTGCTCCAGTTAAATTAGTTATATGCCACTAATTGCCCCTTATCCATGCCTTATCCATGGGGCCTTCTTCTATTTAATTTGATTGCAGGTAACAAGTTAAGTAGTGCTATTGATCTCTAGTTTCTGGCCTGCTCCAGTTAAATTAGTTATATGCCACTAACTGCCCCTTATCCATGCCTTATCCATGGGGCCTTCTTCTATTTAATTTGTGTGCAGGTAACAGGTTAAGTAGTGCTACTGATCTCTAGTGTCTGGCCTTTTTCCAGTTAAATTAGTTATATGCCACTAACTGCCCCTTATCCATGCTTTATCTAGTTTCGGGGGGCACAGTTCTACTTTTTCTGGTTTTTTTTGGAATTTCGACGATCTTTTCTGGTTATTTTTTTGGAATTTCGACAATCTGGGTCGTTTTAAAATGGGCCAAAACCCCTGGGGCACAATTCCATGAAATAGTTTGGCAGTAAATGAGGTGGAACTATGATTCTGCCGATTTTTATAATCGGATCTAGGGAACAAATAAAAGGAAAAGCGAGGCGATTTGACTGCCAATCCAGTTATCCCACCCTTCTTCCAGTTAAATTAGTTATAAAACCAATTAAATTACTTATATACCACTAACTGCCCCTTATCCATGCCTTATCCATGGAAAAGCTAAGAGCTAAGAATTGTCTATACATCAAATTTTAAAATATAACGTTATTTTACAATAAGTTAAACACTAACTGCCCTTATCTATGGGAAAGCTAAGAGCTAAGAATGATCTATACATCAAATTCTAAAATATAAACTTATTTTTCAATAAGTTAAACCTAGCGTTGATATGCTATACCTACCCTATGTAATCACCAATATATTGAAAAGAAAGGCAGAGCTTTCAAGAAGAGTTTGCCTGACCGATAGTAATGGCTTCGCTTGCTGCAATTTTGCGATCGGTGGGTGTAAACTTATGGTTTGAACGAACAGCTTGTCCACCAACATACTCTGTCTCCAGCAGCTGACCACTTACAGCAGTTTGAGTGACCGCCATGTCCAAATATCCTCCAGCCCGCTTATCTTCGTTCCGATTAAGCTTACCAGATTTCTCATTGACATCAGCCGCAGATTGCATGATGGAGGCAGCACCACCCTTCTGATTCTGGCCGAGGGTGTGGGCCTCCGCACTTTGCATCAAAGCAGAATCCTTGCGAGTTATGGGATGCTCTGCTACCTCTCCACAAACCCCCAAAACAATCCCATATGTTAGCGTCTCTGGCTTTTCCTTTTCATCATCACAAGGAGCCGGTCTCCTAATTTGTTGGTCTAGGCTCATTTTTTCCACTTCACTCCCTTGGCCCTGCAAATCCACCTCCAAATCAGACTTGTGTTTCTGATTGTCCACCATACTCTAGATAAATTCGAGTTCATCCAGCCATATATCTCAGACTTATAAATCTTTCACAGACCCAGCCATATATCTCAGACTTATAAATCTTTCACAGAACTCACGGCGATAGTCGTTGTGGACATCTTGTAGCTTAAGTGTCAGCTTCCAGTAAAAGCTTTCTATCGCGAATAACACGTATGCTGTAGCCACGAAGAATTGGCACAGCAACTGTCGCCGCAAACACCAGGCGAACCGACTGTTTTCTTGTTCTGGCCGATCTCGTTCGTTCTGTTATATTAAAAGTGGCACCTGATCATAAATGTCGTAAATGCCATCCAGATTTTGGATTCACTTCATTTTCCCAAAATAACAAACATAGATACGAAATCATAGCTTAAAAAAAAACCAATCAATCGTCAAAAAAACAAAACTAGAAGACCTTCAACGGGCCTTTGAAACCACTAAGCCATTTTGCATCTCCTTATAGGAAATGAACCCCACCAATACTAAAAGAAAAGAGCCTCCTTTGATAAAGCAATTGCCGAACTCCATAAATACATCAGAGAAGGATAACTCCCTGAAAGAATCATGCAGAAATCTCACCTTTTGCTTCCACCATCTTAAAATCATTACTTTCAGACGAGATTTTCTCAAAACCTAATTTATAATGACTTTAGAATTACTCAACACTTTGATATGCACAAGATTAAGAGAATTAGCAAAATATAAAAGAACCCACACGGAAAGTAATTATGCCCTAGTATTCATCCCAAATCCACAACCAAGAAGAACCATACATGCACCACACTTTCCCCTAGTCCCGTGACAAGCTCCATCAAAATAACCAAGAGGGCCTTTCCAAACAAAAGAAGTCTGGTTTGCAAACTTCCTTGTAGGCACCCAAAACCTTCCCAACAAGCATATTGCTATCTATAGCTTTGTTTTCAAACAAAGGCTATTTCTGTGAAGCCAAATTCCCCATGAAATAAAACAAGGAAACTCTTTATGATTAGAAACTAAATAATCTTCTTGCCACCTTGAAAGGCTATTTTCAAAAGATAGAAAGCCAAGGATTGTTAATCTTTAACACAAATTTGACCTCCATCCATATATGTTTTGTAAATGAACAAATAGATAATCAACAGTTTCTTCCCCATAAAAACAAAGAAGACTAACATTTGGTAAGTAACCACCTTTCTTTAAGAAATTGTCCCAAGTCAATGCCCTATTAGCCATAACCAATCAAATGAACAATTTTATCTTTAAAGGACAATTTCATTTCCAGGAACGGAATACCACAACCTGCTATCATCATCTCGTTGAGCATAGAAAATGGATTCATCAGCCAAATTTGCAATTGTATGTCCTATAGCAACATTTCAAGACCAAGACAACTAATCCTCTTGATCTGAAAGAAAATACCACTTTATTCTAACCCCTATAAGTAGAGATTCCATTCAAGATCCTGAATCCCATCAAGGGTTAGTTTAAGCCATTAAACAATTTATCAAACATAAAAATTCAAATTAAATATGACCTTTGAAGTTTTCATCCTTTAAGTTGTGGTTGGTGGCTCAACCACCTTCTATCCAAATATTCAAAAATATTTGTAATAAAAATAAATACTTGAGCAAACATCACTTTCACTTTTGGTCAAACAATAAGAATTGAGATGCAATGGGTTCAAATATGCAAAGAATTTGCTCATAACATCCTAGATACAGGGTTTTCATTAAGCAAAGTTAAAGTTACTAAGTACAAAACCTTCTTGTTCAAAAACTTAAAAATTCAAAACCTTTGTGATTACCTTCTTATTTAAAAACTTAAAGAGTCAAAGCCTATTTGCCCACTTGTGTTCCATTGGAACTCTCCTTTCTTCATGCACATTTAATGGCACACAACTATCACTAAATTTTCAAATAAATTTATGGTAAAAGCTTTCTACATGTAGGCTACTCCACAATTCCTTTCCACTTCTTCAAACCATCTTGAGCTATCATGAATCCCAAGTACACAAGTTCTTCCTTCACAAAACACAATTTTGCAAATTGATCAGTTGTTTTTGCTTCCTCAATCACTCCACACTTGCTTCAAATGAATATTGTGTTCTTCTTTTTTCTCGTTAAAAATTAGTATATCATCTAGATATACAACCACAAACTTTTCCAAGAAATTTTTATCACTTCATTAATTAGCCTCATGAAAGTATGGCATGCAATAGTTAACCCAAATGGCATGGCCAAACATTCATACAATCCTTCTTTTGTCTTGAAGGTTATGATCTTCAGGTAGCTACATTGTTGGAATTAAATTCTTATAGTATTCAATATGCAAATGGAAGCACACACACACAACATATAGTTAAACCAGCACATAATGGAGGAAAACACAAACTTAATATCATTTAGAGCTATATCATTTGAAGTGACATTAACTAGAAAACCCTCTTCCACATCAAAGTCCTTTTTTATTTAGAGCTATATCATTTGAAGTGTTGTGGATACTTTAACCCACCTAAGGGATTTTATATGAATTTTATGCATGCTAGGGTGTGGTTTGGGTTGCTTGACCTAACTTTTGAAGGTTTTTGTTTGCCACTATGTTAGATACCTAAATTTCTTAAAATGCTACAGGATTAGAGTGAGAAACTACCAATTTGGAAAGGGACTCCATGAATCATATTCCAATGTTATGGTTTGGTAGTTTTCACCCATTTCCCTGGAAAATTCTTGTACTTAAGGACATGCATCCTTCAAATGACTAGTTTCTTGGTATATCTTAGATACAGAAGTTGTATTTTCATAATCCAAGCCTTGGCCCCAATGAGGATTGTTCCACTGCAACAATTGAGTCTTGGAGACCTTGTTTAAGTCAAGTTCCACACAATTATTGGAATAACAATTCCCTTTGGACCTTGTTGATATCAACATAAAAACTCCAAAGCATTTACTATGAGTTCTAGCACTAAAGGAACCCACATAAAGATATGGAAATATTTAATTTGCACACCCACACAAGAGCGACAATGACAACCATAGTTGGTGGATTGAAATTTGGAAACCTAGATGTAATAAAGATGACAACTCAACTCATAAATCATGACTCCTATTTAAACACCTTTTGATGTATGAATAAAACAATAAAGAACCCCGACACTAGCAATGGAACCCAAAAGTTGTTGTCCAAGTAGATACAATCCACTTAAAAAGGGCATATGTTGATTGCCAATAGGACAAATTTTAGAGGCTAATTTTCCTTTTTTCTCCAAAAAAGGGATTTACCAATTTTCATTGTTTTATTAAATTATTTGCCCAAATTCTATAGGATAAAAGTATTTTACTCTAAAAATAGCCAAAATTTTATAGAAACTATATAAAATCCAAAGGGGAAGGGGAATTATTATGAACAACATATTTAAAAGATCAATCTCATAGGTAAAGGATGTGCTTAAACATAGAGCACCTCCATAAATATGATGTGCACCAAATGAAGCATGATGTCTTTGTTAATTCCATACTCGTTGTGCTAGTAGTCATCATCTAACTTCTTACAAATGAAGATCAAACAATTTTTACTGAAGAAAATACCTTCTTGATTTGCAAATGTCATTTTATATCAGTGATGGAGTCTCTCGCGTCCACCTACAAAGCAAGAGTCCCCCCTACAAATGATATCACAAAAATTATGAAAACCCACTACCATACCAACACCATGTAGCGGTTTTAGTCAAAGTATTTGTAAGCAAGCTTAAAATTTCCAAGGTTAATTGGGTAGACATGGTAGAGAGGGAAGTGAAGCAAAGAACCTAGATAGATACCACCTTTTGTTTTTAGTATTTAAAGGTTCCCTTATGGCCCAAATCATCTAGGGCCATTGATCACCCACAATGTCGATGAATTCATAATTGGGAATTCAACCACCTCACTCTCAACATGTTAATAAGACCACTTGGAATGATGCAAAATCAAAATTAGGTAGTTTATAATACTACTAACCTAAGGAATGGAGAAAAAGGCCTTAGTTGGTCCAACAAAACTTGGTTTTTGAATAAACCTTAAAATGGCCTCTAATTATCGAACAAAGGCACATAATTCTCATAATGAACATACAAATTCTCAAACGTATGCCAATGATAAGAGGTTCCTCAAGGGTTTTTGGTAGAACATAAGAAATCTAGTTTAAAACGTGACATAACAATCACTTGGCATCCCAATGCTATCATTCAAAGTCAAGGAGAATTTAAAGATATAATACTTGAACTTCCATTGTGTTCTCCGGTTGAGCACCATCATTGACAAACCTCTCACCACAGACTTATTCACCATTTTCATGATTGTATGTTTGCCATTAATCATAAAACTTCATGTAAACCAACAATAAGATGATAACACTGAGTTTCTTTTATCAATTTATAATAAAACACAAAATTTATGGTACATGTTCTTTTGTAATTTAAGTTTACATATAATGTCTAAAATGTATATAAATTGTGATTTATTAAGATGTTAAAAAATTGATTATAATTAATTAATAATAATATTATTTATATGCATATTTCCAAAATGATAAATGTTGAGATCTTAACCTGTTGAAATTTGGTATTTATTTGTATAGATGAAACATTAAATTTAAGATAGTTATATAGTTTTCACTTAATTTTGATTTATATAAAATTATAATGTATCAATTTTACATTTATATAAATTTATAAAAAAAATACACTTCTTAATTCTGCCAGAGATCTTAACTTGTTGAAATTTGGTATCCATTTGTATAGATAAAACATTACATTTAATATAGTCAAATAGATTTCACTTAATTTTGATTTATACAAAATTATAATGTATCAATTTCACATTTATACAAATTTATAAAAAAAAATACACTTCTTAAGTCTGCCACTCTAATATATGAGATCTTAAATAGTTTTCACTTAATTTTGATTTATACAAAATTATAATGTATCAATTTCACATTTATACAAATTTATAAAAAAAAATACACTTCTTAAGTCTGCCACTCTAATATATGAGATCTTAATCTGTTGAAATTTGGTATTCATTTGTATAGATAAAAAATTAAATTTAAGATAGTTAAATAGTTTTCACTTAATTTTGATTTATACAAAATTATAATGTATCAATTTTACATTTACACAAATTTATAAAAAAATATACTTCTTAATTCTGCCACTCTACTAGATGATAAGAGTCTATTCTAAATTTCCCATTGGATGTAGCTTGGCTGGTTGGGAGGAATGATTGTTACCCTCCCCATCTAGGTTCAATTCTTGTAAGTGACATGATGCTCTTGTTGAGCCCCTATGTATTGACTACCTTTCCTTGATTCCTTCAGAATCCATAACAACTTGCAACTATGCTAAATTTAAATTATTTACTTTGTCAAAATTAATGTTTTATTCATGTTGGCATTTAAACTAACACCTTACAATTATACTAAATTTAAATTATTTACTTTGTCAAATTTAATGTTTTATTCATGTTGGCATCTAAACTATGGATGACCATTTTTTTTTTAATTATATTTAATATGGTAAGATGTTGAAATTTAAAAAATAAAATAAAAAATAATTGGTAGCTATGCATGGATAACTGGTATCTGATGCATAAATAACTCATATAACAAGTAACACTTAACTTGTGAACTATCGATGTTCACCAACCACTTTAAATCGGTGTACTAATTATAACCTTAAATATTATCCCTAAAATATATCTAGTTGATTGTTAAATGTAACATTTATTTTATGCAGCGCCTTCCTTTGACATAACGATAAATTTTACACTTATTCAAGCCTTTATCTTAAAGTTGTATTTGATTAAGGCCTACGACCAGGTCGATTGGTCTTTCCTAAGACTAGTCCTACTACAAATTGGTTTACCTGTGGAGTTTACTAATTGGATCATATCCTGCATATCCTCATCTACTTTTGCGGTTCTAATTAACGACTCGCCCACTCATTTCTTCTCCAGTAGTCAGGGCATCCGACAGGGGTTCACACTTTCACCTTATTTGTGCATTCGTGTCATAGAAGGCATGAGCAGACTTATCAAGGATGTGAAGTTGAAGGGAAAAATTACAGGTATCAATATATCCAGAGCTCTATCGTTGGCTGTCGATCACCTTCTTGAGGTTTCTAGTGTAGACCCAGGTACTTCGCGGTTCAAGGAACCAACAAAACCCCAATTCACCGACCCTTTCGACAACAGGCTGTGCGCAACCTGAGGTCTCACCCAAGGCGAAGCTGGAGGGGGTGGTTGCGGAATCCAGTTTCCACAACCGGGTGATGCGATGAGGGGGGAGATAATAAGTGGTGCAACGGCTTGCGAGTTGCATGGATAGATACTGCGCGAACCTTATGTTTCGCGTCAGATACTTCAGTGTGCAACTTCACTCACGCACTTGCGCCTTCAGTGCACAACTGTGCTTGCACCTCCAACGACTGTGCGATACAGGATACCTTTGTGTTACAACAGTAAGCTATCAAGAGCTACCTCGCAGCAACCTCCAATGACTCGGCGCATCCATGAGACTGTGCGTCCTTGCCATGCTGTTCAATTCTAACCACTCTGCTTAACGTCCTTTATCCCTTTACTCCATTCAAGTCTTATTAGTAAATTATGGATGGTTAATAACATAAGTTATTGCGCGCTCCAACGCTGCGCTTAAACTCGGTGTTCACTTCTTTGACCAATATATGGCTTCATACATTCCAATCGACAGATTCATACATGTTGAATACTTAACAGTCCTCTGCGCATGCATTACTTAACATATTATTCCCATTCACTACGGCAAATACACATAAAAGCAATCACATTTAGAAGTTTCCAGCATTAAACATACATACCAAGCAATTAAACAATCATAAAACACATTGGTCACACAACACAGAATTTAACGTGGTTCACCCCCCGGATGGAGGCTACATCCACAAGAACGGTTGTTAATATTGCTCTTAATGGGAAGGGTACAACCATTCTTAGTCTGTGCACTCAACTGTAAACTCTCTTCTCTCTCAGATAGGTCTCTGTGCACTCAGCTACAGAGCCTTTACAATGGCTGTCTAAGCTTAAGATTCTACAATAATCAACACTTAACCAAAATGAAGAGTTCAACAACCCAACCAACAACCCTTTCCCATACAAAATCATGCCTATTTATATATTATGTACACAGGCATATCTTTACAATTCGTAAGCAAAAAACCTTAGGTCTACAAAATCGACATGGCTAAATGCCACCCTAGCTGTCGTTGTCGACAAATTACTCCGTGTGCTCCAGTTGGGCCATTCGTGGCTCACACACTCTTCTGACAGCCGCAGTATTCCAAGCGGTTACAAATGCATCATGGCCTATCCCTTTCCACTCCTTTTCCTACCTGTCGCCATCGGCATCGTGGACTAGCTTCTCAACTGCTTGCCGCCACACATTTGAATAGGTTGCTTTCATCTGTCGTCCACCTGTTCCTTACCCAAAATAGGTCATGTCCCTATCTGACCTTTTCCCATGTTCTGAACTGAAGATATCTCATGCACTACCACGCGCATCATCCTACTGCGCGACTGTGCCTTAGTCATTTCCCTCACGCAACACGCAAAAGCCCCAAATTGTTCGTCGCCTACCGCCGCATGCAATGCGCTTTCACCAAAACTGCTTTCTCTTCCTGCTGCAACATGAAATGCGCAATTATCAAAATTTCCTTTTCTTCCTACTACAGTGCGCTACGCACGATTTTCCATACTTGTATATTTTTCCAGCCCACTTGGGCCCCGCCCAACATGCCCCTAACACTCACCTATGGCTCGTCCCGAGCCACTTCCACTTGCGAACTCTGGTGTCGCGTCTTTCATCGTCCCAAGATTTACTGTGAAGCTTTGTAGAGTTTGTTGCAACTCCGCAACTATGTTCTTTGCTTTCTGTTCGAACCCTTGAAGCATCTCCAGAGTAGCCTGCAAGACCTTCTCCCGAGCCACTTGTTCCTGCATAGTTCCATCTGAAGTTCTACGAACTTCGCATCGAATTGCTGCATTAATTCGAGGCCTTCTTGCTCAATAGGCTGCAGCCTGTCCGTTGCGGCAACCTCTTTCTCTCTTAGTATTTCCAGCTCTTTCTGCAGGTCCTTGACCTCATTGAATATCTACACTTTCTCTCTTGCCGACGCATTCCTCATCTATATACTTGCAGCATCGACCTGCTGCTGCTTCTGTTCTACTTCTTCCCTTACCTGCTGTAGAGCAGGATCCTTGTTCAACCCAGTTACTGCTATAGTTATCCGCTCAAGTAAGTCTTGGCATTTCATCACTTCCGACGAAATGCCATCCATGGTTACTTTGATGTCCTCAGCTGGAGCTGGGCACTGATCTGACGGAATGACAGGGTGCCGAGCCTCCAACTCTGCGATTTTGCCTTTGTACGTGGTTTCCATTTCCATTTTATCAGCAATAAGGGACTCTACCTTGGCCCTAATTTTCTTTATTGTGTCTTCCATGTCATCTTCTTCCTCGCATTCCTCTATGTGTGCGCACGCAACTGAAATGGTTTCCTTCAGCTTCTGGCCCTTTTCCTTGGTTGCGCTCAATTCTTGCTTGGTGTTCTCTGATTCCTGCCTTAACTAATTGATGCCTTCAGTTAACTGCGCACACTTATCATATGAGGCGATGCCTCTCTCGTGAATTTCTTCTGCAACTTTGATGTGAAACTCATTCAAGTCTTCCAGGGGTAAGGCCCCGATGTTCAGGTCAAGGCGCCCAGTCTTCTTTAGTGCCTCCTTAACCGTTTCATTTGGGTAAATCAGGTAGCTAGGTTCAAGGTTCAAGATGCGTGGATACTTACTTCCAGTAACAGGTGGTCTTCTTTACACGCTTGGCTCTGCTAATTTCCCGTTAATACCTGAACCTGATTGCCCCAATCCCATATGGGCTACTAATGTCTTGACCTGCTCCACAGTTTGGATCATGGTCAACTGCAGTTGTTCTTTCTTGGCTTCGTTCTCAGCGCGAGCCTCTTCCCATGCTTTGTGCACTTTTGTTGGAAAGGTCTCGCAATCATCGGGATGTATTTGCGGCATGAACTCAGGTTTTTCAGCCTTTCTTTTTGTGCGTTGGCCCTGTGGTTGCGAGGGGCCTTCAGTGGCCTTTCTCTTTGCTGCCGATGAAGCGGAATGCTGACTCTGCGCATCATCCTTTTCTTCCACAATGGACGTTCCAGCTGGTAGTCCGCCCTTCTTTCCCTTCTTTGTTGTTGTTTCTTCTTTGTCTTCCTAATCTGTTTCTGTTTCTTCCTCATCAGTGTCTGGTACATTGATCTTTTCCCGAAGAGGTTCTACGTTATGCTCGTAGTCAGAAGCATCATCGCGTGAAGTGGGAACTTTCCATTCGGGCTCTCATAATTCCATCATTCCCTTGATTGAGTTCTTGTCCAGTCGGTCAAATCCTGGATACCATAAATCCTGCTCTGTTATGTCACCTCTTGGCTGAATGAATGTTTGGTGCCTTTTCGCTTGAAACCTGATGATGTAGGTGTATTCATCAACTAGTGGTTTGGAAACAGGTGGCGTTTCCATAATTTCTTCGCACAACTGGTGATAGTAAACATAAAACACTTCAGCCATTTGCTGTTGCCTAGACGCCTTTGGGCTTGCCCATAGATTGGCAAAGCGTGCTCCTCGGCCTTGTCCAGCTAAAGTGGCAGCTCCTTGGTAATTATCTGGCTCTTTCCAGCCTACAAAGGCTATCAACACTAGTAGCCAACTAAAGTGGAACATTGTTCCATCATCTTGGGTGTCCTGAACATCTGTCAGGAACTCGTTCAATAAGAACTGGCACCAATTGTAAGATTTTCCGCATAATACATTAGCGGCTGCCTTGATTGCGACTGCAGGTACTTCAAGTGGTCTACACTTGCACAACAGCTTTCCTACAAGCAACTAGGTCATAAATTATGTGGCACGGTCATTGATGTCAGCCGTTGGGAACCCTCGTCCCTTGCGCACTATGCCGAACTCTTTTACTACTTCAGTGCTAATAGCTCTATCCTACATTTTATTTATGATGAGGTTAGCAAGGTCCTCTCCCCTCTTGTTCAATCCGGTGATGTGATGAATCAGGTCAATAATAATGTCAATGCGTATGTCCAACCATAGGAATCCTTCATGCACTCAAGTGAGCAGTGTGCGCGCAACAGCGGAAAACTCAGCACTCTTGGTAAAGTAAGGCATTTGCAATAAATTTAACAAGCCTGACGGCCGGATGGCCCTTAGCCATTATTGAACTTCTATCCTGCTAGTTCCATTCTGTTCGTCCTTGACCCAATTGATATAGGCATCTCGCCTAAACTGTGGGTAACTTTTTGGTGTTACCAACGTATTCTCCAATAAGTCTTGGTCATCCAGCTTGCAGCCTGGTATGCCACCCATCGTATTCTCCTCAATCTTTACCCTGGTAGAGATATAGGGTAGTGGGATTTCATATTTGAAGTTCTTTTTTATGTTTACTGGTGGGGCATCTAGCTTCCTTGGTGGAATGTATTCGGGCACTGGATAAAATGGCAGAGCATGAGCCGAAGTTGTCTACTGTAATGGTACCTCAGAGCCCCCCTTCTCTGGAGCTGTTGTCTCTTTTCCCTTGCTGCTTCCTACAACCTGCCATTCTAAACTTCTAGATGGGCCTGGTTTCATCACTGTCATTGTTGTTGGAATCCCT
Source organism: Larix kaempferi (assembly GCA_027924585.1). Classification (NCBI taxonomy): domain Eukaryota; kingdom Viridiplantae; phylum Streptophyta; class Pinopsida; order Pinales; family Pinaceae; genus Larix; species Larix kaempferi. The sequence continues at coordinate 3,285,472 of BSBM01000397.1, read as the reverse complement.
GCTTGCTCAAATAAACTAGAAAGACCTGCTAACTCAACCGAGTCGCTCATACAATGCTCTGGTCGCTCGACTCTCGACTAGTTCAAACAATTCGTAAAAATGGTTAAGTGGCCAATCGAAATCTATTTATAGCCACTGTTGGTCCGCTACGTGGCCTTCCACAGTTCCTGAGGTTCTTAAAGCCCTCTTGATTGCCAATTCGTGCGTAGATCTTGGGCCTGTCAACCAATCCTTCTCATAACGCGAGCAATGTTTCCTTAAAGGCCAAACGGTTTCCTGTCAAGCCAGCCTGTCAAATCCGTTGAATTCCCGTTAATGGCTTAGCCTACCATCCGGATTTCGGTATGAACTGGTCACTTCAGTCTTTAATAGGTTCCGAAATGTCCCATCCGTCTTTAAATTGTGAGTTTCCCTATTGCCACCAATTTGGTTAACGACCCACTAACCGGCCATCAGATGTCATGGTAACGATTTCCATGATAATGCGCTGGCGGTCCAATCGGATGCTTGGTACAGGACACGCACTGGGTGTTATCTTCTGTGTGATTGTCGATTCATTTTTTCTACGCGATGAGCTTCTAGGCTTGCTCTGCGCGTCCACTCTCTTCTTCTCTCTCTCTTTTTTTTTTTTGCGCGCGCAACTTCAGCAATGTTGCACAATACACTTCCCTAATCATGAAGGATTTCGCGCAGCCGGACTATCGCGGTAAAGCTTTAGTCTACTACCATTTATCAAACTTGGTAAAGTATCTCTAGCTAATGTAGCTAACTGGACTGCGCCATCGTTAGTAACATGCATTACAGTATATGGGCCAAGCCAATGCATCTTAAATTTTTCAGGAAATTTCTTGAATTTACTATCATACAAGAGGACTAGATCACCTACCTGAAAGTTCTTTTTATTGATGTGGTGATCATGCTAAGCTTTTTCGCGCTCTTTCTGGACTTGTTGGTGGAAGCCTGCAACGAAGCGATCTTCCTCAAGCTGGGAACAATGTACTCCATCGGCATTATTGCTTCTTGTCCATAGGCCATCCTGAAAGGTGTATGGCCAGTTAGTTTCTTGCAGGTAGTCCTATATGCCCATATTACAGATGGAATGCGCAGGTCCCAATCGTCCCGATTGACGTTACATATCTTTTTTAGCGCATTCTCCAACACTTTGTTAAATGCTTCAACAATTCCATTCGCCTGTGGATGATAAGGCATGCTGTGCTGATGATGAACGTGGAACTCTTCTATTAAATCCTCAATGGTCTTATTTAGAAAATGAGTGCCTTGATCACTCATCAATATCTTCGGGCATCCGAACCTTGTAAGGATATTCTCATATATAAATTCTACGACCATGGCTGCGCTACAGTCTTTGACTGGCTTTGCTTCTACCCATCTGGTGAGGTAATCGGTAGCAGTAATGATATACCTCACACCAGTTCTTTTGCTTGGTGGGTTAATAGGACCCAGAAAATCAATGGCCCACTTCTCAAAGGCCTGCAATGTCAGCTGTGGATTTAATGGCATTTCATCTCTGTGTGATGGCTTCCCTGTCCTCTGACAGACATCGCAATTTTGGCAGTGTTCCTTCAAATCTTTATGAATTATAGGCCACCATAGCCTGCAAAGGGTCTAATGGTGTGATGACCCTGATATCATTACCTTCAAATATCATTTTCATAGTTTATAAATCAATAATGGCAGAGTTTGTCATTGCCCAATCGATACCCAGCAGTGCCGGATAAGGATGGTTGTCATCCACGATTTCGATTACTTCAAAATCAGCATAGACACGCACTCCATCAATGTCAAAAATGGTTTTGGGTAATCTTCCCAAAGGTATAACTATCCCTTGGTTAGCCATCCTCAACTGTAGAGGTGACCACTGTAACTTGGGTTTACCCATCTGATGCCATGTTTGCTTGGTCAAGAAATTTACTTCGGATCCAAGATAGAGAATGATCTCATCCATCTCATAGTCTCCAATCTGTGCAGTGAGTCTCATTTACCTTCCTGTTCTCTTAGGACTCTGAATGTTGTGGACTACGCCAGTCGTAGCCCCCTTGTCACTGTTTGGCTCATACTGCCTTAGTAGCTTTTCAAATTTCGTAAAAGCATCTGCGCTCTTTAGTAATTTCATGCAGCTGCGTCCGTTGTGACATTTGTATGATATTGCGCCATTGGCATATTCTCTTTTTGTGGTACTTCACTGTGCAACTGTGTTCTGGGGGATCTAGGTGGCGGTGCCCTGAATATGTCTCGTGCTTCCTCAAAGGCTCCCTTATTTTTCTGTAAATCCAGACCTAGTGCTTTCCCAGGAGCTTTCCTAATCCATACCGGCTCTCCAGGATTCTGGCTAGGGTCGCGCATTCCGGAGGTCGAAGCTTCTGTGCCTTCGTCCCTTCCTGTATCTGCGCCACTGCGCATTACCACGTTTACACTTGGATCCGCAGTTCTGCTCTTTGCTGCAATCAACTGAATATTGGGATTTGGTGGTTTTGTCCTTCTTCTCTTCTGCATTTCTACCTCAAGTACAAGACAGTCTTCAATAACATACTCAAATAATTTACAATAATTGCACGTAGTGCATGGGTTGGTACAATCTCTAGAAATGTGACTTGGCTGGCCACAGTTGTAACAGATTACATGGCCGTGGCCTCTTCCTTGCGCCAGGCCGACATTTCTTCCTTTCCCACGATATCCACCACCATGGCCTCTATATCCCCCTTGATAATATTGGGTGTTTTCTTGTTTTGGTTGAGTTTCCTCTTGAACGCAATACATCCCAGCACCTCGCATTGCTTCCATATCACGCTTTCTTTCATTCGTGAGCTCATATGCACTGCAATTGGATTCATCATGTCCAACTAATTTATAGAAATTGCAATATAGGCTTTTAGGCGTGTTTACATATTTCTGTATCAGATAACAGTCTTCAGTCCTGTGTCCTTTGGTTCTGCAGATTTCACACCAGGGTTCCTGATTGTGGTTCATATTGATTGGGTTTGGTGCACCACTGGTAAGATAGTCCTGAAATAGAGGGCAATGTTCTCTGGTATGGCCTTCTCCTTTGAATCCAGTGCACCAAACTTCATGTCTATGTTCGTATCTTTGCTCTTTCCCATTTTTCATACCCTGTAATTCTAACATCAGGGTAGTCAGCTGGTTCTGAATTTGTGACATCCCAGTGCTAGTCTCAACAATTGGTGAAGCCTCTAGCTGCATTGCGATCTCTAAGGCCTCTGCGTGCGACACAAGCTTCTGTTGCATCAATGGTTGTCTGATGTGAGGCAACAGTGCAGCGATGAACCATTCCTTGTGCTGTTGTGGGGCTATTATGAAACTAACTTGGTCTAACAATGTTTTAATTTTTTGGTCAAATTCCCAGACCAATTCGGTAGGCTTCTATTTGATTTCCTTTAATTCTATTATGCACTGCGATTCTGACTTTGGCTTCTTAAACTCTGCGACCAGTGCAACCTAAATTTCTGTTAAGGTTCTCGGTTGTGCCTAAGAATATTTCATAAAACAATGCAACGCGTGGTCTCTAAAAGTAGTGATGAGCTGGGCTCTCTTCACAGCATCATCCTGGATTGCTTTAAGCTCCATACGGCTTCACATAGAAACCAATGTTGTTCAGGGTCTTCTAGACCCGTTCCTTTGAATATTGGAAACTTTATATCGTTATCTGTCATTCTCCTTCCTAGTTGTGCACTGCTCTGAGTAGTGCTAACTATCTGCGTGGAGAAAACAAAGGGAATATTCAGAATACTGGGATTCTGTGGACTAGGTTGCGCGACACTCGCAGCGAGTGGGTTCTAGTCTAAGGATGGCACAGTTTCTGCAACCGGCGGATTCTGAGGTGTGATAGGGTGAATAGTGGCTGATAGCGGTGCGATCTGATTGTTAAGATCACATGGGAGTTCGGTATCTATGCGGAGTCCAGGTCCTCCAGGATTCTTTTCTTTATTAAATTTATATCTCTTTCCACTTCTTAGATTATGAGTTTCTTTGTCATAATCACTATAAATGCTATTGACCATGATAGATGTAAAAATATTAATGCATCCTTAAAAATCCTTTCTCAACTAAAAGCATTTTAATATATAGACTGAGATTGTTTAAGAACTTACCTCTGAATCCTTCGAAAAAGTATGCTTTAGCTTGACTGTAAGATTTCAGCGTGTCAACAGCAAACTCGGTCACAAATCCTTCAAGTATGCTATTGACCCAAAAGTTGACTGCTCACGATAGTGGGCTGTCTATTGCTTTGAGTTGTGCCGTGAGCTATGGAGTCCACTCTGTAGGTAATCCCCCTTGAAAACAAGTCTTCTTGAGTCGTGATGCCCACACGTGTAGCTCGTTTGGAAACGTAGCCGAAAAGATCTCGTGAATATCTCTCCAGAAATACTGTTCAACCACTCTACATTGGTGAGACGTGGATGTCTGTTCTCTTTCTTCACAAAATCTCTTACAATCATGTCACACCAATCCCAGATCTCTTTTTGCTCAAGATGCCAATTTTCTGAACCCAATGGGAACTAGTATTCTTCTTCACACATTACTTTCCAACACTCTATCGCATCACTGGTCTTAGCCGAGCAACGAAACCATTTGTTGGATGTTGATCACCTTCTTGAGGTTTCCAATGTAGACCCAGGTACTTCGCGGTTCAAGGAACCAACAAAACCCCAATTCACCATCCCTTTCGGCAACAGGATGTGCGCAGCCTGAGGTCTCACCTGAGGCGAAGCTGGAGGGGGTGGTTGCGGAATCAAGTTTCCACAACCGGGTGATGCAATGGGGGGGAAGCTAATAAGTAGTGCAACGGCTTGCGGGTTGCGCGGATAGATACTGCACAAACCTTCTGTTTCGCGTCGGATACTTCAGTGTGCAACTTCGCTCACGCACTTGCGCCTTCAGCACACAACTGTGCTCGTACCTCCAATGACTGTGCGATACAAGATACCTTTGCATTACGATAGTAAGCTATCAAGAGCTACCTCGCAACAACCTCCAATGACTCGGCGCATCCATGAGACTGCACATCCTTGACAGGATGTTCAATTCTAACTACTCTACTTAATGTCCTTTATCCCTTTACTCCATTCAATTCTTATTAGTAAATTATGGATGGTTTAATAACATACGTTACTGCGTGCTCCAACGCTATGCTTAAACTCAGTGTTCACTACTTTGACCAATAGATGGCTTCATACATTCCAATCAACAGATTCATACATGTTGAATACTTAACAGTCCTCTGTGCATGCATTACTTAACATATTATTCCCATTCACTACGGTGAATACATATAAAATCAATCACATACAGAAGTTTGCAGCATTAAACATACATACCAAGCAATTAAACAATCATAAAACACATTGGTCACACAACACAGAATTTAATGCGGTTCACCCCCCGGATGGAGGCTACGTCCACAAGAACGGTTGTTAATATTTCTCTTAATGGGAAGGGTACAACCATTCTTATTCTGTGCACTCAACTGCAGACTCTCTTCTCTCTCAGATAGTTCTCTACGCACTCAGCTACAGAGCCTTTACAATGGTTGTCTAAGATTAAGATTCTACAATAATCAACACTTAACCAAAATGAAGAGTTCAATAACCCAACCAACAATCCTTTCCCATACAAAATCATGCCTATTTATAGATTATGCACACAAGCATATCTTTACAATTCGTAAGCAAAAACCCTTAGGTCTACAAAACCAGCATGGGTAACTACCACCCTAGCTGTCGCCATCGATAGCTTACTCTGTGTGCTCCAGCTGGGCCATTTGTGGCTCACACGCTCTTCTGACATCCCCAGTCCTCCAAGTGGTTACAACTGCATCATGGCCTGTCCCTTTCCACTCCTTCGTCTGCCTGTTGCCATCGGTGTCATGGCCTAGCTTCTCAACTGCTTGCTGCCACATGTTTGAATAGGTCGCTTTCATTTGTCATCCACCTGTTCCTTACCCAAAATAGGTCATGTCCATGTCTGACCTTTTCCCATGTTCTGAAATGAAGATAGCTCATGCGCATCGTCCTACTACGCGACTGCGCCTTAGTCATTGCCCTCGCGCGACACGCACAAAACCCCAAATTGTTCATCGCCTACCACTGTGCACAATGTGCTTTCACCAAAACTGCTTTCTCTTCCTACCGTAGCGCGCACTACGCAATTATCAAAATTTCCTTTTCTTCCTGCTACAGCGCGCTACACGCAATTTTCCATACTTGTATATTTCTCCAACCCACTTGGGCCCCACCCAACATCTATCTATTTCGAATTTATTATTTGTTGATGATTTGGTGATATTTGGCTCAACTTCCTTAAGGGAGTGGGAAACTGGTCTCTTGGATACCTTTTTTTTGGCCTCAGGTATGGCCATTAGTCCCTCTAAATCTTGTTTTCTTTACAACTACCGTGATGAGGATTGTTTGGAAATCCTCAAGATAGTATTCCCCTTTTCGTTTGAGAATATGGATGTAGGTTTTAAATACCTTGGGTTTTTCATCAAACCAAATGACTATCATTTGGAATATTGGAATTGGCTCATTCAAAGAATCGAAAGAAGAATTAAATGTTGGGATTTTCGTTGAATATCCTTAGGAGGACATCTTGTTTTGGCCCAGTATGTGATTCAAATATTTCTGTTATACTGGTTTGGTATGATGAAGATTCCAGCCGTGGTTTTGAAATCTATTCATAGTAAAATGTTCCATTTTATTTAGTCTAGAAAACCACAGTTGAAGAAATTCCACCTCTCCAACTAGTAGAGTTTGTCATGGCCAAAAAATTTGGGCCGATGGGGTCAGTTGCATCTAGAATATTTCAATTTGGTCATGTTAACCAAAAGTTTGTGGTGGTATTTAACAGATGACAGCCTATGGAGCTTGGTTATTAGACTCTCGAATACCTTCGCGGTTACTCAATGGCTCAAGAAACCACATTTGGAGTTTCGCAATTCTTCTACTATGTGGTGTGGTCTTATCAAGACTTTTCATATCATTGGATCTTCAATCTGATGGAAAGTTGGTAAGGGTACTGAGGTGTTTATTGGTATAGACCCTATTGTGGGTATAAAAGATTCGTTCATTCTTCCTCTGGATATCGTGGAAGCTTTACACCATAGGCAAGTTGTGGTCCTATCACAAGATTTTCATTATGGAAATGATTATACTGCCCCAAACTGGTTATCTACGCAGAAATTGGGCCTTCCCAACCATATGGCCTCTTTTTGGAATCATTATATTGAAAACCTTAAGTTTGTGGGGATAACTCCTACAGATCAGCATGATGCTTTAGTTTGGGATGCTCAAACCTCAAATGGTCTTCTTACAGTTAAGAACATTTACAATGTTATTCTACACCAACAGACCTTGTCGGAGAGCCATTGGTGGCATAAGAAAATATGGTCACAGAGAATCCCACCAAAGGTGAATATTTTTTGTGGTTGTGTATTATGGAAAAGATTCTTTCATAGCCAAACTTGCAAAGGAGGGGATTTCATGGTCCTAATATTTGTTCGCTTTGCAGATGCCCAGGGGAAGATGTCTCTCATATTTTCATACATTGCACTTTTATTCGTAAATTTTGGCAAGAATTACAGGTCTGGTTGTCTTTTTATGATGAGTGGAATGGACTAATTTAAGTGATTTCCTCTGGAGATGGTGTCACAGGGATATCAAGTTCAAAACCCTTCCCTTTTTCATGACTTGGATCATTTGGAAGGATCGGAATAAACTGTTATTTGAGGATATTGTACCCTCCATTTTTGCTACCTGTAGGATGATCATTCAAGTCTGGCATGAGTTTCGAGTCCCTGTGGTGAAAACAAAGAACATAGTGGTCAATATCCCTACCTTTGAAGACTATACATCCTATGGTTTTTTTGATGGTGTCTCCAAGTGTGGTAAATGTGGCATGGGTGGGGTGATCTATATCAAACAAAATCATAAAATTTGTTTGAAGATGGAAACTGATTCTGGAAGTAACACGATGGGAAATCTTCTGGTGCTTAGGAGTCTTCTTTAGTTTTCCTCGAAAATAGGTATTATCTCCATGATTGTATTTGGTGACTCTCAAGCCATCATTAATTGGGCGGAAGGGATACATGATATCAATACCATTATATTAATGTCGTGGCTAGAGAATGTGAGGACTCTGATCAACTCCTTTGATCACATTCCATTTCGGCACATTTATAAAGAGGCAAACCTAGATGCCCACAGGTTATCAAAGGACATAATCGGTGATATGGATGATCTTATCTCTTTTGAGGAGTTATGTGATAACGTGATGGTGGATTGGGGTTTTGTGAGGGCTATCTAGATCTCTTTTTTCAGTTTTCTACTATTGGATTTATCATGGTCCATTTTGTTAGTAGGTTTTGTGGATCGTGTTATCTCTATATTTCTTCTTTCTGTTTGGGCTATATTGGTCCTGTTTTTAGATATTCTATTGTTTTTTGTAATCCTCTTGAAGGTGGGCATATGCCCATCAGTAATTACTATGCATAAACTATGTAACTTTGATTTTCATGCTGAAAATAACAAGTTATGGCTTTAAAAGTGATTTTTTTAATGAATTTTGAGTATTTTATGAAAAAAAATTGATATATTTGATATATATAAATAATTATTTAAGGAGTCTAAATGTGCGACAATTTCGTTTTTTTGAACTGATTTTTTTATAAAAAATTGGCGATTCTTTTTTTTTTAAATTCCGATTTTGTGTTATTCAAATCACTATTCTTAGTGTATAAATCTGTTCAAAACCCTTGAATAACCCCAACGCATCCCAATTAAGCAATTTTAACACAAATTTCTAAGAATTTAAAAAATTCTTTCTGAATTTTGTCAAAATCCTACCATAAAATGTTGTCAAAAAGAGGCAAAATCGTCACTTGTTTAGACTATACTTTAAAATAAATCTATTAGGAAACATATGTTGGATCAATTTTAAATTTTACACAAAAGCTTAAAAATTAAAACCAATATAGATCCATCTTAAAACTAGATTTATCAAGCACCAAAAGGAATCAAATTTCTTGATGTGTAAATTGTGTATCATTGAATGTGAATGAATTAATACATGGCATGGAATTAAATGATAAAAAAATACACCTACAGAAATTGGATCCCTATGAGTACTTGATTGATCCAGGTTTAAGATGGATCTATGCTACTATGCTTGTCAATTGGGTCTAGCTCGAGTGGTTATAAGATGGAGTGTTATCCTCTCTACCCATGTTCTATTCATGTAAGTGACATGTTGATATTAATGATTATATTGTTGAGCTCACAATGAGTAACTGACAACACTTAAAGTCTAAAAGAATTTGTCATGTTTGTGACACTAGGAAGGTTGAAGATGAAAATCACTTTCTCTTAGAATATCTTAAATAGATCCACATTATATTTCTATTTCAAAACATTTGTTAGAGTACATACCTTCCTAAGCTTCTTACATAGAATATAATTGTCATCATCATCACCACATTGGGTTATATATATAAGGTAATATCCTTTTTCTAGGGGAATTTAATGCTAGAACAATGATTGAACAAATCCTAAGCAATATCTCCAATCCTAACCATTGGGTTAGATGAGGACCTTGTTTTATATCACATATACAAAATAAGCTCTAAGTGAAAATTTGATTGGTTTCAAATTGATTAAGCTTTTTAATTCTCAAGACCTATTTGTAGTAGTCCAGTGAAGTGGTCAATGTCCAACCAAGTGACTTGTATTCAAGGGATTGATAGTAGTGAGGTAGATTATGGTATATATAATATCCCTCTATACAATCAAATAGTTAATCTTGACATATTAAATGACCATGAGCTAGACTTGGATCATATACCCTTAATTATAACCCTAAACTTTTCCATGCATAATAACCCCATTGAAGAAAAATATAATAATGAAAACAATTTGGTCCTTGACAAGAATAATGCTAATCATTTTCTAAAGAACTATAAAATTTAATTCTAAGATCTCTAGTTAAGTAATGGCAATATTGAAGACCTCTATCATAGTTTTACAACAACACTCTCAACTTGTGCAAACAAGTAATGTCTTGAAGTTTCATGCAAAATAAAAAATAGAATGAGCAACCCATGTTATGATAACAAGTGTAAAAATCCTAGAAAATCCATTAGGGAATCCACTACGAGTCCTTAAAAGTTGACAAGATAAATATAATTTGCATAGTTCTAATTAAAAGAAAAAAGAAAAAATATATATATCATATAAATAAAAGGCAAGAAAATAATTTACATCTTTCAAAAGTTGATCCTAAAAATTTCTAGAGGTGGATTCTAACTCATAAAACCAAAGAAAATAATATGATTCCCTTAATAGACTGGAATTCATACCTTAAGAAGCTTTATGAATACCCTAATGTCATGGATAATGTTCAAAGCAATATTACAAAGGAAGAGGTTTTTACTTTGGAAGACATAGACTTTGGGGTTAAATGGGTTGCAAAAGAGAAACCTAAGGACATTGAAGTATATCAAGTTAAAATACTAAAAATTAGAATTGTTTTCCTCATCCGTCACATTCAAAATCTCTTCAATGTAGTAGTCAAGCTAGGTTTCCCTAAACCTTGGACTCAAAGTCTTATTGTTCCTATTTTTAAAAGAGGGAATTAAAAAAACGCTCTAATTATGGGACCATTATGATAGGCCCTCATATATCCAAGTTATATGAAATTATATTGAAAAACAAGATCAACATATGGTTAGGAAGTTCAGAAAAAAGGGATAACAGATAGGCTAGTCTTAGAAGCTATCATTCCACTATGGATCATCTAGTTATGCTCAATATCATCATAGAGGAATTCCATAGTTATAAAAACAATCTCCTAGATGTTTCTATGTTGAGTTTATGAAAGTGTTTGACACAATGCCTAGAATCAACCTTTGGAATAGATTATAAGAGTTAAAGGTTCCATTTGAGTTTAGAGCTACTACAATAAGGTTATACAAGAAGGTTATTATAGTTAAGCTCAATATCACTGAAACTTGGTCAGATTAATTTGAGTTTAATATAGGAATTAAGGATACACCCTATCCCTCACTCTTTTTGGCATTTACATTAACAAGTTAGAGGCATTCTTGGAAGAAACATGTTGTGTTGGCACTACTTTCATTGGAATAGTCATCAACCTTCTTCTATATGATAATGATGTTGTTGTTATAGTGAGTTGTTCCTATGATTTAAACAAGTATCTAAGAGTTCTAAAGAAATATTTTTAGCATGAGTCTGACAATAATCACTAGCAAAATTACACAATTTATGCGTATCGAATCCAAAATTATCACTTATGCTAATTTTGTGTAGCAATAACAACTAACTAGAAGTTACTTCATACAAATATGTTAGAGAAAACCTTTATCGCAAGCTTAATTGGAACTATAGAATTGAGAAAAGGATGGAAGGTGGAAATCCTACTTTAGTCTTGAAAATAATTATAAATAAATTGAATTCTAATTGTGGGAAAAAAAAGATGTAGACTTCATAGAATGATCACCCCTACAATGTCACTTGATCTAGGTTCTCTGTGAAGTACCATCATCCAGATTTCCACTCTCTTCCAATTGATCTTGTTGATATTCCTCCATCGATGGCCTCAACAAGGGGCAGGGATCCACCCCCCTCAATTTGGATCACTTTCGGCCTTGGAATGAACACACATGCATTAAGGAGAGTCTAAACCTGACGCTCCAAACGAAAAGGGAAGTGTAGGGAACTACTCGACCTCCCCCGCAACTGAAGCAAACCCCAACAATACTGTCATGCATACTCTAGGAAAATGCATCCCGAAATCGAAAATGGTCCCAAGGTATGAAATCAAATCAACTCAGATTCACCAGAACATCCAATAGATGCAAGACTATGCTATCATATACAATTTTATGGGCTTATGGCCATCAAAAAAATCCCTCATATGGTGGATCAACCACAAATGAAAACCAAAAGGGAATTATGACCTCAAGATAGGTTCCAAAGGCTTCTTCACCATCATATTCACAAATTTGGAGGATGGAAATGTAGCTTTTGATGGTGAACCATACTTATTCAACTTCAAAGGCCTCTACATAAGACATTGGGTGGATCACTTCATCCCTAACAAAGAATACGTCACATCCGCTCCAGTCTAGATCCACCTCTACTCCCTCTTGCAGTAATACTGGGAACCTAAAACCCTAGAAGGTATCAAAAATATCTTAGGTAAATTTGTAAATGCTTCAGAGGCTACTTTGAGAGGTTGATACATGTCCTTCATATGCATCTACATTTTTATGAATGTCTTGCAAGCCCTTCTTGAAGTGATATGTCTATCTTATCGTGACTTTGAATGGATCCAAACCCTAGAATTTGAGCACATCCCTTTTCGATGTTGAATGTGTCATGAACACAGGCACCTATTCTGTGATTTCCCTTTGAACAAGCCTCCCCTGAATCCATCCAAGGAAAAGGACTTAGATAGATTGACAAAAGCTACTAGCCTCCATCACAATAATAATAAAAACTCCTCTAGCTAGAAATGATGTCATGCCAACATTGAATCAGTATGACATACTACCGAAAAACTTGGACAATATTGAGAAACATGCCCCCTCAATCCATAAACCCACCTATCTATCCCACCAAAGAGAGAATTCTTAACCTGGAAACTCAAAACCCCATGAAGCTGAGATGACGAAGAAGATATGGAACTTGGAGACCTGGATCTCCAAAGAATTGTGGAAGCATGTAAACATAAATCTGAAATACTTGAAACTCAACTAAAACTCTTCAAAGAAGCGATCATCGAATATTGGGAAGCCAAGGCCAAAGCAGATAGTAATAAAACCTTGGAAATCAAATCGAACCCCCGACAAGACCTAAAGTGGTCGCACTAGGAGGACAAAAAAAGAAGAGGGTGAAAGACCAACAATCGGTGTATAGATGAGGTGGGGGCACTCATGATTGATTCAGGTCAGTACATATAGATGAATGAAATCTTCACTTCCTTACAGAAACATTCCTCATCAAATTCATCACTTGGAATATCTGAGGACTTAATGACCCAACCAAACAAAGACTTACGAAGAACGCGATTGTGATGGAAAAACCCACCATCATCATGTTGCAAGAAATAAAATGTAACTCTCGGTCCATAAATAACATTGCCAACAAAATCTAGAAAGGCTCCAAAGAAGTGGCAGTGGGTGCTCTAGGAGCCTTCGGGGTATAGCCATCCTGTGGAATCCAAAGGAAATTATTCTAGATGACATTTTAGCCACAAACATAACTCTTTCGGCAAGCTATCACATCGTAAGTACAAAGGACAAAGGCTTCATCACCAATTTGTATGGGCTGCAGATAATGGAACAAAAACTAAATCTCCTTCACCATATAAAATGGCTCAAAGATCTATATCAGGGAAATGGTTGGATGTTAGAGGGAACTTCAACATGGTTACCTCCCTCACTAAGAAAAAATGAGGCAACCACAAGCTTGCAAATGACAGTCATTCCTTCATAAAATTTATCAAAGAATACCACCTAGTCGATCTGGAAACCTCAAATGGACTCTACACCTGGAATAATAAATGCGGTGGTGACCACCAAATTGCTTACAGATTGGACCACTTCCTCCTCACTTGAATCCCTAATTGGTCAGCCACCATCCTCCCATAAAATGGCTCCGACCACTAGCTGATATGTCTCCAATGGACTCTAGAGGAGCACCACTCCAACCATCCTTTTCATTTTGAAATTTTTTTTCTAGACCATATAGATTTCAAAGAAAATATCCAATGATGGTGGCAAGAAGATTCAATCCACATGGGATCATAATGTACAAGTTTCAACAAGTATTAGAAAATATCAAGAAGCAAATCAAATACTGGAATAAGACTTTTTTTGGCAATATCTTTGAAGCCAAAAAGAAAATCTAAACTCAGATGGATTCCCTTCAATAGGAAATCATTCTTATTGAACAAACATAAGCCCTCGATCAACAAGAGGCTTAGCTACAACACCAACTAGAAGAGAGGCTAAAGTAGGAAGAAACCCTTTGGTGTCAAAAATATCAAATCCACTGGCTCAAGGAAGGGGAAAGGAACTCTAAATTTTTCCACAATTCCATGCTTCAACACCGCCAGCATAACAAAATTGTCACCTTCACTGACATCAATGGAAACAAGATTCAAAAGAAAGTAGAAATAATGACAAAGCTTCCGTCCTATTTCCACAATATTCTCGCTAAACTTGTCCTAGACCAATCTGAGGCTATTTAGAGTATAACTCAACATATTCCTTTCCATGTTACCGATGAACACAAAAAAAACCTTATGCACCCCATCACCATGGAATATGTTGAACAAACAGTCAAAAGCATGGCTACTAGTAAGTCTCCCATCCCTGATGGTCTTACAACTGATTTATTTCACGCGTGTTAGGATACTATAAATGAGGATGTTTGGGATATTGTCAAAGACTCTCGCAAAACTGTTGGAGTTCTTTTAGATTTCAATGCCACATTTTTTCACCTCACAACTAAAGGGAATAACCCCTCCACTCCGAATAAATTCCGGCCTATATCTCTTTGCAATGTTATTTTCAAAATTATCACTAAAATCATTTCCAATCATCTAGAACCCCTTCAACCTCGTCATTTCCCTAGATAAATCAAGCTATTTAGAAGGTAGACAGATTCTAGATTGCATTTCCATGGCTCATGATCTTATCCGTTCCCTCAAAAGTACCAAGAAATCTGACATGCTCATTAAACTAGATATGTCAAAGGCCTTTGATAGACTAAACTAGAATTACATAGCCTAAACCCTTCAAACCTTTGGATTCTTCCCCCCTTGGATCGAATGGATAATTTCCTTAAATTTGTAATCCTTATTCTCTATATTTTTCAATGGCTCCCCCTCCACCCCCTTCTCCCCCTCCAGGGGAATTCACCAAGGAGAACTTATGTATCCCTTCCTATTCATCCTTATGGGGGGAGGTCTCATCCATAATCTAAAAGTGGAAATGGATTCCAACCGTCTGAAATGCCTCCATCACCATCCTTGTCCCCCCCCCATGTTCCCATCAACAACTTGTATATGACACCCTTCTCATGGGTCACCCCTCCCTCCAAGAGGCCTATACTCTCAAGTTAGTCCTTGATCATTTTATGGTCGCATATGGCACCTCCATTAATCAAGAAAAATATCAAATTTTCTTGTTGAATACGCCCCTTGTGATTCAACATTGCATTTCTCGTCTCCTTGGTTTCCATAGAAGCTCCCTTCCTTCCAAATATCTTGGATCCCCCATATTGGAAAAAATGTTGTGTCAATCCAATTGGGAAGACCTCCCGACCCAATTGGAAATGAAGCTCTCTAGTTGGACCTTCTGCTCCTTCAATCTTGGAAGGCTTGTCCTAATTAAATATATGCTACAATATATCCCTCTATACCTCTTCTCCATCCTTGCGACGCCTAATATTGTGCTTAAAAAAACCTTCAAAGAAGGTTCCTATGGGTAAGTGATAAATCCCATAGGAAATGGGCTCTGGTTCAATGGAAATATGTTTACAAGCCTAATATAGCAGGTGGTTTGGGGCTCCGGGATTCTGATCTTACAAATTCTGTCACGGGTTCAAAAATATGGTGGTGTTGGATCACTCACGGTCATGAACCTTGGGGATTTCTATAGCAAGATAAGTATGCTCCAAGGGTGGATCAACAAGATATGGTGACAACCAACAACAAGGTAGAAGACTCCATAATATAGAATCTAGCTTGGACTAATAGGAAACTTATACAAGACCATTACTTATAGGAAATAAAAAAGGGTAACATGGATCTCTTCTAGGAGGAATCATGGAAACAAGTTGCACAAATTCTCCATTGTTGTCCAAACTAGAATTACACAAAAAATCTTGTCAATAAAAAACTATACCATGTGCACCACTTTTGAGATGACAACATCATTGCTTCAGACTGGCGTCATTGGCTCCCTCATGAACAATAGCCTCCTCTTCCAAAACCATTCAATGAGCAGGAACTATGGGCTAAACTAAAAAATAGGAATATCAAGAGATTCACTAGAAAGGATCGTCTGCTTTGGGGTCATAGGCCTTAAGGAATCTTCACTATGAAGGAAGGAAATTCTTTCGCAACAAGACATATTGATCCACCAAAGGATACCATCTGGGAATGTATATGGAAAATTAATTTTTGGCCAAAAAATTCAACTTTCCTTTGGTTTATGGTTCCAACGAAACTCAAACATGGAACAATCTCATTAAAAAAGGTTTCATGGGACCCTCATGGTACCAAATCTACAGTCAAAAGCCATAATCAATTAAGAATCTCTTCAATGCTTATCCCTTTACTTCTGAGATATGGAAATGAGGCACACCTCTCTTTAGAGCATCAGATAGAAATATAACCAACATATTAAACACTCTCACTAACTAGAGGGAGACCCCCTTTTTCAACCCTATTCGTAATCATCTTTGGCACCTCTTCCTAATCTTCTTGCTCTAGGAAACCTGAAAAGAAAGAAACAATCACACCTTCAAAGACAAGCCTCACTCCCAAGACTCTATTTGACACAAACTCAAGCTCTTCATCTAGGAATCCATCCAAGTTCAACACTAGGATGCCCAAGCCCCACAATTCAATTGCTTGGAAAAAAACTATTTTTCAATATTGTAACGTGAATTTAAATCCCTCGTGCACATTCATAACTCCCAATTGTCCTATTCCTTCTATACCCTCCTCTTAGATTCCTCCTCCTACAAGATTTCTTAAATTAAATTTTGATAGTTCCTCAAAGGACAACTCAGTTCAAGCAAAATATGGAGGAGTATTCAAAGACAGTACATGAACAATCGAAAGAGTCTATGTTGGTTACTTGGGAATAGATAGCAATAATGCAGCCAAATTATGGGCCCTTCTTCAGGGGCTAAATATAGAAATCGAGTAGGGCTATGAGAAAATCATCATTGTATGGGACTCACATATCTTAATCAGAATCATGATCAAACTCCAACAATATGGCACCCCTATTCGAAAGCTTGTCAAAAGTTGGAGACTCGAATATGTGATCATTACTCTAGCAGTGACTCTCAATAGAATCCAAGTGATCATCCCTCAACATGCCAAAATATCTGCTAATAAGGTGGAAGATCGTCTCACCAACACTGGTGTTCAATTCAGAGACAACATAATTGATATCCCTACAAACTTCTTGCAAGATGATGCTCTCCTTGAAGAGTGTCAAAATATTTCCAAGGCTGACCTTTCCAACACTTAATCCTACCCATGATGGTTTCGAAGGGATGAGAATGCGACCATATCCCATCCCAAGCATAGGAATCGAGGGGGGCATGTGGATGTGATGGAATGTGCTAGGCACATGGCATCCCACATCGGGTAATAAGTTAGCAATGTGAGTATCAAACCAGTGATATGGTGGTGGGAGGGTGATGCTAGTCAATCATTTGTATAATAGGGTTGGAAGATCCAAGACAAGGGCTTAGTACAAGCACGGAAAGGGGATTCATTCCATCACTCAGCGAGAAGTCACATCAATCATGGACCTTACCTCCTAGAACTCAATCCTTACTTTAAGCAATTCAACCATTATGTTTTTATATCTTCTTGGATATCCAACCTCTCTATGTATGAGATATGTGGTTTCAGAAGCATTGCCAAAGTTGAGCTACTCAGTATTGGAAATATTAGCTGTAGTGAAATCTTGTAAAGGTTTGGGATTCTCTGTAGTGATAGCAGTACCAATGTTGGGCGGCCCTGTATGAAAAATCAAATGGTGGGTGGAAAGAAAGGGAAACAACCAGCAATCCCTTGTGAACTCAACAGGGAACAAAAGAAGGCATCTCAGGATACAAAGTACTATTAAGAGGCCATCCCCCAGGCTATCAAGTCAGATATTGAAGCAATAGAGTGGGAAATATGGATTGAAAGCACCACCTTCTAAAAAATGGGATAATTCAATGAAATAACAAACTGGGTTCAAGACTCTGGGATACTAGATCTTGAATGGCCCTCTACAACCACTCCTTGGAAATGTACTGGGTAATGAAATCGTTGATGGGTCAGGTTCTCATCGGCATAAGAAAGGAGACCATAGGATATAAAATCAAGCTAAAGGATTTACAGACAATTTCCATGATCGTGAATGTGAAGTTGAATATAATTGGGTGCCACTTGGGAGTGGATTTCATAAGGAAGACTCCTCCTGAAGGGCACAATCCAGACACTCCTCTCATCATTGAGATCAATGGTGACAACCTTGAATCTGGTCCATCTACACACTAGCAAGGCTAGGCTTGATAATTCTATGTTTCTTTGTCACATCATTATGCTTATATGTGTGTGTGTGTGTGATGGGAAGTATAGTAATAGAAATAGTGATGGCCTCCATCCATTCCATAGTTATAGGACTTTCAATGGTCTTAGTTTTGATATTTTGAACTAGACAATGATAGACATTCATATTACTCAAACTCTACACTTTAGCTTGGTTTCCCCAAGAGGCCAACTAAATCACATTTTGAATTAGACTTGAAAAATGCTAGTGGAAAGTTGTACTAGTATACTATTTTCCTAGTCTTTTTACAGTAATAGAAGGTTCCTACTATGACTTACAAAAAAACAATTGTAAGAAAAAAAGAAACTCGTCTTTGAGAATATTGTCATTCATGTGAACTCTATACTTAGAATGAGAACTCTAGCCCTAAAAATCCATTTTTTGTGTCAAAAACACAAAAATCAACATTCAAATCGAAAAGTGATGCTACCATTAACACTCTTTTTTGTTTCAAGGTTAAAAATACCACCATTTCCTTAAAATCCCATATTTTTGTTAAAAATAGCCTTAAAATAAACCCTTGAATATAGAACTAATGTTATTGTTAGCATATTGGTTTTTTCAAAGGCTAAAATTATAACTTGTTTGAAAGCATGGACTCAACAATCAATATCATTAGTAGAAAAATCATAAAATCAACCCCTGAATCGAAAATTAGTGCTAACATTGCAGCATTTTTGAAACCATGGCCTTGAAAAATAGGGCCTCCCCTCTTGGTTGCCATCACCTCCCCCTCTCCTCGTTTTTTAAATTTATTTATAAAATTTTTATAATTTTTATATAAAAATTAAAAATTAAAAAAACTATAAGAACAAATTAAAATTTATATATTTAAACTATATAATAAAACTTTAATAAAAATTAAAAAACTATATTAAAAATATATATGTTAAAAAACATATTATAATATTTTTTTTAAAACATAATAATAAAATAATATTTTTTTTATAAAATTAAAAGAGTTATAATTTAAAATTAAAATATTTACATAAAATAAAATTAAAAATTAAAAAATGAAATTTTTATTAAAAAAAATTTAAAAAAAAATTATTAAAAAAATCAATATTTTTTATTTAAAATATAAATTTTAAAATATATATATATATATATTAAAATTAAAAAAAAAAAACATATTAAAAATTTAAAATAATTTAAAAAAAAAAAAAAAAAAACGACTAAAATTTTTATAAAAAATAACTTTCCTGCCCTTCTCCTCCCCCACCCCCATTCCCCTTCCTTCCCCGCTCCCTCAACCCACCCCAATTCCTTTCCCCTCCCCTCCCCTTCCCCATCCCCTCGACCCCCACCTCCCCTCCCTCCCCCTCCCCTTCCCCCCCACGACGCCCATTGAGCCACATCTCAATATCCAGCATCGAGTCATGTCTCGATGGGTGCTACAAAGGGTGGGAGTGGGGCCAAGGGAGAAAGGGATGGAAGGGAGTGGGATTGAGGGGGCGAGGGAGTGGGGATGAAGGGGTGAGATAGGGACATAGGGGGACGAAGGGGGGAGGCGAGGGTTGGGGGTGTAGGGGAGAGACATGGAAGAGGAGGGAGGGAAACGAGAAGGACGAGGGGGTGAGAGAGGGGAAGGCGGGGAAGGTATTTTTATTTTTTTAATTTTCATGATTTTAATTTTTAATGTTTTTTTAATTTCTTACTTTTTTTAATTTTAATTAAAAAAAAAATTAAATAAAAAATTCATTTTTTAATAAATAAAAATTCATTTTATTTAATTTATTCTTATATTTCATATAATTTTTTTTTTTAATATTTTAATTTATATTTATATTTTTTAAATTTTAAATTTCATTTTAATGTATTTTTTAAGATGTTTTAAATTATTAATTTTGTATTTGAAATTTTCTAATTTTTTTAACATTGTTATAATTTTTTTTTCAAATTTGAATAAATAATTTCAAAAAAATTGTTAATTTTGTTTATTTAAAAAAATCAATTGTGTGTGTATATATATATATATATTAAAATTTTAAGGTCTTTCTGAAAAACATTAAACATTTTGATTAATATTGGTTTTTTGTGTGATTAAAAAAAATCGCCCGATTGGGGAGGCAGGTGCGGGAGGGGTGATCTTTGACCCTCGTGGAAATATAGTGAAAACCTATGCATGGGGATTGGGAATAGGTTTAAATAATCAAGTGGAACGATATGCCTTGTTTCTTGGTTTAAAACTGGCATTAGATGAAAAATCTCATCCTTTAATTGTCATCGGGGACTCTTTGATCATCTTGTCTCAAGTAAGAAATGGTCATCCCATATCAGATCCCTTAGCTTGTCGACTCCACATTCGTATTTTGGGTATTCTTCCGAGGTTTCCGTCTATAAATTTTTATCATGTCAAGAGACTGTTGAACTCTCCAGCAGATAACTATGTAAACCAAGCCTCCCTCGTTCAACAAGGGGGATTAAAGATAAATGGAGGTCCAATAAACATAAGTTTTCGGCTCCTTAAGGCTTGTTTAAATGATTCTGAATTGTTCCCTCATGTGGAGGGATTCTTGGAGCCTCCATGTCTTTATATTCTCGAACAGTGTGATTGGGGAGGTGTCCTCTCCTTATGTTAGTGTTTTTCCCATTTGTTGTGGTAGATGGAGTAATGAGAAGGCATCCTCCCTTGGTATTGGGATTCATTTCTCCCCACTGTTTGATGGCCCTGTGGTAGTTCTTCGCTCCTTTGTTAAGAATTCAACCGTAAAGGATTTTTCTAGTGCAGTGTTCTGGAACTGTTCATCTAGAATGGTGTAGGGAATGCGGCCCTTTCTGCCTTCTCCTTAGCTCAAGGAGTAATGCCTCCTGCTTCAGTTTCCTTCCCTTATCAAGTATTTCGTCTTTGCTCTTCTTTGGATTTAATTTGGGAGGTTTTGGATACAAGATTTGGAGGGCATGGTGATATCTTTGATTTCGGGCTTAACTATGGTTGGAATGTCATCTGCATTTATGAGAAGGAAGTTTGTGGTATTCTATGTTTTGGTCTTGTCTCTGTTTTTATGGAACTAGTTAATTCTCGACTGCATCTTTTTTGGTTTTTTAGAGCATCTGGTTTTGTAAATATTTTACCAATGGACTTAGAGAAGAAAGTCAAGCATCTTGTAGAACAAGTGAACATTACTTCTACTAGCATAAATGATTTCAAAAACCATCTTAAGTGGATGAAGGACCGTATGGAGGTAATATTTCAAGTTGTCCATCAGATGCTATCCCATTCTCCGACTGTGGATAATCGCTTGGACCATATAGAACATATGTATCAGGAACTTAGTGGCAATATGGAAGCTCGTTTCAATAATATACAAGCAGAGGTGAAACAATGTGCAGACAAGGTTATAGGTGTGGCGATTTTAGTTTCCAAGCATGGAGACTAGATTGGTGGCTCTTTTTCTAAAATTGATGAGAAATATGTTGCTCGAAATGGGGATGGTATCTCAGTCCATCAATCAGTAAGAGAGGGTTTTGAAAAGGGTGGTGAAAATTCAGGGAAACATAGTAATGAATTCAATACCTTAGTTAATATAACATAGACAGAGCATGATGAGGACACCGAGGAAGAATCTGTTGAGGGTTCCGAAGAGAAATCTGGGTCTGCCTCAGATTTTGGACCTATTGTACAAATGGAGATTGATTCCCATGATATTGAGGTTGATAATGAGGAAGATAATACAGTCAATGAAGCCAAGAGTCTATATAGTAAAGAAGATGAAGAAAATTCTCTGGTTAAGAGGTCTACCAGTGATTCAAGCAGTTAGTTTGTTTATGTTATGCTCTATTTTTGCATCTTATTACTAGGACAGTTTGTAAAGGTCTTCAATTATTTAGGGTGTCCAAAATTTTTGAAATCTTATAGTTTCTATCATATTATTGTATATGTCAGTCGACTTTTGCAATATTGACTATGCTACTCTGATGAACTAAATCAATATATTTTTGTAACTCTTTGTTGAATGTGTTCAACCTTTTTTAATATAAATGTACCCATTCTTGTAAAATAAAAAAATCACCCGACGGGTTTCCAAAAATTTATAATTTTATCCCTGAAAAAAAATGGTGTGTTATTGGTAGCGCCATTTTTTTATTCGGGGGTAAAAATAGCCACTAAATGCAACCTATAAAAAATAGAACTATTTAGAGTTCTCATAAAGTTGTATAATGTGTTGGATGTGAATTTTGGGTTGTAGAAACTCCAAAGAATCGTGGAGAAAGATTGAGAAAATAAAAAATCATTTTGCAGTTTATAATCCTACAATTAAAATCAAGATGCCCTATCGTATCCTCTTCAAATAAGTGGGTCTTTTCCCATTAAGAGTATGTAAATGACTAGGTACCTAATGCATTTTGAGCACAAGATAACTAACATGAAAGGAAAGATGTTTCTTAAAATTTCTTAAAATTCTAGTTAAACACACTTGTGGCACAAGAGATATAGGATTAAAGATGCCAA
Organism: Larix kaempferi; assembly: GCA_027924585.1. Classification (NCBI taxonomy): domain Eukaryota; kingdom Viridiplantae; phylum Streptophyta; class Pinopsida; order Pinales; family Pinaceae; genus Larix; species Larix kaempferi. Next base: position 3,262,619 of record BSBM01000397.1, on the reverse strand, counting down.
CTCTTGGTTAAATAATTGGAGAATAAAAGAGAATCTCACTCTATAGAATATCAATGCCAATAAAATTATTGTTACATCTAAATCTAAGGATAAACTATGGTGCTATAAAAAACAAGAGGATAAGATAAAGTTAAGATACTATGAAGCCTAGTCATTAACCATAATATAGAATATCAAAAGTATCTTTCTATTTTAACTTGTTTAAAGAAGAAATCAACATTTTAAAAATAAGAAAAAATCTCAAAAGCTCCATAGTGAAGCAAGGCATTGGACAATTCCTAAAAATCCATGGGATTAAAGAATCTATCATCTTTGTGATACTAAAAAGGTCGCGGAGAACAAAAAACACTTTCAATTAGAATCTCATTCATAAGCCCATATTGCATTTCAATTTCAAAATATTTGTAAGAATACATATATTCTTAACATTTTAACTAATGAAAACTATGGATATTTAGAAAATATTCTCTCAGTTCTTTTGGAGCATAGATAAAAAATTATGAGCAATATAAGAAATTATTTACCTCCTTTTTTTCCTTTTTCCTTAAGGTTAGATAAACCAAAGTTGGTTTTAGTGAACATGAATAATCATCATTTAATCGGCGTCATCATCTCACTCACACACAATTAATTAAGTAATTTTGTGTTTGTGTGTGTGTGCGTTAATTGGGTCATATATATGACAATTAATAATCCAAATAATATAGATAGAAACAAGGAAACAACTTATGAATGGGGTTTGGGTGATGAAACAAACAACTAGGAAGAAGCCATAGTGCTATACCAAGGGCTAAAAACTATGGATCCAAGCTATATTAGGAATGTTGTAATCATAGGAGAATTGACCATTGTTATAAGACATATGAACAATTCAACCAATCCTTCTGATGGAAAACTTGCCAAGGTCATCCTCATCATCCACAAAGAAGTATGTTGCTTTGAATTGGTGGAGTTGTTTAACATCCTTGGGGAGCATAAAAGACAAGTTAATGGCTTAGCCAACAAAGCATCTAGATTGGAGTATGGAGTACTAAAGGTTAAAAAGGGAGTTAAATTATTCTCTATTCCATAATTAATTATGATGGTTAAATCAATATCTTGAATTCCCTCCATGTATCACATCAAAGGACAAAGTGAAATCTATAATTGTGAGCAAGATTCAATGGAGATCAACCCCACATTACACTCACACACTCCATTGTTAACATGGCACACGTTTCATTAATTTATCTTGGTTAAGAAGTGGTACACATGTTGGATTATGGATCTATAGGATGTTTTTGTTGATAACTCAAGTGAGATTTCTCAGAGGCTACAAAAGAATTCCAATCATACACACTTCAACTAGGCTTGGCCTCTACTCTTCCCATTCAATGTGATAAGCCTAAACCCTTTTGAATTATCGATATGTCTAGAAGTAATTTCTAAAAAATGTAATGCAGCATTGGATAATGGAAGGGGATTGACAATGTTTTAGGGGGATATTCCTAATTTTTTGAGACTAGTAGGAAATTAAAGTGTTCAAATTCGAAATTGAAAATTTTGATACTGTCAATTCTCGATGATTGTAGTTTTTTCAATGATTTTCCATCCTCTATATTTTTTCTTTATATGCCTCCTGAGCCTTGCATCTTATATGATTTTGTTTGGTGGGGTGAAATTTTTTTTATTTCAACAATAAGTCTACTCTTATTAAATATTGTGAAATTCTATAAGACCATGGATCATAGAGCTGAGAATACCTCACAGTGAAAAGAATGAGCATAAAATATCAATTATAGTGAAAATTGCAATGAAAAGAGAAGTAAAATTAATCATGCATTGGAACTCAGATAGAAACAAAAAAATGTGTTATGATCCATTAATCAGTATAGTCAACATATATGTTACAATGGATATAATTTGATTATCTTAGGAGAATTCTAATCCATGTCAATCTAGCATAGGAATTGTCACCACTAGAGTGCTCTAGAAGTCCCAAACTCAACTCAACTCAACTCAACCAAAACTTAGTTAAGTGAAGATACTGTCATTTAACTGACCAAGGAGGGTGCATTAGTGAGTTCTGCATGCAAATCAATCAAAAAAGGGTGCATTAGATCACAATCAGTGGTGATCGGAGCTCAAACCCCAAGTTAGAGTTAGGAACTCAGGTGGACTGAACTAGAACACTGAGTTAGATCCTAAAATGTAGGGAAATGACTCTGGTGGTCCTAAAATCATGCATGTAGGGCGCATTAGGTAGCTAATGGGTCCTAGATGGCATCTGCACACCACTAGGGGGGGAATAACATCATCAACTACTAGGAAAAGGTAAATAATGCTAAGTAGTACAAGGATGAAGTATTAATTATCCTAACACCCCCATTAATCCAAAATTGGACATCTTGGGCCCTGGTTATTGAGACCAAAGGTCACCCATACAATCAAATAAATGATAAAAAGGGATTGTTCATGAAACTAAGGAAATGGGGAAAACCTCATGGAAAAAATACCCCCCCTCAAAAATGACACTAAGGAACTCAAGCAACTTTCACATGTGCAAAAACTTGGTAAAAATGTCTACATTATTCTCCTCTGTAGGACAATAATGCAGTGTGTTGGTCCTGTTGTGCACTAGTTCCATGATGTAGTGCATGCAAACCTCAGTCTGTCATCTTGGATCATGGAAAGTCTCTTGTAAGGATTGTAGATAATACCCCATCATCATGTAGCACCTCTATGAGAGAAGTGGATCTGTATGACATAGTGCAAGGTTTGCATTTTGATACTAAGATCCGATTCTCCTATGGTCATATGGATCCCCAGCTACACTCCTAGCATATTCAAGGAGTTTGTGAGCCCATTTTGGCCTTGGCCATGGATTGGGAGCAAGTGTTGGTTCTAGATGTAGATATGCTTGATCTTCATTCTCAACATCAATATCTGATTCAAATTGGTCCTCAACAGAAGATACATCATCATTATCTTCATCAGGAGCAAATGGAGTAGGCAGATCAAATCTACCTTGGTCTTCAACTGGCTCTAGATCTTGCAATGGATCTTCATCAAACCTAACACTTCTTTCAATGAAGCATATCTTTGGTTGCAATTCGAATATCTTGCAATGGATCTTCATCGAACCTGACACTTCTTGCAATGGATCTTCATCGAACCTAACACATCTTGCAATGGATCTTCATCAAACCTAACACTTCCTTCAATTCTTCGAATGGAGTGACCCAATCCATATATTTCTAGGGTACCCTATTTTGAATGTATGTAGAATAGTTCACTGCTTCTCCCATAGATATGGTGGAAGATCCCTTACTTCAAGCAAGAAGGTAGCCATATATTTCAATGACCTATTCTTCCTCTCACCTACACCATTTTGTTGTGGTGTGTATGGGACAGAATGTTGCATTTGGATTCCCTCATAAGCACAAAATTGTTGCAACTCCTTCTTGATGTAATCCTTTCCATTGTCAGATATGAGTGATTTGATATTCTTCTTGACATGTTCTCAAATACCTCAGACTTCTCTGGATGTTTCCCTACAAAGAAACCTTTGCAGATCCCTTGAGAGAACATTATGTTGGGAAATCCTTCAACAATCTCTTCCTTGTGCAACTGTTGCAAGTACTTGAAGTTTAGGTGTCTGGATCTTTCATGCCGGAGTTTGTTTGTCTCAATGGCATAAGTCAAGAGAGCACTTTAATGTGAATATGGAAAAAATGTGAGAACTTATATGCCTTTGAGACATGGTTTGCAACACCTTTAGCTATTAGCTTCCCAGATGAGATATCTGAAATCTCAACTGTGTCAAGTCCAAAACAACTTTCCTCGATGAACCAGTGTGTGTCATCTGGTAAACAAACAACAAGTTTGGTTCCAAATAAGGCACATACAAAACATTACTGAAATTTACATGATCCAGTTGTATTGTTCCTTTCCCTTCAACAAAGATCTGAGAATCATATCCCATGTGAATACTAGGACCATCGGTAAGATCTAGAGAAGAAAAATGTTTTATGGATGCAACCATGTGGTTGGAGGCTCCAAAATATGTGAGGAAGGCTTGTGATTGTGAGAATCCATCCTTCGGTTCATGGAATATTTCATGATCATCTGTCTCACTTCCAGAATTAGTATTCCTTGCGCCTTCTGAGAGGGAAATGTTGTGTTTTTCAAGGAGATTGGTCATTTGATCTATCTTCTTATTCATGCAAGAGCTCTCTAGATGGTTTCCTTTATTGAAGTATGTACACTTGGTCTTCTCAAATTTATTTTTCTTATCCTTCTTGGAGATGGAGGCTCCTTCTTATCGATTATACTTCTCCTTTTGCTTGGATTCAAATTGCTTCTTTTCTTTCCCTTTCTGCTTCCATTTAGCATTTGTACTTTTGACTCTCTAGCCATAAGAGCTTGATTTTTGGAGGCCTTCAAGGCCCCCATCTGAATCAGTTTGTCTTGTTCTTCGAAGAATGATTCGATGAATGCATCTAAGGAAGGAATTTTCCATTTGGGGATTTACAATCTCCCATAATGGATGGTAGAAACAAATATTGAAAATTTCAGACCAATCTTTCTTAGTATGGATAACACTAGCTACTCATCCTTCTTCTCAATGCCACATCGTTTGCACTACATGACCAAGGATTTGAATTTAGAAAAGAACTTATGTATGGTTTCGAAACTGTTTGGTTGAAGGGAAATTAATTTATTCTCCAGAATATGGCCTATTAGCTCATCTTTTTTGCGGAAGAGAGTCTCAAGATTCAACCAAACCTCTCTTGGAGTCTTCAATACTTCAAGGTGTAAGAGTGAATCTCTGTAAATATGAATACACATGAAACCAAACCCTTCATATAATATGTTCAAGTACTTAACCTTCTCAACATATGCTTGAGGTTGGACCTCCTTGCCCATTGCGACCTTGTACACGATTGTTTGCGCAACACCATGTTCATATCAGCCCTCCAATCAAGATAATTGAAGGGTGCGAGGATCATTAAAGATAAAGGAACATTCAAATTCTCCATGTGAAACTGCTAGAGCGAATACAAACTAAAACTTTTGCTAGTGCTGCACTGAAAAACCTTCAAAATCTTCCAAAAAACTCTCAATATTGGTGATAAACTCAGTTACTAACTCTACATAGCTCTGCAATAGATGACAGTAGGAACCTTTGGGAGTGAATCGCATCGAGGAATACCAAGGCTATAAAGATGCCTTTCCCACATACTTCTATGGAAACTCCTCTTCTTCGGGTGCGCTACTGGATGCATCTTTTCAACCTAACATGATTTGATACCTTGTGAAATTCTAGAACACATCAAATCATAGAGCTGAGAATAGCTCACAGTGAAAAGAATGAGCAGAAAAGATGAATTACAGTGAAAAGAGCAGTAAAATTAAATCATGCATTGGAACTCAGATAGAAACATAAAATTGCATCATGATCCATTAATCATTATAGTCAACATATATGTTACAATGGAGAGAATTCGATTATCCTAGGAGAATTTGAATTATCCATGTTAATCTAGTATAGGAATTTTCACCACTAGAGTGCTCCAGAAGTCCCAAACTCAACTCAACTCAACCAAAACTCAATTAACTAAAGCTACTATCAGTTAACTAACCAAGGAGGGTGCATTAGTGAGTTTTGCATGCAAATCAATCAGAAAAGGGCGCATTAGATCACAATCAGTGGTGATCGGATCTCAAACCCCCAGTTACATTTAGGAACTCAAGTGGATTGAACTAGAACAATGAGTTGGCTCCTAAAATGTAGGGAACTGACTCTACTGGTCCTAAAATAATGCATGCATAGCACATTAGGTGGCTAATGGGTCCTAGATGGCATTTGCACACCCCTAGGGGGGAAATAACATCATCAACTACTAGGAAAAGGTAAATAATGCTAACTAGGCAAGGATGGATTATTAAGTAGTTTTTTCAATGATTTTCCATCCTCTATATTTTTTCTTTATATGCCTTTTGAGCCTTACATCCTATGTGATTTTGTTTGGTGGGGTGAACTTTGTTTTTAGTCCAACAATAAGTCTACTCTTATTAAATATAAGGTTTGGGGAGTTTTGTCTTCTTTGTACTAGATTAGGTAGCTCAATTGGGACTCCATTTGGGTTAACACATCCCCATTAATGTTGGACATCACACTCTATGGTAGTCCAATTTCTAATCCAAAATATAACCATTTTTTATTAAAAATGAAAAACACAATTAATAACCCCCCACACACATTAATTGGGTTATTAATTTTTATATATAATGATGACGATGATGATGATGATGACGATGACGATGATGATGATGATGATGATGATGACGATGATGATGATGATGATGATGATGATGATGATGATGGTTATTAACATCCATTGAGACCAACTTTGGTCTATCATACCTTATGAAAGGTAAAGAATTACTTGTTTTTCCTTGGAATTGTATTTATGTGCTCAAAAATTTGTAAGAGAAAGAATTCTAAACTACCATAGTTTTGATGAGTTGAAATGTTAGGATGGTTTTCATTATAACAAATATTTTGAAATTGTGATCTAATGTGGGTGTACCCAGGACATTCTAAGAGAAAGTGATTTCATATTCAATGCTCTCAATGTCACAAAGATGACAAATTATTTTGGCCCGCGATGTTTTAGGAGTTATCCAACATCCTATTTCACTATGGATCTCATGAGAGTTTGATCTTACTTTATAAACGTTGATTTTCTTCTTTATACTAGTTAAAATAGAGATATACTTTTCTTCTAGATTGGGGTTAATCACCTCACTATAGTATCTTAACTTTCTCCTATCCTCTAATTCTTTATCACATCACAACTTCTCCTTAAAATTAGATGTAATAATATCTTTAATATTATTGTTATTATGAAAAGTGATATCTTTCTTGATTCCCTAATAGCTTCACCAATATTTAGCATATTTATGCCAACCTCGCTTGAGCCTAGGGTGCTTTTGACTGGAGTTTGAAGCAATTTTATGAAGCCTCTTGTTTTCCATGTTTTTTATCTTGTTCTTGTACACTAGGTACCTAATCATATCCACTCTTTCAATGGAGGAAAGGCTCACTTCTATGAGGATAGGATAGGGTGTATTAGCCCTATAATTTTGAGATTATAAGTTATAAAACAATTTTGAATTTGCTCTATATTTTTCCATGATTCTCTAGAGATGTTGCAGCCACAAACTTCACAACCATATAAGGTAACAATAGTGGCGAGAGTCTCAAAGAGGAGTTCCTTCTTATCCCAATGCCAAAGGTATATTGGTTTAAAAATATTTTCAAGTCCATAATAAGATTTACACACTCCATTTATTCATTTTCTCAATGCTATAATACTAGTTAAGCTTTGTTAAAGACCAATTCCAATATATTTGTATGAAGCCACTTCGTACAAATTGTTGTTGTCATACAAGAAATTAGTGTTAATGAGTTTTGTGGTTATGATTATCATAACCCTTATTTTGTCAGTGTTAACACACACACATATATATTAATTGTTATGTGATATTTATGATTTAAAAAACACATATATAATCGTAAATAATATTAATGATTATATATATTCATAAATATTATATAACAATTAATATAAAAGGCATAATTGTAATAATTGTAATCCCTCAATCAAAGTATCCAGTAGAAAGAGATATGATTTCCATGATTCTATTATGGGTTTGGAAATTATATCTCTTTTTGCTGGATACTTTGATTGAGGGACTGCACACCAAAGATATATTTTTACAATGAGTCAAGTGGTGGATGTTGCAAGCACGACAATGTGGAAACAAGGGTAGATGATCTTTGATAAGTTGGGTTTAGTAGGTGTTCAGGTTGCATAATGGACAAGTTTTATAAACAATTTGAGGAATGGCCATGTGTGATCGAGGGATGAACCTACTAGCATGATCTATAATAAGAATAAGATGGGAGGGCACATATATTGAAAAAAATAGATATGAAGTGTGGATGAATGAGGGGGGTTAGGAATGTAGTTGGTGGTGTTCCTCAATATGGAATACTAGGGGAGGGATGTCTATTGTTGAACAGGGACCAGTAGTTTTCATAGTACTGGTCCCACACAGCCACCAAATATTGACATAAAAAAACTAAAATATTGTACATAAATATTTCATATTAAATATTGACATAAAAAAACTCAAATATTGTACATAAATATTTCATATTAAGTGCAGTAAAACTTTAAATTATGTCCAAAAATTTCCCATTAACTGACTGGGCGAACATGTGTCCATAAATAGTCTTTATGTGCAAAAGAGTACAAAACATCTCGTCCCAACTACCTACAGATCGGCTTGAACATACAAAAGTACATGAACTACAAAATAACCCTCATAGTATTTTCCACCATTGCAAGGTACCTATCAAATCAACACCCACGGATCTCTATTGGAGCCATCACAGAATCTATTGGTGCTAAATATCCCATGCCACATTCACACCTATTCAAGAAATGGGGATTGAATGTCAACCATAACTGCATGGTAGTTCAACAATTCAATCCACTGTGTTCAATAAATGACACCTGCCCATTAAACAGATGAAAGCACAAGGATCGACCATGACCAATTCCCGACCATTGGATCACATTTAAATCAATCCATAACACACATTCAAATTTGAGAGATTGCAATCCATGTGCACCCTTCTTACCAATTGAATTCAACAACAAACAACTATAAAAGAACCACAACCCTTACTGAAGTTGCATTTCAGACATTCAAACTGCAGAGAGTGTGTGCAAAGTGGAGACATACCATCAGAGAGTGTGTGCACAGTGGAGACATACCATCAGAGAGTGTGTGCATAGTGGAGACATACCATCAGAGAGTGTGTGCACAGTATAATCATGTAACTGCATATTAGTATTATTACTTCTAATTCTGTTATAACCAGCTTCAACTTTTATGTTACTTCTATTTATGTTATAATCAGCTTCCCTTATAAATCTATATGTAGTTGCAGGCATGGTAAGAGTCAGCAATGCAAGGAGAACAAGTCATCAACTGAGCAGGGGTGCCCAGCTACCTTGCACCTCATCGGACAAGGAGAGGGTGGAGCATGGAAATGAAAACAATGCTACCAACAATGTTGTTGAGAATGACCATGTGGTGGTCAAGGACAATGTTGTCCCACCATCAACCATAGAGTCACCGTCAACCACAGTTCAAGGTTCAAGTTCAACCAAGAAAATCAATGCAATAAGAGGTTGGACAAAAGAAGACATGTTAGCTTCGATTGATGATATAGAGTTCAATGTATATTCCATTCGTGCAGTTGCTAAAAAACATGGGGTTGCTACCTCATCAGTACATTACTGGATAAATGAGCTCACACATACAAATCGCAGAGGGCCTGTTACAGTTATGAGTGAAGAGGAGGATGACGAGGTGGTTCAATGGTGTAAGGAGATGGCCCAAATGGGACATGGGCTAGAGCTAATACAGCTAAAATCCACAGTAGCTCAAATCTGTCAAGGGAGGCCAAATCCCTTCAAAGATGGGTTTCCTGGTAAGTCATGGTGGTTTGGGTTTAAAAAAAAGCATCTAGACCTTGTGTTACCTATAGCTGAGGGCCTAGATAGAGACAAGGCTCTAAATCTACGCCCTGCAATTTCGACTAAGTTCTAGGCCACCCTTTCTAGTGCGTACGAGAAATATTCTTATGCTCCAAACCATATATGGAACTACGATGAAACATGTTTACATGTAGGAAGGAACTGTGGCATGCGGGTAATTTCCAAGAGAGGGAGTCATAATGTTCCAAAGATATTTCCTAGGAGCAGGGAGTGGATCACTATTCTATGCTGTGTCAATGCAATTGGTGCTTCAATCCCTGGATTTTATATATTTAAAGGTAAAACTCAACTCAAAAACTATATACAAAATTGTGAACCAGGTGCATGCATGGCTACACATCCCCATGCATGGATGACTAAAGAACGCGTTTTGAATTGTCTTACTGACTTTGTTGCATCTATACTAGGCGGTGTCTCACCTGTAAATAGACACCTGTTGGTTTTAGATGGACATGGAAGCCACATTGTTGTGCAAACAATTGAGGAGGCTAACATTTTGGGCATCGACCTGTTGACACTGCCTGCTCATACCACTCACAGATTGCAACCCCTAGATGTTAGTGTGTTCGGGATTTTCAAGAACTATTTTAGGGGTGAGCGATATTCGTGGATGGAAAAGAATCCAGGGGTGGAGGTAAAAAGGTTTTATCTATCCGAGCTTGCAAGTAAATCCTTTAAAAGGGCTCTCACACCTTCAAATATTAAGGTGGAGTTTAAGAGGACTGGAATATGGCCACTGAATTCTGAGGCTCTCATGCATGATACTAGTTGTAGCCAGGCATTTGAACTAGATGGTCAGGAAGAAGGGGATGTCCATGAACATGTTAATGGCCAAGAAGATGTGGAAGTAGAGGAAGACGCTGTTGTTGCTGATAATATGATATCCCTCTCTAAAGGAGGACCCTTCTGTGGTGATTATGATGAACATGTAAGTGAAACACAATATAACAATGAACCATTTGACAGTAACATGGAGGTTGTTAGACCAACTGAAACACCTGCAAATTCTACATGTGATCTTCTTAATGACTCTATTGATCATGCAACTGTCAATGAGAATGCCAATGAGAATGTAGTTGGAAATGACAACGTTGATCATGCTCTAGGAAGCAACAATGGATAATTGACTTTTCCAAGCCAAGTAACCCTACCATCATGGCTGGAAAAATCCATGATGAATTTGGACAAAAAAATGTCTCAAGAACCAATGAAGAAAGCATGAACATTCCTTCACAACCAAGAGAATTGGATGATGAAATTGTTCATTATTTTGTGGGCAATGGAAATATGGAAGAATATACTATCCATAATGAGGTTTCAGCTAAAGAGGACAATATGGTTCAAATATATGTCCAGAATATTGACCCAAATATTGAAAGGAAAGTGTCAAGCAAGGAGAAACAAGTGTCAACGAAGGGCCAGTTGCTTGGTCAGTTCCTAAAGCTACTAGTAGAGAGAGTGTCAGCAAAAAGAAGGAAAGAAACAACAGACAATCTTCATCTATGCCGAAGTTCACAGTTACTCACCTCACAAGACTATATAAAACAATTAGTTGAGTATGAGCATAAGAGACTTGAAATCCAAGATTTAAAACAGAAAAAATAAGGATTTAGCCAAAGAAAAGAAGGCTGCAAGGAATGCTGCAACAGAACTTAAAGCATAGGAAAGGATTGAAAGAGAGAAAGAAAGACAAGAAAAGGCCCATCAAAAACAGATGGCAAGGTAGGAAAAGGAATTGAGAAAGGCTCAACAATTGCTTCAAAAATAACAAGGGCTGGCAGAAAGGGTTTCCATTGATACAAACATAGTGGAGGAAAGCAGGATGATTCCAAACACATTGGAACATATTGCAGATAATACACCATGTTTCCAATACCTCCTAAAAATCCAAGTCCCCTGCTATTAACAAGTGTGCATGCCCACTGTATTCCCTCCTACCAGTGTAGGTGTAAATCGTATGTATGATTATCGGGGGGCTCCACCTAATGTGGGCGTTAGTAGCACAAGTGTGCACTGTGGCTACTTAATTCCTCCATGGCTACAAGAAGCAACTTGGATATCATATGGAGGCAATTAGCCAAAACCTAATCATCCATTGTTAGGTAGGCCAACCAACTTTGCTCAAGCAGGAAACTCAACAAGATTGGGCAGTGAAGATCTTGGAGGACATCAAGCATAGGGGTGTCATATAGGGGTGCCATAATTTTTGTTGTGACAACATTGCGATGTGGATTTTGTAATGACTGACTCTATTGTTTGTAACATGGCCATTTTGGATACAATCCTAGGCCATTCTGGATACAATCCTAGGTCATAGAGTTCCCTATTGTTTGCGGCATTGTAATCAGGGGTTTATCATACGGTTTAATATACCAGTTATGTGTTATTAGTTATTACTGGCATTTGCTTGTCTCATGCAAAACATGTAAAACTATTATCAATTATTCAATTATGCCATGAAAACTATTATCACTTATTCAACCCATAAAATATTCATGCAAAATGCAATTTCATCATTTCAACAGAACGTTGTAATCTTTCCTGAATAAACATTTCATCAACAATTTTGCCTTGAATGCATAACATGATGAATATGATTGTCATTGATGACAATACATTAATGACAAAGGTCAAAGAATGCTAACATAGCAAAAAGTTTGAGACTTGATAAGAACATGGTATGAAAAGTGCTGACATGGATAAATGAATGGAAGCATGAAAAGTGATGACAAGGTTGATATGACAAGTGGAAAACATGACATGGCTAAGTAAGGAGTCCTACAGGCATTTTTGAAGAGCTTGCGGGCATTTGTAAGGTTCCTTTGCGGGCATTTTAGAGATCTCTTGCAGGCATCTCTAAAGCCCCATTGCGGGCATTTGAAATCCCTAGATGCAGACATATTAAGCTGCTCTTGCAGGAATTTGGAAGAGGAAGTTCGGGAATTTCTTAAGGCAAGCTGCGTGCATAATAGTGGACCCCTTGCGGGCATTACGAAATACCCTGCAGGAATATACAATAGGCCCTTGCGGGCATAACAAGGATGAGAAAAGGAGGCATTGTGGGCATATAAACAAGCCCTTGCGGGAATTTCAAAATAACACCCATAAAATCTTCATGCAAAATGCAATTTCACCATTTCAACAGAACTCTGTAATGTGCCCTAAATAAGCATTTCAACAACAATTCTGCATAACAAGTTTGCATAATAATTTTGCATAATAATAATTATGGAACTCTGTAATAAGCAAGCCTAGAATAATATTCATCAACAATTTTGCATATCAATTATGCATTATAACCATTTTGGAACTCTGTAATAAGCAGGCCTAGCATAATATTCAACAACAATTTTGCATGACAATTTTGCATAAAAAATTTGCATGATAACAATTTTGGAACTCTGTAATAAGCATAATAACAATTTTGGAACTCTGTAATAAGACGATGTTATTTTTCTTGGGCCCGGTGTGTGGTCGCATACCATTATAGCCATAACATTCCAAATCAAGCATGACTCGTGAAAACAGTTCAAACTTAAACCAACAAAACCCTGCTGCAGCGAATGCAATAGTTTGGAGAAATTCACCTTAATCCTAACCCTACTATAGGGATTTCAACATAAACAAACACCACAAATCCTACATAAACCCTACTACAACATAAACCCTACTATTATCAATTATTCAACAAATAAAATCTTCATGCTAAATGCAATTCAAACTTGAATACACAAAAACGAATTATGCATTGTGCCATAAATAGAGTTTTCAACAATTTCCAGCATAACCAGTCGAATGCAACATTCATTATTCACCATAATTCCCACCAAATAGTTCAGAATTAAACCAAAAAAACCCTGCTGCAGCAAATGCAATAGTTTAGAGTAATTCACCAAAATCCCATGTCAGCGAATGCAACATAAACCCTACTGCAACATAAACACTACTGCAACGGACCCATTAAGAAATGCAACATTAAACTAGAAATGCAACAAAAAAGGTCCACACAATTCCCAACAGGTTGAAAGTGTTGAAAAACACAGTCATAGAGATAGCTAGTAGGAGATTCCTACCAGTGAGACAGCGAAAGAAGCTACTGCCATGCACCGCAGCAACTGGACCATGAACCCATGAAGAAGCCAGCTGCACGAAGCCACTAAATGAACTCAAGCAGGAAGCCACCATCTCCACCATAGAACCCAATGGAGCAGGAACCCACCATCTCCACTAACGAACTGATGGAAATCTCCAACAGGGTAAGCTGCAGAAGGACTCACCAACCTCTGGTGCACCGCGGGCATGGGGAAAGGATCCCTGTCGTGAGAACTAGTAAACCAAATCATGTGCACCGGTGAATGGGAGAAGACTGCAACTGAGGCACCTTACAACTGCAACCAGCACAGAACTAGAGCAAGATACAACCACAACGAAGGGTGAAGTGAACAGGTAATGGTGCAGCAGAGCGACCACACACCGGGCCCAAGCAAAATAACACGGGAGAAGTAGGATACTGCGGGAAGATGGCAATGGGACCATGGAAAAGTGCACCGAAAAGGCCACATTAAATCACCCACCCACCACAATAGGTGGCACTCCCATCTCATCCCGCAAACGCCAGCTACCGAGGTGGCCACGTGGTGTGGGGAGTGGAGCCAGGTGGGGTGTCCAACTAATGGCATCCCTCCCCTAGTGCTCCAAAAAAATATGTTCACATGGTTTGTGTTGATGAATAAGATTCCATGTTGGGAATGGATTAAACAAAAAGAAAAATTTTGGCCTAGCCCATGTTATCTTTGTTGGAATGCAAAATAAAATGCCACTTATCTCTTCATGGAGTGCCAATTTACTATACAATTCTCAGAGGATTTGGAAAGGTGAATGGATTGTAAACATGTGTGGCAAGGTGGATCAATTGAGGAAGGTTTGCGGTTATGGTTTTGGTGACGGGGCTTGAGGCCTTTTGCATAATACCTTTTCTTTCCTTATGATGGATATGGTTGGCTTGTAACTCTTATATATTTGAAGGTCGCTTACTTCAAATTATCCAAGTTTCTTCTTACATTATTTATATTTCTCGGTTTTTCAATTCTCAAGATATCAATAGGAATCATAAACGTGTGGTTGGGGGGTTGGTTATCAACAAATCACACCCCTAGGAATTTTTTGATGGAGTGTGCTAGGGAAAGAACCATGTCGGGGTATTGGAGGATTCTTACATATTAGGGAAATATTATATCCATTTCTCTTACAACTTGATTCATAATACCAATAATCAGGCAAAGTTGTCAAAATAGTGCACTAATTGCATTGTTCTTTGAGTTGAAGAACATCCCACACCAATTCACAAATGTGGCTTTCACTCACATCTACAAAGAACACAATATGATGGCAAATGAACTTGCCCAGGAAGGACTACATCTAGAGTACTGGGATCACTCTTTCTCAAGAAATATAAATGAAGATTCATGCATGGAATTAGAATAATATATGTTTATTATTCCTTTCAAAACCTATGCGCACTACTATAATATTGAAACAATCATATATATGTGGATGGATGGTAGAGAACACCATTTTTTTATTAATAAATATTAGAGGGTATATTTTGTGAAATAGCAATGTCATTTTAACTAAATGAATTTTTCTTCAATTATGTATTTTAATTCATATTTTTGTTTTTAAAAGAATGTAATTTTCATTCTACTTTTATATATATATATATATATATATATACAAATTTTCCTTATTATAAAATAAACATTCCTTCTATTAAATAGTTTATTTTATTTTATTCCCCCTACTAAATAGGCTATATTATATTTTGTTTCCTCTATTAATATAGACTATATCATCTTTATTTATTATTTATTTATTTATTTAATATCTATTTATTTATATTAATTATTTTGTTTATGTTTTCATTTATAAATATTTTTTTAATAATAATAATAATATACCATTTCTTCCTTGTACAAGGGTCGTCAACTAGCAAGTCATATTAATTAATAATATGACTTATATATGCCGATCGACGTATATCAACCACTTTTAAATGTGGCCATAGTTGATATACACCAATCGACGTACATAAACCATATTATTAATTAATATGGCTTTCTAATCTATATCATATTTTGTTTCCTCTATTATTTTAGACTATATCATCTTTATTTTTCTCATATATGAAAATTTTAACTCAAACTTATAAATAATATATTAATTTTATGAATGAATTTTTTAATAATGAAAAATTAATTTTTATAACTAAATATTTATAAACAATACCTTAATTTTTAATATTTATAAATTATATCTTAAAAAATATAAATAATATCTTAATTTTAAATATTTATAAATAGTATCCTTATCTTATAATTTTTGTTTATTTAGAAGTAATGTTTATATTCAAATTGTTTCATTTTATCACCAACTATATTCAAGCTGTAATTTTATGAGTTATGACTTTATTTTTTATTATATAATGAAAATTTAAATATGCTTAACTCGATTTTTTTTCCTCGAAAAAAATCTTAAACTTTTATTTTCATCAAAGTTTACATTCTTCATTATTCCAATAGGCATCCAATAGACTAAGCTGAAAACATCAGTCCAATTCATGATTTCACATGTATCCAACTGATTACGTTCATTTATACTATAGCAGGCATAATGAAGATTCAGGAAGACAAAATAGGAAAAAAAGATAACAATCATTACATATTTCATAACTGGAACAGTCATAAAAGTCCAAGATAAAAAAAGAAACAATATTTGTCATTGTTCTCTGCATATCTCTAATATTTCAGGATCTACTAGCTTTATAAAAATATAAAGCACCATATAGCCACTAGAAGCATAACTTATTTTCACATTAGCAACATTAAAAACAAAAAAGGAATCAACATAATTCTCCATCCTTCCACAGCCTTATAGGTATGAAACCATCATTTTCTTCTCATGGTGGTTCAAAAATTGGAGAATGAAAGAAACCTATAGAAATGTAAATTTTTCTTAAAACCCAGCTAGGGCTAAATGCATACCAATTAAAAATTGCAACCAAATAACCACCCAAAGCTTTCTTCACTTCATAAACAAAATTGTAGTGGAATAAAATAACTGAGAGATCAATCAATCACACCAATAGAAATAACACAATATCTTTCGGGTATAAACACCCGGAAAAACCCAAGATGGGAAAACCAATGCAGCAGTGAGAAATTATTTTATTCAAAAAAATATGGAGCTGTTACAAATCAGAAAATCAATTCCCAGCCAACAATGGCGAAACTGAAACACACATAAATGCTGAAAAAAACCTGACTAAGTGGCACGGATCCCAAGATAGTTTGTTGTTGTAGTTGTACGGCCTGTACGGCCTGTTGTACGGATTCGTACGGACTGTATGGATTGTTGTATGGTTTACCTGTTGGGTGGATGCCTATGCCCTGTCGTTGATTCTCTCTCTTCCTTCCACATTGCACTTCTTTGTTTCGCTGCTCCTCTGTTTTCTTCTCCAAAAACTTCTCTCTCACGAATCTGCTCTCTCAATCTCTGTCAGAATGAATGTGTGTCCTCTCCACCAATTGACTTTCCTTTTATAATTATTGGCTAAGCGAAAAACCTAATCTCACTATGAATCTACGGATGTGATTCTCCGGTGAGATCAATGGCTAAGATTAAATCAACCATTATTTTTATTATTTCTCACTTTAATATTTTTAAATAAAAATATTCCAATAATAAATAAAATCATGTTTAATCAATTTTCACAAATTGATTAATTACAATTGGTTTCCAAACTTGGATCTTCCGCAGGCAAGGACACATGCATGCAGAAGATCTTCCTCAGTTGTCATAATCTAACACTCCCTCTCAACAAGGAAGGGATTCGGTAACAACCCCAACTTGTCTCTGAACTTTATAAACTTGAGTTTGCAAAGTGCCTTGGTGAATATGTCTGCCACCTACTCATCTGTGTGAATGTACTCCAACTGAATGGCTCCTCTCTGAACACAATATCTGAGGAAGTGATACCGGATGTCAATGTGCTTGCTCCTGTCATGGAACACTGGATTTTCAGAAAGGTTGATACCACTATGATTGTCACAGTGAACTATAGTAGTCTCTAGATCACTCTCGAATAATCCTGAGAGAAACTTCCTCATCCACATCCCCTCACATGCAGCCATGCTGGCTTCCATGTACTCAACCTCAGCTAAGCTCAATGCAACTGACTTTTGCTTCCTCTTGAACCAAGAGACAAAACTTGACCCAATGCTGAAGCAACAACCTGAAGTTCTCTTTCGATCCTCTACACATCCTGCCCAGTCAGCATCTGTAAACCTTGCCAACTAAAAACTCCCATTGCACTCATAAGCCAATCCATACTCCACTGTACCTCTGATGTAGCGAAGTATATGCTTCGCAGTTGTCCAATGTACTCTTCGAGGGTTCACCATGAGTTGACTCAAAGAGTTAACTGCAAAGATAATATCTGGTCAAGTGTTGACCAGATACATAAGCAACCCTATAAGCTGCCTATACAGAGTAGGATCAAACTCCTCTGATCCAGATGCATCAATCTTCCTCCAGTTGGAAACTAGAGGTATAGCCATAGACTTGCAGTCCTCCATTCGAAATCTCTTCAAGATCTCAACTGCATACTTCCACTATCCAATGAAGAAGCACCCATCTCTCTGCCAAACCTCCAAAGCCAAAAAGTAATGCATCAACCCAAGGTCTTTCATCTCAAACTCTACTGCAAGATTAGACTTGCAGTCCTTGATCAACTCCTCATCTCCTATAAGAAAGAGATCATCCACATATAGAACCAGTATAAGAGGTACCTCACCTACAAAGAAGTACAGGTTATGGTTTTCCTCACTCCATTGGAATCCCATATCTCATAGATAGTTGTCAATCCTCGAGTACCATGCTCGAGGTGCCTGCTTGATCCCATAAAACACTCTCTGCAGTCTGCATACATGAGACTCTCTACTCTCCACCTCAAACCCCTCTGGCTACTCAATATAAACCTCTTCCTCAATCACTCCATTGAGGAAGGTTGTCTTCACGTCCATCTGATGAACGTGCCAACCCATCTCTACTGCCAGTGATAGGATAGTCCGAATAGAAGAATACCTAGTGACAGGGGCGAAGGTTTCCTCATAGTCAATACCATCCTTCTACAAATACCCCTTCACCATGAAGCGTGCCTTGTACTTCTCCACACCTTCGTCTGCTGCATGCTTTACCTTGTAGATCCATCTAGAACTCACCACCTTCTTATCCTATGGCATCTTAACAACCTCCCATACCTGATTCTTCATGATTGAGTCATACTCCTCAACCATGGCCTCTTGCCACACATCATGTTGTGCAGCCTCCTCGAAACTAGAAGGTTAAGATTCAATCAACTAGGTCATCAGTGCCATATAACTCAATCTATATGGTGGTACGCTACGTCTGAAAGATCTCTATGGAAGACTCACCTGTCTGGAATCCTGAACTGTGGACCTAACCACTTAGGTTGTGGCCTAGTGTCTGCATGATGCTGCTGCTAGATGTCCTCCTCCAGCTGCTGCTCATCCTCCCCATCAAAGAGAGGAGGATCCTGTCCACCTGACTCCCTCTTACTGTCAGAGCCTATGCTCTGTGTCTGTACCTGTACCTGTGACTCCTCCAACTTGACTCCCTCTAAGTCATCAGCTGGCTGCTCCT
This sequence comes from Larix kaempferi, assembly GCA_027924585.1. Taxonomy (NCBI): domain Eukaryota; kingdom Viridiplantae; phylum Streptophyta; class Pinopsida; order Pinales; family Pinaceae; genus Larix; species Larix kaempferi. Next base: position 3,243,276 of record BSBM01000397.1, on the reverse strand, counting down.
ATGTTGGTAAGTCCATAGATCTTCTCAAGGCTCTGTCCTCGTCAAACTGGACATCCCTGCTCACAATGATCCTCTTGCGAGCTAGGATATATACTCTATAAGCCTTGGAAGTCTCACTATAACCAACTAGAATCCCTTTCTCACTAGAAGGATCCATCTTCTTCCTAGTGTCAACATGAATGTGACAATAGCAGATACTCCCAAATATGCGCAAATGACTCACGTCTTGTCTAGTACCTATAAATACCTCCTCAGGTGTCTTCCTCCCCAATGCAGTGTGGGGACACCTGTTCTAGACATATACTACAGTCTGAAATGCCTCGTCCCATAGGAATAGTTGTAATCCCTAATCAAATATCATGGCCTTGGCTGCACTCACCAGTGTCCTATTTTTCCTCTCTACCACCCCATTCTGCCACGGGGTATGAGGAACAGTGAGTTCTTTCTTGATCCCCTCCGATGCACAATACTCCAAAAACTCTCTACCGGTGTACTCACCACCGTTGTCTGTCCTCAATATCTGTATCTTCTTCCCTGTTTGGTTCTCCAAGAGATTCTTGAACTCTCGGAACCGATCGAAGACCTCTGACTTGGCCTTCAAAAAATAGATCCAGGTTTTCCTGGAATATTCATTAATGAATGTGACGCGGTAACTGTAACCACTAAAAGAACTAACACTCATTGGTCCGCATACGTCCGAATGCACCAAGTCTAAGACTCTCTCAAATTTGTGCTCACTATGTGGGAAAGGCTTCCTGATTTTCTTCCCCAACGCATAACCCTTGCAGTGGTTGTACTTATCCTCTTGAACTGAAGGAACTCCAATGAATTCCTATCTCAAATGCCTCAATGCAACATGGTGTAAGTGTGCCATCCTCCTATGCCACTACTCACAATCACTATTGTTGTTGTTGACCAAAGCCTTTGCAGGATCAAACTGTAGTCTGTAAACCTTCCCGCTCTGAACTCCAATCTCTCTATCCAATATTTGATTTGACCCACTTGGTATGATATATACTTTCCTGTCATGGAAAGTCACTAGAAAACCCTTGTCTTCTAGTGTAGATACTGATATGATATTCTTGGTCATCCCTGGAACATATAACACATCAGCAAAGCTGATAGGCTTCCCAGACTCCCTCTGAAACGATACAGTGCCAACACCCTGTGCTTGATAGAGCGCATCATCTACTAACTCAATATGGAGATTCACTCCACCCTCCTGCAAGCTCTTGAAGAACCCTTTGTGTCCTATCATGTGACAAGATGCACCACTATCAACATACTAGATACTGTTGCTCACAGAACTTGCCATGCAAGCTACCAAACAATAGTCCTCCTCAAAACTAGTGTTGAAATCATCTGCCTATGCAGATCCTGCCATCCGTGTGTTCTTCTTCTTCTTCTTTTTCTCTAGGAACTGGGAAGAAAAGTGTCCATGCTTGTGAAAAAAGAAGCACTTGACTTTTTCCATGTTCAAGTTCTTCTTTCCACCTTTCTTCTTCTTTTCTTTCCCCTTACCCTTACTTGTTAGGGCTAGAGCCTCTTCATCCACGATCTATACTATACAGCTGGATGAAGCTGAACCTTGACCCATCCGGGTCTCTTCCTAAGTGAAGTCACCCCACAATCTCTGCTAGTCAAGGAGCTTCTCCCTAGCCACCACGCCTTTAACAAAGACTTCCCATGGCTTAGAGAAACCATAGAGAGATATATGAACAAGCTCTTCATCCTTAGTCTTAGATCCCACCGCTCCAAGCTCATCCCTAATCTCTGTGAGTCTTGTCAGATAAGGCACCACTCCTTCACCCTTGGCCATCTTGGTGTTGTGCAATCTCTCCTGCAGCACCATCTTCCGGTTCTCATTCTTGCTCTTGTAGAGACTCTCCAAAGAATTCCACATCTCTAATGCGGACTTCTTCCCAGATAGGTGAGGGACTATGTGGTCCTTCACCCTATCTAGAATGATCAACATTTCCCTGGAATCAATCTTCTTCCATTTTGCTAACTCTGTCGGATCTATGGGAGCAGCCTTTTTATCATCAACGTGCTCTTGATCAGCATCACTGACATCAAGGATCCAGGTGATCCTCTCTTTCCAAGTAGGAAATTTTTTTGCCCCATGGAGTCTATCCTCAACTCTCAATTGTATGGCCATAGTGAAATAGTACCTGTAACCTCCTTGGATAGATATGCAGTGATCTATCCAAGCACTCTGCTGCTATCTCTCAGTCTGCTTAGAAGAGCTCTGATACCATGTAAATTTTCCTTAAAACCCAGCTAGGGCTAAATGCATGCCAATTAAAAATTGCAACCAAATAACCACCCCAAGGGTTTCTTCACTTCATAAACAAAATTGCAATGGAATAAAATAATTGAGAGATCAATTAATCACGCCAATAGAAATAACACAATATCATTCGGGTATAAACTCCTGGAAAAACCCAAGATGGGAAAACTGGTGCAGCAATGAGAAATTATTTTATTCAGAAAAATATGGAGCTATTACAAATCAGAAAATCAATTTCCAGCCAACAATGGTGAAACTGAAACACACAGAAATGTTGAAAAAAACCTGACTAAGTGGCACAGATCCCAAGGCAGCTTGCTACTGCAGTTGTATGGCATGTACGGCCTACTGTACGGATCCATACGAACTGTACGGATTGTTGTACGATCTTCCTGTTGGGTGGATGCCTTTGCCCTGTCACTGCTTCTCTCTCTTCCTTCCGTGTTGCACTTCTTTGCTTCATTGCTCCTCCGTTTTCTTCTCCAAAAAATTCTCTCTCACGAATCTGCTCTCTCAATCTTTGTCGGAATGAATGTGTGTTGTGTCCTCTCCACCAATTGATTTTCCTTTTATAATTATTGGCTAGGCGAAAAACCTAATCTCACTATGAATCTACGGATGTGATTCTCTGGTGAGATCAATGGCTAAGATTAAATCAACCATTATCTTTATTATTTCTCACTTTAATATTTTTAAATAAATATATTCCAATATTAAATAAAATCAAGTTTAATCAATTTTCACAAATTGATTAATTACAATTGGTTTCCAAACTTGGATCTTCCACATGCAAGGACACATGCATGCAGAAGACCTTCCTCAATTGTCATAATCTAACAAGAAACACCATTTAATTCTTTAGATATATACCACTCTCCTTGCCTCATTTCCATTCCCATCTTTGAAAAAGAGTCCGCATCACCATTCCTTTCCCTAAATATGTGTGAAAAGTAAACCTTCAAAAAATACCTTTTCACTCTTAACACTTCATCCAGTAAAGGTTGTAAATAAATATTTAAACAATTTTCCCCTCTGTGTACCAAATCTTTGACTAGTTTCGAATCTCTGAAAACTTGTAGGCGAATAATATTATTTTCAATTGCAAGAGATAGTAACAATCTGAGAGTGTTTAACTCTACATAGTTATTTTTCCTAGCTCCTAATTCCGATATGAAGGTGATTTTCTTGTCTTTTGAAAGATGCAAAACACCTCCTGTGCTTGACTTATCCTTATTAGATTTATCTGCTCCATAAAAATAAGACCATGGAGTCTCCTTATTGATTTCTTCTTGCTTGATTTGTCTTTTCAAAAATACCTTGTTTATATGAGGATAACTATTGATAATGGCTATATTACGACTGGCACAAAGAAGTGGAGAGATCACTATCCCTTCAAATAATAATTGATTCTTGGGAATCCACACTTGCCAACCTATTATAAGAACTGCATACTTTTATATACATTAAACCTAGGGTTTAAACACAAGTTCTTAAGACAATTTTGCACTGAATCCCCTTTCCAAGAACGCCTCTGCTTTAACAAAGTACTTGAATCCATCTATACATGTTTAACATATAAACAATCAACTAACACATGATAGTTAGTCTCTTCATCATTTTTACATAGAATACACCATCTAGGACCTGTAAAGTTCCTTATCTGTAATTTTTCCCACATGAGATATTTATCCATTAGGAAGAACCACATAAGGATTTAATATTTAGGACAATTAAATTTTCAGGCACTTCTCCACCACTAGGATGGATCCTATGTATGGGTATGGTTTATCAGAGATAAATAACCCATTTTTGGAGTATAATTGTCGTGAGGATTTATTGCCCAAACCAATTGGTCCTTCTACTGGTTAAGACATATACGGAAAGTCAAAATTTTCTTGATATATGATTTCCATTTGAGTTCATCTTCACCTCTAAAACCTAATAAATCAACATTCCTCCAACCTTCTCTTAATATTGTAAAAGAATTATAAACCAACAATTGATTTAAAGTAAAAATAAAGTTTGAATCTAAGCTGCATTACCATACTGAAAGGCAAGGAATGAGATTTTTCACTTCCTACCCATGAATCTTCTCCAACCTTGACACTTCTTTCATTACATATTTTCCAAGTAAGGTCTCTCCTAATCACTTCAAAATCTAGTACGACTACTTTCCAGCACACTAAAACACTTCGAATGGATTTTTGGGGATTTCTATTCCATTCTAACATAATAACAGGAAGTATGTATTTCTGAACAATCACCTCTTTCCATAAACCAGTACCTAAGATCAGTCTCCAAACTGATTTAGCTACAAGAGACTTAGAAAATTTTGGTAAAACCTTAATACACCATCCACCTAAAAATTTAGGTAAAGCAAGCAATTTCCATCTGATCCAAACAGTCTCGTTTTGCTTTGACTTACTTACCCCAAAAAATTGGAACATTAATTTCCTTATAGCTTCAAGAATTCCTCGAGGAACCCATGCCAAAATCATCTAGTAGACTGGCATTGCCTCAATCACTTATTTAACAAGAACTAGTCTTCTTGCTTTGGATAGCCAACGAGAGGACCAATTGGAGATCATTCTTTCACATTTAGCAATAAGTCATTCCCAATATTTCTTAAGATATGATACAGGTTTGAGTCTGAATCCCAAATAGAAAATTCCTTGATCAAGTTCAAAGTTAATGAAATTAAATAGTCTTTACATAAGAGTCTTGACCTCCCCATCTACTCCTTCCTCAGAAATCAAAGACTTAAATTCACATTCACTTCCATACCCATTGCTGAGAAAAATAGCTTTAGAATAATAGACAGGTTCTCCAATTATCTGCATGATCCATCACAAAAAATTAAAACATCACAAACAAACAAAATATGGAAAAGTAAGAAATGCCCAACAATATTAACTCCTTTGAATCTTCCTTTGACTTTAGCTTCCATTATATCTTTTCTTAATCCCTCTGCCACTAGAAGGAACAAGAGTGGGTCAAATGGACATCCTTGATGAATACCACAAGTTTATTTGAAAAAAATTGAAGCTGCACCATTGACTAGGATAGAGAAGGATACTGAAGAGATACATGCCATAACTCACCGTATAAAATCCAATCAGAAAACAAGTTGTATCATTGCGATTTTTAGATAATCCAAACTTACCCTATCATACGCCTTTGACAGGTCCATTTTAATAACCATAGCCTTCAAGTTTTTTGTCGTTATAAAATGTAACCCTTCCTGTGCCAATCCAATTGCATCATGGATCTTCCTTCCAGGAAAAATCCAAATTGCTCTTGAGAGATGCATGTTCACTATATTGGCTTTATTCTTCTTTATATAACCTTAGATATTATCTTGTATATTGAGTTGCATAGAGAAATTGTGTGAAATTCATTAAAAGATTCTATTTATCATACTTCGGAATTAAAGCTATGAAAGTGACATTAAAAGTTGTCAGGATTTTCCCTTATTTCCTTGAGTCCTCAATAAATATAAGAATATCGTGCCCAAAAATATCAAGTAAACCACTAAACAATTTAGCTACAAAACCATCTGTCACATCCCCGATCCCCTCAGTTCCCTTTGAGTGATGGGGGAACAAGACTGATAATTTTTTTTTCAAAACTTATCCGCAACACTACTCTTTTTACACAGCCGCAATTGCTTCGGTCCACAATTCTGCAATCCGCAAATCAGAAGTCGGAAGGGAAGAACGCTCAAATCACAACGTCGAAGAAAACCTTCCCGATTTCCGCAATCCACAATCCGGGATTCAGAAAGTCAGAACTCCAAACACGGAATCGAAGAACACTTCCCCGACTTTCTCAATCCGCAATGCGGGATTCGGAAAGTTGGAACACCAAACACGACGTCAAAGAAAAATATCCCCGACTTCCGCAATCCGCAATGCGGGATTCAGAAAGTCCGAACGCCGAATATCCAATCCGGGAAATTTACTTATCCGACTTCCGCAATCCATAATCCCCGTTGTGGAACTTGGAAGTTGGGACCTCAAATTCACGAGTCCAGGAAAAATCACTTGTCTGAATTCTGCAACTCGCAATACGCCTTGCGAAAGTCGGAAGTCGGAAACTCAGTTCACAAATACGGGGAAAAATCACCTCCCGACTCCCACAATCCACAATCCACCTTGCAGATTCAGAAAGTCGGGTCCAAAAGTATAAATTCGAAGGTTTGATCCTCTGACCTCCGCAATCCACAATCCGCATTGCGGGTGTGGAGGGTCGGGATCACATACCCCTGCTACTGCCAACTTCCCAGGTGGATAACTTCTTCATCCTTAGACCATTTTGGGAAAACTCGGTACCGTTGGAAATATCTTAGGGAGATATATGCAATCATGTGGACCCCTTCCACACTTGAGGACTCTGACCTTGCCTCTTTTCCAACTAGAAAGCTTCCCCGAATTCCATCAAAACCTCTTTACCCTTCTGTAAGGAGTTATGGTTGCATTCTGTCATGGATTCCCCCTTCATCTGACCCACAAAGGGATCATGAAACACAACAGGGGTTGTCTATTTCTTTTCCCCAATTCGAAGTGATGCAATGCAGTCCATTTAGAAGTGTGTGCAATGCATAAAAAACATGTATAGTGGAACTAAATCTAGCCCATGCATCTACAACATGCAATACTAGCAGCACATTTAACACAAGTAAATGGTGAAGAGATCAGACATGAATCAACCTCATACTCAGGCTTATACACATAATTTCTATTGGTTTATTACATATGATCAATCCATTCAAATTAATTTGAAATAACAAATGAACACAACATAGGAATTAGTATCATTGAGAACCACAGAAAACACTTATCTTGTAAGATGAAAATGCCCAAGCAACTGGCTATGTGAGAGCAACGTTCCACCCAACCATAGGTATCTGTCCATCCTATACTCTTTCAGATGAGATACCACCCCCGAGTTGGGTTGTGTATCCACTAAGGAGGGATAAACAAACTCACTCACAACCATGGATTCACACAAATAGTCATGCTAATCCAACATACAGTTGGGTTTATCAAGCATGCAAGGGACAAGGAGGAGGATTCTAATCCAGTGATCTCAACCACAGAGATATAGGCCTCTCAATTCACACTCAGGAAGTCTTGGCACACACAATACCTACCACACCTAACACAAGGAAGTATTCCCTTCACTGCTACACAGTCCCTCGGGCCATACCTTCCCTCTAGTGCTCTTCAGGGTGGGCATAGAAAGGTCCAAGCTGTTGGATCCTTGAGACTCTAGCCTTCACTAGTTTTATCAAGAAACCCTACCTTCTCTCCAATTCTTCTATTATTTCCACTTGGATTTTCTCACTTTCTTTGGCCAAACAACACTATCCCGTAGTTGGGTTCTCGGCCACCAAAACAGGGTTTTCTTCATGGTCTTCTGAGGATTTCATGCGTTGCAATTTTGTCCTAGGGTTAATAAAGATGGATCCCCTACTGGATTGAATCTCCCACACAAATTTTTGGGCAAGTTCGGCACTAAAAAATCAGTGTTTTCATAGAATCACAATTTCTCTTCCCTCCGCTACTCTGCTCTCTCTTCTGCATTTACAAATTTGGGTGCTTCTGCCTAATGGAATGAGGATCGGGGAATAAGAATTCCCAGGAGATGAGTGGCTTGTGGGACAAGGAAAACAAAGTCCCATATACTGCCATTTGAATTTTGATTTTTCCCACACTCCATCGACTTCATAAATAGTTTCTTCAACCATCTTCTGTAGTAGAATTAAATGTTAGCAAGGAAGGTCAAAGGGTTCTAAGGGTGACATTTGGCAGTCTATGGTCCAATCCCACAACCCCCTCACCTCTCCCTAGTGGATACACATGGCCCTCTCTTATTAGTTGCCTCCATAGCCAGTTTTCTTGGTATTTTTATTTCAATATTAATATTTACATCATTTTCAATGTCCCATGGCTTGATAGAACATGGATAACAAAATATAAACTACTTGACTTTACATAAAAACCTAGAGCTCCAAGCTAGGAAAACATACATCGCATGTATACAATATTTACATTGAAATCCAAATATGTTCTGAGGGTCAAAATGGGGACATTACATTTCCCTCCCCCTTAGAACAACACCGTCCTCGGTTTTCTCAAAATGGAACAAAAATGGGAATGTCTCTCTCATGGTATCCTCCATCTTCCATGTATCCTCATCGAGACTAAGGTGCTTCCATTGCACCTTCACCTGTCCAATAGCTCGGTTCCAAAGCAATGTGACCTTCTTGTCCAGGATGTGCATAGGCTCCACTTGGAACTCTCCCTCGGGTTCCACCTATATCGCATTACAAATAAATTATGTGATTAGGATCATGTACATATTTCTTAAGCAAAGAAACATGGAAAACATTATGAGCTCTCATGTTAGCAGGAAATGCAATCCTATATCCAACTGGTCGTATCCAATCAAGGACTTCAAATGGTCGACAATATCTTAGTGCCAACTTGGCATAACTCCCTAAATTTAGGGAACTTTTCCTTTGTTTCACTCTCAAATAGACATGGTCCCCAATCTCAAATTCCTTATGCACTCTTTTCAAATATGCATAACTCTTCTACATGTCCTGAGCTGCCTTTAAATTTTGTCTGATTTTAACAATTTCTTGTTCCATTTCCTTGATCATCTTTGGTCCAAGCACTACCCTATTCACCGGACTATCCCAACTCACTAGAGTTTTTCATCCTTTTCCATACAATACTTCAAAAGGACTCATCTCCAATGATGCATGATGTCCATTATTGTATGCAAATTCTACCAAATGTAGGTAGTCCTCCCACTTGGATGGTTTGTCCATCACATACATCCTCAACATGTCTTCAAGAATTTGATTCACCCTCTCAGTTTGACCATCTGTTTGAGGATGATATGTTGTACTAAAGTTCAATTGAGATCCCAATTCTTGAAATAGTCCCTTCCAAAAATTGGATGTGAACTTTACATCTCGTTCTGAAAATATTGATTTGATCAATCCATGCAATCTGAATATCTCTTTCATGAAAATATTGGCTATGTCACTTTCCTTATGAGTTGACTAGACTGGAATAAAGTGAGCTACCTTTGATATCTTTTCCACCACTACCATAATTTAATCATGTTTCCTCACTATCATAGGAAAACCTCTTATAAAATCCATAGAAATTACTTCCCGCTTCCATTTTGGAATGGGAAAAGGATGCAATAATCATGTTGGATGTTGATGTTTTGCCTTGAATTGTTGGCATTTTTTACACCTAGCAATGTATTCTGCTATGTCCTTCTTCATCCCATGCCAAAATTAATGCCTTCCTGCTATTTTGATTGTCTTTTGATATCCTGGATTTCCAGAGTATGGAATTTGATGTATTTCATCCATCACTAGCTTCTTTAAATCTGCACAATCTAGAATATACAGTCTAGTACCCAGATACAGGAGAATATCATCTTCACCAAGTTGATATCCTGGACACCTTTCATCTACATTTCCCTGCTGTTCTCTTTGATTTGAAGGTAAGTTCCATCATTGGTTTGGGCTTCAAGAACTCTTACCTTCAAATCTGATTTGCACATACTTAATGCCGCAACATAAAACTTTTTGCTGAGAGCATCTGCAACCCGATTCTCTTTCCCTTTTACATGCTTAATTTCAAAATCAAATTCACAGAGAAATTCCATCCATCTTGCTTGCCTAGCATCCAATTTTGGATGTTCAAACAAATACTTCAAGCTCATGTGGTCTGTCCTAATCTCAAAACTCCTTTCCAACAAATAATGTCTCTGCATCTTGAGAGCATGTCCTATGGCTGCTAGTTCTAAATCATGTGTGGCATAATTCTTTTCATGCTCTTTTAATTTCCTTGACTCATAGAAAATCACAAATCCTCCTTGCATGAGCACTCCACCTAGCCCTTCAATGCAAACATCTGTGCACACTACAAAATCCTTCCTTGGATTTGCAATCTTCAAAACAGGAGCATTGGTAAGCAACTTCTTTAACTATTGAAAACTTCTCTCACATTTTTCAGACCATACAAACTTAATATTCTTCCTCTGCAATGATGTAATTGGATGAGCTATCTTGGAGAATACTTCAATGAACCTTCTATAATATCCTGCAAGACCCATAAAATATATAACATCTGAAACATTCTTTAGAGTAGGCCAATCCATTATGACTTCAATCTTTTCTGGATCCACTGCGATTCCCTCTTCTGAAATGACATGACCCAAATATTGTACCTTGCTTTGATAGAAATCACACTTGATCAGCTTCGCATATAGTTGGCGTTCTCTAAGGACTTGCAAAAAAATCCTTAGATGTTCATCATGCTCTTCTTCATTCCTTGAATAAACAAGAATGTCATCCAAGAAAACTATCACAAACTTATCCAAATACTTGTTGAAGACACTATTCATGAGACACATGAATGTAGCAGGTGCATTGGTAAGACCAAATGGCACCACTGTGAACTCATAATGACCATATCTTGTCTTGAAAGTTGTCTTGTGAATGTATTCTTCTTTTATCCTCACATGATGATAGCCAGAACTTAAGTCAATCTTTGAAAACATTCTAGCTTCCTTCATTTGATCAAACAAATCATCAATTATTGGAAATGGATACCTATTGTTGATTGTCACTTTATTGAGTTGTTTGTAATCAATAAATAGCCTTACAGTCACATACTTTTTCTTGACAAATAATGTTGGTGCTCCCCAAGGAGATACACTAGGCCTAATATACTTCTTGTCCATTAATTCTCGTAGATGCATCTTTAACTCTACCAACTCTAGTGTGCTCATTCTATAAGGAGCTTTGGAAATTGGTGCTGCTACTAGAACAAGATCAATGGTAAAATCAATATCTCTCTTAGGTGCCATCCCAGGCACTTCATCTGGAAACACATCTTTGAACTCTTGCAACAACTCGAAGCCTTCTAACCTTGGCCCATTGTCCTCTGATGAATCTAATATGTGAACTGCATATAATTGGAAACCCTTTTTATAAAACTTTTTCAACTGTAGGGCTGAAATATGTCTTACTGAAACTTGTTTGGGAATTCCCTTTACCAATATGGGTCTACCCTTTTCATCAATGCATTCAAGTACATTTTCATAACAATCTATCTTGGATCCCTTTCCAACCAATACATGACAATTAGGGCATCATAAGATCCTAATGGTAGGACATTCAAATTTACATTTGTGAGTAGTCCATTCAACTCCATGGGTCATTTCATCACTACCTCGGTCACTTTTCTCTTGGTCCCTATGGCTAATTGAACTAGCCAAGACTCACTGTGCTTCATTTTTCTAAGAGAACAACCTTCAACCACCTTTGGAGAAACATAACTATGAGTAGATCCTGGGTCAATCAAAACAAAAATGGATTGCTTAGAAATCTTACCTTCAACTTCCACCATTGTTGATTGATGGTCTGCTTGATGATTATCCAATGCTGCATAGATTCCAGGTGTTTCCCTTGCCATATCCTCCACTGTAGCTTCTCCTTCTAAGTTGTGCAAACTTTGGGGATTCTCCATCCGATGTGAAAATTCTCTAAGCACGTGGTTTCCTCCACATCCCCAACACTGAAGTGGCCATTTTGGTGCTCTTTCTGCTACCACTACTAGCTTGCTCCCACTTCTTTCTTGATGGCCCTATGGAAAATCTCTTGGCTGAATTTTGAATGGTGGCTTGAATCCACTTTTCCTTTGATCAAACCTCCCATTTATCTTTCATTTCCATGTTGGGAAGACCTCGATTTTTCCTTTGCTCTGCTCATAACAATGCAATGCCATTCTAATGGCTTCATCAAGACTTGGTGGATTAACAAATTCAATCCCATCTCTGAAATTCTGAGGTAGACTACCAATGAAACATTGGATCTTAACCCTCTCATCCTTGATATAGTCCACATACCTCAACAATTCCAAAAAATTATGGACATACTCATCCACAGATTTATGTCCCAACCTGATTTCATTGAACTCTTTCTTCTTGTTGTCATAATACCTAGCTGATAGGTATTTTTACTTGAAATACCTGCTAAATCTCTCCCAATTGATCCTTCTTTCACTGATTCCTTTCACTTGCATGAGGTGCTCCTACCAAATTGAAGCTATTCCACTTAGATTGTAAATGGAAATTTTGGCCTTTTCATTTCCTAAGTAGTCATGAATACTGAAGTATTTCTTCATCCCAACAATCCATGCCTCTACCTCTTGGCTAGTCTTACTTTCTCCATCAAATGTGGGAGGCCTTTCCTTCCTAAATTATCCCTGTGGCATTCCTATGGATCTATTTCTTCCTTCGAATATGCTAAAAGTATGCCTTGGACTTCTTCTAGGGCCTCTTGAGTCACACGACTGTTAAATTTTTAGAATTTACTTCAATCTGATATAGGATCTTAACTGAGAGAACAACATGTACAACATATCAATCATGGAGACAATAATGCAAGCACACAAGAGACACAAAGATTTACTTGGGGAAAACCATAAAGGTGAAAAACCCCAATAACTTCCTTAGAGATATATAGAGCAATGATATAATCCAACCATAAGAGATAGACATATCCAAGCAGCAGAACCTCCTCCTCCATAAGTGTGCCACTCCTCCTTGAGTGCATGAGTGAGAAGTGAGTGATCAAATAGAGTGCCTCCCGCACTCTATTTATACTTGACTTGACTTGCCTTTTACATAAATCATGTAGGCTCGAACTTAACCACATAACATAATGCTGATTGGGCCGACCCCCAATAGGGTGGTCTAATAACCCTTTGACCCACATGACTTATACAGGGCCGACCCCAACAAGGTGGTCTAATAACCCATCAAGTATAAGTTACGACATTTACAATATAAATGACGACACTTCCGTATAGAGGAATAATACCATCTCTATAGGAGTACATACAACATACATATATGAAATACATTCCGAAGTTACATATACATCAACACTCCCTCTTAACTAGGAAGGTATTTCCCAGCACAGGTCTTCTAGCACAAGTCATCTTCTCTGGATCATCGTCACTGCTACTGTTATCTCAATCAATCTATGAATCTACTCGTCATAGGAAGTTCTACAGAGCCAATCCTTTTTCATACTGGATGTAGGCCCACCACCTGCAGGTCTTCGTCATCACTGGCCATATTGTGGAATCCTCAAGACTTATTACATGCATCACAAAACCTGGCTGCAGCATTCCAGGCTATTACGAGCACACAGCTCTACCTGTAGGATCTCCCAGGAGCACATTACATGTGACCCATCACAAAACATGGCTGAAGCATCCCAGGCTGTTACGAGCACACGGCTCTACCTGTCGGATCTCCCAGGAGCACATTACATGTGATCTCACCACAAAACCTGGTTGAAGCATCCCAAGCTATTACAAGCACACAGCTCTACCTGTCGGATCTCCTAGGAGCACATTACATGTGGTCCACCACAAAACCTGGCTGAACCATCTGAGGCCTTTTTCATCCTGTCCAGATCTCCCAGGAGAAAATTACATGTGGTCATGGAAAAACCTGGCTGAAGCATCTGAGGCCTTTTTCATCCTGTCCAGATCTCCCAGGAGCAAATTACATCCCATAGGACAAAACCTCAAAAGAGCATCTGCCAGATATCCCAGGGCAACGAATTACATGCCATAGGAAAAACCTCAAAAGACTATCTGTAGATCTCCCAGGGCACAAATTATATGTCCTCCCAAGCAAAACCTCGAAAGAGCATTTGCCAGATGTCCCAGGGCATCGAATTACATGCCATAGGAAAAACCTCGAAAGACCATCTGCAAATCTCCCAGGGCACAAATTACATGCTTACCTGCACAACCTGATCCACGACCACAAAGTATCATCTGATACTCACCATACATCATCCTGATGTACACATGATCATCCTGATCATCATCACTGCAACATCCTGCTGCATGTCATCTGGAGAAGCTCGTCATCCATGATCACCCTGATCATACAATGCATCCATCTAATGCACACCAAGTATCTACCTAATACATATCATCATACATAGTGTATTCACCTAATACATAGATACATGATCCACACAATGTATCCATCAACATACATGAATCTACCTAATCATACCTGATACATATCAATATACATAGTGTATCCACCTGATACATAGATACATGATCCACACAATGTATCCATCAACATACATGATCTACCTGATCATACAATGTATCCACCTGATACATATACAGATACATGGTCCAAGCATCCAACATGATGCATATACAAAAATACATACACATGATCCAACCGATCATATCCAGCATCCAACATGATGCGTACATACATATAAATGATCCAACTGATCATATCCACCATCCAACATGATGCGTTCATACATACATAAAAATGATCCAACTGATCATATCCAGCAGAAACCAGAACATCATCCTGATGTTCATCATCCAGCGCTTACATCCACAGCCATGTGAAGGATCCTCCTTCCAACATGCTTGGAATGGCTTCAACAAATGTGTCCATCACTTCTTCCTCGAAGTGTCCTTGATCTGAAGAACGCCAAGCCTCTCTCTGAAGTACTCGAACTTCACCCTGGCTAGTGGCTTCGTCAGCATATCTGCAATCTGCTCATCCGTCTCAACATACAGGATCTTCACGGCTCCTCTCTGCACCATATCCCTAATATAGTGATATTTGATCTCTATGTGTTTCGACCTGTCATGAAACACTAGGTTCTCAGACAGCTTCACACAACTCTGGTTATCACAGAAGATACCAGTAGCATCCAACGGGAGATCAAATAACTCAGACAGTAGCTTCTGTAGCCATACTGCCTCACAACTAGCTGAACAGGCTGCAACATACTCTGACTCAGCTGTACTCAGTGCTACACAGGATTGCTTCCTGCTAAACCAAGAGATCACACCTGATCCCATACTGAAGCAATATCTAGATGTGCTCTTCCTATCTGCAACACTGCCATCCCAATCTGAATCAACATAACCCTGCAGGTTAAGCTTTTGATTTGCTACATACTTGAGCCCATAATCCACTGTACCCTTCAGGTACCTTAGAACATGCTTTACAGCAATCAGGTGAACACTCCTCGGATCTGTCAGGAACTGACTCAATGTGTTCACAGCAAAGCAAATATCTGGTCTCGTGTTCGTCAGGTACATCAAGGACCCAATCATCTGACGATGCATAGAGACATCAACAGGCTCAGATGAAGCATCACAAAGAAGCTTCAGATTCGATGCCATAGGTGTGGCCATGGCCTTGCAATCCATCATCCCGAACCTCTTCAGGATCTCTACTGCATACTTCCCTTGTCCGAGGAAGATTCCATCTGCACTCAGCCACACCTCCATGCCAAAAACAAATAGTGCATCATCCCCAAGTTCTTCATCTCGAACTCAGCAGCAAGCTTCCGCTGCGTGTCGGTAATCAATCTATCTTCACCTGTAACAAATAGGTTATCCGCATACAAAAGTAGTATCACTGGATTGCCTTCCTCAACCTGGTAGAAAAGGTTGGAACCCACTTTACTCTTGGTAAAGACCAAACTGGATAGAAAGATGCCTATCCTACTATTAGGTGAGTTATATGTTGTAATAATTACGTTGCAGTACAGTTGCCCAACTATTTACTTGTCAATCCGGGGTACGTAAACTGACGAAGCACGTGCACTGTTTGTGCAGGACTGAAGTAGATCTAATCTAACTTAATCTAATTTGCTGAAATCAAATTAATCTAGGAAAGCATGGAAACACTAACTAGGAAATCATTGAAATTGCGTAAGAGAAATACAACATGTGAAGAGTTAACAACAATGACATAAGTGAGCTCACATCTATAAATCCATAATCAAATGGCAAACATGAAAGTATAACAATGGAAGCTTAAATCACATTAAGACTCTCAATTCAAAGACTAATCTAACAAGTACAAAATCCAATCCAATCCAACTTCATTACATCCCTTCTTACAAGCTTAATCTAACCTAATTCCAACCTAATGGAATGGAGAGAGAGCACTCTCCTTTATACATGAGAGTCCTTAAGAAAAAGATAAGAATGCATTAATTACAGATCCATTATTCTCTCAACTACTCTCAACCACTTTCCCATTATTACAAGATATGGTGCCTTCAAATCCTCCACATATCTCTCATGAATCCTAGATAAGATATGCCAACCAAATCTTCCATGATCTTCTCCTTAAGAATAGGCTTGAATAACTATCTCCTTTGGAATGGTGTAAGAGATATTTGAGAAGTCTCTTTGATTTAATCATTCACATATTAAAGCTCACACATAATTGAGATATATATATGAAAACATGTATATTTTCTAATATTTAATCATAAATTCACTCTTAATACTAAAATGAATAAAGTGGAAAATAATAATGTGAAACCCAAATGTATTTATGCAAATGATATGATGAAGGTTTAATAGGGCGATGAAATGTAAGGAATAGTGAAGGGAAAGGTGGATGAAAATACAACATTTATGAGTCCTAACATCCTCCCCAACTGAAGGTGTTGCATGTCCTCATGCAACCATGCATGGATCTTCTGAAGAACCTTTGGCATCTAAACTTTGGCTTTGATTGATGATGTCTTTTTAATGATGAATGTTTCCAAGATATGTGGGAGACATGAGTAACAGCTCATGAGTAACAGCTGGCATTTTCCTATGGTTGGTTCTTGTGTAACAACCATGAATATAAGAATGTTGGTTCTTGTGTTAACAACATTCATTTTTTTTTTTCGCTTGTTGTTATGATAATAATGGTAACCACACACTTCACTGGAAATCATAAGCTATCAATGTGCATAAGAGAGCATCACTGAGTATAAGAAAGCCATTTTTTCAATTTGGTATGAATCATGCCAATGTATATTAATGCATGAAGTAAAGTGCATCAGGGGATTGTTGGAAAAGAAATTTTTGGGAATGGTAAATGGGATGAAAATGGAATGATGATAAAGGAAAAAAATGTGGTGATTATGACAATAGTTCCCCCTCCCCAACTGAATTGGTTGCATGCCCTCATGCAACATAGTGTAGGTCATGGAAGGGAAAACGAAATGAAGTGTGGTGAGGGAATTTTCCAAAATATTCAAGTCAGCATAGAAGGAATTTCATGATCAAAGCTTAGAAAACAACATACCTCCACTCACCCAAAATGTAGATGAACTATGCAATAGAAATGTAGTTGTTGCGGCCGCTGGAGCAGAAAATCGTGACTAGTACTGTAGCTGCAACTACTGTAATGGCTGGCAGAAAGAATATGGGACTGCGACGGCTGGAAGATGGAAGGTGTCACTGCTGTAGGATCATGTGAAAGGAGACTGCTACTGTAGCAGTACTACTGTAACAACAAGTGCTGGAACGGCTAAAACAACAGCTGCCGGAACTGATGTAACTACTGGAACAGCAACTGCTGTAACGATGACTGCTGTAACAGCAACGGCTGGAAATGCAGCGATGGTCACTACTGAATCAGAGCATGTGAAGTGGAGAGATCTGAATTGGTGCTGATGAATCATGAAAATGTGGAACTGTCAAACTCTCATAGATGGATTCAAGTTGCTGGAACTGCTGAGGGAATCAGGAAAGAGTGTATAGTCTTCACCCGCTACAAACCCGATGGTACAATTCTAAGCATGGGAATGGATGTGTCGATGTCGAGCATGAAGAGAAATCACTAGATTACCGACCATTGATGAATGTCGTTAACCAGTGCGAGGCAACTCACCATTGATGTCAATGAGTGCCAAGGTACCCGAGTACATCTTGCGAAGTGCGAATGGATGTGCTGAGGTCGAGCCACTTGCAAGATCTGATGATCAAGGGACATTGATGTATTCCCATGATCGTCAGCGAGAGAACTTTCCATTAAGGCATGCAAGCCTCTAGGTACTCAAAATGGACTCTAGTCTATATCCCAGATAAGGTGCTGAAGTCGATGGGGCAAGACTGTTGAAAGGTGGGCCTTAAGGAATCCCACATCAATCAACGCGAGTTTTTACAAAAAAAGATTGGTAGGACTATAGAAAAGATCTCAGTAGCAACAATGCTTATGGAAAGGGAATGTAATTATGGAGAGGGAGCGGAATGGTTTTATTGGTGGGGAAAAAGATGAACTGAAAAATGGGGTAAATTGTATGCAATTCAGAAAAATAGGCATGTGTGAAGTCATGACAGATAAGGTAATGGAATATTGGACTCCAAAAGGGATGACTAATGTGATTTGAAGGAGAAATGTGGGTAAACAAATCATGACGCAATTGGTTTCTGTGTGACTGCAAATGTCATGAGATGTGCGATGAGAAGCAACTCCTTCAAGCTATCAACAAATCATGTTTTCTCTGATTTTTTTTTTTTTTCACTGCAGCATTAAAATTGATCGTCTGTGAATCTGAAAAGAAACTTAGTACCAATCTTGCATGAAAACTGTCAGAGTTTCAAAAATATAACATGCAGAAATAAGTATTAATGCGGCAAATTAAAAATAAAAGACATTGTTACCTGTTGTCGTTGCGCTTGCGCAGCTGTTCAATACACAGCTGTTCAATCCGCAGTTGTTCAATGCGCAGCTACACTACGCGTAGCTATTCAATGCGCATCTATACTCAAATGGTTGTTCAATGCGCAGCTATTCAAATGGCTGTTCAATACGCAGCTGTTCAACGCGCAGCTGTTCAATACGCAGTTGTTCAACACGCAGCTGTTCAATACGCAGCTGTTCAATACGCAGCTGTTCAATACACAGCTGTTCAACGTGCAGCTGCTCAACACGCAGCTATTCAATGCGCAGTTGTTCAATATGCAGCTGTTAAATGCGCAACTGTTCAATACGCAGCTAATCAATATGCAGTTGTTCAATATGCAACTGTTCAACGCGCAGCTGTTCAACATGCAGCTGTTCAATCAAAGCATGTGTCTTTGAAAATTTCTCGAAAATCATTTTTGCGTGAAATGTGATTGTCTCTGAAACCTGAAAAATGTGAGTACTACTCCTCCTGCAAATTTTGTGTGAGAGCATCGAAAAATATAGAATGCAGGAAAAATATGTGTTTAGAAAATCAAATTCAAATAAAATGAAATGCATTTTTACCTGGCGGTCGTGGCGAATCTAGTTTCTTCGTTGATTCCTGTATGAAGTGACTTGAGAAAAACAAATTAGCGTGAAGCATAAATAACCATGCATTTGTATTGTTTTCAGGAATGATAGAATGTCCATTTGCAATTTCTAATTTTTACAATGTTTTTTTAATTATTTTCTTATTTTTGTATTTCTGATCATGGTTTTTATAATTTTTATTGTTTTTATTTTTCTCACATCAAAGGAAAACGCATAAAGAAATTTAAAAACAAGCAAAAAGGTGTGTGTTTATCGATAGACTTCTTTCCTGGGAATTTTTGACAGAAAAAGATAGGCCGTTTATAATGGTAAGTTGTTGTCATTCAGCCCGAAAAAATTTGGTCAAATGAAGTGGACGATTCACAACCCAATTTTAGTAGATGCGTGAAGAATTGCAGGCAATTGAAACAGCCAAAAAAGGATTCGCAACAACCAAATTTGTAATTATTTGCGTTGTTTTTATTCATTTTAAACTTAGGAAAGAGCTTCAAATCTGAATGATTTTATTGTTTTGCAGATTTTCGGTTTGGCAACGTCCACCATTCAATGCTCTGATATTATGACGAATTGTCTGAAATTTTCTAAGGAAAGATCCCAGGAGCAGATTACCGTGAAAAGATAAGGATAGACAAATTAAATCGACTGCAAAGACGCGTTGGATGATAGTGCATGGCATTTGAAGTCGTAGAAATTTATGCTAGATTAGATTTGCCCATAATTTCCAGTTGGCTATCCCTGCTGGACTAAGAGTTTTGACGATCAGGATTCAAAATTCAGTTGAAGACAAATAATCGAAGATCTAGTTCCAAACAAATCCATACCGATTTCGAGATTTATTTTGGACAACCTAATGATTAGAGAAATTTTGATCCCTTATCCCTTTATGCTCTCATTCATAGTTTCCTGTCATATTCTTTTCTCTCACACGTTTTAATTGTTGTTTTATTCCGCTCATAGTTTTATTTAATTGTTTGCTGCAGAATTAATGTTTCATGTTTTGTTGCAGGCTTAGTTCCAGGCATCGACAGAACAAAAGCAAAAATATGGCATTGTTGTGACTCCAACCGACGAGAAGCTTATAGACGTGACACTATTGCAGCTGTTGTTTTAGCTCGGAGTTGCAGCCGTTTTTTTATTGATTTTATTTGCAGATCCAAGGATGGAGGCACAAAATTTTTATGTTTTCAGAAAATAAAAAAAAAAAAATAGAAGAACTTTAAAATTTTATTTCACAAACGTATTGAAAATTTATGAGTAAATGGAAACAAATTGTAGATGAAAAATAGATTAGGCAGTTTTTGTGTCATCGTCGATAATTAAAATTCTTCCTGAAATCAATTTTAGTCATCCTACTTTCTGATCCTCGCGATCGCACGAAGCGCGGAGGAGAGCATACTTATTCTAAAAAAAAAACTTGAAAACAATTCCCTACCTACACTATGCTAATTGGAATTTAAAAATTAATTACGTGTAAGCAAATTTCCAATGGAACCATGCACGTAAAAGTAACAGCAACATGTTCTCTTTCAAGTGCGTAAATAATAATAATCAGAAATATGTATAAACATGCAAAATTTGCTGAAACACTAAATTAACAAAATAAAAACTAAATGCGTCTAACCTGGTGTGTGCTTGAAACCATTGTTCGATAAGACTTTCATAAGCGCAATTCACCTCGCTCAGATCATGTTGCAGCTCCTCATTATCTTTCTCGATTTCCTGTTCTGATGCATAAGAATTCTCATTCATTGGTGGAGGAGTGATTAAGCTCTCGGCCGCTGTCAAGATCTCTTCCTCGTGAGAGGAGGAGATCCCAACTTTTGCAAGGATCTGAGTGAGTTGTTCCAAACTGATACTCATGGTTAAACCATATTGTAAAAGGGATTCTTACAGCACCCAAATCAAAATCTGAAAATCACTCTTGCTGAAAACAAAACACTCTTGCTGAAACACATGAAAACCCCTTCACAGTTGCAGAAATTGAAATTGCAAAAACATGCTTGCAGAAATTGAAATTTACGCTAAATTGCAGAAATTGAAATTTACACTAAATTGCAGAAATTGAAACACACTTGCAGAAATTGAAATTTACTCTAAATTGGAGAAATTGAGATTTACTCTAAATTGCAGAGATTGAAACACACCCTTCATGCCCTTACCCATATGTCACCTCAGAGTTAGGAGCATGAATAATCACACTAGCATAAAAAAAAAATTAATACCTCAATCCTTTGTGCTTCCCCGGCAACGGCGCCAAAATGTTAGGTGAGTTATATGTTGTAATAATTACGTTGCAGTACAGTTGCCCAACTATTTACTTGTCAATCCGAGGTACGTAAACTGACGAAGCACGTGCACTGTTTGTGCAGGACTGAAGTAGATCTAATCTAACTTAATCTAATTTGCTGAAATCAAATTAATCTAGGAAAGCATGGAAACACTAACTAGGAAAGCTTTGAAATTGCGTAAGAGAAATACAACATGTGAAGAGTTAACAACAATGACATAAGTGAGCTCACATCTATAAATCCATAATCAAATGGCAAACATGAAAGTATAACAATGGAAGCTTAAATCACATTAAGACTCTCAATTCAAAGACTAATCTAACAAGTACAAAATCCAATCCAATCCAACTTCATTACATCCCTTCTTACAAGCTTAATCTAACCTAATTCCAACCTAATGGAATGGAGAGAGAGCACTCTCCTTTATACATGAGAGTCCTTAAGAAAAAGATAAGAATGCATTAATTACAGATCCATTATTCTCTCAACTACTCTCAACCACTTTCCCATTATTACAAGATATGGTGCCTTCAAATCCTCCACATATCTCTCATGAATCCTAGATAAGATATGCCAACCAAATCTTCCATGATCTTCTCCTTAAGAATAGGCTTGGATAACTATCTCCTTTGGAATGGTGTAAGAGATATTTGAGAAGTCTCTTTGATTTAATCATTCACATATTAAAGCTCACACATAATTGAGATATATATATGAAAACATGTATATTTTCTAATATTTAATCATAAATTCACTCTTAATACTAAAATGAATAAAGTGGAAAATAATAATGTGAAACCCAAATGTATTTATGCAAATGATATGATGAAGGTTTAATAGGGCGATGAAATGTAAGGAATAGTGAAGGGAAAGGTGGATGAAAATACAACATTTATGAGTCCTAACATCCTCCCCAACTGAAGGTGTTGCATGTCCTCATGCAACCATGCATGGATCTTCTGAAGAACCTTTGGCATCTAAACTTTGGCTTTGATTGATGATGTCTTTTTAATGATGAATGTTTCCAAGATATGTGGGAGACATGAGTAACAGCTCATGAGTAACAGCTGGCATTTTCCTATGGTTGGTTCTTGTGTAACAACCATGAATATAAGAATGTTGGTTCTTGTGTTAACAACATTCATTTTTTTTTTTCGCTTGTTGTTATGATAATAATGGTAACCACACACTTCACTGGAAATCATAAGCTATCAATGTGCATAAGAGAGCATCACTGAGTATAAGAAAGCCATTTTTTCAATTTGGTATGAATCATGCCAATGTATATTAATGCATGAAGTAAAGTGCATCAGGGGATTGTTGGAAAAGAAATTTTTGGGAATGGTAAATGGGATGAAAATGGAATGATGATAAAGGAAAAAAATGTGGTGATTATGACAATAGTTCCCCCTCCCCAACTGAATTGGTTGCATGCCCTCATGCAACATAGTGTAGGTCATGGAAGGGAAAACGAAATGAAGTGTGGTGAGGGAATTTTCCAAAATATTCAAGTCAGCATAGAAGGAATTTCATGATCAAAGCTTAGAAAACAACATACCTCCACTCACCCAAAATGTAGATGAACTATGCAATAGAAATGTAGTTGTTGCGGCCGCTGGAGCAGAAAATCGTGACTAGTACTGTAGCTGCAACTACTGTAATGGCTGGCAGAAAGAATATGGGACTGCGACGGCTGGAAGATGGAAGGTGTCACTGCTGTAGGATCATGTGAAAGGAGACTGCTACTGTAGCAGTACTACTGTAACAACAAGTGCTGGAACGGCTAAAACAACAGCTGCCGGAACTGATGTAACTACTGGAACAGCAACTGCTGTAACGATGACTGCTGTAACAGCAACGGCTGGAAATGCAGCGATGGTCACTACTGAATCAGAGCATGTGAAGTGGAGAGATCTGAATTGGTGCTGATGAATCATGAAAATGTGGAACTGTCAAACTCTCATAGATGGATTCAAGTTGCTGGAACTGCTGAGGGAATCAGGAAAGAGTGTATAGTCTTCACCCGCTACAAACCCGATGGTACAATTCTAAGCATGGGAATGGATGTGTCGATGTCGAGCATGAAGAGAAATCACTAGATTACCGACCATTGATGAATGTCGTTAACCAGTGCGAGGCAACTCACCATTGATGTCAATGAGTGCCAAGGTACCCGAGTACATCTTGCGAAGTGCGAATGGATGTGCTGAGGTCGAGCCACTTGCAAGATCTGATGATCAAGGGACATTGATGTATTCCCATGATCGTCAGCGAGAGAACTTTCCATTAAGGCATGCAAGCCTCTAGGTACTCAAAATGGACTCTAGTCTATATCCCAGATAAGGTGCTGAAGTCGATGGGGCAAGACTGTTGAAAGGTGGGCCTTAAGGAATCCCACATCAATCAACGCGAGTTTTTACAAAAAAAGATTGGTAGGACTATAGAAAAGATCTCAGTAGCAACAATGCTTATGGAAAGGGAATGTAATTATGGAGAGGGAGCGGAATGGTTTTATTGGTGGGGAAAAAGATGAACTGAAAAATGGGGTAAATTGTATGCAATTCAGAAAAATAGGCATGTGTGAAGTCATGACAGATAAGGTAATGGAATATTGGACTCCAAAAGGGATGACTAATGTGATTTGAAGGAGAAATGTGGGTAAACAAATCATGACGCAATTGGTTTCTGTGTGACTGCAAATGTCATGAGATGTGCGATGAGAAGCAACTCCTTCAAGCTATCAACAAATCATGTTTTCTCTGATTTTTTTTTTTTTTCACTGCAGCATTAAAATTGATCGTCTGTGAATCTGAAAAGAAACTTAGTACCAATCTTGCATGAAAACTGTCAGAGTTTCAAAAATATAACATGCAGAAATAAGTATTAATGCGGCAAATTAAAAATAAAAGACATTGTTACCTGTTGCCGTTGCGCTTGCGCAGCTGTTCAATACACAGCTGTTCAATCCGCAGTTGTTCAATGCGCAGCTACACTACGCGTAGCTATTCAATGCGCATCTATACTCAAATGGTTGTTCAATGCGCAGCTATTCAAATGGCTGTTCAATACGCAGCTGTTCAACGCGCAGCTGTTCAATACGCAGTTGTTCAACACGCAGCTGTTCAATACGCAGCTGTTCAATACGCAGCTGTTCAATACACAGCTGTTCAACGTGCAGCTGCTCAACACGCAGCTATTCAATGCGCAGTTGTTCAATATGCAGCTGTTAAATGCGCAACTGTTCAATACGCAGCTAATCAATATGCAGTTGTTCAATATGCAACTGTTCAACGCGCAGCTGTTCAACATGCAGCTGTTCAATCAAAGCATGTGTCTTTGAAAATTTCTCGAAAATCATTTTTGCGTGAAATGTGATTGTCTCTGAAACCTGAAAAATGTGAGTACTACTCCTCCTGCAAATTTTGTGTGAGAGCATCGAAAAATATAGAATGCAGGAAAAATATGTGTTTAGAAAATCAAATTCAAATAAAATGAAATGCATTTTTACCTGGCGGTCGTGGCGAATCTAGTTTCTTCGTTGATTCCTGTATGAAGTGACTTGAGAAAAACAAATTAGCGTGAAGCATAAATAACCATGCATTTGTATTGTTTTCAGGAATGATAGAATGTCCATTTGCAATTTCTAATTTTTACAATGTTTTTTTAATTATTTTCTTATTTTTGTATTTCTGATCATGGTTTTTATAATTTTTATTGTTTTTATTTTTCTCACATCAAAGGAAAACGCATAAAGAAATTTAAAAACAAGCAAAAAGGTGTGTGTTTATCGATAGACTTCTTTCCTGGGAATTTTTGACAGAAAAAGATAGGCCGTTTATAATGGTAAGTTGTTGTCATTCAGCCCGAAAAAATTTGGTCAAATGAAGTGGACGATTCACAACCCAATTTTAGTAGATGCGTGAAGAATTGCAGGCAATTGAAACAGCCAAAAAAGGATTCGCAACAACCAAATTTGTAATTATTTGCGTTGTTTTTATTCATTTTAAACTTAGGAAAGAGCTTCAAATCTGAATGATTTTATTGTTTTGCAGATTTTCGGTTTGGCAACGTCCACCATTCAATGCTCTGATATTATGACGAATTGTCTGAAATTTTCTAAGGAAAGATCCCAGGAGCAGATTACCGTGAAAAGATAAGGATAGACAAATTAAATCGACTGCAAAGACGCGTTGGATGATAGTGCATGGCATTTGAAGTCGTAGAAATTTATGCTAGATTAGATTTGCCCATAATTTCCAGTTGGCTATCCCTGCTGGACTAAGAGTTTTGACGATCAGGATTCAAAATTCAGTTGAAGACAAATAATCGAAGATCTAGTTCCAAACAAATCCATACCGATTTCGAGATTTATTTTGGACAACCTAATGATTAGAGAAATTTTGATCCCTTATCCCTTTATGCTCTCATTCATAGTTTCCTGTCATATTCTTTTCTCTCACACGTTTTAATTGTTGTTTTATTCCGCTCATAGTTTTATTTAATTGTTTGCTGCAGAATTAATGTTTCATGTTTTGTTGCAGGCTTAGTTCCAGGCATCGACAGAACAAAAGCAAAAATATGGCATTGTTGTGACTCCAACCGACGAGAAGCTTATAGACGTGACACTATTGCAGCTGTTGTTTTAGCTCGGAGTTGCAGCCGTTTTTTTATTGATTTTATTTGCAGATCCAAGGATGGAGGCACAAAATTTTTATGTTTTCAGAAAATCAAAAAAAAAAAATAGAAGAACTTTAAAATTTTATTTCACAAACGTATTGAAAATTTATGAGTAAATGGAAACAAATTGTAGATGAAAAATAGATTAGGCAGTTTTTGTGTCATCGTCGATAATTAAAATTCTTCCTGAAATCAATTTTAGTCATCCTACTTTCTGATCCTCGCGATCGCACGAAGCGCGGAGGAGAGCATACTTATTCTAAAAAAAAAACTTGAAAACAATTCCCTACCTACACTATGCTAATTGGAATTTAAAAATTAATTACGTGTAAGCAAATTTCCAATGGAACCATGCACGTAAAAGTAACAGCAACATGTTCTCTTTCAAGTGCGTAAATAATAATAATCAGAAATATGTATAAACATGCAAAATTTGCTGAAACACTAAATTAACAAAATAAAAACTAAATGCGTCTAACCTGGTGTGTGCTTGAAACCATTGTTCGATAAGACTTTCATAAGCGCAATTCACCTCGCTCAGATCATGTTGCAGCTCCTCATTATCTTTCTCGATTTCCTGTTCTGATGCATAAGAATTCTCATTCATTGGTGGAGGAGTGATTAAGCTCTCGGCCGCTGTCAAGATCTCTTCCTCGTGAGAGGAGGAGATCCCAACTTTTGCAAGGATCTGAGTGAGTTGTTCCAAACTGATACTCATGGTTAAACCATATTGTAAAAGGGATTCTTACAGCACCCAAATCAAAATCTGAAAATCACTCTTGCTGAAAACAAAACACTCTTGCTGAAACACATGAAAACCCCTTCACAGTTGCAGAAATTGAAATTGCAAAAACATGCTTGCAGAAATTGAAATTTACGCTAAATTGCAGAAATTGAAATTTACACTAAATTGCAGAAATTGAAACACACTTGCAGAAATTGAAATTTACTCTAAATTGGAGAAATTGAGATTTACTCTAAATTGCAGAGATTGAAACACACCCTTCATGCCCTTACCCATATGTCACCTCAGAGTTAGGAGCATGAATAATCACACTAGCATAAAAAAAAAATTAATACCTCAATCCTTTGTGCTTCCCCGGCAACGGCGCCAAAATGTTAGGTGAGTTATATGTTGTAATAATTACGTTGCAGTACAGTTGCCCAACTATTTACTTGTCAATCCGAGGTACGTAAACTGACGAAGCACGTGCACTGTTTGTGCAGGACTGAAGTAGATCTAATCTAACTTAATCTAATTTGCTGAAATCAAATTAATCTAGGAAAGCATGGAAACACTAACTAGGAAAGCTTTGAAATTGCGTAAGAGAAATACAACATGTGAAGAGTTAACAACAATGACATAAGTGAGCTCACATCTATAAATCCATAATCAAATGGCAAACATGAAAGTATAACAATGGAAGCTTAAATCACATTAAGACTCTCAATTCAAAGACTAATCTAACAAGTACAAAATCCAATCCAATCCAACTTCATTACATCCCTTCTTACAAGCTTAATCTAACCTAATTCCAACCTAATGGAATGGAGAGAGAGCACTCTCCTTTATACATGAGAGTCCTTAAGAAAAAGATAAGAATGCATTAATTACAGATCCATTATTCTCTCAACTACTCTCAACCACTTTCCCATTATTACAAGATATGGTGCCTTCAAATCCTCCACATATCTCTCATGAATCCTAGATAAGATATGCCAACCAAATCTTCCATGATCTTCTCCTTAAGAATAGGCTTGGATAACTATCTCCTTTGGAATGGTGTAAGAGATATTTGAGAAGTCTCTTTGATTTAATCATTCACATATTAAAGCTCACACATAATTGAGATATATATATGAAAACATGTATATTTTCTAATATTTAATCATAAATTCACTCTTAATACTAAAATGAATAAAGTGGAAAATAATAATGTGAAACCCAAATGTATTTATGCAAATGATATGATGAAGGTTTAATAGGGCGATGAAATGTAAGGAATAGTGAAGGGAAAGGTGGATGAAAATACAACATTTATGAGTCCTAACATCCTCCCCAACTGAAGGTGTTGCATGTCCTCATGCAACCATGCATGGATCTTCTGAAGAACCTTTGGCATCTAAACTTTGGCTTTGATTGATGATGTCTTTTTAATGATGAATGTTTCCAAGATATGTGGGAGACATGAGTAACAGCTCATGAGTAACAGCTGGCATTTTCCTATGGTTGGTTCTTGTGTAACAACCATGAATATAAGAATGTTGGTTCTTGTGTTAACAACATTCATTTTTTTTTTTCGCTTGTTGTTATGATAATAATGGTAACCACACACTTCACTGGAAATCATAAGCTATCAATGTGCATAAGAGAGCATCACTGAGTATAAGAAAGCCATTTTTTCAATTTGGTATGAATCATGCCAATGTATATTAATGCATGAAGTAAAGTGCATCAGGGGATTGTTGGAAAAGAAATTTTTGGGAATGGTAAATGGGATGAAAATGGAATGATGATAAAGGAAAAAAATGTGGTGATTATGACAATAGTTCCCCCTCCCCAACTGAATTGGTTGCATGCCCTCATGCAACATAGTGTAGGTCATGGAAGGGAAAACGAAATGAAGTGTGGTGAGGGAATTTTCCAAAATATTCAAGTCAGCATAGAAGGAATTTCATGATCAAAGCTTAGAAAACAACATACCTCCACTCACCCAAAATGTAGATGAACTATGCAATAGAAATGTAGTTGTTGCGGCCGCTGGAGCAGAAAATCGTGACTAGTACTGTAGCTGCAACTACTGTAATGGCTGGCAGAAAGAATATGGGACTGCGACGGCTGGAAGATGGAAGGTGTCACTGCTGTAGGATCATGTGAAAGGAGACTGCTACTGTAGCAGTACTACTGTAACAACAAGTGCTGGAACGGCTAAAACAACAGCTGCCGGAACTGATGTAACTACTGGAACAGCAACTGCTGTAACGATGACTGCTGTAACAGCAACGGCTGGAAATGCAGCGATGGTCACTACTGAATCAGAGCATGTGAAGTGGAGAGATCTGAATTGGTGCTGATGAATCATGAAAATGTGGAACTGTCAAACTCTCATAGATGGATTCAAGTTGCTGGAACTGCTGAGGGAATCAGGAAAGAGTGTATAGTCTTCACCCGCTACAAACCCGATGGTACAATTCTAAGCATGGGAATGGATGTGTCGATGTCGAGCATGAAGAGAAATCACTAGATTACCGACCATTGATGAATGTCGTTAACCAGTGCGAGGCAACTCACCATTGATGTCAATGAGTGCCAAGGTACCCGAGTACATCTTGCGAAGTGCGAATGGATGTGCTGAGGTCGAGCCACTTGCAAGATCTGATGATCAAGGGACATTGATGTATTCCCATGATCGTCAGCGAGAGAACTTTCCATTAAGGCATGCAAGCCTCTAGGTACTCAAAATGGACTCTAGTCTATATCCCAGATAAGGTGCTGAAGTCGATGGGGCAAGACTGTTGAAAGGTGGGCCTTAAGGAATCCCACATCAATCAACGCGAGTTTTTACAAAAAAAGATTGGTAGGACTATAGAAAAGATCTCAGTAGCAACAATGCTTATGGAAAGGGAATGTAATTATGGAGAGGGAGCGGAATGGTTTTATTGGTGGGGAAAAAGATGAACTGAAAAATGGGGTAAATTGTATGCAATTCAGAAAAATAGGCATGTGTGAAGTCATGACAGATAAGGTAATGGAATATTGGACTCCAAAAGGGATGACTAATGTGATTTGAAGGAGAAATGTGGGTAAACAAATCATGACGCAATTGGTTTCTGTGTGACTGCAAATGTCATGAGATGTGCGATGAGAAGCAACTCCTTCAAGCTATCAACAAATCATGTTTTCTCTGATTTTTTTTTTTTTTCACTGCAGCATTAAAATTGATCGTCTGTGAATCTGAAAAGAAACTTAGTACCAATCTTGCATGAAAACTGTCAGAGTTTCAAAAATATAACATGCAGAAATAAGTATTAATGCGGCAAATTAAAAATAAAAGACATTGTTACCTGTTGCCGTTGCGCTTGCGCAGCTGTTCAATACACAGCTGTTCAATCCGCAGTTGTTCAATGCGCAGCTACACTACGCGTAGCTATTCAATGCGCATCTATACTCAAATGGTTGTTCAATGCGCAGCTATTCAAATGGCTGTTCAATACGCAGCTGTTCAACGCGCAGCTGTTCAACGCGCAGCTGTTCAATACGCAGTTGTTCAACACGCAGCTGTTCAATACGCAGCTGTTCAATACGCAGCTGTTCAATACACAGCTGTTCAACGTGCAGCTGCTCAACACGCAGCTATTCAATGCGCAGTTGTTCAATATGCAGCTGTTAAATGCGCAACTGTTCAATACGCAGCTAATCAATATGCAGTTGTTCAATATGCAACTGTTCAACGCGCAGCTGTTCAACATGCAGCTGTTCAATCAAAGCATGTGTCTTTGAAAATTTCTCGAAAATCATTTTTGCGTGAAATGTGATTGTCTCTGAAACCTGAAAAATGTGAGTACTACTCCTCCTGCAAATTTTGTGTGAGAGCATCGAAAAATATAGAATGCAGGAAAAATATGTGTTTAGAAAATCAAATTCAAATAAAATGAAATGCATTTTTACCTGGCGGTCGTGGCGAATCTAGTTTCTTCGTTGATTCCTGTATGAAGTGACTTGAGAAAAACAAATTAGCGTGAAGCATAAATAACCATGCATTTGTATTGTTTTCAGGAATGATAGAATGTCCATTTGCAATTTCTAATTTTTACAATGTTTTTTTAATTATTTTCTTATTTTTGTATTTCTGATCATGGTTTTTATAATTTTTATTGTTTTTATTTTTCTCACATCAAAGGAAAACGCATAAAGAAATTTAAAAACAAGCAAAAAGGTGTGTGTTTATCGATAGACTTCTTTCCTGGGAATTTTTGACAGAAAAAGATAGGCCGTTTATAATGGTAAGTTGTTGTCATTCAGCCCGAAAAAATTTGGTCAAATGAAGTGGACGATTCACAACCCAATTTTAGTAGATGCGTGAAGAATTGCAGGCAATTGAAACAGCCAAAAAAGGATTCGCAACAACCAAATTTGTAATTATTTGCGTTGTTTTTATTCATTTTAAACTTAGGAAAGAGCTTCAAATCTGAATGATTTTATTGTTTTGCAGATTTTCGGTTTGGCAACGTCCACCATTCAATGCTCTGATATTATGACGAATTGTCTGAAATTTTCTAAGGAAAGATCCCAGGAGCAGATTACCGTGAAAAGATAAGGATAGACAAATTAAATCGACTGCAAAGACGCGTTGGATGATAGTGCATGGCATTTGAAGTCGTAGAAATTTATGCTAGATTAGATTTGCCCATAATTTCCAGTTGGCTATCCCTGCTGGACTAAGAGTTTTGACGATCAGGATTCAAAATTCAGTTGAAGACAAATAATCGAAGATCTAGTTCCAAACAAATCCATACCGATTTCGAGATTTATTTTGGACAACCTAATGATTAGAGAAATTTTGATCCCTTATCCCTTTATGCTCTCATTCATAGTTTCCTGTCATATTCTTTTCTCTCACACGTTTTAATTGTTGTTTTATTCCGCTCATAGTTTTATTTAATTGTTTGCTGCAGAATTAATGTTTCATGTTTTGTTGCAGGCTTAGTTCCAGGCATCGACAGAACAAAAGCAAAAATATGGCATTGTTGTGACTCCAACCGACGAGAAGCTTATAGACGTGACACTATTGCAGCTGTTGTTTTAGCTCGGAGTTGCAGCCGTTTTTTTATTGATTTTATTTGCAGATCCAAGGATGGAGGCACAAAATTTTTATGTTTTCAGAAAATCAAAAAAAAAAAATAGAAGAACTTTAAAATTTTATTTCACAAACGTATTGAAAATTTATGAGTAAATGGAAACAAATTGTAGATGAAAAATAGATTAGGCAGTTTTTGTGTCATCGTCGATAATTAAAATTCTTCCTGAAATCAATTTTAGTCATCCTACTTTCTGATCCTCGCGATCGCACGAAGCGCGGAGGAGAGCATACTTATTCTAAAAAAAAAACTTGAAAACAATTCCCTACCTACACTATGCTAATTGGAATTTAAAAATTAATTACGTGTAAGCAAATTTCCAATGGAACCATGCACGTAAAAGTAACAGCAACATGTTCTCTTTCAAGTGCGTAAATAATAATAATCAGAAATATGTATAAACATGCAAAATTTGCTGAAACACTAAATTAACAAAATAAAAACTAAATGCGTCTAACCTGGTGTGTGCTTGAAACCATTGTTCGATAAGACTTTCATAAGCGCAATTCACCTCGCTCAGATCATGTTGCAGCTCCTCATTATCTTTCTCGATTTCCTGTTCTGATGCATAAGAATTCTCATTCATTGGTGGAGGAGTGATTAAGCTCTCGGCCGCTGTCAAGATCTCTTCCTCGTGAGAGGAGGAGATCCCAACTTTTGCAAGGATCTGAGTGAGTTGTTCCAAACTGATACTCATGGTTAAACCATATTGTAAAAGGGATTCTTACAGCACCCAAATCAAAATCTGAAAATCACTCTTGCTGAAAACAAAACACTCTTGCTGAAACACATGAAAACCCCTTCACAGTTGCAGAAATTGAAATTGCAAAAACATGCTTGCAGAAATTGAAATTTACGCTAAATTGCAGAAATTGAAATTTACACTAAATTGCAGAAATTGAAACACACTTGCAGAAATTGAAATTTACTCTAAATTGGAGAAATTGAGATTTACTCTAAATTGCAGAGATTGAAACACACCCTTCATGCCCTTACCCATATGTCACCTCAGAGTTAGGAGCATGAATAATCACACTAGCATAAAAAAAAAATTAATACCTCAATCCTTTGTGCTTCCCCGGCAACGGCGCCAAAATGTTAGGTGAGTTATATGTTGTAATAATTACGTTGCAGTACAGTTGCCCAACTATTTACTTGTCAATCCGAGGTACGTAAACTGACGAAGCACGTGCACTGTTTGTGCAGGACTGAAGTAGATCTAATCTAACTTAATCTAATTTGCTGAAATCAAATTAATCTAGGAAAGCATGGAAACACTAACTAGGAAAGCTTTGAAATTGCGTAAGAGAAATACAACATGTGAAGAGTTAACAACAATGACATAAGTGAGCTCACATCTATAAATCCATAATCAAATGGCAAACATGAAAGTATAACAATGGAAGCTTAAATCACATTAAGACTCTCAATTCAAAGACTAATCTAACAAGTACAAAATCCAATCCAATCCAACTTCATTACATCCCTTCTTACAAGCTTAATCTAACCTAATTCCAACCTAATGGAATGGAGAGAGAGCACTCTCCTTTATACATGAGAGTCCTTAAGAAAAAGATAAGAATGCATTAATTACAGATCCATTATTCTCTCAACTACTCTCAACCACTTTCCCATTATTACAAGATATGGTGCCTTCAAATCCTCCACATATCTCTCATGAATCCTAGATAAGATATGCCAACCAAATCTTCCATGATCTTCTCCTTAAGAATAGGCTTGAATAACTATCTCCTTTGGAATGGTGTAAGAGATATTTGAGAAGTCTCTTTGATTTAATCATTCACATATTAAAGCTCACACATAATTGAGATATATATATGAAAACATGTATATTTTCTAATATTTAATCATAAATTCACTCTTAATACTAAAATGAATAAAGTGGAAAATAATAATGTGAAACCCAAATGTATTTATGAAAATGATATGATGAAGGTTTAATAAGGCGATGAAATGTAAGGAATAGTGAAGGGAAAGGTGGATGAAAATACGACATTTCTGAGTCCTAACACCTACCATACCAAGTTCTGCACATATATGATTTCCTGTCATGTGTCTCAGAACCAAGTGGTTGCTCCACATACACTTCTTCTTCAACTACACCATTCAAGAAAGTTGTCTTGAAATCCATCTGGTGTATCTTCTATTTCATCACTTTTATATTTCTCTATCCTGCCGTCTGTAGCATGCTTGATCTTGATAGATCCATATGGAAGTCACAACAGACTTCCCTTCATCTCTTAGGACTGCATCCCAAACATAGTTCTTCATGATCGACGGATCATGGCATTCTTCCCATATCCTGTGAACTTCAATATCTTCAATAGATAATTTTGTTGCTAAACAAATGTTGTAGTTCTTCTTTTGTAGGTGATGGCATACGATCTTTCCTACACAACAAGTTAAACTGCATGATTAGAAAACATCTCATAGTTTTTAGAACAAATTCTTACACATAAAGAAATATGTCATATAGTCATGCAATTATCTTAGCCAATGCTTCAATACAACATTTATCCATATCTCGTAACTTTCTAGATGCCTTCCAATCTCTACAAGAACATTGTTAAGAGTGTGCACAACTCTCAACATGTCAACAAAGAGGTTTCATTCTAGATAAGTAGCAATGGAATGTTGTACAGTGCCATAGGCCACTTACCCATGCATATTAGTAGTATACTGTTTATCAATGCAATTATTCTAATATGCATAATACACAACCTAATTCTAGGAACATCAGTATATACATTATTGAACAATATTATTTAAGAAATGACAAGTCAAATACTTATCTTTGTTTGTTCGTTGGGTGGACTCCCTCTGAGTCTTCGCTTCCTTGCAGGAGCTACTGGATTCCTAATCTGAAGTAGCTTCTTCTACACCTTTCTGTTGTGGAATGTAGAGAGATGGTCAACTCCCTCTGAATATATGCATCCTTGCAGAAACCACTGGAGTGTACTCCCTCTTGATCTTTGCTTCCTGGATTACTTGTCCTTGAACTTATATTCATTCTCGATGCCTATGCATGCTTGTTAGTATCATCATTGTGTTATCCTCTAGGTCTCATACGTAATCGAACATTCATTAGTATAACCTTAATATTATCAAAACACAATAATCTCAAGCATGTA
Organism: Larix kaempferi; assembly: GCA_027924585.1. Taxonomy (NCBI): domain Eukaryota; kingdom Viridiplantae; phylum Streptophyta; class Pinopsida; order Pinales; family Pinaceae; genus Larix; species Larix kaempferi. The sequence goes on along the minus strand of BSBM01000397.1, from coordinate 3,207,829 downwards.
TAGTCAGGATCATTTCAAACACAGATAATAAACATTAGTATTCAAGGTTTCACGGAAGTCTTCTTTTACTCGTGCATATTCTTATTTGATCATATGACTCTTTTAGTTAGTTAAATCATCAATCAAGATAAGAGATATAATATGCATAAAACCCGTGATTACTCAAACCTATGACTTCATGAATAATCATTATCAACAACACAGCAATATAAGATCCTAACACAAGGTAGGATTCTATCTTGATATAGGAAAAACATACCTGGATTAGCATGCTAGCTAGTTATGTCTAACATACTCACATGCTGTCTTCTTGTTCTTCTTCAATGACTTGTGCTAGTAACCTGTATATCTCATAGGCTAACCATTATAAAACCAAGTTATACATACCTCGTAAATGGATCTTCTATGAGATCCATGACAACGGATGAATCTTTGTCCTCATGTCATCATGATCATATGTTCTTGAACCAGAACATGATTTGTCTTTCTTGGTATACATTTTATGTTAGTAGACAACATAAACCTCATACAACACCATAATGCATTAGTACAATCATAAGTGTCAACGCCCTAATCAATGAATATTTTCTATCGTGCATTCATAATTTTATTAAGGTGATATGACAAATCTAAAATCAAGATTGTACTAATCGTAATAACATGAAGACAAACATACCATAAACTTAATCATGAACAAATCTCAAAACATACCTCAATGAGTCATACCTGTCGAGATCGCTTGTAATCTTCTTATGTAAGGCCTTAGCCTCATCTCCCTCTGAAACAGGAACTTCTTCACTTATGCAGGTAACCAATCCATCTTCTTATAGGATTAACTCAATCCACTTGATTTGCAAGAACTGGAACTGGAGCTAGATATGGGTTTTTCAAAGAAACCCCAAAAATTCAAACTTTGAATTTCAAACTTTCGAAAGGATATAAATATGTGCCTTGATGAGCTGATCAAGCTGGTAAATTCAGAATTTGAAAACTGCAAAGTTTCACTCCTCAATTTTGCCTTTGAAACTTTCGGATTCACTGGACGTGACCCTGAACTGGGGTTTGATGAAGCCCACTCTTCTCCCAAATCAAAAGGTTTGATACAAAGCTCTAAGCTTCTATTTTTCTGAGGAGCTTCCAGCCGTGGTCACATATTTCAAAAATTCCCATTTTTACAGAAGCCCTAATTTTCCACTTTTCTGATCAAAGTCCCGAACTAGGGTCTGATCAAGCCCGGCCTTCTGCCCAACCAAAAATTCTGATCTTGGTCTCTAAATTTCTATTTTTATGAGTAGCATCCATCCATGGTCTCCGATTACAAAAATTTCAACTTTCTCCGAAGCCCTAAATTTCGGAAGCCATGAATGAAGGTACTCAAAAATAATTCTGTTTTTGACGGAAATATGTACCTAATTTTTTCTGGTGTACCTCTGAACTTTTCGATCCACAGGGTCTGAAAACATTTCCTGAGATAGCCTGACCTATTATCTTTCCATCCTGATAGATCTGACCTCAATTGGATTCTCTAAGAGACATTTATGCCAAGTGTCGCAACATGACCTGTTTATGGGATAATACAGGAGAGCGAACTTGTACGGAGTTCCACTTGTCACTGGTTCAACTTTGGATTCTGAAAACTTTTCCTAAGATATTAAAGTATGTGTACTACCTGTCACTTTTTACGAAATTTCATTTGGAGCTTCCTAGCCCAATTTATGACCTTTTTCCCAAGGTCACCTGATTTTGACTCAGATCTGGAAGAGGTAGAAACCCTATATTGTACAGATCATAAATTACAAATTACAACGAATTAGAGGTTCTCCTTTGGACATAAGGTACATGGGGATTTAATATTCAACCTTCAAAGGTTTCAGATCCGAAAAATTCGCCAAAACGGATTTATAGCGAAAGTGCTACGACGTCTGGTTTTTGCTATATCAAGCCCTAGCATCGTAAGTGCAACAAGTTTCATACATGCCATATCATGCCTTCTTTCAGGCTAGCTCTGATACCATATTAAATTTTCAGAATTTACTTCAATATGATCTAGGATCTTAACTGAGAGAACAACATGTACAGCATATCTACAGCATATCAATCATGGAGACAATAATGCAAGCACAAAAGAGACACAAAGATTTACTTGGGGAAAACCATAAAGGTGAAAAACCCTAATAACTTCCTCAGAAATATATTGAGTTATGATACAATCCAACCATAAGAGATAGGAATATCCAAGCAGCAGATCCTCCTCCTTCATAAGTGCGCCACTCCTCCTTGAGTGCATGAGTGAGAAGTGAGTGATCAAATAGAGTGCCTCCCGCACTCTATTTATACTTGACTTGACTTGCCTTTTACATAAATCATGTAGGCTCGAACTTAACCACATAACATAATGCTGAATGGGCCAACCCCCAATAGGGTGGTCTAATAACCCTTTGACCCACATGACTTATACAGGGCCGACCCCAACAAGGTGGTCTAATAAGCCATCAAGTATAAGTTATGACATTTACAATATAAATGACGACACTTCCGTATAGAGGAATAATACCATCTCTATAGGAGTACATACAACATACATATATGAAATACATTCCGAAGTTACATATACATCAACAACGACCTGCTAGAAGAATATCTTGAAGAAGATTTGCTACACTTTTTGCTCACCGAACTCTTATTTGGGCTTGGATTCCTCTTCCTATAACGACCTCTAGAATGACTTTTCCCACCCCTTCCTTCTTTGACTATGTTGCTTTGGTTGGACCCAAGTTTTACCCTCTGCTGCATATCAGTGAGGATCTGCAAAATAGAATCATTGAGCTGATTTTGTTCTTACCAAGCCTTCAACAACCTTTCATTGAATCTTATCATGGTTTCAACAAAATTCCGTGGAGTTATTTTCTCCCTCCTCCCATTAGATTTAGTATTAGCATGATCTTCTTGCACATTTTCTCCTAGCATGTCTTGATCATGCTCGTACGGATCTCGGACGTCATTTATGGTCACCATTTTCCTTGGATATTTATTTTCCATGTCTGTTTCTCTCTACTACACTTATTCAAATGCTATCAGCTGCGAACACTATGCATCATAGAGGCATTTAATAGACATCATATAAAACAGAAAACATCCATATTTAACATAAATAAAATCATGGAAATAATTTATAGAGCTATTATTCCTTCTACTTTGGCCCAAGCAGCCCCAATGCTGCAACCTTGGGCTTTGATACCACTTAGTCACGTCCTCGATCCCCTCAGTTCCCTTTGAGTGATGGGGGAAAAAGCCTGAAAATTATTGTTTTCAAAACTTATCCACAACACTAATATTTTTACACAGCTGCAATTTCTTTAGTCCGCAATTCTGCAATCCGCAAATCGGAATTCGGAAGGGCGGAACACTCAAATCATAGCGTCGAATAACACCTTCCCAACTTCTGTAATCCGCAATGCGGGATTCGTAAATTCAAAATTCCAAACATGACATCGAAGAACACTTCCTTGACTTCCACAATCCGCAATGCGGGATTCAGAAATTTGGAACGACAAACACGACGTCGAAGAAACATCTCCCCGACTTCCGCAATGCAGGATTCGTAAATTCGGAACATCGAATATCCAATCCGGGAAATTTACTTATCTGAATTCCGCAATCCGCAATATCCATTGCGTAACTTGGAAATCAGGACCTCTAATTCATGAGTCCGGGAAAAATCACTCGTCTGACTTCCGCAATCCGCAATCCGCGTTGCAGAAGTCAGAAATCAGAAACTCAGTTCATAACTACGGGAAAAAATCACCTCCCGAATTCCGCAATCCACCTTGGGGATTCGGAAAGTCGGGTCCACAATGTATAACTCTGAAGGTTTTATCCTTTGACCTCTGTAATCCGCAATCTGCATTGCGGGTGTGAAAGGTTGGGATCACATACCCCTGCTACTGCCAACTTCCCAAGTGGGTAACTTCTTCATCCTTAGACCATTTTCGGAAAACTCAGTACCATTGGAAATATCTTGGAGATATCTATGCAATGGTGTGGATCCTTGCCACACCTGAGGAATATGACCTTGCCTCTTTTCCAACCAGAAAGTTGTCCCGAAGTCCATCAAAACCTCTTTACCCTTCTATAAGGAATTCTGGTTGCATTCTGTCATGGATTCCCCATTCATCTGACTCACAGAGGGATCATGAAACACAACAGGGGTTGCCTAATTCCTTTCCCCAAGTCCAAGTGATGAAATGTAGTCCATTTAGAAGTGTGTGCAATGAATAACAAACATGTAAAGTGGAACTAAATATGGCCAATGCATCTACAACATGCAAGATTAGCAGCACATTTAAAACAAGTAAATGGTGAAGAGATCAGACATGAATCAACCTCATACTCAAGCTTATACACATAATTTCTAATGGTTAATTACATATGCTCAATCCATTCAAATTAACTTGAAATAAAAAATGAACACAACATAGGCATTAGTATCATTGAGAACCACATAAAACACTTATCTTGTAAGATGAAACTATCCAAGCAACTGGCTATGTGAGAGAAACGTTCCACCCAACCATAGGTCTCTGTCCAGCCTATACTCTTTCAACTGAGAGACCACACCCGAGTTAGGCTGTGTATCCACTAAGGAGGGATAAACAGGCTCACTCACAGCCATGGCTTCACACAAACAGTCATGCTAATCCAACATACAGTTGGGTTGATCAAGCATGAAAGGTACAAGGAGAATGATGCTAAGCCAATGAGATCAACCACAGAGCTATAGGCCTCTCAATTCACACTCAGACAGTCTTGTCACCCACAATACCTACCACACCCAACACAAGGAAGTATTCCCTTCATTGCTACACATTCCCTCAGGACATACCTTCTCTCTAATGCTCTTCAGGGTGGGCATAGAAAGGTCCAAGCTACTGGATCCTTGAGACTATCCTTCACTGGGTTTATTAAGCAACCCTACCTTCTCTCCTATTCTTGTATTATTTCCACTTGGATTTTCTCACTTTATTTGGCCAAACAACTCTACCCCACAGCTGGGTTCTCGGCCACCAAAAAGGGGTTTTCTTCACGGTCTTCTGAGCATTTCATGTGTTGCAATTTTTTTTTAGGGTTCATACCTATGGATCCCTTGCTGGATTGAATTTCCCACATGAATTATTGGGCCAATTCGACACTAAAAAATTAGGGTTTTCACAGAATCACAATTTCTCTTCCCTTCACTGCTTAGCTCTCTCTTCTGCATTTCAAACTATGGTTTCTTCTGCCTAATGGAATTGGGATCAAGGAATAAAAACTCCCAGGAGATAGAGTGGCTTTTGGGACAAGGAAAATAGAGTCCCATACCCTACTATCTGAATTCTGGGTTTTTCCACACTCCATCGAATTCATGAAAAATTTCTTCAACCACCTTCTGCAGCATAATTAAATGTCAGCAAGGAAGGTCAAAGGGTTATAAGGGTGACATTTGGAAGTCTATGGTACAATCCCACAACCCCCTCACCTCTCCCTAGTGGATACACATGGCCCTCTCTTATTAGTTTCCTCCATAGCCAATTTTCTTGGTATTTTTATTGTAATGTTAATATTTATACAATGTCCCATGGCTTGATAGAACATGGATAACAGAATATAAACTACTTGCCTTTACATAAAAACCTAGCATCCACTAGTGGGGCCTTGGCCTTGAGCTCCACGCTAGGAAGGCATACATCGCATGTATACAATATTTACATTGAAAGCCAAATATGTTCTAAGGGTCAAAATGGGGACATTACACCATCAGTTCTTGGTATTTTATCATGTTTTAAGCTATGGATAAACTCTTCCAATTTTTCAATAGGTACTTCCTTAATCAACATAATATTATTAGTACCATCAACAATAGTAGGGAGGAGATGAGCTATACTTACCATATTTGCTACATTTTATTGATCCTGAGCCTAAAAAAGACTTTGAAAATTTGTATTCATGTTGAAGAAATATCTTCAAAACTGTTGACTTCAACCCCTTCTTTGTTCTTAACTTTCCATATAGTATTGCATTACTTCGTTTGATTCGCATATTGATGAAAAAATCTTGTATTGTCATCACTTTTATCCATCCAAAGTGCACGACTTTTTATTCTCCATTATGCTTCACGAAGAGAAAATATTTCTCTGTGACGTTGCTCCATTCTTAGGACTTCTTTTTTAGAAACGATCGAGACAAAACACGATCTTACACCATCATTCCAGTCTACTAGAATTTTCTCAATCTCTATAAGTTCTTTATCTAATTGTTTTCTCTTTTTTGAAGCCCAATCAGAGGATATATCCTTAATCTTTTTTAGATTATTTAAAAAATGATTAGAAGCAGACTCATAACTGATAGGTATAAAATTTTCCCAAGTAGATTTAAGATTATCCACAAATTCTCCTTTATTTAACCATAGTGAAATAAAATTGAAAGGTGAGCGATTGGTTTCAAGCCAACTGACTCAATCTCCATAATAATGGGCTTATGATCTGAATCCCCCCCGAACCTACCCATTGTCTGAATCTAAAAGGTAATTCCAGCATACCATCAAAAATTGAGAAACGATCAATGCATTTAGAAATTTGATAAGCACATGTTCTTCTATTACTCCAAGTTGGATTAAGTTTATTCATAACCAGATCTAGAAGGTTACAATATTCCAACTTTAGATTGAATAATCGGCTAGAATTTCATTCTGAGCAGAGACTCTCGATATCTTCGAACAACCCAAATAAAAGTTAATATCTTCGCCTATAATGAGGTTTTTAGTGCTGATAAAAATTTTAGAAAACTGATTATCCCAAAATAGCATTCTATCTAAGTAAGGCCCGTATATATTAATCAGAAGGAATTCCAATCCTAGATCTCTAGAGACCATAGCAGTTCCAAGAACATAGTCCATTGCCCAAGAATTAGTAAGAGACAAAAATTGGGCACACCATTCAGTTATTAACCCTCTTGAGTTCCCTTTAGCATCTAAAAGGAAGAAATCCCATCCTATAAACATGTTTTTTAGCTCTCTCACTCTCTTGCTTCCTTCACACATCAGTTCTAGTAAAAAGAAAACATATGGCTTAACAAATTCTAACAATCTTCTTGGAGTTAATTTGTTCGATGGTTTAGCTATCCCTCTATATTTTAGGGAGAAGATATTCATGGGTAAAACTCATCCAGGGATTCTGTTGCTCTAAGCATCCCAAATAAATATTTCTGGGTATCAACTGCAATCTCCCAAGAAGCTTTAGCCTAGGATTTTGGAAGCAAGGATATCCAACCTTTTCCACCCAAATTAGGGGACAAGGGGTTTTAAATACTATACCAATAATTGTGAAATTCTAAATCACAGCAGATCATGGTGCTGAGTATACCTCACAGAGAAAGAATGAGCAGAGAAATTGAGTTACAGTGAAAATTGCAGTAAAAAGAGCAAACAATTAATCATGCATGAGAAATCGGATAGGAAGAGAATAATGTCACATGATCCAATAATCAATATAATGAAAAATTATGTTACAATGGAGAGAATTCAAATCACCTAGGAGAATTCGAGCCTCAGTATGTCTAGCATAGGAATTGTCACCTCTATCAGTGCTATGGAGCTCCCAAATTCAGTTAAACTCAACCAAATCTCATTTAACTGAAGCTATTATCAATTAACTCACCAAGGAGGGAGAAATAATGATTTTTTCACACAAATCACTCAGAAAAGGGTGCATGAGGCCACAATCAATGTAAATCAGAGCATAAACCCCCCACAAGAGTCAGATAACTCAGGTGGACTGGACTAGAACACTAAGTTGGATCCTAAAATGTAGGGAATTTCCTCTTTTGGTCCTAAAACCATGCATGTAGGCTTCATTAGGTGGCTAATGGGTCCTATATGACATATTCACACCACTAGGGGGGGAATAACATCACTAAGTGTTAGAAAATGGTAAATAATGCAAGTAGGACAATGATGGAGTATTAAAATATCCTAACACCCCCCCTTAATCCAAACTTGTGCATCCTGGGCCCTGGTTACTGAGACCAAAGGTCACCCATACAATCAAATAAATGATAAATAAAATAATTGTCCATGAAAAAAGGTAATGGGGAAAACCTCATGGGAACCCCCCCCCTAAAAAATAGCACAACAGTAGGGAACTCAAATAACCTTCACACTAAGTAGAGAAGGAAAAACTTTCCTGAGTGAAAGCCTTTGTAAAAAAGTAGGCAATCTTCTCCTATGTAGGATAGACATGCAGGGGTTGGATCTAGATATGGATTTGGATTTGCTCCTGTTATGTACCTCCCACTGTGTCGAAGTTGTATTTTCCAAAACAAGTCTTCCAGGAACCCTTCTTGCTACTGGAGCGAATGACTCATTGTAGTCCAAATCATGAACCTTTAAGTACCCTTTGTCAACCACCTGAGATTTGAACTTGGTTGTAGATCCCCCATGGAAATTCTCTTCAAGGGATTGTGGATAAAAACCCACCATCATGTAGCACCTCTCTGAGAGAAGTGGATCTGCATGACATAGTGCAAGGTTTTCATGATACTGAGATCTGGTGGTTCTATGGTCGTATGGATCCCCAACTATGTTCCCATCATATATAAGGACTTTGTGAGCCCATATTGGCCTTGGACATGGATTGGGAGTGTGTTGGATCTGGATTTGGATCTGCTTAAACTTTATTCTCAACATCAAGATATTGATCCTCATATTCATTAGAAGATATATCACTCTGATCTTCATCAAATTCCAATGGAGTAGGCAAAGAGTATGGAAAAAAGTGAGAGAATTCATATGCCTTTAAGGCATGGTTTGCAAACCCTTTCTCTATAATATTCCTAGTAGAGATCTCTACAATATCAACTGTGTTAGGACCAAAGACCACTTTCTTCGGTGAACCTGTGGGAGTTATCTGATAAACATACAACAAATTTGCTGACAAATAAGGAACAAATAGAACATTTTTTAACTTTCTATGCTCCAAATGTACTGTTCCCTTCCCTTCAGCAGAGATCTAAGAATTATATCCCATGAGAATAATCGGACCATCATTGAGATCTAGAGAATAGAATTATTTATTGGAGGAAACCATGTGGTTGGAGGCTCCTGGATCTATGAGGAAAGCTTGGGATTGTGAAAATATAGCCTTCAGTTCATGGCATCTCTCATGACCATCAGACTCACTTCCAGAATCAGTCTCTATTGCGCCTTCTGGTAGGGAAATCTTGTGTTGTTCAAGAAGTTTGGTCATCTCATCTATCTTCTTTTTCATGCATGAACTCTCTGGATGGTTTCCTTTCTTACAATAGGCACACTTGGATTTCTCAAATCCATTTTGCTTATCCTTCTTGGAGATGGAGGATCCTTCTGGTGGATTAGACTTTGAATTATGCTTGAGTTTAGATTGCCTCTTCTCTTTTCCCTTTTGCTTCCCTTTTGCATTCGCACTTTTTGATTCTCCATCCATAAGAGCTTTATTTTTGGAGGCCTTCAAGGTGCCCATCTAGATCAATTTTTCTTGTTCTTGGATGAGATATTCAGTGAAAACATCTAAGGATGGCATTTTCCAACCAGTGATTGAGAATATCCCTAAATGGAAGGTAGAAACAAAGATGGAGAATTCGAGACCAATATTGCTCAGAATGGATAGCACCAACTGCTCATCCTTCTTCTCAATGCCACACTGCTTGCATTGCATGACCAAAGATTTGAATTTGGAAAATAATTGATGGATGGTTTCAAAACTGTTGGGTTGAAGAGCAATCAACTCATTCTCCAGAATATGGCCCCTTAGCTCATCTTCTTTGTCAAAGAGGGTCTCCAACTTCAACCAAACCTCTTTTGGATTATTTAATCCATCAAGGTGGAAGAGTAGATCTATGGAAATATGAATACACATGAAATTGAATGCTTCATCCAATCTATTCGGATACTTGGCCTTCTCAATAATTGCTTGAGGTTTGACCTCCTTTCCCATTTTCACCATGTATAGTGACTTGTTGCGCAATACCATCTACATATCATCCCTCCAATCAAGGTAATTGAAGGGTGTTAGGATCCTAGGAGAGAGAGGATCATTTGAATTCTCCATTGGAAATGATGGAGCGAATACAATGTGGTACTACTACTACTACTGCACTGAAACAATTTCAATAACCTGCAAAAAAATCTCAATTTTGGAGATAGACTACTACTAATCACTTCTTTAGGACAATAGGCACATTTTTCCAGATCCTTCACACCTGGCTATACCTCGAAGGATTTCTCCAATGAATTCAATGCAATGGCACCAGGATTTGCTATGCAAATCCAAAGGCTTTTGGTGCACTATTGAAAGAAGCTACTCAAACTACGCTCACTGAGCTATGATACCATGTGAAATTCTAAATCACAATAGATCATGGAGCTGAGTATACCTCACAGATAAAGAATGGGCACAGAAATTGAGTTACAACAAAAATTGCAGTAAAAAAAGAGCAAGAAATTAATCATGCATGGGAACTCAAATAGGAACAAAATAATGTCACATGATCCAATAATCAGTATACTTAAAAATGATGTTACAATGGAGAGAATTCAAATCACTTAGGAGAATTCGAGTCTCAGTCTATCTAGCGTAGGAATTGTCACCTCTATTAGTGCTCTGGAGCTCCCAAACTCAATTAAACTCAACCAAATATCAGTTAATTGAAGCTACTATCAATTAACTGACCAATGAGAGTGAAATCATGAGTTTTTCATGAAAAACACTTGGAAAAAGGGTGCATGAGGCCACAATCAATGGCAATTGGAGCATAAACCCCCCACAAGTGTCAGCTAACTTAGGTGGACTAAACTAGAACACTGATTTGGCTCCTAAAATGTAGGGAACTGCCCCTAGTGGTCCTAAAATCATGCATGCATGGCGCATTAGGTGGCTAATGGTTCTTAGATGACATCTGCACACCACTAGGGGGAAATAACATCACTAAGTGCTAGAAAATGGTAAATAATGCAAGTAGGACAAGGATGGAATATTAAAATATCCTAACAGTAGAAACCCCCATATTATCATCATCTACAGCTCCTTTGTTGGATCTAAGTTTTAGTTTATAATTTTCATCCAGTTTAAACTTAGAACTAGAAACAAATTTCTCAAAATCTTCTATATTTCTTTGAGAATACTTAGGGCTTGAAGAATAATCTTGAATCTCAGATAAATATTTTAGGTTCCCAAGATTAGAAATTTGTTTTACTGGAGAAACATTGAGAGGAATTAGGTTCTTAAGTGAAATACCTGGAAACAATTCCTCTATTATGAAAGGAGAATTTTCTGGCATTGACCCTTCGAAGAAAGCCTTCTCCCTGAGGGATTCCTTACCTTATAATTCTTTAATACCAACCAATTGAACGGAGGAACAATTTCTTACTGAGCTTATACTAGGAGAAGCATAATTAATATTATTTGAGAAAATTCTATCATTGATAATAGAATTGTTAAGCCATAAATGTTTCATAAAACCTTAAGGGCAATCCTTTACAAGATTACCATAAATATGGAATCTATTTCATCTAAAAGGTAGGCCTTGATAATCCAACTTCTGAGTATGCTTAAAAGAGGATTTATGAAAGACAATATTTTCTGCAAGACCTTCCCTAATATCAAAATTTACCAATATTTTTTATGTGCTCTGTTAGGGTTAACCTTGACTCGGGAATTTGTCAAATGGTTTAGGTCTTAGCACGTGGTTTTGGGTCCATGGTATTTGGTAGCCCATGGTATTGGCCGAAGGTATTGCATGTAATGAATCATATGAAGGGATTCGCATACTCCATTCTAATGTGGCCCTGAAGGTGAGCGGATGAGCTCACTTGGCTTAGTTGGTTGGTTTTGGCCAAGGTAATGAATATCTTCATTGGCTGTTTTTTCCCCTCATGGGGTTTTCTAGGGTAAATGGTTGTGTTCAATGTTGTTGTTGTTATGGTTATGATTATGGTTTTTCTCTCATTATTATGTGTATGCTTGTATAATCCTAAGAACTGGTATCATAGCATGTGGTTGGTGATCCTTGAGGCCGAAATTTTTGTACCTGATTTTTAATTAATATGTTGTGGGGAGGCATGATCGGTGGTACCCGACACCATAGAATTTTTTGGTTCCTAGTTATAATGTGATTTCCCTGGGTGATTAGAAGCACGAGAAAAACAAATCATTGTATCCCTCTTATGCACAAAGAAGGGATGTGACATCAAGTTGTGGAATGAACCACTAGGATAGATACGAGGGTGGCAGGTTTACTTGTAGCCTAGCTTGATGTGGAATAAGAGAGGTTGAGTCTTCGATTGAAGGAAGAATATGAGATGGTTTAATTTTGGTTTTGGGACCAAGATTGATGTACCATGTAGCTAAAGAGAATTCCTCTGATAACTTGCGGTTACATTAGCTGAGGAACCAAGTAATCTGGTATATGGATTCTTTTTATATCGACATCAATGACAATTTTGTATGAAGGTACAAAAGGAGGCATGGAATATGATGAGCATGAAAAAGTGGGAGGATGTAGCAACATATGGTGATGATAAAGTCACCATGAGATACATGAAATTTTTTATTATTATTATAATGGAGTTGAAATTTTTTAATTGCATGTAAATGGGCATACGGCTGTAAGACCTAGTGAGGCATGCATACCCCTGGTAACTCACCGCTAAGTCATGTAGACCTAGTTTATAAGGGGACATGTGGAGATTACCCGGTTAAAACTTTCAGAGGAGTTGGTGATTTACTCCAAGTCAAGTTTTAATAGGGGATTGTTAGGGTTAACCTTGACTCTGGAATGAGTCAAATGGTTTAGATCTCAGAATGTGTTTTTGGACCCATGGTATTGGACCAAGGTATTGCATATAATGAATCCTATAAAGGGATTGGGATACTCCATTGTAATGTGGCCCTGGAGGTGTGCGGGTGAGATCACTTGGCCCGGTTGGCTGGTTTTTGCCAAGGAAATGAAGATCTGAACATTGGTTGGTTTTTACCCTCATGGGGTTTTCCAGGGTAACTGGTTGTGTTCAATGTTAATGTTGCTATGGTTATGATTATGGTTGTTCTCTTACCATTATGTATGCTCATTTAAATCCTAAGACATTCATTCTTCCCGTACTTAAAAAGATAAATTTGTCTCTATAAAGGAACCCAGAGAATTGCCTATTACTCTGAAAATATCTTCATACTAGAATTTAAATGGAAGACTGGGCAGCTTTATTCATGTCGGATGAACATAACCTCTTTAAATCTTTGCATCAAATAGCATGTTCCATTTTTTAAGAAACAGAGAATTTGAGTCCATACTCCATGATTGATTGAGGATAACTCTCGCATTTTGTTTGTTTTTAAACCTAAATGCCGCCCATCCCTTAAACATAATATATGAGTTAGCAGTGTAGTCAAATAAGGTTCCCCAAATTTTATAATTAATGAAGTTTTTTAATTAATGAAATTCCTCATCCTTTATTCTGTTTTTTAATTAAAAATTCATTTAATCTGTAATTTTATAAATGAAGTTTTTTTATTTATTTTTTATTAAATAATAAAAAATTAATATTTTAATTTTATGAATGAAAAATTGTTGTTTTTTTTTTTTTAATTTCAAATTTCTATTTTAGAAACTAGTAATGTTTATATTCAAATTGTTTTATTTTCTTATCAATGATACTAATCTAATTTTATGAATAATTTTTTTTTCTTTTATTAGATGATAAGAACTTAATCAAAATTTACAAATAACATCTTAATTTTACAAATAAAATTATCTATAAATTTAATTTTTTAAGAATGAAAATTGTATTTTTATAAATGATAATTGTTTATGTTTACCTCATTTTTGTTTTTATGAGTGATAATTGTTTGTGTTTATATTGTTTGTGTTTATATTGTTTCTGTGTATGTTTTTATGAATGATAATTGTTTATATTTACATTGTTTTATTTTCAGTCTCTATTTTTATGAATGATAATTGTTATGTTTACATTATTTTATTTTATGTTTTATTTGAACAATTTCTGTTTTATGAATGATAATTGTTTATATTTACATTGTTTCATTTTTATTTTGATAATTGTTTATATTAACATTGCTTTATCTTCTCACCAATTATGATGTAGTGTCAATTATTGTATTTAAATATAAAATGTAGATTGATTGGTTTTTAAAGGAAAATATCAATTGTATTTAAATATCAAAAATAGATTGATTGATTTTTTTAAAGAAAGTGTCAATTGTATTTATAATTATGTTATAGAATGATTGATTTTTTTTTTTAAAGTGTCAATTGTAAATTGTAATTATAATTATGTTGTGGAATGATTGATTTTTCAAAGAAAAATTGTCAATTATATTTAAATTTAAAATAATTTTTCAAAAAAATAAATTTAAAACTATTGTTTAGAGTGTAAATTTGTTTTGATAAACAATATGATGTTGAATTTTCTTCTTTTTTACCTTCCTACACTACCTTCTTTCAGCTTTTCATTACCTTCTATGTAAGAAGGTAGATAAATCATTGGTACTTTTCATTAGAAGAATATAAATTATTGCCTCTATTTAAGAAGATAAATTATTGGTACTTTTCATTACCTTCTATGTAAGAAGGTAAATTATTGGGAGTTTTGTATGGCAATGCCCGTTATGAATGTCTAGAATTAGTGTATGAAGGACAAGTTGATGTGAATATTGAAATGATCTCAATGACTTTCAATTTGTGTAATTGGAATTGAAGTTAGGTGACTCTTGCAAAATTGTTATGAATGTCTAGAATTAGTGTATGAAGGACAAGTTGATGTGAATATTAAAATGATCTCAGTGACTTTCAATTTATGTAACTGGAATTGAAGTTAGGTGACTCTTGCAAAATTATTGGTACTTTTGTATGGCCATGACTGTTATGAATGCCTAGAATTAGAGTAGAATTAGTATATGAAGGACAAGTTGACGTGAATATTTAAATGATCTAAGTGACTTTCAATTTGTGTAACTGGAACTGAATTTATGTGACTATTGCAAAATTATTGGTATTTTGTATGGCAATTATGAATGTCTAGAATTAAATTATTGGTACTTTTGCATGGCAATGCCGGTTATGAATGTCTAGAATTAAATTACTGGTACTTTTGTATGGCAATGCCAGTTATGAATGTCTAGAATTAGTGTATGAAGGACAAGTTGATGTGAATATGGAAATTATCTAAGTGCCTTTTCAATGTGTGTAACTGGAACTGAAGTTATGTGACTATTGCAAAATTATTATGTTCATTTCCGAAGATAAAAATATGCTTACGAAAGTGTTAGAGATAATGTAGAAATGATAGATTGTGGTTTACTCAAGATAGCATGAGTGGTTTGAGATCCATGGTTTTAGGATCTGAGGTTGGGTTTGTTGAGATCTATCTCAACTATATATGTAAACATTATTCATAATATAATTTGAATTGAGTGCTACTCCTTCCGTGTGTGTGCGCGAGCCTTTGGCTCTGCACTTCCTCCTCTCCAATTCTTATTTTGGTATCAGAGTCCATAGTGGCCTGTTGGTGTGAAGGATCCCAAAGTGGCCTGTTGTGAAGAGCCCATTGTGGCCTGATTGTGAAAGCCCTTAGTGGCCTGCTGAAGCCTGATTGGCTGTGAGAAGTGCCCATTGTGGGTAGCTATGATTGACTGAAAATCTGTGGAAGTTGAGAAGCCCATTGAGGCTGTGAGAGCCCTTTGTGGCCTGCTGATAAAGTCGTCTTCTGCAGCTGTGAGAAGCCTCAGATCCTGCTGAGAAAGCCGCTTTCTTTTGTTGTTGTGAGAAACTCTTGTGGATGCGCTGATTGCCTAGAGATCCGTGAGTGTGAAAGGAAAGTACGCGTCCCCTTGCTGGTGCGACAATTCTAGAGCTGAAGCTGCTGAAGGGAACGCTGTCAACGTGGAAGGGACCACATGAGCATAGCTGGCCTCTGAAGGGAGATCAAGATTGATGCTCCTGATCCGCATGGCCTGGCAGCCATTTGACATTGCTGCGTGAGAGCCAAACGCTGTCCCAGCGTGTGAGAGTTGTTGAAGGCCTATGTAAAGAAAGGAAGACTGGCCAGTTATGCAGAAGAACCTTGCTGCCGCCGCCGCCTCAAGGAAATCGCTGAAGGGGAAACGCGGGTGTGGTGAGCGTGGAGGAAAAGTTGTAGGAGAAAACCGTTTTTTTGCAAATCGAATGGTGTAAGTGAGATCGCTGCCCTTTGGACTGAAAATACTGCTGGCTACCGGAGGTCGCAATTTGATGCCACAGAAGAAGAAGAAATCCCTGTGCATGATAGCTATCGTGGGCGTTTGAAGAAATGAAGCTGCCATTTTTTTTTTCTGAGAGGAGTCGTTGCCAGAAATCCTATCAGAAGGCTGGAGAAGCCATCGTTGGCCATGAAGAAGAGGGTCATCACTTCCTAAAGTCTGTGAAGATCACCATTGAGGAAGTTGTGCGTAGAGCTTCCTGTCAGAGCCACCAATCGGCTGTGTAAAAGAGGAAATTGCCTGCCGGCTACTCACCGTGGAGATTAATCCCTTTGATCTCTCCTCGCTGCTAGTGGAGTTGCTGAGATCGCTGCTGGAAATTCAAGAAGATTCCTGCCAAATCGCTGGAAATTTGGATCGGTGCTGATTCCTGAGAGATCGCTGGCTTGGATAGGAAATCGCTGCTGCTTATGATTGGCAGAATCCGCTGCCTGTGGGGATATTTAGCCAAGGGATAACATATTGTTATCCATGCCTGCAGATCTGTCCGTCATCAATCTAGTGCTGTGTGAAGACCGAGAACTGGAGAATTTCTGCTCCCTGTGTGCGTTGAAGAAAAAGCTGCTTGTGTAATTTCACAGTGAAGCCTGAAGAGAAGAGTAGTGAAGCCTGAAGAGAAGAGTAGACTGGGGTGGCTGCTAGCTTGCCCAGTTGCCCTGCTGCCTGAGTGAAGAAATGTTTTCTGATATGATGTGCAACGCTGCATTAAAATTTGATGTTCAGCATAAATATGATGAAGAATATCTTACAATAGAAGAATAAATTTTAATTAATTTGAAAATTATTGTAATAAATAATCTATTGGCAGGAGTGAGAATAGCTGAAGCAAAAATAAATGACTTTGATGCAGAACTGAGGTTTATTGAAGAATGGATAGCCAAGCCTAAGATTGTTGCAGATTGCACTAAGGTTTATTGAAGAATGGATAGCCAAGCCTAAGATTGTTGCAGATTGCATCGAGACTGCAAAAGATGAAAACAAGGATGGCAAGCAAAACTATGATGAAATTTTGGCAAGTGTAAAAATACTCATTTGTCTTTAACCATGGAGGCCAACTTTGAATGTAAACTTTGAAGAATTTTATGTTAAAATGGACAATACAACAAGGTCTGGAGATTTCAAGATTTGGTGGAGGAAACCTAAGAAGAAAAAGAAGTATGATTCGAGGGCAACTAAGGTCAAAATGAAGAAGAAGGAGGACTGCAGAGTTCAAGGCTTGGAACTTTAGATTCTTAATTTGCTTTGCTGATTTGTAAGCCTGAAACTACAGGCATATTAGTATTGTGTTCCATTTCTACATTAAGGGAGGATGTTAGAGATAATGTAGAAATGATAGATTATAGTTTACTCAAGATAGCATGAGTGGTTTGAGATCCATGAGCAAATGAACAATGTTCATATAAAAGTTGCAAATGTAAGCGAGCCTCGTATTCAATCCATTCTATTCTCACAGGATGGTAGCGGCACACTGTAACAAGGTAATCGTAGCAAAATCAAATGCATAATGGGAGAAACAAACGCGTATGAAACAAATACATACAGTAGGAAAGTAGAAGGAACTTTCCAGAACCATTAAGCTACAAATACAAATACATACAGTAGGAAAGTAGAAGCAACTTTCCAGAACTATTAAGCTACAACCAAAAATTTTGGATGTGTTTCAACGTCAATATCTTCGCCTCCAGGGAGCGGCGCAATTTCCATATAACCAATACAACTTTCTGATAGCCGGCCACCCTCCCCAGAATAATCGAGTCGACTCACTTCTTCATTGATGTCCTCTGCGGGATATGAATGAGGCTCCGGAGGATCAACTGTCCCGATTCGCTCATTTATTTCAGCAGCTGCCATCAACGTTTCCCCCACTCCTCCGGCTGTTGGAGGCCCATTAGGGTTGGCCCGACGCTCCACCTCTAAAACCTTCTTAGCGTCTTCTCTTGTCACCACTTTGTCTCTTGGTAATTTTTCTGGAGCATTCTGCAGGCAACGAAATCAGATCAGCTTCACATTGAAAGAGAGACAATGGAAGATGCAATCGAACTTTCAAACCAAACAAGATTATGCAATCAATTCTGATTTGTATATGTATTTTTCAAATTGTTACCTAGTTTACATGAGCTTACATAGTAAGCAAAATATAAGCAAAATATGGAAGCAAAATAAAACTACGACAACCACTTAACTTGTTAAAGTGTGGTAAAACTAGGACAACCACTTAACTTGTGGTAGGTGAACACTTATGGGTCACAAGTTGCTATGAACAAGCTATCCTGCTACGAACAAGCTATCTGTTAATTGTTCACCTATGGATCACAAGTTGCTATGAATAAGCCATCATGCTATGAACAAGTTATCGGTTACTTGTTCTACATGCTTAGTTGTAATCATATGTTGTCAGTGCCTTAACTACCTATTACTTTCATTAGTTAAATGGGTTGTCACTACATGTTATCCTACAGTTAACATCCATTTTTTATATTTTTTAACATCCATTTTTTATATTTTTTTATAATGTTTATTTAGAATTTTGAATAACAACTCTAAACAATCCAACAATACAGACGTGTAGCATCCTCCTTCAATCTAGTAAAAACATAAATAATAATCCAAAATATCAGTAAAAGCATAAATAATAATCCAAAATATTATATGTATTTTTCAAATTAATACCTAGCGTACACAATTTCAATCATACCATTAGAACATCTGAGAGAGTCGTCTCAGCGTCTTCATCCACACAGGAGTTGAGCACTGCTGCAGCTTGAGCAATTGCAGCCACACATCCTTTGGATGTAGCTATCCCAGTGGCCCGCTTTACTGCAGATTGAATGGCTCGGGCATCGCCCTCCTCTACTGGTTTTTCA
The DNA here is from genome assembly GCA_027924585.1 of Larix kaempferi. Lineage (NCBI taxonomy): Eukaryota > Viridiplantae > Streptophyta > Pinopsida > Pinales > Pinaceae > Larix > Larix kaempferi. The sequence continues at coordinate 3,188,646 of BSBM01000397.1, read as the reverse complement.
CCTGCCTTCATAGCAACTGCTTGAAGAGCCTGCCCTGCAGAATACCATCAGCTAGGTTTAGATTTCCATATATTAAGCCTATTTTTCAATATGTTAGGCCTAGCGTTGATATACTAAAGTCTAGGCAAAATTTCATCAATTGAAAAGAAAAACAGAGCTTGCCTGACCGATAGTAATGGCTTCGCTTGCTGCGATTTTGTGATCGGTGGGTGTAAACTTATGGTTTGAACGAACAGCTTGTCCACCAACATACTCTGTCTCGAGCAAATGACCAGTAAGGGCGGTTTTGGTGACCGCCATGTCTAGAGATTCTCCAGTAGGCCGACCTTGATCGTCTGAGTTAACCTTACCAGCTTTCTCGTTGGCATCAGCAGCGCATTGCATGACTGCGGCGGCGCCGCCCTTCTGACTCTGGCCAAGGGTGTGGGCTTCCGCACTCTGCATGAGCGCAGCATCCCTCGGAGTTATGAGATGCTTTGCTACCTCTCCACAAACCCCAAACACAATTCCATATGTTCGTGTCGCTAGATTTTCTTCTTGATCTCGATCTTCACGAGAAGCCGGACTCCTGACTTGTTTCTCCTGACCCATTTTCACCACCGCTTCACTCTTTCTTAGCCCTACACTACAAATCCACAGATCCAGATCAGAATTGTGTGTCTGTTTGTCCCCGACTCCAGACAGTCATAAATATGAGAGTTTAAATCTTTCACATACCACGTGAATATCTGCAGATTCGTCTGAGTGTCAGCTTCGAGTAAATGCATCCTCTAGAGAAAATAACACGTATGTTGTAAACACAATGAAGTGGCATACCTACTGTCGTCGCACCCTGCAGACAGATGGCTGCCTACTATTTTCTTACCCGGATCAGAACGTCCGAAATGTTACCACTCATGTTCTTGTTGGTTCAAAACGTTCGAGATGCACCTCTATAAATACAAAGTGCACCAAATCCAACATGGAGTTTTTTTTTCTTTTAATTCCATACTCGTTGTGCTATAGTCATCATCTTCTTACAAATGGAGATCAATCAATGTTTTACAAATTTACAAATGTCATTTTATATCAGTGATGGAGTCTATTGCATACACCTACAAAGCAAGATAGAATCTCCCACAAGTGATATTGAACCAAGATTATTAAAACCCACAGCTACCATATCAAACTAAAACTATTTTGTATGGTAGTGGGTTAGTCAAACTATTTGCAAGCTGCTTGCTTAAAATTTCCAATGTCAATTGAGTAGCCATGGTAGAGAGGGAAATGCAGCAAAGCACTTAGATGACTCTATCTATTTTAATGAAAAAGGTTTTCTTGTGATCCAAAATTATATAGGGTAATAGATGATCCAGACTATGAATTCGTAATTGGAAATACAACCACTTTACACTTTTAACAAGTAAACATTATCTCTTAGAATGATGCAAAATCAAAATTAAGCACTTTATAATATTCTAACCAAAGGAATGAAGAAAAAGATCTTAGTTAATCTAACAAACTTTGGTTATGAATAAACCTACAAAAAAGTAAAGAGGTATAATATTGTTGTGACAAGCAACACTCATCAATTAATGTATAAATTCATGAGGACAGAAAAAGATCTTAGTTAGTCTAACAAACTTTGGTTATGAATAAACTTATTGTTGAACAAAAAATTAAAGAGGTATAATATTGTTGTGAGAAGCACCACCCATCAAAGTTAGTTTAACAAACTTTGGTTATGAATAAACCTATTGTTGAACAAAAAATTAAAGAGGTATAATATTGTTGTGAGAAGCGCCAATGATTGTACAAATTCATGAGAGTCCTTATAAGTTGGTTAGTAGAACATAAAAAATTAAGTTTCAAATCCTAACATACCAAACACTTCACTAATCAATGTTACCATTCAAAGTCAAGGAAACTTCAAGGTTATAATACTTAACATTCAAAGTCAAAAATACTTCAAAGTTATAATACTTAACATTCAAAATAAAGGAGACTTCAAGGTTATAATACTTGAACTTCCATCTAAAGCACCACTATCAAGAATCCTCTTATCACAAACTTATTCACCATTTTCATGATTGTATAAGAATCCTCTTATCACAAACTTATTCATCATTTTTATGATTGTATGTTTGTCATTAATGAGAAAATTTCATCTAAACAAACAATAAATTGATAAATCTTTATCAAACATAAAATGTTAAGTTGTTTGGCACCATGACATGGGTCTTCACTTTTCAAATAAATGTTTGAAAGTTATGTTAAAATTATTGTAATAATATTGAAATTTAATGTTAATTTTAATTGGTTAAATATAGAATTTATGATAAATATTTTTTAATTTAAGTTTATACAAAATTTTAGTATCTAAAATTTATAAAAAAATATTATTTATTTAAATATTAAATAAATTGATTAAATAATTAATAATTAATAGTAATAATTTCCATATACATATTTTTCTAAAGTAAATGATGAGAACTTAACCTTGTCATAACTATGACACTCATGTTAATTTTAGTTGATAAAACACAATTTATTGTTTAAAATTTATAGAAAAAATTATTTATTTAGATGTTAAATAAAATTATTATAATTAATTAATAATAATAATTTCTATATACATATTTCCTTGTGGTAGATGAAAACTTAACCTCGTGCTAACCGTGACACTCATGTTGAAATGTGACACTCATATTGAAATTAGTGTACATTTGTGTTGATAAAGCATTAACTTTAAGATATTTAAATATTTCACTTTTTTTAATTTATAATTATATAAAATTATAATGTATATTTTACATTTATACAAATTTATAAAAATTACATTTCCTAATTTGTTCCACTCTAATAAATGATGAGTCTATTCTAAATTAATAAATTACATACATGATGAGTCTATTCTAAATTAATAAATTATATACGTTTTATGTATTAAAAAACTCAAATAAATATCATAATTATTAAATATATAAAATCATAAATAAATATATAATAATTAAATTCAATAATTATAGAAGATAATCTCTATTTAAAATGGTTTATATTTTTTTTTCTAATAAATTTTAGGTAATAAATCCCATAAAAAATTGAATATTAAACATTATTCCATTGATCAAAGTACCATTAATATAATTATCCGGTATATATATTTTTAGGGTTAAGCTCCAAAAATCCATAACAATCTTTAACTATGTTAAATTTAAATTATTTACTTTACTAAATTTAATATTTATTTATGTTATCATTTAAACTATTTATAAATGACTCATTTGTTTTTTTAATTATGTTGAGCGTTGATGCAAGGTAATGATACCCAATTATGACACGTTAGTTGCAATGAGATTCTAGAAAAACAGAAATATTATCAGTAAAATCAATTATTAGAGGTACCTACAAAACTTAGGTGTAAAAAGATGAAACGTAGAAAAACGGATGACCTTCCGGAATATATAATTTTTATTTATGAAAAAGTGGTATAACCACCCCAAAATGTCATTATTTGAATATTGGTATGTTATTTTTTTTCTAAAACATAATGCACATGTTTTTGTTGACCCACCTATTTGCTATGTAAATTTTCAATTTATGAGAAAAAAATATATGTAGAGGCATAGGAAACAGAAAAATCTTGTCGGAGCTATTTTTCCAAAATTTTAAAAGTCAATTTTATATTTTTTTTAAATTACCGAAGTCAGTGAAGCCCTAAAACGACATGGTCAATTGTCGAGCCACCATATCATGGTCTAAAAATAATCAAAATGCATTTTTTTTTTTTTAGGTTGTAGGTATTTCCGTGCTCTTATGTGGGTTATTTTCCGTTTTCGAAATAGGTAAGCCAATCAAAAGTTATAGGCCAAATAAACGACCTATGTTTTTTACGAATTTGACATGAGTGCAGTTTAAAATGAATTAAAAATAGAGAACAATAGATCTATTAAAAAATTATATATTTGGAATCTGCACATAGAGCTCGACAAGTGTGTGCAATTTCATTTGCAGTGCACTCGTGGAGCTTATGCAGAACTAGTTGTGAAAAACAGGAAGTTGTAGCATTTGATGTGTTCTGCCATAAATCATAGATAAATCAGACCGAGCCTAAAGGTGCAGTCTGGATATAATTCCAAACCTGCAAGGGCACCAAAAACAATTTGAATTCATACACGCGTGTGCGCAAAGAGGCGTGCACGCGTCCATGGAAGCGCGCACGCATGGTTAACAGCACGTATGCGTAGGTGCGCATACGCGTATGTGCGCGTACACGTTCATGTAATTTCCTTTGTCACGGGGATACATAAAGTTGATGAAGATGTGATGATGAAGAAGATGATGATGATGGAGATGTTGATGAGGAATGGGGAGATGACAATGATGATGATGAGATGATGGTGATGAGGATGATGATCATGATGATGAGATGATGGTGACAATGGTGATAAAGATGATGATGAATATGATGGTGGTGATGATGGTGATGAGGATGATGATCATGATGGTGATGAAGATGATGATGATGAGATGAGGATGATGATGGTGATGGTGATGAAGATGATGATGATGATCATCATCATCATCATCATCATCATCTTCATCATCATCATCACCATCGTCATCGACATCTTCATCATCATTGTCATCTCCCCCTTCCTCATCAACATCTCCATCATCGTCATCTTCTTCATCATCACCATCTTCTTCATCAACATTATCATCATATTCATCACCATCGTCATCATCATCAACATCTTCATCTCCATCATCATCATATTCTTCATCCTCATCACCATCACCATCATCATCATCTTCATCATCATCATCATCATCATCATCGTCATCATCAACACCATCATCATCATCGTCACTACCCTCTTCTTCCTCATCATCATCAACATCTAGGTCATCATCTTGATCGTCAACGTCATATCAACATCCTCATTATCACCATTGATGTTGATGATGATGTTGATGATGAGTATGATGACCATCAACATCATCATCATCTTCATCATCGTACTCATATTCATCATCATCCACCACCACCACCATCAACATCATCATCATCTTCATCATCGTACTCATATTCATCATCATCCACCACCACCACCATCATCATCATCGTCATCTTTGTCATCACCCTCTTCCTCATCAACAACATCTTCGTCATCATCATCACGATAGGAAGATGATGACAAAGATGTCAATGATGAAGATGATGACGAAGGTGGCAATGATGAGTATGATGAGAATGATGAAGATGACAATTATGATGACGAAGAAAATGATGATCGTGACCATGATCATATGATGATGATGATGATGGTGGTGAGGATGATGATGACTAATGAAGATGATGATGACGAATATGATGATTTTGATGGTCATGATGATGATGATGATCATATTCACCATACTCGTATTCATCATCATCGTACTCGTATTCATCATCATCCACCACCATCATCATCATCATCATCTTCATCATTCTCATCATCATCTGCGTCCTCACAATGACGACGATGATGATCATGATGAGGAAGCTGATGATGATGATCATGTTGTTGATGATGATGAAGATGATGATGATGTGATGCATATTCCTCATCATCTTCATCATCATCATCATCATCTCCGAATTAGTCATCATCATCATCATCTCCAAATTAGTCATCATCATCTCCGAATTAGTCATCATCATCATCGTACTCATATTCATCATCATCTTCATCGACGATGATGATACGAAGATGTCAATGATGATGATGATGATGATACGAATATGTCAATGATAATGATGATGATATGAAGATGTCAATGATGATGATGATGATACGAAGATGATGACGAAGATGTCGATGATGATGATGATTATGAGGAAGATGGCGATGACGAGTATGATGATGAAGATGAAGATGACTAAATTATGATGACAAAGAAATTGATGATTGTGACCACGATCATATGACAACGATGATGATGATGAGGACGATGATGATGGTGATGATGATGACTAATGAAGATGATGATGATGAATATGATGATTTTGATGGTGATCATATTCGTCATCATCATCATCATCTCCATCATCATACTCATATTCATCATCATCCACCATCGTCATCATCATCACCATCACCATCATCATCATCATCATCATCATCAGCATCATCATCCTTGTCCTCACAATGATGATGATGATGGTGATGATGAAGTTGATGATCATGATCATGGTGTTGATGATGATGAAGATGATCATGATGATGAGGATGATGTGTTGCATATCTGTCATCATCTTCATCTTCAACATCATCATCATCTCCATTAGTCATCATCACCATCTTCATCGTCATTGTCATCATCATCATCCCCGTCCCCACAATGATGATGATGATGAAGATGGTAATGATGATGATTAATGAAGATGAGTATGACGACGAATATGATGTTTTTGCTGATGATCATCATCATCATATTCGTCATCAACATCATCATCTTCATCTTCGTACTCGTATTCATCATCATCCATCGTCGTCGTCATCATCATCATCATCATATCATCATCATCTTCATCATCCTCATCATCATCTGCATCCTCACAATGATGATGATGATGATGATGGCGAGGAAGTTGATGATGACGATCATGGTGTTGATGATGAGGAAGATGATGATGGTGTGCTGCATATTCCTCATCATCTTCACCATCATCATCATCGTCATCATCATCATCATCATCATCGTACTCATATTCATCATCATCATCTTCGTCGATGATGGTGATACGAAGATGTCAATGATGATGATGATTATGATACGAAGATGTCAATGATGATGATGATGATACGAAGATGATGACGAATATGTCAATGATGATGATGATTAGGAGGAAGATGGCGATGATGAAGATGAAGATGACTAGAGACAGTGATGAAGAAGACAGTGATAATCGTGACCATGATCATATGATGACGATGGTGATGATGATGACTAGTGAAGATGATGATGACGAGTATGATGATTTTGATGATGATCATATTGTTGATGATGATGATCATGTTGTTGATGATGATGAAGATGATGATGATGTGTTGCATATTCCTCATCATCTTCATCATCATCATCTCGAAATTAGTCATCATCATCTCGAAATTAGTCATCATCATCATCGTACTCATATTCATCATCATCCACCACCATCATCATCATCATCTTCGTTGACGATGATGATACGAAGATGTCAATGATGATGATGATTATGATATGAAGATGTCAATGATGATGATGATGATGATATGAATATTTCAATGATGATGATGATGATGAAGATGTCAATGATGATGATGATTAGGGGGAAGATGGTGATGACGAAGATGAAGATGACTAAAGACAGTGATGATTGTGACCATGATCATATGATGACAATGGTGATGATGATGACTAGTGAAGATGATGATGACGAATATGATGATTTTAATAATGATCATATTCGTCATCATCATCATAATCTTCTTCTTCATCATCGTACTCATACTCATCATCATCCACCATCATCTTCATCATCACCATCATCATCATCATCATCACCATCATCCTCATCATCATCTGCATCCTCACAATGATGATGATGACGATGATGATGATGAGGAAGTTGATGATGATGATCATGGTGTTGATGATGATGAAGATGATGATGAATATGATCATGATGATGAGGATGATGTGCGGCATATTCATCATCATCATCTCCATTAGTCATCATCACCATCTTCATTTTCATTTCCATCATCATCATCCTCGTCCCCGCAATGATGATGATGACTAATGAAGATGAGTATGACGACGAATATGATGTTTTTGCTGATGATGTTCATCATCATCATATTCGTCATCAACATCATCATCTTCATCATCATACTCGTATTCATAATCATCGTTCATCGTCGTCATCATCATCATCATCATCATCATCTTCATCATCCTCATCATCATCCGCGTCCTCACAATGATGATGATGATGATGATGATGATGATGATGATGATGACGAGGAAGTTGATGATGACGATCATGGTGTTGATGATGAAGAAGAAGATGATGATGTGCTGCATATTCCTCATCATCTTCACCATCATCATCATCGTCATCATCATCATCATCATCTTCACCATCATCATCATCGTCATCATCATCATCATCATCTCCAAATGAGTCATCATCATCAACGTACTCATCATCATCATCATCTTCGTCGATGATGGTGATACGAAGATGTCAATGATGATGATGATGATACGAAGATGATGACGAAGATGTCAATGATGATGATGATTAGGAGGAAGATGGCGATGACAAGTATGATGATGAATATGAAGATGACTAAAGACAGTGATGATCGTGACCATGATCATATGACGACGATGGTGATGATGATGACTAGTGAAGATGATGATGACAAGTATGATGATTTTGATGATGATCATATTGTTCATGATGATGATCATGTTGTTGATGATGATGTGTTGCATATTCCTCATCATCTTTATCAGCATCATCATCATCATCATCATCATCTCAAAATTAGTCATCATCATCATCGTACTCATATTCATCATCATCCACCATCATCATCATCATCTTCGTCGATGATGATGATACGAAGATGTCAATGATGATGATGATTATGATACGAAGATGTCAATGATGATGATGATGATGATATGAATATGTCAATGATGATGATGATGATACGAAGATGATGATGAAGATGTCAATGATGATGATGATGATGATGATATGAAGATGTCAATGATGATAATGATTATACGAAGATGATGACGAAGATGTCAATGATGATGATGATTAGGGGGAAGATGGCGATGACGAAGATGAATATGACTAAAGACAGTGATGATCGTGACCATGATCATATGATAACGATGGTGATGATGATGACTAGTGAAGATGATGATGATGAATATGATGATTTTTATGATGATCATATTCGTCATCATCATCATCATCGTACTCATACTCATCATCATCCACCATCGTCATCGTCATCACCATCATCACCATCATCACCATCATCATCATCATCATCACCATCATCCTCATCATCATCCGCGTCCTCACAATGATGATGATGATGACGATGATGATGATGAGGAAGTTGATGATGACGATCATGGTATTGATGATGATGAAGATGATCATGATGATGAGGATGATTTGCTACATATTCGTCATCATTTTCATCATCAACATCATCATCATCTCCATTAGTCATCATCACCATCTTCATCGTAATTGCCATCATCATCATCCTTGTCCCCACAATGATGATGATGATGAAGACGGTGATGATGATGACTAATGAAGATGAGTATGATGATGAATATGATGCTTTTGCTGATGATGATCATCATCATATTCTTCATCAACATCATCATCTTCATCATTGTACTCGTATTCATCATCATCCATCGTCATCATCATCATCATATCATCATCATCTTCATCATCCTCATCATCATCCGCGTCCTCACAATGATGATGATGATGATGATGATGACGAGGAAGTTGATGATGACGACCATGGTGTTGATGATGAGGAAGATGATGATGATGTGATACATATTCCTCATCATCTTCACCATCGTCATCATCGTAATCATCATCATCATCATCTCCAAATTTGTCATCATCATCATCGTACTCATATTCATCATCATCATCATCTTCGTCGATGATGGTGATACGAAGATGTCAATGATGATGATGATTATGATATGAAGATGTCAATGATGATGATGATGATACGAAGATGATGATGAAGATGTCAATGATGATGATGATTAGGAGGAAGATGGCGATGACGAGTATGATGATGAAGATGAAGATGACTAAAGACAATGATGACGAAGATAGTGATGATCGTGACCATGATCATATGACGATGATGGTGATGATGATGACTAGTGAAGATGATGATGACGAGTATGATGATTTTGATGATGATCATATTGTTGATGATGATGATCATGTTGTTGATGATGATGAAGATGATGATGATGTGTTGCATATTCCTCATCATCTTTATCATCATCATCATCATCTCGAAAGTAATCATCATCATCGTACTCATATTCATCATCATCCACCATCATCATCATCATCATCTTCGTTGACGATGATGATACGAAGATGTCAATGATGATGATGATTATGATACGAAGATGTCAATGATGATGATGATGATGATATGAATATGTCAATGATGATGATGAAGATGTCAATGATGATGATGATTAGGGGGAAGATGGCGATGACGAAGATGAAGATGACTAAAGATAGTGATGACGAAGACAGTGATCATATGATGACGATGGTGATGATGATGACTAGTGAAGATGATGATGACGAATATGATGATTTTGATGATGATCATATTCGTCATCATCATCGTCATCTTCTTCATCATCGTACTTATACTCATCATCATCCACCATCATCATCATCATCACCATCATCACCATCATCATCATCATCATCATCATCACCATCATCCTCATCATCATCCGCGTCCTCACAATGATGATGAGGAGGAGGAGGAGGAGGAGGAAGTTGATGATGACAATCATGGTGTTGATGATGATTAAGATGATCATGATGATGAGGATGATGTGTTACATATTCGTCATCATCTTCATCATCAACATCATCATCATCTCCATTAGTCATCATCACCATCTTCATCGTCATTTCCATCATCATCATTATCATCATCATCCCCATCCCCACAATGATGATGATGATGAAGATAGTGATGATGATGACTAATGAAGATGAGTATGACGAAGAATATGATGTTTTTGCTGATGATCATCATCATCATATTCATCATCAACATCATCATCTTCATCATCATACTCATATTCATCATCATCCATCGTCCTCATCATCATCATCATCATCTTCATCATCCTCATCATCATCCGCATCCTCACAATGATGATGATGATGATGATGACGAGGAAGATGATGATGATGTGCTGCATATTCCTCATCATCTTAACCATCATCATCATCGTCATCATCATCATCATCATCTCCAAATTAGTCATCATCATCATCGTACTCATATTCATCATCATCATCTTCATCGATGATGGTGATATGAAGATGTCAATGATGATGATGATTATGATATGAATATGTCAATGATGATGATGATGATACGAAGATGATGACGAATATGTCAATGATGATGATGATTAGGAGGAAGATGGAGATGACGAAGATGAAGATGACTAAAGACAGTGATGATCGTGACCATGATCATATGATGACGATGGTGATGATGATGATGATGATGATGACTAGTGAAGATGATGATGACAAATATGATGATTTTGATGATGATCATATTCCTCATCATCATCATCATCTTCTTCATCATCGTACTCATATTCATCATCATCCACCATCGTCGTCGTCATCACCATCATCACCATCATCATCCTCGTCCTCACAATGATGATGATGATGATGACTATGAACATGGTGATGATGACCATGTTGTGGATAATGATGATGAAGATGATGATGAAGATGATGATGAAGAAGATGATGATGAAGATGATGAGGATGATGAGGATGATGTGCTGCATATTTGCCATGATCATCATCATCAACATCATCGTCATCATCATCTCCATTATTCATCATCACCATCTTCATCATCATCATCCACCTAGAAGCATTATTCTTGATGTAATACATATGTTTATAATTCAAAATTAAATTAATGTTTTGAAATTAAAATACATATTTGTAAATATACCCCTAAACCCCTAAACACCTAGAAGCACTTAAATGCACATAGGAATTATGGGTTAGAAGAGGTCCTAAAGGATTTTATGGGGGAGGGCCTCTTTATGGGGAGGGGCTCTAGGAATAACCCGACACATTTATATCTCTTGGGTAATAAATGCACTGAACGTTACCCACCAAACAATACAACGTTCAGAATGGATGCGCACGCGCTAGATGCGTGTGCACGCTATATGCGCATGCACGTCCCTGTTGAAGATAAAATTTAGAAAATCACCCGCGTTCTTTCTCCTGCAATTTTTTCCTCATTTTCGCGTTCTCTTCATTGGTTTCACGCACAGTCCGATAAGCATTTAAATGGTAGATTGAATTCATACAACATTTGGTGCTTCCTTGACCATTTGGATAGAATACACAACATTTTGGGCTCTATTTTGGCTCCTTGGATTGAATACACACCTCTTGGGCTCTATTTGGATAAATCGAGTGAATACACAACAGTTGGACTCTATTTGGAACCTTGGATTGAATTCTCATGCTACTTGGACACACATGAAGTCTTCTTACATATAGTGGACACATCAAAATAGCATTTGACATTTGAGGCAAAGAGAAATCATAATCCTTGAGGTATGGTGATAATTTTATCTTTTTAAATGTAGTTTAGTCTTCATTCACTTGTTTGAATGGCATCTATTTTGGTTTTTCCTCATGAATTGTATGATAGATCTATTTTAGTTTTCTTAATCTTCAACATAGACAATAAAAACATCTTACCAAAAAAAAACTACAAAATGCACCAAGCAATGCTTTCAACCTTTCATGAAGATAATAAAAAAAAATTACTTGCATCACCACCAATAACATTTCATAATCACATTCTTCCATCTAGTAGACAAACATTTGTTGAATTCCTCATGGTTTCACTACAACAACTCACACAAACACCTAAAGAATTGAAAACTCTTAGTCTTTTGGGGCTATTTTCCCTCATAGAGAAGTTGCTCCTACTAACATCCCATACCACCATTCAATACCATCCTACCGAGTTCCTAGAGGTGTCGTTGCAGTTATATGTAGGGAATTCCCAATAGCTTTTAAGATTATATGAAAACATTCTCACTAGATGTTGTTGTACATAATCAATTGCTACATCGAGCTTTAATAATCATGTGCACATCAAGTTTTAATATCTTATTTGTTGTTCATTCTTGCAGGGGTGATATTTTTGTTTTTTTTTTAAATGCATTGAATATGGGCAACAAACGTAATAATAAAAGAAAGTCTAGAAGGAACCCACTGCCCCCTGAAAAGACCCATGAAATAAGAGAAAAAGCCAAGTTGTACATGCAAAACCGTAGAAAGGAAAATGTTAGTGCCTTAGATCCATCAACAAGCAATGACGAAATGGTTGAAGCCAATCAAATCTTGCCTGATGTCGAGTATGAAGGGATGGACGTTGAACAAGATCTTAATTGGAAACCTCCCCAAGAAGAGCACACACATGCAGAACACACTCCCTTGCAGGAACAAGTTGTGAACGAAGGGCCACAACAAGCCGTTGATGGGACTCATACTTCCTTTCCAACTCCCTTGCCTCGACTATCAAGTGGATGACGAAGAACTCCCAGACGTATGCATGTGGATGAAAGTTCATTTTCAGGACTTGAAGGTAAGATGCCCAAATGCACTATTGATTTCCATTGTAGCAAGATAACGAAAGATTTTTTTGAATCCAAAACCGATGCAGCAAAATGTCAATTGTTTCTTGCTTTGTTAAAATCACATTGCCTAGCGGATGTTAGGAGAATTTTGAGCATAAAGGTAGTTAGAAGTTCAGATGTCAACAATCATGTTGTTAGAAATCTACAATATGCATTTAATTTGATTAGAAAAAATTCTCATACAAAATATTTTAATGCGGCCCGTCGTGTACTATCGGAATCAATTGTAAACAAATCCATAAGGCAACGTCGCCTACTATCACACACATAGAAAACCACTTAGATACATCATCTGCATCATCATCATCATCATCATCATCTTCTTCATCATCATCATCTTCTTCATCATCATAATCATCATCTTCATCACCATCACCATCATCATCAACATCTTCATCTTCATCATCATCACCATCTTCATCATCATTGTCATCTCTAGGTCCCTCACCAACATCACCATCATCATCACCATATCCATCATCTTCATCATCTTCATCATCATCAACATCATCATCATCATATCCATCATATTCATCATCATCATCATCATCTTCATCACCATCACCATCATCATCAACGCCTTCACCATCATCACCATCTTCATTGTTGAATATTGTAACTTCTAAGAATATTATATTTGTACATTATTTATTCCGGAGATGTTCCATCCCTCCGAGGTGATTCTATTATGTATCCGGAGATGTTTATTCCTCCGAGGAGTTGTGGCAACTAGGTTTATTAGACCCACCATGTGGGGGTCGGCCCAGTCAGTTATAATAGGGTATTTAACCTAATGGTTAAATACGAGCCTACATGTACTTGTGTAAAATATATGTCAGAGTAGTGTATAAATAGAGGAGGTGTGTTCCTCATTTGACACACTCACACACTTGAGAGAGGCGCACTTGTGGAGGAGAGGTCTGCTATGGTGGAGGAGGAGATCATGTCTTTGGTTTGCATCTTTGTATATTGCTGGTCATCTATATTGAGGAAGCTTTACTGGGTTTTCTACCCCATGAGGGTTTCCCAGGATAAATCTGTGTCTCTTTTGTTTATGCTATGCTTGTTGTTTCTTCAGTGATCCTGTATATGCTATTATTGTGAAATGGAATGTAATGTTGCTATTTTCTGTCTTAGCATATTAAATTTTAACATGGTATCAGATCTAACCTGAAGGAAGACAAGGTATGGCAATTACGACACTTGCTTTACTTACGATAATTTGAAGGTTAGGGTTTTACATAGCAAAAACCAGTCATCATGGAACTTTTGCTATAAATCCATTTCTGTGAAGGTTCAGGGTTTGAAAAGTTTACAGGTTGAATATAACATCCCCAGGTACCTTGTTTCCAAAGGGCACCCTCATATTCGTTGTACTTTATGAGTTATGATCAGCACAAGTTAGGGTTTCTGACTCTTCCAGATCTCAGTCAAAATTAGGTGACCTTGGAAAAAAGGTCATAACTTAGGCTAGGAAGCTCCAATTGAAATTTCGTAAAAAGTGACAGGTAGTGCACAGACTGTACAATCTTAGGAAACTTTTTCAAAGGCCTAAGATGAACCAGTGACACGTGGAACACCGTACAATTGCGCCTCTGGTTTTATCCCATAAACAAGTCACGTTGCGACACTTGGCATAACTCTCTCTCAGAGAGTCCAATTGAGGTCAGACCTATCAAGATGGAAAGATAACATGGCGAGATATATTAGGAAAAATTTTCAGAGTTCGAAGTTCAAACAGTGACACGTGGCACGCCATACAAGTTCGCTCTCCTGTTTTATCCCATAAACAGGTCACGTTGCGACACTTGGCATAACTCTCTCTCTGAAAATCCAATTGAGGTCAGACCTGTCAGGATGGAAAGATGACAGGTCAGGCTACTGCAAAAAAAGTTTTCAGACCCTGTGGAGCAAAAATTTTAGAGTTATAGCAGAAACAATCAGAAGGGTGGGCTTCATCAAAGCCTAGTTCGGGTTCCTGTCCAAAAGATCCAGAAGTTTCGAAGGCAATTTTGAGGGGTCAAATTTTGGAGATTTCAAAATTGAAGAATTCTAGGTTGATCAGCTCAGCAAGACACATTCTTCCATCCATTCAGAAGTATGAAAGTCAAAGATTGAATTTTTAGGGTTTCTCTAGCAAACCCTAATCAAGCTCCAGATCAAGTTTCAGGGGGAGTTAAGGCTAAGGCCTTACATAAGAAGACTACAAAAAGTCTCGACAGGTATGAATTAAGGAGGTTCGGGTATGCCTTGAAATCTGATTCTTGATTAAGTTCATAATGTGTTTGTCTTCATGTTATTTATTAGTACAATCTTGATTAATGTTATTAATTGTCTTATCACCCTAGTAACAATATGAATGCATGTGAATGATCGAAGACATTCATTGATTAGGGCTATATGATTGTACTTATGCATTATGGTGTTGTGTGAGGTTGATGTTGTCTGCTAACAAGACACAGGTACATTACAAAAGACAAATCAAGTTCCATGACCATGACAACATGAAGACAAAGACTCACGAGGTATGTATGACTTTGTTATATTATGTTTAACCTACGAGACATGTAGGTTCTAGCTCAGGATCTCTAAATCATTGAAGAGATTGTTTAGGTATGTTGTACATAACTAAGCAGGTATACTAATCCAGGTATGTTTTCCTATGTCATGTTAGAATCTTACCTTGTGTAAGTATACTTGGTATGATTGGTTAGTAATCAAGGGTTTGTGCATAGTATGTCTCTTATCTTGGTTGATGATTTAACTAACTAGATCAAACAAGAATATGCATGAGTAAAAGAAGACTTCCTTGAAACCCTGAATACTAATGATCATGACTGTACATATTCAAGATTATTTACAATTAGAATGTTTTGATAATATTGAGAATATACTAATGAATGTATGTTTGTGTATGAGATCATGAGGATGACACTAGTGTACACTTGAGCATGCACAGTGGTACAGAATGAATAGAAGTTCAGAAGACATACAGAAGATCAAGCAGGAGGCAACCACACAAACATAAAAGATAAGTATTTGAGTTGTTATTAGAAATAGTAAATGATATTGCTTGTATGCATATTTGTATTCCTAGAATATATCATGCTGAGTGTAAACATTCATAAAGCATTGAACAGTATACTGCTAATATGCATATGATTGGTAAGTTAACAAACATTCCATTGTTGCTTGTCTAGAATGAAACCTCTTTGCTGACATGCTGAGAGCTGTGCACACTCTCGATAGTATGTTCTGGTAGAGATGGAAGGCATCTAGATAGCCACTGTATGCATACAGGATATGGGAAAGTGTTGTGCCAAAGTATTGGTCAAAATAGTTGCATAACTATGTAAATGATATCTGTATGCATAATAGGTTATCATGTCAATATGATTTGATGATTACGAAGTATTACTAATCATGTACTTAATTTTGATTTGTAGGAAAGATCATGATGAATGATGAACTCTGAACAAGCGATGGATGTTCAACAAAAGATTTACAAATCAAACACACTATAGAAAGCTTGTGGTTAAGAGATTCTCTTAGAAAGAGGAAGAGAATCATGATGAGATGTTTTGCTCCAAGGGACTAGATAAGACCATTCTCCTAATAATGTAATCAGGTTCTATATGGGTCCCCAGGATCGGTAGTCAATTGATGAGCTTAATGATCATCATGGGTGATGTGGATCTCAACCTTTGCTACAAGGTTGAATGTGGGTTCTATACACATATGACATGGATGCAAGAAGGAACTCACCACAGAGTTCGAATGATTTTGAGGCTCATATTAGTAGACGCATCCGACGAGAGATGGCACAGATAGATATGCAAAAGATCACTCAATGTTGAGTGTGAATAATGGACAATTGACAGATTCATGACAAAGCTTGGGCTTTACCAGAAGTAAAGTTGTTCCTAACCTTTACCTTAAGGTTGTGGATGATGAACCTATCATACCATTATTGTATGACAATGATCTCTTTCTGACAAAGAATGAGAAACAGGTCATGAAAATGGCTGCATAAATGAAAATAAAAGATCTCGGATTAATGCACTACTTCTTAGGTCTAGAAGTATGGCAAGATCCAAAAGGAATCTTTTAATTCAAAGTAAGTATGCTATGAAGTTTCTAAAAAGATTTGATATGTTGGAGTATAAAGCCATGGCCACTCCCATGGACTCCAACTTGAAGTTGTTAGTTAATGACTCATCGTATTTAATGGACCTAACCCTATATAGACAAATCATTGGGTCATTGATGTATTTAACAAATACTAGGCCAGATATATGCTTTGCTGCAAATACCCTAAGTCAGTATCTAGTAGAACCTAGAAAGGCTCACTTAATAGCTACAAAGCATGTAGTGAGGTACCTAAAAGGTACATTAAATTTTGTTCTATATTATCTTGGAGGTCATGAACTCCGTTTACATGGTTACTCAGATTCTGATTGGGCAGGAAGTGCCTCAGACAGAAAGAGTACATCAGGTGGATGTTATAGTCTTGAATCTGCCATGATCTCATGGTTCAGCAAGGAACAATCTAGTGTGGCTCTCAGTACTGCTGAAGCAGAATATATATATAGCTGTCTACTCTGCCAGCTATGAAGCAGTGTGGCTTCAGAAGCTATTATATGGAGTGTTTGGTTTAGAAATAAACTCCACTATGATTATGTGTGACATTCAAAACTGCATCAAGATAGAAAATCTTGTATTCCACGATAAGTCAAAAACACATAGAGATCCGATACTTCTATATACGAGATATGGTGCAGAGAGGAGCTATCAAGCTCGAGTATATAAGCACTGAGGATCAGATTGCTGATATCTTGACTAAACCTATGTCTCGAGTAAAGTTTGAATACTTCCGAGACAAACTTGGTATAGTCCAGAAGGACCCTCCTCGAAAGGGGGAGTAGCATAGTATCTGATAACGAGTCTGTCTCATCAATGATGAGGATACCTTTTTACTGCACTTAGTTACTTAGAATTATTTAGACTTAGGACTCTTATATTTTGTTTGATGATGATGATGATACATGTGTTGATATACATGCTTGATGATGATGATGATACATGTTTTGATATACATGTTTGATGATGATGATGATACATGTTTTGATAAACATGTTTTATGATGATGATACATGTTTTGATATACATGTTTGATGATGATGATGATACATGTCTTGATATACATGTTTGATGATGATGATACATGTTTTGGTTATACATGTTTTGATGATGATGATACATGTTTTGATATACATGTTTGATGATGATGATGATACATGTCTTGATATACATGTTTGATGATGATGATACATGTTTTGGTTATACATGTTTTGATGATGAGAATACATGTTTTGTTATACATGTTGTGAGGGGATTGGATCATCCCTGGACTTCAGTCCTAAAGTTGAGCCGTAGATGTATGTCTTCGAGAATGAAGTTCCTGGTGAACATGTGAGGGGATTGGATCATCCCTAGACTTCAGTCCTAAAGTTGAGCCATAGACGTATGTCTTCGAGAAAGAAGTTCTTGGTGAACATGTGAGGGGACTGGATCATCCCTGGACTTCGGTTCAAAAGGTACACAATAGGACTGGATCGTCCCTGGACTTCGGTTCAAAAGGTACACGATAGGACTGGATCGTCCCTGGACTTCGGTTCAAAAGGTACACGATAGGACTAGATCGTCCCTGGACCTCGGTTCAAAAGGTACACGATAGGACTAGATCGTCCCTGGACTTCGGTTCAAAAGGTACACGATAGGACTGGATCATCCCTGGACCTCGGTTCAAAAGGTACACAATAGGACTGGATCGTCCCTGGACCTCGGTTCAAAAGGTACACTATAGGACTGGATCGTCCCTGGACTTCGGTTCAAAAGGTACACGATAGGGCTGGATCATCCCTGGACTTCGGTTCAAAAGGTACATGATAGGACTGGATCGTCCCTGGACCTCGGTTCAAAAGGTACACAATAGGACTAGATCGTCCCTGGACTTTGGTTCAAAAGGTACGCGATAGTACTGGATCGTCCCTGGACCTCGGTTCAAAAGGTACACGATAGGACTGGATCGTCCCTGGACTTTGGTTCAAAAGGTACACAATAGGACTGGATCGTCCCTGGACTTCGGTTCAAAAGGTACACAATAGGACTGGATCGTCCCTGGACCTCGGTTCAAAAGGTACACGATAGGACTAGGTCGTCCCTGGACTTCAGTTCAAAAAGGAACATGATACGACTGGATCGTCCCTGGACCTCGGTTCAAAATGTACGTGACAAATCCTAGAATTTCTCTAGGTTACATCCAGCATGAAACAGGGCTGGCTATGTAGATGTGATACATCCAGCATGAAACAGGGTTGGCTCTGTAGATATGATACATCCAGCATGAAACAGGGCTAGCTCTGTAGATGTGATACATCTAGCATGAAACAGGGCTGGCTCTGTAGATATGATACATCCAGCATGAAATAGGGCTGGCTCTGTAGATATGATACATCCAGCATGAAACAGGGTTGGCTCTGTAGATGTGATACATCCAGCATGAAACAGGGTTGGCTCTGTAGATATGATACATCCAGCATGAAACAGGGTTGGCTCTGTAGATGTGATACATCCAGCATGAAACAGGGCTGGCTCTGTACATATGATACATCCATCATGAAACAGGGCTAGCTCTGTAGATGTGATACATTCAGCATGAAACAGGGCTGGCTCTGTAGATATGATACATCCAGCATGAAACAGGGCTGGCTCTGTAGATGTGAT
Source organism: Larix kaempferi (assembly GCA_027924585.1). NCBI lineage: Eukaryota > Viridiplantae > Streptophyta > Pinopsida > Pinales > Pinaceae > Larix > Larix kaempferi. The sequence continues at coordinate 3,168,318 of BSBM01000397.1, read as the reverse complement.
ACATCCAGCATGAAACAGGGTTGGCTCTGTAGATATGATACATCCAGCATGAAACAGGGATGGCTCTGTAGATGTGATACATCCAGCATGAAACAGGGCTGGCTCTATAGATGTGACAATCTAGGATGAAAGAGGACTGTCTCTGTGGCGGTAAATCCTAGATCTGATCTAGGTCACATCCAGTATGAAAAAGGACTGGCACTGTGGTTGGGATTGGATCATCCCTAGACATGAGACTTGTCTTAAAGAGATAAGGATTGATCATCCTGGAACTTGATCTGGATTGCATCATCCATGGACCTATGTCCTAAAGAGAGCAGGATTGATCATCCTGTAATATGATCGTGTGATGACGATGCTGCCGATCGTGTGATGACGATGCTGATCATATGATGATGATGCTGATCGTATGATGGCGATGCTGCTGATCGTGTGATGACGATGTTGATCGTATGATGACGATGCTGATCGTATGATGACGATACTGCTGATCGTGTGATGACGATGCTGATGATCGTGTGATGACGATGCTGATGATCGTGTGATGATGATGTTGATGATCGTGTGATGACGATGATGATGACGATGCTGATGATCGAGTAATATCAACTCTGATGATGTTGATGTTCCAGTAACTAGTTGAGTTACTGATGATGATGAATTGAAGAAAGCTTCCGATGATATATAGATGATGTAGTCAATGACTCCTTGCTCCTGTAGATGTTGTTATAATATCCTTCTCGTTAAGGGGGAGTGTTGAATATTGTAACTTCTAAGAATATTATATTTGTACATTATTTATTCCGGAGATGTTCCATCCCTCCGAGGTGATTCTATTATGTATCCGGAGATGTTTATTCCTCCCAGGAGTTGTGGAAACTAGGGTTATTAGACCCACCATGTGGGGGTCGGCCCAGTCAGTTATAATAGGGTATTTAACCTAATGGTTAAATACGAGCCTACATGTACTTATGTAAAATATATGTCAGAGTAGTGTATAAATAGAGGAGGTGTTTTCTTCATTTGACACACTCACACACTTGAGAGAGGCGCACTTGTGGAGGAGAGGTCTGCTATGGTGGAGGAGGAGATCATGTCTTTGGTTTGCATCTTTGTATATTGTTGGTCATCTATATTGAGGAAGCTTTACTGGGTTTTCTACCCCATGAGGGTTTCCCAGGATAAATCTGTGTCTCTTGTGTTTATGCTATGCTTGTTGTTTCTTCAGTGATCTTGTATATGTTATTATTGTGAAATGGAATGTAATGCTGCTATTTTCTGTCTTAGCATATTAAATTTTAACATTCATCACCATCACCATCTTCATCATCATTGTCATCTCTAGGTCCCTAATCACCATCTTCATCATCATCACCATCTTCGTCATCGTGGTCATCTCTAGGTCCCTCATCACCGTCTCCATCATCATCACAATATTCATCATCATCATCATCTTCATCACCATCACCATCACCATCTCAGCCTTCATCAGTTAGCCGCTAGCCACAAGTGCCCTGGGGAGGATTTTGCAAAGTTGACCCCCGTGTGCAAAAATTTCACACTCCCTCACTGAGCAAAACCCTAGTTTCCAAGATGGACCTACAAGGTGACACCCGGGCCATGGGACCAAAGGGGAGGGGAACCCCTAGCACTATCTCGACCTCCTGAATTCAGATTCGACGGTTCATCGATCGGAGCCACGATCGTCGTTCTATGGCTTGCTCCGTCTTGCATCCGAAAGGCCTTCAGGGACACCTGTTGGATACCTGTCGGAGGCATAGAAATCCAACCATGCAACAAAACCAGGTTCCGGCGAGTCCTGCAAGTGTGTCTAGGGAGGTTCTGGCTGGGGACGCTAGCCACAAGTGCCCAGGGGAAGATTTTGCAAAGTTGACCCCCGTGTGCAAAAATTGCACACTCCCTCACTGAGCAAAACGCTAGTTTCCAAGATGGACCTACAAGGTGACACCTGGGCCACGGGACCGGAGGGGAGGTGCACCCCTAGCACTATCCCGACGTCCTGAATCCAACAGATTCAACAGTTCATCGATCGAAGCCATGTTCGTCGTTCTATGGCTCGCTCTGTCTCGCATCCGAAAAGGCCTTCAGTGACACCTGCCGGAGGCATAGAACTCCAACTGTGCAACAGAATTGGGTTCCCGTGATTCCTATAAGTGTGTCTAGGGAGGTTATGGCTGGGGACACTAGCCACAAGTGCCCGGGGGAGGATTTTGCAAAGTTGACCCCTGTGTGCAAAAATTGCACACTCCCTCACTGAGAAAAACCCTAGTTTCCAAGATGGACCTACAAGGTGACACCAGGACCATGGGACCAAAGGAGAGGGGCACCCCTAGCACTATCCCGACGTCCTGAATCCAACGGAGCTGATGGTTTGTCAATCGGAGCCACGGTCGTCATTCTATGGCTCATTCTGTGTCGCATCCAAAAAGCCTTCAAGGACACCCGCTGGATACCTGCCGGGGCATAGAACTCCAACCATGCAACAAAACCTGGTTCTGGGGAGTCCTGCAAGTGTGTCTAGGGAGGTTCCAGCTAGAACATATAGATCTTAATAGGATTTATACAATCTTTGTTTTACGAGGAACTGACCTTAGAACTTCTTGTAGCAATGACAATGAATCCTTCATTTTTCATTTGTTAGCAAAAGAAGATCAATTTTCGACAAAACAATGTAGTTATTACATGTGGAGGCAGCGACTTCCCATGGAAAATGAGTGTAGGGTTGAGCAGAGGAAAGATGTTGGGAAATGGGCTATTACATTAGCTTTTCCGATGGGCAAACAGTTTACAGAAGGAAATATGGTGGTTGTCGATATCATTAGCTTTTATTGCTGAAAAATGGAAAGGATTTTCAAGTCACCTGCAAAACACTCCTTTGTTGAAATATCTAAGTTCTTCCAACAATATAGATTTGGCTAGTGTATCAAATGTTGTCGTCCACACCAGAATTTATCTTTCGTCAAAGGAGTTGCACATATTATGGCTAACCAAATGGTCTCGGGAGCTTGGAAGTGCCGGAAAATATTATTCCATGCCTAAAGCTACCAGAAGGCAATTATAAATTTAGATCCTCGAGAATGACTGAATCTACCCAGAAGAAAATTATAAATTTAGATCCTCGAGAAGCTGAGAAACTGTATGAGTGGATGAATCAGTATCCTAAAATTACAGAGCTTTCTATCTCAAAGTTTGTTGAGCAGCTCCTGGATGTAGTATCAGACTCAATAGACAATAAACTTGTTATCACCACTAGAATGGCTCTGGGGTTTGAACTAGGGGACCCCCCACACAGTGTGCCTCGAAGGCCCGGAAGCGGTGCCAATGGGTCATCCCCGGAGATAGGGTTTTGCTCAGTGAAGGCCATTCCAAATTCGCTCAAGGGGGCCATTTCTCATCCAGAGGCCCCCGGCCATGCGTGGCCACCGTGGATAGGTCCACTATGGCCACGTGGACCTGTGGGAGCCAACGGAATCTGAGTCCGCTCGCTGGTTTGGGTTCCGTGGCCACAAAGAAAATGCGCAAAGTGTCCCTGAATGGCCCCGAGATGCCTGACTAGGATGCCCGTAGCACCCGAACCATGGCTCGGTTCGCGAATCCATCGATTCCGGTGGGTCTGAGGCACCAGGTTTTAGCTAGGGGACCCCACACAGCGTGCCTTGAAGGCTCGAAAACGGTGCCAATAGGCCATCCCCGAAGCTAGGGTTTTGCTCAGTGAAGGCCATTCCAAATTCGCTCAAGGGGTCCATTTCTCGTCCGAAGGCCCTTGGGCGTGCGTGGCCACCGTGGATAGGTCCACTATGGCCACATGGACCTGTGGGAGCCGACAGAATCTGATTTCGCTCGCTGGTTTGGGTTTCGTGGCCACGGAGCAAACACCCAAAGTGTCCCTAAATGGCCCCGGGGTGCCCGACTAGGATGCCCGTAGCACCCGAACCGTGGCTTGGTTCATGAATCCGTCGACTCCGGTGGGTCTGATACGCCGGGTTGTAGCTAGGGGACCCCACAAAGCATGCCTTGAAGGCCTGAAAGTGGTTCCAATGGGCCATCTCCGGAGCTGGGGTTTTGCTCAGTGATGGCCCATTGGCACCGCTTCCAGGGATGGTCCATTGGCACCGCTTCCGGGCCTTCGAGGCATGCTGTGTTGGGTCCCCTAGTTGAAACCCGAATTCCTAGACCCACCGGAGTCGACGAATTCACGAACCAAGCCACGGTTCGGGTGCTACGGGTATCCTAGTCGGGCACCCCAGGGGCATTTAGGGACACTTTGGGCATTTGCTCCACGGCCATAGAACCCAAACCGACGAGTAGACTCGGATTTCGTCAGCTCCCATAGGTCCATGTGGCCATAGTGGACCTGTCCACAGTGGCAATGCACGCCCGGGGGCCTCCAGATGAGAAATGGCCCCCTTGAGCGAATTTGGAATGGCCTTCACTGAGCAAAACCCTAGCTTCAGGGATGGCCCATTGGCACCGCTTCCGGGCCTTCGAGGCACGCTATGTGGGGTCCCCTAGCTGAAACCTGGCATCCTAGATCCACCAGAATTGACGGATTTGCAAACCGAGCCACGGTTCGGGTGCTACAGGCATCCTAGTCGAGCACCCCAGGGCCATTCAGGGACACTTTGGGCATTTGCTCCGCGGCCACGGAACCCAAACCGGCGAGCAGACTCGAATTCCGTCGACTCCCATAGGTCCATGTGGCCATAGTGGACCTGTCCACGGTGGCCACGCATGCCTGGGGGCCTTCGGACAAGAAATGGCCCCCTTGAGCGAATTTGGAATGGCCTTCACTGAGCAAAACCCTAGCTCCGGGGATGGCCCATTGGCACTGCTTCTGGGCCTTCAAGGCACGCTGTGTGGGGTCACCTAGATGAAACCCAACATCCCGGACCCACCAAAATCAACGGATTTGTGAATCGAGCCACGGTTCAGGTGCTACGGGCATCCTAGTTGGGCACCCCGGGGCCATTCAGGGACACTTTGGGCATTTGCTCCGCGGCCACGGAACCCAAACCGATGAGGGGACTTGGATTCCGTCAGCTCCCATAGGTCCACATGGCCATAATGGACCTGTCCACAGTGGCCACGCATGCCCGGGGGCCTCCGGATGAGAAATGGCCTCCTTGAGCGAATTTGGAATGGCCTTCACTGAGCAAAACCCTAGCTCCGGGGATGGCCCATTGGCACCACTTTCAGGCCTTCGAGGCATGCTATGTGGGGTCCCCTAGCTAAAACTCGGTGTCCTAGACCCACTGGAATCAATGGATTCGCGAACTGAGCCACGATTTGGGTGCTACAGGAATCCTAGTCGGGCACCCTGAAGCCATTCAGGGACACTTTGGGCATTTGCTCCGTGGCCACGAAACCCAAACCGGCGAGCGGACTCAGATTCTGGCTCCCACAGGTCCATGTGGCCATAGTGGACCTGTCCACAGTGGCCATGCATGCCCGGGGGCCTCCAGACGAGAAATGGCCCCCTTGAGCGAATTTGGAATGGCCATCACTGAGCAAAACCCTATTTCCGGGGATGGCCTATTGGCACCACTTACGGGCCTTCGAGGCACGCTTTGAGGGGTCCCCTAGCTGAAACCCGACGTCCTGGACCCATCGGAGTCGACGGATTCGCGAACCAAGCCACAGTTTGGGTGCTACGGGAATCCTAGTCGAGCACCCCGGGGCCATTCAGGGACACTTTGGGCATTTGCTTTACGGCCACGAAACCCAAACCGGTGAGTGGACTCAAATTCCGTCGGCTCCCACAGGTCCACGTGGCCATAATGGACCTGTCCACAGTGGCCATGCATGCCCGGGGTCCTCTGGATGAGAAATGCACCCCTTTAGGGAATTTGGAATGGCCATCACTAAGCAAAACCCTAGCTCTAGAGATGGCCCATTGGCACCGCTTTTGGGCCTTTCAGGCACGCTTTGGGGGGTCCCCTAGCTGAAACCAGGCATCCCGGACCCACCGAAGTCGGTGAATTCACGAACCGAGCCACGGTTCAAGCGCTACAAGAATCCTAGTCGGGCACCTCGGGGCCATTCAAGGACACTTTGGGCATTTGCTCTGCGGCCACAGAACCCAAACCGGCAAGCGGACTCGAATTCCGTTGGTTAGAGTTAGAGTTAATGATGATGCCGAAGATGGTGATGTTGACGAAGACGTTGATGATGATGGTGATGGAGATGGTGATGGTGATGGTGTTGGTGATGGTGAAGAAGATGGTTTATTACTAGGGTTTGGGTGAGGGTTAGGGTTGGAGTTATAGAAGGAAATTGAGTTAGGGTTAGAGTTAGAGTTAATGATGATGATGAAGATGGTGATGATGATGATGATGGTGATGGTGATGGTGATGGTGATGGTGGTGATGAAGGAGATGGCTTATTGCTAGGGTTTGGGTGTGGGTTAGGGCTATATTTATAGAAGGAAATTGAATTAGGGTTAGAGTTAGAGTTAATGATGATGACGAAGACGTTGATGATGATGGTGTTGGTGATGGTGATGAGGGACCTGGAGATGACAATGATGATGGAACCTAGAGATGACAATGATGATGAAGATGGTGATGATGATGAAGGCATTGATGATGATGGTGATGGTGATGGTGATGGAGATGGTGATGAAGATGATGGAGATGGTGATGATGGTGGCGACAATGATGAGGGACCTAGAGATGACAATGATGACGAAGATGGTGATGATGAGGAAGGCATTGATGATGATGGCGATGGTGATGAATATGATGATGATGATGATGAGGATGATGATGGAGATGTTGGTGATGATGAAGATGATGATGATGTTGATGATGATGAATATGATGGAGAAGGTGATGATGGTGGCGACGGTGATGAGGGACCTAGAGATGACAATGATGATGGAACCTAGAGATGACAATGATGATGAAGATGGTGATGATGATGAAGGCGTTGATGATGATGGCGATGGTGATGGATATGGTGATGAAGATGATGGAGATGGTGATGATGGTGGCGACGGTGATGAGGGACCTAGAGATGACAGTGATGACGAAGATGGTGATGATGATGAAGATGGTGATGATGATGAAGGCGTTGATGATGATGGAGATGGTGATGAAGATGATGATGATGATGGTGATGAGGATGATGCTGATGATGATGGAGATGTTGGTGATGATGAAGATGATGATGATGATGATGATGATGGAGATGGTGATGATGGTGGCGACGGTGATGAGGAACCTAGAGATGACAATGATGATGAAGATGGTGATAATGATGAAGGCATTGATGATGATGGTGATGGTGATGGAGATGGTGATGAAGATGATGGAGATGGTGATGATGGTGGCAACGGTGATGAGGGACCTAGAGATGACAATGATGATGAAGATGGTGATGATGATGAAGATGGTGATGATGATGAAGATGGTGATGATGGTGAAGGCGTTGATGATGATGGTGATGGTGATGAAGATGATGATGATGATGATGATGAAGATGATGGAGACGGTGATGAGGGACCTAGAGATGACCACGATGACGAAGATGGTGATGATGATATTAGATGCAATGATCATAATCATCATGGGGAGAATTTTTATATCAAATTCCACACAATCATAGTTGTAATAACCATAGTCACAGTCCCAAAGTTGCATAATTCAACCATGAGCAACATCAACTAATTGTGACATCACATGAACATGGTAAGAATAACCATTGATGGGGGCGAGGGTGGGTATAAACATTGTGTAGATGATATAGATAAAAAATTTGGTGCTCTATAGAGGTTAAATGAGATGACCATATCCAACTGATGTATGATGATGAAATTGGGAAAAAAACTTTTTTCTCACTAAATACACAAAACACCTTACCATCCTTGAAAAATTGAAAAAAAAAATGGTTAGTTGTTTTCAGAGGCAGTATATAACTATTGATGGCAATTTCTTTGATGAACCATGTTTGGAAAACTACTATAATGGTTTGTGTTGTATGAAGTGAGAGTCCCTGGGATCCATTTGTTGGAAATAAAACTTCCATATTAGATTTTGAATGTCTACAATGACTTGGAAAAAAATTTCAATCCTTTAATCAACTTTACCTGCAAAAATTCATATTAACCCCCAATCTCTTTCATGCTAAGATCTATCGAGAAAGTGTAGAGTGTCTATCTCAAAATTCTTAGACTTAACTCCTCAATTGTTTGGATAGGGTTAAGATCAATTTGTGTATCCCAAGGGGATAACTCAATGATTTGTAGCCATTTTTTATGGCCATTTCACTAATTATGTTCCAACACATGCTCATTTCAAATCCCCCTGGGTGATGCACACAAATTTATGTTGATATGTTTACTAAAAATGCAATCCTTGAATATGGGGAAGTGTCCCTTCAATTTCCTCACAAGGTTTCCTTTAGAAAGGAAAAGATCAACTTGTGATATCAAAGCAGTCAAATAATGTATTTTGAAGGTTAGAAACAAGTATGCTCTAAACTACGAGATATTGTCCATCAACAACCATGTAGATATTCTATAAGTAATCCCAAGATACTCTGCAGGTTTCCAACAATGGCCTTCATTGTGCATAAAATCACATAAATCAACCAGTAATCAAGCATGGAGTATACACTACACATCCATCACCATTGCACTTGAATAAAGGTAAGTTTATGCATACTATTCAGGTGTGGATAAGTTATAAAAGTGGTTCCACAACCGATTTTAGCATGCTTTTGATTGGTTGAAACAATCACAAACATATTCTCAAGTAGTTAAATTTATCAAAAACAAGTCGAACGATCATGTACTAACAATCCACCAACAACCCTACAGTGAATCATATACTATGCATATCTTTTTTAATGTATTGTGGAAAAACATTCAATTATTGAACATTTGCAAGTGAAAAAGAAAAAATCACTGAGTGTTTCTTAATTATAAAGCTACACATTCAACATTATTGCACCTCAATGAGGATAGTTTATAGAGACAATTCAGGCATGGATAAGTAATACTATAAAAATTGGTCTTCCACAACCGATTTTAGCATGCTTTTGATGGATTCAAAGAATCATAGACATATTACTAGATGACTAATGTATCAAAAACAAGTTAAGGAATCATGTACAATCTAAGCAAGTTCTCTAATAAAATAGTTGAACATAGTCAAATGTCATTCATTGAAATTTTAAGCCTAAAACAAGCATTTTTAAAACAAATGTCAAATATACATGATATAGGGGTACCTAAAAAATGTCATGTCATTTAATGCACTGCAACACTTACGCTTTGGATGCAAAGGAGTAATCAAAGACATGATCATGATTTCATAACACAATTATAATTGTAATGTATTAAATTAGCAAACAATGTACTATTTTTACAGGCGCGTGTATGCCAAAAATATTAATATTTTCCACTCTCCTATACGACAATCATTTATTTGATATTGACCGCTTGACGTTAAAAATATATATATATATATATATATATATATATATATATATATATATTCGACTAACACATACGATAAGTTTGTCAATAACAACACTCTAGTATATCCATTGACATTGATTCCTTATATGGATTGAAAAATATTGTATTTGTCATGTTTTCACACACATGCCTAAGCACTAGGTTTTGTTTATGTGTATTTTTCAATAGTGTATGATTTATTTTTGTTTACAAGTATTTGATTCAATCCTATCTAAAAAGATGCCTATTTTGTCCCATTTTCTCATTAGTAAGGAATTTTGGACATGCACGTCCATTTTCTACTATTTTCAATTGCATAGATATCCAATACACACACACACACACACTATGATATCCAACTTCTCTTCTAAGATATAGGTCAAACCAAAATTTAGAAAACATCACATCCTGATAGACACAACATGAGACAACGAGATTAGATAATGAGATATATAAATCACATAACTGAAAGTCCATGTACGTCAAGGCTGCAAAACTCATCCAAACATATACAATTTCTGGCAAATAGTGGAACATGGTTCCCAATGTATGTACAGTGGAAACTCGTGCCCTAAACAAAATGCGACAACTCATGCCATAGATCCAAAATACATGGCAACTCGTGCCGTAGATATAAAGTACATCAAAACTGGTGCAAAAAAGTGCCACATCGTGGCTAATGTACATAACATATGGTGTGTCAAGCATTGTGACCACCCATGTCACTCCCAAGCGCATCTCCAAATTCGATCTTCCTACTCTTCGAGCTATCGGTACCTCGAAACTTGCTCCGTCTAGGAGTAGACCATCTCTCCGGGCTCTGGAACAAATGATATAAGATACCGTCATTTTCAAGCATTTGCAACATTTACCACATTTATAAAAAAAATGTAGAAATCGAATCTTAAATAAATCACCTCTGATGTGATTGAGAAACGTTGGACAGTTGTCTTGGATTTGCGGAGCCTCTCTGCAATTCCAGCCTACAACATTTACAACAATCATTTCATTGAAAAGTAATAATTGCTTAAATTAAATTGTGTTAATGCATCAAAATATTTTCATAAATTAGTTTGATTCTCACTGTGTACACCTCCGACGATGGACATGGCTGGGCTTATGGGATAGCAGGTGGCGCAGATGGTCGGACAACCACCTCCGATGCAGTGATGGGGGGGGGGGGCAGATGTAGTGGCAGCCACTACAAGTGCAACCACTGGAGATACAGATGAGGATACTGGAAGGGTAGATGCCACAATAGTGGCGGGAAGTGGTGATGATATGGTGGGAGAAGAAATGGTGGTATGGGGTGGAGGAGGACGTCGTGGACGATGAACCCCTGCTAGTTGTACGATAGAGGGTATCGAACCAAAAGAGCTAGGGGGGATGTTGAGGGATGGTGCATGGGAGGGAAGTCCCGCGTAGAGGGAGGAGGATGGACGGAAGGGAGGTTGTGGACGAAGAGGGGAAGCTGGAAGGAAGGGGGGGCGTGGATGAAAGGGGGAGGATGGATAGACAGGGGGGCATGGATAAATTGGGGAGGATGTATGGACGCGGAGGCATGGTTGAGTGGGGGGGGATGGATGGAAGGGGGAGTATGGCTGGAGAGGGGAGGCTGGATGGAAGGGAGGGGGTGGGCGTAGGGAGGAGGCTGGATGGAAGGGAGGGGGTGGGCATAGGGAGGAGTCTAGATGGAAGCAAGGGGGGGGACTCATGGGAGAGGGTGGATACATAGGACTAAAATGGGGAGCCGCAGCTATTGGTGGCACCTACATATACATTTGTAATATCACAATTTAGTAAACAAACAATAAATTAAACCATAGTAAGTCACAACAATTCAAACTAAATGTGTGCTTATAACTACACATTGTACCTATGTATGTGGTGATCTTCCAATCCCTGGCGGGGGTGGTTGATCACCGTAGTCAGGGAACACCTGTGGACACCAAAATGCATGCATGTTATGGGCATGTTAAAAAAGTCATTATTTAGGAAATCAAGATATTCAAAAACATTGTACGAACTATCAACGTGTATGCCATAAATATAAATACTTGAGTAATATAAATGACATAAGTAATAATAGTATTGTGCCAGCTATTGAAAATACCTCCGTGTGGGGTGTCGCAATTTCAGTTGCAGCTGCCATTTCTACATCTAGGTTGGGAGATCATTGCTACATCCAGGTTGGGAGATCCTACGTTCTCCCATGTTGGTGTCTCAGCTCTGAATAACTGTACATTGAAATAATAGTTTAAGTCAAACAAAAATACTTTACAAGTTATAAAGTGATGATTGAAAACACATTAAAAAAATTGTTGACTTGATCCATATAACAACCCTCGATCAGGCCAGGGCAAGTCTGCCCGCAATGGGGACAAAGATGTGGCATTGTCCCCGTCAAACTGGAATGCCCAGCATGGCTACCATCGGTCATGGGTCTATCCTAGACCTGTCGTGAAGGCCCTGCACTTGGATCTCTATCAAGGTCACCCGACCTCTCCACTGTAGTTGCTGCTACAAAGGAGGTGTGTCTGAGGAGACCACGTGCAACATTCCTCATTGCCACCTTGATTTGATCAAGCTTATGGGGAAACTAAGGTGGTTGGGGAGAGGGGTTGGGGTCACACCTCGGAGCTGGTGTCCCTCTCAGTGGGTTCCTCTTGGCAGCAGGTCGATCTTGGGCAGAGCCACGCCCAACACCCTGGAACTCGGTTATGTCAAAATAGTTGACATGTAAACCGAGGAAAAACTCAGCGCACAATTGGTGAAGGAAGTACTGTGGAACCTCCCTATTATTGCAAGGAGGTTTATCATACACCATGAACCACCTCTACATCCAATTGTCCCTCCACGATTGGTAATGACACCAATCCATGCAGACACGTGGCTTTGTAATGTTCAGTGGTTGGCTTGTTTTCGGCTCGGTGAACATACTATATAATTGGGCTTTTGTAATGTTCAAATCTTTTATTGCTTCCTTGGAGATGCCCATGGAGTAGTACTCTCGCATCCAAGCTCTAAATTGAGTCATGTCTGTCAATTGCTGGTGTGCATGTATGAGGGATTCGATTGAGTTCTCAATTGACGTGGCAAGAGACAATCGAGATGGTTCACCCGAGTTTCTAAGTTCGCGAGTGTGCACTTGCATTTCATTTACATAGTGGTTAAGGTCATCTTGTTCAAAATTAGGTTGTGGGTTTTGGTTTTGTTCGGCATTGGGTCCAAGGTTCAGGTTTTCTTGTGTTCCACCGGACTCGGGGTTAACATCTTATTCACTCATTGTCTCAGTTGCAATCTGCAGTTGAAAATTGGTTCATTGTTTTCAAAATTTGGGAGTTATTTACAATTACATAAACAAAAAAATTACAAAAATTGACACAAATAATGAATAAAATTGAAAAAAAAACGTGATATTTACCTATTAATCGAAGTGGTGATGAGTTTGTGGGTGTTGTTGGGTGGATTTGGCCTCCGTTGGTAGTTGAATGGATGCGTACGCAGAGGAAGAGGACATGCTCGGCCGACCAAATGAAAAATGTGGAAATTGTCCACTGCTTTTTTTATATATTTTTAATAGGGGCACGTGCGCGTACGCGTCAGCAACGCGCACGCGCCTCGGTTCGATACCGAACCTAGAGGCACATGCGCGTCTCCTTAGGTGCAGTCGTAGCCCTATTGCAACGAATTTGGGGAGCATCTTCGTGCGCCCGCCCTTGAACATGCTAAAATCTTGAAAGTAATAAATCTAATCGCTCTAGAGCTCAGTATGGAGGAGATGTTGTAATGCATAATGTTATGATGCAGAAGCAATCTGCACACGGAGTTGCACAATAGAACTATCCACATACACAGGAGTAAATTAAAACCAGATACAAATATACACCAAATTCTAATTCAAAATCCAAACATCATACATAGGAACAACAATAATTCTAAAATATTTATTTTATTGAAGATGTACTCCTCTTGGATTACATTCAACATAGCCACTCTCTAAAACTCTAGGATTCACTCCACCTCTACAACTTCAACATGATAACTCACAACCTCCTCCATTATGGGTTCCATCTTTCATCATAGAAAGGAGCTTACATATATAGAACTCTTGGAGGAATACCAAAAAGTTCATCTACCAACCATTCATTCAGATTTGGGTAAGGAATCGCTTCATATTCCTAACTTTATTATTTTAGGGTATTAGAGATAATTTAGATATTACCTCTCAAGAGTATTTTATCTACATCAATAACAATAACTAAAATGTATCTCCTCATCAAATACTTTGACTGTAGGCTACCTTGTCCTCTTCATGTAGTTGTTGGGCACGATCTTTTGGTTGATCTGAAAGAAATGTCTTGTAGAAGCCATTTGGATATGTAGCAATATGGTTGTAGCAGCTTTTGAATACATATAGTAGCATGCATTCTATAGTAGCAGTATATAATAATAAAAAATTATGTAGCATATCTAAACTACTGAAGAAATCTACATGCAGGATATCCTGCATCACCAAGGATGCTCTTGCATCAAACTCCCCTCGTTGGAAATTTGAGCATCTTACTCAAACTGTAGGTGAAAAACATGTGCAGATGGGACATCCTCCTCTCCCATCTCTGCTACTAATTTCCACAACACATCCATCAATATTCTAACCCACCATTGCATTGCACCTACTCCATGGTTTTCTTGTGAATCCATTCCACAAGTTTGTGCTACCTCAATTTCTTCTACCTCAACAGTGCTTATTTCTTGGAAGTATTCCCTCTTAGGAATCATTTTCACTTCCCGCCTTACTAATTGCACAACTAAATCACTCTCTTATATGTCAACTTTACCTTTAGATTTCCTCTTCTTGGACACATCTCCCACCTTCTCTATTTCATTTTCTGCAAACATACAACCACAAAAACTATTATGAGAATGACAATTTCCTATTTGCTCCTCCTTTGGGAGTGTTTTTGTTGTATCACTCATGTTTTAATCTTTATTCTCCTCATCCCACTACTGCACACATTCTTGTTGCTCCACCCCTTTCACATATGGAAATATTATACCCTTTTTAGCCTTATCCACTTCATCACTAAGAGGATGTGATTTGAATTTATTCCTGTCTTTTTCAAATTGGTAGGTTTTCATCCTCTCATCATGCATCGCATTCTTGGAAAATTGCCATGGCCTCCCCAACAAAATGTGGCATGCATCCATGGGAAAAACATCAAATAAAATGCTATCATTATACTCCCAAATATTAAAATTAACCAGGCATTGCTTGTTTATAGTGAGGCTATGCCCATTTTGTAACCATGACACCTTATATGCCTCGGGATGAGGTGTACACTTCAATTCTAATTTGTGAACAACTTCAGTAGATACCAAACTCTCAGAACTACCACCATCAATAACCAAATCACAACACTTACCTTCTATTTTACATTTTGTCCTAAAGAGTGCCATCCTCTGTTCAGGTTACCTCTCATCATGTTCCTAGATTGCAGCAATATCTTCCTCATCATCAAATTTTCCCCTTGCTCATGCTGCAAGATAATCACCTCATTATCTTCTATTGTTGGTTCAGCTTCAACAATATGTGTTCTCCCTTCCTTCCTTCTTCCATCCTTCATAATTTATGGATATTCAAACGCCCTATGGCTGTATGCCCAACATCTAAAGAAAATGCCTTCAAATTTTCCTCCTCTACCTCTTCCTATTGTTGATCAACCTCATCCTCTGTCAAAAAAAATCCCCTTCCAATAGGATGGTCTACAACACTAGAATTTCTTTCGCATTCTTCAACTTTCTTCTCTTCCTATTGCCCTCTTCCATATCCCAAATATTTCTTCACATTTTGTTGTTTCCTCAACAATTTCTCTTCAATTCTCAAGGATGCTTGATAAGCCTCTTCGACTTAATGAAAATTCAAAATAGTAAATTCATCTTGAATGGAATAACTTAAACCATTCACATACCTGGAAACGGATTCTGGACTCTCTTCATTTTGTCCAGACCTTAGAGAAATCCTGTAAAATTCCTCTGTGTACTCCTTTACTGACATCTTCAGCTGCTTCAAATTCTGCAATCTTCTCAACAAATTCAAAGCATAATCCATAGGTAAAAATTTACATTTCAATTCTGACACCATCCTATCCCAAGTTTTGATCTTCCCTTCACCACTATATTCTCTATTTATATGCAACTTATCCCACCACAAAGAAGCATGGCTTTTCAATTTTGTGCTATCAAACCTAACCCTGATAGGATCTCTAATATGCTCAAATTTAAAGAACTTTTCCATTTCCCCTATCCAATCTATCAATTCCTCGGGATTTAAACTTCTAGAATAGATAGGAATATCAAGTCTAGGCTAACCTCCAATACTGTTGATGGATTTGATTATTCTATCATCCACTATCATATTCTCCCCAGCTTCTTCTCTTGTATTTTTTGATTCAGCTTCATCATCACTGTTGTCTTGCACCACATGTGCAATACCTCTCCTTTGGGTTTACTCTATGGAATCCATCATGGCCATCATTGTCCTCATCATTTCTGCAAGCTCATTCATATCTTCTACAACCTCTCGTCTTCTAGGTCTTCAACGAGCCCTTCCTCTATTTTCCATCCCTTTTTTATCTGAGATATGTTTTTGCCTACTCCCCACTTCAAGATCATTCATAGGTTACCCAATCTACAACCACAGTCTCTCTGATCCTCCCCACCGCAGGATCAACTAGCTCTAATACCACTTGATGTAAAAGCAATCTGCACACAGAGTTGCACAACAGAACTATCAACACACACGGGATTAAATTAAAACCATATGCAAATATACATCAAATTCTAATTCAAAATCCACACATCATACATAGGAACAACAAAAATTCTAAAATATTTATTTTATCGAAGATGTATTGCTCCTGGATTACATTCAATAGAGCCACTCTCTAGAACTCCAGGCTTCACTCCACCTCTACAACTTCAACATGAGAAATCATAGCCTCATATCCTATGTTTTTTGTCTTTCATCAGGGCAAGGAGTTTGCATATGTAGAACTGTTGGAGGAATACCAAATAGTTCGTCTACCAACCATTCATTTCAGATTTGGGAAAGGAATCGCTTCACGTGACTATTTTATCTACATCAATAACAATAATTAAAATGTGTCTCCTCATCAAATAATTTAACTGTAGGCTACCTTGTCCTCTTCGTGTAGTTGTTGGGCATGATCTTTTGGTTGATCTCAAAGAAATGTCTTGTAGAAGCCATGTGGATTTGTAGCAATATGGTTGTAGAAACTTTTGAATACCTGTAGTAGCATGCATTCTATAGCAACAATCTATAATAAAAACATTATATAGCATATCTAAACTATTGAATAAATCTACATGTGGGATAGTCTTCGTCACCAGGGATGCTCGTGCATCATGTTGTGTAGTGTTATGTAACTCAAATATATTAAGGACGAATCAAATATCTTGAGGTGTAAATTTTTTCTTAATGTGAAAAAACTTTAAGATAAAAAAAAATAAAAATTTTAAGATTATATATAATATATATATTCACCTCAAGAAATAAAATTCCTCTCTGTATCTGTATTTGATAAATCCAAGTTTAAAATGGATCTATATTGATAGCTATATCATATAACATATTTAACATACATGCACCCTTAAATATTGATCCCTAATATATATCTTAATCTAATGTTTATTCATGATTGTGTTGCATCCATTCCTTCACATAGTAGTAACTTTTACAAATGAAACACCCCCTTCTCTGGCCACCTTTTTCAAGTACCCTAACTCTCTCTACCCTAGAGAATTTTCGTCCACTGGGGCCTTTTCCCATGTGATGCGATCATGCGACCATGTTACATTACTATATTTAGGATGGTCGTTTGGTTTATTCTAACAAGTTCCATGTGAGGCGACCACGTTACATTACTATATTAGTCATGGTTGTTTGCTTTATTCTACTTCTGAGTAGGGAGTATTTGAAACTCTCTTTTCTTAAAAGTGATTATCTTTTATGAATATTATGAACTTTTTATATAAATAATTTAGTGCATTAGTTAAGTGTTTTATGACTTAATATAACTTAGTTAAGTGTTTTACAACTTAATATAGTGAAGTTGAAGTGGCTGTTATAACATGGGATGTGGGTTTATTAAACTTTTTTGTTCTTCTTTTGCAGCAGAATACTATTGGGGAAATGAATAGTGGCTCCAACACATCCACTCTAATTTATCCTTAATTTATTTCTGTAATGAAAAGTTTATTTGGTCGAAGTGTGAGTTAGTACGCAAAGTCAAGTCATAGATTATTTCAGGCACATCATATTTTATTTCTGTAGTGGATGGACTTTGATTCTCCTATGATGAATATCAAGTTTATAGTGTTTTTTCTTCCCAAAAAAAGTTGTTATAAACATAATGTATGTAGAAATAAACAAATTATTAGAGGAAATTTGGTTGAAAAATGGCGAATCCTAATACAAATTTCATGTCATCATATATTAACCAATCAAAATATTCTAAAAAATAAAAGAGGTACATATGAGAGACAATTTTTTATTATATAATTTGGGGATAGGTGGAATTTTTTAATAATATAATATGTTAATATTATATTATAATTAATTACTTTTAAGATGGCACTATGTATTTACTTGTATTTCCTTATTTTGGGTGGTTCACAACGTGGGGGAAGAATTCGAGGTCCACCATGTGGGGACATAATGTGAGGCCCTTATATATCTATGCATAGCCACCCAAGGATTTGACCCCAAGACCTTTTGCTTACAACTCACAGCTCTCAACCACTTGAACTAACCCACCAGGCTATAAATCCAAGTTTATTATTTTAGATATTTCAAATATTAATACTAAGAAAAAAATATGCATTTATTCTTTTGCCCCTATAAATTCCACATTTTAAAAGAAAAACATTCTGGATAAAAATTGTCCATTCAGTGGCTTAAACAAGATATTACCTTTGCTATTCTCAAGACCTAATAATTTGTAATGTTTCAATGAAGTGTTCAATGTCCAACCAAATGACTTGTACTCATGGGATTGGTAGAATTGAATCATAGACCCTTAATTATAACCCTAAACTTTTCCATGCATAAAAACCCCAATTGGATCATAGACCCTTAATTATAACCCTAAACTTTTCCATGCATAATAACCCCATTGAAGAAAAATACAATAATGAAAAGAATTTGGTCCTTGACAAGAATAATGATAATCATTTTCCAAAGTATTTTAAAAAATAATTCTAAGATATCTAGTTAAATAATGACAATATTGAAGACATCTATCATAGCTTTATAGAAACACTCTCAACTTCTATAAACAAGTAATATCTTGAAGTTTCATGCAAAATAAAAAAAAGAATAGTCAAACCTTGGTATGATAAAGAGCGTAACATTGCTAGAAAATCTCTTAGGGAATCCCCAAACAAATCCTTAAAGGTTGACAAAATAAATATTTGTATAGCTCTAATTAAAAGAAGAAGAAAAAATATTATATAATAAAAAGCAAGAGAATCTTTTACATCTTTCAAAAGTTGATCCTAAAAAAGATAGAGGTGGATTCTAACTCATAAAACCAAAGAAAATAATATGATTATCTTAAGAGACTGAAAACCATACCCATAAAAGATTTATGAATACCCTAATGTCGTGGATAACATTCAAACTAACATTACAAAGGAAGAGGTTTTTAATTTGTAAGGCATAGATTTTGGGGTTAAACTACTTGAAAAGGGGAAACCTAAGGACATTGAAGGTCATCAAGCTAACATTCTAAAAATTGGAATCGTTGTCCTCATCCCTAGCATTCAGAAGGACTTCAATGTAGTAGCCAAGCAAGGTTTCCCTAAACCTTGGACTCAAAGCCTCATTGTTCCTATTTTTAAAAGATAGAATAAAAACAACCCCTCTACTTATGGGACCATTATGATAATCCCTCCTCTATCCAAGTCATATGAAATTATATTGAAAAATAAGATCAACAATATGGTTAGAAAGTTGGGAAAAAGGGATAAGGTATAGGCTAGTTTTAGAAGCTAGCATTCCACTATGGACCACCTATTTATGCTCAATATCATCGTAGAGGAATGGTAGTTATAAAAAAAAATCCCAAATGTTTCTATGTTGAGTTTATGAAAGTGTTTGACATGGTGCCTAGAATTAATCGTCAGAACATATTATAAGAGTTAAGGTTCCATTTGAGTTTAGAGCTACTATGATAAGGTTATACAAGAAAGTTATTATGGTTAAGCTCAATAACATTAACGATTGGTTAGAATAAATTAAGTGTAATATAGGAATTAAGTAAAGATGTCTGCTATCCTCCACCCTTTTTCGAATTTGCATTGACAAGTTAGAGGCGTCTTTGGAAAAAGCACATTGTGCTAGCACTATTTCATTGGAAGATTCATCAACCTTCTTCTTTATGTGCAGCAGAAAATTAGGACACGAAATCCATAATTGAAAAAAGAAGATAAAATATATTTGATAAGATGGTAAAATATTACAATAAGGCTCTCCTTTTATAGGGCTTGAGCATACACAATGAAGGGTTATGTCCCTTCACCTTAATAAATAATAATCTATTGTTTTTAGTTAATATATCATTTTAATATTCATAACATTGCCACTCCCTTTAAAGGAGCTTTTTCCTCAAAGTGATGGTAGTGAGGGATGTAGTTGTCGAAACTGTTCTAATTCCCACAGTGCGTCTTCTTCAGAAAGATTTTTCCATTTTATAAGGTACTCTTTAATTACTCGTGTTCTTAATATATTCTCTCTGGTAGCAATGATAAATTAAGGCTCGAAAATGACTCTTCCTTCATCATCTAACAAGGGAAGTATTGTTTGTGCCTTATGGTGTTTACCTATCACCTTTTTCGAGCATGAAACATGAAAAACATTGTGGATGCGACTTGTAGTTGGAAATTCCAACGCATATGCCACAAGTATAATATTCTTATTGATTTGATATGGGCCATAAAATCGTGGAGCCAATTTATTCTTTCCACTTTTTTTAAGTGATAACTACTTATAGGGTTGTAGTTTTACAAATACCCAATATCCAACTTCAAATTCCCATTATGTGCGATGTCGATCTACTTGTTGTCTCATTCTATTCCTAGCGATATTTAGATTCTCTTTAAGTATTTGGACAACCTTTTGGTTTTCTTCAAAATGGTCATTTACTAATGCGATCTTTTCTTGGTTGGTGATGAGATCCTTCCATTTTGGGGGATCATATCCATAGAGGGCTTGAAATGGTGTCATTTTCGCGGATGTATTATAAGTAGAATTATACCACCATTCTGCAAGATGTATCCATTGGAACCATTTATTTTTCTTATCAGTTACAAAGCAACGGAGGTAGGTTTCTAAGCATTTATTGACGAATTTTTTCTGACCATCTATTTGGGGATGATAAGCTGAAATCATGTTAAGTGACGTCCCAATTTGATGGCAGAACTCTCTCCAAAAATTCCCTTTAAACTTGGCATCCCTATCACTTACGATAATCTTGGGAAAACCATGTAACTTGTAGACATTTTTAAAGAAAGCTTCAATTGTTTCTTTTGCAGAATCAGTTTTCCTCACTCCTACAAAATGTGTTTTGCAGAAAGCACACACACACACATAGATCTGTATTTGATTCATAAGTATATAAATATTTACATAAGTTGTTGAACTGCAGGAACAGTTAAACAACCGTGTAACTGTAAACTAATAATGCTAACTAAACAATTGTAAACTAAGTGACTACTTCTAACACTCCCTCTTAATCTCGAGGGTTACATTTGTTTATATCGACAATGCCAAGATTTTGTCTTTGAAACTCAAAAGGAATTCTTCCTAAAGGTTTTGTGAAGATATCTGCTAACTGTTCTTTTGAACCACAAAAATGGAGCAAGACATCACCATTTTTTACAAGTTCATGAATGAAATGAAACCAAGTGTCAATGTGTTTGTTTTTCTGATGAAACACACTATTCTTTGACAAGGAAATGGCATATTTGTTATCACATAAAATTGAAGTAGGTTCCTTCTCCATATATCCAAAATCTAACAAAAGTCTTTTAATCCAAATTGCATGACATGTTGTTGTAGTTGTTGCTACGTACTCCACTTCTGCAGAAGATATGGAAAGCATGGGCTTCTTCTTAGATGCACATGGAATCAAATTCTTGCCGAAAAAGAAAGCGTATCCAGATGTGTTTTTCCTATCATCAATACTGCCTACAAAGTCACTGTCTGTGTAACCTTTGAGCTTATTTTCTTTTGAAGTTGTGTACCACAAACCATAAGTGGTTGTACCTGCAATATACCTTAAAATCCTCTTTCCAACTTTCCAATGTGAATCCTTAGGAAATTCCATAAACCTTGAAATAAAAATTGTTGCATACACTATATCAGGCCTAGTAGCAGTAAGATATATAAGACTTCCAACAAGTTGTTTATACAATGTAGAATTAACTGCTGACCCAAAATCTTATTTGCTTAACTTAGTACCAAATGCAACAGGAATATCTACTAGTTTACACTTTTCATCTTAATTTTTTCTTAAACATCAATAGCATGCTTATGTTGACTGAAAAAAATACCATGATCAGATTGTTCCACTTCAATGCCTAAGAAATACTTCATTAAACCAAGATCTGTCATCTCAAACTCTTTTTTCATTGTTGCTTTAAATTCATCTAACAATATGTTCCTTGTATAGATCATGTCATCAACATAAATACATAAGATGAGAATTTTACTTTGTGGATTTGTCTTGATATACAAAGTAGGCTCATTTTTGCTTCGACTGAAACCATCATTAAGTAATTAGCGATCAATTATGTTGTACCAAGCTCTTGGAGCTTGCTTCAAACCATACAATGCTTTCTTCAATTTATACACTTTGTGTTCTTGTCCTTTGACTTCAATACCAAATGGTTGATGCACATATACTTCTTCATTTAGTATTCCAATTAGGAAAGAAGACTTTACGTCCATTTGATAAATAGGCCATTTTTTCTGTGTTGCAATGGCCAAAACAAAACGAACAGTATCCAATCTTGCAACAGGTGCAAAAGTCTCATCATAATCTATGACAGGTTGTTGTGAAAAACCTTTGGCAACTAACCTTGCTTTGTATTTCTCAATCTCACCTTTTTCATTCAATTTAATTTTATAAACCCATTTAACACCAATAGTATTTTTATCTACGGGAAGATCAACCAAATCCCATGTTTTGTTTCGTTCAATAGCATCAATTTCATTATTCATTGCATCTACCCATTCGTTTTTCTTTGTGGCTTCTTCACAATAAGTAGGCTGAGATGAAACCAAAGAAAATTGTGCTACATTATCATTTTGCATAGTATCATCTTGCTCATAAATATATTTCAAACTTTTCATTTTTTGTTGTCTACTGTCATAATCAGAATCACTGCTAGATGAAGAATTGTTTTCATCTTGAACCTGCAATCTTGGAATATGTTCTGAAGATGCTTGATGTTCATCAAATACGACAAATGGATTGTGACAAGTATCTTTTTGCACTTCATTCCATGACATATCTTCCAAAAATTTAACATCTATACTTATCAAAAATTTCTTAGTGATAGGATCATAGAAACGATATGCTTTAGATTGTTCACTATAGCCTACAAAAATTGACTTCTCACTTCTATCATCAAACTTCTTTCTAAGTTATTCAAGTACATGAGCGAAAGCAATGCATCCAAAAACTCTGAAATGAGAGACATTTACCTTATTTTCACTCCATCTTTCTTTTGGTACTTTACCTTGAACACTGGAATTTGGTGATGGGTGAATCCATGAAGATGGGTGTCTATTTTGGGGGGTCTTATGAGAAAATAAATCTGATTTTTTCATGTTTTTCAACTTTGGGCAAACAAAAGTGATATTTGTGTTTAGAATTTCACTTTTCAGTAAAAAGAAAACTTTTAGAGAATTATGTTATCTTTCTTTTCATTATTTTTTCAAATTTTTTTATTGCGATTTGATATGTCAATTTGGAAAATGTTCGACAGTATGCTCTTATAAAATTAAGGGACTAAAAAATAGTCATGTTTTATGGGGAGGCTGAAATAATTGTTAAACTTGTGTTTTGTAAAAAAAAATATGTTACGATAATCTACACAAAATGTACTACTGCACTACTATAATTTTTTAACCAATGGATCTATATACTAATTATTATATTTTTTGAATTCGATCAAAAGGGAAAGCTTGTCGATTTTCAACATTTTTTTTTATGCGACATTTCTCTCAATTTACACTAAAACTAAAACATCTAAGAATACCCTTTTGAAGTAGACACTCCAATTAACTACACCATATTTTTTTCAATTTTTTTATGGTGCATTTTTAAAGATATGGATTGTTCATTTCACCTCATTTTGAAATTGATGAAACCAAATTGGACACATGTTAACAAAAAAAATAATTACAATTATCAGATCCCACCTAAACACAATAAAATCTATACCAATGGAGAGTAGATTCAATGACTAAACTAATGGTATCAAGTCTGACAGTCTATTTGCACTGTAAGAGATGGTTTTTCCTTTCCGAAAATAGAGAAGCCTGAAAAGAACACTATTTTCAGGTCTCAGATAATTCGGCCGAATAAATATTTTCTGTTAGCAAGCCGTTGAAATTGAAAACGGTTATTCAGCTGAAAAACAAAACGCAAAAAAATTTCGTCGGCCGGAAAAATAAAAAATTACAATTGTATAAATAAAACTAAAGGAGTCATTATTTCGCATCTTTTTTTTTCGTAGAGATCTGTATAAAATATTTT
Source organism: Larix kaempferi (assembly GCA_027924585.1). Classification (NCBI taxonomy): domain Eukaryota; kingdom Viridiplantae; phylum Streptophyta; class Pinopsida; order Pinales; family Pinaceae; genus Larix; species Larix kaempferi. Next base: position 3,143,988 of record BSBM01000397.1, on the reverse strand, counting down.
TGAAGGGTTTTTTTCAAAGGAGATTTTTTTTCAAGGAGTTCTTATTTCTTTCAAAGGGGTTTTTTCAAAGGAGATTTCCTTCCAAGGAGTTTTTATTTCTTTCCAAGGGTTTTTTTCAAAGAAGATTTATTGCCAAGGAATTCTTATTTCTTTCCAAAGAGTTTTTATTAAAATGAGATTTCTTTCCAAGGAGTTTTTTATTTCTTTCCAAGGAGATTTCTTATTTCTTTTCAAGGGGTTTTTTCAAAGGAAATTTCTTTCCAAGGATTTTTTCGTCAAAGGACTCTTACAAGATTTTTATAAGGTGAGTAAATTTTAGTTCATGTTTTTATAAATAATTGAAAGACTCAAAAAACAAATTTAGTAATTTTTTTTAAATCTTAAATTTTTTTTTTTTACCATAAAGTGATGATTCTTTAATTTAACCTCTACAGATTAAACAATCATGGGTAGTAAGAGAAACCGCCAAAGAAAGAGTGATCGTAAACGTGATGATGATGCTCATAGGGAAACACAAATACTCAGATATCATGCCAAAAAAGCAAGGGTTGCACCAACAGAAGAGACAATTATTGAATATACAAATACAGATTTACATGATAATGTTGATGAAATGGATATTGAAAATAGAGTACAAGAAGAACAAATTGAAGCTAAAGAGATCATTTTTCAACATGGAAATAGGGATTTACATGCTAATGTTGATGAAGTCAATATTGAAGATCAAGTTCAAGAACAATAAATTGGACCTGGTATGTATATATCATGTATTTTCCAAATTCTTTTTTATAATGAATTGTATTTTTGGATATATGTTAAATTGAATTTAACTTAATGTATAGGTGCTTTCACCATTGATGATGGAATGTTAGAAGACATTGATTGCGACAAATATGGAGAAAAAATAGCCGCACATGTTGCACGATATCGTGCTATGCAAATTTATGATGATTTTCTCAAACAATATTCAATAGCAGGACAAGCGTAAATTTGGAGGTGTTTATTAGTGTCCAAGAAGTTAAGAGATGCTACGTCATTATTGGGTATTCACAAGGCGACAAAAGAGTTGAAATTGAAACATAATGTGATATGAAATATAAGTGATGCAATAAAAAAATTGGAAAATCCAAGAAGAAAGATACCAAAGTTGCACGTGGAGCAATTCAAATAGCAATTATTTCAACTAGCACTAGACGAAATCATTTGACAACACAACTAGCAAAAACAATAGGAACCTCAAGAAAGACATAATACAAACATAACAAATTCATAATGCAAATAGATGAAAATGATGAACTTGCTTGTTGGGCAATTATTTGTAGACATCCTTACAAGGATAGAATGAGAGAAGGTGTTAAAGATATTGTACATAAATATTGGTTGGCACATGCTCGAGTTTCACCAAATTCAGGGGATGTGATACGAAAAAGAGTATCACGAAATGAATACGAAATCCATGCAAAACATATAATGGAAATGACACACAAGTACAATTGTTCAATAAATTCAAGGAGGATCATTGTGGAATTAATATGTCAATCACTACATTTGCACAACAAAAACCATGGTATGTTAGACCTATTACTATACGCAACACATGTTGCTATCGTTATCATGTGCAATTTGAATTATATTACGACACTTTTCTTGAATTTGGTAAAATGTTTTGGACAAATTCACCACCTCCGCCCACAATACGTGAATTCATATCTCAAATTCTATGTGAGAGAGATCACGATGAAATATTTTACAATAAGAAATGTGTCAATGGAAAACATTGTCATCATTGTGGGAATCGAGTTTTATTCCGCAATAAATATCCTATTGATAATGATCATCCAAATGTAACCGTTGATTGGAGAATATATGAATACATCAATTATGCTACAAGTTCTAGTGATGCACATTCCAAGTGAATTGATTTGCAAGAAGATAAAATATGTGAGATCGATTTTATGAAGAAATTTGAAAGTGAAATTTATAAATACACCAAGCATTCACATAGAGAACGATGGCAAGACCTTCAATTCAAACAGTCTCATGAAATTTTTCCACCCGGAACTATTTTGTATGTGGTTGATTTTGCAGAAAACTAGACATTTGCTGCACAAAAGGAGATACAAAGTGAATACTATCATTCTGACCAAGTTTCAATATTTTTCCATGTTCTATATAGACATTCTCAACAAGATGTTGATGGAATTGAAAGCACATGTGACAATCGAGATGTGATTAAAGAATATTTATCATTTTTATATCAATGATGATCGTACACACGATACACATTTTGTTCGGCATTGTATTGAAAATATTTTCTATGAATCATTAAACGATGTGAAGTTAAATTCAATACATTGGATATGGTCGGATGGATGGGCGGGACAATTTAAATCTTCATGATTATTTTTTTGGTTATGTCGACTTCATAAAGCAACGAACATTAAACATTGTTGGAATTTATTTGAAACTGGACATGGAAAAGGTGAACATGATGGTGCAGGAGCATGTGTTAAAAGAGCACTTCGAAGATGAAAAATGAACCATTCTTCCGTGTGATTTCATTCAACTGTAGAGGTGTTCCAATGGTGTCAATTACATCTAATTCATGATTATAATCAACAATCAAAATATGTTCGCAGGTATGTACACTGTTTTTTTATTTATATTAATTGTCAATTTAAAAAAATGTTATTTGCAAACTTCTATCATTTAAGTATATGTACACTAACATTAAAAGTTGTCATTTGTAATTTGTCATATATTGTGTAGGTTCTTTTGGCTTATTGGAATCCAGGATATAAATAGATCAATCCCATAGGAGGCTGGCACCATACATGGGACTAGAGACTTACACTCTATTCAAACAAAATCCTTCCAAAATGTGTTTGCATTTTATAGTAGAAAGCAATCATGCTTTTGTCATATTTGCATTGAAAATGTTGAATCTACAGAAGTTTGTGAAAACATAACGAACAACTACGCAAAACATTGGAAACACGCGGAGATTAATCCAAAGGGGAAAATGCCACTAGCAAGCTTAGAAGAATTAGAATCAGAAGAAATAGCAATATTATCTGATGGCGATAGAATTTTAGATCTTGTTAGAGCAGGTATTGAAATAAACTATAAACAATGGTTGTTCATTTCATATAATTATGTATATATATAACTTACAAATTCTTTGTTGATTGTTCATTGTTACATCCATCACCTTATGTGTATAGTCAATTTAATTTATTTAAAAACCCTAACGTCAATTGTAATTTGCACAGGTGATGTTTTCGTTGTGATTGCACCTTTAGACAACAACAAAAAAGTGAAATATTATTTGATGCGATGCACAGAAGGAAATATGAAGTTATTGGAAGACTACAATGACAAAGGATTTACATATGAGAGAGGATCCATCATTTTAAAAGGTTATTTTTTTCAACAAACCCATATGACTGAAAATTATGTCTACTTTCAAGATTATGAACCTGATGTTATCTGTTTTTAATATAGTCATTTAGCATGTGCATCTCGAATAAAATTAGTACAAGTTCCATCGAAAAAAAAATTAAAAACTAAAAAATGGAAAATGTCCAAATATGACCATGAAAGAATAATTGAGGACGGCATTCCATTGCGATGTTTTTAACCATATCTGAAATGAATTGATCATGGTTAAGAGAACTACAGGAAACCCATGGCATCATTTTAGCCTCTATGTGGAAGATGATTGTGTAATATTTAATGGTGATGAATACAAATGTATACTTGTTTTGTGCATGTCAAATGTTGTGTACAATGTATTTTTATATTGAGAAATATGAATATGATCTTGAGGTGTCAGATTTTTATTTATGTTTTATAAGCATGTGTTTATGATTGTGTATGCTTGAATATGTATGATGGCATGATGACTTGGTGTGTTATTTGGTAATGTGTAAGAAGGTGGCATCGAGGCTGAAATGTCATTAATAAAATGATTGTATTTTAGCATGTTGAAATTGATTCGATAATTATTTGGTAATGAGAACTTTAATAAAAGTTGGGAAATTTTGAAAAATGTTATCTTTCAAATATGGAATGTTGATTGCAAATGTAATTTTACAAGTAATGTATGGGAACTAGAATAAAAGTTTAAACATGATCTCGTAAAAACATTGTTAATTATTAAGAATGATTTTTTAAAGATTCTTGGACATGATTGATTAATTATGTTATGTCTTGTTGAAACATGGACATGTGGTGTATGACTTATTGATGTAGGATTAAATTGTTTAAGAAATGTTTGAAAATGATGGAGAATTCTCTATAACAAGTTGATTGTCTATTATTACCTCTATTAGAATAAGCTAATTGAGTCCATTATATTGGGGGATCTATGGTATTTAAGTATGTGAAGGAAATCCTAAATTGGAATCCTTAAATCAATTTTGATATGTGGTTGTATAGATAAAACCATTTGAACTTTTAATGTGTGATTTCGTGAAAAGATTTGGATTGTGATGAATCCATTTCATGTTTCTCTAATGTATTATTAATAGACAATTCTAGAATAGTAATTGTATGATGAATGAAATTATTATTTATATAAATGGGAAATCTGTTGATGTATATATAACTTCGGAATGTATTTCATCCATGTATTTTATTCATATATTATTGTACTCCTATAGAGATGTGTCATTCCTCTATACGGAAGTGTCGTCATGTGTATTGACAAGTGTCGCAAGTGTGTGAACTTGCTGATAGGTTATTAGACCACCATGTGTGGGGTCAGCCCTGAATTATATATTATATGGTTGATGTACCTAGCTAGACAAGTCGGCTCCATAAGGTCACTGGGAAAACATACAAGTATAAATAGAGATCGGGAGATCTTTATTTTGATCATTCGGAAACTCACACTTCTCTCACGTAGAAAGTGGCACACTAGTGAGGAGGAGGATCATCTTCTACTAGGAGACTATCTCTGTGTATTTTGGCTGTACTTTGGTTGAGCCATTTCTCTCTCTATCTCTGAGGAAGTTGTGGGGTTTTTCACCTTAGGGTTTTCCCCACGGAAACTCTGTGTCTCTTGTCTCTCATGCTTTTGATTCTTGTGATGATTGACATGTTTATTATGATTGATATGCATTGATATACTGTACATGTTATTCTCTCAGTAAAGATCCTAGATTATGGTGAATTAATACTCAAAATTTAACATGGTATCAGAGCTAACCTAAGAAGAAGACATTGTGCAGTGATGGAAACCAAGGGTTTCTTGTTTATTGGGTTTATCTCCACATATTTTGGAACAGTAGTATAATAGATTGACTCTACTCATCAAGGAGAATCTATCTGTCCAATCAGAATTCAATTCCGAGCATTTTCAGATTTGGCCCTAAAAATTAGGGTTTCCAAAAAAATAGGAATTTCTGGAATCTGAAAACATAGCTGGAAGCTCCTTGAAAAAATTGAAGTTGAGAGCTTTGGATCAAGATTTTTGGCTGGGTCGATCTCCGGGAAACTCAAACCCTGATTCAGGGCTCTCCTCAATGAATCCGGGAAGACAGAAAGGCAGTTTTGAAGGGTGAATCTTTGCAGATCTCAAATTCTGAATACACCAGGTTGATCAGCTCATCAAGGCACATCTTTCTATCCTTTCAGAAAGTTAAAATTCACATTTTAAATTTTTAGGGTTTTTCTGACAAACCCTAATCCGGGACCAGATCCAATTTTCAGCAATTCAAGTGGTAAGACCTAAATCTTTTCTATTTCCATTTGAAGTACTCTTTAAAATGTCTCACCACACCAAGCTTGAGGTTAAGCTTGAAGGGGATGATAACTTTCGAGCCTGGAAGTATAGGATTGGGTTAATCCTAGAAGAGAATGAGTTGGACTCATATGTAAAAGAAGACATCCCTATCCCAGAGGATGAAAAGGCTAAAATATTGCATAAGAAGAACTTGGTCAAGGAAAAGAGAATCATTGTTGATTCTATCAAATACCATCTCATACCACATGTGTCATCTCTGAAGACACCCAAGGAGATGTTTGACTCTTTGACCAAGCTATTTGAAGGGAAGAACATAAATCGGAAGATGACCCTGCGGAATCAATTGAAAGGGGTCAAGATGTCGAATGGAGAAACCATTCAATCCTATTTCTCCGAGGTCTCTCAGATCAAGGAACAACTTGAAGCTGTGGATGAAATGGGGGAGAATGGTGAAATTGTTATGACCACTTTGAATGGCCTACCTAGGTCATGGGACTCCTTTATTCAAGGAATCTGTGCAAGAAAGAAATTGATCTCTTTCAGTAAACTATGGGAGGAATGCTCTCAAGAAGAAGCTAGGCTTGTAGATCGAGAAGAAAATATGGGAGGAGAAGATCAATCTCTCGCAGCTCACAACAAAAGAAGCAAGCCCAAGAAGGAGCACTCTCACTGCAAGAAGTCCACTCACTATCACCAAAAGAATAAGAAGGATCTAAGGTGCTTCACATGCAATGAGAAGGGTCACTTTGCTGCAGATTGTCCCAAGAAAAAAAGGGACAACAACTTCAGCAAAAAGAAGAAGGGTAGCAAAAGAAGGTACCATGCTCATGCTGCTGAAGATGATGAACCTCCAAAGAAGATAGATAGGGCAGAAAGTGATGATGACTCATCAAGTGAAGAAGAGTATGTTCTTATCTCTGCTCTCACAGGTACTATCTCCCATGGTTGTAATGATTGGTTAATTGACAGTGGTGCTTCCAAACACATGACTGGGTTTAAGGAATCTTTTGTAAACCTATATGAACATGAGTCACCCCATAAGGTGAAACTTGGGGATGATTATCAATACCCTATCAAAGGAAGTGGTGAAGCCTCCTACAACCTAGATTCTGGAAAATATTTGAAGATGAAAGAAGTCCTTTATGTACCTGGGCTCAAGAAGAACCTACTCTCCATCTCTGCATTGGATGCAAAAGGTATGAGGGTTGCATTTGTAGATGGCCAATTCCTAATGTGGCCAAAGGGTAAAACATTCGATGATGCAGTAGTGATTGGAGACCAAGAGGGAGGTTTGTATAAATTGAAAGGACAACCTGAACATGCCATGGTGCATGACTCCATGGAGACAAGTGAACTTTGGCATAGAATACTTGCACATATGCACTACAAGGCATTACCAATTGCAAGTAAGGCTGTAGAAGGTCGTTCTGAAATCAAGACCAAGCATGAAGGTGTTTGCAAAGGATGTGCAAAAGGGAAGAAAATTAAGAAGGCATTTCCAAGCAATGAAAGAAAGGAAAAAGGTATCTTGGAAATCATCCAATCAGATGTATGTGGTCCTATATCATCCAGTTCTCTGAGTGGGTATGTTTACTATGTCTCTTTCATTGATGACTTCTCCAGGAAGACTTGGGTTTACTTCTTGAAGAACAAAGATGAAGTATTTCACAAGTTCAAGGAATTTAAAACCCTGATGGAGAATCAAACTGATAAGAATATCAAAACATTCAAATCTGAAAATGGTGGAGAATTCACCTCAAGTGACTTCAAGAAGCTTTGTAGTGATTCAGGGATTAAGAGGGAGTTGACTGCTCCTTACAATCCACAACAGAATGGAGTTGCAGAAAGAAAGAACAGAACAATCATGGAAGCAGCAAGGGCAATGCTGCATTACCAGGATCTACCTATGCACTTATGGGAAAAAGCAGCTAGAACAGCTGTATATGTGCAAAACAGAACACCCCACAAGATATTGGACAACAAGACACCAGAAGAGGTCTTCTCTGGTAAGAAACCTGAAGTCATCCATCTCAGAATATTTGGTTGTCCAGTATACACTCATGTCCCAAAGGAAAAGAGGACCAAGCTAGATCCTTCAGGAAAGAAGGGTAACTTTGTGGGTTACAGTGAAAGCTCGAAGGCTTACAGAATATACTTTCCAGGGTTCAAGAAAATTGATGTCAGCAGGGATGTAACGTTTGATGAAAACTTAGCATTCATCAAATCAAGGAAGGCACCTATTGAAGTTTATGAAGAACCTAAGGAAACTAGATTTCAAGACACTACCATGACTGAAGCAATTCCAGAAGTTGTTTGTGAGTTTGAAGATCCACAAGAACCTGTAGATCCACCCTGTGAGGATAACTCTCACATGAGGAAACCTGCATGGGATAGAGATCTCATTCAAGATGCAGAAATATTTGGCATTCCAGAAGAAGAACACGGAGCAAAGAAGAGAACTAGATCACATACCATCTATGTTGCTTTACTCTGTGATATCATGAACAAAGAACCTTCTAGTTATGAAGAAGCAGTGGAAAAGAAAGAATGGAAGGATGCCATGATCAAGGAATACCAATCAATAATGAAGAATGATGTTTGGGATGTTGTCCCAAGACCTAAAGAGAAGTCTGTTGTGACTTCCAAATGGATCTACAAAATCAAGCATGCTGCAGATGGCAGCGTAGAGAAATACAAGGCAAGATTCGTAGCTCGTGGTTTCTCTCAAAAGGAGGGAATAGATTATGAAGAAACTTTTGCACCTGTAGCCAGGTATACTTTCATCAGAACAGTACTTGCCCTGGCTACAGCGATGAAATGGAAAATACACCAGATGGATGTCAAGACTACTTTCTTGAATGGTGTAGTTGAAGAGGAAATATATGTGGAGCAGCCACTTGGTTTTGAAATACATGACAGGGAGTCATACGTATGCAGATTGAAGAAAGCATTATATGGCTTGAAGCAAGATCCTAGAACTTGGTATGGTAGGATGGACAGTTTCCTATCTAGTTTGGGATTTACCAAGAGTAAAGCGGATTCCAACCTTTACTACAAGGTTGAGGAAGGGAATCCTGTGATTCTACTCCTGTATGTGGATGACCTATTTGTAACAGGAGATAACAAATTGATTGTGGATACAAAGAGGAAGCTTGTTGCCGAATTTGATATGAAGGACTTGGGGATGATGCACTATTTCCTAGGTATGGAGGTGTGGCAGAGTACAGATCGGATCTTACTTGGACAAGGGAAGTATACTGTAGATATCCTGAAGAGGTTCGGGATGATGGATTGCAAGGCCATGGCCACACCTATGGCATCGAATCTGAAGCTTATGTGTGATGCTTCATCTGAGCCAGTTGATATCTCTATGTATCATCAGATGATTGGGTCCTTGATGTACCTGACGAACACGAGACCAGATATTTGCTTTGCTGTGAACACATTGAGTCAATTCCTGACAGATCCGAGGAGTGTTCACCTGATTGTTGTAAAGCATATTCTGAGGTACCTGAAGGGTACAGTTGATTATGGGCTCAAGTATGAAGCAAATCAAAAGTTTAACCTACAAGGTTATGTTGATTCAGATTGGGCAGGGAGTGCTGCAGATAGGAAGAGCACATCTGGGTGCTGCTTCAGTATGGGATCAAGTGTGATCTCTTGGTTTAGCAGGAAGCAGTCCTGCGTAGCACTGAGTACAGCTGAGGCAGAGTATGTTGCAGCCTGTTCAGCTAGTTGTGATGCAGTATGGCTCTGGAAGCTACTGTCTGAGTTATTTGATCTCTCGCTGGAGGCTACTGGTATCTTCTGTGATAACCAGAGTTGTGTGAAGCTGTCTGAGAACCCAGTGTTTCATGACAGGTCAAAACACATGGAGATCAAATATCACTATATCAGAGATATGGTGCAGAGAGGAGTAGTGAAGCTCCTGTATGTTGCGACAGACGAGCAGATTGCAGATGTACTGATGAAACCACTAGCCAGAGTGAAGTTAGAATACTTCAGAGAAAGGCTTGGTGTTCTTCAGATCGACGACACTTCAAGGAAGAAGTGATGGAGACATTTGTTGAATCCATTCCAAGCATGTTGGAAGGAGGATCCTTCACATGGTTGTGGATGTAAGCGCTGGATGATGAGCATCAGGACAATGCTTCAGTTACTGCTCTGTATATGCATCAGGATGATGCTGGATATGAACAGTTGGATCATTTATATGTATATGTATGTACGCATCAGGTTGATGCTGGATATTTTTGCATATGCATCATGTTGGATGCTTGGACCATGTATCTGTATATGTATCAGGTGGATACTATGTATGATCAGGTAGATCATGTATATTGATATATATCAGTTAGATGCATTGTGTGGATCATGTAACTATGTATGTATCAGGAGTATACATTGTATGATCAGGAGGATCATGTATGATGATATGTATCAGGTATATGCTTGGTATGCATCAGGTGGATGCAATGTATGATCAGGATGATCATAGATGATGAGCTTCAGGATGTTGCTCCTGATGACATGCAACAGGATGTTGCAGTGATGATGATCAATATGATCATGTGTACATCAGGATGATGTATGATGAGTATCAGGATGATACCTTGTGGCCGTGGATCAGGTTGTGCAGATGAGCATGTCTGGGAGATCCTATAGGTCGAATTTGTGTACCAGCCTAAGATTCTCTTTCGAGACATTGCTCTGGGAGGACATGTAATTTGTGCCCTGGGAGATCTCAGGTCGGAGTTGTGTACCTGTAACATCCTGAGATGCTCTTGCGAGGTTTTTTCCTATGGCATGTAATTTTTGCCCTGGGAGATTTCAGGTCGAATTTGTGTACCCGTAACATCCTTAGATGCTCTTTCAAGGTTTTTCCATGACCACATGTAATTTGTGCCCTGGGAGATTTCAAGTCAGAGTTGTGTACCCGTAACATCCTGAGATGCTCTTGCTAGGTTTTGTGGTGACCACATGTAATTTGTGCCCTGGTAGATCCTTCAGGTTGGAGTTGTGTACCCATAACATCTTGGGATGCTCTTTTGAGGTTTTGTGGTGGGGTCACATGTAATAAGTCCTAGAGATCTAGACAGGATGAAAAAGGCCTCAGATGCTCTTTAGGGTTCTTGCTAGTAAAGAGACTCTTTTAAGGTTTTGTGATGCACGTAATAAGTCCTGAGAATTCCACAGTATGGCCAGTGATGATGAAGACCTGCAGGTGGTGGGCCTACATCCAGTATGAAAAAGAACTGGCTCTATAGAACTTCCTATGATGAATAGATTCAGAGATTGGTTGAGATAGCAGTAGCAGTGACGATGACGATGATTCGAGGTTGATGCATCGATGACGATGATCCAGAGAAGAAGACTTGTGCTAGCAGATCTGTGTCAAGAAATACCTTCCTAGTTAAGAGGGAGTGTTGATGTATATGTAACTTCGGAATGTATTTCATCCATGTATTTAATTCATATATTATTGTACTCCTATAGAGATGTGTCATTCCTCTATACGGAAGTGTCGTCATGTGTATTTACAAGTGTCGCAAGTGTGTGAACTTGCCGATGGGTTATTAGACCACCATGTGTGGGGTCGGCCCTGAATTATATATTATATGGTTGATGTACCTAGCTATACAAGTCGGCCCCATAAGGTCACTGGGAAAACAGACAAGTATAAATAGAAATCGGGAGATCTCTATTTTGATCATTCGAAAACTCACACTTCTCTCACTCAGAAAGTGGCGCACTAGTGAGGAGGAGGATCATCTGCTACTAGGAGACTATCTCTTTGTATTTTGGTTGTACTTTGGTTGAGCCATTGCTCTCTCTATCTCTGAGGAAGTTGTGGGGTTTTTCACCTTAGGGTTTTCCCCACAGAAACTCTATGTCTCTTGTCTCTCATGCTTTTGATTCTTGTGATGATTGACATGCTTATTATTATTGATATGCATTGATATACTGTACATGTTATTCTCTCAGTAAATATCCTAGAGTATTGTGAATTAATGCTCAAAATTTAACAAAATTATTATTCTTGATCCATTAGTGGCTTTGTGGTGGGCTGAACAATTCATATGAATACCGCGATCCATGAAATTTTTGGAACTTTGCTAACCTATGGTTTTTAAATAAATGATACACGCACAAGAATAATATCACTTGTGTAGATAGAATTTAGTTCCATTTGATCTAGATTATATGAAGATATGATTTTGAATTCTTGACAATATCACTTGTGTAAATAGAATTTAGTTCCATTTGATCTAGATTATATGAATATCTGATTTTATATGATGATAGAATTGAACATAATTATTTAAGTTCGCATAACTTAAATCATGGCAAATGGAGATAACGATCATTTGATTTTTAATCACAAACAAGGACTAGAGGATTGTGAAGCTTATGCTAAATTAGAGCAATGGTTATTTACAACAAACCAATGAAAATTCATCAAATTGTTGTCTAAAATCATTGTTCTAATTTAGCATAAGATTCACAATCCTGAAATCCTTGCTTATGATTAAAAAACAAAAAATACTTAAATCCCCATTTGCCATGATTTCAGCAGCATTTATAGTTCACCAAATACAAAAATTTTGTACCTGAACATTGAACATATTAATCATTAGTTAAAAATTGAAAGTATGAATCATTTATATAATATAATTCAAGTTATCATTTATATGAAATTCAAGTTTATTGTTGAAACCAAGATCATATATTAAAAGACAACCATGAGGGTTGAAACCTTCACTAAATTTTTTTTACATCTACACTCAAAATATTTTACATCTGCATTAATAGATTTTTACATCTGCACTAAAAAATTGTCAATACTACAAATTTGCACTCAAGGATTAAATCCTGCAGGTCTTAAAACTTGTAATTTTAGATTGCACCTATCAAAACTTAAGGCTAGCATATATTGAAATTCAATAAAGAAAGATTCAGGAGTGCAAACTGCAAAACACTATATTCTATGAACTAATTTAAAACAACAAATAATTAATGTCTACTTTACATAAAATTTGCAATATAAAAAATTACGAAAAGAATGTACATCAACTAAATAGTGTTGTTCTACATCACACAGTGATCCAAAATATTATGGTTTGCGAGGACAGACTCCAACAACAATCACATGGACTTCATATTATTCATAAAATAAAGTAGTTTAAACATTAAAACATGTGTACTAATATATTTTAAAACCATTTCAATATTGAACATACATTCATGAACATCATGTAAAATCATATTCTAAGCATTTACCACACAAATTATGCTATGTAATTAGCCCCAAAAAAAAGTTAGATCATTTAAAGCAAATACAGAATATGTAAGATCAATGTACATGTATATAATCCAAAAAACAATTCTTGAACATGTGAGTTCAATGTACATATATAATCCAAAAATAAAGTTCCTAGATGTCCAAAACAGCTACATCATATGTATCAATATGAAGATATATGCAATATGGTAGTATGGGAAAACAAAAAAAGACCCATAAAAATCATTCTCTAAATCAAAGTCCACCACTATCATCCACTGGGGTCTTCCCTTTGCCTCGAAGAGACCCAACTTGCAACATGTATGAAAACAAATTATGAATCTCATAAATTATTCAAAGAATTTTAAACTAAATTCAAAAACTTAAAATATTAAACTTATAAAAAATTTTGAAAAGAATAGTTCAACTATTAACAAACTTACCTTAGTGCCAGTATCCACGTCCATCAAAGAAATTATATCCTCACCACCAATTTCCATATGTTCTCGTGTTCCCTAAAATTTAAATTTTGTTAATAAATAAAACATTGTGCAAGCAAAATAAACTAAAATTAAGCAATTCACTTAAAACCAAAACAAAAAAATTGAAATCATGAGCTCACAAGAGATTGAAAATCATCAAAAAAGTTGGAATCTAAATGAACCTACATGGATAAGTCACATTAACAATACGATACATAGATAAATCAAAATTCAAAAAAAGCATACAATATCTTTCAAATATAAATATAAATATGTAAATAATAAATATACCTCTCTAAGATGCTCTTTTACATTTTCACTAGTGGAGAGTCGAAAATTATGTTCATTCAACATTCTAGAAAACTGCAACCAATAAACATTTACGTAATGTATTTATTACTACACATCAAAAAGTACATAATGTCATAGATATAATGTAACAAAAATTTCAATTCAAAATTAATAAAACAATTAAATAGATTGTATGTACACAAACAACAGACCTCTCATATACTCGATGTGTCATTGGATAGGACATCTGAAGTTGTATCACGATAAATCTTAGCATAAGCCCTAAGATCATCAATGCTCATTCTATCTACCTCATCATTCGTTTTGTAAACAAACTTTTGACGAATAGTGGATCGAGCCCTTTCTCGAACCAATCCCACATCAACTCCTACAAATGTCGACGTTAAACCGTCGGCAACATAATCCCTTGCAGTTGTCCCAAGTTCGGATGTGCACTCCATCTTCGATTTTAATGTCACAAGCCTGAGTGAGCGAGATATCTGGGGATGAGGTGGAAGAGTTGTGGGATCTCTAAGAGCACCTTTTCGATCATATATTCACCCCTTTCCAACTCCATAAAAGTCAGAATGAAGATTGGTATAGTCTAAATTCATATTTAAAAAAAAAATCTGCATAAACAAATCTGGCAAAATAATTAGGAACCTCATCATTCCATGGAAACCGATCATAGGCTGCAAGGAACTGGTCATATATTAGATGTGCAAGTTCAAGGTGCTTGAAATATTGCACTTTCAACATTTTTCACTTTAGGCCTTCCTTGAAGTTAAGCATTGAATTGGCATGTTCTTTGGTCACTCTCTCCTTCACAACATCCCACTTGTCCAGACCCATCACTTGTGCCCTTCTCCTCTGCATCAAGTCAACAAAACCATTTGTAGTTGGTCTGAGATCCTCATATGCCTTAATGAATTTTTGCAATGATTGCAAAACAATCTCTAGACTTTGTTTTCTCTCTGGAGGGAGATCCAAACTAGAAAGATAATGTTGCAACTTGTCATAGTGAGATATATAGCTTTCAATGGTCGTTTTTTTAACACCACTTTCCCATGGAAGCTCCTCAAGTAAATCATATGGATAATTTGTTATGGGTGTACAACCCACATCTAGTTCAACATATGTCGTCCTTACTCGACCTCTGTCCCTCTGTGTAGAATTACGAGCCTCTTTCGAACCTTGCTCTACACCCACATCTAGTTCAGAATCTGTCCTCCTTGCTTGAACTTCGTCCCTCTCTGTAGAATAATGAGAATCTTCCAAACCTTGCTATGATTCAAACACAAACACAGTTGTGTGTAAACATGTACAAACTTTTTGAACACGCACAAAATTACAATTGATACATGTATTAAAACATAAATTTCCATACCAACAGAAGGTCGAGATCGACGTTCTCCCATAGAAGATATAGGGGAATCATCTGTAACCCTTTGGCCTCGTCGGTGATCAGATGAATGTGAAATATACAATAAGCTTGAATCCTGAGGTGATTCTAGCAACCTTTGATTATCAGTTGAGACATTGATTCCTGATGACCGTGATGACCTCCTACGCTTTTGCCTCAAAGACTCATCTCTTTCCATTTGATATGATATCTACATTTACACAACTATCAACTCATAACATATTCAAATTCTACATGTTTTGATATTTTAACATTCCAAACATTTAATCTAATATCCCAGAAAAAATATATTATGTTATATAAGACAAAATAAAGATTGTAAGTGTTGTTATGATCAATTGTAATTTTGACCATCCAACCATTTGAGGTACAGCACCCATGTCAAGGGGAGTTCTGTACATTACTTTTATTTCCTATATTAGTCTAGTTGTGTTAATAAATTTCATATCTATGTTGGTCCAACACTTATTAGCTATTTTACAGTTTGTGAATTGAAAGTGGCTAAGTCAGTGCGAAGAACAAAGAGGTGCGCCAATGTGGTCTTTCTTCCTTCTCACTTATTAGATTTAATGGGGATCTAAGTATAATAACATTAAGAATATTAACACTACTAAAATAATTTAATTATATTAGTAGTGTTAATATGATAAGGATCACTTGATTGAAGTACCATTAGCTTAGGCCCTTAACAATTGTTCTATCAAGTCTAGTATAATAACATTAAGAATATTAACACTACTAAAATAATTTTATTATATTATATTTCTCTAAATGTATGTTCATAAACTATGTCAATGAACATAAGTTTTTATAGGAAAATATCTTAAAAAGTGGTCGAAACTTGTGCTTGCCTTATCATAAAGGTAATTACGCATTAAAACAATATAACATAAATGAAGAGCGTAATTACATATATATATACTTTCATGCAATTATCTCAAATATTGGAAAATGACTAGTCTCAATCTTTTTATAATGGTTTTATTTAATTCCTTTAATTTAACCTACTTTAATTATTATTAATCCAAACAATCAGCATACAAGTTGATAGATGAAGTACATTTGAACTACTTCCAGGTTGTAAATAGTATGTCCATTGTGGAGGTAAAGGAGATGAACTCTGTTCATGAACAGATTTCATCTATGTTTGTGACAGAGTTCATGAACTGTATTCATTAACAAAGATGAACTATGTTCATGAACAGAGTTCAAAGACTGGTCCATTTTGAGAATAAAGAACCTAAATAATTGGAGAACTTTTTTGATGCAGGATTGGGAAATTATGCATTTTTTAGCAAGGAAGATATTCATGCAGCAAACCTGCCCGAGGGTGATCCTCCTTTAAAAGGATTCTATAGGATGGATTTTAACATAGCATGTACCTTTTTGGGTTAGGTGTTTAATTGATTTAATAAAGTCCCACCAGAGAGGTATATCCTCATTATTTTAGGTTGCAAATTAAATGCGCAAACAATGTGGTAGAGTGTTAAGCCTTGATAAAATATTTACAGTTGATTTTATCTATAGGCACACTACCAGTCACACATAATAATCATCTAGAGATATCTTACCCAAGTAGCAATCCAATATATCTATCCATAAGTATATTTGCTACTTTTGAAAAAATAAAACTTTTACATATAAAGGTTTAGGTTTTAAAACTCCCTGCTTGTAACAAAAGGTTGGATAAAGTATAAAGGGTTGGGTGAGGGCTAAAGCTGCGGGTTCAGATATTGCGTTGGTTTAATAGCTATATACATGAATGAGAAAATTCATCAAAATATCCTACGCTCGCCCACATGGCACAATGGGAAGGCAAGTTCATGAACTTTGTTCATCTCTGTTCATGAACTCTGTTCCGCGAGAGCGGTCTATATAATTTTCAAGTTAATGGTATAGTGTAGAGCTTAAAAATTATTGGGGCATTAATTACCTAAGCTTTTTTAAGTGAATTAGAATGATTAGGATGAAAGGATTCCAACCATATTCCTTTTTTCGGTATCTCCAAAAATACTATTTTGGCCGTGAAAAGTTATATTTCTATCTTGATGCAATCATTCATGTATTATTATGTAAATCATTTACTTCTCCATTTTATCTCTAGTTACAGAAATGACAAGTTTTAGTGCATTATAAAAACAATTATTGCCAATTACCTATGATTTTAAGAATATCCAGTTTACTAAAAACCTGTGAATGTACCAGTAGGAACCATAGCATCCGAACAAGCACCAGTCGGATTGATGTGGATCTAATTCCAAGGGATTACTCCTCTATATCAGGATATCTTATTTATCATATGCTACTTCGCTTCAACTTATTCAAGGTTTGCACTTCACTATGGCAAAGATACCTGCCTTTACCTTTATCGAAACATTTCCCATTACTCCACAGATGGATAAATTTGAGTAGAACTTTGTTCATGAACAGAGTTCACGAACTCTGTTCATGAGATCTAGTATTAATAAACATATATAGGTTAATAAAGAGATGGATAAATTTGAGCATAATTCAATTTTGATTTATATTTGATAATAATTAATCAAAGTCTTGTCAAATTTTGGTTAGTAGTTAAAGTTGAGTATGTGAAATAATAATCTTTGTAATACTCTATATAAAGGTATTTTTCCATAAATAAATATATGAATAGAGTACACCAAGACTTTCTTTGTGCAGTACATCAAATTGACTTTCTTTTCGATTTAAAAATGTTAAAAATATCAGATTAGATTCAAGTTCCCCATCAATATTCTTGAAATATTTTTTCACGTTTAAATATGAAACTACATCTACATGAAACCATGTTGCTTTATTTATTTATAATCTTCATAAAACCAACCTCGATTACAAAAGCAGAGTGTACTAACATGATCAGTGAAGCCGAATGCCGAAGCCAAACTCCAAAGGACCGAAGCCAAACACCGAATGCCAAAGGACCGAAGCCAAACACCGAACTCCAAAGGACTGAAGGCCAACAGTGAAGCCGAACACCAAAGAACCGAAACCAATTTTCCTTCCAACAAGCAAAACGCTAATTAGCATAACAAAAAATACAAAACTAAAACTAAAATGAGAAATGGACGCTATCGAACTCCACGTCGAACGCCAACCTGCAAAATGGACACTGTCGACCTTCGCGCTCCACATCAAGAAGGTGGAGAAACATGGGGTGGCGGAACACAGGGTGGTAGATCTCCACGCCGAAGGCAGCTGCAGGAGGAAGAAAGGCGACGTTGGGGTCAAGAAACATAGTCCCTTAAGGACTATGTTCGTCAAGTGTTTGGTTAAGAATGCATGATGTTAATCAAAATGAGTGGTCAGAATGTGTATGAAGTTAGAATGTGTTCATTATGTTTGCACATGATTATTTGTTAAGTTGATTATGTCGCAGAAAGGGAAATGTGCATGTATATATTAAGGAGTTGAAGATTTACATTGCATATAATACATGACAAAACATTGAATTCAGTTTTACAAATACAAACAGAAAATATTTACATGAAGAATCAAATATTTTTGAAAGCTATGAAACTGTGCAAAATGGATCTTCTCATTACATTCAAAATTGGGCATGGTTACAAAATTTGCATGAGTTAAGACTCCATGCCGAAGCCAAAAATGGTGTATACAAAAAAAAGGCAAAGTGGGCATAGTGAAAAGCATTCTACAGCCGCAGTTCGAGGTCAAGAGCAGAGTCTAGCTGGTTAGCAAGACACAACTCCAAATCCACCGGAACCAGGGCTGTGAATTTAGAAGCAGGATGCAGAGGAAGAAGCTGCAAAGTGATAGACGAAAATGGTTCAGCATGCTGAGGCCAAAGACGAGACAATTCATCCAAAATTTGTTGTTGCTGACACTCCAGTTTATTGACCCAACTATTCAGAAGCATCAACTACTTAGAATGTCTATGGTTCACCTAATACTAAGAGTATTGATGTAGAATTTGTTTGTTCTGCACTTGTTGCTTCCAGGAATCCATATCGTTTCTCAAGCGAGAAAACTCAGCCCGTTGAGCCTGAATGGAAAGACACACATTCTTAAGGGTATTGTTGACTCTATGATAAAAGGAGGCCATTGGAAGGAAAAAGAATAACCAAAGGAAGGATCTAACAGCAATGCGACATGGAAATGCAAGAATGCAAGAGGTGATTAACGAGGCACTATTCGCATAGATATTATAGAGTTGATTGAAATAGTTTCACGTGCATGCAATTAGTTGATGAGATATGCATTCAATGTCACACAAGTCGAAGAAGGTGGTGGAGTCGCCAAAATTAAATGCAGGATTTAATGAGTTTTGGAAACAGTAAAAAAAAGAAGAAATTTGATTCATTGAACCATATAATGAAGAATTTTGCCTCAAAAAGTTCGAGTATGGAAGCGACACATCATTGTTGCCACATGAACTGAGTGTCATGTCCTCTTTTATGTCGAGTTGGCCGATAAATGAAAAGTGTATCTTCGGTTTTCTTGACAAAATATGCGACAACATTAAATGCGACAAGGCCTTGTAATAGCACAGTAAATGTGACAGGTGAAGCAACAAGGCGCATAAAGTGCAATACAAAATCAGTAAAGGATTGACATAGGCATTGTGCTGTTGGTAAATAAGAATGACAGCATAAAGAATGTTGAGGTATTGTGACAGGAACAAGAGATCAATATGAAGGAATCATGTAATATCTATACTGACAAAGCAATCAAAGATAATTATGAAAAGATATCAGTATCGAAATGAAGCATGAAGACGGGGGTAGTCATCCCTGAAATGCAGTCATTACGAGGCCAACGCAACACAAACAGAAGAATCTACATAGCGCAAATAATTGGCACCTCTTTTCCATTAATGTCAAAGGGGAAGAGATGCATGAAGCCAGCAGGACGGAATGAAAGACGAGATGCAAGAAACTAAGGCATACATGATGTGGTTGTACATAGAAGTGATGCATGAAGTCAACGGGATAACACGCAAGGGGGAGAATTGCAGACAGCAAAAGAAAGAGCATGAAGCAAATCATCAAAGGAATAGCATGATGCTACAGCAAACATGAAAGAGTGTGAATAATATCACTTGAAGAAATGATGTAAAGATTACTGAACATATGTTCCACACAGATGTAACAAAGAGCGGCATGGTTTGCGCAATACTAACGGCAGAAGGAGTAGTAACCAACAACCCAAAGAACTCATGGGGAGCATGGGGAGCATATACACAGGGAAGCATTGCAACCAAGTATAGATGAAGCATACAGTTCAAAGAAGATCAAGTATAGTTTCATAAGGTGTTGACATCAATGCCAAAGGAGGATATTGTTGAAATTTGGTTGTCATTGATTTAAACTAATGTCAAAGAGGATGTCAATTGATTCAGTCTGAGTCACTAATATCAGGTAAAGCAAAGTGGATACAGTATTCTTGCAAAAGTATGAAGAAGTAATGGAAGCCACTTTGAAGTAGTATATGTGCAAGATGAAGAAGAACATGAATACCATAAGTATATGCGTAAATGGTGAAGGTGACAGATATGAATGCAAATTTGAATTATATTAAGTGCATTCAGTCTAAAGATGTGACTCCAAGGATTCATCATGCATGATGAGTTTGAATAAATACATAAGGCATATGCATCATGCAGATCTAGTTAAAGAAAGAATGAAAGTAATGTATCCTACAGCATGTGGTCATTACGCAAGTCCATCAAGTCATACTCTTTCATGGTAGCAGTCAAAAGAGTTGGTTTAACAATGGAACATGTGTTCAAACAGCTAAGGAGATTGGTTTAGCAAATGGTACAAGTGCGCAAGTTTGTTGAAAGAAGTCTTTGGAATTCACAAGCAAGACTGAGCGTTGCTTGGTTAATGGTTGGAAGTGTGCAAGCAGTTAATGGTTGGACAATCCTCAAAGCGCAAAAACTTAGCCGATCAGAAGATGCTTTCAGTAAATGGAATGCGCACAAGTTCCTATAAGGGTACAACAGTTGAATACCATCTATAAGAAAATTCCATAGTCGACAGTACAGTAGGTGTGCAAGTCCCAGAAGTGATGACAAGGCAGAAGTCAAAGTCCCACCAAGTAGAAGTTGGTGTATGCGCAGAATCCACGAAGTATCAATACACCAAGCGCACATTACCCACAAGTGATGAAGCAGCAAGGGTCATAATTCCACCAAGTATAAATTGGAGAATGCGACGGTTCTGTAAAGTATCAATATCTCAAGGGTGCATTACCCAAAAGGGATGGTACAACATAAGTCAAAGACACATCAAGGTGTAGTGTAAGATTGCGCACATACCTTAAAGAAATGGTACATTAAGAGCGCAAAGGTACACCACCAAGGTGTAAAGTCTCACTAAGCTGTGAATCATGAGGGCACTTGATACACCAAGGATGACACATCAATAGCGCATAAGATGACACATGGAATATGCATAATCCGTGAAGTATGGAAGAAGGGATGTCACGACCAACTTGTGAACATACAATCCATGCAGGACCTGTATAAATAGAGATGCAAGTTGGAGATTTGAGGTAATATTGATGGTGAGAGCATAAGAGCTTCAAGTGTAAGTTTCAATGTGATTTTTGGGGCATCAAGGGGTTCGTGGATAGAACAAAATGATCTAGCGAGTTGAATGCGCACATGCAGGAGAATGAAGTTTTGATGGTGTGTAGAATGATGTCATAGATTTGTGACAAATGCGCGAGTACTGAAAGGGATAAATACTGAAGTATGCACAAGTGCTTGATGTTTCGAAGGACAATATTACAGCCAGCATGTTGATAGTCACAGACGTTGTAAAGATAGAAGCATAGAGACAGAACCAAAGTTTATCATACATTGCGCAGATGTCTAGTTGATGCATATGAGCAGAAGTGAAAGTGTGTGAAGTTGAGAACTTCATCTGATGTGCAACGACATAATAGCAGCATAATCCGATAAGTGCATCATGATGCAGATGATCTGATACAAGTGTGTTAAACAGAATAGACGAATCATTTCATGCATAGGACGTCGCAGATTGTCTGAGAGAGTGCAGCATTTATTCAGAATGGACACATCAATAAGTGCGCAATTCCATCTATTACTAGTGCTTCATTCCAGTACAACAAACTATCAATTGAAAGCACAATATCAGTTGGTTATTGCAGTCACGTTGGTAAATAAATGTAAATGTAGAAGATATTCTATTTATACTTGTCTATTGTACTATTGTATTCCTCCTTCGGGAGATTTCATTGATGTAATTAATAATGTAAGAGTCACTAAAAGAGTCAATGTAAACCCTAGGTCTTGTGTCTTCCTAGAAGAACCCAGAAGAGATTATTATATTATGTATTTGAGAGGTTTGCCCAGTCAATTAGGAGAAGTATTCCCAATTGGGGAAAAGTCACCCCAACGAAGAATATAAATCGAGGAGGAGTCTCTCATTTGTACTCACTCATCTCACTCACACAAGTTCGCATAGGAGAGAGATAGAAGTTCGCACAAGTGGAGAAGTAGTTGATTTTTTCTTGGGGCTTATTTTTGTACTTTGTAAATTCTATATTGAGGAAGATTTTGCTGGGGTTTTCTCCCTTGTGGTTTCCCCGAGAGAAATATTTTGTTCATTGAGTTCTTTTTGTGCTTGTATTTATTTCAGTGATAAATTGTTTAATGTTATATTCTAAACAAGTAAAAACTAACAGGGTATCAGAGCAAGCCTGAAAGAAAACATTGTGCAACCTCTGTAACTACAGAAACTAGGGCTTCTTGTTCCAGGAGATCCCTCCATAGATCAGCTGAAAAAGAGATTGCATCTAACTCGCCTCACTAGGGTGCATCTTTCTGTCGAAGCGGATTTCAATTCTGAGAATTTTCATTTTTTGGTCCCCCACTACAGCTCGGGAGAATTAGGGCGTCAAGTTTTTGGATCATCTGCTCATAGAATTAGGGAAAAGATTACTTTTCTCAACTTTCCTTGAGGAAGCGAATTTACTCATCCATACAGTTTTCCAAAATCCCCAAGTTGGAAAATTAGGTTTTCTCTAACAAACCCTAGGCCAAGGTAAAAGCAGTTTTCAAAAGGAGAACCTTTCTGGTAAGTCTCAAATCTGTTCTATTTCCATTTGAAGTACTCATTATATCAAGATGACTAGCAATACCAAGCTTGATGAGAAGCTTGAGGGAGCTGAAAACTTCAGGGCATGGAAGTATAGAGTCATGCTCATCCTTGAAGAACATGACCTGGAAGACTTTATAAAGGAAGGATTTACAGAACCAGAGGGATATGAAGCCAAAGCAAGGCATAAGAAGAATATGGTCAAGGAAAAGAGGATCATTGTTGATTACATCAAAGATCACTTGATCCCCCAAGTGTCTTCCAAGAAGACCACAAAAGAGATGTTTGATGCCCTGACCACCTTATTTGAAGGGAAGAACATTAATAGGAAGATGACCTTGAGAAATAAACTCAAGGGAGTGAAGATCTTGAAGTCTGATTCCATGCACTCATACTTCTTCAGAGTGTCTAGATAAAAGAACAACTAGAAGCCATTGGAGACATGGTAATGGATGTTGAAGTTGTGATGACCACTCTAAATGGTCTCCCTAGATATTGGGAAGCATCTGTTCATGGCGTTTGTGCTAGAAATAAATTGATCCAATTCAAACATCTATGGGAAGAGTGTGTGCAAGAGGAAGAAATAATAGCGGTGAGAGAGGAGAAACTAAACGACAATGAAGATCAAGCTTTGGAAACTCATGCCAAAGGTGGAAGGAAAAGGAAGAACTATGTGCGTTCTTATGAGGACTCTCCAAGAAGACCTCAGAAGAAAAAGAAGTTCAAGAGAGACCTATATTCAGTTGAATGCTATTCCTGTCACAAAACAGGACACATTGCAAGAAATTGTCCAAACAAATATGAACATCATAAAAAGCAGAAGAAGAGATTTCATGCTCATGCAACGGAAGATAGTGAGTATGGTGAAGAAGTTAAAAATAGAGATGATGAAGACTCCGGTGAAGAATATGTTCTAATATCAGCCCTCACTGGTTCAGTATCTCATGGAAGTAATGATTTTCTAGTAGATAGTGGAGATTCAAAACATATGACGGGATACAAAGAATCACTCTCACATCTCATTCAAAAGGAATCTCCACACAAGGTAAAGCTTGGAGATGATTATCAATACCCAATCAAAGGAATGGGAGAAGCCTCTTATAAATTGGACTCTAGAAATTCCATGAACATGAAAGATGTACTTTATGTACCAGGTTTGAAGAAAAACCTTCTATCTATTTCAGCATTAGATAAGAAAGGTCTTTGAATTGCATTTATAGATGGTGAAGTTCTTATGTGGCCAAAGGGGAAGACTATCAATGATGCAATAGTAATTGGAGTAGAATAAGGAGGACTTTACAAACTGAAGGGTCATGGAGATACAACATTGATGACCAGTACCATGAGCCCTTGTGAGCTATGGCATAGAAGACTAGCTCATGTACAATATAAAACCTTATCAATAGTAAGTAAGGTGGTGATTGGAATACCATAAATCCAGGTTGATCATGAAGGAGTATGCAAAGGATGTGCTCAATGAAAGAGTACGAAGAATCCATTTCCAAGCAGCGACATCAAAGTGAAAGGTATTCTGGATATTATTCACTCGGATATTTCTGGACCTATGTCCACCACTTCACTAAGCGGGTATGTTTACTATGCTTCTTTTATTGATGATTACTCCCGCAAAACATGGATTTATTTTCTGAAGAATAAGAATGAAGTCTTCGAAAAGTTTAAAGAGTTCAAGGCTCTTGTAGAAAACCTCTCTGAAAAAATAAAAATAAAAAGATTTTAAGGACAGATAATGGAGGGCAATATACTTCAGGAGATTTCAAAGATTTCTGTAAACAAGCAGGGATAAAGAGGGAGCTTACTATTCCCTATAATACACAATAGAATGGTGTATCTGAAAGGAAGAATAGAATGATCATAGAAGCAGTGAAGGCCATGATCCATGATCAAGACTTACCTATGCATCTATGGGAAGAAGCAGCTAGAACCGCAATATATGTACAGAACAGAATCTCTCACAGTGCTCTTGGCAACAAGACTCCAGAAGAGATGTTTACCAGTGTGAAGCATGAATTTAGCCATCTAAATATATTTAGATGTCCTGTATTTATCCATATTCTAAAAGAGAAGAGATCGAAGTTGGAACCTTCAGGAAAGAAGGGAATATTTGTGGGCTATAGTGAGCAATCAAAGGCTTACCGCATCTACATCCCAGGATTTATCCATATTGAACTCAGTTGGGATGTTACATTTGATGAAGACATGGCTTTCAACAAATCCAAGAAGACTCATGAGCATGAAGAGGAGTAGGAAGCTCCTAGAGTTACAGAAACAAACCGAGTACCAGAAATAAATTTTGAAGAACCTATTCCAGAGGATCATGACATGGCAGAACCTCAAAGACCTGAGGAGACACCTCATGAGGAGATTTATCGAAAGAGAATACTAGCTTGGGAACGAGAATTAATTCAAGATGCAGGAAAGTATGGTGCCCTAGAAGGAACCAGTAGAGAGAGCAAGAGACCAAGGCCATACTCCAATTATGTAGCCTTGATGTGTAACCTTGTTGAAGAGGAACCAACATGTTTTGGATATGCAATAAAGAGGAAGGAGTAGTTGGATGCTATGAATGAAGAATATAAGTCCATCGTCAAGAATGATGTTTGGGATGTGGTACCAAGACCAAAGGATAAGTTAGTTGTTTCATCAAAATGGATATTCAAAACAAAACACTTAGCAGACAGAAGCATTGAAAAGTACAAGGCAATATTTGTAGCGTGAGGGTTCTCTCATAAATAAGGAATTGATTACGAGGAGACCTTTTCTCCTGTGGCCAGATATACTTCAATTAGAACCATTCTTGGCTTGGTAGCCAAGATGAAATGGAAGTTACATCAGATGGATGTAAAGACGTCATTCCTGAATGGGAAGATA
The DNA here is from genome assembly GCA_027924585.1 of Larix kaempferi. NCBI lineage: Eukaryota > Viridiplantae > Streptophyta > Pinopsida > Pinales > Pinaceae > Larix > Larix kaempferi. The sequence goes on along the minus strand of BSBM01000397.1, from coordinate 3,117,773 downwards.
GAAGAAGAAGTATATATCAAGTAGCCAGAAAGATTTGAAACAGAAGATAGAAATTCACATGTATGCAAACTGAAGAAATCATTGCATGGGTTGAAGCAAGCACCCAGAGCATGGTATGGAAGAATTGATAGCTTCCTAGTGAGTTTGGGCTTTACCAAAAGTAAAGCAGATTCTAATATTTATTATAAGATTATGGATGATGAACCTATGATACTATTATTGTATGTATATTATTTGTTCCTGACAGGAGAAGACAATCCCATCACCAAATGTAAGAGAAGGCTTGCAGCAAAATTTGAGATGAAATACCTTGGGATGATGCATTACTTTCTAGGTCTTGAAGTATGGCAGTTTCCATATGATATTTTCCTGAGTCAAGGAAAATACACAGTTGAGATCCTGAAGAGATTTGGGATGATGGATTGTAAGGCCATGACTACTCTAATGGTGACAAACTTGAATCTCCTGAATGATCATTCATCAGAGATAGTAGATGCCACCATGTATAGACAGATTATTTGGTCATTGATTTACTTGACCAATACTCGACCAGATATATGTTTTGTTGTGAACACATTGAGCCAGTATATGGTGGAGCCCAGGAATGTTCACTTGATTGCAGCAAAACATGTGATGAGGTACCTAAATGGTACGTTGGATTATGGACTCAGATATGCTTTAGATAGCGAGTTCGGACTGTATGGATACACAGACTTAGATTGGGTTGGAAGTGTCGAAGATAGGAAAAGCAGTTCAAGATGTTGCTTTAGTTTGGGATCAGGTATGATCTCATGGATCAGTAGAAAGAAGTCATGTGTTGCACTCAGTATAGTAGAAGTTTAATATGTAGCAACTTTTTTAGCTTGTAGTGAAGCACTATGGCTTTGCAAGATGTTGGCAGGATTGTTCGATGTAGAGATTGATGCTACAGATATACTCTGTGACAACCAAAGTTGCATCAAGATGCCAGAGAATCTTGTGTTTCATTATAGATCGAAGCACATTGAGATCAAGTTCCACTATATCCGGGATATGGTGCAGAAGGGAGTTGTAAAGCTCAAGTATATTCCTACAAAGGAACAAGTTGTTAATGTGCTAACTAAGCCTATGTCTCGCATAAAGTTGGAATACTTTCGAGACAATCTTGGTGTGGCCCAGAGGGACCTCTCTCGAAAGAGAGAATGATAGTTCAAGTTCCTAGGGAACTGATACATGTCCAGGGGTGACGGAAGATCAGTACTTGCCGACCGATAGAGTTCTTATCCTTGGGGATGGATTCATGTCTAGGGGTGACGAAAGATCAGTACTTGCCGACTGATAGAGTTCATATCCTTAGGGATGCTTCCAGGGTGACGAAAGATCGATACTTTCTGACTGATAGAGTTCATATCCTTAGGGATGGATTCCTATCCATGGGTGACGGAAGATCAGTAATTTTTGACTGATAAAGTTCCTATCCTTAGGTAGGGATTCCTGTCCAGGGGTGATGGAAGATCAGTACTTGCCGACAGATAGATTTCCTATCCGTAGGGATGGATTCCTGTCCAGGGGTGACGGAAGATCAGTACTTGTCGACTGATAGATTCTGTATCCTTAGGGATGGATGCATGTCCAGGGGTGACGGAAGATCAATACTTGCTGACTAGGAGTGTTCCAGCTGATGATGTTGTTGATGAGGATGTTCTAGTTGACAATGTTGTTGATCCAGCAGAGGATGTTCTAGCTGATGATGTTGTTGATGAGGATGTTCCAGCTGATGATGTTATTTATCCAACATAGGATGTTCCAACAGAGGATGTTCCAGTAGAGGATGTTCCAGCTGACAATGTTTTCGATCCAGCAGAAGATGTTCTAGCAAAAGATATTGTTGACGATGATGATGATGTTGCCGATGGTGAAATTCCAACAGGCGATGATGATGCTACTCCAGTAGATGATACCCCAGACATATGATCCAAAATCTTCCTACGACATATAGAGATTCACTAGTCAGTTGTGCAGTTGTTGATGTTACTCACAGAATACCTTCCTAGTTAAGAGGGAGTGTTAAAGAAATGTAACTACAAAAGGTATTCTACTTATACTTGTCTATTGTATTATTGTGTTCCTCCTTCAGGATATGTCATTGAAAGAGTCAATGTAAACCCTAGGTCTTGTGTTGGCCTAAAAGAACCCAGAAGAGATTATTATATTATGTATTTGAGAGGTCGGCCCAGTCAGTTAGGAGAAGTCGGCCCAGTTGGGGAAAAGTCACCCCAACGGAAGAATATAAATAGAGTACGAGTCTTTCATTTGTACTCACTCATCTCACTCACACAAGTTCGCATAGGAGAGAGAGAGAGAGAGAAGTTCGCACAAGTGGAGGAGTAGTTGATTTTTTCTTGGGGTTTATCTTTGTACTTTGTGAATTCTATATTGAGGAATATTTTATCGGGGTTTTCTCCCTTGTGGTTTCCCCGAGAGAAATATTGTGTTCATTGTGTTCTTGTTGTGCTTGTATTTCTTTCAATGATAAATCATTTAATTTTATATGTTAAACAAGTAAAAAATAGCACACGCAAAGTGGAATGTTGAGTTAACCAATAACATAGACTGCAGTATCAGCAAGCACACAGTATATGAAGTAAGTCATCAACAGAAGTATATTTGATAAGTTTGAGAAGTCAAGTGATGTATGCAGCACAGTAACAAAGTATAGACTGCATACGAAGACATCGCACATCGGAATCATCAGCAGAAGATCAAAAGAGTGCGCGGAGTTGAAGTTCAGTAAGACAACAACATATATTGGACATTAGGGCGGTCAGACGGGGCAAGGAAATAGGGAGTTGGAGATTCCTTCAGGCCGGTGCATGTAAAACAAAGGAGACAGGGATCGGTGCCTCCTTCTAGTTATTGTTGGTAAACACAGGAAGTTGGTGCTTCCTCAAATGTGTTCTTTCTCATTATAAAGAAACATTCTGTGGTGTTCTCTCATTTGGGTTTCCACGTAAAAATCATGTGTGTTATGTGTTGTTAATGTGATGCATATATGTGGATGTTTATTTTCCTAATGCATAACTAAAGATAAATATTAAGTAAAAGGCTAATCTATCGAAGATAACTTATCGCAGTAAGATAATTGCATATGTGTGGATGTTTATTTTTCTTGGGGCGAGCAGGGTTTGTTTCCTCCATTGAAGATAACTTATTGCAGTAAGCTCAAAGTATCATGGTCTGGGATTTAATGCACAAGATATGGAGGCTCAACATATTATCAAAGGCTAGGGTGAATGACTTCACACCTCTACTCATAATTCAATCAGTGGCAATGTCTTAATTGACAAGGCATCAAATCCAAACGAAGAACAGGACGAGTATGTACAACTTTTTTATAGTGGTAGGAATAAACTAGGTGAATAAAATAGGGTAGCTAGCTATCATTTATAAACTCATGCTCAATCAAAACATCAACACTATGATAGTTAAACCATGAAGTATAAGAGGTGCTTACTTTGTATAGGAAATATCTTTCCAAAATCACCTTTCTCTAGGTCTATCAATAGTTGATGCCGCTCCAAGTCCAAGAAAATGCGCGCCAATGTTCACCTGCAATATTCTACCAATTTTGTTTATACATCGAGCAGTTTCACATCTAGAAAAATTGTTACCGAGTCTCCTCTCAAAGAAATGTGACAGAGGGAGCAAGTGCAAAGCAGAGTTCTTGGGTGAGCCTTATTCATCCTGCTGCAGGCCATTTAATGCGGTGGCAGCAGGTCGCCTGCATTGATCTTGAGCCCATCAAAACCAAAAACAGAACAACATCAAACTAACCATTAAATGACCTGCAGTAAGATGGATATTGATCGCCGAGTTCTTGAGCCCATCAAAACCAACAACAGAATAACATCAAACTAACCAAATCCCAAGGCATTAAACATGAAAATTTATTGTGAAATACCCGAGTATGTGTAATGGGGTGGCGACAATATTCATGTTGAAACAATTGCCAAATGTGGAAGATCCACTATTAGAAATGCATGCCCCACAATTATCGTTGATCTCTTCACCAAACACTTTTGATGCAGTGTACATAAGGAATAACCCAACATTCATTTAAATTGAACTCAGTACTTAAACGGCGGTCACAGTAGTGAAGCCCAAATTTCTAAGACTACCCCATAAACGCTATAAGCATTTGACAACCCATGACCACATCATCTGATCACCTATTCATCACTGCATGTGTGCCAACTCGAGTTGCCAACGAAGAAAATCACATCAGCATGCCCATTTACGAATCTAACGTGGAACACAAAACGATGGGTTTATATATTTCAAACTAACCCTTATCCCACATGCAACGCCAATAAAATTCTCAAAATAATAAGAGTACAGGGTGTCAACAGTAATACACAAGTAACATCAGGCAGTGTATTGAACATTTGGTGTCCATGTGTTAATTCAGGGCTATGTAGAGTATTGTGGTCGATATGTGTTTTTAAGATGATATGTGCACAATGGTTGTGCAACCTAATTTTAATTCAACCCCCCACCTCTTTTTTTAAAAACTATGCAATATGATAAAACAAAGCCTAAAACCTTCAAAGTTTCTAAAAAGGAAATTCTTTAACATAATATGAAAATTTCACCACATCCAATGTCAACCTTGTCAATATTAACAAACAATCTTTTACCAACATTCCCTTTTAAACAACAATATTGAATGTTGATGCCAAATCTTAAATCAATGAAACGTGACAAGCATGCCATGATTATCTACAACCAAGCCATATTCATTCATTAGGTTTCCATGTGCCATTTGTAATTTTGTCATTGCTTAAATGATATAAAAGTTTCTTTCGTTTTGTACTCAATCTTCAAAGATAATGATATAAAAGTTTCTTTTGTTAGGGCCCCCTTTTAACCAAGCTCAAAAACATACAGGGATATGATGAGGTAATTGGGAGAGAAACAATATTTATGAGGCTTTTAATGTTTTGTTTTGTACTCAATCATTGAAGATTCTCATACTTAGTTAGGGCCCCCTTTTGACCAAGCTCAAAAACATGCAGGGATATGATGAGGTAATTGGGAGAGAAACAATATTTATGAGGTTTTTAATGAAGAAGATGAGAGATTGAACACAATTTTTCCACACTTTGTGAAATCCAAGCTAGATGTCGTTATAAGCAGATCAACAGTGACCACTCCACCCATCTAGTTACATACATACATTTGCATGGTTGGCGTAAAATAAATGTAACATGGTGAGGTTATTGTTAACTCCATTCTATTTATGCCTATGGTGAGAGACTCGTGACTATCTATCTTTGTTGCAGGCCCCTCAATTATGGGCCTCATGAGTGATCGCCTATGGCTTTCTCTCATGGAAACATGTAACCTCCTGGCTGAAGTACCATTTCCAACACATTACATGGAAGGAGTTTCTAGTAGGTAGGAAATAGGAATGCTACTCCTCTTCTCCCAATCGTACACATCACACCCTTCCATACATCCCTTAGTACCCATGTGTAAGTTTGATTGGTTATTTTCTTAATTCATATCTCTACACACATATAGAGACACATCAAATAGCACTACTCAAAGCATTTATAAATCAAATTAACATGTTTACAAAATCATATTCAAATCAAGACATAGTCTCCCGACCCATGTTGGGTCCATATAACTTCTCATTCCAAAGTCCATACTCGTGCGGTTCTTTCCTATCACACTTGACAAATCAGTAGTAACATTGCATAAATAGATCAATTTAATAATACAAATCACATGTTTGCTTATAAATAGATCAATTCATAAGTTTATGCACCAACCATAGTATTCAATAGTACCAAGTTATTCTCAACATGTTCATGGTTCATACACAATCATCCAATCAAACATTAATAAAATATTACACAATAAAAATAACTTCAAGCATAAATTCAATCCAAGTGTGTTCATCCACAAAACTAGGGTCATCGAGAATGCCCTCAAATAATAAAATCTCGGATAATAACAAGTCTAGTAAAAGAGGGGCATTACAAATGGTTCCAATTATATATCTTGATTGGAGACAAGTCATGGATGATTTAAAGAATAATTTGTGGAATGCCATTAATGTGAGTGTCAAGCATTTGTATTTTTGTTCTCAACACTTATTTTTTTACATTGTTTCAATGTTTATTTCAAACAATGTATTAACAACTAGAATTTGTTGCTTTCATGTCAGAGAGAAGATTCACAATTTAAAATAATATTTATGAAATCAATAGGCCATAAGGCAACAAAAAAAATTAGAAGTGAATTAATCAAAGGAATATAGACTAAAAAATGTTTCTATCTAAATGACTATAAGTGCATCAATTTGGAAAGACTTCGTCATATCATAAAGAACCCTTAAATACAAGGTAAGAAGAAAGTTTAGATGTTATCTCTAAATCATGAAAATTTTGCATGATGTAACCTTGATGTCAAATTTCTTTCAAGGGCTAATATTTTCTCATTTTGCCAAAAATTTCAAGGGCTAATATTTTCTCATTTTGCCAAAAATTTCAAGGGTTAACAAGCCTGATTTTAGTCATTTAAATTGAGATACATAAGATAAGAAATTAAAAATTTTTAAAAAAAAAGGAAAATAGGAAAATTGAGAGGGGGATAAGCGACACACCTCTAGTTTTTGAGGTGACTAAAGGGTCTAAGAAGACATGGTAAGTACTTGTGATGCATAGTATTTGAGTTACAAACCAAATAAGAACTTAGTTTAGTCTCAGTATCTCATATAATACTTATAAGTGCATCAATTTGGAAAGATTTTGTCATATCATAAAGCACCCTCAAATATTAGGTAAGAAGAAAGTTTAGATGTTATCTCTAAATCATGAAAAAAAATTATGATGTAACCTTGATGTCAAATTTCTTTCATGAGCTAATATTTTCTCATTTTGCCAAAATTTTCAAGGGGAAACAAGCCTAATTTTAATCATTTAATTTGAGATACATAAAACAATAAATTTGAAAAAAAAAAAGGAAAATAGGCAAAACGAGACAAGGATGGGGGACACACCTCTAGTTGTTGAGGTGACCAAAGGGTCGAAGAAGACATGGTAAGTACTTGTGGTGCATAGTATTTGAGTGAAAAAACGAATATGAACTTAGTTTAGTCTCGGTATCTCATAACTTAAACATAATACTTATATTTTGTATTTAAAACAAAGTTACGATCTCTAAAACTTCTATGCCCGTAGCTAGGGAAGATGGAAGAAGTGACATCAAAAGAAGGATGGAACTCCAATTATGATAACAATGGGTGAAACCATAATAAGCTATCAGCCTTGTAATCTAGATACTACGTTAGAAAGTACTTTTGCATGTTTGGAATAGTTTTTTAACATTATTTTTTTTAACTGAGACAATTCTAGAAAAATCCAAAGCAACCGAGTTATAAGTTTCTATTGTTGAATTTGCAACTAGGGATGATCCCCTTTGTGAGATGCTAGGACATTATACAAGGGGATAATACTCAAGGTTAGCCTCAAAGTTATGCCAACTAAGTTTTTCAAGAAACATTTGTACAAGGAAGTCCTTGTTACAAGCTAGGATAACCTCAAAGCAAGTTTAGAACAAATCTTATCTCCGAAATCATCAATTACCAAATTCATGAAAAGGGTAGATGTTGCGGAGAAGGAAAAACTAGTTAGAAATAAGAGTGAGTGTAAAATTTGATACTATTCATTCAATGTACACTAACATTGGTGATTTTAATATATTATTTTTAACATAAACAAGATCCTATTATACAAAATGTTCACACTGATATCATCCTTGCGGTGCCCATAAGTTGTCTAAAAAAGTTGAATGTTTATTTTTTTAATTCCATGTATGTCATGTATTTGTGTATTGGAAAAATAATATAGGATGGAGAATGACCCTTGCTATAAAAAAATAAAACAAAATAATCTAAGTGCACTACATATCTTGACATACTAAGTTTGTTTTGTTAAGTTTTCTTATTTATTTTAGTTTTATTTACTTCTTTCAATATATAAAACAATACATTATTGATCGGATGTGAATTTTTATAGCAAATAATGGTAATGGTTGGGTGCATTAAATTCCAACATAAAGCATTAGTAGACTTGAAATTGGCAAAATGAAAACTTCACCCCCATTAAGTCTTGTTATTCCATCGTATTTGGATCACCAATATTTGACATCTTATTCAATGTATCTTACTTTGACTTAGTTATTAAAGTCAAAAGAATCGTAGAGAGTTTCCATCATTGTCTTCCCAATTTGGCTAGGAAGGAAAGACATTCTATCTCACCATGTTAAACATTAGGTGAAAGCTCCAAAGGCAATAAAAGATAAAATTGACCCAAATGTGGTGATCCACAATACATATATTGGAGAAGACTATTATAACGTGAATCCTAAGAGCTTTTACAAGCTGAATTGGAAAATATAGCTCTTCCTTGTTGTTGAATATTGTAACTTCTAAGAATATTATATTTGTACATTATTTATTCCGGAGATGTTCCATCCCTCCGAGGTGATTCTATTATGTATCCGGAGATGTTTATTCCTCCGAGGAGTTGTGGCAACTAGGGTTATTAGACCCACCATGTGGGGGTCGGCCCAGTCAGTTATAATAGGGTATTTAACCTGATGGTTAAATACGAGCCTACATGTACTTGTGTAAAATATATGTCAGAGTAGTGTATAAATAGAGGAGGTGTGTTCCTCATTTGACACACTCACACACTTGAAAAGAGGAGCACTTGTCTGGGAGATTTGCTAAGGAGGATTAGAAGGAGGGAGCACATCTTGTATTTTGGTGTATCATCTTATTGAGGAAAGCTTTGCTGGGTTTTCTACCCCATGAGGGTTTCCCAGGATAAATCTATGTCTCTTGTGTTTATGCTATGCTTGTTGTTTCTTCAGTGATCCTGTATATGCTATTATTGTGAAATAGAATGTAATGCTGCTATTTTATGTCTTAGCATATTGAATTTTAACATGGTATCAGAGCTAACCTGAAGGAATACAAGGTATGGCACTTACGACACTTGCTTTACTTACGACAATTTGAAGGTTAGGGTTTTACATAGCAAAAACCAGTCATCGTGGAACTTTCGCTATAAGTCCATTTCTGTGAAGGTTCAGGGTCTGAAAAGCTTACAGGTCGAAGATAACATCCCCGGGTACATTGTGTCCAAAGGGAACCCTCAGATTCGTTGTACTTTATGAGTTATGATCAGTACACGTTAGGGTTTCTGCCTCTTCCAGATCTCAGTCAAAATCAGGTGACCTTGGAAAAAAGGTCATAACTTGGGATAGGAAGCTCCAAATGAAATTTCGTAAAGAGTGACAGGTAGTACACAGACTGTACTATCTCAGAAAATGTTTTCAGAGGCCGAAGGTGAACCAGTGAAACGTGGCACACCGTACAATTTCGCTCTCCTTTTTTATCCCATAAACAAGTCACGTTGCGACACTTGGCATAACTCTCTCTCAGAAAATCCAATTGAGGTCAGACCTATCAGGATGGAAAGATGACAGGTCAGGCTACTGTAGAAAACGTTTAAAGACCTTGTGGAGCAAAAATTTCAAATTTATAGCAGAAGCAATCAGGTGCATATTTCTGTCAAAACAGAATTATTTTTAGCACCTTTATTCATGGCTTCCGGAATTTAGGGTTTCGGAGAAAGTTGGAATTTTTTGAAGTCTGTAACCACGGCTGGAAGCCCCTCATAAAAATAAGAGTTTAGAGCCTTGGATCGAACCTTTTTATTGGACATAAGGGTGGGCTTCATCAAACCCTAGTTCGGGTTCCTGTCCAGAAGATCCAGAAGTTTCGAAGGCAATTTTGAGGGGTCAAATTTTGGAGATTTCAAAATTGAAGAATGCTAGGTTGATCAACTCAGCAAGACACATTCTTCCATCCATTCAGAAGTATGAAAGTCAAATATTGAATTTTTAGGGTTTCTCTAGCAAACCCTAATCAAGCTCTAGATCAAGTTTCAGGGGGAGTTGAGGCTAAGGCCTTACATAAGAAGACTACAAAAAGTATCGACAGGTATGACTTAAGGAGGTTCAGGTATGCCTTGAAATCTGATTCTTGATTAAGTTCATAATGTGTTTGTCTTCATGTTATTTATTAGTACAATCTTGATTAATGTTATTAATTGTCTTATCACCCTAGTAACAATATGAATGCATGTGAACGATCGAAGACATTCATTGATTAGGGATATATGATTGTACTTATGCATTATGGTGTTGTGTGAGGTTGATGTTGTCTGCTAACAAGACACAGGTACATTACAAAAGACAAATCAAGTTCCATGACCATGACAACATGAAGACAAAGAATCACGAAGTATGTATGACTTTGTTATATTATGTTTAACCTACGAGACATGCAGGTTCTAGCTCAGGATCTCTAAATCATTGAAGAGATTGTTTAGGTATGTTGTACATAACTAAGCAGGTATACTAATCCAGGTATGTTTTCCTATGTCATGTTAGAATCTTACCTTGTGTAAGTATACTTTGTATGATTGGTTAGTAATCAAGGGTTTATGCATATTATGTCTCTTATCTTGGTTGATGATTTAACTAACTAGATCAAACAAGAATATGCATGAGTAAAAGAAGACTTCCTTGAAACCCTGAATACTAATGATCATGACTGTACATATTCAAGATTATTTAGAATTAGAATGTTTTGATAATATTGAGAATATACTAATGAATGTATGTTTGTGTATGAGATCATGAGGATGACACTAGTGTACACTTGAGCATGCACAGTGGTACAGAATGAATAGAAGTTTAGAAGACATACAGAAGATCAAGCGGGAGGCAACCACACAAACATAAAAGATAAGTATTTGAGTTGTTATTAGAAATAGTAAATGATATTGCTTGTATGCATATTTGTATTCCTAGAATATATCATGCTGAGTGTAAACATTCATAAAGCATTGAACAGTGTACTACTAATATGCATATGATTGGTAAGTTGGACAAACATTCCATTGTTGCTTGTCTAGAATGAAACCTCTTTGCTGACATGCTGAGAGTTGTGCACACTCTCGATAGTATGTTCTGGTAGAGATGGAAGGCATCTAGATAGCCACTGTATGCATACAGGATATGGGAAAGTGTTGTTCCAAAGTATTGGTCAAAATAGTTGCATAACTATGTAAATGATATCTGTATGCATAATAGGTTATCATGTCAATATGATTTGATGATTATGAAGTATTACTAATCATGTACTTAATTTTGATTTGTAGGAAAGATCATGATGAATGATGAACTCTGAACAAGCGATGGATGTTCAACAAAAGATTTACAAATCAAACACACTATAGAAAGTTTGTGGTTAAGAGATTCTCTTAGAAAGAGGAAGAGAATCATGATGAGATGTTTTGCTCCAAGGGACTAGATAAGACCATTCTCTTAATAATGTAATCAGGTTCTGTATGGGTTCCCAGGATCGGTAGTCAATTGATGAGATTAATGATCATCATGGGTGATGTGGATCTCAACCTTTGCTACAAGGTTGAATATGGGTTCTATACACATATGACATGGATGCAAGAAGGAACTCACCACAGAGTTCGAATGATTTTGAGGCTCATTTTAGTAGACCCATCTGATGAGAGATGGCACAGATAGATATGCAGAAGATCACTCAATGTTGAGTGTGAATAATGGACAATTGACAGCTTCATGACAAAGCTTGGGCTTTACCAGAAGTAAAGTTGTTCCTAACCTTTACCTTAAGGTTGTGGATGATGAACCTATCATACCATTATTGTATGAAGATGATCTCTTTCTGACAAGGAATGAGAAACAGGTCATGAAAATGGCTGCAGAAATGAAAATGAAAGATCTCGGATTAATGCACTACTTCTTAGGTATAGAAGTATGGCAAGATCCAAAAGGAATCTTTTAATTCAAGGTAAGTATGATGTGAAGTTTCTAAAAAGATTCGATATGTTGGAGTATAAAGCCATGGCCACTCCCATGGACTCCAACTTGAAGTTGTTAGTTAATGACTCATCGTATTTAGTGGACCTAACCCTATATAGACAAATCATTGGGTCATTGATGTATTTAACAAATACTAGGCCAGATATATGCTTTGCTGCAAATACCCTAAGTCAGTATCTAGTAGAACCTAGAAAGGTTCACTTAATAACTACAAAGCATGTAGTGAGGTACCTAAAAGGTACATTAGATTTTGGTCTATATTATCTTGGAGGTCATGAACTCTGTTTACATGGTTACTCAGATTCTGATTGGGCAGGAAGTGCCTCAGACAGAAAGAGTACATCAGGTGGATGTTATAGTCTTGAATCTGCCATGATCTCATGGTTCAGCAAGGAACAATCTAGTGTGGCTCTCAGTACTGCTGAAGCAGAATATATATATAGATGTCTGCTCTGCCAGCTGTGAAGCAGTGTGGCTTCAGAAGCTATTATATGGAGTGTTTGACTTAGAAATGAATTCCACTATGATTATATGTGACATTCAAAACTGCATCAATATAGAAAATCTTGTATTCCACGATAAGTCAAAAACACATAGAGATCCGATACTTCTATATACGAGATATGGTGCAGAGAGGAGCTATCAAGCTCGAGTATATAAGCACTGAAGATCAGATTGCTAATATCTTGACTAAACCTCTGTCTCGAGTAAAGTTTGAATAATTCCGAGACAATCTTGGTATAGTCCAGAAGGACCCTCCTCGAAAGGGGGAGTAGCATAGTATCTGATAACAAGTTTGTCTCATCAATGATGAGGTTACCTATTTACTGCACCTACTTACTTAGAATTATTTAGATTTAGGAATCTTATATTTTTTCTTTTGATGATAGATGTATACATGCTTTTGATGATAGATGTATACATGCTTTTGATGATAGATGTTATGCATGTTTTGATGATGAGGATACATGTTTTGTTATACATGTTTTGATGATGAGGATACATGTTTTGATGATGAGGATACATGATTGACACATGTTTTGATGAATTTCTTGGTAAACATGTGAGGGGATTGGATCATCCCTGGACTTTAGTCCAAAAGAAGAGTCGTAGACATATGTCTTCGAGAATGAAGTCCTTAGTGGACTTGAGGGGATTGGATCATCCCTGGACTTCAGTCCTAAAGAGAGTCGTAGTATGTCTTCGAGAATGAAGTCCTTGGTGGACTTGAGGGGATTGGATCATCCCTGGACTTCAGTCCTAAAGAGAGTCGTCGATGTATGTCTTCGAGAATAAAGTCCTTGGTGGACTTGAGGGGATTGGATCATCCCTGGACTTCAGTCCGAAAGAAGAGCCGTAGACGTATGTCTTCGAGAATGAAGTTCTTGGTGAACATGTGAGGGGATTGGATCATCCCTGGACTTCAGTTCGAAAGAAGAGCCGTAGACGTATGTCTTCGAGAATGAAGTTCTTGGTGAACATGTGAGGGGATTGGATCATCCCTGGACTTCAGTCCGAAAGAAGAGCCGTAGACGTATGTCTTTGAGAATGAAGTTCTTGGTGAACATGTGAGGGGATTGGATCATCCCTGGACTTCATTCCGAAAGAAGAGCCGTAGACATATGTCTTCGAGAATGAAGTCCTTGGTGGACTTGAGGGGATTGGATCATCCCTGGACTTCAGTCCTAAAGAGAGCCGTGGACGTATGTCTTCGAGAATGAAGTCCTTGGTGGACTTGAGAGGATTGGATCATCCCTAGACTTCAGTCCTAAAGAGAGCTGTAGACATGATGTCTCCGAGAACAAAATCCTGAATGAACAGGTAAGGGGATTGGATCGTCCTCGGACTTTGGTCCTGTGAATTGAACCGTAGACATGAGGTCTCCGAGAATTGAATAGGACTGGATCGTCCCTGAGCTTTAGTTCAAAAGGTACATGATAGGGCTGGATCGTCCCTGAGCTTCAGTTCAAAAGGTACATGATAGGACTGGATCGTCCCTGGACCTCGGTTCAAAATGTACATGACAAATCCTAGAATTGTTCTAGGTTACATCCAGCATGAAACAGGGTTGGCTCTGTAGATATGATACATCCAACATGAAACAGGGTTGGCTCTGTAGATATGATACATCCAGCATGAAACAGGGTTGGCTCTGTAGATATGATACATCCAGCATGAAACAGGGCTGGCTCTGTAGATGTGATACATCCAACATGAAACAGGGCTAGCTCTGTAGATGTGATACATCCAGCATGAAACAGGGCTGGCTCTGTAGATATGATACATCCAGCATGAAACAGGGATGGCTCTGTAGATATGATACATCCAGCATGAAACAGGGCTGGCTCTATAGATGTGATACATCCAGCATGAAACAGGGCTGGCTCTGTAGATGTGATACATTTAGCATGAAACAGGGCTGGCTCTGTAGATGTGATACATCCAGCACGAAACAGGGCTGGCTCTGTAGATGTGACACATCCAGTATGAAAAAGGACCGGCTCTGTGGCGATAAATCCTAGATCTGATCTAGGTCACATCCAGTATGAAAAAGGACTGGCACTGTGTTTGGGATTGGATCATCCCTAGACATGAGACTTGTCTTAAAGAGATAAGGATTGATCATCTGTCACGTCCCCTCCCATCATCTTAGCTAGATGGAGAGGATCGTGAGGTTAAACCGGGCATCTAGCCCCATAATCTTTTAACCAAGCATTCACATAATTTAAAGAGATATGGGATATATAATTATAAGAAATAACACAGCGTAAATAATCAATTACGCATCCATTATACATTCAGTATATTCATGCCATTCATCGATCTAAACAATATCAATTTAGCAAATGAGAATACTTATCTTAACTCAAGTAATCCCCGAGCAACCAGCTACGCTTCTGCAACGTTCCACCCAACCGTAGGCCAGTGTGCTCCATGATCTCTCAGCACCACTGCCACCCCCGAGCTGGGCATGATCTCCACAAGGAACTAGGGAACAACAGGGTCTCACATAATCATAGATACACCAGAATCAGCCCTGCCAACCAGCAGTTGGGTTTCTAAGGCTGCTAGGAGATGGATGCATATAACAGCAAAAGTGTAAGTGCTGGGCATGAGAAAAATGCTTCTCTAGTGAAGTTCCCAACAATGGGTTTGTAACAGTTCCATAAAAACGTGGGCAACCAAAACGAAAAAGAGAAAATGGGAAATCAACCCTAGGAGAGAAAAATCGTTTTCAGAAGAATGCTCCTGGGCATTTCGTGGGCAGAAACGGCCTCCATAACCCCAAAAATCGTGGCTCTCTTCTCCCAGCCAATGAGCTAACCAAAAACGAGTTTGCAGGCATGGAATAATCCAGGAAATGGTGAAAAACGTGAAGGATAAAACCCCAACAGGCCCAGACTCCGTGAGAGGAAGAATGCCATGGGTGAAGAATGGCTTTTGGGCCAATTTCGTGGGGGTTTTCTTGCCCAGCAAGCCAAAACTCGATTTCCCAGGTTGTTGTCTTGCCCATACACGAAAATTGACAGCCATACCTCTCCCATCCCAAGGCATTAATTGTCTCAACCAATTCTTGGAAGAATTAAATGATTGGGTGCATGAGACCAAATGGGTAGTTGAGAGTTCATGGGTTTCCTCAATGAAATGGCTTAACACCATGGCTCAAGGGCTTGGTTATTTTCCCTCCCTATTCCTTGTAAAGATCATGCCCCCATCTCTTTGTTGCATTGCGTAGCTGGTTGTGGGCTTTTCATTAAAATTGCATATTTACATGATGTCCGATTTTACATTGTGCACCGCTAGCACAAGGACTCTATGCATCTAATCTAATTGCCGATACATAAACGCTAAATCAATGGTGGGGCCTTGGCCTTGAGCTGCTCACCATGATTAAATATAAATATTTACATCATTCACAATATTAATGCAATAGGGTCAAGGTGGGGACGTGACATACCCCTCCCCTTGAAATAACACCGTCCTCGGTGTTCCAACACTTCGGAAATAAATACCCACTTACACATGCCTCAAAATTCAAAATGTGGTAGGTTTGTCCTGCATTTCACCTTTTTACTTGGGTTTTTCAGGACTAAGTACTCTGGTCTTTACAACCTACTCTTGTTGGCTAGGACCTTTAGCTCTGCATGAGGACATCGTTCCAAAACAATTCCTTCTTTTTCTTTTCCTTCCAACTGGTCCACGAACCTGGGGAATTTACGGTTGCTACCCCCTTGATATTCTCTTGTTGGGCAGTCACGGAGGAAATGATTTCCTCCACACCTCCAATATTTCATTGGCGGCTTTACCTTTTCCCGGTCCATTTCCTTTGACTCTTCCCACCTGGGACGTTTCTTGATCGGACGATTGGATGAATGCTTCTTCATTGACCCACTTTCTTTTCCCTTGCTGATTGCCCCCAGAATGCTTTTTACCTCTTTTTGCAGACGAATAGAGTCCTGCAAAGCCTCACGGTTTATCTCATTCTGTTGCCTCTGTAGCTTGAGCATCTCCCCAAGATTTTCTTGGGTCCTGGCAATTGTTTGAAGAAGACTTTCATCCAACTCTAATAGCCCTCGGTTTGCTGCCATGGTCAATGGGCACAACTGAACACACTTTGCTTACTAGCAACACTTTCCTGTGCCAGCTGCAACCAATTGTTTCACTTTCTTACCTGTGAAATTCATCATGGGAATTCTTTGTTAGGACAAGCATAACATAAACATTAAGATTAGTCAATTATTTTCCTAATTGACATGGAATTTCCATGCTTTATTCATGGGACTTCCACACTTTTCATGCTTTCCCAACATACACACGAACTCATTCAGGTTCATCCTCTCACAGGAAATTTACTATTTCAGCATTCACAATTCATCTCAAGCAATTACACACAATCCATTTTCAGTCATGATATGCACTCAACAATCCTTTTGTTTTATAAATGCATCAATCAAAAGGAAAGAGAAGAGTAGGGGTTTCTCCCTCTTAGTCTTGTTCTATTATGGAGCTACCCCATCGCTGTGGTTTCATGCTCCTTAGTCTCTTTCACTTCAATGTGAATGCCTTGACTTTCCTTTCTTGGCTATGACACTTAGTGTCTAAGGTCTGTATATGGATTTTCAGCTAGGGCATCCTTCCCATTATTGCCTACAGAACCTTTGGCTGCTAGGATCCACTCGTATCCACTAGCATCATCTTTCATTACTTCTCATACTGAGCTCTTTAGGACGGTCACATGTCCACATGCATATCTAGGATGCCTTCATAATCCTTGCTTCCAGCAATACCTACAATCAAACATTGAATCAATTCACATGTTTAGTTCATTTTCATAGGGTTTTTCTCTAAACAAGAGTTTAGGAAATCATAACCAAATCATATACACACGTATATCCATAAGCAAGAAGTTGCAAGGTAACCAAATACTTATCTGTATTGTGTGTTTCCTCGCTACTCCACAGGTTTCCTTCTCTGCTTTACAAGCCTTGGATCACCTGTGGGGTGGATGCTTGGCCAGCACACATGCTGCTCCACAACATCATCCGAATAGGCAATGCCAAGCCAGTGCGCCGACTGGGTTTATCAGGCATCCCAAAAATCAGTATGTTAAGCCAGTACGCCGACTGGGTTTATCAAGCATTTCAAAAATCAGTATGCTAAGCCAGTACGCCGACTGGGTTTATCAAGCATTTCAAAAATCAGTATGCTAAGCCAGTATGTCGACTGGGTTTATCAAGCATTTCAAAAATCGGTATGCTAAGCTAGTACGCCGACTGGGTGTATCAAGCATACAATAACCATTTCCAAGCCAGTTCTTCAACTGGGTTTGTCAGGAAATAACACCCTTCACTAATACCTCCACATCATGCAAGTAACCAATGCCAAGCCAGTACACCGACTGGGTTTATCAGGCATCCAACAACCTTTCGCCACAACTCCCAAATAACCAATGCCAAGCCAGTACACCAACTGGGTTTATCAGGCATCCAACAACCATTCATCACAACTCCCAAATAACCAATGCCAAGCCAGTACGCCGACTGGGTTTATCAGGCATACAACAACCATTCGTCACAACTCCCAAATAACCAATGCCAAGCCAGTACGCCGACTGGGTTTATCAGGCAATATGAACAACATAATATGATTACATGGCTCCTTCTCTTGTGCAACCAGTGGTTCCCTCCAGGAACTCCATAGGTGACTCACTTGACTGCAGGCTAGCATGGCCCCCACAATACCCACTCACACTACACAAGGATGATACCCCTTTTCTGCAACACAACTCCCCAGGCCTATCCATCCCTTCTAGTGTCCTTTAGTGTGAGTGTAGAAAGGTTACCACTGCCCATACAGTCCTCTTGAGCACCCTTTCTTCACTTTGCCTCTTACGTGCAACACCAAATTGCATCTGTGTAAGCTGATAGCACAAGAAGGATAAGCAGACTCATCAGTATTGTTGCTCAAAAATCGTAATCATATTTCATATCATTCACTATCAAGTATTGAAACACCGGGAATGCGTCCATTCCTTTAGGGTGTAGTCAATATTGAAAACCCTATCATGGCCTAGCACCAGAAAAGGTGTGCACCCCCTCTCCGATGTGCGCCATGTAGTCCCCTAATCATACTCAAGCAGTATGCAATGATATAAATAAGATATAGCATGCTCTGCATATTAACCCTAATAATTTAGACATGAATGTTGTCTAGGGTCACAGAATACTCATTCATTTCACAGATGTGTCTCACATGCCTTCTGGGCATAGCTTTACCGTTTCACTTTCATGGTTTACCGACATGCAGTTTGGTTGAGACATTATTGATGGCGTTTCACCCGAAACCCATTTCCAAAGCATGGGATCCTTCCCATCTAGTTTGGCTTCTGCAGGTCATCACACATGGCCATCCTGCAATGTGTCATCCTGGCACACTTCATCAAATAGACAAACAGTCAGCAACATTTAGCAATAATCTTCAAATATGATTGTTTCATAACCAATCAATAACATTAATAATTAAATTTAGCATGAATTTTACAATTCTGTCTCCTACAGAAATTGATTAGCTTAGCAATGAGGCTTATCCTCATATTGTTTGGCTCTTGTTCACGGTAGATTCCAATCTTCATCATGGACTTATCCATATTTTCCATGCCCAAAGCAATCTACCTGAAATCTAAAACTTTCAATCAGCCAAAATGCCTTGTAAGTATCTACGCACATAATCATTCATTGCCATAACAGTCACTGAAGTGATCTCAGAATTATAATACTCAATAATTCAAACACCTTCAGCTGTTTAACATTTGAAATGCAATGAACTATATATATACATTTATATATATGCATCCTTATCACAATAGAATTTCAAGACATAGTCACACTATCCATGCAACTTAAATAAATCGTGTATACTCATTATTTCACAGTCATATCATTCATACGACTATGTCCTTCCACAGAGCATTCTAGGAGCCCATCGATCATGATTTGGCTCTTCATGTACTTACTATTCTGCATTACCATACTCAGGACCACTAGTCCTCACTTGGTTTGGTTATTAGGCACATAACCAACATACACATGGCATGATATAAATTCATATGAATGCATTGAGATTTCTAAACAGTCATAGGGTGTAAGGATCATTTCCTTCACTTACCCACACCTTACCAAGCTTGGTAGGTTAACAGTCCCAATCGGTATTCAATATCACAGGCAAACTAACTCAACATAGCTCAAACGTAGTTGAAGAGATCTTACCAAATCCTCTTTCAACATTCATGCAATTTGGCACCAATAATCATTACCTGCATGGTTACCATTAACCTCGCCTGATGTTACTTGATCAATTGGCCTCTTACCAAGGCTGCTCAGTCTTTTTGCTAACTTCATGGTCATAGATTTGTTGCACCATCCTTTCTGCATAAGGTTGTTGGCTTCATGAGACAACATCCTCGGCGCATTTAGCCATGCTCTTGTTATCTTTGGTCCTACAACCAATACCAACATCAATAGCGATTATCAATCACAATATTCTCCATTAATGGTTCATTGCATAAGCAGACTCCATTATTCTACCAATATGCAATATCCCATTTATGCACAAGCATTTCCATATGTACTATGCAATTTTTGTTTAGAGGCCATCTAGTGCATATACATCTATGTGATCCTTTACATTTTTTTTAATTTTTTTTCTAACATTTTTATGTCATATGAAAATTTCATAATCATAAATATGATAACAAAATAGGGGTTTAAGGAATTCTTCCCTTTTCGGTCCCTCATAATAACATGGAATTCCTCTTCCATATCATGCAATTGTAGAAATTGCCCATATTGACAACAAAATTTGTTTGTCAAGACAGCCGCTGGTACTCTTCTGCACTAACTATCCATGATAGATGTAGATCTCATTCAAACTCTGGTCATGTATCATTGTTCCCTGTTGGACAAGCTTTCCAATGCCTGTCTCCATGCTCCATTCCGACATCAGGTGCAGAAACTGCATCTCTTCAAAAATGACAACTTTCACTACAATTCTGCCCATTTTACATAGTTGCATTTTGGTCCAGAATGCCAACTTTAGCCACCTGTGGAAGAAAATCTATGAGGAATCATAAAAACTTATCTATCGGGAGAAGTTAGTCCATATAACCAGGAACACTCTGCAATTCACGGATTGCAATTCCGATGCACCATTCATCTTCTATGATGGAATTTTGGGCCAAAAACGGCTATCTCCCAAACGGTGCATTTCTGGAAAATCTTCGTCTAACGGAAATTGTCCGTCTTAATGAAAATATGAAATGTCTAGTTCAGTAAAATTTATGATTCCCCGCATCTAGGGTCACTTTTACTGTACATCATCTTTTCAAAATCCTGAAAAAGTGGCCCGGAACAGTGCTTTTTGGTCTTCTTGCTCATCCCGACTTCACATCCTTTGGAGTTTGGCTCCAAGATCCTGAACTTAACATCGTCTCTGCTTCATGACTGCCTCATATCAATTTCAGCTCAAACCGACCTTCTGTTGAGCCTCGGGACTCCGTCCTTCAAAAGTCACCATTATCCATTTTCTGTCAAATCAAAGTGTAATGGGCTAGGGGTCTTCATTGGTTCTTTCATGGCCCTCGTCAATGGCCTCCGAGCCCCACAGGAATCAATCCATTCTGAGTCTGGATGTTCCTGCTATCAAAAAAACAAGTTTTGGTCACTTACTCTTTTTTTTTTTGGCGCGCAGGGAAATCCCTCCGCAGCTGCGGGGTGGTTCGGCGACGGCTTCCGCAATTGCGGAGCAGTTCGTCAAATGCTTCCGCAATTGTGGAGCAGTTCTCCGAACATTTCCGCAATGGCGGGGCGATTTGTCGAACGCTCCCGCAATTGCGGATCCATTCGGCGAAGGCTTCCGCAGTTGCGGAGCCATTCGGCCGAATGCTCCCGCAATTGCGGAGCCATTCGGCGAAGGCTTCCGCCATTCGCGGAATGCTTCCGCCGTTGCGCGGAATGCTTCCGGGGGTTTCGGGCGGTTTTTGCGAAAAGCTTTTGCGGAACGACTTGCGGAATACTTCCGCAATTTCGGAACGATTCGTCGAAGTCTTCCGCAGTTGCGGAACGACTTGGCGAAGTCTTCCGCAGTTGCGGAACGATTCGCCGAAGTCTTTCGCAGTTGCGGAACGATTCGCCGAAGTCTTCCGCAATTGCGGAACGATTCGGAGAAGTCTTCCGCAGTTGCGGAACGATTCGCCGAAGTCTTCCGCAACTTTGGAACGACTCGCCGAACTCTTCCGCGTTGCGGAATGATTCGCGGAATCCTTCCGAAATTTCGGAAGGGAATTCCTTCCGCAATTTTGGAAGAGAATTCTTTCCGAAAAATATTTCGATACTTAGAAAATTTTTCTCCGCTGTTTCGGAGCAGTTGGCTGAATTCTTCCGCAATTGCAGGAAGGTTCGCCGAACTCTTCCACTGTTGCGGGAAGGTTCACGGAACTCTTCCGCAATTGCGGGAAGGTTCGTGGAACCTTTCCGCAGTTTCAGGACGACTTCCCGAAACAGACTTAAAACCAAAATTTTCAGAAACAGACTTAAAACACAAAAAATTTCCAAACTCTTAAGAGAATTTTTTAAACTTCCCTTGTCACTGCTATCAGATTTGGCCCATAGAGGTCCAGTGTTGTAACCAGCAGCTCTGATACCATTCTGTCACGTCCCCTCCCATCATCTCAGCTAGATGGAGAGGATCGTGAGATTTAATCGGGCATCTAGCCCCATAATCTTTTAACCAAGCATTCACATAATTTAAAGAGATATGGGATATATAATTATAAGAAATAACACAGCGTAAATAATCAATTACGCATCCATTATACATTCAATATATTCATGCCATTCATCGATCTAAACAATATCAATTTAGCAAATGAGAATACTTATCTTAACTCAAGTAATCCCCGAGCAACCAGCTACGCTTCTGCAACGTTCCACCCAACCGTAGGCCAGTGTGCTCCACGATCTCTCAGCACCACTGCCACCCCCGAGCTGGGCATGATCTCCACAAGGAACTAGGGAACAACAGGGTCTCACATAACCATAGATACACCAGAATCAGCCCTGCCAACCAGCAGTTAGGTTTCTAAGGCTGCTAGGAGATGGATGCATATAACAGCAAAAGTGTAAGTGTTGGGCATGAGAAAAACGCTTCTCTAGTGAAGTTCCCAACAATGGGTTTGTAACAGTTCCAGAAAAAACGTGGGCAACCAAAACGAAAAAGAGAAAATGGGAAATCAACCCTAGGAGAGCAAAATCGTTTTCAGAAGAATGCTCCTGGGCATTTCGTGGGCAGAAACGGCCTCCATAACCCCAAAAATCGTGGCTCTCTTCTCCCAGCCAATGAGCTAACCAAAAACGAGTTTGCAGGCATGGAATAATCCAGGAAATGGTGAAAAACGTGAAGGATAAAACCCCAACAGGCCCAGACTCCGTGAGAGGAAGAATGCCATGGGTGAAGAATGGCTTTTGGGCCAATTTCGTGGGGGTTTTCTTGCCCAGCAACCCAAAACTCGATTTCCCAAGTTGTTGTCTTGCCCATACACGAAAATTGATAGCCATATCTCTCCCATCCCAAGGCATTAATTGTCTCAACCAATTCTTGGAAGAATTAAATGATTGGGTGCACGAGACCAAATGGGTAGTTGAGAGTTCATGGGTTTCCTCAATGAAATGGCTTAACACCATGGCTCAAGGGCTTGGTTATTTTCCCTCCCTATTCCTTGTAAAGATCATGCCCCCATCTCTTTGTTGCATTGCGTAGTTGGTTGTGGGCTTTTCATTAAAATTGCATATTTACATGATGTCCGATTTTACATTGTGCACCGCTAGCACAAGGACTCTATGCATCTAATCTAATTGTCGATACATAAACGCTAAATCAATGGTGGGGCCTTGGCCTTGAGCTGCTCACCATGATTAAATATCAATATTTACATCATTCATAATATTAATGCAATAGGGTCAAGGTGGGGACGTGACATCATCCTGGAACTTGATCTGGATTGCATCATCCATGGACCTATGTCCTAAAGAGAGCAGGATTGATCATCCTGTAATATGATCATGTGATGACGATGCTGCCGATCATGTGATGATGATGCTGATCGTATGATGACGATGTTGATTGTGTGATGGCGATGCTACCGATCGTGTGATGACGATGCTGATCGTATGATGACAATGATGATCGTGTGATGATGATGTTGTCGATCGTGTGATGACGATGTTGATCGTATGATGACGATTCTACTGATCGTGTGATGACGATGTTGATCGTATGATGACGATGCTAATCGTATGATGATGATGCTTCTAATCGTGTGATGACGATGCTGATGATCGTATGATGACGATGTTGATGATCGTGTGATGACGATGCTGATGATCGTGTGATGACGATGCTGATGATCGTGTGACGACGATGCCGATGATCGTGTGATGACGATGTCGATGATCGTGTGATGACGATGCTGATGATCGTGTGATGATGATGCTGATGATCGTGTGATCGTGTGATGACGATGATTGATGACGATGCTGATGATCGAGTAATATCAACTCTGATGATGTTGATGTTCCAGTAACTAGTTGAGTTACTGATGATGATGAATTGAAGAAAGCTTCCGATGATATATAGATGATGTAGTCCAATGACTCCTTGCTCCTGTAGATGTTATTATAATATCCTTCTCGTTAAGGGGGAGTGTTGAATATTGTAACTTCTAAAGAATATTATATTTGTACATTATTATTCCGGAGATGTTCCATCCCTCCGAGGTGATTCTATTATGTATCCGGAGATGTTTATTCCTCCGAGGGAGTTGTGGCAACTAGGTTTATTAGACCCACCATGTGGGGTTCGGCCCAGTCAGTTATAATAGGGTAATTTAACCTAATGGTTAAATACGATCCTACATGTACTTGTGTAAAATATATGTCAGAGTAGTGTATAAATAGAGGAGGTGTGTTCCTCATTTGACACACTCACACACTTGAAAAGAGGAGCACTTGTCTGGAAGATTTGCTAAGGAGGATTAGAAGGAGGGAGCACATCTTGTATTTTGGTTTATCATCTTATTGAGGAAAAGCTTTGCTGGGTTTTTCTACCCCATGAGGGTTTCCCAGGATAAATTTGTGTCTCTTGTGTTTATGCTATGCTTGTTGTTTCTTCAGTGATCCTGTATATGCTATTATTGTGAAATAGAATGTAATGCTGGCTATTTTCTGTCTTAGCATATTGAATTTTAACACTTGTCCCATTAGAGAATTCCATAATTTGTAGGACGATTTAGGGAGTTTCCATTCCTTAGCACAAGGATAAAATTTGTTGGTGATGGTCCTTCATTTGGACACCTTTAGATTCCTTTAATACCAATTTAAGGAGAATGGCAATGATTTTAAAGAAAATCATTATGCATAAATTCAATAGTCCATCATTAAGCTTTCCATCCTTACATTTCTTCCATGTTGGTGATGGTCCTTCATTTGGACACTTTAGATGTCTTCTATAACCATTTTCTCTTCCCTTTTTTCTTATGTATTTCTCATTATATGATAATCTAATGGAAGAATCATCTAGAGAAGAGCTCCAAATTGTTCTACATTCATTCTTGAAAGACAAAAATTCCAAGCCCTGATGGGTGGATTGTGGCGTTTTTCATGAACTTCTATGAGCATATTGAAGAGAATTTGGTAAGGGTGATTGAAAAGTCGAGGGCTTCTAGTAAAAGTTTGGTTGCATTCAATTATGCATCCATTGCTCTTATTCCCAATTCTAATGATCCACAATCATTTGATTTTTGCCCATATCCTTATGCAATTGTATCTATAAATTATGACTAGGTTTATTTGCATGACCATCAAGAACTTGCTTTCTAAGCCTATGTATTCCCATCAATTTCAATTTTTGTATGGAGAACAAATTCATGATGTGATCGAGGTGGATCAAGAAGGCTTACACTCACTCAAGACAGAGGCTATGAGCAATGGTGATTAAGCTAGATATATCCAAGGATTACGATAGAGTTAGTTGGGATCTATCTAAAGATGATGTGTATTCATGTAGGATTTAGTTTTCCTTTAGTTAATTTGATTGAGTTGTGATATGACAAATTTTTTATCAATCTTGATAAATGGTTTAGGAACTACCTTTTTAGGCTCAGCAAAGGATTGAGACAAGGTTGTCCTTTATCCCCTTTCATTGTAAACCTAATCTATAGAGATTATGGTCCCATTGTAAACATTGTAAATATTTTCAGTTTTCTCATTTGGTTGAGGGTTTAAGTAGAGCCATTTTGGAGGCCAAGAGAAATTACTCTTTCAAGGAGATAAGGATAGAGGGGTTCAATGTTTTTAACACGTCTATTATTTGTAGATGATATCCCTTTGTTCTATGATGGTTCTAGGAGGGATGCATTGAAGATAAAGGAAACTATTGATCTCTATTGTATCCATACACAAGAATGGTGGTTGATATGGATATGTCATCAATTTCATTCTCGATGACTGATGATTAAAATGTGAGGTATTTGACTCAAATGCTTCATTTCTAACAAATTACGCCTCAAAATGGATTGCAGTATTTAAGCTTTCTATTAAAAACCTAATGATTATCTAAGGTAAGGAATGGCATTGGTTGGTAACAAAGGTTGAAAAATAATTTGTGTTTGGTATCATTAATGGATTTTGAGGGGTGCTAGAAATGGTTTTAGTCATATTAGTGCTAAATGCAATCCCAATACACTAGGTGTCCCTAACTTACATCCCAAAAGGTATTCTAGAGAAGACAAGGAAGATAAGTTTTAGATTCCTTTGGTATAGATAAAATAAAAGTAGGGTTCGGTAAGGGTGAATTAGAAGAAAATTGCAATCCCTAAAGATTTTGATGGGTGGTGCATAAAAAATATTCATATGTTCTCTAAAGCATCCATTGTCAAATGTGGATATACATAAATAGCAATACAATAATAATGGAAGTACATTAAATAAATGATAATAACTATCATACAATAAATAATGGAAGTACTAATAATCATAAATACTCTATATTTACTATTTGAAATATATTTATCATATTGAGATGATCTCACCAAGATCATAACCAAGGAGAGGTGTATATATGGTTATTTATTGTCTAATAAAAACATGACAAATAATCATCATTGACTTTTTTATGTCACCTCGATGATTATTATTGACTTAATTCTTTGAAATTCTATTGGTTGTTAAATTTCCGACTCAACAAGCATTGTTTTTCTTGTTGGTCCACTTTAGCCCCAAATTTTCTCTAATGCCATGTCTATCTCTTGGAGATAAAGAGTTTCCTTGAACATGTCATGAAGTGGAATTAGCAGTCTTTCATGTGGGCATTGAAAATACCCGAGAGGATGACATATCCCACCATTAATTACTAGACAATATATCCTCATACAAGTCCAATTAGGGGTCCCTATCAACATCTCTATGTGAAGCAGAGTCCAGTGAGGGGGGATATGCCACTAATCTAGATACATGTGAACTAGGAAAAGTTGTTTGAAGCCACCATGGTGACTCTGCCCTAGAGAGAATCCTGAAAATATAACCCATGCCTCTTAATCCTCAAACTTCCCTGGAACTCTGACTCTATTGTCTATAAACTAAGAAGCAATGATAACCCTGATACTCTGGTATCATCTATATGGGACTCGTGTGGGATCTCAAAAAAAGAATATCTTAGGGTCTGAGTGCATCCTAAAGTGATCTTGGGGAAGACCAAAAGACCCCATTGTAATTCTAGCACCCCACAAAAATCTTTGAGACATCGCACTCACCTCAATGTGGACATCATTTGGAAGGTCTAGGGTGGGTCCACCTCAAGGGGGTCGAGTTTATCCTGAACAACTATCCATTTCCCTACCCTATGTGTTGTTGTCACATGTTCTCATGTTCTTTTGAGCTCAACCACCCTGGGATCTTGTGATATTTGCATCTAGGAATATCTTGTGGGAGAGAGAAAAGAGTTCTCACTTAGCACTGAGAGCCTGCAATCTATCTCCTATAGCCTTGAAGCAAAGGAAAAGAGTGACTTTGATCCAAACCATGCACTCTTTAAAGATAGATATGAGATATCCAAAGTGTCTCAAAGAAAAGAGTTAGTTGCTTGTGAGGGGACAAAGGATGTGGGAGGTGGTGGGGGAGGAAGGCCCCTCCCCTTGAGGTTTGCTCAGGAGGGAACCTAGTACATTCCTCAATGAGTTTGGCATGCACAACCTTCTCAACCTATCCAAAGGTGGGGGGCACCCATGTCCCTCCACTTGACAACTTGCACCCATGAACTAAGTTGGGAGTCAAGTTCATGTTTAAATAAGGCCTATTGCAAGCATTTATTTTCATGTTTGTTCTTAAGATTGAGGATTTCAACATGAAGAGGTTCACCCTAGGGGTTGAAGGGATTCTTGCATTGTTTTTTTCAACCAACATTTGTTTGAGGAGAATGCTCTTGGTTTCAACTTCGTGTGAAAGGGTGTCAAAATCTCCTTAGAGGTGTTCCATCCTTCTAGAAAAAATTTTAAGTTGAGATTCTAAATCCAACGATTAGGTTTTGTTAATGGACATATTATCGAGACCTAGATCATTACTAAAATTGGAAATGGGACTCTATTTTGTGAAAATTATCATGTCATTGAATGATAAAACAATGCTTACATTCTCCATGAAACAATTCCATGTTGAGTTTCCAAGTTGTTGATCTACAACACACCTCATTTTCCCATTTAGTATAATTGTACCTATTATTGCAACAAGAAAAAGAGGGAGAATATGTTTGTATTAGTATAGGCCATTGTGGAGTTTGGGATGACATTGATCACACGATGTGAGGAATGTCTCAATAGAAGAGAAGAGGAGGTGGGGTATGTAGAGGATGGGCGTGATGAGAAGAGGATGGGATGGTGAGCCACCACAAGGAAGAATATTGGTTCAATGGAATACCATGGTTCAAATGTATATATTGTGTTGCAAAATGAAAACCATCCTCACAAACACTCCATACAAAAATCTGCCCTGAAATAAGTGCAGATTGTGCCCGATGCAATAGGTTGGCACCACAAATTTTATAGGTTAGGTTAACTACTATGAACACCACAGGTCAGGTCGGCCTCCACAAATTCTATAAGTTAGGTTGACTACATTAACACCATAGGTCAAGTCGACTCCATAAATTCTATAGTTAGGTTAGCCCAAATGAACACCATAGGTCAGGTCGGCTCCACATTTGCTACATGTCAACTCCACCTATGTTACCGAAAATGAGAAACGTGAACTAAAATGTGAAATGGATATGGTACAAAAAAACAACGAACCCTAGGTTCTGCACAAGTAACATTATGAAATGGATATGGTACAAAAAAACAATGAACCCTAGGTTCTGCACAAGTAACATTATATATATATATATATATATATAATATATATATATATATATATATGTATATTATATATACATATATAATATACATATGTATATGTAGATATAATATACATATGTATATTATACATATACATATAATATACATATGTATATGTATATGTATATGTATATGTATATGTATAATATACATATGTATATTATATGTATATGTATATGTATATGTATATGTATATTATATACATATGTATATTATATACATATGTATATTATATACATATGATAATTATATACATATGTATATTATATACATATGTAT
Source organism: Larix kaempferi (assembly GCA_027924585.1). Classification (NCBI taxonomy): domain Eukaryota; kingdom Viridiplantae; phylum Streptophyta; class Pinopsida; order Pinales; family Pinaceae; genus Larix; species Larix kaempferi. The sequence continues at coordinate 3,088,510 of BSBM01000397.1, read as the reverse complement.
ATAATATACATATGTATATAATATACATATGTATATAATATACATATACATATAACATATCTATATATACATATCTATATATACATATGTATATATACATATGTATATATACATATGTATATACATATGTATATTATATATGTATATTAATATACATATGTATATTATATAGATATACATATGTATAAACATATGCATATGTATATACATAGGTAATATAATATACAATATGTATATTATATATACATATGTATATTATATATACATATTGTATATTATATATACATATATATATATATATATGTGTGTGTGTGTGTGTGTGTGTATGTATATATCTATATACATACACATATGTATATATTATATATATAAAATCACTGCAGATCGCGCCCAATGCAATAGGTTGGCCCCACAAATTCTATAGGTCAGGTCGACTATATGAATACCACAAGTCAAAGTCAACTATAGGTCACTTCTTCATTGGTTACATGTAAACTCCACCTATGTTACCAGAAATGAGAAACATGAAATGAAATAGGACTTAAAACGTGAAAAGGATATGGTACAAGAAACAAAAAATCCTAGGTTCCACACAAGTAATCATGTTATGTGTGCGTGTGCGTGTGCGCCGTGCGCGTGCTCGTGCGTATGCACATGCCAATATAAATAAAATATTCCATTTTTTACTTAAACAAAGAGATCATATTTATATTCAATAATTCTTAAACTAAAATTTTGACCAAAATATGGCCATCCTCCATTCTATAAATCAACAATTTAAACAACAACATAACGAAGCCAAAGTAGATCAACCATTTAAACAAAACTTTAAAAAGGCATACTACAAGCAACAAAATGATATATACACAAAAATTAAACATGTGGAATCACTTCCAAGGAGTTATTTAAATTTGAAGTGAAAGGTCACATAGGATTTTTACCTGATTTGATGACATTGTGCCTACACAAATACTTCAACTTCAACAACTTCAGTGCCAAGATTAAACGCTTAAGCTTCAACAAGACAATGTAATGTATGAAAGGAAAAGATAACAGATTATGGGTATATGATCTACCTCGGAGATGGGTGAGGGTCAAAGAGAGCTCTTTGAACTTCACCTCTCAAATTGAACTACTAAATGTACTCTGGAATCAATAAATCATAGCAGTAATACTCAATACACTAGGAATGAGACCAAAAACTAACTTGCATTATCATGAGGCACGGTAGCGTTTATAAAGGAGTACATGAAGGTCCACGGATGGACAAATTCAAAGAGGCTAACTAAATAGCCATTATTTAATAATATATCTAACTAACTAACCTATATAAGAGGACTACTTAGGTGTGAACGGAATCCTGGAATTCCAGCACCTGATTGGGATGGATAGGCCTCCCCATTCATACCAATTCCTCCCACTTGAAGTGGAAAGCATCCATGCTTTCCTCCTCCTAGTTGAAGTTTGAGAACATTGTAGAATGATGGCAGGTGGCCATGGCTGCTAAGAAGTTGTAGTGAGGAAAATACACAAAGGATTTTTGTTGATTCTAAGGTTGGAAGAGTGGAGACACCTGGCTTCCTAGTGAGTGTGGCTGAGACTAAGAGGGTGGAGACACTTGACTGCTTGGTCTATTTTTTATGTGTAGACAAGGAGGGTGGAGACACCTAGATTCCCCATGTGTGAATGAAACGCAGCGTAAGATATTCCTTGTGCACCAACTGAACATGAACCTTTATAACTAGATGGTGACTGTTGCAAGTGAGTGCTATATTGCTACGTGAGATGAGAAGCTATCCGGAGGAATGGGTGGCTGAAATACTGAACAACGATCTCTATGTGATGATGACCAATTATCTGCAAGTTGTGTGTCTTGTTGGTGGACGATGTTAAAGAAGGAACCGATGTTGGACTAGAACAAAAAGTGGACCAAGAACAAGTTGCTAAAAATGCTCATTGGGTGGAGCTACTGTAACTACTACAAATGAAAATAACTACTACTGTTGAAATTTCAAAACTAGTGTTGAAGCTTCAAACAAGGGGATCCATGGAGTGATGGATGTCGCAAAACTGAAGTGCTTCTAAAATGACTAGTAACAAGCTACAAGAGGCAATGGTGAGGTGAGGAAGAAAAAATAAGTGGCATGGAGGTGAAGGAAAAGCGAAAACAAAATGGACATGGAAAAGGTAAAATAAAAATAAAATAAAGAAAATGATAGCTTCATGAGACAATGGGAGGCTAGTGTTAGTAGAAGGGTTTATATAGCCACGTGCAGAGCTAATAGAGACTACAAAAAACAAGGAGGGTGCATTTGACCTTGGTATTTAAGCCTGAGCGATACAGTGAAAGGGAAATGAGAGCTGGATTGTCGAGATGTTTTCAACGGCTGATGTTGCAGAGAGCCAATCTCTTGAAAATTGACCCTAAAAGAAATCCTGGCAAGAAATAAAAATTCCACAACCGCTTGGTAAATTCGATTGAAACTAGAATGCCTTCAAATTTCCAGTCACGCAATTTGTCATACATGAGGTAACAATGTTGCCCAGCTTGCAATTGTTTCTCACCATCTTCAGTGAACCCATGACCCACAAAAGCGAAGAATGCTTGTTAGAGGAGGAGCAACGCCTGGAATGGCAACATGAGATGGGAGAGAGACGGAAAAACTGAAAAATAAAAAGAAGTAACAAAAAAAGGCAAAGAAAACGGGTTGCAAATCTTTGACAATGCAATCTGATATTTTCTCCCCAAAAGATGGCTCCAAAATGTATTCTTGGAAACACACATATCTGAAATTTGTTTTGACATTTGCAGCCATGAGATAACTCTAACTACTCATTCTTATATCTTCATCAATTTTATCTGGTGTCACGTCCCTTACATCAATCTGACCAATAGAGGGGGGACATGAATGAAAATGGGCTTCTAAATTTCACCCCATGACCATAATACAAATTCATAACATTTAATATGTGTTCAGATGCATAAATAATAATACACGGCTGAAATAAACTCTATCCACACACATCTAGCATGCATATACCAACATAATCATAACATGCATTAAATATAAACATTGCATACTCAAATACAAAATAATACTTATCTTTAAACAATGAAGATCCAAGCAACTGGTTGTGTAAGAGCGATTTTTCACCCCAATCGTAGGCACTCTGTCCAGCATATACTCTTTCTGCTTAGAGGCCACCCCCAAGCCGGGATATGAGGCCACTAGGGAAAAAGGAAACACCTACAGGATTCACTCTCTCATCCCACAACCCATGTTTCTCTCTATGCTTAGCCAAATTCTCATACATATCGCTACAGGGATCTCACTCAGCTATCACATCCTTGGCTCCAACAATACCAGCACCACACAACGCCCTTCTGGGCTCAAGCATCCCCTTCACTGATCCACAATTCTCTTGGGCAATCCATCTTTTCAGGTGCTTCCACTTTGTGGATAGAAGGACACCAACATGTTATATGATGTGGAGAATCACATATAGCCTTAATTTGTGGCTTCTCAAGCATCTATGAGTAGAAAAACACAATGGATAAGGGTTCCTAGCCTTGCCCAACCTCTATTCTCACCTATATCCATCTATTTTCCCTTCAAATATGCAGTCCTAGCTCTAAATTTGAATTTCTATGTTATACACAGTCTAGCAATGGTCATGAACATCAATGGGGAGCTCTACGTAGTGTAGATATGCATGAGAGAATGATAGAATGAGTATTGAATCCATAGGATATGAGATAATGGTGAAAAGACAACTGACATAGCTTCTGACCATAGAAGAAAGGACTCCTAACAGTTGTAGATTGACTTTTGACATTTGACAGAATTGTCACAAAAGTGCAGTCATCCCCATGCTTCAATAACTACATGAGGTGATTTTTCCCACCAACCTCACACATGCATTCAATGATTAGAAATAGTCAAATGAAGGTGATTGGTTCATTTAAATCACATGGAAGAATTTGGATGAGTTCTAAGGTTTACATTTGGCAGCAAAGGATTTAGTCTCCCATAGGCGCCCTTTCCTATGCTCCTCTAGTGGAATCATAGCCCCTATAGTGCTCTTTACATGGCCATCTTGGACCATTTTATTATTTATCCATCATAATTTTTACATATATTTCGAGTGAGAATGAAAAGCCAACCATACGGTCCAAATAAAAATATTTACATCATACATGACTAACCATTCACTAGTCAGATCTTAGCCTTGAGCTCCGCACTAGGAATTTTCATAATCTAATTAAATACATTACAAGGGTCAAACTGGGGGTATTACATATGACTGTTCACTTGTCTTGTTGTCAGAAATTCATGCTCATGTTAAAATCCACCAACTTAACCATCTCTACCACTCCACGTAACTAACCGCTCGCATTAACGGAGGAGAGCAACAATGTATGGGAGCAATGGTGGCTAGTGAACTGGTAGAGTGAATGCAACAACGATGGTTGAGGCACACAGTGGCTAGGGTTTCAAGATAGGGAGGGGAAAAATAATAATAATAAAAAACCTTGAGGGAGGAAGAAGCATCCAATGGTTGAGATAAGGTGAACGGGAGTTGCAGCAGCAAAATGAATGGTGGTGCAGGCCAATGGAGAGGGTGAAGTAGCACAATAAAATAAAATAAAATAAGGAGAGGGATGCAAGATGGATGTCGATTGTTAGAGAAAGGTTGGGTAGAAGCATTGTCGCAACAGTAGAATGGCTTAGCTAGGGGTTAAAAAGTAGGGTTAAAGAGCTGAGGTTTAAAAAAAATGAGAGTCGTGGTCTACAAATACATGGGTGTGTGTCTGAGTGGAAGTGATCTAGAATATGATGGATTATGCACTAAAACTAACACCCTAGACATACGAACTTAGGGCCAAGCGGGGAGCAACAGAGCAAGAGAGTGGCTAGAGAAAATAGAGCAGGTAGTGAAACAAAATGAAAACAAGATCAGGTCTCGAAATGGAACTTTCTCTAATTCCAATTGATCTACCTTAGAGAGGGGCGAGGCTCAAAGAGAGCTCTTTGAGACTCAACTTTCAAATTGAACTACTAAATGTACTCTGGAATCAATAAACCATAGTAATAATACTCAATACACTATGAATGAGGCCAAAAACTAACTTGCATTATCATGAGGCATGGTAGCCTTTATAAAGGAGTACATGTAGGTCCACAGATAAACAAAGTCAAAGAGGCTAACTAACTATTCATTATTTAATAATATCTAACTAACTAACCTAGATAATAGGAATACTTAGATGTGAATGAAATCCTGGAATCCCAGCACCTAATTGGGATGGATGGGCCTCTCATTCATACCAGTATATAAAACGTTTTCTAGTGGACCAAGTATAGCTTTAGGGTTTTGGTGTGTGTGTGTATTAGAAACATAGTGAGCATTAAATCAAATCCATTTCAATGGGTTATGGGTATATAAAGAGTTTGCACATGGACCAAGTCTAGGTTTAGGGTTTTGGTCTCAATTATATATATAGAGAGAGAGAGAGAGGGAGAATTAAATTAAAAGTACATGTTTTGTTGAAAACAAAGTCAAGTAATGGAAACAATGTATCTAAGAAATAATTAGGTTTCATAGAAAATAGATAAAGTTTCTTGAGAAATGTGTTAGTTAACACAAAACAAGCAACGTGTGTCAAAAATGGGGTTTCTGGCAAGTTTGTTTGTATGTAAATGGGTTTTGACAATTAATGCCTCTTAAAGGTCATGCTATTGGTAACTTAGGGCTCCATGAATTCACAAGTCCATTATAGTGATTGTAGGTCATCTCTACGTCAACCATAGTATGCCCAAGTCAACTACAAGTCGACTCCTAAAAGGTCACATTACTAGTAACTTAGGGCTCCACAAACTCGCAAGTCTTCTATAAGGCTCTCAAGTTAGCTCTACATCAACTACATGTCAGCTATAGTACTCCCAAGTTAACCACAATGCTCACAAGCCGACTCCACACCGGTTAGGGTACTCCTAGGTTAGCTAGAGTACTCCTAGAATAGCTTCATGACAGCTAGGGTCAACATTATCATGAGGTTGACTCCACTGGATTCAACTTGACTAAAAAGACACATAGAGAAATGAGAGATAGGTAAGGATATCTATTACAAACTAGTTGGGAATTAAACACGCATTAAATCCTATGTAACATCGAAAATCATTAAGGTGATTGTGGAATATATATATATATATATAACACAAAAATTAAACATGTGGAATCACTTTCAAGGAGTGCTTTAAAGTTGAAAGTGAAAGCTCGCACAGGATATTTACTTGATTCAATGGCATTGTGCCTACACAATTACTTCAGCTTCACAACTTCATTGCCAAGCTTAAACTCTTAAGCTTCAACAAGATAATGTGATGTATGAAAGGAAAAGATAATGGGTTATGGGTATATAATGAGTTTGCACATGGACCTAGTCTAGGTTTAGGGTTTTGGTCTCAATTAATTGTGTGTGTGTGTGTGTGCACGCGCAAACTCATTATATACCCATAACCCATTGAAATGGATTTGATTTAATGCGAGAGAGAGAGAGAGAGAGTATGTGTGTGTTTTGTTGAAAATAGAGCCAAGTATCGAAAATGATTTCTCTAAGAAACGATTAGGTTATGTAGAAAATGGATAAGGTTTCTTGAAAAACACATTACTTACCACAAAACGAGAAACGTGTGCCAAAAATGGGGGTTATGTTTTGTTGAAAATAGATTCAAGTAACGAAAACGATTTATCTAAGAAATGATTAGGTTATATAGAAAATGGATAAGGTTTCTCCCAAAACACGTTACCACAAAATGAGAAATGTGTGCCAAAAATGGGTTTTTTGTAAGTGACGTGTTTCGCCAATTAACACCTCTGAAAGGGTACATTACTAGTAAATTACGGCTCCGTGAATTCACGAATCGTATATAGTGCTTGCAAGTTAGCTCTGTGTCAACTACATGTCAGTGATAGTACTCCCAAGTCAGCTATAGTGCTCACAAGTTGGCTCCACATCAACTTGGGTACTCCTAGGTTTAGCTAGAGTACCCCTACATTGGATCCACTTCAGCTAGGGTCAACACTACCATGGGCCTGACCCCACTAAATTCAACAACTTGACTAAGAAAGGAAAGATATGTAGGGATATCCATTAGAAACTAGTTGCAAATTGAACACACATTAAATCCTCTGTAACATGGTCACAACATGGAAACGCATTGAGGTGAATGTGGAACCAATTTCACCTATTTTCTTCAAGTATGGGATCCATACCTCACAACCACAAGGAAGGGAATGTGCCAGTAGAGTATGAAAGAGCTAGATTTTTGCTCATCTATGTTAGGATATTTAAACACTTAGGATTTAGTTAAGATCAACTTGTTATAATATTTCCATTAGACAAAGTATGTTTCTTTACTATGCATTAGTATACATTTGTACATATGTTCTGCAACGGTCACAATATGTTCTTGGCATAGAGTGATCTAACGATTCATCTTCTCATCTATCCTAACGACCATTGATCATTGGCTTAACACCCAATTGGTCCATGATCTCTATTTAAAGAGCATGGATGGGTCATTTTCTAGTTGATCGATTATGAGAAGCTCATTTATAATATTTTTTTCTTTTGCATAATAATATTGCCTCAAGTTGCTATTTGGCTGGGGTTGTGGAGTGTTTCCCTCTTCGAGGGTTTAAACCACGTAAAATATCGGTGTTTTGATCTGTGATTTGTTTGTGTGAGAGACAGCTCAAGGTGTTTGATATTTTGGAAGTATCCTATGATAGTCGAACATGGTATCAGAGCTTTTATGAAGTTCTGCTTCCATTGGTGATCTAGATGTTGAATCGGTGTTGCCAGGGTCGTCAAAGGATTTTTTGTTCTAATATTTATGTGCATTCCTGGGCTATGAGAGGTGTTCCATTACATCAGAAGAATCATTTCCAGTTGGAAACACTTTTTGTTTCACTAAAAAATGTTTCTATTTTTCCAAGATATAGCCACTTTACCAGATCCGGAGGTATACTGTTTACTGTTTATAATTATGCATTTTTTTTAAAAATCTCATTTTCTTTTCGAATTTTTGCATGTTTTTTGTTTTATTTCTGGTCTGCTACCTTTCAATCTACGTACTCTCTTTGACGTGCACTATGTGCGAACTCAACAAATCAAAAACGAAGTGGAAAGGGTTTTATTTACTGCGTATACTCTTTGTCATGCATTTTGTGCGAACTTGGTAAACCAAAAACAGTGAGAAAACTTGCATTTCTAGGAAGGCTAACCAAGGACTAACCCCAAATTTGAGACATTCTAGTTTCATAAATTTGGTTTTTGTTTTTGGGTTGTTGTTTATAGTGACTTGTAGACCAAGAAGCATGTATTTTTGTAGGCACACTCTACCAACAACAACAGCAACATTCTCCTCCATAATATTACAAAATATTTTGCTTAACTCATTTGGGTAAAAGTTACTTTAAAAAGTAAGAGGTCTTGGGTTCAAGTCATTCTTTTGTTACTTTTTGTAAAAGTTCATGTAACTTTAAGCAATCAAGTAACCATATTGTAAAAAATGCTTTCCACTTGTTTTATAAAAGTGGGTCACTTTTTTTAAACAACTTATTTGTAAAAGTGAGCTTATAGGTTTAAGATAGTAAGGAGGGGATTCTGTATTACATATTTTCCTCTCTACCATGTGGATCAACCCTTTTCCTGCCACCTGGCTCATTGGCTCCTTTTATGTATTTTTTTCAAAATCGCATAACTTTGACATCCAAAGTCCATTTTCAGTGTTGTTTTCTTAAACCCCCTATTTTTTTGAGATCTTTGCATCCATACCATCAGTTTCTATTTTTACATCCTGCATATTACAGTATGGCTGCTCCATGTGATATTTTGATTACTAGTTCCAACTACTTCTCATGGAAAGCTCGTATGGAGGATGTTCTACGAAGTAGAGAACTTTACCAGAATACCTTGGGGAAAGAAACTGAACTTAATGATGATGATAAGAAAATAAAATGGGTTGATAAATGTGATGAGACTCATGGATTAATTGTAATGTCAATTTCTAATGGCGTACAATTCCACCTTTAAGGAATTGATGATCCAGAAACAGTTTGGGAAAAGTTGGAAATTGTGTTTGGTAAACACAATGAAATTCAAGGTCATTGTCCAGAAAATGAGTTGATTACCTTAAATCCAAGTGATTTCTCTTGCATCCAAGACTATTTGTCTAAGTACAAGACCCTTAGACTCTTACTTGATGAATGCAGCATAAAAAGGAAAAACGAGCAATGTATTTTTCATATAATTTCCAAGCTTAGACCTGCCTGCTCTGTTTTTGTATCTAGATTTTACTCCATAAAAGAATCTTTGGGGATTCACTATAAAAATCCCACTCTTGAATATTTTTGTGATTCTTTGATTAGAGAGCAAGATAAGCTCAAACATCTGGGAATAATTAGCAATGCAAATACATCTAGCAAAGCCTTGGTGGCACAATAGAAAGAGAAGTCCAAGCATCCCAAGAAGCAACATCCCTGCAATAATAAGCAAAAAAAAGGTCCCAAACCCTCTCAGCCAACTCATCCTTCTAAAAATGAAAAAGGAACCAAATCAAAAGGTAAGAAGACTGAACGTCATTGTAAATTTTGTGAGAAAGATAATCATGATGAATCTAAATGTTTCAGAAAGATGCCAGCCTTGGAAGCGGCAATGAAGAAGCACAACATCATGTTAAATTTTGGTTAGGTTAGGGTTTGATGTAGATAAATCAAACTTTCATATACTTTAATGCAAAATTAAATACAACAAATTAGTACTGAAGAAGAATAGTACAAAAGTATTCAAAAAATATAATTTAAAACATAATTTTCATCTCTTACAACTTTAACACTACCAAGTAAGTCCCTATGTTAAAGTAAACTTTAGTAGAATAACTAACAGTAACATGTCTAATTCATAAAAAGAACAAGTTAGAACACTTACCTGGAGTGTGGGACCCTTCCTATTTTTATACTCAGAATAATTTACTTTCAGAACAGAATGAGCCTCTAAGAATCCAGTCAATCACTAGGAACAAGCTGACCCTTACTAGAGGGTAAGTACAAACATGAGAGAGAGAGAGAGAGAGAGAGAGATGATAGGTTGTAGACAACAACAGTGAAAGTAAATGACAGTCAAACCACAGTGAAAGTCTCAATCAAGACTCAGCGTAATAGATCAGACCTCAATAAGTCTCAACACCATAGATCTAACTACAATTAAGTCTCAGCACAAACGTTTCACCACAAACAGGATCTTAGCATACAGTTTGGACCACAGATAAATCTCAGTGCATAGATATGGCCCTAAATAGGTCTCATCATACTAGATCAAGTCTCAGCAGTATAGATCTGTCCCTAAATAGGTCTCAGCATACCAGATCAAGACCCATAGGACTCACAACCCTCACTAACAAGATAGCAGCAGGTTGCGGCCAACCTAATCAGGTCACGACCACCTTCAAACAAAATTGTAGCAAGAAGGATGGAATCACAGGTGGATGGACAGAGCTCCAAGGCTCGCGGCTAAGCCACACAAAGGAAGATCAGACTCCAATAAGACCACAACAATCAGATCACACACCTTATCGACAAGATCAGACCCCTTATCAAGAATATCGAACCTCAATCAAACTCCAACAAGCATATCAGACTTCAATTAAACCTTAGCAAATAGATCGGGACTCAACCAAACCCTAACCAAGCAGATCGCATTTCAAACAAGACCTCAGTCAAGCATATCGGGTTTCAACCAAACCCCAGTTGAGTAGATCGAACCTCAACCAAATCTAATTCAAGCAAATCGGGCCTCACGGAATCACAACTATCAACAACAAGCTCATAGTTCAATCATCTATGGCAGCAGCAAATGTTTGACAAACCCCAGCAGCATAAAATCTTGACGTCAACCTTCAATTGTCAACCAAATCAGATCTGAGATAGGAGGTAGTCTTCAGTGGGTGGGCAGCCTCCAAAACAAGTGAACAAGCAGCGGAACTAACCGAAATCTTTGACGTCAAGCAGAGCTGAGATGTGTTGTGTACATAACAAAATGAGGAATATTGGACTTCAATAAATAGGATCTTCAACTTCTAGAAAGGTCATTAAAATAATTCTTTAATTAATTTAGGGTTCCATTAAATAAGATAGGTACCAACAAATAAGAGTTAAGACACCAAAATAATAAAACAAATAATAATATAAAATATAACTAAAGTTTCTTTAGGTGGGTACTAGGGTCAAGTCACCTCATATATCAATATTCTAAATTTCTTAGGTGAGATAACTAAGGTCATGTTCAAGGGACCAAGGACCAACAAAAATGGTACCATTCAAATCATAAAACACGAATGGGTACATGACCCAAGGCTAACCACAAGACCAAGAATCAACAAGGTGGAAAGACCAAGGGTGAACAACCAAGGTGGGGATACAACCAATCATCTCTCTCTCAAATGCACAAGTGTTCCATACACTACCTGAAATTCCATCATCACTGTATAAGGAAGGTCCACACTGGATGTGTGATCCTGTGGTCCTCCAAACTGCTCCTGAGGTCGAGTGATAGTGGCTCCATCAAGGGGTGGTCAGTCCCTTGAGAAGACCATCTAGCTCAACCATCTTGAAGACCTAGGAGAGGAGGGAATAACACATCATCAACTTGGTTAACTGACCAAGATCCACCTGGTTAACCAACGAGGTATGTACTGGAAGGACCTACTTGGTCCTCGTGACCAAGAATCTTCCTGGTCTCAGATCAAGAGGTCTCTATCTCAACCCGCAGGACCTGCTTGGTCCTCGTGACCAAGAAGTTGTTTGGTCCTAGACCAGAATATACCCTAGAGACAAATAGGGGCCCTAGCCACATGCTAGGGATTTTTCCATGGAATCAACCTACTTGGTCCCCGACCAAGAACCCAAGGAGACAGCCGGGGACCCTAGGGTACCTTCTAGGGACTTAATCTTTACTCTGCCTGGTTAACTGACTAGGAACCCTAGTTAACTAACTAGGTGTTAACACCCAAAAAGTGTTCACTACCTCATCTACCCCATTTCATGGCTCATTTGTCCATTTTCCTACCATATTTCCCTTAAAAACTCTAAAAATCCCACTAAAAAGCCTCCAAAAGGCCTAAAATGCCTCCAAAATGCCACAAAACCATCAAAAAAGCCTCAAAAAGGCTAAAAAAACCCCTTTTTCCTCCAAAAATATCCAAAATTCCTCTAAAAATAGCAAAATTCCCCTAAAAAGGGAATAAAAAATATAAAATAATGAGGAAAATGAGGAAAAAACCCTATACAGCTGCCCTAAACCATATGGTTCCCAAAACCATGGGCCAGCACTCCACCACCAAAAAACTATAAATAGGTGATGGAGACCCATCATTTCATATCCACAATCAAGTATACCCTTACTCTGCCAAAATCTCTCTTGAAACCCTAGCTCACCATTGAGCCACTTTCACCTTGAGAGCCCCTTTTGGCCCATTCCCACCATTGGAGAAAGAGAAGGAGCAAGTTGGAGCTTGGAGCAACCCTCTTGGACATTGCAAGAGCTTCACCAACCTTCACATTGGAGGTAAAATTAATACAAAAAGTCATTCTTTACATATTGTTTTTCTGTTTCATGCACATGTTTAGAGTAGTTTATATTTATGTTTTAGCTTAATAATTTTCATTTACTGAACTGCTACTAAGGAGTCCCTTCTCCTTAGTAGGTGCTCATTTGCACAAGCTAGGGGTAAAACCCTAGCTACAGTTTTGGCGACTCCACTAGGGATTGAACCCAAAATCTGTTAACACCCAAAAAGTGTTCACTACCTCATCTACCCCATTTCATGGCTCATTTGTCCATTTTCTTACCATATTTCCCTTAAAAACCCTAAAAATCCCACTAAAAAACCTCCAAAAGGCCACAAAACCATCAAAAAAGCCTCAAAAAGGCTAAACAACCCCTTTTTCCTCCAAAAATATCCAAAATTCCTCTAAAAATAGCAAAATTCCCCTAAAAAGAGAATAAAAAATATAAAATAATGAGGAAAATGAGGAAAAAACCCTATACAGCTGCCATAAACCATATGGTTCCCAAAACCATGGGCCAGCACTCCACCACAAAAAAACTATAAATAGGTGATGGAGACCCCTCATTTCATATCCACAATCAAGTATACCCTTACTCTGCCAAAATCTCTCTTGAAACCCTAGCTCACCATTGAGCCACTTTCACCTTGAGAGCCCCTTTTGGCCCATTCCCACCATTGGAGAAAGAGAAGGAGCAAGTTGGAGCTTGGAGCAACCCTCTTGGACATTGCAAGAGCTTCACCAACCTTCACATTGGAGGTAAAATTAATACAAAAAGTCATTCTTTACATATTGTTTTTTCTGTTTCATGCACATGTTTAGAGCAGTTTATATTTTTGTTTTAGCTTAATAATTTCCATTTACTGAACTGCTACTAAGGAGTCCCTTCTCCTTAGTAGGTGCTCATTTGCACAAGCTAGGGGTAAATCCCTAGCTACAGTTTTGGCGACTCCCCTAGGTTTGAATTTCTGGTTACAATTTTTAAATATTTTTTCTGTTCGGCTGTCCCTTTCGGCCGCCGTATACCGCGTTTTTCCCCCCACAGTCGCGTTCCGACCGCGTCTTTCAAGCACTTACCTGCGACCCAACCGCGGCTCTCAGACTGTTTCCGGCGACCTGTTGGCCGCTTTCAGTCTGTTACCTGCAATTTGGCCGCAGCTATTAGTCTGTTTGGGACGGTCTGATTGTGGCTATTACCCTGTTTTCTGCATCCCGCCTGCGGCTTTCGGCCAATTTCCCGCAACCCGCCGGCGTCTTTCCTGCGGCTTCTGGCCAGTTTTCCGCAACCCGTCGGCGTTTTTCCCGCATCCTGACTGCGGCTTTCAGCCCCTTTGCTGTGTCCCGACGACGTCTGTCTACTAAAAACCCACGTCCTATCCGCGCCTGTTTCCCTTAAACCTGCGGTCCGACTGCTCAGTTTCGCCACAGACCGGCGGTCTGATTTCTGCATTTTTCTCTGTTTTGAACCCAGAACTTTGCTGCACTATTTTCTGCACCAGCACAGCCCTCTGTCCTACCTGCAGCCACCCTTCCTTACAGCATTTTTCTGCAGTTTTTTTTGTTTCATTTACAAACTCATTTTTACATTTTCAGCACTTTACATTGGAAAAAGAAAATTGTGCATTTTAAAAGTTCATTTCTGTATTGTTATTGCTAGATAGAAAGTTGACCTCCCTAGTGGCACTTTCTACTTGGGTTCATCATCACCTCACAAGCACACACTCTGTCACATAATTCAAGTGATCCTTAAAATCTACTTAACTCAACCAATATTCTAACCCCACTTGGGGAACACAAAAGAATCTTTGTAGTTAGGTAGGATCGGGGGGATAGGCTTCCAATAACACCCCTCGGTTACTTACACTTGAGACATAGCTGTTGTCCAATTAGGGAACCAAAATCCCCTAGTACTTTTTGGCACGGTCACAACTAGTTTACCAGAGGGCCTCTCCCCTAGGAGGGTTGAAGTCGCGAGACTGGTTCCGGAGGCCTGAGTGGAATACCGCACTCCATTCAATAACCGAAGGGCTACCTTTCGCAGTTCTCGGGATATCCCTGTATTGGGGTATTGCGGTAAAAGGACCAAACGGCAGATTCACCTTTCTGGACGTGTCATGAACGGGGTATCTTAGTTGCCATTCTTCTAGGATTGACTACCCGGTGTCCCTCCCGGTAGGGGGATACCTTAGCCACTTGGCTTTCCTATTCATATTGTCTGACTTGGATTTCATCACCTTGCAGAGGATATGTCTAGTTGAGTCAGAATACTTTTTAGTTAGGTGTTTGCGTGCTCCCTTACCTCCTTTTGGTCTAGTGAATCCATCATTTTTTATTTTTAGGAAACCTGCTGCTTGTTGGTATTCTGACCATTTCTGTTGACACTCCACCTATTGTAGCACAGCTATTACAGTGGGTGTTTTGAGTTGGTTGTTGGCCTGAGTGCCTTGTTTTTGAGCTCTCCTTCTGCACACTCGGTTGCATTAGGATTTTTGAGTTGTTTTATACTCACCTCAACCCATAGAGATTCGACACCATCTGTCACCATTGAGTCCCTGAGACATTCTCAGCGCCTCAGGGGCGAGCCCCCACAGCACGGTTCACTTGAAACCACCCGTCATTGCTACAGATCATCATCACTTGATACCACTTATCACAGATCTAGAGCCTTGCCACTTGACTCCACTCGTCAACGGCATAGGACTCCGTCACCAGATATTGACACCCCTTACTTTACCTCCGATTCTGAAGAAGAGTCTGAGAACCCCATTTACACTGCCCCTACTAGCCCCATGGATGGCGTGACTTCCAGTCCTCTCTTGGTAGGGACCATTGGTGGCCCATCCACCACTACACCAGTTACTACTCCCGCTTTGGGTATGCCCTCAATAGGGCCCACATCTACCGTTCCCCTTACTGCACCTATTCCCGTAGCTGGAATACCTATCTCCACTCCATCCATGGCTCACACTACCCATGGTGGTGCAGGCCCATCCTATACTACCTTAGTTCCCCCACTAGGGGGAACCATTCCAAACCCTGCCCCTCCACTTGGGGGCATGGGCCCCAACTTGGTCCAACCTACTACTGTGTCACATCCTTCTTCCAGTTTTCCATTCATGGCTAGCCTCAACCTTCCCGACCTAGCCAGATTGACCAATGACCCTATCCGACACGACCCTGCGTGGCCTCACATGCCCACCAAACTCCCCTCTGACATCCCTAAGTTCGAGGGCAAGGCAGGTGAGGACCCACAAAACCATATCATGTCCTTCCATCTGTGGTGTTCCTCCAACTCCATAGTGGATGACTCTGTTCGCCTCCGTCTGTTAGAGCGCACCTTCACTGGCTCTGCAGCCAAGTGGTATATCGAGCAACCCCATGGGACCCATGCCACCTTTGCTTCCCTTGCCTCGACCTTCCTGCAGTTCTTCCAGTTACCTGTCCGCTACGATGCGGGCATTGAGATCCTCCTATCCTACAGACAAAACACGGCTACCCACATCATGGACCACATTCATGAGTGGCGTCGACGTCGTAGCTTATGCAAGATCAAATTAGACGACCGTATCTTCCTAGATTGGTTCCTCAAGTCCCTTCTCCCTATCATTGCTAAGGATGTGGCATTAGAAAGACCCCAGTCTGAAGAAGAGGCCATCCTTAAGGCCCAGCAGTTCGACCTCATATATGCCCAGTCGGGTTATCTCTATACCATTATACCTGACGCCCCTCGCGGCGAGTCCTCTCAGCACGATGCGCAGGGGGCATCCCATGCTGCAGACGGCATCATCGACCATGTTTCTTCGCATCTCCAACCCTTTTCCATAGCACGTCCTACCCCTGGCACGGACCTTTCATGGGATACCTCACAGTCTGGAGCAACCAACTCTTATGCTCCCATGACACATCACCATCATTCCCATGGACCCACCTGTCCACCTTAGTGCTTCGGTCATGCGCCCCCTACTTACAACCCCCCGGTCGCACCTCAGCCTTATTACCACCAGCAGGCTGCACCAGCTCCTGTGACTCCCCAAGCCCAACCAGCTTATTACTCGCCACAGGCAGCCCCTGCGGCAAACCCACAACCCGCTCTGCAGCCCTATCAACAACCCCCTCAAGTTGTTGCACCTGCACAGCCTCAACCTACATATCATCCACTACAGCCTGCTCCAGCACCTGCGCAACCTCAGAACCCACCTGCTGCTCAAGGGCAAGTTTATGCCCAAAACAACCCGCAACAAAACCAAAACAACCAACGTAACCAGGGCCAGCAAAACCGCGGCAAGGGCCGTAATCGTGGGAACAACCAACCTACAGACCAAGCTGGTCAACCTCCTAATCCCCCCGACAATAATAATGTGGTCCCCACTAACCAAAACCCTGATCGCCCGCCCAAGCAGGCTAAAAACCCCAATTTGCGAACGAACCATCCTTGTTCTATTTGCGGGGTCTATGGCCACTACACACATGCTTTCCCACACTTGGAGCGAGCTCGGAAACTCTGGGTTGACAATGCCCATCGCCAAGGGCATGCAGCTCCTCAAGCACCGCCCAACCCCCCACAACCTCAGCAGCCGCCTTTGGTGCTGCAAAACCCCTTACCAAACCAAGGCGTGGTGAACACTCAGCCATTGGCTCCCCCTCAAGCCAACGCTCCACCCCAACAACAAATCACTTACGCTGCTCCTGATCAACCCATGTTTGACTCAGGTACCCACCACTTGTTGATGATGTCTTCCGCTGATGTCAACCTCCAGACTCGTCGGAACCAGTATGGCTCCACCTCTGAAGCCCCTCCCATCGATAAAACCACTAACGCTCATCCCACTGATCAAGCGTTACGTATACCTCCGCCTTCACTAGACGGCGCTCCCAAAGCACCTCGGTTCCCACTTTGCCGTATCAACAATAACCCCAATGCGCGGGCTGCGTCAAACTACAACATTGTCGATAACTTAGCCCAATCTCCCGCAGCCATGTCTGCATTAGAAGTCTTGAAAAATTGCCCTTCCCAATGCAAGACTTTACTCTCATCCATTGGGGCGATTGACCCAAATGATTCGAATTTGATGGCATTTGATTTAGACCAGTCTGAACCATGCCTGCCTTCCTCCTTAGCATTCCAAGTTTTTGTTTCCGTTCGGAATCTTGTCATCCATCGATGCATCATCGATGAAGGTGCCTCCACATGCGTTATGTCTACATTCATATGGCAGAAGTTGGGATCCCCTACTCTTCAGCAGTCCACCACTGCATTACGTGCCTACGACGGTCGGTTGGCCCAACCCCAAGGCCTCCTACCCAATGTCCCCGTCCAGTTAGGTGGCAAAACCATACTTATTGACATCGAGGTAATCAATGCCCAATTGGATTATAACCTTTTACTCAGCCGCAGCTACATGTACGCCATGCAGGCAGTTTCCTCTTCCGTTTTTCGCACCATGATGTTCCCCCATGAGGGACGCGTGGTCAAGGTTGACCATCTCACCTACTATGATCCCAATGCTCCCGCAGCACCAGAAAATGTTCTCCCCATGGTTGAACAACCTGTTTCTCGTGCTACCACATCGTTTGTTTCCTCTACGGGGCCTGGAGTTTACTCAGACGCGCCGATGACCTCCACCTTCCAATCCATTCCTCCCCCGTCATCTACGCCCGAAGTGTCTAACTTATGTACCCTGTCCCACGATAACCAAACTCCTAATAATCAACCACCCTTGTTTCCTAAACCACCATTGGTACCTAGCCACATTGGTGTTACACCTATCCATACGATCTCCTTCCTAGTCCCTCCATCGGGAGTAGTAAGCGCCCTGGTTATGGCTACCCTTAGCCTCCCTGGGTTAACCTTGGGATTACCCGTCTGGTACCTTTCTCCTCCCGTCCCCCCGCCGACACCAAGCGTCGTCCTCCAACCGGTGCAACCCATGGCTACTACCACTCAGCCACCACCCGGTGTCTCTACCCCTTCGTCCTCCACGAATCCTCCTCCTACTCCCAAATCCACTGGGGGCAGAGGACCCCAACCTTACACTGCTGTACCACCTCCCAAGACAGTCAAAAACCCCCCAGTATTTTGTGCTCCTCCCAAATGTTCGTTGTGCGATGAGTTAGGCCATGTGACTCATCAGTGTCCACAGTTACCAGCATTACAGAAACACATGCAGATGCTCGACGACGACCCCAACATCCCGGTTGTCGAACTAAACCCCACCCCCAAGCCTAAAGATAAATCCCTGCGTACCAACCACCCCTATGCCATATGCGGTGTTTACGGGCAGTACTCACATCATTGTCCCGATCTCCCGGATTACAGAGCGGCTCTCTATGAGATGAACAATCTGTATCTTGAGATGGCACCACCCACCATTGAGGAGATCCACCCTCCGGTCTCCTCCCCTTCAGGAGAGGTTAATACCATTTATATGATCTCTTCAACCACTACCCCCTCGTCAACCGATTTGACGACGCAAACTTTCCGTACTGATGAGGAGATTCTCGAGGCCCTCACTGCCCTGGATTATCCCCGGGATGATATGCATCATCGTTCCTACTTCATCCCAGAAGAATCCTTCTCTAGCACAGCCACCCAATTCACGGTTGAATCCAAAGACTTCCTTCCCACCAAGGTCGACTGGTTCAAGGACCCTATTCCTTCTCCTGACGCCTTCGAGGAGGGTAACATGGCCAACATCTCACCTGTCATCCAAATTGATATCGCTGCCCCAGGACGTGCCCCTGAACTCATCACTTTAGGAGCCTTCTGCAGTAAGCAAGAGATTGAAGACTACCAAACCCTTTTCAGAGAATTCCGTGATGTCTTTGCCTGGTCCTATACCGAAATGCCCGGTCTTGACCTTGCCATTATAGAGCACCACATCGACACATGGCCTGATGTACCCCCCATTCGTCAGAAACAGCGCCCCATTCATCCCTCAAAGCTCCCAGCTGTCAAAGCCGAGATTGAGAAGCTTCGCAAGGCAGGATTCATTTATCCTATTGCCTATACCACTTGGGTTTCAAACCCCGTTCCCGTTAACAAAAAACAAGGCACCATCAGAGTATGCATTGACTTCCGTGATTTAAACCGCGCTTGTCCCAAAGACAACTTCCCCACGCCATTTATTGACCAGCTCATAGATGCGTGTGCGGGGCATGAAGTCCTCTCTTTCATGGACGGTTTTTCCGGATACAACCAGATTCAGATCCGTAAGGAAGACCAGTACAAAACTGCCTTTACTACCCCATGGGGCACCTTTTCCTATCGTGTCATGCCTTTCGGCCTCAAAAATGCTGGTGCCAGCTTCCAGCGGGCCATGAACTATTGCTTTCACGACTTGGTCTATATCCTGCTAGTCTACCTTGATGACCTTACAGCTCGTTCCTGGAAACGATCAGACCACCTTAATGACCTTCGGCAAGTTTTTCTGCGTTGTCGCAAATATCAAATCCGCTTGAACCCACACAAGTGTGTCTTTTGCGTTCCGGCAGGCCGATTGTTGGGTTTCATTGTTTCCCAGAAAGGAATTACTGTTGATCCCCTGAAATTCCAAGCCATCTTAGACCTTCCCTCTCCTCGCACGCTCCGGCAACTCCAAAGTCTGCAGGGGCGATCCAATTTTCTTCGATGTTTCGTTCCCGATTACGCCACTACCATTCACGGTTTCTTGTGCCTGCTCCATACCCACATACCCTTCGTTTGGGACGAGCAAGCAGAAGCTGCATTCGAAGCCCTCAAGAAATCTCTCACACAAGCCCCTCTGATCTCCCCTCCGGATTTCTCCCAGGACTTCATCCTATACGTCTCGGCATCCGAGTATGCCGTGTCCGGAGTCTTGGTTCAAGAAGACGTATCTCACCAAGAGCATGTCATTTACTACGTTAGCCAGACCTTATCTGGTCCACCCCTACGTTACCCATATGAGGAGAGACTAGCCCTTGCAGTGGTCTTTTCCGTCCAAAAACTGCGACACTACATCTTACTTAGTCATACCACAGTCATCGCCGACTCCAACCCCATGGTCTATCTCCTAAACCGACGACTACTGCAAGGTCGTGTTGCTAAATGGGTCATTATCCTCCAGGAATATGACCTTTCAAAACCCCTAAGAGCACCAAATCCCTCGCACTTGCCCAGCTCATCACTGATCTCCCCTCCCTTCTCCCAACCCCACCAATCTCCGATGAGTTACCCGACAATCACTTGTTCACTATCTCGTCTGATGACCCATGGTACGGTGATATTTTGTTATATCTACGCACGCAGAAGTTCAAACCCAAAGTCACCCGTAATGGACGTCGTCGTATCCGTCACCAGGCCTCTCGCTATCTCCTCCTAGGAGATGTCCTTTACCGGCGGGGGGTTGACACAATTCTTCGTCGTTGCCTTACACACGAGGAAGCTGAGCACGTCCTCAATGACTGTCCTAGTGGCGCCTGCGGCGACCACTTCTCTGGGATGGCCACTGCCCAAAAGGTCATCCGCGCCGGATATTTCTGGCCCACACTCTTTACCGACTGCATCACAGCGGTCAAACATTGCCACAATTGCCAACTTTTTGGCCCCAAGGCCCGGACACCACCTGCTCCGTTACACCCAGTCGTCACCGTTGGTCCCTTTTGCAAGTGGGCCATTGACTTCATGGAGTGTAGACCCCCGTCTGCTAATGGCCACAAGTATATCATTGTCATCGTTTATTACTTCACCAAATGGGCGGAAGCCATGCCCACCTTCAATTGTACCGCTGACACCGCTACCCGTTTCTTTTTCAACCATGTTATCACTCGCTTCGGGGTCCCTAAACAGTTGGTCTCAGACCATGGTTCACACTTCGAAGATGCTGTCTGGCGTGAGTTATCCACCCTCCTCAAATTTGAACATCGATTTTCCTCTGCTTATTACCCCCAAGGAAACGGCCAAGTAGAGGCCATCAACAAAATCTTAAAAACCATCCTCCAACGCACTGTTGACCGACATAAGTCCAATTGGCACCACATGCTCTTCCCCGCCTTATGGGCTTACCGTACCTCCACCAAGACCGCCACTGGTTTTACCCCATTTCATTTAGTTCACGGTGTAGAGTCTGTCCTCCCCATCGAGTGTCAGATTCCTGCCTTACATATCGCCGTTGAGCTTCTCCCCGACACTTCCCCCCTCGAGCAGCGTTTGCTGACACTCGAACACGCTGATGAAGACCGTCGCGCCACTCTCCAGAACATCGAAGCTGCCAAGAACCGCTCCAAATCCAGTTATGACAAACATGTTCACCCTCGAACTTTCCACGAAGGGGACCTCGTCCTCGCCTATGACCAAGCCCACGACAAAACTGGTAAAGGGAAGTTTGAATCCATGTGGCAAGGCCCTTACATCGTGCAGACCTGCCTCGGCAAGGGGGCATACATTTTAGCTGAATCCGAAGGTCACCCTTTGCGCAACCCTCGTAATGGGTTATATCTCAAACGCTTTTATCCATAAATGAAACCGCGGCCTCATTGGTCCGCATTGTACAGTTTGCTCTCTTTTTTGTTTTTCACCTTTTTTACCATCATCTCACATTCATCATTTTGTGCATGACCACAGATGGATCATCTTCCACCTTGTTACACTGGCTTCGCTGACGGCGCAAGCCGCTGGTCTCCCAACCTGGCTTCTGGAACATGGGTCTTATATTCCCCCTCACATGAGATGATCCACCTTGACGGAATATGTATCGGCGCTGCTACCAATAACCAGGCGGAGTATGATGCTGTGACCGGTCTCCTGACTGCTGCCCTCCAGATGGGCATATGTCACCTTCATGTGTTCCTTGACTCCCAGCTACTTGTCTCCCAGCTCAACAACTGCTACCAGATGCGTGATCCCTGCCTTTTTAGAAAATTCCTGCGCGCAAAACAACTCAGCCGACAGTTTGAATCCATAACATTCACCCATGTCCCAAGAGCTCAAAATAGTGTCGCAGATCAAATGGCCAACAACATCCTAGATTGGCATATCAATCACACCATGTAACACCTACATCATGCATCATCATCCCATAGCATCTCATAAAAATATATAAAAACCCAAAAAGATTGCAAGGGGCATCTACGTGCCTATCATCACATAAACATTTGCATCCATGTGCAACAAAACAAAAATACAAACACATTCACATACCGAGGCATCCACGTGCCTCGTCCTACATGCCTAGTGTTGCATCCATGTGCAATACATCACATAACGTACACAAGGGGCATCCATGTGCCCAACATCCTATACTACTTGCATCCACGTGCAATGTAAAACATATCACAAACCATAAGCGCATCCACGTGCGTACAACTACAACAACATCATAAAAAGATGCATCCACGTGCATATCTATATATATCAAAAAATACATGTCACAGTGCTATACATGTCCTGAGTACCCCTGTACTCAGCTATACAAAAAATGTCTATACATCCCTAAAGCCTCATAAAATACATGCCGTAGCGACAAAACTCGGGGGGAGTCCCCTGCACTCCCTAATGCGAGTCATACTTTGCATCACTGCCTGCATCGGCTGCCTCTGAGTCCTCTCCTCGCTCCTCCTCCGGCAAATCCTCATCTCCTACGGGCTCATGTGCCCGTGCTCTGTCCGCCAAGATAGCCACCCGGATCGCAATGGATCTGAACTCTCGTGGTGCCCTCATGCAATCCTGAACCACGTCCGGATCGACGTCCCTCCACCCCTCGTCGGTCACCCCCACCAGCAAACGGTATAGTAGTGCCCGTACGGACTCTAGCGTCCCCTCCGCATCCCGGCGACGCACCTCCCCCCGCCCAGGCAGAGCTGGAACGGCCACAATCCCCCTCTGTGCCACATGTCCTGGCGGCGGCCTCGGGTCCACATCTGCAGATCACCCACATGTTAGTAACAGTATATCAATCAACTATCATATCTAAAACTTGACATCCATAAAATGCAAGCAAAACGTACGTACCGTCGGGACCCCATGCCTGTCCTGGTGCTCGTGGCGCCTCTGGATCTCCTGGTGCTCGTGGCGCCTCTGGATCTCCGGTGTAGTCCATGTCCCTATACGGGTAGTCGTCTAGTGTCAATGGTATCTGGAGCCACTGCACGTACAACTCCTGCGTAAAATACCTACCCACATCGCCGCCACCACGGCGGCGCATCATCTCGCCCCACCACACCATCCGTGGCTCCCTCAAACCTCCTGCTCTGATCAGCACCCGCGGGCGCAGTGTGGGCACCCTCTCCATAAAGAAGGCACACAAGAAAGAACCATAGCAAAACCCCTTGCCAAATTCCTTCGCTGCTGTCAGCTGCCGCTGAACGCAGGTCAGGTACATCTGGCCCCACGCATAGTACACCCCATCCAGTACGCACTCTACCAGCTGCATCTGGCCCCCCGACACCTTCTCAGGTGACCGGGACCCCAATACCCGAACCACGCATGCCGCCATGGCCTGTACTGCCAGTTCCTGTAAGTCTCTCACCAGAAGTGCATTCCTATGCACCCTCGCCTCTAGACCACAGTACCTCTCCAGCATGTCCTCCATATCTATGTCAGTGGATACCCGCGGCTGCGTGTCTGCCACCCTACCAAGACAGGGCAACCCCATCAAAAAGTATACGTCGGTCAGGGTGAGGTCCACCCTCTCACCCTGTACTCGGAAAGCCTGTATGTCCGGCTCCCAGAAACTAATCAGTCGGTTCAGCAGCAATGTTGTTGACCGCATCATGGGGACCTGGGCGAACTTTAGCAGTCCACATAGTCCCAGCACCGATCGCACATGGCGCTCCCCTCAGACGACGATGACGATCTCGTCTGGAATCTCCCGCTCTCTCTAGAGAACCTGCGGCATCCTGTCAAACACGCAAGGCAAACTCATCAAACTCATGTCAAAGAAATAAACCTTGGCCCCCCCCGGGGGAAGTCCTAACAGCTCGCTCCAAAATGCGGTTTTAGGCCCCCTTGCCGCGGTTTCTAACCACGGTGGTTTGACCCACAGTTGCGGTCCAAAACCACAACTGTCAGTCCCGAACACGCGGTACCGAACTGCGTGTTCAGCCTCGGAACAGACGGTCCCAGACCATGTGTTCCGCATCGGACCTCACGGCCTCCACGCGTGTCATTGGTCGTGGAACCCGCGGTCTCCGACCACGGCTCCCCCTACAAAACCCACGGTCCACCCCACGTGGACCGTACAAATAAGCCCTGGGACCCACTACCCAACCCCCGACCCTAAAAAACATGCAGGTATGAGTTTGACGGAATACCTGTATCTCTCGGATCTGCAATCGACCGGTCGGATCGTCCAGAAATGCCACCTCAGCTCCTCGTCCACTCTGATCACTAGTCAAAGTCAAATAGTACAAATGACACTTGTCATGTTGGGCCCACTCACTATTTATAGTCAGTTGACTTTTTCTTGTTTTAGCCATTCTGACCCCATACACAGTCCATTTTTCGAACCGTTTCCACCACTGGAATCAGGGCGACGAGACCGTCATGATGGTCACCTCGTTGCATTATTTTTGCCCCGTCATTTTTTGCCCATTTTTTAGACACCCCTAGTCGCCTCGGTTTGCATGTCACATCGGCCGTTCTCCGTTTTTCACACATTTTATATCATCAGATTCATTTTTCCGAGTCAGTGATGATGCTTGAGATCATTTCTCGCTCTCACCCCCAAATTTTTTGGGTATTTTTCCCAAAACACCCCCCGTTGCCTCGATTTACGTGCCACATCGACCGTTATCCATTTTTGACGCTCTTTATATTGCCGAATTCATTTTTCCGAGCTCGTGATGATGCTTGAGATTATTTCTCGCTCTCACTTGGTACAGTTTCAACATTGTGTCCTGACACCTTGCTGCCTCGGTTTGCGCGCCACATTGGCCGCCATCAGATTGTTCCACACTTTTACATGAGCCATTCACTCCTGTCATACTGCAAATGTTTCATTATTTTTCCACCATTCATTCACCCCGCAAGGAGGCCCACCAGTGTTCCCCCCTACCCTCATTCTTGGTCATCATTATTGTTCCGTGATTGAACACTTCCTCCTTGCCTGGCCATTCCTTTTGTTCGGTATAATTTTATCCCTTTTTCGGGATGGACAAGTCATTTACGAAAAAGGCACTTAGGGAGTTTCTGTTAAGCTCTTTTTTGACTCCTAAAACAATGAAAAGATCGCCGAGCAATCTTGCTTCCTTTCATGCTCGTTAAAGTACCTGAAAGGGCATCTACCTAGTATAAGTTTAACCCTTTTCCGGACCTGGTAGACTAATTACGAAAAAGGAATACTCTAGTCACACCGGCTAGAAGAGTTCTTCATTGCATCATTTTATGCTTCTTTGGGCCTTGGAGACTAAATATACGAAAAAGCAACCCCCTGGAGTCTTCTTATTTGCTTTCAGACTCTCTAAAATTGAAAGCAACCACGAGCATGAACTGTCCTGGGCTCGTATAAATCCACACGACATTACCATTCCATCATTTCAGAGTCTTCTTATCGCTTTCAGACTCCTTAAAATTGAAAGCAACCACGAGCATGAACTGTCCTGGGATCGTACAAATCCACATGACAGTACCATTTTATACACACTTCTTCTAGTTCCCTAACCCATGAAGAAGTCCCCCCGTGCCTCTTGGCACTCTGATCGATCATCTCGGCAGCACCCCCAATCAGGTCGCCTTTGTTCAAAGTATTCTGCAGTCTCCTGCCCTTTTACCCCAGCTTGATTCTCCCTCAGCCCAGTCCCCCTCCCAGATCTAATACAGCTATGATCCCTTTCCCATAAGTCAGTTTCATATGCTGCCCGATCATCCCCGTTATCATACTCTTAACAAAGGAAGTTTGAGTCCACCCACTCTACTTGCCCAGTTGTCCCCCCAGTTTGTCAGTCCTACCATTAGTACTATCACATTTCGGTTCTCCACCTCGCACTCCTTTCGAGGAAACATCATTTCCTTGATAGTTGCAGGTCTCCCTCTGTCGACGACAACCCCTCTATTCCAAAGGATAGACCCAGAGGCCCCTGCGCCTTGGACCCATCACCATTTGTGGTGAGTGCCTACGGACCATTTTGAGAGGAGTCATCATTGCCTCTCCGAATGGTTGTTTCTCACATGCTCGACTTCAACACCTTGATCGCATCGTTGAGAATCGCACAGGATTTACATACCTACCATTCGTTGTCGAAGACCCCGGATTTCCCCCGACTCTAGCACATTGGTGATTCACTTCGGAACACCTAGTTATATGTTCCCGTGGATGTATTCCGGGTTGCGTTGGCGATTGTATTCGGAATCCATCCAGTTCTATGCTTCCTTGAGTACCCAGTTCCGTCCCAAATCAGTTCCAGTTCATTGTACCATTGAGAGTATGACCCTTTGTCACTCTGATCCAGCAGCTCCTCAGTTCCTTTGGTACCACATTCAGTAGCACTGTTGTCATTCCAGTGTATCAGTTATTCAGCTCAGACATGGTCAGCCCAGCAATATGTCCCAGATTTGTGTCCCCTATGGACTCTTATGATGTACACAGTGGTTCTCTATGTATCTTACAGGTCCCTCTTTTCGGACCTCGCAGTTCTTTTTATGTATCTTGATACGAGCATGGGTATGCCCGCCTCGTCCATATATTGAGATTCTACCTCATTCTTTGTTTGAGGTCATGTATATTTCAGGTCCCCATTTTTTGGACCCCATTGTTATTATTATGTTATATCCTGATACGAGCATGGGAATGCCCGCCTCGTCCATATGATCAGATGATTCCTCATCCATTATTGAGGTTATGTACTTTTAGTTCTTGCAGTTGTTCAGGATCATTGTTCCGGGCTTCAGTTTTTTTCTTCTCTTCTCCACACCCCAGGAAAACCATACATGACTTATGATGTCCATCGGCCATACGATGAGCTCCTGCCCTCACACATCAAGGGGCAATCTGTTAACACCCAAAAAGTGTTCAATACCTCATCTACCCCATTTCATGGCTCATTTGTCCATTTTCCTACCATATTTCCCTTAAAAACCCTAAAAAGCCCACTAAAAAGCCTCCAAAAGGCCTAAAATGCCTCCAAAAGGCCACAAAACCATCAAAAAAGACTCAAAAATGCTAAAAACCCCCTTTTTCCTCCAAAAATATCCAAAATTCCTCTAAAAATAACAAAATTCCCCTAAAAAGGGAATAAAAAATATAAAATAATGAGGAAAAAACCCTATACAGCTGCCCTAAACCATATGGTTCCCAAAACCATGGGCCAGCACTCCACCACCAAAAAACTATAAATAGGTGATGGAGACCCCTCATTTCATATCCACAATCAAGTATACCCTTACTCTGCCAAAATCTCTCTTGAAACCCTAGCTCACCATTGAGCCACTTTCACCTTGAGAGCCCCTTTTGGCCCATTCCCACCTTTGGAGAAAGAGAAGGAGCAAGTTGGAGCTTGGAGCAACCCTCTTGGACATTGCAAGAGCTTCACCAACCTTCACATTGGAGGTAAAATTAATACAAAAATTCATTCTTTACATATTGTTTTTTCTGTTTCATGCACATGTTTAGAGTAGTTTATATTTCTGTTTTAGCTTAATAATTTCCATTTACTGAACTGCTACTAAGGAGTCCCTTCTCCTTAGTAGGTGCTCATTTACACAAGCTAGGGGTAAAACCCTAGCTACACTAGGGTACCATCCTCTCTGAGAATGGGTCTCGCAGTTGCACTAACTTTAACACTCCCTCTCAACAAGAGTGGCATTCTCAACAACACTAAGCTTGTCGAGGACAGAGGTTTAGTCAACACATCAGTAAATTGTTTTGCTGACAATTGCACCATGTCCTTGACATGGTGATACTTCCTTTCGATGTGACTCAACCTTTCATACAATACAGGATTTTCTGAGAGCTTCAAAGAGCTCTAAATGTCAGCAAAACCTTGATCTTATAGATCCACTTGGAAGTTAAAACCGACTTCCCTTGTTGTCTGAGAATCACTTTCACATGTCATTATCTATTATCAACTGGATATCCTCTATCATAGCATATTTCCAAACCTGATGTTTGGTTGCCTCCACATAAGTGGATGATCCTAAATCAGTGACATGGCTCACACTGGAGCACCCTTGGAGCCTCTCAATAGGCTCCTTAATGAGATCAAATGAAGGCTTCTTGGCCTTCTCCCTCTGCTTCTCTGAACGAGATGTCTCATAGGCTTCCATATCTAAGTCACTGGAAGACTTTCTGGAGTGATGGAAGATCACATCTCCACTTTCCTTTTCTGAAACCCCACTCTACTTGGGATTAAAGGGCACAATTGGCTCCCTCTTGATCTCTGAAACTTGACAGGGGTTATTAACTAGAGCTTTAACAACATGTCCCGAGACCTTATAAAGGTCACCCTCATGGGCACCAATCTCAATGGATGAGCTCATATTTCCACCCTTAGGCCATAGTAGTGACTTTCCTTCTAAGAAGGCTATAGAGAACCCCTTCTCTTCTAAAATTGCCATTGAAATAATATTCTTCTTTAAACCTGGAAAATACAAAATTTCCTCAACACGAATCAACGTACATGAATCAAGCTTTAAGGCGGTTGAAACAACTCCTTTTATTGCATAGGTACTTCCATCTCTCAGTTCCACTTTCACTTTGAACTTCTTGGCCTTGTA
This sequence comes from Larix kaempferi, assembly GCA_027924585.1. Classification (NCBI taxonomy): domain Eukaryota; kingdom Viridiplantae; phylum Streptophyta; class Pinopsida; order Pinales; family Pinaceae; genus Larix; species Larix kaempferi. Next base: position 3,059,211 of record BSBM01000397.1, on the reverse strand, counting down.
ACCTACAATAGTGCTTTTGAATCCAGTCATATGCTTGGTGGCCCCACTATCAATCCACCAAGATTCTGATGAGTTGGAGATGGAACCTAGGAGTGCTGAAACCAACATGTATTCTCTTTGATCTTTTTCTTTGGTCTCAGCCTTAGATTTCTTTTGTCGAGGCTCTTCTTCTTTTGTAGCATCTGAAGCATGATACTTCCCCTTATGTCATTTCTTGTTAGAAGGATTCTTACAATCTTTTGCATAATGACCAAGCTTGTTATAGTTATAGCATCTTGCCTTTGACTTATGAAAGTGCTTACCTTGAGGTCCCTTATCTTTGTTCCGGTGTTGAGGGAAGCCTCTTCCCTTCTTTGTCTTGGCATCAAGTGCATGATTCTTTTCAGTGGGAGGCCCAGATCTACTCTGGATTCTACCTTCTTCTTCTAAGAAATCATGCCACAACCTATCAAAGCTTGATTGTATTTCTCTTCCATTCACTGCTGCAAGAAATGTCTCCCAAGATGTAGGAAGACCATCTAATGTTGTTTGCACAAGGTCATCATCATCGACTTCAACTCCAATTGCCATGAGTTGATCTCTTGTCTGAGCAATCTTTGAGAAGAAAGAAGCAATTGACTCCTTCTCCTCCATCTTCAATGAAAGAAGTTGCTTTTTCAAAACCCTCTTCTAAGTAGGTTCCTTCTTCTCATAGAGATTTGTCAGGGCATCAAAGCATTCTTAAGTTGTCCTTAGAGGAGCTATCGCATGCATCAAATTGTCTTTAACTGAGTCAAAGATTACTCTCTTTGCCTTGGCTTGCTTCTTCTTAAATGTTTCTCTTCCTTGAGTTGTTGTGGGATCTTCCACAACCCTAGTAACCAAATCATCCAAGTCATTCTCTTCCAGAATATTCAAAACCCTAGCCTTCCATGCATTAAAGTTTGAGGCTCATTCAAGCCTATCTTTTACCTTCACTGAGTTAGAAGACATCTCAAACCCTTACAACCAACTTGCCAAGTACACCTATAAACCTGTAGTCAAGTTGATTAAGGCACAAACCCTTACCTTAGTATCTATGTAGATTCCGTTAGCCTGCAAAACAGAGTTAGCTACAAAACCTCGCTCTGATACCATGTTAAATTTTGGTTAGGCTAGGGTTTGATGTAGAGAAATCAAACTTTCATATACTTTGATGCAAAATTAAATACAACCAACTAGTACTGAAGCATAATAGTACAACAGTAATCAAACAATATAATTTAAAACATAATTTTCATCTCTTTCAACTTTAACACTACCAATTAGGTCCCCATGTTAAAGTAAACTTTAATAGAATAACTAATAGTAACATGTCTAATTCATAAGAAAAACAAGTTAGAACACTTACCTGGAGTGTGGGACCCTTCCTATTTTTATACTCAGAAGAATTTACTTTCAGAACAGACTGAGCCTCTCAGAATCTAGTCAATCACTAGGATCGAGCTGACCCTTACTAGAGGGTAAGTACAAACCTAGGAGAGAGAGATGATAGGTTGTAGAAAACAACAGTGAAAGTCAATGACAGTCAAACCATAGTGACAGTCTCAATCAAGACTCGACATAATAGATCAGACCTCAATAAGTCTCAACACCATAGATCTAACTACAATTAAGTCTTAACACGGGTTTGACCATAAACAGGATCTCGGCATAGAGTTTGGACCACAGATAAATATCAGTTCATAGATCTGGCCCTAAATAGGTCTCGACATACCAGATCAAGTCTCAGCAGTATAGATCTAGCCCTAAATAGGTCTCAGCATACCATATCAAGTCTCAGCAGTGTAGATATGGCCCTAAATAGGTCTCAGCATACCAAACAAAGCCTGTAGAACTCACGGCCCTCACTACAAGATAGCAGCAGGCTGCGGCCACCCTAATCAAGTCACGGCCACCTTCAAACATACTTGTAGCAGGAAGGATGGACTCACAGGTGGCTGGACAGAGCTCCAAGGCTCGCGGTTGAGTCACACAAAGGCAAATCGAACTCCAATAAGACCACAACAATCAGATCGTATGCCTTATCAGGCAGATCGGACCTCAATCAAACTCCAACAAGCATATCAAACTTCAATTAAACCTTAGCAAACAAATCAGAACTCAACCAAACCCTAACCAAGCAGATCAAACTTCAAACAAGACCTCAGTCAAGCATATCGGGCTTCAACCAGACCCCACTTGAGTAGATCAGACCTCAACCAAATCTCAGTCAAGCAGATCGGACCTCACAGAGTCATGGCTATCAACAACAGGCTCACGGTTCAGTCATCTATGGTAGCAGCAAATGTTTGGCAAACCCTAGCAGCATAAAATATTGACGTCAACCTTCAGCTGTCAGCCATATCAGATCTGAGATAGGAGGTATTCTTTAGCAGGTGGGTGGCCTCCAAAACAAGTGAACAAGCAGCAGAACTAACCTTGAAATCTTTGACGTCAAGCAGAGCTAAGATGTGTTGTGTACATAACAAAATGAGCAATATTGGACTTCAATAAATAGGATCTTACACTTCTAGAAAGGTCATTAAAATAATTATTTAATTAAGTTAGGGTTCCATTAAATAAGATGGGTACCAACACATAAGAGTTAAGACACCAAAATAATAAAACAAATAATAATATAAAATATAACTAAAGTGTCTTTAGGTGGGTACTAGGGTCAAGTCACCTCATATATCAATATTATAAATTTCTTAGGTGAGGTAACTAAGGTCATGGTCAAGGGTACAAGGACCAACAAAAATGGTACAAGTCAAATCATAAAACAAGGATGGGTACATGACCCATCTAACCACAAGACCAATAATCAACAAGGTGGAAAGACCAAGGGTGAACAACCAAGGTGGGGGTACAACCAATCATCTCTCTCTCAAATGTACAAGTGTTCCATACACTTCCTGAAAGTTCATCATCACTGTATAAGGAAGGTCCACACTGGATGATGTGATCATGTGGTCCTCCAGACTGCTCCTGAGGTCAAGTGCTAGTAGCTCCATCAAGGGGTGGCCAGTCCCTTGAGAAGACCATATAGCTCAACCATCTCGAAAACCTTGGAGAGGAGGGCATCACACATCATCATCTTGGTTAATTTACCAAGATCCACTTGGTTAACCAACCAGGTATGTACCTGCAGGAACTACTTGGTCCTCGTGACCAAGAATCTGCCTGGTCCCAGACCTGGAGGTCTTTGTCTCAACCTGCAGGACCTGCTTGGTCCTCGTGACCAAGAAACTGTCTGGTCCCAGACCAAAATACCCTAGAAACAAATAGGGGCCCTAGCCACACACTAGGGACTTTGCCATGGCATCAACCTGCTTGGCCCTCGACCAAGAACCCTAGGAGATAGCTAGAGGCCCTGTTGCCAACTAAGTTGTATTTCGTTGGATTATCAAGCGAGCGGGCAGAGTGGAACATGACACATGTTCAATTTTGGTGATTTGATGACCAGCTGGCCTTTTAAAGGGCCCCGTTTTTTATTTTTTTTTCCACATGTCCATGGCCCTGCGGGGTTTGTAATAAAACGTGCTAGCATAGTGTTTTGTAAAAGACTCGGTTCCTTAGGACTTTTCGGCCAAGCCATGTATTCCAAGGATTTTTTTCACCTATCTATTATGTCTTGCATTAGTGCATAGCATAATTAATTGGTTTTTCTCCTGCTCCTCCAAAGCTGGAATGCCTGGGGAGGCTGACGGGCCTTAGGGAATTATTAGAGTCTATGGGTCAATGTATATGAACATGCTAGGCGTTAATTTTGAGTCATATGGACATGTCTAAGTCCCCCTAGGTTGTTTTTTAATTTTCGGCATGTTTTATTTTTTCCGTAAATTGGGCCATTTTTTAATGGTTCAATTAAAAAATTTTGTAATTGGCCTATCTGGGGCGTCTGGAGGTATTTTTTGCCTTAGGGGTACTCGTTTTCTAACTCAGAGTACCCCCTAAACCCACTTTTTCTAAGGTTTGGGTGCTTCAATATTTTCCTATGGCCAAAAAACCCAAAAAAGTCAAAAAGTCATGAAAAAATTCAAAAAATGAGAAAAATGACTTAAAAAAATATTTAATTTTTTGAGTGATTAAAGGTCTGATTTATATCAGCACCTTTTGGGGAGCAATTTTGGCTGAAATGTATGACTAGTGGGCAGCTCAAAAGGTGGGAATAATTCCCCACATTAGGGAGGGCGCATCTCTTCCTCTCTTGGGCGCATTTATTGAGAAAGTGGCCCACGTTTTGTGCTCATATTGCAGCATGTTTCAAGCTGATTACATGGGCACGATTTGTGCTGGTTTGTGACAGCCCAATTTAAGGGATGTGAAGCTATATCCTCTCCACCATTTGTGCCACGCTTCCCCTCTCTCTTTAGGCAAGTGCGCCCTTCCTTCCTTAGCCATTTCTCTATAAATTGAAGTGCCCTTTCTCATTGTTAGGGAGTGAGAATTGGAGCAGCTGACTTATCGTTGTAATACTCATATCATTTTGAATTTGAATAAAGAAGACTTTGGAGGTCAAGTTTGTGGTGTTGTTGTGTGAGTGGATGAACCATCTTTGGCTTGTCTAATGGAGGTAACCTGTGCATAAGCTTTGATATTTTATTGCATCTATTGTACTCATTGGAAAGATTGGTAACAATTTATGAGATAAGTTAATTCAATTTGTTTATTGTCTTAGCTTATTGATATATGTTTATTAAGAGATCATGTTTGTATGTTTTCATTTGTTTATGAGTATGCAGCACTGATTTCTTTTGAATATATGTCTACACTTGATCCTTGTTTGCAAAGTGTGTGATGTGCAGGTTATCTCAACTGGAAGTAGGTGGATCTTGTTTGTTTCCTCCCTTCTAATTTTGTTTGCAGATGCAGTCCCTTGGAATATCACAAACACAACCTTCAAAGCTTCGGATTTCAACCAAGATTTGCTTCATCTCTCTCTCAACTTAATTCAAAATCAAAATTTTCTGGTTACTGGTTACTTGTATTTGAAATTTTTCTGATTCATATGCTCATATTGTATTTCAAATAGATCAGAAATATTTTCATAAAGGGTTGGTTTAGACAGTCACAAAGCTTATATATTTAACTGTTAGACTTTCCTTCATTTAGCATCTACTTTTCAAAAGGCTTGCAAGTAAAATCGTCATATCTCTTTTAAGTCTTGTTGGGTAGTTGTAGTGCTGATATAAAAGATATATTTGGCTGTCCTAGAGCTTGAAATTTGCAGCCATTAAAGGCTAGCAGAGATCCCAGGTAGACAAGCCCCATAGCTTGTTTTACTTGGTTATTTTTAGTCATTTTTACTTAGTTTTAAACTTAGAAAATTTTGGGTTTTTTAGGAGGTGTTCCAAAGACACTCTTAAAGTGTTTTTGGGCATCTTATACTAATTATTGATTGCTGGTTTGCAGCAAAAGATGAACAGGTAGGAGGAAGTGCTGGCGAAATTTCGAGCATCCAGGCGATCCGGAGGACAAATTTCCATATTTCTCAAAACCGGTCATATTTTTTCTATAAATCTTGTAAGCCACCAAGTCACATTAAGTAGACTGGGGCACTTCTCGAAATCATTGTAAACATTTTAAACGAGAGCAAGTGCGATAGCCAGCGCCCATACCACATCCCCCCAGGGGTGGCCTGTGTCGTCTCATTTTCATGGCGTGAATGTTAGAGTAGTTTATTTCTTTGTTTTCCGGCATTAAATAAAATCAAATAGGATTAAAATAAACCTTGTTGGTCCGTTCCACTGGCGGGCCACAAGTTCACTCACAACCTAGTTTTTTCACATTTTTTACAAACTCATAACGCCCCCCCTTGCTTTCCCGAAGTAGGGTTTATGTATGAGGGCTTGCCCGAAATACGTGCCTGAAAAGAGACTCCTGGGGTTTTAATAAAGATAAAATTTGTGTTCTTAAAATTTTTTATTAAAAATACCAAGGTCTTCTCCCGTATGCTCTGTGGCCAACTTGCAGCTCTGTCTGATCCAGTTGGTACACACCAGAAAGGAGTGGATGACTAGTAATAGGACTTAACACCACCCAATAAAAAATCCTTTTTGTGAAAATCCGGCACAACACGCAATTTGTTGTCGTGGGCAAATTTCCCAGAAGGCTTGGGATAACACTGGATAGCGACCTCTTGGAAACCGTTAGGCTTGCCCTCGTTGGTATAGCATCTGAACACCTCCTCGAGACTCCGATTCAGCCCAAAGCCTGAGAGGGAAGCCACGCTTCAGATTTCCGGACATGTTCCCCCGTACCTTGCGTATATCGGGAACCCACCTGCCTTAATAAAAAGATCACCATCACATAATTTTTTTAAAATAAACCAAGAACATTCCACAACATTTACCTTTTCTCTTTTATGCATTTGTTATTTGACTCCATAATAAGGCACTGGTCTTGTTGCAAAGTTCATTTTATATTGTTGACTAGTATGCAGTTAAATGATGATTATTCTAAATGGGAGTAAATGATAAATGATGTTTTTATTTGACAAATGAATGTAGTGTTTATTCTTGGTTGCCAAAATTATTTTCCTAACTCCTAGGTTAGAGGCTTTAGTTTCTTTTATTTTTTAGGGTCCACCCCCCTTGGCTTCGCTAGGAAAGCCTAGACGGAGGAGTCGAGTCCTAAGTGACAGCACTTGACTCTGACTTGCCCCCAAGGCCACACCAGCAGCTTGAAGACTTCTGCTGCGTTTTCCCAGGTGTGGAACCAGGCGGCAACATTTTGGCGCCGTTGCCGGGGATAAGTCTTTTTATTCCCGGAATACGACTTTTGAGTTTTCCTTTTGTTTTTGCTTTGTTTGATGAATCTTTAGATTAGATTTTTAATTTTTCATCTGGCGACTCCACTAACTTTTTTCCTTTTATAAAAGTTCAAAGAAAAACAAAAATAGTTTTCTTTGTGAGATTGTTTTATATGTATATTTTTATTCTCACATGGCGACTCCATTGAAGGGATAGAACCCTTTGTTTCTCATATAGTTTGTTGAGACTGCTTGTGTGTAGATGAGTCCATCCATTACAGTAAAATCTATAAAGACTCACCTTTTGACAACTCCACTGATTCAGTACCAGATATATCCCATGGTCATTTCAAATGCAGGCTATTGATCTTTGAAAATGGATGATAAAGAGTCTAGTGAGCAAATTTCCGATGCACATCCTCCCATTGACTTCTCAGACATCCCTGGTTTCCCTAATTATCATGATGGTGAAGATGTATCTGATTATCTACCGGTCTTTTGGGGAGATGATGATGATGTAGAAACCCGGCATGTCTTTTCTTTTCTTAAAGTTGTGGCTAACTTCAAAGTCTTATATGAAGATAACATAATGGAGATGTTTGTTAGTACATTACAGGGACCTGTTTATCAATGGTATTTTAAAGAGCTTCCAAATAAATGTATTAACTCTCTTTCGAGCCTCCTTAGAATATTTATAAGGCAATGGCATAATAAAGGAGCTAGTATGGAGCACTTGGATAGGATCCTTAGAAGGTACTTTCTCTTGTTCATACCTTGGATTGAGTATCATAAAGAAGACCCCGACTTTCCTCGTATCATCATGACAGAGAATAATAAATATTGGGAGGTGCCTCTAAGTTATATCAATCGTGTTGATCTCCCTATAGCACAGTCTGGCTTTAAAAAAGAGATTCAGCATGACCCTATCGAAGAGTTCCATGAAGCACCCTTAACTGAAGATTTTGTTGAAAACCATCCTCTTGTCACCATAGCTGAAAACATTGAAAAAATGGAGTGTTCTCAAATCTACGATGATGCTCACATGTGTGTTTCAGATTTGCCTAAAGAGGAAGCCATTATAGAAGTTGACAAAGAAATTCATGAAGGGTCTTCAATTGAAGTTGTTTTAGAACAGCTTCCTCAATTTGCCATTGAAGATTTGGGATTTCAGGATTACTTTAGTGAAGATGATGATGTTTTTACTTCAAATTCACCTACGGAAGCAACCATTACAGAAGCCTTTAAAGAAACTTGTGATGATTTTTGTATGGTTTATGATGACACTCCTCCTTTTTCTCCGCATAGTGGTGAAGTCTTGGACAACTTTATACCTTGTAATATCTTTCAAACCAAGCCTTCTGAGGATAAGTATTATGAACATGAGGATGGGCATGGCCAGGGTTGTGATGCAATAGACAAAGACTCCCCCTTCATTTACAAGGATGGGCATGATGATTGTTGGATGGATTTAGAAAAACCCATCTTTGATATATCAAGAGAGGGGAGTGTTGATTTTGAGACCTTGGGAAATTTTGATATGGAAGAGGAGCCTGTAGATATTTCTCATGATCAATTAGAGCCATTAATGAGTATTAGTAACGAAGACTTGGATCAACAGTATAACGAAGATTTGGGTAGGATAAAATCAGTGGAATGTCAGTTTCAGCCTTCATCAGCACATTCAGAGGTTCCTTATGATTTGGAGCAGCCTGGGGCTTATACTTTCACAGAAATAAACTATCAGAAGAGCCTTTCAGATCAATATGATGAGGTAGTTGGTATGCCTTATCATCCCGAGTTTTTTCTCAGCTCTATCCAGTCATGGGTAGAAGAGGCCTGCATGAGGACTTACCATTGGGGGAAGCACTTCAAAGATCTATCATATGCCTATGATCACCAATCCAATCCTCCAATCCAGAATTATCATGCAGGTTTGCATTTTCTAAATAAGGTATCCTTGTTTTGGCTGGTAACCAAACACAAGGTGAAAAGTTTTTATATTGATAAAATGTTAAGATGGTTGCATTGGATTTATCATTTTACTTAGCATTTATTTTGTTATGCTTAGAGTAGGAAAATAAGCTCATCAAGTGAGCATTTACTTTCAACACTTATTTTTCAATACTTTCCTTTTATGTACTTAGAATTTTTTCATTAATCATTTTTTTTAGTTTTTGAATAATGCAACTTATGGTTCATTGGCTTCTTATAAGAACTTGTGCTACTGAAAGGTTTTCTTGTCAAGTTGAGATGTTTTTACAGGTCATAGAAACCGGAGATTCTGGTATTCTCGTATGCTCTCCTTGCCTGAAGACTGGATTGAGCACACGTCCCACAGTCGGAGCCAGATGTTGCCAACTAAGTTGTATTTCTTTGGATTATCAAGCGAGCGGGCAGAGTGGAACATGACACATGTTCAATTTTGGTGATTTGATGACCAGCTGGCCTTTTAAAGGGCCCCGTTTTTTATTTTTTTTTCCACATGTCCATGGCCCTGCGGGGTTTGTAATAAAACGTGCTAGCATGGTGTTTTGTAAAAGACTCGGTTCCTTAGGACTTTTCAGCCAAGCCATGTATTCCAAGGAGTTTTTTCACCTATCTATTATGTCTTGCATTAGTGCATAGCATAATTAATTGGTTTTTCTCCTGCTCCTCCAAAGCTGGAATGCCTGGGGAGGCTGACGGGCCTTAGGGAATTATTAGAGTCTATGGGTCAATGTATATGAACATGCTAGGCGTTAATTTTGAGTCATATGGACATGTCTAAGTCCCCCTAGGTTTTTTTTTAATTTTCGGCATGTTTTATTTTTTCCGTAAATTTGGCCATTTTTTAATGGTTCAATTAAAAAATTTTGTAATTGGCCTATCTGGGGCGTCTGGAGGTATTTTTTGCCTTAGGGGTACTCGTTTTCTAACTCAGAGTACCCCCTAAACCCCTAAACCCACTTTTCCTAAGGTTTGGGTGCTTCAATATTTTCCTATGGCCAAAAAACCCAAAAAAGTCAAAAAGTCATGAAAAAATTCAAAAAATGAGAAAAATGACTTAAACAAATATTTAATTTTTTGAGTGATTAAAGGTCTGATTTATATCAGCACCTTTTGGGGAGCAATTTTGGCTGAAATGTATGACTAGTGGGAAGCTCAAAAGGTGGGAATAATTCCCCACATTAGGGAGGGCGCATCTCTTCCTCTCTTGGGCGCATTTATTGAGAAAGTGGCCCACGTTTTGTGCTCATATTGCAGCATGTTTCAAGCTGATTACATGGGCACGATTTGTGCTGGTTTGTGACAGCCCAATGCAAGGGATGTGAAGCTATATCCTCTCCACCATTTGTGCCATGCTTCCCCTCTCTCTGTAATGTCCCTTGTTAGGAATTTTATTAAAATTGCAATTTTCCACTTTTTTCCTTGGTTCGACCTTTGACTAGTTTTGATCTCTAGGTCCCAAATTTGCCCCAAATGATCCCAAATCTTCTGAGAAGGTATATGAATGATATTAGAACATAAATATGTGTTTCAGGGATGACTTTGTACCTTTAAAACACTTCTGCAAATACTCTTTCAATTCTGGTCAATGTAGGTAACTTTACTAGTGATTTCCCTTTGACTAGTATTGGTCTCTAGGTCTCAAATTGACTCCAAATGCCTTCGAATATTCAAGGAAGGTTTATGAATGATATTAGGAATTGAATATGATGTTCAGGGATAACATATGGCCACCAAAAGACCTCTGCAAACTCTCTTAAGATTCTGGACCAAGTATGCAATTTTACTAGTAATTTGGGGTTCAAATCCCCCTGAGGTAAGTACTGAAAATGGCTTCCCAAATGCCTCCAAACCCACTCAAATTTATGAACAGAGGTATGTAATGTGTTAAGTATGTTATTAAGGTCTCATATGCACCATTAATGGTTTATTAAAACTGTTCTCACCCTCTCCCATTCAACTGCAAAAATCCCCAATTCGACCCTTGGGGAAATGGCACTATTTCACCTCCCAATACAACTAAACTGAGTAAAAATGCTTCAAATGCTCAAGTACAGTACATGAAACTTGTAGAAGACATCCATGGCAGTATATTGATCACAAATATATCATATAATCATCCATTCATTCGAAATCATCATCAATACATTGGTTCACAACAAGGTAGTGGGGAAATAGCATTGTTCTTCCATTAAAAATGAGATTTATACATTTCTACTTGGAATTTCGACCTGAAACTTTCTGGAGATGAAGAACATAGTATTTACTTCATATTACAAAATAAATGGGGCATTAGAAGCTCCCCCAAAGAGTACAATAGCTCACCAAAAACGCCCTCCCTCAAGGATCAAGAATATGCCATCAAAACTGGAAATGGTTGAAGGAGCGAACTGCAATAGAAGAAACCATGAGCTGCCCTGTAGCTTACACCTGCAAATAAAGACTCCATTAAATCTCCAAATGAAAGGTCTGAATGGCCTTTCCAATTGCCAACTTGGATGGGAATCTTTCACCCTCGAAATTGGCTAAGGCAAGAAACTAGTCATCCACTAGCTCTCCCTCTTCACAAATGCAATTGCAAATTCTACAAATGATCAAAAGCCATTCTCATACTTCATTTCTACATTTTATAACCAACATTAGCCTTCTAAGGTTCGAAATCCTCTCAATAGATTCAATAGATTTTCATTTATGAAATATTCCACATTTGCCACTCGTCTCCTAATTCCAACCTTCCATCTTCTCCCAAATTCGATTTTGAGTCTCTTTGGCTTCTCCAACTCCCAAATTCGCCTTCTTTGAGCCTATTTTTGGGGCTGACATGTCATAGTGGTCAGATGTCAGAGGTCAGGTCTGCAATTTGTCATAGTTGTCATAGATGCTCCATCATTGGTGTCATAGGGGCTAGGGAATCTAGCCCAAGTGTCCACAAACTTCCACTTTGACTCTTTATCTTCCATGGAGGTTACCAATCCTTCCCAATTCGACCTAAGATACTCAATGACAGGTGTTATGACTTACCAACTCACCCAAGAGTGTTGACATTCCCATTAATTCGAATTTGCAAAAGAGAGATACCATGTATTATGAAAAATCAAGCTAGTGTGGGTCCCACATCCTCCATATGTCTCCAAAACCATTTGTCACTTAGGATTTCTCTTGAATTTCTTTATTCACTCTATTTATTAAATAATTGAACCCTTCTAATGTCTAAACATCATTTATTATCCCCCTTATTCCAAATCTCAAAGCTTCCACCCCAAACCTAGGAAACTAGTAATTTTCCTCCTTGGCAATTATTTGACCCTTAACATCAATTTTACAAACTTTAATGAATATGGTTAATGTGATTAGGCCATTGTGACCCAATTCCAAATTTGGGACATGACAAATTCTCCCTTCCCAATATTGCTTGTCCTCAAGCAATTTCAAACATGGGTGTTGAAGAACCTGTTTTCTATATAATTCTTTGAAGTTGCCATTGAATTGCCAAACCTTGAGTCTTTGAGTTTCCATGAAGATTTTAGAGAGGAACCACCATGCTTGCTGCTGCACTACTCTGATAAAAATCACTTTATTAAGTGGGAAATCCATCTCCCATACTTCTTGTTTCCCCCAAAAACTTGAAACCAATGAGATAAAAATTATTCCAGGGTCCCATTGCTTGTATTGCACCCCAACAATGAAGAGTGCTCTCCAACCCATACCATCAGATAAGATGATTCCTGGATCCCATTTTCTTGTATGCATTTTTCCAAACATCATGAGTACAAAATATATATCATCAAAGTACATAACTACATAATGAAAATGTACATCAAGGAGGTGCTTCATCAAAGAATCATGAAAGTGCTTGTACCTCCAAGCAAGTAGACCACGATTTTCCAAGTGCATACAAGCTTCAAGTGACCAATCAAATCTGCTCCAATGACATAGGTGAGGATCCCATGTCCTATAATGCTGCTCCAAAAGGATGTGATATGCATCAAAATATTCAACCATGTATTCTTTCATCCAAGAAGTGAATGAAGAATCTCCACTAAAATCTGAACCAAATAATGAGCAGAAAAAACAATGAGACTTCAAATGACTCAAAGAAGTCTCACCCATACATCCATGAATGTGAGAATCATAAAGATGTAACAAAGTATGTGGCTGCCAACAAAAATGTTCTCCCATCATAAATCTATTCATCCAAGTGTTGGATGAAGTTCCTCTAACATCAAATGAACCCAGTGTTGAGCAATAAAAACCATGAGTATTCAAGTGACTCAAATCCATATCATAGGTGCATCCATGTAGATGTGAATCATCATAAAGTGACAAATTATGCTGCTGCAAATGTGAATAATAATGTGCTCCAACCATGTCATCATAAAAGTTAAATCTAGGAGTTCCATACTCCTCATGTGGCACCATCAAAAAGAACCCTTTCACCCATACTTCATTGAGACTAATACTGCAAAACATGGAATTGTAGGATGTAGGAGAATGTACTAACTCACCCAAATGATCAAAAAGTTCAGGAGTTTCATCATGGGAAGGATCCATGTGGGTAGTATCATGCAGCTCCTTCAAAAGTGTGAACTCTTTGTCATAGTTTGGTTCCAATGTAGAGGAATCATGCTCTTCTTTAAAAATTGCATAACCTTCATCAAGAGGCAATTCAAATTCCTCTTCCACCACATCAAGTGTTTGGATCTCTTCAAGTTCATCTTCAAACACATCAAGAACATTCAAATTTTCACATTTCTCATGATCCACCATGTCATGAGAATCCTCCAAACAATCTACCATTTGACAATCTGAAACATAGGAGGAAAAACAAGTATCTTGCAACTTTTCAAGAAGTTGCTCATTTTGAATTGTGAGCTTATGAATATCCTCATTATTCTTCAAGTATGCATCATGTAACAATTCATTAAGCTCAAACAAATGGTTTCTATCAAAAAGCAAAGACATGAAATTACCTTTGATGTGACACATTGCTCTTTGAATCTTCTCCATGTCTTCAAGGAAGGATGTTTCCTCCAATGAAGTAGCTCTCCAACAAGAATTTGACACCAATGCTTGAGTGTCATGGAGAATGCTGAGGGAATCTTGGATCTTATTTTCATTCATCTTTAAGGACCCTTCAAAAAAATGAGGCTCTTGCAAATGAACCTCCTCATCTTCTTCATTTTTTCTTGGACCAACTTCATGAAGCTCAAGTGGTGATGGGGAAGTTGATCTTGGTTCTTCTTCAACTGCTACAAGGTCTTCATTATCATGCTTAATGGAACTTGGGCTTGCAGCAACACTTTCAAAAGTGATCTCTATGTCACCAACATAGAGGTGTGAGCACCCATCAGTAGGTACTCCTTCATAGTTTAAGCATCCATCAGTAGATGCTCTTTGGTTCATGTCTAAGCTAGAAGGTGTCTCGAAATGATATTCCATATTTTCAATATAATCTTCTTCATGCTCTTGTGATGTCTCTTCATTTTTCTCCTTCAAGCAAGCTGATGCATTTTTCCCCTTGTTTTCCTTAGGATCAGTATATTTGGAATCTCTTCTTGAATAAATCTCAAAAGCTCTCCTCAAGGAAGACATCATTTCATGCACACATATATGATACTCGCTCCAAGGTTCTTTACAAGAAGGGCATAAACCTTTCTTTACTAACTCCACATATTCATGTTTGGGCCTATTTTCAAAAACATGTTCAGCAAAGTACTCAAAAGACATGGCATTTTGTGTATTTTTGCTAAAAGCAAGATATTCTTGATATTTTTGATATTGTTGGGGCAAGGTTTTATATTTTGCTCTCCATCTTTGGAACTCACTCATAGAATTATCCTTGGTCGGTGTGACACACTCATATTCATTAGATTTAAATTCATAAGAATAATCTTCATTTCTCTTGAAATTGTAAGAAGTGTTGCATGATGGCATCTCTTCCTCGTACCATTCACATTCTGCTTCATATTGCTCATAAGCATCTGCATATTCCTCATAAGAATTGTACTCATAGGATTCATCATAATAGTAAGACATGGCTGCCTATTATTCTTGAATGTATGTACCTAATCCACAGGTGCAAGGACCATGCTCTGATACCACTGTAATGTCCCTTGTTAGGAATTTTATTAAAATTGCAATTTTCCACTTTTTTCCTTGGTTCGACCTTTGACTAGTTTTGATCTCTAGGTCCCAAATTTGCCCCAAATGATCCCAAATCTTCTGAGAAGGTATATGAATGATATTAGAACATAAATATGTGTTTCAGGGATGCCTTTGTACCTTTAAAACACTTCTGCAAATACTCTTTCAATTCTGGTCAATGTAGGTAACTTTACTAGTGATTTCCCTTTGACTAGTATTGGTCTCTAGGTCTCAAATTGACTCCAAATGCCTTCGAATATTCAAGGAAGGTTTATGAATGATATTAGGAATTGAATATGATGTTCAGGGATAACATATGGCCACCAAAAGACCTCTGCAAACTCTCTTAAGATTCTGGACCAAGTATGCAATTTTACTAGTAATTTGGGGTTCGAATCCCCCTGAGGTAAGTACTGAAAATGGCTTCCCAAATGCCTCCAAACCCACTCAAATTTATGAACAGAGGTATGTAATGTGTTAATTATGTTATTAAGGTCTCATATGCACCATTAATGGTTTATTACAACTGTTCTCACCCTCTCCCATTCAACTGCAAAAATCCCCAATTCGACCCTTGGGGAAATGGCACTATTTCACCTCCCAATACAACTAAACTGAGTAAAAATGCTTCAAATGCTCAAGTACAGTACATGAAACTTGTAGAAGACATCCATGGCAGTATATTGATCACAAATATATCATATAATCATCCATTCATTCGAAATCATCATCAATACATTGGTTCACAACAAGGTAGTGGGGAAATAGCATTGTTCTTCCATTAAAAATGAGATTTATACATTTCTACTTGGAATTTCGACCTGAAACTTTCTGGAGATGAAGAACAGAGTATTTACTTCATATTACAAAATAAATGGGGCATTAGAAGCTCCCCCAAAGAGTACAATAGCTCACCAAAAACGCCCTCCCTCAAGGATCAAGAATATGCCATCAAAACTGGAAATGGTTGAAGGAGCGAACTGCAATAGAAGAAACCATGAGCTGCCCTGTAGCTTACACCTGCAAATAAAGACTCCATTAAAGCTCCAAATGAAAGGTCTGAATGGCCTTTCCAATTGCCAACTTGGATGGGAATCTTTCACCCTCGAAATTGGCTAAGGCAAGAAACTAGTCATCCACTAGCTCTCCCTCTTCACAAATGCAATTGCAAATTCTACAAATGATCAAAAGCCATTCTCATACTTCATTTCTACATTTTATAACCAACATTAGCCTTCTAAGGTTCGAAATCCTCTCAATAGATTCAATAGATTTTCATTTATGAAATATTCCACATTTGCCACTCGTCTCCTAGTTCCAACCTTCCATCTTCTCCCAAATTCGATTTTGAGTCTCTTTGGCTTCTCCAACTCCCAAATTCGCCTTCTTTGAGCCTATTTTTGGGGCTGACATGTCATAGTGGTCAGATGTCAGAGGTCAGGTCTGCAATTTGTCATAGTTGTCATAGATGCTCCATCATTGGTGTCATAGGGGCTAGGGAATCTAGCCCAAGTGTCCACAAACTTCCACTTTGACTCTTTATCTTCCATGGAGGTTACCAATCCTTCCCAATTCGACCTAAGATACTCAATGACATGTGTTATGACTTACCAACTCACCCAAGAGTGTTCACATTCCCATTAATTCGAATTTGCAAAAGAGAGATACCATGTATTATGAAAAATCAAGCTAGTGTGGGTCCCACATCCTCCATATGTCTCCAAAACCATTTGTCACTTAGGATTTCTCTTGAATTTCTTTATTCACTCTATTTATTAAATAATTGAACCCTTCTAATGTCTAAACATCATTTATTATCCCCCTTATTCCAAATCTCAAAGCTTCCACCCCAAACCTAGGAAACTAGTAATTTTCCTCCTTGGCAATTATTTGACCCTTAACATCAATTTTACAAACTCTAATGAATATGGTTAATGTGATTAGGCCATTGTGACCCAATTCCAAATTTGGGACATGACACTCTCTTTAGGCAAGTGCGCCCTTCCTTCCTTAGCCATTTCTCTATAAATTGAAGTGCCCTTTCTCATTGTTAGGGAGTGAGAATTGGAGCAGCTGACTTATCGTTGTAATACTCATATCATTTTGAATTTGAATAAAGAAGACTTTGGAGGTCAAGTTTGTGGTGTTGTTGTGTGAGTGGATGAACCATCTTTGGCTTGTCTAATGGAGGTAACCTGTGCATAAGCTTTGATATTTTATTGCATCTATTGTACTCATTGGAAAGATTGGTAACAATTTATGAGATAAGTTAATTCAATTTGTTTATTGTCTTAGCTTATTGATATATGTTTATTAAGAGATCATGTTTGTATGTTTTCATTTGTTTATGAGTATGCAGCACTGATTTCTTTTGAATATATGTCTACACTTGATCCTTGTTTGCAAAGTGTGTGATGTGCAGGTTATCTCAACTGGAAGTAGGTGGATCTTGTTTGTTTCCTCCCTTCTAATTTTGTTTGCAGATGCAGTCCCTTGGAATATCACAAACACAACCTTCAAAGCTTCGGATTTCAACCAAGATTTGCTTCATCTCTCTCTCAACTTAATTCAAAATCAAAATTTTCTGGTTACTGGTTACTTGTATTTGAAATTTTTCTGATTCATATGCTCATATTGTATTTCAAATAGATCAGAAATATTTTCATAAAGGGTTGGTTTAGACAGTCACAAAGCTTATATATTTAACTGTTAGACTTTCCTTCATTTAGCATCTACTTTTCAAAAGGCTTGCAAGTAAAATCGTCATATCTCTTTTAAGTCTTGTTGGGTAGTTGTAGTGCTGATATAAAAGATATATTTGGCTGTCCTAGAGCTTGAAATTTGCAGCCATTAAAGGCTAGCAGAGATCCCAGGTAGACAAGCCCCATAGCTTGTTTTACTTGGTTATTTTTAGTCATTTTTACTTAGTTTTAAACTTAGAAAATTTTGGGTTTTTTAGGAGGTGTTCCAAAGACACTCTTAAAGTGTTTTTGGGCATCTTATACTAATTATTGCTTGCTGGTTTGCAGCAAAAGATGAACAGGTAGGAGGAAGTGCTGGCGAAATTTCGAGCATCCAGGCGATCCGGAGGACAAATTTCCATATTTCTCAAAACCGGACATATTTTTTCTATAAATCTTGTAAGCCACCAAGTCACATTAAGTAGACTGGGGCACTTCTCGAAATCATTGTAAACATTTTAAACGAGAGCAAGTGGGCTAGCCAGCGCCCATACCACATCCCCCCAGGGGTGGCCTGTGTCGTCTCATTTTCATGGCGTGAATGTTAGAGTAGTTTATTTCTTTGTTTTCCGGCATTAAATAAAATCAAATAGGATTAAAATAAACCTTGTTGGTCCGTTCCACTGGCGGGCCACAAGTTCACTCACAACCTAGTTTTTTCACATTTTTTACAAACTCATAACGCCCCCCCTTGCTTTCCCGAAGTAGGGTTTATGTATGAGGGCTTGCCCGAAATACGTGCCTGAAAATAGACTCCTGGGGTTTTAATAAAGATAAAATTTGTGTTCTTAAAATTTTTTATTAAAAATACCAAGGTCTTCTCCCGTATGCTCTGTGGCCAACTTGCAGCTCTGTCTGATCCAGTTGGTACACACCAGAAAGGAGTGGATGACTAGTAATAGGACTTAACACCACCCAATAAAAAATCCTTTTTGTGAAAATCCGGCACAACACGCAATTTGTTGTCGTGGGCAAATTTCCCAGAAGGCTTGGGATAACACTGGATAGCGACCTCTTGGAAACCGTTAGGCTTGCCCTCGTTGGTATAGCATCTGAACACCTCCTCGAGACTTCGATTCAGCCCAAAGCCTGAGAGGGAAGCCACGCTTCAGATTTCCGGACATGTTCCCCCGTACCTTGCGTATATCGGGAACCCACCTGCCTTAATAAAAAGATCACCATCACATAATTTTTTTAAAATAAACCAAGAACATTCCACAACATTTACCTTTTCTCTTTTATGCATTTGTTATTTGACTCCATAATAAGGCACTGGTCTTGTTGCAAAGTTCATTTTATATTGTTGACTAGTATGCAGTTAAATGATGATTATTCTAAATGGGAGTAAATGATAAATGATGTTTTTATTTGACAAATGAATGTAGTGTTTATTCTTGGTTGCCAAAATTATTTTCCTAACTCCTAGGTTAGAGGCTTTAGTTTCTTTTATTTTTTAGGGTCCACCCCCCTTGGCTTCGCTAGGAAAGCCTAGACGGAGGAGTCGAGTCCTAAGTGACAGCACTTGACTCTGACTTGCCCCCAAGGCCACACCAGCAGCTTGAAGACTTCTGCTGCGTTTTCCCAGGTGTGGAACCAGGCGGCAACATTTTGGCGCCGTTGCCGGGGATAAGTCTTTTTATTCCCGGAATACGACTTTTGAGTTTTCCTTTTGTTTTTGCTTTGTTTGATGAATCTTTAGATTAGATTTTTAATTTTTCATCTGGCGACTCCACTAACTTTTTTCCTTTTATAAAAGTTCAAAGAAAAACAAAAATAGTTTTCTTTGTGAGATTGTTTTATATGTATATTTTTATTCTCACATGGCGACTCCATTGAAGGGATAGAACCCTTTGTTTCTCATATAGTTTGTTGAGACTGCTTGTGTGTAGATGAGTCCATCCATTACAGTAAAATCTATAAAGACTCACCTTTTGACAACTCCACTGATTCAGTACCAGATATATCCCATGGTCATTTCAAATGCAGGCTATTGATCTTTGAAAATGGATGATAAAGAGTCTAGTGAGCAAATTTCCGATGCACATCCTCCCATTGACTTCTCAGACATCCCTGGTTTCCCTAATTATCATGATGGTGAAGATGTATCTGATTATCTACCGGTCTTTTGGGGAGATGATGATGATGTAGAAACCCGGCATGTCTTTTCTTTTCTTAAAGTTGTGGCTAACTTCAAAGTCTTATATGAAGATAACATAATGGAGATGTTTGTTAGTACATTACAGGGACCTGTTTATCAATGGTATTTTAAAGAGCTTCCAAATAAATGTATTAACTCTCTTTCGAGCCTCCTTAGAATATTTATAAGGCAATGGCATAATAAAGGAGCTAGTATGGAGCACTTGGATAGGATCCTTAGAAGGTACTTTCTCTTGTTCATACCTTGGATTGAGTATCATAAAAAAGACCCCGACTTTCCTCGTATCATCATGACAGAGTATAATAAATATTGGGAGGTGCCTCTAAGTTATATCAATCGTGTTGATCTCCCTATAGCACAGTCTGGCTTTAAAATAGAGATTCAGCATGACCCTATCGAAGAGTTCCATGAAGCACCCTTAACTGAAGATTTTGTTGAAAACCATCCTCTTGTCACCATAGCTGAAAACATTGAAAAAATGGAGTGTTCTCAAATCTACGATGATGCTCACATGTGTGTTTCAGATTTGCCTAAAGAGGAAGCCATTATAGAAGTTGACAAAGAAATTCATGAAGGGTCTTCAATTGAAGTTGTTTTAGAACAGCTTCCTCAATTTGCCATTGAAGATTTGGGATTTCAGGATTACTTTAGTGAAGATGATGATGTTTTTACTTCAAATTCACCTACGGAAGCAACCATTACAGAAGCCTTTAAAGAAACTTGTGATGATTTTTGTATGGTTTATGATGACACTCCTCCTTTTTCTCCGCATAGTGGTGAAGTCTTGGACAACTTTATACCTTGTAATATCTTTCAAACCAAGCCTTCTGAGGATAAGTATTATGAACATGAGGATGGGCATGGCCAGGGTTGTGATGCAATAGACAAAGACTCCCCCTTCATTTACAAGGATGGGCATGATGATTGTTGGATGGATTTAGAAAAACCCATCTTTGATATATCAAGAGAGGGGAGTGTTGATTTTGAGACCTTGGGAAATTTTGATATGGAAGAGGAGCCTGTAGATATTTCTCATGATCAATTAGAGCCATTAATGAGTATTAGTAACGAAGAATTGGATCAACAGTATAACGAAGATTTGGGTAGGATAAAATCAGTGGAATGTCAGTTTCAGCCTTCATCAGCACATTCAGAGGTTCCTTATGATTTGGAGCAGCCTGGGGCTTATACTTTCACAGAAATAAACTATCAGAAGAGCCTTTCAGATCAATATGATGAGGTAGTTGGTCTGCCTTATCATCCCGAGTTTTTTCTCAGCTCTATCCAGTCATGGGTAGAAGAGGCCTGCATGAGGACTTACCATTGGGGGAAGCACTTCAAAGATCTATCATATGCCTATGATCACCAATCCAATCCTCCAATCCAGAATTATCATGCAGGTTTGCATTTTCTAAATAAGGTATCCTTCTTTTGGCTGGTAACCAAACACAAGGTGAAAAGTTTTTATATTGATAAAATGTTAAGATGGTTGCATTGGATTTATCATTTTACTTAGCATTTATTTTGTTATGCTTAGAGTAGGAAAATAAGCTCATCAAGTGAGCATTTACTTTCAACACTTATTTTTCAATACTTTCCTTTTATGTACTTAGAATTTTTTCATTAATCATTTTTTTTAGTTTTTGAATAATGCAACTTATGGTTCATTGGCTTCTTATAAGAACTTGTGCTACTGAAAGGTTTTCTTGTCAAGTTGAGATGTTTTTACAGGTCATAGAAACCGGAGATTCTGGTATTCTCGTATGCTCTCCTTGCCTGAAGACTGGATTGAGCACACGTCCCATAGTCGGAGCCAGATGTTGCCAACTAAGTTGTATTTATTTGGATTATCAAGCGAGCGGGCAGAGTGGAACATGACACATGTTCAATTTTGGTGATTTGATGACCAGCTGGCCTTTTAAAGGGCCCCGTTTTTTTTTTTTTTTTTCCACATGTCCATGGCCCTGCGGGGTTTGTAATAAAACGTGCTAGCATGGTGTTTTGTAAAAGACTCGGTTCCTTAGGACTTTTCGGCCAAGCCATGTATTCCAAGGAGTTTTTTCACCTATCTATTATGTCTTGCATTAGTGCATAGCGTAATTAATTGGTTTTTCTCCTGCTCCTCCAAAGCTGGAATGCCTGGGGAGGCTGACGGGCCTTAGGGAATTATTAGAGTCTATGGGTCAATGTATATGAACATGCTAGGCGTTAATTTTGAGTCATATGGACATGTCTAAGTCCCCCTAGGTTGTTTTTTAATTTTCGGCATGTTTTATTTTTTCCGTAAATTGGGCCATTTTTTAATGGTTCAATTAAAAAAATTTGTAATTGGCCTATCTGGGGCGTCTGGAGGTATTTTTTGCCTTAGGGGTACTCGTTTTCTAACTCAGAGTACCCCCTAAACCCCTAAACCCACTTTTCCTAAGGTTTGGGTGCTTCAATATTTTCCTATGGCCAAAAAACCCAAAAAAGTCAAAAAGTCATGAAAAAATTCAAAAAATGAGAAAAATGACTTAAAAAAATATTTAATTTTTTGAGTGATTAAAGGTCTGATTTATATCAGCACCTTTTGGGGAGCAATTTTGGCTGAAATGTATGACTAGTGGGAAGATCAAAAGGTGGGAATAATTCCCCACATTAGGGAGGGCGCATCTCTTCCTCTCTTGGGCGCATTTATTGAGAAAGTGGCCCACGTTTTGTGCTCATATTGCAGCATGTTTCAAGCTGATTACATGGGCACGATTTGTGCTGGTTTGTGACAGCCCAATGCAAGGGATGTGAAGCTATATCCTCTCCACCATTTGTGCCATGCTTCCCCTCTCTTTGTAATGTCCCTTGTTAGGAATTTTATTAAAATTGCAATTTTCCACTTTTTTCCTTGGTTCGACCTTTGACTAGTTTTGATCTCTAGGTCCCAAATTTGCCCCAAATGATCCCAAATCTTCTGAGAAGGTATATGAATGATATTAGAACATAAATATGTGTTTCAGGGATGCCTTTGTACCTTTAAAACACTTCTGCAAATAATCTTTCAATTCTGGTCAATGTAGGTAACTTTACTAGTGATTTCCCTTTGACTAGTATTGGTCTCTAGGTCTCAAATTGACTCCAAATGCCTTCGAATATTCAAGGAAGGTTTATGAATGATATTAGGAATTGAATATGATGTTCAGGGATAACATATGGCCACCAAAAGACCTCTGCAAACTCTCTTAAGATTCTGGACCAAGTATGCAATTTTACTAGTAATTTGGGGTTCAAATCCCCCTGAGGTAAGTACTGAAAATGGCTTCCCAAATGCCTCCAAACCCACTCAAATTTATGAACAGAGGTATGTAATGTGTTAAGTATGTTATTAAGGTCTCATATGCACCATTAATGGTTTATTACAACTGTTCTCACCCTCTCCCATTCAACTGCAAAAATCCCCAATTCGACCCTTGGGGAAATGGCACTATTTCACCTCCCAATACAACTAAACTGAGTAAAAATGCTTCAAATGCTCAAGTACAGTACATGAAACTTGTAGAAGACATCCATGGCAGTATATTGATCACAAATATATCATATAATCATCCATTCATTCGAAATCATCATCAATACATTGGTTCACAACAAGGTAGTGGGGAAATAGCATTGTTCTTCCATTAAAAATGAGATTTATACATTTCTACTTGGAATTTCGACCTGAAACTTTCTGGAGATGAAGAACAGAGTATTTACTTCATATTACAAAATAAATGGGGCATTAGAAGCTCCCCCAAAGAGTACAATAGCTCACCAAAAACGCCCTCCCTCAAGGATCAAGAATATGCCATCAAAACTGGAAATGGTTGAAGGAGCGAACTGCAATAGAAGAAACCATGAGCTTCCCTGTAGCTTACACCTGCAAATAAAGACTCCATTAAAGCTCCAAATGAAAGGTCTGAATGGCCTTTCCAATTGCCAACTTGGATGGGAATCTTTCACTCTCGAAATTGGCTAAGGCAAGAAACTAGTCATCCACTAGCTCTCCCTCTTCACAAATGCAATTGCAAATTCTACAAATGATCAAAATCCATTCTCATACTTCATTTCTACATTTTATAACCAACATTAGCCTTCTAAGGTTCGAAATCCTCTCAATAGATTCAATAGATTTTCATTTATGAAATATTCCACATTTGCCACTCGTCTCCTAATTCCAACCTTCCATCTTCTCCCAAATTCGATTTTGAGTCTCTTTGGCTTCTCCAACTCCCAAATTCGCCTTCTTTGAGCCTATTTTTGGGGCTGACATGTCATAGTGGTCAGATGTCAGAGGTCAGGTCTGCAATTTGTCATAGTTGTCATAGATGCTCCATCATTGGTGTCATAGGGGCTAGGGAATCTAGCCCAAGTGTCCACAAACTTCCACTTTGACTCTTTATCTTCCATGGAGGTTACCAATCCTTCCCAATTCGACCTAAGATACTCAATGACAGGTGTTATGACTTACCAACTCACCCAAGAGTGTTCACATTCCCATTAATTCGAATTTGCAAAAGAGAGATACCATGTATTATGAAAAATCAAGCTAGTGTGGGTCCCACATCCTCCATATGTCTCCAAAACCATTTGTCACTTAGGATTTCTCTTGAATTTCTTTATTCACTCTATTTATTAAATAATTGAACCCTTCTAATGTCTAAACATCATTTATTATCCCCCTTATTCCAAATCTCAAAGCTTCCACCCCAAACCTAGGAAACTAGTAATTTTCCTCCTTGGCAATTATTTGACCCTTAACATCAATTTTACAAACTTTAATGAATATGGTTAATGTGATTAGGCCATTGTGACCCAATTCCAAATTTGGGACATGACAAATTCTCCCTTCCCAATATTGCTTGTCCTCAAGCAATTTCAAACATGGGTGTTGAAGAACCTGTTTTCTATATAATTCTTTGAAGTTGCCATTGAATTGCCAAACCTTGAGTCTTTGAGTTTCCATGAAGATTTTAGAGAGGAACCACCATGCTTGCTGCTGCACTACTCTGATAAAAATCACTTTATTAAGTGGGAAATCCATCTCCCATACTTCTTGTTTCCCCCAAAAACTTGAAACCAATGAGATAAAAATTATTCCAGGGTCCCATTGCTTGTATTGCACCCCAACAATGAAGAGTGCTCTCCAACCCATACCATCAGATAAGATGATTCTTGGATCCCATTTTCTTGTATGCATTTTTCCAAACATCATGAGTACAAAATATATATCATCAAAGTACATAACTACATAATGAAAATGTACATCAAGGAGGTGCTTCATCAAAGAATCATGAAAGTGCTTGTACCTCCAAGCAAGTAGACCACGATTTTCCAAGTGCATACAAGCTTCAAGTGACCAATCAAATCTGCTCCAATGACATAGGTGAGGATCCCATGTCCTATAATGCTGCTCCAAAAGGATGTGATATGCATCAAAATATTCAACCATGTATTCTTTCATCCAAGAAGTGAATGAAGAATCTCCACTAAAATCTGAACCAAATAATGAGCAGAAAAAACAAGGAGACTTCAAATGACTCAAAGAAGTCTCACCCATACATCCATGAATGTGAGAATCATAAAGATGTAACAAAGTATGTGGCTGCCAACAAAAATGTTCTCCCATCATAAATCTATTCATCCAAGTGTTGGATGAAGTTCCTCTAACATCAAATGAACCCAGTGTTGAGCAATAAAAACCATGAGTATTCAAGTGACTCAAATCCATATCATAGGTGCATCCATGTAGATGTGAATCATCATAAAGTGACAAATTATGCTGCTGCAAATGTGAATAATAATGTGCTCCAACCATGTCATCATAAAAGTTAAATCTAGGAGTTCCATACTCCTCATGTGGCACCATCAAAAAGAACCCTTTCACCCATACTTCATTGAGACTAATACTGCAAAACATGGAATTGTAGGATGTAGGAGAATGTACTAACTCACCCAAATGATCAAAAAGTTCAGGAGTTTCATCATGGGAAGGATCCATGTGGGTAGTATCATGCAGCTCCTTCAAAAGTGTGAACTCTTTGTCATAGTTTGGTTCCAATGTAGAGGAATCATGCTCTTCTTTAAAAATTGCATAACCTTCATCAAGAGGCAATTCAAATTCCTCTTCCACCACATCAAGTGTTTGGATCTCTTCAAGTTCATCTTCAAACACATCAAGAACATTCAAATTTTCACATTTCTCATGATCCACCATGTCATGAGAATCCTCCAAACAATCTACCATTTGACAATCTGAAACATAGGAGGAAAAACAAGTATCTTGCAACTTTTCAAGAAGTTGCTCATTTTGAATTGTGAGCTTATGAATATCCTCATTATTCTTCAAGTATGCATCATGTAACAATTCATTAAGCTCAAACAAATGGTTTCTATCAAAAAGCAAAGACATGAAATTACCTTTGATGTGACACATTGCTCTTTGAATCTTCTCCATGTCTTCAAGGAAGGATGTTTCCTCCAATGAAGTAGCTCTCCAACAAGAATTTGACACCAATGCTTGAGTGTCATGGAGAATGCTGAGGGAATCTTGGATCTTATTTTCATTCATCTTTAAGGACCCTTCAAAAAAATGAGGCTCTTGCAAATGAACCTCCTCATCTTCTTCATTTTTTCTTGGACCAACTTCATGAAGCTCAAGTGGTGATGGGGAAGTTGATCTTGGTTCTTCTTCAACTGCTACAAGGTCTTCATTATCATGCTTAATGAAACTTGGGCTTGCAGCAACACTTTCAAAAGTGATCTCTATGTCACCAACATAGAGGTGTGAGCACCCATCAGTAGGTACTCCTTCATAGTTTAAGCATCCATCAGTAGATGCTCTTTGGTTCATGTCTAAGCTAGAAGGTGTCTCGAAATGATATTCCATATTTTCAATATAATCTTCTTCATGCTCTTGTGATGTCTCTTCATTTTTCTCCTTCAAGCAAGCTGATGCATTTTTCCCCTTGTTTTCCTTAGGATCAGTATATTTGGAATCTCTTCTTGAATAAATCTCAAAAGCTCTCCTCAAGGAAGACATCATTTCATGCACACATATATGATACTCGCTCCAAGGTTCTTTACAAGAAGGGCATAAACCTTTCTTTACTAACTCCACATATTCATGTTTGGGCCTATTTTCAAAAACATGTTCAGCAAAGTACTCAAAAGACATGGCATTTTGTGTATTTTTGCTAAAAGCAAGATATTCTTGATATTTTTGATATTGTTGGGGCAAGGTTTTATATTTTGCTCTCCATCTTTGGAACTCACTCATAGAATTATCCTTGGTCGGTGTGACACACTCATATTCATTAGATTTAAATTCATAAGAATAATCTTCATTTCTCTTGAAATTGTAAGAAGTGTTGCATGATGGCATCTCTTCCTCGTACCATTCACATTCTGCTTCATATTGCTCATAAGCATCTGCATATTCCTCATAAGAATTGTACTCATAGGATTCATCATAATAGTAAGACATGGCTGCCTATTATTCTTGAATGTATGTACCTAATCCACAGGTGCAAGGACCATGCTCTGATACCACTGTAATGTCCCTTGTTAGGAATTTTATTAAAATTGCAATTTTCCACTTTTTTCCTTGGTTCGACCTTTGACTAGTTTTGATCTCTAGGTCCCAAATTTGCCCCAAATGATCCCAAATCTTCTGAGAAGGTATATGAATGATATTAGAACATAAATATGTGTTTCAGGGATGCCTTTGTACCTTTAAAACACTTCTGCAAATACTCTTTCAATTCTGGTCAATGTAGGTAACTTTACTAGTGATTTCCCTTTGACTAGTATTGGTCTCTAGGTCTCAAATTGACTCCAAATGCCTTCGAATATTCAAGGAAGGTTTATGAATGATATTAGGAATTGAATATGATGTTCAGGGATAACATATGGCCACCAAAAGACCTCTGCAAACTCTCTTAAGATTCTGGACCAAGTATGCAATTTTACTAGTAATTTGGGGTTCAAATCCCCCTGAGGTAAGTACTGAAAATGGCTTCCCAAATGCCTCCAAACCCACTCAAATTTATGAACAGAGGTATGTAATGTGTTAAGTATGTTATTAAGGTCTCATATGCACCATTAATGGTTTATTACAACTGTTCTCACCCTCTCCCATTCAACTGCAAAAATCCCCAATTCGACCCTTGGGGAAATGGCACTATTTCACCTCCCAATACAACTAAACTGAGTAAAAATGCTTCAAATGCTCAAGTACAGTACATGAAACTTGTAGAAGACATCCATGGCAGTATATTGATCACAAATATATCATATAATCATCCATTCATTCGAAATCATCATCAATACATTGGTTCACAACAAGGTAGTGGGGAAATGGCATTGTTCTTCCATTAAAAATGAGATTTATACATTTCTACTTGGAATTTCGACCTGAAACTTTCTGGAGATGAAGAACAGAGTATTTACTTCATATTACAAAAGAAATTGGGCATTAGAAGCTCCCCCAAAGAGTACAATAGCTCACCAAAAACGCCCTCCCTCAAGGATCAAGAATATGCCATCAAAACTGGAAATGGTTGAAGGAGCGAACTGCAATAGAAGAAACCATGAGCTGCCCTGTAGCTTACACCTGCAAATAAAGACTCCATTAAAGCTCCAAATGAAAGGTCTGAATGGCCTTTCCAATTGCCAACTTGGATAGGAATCTTTCACCCTCGAAATTGGCTAAGGCAAGAAACTAGTCATCCACTACCTCTCCCTCTTCACAAATGCAATTGCAAATTCTACAAATGATCAAAAGCCATTCTCATACTTCATTTCTACATTTTATAACCAACATTAGCCTTCTAAGGTTCGAAATCCTCTCAATAGATTCAATAGATTTTCATTTATGAAATATTCCACATTTGCCACTCGTCTCCTAGTTCCAACCTTCCATCTTCTCCCAAATTCGATTTTGAGTCTCTTTGGCTTCTCCAACTCCCAAATTCGCCTTCTTTGAGCCTATTTTTGGGGCTGACATGTCATAGTGGTCAGATGTCAGAGGTCAGGTCTGCAATTTGTCATAGTTGTCATAGATGCTCCATCATTGGTGTCATAGGGGCTAGGGAATCTAGCCCAAGTGTCCACAAACTTCCACTTTGACTCTTTATCTTCCATGGAGGTTACCAATCCTTCCCAATTCGACCTAAGATACTCAATGACATGTGTTATGACTTACCAACTCACCCAAGAGTGTTCACATTCCCATTAATTCGAATTTGCAAAAGAGAGATACCATGTATTATGAAAAATCAAGCTAGTGTGGGTCTCACATCCTCCATATGTCTCCAAAACCATTTGTCACTTAGGATTTCTCTTGAATTTCTTTATTCACTCTATTTATTAAATAATTGAACCCTTCTAATGTCTAAACATCATTTATTATCCCCCTTATTCCAAATCTCAAAGCTTCCACCCCAAACCTAGGAAACTAGTAATTTTCCTCCTTGGCAATTATTTGACCCTTAACATCAATTTTACAAACTCTAATGAATATGGTTAATGTGATTAGGCCATTGTGACCCAATTCCAAATTTGGGACATGACACTCTCTTTAGGCAAGTGCGCCCTTCCTTCCTTAGCCATTTCTCTATAAATTGAAGTGCCCTTTCTCATTGTTAGGGAGTGAGAATTGGAGCAGCTGACTTATCGTTGTAATACTCATATCATTTTGAATTTGAATAAAGAAGACTTTGGAGGTCAAGTTTGTGGTGTTGTTGTGTGAGTGGATGAACCATCTTTGGCTTGTCTAATGGAGGTAACCTGTGCATAAGCTTTGATATTTTATTGCATCTATTGTACTCATTGGAAAGATTGGTAACAATTTATGAGATAAGTTAATTCAATTTGTTTATTGTCTTAGCTTATTGATATATGTTTATTAAGAGATCATGTTTGTATGTTTTCATTTGTTTATGAGTATGCAGCACTGATTTCTTTTGAATATATGTCTACACTTGATCCTTGTTTGCAAAGTGTGTGATGTGCAGGTTATCTCAACTGGAAGTAGGTGGATCTTGTTTGTTTCCTCCCTTCTAATTTTGTTTGCAGATGCAGTCCCTTGGAATATCACAAACACAACCTTCAAAGCTTCGGATTTCAACCAAGATTTGCTTCATCTCTCTCTCAACTTAATTCAAAATCAAAATTTTCTGGTTACTGGTTACTGGTTACTTGTATTTGAAATTTTTCTGATTCATATGCTCATATTGTATTTCAAATAGATCAGAAATATTTTCATAAAGGGTTGGTTTAGACAGTCACAAAGCTTATATATTTAACTGTTAGACTTTCCTTCATTTAGCATCTACTTTTCAAAAGGCTTGCAAGTAAAATCGTCATATCTCTTTTAAGTCTTGTTGGGTAGTTGTAGTGCTGATATAAAAGATATATTTGGCTGTCCTAGAGCTTGAAATTTGCAGCCATTAAAGGCTAGCAGAGATCCCAGGTAGACAAGCCCCATAGCTTGTTTTACTTGGTTATTTTTAGTCATTTTTACTTAGTTTTAAACTTAGAAAATTTTGGGTTTTTTAGGAGGTGTTCCAAAGACACTCTTAAAGTGTTTTTGGGCATCTTATACTAATTATTGCTTGCTGGTTTGCAGCAAAAGATGAACAGGTAGGAGGAAGTGCTGGCGAAATTTCGAGCATCCAGGCGATCCGGAGGACAAATTTCCATATTTCTCAAAACCGGTCATATTTTTTCTATAAATCTTGTAAGCCACCAAGTCACATTAAGTAGACTGGGGCACTTCTCGAAATCATTGTAAACATTTTAAACGAGAGCAAGTGGGCTAGCCAACGCCCATACCCCATCCCCCCAGGGGTGGCCTGTGTCGTCTCATTTTCATGGCGTGAATGTTAGAGTAGTTTATTTCTTTGTTTTCCGGCATTAAATAAAATCAAATAGGATTAAAATAAACCTTGTTGGTCCGTTCCACTGGCGGGCCACAAGTTCACTCACAACCTAGTTTTTTCACATTTTTTACAAACTCATAACGCCCCCCCCTTGCTTTCCCGAAGTAGGGTTTATGTATGAGGGCTTGCCCGAAATACGTGCCTGAAAAGAGACTCCTGGGGTTTTAATAAAGATAAAATTTGTGTTCTTAAAATTTTTTATTAAAAATACCAAGGTCTTCTCCCGTATGCTCTGTGGCCAACTTGCAGCTCTGTCTGATCCAGTTGGTACACACCAGAAAGGAGTGGATGACTAGTAATAGGACTTAACACCACCCAATAAAAAATCCTTTTTGTGAAAATCCGGCACAACACGCAATTTGTTGTCGTGGGCAAATTTCCCAGAAGGCTTGGGATAACACTGGATAGCGACCTCTTGGAAACCGTTAGGCTTGCCCTCGTTGGTATAGCATCTGAATACCTCCTCGAGACTCCGATTCAGCCCAAAGCCTGAGAGGGAAGCCACGCTTCAGATTTCCGGACATGTTCCCCCGTACCTTGCGTATATCGGGAACCCACCTGCCTTAATAAAAAGATCACCATCACATAATTTTTTTAAAATAAACCAAGAACATTCCACAACATTTACCTTTTCTCTTTTATGCATTTGTTATTTGACTCCATAATAAGGCACTGGTCTTGTTGCAAAGTTCATTTTATATTGTTGACTAGTATGCAGTTAAATGATGATTATTCTAAATGGGAGTAAATGATAAATGATGTTTTTATTTGACAAATGAATGTAGTGTTTATTCTTGGTTGCCAAAATTATTTTCCTAACTCCTAGGTTAGAGGCTTTAGTTTCTTTTATTTTTTAGGGTCCACCCCCCTTGGCTTCGCTAGGAAAGCCTAGACGGAGGAGTCGAGTCCTAAGTGACAGCACTTGACTTTGACTTGTCCCCAAGGCCACACCAGCAGCTTGAAGACTTCTGCTGCGTTTTCCCAGGTGTGGAACCAGGCGGCAACAGGCCCTATGGTACCTTCTAGGGACTTACTCTTTACTATGCCTGGTTAACTGACCAGGAACCCTAGTTAACTGACTAGGGTACCATTCTCTCTAAGAATCAGTCTCACAACTGCACTAACTTTAACACATCAACCTTGATTCATCCCCATAATCTACATCTCAAGGACATGCACTTTGTGCTTCTGGTTTTTCCTTTAATGCATCTCCTTCTTCTTTGAATGAGTGGCTCATTGATTTTGGAGCATATTATCATATGGCTAAGGATAAAGCCATATTTTCTACTATAATGAAGGTAACACCAAACAAATATTTGTTAGTGATGATAGATCTCTTATTGTTGTAGGATCTGAAATAGTTATGGTAGATAATGGTCAGTTTAATGATGTACTATGTGTTCCAAGAATTTCTTGCAATTTGTTGTCAATCTATCAAATCATTCATTCTAGTGAAGGTAAGAATGTAAGATTTACACCTCACCAAGTTCTAATCAAGAATTTCAAAAATCCTAAACATGTCCTTGCCACTAGAATTATTGATGATATTACCAAGTTGTACAAATTTAACAACTTTGGGTCATCACATTTTCCCTAATTTTTGTTGCTCATAGCAATGACTTGAGCAAATTTTGGCATGAGCGATTTGGTCACTTAAATTATCACTCATTGCAACAACTATGTAACGAAAAATATGGTGACAGGTCTTCTAATGGTATCTTGCAGAGATGGTGTTTGTTCTAGTTGTGTACTCGAAAAACATCATCAATATAGTTTGACAAACATGCCTCTTAGCATGCCTCGTTCCCCTTGCAACTTGTACATAGTGACTTGTGTGGTCCTCTTCCTTCTGCTTCATTTTTCAGGTTTCAAATATTTATTAACTTTAATTGATGATTACTCCAAATGCACTTGGGTTTATTTCCTAAAACTCAAAAGCGAAGTATTTGACATGTTCTTGGCCTACAAGGCCCTTGTTGAAAAACAATCTGGTCATCAAATTTTTAAGTTAAGATCTGATAATGGGGGAGAATATGTTAACAACAAGTTCAGTTCTTTCTGTACTGCACAGGGCATCCAAAAACAACACATTGTTCCATATACACCACAACAAAATGGCATAATTGAAAGGAAGAATCGCACCTTAAAGAAATGATTAATTATATGCTCCAAGTTAAGGAGTTAAGTCTTCAATTTTGGGTTGAAGCCATAAATTGTGCAAGTTACATAGTTAATTGCACCCCCACTAAAGCTTTACAAGATATCAAACCGGAAGAAGCATGGAGTAAAACTAAACCAAGTGTAAATCACTTCTATGTGTTTGGTGGTGAAGTGTGGACTCATATTCCTGATGAAAAACGGAAACATTGCAGCCTAAAAGTGAAAAGTCCATATTCGTTGGATACTGTGAAGATGTAAAAAGTTATAGAATTCTTCAACCACATTCTCATGATATAATTAATATAAGAGATATTAAATTTGATGAATTCTCACGGCATGCGAGCCTAGTTCATCGTTTTTTCCATTGGTGGCCTGCAAGCCATCTTTAGCGCTTGTGTATTTTTCTATTCCCAACTTCCTTGACAGTGTCCCTACTCCAGCTTGTAATGATGATAGTGAGGATGAAAATCCACCTCCACCTGCTCATTTTCTTCCAGTTGCACTAGTACAATCACTTCATCGATGGGCTCGTTCAACATGTCAAACAACGGGTGATCTTGCTAGTGGTCCCAGAGATCAACACAGAACACATTCTCAGTTCCAAGGAGTCACTTCTCTTTTGGCTCAAGTTTCAAAGAATCATGATCCAGAGACATTTGCAGAAGCTTCAGGGAATCCAGATTGGGGTGTAGCTATTGATGAAGAATAGTGTTCCTTACTGGCGAACAATACTTGGGATCTTGTACCTCTTCTGAAAGGAAGAAAACTTGTCAAGTAAATGAGTCTACAGACCTCAGTATGCATCTGATGGAAGTGTTGAAAGACTAAAGGCAAGGTTGGTTGCCAAAGGATTTTCCCAATATGAAAGAATTGACTACAATGAAACCTTTGCCCCTGTAGCCAAAATGAACTCCATTGGCCTTGTTCTTGCCCTTGTTGCCTAAACATAAATGGGAGGTCCATCAAATGGATGTCAAATTCGCCTTCTAACATGGGGATTTGCAGGAAGAGATTTGCATGGAACAACCTCATGGATATGCTCAAAATGACTCTAGCCTTGTTTGTCAACTTAAAAAATCCTTATATGGCCTTACGCAAGCTCCTCGAGCTTGTTATGTCAAAATTGATAGCCTTCTCCTTGACACTAGTTTTTCTAGATGCCATTCTGACCCCAATGTCTATACCAAGAAAGTGGGAAACCATCTCACCATCCTTGTCATTTATGTGAATGACCTTATTCTTACTTATAACGACCATAAACTTTTAACTCATGTGAAATCCATCATTAAGAAGAGCTTTGAAATGACAGAGTTCGGAAATTTACATTATTCTCTTGGCCTCCAAGTCTTGCAAACCAAAGAATGAATAATTATTTCTCACTCTAAATATGCTTGTGACCTTCGCCGCTTTCACATGGAAGATTATAAACTAGCCCCATATTCCTTCCAGTCTAAAGTCAAACTTTTCTGCCACTTGCACTTCGCCCAAAGTAGATGCCACCTTGCATAGTCAACTTGTTGATAGTCTCTTATACTTGACTCGTACTTGTCTTAATATTTCCTTTGTCGTTGGCCTTGTTTCCCTCTATACGCAAACACCCCATGAAAGCCATTGGAAAGCAACAAAAATGATACTTCGATATATTCAAGGTATAGTTTAGTTTGGGATTCATTGTAGTTCAGGGAGGACTCCTTTGTTGGTTAGTTTCACTGATTCAGATTGGGTCGGCGATCCTGATGATCAGAAGTCTACTGCGGGATATGTTTTCAGTCTTGGTTCCGAACCTGTAACTTGGGCTTGTAAGAAACAACAAGCTCTTGCTCTTTCTTCATGAGAAGCAAAGTATCGAGCCACAATTAATGCCAGTCAAGAAGCTTTGTGGCTTTGACGGATCATTTCAAAGTTTAGATTTGAGCAGCAACATCCGACTACCCTTTGGTGCGACAATCAAAGTGCCATCAAGCTCGCCAAAGATCCAATTCAACATCAACGCAACAAACACATTGAGCTACATATGCACTTCATCAAAAAGCTTGTTCATTATCGCATTCTCAAAGTGCTCTTTTGCTCCACAAATGATCAAGTTGCAGACATCTTCACAAAGTCTCTTACAGAAGCGAAGTTTTCCAAACTTTGATCTATGTTAGGAATTCAAGAATTTGTCATAAGGGAGGATAGGATCTAATGCCTCCTTCATTCTCCTAGTGCCACTTTTGTAAATCCTTCAACCCTATCTCAAGTTCTTATTAAAGGGAGGTGTTAGGATATTTAGACACTTAGGAGTTGATTAAGATCAACTTGTTATAATATATTTGTTGGGTAAAATGTGTTTCTTTAGTATGCATTTGTACATATGTAATCCATTGATCACGAATTGTTCTTGGCATAGAGTGATCCGAGTATTCATCTTCTCATCGATCTTAATGACCGTTGATTCATGGGTTAACTTGGTCTGTGATCTCTATTTAAATTTTGAAGAGCATGGAGGGTTATCTGCTAATTGATCGATTATGAGAAACTCATTTGTAATATTTTTTTATTTTGCATAATAATATTGCCTCAAGTAGTTATTTGGCTGGGGCCGTGGAGTGTTTCCCTCTTTGAGGGTTTAAACGACATAAAAATATTGGTGAATTTTGATATGTGATCTGTTTGTGTGAGCGGTTGCTCAAGTTGTTCGATCTTTTGGAAGTATCATTTGATGGTCAAACAATCTATCCCAAAATTGAAGGTAGAATCAGTGTCTTTTCAAGGTTTTAATGTGAATTTTGTTTCAAAAAAGACAACCACCTATTATGGAAGTGCAATGCTTTGTTAAGGTGTTATCTCTATTTTGGCAACTTTCTTTCACTTCTTCCACCTGCATGTGCAATGACTTGTAGTTAAACTATGGAGGCTACATCAAAGGTGATTTTGGTAGGAAAGCAAGCTTTAAACAAGAATATCTTGCATTTACAAAGAGTACTTTACCAGCAAACTGATTTGGGATCATTTCAAAACATTTCAACTTTCATTTTTTCTTGAGACAGGACTAGTATCATTTTTTTACCTCCAATTCTTGTGAATTGTTATTAACAACCACGATCTGTTTAATTTATGATTGACTACCTATAGTGAATTTTTATATAAACCATCATTTTATGAAGGCTATATTCACCACAACCAGTTTATGATTAGGATTAAGCTTTGTTATCATGCCTAGCACTTGAGAGATGGATTGCATTAACTCAATACAATGTCTCATGAAACTCAAATATGAGGTTTGTCAAGGATTAACACTAGTTGTCACATGTCCAAAATAGAACTACGATCTTTAAGAAATTAGATGCCACAATAGTTGTGGAATTAGACCTAGATGTCTTAATCTTTATGTACATGTGTAGTGATTTCTAAGGTATATATATTGCATTTTTCAAAATAAAAATGTTCCTCGTAGAAGGCTGGCAAGTCTAGTTGCAACATACACAATAGAATTTGCCTAAATCATGTTAAAATATCATTTGCACTAGATGTAGGCAACTAGAATCACATATTTCTTGAGTAGCAATCTTTTTCCCTCGCTTTTGAGAAAACAATGTAGAAGAATTCAATGATGAGATATTGTAATGTCCAACTATTATTTATCATGCACAAACTTGGAAGCTATTGTTAGATTCCCTCCATTTGTATGTAATTGTTGCATTGCCTTAATAGTATTTCAAATTAGGGATGAGGACCTATCAAACAAATAGGAAATCAAAGTAGAACCAAATCATCAATTAGGCAAGTAATGTAGACATCAAATCAATCCAAAACAACAAAAGTTTGGCTGAAGCTTAAATTTACCACTTCTAGCTAAGAATCTAATCAAAGACAGGCATGCAAGTTGAAACATGACATCATGATTAACCATGATTATAATTCGTTGGCAAGGTCAACAACCACTATTATAAAACTAGAGAAGGGGGAAGGAATTGAATGGGGAAGGGGATTTAAGAAATCAATGAGGGGCAAAGGCTTGGGGAAATCCATAATGACCTTTCACCTGAATCTCATAAATCATGCAGTTTTATGGGCTTACTTGTAAACAGCAATGAATAAGTACCTGAATCATGCAACCATGATACTAGTTGGAAAGATGACAGCAAGCTTGTAGTACCAGCTAGGGTTTCCTCAACTAACTCGATAATTACCACCAAATTATTGGAAATAACTTAGCAAGACCATAACAATCTCTTCTTTTTTTCTGTTTGGGAAACTCGTGATTTCTTCACACATTTCCAATAGGGGTGTATACAAAAGAACCAATATTTGCAATGTCCATCAGTGGAAGTCCAAAAGGTGATTAACTTCTAGGCATACTTTTCAATCTTCAATCTTTAAATTACCCATTCAAAAGAAACGTTATTTGCATCTCCCCATCAATGGAAGTCTAAAGGTGATCAAGTTTTAGGCATGCTTCTCAGCCTACACACACACACATATTGTCTGTTGGGTTGTGGTCTAGTAGCAACTTGGAGTAGCTCTCATCACAATGAGCCAAGTTCAAACAGGGGCAGACATGCTCCACCCCTATATATATATATATATATATAAACATTGTCCATTGGGTTGTGGTCTAGTGGCAACTTGGAGTAGCTCTCGTCACAATGAGCCAAGTTCAAACAAGGAGCAGGCATGCTCCATCCCCAAATGCTTCTTGTTGTTTCATTGTTGTAGCAGTGAAGCTGCATTCAGTCTGACCGCCTACCCACCCTTGATGTAATAGTGTGTCAGCTTATAACGGCAACCTCTCCTCAATTGCAAATAATAGAGGAGAGCCCTCATTGTTTCCTTAGAATATATATATCAACAAATAGGCAACAGAGCTGTTTGGCATTAATGCAAGAGAGGAACAGTTATTATGAGGTGGAAAATGACCCAAAATACAGCTGAATTACTCTAGGCAATAAATCCATTACTCGGGGTTTTCTGCTGTATCTAAATGTAACACAGAAGTGATAAACTGAAATTTCAATATACATCTTTGATGGTAACTAGGACATATAAGTCAAAAAAACTCATAGAGCATTAAAGGAACCTTCACCCTAACAATTTTGGCATGACTGATTCAATAAAGGTCAGAAATTTTGTTCACATCATAGTCTACTTAGTGAAAGTTTCCTCCAGTCTATCAATTGTGGCAGCAACTCTACTTTTCTTGACATTCTCACTGTCTTCCACATTCGGTGGCATAGAAGCAATCCTTTCTTTTGCACTCTCAACAAGTCTAACTTGAACCCAACCTATGCAACATATGTCACAGACGGACAAATAACATCAGGACATCAGAAAAGATTCAAACAAATCAAACAAGTAAAAAATACCAATATAAAAATGTCAAATGTATTTGTAACCTAATATCACATGACTAATGCCCAGTCAGAGACATATTTCATGTTACAGTTTTTACTTGTAAAAATTCCTCATTATTGCTGGCAAGTGAAATCACACAAAATAGGATATAATAGTTACCGAGTGGCAGGCCTACTGCTGCACCTAGAACTGAACCCGCCAGCACATTTCTAGCACGCCAGCGTAGGGATCCAGGCACTGACCAAGAGAAGTAATCAGTCATAACTATAGCTCTGTGTAAACTGAAACAGACAAGATGATTAATTCACCCAAAAAGTATTTTGTTAGTGGCAAAGCATGAATGCTCTCAAAATGCAGAAAGCACCTCCATCCAAAATTCCAAAAGGATGACACTTTTAAATTTCAGAAGGATGAGACTGATAAATTCTTCTTAAGGTGAAATGTATATCTCTAAACACTCAGATTCTTACATAGGAGTCCAAATGCTGCGGCAGTTGCAGAACCAGCTCCGGCAATATTAAATGCATCATGGACACCTCGTCTTTCTGCAAGAAGATGCTGCAGACCACTAAAACATGCAGTAAATAAGCCAAGCTTTGCCCCTCCTAAAATAGAGCCACGTGCGACTCTTATGAACCTCTTCTCCAAGGCATCCCTCATTACTCTGTACTGTTCTCTCTTGTCAGGTGTGCTTCCAAGTTTTAACATTACCTCTGCATCCTTGCTCTGTCATTCACATTAAAAGATGAAAAGTATTGCTACAATCAACAATGCATGAAATAAGAGCATGAATGGTTTTTACAAAAGGAAAACAAATCTGCAAAAATAGCAGCTAACTAAATATGACACTTACGCTGAAAGGCAGATTAAGAAAGAGACCACCCCACTAAGGTCCATCACCCAGATCAGTACCTCAGGGGGTTGCAGAATTATGTTGAGGCTGCTAAGGGAAATAAGGGAATATTGATGCATGACATGGTTATCATCATAAATGATTATATCATTCTCACTTAATAATTCTGGGCATTTCATCATACAATGTTGCCAAACTTGTTGCTTATTCAGGATCTAGTGACTAGGCCCGTGCACTGGATTAACAATTGATTGGCTTGTTATGAAGGAAGACTCAATTTGGATAATTGGAAATTTTGATATCAGAGCCTGCAGGAATATGTAGAGAAGAGCAAAAGTTGTATCTCAAAGGTTTCATCTGCCACTATTTGCACATAAGAAGGAAGTGTAATAATATCACAGACAATATGGAAAAACAGGGGGCTCAGTTTAGACTAGGCAACTACAAGTTAGAATGTTCAGGATGAAACTATAGAGGAGTTATCAGTAGAACAGTAGAACCAACAGAAATACTGGGTGGTCACTACTTGTAGTCCCGTCAATTATCGGCTGTCTTTGAAGGCAAGGCCACTGAAGGCTGTATCCCTTCCATTAAATTGTACATCAATATTGGCAGTATCACTATCGTTTATTTGCATGGAGAGGGAGCAATGAGAGGCGGCTCTATTAGGGTCACTTTTTGTTGTCATGCATCTTATTCTGCCAGGGGATTCCCTCTAAATTGTGGATCTAGCAAGACATGAAGATAGAGCCAGGTAAGAACTGGAGTTAATTTTGCAGGCAGAGAGGATGAAATTCAAGTTGCATAAAGGAAGAGGATGGTGGGTGCTAGACCAAGATCAAACATCGAGATGGAAAACCCCAGGAGATCCCAAACCAGGAGACTGTCTTTTAATGCTGGGAAAGGATATCAGTGAAGAAAATGGTCTATTTTGAGTGGAGCTGCAGACGATATTCAAAAAATGTATATGACAGTAACGGATTTACTTTGGAATACACATGCAACTGGGGATCACTTTCATGATTTCTTGAAAGTCCTGCTGGATGCAAAAGAACACATAACCAGAAACAAAAGCTTCTCAAACAAAAACGAAAGCATCTAGCGAGGCTAAAGCATAAATTGGAAACATGGAATCCAAAGAACTAATGACTATGCACGGGGTCAAGACAATTAGGGATAAACATTTGGCTATCGACATGGATTTCATTTATCTAGTTCAGCAGATTTTAGGAATTTCAAGGATCTAAGAATTGGGGTTTCTGTAGCTGTTGGTGTTTGGTTGGTTCCAAGGTCCTTGATTTTTTAAGGTACTCAAAGGATCTGTTTTGTGTTGGAGATATCTGGGTTGACAGGCACTTTAGTATAGGCCCAAGGATTTCTGTTATTCGCCCTGCAAAGGGCTTATGTAAATGCTCTGTATCTTAATAGAATATTATTTTTTCCTTAAAGAAACTATGATAGCAATCAAGGGTTTAATCAAATGAGGATGGTTACTATCCTGATAAGATTTTATTGCAATGAAAAATAGCAGAGCAATGCAAACTATGACAGTGCATTCATAATAATCAAACCTGTTAGATCTCTTTCTCAGATGAAGGTAAGTTAAAATCACGTATACAGGCTGCTGAGTGGAAATAGTGTCCACATTTCTATAAACACAGT
This sequence comes from Larix kaempferi, assembly GCA_027924585.1. Classification (NCBI taxonomy): domain Eukaryota; kingdom Viridiplantae; phylum Streptophyta; class Pinopsida; order Pinales; family Pinaceae; genus Larix; species Larix kaempferi. The sequence goes on along the minus strand of BSBM01000397.1, from coordinate 3,018,470 downwards.
AGGAAACATAAAATATAGATCGATGTGTCAATAAGCATTGTCAACATTATAGTCTTTCTCCACAGCAACAAATTAGAGACAACCAAAGACATAAGCCTTCTGCTGAGTCAAATTTTCTAACACATGGTACACAGATTCTGCACTCTGTAAACTTTCTACAGGAAACTAAAACAGTCTGAAATAAACACTACTCACAACAGCAATCTGTAAATTACGCTAAAATCTATGAATACACACAGAGAATATAGCAATAACTTAATTAGGTCAGTGTCAACACCTGCCACTGCTTTTATTAATTCTGAACATGACAAAATCTTCCACAGGAAAATTCTCCTAAACTGCTAGCTGCTAGACTTGAGACTTAATCAATGAATCCATACCTCTGCCCTCTACCTTATAGATCTGAGAAGGGCATAATTGAGTTTACAAAATAGGTTTGCATATGACTCAAACTCAGAAATAGAATTTGCTTTATCCCAAGTCAAACTCAAAAATAGAATTTACAGAAAGATAAACCAAACTGAATATTTAACTCACAGGCACATGAATGTCTCTAAGGTTAGCTGGTGGTGATGCATGCCTTATCTAAGGCTAGCTCACAGGTGCATGTATGCATGCGCCCTCTCCCTTTATAAAGCAAGAGTGATGCGTCTCCTCCTTGAGAACTGTGATGCACCCTCTCTAGCTTCTGTGGTGCTGCTGAACAGGTGCCCAGATCTGCTGCTATAGAAGACTGTCTGAGGTACACTTCACTAACACTCACTCTTCTCGAGAAAAGTGTTTTCCACCACACCAAGCTGCGGTCTAAACATCTCAAATTTCCCTTTTGCAACTGGCTTAGGCAAGATATCAGCAACTTGCTGGTCAGTTGGAATTTATTGTAGAACCACAGCTCACTTCTGAACCCTATCTCTGATGAAGTGGTACCTGATCTCAATATGCTTGGATCAATCATGAACTACTGGATTTTCAGGGAGTTTGATACAACTCTAATTGTCACTGCAAATCGCAGTAGCATCCAAAGTCTGATTTGTCAGCTCTGCTAGTAACTTGTGAAGCCAAATGGCTTCACAACTAGCAAAACTGGCTACCATACATTCTACCTCTATTGAATTGAGTGGTTCATAAGTTTGTTTCCTACTGAACCAAGAAACCATACCTGAACCTAAACTGAAGTAAAACCCTGAAATGCTCCTATCACTAGCACTACTTGCCCAATCAGAATCTGAAAAACCTTGCAGCACCACCTCTCCATCACCAACATACTTTAGTCCAAAACGCACTGTGCCCTTAAGTACCAAAGCACATGTTCTATAGCAATCCAATGAACCTGCCTAGGCTACACCATGTACTGACTCAAGGTGTTGACTACAAAACAAATGTCAAGCCTGGTATTTACCCAATACATGAGGGAACCTATCAACAATATGTACACAAATGGATCAATCAAATCAGAATTAGAATCAACAAAGGACTTCAGATTTGCTACCATAGGAGTCGCCAAGGGCTTGCAGTCCATCATCTGAAATCTCTTCAAATCTCAATTGCATACTTACCTTTGTAAATTTTCCTTTAAAATCCAACTAGGGTAAAATGCATGCACAAATTAATTGCAACCAAATAACCACACATGGATTTTTTCACTTCATAAACAATTGCAGCGGAATTAAAAACTCTGAGAGATATACCAATCAATCACACCAATAGAAATAACACAATATCTTTCGGGTATAAACCCCCGGAAAAACCCAAGATGGGAAAACTGGTGCAACAGTAGGAGAAGTATTTTATTCAGAAAATATGGAGCTCTTTTACAAATCAGAAAATCAATTTCCAGCCAACAATGGCGAAACTGAAACACACATAAATGCTGAAAAAAAAACCTGACTGAGTAGCATGGATCCCAAGGCAGTTTGTTGCTGCAGTTGTACAGCCTGTACGATCTGCTGTACGGATTCGTACGGACTGTACGGATTGTTGTACGGACTGCCTGCTGGGTGGGTGCCTCTGCCCTGTCGCTGCTTCTCTCTCTTCCTTCCACGTTGCCCTTCTTTGCTTTGCTGCTCCTTCATTTTCTTCTCCAAAAACTTCTCTCTCACGAATCTGCTCTCTCTCAATCTCTCAATCTCAACCAATTGACCTTTCTTTTATAACTCAATGCTAAGCGAATAACCTAATCTCACTATGGATCAATGGATGAGATCCTCCGGTGAAATCAATGGCCAAGATTAGATCTTGCCATTCACTTTAATTTTTCGCTCATACTTTATAAAAAGTAATTTCATTAAGTCAATAATTAATTAGATCACTTTAATTAATTTCCCAAAGTACACTTAGGAAAAAATAATTAAATACATTTTTATTGGTTTACTCAATTTCCATCTTCTGCATGCAAAGACACATGCATGCAGGAAGACCTTCCTCAGTTGTCATAATCTAACACTCCCTCTCAACGAGGAAGGGATTCGGTAACAACCCCAACTTGTCTCTGAACTTCACAAACTTGAGTTTGCAAAGTGCCTTGGTGAATATGTCTGCCACCTGCTCATCTGTCTGAATGTACTCCAACCGAATGGTTCCTCTCTGAACATAATCTCTGAGGAAGTGATACCGGATGTCAATGTGCTTGCTCCTGTCATGGAACACTGGATTCACAGAAAGGTTGATACCACTCTGATTATCACAGTGAACTATAGTAGTCTATATCTCACTCTCGAACAATCCTGAGAGCAACTTCCTCAGCCACATCCCCTCACATGCAGCCATGCTGGCTGCCATGTACTCAGCCTCCACTGAGCTCAATGCAACTGACTTCTGCTTCCTACTGAACCAAGAGACAACTCCTGACCAAAAGTTGAAGCAACAACCTGAAGTGCTCTTCCGATCCTCTACACATCCTGCCCAACCAGCATCTGTAAACCCTGCCAACTGAATACTCCCACTGCGCTCATAAACCAGCCCATACTCCACTGTACCTCTGATGTAGCGAAGTATATGCTTCGCAGTTGTCCAATGTACTCTTTGAGGGTTCACCATAAACTGACTCAAAGAGTTGACTGCAAAACTGATGTATGGTCGAGTGTTGACCAGATACATAAGCGACCCGATAAGCTGCCTATACAGAGTAGGATCAAACTCCTCTGATCCTGATGCATCAATCTTCCTCCAGTTGGAAACTAGAGGTATAGCCATAGACTTGCAATCCTCCATCTTGAATCTCTTCAAGATCTCCACTGCATACTTCCCCTATCCAATGAAGAAGCACCCATCTCTCTGCCAAACCTCCAAACCCAAGAAGTAATGCATCAACCCAAGGTCTTTCATCTCAAACTCTACTGCAAGATTGGACTTGCAGTCCCTGATCAGCTCCTCATATCCTATAAGAAACAGATCATCCACATATAGAACCAGTATGAGAGGTACCTCACCTGCCAAGAAGTACAGGTTATGGTCTGCCTCACTCCGTTGGAATCCCATCTCTCGTAGATAGATGTCAATCCTCGAGTACCATGCTCGAGGTGCCTGCTTGAGACCGTAAAGAGCTATGTGCAACCTGCATACATGCGACTCTCTACTCTCTGTCTCGAACCCCTCTAGCTGCTCAATATAAACCTCTTCCTCAATCACTCCATTGAGGAAGGCTATCTTCACGTCCATCTGATGAACACGCCAACCCATCTCTGCTGCCAATGATAGGATAGTCTGAATAGAAGAATACCTAGCGACGGGAGCGAAGGTTTCCTCATAATCAATACCCTCCTTCTGTGAATACCCCTTCGCCATGAAGCGTGCCTTGTACTTCTCCACACTTCCGCCCGCTGCATGCTTTACCTTGTAGATCCATCTAGAACCCACCACCTTCTTACCCTGTGGTCTCTGAACAACCTCCCATACCTGATTCTTCATGATTGAGTCATACTCCTCAACCATGGCCTCTTGCCACACATCATGTTGTGCAGCCTCCTCAAAACTAGAAGGTTCAGAGTCAATCAACTCTGTCATCAGTGCCATATAACTCAGTCTATCTGGTGGTACGCTCCGTCTGAAAGTTCTTTGTGGAAGACTCACCTGCCTAGAATCCTGAACAGTGGCCCTATACCACTTAGGCCATGGCCTAGTGTCTGCCTGCTACGGCTGCTGGATATTCTCCTCCTGCTGCTGCTCATCCTCCCCATCCAAGATGGGACGATCTTGTTCACCTGACTCCCTCTAACTGTCAGAGCCTGTGCTCTGTGTCTATACCTGTACCTGTGACTCCTCCAACTTGACTCCCTCTGAGTCATCAGCTGGCTTCTCTTGCGCTGGTAAGTCCATAGATCTTCTCAAGGCTTTGTCCTCGTCAAACTAGACATCCCTGCTCACAATGATCCTCTTGCGAGCTGGGATATATACTCTATAAGCCTTGGAAGTCTCACTATACCCAACTAGAATCCCCTTCTCACCAGAAGGATCCAGCTTCTTCCTAGTGTCAGCATGAATGTGACAATAGCAGATACTCCCAAATATACGCAAATGACTCACATCTGGCCTAGTACCTGTAAATACCTCCTCAGGTGTCTTCCTCCCCAATGCAGTGTGGGGACACCTGTTCTGGACATATACTGCAGTCCGAAATGCCTCGACCCATAGGAATAGTGGTAATCCCTGATCAAATATCATGGCCTTGGCTACACTCACCAGTGTCCTGTTCTTCCTCTCCGCCACCCCATTCTGCTGCGGGGTATGAGGAACGGTGTGTTCCTTCTTGATCCCCTCCGATGCACAGTACTCCACAAACTCTCTGCTGGTGTACTCACCACCGTTGTCTGTCCTCAATATCCGGATCTTCTTCCCTGTTTGGTTCTCCACGAGAGTCTTGAACTCTCGGAACCGATCGAAGACCTCTGACTTGGCCTTCAGAAAATAGATCCAGGTTTTCCTGGAGTAGTCATCAATGAATGTGACGCAGAAACTGTAACCACTGAAAGAACTAACACTCATCAGTCCGCATACATCCGAATGCACCAAGTCTACGACTCTCTCAGACTTGTGCTCACTATGTGGGAAATGCTTCCTGATGTTCTTCCCCAACGCACAACCCTTGCAGTGGTTGTGCTTGTCCTCCTGAACTGAAGGAACTCCAATGACTGCCTGTCTCAAATGCCTCAATGCACCATGGTGTAAGTGTGCCATCCTCCTATGCCACAACTCACAATCACTACTGTTGCTACTAACCAGAGCCTTTGCAGGCTCAAACTGTAGTTTGTAAACCTTCCCGCTCCGAACCCCAATCACTCTGTCCAATCTATGATCTGACCCACTTGGTCTGACATATACTTTCCTGTCACGGAAAGTCACTAAAAAACCCTTGTCTTCTAGTGTGGATACTGATATGAGATTCTTGGTCATCCCTGGAACATATAACACATCAGCAAAGCTAATAGGCTTCCCAGACCCAGACTCCCTCTAAAACGATACAATGCCTACACCCTGCGCCTGATAGCACGCATCATCTCCTAACTCAATATGGAGATTCACTCCACCCTCCTGCAAGCTCTTGAAGAACCCTCTGTGTCCTGACATGTGACAAGATGCACCACTATCAACATACCAGATACTGCTGCTGATGGAACTTGCCATGCAAGCTACCAAACAATAGTCCTCCTCAAAACTATTGCTGAAATCATCCACCTATGTTGATCCTGCCATCTGTGTGTTGTTCTTCTTCTTCTTTTTCTCTGGGCATTGGGAAGCAAAGTGTCCATGCTTGTGACAAATGAAGCACTTGATTTTTGCAATGTCCAAGTTCTTCTTGCCACCTTTCTTCTTCTTTGCTTTCCCCTTACCCTTGCTTGTTAGGGCTAGAGCCTCTTCATCCACGATCAGTACAGTACCGCTGGATGAAGCTGAACCTTAACCCATCCAAGTCTCTTCCTGTGCGAAGTCATCCCATAATCTCTGCCAGTCAGGGAGCTTCTCCCTAGCCACCACGCTTTTAACCAAGACGTCCCATGGCTTAGAGAAACCATTGAGAGCTATACAAACAAGCTCCTCATCCTCGGTCTTAGAGCCCACTACTCCAAGCTCATCCCTAATCTGTGTGAGCCTTGTCAGATAAGGCACCACTCCTTCACCCTTGGCCATCCTAGTACTGCGCAATCTCTCCTGCAACACCATCTTCCGGTTCTCGTTCTTGCTCTGGTAGAGACTCTCCAAAGCCTTCCACATCTCTAATGCGGACTTCTTCCCAGACAGGTGAGGGACTATGTGGTCCTTCACCCCATCTAGAATGATCAACATTGCCCTGGAATCAATCTTCTTCCATTTTGCTAACTCATCCAGATCTGTGGGAGCAACCTTTTTATCATCAATGTGCTCTTCAGCATCACTGACATCAAGGATCCTGGTGATCCTCTCTTTCCAAGTAGGAAAGTTTTGTGCCCCCTGTAGTCTATCCTCAACTCTCAATTGTACGGCCATAGTGAAATAGTACCTATAACTTCCTTGGATAGATATGCAGTGATCTATCCAAGTACCCTGCTGCTATCTCTTAGTCTGCTTAGAAGAGCTCTGATACCATGTAAATTTTCCTTTAAAATCCAACTAGGGTAAAATGCATGCACAAATTAATTGCAACCAAATAACCACACATGGATTTCTTCACTTCATAAACAATTGCAGCGGAATTAAAAACTCTGAGAGATATACCAATCAATCACACCAATAGAAATAACACAATATCTTTCGAGTATAGACCCCCGGAAAAACCCAAGATGGGAAAACCGGTGCAACAGTAGGAGAAGTATTTTATTCAGAAAATATGGAGCTCTTTTACAAATCAGAAAATCAATTTCCAGCCAACAATGACGAAACTGAAACACACAGAAATGCTGAAAAAAAAAGCATGACTGAGTGGCACCAATCCCAAGGCAGTTTGTTGCTGCAGTTGTACAACCTGTACGGCCTGCTGTACGGACTATACGGATTCCGTACGGACTGCCTGCTGGGTGGGTGCCTCTTCCCTGTCGCTGCTTCTCTCTCTTCGTTCCGCGTTGCCCTTCTTTGCTTCGCTGCTCCTCCGTTTTCTTCTCCAAAAACTTCTCTCTCACGAATCTGCTCTCTCTCAATCTCTCAATCTCAACCAATTGACCTTTCTTTTATAACTCAATGCTAAGCGAATAACCTAATCTCACTATGGATCAATGGATGAGATCCTCCGGTGAAATCAATGGCCAAGATTAGATCTTGCCATTCACTTTAATTTTTCGCTCATACTTTATAAAAAGTAATTTCATTAAGTCAATAATTAATTAGATCACTTTAATTAATTTCCCAAAATACAATTAGGAAAAATTGATTAAATACATTTTTATTGGTTTACTCAATTTCCGTCTTCTGCATGCAAAGACACATGCATGCAGGAAGACCTTCCTCAGTGGTCATAATCTAACAACCTTGTCCAAGGAAAACTTCACCTAGATTTTTCCAAAGCTCTAGACCCAGAAAGTAGTGCATCAAGTCAATGTCCTTCATGTCAAATTTTCTTGCCAACTCTGTCTTGCACCATTCTATGAGCTTCTTCGAACTTCCTATAAGTATGAGATTCAATATATACAAGATTAAAGCAAGTAGATTAGAATGATCAACCAAATAGTAAAGACTGGAATCTGCATCTGTCTTAGTGAAACCAAAACCTGAAAGATACTCATCGACTTGGAGTACCATGCACGTGGTGCATGTTTCAAACCATAAAGGGCCTTCTTCAACTTGAAAACATGGGTCTCTCACCCATGCAGCACCTCAAAACCTCTTTGATGGTTTATGTAAATCTCCACAATCAAACCATTAAGAAAAGTTCTCTTTGCATCTATTTGGTATAAACTCTAATCAAAGATTGCTACTAAAGACATAATGGATTTAATAGAGGTATACCTGGCATCAGGAGCAAAAGTCTCCTTGTAGTCAACTCCCTCTTTCTGGGAAAACCTAAGTTGCTAGGAAACGTGGGTACGGGGACGGGGGACAGCAATGCCACTTTTTGAAACAGGGTACTTGGGTACGTCAAGGCCAGGGGGTACTATATATATATATATATATATATATATATATATATATATAATTTAAAATTTATACAAATAAAATATTACATGTCACAATCACATCATACATGCATATATCAAGTGGAAGGATGGAAGTTCTATAATTCATAATATTATATGTCCATGACTCCATGAGTCCATTCACATTGTCATACTACATTCAAAATTTGCCTAATGGCATTTCCAAACATGAAATAAACAGTTCAAAACAGTAAAGTTAAACAATGAACAAGATAACTGATTTGGCTTCCTCAAGCCATGTCATCAGCATCCTTGGGATCAATGTCATCAGCATCAAGAGCTGTTGAAGCCTGCTGAAAGGCCCGAAAATTCAAAACCCTTGCTGTTAGGTTGCTAAGTGCCAACCCGTGGCTGCTTATCACTGTTATCAGTCTGTCCCCGCGTTGCTGCTGTCGCGTTTGAAGAGGTCGTGCTACTACTGCCGCATTTGAAGGAGTCGTCGGTAAGGTAAGTTTGGGAAGGTATGAAGGTAAGGTAAGTTTGGGTTAAGTATAGGCCCATTTCATTTTTTATTTGTTTTAAGTTTTAATTTTATGTTTTTTAATTTATTAAAATTTTGTTTAAACATATGGGATTGCCCAAAACTGGAGCCAACCGTACCCCTACCATACCCAAACACAGGGTACGGCATACCGAATTGGGTGAAAGTACCCATGTGTTGGTTGTGACGTACTGCGTACGTGAAACTTGATGTGGGTACGTCCGGGTACGTACCTTTATCGTACCTAAGTACCCAATATGCGTACGTGTACCCCACCCCTGGGTACAAGTACCCATGCAACACAGGGGAAAACCCTCTAGCCACAAACTAAGCTTTGAATTTTTCTACATTGCCATCCGTTGCATGCTTGATCTTGTACAACCACCTAGACTCAATCACTGACTTCCCTTCTAGTCTAGGCACGATCTCCCACACATCATTCTTCATGATGGAGTTGTACTCCTCAATCAGGGCATCTTGCCAAACCTATTGACCTATCACTTCCTCAAACCTAAGTTGCAGGTAAACTCAAGTCTAGCACCCGTTTCACCCTCGGAAACTCGTTGAAACTTGGAAACCTGTATGGTACTTGACGGAAACTCATTTCCGTCTGTACGAAACATGTTTCCTGTATGGGAAATGCCTCAGTGAGTCTGTACAGATGAAAGCGCGTTTCCATCATGTTTCCTCTCTTGTACGGTGCATTTCCTGTCAAATAAAAGTCTGTCACTTAAGAAACCAGCCTGTAAAGTCTCTTTCCGCCCAAGGATTTCAGTAATTAAGGGTTAATACATTAAATTTTAAAATAAAATTTAATTCTAGATGCTTCTAATTAGGTTGAAGAAAGTTATAAAGAGAACATCACTTCATTCTCTCCTCACACAAGCGACTTGAGCACTCAAGGCCCAAAATATAGCAATGGGCCTTGTGCAGATTGGGATGTCGAGTCAAAATTTGCTGACTTGGACCTCTCTCTTGTTGCACTAAGTATTGAGCAACCTAGAAGTGGAATTGGAAATACTTCTTCCACTCTACATTCTGCTGCTTAGCATGCTTCTTGTTCTATTTTTGAGGAAGACTATGAAGATGAGGATGACTATTAGTATGAGCTCAGTTTTACTTTTATTTCTATGTAGGTATGTTCATTGTTTGCAGTTTGATGCATTGTACTTGTAGACTCGTACATAAAGGCTAATTTTGGATATATAGTATATAGCCTCATTTATAAAGGTTGTTTTGGATATCACTACTTGCATGAATGAAATGATATAGACTTGGGTTCATGAGTAAAATATGATGTTACATGTATGATTTAAATTTTATCTGTATCATTTAACATTTATCACTTGGCAATGTTGCTTGCAGCTAAATGTAATTAATAATTTATGATTTATGTTTTATAATAATTTTTTCCTTATATATATATATCGTGTTTCCCCGTTTCCAAAATTTGAGGGGGTCGCGTTTCCCCGTTTCCAAAATTTGGGGGGGTCGCATTTACAACATTTCCTCGCTTCCCCATTTCGTGCAACTTAGCCTCAAACAAAACTAAAAGGCTTTGCATTAATAATGGGAGATACTAGCACCACATAATTTGGAAATTTCTTGGCAGGATGACTTACTCGAAATGAAGTCATAGGAGCTCCAACTTGCTCCTACACCTCCTGTATTGTCTAGGTGAACCACTTAGGCATTATGGCTGAACTTGAGGGTAAAGAACCACCCCTTGCACCTCTAGAAGCTTGCTGGTATGAATCTGTTTTTTTTTATTTCCCTAATTTCTGTAGATCATCCTTTGGGTCAGCAAACTCTTCTACCTCCTCAGTCACTACAAAATGTACTTGAGACTTGGGGGACCATGCATCCTCATCAAACCTGACATCTTTGCTCACAACTACCTTCCACTCAAATAGAATGTAGACTCTGTAAGATTTTGAAGTCTCACTGTAACCCACAAAGATACCTTTAAAACTAGAGGGTTCCAGCTTGGTCCTTTTCTCGTCAAAGATATGAATGTAAACAGGACAACCGAAAACACAAAGAGGTGCTACTTGAGGCTTCTCACCTGTGAATGCTTTCTTTCGTGTCTTGTTTTTCAACACTCTGTGAGGACATCTGTTAATAATATAGACAATTGTAAGGCATGCTTCTACCCATAGACACATGGGTAGATCTAGATCATGGATCATAGATTTGGCAGTCTCTATGATGTTATCACCAAAACTCACACCCTTCAAGATAAAGTCCTAAAGCTCTAGGTATGGGTTTAGTGAAACTAAGAGGGAGGCAAATTTCACCACACCAAACCCTCTTCTGCTATGTAGGTTGGCTCTTCTCCAACTCAAGGGAGGCTTGCCTAGGATAGGATCACTAAAGCTTTCCAGTAGGTTCAAGGTGAAATAAGATAGCTTTAGCAAAATGGTTTATGATAGTATTTGAGAAATGAGGATGAATGGATTAGAGACTAGTGTCTTATCCATTGGGAAAATGGGGTCAAACCAAGGTCAATTTGAAGGATTTTAAAATGAAAGATTAGGAGGATTAAGGCATCAAGCTTACATACCCTAGACACTCTCTAATGGCTTTAGTAATTTTAGGAATCTAACAAAGGGAAAATACTGGAATAGATATTTTCAAATGATATTGGAAGGATAACTGCCATGCAAGGGTAAGAGAGCATGTAACCAAGAGTTCAAATACATACTACAACCTCAACTACCAATTGGAAACCATCACAAAGAAGAAGCCTACCTTTATTAACTCAAAACCATTGTCAATTGAAGATCCCATCCCTAAGTAAAACATGAGAAGCACATTACCATTCAAGAAACACTTTAATTCACCATCCAAAGAAATTAATAGATAGTTGATTAGGATCAATGGGATTTCTCCCCAAATCCAACCATGAAAAATGAAGGAGAGAGAAAATCCTTATATAGCTTTATCTCATCTTACTTCTACAATAAAATAATAATAAGATCCTAGGTCTAGCTTAGGGAGGAATAAAGAAATCAAAATACTCCAACTACCACAACCAAATGCAATAAATAAGGTGGTCAAGCCACATATACAATTCTCCAAGAGAAAAAGAGTAGCGTACCTCCATCAAATGAGGGACAAATGACAAGTCAAAACCAAATATCTAGCCTCCAAGGGAAGCGCTCCAATAAAATACATCTCCAAGGAAATGAATGCATCCTAGATCTAGGGTTTGACCTCCTAGATCTTTTCCAAACCAAACGACCTCCATCATAAATGCAATAGAACACCTCCAAAGTGGACCAAGCCATCATAAATGTGCAATAGACACCCTCCAAGGTGAACGCTCCAACAATATAAGCATAGAAAGTGTGCAAGCAACTCTCCTATAGTGGAGCATTCCATTAATCAAGGCTAGGAATGAGTCAAAGATGTCCAAGAAGTGGACACTCCAATGGATAAGACATAGATATATGTGCAAACCAACGTCCAAGTAAAGCATTCCATGAATCAAGGCTGAACCAAGTCCAAGCCGCTCCAACAACAACATATGTCTTTCCAAGTGAATGCTCAACCATAAAACATGAATAAGTGTGCAAGGTAGGTCCCATAAAGCTAAATTCTCCATCTGGAAGGCATAAAAAGTAGTTCAAGTAACCTCCCAAGGTGGACGTTTTCCTTCGTTTTACCAAATCAAGAGTCAAACCTCAAAAAAATGTCCACATAACAACCAACTCATCGACCTCCACTACTATCTCATCAACGTATGTGCAAGATAGATCCATGAACGAGGGAGAGCATCAATCCCAAGAGCAAGGTGTCCATGATAGATGATCAAGTTCATGAGGAAGGGGAAGGCCCCTTCTCCAAGCAATAAACACACCTCCACACATGACAAGAGAGAGCAATAAAGGAGAAGATTCCACACTAGATGATAGACAATAGCACCAAGATGTTATCCATAAGTCTAGGAACAAGAGCACTCCAAAAATGTGTGCCACACCATCCAACAAGAGCTAGGAGGTAGAATGCTCCGTGGAAAATGAGTGTATATGTTCTAATACATGTGCCAATCAAGTGGAGCCAAGATTTGAACCAAGTGCTTAGAAGCAAGAGTGCTTCAAGGGAAACCAATCATAGACCATCCATAAGTGCAAAACCACCTCCAACAAGCTAGATAGTTCCAAGGGATATCAACCCTAAGCCATCCATAAATGTGAAATACAACCAAAAACCTAGAGCACTCCATGGAATACCACTAATAAAGTGTCTTCAAGCATGAAACATGTCCAAAGAGCTAGGACTGTCTAATACAAACCCCTCCATATGTCATCAAAGTACCAAAATATGGCAAGCACTCCACTAAAATTAGTAATATATGTCATGAAGATGCCATACCAAACAAAACATGCTAAAGTGCTCTCATGGAAGATCCTCCAAATGCCATCAAACCATACGAATGAGCCAAGGGTTCTACAAACAAGGACCATCCATGAAGATGTCAAGTAAAACCACAAATGCTAAGGTGCTCCAAAGAAAACTCACATGTCATCTCTAAGTGTGAATCATGACCAATGAGCAAGAGTGCTCTAGAAGATATAATGATCTATGTGATGTAGAAGACAAAGTAGCCCAAAATTCATAGGGTGCTCCATCAACAAGTGAACAATATATCATGAACAAGCAATGTGTGAGTGAAATGCACCATCTAGGAGGCCTCATGCCCTCATATACTCATCCATAGGAAAAGCATCATCAAAATAGCACTCATTAACACTTCTCACAACTTTGGGAGACCCTAAGTTGATGGGTTCCCATTCCATGAATGTACAAGTGTTAGATAGATGATGAACAAGAATATTCGAAGCATGCCAATATCCAATATGAGAGCACAAAATGAATCCAAACACCATGGAGAGATCTCATGTCATAGCTACTAGCACAATTAGATCCATCTAGCATGATCATCCATGAAGGATGATTTTAGAAACATGTCATCAAGCATTTATGTTAAAAACCACAAGTGAAAATATCTATGAGCCACCCCTATAGTATGAGGTAACAAGACATATTCTTCCTCTCTACAACCCTGTTTTTTTAGGGTTGTAAGGCACTGACAACTCCTTGATTCCTACTTCCCTACAAGAGTGTCAAACTCCTTGGACATATACTCCCCTCCATTGTCAGACCTTAATACCTTAATCTTCTTACATGTCTGATTTTCTACAAGAGCCTTAAACTCTTGAAATTTCCCAAAGACCTTGTTATCACACCATAGTAGCAGGGCTACTATTCTTGTTTAGCAGATATCTGCACATTCCAGAGCTTATATTATTCAGAGCTTGGCTATGTTGTCTTTACATTTTGGGATCACTTATGATCAGAGCAGTGTATTATTTCAGACTTATGTTAGACCTTGTGTCAAGGTTGAGCCTTGAGAGTTCAGATTCAATGACCGATGTGACCCTTTATTCCATACAGTTTCAGTTCAGTGCCTAGAGATGTATTGCAACAGTGTTTCAGATGATATATGATGATTATTCTTATGATGATGTTGTATGACCTATGGATTTTTTATCATTGACTGTGGATTATTATCTTGTTGCTTTAGTTATGTTCACAGCATTAGCTTGGTATATAATTCATGATATGGCAAACTTTATAAACTTAAAATGGACGATAAACTACAAAATGGACATTTTACTTGCACATTTAGGTTATTTGGCAAAACTCACTAGTTTACAACCTTGCATAGATATGGTCTTTCTTGACACCATTTGTCTGCTAGCTTAGGCTCCACTTTCATTTGACTTCATCCATCCATGACTTTCCTTATTTGGCTTTAACCCTTGACTTGTCTTACTTGACTTTTTGATATTGAGGACTTCCCTTTTTACTACCTCTGTGTTTGGACCGCATCCCTATTTGTTTAGTGTCTCGGCTCTGAGTTGGTGACAAAACTTGCCTTTGGTAAGTTGGATTGTAGGCCTAAATCATTCCCGTCGGTTGTCTCGATGTTTGGCATTGGCTCGAACTCCCCCTAGTCATTTGAGATGTGTTAGCTAAAACTGAAAGCTCATGTACTACTTATGGAAACTTATGTAAATTCGCCCATGGAAACTAAAAAGAGCAAGAGCGATGAACTGCTAAAAATACTCCTCGAAGAGTATAAGAAAGGTCCAAAAAAGCAATGGTTCTTAAATTCTATATCTAAACAATTGCTGACCTTATATATATATAGACATGCCCTGGATGCAAGCTGCAATTAGTTGTGCTTATCAGCACACCTAAGATCCGAAGGGTTATGAAATGAAATCAATGGATCCTAATGAAACTGGATCATCTTTTATAAAAGTAGACATGATGCCTAAGTTGAATAAGCACTCTCTAAACAACTTATCCATTTGTGAGGCACAGCCATTCCCCATGTTTATTTTGTCCAGCACAGAGTTTGTAGCTTTCCCCCTTCTCCCAGTCCAAAGTGTCTTTTAGTTGAGTTTAGACAAGTCACTTCCTTTTCCTAGCCTTCATCCTTAGCTAGCAGTTAGACCATGTCCAATGGGTGAGTTTGTCATTTAAGCTATTGTGCAAGTGAATATAAATAACAACGGAACATGCTAACATGACTAATGCCACTATATGATGTTATACTTTAAGTTAAGCTGTGAGTATGATTAGAGGAACATGTCTTAGTCTATTGATATGATTTATCCTTGGTTGTATATGGACCTAGTCAAACCTAGTTTGACTATGGTCATTTCTTGGGATCCGTGATGATGTGGGCCATGCATGCTTATTGATGATGATTGATGGTCACACATACTCTTGATGATGATACTATATGATGGACATATGATTCAGATGATGATTGATGTAGTTCAACATGTTTTATTATTACTTCAAATCATCAGATTATGCACTGTCCATATATGGTGGACCCTACAGCTAGCCCATCGGAGCAACCCATGGTGTATGAGTACACATCCTTAGTGGATTTGGGTCTTCTGGATCCAATGAGACACTTATCATTCAGTTCCAGGCACTTCTGACAGTGATAGATGCAGTTTTCCACTTGTTGACCAGTTTTGGGGTTGATTTCCACAGCAGGGGCCATGAGAGGCCAATTCACCTAGGGCGTTGTATGAGGAGGGGGTGGTCCAACCACTTCATATTACCATTTACCCCCCCCTTCTGGAGAGCCTGGTGGACTCAGTTTGACAGCGCAGGTGCCTTAGGAGGCAGTTTCAGCACTTTCACAGTTACCGAGGCAGTCCAGAAATGGGATAAAAGGGTCACTGACGAATTCGATTTGGGCAATTGAGGCAAGGTTTTGGCACTTGGTTTTCACAGAGGTCTTCCTGGGTGAACCCCCTATCTTCCAGCCAGTTTTCATCATTTGGGGGGGTCCACAGAGGCCACAGGAGGCCTTTTACTGCATGTCTCTGATAGATTTTGAGGACAGATTTGATCATTTGTATTTATTTTGGACATATTTTATTATTTTATTGTGCCATGGGGATGAGCTAGTAAGGATTGCTTCCTCCTAGCCCCACCATGTGCTTCATGAGTCATGTCCTAGTCATATGAGGTGGGCCCATGTACTTTTGCCCCCTTTAGTGGATGACGTCACCCTCTTTAGTCACTTCTAGCTATGACGTCATCACCTTTTTGAGTGATCCATGTGTTATGTTATTATGTTTCATCTTAGCCATTGATTATGTATTGAGATCTTTTAATCTCAACCACTCATCTTGTTGAAAAGTAGTTTTGAGATCTAGGGTTTTGGTCTTTATTATCCTATATAAGGAGACCCCCTATTGTATAGCTCACCTTTGGGCTCTGGAAAACTTGGAATGAAAAGAATATTTTGGAGATCTGCTTCTTGGCTTTGATTGGGTTACTCTTGCATGTGTTCTTGGATATCTTGCTTCTAGACCTTATTTGTTTTTCAGGTGAAATCGACATCAAGAGAGGGAGGCTGAATTGCTTCAAGCTAGCTCAACGATTTGCTTTGTGGGAAGATTGTAGGGGTTGCTCACATCCTCCATGAGCAAAATGTCTTCATAGCGGGGGGGGTTTTCAATTGTGCTTTGTCCATTGATTACTTTCTTGATATGACATGCTTAGATCTTATGGACTTGTGGATCAAATCTAACTTGATGTAGTTTGATTTACAGGTTTTCATGAGACATATTTCCTCCTAGGGCTTGGACGTTTTTGGTTGAACACACTTGGACCAAGCTTGGAATTGTAACTAGGGCAAGAATTCTCCATATGTTAAGAGGCCACAAGCTTTTGAGGTAATATCTACAAGGTACGTATTGATTTCGCTTGCTATCCACCCCATTGGTCAAAAACTCCATTAAAATCAAAACCCTCATTTTTGTTTTTCTCAGATCTACTTGGATCTAGCCTAGCTTTTGGAAAGATATTGAAAACCCACCTCTATAGTATCCACGGCAGTTCGGATCTATAGTTTGGTGGTGATTGGGTTCCATTTGACACACTTTCCAAGGCAAAATAGCCCTCGAGGCAAATCGCACCCCTTGGGAGAAGCTAACTGGGTTAGATCCGACACATGGGTAGGTGAGATCCCACTCGATTCATACTCTCCTCACTTGATAACTTACCCCTAGTGTCTCACTTCATTGATTTTCACCTTGTGGGCCCCATTCCTCATTTTCAGGGTTGTGCCCCACTTGGGTCAATTTGGTGATGCACTTTCAATCTCAGATCTTTGGAGATATAGCCATTGGATCACTTTGATTTTCTAAATCCACATTCATAATTGCTTAACCTACCCGAATCTAAAGTTTGGTGTCCATTGGACTTGATTTGACACACTTTTCCATACATTTAGCCCTCCTTGGGCAAAGTTGCACTCCTTGGGGGTTTGAGTTGTCCCACTTCTAGGACATGGGTGGTTGTGATCCCGCTTGATATGAAAAAAGCATACCTTAAAACCTATATCTAGTGTCTCACTTTGTGAAGTTCTGCCTTGGGGTAGCATTCCTTGTTTTTAGGGATTGTTGTCCACTTGGGTCACTTAATGAAACATTAGGTCTAGTAAGATCTAACCATCCAATCTACTTGATCTTGAACAATACCCTTGATTTGGATCTTGGGTGTCCCGATCTACACTTTCATATCCTTTTGACTCCATTTTCCCATCCATTTCAAGGCACTAGTCCACCTAAGGCAAATCGCACTTCTTGGGATTTGTGTCAATTACTAGATCCCATATGTGGGTATCTCTAATTTCATCTTAGATCCATAGATCTACTCTTTGCATACCCCTTGGTACCATTTGCACCCTTAACTTCACCTTGTGGTTCCCATTTGAGCCATTTCCATATCCCAAGGAAGTGGGTCCCACTTGTGTATTTCATGGTACTAGATCTTGTCATTTGATCTCATTAGGTGGCCTAAATCATTCATTGGTTGAAACACTAGTCATCCCTTAAAGCCTCTTTCAACCATACTTAAACTTCTAGGTCCACCTAACCTTGCATTGGTTTCCGTAACTTGTCTTTCACATATCCCTAGGAACCATTGTTTGGGTCCAATCTCCTTTGATTGGCTATAGGGTCTCCCCCTTGATCTTGATTTATCTTGATCTAAAGTGAAGAGTGCCTCGGTTGATGTGACTCCCAGCTTGCAATGGGAATCGTGGCATCTCTTGGGTCACCTCTTTAGTTATCCATCTCCTCTACCATCCCGGATGGGATACCTTTAGGGACAACAACAAGTTGTGTGATAACAGACCTCATCCTCAGTCTTCATGAAGTAAATTCAGGACTTCGTAGGCAAATCATCAATAAAAGATACATAGTAAATGTTACCTAATAAGGTAGTTGAAGACATGGGCCCACATACATCTAAGTGGATTATATCAAGAATTTCTCTTGACCTATGCTCGTTGCTACAAAAAGGAGGCTTTGCATGCTTGCTGAGTGCACAACCCTTTCACAACCTTTGCTTCTCAACCTTGAAGTTTGGCAATCCCTGCACCATGTTCTTCAAGACCTAGTCTCTTGTGCCAAAGTTCACACAAGTTGTCATTGTCTTGAACTAGAGCTCTCACAAGATCCCCCTAAAACCTGTATAGACCAATGAAGCACCACTCGCTGAATACTCGCGAGTACTCGCGAGTCTGGGCGAGTGGAACCCCAATCCGCGTAATCGCGGAATACTCGGCCATAGACTCGCCACGTGCCGGTTACTCGGCCCACTCGCCGTACTCGCCTCCAACTCGGCCAACTCGCCGGACTCGTCTGCAGACTCGGCCATAATGGACCCCGCGGACTCAGAGATAAACCCGCGGGAAAAATAGACGCCGGAAGGGCGGGAAAAAATGCCGCCGGCTAATTATTAAAGCAGTCGACCTTCAGACAGTAACGCATCTCTCCGGTGGTGGTCGAGCTGGTCGAGTCATCTCTGCCTGTGTTAGTTCGTGTTCGAGCATCTCTGCTGGTCGTGGTTTTGCAGCGGCGTTTTCTGTTGCTCGTGGTTCAGACTTCACCGTTCTCAGTTCTCATTTTGCCTTCGTCGTTCTACTCGCAATCGGGACTTCAACTCCCAGGTTGGTCCCCATACAACTTATTCGTTTTTTTTTTAGTTTATAGTTTGTTAAATAGTTTGTTTTTAGTTTGTTTTTAAATTTTACGTGGTTTTTTTTTAATGGGCAAATGCCCGTGGCTGAGATACTCAGCCACACAGTCGACTGTGGGCTGAGTATCTCAGCCACGGGCATGCACAAATGCAACAAGTGCATGCCCGTGGCTGAGATACTCAGCCCACAGTCGACTGTGTGGCTGAGTATCTCAGCCACGGGCATTTGCCCATTAAAAAAATTGATACATAATGAATTTTTTTTAATGGGCAAATGCCCGTGGCTGGGATACTCAGCCCACACGACTATGTGGCTGAGTATCTCAGCCACGGGCATTTGCCCATTAAAAAAATTGATACATAATAAAAAAAATTTAATGGGCAAATGCCCGTGGCTGGGATACTCAGCCCACACGACTGTGTGGCTGAGTATCTCAGCCACGGGCATTTGCCCATTAAAAAAATTGATACATAATAAATTTTTTTTAATGGGCAAATGCCCGTGGCTGGGATACTCAGCCCACTGTGGGCTGAGTATCCCAGCCACGGGCATTTGCCCATTAAAAAAAATTTATTATGTATCAAATAAAAATTTATTAGTTATAAACTAAAAATTTAAATTTAAAAACAATTAATTATATATCAAAATTCTTTTTTGTTTTTATAAAATTTTAAAACTGTAATTTATGTATAAAAAAAAACATTACAATTTATATTGTTAAATGAAATTTTAAATTTTTAAAACTGTAATTTATGTATCAAAATTTTAAAAATCATTAATTATGTATCAAAAGTTAAAACTGTAATGATTTTTTTTACTGTTAAATGAAATTTTAAAAAAATGGCCCTGATTTTAAAAATGTAAGTATCAAAATTCATTTTTTTATTGTTTAAATTTAAAACTTTAATGATTTTTTTTATATTGTTTAATGAAATTTATAAAAAAAATGGCCCTGTGGCGCGTGGGCTGAGATACTCAGCCACATAGTATCTCAGCCATGGGCCACAGGGCCATTTTTTTTATAAATTTGGTTAAACAATAAAAAATAATTTTAATGTTGTAAACTAAGAAATGTTTAATAATAAAGCAGTTATTTTTTAGTTTGCTTTTAGTTTAAAATTAAAATTAAATTTACTATTTAGTTTTTAAACTTTTAAATTTAAATTTTAAATTGTTGAATAGCTACTCAATTTTTTTATGGGCAAATGGTTGAGTATCTCAGCCACACAATGGACTGTGGGCTGAGATACTCAGCCATTTGCCCATAAAAAAATTCAGTAGCTATTCAACAATTTAAAATTTAAATTAAATTTACTATTTAGTTTTTAAACTTTTAAAAATTCAGCCATTTGCCCATAAAAAAATTCAGTATTCACCCTACATATTTGTTTTGCAATCCAGATCCATGGCACCTAAGGGTAAAAGGCCTCTTGATCCGGCATGGAAATAATGTGTTAGGGTGAATCCCAATGAAGACCACAGGGTCATTTGCAACTTCTGCACCTCTCAAATGTCTGGGGGCATAAACAGGATGAAATATCATCTAGCAAGAATTGTTTGCAAAGATGTGGCAGTTTGTGACAAATGCCCCGATGAAGTCACAGCAGAAATGGCAGCTACTTTGGATGCCATTAGAGAACAAAGTGAAAAGAGGGCAAGATACAAGTTTGAAACTTCCATGATAGGTAGATCTACCATGGGACCACCGAATGCAAGTCCAAGTACAGGAGGGTCCACTTCAGGTGCTGCAGTAAATAGAAGTGTAACTTCTTCTTTCATCCTTCCTCGCACAACTCCAGGATCTCAGCCATCCTTGGAGAGCTTCAATGAAAAGAAGAGGAAAGAGGCAGATATGGCAGTGAGGAGGTTTTGGTACCATAATAGCCTTTCATTCAACTATGCAAAGTCTTATTTTTATCATCCCATGGTAGATGCCATTGCAGCTGCTGGCCCTGGATACAAAGCCCCCTCCTATAATGCACTTAGGGGGAAAGAGCTAGATGAGGAGCTCGAGTGTGTTAAGGAACAATTGGAGAGCATTAAAAACTCATGGAAGTTCACAGGTTGCACAATTTTGTCTGATGGGTGGACAGATCAAAGGGGCAGAACAATCATCAATTTTGTTATAGCTTGCCCTAAAGGAACCATGTTCCTAAGATCCATTGATGCATCCTCGCAGGTAAAGGATGCAAATCTAATTTTATCACTGTTGTCTGATGTTGTGGAGGAAGTTGGGGTAACAAATGTTGTCCAAGTAGTCACGGACAATGCTGCAAATTATGTGGCAGCTGGAAGGTTGCTTTCTGCAAAATACCCCACCATTTTTTGGACTCCATGTGCTGCCCATTGCATAGACTTGATGCTGGAGGACATTGGGAAGATGGAATGGGTGCAAGCAGTTGTGCAAGAGTGCAAACAAATAACCAAATTCATTTATAACCATGCTTGGGTGTTGAGCCTTATGAGGGGATACGCACAGGGTGAACTGAGTCGCCCTGCTATCACACGGTTTGCCACAACCTTTCTTTCCCTCCAAAGCCTTCTGAATGAGTACCAAGCTTTGAGACGGATGGTTTGTAGCCAGGAATGGATATTTTGGAAAGATAGCACAAAGCCAGATGCAGTTGCTGTGAAATTGTCTCTCTTAGGAGATGGTTTGTGGGAGAAAGTCACTAAGATTGTCAGCTTCACTGAGCCACTTGTAAAAGTCTTGAGGATCATGGATGGAGAAAAACCTGCAATGGGATACATCTACGAGGGCATGGATAGGGCCAAAGAGGCCATCAAGACTTTCTACAAGGGGAATTCATCAAAATATCTCCCTATATGGCAAATTATTGATTCCAGGTGGGACAGGCAGCTACATTCACCATTGCATGCAGCTGGAGCATATCTCAATCCAAGCTTATTCTATCATCCAGATTCTAACATTCAAAGAGATCAGGAGGTGATGAGAGGTGTCATGATGTGCATTGAGAAGATGTTCCCGAATCCAGAAATTCAGGACAAAATCAACATGCAACGTGATATGTACAAAGAAGCAGCTGGCATGTTTGGATTCAGCTCAACCCAACGACTCAAGGACAAGAAAATGCCATGTAAGATTCAATTTGTAAAAACTAAATTGTTAGACTTAGAACTTAGCTTGTAAATTTGTT
Source organism: Larix kaempferi (assembly GCA_027924585.1). NCBI lineage: Eukaryota > Viridiplantae > Streptophyta > Pinopsida > Pinales > Pinaceae > Larix > Larix kaempferi. Next base: position 2,996,141 of record BSBM01000397.1, on the reverse strand, counting down.
AGTTCTCTTTTCCAATTTTGGCGTTGCAAAACTTGTAATCATTGTTGTTTTTAACTTTTACAGCCCATTGGTGGATAGATTGTGGCTCTGAAGCACCACAATTACAAGAATTCGCCATCAGAGTTCTGAGTCAACCCTGCAGCGCTTCAGGATGTGAGCGCAATTGGTCGGTATTTGAGCACATCCACAGCAAAAAGAGGAACAGGCTGGAGCTTGAGAGGTTGGAAAAGTTGGTTTTCATCTACTATAACCTTCGGATGCTCACAAAGCAAATGCAACCGAAGGACCTAGATCCAATTTTATTGGATGATATTGATTTAGAGTCTGAGTGGGTTGTGGAGGAGGAGTTCCCTGATGATTTGGCTTGGCTTGATGAGGAGACTCAGGATCCCTCTAGTCTGCCATCTCAAATGGAAACTCCAAATACACCTGCTTCACAGTTGCTTCAGTCTATTGATGTTGGCACTAGCTCCTCGATGACTTATTGTAGGCGTACTCGTGGTTAGGCATGAGACTCGAGTACATGGAGACATTGTCTATTTTGGTTTCCTATTTCTGTTATGAGACTATATGGTTTATGACACTATGGTTTATGATCAGTTTATGGTTTATGTTTATGGTTATGATTTATGGTTTATGAGCACTATGGTTTATGATCACTTTATTGTTTATGAACACTATGGTTTATGATCACTTTATGGTTTATGTTTATGGTTATGAATCTATGATTTATGGTTTATGAACACTATGGTTTATGGTCACTTTATGTTTTATGAACACTATGGTTTATGATCACTATTCAAATTTTTGCATACAAAAATTGATTGTGTTATGTCGTATATTCATAGTTTATGAGACAATGTTATGACTTATTGCATAAATTGTAGTTTTATAGATTATATGGATTGGAAATGCTTCTAAACTCTTTTTTATGCCCAAAATGTACAATATTTTAAGTTATTTTAATTTTCGCCGAGTCTTGCCGAGTCTGTCCCGAGTCTTTCCTGAGTCCTTCCCGAGTCTACGAGTCATATGCCAGCCGAGTATTTGCCGAGTCCGAGTCGTGCAACATTGGTATAGACCACCCTCTCGAACACCTACAACACCCGACCAAGATCTAGGCATCTCTTCCAAATGAGAACTTGTTTATCATCAAAATTAGTCATATATTCGAGATCTATCATGACTGAAACTGAAAGGATAACTTTAGTTAAGCCAGGTACATACAAAACACCAATAAGCTCAAGGATATCACCTGATGGCATCTAGAATGAAATGGATCCCACTCCTACATCTAGATACATGGCATCATCACGAAGACCACTTGCATGCTTTCCTCCGGCTCTTGAATTTTGTTGAAAGCCCTCTTTTAGAGGACATATGTTTGGAGGCTCTATTGTCCACATTCCAGCCAATACTGGATATTGTGTCAAATGACAAGCATGAGACCATAGAGAAGTATGTCTCAAGCTTGGATGAAAGCTCATCCTCTCCCGCAAACGCTTCCACACTCCATGAAAACTACTTCTGCTACTATTGCTTTCCCTTCCCCTTCTTCTCATGACATTGCGAAGCAAAGTGCCCAAACTTCTGACACTTGAAGCATTTGATGCGGCCTAAGTCCTTCTTTCCCTAGTTAGAGGAACTTGAATCCTCTTTCTTCCCTTTGTCACCCTTCCCATGTCCTTTCTTATTGCCCTTCTTCATCTTGTTGATGAGGGAAAGATTCTGCTCCTCCTCCTCCATGTGGAAATATATAGCTTTGGAAGGTATTTTTTTATGTAATTAAACTATGTAGATAAAAAAAATTGATGCCAAGTGTTAACTTTATGACCAAGTGTCAATAGTTCATGCCAAGTGTCAAAAAGCTCATGCCAAGTGTCAAAGGGATGCTTAGAGGGCAGCTTAGGGCGGTCCCTAGGGGGGTTGCTTAGGGTGGTCCTAGGGGGCTGCTTAGGGCAGCCAAGCCCAAGTATAAAAAGGGGCTGACCCCTATCATTTGAACACACAATTTTGGAAAAGACTTATGTTGTCATAAGGCTGCCAATCATCTAGTATATTCTACTGATACATGACTACTATATCAGGTGGTTACTGTTGTTACTGAATGCTACAAGGATGAAGATAAGGCTGCTACAGTGTCTACCATAAGTCTGCTACAGCAAGAGGTCATCACAGTCGATTTTGGCATCATTATCAGACTGTTACTGTAAGTGTGTTATCAGCTGTTAGTAAAGTTTGTAAGTGTTGAAACAGAGGTATTGTTTCAGCACTCTAAATTAAAGTTGTTAGTCCAAAAGTCTTGTACTGGTATTGTACTTTGTTAAGGAATCTAAAGAGAAGTTTTGGCTGAGTTTTCTACCCCAAGAGGGTTTTCCAGGGTAATCTTGTGTTCTCTTTGTGATTGTCTTACTTTCAGTGATCCTTACTTATGTAGGTGTATGCTTATGACTGATATATGCTGCAAAAATTTTAAAAATCCATACCCACATCTATTTTTTCAACATGGTATTAGAGCTTCCCTAAAGGAAGCCATCTCTGCAAAGAGTTATTAGATTTGTGAAGGAGGTTACAGTATTTCAGTTTTGAAGGAAGTCAGAATCAAAGACAAGATGTTGTCAAGCACTAAGCTTGATGAGAAACTCGAGGCACCAGATAACTACAAAGCATGGAAGTACAGAATATCCCTTGTGCTGGAAGAAAATGACTTATCAGATTATGTTAAAGAGGAGGTTGTAGAACCTAAGGATGAAGAAGCTAAAGTCAAGTACAAGAAGAATCCGGTAAGGGCAAAAAGAATAATTGTATGCTCTATCTCGCTTATATGAAGGAAGGAACATAAACAGAAAGATGACTTTGAGGAGTCAACTAAAAAATGTAAAGATGCAGAAGTCTGAATCTATTCATGCCTTCTTTACAAGAATTTCTCAGATTAATGAAAAAATTGTAGCTATTGGTGAGTCAGTTGAAGAAGCTGAGATAGTAATGACTACTCTCAATGGACTTCCAAAGTCATGGGACTCTTTCATAAGAGGTATCTATTCAAGAAAAAAGTTAATAAAGTTCAGTATGTTGTGGGAAGAGTGTGCCCAAGAAGAAGCAAGATTGGGAGCAAGAGAAGAAAAACTAAGTGATGATGAGGACCAACCTCTTGCAGCCCAGTTCAGAAAAGAAAATAAAAAGAAGGAAAATCATCCTCCAAAGAAGAAGTTTCAAAAATTTGATAAAGGTAAGAGAGACTATTCTAAACTCAAATGTTAGTGAAAAGTTGGGACATCTTGCTAGAGATTGTCCTCTTATAAAAGAGGTCAAAGAAAGGAAGAAAAACAAGAGACATCATGCTCATATTGCTAAAGATGATGAACTTGCTTTCAAGAGAGAAAAAGAAGATTCAGATGAAGAGTATGTGTTGGTAGCAGCTCTTACAAATTCAGTAAATTATGGTGATGAAACCTGGCTGGTGGATAGTGGTGCCTCCAAGCACCATGACTGGTTTTAAAGACTCTTTCAAGTCTGACCACGAAAGATTCTCTTCATCAGGTAAGATTGGGTGATAACTCTTCCTATCCTATTAAGGGCATTAGGAATGCTTTTTATAGCTTAGATTCAGGAAAACATTTGAAAATGGAAAATGTAATATATGTACCTGGTTTGCAAAAGAATCTCCTATCTATTTCAGGATTGGAAGAGAAAGAATTCAGAGTAGCTTTTGTCGATGGCCAAGTTCTAATGTGGCCGAGAAGTAAGAATATTGCTGATGTTGTTATGATTGGTATTCATGAAGATGGATTGTACAAGTTAAAAGGAAAGGCAAATCAAGCCTTAGTCCATAGTACTATTATAAATCTATGTGAAATTTGGCATAGAAGGTTTGCTCATATTCACTGTAAAGCCTTACCAATTGTCAACAAGATGGTGAAAGGCCTTCCAGAGATTCAAGCGTTCCATGATGGAGTGTGCAAAGGTTGTCCGCAAGGAAAGAACGTGAAAAAGCCTTTTCCAAGCAGTAACAGTAAAGCAAAAGGAGTTCTGGATCTAATTCATTCAGATGTATGTGGACCTATGTCAGCTACTTCACTCAGCGGGTATGTTTACTATGTTTCATTCATTGATGACTTTTCTCGCAAAACTTGGATTTCCTTCTTAAAGAATAAAAATTAAGGGTTTAGTAAGTTTAAAGAATTTAAAGCTCTTGTTGAAAATCTTTTTGAGAAAAATATAAAGATTTTAAGATCCGATAATGGAGGAGAATTCACATCGAGTGAATTCAGGGCATTTTGTAAAGAAGTTGGGATTAAGAGGGAGCTTTCTACTCCTTACAATCCTCAACAAAATGGTGTTGCGGAAAGAAAGAACCAATCAATTATGGAAGCAGTTAAAGCCATGATTCATGATCAGGACTTATCAATGTACCTTTGGGTAGAAGCAGCAAGGACTGATGTATATGTACAAAATAGAAGTCCTCATAAAGTACTTCAAAACAAAACTCCAGAAGAAGTGTTTTCAGGTGAAGTTCCAAATGTCAATCATCTGAGGATATTTGGTTGTCTTGTGTATATACATATTCCCAAGGACAAAAGGACAAAGTTGGATCCTTCAGGTAAGAAGGGTATTTTTGTTGGGTACAGCAAGATATCAAAGGAATATAGAGTATATGTCCCTAGATACAAAAAGATTGAGATCGACCGAGATGTTATCTTTAATGAAGATACAGCTTTCTACAAATAAAAAAGAAATCATTTCAATAAGATACATGATGAGGAACCCGCAGCTCCAAGAGTATCAGAAACAAAAAAAGAAGAGCATGTACCTAAGAATCATGATATGATGGAGCCTCAAAAACCTGCTGATTCACCCACAGAAGTGATTACATATCAGAGAAAACCAGGTTGGGCGCATGAACTCATTCAAGATGCAGAAAAGTATGGTGCCCCAAATAAGAATTTCAGAGAAAGCAAAAGACCTTGATTTTATCCCAACTATGTTGCACTTGTGTCTAACATCATTGATGCAGAACCTTCCATCTATGAAGAAGCTACTAAGAAGAAGGTGTGGCAAGATGCCATGATTGAAGAATATCAATCAATCATGAAAAATGAAGCTTGGGACATAGTTCCGAGACCGAAAGAAAAATCTCTAGTAATATCTAAATGGTTATACAAAATCAAGCATGTTGCGGATAGCAGTATTGGAAATACAAAGCAAGGTTTGTGGCTCGTGGGTTCTCCCAGAAAGAGGGAGTAGATTGCGAAGAAACCTTTGCTCCCGTAGCAAGATACACTTCCATTAGAGCTACTTTGGCTCAAAGTTTGAAAAATCGAAATCGGACTCGGAATCGGTCGAGGGTCAACTCGGAATCGGAATCGGAATCAGTAATGAATCGGTCATAAATTGGTTGATTTGAATTTAATGAATCAGTTTGCTCAAAAATACATAAAATATTTAATTTTTTTAAGAAAAACAATATTTAATTTGCAATTTTGCACACACTCCACACTCCACAGTGCACACAGCGCTCCTGAGTCCCACTCTCCACACAACCTCAACACTCTCCCCACAGTGCACAGTGCACAGTGCACACAGCCTACATCACTCCACACTCAACGATTCAGCACTCTCCCCGTCCCCACAGTGGCACACAGTCACGACTCACGGCCTCCCCGAGTCCCCACAGTGGCACACAGTCCCTCTCCACTCAGCACTCCCCCCGAGTCCCCACAGTGGCACACAGTCACGACTCACACCCTGTAGCTCCACTCCTGCAGTTCTCCACTCCAGTCCGAGACTCCACTCCACTCCAGTCTCTGCCTCCGGCAACTCTTATCACAACACAAAGCAAGCAAATGGGGTTGGGTTGGGGGCTCGGGAGGGTAGTATAGGTTAAAAACTTTAAAAAAAAAAAAAAAACATTGTTTAATGGCCCACGGGCCTACCCAAAAAATACCGTCCGATTTATGTCACAAATTGGTGGACCGGACCGGTTTGGTACCGAACCGGTCCCCAAACCGATTTTTCAACCGAATTGAACCGATCAGGGAGCAAATCGGTGAATTGGCCAATTCGGATTCCGATTTCACCGATTTTTAAAACTATGCTTTGGCTATAGCTGCAAAGATGGGATGGAAACTACATCAGATGGATGTAAAAACTGTTTTTCTAAATGGTGTGATAGAAGAGGAAGTGTATGTGGAACAACCACAAGGATTGAGACACATGACAGACAGACACGTGTGCAAATTAAAAAAAGCCTTGTATGGCTTGAAGCAAGAACCCAGGACATGGTATAGAAGAATTGATAGTTTTATGATGAGCTTGGGCTTTAATAAAAGTAAAGCAGACTCCAATCTTTACTATAGGATTGAGGATGATGACCAGGTGATTTTACTATTATATGTGGATGACCTATTTCTAATAGGAAATGAAAAGCTCATCACTGATTGCAAGAAGAAGCTTGCTTCAGAATTTGAAATGAAAGGGTTGGGTTAGATGCATTATTTTCTATGTCTGGAAGTGTGGCAGAATCTGGGGGAGATTTGTCTCAGTTAAGGAAAATATGTTGTGGAAATTCTAAAAAGATTTGGAATGCTATCCATGACAACACCTATGACGACAAATCCGAAGTTATTATGTGATACTTCATCAGAGATAGTGGATGCCACCTTGTATAGACAAATAATTGGATCGTTGATGTATTTGACGAATACAAAGCCAGACATATATTTTGTTATGAATACTTTAAGTCAGTATATGGTTGAACCCAGACATGTTCATTTGATCGCAGCAAAACATGTGATGAGATACTTGAAAGGTACCATTGAATATGGTATCAAGTATGATGCAGATTGTGAGTTTAAACTGCAAGGATACTCTAATTCAGATCGGTAATGTCACAGATCGTAAGAGTACATCAGCCTCGGGTTGTTTTAGTCCGGGATCAAGAATGATCTCATCGTTTAGCAGGAAGCAAACCAGTGTTGCGCTCAGTACCGCTGACGCAGAATATATGGCAGCATGTTTAGCATGTACCGAAGCTGTATGGATATGAAAATTGCTTTTAGGATTATTTGATCTTGAGTTAAATGCTACTAGTATCTACTGTGACAATCAGAGTTACATAAAGTTGTCAGTGAACCTGGTGTTTCATGACAAATCAAAGCATAATGGAATCAAGTATCCGTTTATCCATGATATGGTAGAAAAAGGAGCAGAAAAGCTTCTTTATGTGGCTACAACTGAACAGGTCGCAGATGTGTTAACCAAACCTCTGTCAAAGGTGATGTTTGAGTACTTCGGAGACAAGCTTGGACTGGTCCCTCGTAAGAGGGAGTAAGGAGCTGCATATAGGATTCTGGTAGGCAATAGCAAGGCAAATCATTTATAGGTAGGATGTGGGCTATTCTTATTATCCAGTATGAAAAAGGACTGGTTCTAAGTCTATTCATCCAGTATGAAAAAGGGCTGGCACTGAGTAAGATAGTGTTTGGTGAACTGACAGTTCTTGGTGAACTATATAGCTTCCTCTAGCTTATGACTAGTAGGACAGTTCTTGGTGAACTGCACAAACAGTTCTTGGTGAACTAAGTGAACAAAAATCCTATAATGATAGCAATGTGCCCACCAAAGATGCTACTGATTCCAGATTGCTAGCCATGGATGCAAAACTTATCTTGATGAATCAACAAGTCAGTAGCCAAGCAAAGACAAGTGGATGTAACAGATGGTACTGGAAAAAAAACACCTTCCTTGCTAAGAGGGAGTGTTAAAATATATGGCCTTTGAAGCTATTTTTTTTATGTAATTAAACTATGTACATAAAAAGTTTTTGATGCCAAGTGTTAATTTTATGACCAAGTGTCAATAGCTCATGCCAAGTGTCAAAAATATCATGCCAAGTGTCAAAGGGCTGCTTAGAGGCCAGCTTAGGGAGGTCCCTAGAGGGGTTGCTTATTAGGGCAGACAAGCCCAAGTATAAAAAGGGGCTGACCCCTATCATTTGAACACACATTTTTGGAAAAGGCTTCTGCTGTCATAAGGCTGCCAATCATCTAGTATATTCTACTGATACATGACTACTATATCAGGTTGTTACTATTGTTACTGAATGCTACAGGGATGAAGATAAGGCTGCTATAGTATCTACCATAAGTCTGCTACAGCAAGAGGTCATCACAGTCAATTTTGGTATCATTACCAGACTGTTACTGTAAGTGTGTTATCAGTTGTTAGTAAAGTTTGTAAGTGCTGAAACAGAGGTATTGTTTCAGCACTCTAAATTAAAGTTGTCAGTCCAAAAGTCTTGTACTGGTATTGTACTTTGTTGAGGAATCTAAAGAGAAGTTTTGGCAGGGTTTTCTACCCCAAGAGAGTTTCCTGGGGTAATCTTGTGTTCTCTCTGTGATTGTCTTACTTTCAGTGATCCTTACTTATGTAGGTGTATGCTTATGACTGATATATGCTGCAAAAATTTTAAAAATTCATACATACATCTAGTTTTTCAACACTCCATACCTGCAACAGTTTCCAATCTCATCTCCTTCTGGACGAAGTTATCCCATAGCCTCTCAAAAGCAAGAAGCTTTTTTTGAACACAAACCCCATGGACAAAAGGTTGCCAAGAAGAAGAGAATCCATTTAATCCAATGGGTACTAGCTCATCACCCTTGACCTCCTCCTCAACTACTATAAGTTGGATTTTAGTAATCTTCATTAAGTAAGCAATTACGATATTTGTCTTGCTCATTCATGTGGCTCTAAGCTTATTCCTCAACAACATCTTTTGATTGATGTTCTCACTCCAATATAGAGTGACTAGAGCATCAAACATGTCCTTTGTCATGGTCTTCTCAATGATGTGAGGGATCAAATGATCCTTCAAAGTTCACATAGTCAAGGATGACGCACTTGATCTTGGCCATCTTGTTGATGATGACGATGATGATGATTAACATCCCATTATGACTAACTTTGGTCTATCGAACCTTGAGAAACAAAAAATAAAATAAATGTAAGGATTTACTTGGTTTGATTTAGAATTTTGTTTCTATAATCGAAAAGCTTGATGAGAAGATTTTCCCAAATCTCCATAGTTTTGATGATTTAAAAGGTTGGGAATGCCAGTATTGTAACAAATATTTTGAACTTGAGATCTAATGTGGGCATACGCAAGACATTCTAAGGGAAAGTTGATTTGTTATAGTGACAACTCTAATGATTAGTATGCTAATAAGGGTTTTATTGTAAAATACTTTTTCTTGATCTCCATTTTAGGACACTTTTGATTAACCTTAATTTGTGTATATATCTTCACCAAATATTTCTATTGATTTGCCAATCAACAAGATTTTGTCAGTAGTGACAAATTGATTTTTATATTCACTCGAGTGTGCAGAGTCCAGACATTTATTTATCAGCAAATTGCTTTTCAACTTTTGAAAACGATATTTCACTTCATTTTAATAGTTCAACTTAACTTCGATACGCAAAGTTTGATTTTGATTTTTCCAACATTAACTTTCTTTATCTTTTCCCAACAAAACTGTCATAATTCAGCAACTTTTCTTTGAGATCTCGCACCTTTTGTTGTTGAATTATACAATCAATTTCAATCATAAAATTTGATTGGACAGGAGCAATGTCTATATTTTTTTATGAGGTAACTTCCATGCATGACTTCATTGTAAAATCATACAGTATTAACTTATATTTAGCTTCTTCTTCAAGTTTAAAGTGATGGTACCTAACGTTCCAACTATGTCAAGACCAAACTTATAATGACATTATCTCACATACATGCAAATTTAAATTAGGATTTTAAAATATAATCTTCAATTGTAAATTTCTTGTTGCATATAATTTTCCATTTGATTTAGGTTTTCGGTTATGCATGATTCTAGAATTTGCAATTGGTTGGCCAATTGAGTTTTAATGTAATTGTCGATTTCATATGGATCAATAACAATAATGACCTCCTTTCCTTATGTAATCCTTTTAAGTTCTAATAAATTGGAAGCAATCTTTTTAGAACTGCTATCATGAAATCTTCATTCTTCGTAAGAAATATCCAAGTCTTTATTTCCATCAAAAATCCCACTAACAGTGCCCTTTAACAAGCTTCTGATGATAACCTTACTTTAATAATTTGAGCTGGGACTTTCTTTTTTAAAGCAGCTTCTATAAAGTTTGAACATTATTTATATTATAAGTATATAATATAATAATATAAATTATATAATAGTCAACAAGTACTTGGTTGGTTGGTAAAGCGAGGGTGTTGTTATCGCCCTCATCAAGGTTCAAACCACTTGTTACTAGCACCCCGTAAATGATGTAAAGTCCCAAGCATCAAGGAGCTAGTCTTGTGCAACTTCAAGAAGGCCACCCATTGTCACCTTGATGGCTCTTCCGCTCTCTTCTGGTTGGATCTCCTAAACTCAAGGGGGTATCCATAATTAAGATTGCTAAGGCTATGGAGTGTAGGATTTAGGTGAAATAGGAAGAGTAAGCCTTAACAAAATGGTGGTCACTTGTATCATACGACATGGTAATAGGAATGGGTAAAGGGATGTGGAAAAGAAGAAAATAAAGGGAGAAGGGAACAAGGGAATAAGGTAATGCAACCAGTGCCTATCAACTTAAGGGCTAATGGAGTCAATGAAGCATTGCAACATGAATGGACTAATGTATCACAATCAGCACTTGATGTAGGCTTATGAGGTGGAAAGGACTAGTGTGTCACATTCAACTTACTTAGATGAAGGACTAGTTTGAAACCTCCATCATTTACTTGAGTACCTACGGTTAAAAGAACCAATTTGATACTTGAAACCTTAAGATGTTTGTTGGAAACTAAATGCAGAATTTTACTCTTGGAGGGCAAGATCTGCCACTCATCAAACTATATATAAAGGTGTTGTTATATTAAGCTGAATAACTAATCCATTTCAGCAACTAAGTGTATTAGAAGAAGGAAAATAAAGTGGAATTATAACAGCAAATAGATCAAGAGGGAGAACCTCCTCGCATTGACTATCTCAAAAATAAATTATTCTTAGGCCCTTACATATAAGTGTGAAAACAAGAGAAATTCACCAATAGCTAACAACAAAATTGAAAAACATAAACATAATTAAACAAGAAGACAGCAATACCTCCTTCCTTCATTAATCTTCAAGTATTTCATATACAAGGGACTCCATCCTCTTCTCCAAGCTCCTACTCTAAAGACTTCACTTCAGTCACTTCTCAAATCCTCTAACACCCAACTCCTCAATCGCCAATGAAAATGGAGAGAAATCCCCTTTATTTTGCAGTCGTCATTACCCTTTCTTTGTAAGTTTGTCCAAGCTCAACAGTTTGTTTTCAATCTTGATATCTTCGTTTTCCTTCTTCTCTAACTTTATTTTTGCAAGTTCTTCCTCCAAGTCTTTATTTCACTCTGACCCTCTATAACTTGAGACTTCTTTCTCTAGTCCCAACTATTGTAATTCCTCCTGCAGCCACTTCGAGCTCTCTATTGCCTTACTCTTGCATATGAAATCCATATTTTATAAATGCTATTATTATCTCCTAGTAAAGTGATTTAAATCAAAGATTCAATACAAAATATCCATAGTGGAGACTACTTTATGATCAACCTGAGTTAGAAGATCAAACTGTGTGAGAACAAAATTTGTTTCCTGCTATTGTATTCATTTCCTCCCAAACCTTGTTCATAATTTCCTCCAAAGATGTAATTCAGTTATACTTAGAAAACAGAGAAGAGATTTCCCTTTCTGGATCCATCCATTTAGCAAACATAGAAGAAATCTCCTTTTCTGGATTTTTTACTACATCCATCATAGTCAGTGTTTGCATTTCCCTTACATAGTTACATTAGGTTCTATTCTTGAATCAGACAAACTACAAAAGATATTGCCCAGATGCCTCAAGGTGATTTCTCGTTGCCCAGTCATATTTTGCAATATATCTCTCCTTTAAGAATATTAAAACGAAGGGGATGGAGTGGAATCCAGATATATCTATTACCTCCTTTTCTTCTTTGTTCTCATCCTTATCAGAAAGATCCCTTAAATATGTAATTGCTTCACCTTCCATTTATGTGACCTGTGGGAGTATCCTCTCCTTCCACTTCATCTTCCTCACTTTTTGCATCTCTTTCTTCTTCACTCTCTTGTTGTTACCAAATATCTCCCTCCCTGTCTACTTCACTAGCTCCACTAACAGTACCAACCTTCTCTTCATCTTCAATATCAACCACTTCAACCGATGAGAATTTCTGAACCCATTTTGGTCTTGATGAGACCATAGTTAACAATTTCAAGTACAAATTTGAATTCGAATTCGGTACAATATGGAAAAAATTTGAATCAAAAAAAAATCAATACAGAAAAAATTCAGCAGAATACACGTCAGTAATACAAAAAAGAAGCAACATTTTAAAATTTTTAAAACTTCAAAGAAGTAGCCTAGATTTTAGTCATTTACTTGTAGGACTTGGTTCATTTAGGGCTTAAGAGCAGAAGATTGGTGAAGGATTTGCTAAATGTTCTCCATAGATTCATAGCAGTAGACCAGATTGACTCTTCACGTACCTGCAGGAGTCACAGCAGGCTTCACAGGGACATAAAAATAGCCAATTGAGATTATTTCATACTTGAACCGACATCAAATATAGTTGTGAATTAAGTCAGATTCAAACCGAATAATATAGCCATACCAAATTAATGCTGAATTCTAGAATTTTTTAGGCCGATTGGGCCAAACTACTAAACTACAGATGCCACCACTTTTTCTTCCAACCTTAGTCTTCGCATTCCTTGAATGCAAGGCTTAGTCTCACTCTCCACTAAACGTCCAGAGATGTTAATCTTATTCCAACTGCTAATCTCTGTGGATGTTGAGTGTAACACTTCATATATAATTCCTGTAAGATATGATGTACATCTTCATCTTACCCAAGAGAAATTTTTCCCAACTATAATTTCTTCCAAAAGGAAATTTTAACTTTTTCACTGTCAGTGAAAAAGTTCTCCTTTGTTCTCTTGCTAGTGATTGTTTGGATATTAAGTTGTCTAACTGGAAAAGAGAGATAAGTAGCTGTACTGCACCAGAGCTGATTCTTCTCAGCTACTGAAAATCAACATTAAGGATCTTCTATTATGGGAGAAGACTAGAGAGAACTCTATTATGGGAGAAGACTAGAGAGAACAGAGTACCAAGATATCCTCATGCATTTTGTCTATCTTTTCACATTCTCTACTCTTCCATTTCTAAAACAAGCATATCTAAATACAACTAGTCAGTCTAAATTCTTTCAATGAAGACATCTGTATCTTTCTTTTTTCCTTTAAGGGATGCCATATCCCTTCTGATATATTGAAGAACCATCCTAAATGCATCAGCATGAAATTGGCTAGTGACTGCTACCAAATTGGATAAGTCTGATATTTCACTCTAGTTTCATTTATTAATCAGAAGATCAATTATTCATCCATTACAGTACATGCTACATGTCTACTTCTGATAAATCTACTTTGATGGTTATGCATTTTATTGTTTTAAAATCTAGATCTCTAAAAGTAATTTCTATATTTTTTTCAGATCTCTAAAATTACCTTCTAATTTTTTTTAATATTACATTTGCCATCACCTGAAAATGAGGAAATATCACCCAGCCATACCAGAACCTCATCCCCCATTTTCGAACCTTGGGGCAACATGTGATTTTGTAAAATATGACTTTGTTTTTGCCAAAGAACGAGGCTCGAAGAAAATAATCCAGCACAAGGTAGTAAAGACCATAAATGAATAATCAGCACTACAGATTACATGGGAAAAATGGAAAATTGCCATTCTTAGGAAAGGAGAAGTCAAGGATGAGAAAATAGGGATAATGTGACAACAATAAGGTGATAACCCCTTTCGCTTTGATCACTCATGAGCCAAACACTGTTTCTGTAACCATATCTTCAAAAAAAAGGGGTCCAATTTCAAATAAATGAATATAAACAAAACAAACCAAATACAACCTTCAAATGTTTGCAAAGTTAACAAAGGAGAGCAAAGGAATTGAACGGATATCAATGGGCACTTCAATATCAGCCAATTAATGATACAGTGGATGATAACTCACAGCTGATGCAAGTGCCTCTCTGCTGCCCCCATATAGCAACCCAGCAATAACACCAATTACTGTTGTGGCTCCCCAGTCTATATTTGCCTTTTTCCTTGCTGCATCCTGCTGCCATAGAAATAGAAATACTCAGTTGTGCACTTGTAACCATATTATTAATTGAACAGAATGTGCGAGTGAAACAGAACACAAACCACCCTAAACTGCTACCAGCAAGTCTATCAATGGTGAATGGGAGCCTAAAATAGACAGGCCAGAATAGAACCATTTCTCATGTATTAAAAATTAAAATGAATGCATGAAAGCATTTGAATCACATTAAAATTCCCAGCAGATGAAATCAACCCAAGACAACTTGATAACTCAATAGGAACTTGACTGATACACTGTGCAACAACAGAAATAACAAGGTGCAGTACAATCAACCTCCCAAAGATTTTGAAAGCATCCATCCAAACCACGTGTTTGCCTTCTTTGTAGCAATTGAACCTGTGGTATGTCACACTTATACAATGCAATTGTAGCCCACTTCAAAATGATTTCTTTCTAGTACAATAGAATGCAATCATGCAAGTACCACCTATTTTATTTCCCAAGCATGCAATCTATAAACCACCATAACACTAGCATCTTATAAGTTCATAACCAGAGTTCTTAAACAATAATGTATCTTGAGATACAAAGTTAAGTTGAGTTGGCCAAAATGCCTCTTGTAACACAAGAAAAACACAAAGTAATGTTACTTTACTTCTGTACTGTGATTGCAGTACTCTGAATCCATTATATTTTTCACTCCGAGTTATGCTTATGCTATACTCTTAACTCCAATAATAGAAGAAATGATACCCAGTTACAAATGCAGGACAAATAAATCAACTCTTTCTTTAAGCAAAGATCAATGCCAGTATTGATCTCAAGAAGGCAATCCTTGTTTTCGGTTAACCCCCAGATAACTCAGTGCATTGGAATAGAGATATAAATAGCTCCAACGATATTACTGTCTTGGAGTTGTGTTTAACTAGTTGCATGTACCTACAAGAAAGTGGTTTAGTATACTGTATTACACAACTATAAGTTGCTTGACACAAACATATCTAGGAAGCAACAATCCACGAATGCATCAATATTCTTCATTTCCCCTTTTTAGAATTGGGTTATCAAACTGATATGACATGCCACAATTATAACATGATGATTTTCCATCTAACTATAAACATTTGCTTTTACACGTTATTATTAGATGGCAGCATAGATACCAATCAAACATTTGCTTTACGCATTATTTTTAGATGGCAAACTATATTCCATTCAAGCATTTGCTTTAGACATTATGTTTTGATGACAGCCTAGATAACAATCAAACATTTGCTTTTACACATTATTTAGATGGCAGCCTAAGAGGTACTTGTTGAGCACTGATCCTACAAGTGACAGTGATTACTGTTACAACTTACAATAGACTGCCTCGTTACTGTTACAATAAGTCCTCACTCAAATGGCTAGGAAGAAAATCCTTTTCAGGACATAACTGGAACAATCACGTTAAATGAATGATGAATTTATATTTACACAAACCTGTGCATCAAACACGACAATGTTTGAAAGTCCCTAACTGGTATAATATGTAGTGAACATGCTACAGAATAAAAGCATGATTTTTCTTGTTTAGTGGTGTGTCCTGCAAGACATTAAAATTAGCTCTAGAACCCTACCACAAGGGTCAACTCTTTCTCACAGTCGTGAATCTGGCACACACTTTCATAGGCTATAACCATTTTTGCCTTCAAAAGAATGATGTACTTCATTTGTTTCTTTGCATCTTTGTTTATGCAATAAACTGGCATTCTTCACATCAAACATCTATAGAACGTTTTGGAAGAAAGAGCAATTGCAAATTTTCAAAAATTGGGAGACTACTAAAAGCTATTTTACATCTTCCAGTTCATATTAGTTCTTTTCCTTTTGAACTCCTTAACCAGAGCACAAACTGGAAAGCTGCACAAAAAATCTCTCTGCTATTATTGATTTTTTCTAATTTTATAAAGCTTGAAAAGTTTCAGAGAAAGTCCACTGAGCTTTAGTATAAAGAAAATGGAATTATTTAGGTAGCGCATAATATGCACAGCTAATAATAATTTATCACTTATACAAAGGCAAAACTTAATCTCAACCATACAAACCCAAATCATCTAATCCCAAAAGAAAATCAATATGTTATGCCTGTAGATTAAGAGCCACAATAATATTATGAAACTTACAGCCATAAAAGACAGGCTCCTTGCTATCAGACAAAAAGTTTGAGAGACCAAAAATATGGTTTTGCAATGCATAAATCAAGCAATTAAACAGATAACTAGAAAATCCCATATCAACAAGACAGGATCTAGATTAAGAGCCATGTCTTTGAAATAAGATAAGATAAGATAATTTTATTAATGTCTAACAAATGACCACAAAAGTAGGTCAATGGGACTAAAAGATACGTCCAGTATGGGTACAATGTGGGAGTGCAAACGCAACTCCTAGAAAACGCCAAAACTAAGATAAAATTAAATAAAGAAGGATACAAGCAGGATTATAGCCTCCTAAACATGTATATATCCGTATCAAAGATACAGAAAGCAGAAATGTAAAAATGCAAAATACATAGTGATTTTGTCCAAGACTAGACAACTCAATCAACTCAAGATCCTCAAGATGGAAGATCGCGTGAGAGCTGAAGATGAGTCTAGTGATGTCAAAATATCTTGAGTCTGATGGTCGATGGCGAGGGGGGTGAACAAGGTGCCTGCTCGCTGTCAAAGCTCTCCGGAGCCATCGAGAAGTCCGGCTGTATGATCCTGGGGGGAATGTAGATGCAAGGAGTACTCCTAGAATCCGAGGCCGAAGGAAAGAAACTCTGGATAGATTGTTCACGACTCCGTTGTGGTTGTGAGGGGATTTGACGAGTGGGAGGTGCCTTGCTCTGGATCCAGTTGGGCTTGATCCCTCTGACGCTCTGAGAATGAATGGACTGATGTGTGGTTCGAAAACTCCGTACTGGTCTAGATAAAACCACTTTGTCTTCCAGAGGGGAAAGTTGGGGGGAGACCTGAGGTCTCACCACTCTACTATTAGAGGTACTCTGTGGCTTTGCCTGCTGCTTGTTGTTCCAAATTGACGGTTCAATGCTAAAATAAGAGTCGATAGTCCTGGTTCTCTCAAGGCGGGGCGAGATGTGAAGGATCTATCACCTATGGTTGAATATCTCCATGATGAAGAGGGCAAGGCATCTCTAGTCCTGATACCTGACGAAGGTTGAGAGGGATCCCCCTGAGTCCCTGTAGAGGCAATGATATTGTCCTTTGATCTCATAGTATAAGGGGCATCGAAAAATGAGATGCATCTCTATCTCTGACTCTCTGGCTCTTGTAGATGGCACATATGATAGATCCTATCAGATTGTGGTAGGTGGTGGTCAGTCTCCACTCGGAGACAGTGAGAACCAACTCGAAGTTGTCCCAAGGGGATCCTAAATGAGTGCATCCAATGCCTACGCATGTATGGTTCAATGCTAAAATAAGAGTCGATCGTCCTGGTTCTCTCAAGGCGGGGTGAGATGTGAAGGATCTATCACCTGTGGTTGAATATCTCCATGATGAAGAGGGCAAGGCATCTTTGGTCCTGATACCTGAAGAAGGTTGAGAGGGATCCCCCTGAGTCCCTGTAGAGGCAATGATATTGTCCTCTGATCTCATAGTATAAGGGGCATCGAAAAATGAGATGCATCTCTGTCTCTGGCTCTTGTAGATGGCACATATGATAGATCCTATCAGATTGTGGTAGGTGGTGGTCAGTCTCCACTCGAAGCCAATGAGAACCAACTCGAAGTTGTCCCAAGGGGATCCTAAATGAGTGCATCCAATGCCTACGCATGTATGGGAGGCGGACAATAATGCCATCCTGTAGCTCCAAGAAGTGCTCAAGCTAGAAGGACATCTTCAAGCCCAAGCTCGTCAGGGGTGCAATCCAAGTGACTTGAATGTATAATCTGTAGATATCCTCTCTAATGGATTGGTTAAGAACCTGTCTAGGTGCCCAGAGATGGCTTGATGCATCCAGGGAGAATCTGAATGGGGGAAGGCACTCTGGGGAGATGGTCACCAACTAGAGAAGCTAAGATGCCTTTGAAAACCAACCACATGCATGTGCACGGCCTGTGGGGTGATCTAAAGCGAGGGCCTCCAAGGAGCAGAGTGCAAGGTAGGCACACCTCTCTCTCTCGGTGGCAGAGTCTCTAAAAGATTTAACTGTGTGAAGGAAAGAGACCAAGTGGAAGATGACCTCAAGGCGGAACGGATGGACACCGAACTCTGCTTGGATAATGGGGTGCGGAATAGTGTGCTTGCATTGGATGATGCACCTGAGGAGCAAGGTCTGAACTCTCTCTGTCTGAGCCCAATCTGCCTACACCAAGCTTGGTCCCTAGATCTTGGAGGCATAGAGAACCGTGGGTCGAATGATCACCTCCATGAGATAAAGTTTGGACGAGATGTCCTAGAACTGGTTCTAGAAGCATTGTCTCTCGACGAGGGCTAGGGAACCATATCCTTTGCTAAGTCGAGGATGGAAGGCCTGTCGCATACCAAAACGAGGCCCCGTGAACTGTACTCCTAGTTAAATGCAAGACATGGTGATCTTGATCTCTTCCCCCCGAAAGTAAAAATGTAAGTTTGTAAGAGAGTTCTTCAATGCATTGAATACCATAACCTTGGTTTTACCTAGGTTGACCATAAGCTGTCGAAGGTCACAAAAACTGGCCAAAGTATCAAACTGTCATTGTAGGCCCTTAGGAGTAGAGGCCAACAGTTGATAACATCAACATCGACAAAAAATCGATAAGGGTCCAGGATACAACTTCTTGGCAACATCAAAAAAAATCAAGGAAATTTGGCAAACCGTCGCAAACATTAAAAAATAAAAAATATATTCATTTCTTCAAAATTTTAAACATATAAACAAACAACAACATCAGATAAACACATTGGCACATAAATATGGAGAAAGCACTGATATATATGATGTAGTGGATGCCAAATAAAAAGCGATACATTAAAGTCGATAAGTTGAATCCTCAACCCTAATAGTTGCTCAATCAATGACTCGAAAGTGGACAACCAATACAAAATGACATCACATATATAAATGTATCTCATCATCATGAGGTAGATGTACAATGATACAATGACAAAAGACGACAAACAAACAAGCAAGCAACCATGCATAAATCTATAAAAAATAGCAATAACATGGGGGGATTTAAATATATGCCTAAGATTGGAAGATTCAACACACCATGCATTGTGATGTTACAGGTCTTTGGTGCCAGGTACCTGGCCGAGCAGTAAAGGAATGAAGGCCTTCCACAAAGGTACTTCGGGTTCCTTGCTTTTCAGCCTCGCCCTTTATGGGTTTACGGTTTAGCCCTATTATTATTGTGGGGATCCCTTTTGGCTCTATACCATGGTTGTAAACTCATAGTTGTTACAGGAGCTTCCTCCTGGTTATAAATAATTATTCACGGTTTATTACTAATGTTTTGTCTCGATTATCTATGCATGCATCATATCTATGTCTCTCCTTAATGTATGAGTGGACTTTGCCAGGGTTCAATCTTGACTTGTGTTCTTACTATAGATTCTTATTTTGATTGGTATATCCATCCTGCCATATGACGGAGGCCTGGGAATTAACTCTTTCTATTTCCCGTAAGCGGGGATGCCCTCGTTGGCTCTTCTGTGAGGTTACGGTTTTGTTACTTGTAAAATTTATGTTTGTGTTAGCTTAATACTTGTTGAAGCAGTGAACAAGGGTTCGACCCATCAACTGTGCTTTAAACTTATCACTTACAAATTGTATACGGCTTGCCTTGTCGTGGCTGGGATACGCTCAACGCGTCGACCCTGCTCATTAGAAGTTTTGTTCTTATATGTTTATTCCTTGAATCAAAGACTGGTATATTTCTCCCTTTCGGCTCATAGCATTGTTTATTTTCATATCTTATTATACCGGCTTGGGAATTCGATATTGCCACTCTGTATTATTAAGGGAGTCGAAGCTTGACTTCGCTTACCACGTTTAATGGTTATGGCTGTTGTTATATTTATTAACTCTATACATATTTAGTTTTGAAACAGAGGCCGAGGCTTGTGTAGAGGTAAACGATGTGTTTTCCAGTTATTTCTCTTATTGTTTATCTATTGGGCCTACCCAAGTTTAAAGATAGGAATGGGTCAAAGCCTGGGCACATAACCGTGCTTGCTCTCTATGCTTGTTACGGTTTCAACCTTGCTTGACATAGTTGTTATTTATGCGATTTGATCCGCACAGTTATTTATGGCTATCGTTGAATAGGCTTGTATATATATATGATGTCTATCCTGTTTATAGTAGGTTATGTTCAATAGTTCAAGCTTGATAAGCAGTTTGGCGGTTATCCTCTATTTTAGAAGCTCGTTTGATATGAATATTGATAATGATGTTTACAGTTGATTTGTTGTTTGCATATATTTGTGAATGACTCGTGCAATGTATGGAAAAGTGATGATATGTGCTTATTAGCTGTGATTATTACCCTTATAGACAAAATAAGCTTTTATATGCAATAGAAATCTATAATGAACCTGAATAAATCTTTTAGCATAATAGAGTAAACATGGATAAGTTAGAGTACAAAGTATTATAAACTTAAGAACAAGTCGATTCTAAACTAGGGCTTCTAGAGCCATATCTATCTACAATATAATGTAAGCAACTAAGTAACAGTTTCCATTTATAATGCATTATATAACTAAATTCAAACAGAGATTAGGAGCAGTAAATGAACAGAATTATTTAAATGAACAATTTAACAAGATACAGGAACAGAATTGATACAAATAGAATAGGAAACAAATTAGGATAAATACACTAGATACATATCTAAACCTGCTACGCTTGTGGAAGAAATTGGAGTTGGAACAGCCACATTCCACCCAACCATAGACCACCAAGCAGCCAATCTACTTGCCCAGCAATCACCCCCTAGCATAAACCATGATGTTAGTTTTTGTACCATGGATGTGTTCCCCCTAGTGATCTTAGCCTAAGTCACTAAGAAGGGGGTGATGGGACCCTCACATTAATTAATCAATTAATGAGACTTTAAAGTCACTTTTGTCCTAAGTCATAAAGTGAGTGAGTAATTATTAATTAAGTGATTTAATTAATGAGATTTTACTCACATCTAATCTCAACCATCAGATTGAAATGAATCAACACCGTTGGATTAGAATCATTTTTTAGGGATTGATCAAAAAGGGAGGGAGGCTAGCATACCTAGTTCATTCGTTGTGATGAGAAGGAGATGAAGAGAGAGCACGAGAAGAAAAGGCCGAGAAAGTACTGCAGCAGGTAGCACGCACCTCGAGGAGTTCAGATATCAGTTTGGCACCAGATTCGAGGCATAGTACAGGGCATTTATTATCAGCATAGATTAACTTACAGCACAAGTTATCTACAGCAGAGAAACCGAGGTGATGCTATTGGCAGCAGCCATTATCTCAGTTCGCAGGTAGAAGAAGATAGGGGTTCAGATCTGAGGCAGCTTCACTGAAACTTGAGGCACTCATATCGAGATTCAAACCCAGTTCAAATTCTAAGGAGAATCACCGTACAGCAGTCTGTTCTTTCCTGCACTCAGTTCGAGGGGAATCTGGGCATGATACCTGAGATAGTTCTGCTCAGTCTATTGGGAAAGTACAGGGCACGGGTTTCTAGTCTTTCTGCACTGTCTTTTTAAAGAGATAACAGCACAGAAACTGAGATAGTTTCTGCTCTGATTTTGGGGTGGTTTGGCACCAAAATCGAGGAGGAGAATACAGCTCAGAATTCAAGCAATCATCTGCACAGAAATCGAGAAGGTTCTGCAAGGCAGTCTGGGGTGCAGTTATTGTAGAGATAAGTTGTATTTGCTTTTACACTGCTGTTAAATTATCATGCTGATGGAATAATAAATCTCTCTCTCACTCAACTGGTTTTCCCCGTGGGGGTTTTCCCAGGGCTCGATTTGGCCAAAAATTATTGTGTCAAATTTATGTGTGAATGTTGGTAGATTAGTTTGCAGCCTGTTAAATTGCTTTCAGTGTGTGTTTTCTGTTCAAGTCATTTTGCATTAAGTAACCTACAGCCAATGCAAAACAGGCTGTAGGTGAAAACCACCTTAAACTTGGCATTAAACCAGCAGAAGGCAGAAGGCAGAAAATCTACACATGACACCATAGGGACTAACATATCCTGCTCTCACTGGAATAGGACTATTTCACCCACTAGGAACTCTTGTCTCAACTCTAGGAACCAGCTCTTGCTCTCACAACAAAGCTCTCAACTTGGGACAAATGCCTAACACATCAAAGGTGCTCACACAACAAGTTCCCATGCATACTAGGCAACGTCCTGCCCTCACACATATGCATATAAATAAGATTTGTATAGGTCTTACACAAGGCCCAACTTTGCCTCCTTGGGAAATTGGTTGGCCTTGGATCCCCTCCTAGATCTTAAGGGGGTGGTTCCTCAAAACAGTCTCATGACATTTGTCCTCATCTTCTCTTGAGCAGCGGGCATTTGTTCCCCACCTATGGGATCATGGTTTACCAAGTTCCAACATGGCTGTTCCAACTGTCCATATCTTGATTCTTTACTAAGAGCGTTTTTAACTATATTTTACAACTGCCTTCATAAGAGGCCAAATGGCAAGCTGTTAACTTGCTGAAATTAAAAAATAATAATAATGTATTTTTCACTTAGTCACCAAATTCAAATTTCCAACCTTAGTCACAAATAATTACTAAAGCTCAAGCATGGGGGACATTACATAATATGTGAAGTGTACTATTACTGTCCTAAAATGATATATTGAAGATCTAAAAATCAGACTTTGCTTTCTCATTGTTATGAGTAGTTTCATGGCTGTTTTGACGAGCGAATTTGTTACAACAGCTGGGCTGAAATGTTATGTGTTTTAGGCTTTTAGCATGCTAGATGAAACTAGAAATTAGATTTGTTGTTGTTTCAAATCTTCTGTTATAAACGTATTTTTCAGATCTGTGTGTTGGTTGAAATTGTGCCCTAAAGGCAGGGATATTCATCTCTCTTCAAGTATATTTTCAGTGTCTATCTTCTTGAGCTTGCCTGGTGAAGAGGTTGGATAGAATTGAAATATTCGCTAATGAAATAAATATTTCAAATTCAGCCATAAGGTTGAAAGCTCTATGAAATAGATCTAGGGGAACCTCAAGTAAATGAGGTGAAACTCCTGAAGTGTTTTCAAGTGCATATTTTGTCAATTTCCACACTAACTTCATGCTAGGGTTGAAATTCTTGCATATTAGGGTTTTGCCTCTTAAGATTGTTTAACATTAATATAAAATGTAGCTTTGATGCCTAGTTATGGACTTTTTGCAAATAAACAGAGTCGTCACATCTCTTCTTAGAGATAAACTACCACCATTCTAGCCACTTTGTATTTCTATCTACATTGCAATGTTTTTCACCATTGAATTCATTAATAGATTTTGGTTTTCATTGTAATACTCCACTTTTAATATTGTAATTGTGTTCCCTCTGCGATGTTGTATCTTCATTTTGTTCTCAAACCAATCCAGATCACCAAGAAATCAGTGGAATATGCTAAACATTAAAAGGCTCAAGGAGCATCTTGAACCTAACATATAATAAACTTCGGTTTTGCAGTTGGACAAAAATCTTTATGGCAAGCACGGATTAAGAAAATCTTTCAGAGCGAGACTAGTCACTCAGATGTTGAATAAGAACACTTCAAGGGAGAAGAAAGCTAACTGGTTTCTTTTTAAGGGAAGTTTCAGTCAATAGCAAATCAGCTGAGATTGAAAGAGAAAACAGAGATAAAAGTAAAACTACAAATGAACCGTCAATAAAGTTACATAACATTCAATTATAAGTAAATTCCACTCTTAGAATCGTGTTTCCTGACTTCCATTGAAAATCAAAGAGCAGTCCATAAATTACATTCTAAACTGAAACAAATAAAATATATATATGTACCTTTTGAACAACTTCTCCAGAATCATCTGTTGCTGCCATACTTAATTATATTTGTTGATGCACCTTCAGTAGACACTACACAACATCCAGGTGTAAGATATCAGAGAGCTGTCTTTGCAAGATAAAGGTTAATATATTCAACCTTTAACTTTCAAGGTTTTAAGCTACTGCAGATACCATTAGAGTAATTGTCTGTAGCTATCAAGAGCATGTCAATTCCCACCTGGTAGAACAAAATGTCCTATCTTTACTACACTCAGGTCATTTCTGGGTATAAGATAGCATAAGCTTTCTTGATGCAAAAATTAGTATTCATAAAGAATGACATGGCTGTAGAGAGCACTATGGGGTAGCATGCAAGAAAAAGTAAAGCTTGTAAAGTTATTGAGCAATCAGTATGGAAAATAGTTCTAGGGAATGGTTTGAAACAAGTGACATGGAATCAAGGTAAGTTAAGCATAAATACAGTTTGAGATTTATTATTTTGATGGTACAATGTTAGGAACTATCCATTCAATAACTACTAAAATAACCAATGTAAATATGACATAGGGTTTAATTCCATTTTAGATAGAATATATATATATATATTGGTCACAAGCATGAACAGGCATGACTTTTGGTGATTTAATTATTATTATGTGTGTGACATATTATTGTTATTATTGTAATGTATTTTATGTACATTGCATGTACTCCTTAAAGGATTTTGTGTCCTCAAAGCATGGTTAGGAGAAACTACATCTTTACTCCAGCTTGTACTTTTTTTGCTAGTTTAGATGCTACACTGGATAAGGAAAAAAGACAATAAGATCTTCTAAGGTATAAACAAGATCAATGCATTGTTGAGGGCTCAACCCACCCTAAATTTAATTTCTTTAAAAATGTAATGTGCAACATTTGATGTGGACTTCTTTGATTGCAATTTTCAATATACCTTTGCAAACAAGTTGAATTGGCATATTGATATCTAGGAATTTGAACTGAGTTTTGTGTTGATTGTTCCTGCCATGAGTTCTATTGCTGCCTAATACACACCTGGGGGGGACGCGGCAGGAAACCTTCAAGCTGCTCAGTGTGTCCTTGGGGGCAAGTGAGAGTCAAGTGCTGTCACCTGATTACTCGAATCCTCCCTCTAGGCTTACTCCTAGCGAAGCCAAGGGGGGTGGTCCCTATAAAAGTAAAACTAAGGCTTTTAATCTATAACAGAAAATAAAGCCTAATCTGGGAGTTTGATTAATGATGAAATGTAAAAATAAATCAACAATATGTACTTGCAAATATTTTACCAATCACTACACATGATATTGAAAGAAAGAGATACATTCACACCATATTGCAAGATTGAAATATAATTAGACCAATGCCGAAATGTGAATGCGTGCGATTGATGCTGTGTAGGGTTGTGAAAGTATTGCAAGAGTCTTGTTGGTTTATTTTAGGATTATTAAATGGGTATTAGAGGAATGGGTTAATTCTTGGTTTAACCCAAAAGAAACCTAACCCTTCGAACTGAGTGTTTTAGCAGCTTTACCAAGTATCCAACCAGGCGAGGATGAACCTTCTTAAAGTAGCCCACTGACTCTATAGTTTCCCCCCATGCAACCTCCCGAGTTCTTAGAATTTGGTTCTATTGGATTTTCCTATTAAAACTAAGTACCTTACACCCGTTTCTAGTTAACCCTATTGTTCAGACTCAGTTGCAGAGGTTAAGAGCATACTTTGGGTTTGGGTGTTGGTGAGTTTTATTATGATTGAAAATGGATTATTAATCTATACTAAACCCCAAGAGTATGTTTTCTTCACACCAAAGGTGGAGTACTTCAGTAGAGCAAGGCGGGTTAATTTTCCTTGGTCGTCTTCTCATTTTTTACCTTCTTGATTTATGCAAGTAGGCTTTGATTATGATTCCTTATGCAAGATATTTCTTCATCTTTCTCTGGTAAGTCCTTGCCAAAATTCTTCTTGACATCTTGAATTTGTTGTTGTATATTGGTTTGTTGGTATTTCGCTATTTCTAGTTTTAAGTGATCCATTTGACGAGTGAGGAATTTGTTTTCACTTTGTAATTTTATCTCTTCAGGTGATTTTTTATTTTCACCATGTCCTTTGATGTCTAGGATTTGTTTTGAAAAAATCAAAACAAACATGGGCCAATCTATCTATAAATTTTGGGTATGTTTATGGAATGACAAAAATTAATCGTATGCAAGTCCTTTTAAATACTCTGAGGCATTTTTAATTCATAATTTGTCATTCTTTAGTCGATACATCCTGAAATGTTTTTCATTTTGTTGATCCGAATTGTGCTTCATCTATTGTATAGACCATGGAACTTTGCAATTTCTATTATTGACGCTATAATTAATAAGACTCGTTTTTAGTTGCACCCTTATCTTTACTTCTACTAGGTATTAATTTTGTCATCACTTAAAATCTGTATTTTTTTAATCGATACCCTTGAACCTAAGTGGGCGCACAAGGTACAAAGTACCACTAGAATTAATTCTATGCTTAAGAAGAAACCTTTGAGTTGGGTACTTAATACTTCAAAACAATTTCAATAAACTTAACTTTATATAGCCCTTATGTAATAACTATATATTAATAGTATAATAATTGTTGTTGAAAACACTGGCACTGGCAAAAAATGAGGTTTCTGACATCAAAACATCATAAGAATTGCGGAAAAAATTGGCAAACCAAAGTAAGCATTAAAAAAATACAAAATAAATTATTTTTTTTCAACTTTTTAAACATATAAACCAATAGCAACATCAAATAAACATATTGTTGGCACATAAATATGGAAAGAACATCAATACATATGATGTAGTGGATGCCAAATAAAAAATGATACATCAAAGTCGATATTTTCTTAACCCTAATAGCTATCCAAACAAGGACTCAAAAATGGTCAACCAATACAAAATGATATCAACTATGCATAAATGTATCTCAACCAATGTTACAAAAACCGGACCGGTTTAGAGAAAATCGGTCGGTCAGACCGGTTTCGGTGCTTTTCCGGTCCGAACCTCCCTATTGAACCATTTTGGTTCGGGTCAGGTTCAGTGATCCGAACCAGTCAAAACCAGTTGATTCCGATCGGAACCGGTTTTCATCATGAAACATGTCGATCCATACAGCAACTGTACGGAGCCGTACGGTCGGCCAAAATCAATGTTTTTTTAAATTTTTTAAAAAAAGGAATTTGGTGTTGGGGGGAGGAATGTGGACAACCCTAAACACAATAACGAAGCTATAAAAAGACCCCCAAACCCTCTCTTTCACCCACACTATTCATTGGAGTCCTTCCAAATTTTGAGTTTGTGCTTAGGTGTCTTGAATCTTTGGTTCTTTGAGTGTTGATTGTTGAGGGTCTTAGAGTTGGTTGCTAGGCTAATTTGAAGAGAGGATTGAAGCAGTATTTTGCAGAGTGTATGGGCTGATTTGTTTTGGAGACATTTGCAGCAGATTTGGAAAAGAATTGGAGCAGATTTTGAGCTCACTCAAGGCTAAATTTCTTGGGCAGATTTGGAGGCGTCTCTTCAAGGTATGTAAAATGAGCCACGTATTCCTTTAATTCTGTAGTGATTAGTCTTTGAAATTTTGAAATCGCTTTTTTTCATAGAATTTAAAAAAGTAGGGTTTTACTTTTTATTTGCAGATTTATATTGTTTTCCATAGCTCCCAAAGATAGAAAGGATCCTACATGGGTACATTGTCAAATAGTTGAGGGGAAAATGGTGTGTAACTATTGTCAGAAGGAGGTTGGTGGGGCAGGTATACATAGGCTGAAACAACATTTAGCAGGTGTTAGGGGGAATGTAAGACCATGCCCGAAAGTCTCTAATGACCTAAGAGCCAAGATGCTTGGTCATATTGAATCATACCAAGCTGAAAAAGCCCGAAAAGAGAGGGTCCAAAAAGAGATAGGGAGAAGTTGTAGCTCTGATTTTTCTAAGAGAAACCCTAGTTTTGAAGAATCCTCTAGTTTTCCAAATCTTATCCATGATCCTTATACCATACCTAGGGAAGAAAATGTTGCAGTTGGTGGTGTTGGTAGCAGTACATCCCAATTTAAAAGGCCCCATGCAAACCTTGAGTCTTTCTTTCAACCCCGCACTACCCCTGGTGCTTAGCCCACCATTGATGCCAAATGGAAGAAGGTGGAAAAGGAGGTTGCTTGGGAATGCATTGCTAGATGGTGGTATGATGCAAACATACATTTCAATGCTGCAAGGTCTGTTTATTATCAACCTATGTTGGATGTTGTAGCTTCATGTGGTCCAGGATTCAAGGGCCCTGTTGTTTAAATCTCAATTATTATAAATCTGTGATCACAAAAACTCCTAAATAACACCCATCCACATCATCAACACCTTAAAACACTTAAAGTTAAAACACAGGATCCTTAAACAACTCTTTTTAGGGACTACCCCCCTTGGCTTCATTAGGAGTTTGCCTAAACGGAGGAGCTGGCATCAGGGGACAGCACCTGGCTCTTTGCTTGCCCCCAAGGCCACACCGTTCCCACTTTTAGTGAGGAAACAACTTTCGAAAGATTTCTGCTGTTGGTGTGCATCTCGGAGGAAAACATCTTTGGCGTCGTTGTCGGGGACAAATCTTTTTGTTCCTGGATGACCTTAACTTAGTTTGTTCTTAGTTTTTTACCTTATCTTTCTTTTTGATAGATTTTTAGTCCAATCAACTCTCTAAAATTAAACTTGAATCCATCTGGCGACTCCACTATCAAATAACTTACCAAGGTATTCAACTAGAAGAAACTCTGAAGGCTTACTTAATTTCATCCCTGAACCTGAAAAGGTTTATAGGAGGAGATTGAATAAGCTAGCTTGTCGTAGGATCCTTGAGAATCTTGGATCTAAGTCTGTTTTAGACATCCGTAGTTTGTTTGTTGAAAATAATAAATGTTGATCTGACACAATGGGTGAATATTTCAGTCCCCTTGACACTTCTCAGATAGCAGGTCAACCACATGATCTACCAAACAAGGCTATAGACAAACTTTCCATATTCACTAGCATTGATGCCATCACTGCAACTCATCATCTTAAAAGCTTCTCCAAATGTATTGGCGCCTTTGTCAGTAATCGTGCATATCAACACGATGATGTTTACATGAAACTTCTTGCACTATCTTTGGACGAAGATGCTGGTGACTAGTTCATCAATCTACCTGATAACTCCTTTGCAACTTTTGCTACATTCAAAACTGCTTTCACCAACAAATTTGGGGAAAAGATAGAGCCACATCATCAACTGGCTGCCTTGAACAATATCAAGGGAAGCGAAAATGAAACTGTGGATGAGTTTAACAAGAAGTTCACGGACTTAATAAACAGTATGCATACCAACTACAAGCCTACTGTTCAAACCATCTTGCTATACTACATTGAAACACTTAGTGGTGAAATGCAGTATCAGCTTAGAGATAAAGAGCCCACCACTCTTTTAATAGCCCAAGATATGGCTGCTAAAATTGACAGAAACATGCAGGCATCAGGCAAGTCTAACATTCCTGGCTACTCAAGAGCCTTAACTCCTCTAAAAAAAACTGAACCTAAGGAAAAGGCTTCCTTTTCCCAACAAGATATGCATGATAGAAAGATGTCAGAGATGATAGAAAACATGGAAATGAAATATCTTTGTCAATTAGAGGAAATGCAGAATCGATTCATAGCCATGGAAAGAGCTCAGAACCAACCCATTCAAAGAACATATCCTCAAAAGACAAACTAGCAAAAGAAGGACCCAACCATGAAGAGAGGCCTCCCAATCAATCGGAGGCTGCTAACATGGTTGAAAATTATACGCCATTTTGTCACTATGCATGCTATGTTCAAAAGCATGGTTTTCCAGAGCGATATGGTAGTGAACCGTCATCAAGCGAGCCTAAGTATGTCAACACAGTAAGTGATATTTATGACATTCCCAAAGAGAATTGGAACCGGTTTGGGCGGCCTATTACAGAAAGTATGAATTTTTCCCATCAGATCCCTGATGATCCCATTGATGAAATTTATCAAAGACCGAATTTTCTTAAAGACCCTCCTCATGCCACCGAAACAAAAGACATTTATGATTGGGAGCTTTTTCAAGACTATTGCAGTGATGATGAGCACATATGTACTCACGATCCTCCTCAAGAAGAAACCATTACAGAGATTGGCACTTATGAAGAAATCCATGAAGTTTTTAATATGTGTGATGACACTCCCCTTTGTTCTCCACATAACAATGAATGTTCGGAAAGTTGGGACCCTTGTGATGTCTTTGAAACCCAATTGTTTGAGGAGGATTGTTATGATCATGAGGAGGATAAGTATAGCCAAGGACCTGGCACCAATGATGAAGACTCTCTCATATCTGACATAGACTCTCTCATATCTGACATAGACGGGGATGATGACTATTGGACTTTCATTGAGAACCCAATCTATGAGACTTGTGAAAATCCTTTTGAAAATCCCATCTATGATATGTCCAGCGAAGGGAATGTTCTATCTGAGATTTTTGAAAGCTGTAAGGAGGAGCACTCAAAATTTTCATATGAGCAGTCAGAGCCACACATGAGTATCAGCAAAAATAACTTAGAGAAGCAGTACAGTGAAGGGCCAGACTGGGTACAGTTAATTAAGCATATATCTCAGCCATTGGATGTCCCTTGTAAATTAGAGCAGTTCGAGGCTCATACTTTCAATGAAAGCTATTTTCAGAAGAGCCTTTCAGTTCAGTATGATGAGGTACCGGGACTGCCTTATCATCCTGAGTTTTTCTCTACCCTATCCTGTCATGGATAGAGGATGCCTACAAGAGGACCTACTATATTGGGAAGCACTTCAAAGATCTATCACATACTTATGATTTCCCATCCAGCCCTCCCATCCAGAATACCCAAGCAGGTTTGCACTTTCTGATAAGCATGCCCTTGCTCTGGCTGGTAACCAGAGACAAGGTAAAAAATTATTATTACATTGATAACATGCTTAGATGGTTACATTGGATCTCTGATTACACTTAACATTTTTCTTTATGTTATGCTTAGAGTAGGAAAAATAAAGCTTTTCAAAATGAGCATGTACTTTCTGCATTTCAATTTTTGAGCACTTAGAATTTATTTTCAAAATAAAACATAGTTTATGTATTCATTTGGCATTTTTATAACACTTGTGCTACTGAAGGTTTTTTGTCAAGTTGAGATGTTTTTACAAGCTATATAAAAACTAGAGATTTTGGTGTTCTCGTATCCTCTCCTTGCATGAATGCCAGATTGAGCACACGTCCCGCAGTTGGAGCCGAATGTTAACAGCTATTTTGTACAATAGATGAATTTCTATTGAGCCGCCAGTGTCATGGACATGATTCATGTCCATCATCAGTGTTCAGAAATTCAGAAGTCATTTTCAAGGCAATTTTGCCACATTTGTAATAACTGCATGTTCATACCCCCATGGGGAAATTGTAAAAAGTTGGTCTAAATGGGGTCCTTTTATAAAAGACTCGGCTATCCTTAGGTTTACCTGTCAGGGGGATACTCTAGAGTGTTTTTTCCTTCAGAATTATGCATTGCGCTTCAGTCGTGTATAATGCCTGAGTTTTTCACTCATACCTCCAAAGCTGGAGTATTTACCTACGCTGCTGGGAATCGACCCCCCCCATCGAATCGATCCCAATTCACGCTCCGGACGGAATCAATGAGGAATCGATTTCGGAATCGTGATTCCTCATCAATTCCGCCCGGAATCGATTTTGTAAATCGTGAATTGGGCAAAAAAAAAACAATCCCTGGAATATTGCAATTCGTTGCGGAATCGTAGCTTCCGAGTCGATTCCGGATCGAACCCTCATCGAACCCGGGCATAAAAATGGAACGCTAAAACGATCCCGACATCGATTCTACGGACAGGGCAGATTTTTGGAAAAAAAATTGATTTTTGGATTTTTTGGGGGGGGTTTTTTTGGTAGGCTAGGTCACTTTGGGCCAATAAAGGGTGAATGAGTCCATTTGGACTCATTCCATTACTCATTTGCTTGATTGGGAAGAGTTTGAGCTTGGAGTGAGTTTGCTAGTTGTTTGAGAGCTTTGAGCATTGAGTGGGAGATTGAAGTGGAGATTGAAGGAGACAGCTTGCAAGGGAGATTGAAGCTTCCATAGAGACATTCAACCACCATTGAAGAGCTAAAAGGTAGGCTCTAAAAACTCATCTTTGTTTGTTTTTGCAATTTTTTTTCACTATGTTAAAAAATGGAAAACTTGCAATGTTCTCTTGTCCTACTCTTTCCAATTTCTTCTTCTCCATCATTCTATTGCAGGGAACAAGTGACTCTCATCTTGAATCAAGAAACATAATGGGTATGTGGTTTTGGTTTTTCATTCCACTTCTTCTCATTATGATGGTGTTGGAAAGTAGATGTGGTGGTGGTAGTGATGAGGGGGAAGAGGTAGAGAGTGATGCATACCAAGGAGAAGAGGCGGAAGGGGAAGAGGGTGATGATGATGAGGATGAGGGTGATGTGGGGCAAAAACAAAAAGACACAACACCTTTGTGGAAGTATGTGACAAGGCAAGAGGGAGGGAGAGGAGGTGGAACCACAAAGTTTGGATGCCCCCATTGTGGGAAAACATACACAGGTTCATATACCCGGGTGAGAAAGCATTTGTGTGGGGTTATGCCATGCGATGTAGGTAAGTCTCATGGAGTCAAAACTTGTGACAAAGTGGGAGCTAAAGAGAGAAGCAAATACAAGATGGAAGAAGAGGCCACTCAAAACAACTCCAAGAGATCGAGGGTTGATTCTGAATCCCCACAGAGAATGTTTGGTAGTGGAGTTGCTGCTAGATCATCATCGGCTCAATCGGGAGCCTCATCTCCCCATGGAGTCTCGCCTATATGAAGAACATTATCCGATTTCCTTGACCAAGGTTGTAGAGATGATGTGGATTCAGAAATTTATAGGTTTCTCTATGCATGTGGTGTGCCATTCAATGTTCTTCGCTCACCCTATTGGCATGAAATGGTACAAGCCATCAATGGTGGCCCTCAAGGATACAGAAGCCCTGGGTATGACAAAGCTAGAACCGTGGGTCTTGACAGGGAAAGAGCCAAAATCAATAGTGCTCTTGGAAAGTTCACAAATGATTGGTCCAACTATGGGGTATCCATTGTATCTGATGGGTGGACAAATGTTAAAGGCAAGCCATTGATAAATATTCTTGGCGTTTCTGCTAGCGGTGCGGTCTTCCTTTCAGCCCATGACTACTCAGATCGCTACAAGACCGCTATTAATATTGCACAACCTTTACTTAAAACCATTCAGGAGATTGGGCCATACAATGTCATTCAAGTCATCACTGATAATGCTGCTAATTGTAAGGCAGTGGGAGCAATCATTGAGGATAAGTATCCCAACATATTTTGGTCAAGGTGTTTGGTTCACACATTGAACCTTTTGATGCATGATATTGTTAAGATGAAGGACAATAATTACTGATGGATTGGTGCCTTGTACAAGAGAGGTAAGAAAATGATCAAATTTATTACCAATCATAGCATGGCCCACCACATTTTTCGCAATCACTCTAAGTTGGAGCTATTGAAGATTGCAAAGACTAGATTTGCTAGCTACTACCTCACCTTCAGGAGGCTTTTGAAGGTAAGAGAGGCATTGGCTAGTATGGTCTCAAGTGATCCATGGCAGGAATTGAAAGACAGAGCTGCAAATGCATCAGATAGAATTGACTTTCAGGAGGTGGAGGACACCGTTCTTGAAGGTCATTTTTGGTCACAGGTTAGGTATGTTCTGCAGTTCACCAAGCCAGTTTATAACATGATTCGTTTTGCAGATATAGATCAGCCAGTGATTGGAGAGGTATATGAGCAGATGGATAGCATGCTTGGTCAAATCAAAGACATTGTTGAGCAAAGAGATGCTGTCTTGTATAACCATATTCATAAAGATGTGGTCAAAAGGTGGGATAACCTAAATGTTCCACTCCATGCCCTTGCATATGTCCTCACCCCAAAATACTATTCTCCAATTTGGTTGGCCCAACCTGCACCTGGGGGTGGAGTTCGGAGAAAACCCCACACAGATCCAGAGGTTGTTGTTGGGTATATGCAAGCATTAGAGAAGTTGGTCCCTAATGAGGAAGAGTGTGCTCAAGTACGGACTGAATTGAGCAAATACATAAGTGAGCATGGACGCTTTGGTTCCCTGTTTGCAACCAAAGATCGAGACAGATTGAATCCTATCCTTTGGTGGAACATGCATGGCTCTGGAGCCACATATTTGCATAAATTGGCGATGAGGGTGCTATCACAGGTTATTAATAGCTCTTTTGCAGAGAGGTGTTGGAGCACCTACAACTTCATCCACAGTGTAAAGAGAAACAGTCTGAATGTAGATCGCGCAAAAAGCTTGGTTTATGTGCACTACAACTAGAGGTTGTTGTCCCATTATTGTGAGGCGGCCAAGAATGATAGAACATTTTTTACTTGGAACAACAATCCAGAGGAGGCTAATGTGGAGGATGGAGCCATAGCATTAGAGCGCTTGGAGGCTGAACTATTGGGTGATCATGATGATCCAATTCAAACTACCCGTACAGATATGCCACCCCCAAGCAGAAGCAGCTTTCCGGATGTAGGAGTTTTGCCTTTAGCTTCACAACGTCCAAGTTCAGCCCGTGGGGGCCATTCATCTTCTTCTCATGTTCCACGATCACTTCCACCAGCACCTATTCCACCTAGAACACAAGAAAAGAAATTGGAAGTTACTCGTGGCAAGCGGAAAGCTTAGTAGATTCATAGTACTTTGTAGTTTGTATTTCATGTTCATGTTTATTTTGGCGGTTGGCCTATTTTGTAAACATTATGGCCTAGTTTGATGGCAAATATTATATGTTGAAATTTGAAGGTTGATGTTAATGATGATTGATGATTGATGATTTGATGATGATCATTTAATGACAATGTTATAAGTTATAGCTCCTAGAATCTAGAAGACTAGATGATTAATGTTATATCAATGTGTACTAACTACTAAATGGTTATATGAATATCTATATTCTATGTTTCGATGTTTTCTATAGCTAATTTGGCATAATACATGTTTTTTTTTAATTTATATGC
Source organism: Larix kaempferi (assembly GCA_027924585.1). Classification (NCBI taxonomy): domain Eukaryota; kingdom Viridiplantae; phylum Streptophyta; class Pinopsida; order Pinales; family Pinaceae; genus Larix; species Larix kaempferi. Next base: position 2,960,750 of record BSBM01000397.1, on the reverse strand, counting down.
ATCAAAATATATTAAAATACATATTATATAAAAAACGCTCCCGAAACGGAAGCTTTTGAAAATTTCGCTTTTCGCTCCCGCTCCCAACAGCGTAGGTATTTACCATGGTGGTCGAACCTAAAGGTGGTTATTAGAGTCTTGTGTCTAGGATTTTTTCCGTGTTAGCCATCTCGATTGAGTCGTATGAACGTGCACTAGGTCCCCTAGGAGTTTCGTTTGATTCCGAGAAAAATAATTTTTTCCGTAATTTAAACCATTTTTTAATGGTTTAAATGGGAAATTTCAAAATGTGATAAAAACCTCGTTTGGAGGCATTTTTTGGTGTGGGGAGGCTCGTTTTGACGCTCAAAGCGCCCTCTTTACCCTAGCACCCACTTTTTTTAGATTCAGGGCGTTTACATCGCCTCTGGGAGCGATTTTGCTAAAAATGCTACAAACAGCACTTTAAATGCTAAGAAGGGAGAAATTGCACCATGGACAAAAATCAAATAAGGACAAAATACATTAAAAAAAAAGCATTGGAAAAGCATGGATTAAATTTTTAAGGGGTGTATGAACACATTAGTGGAGTAAGTCACATGTTATTAAAGTCAAAAGGTTGAAAATTGGATTAATTTTAAAAGTGTACAGATTCACCTTCACATGAGGAACTCCCTCCCCATGCGAATGCTCCAAGGTGGTGGGCGAGTAATCCAAGGGACTTAGGCGTGGGTTCTTATGGAGTGAGGCTCCACCTCATCCCCACCAACCAATCACGCCAACCTTCAACGCTCCAAGCCCATCATCACGTGAACCACTCCTTTATCTGTGGTATGTGCCATCTCCTCAAGCTCTCACGAATTGATGAAGTGGTTTTTGTTTAATGGATGGATGATGGTTCCAAGGTGAAGGGGTGGGTGCCTTGCCCAGGTGGAGGCCACCTCACCCCATTCACACCTTCCAACTTCCAATTAACTCCAAAATCAAAAGCTTGGAGCTCGTTATTATTGGTGTAACTCGGCTTCTTGGCTCCCTCTCTCTTGCAATTCGATTTTGGCTCATGAGCTCTGTAACTTGTATAAATAGTGGGTCTTGCTCCATTGTTTAGGATGGATGGTTGATGCAAGATTACTCTGCAAAAATTGTAACATGCTTTATGCTCTCATTTTGGAATAAAATTTCGACTTTGGAGGTCCATGCGTCTTTTCAATTGTGGTGAATGCTTCTGTTGTTGAGGTGATCTCTTTCCAAGCCTTTCTCTCAATACTTATATGTTGTGATCAAATGCTAGCTTAAGAAGTCTATATTCTAGTCCATGAGATTGACCATTTGTAGTCTTCAATTTGGTTAATTATGCAATGCTTATCAAGAGTTATATGAATAGGACGTACTCAATTATACTAGTATTGATATAATCTTGGTTTTCTTAGCATACTGGTTTATTTTGATCTCACTTTGTATGGAGTTGTTTGTGCTTTGGTTAGGTTTTTCCAAGTGAAGAAGGGTGTGAGCTCAGTTACTTCTAGCCCATGCTTCAACAGCTTCAAGTTTTATTTAACATATTTGTGATTACAGGATCTACAAGTGTTTGAAGTTTTCCAAGAAGAAGCTCAAGAGAGCTTGCTCCTCATCTCATCAAGAAGAAACAATCATTTTAAAAAACCCTTGGTTATTGGTTACTATAACAAGAGGCCCTAAAATACCAAGATCTATCCATTGGCTTCTTCTCTTCTTTGCCTTGTTTGGCTTGCCTTTTCTTCCTTTCGTTTTTCCTTTCCTCTCTACCTTTCGTTTTAGCCCTTGTCTTCTCCATTCGTTCACTTCATTTCCTCTTTCCTCCCTTTCGTTTTCTCCCTCCTTCCATTCGTTTTCTTTCTCCTTCTTTTCGTTTTCCTTCTTCCTTCACCCTTTCGTTTTCCTTACCTTCTTCTCCATTCGTTTCTTTCTCCTTTCTTTCTTTTGGTTTCCTTCTTCTTTCACTCATCTTCCTCCTTTGCTCCCTCTCTCAATCGTTTGCCTTCCCTTGCTCTCTTCTTTTGGTTTAAGTTGCACTTAACTCTTAAGTCATTTAAAAGTTCGCATTGTTAGTTTTCATTCATAGATCTTAGCTTAGTTTCTTTTAAAAAGTTTGCATTCTAGCTTGTTTCTAGTTCTTAGATCTAAGATTGCATTGCATTTTAAAGTTTGATTTTCATAAGTAAATAGTTTGCATTTTGCATCTAGATCTTAGATTAGTTTTCAAGTTTTGATTTGATTAACAAATAATGGGTGCTTGAAGTGTGTTTGTTGTAGGTGCTTGAAGAAGAGATCAACCAAAGACAAGTCAAGAGACTTGAAGAAACCAAAACCAAAAGGAAGCCAAAACCAAGAAGAAGCTAAAAACCATGAAGATCCATTAGAACAAAAGAACCAATCTCCTTTTTGTAAAAGCTCTCAAAAAGCTTCATTCATTTCACTTCTTTTCATTTCAAGGGATAAAATCCCCAAAGCATTGTAACTCCAAAAAGCTAGTGGGATTACGGCTCCCACATTTTCTTTTACTTCCCCTATTTGGGGGAAGTGTGTTATGTTTTGTTCTCTTTGCATCTTTAGCTTAGATTTGATTTCAGTACTTAGCTTAGTTTCACTTTCTTAGAGTAGTTTTATTCCACTAATTGCTAGTTGTTTGATTCTTGCTTAAATAGTTCATTTCTATTTGATATAAATTGATAAACTGAAAAAATTAGAAATCTCTTGAATCTCACTCAACAATGGATCAAGAGTGCTCTCTATCGGAGAGTCATTTCTGCTTTTCATTTTGATTTACTAACCCCCATGCTCTCCCAAGTAAGGCCTTAAAACCTGAAAGAGATTCTTGGGTAGATTAGTTTTCCATTCAAGTACTTTAATTCCGTGCATCATAAATCTCTTGAATCTCGCCATAAGGCGGATCAAGAGTGCTCTCTATCGGAGAGTTTTCTACTTGGATCTCTTGTTTCAAACATCTCCCTTAAAATTGGAATTTACTGTTTGCTATACTGCGTATGCTCTACCCTTCCCTGGGAGGTTGGGATACACAGAAACGTTATAGGCTATTTAATTGTTCACATTTAATCCAATTTTAACCATAATAAATTTTCACCCCATAAACCAACGAAAATCCAGCGTTGATCGTCAAATACTCGAAAGTGGGCAAATTCTTGTTGATGTATTTGTAACTTCGGAAGATATTCACTTGTATATTACATTTGTACCTTATTGTATATCCAACAGAGATGTATTATTCCTCTGATTAGAAGTGTCATCATTTGTATTTGTAAGTGTCGCAAGTTACATTGTAAGTGTCGTCATTTGTATTGATGGGTTATTAGACCACCAGTGTGGGGTCGACCCTAGTTAGGTCATGTGGTTGGGTTATTAGGCTTCATTAATTATTGGCAGGTCAAGTCAGTGTATAAATAGAGAGGTTGTGTCTCTCATTTGATTCATTCACTCACTTCTCAAGCTCGCATAGCTAAGAGAGAAAGTGGCGCACATGTGGAGGAGGAGGAGCATCTACTAGAGACATCTCTTTGGGTTTGATCCTTGTGATCTTGTATTGGGGCTTATTCTATCTCTGAGGAAGTTGCGGGGTTTTTCACCTTCTTGGTTTTCCCCAAGGAAACTATGTGTCTCTTGTGTGCTTGCATTATTGTGTTTATGATTGATATGTTGTTGATATGCTGTACATGTTATTCTCTTAGTGATCCTTAATGATAATGGAATGAAATTATCGAAAACATGGTATCAGAGCTGACCTAAGAAGAAGGCACTGTGCAGTTACAGAAGCTAGGGCTTCTTAATATTTGGGTTTCTCTGCACAGATCATCAAAGGCGGGAGGCTAGATTGACTCTTCTTGGAAGGGCGCATCTTTCTGTCGAGACAGAATTCAATTCTGAGCATTTTCAGTTTTTGACCTAAAATTAGGGTTTCTACAAAAATTGGAATTTCTGAAATCCGAGACCATGGCTGGAAGCTCCTCTGAAAAATCAAAGTTTAGAACTTTGGATTGAACTTTTTGGTTGGGTGAAGCTCCGGGAAAATCAAACCCTAATTCAAGGTCCTGTCTAGTGAATCTGGAAGTTTCAAAAGCAATTTTGAGGGGTGAAAATTTGCATATTTCAAATTCTGAGTATACCAGCGTGACCAGCTCAGCAAGGCGCATCTTTCTATCCTTTCAGAAGTTTGAAATTCAAATTTTGAATTTTTAGGGTTTCTCTAACAAACCCTAATCCAGCTCCAGATCCAGTTTTCAGCAAATGAAGTGGTAAGACCTAAAACTTTCTATTTCCATTTGAAGTACTCTTTAAGATGTCTCACCACACCAAGCTTGAGGGAGTTGATAACTTCCAAGCATGGAAGTATAGGATTGGGTTAATCCTAGAAGAGAATGATTTGGACACCTACATAAAAGAAGAGGTTCCAATTCCAAAGGGAGATGAAGCTAAGGCTTTGCACAAGAAGGACTTGGTCAAGGCTAAGAGAATCATTGTTGATTCTATAAAAGACCATCTCATACCCCATGTGTCTTCCCTAAAGACACCTAAGGAGATGTTTGACTCTTTGACCAAGTTGTTTGAAGGAAAGAACATAAATCGGAAGATGACTCTGCGAAATCAATTGAAAGGAGTGAAGTACCAGAATGGAGAGACCATTCAATCCTACTTTACTAAGGTCTCTCAAATCAAAGAACAACTTGAAGCTGTGGATGAAGTAGTGGAGAATGGAGAAATTGTCATGACTACATTGAATGGCCTACCTAAGTCATGGGACTCCTTCATCCAAGGTATTTGTGCAAGAAGGAAGTTGATCTCCTTCAGTAGACTATGGGAGGAATGTTCACAAGAAGAAGCAAGGCTTGTGGCCCGAGAAGAAAAGATGAGAAGTGAAGACCAAGCTCTCACAGCACACACTAAGGGAAGTAAGTTCAAGAGAGAGAAATCTTATAACAATAAACATCATTACTTTCATTAGAAGAAGAAAGATCTCTCCCGTGTTCGATGCTTCACTTGTGATGAGAAAGGACATTACTCCTCAGAATGTCCCAAGAACAAACAAAGCCTCAACAGCAACAACAAGAAGAAGAACAAGAAGAGGTATCATGCTCATGCTGCTGAGGATGATGAACCTCCCAAAAAGAAGGCTAGGGCAGAAAGTGAAGACTCATCGAGTGACGATGAATATGTTCTAATTTCTGCTCTCACAGGTACTGTTACACATGGGTGTAATGATTAGCTTATTGATATTGGGGCTTCTAAACATATGATGCGATTCAAAGAATCTCTTATGGACCTATCTGAACATGAGTCATCTCACAAGGTGAAACTTGGGGATGACTATCAATATCCTATAAAAGGAAGTGTATAGGAAGTGGTGAAGCCTCCTACAAATTAGACTCTAGGAAGTCTTTAAAGATGCAAGATGTTCTATATGTACCTGGACTCAAGAAGAATCTTCTCTCCATATCATCTTTGGATGCAAAGGGAATGAGAGTTGCATTTGTGGATGGCCAAGTACTCATGTGGCCAAAAGGTAAGACCATAGATGATGCAGTAGTGATTGGAGAGCAAGGGAGAGGATTGTACAAATTGAAGGGACAACCTGAACATGCCATGGTACATGAATCCATGGAGCTAAGTGAACTTTGGCATAGAAGGCTTGCTCATGTACACTATAGGGCACTACCAATTGCAAGCAAAGCAGTAGACAGTCTTCCTGAAATCCAATCAAAGCATGAAGGTGTTTACAAAGGATGTGCAAAAGAAAAGAACACAAAGAAGACATTTCCAAGCAGTGAAAGCAAATCAAAAGGAATTTTGGAGATTATCCACTCCAATGTATGCGGACCAATGTCATCCAGTTCTCTGAGTGGGTATGTATATTATGTTTCTTTCATTGATGATTTCTCTAGGAAGATTTGGGTTTATTTCTTGAAGAACAAAGATGAAGTGTTTGATAAGTTCAAGGAATTCAAGGCCTTGATAGAAAATCAAACTGATAAGAAGATCAAGATCTTCAGATCCAACAATGGCGAAGAATTTACTTCAGGGGACTTCAAGAAGTTATGCAGTGATTCAAGGATTAAGAGGGAGTTGACCACTCCCTACAATCCACAACAGAATGGAGTTGCAGAAAGAAAGAATAGGACTATCATGGAAGCAGCACGGGCAATGCTTCATGACCAAGATCTACCCATGCACCTATGGGCAGAAGCAGCAAGGACAGCAGTATATGTACAAAACAGAACACCACACAAGATACTTGACAATAAGACACCAGAAGAAGTGTTCTCTGGTGAGAGACCAGAAGTTAGCCATCTCAGAATATTTGGCTGTCCAATATTCACACATGTTCCAAAAGAAAAGAGAGCAAAGTTAGATCCTTCATGAAAGAAGGGTATATTTGTGGGGTACAGTGAATGTTCGAAGGCATACAGAATCTACTTTCCAGGGTTCAAGAAGATTGACATCAGCAGAGATGTGACTTTTGATGAAAACTCAACTTACATCAAATCAAGGAAGACACCTGTTGAAGACTATGAAGAACCAAGAATACCCAGAACACAAGACATCACCATGAATGAAGCAATACCAGAAGTGGATCGTGAAATAGAAGATCCACAAGAACCTGTAGATCCACCCCGTGAGAAGAACTCTTACAAGAGGAAACCTGCATGGGCTACAGAGCTCATCCAAGATTCAAAAAGGTATGGTATTCCAGAGGAGGAACACGGAGAAAGAAAAAGGACAAGGTCACACACCAGCTATGTTGCCCTACTCTGTGACATTATGAACAAAGAACCTTCCAGTTATGAAGTAGTTGCGGAAAAGAAAGAATGGAAGGATGCCATGGTCGAGGAATACCGGTCCATCATGAAGAATGATGTTTGGGATGTGGTCCCAAGACCAAAAGGGAAGTCTGTTGTGACTTCCAAATGGATCTATAAGATCAAACATGCTACAGATGGTAGCATAGAGAAATACAAGGTGAGGTTTGTGGCTCGTGGCTTCTCCGAGAAAGAGGGGATAGATTATGAAGAGACTTTTGCTCTTGTAGCCAGATACACTTCGATCAGAACAGTACTTGCTATGGCTACAGTGATGAAGTGGAAGATACACAAGATGGATGTCAAGACAGCTTTCTTGAATGGTGTAGTCGAAGAGGAAGTGTATGTGGAGCAGCCACTCGGTTTTGACACATGACAGGGAGTCATATGTGTGCAGATTGAAGAAAGTCTTGTATGGCTTGAAGCAAGCTCTTAGGACTTGGTATGGTAGGATAGACATCTTTCTATCCAGTTTGGGCTTTACCAAGAGTAAAGCGGATTCCAACCTTTACTACAAGGTTGAGGAAGGCAATCTAGTGATACTACTATTGTATGTGGATGACCTATTTGTTACAGGTGAGGATAGATTGATTGCCAACACGAAGAGGAAGCTTGTTGCCGAGTTCGAGATGGAGGACTTGGGAATGATGCACTACTTTCTAGGCATGGAGGTGTGGCAGAGTGCAGATGGAATCTTCCTTGGACAAGGGAAGTATGCAGTAGAGATCTTGAAGAGGTTCGGGATGATGGACTGCAAGGCCATGGCCACACCTATGGCATCAAGCCTGAAGCTTCTATGTGATGCTTCATCTGAGCCGGTTGATGTTACGATGTATCATCAGATGATTGGGTTGTACCTTACGAATACGAGACCAGATATTTGCTTTGCAGTGAACAAATTGAGTAAGTTCCTGACGGATCGCAGAGGTGTTCACCTGGTTGCTGTAAAGCATATTCTGAGGTACCTGAAGGGTACAATTGATTATGGGCTCAAGGATGATGCGAATCAAAAGTTTAACCTACAGGGTTATGTTGATTCAGATTGGGCAGGCAGTGCTGCAGATAGGAAGAGCACTTCTGGGTGCTGCTTCAGTATGGGATCAGGTGTGATCTCTTGGTTTAGCAGGAAGCAGTCCTGCGTAGCACCGAGTACAGCCGAAGTAGAGTATGCCGCAACTTGTTCGACTAGTTGTGAGGCAGTATGGCTTAGAAAGCTATTGTCTAAGTTATTTGATCTCCCGTTGGGTGTTACTGGTATCCTTTGTGACAACCAGAGTTGTGTGAAGCTGTCTGAAAACCCAGTGTTCCATGACAGGTCGAAGCACATCGAGATCAAATATCACTATATCAGGGATATAGTGCAAAGAGGAGCAGTGAAGCTCCTATATGTTGCGACGGATGAGCAGGTTGCAGATGTGTTGACGAAACCACTAGCCAGAGTGAAGTTTGAGTACTTCAGAGAGAGGCTAGGTGTTCTTCAGATTGAAGATAATTCGAGGAAGAAGTGATGGGACACATTTGCAAGAGCCATTCCAAGCATGGTGAGAGGAGGATCCTTCCCATGGCTGTGGATGTAAGCGCTATGTGATGAGCATCAGGACGATGCTCCAGTTCTTGCTTTGTATATGCATCAGTTGGATGCTTTGTATGATCAGTTGGATCATGTTTATGTATATGCATCAGTTGGATGCTTTGTATGATCAGTTCAATCATTTATGATGACATGCATCAAGACGATGCAGTGACGATGATTAGGATGATCATGTGTGATGAGTATCAGGATGATACTCTGGATGATATGCATCAAGACGATGCAGTGATGATGATCAGTATGATCATGAGTATCAAGATGATACTTCGTGGCCGCAAACAAATTGTGTAGATGGCATGTAAAAGATCCTCAGAGATCCGATAGTCTGTCCTCAGATGCTCTTCGAGGTTTTGCTACAGATTGGCCGCGGTCAGATTGTATAGGTAGCATAGAAAAGATCTTGAGAGATCCGATAGTCTGTGCTCGAATGCTCTTCGAGGTTTTGCTACAGATTGGTCGTGGGCAGATTGTACAAGTAGCATAAGAAAAGATCCTGAGAGATCCGATAGTCTGTGCTCGGATACTCTTCGAGGTTTTGCTACAGATTGGTCGTGGGCAGATTGTACAGGTAGCATAGAAAAGATCCTGAGAGATCCGATAGTCTGTGCTCGGATACTCTTCGAGGTTTTGCTACAGATTGGTCGTGGACAAGTTGTGCAATAGCATAGAAAAGATCCTGGGAGATCCTATAGTCTGTGCTAGGATGCTCTTTCGAGGTTTTGCTACAGGTAGCATAGAAAAGATCCTGGGAGATCCTATAGCTAGGATGCTCTTTCGAGGTTTTGCTACTAGAGGCATGTAATCAGCCCTGGAGATCCTATAGTCTGTGCTAGGATGCTCTTTCGAGGTTTTGCTACTAGAGGCATGTAATCAGCCCTAGAGATCCTATGGTCTGTGCTAGGATGCTCTTTAGAGTTCTTGTAGGTTGCAAGACACTCTTTTAAGGTTTTGCCTAACCACATGTAAAAGATCCTGGGAGATCCTATAGTTTGTGCTAGGATGCTCTTTCGAGGTTTTGTTGTGGTGGTCACATAGAAAAGATGCTGGGAGATCCTATAGTCTGTGTTAAGATGCTCTTTCGAGGTTTTGTGACGGTCACATGTAAAAGATCCTTGGAGATACTATAGTCTGTGCTAAGATGCTCTTTCAAGGTTTTGTTGACGCACGTAATCAGTCCTGAGGATTCCACAGTATGACCAAACATGATGAAGACCCACAGGATGGCCAAAGATGTTGAAGACCTACAGGAGGCTAGGCCTACAACCAGCATGAAAAAGGGTTGGCTCTGTAGAACTTCCTATGACGAGAAGAATTCGGAGATAGCCCAGTGATCGAGATGTTGAGTACAGCAGTAGTGATGATGATGATGCTCCGTGATCCAGTGATGATGATTTAGCTCCAGAATTGAAGACTTGCGCCAATATGTATTGATGACCTGTGACGAAAGAATACCTTCCTAGTTAAGAGGGAGTGTTGATGTATTTGTAACTTCGGAAGATATTCACTTGTATATTACATATGTACCTTATTGTATATTCAACAAAGATGTATTATTCCTCTGATTGGAAGTGTCGTCATTTGTATTTGTAAGTGTCGCAAGTTACATTGTAAGTGTCGTCATTTGTATCGATGGGTTATTAGACCACCAGTGTGGGGTCGACCCTAGTTAGGTCATGTGGTTGGGTTATTAGGCTTCATTAATTATTGGCAGGTCAAGTCAGTGTATAAATAGAGAGGTTGTGTCTCTCATTTGATTCATTCACTCACAACTCAAGCTCGCATAGCTAAGAGAGAAAGTGGCACACATGTGGAGGAGGAGAAGCATCTGCTAGAGACAACTCTTTGGGTTTAATCCTTGTGATCTTGTATTGGGGCTTATTCTATCTCTGAGGAAGTTGCGGGGTTTTTCACCTTCTTGGTTTTCCCCGAGGAAACTCTATCTCTTGTGTGCTTGCATTATTGTGTTTATGATTGATATGTTCTTGATATGTTGTACATGTTATTCTCTTAGTGATCCTGAATGATAATGGAATGAAATTATCGAAAAATTAACGATTCTCAGTGGGGGCGCTGGGTAGCTATACCTCGTTTTCAGTGGCTGGTTAGTTATTGAACGCCTCGCTGGAAACTTAGATAGTCCAACATGTCCTTGTACGGAACCACTTAGAGCATTTTTCGGGACACATTTCCAAGTACCTTCACATATATCGAAAATTTTCCTTAGCCATAATAATCAATATCACCCCAAAATTTATAATAAAATTTACAAAGAGCACTTGCAAAACAATTTCGACACACCACAAACACTTGTATCAAGCGACACTGAACTCTTGTATCTCAGCATCCCAATATATTTCTTGACTCCATAAGGCACTGGTTCATCAGTTGTTCCATTTAATTATTATATATGAAGTGCATATATCATTTGCTTTAATTATATCATTGTGGATGCTTCATATCTGAGTCGTCAATTTATCAATCTGTGGTGTATTTCTTATCATTGCAAGTATATCCTTATGTTGTTTAAATCTCAATTATTATAAATTTGTGATCACAAAAACTCCTAAATAACACCCATCCACATCATCAACACCTTAAAACACTTCAAACACAAGAGCCTTATAAAACTCTTTTTAGGGACTACCCCCCTTGGCTTCGTTAGGAGTTTGCCTAAACGGAGGAGCTGGGATCAAGGGACAGCACCTGGCTCTTTGCTTGCCCCCAAGGCCACACCTTTCCCACTTTTAGTGAGGAAACAACTTTCAAAAGATTTATGCTCCTGGTGTGCATCTAGGCGGACAACAGGCCCCCGTTATGAGGATATTAGGGGGGCACTTATAAAAAATGAAGTGGAAAGAGTACAAGAATACCTCTCAAAGTTCAAAAACTCATGGAGTAAAACAGGGTGCATGATCATGTCCGATGGATGGACTGATTCAAGAGGCCGCACCATTTGAACTTCCTAGTTGCTTGCCTAAAAGGAACTATGTTCCTTAGATCAGTGGATGCATATGATCGAGTGAAGGATGCACATTTATTATTTCGTCTTTTGGATGACGTAGTTCAAGAGGTGGGGGTGGAAAATGTAGTACAGATTATCACAAATAATGCCTCCAACTATGTTGCAGTCAAAAGGATGTTAGAGGACAAACATCCCACCATTTGGTGGACTCCATGTGCAGCCTGTTGTCCACCGAGATGCACACCAGCAACGGAAATATTTCGAAAGTTGTCTCCTCACTACAAGTGGGAGAGGTCTGGCCTTAGGGGCAAGCAATGAGCCAGGTACTGTCACCTGAATCCCAGCTCCTTCGTTTAGGCTAACTCCTAACGAAGCCAAGGGGGGTTGTCCCTAACAAAGAGTTTTCTATGGCTCTTGTGTTTAAAATGTTTTTTTATGTATGGTGATGCAGACGGGTGTTGTTTAGGAGTTTTTTGATGATGAGATCACAGTTTTACAATAATTGAAAATTAAGAAGCACAAAGATAAACTTGCAAAGTATTTAAAGAAAACACCACTGATTGATAAGCAAAAAGCATCCACAATGAGATAATACTGAATGGAAAAACTATGCACTTCAGATATATAAATGAAATAAACAAAGGACCAATGCCTTATGGAATCAAAAATTGAAGTGCTTGGGATACTGAGATACAAGAGTTCAGTGTGTTTGTGAGATTGTTTTGCAAGTGTTCTTTGTAAATTTTAAAGTAAATTTTAAGTGATCTTGATTATTAAGGCTAAGAAAGCAAGGTTTTGAAATCCAACCGGAAAAATACTTTCAGTGGCTACTGTCGGTGACCTGACGGACCGTCCAGTATTCTAGGCTAGGTGTCCAAGGAACTTAACCAGCAAGCTAGAACTCTATGACAACGGTATGGTTCCGGCGTCACTAGCTAGAATTGCACACTACCTGAGTATTTATCGAAAAACAACGTCGGTTCGTTGGTTATGGGGGTGAAGATTTTATTATGGTTATCACTTGTAAGATTAATCAAATCCAGTCACCGTTCTGAGTAATCCAACTCTTTAGGGAAGGCAGAGCATACTTGGTGGTGGAAAGCAACGAAATAAATTCTTATTTTACTCAAAGGGAATGATGAGTTGCAAATTTTAACAGAGCACACAGGTGAACCTCTCGGACAGAGAGTGCTCTTGACTTGTCTTCTGATAGAGGTTCAAGAGACTTTGACTAATCTATATGCTAAGATGCAGTAAAAATGCAAAACTGATGCTCTCTGACAGAGAGTGCTCTTGACTTGTCTTATGACAAGTTCAAGAGTCTTGGTTCTTTTTAAAAGATAAGCAGATTGTAAGCAAAGAAACCAAATGATAGCTCAATAAATAACAATGATCTAACAATTAAAATACTAAATAGCAAAAATGAACTAATCTAGCAATTAGTGTTCTAAGCAAAAATGAAACTATTCCAAGTACCTGAAGCAAATCTAAGCTAAGAACACACAAGACACTCTTCCCCAAATGGGGAAGAAAAAACCAACTATAGGAGGTTTTATACCACTTAGCCTTATTTTATTAATCAAGTACAACTTTTGAGGATTTTCAACCTTTGAATGAGAGATGAAGATAGTAGAAGCAAATTTTAAAGAACTCTCAAGAGTTTTACAATCAAAAAGGAGAGTGTTAAATCTTCATGGTTTTAGTTTGGTTTCAAATCTCCCTTTGGTTTGCAATGGTTCTTTTCTTCTTTGATGATCTTCTCTTCTTCTCTTCTTCTTCTTCCTTGGTTTGCTTTTCTTCACACAACAAAAATCAAGCTACAAACACCCTTTAGCATTAGTCAAAACAAATTCAAACTTGAAACTATTTCTAGATTTATGATTGCAAAAAAGAAACTAAATGAAATCTAGATGCAAATTGTTCAAAATAAACTAGATGCAAGGCTAGAATGAGATCTATAATGCAAGTCTAAAAACTAACATGCAAGCTAAGATGAGACTAAAGCTAGAAATCACAAGTTCTTTTTTAAGTTTTGAAGTCTTTAGGAGGAAAGAGAGGCTAGCAAAGGAGAGCAAAACGAAAAGAAGGGATGAAAGCTAGAAGAAGGAGAGAGCTAAGGGAAAATGAAGCTAAGGTATGAGACTTTCCTTGGAAGGGAAAACGAAAGGGAAGCTAGTCTTGAAGGATGAGACAAGAGCAAAGGGGAAGAAGGGATCTAAAGGAGAAAAGATAGGATGAAAGGGATGAAGAAAGAAGAAAAACCAAAGGAGAGAAAGGTTGAAGGCTAAGACCAAAACGAGAGGGAGAGAAAGGGGAGATCTAGTACGACGAAGAGGGATTGAAACGAGAGCAAGGAAAGATAAAACAAAGCTAGGGAGAGGAAAGACGAGAGCAAAAGGAGAAAAAAAGGGGCCAAACAAGGCCAAAGGAAGGGGGAGAGGCCAAAGGATTGAAAAAAGTGGATCTAGGGCTTCTCACAAAGTAACTGGTAACAAGTTTGATTTTAAAATTAAGGGATGGAAAAGATAGCAAGCCTCAAGCTCAGTTTGTAACTCCGATTGGATCCTTGGAGAGTCCCTGAAATACAAAAGTTGCCAGAAAAATAGCTGATGGAGAGGAGGGAGAGGCAACCGAGCTCAAGCACCACTCAATCCTTGAATCACTGCAACAATTCACCACTTACAAGCATAAACTCAAATCAAAGCTTAGTACATTAAACAAAATGAAATGAGAAGTACATAAGTATATCCGACTACAGTTTGTACTCCTAATCACATCAAGCCCAACATCAATGAATAACTTGGACCATCAAATATTCATCCTATGTTCTTAAGAAATAAATCTAAGCTAAGCACGATCAAGTATAGATAATGTAAGTAAGTGCAAAAGAAACAGTATCACCTCATAGATTGTGAATCATTCTCCATAGACAACAATGGCACACCATAGACCTCCAAAGTCACTTCTTTATTCCAATGGTAGCAAATGCTACAAGCTTTTACAAAAATATGGCAGAGTAAGTTTACATCAAAAGTTCCATCATAAGAGAGCTCCAAGAGCCTCCCTTTATACAAAAATACAAGCCATCCTAAGAGTAAATTCGAATTGGCTTGAAGAAAGCCAATGGCACTTGACAAATTCAAATTCCCAATCCATACTCAATCAAATCCAAGTCATAAATCAATCCAGTCAAGCTTGGATTTGAGATCTATGTGACAACTCGCACTTGCAATAAAGGAGAGTGGGGAGGTGGCCTCCACCTTGGCAAGGCGCCCCCCACTCAAGCTTTGGAGATATCACCCATCGAATATGGAGTTCCCAAGTGTGAAACACGTGAAACCTAAGAGATATACGTGATCCTCATGAGATATTCATGAGCCTTGAAGTAGATAATGCTTTGAGTAATTAGTGGGATTTGCAATAAGTTCTAATAGGAGCCAAGCCATGAGGTGGCCTAGGTGCCTACCATAACACTTATTGCAATCTCAACCTTCCATTAATCATGTGCCACATCACCAATTCGTGTTTCTATTGAAGGAGGGTGAATTCTCTTGAGGTAGATCTCTTGTAGTGACTGGATAATGAACTAAATGCACTTGGAGTTGATTGGAGTCTTCATTAATGCCTAGTGCCATGTCAATTAGCCTTTTATTTTATTCTTTTTGGTTTATTTTGGAGAGATTTGGATTATCTCCAAAATATTCATTTTTAATATTTTAATTAATAATTTCTCTGTGAATGAGTTTTTTGAGAAATTATTAATTATGAGGCTGAATTGACATCTGAAACTTAGGATAAGCTGGTCCGAGGGTCATGTGAGATTTTTGGCTTATGAATCAAGCATTCGAACTCTGAAAACGGACCCCGGATGACTAACATATTACAAATTAGATTTTTCCAATTAAATATTTGGAAAAATAATTAAAAACAATAAAAATAATAAAAACTCAATCTAACGCGTCCGGTCAAAAAATTTCGGACAGTGTTTTTATTGGACGAGGACCCTATAAAATGACCATCTAAGACATACATGGTGTCTAGTAGGCGTATATGCATCAATTGGAATCTAATAACCCCCCAAGGCTCAAATTTTCAAAATCGGGCATTCCATCTTTGGAGGAAGCAGGAGAAAACCTCGTTGATTATTACTCGGCTATAGGCAAAGCATAATTGACGAGGGAAAAAACTCTGTGGAATGCCTTAGTTGCATAACCAAGTCATGGGGGACCGAGCCACTCAAAAATCCTACTAGCACACTTATTACAAACCCCGTGGGGCCATGGTCATTTTGATTGAAAAATAATATTGGCAAGCCAAAATTGGTTAATTATTGCAATCTGAACCCCTAATACTCTGGTAGTGAACACTGATGGTGTTCCAACATTGGCGGCTCAATGGAGGTTCAATTATTTGTGCAAAAAAGTTGGTAACACAGCCCATTGTTTGAACCTCATGCTTGAGGATATTGGGAAAATGGAGTGCGTGAAAAAGTGTGTGGAACAAGCAAAATCCATAACAAGATACATTTACAACCACACATGGGTTTTGACCCTTATGAGAAAATGAATTGGTGGAAAAGAGCTTGTCAGGCTAGCTATCACAATATTTGCAACAATTTTTCTTACATTGCAGTCCTTGATTGAGCAAAAGGCCAACTTGAGTAATATGTTCTCCTGTGATGAATGGAATGCTTCTCAATATAGCAAGATGGTTGAAGGAAAATACATTGTTGACAAAGTCTATGAGAAAGGATTCTGGAAAAAGGCAGAGGAGATTGTACTTTTTAGTCAGCCTCTTGTGAAAGTCCTAAGAATGGTGGATGGTGATAAAGCAACAATGGGGTTTATTTATGAGGCCATGGATCAGGCCAAAGAGGCAATAAAGGATGCATATGAGGGCAAAAGACAAAAGTATATTCCTTTGTGGAAAATAATCGATGAACGCTGGAACAAACAACTCCATCGGCCTTTACATGTTGCAGGCTATTACTTGAATCCAAGGTAACTAATTTCAAAGTTTTTAAGTTATTTTATTAAATTTTAATTGCAAAAGTTTATCATTTGATTTGTCTCGACTCTTCTAAAGGTACCTGTTATCACCACACTTGTAGTTGCCACTAGAGATGGATCCAAGATGGATGATAGAGGGGATGGGCAACCAAAGAGGTGCAACCAAGATAGCCTCGACTCCCAATGAATGGTTGTCACGCCAATCGAGGCAATCTTCACTTTATGTTATCGAGCCCAAGACAACAAAGGGGGAGACCCATATCTACTCCCAATAGGAGAGATCAGACCAAGACACCGGATCAAATCAAGTATGGATGAAGTACGTAAGGTGTATGGTGAACCCTAGAGCTATGGATGAAGTCACAAGATGAATAATAGGTTGGATCAAGAGGTTTAAGCAATGTAGATCTGGTCCAACTTGGTTATGTGAGTGACTTATGAGATTTAAAACAAGATCTAGGATCAGGGTACTAGTCAAAGATGAGAAAATTCATTGCCTTGGGAACCGTGTCCAATGCAGGGTAGTTGAGGACCAAATTGGGGCTAACCAGTACCAAAGATAAGCTTGACAAGTGGATATGACAGTGTTTAGGTGTTCAAATAGTAAGACAAAGATCAAACCACAAGCTAACTCAACAACCCAAGAAAGTCGAATTGGCTTGGAGAAGATCAGTGCCTTGGGAAATGGGCCAAATGGAGTCAAATGTCCACCAAACTGTAGATCAAGGATGTTGAAGTGTAAAGCTAGGTGGGTCTTGAAGATTAGGATCATCCAATGGCTAGATCTCAGTAGATCTGAGATTGAAATGTATCACTAAGTGACCCAAGTGGGGCTCAACCCTCAAAATGAGGAATGGGGCCCACAAGGTAGAAATCACTGAAGTGACACACTAGGGGTAGGTTATCAACTATGGAGATTAAGGATCAAGTGGGATCTCACCTTGGAGAGGCTAATTTGCCTTGGGAAATGGGTCAAATGGAGGCCAATCGACACCAAACTATAGATCTGAATTGTCGTGGATGCTATAGAGGTGGGTTTTAAATTTTATACCCAAAATCCAAGTAGATCTAAGCAGATCTATAAAATGAGGGTTTTAACTTTTGAGGGTTTTCAGCATTTAGACAAATGGATAGATCATGGAATGAAAAATTTACCTTGAGATCATCCCTAAGTGATGGATGAAGATGCCTTGTTGTTGAGGAAGATTCCCGCAGAGATCAAATGAGAAATTGTTGATTTTGCTTGCCAAAAGATGATGCCCTAGCCCACACGTGCACCCTCCTCTACCTGTCAAACCAAGGAAATCGATTCAATCAGAAAGATCAAGTATGGAGGAAATACAAGCGAAATGCAATAGCAACATGAAGTAGAAGGTCAGAGACGGTAATACTCCCTGTTACCGACGAAGAAATCCAAGAAAGAAGTAGGGAGGGTCCTCCCCTACCAGTACGTCCTCCTTAAACTAATTCGGCCTCCACCCGTAGATGACAAAATCATGGTACAAAAGATAGCAAGACAATATCTCCAAAAACCCAGTGCAAAGGAAGAATCAACGAACGAACTCCAAAAGCATTCACCACAACACAAGAGATAGATGCAATAGTATTTTTCTATTCCAATAATCCAGAACCAAAAGTCCCCTTTACAATGAGAAGCTCTCTCCTTTAAATAGGATGGAGAGAGGCCATAATCCTAACCACTTTTTGAATGAGTGGCTAAGATTAAAAGATCAAACGATCTAATCAATGGTTGAGATGAACTCAACAATACAATACATGGATCAACTCAATAATACAATATAATGATGGACAAATCACCAATAACAAAGGGGGGTCCCACCAAATGTAAATGATAAAACATAAGAACTAGCTCATGGTGGATCCAAGGGGTAATTTCTAACACCCTTGGTCAATCCCCATGGCACAATATCCAAAAATAATCATGCTAGACACCAAATCGTGCCTCTCTGGGAAAGTCGTGAGCCTTAGGAGGCTCCAAAAATCATCATAAAGTGTCAAAAGGGATGGGTGTGGGTCCCGTTGGAAGCTGAAACTGTTGGAGAAAGTGTGGAAGACATCCCACTCATCATCAAACATCATCCCATGCCATAACCTTGCCTCAGTAGCCCAAATCGAATTCCTCTGTAACCATTTTAACCATTTCTGGACTGCCTCGGGAAGTGTGAAATTGCCCAAACTGCCTCCTAGAGTGCCTACGCTGTCAAGGTAAGCTCACCAATGAGTCTGGGAGGGGGGTAATATGGTAATAACAAGTGGCTGGACCACCCCCTCCATGCACAGCGCCCTAGGTGAACCCATCAAATCTCATCACTGCTCTGACAGGGCCTCTGATAGGCCAAAACTGCACTAGGATAGACAACTGAGGCTAAATCATCACTATAACTGCCCAGAACTGAAAACAGACTGTCTCATTAGACTCAAAGAGCCCAAATTCATCTAAGATGTGTACTCATACACCATATGGATCTCTGCATGATCATATAATATATCCAATATGCCCAGACAGATGAAATAATAATAATTTGTAAATGATCAAATAATGCTAAAAGCCACAAATCAACATCATAAACCTGTATCTGCTGCATATAACCATCATTCAACTGTACATAGACCATATACCATCTATCTGCATAATCATAAGGTCTAATCATCTCATGTCCTGTGGTTGACCTTGGTCAAACTGGGTTTGACCAAGTCAACATGACCAAAATATAACTCAGCATATCATCAGACGCTGCTGCAAGTGTTAGAGGTTAATGCATGCTCTACAATTCATTCAAATAGCAATTATAACAAAAGGTAATCATTACTAGCGATCTAAATCCAAATATATAAAGTCATTAATTATTATTATTACTCAGACTAGACTTTCAAGACCATACTCACTTCATAGTTGTGACCATTTTACTAGTGAAGGGTGAAGGCTTTGTATTGCAAAGGCTAGGCTAAAGGGAATGACTTACTGACTTCACACTGTGACACTTTGGAAATGGAAAGGGAACACACACTATAGCATATACTGAATGAGCAAAAACACAGGGAATGGCGGTGTCTCACAAATGGGTAAGTTGTTCAAAGAGTGTTTATTCACCTTGGCAGATGCGCACAATCCATAATACAAATGAGGCCATCAATCTTTTTGATATAGAGTTTAAGTTCCATTGCTTTTTCGGCCTATAGTTTCCATAGCCTTTGATCTATGTGTGTTTATAAACACATTCCATAGATTTACATTTCATTAGGCTTCTTGCTGCAGGTGTGTTTTTAAGGCACTTGTTTACCTGAGCACTTCTAGATGTGTCTTTAGACAACTTGTTTACCTAGGTATTTACATTTCATAATAGATATAACATTTGATATTTCATAGCCATTTTCATTTGGCTTGCCTTTCATTCATGTGTGTTGAGAAACACATTGCATGAACGGGCTTTCATACAAGATACAACATTTTATTTCCATACTTTGTATTCATGGCAGCACTAAAAGTTTCAGGTTTAGCCAACAACATCTTTAGTTACTAGGGGGACTTCATGAGGAAATCCAACTCACCAAAGGTAAGTTTTGTCACCAACTCAAAGCCGAGACACAATAAACAAGGAAGCTCATCCAATACAGAGGCTACAGCGGGGAAAGGTCCTCCATGCCACTAGTCAAGTAGTAAGTCAAGGTAATGAACAAACTGGGTAGGCAATGGATGGATGAAGACAATGAATAATGAAACCAACACTATCAAGCCAAAGTATGGTGGGAATGATCACCTCTAATCTCCCTAAGGAGGCTAAACCGATGAGTATAGGTCAAGAACTTCTAAGTCTGAGTAGGGACAATATGATATATATAAAGTACAACCAGGTCCACATATCTATATGATCGCCAGATCATGATACTAAATGTTAAGACATGCTAAAAGAATGAAAATAAAAGCAATATAACCACAACACCATAATATACCTGCTGAGTCATATACCTGAATGATCATCATCTGAACCAACATCTGTCCTCTGAAACTACTATTGTAACTCTGGGCACTACAGACTGCTCTACATAAATGGCTAAATAGCTACATCGGTCATCTCTCTGAGTGTCCTAAGACTCAGTCATGGCATGGGGACTAAAACTGTTGTCCATAATCTGATAGTGATCCATAGTAGATGCTCATCTCAACATCTCAATGCAAGGGAACTGGCTGAATAGTGTACTGGAATCAGAAAAATAATGTATGGTAGCCCGGCTACTATATATGTGATAACATCTGGCTCCAGCTAGGACAAGTGCTCTACTGAAAAGAGCGCTTGAGAACCTCAGAATCTCTGGTCCTCGAACTCTGCTACTCAAATCCTCAATCCAGCGCTCTATCACTACAACTGCTACCAACATATCACCAACTATCTGCAAAATGGCCAAAGCTATACCCAACTCACAGACCGGATGTCAGAACGTCGCATGTATATATATAAATCAACCAAAAATACATAACAATACTAGAACTGAAATGCATGAAATATAAATGCAGAAAGTAAATCTAATCTACTAACATAAACTGAAAAGTTTGGTTTTATTGTGCAGAAAAAGAAAATGACAGGTACTCGGCTAAACTAAGAGCTTCAAAAGATGCCAGACTCAATGGCTGAAAAGACTAACTACTGCCCAAGCAGGCTTATTCAGATCCTACCTACCCTAAACTACCAAGCAAGCAAGTGCTAAGTAAAATCATAAATCCAATGCAACCATTTATTAAATTGATCAATGATTCTTCTTTGATGTTTTTCAACATAACAGGTCAAGACTGATTAAAGATTAATGAATTTAAAATCAATATGCTCTTGACTTGTCCAAAATTTAAGAAGGTATTGGATTGGTGCAAAATGAAATTATGCCAAGGGGGGGATTGATTGATGTAAACATCCTGCATCAAAATATCAATAGGATCATAGAAATTATTTTTCAAAAGGCATGGAGGGAAAAAATGTGCAAAAGATTTAACTCCCCTTGACTAAAGTTGTCTTCCTCATCTACCCGACTAGGACAATTGATTATTTTCACTCCAGGATGCATAAACCAAGTAGGGATGAATTGTGAAATAGAATTAAGATCGAGATTAGCCCCACTTGTTGCTTAAGGATGGAGAAACGATGAAATTGATGTTTATATACCCCTTCCAGCCACCAAGAAGAAGGATTAATAAGTTGAAGAATGTTATTCATCAAAGATGACTGAAAGGGAAAATGAAGCACTTTATCTCCATTCATGCGACAATATATAGACTCTTGATTGAGAATCTCAAAAGTAAAAGATTGACCAGACCACAAACTCAAAGAAGATTCGAAAAGCTGGGATGGGAGGGTGGTTTGAAAATTGATTGACCTTGAATTTTTCCAAAAAGGAAAGAACTTATTGCAAGCACCCAAACCCAAAAATTGAAAAAGGCAATCCTGATCAGAAATTGAATTGGAAAAAATATAAAAATTGGATGGGTTAAGTGAAGGATTATTTCCGAGCTTCCCATAAACATTAAGATATTGGTTTGAGGATTTAATTAAGGAAAACTCTTGATTAGTTTGATTCACCAACCCATCTTCATCATGAGATTTCTCTTCAATTGATTTATCACTGAATTCATATGATGATAATTTATCGGGGATCGCATAGACAAACTGATAATCAACCACTTGATCATTTTCATAATATTGATCTCTAAAAACAGAATGATCATTGGTTTCTAAAGAAACTTGGTTGTTGTCCCTATTTTCTTCTTCTTCAAGGTTATGATCGGAAATATCATTAATTACACAAGGATTGTAAAAAGGGATCCCAAAAATATTTTCGAAGGACTCACTAATGGAAGACTCAACCATGGATGCTTCTTGATGGAAATCATTTGTATTATCCTCTTCATCTGAAACTTCTTCAAGTAATGATGACATGACTCTCATAAGTTCCCCTCTTATATCAATATTAAGGCAATAATCCTGAGGGATTGAAATTTGCTCACTGTCATTCATTACCTTTTCACGAGACTCAATTGGCTCTGAAAAAGAGGAATCAATTTGATAAGGACAATCATTAGTTAATTCATTATCAGTATTTTGATCATCTTCATCAAGTTGATTTTCATCAAGACACTCATTTTCTGATTGTTCTTCCATAGCTTCATTAATGTTTTCTCCCCACTCATTTATTAACAAATCCATGAACATGTCATGCCTAGTGATGGAGCTTGGGGCTAAATGATCAAACCACAGTCGGGCATCCCCTTCTAGGGACGCACCAAGGGCTCGCATATAGAAATCCTCACCATCAGCACCCAGAAACTCCATACAGTCCCAGAGGGCATCCAAATGACTTTCAATAGATGTTCTATTACTTCCATCAAAATGAGGCAACCCTCTGATGTATCCATTCGGCATAAGATGAGGTGCCCCATATATTTCTGAAAAATCAAAAGGGGGTGGCTTGGGTTTCCTAAAGGTTCTAGTTGCCTGAGTTGGGCGAGGATCATTTACCAAAAGCCTTGGCTTGGTTTGATAATTTCTAATTGGTTCATACGAAATATTTGGGAAACAATTATTAGATAGATGAGGTGAATGATGGGTATCATAAGAATCTTGATATGCAGGTTCATACCCATAATTATTTTGATAATTATCCTCATACCTAAATCTCAAATTTATTTCATTAATGTTTGTTAATTCTTTTAAATCCTGCTTGAGACTTCAAAGAAAATTTGGGTCCATTAAAAACTAAGATTTTTACTGGAATATATACATGAGTTCGCTTCCTAGCAGAGTCACGATTTAAGATTTTAAGATTTACACATTGGATTCGGTCCTCAGTAGAGTCGCGGGGTGGAGTCGCCAGGTGAACCACACAGGTAATTCACCGAAATGAAATATGTCGTAGGAGAGGTGAGATGAGTGAATTAAGTTGGTGATTGAAATATTTATGGAATTAGAAATGCAATCACCCAGGCAAAATACCGGATGCGATAAGATAAGAGTTAACGCACTGACACTCGCAGACACCGAAGCTAAGCCTCTACCTCCCCAGCAACGGCGCCAAAATGTTGGCAAAGAGAACGAGAGTAGAGCTTGAAAATATATGTCAAACCAGGGTAGGCCTCTAGCTTCCCCGGCAACGGCGCCAAAATGTTATCACCACACTTGTAGTTGCCCCTAGAGATGGATCCAAGATGGATGATAGAGGGGATGGGCAACCAAAGAGGTGCAACCAAGATAGCCTCGACTCCCAATGGATGGTTGTCACACCAATCGAGGCAATCTTCACTTTATGTTATCGAGCCCAAGACAACAAAGGGGGAGACCCATATCTACTCCCGATAAGAGAGATCAGACCAAGACACCGGATCAAATCAAGTATGGATGAAGTACGTAAGGTGTATGGTGAACCCTACATTTATGGATGAAGTCACAAGATGAGTAATAGGTTGGATCAAGAGGTTTAAGCAATGTAGATCTGGTCCAACTTGGTTATGTGAGTGACTTATGAGATTTAAAACAAGATCTAGGATCAGAGTACTAGTCAAAGATGAGAAAATCCACTGCCTTGGGAACCGTGTCCAATGCAGGGTAGTTGAGGACCAAATTGGGGCTAACCAATACCAAAGATAAGCTTGACAAGTGGATATGACAGTGTTTAGGTGTTCAAGCAGTAAGACAAAGATCAAACCGCAACCTAACTCAACAACCCAAGAAAGTCGAATTGGCTTGGAGAAGATCAGTGCCTTGGGAAATGGGCCAAATGGAGTCGGATGTCCACCAAACTATAGATCAGGGATGTTGAAGTGTAAAGCTAGGTGGGTCTTGAAGATTAGGATCATCCAATGGCTAGATCTCAGTAGATCTGAGATTGAAATGTATCACTAAGTGACCCAAGTGGGGCTCAAACCTCAAAATGAAACCATTTAGAGCAAAAACGATTGAATGATATGGTATTTGTTCAGTACAACCTTAGGTTGAGGCGCAACCAATTGCAGAACAGGACCCCTGAATCGTCTTCCATATTCTTGGATGATGGTGATGCCTCAGCAGATTGGGTTGTGGAGACTCAGCCACCAGCATTTGACATTGATGAAGACCTTTCATGGATGGATTTGGACCAACATCCACAACAGCAGGATGTGAAAGGTGATGTTGGACAGGTTCCTTCTGGACCAGGGGAGTCAAGTCAGGTGGCCCAATCCCAGACTCCCCATATTGAGGATCAGGATGTAGATGATGGCTCAGAGTCTGAGTCGAAGGCCTCTAAGATTGAGGATTCAGATGATCCAGATGATTAGATTGTTTAGTCGTTGACTCTACTCTTTTTTATAGGACATTTAGAGCCTTTTTTATGATGTATTTTGATTCAAACATGTAGTGCACTCAGTGCTAACTGCTATTTTGGTTCGATGCACTCTTATTTGCTATATAAATGAGAAACTTTGCATATTTTGTGTATATAATGGTTTGAATTCACATGGATGCACATGAATATATATATAATTTTTCAAAATTTGAATATTTTATGTATTTTTGGTGGACCAGTTTTGTGATTCGTTTTTTTTTTCCGATTTTGGTCCAATTCCGGTTCTCAGGGTCGGTCGGTTTCGACCATCGGTTCGGTTTTTGTAACCTTGATCTCAACATCATGAGTCATTTAGTTTCTACAACGACAAATCTATCAACTAGCTATCAAATCCCTCTCTCCCTTTTACGGGAAAAGGTTATGGCTATCTTGCCACTAGAAGGTCCTCCATCATCCATCTGATGGTGATTGGTCAGTGTAGGTGTCTCAATCTATGTAGAAGGTGGTGTCAAGGCTGCCACATCAGCCTCCATGGAGTCAAAGTGCTCCTCTGCCCCTTGTGCCTGCTATTGTTCTTCCTCACCTACCCCCTATGCCTGCTACTACTACTACTCCTTCACTAACCACTCAAGTGCCTCCTCCATAATAGGCATCTCCTACTCCACCCTCCACTAAGACATTGTGTTAATGTTGTCCAAAGAAATGGCATCCACATCAAGCATTTTCTCAAGTAGCCTCACCTACAATCGAAGATTGTAGTTGACATAAACCAAATCATTCTGGAATTTAAAAATCAACTTGTACGAGGGTCATAAAAAATTTAACGAGTCTTGACAATCATAAATATGGGTCATAAATTATAATAATTTTAATTTCGTAGTTCTAACCTATTGTACTTATTTGAGTGTATCGTTTTCAAATACACTACAATTACGCTCGAAGCCTAGAGCACTACAAGTTTGGCTCAGCACCCAAACAACATAATCCCATAAGAGAGATGGTTTTGAACCATAATATCTCCACCAAACATCTACAATAAATAAGAAAAAGAAAGGACTTAAATTACATATTATTACAAATGCTAATTGGAAATAAAGAAAATATAATTCAACTCACGTATAAAACACACAATTAAAGCTCTAAATTCCAATGGCTTACTTGGCATTTAAACCTTCCTTTCTTGGATAGTAGTGTCATAGCCAAATAGTCCATTGGTGTTCCTATACATCTCCATCTCACAATTAATGGTTTTGCAAGCTTCAATATCAAGTACCATCCTCTAAAGACAATGAAGCAACCCTTCTATAACCTCACCATTGAAATCAAAGTTACATTAGTAACTACAGGCGGGGTTGAGGACAAGTGCTACTGCATGAATGGGAAGATGTAGAATAAGGATCCATTGACTATCAATCAAATCCCAAATCTTCGTGTATTTTTCATATCCAGGAGTACCCTTGCCCACATAATAAAAAAAATAGTTTTTTTGGCTCTATCCATGGCCTCATACAAGGAGGCCATTGTAGGCTTATCCCCATCAACCAAGTGGGGAACCTTTACCAAAGGTTTCGCTAATCATGCACACTTCCTCCACTCTTTCCCAAAAAGAATCAGTATATAGCAGTTTAACAATGGCTCTCCCATTCTCTCTTTGGCTTGTTGATGTATATGTAACTTCGGAATGTATTTCATATATGTATGTTGTATGTACTCCTATGGAGATGGTATTATTCCTCTATACGGAAGTGTCGTCATTTATATTGTAAATGTCGTAACTTATACTTCATGGGTTATTAGACCACCTTGTTGGGTTCGGCCCTGTATAAGTCATGTGGGTCAAAGGGTTATTAGACCACCCTATTGGGGGTCGGCCCAGTCAGCATTATGTTATGTGGTTAAGTTCGAGCCTACATGAGTTATGTAAAAAGGAAAGTCAAGTCAAGTATAAATAGAGTGCGGGAGGCACTCTATTTACTCACTCACTTCTCACTCATGCACTCAAGGAGGAGTGGCGCACTTATGGAGGAGGAGGATCTGCTGCTAGGTTATGTCTATCTCTCATGTTTGGGTTGTATCATTGCTCTATCTATCTCTGAGGAAGTTATTGGGGTTTTTCACCTTTATGGTTTTCCCCAAGTAAATCTTTGTGTCTCTTGTGTGCTTGCATTATTGTCTCCATGATTGATATGCTGTAGATATGCTATACATGTTGTTCTCTCAGTTAAGATCCTAGATTAGATTGAAGTAAATTCTGAAAATTTAACATGGTATCAGAGCTAGCCTGAAAGAAGGCATGATATGGCATGTATGACACTTGTTGCACTTACGATGCTAGGGCTTGATATAGCAAAAACCAGTCATCGTAGCACTTTTGCTATAAATCCGTTTTGGCAAAGTTTTCGAATCTGAAACCTTTACAGGTCGAATATTAAATCCCCATGTACCTTGTGTCCAAAGGACAACCTCTAATTCGTTGTACTTTGAGATTTATGATCTGTACAATATAGGGTTTCTGCCTCTTCCAAATCTGAGTCAAAATCAGGTGACCTTGGGAAAAAGGTCATAACTTGGGCTAGGAAGATCCAAATGAAATTTCGTAAATTGTGACAGGTAGCACACAGACTGTACTATCTTAGAAAAAATGTTCAAAGGCCGAAGTTGAACCAGTGACACATGGCACGCCGTACAAGTTCGCTCTATTGTATTATCCCATAAACAGGTCACGTTGCGACACTTGGCATAACTCTCTCTCAGAGAGTCCAATTGAGGTCAGACCTGTCAAGATGGAAAGATAACAGGGTGAGATATCTCAGGAAAAATGTTCAGAAGCCGAAGTTGAAACAGTGACACTTGGCACTCCGTACAAGTTCGCTCTCTTGTATTATCCCATAAATAGGTCACGTTGCAATACTTGGCATAACTCTCTCTCAGAGAATCCAATTGAGGTCAGACCTGTCAGGATGGAAAGATAACAGGTCGGACTATCTCAGGATGCTTTTTCAGACCCTATGGATCGAAAAGTTCGGAGTTACACCAGAAACAATCAGGTACATATTTCTGTCAAAACAGAATTATTTTTTAGTACCTCCATTCATGGCTTCTGGAATTTAGGGTTTCGAAGAAAGTTGGAATTTTTGTAATCGGAGACCACGGATGGATGCTACTCATCAAAATCGAAATTTAGAGACCAAGATCCGAATTTTTGGTTGGGCAGAAGGCCGGGCTTGATCAGACCCTAGTTTGGGACTTTGATGAGAAAAGTGGAAAATTAGGGCTTCTGTAAAAATGGGAATTTTTGAAATCTGTGACCACGGCTGGAAGCTCCTCAGAAAAATAGAAGCTTAGAGCTTTGGATCAAATCTTTTGATTGGGTAGAAGAGTGGGCTTCATCAAACCCTAGTTCGAGGTCACGTCTAGTGAATCCGAAAGTTTCAAAGGAAAAATTAAGGAGTGAAACTTTGCAGTTTTCAAATTCTGAATATACCAGCTTGATTAGCTCATCAAGGTGCATATTTCTATCCTTTTGGAAGTTTGAATTTTTTGGGTTTCTCTGACAAACCCATATCCAACAATCAGGTCCAGTTCTTGCAAATCAAGTGGATTGGGTTAATCCTAGAAGATGGATTGGTCACCTACATAAATGAAGAAGTTCATGTTTCAGAGGGAGATGAGGCTAAGGCCTTACATAAGAATATTACAAGCGATCTCGACAGGTATGACTCATCGAGGTATGTTTCAATATTTGTTCATGATTAAGTTTATGGTATGTTTGTCTTCATGTTATTACGGTTAGTACAATCTTGATTTTAGATTTGTCGTATCACCTTAACAAAATTATGAATGCATGATAGAAGATATTCATTGGTTAGGGTGTTGACACTTATGATTGTACTAATGCATTATGGTGTTGTATGAGGTTTATGTTGTCTGCTAACACAAAAAGGTACACCAAGAAAGACAAATCATGTTCTACTTCAAGAACATATGATCATGGTGACATGAAGACAAGGATTCATCCATTGTCATGGATCACATAGAAGATCTACTCTCGAGGTATGTATAACTTGTTTCTACAATGGTTAACTTATGAGACATGCAGGTTACTAGCACAAGTCACTGAAGAGAACCAAAAGACATTATACAGGTATGTTAGACATAACTAGCTAGCATGCTAATCCAGGTATGTTTTTCCTATATCAAGCTAGAATCCTACCTTGGGTTAGGATCTTATACTGTTGTGTTGTTGATAATGATTATTCATGAAGTCATAAGTTTGAATAATCATGGGTATATGCATATTATGTCTCTTACCTTAATTAATGATATGACTAACCCGAAGAGTCATAGGTTTGAGTAATTATAGGTTTAGACATGTTATGTTTCTTATGATTTGACTAACCATAAGAATCCTACATAAACCTTGAATGCTAATGCTTATTATTTCTGTTTGAAATGATCATGACTATACATGCTTGAGATTATTATGTTTTAATAGTATACTAATGAATGTATGATTTTATATGAGATCACAAGGATAACACAATCATGATACTAATAAGCATGCATAGGGACCAAGGATAAATATGAATTCAAGAATAGGTAATCCAGGAAGAAAAGATCAAGAGGGAGTACACTCCAGTGGTTTATGCAAGGATGCAGATATTCAGAGGGAGTTGACCATCTCTCTACATTCCACAACAGAAAGGTGTAGAAGAAGCTACTTCATATTAGGACTCCAGCAGCTCCTGCAAGGAAGCGAAGACTCAGAGGGAGTCCACCCAACGAACAAACAAAGATAAGTATTTTAACTATCATTTCTTGCATATTTGTTTGTTTAAATATTGTTCAATGATGTATATGCTCATGTTCCTAGACTTAGGATATCTATTGTGCATATTAGAATAGTTGCATTGATTAACAGTATACTACTAATATACATGGTAAGTGGCCTATGGCACTGTACAACATTCCATTGCTACTTATCTAGAATGAAACCTCTTTGCTGACATGTTGGGAGTTGTGCACACTCTTAACAATGTTCTGGTAGAGATTGGAAGGCATCTAGAAAGTTACGGGATATGGATAAATGTTGTATTGAAGCATTGGCTAAGATAATTGCATGACTTTATGACATATTTCTTTATGTGTAAGAATTTGTTCTGAAAATTATGAGATGCTTCTAATCATGCAATTTAACCTGCTTTGTAGGAAAGACCGTATATCTTCACCTACAAAAGGACTACAGCATTTGTTCCAACAACAAAGATATCTATTGAAGATATTGAAGTTCCCAGGATCTGGGATGAAGAAATGGAATGCCATGATCCGTCGATCATGAAGAATGATGTTTTGGATGTAGTCCCAAGACGTGAAGGGAAGTTTGTTATGACTTCCAAATGGAACTATCAGATTAAGCATGTTGCAGATGGCAACATTGAGAAATATAAAAGTGATGAAATAGAAGATGCACCAGATGGATTTCAAGACAGCATGGTGTAGTCATATATGTGTGCAGAACTTGGTATGGTAGGATAGACAGCTTTCTATCCAGTTTGGGATTTACCAAGAATAAAGCAGATTCCAACCTTTTCTACAAGGTTGAGGAAGGCAATCCAGTGATACTACTTTTGTATGCGGATAACCTGTTTGTTACAGGTGAAGATAGATTGATTGCCGACATGCAGCAGAAGCTTGCTGCCGAGTTCGAGATGAAGAACTTGGGGATGATGCACTATTTGTTTTTGGCATGGAGGTGTGGCAGAGTGCAGATGAAATCTTCCTTGGACAAGGGAAGTATGCAGTAGAGATTCTGAAGAGGTTCGGGATGATGGACTGCAAGGCTATGGCCACACCTATGGCATCGAACCTGAAGCATCTGTGTGATGCTTCATCTGAACCGATTGATATCTCTATGCATCGTCAGATGATTGGGTCCTTAATGTACCTGACGAACACGAGACCAGATATTTGCTTTGTTGTGAACACATTGAGCCAGTTCCTGACCGATCCGAGGAGTGTTCACCTGGTTGCTGTAAAGCATGTTCTGAGGTACCTGAAGGGTACAGTGGATTATGGGCTCAAGTATGAAGCGAATCAAAAGTTTAACCTGCAGGGTTATGTTGATTCAGATTGGGCTGGCAGTGCTGCAGATAGGAAGAGCACATCTGGATGTTGCTTCAGTATGGGATCAGGTGTGATCTCTTGGTTTAGCAGGAAGCAATCCTGCGTAGCACTGAGTACAGCTGAGGCAGAGTATGTTGCAGCCTGTTCAGCTAGTTGTGAGGCAGTATGGCTACGGAAGCTACTGTCTGATTTATTTGATCTCCCATTAAATGCTATTGGTATCTTTTGTGATAACCAGAGTTGTGTGAAGCTGTCCGAGAACCCGGTTTTTCATGACAGGTCGAAACACATAGAGATCAAATATCACTATATCAGGGATATGGTGCAGAGAGGAGCTGTGAAGCTCCTGTATATTGCGACGGACGAGCAGATTGCAGATGTGTTGACGAAGCCACTAGCCAAAGTGAAGTTCGAGTACTTCAGAGAGAGGCTTGGCGTTCTTCAGATCGAGGACACTTCGAGGAAGAAGTGATGGACACATTTGCTAAAGCCATTCCAAGCATGTTGGAAGGAGGACCCTTCACATGGCTGTGGATGTAAGTGCTGGATAACGAGCATCAGGATGATGTTCTGGTTTCTGCTTGGATATGATCAGTTGGATCATTTTGTATGCATTATGTTGGATGATGGATATGATCAGTTGGATCATTTATATGTATGTACGCATCATGTTGGATGTTGGATATGATCAGTTGGATCATGTGTATGTATTTTGTATAAGCATCATGTTGGATGCTTGGACCATGTATCTGTATATGTATCAGGTGGATACACTATGTATATTGATATGTATCAGGTATGATCAGGTAGATCATGTATGTTGATGGATACATTGTGTGGATCATGTATCTATGTATTAGGTGGATACACTATGTATGATCATATGTATCAGGTAGATACTTGGTGTGCATCAGATGGATGCATTATATGATCAGGGTGATCGTGGATGACGAGCTTCTCCAGATGACATGCAGCAGGATGTTGCAGTAATGATGATCAGGATGATCATGTGTACATCAGGATGATGTATGGTGAGTATCAGATGATACTTTGTGGCCGTGGATCAAGTTGTGCAGGTAAGCATGTAATTTGTGCCCTGGGAGATTTGCAGATGGTCTTTCAAGGTTTTTCCTATGGCATGTAATTCGGTGCCTTGGGACATCTGGCAAATGCTCTTTTGAGGTTTTGCTTGGGAGGACATATAATTTGTGCCCTGGGAGATCTGCAGATAGTCTTTCGAGGTTTTGCCTATGGCATGTAATTCGATGCCCTGGGATATTTGGCAGATGCTCTTTCGAGGTTTTGTCCTATGGCATGTAATTTGCTCCTGGGAGATCTAGACAGAATGAAAAAGGCCTCAGATGCTTCAGCCAAGTTTTGCCATAACCACATATAATTTGCTCCTGGGAGATCTGGACAGGATGAAAAAGGCCTCAGATGCTTCAGCCAGGTTTTGTGGTGAGATCACATGTAATGTGCTCCTGGGAGATCCGACAGGTAGAGACGTGTGCTCGTAACAGCCTGGGATGCTTCAGCCAGGTTTTGTGATGGGTCACATGTAATGTGCTCCTGGGAGATCCTACAGGTAGAGCTGTGTGCTCGTAATAGCCTGGGATGCTGCAGCCAGGTTTTTTGACGCACGTAATAAGTCCTGAGGTTTCCACAGTATGGCCAGTGATGACGAAGACCTGCAGGTGGCGGGCCTACATCCAGTATGAAAAAGGACTGGCTCTGTAGAACTTCCTATGACGAGTAGATTCAGAGATTGATTGAGATAGCAGCAGCAGTGACAATGATGATGACTCGATGACGATTATCCAGTGACGATGATCCAGAGAAGATGACTTGTGCTAGAAGACCTGTGCTGAGAAATACCTTCCCAGTTAAGAGGGAGTGTTGATGTATATGTAACTTCGGAATGTATTTCATATATGTATGTTGTATGTACTCCTATAGAGATGGTATTATTCCTCTATACGGAAGTGTCGTCATTTATATTGTAAATGTCGTAACTTATACTTGATGGGTTATTAGACCACCTTGTTGGGGTCGGCCCTGTACAAGTCATGTGGGTCAAAGGGTTATTAGACCACCCTATTGGGGGTCGGCCCAGTCAGTATTATGTTATGTGGTTAAGTTCGAGCCTACATGAGTTATGTAAAAAGGCAAGTCAAGTCAAGTATAAATAAAGTGCGGGAGGCACTCTATTTACTCACTCACTTCTCACTCATGCACTCAAGGAGGAGTGGCGCACTTATGGAGGAGGAGGATCTACTACTAGGTTATGTCCATCTCTCATGTTTGGGTTGTATCATTGCTCTATCTATCTCTGAGGAAGTTATTGGGGTTTTTCACCTTTATGGTTTTCCCCAAGTAAATCTTTGTGTCTCTTGTGTGCTTGCATTATTGTCTCCATGATTGATATGCTGTAGATATGCTATACATGTTGTTCTCTCAGTTAAGATCCTAGATTAGATTGAAGTAAATTCTGAAAATTTAACATGGCTATCTGCACTTCACACCACTCATCACAGATGAACATCTACTTCAACTCAAAATGACAATGGAACAAGGACTAAAGAGAAATGAAGTTACTGACAAAAAGTGTGATTATAGGATGCCACTGTTAATTTTTTATCTTTAATTCGGAATTGCAATAGTACTTGAAATCAATTAACAATCATACGCATAAGCATTCACATACGACACATAAATTTACCTTGGGGAAACCCTCTATAACTTGAGGGAGAAAACCCCAACAAAATCTTCCTTAGTATATTGATAGATAACGAAGAATGACTGGCTTCACAATAAGCAGATTACATCAAGCAGCCCTGGTGCAGATATCAGAGCAAGAGAGAAGATGGAAGAATAGAACTCAAAATAATATCCTGTACAAAGAAAAGCACATTGCCTTCAAGAGAGAAGAGAATTCGCTTCACATTGAATTATATCAATCCTTCACGCCCTTTCCCACCATCACCCGAACCAGAAAATGGGGGTTTTAAACACATTGATCACCAGGGCCCTAAGGATTTCTGATAAAGACCACATAGATGCTGAGAAGGAACATTTACGCACTGTCTTCCTAAGTAACGGATATAACCTAGCTCAAATTAACAAATCCTTTGCTAAAATCGAAAACCACCAAAATAAACCTAGGGTTTCATCCAAAGAAAGTAGGGTGGGTGATCACAAAGCATTCCTTCCCTACATACAAGGTGTCACAGACAAGATAGCCAAACACCTAAAAAAGAAAAACATTGACTCAGTGTTCTCACCGCTTAATAGCATTAAAAAGCTTTTGAAGTCAGTAAAAGATCCCATTGACCCGTACCTAAAAAAGGGGGTTTACCAGATTCCTTGTGAATGCGGGAAATCCTACATTGGCGAAACTGGGAGATCCATTCGAACCAAGGTTAAGGAACACTGCACAGATATCCGTCTAGATCGAACCCACAAATTTGCACTAGCGGAGCACTCCCATGACACAAAGCACCCAATTAGGATTGAGGACATGAAAGTGTTAGACCAAGTCTATAATTGGTCCAAAAGAAGAAACAGGGAGGCAATTGATATAGTTAAGAACCCTAACTGCTTGAATAGGGATGACGGCTTGACCATTAGTAGGACGTGGCTCCCGAACCTCACAAAATAGGCTTTAAGTTTCTAACTATATCTAATTAAACTAAATAAACACTTAAAACTTTTTTTTTAACAGAAATGGGTAATCAGCTTTGATTATATATAGAAAAAAAAGGAGAACAGTACATAACAGAAATTGACAGATTGCTCCCATGACAGAAGAGCATCTATCCCTCCAAATTCATCTTTTTCTAACTTGTAACTAGAGTGATACCTTCCTGTTCTATGGAAACTATAACATCTAACAAACTGACCTAGAAGGATTATACAAAAGTAAAACATTTATGCTGACTACCTTATACAAAAATTGCATATTCTTCCAGTTCTATGAGCTTCAAAGGCTCTGTACATGTAACTTAAAGACATAATTGTAAACATAACAAAACCAAAACAAAAGGAAGCCAACCAACAAGCTGCTACTGCAGTCCCATGTCCATGACCACACCTGCGGAATCCATTGCCATATTCTTCTCGAAGCTGAGGTCCACAAAGTTCCCAGCTTGAGCCATAAACTTCTGCAGCTTCTCCATTTTCCTGCCAACTGGAGGCTTTAGGTTTGCGACCTTTATGAGGATAAGCAAGCCCCAGGGTTTCTTCAAGATGCTCGATTTTATCAGCCACTTTACTATTATGGGTTTTAGTCTCAGAGTAAGATGCAGATACCAGAGTACACAAATGGGAAAGAACCTTCTTAAACTCCAGATTTTCACTACAGATCAGTCTAACTTAGAGCTCCAGCTCATGCAGGCGGTCCAAGAATTCCACTTCAAACTTAGAAATGCCATGACTTCCAACATACTCTTGCATATTACCAACTCCTACATGCCTTCGACAAGGGCCAAGCTCGGGGAAATTACTGCCCACCGGTTCGTCCATCCTATCCTGCCCTACCGAAATGCCCCGGCTACAACCTCCATTATGGCATCTTGCATGCTTGCAGCAGCCGGCATTCTTCATATACATATCATCCCTACCCTGAGAACGCCCAAGAACGCAATGGTGTTCCATAGTTCTGCAGAGACCAACAACGCAGGAATCGAAAACAGAGAGCAGCGAAGACAAGCTGTGAAAACGCACCGACAGATGAAAAGAAGAGTTATGTCTCTTGCCTTGATATACACCAACGCCATTAACTCGCATGTCGGCCAACTGGCGAATTGTCCGGATGGCATTAATGCCGGCAGGATAGGGAAGCCTTCGAGGAGCTGGGAGGCCACCAAAATGCCTTGGGGCATTGTCCAAAAAATGCAATTTATTGCTACTAAAGTTCTGAGCCCAAAGAAAGTGGATGGTCCATAAGGGGAAGAGTAGAGCCCAAGCATTATGGGGGATCCATAAGCTAGGGGATCCATGAATTTTCATGAGTGACATTATCACAAATAATTGAGCCATAGGAAAGCCCGACGCCATTATTGGCCAGTCCATCAGCTTGCCCGTTAAGCCATCTCAGGATATGGAGGAAGGTGATTTCATGAGTGTCTTTGCTGATGCTGATTAAGAGTTGATGCATTTTGGAGGAAGGTTCTTTCCTGTTGGCGACGATGCTTCTGGCTTCTCTAATGATAATTAAGGAATCCCCAAGGACCATCAAATTTTTAATTCCCAGGTTTATAGCCATCTCCAGCCCTTTGATGAGGCCTAGCCATTCCGCGCCATTGTTCGTCTTCCTCACGATGCCCCAGGCAAACTCTCTCTTCTTATTCCCCTTGGAGTCATAAATAAACACTTAAACCTAAATAAATAGTTTTTAAAAAATAAAATAATTATATAATATTAATTAATAATTAATAATTTTAATTAATAATTATTAATATAAAATAATAATTAAACTTTAGACTTTTATAAATCCAAATCCAATAAACCCTAAAAAACGTAATAAAAACTTAAAAACCTAATACTATAAATTTAACAAGTTTATGAATTTGAAATCAAATAACTTAATAACTTTTGAAATTAAATTTAAACCCTAACCCTAATCAATTTTAATTAATTATCAATTAAAATTAATTAACTAATAATTTAAATTAATAAAATTATTTGAACTATTACTTATAAAAAACTTAATATAAATTATATTATCTATAAACTTATAAGTTTATAACATTATATTAATTATAAACTTAAAACTTAATATAAATTAATTAATCTAATTAATTTAACTATTAATTAATATTAATTTAACCATTGATTATACTAACTATTAAATTAACTTAACTATTAATTAATATTAACTTATCTATGGACTATATTAAATATTAACTATTAATCTAAATTAACTATGGGTTAAACTATGGATTATATTAATATTAATATTAATTTAACAAATGTAGTAAACCCTAACCCTAATTAATTTTATTTAATTAATTAATTAAATAATTATTTAATTTTAAACTTTATAAATTTAAATTTAACAAAACTAATGAAAAGTTCACTATTCATGAAAATAAAAAATGGTTTAATTGAATCACTAATTATCAACTAAATATTAATTAGTTAATGGATAATATTAATAAAATTATAAACATAAATTAATTAACAAAGGAAAACCTTAAAAATTAATTATTATACATTTTAATAATAATAAAATACTAAATTTAAAACCTAAAAAAAATTAAACCCTAAAAACTAATTTTTTTTTAAACCTTATAATTTAATTTATAAACCCTAACCCTAAAAAACTTACCATTAATAAACTCATCATTAAGTCAACTAAATTAATCCCCAAACAAAACCTAGCATTGGCTCCACTCCGTTCCATTAAAATCCTTTGACTATTCTATGTTAAATAATTGATGAGGGAGGAGATCTTCTCAAGCATCGCTAATGTCCTGATGATGAGCCAAGGATGGCTCGAAACATTGACTACATTAATACACCTACTGCAGACTATCCACAAGATGCCATATATCAATCCTGTATATATATATATATTCTTCTCATGATTTGGCTTCTATTTTTATCTTCTGACTTCAGGATGAACTCGCCCTCCATCTAAGATGCTAGACCACTTAGTTAGGTGGCTAACTTAAGTGTTGTCATGCAAGTGTTGTAACTCAAGTGTTGTCTTTTAGTGTAACTCAAGTGTCGCAACTCAAGTATAAACACTTAGTTAACTAAATCTTCTTTGTTATCATTTAGTTAACTCTTTTAACTGAAGTCGTTCTTGTTAATGTCACGTCCCCTCCCATCAGCCAACTCAAGGAAGGGAACATGACACTTAATCCGGGCTTTCAAGACTCTAGCCCCATCATCTAATTCATAACAAATGAAATGCAAACAAAAGTACAATACATGTGTGTAGATGTAGAATGCAAATAAACACAGCAGAAATAAAATCTACTACACTTCTTAGCATGAAATTACCAACATAATTTTAACATGCATCAATTAAAGACATTGCATAATGAAATACAAAGAAATACTTATCTTGAGATGAAGTTGTCTCGAGCAACCAACTATGCAACTGCAACGTTCCACCCATCCATAGGCTAGTTGTGCTCATCAATCTCTCAACACAACTGCCACCCCCGAGATGGGCATGATTTCCACAAGGAAAAAGGGAACCAACAACTTATGCACAGCCAAATGAACACAACATCTCAGCCAAGCCAGTCCAAAGTTGGGTTTATCAAGCTGTCAAGGCAGTAGAAAGGAAGAATTGCTAAGCTAGTGACGTCATCCACAGAACTATTGGTACCTCTACAAGATCTAGCTAGCTTGGCACCCACAATACCCACACACCCAACACAAGAAAGTATTCCCTTCACTGCTACACAGTCCCTCAGGCCATACCTTCCCTTCTAGTGCTCTTCAGGGTGTGCATAGAAAAGTAGCCAAAGACCTTTGATCTTTGGTGAGGTTACACTCTTCACTAAGTTTATCAAGCCAATTCTAATCCTCTTCTACTCCTAGTTTCTTACACACAGTTCAAGCCAAAACAAGGGATACACATAACCCAATTCACAACAATCTCCATACACACACAACAAATACAAAAGTTGGGAATGGAAAAACAATTTCAACTATGGGATGCACAAAACAAGATGTCCATGGATTTCCCAAATCGTGGCACCCAAAAAAAACAAGTTGCGAGAAGGGAAAATCAACCACAGGGAAGAAAACGATTTCTCTCACAGGTATATGAGCATTCAAATGGCCAAAAACGGCCTTTATGGACCCCCAAATCGAATTCCCTTCCTCCCAGTCGTTCTGCAACACCAAAAACGCCCTTTTCCCACAGCTAGAAATCAAGGAAATAGAGGAAAAACGCCCCACCAGCTAGAACTGCGTGAGAGAGCCAAACTGATTGATGAATAATGGGTTGGGAAACAATTTCGTGGGTGTTTTCTTGCCCAAGAAGCCAAACACGATTTTCCCCAAAATGGTGACTTGCCCATACACGAAATTTGGACAGCTATCCCTCTCCATTTCCCCAAATAATAACTACCTCAACTACCTCCTGGAAGAATTAAATGATTGGGTGCATAAGTCAAAATGGGTAGTTAATGGTTTATGGGTTCTCTCATTAACACTTGTCTTAACACTATTGGTTCAAGGGTTTGAATATTTCCCTCCCTATTCCTTATAAAAATCATGCCCCCATACCCTTGTTGCATTGCATACCTAGTTGTGGGTATTTTTATTAAAATACATATTTACATGATATTTGTAATTTCTATTGTACCTCACTAGCACGCAAACCATATGCATCGATTTTTAATTGTCGATACGAGAACGATAAATCGATAGTGGGGCCTTGGCCTTGAGCTCCTCACCACGATTTTTTTAACGATATTACATCATTTACAAGTTAAATGCAACGAGGTCAAAATCGGGGTGTTACAGTTAACATCACTGAAGTGATCAATTCGAGTTCTCATTTAATTGACTGAAGTCTTCTTTGTTAATATCACTAAAGTTAATAATTCAAGTTCTCTTTATTTAACTGAAGTCTTCACTAATGTGTGCAAATCGAATTCTCTCTTATCTTATCACATCTCATCTTTATCTCTTATCTTATCTGCATGGTCCACATGTGCCAGCTTAATTAATTATCATATCAAATATACTAAGGATATTTTCCCAATAATGTGATCATTTTGTTCTACTATCATTCCAAGTGGTCATATGCTAAAGTAATTCACTATAGAGGTGGCCAGTCTCTAGAGGAGACTTAATAGCTCAACCATGGTTAATAGTACATCACACTCCATTCATACTTCGACATGCAAAGCATTACTTCAACACATGAGGTACCACCTCAAGACATGAGGATATGTCTTAACACACAAGACCTTAGGCTTGACAATCAAGACTGTAAAACATCATCACTTTGACATACAAAATACTTACCTCAAAACATGAGGCTTATCCATTCTTGAGTCCAACTCAAGATTCTTCTCCAAGATTCCTCAGTCCAACTCGGGCTCCTATAAGGCACTACCTCGACACAAGAGGCTCAATCTTGACACATAAGATTGACTTGGAGAATGACTCATAATGTTGTAACTTTAAAACTCCCTCTTAGCGAGGGAGACATTCTCTGCAATGCCAAGCTTGTCTCGAAAGTACCTATACTTCGTCACGGACAGAGGCTTAGTCAACATATCTGCTATCTACTCATGAGTAGCAATGTACTGAAGTCTTATGGCACCTCTCTGGACCATGTCTCTGATGTAGTGGTACTTCATCTCAATTCGATCTGTCATGAAACACAGGGTTTTCTAAGAGCTTGATGCAGCTCTGATTGTGAGAGCAAATGACAATAGTCTCAAGCTTGTCACTGAACAACCCAACAAGTAGCTTCCTAAGCCACACAACTTCTTAGCAGGCGGTACTAGCTGCAATATACTCGGCTTTTGTAGTACTCTGAGCTACAGAGCCCTGCTTCCTGCTGGACCAAGAGATCATAGCTGATCCAAAGCTAAAACAAAATCTGGATGTACTCTTTCGGTCCACAATACTACCACCCCAATCAAAGTCCGCATAACAAAGTAGCATCACTCCTCCACTGGAAGCATATCTAAGTCCATAAGCAATAGTACCTCGAAGGTATCTAAGCACATGCTTGGCAGCAACCCAATGTCTATGTCTTGGCTCAGACATGAACTGACTCAAAATACTCACTGCATAACATATGTTTGGTCTACTATGTATCAAATACATCAAGGAACCAATGAGTTGTCTATACATGGTAAGATCCACTAGATCTTATTCGAAATCTGACTCATGTAGTTTCTTCAAATTAGAAATCATTGGTGTAGACATGGATTTACAATCGATCATAACAAACTTGTGCAACAAATCAATTGTGTACTTTCCTTGAGAGAGAAAGATCGCATCTTTCCTTCGCCAAACTTCCAGACCAAGAAAGTAGTGCATAAGACCCAAGTCTTTCACTTCGAACTCAGAAGTGAGCTCCCTCTTGCACCAAGCTATCTATTGTTCCTCTCCAGTAAGGAACAAGTCATCAACATAGAGAACCAATATCAGTGGTTGGTTCTTCACAACCTTGAAGTACAGGTTGGGGTCCGCTTCGCTTTTGGAGAAGCCTAAGCTCTGAAGATAGTTGTCAATCCTCGAGTACCAAGCCCTCGGGGCCTACTTAAGCCCATACAAGGCTTTCTTAAGTTTGCATACATGGGACTCCTTCCCATGAACTACAAACTTCTTAAGATGTTGTATGTATACTTCTTCCTCAACTTCACCATTGAGAATTGTAGTCTTCACATCCATCTGGTGAAGTTTACACCCCAGAACTGAAGCAAGGGAAATTATGGCTCGAATAGTAGAGTACCTGGCCACAAGAGTGAATGTCTCATCATAGTCGATTCCTTCTTTCTGTGAGAAGCCACGAGCCACAAATCTTGCTTTATACTTTTCGATACTGCCATCAGCTATATGTTTGATTTTATAAAGCCACTTGGAAGTTACTATTGACTTCCCTTCAAGTTTAGGAACCACTTCCCACACATCATTCTTCATGATGGATTTGTATTCTTCCACCATGGCATCTTTCCATACTTGCTACTTCGCGGCTTCTTCATATGAGGTGGGTTCTTAATCACTAATGTGACTCATCTGAGCTACATATCCTACATATCTGTCAGGTCTCTTTCGCTCTCTGGAAGTGCCAGATGGTGCTCCATGCTTTTCTACCTCTTGCAGAATGTCTCAACACCATGCAAATCTCCTCTTAGCAGGAGGTTCATCAAGAGATCTTTTTATCAGTTCTACTGGCTCTTCGAGATCAAGTGGATCTGTAGGCTCTTCTAACTTCTCCCTCTCAACATAAGAAAGGGAAGAATCAAAAACTAGATCCTCCATCATGGGAGTATCATGCTCCTCCATATCCAAATCACACTGAAGTTCTTTGGAGCGCTTGAAGGCAACCTCTTCATGAAATGTAACATCTCTGCTGCCTTCAATGTTCCTTTGTCTTGTAACATAAATTCTATAAGCTTTGGAGGATTCACTATATCCAACAAAAATTCCTTTCTTTCTGGATGGCTCCATCCTTTTCTTCTTCTCTTTTGGTACATGAATGTAGACAAGACAGCCGAAAATTTTTAAGTGTCCAACATCTGGTTTTTCACCAGTGAAAACCTCTTCAGGAGTCTTTTCTCCCAAGATAGCATGAGGACTTTTGTTCTGTATATAAACAACAATGCTGGAGGCTTCTGCCCATAAGGAGGTGGGCAGATCCTTATCACACATCATAGCTTTTGCAGCCTCACAGATTGTTCTATTCTTTCTTTCAACAACCCCATTCTGCTAGGGGTTGTAAGGTACAGTTAGTTGTCTTCTTATTCCTGCATATCGACAAAAGTCATTAAAGTCATGAGACTCGAACTTCTCCTCCATTATCAGATCTCAAAGCATGAATGTGCTTTCCAGTCTGATTCTCAACCAGTGCTTTAAACTCTTGAAACTTGTTGAAAGTTTCACTCTTTGCTTTCAAAAAATAGATCCATGACTTGCGAGAGAAGTCATCTATGAAAAGCACATAGTACATATAGCCACTCAAAGATGGTGCAATTTGCTTCTATTTTTATCTTCTGACTTCAGGATGAACTCGCCCTCCATCTGGATGCTAGACCACTTATTTAGGTGGCTAACTTAAGTGTCATCATGCAAGTGTCGTCTTTTAGTTTAACTCAAGTGTCGTCATGCAAGTGTCGCAACTCAAGTGTAAACACTTAGTTAACTAGATCTTCTTTGTTATCACTTAGTTAACTCTTTTAACTGAAGTCTTTCTTGTTAACATCACTGAAGTGATCAATTCAAGTTCTCCTTTAATTCACTGAAGTCTTCTTTGTTAATATCATTGAAGTTTAACAATTCAAGTTCTCTTTATTTAACTGAAGTCTTCACTGAAGTGTGCAAATTGAATTCTCTCTTATCTTATCACATCTTATCTTTATCTCTTGTCTTATTTGCATGGTCCACATGTGCCAGCTTAATTAATTATCATATCAAATATACTAAGGAGATTTTCCCAATAATGTGATCTTGTTCTACTATCGTTCCAAGTGGTCATTTGCTAAAGTAATTCACTCTAGAGGTGGCCAATCTCTAGAGGAGACTTAATAGCTCAACCATGGTTAGTGGTACATCACACACCATTCATGCTTCAACATGCAAAGCATTACCTCAACACATGAGGTACCACCTCAACACATCAGGATCTATCTTGACACACAAGACCTTAGCCTTGACAATCAAAATTGTACAACATCATCACTTTGACATACAAAGTACTTACCTCAACACATGAGGCTTATCCATTCTTGAGTCCAACTCAAGATTCTTCTCCAAGTTTCCTAAGTCCAACTCAAGATCCTATAAGGCACTACCTCGACACACGAAGCTCAATCTTGACACACAAGATTGACTTGGAGAATGACTCATGATGAGGTAACTTTAACAACCACAACTCCCTATTTTTTGTGTATCTCCACATGAGGCTAAAAACAAAAGCATGGTTATATATGTAATTCTCGATGCTCTTGGATTGATAAAGGAGATTTTGTCAAATCCTCAAAAAAACAATGTAGTGGAACACACATGGAGTCCAAAACATTATGGGGAGCCTCTCCATTGGCAACTTGACGATGACCACATAATTAATTGTGTTACCAGTTACTAATTGCACAACATGTTGCACACCTATCTATCAGATAAACCCATTTCACAATTCACACAACAATGTCGCATCTTTCACATGCATCGATGCATCAACTAAGATAATAAACATTGTACCCCCGAGACAATGAACCAAGAATTAAGGAGGATCTCGCCCTTCCCATTCGTCCAACCATCGAACATCACTATGCATCTAATGTATTAACCCCCAGAATTTCTTGTGCAACTAGAGGTTTCAGATCCAAGGAGGTTCCAACAAGCTAGTACCATTACAAGTGTATCCACATCTTCACGATGATCGGAACTTGTTATAGACTCAATTTCACCAAACTCCAAGAAACTGTTATTTTTAGCAGTTTGCCTTTTTCCAAGCGCCAAAGCTCCAAGGCCCACATGTCAAAGATGTTTACATATTCTTGGTCCTCGTGAGCTCACAATGGCAATGAGCCTAATTCGAACAACATGTAACTTGTAAGTAGTTTCATAACAACTGTTATTTTTGGCAGATTACTTTTCAAGGTTTGCATGTCAGTTTTTAGCACATATTTGGGTTCCTTGTCGAAAAGCGAGTCTAACCAGACTGTTTCATTGACATGCAAGTTGTTTCTATTTTTTGTAGTGTCTAATTTTATTTGGCAGTTGTCTCACAAATGTTACCTTCATTTTTAGTATTTCCTACATTTTCTTCTTTTTTGGAGCTAGACCACTTTTGGGGGGCATGTCTATATTTAGCAATTTGTCTTTGTGGCAGGTACAGGGAATGACATCATGGTTCTAAGTGTGCAATGGTAGAGTGGTTCCAAGTTCCTATGGGTGAAGATCATGAGAAAAGTGTCAGATTGAGTAGGTGGATGTGTATTCTTAGTGTGACATGTGGCAGCTAGTTGGAGGGTTTCCATTGATATGAAGTTCTAAAATGGTTTTGTACTAAAACCCTCAGTTGATTTCCATAAACCCTAACTCACCTTGCTAGGATGACTTGCTTTCCTTCCTGTTTTGACTTTTCAAAGAACCTAATCCACACCCTTTGGCAAGTCAAAACCCTGATTTGAATGATTGTTTACTTGTCATTCTTACTAAGTGTGACTTTCCAAAACCTTGATT
The DNA here is from genome assembly GCA_027924585.1 of Larix kaempferi. Taxonomy (NCBI): domain Eukaryota; kingdom Viridiplantae; phylum Streptophyta; class Pinopsida; order Pinales; family Pinaceae; genus Larix; species Larix kaempferi. The sequence goes on along the minus strand of BSBM01000397.1, from coordinate 2,916,023 downwards.
CCATTTGCTAATTTTGTCCACGTCAAACCTTAATTGACCCCTTTCACATAATAAGCAGTTTTGCTAAGTCTATCAAGCTGTAAAAGCCTAATCTGACTTTCTTTTTATCCAATCCTTGCTTGCAAAAAAATAACCTTAAATCAAGATTGTTGTTGTTAAGCTTGTCAAGTAGAAAAGCTGGTTTGACTGCCCTTACCCTAATTAGCAACTTTGCTAATCTAACCAAGCATTAATTCCTAGTTTGATCTGCCTTGGCCATAATTAGCATGAAGAATATTTGTAGAGAAAGCCACCTCTTAATGGAAATGCAATTGAGGTATTAACATGGCGGATTTAAATTAGGAGTGATATATCTTTTCCAGAGCTGCATGAAATTGTCAATTTCAGCCTAAGGACAAACATGGTGAGTTTCCAACGGTCTAGGTCTCTATTTTGGAGATTGATCAAAAAGCTTAGAGAAACTCTTGGAGTGATGCCTTTTAGCAGTTCGGAATAATATAGTTGCAGTTTATCTCAGAGAATGCTACTAAAACATAATGTTACCTCAGAAAAATCAACGTTGAAGAAAGGAGTGTTGAAATTTTGTGCAATATAGAAATTAATGCAAACCTGAAATTTTACCTTCATCCTAGAAGGTTTCTTGGAACTTAGCCTTAGAATTTTCAGCCTTACGACTACTGTAAATTAAAGTTTAAAACAGCAGTGGAAAGACCAGAATGATTCACTACAAACAGCCCCACATTTCATGGCTACTCAAGGAAAAATACCAAACAATGAGATAAGTTTCAGCCCCTTCTAGGGCAGCTTATCTATCAATAACCAGATCTGAAAATGTACTTTTACAGCAGTATAATAGTAGTATAATCAACCCCTTATATTCTTCTTCAGATGTTAATACTATTTACAATTTGCCCCTTTACTTATGTCAAATCAGCAAGACATAAACAGCTGTAAATATCAATGCATAAAGAACATGTATAGTTGAAATTCAAATCTAGAAATCGCAATATATATGGACAGCTGGAAACTTCATATATAAGCTCAAGATGAAGTACAAGTACATACCATATCCTTCTCTCAAGGCTAGTAGAAAAACTCCAACTATACAAAAAGTCCAAGGTAGGGTAAATCATCAAACCCTAGCTCAACAAAGAAGATCCAATGTGAAAAAATCTCTCCAACACATCCTCCAAGGCAAGATATACTCCTCTTCTCTTCTTCTTCTTCACCAAGCCACCCTAGGGTTTTCTCTCAAAACCCTAATGTCCAATCTCCAAGTAATAAACCCTAACCCTAGAACTCTAAGATGCCCCAAGAAACTCCAAGAAGACTAAAGCACCTCAAGAGAGAGAGATAAGATGAGATAATTTTATTAGTGTCCAACTAATGACCACAAAAGTAGTTCAATGAGACTATTGAGTACAATGATGTTATTATAAAGCAGGAGTACCAAACGATCTCCTATAAAAGGCGGAAAACAAGAAAGGAAAGTAAAGTAGAACAGAGCATGAAGTCTATGCTAGGTCATGAAACAGCATGAAGAACCCTCGACCCCAAGCATGGGAGACCACACAAGGGTGGGGGTGTACAAGTGTAAAAGATCCATGAGAAAGACGAGGAAGAAAATCTAGAAGTAATGAGATAGGTCTATCATGGAATAGACCCATCTCTCCTAACATCTAAGGTCAAATGAAGGAAACTCGAAATAGTATGTTGTCGAGAGGAAGACTTGGTGGAAGACCTAGGCTACCCACTACGTTGTTGTTGTTGAGAGGAGGTAGCCAGTCGTTGAGGTCTAGGGGTTCTTGTCTGCCTCAAGTGGAATATGGTCCTCTCTTGTCATTGAGATCCTGAGGGATGGGGGAGGGTCTCATGGGTCCACATTGATCTAGAGGTTAGAGTTGCACTGTTATCAGATTGTCTCTTAGTACCCCTTCCTGAGGATAGCACTATGAAATAGGAAGTAATCCACTTGGTCGAAGGTGCTCGAGCAAAAGGCTGAAGAATATGGACTCAGAGCTTGAGGGTCTTTTGCATGTATAAAACCAAGCATCTTTGGTCAGGATATCTAAAGCAGTTGGTGAGTGTCTAACTCCCCCTAAAAAGGCAATGGAACCTCCCTCTGAGATCTCATAGTAGATGGTGTAGCGGAAAATGAAGTGCTCCTCTATCTCGACCCCCTGAAGATGGCACAACTGGAAGATCCTGTCAGGATGATCGAGTCGGTGGTCTGTCTCTACTCGAAGTCTGTGAGAACCCACTCTGAACTGGCCGAGGGGAATGCAAAGCAGGTGTAACGTCGAGGGTATACTACAGTCGAATAATGAATCCATCTCTCATCTCCAAGAAGAGCTCAGCATAAAAGTCCATCTTAGGGAAAAACCAACCTTGAGGATTAACCCAAGTGATTTGGACAAACTACCTGTAAATGTCATCATTGATGATCCTGTTCAATTCATGTCTAGTAAGTAGGAGGTGGCCAAGTGCATCCCAAGAATATCTAAAAGGAGGGAGTCCAGCCATCTAAATGCCCATAGACTCCAAGAGAACTAAGACTCCCGCAAACCAACCTCGAGCACATCCCGGAAGACTAGATGAGGCAATAGTCTCTGAAGAAGAATAGGCCAAGTATGGGTACCAATCATGTTGTGTCGTCAAGTCGACAAAGCTTTGGAGGCAATGCAAAAAAGAGACCAGACTAAACACTGTCTCAAGTCGAAAGGTCAAGCACCAAATTCTGCTAGAATAATGTGCAAAGGAACTGTCTATTTGCACCTTATGATGTGTCAAATGAGAAGAGTCTAGACTCTCTCTACTGAGGCCCAATCAAACTCCAATAAACAAGGCCTCCAAATCTCTTATCCATAGAGAGCAATGGGCCAAATAAGGGAGTCCATGAGGGCCCTCTTGGACAAGATGTCCTGAAACTGGTGTTGGAAGCACTGTCTCTTGATTAGGGCCAAGGATCCATAGCCCTTGTTGACCCGAGCTGAAAGGCATGTCACAAATTGAAGCAGGTTCCTAAAAAATGCACTCCCAAGTATGTGTAGGAGCTGGTGATCTCAATCTCCTCCCCTCTGAAGAAGAAATGAAGGTCCAATAAGGTCTTCTTTGTCTCATTGAAGTTCATAACTTTGCTTTTACGCAGGTTGACTGTCAACTATCGAAGATCACAGAAAAGAGCTAAAGCAACGAACTTTTATGGTCATTCGTTGGACATTAATAAAATTATCTTATCTTATCAAGAGTGCCATCAGAGTCAAACAAGGCTTCCCCTTGTCCCCCACACTGTTTGGGATTTATATTGATGTGCTAGAGGCCTTTCTCCACGAGCATATCCAGGACAATGATGGATGTCTCCTCCACCAAGTTCTGATATCCATCTTGCTTTTCGTTGATGTTGTGGTCCTCCTAGCCTCGCACTCCCAAGTATGTGTAGGAGTTGGTGATCTCAATCTCCTCCCCTCTGAAGAAGAAATGAAGGTCCGATAAGGTCTTCTTCGTCTCATTGAAGATCATACCCTTGCTTTTACCCAGGTTGACTGTCAATTGTCGAAGATCACAGAAAAGAGCTAAAGCAACGAACTTTTATGGTCATTCATTGGACATTAATAAAATCATCTTATCTTATCAAGAGTGCCATCAGAGTCAAACAAGGCTTCCCCCTGTCCCCCACACTGTTTGGGATTTATATTGATGAGCTAGAGGCCTTTCTCCACGAGCATATCCAGGACAATGATGGATGTCTCCTCCACCAAGTTCTGATATCCATCTTGCTTTTCATTGATGTTGTGGTCCTCCTAGCCTCGTCTCCAGTGGATTACAGAGACAGTTGGATGCTCTAGCTCTCTTCTGCAACCTTCGACAATTAAGGGTCAACCTAGGTAAAACCAAGGTTATGATCTTCAACGGGTCAAAGAAGTTCGTAGACAATCATTTATTTTTCAAAGGGGAGGAGATCGAGATCACCAACACCTATACGTACTTGGGAGTACGACTTTCAAGACCGCATTTCAATTTGCGACCAGCCCTCCAGCATCGAATTGCCAAGGGCTATGGGTCTTTAGCCCTTCTCGAGAGACAGTGTTTCCATCACCATTTTTAGGATATCTCATCCAACATGTCCCTCATGGACTCCCTTATCTGACCCATTGTTCTCTATGGCTTAGAGATCTGGGGACCTTCATTACTGGAGTCTGATTGGGCCTCAGTTGAGAAATTCCAAAGCCTTCTCCTCCGACACATCATTAGATGCAAGCAGGCAGTTCCTCATCACATCATCCTAGCAAAATTTGGGGCTCAGCCCTTCCGACTTGAGACAGTGTTCGAACTGGTCTCTTTTCTACATCACATCCGGGACTTAGTCAACTCAACGAAGGGGCAAGACTGGTACCCGTACTTGGCTTACTGCTCTTCTGAGACCATTTCCCTCTCTAGCTCATTGAGTTGAGCTCGAGGATGGTTTGTAGGGGTTTCAGATCTTTTAGGGTCTGTGGGCATTCAGATTGATTGCCTCCCTCCATTTCAGTATTCCTTGGATGCACCCGGACATCTCCTATCGACTAGACGGGTGCTAAATAAGATCATCAGAGATGACATTTATAGTCAGTTTATCCAGACTGCTTGGGTTAACCCTCCTGGTGGATTATGCCCAAAGATGGCCTTTTATGCTAAGCATTTCTTGGATCTTAGGGATGGGCTCATTGTTCAACCACAATATACATTATGGCACTAGGTACATACTCTTCGCATTCCTCTAGGCTAGTTCAGAGTGGGCTCTCATAGACTTCGGGTAGAGACAGACCACCAGATCGATTGACCAAGCAAGATCTATTAACTATGTCGGCCAATGTTGCACCACTTGGACTCGGCAAAGACTCGGCTGGCCAGTGACTCGTCGACTCGAGAAAGACTCGTGACAGACTCGGCAAATAGGAAAAAAACTCAAAATATGTTAAATTGTGGGCACAAAAGAGAAGTTAATTACATTTCCAATCCATTTATGTTATAAACCACAGTCTATACAAAAATTCATAACATCATCTCATAGAATATGATAATACAACATAACAAAATCGATAGATATATAAGATGTCTAGTGATACAACAGATCAATAATGAATCGTTTCCTGAGTCTGGGCTCATGAGCCTCAAAATATCATTAAAAAATATAATAAATGTATCTCATCATCATGAGTCATCTACAATGAAATCAAATACAGACATTTCAAAGTTTACTCATGCATATAGCATGTAAGTACTAAAAGTTAATATAGCAAAATGGCATTGAGTGCAAATCATGAATCGTGATACATATCTTAAATAAATTACATAGACATTGAGGTTCTAAATGGCTTCTATTGTCCAAAACCATCATGCAACAACAAAAAACCATGTATCATCAAAATCATCCCCTATATTGGGATCCTCATCATCAAATGATACCCTCTTCCCCCTCCTCTATCCTTCATCTCTACCTCAATCCTCAAGGGGCATCACTCAACAGTGAACCCCCTCCAATTATGATGAAACTCCCTAATCCAAATGTTGAAATAATTTAGAAAAAGCATAACATGCCTAATTAGTGATTTGTTTGAGTGAAGGGTACATTATTACTAAGGTCATGATAGAGGAGTTCAACAGTGAACACAACCAACATCGAAGTACATAGAGGACTTGGTGTTCTTAATTAAATGTAATTCCAATACCCTCTTACATGATAGAATCCAGTGCAGACACTGCAATCTTGCCAATCCTGAAATCCTAAAAATTGTTAAGTTTACTGAATTTTGAATAGGATATGAAATTCTACTTTCTGCGTATCAAGTTCGATGAGGTTGGAGCCACTCTCAAACATCCTGGAAGAATTAATGGTAATGTTAAAAATTCAAGTAAAAGGATAAAAATGAAAGATAAAGGAAATGCCAACTTTTACTTTAAGAATTTAATGTTACCATTAATTACTAAGCTAACAAGCTCCCAAGAAAAAAAAAGAAAAAAAACACATTTTTTTAGTAAGATGTCGAGTCTAGGGCGAGTATGGCCGAGTCTTCGACGAGTATGGCCGAGTCTAGGGCGAGTCTAGGGTGAGTATGGCCGAGTCTTCGGCGAGTATGGCCGAGTCTTCGGCGAGTATGGCCGAGTCTTCGACAAGTATGGCCGAGTCTAGGGCGAGTCTGGCCGAGACTTGTGAGTCTGGACACACGGCGAGTTGTTGGGCGAGTTTCTGGCGAGTACTCGTTTCAAGACTTACTCGGCAAGACTCACGAGTCTTGGCCGAGTCTTGGCGAGTGGTGCTTCACTGATGCCAGCTACAGGAGGTCGAGACTGAGGAGCACTTCATCTTCTGGTGCCCCATTTACTATGAGATCAGGGGGCAATTTCATTGCTTATTCAGGGGGACTCAAACCCCCATAAGCTTCTTCAGATATTTGGATCAGCGATGTCTAGCCTTATATATACAGGAGGCCCTCAAGCTCTGAGACCATACTCTTCGTCCTCCTACAAGACCAGACACTATTCGGCAAATCACCTCCTTCTTCCCGGTGCTACCCTCGAGAAGGGGCACTAAGAGAAACACTGACACCAACGCAACCCCAAACTCCATAATAGTGCGAACCCGTGGGACCTTCCCTCATCCCACGATATCTCAACGACATGGCCAAGCCAAGTCCCCCTCCAGGAGATGGATGAGATCCCCCAGACTTCATCGATGCACTACCTCTACTAGTCAGCAATGCAGCGAACGATCCAAGTGCCCCACCAAGTCGCCCTTGGGACAACCGACTATACTCAACTTTCTTCATTCGGCCTTGGATGGTAGGAGAGATGGTTCCATTCCATGACATATCTACTTCATTTCTTCTGGTTCCTCTTGTCCTTGGATCTTCTATCACTAGCGGAGGTATCTAAGCTCAACACCGAGGATTCTTCATGCCTCGAAGTAGATTTCACTTTCTACTACTCTATCTTATTGCACTTTACTTTTTGCATATCGCCTTTTACAGGATGTTAGAAATGTAACTCAGGAGGTCCCACCATGATTTTGTAATGTTTACATGGTGGGAACCATTTGTTTAATTTTCCTATGATGTTTTATAATATAAAAGTGACTTTATATTATAAAAGTGACTTTATATTTTTTATATGACTTAAGTGAAAAGTTAAGTTGTGGGTCCCAAAAGATTTTGTGAGCATTTAATAATAAACTGTATTATTAAATGAGCATTTAATGTGATCCTTTAGATATAATTGATCTCAACCATTGATGAGTTAGTTGAGATTAATTAGTTAGGGTTTCTAAAGTCTTTGAAGACTCACTGTATCCCACAAAGGTTCCCTTCTTGCTTGAAGGTTCCAACTTGGGCATATGTATAAAGACTGGACAGCCAAATATCTGAAGGTGGCTTACTTTTGGTTTCACTTCTGTGAAAGCTTCCTTTGAGCTCATCCTTCTAGGCCGAGAGTCATATTCTAGGAAAGCTTCTTGTTGAACATCAACGGGATTCATATGTCCATCGGAACAAGTATTCTCTTGTAGGTCAAATCACATGGTCTTTTCCCTACAAGTCAAATCCCGACTGATGATCAGAGACATTTTACAATCAAATGAAAAAACAAATAGTTTACACAGGCATCTTAGCTAATACTTTATCACAACAATCATGAACATGTATATTAAACACTTCTGTGAATTATCTAGATGTCTGTTATCTCCACTAGACCATGCTATCAAGAGTGTACACTACCTTAAGCATGTAGGAGGGAGATATCATCTAGACTAACTTCATGAAATGTTGTGTAGCTCATATGCATAATAAAATAGGGTAAACTATATCAACTGCTCAATACATTAGATTTGTACATAAAAAGCATATAAGACAAGAACAGATCTATGTAAGCAAGAAAACAAAATACTTATCTCTTATTGTTTTAGTGTGTCGGCCCCCACTGCCTTCTTGTGGGAACCATAAGAGATCTATTGTCTTGCATTCTGGATCTTCTAGAAGAGGAACTCCGAACGATCATCATCCCTTTGCTTCTTGCGATGATGATCCTCTTCTACATCAGCAGTTGAGGCTTCATGCTTCCTTTTACTTGAACTTCGATAGCTATTTGCGTAGTGTCCATATTTTCTACACCTATAGCATTGAACTTGAGATATGTCCTTCTTCTCCTTTTGATCTGGGCGAGGACTTGGTCTCCTATCTTGGTGCTTGTGTTTATGGAACTTCCTACCTTTTCCCTTACCCTTCATGGCATGAGAAACAAAAGCTTGGTTCTCCTCGGGTTGAGTGCCATGGCCATGGAGTCTTTGACATGCTGCAATCCTGGTCTCCTCCTGAGAGCAATCTGCCCAAAGCTTGTCAAACTTTGGTAGTTTGGATCTACCACTTATGCTTTGGATAAAGGACTCCCATGATGGTGGAAGACCATTTAAAGTGTGGAGGAAAAGCTCCTTATCGCCAATAGGATCTCCATTGGTGTTGAGCTTGTCTCTAAGTTCTGCGATCCTCATAAAGTATGAGGCAATGGATTCTAACTTTACTATCTTCATATTTGAGAGTTGGTTTCTCAAAGTCATGGATACATTTAGGCTAGTGTGTTCAAGTAGCTTCATAATGGTCTTGAACATTTTCCTAACATTCTTCTTTCCTGAGATTTGAGGAACCAAATGGTGTCTCACCGAATCCACAAGAATCCTTCTTGCTTTAGCATCATTCTTCCTCCAACAGGATTTATCCTCTTTGGCTTCTGGTTCAAGGACCTTCTCATTTACATATAGCAAGAGATCATTTTCTTCTACGAGTAGAAAAACCCTAGACTTCCAGGAGATAAAGTTGGAGGCTCCTTCCAAACGATCTTCAACTTTCATCCCAATCATCTTGATTGTTGATCTGGTTCAGAAACCCTAGCAGGAGCTAGGTAAAAAATGAAAGTTAATAATTTGAAAAACTGAACCCACAGATAAATTCGCCTTTCCAAGGAGAGTTGAATAGAGGGTGGGCTAGTCCAAATCTGTGAGGAGAAATGAGTTAAAACTGAAACCCTAATTCTGCTGCAGCCACAGAGTTAGGTCAAAAATTGAAAGTTCTCGGAACTGAATTCCGTCTTCACCAATGGATTTGTCTTGCCAAAAACGAAATTCCTATGGCTCTTTTCCTTCAAAATGGTGGGTAAAGACTTCACAAGATGAAACCTTAATTCTGACAGGGTTCCGACAATGCTTCAGCAATGGCTTCTTCTAGAACGGCTCTGATACCATGTTAGATTTCATACATTCATGGCATAAAATATAAATGCATAACCAAGATCACTAGAAGCAAGACAAAGCACAAAACAACAACACAGAGTTTGACCTGGGAAACCCAAATGGGAGAAAACCCAACAACCTTCGCAGAGAGATGATAATTCTGAGATCATAGTACAAATAAGAAAAGAGAAAGAATGTGAAAGTGTCTTTCACAAGTAGATGCCCCAAATAAGCTTCCTCCTTCAAGTGATGTGAAATCAACCTCCTCCAAGCGATGCGCACTTGCTAAGTGTGAGAATGAGCTAATGAGGTGCACTAACCTCTTATTTATACAAGTGCAAAAACCAGAAATTCCCTAACTGGGCCGACTTCACCTGGGGGCAATAAATAATTTATTTTTAATAATTTTCTTTTGTTTATTTGCACCCCAAGGTTTACATTGACTCTTACATGTGATTACATAAATAATTACATCCAGTTCATCTCCCTTAGGAAGTACAATCAAGTACAATAAAATATAATGAATAATATCTTCCGAAGTTGCACAAAATCCAACACTCCCTCTCAACGAGGAAGGTATTCTTTGGTCTTCATCAGCATCACGATCATCTGGGTTTCATCTTGTGCTCTACTCTGTCTCCATCATCTCTATGCATACTGAAGGTTGTTCACATAGTCTCAATGTATCATCTTCACCAGTCCTTCGGTGAGTCGAGGAGAATCACTCGATCCTGGATTTCAGGAGAATCTCTCAATCCCGACTATCTGTGACATCCTCACCAGTCCTTTGGTGAGTCCAGGAGAATCAGTCGATCCTGGATTTCAAGAGAATCTCTCAATCCTGAATATCTGTGACATCCTCACCAGTCCTTCGGTGAGTCCAGGAGAATCACTCGATCCTGGATCCAGAAGAATCACTCAATCCTGGATATCTGAGATAATCAATTGTGCCATCTCTGCTATACGATCTGCTACCCGTTTGTCTCATCTGCCGATGGGTTCCTCCCATACCAGGCTGAGATCTCAAACGAGCAAATGGGCACGACCATCTACCGACTATCTGACTCATATGCCTATGGGATTTCTCCCATATCTGGCTGAGTACTAGGACTGTAGAGGCACCAGTGCAATCACACGGCCAACTGCTGACTATCCTACTCATCTGCCTATGGGATTTCTCTCATATCTGGCTGAGTAACCGGACTGCCGAGGCACTAGTGTGAACCCGACCAACTGTTAACTGTCCTACTCATCTGCCTATGGGATTTCTCCCATATCTGGCTGAGTAACTGGACTGCAGAAGGCACCAGGGTCAGCCCGACCAACTGTTGACTGTCCTACTCATCTGCCTATGGGATTTCTCCCATATCTGGCTGAGTAACTGGACTGCAGAAGGCACCAAGGCAAAGCAGGGCAAGCATCTCAATGTCATCTTTCCCTCTCAAGGAGGGATACGTTCTCTTCGACTCCAAGTCTTCCGCGAAAGTATTCGAACTTCACCCTGGGAAGAGCCTTGGTGAGAACATTTGCAATCTGGTCATCTGTCAACACGTACTGTAACTCGACCACACCTTTCTGCACCATATCACGAATGAAGTGATATCGAATCTCGATATGCTTCGACCTGTCGTGAAATACAGGATTCACTGACATCTGCACACAGCTCTGGTTATCACAGTGAATCACGGTCGTCTCTGGAATATAGCCGAACAATCATGCCAGGAATTTACGAAGCCAAACTGCTTCTTGAGCTGCTGTGCTAGCAGCCTATGTACTTGGCCTCTGCAGTACTGAGTGCTACCGAGTTCTGCTTCCTGCTGCACCAGGAAATAACTGCAGAACCCAAACTGAAGCAACATCCAGAAGTACTCTTTCGATCTGCAACACATCCGGCCCAATCAGAGTCTGTAAACCTGTGCAATATCAGGTCACCATCTGAAGCATACTTCAATCCATATCCCACAATGCCACGTAAGTATCTGAGCACATGTTTTGCAGCAATCCAGTGAATTTGCCTCGGTTCGTACATGAACTGACTGAGGGCATTCACAGCAAAACATATATCTGGTCTAGTGTTGGTCAGATACATCAATGACCCAATCAACTGGCGATAAATGGTGGGATCAATCAAATCAGAATTTGGAGTAGAATCTCTCAATTTCTTCCAATTTGCATCCATCGGAGTAGCCATGGACTTGCAGTCCAACATCTCGAATCTCTTCAATATATCAATGGTGTATTTTCCTTGTCCTAGGAAAATCTTTCTGCCTCTACAATACTTCTAATCCCAAGAAGTAGTGCATCAATCCAAGATCTTTCATTTCAAACTCAGAGGCGAGATTCTTCTTACACCATACAATGAGTTGCTCATTTCCTATGAGAAACAAGTCATCAACATACAATACCAAAATCAGTGGCTCATCATCTGCAACCTTGAAGCAAAGGTTGGAGTCTGCATCATTCTGATGCACCTTCCATCTCATAGCTGAAGCAATAGCAATGATCGATCTGACGGGAGTATCTCGAGCCACGGGAGCAAATGTATCATCATAATCGACTCCCTCTTTCTGAGAAAATCTTCTGGCAACAAATCTGGACTTGTATTTCCCATATGCTCCATGCTAAGTCTATTGTGCCCATCTAGCTCTTTTTCGACCTACTGCAACATTTATGGGGATATCTACTGGATCAATGGAATCGATAGGTTCATCCTTTTCTGCTAACTCCCTCTTGAACTAGAGGGGGAGATGATCTCATCTCCTTTGGTTCTATCATTTCATCATCGAACTCCATGTCTGATCCTCTGCCTTTCTCGATAGCTAATTCTTCTTCAAAGGTCACATCCCTACTGACTTCAATCTGTCTAGACCCTGGGATGTAGATTCTGAAGTCTTTGAAGACTCACTGTATCCCACAAAGGTTCCCTTCTTTCCTGAAGGTTCCAACTTGGGCATATGTATAAAGACTGGACAGCCAAATATCTGAAGGTGGCTTACTTTTGGTTTCACTTCTGTGAAAGCTTCCTTCGAGTTCATCCTTCTAGGCTGAGAGTCATATTCTAGGAAGCTTCTTGTTGAACATCAACGGGATTCATATGTCCATTGAAACAAGTATTCTCTTGTAGGCCAAATCACATGGTCTTTTCCCTACAAGTCAAATCCCGACTGATGATCAGAGACATTTTACATCAAATGAAAAAACAAATAGTTTACACAGGCATCTTAGCTAATACTTTATCACAACAATCATGAACATGTCTATTAAACACTTCTGTGAATTATCTAGATGTCTGTTATCTCCACTAGACCATGCTATCAAGAGAGTGCACTACCCTAAGCATGTAGGAGGGAGATATCATCTAGACTAACTTCATGAAATGTTGTGTAGCTCATATGCATAATAAAATAGGGTAAACTATTTCAACTGCTCAATAAATTAGATCTGTATATAGAAAGCATATAAGACAAGAACAGATCTATGTAAGCAAGAAAACAACATACTTATCTCTTATTGTTTTGGTGTGTGGGCCCCCACTGCCTTCTTGTGGGAACCATAACAGATCTATTGTCTTGCATTCTGGATCTTCTAGAAGAGGAACTCCGAACGATCATCATCCCTTTGCTTCTTGCAATGATGATCCTCTTCTACATTAGCAATTGAGGCTTCATGCTTCCTTTTACTTGAACTTCGACAGCTATTTGCGTAGTGTCCATATTTTCTGCACCTATAGCACCTATAGCATTGAACTTGAGATATGTCCTTCTTCTCCTTTTGGATCTAGACGAGGACTTGGTCTCCTATCTTGGTGCTTGTGTTTATGGAACTTCCTACCTTTTCCCTTACCCTTCATGGCATGAGAAACAAAAGCTTGGTTCTCCTCAGGCTGAGTGCCATGGCCATGGAGTCTTTGACGTGTTGCAATACTGGTCTCCTCCTGAGAGCAATCTGCCCAAAGCTTGTCAAACTTTGGTAGTTTTGATCTACCTCTTATGCTTTGGATAAAGGACTCCCATGATGGTGGAAGACCATTTAAAGTGTGGAGGACAAGCTCCTTATCGCCAATAGGATCTCCATTGGTGTTGAGCTTGTCTCTGAGTTCTGCGATCCTCATAAAGTATGAGGCAATGGATTCTGACTTTGCTATCTTCATATTTGAGAGCTAGTTTCTCAAAGTCATGGATACATTTAGGCTAGTGTGTTCAAACAGCTTCATAATGGTCTTGAACATTTTCCTAGCATTCTTCTTTCCTGAGATTTGAGGAACAAAATGGTCTCTCACTGAATCCACAAGAATCCTTCTTGCTTTAGCATCATTCTTCCTTTAACGGGATTTATCCTCTTTGGCTTCCGGTTCAAGGACCTTCTCATTTACATATAGCAAGAGATCATTTTCTTCTAGGAGTAGAAGAACCCTAGACTTCCAGGGGATAAAGTTGGAGGCTCCTTCCAAACGATCTTCAACTTTCATCCCAATCATCTTCATTGCTGATCTGGTTCAAAAACCCTAGCAAGAGCTAGGTCAAAAATGAAAGTTAATAATTTGAAAAACTGAACCCACAGATAAATTCGCCTTTCCAAGGAGAGTTGAATAGAGGGTGGGCTGGTCCAAATCTGTGAGGAGAAATGAGTTAAAACTGAAACCCTAATTCTGTTGCAGCCACAGAGTTAGGTCAAAAATTGAAAGTTCTCGGAACTGAATTCCATCTTCACCAGTGGATTTGTCTTGCCAAAAACGAAATTCCTATGGCTCTTTTCCTTCAAAATGGTGGGTAAAGACTTCACAAGATGAAACCCTAATTCCGACAGGGTTCCGACAATGCTTCAGCAATGGCTTCTTCTAGAACGACTCTGATACCATGTTAGATTTCATACATTCATAGCATAAAATATAAATGCATAACCAAGATCACTAGAAGCAAGACAAAGCACAAAACAACAACACAAAGTTTGACCTGGGAAACCCAAATGGGAGAAAACCCAACAACCTTCACAGAGAGATGATAATTCCGAGATTAGAGTACAAATAAGAAAAGAGAAAGAATGTGAAAGTGTCTTTCACAAGTAGATGCCCCAAATAAGCTTCCTCCTTCAAGTGATGTGAAATCAGCCTCCTCCAAGTGATGCGCACTTGCTAAGTGTGAGAATGAGCTAATGAGGTGCAGTAGCCTCTTATTTATACAAGTGCAAAAACCAGAAATTCCCTAACTGGGCCGACTTCTGGGGGCAATAAATAATTTATTTTTAATAATTTTCTTTTGTTTATTTGCACCCCAAGGTTTACATTGACTCTTACATGTGTTTACATAAATAATTACATCCAGTTCATCTCCCTTAGGAGGTACAATCAAGTACAATAAAATATAATGAAAAATATCTTCCGAAGTTGCACAAAATCCAACAGGGGATAGGGGACATCCCTGCTTAACCCCAATGGTAATCCGAATGAAATCTAATACCCAATGAGACGTGCAAAGACGACCAAGGACCGACTCATATAGGCGCATAATGGCAATGTAGGGTCTCAGAGATGCCAATGTCTCTAAGCCTCTGAAATAGGGCCTCCTGAGGATCAAAATCAAAAGCTTTACAAAAATGTACAAAGTAGTAGTAGACTATCAAAGAGCGATGTAGTGCCCCCTCAATGATGGCTCGGAGGGTGAAGATGTGGCCAATGGTCTGATGTGTGGGTCGAAAACCTGCATGCCCTCTAGCTCTAAGATGTCCCCTCTCAAGCTCTCTGGAAAGCTTCATATGAAGGATTGTAGCATAGAGCTTCAAGAACATGTAGCCCACCATGATCGTCTAATAGTTGTTGGGATCTGAGCTGGAAATCAATTTCTGTATTGGGTGAATGGTGTGATGTGACCAAGATGGTGGAAAACCTGTACAGACCACATGGTTGAAGAGATCAACCAAGTAATTATCTAAAGCGGGAAGACCGTACTTGAAGAACTCTACCTGGAAACCCTCATCATCTGTTGCTTTACTAGTGTTCATTATCCAAACAGCCTCTCTAATGTCTCGGTGTGAGAATAAGTAGCATGAAAGAGGTGGCGAGGTAACCTGAATCTGGGATTTCCCAATGACATCATAGAGAGTGGAGGTATGACGGTACATGGATCTGAGGTTAAGATCAGGCAAAAGGGGGGAGTGGCGGGGGAAGATGATGCGCAAGAAGGTTTTGGGAGAGTGGATGAGAGAAGCACATAAGTCCCTGTTGTCCGCCGAGATGCACACCAGCAGCAGAAATCTTTCGAAAACTATCTCCTCACTACAAGTGGGAGAAGTGTGGCCTTGGGGGCAAGCAATGAGCTAGGTACTGTCACCTAAATCCCAGCGCCTCTGTTTAGGCTAACTCCTAACGAAGCCAAGGGGGGTTGTCCCTAACAAAGAGTTTTCTATGGTTCTTGTGTTTTAAAGTGTTTTTTGGTGTATGGTGATGCGGATGAGTGTTGTTTAGGAGTTTTTTAATGATGAGAGATCACAACTTCACAATAATTTAAGCAACACAAAGATGTACTTGCAATACTTTGAAAAAAACACCACTAATTGATAAGCAAAGCATCCACAACTTAGAAAGTAAAATGACAGTACTTCAGATAGATAAATTGAAATAATTAAAGGACCAGTGCCTTATCCGTTGGGCAAAGGAGTCAAAAATGTAAAGTGCTTGGATGCTTGATACAAGAGTTCAGTGTATTCGTGAGATCGTTTTGCAAGTGCTCTTTATAAATTTTAAAGTAAAGTTTTAGTGATCTTGATTATTAGGCTAGAAAAAAGCAAGGTATGCGTCCAACCGGAAAAGTATACCTTCAATGGCTTCCCCTTGGAGACATGACGGACCTGTCTGGGATCACAAGCTAGGTGTTCTGAGAACTTAACCAACGAGTGCCCAGATTGGGTTGCCCGACGCCACCAGTTAGGAACTTTGCCCACTACCTGAGTATTTCTCGTAAAATCAATGTCGATTCGTTGGTTGTGGGGTGAAAATTTTATTATGTTATCACTTTCAAGATTAACAATTCCAATCACCGTTCTGAGTACGAGTCCAACTTTTTTAAGGTTGGCAGAGCATACTAAGTGATGGAAAGCAACGAAGTAAATTTTAATGGGGAATGTGAGTTAAAAGTATTTTATTATTAAGAGCACACAGTTAAACTCTCCGACAGAGAGTGCTCTTGACTTTGTCTTAAGACAGAAGTTCAAGAGACTTTAGCTAATCTATATGCTTGATGCAAGGAAATGCAATGGGAATGCTCTCCGATAGAGAGTTCTCTTGACTTGTGTTATGGCAAGTTCAAGAGACTTTGGTTCTTTTTAGAATTTCAAGCAGATTGTAAACATAAACCAAATAATAGCTCAAATAGATTCGTAAAAATGAAACAATGGTATAGCAATGAATAAACTACTTGCAATATGAAATAAAAGAGCAACTAGTGTTCTACAACAAAAGAAACTAATCTAGCAAAGGAAGTCAAAAATGACTTCTACACACTGTTCATGAAACTTCCAGCTAGTTGGTCGTACGCAGCACACAGTGGGGAAAGAGAAATAGCACGCAAAGTCAATGCGGCACTTGGGATCAAATCTCAAGACACTTCTCAGGTCAAAGCTAAAATGAACAATTAAAACTCTAAGTGCAAATGAAAAAATTCTAGAAACTCAAAGCAAATCTAAACTAAGAGTACACAAGACACTCTTCCCCCAATGGGGAAGAAAAACTAAAAGATGGGAGGCCTTATCCCACTTAACCTTATTTTATTAAGAGAGTACAAATGCCTTGGGAATTTAACCCTTGAAAAAGGACTTTGAAAGAAATAACTAGAAGAATTAAAAAAGAAGCTCTTAAGAGCTTTTTACAAAAGGAGAGTGGTTCGGTTCCTGGTTTGATAATCTTGTTGGTTTTGCAATCTTAGTTTTGTTTCTCCTTGGTTTTGGATCTTCTTGGTCTTCTCTTGTTTTCCTTGCACTTCTTCTTCAAGTTTGATCTTCTTCAAGTTTGATCTTCTTCAAGAGTGTTTTCTCTTCAAATACTTACAAAAACCCAATCAACTCAAGCACCCATTAATGATTAGTTAAAACAATCAAAACTTGAAACCAATCCTAGATCTAGAAATATAAAATGATGAATGAGATCTAATGCAACTTTTCAAATCAAACTAAGTTAAGTATGAGATCTAAATGCAACTAACAATAAATCTAGATGCAAACTAACAAATGAATTAGTATCTAAGAAATTGAGATCTAAATGCAAGATCTAAGCTAAACTATATGCAAATCACTTTTTAGATGCAAGCTTTTGACTTTTAAAATGAGATCTAAACTTTAAAAGAAACTTAATGCAATATCAACTAAGACTAAAACTTTGAACAAGAATGAAACTACTCTTAACCCAAACTTTTTGTTGTTTTTGTGATGTTTTGAAGGGGTTTAGAGACAAGCAAAAAGGCAAATGGAAGAAGGCAAAGATGGCAAGGTAAAGGCTGGAAATGGATGTTTGGGACAGTCAAAGAGTAAGAGAAGAGGAGCCAACAGTAAAGTGACTGCAAAAGGAGTGAAGGGGCAGAAAAGCAAGGCAAGAGACAGCGGCAAGCTAAAGGTAGGGAAGGCTGCTAGAGAGAAAGAGCAGCAGCAACAAAAGGAAAGGGAAAGAGCAGCAGTAAGGAAGAAAAGAAAGTTAGGAGAGAAATGGAAGGTCAAAAACGAATGAGAAGAGGAAGGCTTGAAGGAGATGGACAAAACTGGGTTGGGACTAGGAGAAAAAGGCTAGCAAGTCAAGGAAAAGGAAACTCAAGGAGAAAAAGAGAGAGCTAGAAGAGAGAAGCTCTTAGTTCCAGTAACCAAGTTTGATTTTAAATTTAAGGATGGAGAATGCAACAAGCTTCTCAAGCTCCGTTTGAAGCACTAATTCGATCTTTGTAGAATCCTGAAATGCACAAGTTTGTTAGAAAAAATATTGGTGAAGTGGAGAGAGAGACAACCGAGTTCAAACCCCACTCTACCCTTTGAAGATCTGCACAATACACAACTCATAAAAATGCTTTGATCAAAACTTAGTATACTAAACAAAATGGGATAGGAAGATGCATAAGTATTACCGACTACAGTTTGCACTTCTAAATCACATCTAATCTAGCATCAATGAACAAATTGTACCATCAAATATTCATCCTACGTTCTTAAGAAAGAAATCTAAGCTAAGAAATTATTAAGCATTTACGATATGAGAAGATATAAGGAACAACATCACCTTAGATGTGAAGCATTTCTCATTGACAAGCAGGGCACACCATGTAGACCTCCAAAGTCTCTTTATATTCTAGAATAGCAAATGCTATGAGCTCTTACAAATTTTGTAGAGTAAGTTTACATCAAAAGTCCATGTCGAATGAGAAGCCAAGCACCGCATTATATACAAAATAGAAGCCAACCTAAGCCAAATTCGAATTTGCCTTGAGAGGGACAAATGGCACTTTGAGAAAATCAAATTCCAATCACAAACTCCAAAAATTTCAAGCTTGGAGTGATATCTATCCATAAACTCAAGTTTGGAGGTGATGTGGATGGGGAGGTGGTCTCCACCTTGGCAAGGCGCCCCCCATCCTTCATTGTTAACTCCACCATACCAATAGCAAGCCTCCACATCACAAAAACGTCAAGCTAAAGGAGAGGGCGAATTTCTCAACTGTAGATCACTCCCAGTGCTCTGAAACTGATCTGAATCAGGTGGGTGAAGATTCCAATCATCATTAATACTTCTTGCCATGTCATTTAGACTTTTACTTTATTTAATTTGGCCTTTTTGGAGAGATTTAAATTATCTCCAATTTATTATTTTCTGAATATTTTAATTAATATTTCTCATTTTTTTATTTTTTTGAGAAAATATTAATTATGAGGCCAAATAATTGTCTGAAACTTAGGTTAAGTTGGTCCGGGGATCATGAATGATTTTTGGCTTATTATTTGAGCCTTCAATCTCTGAAAACGGACCCCGGATGACTGACATATTACAAATTGAAATTTTTCCACTTAAACTATAGAAAAATTAATTTAAAAAAATAATAATTAAAAACCCAAAACCGGAGGACCCGGTAAAAAAATTTCTGAGGGTCCTAGTGACTTAGGACATGACCATAGTCTATTCTAACAGTGTCTAGTAGGCTTATATACATCCGTTGGGCTCTAATAACCCCCCATGGCTCAAATTTTCAAAATCGGGCATTCCAGCTTTGGAGGAAGCGGGAGAAAACCTCATCGATTATAGCTCGGCTATAGGCAAAGTATAATTGACAAGGGAAAAAACTCCATGGAATACCTTAGTTGCTTAACCAAGTCATGGGGGACCGAGCCACTCAAAAATCCTACTAGCACACTTATTACTAACCCCGTGGGGCCATGGTCACTTCGACTGAAAAACAAAACTGGCTAGCCAAAATTGGCTAATTATTGTCATCTGAAACCCTGATACTCTGGAAGTGAACACTGATGTGTTCCAACACTGGCGGCTCAATGGAGTTTCAACTATTTGTACAAAATAGGTGATAACAGTCCCATCTCCTCTTAGAGATGAAAAGGCGTTTCTTGCAATGGAGGAGGCAACGATAGGAAGCTTTAAGGTTGGGGTAGGAAGGGTGAGCATGGGTGAATGCATGCCGAAGCTGACAGTGAAGAGCCTTGCACCCCTCGTCGTACCATTGGTTTATAGGGCATGAGCCAGGTTTTGGGGTGGCAAGAGATCACAAATACATAAGAAGATCCAAGAGAGAGAGGAGTGATCATCACCAATGTCATCTTCACAGTGAATAAACCATAGAACCTCACAAGGATCAAGCTCCAACAAAGACGTCTCCTCTAGACTTCATACCTCCTCCTAGGGTTCATGAGGAAACCATAGCAACTTCCTCCAAGAAGCCAAGAACAAAGAAAAGAGTACAAACGATGATATGAATAAAAGACTTTCCCCTTCCTCTATTTATATGAGAGAGAAGGGAGGCCAACAATACTATGTGAGCACAAGCCCTTACAAGCAACTTACATGAGCCCTTGAAAGACTAACAAGGGAGACATCCACTCTAAAGCACATGTGTCATGCGCCATAATGATGTTGTGCACATGTACATGACATCCACTTTCATGCTCCATGGTGATGTTGTGCACAATAACAATTCCAAGGTGATGTAGCTACAAAAGGAACGTCCACATCCCTCCATCATGAACCTCCACGGACTCCATCAATCCTCCTAAGCAATGTAAGCCACTGGATCAGCTACCCCCTACAAGAACATTGTTGAAGCCCCAAGCATTCTAGAGCCATCTCCAATCCTCTAAACTGGAATCCAAGCTGCATGCCATCTAGGGATTGAAGCCCTCCTCCATGATGCAAAACGTTTCTCATCCCATGAGGGGCACTCTCCAAGCAAGTGGTTCTTCCAAGTGGCCATCATGAAGGGTGTCCACCAATCAAGCAAGAGAACTCCAACGCCTAAGGGAAGAACACCAAGCCAGCACCATCTTGTGGTCAAGCATCCACTAAACAAGCAATCTCAATTGTGCATATCCATCACGGCCATCCATCTCTCATGCTACAATTCATCTCAAACCATCCAAGGGCTAAACATACACCATATACCCCAAATCTCATGAAGCACCCCCCAAACATGGTGTAAAAACTTTCAAGGTAACCTGACAATCTAACAGGGAGTCTGTTGGTGGGTCCCATATATTTCAACATTTCCAAAAATTAAGTGTGGAAAGATCAGCACTGTAGGATTTACCAACACTAAGGAGGTTAGTTGTCATAAACACCAGGATTACACCACAGAAAGGCTCACCCAGATCAGCACTGAATTGGTTTAATGTTGGCAATTTTCTGTTGAGGGTAAAATATAGCAAACCCCATACTAGATGCATGCTACAGCCAACAATAGAGATGATCAGCTACGGCATGAGGTATAGCATGGAGGTGAATATCTTTAGGCAATTTTGATCTAGAGGATGAGGATTTGTTTTGGGGGAAAGAATTATTTTTTTGTAGGATTGCCTTGAGTAAACAGCAAGAAAGCTCAAATAAATAATAAGCTAAACCACAGATGGAATGCATGCAGAGCTTGGCAACTTTGGAAGGCTTCTATTTCTTTCTTCCACAGGTAGCTAGAGCAATTTACTCTTCCTGCATTAGGCTTCTATATATGCAGTGTTGGGAGGATGTGAGAGGGTTAGACAGTGTTTTTCAGAGCAGTTGTAGCAGCAGAGTACTCATCATTCTTCCACCTTAAGGATCCCACAGACCACTTCCACCACTGCATGCTATTGGACCTATGGCAGCCTGTCATTATGATGTAATCCAGTCTCGAGTAACATGTTAGTTTGGTTCGATTATGCCTTGTCTCTGGCTCTTAGAATCTATTGGTTGCATATTGCAGTGATTTGGATAGCTACAGTGCACTTACTTTGAGTTATCATACACTGAATGCACACATTCACTGTAATGTCCCCGATTTTGGACATTAATAATAAATTCGTAAAGTGATGGAAAATTGTAAAGGGATCCAAAATGAAATTAAAAGAAAAAAATGGTCATTTTCTCACTAAAGTCACTTTATAATATTTAAAAGTGAGAAACGGTCAAGGGAAGTTGAAAAGTCACAAAGGGGAAAATGAGAAAATATAAAAGAACATGAGAGCTCATTCTCATTCATTCTTGTCTATTTGCATTTTGGAAATTGAGACTCTTGAGCTTAGCTTCTCTTAGACGAAACCCTATGGAGGAGGAGGTAGTTTCGGTAGTGCAACAATCTACCCTAGCTATCAAGGAAGAGAAATCAACCGGATTTCTCATTGTGCTTCATTGCTATGATTCGAGGTTTTATTTTATCTTCAGATATGAGCATTGAAGGAAGTTTTCAGTGATTATCTTGGAATGTGCATTTGTGGAAGTTCATGAGCTGCTGAGAGAGGGCGCACTGGTATTTCAGTCCTTATCTCTGTGGAGGGGCGCACTGGTTCATGGAGACACTCTGCTATTGAAGGTGCATCTCATCTTGTGGGTGTTACAGTGGAGAAGAGAGGGCACAGCCACTGTTGGGGTCTCTATTCTAGTGGGAAAAGGGCGCAATTGCAATCTTGTAACCATTGTGGAAGAGGGCGCAGCTTGTGGAGAGATTTATCTTTGCCATGGATACCAAGTTTGGGACAGTATGAACACTTTCTTTTTGTGTAACTGGTGAGAACCGAATCTGGTTAATTCATTGTCAAAGAATATGAAGAAGGGCAACTTTGTGCAGCAATAAACAGTCCAATATCATCAGCACTTTGCTACAGGACATCTCCAGCTGGTTTGGTTGTGATCAACAAGTCTATCTCTGTCAAATCGTGAGGCAAATCTGAAGGTGTATTCTCTATAATTCTTATACTTTGAGCACTGTTCTCTGCCTGGGATTTACACCCGCTCTTACAGCAGCCCATATCTTTGCCATTTTGCAATAACTCTGGAGGAGGAAGCTCGTTCTCATGTATGGAGAGGTATTTGTGTACTAGCAGCAGATTATTTATAGTCTGAAGGTTGCACCATCAATGAACCTCTACCCAACATTTCCAGGCATGTAACTCTCTCATTTTGAAATGAAATATACAATCTGAACATTCACTTTCAAATCTGATTCTATTGTGCTATTTATTTACTGTTATTTATCAATGTTATGAGTCGTGAATGCCAAGCACTTCTATTCGCTCAAACGACATTAAACAACCCACACCAGGGTCAGGCAGAGTTTACAACAAGTCTAATATTTGGTCTTTAGTTACAGCAGTGGGGACTTGAAGTGCTCGTCATAAGTTCTCAGCCAAAACCATCACAGTGATACCAAGAATTAGATCCTAAACCAAGGTTTCAACTTACAGCAGTACATAACTAAAAGAGGAAGGAGAATCCACACTCTGATTTACTTCATTGTCCGCTACAGCAGTAACTAGTGTCAAGTATTTGAAATAGAACCCTAACCAAGCAGTTACAGTCAGTATTGGGGTAAAGGTAGCAACCATCAACAGTGAGGATCACATGTGTTGAGTCAAACTAATAGGTTGATGGAAAATTGTTAGTGCAAATTGGCGTGAGGATATTACATTCACCTCAATTATTTCATTTTAAGTCATTGTTGTAACTGTCTCAGAAATCTGATCTCAACCACTTTAATTTTCATCAAGAATTTATCCTTGCTTTTGACTACTTACAGTCAGGTCAAGAGTCAAGAGTGAGCTTTGTGTGCGCTAATTGAATTGATTCTACAAAGATTTATTAGTTTGATAACAGCATACAACCCCTTGAGACTGGAAAAGCACTCGTCCGAACAAAGAGATATCCAACAGGGACAAAGGTTGGTTATCTGCAGTCGTCATGTGGATCTGCCTGTGCGGATTTGCATAAAATCATAAGACATTCAAACAACACTGTGCGATCTACTGCAAAGTCAGGTTTCCAGTGCTGGCATACTACTGAGCTGTTCCTGCACAAACGGGGTTCATGAGACACAAACAAGTTTTTAACCTCCAAGACATATACCACCTAGTTCTTGTAAAACCTACTGTTTCAGAACTGCCTTCCAAACAAAACATGCAAATTAAGTATGATTTATAATATTATGCAGTACCTGCTCAGCAGCAGACCAATCTGAAACAGCATCAAGTTCAGGAGGCTTACCTCGTCATAATCTTTAGGCACAAACTTCTGGACTCTCCTCCTTCACAATGCTATCTTGATTGGCTAGTTCTACTTCTGGGATAGCAGAGTTATCATAGTGCAATATAAATGCCAACCATACCAAATTCTTAAAGAACCATGTGGGCCGTAAGAGGCCGAATTTTAAGCTAGTAGTCAATACAAGGCAAATGAAGAGTTAATGTCGCCATGCACAGTAATTGGAGATCTACTTAAACCTAACCCTCCTGAATCTGAAGACTGTTTCCGCTCTTCTTTCTCCTCCCTCTTAAAACATGTCAAAACGTTTGTATACATTCCCAATATAAATAGTTGGTGAACATGTCAATTTACTTCAAACCTTTTGAATCCAAGATTCAGCTAAAAACTGAAAACATAAAACTATTTGAAGGAATGCCCAATTGCTTACATCGTTTAAAAAGCTATTCTGCACACATCCAACAATCATCATTGCTACCCATGACACAACATTTCAGCAACATTTCGTCAAACACTTGCTGTACATTCCCAATGCTAAATGTATTGCCATTTGTTTAAGAAGGTCATACATTAAGTATATAGTGAAACAAATCCCCACAGGAATCCTCATAGCATGTTACAGGGATCACAAGACCACACATTGGTCAGGTGTAAAAGCAAAAATATAATTTTTATTATACAAAATGTTCTTGCAAATTTGACGTATTTGACAATAACAATACCTGATACACTCTTTCCGATTCAAAATAAGTCCTTCGCACATTCCTTCTTCCTTGCTATTTCAAAACCATTTCGAATGGACTTATAGCAAATAATTGAAGCCCGTGAAGAGCAAACAAGCTATTGAATCGGTCTAATTTAGAATATAGATAATCGGTCTAATTTAGAATATAGAAAGTCTATCAGGGCAATTCGGGCAATTCGGTGTAGACAGGAATCGTCCTTACATGGATTGAAGGTTGTTTGACGCAGATTTGATATGTAGAAACCTCAGATTGACCCCTCAACTTCATGTTACATTCTTTGCCGCAACAGGAAATTGCAATACATAGAATATGCATATAAATGGCCAGATAGTTAACAAAGTTCGCGACCAGAGAAGCTAGGTGCTAATTTTAGTATGGAAAATGTTGTCTAATTTTCCTCAAAACAAAAACTAATTAAGAAAATTAATGTGGATTTATAACTCATAAATAATAATAATAATAATTAAAAAAATGGTGTAGGTTCATAAAATAAAAATTAAACTGGGTTGGCAGGTGCGGGGGGAATTCTTTTGGACTCTGAAGGAAACAAGCTGATAGACTATGCATGGAGGATAGGAACGCAGACCAACAATGACGTGGAATGGCTTGCGTTACTCAAAGGATTTGACATCGCAAAAGAAAACAATGTCCAAGATCTGGTTGCAATTGGCGACTCGCTCCTAGTGATCAAAGAAGCAAGGGCTCTAGCTAATAACACCCATCAACCCTCATCCAAGTTTCATTTCCAATTCTTCCACAAGATAAAAGATCTTAGTTCTATCTCCCTCTACCACATTTTGAGAAACAACAATCAACAAGCCGACTCCACGGCAAATATCAGAGCTGGACTCAATCGCGACCTTATGGTTAGAAATGGACAATATTCCACAATTGATTGGGTTCCTTAATTTTTTGGATTCCACTTTTCTACACAACCTTGGACGTCACCCTTGAATCTTGATCCCCATGAATTTTCTTGTATCGGCCACCTCAATTAATTGGTTGATGGCACCTCTGGCCATGCTCAATATCTACCCAAGATCACGTCTCCCATTCCCTAGGCAGTTGCGACGGCATATGCAGCCTGGATTCTTCCGTCCTGCATGCGAAAATTTAATGCATTCAGAAGGCGTGGTATCCAGCACCTATTTCAAACACTTGGACGAAGGCAATGCACAAACTCTCCAATTCGGCTTTCCCTGGAAGATAGACTCGACTCAGCTCAGGTGTTTTGGTGAGTGGTGCAGTATGGACAATGGAAATGCTGGTAATAATCTCGGGCTCTGCCTTCCGACGCTTCAGTGCCGTCAATGTAAGACGTCCATCTAAGTTAATTATGAGGGCATTGGTTTGAATCCCTACCTCTTCGCTTTGGAAGTGGTTCAGCGGAATGGGAATAGTGATAAGGAGAGTCATGGATCTCTGGTTAACAAGATGAGGCAAGTCCGTCGCGGACAGCCCAAACCCATTGAAAATAGCAAAGGTTGGGTTCAGCAGAGCGTTGGGCAAGTGAGGAATCCTGTCACCGGCATGCAGAATGGTTTCGAGCAAGACCCTGGGAAAATTTGGCATCCCCTTATCGCCATCAACAATCCAAACTACGCCAGTAACAATCAAAATTTCAGCGGCTCTATTCATCTCGGCTTCTTGCAGCACTTGGGCGGCAACAATGGGGAGTCAGTAGCTGGCAAACTGTGGAACATGACTGAGGAAAACGTGGGTGTTGTGAACCTGGACTCCCCCTGTGGGCCGGAAAGTCCTCCTCCTGGCGTTCTCTCTCATTTGCAAGACATTGAATCTCAGGTCTGTTGGCTAAGAGATGAGAATAAAGACCTAAAGAAAACTATCTCTCACCTTGCCACCTTTGTCCAAATTGAAAATTATGAGGTTAGAAACATCAGTAGCAAAATGAAGGAGTACTTTGATGGCATGGCTGGCAAAATGGAGTCTATGCACAGTTGTCTCAGGATTGTAGAAGCCAAGGTGGATTGTATTCGAACCAGCAAAAGCAACAACCCCTCTATGATTCTGGGAATAGAAGACAATGTGAATCTGGCCTCAAGCAGCAAGAAAAAGCCCCGTCGTTCTGCAGAGAATTGAGCTTCGGTTTATCTATATGCTAAGTCTTCTTCTTTAAGTTTTATTTATGTAATCAGTTGTAATAGCAGTCAATCCTCTTCTCTTTCTGGTTTAGATATGTATCTATGTTTTCTGCAAAGTTTAAAGACTGGTTTCGAGGTGCCCTCTTCCCTCCTTTTGTTGGGTACAGTCTTCCCATCTTTTGTAACAGGCCTATCTTTTTAATATAAAGCTCCTTAACCGTTAGTGTAAAAAAAAAAAAAAAAATTATAACCAACATAAATGTATATTAAACCTGGATCTATTAAGTAATGAGAGGGATGTGTAATTTTTTTAAATCTTAAATTTGTTACACAATAAGAAAAAAATTATACCTCAAGAAATTGGATCCATCTAAGTGTTTAATAGATCTAGGTTTCAAATGGACCTAAATGTTCAAAATTTATCACCTAAACCTTGTAATTAAGATAAATCGACATATCTATAACATGACAATATGGTATAAGAGCCATAAGTGCATGATTTTTCGAGCTTCAAATTATTTCGACTTTAGTGAGTACGAGCTTGGACCATAAAACTCCCTAAATCCTTTTGTTCTTTTATGAATACATTATTTGTATAATATAAATCATGTGAATTGGGTTTAGCTTTAGGTGGTTGAGGAGGATGAGTGTTTTTTCTCATTAACGAAACTCGATGTCAACCACTAAAATTAAAGTTGAAACACATATCTCTCACACTTAAACCAATCATTGAAAGTTTTCAAATGTTTCATATTCCATTCAATGTCATCAAGTGTAGTTTTTCATATATAGGTATACAATAAGATTCTTCACAAGCAAACAGATTGGTTGAATATCAAAATGTGAAAGCTTTAATTAGTTCCTTTAATGAACACACAAAACAATGCAACATTTTCTTCAATTAACCCTTTTTCTTTCCTATCAACATACATCGACTATATGGTGTTAAGATGCATGTTATGTGGTCGTTTTTACTTGTTTAATCTCATTCCAAACAACAAAGACATATTCAAATGTTTTAATTGCATTGGATTTCAAACATTTTCTTCAAGTGAATCTTATAAGTCACTGCAAATTTTTAAGAACATTCGATGAAATTTTTTTACAAAGATTTAATTCATAATATGAGTTTAATAAATTATTGATTAGATAAATGATAAATGGAGCAATGCATATTTATAAGTCAAGAAATCACACAAAGAAAAATCATCCACTATTAACATCGATGGAGAAGGATTTTCTCAAAACACAAAAAGTTAATTCTCAAAGAAAAATATCTCTTAAAATAACAAAAGTTAATTCATATAGACCTTGTGGTTGGTGCTAATAGGGGTTGTAATTGATTTTATGAAGATGAATCTCGAAATATGCATCCCATGAGAGTCTCTTGATTATAAGCATTGCTTGGGTGTGGATGCCTATGATCTCATGATTGAGTCATTGAAATCCTAGAAGGAATATTAGGCTCATAGGATGTGTAAAGTGGTTTTATGAAATTGGGAATGTTATTTATTAGCAAATACTAGGTTAAAGTTTATATAGGTCGATGTTTAAACCTTTTTAAATCAATTATTCCTCAATTCGCAACATTGCCTTTAGACTTGCAAGGACAAATACCAAATTTGAATAATTCACAGGCTAGCAAAACTAGTCTATGTTCATTGCTTAGAATATGCTTTTGGGATAAAGCATTGTCTTGTATATGTGTTAGATTTGAATATTTGTGTAAACCATAGAGATATCAGTTTTGTCTTTGTGTTATGGATCTATATCCATGTGTGAGTGCTATTGAGTTTGAATGTAGCAATGTGCATGCACCCACTAATTAAGAATGTTAAGAAACAAATTGTGAATATTATCTAGGTTCTAACTTTTTTTTATAGAAAATTCTTCTGCTAACTATTAATATAACCAATAGTTTTACATGAAAAATTATGTTGTAATGTAGATCACCATTATGTTGTAATGTAGATCCTTTAAACTTTAGAAGTCTCGATGTATCTGACAAAACAAGATATTATCACAATATTTAGAACCTCCCCTATACTAGAGGCTTGACCACATATGAATATGAAGGAACATAACCTTAGATCATCATCAACCTGCCAAAATATAACATACTTCATATCAACATCATGGGCTAAAATATTCAGACACATATCATGAGCTATTAAATACGTCCTACAAAGATGATCACATTTCCATTCAAGACCAAAACAAGTGGTTAGATATATCAAAATAAAAAGATAAAAATCTGCACAAATATCATCCATCCTAAAATACCAAGATCACATTGTAAAAAATAGCCTACACTTAGCCTCCAAAAAAATATAATCTCACCAAGGTCAACTTGCTATTTTTGAGAGAATCCAATATCCATGTTCATTATTGTGGTACTCTTCAATAATTCCATCAATTACATGCTTGGAATCATTCATTTATTCCATAATATATTTTGAATCTATATACATGGAATCCTACTAAACATGCTTTGTATATGCTTCCTCAAAACTAGAAGGATCACCCAACTTCTCGTTGGTATGAGTGCTACAAGATCAACAAGTAACTTGTAAATGTTGAAATATTGTAACTTCTAAGAATATTATATTTGTATTTTATTATTCTGGAGATGTTCCATTCCTCCGAGGAGACCCTATTGTTTATCCGGAGATGTTTATTCCTCCGAGAGAGTGTGGTAACTAGGGTTATTAAATCTCCCATGTGAGTTCGGCCTTGAGTTAGTTGTTTAGGGGTTATTAGACTCTCCTAGGAGAGGTCGGCCCCATTAGGGTGAAAAGTCAGTTAGAACATGAGTATAAATAGAGGAGGTGTGTTCCTCATTTATCTCATTCATTCACTCACTTGTGATTGGCACATGAGAGAGAGAGAGATCTGCATAGGAGGAGAAGGAGCTCTTGTTGAGGACTACATCTTGTATTGGGTTGATTATCTATATTGAGGAAAGCTTTGCTGGGTTTTCTACCCCGTGAGGGTTTCCCAGGGTAAATCTTTGTCTATCTTTTGATTATGTGTCTTTCAGTGATCTTGCTTGCGAAATTAGGCTAAATTTAACATGGGTTCAAAGCTAGCCTGAATAGGACATCTTTCACAAGCTGAAAATACCTCTCTCCTCCTCTGGTGAAAATTAGGGTTTCTGCAAAAGTTGGAATTTTTTTATTCTGATTGCATGGCTGGATAGCCCTCCTCAAAATCAAATTTTTGAGCCCTAGATCGAACTTTTTGAGTGGGTAGAACTCCAGGAAAGTCAAACCCTGGTTTGGGTTTTGGACCAGAAAACCAGAAAAAAGTACGCACCTGTGCAACAGAAAACCAAAAAAAGTACGCACCTGTGCAACAGAAAACCAGAAAAGGTGCGAACCAGAAAGCCATAAATTATGTTGCAGATCTGAAAGTTTTTGATAAGATTTGAAGGGTGAAAAGCTAAAGTTTCCAGAAGCAGAGTTCTCCAGTTATCTCAATCCAATCAAGTACATCTCCTGGTAAGTGTTATTCTATCTTTTGAGAAACTTCAATTTTCGTGGTCCCCTGGATAAGATGGCTCCAAGCACTAAGCTTGAAGACAAGCTAGAGGGTATAGAGAATTTCCAAGCATGGAAATATAGGATTGGTCTCATTCTTGAAGAGAACGATCTTGCCCAATATATCAAAGATGAGATTGCAGAACCTGAAGAAGATGAAGCCAAAGAGAAGTATAGGAAGGACTTGATTAGGGCAAAGAAAATCTTGATTCCCTAAGTGGCATCCAAGAAGACCCCAAAGGAAATGTATGATGCCCTTTCCAAAATGTATGAAAGAAAGAACATCAATAGGAAGATGAACCTGAGAGCTCAATTGAAGAGCACCAAGATGAATCAAGGAGAATCCATTCAAGATTATTTCTCAAGGGTTTCCCAGTTCAAGGAACAACTAGATTCCATTGGAGATACCCTTGATGAAGATGAACTAGTCATGATTGCTCTAAATGGTCTCACTAGACCTTGGGAGTCATTCATCCAAACTATGTGTGCCAGAAAATAGAGCATGAAGTTTGATGTGGTATGGAAAGATTGCATTCAAGAAGAAGCTAGGGTTGCTAATAGAGAAGCCTTGCTCAAAGAAGGTGATCAAGCCCTGGCCACCCACACCAAGAGAAGAAGGAATAAATCCTACTTCAAGAAGGATAGTCACAAGGTGTCTCAACCTCCACAAAGATTTCAAAAGAAAAGAGGAACTACTCAAGGAAGAGATTACTCCTCATTCCAATGTTTCAATTGTCATAAAATATGACACATTGCTAGAGATTGTCCTTCAAAGAAGAAGAAGGTATTCCACCATAAAAGACATCAAGCACACCTAGCAGAAAATGATAGTGAAGAAGAAGAAGAGGAAAGGCCTCAGAAGAAAAGAGCTAGAATAGAAGAAGAAGATGTAGAAGAATATGTTCTATTCTCTGCACTCTCTGGGTCTGTAACACCTGGAGAAGATACATGGCTCATTGATAGTGGTGCTTCAAAGCACATGATAGGTCAAAAGAAAACTCTTGCAAAACTTGAAGAGAAGACCTCTCCACAAAAATTATATTTAGGAGATGACTATCAATATCCCATCAAGGGAATTGGTGAAGCAAGCTACAAGCTTGATTCTGGAACTCCATTGAAGATGAAGGAGATATTATATGTCCCGGGATTGAAGAAGAACTTTATATCTCAGCTCTAGATAAGAAAGGTTATAGGGTTGCATTCATAGATGGACAAGTACTCATGTGGTCCAAAGAAAAATCAATTGAGGATGCAATTGTTATTGGTGAAGAGGAAGGAGGTCTATACAAACTCAAGGGTCATCCAGAAGCTGCCCTTGTTCATGAAGCCACTAGCCCTAGTGAACTATGGAATAGGAGGCTTTCTCACATTAACTACAAAGCACTACCTCATGTGAGTAAAGTAGTCATAGGGCTACTAGATTTGAAGATTGATCATGATGGCACATGCAAAGGATGTACAAAAGGGAAGAATATCAAGAACCCATTTACAAAGAGTGAAACAAATACTAAAAGTATTTTGGAATTAATTCATTCAGATGTATGTGGACCAATGCCCTCCACATACTTGAGTGGATATGAATACTATCTTACATTCATTGATGACTACTCTAGAAAGACTTGGATATACTTTCTAAAAGGAAAGAATGAAGTCTTTGGAAAGTTCAAGGAGTTCAAAGCCTTGATAGAAAATCTTCCAGAAAAGAAGATCAAAATACTCAGGACAAATAATGGCGGAGAATACACTTCAAAGGATTTTGAAATCTTTTGTAAAGAAGCTGGAATCAAGAGGGAATTAACCACTCCCTACAATCCTCAACAAAATGGTGTTGCGGAAAGAAATAATAGAACCATTATGGAGGCAGTGGAGACAATGATACATGATCAAGACCTACCTATGTATCTATGGGCTGAAGCAGCTAAGACAACAGTCTATGTGCAGAATAGACTATCTCATAGTGCTCTTGAATTCAAGACCCCAGAAGAAGTGTTTACAGGGAAGAAGCCTGAGGTAAGCCACCTCAAGATATTTGGGTGTCCTGTATATATTCACATACCAAAAGAAAAGAGAACTAAGTTGGACCCTTCCGGAAAGAAGGGAATATTTGTTGGATATTGTGAAGCATCCAAAACATTCAGAATATACATCCCACGATTCCACCATATGGATATTAGTAGGATGTGACATTTGATGAAGAGACAGCTCTCAAGAAATCCAGGAAGTGCCAGTATGAAGAAGTATATGAAGAAGATGCACCTCCCAGAATTGAAGAGACTGTACCCATCCCTGAAGATGTAACACCTGAATACCATGATATGATAGAACCACAAGAACCCCCCATCACAAACATATCAAGAAAGAGAAAGCCAGCATGGGCAAGAGACATTATACTAGGAGCATAAAAGTATGGAGCTCTTGTAGGATCCACTAGAGTGAGTAAGAAACCAAATCCTTTCTCCAACTATATGGCTTTGATGTGTGATCTTGTAGACCAAGAACCTACTAGTTATGAAGAGGCAGTTCATAAGAAAGAGTGGGTAGAGGCAATGACAGAGGAGTACCAGTCAATAATGAAGAATTATGTTTGGGATATAGTTCCCAAGCCAAAGGACAAAAGTTTGGTATCCTCCAAATGGATATACAAAATAAAGCATGCTGCGGATGGTAGCATTGAAAAGTACAAGGCAAGATTTGTGACCATAGGATTCTCTTAGAAAGAGGGAATTGACTATGAAGAGACATTTGCACCAGTTGCAAGGTACACTTCCATTAGAACCATCATGGCACTTGCATACATGATGAAGTGGGAATTACACCAGATGGATGTAAAGACAACTTTCCTGAATGGTGTGATTGAGGAGGAAGTGTACATCGAACAACCTCAAGGATTTGAGGTGGAAGATGGAAGAACCCATGTGTGCAAACTAAAAAAGGATTTGTATGGGTTGAAGCAAGCTCCCAGAGCTTGGTA
Source organism: Larix kaempferi (assembly GCA_027924585.1). Classification (NCBI taxonomy): domain Eukaryota; kingdom Viridiplantae; phylum Streptophyta; class Pinopsida; order Pinales; family Pinaceae; genus Larix; species Larix kaempferi. The sequence continues at coordinate 2,882,717 of BSBM01000397.1, read as the reverse complement.
TGGAAGAATTGTCAGTTTCTTGACAAGCTTGGGCTTTAGCAAAAGTAAAGTTGATCCTAATCTTTATCTCAATGTTATGGATGATGAACATGTCATATTGTTGTTATATGTGGATGATCTATTTTTGACTGGAAATGGGAAACAGATTGTCGAGTGCAAGAAGAAGCTCTCTTCAGAGTTTGAGATGAAAGATCTCGGATTGATGCATTACTTCCTAGGTCTGGAAGTATGGCAAGGCCCAGAAGGAATCTTTCTCAACCAGGGAAAGTATGTTGTGGAAATCTTGAAAAGATTTGATATGTTAGAACGTAAATCCATGGCCACTCCCATGGATTCCAACTTGAAGCTATTAGCTGATGACTCCTCAGAGTTAGTGGATATGACTCTGTACAGACAGATTATTGGGTCATTAATGTATCTGACGAATACCAGGCCATATATATGCTTTGCGGTGAACACCTTGAGTTAGTATCTAGTGGAACCTAGACGAGTTCACCTGATAGCTGCAAAGCATGTGATGAGGTACCTAAAGGGTACAATAGATTTTGGTCTATGTTATTGTGGAGATCATGACTTCATATTGTATGGCTACACAGATGTTGATTGGGCAGGAAGTGTATCAGACAGGAAGAGTACATCGGGTGGATGTTATTGTCTAGGATCTTCCATGATCTCGTGGTTTAGCAAGAAGCAGTCTAGTGTGGCTCTCAACACAACTGAAGTGGAATATATAGCTGCTTGCTCTACTAGTTGTGAAGTAGTATGGCTTCAAAAATTGTTATCAAGATTGTTTAACTTAGAGATGGACCCCACTGTGATCCTGTGTGACAACCAGAGTTGTATCAAGATGATAGAGAATCCAGTGTTCCATGATAAGTCAAAGCACATAGAGATCCAATATTTTTATATACGGGATATGGTGCAGAAAGGAGCTATCAAGCTCGAGTATGTGAGCACTGACGAACAAGTTGCTGATGTGTTGACCAAACCTCTGTCTCAAGTAAAGTTTGAGTATTTCCGAGACAAGCTTGGTGTAGTTCAGAAGGACCCTCCTCGAAAGGGGGAGTGATATGGTCGATGAAGATATTATTGGATACTGGTATCGATGTGGATACATGTATCGATGATGAGATTGCCTATATCGACGATAAGGTCGATGATAAGGATACCTGTATTGATGTGGATACTGTATTGATGAGGATTGTATCGTTGATGTGGATACTGTATTGATGAGGATAATATATCGTTGATGTGGATACTTGTATTTGTATTGAGGTTACCTATTCTGACAATGAGGTCAATGATGAGGTTGTCAGTTACGACGATGAGGTCGATGCATGGTCCCTAGTGGACGAGGAGGGATTGTATCATCCCTGGACTTTGGTCCCTGAATTGATCCGTAGAAAAATGTCTCTAAGAAGTGGTCCCCAGTGGACGAGAGGATTGCATCATCCCTGGACTTTGGTCCCTGAATTGATCCGTAGACAGATGTCTCCGAGAAGTGGTCCCCAGTGGATGAGAGGATTGCATCATCCCAGGACTTTGGTCCCTGAATAGATCTGTAGACAGATGTCTCTAAGAAGTGGTCCCCAGTGGACGAGAGCATTGCATCATCCCAGGACTTTGGTCCCTGAATTTATCCGTAGACAGATGTCTTTGAGAAGTGGTCCCTAGTGAACGAGAGGATTGCATCATCCCAGAACTTTGGTTCCTGAATTGATCCATAGACAAATGTCTCCAAGAAGTGGTCCCAAGTGGACAAGAAGATTGCATCATCCCAGGACTTTGGTCCCTGAATTGATCCGTAGACAGATGTCTCCAAGAAGTAGTCCCTAGTCGACGAGAGGGGATTGCATCATCCCTGGACCTCGGCCCCTGAATTGATCCGTAGACATATGTCTTCAAAAAAGAGGTCCTTAGACTTTGTCTAAGTTGACGAGTGGACTGCATCGTCCCTAGACATGTTGTGGTGTCTTAAATGGATCATGTGTATTGCAGGGTATGATGTTGATCGTGATGATCTAGATGACGATGTTGTTGATCGTGATGATCTAGATGACGATGTTGTTGATCGTGATGATCTAGATGATGATGTTGTTGACCGTGATGATCTAGATGACGATGTTGCTTATCATGATGATCTAGATGACGATGCTACTGATCATGAGGATCCAGATGTTGATGTTGTTGTAGCTGTTCAAGTGCTGCAGAAGATAAAGATTCAGTACTGAAGATGTTGATGTTCCAATATTGAAGATGTTCCAATAACTGCTTGAGTTACTAATGATGTATAAAGAAAGCTTCCAATGATTTATAGATGTATCGTGTACCATGTATTTGATGACTCCTTGCTCCCGCAGATGTTGTTATAATATCCTTCTCGTTAAGGGGGAGTGTTGAAATATTGTAACTTCTAAGAATATTATATTTGTATTTTATTATTCCGGAGATGTTCCATTCCTCCGAGGAGACCCTATTGTTTATGCGGAGATGTTTATTCCTCCGAGAGAGTGTGGTAACTAGGGTTATTAGATCTCCCATGTGAGGTCGGCCCTGAGTTAGATGTTTAGGGGTTATTAGACTCTCCTAGGAGAGGTCGGCCCCATTAGGGTGAAAAGTCAGTTGGAACATGAGTATAAATAGAGGAGGTGTGTTCCTCATTTATCTCATTCATTCACTCACTTGTGATTGGCGCATGAGAGAGAGAGAGATCTGCATAGGAGGAGAAGGAGCTCTTGTTGAGGACTACATCTTTTATTGGGTTGATTATCTATATTGAGGAAAGCGTTGCTGGGTTTTCTACCCCATGAGGGTTTCCCAGGGTAAATCTTTGTCTATCTTGTGATTGTGTTTCTTTCAGTGATCTTGCTTGTGAAATTAGGCTAAATTCAACAGTAAAGGCCACCATATTACACACCTCTAGTCAAATTCCTTGGACTTGCTACACTACAATCATTAAGAGTACATTCCTATCCTTCAAATGCAACTCTACATTGAAATTCCATCATTCAAGAAATTGAAAGAAGATTTTTCTTCAAACCAAGAACAAACAAAACATCATTCAACTTAAGAACATCACTTGATGGCATCCATAAAGAAATGGATCCCAATCCTTTCACATGATAAATAGTATCATCACCCAACTCCACACTCATTCCTCCCTCTTACGTGTGAATCTTGTTAAAGAGTTTCCTATCACAAGTCATATGTATTTGGTGCCCCATTGTGCACATACCATCCAACACTTGACATAGTGTTGAAAGATAAACAAATGACCATGGAGAAGATGATCTCAAGATAGGATGCCAACTCATCCACTTATGCTATAGTACTGACACTCCCTACAACTAGTTTTTTATGCTTGGTCTTCTCTTTTTCTTCTATAGATTGGATAGTATAATGGCACTTCTGGTGACACCTAAATCATTTCAAATTATTGAAATCCTTCTTATCTTGGAATGATTCTTCATTCTTACCCTTTTAGTGTCTTTTCTTGTTTCCCTTAATATCCTAATGAGGATTGGGCCTTATACTTCTCTTTGGTTAGTTGAATAAGGTTCTAACTTTACCTCTTCCTACATAAAGTTATCTTAAAGCTTATCAAAATTTGGTAACTTCTCATGAGCACACATCTTGGAAAAGGGGTTTCTAAATGAAGCAAACCCATTCAAGGAAATGGCCACTAACTCCTTATTCTCCACCTTTGTCCCTATGGTATCCAGTTGACCTTTGAACTACGTATTCTTGGAAAAGTAACTAGCCAATGTATCTATGTCACTTTTGTGAATGGTTAAAAGATTATTTCTCAAGAGCATCTTACTATAGAAACTAACACTCTAGTATAGTGTAACCAAAACAACATACATCTCCTTGTTGGTCTTCTTCTTTACAATGTGAGTGATCAAATGACCCTTCATTTAATAAAAGATGATTCTCTTTACCTTGGATTCCTTATTATGCTTGGCCAATAATTTTGGATTGGCAGGTGCAATGATATATTTATCAACATGCTCCCAAAGTTCAACCTCTTCCAACAACATTTGGAACTTGCATTTCCATGATGTAAAATTGGAAGCACCCTTTAACGTGTCACAATCTCTAAGAGAAAGAGAATTCATCCCTACACATTTGAAGTAATGTCAAAGTAAAATCAAAAGACATTAAGTAGATTACCCTTTTAGGGTTCAAATTCTTCTTCCAAAGTGCACTAAGGTTTCACACCCCACAAACTATAATAGGTCGAGCACCTCTCCCATGAATGGAAATACCCAACTCTTTCAACCAAGAGAAGAGCTACAATCAAATAAGCTATGGTACCATGTGAAAATTTTGAGAAAACAATGCATAGTGAAAATTCAGAAATTTCATTTTAACCTTGACGTTCAATGGGTCTATTTCCTATGAACTTTCAGCCTTAGTGTTGATCTGAAATATAAATTATAACATTATATATTTCACTTCTATCCAACCAAACACATAATACATCCCAAAAAATTAAACACTAAATAATTGTACTTTAGGGTAACTTTGTTTTCATCCCTTAGGGCACAATCCCCAACATATAACTATATGAAATAACTTATAAATAATAGATTTGTTCCAACTCCAAATATTCCCTCTTAGATTCTATATATTTTTCAAATCCCTTAACAACATTTGTTAATTGTTCATGATAAATCATGAAACCAAACAACACAGGAAACTCCTCATTCACCATGAGAATATAAGCTTGAAATCAAATATGCAAGTACACACATTTTGGAAAGGAAAGTACACTTCATATATACATAAGATTGAAGTTACAAGTAAATATCAACAACTTGTCACAAGTTGGTACAAAATATTCCTTCAAGATTATCACAAGGTAGAAACCATGGCGAACCTTACTAATTCTTAAAATGCCAACTATAAAATATTTGGCAATAGTTTTGTAAAATTGTTCGAATTTTGAGGGATTTTATATAACTTCTAGGAAAATTTGGTGATTTTTTAAGTAAAATAATTCTATGTAAAAAAAAAGGAAATTGGTAAAAAAAATTGAAAAAGTGGAAAATTATCCAAATGGTGAAATTATCCCTAAAATACTTGGTTAGGTCTCCTCAATGCCTCCAAACCCTAGCTAGGGCATCCACCAGCAATATAAAAACCTAAACAACAATACAAAGGCCTACCAAGGCATCCCACCAAACTATCTAGCCAATACAAGCTAACATTAACACCAACCAGTTCACCCTTGATCTTTCTCCAAGCTTACGTCACACAAGGTCTCCAAGCAAAGCGATCCAAGTCTCCTCTAGGGGTTTTTTGCCACAAACCCTATGTCCTTATCACTCAAGGACCCAAACCATGGTTCCTTCCTCCCTTGCATAAAGACAAGTACAAAGACTCAAGACAAGTTCATCTTCAAGATACAAATGATCTAATGAAATTTGACATGCTTACTATGTGATTTATACAACTAAAGACTCTCTCCTCCTTTATATAGAATAGGCGAGATACAACAAGAATAGTAAAGTGGATTGTGTCCACAAACAAACTAATCTAATCCTCAAGATATGGTCTCCATGTTAAGTGCTCTCCCTCCAAGGTGTACACATGTCAAGACAAGTTTCCTCAAGTGGTGTGCTCCCAAGTGTCAAGCGCTCCTCGTGATAAAACCCCTCACTCTCCAAGACAATCATCAAATGCTCCAAAACTTCTCCTCAACATATGTGTCCTAGGTCCACATATAACCCTAATAAATGTACCCTCAATCCAAGCATACTAAAGTCAAGTGCTCATGCTCCTATGACATTCTAAGTGGTTCTACTATTTTGGATCAATTCCTTTGGAGATTTATTTATCATGATAATATAAGTGGAGTGGTGTTCCCAGGCTATCTAGCACTCCAAAATGTGTACAACAATTTTATTTTTATTTTTAGTGGGAAGGACAATGAAAAATTGCAGCTTCTTTGTTGAGTATTCATAATGAGAAACAAGAGCATGCATTGAGAGTTTCTCACTAACAATTTTCATGACAAGCACTCGCTTTAAATTTGCCAATTATAAACAATCTCTTAAGGCACATAGAAGTGTTTGCAACCTACACTAAGTATTTCTATGGAATTATTATTGCTATGAAATATTTAGGAAATACATAAACATAACACAATTCTAAAGTTTATTAATGCTTGAAATATTAGGAAATGCATAAACACACCATAAATTCTAAAGCTTATTTCACCTATAACATGACACATAAATCATACAACTTATTTCACATATACATGACATTGGATGAACAAATTATAACTTCATTATTATTCAAATCGTCATTCTACTTGTAACTAAGTTGCTATCAACCTACTAAAATGATTTTTATAATTTCAAATAATCTATGTTGGATTAGTTTAATGTATACTTCTAATTTTAATGTGATTTGGTCCCTAAGTTTTATTAGAATGAAGTATATCAAGTTTTTTAATAAGTATGAATAAAACAAAAGAATGAAGTTTAATAAAGATATTTATACATTTTTAAGATCAAACAAGTTTGTTAGACAAATACATGGAATTAGATTAAATATTCGTCCAAATAACATTTCTATAGTTTGGAAAGTACCAAGGTTATCATGCTTCTGTGGAATCTTTGATGGATATTTAATAATTACCATGTTTTTAGTAGACGCATGAAGGGCCCGATTACTTCTACAAAGTTATTGGACCTAGATACAAGACCTTGCTTCATCTTTATTGTGTGGATTTCATAGAGATATAATATAGATTGAGCACTAATTTTGTCGTGAGGGCCTTCCCTTTCCCAAAAAAAAAAAAAAAACCGTAAGGGCCTAATTTTCATTAAATCAAAATTTCCAATTGCCTCTCTTCCTCAATTTGAATTATTGGTAACCTTTGAGCCATGGCCATGGATTTGATTTGAAGTGAAACTTGAAAGGAAGGAATATATTTATCTAAAAAAACAAAGAATTCCTTGCTAACCACACCCCCATATTGTAAGATAGGGCACAACCTACCATCCCTTTAGCTATGTTTAGCTCATCTAACTTTTCAAGCACTTTTTAGGAGATTCTCCAACTGAACCTTCCTTTACACCCATGATCTTTTCTACCTCCAACCAAACCTGTTTGGCTTAAGAGAATTTAATAAACACATGCTTAATTGTTTCTTCGGCATTTTGGCATAAAATGCACATTCTACACCCCTTCCTCTCTTATGTGCATAACTTCCCAAGTAAAAGAATCATACTATATGCATTAAATTAATCAATATTAACTTTTTAATCAATTATTGAAGGGATTGACATGATGGAAAAACAACATATGAGAAAATATGTTTTTTTCTCTATTAAATGCTTTAGATAGAGCAAGAGTGATGGAATTTTGAATAGTAAAAATACTTCCAGTAAGACTATGACATGAATCTTGAAATTTATCTCTACAATGTGTTGGCATGAGCAAATATTTCTTGTCAACTTCACATGCCCACCCAAAGAAAGGACCTAACTAAATATTTCACTATTGAAATGACAAGCCCTCTAGTTATGGACTAGATATCGTACTTTATGTTTATGAATCTAAAATGAAATGCAAATGAAAAATGCAACTATTTAATCCTAGACAGAACCCTTTAAAGGACTGATTGACCTTAAACAAAGATCATACACAAACAATATGGGGAACAATCCACCAATTATAACCTTTATAAAACCATAATAACTTTGAGAAACATAGAATAATCTACAATGCATTGAGAGATAACCATCCTTATATCAATTTGATATAATTGCATAAAGTAAGACTGTACATTACAAGCATGATAATAGTCTACATATTGCAATATTTGTCCCTATAAGCATAAGAGAAGTAAGAAAGGAGAGAGGACTCAAGATGACCAATATCAAAGTGCATACCTCTAAATTGATGTAAAGAAGAGAGCCCTTTACATGAATGCAATGGTACTATTTATAAATTTGGTACTGAGGCTCTTGGCATTTTAACTTATGTGACTCTCCATCTACCCTAAGTGACTAACATTATAAACTAATTAAGTTAGTCATACAAATTAGTTAAGTTAGTTTCAACCCTCATACAAATTTGCCGCTATCCTCCTCTCTATTATTCAATTCAATTGTGAGGATATTATCAATTTAAATATTTTACTAGTACAAATTTTGCCTACTTTAAGTGAAGTTCTAAAGCGATAAATTTGTGATTTTATGAAAACATGATGATGAAAGCCCTTCCTGAAAGTAGTTTTACTTTCTTGTATTATACATCTCAATCACTTTCACAATGTTTAATTTCAGGATTTGTAAAATGTGTCCCTTTCCTTGATCAATTTAGAGATATGCACTTTGATGTTGGTCATCTTGGGTCCTCTTAGTCTTATTCAATGAGAGTTACTTGGTCCTTTCCTTTTCTACTTGATTGTAGGGAAGAATTTACATAATCTTCTCTTGCTCATTTCTTCATCATTCTAGTTTTTGGTGACAATATTTTGCACAAGCTCTAGCATCGAAAAGCCCATACAAATCCTTTCATGAATCTCCAGCTTGCATAGTGTCAAATTCTATTTCCATATTATTTGCAAATAAAGGTTATCCATTAAATCTTATATCATCATGTTAATACACGCGTAAATAACAATGGAGAAGTTTTCTCACCTATGCAATGAAAATATATAATGAACAAACCTTTATGGTCATAAAAAATCCTCGATATTATATGCGAAGCTTCGTAAAACAACTAATCCAAAATTGAAGTGTGCAAACATATATACGCCCATCTCAAGCTTATTTTCAGTGTATCCTTATTAAACTAGAAATTAAAAATGCATATTGTTTTTGTGATGAACTTATGAAAGCGATTTTATCATTACCATCTCCTCGAGTTCTTTGCAAGACAATTTTTGGGGTCAATAAGTTCATTAATGGTGTTAATTTCTAGTTACTACTCATGAGATTTGGGTATTCAAATTTTCAAGTACAAGAGTTACCATCTGCACATGGAAAAAATGCCTCTTCCCCCTTTTGGACTGTTAATAAGTGAGGAACCAAGCTAGTAAGTTTGTTGAAGATGTCATGAGGTAGTTAATATTTGGTTGGAATTTATAATCAATGAACACAAATGTGCCTTTAATTACCTTGCATTCCAACTTGATTTCATAGTAATGGGAACACTTATTTTCAACAAATATACAAGCATATGGATCCTCCACCATTATTAAATTAAATAATCAAATTTTGAAAGAGATGAAGGATGTCTTAGAGCATATGCATGGAGGAATTGAATCATTAATGACCATTTACCTTGCTAGCTCTAGTCAATAAAGCTCACATAGCAATATGGTTTTAGAAAAAGAGTTAGAAAATCATTGATTAAGTAACAAAGCCAACTGTTTAGGTTCTCGAATATAAGATTATTCTTTCTTTTATTATTTCACACCAACTATATAAACCAATGCATATAATCCATATCCCATTATCCATAAAACTTGAAATATTTGTGTGCATTCAAAGGTATTTAACCCAACATTTACAAAGCATGAAAACAACGCCTCACTGGTGAAATCAAGAGGAGGGAAACATCATGTAAGTTATATAATTCAATCCAACTTGCAATACATAGACATATGAGCCACTGTGCATACATGGGATGTAAATGGTTATTTCATCATTTAACTTTTGACAATCAAAATCTTTCTTTTGGCATAAAACATGCAAATGACACATTTAATCTTGCAAGCAATGCAATGGAAATGGTATACTCATGAAAACTCAAAGAACAAAGAACCAATAGAAGATTTATACCAGGGATGGGGGGGTATGCAATGGAGAGATTAGGCCTTTCTTTTTCTTCATCACCATTTGTAAACTAAAATTGATTTCCTTGATGATTTTCCAATTAGAGTGTTGAGAAAATGTTTTAAAAGATGATGTAGCTCTCTTAGACAACAAGAGGCATCGTACCCTTTCTCTAGGAGTGAAATCGCTCCACCCAAGAGCCTATTCGATATGCAAATTAATCAAAAAAATTAGCATCTATGAAAGCATAGCAATAGATTCTTTAAGATGATAAAAAAGTGAGAGAGAGTTGCACCACACTTTTATGTGTGAAAATACATTGCTGACATGGTAGAATCCATGCCCATTTGTCCAATGTGATCTTTGGTAGTTCCTACTAGTTAAAATGGATTCAAACAACCACACCTATACAATAAAACAATGGAAGAATCTCACCTACAATCCAATGAGCTTGTTTGGAGAGAAAGAGTAGAAAATATGAAGGAGAACATTGCCCACTACCTGTATGAGGCTGTAACTTGAACTAGCAAGGAGTAACTAAGCATTACAAAAGGAAACAATAGTTTCCAAGATTAGAAGTTGTTAATTTCTAAGTTTTAAAACCCAGGGGGAAAATCGTTGCATTGGAGAGGTTGTTTGGTTATTGAGGTGAGTGATTTGACTCCTTTTGTCTTTCAAAATAAAAATTATCAAAGTTTAGATGAAAAAAATTGTGCCTTGAATAGAACATTTCACCTAATTCAACACCCAAAGGTTAAATTGCTAGGTTGGAAGGATTACGAGCATCTCAACTCAAAAATGTAGTCTTTAGGGTTGGGTAGTCAACAAGCTCCCAAACTTAGTGATTTCCTCTTTGGCTCGTTGAACATAGCCAAAACTCGAAGGTACATGATTTTGAGAACTCGTATAATTTCATTTCACTACATGAAATGCAAACACCTTCCATGTTTAGATTGTCAAGTTCGAAGAGATATTGGGTCATTGAATGGCTTAATTGATTCAGTGACCACCATTGCAGGACACCAAACTCCATTGTCTTCATATTTTTCATGTGCGAAGCTACAACAAAAAATGTTGTAATTGAAGCTCTGCATTCATCACACAACCTCAAGCATATGTATAAAAATGATCCGATATATTGCTTAATGTATATTTAAAAATTAATTCAAATTAGTGTTGACAAATTGCCTTGGTTTTTTGGCTGCATAAAATCATAAAACATTCATCTCACCTTATATTATTGAATTGATAGATGCATAATGTAGAGACGATAAGATTTCTAACGAGTTGTCAAATTCCCCATTCCACCTTCAACTCAATTCCTTTCGTAAACTAGAAAGCTCAAATGGCTTGTTTGATAGGAACATTTTAATTCATGTTTTTGTATTTGCACACATGTGTATGTTGTGTCATTAGATAACTAATTTAATGTTAATGCCATATGCTTCTTTGCCTCGTTTATATTTCATGTACATGCCATATCAATATTCTTCTTATATCGTGAATGTGTGTTGGGATCCTTCTTGGTGGTGTAATGGGGGGTCAAATAATAATAGTCGAGGCCATTCAATGTTAGGTGGACTAGAACCATTATGATTGTTGTAATTAAATAATTATGCTCACTATGGCAGTTAGTATGTAATAAATGTAGTGTGGCCTCACTAAAGAGGGTCCACTAGATAGTTAGTATGGAGCAATGATTAGGGTTTTCTACTAAGCTATAAATAAGGATGCAATCCTTTTTATGGAGATTGTATTGGACCTTAGTTCGTTGAGAGGTTTCCATACCTTAAGAAGCAAGTGAATAGGAGTGGATTCCTTCCATGAAATGATCACTGTACAATGTTTCCTTGCCCTAAGGGTATTTTGATAAACAAAGTACGAGAAATTCTAAATATCTTGTTCATGATTCAATTTTAAGGGTTAAATAACATAACAAGTAGTATTAAAGCTCTTTCATGGGCAAAAAATATAGATTATTTCCACTTTTTGTAGATTTTTCAAGGGAAAAATAAGGTCGTGGAAATCAGATCCATCCATATATATTTTTGTGCTACAAATAAATAAGCCAATTGTGTATATGAATTCCTCTCGAAAAAACACCTAGTCTCAAAAAAAATATCATTCAAAATGGAGTTGAGGAAGTGGAGTTATCTTTTAAAATCAATGCTTCTAGGGTTTTTTAGGGAATTACTACACATCTTGCAACACATATATATTTTGAGCGAGTGCCCAAATTGCTACCAAATCTCCGCCAATGGATGAGAGTAGTTATGGAATTTCATAATCATAGCCATAATATGAATTATAATCAATATCGAGGGAATATTGGGTATTTCAAATTTTCTGCCTCAAAACCCTAGCTCTCATAGTTACAATGGCATATGGTCTCTTACAAGGATATATTATCCCCCATCTTTAAGTAATATCCAGTGTTGTATGCATATTGTGTTGAAGATAGAAATTATGTGGAAGAAATTTCTCCTACATGTCTTCTTGAACTTGCTATGGGTTATGAATAACATATGAAATTCAGGGTTGCAGTCAACCCTTATACATGGGACCCTAATTCTTTAGACTAATTCAACATTGTAGTTAGAACCCATACACAGGACCCCAGTTTATGGTTGTACCTCCTCATTAAAATCATTGAGGACAATGCCTTCTAACAAATCTAGAGTGTTGGATCCTCCCAGGTGGTGTAATGGGGGGCCAAAGGGGCCATCAAAGTAATAATAATGGAGGCCATTCAATGTAAGGTGAACTAGATCCACTATATTTGTTATTATTAATTAAGGCTTGGTATGGTAGCTAGTATGGAATAAATGTAATGTGGCCTTATTAAAGAAGGTCCACTAGGTAGTAATTAGCATGGGGTTATGATTCGGGTGTTCTACCTATCTATAAATAAGTATATAGTCCTCCTTATAAAGATTATATTGGAGTATATTATTTTGAGATTAGCTCATAATTGAGAGGTCACCCTACCTTAAGAGTCAAGTAAAAAAGAGTGGATTCCTTCCATAAAATCATCATTGCGTTATAAACATGACTGCAGAGCAATAAAATAAAATAAAAGTGCAAATAAAACATATAAGAGAAAAATAAAAGAGAGACACCAATATACACGGTTCACCCTATATGGGCTATGTCCTTGGAGAAACAACTAGTCCTTTCTTTTATTATGTCCAATAAAATGAAGGGATACGACCCACAACACATCCGTCACAACCTCCTCTTCACTCTCTCACAGTCTCTCTCACACACATTACACAGCTGTAATGCAATGCCCTCTTTAAAAGAGGGTTTTCTTCTACGGAAAAAATGCACAGACATAATCTCTACCATTATATATGTAACATAATGATGAACAGTCCAGATTGACTACAAAATTACAACATTTTACAAGGCAAAATTTCCAAAAATTTCTCTCCGGGGGCATTTCCCCAGGCCCCCCTCCAAGGTTGGGGGGATCCAAAAAGGTTGTCGCCAACACCCCCTAAAAACAATAGTGGAGGGAAATCCCCCCCCACACCCCATCGTCAGGTACTAGGATCCAAACATGGCTAAAGCACGACCTCTGGATCAAGAAGATTATAATTAGGCTCCACAACCAACAGTCTCCCACTTGGAGACAGATCACAATAGATCCACTACTACTGCACCTACTGGAATATGATCCACCTTGGACCTGTAAATTTTCTTATCTTCACCTTCATGCTTGATAGCCAATTGAAACTAAGCAAGAACTCAATTTCTCCCTAGTTACTACCTTTGTTAACATGCCTACAGGATTCGAGCTAGTATGTATCTTTTCCAACTTCAACTGTCCATCTTCCAACATAGATTGTATGAAATAGTACTTGAGTATATGTTTAGTCTTAGAATGGAAGGTTGAGTTGTTTGCAAGATGAATGGTACTCTGGATGTCACTATACAACCTTCTATTCTCCTGCTTCTTACCCAATTCCTCCATGAACCTCTTTAGCCAAATCATCTCTTTACTATCCTCTGTAGAAGCAACATACTCTGCTTTTGTTGTTGAAAGTGCAAAAACAATATGTAGTTTTGAAATCCAACTTACTGATGTTCCACCTATGGTAAAACCATACACTGTGGTGCTCCTCCTGCTATCTTTATCACCTACCATATTTGAATCAACATATCCCTGTAGAATAGTGTTTGAACCTCCAAAACATAATGCATGAGTAGTAGTACCTCTAAAATACCCAAGAATCCACTTTATTGCTTCCCAATGCTCTTTACTTGGATTGTTCATATACTTGCTCATAACTCCCATTGCATGTGCAATATCTAGTCTTGTGCACACCATCGCATACATCAAGCTACCAACTATTGATGAATATGGGACCTTGGACATATATTCTATATACTCCTATGTCTTGGGACACATCTCCTTAGTTAGTTTGAAATGGCTGGCCTAAGGTGTACTAACTGGTTTTGCATCCTGCATTCTAAATCTCTCCAACACCTTCCCTATGTACTCACCTTGAAGCAATATCAATTTGCGAATTTTCTTGTCTCGTGTTATTCTCATACCAAGGATTTGCTTTACGACACCCAAATCCTTCATGGTAAATGAATTAGCTAATTTTATTTTGACCACATTTATATCCTGCATGTTATACCCTCCCACAAGCATGTCATCCACATACAGTAACAAGATAATATAACTTCCATTATCTAGCCTCTTAAAATAAGCATAGTGGTCAAAATGGCATCTACTATAACCTTGTTCTATCATAAACCTGTCAAATTTCAAATACCATTTCCTTGGAGCTTGCTTTAGGTCATACAAGCTCTTCTTCAACCCGTATACTAAATTCTCCTTCCCTTTGACCTCATACCCATGTCACTGCTGCATATAAATCTCTTCCTCTAAATCCTCACGGAGAATAGCCATTTTTACATCTAAGTGTTTAATATGCAAATATTCTACTACCAATAGACTTAAAATAATCCTAATTGAAGTCATTTTAACAACAATAGAAAAAATTTCACAAAATCTATACCTTTCTTCTGTGCAAACCCCTTTACAACAAGTCTAGCCTTGTACTGCTTTTTGGCTCCATATTCTTCCTTCAATCTGTAAACCCATTCTGCAATGCTCTTTTACCTACAAGCAACTGAACCAAGTCCCAAGTCTGGTTACCTACCAAGGATTCCATCTCCTCTTTCATGCCTTGCTCCCACTTCTTTCTATTTTCTACCTACATTACCTCTTCATAACATTCTGGTTCACCAAAATCAGTTAACAATAAATAATACAATGAAGGAGATATCGTTCAGGGGGTCTACTTAACCTGGTAAATATTTTAACAACACTTGCAGGAGTTTGAGGTACCTACTGCTCCTACTATTGTATATTTTGATTTTTCTGGTACCTTGGAATTTCATTTTCTTTTATTTCATCAAGCACTGTATATTATGTGTTTTCTTTTCCTGTTTCTTTCCCTGCAAATGATCTTTGTACATGACCTTTTCATTGATACTCCTAATGATTTTGTGGTTTTCATAATCCTATAAGCGATAACCAAAATCATTAACTCTGTATCCAATAAAGGTACGCTTCTTGGATTTTTCCTCGGGCTTTGTTCTATTTTCTTAATCAATATGGACAAATGCTTCACAACCAAAACTCTTCATAAATGAGAAGTTTACCTTTTTACCTATCCATGCCTCCTTTGGAATGCCACCATCCAAGGATCTTGAATGCCCTCTCTTTATTAAGTAAAAAACAGTATCTACAACATTTTCCCAAAACTATAAGGGAAACCCTGCATGCAATCTCATACTCCTTGAACACTCTATGATGGTCATGTTCATCCTTTTTGACACACCATTTTCTTGTGTTGTTCCTGGAGCTGTCTTCTCTATATGAATCCCATGGTATGAATAGTAACTATCAAACTCCTTGCTATAGTATTCAGGTTCATTATCTGATTTGAGACACTTCAACCTTTTTCTTGTCTCATTCTGAACCAAATATTTGCGCTTCTTAAAAGTATAAAAAACATTAGATTTTTTTTGAATGCAATAAACCCAAGTTTTCTTGGGTGCATCATCAATAAAACTAACATAATAATGAGATCCACCAAGAGATGATACTTGAGCCAGTCCCCATGCATCTGTATGCACAAGATCTAACTTTTCAGTCTTCTTTTTCTTCCCAGCTCTAAGAAATATGACTCTCTTATTTTTTCCATAAAAGAAACTCTCACAAAATCCAAATCAACCTACTTCAAATATGGCATCAACTTCCTTGAATTGAGGATCGACATCCCCTTCTCACTCATGTGCCCAATCCTATGATGCCACAATGTTGTATCCACTCCTATGGAAGCTAAATAGATAGAAGAGTCAGCATTACCAGTACACAAATACAATGTACCTACCTTCCCTCCTTTCAGTATTACTAGTGATCCTTTAGTGATCTGCCACGCTTTTTCTATAAATGTAGATATACAACCTTCACTTCCCAACTACCCTGTTGAAATTATATTTATTCTCAAACCAAGAATGTGCCTTACCTTTTTCAACAACCATTGGTTTACATTCTTTAACTTTAACTCTATCTTACCCTTTCCAAAAATTTTACATGGTTCATCATCACGCAAATATACCTATCCAAAATCACCTTGAACATAATCTTGAAAATATTTCCGACGGGGTGTTGCTTGAAATGAAGCCCCTGAATCTAATACCCAATTATCAGTAATATTATGTAATTAAAGGATCAAAGAATCTTGTAACACATCACCTGCTACATTTGCTTCTTGATTATTCTCCTGCTGTCCATCTCCTTGTTTATTTAGAGATATGTTGTCTTTCTTCAAATGTCTTTTCTTCCCACAATTCCAGTACTCTATCTTCCCTAGAATGGATTTGGATCTGTCCTTTGTAGACTTTTCCCTTGAATCTTTCCTCTCTCCCTTTGTCTTCCCCTGTTCTCCATGGTTAACGCATTACCTAATGTCTCACTCGTACTTTTTTGTCGCATTTCCTCACTAAGGATAACACCGAAAACATCATCAAATTTTAAAGGGTTTGAACTAGAGATAGAGTTACTTACACCGATGACCAAGCCATTCTAGCTTTCTAGTAATGAGCATAGGATTAGAAGAGCCCTGACCTCATAATCAAATTTCACTTCGACAGAACTAACAGATTAGTAACCATATTAAATTCATTTCAATGGTCGGAAACAAACTCACCTTGTAACATCTTCATATTAAATAATCACTTCATTATAAATACCTTGTTAGAGGCTGATGGTTTTTCATAGAGTTTAGCTAATGCTTTCATTAGATCCTTCATTTTCTTTTCCTTTGAAATGTTGAAAGCCATCGACGCTGCCAGGCACAACCATATCATTCCTCATTCCTTTCTGTTAAGACCCTCCCATTCTTTGTCCTTCATAATCACCAAATTATTTTCCTTTTTGCCTAACAGTAGGAAAAGATCCTTTTGATATAGATAATCTTCCATTTTCATATTCCATAGCTGGTAGTTTTGGTGGTTAACTTTCTCGACCCTAAACATTCCTTCTTCTGCCATTGCTCCCACTCGAACCCTCGTTCGAGGTTAGATGAGGAAATTCACAACTTTGTTTGTGATTCCCTTATTGTATTTAATTTTAAAGTGGAAAGTTTGGATGTACATGAACCACTTATAACGTCATTCATTTTTCAAATTTCTCATGTCTACATGAATTTCATGGGCTTATCATCCATGTAGATGTTCATTTAGTTTACAATCTGTAACCATACATCACGACTAATTACATTTTTTTCCATATGTGTTGTACCTACTAATTGTGTCAAAGATTTTCTAGATGTCCATGATAGGTGAGGTATACACCAAAAATATACTTAGAGGCATCTATCTTAATGATATTGAACAACCATCATAGTTCTAGTGGAACGAGGACTAGTGCTTAACATAGGTGATATTTTAGGTCCTTGAATAATTTTTGTTTTGCCTTGGCCCAAAAAAACTTGGATTTGGCTCCACCTTTGTTGATGTGGCACAAGGGCCATTCGATATGGGAGAACCCCAACATGAACCGATTGTGGAATTTGATGGGGCCTACAAAGATGCAAATCTCCATTACTGTGTTTGAGGATGAATAATCATGAATGGTTTGGATCTTGGTTGGGCCCACATGCAAACCATACTAATCCAAGGATTATCCCATATATTTAATTCTAGACATGATGAATAGTCACTCCTCCAACTTGGCATATAAATTGTATTACCACAAGGTGTTAAACACTTGTTGAATGGGTTTCATACTTTCTTCATACTTTTTACTAATGATGAGGATATTGTCGAGATATAAGATCACAAAGGGAGTGATACATAACTAAAAGATATCATCCATCATGATCATGAACATCATTGGTGCATTAGTTAAGACAAAAGGCATAAACAACCACTCAACGAGATATTTTTACATGTAAAACTGGTCTTCCACTCATTTGTTTACTCGATAAGCACCCGGTGATAGCGTTAATTCAAATTATTCCTTCTAAAAATACTTGTCTCCCTTGAGATAATCAAGAATACCATCATTCAAAGGTATTGGGTACCAGGCTTTGACTATTCTTTTGTTCATTGAAGTATAAGGAATAAAGAGTAGTCGTATCCCATCCTTCTTCTGAATTAGCATAATCAATATATGAGAACTTGGTGAGGAGGTTGGTCAAATATGTCCCTTTAGTATTATCTCTTGAATCTATCATTTGATACCCTCTTTCTACAAAAGGGAGCGTCTTTATACCACACCATTATGTAGGGGGGTACCTAATATCAAAGAAATTGTATGATTTACTTGATAGTGTAGAGGTACCATTATAGGTGATGTGAAACTATCTCTATATTCTTCTACCAATTTGTTTGCTTTCTTTTGTTATGTAGAGATGCCCATTTCAAAGGCATTGTCTATCGCAATGATCTTTTATTCACCTTCCAACCAAATCACGAAGAGGGAAAATCACCCTATCTAAAAGGTTACCTTCCTACATTGCTTAGCTATGATCAAAGATTCCACGATATTCAAGTTTATATGTGTTATCTTGTATAGATGACCCCCTAAAGTAACAGTCGCACTATAATGCATATACTCATAGAAATGATTACGCTTCCACATATATGATTGTGCTAAAATAACGTCACAAGCTTCAAGTGGGGAAACATCACACAATACCTCATCATTGAAGATGTTTATCCATAGTACAAGTGACGTTACTAATTGACCTTGATGCGATAACTTCATCTTCTTAATGAACTTTTCAAGGATCAAGTTATTATGGCT
Source organism: Larix kaempferi (assembly GCA_027924585.1). Classification (NCBI taxonomy): domain Eukaryota; kingdom Viridiplantae; phylum Streptophyta; class Pinopsida; order Pinales; family Pinaceae; genus Larix; species Larix kaempferi. Next base: position 2,863,577 of record BSBM01000397.1, on the reverse strand, counting down.
CTCACAAGGTGAGGATCTTGATCAAATATGATCCTTTTGTATTGGCTCTTTAATTTTCTTTTTGTTCTCCTCAATCTCCAAAAGATAGTTTATATATGAAGCCAATAGGTACATGGGAAATAGATGTGAAAACAATTCCATGCTTTGCATGATAGTGAAGGGGTACCTTAACAAGTGAGGTGAATATATCTCTATATTAATCCACCATATTGTCCACCTACTTTTTATATGTAGACATAACCCCTACAAAGGCCTTACAGATCATGTTGAACTTCTATTGGTATTCTAATTGAACCATGCAAATGAAAATTCTCCCAATAAGGAGATTATGATAGTTAGGGATACCTTTGGTATCCTATAAAGGTAACACCTTAAGGTAACAATGATTCTATAAAGCCTGTACTCATAAATCTTGGATATGTGTTGTACTCCTTGTAAGTGTATTTAATCAGATATTGGCATGGGTTCGGTGGCTAGCTCCCAAATGAAGGGGGTTTAGGTTTCTTTTCTCGACACCACAGTTCTAGTTTGAATGGAAATTGTAATTAGGATGAATCATGCCATAAATATATATATTTTTACATATTTATTTAGAGGTATTATAGGCTATACATATATATCGTAACAAGTGGAAATTGCAAAACCACAACAACAACCCAACAATTGGCTAACTTGTTTAAGGAAAAATGATTTGTCTTAATAATTTACCAACTTAATCCATCATTCAAATTTTTTCGGGGAACATTTTGAGTTTAGTTTCATTACTCATCATGTTATTTTGATTTTAGTTTCTTATCAATAACTTTACAAGAATTTTCAAATCAAGCATTCCATTCCACCATGGTACTTTGAATTGTTAATATATAAACATGATAAAAAATTTGTAGGAAAAATAAAAGTTAAAGTCTTTATTATTCCAAGATGTGTACAAAGATGTGGGTAGAGGGAGAAAATACCTTTTTTATGATGCAAAAAATTTGAAAAAACTTTTGAACCTAGGGATACTTATCCCTCTCGACCATTTCATATATATATATATATAACTGGGTTCATAAAGTACACCTATAAGGGGAAAATGATGGGTAGGATGTTTTCTAACTCGTAAAGCTTATTGGTTGGTACTTTTTATTTATTTATAACAAGAATTATTTAAGTTTGTATTAAAATATGTTGTAACTGAGATGCACAATATGTAAATAGAAAATGAAAGCATACATAGTTCCAAAAAAGATATGCACCATGATAACATCAAATTGCAACCTATAAGATTGTGTTGTACTGCTTACAAAACTTGATATATGACTACTAGTTGTGTAAATTAAAAAGAAACACTTAGGACCAAAACATATTTGCAATGTATTGACAATTACATGATTATGAGCATGCATACTTTTTCATTTCATCATCCTGGGCATGATTGGAAGGGTGTGATTCTTGCATGTCTACCTCCATTCCCTCTTGCAATTGATAAATTGTTTCTTCTTCTTTGAGTTCAACAGGAAGAGAACCCACATAGATGTTCATATTTGAGGTTGAAGATGATGAAACTTTGTTGAGTAATATGACCATTGTCTTAAGCTCATCAGAGTCATCTTCTAAATATTGAATTTTCCTTTTCTATTTTACCAATTTATCTATGATAATTGCATTTCAAGAGACCCGTTGATATTCTAATTCATGTGTTTTAGTGGAGAATGAGAAAATCAAAGTCTGGTTACCATTGATTAGACCCTCTTGATGTTGAAGAAAACCACAAATCTCTTGTATATGTCTTTGGCAATGAGAGGGATGATTGTCAATACTTGTCAACATTGTATGATACCAATTCCCCACAACATTAGTTGAAACCCAAGATCTTTGCACCCACAAACCCCTAACCCCAAGGGAAAGCCACATATTGATAATGGATAAATCCATCATCAATATTCTGGGTACTTATTACGGAACATTGAGATGGTCGAAATATTGTAGATCTTTTTCCCAAATCAAAATCCCAATGAAGAACTTACTCCAGGAAGTGCAAGCACTACCAGGGCGAGGCCTAGTCCCATTGGCCTTTTTAGGTAAATCCTAACAAACTCACCATGACAATTATTGGAAGTTTTTGAGACAACTAACTCATGACAAAACTCATGCCCACAATCAATTTTACTAAAACAAAGGAAAAATATGACTACTCATGCTAAATATAAGCAAAGTGTGCAAACCAGGCTTACCATCAAGTGTCAATTTGGTGAATAAGAACTAGGATGGGAGATGTATGCTACTTTCAATATCCTATACTCATCTTTGCGACTGAAATCCATGACTTCAAATTTCAGGAGGTTTTGATAATGGAAGATGTGTGAAGACGGGTTGATGCTTAATGAATTGTCCCTTCCCCCCTCAAATGAGTTAATGGATAGACTATGTGGATTGTTCATACTTTCATTTTGTGCTTGTTTAATGGGTTGCAAACTTAGAGAATGGTTGTGCATATGACTTCCCCATTTTACAATAGAATTCCTTCCTCTAGCGTTGAGGCAAGATTGTCGAGGCGACATGAAAAAATTGAACTTCCTCAAAATGACGAACTTCTCTTTTATATTAGCAATGGTTAGTGTGAGATGGTCATCTTCTTATAATTGAACATATAATTATGTAGAATAATTCCAATAGCATATTTATTTTACATAATTTTGTAAATAATTGAATAAACAATGCTATAAATAATTTAGTCAAACCTAAATTCACACATCAACATTAACCTTAAAATAGTAAAGAAATCCATAATTTTATTTTAAATTATGAAATGTTGAGCGTGCTTATAAACAAAATATCTAAACAACTAATTAACCTATTTTCATTTTATTTATTAATACAATCCCATGTGCATTAAATCTAATTTGACAAGTTATGCTCATCATTAGCCTGAAAGGAGTAAAGTTATGATTACAGAAAATATAATATATAAAATTTAATGACAGAAATATACAATATTAAAGCTTAACTTAACATCCCGCATTAGGTTATGTGACATAAATATAAAATATTAAGAATTAGTTAACAATGGCAAGGTTATGGAATACATTAATAACATAAATATAAAATATTATGAATTAGTTAAGAAGGTTATGGAATACATTAATGACATAAATATAAAATATTAATAACATATAATATATTAATAACATAAATATAAAATATTAAGAATTAGTTAATAGCTAGCCGCTCTGTTATGGAATATAAATTATAAACTAGTAGCAAAGTTATGGAATATATTAATGACGTAAATTAAAACACTAAATTAGTTAATATCACGCAACTAGGTTATGGAATACATTGATGATGACAAAAATATAAAATATTAAAAATTAGTTGAGAGGTGTCCGCTTCATGGAGTGCAATCTCTTTATAAGAAAAGGAATAGGTAGGTAAGATCCAGTGTTGTTGTGAAAAATAGCTGATGAGCATATTAACAGGCTTAATATATTGGTGAAGGGGAATCATGACTGTTGGAGTGTAGATTCAATCGTTTGTATTTTTGAAAAATATGAAACATTTTTCCTTCCTACTGGCCGTGATTTTCACAAGCTCTTTTATGTTTCTCTGCGTAAGTTCAATAGGAGATTCCAGACTCATATATAATGTTCAGCAATATGGTGCAAAAGCTGATGGCATCACAGACAACAGCAAGGTGAGATAAACTTAAACTTGAATAATTAATAAATTTGTAGAGACATAGATTATCATAAATAAATTTGTCTGTTTTTGGTTATATGTAGGCTTTTATTGCTGCATGGAATGCATCCTGTTCTTCTACTCAATCATCTACTGTGTATATATGCATAAACATTCAATAACTGATCATTCAACTATAAGTCACCCAATATACTCAAGGAATGGTTGTAGCCTAATTACTAAGTCTATGCTCTGCTCACTGTTCAATCCAAACTTCAAATACTAATTCAATTGCCAAAGATTAAAAGAATTCACAATCCTTCTACTGTATCAATCCTGAAAATAACTGCTTCAAGAATGAAATGGCTAAATTGATTTTCCAAGAAGTTAAATCTTAAATCATCATCATAAAAAGGGATCCAATCTACAATTGCAATACTCAACCATAAAGGAAATCAATCCTCCTCCTGTTCTATAAATCCATATGCCATCTACCAGTTTCAATAGTTCATGAAAGGAAATAAATAATGGTAAAATGCAGCAGCAGAGCACAAGTGTAACAACAATAATCAATAACACACTTGCAAAGAGAAACTATGCATTATTCAATCGACTGTTTCAACAACCCAAGAAAAGCTATATTTGAAGAATCCTACGCTTGATGCTCACACTATTTCAACAACTCAAAAGGAAATCTAATTGCAATTCCACACCGAACGAAATAAAGGAAATGAGCAACTGAATAACAAGGCAGCTCTGAAAGAAGGTGGGTCCTTTCCTTCTAATGGAGATGCCTCTAAACACTACCAGAAATCAGTACACAATAGATCAGGAAAATACTGCCAATTTCATTAATAGAATGAAGTTCTGATACAAAGTTCTTCCACTATTGTTACAAGTTCTCTTCAAAATAATCCTAACCTCTTTTAACCATCCCATCCTCCTTTAAATACTACAACAAGACAATTCAGATCCTTATAATTTGGATAGTCATGAAGATCGAAGATATTCAAGCTGTCGAGTCAATACCCCATAATAGAAACAATTACATTGAGATAAAATCTGTTTCATAAACATCCATTCTCTCACAGATTGAACTGATCCAATGCTAAGTGAGTTTCAGTTGGTCGCGTGGATGGATAGCTTCGACCACCTTGCAACGATCTGAACTAAATCCCTAAAAAGGTGTAACTGCTTGACAAGTAATTCTTCATCCACGTGTATCAATAGGCTAATACACCCGAATTCCCTGTGGTCTCAATTGATTTCATTAATCCATCACAAGTCAGCTTAATTAGGAGACAAAATCCATAAACACAGACAAACTTTAGGCATTAATATAACAAAGTAATAATAAACTATACTTACTCAAGATCATGCTTTTCCTTAGGAAAGATAACAAATTGGTTATAATAATAAGGAGAAACAGGGAAAAAGGATCACAATAGAAGTGAGCAAAAAGGGTCATTTTTGGCACCCAACATCTTCCCCCAACTGTCCAACTGCATGTCCTCATGCAACAACCTCCAATTAATTTGAATCTGAATTTGAATCAAAACTTTTCCTGTGGAAGTTAGTGAGATTGAAGGAAGATTCAAGCTTATCTCCACAGTTTATATACCCTTTGGAAGCAACCAACTCTGCCCAACACTTCTTCTTTGCCTTTTTAGTCAACTTATATATAATCCTATACTTCTTCTCCATAAACCATATTAGTGGGAATCTAAATCTTAATCCTGGCCAGCTTGGTCCACATGTCTGAATCCACTTGACATACTCAGGAACTCGAGATAAATCATATTTAAAATTTCAAAACAGTAAGGATCTCTTATTCTCATAGGCTCAGAATAAGCTTCCCACCTGTGCTTACTGCCTTATAATGCATAGGGCTCTTGCTGTGATATGGTCTTGACACATGTAGATATAACATCGTGCTGAAGTGTTGTTATCTGATTAGCCTTTTGGGGAGAGGAGAGGTTTTTTCTACGTCTTTCAATAATAGCAACAAGGGATTGTGGTTCAGCTTAGATCCATAGAGTAGAATTATCCTCATTTCTTCAAATGGTATGAGAGGCATTCCACCAATTCATCTGATTGGTGACGAAGGAAGTAAATTCCCTTAGATGTATATCCCCTATATAAGGAACATGATTTGACCAAAGGTCCATGAAGCATGCTAACTCATGTAAATATAATTCACATAATAGATTTTGTCCAGGTAAATCACTCTGGGTAAAGGTATTCAAAAATTGAGGAGTTGTAACAAACTGATGGGGTCTCCCTTCCTTAAGAAATTTTACCTTAAAAAGAGTCATCTGTTCACAAAGGAAGACATAATAAGATGGTGATGGGGCCCTACAACTTAATAGTTCCTGAATTAAATCATACATTTTCTCCTTCTCTTACTTCATGGCCTTACCATAACGAAGTATTTACCCTCAAAACCCCCACTAATAGGGCCTTTGAATGCCTTGCTAGAATTATTTGTTCACCTTGATGACTTGATATGTGGTTATCAAGGGTTGATAAGGAGATGGAGTGTTAAATTCTTCTCTACATAATCTTATGTATTTTAAGAATATATATGGAGGTTTGACATCAAATTGATCTCTTCATTAGCTAAGAGTTTCTAAGGACATGGAAGTTTAATTTCTTTGCTTCCTTAGCTACACATTGATAAAGAGATATATGGATGATTGACCTAGAATGGGCCTTTCATATCCTTATCGGAATTCCTCAACCAATGAGAAGACATGGTTCAAATCCTAGAAAGAAGTATTCACTCCTTGAGGGATGCTTTACTGTAACTATACTTCACCCTTGAGGCGCATCTCACTGTAACAAATTTTTTACCACCGCCTTGCAAAGTCTTAGTGCATTAAAACTTTTACAACACCCAACAGGACTTGTTAGGTTAACCTTGACTTAGTGAACGAGTCATTAAAATAATCTTGGTTTGAGTCAAATAAAATGGTATTTGGTGGCCAATAGTATTTGGTTTCCCATGGTATTTGGTGGCCAATAGTATTTGGTGTCCCATGGTATTTGGTGGCCAATGGTATTTGGTGGCCCATGGTATTTGGTGTCCCATGGTATTTGGTATCCCATGGTATTAGCCCAAGGTACTGCATATAATGAAGCCTGGGGGTTTTCATACATTTTAGCCAATGCCTTCATCTGATCCTTCGTTGTCTTTTCCTTTGGAATGTTGAAAGCCAACGACGCTACTAGGCACAACCATCGTTCCTAGTGCCTTTCTATTAAGGCCCTCCCATTCTTTGTCCTTCATAATCACCAACTTCTTTTCTTTTTTTCCCAACAGTAGGAAAATATCCTTTTGATATAGATAATCTTCCATTTTCATCTTCCATAGCTGGTAGTTTTGGTCGTCAACTTTCTCGACCCTAAACATTCATTCTTTTGCCATTGATCCCACTCGAACCCTCGTTCAAGGTTAGCCGAGGAAATTCACAACTTGGTTTGTGATTCCCTTATTGTATTTTATTATAAAGTAGAAAGTTTGGATGTACATGAACCACTTAAAATGTCATTCGTTTTTCAACTTTCCCATGTCTACATGAATTTCATGGGCTTATGGTCCATGCGGATGTTCATTTAGTTTACAATCTGTAACCATACATCACGACTAAGTGTGGACTAAGTACATATTTTTTCCATATGTGTCCTACCTACTAATTGTGTCAGAGATTTTCTAGATGTCCATGATAAGCGAGGTATACACCAAAGATATACTTAGAGGCATCTATCTTAATGATATTGAACAACCGTTATAGGTCTAGTGGAACGAGGACTAGTGCTTAACAGAGGTGACATTTTAGGTCCTTGAATAATTTGTGTTTTTCCTTGGCCCAAAAAACTTGGATTTGCCTCCACCTTTGTTGATGTGGAACAAGGGCCATTCGATATGGGAGAACCCCAACATGAACCGATTGTGGAATTTGATGGGGCCTACAAAGATGCAAATCTCCATTACTGTGGTTTGGGATGAATAATCATGAATGGTTTGGATATTGGTTGGTCCCACATGCACACCATACTAATCCAAGGTTTATCCCATATATTTAATTCTAGACATGATGAATAGTCACTCCTCTAACTTGGCATATAAATTGTATTACCACAAGGTGTTAAACACTTGTTGGATGTGTTTCATACGTTCTTCCTACTTTTTAATGATGATGAGGATATTGTCGAGATATAAGACCACAAAGGAAGTGATGCATAACTAAAATATATCATCCATCATGATCATGAACATCATTGGTGCATTAGTTAAGACAAAAGGCATAACCAACCACTGAACGAGATATTTTTACCACATTTCTACTCCTAATGATTTTGTTGTTTTCATAATTCCATAAGCGATAACCAAAATCATTAACTTTGTATCCAATAAAGGTACACTTCTTGGATTTTTCCTCAAGCTTTGTTCTATTTTCTTAATCAATATGGACAAGTGCTTCACAACCAAAACTCTTCATAAATGAGAAGTTTACCTTTTTACTTGTCCATGCCTCCTTTGGAATGCCACCATCCAAGGATCTTGAAAGCCCTCTATTTATTAAGTAAATAACAATATCTACAACATTTGCCCAAAATTGTAAGGGAAACCCTGCATGCAATCTCATACTCCTTGCACGCTCTATGATGGTCATGTTAATCCTTTCTGACACACCATTTTCTTGTGTTGTTCCTGGAACTATTATACGAATCCCATGGTATGAATAGTAACTATCAAAATCCTTGCCATAGTATTGACCTTCATTATCTGATTTGAGACACTTCAACCTTTTTACTATCTCATTCTCAACCAAAGATTTCTGTTTCTTAAAAGTATAAAAAACATTAGATTTTTTCGAATGCAATAAACCCAAGTTTTCTTGGGTGCATCATCAATAAAAGTAACATAATAATGAGATCCACTAAGAGATGATACCTGAGCCAGTCCCCATGCATCTGTATGCACAAGCTCTAACTTTTCAATCTTCTTTTTCTTCCCAGCTCTAAGAAATATGATTCTCTTATGTTTTCCATAAACACAGCTCTCAAAAAAATCCAAAAAAACCTGCTTCAAATATGACAACAACTTCCTTGAATTGAGAATATGCATCCCCTTCTCACTCATGTGCCCAAGCCTATGATGCCACACTATTGTATCCACTCTTGTGGAAGCTAAAGAGATAGAAGAGTAATCATTACCAATACACAAATGCAATGTACCTACCTTCTCTCCTTTCGATATTACTAGTGATCCTTTTGTGACCTTCCACACTTTTTTCTATAAATGTAGATATACAAACTTCACTTCCCAAATGCCATGTTGAAATTATATTTATTCTCAAACCAGGAATGTGCCTTACCTCTTTCAACAACCATTGGTTTACATTATTTAACTTTAACGGTTTCTTACCCTTACCAAAAATTTTACATGGTTCATCATCACCCAAATATACCTATCCAAAATCACCTTGAACATAATCTTGAAAATATTTCCTATGGAGTGTGGCTTGAAATGAAGCCCCTGAATCTAATACCCAATAATCAATAATATTATATAATGAAAGGATCAAAGCATCTTGTAACACATCACCTGCTACATTTCGTTCTTGATTATTCTCCTATTGTCCATCTCCTTATTTATTTAGAGATGTGTTGTCTTTCTTCAGATGTCCTTTCATCCCACAATTCCAATACTCTATCTTTCCTAGTATGGATTTGGATCTATCCTTTGTAGAATTTGCATGATTGTCTGGGCTCTTTCATCTCTCCCTTTGTCTTCCCCCGTTCTCCATGGTTAACACATTACCTAATGTCTCACCTGTGCTTTTTTGTTGCATTTCCTCACTAAGGATAACACCGACAACATCATCAAATTTTAAAGTGTTTGAACTAGAGATGGAGTTACTTACGACGATGACCAAGCCATTCTATCTTTCTGTTAATGAGCACAAGATTAGAAGAGCCCTGACCTCATAATCAAATTTCACTCAGACATAACTTAATAGATTAGTAACCATATTAAATTCATTTCAATGGTCGGAAACAGACTCACCTTGTAACATCTTCATATTAAATAATCACTTCATTAGAAATACCTTGTTAGAGGCTAAGGGTTTTTTCATACAGTTTAGCCAATGCCTTCATCAGATCCTTCATGGTCTTTTCCTTTGAAATGTCGAAAGCCACCGATGCTGCCAGGCACGACCGTATCATTCCTAGTGCCTTTCTGTTAAGACCCTCCCATTCTTTGTCCTTCATAATCACCAAATTCTTTGCTTTTTTTCCCAATAGTAGGAAAATATCCTTTTGATATAGATAATCTTCCATTTGCATATTCTATAGCTGGTATTTTTGTCCGTTTACTTTCTCGACTCTAAACATTCCTTCTTCTGCCATTTCTCCCACTCGAACCCTCGTTCAAGGTTAGCTGAGGAAATTCACAACTTGGTTTGTGTTTCCCTTATTGTATTTAATTTTAAAGTGGAAAGTTTGGATGTACATGAACCACTTATAACGTCATTCGTTTTTTAACTTTCCCATGTCTACATGAATTTCATGGGCTTATGGTCCATGTGGATGTTCATTTAGTTTACAATCTGTAACCATACATCATGACTAAGTACATATTTTTTCCATATGTGTCGTACCTCCTAATTGTGTCAAAGATTTTCTAGATGTCCATAATAAGAGAGGTCTACACCAAAAATATACTTAGAGGCATCTATCTTAATGATATTGAACAACCATTATAGGTCTAGTGGAACGAGAACTAGTTCTTAACAAAGGTGACATTTTAGGTCCTTGAATAATGTTTGTTTTGCCTTGGCCCAAAAAAAGTTGGAGTGGATCCACCTTTGTTGATGTGGCACAAGGGCCATTCGATATGGGAGAACCCCAACATGAACCGATAGTAGAATTTGATGGGGCCTACAAAGATGCAAATCTCCATTACTGTGTTTGGGGATGAATAATCATGAATGGTTTGGATCTTGGTTGGGCCCACATGCACACCATACTAATCCAAGGTTTATCCCATATATTTAATTCTAGACATGATAAATAGTCACTCCTCCAACTTGGCATATAAATTGTATTACCACAAGGTGTTAAACACTTGTTGAATGGGATTCGGGCTTTCTTCCTACTTTTTACTGATGATGAGGATATTGTCGAGATATAAGACCACAAAGGAAGTGATGCATACCTAAAAGATATCATTCATCATGATCATGAACATCATTGGTGCATTAGTTAAGACAAAAGGCATAACCAACCACTCAACGAGATATTTTTACATGCAAAACTTGTCTTCCACTAATTTGTTTACTCGATAAGCACCCAGTGATAGCGTAAAGTCAAATTAGTCCTACTAAAAATACTTGTCTCCCTTGAGATAATCAAGAAGACCATCAATCCAAGGTATGGTGTACCAGTCTTTGACTATTCTTTTGTTCATTGTAGTATAAGGAATAAAGAGTAGTCGTATCCCATCCTTCTTATGAATTAGCACAATCAATATATGAGAACTGGGTGAGGAGGTTGCTCAAATAGAGTCCCTTTTTTATTATCTCTTGAATCTAGCATTTGATACCCTCTTTCTATAAAAGGGAGCATCTTTATACCACACCATTATGTAGGGGGTACCTAATATCAAAGAAATTGTATGATTTACTTGATAGTGTAGAGGTACCATTATAAGTGATGTGAAAATATCTCTATATTCTTCTACCAACTTGTTTGCTTGCTTTTGTTATGTAGAGATACCCCTTTCAAAGGCATTGAATATCACAATGATCTTAGTATTCACCTTCCAACCAAATCACAAAGATGGAAAATCACCCTGTCTAAAAGGTTACCTTCCTACATTGCTTAGCTATTGTTAGCACCCAAATTGACCCTAAGGTTATGGAAAGGTCTCTTGAGGTAACCCGCAGAACCACTTTAGGAGAGGTAAGCTGGCTTCTTACTCCCTAGAGAGGGATCTCTCACAAATTGATTAAACAAGGCTAGATATGGGTAAAAACTGTGATTAAATTGTTGTTGGTTGAAAGCAAATGGACACACATTGGGCAGTGGAGTCAAAACAAACAAATTGAGATTATCATGACAAATGCTTTGCAAATAAACCCACGCAGAGGCAAGATAGCTACCTGCTCACAGTCAAAGAGCTTTTGTTTGGTGATTAAGAAGAATAGATGAACAATCCATTAATATAGAGCATATAACAATGAATTCTATATAACCTTTAGCAGAGAATAGCCGTGGATGCTTGAAATGAAAGGAACAGAGCATAACATCTATGAATTCTATCCCAGTACAACACTTATCCAAGCATGAAAAAGCATGACAAAATGAATTAAACAATGAAGGAAAACATTCACATAAGAAGAGAAGTAAACAGACTGTGAGACCAATAACACATGAATCTCAGATAGAAAAACTTGCTCAGCCTTGCCATATTTTATTAAACAGTATCAAAATGCTCAACACAGAGAAAACTCATAGGTTCCAAAAGTTTCAACCCTTTTTCATTCTACTACATTGCTTTTATAGCTCGTCTTATCCCTTAGGCTCGACTCAGTCTCAACAGAAAATGGTTACATTACGAGTGACACCTACTCCAGACAGGAAGGCCTCTCCCGAGACTTAGTTACAAAAATAACAGAGATGGTAAAAAACCAGGCTTAATTTTCCTTTTTACAAATTTACTGGGCGTTTGCACTATGGCAACAGACTCTTAGCAAAATTGAATAAGATGCCTTCGTAACTATTTCCTCCAACTGGCAACCTTCACGATCTTCGAATCGTTTATGCATGTAGCTTCAGCTTAGCTTTTCCATATTTCTCAATGAGCTTCCATTGCTTGGTGGTTGGCAAATCTGACGTGGCTAACTCCTTGAGCAACACCCTCATCTTTGTATTGTCTTTATAAGAATAATTCTGGAGGTGTGCACCTGCTTCTCTAAACATCACACACAGCTCGAAGTCTTTGGTTAACTTGTCTACCACTGTCTAGCCAAACAACAACTGGTCCATGCCTACAAAATCTGTATAGTCTAGCTTACACCCTATCAATTTGTTTTGATATTCCTCTTGGGTGATCATAGTGCCATTTTCTTCCCAGAAAAGAGGCAACCCTTTCTTAATTAAGGGATCAAACATATCCCTGAGACCTTTCATCTGCTGTGCCATAATATCAATTCCAGACTCAACAGCCTTCACCTGTTGATGCTTAAGCATCACTTTCTTCGCCCATATGATGATGGACACCCTGTCTTTTATGCCAATCATATTAGTCTCCTCCTGAGATAGGTCATTTAGGAAATTAAAAGCATTCTCAGCATGCTCTGCAGGCTTCTTGTTTAATTTCTCATTAGCAGTTGCAAAACCCTGCTTTGCGAGTTTTATTACCTCTTCTTTGTCTAAGACAAAATCGAGGAAGGGTCTCAATTTGTTTGCCTCGGTGATGATGCTGTCCCAAATCACTTGCTTGGCCTCTTGGAGTGAATTCTGGCCTGTAGCCTTCTTTGTCAATTCATCACATTCAACCTTCATTCCCTGGTACTTGGTTTCCCAAGCCTCCTTGTCTTTTTCTGCATTGGTCAACAAAGTCTTCAGATTTGCATTCTGCTTCTTCAACCTGGTTACCTCCATGTCCTCCAAACTAGCTTGGGCTATGGCTCCTACAAGGGAGAAATCCCCAACCTCTATGGAAGGTGTTTCCATAGTATCCATTTCTTGATTCTTATCCTTCTCTTTCTCCTTCAACTTATTCTCAAGCTCCTCAACTTGGGCCTTCAAGAGCTTCTCACTTGCTACCATAATGGACAGATCTATCTGCCATTTCTTTTCCTTCTCTTCAAAGCTCAACAACCTAGCTTCACAGTCTATCAACTTCCCTTGGAGTTTTTCCCTCTCTTCTTCCAGCTCAGCCAGCTCAGATGCATCTACCAATTTAGTGGTGGGAAGTTTCAACTTCGACTTCATTTGCTGGATGGTCTTGTCCTTCTCATCCAACAACTTCTGTATGCTGGCTCTTTTGTCTTCTTAAATCTCATTGGCTAACAATGCAGTTTGGTGCTTTTTTACTTGTGCTTTTAGGGACTTATTTTCTATCTTTTCTATTCTCAGCTGATTCTGGACTTTGTATTTATTGGCCTGCACCTTAGATAGATCCAAGGCAACCTTCAACAATTTATTCTAAATGACCTTGCCAGTTTCTTTATGTAAATTGATCACATCTGGCATAGGGATGTCCTCCAGATTTACTTTCAGCTCAGTGGCCTTATTCTTGGTGGCCAAAGCAAGACTTAGGGTGTTATGGGTCAAGCTCTTGCTTTCCATCAAGGAAACATCTTTCTTTGACATTTTTCTCACATTTTCATATAACTTAGCCTCCTCTAAGACTGTATCTAGACTCTCCTCACATTCTTGTAGTAACTCAGCCCTGCTTTTGCTGGGTGATGTAAGTTTAGTGGGGGTCTGATTAAACACGTACTCTTTAACTTCAAAATATGGTACTAGAAATTTCACTTGTTTCTTCTTAATTAGCAATAATAGAAATTCACACTTGATAATCACATTATAATATATATTTAATATATTAATATAACATTATAATTAATATATACTATATTGTATGTTGATATATAATATACTAATACATAATATATAGTTAAAATATTAATATATTATAAAATATGTAATATTAACTTAAAAAAAATAAAATAAGAATAATAAAATAAATTTAATAAATTTTAAAAAAAATTGTAAAGTTTTCAAAAAAATTGTAAAGTTTTCAAAAAAAGGGGAAATAAATAATCATAGAAAAAAGGAAAAAGGAATAACGACATTGAAATCGCACATCTTCTCTCCATAGATACTGCATAGCACTTGGAATACTTAGTTTTCTATTCATCCACTTCTTTGTGCTCAAATAAACTAGTGGAAGCACATAGGTTTGACTAAGAGAGGAAGAAAGCAGTCTCATTGGAGAACCCTAAACCCCAAGATCAGCTTTGTATTCCCAAAATCGGAATCAAATAAACCCTCAATCGCTGGGACAAAATCATTTTTCAGTGTCGACGGTAGCTTGTTCCTGGTCTTCATCCCTTATAATAGAGCTTTGTGACCATATTACAAAGACCATTGGCATCCAAAATATCAGAAGATATTCAGACTATTTCCTTGTTCGTCTTCAATATCGGTGATCTCCATAAACCCTAGTCCCATTCCCATTTAGTGTTGTATTACATTGCAGATCTAAGGTACGCTCTCTTATCATAAAAGTTTTTTAATGTTATTTACAACACATCATAATGCTGGAAACATCACAGAAATCCAACTATTATCATAAAGTTGGAATGATGAATACCCATCCCAGCCGCGTCTTAAATAGAGCTAGAAAAATCCTAGATGAGGGCAAGGATGGTTATGTCCCTCATAACATGAGAAAGTTCCCTTACTCTTCATTTTTTCCAGGAAATGCTGGTCTGATTTTTCCTCAAGTTCGATCATCATCTAACAATGGACCTGGTACCATTGAGAAGCATGGTAGGGGCCTTAGGTCAGATGTTAAACACAATTGTATTATGGTCGGAATGGATTTTACTTTATATTATACCCTCTGATTATGATTAATTAGACAACACATTATAGAGGGTGAAGACGTGAAGTTGATTCAGAAATGGCCTAATTAGTTTATCTTGTCAGCAGTGTCTATCCCTTATGTAGATATGCTTTTCTTTTTGGTTACAATGATATAATCTTCCATGTATTCTAACTTAGTCTAAATCTTCCTTTATAATGTGTGAACATTGTCAAATGAAATTTCATTTTACTGTGTACTATTTAACTGCAATAAACATACATATATAAAGTTTTGATATGTTGGGCACCAGGAAAGGTTTATTACTATTTTAAATGAAACAATTGTGAGGCTTGAACAATATACATATAGGTTCAGATAGGCTGATTCCCAAAAAAGAGCAGAGGAACACAAGTCTATCCTTTCAAAAATTTTACTTGCTAGTTCAAACTTGCTTTCACTGACAATATGCAAACTAGCTAGCTTGTTGTGAGCTAAGAGCCAAAATAAAGTATTCATTTTTGGGATTGAATTTTTGTCCCAACTCCTTTTCCAATTGTGTGTGTGAAACCTAGTGCCGTCTGCTTTCTTCCACATCTACATGTATGCTTCTCCAACTGTATACTCTCCCTTAGGTCTCCATGTTCTGGAGTCTCTTGTATTTTATTTTTTGAATTGGGGCACATGCTATTAGGCTTCTATGATGTATTGGCTCATTCGATAATTGAAAGGAAGAACGCTAGACAGAGGGATCTACAATTGTGGTGATATTCTTTATATTTAGTCGGCCTTTGATTTTGTTAACTCTTTCATTTGTCACTCCAGTAGGGTGAATCCTATGTACCCATATATTCTCTGAGGTTTCTCCTTTTGGCATCCAGAACAAGGAATTTTTAATTAAGGGGAGATCCTGAATTTTATGGCTTTCCATGAGTGGGAACTCGAAGGGAATGATTGCTAGTAGCCTGCAATTCCTTTTCTATGTACCGGATTGCAACATTTTCATATTATAATTTCTTTCTACCATGAGCTCCCTTGTTGTGAGCATCGCATCCATAGATGCTTGGCCCCTACTGCTTGATTTACAGTTGAGCATATGATATGTATTATTAGTAGCTTCAATTTAACCACATGTATTGAGGAATAGTATAAGATTTGAAGTTGGTGCATGTAGAGCATCATAGTTACTAGATGCAATACTCATAGTATGAGTATGTTATGTGTAGACTAATGTTTTTGGAAATCAACTCTATTGAGCAATAATGATAATGTTTTCAGCTCACCTTTTACTTCTTGCTAACTTCATGCACTCCATTTGATTAACATGTGCCGCTTATTATCTAATATAATATATGGTCTAGAGATTAAGAGCTAAAACTATGGTGATCCTATTAATTACAGATCCTTATAAATCTTGTTTTTTCTCTTTGTATTTGTTCTGTTTTCCGAGGCCAAGGTCAGTGCTTATAGAATTTTGAGTTCTCAAGGATGCCTCTGCGAAAGCAAATGCTTTGCATTTGCAAAATTTGCATGCTAGTTTTGAATTCATACTGCATTAACAAACATCTGAACTTATGTCTCCTGATAGTTAAAGTCATGGTTTCACAAATCTTTGGATTGACTATAATCATTCTCTAGATATAAAATTAAGGCTTCTATGATGGTCTATTTTCGTCTATTACTAAATTATATTATTATATAATATGGACTTCTGAAATGCCATACACAAGAGTACCAAGGGGCATTTTGTAAGCATCATCTAATATGTCTCCCTTGCATAGGATACCAATAATAATATAGTAGGTAGAAGGTGTAACAACCCCCATATATGAATATATGGAAGTTTCAATATAACATAAAATAAGTAATATAATTAAAAAAATAAAAATAAAGAATATAGAGTAGTAACGGAAAGTGAAATTTCATTATAGAAAAAAAAAAATTTAAACAAGAGAGGAAGAAAAGTGGGAGAAGGGGGAAATAAAATGCGGGGGAGAAGAGCTAATATAGTGAGATATCAGAGGAGTAAGGAGTTGGGGAGGTTCTATCCTCATCCCTGAATAATGCACTATCAACGGGGAAATGGCTGACACGCATGGGATGCCATGGAAAAACAATATTGAAGAATAAAAGGTAGCATATATAGCAGTGGATCCGACAACAAATCCATGAACTTACTTGTCCTCTCGACCCCCCACCCTCCAGGTGATCGACCAACATCTTCGAGGCCAGTGATACATTGCTAGGGCTGACCTTTGCTTCTGGTCGGGTAAAATCCTATGGGGAACAGGTTGTGGTATTTACTTTGCCTTTGTTGGTGATGTCTCAAGAGCTGTAAAATCTGTAATTTCGGGCGGGCTTCAGAGATAAAATCCCTTTTATATTATTTATAACCCGCTTTTTGGGGTTATTTCCAAGGGTCTTAGGAATCTTCTACCGCTTTAGGATATGGGCCTAAAAAGAAAGGTGGCCTGAAAGGATGGTAAATTCTAAAGTGGAAACCTTAGGTTCCGAAAGGCCTCCTAACGAGAGCATACGTTCTCATTCACACCCTGAAAGACGATCTAGCTAGAATTAAGTTCATGGCTTTTCAAGCATCCAAAGGGAAATAAATCCATAGTGGGTAAAGGTTGCCCATCCTCTATGGTATTTATCAATCTATATAAATCGTATACTTCCCTTTTTGGGAGGTAAATATTGATATAAGGGTAATTAATTTAGTACTCTTTTTTATAAATAAGGGGTATATATAGTCTTTTTACTTATTTTATGAATTATTCGACAAAATGAAGGAAAGTAGTAATTTACATTAATGAGAGACTTCGTCGATACCTGCGGGTTAAAGGAAGCTCAATTGCAGGTGCTCGATCCAAGTGTTGATGCCGGATTTTGATGCCAAGAGTAAATCCAGGTAGGTTTTGTGTTTCCAGTAAGCTTATCCAACTGTTCAAAACGCCTTCAAGACGCTGCTGAGTATAGAGAAAGGAAAAAGAATCATACTATTTCAGTAGGAAATAAGTTTTCATCCCACAAGAACAATTTGGTTAATGGCCTTTTGTTTCAGTTGGCGACAGGCCTTTTCACTTCTCAGGCTTCGACTCTTCTTGCTAAGAGAAAGGGGCATTTTGCATTTGCTTGGGAGTTGGGAGAGAAGGAGCAGAAGGAGGCTGTCAGCAAGAGAAAGAAAGGAATCAAGCACTGGCTCGAAGAGCTACCAGGCATCCAGGTAAGTAGGTTCCCCTCTGTGATCCCAGCTATTGTTTTATAATTTTTTTTTTTAAATTTGTTTTGTAGGTTTTCTTCAGGTTTGTTGATTTGCTGATCTTCTGGTTTTTTTGGTGCTACATCTGGTATCAGAGCTCAGGCTCAAACCCTAGGGCCTCAAGGCCTCTTAATGTTTTACAAATTGGTTGAGACGCAACAGCTTGCTTGTAATCAGTCATGTATTTTTGTTGTATTTTTTTATTGGTCTGGACATCGAAAGAGAAAAGGAGAGCAATCTAAATGGGATTAGAGAGTTTAGACATAGATCCATCCTTCATCGTCCCTCCAGAGTACCGCCCACAGACGAAACACTGCCACTTCACTGGCGATCAAATCCCTCTAATAGATCTCTCTCCTCTCAATTCCACATGGACTCCTACAATCTTGGACTCCCTTGTTACCCAAATACGCGCAACTTGCAGGGACTGGGGATTCTTTCAAGTCATCAACCATGGAGTCTCTCCCCACCTCCTCGACACACTCCACTCCGAAGCAGCCAAATTCTTATCCCTTCCCATGCAAGAAAAGTCCAAAGTGAAGAGAAACTTTGATAATCCATTCGGCTACTACGACACATAACTCACAAAGAATGTCAGGGACTGGAAAGAGGTCTTCGATTTCACATGCACTGGAATAGTTCATCTTCCTTAAAGTTCTGATCCCGAGTCCCACGAGACACTAGCAATGGTGAATCAATGGCTGAAAAACCCACCTCGCCTAAGGGAGGCCTGTGAAAAATACGCAGAGGCCGTGGAGAAGTTGACTTTCAGATTGCTGGAATTCATATCTCGGAGCTTGGGGTTGCCGGCTGAGTATTTCAATACAAAGTTTGAGGACCACACTTCGTTTCTAAGATTGAATCATTATCCGCCATGCCCTGTGCCCAAGATGGCTCTCGGGGTTAGTCGACACAAGAACGTGGGGGCTCTCACTGTTCTGGCTCAGGATGAGGTTGGAGGACTGCAAGTCAGGAAAAAATATGTTGAATGCTTCAGTCGATCCATTACCTTGCAAATGGGAAGCTGAACTTCTATTAGGCTGAAAAAAAAATCAGATAGTAAGATCCTGTGCTTCAGCTTATAAAAGAAGCATTTTTCAGACATGGGGAAACAAACACTTTACAGTCATGTGTGAAGGAAATAACATTCTGCGCTACAGAAATCCAGGTAGACTTGCAAGATTTTTCCCAGAATAAGTTGAAGGAATTGGAAGATGAGCTTGTTCTCAAGCTCAGATCTGCCATAAAACAAGCAGGGGTATCTGATGATGAGTACTCATTGACAGTGGATCTTATAAGGCTTTACCAACTGCAGTTATTGAAGTTTGTGTCAAGTGAAACTCTGTTCTCATACATGCTTGGTCTTATAAAAGATTTCAGCAATTTGGATGATGAGGTGATCCGTCTTGTTCTTTTGAACATGTTTCTGCACATTTCTTGGAGTTTAATATCAATCGATGGCGAAAATCCTTCTGAAGCAGCTACAGTATCATTGTTATCAAAACGTGATAATCTAATGAATCAGCTAGAATATTTTGCAGATAGTGTCCTTGAAAGCTGGGAACAAGGAACTGCAAGAATTATGCTCTGTTGTACAATATGTACTATATTATCCGATGTATGGAGTTTGTTTAGTGAAGTCAAGTTGTGCTCAACCAAGCTTCAAAATCTAGGGTTCTTTCCAAGTGAGAACATGTTGAAAAAAAATTCTGGAAAGTTTGTGATTACCGCCTTAATGTTGCTGATAATGAGGAAGAGGATATGAATGAGGAAGTTGATGAGACAACTCAGAAGGATGTTGTGATATGTGCTGCGAAAAAATTGGTTGCACATGACATGGTCCCTAGTGTAAACACTGAAACCTACTAAATTATTTCACTCTTTCCTGTTGCTTAATGATCTGAAATAAGTAGCACTCTTTCCTGTTGCGTAAGGATCTGAAATAAGTAGCAGGGAGAAAGTCACAAGTGCTTTCATTATACAGATATTTCTACATTGAGTAAAAACTATCTTCTGCAAAATTTTTTACTCTTTTCATTTCCATTTCAAGCATGCTATTTTGTAAAACTTGAAATCAAGTACAAAGAAAATGTTCATTGTGTATTTTCTTGCATTTGAAAGGGATGAAAGTCATTCTAAACATGATCAGTTGTTTCTTCTTTTTCATTCTTCACTCCCCCTTCCATCCTTCCTGGTTGAACTATTATCTACACGAAGGGAAAATGCAACATTGCAATCAATTTCTATTTCCGGAAAGGTATAACTGAATAGTCAATTATGCTTGATGACAGATATATCTGCCACTTGAAAATCTTTTGGGACTTTTGCTTTATGCATCTCTTCTGCTCTTCATGACTACATTATATTCATTTTTTCATGCTATCCCTATCTTCAAGAATTAGCAACAATTTTCCTAGGTTTTTCTGTGCATCTTAAGGTCTCTATTTCATATATTTGATCCATTTTATTGGACCATTGGTTTTTGGGCCTTTATTTCTTTATTATTATTATTTTTTAAAACTTGTTGGAGGTCATATTAAGGAGTTTGGGAACCATGTTGCCTGAGAGTGTCATAGGATTCCATTTGGCTAAATTAATATGTAGCATTTTCATGGTCAACTATCCCTCTGTTGTATTATGCTTTTTGGTCTCCTTAAAGATGTGAAGGTCCTATTGATCATTACAATTATGAATAAGGTTTCCAACTATCCAATATGTTTGAATCTTCTTTTGGCCCTTTCTCTATTTGAATGCAATTTAAAAACTAGGTTATGGCCATTACATAGAAAATGAAGAATTGTGTTAGCAAGTTATAAGTTGTCTGCTTTTAATTTAGGCCTATAATGTTGGACGAGCAATATCTAATGAGGCTTTTATAAAAACAATAGACTGCAAATCTACCACCACAAGCAGTAGCCGAGATGAAAATTGGGCTGACTAATTACCAAATGCCCATAAGTCTCAAGTGTCAAAGTAGAAAGTATTAACAACAAAAAAAGCACAAGTTCACAAAAATACCCAAATAAGCCTCTAAACGCATAAACACATAGACATCAAGCTATAACATATAGGAACCTAACATCGTGTGGTGGATCACCTCGGTCATTGGGGGTTGGCCCCCAACCACTGCCAACAGGATTTTAAACTCCACAGGTATTGGCCCCTAGCCATCATTGCCTGGCTCAAGGGGCTTCATGGTCTCCATGTTAGAGTTATTTTGCTGTAATGGTTATATACTAATGTAGAATTTTGTACTAGTCACTTATCTCTCTTTATAGGCTAAGGCAGGCCCCAAAGGCCCAATTCTTAATTTTTAATATACTTTTGTACCTAGGTGGAGAGAAGAACAATATTTTTGAGTTGGGATCAGCTTCTACATCTGCAGTTTGGATGCTGAAATTTTAACAAACATTGACAGTCAATGGAAGGACTAAGTGGTTGGAGACTTGACATGCTCTTCCTCAACAATGCAAGTTTCATGTCATGCAGTAAGCATGGCCTCTCACTTTGTAGCAGCTTCAAAAGTAGTTTTCTGGAGTTCTTTTGAGAGAGTCATGTGATGTATACAAGGGGCATCAATATGTGAAATTGTGGACAACAAACTAGAGGATTTCCATCAGATTGATTTCTGCTGAAAACATATTCAATTGATGACTCGCAGCAGAACTCAGAGGCAGGTTTCAGACATAATCTGACATGTTTCATCTAGATAAGTTAGTCTTTTGGAATAATCTGTTTGCAGCTGCACTCTTCAGTGGGTTTTGAACTCAGGTTGAACTCAGGTCTCCACGATAATACAAGCCCGATCACATCGCTGCTTTCCCACAGACCACACACCCGTTAATAGAAGCCCCATTTATTACGTTTAATTCTCATGAAAAGTATAATATTTGTATATGCCAAACTGTTTTTTATTTCCTCTGTTTTCATGATAATATTATCTCTTTACTCAGGTTTCCCTAGTGGAGTTGTCTAGAATTTCACCATATTTACCATCTTTAGTTGTCTAGATATGTGACCTTCATTCGTAGTTCTAGCTGGTACACCATAAATCAACAAGTTTAAAGAGCATTTATGCATTTCGCCATGGAAAGTGTGAGGAAAATGATGAGAAATAGAGAAGTGAAATGGTACCTGGATACATCTGGGATATTCTGGTTGGTTTGCAGTAGTTTTTGTTTATACAGATAGCAGAAATTACCGGTGTTTCAGCAGTTTGGCCAGATTGGGGTCATGCATCAGAAAATCCTGAGTTTCCTGATGCATTAACTGCTAGGGGTATAGTATTTATTGGACCCCCTGCAGCACCCATGGCAGCATTAGGGGATAAATTGGATCCTCACTAATTGCACAAGCAGCGGGTGTGCCAACCCTTCCATGGAGTGGCTCTAATGTGAGTGACATACATTATATCTGCGCTGACATTTTTATTGTTCATTTGGATCCTAGGAACTTGACTGTTAAAGCGAAAAAACAAATTAGTTTGAGAAATAATCCATATAAGTACTTTGTCTCATATTACTAGGGTTAAAATTCTCTACAAATATGCAGGTAAAGATTTCACCTGAAAGTTGTTCAGATTCTATACCTGAAGGAATTTACAAAGCAGCACGTGTCTACACAACCGAGGAAGCAATTATGAGTTGCCAGACAGTTGGCTATCCTGCTATGATAAAAGCATCTTGGGGAGGTGGTGGCAAAGGAATTTAAAGGTATGTGATCATTCACTAGGTGTTACTTTGTTGCTGAAGATGGCTGAGGCCTTGGCTATGTCTTTTTGGTATTGCTAGGAGCTTTCAAGGTTGCTTCCTCATTTAAATGTTCTAATTAATCCAGGCTTTACAATTTCACCACTATTATGAGATTTGTATGGTAGGTTTACTTCATAATCTCTCATAATAGATCCATTGATACCAGTTCTAAAACTCTACTAATTCTGCTTGAACAAGCAGTTCATTCTTGGAACAAAAATTTAAATAGATCAAGTAAAGAAAGGAAATGTAATTTAACTGTGAAAAAACCAATACAAATATGGATCTCAATGTGCTTCCTATAGTTTTATGTGGAAACTATATACTGAAATCCGGGGAAAATATTTATGCCCACAATAGGTAGCCCCAATGACGAGTAACCCAAGCACAGACTGCAGTGATGATGAGAAAGTACAGAAATAGGACAACGCAATCTGAATTAATCCTCCAGGAAGTTTCATCAACCCAGAGATACCCACACACATGCCCACAATAGGTAGCCCCAATGACAAGTAACCCAAGCACAGACTGCAGTGATGATGAGAAAGTACAGAAATAGGACAACGCAATCTGAATTAATCCTCCAGGAAGTTTCATCAACCCAGAGATACCCACACACATGGTCATGACTTTTACTTCAAAGACTTATGTGACAATGCTTAGCTGGCACTGCTATGGTTAGAATTCACAAGGCCTGTGACAATTTATAAGATATGTGTTGGGTGTTCTAGGCATCTCTTCCCCCACTTTGAAGAATGGTTGTCCTAGATGCTAGATGCTGAAATATGCTCTCAATTTCCTTAGCCTGATATATAATAAGAATAATTACCATATTTGTCAAGAAAAATATCGATAACATCCCTCATCTTCAGCCAAGAGGGATATAACTCTTAGCTCCAGAAGATTAGAAGTTCATAAGATGTTTTGTGGCAGCTATCTACAATATGGCATGTTCTACTAGCAATCAATTGTATCAAAATGTTCATCAATTTACCCATGTCTATTTATATCGCAAGCATCAAATTGTATGCCCATTATAGTCATGATGGGCTAATCCCTCATGTAGTTAGTTGCATAGTTGCTTGGACTTCCATCTACAAAGTCGCATGCACATTTTCTCGAGAGAGTTGAAAGGCACATAAGTTTACCTGCATAGAATAATTACTGATTCAACAATCCTTTAAAGGAACCGTGGTAGAGGTATTGCCAAAGCTTTGAATGTCTGTTAAAAACTCCCACTCATTCATCTTTTTGACTCCAAAGGCTGGCTTATGTCATTCTTTGCCCCCTACAATTGAAGTATTTTGAATTCAAACTAGTTGTCTCATTTGCATTTTATAAGGATTAATGTTTCAGATTGGCCCCTTCCTTATATCTATTCTAGGTCCTTGCCTCTTATAGGTTGTGTTGGGATTTTGCGAAGATTCCAGTCATATCATAGAGCTATATAATCTTACCTATCTGCAGTACATTAACTGGTTTGAACTTTGCATGTATAGAATCCTGTTCTAACTCATTGCAGTTCTTTCAAATTGTATGCATGTCTAAGATTGCATGCTTTAGATCTACTGAACTAATTTCCTAAAGTTTATCTTAAGCACAAAGACATCTACTGATGTGGCGATGTTCATGTGGCTTTGTTGATGTGTCAGTGCTGGCAACCAGAATATAAAATGGGCATTAACTTATAAATTAACTTATAACAATTGCATCATTTGGGCTATAAAGAAGATTTCCTCATGTGTTCAGCCTTGCTATGGCCTAGCCTTTTTCTAATAGCTTTATGGAAAAAATCTGGAAAGTGTAATTGCAGAGCATATTACTTTATAAAAGTGTAATTGCAGAGCATCTTAATGTTAGTTTTGTACCTAGGGAAGTGTTCCCCTAGTGACTACTTGCCTAAGTCACTTAGAAAAGGGAAAAGTGACCCTCACATTAAAAACACTTTAATGAGACTTTATATTAATAGAGTCACTTTTTGCTAAAGTTAAGTGGGTGAGTAAATGTTTATTTAAGTGAATTAAATAAAGTGATATATTTTTACTCTCATCAAATCTAGACCATTGGATTGGATCATTGTCCACCGTTGGATTAGAACCCACTTAGGGTTAGACAAAAAGAGGAGGGAGGCTCATTTCACTTTCACTTTTTTGAGTTTTGAGAAAGTGAGAAAGATAGCAGAGAGAGAGAGAGCTAGGGCACGATTTCCAAGGGAGAGTTCATGCTCAGAAATTGAGGAGACAGCTTGAGCATTTCTTTTGCTTCAGCACGCAAACCGAGGCAGCAGTGTTTACAGTTTGGCACAGTTATCGAGGCTTCCATTAAATGCTGAGAAGTGGCACGGTATTCAAGGCAACCGTACAGCAGAGAAGTGACCCGAATTTCTAGAGACTGTACAGTTGATATTTTAGCACAGAAACCAAGAATCCGTACTACAACATTAAATGTTGTCCGTACAACACAGATTTCGAGGAGCACTTTCTGGGCACAGGTTTCTATAATTTCAGGCACAGTTTTCAAGGTCCGTACAATCCGTACGGACTGTACTTGTTGCACAGAAATCGAGGCAGTATTTTCCAGCACTGAAATCGAGATTGGGCACAGAGTTCGAGGTGTTTGATTTGGCACAGATCTCGAGACTGCAGATTGCACAGTTTTCGAGGAAGCCTCTGGGTGTAAATTTCTATGGTGGAGATAAGTAATTTTTACTGTAAAAATTTTTGTACTGTACATTGCTGAAGAAATATAAACTCTCTCTCTCTATCTGGTTTTCCCCGTGGGGGTTTTTCCAGGGCTTGATTTTGGCCAAAAATCTCTGAGTCTATTCTTTTCATGTGTGACTGTTAAATGTGTTTTTCAGCCTGTTATAGCATTCTATTGTGTGTTTGATTGTTACAGAAAAATTTAATAAGTAATCTACAGCCTATGCATAACCGGCTGTAGGTGAAAACCACAAATTGTTAACACAAACCAACAGATAATAAAGTGCAGAGAATTTCTACATGGTATCAGAGCAAAGGGGGCAGAAAACAGTGATTGTTTGCTGACACACATAATTTCCAGATCTCAGAAAATTCAATATTTTTATCTTCTGTTAGTGGGCAGCGTTCTATTGGGGTGGTGTTCAGATGGCTACAGGTTTGAGGATTGAAGATAGGTTGAATGGAACAGAAAACTTTGTGCCTTGGAAGGCCAGAATTCTGTTGATTTTGGAGGAGATTCAGCTATGGGTGGAGGTGGTGAGGAACACTACTACCAATCCCATTGCCATTCCAGATGGCACAGATGCTACAGCTCTTTCAACCTTCAACAAGAAAGACTGTAAGGCTAGGAGGATCATCCTTGATGCAGTAAAAGACCACATAATCTCTCACATTTCCGGGAAGACCAAGGCACATGAGATGTGGAGTGCCTTGACCAGCTTGTATGAGAGTTCCAATGAGAACAAGAAGATGGTTCTCAAGGAGAAACTCAAGAGTATCAAGATGAATGGAGGAGAGGGAGTCACAGCTTACCTCACTAGGATTTCTGCAGTTCGGGATGAACTGGCAGCGGTTGGTGAAGTAGTATCTCCTACTGAGCTAGTACGCACAGCAGTGAATGGGGCTTCAAAGTACTGGAGTGCATTTGTGCAGGCCATAGTGGGCAGAGAGAACCTACCATCTTGGGAGAGGCTGTGGGATGACTTTGTGCAGGAGGAGACCAGGAGGGGTCTTGTATAGGGCAGTTCATCAGGTGGTGTGGCAGATGAGGAGAACGTGGCACTGACAGCCAAGGGTAAGAAGAAGAAGGGTCCCAAGAAGAATGGGGCCAAGGGGCAGCAGCAGTAGCAGCATCCACAGGGTGGACAAAAGAAGGACTTGAGTAAAATCAAGTGCTATTGTTGTCAGGTGTTTGGGCACTATGCATCACAGTGTCCAAGCAAGAAGAAGAAGGGCAAGGGACAGCAGACTGCAGCCTCAGCAGAGGTTGATGAGTTTGGTGACAGGTTTCAGAGGGAGTTTTCCCTATATGCTGGACAGATTGAGAGAGAGAGAGTCTCCTTAGCCACCAGCACAGACATGAATGTGGAGAGTGAGCACTCATTGTTGACAGGGCATTAGACAGGTCCATCCACCACTGGTACGTGGTACATTGACAGCGGAGCCTCGGTACACATGACAGGTACTCGAGAGTTGTTCTCCGAGCTATCACGGACAGCTAGAGAGGTGGAGGTGGTACTTGGTGACAACACTATTGTTAGAGCAGTGGGTCAAGGGACCATTACATTTGAGAGGGAGTCCATGAGTCCCATGACTTTGAGGGATGTGTTGTACGTCCTTGGGCTGAAAAAGAACCTTGTTTCAGTTTCCACTATTGAGGACAGGGGTCTTGGGGTGTGTTTCTCAGATGGGAGAGTGCAGGTGTTTCCCAAGACCACAGGTGTATCTACCCCCATGGATATTGGAGTTAGATGTGGACGACTGTACAAGTTATTGTTTCAGCCACAACATGCTCTAGCACACAGCAGCAGCAGCAACAGTGAGCTATGTGAGTTATGGCACAGGAGGATGGCCCATTTACATCACCCCGCTCTGAGATTGTTGAGGAGCATGGTTACAGGTTTACCTGAGTTCGACACTGAGCAGAGTGATGTGTGCAGAGGGTGTGCTTTGGGAAAGTACACCAAGACTGCTTTTCCTAGCAGTGACACGAGAGCAACAGGAGTGCTTGACCTGATTCATTCTGACATATGCGGTTCTATGTCCTCAGTATCTCTGACTGGCCATGAGTACTATATCAGCTTCATTGATGACTACTCCAGGAAGACCTGGATCTACTTCTTGAGGAGCAAGAAGTCCTCACTTGTATTGAGTGTCTTCCAAGGGTTCAAAGCCCTTGTGGAGAAGCAGACGGGGAGGAAGATCAGGATGTTGAGATCAGATAATGGGGGTGAGTATACCTCCAAGGAGTTCAATGCTTTCTGCAGGCAGGAGGGTATACAGCGACAGTTGACAGTTCCCTACACTCCTGAGCAGAATGGAGTAGCAGAGAGAAAGAACAGGTCGATCGTTGGAGCAGCGAGAGCCATGCTTCATGATCAGGGGTTGCTGTTCTTTCTATGGGAAGAGGCTTGCAACACTGCAGTGTATCTGCAGAACAAGAGTCCCCACCGTGCTTTGGGGAGGATGACTCCAGAGGAGATGTATTCAGGCAAGAAGCCTGAGGTGAGCCATTTTCGGATATTTGGCTCTCTGACTTACTCTCACGTCCCTTCTGAGAAGAGGACGAAGTTCGAGCCCACTGTAGAGAGAGGTATCTTTGTGGGTTACGATGAGACTTCGAAGGCATATCGACTTTACATTCCTAGCCAGAGGAGAGTTGTAGTTAGGCGGGAGGTGAAGTTTGATGAGGAGAGGGCCTTTAGGAAGTCGAGAGAGATGGAGCAGGGGGAGCCACCAGCTCCCACACCTCAGTTGAGTCAGGCTTCTTCCATACAAGTTTCAGGTCCGCAGGTTTCTGGGGTGACTGGATCACAGGGTACAGGCACATCTTCTACAGGATCAGTGGTTCAGATTACAGGTACTTCAGGGACAGGTTCAGGGATTGGCACAGGTTCAGGATCACAGGTTTCAGGCTCACAGATTGTAGGGTCCTCAGGGACTAGTTCATCAGCTACAGGTCCTCGGGGTGTTAGACCTCATGCTTTTGGCACTTCCTCAGATGAGGATACACCAGTTTGGGAGGAGCCTTCAATGAAGAAGAAGCCTATAAGTGGCTTCAGGACACCTTGAAGGAATCATAAGCATTTGGTAGACCTTAGGAGCCGATTAGGACGATTGTTGAGCCAGACAGATATGGGATGGCCCTTGTTGCGAGTCTTCGTGACTCTGCGCTTTCTACATTTGAGGAGGCTTCTCAGCATCAGGTATGGAGAGATGCCATGATGGAAGAGTACCATTCCATGACGAAGAATGATGCTTGGGAGATTGTGCCGAGACCTGAGGGGAAGTCAGTTGTGACTTCCAAGTGGCTTTACAAGGTCAAGCATGCTGCAGATGGCAGTGTGGAGAAATTCAAGGCTCGATTTGTGGCTAGGGGGGTCTCACAGGTTGAGGGAGTTGACTATGATGAGACATTTGCTCCAGTTGCTCGGTATTCCTCTATCAGGGTAGTGATATCTATAACAGCAGAGATGGGTTGGAAGATCCACCAGATGGATGTGAAGACCGCATTTCTCAATGGTCTTCTGCAGGAGGAGGTGTATTTGGAGCAGCCACAGGGATTCGAGATACATGGGAGAGATTCTCATGTGTGCAGGCTTAGGAAAGCCTTGTACGGTCTGAAGCAAGCTCCTAGAGCTTGGTACTCCAGGATAGATGCATATTTGACTTCGATGGAATTCCAGAAGAGTGAGGCTGATCCCAACTTATACTACATTGTGGTTGGTGGAGATCCACTCATTCTTCTGTTATATGTTGATGACTTATTTATCACTGGAGATGAGCGTCTTATTGCACAGTGCAAGAGAGATCTTGCTACTGAGTATGAGATGACTGATATTGGGCTGATGCATTACTATTTGGGGATGGAGGTTTGGCAGGAGCCTAGACATATTTTCCTAGGACAGGGGAAGTATGCAGCAGAGATTCTGAAGACTTTTTGGATGGACGACTGCAGGCCTATGTCTACACCTATGATCACCAACTTGAAGCAACTTCATGCTTCAGAGGGTAAGTTGGTGGATCCCACACTATATCGTCAGCTCATCGGATCGTTGATGTATCTGGCCAACACCAGGACAGACTTGTGCTTTGTGGTCAACACTCTTAGCCAGTTCATGGTGCAGCCTAGGAGTGTGCATTGGGCGGCCGGAAAGCACATCTTGAGATACCTAGCAGGGACAGTGGATTATGGTCTGGACTACAGGGGTTCGGATGGAGTCAGCTTGGTTGGGTTCACAGATTCAGACTGGGCAGGTTTTGTGAGGGATCGGAAGAGCACTTCCGGTTGCTATTTCAGCTTGGGCTCGGCAGCAGTGTCGTGGTTCAGCAGGAAACAGAAGTCCGTTGCATTGAGTTCTGCTGAGGCTGAGTATATGGCAGCCAGTCAGGCGACTTGCGAAGCATTGTGGCTTCGTAAGTTATTGGTAGATTTATTTGATCAGCAGCTGAGACCTACGGTGATTTACTGCGACAATCAGAGTTGCATTCAACTCTCTGAGAATCCGGTTTTCCATGACAGGTCGAAGCACATTGAGATCAGGTACCACTTCATTCGGGACTACGTTCAGAGAGGCGTAGTTGAGCCACAGTATATATCCACTGATCAGCAGGTTGCAGATGTCTTGACGAAGTCTTTGGGGAGGGGGAAGTTTGTCTTCTTCAGAGATAAGTTGGGAGTGGTGCGGAACACCTTCCTCAGTAAGAGGGAGTGTTAGTTTTGTACCTAGGGAAGTGTTCCCCTAGTGACTACTTGCCTAAGTCACTTAGAAAAGGGAAAAGTGACCCTCACATTAAAAACACTTTAATGAGACTTTATATTAATGAAGTCACTTTTTGCTAAAGTTAAGTGGATGAGTAAATGTTTATTTAAGTGAATTAAATAAAGTGATATATTTTTACTCTCATCAAATCTAGACCATTGGATTGGATCATTGTCCACCGTTGGATTAGAACCCACTTAGGGTTGGACAAAAAGAGGAGGGAGGCTCATTTCACTTTCACTTTTTTGAGTTTTGAGAAAGTGAGAAAGACAACAGAGAGAGAGCTAGGGCATGATTTCCAAGGGAGAGTTCATGCTCAGAAATCGAGGAGACAGCTTGAGCATTTCTTTTGCTTCAGCATGCAAACCGAGGCAACAATGTTTACAGTTTGGCACAGTTATCGAGGCTTCCATTAAATGCTGAGAAGTGGCACGGTACAGCAGAGAAGTGACCCGAATTTCTAGAGACTGTACAACTGATATTTTAGCACAGAAACCAAGAATCCGTACTGCAGCATTAAATGTTGTTCGTACAACACAGATTTCGAGCAGCACTTTCTGGGTATGGGTTTCTATAATTTCAGGCACAGTTTTCAAGGTCCGTACGGTCCATACGGACTGTACTTGTTGCACAGAAATCGAGGCAGTATTTTCTAGCACTGAAATCAAGATTGGGCACAAAGTTCGAGGTGTTTGATTTGGCACAGATTTCGAGACTGCAGACTGCACAGTTTTCGAGGAAGCCTCTGGGTGTAAATTTCTATGGTGGAGATAAGTAATTTTTACTGTAAAAATTTCTGTACTGTACATTGCTGAAGAAATATAAACTCTCTCTCTCTATCTGGTTTTCCCCGTGGGGGTTTTTCCAGGGCTTGATTTTGTCCAAAAATCTCTGAGTCTATTCTTTTCATGTGTGACTGTTAAATGTGTTTTTCAGCCTGTTATAGCATTCTATTGTGTGTTTGATTGTTACAGAAAAATTTAATAAGTAACCTACAGCCTATGCATAACCGGCTGTAGGTGAAAACCACAAATTGTTAACACAAACCAGCAGACAATAAAGTGCAGAGAATTTCTACACTTAAGTGTATATCTTGAGGGATACTCAAGATATACTCGATGCCAACAACAAATCCCGCTTGCTCCAACTCAGTATTTCTCAGTTGATTGCATATTTCAGATCAGTAGTGCTTCACTGCTCACCTTATTCCATCGCATTGTAGTTATGTGTTGGAAGGATTATCTTACAATGGTCGGCATTTGCAAGAGCCAACTCAAGATGACCTTTGAAACATATTAGTGCTGTTGGATACCTCCCATTCTTGCCTTGTGCCACAGTTCCTAGCTCACCAAGTTCTAGATTTGATAAATCTTATACTTAGTTTGAACATGAAACAACAAAAACCAAGCTTAGAAATAGACTCTGAAGACACAACACAACTCTACTGTTCAACAATTCCCTACATTTCAGCCAGAAAGTGTTAAGCCCCACATGTTGGGGACAAAGCAAACATTTAGTGTTGCATAGTGTTGACCCTGCCTTAAGAACTTGGAAAGAACCCCAGTACACCCACACTTTGAGCATGTATTTGAGTCTCATTTGTAAACAAGTTTGTATTTATGGTTCATATCTGAGCAAAATGACATAAATGGCTGATTTCCCTTCCAGATAACTTGTTGGTAACAAGGGAGTTGATTAAAATTGCATATTTTGGGCTGGCAAGGGAAGTCCTTACGTGACCACCTTATATAGATTATGTTTCAACAAGATGGTGAATGTCCTTTATGATTTTACTTTCAATTGAACAAATATTTAAGTAAAAATTAAATACATTTGTCCATTTCTCTAAGTAGGAATTTTGTTGACAATTGATGCCGCCTTCCTTTCGTGATAGGTATTGTGCTCCGGAACTCTTGTTGCAATATCCAACATACACTACTGCAATTGGTAGGTGTAAATATGTTACTGTTTTGGTATAGTTCTAACTTTTATCTTGTTTGGTATCATGCATACTTGTATCTAGAAGTTGTAAAGGTGCCATTGTTACAAAATGCAAGAATCTTAATAGAAGGTTCCCTGTAGCCAAGATAAAATATTATTTTAGCAAAAAGAAATCTGAGCAGGATCTTTTTATAGCTTCATGACTAGAAAGACATATTGTATGTCAGAAGCATTTCAGGCTGATGTATTTTACCAGTTTAAATGAAGAGATAGAATTATGAACCCAAGCTTTTGACATCATATTTGGGGATTGCAAGCATGCTATTGAGCTTGAGGATATCATAACCTAACTTGCAATAGTTTTGATCTATGTTAAGCTTATGGAATTCTTTATTTTCAAATAAATACAAGGATTGTAAGCCTTAGGTAGTTAATTGTAATAGGGCTGATTTTTTTTATGCTTTTGACAGACATGTGGGAAGTTGGGGCAAAACTGGCAGAACTATTCACTTTGCATACTCCCTTTCCTGACAAAAGGTAGAAATTATTGAACTTTTTAAATTATTCTTGATGATGTAGAATCTAGATACTTGTGGTTCCCATACCAGCTAAGCTCGAAGATAGAAAAAATGAATATTCCGATGGTTTCTTCATCACAAATAGAAACATTGAAGACTGCCTTGGTTTCATAATTGAAAATAACTTGCAATGAACTGGACAAAATTTACAAGATTTGTGGCGTGCTTGGTACTCCAGATTATGAGACTTGGCCTGAAGGCATGCGGCTTACAGCCTTTAGGAATTTCATCTTTCCCTAGGTCCCTTAAATTTTTCTGAGCATTATTATTTATTGGCCATTATGACATTTTGAACATATTTTTCCTCATTCTCTTCTATAGATCAATCTACTTATAATGTTTATGATGTAGTTTATGCCAGTCAATCTTTCAGCTCTTATTCGCCATAATAGCCTAGAAGCAATTGATTTGATTGTGGTATGTACCATAGTGCCCAAAATTGGAATTAGTGCACTCTATGTCCCGTTCTATTTGTCCCAAGCAGCATAAAAGGAAGATGTTAGTGCACTAGGACAATAGATGTTAGTGCACTCTATGTCCTGTTCTATTTGTCCCAAGCAGCATGGAATTAGTGCACTAACTATGTACAAATTCCTTTCTAGCACTATTCCTATGAGGTCTCTTTTTTTGTTGAGCAGGAGATATTACAGTTTGATGTGGCAATTGTATTGGTGAATTAGAGTCTGGATGTTCTTAGCATGCTTCGTGTTTCTGAGGATAACCGCTAGACAATATTATAGACTTTCCCCTCCCTCGGCGCCAAGGTAGCTCCAGGTTCTGAGAAGCAGATTACCTGGTTTCACTGAGATCTAATTTATGTTCACATGAATTGTCTTATGAAGAGAATGCAACCTTTTAGGCCCCAGATTTTCCATGTGTCCACTACTGGGATTGCCGAGCTAGCTTAGAAGATACCATAGCGCCTCCATTTGTTTGGGCTCCCTTCTATCATCGATAATTCCTTTTCTTTTATCTCCACCTTGCCGCATACACTCCAAACCTTCAACCACACTAGCAATTTCCCTGACCTGCCGCTTACAGTCCAAACCTTCGACTGCACCAGCAGTTCGTTCCCATGTATTGTTGATTACATGTGTCCACATAATGGAATCTTTTGAAATTGTGCCCCAGATTTTCCATGTGTCCACATAATGGAATATTTTGAAATTGTGCAGTTTCTACATACATTTCTCATTGTGAACATTTACCAATTAAGAGATCAATGGATCATGCATTCTTTTTCATTTAAGCACACAGTTTCTGGTGCATTTGCTGACATTTTTTGCAAATTAACATGATCCACATTTATGTTTATTGTCTTAAAACTTGCATTAACATAAAGCTTACCAGACAACATCTGCAATAACACCAAATGGATATGTTCCAGCCTTAATATAGACTGAATGTGTGAAGGAGGATCCTAAAACAGCAGAGTCACCTACAAGATGAGTTTTCAAGCATTAATGCACCATCAAAAATTGATAAGAGAGCAATGTAGCCCCTGCCCACTATAGCATGAAAATGTGATCAACGCTGGCTACTGTTGCAGCAAATCAGACTAATGAAAAATGGGTGGATTTTCTGCAAAAGAATGGAAGGACAATCTAAGAATCACCACAGCCCACCCATCTTCAAATTAAGTTGGAGGGGTCTTTTGCAATGTTTCAGAATGACTATTCAAACTCAGAGTCAGTAAGTTGCTATTGGAGAAGGTATCAAATTGAAAAGTTTTACTAGAATGCCTACGTATGAATGTGCAAAATTTTGGAGTTGCATTTTTCTTTAACAACAAAGTAATAGAATCCCGGCCAAAATGACATGGAAAGGACAG
Source organism: Larix kaempferi (assembly GCA_027924585.1). Taxonomy (NCBI): domain Eukaryota; kingdom Viridiplantae; phylum Streptophyta; class Pinopsida; order Pinales; family Pinaceae; genus Larix; species Larix kaempferi. Next base: position 2,828,481 of record BSBM01000397.1, on the reverse strand, counting down.
TTCCTGATTCTAAGGAGGAAAGTTATAAACTACAACAAGATCCATGCAAAGCACACCAAAGTGTCATTATGGGAGCACTACAGCCAAAGTCTGGAAAATATTAAGAATCACTACTACTAATATAGCAGATCCTCTCTTCAGGGCATGCAGAGGCAGATTATTAGGCTTCTATTGTTCTAACCCCTGCCCCGATCCTCCAGTACCACTCCCAATTAGCGAAGGGATTCATAAGGAGGGGACCAAAACCTACGAAAGCCATCGTGAAAATGTAAATGTCTAATAGCCATGGAGTTATATTTGAGAATGAAACTCACAAACTGCAAAAACCAATACCTAATAAGCTTGGATTTATGTTTGATCCTTGATTTTGCCAGCTGAAAATTCAAATAAATACCTAATAAACATGGAGTTATCTGCTGTCCCTGAGCTTGGTTTTTGATGTTTCTATTAAAGTGTAACATGAATTGTTGTTTCATATATTTTTTCTAACAGGATGAGAATGAAGACCTAGAATAATAGGAGGATAAGGATGATCATGGAAGATTTATGATGTGTATCTAACTCTATTTGTTCTTGATCTATGCAGGATGCAGGTTTTAATCAAATTTAAAGAGTTTTCTATACGTAGCTTGGTGCATGGAGATGAGCACTCCTAAGTTCCCTGGTGGACGGACTATTTTAGTGGTGTCAAATGATGTTACACATAATATAGGTTCCTTTGGTACAAGATAAGATCCCTATTTTGCTTTTGTAATTGATCTTGCTTGTCAAAAGAAATTTCCTTTGATTTATTTGGCAGCCAACTCTGGTGCAAGAATTGGAGTGGAAGTAGAAGTCATATCTTGCTTTAAATTTGGATGGTTTGATGAGTTGTCTATTTTTATTTATTTATTTAATATCTTATGCAGTTTATACGGATGTATGTGTCTTTCCTTTACTAAGTCGTGACCGTTTTGGGGTTGTTAAGCTGGATTGTGACCTTTGCCGAGTCTGCTAGACTGAACCATGACTGTTCCTTGGGATGCCTTGACTCGATCTGTGGTCTGCTGACTGTTCTGAGGTATTTTTTGTGAGTGTGTTGTTGTTGGTGCCTACCATGACCTTTGCTAGGGCTGCTGTGGTTCTTGTTTAGCCTGCTGCAGCATGCCGAGCCTATTTAGACTTTATAGAGGTTTTTTGTGCTCCTTTTCAGTCTCCTTGAGGCTGCTACTATGTATGGAAGTGTGCCGCAGTCTGATGGACGTGCTAGAGCGTGGGTTAAGGCTGCCTCTGCACATTTGAAAGGAGCTTCTATTTGCTTGATGTATGACTGTCCTAAAAGACTGTCATTTATTGCAGCAATGGGATTGAAAGTTCATCCTCATTTCTTGACTATTTTGATTAATACCTTGAGGTCTGAATTTGTCTCACTCTGCCCTACAACTACTATCTCTCTCTCTCTCAGGTATGTCAATTGTTTCGTTAGTGACTTGTCTACTAAGAGACAAAGTCTGATCATAATATATATTTGAGTATATAAAGGAAGGTCTAAACCACATTGTTTTCTTCTTTTTGTCAATTTATAATTTTATTGCATGTGCTTGACTAATTCTGTTGTACAGCTATGGGACTCTGCATCCAATAGACAGGTAGAGTAAATTACTACTTTCATGTTTTCAATTTCTTTTTGTTTTGTTTAAACAGTGGCATTCCATGTGGGCATTTTGGACAAAGTTGAACAGTTGTGGGAGATTTGCTAGTTCTCTTTCGAGGTATATATGATAGTGGGATTGGCATAGTCTATCTTTAAATTTTATTTTATTTTATATATATATCAATCAATAAGTAAATGATGTATTGGTTTATTAGATGTGGAGATTTTTTGTACATATATTTTAAATATTCCAAATTTACTAGTTCAAGTTTTGGTCCTTTGAAGTTAAGATGGACATCCAAATATGATTGAAATTATTTGAAGGTAAGATGGACATCCAAATATGATTGAAACTATTTGAAGGTTGTGTAATATGTTCATGGAACCTGCGAGAAACATGCACCTGTGTTCATTTTACAGGGGATGGTGGCTTGGCCCACATTGGAGGAAGATGAGTTTGGGACACCATTTGTTCATCCTTTGTTTCTATATAAACTGAAATTCTGCTTTCCATGGCATCATCCACGATTATCTTCAAGTTATTTATGAATTTCCAGTCAAATTCAGATATCTTGGCATGACTCTAGATGACTTGGTAGATAGTTTGACAATGGATGCATGCTTGTCATTTCTATAAATTTTTGGGATTTTTGTATTTTGCATCATTCAAGCATACAAAATAATGATTATCAAGTTACTATAGATCCATAATGGCTTACCCTGTACTAGTCATTGAAATCATTATAGTACAAGGTAAGCCATTATGGATCTATAGTAACTTGGTAATCATTATTTTGTATGCTTGAATGATGCAAAATTTGTTTGAATATCATAATTGTTAAGCAATAACAACTTCTTAAAGGGTGCTAGCTCAATGGTAGAGCACCTGCCTAATTATAGGCAGGAGATTGGTGGTTTGATTCCTCCGTACCCTATCATAAATAAGTGACTAAGAAAATGACTAAATTCGCATATATACGACTATTAGTAGCTAATTTCCAGTATCTTATAGTGCGACTAACGTTTAGTTGTATTTACCTTAGTCATTAATATGTTATCATTTAGTAGTTTATTTAGTCGTATATTTGGTCATTAATTGTGGCAATCAATGACTAAATCAGTGACTATCAATGACTAAATCAATGACTAATAAGTCAACCAATTAATGACTAGTGAAATATGACTAACTATAAGATAGTGGAAATTGGCTACTATTAGTCACCAACTCAAAAATAGTCATTTATAGTCGAATTTTAGTCATATTTTTAGTCATCAATTCCTCATTTTGTACTACTGTTTTGGTTTGCCCTACTGGTACTGTTATCAATTGTTGTTCCTGTTTTTCTCCTTTCTACCTCTTTGGGGCCCTTTCTGCATCACCATCCACATCCATGGGCTCACTGCCTTCCACTTGCTTTCTAGCTCGCTGGATTTCTCTGAACTAATGGTAAGGGGCACAACTGCTGACACTAATAGGAGTAGGGTAGGAGAAACGGGCACTAGTGATGTGTTTCCTTGTGCCAATAAGGGGGAGCCTCCAGGTGTGTATCTCCATCTGGCCATTTTCAGGATACTCTAACCAATTTACCCTCTCAGCCAGGCCTGTAAATTCGAAATGCTCATAACCCTTCCCGTTACTCTCCTTTCTCCTTTCTAAAATGATATGGTGTGGATCATAATTCATGGCTTCTTTGGATTGGAATCCCATGTCACTCACCATTTGCTCAATGCACGGGAGGGCATCCTTGCTGTTGATAATGAAGGGGCCTATTGTCCATGGGAAACTGATGTTTGAGGAATTTTTGTCATCCAAGAAGTGCTCACATTCCACCTTCAATTTCTATCTTATGAATTCCAAGGTAAGTATTCAGGGGGTTAGGAAAGCAGGTAACACATAAGGAGCATGGGAATAGCCATAGACTTTGATCACAGTGCCATGTTTAAACAAGAACCAATCTCCAACTCCTTTCTCCATGGAGGGTTGCAACAAGTCTTTCATTTCTGGCAGCACCCTAGGCAACCTTTTCTGGAAGAAAATGAAGTAGACCTCTAACATAAGGTCATTCATGAATGCTTTATAATCTAAATACATTTCTTTGGTGAGCTACAACTCTGGCACCTGTAGGTTCTCTTCATGCGATACCAGGAACATCTTCAATAAGTAAGATTGGAATCTGAAAGTCTTCGTCTTAGGGAATTCTACTAGCTGAGAGTGGATTCTTTCAGCTAAGGCTTTGTCAAACTTGAGGCATGCACACTGGGTAGGCAGGTTGGGGTCCTCTGACTCAATAGGGAAAGTACTTAAAACAAACATCAAGCTTATCAGGGGCTCAGTTATATACTGGTCACTATCTAACCCTAAGAATTGGGCCAACATGGTGATAACACATTTTGATTCTTCCTTAAAAAGGCTGGCTTCAGCAGGAAAAGGTACGCTTTGGAAAGAGGCATCTGGTTGTAGCGAAGCATGGTAAAAACTTTGTTTCAACGGAACTGGGGAAAGTCTGTAGTGTTGGATCAGGGCTTCTTCCCTGTAGCTTTGGGATTTCTGACAAAATTCGGCTGAAATGGCCAGAGCTTTTCTAATAGTGAGGGCGTTCACGTAGCACAAAACTCTTGACCTGGAGGTGTTCATGATCGCTCTCTGACTTAGGGAGTAGTTGCAGACACACCATTCTACAAATTCAAGACAATATGGGGTTTGACTGGTTGTGAATAAGTGGAAGAAGGAGTGATAAACCCTATGAACGTCTATGCTTTGGGCCCTTATGACCTCCAATATTTCTTTAGCAGTGTCTATGGAGCTGTTAAGCAGCATGGTATCGTAAACATCACTGTCTCTGTTCTCCACCAGCTCATTTATCTTTGGGTGCTCAAAACCCGGGGGTTCCACAGATCCGACCACTTAAATACTTTAGCGGGGATGTGGACGACCTACCTGGTTGTTTGACAACTGGGTTGAGCTTTTGGGCTCATGGTTGGCTTGTCGGTTTTCTGCATGGTCTGCTCCTATTGCTTTCTGATGCAAACTGGACAAAAGGGATCCGAGTCTCCGTGCAAGCGAGCCCTTTTTATATTATTAATCTTGCCATATCATCCCTGCAGCTACGACAGTGATGGAGCCAGTGTTAACCGTGCATCCATGCGATTTCCTTTGAGCCGTAGATCTCTTTAGCCTTTACTTTCATCATCCACCGTGGCTTCCAATTATGCTACGTGCCATCTTGCTAGCACCTTTGATCCTTGGGAACATTCGCCAATCGTCGATCTGGTTCCTACATAGGTCTCGGCCATCCAAAGGTGCGACCTTTTATCGGGTTCGCAGATTTTGGGCCTGTCGCATTCATGTGCAAGTCCGATTTGTGAACTCATCTCTGACCGTCGATCTTCATCCCATCACATCTAGACCGTTGGAAAGTGCGGGGTCTTACAAAAAGTTCGCAAATATGAGAATCGACATCCTTCGTGCATGTTGACAATGCAAACAACTTCTTGACCGTCGATCTGTGCTAACGATCGTTGATCCAACCTTTAAATTGCCTGTCAGATAACTCTCCCGCCCGTGCTTAAACAACCTCCTCCTTATTTCGTGAAGCGTGTTTGTGGTCGTAGATATTCACCGATCCTGATCTACGCCGTCCATAGATGCCGCTCCATGGTTGTATGCGGATTTTCACCATTTTACTCCTTCTCTGCAATATTTAGACTTCGGATTTGATTGTTTCCTTCTTTATCCACACATATTTTTCAGATATCTCACCTTAGCCATCCTATGGGCTATTTGACTCGGACCACCGGGGCTTTCTTCATCCTCTTCAGGGATTCAACCTCTCACTTCACACAGATCAGAAATGGTGCCAACAACTGGCTCCAATTGGGGATGCTATCCTCCCTGTGAGGTAGCAAAGAACCCCACAGACCAGTGCGTTATCCATTGGGCCATCTCTCAAAACTCAAAGCTCCGCTCTTTCTTTCTCTGCTCATAAAAACAAAAACAAAACGAATGGCTCCCCTCCAGCTCTTAGGGCCTTCTCCTCGGGATTCAAAACCTTTGGTTCACTATTTATATGAAATGTAAATGCAAAACAATGCCTGCAAGAATATGTACAAATTATGATACAAGGGTTACCTACTGCCCTTAGGACAAGTAATGCTTCAAAAACCTCCCATTGACTGGGCCTCCTGTAAATGGAGACCCATCCTAATGCTCCATCATGAATGAGTTCACACCTCTGTTCCCTGCAATGACATATGGGCCCACCCACATGTGATCAAATTTTCCATGTTTATCTTCTTTAGGAGCATCCCATTTCAAAACTAAGTCATTAATCTGAAACTGCTCTTCTTTGAACTTCCTGTCAAAGGTATTCTTCTTCTCTTGGTGCACTTGCACTCTGTCATATGGTTGGGCTCATCCTCCTTCCCCTATAGCAGCTTCATAACTGGAATCCCCAGAGATGTTGGAAAAACAACCTCAGCCCCATATACCAACTGAAAAGGTGACATCCTAATGGCCCTTTTAGTGCTGATACTATCAACCCACAAAGCATATTTCAATTTTGTGTGCCAGGTTCTTTTATTTTCTTCCAGCAACTTCTTAATTATCCTCACCAAGATTTTGCTAGAGGATTCTTCCATCCCATTTCCCCGTGGGTAGTATGCAGTGGAATGGTTTAGGCTTATGTGGTATTTGTGACATAAATTTATCATTTTCTTGGACTTAAAAGCATCTGCATTGTCTGTTACGATTCTCTTGGGGCACCCAAATTTGACCAAGATGTTGTCCTCCAGAAAATCCATGATAACATTCTTAGTTGCTCTCCTGGTAGGTATGGCCTCAATCCAGTTAGTGAAATAGGATGTGGCTGTAAGGATCCACTTGTGCTGACTAGAAGAGTTCGGGTTTATCTCCCCAATGAAGTCTAGTCCCCACTGCTGGAAGGGTGCTTCCACTGAAATTGGGTTGAGGGCAAGTGAAACCAACTTCCTCTTTCCATCGAAGATTTGGCATTGATGGCAAGTAACAATCTCTTTATATACATCAACAAACAGAGAAGGCCAATAGAACCCAGCCCTCAAAATCTTGTTGGCTGTCACCTTCCATGAATGGTGACCTCAACAATCTCCCTTATGGAAATCTTTCATGGTTTGTTGAGCTTCATTTTCCAGCAAGCAATTCAATAATACTCCACTTGGATCCTTCCAGTGTAAGTACCGTTTCATGATACAAAATTTTGTAGCCTTCAATTTTACAGACCTGGCCCTTGTTTTGCTCAACCCTGTAGGGGCTTGCAAATTTTGCAACACATACACAATGTTAGCATACCAAGGAGACATAGAAAATTTAGGCATTACTTGCACTTCTGTATCCAGCTGGTTTGAGTGGCTAGACAGGAAATTGAGCTGTAAAGATTCACAATTAGCTTCAGCCATCATTTTTGCTAGCCCTTGTCCCTTAATTAGCTTAGTAGGATTGATCTCAAGGTCATATTCCAACAAAACAATAATCCATTTTTCCCTTTTCCCTGCAGGATCTAGTTGAGTGATGATGCTCTTCACTGCATTATTTGGGACATGTGCAACAATATGTGAATGCAGAATGTATACTCTAAAATCTTTCAAGGACCTCACTAAAGCATAAGCTTGCTTTTCCATTATGTCATACTTCAATTCTCCATCTCTCAATACCCTGCTGAAAAACGCAATGGGCTGCTCAGCATTCTGGTAATTTTTTTGCAATAGGACCCCAACCACAGTATGTTTAGAAGCATAAGAAAAAGTCAGGAAATCCTTAGTAAAATCTGGGCTTGCTAGGACTGGGGCATCAGTAATGGCTTTCTTAATGCCCTTGAATGATTCTATGGCCTCTTCTGTCTACTTTATCTGACTTTCCTTTCTCAACATGTTAGTAATGTTTCTCATTATCTCTGCAAAACTGGGGATGAACCTTCTTAGGAAACCTACTTGTCCAATCAAGGACTGCACCTCTTTCTTTCTCCTTGGCTCCCCAACTTTCAGAATTGCATTGACCCTTTCAGGATCAATCTTAATACCATTCTTTGAAATAATATTCCCAAGGAGTTTTGCTTCTTCTAATGCAAAATTTGATTTTTTTGGGTTAAGAAAAATACCATATTTCCTGCATTTGATGAAGACCTTCTCCAAATGCTTAAGGTGCTCTCTGTCAGACCTGGAATAAACTGTTATATCATCCATATAAACCACCACAAATTTGTCTTTCTCCTCAGCAAAGGCTATGTCCATTGCACGCTGGAATGTGGCTCCTGCATTCATTAGCCCAAAAGGCATTTTTGCATACATAAATGTGCCCCAAGGAGTAGTGAAGGCAGTCTTTTCTTGGTCTTATGGGAACACCTTGACTTGATTATACCCTGAGAACCCATCCATGGTCGAGATCCTCTCAGCTCCTACCACCTTCTGCAAAATATGCTCCATTTTTGGCAATGGGTAGTTATCCTTTAGTGACACCTTATTAAGGTTTCTGAAGTCTATACAAATCCTGATTTCACCATTCTTTTTTCTGACAAGTACCATATTTTCTATCCATTTTGAAAATCTCAGGGTGACAATGATCTTCGCATTGAACAATTTCCTGATTTCCTTCTCTATTACAGGCAACAATTTTGGGTTTATCCTCCTGAAAGGCTTCTCCCCAGGCTTGATTGGAATTGAATGTTGTATAATGGAAGTGTCATATTCCTTTAGGTCCTCGTAGCTCCAAGCAAACACATCAACATCTTTTTTCATAAACTTCACATACTTGTCCCTTTCTTTAGTAGGCAGCTTTTTGGACAGTTTCACAATTCGAGGTATCTTCTTCGTGCCTATGTTTTGGTTTTCCACAACATCATTTGCAGGTTCGACTTTAGGATTTTTAGCTACGTCGTCCTAGTCGAACAACTTCTCTAGGGGTATCAAACCTTTAGGGATAAAGTTACTCTTCAGCTGAATAATATCCTTTCCCCCTATCATGCCTTTCCATCCTTTTCCTTCGGCCCTTTCATCTTCAGCCTGCTCTTCGCCTAGGAAGCTTTCTAGGTTTTCATTTTCTGTGTCAACCTGAACATTTGCAAATTCATCAGATAATTCTAAGAACCTTTTAATCTGCATGTCATCATCAAATACTTGCCAATATTTGGAATTGTCTGGGGTTGATGGCCTATTCACTATCTCTACTTCATACTTTGTTTGGGAATAGATAGGGGTCTTGAAATCCCCAACAATAGTGGCCAAGGAGTCTGCCACCTAATTCTCAATCCTGGGCCCATTACCCTGATCTTGTGCTCTGATAAATAGTTTTCCAACATATCCCATACTTCATTTCTATAAGCTCTCATCCTGGAATGCTTTGTCTGGTAGTTGTCATTTACTTGGTTTATCACCAACTCTGAATCCCCAAATACCCGTATCTTCTTCGCTCCCAGGTCTTTCAAGGCCTGCAAACCCAGCAACAGTGCCTCATACTCTGTTACATTGTTTGTGCATTCAAAAGTCAGCTTATATGACAAGGCTTTAAATTCCCTGTCAGGAGGGATGATCCAGACTCCTGCACCAACACTATTTTTGCTCAAAGACCCATCAAAATACATTGATCACAAACCTTCTTCGTTCTGCTTCCTTTCTAAGGCCTCTTTCCTTGCTGCAAATTCCTTATCTTCCTCTACCTCCATGTGTATAGGAATATTAGGATCAATCCATGGCCCATCATTGAAAAATATGGAGGATCCCAAGTCTGTATCAACCGCATATATGGGATGGTTCTTAGGTTTATCATGGCTGCTAACCATGTAGGCCAATCTTTTCTCCCTATATAACCTCCTGTTTCCTCCAAACAAAGGTATGGTCAGGCATATGACCAATCTAGCTGCATATTTCCTCTCAATTTTGATGCCTAAGATCTAGACAACAACATACCAAATTTTGTAGGGATGTCAGCCACCACTACATCCATTACAATGCTCTTGGTTGGGAGTTGTGTGAGTCACTACCATATCCTTTATCAGTCCTAAACACTTGACCTTCCTTGAGTCAAAAGAGTAAAGGTCTTTGTAAGGTCTAGTAACTTCTAAACCCAAGATGTCCACCACTGTTTTGGGCATTAGATTATGGGATGCACCAGAATCTATCAGTGCATTGTGTAAAAGCATATCATGGACATTCAAACTCAAATAGAATGGGGGAACATCTTCATCATCTGTACCTTCAAGCTTGGGTCCAAAAACAATGGTGGGAGCATCATCTGTCACCTCTAAAATGTCTTGCTAACAATCACCCTGACTTCTGACCATGTTAGTAATCTCTTCCCTATATTCATTGTTCCTCAATAATTCATTAAAAGGGATGGAGATTTTTACCTTTGACAACTCAGATTTCAAACTGAAAGGTGCAGCTGGTTTACCACTGTCAATAGGTTCTAACTGCTTAGTCTTATTGGATTGTCGTTCTTTATTTTCAGGGCTCTTTTGTGCAGCAGCCTCTTACTGTTTTTCTGAGTTTTGCTGAGTGTAGGGAGACTGATGTTGATTAGACTTTCCCTTGTTTATGGTCACATCCCAATTTCTCAGTTTTAGCTTTCTCTGAAAGTTATCCACTGCATTTTGATAACCCATTTGATACTGCTCTGAGTCTAATTCAGGGATGGGAGTAGCATTTTACTTGGTGAAGAAATCATGCTCTCTCTCAGTCAAATATATCTCATGGTCAAGGTCATCAAAATGCTGAATCTGATCACCCACTAGGTCTTCTTGCCCTTCTCCATCCACCATATTTTCAGGGAAAGGGGGTCTTATTTGCTGATCATCAGGGTTTCTTTGGTTTCTCTGAGGAAATGGCCTTATAAAGTTAGGATTCCTCATTTGGTTTTCAGGCTGCTCTCTATTTGTAGGCTTGTTATCCAGGGCCATCCTGTCCATCAATTTTTCCATGGTTTTCATCATCATTTCAAACTTCACATCACTGGTAGAGGAGGAAGTGGAAGTAGAGGTCTGGATTTCTATTTTCTTCTTTTCTACTTCTGTTTCACCTTTCAACTTCCCTGAAGACATCATGTTTGCTTCTACCTCCAAAGAATCTTTAAACATAGCTGATAAGGTAGGTGATTTTATCTCTCTTAGCATACATAAGAAATCTCCCTCAAAAGCATCTGCATAATGCAGCTTAGTAGCACCTATCAGAGGTTTGATATCAGCTGGGATTGAATTGTATACTCTCATGAATCTGCTGGAGAACTCATGCATAGACGCAAAGTTTCCTTTCTTCAGGTGGTTATATTGGGACCGGATTTGTGATGGACTCTTTACTGCTTCCCACCTATCTAGGGACAATGTTTGAAAGGCTGCAAATGTAGGGATAGAGGCATCTGGTAAATCTCTGAACCATCTTTTAGTTTCTCCAGATAAACTTTGTGAAAACAAACTCATTTTAACATCATCATGGTCTACTTCTTCTAGATCAACAAAATATTCAAACCTATCTACATGTTGTCTTGCTGAAAAGTCTCCTTCTCCATCGTACAAGATAATTTTCTGTGAATAATTTTGAGGGAGGTCGTGCAAGACAGCTAGTAGACCCAAGGGTGCAAACCTGACTGCCATTGGTATGGGTGGATTTTGGGCTATAGGAGGGGTATTCTGAAGGATATTCTGAGGAGGATTTTGATCCAAGTTTGTAGCACACGACTGAGAGGTCAGGGAATGTGGGTTTCTCTCTCCTACTTTCACAATACTCTGCAAATTATTCCACACGGGGTCTATCAAATATGACTCAAGGCTATCGGGCTTTACTTCGGCTAGCCTTAAATTAGACTCTAATTTCAATTTTAATAAGGGTCTCCCAACGTCTATCTCTAGATTTAATTCATGAAAATCACACAATTCTTCTTTAGACACAGGTTTTTCAACATTAGAAGTGTCAGTGTTATCTTGTTCCCTTCTATGCCTAAGGAGGATTTCTGGGTTTTCCACACTTAGCAAAAGTTCAGAAATGGGGTTACCTCTTGTATGGATCCTTCTAGGGGCCAAGCTGCCTTCTGAAATTTCTTTGGAAATGGATGTAGGACAGCCAATCTTCCCAGTGGAGTTTCCTTCAAATGAAACTTCTGATGAGTGGAGTTGCTAGGGAAAATACATCCTTCTTTAAATCTAAGAATCTTTGTTTTCCCATAGAAATTCTTCCTTTCATGAAAATTAGATCACTCTATCGTTTCTCCCAAGGACAATGAGACTCTCGTTCCCCGGCAACAACGCTAATTATGTTAGCACCCAAATTGACCCTAAGGTCATGGAAAGGTCTCCTTGAGGTAACACACAGAACCACTTTAGGAGAGGTAAGCTGGCTTCTTACTCCCCAGAGAGGGATCTCTCACAAATTGATTAAACAAGGCCATATATGGGTAAAAATTGTGATTAAATTGTTGTTGGTCAAAAGCAAATGGACACACATAGGGAAGTGGAGTCAAAACAGACAAATTAGGATTATCATGACAAATGCTTTGCAAAGAAACCCACGCAGAGGCAAGATAGCTACCAACTCACAATCAAGGAGCTTTTATTTGGTGATTAAGAAGAATAGATGGAAATTCCATTAATATAGAGCATATAACAATGAATTCTATATCAACTTTAGCAAAGAATAGCTATGGATGCTTGAAATGAAAGGAACAGAGCATAACATCTATGAATTCTATCCCAGTACAACACTGATCCAAGCATGAAAAAGAATGACAAAATGAATTAAGCAATGAAGGGAAAAATTCACATAAGAAGAGAAGTAAACAGACTGTGAGACCTACACATGAATCTCTGATAGAAAAACTTGCTCGGCCTTGCCATATTTTATTAAATAGTATCAAAATGCTCAACACAGAGAGAACTCATAGGTTCCAAAAGTTTCAACCCTTTTTCATTCTACTACATTTCTTTTATAGCTCGTCTTATCCCTCAGGCTTGACTCAGTCTCAACAGAAAATTGTTACATTACGAGTGACACCTACTCTAGAAAGGTAGGCCACTCCCGAGACTTAGTTACAAAAATAACAGAGATGGTAAAAAACCAGGCTTAATTTTCCTTTTTACAAATTTACTGGGCATTTGCGCTATGACAATAGACTCTTAGCAAAATTGAATAAGATGCCTTCGTAACTATTTCCTCCAGCTGGTAGCCTTCACGATTTTCGAATCCTTTATGCATGTAGCTTCAACTTAGCTTTGCCATATTTCTCAATGAGCTTCCATTGCTCGGTGGTTGGAAAATATGACGTGGCTAACTCCTTGAGAAACACCGTGGCTAACTCCTTGAGAAACACCCTCATCTCTGTATTGTCTTTATAAGAATAATTTTGGAGGTGTGCACCTGCTTCTCTAAACATCATACACAACTCGAAGTATTTGGTTAACTTGTCTACCATTGTCTGGCCAAACAACAATTGGTCCATGCCTGCAAAATATGTATAGTCCAGCTTACACCCTGTCAATTTGTTCTGATATTCCTCTTGGGTGATCATAGTGCCATCTTCTTCCTAGAAAAGAGGCAACCCTTTATTAAATAAGGGATCAAACATATCCCCGATACCTTTCATCATCTGCTGTGACATAATATAAATTCCAGACTCAACAGCCTTCACTTGTTGATGCTTAAGCATCACTTTCTTCGCCCATATGATGATGGACACCCTATCTTTTATGCCAGTCATCTTAGTCTCCTCCTGAGATAGGCCATTTAGGAAATTAACAACATTCTCAGCATGCTCTGCAGTCTTCTTTAATTTCTCATTAGCAGCTGCAAAACCCTGCTTTGCCAGTTTTATTACCTCTTCTTTGTCTAAGACAAAATCGAGGAAGGGTCTCAATTTGTTTGCCTCGGTGATGATGCTGTCCCAAATCACTTGCTTGGCCTCTTGGAGTGAAGTCTGGCCGGTAGCATTCTTTGTCAATTCATCACATTCAACCTTCATTCCCTGGTACTTGGTTTTCCAAGCCTCCTTGTCTTTTTCTGCATTAGTCAGCAAAGTCTTCAGATTTGCATTCTGCTTCTTTAACTTGGTTACCTCCATGTCCTCCAAACTAGCTTTGGCTATGGCTCCTACAAGGGAGAAATCCCCAGCCTCTATGGAAGGTGTTTCCATAGTATCCATTTCCTGATTCTTATCCTTCTCTTTCTCCTTCAGCTTATTCTCAAGCTCCTCAACTTGGGCCTTCAAGACCTTCTCACTTTCTACCATAATGGACATATCTATTTGCCATTTATTTTCCTTCTCTTCAAAGCTCAACAACCTAGCTTCACAGTCTGTCAGCTTCCTTTGGAGTTTTTCCCTCTCTTCTTCCAGCTCAGCTAGCTCAGATGCATCTACCAATTTAGTGGAGGGAAGTTTCAACTTCAACTTCATTTGCTGGATGGTCTTGTCCTTCTCATCCAACAACTTCTGTACGCTGGGTCTTTTGTCTTCTTCAGTCTCATTGGCTAACAATGCAGTTTGGTGCTTTTTTACTTGTGCTTTTAGGGACTTATTTTCTATCTTTTCTATTCTCAGTTGATTTTGGACTTTGTCTTTATTGGCCTGCACCTTGGATAGATCCAAGGAAGCCTTCAACAATTTATTCTAAATGACCTTGCCAGTTTCTTTATGCAAATTGATCACATCTGGCACAGGGATGTCCTCCAGATTTACTTTCAGCTTAGTGGCCTTATTCTTGGTGGCAAAAGCAAGACTTAGGGTGTTATGGGTCAGGCTCCTACTTGCCACCAAGGATACATCTCTCTTTGACATTTTTCTCACATCTACATATAAATTAGCCTCCTTTGAGATTGTATCTGGACTCTCCTCATATTCCTCTAGTAACTCAACCCTGCTTTTGCTGGGTGCTGTAAGTTTAGTGGGGGTATGATTAAACACATACTCTTTAACTTCAAAAGCTGGTACCAGAAATTTCACCTGTTTCTTCTTTTTGGTCTGCCCTGGTACTATTATCAATTGTTGTTCCTGTTTTTCTACTTTCTACCTCTTTGGGGCCCTTTCTGCATCACCATCCACATCCATGGGCTCACTGCCTTCTAGCTTGCTAGATTTATCTGAACTAATGGTAAGGGGCACAACTGCTGACACTGATGGGAGAAGGGTAGGATAAACATGCACTAGTGATGTGTTTCCTTGTGCCAATAAGGGGGAGCCTCCAGGTGTGTCTATCTCCATCTAGCCCTTGTCAGGATGCTCTAACCAATTTTCCCGCTCAGCCAGGCCTGTAAGTTCGAAATGCTCATAACCCTTCCTGTTACTCTCCTTTCTCCTTTCTGAAATGATATGGTGTGGATCTAGATTGGAAACCCATGTCACTCACCATTTTCTCAATGCACGGGAGGGAAGCCTTGCTCTTGACAATGAAGGGGCCTATTGTCCATGGGAAACTGATGTCGGAGGAATTTTTTTCATCCAAGAAGTGCTCACATTCCACCTTCAATTTCTGTCTTATGAATTCCAAGGTAAGTATTTTGGGGGTTAGGAAAGTAGGTAACACATGAGGAGCATGGGAATAGCTATAGACTTTGATCACAATGCCATGTTTCAGCAAGAACCAGTCCCCAAATCCTTTCCCCATGGAGGGTTGCAACAAGTCTTTTATTTCTGGAAGCACCCTAGGCAGCCTTTTCTGGAAGAAAATGAAGTAGATCTCTAACATAAGGTCATTCATGAATGCTTTATAATCTGAATACATTTCTTTGGTGAGCTACAACTCTGGCACCTGTAGGTTCTCTTCATGTGATACTAGGAACATCTTCAATAAGTAAGATTGGAATCTGAAAGTCTTCGTCTTAGGGAATTCTACTAGCTGAGAGTGGATTCTTTCATCTAAGGCTTCGTCAAACTTGAGGCATGCACATTGGGTAGGCAGGTTGGGGTCCTCTGACTCAATAGGGCAAGTACTTAAAATAAACATCAAGCTTATCAGGGGATCAGTTATATACTGGTCACTATCTAACCCTAAGAATTGGGCCAACATGGTGATAACACATTTTGATTCTTCCTTAAAAAGGTTGGCTTCAGCAGGAAAAGGTACGCCCTGGAAAGAGGCATCTGGATGTAGGGACGCATGGTAAAAACTTTGTTTCAACGGAACTGGGGAAAGTCTGTAGTGTTGGATTAGGGCTTCTTCCCTGTAGCTTTGGGATTTCTGACAAAATTCGGTTGGAATGGCCAGAGCTTTTCTAATTGTGAGGGCATTTACGTAGCACAAAACTCTTGACCTGGAGGAGTCCATGATCGCACTCTGACTCGGGGAGTAGTTGCAGGCACACCATTCTACAAATTCAGGACAACATGGGGTTTGACTGGTTGTGAATAAGTGGAAGAAGGAGTGATAAACCCTATGAGCGTCTATGCTTTGGGCCTTTATGACCTCCAATCTTTCTTTAGCAGTGTCTATGGAGCTGTTAACCAGCATGGTATCGTAAACATCACTGTCTTTGTCCTCCACTAGTTCATTTATCTTTGGGTGCTTAAAACCTGGGGGTTCCACAGATCCGACCATTTAAATACTTTAGCGGGGATGTGGACGACCTAACTGGTTGTTTGACAGCTGGGTTGAGCTTCTGTGCTCCTGGTTGGCTTGTCGGTTTTCTGCACGGTCCGCTCCTATCGCTTTCCGATGCAAACTGGACAAAAGGGATCCAAATCTCCGTGCAGGCGAGCCCTTTTTATATTATTAATCTTTCCATATCATCCCTGCAGTTGCGACAGTGATGGATCCAGTGTTAACCGTCCATCCATGCGATTTCCTTTGAGCCGTAGATATCTTTAGCCTTTACTTCCATCATCCATCGTGGCTTCCAATTATGCTACGTGCCATCTTGCTAGCACCTTTGATCTGTGGGAACATTCACCAACCGTCGTTCTGGTTCCTACCTAGATCTTGGCCGTCCAAAGGCGTGGCCTTTTATTGGGTTCACAGATTTTGGGCTTGCCACTTTCACGTGCAAGTCTGATTTGCGAACTCACCTCTGATTGTTGATCTTCATCCCGTCACATCTAGACCATTGGAAAGTGCAGGGTCTTACAAAAAGTTCGCAAATATGAAAATCGACGTCCTTCGTGCATGTTTAAAATGAGAACAACTTCTTGACCATCGATATGCGCTAACGACCGTTGATCCAAGCTTTAAACTGCCTGCCGGCTAACACTCCCGCCCTTGCTTAAACAACCTCCTCCTTATTTCGCGAAGTGTGTTTGTGGCCGTAGATCTTCACCGGTCCCGATCTACGCCGTCCATAGATGCCGCTCCATGGTTGTATGCGGATTTTCACCATTTTACTCCTTCTCTGCAATATTTAGACTTCGGCTTTGGTTGTTTCCTTCTTTATTCCACACATATTTTTCAGTTATCTCACCTTAGCCATCCTATGGGCTATTTGACTCGGACCACCTGGGATTTCTTCATCCTCTTCAGGGATTCAACCTCCCACTTCACCCAGATAAGACATGGTGCCAACAACTATGATCAAAGATTCCATGATATTCAAGTTTATATGTGTTACCTTGAACAGACGACCCCCTAAAGTAGCAGTCACACTAGAATGCATATACTCATAGAAATGATTATGCTTCCACATATATGGTTGTGCTAAAATAACGCCACAAGCTTCAAGTGGGGAAACATTGCACAATACCTCATCATTGAAGATGTTAATCCATAGTACAAGTGACGTTACTAATTGACCTTGATGCGATAGCTTCATCTTCATAATTAAATTTTCTAGGATCAAGTTATTATGGATCCCACAAGGTGAGGAGCTTGATCAAATATGACCCTTTTGTATTGGCTCTTTAATTTTCTTTTTGTTCTCCTCAATCTTCAAAATATAGTTTATATATGAAGCCAATAGGTACATGGGAAATATATGTGAAAACAATTCCATGCTTTGCATGATAGTGAAGGGGTACCCTAACAAGTGAGGTGAATACATCTCTATATTAATCCACCATATTGTCCACCTACTTTTTATATGTAGACATACCCCCTACAAAGGCCTTAAATATCATGTTAAACCTCTATTGATCTTCTAATTGAACCATGAAAATGAAAAATATCCCAACAAGGAGATTACCTTCCTCCACTACTTAAATATTATCAAAGAGATCATGATAGTTAGGGATACTTTTGTTATCCTATAGAGGTAACACCCTAAGGTAACAATGAATCTATAAATACTATACTCATAAATATTGGATATGTGTTGTACTCCTTGTAAGTAGATTTAATCAGATATTGGCATGGGTTGGGTGGCTAGCCCCCAAATGAAGGGGGTTTAGGGTTCTTTTCTCGACACCACGGTTCTAGTTTGAATGGAAATTGTAATTGGGATGAAGCATGCCATAAATATATATATTTTTACATATTTATTTAGAGGTATTATAGGCTATACATATATATCGTAACAAGTGAAAATTGCAAAACCACAAGAGCAACCCAACAATTGGCTAACTTGTTTAAGGAAAAATTATTTGTCTTAATAATTTACCAACTTAATCCATCGTTCAATTTTTTTCGGGGAACATTTTGAGTTTAGTCTCATTACTCATCATGATATTTTGATTTTAGTTTCATATCAATAACTTTACAATAATTTTCAAATCAAGTTATGGAATACATTAATAACATAAATATTAAATATTAAAAATTAGTTAACCTGAGCACTACCACATCAATGTTATGGAATACATTAATGACATAAATATAAAATATTAAAAATTAGTTAATAGTGAAATATTAATATAAAATATTAAGAATTAATTAAGATATTAAGAATTAGTTATGGAATATAAATTGTAAACCAGTACCAAGGTTATGGAATACATTAATGACTTAAATTAAAACACTAAATCAATTAATATCCCACCGCTAAGTTAATGTATTTATGGAATACACTATAAGAATAGGAATAGGTAGGCAAGATCCAGTGTTGTTGTGAAAAATAGTTGTTGAGCATATTGGCAGGCTTAGTATATCAGTATATTGGTGAAATATAAAATATTAAATCTTAACTTAACAACAAACATTAGGTTATGGAATACATTAATGACAGAGATATAAAATATTAAAGCTTAACTTAACACCCAACATCAGGTTATGGAATAAATTAATGCAAGAAATATAAAATATTAAGAATTAGTTAACAACAACAAGGTTATGGAATACATTAATAACATATAATACATTACTAACAGAAATACTAAATATTAAAAAATAGTTAACCACAACAAGGTTATGGAAATGGAATACATTAAGGACATAAATATTAAAAATTAAAAATTAATTAATAACCAAATATTAATATAAAATATTAAGAATTATGTAAACAACAACAAGGTTATGGAATACATTAATAACATAAATATTAAATATTAAAAATTAGTTAACCGGAGCACTACCACATCAATGTTATGGAATACATTAATGACATAAATATAAAATATTAAAAATTAGTTAATAGTGAAATATTAATATAAACTATTAATAATTAGTTAAGATATTAAGAATTAGTTATGGAATATAAATTGTAAACTAGTACCAAGGTTATGGAATACATTAATGACTTAAATTAAAACACTAAATCAGTTAATATCCCATGGTTAGGTTAATGTATTTTTTTTTCAACCGAAAAAAAAACGTACTATTGCTATTCAAAGAATCAAATAGTACAAAGATATTCAACCTCATGGAGCAAGGTTTTCTCTTGATGTTCATAGCAGCATATCAAAATGCTTAGAAACTCCTATTAGTTCCAAAATTTTATACAAAATGCATTCCAAGCCAGCATACTAGCCTTACAAGACAACAATAGCCTCAAGACTATAATGACTTAGTCAAAAAAGGAAATTTCACCCTGGTCTAGTAGAATGGAATCCATCCATTCTTCCCAAAATAGTTGACCTTCAACACCAAGTAGAGCAGTTTTTGATAAATTATCAGCCATATCATTATGCTCCCTATATATATGAGTGAAAGAGATGTGCTCAAACTTTCCAATTTTCACCCTAGTGCGATTGCACCAGTGATTAAGAGTCAAAACATTAAGCTCAAAGTCGCTAGCAACCCATTTTATAGTGACCCGAGAGTCACCAAATACCCACAAATTTACAAGCCCAAAAATGTCTGCACATTTCAGAACACACCATAAAGCTAACAGTTCTGCCTTCATGTTATTTCCAGCACCACAATTAAGACAGAATGTAAAATGATGACCTTCATTCAAATGTATCACACCACCAGCAGCACAGATGCCATGTTGAGCAACACCATAAAAAAAGAGGATGGGTTGATTAACAATAAATGAGAACTGATCAGTTCTCCTACCAGACCCTTTGTCATTCTCAGAATAATACTGCTGGGCTAATTTAATAGCAATGTGCCCACACACCTTAAACTCAAGCCATTTTCCTTGAAAAGTAGCACTGTTTCTGGCATACCAAAGTGCCCAAGAAACAAAGATAGGCAACGGTAATGAATCTTTGGAAGATATGTACCAATTGAGAAGAGACTGCCCGAAATCACCTACCTCCCATCCATTATAGACATTCAATTCTGCACAGTAGTAATTCCAAACACTTTTGCCAAAGGAGCAATTAACAAACAAATGGCTGATATTTTCAGAATTTTCCTTGCACATGATGCACCAATTTGGGCCACACCATCCACGCTTCAGAAGATTATCCCAAGTTTTCAAAGTACCCTGCAAGGCATGCCAAAGGAAGCACTTGATTTTAAGCGGATAATCCCACTTCCAAATTTTCTTGTACCACCAATTTGGTGGAAATATATATTTCTCTTGCAGAATTCTGTCATATGCAGTTTTTGCAGTGGCCATTCCGAATTTACCATTCCCACACCATACCAGTTTGTCCATTTGTGTAGTCAATATACATCCTGCAGAATTAAGGGCTTGGACATAACTATCCCAATCATAAGCATCATTCCCAACCAAACCCAAACCATTGGATTTATACCAATAAGAAACACCATCATTGTTTCTGATACTTTTTAAATTTGTCAACCCATAAATTTTCAAGTGTTCCCTCAATCTGAACGAGAGATGACAGGTATCCTCCATACCCAAAATATTTTCCAATCCAATCTTGATATCTTCTCCATTCCCGACCTGCCACTTCAAATCACCCAATATCCAGCTCGAGACTTTGTGTAGGCCTCGCCACATAGGGGAAATACTACCACTAAGAGGCAACGGATTTCTGATCCAGGAAATAACATCCATTTTGATATACTTAGCAAATATGACCCTTGACCAAAGAGTGGAATTAAATAGACATCTCCACATACTTTTAATTCTGAGAGCCATACTAAATGTACCAAGATCTTTAATCACCCAGCCCCCGTATTTTTCAGGCCGGGAAAGAGACTCCCACCTAGTCATAACTAAATTTGCTCGATTAGTGCCTCTGGTCCACTAAAAATTGAAGATTAACTTACGAATGATGTTCAAAATGAAAGCTGGGACTTCAAGCAAAGACATCCAATAGATAGGGATCCCCAATAAGACCGCTTTAACTAGTGTGAGCTTACCACCTACAGAAAGCAATCTATACGCCCAATGCGAAATACGAACTTCAACCTTTTGAAAAAGCCACCACGAGTCCTTAATCTGGTAATTATTAGGTCTAAAAAAGAAACCCAAATATTTGAGTCCATTAACTAACTGAAAGCAGCTATAAGGCAAAATGCTAGTGATTTCACATCTTCTGCCAGAATCCACATTGAAATAGTGGAAATTGGATTTTGAGCTGCTAACCTTCATACCAGAGACGCTGCAAAAAGTGTTGATAATGTTTCTGAAAACCCTCCATTCATTCACATTAGCTAATCCCGCCAATAAAACATCATCAACAAAGATTAAATGAGTTAATATGCATCCAACTCCCATCTCGATGCCCTTGATCAATCTTGCATTTTTTGCAAAGTTCAGCATTCTGCTAAGCCCATCAATTACTAACAAGAATAGTAATGGGGACTATGGACACCCTTGACGAAGACTCCTGGAGCACTTAAAAAAAGGAGAAGGCGTTCCATTGATCAAAACAACAATGCTTTCCGTTGAGACACAGTACATAATCCAATTGAGCACCAGCGGAGGAACACCAATCTGAATCAAAATCAGTCTTAAAAAATTCCAATTGACTCGATCAAAGGCCTTTTCCAGGTCCATTTTTAGCAACATGGTTTGAAGTTTCCGAGCTTTAATGGTATGGAGCAATTCCTGAGAAGTCCCAATGGCATCATGAATTTGACGATTATGCAAGAATCCAAACTGTTCCTCGGTGATGTGCTCAGAGAGAGCACTTTTTATCCTTTGAGCAATGATTTTGGACACCAATTTATAGGCTAAGTTACATAAGGCAATGGGTCTGTATCCCCCAAAGTTTGCAGGTTTACCTTTTTTTGGAATAAGTGTAACAAAGGTAGAATTTAGGGCCCCAGAAGTATACTCCACCATTTGCAAAATGTCCAAGCCCATAATATCAAAGAAATGTGTGTAAATTTCAATAGGCCATCCGTCCGGACCAGGACTTTTTTCACTGGCAAAGAGCTTCAGAGTTTTCTCTACCTCCTCAAGGGTTACTTCATTCCCTAATTTAGCAACCTCTTGATCATTAAAAAACTTAGGGAATAGTTCTGCCACTCTAATCTGATCCAATAGAACACTATTACCTTCATCCTTGTAAATTTTTCCAAAATGGTTAATAGCTTCAATTTTCAATGAATCATCCCCAGAGATAATATTGCCCTCCATATTTTCCAATTCCCAAATAGAGTTCATGTTTCGACGGGCATAAGCATAGGAATGGAAAAATTTTGTATTACGATCACCATTTTGAACCCACAGGGCCCTACTCTTCAGTCTCCATTCCATTTCCTCTTGTAATAGGACCTCATCTTTTTTCTTCTCAAATTTCTTAACCACTTCAAACCCATCCTCATTCAAATCACCATTGAAATTTGCCAAATGATACTTTTGAATATCAGCCTCCAACTGTGCCAGTTCCAACTTGTCATTTTCCTTTCGAGTCTTGATCCATCCCACAACCTCTCTCTTAAGCAGTCGCATTTTATTACAAAACATACTCAAGGGATTATCACCTTCGACTTTCACTAAAATCCAGAAATCCTTAACCATTTTGCAGAAATCCTGTTGTAACAACTAGGAATTATTAAACTTAAAAGGGGTTTTTGATTTCACACCATATTCATCAAACTGAAATACAATTGGCCAATGATCTGAGAATTTGCAGTTGTGAACCCAAGATCTATATCTCATGAAATTCTCCAGTAGTGGAACCTTCACTAAAAACCTGTCTAGTCTTTTATGGATCCCTTCTCCACCGCATCTGCCATTGGTCCACGTGGGCACCATCTTTGTAGGATAAACATCAACCAGTTCATTGTCCACCATAAGATTTGAGAAATAATCTGTCATAGGATCCAATCTAGCTTTTTGCCCCCAGATTTCTGAAGGTGACTTTGTAAAGTTTAAGTCACCTGCAAATATAAGATTTTCTGAGTTTAAAATCCCAGAACATACTAATGAGTCCCAAAAACTTTGTCTATTAGTATAGGGAGCATAATAGTTAAATACACATAAATTTAACTTTTGTCCAATACAAAAACCTTTCAATAAAATCCCCCACTTTGTCCTAAAAGCTTTGAATGAAAATAGCTGGGGATTCCAGGCAACTATCAAACCACCAGAAAGCCCAGAAGAGTCTGTAGCCGTAACCTCCCAACTCGGCAACAAACCCCCAATTTTTAGAATAGCATCAGAACAGGAGCACATCGTCTCTTGAAGTAAAACAATACCTAGGCAAGTAGTATGGAAAAGGTTGGTTAGGGCCCTTGCCCGAGAAACCCCACCCAACTCACGAACATTCAGAGAGAGAAGGGACATCAAGAAATATATTCAACGGGCATCTTTGCATTAAGGCCCGACAACGAATCATCAACACTCACCCCCTCAACCTCAGCCAAACCCACATCCTCCTGAGGCTCCAGATCCAGAGCAATTTTCTTTTTCTTCCCCCTACGAATAGTGACATTTTGAAATTTGGGAGAATGAATAGGAAAGATAGCCAAGTCCAAAGAAGGGTTTTTGGAAAAGATAAGAAGAGGAGAAAACCCAGAATTATCCCGTGACCTAAGATCACTCAAGTCAGCACTAACCACGGCCCCAACCACCGGTTCTCTCAAAACAATATCACCCTGAGAAATCTCGACAGGGCCATGGAGAAGAGGTGGGAGAGACTCACAGACAGATGAAAACCCTTCATTGGAATTATGAACATAAATAGTATCAATACCCCGGCTAGAAGGATCAACATCCAAATCAACAACCTCAATACCCCGATTAGAAGGACCAACATCCAAATCAACAACCTCAAGATCCTTCGCAAGATTCCTAGCAACTGGATGGGGTTCCGACACATAAACATTTTCAGGCATCATATTACAAGGCTTGTTTGATAAACCATGCCTTAACTGGACTTCACCCCTTGAAATTCTTTTATCTAAATCTAATTCCTTATCAGAAATGAAATCCAATTCAGCTTTAGATAATTCAGAATAAGCAGCCTCCGGGGGTAGTTTAGGCTTACCGTTTTTAGTAGGAGCCGGCGTAACAAGACCAATCTTTGGAGAGATGTTCTCCTTCCCCAGAGACGAAGTCTCCAAATTGGACAGAAGTGTCGGGCATTTTGCCCGAATGTGACCAATATCTCGGCAATGGAAACATCTAAAAGGGGTTCTGAAGAAATCCAGTTGCTGAACCGATAATTTATCACCCCACTCAATCTCAATGATAGCAGGGAGACCCAAACTCAAGTCCAGTTCCACCATTACCTTGGCATAACGTCTATCAATGCCGAAAATGGAATTCTTATCCACGCGAACAAATTTCCCCACAGAATTCGCGAGACCCATTACAATTTCTTCTGTCCATAGCTCAATAGGCAGGCCAGGAATGATCATCCAGAGATGCCGGATGCCCATTCTTTCCCGGATGGGGTCAAAGGAAACATGCCATCGTTTGAGATTCAGAGACCCATCCTTAAAGAGCCAGGTGACTGCCAAAATCTTTGCCAAAGCCTCTTGACTAGGAAATATGAATAGTATCCACCGATTGACCAACATATTAATTCTTGGAATGTTTCCAATAACAGCGAGCCAGAACTTTTGAACCCATTCCACAATTTCAAACTTCGAACCAGAGGCAAATTCCAGCCTACCCACCAACGCTCGTCCGACCAACATCTCGACTCATTCCAAATTTGATCCAGCCGGAATCACATACCTATCAACCTTCTCTCTGGCTTTTAGCGTCTTGGACCATCGACGGCTCTTAGCCCTAACACCATAAAAGTTAGGGTTTGATACAGGCCCATCTGCAGAGCGAAAGTTTTGTGACAAAAAATCTTTAGTTTTGTGACAAAAAATCTTTCCGAGCACCTCTGGAGGAATGGGTAAGTGTAAAGTTAGGGTTTGAAACAGACCCATCAACAGGGCAAGGATTGTATGTCAAGTGAGCAATCCGCGAACCACCGGAAGAATGGAGAAGAGAATTCCCAATACGAGTATAACGGGGAGACATATATGGAGAATTGGCCAGGCCGGTCATACCACACCTGTCACTGCATAGGGTACCAACATTACCGCCACACACACAACTGACCACCTGACACCAGCAACAGTTGTCCAACAAAGTATAACTTCGAAAACCGAATCCAAAAGTAGGCCCCCGGAGAAGAATAAACCCCAAACACTAAAAAGGTATACAACTACAAAATAAGGAACGGTTAAAAAACAACAACAATATGGAAGCCAGCTCTTCCAAATGATCAACCAACCAACACCAAGTAGCAAGCACCAATTCAGAACCAAGAACAAGCAAAAGGAAAAAGAGTTTCAAGAGCTAAAAAACACAACGAATTCCCACTTTTTTTAGACTTGGCTGGTACTAGGCCAGCTCATAGTGAACCGGCTTGACTCCAAGTAATTGTGTAGCTCAAGATTCACCTCTCCTATCCTCATTCTTTGCCAGAACGAGAAAAAACCTGCAAAACCCTAATTGCAGCCATCTCTCCATTCTTAGGTTAATGTATTTATGGAATACATTAATGATGACAGAAATATAAAATATTAAAAATTAGTTGAGAGGTGTCCGCTTCATGGAGTGCAATCTCTTTATAAGAATAGGAATAGGTAGGCAAGATCCAGTGTTGTTGTGAAAAATAGCTGCTGAGCATATTAGCAGGCTTAGTATATCAGTATATTGGTGAAGGGGAATCGTGACTGCTGGAGTGTAGATTCAATCGTTTGCATTTTTGATAAGGATGAAACGTTTTTCCTTCCTACTGGCCGTAATTTTCACAGGCTCTTTTATGTTTCTCTGCGTAAGTTCAATAGGAGATTCCAGTCTCATATAAAATGTTCAGCAGTATGGTGCAAAAGCTGATGGCATCACAGACAACAGCAAGGTGAGATAGAGATAAACTTGAATAATTAAAATTTTTGTAGAGACATAGATTATCACAAATAAATTTGTCTGTTTTTGGTTATATGTAGGCTTTTATTGCTGCCTGGAATGCAGCCTGTTCTTCTAATCGATCATCTACTGTGTATATACCAAAAGGAAAATTTCTGGTTGGTCCAGTTTCCTTTGCAGGACCATGCAAGAATGCTAATATTATGGTGCAGGTAAGGTGCTAATATTCATTCCGTGGTAGTGGTAGTGATTTATTTATTTCCTTCTTTGCAGCAATAAGATTCATGCAACATGTCTGTCTTACTGCAGGTAACTGGGGATCTCATTGCACCAACCCACAATAGTTTATGGAACGGAGGAAATAATTTGTACTGGTTGCGATTCTATAATGTGAATGGTCTAACGGTGAATGGCGGGGGGGGGGTTTGGATGGACAGGGAGCCTCCTGGTGGAACAACGTTTGTCAAAAAAATCAGCAAGTAAGAATAAACTAGTTATCAGTTGTACTATGTAATTATCTTTTAGTGATTTGGATAGCATATACTTACACTGACTCGAATAAATTATATGCTTTGCTGTGCAGTGCAAACCCGGGCCTACAGTATTGTCTCTGGCCATTTATTATCACATATGAATTTGAGTGTTTCATAGTTGCAGGGAGTTGATAATTTGACATTGTGATGGGCAGTCTTTACAATTGATGGGCGCTACGAATAGCGTGGTGAGAGACATTACTTCCATCAACAGCAAGCAGTTCCATGTATCCATTGGTGCGTCTAACAACGTCCTGGCAGAGGGATTGACAATCCGTGCTCCAGCTGACAGCCCCAACACCGATGGAATTCACATATCTTCTTCCAATGTCCATCTTCGAAATATCAACATAGGAACAGGTGGATCATATTTCCCCTCAACATTTTACAAATATTGTTGGAGTGACTAATTTATTAAAGATAAATCTTTAACTTTGCGTGCGTGTACTACTGCAGGAGATGATTGTATTGGTATTTTGGAAGGAACTTCCAACCTTGCCATTGAACAAGTTACTTGCGGACCAGGCCATGGAATCAGGTGAAATAGTTTGATAATTAATTTCAATTGGACTGGGAATATGAGCATTCAATGCACTGCGCTGACAACCGATTTGGGTTATTATTATGCAGTGTGGGGAGCCTTGGGAAATATCCTGATCGTAATGGAGTCACCAACGTCACTGTAAATGGAGTTTCTTTCAACGGCACTGACAATGGAGTTAGAATCAAAACATGGCAAGGAGGAAAGGGCTTCGCCAAGGGCTTAACATTTGAGAACCTACGGATGAACAACGTGGGGAATCCAATCCTCATTGACCAATACTATTGCCCACATTGTACTGCCCAGGTGCTCATCATTTTACACCTATCTGAACAGCTTCAACACCTATACTCTTTTTCGACATAGGACAGTTTCGAAGCTTGTTTTTAAGTTCTGTGACATATGGCCACTGAAGTTTGACTATTATAACTTACTTTGACTTTGTTGTTAATATTGGCTTGGCCCGTGCAGGAGTCTAATATGAATGTGCAGATCAGTAACGTGGTATACCAAAACATAGTTGGAACCTCAGCAACAAAGGAAGTTATTAATTTGGCTAGCAGTAAAAGCTTCCCCTGCCAAGATATCCAATTGCAAAATGTCAGTCTGAGTTATGGAAATAATGAAGCTCAATCTCTCTGTAAAAATGCCAAAGGACTTGGAATTAGTTCTGTCAAACCCCCTTTGGTTTGTTAATGCTGGATATTAGTTATTAGTTATATCAAACCTTTTTCTTAAAGTTCCTTTGGTTTTTAAAAGGTTTGATGCTTCCTCTACCAACTTTAATATGTTGGATTTTGCATTATTGTAATATGAATTTGAGTTATGAAAAAGTGAAACTCTACCAACTTTAATAGGTTGGATTTTGCAGTATTATAATATGAATTTGAGTTATGAAAAAAATGAAATTCAATCTTAAGCATCTTTTGAGTTTGTTAAAGGAGAATGTTTTTCCTAAATGCTCACTTATTATCAAATGTTAAATAGAATAGAATTATAATAAAAACTCTGCTAAAAAAACATTATATTGCAAGTAGAGTCCATTTTAAAAGTTAAAAGTCTAATACAGAGATTAAAAAATATTTAAGAATCTTAAAGTTTGATAACTATATTTAGTAAAACCATGTTTGTATATGTATAAATGCTTTTTTATTGATGTTTAATAAGCTATAAACCCTTCACATTCACTTGGAAAAAATAAGATATTTTTAACATTGTCATTTTAATGTTTTTAAAGTATATCAGAATCAAAATAAACAACACATATCTTTGTATTAGAATATAGAATTTTAAGAATAAATAATGGTTTTGTATAATTGGTTATTTGGAATCGTACATTTTTAATAAAAAAATATCAATTTTTTCTTTTTAAAGATGCTATATCTAACCTTGTCACTTTAAGATTGGTCATATTAATAATATAATGTTTATTATTGAGATATATAATTTTAAACATAACAAACAATTTTATAAAAATTGACATTTGAACTTATACCATTTTAATAAGAAATATTAAAATGAATATTTGTAAGAAACAAATCAATGGACACAGACATAATCTCAAAGAAATGCAAATGCACAACAAATTCAATGACTTTTCCATTGTGTTTCAAGGATTTACATAGAGATCAAAATTGATAATAAAAACATTAGATGAGATGAGAAGATCACATCAATAATAATATTGAAGAAAAGACCATATCGCACTCTAAGGGTAGTAACAAAAGACCATATCGCAACAGCAATCATAGGTCTCGTAATAGCAAAAGAAACAAAATGAGGTGAATACACGGCAATATTTAATCCATTTTCCACATCACACATCAAATCTACATAACCGGAATCATCATACGAAAATGAATTAATTAAAGGGAAATCTGATCTTGGTGCCTCTGAATATGTTCGTAGTAGGAAATTTCTCCTCCTAGTACCTCTGAATATGTTCGTAGTAGGAAATTTCTCCTTCTGGTGCATACAAACAATCTTTCTCCTCCTGGTGCCTCTGACTGCTACACAGGACTACTTCCTGCTAAACCAAGAGATCACACCTGATCCCATACTGAAGCAACACCCAGAATGTGCTCTTCCTATCTGCAACAGTGCCTGCCCAATCTGAATCAACATAACCTTGCAGGTTAAATTTTTGATTCGCATCATACTTGAGCCCATAATCAATTGTACCCTTTAGGTACCTCAGAATATGCTTTACAGCAACCAGGTGAACACCTATGGGATCCGTCAGGAATTGGCTCAATGTGTTCACCGCAAAGCAAATATCTGGTCTCGTGTTCGTCAGGTACATCAAGGACCCAATCATCTGACGATACACAGTGACATCAACTGGATCAGATGAAGAATCACACAGAAGCTTCAGGTTAGATGCCATAGGTGTGGCCATGGCCTTGCAGTCCATCATACCGAACCTCTTCATGATCTCTACTGCATACTTCCCTTGTCCAAGGAAGATTCCATCTGCACTCTGCCACATCTCCATGCCTAGAAAATAGTGCATCATCCCCAAGTTCTTCATCTCGAACTTGGCAGCAAGCTTCCTCTTCCTATCAACAATCAATCTATCCTCACCTGTTACAAACAGGTCATCCACATACAATAGTAGTATCACTGGATTGCCTTCCTCAACCTTGTATTAAAGGTTGGAATCCGCTTTACTCTCGGTAAAGCCCATACTAGATAGGAAGCCATCTATCCTGCCATACCAGGCCTTGGGTGACTGTTCCAAACCACACAGGGCTTTCTTCAGTTTGCACACATGTGACTCTCGGTCATGTGTCTCAAACCCGAGTGGCTGCTCCACATACACTTCCTCTTCAACTGCACCATTCAAGAAAGCTGTTTTGACATCCATTTGGTGTACCTTCCATTTCATCACGGTAGCCAGAGCAACTACTGATCTAATAGAAGTGTATTTGGCTACAGGTGCAAAAGTCTCTTCATAGTCAATTCCTCTTTCTGGGAGTAGCCACGAGTTACAACCTTGCTTTGTATTTCTCGATGCTACCATCTGCAGCATGCTTGATCTTATAGATCCACTTGGAAGTCACAACAAACTTCCGTTCAGGTCTTGGGACCACATCCAAAACATGATCGATTGGTACTTCTCGACCATGGCATCCTTTTACTGTATCCCGTATCCTTGGAACTTCGGATTCTTCAATATCTTCAATAGATAGTTTGAGCTTCATTGCTGGAACAAATGTTGTAGTTCTTCTTTTGTAGGTGATGGTATACGATATTTCCTACAAAACAAGTTAAATTGCATGATTAGAAAACATCTCATAGTTTTCAGAACAAATTCTTACACATAAAGAAATATGCCATACATTCATGCAATTATTTTAGCCAATGCTTCAATACAACATTTATCCATATCCCGTAAATTTCTAGATGCCTTCCAATCTCTACTAGAACATTGTTAAGAGTGTGCACAACTCCCAACATGTCAGCAAAGAGGTTTCATTCTAGATAAGTAGCAATGGAATGTTGTACAGTGCCATAGGCCACTTACCCATCACATGCATATTAGTAGTATATTGTTCATTAATGTAATTATTCTAATATGCATAATATACATCCTAAGTTCAGGAACATAAGCATATACATCATTGAGCAATATTATTTAAACAAACAAGTATGCAAGAAATGACAATTCAAATACTTATCTTTGTTTGGTTGTAGGGTGGACTCCCTCTCAATATTTGCTTCCTTGCAGGAACTACTGGAGTGTGCTCCCTCTTGATCTTTGCTTCCTGTA
Organism: Larix kaempferi; assembly: GCA_027924585.1. Classification (NCBI taxonomy): domain Eukaryota; kingdom Viridiplantae; phylum Streptophyta; class Pinopsida; order Pinales; family Pinaceae; genus Larix; species Larix kaempferi. The sequence continues at coordinate 2,797,450 of BSBM01000397.1, read as the reverse complement.
TTACCTGTCCTTGAACTTATATCCATCCTCGATCACTTATGCATACTTACTAGTATCATCATTGCGTTATCCTTGAGGTCTCATACACAATCATACATTCATTAGTATAATATCAATACTATAAAACATTATGATTCTAAGTAATCTTAAACATGTATGGTCAAGATTTCACAAGCACTAGTATTCAAGGTTTCAGGGAGTACTTCCTTTACTCATGCAAATTCTTATTTGACCATAGGACTCTTCTGGTTAGTCATATTATCGATTAAACATAATATACCTAAACTCGTGATTACTCAAACCTATAGCTTCATGAATAATCATTATCAATCATACCAAGTATACTTATATAAGAGATCCCATCACAAGGTAGGATTCTAACTTGATATAGGAAAAACATACCTAGATTAATGTGTTAGTTCGTTATGTCTAACATACCCACATGATGTCTTCTTGTTTTATTCAATAACTTGTGCTAGTAACCTGCATATATCATAGGTTAAGCATTGTAGAACCAAATTATACATACCTTGTAAGTAGAGCTTCTATGTGATCCATGACAATGGATGAATCTTTGTCTTCATGTCACCATGGTCATATGTTCTTGAACTAGAACATGATTTGTCTTTCTTGATGTACCTTTCATGTTAGCGAACAACATCAACCTCATACAACACCACAATGCATTAGTACAATCATAAGTGTCAAAACCCTAATGAATGAATATCTTCTATCATGCATTCATATTTTTATTAAGGTGATACAGCAAGTCTAAAATTAATCAAGATTGTACTAATATTAATGAAGACAAACATATCATAAACTTAATCATGAACAGATTTCGAAACATACCCGTAAGTCATACCTGTCAAGTTTGCTTGTAGTCTTCTTATGTAAGGCCTTAGCCTCATCTCCCTCTGAAACTGGAACTTCTTCACTTATGCATGTGACCAATCCATTCTCTTCTAGGATTAACCCAATCCACTTGATTTGCAGAAATTGGATCTCGAGCTCGATTACGGTTTGTGAGGGAAACCCTAAAAATTCAAACTTTGAATTTCAAGCTTCTGAAAGGATAGAAAGATGCGCCTTGATGAGCTGATCAACCTGGTATACTCAGAATTTGAAAACTGCAAAGTTTCACCTTTCAAATTTGCTTTTCAATCTTCCGGATTCACTTGGGAGGACCCTGAATTAGGGTTTGAATTTCCTGGAGCTTTACCCAACCAAATAGTTTGATCCAAAGCTCTAAAATTCGATTTTTCCAAGGAGCTTCCAGCTATGGCCATAGATTTCAAAAATTTCCATTTTTGTAGAAGCCCTAATTTTTCACTTTTCCGATGAGAGTCCCGAACTAGGGTTTGATCAAGCTCGGCCTTCTACCCAACCAAAAAATTTGATCTTGGTCTCTAAATTTAGATTTTGATGAGTATCATTCAGCCGTGGTCTCCGATTACAAAAATACAACTTTCTTTGAAACCCTAATTGCTGGAGCCATGAATGAAGGTGCTCAAAATCCAATTATGTTTTGACATAAATATGCACTTGATTGTTTTTGGTTAACTCCGAAATTAGGAATCCACATGGTCTAAAAATTCTACCTTTGGTATCACGACCTGTCATCTTTCTAACCCCACAGGTCTGACCTCGATTGGATTCTCTGAGAGAGAGTTATGCCAAGTGTCGCAACATGACCTGTTTATGGGATAAAACAGGAGAGCGAACTTGTACGGTGTTCCATGTGTCACTGGTTCAACTTAGGCCTCTGAAAAACGTACCGGAGAAACTACAGTCCGTTCCCTAGCTGTCACTTTTTACGAAATTTCATTTGGAGCTTCCTATCCCAAGTTGTGAGATTTTTTCCTAGGTCACCTGTTTATGACTGAGATCTAGAAGAGGCAGAAACCCTAGATTGTACAGATCATAAAACAAAAAGTACAACGAATTAGAAGTTGTGCTTTGGAAACAAGGTACATGGAGATCTTATCTTCGACCTGTAAGAGTTTCAGATCCTGAAACCTCGCCGAATGGATTTATAGCGAAAGTGCTACGATGACTGGTTTTTTTTCTATATCAAGCCCTAGCTTCGCAAGTGCAACAAGTGTCATAAATGCCATACCATGCCTTCTTTCAGGTTAGCTCTGATACCATGTTAGTTTTTCAGAATTTACTTCAATATGATATAGGATCTTAACTGATAGAACAACATGTAGAACATATCTATAGCATATCAATCATGGACATAATAATGCAAGCACACAAGAGACAATAGACACACAGAGTTTCACTGGGGAAAACCATAAAGGTGAAAAACCCCACAACTTCCTCAGAGATAGATAGAGCAATGATGCAACCCAATCATAAGAGATAGTATTCTCCTAGCAGCAGCTTCTCCTCCTCCACAAGTGCACCGCTCTCCAATGAGAGTATGAGTGAGAAAGTGAATGATTGAATAGAGTGCCTCCCACACTCTATTTATACATGACTTGACTTGCCTAATAACCTTTACTAGGTCGGCCTTAACTTAACCACATAACATAATGCTGACAGGGCCGACCCCTAATAGGGTGGTCTAATAACCCTTTGACCCACATGACTTATACAGGGCCGACCCCACCAAGGTGGTCTAATAACCCATCAAGTATAAGTTACGACAGTTACAATATAAATGACGACACTTCCGTATAGAGGAATAATAACATCTCTATAGGAATACAAACACTTCCGTATAGAGGAATAATAACATCTCTATAGGAATACAATATACAAATATGAAATACATTCTGAAGTTACAAATACATCAACAAGAACCCACATAGATGCTCATATTTGAGGTTGAAGATGATGAAACTTTGTTGAGTAATATGACCATTGTCTTAAGCTCATCAGAGTCATCCTCTAAAAATTGAATTTTCCTTTTCTATTTTACCAATATATTCATGATAATTGCATTTCAAGAGACCCATTGATATTCTAATTCATGTGTTTTAGTGGAGAATGAGACCCGCTGTCAACATTGCATGAGACCAATTCCCCACAACATTAGTTGAAACCCAAGATATTTGCACCCACAAACCCCTAACCCCAAGGGAAAGCCACAGACTGATAATGGATAGATCCATCATCAATATTCTGGGTACTTATTATAGAACATTGAGATGGATGAAATATTGTATATATATTTTCCCAAATAAAAATCCCAATGAAGAACTTACTCCAGGAAGTGCAAGCAGTACCAGGGCGAGGCCTATTCCCATTGGCCTTTTTAGGTAAAGCCTAGCAAACTCACCATGACAAATATTAGAAGTTTTTGAGACAACTAACTCATGCCCACAATCAATTCTACTAAAACCGAGGAGAAATATGACTGCTGATGCTAAATATAAGCAAAGTGTGCAAACCAGGCTTACCATCAAGTGTCAATTTGTTGAATAAGAACTAAGATGGGAGATGTATGCCACTTTCAATATCCTATACTCATCTTCGCGACTGAAATCCATGAATTCAAATTTCCGGAGGTTTTGATAATGGAGGATGTGGGAAGACGGGTTGATGCTTAATGAATTGTCCCTTCCCCCCTTGAACGAGTTAATGGATAGACTAGATGTGGATTGTTCATACTTTCATTTTGTGCTTGTTTAATGGGTTGCAAACTTAGAGATTCCTTCACCATTTTACAATAGAATTCCTTCCTGTAGCGTTGAGGCAAGATTGTCGAGGCGACATGAAAAAAATGAACTTCCTCAAAATGATGAACTTCTCTTCTTATATTAACAATGGTCAATGCGAGATGGTCATCTTCTTATAATTGAACATATAATTATGTAGAATAATTCCAATAGCATATTTATTTTACATAATTTAGCAAATAATTGAATAAACAATGCTATAAATAATTTAGTCAAACTTAAGATCACATATCAACATCAACCTTAAAATAGTAAAGAAATCCATAATTTTAAATTATGAAGTGTTGAGCATGCTTATAAACAAAATCTCCTAACAACTATCAACGGGTTTTCATTTTATTTATTAATACAATCCCATCTGCATTAAATCTATTTTGACAAGTTATGGTCATCATTAGCTTGAAAGGAGTAAATTTATGATTACATAGAATATAATATATGAAACTTAATGCAGTAAAGTAACGAGCTTAACTTAATAGCCAACAACCAGGTTATGGAATACATTAATGACATAAATATAAAATATTAAAGATTAACTTAACAACAACGAACGAGGTTATGGAATACATTAATGACAAAAATATAAAATATTAAAGTTTAACTTAACACCCAACATCAGGTTATGGAATAAATTAATGACAGAAATATAAAAATTAAGAATTAGTTAAACAGCAAGGTTATGGAATACATTAATAACATATAATACATTAATACCAGAAATACTAAATATTAAAAAATAGTTAACCACAACAAGGTTATTGAAATGGAATACATTAATGACATAAATATTAAATATTAAAATTAATTAATAACCAAATATTAATATAAAATATTAAGAATCACTTAATAGCCAGCATAAATTATAAACCAGTAGCAAGGTTATGGAATATATTAATGACTTAAATTAAAACACTAAATCACTTAGTGCAAGATGGTCATCTTCTTATAATTGAACATATAATTATGTAGAATGATTCCAATAGCATATTTATTTTACATAATTTAGTAAATAGTTGAATAAACAATGCTATAAATAATTTAGTCAAACCTAAATTCACATATCAACATTAACCGTAAAATAGTAAAGAAATCCATAATTTTAAATTATGAAGTGTTGAGCATGCTTATAAACAAAATCTCCTAACAACTAATCAACCGATTTTTATTTTATTTATTAATACAATCCCATCTGCATTAAATCTATTTTGACAAGTTATGCTCATCATTAGTATGAAAGGAGTAAAGTTACAAATCTATTTTGACAAGTTATGCTCATCATTAGTACGAAAGGAGTAAAGTTATAAATCTATTTTGACAAGTTATGTTCATCATTAGTGTGAAAGGAGTAAAGTTATGATTAACTAAAAAACCATATATGAAATTTAATGCAGTAAAGTGACTAGCTTAACTTAACAGCTAGCAGAGGTTATGGAATACATTAATGACATTAAAGCTTAACTTATCAGGTTATGGAACACATTAATGAGAAAAAAATATATTAAGAATTATGTAAACAACAGCAAGGTTATGGAATACATTAATAACATAAATATTAAATATTAAAAAATAGTTAACCGGAGCACTACCACATCAATGTTATGGAATACATTAATGACATAAATATAAAATATTAAAAATTAGCTAATAGCCAAATATTAATATAAACTATTAAGAATTAGTTATGGAATATAAATTGTAAACCAGTACCAAGGTTATGGAATACATTAATGACTTAAATTAAAACACTAAATCAGTTAATATCCCACCACTAGGTTAATGTATTTATGGAATACATTAATGATGACAGAAATATAAAATATTAAAAATTAGTTGAGAGGTGTCAGCTTCATGGAGTGCAATCTCTTTATAAGAATAGGAATAGGTAGGCAAGATCCAGTGTTGTTGTGAAAAATAGCTGCTGAGCATATTAGCAGGCTTAGTATATCAGTATATTGGTGAAGGGGAATCGTGACTGCTGGAGTGTAGATTCAATCGTTTCGTTTGCATTTTTGATAAGGATGAAACGTTTTTCCTTCCTACTGGCCGTGATTTTCACAGGCTCTTTTATGTTTCTCTGCGTAAGTTCAATAGGAGATTCCAGTCTCATATATAATGTTCAGCAGTATGGTGCAAAAGCTGATGGCATCACAGACAACAGCAAGGTGAGATAGAGATAAACTTGAATAATTAATAAATTTGTAGAGACATAGATTATCACAAATAAATTTGTCTGTTTTTGGTTATATGTAGGCTTTTATTGCTGCCTGGAATGCAGCCTGTTCTTCTAATCGATCATCTACTGTGTATATACCAAAAGGAAAATTCCTGGTTGGTCCAGTTTCCTTTGCAGGACCATGCAAGAATGCTAATATTATGGTGCAGGTAAGGTGCTAATATTCATTCCGTGGTAGTGGTAGTGATTTATTTATTTCCTTCTTTGCAGCAATAAGATTCATGCAACATGTCTGTCTTACTGCAGGTAACTGGGGATCTCATTGCACCAACCCACAATAGTTTATGGAACGGAGGAAATAATTTGTACTGGTTGCAATTCTATAATGTGAATGGTCTAACGGTGAATGGCGGGGGGAGTTTGGATGGCCAGGGAGCCTCCTGGTGGAACAACGTTTGTCAAAAAAATCAGCAAGTAAGAATAAACTAGTTATCAGTTGTACTATGTAATTATCTTTTAGTGATTTGGATAGCATATACTTACACTGACTCGAATAAATTGTCTGCTTTGCTGTGCAGTGCAAACCCGGGCCTACGGTATTGTCTCTAGCCATTTATTTTCACATATGAATTGGAGTGTTTCATAGTTGCAGGGAGTTGATAATTTGACATTGTGATGGGCAGTCTTTACAATTGATGGGCGCTACGAATAGCGTGGTGAGAGACATTACTTCCATCAACAGCAAGCAGTTCCATGTATCCATTGGTGCGTCTAACAACGTCCTGGCAGAGGGATTGACAATCCGTGCTCCAGCTGACAGCCCCAACACCGATGGAATTCACATATCTTCTTCCAATGTCCATCTTCGAAATATCAACATAGGAACAGGTGGATCATATTTCCCCTCAACATTTTACAAATATTGTTGGAGTGACTAATTTATTAAAGATAAATCTTTAACTTTGCGTGCGTGTACTACTGCAGGAGATGATTGTATTGGTATTTTGGAAGGAACTTCCAACCTTGCCATTGAACAAGTTACTTGCGGACCAGGCCATGGAATCAGGTGAAATAGTTTGATAATTAATTTCAATTGGACTGGGAATATGAGCATTCAATGCACTGCGCTGACAACCGATTTGGGTTATTATTATGCAGTGTGGGGAGCCTTGGGAAATATCCTGATCGTAATGGAGTCACCAACGTCACTGTAAATGGAGTTTCTTTCAACGGCACTGACAATGGAGTTAGAATCAAAACATGGCAAGGAGGAAAGGGCTTCGCCAAGGGCTTAACATTTGAGAACCTACGGATGAACAACGTGGGGAATCCAATCCTCATTGACCAATACTATTGCCCACATTGTACTGCCCAGGTGCTCATCATTTTACACCTATCTGAACAGCTTCAACACCTATACTCTTTTTCGACATAGGACAGTTTCGAAGCTTGTTTTTAAGTTCTGTGACATATGGCCACTGAAGTTTGACTATTATAACTTACTTTGACTTTGTTGTTAATATTGGCTTGGCCCGTGCAGGAGTCTAATATGAATGTGCAGATCAGTAACGTGGTATACAAAAACATAGTTGGAACCTCAGCAACAAAGGAAGTTATTAATTTGGCTTGCAGTAAAAGCTTCCCCTGCCAAGATATCCAATTGCAAAATGTCAGTCTGAGTTATGGAAATAATGAAGCTCAATCTCTCTGTAAAAATGCCAAAGGACTTGGAATTAGTTCTGTCAAACCCCCTTTGGTTTGTTAATGCTGGATATTAGTTATTAGTTATGCCAAACCTTTTTCTTAAAGTTCCATTGGCTTTTAAAAGGTTTGATGCTTCCTCTACCAACTTCAATATGTTGGATTTTGCATTATTGTAATATGAATTTGACTTATGAAAAAGTGAAACTCTACCAACTTTAATAGGTTGGATTTTGCAGTATTATAATATGAATTTGAGTTATGAAAAAAATGAAATTCAATCTTAAGCAGCTTTTGAGTTTGTTAAAGGTGAATGTTTTTCCTAAATGCTAACTTATTATCAAATGTTAAATAGAATAGAAATATAATAAGAACTCTGCTAAAAAAACATTATATTGCAAGTAGAGTCCATTTTAAAAGTTAAAAGTCTAATATAGAGATTAAGAAATGTTTAAGAATCCTAAAGTTTGATAACTATATTTAGTAAAACCATGTTTGTATATGTATAAATGCTTTTTTATTGATGTTTAATAAGCTATAAACCCTTCACATTCACTTGGAATAAATAAGATATTTTTAACATTGTCATTTTAATGTTTTTAAAGTATATCACAATCAAAATAAACAACACATATTTTTGTATTAGAATATAGAATTTTAAGAATAAATAATGGTTTTGTATAATTGGTTATTTGGAATAGTACATTTTTAATAAAAAAATATCAATTTTTTCTTTTTATAGATGCCATATCTAACCTTGTCACTTTAAGATTGGTCATATTAATAATATAATGTCTATTATTGAGATATATAATTTTAAACATAACAAACAATTTTATAAAAATTGTCATTTGAACTTATACCATTTTAATAAGAAATATTAAAATAAATATTTGTAAGAAACAAATCAATGGACACAGACATAATCTCAAAGAAATGCAAATGCACAACAAATTCAATGACTTTTCCACTGTGTTTTTTTGTGCCTTTGGAATCTGTATCCAAGTGGCCTTTGTTTTGTGACATGAATTTCCAATGGAAAGATGATCCCATTTCCCTTCCTTGCACTCTAAGGGTAGTAACAAAAGACCATATCGCAGCAGCAATCACAGGTCTCGTAATAGCAAAAGAAACAAAATGAGGTGAATACACTGCAATATTTAATCCATTTTCCACATCACACATCAAATCTACATAACCAGAATCATCATACGAAAATGAATTAATTAAAGGGAAATCTGATCTTGGTGCCTATGAATATGTTCGTAGTAGGAAATTTCTCCTCCTTGTGCCTCTGAATATGTCCGTAGTAGGAAATTTCTCCTTCTGGAGCATACAAACAATCTTTCTCCTCCTTTTGAATATGTTCGAAGGGGTTGGAGCTTACATCTTCACCCTAAATTATAATCAATGAAGACTAGACCGCAATGCAATAAGCAAAACAATAATTCATAATCACTAAACATAATGATTGGAAAAAAATAGCATTCTGTAGCGTAAATCTCAATGACTGAAATAAATGTAGAGTAGTCTACATGTAGTCAAATAATTCGAAAGAAATATGATAACACATACAATTTAATGTAGTTGACTGATCTAAAGGAACGTCAAGGTGACTGGGTTAGGCATACTAACCTGAATTTGTACAAGTAGAAATATGAAATGCTTCGAGAATGGATGAAGTTAGGGTCGAGACTGATAATATTTATAGCAACAGCAATGGGCAGGGTAGGGAAATTTCCTGGGTCTGTGTAGATTCGTGTGGATGGATAGAACTGCAACTTTTCTATTTCAGTTATCCAATTATGGAAGGTATTTACAAATGTAATTGGAAGGGAATCAACAAAAAGATGGAAGACCAAAGGAAATCAACGAAAAGATGGAAACCGTGTCCACCTTTTCTCTTTAGCTTCTAAAAAGTTTCCGTGCATGAGTGTTAGGAAACTATTTTTTTGTCAAATTATTTAATCTTCATTTCCATGGTATGGGTCCAATCAAGTTTGGAAAAAATCCTCTACAAATTAAAATAAATAAATAAAAACCGAAACTTTAGTTGCATTTTAGACATTTTGAAAAATTAAATGTACTGGCATGAAAATAATGAAAAAAAATGAAAACAATAGTATATGTCTACATCAAGGACTAATAAGGAAGAAGAAAAGATGATTAAACAAATTAGTTAGATAAAAAGATGTTTTTATTAAAGTGATATGACAGCGATAACCTACAATTACGGATTTAAAAGGTGAAAATAAATGAAATGAAATGAAATAAATGCCCAGGAGAATAGAATGATACAAAAAGGGGGATGAAGGTGAAAGAAGAGGATCCTAGCAATGGTATTGATTATTACACCAACTAATTTGTAGTAATTATAAATGTCTATTGTAGTCATGCATTTTACTAATCATCTTGATCCATTTCACAAGTTACCATTAATTTTTAACATTTGGCAAGAACCGTGAGATAGTTCAAATATTGGGCTGAACTTTTCGTTGATGAATACAAATGCACATTTTATATACTAGTTTCGTTTCACAAGTTACCATTAATTTTTAACATTTGGCAAGAACCTCAAATATTGGGTGGAACTTTATGTTGATGAATACAAATGCACATTTTATATACTAGTTTCTAGATACGTTGAAGACATTGCAAAAAAGTAGACTTTCATTTTTGTGTTTGAAAAGTAGTTAAGTTATGAAATTATGAAAAAATAGTCTTATATTATTAAGGGTACGACAACTTACAAATAAATGTTACCCATCCTCAATTCAGCGTGAACATGAGATATGGAAATAATGAAGTTCAATATTCATGAAAAAACGCAAAATAGTTCAAAGTAATTCTATCAAGTTCCATTTACTTTGTTAAAGAGTGAATGCTTTCTCTAAATGGAAACTCTAATGTGTTGGATTTTGCATTATCTATCTTGTAGTCTCAAATTAGTTTAAGATTCTTATGGTTTATGCTACTCTTCCTTTAAAAATATCCTCAATGGTTTAGGCTACTCTTCCTTTAAAAATCTCCTCATTGATTTAGGCTACTCCTTCCGTTGATTGGTTTAAGCTACTTTCATCACTAGTCACTAACAATATTTTGGAAATCAAACTTTCCAACATGGTTGTTATAGGTCAAATCTGCACTTCTCCGTCCGTGATCACATTGCTTTGTCGATCGCACAAAAGGACACCATGGATTGAAGAGCTAGGTTGACCTAGATGACTTACTGCTGGAACTACATTCTTCAGTTGAAAATCTTACTTTGTCTACTGATTTCATGACATGTGTGCTACTCTTTGCATAGTAAACCAACGTTCTTCACCAATATGTGCGCTGCTTTGCTCAAGGACAACCATCGCACACCTTAAAAAATGTTGCAAACGCTTGTTGTAAAGCACAAAAGTTGCATACTCTGCACTACTCTCGTTGTATGAAACCTATGAACATCTTAAGATGAAAGCAAAAATATATTAAGATTACGAATTGGGATTAGTTGAAGTTGGTTCTGCAACTTCCCCAACCTCCCAATTCAACCACCTCTCGATTACAACTGCCTACCTTGTCCCATAAATACAAGGAGGATCCATGAGAGAGGGACCTAGAAGGAATGCTTTAACTGCTGTTACGCTGGAGGAATTCCCAAGTCATTGTGAAGAGCAGGAGCCCAGGACTCGGTTGCAGAACCATCTTGACCGATCAGGTATATTTGTACTCATTCATGTTTCTTTGACAATAAAAAGGTGGAAATACCCTTCCTGTCCCAAATCAAATGTCTATTGGATTGTATGTTCATTTGGTTTAATATCTGATTGTAGTTGATGTTTAATTGTTTTCAATTTCATCATATTTATTGCAGTCAAGATACGCCGAGGAAGGTTTCCTTTGTGTTGCAGGTCCATCATAGCGGAAGACCAAGCGAAAGCTAGGACCAGCCGTTGATAAAAGGTACATCTTTCGATATCTTGATCTCTTTCCATTTGTAGTAACTAAATGCAATGCAATGACTGTATTTACCCGTCACGCCACCCAAGTTGGTAGTGTCTTCTCCTCACTATAAGGTATTTTTCCTGCACAACAGATTGGCGACTCCACTGGGGAGTAACTGGTTGTTTTTCTGCTCTAGGAGACCTTGCTAGGTTTTTCTTCAGTCTATTTGTTATGTGAGAGGTCTTCTAGGTCATTGTTTCCCGTTCTTATTGTCTATACTCATCTCAGTCCACTACTGCAAATCTTTTTTGTTTGCTTCTGAGCCTTGTGTGCTGGTTTACCCTACTTATAGTAGCGCATTTTACTTGGTGAACACTGCTTTGTACACTACACAACAACGCATCTTTCCTAGTGTGCGTTGGTTTCTGTACTACACAGTAGTGCATTTTCCTGTAACTTTCAGTTCTCCATTAGGGTTTGATTTCCAGTGGTTTGGTTTCACTTCTAGCCTTTTGCTTTGCTTCCCTGACTGGCCCCTGAGACTTGTATGTCTCTTTTGAGTCTTGTTTGCCTCTCTGAAGTCCTTTAGTTTTCCTTGGCTTGCTTGAGTACTTGTTTAAGGTGTCTTTACTGTTTTTAACCCTTTTGAAATTTCTCCTCCTGGTGCCTCTGAATATGTTCGTAGTAGGAAATTTCTCCTTCAGGTGCATACAAACAATCTTTCTCCTCCTCGTGCCTCTGAATATGTTCATAATAGGAATTTTCCTAAGGGGTTGGAGCATACATCTTCACCCTAAATTATAATCAATGAAGACTAGACCCCAATGCAATAAGCAAAACAATTATTTAGAATCACTAAATATAATGATTGGATAAAAATAGCATTCTACACCGTAAATCTCAATGGCTGAAATAATGTAGAGTAGTCTACATGTAGTCAAATAATTCGAAAGAAATATGATAACACATACAATTTAATGTAGTTGACTGATCTCAAGGAATGTCAAGGTGACTGGGTTAGGCATACTAACCTGAATTTGTACAAGTAGAAATATGAAATGCTTTGAGAATGGATGAAGTTAGGGTCGAGACTTATAATTATTATAGCAACAACAATGGGCACGGTAGGGAAGCTTCGTGGTTCTCTGTAGATTCCTGTGGATGGACAGACCTACAAATTTTCTGTTTCAGTTATCCAATTACGGAAAGGTATATACAAATGTAATTGGAAGGGAATTAACAAAAAGATGGGAGACAGAAGAAAATCAACAAAAAGATGGAAACCTTGTCCATCTTTTCTCTTTAGCTTCTAGAAAGTTTATGTGCATGAGTGTTAGGAACTATTTTTTATTTTTCTATCAATTTATTTAATCTTCATTTCCATGGTATGGGACCAATCAAGTTTGAAAAAAAATCCTCTACAAATTAAAATAAATAAATAAAAACCAAAACTTTAGTTGCATTTTAGACATTTTGAAAAATTAAATGTACTAGCATGAAAATAATGAAAAAAAACAAAAACAATAGTCTATGCCTGCAACAAAGACTAATAAGGAAGAAGAAAAACTAATTAAACAAATTAGTTAGATAAAAGGATGTTTTTATTAAAGTGATATGACCACGATAACCTACAATAACTGGTTCAAAAGGTGAAAATAAATGAAATAAATGCCAAGGAGAATAGAATGATACAAAAAGGGGATGAAGGTGAAAGAAGAGAATCCTAGCAATGGTATTGATTATTACACCAACTAATTTGTGGTAATTATAAATGTGTAGTGTAGTCATGCATTTTACTAATCATCTTGATCCATTTCACAAGTTACCATTAATTTTTAACATTTGAAAAGAACCATGAGATAGTGGGTGGAACTTTACGTTGATGAATACAAATGCACATTTTATATACTAGTTTCGAGATACGATGAAGACATTGCCAAAAAATAGACTTTCATTTTTTGTGTTTGAAAAGTAGTTAAAATATGAAATTATGAAAAAATAGTCTTATATTATTAAGGGTAGGACAACTTAAAAATAAATGTTGCTCATTCTCAATTCAGTGTGAACATGAGATGTGTAAATAATGAAGTTCAACATTCATGAAAAAACGCAAAAGAGTTCAAAGTAATTCCATCAAGTTCCATTTACTTTGTTAATGGGTGAATGCTTCCTCTAAATGCCATGCCAATTCTAATGTCTTGGATTTTGCATTATATATCTTGTAGTCTCAAATTAGTTTAAGATTCTTATGGTTTATGCTACTCTTCCTTTAAAAATCTCCTAATTGGTTTAGGATACTCTTCCTTTAAAAATATCCTGATTGGTTTAGGATACTCCTTCCGTTGATTGTTTTAAGCTACTTTCATCACTGGTCACTAACAATATTTTGGAAATCAAACTTTCCAACATGGTGGTACACCTTGTTTCCTTTAATTGCTCAATTATAAATAAAATAAAAAGTACTTGTAGGATCAAGGAAATCCAACACAACGTATGGAATTTAAATGACATGATCTAATCGATCAGTAATAATGGGGTGAGTGCACAAAGTTGATGGACCTTTTAGATGCAATGGTAGATTCAAGAAACTCATTCAAGTTCTATAAAAGAGAATTGATCCCAAGCAATCTCGAGCCTGCCAAAATTAATCCCAAGCCTACCATGGTGAAGGCCAAATAGGATAGTTAAACAAAACGCGTATGCGTTATGGAGTTCTAAAATGCTTACGCATTTTGTAAAACATGTTTTATGCCCCAAAATGGGTTGTGCCCATCCTTTTCTCCACAATAGCGACATACAACGATTTTGGGAAACCAAAGAGCGTAATGGTGAACGCAATTTGTGTGAGAAGGGCCTCCATCTTCCACCTTGGGCATCGTTCTCCTCCATCTAAGCTATATACATCAAAATCCATCCTTCTAAATAATCTATTTTCACTAATTTGTATGTTGTAAAATAAATTTAATCCATAATTTTATTAATTTGTATGCCCTAAAAAAATTTGAACCATAATTCTAGTTATATGTATGCCCAAAAGAAATTAAAACCCCAATTTAATCATAAAAAATAAATCAATTTCACTAGATGCATATATATCCATGAGCATCCTTATTAATCCAAACCACTATTCACAAATATGCAAAGTTTCTTGTGTATATAGAAAGGTTGCGTACAACATTTAAGTATTATAGAGTATGGAGATTTTTTGGATTTGCACAATTTCAATCCAAGTGTCATGAGGGATGTTGTAGGACCAAACTTCACAGCAACAAAGAATCACCACGATAGCTAATGCGTTGGAAAGAAACTGATTATTTTCTTGACACTATGATTTCGGTTTGAATGGAATTTGAAATCAATAATTCAAAGTTAGGGTGAAACTTGACATAGTTGAATAAAAGTATTTTTTTACAATTTAGAGGTATGATGGACTACAATTTTTGTTGTTGTTGTTGTAAATAGTGAAACTTTTGCTAACACAATGACAATCTAATAGTTAACTACTTTAAGGAAAAAATTAATTGGCATAAAAAATTACCAACTAAACCATGTAAACTAATGCGTTTTTGGAAGTAGAATATATGGCAATTAAAATTATATTTTTTAATTATAGTTTGACAAGTACATGCTTATATGCTACTTCTTATATGTACATGACTATACAAATTTTTTTAGGTTAGTCTCATTACCCATCACAATAAGTTTGTGTCGAGACATATTACTGATAACTATATAAGAGTTTGCAAATGGAACATTACAACATGGTAGTAGATCTTAAAGAGCTACTTTGTACACATAATAATTTACTTATAATGGAAAGAAATGTTAAATTATTTATTGTGCCTAAGATGCAAGGAAAGAGTGATCATACCCCTAAAGGAATAAACCTTCATGATGGAGGGAAAGTTTGCACCAAGGGAGAATAAATCACTTTTGACCATTTCATTAAAGTTGTTTATAATCTAGAGCTTGGACTTCAAAAGTGTGTACCTTTTTTACATATGTGTGAGTATCAGTGTTTCAAAAATACAAATTTGAATGAAAAAGTGCGAATACTAGTGTTACAAAAGTATGAATAATTATTTATGATAGTGTCGATTTGAATTTAGAAACTGTGAAATTTTATTGTAAAGTTGTGAGTTTTGATTCCACAAATATCAATATCCAATTTATTGAAATGCGTATTTATATTTTGATGTTGTGAGTTTCATATCTAGATGTGGATATATGTAATTCCAATAGTATTGCAAAATATTTTATTTATGTTTGTAAATGCATAGATCACTATAAAACACATTTCTAAGTATATCAATACTAATGAAAATGAAAAAAGAATCATATATCTCGATTGCAATAATGAATTGTACATTTTCATAAATATTTAAAGTGGTATACAAGAAGGATGGATGCCATCGCTACCAATCTGATCACATGATATCTATACATGTACAAGATGAGGACTATGATTTTATTCACCCTACCAACCATGTCACCTTATCTGGAAACATTACAACTAGATTACTATGGAAATGATAACAATCCTCACATTTTGGTGTAGGAGAGAAGATATAAATTAAAATTTAAGAGTTTAACTGAAGTGATAGATAAAAAATCTCAACTACTAATTTATAAGTTCTCCCATGATACAACACATTTCCTACAACAAAATAGGCCATTAGCACAAGAAATTGCACTGAAATTTAGTGAATTTGTTTCCATGAGTTGAACTCAATGGCAGGTGTTAAATCCGACTCCACGCTACATGTTTGAATTGATTTCCTTTTTGTGCTAGGAATAGCACTAGGAATATCACTGTCTTTTTCTCCCTATTTAGTGTTGGGAATAGTGTCGGGAGTAGTGTCGACAATGGAAATTGTGCCAAGTTTTATGACTATATCAATGCCCAGAATGACATCGAGAATTGCGATGCGATTAGAGCCCAAATTGAGTCTAGTTTTAGTTTCCAATTTGCCTTCTAGTATTGCTTCTTATTTGGCATCTAATTTGTATTCTAGTGTTGCTTCCATTTTAACTTCCTGGTTATCGTCGAGTGTTGCTTCTCTTTTAACGTTGAGTGTTACTTCCTTTCATTGTTGGGTTTTTCTTCCTTCTAAATGCCAAATTTTTCTTCCATCATTGCTTCTAATATTGCTTCCATTATTGATTCCTTTTTTGCTTCCATTATTGCTTCCATTATTGCTTCCAAAATTGCTTCCAAACTCGCTTCCAAAATTTCTTCCTAAGTGACATGGGTTTTGCTCCTTAATTGACATCGGATTTTGCTTCTAGAATTGATTCCTTTTTAGCTCCAAGGTTTGCTTCCTTTTAGTGCCAAGGTTTGTTTCCTATTTAACGCCTAGTTCTTCCTCTTTTTTATCTCTAGGATTTGCTTCATTTTAGTGCCAAAGTTTTCTTCCTATTTAGCACCTGGTTTTGCTTCTTTTTTTGCTCCAAGATTTGCTTCCTTTTAGTGTTGGGGTTTGCTTCCTAATTAGCGTCTAGTTTTACTTCTTGTTAAGAAACCAATTTAGCTTCTTATTTAGACACATAAATAACACCAAGTATGGATTCCATTTTCATGTCGAGTTCTGCTTCCATTTTAGAGCCACATTTTTCTTCCCTTGAACACCTCATGTTGCTTCCTTTATAGCTTCCACTTTATTAATTTAAATTTTTTAATTTCAATAAAAATAGTTAAATATATCATGGCTCTTTAATAACATATGTGATTATAGAGAAACAAATCTTGCATTGCAAATATTTTATAGCATAACATTTAGGAATTTTTAGGGAAATAGACAACATCCATACAAACTAACAAAACCATTATACTTATTAAATCTCCATAAAAAAAACATCTACAACTTTTAGTATATATAAATTAACAAGATAACTCTTATAACATCATCATCATCTATAATTAAAACAAGTGAGTCAAATCTACAAATATTAGATAAATATCATGTCAAATAACATATATCTAAAAAAACTAGATATCTCATTTCAAATTTATATCATAACATTTATGAAGATTTAAAACAAACAGATATCACATTTCAAATTTATATCATAACATTTATGAAGAAATTTAATTGAAATTGACAACATCCATCCAAAGTAGAAAAGCCATCATGCATAGTAAGTATCCATCCAAAAAGCATTGACCACTTCCAATATATATAAATTAACAAGATAATACTGATAAGATCATCATCATATATAACTAAAACAAGTGAATGTCAAATATGCCAGTAGATCAATAACATGTCAAAATGATACAAGTCAGTATGATACATGTCAAAATGATACATGTCAATATGACATAAGTCAAAGTGATACATATAAAAGACAAAAATGGTATAGGTATCATAATGATATTTGAACATTAATCCATGTTAGAGTCAATATGATCAATGTCAATGGATACCACTAGCAACTGCCTCATCATCATCATCATCGTTGTCATCATCATCATCATTTTCATCATCATGATCATCATAATTCTCATCCTCCTGGGTATGAGCTCCATCTCCATCCGCTTCATCATCAACTCCCATATCTGAACCAAACTCAACATAATTTGGATCATGATCAATATCAATCGGATCTTCTGGCAGACTCGTGTTCTAAAAAAATAATTTCAAAATGAAAAGTTAGTATTTATTTCATGCAATAATTCATATTTATGTTATATTGATAATATTACAACATACGAAACCGAACCATAATCATATTACATCATATCAAAGTGGACATACCATAATAAAATATGAGATAAGTTACAGCTAAGATGTCATTCCAATTATGTAAAACATGCAACAATTTTAATAAATGTTAGTAAAGATCATAAAAAAAATTGTTATACAAGTTAACTATCATCTGGAAAGTGTATACATAACCTTAAGTCTCAACCCTCTCGTGTCAATATATAAAACTATTTTTATTGTCAAATATACAAATCTACAATAAAATAGAATTGTAAATGCCATAATTCAATTGACTAGATGCCATAATTGACTTGTGTCTTCCAACTATAAACACACAATTGCTAGACTCCCTTACCAAGTGATACTAGTACATTAAAATCTGATATACTTGGGACCATTTTGAGGCATTGGGTCTATATAAGTTTTAACAATTCTAATTTTCCACAAATAATGTTTTAGGTTTTAACAGTTCTTATGTTCTTTGGATGTTATTTATATTTTATCTCAGTTAACCCTAGAACATGGCCAGATTGAGTTCAATTCCATTGATGGAGGTGGTTATAATGGTTATGAATATGATCCCTTCCACACTTTTCTCTTAATGGTGGAGGATCTTGGTGGCTTCTTCGAGAAACACCCTAACGCACGTTACTATTTTGGGAATTTTTTTGGTCCTCCAATTTGAAGGTTGACTCATTCATTTATGGGAGTGATCATATTATCATGGTACCAAGGACTCCTTGCCTTCATGGTTCAATTTCCTAGAAACAACCGTCTTATACCATATCCAGAAGTAGGGTTTTGCTCAGTGAGTGCCAATGTCAATTTTGCACAAGGGGGTAGATTTTTAACTGAAATATCCCAGGTGACTATGAGTACTAATACCACATCCACAATAGAAAAACATAATTGTGGGATATGAGGGAACCCAACTATGCTGCCCAGTTTATAGTTTGTGCCCCTGGAGAAAATTCACAAGTTGTCCCTGAATGGTCCTAGGGGGCTTCTTGCAACTAGCCATAAAACAAAAACCATAACTTAGATCTTGAAACCATTGATTCTGGCGGATTCAAGATGTTGGATTTCACCCAAGGGAACCCCTATACCATGTTTCAATTACCAGGAAATAGTAGTATTATACCATCCCCAAAAATAGTTTTTTCTTAGTAAGGGCCAATGCCAATTTTGCACAAGCGGGTGAATTTTGAATTGAATTCTCTCGGGCAACCATGGATAGCGTGAACTCATCCAAAATGACCAAAAAAATCCGTGGGAGTTGAAAGAACCCAATTATGTTTCCCGGTTTGGATTTCATACCCTTGGAGCAAATTCACAAGTTGTCCCTGAATGACCTTAGGGGGCTATTTCCATCTAGCCATAGAAAAAAAAACCGTAACTTGGATAATGAAACCATCGATTCCGACGTATTTAGGAAGTTGGGTTTCATCCAGAGGAATCCTATTCCATGTTTCAATTGCTCGGAACCATGACCATGCCCACAATGGCCAAAAACATATCTCGGAGCTAAAGGGACCTAGTTATGCTACCCGATTCAGATTTCGTGCCCCTCGAGCAAATTCACAAGGTTTTCCTGAATGGCCCCAAGGGGCTACTTGAATATGGCCATAGAAAAAAAAATGTAACTCGAATCATGAAATCCTCAATTTTGATGGATTTAGGATGCCGGGTTTCACCAAAGGGAACCCCTCTACCATGTTTCAATTTCCTGGAAATGATCATACTATACCATCTCCGAAATGACGGTTTTTCTTAGTAAGGGCCAATGTCAATTTTGCATAAGGGGGTCAATTTTGAATTGAAATATCCAAAATGGCCAAAAACATCCATGGAAACTGATAGAACCCATTTATATTTTCCTAGTTTAGATTTCATGTCCCTAGAGAAAATTCACAAGATGTCCCCCCTCACCTACTGGTGTATATAAGGGAGGAGAGCGATCTTGTGTTTATTATCATCATTTTACTCTTCTTTGTACTTGTCTCAGAGATGATAGGGTTCATGAGAAAAAAAATATTAATAATTATGTAAACAACAACAAGGTTATGGAATACATTAAAACATAAATATTAAATATTAAAAATTAGTTAACCGGAGCACTACCACATCAATGTTATGGAATACATTAATGACATAAATATAACATATTAAAAATTAGTTAATAGCGAAATATTAATATAAAATATTAAGAATTAGTTAATAGCGAAAAATTATTTGTCTTAATAATTTACCAACTTAATCCATCATTCAAATTTTTTCGGGGAACATTTTGAGTTTAGTCTCATTACTCATCACGATATTTTGATTTTTGTTTCATATCAATAACTTTACAAGAATTTCAAATCAAGCATTCCATTCCAACATGGTACCAAACTTTGAATTGTTATTACTATATAAACATGATAAAAAATTTGTAGGAAAAAGAAAAGTTAAAGTCTTTATTATTCCAAGATGTGTGCATAGATGTGGGTAGAGGGAGAAAAATCCCCTTTTTATGATGCAAAAAATTTGAAAAAACTTTTGAAGCTAGGGATACTTGATCCCTCTTGACCATTTCATTATATATATATATATATATATATAAGTGGGTTCATAATTACACCTATAAGGAGAAAATGACAGGTAGTATGTTTTCTAACTCGTAAAGCTGATTGGTTAGTACTTTTTATTTATTTATAACAAGAATTATTTAAGTTTGTATTAAAATATGTTGTAACTGAGATGAACAATGTGTAAATAGAAAATGAAAGCATACATAGTTCCAAAAAAGATATGCACCATGATAACATGGAATTGCAACCTATAATATTTTGTTGTACTCCTTACAAAACTTGATATATGACTACTAGTTGTGTAAATTAAAAAAAAACACTTAGGACCAAAACATATTTGGAATATATTGACAATTACATGATTATAAGCATGCATACTTTTTCATTTCATCATCCTGGGCATGATTGGAAGGGTGTGATTATTGCATGTCTACCTCCATGCCCTCTTGCAATTGATAAATTGTTTCTCCTTCTTTGAGTTCAATAAGAAGAGAACTGTTAGTTTTTCAGAATTTACTTCAATCTGATCTAGGATCGTGAGAGAACAACATGTACAACATATCTACAACATATCAATCATGGACACAATAATGCAAGCACACAAGAGATAATATACACATAGAGTTTCACTGGGGAAAACCATAAAGGTGAAAAAACCCACAACTTCCTCAGAGATAGATAGAGCAATGACACAACCCAAGCATAAGAGATAGTCTTCTCCTAGCAGCAGCTTCTCCTCCTCCACAAGTGTGCCACTCTCCAATGAGAGTATGAGTGAGAAAGTGAATGATGAAATAGAGTGCCTCCCACACTCTATTTAGACATGACTTGAGTTGCCTAATAACCTTTACTAGGTCGGCCTTAACTTAACCACATAACATAATGATGATAGGGCCAACCCCCAATAGGGTGGTCTAATAACCCTTTGACCCACATGAATTATACAGGGCCGACCCCACCAAGGTGGTCTAATAACCCATCAAGTATAAGTTACGACACTTACAATATAAATGACGACACTTCCGTATAGAGGAATAATAACATCTCTATAGGAATACAAACAGTTCCGTATAGAGGAATAATAACATATGTATAGGAATACAAACACTTCCGTATAGAGGAATAATAACATCTCTATAGGAATACAATATACATATATGAAATACATTCCGAAGTTACAAATACATCAAAACTCCCTCTTAACTAGGAAGGTATTTCTTGACACAGGTCTTCTAGCACAAGTCTTCTTCCTTGGATCATCGTCACTGGATCATCGACATTGAATCATCGTCATCGTCACTGCTGCTGCTATCTCAATCAATCTCCGATCTACTCATAATAGGAAGTTCTATAGATCCAGTCCTTTTTCATACTGGATGTAGGCCCACCACCTGTAGGTCTTCATCATCATTGGCCATACTATGGAATCCTCAGGACTGATTATGTGCGTCAACAAAACCTCGAAAGAGCATCCCAGGCATTTTACGAGCACACAGCTCAACCTATCGGATCTCCCAGGATCTTTTACATGTGACTGTCACAAGACCTTAAAAGAGTGTCTTGCCAAGCAAGATATCTAAAGAGCATCTGAGGCCTTTTTCATCCTGTCCAGATCTCTAGGACTTATTACATGTGACCCCTACCACAAAACCTTAAAAGAGTGTCTTGCCAAGCAAGATCTCTAAAGAGCATTTGAGGCCTTTTTCATCCTGTCGAGATCTCCAGGACTTATTACATGTGGTCCCCACAAAACCTTAAAAGAGTGTCTTGCCAAGCAAGATCTCTAAAGAGCATCTGAGGCCTTTTTCATCCTGTCCAGATCTCCAGGACTTACTACATGTGGTCTGGCAAAACCTTAAAAGAGTGTCTTGCCAAGCAAGATCTATAAAGAGCATCTGAGGCGTTTTTCATCTTGTCGAGATCTCCGGGACTTATTACATGCTACCCTTGCACAACCTGTCCACAACCACAGAGTATCAACCCGATACTCACCATACATCGTCTTGATGTACATGATCATCCTGATCCTCATCATTGCATCATCCTGATGCATGTCATCTGGAGCAACATCCTGAAGCTCGTCATCTATGATCATCCTGATCATACAATGCATCCACCTGATGCACAACAAGTATCTACCTGATACATATCATCATACATGATCCACCTGATCATACAATGTATCCACCTGATACACACACAGATACATGATCCACCTGATATATATCAACATACATGATCTACCTGATCATACAATCGTATCCACCTGATACATACACAGATACATGGTCCAAGCATCCAACATGATGCATATACATATACATGATCCAACTGATCATAATAAGCATCCAACATGATGCATATACATATACATGATCCAACTGATCATAACAAGCATCCAACATGATGCATATACATAGCAGTAACTGGAGCATCGTCCTGATGCTCGTCGTCCAGCGCTTACATCCACAGCCATGGGAAGGATCCTCCTCTCACCATGCTTGGAATGGCTCCTGCAAATGTGTCCATAAATTCTTCCTCGAAGTGTCGTCAATCTGAAGAACACCAAGCCTCTCTCTGAAGTACTCGAACTTCACTCTGGCTAGTGGTTTTGTCAACACATCCGCAACTTGCTCATCCGTCGCAACATACAGGAGCTTCACTGCTCCTCTCTGCACCATATCCCTGATATAGTGATATTTCATCTCGATGTGCTTCGACCTGTCGTGGAACACGGGGTTCTCAGACAGCTTCACACAACTCTGGTTGTCACAAAAGATACCAGTAGCCTCCAACGGGAGATCAAATAGCTCAGACAGTAGCTTTCGGAGCCATACTGCCTCACAACTAGCCGAACGAGCTGCAACATACTCTGCTTCGGCTGTACTCAGTGCTACACAGGATTGCTTCCTGCTAAACCAAGAGATCACACCTCATCCCATACTGAAGCAACACCCAGAATGTGCTCTTCCTATCTGCAACAGTGCCTGCCCAATCTGAATCAACATAACCCTGCAGGTTAAATTTTTGATTCGCATCATACTTGAGCCCATAATCAATTGTACCCTTTAGGTACCTCAGAATATGCTTTACAGCAACCAGGTGAACACCTATGGGATCCGTCAGGAATTGGCTCAATGTGTTCACCGCAAAGCAAATATCTGGTCTCGTGTTCGTCAGGTACATCAAGGACCCAATCATCTGACGATACACAGTGACATCAACTGGATCAGATGAAGAATCACACAGAAGCTTCAGGTTCGATGCCATAGGTGTGGCCATGGCCTTGCAGTCCATCATCCCGAACCTCTTCATGATCTCTACTGCATACTTCCCTTGTCCAAGGAAGATTCCATCTGCACTCTGCCACATCTCCATGCCTAGAAAATAGTGCATCATCCCCAAGTTCTTCATCTCGAACTTGGCAGCAAGCTTCCTCTTCCTATCGACAATCAATCTATCCTCACCTGTTACAAACAGGTCATCCACATAAAATAGTAGTATCACTGGATTGCCTTCCTCAACCTTGTATTAAAGGTTGGAATCCGCTTTACTCTCGGTAAAGCCCATACTAGATAGGAAGCCATCTATCCTGCCATACCAGGCCTTGGGTGACTGTTTCAAACCACACAGGGCTTTCTTCAGTTTGCACACATGTGACTCTCGGTCATGTGTCTCAAACCCGAGTGGCTGCTCCACATACACTTCCTCTTCAACTGCACCATTCAAGAAAGCTGTTTTGACATCCATTTGGTGTACCTTCCATTTCATCATGGTAGCCAGAGCAACTACTGATCTAATAGAAGTGTATTTGGCTACAGGTGCAAAAGTCTCTTCATAGTCAATTCCTCTTTCTGGGAGTAGCCACGAGTTACAACCTTGCTTTGTATTTCTCGATGCTACCATCTGCAGCATGCTTGATCTTATAGATCCACTTGGAAGTCACAACAAACTTCCCTTCAGGTCTTGGGACCACATCCGAAACATGATCGATTGGTACTTCTCGACCATGGAATCCTTTTACTGTATCCCGTATCCTTGGAACTTCGGATTCTTCAATATCTTCAATAGATAGTTTGAGCTTCATTGCTGGAACAAATGTTGTAGTTCTTCTTTTGTAGGTGATGGTATACGATCTTTCCTACAAAACAAGTTAAATTGCATGATTAGAAAACATCTCATAGTTTTCAGAACAAATTCTTACACATAAAGAAATATGCCATACATTCATGCAATTATTTTAGCCAATGCTTCAATACAACATTTATCCATATCCCGTAAATTTCTAGATGCCTTCCAATCTATACTAGAACATTGTTAAGAGTGTGCACAACTCCCAACATGTCAGCAAAGAGGTTTCATTCTAGATAAGTAGCAATGGAATGTTGTACAGTGCCATAGGCCACTTACCCATCACATGCATATTAGTAGTATATTGTTCATTAATGTAATTATTCTAATATGCATAATATACATCCTAAGTTCAGGAACATAAGCATATACATCATTGAGCAATATTATTTAAACAAACAAGTATGCAAGAAATGACAATTCAAATACTTATCTTTGTTTGGTTGTAGGGTGGACTCCCTCTCAATATTTGCTTCCTTGCAGGAACTACTGGAGTGTGCTCCCTCTTGATCTTTGCTTCCTGTATTACCTGTCCTTGAACTTATATCCATCCTCGATCACTTATGCATACTTACTAGTATCATCATTGCGTTATCCTTGAGGTCTCATACACAATCATACATTCATTAGTATAATATCAATACTATAAAACATTATGATTCTAAGTAATCTTAAACATGTATGGTCAAGATTTCACAAGCACTAGTATTCAAGGTTTCAGGGAGTACTTCCTTTACTCATGCAAATTCTTATTTGACCATAGGACTCTTCTGGTTAGTCATATTATCGATTAAACATAATATACCTAAACTCGTGATTACTCAAACCTATAGCTTCATGAATAATCATTATCAATCATACCAAGTATACTTATATAAGAGATCCCATCACAAGGTAGGATTCTAACTTGATATAGGAAAAACATACCTAGATTAATGTGTTAGTTCGTTATGTCTAACATACCCACATGATGTCTTCTTGTTTTATTCAATAACTTGTGCTAGTAACCTGCATATATCATAGGTTAAGCATTGTAGAACCAAATTATACATACCTTGTAAGTAGAGCTTCTATGTGATCCATGACAATGGATGAATCTTTGTCTTCATGTCACCATGGTCATATGTTCTTGAACTAGAACATGATTTGTCTTTCTTGATGTACCTTTCATGTTAGCGAACAACATCAACCTCATACAACACCACAATGCATTAGTACAATCATAAGTGTCAAAACCCTAATGAATGAATATCTTCTATCATGCATTCATATTTTTATTAAGGTGATACAGCAAGTCTAAAATTAATCAAGATTGTACTAATCTTAATGAAGACAAACATATCATAAACTTAATCATGAACAGATTTCGAAACATACCCGTAAGTCATACCTGTCAAGTTTGCTTGTAGTCTTCTTATGTAAGGCCTTAGCCTCATCTCCCTCTGAAACTGGAACTTCTTCACTTATGCATGTGACCAATCCATTCTCTTCTAGGATTAACCCAATCCACTTGATTTGCAGAAATTGGATCTCGAGCTCGATTAGGGTTTGTGAGGGAAACCCTAAAAATTCAAACTTTGAATTTCAAGCTTCTGAAAGGATAGAAAGATGCGCCTTGATGAGCTGATCAACCTGGTATACTTAGAATTTGAAAACTGCAAAGTTTCACCTTTCAAATTTGCTTTTCAATCTTCCGGATTCACTTGGGAGGACCCTGAATTAGGGTTTGAATTTCCTGGAGCTTTACCCAACCAAATAGTTTGATCCAAAGCTCTAAAATTCGATTTTTCCAAGGAGCTTCCAGCTATG
Organism: Larix kaempferi; assembly: GCA_027924585.1. Taxonomy (NCBI): domain Eukaryota; kingdom Viridiplantae; phylum Streptophyta; class Pinopsida; order Pinales; family Pinaceae; genus Larix; species Larix kaempferi. Next base: position 2,770,740 of record BSBM01000397.1, on the reverse strand, counting down.
GCCATAGATTTCAAAAATTTCCATTTTTGTAGAAGCCCTAATTTTTCACTTTTCCGATGAGAGTCCCGAACTAGGGTTTGATCAAGCTCGGCCTTCTACCCAACCAAAAAATTTGATCTTGGTCTCTAAATTTAGATTTTGATGAGTATCATTCAGCCGTGGTCTCCGATTACAAAAATACAACTTTCTTTGAAACCCTAATTGCTGGAGCCATGAATGAAGGTGCTCAAAATCCAATTATGTTTTGACATAAATATGCACTTGATTGTTTTTGGTTAACTCCAAAATTAGGAATCCACATGGTCTAAAAATTCTACCTTTGGTATCACGACCTGTCATCTTTCTAACCCCACAGGTCTGACCTCGATTGGATTCTCTGAGAGAGAGTTATGCCAAGTGTCGCAACATGACCTGTTTATGGGATAAAACAGGAGAGCGAACTTGTACGGTGTTCCATGTGTCACTGGTTCAACTTAGGCCTCTGAAAAACGTACCGGAGAAACTACAGTCCGTTCCCTAGCTGTCACTTTTTACGAAATTTCATTTGGAGCTTCCTATCCCAAGTTGTGAGATTTTTTCCTAGGTCACCTGTTTATGACTGAGATCTAGAAGAGGCAGAAACCCTAGATTGTACAGATCATAAAACAAAAAGTACAACGAATTAGAAGTTGTGCTTTGGAAACAAGGTACATGGAGATCTTATCTTCGACCTGTAAGAGTTTCAGATCCTGAAACCTCGCCGAATGGATTTATAGCGAAAGTGCTACGATGACTGGTTTTTTTTCTATATCAAGCCCTAGCTTCGCAAGTGCAACAAGTGTCATAAATGCCATACCATGCCTTCTTTCAGGTTAGCTCTGATACCATGTTAGTTTTTCAGAATTTACTTCAATATGATATAGGATCTTAACTGATAGAACAACATGTAGAACATATCTATAGCATATCAATCATGGACATAATAATGCAAGCACACAAGAGACAGTAGACACACAGAGTTTCACTGGAGAAAACCATAAAGGTGAAAAACCCCACAACTTCCTCAGAGATAGATAGAGCAATGATGCAACCCAATCATAAGAGATAGTATTCTCCTAGCAGCAGCTTCTCCTCCTCCACAAGTGCACCGCTCTCCAATGAGAGTATGAGTGAGAAAGTGAATGATTGAATAGAGTGCCTCCCACACTCTATTTATACATGACTTGACTTGCCTAATAACCTTTACTAGATCGGCCTTAACTTAACCACATAACATAATGCTGACAGGGCCGACCCCTAATAGGGTGGTCTAATAACCCTTTGACCCACATGACTTATACAGGGCCGACCCCACCAAGGTGGTCTAATAACCCATCAAGTATAAGTTACGACAGTTACAATATAAATGACGACACTTCCGTATAGAGGAATAATAACATCTCTATAGGAATACAAACACTTCCGTATAGAGGAATAATAACATCTCTATAGGAATACAATATACAAATATGAAATACATTCTGAAGTTACAAATACATCAACAAGAACCCACATAGATGCTCATATTTGAGGTTGAAGATGATGAAACTTTGTTGAGTAATATGACCATTGTCTTAAGCTCATCAGAGTCATCCTCTAAAAATTGAATTTTCCTTTTCTATTTTACCAATATATTCATGATAATTGCATTTCAAGAGACCCATTGATATTCTAATTCATGTGTTTTAGTGGAGAATGAGACCCGCTGTCAACATTGCATGAGACCAATTCCCCACAACATTAGTTGAAACCCAAGATATTTGCACCCACAAACCCCTAACCCCAAGGGAAAGCCACAGACTGATAATGGATAGATCCATCATCAATATTCTGGATACTTATTACAGAACATTGAGATGGATGAAATATTGTATATATATTTTCCCAAATAAAAATCCCAATGAAGAACTTACTCCAGGAAGTGCAAGCAGTACCAGGGCGAGGCCTATTCCCATTGGCCTTTTTAGGTAAAGCCTAGCAAACTCACCATGACAAATATTAGAAGTTTTTGAGACAACTAACTCATGCCCACAATCAATTCTACTAAAACCGAGGAGAAATATGACTGCTGATGCTAAATATAAGCAAAGTGTGCAAACCAGGCTTACCATCAAGTGTCAATTTGTTGAATAAGAACTAAGATGGGAGATGTATGCCACTTTCAATATCCTATACTCATCTTCGCGACTGAAATCCATGAATTCAAATTTCCGGAGGTTTTGATAATGGAGGATGTGGGAAGATGGGTTGATGCTTAATGAATTGTCCCTTCCCCCCTTGAACGAGTTAATGGATAGACTAGATGTGGATTGTTCATACTTTCATTTTGTGCTTGTTTAATGGGTTGCAAACTTAGAGATTCCTTCACCATTTTACAATAGAATTCCTTCCTCTAGCGTTGAGGCAAGATTGTCGAGGCGACATGAAAAAAATGAACTTCCTCAAAATGATGAACTTCTCTTCTTATATTAACAATGGTCAATGCGAGATGGTCATCTTCTTATAATTGAACATATAATTATGTAGAATAATTCCAATAGCATATTTATTTTACATAATTTAGCAAATAATTGAATAAACAATGCTATAAATAATTTAGTCAAACTTAAGATCACATATCAACATCAACCTTAAAATAGTAAAGAAATCCATAATTTTAAATTATGAAGTGTTGAGCATGCTTATAAACAAAATCTCCTAACAACTATCAACGGGTTTTCATTTTATTTATTAATACAATCCCATCTGCATTAAATCTATTTTGACAAGTTATGGTCATCATTAGCTTGAAAGGAGTAAATTTATGATTACATAGAATATAATATATGAAACTTAATGCAGTAAAGTAACGAGCTTAACTTAATAGCCAACAACCAGGTTATGGAATACATTAATGACATAAATATAAAATATTAAAGATTAACTTAACAACAACGAACGAGGTTATGGAATACATTAATGACAAAAATATAAAATATTAAAGTTTAACTTAACACCCAACATCAGGTTATGGAATAAATTAATGACAGAAATATAAAAATTAAGAATTAGTTAAACAGCAAGGTTATGGAATACATTAATAACATATAATACATTAATACCAGAAATACTAAATATTAAAAAATAGTTAACCACAACAAGGTTATTGAAATGGAATACATTAATGACATAAATATTAAATATTAAAATTAATTAATAACCAAATATTAATATAAAATATTAAGAATCACTTAATAGCCAGCATAAATTATAAACCAGTAGCAAGGTTATGGAATATATTAATGACTTAAATTAAAACACTAAATCACTTAGTGCAAGATGGTCATCTTCTTATAATTGAACATATAATTATGTAGAATGATTCCAATAGCATATTTATTTTACATAATTTAGTAAATAGTTGAATAAACAATGCTATAAATAATTTAGTCAAACCTAAATTCACATATCAACATTAACCGTAAAATAGTAAAGAAATCCATAATTTTAAATTATGAAGTGTTGAGCATGCTTATAAACAAAATCTCCTAACAACTAATCAACCGATTTTTATTTTATTTATTAATACAATCCCATCTGCATTAAATCTATTTTGACAAGTTATGCTCATCATTAGTATGAAAGGAGTAAAGTTACAAATCTATTTTGACAAGTTATGCTCATCATTAGTACTAAAGGAGTAAAGTTATAAATCTATTTTGACAAGTTATGTTCATCATTAGTGTGAAAGGAGTAAAGTTATGATTAACTAAAAAACCATATATGAAATTTAATGCAGTAAAGTGACTAGCTTAACTTAACAGCTAGCAGAGGTTATGGAATACATTAATGACATTAAAGCTTAACTTATCAGGTTATGGAACACATTAATGAGAAAAAAATATATTAAGAATTATGTAAACAACAGCAAGGTTATGGAATACATTAATAACATAAATATTAAATATTAAAAAATAGTTAACCGGAGCACTACCACATCAATGTTATGGAATACATTAATGACATAAATATAAAATATTAAAAATTAGCTAATAGCCAAATATTAATATAAACTATTAAGAATTAGTTATGGAATATAAATTGTAAACCAGTACCAAGGTTATGGAATATATTAATGACTTAAATTAAAACACTAAATCAGTTAATATCCCACCACTAGGTTAATGTATTTATGGAATACATTAATGATGACAGAAATATAAAATATTAAAAATTAGTTGAGAGGTGTCAGCTTCATGGAGTGCAATCTCTTTATAAGAATAGGAATAGGTAGGCAAGATCCAGTGTTGTTGTGAAAAATAGCTGCTGAGCATATTAGCAGGCTTAGTATATCAGTATATTGGTGAAGGGGAATCGTGACTGCTGGAGTGTAGATTCAATCGTTTCGTTTGCATTTTTGATAAGGATGAAACGTTTTTCCTTCCTACTGGCCGTGATTTTCACAGGCTCTTTTATGTTTCTCTGCGTAAGTTCAATAGGAGATTCCAGTCTCATATATAATGTTCAGCAGTATGGTGCAAAAGCTGATGGCATCACAGACAACAGCAAGGTGAGATAGAGATAAACTTGAATAATTAATAAATTTGTAGAGACATAGATTATCACAAATAAATTTGTCTGTTTTTGGTTATATGTAGGCTTTTATTGCTGCCTGGAATGCAGCCTGTTCTTCTAATCGATCATCTACTGTGTATATACCAAAAGGAAAATTCCTGGTTGGTCCAGTTTCCTTTGCAGGACCATGCAAGAATGCTAATATTATGGTGCAGGTAAGGTGCTAATATTCATTCCGTGGTAGTGGTAGTGATTTATTTATTTCCTTCTTTGCAGCAATAAGATTCATGCAACATGTCTGTCTTACTGCAGGTAACTGGGGATCTCATTGCACCAACCCACAATAGTTTATGGAACGGAGGAAATAATTTGTACTGGTTGCGATTCTATAATGTGAATGGTCTAACGGTGAATGGCGGGGGGGGGGTTTGGATGGACAGGGAGCCTCCTGGTGGAACAACGTTTGTCAAAAAAATCAGCAAGTAAGAATAAACTAGTTATCAGTTGTACTATGTAATTATCTTTTAGTGATTTGGATAGCATATACTTACACTGACTCGAATAAATTATATGCTTTGCTGTGCAGTGCAAACCCGGGCCTACAGTATTGTCTCTGGCCATTTATTATCACATATGAATTTGAGTGTTTCATAGTTGCAGGGAGTTGATAATTTGACATTGTGATGGGCAGTCTTTACAATTGATGGGCGCTACGAATAGCGTGGTGAGAGACATTACTTCCATCAACAGCAAGCAGTTCCATGTATCCATTGGTGCGTCTAACAACGTCCTGGCAGAGGGATTGACAATCCGTGCTCCAGCTGACAGCCCCAACACCGATGGAATTCACATATCTTCTTCCAATGTCCATCTTCGAAATATCAACATAGGAACAGGTGGATCATATTTCCCCTCAACATTTTACAAATATTGTTGGAGTGACTAATTTATTAAAGATAAATCTTTAACTTTGCGTGCGTGTACTACTGCAGGAGATGATTGTATTGGTATTTTGGAAGGAACTTCCAACCTTGCCATTGAACAAGTTACTTGCGGACCAGGCCATGGAATCAGGTGAAATAGTTTGATAATTAATTTCAATTGGACTGGGAATATGAGCATTCAATGCACTGCGCTGACAACCGATTTGGGTTATTATTATGCAGTGTGGGGAGCCTTGGGAAATATCCTGATCGTAATGGAGTCACCAACGTCACTGTAAATGGAGTTTCTTTCAACGGCACTGACAATGGAGTTAGAATCAAAACATGGCAAGGAGGAAAGGGCTTCGCCAAGGGCTTAACATTTGAGAACCTACGGATGAACAACGTGGGGAATCCAATCCTCATTGACCAATACTATTGCCCACATTGTACTGCCCAGGTGCTCATCATTTTACACCTATCTGAACAGCTTCAACACCTATACTCTTTTTCGACATAGGACAGTTTCGAAGCTTGTTTTTAAGTTCTGTGACATATGGCCACTGAAGTTTGACTATTATAACTTACTTTGACTTTGTTGTTAATATTGGCTTAGCCCGTGCAGGAGTCTAATATGAATGTGCAGATCAGTAACGTGGTATACAAAAACATAGTTGGAACCTCAGCAACAAAGGAAGTTATTAATTTGGCTTGCAGTAAAAGCTTCCCCTGCCAAGATATCCAATTGCAAAATGTCAGTCTGAGTTATGGAAATAATGAAGCTCAATCTCTCTGTAAAAATGCCAAAGGACTTGGAATTAGTTCTGTCAAACCCCCTTTGGTTTGTTAATGCTGGATATTAGTTATTAGTTATGCCAAACCTTTTTCTTAAAGTTCCATTGGCTTTTAAAAGGTTTGATGCTTCCTCTACCAACTTCAATATGTTGGATTTTGCATTATTGTAATATGAATTTGACTTATGAAAAAGTGAAACTCTACCAACTTTAATAGGTTGGATTTTGCAGTATTATAATATGAATTTGAGTTATGAAAAAAATGAAATTCAATCTTAAGCAGCTTTTGAGTTTGTTAAAGGTGAATGTTTTTCCTAAATGCTAACTTATTATCAAATGTTAAATAGAATAGAAATATAATAAGAACTCTGCTAAAAAAACATTATATTGCAAGTAGAGTCCATTTTAAAAGTTAAAAGTCTAATATAGAGATTAAGAAATGTTTAAGAATCCTAAAGTTTGATAACTATATTTAGTAAAACCATGTTTGTATATGTATAAATGCTTTTTTATTGATGTTTAATAAGCTATAAACCCTTCACATTCACTTGGAATAAATAAGATATTTTTAACATTGTCATTTTAATGTTTTTAAAGTATATCACAATCAAAATAAACAACACATATTTTTGTATTAGAATATAGAATTTTAAGAATAAATAATGGTTTTGTATAATTGGTTATTTGGAATAGTACATTTTTAATAAAAAAATATCAATTTTTTCTTTTTATAGATGCCATATCTAACCTTGTCACTTTAAGATTGGTCATATTAATAATATAATGTCTATTATTGAGATATATAATTTTAAACATAACAAACAATTTTATAAAAATTGTCATTTGAACTTATACCATTTTAATAAGAAATATTAAAATAAATATTTGTAAGAAACAAATCAATGGACACAGACATAATCTCAAAGAAATGCAAATGCACAACAAATTCAATGACTTTTCCACTGTGTTTTTTTGTGCCTTTGGAATCTGTATCCAAGTGGCCTTTGTTTTGTGACATGAATTTCCAATGGAAAGATGATCCCATTTCCCTTCCTTGCACTCTAAGGGTAGTAACAAAAGACCATATCGCAGCAGCAATCACAGGTCTCGTAATAGCAAAAGAAACAAAATGAGGTGAATACACTGCAATATTTAATCCATTTTCCACATCACACATCAAATCTACATAACCAGAATCATCATACGAAAATGAATTAATTAAAGGGAAATCTGATCTTGGTGCCTATGAATATGTTCGTAGTAGGAAATTTCTCCTCCTTGTGCCTCTGAATATGTCCGTAGTAGGAAATTTCTCCTTCTGGAGCATACAAACAATCTTTCTCCTCCTTTTGAATATGTTCGAAGGGGTTGGAGCTTACATCTTCACCCTAAATTATAATCAATGAAGACTAGACCGCAATGCAATAAGCAAAACAATAATTCATAATCACTAAACATAATGATTGGAAAAAAATAGCATTCTGTAGCGTAAATCTCAATGACTGAAATAAATGTAGAGTAGTCTACATGTAGTCAAATAATTCGAAAGAAATATGATAACACATACAATTTAATGTAGTTGACTGATCTAAAGGAACGTCAAGGTGACTGGGTTAGGCATACTAACCTGAATTTGTACAAGTAGAAATATGAAATGCTTCGAGAATGGATGAAGTTAGGGTCGAGACTGATAATATTTATAGCAACAGCAATGGGCAGGGTAGGGAAATTTCCTGGGTCTGTGTAGATTCGTGTGGATGGATAGAACTGCAACTTTTCTATTTCAGTTATCCAATTATGGAAGGTATTTACAAATGTAATTGGAAGGGAATCAACAAAAAGATGGAAGACCAAAGGAAATCAACGAAAAGATGGAAACCGTGTCCACCTTTTCTCTTTAGCTTCTAAAAAGTTTCCGTGCATGAGTGTTAGGAAACTATTTTTTTGTCAAATTATTTAATCTTCATTTCCATGGTATGGGTCCAATCAAGTTTGGAAAAAATCCTCTACAAATTAAAATAAATAAATAAAAACCGAAACTTTAGTTGCATTTTAGACATTTTGAAAAATTAAATGTACTGGCATGAAAATAATGAAAAAAAATGAAAACAATAGTATATGTCTACATCAAGGACTAATAAGGAAGAAGAAAAGATGATTAAACAAATTAGTTAGATAAAAAGATGTTTTTATTAAAGTGATATGACAGCGATAACCTACAATTACGGATTTAAAAGGTGAAAATAAATGAAATGAAATGAAATAAATGCCCAGGAGAATAGAATGATACAAAAAGGGGGATGAAGGTGAAAGAAGAGGATCCTAGCAATGGTATTGATTATTACACCAACTAATTTGTAGTAATTATAAATGTCTATTGTAGTCATGCATTTTACTAATCATCTTGATCCATTTCACAAGTTACCATTAATTTTTAACATTTGGCAAGAACCGTGAGATAGTTCAAATATTGGGCTGAACTTTTCGTTGATGAATACAAATGCACATTTTATATACTAGTTTCGTTTCACAAGTTACCATTAATTTTTAACATTTGGCAAGAACCTCAAATATTGGGTGGAACTTTATGTTGATGAATACAAATGCACATTTTATATACTAGTTTCTAGATACGTTGAAGACATTGCAAAAAAGTAGACTTTCATTTTTGTGTTTGAAAAGTAGTTAAGTTATGAAATTATGAAAAAATAGTCTTATATTATTAAGGGTACGACAACTTACAAATAAATGTTACCCATCCTCAATTCAGCGTGAACATGAGATATGGAAATAATGAAGTTCAATATTCATGAAAAAACGCAAAATAGTTCAAAGTAATTCTATCAAGTTCCATTTACTTTGTTAAAGAGTGAATGCTTTCTCTAAATGGAAACTCTAATGTGTTGGATTTTGCATTATCTATCTTGTAGTCTCAAATTAGTTTAAGATTCTTATGGTTTATGCTACTCTTCCTTTAAAAATATCCTCAATGGTTTAGGCTACTCTTCCTTTAAAAATCTCCTCATTGATTTAGGCTACTCCTTCCGTTGATTGGTTTAAGCTACTTTCATCACTAGTCACTAACAATATTTTGGAAATCAAACTTTCCAACATGGTTGTTATAGGTCAAATCTGCACTTCTCCGTCCGTGATCACATTGCTTTGTCGATCGCACAAAAGGACACCATGGATTGAAGAGCTAGGTTGACCTAGATGACTTACTGCTGGAACTACATTCTTCAGTTGAAAATCTTACTTTGTCTACTGATTTCATGACATGTGTGCTACTCTTTGCATAGTAAACCAACGTTCTTCACCAATATGTGCGCTGCTTTGCTCAAGGACAACCATCGCACACCTTAAAAAATGTTGCAAACGCTTGTTGTAAAGCACAAAAGTTGCATACTCTGCACTACTCTCGTTGTATGAAACCTATGAACATCTTAAGATGAAAGCAAAAATATATTAAGATTACGAATTGGGATTAGTTGAAGTTGGTTCTGCAACTTCCCCAACCTCCCAATTCAACCACCTCTCGATTACAACTGCCTACCTTGTCCCATAAATACAAGGAGGATCCATGAGAGAGGGACCTAGAAGGAATGCTTTAACTGCTGTTACGCTGGAGGAATTCCCAAGTCATTGTGAAGAGCAGGAGCCCAGGACTCGGTTGCAGAACCATCTTGACCGATCAGGTATATTTGTACTCATTCATGTTTCTTTGACAATAAAAAGGTGGAAATACCCTTCCTGTCCCAAATCAAATGTCTATTGGATTGTATGTTCATTTGGTTTAATATCTGATTGTAGTTGATGTTTAATTGTTTTCAATTTCATCATATTTATTGCAGTCAAGATACGCCGAGGAAGGTTTCCTTTGTGTTGCAGGTCCATCATAGCGGAAGACCAAGCGAAAGCTAGGACCAGCCGTTGATAAAAGGTACATCTTTCGATATCTTGATCTCTTTCCATTTGTAGTAACTAAATGCAATGCAATGACTGTATTTACCCGTCACGCCACCCAAGTTGGTAGTGTCTTCTCCTCACTATAAGGTATTTTTCCCGCACAACAGATTGGCGACTCCACTGGGGAGTAACTGGTTGTTTTTCTGCTCTAGGAGACCTTGCTAGGTTTTTCTTCAGTCTATTTGTTATGTGAGAGGTCTTCTAGGTCATTGTTTCCCGTTCTTATTGTCTATACTCATCTCAGTCCACTACTGCAAATCTTTTTTGTTTGCTTCTGAGCCTTGTGTGCTGGTTTACCCTACTTATAGTAGCGCATTTTAATTGGTGAACACTGCTTTGTACACTACACAACAACGCATCTTTCCTAGTGTGCGTTGGTTTCTGTACTACACAGTAGTGCATTTTCCTGTAACTTTCAGTTCTCCATTAGGGTTTGATTTCCAGTGGTTTGGTTTCACTTCTAGCCTTTTGCTTTGCTTCCCTGACTGGCCCCTGAGACTTGTATGTCTCTTTTGAGTCTTGTTTGCCTCTCTGAAGTCCTTTAGTTTTCCTTGGCTTGCTTGAGTACTTGTTTAAGGTGTCTTTACTGTTTTTAACCCTTTTGAAATTTCTCCTCCTGGTGCCTCTGAATATGTTCGTAGTAGGAAATTTCTCCTTCAGGTGCATACAAACAATCTTTCTCCTCCTCGTGCCTCTGAATATGTTCATAATAGGAATTTTCCTAAGGGGTTGGAGCATACATCTTCACCCTAAATTATAATCAATGAAGACTAGACCCCAATGCAATAAGCAAAACAATTATTTAGAATCACTAAATATAATGATTGGATAAAAATAGCATTCTACACCGTAAATCTCAATGGCTGAAATAATGTAGAGTAGTCTACATGTAGTCAAACAATTCGAAAGAAATATGATAACACATACAATTTAATGTAGTTGACTGATCTCAAGGAATGTCAAGGTGACTGGGTTAGGCATACTAACCTGAATTTGTACAAGTAGAAATATGAAATGCTTTGAGAATGGATGAAGTTAGGGTCGAGACTTATAATTATTATAGCAACAACAATGGGCACGGTAGGGAAGCTTCGTGGTTCTCTGTAGATTCCTGTGGATGGACAGACCTACAAATTTTCTGTTTCAGTTATCCAATTACGGAAAGGTATATACAAATGTAATTGGAAGGGAATTAACAAAAAGATGGGAGACAGAAGAAAATCAACAAAAAGATGGAAACCTTGTCCATCTTTTCTCTTTAGCTTCTAGAAAGTTTATGTGCATGAGTGTTAGGAACTATTTTTTATTTTTCTATCAATTTATTTAATCTTCATTTCCATGGTATGGGACCAATCAAGTTTGAAAAAAAATCCTCTACAAATTAAAATAAATAAATAAAAACCAAAACTTTAGTTGCATTTTAGACATTTTGAAAAATTAAATGTACTAGCATGAAAATAATGAAAAAAAACAAAAACAATAGTCTATGCCTGCAACAAAGACTAATAAGGAAGAAGAAAAACTAATTAAACAAATTAGTTAGATAAAAGGATGTTTTTATTAAAGTGATATGACCACGATAACCTACAATAACTGGTTCAAAAGGTGAAAATAAATGAAATAAATGCCAAGGAGAATAGAATGATACAAAAAGGGGATGAAGGTGAAAGAAGAGAATCCTAGCAATGGTATTGATTATTACACCAACTAATTTGTGGTAATTATAAATGTGTAGTGTAGTCATGCATTTTACTAATCATCTTGATCCATTTCACAAGTTACCATTAATTTTTAACATTTGAAAAGAACCATGAGATAGTGGGTGGAACTTTACGTTGATGAATACAAATGCACATTTTATATACTAGTTTCGAGATACGATGAAGACATTGCCAAAAAATAGACTTTCATTTTTTGTGTTTGAAAAGTAGTTAAAATATGAAATTATGAAAAAATAGTCTTATATTATTAAGGGTAGGACAACTTAAAAATAAATGTTGCTCATTCTCAATTCAGTGTGAACATGAGATGTGTAAATAATGAAGTTCAACATTCATGAAAAAACGCAAAAGAGTTCAAAGTAATTCCATCAAGTTCCATTTACTTTGTTAATGGGTGAATGCTTCCTCTAAATGCCATGCCAATTCTAATGTCTTGGATTTTGCATTATATATCTTGTAGTCTCAAATTAGTTTAAGATTCTTATGGTTTATGCTACTCTTCCTTTAAAAATCTCCTAATTGGTTTAGGATACTCTTCCTTTAAAAATATCCTGATTGGTTTAGGATACTCCTTCCGTTGATTGTTTTAAGCTACTTTCATCACTGGTCACTAACAATATTTTGGAAATCAAACTTTCCAACATGGTGGTACACCTTGTTTCCTTTAATTGCTCAATTATAAATAAAATAAAAAGTACTTGTAGGATCAAGGAAATCCAACACAACGTATGGAATTTAAATGACATGATCTAATCGATCAGTAATAATGGGGTGAGTGCACAAAGTTGATGGACCTTTTAGATGCAATGGTAGATTCAAGAAACTCATTCAAGTTCTATAAAAGAGAATTGATCCCAAGCAATCTCGAGCCTGCCAAAATTAATCCCAAGCCTACCATGGTGAAGGCCAAATAGGATAGTTAAACAAAACGCGTATGCGTTATGGAGTTCTAAAATGCTTACGCATTTTGTAAAACATGTTTTATGCCCCAAAATGGGTTGTGCCCATCCTTTTCTCCACAATAGCGACATACAACGATTTTGGGAAACCAAAGAGCGTAATGGTGAACGCAATTTGTGTGAGAAGGGCCTCCATCTTCCACCTTGGGCATCGTTCTCCTCCATCTAAGCTATATACATCAAAATCCATCCTTCTAAATAATCTATTTTCACTAATTTGTATGTTGTAAAATAAATTTAATCCATAATTTTATTAATTTGTATGCCCTAAAAAAATTTGAACCATAATTCTAGTTATATGTATGCCCAAAAGAAATTAAAACCCCAATTTAATCATAAAAAATAAATCAATTTCACTAGATGCATATATATCCATGAGCATCCTTATTAATCCAAACCACTATTCACAAATATGCAAAGTTTCTTGTGTATATAGAAAGGTTGCGTACAACATTTAAGTATTATAGAGTATGGAGATTTTTTGGATTTGCACAATTTCAATCCAAGTGTCATGAGGGATGTTGTAGGCCCAAACTTCACAGCAACAAAGAATCACCACGATAGCTAATGCGTTGGAAAGAAACTGATTATTTTCTTGACACTATGATTTCGGTTTGAATGGAATTTGAAATCAATAATTCAAAGTTAGGGTGAAACTTGACATAGTTGAATAAAAGTATTTTTTTACAATTTAGAGGTATGATGGACTACAATTTTTGTTGTTGTTGTTGTAAATAGTGAAACTTTTGCTAACACAATGACAATCTAATAGTTAACTACTTTAAGGAAAAAATTAATTGGCATAAAAAATTACCAACTAAACCATGTAAACTAATGCGTTTTTGGAAGTAGAATATATGGCAATTAAAATTATATTTTTTAATTATAGTTTGACAAGTACATGCTTATATGCTACTTCTTATATGTACATGACTATACAATTTTTTTTAGGTTAGTCTCATTACCCATCACAATAAGTTTGTGTCGAGACATATTACTGATAACTATATAAGAGTTTGCAAATGGAACATTACAACATGGTAGTAGATCTTAAAGAGCTACTTTGTACACATAATAATTTACTTATAATGGAAAGAAATGTTAAATTATTTATTGTGCCTAAGATGCAAGGAAAGAGTGATCATACCCCTAAAGGAATAAACCTTCATGATGGAGGGAAAGTTTGCACCAAGGGAGAATAAATCACTTTTGACCATTTCATTAAAGTTGTTTATAATCTAGAGCTTGGACTTCAAAAGTGTGTACCTTTTTTACATATGTGTGAGTATCAGTGTTTCAAAAATACAAATTTGAATGAAAAAGTGCGAATACTAGTGTTACAAAAGTATGAATAATTATTTATGATAGTGTCGATTTGAATTTAGAAACTGTGAAATTTTATTGTAAAGTTGTGAGTTTTGATTCCACAAATATCAATATCCAATTTATTGAAATGCGTATTTATATTTTGATGTTGTGAGTTTCATATCTAGATGTGGATATATGTAATTCCAATAGTATTGCAAAATATTTTATTTATGTTTGTAAATGCATAGATCACTATAAAACACATTTCTAAGTATATCAATACTAATGAAAATGAAAAAAGAATCATATATCTCGATTGCAATAATGAATTGTACATTTTCATAAATATTTAAAGTGGTATACAAGAAGGATGGATGCCATCGCTACCAATCTGATCACATGATATCTATACATGTACAAGATGAGGACTATGATTTTATTCACCCTACCAACCATGTCACCTTATCTGGAAACATTACAACTAGATTACTATGGAAATGATAACAATCCTCACATTTTGGTGTAGGAGAGAAGATATAAATTAAAATTTAAGAGTTTAACTGAAGTGATAGATAAAAAATCTCAACTACTAATTTATAAGTTCTCCCATGATACAACACATTTCCTACAACAAAATAGGCCATTAGCACAAGAAATTGCACTGAAATTTAGTGAATTTGTTTCCATGAGTTGAACTCAATGGCAGGTGTTAAATCCGACTCCACGCTACATGTTTGAATTGATTTCCTTTTTGTGCTAGGAATAGCACTAGGAATATCACTGTCTTTTTCTCCCTATTTAGTGTTGGGAATAGTGTCGGGAGTAGTGTCGACAATGGAAATTGTGCCAAGTTTTATGACTATATCAATGCCCAGAATGACATCGAGAATTGCGATGCGATTAGAGCCCAAATTGAGTCTAGTTTTAGTTTCCAATTTGCCTTCTAGTATTGCTTCTTATTTGGCATCTAATTTGTATTCTAGTGTTGCTTCCATTTTAACTTCCTGGTTATCGTCGAGTGTTGCTTCTCTTTTAACGTTGAGTGTTACTTCCTTTCATTGTTGGGTTTTTCTTCCTTCTAAATGCCAAATTTTTCTTCCATCATTGCTTCTAATATTGCTTCCATTATTGATTCCTTTTTTGCTTCCATTATTGCTTCCATTATTGCTTCCAAAATTGCTTCCAAACTCGCTTCCAAAATTTCTTCCTAAGTGACATGGGTTTTGCTCCTTAATTGACATCGGATTTTGCTTCTAGAATTGATTCCTTTTTAGCTCCAAGGTTTGCTTCCTTTTAGTGCCAAGGTTTGTTTCCTATTTAACGCCTAGTTCTTCCTCTTTTTTATCTCTAGGATTTGCTTCATTTTAGTGCCAAAGTTTTCTTCCTATTTAGCACCTGGTTTTGCTTCTTTTTTTGCTCCAAGATTTGCTTCCTTTTAGTGTTGGGGTTTGCTTCCTAATTAGCGTCTAGTTTTACTTCTTGTTAAGAAACCAATTTAGCTTCTTATTTAGACACATAAATAACACCAAGTATGGATTCCATTTTCATGTCGAGTTCTGCTTCCATTTTAGAGCCACATTTTTCTTCCCTTGAACACCTCATGTTGCTTCCTTTATAGCTTCCACTTTATTAATTTAAATTTTTTAATTTCAATAAAAATAGTTAAATATATCATGGCTCTTTAATAACATATGTGATTATAGAGAAACAAATCTTGCATTGCAAATATTTTATAGCATAACATTTAGGAATTTTTAGGGAAATAGACAACATCCATACAAACTAACAAAACCATTATACTTATTAAATCTCCATAAAAAAAACATCTACAACTTTTAGTATATATAAATTAACAAGATAACTCTTATAACATCATCATCATCTATAATTAAAACAAGTGAGTCAAATCTACAAATATTAGATAAATATCATGTCAAATAACATATATCTAAAAAAACTAGATATCTCATTTCAAATTTATATCATAACATTTATGAAGATTTAAAACAAACAGATATCACATTTCAAATTTATATCATAACATTTATGAAGAAATTTAATTGAAATTGACAACATCCATCCAAAGTAGAAAAGCCATCATGCATAGTAAGTATCCATCCAAAAAGCATTGACCACTTCCAATATATATAAATTAACAAGATAATACTGATAAGATCATCATCATATATAACTAAAACAAGTGAATGTCAAATATGCCAGTAGATCAATAACATGTCAAAATGATACAAGTCAGTATGATACATGTCAAAATGATACATGTCAATATGACATAAGTCAAAGTGATACATATAAAAGACAAAAATAGTATAGGTATCATAATGATATTTGAACATTAATCCATGTTAGAGTCAATATGATCAATGTCAATGGATACCACTAGCAACTGCCTCATCATCATCATCATCGTTGTCATCATCATCATCATTTTCATCATCATGATCATCATAATTCTCATCCTCCTGGGTATGAGCTCCATCTCCATCCGCTTCATCATCAACTCCCATATCTGAACCAAACTCAACATAATTTGGATCATGATCAATATCAATCGGATCTTCTGGCAGACTCGTGTTCTAAAAAAATAATTTCAAAATGAAAAGTTAGTATTTATTTCATGCAATAATTCATATTTATGTTATATTGATAATATTACAACATACGAAACCGAACCATAATCATATTACATCATATCAAAGTGGACATACCATAATAAAATATGAGATAAGTTACAGCTAAGATGTCATTCCAATTATGTAAAACATGCAACAATTTTAATAAATGTTAGTAAAGATCATAAAAAAAATTGTTATACAAGTTAACTATCATCTGGAAAGTGTATACATAACCTTAAGTCTCAACCCTCTCGTGTCAATATATAAAACTATTTTTATTGTCAAATATACAAATCTACAATAAAATAGAATTGTAAATGCCATAATTCAATTGACTAGATGCCATAATTGACTTGTGTCTTCCAACTATAAACACACAATTGCTAGACTCCCTTACCAAGTGATACTAGTACATTAAAATCTGATATACTTGGGACCATTTTGAGGCATTGGGTCTATATAAGTTTTAACAATTCTAATTTTCCACAAATAATGTTTTAGGTTTTAACAGTTCTTATGTTCTTTGGATGTTATTTATATTTTATCTCAGTTAACCCTAGAACATGGCCAGATTGAGTTCAATTCCATTGATGGAGGTGGTTATAATGGTTATGAATATGATCCCTTCCACACTTTTCTCTTAATGGTGGAGGATCTTGGTGGCTTCTTCGAGAAACACCCTAACGCACGTTACTATTTTGGGAATTTTTTTGGTCCTCCAATTTGAAGGTTGACTCATTCATTTATGGGAGTGATCATATTATCATGGTACCAAGGACTCCTTGCCTTCATGGTTCAATTTCCTAGAAACAACCGTCTTATACCATATCCAGAAGTAGGGTTTTGCTCAGTGAGTGCCAATGTCAATTTTGCACAAGGGGGTAGATTTTTAACTGAAATATCCCAGGTGACTATGAGTACTAATACCACATCCACAATAGAAAAACATAATTGTGGGATATGAGGGAACCCAACTATGCTGCCCAGTTTATAGTTTGTGCCCCTGGAGAAAATTCACAAGTTGTCCCTGAATGGTCCTAGGGGGCTTCTTGCAACTAGCCATAAAACAAAAACCATAACTTAGATCTTGAAACCATTGATTCTGGCGGATTCAAGATGTTGGATTTCACCCAAGGGAACCCCTATACCATGTTTCAATTACCAGGAAATAGTAGTATTATACCATCCCCAAAAATAGTTTTTTCTTAGTAAGGGCCAATGCCAATTTTGCACAAGCGGGTGAATTTTGAATTGAATTCTCTCGGGCAACCATGGATAGCGTGAACTCATCCAAAATGACCAAAAAAATCCGTGGGAGTTGAAAGAACCCAATTATGTTTCCCGGTTTGGATTTCATACCCTTGGAGCAAATTCACAAGTTGTCCCTGAATGACCTTAGGGGGCTATTTCCATCTAGCCATAGAAAAAAAACCGTAACTTGGATAATGAAACCATCGATTCCGACGTATTTAGGAAGTTGGGTTTCATCCAGAGGAATCCTATTCCATGTTTCAATTGCTCGGAACCATGACCATGCCCACAATGGCCAAAAACATATCTCGGAGCTAAAGGGACCTAGTTATGCTACCCGATTCAGATTTCGTGCCCCTCGAGCAAATTCACAAGGTTTTCCTGAATGGCCCCAAGGGGCTACTTGAATATGGCCATAGAAAAAAAAATGTAACTCGAATCATGAAATCCTCAATTTTGATGGATTTAGGATGCCGGGTTTCACCAAAGGGAACCCCTCTACCATGTTTCAATTTCCTGGAAATGATCATACTATACCATCTCCGAAATGACGGTTTTTCTTAGTAAGGGCCAATGTCAATTTTGCATAAGGGGGTCAATTTTGAATTGAAATATCCAAAATGGCCAAAAACATCCATGGAAACTGATAGAACCCATTTATATTTTCCTAGTTTAGATTTCATGTCCCTAGAGAAAATTCACAAGATGTCCCCCCTCACCTACTGGTGTATATAAGGGAGGAGAGCGATCTTGTGTTTATTATCATCATTTTACTCTTCTTTGTACTTGTCTCAGAGATGATAGGGTTCATGAGAAAAAAAATATTAATAATTATGTAAACAACAACAAGGTTATGGAATACATTAAAACATAAATATTAAATATTAAAAATTAGTTAACCGGAGCACTACCACATCAATGTTATGGAATACATTAATGACATAAATATAACATATTAAAAATTAGTTAATAGCGAAATATTAATATAAAATATTAAGAATTAGTTAATAGCGAAAAATTATTTGTCTTAATAATTTACCAACTTAATCCATCATTCAAATTTTTTCGGGGAACATTTTGAGTTTAGTCTCATTACTCATCACGATATTTTGATTTTTGTTTCATATCAATAACTTTACAAGAATTTCAAATCAAGCATTCCATTCCAACATGGTACCAAACTTTGAATTGTTATTACTATATAAACATGATAAAAAATTTGTAGGAAAAAGAAAAGTTAAAGTCTTTATTATTCCAAGATGTGTGCATAGATGTGGGTAGAGGGAGAAAAATCCCCTTTTTATGATGCAAAAAATTTGAAAAAACTTTTGAAGCTAGGGATACTTGATCCCTCTTGACCATTTCATTATATATATATATATATATATATAAGTGGGTTCATAATTACACCTATAAGGAGAAAATGACAGGTAGTATGTTTTCTAACTCGTAAAGCTGATTGGTTAGTACTTTTTATTTATTTATAACAAGAATTATTTAAGTTTGTATTAAAATATGTTGTAACTGAGATGAACAATGTGTAAATAGAAAATGAAAGCATACATAGTTCCAAAAAAGATATGCACCATGATAACATGGAATTGCAACCTATAATATTTTGTTGTACTCCTTACAAAACTTGATATATGACTACTAGTTGTGTAAATTAAAAAAAAACACTTAGGACCAAAACATATTTGGAATATATTGACAATTACATGATTATAAGCATGCATACTTTTTCATTTCATCATCCTGGGCATGATTGGAAGGGTGTGATTATTGCATGTCTACCTCCATGCCCTCTTGCAATTGATAAATTGTTTCTCCTTCTTTGAGTTCAATAAGACGAGAACTGTTAGTTTTTCAGAATTTACTTCAATCTGATCTAGGATCGTGAGAGAACAACATGTACAACATATCTACAACATATCAATCATGGACACAATAATGCAAGCACACAAGAGATAATATACACATAGAGTTTCACTGGGGAAAACCATAAAGGTGAAAAAACCCACAACTTCCTCAGAGATAGATAGAGCAATGACACAACCCAAGCATAAGAGATAGTCTTCTCCTAGCAGCAGCTTCTCCTCCTCCACAAGTGTGCCACTCTCCAATGAGAGTATGAGTGAGAAAGTGAATGATGAAATAGAGTGCCTCCCACACTCTATTTAGACATGACTTGAGTTGCCTAATAACCTTTACTAGGTCGGCCTTAACTTAACCACATAACATAATGATGACAGGGCCAACCCCCAATAGGGTGGTCTAATAACCCTTTGACCCACATGAATTATACAGGGCCGACCCCACCAAGGTGGTCTAATAACCCATCAAGTATAAGTTACGACACTTACAATATAAATGACGACACTTCCGTATAGAGGAATAATAACATCTCTATAGGAATACAAACAGTTCCGTATAGAGGAATAATAACATATGTATAGGAATACAAACACTTCCGTATAGAGGAATAATAACATCTCTATAGGAATACAATATACATATATGAAATACATTCCGAAGTTACAAATACATCAAAACTCCCTCTTAACTAGGAAGGTATTTCTTGACACAGGTCTTCTAGCACAAGTCTTCTTCCTTGGATCATCGTCACTGGATCATCGACATTGAATCATCGTCATCGTCACTGCTGCTGCTATCTCAATCAATCTCCGATCTACTCATAATAGGAAGTTCTATAGATCCAGTCCTTTTTCATACTGGATGTAGGCCCACCACCTGTAGGTCTTCATCATCATTGGCCATACTATGGAATCCTCAGGACTGATTATGTGCGTCAACAAAACCTCGAAAGAGCATCCCAGGCATTTTACGAGCACACAGCTCAACCTATCGGATCTCCCAGGATCTTTTACATGTGACTGTCACAAGACCTTAAAAGAGTGTCTTGCCAAGCAAGATATCTAAAGAGCATCTGAGGCCTTTTTCATCCTGTCCAGATCTCTAGGACTTATTACATGTGACCCCTACCACAAAACCTTAAAAGAGTGTCTTGCCAAGCAAGATCTCTAAAGAGCATTTGAGGCCTTTTTCATCCTGTCGAGATCTCCAGGACTTATTACATGTGGTCCCCACAAAACCTTAAAAGAGTGTCTTGCCAAGCAAGATCTCTAAAGAGCATCTGAGGCCTTTTTCATCCTGTCCAGATCTCCAGGACTTACTACATGTGGTCTGGCAAAACCTTAAAAGAGTGTCTTGCCAAGCAAGATCTATAAAGAGCATCTGAGGCCTTTTTCATCTTGTCGAGATCTCCGGGACTTATTACATGCTACCCTTGCACAACCTGTCCACAACCACAGAGTATCAACCCGATACTCACCATACATCGTCTTGATGTACATGATCATCCTGATCCTCATCATTGCATCATCCTGATGCATGTCATCTGGAGCAACATCCTGAAGCTCGTCATCTATGATCATCCTGATCATACAATGCATCCACCTGATGCACAACAAGTATCTACCTGATACATATCATCATACATGATCCACCTGATCATACAATGTATCCACCTGATACACACACAGATACATGATCCACCTGATATATATCAACATACATGATCTACCTGATCATACAATCGTATCCACCTGATACATACACAGATACATGGTCCAAGCATCCAACATGATGCATATACATATACATGATCCAACTGATCATAATAAGCATCCAACATGATGCATATACATATACATGATCCAACTGATCATAACAAGCATCCAACATGATGCATATACATAGCAGTAACTGGAGCATCGTCCTGATGCTCGTCGTCCAGCGCTTACATCCACAGCCATGGGAAGGATCCTCCTCTCACCATGCTTGGAATGGCTCCTGCAAATGTGTCCATAAATTCTTCCTCGAAGTGTCGTCAATCTGAAGAACACCAAGCCTCTCTCTGAAGTACTCGAACTTCACTCTGGCTAGTGGTTTTGTCAACACATCCGCAACTTGCTCATCCGTCGCAACATACAGGAGCTTCACTGCTCCTCTCTGCACCATATCCCTGATATAGTGATATTTCATCTCGATGTGCTTCGACATGTCGTGGAACACGGGGTTCTCAGACAGCTTCACACAACTCTGGTTGTCACAAAAGATACTAGTAGCCTCCAACGGGAGATCAAATAGCTCAGACAGTAGCTTTCGGAGCCATACTGCCTCACAACTAGCCGAACGAGCTGCAACATACTCTGCTTCGGCTGTACTCAGTGCTACACAGGATTGCTTCCTGCTAAACCAAGAGATCACACCTCATCCCATACTGAAGCAACACCCAGAATGTGCTCTTCCTATCTGCAACAGTGCCTGCCCAATCTGAATCAACATAACCCTGCAGGTTAAATTTTTGATTCGCATCATACTTGAGCCCATAATCAATTGTACCCTTTAGGTACCTCAGAATATGCTTTACAGCAACCAGGTGAACACCTATGGGATCCGTCAGGAATTGGCTCAATGTGTTCACCGCAAAGCAAATATCTGGTCTCGTGTTCGTCAGGTACATCAAGGACCCAATCATCTGACGATACACAGTGACATCAACTGGATCAGATGAAGAATCACACAGAAGCTTCAGGTTCGATGCCATAGGTGTGGCCATGGCCTTGCAGTCCATCATCCCGAACCTCTTCATGATCTCTACTGCATACTTCCCTTGTCCAAGGAAGATTCCATCTGCACTCTGCCACATCTCCATGCCTAGAAAATAGTGCATCATCCCCAAGTTCTTCATCTCGAACTTGGCAGCAAGCTTCCTCTTCCTATCGACAATCAATCTATCCTCACCTGTTACAAACAGGTCATCCACATAAAATAGTAGTATCACTGGATTGCCTTCCTCAACCTTGTATTAAAGGTTGGAATCCGCTTTACTCTCGG
The DNA here is from genome assembly GCA_027924585.1 of Larix kaempferi. Classification (NCBI taxonomy): domain Eukaryota; kingdom Viridiplantae; phylum Streptophyta; class Pinopsida; order Pinales; family Pinaceae; genus Larix; species Larix kaempferi. The sequence goes on along the minus strand of BSBM01000397.1, from coordinate 2,747,693 downwards.
TAAAGCCCATACTAGATAGGAAGCCATCTATCCTGCCATACCAGGCCTTGGGTGACTGTTTCAAACCACACAGGGCTTTCTTCAGTTTGCACACATGTGACTCTCGGTCATGTGTCTCAAACCCGAGTGGCTGCTCCACATACACTTCCTCTTCAACTGCACCATTCAAGAAAGCTGTTTTGACATCCATTTGGTGTACCTTCCATTTCATCATGGTAGCCAGAGCAACTACTGATCTAATAGAAGTGTATTTGGCTACAGGTGCAAAAGTCTCTTCATAGTCAATTCCTCTTTCTGGGAGTAGCCACGAGTTACAACCTTGCTTTGTATTTCTCGATGCTACCATCTGCAGCATGCTTGATCTTATAGATCCACTTGGAAGTCACAACAAACTTCCCTTCAGGTCTTGGGACCACATCCGAAACATGATCGATTGGTACTTCTCGACCATGGAATCCTTTTACTGTATCCCGTATCCTTGGAACTTCGGATTCTTCAATATCTTCAATAGATAGTTTGAGCTTCATTGCTGGAACAAATGTTGTAGTTCTTCTTTTGTAGGTGATGGTATACGATCTTTCCTACAAAACAAGTTAAATTGCATGATTAGAAAACATCTCATAGTTTTCAGAACAAATTCTTACACATAAAGAAATATGCCATACATTCATGCAATTATTTTAGCCAATGCTTCAATACAACATTTATCCATATCCCGTAAATTTCTAGATGCCTTCCAATCTCTACTAGAACATTGTTAAGAGTGTGCACAACTCCCAACATGTCAGCAAAGAGGTTTCATTCTAGATAAGTAGCAATGGAATGTTGTACAGTGCCATAGGCCACTTACCCATCACATGCATATTAGTAGTATATTGTTCATTAATGTAATTATTCTAATATGCATAATATACATCCTAAGTTCAGGAACATAAGCATATACATCATTGAGCAATATTATTTAAACAAACAAGTATGCAAGAAATGACAATTCAAATACTTATCTTTGTTTGGTTGTAGGGTGGACTCCCTCTCAATATTTGCTTCCTTGCAGGAACTACTGGAGTGTGCTCCCTCTTGATCTTTGCTTCCTGTATTACCTGTCCTTGAACTTATATCCATCCTCGATCACTTATGCATACTTACTAGTATCATCATTGCGTTATCCTTGAGGTCTCATACACAATCATACATTCATTAGTATAATATCAATACTATAAAACATTATGATTCTAAGTAATCTTAAACATGTATGGTCAAGATTTCACAAGCACTAGTATTCAAGGTTTCAGGGAGTACTTCCTTTACTCATGCAAATTCTTATTTGACCATAGGACTCTTCTGGTTAGTCATATTATCGATTAAACATAATATACCTAAACTCGTGATTACTCAAACCTATAGCTTCATGAATAATCATTATCAATCATACCAAGTATACTTATATAAGAGATCCCATCACAAGGTAGGATTCTAACTTGATATAGGAAAAACATACCTAGATTAATGTGTTAGTTCGTTATGTCTAACATACCCACATGATGTCTTCTTGTTTTATTCAATAACTTGTGCTAGTAACCTGCATATATCATAGGTTAAGCATTGTAGAACCAAATTATACATACCTTGTAAGTAGAGCTTCTATGTGATCCATGACAATGGATGAATCTTTGTCTTCATGTCACCATGGTCATATGTTCTTGAACTAGAACATGATTTGTCTTTCTTGATGTACCTTTCATGTTAGCGAACAACATCAACCTCATACAACACCACAATGCATTAGTACAATCATAAGTGTCAAAACCCTAATGAATGAATATCTTCTATCATGCATTCATATTTTTATTAAGGTGATACAGCAAGTCTAAAATTAATCAAGATTGTACTAATCTTAATGAAGACAAACATATCATAAACTTAATCATGAACAGATTTCGAAACATACCCGTAAGTCATACCTGTCAAGTTTGCTTGTAGTCTTCTTATGTAAGGCCTTAGCCTCATCTCCCTCTGAAACTGGAACTTCTTCACTTATGCATGTGACCAATCCATTCTCTTCTAGGATTAACCCAATCCACTTGATTTGCAGAAATTGGATCTCGAGCTCGATTAGGGTTTGTGAGGGAAACCCTAAAAATTCAAACTTTGAATTTCAAGCTTCTGAAAGGATAGAAAGATGCGCCTTGATGAGCTGATCAACCTGGTATACTCAGAATTTGAAAACTGCAAAGTTTCGCCTTTCAAATTTGCTTTTCAATCTTCCGGATTCACTTGGGAGGACCCTGAATTAGGGTTTGAATTTCCTGGAGCTTTACCCAACCAAATAGTTTGATCCAAAGCTCTAAAATTCGATTTTTCCAAGGAGCTTCCAGCTATGGCCATAGATTTCAAAAATTTCCATTTTTGTAGAAGCCCTAATTTTTCACTTTTCCGATGAGAGTCCCGAACTAGGGTTTGATCAAGCTCGGCCTTCTACCCAACCAAAAAATTTGATCTTGGTCTCTAAATTTAGATTTTGATGAGTATCATTCAGCCGTGGTCTCCGATTACAAAAATACAACTTTCTTTGAAACCCTAATTGCTGGAGCCATGAATGAAGGTGCTCAAAATCCAATTATGTTTTGACATAAATATGCACTTGATTGTTTTTGGTTAACTCCAAAATTAGGAATCCACATGGTCTAAAAATTCTACCTTTGGTATCACGACCTGTCATCTTTCTAACCCCACAGGTCTGACCTCGATTGGATTCTCTGAGAGAGAGTTATGCCAAGTGTCGCAACATGACCTGTTTATGGGATAAAACAGGAGAGCGAACTTGTACGGTGTTCCATGTGTCACTGGTTCAACTTAGGCCTCTGAAAAACGTACCGGAGAAACTACAGTCCGTTCCCTAGCTGTCACTTTTTACGAAATTTCATTTGGAGCTTCCTATCCCAAGTTGTGAGATTTTTTCCTAGGTCACCTGTTTATGACTGAGATCTAGAAGAGGCAGAAACCCTAGATTGTACAGATCATAAAACAAAAAGTACAACGAATTAGAAGTTGTGCTTTGGAAACAAGGTACATGGAGATCTTATCTTCGACCTGTAAGAGTTTCAGATCCTGAAACCTCGCCGAATGGATTTATAGCGAAAGTGCTACGATGACTGGTTTTTTTTCTATATCAAGCCCTAGCTTCGCAAGTGCAACAAGTGTCATAAATGCCATACCATGCCTTCTTTCAGGTTAGCTCTGATACCATGTTAGTTTTTCAGAATTTACTTCAATATGATATAGGATCTTAACTGATAGAACAACATGTAGAACATATCTATAGCATATCAATCATGGACATAATAATGCAAGCACACAAGAGACAGTAGACACACAGAGTTTCACTGGGGAAAACCATAAAGGTGAAAAACCCCACAACTTCCTCAGAGATAGATAGAGCAATGATGCAACCCAATCATAAGAGATAGTATTCTCCTAGCAGCAGCTTCTCCTCCTCCACAAGTGCACCGCTCTCCAATGAGAGTATGAGTGAGAAAGTGAATGATTGAATAGAGTGCCTCCCACACTCTATTTATACATGACTTGACTTGCCTAATAACCTTTACTAGGTCGGCCTTAACTTAACCACATAACATAATGCTGACAGGGCCGACCCCTAATAGGGTGGTCTAATAACCCTTTGACCCACATGACTTATACAGGGCCGACCCCACCAAGGTGGTCTAATAACCCATCAAGTATAAGTTACGACAGTTACAATATAAATGACGACACTTCCGTATAGAGGAATAATAACATCTCTATAGGAATACAAACACTTCCGTATAGAGGAATAATAACATCTCTATAGGAATACAATATACAAATATGAAATACATTCTGAAGTTACAAATACATCAACAAGAACCCACATAGATGCTCATATTTGAGGTTGAAGATGATGAAACTTTGTTGAGTAATATGACCATTGTCTTAAGCTCATCAGAGTCATCCTCTAAAAATTGAATTTTCCTTTTCTATTTTACCAATATATTCATGATAATTGCATTTCAAGAGACCCATTGATATTCTAATTCATGTGTTTTAGTGGAGAATGAGACCCGCTGTCAACATTGCATGAGACCAATTCCCCACAACATTAGTTGAAACCCAAGATATTTGCACCCACAAACCCCTAACCCCAAGGGAAAGCCACAGACTGATAATGGATAGATCCATCATCAATATTCTGGATACTTATTACAGAACATTGAGATGGATGAAATATTGTATATATATTTTCCCAAATAAAAATCCCAATGAAGAACTTACTCCAGGAAGTGCAAGCAGTACCAGGGCGAGGCCTATTCCCATTGGCCTTTTTAGGTAAAGCCTAGCAAACTCACCATGACAAATATTAGAAGTTTTTGAGACAACTAACTCATGCCCACAATCAATTCTACTAAAACCGAGGAGAAATATGACTGCTGATGCTAAATATAAGCAAAGTGTGCAAACCAGGCTTACCATCAAGTGTCAATATGTTGAATAAGAACTAAGATGGGAGATGTATGCCACTTTCAATATCCTATACTCATCTTCGCGACTGAAATCCATGAATTCAAATTTTCGGAGGTTTTGATAATGGAGGATGTGGGAAGATGGGTTGATGCTTAATGAATTGTCCCTTCCCCCCTTGAACGAGTTAATGGATAGACTAGATGTGGATTGTTCATACTTTCATTTTGTGCTTGTTTAATGGGTTGCAAACTTAGAGATTCCTTCACCATTTTACAATAGAATTCCTTCCTCTAGCGTTGAGGCAAGATTGTCGAGGCGACATGAAAAAAATGAACTTCCTCAAAATGATGAACTTCTCTTCTTATATTAACAATGGTCAATGCGAGATGGTCATCTTCTTATAATTGAACATATAATTATGTAGAATAATTCCAATAGCATATTTATTTTACATAATTTAGCAAATAATTGAATAAACAATGCTATAAATAATTTAGTCAAACTTAAGATCACATATCAACATCAACCTTAAAATAGTAAAGAAATCCATAATTTTAAATTATGAAGTGTTGAGCATGCTTATAAACAAAATCTCCTAACAACTATCAACGGGTTTTCATTTTATTTATTAATACAATCCCATCTGCATTAAATCTATTTTGACAAGTTATGGTCATCATTAGCTTGAAAGGAGTAAATTTATGATTACATAGAATATAATATATGAAACTGAATGCAGTAAAGTAACGAGCTTAACTTAATAGCCAACAACCAGGTTATGGAATACATTAATGACATAAATATAAAATATTAAAGATTAACTTAACAACAACGAACGAGGTTATGGAATACATTAATGACAAAAATATAAAATATTAAAGTTTAACTTAACACCCAACATGAGGTTATGGAATAAATTAATGACAGAAATATAAAAATTAAGAATTAGTTAAACAGCAAGGTTATGGAATACATTAATAACATATAATACATTAATACCAGAAATACTAAATATTAAAAAATAGTTAACCACAACAAGGTTATTGAAATGGAATACATTAATGACATAAATATTAAATATTAAAATTAATTAATAACCAAATATTAATATAAAATATTAAGAATCACTTAATAGCCAGCATAAATTATAAACCAGTAGCAAGGTTATGGAATATATTAATGACTTAAATTAAAACACTAAATCACTTAGTGCAAGATGGTCATCTTCTTATAATTGAACATATAATTATGTAGAATGATTCCAATAGCATATTTATTTTACATAATTTAGTAAATAGTTGAATAAACAATGCTATAAATAATTTAGTCAAACCTAAATTCACATATCAACATTAACCGTAAAATAGTAAAGAAATCCATAATTTTAAATTATGAAGTGTTGAGCATGCTTATAAACAAAATCTCCTAACAACTAATCAACCGATTTTTATTTTATTTATTAATACAATCCCATCTGCATTAAATCTATTTTGACAAGTTATGCTCATCATTAGTATGAAAGGAGTAAAGTTACAAATCTATTTTGACAAGTTATGCTCATCATTAGTACTAAAGGAGTAAAGTTATAAATCTATTTTGACAAGTTATGTTCATCATTAGTGTGAAAGGAGTAAAGTTATGATTAACTAAAAAACCATATATGAAATTTAATGCAGTAAAGTGACTAGCTTAACTTAACAGCTAGCAGAGGTTATGGAATACATTAATGACATTAAAGCTTAACTTATCAGGTTATGGAACACATTAATGAGAAAAAAATATATTAAGAATTATGTAAACAACAACAAGGTTATGGAATACATTAATAACATAAATATTAAATATTAAAAAATAGTTAACCGGAGCACTACCACATCAATGTTATGGAATACATTAATGACATAAATATAAAATATTAAAAATTAGCTAATAGCCAAATATTAATATAAACTATTAAGAATTAGTTATGGAATATAAATTGTAAACCAGTACCAAGGTTATGGAATACATTAATGACTTAAATTAAAACACTAAATCAGTTAATATCCCACCACTAGGTTAATGTATTTATGGAATACATTAATGATGACAGAAATATAAAATATTAAAAATTAGTTGAGAGGTGTCAGCTTCATGGAGTGCAATCTCTTTATAAGAATAGGAATAGGTAGGCAAGATCCAGTGTTGTTGTGAAAAATAGCTGCTGAGCATATTAGCAGGCTTAGTATATCAGTATATTGGTGAAGGGGAATCGTGACTGCTGGAGTGTAGATTCAATCGTTTCGTTTGCATTTTTGATAAGGATGAAACGTTTTTCCTTCCTACTGGCCGTGATTTTCACAGGCTCTTTTATGTTTCTCTGCGTAAGTTCAATAGGAGATTCCAGTCTCATATATAATGTTCAGCAGTATGGTGCAAAAGCTGATGGCATCACAGACAACAGCAAGGTGAGATAGAGATAAACTTGAATAATTAATAAATTTGTAGAGACATAGATTATCACAAATAAATTTGTCTGTTTTTGGTTATATGTAGGCTTTTATTGCTGCCTGGAATGCAGCCTGTTCTTCTAATCGATCATCTACTGTGTATATACCAAAAGGAAAATTCCTGGTTGGTCCAGTTTCCTTTGCAGGACCATGCAAGAATGCTAATATTATGGTGCAGGTAAGGTGCTAATATTCATTCCGTGGTAGTGGTAGTGATTTATTTATTTCCTTCTTTGCAGCAATAAGATTCATGCAACATGTCTGTCTTACTGCAGGTAACTGGGGATCTCATTGCACCAACCCACAATAGTTTATGGAACGGAGGAAATAATTTGTACTGGTTGCAATTCTATAATGTGAATGGTCTAACGGTGAATGGCGGGGGGAGTTTGGATGGCCAGGGAGCCTCCTGGTGGAACAACGTTTGTCAAAAAAATCAGCAAGTAAGAATAAACTAGTTATCAGTTGTACTATGTAATTATCTTTTAGTGATTTGGATAGCATATACTTACACTGACTCGAATAAATTGTCTGCTTTGCTGTGCAGTGCAAACCCGGGCCTACGGTATTGTCTCTAGCCATTTATTTTCACATATGAATTGGAGTGTTTCATAGTTGCAGGGAGTTGATAATTTGACATTGTGATGGGCAGTCTTTACAATTGATGGGCGCTACGAATAGCGTGGTGAGAGACATTACTTCCATCAACAGCAAGCAGTTCCATGTATCCATTGGTGCGTCTAACAACGTCCTGGCAGAGGGATTGACAATCCGTGCTCCAGCTGACAGCCCCAACACCGATGGAATTCACATATCTTCTTCCAATGTCCATCTTCGAAATATCAACATAGGAACAGGTGGATCATATTTCCCCTCAACATTTTACAAATATTGTTGGAGTGACTAATTTATTAAAGATAAATCTTTAACTTTGCGTGCGTGTACTACTGCAGGAGATGATTGTATTGGTATTTTGGAAGGAACTTCCAACCTTGCCATTGAACAAGTTACTTGCGGACCAGGCCATGGAATCAGGTGAAATAGTTTGATAATTAATTTCAATTGGACTGGGAATATGAGCATTCAATGCACTGCGCTGACAACCGATTTGGGTTATTATTATGCAGTGTGGGGAGCCTTGGGAAATATCCTGATCGTAATGGAGTCACCAACGTCACTGTAAATGGAGTTTCTTTCAACGGCACTGACAATGGAGTTAGAATCAAAACATGGCAAGGAGGAAAGGGCTTCGCCAAGGGCTTAACATTTGAGAACCTACGGATGAACAACGTGGGGAATCCAATCCTCATTGACCAATACTATTGCCCACATTGTACTGCCCAGGTGCTCATCATTTTACACCTATCTGAACAGCTTCAACACCTATACTCTTTTTCGACATAGGACAGTTTCGAAGCTTGTTTTTAAGTTCTGTGACATATGGCCACTGAAGTTTGACTATTATAACTTACTTTGACTTTGTTGTTAATATTGGCTTGGCCCGTGCAGGAGTCTAATATGAATGTGCAGATCAGTAACGTGGTATACAAAAACATAGTTGGAACCTCAGCAACAAAGGAAGTTATTAATTTGGCTTGCAGTAAAAGCTTCCCCTGCCAAGATATCCAATTGCAAAATGTCAGTCTGAGTTATGGAAATAATGAAGCTCAATCTCTCTGTAAAAATGCCAAAGGACTTGGAATTAGTTCTGTCAAACCCCCTTTGGTTTGTTAATGCTGGATATTAGTTATTAGTTATGCCAAACCTTTTTCTTAAAGTTCCATTGGCTTTTAAAAGGTTTGATGCTTCCTCTACCAACTTCAATATGTTGGATTTTGCATTATTGTAATATGAATTTGACTTATGAAAAAGTGAAACTCTACCAACTTTAATAGGTTGGATTTTGCAGTATTATAATATGAATTTGAGTTATGAAAAAAATGAAATTCAATCTTAAGCAGCTTTTGAGTTTGTTAAAGGTGAATGTTTTTCCTAAATGCTAACTTATTATCAAATGTTAAATAGAATAGAAATATAATAAGAACTCTGCTAAAAAAACATTATATTGCAAGTAGAGTCCATTTTAAAAGTTAAAAGTCTAATATAGAGATTAAGAAATGTTTAAGAATCCTAAAGTTTGATAACTATATTTAGTAAAACCATGTTTGTATATGTATAAATGCTTTTTTATTGATGTTTAATAAGCTATAAACCCTTCACATTCACTTGGAATAAATAAGATATTTTTAACATTGTCATTTTAATGTTTTTAAAGTATATCACAATCAAAATAAACAACACATATTTTTGTATTAGAATATAGAATTTTAAGAATAAATAATGGTTTTGTATAATTGGTTATTTGGAATAGTACATTTTTAATAAAAAAATATCAATTTTTTCTTTTTATAGATGCCATATCTAACCTTGTCACTTTAAGATTGGTCATATTAATAATATAATGTCTATTATTGAGATATATAATTTTAAACATAACAAACAATTTTATAAAAATTGTCATTTGAACTTATACCATTTTAATAAGAAATATTAAAATAAATATTTGTAAGAAACAAATCAATGGACACAGACATAATCTCAAAGAAATGCAAATGCACAACAAATTCAATGACTTTTCCACTGTGTTTTTTTGTGCCTTTGGAATCTGTATCCAAGTGGCCTTTGTTTTGTGACATGAATTTCCAATGGAAAGATGATCCCATTTCCCTTCCTTGCACTCTAAGGGTAGTAACAAAAGACCATATCGCAGCAGCAATCACAGGTCTCGTAATAGCAAAAGAAACAAAATGAGGTGAATACACTGCAATATTTAATCCATTTTCCACATCACACATCAAATCTACATAACCAGAATCATCATACGAAAATGAATTAATTAAAGGGAAATCTGATCTTGGTGCCTATGAATATGTTCGTAGTAGGAAATTTCTCCTCCTTGTGCCTCTGAATATGTCCGTAGTAGGAAATTTCTCCTTCTGGAGCATACAAACAATCTTTCTCCTCCTTTTGAATATGTTCGAAGGGGTTGGAGCTTACATCTTCACCCTAAATTATAATCAATGAAGACTAGACCGCAATGCAATAAGCAAAACAATAATTCATAATCACTAAACATAATGATTGGAAAAAAATAGCATTCTGTAGCGTAAATCTCAATGACTGAAATAAATGTAGAGTAGTCTACATGTAGTCAAATAATTCGAAAGAAATATGATAACACATACAATTTAATGTAGTTGACTGATCTAAAGGAACGTCAAGGTGACTGGGTTAGGCATACTAACCTGAATTTGTACAAGTAGAAATATGAAATGCTTCGAGAATGGATGAAGTTAGGGTCGAGACTGATAATATTTATAGCAACAGCAATGGGCAGGGTAGGGAAATTTCCTGGGTCTGTGTAGATTCGTGTGGATGGATAGAACTGCAACTTTTCTATTTCAGTTATCCAATTATGGAAGGTATTTACAAATGTAATTGGAAGGGAATCAACAAAAAGATGGAAGACCAAAGGAAATCAACGAAAAGATGGAAACCGTGTCCACCTTTTCTCTTTAGCTTCTAAAAAGTTTCCGTGCATGAGTGTTAGGAAACTATTTTTTTGTCAAATTATTTAATCTTCATTTCCATGGTATGGGTCCAATCAAGTTTGGAAAAAATCCTCTACAAATTAAAATAAATAAATAAAAACCGAAACTTTAGTTGCATTTTAGACATTTTGAAAAATTAAATGTACTGGCATGAAAATAATGAAAAAAATGAAAACAATAGTATATGTCGACATCAAGGACTAATAAGGAAGAAGAAAAGATGATTAAACAAATTAGTTAGATAAAAAGATGTTTTTATTAAAGTGATATGACGGCGATAACCTACAATTACGGATTCAAAAGGTGAAAATAAATGAAATGAAATGAAATAAATGCCCAGGAGAATAGAATGATACAAAAAGGGGGATGAAGGTGAAAGAAGAGGATCCTAGCAATGGTATTGATTATTACACCAACTAATTTGTAGTAATTATAAATGTCTATTGTAGTCATGCATTTTACTAATCATCTTGATCCATTTCACAAGTTACCATTAATTTTTAACATTTGGCAAGAACCGTGAGATAGTTCAAATATTGGGCTGAACTTTTCGTTGATGAATACAAATGCACATTTTATATACTAGTTTCGTTTCACAAGTTACCATTAATTTTTAACATTTGGCAAGAACCTCAAATATTGGGTGGAACTTTATGTTGATGAATACAAATGCACATTTTATATACTAGTTTCTAGATACGTTGAAGACATTGCAAAAAAGTAGACTTTCATTTTTGTGTTTGAAAAGTAGTTAAGTTATGAAATTATGAAAAAATAGTCTTATATTATTAAGGGTACGACAACTTACAAATAAATGTTACCCATCCTCAATTCAGCGTGAACATGAGATATGGAAATAATGAAGTTCAATATTCATGAAAAAACGCAAAATAGTTCAAAGTAATTCTATCAAGTTCCATTTACTTTGTTAAAGAGTGAATGCTTTCTCTAAATGGAAACTCTAATGTGTTGGATTTTGCATTATCTATCTTGTAGTCTCAAATTAGTTTAAGATTCTTATGGTTTATGCTACTCTTCCTTTAAAAATATCCTCAATGGTTTAGGCTACTCTTCCTTTAAAAATCTCCTCATTGATTTAGGCTACTCCTTCCGTTGATTGGTTTAAGCTACTTTCATCACTAGTCACTAACAATATTTTGGAAATCAAACTTTCCAACATGGTTGTTATAGGTCAAATCTGCACTTCTCCGTCCGTGATCACATTGCTTTGTCGATCGCACAAAAGGACACCATGGATTGAAGAGCTAGGTTGACCTAGATGACTTACTGCTGGAACTACATTCTTCAGTTGAAAATCTTACTTTGTCTACTGATTTCATGACATGTGTGCTACTCTTTGCATAGTAAACCAACGTTCTTCACCAATATGTGCGCTGCTTTGCTCAAGGACAACCATCGCACACCTTAAAAAATGTTGCAAACGCTTGTTGTAAAACACAAAAGTTGCATACTCTGCACTACTCTCGTTGTATGAAACCTATGAACATCTTAAGATGAAAGCAAAAATATATTAAGATTACGAATTGGGATTAGTTGAAGTTGGTTCTGCAACTTCCCCAACCTCCCAATTCAACCACCTCTCGATTACAACTGCCTACCTTGTCCCATAAATACAAGGAGGATCCATGAGAGAGGGACCTAGAAGGAATGCTTTAACTGCTGTTACGCTGGAGGAATTCCCAAGTCATTGTGAAGAGCAGGAGCCCAGGACTCGGTTGCAGAACCATCTTGACCGATCAGGTATATTTGTACTCATTCATGTTTCTTTGACAATAAAAAGGTGGAAATACCCTTCCTGTCCCAAATCAAATGTCTATTGGATTGTATGTTCATTTGGTTTAATATCTGATTGTAGTTGATGTTTAATTGTTTTCAATTTCATCATATTTATTGCAGTCAAGATACGCCGAGGAAGGTTTCCTTTGTGTTGCAGGTCCATCATAGCGGAAGACCAAGCGAAAGCTAGGACCAGCCGTTGATAAAAGGTACATCTTTCGATATCTTGATCTCTTTCCATTTGTAGTAACTAAATGCAATGCAATGACTGTATTTACCCGTCACGCCACCCAAGTTGGTAGTGTCTTCTCCTCACTATAAGGTATTTTTCCTGCACAACAGATTGGCGACTCCACTGGGGAGTAACTGGTTGTTTTTCTGCTCTAGGAGACCTTGCTAGGTTTTTCTTCAGTCTATTTGTTATGTGAGAGGTCTTCTAGGTCATTGTTTCCCGTTCTTATTGTCTATACTCATCTCAGTCCACTACTGCAAATCTTTTTTGTTTGCTTCTGAGCCTTGTGTGCTGGTTTACCCTACTTATAGTAGCGCATTTTACTTGGTGAACACTGCTTTGTACACTACACAACAACGCATCTTTCCTAGTGTGCGTTGGTTTCTGTACTACACAGTAGTGCATTTTCCTGTAACTTTCAGTTCTCCATTAGGGTTTGATTTCCAGTGGTTTGGTTTCACTTCTAGCCTTTTGCTTTGCTTCCCTGACTGGCCCCTGAGACTTGTATGTCTCTTTTGAGTCTTGTTTGCCTCTCTGAAGTCCTTTAGTTTTCCTTGGCTTGCTTGAGTACTTGTTTAAGGTGTCTTTACTGTTTTTAACCCTTTTGAAATTTCTCCTCCTGGTGCCTCTGAATATGTTCGTAGTAGGAAATTTCTCCTTCAGGTGCATACAAACAATCTTTCTCCTCCTCGTGCCTCTGAATATGTTCATAATAGGAATTTTCCTAAGGGGTTGGAGCATACATCTTCACCCTAAATTATAATCAATGAAGACTAGACCCCAATGCAATAAGCAAAACAATTATTTAGAATCACTAAATATAATGATTGGATAAAAATAGCATTCTACACCGTAAATCTCAATGGCTGAAATAATGTAGAGTAGTCTACATGTAGTCAAATAATTCGAAAGAAATATGATAACACATACAATTTAATGTAGTTGACTGATCTCAAGGAATGTCAAGGTGACTGGGTTAGGCATACTAACCTGAATTTGTACAAGTAGAAATATGAAATGCTTTGAGAATGGATGAAGTTAGGGTCGAGACTTATAATTATTATAGCAACAACAATGGGCACGGTAGGGAAGCTTCGTGGTTCTCTGTAGATTCCTGTGGATGGACAGACCTACAAATTTTCTGTTTCAGTTATCCAATTACGGAAAGGTATATACAAATGTAATTGGAAGGGAATTAACAAAAAGATGGGAGACAGAAGAAAATCAACAAAAAGATGGAAACCTTGTCCATCTTTTCTCTTTAGCTTCTAGAAAGTTTATGTGCATGAGTGTTAGGAACTATTTTTTATTTTTCTATCAATTTATTTAATCTTCATTTCCATGGTATGGGACCAATCAAGTTTGAAAAAAAATCCTCTACAAATTAAAATAAATAAATAAAAACCAAAACTTTAGTTGCATTTTAGACATTTTGAAAAATTAAATGTACTAGCATGAAAATAATGAAAAAAAACAAAAACAATAGTCTATGCCTGCAACAAAGACTAATAAGGAAGAAGAAAAACTAATTAAACAAATTAGTTAGATAAAAGGATGTTTTTATTAAAGTGATATGACCACGATAACCTACAATAACTGGTTCAAAAGGTGAAAATAAATGAAATAAATGCCAAGGAGAATAGAATGATACAAAAAGGGGATGAAGGTGAAAGAAGAGAATCCTAGCAATGGTATTGATTATTACACCAACTAATTTGTGGTAATTATAAATGTGTAGTGTAGTCATGCATTTTACTAATCATCTTGATCCATTTCACAAGTTACCATTAATTTTTAACATTTGAAAAGAACCATGAGATAGTGGGTGGAACTTTATGTTGATGAATACAAATGCACATTTTATATACTAGTTTCGAGATACGATGAAGACATTGCCAAAAAATAGACTTTCATTTTTTGTGTTTGAAAAGTAGTTAAAATATGAAATTATGAAAAAATAGTCTTATATTATTAAGGGTAGGACAACTTAAAAATAAATGTTGCTCATTCTCAATTCAGTGTGAACATGAGATGTGTAAATAATGAAGTTCAACATTCATGAAAAAACGCAAAAGAGTTCAAAGTAATTCCATCAAGTTCCATTTACTTTGTTAATGGGTGAATGCTTCCTCTAAATGCCATGCCAATTCTAATGTCTTGGATTTTGCATTATATATCTTGTAGTCTCAAATTAGTTTAAGATTCTTATGGTTTATGCTACTCTTCCTTTAAAAATCTCCTAATTGGTTTAGGATACTCTTCCTTTAAAAATATCCTGATTGGTTTAGGATACTCCTTCCGTTGATTGTTTTAAGCTACTTTCATCACTGGTCACTAACAATATTTTGGAAATCAAACTTTCCAACATGGTGGTACACCTTGTTTCCTTTAATTGCTCAATTATAAATAAAATAAAAAGTACTTGTAGGATCAAGGAAATCCAACACAACGTATGGAATTTAAATGACATGATCTAATCGATCAGTAATAATGGGGTGAGTGCACAAAGTTGATGGACCTTTTAGATGCAATGGTAGATTCAAGAAACTCATTCAAGTTCTATAAAAGAGAATTGATCCCAAGCAATCTCGAGCCTGCCAAAATTAATCCCAAGCCTACCATGGTGAAGGCCAAATAGGATAGTTAAACAAAACGCGTATGCGTTATGGAGTTCTAAAATGCTTACGCATTTTGTAAAACATGTTTTATGCCCCAAAATGGGTTGTGCCCATCCTTTTCTCCACAATAGCGACATACAACGATTTTGGGAAACCAAAGAGCGTAATGGTGAACGCAATTTGTGTGAGAAGGGCCTCCATCTTCCACCTTGGGCATCGTTCTCCTCCATCTAAGCTATATACATCAAAATCCATCCTTCTAAATAATCTATTTTCACTAATTTGTATGTTGTAAAATAAATTTAATCCATAATTTTATTAATTTGTATGCCCTAAAAAAATTTGAACCATAATTCTAGTTATATGTATGCCCAAAAGAAATTAAAACCCCAATTTAATCATAAAAAATAAATCAATTTCACTAGATGCATATATATCCATGAGCATCCTTATTAATCCAAACCACTATTCACAAATATGCAAAGTTTCTTGTGTATATAGAAAGGTTGCGTACAACATTTAAGTATTATAGAGTATGGAGATTTTTTGGATTTGCACAATTTCAATCCAAGTGTCATGAGGGATGTTGTAGGCCCAAACTTCACAGCAACAAAGAATCACCACGATAGCTAATGCGTTGGAAAGAAACTGATTATTTTCTTGACACTATGATTTCGGTTTGAATGGAATTTGAAATCAATAATTCAAAGTTAGGGTGAAACTTGACATAGTTGAATAAAAGTATTTTTTTACAATTTAGAGGTATGATGGACTACAATTTTTGTTGTTGTTGTTGTAAATAGTGAAACTTTTGCTAACACAATGACAATCTAATAGTTAACTACTTTAAGGAAAAAATTAATTGGCATAAAAAATTACCAACTAAACCATGTAAACTAATGCGTTTTTGGAAGTAGAATATATGGCAATTAAAATTATATTTTTTAATTATAGTTTGACAAGTACATGCTTATATGCTACTTCTTATATGTACATGACTATACAAATTTTTTTAGGTTAGTCTCATTACCCATCACAATAAGTTTGTGTCGAGACATATTACTGATAACTATATAAGAGTTTGCAAATGGAACATTACAACATGGTAGTAGATCTTAAAGAGCTACTTTGTACACATAATAATTTACTTATAATGGAAAGAAATGTTAAATTATTTATTGTGCCTAAGATGCAAGGAAAGAGTGATCATACCCCTAAAGGAATAAACCTTCATGATGGAGGGAAAGTTTGCACCAAGGGAGAATAAATCACTTTTGACCATTTCATTAAAGTTGTTTATAATCTAGAGCTTGGACTTCAAAAGTGTGTACCTTTTTTACATATGTGTGAGTATCAGTGTTTCAAAAATACAAATTTGAATGAAAAAGTGCGAATACTAGTGTTACAAAAGTATGAATAATTATTTATGATAGTGTCGATTTGAATTTAGAAACTGTGAAATTTTATTGTAAAGTTGTGAGTTTTGATTCCACAAATATCAATATCCAATTTATTGAAATGCGTATTTATATTTTGATGTTGTGAGTTTCATATCTAGATGTGGATATATGTAATTCCAATAGTATTGCAAAATATTTTATTTATGTTTGTAAATGCATAGATCACTATAAAACACATTTCTAAGTATATCAATACTAATGAAAATGAAAAAAGAATCATATATCTCGATTGCAATAATGAATTGTACATTTTCATAAATATTTAAAGTGGTATACAAGAAGGATGGATGCCATCGCTACCAATCTGATCACATGATATCTATACATGTACAAGATGAGGACTATGATTTTATTCACCCTACCAACCATGTCACCTTATCTGGAAACATTACAACTAGATTACTATGGAAATGATAACAATCCTCACATTTTGGTGTAGGAGAGAAGATATAAATTAAAATTTAAGAGTTTAATTGAAGTGATAGATAAAAAATCTCAACTACTAATTTATAAGTTCTCCCATGATACAACACATTTCCTACAACAAAATAGGCCATTAGCACAAGAAATTGCACTGAAATTTAGTGAATTTGTTTCCATGAGTTGAACTCAATGGCAGGTGTTAAATCCGACTCCACGCTACATGTTTGAATTGATTTCCTTTTTGTGCTAGGAATAGCACTAGGAATATCACTGTCTTTTTCTCCCTATTTAGTGTTGGGAATAGTGTCGGGAGTAGTGTCGACAATGGAAATTGTGCCAAGTTTTATGACTATATCAATGCCCAGAATGACATCGAGAATTGCGATGCGATTAGAGCCCAAATTGAGTCTAGTTTTAGTTTCCAATTTGCCTTCTAGTATTGCTTCTTATTTGGCATCTAATTTGTATTCTAGTGTTGCTTCCATTTTAACTTCCTGGTTATCGTCGAGTGTTGCTTCTCTTTTAACGTTGAGTGTTACTTCCTTTCATTGTTGGGTTTTTCTTCCTTCTAAATGCCAAATTTTTCTTCCATCATTGCTTCTAATATTGCTTCCATTATTGATTCCTTTTTTGCTTCCATTATTGCTTCCATTATTGCTTCCAAAATTGCTTCCAAACTCGCTTCCAAAATTTCTTCCTAAGTGACATGGGTTTTGCTCCTTAATTGACATCGGATTTTGCTTCTAGAATTGATTCCTTTTTAGCTCCAAGGTTTGCTTCCTTTTAGTGCCAAGGTTTGTTTCCTATTTAACGCCTAGTTCTTCCTCTTTTTTATCTCTAGGATTTGCTTCATTTTAGTGCCAAAGTTTTCTTCCTATTTAGCACCTGGTTTTGCTTCTTTTTTTGCTCCAAGATTTGCTTCCTTTTAGTGTTGGGGTTTGCTTCCTAATTAGCGTCTAGTTTTACTTCTTGTTAAGAAACCAATTTAGCTTCTTATTTAGACACATAAATAACACCAAGTATGGATTCCATTTTCATGTCGAGTTCTGCTTCCATTTTAGAGCCACATTTTTCTTCCCTTGAACACCTCATGTTGCTTCCTTTATAGCTTCCACTTTATTAATTTAAATTTTTTAATTTCAATAAAAATAGTTAAATATATCATGGCTCTTTAATAACATATGTGATTATAGAGAAACAAATCTTGCATTGCAAATATTTTATAGCATAACATTTAGGAATTTTTAGGGAAATAGACAACATCCATACAAACTAACAAAACCATTATACTTATTAAATCTCCATAAAAAAAACATCTACAACTTTTAGTATATATAAATTAACAAGATAACTCTTATAACATCATCATCATCTATAATTAAAACAAGTGAGTCAAATCTACAAATATTAGATAAATATCATGTCAAATAACATATATCTAAAAAAACTAGATATCTCATTTCAAATTTATATCATAACATTTATGAAGATTTAAAACAAACAGATATCACATTTCAAATTTATATCATAACATTTATGAAGAAATTTAATTGAAATTGACAACATCCATCCAAAGTAGAAAAGCCATCATGCATAGTAAGTATCCATCCAAAAAGCATTGACCACTTCCAATATATATAAATTAACAAGATAATACTGATAAGATCATCATCATATATAACTAAAACAAGTGAATGTCAAATATGCCAGTAGATCAATAACATGTCAAAATGATACAAGTCAGTATGATACATGTCAAAATGATACATGTCAAAATGATACATGTCAAAATGATACATGTCAATATGACATAAGTCAAAGTGATACATATAAAAGACAAAAATGGTATAGGTATCATAATGATATTTGAACATTAATCCATGTTAGAGTCAATATGATCAATGTCAATGGATACCACTAGCAACTGCCTCATCATCATCATCATCGTTGTCATCATCATCATCATTTTCATCATCATGATCATCATAATTCTCATCCTCCTGGGTATGAGCTCCATCTCCATCCGCTTCATCATCAACTCCCATATCTGAACCAAACTCAACATAATTTGGATCATGATCAATATCAATCGGATCTTCTGGCAGACTCGTGTTCTAAAAAAATAATTTCAAAATGAAAAGTTAGTATTTATTTCATGCAATAATTCATATTTATGTTATATTGATAATATTACAACATACGAAACCGAACCATAATCATATTACATCATATCAAAGTGGACATACCATAATAAAATATGAGATAAGTTACAGCTAAGATGTCATTCCAATTATGTAAAACATGCAACAATTTTAATAAATGTTAGTAAAGATCATAAAAAAAATTGTTATACAAGTTAACTATCATCTGGAAAGTGTATACATAACCTTAAGTCTCAACCCTCTCGTGTCAATATATAAAACTATTTTTATTGTCAAATATACAAATCTACAATAAAATAGAATTGTAAATGCCATAATTCAATTGACTAGATGCCATAATTGACTTGTGTCTTCCAACTATAAACACACAATTGCTAGACTCCCTTACCAAGTGATACTAGTACATTAAAATCTGATATACTTGGGACCATTTTGAGGCATTGGGTCTATATAAGTTTTAACAATTCTAATTTTCCACAAATAATGTTTTAGGTTTTAACAGTTCTTATGTTCTTTGGATGTTATTTATATTTTATCTCAGTTAACCCTAGAACATGGCCAGATTGAGTTCAATTCCATTGATGGAGGTGGTTATAATGGTTATGAATATGATCCCTTCCACACTTTTCTCTTAATGGTGGAGGATCTTGGTGGCTTCTTCGAGAAACACCCTAACGCACGTTACTATTTTGGGAATTTTTTTGGTCCTCCAATTTGAAGGTTGACTCATTCATTTATGGGAGTGATCATATTATCATGGTACCAAGGACTCCTTGCCTTCATGGTTCAATTTCCTAGAAACAACCGTCTTATACCATATCCAGAAGTAGGGTTTTGCTCAGTGAGTGCCAATGTCAATTTTGCACAAGGGGGTAGATTTTTAACTGAAATATCCCAGGTGACTATGAGTACTAATATCACATCCACAATAGAAAAACATAATTGTGGGATATGAGGGAACCCAACTATGCTGCCCAGTTTATAGTTTGTGCCCCTGGAGAAAATTCACAAGTTGTCCCTGAATGGTCCTAGGGGGCTTCTTGCAACTAGCCATAAAACAAAAACCATAACTTAGATCTTGAAACCATTGATTCTGGCGGATTCAAGATGTTGGATTTCACCCAAGGGAACCCCTATACCATGTTTCAATTACCAGGAAATAGTAGTATTATACCATCCCCAAAAATAGTTTTTTCTTAGTAAGGGCCAATGCCAATTTTGCACAAGCGGGTGAATTTTGAATTGAATTCTCTCGGGCAACCATGGATAGCGTGAACTCATCCAAAATGACCAAAAAAATCCGTGGGAGTTGAAAGAACCCAATTATGTTTCCCGGTTTGGATTTCATACCCTCGGAGCAAATTCACAAGTTGTCCCTGAATGACCTTAGGGGGCTATTTCCATCTAGCCATAGAAAAAAAACCGTAACTTGGATAATGAAACCATCGATTCCGACGTATTTAGGAAGTTGGGTTTCATCCAGAGGAATCCTATTCCATGTTTCAATTGCTCGGAACCATGACCATGCCCACAATGGCCAAAAACATATCTCGGAGCTAAAGGGACCTAGTTATGCTACCCGATTCAGATTTCGTGCCCCTCGAGCAAATTCACAAGGTTTTCCTGAAGGCCCCAAGGGGCTACTTGAATATGGCCATAGAAAAAAAAATGTAACTCGAATCATGAAATCCTCAATTTTGATGGATTTAGGATGCCGTGTTTCACCAAAGGGAACCCCTCTACCATGTTTCAATTTCCTGGAAATGATCATACTATACCATCTCCGAAATGACGGTTTTTCTTAGTAAGGGCCAATGTCAATTTTGCATAAGGGGGTCAATTTTGAATTGAAATATCCAAAATGGCCAAAAACATCCATGGAAACTGATAGAACCCATTTATATTTTCCTAGTTTAGATTTCATGTCCCTAGAGAAAATTCACAAGATGTCCCCCCTCACCTACTGGTGTATATAAGGGAGGAGAGCGATCTTGTGTTTATTATCATCATTTTACTCTTCTTTGTACTTGTCTCAGAGATGATAGGGTTCATGAGAAAAAAAATATTAATAATTATGTAAACAACAACAAGGTTATGGAATACATTAAAACATAAATATTAAATATTAAAAATTAGTTAACCGGAGCACTACCACATCAATGTTATGGAATACATTAATGACATAAATATAACATATTAAAAATTAGTTAATAGCGAAATATTAATATAAAATATTAAGAATTAGTTAATAGCGAAAAATTATTTGTCTTAATAATTTACCAACTTAATCCATCATTCAAATTTTTTCGGGGAACATTTTGAGTTTAGTCTCATTACTCATCACGATATTTTGATTTTTGTTTCATATCAATAACTTTACAAGAATTTCAAATCAAGCATTCCATTCCAACATGGTACCAAACTTTGAATTGTTATTACTATATAAACATGATAAAAAATTTGTAGGAAAAAGAAAAGTTAAAGTCTTTATTATTCCAAGATGTGTGCATAGATGTGGGTAGAGGGAGAAAAATCCCCTTTTTATGATGCAAAAAATTTGAAAAAACTTTTGAAGCTAGGGATACTTGATCCCTCTTGACCATTTCATTATATATATATATATATATATATATAAGTGGGTTCATAATTACACCTATAAGGAGAAAATGACATGTAGTATGTTTTCTAACTCGTAAAGCTGATTGGTTAGTACTTTTTATTTATTTATAACAAGAATTATTTAAGTTTGTATTAAAATATGTTGTAACTGAGATGAACAATGTGTAAATAGAAAATGAAAGCATACATAGTTCCAAAAAAGATATGCACCATGATAACATGGAATTGCAACCTATAATATTTTGTTGTACTCCTTACAAAACTTGATATATGACTACTAGTTGTGTAAATTAAAAAAAAACACTTAGGACCAAAACATATTTGGAATATATTGACAATTACATGATTATAAGCATGCATACTTTTTCATTTCATCATCCTGGGCATGATTGGAAGGGTGTGATTATTGCATGTCTACCTCCATGCCCTCTTGCAATTGATAAATTGTTTCTCCTTCTTTGAGTTCAATAAGAAGAGAACTGTTAGTTTTTCAGAATTTACTTCAATCTGATCTAGGATCGTGAGAGAACAACATGTACAACATATCTACAACATATCAATCATGGACACAATAATGCAAGCACACAAGAGATAATATACACATAGAGTTTCACTGGGGAAAACCATAAAGGTGAAAAAACCCACAACTTCCTCAGAGATAGATAGAGCAATGACACAACCCAAGCATAAGAGATAGTCTTCTCCTAGCAGCAGCTTCTCCTCCTCCACAAGTGTGCCACTCTCCAATGAGAGTATGAGTGAGAAAGTGAATGATGAAATAGAGTGCCTCCCACACTCTATTTAGACATGACTTGAGTTGCCTGATAACCTTTACTAGGTCGGCCTTAACTTAACCACATAACATAATGATGACAGGGCCAACCCCCAATAGGGTGGTCTAATAACCCTTTGACCCACATGAATTATACAGGGCCGACCCCACCAAGGTGGTCTAATAACCCATCAAGTATAAGTTACGACACTTACAATATAAATGACGACACTTCCGTATAGAGGAATAATAACATCTCTATAGGAATACAAACAGTTCCGTATAGAGGAATAATAACATATGTATAGGAATACAAACACTTCCGTATAGAGGAATAATAACATCTCTATAGGAATACAATATACATATATGAAATACATTCCGAAGTTACAAATACATCAAAACTCCCTCTTAACTAGGAAGGTATTTCTTGACACAGGTCTTCTAGCACAAGTCTTCTTCCTTGGATCATCGTCACTGGATCATCGACATTGAATCATCGTCATCGTCACTGCTGCTGCTATCTCAATCAATCTCCGATCTACTCATAATAGGAAGTTCTATAGATCCAGTCCTTTTTCATACTGGATGTAGGCCCACCACCTGTAGGTCTTCATCATCATTGGCCATACTATGGAATCCTCAGGACTGATTATGTGCGTCAACAAAACCTCGAAAGAGCATCCCAGGCATTTTACGAGCACACAGCTCAACCTATCGGATCTCCCAGGATCTTTTACATGTGACTGTCACAAGACCTTAAAAGAGTGTCTTGCCAAGCAAGATATCTAAAGAGCATCTGAGGCCTTTTTCATCCTGTCCAGATCTCTAGGACTTATTACATGTGACCCCTACCACAAAACCTTAAAAGAGTGTCTTGCCAAGCAAGATCTCTAAAGAGAATTTGAGGCCTTTTTCATCCTGTCGAGATCTCCAGGACTTATTACATGTGGTCCCCACAAAACCTTAAAAGAGTGTCTTGCCAAGCAAGATCTCTAAAGAGCATCTGAGGCCTTTTTCATCCTGTCCAGATCTCCAGGACTTACTACATGTGGTCTGGCAAAACCTTAAAAGAGTGTCTTGCCAAGCAAGATCTATAAAGAGCATCTGAGGCCTTTTTCATCTTGTCGAGATCTCCGGGACTTATTACATGCTACCCTTGCACAACCTATCCACAACCACAGAGTATCAACCCGATACTCACCATACATCGTCTTGATGTACATGATCATCCTGATCCTCATCATTGCATCATCCTGATGCATGTCATCTGGAGCAACATCCTGAAGCTCGTCATCTATGATCATCCTGATCATACAATGCATCCACCTGATGCACAACAAGTATCTACCTGATACATATCATCATACATGATCCACCTGATCATACAATGTATCCACCTGATACACACACAGATACATGATCCACCTGATATATATCAACATACATGATCTACCTGATCATACAATCGTATCCACCTGATACATACACAGATACATGGTCCAAGCATCCAACATGATGCATATACATATACATGATCCAACTGATCATAATAAGCATCCAACATGATGCATATACATATACATGATCCAACTGATCATAACAAGCATCCAACATGATGCATATACATAGCAGTAACTGGAGCATCGTCCTGATGCTCGTCGTCCAGCGCTTACATCCACAGCCATGGGAAGGATCCTCCTCTCACCATGCTTGGAATGGCTCCTGCAAATGTGTCCATAAATTCTTCCTCGAAGTGTCGTCAATCTGAAGAACACCAAGCCTCTCTCTGAAGTACTCGAACTTCACTCTGGCTAGTGGTTTTGTCAACACATCCGCAACTTGCTCATCCGTCGCAACATACAGGAGCTTCACTGCTCCTCTCTGCACCATATCCCTGATATAGTGATATTTCATCTCGATGTGCTTCGACCTGTCGTGGAACACGGGGTTCTCAGACAGCTTCACACAACTCTGGTTGTCACAAAAGATACCAGTAGCCTCCAACGGGAGATCAAATAGCTCAGACAGTAGCTTTCGGAGCCATACTGCCTCACAACTAGCCGAACGAGCTGCAACATACTCTGCTTCGGCTGTACTCAGTGCTACACAGGATTGCTTCCTGCTAAACCAAGAGATCACACCTCATCCCATACTGAAGCAACACCCAGAATGTGCTCTTCCTATCTGCAACAGTGCCTGCCCAATCTGAATCAACATAACCCTGCAGGTTAAATTTTTGATTCGCATCATACTTGAGCCCATAATCAATTGTACCCTTTAGGTACCTCAGAATATGCTTTACAGCAACCAGGTGAACACCTATGGGATCCGTCAGGAATTGGCTCAATGTGTTCACCGCAAAGCAAATATCTGGTCTCGTGTTCGTCAGGTACATCAAGGACCCAATCATCTGACGATACACAGTGACATCAACTGGATCAGATGAAGAATCACACAGAAGCTTCAGGTTCGATGCCATAGGTGTGGCCATGGCCTTGCAGTCCATCATCCCGAACCTCTTCATGATCTCTACTGCATACTTCCCTTGTCCAAGGAAGATTCCATCTGCACTCTGCCACATCTCCATGCCTAGAAAATAGTGCATCATCCCCAAGTTCTTCATCTCGAACTTGGCAGCAAGCTTCCTCTTCCTATCGACAATCAATCTATCCTCACCTGTTACAAACAGGTCATCCACATAAAATAGTAGTATCACTGGATTGCCTTCCTCAACCTTGTATTAAAGGTTGGAATCCGCTTTACTCTCGGTAAAGCCCATACTAGATAGGAAGCCATCTATCCTGCCATACCAGGCCTTGGGTGACTGTTTCAAACCACACAGGGCTTTCTTCAGTTTGCACACATGTGACTCTCGGTCATGTGTCTCAAACCCGAGTGGCTGCTCCACATACACTTCCTCTTCAACTGCACCATTCAAGAAAGCTGTTTTGACATCCATTTGGTGTACCTTCCATTTCATCACGGTAGCCAGAGCAACTACTGATCTAATAGAAGTGTATTTGGCTACAGGTGCAAAATTCTCTTCATAGTCAATTCCTCTTTCTGGGAGTAGCCACGAGTTACAACCTTGCTTTGTATTTCTCGATGCTACCATCTGCAGCATGCTTGATCTTATAGATCCACTTGGAAGTCACAACAAACTTCCCTTCAGGTCTTGGGACCACATCCGAAACATGATCGATTGGTACTTCTCGACCATGGAATCCTTTTACTGTATCCCGTATCCTTGGAACTTCGGATTCTTCAATATCTTCAATAGATAGTTTGAGCTTCATTGCTGGAACAAATGTTGTAGTTCTTCTTTTGTAGGTGATGGTATACGATCTTTCCTACAAAACAAGTTAAATTGCATGATTAGAAAACATCTCATAGTTTTCAGAACAAATTCTTACACATAAAGAAATATGCCATACATTCATGCAATTATTTTAGCCAATGCTTCAATACAACATTTATCCATATCCCGTAAATTTCTAGATGCCTTCCAATCTCTACTAGAACATTGTTAAGAGTGTGCACAACTCCCAACATGTCAGCAAAGAGGTTTCATTCTAGATAAGTAGCAATGGAATGTTGTACAGTGCCATAGGCCACTTACCCATCACATGCATATTAGTAGTATATTGTTCATTAATGTAATTATTCTAATATGCATAATATACATCCTAAGTTCAGGAACATAAGCATATACATCATTGAGCAATATTATTTAAACAAACAAGTATGCAAGAAATGACAATTCAAATACTTATCTTTGTTTGGTTGTAGGGTGGACTCCCTCTCAATATTTGCTTCCTTGCAGGAACTACTGGAGTGTGCTCCCTCTTGATCTTTGCTTCCTGTATTACCTGTCCTTGAACTTATATCCATCCTCGATCACTTATGCATACTTACTAGTATCATCATTGCGTTATCCTTGAGGTCTCATACACAATCATACATTCATTAGTATAATATCAATACTATAAAACATTATGATTCTAAGTAATCTTAAACATGTATGGTCAAGATTTCACAAGCACTAGTATTCAAGGTTTCAGGGAGTACTTCCTTTACTCATGCAAATTCTTATTTGACCATAGGACTCTTCTGGTTAGTCATATTATCGATTAAACATAATATACCTAAACTCGTGATTACTCAAACCTATAGCTTCATGAATAATCATTATCAATCATACCAAGTATACTTATATAAGAGATCCCATCACAAGGTAGGATTCTAACTTGATATAGGAAAAACATACCTAGATTAATGTGTTAGTTCGTTATGTCTAACATACCCACATGATGTCTTCTTGTTTTATTCAATAACTTGTGCTAGTAACCTGCATATATCATAGGTTAAGCATTGTAGAACCAAATTATACATACCTTGTAAGTAGAGCTTCTATGTGATCCATGACAATGGATGAATCTTTGTCTTCATGTCACCATGGTCATATGTTCTTGAACTAGAACATGATTTGTCTTTCTTGATGTACCTTTCATGTTAGCGAACAACATCAACCTCATACAACACCACAATGCATTAGTACAATCATAAGTGTCAAAACCCTAATGAATGAATATCTTCTATCATGCATTCATATTTTTATTAAGGTGATACAGCAAGTCTAAAATTAATCAAGATTGTACTAATCTTAATGAAGACAAACATATCATAAACTTAATCATGAACAGATTTCGAAACATACCCGTAAGTCATACCTGTCAAGTTTGCTTGTAGTCTTCTTATGTAAGGCCTTAGCCTCATCTCCCTCTGAAACTGGAACTTCTTCACTTATGCATGTGACCAATCCATTCTCTTCTAGGATTAACCCAATCCACTTGATTTGCAGAAATTGGATCTCGAGCTCGATTAGGGTTTGTGAGGGAAACCCTAAAAATTCAAACTTTGAATTTCAAGCTTCTGAAAGGATAGAAAGATGCGCCTTGATGAGCTGATCAACCTGGTATACTCAGAATTTGAAAACTGCAAAGTTTCGCCTTTCAAATTTGCTTTTCAATCTTCCGGATTCACTTGGGAGGACCCTGAATTAGGGTTTGAATTTCCTGGAGCTTTACCCAACCAAATAGTTTGATCCAAAGCTCTAAAATTCGATTTTTCCAAGGAGCTTCCAGCTATGGCCATAGATTTCAAAAATTTCCATTTTTGTAGAAGCCCTAATTTTTCACTTTTCCGATGAGAGTCCCGAACTAGGGTTTGATCAAGCTCGGCCTTCTACCCAACCAAAAAATTTGATCTTGGTCTCTAAATTTAGATTTTGATGAGTATCATTCAGCCGTGGTCTCCGATTACAAAAATACAACTTTCTTTGAAACCCTAATTGCTGGAGCCATGAATGAAGGTGCTCAAAATCCAATTATGTTTTGACATAAATATGCACTTGATTGTTTTTGGTTAACTCCAAAATTAGGAATCCACATGGTCTAAAAATTCTACCTTTGGTATCACGACCTGTCATCTTTCTAACCCCACAGGTCTGACCTCGATTGGATTCTCTGAGAGAGAGTTATGCCAAGTGTCGCAACATGACCTGTTTATGGGATAAAACAGGAGAGCGAACTTGTACGGTGTTCCATGTGTCACTGGTTCAACTTAGGCCTCTGAAAAACGTACCGGAGAAACTACAGTCCGTTCCCTAGCTGTCACTTTTTACGAAATTTCATTTGGAGCTTCCTATCCCAAGTTGTGAGATTTTTTCCTAGGTCACCTGTTTATGACTGAGATCTAGAAGAGGCAGAAACCCTAGATTGTACAGATCATAAAACAAAAAGTACAACGAATTAGAAGTTGTGCTTTGGAAACAAGGTACATGGAGATCTTATCTTCGACCTGTAAGAGTTTCAGATCCTGAAACCTCGCCGAATGGATTATAGCGAAAGTGCTAGGATGACTGGTTTTTTTTCTATATCAAGCCCTAGCTTCGCAAGTGCAACAAGTGTCATAAATGCCATACCATGCCTTCTTTCAGGTTAGCTCTGATACCATGTTAGTTTTTCAGAATTTACTTCAATATGATATAGGATCTTAACTGATAGAACAACATGTAGAACATATCTATAGCATATCAATCATGGACATAATAATGCAAGCACACAAGAGACAGTAGACACACAGAGTTTCACTGGGGAAAACCATAAAGGTGAAAAACCCCACAACTTCCTCAGAGATAGATAGAGCAATGATGCAACCCAATCATAAGAGATAGTATTCTCCTAGCAGCAGCTTCTCCTCCTCCACAAGTGCACCGCTCTCCAATGAGAGTATGAGTGAGAAAGTGAATGATTGAATAGAGTGCCTCCCACACTCTATTTATACATGACTTGACTTGCCTAATAACCTTTACTAGGTCGGCCTTAACTTAACCACATAACATAATGCTGACAGGGCCGACCCCTAATAGGGTGGTCTAATAACCCTTTGACCCACATGACTTATACAGGGCCGACCCCACCAAGGTGGTCTAATAACCCATCAAGTATAAGTTACGACAGTTACAATATAAATGACGACACTTCCGTATAGAGGAATAATAACATCTCTATAGGAATACAAACACTTCCGTATAGAGGAATAATAACATCTCTATAGGAATACAATATACAAATATGAAATACATTCTGAAGTTACAAATACATCAACAAGAACCCACATAGATGCTCATATTTGAGGTTGAAGATGATGAAACTTTGTTGAGTAATATGACCATTGTCTTAAGCTCATCAGAGTCATCCTCTAAAAATTGAATTTTCCTTTTCTATTTTACCAATATATTCATGATAATTGCATTTCAAGAGACCCATTGATATTCTAATTCATGTGTTTTAGTGGAGAATGAGACCCGCTGTCAACATTGCATGAGACCAATTCCCCACAACATTAGTTGAAACCCAAGATATTTGCACCCACAAACCCCTAACCCCAAGGGAAAGCCACAGACTGATAATGGATAGATCCATCATCAATATTCTGGATACTTATTACAGAACATTGAGATGGATGAAATATTGTATATATATTTTCCCAAATAAAAATCCCAATGAAGAACTTACTCCAGGAAGTGCAAGCAGTACCAGGGCGAGGCCTATTCCCATTGGCCTTTTTAGGTAAAGCCTAGCAAACTCACCATGACAAATATTAGAAGTTTTTGAGACAACTAACTCATGCCCACAATCAATTCTACTAAAACCGAGGAGAAATATGACTGCTGATGCTAAATATAAGCAAAGTGTGCAAACCAGGCTTACCATCAAGTGTCAATTTGTTGAATAAGAACTAAGATGGGAGATGTATGCCACTTTCAATATCCTATACTCATCTTCGCGACTGAAATCCATGAATTCAAATTTCCGGAGGTTTTGATAATGGAGGATGTGGGAAGATGGGTTGATGCTTAATGAATTGTCCCTTCCCCCCTTGAACGAGTTAATGGATAGACTAGATGTGGATTGTTCATACTTTCATTTTGTGCTTGTTTAATGGGTTGCAAACTTAGAGATTCCTTCACCATTTTACAATAGAATTCCTTCCTCTAGCGTTGAGGCAAGATTGTCGAGGCGGCATGAAAAAAATGAACTTCCTCAAAATGATGAACTTCTCTTCTTATATTAACAATGGTCAATGCGAGATGGTCATCTTCTTATAATTGAACATATAATTATGTAGAATAATTCCAATAGCATATTTATTTTACATAATTTAGCAAATAATTGAATAAACAATGCTATAAATAATTTAGTCAAACTTAAGATCACATATCAACATCAACCTTAAAATAGTAAAGAAATCCATAATTTTAAATTATGAAGTGTTGAGCATGCTTATAAACAAAATCTCCTAACAACTATCAACGGGTTTTCATTTTATTTATTAATACAATCCCATCTGCATTAAATCTATTTTGACAAGTTATGGTCATCATTAGCTTGAAAGGAGTAAATTTATGATTACATAGAATATAATATATGAAACTTAATGCAGTAAAGTAACGAGCTTAACTTAATAGCCAACAACCAGGTTATGGAATACATTAATGACATAAATATAAAATATTAAAGATTAACTTAACAACAACGAACGAGGTTATGGAATACATTAATGACAAAAATATAAAATATTAAAGTTTAACTTAACACCCAACATCAGGTTATGGAATAAATTAATGACAGAAATATAAAAATTAAGAATTAGTTAAACAGCAAGGTTATGGAATACATTAATAACATATAATACATTAATACCAGAAATACTAAATATTAAAAAATAGTTAACCACAACAAGGTTATTGAAATGGAATACATTAATGACATAAATATTAAATATTAAAATTAATTAATAACCAAATATTAATATAAAATATTAAGAATCACTTAATAGCCAGCATAAATTATAAACCAGTAGCAAGGTTATGGAATATATTAATGACTTAAATTAAAACACTAAATCACTTAGTGCAAGATGGTCATCTTCTTATAATTGAACATATAATTATGTAGAATGATTCCAATAGCATATTTATTTTACATAATTTAGTAAATAGTTGAATAAACAATGCTATAAATAATTTAGTCAAACCTAAATTCACATATCAACATTAACCGTAAAATAGTAAAGAAATCCATAATTTTAAATTATGAAGTGTTGAGCATGCTTATAAACAAAATCTCCTAACAACTAATCAACCGATTTTTATTTTATTTATTAATACAATCCCATCTGCATTAAATCTATTTTGACAAGTTATGCTCATCATTAGTATGAAAGGAGTAAAGTTACAAATCTATTTTGACAAGTTATGCTCATCATTAGTACTAAAGGAGTAAAGTTATAAATCTATTTTGACAAGTTATGTTCATCATTAGTGTGAAAGGAGTAAAGTTATGATTAACTAAAAAACCATATATGAAATTTAATGCAGTAAAGTGACTAGCTTAACTTAACAGCTAGCAGAGGTTATGGAATACATTAACTTATCAGGTTATGGAACACATTAATGAGAAAAAAATATATTAAGAATTATGTAAACAACAGCAAGGTTATGGAATACATTAATAACATAAATATTAAATATTAAAAAATAGTTAACCGGAGCACTACCACATCAATGTTATGGAATACATTAATGACATAAATATAAAATATTAAAAATTAGCTAATAGCCAAATATTAATATAAACTATTAAGAATTAGTTATGGAATATAAATTGTAAACCAGTACCAAGGTTATGGAATACATTAATGACTTAAATTAAAACACTAAATCAGTTAATATCCCACCACTAGGTTAATGTATTTATGGAATACATTAATGATGACAGAAATATAAAATATTAAAAATTAGTTGAGAGGTGTCAGCTTCATGGAGTGCAATCTCTTTATAAGAATAGGAATAGGTAGGCAAGATCCAGTGTTGTTGTGAAAAATAGCTGCTGAGCATATTAGCAGGCTTAGTATATCAGTATATTGGTGAAGGGGAATCGTGACTGCTGGAGTGTAGATTCAATCGTTTCGTTTGCATTTTTGATAAGGATGAAACGTTTTTCCTTCCTACTGGCCGTGATTTTCACAGGCTCTTTTATGTTTCTCTGCGTAAGTTCAATAGGAGATTCCAGTCTCATATATAATGTTCAGCAGTATGGTGCAAAAGCTGATGGCATCACAGACAACAGCAAGGTGAGATAGAGATAAACTTGAATAATTAATAAATTTGTAGAGACATAGATTATCACAAATAAATTTGTCTGTTTTTGGTTATATGTAGGCTTTTATTGCTGCCTGGAATGCAGCCTGTTCTTCTAATCGATCATCTACTGTGTATATACCAAAAGGAAAATTCCTGGTTGGTCCAGTTTCCTTTGCAGGACCATGCAAGAATGCTAATATTATGGTGCAGGTAAGGTGCTAATATTCATTCCGTGGTAGTGGTAGTGATTTATTTATTTCCTTCTTTGCAGCAATAAGATTCATGCAACATGTCTGTCTTACTGCAGGTAACTGGGGATCTCATTGCACCAACCCACAATAGTTTATGGAACGGAGGAAATAATTTGTACTGGTTGCAATTCTATAATGTGAATGGTCTAACGGTGAATGGCGGGGGGAGTTTGGATGGCCAGGGAGCCTCCTGGTGGAACAACGTTTGTCAAAAAAATCAGCAAGTAAGAATAAACTAGTTATCAGTTGTACTATGTAATTATCTTTTAGTGATTTGGATAGCATATACTTACACTGACTCGAATAAATTGTCTGCTTTGCTGTGCAGTGCAAACCCGGGCCTACGGTATTGTCTCTAGCCATTTATTTTCACATATGAATTGGAGTGTTTCATAGTTGCAGGGAGTTGATAATTTGACATTGTGATGGGCAGTCTTTACAATTGATGGGCGCTACGAATAGCGTGGTGAGAGACATTACTTCCATCAACAGCAAGCAGTTCCATGTATCCATTGGTGCGTCTAACAACGTCCTGGCAGAGGGATTGACAATCCGTGCTCCAGCTGACAGCCCCAACACCGATGGAATTCACATATCTTCTTCCAATGTCCATCTTCGAAATATCAACATAGGAACAGGTGGATCATATTTCCCCTCAACATTTTACAAATATTGTTGGAGTGACTAATTTATTAAAGATAAATCTTTAACTTTGCGTGCGTGTACTACTGCAGGAGATGATTGTATTGGTATTTTGGAAGGAACTTCCAACCTTGCCATTGAACAAGTTACTTGCGGACCAGGCCATGGAATCAGGTGAAATAGTTTGATAATTAATTTCAATTGGACTGGGAATATGAGCATTCAATGCACTGCGCTGACAACCGATTTGGGTTATTATTATGCAGTGTGGGGAGCCTTGGGAAATATCCTGATCGTAATGGAGTCACCAACGTCACTGTAAATGGAGTTTCTTTCAACGGCACTGACAATGGAGTTAGAATCAAAACATGGCAAGGAGGAAAGGGCTTCGCCAAGGGCTTAACATTTGAGAACCTACGGATGAACAACGTGGGGAATCCAATCCTCATTGACCAATACTATTGCCCACATTGTACTGCCCAGGTGCTCATCATTTTACACCTATCTGAACAGCTTCAACACCTATACTCTTTTTCGACATAGGACAGTTTCGAAGCTTGTTTTTAAGTTCTGTGACATATGGCCACTGAAGTTTGACTATTATAACTTACTTTGACTTTGTTGTTAATATTGGCTTGGCCCGTGCAGGAGTCTAATATGAATGTGCAGATCAGTAACGTGGTATACAAAAACATAGTTGGAACCTCAGCAACAAAGGAAGTTATTAATTTGGCTTGCAGTAAAAGCTTCCCCTGCCAAGATATCCAATTGCAAAATGTCAGTCTGAGTTATGGAAATAATGAAGCTCAATCTCTCTGTAAAAATGCCAAAGGACTTGGAATTAGTTCTGTCAAACCCCCTTTGGTTTGTTAATGCTGGATATTAGTTATTAGTTATGCCAAACCTTTTTCTTAAAGTTCCATTGGCTTTTAAAAGGTTTGATGCTTCCTCTACCAACTTCAATATGTTGGATTTTGCATTATTGTAATATGAATTTGACTTATGAAAAAGTGAAACTCTACCAACTTTAATAGGTTGGATTTTGCAGTATTATAATATGAATTTGAGTTATGAAAAAAATGAAATTCAATCTTAAGCAGCTTTTGAGTTTGTTAAAGGTGAATGTTTTTCCTAAATGCTAACTTATTATCAAATGTTAAATAGAATAGAAATATAATAAGAACTCTGCTAAAAAAACATTATATTGCAAGTAGAGTCCATTTTAAAAGTTAAAAGTCTAATATAGAGATTAAGAAATGTTTAAGAATCCTAAAGTTTGATAACTATATTTAGTAAAACCATGTTTGTATATGTATAAATGCTTTTTTATTGATGTTTAATAAGCTATAAACCCTTCACATTCACTTGGAATAAATAAGATATTTTTAACATTGTCATTTTAATGTTTTTAAAGTATATCACAATCAAAATAAACAACACATATTTTTGTATTAGAATATAGAATTTTAAGAATAAATAATGGTTTTGTATAATTGGTTATTTGGAATAGTACATTTTTAATAAAAAAATATCAATTTTTTCTTTTTATAGATGCCATATCTAACCTTGTCACTTTAAGATTGGTCATATTAATAATATAATGTCTATTATTGAGATATATAATTTTAAACATAACAAACAATTTTATAAAAATTGTCATTTGAACTTATACCATTTTAATAAGAAATATTAAAATAAATATTTGTAAGAAACAAATCAATGGACACAGACATAATCTCAAAGAAATGCAAATGCACAACAAATTCAATGACTTTTCCACTGTGTTTTTTTGTGCCTTTGGAATCTGTATCCAAGTGGCCTTTGTTTTGTGACATGAATTTCCAATGGAAAGATGATCCCATTTCCCTTCCTTGCACTCTAAGGGTAGTAACAAAAGACCATATCGCAGCAGCAATCACAGGTCTCGTAATAGCAAAAGAAACAAAATGAGGTGAATACACTGCAATATTTAATCCATTTTCCACATCACACATCAAATCTACATAACCAGAATCATCATACGAAAATGAATTAATTAAAGGGAAATCTGATCTTGGTGCCTATGAATATGTTCGTAGTAGGAAATTTCTCCTCCTTGTGCCTCTGAATATGTCCGTAGTAGGAAATTTCTCCTTCTGGAGCATACAAACAATCTTTCTCCTCCTTTTGAATATGTTCGAAGGGGTTGGAGCTTACATCTTCACCCTAAATTATAATCAATGAAGACTAGACCGCAATGCAATAAGCAAAACAATAATTCATAATCACTAAACATAATGATTGGAAAAAAATAGCATTCTGTAGCGTAAATCTCAATGACTGAAATAAATGTAGAGTAGTCTACATGTAGTCAAATAATTCGAAAGAAATATGATAACACATACAATTTAATGTAGTTGACTGATCTAAAGGAACGTCAAGGTGACTGGGTTAGGCATACTAACCTGAATTTGTACAAGTAGAAATATGAAATGCTTCGAGAATGGATGAAGTTAGGGTCGAGACTGATAATATTTATAGCAACAGCAATGGGCAGGGTAGGGAAATTTCCTGGGTCTGTGTAGATTCGTGTGGATGGATAGAACTGCAACTTTTCTATTTCAGTTATCCAATTATGGAAGGTATTTACAAATGTAATTGGAAGGGAATCAACAAAAAGATGGAAGACCAAAGGAAATCAACGAAAAGATGGAAACCGTGTCCACCTTTTCTCTTTAGCTTCTAAAAAGTTTCCGTGCATGAGTGTTAGGAAACTATTTTTTTGTCAAATTATTTAATCTTCATTTCCATGGTATGGGTCCAATCAAGTTTGGAAAAAATCCTCTACAAATTAAAATAAATAAATAAAAACCGAAACTTTAGTTGCATTTTAGACATTTTGAAAAATTAAATGTACTGGCATGAAAATAATGAAAAAAAATGAAAACAATAGTATATGTCTACATCAAGGACTAATAAGGAAGAAGAAAAGATGATTAAACAAATTAGTTAGATAAAAAGATGTTTTTATTAAAGTGATATGACAGCGATAACCTACAATTACGGATTCAAAAGGTGAAAATAAATGAAATGAAATGAAATAAATGCCCAGGAGAATAGAATGATACAAAAAGGGGGATGAAGGTGAAAGAAGAGGATCCTAGCAATGGTATTGATTATTACACCAACTAATTTGTAGTAATTATAAATGTCTATTGTAGTCATGCATTTTACTAATCATCTTGATCCATTTCACAAGTTACCATTAATTTTTAACATTTGGCAAGAACCGTGAGATAGTTCAAATATTGGGCTGAACTTTTCGTTGATGAATACAAATGCACATTTTATATACTAGTTTCGTTTCACAAGTTACCATTAATTTTTAACATTTGGCAAGAACCTCAAATATTGGGTGGAACTTTATGTTGATGAATACAAATGCACATTTTATATACTAGTTTCTAGATACGTTGAAGACATTGCAAAAAAGTAGACTTTCATTTTTGTGTTTGAAAAGTAGTTAAGTTATGAAATTATGAAAAAATAGTCTTATATTATTAAGGGTACGACAACTTACAAATAAATGTTACCCATCCTCAATTCAGCGTGAACATGAGATATGGAAATAATGAAGTTCAATATTCATGAAAAAACGCAAAATAGTTCAAAGTAATTCTATCAAGTTCCATTTACTTTGTTAAAGAGTGAATGCTTTCTCTAAATGGAAACTCTAATGTGTTGGATTTTGCATTATCTATCTTGTAGTCTCAAATTAGTTTAAGATTCTTATGGTTTATGCTACTCTTCCTTTAAAAATATCCTCAATGGTTTAGGCTACTCTTCCTTTAAAAATCTCCTCATTGATTTAGGCTACTCCTTCCGTTGATTGGTTTAAGCTACTTTCATCACTAGTCACTAACAATATTTTGGAAATCAAACTTTCCAACATGGTTGTTATAGGTCAAATCTGCACTTCTCCGTCCGTGATCACATTGCTTTGTCGATCGCACAAAAGGACACCATGGATTGAAGAGCTAGGTTGACCTAGATGACTTACTGCTGGAACTACATTCTTCAGTTGAAAATCTTACTTTGTCTACTGATTTCATGACATGTGTGCTACTCTTTGCATAGTAAACCAACGTTCTTCACCAATATGTGCGCTGCTTTGCTCAAGGACAACCATCGCACACCTTAAAAAATGTTGCAAACGCTTGTTGTAAAGCACAAAAGTTGCATACTCTGCACTACTCTCGTTGTATGAAACCTATGAACATCTTAAGATGAAAGCAAAAATATATTAAGATTACGAATTGGGATTAGTTGAAGTTGGTTCTGCAACTTCCCCAACCTCCCAATTCAACCACCTCTCGATTACAACTGCCTACCTTGTCCCATAAATACAAGGAGGATCCATGAGAGAGGGACCTAGAAGGAATGCTTTAACTGCTGTTACGCTGGAGGAATTCCCAAGTCATTGTGAAGAGCAGGAGCCCAGGACTCGGTTGCAGAACCATCTTGACCGATCAGGTATATTTGTACTCATTCATGTTTCTTTGACAATAAAAAGGTGGAAATACCCTTCCTGTCCCAAATCAAATGTCTA
This sequence comes from Larix kaempferi, assembly GCA_027924585.1. Classification (NCBI taxonomy): domain Eukaryota; kingdom Viridiplantae; phylum Streptophyta; class Pinopsida; order Pinales; family Pinaceae; genus Larix; species Larix kaempferi. Next base: position 2,709,817 of record BSBM01000397.1, on the reverse strand, counting down.
TTGGATTGTATGTTCATTTGGTTTAATATCTGATTGTAGTTGATGTTTAATTGTTTTCAATTTCATCATATTTATTGCAGTCAAGATACGCCGAGGAAGGTTTCCTTTGTGTTGCAGGTCCATCATAGCGGAAGACCAAGCGAAAGCTAGGACCAGCCGTTGATAAAAGGTACATCTTTCGATATCTTGATCTCTTTCCATTTGTAGTAACTAAATGCAATGCAATGACTGTATTTACCCGTCACGCCACCCAAGTTGGTAGTGTCTTCTCCTCACTATAAGGTATTTTTCCCGCACAACAGATTGGCGACTCCACTGGGGAGTAACTGGTTGTTTTTCTGCTCTAGGAGACCTTGCTAGGTTTTTCTTCAGTCTATTTGTTATGTGAGAGGTCTTCTAGGTCATTGTTTCCCGTTCTTATTGTCTATACTCATCTCAGTCCACTACTGCAAATATTTTTTGTTTGCTTCTGAGCCTTGTGTGCTGGTTTACCCTACTTATAGTAGCGCATTTTAATTGGTGAACACTGCTTTGTACACTACACAACAACGCATCTTTCCTAGTGTGCGTTGGTTTCTGTACTACACAGTAGTGCATTTTCCTGTAACTTTCAGTTCTCCATTAGGGTTTGATTTCCAGTGGTTTGGTTTCACTTCTAGCCTTTTGCTTTGCTTCCCTGACTGGCCCCTGAGACTTGTATGTCTCTTTTGAGTCTTGTTTGCCTCTCTGAAGTCCTTTAGTTTTCCTTGGCTTGCTTGAGTACTTGTTTAAGGTGTCTTTACTGTTTTTAACCCTTTTGAAATTTCTCCTCCTGGTGCCTCTGAATATGTTCGTAGTAGGAAATTTCTCCTTCAGGTGCATACAAACAATCTTTCTCCTCCTCGTGCCTCTGAATATGTTCATAATAGGAATTTTCCTAAGGGGTTGGAGCATACATCTTCACCCTAAATTATAATCAATGAAGACTAGACCCCAATGCAATAAGCAAAACAATTATTTAGAATCACTAAATATAATGATTGGATAAAAATAGCATTCTACACCGTAAATCTCAATGGCTGAAATAATGTAGAGTAGTCTACATGTAGTCAAACAATTCGAAAGAAATATGATAACACATACAATTTAATGTAGTTGACTGATCTCAAGGAATGTCAAGGTGACTGGGTTAGGCATACTAACCTGAATTTGTACAAGTAGAAATATGAAATGCTTTGAGAATGGATGAAGTTAGGGTCGAGACTTATAATTATTATAGCAACAACAATGGGCACGGTAGGGAAGCTTCGTGGTTCTCTGTAGATTCCTGTGGATGGACAGACCTACAAATTTTCTGTTTCAGTTATCCAATTACGGAAAGGTATATACAAATGTAATTGGAAGGGAATTAACAAAAAGATGGGAGACAGAAGAAAATCAACAAAAAGATGGAAACCTTGTCCATCTTTTCTCTTTAGCTTCTAGAAAGTTTATGTGCATGAGTGTTAGGAACTATTTTTTATTTTTCTATCAATTTATTTAATCTTCATTTCCATGGTATGGGACCAATCAAGTTTGAAAAAAAATCCTCTACAAATTAAAATAAATAAATAAAAACCAAAACTTTAGTTGCATTTTAGACATTTTGAAAAATTAAATGTACTAGCATGAAAATAATGAAAAAAAACAAAAACAATAGTCTATGCCTGCAACAAAGACTAATAAGGAAGAAGAAAAACTAATTAAACAAATTAGTTAGATAAAAGGATGTTTTTATTAAAGTGATATGACCACGATAACCTACAATAACTGGTTCAAAAGGTGAAAATAAATGAAATAAATGCCAAGGAGAATAGAATGATACAAAAAGGGGATGAAGGTGAAAGAAGAGAATCCTAGCAATGGTATTGATTATTACACCAACTAATTTGTGGTAATTATAAATGTGTAGTGTAGTCATGCATTTTACTAATCATCTTGATCCATTTCACAAGTTACCATTAATTTTTAACATTTGAAAAGAACCATGAGATAGTGGGTGGAACTTTACGTTGATGAATACAAATGCACATTTTATATACTAGTTTCGAGATACGATGAAGACATTGCCAAAAAATAGACTTTCATTTTTTGTGTTTGAAAAGTAGTTAAAATATGAAATTATGAAAAAATAGTCTTATATTATTAAGGGTAGGACAACTTAAAAATAAATGTTGCTCATTCTCAATTCAGTGTGAACATGAGATGTGTAAATAATGAAGTTCAACATTCATGAAAAAACGCAAAAGAGTTCAAAGTAATTCCATCAAGTTCCATTTACTTTGTTAATGGGTGAATGCTTCCTCTAAATGCCATGCCAATTCTAATGTCTTGGATTTTGCATTATATATCTTGTAGTCTCAAATTAGTTTAAGATTCTTATGGTTTATGCTACTCTTCCTTTAAAAATCTCCTAATTGGTTTAGGATACTCTTCCTTTAAAAATATCCTGATTGGTTTAGGATACTCCTTCCGTTGATTGTTTTAAGCTACTTTCATCACTGGTCACTAACAATATTTTGGAAATCAAACTTTCCAACATGGTGGTACACCTTGTTTCCTTTAATTGCTCAATTATAAATAAAATAAAAAGTACTTGTAGGATCAAGGAAATCCAACACAACGTATGGAATTTAAATGACATGATCTAATCGATCAGTAATAATGGGGTGAGTGCACAAAGTTGATGGACCTTTTAGATGCAATGGTAGATTCAAGAAACTCATTCAAGTTCTATAAAAGAGAATTGATCCCAAGCAATCTCGAGCCTGCCAAAATTAATCCCAAGCCTACCATGGTGAAGGCCAAATAGGATAGTTAAACAAAACGCGTATGCGTTATGGAGTTCTAAAATGCTTACGCATTTTGTAAAACATGTTTTATGCCCCAAAATGGGTTGTGCCCATCCTTTTCTCCACAATAGCGACATACAACGATTTTGGGAAACCAAAGAGCGTAATGGTGAACGCAATTTGTGTGAGAAGGGCCTCCATCTTCCACCTTGGGCATCGTTCTCCTCCATCTAAGCTATATACATCAAAATCCATCCTTCTAAATAATCTATTTTCACTAATTTGTATGTTGTAAAATAAATTTAATCCATAATTTTATTAATTTGTATGCCCTAAAAAAATTTGAACCATAATTCTAGTTATATGTATGCCCAAAAGAAATTAAAACCCCAATTTAATCATAAAAAATAAATCAATTTCACTAGATGCATATATATCCATGAGCATCCTTATTAATCCAAACCACTATTCACAAATATGCAAAGTTTCTTGTGTATATAGAAAGGTTGCGTACAACATTTAAGTATTATAGAGTATGGAGATTTTTTGGATTTGCACAATTTCAATCCAAGTGTCATGAGGGATGTTGTAGGCCCAAACTTCACAGCAACAAAGAATCACCACGATAGCTAATGCGTTGGAAAGAAACTGATTATTTTCTTGACACTATGATTTCGGTTTGAATGGAATTTGAAATCAATAATTCAAAGTTAGGGTGAAACTTGACATAGTTGAATAAAAGTATTTTTTTACAATTTAGAGGTATGATGGACTACAATTTTTGTTGTTGTTGTTGTAAATAGTGAAACTTTTGCTAACACAATGACAATCTAATAGTTAACTACTTTAAGGAAAAAATTAATTGGCATAAAAAATTACCAACTAAACCATGTAAACTAATGCGTTTTTGGAAGTAGAATATATGGCAATTAAAATTATATTTTTTAATTATAGTTTGACAAGTACATGCTTATATGCTACTTCTTATATGTACATGACTATACAAATTTTTTTAGGTTAGTCTCATTACCCATCACAATAAGTTTGTGTCGAGACATATTACTGATAACTATATAAGAGTTTGCAAATGGAACATTACAACATGGTAGTAGATCTTAAAGAGCTACTTTGTACACATAATAATTTACTTATAATGGAAAGAAATGTTAAATTATTTATTGTGCCTAAGATGCAAGGAAAGAGTGATCATACCCCTAAAGGAATAAACCTTCATGATGGAGGGAAAGTTTGCACCAAGGGAGAATAAATCACTTTTGACCATTTCATTAAAGTTGTTTATAATCTAGAGCTTGGACTTCAAAAGTGTGTACCTTTTTTACATATGTGTGAGTATCAGTGTTTCAAAAATACAAATTTGAATGAAAAAGTGCGAATACTAGTGTTACAAAAGTATGAATAATTATTTATGATAGTGTCGATTTGAATTTAGAAACTGTGAAATTTTATTGTAAAGTTGTGAGTTTTGATTCCACAAATATCAATATCCAATTTATTGAAATGCGTATTTATATTTTGATGTTGTGAGTTTCATATCTAGATGTGGATATATGTAATTCCAATAGTATTGCAAAATATTTTATTTATGTTTGTAAATGCATAGATCACTATAAAACACATTTCTAAGTATATCAATACTAATGAAAATGAAAAAAGAATCATATATCTCGATTGCAATAATGAATTGTACATTTTCATAAATATTTAAAGTGGTATACAAGAAGGATGGATGCCATCGCTACCAATCTGATCACATGATATCTATACATGTACAAGATGAGGACTATGATTTTATTCACCCTACCAACCATGTCACCTTATCTGGAAACATTACAACTAGATTACTATGGAAATGATAACAATCCTCACATTTTGGTGTAGGAGAGAAGATATAAATTAAAATTTAAGAGTTTAACTGAAGTGATAGATAAAAAATCTCAACTACTAATTTATAAGTTCTCCCATGATACAACACATTTCCTACAACAAAATAGGCCATTAGCACAAGAAATTGCACTGAAATTTAGTGAATTTGTTTCCATGAGTTGAACTCAATGGCAGGTGTTAAATCCGACTCCACGCTACATGTTTGAATTGATTTCCTTTTTGTGCTAGGAATAGCACTAGGAATATCACTGTCTTTTTCTCCCTATTTAGTGTTGGGAATAGTGTCGGGAGTAGTGTCGACAATGGAAATTGTGCCAAGTTTTATGACTATATCAATGCCCAGAATGACATCGAGAATTGCGATGCGATTAGAGCCCAAATTGAGTCTAGTTTTAGTTTCCAATTTGCCTTCTAGTATTGCTTCTTATTTGGCATCTAATTTGTATTCTAGTGTTGCTTCCATTTTAACTTCCTGGTTATCGTCGAGTGTTGCTTCTCTTTTAACGTTGAGTGTTACTTCCTTTCATTGTTGGGTTTTTCTTCCTTCTAAATGCCAAATTTTTCTTCCATCATTGCTTCTAATATTGCTTCCATTATTGATTCCTTTTTTGCTTCCATTATTGCTTCCATTATTGCTTCCAAAATTGCTTCCAAACTCGCTTCCAAAATTTCTTCCTAAGTGACATGGGTTTTGCTCCTTAATTGACATCGGATTTTGCTTCTAGAATTGATTCCTTTTTAGCTCCAAGGTTTGCTTCCTTTTAGTGCCAAGGTTTGTTTCCTATTTAACGCCTAGTTCTTCCTCTTTTTTATCTCTAGGATTTGCTTCATTTTAGTGCCAAAGTTTTCTTCCTATTTAGCACCTGGTTTTGCTTCTTTTTTTGCTCCAAGATTTGCTTCCTTTTAGTGTTGGGGTTTGCTTCCTAATTAGCGTCTAGTTTTACTTCTTGTTAAGAAACCAATTTAGCTTCTTATTTAGACACATAAATAACACCAAGTATGGATTCCATTTTCATGTCGAGTTCTGCTTCCATTTTAGAGCCACATTTTTCTTCCCTTGAACACCTCATGTTGCTTCCTTTATAGCTTCCACTTTATTAATTTAAATTTTTTAATTTCAATAAAAATAGTTAAATATATCATGGCTCTTTAATAACATATGTGATTATAGAGAAACAAATCTTGCATTGCAAATATTTTATAGCATAACATTTAGGAATTTTTAGGGAAATAGACAACATCCATACAAACTAACAAAACCATTATACTTATTAAATCTCCATAAAAAAAACATCTACAACTTTTAGTATATATAAATTAACAAGATAACTCTTATAACATCATCATCATCTATAATTAAAACAAGTGAGTCAAATCTACAAATATTAGATAAATATCATGTCAAATAACATATATCTAAAAAAACTAGATATCTCATTTCAAATTTATATCATAACATTTATGAAGATTTAAAACAAACAGATATCACATTTCAAATTTATATCATAACATTTATGAAGAAATTTAATTGAAATTGACAACATCCATCCAAAGTAGAAAAGCCATCATGCATAGTAAGTATCCATCCAAAAAGCATTGACCACTTCCAATATATATAAATTAACAAGATAATACTGATAAGATCATCATCATATATAACTAAAACAAGTGAATGTCAAATATGCCAGTAGATCAATAACATGTCAAAATGATACAAGTCAGTATGATACATGTCAAAATGATACATGTCAAAATGATACATGTCAATATGACATAAGTCAAAGTGATACATATAAAAGACAAAAATGGTATAGGTATCATAATGATATTTGAACATTAATCCATGTTAGAGTCAATATGATCAATGTCAATGGATACCACTAGCAACTGCCTCATCATCATCATCATCGTTGTCATCATCATCATCATTTTCATCATCATGATCATCATAATTCTCATCCTCCTGGGTATGAGCTCCATCTCCATCCGCTTCATCATCAACTCCCATATCTGAACCAAACTCAACATAATTTGGATCATGATCAATATCAATCGGATCTTCTGGCAGACTCGTGTTCTAAAAAAATAATTTCAAAATGAAAAGTTAGTATTTATTTCATGCAATAATTCATATTTATGTTATATTGATAATATTACAACATACGAAACCGAACCATAATCATATTACATCATATCAAAGTGGACATACCATAATAAAATATGAGATAAGTTACAGCTAAGATGTCATTCCAATTATGTAAAACATGCAACAATTTTAATAAATGTTAGTAAAGATCATAAAAAAAATTGTTATACAAGTTAACTATCATCTGGAAAGTGTATACATAACCTTAAGTCTCAACCCTCTCGTGTCAATATATAAAACTATTTTTATTGTCAAATATACAAATCTACAATAAAATAGAATTGTAAATGCCATAATTCAATTGACTAGATGCCATAATTGACTTGTGTCTTCCAACTATAAACACACAATTGCTAGACTCCCTTACCAAGTGATACTAGTACATTAAAATCTGATATACTTGGGACCATTTTGAGGCATTGGGTCTATATAAGTTTTAACAATTCTAATTTTCCACAAATAATGTTTTAGGTTTTAACAGTTCTTATGTTCTTTGGATGTTATTTATATTTTATCTCAGTTAACCCTAGAACATGGCCAGATTGAGTTCAATTCCATTGATGGAGGTGGTTATAATGGTTATGAATATGATCCCTTCCACACTTTTCTCTTAATGGTGGAGGATCTTGGTGGCTTCTTCGAGAAACACCCTAACGCACGTTACTATTTTGGGAATTTTTTTGGTCCTCCAATTTGAAGGTTGACTCATTCATTTATGGGAGTGATCATATTATCATGGTACCAAGGACTCCTTGCCTTCATGGTTCAATTTCCTAGAAACAACCGTCTTATACCATATCCAGAAGTAGGGTTTTGCTCAGTGAGTGCCAATGTCAATTTTGCACAAGGGGGTAGATTTTTAACTGAAATATCCCAGGTGACTATGAGTACTAATACCACATCCACAATAGAAAAACATAATTGTGGGATATGAGGGAACCCAACTATGCTGCCCAGTTTATAGTTTGTGCCCCTGGAGAAAATTCACAAGTTGTCCCTGAATGGTCCTAGGGGGCTTCTTGCAACTAGCCATAAAACAAAAACCATAACTTAGATCTTGAAACCATTGATTCTGGCGGATTCAAGATGTTGGATTTCACCCAAGGGAACCCCTATACCATGTTTCAATTACCAGGAAATAGTAGTATTATACCATCCCCAAAAATAGTTTTTTCTTAGTAAGGGCCAATGCCAATTTTGCACAAGCGGGTGAATTTTGAATTGAATTCTCTCGGGCAACCATGGATAGCGTGAACTCATCCAAAATGACCAAAAAAATCCGTGGGAGTTGAAAGAACCCAATTATGTTTCCCGGTTTGGATTTCATACCCTCGGAGCAAATTCACAAGTTGTCCCTGAATGACCTTAGGGGGCTATTTCCATCTAGCCATAGAAAAAAAACCGTAACTTGGATAATGAAACCATCGATTCCGACGTATTTAGGAAGTTGGGTTTCATCCAGAGGAATCCTATTCCATGTTTCAATTGCTCGGAACCATGACCATGCCCACAATGGCCAAAAACATATCTCGGAGCTAAAGGGACCTAGTTATGCTACCCGATTCAGATTTCGTGCCCCTCGAGCAAATTCACAAGGTTTTCCTGAATGGCCCCAAGGGGCTACTTGAATATGGCCATAGAAAAAAAAATGTAACTCGAATCATGAAATCCTCAATTTTGATGGATTTAGGATGCCGGGTTTCACCAAAGGGAACCCCTCTACCATGTTTCAATTTCCTGGAAATGATCATACTATACCATCTCCGAAATGACGGTTTTTCTTAGTAAGGGCCAATGTCAATTTTGCATAAGGGGGTCAATTTTGAATTGAAATATCCAAAATGGCCAAAAACATCCATGGAAACTGATAGAACCCATTTATATTTTCCTAGTTTAGATTTCATGTCCCTAGAGAAAATTCACAAGATGTCCCCCCTCACCTACTGGTGTATATAAGGGAGGAGAGCGATCTTGTGTTTATTATCATCATTTTACTCTTCTTTGTACTTGTCTCAGAGATGATAGGGTTCATGAGAAAAAAAATATTAATAATTATGTAAACAACAACAAGGTTATGGAATACATTAAAACATAAATATTAAATATTAAAAATTAGTTAACCGGAGCACTACCACATCAATGTTATGGAATACATTAATGACATAAATATAACATATTAAAAATTAGTTAATAGCGAAATATTAATATAAAATATTAAGAATTAGTTAATAGCGAAAAATTATTTGTCTTAATAATTTACCAACTTAATCCATCATTCAAATTTTTTCGGGGAACATTTTGAGTTTAGTCTCATTACTCATCACGATATTTTGATTTTTGTTTCATATCAATAACTTTACAAGAATTTCAAATCAAGCATTCCATTCCAACATGGTACCAAACTTTGAATTGTTATTACTATATAACATGATGAAAAATTTGTAGGAAAAAGAAAAGTTAAAGTCTTTATTATTCCAAGATGTGTGCATAGATGTGGGTAGAGGGAGAAAAATCCCCTTTTTATGATGCAAAAAATTTGAAAAAACTTTTGAAGCTAGGGATACTTGATCCCTCTTGACCATTTCATTATATATATATATATATATATATATATATATATATAAGTGGGTTCATAATTACACCTATAAGGAGAAAATGACAGGTAGTATGTTTTCTAACTCGTAAAGCTGATTGGTTAGTACTTTTTATTTATTTATAACAAGAATTATTTAAGTTTGTATTAAAATATGTTGTAACTGAGATGAACAATGTGTAAATAGAAAATGAAAGCATACATAGTTCCAAAAAAGATATGCACCATGATAACATGGAATTGCAACCTATAATATTTTGTTGTACTCCTTACAAAACTTGATATATGACTACTAGTTGTGTAAATTAAAAAAAAACACTTAGGACCAAAACATATTTGGAATATATTGACAATTACATGATTATAAGCATGCATACTTTTTCATTTCATCATCCTGGGCATGATTGGAAGGGTGTGATTATTGCATGTCTACCTCCATGCCCTCTTGCAATTGATAAATTGTTTCTCCTTCTTTGAGTTCAATAAGAAGAGAACTGTTAGTTTTTCAGAATTTACTTCAATCTGATCTAGGATCGTGAGAGAACAACATGTACAACATATCTACAACATATCAATCATGGACACAATAATGCAAGCACACAAGAGATAATATACACATAGAGTTTCACTGGGGAAAACCATAAAGGTGAAAAAACCCACAACTTCCTCAGAGATAGATAGAGCAATGACACAACCCAAGCATAAGAGATAGTCTTCTCCTAGCAGCAGCTTCTCCTCCTCCACAAGTGTGCCACTCTCCAATGAGAGTATGAGTGAGAAAGTGAATGATGAAATAGAGTGCCTCCCACACTCTATTTAGACATGACTTGAGTTGCCTGATAACCTTTACTAGGTCGGCCTTAACTTAACCACATAACATAATGATGACAGGGCCAACCCCCAATAGGGTGGTCTAATAACCCTTTGACCCACATGAATTATACAGGGCCGACCCCACCAAGGTGGTCTAATAACCCATCAAGTATAAGTTACGACACTTACAATATAAATGACGACACTTCCGTATGGAGGAATAATAACATCTCTATAGGAATACAAACAGTTCCGTATAGAGGAATAATAACATATGTATAGGAATACAAACACTTCCGTATAGAGGAATAATAACATCTCTATAGGAATACAATATACATATATGAAATACATTCCGAAGTTACAAATACATCAAAACTCCCTCTTAACTAGGAAGGTATTTCTTGACACAGGTCTTCTAGCACAAGTCTTCTTCCTTGGATCATCGTCACTGGATCATCGACATTGAATCATCGTCATCGTCACTGCTGCTGCTATCTCAATCAATCTCCGATCTACTCATAATAGGAAGTTCTATAGATCCAGTCCTTTTTCATACTGGATGTAGGCCCACCACCTGTAGGTCTTCATCATCATTGGCCATACTATGGAATCCTCAGGACTGATTATGTGCGTCAACAAAACCTCGAAAGAGCATCCCAGGCATTTTACGAGCACACAGCTCAACCTATCGGATCTCCCAGGATCTTTTACATGTGACTGTCACAAGACCTTAAAAGAGTGTCTTGCCAAGCAAGATATCTAAAGAGCATCTGAGGCCTTTTTCATCCTGTCCAGATCTCTAGGACTTATTACATGTGACCCCTACCACAAAACCTTAAAAGAGTGTCTTGCCAAGCAAGATCTCTAAAGAGCATTTGAGGCCTTTTTCATCCTGTCGAGATCTCCAGGACTTATTACATGTGGTCCCCACAAAACCTTAAAAGAGTGTCTTGCCAAGCAAGATCTCTAAAGAGCATCTGAGGCCTTTTTCATCCTGTCCAGATCTCCAGGACTTACTACATGTGGTCTGGCAAAACCTTAAAAGAGTGTCTTGCCAAGCAAGATCTTTAAAGAGCATCTGAGGCCTTTTTCATCTTGTCGAGATCTCCGGGACTTATTACATGCTACCCTTGCACAACCTGTCCACAACCACAGAGTATCAACCCGATACTCACCATACATCGTCTTGATGTACATGATCATCCTGATCCTCATCATTGCATCATCCTGATGCATGTCATCTGGAGCAACATCCTGAAGCTCGTCATCTATGATCATCCTGATCATACAATGCATCCACCTGATGCACAACAAGTATCTACCTGATACATATCATCATACATGATCCACCTGATCATACAATGTATCCACCTGATACACACACAGATACATGATCCACCTGATATATATCAACATACATGATCTACCTGATCATACAATCGTATCCACCTGATACATACACAGATACATGGTCCAAGCATCCAACATGATGCATATACATATACATGATCCAACTGATCATAATAAGCATCCAACATGATGCATATACATATACATGATCCAACTGATCATAACAAGCATCCAACATGATGCATATACATAGCAGTAACTGGAGCATCGTCCTGATGCTCGTCGTCCAGCGCTTACATCCACAGCCATGGGAAGGATCCTCCTCTCACCATGCTTGGAATGGCTCCTGCAAATGTGTCCATAAATTCTTCCTCGAAGTGTCGTCAATCTGAAGAACACCAAGCCTCTCTCTGAAGTACTCGAACTTCACTCTGGCTAGTGGTTTTGTCAACACATCCGCAACTTGCTCATCCGTCGCAACATACAGGAGCTTCACTGCTCCTCTCTGCACCATATCCCTGATATAGTGATATTTCATCTCGATGTGCTTCGACCTGTCGTGGAACACGGGGTTCTCAGACAGCTTCACACAACTCTGGTTGTCACAAAAGATACCAGTAGCCTCCAACGGGAGATCAAATAGCTCAGACAGTAGCTTTCGGAGCCATACTGCCTCACAACTAGCCGAACGAGCTGCAACATACTCTGCTTCGGCTGTACTCAGTGCTACACAGGATTGCTTCCTGCTAAACCAAGAGATCACACCTCATCCCATACTGAAGCAACACCCAGAATGTGCTCTTCCTATCTGCAACAGTGCCTGCCCAATCTGAATCAACATAACCCTGCAGGTTAAATTTTTGATTCGCATCATACTTGAGCCCATAATCAATTGTACCCTTTAGGTACCTCAGAATATGCTTTACAGCAACCAGGTGAACACCTATGGGATCCGTCAGGAATTGGCTCAATGTGTTCACCGCAAAGCAAATATCTGGTCTCGTGTTCGTCAGGTACATCAAGGACCCAATCATCTGACGATACACAGTGACATCAACTGGATCAGATGAAGAATCACACAGAAGCTTCAGGTTCGATGCCATAGGTGTGGCCATGGCCTTGCAGTCCATCATCCCGAACCTCTTCATGATCTCTACTGCATACTTCCCTTGTCCAAGGAAGATTCCATCTGCACTCTGCCACATCTCCATGCCTAGAAAATAGTGCATCATCCCCAAGTTCTTCATCTCGAACTTGGCAGCAAGCTTCCTCTTCCTATCGACAATCAATCTATCCTCACCTGTTACAAACAGGTCATCCACATAAAATAGTAGTATCACTGGATTGCCTTCCTCAACCTTGTATTAAAGGTTGGAATCCGCTTTACTCTCGGTAAAGCCCATACTAGATAGGAAGCCATCTATCCTGCCATACCAGGCCTTGGGTGACTGTTTCAAACCACACAGGGCTTTCTTCAGTTTGCACACATGTGACTCTCGGTCATGTGTCTCAAACCCGAGTGGCTGCTCCACATACACTTCCTCTTCAACTGCACCATTCAAGAAAGCTGTTTTGACATCCATTTGGTGTACCTTCCATTTCATCACGGTAGCCAGAGCAACTACTGATCTAATAGAAGTGTATTTGGCTACAGGTGCAAAATTCTCTTCATAGTCAATTCCTCTTTCTGGGAGTAGCCACGAGTTACAACCTTGCTTTGTATTTCTCGATGCTACCATCTGCAGCATGCTTGATCTTATAGATCCACTTGGAAGTCACAACAAACTTCCCTTCAGGTCTTGGGACCACATCCGAAACATGATCGATTGGTACTTCTCGACCATGGAATCCTTTTACTGTATCCCGTATCCTTGGAACTTCGGATTCTTCAATATCTTCAATAGATAGTTTGAGCTTCATTGCTGGAACAAATGTTGTAGTTCTTCTTTTGTAGGTGATGGTATACGATCTTTCCTACAAAACAAGTTAAATTGCATGATTAGAAAACATCTCATAGTTTTCAGAACAAATTCTTACACATAAAGAAATATGCCATACATTCATGCAATTATTTTAGCCAATGCTTCAATACAACATTTATCCATATCCCGTAAATTTCTAGATGCCTTCCAATCTCTACTAGAACATTGTTAAGAGTGTGCACAACTCCCAACATGTCAGCAAAGAGGTTTCATTCTAGATAAGTAGCAATGGAATGTTGTACAGTGCCATAGGCCACTTACCCATCACATGCATATTAGTAGTATATTGTTCATTAATGTAATTATTCTAATATGCATAATATACATCCTAAGTTCAGGAACATAAGCATATACATCATTGAGCAATATTATTTAAACAAACAAGTATGCAAGAAATGACAATTCAAATACTTATCTTTGTTTGGTTGTAGGGTGGACTCCCTCTCAATATTTGCTTCCTTGCAGGAACTACTGGAGTGTGCTCCCTCTTGATCTTTGCTTCCTGTATTACCTGTCCTTGAACTTATATCCATCCTCGATCACTTATGCATACTTACTAGTATCATCATTGCGTTATCCTTGAGGTCTCATACACAATCATACATTCATTAGTATAATATCAATACTATAAAACATTATGATTCTAAGTAATCTTAAACATGTATGGTCAAGATTTCACAAGCACTAGTATTCAAGGTTTCAGGGAGTACTTCCTTTACTCATGCAAATTCTTATTTGACCATAGGACTCTTCTGGTTAGTCATATTATCGATTAAACATAATATACCTAAACTCGTGATTACTCAAACCTATAGCTTCATGAATAATCATTATCAATCATACCAAGTATACTTATATAAGAGATCCCATCACAAGGTAGGATTCTAACTTGATATAGGAAAAACATACCTAGATTAATGTGTTAGTTCGTTATGTCTAACATACCCACATGATGTCTTCTTGTTTTATTCAATAACTTGTGCTAGTAACCTGCATATATCATAGGTTAAGCATTGTAGAACCAAATTATACATACCTTGTAAGTAGAGCTTCTATGTGATCCATGACAATGGATGAATCTTTGTCTTCATGTCACCATGGTCATATGTTCTTGAACTAGAACATGATTTGTCTTTCTTGATGTACCTTTCATGTTAGCGAACAACATCAACCTCATACAACACCACAATGCATTAGTACAATCATAAGTGTCAAAACCCTAATGAATGAATATCTTCTATCATGCATTCATATTTTTATTAAGGTGATACAGCAAGTCTAAAATTAATCAAGATTGTACTAATCTTAATGAAGACAAACATATCATAAACTTAATCATGAACAGATTTCGAAACATACCCGTAAGTCATACCTGTCAAGTTTGCTTGTAGTCTTCTTATGTAAGGCCTTAGCCTCATCTCCCTCTGAAACTGGAACTTCTTCACTTATGCATGTGACCAATCCATTCTCTTCTAGGATTAACCCAATCCACTTGATTTGCAGAAATTGGATCTCGAGCTCGATTAGGGTTTGTGAGGGAAACCCTAAAAATTCAAACTTTGAATTTCAAGCTTCTGAAAGGATAGAAAGATGCGCCTTGATGAGCTGATCAACCTGGTATACTCAGAATTTGAAAACTGCAAAGTTTCGCCTTTCAAATTTGCTTTTCAATCTTCCGGATTCACTTGGGAGGACCCTGAATTAGGGTTTGAATTTCCTGGAGCTTTACCCAACCAAATAGTTTGATCCAAAGCTCTAAAATTCGATTTTTCCAAGGAGCTTCCAGCTATGGCCATAGATTTCAAAAATTTCCATTTTTGTAGAAGCCCTAATTTTTCACTTTTCCGATGAGAGTCCCGAACTAGGGTTTGATCAAGCTCGGCCTTCTACCCAACCAAAAAATTTGATCTTGGTCTCTAAATTTAGATTTTGATGAGTATCATTCAGCCGTGGTCTCCGATTACAAAAATACAACTTTCTTTGAAACCCTAATTGCTGGAGCCATGAATGAAGGTGCTCAAAATCCAATTATGTTTTGACATAAATATGCACTTGATTGTTTTTGGTTAACTCCAAAATTAGGAATCCACATGGTCTAAAAATTCTACCTTTGGTATCACGACCTGTCATCTTTCTAACCCCACAGGTCTGACCTCGATTGGATTCTCTGAGAGAGAGTTATGCCAAGTGTCGCAACATGACCTGTTTATGGGATAAAACAGGAGAGCGAACTTGTACGGTGTTCCATGTGTCACTGGTTCAACTTAGGCCTCTGAAAAACGTACCGGAGAAACTACAGTCCGTTCCCTAGCTGTCACTTTTTACGAAATTTCATTTGGAGCTTCCTATCCCAAGTTGTGAGATTTTTTCCTAGGTCACCTGTTTATGACTGAGATCTAGAAGAGGCAGAAACCCTAGATTGTACAGATCATAAAACAAAAAGTACAACGAATTAGAAGTTGTGCTTTGGAAACAAGGTACATGGAGATCTTATCTTCGACCTGTAAGAGTTTCAGATCCTGAAACCTCGCCGAATGGATTATAGCGAAAGTGCTAGGATGACTGGTTTTTTTTCTATATCAAGCCCTAGCTTCGCAAGTGCAACAAGTGTCATAAATGCCATACCATGCCTTCTTTCAGGTTAGCTCTGATACCATGTTAGTTTTTCAGAATTTACTTCAATATGATATAGGATCTTAACTGATAGAACAACATGTAGAACATATCTATAGCATATCAATCATGGACATAATAATGCAAGCACACAAGAGACAGTAGACACACAGAGTTTCACTGGGGAAAACCATAAAGGTGAAAAACCCCACAACTTCCTCAGAGATAGATAGAGCAATGATGCAACCCAATCATAAGAGATCGTATTCTCCTAGCAGCAGCTTCTCCTCCTCCACAAGTGCACCGCTCTCCAATGAGAGTATGAGTGAGAAAGTGAATGATTGAATAGAGTGCCTCCCACACTCTATTTATACATGACTTGACTTGCCTAATAACCTTTACTAGGTCGGCCTTAACTTAACCACATAACATAATGCTGACAGGGCCGACCCCTAATAGGGTGGTCTAATAACCCTTTGACCCACATGACTTATACAGGGCCGACCCCACCAAGGTGGTCTAATAACCCATCAAGTATAAGTTACGACAGTTACAATATAAATGACGACACTTCCGTATAGAGGAATAATAACATCTCTATAGGAATACAAACACTTCCGTATAGAGGAATAATAACATCTCTATAGGAATACAATATACAAATATGAAATACATTCTGAAGTTACAAATACATCAACAAGAACCCACATAGATGCTCATATTTGAGGTTGAAGATGATGAAACTTTGTTGAGTAATATGACCATTGTCTTAAGCTCATCAGAGTCATCCTCTAAAAATTGAATTTTCCTTTTCTATTTTACCAATATATTCATGATAATTGCATTTCAAGAGACCCATTGATATTCTAATTCATGTGTTTTAGTGGAGAATGAGACCCGCTGTCAACATTGCATGAGACCAATTCCCCACAACATTAGTTGAAACCCAAGATATTTGCACCCACAAACCCCTAACCCCAAGGGAAAGCCACAGACTGATAATGGATAGATCCATCATCAATATTCTGGATACTTATTACAGAACATTGAGATGGATGAAATATTGTATATATATTTTCCCAAATAAAAATCCCAATGAAGAACTTACTCCAGGAAGTGCAAGCAGTACCAGGGCGAGGCCTATTCCCATTGGCCTTTTTAGGTAAAGCCTAGCAAACTCACCATGACAAATATTAGAAGTTTTTGAGACAACTAACTCATGCCCACAATCAATTCTACTAAAACCGAGGAGAAATATGACTGCTGATGCTAAATATAAGCAAAGTGTGCAAACCAGGCTTACCATCAAGTGTCAATTTGTTGAATAAGAACTAAGATGGGAGATGTATGCCACTTTCAATATCCTATACTCATCTTCGCGACTGAAATCCATGAATTCAAATTTCCGGAGGTTTTGATAATGGAGGATGTGGGAAGATGGGTTGATGCTTAATGAATTGTCCCTTCCCCCCTTGAACGAGTTAATGGATAGACTAGATGTGGATTGTTCATACTTTCATTTTGTGCTTGTTTAATGGGTTGCAAACTTAGAGATTCCTTCACCATTTTACAATAGAATTCCTTCCTCTAGCGTTGAGGCAAGATTGTCGAGGCGGCATGAAAAAAATGAACTTCCTCAAAATGATGAACTTCTCTTCTTATATTAACAATGGTCAATGCGAGATGGTCATCTTCTTATAATTGAACATATAATTATGTAGAATAATTCCAATAGCATATTTATTTTACATAATTTAGCAAATAATTGAATAAACAATGCTATAAATAATTTAGTCAAACTTAAGATCACATATCAACATCAACCTTAAAATAGTAAAGAAATCCATAATTTTAAATTATGAAGTGTTGAGCATGCTTATAAACAAAATCTCCTAACAACTATCAACGGGTTTTCATTTTATTTATTAATACAATCCCATCTGCATTAAATCTATTTTGACAAGTTATGGTCATCATTAGCTTGAAAGGAGTAAATTTATGATTACATAGAATATAATATATGAAACTTAATGCAGTAAAGTAACGAGCTTAACTTAATAGCCAACAACCAGGTTATGGAATACATTAATGACATAAATATAAAATATTAAAGATTAACTTAACAACAACGAACGAGGTTATGGAATACATTAATGACAAAAATATAAAATATTAAAGTTTAACTTAACACCCAACATCAGGTTATGGAATAAATTAATGACAGAAATATAAAAATTAAGAATTAGTTAAACAGCAAGGTTATGGAATACATTAATAACATATAATACATTAATACCAGAAATACTAAATATTAAAAAATAGTTAACCACAACAAGGTTATTGAAATGGAATACATTAATGACATAAATATTAAATATTAAAATTAATTAATAACCAAATATTAATATAAAATATTAAGAATCACTTAATAGCCAGCATAAATTATAAACCAGTAGCAAGGTTATGGAATATATTAATGACTTAAATTAAAACACTAAATCACTTAGTGCAAGATGGTCATCTTCTTATAATTGAACATATAATTATGTAGAATGATTCCAATAGCATATTTATTTTACATAATTTAGTAAATAGTTGAATAAACAATGCTATAAATAATTTAGTCAAACCTAAATTCACATATCAACATTAACCGTAAAATAGTAAAGAAATCCATAATTTTAAATTATGAAGTGTTGAGCATGCTTATAAACAAAATCTCCTAACAACTAATCAACCGATTTTTATTTTATTTATTAATACAATCCCATCTGCATTAAATCTATTTTGACAAGTTATGCTCATCATTAGTATGAAAGGAGTAAAGTTACAAATCTATTTTGACAAGTTATGCTCATCATTAGTACTAAAGGAGTAAAGTTATAAATCTATTTTGACAAGTTATGTTCATCATTAGTGTGAAAGGAGTAAAGTTATGATTAACTAAAAAACCATATATGAAATTTAATGCAGTAAAGTGACTAGCTTAACTTAACAGCTAGCAGAGGTTATGGAATACATTAACTTATCAGGTTATGGAACACATTAATGAGAAAAAAATATATTAAGAATTATGTAAACAACAGCAAGGTTATGGAATACATTAATAACATAAATATTAAATATTAAAAAATAGTTAACCGGAGCACTACCACATCAATGTTATGGAATACATTAATGACATAAATATAAAATATTAAAAATTAGCTAATAGCCAAATATTAATATAAACTATTAAGAATTAGTTATGGAATATAAATTGTAAACCAGTACCAAGGTTATGGAATACATTAATGACTTAAATTAAAACACTAAATCAGTTAATATCCCACCACTAGGTTAATGTATTTATGGAATACATTAATGATGACAGAAATATAAAATATTAAAAATTAGTTGAGAGGTGTCAGCTTCATGGAGTGCAATCTCTTTATAAGAATAGGAATAGGTAGGCAAGATCCAGTGTTGTTGTGAAAAATAGCTGCTGAGCATATTAGCAGGCTTAGTATATCAGTATATTGGTGAAGGGGAATCGTGACTGCTGGAGTGTAGATTCAATCGTTTCGTTTGCATTTTTGATAAGGATGAAACGTTTTTCCTTCCTACTGGCCGTGATTTTCACAGGCTCTTTTATGTTTCTCTGCGTAAGTTCAATAGGAGATTCCAGTCTCATATATAATGTTCAGCAGTATGGTGCAAAAGCTGATGGCATCACAGACAACAGCAAGGTGAGATAGAGATAAACTTGAATAATTAATAAATTTGTAGAGACATAGATTATCACAAATAAATTTGTCTGTTTTTGGTTATATGTAGGCTTTTATTGCTGCCTGGAATGCAGCCTGTTCTTCTAATCGATCATCTACTGTGTATATACCAAAAGGAAAATTCCTGGTTGGTCCAGTTTCCTTTGCAGGACCATGCAAGAATGCTAATATTATGGTGCAGGTAAGGTGCTAATATTCATTCCGTGGTAGTGGTAGTGATTTATTTATTTCCTTCTTTGCAGCAATAAGATTCATGCAACATGTCTGTCTTACTGCAGGTAACTGGGGATCTCATTGCACCAACCCACAATAGTTTATGGAACGGAGGAAATAATTTGTACTGGTTGCAATTCTATAATGTGAATGGTCTAACGGTGAATGGCGGGGGGAGTTTGGATGGCCAGGGAGCCTCCTGGTGGAACAACGTTTGTCAAAAAAATCAGCAAGTAAGAATAAACTAGTTATCAGTTGTACTATGTAATTATCTTTTAGTGATTTGGATAGCATATACTTACACTGACTCGAATAAATTGTCTGCTTTGCTGTGCAGTGCAAACCCGGGCCTACGGTATTGTCTCTAGCCATTTATTTTCACATATGAATTGGAGTGTTTCATAGTTGCAGGGAGTTGATAATTTGACATTGTGATGGGCAGTCTTTACAATTGATGGGCGCTACGAATAGCGTGGTGAGAGACATTACTTCCATCAACAGCAAGCAGTTCCATGTATCCATTGGTGCGTCTAACAACGTCCTGGCAGAGGGATTGACAATCCGTGCTCCAGCTGACAGCCCCAACACCGATGGAATTCACATATCTTCTTCCAATGTCCATCTTCGAAATATCAACATAGGAACAGGTGGATCATATTTCCCCTCAACATTTTACAAATATTGTTGGAGTGACTAATTTATTAAAGATAAATCTTTAACTTTGCGTGCGTGTACTACTGCAGGAGATGATTGTATTGGTATTTTGGAAGGAACTTCCAACCTTGCCATTGAACAAGTTACTTGCGGACCAGGCCATGGAATCAGGTGAAATAGTTTGATAATTAATTTCAATTGGACTGGGAATATGAGCATTCAATGCACTGCGCTGACAACCGATTTGGGTTATTATTATGCAGTGTGGGGAGCCTTGGGAAATATCCTGATCGTAATGGAGTCACCAACGTCACTGTAAATGGAGTTTCTTTCAACGGCACTGACAATGGAGTTAGAATCAAAACATGGCAAGGAGGAAAGGGCTTCGCCAAGGGCTTAACATTTGAGAACCTACGGATGAACAACGTGGGGAATCCAATCCTCATTGACCAATACTATTGCCCACATTGTACTGCCCAGGTGCTCATCATTTTACACCTATCTGAACAGCTTCAACACCTATACTCTTTTTCGACATAGGACAGTTTCGAAGCTTGTTTTTAAGTTCTGTGACATATGGCCACTGAAGTTTGACTATTATAACTTACTTTGACTTTGTTGTTAATATTGGCTTGGCCCGTGCAGGAGTCTAATATGAATGTGCAGATCAGTAACGTGGTATACAAAAACATAGTTGGAACCTCAGCAACAAAGGAAGTTATTAATTTGGCTTGCAGTAAAAGCTTCCCCTGCCAAGATATCCAATTGCAAAATGTCAGTCTGAGTTATGGAAATAATGAAGCTCAATCTCTCTGTAAAAATGCCAAAGGACTTGGAATTAGTTCTGTCAAACCCCCTTTGGTTTGTTAATGCTGGATATTAGTTATTAGTTATGCCAAACCTTTTTCTTAAAGTTCCATTGGCTTTTAAAAGGTTTGATGCTTCCTCTACCAACTTCAATATGTTGGATTTTGCATTATTGTAATATGAATTTGACTTATGAAAAAGTGAAACTCTACCAACTTTAATAGGTTGGATTTTGCAGTATTATAATATGAATTTGAGTTATGAAAAAAATGAAATTCAATCTTAAGCAGCTTTTGAGTTTGTTAAAGGTGAATGTTTTTCCTAAATGCTAACTTATTATCAAATGTTAAATAGAATAGAAATATAATAAGAACTCTGCTAAAAAAACATTATATTGCAAGTAGAGTCCATTTTAAAAGTTAAAAGTCTAATATAGAGATTAAGAAATGTTTAAGAATCCTAAAGTTTGATAACTATATTTAGTAAAACCATGTTTGTATATGTATAAATGCTTTTTTATTGATGTTTAATAAGCTATAAACCCTTCACATTCACTTGGAATAAATAAGATATTTTTAACATTGTCATTTTAATGTTTTTAAAGTATATCACAATCAAAATAAACAACACATATTTTTGTATTAGAATATAGAATTTTAAGAATAAATAATGGTTTTGTATAATTGGTTATTTGGAATAGTACATTTTTAATAAAAAAATATCAATTTTTTCTTTTTATAGATGCCATATCTAACCTTGTCACTTTAAGATTGGTCATATTAATAATATAATGTCTATTATTGAGATATATAATTTTAAACATAACAAACAATTTTATAAAAATTGTCATTTGAACTTATACCATTTTAATAAGAAATATTAAAATAAATATTTGTAAGAAACAAATCAATGGACACAGACATAATCTCAAAGAAATGCAAATGCACAACAAATTCAATGACTTTTCCACTGTGTTTTTTTGTGCCTTTGGAATCTGTATCCAAGTGGCCTTTGTTTTGTGACATGAATTTCCAATGGAAAGATGATCCCATTTCCCTTCCTTGCACTCTAAGGGTAGTAACAAAAGACCATATCGCAGCAGCAATCACAGGTCTCGTAATAGCAAAAGAAACAAAATGAGGTGAATACACTGCAATATTTAATCCATTTTCCACATCACACATCAAATCTACATAACCAGAATCATCATACGAAAATGAATTAATTAAAGGGAAATCTGATCTTGGTGCCTATGAATATGTTCGTAGTAGGAAATTTCTCCTCCTTGTGCCTCTGAATATGTCCGTAGTAGGAAATTTCTCCTTCTGGAGCATACAAACAATCTTTCTCCTCCTTTTGAATATGTTCGAAGGGGTTGGAGCTTACATCTTCACCCTAAATTATAATCAATGAAGACTAGACCGCAATGCAATAAGCAAAACAATAATTCATAATCACTAAACATAATGATTGGAAAAAAATAGCATTCTGTAGCGTAAATCTCAATGACTGAAATAAATGTAGAGTAGTCTACATGTAGTCAAATAATTCGAAAGAAATATGATAACACATACAATTTAATGTAGTTGACTGATCTAAAGGAACGTCAAGGTGACTGGGTTAGGCATACTAACCTGAATTTGTACAAGTAGAAATATGAAATGCTTCGAGAATGGATGAAGTTAGGGTCGAGACTGATAATATTTATAGCAACAGCAATGGGCAGGGTAGGGAAATTTCCTGGGTCTGTGTAGATTCGTGTGGATGGATAGAACTGCAACTTTTCTATTTCAGTTATCCAATTATGGAAGGTATTTACAAATGTAATTGGAAGGGAATCAACAAAAAGATGGAAGACCAAAGGAAATCAACGAAAAGATGGAAACCGTGTCCACCTTTTCTCTTTAGCTTCTAAAAAGTTTCCGTGCATGAGTGTTAGGAAACTATTTTTTTGTCAAATTATTTAATCTTCATTTCCATGGTATGGGTCCAATCAAGTTTGGAAAAAATCCTCTACAAATTAAAATAAATAAATAAAAACCGAAACTTTAGTTGCATTTTAGACATTTTGAAAAATTAAATGTACTGGCATGAAAATAATGAAAAAAAATGAAAACAATAGTATATGTCTACATCAAGGACTAATAAGGAAGAAGAAAAGATGATTAAACAAATTAGTTAGATAAAAAGATGTTTTTATTAAAGTGATATGACAGCGATAACCTACAATTACGGATTCAAAAGGTGAAAATAAATGAAATGAAATGAAATAAATGCCCAGGAGAATAGAATGATACAAAAAGGGGGATGAAGGTGAAAGAAGAGGATCCTAGCAATGGTATTGATTATTACACCAACTAATTTGTAGTAATTATAAATGTCTATTGTAGTCATGCATTTTACTAATCATCTTGATCCATTTCACAAGTTACCATTAATTTTTAACATTTGGCAAGAACCGTGAGATAGTTCAAATATTGGGCTGAACTTTTCGTTGATGAATACAAATGCACATTTTATATACTAGTTTCGTTTCACAAGTTACCATTAATTTTTAACATTTGGCAAGAACCTCAAATATTGGGTGGAACTTTATGTTGATGAATACAAATGCACATTTTATATACTAGTTTCTAGATACGTTGAAGACATTGCAAAAAAGTAGACTTTCATTTTTGTGTTTGAAAAGTAGTTAAGTTATGAAATTATGAAAAAATAGTCTTATATTATTAAGGGTACGACAACTTACAAATAAATGTTACCCATCCTCAATTCAGCGTGAACATGAGATATGGAAATAATGAAGTTCAATATTCATGAAAAAACGCAAAATAGTTCAAAGTAATTCTATCAAGTTCCATTTACTTTGTTAAAGAGTGAATGCTTTCTCTAAATGGAAACTCTAATGTGTTGGATTTTGCATTATCTATCTTGTAGTCTCAAATTAGTTTAAGATTCTTATGGTTTATGCTACTCTTCCTTTAAAAATATCCTCAATGGTTTAGGCTACTCTTCCTTTAAAAATCTCCTCATTGATTTAGGCTACTCCTTCCGTTGATTGGTTTAAGCTACTTTCATCACTAGTCACTAACAATATTTTGGAAATCAAACTTTCCAACATGGTTGTTATAGGTCAAATCTGCACTTCTCCGTCCGTGATCACATTGCTTTGTCGATCGCACAAAAGGACACCATGGATTGAAGAGCTAGGTTGACCTAGATGACTTACTGCTGGAACTACATTCTTCAGTTGAAAATCTTACTTTGTCTACTGATTTCATGACATGTGTGCTACTCTTTGCATAGTAAACCAACGTTCTTCACCAATATGTGCGCTGCTTTGCTCAAGGACAACCATCGCACACCTTAAAAAATGTTGCAAACGCTTGTTGTAAAGCACAAAAGTTGCATACTCTGCACTACTCTCGTTGTATGAAACCTATGAACATCTTAAGATGAAAGCAAAAATATATTAAGATTACGAATTGGGATTAGTTGAAGTTGGTTCTGCAACTTCCCCAACCTCCCAATTCAACCACCTCTCGATTACAACTGCCTACCTTGTCCCATAAATACAAGGAGGATCCATGAGAGAGGGACCTAGAAGGAATGCTTTAACTGCTGTTACGCTGGAGGAATTCCCAAGTCATTGTGAAGAGCAGGAGCCCAGGACTCGGTTGCAGAACCATCTTGACCGATCAGGTATATTTGTACTCATTCATGTTTCTTTGACAATAAAAAGGTGGAAATACCCTTCCTGTCCCAAATCAAATGTCTATTGGATTGTATGTTCATTTGGTTTAATATCTGATTGTAGTTGATGTTTAATTGTTTTCAATTTCATCATATTTATTGCAGTCAAGATACGCCGAGGAAGGTTTCCTTTGTGTTGCAGGTCCATCATAGCGGAAGACCAAGCGAAAGCTAGGACCAGCCGTTGATAAAAGGTACATCTTTCGATATCTTGATCTCTTTCCATTTGTAGTAACTAAATGCAATGCAATGACTGTATTTACCCGTCACGCCACCCAAGTTGGTAGTGTCTTCTCCTCACTATAAGGTATTTTTCCCGCACAACAGATTGGCGACTCCACTGGGGAGTAACTGGTTGTTTTTCTGCTCTAGGAGACCTTGCTAGGTTTTTCTTCAGTCTATTTGTTATGTGAGAGGTCTTCTAGGTCATTGTTTCCCGTTCTTATTGTCTATACTCATCTCAGTCCACTACTGCAAATCTTTTTTGTTTGCTTCTGAGCCTTGTGTGCTGGTTTACCCTACTTATAGTAGCGCATTTTAATTGGTGAACACTGCTTTGTACACTACACAACAACGCATCTTTCCTAGTGTGCGTTGGTTTCTGTACTACACAGTAGTGCATTTTCCTGTAACTTTCAGTTCTCCATTAGGGTTTGATTTCCAGTGGTTTGGTTTCACTTCTAGCCTTTTGCTTTGCTTCCCTGACTGGCCCCTGAGACTTGTATGTCTCTTTTGAGTCTTGTTTGCCTCTCTGAAGTCCTTTAGTTTTCCTTGGCTTGCTTGAGTACTTGTTTAAGGTGTCTTTACTGTTTTTAACCCTTTTGAAATTTCTCCTCCTGGTGCCTCTGAATATGTTCGTAGTAGGAAATTTCTCCTTCAGGTGCATACAAACAATCTTTCTCCTCCTCGTGCCTCTGAATATGTTCATAATAGGAATTTTCCTAAGGGGTTGGAGCATACATCTTCACCCTAAATTATAATCAATGAAGACTAGACCCCAATGCAATAAGCAAAACAATTATTTAGAATCACTAAATATAATGATTGGATAAAAATAGCATTCTACACCGTAAATCTCAATGGCTGAAATAATGTAGAGTAGTCTACATGTAGTCAAACAATTCGAAAGAAATATGATAACACATACAATTTAATGTAGTTGACTGATCTCAAGGAATGTCAAGGTGACTGGGTTAGGCATACTAACCTGAATTTGTACAAGTAGAAATATGAAATGCTTTGAGAATGGATGAAGTTAGGGTCGAGACTTATAATTATTATAGCAACAACAATGGGCACGGTAGGGAAGCTTCGTGGTTCTCTGTAGATTCCTGTGGATGGACAGACCTACAAATTTTCTGTTTCAGTTATCCAATTACGGAAAGGTATATACAAATGTAATTGGAAGGGAATTAACAAAAAGATGGGAGACAGAAGAAAATCAACAAAAAGATGGAAACCTTGTCCATCTTTTCTCTTTAGCTTCTAGAAAGTTTATGTGCATGAGTGTTAGGAACTATTTTTTATTTTTCTATCAATTTATTTAATCTTCATTTCCATGGTATGGGACCAATCAAGTTTGAAAAAAAATCCTCTACAAATTAAAATAAATAAATAAAAACCAAAACTTTAGTTGCATTTTAGACATTTTGAAAAATTAAATGTACTAGCATGAAAATAATGAAAAAAAAACAAAAACAATAGTCTATGCCTGCAACAAAGACTAATAAGGAAGAAGAAAAACTAATTAAACAAATTAGTTAGATAAAAGGATGTTTTTATTAAAGTGATATGACCACGATAACCTACAATAACTGGTTCAAAAGGTGAAAATAAATGAAATAAATGCCAAGGAGAATAGAATGATACAAAAAGGGGATGAAGGTGAAAGAAGAGAATCCTAGCAATGGTATTGATTATTACACCAACTAATTTGTGGTAATTATAAATGTGTAGTGTAGTCATGCATTTTACTAATCATCTTGATCCATTTCACAAGTTACCATTAATTTTTAACATTTGAAAAGAACCATGAGATAGTGGGTGGAACTTTACGTTGATGAATACAAATGCACATTTTATATACTAGTTTCGAGATACGATGAAGACATTGCCAAAAAATAGACTTTCATTTTTTGTGTTTGAAAAGTAGTTAAAATATGAAATTATGAAAAAATAGTCTTATATTATTAAGGGTAGGACAACTTAAAAATAAATGTTGCTCATTCTCAATTCAGTGTGAACATGAGATGTGTAAATAATGAAGTTCAACATTCATGAAAAAACGCAAAAGAGTTCAAAGTAATTCCATCAAGTTCCATTTACTTTGTTAATGGGTGAATGCTTCCTCTAAATGCCATGCCAATTCTAATGTCTTGGATTTTGCATTATATATCTTGTAGTCTCAAATTAGTTTAAGATTCTTATGGTTTATGCTACTCTTCCTTTAAAAATCTCCTAATTGGTTTAGGATACTCTTCCTTTAAAAATATCCTGATTGGTTTAGGATACTCCTTCCGTTGATTGTTTTAAGCTACTTTCATCACTGGTCACTAACAATATTTTGGAAATCAAACTTTCCAACATGGTGGTACACCTTGTTTCCTTTAATCGCTCAATTATAAATAAAATAAAAAGTACTTGTAGGATCAAGGAAATCCAACACAACGTATGGAATTTAAATGACATGATCTAATCGATCAGTAATAATGGGGTGAGTGCACAAAGTTGATGGACCTTTTAGATGCAATGGTAGATTCAAGAAACTCATTCAAGTTCTATAAAAGAGAATTGATCCCAAGCAATCTCGAGCCTGCCAAAATTAATCCCAAGCCTACCATGGTGAAGGCCAAATAGGATAGTTAAACAAAACGCGTATGCGTTATGGAGTTCTAAAATGCTTACGCATTTTGTAAAACATGTTTTATGCCCCAAAATGGGTTGTGCCCATCCTTTTCTCCACAATAGCGACATACAACGATTTTGGGAAACCAAAGAGCGTAATGGTGAACGCAATTTGTGTGAGAAGGGCCTCCATCTTCCACCTTGGGCATCGTTCTCCTCCATCTAAGCTATATACATCAAAATCCATCCTTCTAAATAATCTATTTTCACTAATTTGTATGTTGTAAAATAAATTTAATCCATAATTTTATTAATTTGTATGCCCTAAAAAAATTTGAACCATAATTCTAGTTATATGTATGCCCAAAAGAAATTAAAACCCCAATTTAATCATAAAAAATAAATCAATTTCACTAGATGCATATATATCCATGAGCATCCTTATTAATCCAAACCACTATTCACAAATATGCAAAGTTTCTTGTGTATATAGAAAGGTTGCGTACAACATTTAAGTATTATAGAGTATGGAGATTTTTTGGATTTGCACAATTTCAATCCAAGTGTCATGAGGGATGTTGTAGGCCCAAACTTCACAGCAACAAAGAATCACCACGATAGCTAATGCGTTGGAAAGAAACTGATTATTTTCTTGACACTATGATTTCGGTTTGAATGGAATTTGAAATCAATAATTCAAAGTTAGGGTGAAACTTGACATAGTTGAATAAAAGTATTTTTTTACAATTTAGAGGTATGATGGACTACAATTTTTGTTGTTGTTGTTGTAAATAGTGAAACTTTTGCTAACACAATGACAATCTAATAGTTAACTACTTTAAGGAAAAAATTAATTGGCATAAAAAATTACCAACTAAACCATGTAAACTAATGCGTTTTTGGAAGTAGAATATATGGCAATTAAAATTATATTTTTTAATTATAGTTTGACAAGTACATGCTTATATGCTACTTCTTATATGTACATGACTATACAAATTTTTTTAGGTTAGTCTCATTACCCATCACAATAAGTTTGTGTCGAGACATATTACTGATAACTATATAAGAGTTTGCAAATGGAACATTACAACATGGTAGTAGATCTTAAAGAGCTACTTTGTACACATAATAATTTACTTATAATGGAAAGAAATGTTAAATTATTTATTGTGCCTAAGATGCAAGGAAAGAGTGATCATACCCCTAAAGGAATAAACCTTCATGATGGAGGGAAAGTTTGCACCAAGGGAGAATAAATCACTTTTGACCATTTCATTAAAGTTGTTTATAATCTAGAGCTTGGACTTCAAAAGTGTGTACCTTTTTTACATATGTGTGAGTATCAGTGTTTCAAAAATACAAATTTGAATGAAAAAGTGCGAATACTAGTGTTACAAAAGTATGAATAATTATTTATGATAGTGTCGATTTGAATTTAGAAACTGTGAAATTTTATTGTAAAGTTGTGAGTTTTGATTCCACAAATATCAATATCCAATTTATTGAAATGCGTATTTATATTTTGATGTTGTGAGTTTCATATCTAGATGTGGATATATGTAATTCCAATAGTATTGCAAAATATTTTATTTATGTTTGTAAATGCATAGATCACTATAAAACACATTTCTAAGTATATCAATACTAATGAAAATGAAAAAAGAATCATATATCTCGATTGCAATAATGAATTGTACATTTTCATAAATATTTAAAGTGGTATACAAGAAGGATGGATGCCATCGCTACCAATCTGATCACATGATATCTATACATGTACAAGATGAGGACTATGATTTTATTCACCCTACCAACCATGTCACCTTATCTGGAAACATTACAACTAGATTACTATGGAAATGATAACAATCCTCACATTTTGGTGTAGGAGAGAAGATATAAATTAAAATTTAAGAGTTTAACTGAAGTGATAGATAAAAAATCTCAACTACTAATTTATAAGTTCTCCCATGATACAACACATTTCCTACAACAAAATAGGCCATTAGCACAAGAAATTGCACTGAAATTTAGTGAATTTGTTTCCATGAGTTGAACTCAATGGCAGGTGTTAAATCCGACTCCACGCTACATGTTTGAATTGATTTCCTTTTTGTGCTAGGAATAGCACTAGGAATATCACTGTCTTTTTCTCCCTATTTAGTGTTGGGAATAGTGTCGGGAGTAGTGTCGACAATGGAAATTGTGCCAAGTTTTATGACTATATCAATGCCCAGAATGACATCGAGAATTGCGATGCGATTAGAGCCCAAATTGAGTCTAGTTTTAGTTTCCAATTTGCCTTCTAGTATTGCTTCTTATTTGGCATCTAATTTGTATTCTAGTGTTGCTTCCATTTTAACTTCCTGGTTATCGTCGAGTGTTGCTTCTCTTTTAACGTTGAGTGTTACTTCCTTTCATTGTTGGGTTTTTCTTCCTTCTAAATGCCAAATTTTTCTTCTATCATTGCTTCTAATATTGCTTCCATTATTGATTCCTTTTTTGCTTCCATTATTGCTTCCATTATTGCTTCCAAAATTGCTTCCAAACTCGCTTCCAAAATTGCTTCCTAAGTGACATGGGTTTTGCTCCTTAATTGACATCGGATTTTGCTTCTAGAATTGATTCCTTTTTAGCTCCAAGGTTTGCTTCCTTTTAGTGCCAAGGTTTGTTTCCTATTTAACGCCTAGTTCTTCCTCTTTTTTATCTCTAGGATTTGCTTCATTTTAGTGCCAAAGTTTTCTTCCTATTTAGCACCTGGTTTTGCTTCTTTTTTTGCTCCAAGATTTGCTTCCTTTTAGTGTTGGGGTTTGCTTCCTAATTAGCGTCTAGTTTTACTTCTTGTTAAGAAACCAATTTAGCTTCTTATTTAGACACATAAATAACACCAAGTATGGATTCCATTTTCATGTCGAGTTCTGCTTCCATTTTAGAGCCACATTTTTCTTCCCTTGAACACCTCATGTTGCTTCCTTTATAGCTTCCACTTTATTAATTTAAATTTTTTAATTTCAATAAAAATAGTTAAATATATCATGGCTCTTTAATAACATATGTGATTATAGAGAAACAAATCTTGCATTGCAAATATTTTATAGCATAACATTTAGGAATTTTTAGGGAAATAGACAACATCCATACAAACTAACAAAACCATTATACTTATTAAATCTCCATAAAAAAAACATCTACAACTTTTAGTATATATAAATTAACAAGATAACTCTTATAACATCATCATCATCTATAATTAAAACAAGTGAGTCAAATCTACAAATATTAGATAAATATCATGTCAAATAACATATATCTAAAAAAACTAGATATCTCATTTCAAATTTATATCATAACATTTATGAAGATTTAAAACAAACAGATATCACATTTCAAATTTATATCATAACATTTATGAAGAAATTTAATTGAAATTGACAACATCCATCCAAAGTAGAAAAGCCATCATGCATAGTAAGTATCCATCCAAAAAGCATTGACCACTTCCAATATATATAAATTAACAAGATAATACTGATAAGATCATCATCATATATAACTAAAACAAGTGAATGTCAAATATGCCAGTAGATCAATAACATGTCAAAATGATACAAGTCAGTATGATACATGTCAAAATGATACATGTCAAAATGATACATGTCAATATGACATAAGTCAAAGTGATACATATAAAAGACAAAAATGGTATAGGTATCATAATGATATTTGAACATTAATCCATGTTAGAGTCAATATGATCAATGTCAATGGATACCACTAGCAACTGCCTCATCATCATCATCATCGTTGTCATCATCATCATCATTTTCATCATCATGATCATCATAATTCTCATCCTCCTGGGTATGAGCTCCATCTCCATCCGCTTCATCATCAACTCCCATATCTGAACCAAACTCAACATAATTTGGATCATGATCAATATCAATCGGATCTTCTGGCAGACTCGTGTTCTAAAAAAAAAATTTCAAAATGAAAAGTTAGTATTTATTTCATGCAATAATTCATATTTATGTTATATTGATAATATTACAACATACGAAACCGAACCATAATCATATTACATCATATCAAAGTGGACATACCATAATAAAATATGAGATAAGTTACAGCTAAGATGTCATTCCAATTATGTAAAACATGCAACAATTTTAATAAATGTTAGTAAAGATCATAAAAAAAATTGTTATACAAGTTAACTATCATCTGGAAAGTGTATACATAACCTTAAGTCTCAACCCTCTCGTGTCAATATATAAAACTATTTTTATTGTCAAATATACAAATCTACAATAAAATAGAATTGTAAATGCCATAATTCAATTGACTAGATGCCATAATTGACTTGTGTCTTCCAACTATAAACACACAATTGCTAGACTCCCTTACCAAGTGATACTAGTACATTAAAATCTGATATACTTGGGACCATTTTGAGGCATTGGGTCTATATAAGTTTTAACAATTCTAATTTTCCACAAATAATGTTTTAGGTTTTAACAGTTCTTATGTTCTTTGGATGTTATTTATATTTTATCTCAGTTAACCCTAGAACATGGCCAGATTGAGTTCAATTCCATTGATGGAGGTGGTTATAATGGTTATGAATATGATCCCTTCCACACTTTTCTCTTAATGGTGGAGGATCTTGGTGGCTTCTTCGAGAAACACCCTAACGCACGTTACTATTTTGGGAATTTTTTTGGTCCTCCAATTTGAAGGTTGACTCATTCATTTATGGGAGTGATCATATTATCATGGTACCAAGGACTCCTTGCCTTCATGGTTCAATTTCCTAGAAACAACCGTCTTATACCATATCCAGAAGTAGGGTTTTGCTCAGTGAGTGCCAATGTCAATTTTGCACAAGGGGGTAGATTTTTAACTGAAATATCCCAGGTGACTATGAGTACTAATACCACATCCACAATAGAAAAACATAATTGTGGGATATGAGGGAACCCAACTATGCTGCCCAGTTTATAGTTTGTGCCCCTGGAGAAAATTCACAAGTTGTCCCTGAATGGTCCTAGGGGGCTTCTTGCAACTAGCCATAAAACAAAAACCATAACTTAGATCTTGAAACCATTGATTCTGGCGGATTCAAGATGTTGGATTTCACCCAAGGGAACCCCTATACCATGTTTCAATTACCAGGAAATAGTAGTATTATACCATCCCCAAAAATAGTTTTTTCTTAGTAAGGGCCAATGCCAATTTTGCACAAGCGGGTGAATTTTGAATTGAATTCTCTCGGGCAACCATGGATAGCGTGAACTCATCCAAAATGACCAAAAAAATCCGTGGGAGTTGAAAGAACCCAATTATGTTTCCCGGTTTGGATTTCATACCCTCGGAGCAAATTCACAAGTTGTCCCTGAATGACCTTAGGGGGCTATTTCCATCTAGCCATAGAAAAAAAACCGTAACTTGGATAATGAAACCATCGATTCCGACGTATTTAGGAAGTTGGGTTTCATCCAGAGGAATCCTATTCCATGTTTCAATTGCTCGGAACCATGACCATGCCCACAATGGCCAAAAACATATCTCGGAGCTAAAGGGACCTAGTTATGCTACCCGATTCAGATTTCGTGCCCCTCGAGCAAATTCACAAGGTTTTCCTGAATGGCCCCAAGGGGCTACTTGAATATGGCCATAGAAAAAAAAATGTAACTCGAATCATGAAATCCTCAATTTTGATGGATTTAGGATGCCGGGTTTCACCAAAGGGAACCCCTCTACCATGTTTCAATTTCCTGGAAATGATCATACTATACCATCTCCGAAATGACGGTTTTTCTTAGTAAGGGCCAATGTCAATTTTGCATAAGGGGGTCAATTTTGAATTGAAATATCCAAAATGGCCAAAAACATCCATGGAAACTGATAGAACCCATTTATATTTTCCTAGTTTAGATTTCATGTCCCTAGAGAAAATTCACAAGATGTCCCCCCTCACCTACTGGTGTATATAAGGGAGGAGAGCGATCTTGTGTTTATTATCATCATTTTACTCTTCTTTGTACTTGTCTCAGAGATGATAGGGTTCATGAGAAAAAAAATATTAATAATTATGTAAACAACAACAAGGTTATGGAATACATTAAAACATAAATATTAAATATTAAAAATTAGTTAACCGGAGCACTACCACATCAATGTTATGGAATACATTAATGACATAAATATAACATATTAAAAATTAGTTAATAGCGAAATATTAATATAAAATATTAAGAATTAGTTAATAGCGAAAAATTATTTGTCTTAATAATTTACCAACTTAATCCATCATTCAAATTTTTTCGGGGAACATTTTGAGTTTAGTCTCATTACTCATCACGATATTTTGATTTTTGTTTCATATCAATAACTTTACAAGAATTTCAAATCAAGCATTCCATTCCAACATGGTACCAAACTTTGAATTGTTATTACTATATAAACATGATAACAAATTTGTAGGAAAAAGAAAAGTTAAAGTCTTTATTATTCCAAGATGTGTGCATAGATGTGGGTAGAGGGAGAAAAATCCCCTTTTTATGATGCAAAAAATTTGAAAAAACTTTTGAAGCTAGGGATACTTGATCCCTCTTGACCATTTCATTATATATATATATATATATATATATATATATATATATATATATATATATATATATATAAGTGGGTTCATAATTACACCTATAAGGAGAAAATGACAGGTAGTATGTTTTCTAACTCGTAAAGCTGATTGGTTAGTACTTTTTATTTATTTATAACAAGAATTATTTAAGTTTGTATTAAAATATGTTGTAACTGAGATGAACAATGTGTAAATAGAAAATGAAAGCATACATAGTTCCAAAAAAGATATGCACCATGATAACATGGAATTGCAACCTATAATATTTTGTTGTACTCCTTACAAAACTTGATATATGACTACTAGTTGTGTAAATTAAAAAAAAACACTTAGGACCAAAACATATTTGGAATATATTGACAATTACATGATTATAAGCATGCATACTTTTTCATTTCATCATCCTGGGCATGATTGGAAGGGTGTGATTATTGCATGTCTACCTCCATGCCCTCTTGCAATTGATAAATTGTTTCTCCTTCTTTGAGTTCAATAAGAAGAGAACTGTTAGTTTTTCAGAATTTACTTCAATCTGATCTAGGATCGTGAGAGAACAACATGTACAACATATCTACAACATATCAATCATGGACACAATAATGCAAGCACACAAGAGATAATATACACATAGAGTTTCACTGGGGAAAACCATAAAGGTGAAAAAACCCACAACTTCCTCAGAGATAGATAGAGCAATGACACAACCCAAGCATAAGAGATAGTCTTCTCCTAGCAGCAGCTTCTCCTCCTCCACAAGTGTGCCACTCTCCAATGAGAGTATGAGTGAGAAAGTGAATGATGAAATAGAGTGCCTCCCACACTCTATTTAGACATGACTTGAGTTGCCTAATAACCTTTACTAGGTCGGCCTTAACTTAACCACATAACATAATGATGATAGGGCCAACCCCCAATAGGGTGGTCTAATAACCCTTTGACCCACATGAATTATATAGGGCCGACCCCACCAAGGTGGTCTAATAACCCATCAAGTATAAGTTACGACACTTACAATATAAATGACGACACTTCCGTATAGAGGAATAATAACATCTCTATAGGAATACAAACAGTTCCGTATAGAGGAATAATAACATATGTATAGGAATACAAGCACTTCCGTATAGAGGAATAATAACATCTCTATAGGAATACAATATACATATATGAAATACATTCCGAAGTTACAAATACATCAAAACTCCCTCTTAACTAGGAAGGTATTTCTTGACACAGGTCTTCTAGCACAAGTCTTCTTCCTTGGATCATCGTCACTGGATCATCGACATTGAATCATCGTCATCGTCACTGCTGCTGCTATCTCAATCAATCTCCGATCTACTCATAATAGGAAGTTCTATAGATCCAGTCCTTTTTCATACTGGATGTAGGCCCACCACCTGTAGGTCTTCATCATCATTGGCCATACTATGGAATCCTCAGGACTGATTATGTGCGTCAACAAAACCTCGAAAGAGCATCCCAGGCATTTTACGAGCACACAGCTCAACCTATCGGATCTCCCAGGATCTTTTACATGTGACTGTCACAAGACCTTAAAAGAGTGTCTTGCCAAGCAAGATATCTAAAGAGCATCTGAGGCCTTTTTCATCCTGTCCAGATCTCTAGGACTTATTACATGTGACCCCTACCACAAAACCTTAAAAGAGTGTCTTGCCAAGCAAGATCTCTAAAGAGCATTTGAGGCCTTTTTCATCCTGTCGAGATCTCCAGGACTTATTACATGTGGTCCCCACAAAACCTTAAAAGAGTGTCTTGCCAAGCAAGATCTCTAAAGAGCATCTGAGGCCTTTTTCATCCTGTCCAGATCTCCAGGACTTACTACATGTGGTCTGGCAAAACCTTAAAAGAGTGTCTTGCCAAGCAAGATCTATAAAGAGCATCTGAGGCCTTTTTCATCTTGTCGAGATCTCCGGGACTTATTACATGCTACCCTTGCACAACCTGTCCACAACCACAGAGTATCAACCCGATACTCACCATACATCGTCTTGATGTACATGATCATCCTGATCCTCATCATTGCATCATCCTGATGCATGTCATCTGGAGCAACATCCTGAAGCTCGTCATCTATGATCATCCTGATCATACAATGCATCCACCTGATGCACAACAAGTATCTACCTGATACATATCATCATACATGATCCACCTGATCATACAATGTATCCACCTGATACACACACAGATACATGATCCACCCGATATATATCAACATACATGATCTACCTGATCATACAATCGTATCCACCTGATACATACACAGATACATGGTCCAAGCATCCAACATGATGCATATACATATACATGATCCAACTGATCATAATAAGCATCCAACATGATGCATATACATATACATGATCCAACTGATCATAACAAGCATCCAACATGATGCATATACATAGCAGTAACTGGAGCATCGTCCTGATGCTCGTCGTCCAGCGCTTACATCCACAGCCATGGGAAGGATCCTCCTCTCACCATGCTTGGAATGGATCCTGCAAATGTGTCCATAAATTCTTCCTCGAAGTGTCGTCAATCTGAAGAACACCAAGCCTCTCTCTGAAGTACTCGAACTTCACTCTGGCTAGTGGTTTTGTCAACACATCCGCAACTTGCTCATCCGTCGCAACATACAGGAGCTTCACTGCTCCTCTCTGCACCATATCCCTGATATAGTGATATTTCATCTCGATGTGCTTCGACCTGTCGTGGAACACGGGGTTCTCAGACAGCGTCACACAACTCTGGTTGTCACAAAAGATACCAGTAGCCTCCAACGGGAGATCAAATAGCTCAGACAGTAGCTTTCGGAGCCATACTGCCTCACAACTAGCCGAACGAGCTGCAACATACTCTGCTTCGGCTGTACTCAGTGCTACACAGGATTGCTTCCTGCTAAACCAAGAGATCACACCTCATCCCATACTGAAGCATCACCCAGAATGTGCTCTTCCTATCTGCAACAGTGCCTGCCCAATCTGAATCAACATAACCCTGCAGGTTAAATTTTTGATTCGCATCATACTTGAGCCCATAATCAATTGTACCCTTTAGGTACCTCAGAATATGCTTTACAGCAACCAGGTGAACACCTATGGGATCCGTCAGGAATTGGCTCAATGTGTTCACCGCAAAGCAAATATCTGGTCTCGTGTTCGTCAGGTACATCAAGGACCCAATCATCTGACGATACACAGTGACATCAACTGGATCAGATGAAGAATCACACAGAAGCTTCAGGTTCGATGCCATAGGTGTGGCCATGGCCTTGCAGTCCATCATCCCGAACCTCTTCATGATCTCTACTGCATACTTCCCTTGTCCAAGGAAGATTCCATCTGCACTCTGCCACATCTCCATGCCTAGAAAATAGTGCATCATCCCCAAGTTCTTCATCTCGAACTTGGCAGCAAGCTTCCTCTTCCTATCGACAATCAATCTATCCTCACCTGTTACAAACAGGTCATCCACATAAAATAGTAGTATCACTGGATTGCCTTCCTCAACCTTGTATTAAAGGTTGGAATCCGCTTTACTCTCGGTAAAGCCCATACTAGATAGGAAGCCATCTATCCTGCCATACCAGGCCTTGGGTGACTGTTTCAAACCACACAGGGCTTTCTTCAGTTTGCACACATGTGACTCTCGGTCATGTGTCTCAAACCCGAGTGGCTGCTCCACATACACTTCCTCTTCAACTGCACCATTCAAGAAAGCTGTTTTGACATCCATTTGGTGTACCTTCCATTTCATCATGGTAGCCAGAGCAACTACTGATCTAATAGAAGTGTATTTGGCTACAGGTGCAAAAGTCTCTTCATAGTCAATTCCTCTTTCTGGGAGTAGCCACGAGTTACAACCTTGCTTTGTATTTCTCGATGCTACCATCTGCAGCATGCTTGATCTTATAGATCCACTTGGAAGTCACAACAAACTTCCCTTCAGGTCTTGGGACCACATCCGAAACATGATCGATTGGTACTTCTCGACCATGGAATCCTTTTACTGTATCCCGTATCCTTGGAACTTCGGATTCTTCAATATCTTCAATAGATAGTTTGAGCTTCATTGCTGGAACAAATGTTGTAGTTCTTCTTTTGTAGGTGATGGTATACGATCTTTCCTACAAAAATGGTTTAAATTGCATGATTAGAAAACATCTCATAGTTTTCAGAACAAATTCTTACACATAAAGAAATATGCCATACATTCATGCAATTATTTTAGCCAATGCTTCAATACAACATTTATCCATATCCCGTAAATTTCTAGATGCCTTCCAATCTCTACTAGAACATTGTTAAGAGTGTGCACAACTCCCAACATGTCAGCAAAGAGGTTTCATTCTAGATAAGTAGCAATGGAATGTTGTACAGTGCCATAGGCCACTTACCCATCACATGCATATTAGTAGTATATTGTTCATTAATGTAATTATTCTAATATGCATAATATACATCCTAAGTTCAGGAACATAAGCATATACATCATTGAGCAATATTATTTAAACAAACAAGTATGCAAGAAATGACAATTCAAATACTTATCTTTGTTTGGTTGTAGGGTGGACTCCCTCTCAATATTTGCTTCCTTGCAGGAACTACTGGAGTGTGCTCCCTCTTGATCTTTGCTTCCTGTATTACCTGTCCTTGAACTTATATCCATCCTCGATCACTTATGCATACTTACTAGTATCATCATTGCGTTATCCTTGAGGTCTCATACACAATCATACATTCATTAGTATAATATCAATACTATAAAACATTATGATTCTAAGTAATCTTAAACATGTATGGTCAAGATTTCACAAGCACTAGTATTCAAGGTTTCAGGGAGTACTTCCTTTACTCATGCAAATTCTTATTTGACCATAGGACTCTTCTGGTTAGTCATATTATCGATTAAACATAATATACCTAAACTCGTGATTACTCAAACCTATAGCTTCATGAATAATCATTATCAATCATACCAAGTATACTTATATAAGAGATCCCATCACAAGGTAGGATTCTAACTTGATATAGGAAAAACATACCTAGATTAATGTGTTAGTTCGTTATGTCTAACATACCCACATGATGTCTTCTTGTTTTATTCAATAACTTGTGCTAGTAACCTGCATATATCATAGGTTAAGCATTGTAGAACCAAATTATACATACCTTGTAAGTAGAGCTTCTATGTGATCCATGACAATGGATGAATCTTTGTCTTCATGTCACCATGGTCATATGTTCTTGAACTAGAACATGATTTGTCTTTCTTGATGTACCTTTCATGTTAGCGAACAACATCAACCTCATACAACACCACAATGCATTAGTACAATCATAAGTGTCAAAACCCTAATGAATGAATATCTTCTATCATGCATTCATATTTTTATTAAGGTGATACAGCAAGTCTAAAATTAATCAAGATTGTACTAATCTTAATGAAGACAAACATATCATAAACTTAATCATGAACAGATTTCGAAACATACCCGTAAGTCATACCTGTCAAGTTTGCTTGTAGTCTTCTTATGTAAGGCCTTAGCCTCATCTCCCTCTGAAACTGGAACTTCTTCACTTATGCATGTGACCAATCCATTCTCTTCTAGGATTAACCCAATCCACTTGATTTGCAGAAATTGGATCTCGAGCTCGATTAGGGTTTGTGAGGGAAACCCTAAAAATTCAAACTTTGAATTTCAAGCTTCTGAAAGGATAGAAAGATGCGCCTTGATGAGCTGATCAACCTGGTATACTCAGAATTTGAAAACTGCAAAGTTTCACCTTTCAAATTTGCTTTTCAATCTTCCGGATTCACTTGGGAGGACCCTGAATTAGGGTTTGAATTTCCTGGAGCTTTACCCAACCAAATAGTTTGATCCAAAGCTCTAAAATTCGATTTTTCCAAGGAGCTTCCAGCTATGGCCATAGATTTCAAAAATTTCCATTTTTGTAGAAGCCCTAATTTTTCACTTTTCCGATGAGAGTCCCGAACTAGGGTTTGATCAAGCTCGGCCTTCTACCCAACCAAAAAATTTGATCTTGGTCTCTAAATTTAGATTTTGATGAGTATCATTCAGCCGTGGTCTCCGATTACAAAAATACAACTTTCTTTGAAACCCTAATTGCTGGAGCCATGAATGAAGGTGCTCAAAATCCAATTATGTTTTGACATAAATATGCACTTGATTGTTTTTGGTTAACTCCAAAATTAGGAATCCACATGGTCTAAAAATTCTACCTTTGGTATCACGACCTGTCATCTTTCTAACCCCACAGGTCTGACCTCGATTGGATTCTCTGAGAGAGAGTTATGCCAAGTGTCGCAACATGACCTGTTTATGGGATAAAACAGGAGAGCGAACTTGTACGGTGTTCCATGTGTCACTGGTTCAACTTAGGCCTCTGAAAAACGTACCGGAGAAACTACAGTCCGTTCCCTAGCTGTCACTTTTTACGAAATTTCATTTGGAGCTTCCTATCCCAAGTTGTGAGATTTTTTCCTAGGTCACCTGTTTATGACTGAGATCTAGAAGAGGCAGAAACCCTAGATTGTACAGATCATAAAACAAAAAGTACAACGAATTAGAAGTTGTGCTTTGGAAACAAGGTACATGGAGATCTTATCTTCGACCTGTAAGAGTTTCAGATCCTGAAACCTCGCCGAATGGATTTATAGCGAAAGTGCTAGGATGACTGGTTTTTTTTCTATATCAAGCCCTAGCTTCGCAAGTGCAACAAGTGTCATAAATGCCATACCATGCCTTCTTTCAGGTTAGCTCTGATACCATGTTAGTTTTTCAGAATTTACTTCAATATGATATAGGATCTTAACTGATAGAACAACATGTAGAACATATCTATAGCATATCAATCATGGACATAATAATGCAAGCACACAAGAGACAGTAGACACACAGAGTTTCACTGGGGAAAACCATAAAGGTGAAAAACCCCACAACTTCCTCAGAGATAGATAGAGCAATGATGCAACCCAATCATAAGAGATAGTATTCTCCTAGCAGCAGCTTCTCCTCCTCCACAAGTGCACCGCTCTCCAATGAGAGTATGAGTGAGAAAGTGAATGATTGAATAGAGTGCCTCCCACACTCTATTTATACATGACTTGACTTGCCTAATAACCTTTACTAGGTCGGCCTTAACTTAACCACATAACATAATGCTGACAGGGCCGACCCCTAATAGGGTGGTCTAATAACCCTTTGACCCACATGACTTATACAGGGCCGACCCCACCAAGGTGGTCTAATAACCCATCAAGTATAAGTTACGACAGTTACAATATAAATGACGACACTTCCGTATAGAGGAATAATAACATCTCTATAGGAATACAAACACTTCCGTATAGAGGAATAATAACATCTCTATAGGAATACAATATACAAATATGAAATACATTCTGAAGTTACAAATACATCAACAAGAACCCACATAGATGCTCATATTTGAGGTTGAAGATGATGAAACTTTGTTGAGTAATATGACCATTGTCTTAAGCTCATCAGAGTCATCCTCTAAAAATTGAATTTTCCTTTTCTATTTTACCAATATATTCATGATAATTGCATTTCAAGAGACCCATTGATATTCTAATTCATGTGTTTTAGTGGAGAATGAGACCCGCTGTCAACATTGCATGAGACCAATTCCCCACAACATTAGTTGAAACCCAAGATATTTGCAGCCACAAACCCCTAACCCCAAGGGAAAGCCACAGACTGATAATGGATAGATCCATCATCAATATTCTGGATACTTATTACAGAACATTGAGATGGATGAAATATTGTATATATATTTTCCCAAATAAAAATCCCAATGAAGAACTTACTCCAGGAAGTGCAAGCAGTACCAGGGCGAGGCCTATTCCCATTGGCCTTTTTAGGTAAAGCCTAGCAAACTCACCATGACAAATATTAGAAGTTTTTGAGACAACTAACTCATGCCCACAATCAATTCTACTAAAACCGAGGAGAAATATGACTGCTGATGCTAAATATAAGCAAAGTGTGCAAACCAGGCTTACCATCAAGTGTCAATTTGTTGAATAAGAACTAAGATGGGAGATGTATGCCACTTTCAATATCCTATACTCATCTTCGCGACTGAAATCCATGAATTCAAATTTTCGGAGGTTTTGATAATGGAGGATGTGGGAAGATGGGTTGATGCTTAATGAATTGTCCCTTCCCCCCTTGAACGAGTTAATGGATAGACTAGATGTGGATTGTTCATACTTTCATTTTGTGCTTGTTTAATGGGTTGCAAACTTAGAGATTCCTTCACCATTTTACAATAGAATTCCTTCCTCTAGCGTTGAGGCAAGATTGTCGAGGCGACATGAAAAAAATGAACTTTCTCAAAATGATGAACTTCTCTTCTTATATTAACAATGGTCAATGCGAGATGGTCATCTTCTTATAATTGAACATATAATTATGTAGAATAATTCCAATAGCATATTTATTTTACATAATTTAGCAAATAATTGAATAAACAATGCTATAAATAATTTAGTCAAACTTAAGATCACATATCAACATCAACCTTAAAATAGTAAAGAAATCCATAATTTTAAATTATGAAGTGTTGAGCATGCTTATAAACAAAATCTCCTAACAACTATCAACGGGTTTTCATTTTATTTATTAATACAATCCCATCTGCATTAAATCTATTTTGACAAGTTATGGTCATCATTAGCTTGAAAGGAGTAAATTTATGATTACATAGAATATAATATATGAAACTTAATGCAGTAAAGTAACGAGCTTAACTTAATAGCCAACAACCAGGTTATGGAATACATTAATGACATAAATATAAAATATTAAAGATTAACTTAACAACAACGAACGAGGTTATGGAATACATTAATGACAAAAATATAAAATATTAAAGTTTAACTTAACACCCAACATCAGGTTATGGAATAAATTAATGACAGAAATATAAAAATTAAGAATTAGTTAAACAGCAAGGTTATGGAATACATTAATAACATATAATACATTAATACCAGAAATACTAAATATTAAAAAATAGTTAACCACAACAAGGTTATTGAAATGGAATACATTAATGACATAAATATTAAATATTAAAATTAATTAATAACCAAATATTAATATAAAATATTAAGAATCACTTAATAGCCAGCATAAATTATAAACCAGTAGCAAGGTTATGGAATATATTAATGACTTAAATTAAAACACTAAATCACTTAGTGCAAGATGGTCATCTTCTTATAATTGAACATATAATTATGTAGAATGATTCCAATAGCATATTTATT
Source organism: Larix kaempferi (assembly GCA_027924585.1). NCBI lineage: Eukaryota > Viridiplantae > Streptophyta > Pinopsida > Pinales > Pinaceae > Larix > Larix kaempferi. The sequence goes on along the minus strand of BSBM01000397.1, from coordinate 2,665,567 downwards.
TTACATAATTTAGTAAATAGTTGAATAAACAATGCTATAAATAATTTAGTCAAACCTAAATTCACATATCAACATTAACCGTAAAATAGTAAAGAAATCCATAATTTTAAATTATGAAGTGTTGAGCATGCTTATAAACAAAATCTCCTAACAACTAATCAACCGATTTTTATTTTATTTATTAATACAATCCCATCTGCATTAAATCTATTTTGACAAGTTATGCTCATCATTAGTATGAAAGGAGTAAAGTTACAAATCTATTTTGACAAGTTATGCTCATCATTAGTACTAAAGGAGTAAAGTTATAAATCTATTTTGACAAGTTATGTTCATCATTAGTGTGAAAGGAGTAAAGTTATGATTAACTAAAAAACCATATATGAAATTTAATGCAGTAAAGTGACTAGCTTAACTTAACAGCTAGCAGAGGTTATGGAATACATTAACTTATCAGGTTATGGAACACATTAATGAGAAAAAAATATATTAAGAATTATGTAAACAACAGCAAGGTTATGGAATACATTAATAACATAAATATTAAATATTAAAAAATAGTTAACCGGAGCACTACCACATCAATGTTATGGAATACATTAATGACATAAATATAAAATATTAAAAATTAGCTAATAGCCAAATATTAATATAAACTATTAAGAATTAGTTATGGAATATAAATTGTAAACCAGTACCAAGGTTATGGAATACATTAATGACTTAAATTAAAACACTAAATCAGTTAATATCCCACCACTAGGTTAATGTATTTATGGAATACATTAATGATGACAGAAATATAAAATATTAAAAATTAGTTGAGAGGTGTCAGCTTCATGGAGTGCAATCTCTTTATAAGAATAGGAATAGGTAGGCAAGATCCAGTGTTGTTGTGAAAAATAGCTGCTGAGCATATTAGCAGGCTTAGTATATCAGTATATTGGTGAAGGGGAATCGTGACTGCTGGAGTGTAGATTCAATCGTTTCGTTTGCATTTTTGATAAGGATGAAACGTTTTTCCTTCCTACTGGCCGTGATTTTCACAGGCTCTTTTATGTTTCTCTGCGTAAGTTCAATAGGAGATTCCAGTCTCATATATAATGTTCAGCAGTATGGTGCAAAAGCTGATGGCATCACAGACAACAGCAAGGTGAGATAGAGATAAACTTGAATAATTAATAAATTTGTAGAGACATAGATTATCACAAATAAATTTGTCTGTTTTTGGTTATATGTAGGCTTTTATTGCTGCCTGGAATGCAGCCTGTTCTTCTAATCGATCATCTACTGTGTATATACCAAAAGGAAAATTCCTGGTTGGTCCAGTTTCCTTTGCAGGACCATGCAAGAATGCTAATATTATGGTGCAGGTAAGGTGCTAATATTCATTCCGTGGTAGTGGTAGTGATTTATTTATTTCCTTCTTTGCAGCAATAAGATTCATGCAACATGTCTGTCTTACTGCAGGTAACTGGGGATCTCATTGCACCAACCCACAATAGTTTATGGAACGGAGGAAATAATTTGTACTGGTTGCAATTCTATAATGTGAATGGTCTAACGGTGAATGGCGGGGGGAGTTTGGATGGCCAGGGAGCCTCCTGGTGGAACAACGTTTGTCAAAAAAATCAGCAAGTAAGAATAAACTAGTTATCAGTTGTACTATGTAATTATCTTTTAGTGATTTGGATAGCATATACTTACACTGACTCGAATAAATTGTCTGCTTTGCTGTGCAGTGCAAATCCGGGCCTACGGTATTGTCTCTAGCCATTTATTTTCACATATGAATTGGAGTGTTTCATAGTTGCAGGGAGTTGATAATTTGACATTGTGATGGGCAGTCTTTACAATTGATGGGCGCTACGAATAGCGTGGTGAGAGACATTACTTCCATCAACAGCAAGCAGTTCCATGTATCCATTGGTGCGTCTAACAACGTCCTGGCAGAGGGATTGACAATCCGTGCTCCAGCTGACAGCCCCAACACCGATGGAATTCACATATCTTCTTCCAATGTCCATCTTCGAAATATCAACATAGGAACAGGTGGATCATATTTCCCCTCAACATTTTACAAATATTGTTGGAGTGACTAATTTATTAAAGATAAATCTTTAACTTTGCGTGCGTGTACTACTGCAGGAGATGATTGTATTGGTATTTTGGAAGGAACTTCCAACCTTGCCATTGAACAAGTTACTTGCGGACCAGGCCATGGAATCAGGTGAAATAGTTTGATAATTAATTTCAATTGGACTGGGAATATGAGCATTCAATGCACTGCGCTGACAACCGATTTGGGTTATTATTATGCAGTGTGGGGAGCCTTGGGAAATATCCTGATCGTAATGGAGTCACCAACGTCACTGTAAATGGAGTTTCTTTCAACGGCACTGACAATGGAGTTAGAATCAAAACATGGCAAGGAGGAAAGGGCTTCGCCAAGGGCTTAACATTTGAGAACCTACGGATGAACAACGTGGGGAATCCAATCCTCATTGACCAATACTATTGCCCACATTGTACTGCCCAGGTGCTCATCATTTTACACCTATCTGAACAGCTTCAACACCTATACTCTTTTTCGACATAGGACAGTTTCGAAGCTTGTTTTTAAGTTCTGTGACATATGGCCACTGAAGTTTGACTATTATAACTTACTTTGACTTTGTTGTTAATATTGGCTTGGCCCGTGCAGGAGTCTAATATGAATGTGCAGATCAGTAACGTGGTATACAAAAACATAGTTGGAACCTCAGCAACAAAGGAAGTTATTAATTTGGCTTGCAGTAAAAGCTTCCCCTGCCAAGATATCCAATTGCAAAATGTCAGTCTGAGTTATGGAAATAATGAAGCTCAATCTCTCTGTAAAAATGCCAAAGGACTTGGAATTAGTTCTGTCAAACCCCCTTTGGTTTGTTAATGCTGGATATTAGTTATTAGTTATGCCAAACCTTTTTCTTAAAGTTCCATTGGCTTTTAAAAGGTTTGATGCTTCCTCTACCAACTTCAATATGTTGGATTTTGCATTATTGTAATATGAATTTGACTTATGAAAAAGTGAAACTCTACCAACTTTAATAGGTTGGATTTTGCAGTATTATAATATGAATTTGAGTTATGAAAAAAATGAAATTCAATCTTAAGCAGCTTTTGAGTTTGTTAAAGGTGAATGTTTTTCCTAAATGCTAACTTATTATCAAATGTTAAATAGAATAGAAATATAATAAGAACTCTGCTAAAAAAACATTATATTGCAAGTAGAGTCCATTTTAAAAGTTAAAAGTCTAATATAGAGATTAAGAAATGTTTAAGAATCCTAAAGTTTGATAACTATATTTAGTAAAACCATGTTTGTATATGTATAAATGCTTTTTTATTGATGTTTAATAAGCTATAAACCCTTCACATTCACTTGGAATAAATAAGATATTTTTAACATTGTCATTTTAATGTTTTTAAAGTATATCACAATCAAAATAAACAACACATATTTTTGTATTAGAATATAGAATTTTAAGAATAAATAATGGTTTTGTATAATTGGTTATTTGGAATAGTACATTTTTAATAAAAAAATATCAATTTTTTCTTTTTATAGATGCCATATCTAACCTTGTCACTTTAAGATTGGTCATATTAATAATATAATGTCTATTATTGAGATATATAATTTTAAACATAACAAACAATTTTATAAAAATTGTCATTTGAACTTATACCATTTTAATAAGAAATATTAAAATAAATATTTGTAAGAAACAAATCAATGGACACAGACATAATCTCAAAGAAATGCAAATGCACAACAAATTCAATGACTTTTCCACTGTGTTTTTTTGTGCCTTTGGAATCTGTATCCAAGTGGCCTTTGTTTTGTGACATGAATTTCCAATGGAAAGATGATCCCATTTCCCTTCCTTGCACTCTAAGGGTAGTAACAAAAGACCATATCGCAGCAGCAATCACAGGTCTCGTAATAGCAAAAGAAACAAAATGAGGTGAATACACTGCAATATTTAATCCATTTTCCACATCACACATCAAATCTACATAACCAGAATCATCATACGAAAATGAATTAATTAAAGGGAAATCTGATCTTGGTGCCTATGAATATGTTCGTAGTAGGAAATTTCTCCTCCTTGTGCCTCTGAATATGTCCGTAGTAGGAAATTTCTCCTTCTGGAGCATACAAACAATCTTTCTCCTCCTTTTGAATATGTTCGAAGGGGTTGGAGCTTACATCTTCACCCTAAATTATAATCAATGAAGACTAGACCGCAATGCAATAAGCAAAACAATAATTCATAATCACTAAACATAATGATTGGAAAAAAATAGCATTCTGTAGCGTAAATCTCAATGACTGAAATAAATGTAGAGTAGTCTACATGTAGTCAAATAATTCGAAAGAAATATGATAACACATACAATTTAATGTAGTTGACTGATCTAAAGGAACGTCAAGGTGACTGGGTTAGGCATACTAACCTGAATTTGTACAAGTAGAAATATGAAATGCTTCGAGAATGGATGAAGTTAGGGTCGAGACTGATAATATTTATAGCAACAGCAATGGGCAGGGTAGGGAAATTTCCTGGGTCTGTGTAGATTCGTGTGGATGGATAGAACTGCAACTTTTCTATTTCAGTTATCCAATTATGGAAGGTATTTACAAATGTAATTGGAAGGGAATCAACAAAAAGATGGAAGACCAAAGGAAATCAACGAAAAGATGGAAACCGTGTCCACCTTTTCTCTTTAGCTTCTAAAAAGTTTCCGTGCATGAGTGTTAGGAAACTATTTTTTTGTCAAATTATTTAATCTTCATTTCCATGGTATGGGTCCAATCAAGTTTGGAAAAAATCCTCTACAAATTAAAATAAATAAATAAAAACCGAAACTTTAGTTGCATTTTAGACATTTTGAAAAATTAAATGTACTGGCATGAAAATAATGAAAAAAAATGAAAACAATAGTATATGTCTACATCAAGGACTAATAAGGAAGAAGAAAAGATGATTAAACAAATTAGTTAGATAAAAAGATGTTTTTATTAAAGTGATATGACAGCGATAACCTACAATTACGGATTCAAAAGGTGAAAATAAATGAAATGAAATGAAATAAATGCCCAGGAGAATAGAATGATACAAAAAGGGGGATGAAGGTGAAAGAAGAGGATCCTAGCAATGGTATTGATTATTACACCAACTAATTTGTAGTAATTATAAATGTCTATTGTAGTCATGCATTTTACTAATCATCTTGATCCATTTCACAAGTTACCATTAATTTTTAACATTTGGCAAGAACCGTGAGATAGTTCAAATATTGGGCTGAACTTTTCGTTGATGAATACAAATGCACATTTTATATACTAGTTTCGTTTCACAAGTTACCATTAATTTTTAACATTTGGCAAGAACCTCAAATATTGGGTGGAACTTTATGTTGATGAATACAAATGCACATTTTATATACTAGTTTCTAGATACGTTGAAGACATTGCAAAAAAGTAGACTTTCATTTTTGTGTTTGAAAAGTAGTTAAGTTATGAAATTATGAAAAAATAGTCTTATATTATTAAGGGTACGACAACTTACAAATAAATGTTACCCATCCTCAATTCAGCGTGAACATGAGATATGGAAATAATGAAGTTCAATATTCATGAAAAAACGCAAAATAGTTCAAAGTAATTCTATCAAGTTCCATTTACTTTGTTAAAGAGTGAATGCTTTCTCTAAATGGAAACTCTAATGTGTTGGATTTTGCATTATCTATCTTGTAGTCTCAAATTAGTTTAAGATTCTTATGGTTTATGCTACTCTTCCTTTAAAAATATCCTCAATGGTTTAGGCTACTCTTCCTTTAAAAATCTCCTCATTGATTTAGGCTACTCCTTCCGTTGATTGGTTTAAGCTACTTTCATCACTAGTCACTAACAATATTTTGGAAATCAAACTTTCCAACATGGTTGTTATAGGTCAAATCTGCACTTCTCCGTCCGTGATCACATTGCTTTGTCGATCGCACAAAAGGACACCATGGATTGAAGAGCTAGGTTGACCTAGATGACTTACTGCTGGAACTACATTCTTCAGTTGAAAATCTTACTTTGTCTACTGATTTCATGACATGTGTGCTACTCTTTGCATAGTAAACCAACGTTCTTCACCAATATGTGCGCTGCTTTGCTCAAGGACAACCATCGCACACCTTAAAAAATGTTGCAAACGCTTGTTGTAAAGCACAAAAGTTGCATACTCTGCACTACTCTCGTTGTATGAAACCTATGAAAATCTTAAGATGAAAGCAAAAATATATTAAGATTACGAATTGGGATTAGTTGAAGTTGGTTCTGCAACTTCCCCAACCTCCCAATTCAACCACCTCTCGATTACAACTGCCTACCTTGTCCCATAAATACAAGGAGGATCCATGAGAGAGGGACCTAGAAGGAATGCTTTAACTGCTGTTACGCTGGAGGAATTCCCAAGTCATTGTGAAGAGCAGGAGCCCAGGACTCGGTTGCAGAACCATCTTGACCGATCAGGTATATTTGTACTCATTCATGTTTCTTTGACAATAAAAAGGTGGAAATACCCTTCCTGTCCCAAATCAAATGTCTATTGGATTGTATGTTCATTTGGTTTAATATCTGATTGTAGTTGATGTTTAATTGTTTTCAATTTCATCATATTTATTGCAGTCAAGATACGCCGAGGAAGGTTTCCTTTGTGTTGCAGGTCCATCATAGCGGAAGACCAAGCGAAAGCTAGGACCAGCCGTTGATAAAAGGTACATCTTTCGATATCTTGATCTCTTTCCATTTGTAGTAACTAAATGCAATGCAATGACTGTATTTACCCGTCACGCCACCCAAGTTGGTAGTGTCTTCTCCTCACTATAAGGTATTTTTCCTGCACAACAGATTGGCGACTCCACTGGGGAGTAACTGGTTGTTTTTCTGCTCTAGGAGACCTTGCTAGGTTTTTCTTCAGTCTATTTGTTATGTGAGAGGTCTGAGCCTTGTGTGCTGGTTTACCCTACTTATAGTAGCGCATTTTACTTGGTGAACACTGCTTTGTACACTACACAACAACGCATCTTTCCTAGTGTGCGTTGGTTTCTGTACTACACAGTAGTGCATTTTCCTGTAACTTTCAGTTCTCCATTAGGGTTTGATTTGCAGTGGTTTGGTTTCACTTCTAGCCTTTTGCTTTGCTTCCCTGACTGGCCCCTGAGACTTGTATGTCTCTTTTGAGTCTTGTTTGCCTCTCTGAAGTCCTTTAGTTTTCCTTGGCTTGCTTGAGTACTTGTTTAAGGTGTCTTTACTGTTTTTAACCCTTTTGAAATTTCTCCTCCTGGTGCCTCTGAATATGTTCGTAGTAGGAAATTTCTCCTTCAGGTGCATACAAACAATCTTTCTCCTCCTCGTGCCTCTGAATATGTTCATAATAGGAATTTTCCTAAGGGGTTGGAGCATACATCTTCACCCTAAATTATAATCAATGAAGACTAGACCCCAATGCAATAAGCAAAACAATTATTTAGAATCACTAAATATAATGATTGGATAAAAATAGCATTCTACACCGTAAATCTCAATGGCTGAAATAATGTAGAGTAGTCTACATGTAGTCAAATAATTCGAAAGAAATATGATAACACATACAATTTAATGTAGTTGACTGATCTCAAGGAATGTCAAGGTGACTGGGTTAGGCATACTAACCTGAATTTGTACAAGTAGAAATATGAAATGCTTTGAGAATGGATGAAGTTAGGGTCGAGACTTATAATTATTATAGCAACAACAATGGGCACGGTAGGGAAGCTTCGTGGTTCTCTGTAGATTCCTGTGGATGGACAGACCTACAAATTTTCTGTTTCAGTTATCCAATTACGGAAAGGTATATACAAATGTAATTGGAAGGGAATTAACAAAAAGATGGGAGACAGAAGAAAATCAACAAAAAGATGGAAACCTTGTCCATCTTTTCTCTTTAGCTTCTAGAAAGTTTATGTGCATGAGTGTTAGGAACTATTTTTTATTTTTCTATCAATTTATTTAATCTTCATTTCCATGGTATGGGACCAATCAAGTTTGAAAAAAAATCCTCTACAAATTAAAATAAATAAATAAAAACCAAAACTTTAGTTGCATTTTAGACATTTTGAAAAATTAAATGTACTAGCATGAAAATAATGAAAAAAAACAAAAACAATAGTCTATGCCTGCAACAAAGACTAATAAGGAAGAAGAAAAACTAATTAAACAAATTAGTTAGATAAAAGGATGTTTTTATTAAAGTGATATGACCACGATAACCTACAATAACTGGTTCAAAAGGTGAAAATAAATGAAATAAATGCCAAGGAGAATAGAATGATACAAAAAGGGGATGAAGGTGAAAGAAGAGAATCCTAGCAATGGTATTGATTATTACACCAACTAATTTGTGGTAATTATAAATGTGTAGTGTAGTCATGCATTTTACTAATCATCTTGATCCATTTCACAAGTTACCATTAATTTTTAACATTTGAAAAGAACCATGAGATAGTGGGTGGAACTTTACGTTGATGAATACAAATGCACATTTTATATACTAGTTTCGAGATACGATGAAGACATTGCCAAAAAATAGACTTTCATTTTTTGTGTTTGAAAAGTAGTTAAAATATGAAATTATGAAAAAATAGTCTTATATTATTAAGGGTAGGACAACTTAAAAATAAATGTTGCTCATTCTCAATTCAGTGTGAACATGAGATGTGTAAATAATGAAGTTCAACATTCATGAAAAAACGCAAAAGAGTTCAAAGTAATTCCATCAAGTTCCATTTACTTTGTTAATGGGTGAATGCTTCCTCTAAATGCCATGCCAATTCTAATGTCTTGGATTTTGCATTATATATCTTGTAGTCTCAAATTAGTTTAAGATTCTTATGGTTTATGCTACTCTTCCTTTAAAAATCTCCTAATTGGTTTAGGATACTCTTCCTTTAAAAATATCCTGATTGGTTTAGGATACTCCTTCCGTTGATTGTTTTAAGCTACTTTCATCACTGGTCACTAACAATATTTTGGAAATCAAACTTTCCAACATGGTGGTACACCTTGTTTCCTTTAATTGCTCAATTATAAATAAAATAAAAAGTACTTGTAGGATCAAGGAAATCCAACACAACGTATGGAATCTAAATGACATGATCTAATCGATCAGTAATAATGGGGTGAGTGCACAAAGTTGATGGACCTTTTAGATGCAATGGTAGATTCAAGAAACTCATTCAAGTTCTATAAAAGAGAATTGATCCCAAGCAATCTCGAGCCTGCCAAAATTAATCCCAAGCCTACCATGGTGAAGGCCAAATAGGATAGTTAAACAAAACGCGTATGCGTTATGGAGTTCTAAAATGCTTACGCATTTTGTAAAACATGTTTTATGCCCCAAAATGGGTTGTGCCCATCCTTTTCTCCACAATAGCGACATACAACGATTTTGGGAAACCAAAGAGCGTAATGGTGAACGCAATTTGTGTGAGAAGGGCCTCCATCTTCCACCTTGGGCATCGTTCTCCTCCATCTAAGCTATATACATCAAAATCCATCCTTCTAAATAATCTATTTTCACTAATTTGTATGTTGTAAAATAAATTTAATCCATAATTTTATTAATTTGTATGCCCTAAAAAAATTTGAACCATAATTCTAGTTATATGTATGCCCAAAAGAAATTAAAACCCCAATTTAATCATAAAAAATAAATCAATTTCACTAGATGCATATATATCCATGAGCATCCTTATTAATCCAAACCACTATTCACAAATATGCAAAGTTTCTTGTGTATATAGAAAGGTTGCGTACAACATTTAAGTATTATAGAGTATGGAGATTTTTTGGATTTGCACAATTTCAATCCAAGTGTCATGAGGGATGTTGTAGGCCCAAACTTCACAGCAACAAAGAATCACCACGATAGCTAATGCGTTGGAAAGAAACTGATTATTTTCTTGACACTATGATTTCGGTTTGAATGGAATTTGAAATCAATAATTCAAAGTTAGGGTGAAACTTGACATAGTTGAATAAAAGTATTTTTTTACAATTTAGAGGTATGATGGACTACAATTTTTGTTGTTGTTGTTGTAAATAGTGAAACTTTTGCTAACACAATGACAATCTAATAGTTAACTACTTTAAGGAAAAAATTAATTGGCATAAAAAATTACCAACTAAACCATGTAAACTAATGCGTTTTTGGAAGTAGAATATATGGCAATTAAAATTATATTTTTTAATTATAGTTTGACAAGTACATGCTTATATGCTACTTCTTATATGTACATGACTATACAAATTTTTTTAGGTTAGTCTCATTACCCATCACAATAAGTTTGTGTCGAGACATATTACTGATAACTATATAAGAGTTTGCAAATGGAACATTACAACATGGTAGTAGATCTTAAAGAGCTACTTTGTACACATAATAATTTACTTATAATGGAAAGAAATGTTAAATTATTTATTGTGCCTAAGATGCAAGGAAAGAGTGATCATACCCCTAAAGGAATAAACCTTCATGATGGAGGGAAAGTTTGCACCAAGGGAGAATAAATCACTTTTGACCATTTCATTAAAGTTGTTTATAATCTAGAGCTTGGACTTCAAAAGTGTGTACCTTTTTTACATATGTGTGAGTATCAGTGTTTCAAAAATACAAATTTGAATGAAAAAGTGCGAATACTAGTGTTACAAAAGTATGAATAATTATTTATGATAGTGTCGATTTGAATTTAGAAACTGTGAAATTTTATTGTAAAGTTGTGAGTTTTGATTCCACAAATATCAATATCCAATTTATTGAAATGCGTATTTATATTTTGATGTTGTGAGTTTCATATCTAGATGTGGATATATGTAATTCCAATAGTATTGCAAAATATTTTATTTATGTTTGTAAATGCATAGATCACTATAAAACACATTTCTAAGTATATCAATACTAATGAAAATGAAAAAAGAATCATATATCTCGATTGCAATAATGAATTGTACATTTTCATAAATATTTAAAGTGGTATACAAGAAGGATGGATGCCATCGCTACCAATCTGATCACATGATATCTATACATGTACAAGATGAGGACTATGATTTTATTCACCCTACCAACCATGTCACCTTATCTGGAAACATTACAACTAGATTACTATGGAAATGATAACAATCCTCACATTTTGGTGTAGGAGAGAAGATATAAATTAAAATTTAAGAGTTTAACTGAAGTGATAGATAAAAAATCTCAACTACTAATTTATAAGTTCTCCCATGATACAACACATTTCCTACAACAAAATAGGCCATTAGCACAAGAAATTGCACTGAAATTTAGTGAATTTGTTTCCATGAGTTGAACTCAATGGCAGGTGTTAAATCCGACTCCACGCTACATGTTTGAATTGATTTCCTTTTTGTGCTAGGAATAGCACTAGGAATATCACTGTCTTTTTCTCCCTATTTAGTGTTGGGAATAGTGTCGGGAGTAGTGTCGACAATGGAAATTGTGCCAAGTTTTATGACTATATCAATGCCCAGAATGACATCGAGAATTGCGATGCGATTAGAGCCCAAATTGAGTCTAGTTTTAGTTTCCAATTTGCCTTCTAGTATTGCTTCTTATTTGGCATCTAATTTGTATTCTAGTGTTGCTTCCATTTTAACTTCCTGGTTATCGTCGAGTGTTGCTTCTCTTTTAACGTTGAGTGTTACTTCCTTTCATTGTTGGGTTTTTCTTCCTTCTAAATGCCAAATTTTTCTTCCATCATTGCTTCTAATATTGCTTCCATTATTGATTCCTTTTTTGCTTCCATTATTGCTTCCATTATTGCTTCCAAAATTGCTTCCAAACTCGCTTCCAAAATTGCTTCCTAAGTGACATGGGTTTTGCTCCTTAATTGACATCGGATTTTGCTTCTAGAATTGATTCCTTTTTAGCTCCAAGGTTTGCTTCCTTTTAGTGCCAAGGTTTGTTTCCTATTTAACGCCTAGTTCTTCCTCTTTTTTATCTCTAGGATTTGCTTCATTTTAGTGCCAAAGTTTTCTTCCTATTTAGCACCTGGTTTTGCTTCTTTTTTTGCTCCAAGATTTGCTTCCTTTTAGTGTTGGGGTTTGCTTCCTAATTAGCGTCTAGTTTTACTTCTTGTTAAGAAACCAATTTAGCTTCTTATTTAGACACATAAATAACACCAAGTATGGATTCCATTTTCATGTCGAGTTCTGCTTCCATTTTAGAGCCACATTTTTCTTCCCTTGAACACCTCATGTTGCTTCCTTTATAGCTTCCACTTTATTAATTTAAATTTTTTAATTTCAATAAAAATAGTTAAATATATCATGGCTCTTTAATAACATATGTGATTATAGAGAAACAAATCTTGCATTGCAAATATTTTATAGCATAACATTTAGGAATTTTTAGGGAAATAGACAACATCCATACAAACTAACAAAACCATTATACTTATTAAATCTCCATAAAAAAAACATCTACAACTTTTAGTATATATAAATTAACAAGATAACTCTTATAACATCATCATCATCTATAATTAAAACAAGTGAGTCAAATCTACAAATATTAGATAAATATCATGTCAAATAACATATATCTAAAAAAACTAGATATCTCATTTCAAATTTATATCATAACATTTATGAAGATTTAAAACAAACAGATATCACATTTCAAATTTATATCATAACATTTATGAAGAAATTTAATTGAAATTGACAACATCCATCCAAAGTAGAAAAGCCATCATGCATAGTAAGTATCCATCCAAAAAGCATTGACCACTTCCAATATATATAAATTAACAAGATAATACTGATAAGATCATCATCATATATAACTAAAACAAGTGAATGTCAAATATGCCAGTAGATCAATAACATGTCAAAATGATACAAGTCAGTATGATACATGTCAAAATGATACATGTCAAAATGATACATGTCAATATGACATAAGTCAAAGTGATACATATAAAAGACAAAAATGGTATAGGTATCATAATGATATTTGAACATTAATCCATGTTAGAGTCAATATGATCAATGTCAATGGATACCACTAGCAACTGCCTCATCATCATCATCATCGTTGTCATCATCATCATCATTTTCATCATCATGATCATCATAATTCTCATCCTCCTGGGTATGAGCTCCATCTCCATCCGCTTCATCATCAACTCCCATATCTGAACCAAACTCAACATAATTTGGATCATGATCAATATCAATCGGATCTTCTGGCAGACTCGTGTTCTAAAAAAAAAATTTCAAAATGAAAAGTTAGTATTTATTTCATGCAATAATTCATATTTATGTTATATTGATAATATTACAACATACGAAACCGAACCATAATCATATTACATCATATCAAAGTGGACATACCATAATAAAATATGAGATAAGTTACAGCTAAGATGTCATTCCAATTATGTAAAACATGCAACAATTTTAATAAATGTTAGTAAAGATCATAAAAAAAATTGTTATACAAGTTAACTATCATCTGGAAAGTGTATACATAACCTTAAGTCTCAACCCTCTCGTGTCAATATATAAAACTATTTTTATTGTCAAATATACAAATCTACAATAAAATAGAATTGTAAATGCCATAATTCAATTGACTAGATGCCATAATTGACTTGTGTCTTCCAACTATAAACACACAATTGCTAGACTCCCTTACCAAGTGATACTAGTACATTAAAATCTGATATACTTGGGACCATTTTGAGGCATTGGGTCTATATAAGTTTTAACAATTCTAATTTTCCACAAATAATGTTTTAGGTTTTAACAGTTCTTATGTTCTTTGGATGTTATTTATATTTTATCTCAGTTAACCCTAGAACATGGCCAGATTGAGTTCAATTCCATTGATGGAGGTGGTTATAATGGTTATGAATATGATCCCTTCCACACTTTTCTCTTAATGGTGGAGGATCTTGGTGGCTTCTTCGAGAAACACCCTAACGCACGTTACTATTTTGGGAATTTTTTTGGTCCTCCAATTTGAAGGTTGACTCATTCATTTATGGGAGTGATCATATTATCATGGTACCAAGGACTCCTTGCCTTCATGGTTCAATTTCCTAGAAACAACCGTCTTATACCATATCCAGAAGTAGGGTTTTGCTCAGTGAGTGCCAATGTCAATTTTGCACAAGGGGGTAGATTTTTAACTGAAATATCCCAGGTGACTATGAGTAATAATACCACATCCACAATAGAAAAACATAATTGTGGGATATGAGGGAACCCAACTATGCTGCCCAGTTTATAGTTTGTGCCCCTGGAGAAAATTCACAAGTTGTCCCTGAATGGTCCTAGGGGGCTTCTTGCAACTAGCCATAAAACAAAAACCATAACTTAGATCTTGAAACCATTGATTCTGGCGGATTCAAGATGTTGGATTTCACCCAAGGGAACCCCTATACCATGTTTCAATTACCAGGAAATAGTAGTATTATACCATCCCCAAAAATAGTTTTTTCTTAGTAAGGGCCAATGCCAATTTTGCACAAGCGGGTGAATTTTGAATTGAATTCTCTCGGGCAACCATGGATAGCGTGAACTCATCCAAAATGACCAAAAAAATCCGTGGGAGTTGAAAGAACCCAATTATGTTTCCCGGTTTGGATTTCATACCCTCGGAGCAAATTCACAAGTTGTCCCTGAATGACCTTAGGGGGCTATTTCCATCTAGCCATAGAAAAAAAACCGTAACTTGGATAATGAAACCATCGATTCCGACGTATTTAGGAAGTTGGGTTTCATCCAGAGGAATCCTATTCCATGTTTCAATTGCTCGGAACCATGACCATGCCCACAATGGCCAAAAACATATCTCGGAGCTAAAGGGACCTAGTTATGCTACCCGATTCAGATTTCGTGCCCCTCGAGCAAATTCACAAGGTTTTCCTGAATGGCCCCAAGGGGCTACTTGAATATGGCCATAGAAAAAAAAATGTAACTCGAATCATGAAATCCTCAATTTTGATGGATTTAGGATGCCGGGTTTCACCAAAGGGAACCCCTCTACCATGTTTCAATTTCCTGGAAATGATCATACTATACCATCTCCGAAATGACGGTTTTTCTTAGTAAGGGCCAATGTCAATTTTGCATAAGGGGGTCAATTTTGAATTGAAATATCCAAAATGGCCAAAAACATCCATGGAAACTGATAGAACCCATTTATATTTTCCTAGTTTAGATTTCATGTCCCTAGAGAAAATTCACAAGATGTCCCCCCTCACCTACTGGTGTATATAAGGGAGGAGAGCGATCTTGTGTTTATTATCATCATTTTACTCTTCTTTGTACTTGTCTCAGAGATGATAGGGTTCATGAGAAAAAAAATATTAATAATTATGTAAACAACAACAAGGTTATGGAATACATTAAAACATAAATATTAAATATTAAAAATTAGTTAACCGGAGCACTACCACATCAATGTTATGGAATACATTAATGACATAAATATAACATATTAAAAATTAGTTAATAGCGAAATATTAATATAAAATATTAAGAATTAGTTAATAGCGAAAAATTATTTGTCTTAATAATTTACCAACTTAATCCATCATTCAAATTTTTTCGGGGAACATTTTGAGTTTAGTCTCATTACTCATCACGATATTTTGATTTTTGTTTCATATCAATAACTTTACAAGAATTTCAAATCAAGCATTCCATTCCAACATGGTACCAAACTTTGAATTGTTATTACTATATAAACATGATAAAAAATTTGTAGGAAAAAGAAAAGTTAAAGTCTTTATTATTCCAAGATGTGTGCATAGATGTGGGTAGAGGGAGAAAAATCCCCTTTTTATGATGCAAAAAATTTGAAAAAACTTTTGAAGCTAGGGATACTTGATCCCTCTTGACCATTTCATTATATATATATATATATATATATATATATATATATATATATAAGTGGGTTCATAATTACACCTATAAGGAGAAAATGACAGGTAGTATGTTTTCTAACTCGTAAAGCTGATTGGTTAGTACTTTTTATTTATTTATAACAAGAATTATTTAAGTTTGTATTAAAATATGTTGTAACTGAGATGAACAATGTGTAAATAGAAAATGAAAGCATACATAGTTCCAAAAAAGATATGCACCATGATAACATGGAATTGCAACCTATAATATTTTGTTGTACTCCTTACAAAACTTGATATATGACTACTAGTTGTGTAAATTAAAAAAAAACACTTAGGACCAAAACATATTTGGAATATATTGACAATTACATGATTATAAGCATGCATACTTTTTCATTTCATCATCCTGGGCATGATTGGAAGGGTGTGATTATTGCATGTCTACCTCCATGCCCTCTTGCAATTGATAAATTGTTTCTCCTTCTTTGAGTTCAATAAGAAGAGAACTGTTAGTTTTTCAGAATTTACTTCAATCTGATCTAGGATCGTGAGAGAACAACATGTACAACATATCTACAACATATCAATCATGGACACAATAATGCAAGCACACAAGAGATAATATACACATAGAGTTTCACTGGGGAAAACCATAAAGGTGAAAAAAACCACAACTTCCTCAGAGATAGATAGAGCAATGACACAACCCAAGCATAAGAGATAGTCTTCTCCTAGCAGCAGCTTCTCCTCCTCCACAAGTGTGCCACTCTCCAATGAGAGTATGAGTGAGAAAGTGAATGATGAAATAGAGTGCCTCCCACACTCTATTTAGACATGACTTGAGTTGCCTAATAACCTTTACTAGGTCGGCCTTAACTTAACCACATAACATAATGATGACAGGGCCAACCCCCAATAGGGTGGTCTAATAACCCTTTGACCCACATGAATTATACAGGGCCGACCCCACCAAGGTGGTCTAATAACCCATCAAGTATAAGTTACGACACTTACAATATAAATGACGACACTTCCGTATAGAGGAATAATAACATCTCTATAGGAATACAAACAGTTCCGTATAGAGGAATAATAACATATGTATAGGAATACAAACACTTCCGTATAGAGGAATAATAACATCTCTATAGGAATACAATATACATATATGAAATACATTCCGAAGTTACAAATACATCAAAACTCCCTCTTAACTAGGAAGGTATTTCTTGACACAGGTCTTCTAGCACAAGTCTTCTTCCTTGGATCATCGTCACTGGATCATCGACATTGAATCATCGTCATCGTCACTGCTGCTGCTATCTCAATCAATCTCCGATCTACTCATAATAGGAAGTTCTATAGATCCAGTCCTTTTTCATACTGGATGTAGGCCCACCAACTGTAGGTCTTCATCATCATTGGCCATACTATGGAATCCTCAGGACTGATTATGTGCGTCAACAAAACCTCGAAAGAGCATCCCAGGCATTTTACGAGCACACAGCTCAACCTATCGGATCTCCCAGGATCTTTTACATGTGACTGTCACAAGACCTTAAAAGAGTGTCTTGCCAAGCAAGATATCTAAAGAGCATCTGAGGCCTTTTTCATCCTGTCCAGATCTCTAGGACTTATTACATGTGACCCCTACCACAAAACCTTAAAAGAGTGTCTTGCCAAGCAAGATCTCTAAAGAGCATTTGAGGCCTTTTTCATCCTGTCGAGATCTCCAGGACTTATTACATGTGGTCCCCACAAAACCTTAAAAGAGTGTCTTGCCAAGCAAGATCTCTAAAGAGCATCTGAGGCCTTTTTCATCCTGTCCAGATCTCCAGGACTTACTACATGTGGTCTGGAAAAACCTTAAAAGAGTGTCTTGCCAAGCAAGATCTATAAAGAGCATCTGAGGCCTTTTTCATCTTGTCGAGATCTCCGGGACTTATTACATGCTACCCTTGCACAACCTGTCCACAACCACAGAGTATCAACCCGATACTCACCATACATCATCTTGATGTACATGATCATCCTGATCCTCATCATTGCATCATCCTGATGCATGTCATCTGGAGCAACATCCCGAAGCTCGTCATCTATGATCATCCTGATCATACAATGCATCCACCTGATGCAAAACAAGTATCTACCTGATACATATCATCATACATGATCCACCTGATCATACAATGTATCCACCTGATACACACACAGATACATGATCCACCTGATATATATCAACATACATGATCTACCTGATCATACAATCGTATCCACCTGATACATACACAGATACATGGTCCAAGCATCCAACATGATGCATATACATATACATGATCCAACTGATCATAATAAGCATCCAACATGATGCATATACATATACATGATCCAACTGATCATAACAAGCATCCAACATGATGCATATACATAGCAGTAACTGGAGCATCGTCCTGATGCTCGTCGTCCAGCGCTTACATCCACAGCCATGGGAAGGATCCTCCTCTCACCATGCTTGGAATGGCTCCTGCAAATGTGTCCATAAATTCTTCCTCGAAGTGTCGTCAATCTGAAGAACACCAAGCCTCTCTCTGAAGTACTCGAACTTCACTCTGGCTAGTGGTTTTGTCAACACATCCGCAACTTGCTCATCCGTCGCAACATACAGGAGCTTCACTGCTCCTCTCTGCACCATATCCCTGATATAGTGATATTTCATCTCGATGTGCTTCGACCTGTCGTGGAACACGGGGTTCTCAGACAGCTTCACACAACTCTGGTTGTCACAAAAGATACCAGTAGCCTCCAACGGGAGATCAAATAGCTCAGACAGTAGCTTTCGGAGCCATACTGCCTCACAACTAGCCGAACGAGCTGCAACATACTCTGCTTCGGCTGTACTCAGTGCTACACAGGATTGCTTCCTGCTAAACCAAGAGATCACACCTGATCCCATACTGAAGCAACACCCAGAATGTGCTCTTCCTATCTGCAACAGTGCCTGCCCAATCTGAATCAACATAACCCTGCAGGTTAAATTTTTGATTCGCATCATACTTGAGCCCATAATCAATTGTACCCTTTAGGTACCTCAGAATATGCTTTACAGCAACCAGGTGAACACCTATGGGATCCGTCAGGAATTGGCTCAATGTGTTCACCGCAAAGCAAATATCTGGTCTCGTGTTCGTCAGGTACATCAAGGACCCAATCATCTGACGATACACAGTGACATCAACTGGATCAGATGAAGAATCACACAGAAGCTTCAGGTTCGATGCCATAGGTGTGGCCATGGCCTTGCAGTCCATCATCCCGAACCTCTTCATGATCTCTACTGCATACTTCCCTTGTCCAAGGAAGATTCCATCTGCACTCTGCCACATCTCCATGCCTAGAAAATAGTGCATCATCCCCAAGTTCTTCATCTCGAACTTGGCAGCAAGCTTCCTCTTCCTATCGACAATCAATCTATCCTCACCTGTTACAAACAGGTCATCCACATAAAATAGTAGTATCACTGGATTGCCTTCCTCAACCTTGTATTAAAGGTTGGAATCTGCTTTACTCTCGGTAAAGCCCATACTAGATAGGAAGCCATCTATCCTGCCATACCAGGCCTTGGGTGACTGTTTCAAACCACACAGGGCTTTCTTCAGTTTGCACACATGTGACTCTCGGTCATGTGTCTCAAACCCGAGTGGCTGCTCCACATACACTTCCTCTTCAACTGCACCATTCAAGAAAGCTGTTTTGACATCCATTTGGTGTACCTTCCATTTCATCACGGTAGCCAGAGCAACTACTGATCTAATAGAAGTGTATTTGGCTACAGGTGCAAAATTCTCTTCAAAGTCAATTCCTCTTTCTGGGAGTAGCCACGAGTTACAACCTTGCTTTGTATTTCTCGATGCTACCATCTGCAGCATGCTTGATCTTATAGATCCACTTGGAAGTCACAACAAACTTCCCATCAGGTCTTGGGACCACATCCGAAACATGATCGATTGGTACTTCTCGACCATGGAATCCTTTTACTGTATCCCGTATCCTTGGAACTTCGGATTCTTCAATATCTTCAATAGATAGTTTGAGCTTCATTGCTGGAACAAATGTTGTAGTTCTTCTTTTGTAGGTGATGGTATACGATCTTTCCTACAAAACAAGTTAAATTGCATGATTAGAAAACATCTCATAGTTTTCAGAACAAATTCTTACACATAAAGAAATATGCCATACATTCATGCAATTATTTTAGCCAATGCTTCAATACAACATTTATCCATATCCCGTAAATTTCTAGATGCCTTCCAATCTCTACTAGAACATTGTTAAGAGTGTGCACAACTCCCAACATGTCAGCAAAGAGGTTTCATTCTAGATAAGTAGCAATGGAATGTTGTACAGTGCCATAGGCCACTTACCCATCACATGCATATTAGTAGTATATTGTTCATTAATGTAATTATTCTAATATGCATAATATACATCCTAAGTTCAGGAACATAAGCATATACATCATTGAGCAATATTATTTAAACAAACAAGTATGCAAGAAATGACAATTCAAATACTTATCTTTGTTTGGTTGTAGGGTGGACTCCCTCTCAATATTTGCTTCCTTGCAGGAACTACTGGAGTGTGCTCCCTCTTGATCTTTGCTTCCTGTATTACCTGTCCTTGAACTTATATCCATCCTCGATCACTTATGCATACTTACTAGTATCATCATTGCGTTATCCTTGAGGTCTCATACACAATCATACATTCATTAGTATAATATCAATACTATAAAACATTATGATTCTAAGTAATCTTAAACATGTATGGTCAAGATTTCACAAGCACTAGTATTCAAGGTTTCAGGGAGTACTTCCTTTACTCATGCAAATTCTTATTTGACCATAGGACTCTTCTGGTTAGTCATATTATCGATTAAACATAATATACCTAAACTCGTGATTACTCAAACCTATAGCTTCATGAATAATCATTATCAATCATACCAAGTATACTTATATAAGAGATCCCATCACAAGGTAGGATTCTAACTTGATATAGGAAAAACATACCTAGATTAATGTGTTAGTTCGTTATGTCTAACATACCCACATGATGTCTTCTTGTTTTATTCAATAACTTGTGCTAGTAACCTGCATATATCATAGGTTAAGCATTGTAGAACCAAATTATACATACCTTGTAAGTAGAGCTTCTATGTGATCCATGACAATGGATGAATCTTTGTCTTCATGTCACCATGGTCATATGTTCTTGAACTAGAACATGATTTGTCTTTCTTGATGTACCTTTCATGTTAGCGAACAACATCAACCTCATACAACACCACAATGCATTAGTACAATCATAAGTGTCAAAACCCTAATGAATGAATATCTTCTATCATGCATTCATATTTTTATTAAGGTGATACAGCAAGTCTAAAATTAATCAAGATTGTACTAATCTTAATGAAGACAAACATATCATAAACTTAATCATGAACAGATTTCGAAACATACCCGTAAGTCATACCTGTCAAGTTTGCTTGTAGTCTTCTTATGTAAGGCCTTAGCCTCATCTCCCTCTGAAACTGGAACTTCTTCACTTATGCATGTGACCAATCCATTCTCTTCTAGGATTAACCCAATCCACTTGATTTGCAGAAATTGGATCTCGAGCTCGATTAGGGTTTGTGAGGGAAACCCTAAAAATTCAAACTTTGAATTTCAAGCTTCTGAAAGGATAGAAAGATGCGCCTTGATGAGCTGATCAACCTGGTATACTCAGAATTTGAAAACTGCAAAGTTTCACCTTTCAAATTTGCTTTTCAATCTTCCGGATTCACTTGGGAGGACCCTGAATTAGGGTTTGAATTTCCTGGAGCTTTACCCAACCAAATAGTTTGATCCAAAGCTCTAAAATTCGATTTTTCCAAGGAGCTTCCAGCTATGGCCATAGATTTCAAAAAATTCCATTTTTGTAGAAGCCCTAATTTTTCACTTTTCCGATGAGAGTCCCGAACTAGGGTTTGATCAAGCTCGGCCTTCTACCCAACCAAAAAATTTGATCTTGGTCTCTAAATTTAGATTTTGATGAGTATCATTCAGCCGTGGTCTCCGATTACAAAAATACAACTTTCTTTGAAACCCTAATTGCTGGAGCCATGAATGAAGGTGCTCAAAATCCAATTATGTTTTGACATAAATATGCACTTGATTGTTTTTGGTTAACTCCGAAATTAGGAATCCACATGGTCTAAAAATTCTACCTTTGGTATCATGACCTGTCATCTTTCTAACCCCACAGGTCTGACCTCGATTGGATTCTCTGAGAGAGAGTTATGCCAAGTGTCGCAACATGACCTGTTTATGGGATAAAACAGGAGAGCGAACTTGTACGGTGTTCCATGTGTCACTGGTTCAACTTAGGCCTCTGAAAAACGTACCGGAGAAACTACAGTCCGTTCCCTAGCTGTCACTTTTTACGAAATTTCATTTGGAGCTTCCTATCCCAAGTTGTGAGATTTTTTCCTAGGTCACCTGTTTATGACTCAGATCTAGAAGAGGCAGAAACCCTAGATTGTACAGATCATAAAACAAAAAGTACAACGAATTAGAAGTTGTGCTTTGGAAACAAGGTACATGGAGATCTTATCTTCGACCTGTAAGAGTTTCAGATCCTGAAACCTCGCCGAATGGATTTATAGCGAAAGTGCTACGATGACTGGTTTTTTTTCTATATCAAGCCCTAGCTTCGCAAGTACAACAAGTGTCATAAATGCCATACCATGCCTTCTTTCAGGTTAGCTCTGATACCATGTTAGTTTTTCAGAATTTACTTCAATATGATATAGGATCTTAACTGATAGAACAACATGTAGAACATATCTATAGCATATCAATCATGGACATAATAATGCAAGCACACAAGAGACAGTAGACACACAGAGTTTCACTGGGGAAAACCATAAAGGTGAAAAACCCCACAACTTCCTCAGAGATAGATAGAGCAATGATGCAACCCAATCATAAGAGATAGTATTCTCCTAGCAGCAGCTTCTCCTCCTCCACAAGTGCACCACTCTCCAATGAGAGTATGAGTGAGAAAGTGAATGATTGAATAGAGTGCCTCCCACACTCTATTTATACATGACTTGACTTGCCTAATAACCTTTACTAGGTCGGCCTTAACTTAACCACATAACATAATGCTGACAGGGCCGACCCCTAATAGGGTGGTCTAATAACCCTTTGACCCACATGACTTATACAGGGCCGACCCCACCAAGGTGGTCTAATAACCCATCAAGTATAAGTTACGACAGTTACAATATAAATGACGACACTTCCGTATAGAGGAATAATAACATCTCTATAGGAATACAAACACTTCCGTATAGAGGAATAATAACATCTCTATAGGAATACAATATACAAATATGAAATACATTCTGAAGTTACAAATACATCAACAAGAACCCACATAGATGCTCATATTTGAGGTTGAAGATGATGAAACTTTGTTGAGTAATATGACCATTGTCTTAAGCTCATCAGAGTCATCCTCTAAAAATTGAATTTTCCTTTTCTATTTTACCAATATATTCATGATAATTGCATTTCAAGAGACCCATTGATATTCTAATTCATGTGTTTTAGTGGAGAATGAGACCCGCTGTCAACATTGCATGAGACCAATTCCCCACAACATTAGTTGAAACCCAAGATATTTGCACCCACAAACCCCTAACCCCAAGGGAAAGCCACAGACTGATAATGGATAGATCCATCATCAATATTCTGGGTACTTATTACAGAACATTGAGATGGATGAAATATTGTATATATATTTTCCCAAATAAAAATCCCAATGAAGAACTTACTCCAGGAAGTGCAAGCAGTACCAGGGCGAGGCCTATTCCCATTGGCCTTTTTAGGTAAAGCCTAGCAAACTCACCATGACAAATATTAGAAGTTTTTGAGACAACTAACTCATGCCCACAATCAATTCTACTAAAACCGAGGAGAAATATGACTGCTGATGCTAAATATAAGCAAAGTGTGCAAACCAGGCTTACCATCAAGTGTCAATTTGTTGAATAAGAACTAAGATGGGAGATGTATGCCACTTTCAATATCCTATACTCATCTTCGCGACTGAAATCCATGAATTCAAATTTCCGGAGGTTTTGATAATGGAGGATGTGGGAAGACGGGTTGATGCTTAATGAATTGTCCCTTCCCCCCTTGAACGAGTTAATGGATAGACTAGATGTGGATTGTTCATACTTTCATTTTGTGCTTGTTTAATGGGTTGCAAATAATTATGTAGAATTGAACATATAATTATGTAGAATAATTCCAATAGCATATTTATTTTACATAATTTAGCAAATAATTGAATAAACAATGCTATAAATAATTTAGTCAAACTTAAGATCACATATCAACATCAACCTTAAAATAGTAAAGAAATCCATAATTTTAAATTATGAAGTGTTGAGCATGCTTATAAACAAAATCTCCTAACAACTATCAACGGGTTTTCATTTTATTTATTAATACAATCCCATCTGCATTAAATCTATTTTGACAAGTTATGGTCATCATTAGCTTGAAAGGAGTAAATTTATGATTACATAGAATATAATATATGAAACTTAATGCAGTAAAGTAACGAGCTTAACTTAATAGCCAACAACCAGGTTATGGAATACATTAATGACATAAATATAAAATATTAAAGATTAACTTAACAACAACGAACGAGGTTATGGAATACATTAATGACAAAAATATAAAATATTAAAGTTTAACTTAACACCCAACATCAGGTTATGGAATAAATTAATGACAGAAATATAAAAATTAAGAATTAGTTAAACAGCAAGGTTATGGAATACATTAATAACATATAATACATTAATACCAGAAATACTAAATATTAAAAAATAGTTAACCACAACAAAGTTATTGAAATGGAATACATTAATGACATAAATATTAAATATTAAAATTAATTAATAACCAAATATTAATATAAAATATTAAGAATCACTTAATAGCCAGCATAAATTATAAACCAGTAGCAAGGTTATGGAATATATTAATGACTTAAATTAAAACACTAAATCACTTAGTGCAAGATGGTCATCTTCTTATAATTGAACATATAATTATGTAGAATGATTCCAATAGCATATTTATTTTACATAATTTAGTAAATAGTTGAATAAACAATGCTATAAATAATTTAGTCAAACCTAAATTCACATATCAACATTAACCGTAAAATAGTAAAGAAATCCATAATTTTAAATTATGAAGTGTTGAGCATGCTTATAAACAAAATCTCCTAACAACTAATCAACCGATTTTTATTTTATTTATTAATACAATCCCATCTGCATTAAATCTATTTTGACAAGTTATGCTCATCATTAGTATGAAAGGAGTAAAGTTACAAATCTATTTTGACAAGTTATGCTCATCATTAGTACGAAAGGAGTAAAGTTATAAATCTATTTTGACAAGTTATGTTCATCATTAGTGTGAAAGGAGTAAAGTTATGATTAACTAAAAAACCATATATGAAATTTAATGCAGTAAAGTGACTAGCTTAACTTAACAGCTAGCAGAGGTTATGGAATACATTAACTTATCAGGTTATGGAACACATTAATGAGAAAAAAATATATTAAGAATTATGTAAACAACAGCAAGGTTATGGAATACATTAATAACATAAATATTAAATATTAAAAAATAGTTAACCGGAGCACTACCACATCAATGTTATGGAATACATTAATGACATAAATATAAAATATTAAAAATTAGCTAATAGCCAAATATTAATATAAACTATTAAGAATTAGTTATGGAATATAAATTGTAAACCAGTACCAAGGTTATGGAATACATTAATGACTTAAATTAAAACACTAAATCAGTTAATATCCCACCACTAGGTTAATGTATTTATGGAATACATTAATGATGACATAAATATAAAATATTAAAAATTAGTTGAGAGGTGTCAGCTTCATGGAGTGCAATCTCTTTATAAGAATAGGAATAGGTAGGCAAGATCCAGTGTTGTTGTGAAAAATAGCTGCTGAGCATATTAGCAGGCTTAGTATATCAGTATATTGGTGAAGGGGAATCGTGACTGCTGGAGTGTAGATTCAATCGTTTCGTTTGCATTTTTGATAAGGATGAAACGTTTTTCCTTCCTACTGGCCGTGATTTTCACAGGCTCTTTTATGTTTCTCTGCGTAAGTTCAATAGGAGATTCCAGTCTCATATATAATGTTCAGCAGTATGGTGCAAAAGCTGATGGCATCACAGACAACAGCAAGGTGAGATAGAGATAAACTTGAATAATTAATAAATTTGTAGAGACATAGATTATCACAAATAAATTTGTCTGTTTTTGGTTATATGTAGGCTTTTATTGCTGCCTGGAATGCAGCCTGTTCTTCTAATCGATCATCTACTGTGTATATACCAAAAGGAAAATTCCTGGTTGGTCCAGTTTCCTTTGCAGGACCATGCAAGAATGCTAATATTATGGTGCAGGTAAGGTGCTAATATTCATTCCGTGGTAGTGGTAGTGATTTATTTATTTCCTTCTTTGCAGCAATAAGATTCATGCAACATGTCTGTCTTACTGCAGGTAACTGGGGATCTCATTGCACCAACCCACAATAGTTTATGGAACGGAGGAAATAATTTGTACTGGTTGCAATTCTATAATGTGAATGGTCTAACGGTGAATGGCGGGGGGAGTTTGGATGGCCAGGGAGCCTCCTGGTGGAACAACGTTTGTCAAAAAAATCAGCAAGTAAGAATAAACTAGTTATCAGTTGTACTATGTAATTATCTTTTAGTGATTTGGATAGCATATACTTACACTGACTCGAATAAATTGTCTGCTTTGCTGTGCAGTGCAAACCCGGGCCTACGGTATTGTCTCTAGCCATTTATTTTCACATATGAATTGGAGTGTTTCATAGTTGCAGGGAGTTGATAATTTCACATTGTGATGGGCAGTCTTTACAATTGATGGGCGCTACGAATAGCGTGGTGAGAGACATTACTTCCATCAACAGCAAGCAGTTCCATGTATCCATTGGTGCGTCTAACAACGTCCTGGCAGAGGGATTGACAATCCGTGCTCCAGCTGACAGCCCCAACACCGATGGAATTCACATATCTTCTTCCAATGTCCATCTTCGAAATATCAACATAGGAACAGGTGGATCATATTTCCCCTCAACATTTTACAAATATTGTTGGAGTGACTAATTTATTAAAGATAAATCTTTAACTTTGCGTGCGTGTACTACTGCAGGAGATGATTGTATTGGTATTTTGGAAGGAACTTCCAACCTTGCCATTGAACAAGTTACTTGCGGACCAGGCCATGGAATCAGGTGAAATAGTTTGATAATTAATTTCAATTGGACTGGGAATATGAGCATTCAATGCACTGCGCTGACAACCGATTTGGGTTATTATTATGCAGTGTGGGGAGCCTTGGGAAATATCCTGATCGTAATGGAGTCACCAACGTCACTGTAAATGGAGTTTCTTTCAACGGCACTGACAATGGAGTTAGAATCAAAACATGGCAAGGAGGAAAGGGCTTCGCCAAGGGCTTAACATTTGAGAACCTACGGATGAACAACGTGGGGAATCCAATCCTCATTGACCAATACTATTGCCCACATTGTACTGCCCAGGTGCTCATCATTTTACACCTATCTGAACAGCTTCAACACCTATACTCTTTTTCGACATAGGACAGTTTCGAAGCTTGTTTTTAAGTTCTGTGACATATGGCCACTGAAGTTTGACTATTATAACTTACTTTGACTTTGTTGTTAATATTGGCTTGGCCCGTGCAGGAGTCTAATATGAATGTGCAGATCAGTAACGTGGTATACAAAAACATAGTTGGAACCTCAGCAACAAAGGAAGTTATTAATTTGGCTTGCAGTAAAAGCTTCCCCTGCCAAGATATCCAATTGCAAAATGTCAGTCTGAGTTATGGAAATAATGAAGCTCAATCTCTCTGTAAAAATGCCAAAGGACTTGGAATTAGTTCTGTCAAACCCCCTTTGGTTTGTTAATGCTGGATATTAGTTATTAGTTATGCCAAACCTTTTTCTTAAAGTTCCATTGGCTTTTAAAAGGTTTGATGCTTCCTCTACCAACTTCAATATGTTGGATTTTGCATTATTGTAATATGAATTTGACTTATGAAAAAGTGAAACTCTACCAACTTTAATAGGTTGGATTTTGCAGTATTATAATATGAATTTGAGTTATGAAAAAAATGAAATTCAATCTTAAGCAGCTTTTGAGTTTGTTAAAGGTGAATGTTTTTCCTAAATGCTAACTTATTATCAAATGTTAAATAGAATAGAAATATAATAAGAACTCTGCTAAAAAAACATTATATTGCAAGTAGAGTCCATTTTAAAAGTTAAAAGTCTAATATAGAGATTAAGAAATGTTTAAGAATCCTAAAGTTTGATAACTATATTTAGTAAAACCATGTTTGTATATGTATAAATGCTTTTTTATTGATGTTTAATAAGCTATAAACCCTTCACATTCACTTGGAATAAATAAGATATTTTTAACATTGTCATTTTAATGTTTTTAAAGTATATCACAATCAAAATAAACAACACATATTTTTGTATTAGAATATAGAATTTTAAGAATAAATAATGGTTTTGTATAATTGGTTATTTGGAATAGTACATTTTTAATAAAAAAATATCAATTTTTTCTTTTTATAGATGCCATATCTAACCTTGTCACTTTAAGATTGGTCATATTAATAATATAATGTCTATTATTGAGATATATAATTTTAAACATAACAAACAATTTTATAAAAATTGTCATTTGAACTTATACCATTTTAATAAGAAATATTAAAATAAATATTTGTAAGAAACAAATCAATGGACACAGACATAATCTCAAAGAAATGCAAATGCACAACAAATTCAATGACTTTTCCACTGTGTTTTTTTGTGCCTTTGGAATCTGTATCCAAGTGGCCTTTGTTTTGTGACATGAATTTCCAATGGAAAGATGATCCCATTTCCCTTCCTTGCACTCTAAGGGTAGTAACAAAAGACCATATCGCAGCAGCAATCACAGGTCTCGTAATAGCAAAAGAAACAAAATGAGGTGAATACACTGCAATATTTAATCCATTTTCCACATCACACATCAAATCTACATAACCAGAATCATCATACGAAAATGAATTAATTAAAGGGAAATCTGATCTTGGTGCCTATGAATATGTTCGTAGTAGGAAATTTCTCCTCCTTGTGCCTCTGAATATGTCCGTAGTAGGAAATTTCTCCTTCTGGAGCATACAAACAATCTTTCTCCTCCTTTTGAATATGTTCGAAGGGGTTGGAGCTTACATCTTCACCCTAAATTATAATCAATGAAGACTAGACCGCAATGCAATAAGCAAAACAATAATTCATAATCACTAAACATAATGATTGGAAAAAAATAGCATTCTGTAGCGTAAATCTCAATGACTGAAATAAATGTAGAGTAGTCTACATGTAGTCAAATAATTCGAAAGAAATATGATAACACATACAATTTAATGTAGTTGACTGATCTAAAGGAACGTCAAGGTGACTGGGTTAGGCATACTAACCTGAATTTGTACAAGTAGAAATATGAAATGCTTCGAGAATGGATGAAGTTAGGGTCGAGACTGATAATATTTATAGCAACAGCAATGGGCAGGGTAGGGAAATTTCCTGGGTCTGTGTAGATTCGTGTGGATGGATAGAACTGCAACTTTTCTATTTCAGTTATCCAATTATGGAAGGTATTTACAAATGTAATTGGAAGGGAATCAACAAAAAGATGGAAGACCAAAGGAAATCAACGAAAAGATGGAAACCGTGTCCACCTTTTCTCTTTAGCTTCTAAAAAGTTTCCGTGCATGAGTGTTAGGAAACTATTTTTTTGTCAAATTATTTAATCTTCATTTCCATGGTATGGGTCCAATCAAGTTTGGAAAAAATCCTCTACAAATTAAAATAAATAAATAAAAACCGAAACTTTAGTTGCATTTTAGACATTTTTGAAAAATTAAATGTACTGGCATGAAAATAATGAAAAAAAATGAAAACAATAGTATATGTCTACATCAAGGACTAATAAGGAAGAAGAAAAGATGATTAAACAAATTAGTTAGATAAAAAGATGTTTTTATTAAAGTGATATGAGAGCGATAACCTACAATTACGGATTCAAAAGGTGAAAATAAATGAAATGAAATGAAATAAATGCCCAGGAGAATAGAATGATACAAAAAGGGGGATGAAGGTGAAAGAAGAGGATCCTAGCAATGGTATTGATTATTACACCAACTAATTTGTAGTAATTATAAATGTCTATTGTAGTCATGCATTTTACTAATCATCTTGATCCATTTCACAAGTTACCATTAATTTTTAACATTTGGCAAGAACCGTGAGATAGTTCAAATATTGGGCTGAACTTTTCGTTGATGAATACAAATGCACATTTTATATACTAGTTTCGTTTCACAAGTTACCATTAATTTTTAACATTTGGCAAGAACATCAAATATTGGGTGGAACTTTATGTTGATGAATACAAATGCACATTTTATATACTAGTTTCTAGATACGTTGAAGACATTGCAAAAAAGTAGACTTTCATTTTTGTGTTTGAAAAGTAGTTAAGTTATGAAATTATGAAAAAATAGTCTTATATTATTAAGGGTACGACAACTTACAAATAAATGTTACCCATCCTCAATTCAGCGTGAACATGAGATATGGAAATAATGAAGTTCAATATTCATGAAAAAACGCAAAATAGTTCAAAGTAATTCTATCAAGTTCCATTTACTTTGTTAAAGAGTGAATGCTTTCTCTAAATGGAAACTCTAATGTGTTGGATTTTGCATTATCTATCTTGTAGTCTCAAATTAGTTTAAGATTCTTATGGTTTATGCTACTCTTCCTTTAAAAATATCCTCAATGGTTTAGGCTACTCTTCCTTTAAAAATCTCCTCATTGATTTAGGCTACTCCTTCCGTTGATTGGTTTAAGCTACTTTCATCACTAGTCACTAACAATATTTTGGAAATCAAACTTTCCAACATGGTTGTTATAGGTCAAATCTGCACTTCTCCGTCCGTGATCACATTGCTTTGTCGATCGCACAAAAGGACACCATGGATTGAAGAGCTAGGTTGACCTAGATGACTTACTGCTGGAACTACATTCTTCAGTTGAAAATATTACTTTGTCTACTGATTTCATGACATGTGTGCTACTCTTTGCATAGTAAACCAACGTTCTTCACCAATATGTGCGCTGCTTTGCTCAAGGACAACCATCGCACACCTTAAAAAATGTTGCAAACGCTTGTTGTAAAGCACAAAAGTTGCATACTCTGCACTACTCTCGTTGTATGAAACCTATGAACATCTTAAGATGAAAGCAAAAATATATTAAGATTACGAATTGGGATTAGTTGAAGTTGGTTCTGCAACTTCCCCAACCTCCCAATTCAACCACCTCTCGATTACAACTGCCTACCTTGTCCCATAAATACAAGGAGGATCCATGAGAGAGGGACCTAGAAGGAATGCTTTAACTGCTGTTACGCTGGAGGAATTCCCAAGTCATTGTGAAGAGCAGGAGCCCAGGACTCGGTTGCAGAACCATCTTGACCGATCAGGTATATTTGTACTCATTCATGTTTCTTTGACAATAAAAAGGTGGAAATACCCTTCCTGTCCCAAATCAAATGTCTATTGGATTGTATGTTCATTTGGTTTAATATCTGATTGTAGTTGATGTTTAATTGTTTTCAATTTCATCATATTTATTGCAGTCAAGATACGCCGAGGAAGGTTTCCTTTGTGTTGCAGGTCCATCATAGCGGAAGACCAAGCGAAAGCTAGGACCAGCCGTTGATAAAAGGTACATCTTTCGATATCTTGATCTCTTTCCATTTGTAGTAACTAAATGCAATGCAATGACTGTATTTACCCGTCACGCCACCCAAGTTGGTAGTGTCTTCTCCTCACTATAAGGTATTTTTCCTGCACAACAGATTGGCGACTCCACTGGGGAGTAACTGGTTGTTTTTCTGCTCTAGGAGACCTTGCTAGGTTTTTCTTCAGTCTATTTGTTATGTGAGAGGTCTTCTAGGTCATTGTTTCCCGTTCTTATTGTCTATACTCATCTCAGTCCACTACTGCAAATCTTTTTTGTTTGCTTCTGAGCCTTGTGTGCTGGTTTACCCTACTTATAGTAGCGCATTTTACTTGGTGAACACTGCTTTTTACACTACACAACAACGCATCTTTCCTAGTGTGCGTTGGTTTCTGTACTACACAGTAGTGCATTTTCCTGTAACTTTCAGTTCTCCATTAGGGTTTGATTTCCAGTGGTTTGGTTTCACTTCTAGCCTTTTGCTTTGCTTCCCTGACTGGCCCCTGAGACTTGTATGTCTCTTTTGAGTCTTGTTTGCCTCTCTGAAGTCCTTTAGTTTTCCTTGGCTTGCTTGAGTACTTGTTTAAGGTGTCTTTACTGTTTTTAACCCTTTTGAAATTTCTCCTCCTGGTGCCTCTGAATATGTTCGTAGTAGGAAATTTCTCCTTCAGGTGCATACAAACAATCTTTCTCCTCCTCGTGCCTCTGAATATGTTCATAATAGGAATTTTCCTAAGGGGTTGGAGCATACATCTTCACCCTAAATTATAATCAATGAAGACTAGACCCCAATGCAATAAGCAAAACAATTATTTAGAATCACTAAATATAATGATTGGATAAAAATAGCATTCTACACCGTAAATCTCAATGGCTGAAATAATGTAGAGTAGTCTACATGTAGTCAAATAATTCGAAAGAAATATGATAACACATACAATTTAATGTAGTTGACTGATCTCAAGGAATGTCAAGGTGACTGGGTTAGGCATACTAACCTGAATTTGTACAAGTAGAAATATGAAATGCTTTGAGAATGGATGAAGTTAGGGTCGAGACTTATAATTATTATAGCAACAACAATGGGCACGGTAGGGAAGCTTCGTGGTTCTCTGTAGATTCCTGTGGATGGACAGACCTACAAATTTTCTGTTTCAGTTATCCAATTACGGAAAGGTATATACAAATGTAATTGGAAGGGAATTAACAAAAAGATGGGAGACAGAAGAAAATCAACAAAAAGATGGAAACCTTGTCCATCTTTTCTCTTTAGCTTCTAGAAAGTTTATGTGCATGAGTGTTAGGAACTATTTTTTATTTTTCTATCAATTTATTTAATCTTCATTTCCATGGTATGGGACCAATCAAGTTTGAAAAAAAATCCTCTACAAATTAAAATAAATAAATAAAAACCAAAACTTTAGTTG
Organism: Larix kaempferi; assembly: GCA_027924585.1. Classification (NCBI taxonomy): domain Eukaryota; kingdom Viridiplantae; phylum Streptophyta; class Pinopsida; order Pinales; family Pinaceae; genus Larix; species Larix kaempferi. The sequence continues at coordinate 2,632,087 of BSBM01000397.1, read as the reverse complement.
CATTTTAGACATTTTGAAAAATTAAATGTACTAGCATGAAAATAATGAAAAAAAACAAAAACAATAGTCTATGCCTGCAACAAAGACTAATAAGGAAGAAGAAAAACTAATTAAACAAATTAGTTAGATAAAAGGATGTTTTTATTAAAGTGATATGACCACGATAACCTACAATAACTGGTTCAAAAGGTGAAAATAAATGAAATAAATGCCAAGGAGAATAGAATGATACAAAAAGGGGATGAAGGTGAAAGAAGAGAATCCTAGCAATGGTATTGATTATTACACCAACTAATTTGTGGTAATTATAAATGTGTAGTGTAGTCATGCATTTTACTAATCATCTTGATCCATTTCACAAGTTACCATTAATTTTTAACATTTGAAAAGAACCATGAGATAGTGGGTGGAACTTTACGTTGATGAATACAAATGCACATTTTATATACTAGTTTCGAGATACGATGAAGACATTGCCAAAAAATAGACTTTCATTTTTTGTGTTTGAAAAGTAGTTAAAATATGAAATTATGAAAAAATAGTCTTATATTATTAAGGGTAGGACAACTTAAAAATAAATGTTGCTCATTCTCAATTCAGTGTGAACATGAGATGTGTAAATAATGAAGTTCAACATTCATGAAAAAACGCAAAAGAGTTCAAAGTAATTCCATCAAGTTCCATTTACTTTGTTAATGGGTGAATGCTTCCTCTAAATGCCATGCCAATTCTAATGTCTTGGATTTTGCATTATATATCTTGTAGTCTCAAATTAGTTTAAGATTCTTATGGTTTATGCTACTCTTCCTTTAAAAATCTCCTAATTGGTTTAGGATACTCTTCCTTTAAAAATATCCTGATTGGTTTAGGATACTCCTTCCGTTGATTGTTTTAAGCTACTTTCATCACTGGTCACTAACAATATTTTGGAAATCAAACTTTCCAACATGGTGGTACACCTTGTTTCCTTTAATTGCTCAATTATAAATAAAATAAAAAGTACTTGTAGGATCAAGGAAATCCAACACAACGTATGGAATTTAAATGACATGATCTAATCGATCAGTAATAATGGGGTGAGTGCACAAAGTTGATGGACCTTTTAGATGCAATGGTAGATTCAAGAAACTCATTCAAGTTCTATAAAAGAGAATTGATCCCAAGCAATCTCGAGCCTGCCAAAATTAATCCCAAGCCTACCATGGTGAAGGCCAAATAGGATAGTTAAACAAAACGCGTATGCGTTATGGAGTTCTAAAATGCTTATGCATTTTGTAAAACATGTTTTATGCCCCAAAATGGGTTGTGCCCATCCTTTTCTCCACAATAGCGACATACAACGATTTTGGGAAACCAAAGAGCGTAATGGTGAACGCAATTTGTGTGAGAAGGGCCTCCATCTTCCACCTTGGGCATCGTTCTCCTCCATCTAAGCTATATACATCAAAATCCATCCTTCTAAATAATCTATTTTCACTAATTTGTATGTTGTAAAATAAATTTAATCCATAATTTTATTAATTTGTATGCCCTAAAAAAATTTGAACCATAATTCTAGTTATATGTATGCCCAAAAGAAATTAAAACCCCAATTTAATCATAAAAAATAAATCAATTTCACTAGATGCATATATATCCATGAGCATCCTTATTAATCCAAACCACTATTCACAAATATGCAAAGTTTCTTGTGTATATAGAAAGGTTGCGTACAACATTTAAGTATTATAGAGTATGGAGATTTTTTGGATTTGCACAATTTCAATCCAAGTGTCATGAGGGATGTTGTAGGCCCAAACTTCACAGCAACAAAGAATCACCACGATAGCTAATGCGTTGGAAAGAAACTGATTATTTTCTTGACACTATGATTTCGGTTTGAATGGAATTTGAAATCAATAATTCAAAGTTAGGGTGAAACTTGACATAGTTGAATAAAAGTATTTTTTTACAATTTAGAGGTATGATGGACTACAATTTTTGTTGTTGTTGTTGTAAATAGTGAAACTTTTGCTAACACAATGACAATCTAATAGTTAACTACTTTAAGGAAAAAATTAATTGGCATAAAAAATTACCAACTAAACCATGTAAACTAATGCGTTTTTGGAAGTAGAATATATGGCAATTAAAATTATATTTTTTAATTATAGTTTGACAAGTACATGCTTATATGCTACTTCTTATATGTACATGACTATACAAATTTTTTTAGGTTAGTCTCATTACCCATCACAATAAGTTTGTGTCGAGACATATTACTGATAACTATATAAGAGTTTGCAAATGGAACATTACAACATGGTAGTAGATCTTAAAGAGCTACTTTGTACACATAATAATTTACTTATAATGGAAAGAAATGTTAAATTATTTATTGTGCCTAAGATGCAAGGAAAGAGTGATCATACCCCTAAAGGAATAAACCTTCATGATGGAGGGAAAGTTTGCACCAAGGGAGAATAAATCACTTTTGACCATTTCATTAAAGTTGTTTATAATCTAGAGCTTGGACTTCAAAAGTGTGTACCTTTTTTACATATGTGTGAGTATCAGTGTTTCAAAAATACAAATTTGAATGAAAAAGTGCGAATACTAGTGTTACAAAAGTATGAATAATTATTTATGATAGTGTCGATTTGAATTTAGAAACTGTGAAATTTTATTGTAAAGTTGTGAGTTTTGATTCCACAAATATCAATATCCAATTTATTGAAATGCGTATTTATATTTTGATGTTGTGAGTTTCATATCTAGATGTGGATATATGTAATTCCAATAGTATTGCAAAATATTTTATTTATGTTTGTAAATGCATAGATCACTATAAAACACATTTCTAAGTATATCAATACTAATGAAAATGAAAAAAGAATCATATATCTCGATTGCAATAACGAATTGTACATTTTCATAAATATTTAAAGTGGTATACAAGAAGGATGGATGCCATCGCTACCAATCTGATCACATGATATCTATACATGTACAAGATGAGGACTATGATTTTATTCACCCTACCAACCATGTCACCTTATCTGGAAACATTACAACTAGATTACTATGGAAATGATAACAATCCTCACATTTTGGTGTAGGAGAGAAGATATAAATTAAAATTTAAGAGTTTAACTGAAGTGATAGATAAAAAATCTCAACTACTAATTTATAAGTTCTCCCATGATACAACACATTTCCTACAACAAAATAGGCCATTAGCACAAGAAATTGCACTGAAATTTAGTGAATTTGTTTCCATGAGTTGAACTCAATGGCAGGTGTTAAATCCGACTCCACGCTACATGTTTGAATTGATTTCCTTTTTGTGCTAGGAATAGCACTAGGAATATCACTGTCTTTTTCTCCCTATTTAGTGTTGGGAATAGTGTCGGGAGTAGTGTCGACAATGGAAATTGTGCCAAGTTTTATGACTATATCAATGCCCAGAATGACATCGAGAATTGCGATGCGATTAGAGCCCAAATTGAGTCTAGTTTTAGTTTCCAATTTGCCTTCTAGTATTGCTTCTTATTTGGCATCTAATTTGTATTCTAGTGTTGCTTCCATTTTAACTTCCTGGTTATCGTCGAGTGTTGCTTCTCTTTTAACGTTGAGTGTTACTTCCTTTCATTGTTGGGTTTTTCTTCCTTCTAAATGCCAAATTTTTCTTCCATCATTGCTTCTAATATTGCTTCCATTATTGATTCCTTTTTTGCTTCCATTATTGCTTCCATTATTGCTTCCAAAATTGCTTCCAAACTCGCTTCCAAAATTTCTTCCTAAGTGACATGGGTTTTGCTCCTTAATTGACATCGGATTTTGCTTCTAGAATTGATTCCTTTTTAGCTCCAAGGTTTGCTTCCTTTTAGTGCCAAGGTTTGTTTCCTATTTAACGCCTAGTTCTTCCTCTTTTTTATCTCTAGGATTTGCTTCATTTTAGTGCCAAAGTTTTCTTCCTATTTAGCACCTGGTTTTGCTTCTTTTTTTGCTCCAAGATTTGCTTCCTTTTAGTGTTGGGGTTTGCTTCCTAATTAGCGTCTAGTTTTACTTCTTGTTAAGAAACCAATTTAGCTTCTTATTTAGACACATAAATAACACCAAGTATGGATTCCATTTTCATGTCGAGTTCTGCTTCCATTTTAGAGCCACATTTTTCTTCCCTTGAACACCTCATGTTGCTTCCTTTATAGCTTCCACTTTATTAATTTAAATTTTTTAATTTCAATAAAAATAGTTAAATATATCATGGCTCTTTAATAACATATGTGATTATAGAGAAACAAATCTTGCATTGCAAATATTTTATAGCATAACATTTAGGAATTTTTAGGGAAATAGACAACATCCATACAAACTAACAAAACCATTATACTTATTAAATCTCCATAAAAAAAACATCTACAACTTTTAGTATATATAAATTAACAAGATAACTCTTATAACATCATCATCATCTATAATTAAAACAAGTGAGTCAAATCTACAAATATTAGATAAATATCATGTCAAATAACATATATCTAAAAAAACTAGATATCTCATTTCAAATTTATATCATAACATTTATGAAGATTTAAAACAAACAGATATCACATTCCAAATTTATATCATAACATTTATGAAGAAATTTAATTGAAATTGACAACATCCATCCAAAGTAGAAAAGCCATCATGCATAGTAAGTATCCATCCAAAAAGCATTGACCACTTCCAATATATATAAATTAACAAGATAATACTGATAAGATCATCATCATATATAACTAAAACAAGTGAATGTCAAATATGCCAGTAGATCAATAACATGTCAAAATGATACAAGTCAGTATGATACATGTCAAAATGATACATGTCAAAATGATACATGTCAATATGACATAAGTCAAAGTGATACATATAAAAGACAAAAATGGTATAGGTATCATAATGATATTTGAACATTAATCCATGTTAGAGTCAATATGATCAATGTCAATGGATACCACTAGCAACTGCCTCATCATCATCATCATCGTTGTCATCATCATCATCATTTTCATCATCATGATCATCATAATTCTCATCCTCCTGGGTATGAGCTCCATCTCCATCCGCTTCATCATCAACTCCCATATCTGAACCAAACTCAACATAATTTGGATCATGATCAATATCAATCGGATCTTCTGGCAGACTCGTGTTCTAAAAAAAAAATTTCAAAATGAAAAGTTAGTATTTATTTCATGCAATAATTCATATTTATGTTATATTGATAATATTACAACATACGAAACCGAACCATAATCATATTACATCATATCAAAGTGGACATACCATAATAAAATATGAGATAAGTTACAGCTAAGATGTCATTCCAATTATGTAAAACATGCAACAATTTTAATAAATGTTAGTAAAGATCATAAAAAAAATTGTTATACAAGTTAACTATCATCTGGAAAGTGTATACATAACCTTAAGTCTCAACCCTCTCGTGTCAATATATAAAACTATTTTTATTGTCAAATATACAAATCTACAATAAAATAGAATTGTAAATGCCATAATTCAATTGACTAGATGCCATAATTGACTCGTGTCTTCCAACTATAAACACACAATTGCTAGACTCCCTTACCAAGTGATACTAGTACATTAAAATCTGATATACTTGGGACCATTTTGAGGCATTGGGTCTATATAAGTTTTAACAATTCTAATTTTCCACAAATAATGTTTTAGGTTTTAACAGTTCTTATGTTCTTTGGATGTTATTTATATTTTATCTCAGTTAACCCTAGAACATGGCCAGATTGAGTTCAATTCCATTGATGGAGGTGGTTATAATGGTTATGAATATGATCCCTTCCACACTTTTCTCTTAATGGTGGAGGATCTTGGTGGCTTCTTCGAGAAACACCCTAACGCACGTTACTATTTTGGGAATTTTTTTGGTCCTCCAATTTGAAGGTTGACTCATTCATTTATGGGAGTGATCATATTATCATGGTACCAAGGACTCCTTGCCTTCATGGTTCAATTTCCTAGAAACAACCGTCTTATACCATATCCAGAAGTACGGTTTTGCTCAGTGAGTGCCAATGTCAATTTTGCACAAGGGGGTAGATTTTTAACTGAAATATCCCAGGTGACTATGAGTACTAATACCACATCCACAATAGAAAAACATAATTGTGGGATATGAGGGAACCCAACTATGCTGCCCAGTTTATAGTTTGTGCCCCTGGAGAAAATTCACAAGTTGTCCCTGAATGGTCCTAGGGGGCTTCTTGCAACTAGCCATAAAACAAAAACCATAACTTAGATCTTGAAACCATTGATTCTGGCGGATTCAAGATGTTGGATTTCACCCAAGGGAACCCCTATACCATGTTTCAATTACCAGGAAATAGTAGTATTATACCATCCCCAAAAATAGTTTTTTCTTAGTAAGGGCCAATGCCAATTTTGCACAAGCGGGTGAATTTTGAATTGAATTCTCTCGGGCAACCATGGATAGCGTGAACTCATCCAAAATGACCAAAAAACTCCGTGGGAGTTGAAAGAACCCAATTATGTTTCCCGGTTTGGATTTCATACCCTCGGAGCAAATTCACAAGTTGTCCCTGAATGACCTTAGGGGGCTATTTCCATCTAGCCATAGAAAAAAAAACCGTAACTTGGATAATGAAACCATCGATTCCGACGTATTTAGGAAGTTGGGTTTCATCCAGAGGAATCCTATTCCATGTTTCAATTGCTCGGAACCATGACCATGCCCACAATGGCCAAAAACATATCTGGGAGCTAAAGGGACCTAGTTATGCTACCCGATTCAGATTTCGTGCCCCTCGAGCAAATTCACAAGGTTTTCCTGAATGGCCCCAAGGGGCTACTTGAATATGGCCATAGAAAAAAAAATGTAACTCGAATCGTGAAATCCTCAATTTTGATGGATTTAGGATGACGGGTTTCACCAAAGGGAACCCCTCTACCATGTTTCAATTTCCTGGAAATGATCATACTATACCATCTCCGAAATGACGGTTTTTCTTAGTAAGGGCCAATGTCAATTTTGCATAAGGGGGTCAATTTTGAATTGAAATATCCAAAATGGCCAAAAACATCCATGGAAACTGATAGAACCCATTTATATTTTCCTAGTTTAGATTTCATGTCCCTAGAGAAAATTCACAAGATGTCCCCCCTCACCTACTGGTGTATATAAGGGAGGAGAGCGATCTTGTGTTTATTATCATCATTTTACTCTTCTTTGTACTTGTCTCAGAGATGATAGGGTTCATGAGAAAAAAAATATTAATAATTATGTAAACAACAACAAGGTTATGGAATACATTAAAACATAAATATTAAATATTAAAAATTAGTTAACCGGAGCACTACCACATCAATGTTATGGAATACATTAATGACATAAATATAACATATTAAAAATTAGTTAATAGCGAAATATTAATATAAAATATTAAGAATTAGTTAATAGCGAAAAATTATTTGTCTTAATAATTTACCAACTTAATCCATCATTCAAATTTTTTCGGGGAATATTTTGAGTTTAGTCTCATTACTCATCACGATATTTTGATTTTTGTTTCATATCAATAACTTTACAAGAATTTCAAATCAAGCATTCCATTCCAACATGGTACCAAACTTTGAATTGTTATTACTATATAAACATGATAAAAAATTTGTAGGAAAAAGAAAAGTTAAAGTCTTTATTATTCCAAGATGTGTGCATAGATGTGGGTAGAGGGAGAAAAATCCCCTTTTTATGATGCAAAAAATTTGAAAAAACTTTTGAACCTAGGGATACTTGATCCCTCTTGACCATTTCATTATATATATATATATATATATATATATATATATATATATATATATATATATATATAAGTGGGTTCATAATTACACCTATAAGGAGAAAATGACAGGTAGTATGTTTTCTAACTCGTAAAGCTGATTGGTTAGTACTTTTTATTTATTTATAACAAGAATTATTTAAGTTTGTATTAAAATATGTTGTAACTGAGATGAACAATGTGTAAATAGAAAATGAAAGCATACATAGTTCCAAAAAAGATATGCACCATGATAACATGGAATTGCAACCTATAATATTTTGTTGTACTCCTTACAAAACTTGATATATGACTACTAGTTGTGTAAATTAAAAAAAAACACTTAGGACCAAAACATATTTGGAATATATTGACAATTACATGATTATAAGCATGCATACTTTTTCATTTCATCATCCTGGGCATGATTGGAAGGGTGTGATTATTGCATGTCTACCTCCATGCCCTCTTGCAATTGATAAATTGTTTCTCCTTCTTTGAGTTCAATAAGAAGAGAACTGTTAGTTTTTCAGAATTTACTTCAATCTGATCTAGGATCGTGAGAGAACAACATGTACAACATATCTACAACATATCAATCATGGACACAATAATGCAAGCACACAAGAGATAATATACACATAGAGTTTCACTGGGGAAAACCATAAAGGTGAAAAAACCCACAACTTCCTCAGAGATAGATAGAGCAATGACACAACCCAAGCATAAGAGATAGTCTTCTCCTAGCAGCAGCTTCTCCTCCTCCACAAGTGTGCCACTCTCCAATGAGAGTATGAGTGAGAAAGTGAATGATGAAATAGAGTGCCTCCCACACTCTATTTAGACATGACTTGAGTTGCCTAATAACCTTTACTAGGTCGGCCTTAACTTAACCACATAACATAATGATGACAGGGCCAACCCCCAATAGGGTGGTCTAATAACCCTTTGACCCACATGAATTATACAGGGCCGACCCCACCAAGGTGGTCTAATAACCCATCAAGTATAAGTTACGACACTTACAATATAAATGACGACACTTCCGTATAGAGGAATAATAACATCTCTATAGGAATACAAACAGTTCCGTATAGAGGAATAATAACATATGTATAGGAATACAAACACTTCCGTATAGAGGAATAATAACATCTCTATAGGAATACAATATACATATATGAAATACATTCCGAAGTTACAAATACATCAAAACTCCCTCTTAACTAGGAAGGTATTTCTTGACACAGGTCTTCTAGCACAAGTCTTCTTCCTTGGATCATCGTCACTGGATCATCGACATTGAATCATCGTCATCGTCACTGCTGCTGCTATCTCAATCAATCTCCGATCTACTCATAATAGGAAGTTCTATAGATCCAGTCCTTTTTCATACTGGATGTAGGCCCACCACCTGTAGGTCTTCATCATCATTGGCCATACTATGGAATCCTCAGGACTGATTATGTGCGTCAACAAAACCTCGAAAGAGCATCCCAGGCATTTTACGAGCACACAGCTCAACCTATCGGATCTCCCAGGATCTTTTACATGTGACTGTCACAAGACCTTAAAAGAGTGTCTTGCCAAGCAAGATATCTAAAGAGCATCTGAGGCCTTTTTCATCCTGTCCAGATCTCTAGGACTTATTACATGTGACCCCTACCACAAAACCTTAAAAGAGTGTCTTGCCAAGCAAGATCTCTAAAGAGCATTTGAGGCCTTTTTCATCCTGTCGAGATCTCCAGGACTTATTACATGTGGTCCCCACAAAACCTTAAAAGAGTGTCTTTCCAAGCAAGATCTCTAAAGAGCATCTGAGGCCTTTTTCATCCTGTCCAGATCTCCAGGACTTACTACATGTGGTCTGGCAAAACCTTAAAAGAGTGTCTTGCCAAGCAAGATCTATAAAGAGCATCTGAGGCCTTTTTCATCTTGTCGGGATCTCCGGGACTTATTACATGCTACCCTTGCACAACCTGTCCACAACCACAGAGTATCAACCCGATACTCACCATACATCGTCTTGATGTACATGATCATCCTGATCCTCATCATTGCATCATCCTGATGCATGTCATCTGGAGCAACATCCTGAAGCTCGTCATCTATGATCATCCTGATCATACAATGCATCCACCTGATGCACAACAAGTATCTACCTGATACATATCATCATACATGATCCACCTGATCATACAATGTATCCACCTGATACACACACAGATACATGATCCACCTGATATATATCAACATACATGATCTACCTGATCATACAATCGTATCCACCTGATACATACACAGATACATGGTCCAAGCATCCAACATGATGCATATACATATACATGATCCAACTGATCATAATAAGCATCCAACATGATGCATATACATATACATGATCCAACTGATCATAACAAGCATCCAACATGATGCATATACATAGCAGTAACTGGAGCATCGTCCTGATGCTCGTCGTCCAGCGCTTACATCCACAGCCATGGGAAGGATCCTCCTCTCACCATGCTTGGAATGGCTCCTGCAAATGTGTCCATAAATTCTTCCTCGAAGTGTCGTCAATCTGAAGAACACCAAGCCTCTCTCTGAAGTACTCGAACTTCACTCTGGCTAGTGGTTTTGTCAACACATCCGCAACTTGCTCATCCGTCGCAACATACAGGAGCTTCACTGCTCCTCTCTGCACCATATCCCTGATATAGTGATATTTCATCTCGATGTGCTTCGACCTGTCGTGGAACACGGGGTTCTCAGACAGCTTCACACAACTCTGGTTGTCACAAAAGATACCAGTAGCCTCCAACGGGAGATCAAATAGCTCAGACAGTAGCTTTCGGAGCCATACTGCCTCACAACTAGCCGAATGAGCTGCAACATACTCTGCTTCGGCTGTACTCAGTGCTACACAGGATTGCTTCCTGCTAAACCAAGAGATCACACCTGATCCCATACTGAAGCAACACCCAGAATGTGCTCTTCCTATCTGCAACAGTGCCTGCCCAATCTGAATCAACATAACCCTGCAGGTTAAATTTTTGATTCGCATCATACTTGAGCCCATAATCAATTGTACCCTTTAGGTACCTCAGAATATGCTTTACAGCAACCAGGTGAACACCTATGGGATCCGTCAGGAATTGGCTCAATGTGTTCACCGCAAAGCAAATATCTGGTCTCGTGTTCGTCAGGTACATCAAGGACCCAATCATCTGACGATACACAGTGACATCAACTGGATCAGATGAAGAATCACACAGAAGCTTCAGGTTCGATGCCATAGGTGTGGCCATGGCCTTGCAGTCCATCATCCCGAACCTCTTCATGATCTCTACTGCATACTTCCCTTGTCCAAGGAAGATTCCATCTGCACTCTGCCACATCTCCATGCCTAGAAAATAGTGCATCATCCCCAAGTTCTTCATCTCGAACTTGGCAGCAAGCTTCCTCTTCCTATCGACAATCAATCTATCCTCACCTGTTACAAACAGGTCATCCACATAAAATAGTAGTATCACTGGATTGCCTTCCTCAACCTTGTATTAAAGGTTGGAATCCGCTTTACTCTCGGTAAAGCCCATACTAGATAGGAAGCCATCTATCCTGCCATACCAGGCCTTGGGTGACTGTTTCAAACCACACAGGGCTTTCTTCAGTTTGCACACATGTGACTCTCGGTCATGTGTCTCAAACCTGAGTGGCTGCTCCACATACACTTCCTCTTCAACTGCACCATTCAAGAAAGCTGTTTTGACATCCATTTGGTGTACCTTCCATTTCATCACGGTAGCCAGAGCAACTACTGATCTAATAGAAGTGTATTTGGCTACAGGTGCAAAATTCTCTTCATAGTCAATTCCTCTTTCTGGGAGTAGCCACGAGTTACAACCTTGCTTTGTATTTCTCGATGCTACCATCTGCAGCATGCTTGATCTTATAGATCCACTTGGAAGTCACAACAAACTTCCCTTCAGGTCTTGGGACCACATCCGAAACATGATCGATTGGTACTTCTCGACCATGGAATCCTTTTACTGTATCCCGTATCCTTGGAACTTCGGATTCTTCAATATCTTCAATAGATAGTTTGAGCTTCATTGCTGGAACAAATGTTGTAGTTCTTCTTTTGTAGGTGATGGTATACGATCTTTCCTACAAAACAAGTTAAATTGCATGATTAGAAAACATCTCATAGTTTTCAGAACAAATTCTTACACATAAAGAAATATGCCATACATTCATGCAATTATTTTAGCCAATGCTTCAATACAACATTTATCCATATCCCGTAAATTTCTAGATGCCTTCCAATCTCTACTAGAACATTGTTAAGAGTGTGCACAACTCCCAACATGTCAGCAAAGAGGTTTCATTCTAGATAAGTAGCAATGGAATGTTGTACAGTGCCATAGGCCACTTACCCATCACATGCATATTAGTAGTATATTGTTCATTAATGTAATTATTCTAATATGCATAATATACATCCTAAGTTCAGGAACATAAGCATATACATCATTGAGCAATATTATTTAAACAAACAAGTATGCAAGAAATGACAATTCAAATACTTATCTTTGTTTGGTTGTAGGGCGGACTCCCTCTCAATATTTGCTTCCTTGCAGGAACTACTGGAGTGTGCTCCCTCTTGATCTTTGCTTCCTGTATTACCTGTCCTTGAACTTATATCCATCCTCGATCACTTATGCATACTTACTAGTATCATCATTGCGTTATCCTTGAGGTCTCATACACAATCATACATTCATTAGTATAATATCAATACTATAAAACATTATGATTCTAAGTAATCTTAAACATGTATGGTCAAGATTTCACAAGCACTAGTATTCAAGGTTTCAGGGAGTACTTCCTTTACTCATGCAAATTCTTATTTGACCATAGGACTCTTTTGGTTAGTCATATTATCGATTAAACATAATATACCTAAACTCGTGATTACTCAAACCTATAGCTTCATGAATAATCATTATCAATCATACCAAGTATACTTATATAAGAGATCCCATCACAAGGTAGGATTCTAACTTGATATAGGAAAAACATACCTAGATTAATGTGTTAGTTCGTTATGTCTAACATACCCACATGATGTCTTCTTGTTTTATTCAATAACTTGTGCTAGTAACCTGCATATATCATAGGTTAAGCATTGTAGAACCAAATTATACATACCTTGTAAGTAGAGCTTCTATGTGATCCATGACAATGGATGAATCTTTGTCTTCATGTCACCATGGTCATATGTTCTTGAACTAGAACATGATTTGTCTTTCTTGATGTACCTTTCATGTTAGCGAACAACATCAACCTCATACAACACCACAATGCATTAGTACAATCATAAGTGTCAAAACCCTAATGAATGAATATCTTCTATCATGCATTCATATTTTTATTAAGGTGATACAGCAAGTCTAAAATTAATCAAGATTGTACTAATCTTAATGAAGACAAACATATCATAAACTTAATCATGAACAGATTTCGAAACATACCCGTAAGTCATACCTGTCAAGTTTGCTTGTAGTCTTCTTATGTAAGGCCTTAGCCTCATCTCCCTCTAAAACTGGAACTTCTTCACTTATGCATGTGACCAATCCATTCTCTTCTAGGATTAACCCAATCCACTTGATTTGCAGAAATTGGATCTCGAGCTCGATTAGGGTTTGTGAGGGAAACCCTAAAAATTCAAACTTTGAATTTCAAGCTTCTGAAAGGATAGAAAGATGCGCCTTGATGAGCTGATCAACCTGGTATACTCAGAATTTGAAAACTGCAAAGTTTCACCTTTCAAATTTGCTTTTCAATCTTCCGGATTCACTTGGGAGGACCCTGAATTAGGGTTTGAATTTCCTGGAGCTTTACCCAACCAAATAGTTTGATCCAAAGCTCTAAAATTCGATTTTTCCAAGGAGCTTCCAGCTATGGCCATAGATTTCAAAAATTTCCATTTTTGTAGAAGCCCTAATTTTTCACTTTTCCGATGAGAGTCCCGAACTAGGGTTTGATCAAGCTCGGCCTTCTACCCAACCAAAAAATTTGATCTTGGTCTCTAAATTTAGATTTTGATGAGTATCATTCAGCCGTGGTCTCCGATTACAAAAATACAACTTTCTTTGAAACCCTAATTGCTGGAGCCATGAATGAAGGTGCTCAAAATCCAATTATGTTTTGACATAAATATGCACTTGATTGTTTTTGGTTAACTCCGAAATTAGGAATCCACATGGTCTAAAAATTCTACCTTTGGTATCACGACCTGTCATCTTTCTAACCCCACAGGTCTGACCTCGATTGGATTCTCTGAGAGAGAGTTATGCCAAGTGTCGCAACATGACCTGTTTATGGGATAAAACAGGAGAGCGAACTTGTACGGTGTTCCATGTGTCACTGGTTCAACTTAGGCCTCTGAAAAACGTACCGGAGAAACTAAAGTCTGTTCCCTAGCTGTCACTTTTTACGAAATTTCATTTGGAGCTTCCTATCCCAAGTTGTGAGATTTTTTCCTAGGTCACCTGTTTATGACTGAGATCTAGAAGAGGCAGAAACCCTAGATTGTACAGATCATAAAACAAAAAGTACAACGAATTAGAAGTTGTGCTTTGGAAACAAGGTACATGGAGATCTTATCTTCGACCTGTAAGAGTTTCAGATCCTGAAACCTCACCGAATGGATTTATAGCGAAAGTGCTACGATGACTGGTTTTTTTTTCTATATCAAGCCCTAGCTTCGCAAGTACAACAAGTGTCATAAATGCCATACCATGCCTTCTTTCAGGTTAGCTCTGATACCATGTTAGTTTTTCAGAATTTACTTCAATATGATATAGGATCTTAACTGATAGAACAACATGTAGAACATATCTATAGCATATCAATCATGGACATAATAATGCAAGCACACAAGAGACAGTAGACACAGAGTTTCACTGGGGAAAACCATAAAGGTGAAAAACCCCACAACTTCCTCAGAGATAGATAGAGCAATGATGCAACCCAATCATAAGAGATAGTATTCTCCTAGCAGCAGCTTCTCCTCCTCCACAAGTGCACCGCTCTCCAATGAGAGTATGAGTGAGAAAGTGAATGATTGAATAGAGTGCCTCCCACACTCTATTTATACATGACTTGACTTGCCTAATAACCTTTACTAGGTCGGCCTTAACTTAACCACATAACATAATGCTGACAGGGCCGACCCCTAATAGGGTGGTCTAATAACCCTTTGACCCACATGACTTATACAGGGCCGACCCCACCAAGGTGGTCTAATAACCCATCAAGTATAAGTTACGACAGTTACAATATAAATGACGACACTTCCGTATAGAGGAATAATAACATCTCTATAGGAATACAAACACTTCCGTATAGAGGAATAATAACATCTCTATAGGAATACAATATACAAATATGAAATACATTCTGAAGTTACAAATACATCAACAAGAACCCACATAGATGCTCATATTTGAGGTTGAAGATGATGAAACTTTGTTGAGTAATATGACCATTGTCTTAAGCTCATCAGAGTCATCCTCTAAAAATTGAATTTTCCTTTTCTATTTTACCAATATATTCATGATAATTGCATTTCAAGAGACCCATTGATATTCTAATTCATGTGTTTTAGTGGAGAATGAGACCCGCTGTCAACATTGCATGAGACCAATTCCCCACAACATTAGTTGAAACCCAAGATATTTGCACCCACAAACCCCTAACCCCAAGGGAAAGCCACAGACTGATAATGGATAGATCCATCATCAATATTCTGGGTACTTATTACAGAACATTGAGATGGATGAAATATTGTATATATATTTTCCCAAATAAAAATCCCAATGAAGAACTTACTCCAGGAAGTGCAAGGAGTACCAGGGCGAGGCCTATTCCCATTGGCCTTTTTAGGTAAAGCCTAGCAAACTCACCATGACAAATATTAGAAGTTTTTGAGACAACTAACTCATGCCCACAATCAATTCTACTAAAACCGAGGAGAAATATGACTGCTGATGCTAAATATAAGCAAAGTGTGCAAACCAGGCTTACCATCAAGTGTCAATTTGTTGAATAAGAACTAAGATGGGAGATGTATGCCACTTTCAATATCCTATACTCATCTTCGCGACTGAAATCCATGAATTCAAATTTCCGGAGGTTTTGATAATGGAGGATGTGGGAAGACGGGTTGATGCTTAATGAATTGTCCCTTCCCCCCTTGAACGAGTTAATGGATAGACTAGATGTGGATTGTTCATACTTTCATTTTGTGCTTGTTTAGTGGGTTGCAAACTTAGAGATTCCTTCACCATTTTACAATAGAATTCCTTCCTCTAGCGTTGAGGCAAGATTGTCGAGGCGACATGAAAAAAATGAACTTCCTCAAAATGATGAACTTCTCTTCTTATATTAACAATGGTCAATGCGAGATGGTCATCTTCTTATAATTGAACATATAATTATGTAGAATAATTCCAATAGCATATTTATTTTACATAATTTAGCAAATAATTGAATAAACAATGCTATAAATAATTTAGTCAAACTTAAGATCACATATCAACATCAACCTTAAAATAGTAAAGAAATCCATAATTTTAAATTATGAAGTGTTGAGCATGCTTATAAACAAAATCTCCTAACAACTATCAACGGGTTTTCATTTTATTTATTAATACAATCCCATCTGCATTAAATCTATTTTGACAAGTTATGGTCATCATTAGCTTGAAAGGAGTAAATTTATGATTACATAGAATATAATATATGAAACTTAATGCAGTAAAGTAACCAGCTTAACTTAATAGCCAACAACCAGGTTATGGAATACATTAATGACATAAATATAAAATATTAAAGATTAACTTAACAACAACGAACGAGGTTATGGAATACATTAATGACAAAAATATAAAATATTAAAGTTTAACTTAACACCCAACATCAGGTTATGGAATAAATTAATGACAGAAATATAAAAATTAAGAATTAGTTAAACAGCAAGGTTATGGAATACATTAATAACATATAATACATTAATACCAGAAATACTAAATATTAAAAAATAGTTAACCACAACAAGGTTATTGAAATGGAATACATTAATGACATAAATATTAAATATTAAAATTAATTAATAACCAAATATTAATATAAAATATTAAGAATCACTTAATAGCCAGCATAAATTATAAACCAGTAGCAAGGTTATGGAATATATTAATGACTTAAATTAAAACACTAAATCACTTAGTGCAAGATGGTCATCTTCTTATAATTGAACATATAATTATGTAGAATGATTCCAATAGCATATTTATTTTACATAATTTAGTAAATAGTTGAATAAACAATGCTATAAATAATTTAGTCAAACCTAAATTCACATATCAACATTAACCGTAAAATAGTAAAGAAATCCATAATTTTAAATTATGAAGTGTTGAGCATGCTTATAAACAAAATCTCCTAACAACTAATCAACCGATTTTTATTTTATTTATTAATACAATCCCATCTGCATTAAATCTATTTTGACAAGTTATGCTCATCATTAGTATGAAAGGAGTAAAGTTACAAATCTATTTTGACAAGTTATGCTCATCATTAGTACTAAAGGAGTAAAGTTATAAATCTATTTTGACAAGTTATGTTCATCATTAGTGTGAAAGGAGTAAAGTTATGATTAACTAAAAAACCATATATGAAATTTAATGCAGTAAAGTGACTAGCTTAACTTAACAGCTAGCAGAGGTTATGGAATACATTAATGACATTAAAGCTTAACTTATCAGGTTATGGAACACATTAATGAGAAAAAAATATATTAAGAATTATGTAAACAACAGCAAGGTTATGGAATACATTAATAACATAAATATTAAATATTAAAAAATAGTTAACCGGAGCACTACCACATCAATGTTATGGAATACATTAATGACATAAATATAAAATATTAAAAATTAGCTAATAGCCAAATATTAATATAAACTATTAAGAATTAGTTATGAAATATAAATTGTAAACCAGTACCAAGGTTATGGAATACATTAATGACTTAAATTAAAACACTAAATCAGTTAATATCCCACCACTAGGTTAATGTATTTATGGAATACATTAATGATGACAGAAATATAAAATATTAAAAATTAGTTGAGAGGTGTCAGCTTCATGGAGTGCAATCTCTTTATAAGAATAGGAATAGGTAGGCAAGATCCAGTGTTGTTGTGAAAAATAGCTGCTGAGCATATTAGCAGGCTTAGTATATCAGTATATTGGTGAAGGGGAATCGTGACTGCTGGAGTGTAGATTCAATCGTTTCGTTTGCATTTTTGATAAGGATGAAACGTTTTTCCTTCCTACTGGCCGTGATTTTCACAGGCTCTTTTATGTTTCTCTGCGTAAGTTCAATAGGAGATTCCAGTCTCATATATAATGTTCAGCAGTATGGTGCAAAAGCTGATGGCATCACAGACAACAGCAAGGTGAGATAGAGATAAACTTGAATAATTAATAAATTTGTAGAGACATAGATTATCACAAATAAATTTGTCTGTTTTTGGTTATATGTAGGCTTTTATTGCTGCCTGGAATGCAGCCTGTTCTTCTAATCGATCATCTACTGTGTATATACCAAAAGGAAAATTCCTGGTTGGTCCAGTTTCCTTTGCAGGACCATGCAAGAATGCTAATATTATGGTGCAGGTAAGGTGCTAATATTCATTCC
Source organism: Larix kaempferi (assembly GCA_027924585.1). Lineage (NCBI taxonomy): Eukaryota > Viridiplantae > Streptophyta > Pinopsida > Pinales > Pinaceae > Larix > Larix kaempferi. The sequence continues at coordinate 2,613,475 of BSBM01000397.1, read as the reverse complement.
GTGGTAGTGGTAGTGATTTATTTATTTCCTTCTTTGCAGCAATAAGATTCATGCAACATGTCTGTCTTACTGCAGGTAACTGGGGATCTCATTGCACCAACCCACAATAGTTTATGGAACGGAGGAAATAATTTGTACTGGTTGCAATTCTATAATGTGAATGGTCTAACGGTGAATGGCGGGGGGAGTTTGGATGGCCAGGGAGCCTCCTGGTGGAACAACGTTTGTCAAAAAAATCAGCAAGTAAGAATAAACTAGTTATCAGTTGTACTATGTAATTATCTTTTAGTGATTTGGATAGCATATACTTACACTGACTCGAATAAATTGTCTGCTTTGCTGTGCAGTGCAAACCCGGGCCTACGGTATTGTCTCTAGCCATTTATTTTCACATATGAATTGGAGTGTTTCATAGTTGCAGGGAGTTGATAATTTGACATTGTGATGGGCAGTCTTTACAATTGATGGGCGCTACGAATAGCGTGGTGAGAGACATTACTTCCATCAACAGCAAGCAGTTCCATGTATCCATTGGTGCGTCTAACAACGTCCTGGCAGAGGGATTGACAATCCGTGCTCCAGCTGACAGCCCCAACACCGATGGAATTCACATATCTTCTTCCAATGTCCATCTTCGAAATATCAACATAGGAACAGGTGGGTCATATTTCCCCTCAACATTTTACAAATATTGTTGGAGTGACTAATTTATTAAAGATAAATCTTTAACTTTGCGTGCGTGTACTACTGCAGGAGATGATTGTATTGGTATTTTGGAAGGAACTTCCAACCTTGCCATTGAACAAGTTACTTGCGGACCAGGCCATGGAATCAGGTGAAATAGTTTGATAATTAATTTCAATTGGACTGGGAATATGAGCATTCAATGCACTGCGCTGACAACCGATTTGGGTTATTATTATGCAGTGTGGGGAGCCTTGGGAAATATCCTGATCGTAATGGAGTCACCAACGTCACTGTAAATGGAGTTTCTTTCAACGGCACTGACAATGGAGTTAGAATCAAAACATGGCAAGGAGGAAAGGGCTTCGCCAAGGGCTTAACATTTGAGAACCTACGGATGAACAACGTGGGGAATCCAATCCTCATTGACCAATACTATTGCCCACATTGTACTGCCCAGGTGCTCATCATTTTACACCTATCTGAACAGCTTCAACACCTATACTCTTTTTCGACATAGGACAGTTTCGAAGCTTGTTTTTAAGTTCTGTGACATATGGCCACTGAAGTTTGACTATTATAACTTACTTTGACTTTGTTGTTAATATTGGCTTGGCCCGTGCAGGAGTCTAATATGAATGTGCAGATCAGTAACGTGGTATACAAAAACATAGTTGGAACCTCAGCAACAAAGGAAGTTATTAATTTGGCTTGCAGTAAAAGCTTCCCCTGCCAAGATATCCAATTGCAAAATGTCAGTCTGAGTTATGGAAATAATGAAGCTCAATCTCTCTGTAAAAATGCCAAAGGACTTGGAATTAGTTCTGTCAAACCCCCTTTGGTTTGTTAATGCTGGATATTAGTTATTAGTTATGCCAAACCTTTTTCTTAAAGTTCCATTGGCTTTTAAAAGGTTTGATGCTTCCTCTACCAACTTCAATATGTTGGATTTTGCATTATTGTAATATGAATTTGACTTATGAAAAAGTGAAACTCTACCAACTTTAATAGGTTGGATTTTGCAGTATTATAATATGAATTTGAGTTATGAAAAAAATGAAATTCAATCTTAAGCAGCTTTTGAGTTTGTTAAAGGTGAATGTTTTTCCTAAATGCTAACTTATTATCAAATGTTAAATAGAATAGAAATATAATAAGAACTCTGCTAAAAAAACATTATATTGCAAGTAGAGTCCATTTTAAAAGTTAAAAGTCTAATATAGAGATTAAGAAATGTTTAAGAATCCTAAAGTTTGATAACTATATTTAGTAAAACCATGTTTGTATATGTATAAATGCTTTTTTATTGATGTTTAATAAGCTATAAACCCTTCACATTCACTTGGAATAAATAAGATATTTTTAACATTGTCATTTTAATGTTTTTAAAGTATATCACAATCAAAATAAACAACACATATTTTTGTATTAGAATATAGAATTTTAAGAATAAATAATGGTTTTGTATAATTGGTTATTTGGAATAGTACATTTTTAATAAAAAAATATCAATTTTTTCTTTTTATAGATGCCATATCTAACCTTGTCACTTTAAGATTGGTCATATTAATAATATAATGTCTATTATTGAGATATATAATTTTAAACATAACAAACAATTTTATAAAAATTGTCATTTGAACTTATACCATTTTAATAAGAAATATTAAAATAAATATTTGTAAGAAACAAATCAATGGACACAGACATAATCTCAAAGAAATGCAAATGCACAACAAATTCAATGACTTTTCCACTGTGTTTTTTTGTGCCTTTGGAATCTGTATCCAAGTGGCCTTTGTTTTGTGACATGAATTTCCAATGGAAAGATGATCCCATTTCCCTTCCTTGCACTCTAAGGGTAGTAACAAAAGACCATATCGCAGCAGCAATCACAGGTCTCGTAATAGCAAAAGAAACAAAATGAGGTGAATACACTGCAATATTTAATCCATTTTCCACATCACACATCAAATCTACATAACCAGAATCATCATACGAAAATGAATTAATTAAAGGGAAATCTGATCTTGGTGCCTATGAATATGTTCGTAGTAGGAAATTTCTCCTCCTTGTGCCTCTGAATATGTCCGTAGTAGGAAATTTCTCCTTCTGGAGCATACAAACAATCTTTCTCCTCCTTTTGAATATGTTCGAAGGGGTTGGAGCTTACATCTTCACCCTAAATTATAATCAATGAAGACTAGACCGCAATGCAATAAGCAAAACAATAATTCATAATCACTAAACATAATGATTGGAAAAAAATAGCATTCTGTAGCGTAAATCTCAATGACTGAAATAAATGTAGAGTAGTCTACATGTAGTCAAATAATTCGAAAGAAATATGATAACACATACAATTTAATGTAGTTGAATGATCTAAAGGAACGTCAAGGTGACTGGGTTAGGCATACTAACCTGAATTTGTACAAGTAGAAATATGAAATGCTTCGAGAATGGATGAAGTTAGGGTCGAGACTGATAATATTTATAGCAACAGCAATGGGCAGGGTAGGGAAATTTCCTGGGTCTGTGTAGATTCGTGTGGATGGATAGAACTGCAACTTTTCTATTTCAGTTATCCAATTATGGAAGGTATTTACAAATGTAATTGGAAGGGAATCAACAAAAAGATGGAAGACCAAAGGAAATCAACGAAAAGATGGAAACCGTGTCCACCTTTTCTCTTTAGCTTCTAAAAAGTTTCCGTGCATGAGTGTTAGGAAACTATTTTTTTGTCAAATTATTTAATCTTCATTTCCATGCTATGGGTCCAATCAAGTTTGGAAAAAATCCTCTACAAATTAAAATAAATAAATAAAAACCGAAACTTTAGTTGCATTTTAGACATTTTGAAAAATTAAATGTACTGGCATGAAAATAATGAAAAAAAATGAAAACAATAGTATATGTCTACATCAAGGACTAATAAGGAAGAAGAAAAGATGATTAAACAAATTAGTTAGATAAAAAGATGTTTTTATTAAAGTGATATGACAGCGATAACCTACAATTACGGATTCAAAAGGTGAAAATAAATGAAATGAAATGAAATAAATGCCCAGGAGAATAGAATGATACAAAAAGGGGGATGAAGGTGAAAGAAGAGGATCCTAGCAATGGTATTGATTATTACACCAACTAATTTGTAGTAATTATAAATGTCTATTGTAGTCATGCATTTTACTAATCATCTTGATCCATTTCACAAGTTACCATTAATTTTTAACATTTGGCAAGAACCGTGAGATAGTTCAAATATTGGGCTGAACTTTTCGTTGATGAATACAAATGCACATTTTATATACTAGTTTCGTTTCACAAGTTACCATTAATTTTTAACATTTGGCAAGAACCTCAAATATTGGGTGGAACTTTATGTTGATGAATACAAATGCACATTTTATATACTAGTTTCTAGATACGTTGAAGACATTGCAAAAAAGTAGACTTTCATTTTTGTGTTTGAAAAGTAGTTAAGTTATGAAATTATGAAAAAATAGTCTTATATTATTAAGGGTACGACAACTTACAAATAAATGTTACCCATCCTCAATTCAGCGTGAACATGAGATATGGAAATAATGAAGTTCAATATTCATGAAAAAATGCAAAATAGTTCAAAGTAATTCTATCAAGTTCCATTTACTTTGTTAAAGAGTGAATGCTTTCTCTAAATGGAAACTCTAATGTGTTGGATTTTGCATTATCTATCTTGTAGTCTCAAATTAGTTTAAGATTCTTATGGTTTATGCTACTCTTCCTTTAAAAATATCCTCAATGGTTTAGGCTACTCTTCCTTTAAAAATCTCCTCATTGATTTAGGCTACTCCTTCCGTTGATTGGTTTAAGCTACTTTCATCACTAGTCACTAACAATATTTTGGAAATCAAACTTTCCAACATGGTTGTTATAGGTCAAATCTGCACTTCTCCGTCCGTGATCACATTGCTTTGTCGATCGCACAAAAGGACACCATGGATTGAAGAGCTAGGTTGACCTAGATGACTTACTGCTGGAACTACATTCTTCAGTTGAAAATCTTACTTTGTCTACTGATTTCATGACATGTGTGCTACTCTTTGCATAGTAAACCAACGTTCTTCACCAATATGTGCGCTGCTTTGCTCAAGGACAACCATCGCACACCTTAAAAAATGTTGCAAACGCTTGTTGTAAAGCACAAAAGTTGCATACTCTGCACTACTCTCGTTGTATGAAACCTATGAACATCTTAAGATGAAAGCAAAAATATATTAAGATTACGAATTGGGATTAGTTGAAGTTGGTTCTGCAACTTCCCCAACCTCCCAATTCAACCACCTCTCGATTACAACTGCCTACCTTGTCCCATAAATACAAGGAGGATCCATGAGAGAGGGACCTAGAAGGAATGCTTTAACTGCTGTTACGCTGGAGGAATTCCCAAGTCATTGTGAAGAGCAGGAGCCCAGGACTCGGTTGCAGAACCATCTTGACCGATCAGGTATATTTGTACTCATTCATGTTTCTTTGACAATAAAAAGGTGGAAATACCCTTCCTGTCCCAAATCAAATGTCTATTGGATTGTATGTTCATTTGGTTTAATATCTAATTGTAGTTGATGTTTAATTGTTTTCAATTTCATCATATTTATTGCAGTCAAGATACGCCGAGGAAGGTTTCCTTTGTGTTGCAGGTCCATCATAGCGGAAGACCAAGCGAAAGCTAGGACCAGCCGTTGATAAAAGGTACATCTTTCGATATCTTGATCTCTTTCCATTTGTAGTAACTAAATGCAATGCAATGACTGTATTTACCCGTCACGCCACCCAAGTTGGTAGTGTCTTCTCCTCACTATAAGGTATTTTTCCTGCACAACAGATTGGCGACTCCACTGGGGAGTAACTGGTTGTTTTTCTGCTCTAGGAGACCTTGCTAGGTTTTTCTTCAGTCTATTTGTTATGTGAGAGGTCTTCTAGGTCATTGTTTCCTGTTCTTATTGTCTATACTCATCTCAGTCCACTACTGCAAATCTTTTTTGTTTGCTTCTGAGCCTTGTGTGCTGGTTTACCCTACTTATAGTAGCGCATTTTACTTGGTGAACACTGCTTTGTACACTACACAACAACGCATCTTTCCTAGTGTGCGTTGGTTTCTGTACTACACAGTAGTGCATTTTCCTGTAACTTTCAGTTCTCCATTAGGGTTTGATTTCCAGTGGTTTGGTTTCACTTCTAGCCTTTTGCTTTGCTTCCCTGACTGGCCCCTGAGACTTGTATGTCTCTTTTGAGTCTTGTTTGCCTCTCTGAAGTCCTTTAGTTTTCCTTGGCTTGCTTGAGTACTTGTTTAAGGTGTCTTTACTGTTTTTAACCCTTTTGAAATTTCTCCTCCTGGTGCCTCTGAATATGTTCGTAGTAGGAAATTTCTCCTTCAGGTGCATACAAACAATCTTTCTCCTCCTCGTGCCTCTGAATACGTTCATAATAGGAATTTTCCTAAGGGGTTGGAGCATACATCTTCACCCTAAATTATAATCAATGAAGACTAGACCCCAATGCAATAAGCAAAACAATTATTTAGAATCACTAAATATAATGATTGGATAAAAATAGCATTCTACACCGTAAATCTCAATGGCTGAAATAATGTAGAGTAGTCTACATGTAGTCAAATAATTCGAAAGAAATATGATAACACATACAATTTAATGTAGTTGACTGATCTCAAGGAATGTCAAGGTGACTGGGTTAGGCATACTAACCTGAATTTGTACAAGTAGAAATATGAAATGCTTTGAGAATGGATGAAGTTAGGGTCGAGACTTATAATTATTATAGCAACAACAATGGGCACGGTAGGGAAGCTTCGTGGTTCTCTGTAGATTCCTGTGGATGGACAAACCTACAAATTTTCTGTTTCAGTTATCCAATTACGGAAAGGTATATACAAATGTAATTGGAAGGGAATTAACAAAAAGATGGGAGACAGAAGAAAATCAACAAAAAGATGGAAACCTTGTCCATCTTTTCTCTTTAGCTTCTAGAAAGTTTATGTGCATGAGTGTTAGGAACTATTTTTTATTTTTCTATCAATTTATTTAATCTTCATTTCCATGGTATGGGACCAATCAAGTTTGAAAAAAAATCCTCTACAAATTAAAATAAATAAATAAAAACCAAAACTTTAGTTGCATTTTAGACATTTTGAAAAATTAAATGTACTAGCATGAAAATAATGAAAAAAAACAAAAACAATAGTCTATGCCTGCAACAAAGACTAATAAGGAAGAAGAAAAACTAATTAAACAAATTAGTTAGATAAAAGGATGTTTTTATTAAAGTGATATGACCACGATAACCTACAATAACTGGTTCAAAAGGTGAAAATAAATGAAATAAATGCCAAGGAGAATAGAATGATACAAAAAGGGGATGAAGGTGAAAGAAGAGAATCCTAGCAATGGTATTGATTATTACACCAACTAATTTGTGGTAATTATAAATGTGTAGTGTAGTCATGCATTTTACTAATCATCTTGATCCATTTCACAAGTTACCATTAATTTTTAACATTTGAAAAGAACCATGAGATAGTGGGTGGAACTTTACGTTGATGAATACAAATGCACATTTTATATACTAGTTTCGAGATACGATGAAGACATTGCCAAAAAATAGACTTTCATTTTTTGTGTTTGAAAAGTAGTTAAAATATGAAATTATGAAAAAATAGTCTTATATTATTAAGGGTAGGACAACTTAAAAATAAATGTTGCTCATTCTCAATTCAGTGTGAACATGAGATGTGTAAATAATGAAGTTCAACATTCATGAAAAAACGCAAAAGAGTTCAAAGTAATTCCATCAAGTTCCATTTACTTTGTTAATGGGTGAATGCTTCCTCTAAATGCCATGCCAATTCTAATGTCTTGGATTTTGCATTATATATCTTGTAGTCTCAAATTAGTTTAAGATTCTTATGGTTTATGCTACTCTTCCTTTAAAAATCTCCTAATTGGTTTAGGATACTCTTCCTTTAAAAATATCCTGATTGGTTTAGGATACTCCTTCCGTTGATTGTTTTAAGCTACTTTCATCACTGGTCACTAACAATATTTTGGAAATCAAACTTTCCAACATGGTGGTACACCTTGTTTCCTTTAATTGCTCAATTATAAATAAAATAAAAAGTACTTGTAGGATCAAGGAAATCCAACACAACGTATGGAATTTAAATGACATGATCTAATCGATCAGTAATAATGGGGTGAGTGCACAAAGTTGATGGACCTTTTAGATGCAATGGTAGATTCAAGAAACTCATTCAAGTTCTATAAAAGAGAATTGATCCCAAGCAATCTCGAGCCTGCCAAAATTAATCCCAAGCCTACCATGGTGAAGGCCAAATAGGATAGTTAAACAAAACGCGTATGCGTTATGGAGTTCTAAAATGCTTACGCATTTTGTAAAACATGTTTTATGCCCCAAAATGGGTTGTGCCCATCCTTTTCTCCACAATAGCGACATACAACGATTTTGGGAAACCAAAGAGCGTAATGGTGAACGCAATTTGTGTGAGAAGGGCCTCCATCTTCCACCTTGGGCATCGTTCTCCTCCATCTAAGCTATATACATCAAAATCCATCCTTCTAAATAATCTATTTTCACTAATTTGTATGTTGTAAAATAAATTTAATCCATAATTTTATTAATTTGTATGCCCTAAAAAAATTTGAACCATAATTCTAGTTATATGTATGCCCAAAAGAAATTAAAACCCCAATTTAATCATAAAAAATAAATCAATTTCACTAGATGCATATATATCCATGAGCATCCTTATTAATCCAAACCACTATTCACAAATATGCAAAGTTTCTTGTGTATATAGAAAGGTTGCGTACAACATTTAAGTATTATAGAGTATGGAGATTTTTTGGATTTGCACAATTTCAATCCAAGTGTCATGAGGGATGTTGTAGGCCCAAACTTCACAGCAACAAAGAATCACCACGATAGCTAATGCGTTGGAAAGAAACTGATTATTTTCTTGACACTATGATTTCGGTTTGAATGGAATTTGAAATCAATAATTCAAAGTTAGGGTGAAACTTGACATAGTTGAATAAAAGTATTTTTTTACAATTTAGAGGTATGATGGACTACAATTTTTGTTGTTGTTGTTGTAAATAGTGAAACTTTTGCTAACACAATGACAATCTAATAGTTAACTACTTTAAGGAAAAAATTAATTGGCATAAAAAATTACCAACTAAACCATGTAAACTAATGCGTTTTTGGAAGTAGAATATATGGCAATTAAAATTATATTTTTTAATTATAGTTTGACAAGTACATGCTTATATGCTACTTCTTATATGTACATGACTATACAAATTTTTTTAGGTTAGTCTCATTACCCATCACAATAAGTTTGTGTCGAGACATATTACTGATAACTATATAAGAGTTTGCAAATGGAACATTACAACATGGTAGTAGATCTTAAAGAGCTACTTTGTACACATAATAATTTACTTATAATGGAAAGAAATGTTAAATTATTTATTGTGCCTAAGATGCAAGGAAAGAGTGATCATACCCCTAAAGGAATAAACCTTCATGATGGAGGGAAAGTTTGCACCAAGGGAGAATAAATCACTTTTGACCATTTCATTAAAGTTGTTTATAATCTAGAGCTTGGACTTCAAAAGTGTGTACCTTTTTTACATATGTGTGAGTATCAGTGTTTCAAAAATACAAATTTGAATGAAAAAGTGCGAATACTAGTGTTACAAAAGTATGAATAATTATTTATGATAGTGTCGATTTGAATTTAGAAACTGTGAAATTTTATTGTAAAGTTGTGAGTTTTGATTCCACAAATATCAATATCCAATTTATTGAAATGCGTATTTATATTTTGATGTTGTGAGTTTCATATCTAGATGTGGATATATGTAATTCCAATAGTATTGCAAAATATTTTATTTATGTTTGTAAATGCATAGATCACTATAAAACACATTTCTAAGTATATCAATACTAATGAAAATGAAAAAAGAATCATATATCTCGATTGCAATAATGAATTGTACATTTTCATAAATATTTAAAGTGGTATACAAGAAGGATGGATGCCATCGCTACCAATCTGATCACATGATATCTATACATGTACAAGATGAGGACTATGATTTTATTCACCCTACCAACCATGTCACCTTATCTGGAAACATTACAACTAGATTACTATGGAAATGATAACAATCCTCACATTTTGGTGTAGGAGAGAAGATATAAATTAAAATTTAAGAGTTTAACTGAAGTGATAGATAAAAAATCTCAACTACTAATTTATAAGTTCTCCCATGATACAACACATTTCCTACAACAAAATAGGCCATTAGCACAAGAAATTGCACTGAAGTTTAGTGAATTTGTTTCCATGAGTTGAACTCAATGGCAGGTGTTAAATCCGACTCCACGCTACATGTTTGAATTGATTTCCTTTTTGTGCTAGGAATAGCACTAGGAATATCACTGTCTTTTTCTCCCTATTTAGTGTTGGGAATAGTGTCGGGAGTAGTGTCGACAATGGAAATTGTGCCAAGTTTTATGACTATATCAATGCCCAGAATGACATCGAGAATTGCGATGCGATTAGAGCCCAAATTGAGTCTAGTTTTAGTTTCCAATTTGCCTTCTAGTATTGCTTCTTATTTGGCATCTAATTTGTATTCTAGTGTTGCTTCCATTTTAACTTCCTGGTTATCGTCGAGTGTTGCTTCTCTTTTAACGTTGAGTGTTACTTCCTTTCATTGTTGGGTTTTTCTTCCTTCTAAATGCCAAATTTTTCTTCCATCATTGCTTCTAATATTGCTTCCATTATTGATTCCTTTTTTGCTTCCATTATTGCTTCCATTATTGCTTCCAAAATTGCTTCCAAACTCGCTTCCAAAATTGCTTCCTAAGTGACATGGGTTTTGCTCCTTAATTGACATCGGATTTTGCTTCTAGAATTGATTCCTTTTTAGCTCCAAGGTTTGCTTCCTTTTAGTGCCAAGGTTTGTTTCCTATTTAACGCCTAGTTCTTCCTCTTTTTTATCTCTAGGATTTGCTTCATTTTAGTGCCAAAGTTTTCTTCCTATTTAGCACCTGGTTTTGCTTCTTTTTTTGCTCCAAGATTTGCTTCCTTTTAGTGTTGGGGTTTGCTTCCTAATTAGCGTCTAGTTTTACTTCTTGTTAAGAAACCAATTTAGCTTCTTATTTAGACACATAAATAACACCAAGTATGGATTCCATTTTCATGTCGAGTTCTGCTTCCATTTTAGAGCCACATTTTTCTTCCCTTGAACACCTCATGTTGCTTCCTTTATAGCTTCCACTTTATTAATTTAAATTTTTTAATTTCAATAAAAATAGTTAAATATATCATGGCTCTTTAATAACATATGTGATTATAGAGAAACAAATCTTGCATTGCAAATATTTTATAGCATAACATTTAGGAATTTTTAGGGAAATAGACAACATCCATACAAACTAACAAAACCATTATACTTATTAAATCTCCATAAAAAAAACATCTACAACTTTTAGTATATATAAATTAACAAGATAACTCTTATAACATCATCATCATCTATAATTAAAACAAGTGATTCAAATCTACAAATATTAGATAAATATCATGTCAAATAACATATATCTAAAAAAACTAGATATCTCATTTCAAATTTATATCATAACATTTATGAAGATTTAAAACAAACAGATATCACATTCCAAATTTATATCATAACATTTATGAAGAAATTTAATTGAAATTGACAACATCCATCCAAAGTAGAAAAGCCATCATGTATAGTAAGTATCCATCCAAAAAGCATTGACCACTTCCAATATATATAAATTAACAAGATAATACTGATAAGATCATCATCATATATAACTAAAACAAGTGAATGTCAAATATGCCAGTAGATCAATAACATGTCAAAATGATACAAGTCAGTATGATACATGTCAAAATGATACATGTCAATATGACATAAGTCAAAGTGATACATATAAAAGACAAAAATGGTATAGGTATCATAATGATATTTGAACATTAATCCATGTTAGAGTCAATATGATCAATGCCAATGGATACCACTAGCAACTGCCTCATCATCATCATCATCGTTGTCATCATCATCATCATTTTCATCATCATGATCATCATAATTCTCATCCTCCTGGGTATGAGCTCCATCTCCATCCGCTTCATCATCAACTCCCATATCTGAACCAAACTCAACATAATTTGGATCATGATCAATATCAATCGGATCTTCTGGCAGACTCGTGTTCTAAAAAAAAAATTTCAAAATGAAAAGTTAGTATTTATTTCATGCAATAATTCATATTTATGTTATATTGATAATATTACAACATACGAAACCGAACCATAATCATATTACATCATATCAAAGTGGACATACCATAATAAAATATGAGATAAGTTACAGCTAAGATGTCATTCCAATTATGTAAAACATGCAACAATTTTAATAAATGTTAGTAAAGATCATAAAAAAAATTGTTATACAAGTTAACTATCATCTGGAAAGTGTATACATAACCTTAAGTCTCAACCCTCTCGTGTCAATATATAAAACTATTTTTATTGTCAAATATACAAATCTACAATAAAATAGAATTGTAAATGCCATAATTCAATTGACTAGATGCCATAATTGACTTGTGTCTTCCAACTATAAACACACAATTGCTAGACTCCCTTACCAAGTGATACTAGTACATTAAAATCTGATATACTTGGGACCATTTTGAGGCATTGGGTCTATATAAGTTTTAACAATTCTAATTTTCCACAAATAATGTTTTAGGTTTTAACAGTTCTTATGTTCTTTGGATGTTATTTATATTTTATCTCAGTTAACCCTAGAACATGGCCAGATTGAGTTCAATTCCATTGATGGAGGTGGTTATAATGGTTATGAATATGATCCCTTCCACACTTTTCTCTTAATGGTGGAGGATCTTGGTGGCTTCTTCGAGAAACACCCTAACGCACGTTACTATTTTGGGAATTTTTTTGGTCCTCCAATTTGAAGGTTGACTCATTCATTTATGGGAGTGATCATATTATCATGGTACCAAGGACTCCTTGCCTTCATGGTTCAATTTCCTAGAAACAACCGTCTTATACCATATCCAGAAGTAGGGTTTTGCTCAGTGAGTGCCAATGTCAATTTTGCACAAGGGGGTAGATTTTTAACTGAAATATCCCAGGTGACTATGAGTACTAATACCAAATCCACAATAGAAAAACATAATTGTGGGATATGAGGGAACCCAACTATGCTGCCCAGTTTATAGTTTGTGCCCCTGGAGAAAATTCACAAGTTGTCCCTGAATGGTCCTAGGGGGCTTCTTGCAACTAGCCATAAAACAAAAACCATAACTTAGATATTGAAACCATTGATTCTGGCGGATTCAAGATGTTGGATTTCACCCAAGGGAACCCCTATACCATGTTTCAATTACCAGGAAATAGTAGTATTATACCATCCCCAAAAATAGTTTTTTCTTAGTAAGGGCCAATGCCAATTTTGCACAAGCGGGTGAATTTTGAATTGAATTCTCTCGGGCAACCATGGATAGCGTGAACTCATCCAAAATGACCAAAAAACTCCGTGGGAGTTGAAAGAACCCAATTATGTTTCCCGGTTTGGATTTCATACCCTCGGAGCAAATTCACAAGTTGTCCCTGAATGACCTTAGGGGGCTATTTCCATCTAGCCATAGAAAAAAAACCGTAACTTGGATAATGAAACCATCGATTCCGACGTATTTAGGAAGTTGGGTTTCATCCAGAGGAATCCTATTCCATGTTTCAATTGCTCGGAACCATGACCATGCCCACAATGGCCAAAAACATATCTGGGAGCTAAAGGGACCTAGTTATGCTACCCGATTCAGATTTCGTGCCCCTCGAGCAAATTCACAAGGTTTTCCTGAATGGCCCCAAGGGGCTACTTGAATATGGCCATAGAAAAAAAAATGTAACTCGAATCGTGAAATCCTCAATTTTGATGGATTTAGGATGCCGGGTTTCACCAAAGGGAACCCCTCTACCATGTTTCAATTTCCTGGAAATGATCATACTATACCATCTCCGAAATGACGGTTTTTCTTAGTAAGGGCCAATGTCAATTTTGCATAAGGGGGTCAATTTTGAATTGAAATATCCAAAATGGCCAAAAACATCCATGGAAACTGATAGAACCCATTTATATTTTCCTAGTTTAGATTTCATGTCCCTAGAGAAAATTCACAAGATGTCCCCCCTCACCTACTGGTGTATATAAGGGAGGAGAGCGATCTTGTGTTTATTATCATCATTTTACTCTTCTTTGTACTTGTCTCAGAGATGATAGGGTTCATGAGAAAAAAAATATTAATAATTATGTAAACAACAACAAGGTTATGGAATACATTAAAACATAAATATTAAATATTAAAAATTAGTTAACCGGAGCACTACCACATCAATGTTATGGAATACATTAATGACATAAATATAACATATTAAAAATTAGTTAATAGCGAAATATTAATATAAAATATTAAGAATTAGTTAATAGCGAAAAATTATTTGTCTTAATAATTTACCAACTTAATCCATCATTCAAATTTTTTCAGGGAACATTTTGAGTTTAGTCTCATTACTCATCACGATATTTTGATTTTTGTTTCATATCAATAACTTTACAAGAATTTCAAATCAAGCATTCCATTCCAACATGGTACCAAACTTTGAATTGTTATTACTATATAAACATGATAAAAAATTTGTAGGAAAAAGAAAAGTTAAAGTCTTTATTATTCCAAGATGTGTGCATAGATGTGGGTAGAGGGAGAAAAATCCCCTTTTTATGATGCAAAAAATTTGAAAAAACTTTTGAACCTAGGGATACTTGATCCCTCTTGACCATTTCATTATATATATATATATATATATATATATATATATATATATATACATATATATATATATATATATATAAGTGGGTTCATAATTACACCTATAAGGAGAAAATGACAGGTAGTATGTTTTCTAACTCGTAAAGCTGATTGGTTAGTACTTTTTATTTATTTATAACAAGAATTATTTAAGTTTGTATTAAAATATGTTGTAACTGAGATGAACAATGTGTAAATAGAAAATGAAAGCATACATAGTTCCAAAAAAGATATGCACCATGATAACATGGAATTGCAACCTATAATATTTTGTTGTACTCCTTACAAAACTTGATATATGACTACTAGTTGTGTAAATTAAAAAAAAACACTTAGGACCAAAACATATTTGGAATATATTGACAATTACATGATTATAAGCATGCATACTTTTTCATTTCATCATCCTGGGCATGATTGGAAGGGTGTGATTATTGCATGTCTACCTCCATGCCCTCTTGCAATTGATAAATTGTTTCTCCTTCTTTGAGTTCAATAAGAAGAGAACTGTTAGTTTTTCAGAATTTACTTCAATCTGATCTAGGATCGTGAGAGAACAACGTGTACAACATATCTACAACATATCAATCATGGACACAATAATGCAAGCACACAAGAGATAATATACACATAGAGTTTCACTGGGGAAAACCATAAAGGTGAAAAAACCCACAACTTCCTCAGAGATAGATAGAGCAATGACACAACCCAAGCATAAGAGATAGTCTTCTCCTAGCAGCAGCTTCTCCTCCTCCACAAGTGTGCCACTCTCCAATGAGAGTATGAGTGAGAAAGTGAATGATGAAATAGAGTGCCTCCCACACTCTATTTAGACATGACTTGAGTTGCCTAATAACCTTTACTAGGTCGGCCTTAACTTAACCACATAACATAATGATGACAGGGCCAACCCCCAATAGGGTTGTCTAATAACCCTTTGACCCACATGAATTATACAGGGCCGACCCCACCAAGGTGGTCTAATAACCCATCAAGTATAAGTTACGACACTTACAATATAAATGACGACACTTCCGTATAGAGGAATAATAACATCTCTATAGGAATACAAACAGTTCCGTATAGAGGAATAATAACATATGTATAGGAATACAAACACTTCCGTATAGAGGAATAATAACATCTCTATAGGAATACAATATACATATATGAAATACATTCCGAAGTTACAAATACATCAAAACTCCCTCTTAACTAGGAAGGTATTTCTTGACACAGGTCTTCTAGCACAAGTCTTCTTCCTTGGATCATCGTCACTGGATCATCGACATTGAATCATCGTCATCGTCACTGCTGCTGCTATCTCAATCAATCTCCGATCTACTCATAATAGGAAGTTCTATAGATCCAGTCCTTTTTCATACTGGATGTAGGCCCACCACCTGTAGGTCTTCATCATCATTGGCCATACTATGGAATCCTCAGGACTGATTATGTGCGTCAACAAAACCTCGAAAGAGCATCCCAGGCATTTTACGAGCACACAGCTCAACCTATCGGATCTCCCAGGATCTTTTACATGTGACTGTCACAAGACCTTAAAAGAGTGTCTTGCCAAGCAAGATATCTAAAGAGCATCTGAGGCCTTTTTCGTCCTGTCCAGATCTCTAGGACTTATTACATGTGACCCCTACCACAAAACCTTAAAAGAGTGTCTTGCCAAGCAAGATCTCTAAAGAGCATTTGAGGCCTTTTTCATCCTGTCGAGATCTCCAGGACTTATTACATGTGGTCCCCACAAAACCTTAAAAGAGTGTCTTGCCAAGCAAGATCTCTAAAGAGCATCTGAGGCCTTTTTCATCCTGTCCAGATCTCCAGGACTTACTACATGTGGTCTAGCAAAACCTTAAAAGAGTGTCTTGCCAAGCAAGATCTATAAAGAGCATCTGAGGCCTTTTTCATCTTGTCGAGATCTCCGGGACTTATTACATGCTACCCTTGCACAACCTGTCCACAACCACAGAGTATCAACCCGATACTCACCATACATCGTCTTGATGTACATGATCATCCTGATCCTCATCATTGCATCATCCTGATGCATGTTATCTGGAGCAACATCCTGAAGCTCGTCATCTATGATCATCCTGATCATACAATGCATCCACCTGATGCACAACAAGTATCTACCTGATACATATCATCATACATGATCCACCTGATCATACAATGTATCCACCTGATACACACACAGATACATGATCCACCTGATATATATCAACATACATGATCTACCTGATCATACAATCGTATCCACCTGATACATACACAGATACATGGTCCAAGCATCCAACATGATGCATATACATATACATGATCCAACTGATCATAATAAGCATCCAACATGATGCATATACATATACATGATCCAACTGATCATAACAAGCATCCAACATGATGCATATACATAGCAGTAACTGGAGCATCGTCCTGATGCTCGTCGTAAAGCGCTTACATCCACAGCCATGGGAAGGATCCTCCTCTCACCATGCTTGGAATGGCTCCTGCAAATGTGTCCATAAATTCTTCCTCGAAGTGTCGTCAATCTGAAGAACACCAAGCCTCTCTCTGAAGTACTCGAACTTCACTCTGGCTAGTGGTTTTTTCAACACATCCGCAACTTGCTCATCCGTCGCAACATACAGGAGCTTCACTGCTCCTCTCTGCACCATATCCCTGATATAGTGATATTTCATCTCGATGTGCTTCGACCTGTCATGGAACACGGGGTTCTCAGACAGCTTCACACAACTCTGGTTGTCACAAAAGATACCAGTAGCCTCCAACGGGAGATCAAATAGCTCAGACAGTAGCTTTCGGAGCCATACTACCTCACAACTAGCCGAACGAGCTGCAACATACTCTGCTTCGGCTGTACTCAGTGCTACACAGGATTGCTTCCTGCTAAACCAAGAGATCACACCTGATCCCATACTGAAGCAACACCCAGAATGTGCTCTTCCTATCTGCAACAGTGCCTGCCCAATCTGAATCAACATAACCCTGCAGGTTAAATTTTTGATTCGCATCATACTTGAGCCCATAATCAATTGTACCCTTTAGGTACCTCAGAATATGCTTTACAGCAACCAGGTGAACACCTATGGGATCCGTCAGGAATTGGCTCAATGTGTTCACCGCAAAGCAAATATCTGGTCTCGTGTTCGTCAGGTACATCAAGGACCCAATCATCTGACGATACACAGTGACATCAACTGGATCAGATGAAGAATCACACAGAAGCTTCAGGTTCGATGCCATAGGTGTGGCCATGGCCTTGCAGTCCATCATCCCGAACCTCTTCATGATCTCTACTGCATACTTCCCTTGTCCAAGGAAGATTCCATCTGCACTCTGCCACATCTCCATGCCTAGAAAATAGTGCATCATCCCCAAGTTCTTCATCTCGAACTTGGCAGCAAGCTTCCTCTTCATATCGACAATCAATCTATCCTCACCTGTTACAAACAGGTCATCCACATAAAATAGTAGTATCACTGGATTGCCTTCCTCAACCTTGTATTAAAGGTTGGAATCCGCTTTACTCTCGGTAAAGCCCATACTAGATAGGAAGCCATCTATCCTGCCATACTAGGCCTTGGGTGACTGTTTCAAACCACACAGGGCTTTCTTCAGTTTGCACACATGTGACTCTCGGTCATGTGTCTCAAACCCGAGTGGCTGCTCCACATACACTTCCTCTTCAACTGCACCATTCAAGAAAGCTGTTTTGACATCCATTTGGTGTACCTTCCATTTCATCACGGTAGCCAGAGCAACTACTGATCTAATAGAAGTGTATTTGGCTACAGGTGCAAAAGTCTCTTCATAGTCAATTCCTCTTTCTGGGAGTATCCACGAGTTACAACCTTGCTTTGTATTTCTCGATGCTACCATCTGCAGCATGCTTGATCTTATAGATCCACTTGGAAGTCACAACAAACTTCCCATCAGGTCTTGGGACCACATCCGAAACATGATCGATTGGTACTTCTCGACCATGGCATCCTTTTACTGTATCCCGTATCCTTGGAACTTCGGATTCTTCAATATCTTCAATAGATAGTTTGAGCTTCATTGCTGGAACAAATGTTGTAGTTCTTCTTTTGTAGGTGATGGTATACGATCTTTCCTACAAAACAAGTTAAATTTCATGATTAGAAAACATCTCATAGTTTTCAGAACAAATTCTTACACATAAAGAAATATGCCATACATTCATGCAATTATTTTAGCCAATGCTTCAATACAACATTTATCCATATCCCGTAAATTTCTAGATGCCTTCCAATCTCTACTAGAACATTGTTAAGAGTGTGCACAACTCCCAACATGTCAGCAAAGAGGTTTCATTCTAGATAAGTAGCAATGGAATGTTGTACAGTGCCATAGGCCACTTACCCATCACATGCATATTAGTAGTATATTGTTCATTAATGTAATTATTCTAATATGCATAATATACATCCTAAGTTCAGGAACATAAGCATATACATCATTGAGCAATATTATTTAAACAAACAAGTATGCAAGAAATGACAATTCAAATACTTATCTTTGTTTGGTTGTAGGGTGGACTCCCTCTCAATATTTGCTTCCTTGCAGGAACTACTGGAGTGTGCTCCCTCTTGATCTTTGCTTCCTGTATTACCTGTCCTTGAACTTATATCCATCCTCGATCACTTATGCATACTTACTAGTATCATCATTGCGTTATCCTTGAGGTCTCATACACAATCATACATTCATTAGTATAATATCAATACTATTAAACATTATGATTCTAAGTAATCTTAAACATGTATGGTCAAGATTTCACAAGCACTAGTATTCAAGGTTTCAGGGAGTACTTCCTTTACTCATGCAAATTCTTATTTGACCATAGGACTCTTCTGGTTAGTCATATTATCGATTAAACATAATATACCTAAACTCGTGATTACTCAAACCTATAGCTTCATGAATAATCATTATCAATCATACCAAGTATACTTATATAAGAGATCCCATCACAAGGTAGGATTCTAACTTGATATAGGAAAAACATACCTAGATTAATGTGTTAGTTCGTTATGTCTAACATACCCACATGATGTCTTCTTGTTTTATTCAATAACTTGTGCTAGTAACCTGCATATATCATAGGTTAAGCATTGTAGAACCAAATTATACATACCTTGTAAGTAGAGCTTCTATGTGATCCATGACAATGGATGAATCTTTGTCTTCATGTCACCATGGTCATATGTTCTTGAACTAGAACATGATTTGTCTTTCTTGATGTACCTTTCATGTTAGCGAACAACATCAACCTCATACAACACCACAATGCATTAGTACAATCATAAGTGTCAAAACCCTAATAAATGAATATCTTCTATCATGCATTCATATTTTTATTAAGGTGATACAGCAAGTCTAAAATTAATCAAGATTGTACTAATCTTAATGAAGACAAACATATCATAAACTTAATCATGAACAGATTTCGAAACATACCCGTAAGTCATACTTGTCAAGTTTGCTTGTAGTCTTCTTATGTAAGGCCTTAGCCTCATCTCCCTCTGAAACTGGAACTTCTTCACTTATGCATGTGACCAATCCATTCTCTTCTAGGATTAACCCAATCCACTTGATTTGCAGAAATTGGATCTCGAGCTCGATTAGGGTTTGTGAGGGAAACCCTAAAAATTCAAACTTTAAATTTCAAGCTTCTGAAAGGATAGAAAGATGCGCCTTGATGAGCTGATCAACCTGGTATACTCAGAATTTGAAAACTGCAAAGTTTCACCTTTCAAATTTGCTTTTCAATCTTCCGGATTCACTTCGGAGGACCCTGAATTAGGGTTTGAATTTCCTGGAGCTTTACCCAACCAAATAGTTTGATCCAAAGCTCTAAAATTCGATTTTTCCAAGGAGCTTCCAGCTATGGCCATAGATTTCAAAAATTTCCATTTTTGTAGAAGCCCTAATTTTTCATTTTTCCGATGAGAGTCCCGAACTAGGGTTTGATCAAGCTCGGCCTTCTACCCAACCAAAAAATTTGATCTTGGTCTCTAAATTTAGATTTTGATGAGTATCATTCAGCCGTGGTCTCCGATTACAAAAATACCAACTTTCTTTGAAACCCTAATTGCTGTAGCCATGAATGAAGGTGCTCAAAATCCAATTATGTTTTGACATAAATATGCACTTGATTGTTTTTGGTTAACTCCGAAATTAGGAATCCACATGGTCTAAAAATTCTACCTTTGGTATCACGACCTGTCATCTTTCTAACCCCACAGGTCTGGCCTCGATTGGATTCTCTGAGAGACAGTTATGCCAAGTGTCGCAACATGACCTGTTTATGGGATAAAACAGGAGAGCGAACTTGTACGGTGTTCCATGTGTCACTGGTTCAACTTAGGCCTCTGAAAAACGTACCGGAGAAACTACAGTCTGTTCCCTAGCTGTCACTTTTTACGAAATTTCATTTGGAGCTTCCTATCCCAAGTTGTGAGATTTTTTCCTAGGTCACCTGTTTATGACTGAGATCTGGAAGAGGCAGAAACCCTAGATTGTACAGATCATAAAACAAAAAGTACAACGAATTAGAAGTTGTGCTTTGGAAGCAAGGTACATGGAGATCTTATCTTCGACCTGTAAGAGTTTCAGATGCTGAAACCTCGCCGAATGGATTTATAGCGAAAGTGCTACGATGACTGGTTTTTTTTCTATATCAAGCCCTAGCTTCGCAAGTGCAACAAGTGTCATAAATGCCATACCATGCCTTCTTTCAGGTTAGCTCTGATACCATGTTAGTTTTTCAGAATTTACTTCAATATGATATAGGATCTTAACTTATAGAACAACATGTAGAACATATCTATAGCATATCAATCATGGACATAATAATGCAAGCACACAAGAGACAGTAGACACACAGAGTTTCACTGGGGAAAACCATAAAGGTGAAAAACCCCACAACTTCCTCAGAGATAGATAGAGCAATGATGCAACCCAATCATAAGAGATAGTATTCTCCTAGCAGCAGCTTCTCCTCCTCCACAAGTGCACCGCTCTCCAATGAGAGTATGAGTGAGAAAGTGAATGATTGAATAGAGTGCCTCCCACACTCTATTTATACATGACTTGACTTGCCTAATAACCTTTACTAGGTCGGCCTTAACTTAACCACATAACATAATGCTGACAGGGCCGACCCCTAATAGGGTGGCCTAATAACCCTTTGACCCAGATGACTTATACAGGGCCGACCCCACCAAGGTGGTCCAATAACCCATCAAGTATAAGTTACGACAGTTACAATATAAATGACGACACTTCCGTATAGAGGAATAATAACATCTCTATAGGAATACAAACACTTCCGTATAGAGGAATAATAACATCTCTATAGGAATACAATATACAAATATGAAATACATTATGAAGTTACAAATACATCAACAAGAACCCACATAGATGCTCATATTTGAGGTTGAAGATGATGAAACTTTGTTGAGTAATATGACCATTGTCTTAAGCTCATCAGAGTCATCCTCTAAAAATTGAATTTTCCTTTTCTATTTTACCAATATATTCATGATAATTGCATTTCAAGAGACCCATTGATATTCTAATTCATGTGTTTTGGTGGAGAATGAGACCCGCTGTCAACATTGCATGAGACCAATTCCCCACAACATTAGTTGAAACCCAAGATATTTGCACCCACAAACCCCTAACCCCAAGGGAAAGCCACAGACTGATAATGGATAGATCCATCATCAATATTCTGGGTACTTATTACAGAACATTGAGATGGATGAAATATTGTATATATATTTTCCCAAATAAAAATCCCAATGAAGAACTTACTCCAGGAAGTGCAAGCAGTACCAGGGCGAGGCCTATTCCCATTGGCCTTTTTAGGTAAAGCCTAGCAAACTCACCATGACAAATATTAGAAGTTTTTGAGACAACTAACTCATGCCCACAATCAATTCTACTAAAACCGAGGAGAAATATGACTGCTGATGCTAAATATAAGCAAAGTGTGCAAACCAGGCTTACCATCAAGTGTCAATTTGTTGAATAAGAACTAAGATGGGAGATGTATGCCACTTTCAATATCCTATACTCATCTTCGCGACTGAAATCCATGAATTCAAATTTCCGGAGGTTTTGATAATGGAGGATGTGGGAAGACGGGTTGATGCTTAATGAATTGTCCCTTCCCCCCTTGAACGAGTTAATGGATAGACTAGATGTGGATTGTTCATACTTTCATTTTGTGCTTGTTTAGTGGGTTGCAAACTTAGAGATTCCTTCACCATTTTACAATAGAATTCCTTCCTCTAGCGTTGAGGCAAGATTGTCGAGGCGACATGAAAAAAATGAACTTCCTCAAAATGATGAACTTCTCTTCTTATATTAACAATGGTCAATGCGAGATGGTCATCTTCTTATAATTGAACATATAATTATGTAGAATAATTCCAATAGCATATTTATTTTACATAATTTAGCAAATAATTGAATAAACAATGCTATAAATAATTTAGTCAAACTTAAGATCACATATCAACATCAACCTTAAAATAGTAAAGAAATCCATAATTTTAAATTATGAAGTGTTGAGCATGCTTATAAACAAAATCTCCTAACAACTATCAACGGGTTTTCATTTTATTTATTAATACAATCCCATCTGCATTAAATCTATTTTGACAAGTTATGGTCATCATTAGCTTGAAAGGAGTAAATTTATGATTACATAGAATATAATATATGAAACTTAATGCAGTAAAGTAACCAGCTTAACTTAATAGCCAACAACCAGGTTATGGAATACATTAATGACATAAATATAAAATATTAAAGATTAACTTAACAACAACGAACGAGGTTATGGAATACATTAATGACAAAAATATAAAATATTAAAGTTTAACTTAACACCCAACATCAGGTTATGGAATAAATTAATGACAGAAATATAAAAATTAAGAATTAGTTAAACAACAAGGTTATGGAATACATTAATAACATATAATACATTAATACCAGAAATACTAAATATTAAAAAATAGTTAACCACAACAAGGTTATTGAAATGGAATACATTAATGACATAAATATTAAATATTAAAATTAATTAATAACCAAATATTAATATAAAATATTAAGAATCACTTAATAGCCAACATAAATTATAAACCAGTAGCAAGGTTATGGAATATATTAATGACTTAAATTAAAACACTAAATCACTTAGTGCAAGATCGTCATCTTCTTATAATTGAACATATAATTATGTAGAATGATTCCAATAGCATATTTATTTTACATAATTTAGTAAATAGTTGAATAAACAATGCTATAAATAATTTAGTCAAACCTAAATTCACATATCAACATTAACCTTAAAATAGTAAAGAAATCCATAATTTTAAATTATGAAGTGTTGAGCATGCTTATAAACAAAATCTCCTAACAACTAATCAACCGATTTTTATTTTATTTATTAATACAATCCCATCTGCATTAAATCTATTTTGACAAGTTATGCTCATCATTAGTATGAAAGGAGTAAAGTTACAAATCTATTTTGACAAGTTATGCTCATCATTAGTACGAAAGGAGTAAAGTTATAAATCTATTTTGACAAGTTATGTTCATCATTAGTGTGAAAGGAGTAAAGTTATGATTAACTAAAAAACCATATATGAAATTTAATGCAGTAAAGTGACTAGCTTAACTTAACACCTAGCAGAGGTTATGGAATACATTAATGACATTAAAGCTTAACTTATCAGGTTATGGAACACATTAATGAGAAAAAAATATATTAAGAATTATGTAAACAACAGCAAGGTTATGGAATACATTAATAACATAAATATTAAATATTAAAAAATAGTTAACCGGAGCACTACCACATCAATGTTATGGAATACATTAATGACATAAATATAAAATATTAAAAATTAGCTAATAGCCAAATATTAATATAAACTATTAAGAATTAGTTATGGAATATAAATTGTAAACCAGTACCAAGGTTATGGAATACATTAATGACTTAAATTAAAACACTAAATCAGTTAATATCCCACCACTAGGTTAATGTATTTATGGAATACATTAATGATGACAGAAATATAAAATATTAAAAATTAGTTGAGAGGTGTCAGCTTCATGGAGTGCAATCTCTTTATAAGAATAGGAATAGGTAGGCAAGATCCAGTGTTGTTGTGAAAAATAGCTGCTGAGCATATTAGCAGGCTTAGTATATCAGTATATTGGTGAAGGGGAATCGTGACTGCTGGAGTGTAGATTCAATCGTTTCGTTTGCATTTTTGATAAGGATGAAACGTTTTTCCTTCCTACTGGCCGTGATTTTCACAGGCTCTTTTATGTTTCTCTGCGTAAGTTCAATAGGAGATTCCAGTCTCATATATAATGTTCAGCAGTATGGTGCAAAAGCTGATGGCATCACAGACAACAGCAAGGTGAGATAGAGATAAACTTGAATAATTAATAAATTTGTAGAGACATAGATTATCACAAATAAATTTGTCTGTTTTTGGTTATATGTAGGCTTTTATTGCTGCCTGGAATGCAGCCTGTTCTTCTAATCGATCATCTACTGTGTATATACCAAAAGGAAAATTCCTGGTTGGTCCAGTTTCCTTTGCAGGACCATGCAAGAATGCTAATATTATGGTGCAGGTAAGGTGCTAATATTCATTCCGTGGTAGTGGTAGTGATTTATTTATTTCCTTCTTTGCAGCAATAAGATTCATGCAACATGTCTGTCTTACTGCAGGTAACTGGGGATCTCATTGCACCAACCCACAATAGTTTATGGAACGGAGGAAATAATTTGTACTGGTTGCAATTCTATAATGTGAATGGTCTAACGGTGAATGGCGGGGGGAGTTTGGATGGCCAGGGAGCCTCCTGGTGGAACAACGTTTGTCAAAAAAATCAGCAAGTAAGAATAAACTAGTTATCAGTTGTACTATGTAATTATCTTTTAGTGATTTGGATAGCATATACTTACACTGACTCGAATAAATTGTCTGCTTTGCTGTGCAGTGCAAACCCGGGCCTACGGTATTGTCTCTAGCCATTTATTTTCACATATGAATTGGAGTGTTTCATAGTTGCAGGGAGTTGATAATTTGACATTGTGATGGGCAGTCTTTACAATTGATGGGCGCTACGAATAGCGTGGTGAGAGACATTACTTCCATCAACAGCAAGCAGTTCCATGTATCCATTGGTGCGTCTAACAACGTCCTGGCAGAGGGATTGACAATCCGTGCTCCAGCTGACAGCCCCAACACCGATGGAATTCACATATCTTCTTCCAATGTCCATCTTCGAAATATCAACATAGGAACAGGTGGATCATATTTCCCCTCAACATTTTACAAATATTGTTGGAGTGACTAATTTATTAAAGATAAATCTTTAACTTTGCGTGCGTGTACTACTGCAGGAGATGATTGTATTGGTATTTTGGAAGGAACTTCCAACCTTGCCATTGAACAAGTTACTTGCGGACCAGGCCATGGAATCAGGTGAAATAGTTTGATAATTAATTTCAATTGGACTGGGAATATGAGCATTCAATGCACTGCGCTGACAACCGATTTGGGTTATTATTATGCAGTGTGCGCTGACAACCGATTTGGGTTATTATTATGCAGTGTGGGGAGCCTTGGGAAATATCCTGATCGTAATGGAGTCACCAACGTCACTGTAAATGGAGTTTCTTTCAACGGCACTGACAATGGAGTTAGAATCAAAACATAACAAGGAGGAAAGGGCTTCGCCAAGGGCTTAACATTTGAGAACCTACGGATGAACAACGTGGGGAATCCAATCCTCATTGACCAATACTATTGCCCACATTGTACTGCCCAGGTGCTCATCATTTTACACCTATCTGAACAGCTTCAACACCTATACTCTTTTTCGACATAGGACAGTTTCGAAGCTTGTTTTTAAGTTCTGTGACATATGGCCACTGAAGTTTGACTATTATAACTTACTTTGACTTTGTTGTTAATATTGGCTTGGCCCGTGCAGGAGTCTAATATGAATGTGCAGATCAGTAACGTGGTATACAAAAACATAGTTGGAACCTCAGCAACAAAGGAAGTTATTAATTTGGCTTGCAGTAAAAGCTTCCCCTGCCAAGATATCCAATTGCAAAATGTCAGTCTGAGTTATGGAAATAATGAAGCTCAATCTCTCTGTAAAAATGCCAAAGGACTTGGAATTAGTTCTGTCAAACCCCCTTTGGTTTGTTAATGCTGGATATTAGTTATTAGTTATGCCAAACCTTTTTCTTAAAGTTCCATTGGCTTTTAAAAGGTTTGATGCTTCCTCTACCAACTTCAATATGTTGGATTTTGCATTATTGTAATATGAATTTGACTTATGAAAAAGTGAAACTCTACCAACTTTAATAGGTTGGATTTTGCAGTATTATAATATGAATTTGAGTTATGAAAAAAATGAAATTCAATCTTAAGCAGCTTTTGAGTTTGTTAAAGGTGAATGTTTTTCCTAAATGCTAACTTATTATCAAATGTTAAATAGAATAGAAATATAATAAGAACTCTGCTAAAAAAACATTATATTGCAAGTAGAGTCCATTTTAAAAGTTAAAAGTCTAATATAGAGATTAAGAAATGTTTAAGAATCCTAAAGTTTGATAACTATATTTAGTAAAACCATGTTTGTATATGTATAAATGCTTTTTTATTGATGTTTAATAAGCTATAAACCCTTCACATTCACTTGGAATAAATAAGATATTTTTAACATTGTCATTTTAATGTTTTTAAAGTATATCACAATCAAAATAAACAACACATATTTTTGTATTAGAATATAGAATTTTAAGAATAAATAATGGTTTTGTATAATTGGTTATTTGGAATAGTACATTTTTAATAAAAAAATATCAATTTTTTCTTTTTATAGATGCCATATCTAACCTTGTCACTTTAAGATTGGTCATATTAATAATATAATGTCTATTATTGAGATATATAATTTTAAACATAACAAACAATTTTATAAAAATTGTCATTTGAACTTATACCATTTTAATAAGAAATATTAAAATAAATATTTGTAAGAAACAAATCAATGGACACAGACATAATCTCAAAGAAATGCAAATGCACAACAAATTCAATGACTTTTCCACTGTGTTTTTTTGTGCCTTTGGAATCTGTATCCAAGTGGCCTTTGTTTTGTGACATGAATTTCCAATGGAAAGATGATCCCATTTCCCTTCCTTGCACTCTAAGGGTAGTAACAAAAGACCATATCGCAGCAGCAATCACAGGTCTCGTAATAGCAAAAGAAACAAAATGAGGTGAATACACTGCAATATTTAATCCATTTTCCACATCACACATCAAATCTACATAACCAGAATCATCGTACGAAAATGAATTAATTAAAGGGAAATCTGATCTTGGTGCCTATGAATATGTTCGTAGTAGGAAATTTCTCCTCCTTGTGCCTCTGAATATGTCCGTAGTAGGAAATTTCTCCTTCTGGAGCATACAAACAATCTTTCTCCTCCTTTTGAATATGTTCGAAGGGGTTGGAGCTTACATCTTCACCCTAAATTATAATCAATGAAGACTAGACCGCAATGCAATAAGCAAAACAATAATTCATAATCACTAAACATAATGATTGGAAAAAAATAGCATTCTGTAGCGTAAATCTCAATGACTGAAATAAATGTAGAGTAGTCTACATGTAGTCAAATAATTCGAAAGAAATATGATAACACATACAATTTAATGTAGTTGACTGATCTAAAGGAACGTCAAGGTGACTGGGTTAGGCATACTAACCTGAATTTGTACAAGTAGAAATATGAAATGCTTCGAGAATGGATGAAGTTAGGGTCGAGACTGATAATATTTATAGCAACAGCAATGGGCAGGGTAGGGAAATTTCCTGGGTCTGTGTAGATTCGTGTGGATGGATAGAACTGCAACTTTTCTATTTCAGTTATCCAATTATGGAAGGTATTTACAAATGTAATTGGAAGGGAATCAACAAAAAGATGGAAGACCAAAGGAAATCAACGAAAAGATGGAAACCGTGTCCACCTTTTCTCTTTAGCTTCTAAAACGTTTCCGTGCATGAGTGTTAGGAAACTATTTTTTTGTCAAATTATTTAATCTTCATTTCCATGGTATGGGTCCAATCAAGTTTGGAAAAAATCCTCTACAAATTAAAATAAATAAATAAAAACCGAAACTTTAGTTGCATTTTTGACATTTTGAAAAATTAAATGTACTGGCATGAAAATAATGAAAAAAAATGAAAACAATAGTATATGTCTACATCAAGGACTAATAAGGAAGAAGAAAAGATGATTAAACAAATTAGTTAGATAAAAAGATGTTTTTATTAAAGTGATATGACAGCGATAACCTACAATTACGGATTCAAAAGGTGAAAATAAATGAAATGAAATGAAATAAATGCCCAGGAGAATAGAATGATACAAAAAGGGGGATGAAGGTGAAAGAAGAGGATCCTAGAAATGGTATTGATTATTACACCAACTAATTTGTAGTAATTATAAATGTCTATTGTAGTCATGCATTTTACTAATCATCTTGATCCATTTCACAAGTTACCATTAATTTTTAACATTTGGCAAGAACCGTGAGATAGTTCAAATATTGGGCTGAACTTTTCGTTGATGAATAGAAATGCACATTTTATATACTAGTTTCGTTTCACAAGTTACCATTAATTTTTAACATTTGGCAAGAACCTCAAATATTGGGTGGAACTTTATGTTGATGAATACAAATGCACATTTTATATACTAGTTTCTAGATACGTTGAAGACATTGCAAAAAAGTAGACTTTCATTTTTGTGTTTGAAAAGTAGTTAAGTTATGAAATTATGAAAAAATAGTCTTATATTATTAAGGGTATGACAACTTACAGATAAATGTTACCCATCCTCAATTCAGCGTGAACATGAGATATGGAAATAATGAAGTTCAATATTCATGAAAAAACGTAAAATAGTTCAAAGTAATTCTATCAAGTTCCATTTACTTTGTTAAAGAGTGAATGCTTTCTCTAAATGGAAACTCTAATGTGTTGGATTTTGCATTATCTATCTTGTAGTCTCAAATTAGTTTAAGATTCTTATGGTTTATGCTACTCTTCCTTTAAAAATATCCTCAATGGTTTAGGCTACTCTTCCTTTAAAAATCTCCTCATTGATTTAGGCTACTCCTTCCGTTGATTGGTTTAAGCTACTTTCATCACTAGTCACTAACAATATTTTGGAAATCAAACTTTCCAACATGGTTGTTATAGGTCAAATCTGCACTTCTCCATCCGTGATCACATTGCTTTGTCAATCGCACAAAAGGACACCATGGATTGAAGAGCTAGGTTGACCTAGATGACTTACTGCTGGAACTCCATTCTTCAGTTGAAAATCTTACTTTGTCTACTGATTTCATGACATGTGTGCTACTCTTTGCATAGTAAACCAACGTTCTTCACCAATATGTGCGCTGCTTTGCTCAAGGACAACCATCGCACACCTTAAAAAATGTTGCAAACGCTTGTTGTAAAGCACAAAAGTTGCATACTCTGCACTACTCTCGTTGTATGAAACCTATGAACATCTTAAGATGAAAGCAAAAATATATTAAGATTACGAATTGGGATTAGTTGAAGTTGGTTCTGCAACTTCCCCAACCTCCCAATTCAACCACCTCTCGATTACAACTGCCTACCTTGTCCCATAAATACAAGGAGGATCCATGAGAGAGGGACCTAGAAGGAATGCTTTAACTGCTGTTACGCTGGAGGAATTCCCAAGTCATTGTGAAGAGCAGGAGCCCAGGACTCGGTTGCAGAACCATCTTGACCGATCAGGTATATTTGTACTCATTCATGTTTCTTTGACAATAAAAAGGTGGAAATACCCTTCCTGTCCCAAATCAAATGTCTATTGGATTGTATGTTCATTTGGTTTAATATCTGATTGTAGTTGATGTTTAATTGTTTTCAATTTCATCATATTTATTGCAGTCAAGATACGCCGAGGAAGGTTTCCTTTGTGTTGCAGGTCCATCATAGCGGAAGACCAAGCGAAAGCTAGGACCAGCCGTTGATAAAAGGTAAATCTTTCGATATCTTGATCTCTTTCCATTTGTAGTAACTAAATGCAATGCAATGACTGTATTTACCCGTCACGCCACCCAAGTTGGTAGTGTCTTCTCCTCACTATAAGGTATTTTTCCTGCACAACAGATTGGCGACTCCACTGGGGAGTAACTGGTTGTTTTTCTGCTCTAGGAGACCTTGCTAGGTTTTTCTTCAGTCTATTTGTTATGTGAGAGGTCTTCTAGGTCATTGTTTCCCGTTCTTATTGTCTAGACTCATCTCAGTCCACTACTGCAAATCTTTTTTGTTTGCTTCTGAGCCTTGTGTGCTGGTTTACCCTACTTATAGTAGCGCATTTTACTTGGTGAACACTGCTTTGTACACTACACAACAACGCATCTTTCCTAGTGTGCGTTGGTTTCTGTACTACACAGTAGTGCATTTTCCTGTAACTTTCAGTTCTCCATTAGGGTTTGATTTCCAGTGGTTTGGTTTCACTTCTAGCCTTTTGCTTTGCTTCCCTGACTGGCCCCTGAGACTTGTATGTCTCTTTTGAGTCTTGTTTGCCTCTCTGAAGTCCTTTAGTTTTCCTTGGCTTGCTTGAGTACTTGTTTAAGGTGTCTTTACTGTTTTTAACCCTTTTGAAATTTCTCCTCCTGGTGCCTCTGAATATGTTCGTAGTAGGAAATTTCTCCTTCAGGTGCATACAAACAATCTTTCTCCTCCTCGTGCCTCTGAATATGTTCATAATAGGAATTTTCCTAAGGGGTTGGAGCATACATCTTCACCCTAAATTATAATCAATGAAGACTAGACCCCAATGCAATAAGCAAAACAATTATTTAGAATCACTAAATATAATGATTGGATAAAAATAGCATTCTACACCGTAAATCTCAATGGCTGAAATAATGTAGAGTAGTCTACATGTAGTCAAATAATTCGAAAGAAATATGATAACACATACAATTTAATGTAGTTGACTGATCTCAAGGAATGTCAAGGTGACTGGGTTAGGCATACTAACCTGAATTTGTACAAGTAGAAATATGAAATGCTTTGAGAATGGATGAAGTTAGGGTCGAGACTTATAATTATTATAGCAACAACAATGGGCACGGTAGGGAAGCTTCGTGGTTCTCTGTAGATTCCTGTGGATGGACAGTTATCCAATTACGGAAAGGTATATACAAATGTAATTGGAAGGGAATTAACAAAAAGATGGGAGACAGAAGAAAATCAACAAAAAGATGGAAACCTTGTCCATCTTTTCTCTTTAGCTTCTAGAAAGTTTATGTGCATGAGTGTTAGGAACTATTTTTTATTTTTCTATCAATTTATTTAATCTTCATTTCCATGGTATGGGACCAATCAAGTTTGAAAAAAAATCCTCTACAAATTAAAATAAATAAATAAAAACCAAAACTTTAGTTGCATTTTAGACATTTTGAAAAATTAAATGTACTAGCATGAAAATAATGAAAAAAAAACAAAAACAATAGTCTATGCCTGCAACAAAGACTAATAAGGAAGAAGAAAAACTAATTAAACAAATTAGTTAGATAAAAGGATGTTTTTATTAAAGTGATATGACCACGATAACCTACAATTACTGGTTCAAAAGGTGAAAATAAATGAAATAAATGCCAAGGAGAATAGAATGATACAAAAAGGGGATGAAGGTGAAAGAAGAGAATCCTAGCAATGGTATTGATTATTACACCAACTAATTTGTGGTAATTATAAATGTGTAGTGTAGTCATGCATTTTACTAATCATCTTGATCCATTTCACAAGTTACCATTAATTTTTAACATTTGAAAAGAACCATGAGATAGTGGGTGGAACTTTACGTTGATGAATACAAATGCACATTTTATATACTAGTTTCGAGATACGATGAAGACATTGCCAAAAAATAGACTTTCATTTTTTGTGTTTGAAAAGTAGTTAAAATATGAAATTATGAAAAAATAGTCTTATATTATTAAGGGTAGGACAACTTAAAAATAAATGTTGCTCATTCTCAATTCAGTGTGAACATGAGATGTGTAAATAATGAAGTTCAACATTCATGAAAAAACGCAAAAGAGTTCAAAGTAATTCCATCAAGTTCCATTTACTTTGTTAATGGGTGAATGCTTCCTCTAAATGCCATGCCAATTCTAATGTCTTGGATTTTGCATTATATATCTTGTAGTCTCAAATTAGTTTAAGATTCTTATGGTTTATGCTACTCTTCCTTTAAAAATCTCCTAATTGGTTTAGGATACTCTTCCTTTAAAAATATCCTGATTGGTTTAGGATACTCCTTCCGTTGATTGTTTTAAGCTACTTTCATCACTGGTCACTAACAATATTTTGGAAATCAAACTTTCCAACATGGTGGTACACCTTGTTTCCTTTAATTGCTCAATTATAAATAAAATAAAAAGTACTTGTAGGATCAAGGAAATCCAACACAACGTATGGAATTTAAATGACATGATCTAATCGATCAGTAATAATGGGGTGAGTGCACAAAGTTGATGGACCTTTTAGATGCAATGGTAGATTCAAGAAACTCATTCAAGTTCTATAAAAGAGAATTGATCCCAAGCAATCTCGAGCCTGCCAAAATTAATCCCAAGCCTACCATGGTGAAGGCCAAATAGGATAGTTAAACAAAATGCTTATGCGTTATGGAGTTCTAAAATGCTTACGCATTTTGTAAAACATGTTTTATGCCCCAAAATGGGTTGTGCCCATCCTTTTCTCCACAATAGCGACATACAACGATTTTGGGAAACCAAAGAGCGTAATGGTGAACGCAATTTGTGTGAGAAGGGCCTCCATCTTCCACCTTGGGCATTGTTCTCCTCCATCTAAGCTATATACATCAAAATCCATCCTTCTAAATAATCTATTTTCACTAATTTGTATGTTGTAAAATAAATTTAATCCATAATTTTATTAATTTGTATGCCCTAAAAAAATTTGAACCATAATTCTAGTTATATGTATGCCCAAAAGAAATTAAAACCCCAATTTAATCATAAAAAATAAATCAATTTCACTAGATGCATATATATCAATGAGCATCCTTATTAATCCAAACCACTATTCACAAATATGCAAAGTTTCTTGTGTATATAGAAAGGTTGCGTACAACATTTAAGTATTATAGAGTATGGAGATTTTTTGGATTTGCACAATTTCAATCCAAGTGTCATGAGGGATGTTGTAGGCCCAAACTTCACAGCAACAAAGAATCACCACGATAGCTAATGCGTTGGAAAGAAACTGATTATTTTCTTGACACTATGATTTCGGTTTGATTGGAATTTGAAATCAATAATTCAAAGTTAGGGTGAAACTTGACATAGTTGAATAAAAGTATTTTTTTACAATTTAGAGGTATGATGGACTACAATTTTTTTGTTGTTGTTGTAAATAGTGAAACTTTTGCTAACACAATGACAATCTAATAGTTAACTACTTTAAGGAAAAAATTAATTGGCATAAAAAATTACCAACTAAACCATGTAAACTAATGCGTTTTTGGAAGTAGAATATATGGCAATTAAAATTATATTTTTTAATTATAGTTTGACAAGTACATGCTTATATGCTACTTCTTATATGTACATGACTATACAAATTTTTTTAGGTTAGTCTCATTACCCATCACAATAAGTTTGTGTCGAGACATATTACTGATAACTATATAAGAGTTTGCAAATGGAACATTACAACATGGTAGTAGATCTTAAAGAGCTACTTTGTACACATAATAATTTACTTATAATGGAAAGAAATGTTAAATTATTTATTGTGCCTAAGATGCAAGGAAAGAGTGATCATACCCCTAAAGGAATAAACCTTCATGATGGAGGGAAAGTTTGCACCAAGGGAGAATAAATCACTTTTGACCATTTCATTAAAGTTGTTTATAATCTAGAGCTTGGACTTCAAAAGTGTGTACCTTTTTTACATATGTGTGAGTATCAGTGTTTCAAAAATACAAATTTGAATGAAAAAGTGCGAATACTAGTGTTACAAAAGTATGAATAATTATTTATGATAGTGTCGATTTGAATTTAGAAACTGTGAAATTTTATTGTAAAGTTGTGAGTTTTGATTCCACAAATATCAATATCCAATTTATTGAAATGCGTATTTATATTTTGATGTTGTGAGTTTCATATCTAGATGTGGATATATGTAATTCCAATAGTATTGCAAAATATTTTATTTATGTTTGTAAATGCATAGATCACTATAAAACACATTTCTAAGTATATCAATACTAATGAAAATGAAAAAAGAATCATATATCTCGATTGCAATAATGAATTGTACATTTTCATAAATATTTAAAGTGGTATACAAGAAGGATGGATGCCATCGCTACCAATCTGATCACATGATATCTATACATGTACAAGATGAGGACTATGATTTTATTCACCCTACAAACCATGTCACCTTATCTGGAAACATTACAACTAGATTACTATGGAAATGATAACAATCCTCACATTTTGGTGTAGGAGAGAAGATATAAATTAAAATTTAAGAGTTTAACTGAAGTGATAGATAAAAAATCTCAACTACTAATTTATAAGTTCTCCCATGATACAACACATTTCCTACAACAAAATAGGCCATTAGCACAAGAAATTGCACTGAAATTTAGTGAATTTGTTTCCATGAGTTGAACTCAATGGCAGGTGTTAAATCCGACTCCACGCTACATGTTTGAATTGATTTCCTTTTTGTGCTAGGAATAGCACTAGGAATATCACTGTCTTTTTCTCCCTATTTAGTGTTGGGAATAGTGTCGGGAGTAGTGTCGACAATGGAAATTGTGCCAAGTTTTATGACTATATCAATGCCCAGAATGACATCGAGAATTGCGATGCGATTAGAGCCCAAATTGAGTCTAGTTTTAGTTTCCAATTTGCCTTCTAGTATTGCTTCTTATTTGGCATCTAATTTGTATTCTAGTGTTGCTTCCATTTTAACTTCCTGGTTATCGTCGAGTGTTGCTTCTCTTTTAACGTTGAGTGTTACTTACTTTCATTGTTGGGTTTTTCTTCCTTCTAAATGCCAAATTTTTCTTCCATCATTGCTTCTAATATTGCTTCCATTATTGATTCCTTTTTTGCTTCCATTATTGCTTCCATTATTGCTTCCAAAATTGCTTCCAAAATCGCTTCCAAAATTGCTTCCTAAGTGACATGGGTTTTGCTCCTTAATTGACATCGGATTTTGCTTCTAGAATTGATTCCTTTTTAGCTCCAAGGTTTGCTTCCTTTTAGTGCCAAGGTTTGTTTCCTATTTAACGCCTAGTTCTTCCTCTTTTTTATCTCTAGGATTTGCTTCATTTTAGTGCCAAAGTTTTCTTCCTATTTAGCACCTGGTTTTGCTTCTTTTTTTGCTCCAAGATTTGCTTCCTTTTAGTGTTGGGGTTTGCTTCCTTATTGGCGTCTAGTTTTACTTCTTGTTAAGAAACCAATTTAGCTTCTTATTTAGACACATAAATAACACCAAGTATGGATTCCATTTTCATGTCGAGTTCTGCTTCCATTTTAGAGCCACATTTTTCTTCCCTTGAACACCTCATGTTGCTTCCTTTATAGCTTCCACTTTATTAATTTAAATTTTTTAATTTCAATAAAAATAGTTAAATATATCATGGCTCTTTAATAACATATGTGATTATAGAGAAACAAATCTTGCATTGCAAATATTTTATAGCATAACATTTAGGAATTTTTAGGGAAATAGACAACATCCATACAAACTAACAAAACCATTATACTTATTAAATCTCCATAAAAAAAACATCTACAACTTTTAGTATATATAAATTAACAAGATAACTCTTATAACATCATCATCATCTGTAGTGCCCCTAGACTACTGTAGACATTGAGGGAACTTGTTTAGTGACCCGACTGTTTCAAACATTAATAAAATAATCCTTTGATTTTATTTTGAGTATATTTATGATTACCATTGATTGTAAATCAATAAAATAATGATTTATGTTTGTGAGAAATGTGTGTAGCGACTGGTGAAACGGTTCACCGAAGGACACATAAAGGAACATGAAGGGTCGTAGAGTACGGGTAAATCACACACAGGGGGAGAGACGACGATGTCGACTTCCGACAAGAATACCACGCATGAGCAGATAAGCATTGATCCGCTTGCTCAAGAGGAATGCGTGAGGGCGTACGAGGTGGGCCACGACGGAGCTGGTCACGTACGAGTTGGGGGGCGCGCAGTGAGAATGGACTCACTCCTCAGCGCCATTAGTCCCTAGATAGCATGTAGACGGAGGATGGATGGTAACGATTCCTAAAATCCCTACAAGAGTTCCCGCAAGTCAAAACGGAAATATGGTGGCAGAAGGGCCCAACGATGAGGTACCCTGTCGAGAACGGAAAGAATGGACGCAAGGACCCAACGAGGTGGTACCATGCCAAGGAATGGAAACCATGGATGATTGGACCCGACGGAGTGGTGCCATATCAGAGAATTAAAAATTAAGGAACCAGGAGCCCAACGATGCGGCATCGAGATCCTAGTGAATTTGATTGTTAAATTAAAATTGCATAAAAACTTAGGAGAATAACTCTAGATTATTGCTTAGCAAATGCATAACAATAGCTAAGACATTTGCACATGAATAGTTATATTTTGTTGAGCATTTAAAATAATAGAAATCATTATTTAGGAGCAAAATAGAATCCTAAGATTAGACACCTAGTCAACTAAAAGCTAGGAGTTGATTAAAATATCTGGGGGACAAACTAGAGCAAACTTAGGGGTGTAGGTGCACTTCCCAAAGAAACTGACACTTGGATGGGTGAGTGTTTTAATTAAATAATTAATTAAAAATAATTAATTATGCATGAAGCGACATGTGTCGCATGAGATTTTCCTTTATAAGGAAGGCTTAGGGAATGGGTAAAGGGCCCATAATTTGGACGATTGTCGTAATTTTCAAATACCTCAAAGACTTGCTGCTATCTAAGGGTTTGGCTTAGAAATCCTGGTGGGAAGGGAAGCCCAAGCTGAATTTCTGAACTACTTGTGTGAGCTCTACGACCCAAAGCTCGGGGGAGGCCATGCGACTGAAAGCATGAGCCTATGGTTGGGTGGCGAAGCTAACGGTTGCTTCGCCTATGGTTAAACGAGCTTTGCTGGAGGGATCCTACGGAAGACGAAGGTGACAATGGACCAACCGGATCGGGTTGACAGGTTAAAGTTTTGCTTATTTTTGTTAAGTTATTCACGCTTTGCATTTTATTTTTCCAATAACTATGATGACTAATTTGTTTGTATGAAGTTTTTAAAGCTTCAGGTTCAATTCAAGGGGACCCTAAAGGAGGGGTCCTACTGAAGAAATTACCTATGCATGTGATAGACCCAAGAGTTGTATTGACTCTCCCAACCGTGGTTTCAAGATGTTGTTCATCGTCTTTGTGTGGATGCCTTACACTCAGATCGACTCTGCACTTTTAATGGCAGTATTCGATCTCCAGACTCCGATCAGTACTTTATGATTTCTATTCACACAAAACTTCAGCTTCAGATTGACATTTTCATGTTTGATTTTCATATCAATCTTACACCCAGATCGACTCTGCACTTTTATTGGTAGCGATCGATTACTGATATATAGATCGCATTACTTCCTTTAAGATTCAGTAATTGATTTAAGTTTTAGATTGAGATGTTTTGTTTTTGTTAAGGATTTCGAGAGTAATCCTTGTTAAATTCCAGATCATGTATCTGCGGTGATAAGTTTCAGATGCTTTACTGCTAAAATTTCTGAGATAGACCTCAATCTCCAGATCTGGCGAATGTCCCATAGATACAAGGATCGGTTCAACTCTCCGTTCATTTTAATCTCTTCAAAAAAAAAGGGGGGAAAAATCTTCTTGGGTAGTTTTACGATTTCTTTTATGTAGATTGAAGAGCATTAGCTCACTTTCTATCTGTCGTGGGTATGGAACGGTGTGATTTGTTGGTGAACGCGGTGATCAACGGTGATATTAGAGCTTGGAGTTGCGATATTCGTGGAATTTTTCTTCGACTGGAGCAGCTATACCTACAGGTTCATTCTACAAGCTTTGCTTGCACAATTATTAAATTGATTTTTTTTTGGGTAAATAATTTCCTTATGTTTTACACCGATTCCGAATCTCTAGATATCAGCATTGTAATTCTGTGTTTTCCAATGATTGATTTGTTCTTATATCACTAACTGTTTTATAGCATTTAGGGTAGTATACTCCTCTACCTTCAGTATTTGAATTGGATCGAACTATATTGACCTGGGGAAATGTGTGCGGAACCTGGCTGTGATTAATTGTCACGATTTACTCTTTTCAGTTTCAAGATCAGAGGTCGACCGTTCCCTATTTCATTCTTTGACATTGTATCTTATTCCTAGATCCGTAACTTTTAAATTAGATCTCTTGTTGAAGAAATTACCTATGCATGTGATAGACCCAAGAGTTGTATTGACTCTCCCAACCGTGGTTTCAAGATGTTGTTCATCGTCTTTGTGTGGATGCCTTACACTCAGATCGACTCTGCACTTTTAATGGCAGTATTCGATCTCCAGACTCCGATCAGTACTTTATGATTTCTATTCACACAAAACTTCAGCTTCAGATTGACATTTTCATGTTTGATTTTCATATCAATCTTACACCCAGATCGACTCTGCACTTTTATTGGTAGCGATCGATTACTGATATATAGATCGCATTACTTCCTTTAAGATTCAGTAATTGATTTAAGTTTTAGATTGAGATGTTTTGTTTTTGTTAAGGATTTCGAGAGTAATCCTTGTTAAATTCCAGATCATGTATCTGCGGTGATAAGTTTCAGATGCTTTACTGCTAAAATTTCTGAGATAGACCTCAATCCCCAGATCTGGCGAATGTCCCATAGATACAAGGATCGGTTCAACTCTCCGTTCATTTTAATCTCTTCAAAAAAAAAGGGGGGAAAAATCTTCTTGGGTAGTTTTACGATTTCTTTTATGTAGATTGAAGAGCATTAGCTCACTTTCTATCTGTCGTGGGTATGGAACGGTGTGAATCTCTTTTCCTCTGTTATTTGTTGATGCATAAATTTTTTTAAGTAGATCTAATCTACTGTTCAGTATAAGGAAGGGCGTGAGCGCGACTTTAGTTCTGTGTGTGTATGAAAGTTGCATGAACCTCTTCCTCTCCGGTTGCATAAAGCTTCCAGATATGTTACTGCTTGTAGTTATGGAAGGGACGCTTATACTACAAGCCCATCCCTGTAGGTTATCAAAACCAACTTATGCTTCGTATGTAGAGATCACAGTTTATTTGTTTACTTTGTATATGGAAAGAGCAGAGTTATTTGTTTATCTAGTGTGTTGAAAATCGCAGGGATCCTGCTTTACCTTGTGTGTTGAAAACGTAGGGATCTGCGTGTACTTTGTGTTTTGCTAAATTGCCTCTCCTGCTTTGATGGTTATTCTTGGGATTAAATCGTAGATCTATTTTCCTTGAGAAGACACTCACGATCTCGGTGTTAGAGATCATTTTCTCCATTGGAAGTAGTGTTATCAGTTTGTATAAACATGTTGGTCCTCTAATTTTATGTTGAAGTTAATAGTGGATCTATTTCATTTTGGGTTCTGTGTTATAGAGCATTTTTTTTTTTTTTTTTTTTTCTCTGCTGAAAGTACTATTGTCTGTTGGTTGAAGACACTAGTCTTCTGTGTATGCTTTCGCTGAACTAACTGTATATGTTAGTGTGTAAATAATGATTGAAAAGATATTATGTAAATGTATTACATTGATACTACATAGATCGGGGGTGATCACTCCTCCATGATCCCTTCTCTATTCCTTTCTACGTATATTTTGTGTGGGCGTAAAGATCGAGAGAGAGACTCTCTGTTCTCCTCCATGATCCCTTCCCTATTCTTTCTGCGTAGACTAGGTTTAGGCGTGAAGGTCAAGAGATCGAGGGTCTCATTCTTTTTACCTTTTGTATTGTTAATACTGATCACAACATGGTCATTAACATGCCCGGTTCGAACGAGTCCTCTGTGTGAACAGAGATTATTGGTCTCGATTATTTATAATTCTTATTTGTTTAATCTTAATCCTTCAGCAAATAATGCCCAGGATGTGAATGCGTGGAGAACATTAGAATCGTATTCCGCGTTGAATGTATGGAATCATATTTTGCTAATGACTCATGTTTTTTTTCTTTTATTTGTTGGTTAGAATGATTTAAGGATAGCGTGAATCTCGATTCATTGGAAATTGTATTTGATGAATGTATTTGGTTAGAACTCTATCATCTTGTGGTTGCCTCATTTTTCCAAATGCTCACAGTGAGATCTTTGTCTTATAGGTTTCTTAGAACATGGCTACCATTTTAGATCTTGTCGACGAGTGCTGCTCACTTCTCACATATTTATATGCTGATTGTGAAATGTCTGATTGTTAATGGAAATGAAATGGATACATTAATATTATAAATTGATATTAGCATGCCGTGAAAAGTAAAATGTATAAATGGATCATTACATAAGGGAGGAAAAAACGAGGAAAGGCCTCGCTGGGGAAAATCGCGATTCTGAGGAGAAAATAAATGCAGTCGGTTGGGCGATTTCATGATGGAATAAGGTATGTGCATTCTGTGCAGATCTAAATTTTGTTGCCGATGTCATGTACAGTAGCTGAGCGATCCCATACCTGAGTATAGTATGGTTATTCAGTTCGGATCTTACATTATTTCCGATATTCTGTATAGTAGCCGAGCGATTTCATACTTAATCACAATATGTCTATTTTTATTTGTTTAAATGGGACTCTGCAATATTTTATACTTTGTATAACAGCTAGTTGATTAGAGAATTGATCATTGCATATTTTTTTGTTATAGGATGCCTTTGAGTCTGATCTGGCCAATGCATATAGTTGTAGGTTACAGCCAGTACACAAGGGATCGACAGTATTTATCTTATACTTTTTAGTTCCGACAGAGTCGTGGATTGGGAAACAACCTTTGTGTTTATTGCTTATTGATAGTTTTTACTCTACTTCCTTAGAGTAATGAGTCCTAGTTGGTAGTCTATTTTATTTTCCCATTGGTACCTTTGCCACCGAACTATGCGATCATAGTATCGCCGCTTATTTTGTTATTTTATCCCTTGTTGTGGATTGCGAAGTCATATGGTTGTTCATATGGTTGCGAAGTCATATGTTCTTATTTATTCGAGATCCAAGTTCAGGTATCTGCGAATGCACAAATTTGGTCTACAATGATTTGAGTCCTCTTCTGCCAGCTGCCCGACACCCTTGCTACAGCCCTTTTGTCTCCGTGATCTTGGGGACATACATACTCTGCTATCGATTAACTAACGCCAGAACAAAAGTTCGGTTGGTTCTACTCCTGGCACTCGTAGAAGACTTTTCGTAAATTTCTATACATCCACCGCAGAGCTGAGAGTCATCTAGTTGTTGTCAAATGCCTATGCTAAAACCTAGAGCATGGTGGGACCATACTTCAGCCACCTGTCAATCTCCCCTGAGCACTGATTGTTACATTTCGAAGTTATGGGCCAAGTCTTCTTTTTAGGCATAATGATTTTCAAGATAGTTATGCCATTAATTGTGAATACAAGCGCCGATTCTCATCAATACATGATACTATGGCTTGATATACAACAGCTGTATTATAAAACTATAAATAATTTTCATTAAAATTGTTGGTAGACACATAGGGCACACAACAAAGCTTTGACGGA
Organism: Larix kaempferi; assembly: GCA_027924585.1. Taxonomy (NCBI): domain Eukaryota; kingdom Viridiplantae; phylum Streptophyta; class Pinopsida; order Pinales; family Pinaceae; genus Larix; species Larix kaempferi. The sequence goes on along the minus strand of BSBM01000397.1, from coordinate 2,570,760 downwards.
CAGCATATTACAATTGGCATTGGAACCGCATTTACCAAAATCTTATCCAGCCCATCCAGGGGAAATCGAATTCTGACAACAACTTTATGAGGCTGGTAGCCATATCGGATAGACCATAGGGAACCGGAAGTAGTTCCCCCTTCTTACTTGTAACCTTTCCCACTAAAGAGAATGGCCAAACAGAATAGTGAGATAAGGGTTACAGAGCTTAAGCGTGTATACATTATAGAATAAGCTTGCATTGAAGGAGCAGGATACCACTTGTACATAATAGAGCTAGGGATAAACCCTAAAATTTGAATAATGGTGAATTTTGTAAATACTACACTCGTAACTGCATGTAGTGTTAAAAGAAATAAAATAAAATTTAAAAGGAAACATATACTCATACGAAGGTAGTTATAAGATACGAGAATTAATGTGAGGAAGAAAATTGTTCATATTATTAAAGGTTGTAGTTAGTAATTCCAAAATGTGAAATATGTAAACATATGAATATTTGTGTAACCATAATTTGGAGTTGCATAAAGTTAGGTGGAGTTTGCAAAAAGTTAGGTTTGTGTTTATATAGTTACATTCTTTAAATTCATATAGAGTTAAGGAATTAGAGATTGCATAAAGTTAGGTTTGTGTTTATATATTCTCTAATAAGTCATATAGAGTTAAGGAATTGGAGACACGGGCATATGTTTATTTATGATAACATAAATTATATAAATTTAGAATGGTGCATATATGTATACACTTGTAAAATTATATGGTATTAAAGAAGTTCGAAATTCGCAAAAGAAATGAATTTATATGCTCTATATATGAAATTGTAATATGTTCGTAATATGATAAAAAAATAAAATAAAAACTTATACATCTGATATAAATTAGGTTTACGGGGAAAGAAAATGAAGCATATATATATATTATGTGTTTTGTTACAATTGTATAATTGTTACAACGTAGGAAAAATGCATGCATATGTCTACACTTACATCGCACAATGTTAAGGTTGAGAATATCCATTTAGGTAAAATAAGTCCCAATCAACCTTCTACTACTATTTGTTCATGTTCATGTAAAATACATAGGAAGGTTCAGTCCCTAGACAAGATGTCCATGCAAATGTGTTTTATTTTATTTTTCTTTACTACATGGAGAACTCCATAGTAAGAAGTATAGGAAGATTGTGATAACTAGAATAGCAAAGAAGAATGATACAGGTTAATTGCATGTAGGAATTTGTAGGAATGTTGGATTATTCAAATTGGTATATAGACAGAAGTTAAAGTCCCAATTTTTATAAACTATGTGATAATGCAAAATATTAAGTCACATGATTATTAGATTAATAGTGGTTGACTTTAGGATTTATAATAAATTACAGTAATTGTGGTTGTAGCAAATTATATGTTGATAAAATCATCTTAGAAGTAGTGAAACGTTTGAATTATACACAACTTTTTAGATACAATTGAAGTCACAACTATAAGGGCCTTTGTGATAGTACAACCCACTAGGAACTTTCAATCATTGAAGTAGTATATCCAATGGCATTCATAATATCCGGGGATGCTATACTGAAGAATTAAATGTGATATGATTATCTAGGGAATACCTTTGACCGTTGTTAAAGATAATGAAAGAATAGAAGCTTGACGTGACCATCACTTGGTACTGAAGAATTCTTAATTGGGATTTAATCCTAATGAAGGGTCTGAAACGAGGACGATTTTAGTAAAACGATGTATGGAGATGATCAACACTATGAATTGAACACAATGAAGTTAACCTTAGCTTTGTGACTTGGGAGGATGCAACTGAGATGCATCATAGCTTTCCGCATTTATTCTGAACTTCGGGACGAAGTTCTAAATAAGTAGGGGTGTATGTAGTGCCCCTAGACTACTGTAGACATTGAGGGAACTTGTTTAGTGACCCGACTGTTTCAAACATTAATAAAATAATCCTTTGATTTTATTTTGAGTATATTTATGATTACCATTGATTGTAAATCAATAAAATAATGATTTATGTTTGTGAGAAATGTGTGTAGCGATAGGTGAAACGGTTCACCGAAGGACACATAAAGGAACATGAAGGGTCGTAGAGTACGGGTAAATCACACACAGGGGGAGCAACGACGATGTCGACTTCCGACAAGAATACCACGCATGAGCAGATAAGCATTGATCCGCTTGCTCAAGAGGAATGCGTGAGGGCGTACGAGGTGGGCCACGACGGAGCTGGTCACGTACGAGTTGAGGGGCGCGCAGTGAGAACGGACTCACTCCTCAGTGCCATTAGTCCCTAGATAGCATGTAGACGGAGGATGGATGGTAACGATTCCTAAAATCCCTACAAGAGTTCCCGCAAGTCAAAACGGAAATATGGCGGCAGAAGGGCCCAACGATGAGGTACCCTGTCGAGAACGGAAAGAATGGACGCAAGGACCCAACGAGGTGGTACCATGCCAAGGAATGGAAACCATGGATGATTGGACCCGACGGAGTGGTGCCATATCAGAGAATTAAAAATTAAGGAACCAGGAGCCCAACGATGCGGCATCGAGATCCTAGTGAATTTGATTGTTAAATTAAAATTGCATAAAAACTTAGGAGAATAACTCTAGATTATTGCTTAGCAAATGCATAACAATAGCTAAGACATTTGCACATGAATAGTTATATTTTGTTGAGCATTTAAAATAATAGAAATCATTATTTAGGAGCAAAATAGAATCCTAAGATTAGACACCTAGTCAACTAAAAGCTAGGAGTTGATTAAAATATCTGGGGGACAAACTAGAGCAAACTTAGGGGTGTAGGTGCACTTCCCAAAGAAACTGACACTTGGATGGGTGAGTGTTTTAATTAAATAATTAATTAAAAATAATTAATTATGCATGAAGCGACATGTGTCGCATGAGATTTTCCTTTATAAGGAAGGCTTAGGGAATGGGTAAAGGGCCCATAATTTGGACGATTGTCGTAATTTTCGAATACCTCAAAGACTTGCTGCTATCTAAGGGTTTGGCTTAGAAATCCTGGTGGGAAGGGAAGCCCAAGCTGAATTTCTGAACTACTTGTGTGAGCTCTACGACCCAAAGCTCGGGGGAGGCCATGCGACTGAAAGCATGAGCCTATGGTTGGGTGGCGAAGCTAACGGTTGCTTCGCCTATGGTTAAACGAGCTTTGCTGGAGGGATCCTACGGAAGACGAAGGTGACAATGGACCAACCGGATCGGGTTGACAGGTTAAAGTTTTGCTTATTTTTGTTAAGTTATTCACGCTTTGCATTTTATTTTTCCAATAACTATGATGACTAATTTGTTTGTATGAAGTTTTTAAAGCTTCAGGTTCAATTCAAGGGGACCCTAAAGGAGGGGTCCTACTGAAGAAATTACCTATGCATGTGATAGACCCAAGAGTTGTATTGACTCTCCCAACCATGGTTTCAAGATGTTGTTCATCGTCTTTGTGTGGATGCCTTACACTCAGATCGACTCTGCACTTTTAATGGCAGTATTCGATCTCCAGACTCCGATCAGTACTTTATGATTTCTATTCACACAAAACTTCAGCTTCAGATTGACATTTTCATGTTTGATTTTCATATCAATCTTACACCCAGATCGACTCTGCACTTTTATTGGTAGCGATCGATTACTGATATATAGATCGCATTACTTCCTTTAAGATTCAGTAATTGATTTAAGTTTTAGATTGAGATGTTTTGTTTTTGTTAAGGATTTCGAGAGTAATCCTTGTTAAATTCCAGATCATGTATCTGCGGTGATAAGTTTCAGATGCTTTACTGCTAAAATTTCTGAGATAGACCTCAATCTCCAGATCTGGCGAATGTCCCATAGATACAAGGATCGGTTCAACTCTCCGTTCATTTTAATCTCTTCAAAAAAAAAGGGGGGAAAAATCTTCTTGGGTAGTTTTACGATTTCTTTTATGTAGATTGAAGAGCATTAGCTCACTTTCTATCTGTCGTGGGTATGGAACGGTGTGATTTGTTGGTGAACGCGGTGATCAACGGTGATATTAGAGCTTGGAGTTGCGATATTCGTGGAATTTTTCTTCGACTGGAGCAGCTATACCTACAGGTTCATTCTACAAGCTTTGCTTGCACAATTATTAAATTGATTTTTTTTGGGTAAATAATTTCCTTATGTTTTACACCGATTCCGAATCTCTAGATATCAGCATTGTAATTCTGTGTTTTCCAATGATTGATTTGTTCTTATATCACTAACTGTTTTATAGCATTTAGGGTAGTATACTCCTCTACCTTCAGTATTTGAATTGGATCGAACTATATTGACCTGGGGAAATGTGTGCGGAACCTGGCTGTGATTAATTGTCACGATTTACTCTTTTCAGTTTCAAGATCAGAGGTCGACCGTTCCCTATTTCATTCTTTGACATTGTATCTTATTCCTAGATCCGTAACTTTTAAATTAGATCTCTTGTTGAAGAAATTACCTATGCATGTGATAGACCCAAGAGTTGTATTGACTCTCCCAACCGTGGTTTCAAGATGTTGTTCATCGTCTTTGTGTGGATGCCTTACACTCAGATCGACTCTGCACTTTTAATGGCAGTATTCGATCTCCAGACTCCGATCAGTACTTTATGATTTCTATTCACACAAAACTTCAGCTTCAGATTGACATTTTCATGTTTGATTTTCATATCAATCTTACACCCAGATCGACTCTGCACTTTTATTGGTAGCGATCGATTACTGATATATAGATCGCATTACTTCCTTTAAGATTCAGTAATTGATTTAAGTTTTAGATTGAGATGTTTTGTTTTTGTTAAGGATTTCGAGAGTAATCCTTGTTAAATTCCAGATCATGTATCTGCGGTGATAAGTTTCAGATGCTTTACTGCTAAAATTTCTGAGATAGACCTCAATCCCCAGATCTGGCGAATGTCCCATAGATACAAGGATCGGTTCAACTCTCCGTTCATTTTAATCTCTTCAAAAAAAAAGGGGGGAAAAATCTTCTTGGGTAGTTTTACGATTTCTTTTATGTAGATTGAAGAGCATTAGCTCACTTTCTATCTGTCGTGGGTATGGAACGGTGTGAATCTCTTTTCCTCTGTTATTTGTTGATGCATAAATTTTTTTAAGTAGATCTAATCTACTGTTCAGTATAAGGAAGGGCGTGAGCGCGACTTTAGTTCTGTGTTTGTATGAAAGTTGCATGAACCTCTTCCTCTCCGGTTGCATAAAGCTTCCAGATATGTTACTGCTTGTAGTTATGGAAGGGACGCTTATACTACAAGCCCATCCCTGTAGGTTATCAAAACCAACTTATGCTTCGTATGTAGAGATCACAGTTTATTTGTTTACTTTGTATATGGAAAGAGCAGAGTTATTTGTTTATCTAGTGTGTTGAAAATCGCAGGGATCCTGCTTTACCTTGTGTGTTGAAAATGTAGGGATCTGCGTGTACTTTGTGTTTTGCTAAATTGCCTCTCCTGCTTTGATGGTTATTCTTGGGAGTAAATCGTAGATCTATTTTCCTTGAGAAGACACTCACGATCTCGGTGTTAGAGATCATTTTCTCCATTGGAAGTAGTGTTATCAGTTTGTATAAACATGTTGGTCCTCTAATTTTATGTTGAAGTTAATAGTGGATCTATTTCATTTTGGGTTCTGTGTTATAGAGCATTTTTTTTTTTTTTTTTTTTCTCTGCTGAAAGTACTATTGTCTGTTGGTTGAAGACACTAGTCTTTTGTGTATGCTTTCGCTGAACTAACTGTATATGTTAGTGTGTAAATAATGATTGAAAAGATATTATGTAAATGTATTACATTGATACTACATAGATCGGGGGTGATCACTCCTCCATGATCCCTTCTCTATTCCTTTCTACGTATATTTTGTGTGGGCGTAAAGATCGAGAGAGAGACTCTCTGTTCTCCTCCATGATCCCTTCCCTATTCTTTCTGCGTAGACTAGGTTTAGGCGTGAAGGTCAAGAGATCGAGGGTCTCATTCTTTTTACCTTTTGTATTGTTAATACTGATCACAACATGGTCATTAACATGCCCGGTTCGAACGAGTCCTCTGTGTGAACAGAGATTATTGGTCTCGATTATTTATAATTCTTATTTGTTTAATCTTAATCCTTCAGCAAATAATGCCCAGGATGTGAATGCGTGGAGAACATTAGAATCGTATTCCGCGTTGAATGTATGGAATCATATTTTGCTAATGACTCATGTTTTTTTTCTTTTATTTGTTGGTTAGAATGATTTAAGGATAGCGTGAATCTCGATTCATTGGAAATTGTATTTGATGAATGTATTTGGTTAGAACTCTATCATCTTGTGGTTGCCTCATTTTTCCAAATGCTCACAGTGAGATCTTTGTCTTATAGGTTTCTTAGAACATGGCTACCATTTTAGATCTTGTCGACGAGTGCTGCTCACTTCTCACATATTTATATGCTGATTGTGAAATGTCTGATTGTTAATGGAAATGAAATGGATACATTAATATTATAAATTGATATTAGCATGCCGTGAAAAGTAAAATGTATAAATGGATCATTACATAAGGGAGGAAAAAACGAGGAAAGGCCTCGCTGGGGAAAATCGCGATTCTGAGGAGAAAAGAAATGCAGTCGGTTGGGCGATTTCATGATGGAATAAGGTATGTGCATTCTGTGCAGATCTAAATTTTGTTGCCGATGTCATGTACAGTAGCTGAGCGATCCCATACCTGAGTATAGTATGGTTATTCAGTTCGGATCTTACATTATTTCCGATATTCTGTATAGTAGCCGAGCGATTTCATACTTAATCACAATATGTCTATTTTTATTTGTTTAAATGGGACTCTGCAATATTTTATACTTTGTATAACAGCTAGTTGATCAGAGAATTGATCATTGCATATTTTTTTGTTATAGGATGCCTTTGAGTCTGATCTGGCCAATGCATATAGTTGTAGGTTACAGCCAGTACACAAGGGATCGACAGTATTTATCTTATACTTTTTAGTTCCGACAGAGTCGTGGATTGGGAAACAACCTTTGTGTTTATTGCTTATTGATAGTTTTTACTCTACTTCCTTAGAGTAATGAGTCCTAGTTGGTAGTCTATTTTATTTTCCCATTGGTACCTTTGCCACCGAACTATGCGATCATAGTATCGCCGCTTATTTTGTTATTTTATCCCTTGTTGTGGATTGCGAAGTCATATGGTTGTTCATATGGTTGCGAAGTCATATGTTCTTATTTATTCGAGATCCAAGTTCAGGTATCTGCGAATGCACAAATTTGGTCTACAATGATTTGAGTCCTCTTCTGCCAGCTGCCCGACACCCTTGCTACAGCCCTTTTGTCTCCGTGATCTTGGGGACATACATACTCTGCTATCGATTAACTAACGCCAGAACAAAAGTTCGGTTGGTTCTACTCCTGGCACTCGTAGAAGACTTTTCGTAAATTTCTATACATCCACCGCAGAGCTGAGAGTCATCTAGTTGTTGTCAAATGCCTATGCTAAAACCTAGAGCATGGTGGGACCATACTTCAGCCACCTGTCAATCTCCCCTGAGCACTGATTGTTACATTTCGAAGTTATGGGCCAAGTCTTCTTTTTAGGCATAATGATTTTCAAGATAGTTATGCCATTAATTGTGAATACAAGCGCCGATTCTCATCAATACATGATACTATGGCTTGATATACAACAGCTGTATTATAAAACTATAAATAATTTTCATTAAAATTGTTGGTAGACACATAGGGCACACAACAAAGCTTTGACGGACAGCATATTACAATTGGCATTGGAACCGCATTTACCAAAATCTTATCCAGCCCATCCAGGGGAAATCGAATTCTGACAACAACTTTATGAGGCTGCTAGCCGTATCAGATAGACCAGAGGGAACCGGAAGTAGTTCCCCCTTCTTACTTGTAACCTTTCCCACTAAAGAGAATGGCCAAACAGAATAGTGAGATAAGGGTTACAGAGCTTAAGCGTGTATACATTATAGAATAAGCTTGCATTGAAGGAGCAGGATACCACTTGTACATAATAGAGCTAGGGATAAACCCTAAAATTTGAATAATGGTGAATTTTGTAAATACTACACTCGTAACTGCATGTAGTGTTAAAAGAAATAAAATAAAATTTAAAAGGAAACATATACTCATACGAAGGTAGTTATAAGATACGAGAATTAATGTGAGGAAGAAAATTGTTCATATTATTAAAGGTTGTAGTTAGTAATTCCAAAATGTGAAATATGTAAACATATGAATATTTGTGTAACCATAATTTGGAGTTGCATAAAGTTAGGTGGAGTTTGCAAAAAGTTAGGTTTGTGTTTATATAGTTACATTCTTTAAATTCATATAGAGTTAAGGAATTAGAGATTGCATAAAGTTAGGTTTGTGTTTATATATTCTCTAATAAGTCATATAGAGTTAAGGAATTGGAGACACGGGCATATGTTTATTTATGATAACATAAATTATATAAATTTAGAATGGTGCATATATGTATACACTTGTAAAATTATATGGTATTAAAGAAGTTCGAAATTCGCAAAAGAAATGAATTTATATGCTCTATATATGAAATTGTAATATGTTCGTAATATGATAAAAAAATAAAATAAAAACTTATACATCTGATATAAATTAGGTTTACGGGGAAAGAAAATGAAGCATATATATATATTATGTGTTTTGTTACAATTGTATAATTGTTACAACGTAGGAAAAATGCATGCATATGTCTACACTTACATCGCACAATGTTAAGGTTGAGAATATCCATTTAGGTAAAATAAGTCCCAATCAACCTTCTACTACTATTTGTTCATGTTCATGTAAAATACATAGGAAGGTTCAGTCCCTAGACAAGATGTCCATGCAAATGTGTTTTATTTTATTTTTCTTTACTACATGGAGAACTCCATAGTAAGAAGTATAGGAAGACTGTGATAACTAGAATAGCAAAGAAGAATGATACAGGTTAATTGCATGTAGGAATTTGTAGGAACGTTGGATTATTCAAATTGGTATATAGACAGAAGTTAAAGTCCCAATTTTTATAAACTATGTGATAATGCAAAATATTAAGTCACATGATTATTAGATTAATAGTGGTTGACTTTAGGATTTATAATAAATTACAGTAATTGTGGTTGTAGCAAATTATATGTTGATAAAATCATCTTAGAAGTAGTGAAACGTTTGAATTATACACAACTTTTTAGATACAATTGAAGTCACAACTATAAGGGCCTTTGTGATAGTACAACCCACTAGGAACTTTCAATCATTGAAGTAGTATATCCAATGGCATTCATAATATCCGGGGATGCTATACTGAAGAATTAAATGTGATATGATTATCTAGGGAATACCTTTGACCGTTGTTAAAGATAATGAAAGAATAGAAGCTTGACGTGACCATCACTTGGTACTGAAGAATTCTTAATTGGGATTTAAGCCTAACGAAGGGTCTGAAACGAGGACGATTTTAGTAAAACGATGTATGGAGATGATCAACACTATGAATTGAACACAATGAAGTTAACCTTAGCTTTGTGACTTGGGAGGATGCAACTGAGATGCATCATAGCTTTCCGCATTTATTCTGAACTTCGGGACGAAGTTCTAAATAAGTAGGGGTGTATGTAGTGCCCCTAGACTACTGTAGACATTGAGGGAACTTGTTTAGTGACCCGACTGTTTCAAACATTAATAAAATAATCCTTTGATTTTATTTTGAGTATATTTATGATTACCATTGATTGTAAATCAATAAAATAATGATTTATGTTTGTGAGAAATGTGTGTAGCGATAGGTGAAACGGTTCACCGAAGGACACATAAAGGAACATGAAGGGTCGTAGAGTACGGGTAAATCACACACAGGGGGAGAGACGACGATGTCGACTTCCGACAAGAATACCACGCATGAGCAGATAAGCATTGATCCGCTTGCTCAAGAGGAATGCGTGAGGGCGTACGAGGTGGGCCACGACGGAGCTGGTCACGTACGAGTTGAGGGGCGCGCAGTGAGAACGGACTCACTCCTCAGCGCCATTAGTCCCTAGATAGCATGTAGACGGAGGATGGATGGTAACGATTCCTAAAATCCCTACAAGAGTTCCCGCAAGTCTAAACGGAAATATGGTGGCAGAAGGGCCCAACGATGAGGTACCCTGTCGAGAACGGAAAGAATGGACGCAAGGACCCAACGAGGTGGTACCATGCCAAGGAATGGAAACCATGGATGATTGGACCCGACAGAGTGGTGCCATATCAGAGAATTAAAAATTAAGGAACCAGGAGCCCAACGATGCGGCATCGAGATCCTAGTGAATTTGATTGTTAAATTAAAATTGCATAAAAACTTAGGAGAATAACTCTAGATTATTGCTTAGCAAATGCATAACAATAGCTAAGACATTTGCACATGAATAGTTATATTTTGTTGAGCATTTAAAATAATAGAAATCATTATTTAGGAGCAAAATAGAATCCTAAGATTAGACACCTAGTCAACTAAAAGCTAGGAGTTGATTAAAATATCTGGGGGACAAACTAGAGCAAACTTAGGGGTGTAGGTGCACTTCCCAAAGAAACTGACACTTGGATGGGTGAGTGTTTTAATTAAATAATTAATTAAAAATAATTAATTATGCATGAAGCGACATGTGTCGCATGAGATTTTCCTTTATAAGGAAGGCTTAGGGAATGGGTAAAGGGCCCATAATTTGGACGATTGTCGTAATTTTCGAATACCTCAAAGACTTGCTGCTATCTAAGGGTTTGGCTTAGAAATCCTGGTGGGAAGGGAAGCCCAAGCTGAATTTCTGAACTACTTGTGTGAGCTCTACGACCCAAAGCTCGGGGGAGGCCATGCGACTGAAAGCATGAGCCTATGGTTGGGTGGCGAAGCTAACGGTTGCTTCGCCTATGGTTAAACGAGCTTTGCTGGAGGGATCCTACGGAAGACGAAGGTGACAATGGACCAACCGGATCGGGTTGACAGGTTAAAGTTTTGCTTATTTTTGTTAAGTTATTCACGCTTTGCATTTTATTTTTCCAATAACTATGATGACTAATTTGTTTGTATGAAGTTTTTAAAGCTTCAGGTTCAATTCAAGGGGACCCTAAAGGAGGGGTCCTACATCATCTATAATTAAAACAAGTGAGTCAAATCTACAAATATTAGATAAATATCATGTCAAATAACATATATCTAAAAAAACTAGATATCTCATTTCAAATTTATATCATAACATTTATGAAGATTTAAAACAAACAGATATCACATTTCAAATTTATATCATAACATTTATGAAGAAATTTAATTGAAATTGACAACATCCATCCAAAGTAGAAAAGCCATCATGCATAGTAAGTATCCATCCAAAAAGCATTGACCACTTCCAATATATATAAATTAACAAGATAATACTGATAAGATCATCATCATATATAACTAAAACAAGTGAATGTCAAATATGCCAGTAGATCAATAACATGTCAAAATGATACAAGTCAGTATGATACATGTCAAAATGATACATGTCAATATCACATAAGTCAAAGTGATACATATAAAAGACAAAAATGGTATAGGTATCATAATGATATTTGAACATTAATCCATGTTAGAGTCAATATGATCAATGTCACTGGATACCACTAGCAACTGCCTCATCATCATCATCATCGTTGTCATCATCATCATCATTTTCATCATCATGATCATCATAATTCTCATCCTCCTGGGTATGAGCTCCATCTCCATCCGCTTCATCATCAACTCCCATATCTGAACCAAACTCAACATAATTTGGATCATGATCAATATCAATCGGATCTTCTGGCAGACTCGTGTTCTAAAAAAAAAAATTCAAAATGAAAAGTTAGTATTTATTTCATTCAATAATTCATATTTATGTTATATTGATAATATTACAACATACGAAACCGAACCATAATCATATTACATCATATCAAAGTGGACATACCATAATAAAATATGAGATAAGTTACAGCTAAGATGTCATTCCAATTATGTAAAACATGCAACAATTTTAATAAATGTTAGTAAAGATCATAAAAAAAATTGTTATACAAGTTAACTATCATCTGGAAAGTGTATACATAACCTTAAGTCTCAACCCTCTCGTGTCAATATATAAAACTATTTTTATTGTCAAATATACAAATCTACAATAAAATAGAATTGTAAATGCCATAATTCAATTGACTAGATGCCATAATTGACTTGTGTCTTCCAACTATAAACACACAATTGCTAGACTCCCTTACCAAGTGATACTAGTACATTAAAATCTGATATACTTGGGACCATTTTGAGGCATTGGGTCTATATAAGTTTTAACAATTCTAATTTTCCACAAATAATGTTTTAGGTTTTAACAGTTCTTATGTTCTTTGGATGTTATTTATATTTTATCTCAGTTAACCCTAGAACATGGCCAGATTGAGTTCAATTCCATTGATGGAGGTGGTTATAATGGTTATGAATATGATCCCTTCCACACTTTTCTCTTAATGGTGGAGGATCTTGGTGGCTTCTTCGAGAAACACCCTAACGCACGTTACTATTTTGGGAATTTTTTTGGTCCTCCAATTTGAAGGTTGACTCATTCATTTATGGGAGTGATCATATTATCATGGTACCAAGGACTCCTTGCCTTCATGGTTCAATTTCCTGGAAACAACCGTCTTATACCATATCCAGAAGTAGGGTTTTGCTCAGTGAGTGCCAATGTCAATTTTGCACAAGGGGGTAGATTTTTAACTGAAATATCCCAGGTGACTATGAGTACTAATACCACATCCACAATAGAAAAACATAATTGTGGGATATGAGGGAACCCAACTATGCTGCCCAGTTTATAGTTTGTGCCCCTGGAGAAAATTCACAAGTTGTCCCTGAATGGTCCTAGGGGGCTTCTTGCAACTAGCCATAAAACAAAAACCATAACTTAGATCTTGAAACCATTGATTCTGGCGGATTCAAGATGTTGGATTTCACCCAAGGGAACCCCTATACCATGTTTCAATTACCAGGAAATAGTAGTATTATACCATCCCCAAAAATAGTTTTTTCTTAGTAAGGGCCAATGCCAATTTTGCACAAGCGGGTGAATTTTGAATTGAATTCTCTCGGGAAACCATGGATAGCGTGAACTCATCCAAAATGACCAAAAAACTCCGTGGGAGTTGAAAGAACCCAATTATGTTTCCCGGTTTGGATTTCATACCCTCGGAGCAAATTCACAAGTTGTCCCTGAATGACCTTAGGGGGCTATTTCCATCTAGCCATAGAAAAAAAACCGTAACTTGGATAATGAAACCATCGATTCCGACGTATTTAGGAAGTTGGGTTTCATCCAGAGGAATCCTATTCCATGTTTCAATTGCTCGGAACCATGACCATGCCGACAATGGCCAAAAACATATCTGGGAGCTAAAGGGACCTAGTTATGCTACCCGATTCAGATTTCGTGCCCCTCGAGCAAATTCACAAGGTTTTCCTGAATGGCCCCAAGGGGCTACTTGAATATGGCCATAGAAAAAAAAATGTAACTCGAATCGTGAAATCCTCAATTTTGATGGATTTAGGATGCCGGGTTTCACCAAAGGGAACCCCTCTACCATGTTTCAATTTCCTGGAAATGATCATACTATACCATCTCCGAAATGACGGTTTTTCTTAGTAAGGGCCAATGTCAATTTTGCATAAGGGGGTCAATTTTGAATTGAAATATCCAAAATGGCCAAAAACATCCATGGAAACTGATAGAACCCATTTATATTTTCCTAGTTTAGATTTCATGTCCCTAGAGAAAATTCACAAGATGTCCCACCTCACCTACTGGTGTATATAAGGGAGGAGAGCGATCTTGTGTTTATTATCATCATTTTACTCTTCTTTGTACTTGTCTCAGAGATGATAGGGTTCATGAGAAAAAAAATATTAATAATTATGTAAACAACAACAAGGTTATGGAATACATTAAAACATAAATATTAAATATTAAAAATTAGTTAACCGGAGCACTACCACATCAATGTTATGGAATACATTAATGACATAAATATAACATATTAAAAATTAGTTAATAGCGAAATATTAATATAAAATATTAAGAATTAGTTAATAGCGAAAAATTATTTGTCTTAATAATTTACCAACTTAATCCATCATTCAAATTTTTTCGGGGAACATTTTGAGTTTAGTCTCATTACTCATCACGATATTTTGATTTTTGTTTCATATCAATAACTTTACAAGAATTTCAAATCAAGCATTCCATTCCAACATGGTACCAAACTTTGAATTGTTATTACTATATAAACATGATAAAAAATTTGTAGGAAAAAGAAAAGTTAAAGTCTTTATTATTCCAAGATGTGTGCATAGATGTGGGTAGAGGGAGAAAAATCCCCTTTTTATGATGCAAAAAATTTGAAAAAGCTTTTGAACCTAGGGATACTTGATCCCTCTTGACCATTTCATTATATATATATATAAGTGGGTTCATAATTACACCTGTAAGGAGAAAATGACAGGTAGTATGTTTTCTAACTCGTAAAGCTGATTGGTTAGTACTTTTTATTTATTTATAACAAGAATTATTTAAGTTTGTATTAAAATATGTTGTAACTGAGATGAACAATGTGTAAATAGAAAATGAAAGCATACATAGTTCCAAAAAAGATATGCACCATGATAACATGGAATTGCAACCTATAATATTTTGTTGTACTCCTTACAAAACTTGATATATGACTACTAGTTGTGTAAATTAAAAAAAAACACTTAGGACCAAAACATATTTGGAATATATTGACAATTACATGATTATAAGCATGCATACTTTTTCATTTCATCATCCTGGGCATGATTGGAAGGGTGTGATTATTGCATGTCTACCTCCATGCCCTCTTGCAATTGATAAATTGTTTCTCCTTCTTTGAGTTCAATAAGAAGAGAACTGTTAGTTTTTCAGAATTTACTTCAATCTGATCTAGGATCGTGAGAGAACAACATGTACAACATATCTACAACATATCAATCATGGACACAATAATGCAAGCACACAAGAGATAATATACACATAGAGTTTCACTGGGGAAAACCATAAAGGTGAAAAAACCCACAACTTCCTCAGAGATAGATAGAGCAATGACACAACCCAAGCATAAGAGATAGTCTTCTCCTAGCAGCAGCTTCTCCTCCTCCACAAGTGTGCCACTCTCCAATGAGAGTATGAGTGAGAAAGTGAATGATGAAATAGAGTGCCTCCCACACTCTATTTAGACATGACTTGAGTTGCCTAATAACCTTTACTAGGTCGGCCTTAACTTAACCACATAACATAATGCTGACAGGGCCAACCCCCAATAGGGTGGTCTAATAACCCTTTGACCCACATGAATTATACAGGGCCGACCCCACCAAGGTGGTCTAATAACCCATCAAGTATAAGTTACGACACTTACAATATAAATGACGACACTTCCGTATAGAGGAATAATAACATCTCTATAGGAATACAAACAGTTCCATATAGAGGAATAATAACATCTGTATAGGAATACAAACACTTCCGTATAGAGGAATAATAACATCTCTATAGGAATAAAATATACATATATGAAATACATTCCGAAGTTACAAATACATCAAAACTCCCTCTTAACTAGGAAGGTATTTCTTGACACAGGTCTTCTAGCACAAGTCTTCTTCCTTGGATCATCGTCACTGGATCATCGACATTGAATCATCGTCATCGTCACTGCTGCTGCTATCTCAATCAATCTCCGATCTACTCATCATAGGAAGTTCTACAGATCCAGTCCTTTTTCATACTGGATGTAGGCCCACCACCTGTAGGTCTTCATCATCATTGGCCATACTATGGAATCCTCAGGACTGATTATGTGCGTCAACAAAACCTCGAAAGAGCATCCCAGGCATTTTACGAGCACACAGCTCAACCTATCGGATCTCCCAGGATCTTTTACATGTGACTGTCACAAGACCTTAAAAGAGTGTCTTGCCAAGCAAGATATCTAAAGAGCATCTGAGGCCTTTTTCATCCTGTCCAGATCTCTAGGACTTATTACATGTGACCCCTACCACAAAACCTTAAAAGAGTGTCTTTCCAAGCAAGATCTCTAAAGAGCATTTGAGGCCTTTTTCATCCTGTCGAGATCTCCAGGACTTATTACATGTGGTCCCCACAAAACCTTAAAAGAGTGTCTTGCCAAGCAAGATCTCTAAAGAGCATCTGAGGCCTTTTTCATCCTGTCCAGATCTCCAGGACTTACTACATGTGGTCTGGCAAAACCTTAAAAGAGTGTCTTGCCAAGCAAGATCTATAAAGAGCATCTGAGGCCTTTTTCATCTTGTCGAGATATCCAGGACTTATTACATGCTACCCTTGCAAAACCTATCCACAACCACAGAGTATCAACCTGATACTCACCATACATCGTCTTGATGTACATGATCATTCTGATCCTCATCATTGCATCATCCTGATCCATGTCATCTGGAGCAACATCCTGAAGCTCGTCATCTATGATCATCCTGATCATACAATGCATCCACCTGATGCACAACAAGTATCTACCTGATACATATCATCATACATGATCCACCTGATCATACAATGTATCCACCTGATACACACACAGATACATGATCCACCTGATATATATCAACATACATGATCTACCTGATCATACAATCGTATCCACCTGATACATACATAGATACATGGTCCAAGCATCCAACATGATGCATATACATATACATGATCCAACTGATCATAATAAGCATCCAACATGATGCATATACATATACATGATCCAACTGATCATAACAAGCATCCAACATGATGCATATACATAGCAGTAACTGGAGCATCGTCCTGATGCTCATCGTCCAGCGCTTACATCCACAGCCATGGGAAGGATCCTCCTCTCACCATGCTTGGAATGGCTCCTGCAAATGTGTCCATAACTTCTTCCTCGAAGTGTCGTCAATCTGAAGAACACCAAGCCTCTCTCTGAAGTACTCGAACTTCACTCTGGCTAGTGGTTTTGTCAACACATCCGCAACTTGCTCATCCGTCGCAACATACAGGAGCTTCACTGCTCCTCTCTGCACCATATCCCTGATATAGTGATATTTCATCTCGATGTGCTTCGACCTGTCGTGGAACACGGGGTTCTCAGATAGCTTCACACAACTCTGGTTGTCACAAAAGATACCAGTAGCCTCCAACGGGAGATCAAATAGCTCAGACAGTAGCTTTCGGAGCCATACTGCCTCACAACTAGCCGAACGAGCTGCAACATACTCTGCTTCGGCTGTACTCAGTGCTACACAGGATTGCTTCCTGCTAAACCAAGAGATCACACCTGATCCCATACTGAAGCAACACCCAGAATGTGCTCTTCCTATCTGCAACAGTGCCTGCCCAATCTGAATCAACATAACCCTGCAGGTTAAATTTTTGATTCGCATCATACTTGAGCCCATAATCAATTGTACCCTTTAGGTACCTCAGAATATGCTTTACAGCAACCAGGTGAACACCTATGGGATCCGTCAGGAATTGGCTCAATGTGTTCACCGCAAAGCAAATATCTGGTCTCGTGTTCGTCAGGTACATCAAGGACCCAATCATCTGACGATACACAGTGACATCAACTGGATCAGATGAAGAATCACACAGAAGCTTTAGGTTCGATGCCATAGGTGTGGCCATGGCCTTGCAGTCCATCATCCCGAACCTCTTCATGATCTCTACTGCATACTTCCCTTGTCCAAGGAAGATTCCATCTGCACTCTGCCACATCTCCATGCCTAGAAAATAGTGCATCATCCCCAAGTTCTTCATCTCGAACTTGGCAGCAAGCTTCCTCTTCCTATCGACAATCAATCTATCCTCACCTGTTACAAACAGGTCATCCACATAAAATAGTAGTATCACTGGATTGCCTTCCTCAACCTTGTATTAAAGGTTGGAATCCGCTTTACTCTCGGTAAAGCCCATACTAGATAGGAAGCCATCTATCCTGCCATACCAGGCCTTGGGTGACTGTTTCAAACCACACAGGGCTTTCTTCAGTTTGCACACATGTGACTCTCGGTCATGTGTCTCAAACCCGAGTGGCTGCTCCACATACACTTCCTCTTCAACTGCACCATTCAAGAAAGCTGTTTTGACATCCATTTGGTGTACCTTCCATTTCATCACGGTAGCCAGAGCAACTACTGATCTAATAGAAGTGTATTTGGCTACAGGTGCAAAAGTCTCTTCATAGTCAATTCCTCTTTCTGGGAGTAGCCACGAGTTACAACCTTGCTTTGTATTTCTCGATGCTACCATCTGCAGCAGGCTTGATCTTATAGATCCACTTGGAAGTCACAACAAACTTCCCTTCAGGTCTTGGGACCACATCCGAAACATGATCGATTGGTAGTTCTCGACCATGGCATCCTTTTACTGTATCCCGTATCCTTGGAACTTCGGATTCTTCAATATCTTCAATATATAGTTTGAGCTTCATTGCTGGAACAAATGTTGTAGTTCTTCTTTTGTAGGTGATGGTATACGATCTTTCCTACAAAACAAGTTAAATTGCATGATTAGAAAACATCTCATAGTTTTCAGAACAAATTCTTACACATAAAGAAATATGCCATACATTCATGCAATTATTTTAGCCAATGCTTCAATACAACATTTATCCATATCCCGTAAATTTCTAGATGCCTTCCAATCTCTACTAGAACATTGTTAAGAGTGTGCACAACTCCCAACATGTCAGCAAAGAGGTTTCAATCTAGATAAGTAGCAATGGAATGTTGTACAGTGCCATAGGCCACTTACCCATCACATGCATATTAGTAGTATATTGTTCATTAATGTAATTATTCTAATATGCATAATATACATCCTAAGTTCAGGAACATAAGCATATACATCATTGAGCAATATTATTTAAACAAACAAGTATGCAAGAAATGACAATTCAAATACTTATCTTTGTTTGGTTGTAGGGTGGACTCCCTCTCAATATTTGCTTCCTTGCAGGAACTACTGGAGTGTGCTCCCTCTTGATCTTTGCTTCCTGTATTACCTGTCCTTGAACTTATATCCATCCTCGATCACTTATGCATACTTACTAGTATCATCATTGCGTTATCCTTGAGGTCTCATACACAATCATACATTCATTAGTATAATATCAATACTATAAAACATTATGATTCTAAGTAATCTTAAACATGTATGGTCAAGATTTCACAAGCACTAGTATTCAAGGTTTCAGGGAGTACTTCCTTTACTCATGCAAATTCTTATTTGACCATAGGACTCTTCTGGTTAGTCATATTATCGATTAAACATAATATACCTAAACTCGTGATTACTCAAACCTATAGCTTCATGAATAATCATTATCAATCATACCAAGTATCACAAGGTAGGATTCTAACTTGATATAGGAAAAACATACCTAGATTAATGTGTTAGTTCGTTATGTCTAACATACCCACATGATGTCTTCTTGTTTTATTCAATAACTTGTGGTAGTAACCTGCATATATGATAGGTTAAGCATTGTAGAACCAAATTATACATACCTTGTAAGTAGAGCTTCTATGTGATCCATGACAATGGATGAATCTTTGTCTTCATGTCACCATGGTCATATGTTCTTGAACTAGAACATGATTTGTCTTTCTTGATGTACCTTTCATGTTAGCGAACAACATCAACCTCATACAACACCACAATGCATTAGTACAATCATAAGTGTCAAAACCCTAATGAATGAATATCTTCTATCATGCATTCATATTTTTATTAAGGTGATACAGCAAGTCTAAAATTAATCAAGATTGTACTAATCTTAATGAAGACAAACATATCATAAACTTAATCATGAACAGATTTCGAAACATACCCGTAAGTCATACCTGTCAAGTTTGCTTGTAGTCTTCTTATGTAAGGCCTTAGCCTCATCTCCCTCTGAAACTGGAACTTCTTCACTTATGCATGTGACCAATCCATTCTCTTCTAGGATTAACCCAATCCACTTGATTTGCAGAAATTGGATCTCGAGCTCGATTAGGGTTTGTGAGGGAAACCCTAAAAATTCAAACTTTGAATTTCAAGCTTCTGAAAGGATAGAAAGATGCGCCTTGATGAGCTGATCAACCTGGTATACTCAGAATTTGAAAACTGCAAAGTTTCGCCTTTCAAATTTGCTTTTCAATCTTCCGGATTCACTTGGGAGGACCCTGAATTAGGGTTTGAATTTCCTGGAGCTTTACCCAACCAAATAGTTTGATCCAAAGCTCTAAAATTTGATTTTTCCAAGGAGCTTCCAGCTATGGCCATAGATTTCAAAAATTTCCATTTTTGTAGAAGCCCTAATTTTTCACTTTTCTGATGAGAGTCCCGAACTAGGGTTTGATCAAGCTCGGCCTTCTACCCAACCAAAAAATTTGATCTTGGTCTCTAAATTTAGATTCTGATGAGTATCATTCATCCGTGGTCTCCGATTACAAAAATACCAACTTTCTTTGAAACCCTAATTGCTGGAGCCATGAATGAAGGTGCTAAAAATCCAATTATGTTTTGACATAAATATGCACTTGATTGTTTTTGGTTAACTCCGAAATTAGGAATCCACATGGTCTAAAAATTCTACCTTTGGTATCACGACCTGTCATCTTTCTAACCCCACAGGTCTGACCTCGATTGGATTCTCTGAGAGAGAGTTATGCCAAGTGTCGCAACATGACCTGTTTATGGGATAAAACAGGAGAGCGAACTTGTACGGTGTTCCATGTGTCACTCGTTCAACTTAGGCCTCTGAAAAACGTACTGGAGAAACTACAGTCCGTTCCCTAGCTGTCACTTTTTACGAAATTTCATTTGGAGCTTCCTATCCCAAGTTGTGAGATTTTTTCCTAGGTCACCTGTTTATGACTGAGATCTAGAAGAGGCAGAAACCCTAGATTGTACAGATCATAAAACAAAAAGTACAACGAATTAGAAGTTGTGCTTTGGAAACAAGGTACATGGAGATCTTATCTTCGACCTGTAAGAGTGTCAGATCCTGAAACCTCGCCGAATGGATTTGTGACATACCCCTGGTTTGCGAGTTAGTATTTTGGTGAAAAATAAAAATTTCTTCCATTAGATATCCTCACAATAAAATGTCTATGATCGAGTTAAATAAAATAGATAACATTTACTTAACCCTTAATCCTACACCTGACATTTTATAAAGGAACTATACAGCTGCATGCTGTCATAACAAAATGCCTTCCAAAAATCATTTCCACCCACTGTCACAAACCCAATTATGTGAGTTACTAAAGTAATGAATTTTAAAAATTTCCTAACATTCTTCCATGAGTAAATAGCGATTAATTAGATAGAAACATTCATCATGCATCATCCGTTTCCTATGAAACATTTTAGACCATAATACATTTTTTATAATCAATTAAAAACTCTTAATATATATAACACATGAGACTACAAAATCAGCTACTTTGTCATGATACTTTCATGCCAGGTTGAACATAATAAAATGAAACATTGACAATATTTACATGGAAATTAACATAATCAACATGTTACCAAGAATCACTGGACACCACCAACCATCATGTTCATACAAGAAGGAGACGATATTTCACGTGGTTCACCCAGAAGGGGCTACGTCCACCAAAGAGGGTCATATCTTTTTATTATTCACCAACATGGTTCACAATCAGCAACTCAACTGTTGCGATATTACATTTTCTCAATTCACCAACATGGTTCACAATCAGCAATTCAACTGTTGCGATATTACATTTTCTCAATGCTTCCTCCCAAAGCATTATTAAGACATCCATCCTTAACTCCCATAAGTACAGAATCCCATCTCTATTTGATACACCTATACACTTTAAAATTACAAACTTCCAGTGTTCATACAAGTATAGACTCAAAGATTGGAACAGAATGTATATAGCAAAATATTAACCAGAATCAAGCAATCAATATTTCCCTTCCTATACTGGAACATATAATAGACCACTCATAGTTCCAACAATTAAACCTTCCTTTCCCTTGTGACCTACCGCTTCACAAGGGTAGGCATAAAATCAGATATAGAACATATACAAGAATAATACAGAGTTCAAAGAACTTAAGCTATTTCATATGCAGAGCGTAAGTATTAAACGATGGACGCATTTATATAAAATCAACCGTTCATCGATAATTTGATCTAGAAGGAGAGATCAACTCTGAGGCTCAAGGTTTCACTTGCAGAGTAACCTATACCAAACTAACCAATGAATAACTAAAACCTGACACATTCATAAATGCAACTAAAGATAGGAAAACTCGATCTGGAACCGAGGAGGGCTTTATGGTGCATTACAATGGTGCTCTACAGGTATCACACGTTTTACATTAAGATAATAAGGAACGGATTTTAGTCAATTATAAATAAGATCTACGCTTTCCTATTGAGTTCGATCAGATCTGAATGCAATAGAAGAATTTAATCACTAAAACCACAGACCTAAATTTCCTTACTGAGATCTATTTGATCTCTAAGTAAACCGCAGAGTTTAAATATTGCAAACAAGAGCTATGTGTACCAAATGAGATCGATCTTATCTCTTAGTAGATAGCAGAGTTACTTAATACCAGATGAGATCTACGTTGGCAGCAACGCTGGTATAAACATAATACTAGATAAAAATCCAGGATTTAGCATTTCGCCTATCCTCCCAGAATTATCCCGCACATTCACGATGGTCACAAAATGAAAATATGTATAAAGATTTAGGGATCAATAATTAAGCACTTCATCCAATCGTGTAAGCATCTACGTTGGCAGCAACGCTGGTATAAACATAATACTGGATAAAATCCAGGATTTAGCATTTCGCCTATCCTCCAGGAATTATCCCGTGCATTCACGATGGTCACAAAATACGAAGATGTATAAAGATTTAGAGATCAATAATTAAGCACTTCAGCCAATCGTACAAGCATCTACGTTGGCAGCAACGCTGGTATAAACATAATAGATAACACCAAAGCACATGTACTCTGTCAAAAGAATAACTGCTATCAGGGTAAACCCATGTTCAAATGCTTTTAACGCCAAAGGGAGATCATGCCCGGTATCTCACACTTTGACTCTAATTTAAACCCTAAATAAGGAAAACTCGTATCCAACCATAATTCCTGAATCGCATGTCAAACTTTCAACAAGGAATTTTTTTTCTAATCTTTCAAATAGTTCTACTGCTATTCAAGCGTGACTCCACTAGATTTTTTCTACTGTGATTAGCATGTTTACAAAATACGCCCCCTATCAATTTCACAATACAAGGGTCTCCATTCATATTATATGTCAGATAAATCTATATCCATATACCATAGGGGATACTTTTGCAGAACTTACTTACCAATCTATAAAACAGAAATATCTCTCACCAAAATATATCGTTGAAAATCACACTTCAATCGAGATCGTGATAGTTGACTTCATAGTGGTTGAGCTCCTCTTCTCCCAGTCTCGCAGGGTTTCCTCTTTCTATGGCGGATTACCATATTGCACTGGGCGACCCCAACACCTTACGCATTCCCCTCCTGTTGCAGCGCTCTCCTCCTGTAGTCGTGATGTACATCCCTTTCCATTCACCCCAGAGTGATCGGTTCTTCCCTTGGGTAACCGCAATAGCAATCCTATTCCAAACTTTTCGCTACTTTGATTTCCCCCCCCCTTCACTCCATCACCGAGAGATCTTTTTATGTGACGAGCGGGAGTATAAAAAAAAAGATTCCCCCCCTTATCGCGGAAGGATTCCCCCCTTCACTCCATCACCGAGAAATCTTTTTATGTGACGAGCGGGAGTAAAAGAAAGATCCGCCCCCTATCGCAGAAGGATTCCCCCTTTAATTATAATTAGATCGCTGTTAACAATAAGGGATTGCCAAAAGCAACTCAGCCCACGTGGAAACCGAACCCTTAGCGCGTAGCAGCAGGATAACATGTGGCAACTAAGACTGTTTCTCTCCCTCCAATCAAGGAAACAATTCTCCCTTAACTTCTCTTCTTTATAATCAAAATAATGGAGATCCGTGACTTCCTCCAGAAAGAGAAGACACCACCTCTCTTACTCGGAATTCTCTTGTAAAAATAACGTTGTTGTCATAAATGTTGCGCCCTTTTAGGTGGAGCTCGAAACTCTACTAGTTGTAAATCGAATCGTTGTCCCCTGCATTCCATACAACAGGGTAAAACAAGGAGATCATTATCTATACTCCATCCCTTTTCCAAGGGGAGTTGATTTACTTATATCCTCAGAAAATAAGTGTCTAGTATATTCATTTATAAATGAATATCTTCTCTCTATCAAATAATATATATATATATATATAAAGGATGGTAAATGTTTTGTACCAAATATCAGATTGTAATACACGTATCTACTTTTACATCTTTCTCTCCAAGAGTGAAAAGTATATCATCTTCTTCTATAAGTATTATGTTTACAAATCCTTGTCGAACTAAGGTAAGTATTTATAATAATACATCGTTTCGACATCTCGTAGGATTCTTAATGGTATTTATATTTATTTAATTAGGTAGGTCATAGGAGTTAACTATTATTTTAGATTGTGGTGAAATAGTTACTCTACCTAGGATTGACCCAATCTTTTAAGAAAAATACCTCAAAGTATTTTGATCGTTGAGTAAACTCTTTTACTTCTCATGTGCCCAAGGCACTTATTATGATAACTGTCGTCAGAAACTGACCTTCCACGGTTGTCTAGCCATCTCGACTCTCCCCATCATGGATTCTTTTCCTCGTCGTTTAGTCGCATCTAAACCTTTAATCTTATAGGTTTATCATCAACTTTTCCAACTTAGTAATTAAACAATATGCTAAAATGTAAGACCCCTGCTTTAGGGTGCCCTTGAACTGAACCTGAAACTTTAACAACTTCATACAAACAAATTAGCCATTATAGTTATTGGAAAAATAAAATAAAAGAGTGAATAACTTAAAAATAAGCAAAACCTTAACCTGTCAACCCGATCCAGCTAGTCCATTGTTGTCTGCGTCTTCCGTAGGATCCCTCCAACAAAGCTCGTTTAACCATTGGCGAAGCAACCGTTAGCTTCGCCACCCAACCATAGGCTCATGATTTCAGTCGCATGGCCTCCCCCGAGCTTTGGGTCGTAAAGTTCACACACAATTCTCAAGAAACCCAGCTTGGGTTTCCCCCCCACCAAGATTTCCAGCCAAACCCTCAATAGCAGCAAGTCATGAGGTAACTCAATATTACGATAGTCATCCAGGGTCTGGGTGCTTTACCCATCCCCAAAGTCTTCCTTTTAAAGGAAAATCCCCTGCGACACATGTCGCTTCATGCATAAATAATTATTTAATTAATTCTTTAATGAAAAACAACTCACCCATTCAAGTGTTAATTTATCTAGGAGATGCACCAACATCCCTAAGTTTGCTCATGTTTGTCTCCTAGATATTTCACTTAACTCCTAGATTTGTGGTGTAGGTGGAGTTGACTAGGTGTCCATGCCTAGGATTCCATTTTGCTCCTAAATAAATATTTATAATATTTTTAAGTAATCAGGAATATCCTTTCATGTGCAATTCCTAAATAACACTTGATATTATTTAAATGCCAAAGTAATCATTTATGTGCAAATGTCTAAAGTACTCAAATGCATTTCTAAGTAAAGTTCTAGGTGTAAAATTGTACGTTTCAATGCAGTTAAGTTTAGCAATCAACTTTTACTAGGGACCCGATGTCGCGCCGTTGGGCCTCCTTGTTCCTTAATTTAATTTCCCTGACATGGCACCACTCCGTCGGGTCCAGTCATCCATAGTTTCCATTCCTCGGCAACGTACCACATCGTTGGGTCCTTGCATCCACTCTTTCCGTTCTTGGCAGGGTACCGCACCGTCGGGCCCTTCTACCGTCATCCTTTCGTTTTGACTTGCGGGAACTTCATGTAGGGATTTCAGGAGCCGTTACCTTCCATCCTCCGTCTACACACTATTAGGGACTAATGGCATTGAGGAGTGAGTCCGTTCTCACTGCGCGCCCCCCCAACTCGTACGTGACCAGCTCCGTCGTGGCCCACCTCGTACGCCCTCACGCTTTCCTCTTGAGCAAGCGGATCAGTGCTTATCTGCTCAAGCGTGGTATTCCGTCGGAAGTCGACATCATCGTCTCTCTCCCTGTGTGTGATTTAATCGTACTCTACGACCCTTCATATTCCTTTGTGTGTCCGTCGGTGAACCATTTCACCTGTCGCTACACACATTTATCACAAACGTAATTTAGTAGCACTATCCTCAATAATCACAATTTGGTTTATAAATATGTTGCTTCATTAAGCATCTATAATTTACTCAATCATTACTCATTCGTCTAATCACGTAATCAATTGCACAGCTAGTCGTTAAGCATCATTCATATGTACAGTTTTCATATCAAAGTCAATCGTTAAACAATATGAAATCGTCCATTCACAATAACTACCCAAATGCACATATATCAATCAATCGTAATCATAAATATACTCAAAATAAAATCATAGGGTTATTTTATTAATGTTTCAAATAGTCGGGTCACTCAGTAGGTGCCCTCAATGTCTACAGTAGTCTAGGGGCACTACATAAAAAGGTTTCCTGGTGGGGCTTGGCCTCGAGCTCCTCACCAAAGAAAACATACATTTACATTTTCAATTACAAAACTTAAGATATAAGAGGGATGTCACATCCTTTCCCCCTTAAGAATAACACCGTCCTCGGTGTTCATGTTTCAAACATTTTGTCTTTCTCTTATGGGGTCCTCCTTTGCTCACTTTGTCATTTCTATTTTGACCTTCTTCGGGTTTCCATAAATTTTTCGCAAATCACCGTCAATCACCTGCAATGGTTTAGTAACAACTTATCATTGATTCTATAATCAAACTTAGAGACACAAATCATGAGCTCTTTATTGCACTATATCATTTACAACCCATGGAATATGTTTTCTCCTTTGTTCCTGCTTTTATCATCACAAGCACACATAAATACAGTGATCCAGGAATGTAGATTGTGAACTTAATCACAAACAACCATTCACTTGATCCAGGAAATTCTTGTCTAACACCCGAGTGCTCATACAACAATCCTTTCGAAATTCTTGCCTAACACCTCAGTGCTCACACAGCAATTATTTTACAGATTTCTTGCCTAACACCGCAGTGCTCACGCAGCAATACTTTCTCTCATGCATACTAAGCAGCGTCCTGCCTCCCGCATATGCATTCTCTTATAGTTTGCCTAGGTCTTTACCGCTTGTTGATTCCTTCAAGAATCCTAGCGGCTGTCAACTCCCTGATTTCTCAGAAGTGTTTTCAGTGCCCTTAACGCACTCTCGCATAATTCCCCTCAAGCCTTCTCGCTTGAGTCCAGGAATCTATTCCCCTCAAGCCTCCTCGCTTGAGTCTAGGAAAATCTCATTTAAATTCATCAATTATTTCGTCATATTACATTTTATAATCATACAATTTCTCTGACCAATTTGGTCTAGTCCTTTATTCAACAATAATTAACAATAATAAAAGCTGCAATGTGGATCTTTCATCCTCACCCCTTTATTGTACCATGCATAATATATTAAGCTTTTGTCTTTCAACAAGTTCCACCGGGTTTTGGCCATCTGCCAAATTCAATTGTTAGTAACACTTTATAAAAAATAAAAATAAAAAATAAAAAAAATCAAATATTTGTAAATAAGAAAATCATTCATTCTTCATACTACAATATCCATACTTGATCATCTAAAGTAAACGTTTTTCTCCTTCCAAGCATATCTAACTTGCTTAATAGGATTACATAATTCCTTGAACAAAAATAATATTCTTCCTATGATAACCCGTGAACATGATGATTTCTTAACCTCGAATGTTATCCTTCACTATTTCAAACACACTTCCTATTTTAGTTATACAACTTCTTTTGTATATACCAACATCACATAGAAATCACCAATTTTCTAAACATACTTGCATACCTTATAATGATAACCATATACCTTTGTAAGGGTGGCCTCATATCTTCTTATTATAAGATCCTCATATGTCGAGGTACCAGTTTACATGTATCATCACATATTAGTATTACACGAAATATCACAAGAATCTATATATCCCATTTTTACCTCTTGACCGTTGTAGTGATGTGTGGGAATATAACATTCCGCTCGACCACAACATTAAATGTGTTAGTCGTAAAAAGAAAAAATGTAATAATCATGCATAAAACATATGTCAATCATCACCTTGACTTGTTTCATAAAAGCTTATACATCAATTACTGTTAACTATTACTTCTGATCTATCATGGAACTTCCATGATATTAATGGTTTTCCTTAACTCTTAATGCGGATATAAAACAGTCATTATAAAGACATCAGAAATTTAAAGCGTCATGTCTTACCATTCCGTGGTGGTTCTAGTTTTCCAATAATCTATCCGTTAACAACATAATCTATTTGAGAAAACATATAATTGTACATGAATAGCAAGTCATAAAAGTATCACTATTTCTCATTGTTTTCCCACGTCTATCTTAGTAGAAATTACTGAAGTAAGAGGTATATATAAAAGGTACTCATGCATTCTCATATTAACGGATTAATATTCACATGTATATGTCATTATAACCTTTTTACTTTTGTTGCACTTATATATAAGGGTACGAGCCAGCTACAATGTCATCAAAATCGTATTATAATTCCTTATCCTATACCATTATATACTAGAATGAAATTGATTAGCAAGGAGACTATTAACAATTGTTCTCCTTTATGATTTGACCATTTCCTAGTCATAGAAAAATCACACTAATTATAATTTTAGGTACTTTTAGTCTAGTTAGACTATGCTACTATCTTTGTAACTAGGAAGCATTACATACCTCAGTTACATGCTTTATTCTCATTGGCTCCCCTGTAGCATGCACTTTTACAGCTTTTACTATTAAGGTCAAAGGCATTTATACAAAAGAAACTTTATACGAAGAAAGAGAAACAAAAACTTAATCATTGAAACTCAAGACCATCACATTTTCTCAAATCTTAATGGACCTTTAAATTTACCTTTAATCCCACTTAACGGATCTTTTCTAGAAGATTTAAGTTTGCTTTAAGTAGTCCATCTAAAGCTCCTATTTGGGTATCTTGACGACTAGGTCAGTCAAATCCGATTAACAACAAAATGTATAAACCTTACTTCTTATTATAAAGCGGTTGTTGAGACTGAAAGGTGTCAGCTTTTAGGAATGGCATGAGATGTAGAGAAAGTAATAAACAATTGAATCGAACTATCAAATTGATAGAGTTAGGAGGATTCCCTTGCATATAAACCTTTTGTTTAGAACTGGGATCCCTTACAATAAATCTTTCATAACTCCAATAGTCTAGCTATTTTAACTTTCTAAAGAGTTATTTCTCGCCATTTCATAAAACTAATTATAGAGTAAGAGAAAATATTCCTCCATAATATTTCCAATAACCACTCATACAACTACATAGTGAAACACGTTCACATATAAACAATTCGATGTTATTATAATGCTTCAGAAAGTGGAACATACTTACTTGCGATTCCGAACAACTTATCGGTTACTTGTTGTCAAGCGTTGAACTAAATCTGCCTCGATACTTATTTCCGAGTGGAGTTCCTTTCCTGGTTCGTCCAACTTATTTCCTCATGCTGAGCCCACTATAGGCCCGAGTGTAGCAATTTGTGCTCTGATACCATATGTGACATACCCCTGGTTTGCGAGTTAGTATTTTGGTGAAAAATAAAAATTTCTTCCATTAGATATCCTCACAATAAAATGTCTATGATCGAGTTAAATAAAATAGATAACATTTACTTAACCCTTAATCCTACACCTGACATTTTATAAAGGAACTATACAGCTGCATGCTGTCATAACAAAATGCCTTCCAAAAATCATTTCCACCCACTGTCACAAACCCAATTATGTGAGTTACTAAAGTAATGAATTTTAAAAATTTCCTAACATTCTTCCATGAGTAAATAGCGATTAATTAGATAGAAACATTCATCATGCATCATCCGTTTCCTATGAAACATTTTAGACCATAATACATTTTTTATAATCAATTAAAAACTCTTAATATATATAACACATGAGACTACAAAATCAGCTACTTTGTCATGATACTTTCATGCCAGGTTGAACATAATAAAATGAAACATTGACAATATTTACATGGAAATTAACATAATCAACATGTTACCAAGAATCACTGGACACCACCAACCATCATGTTCATACAAGAAGGAGACGATATTTCACGTGGTTCACCCAGAAGGGGCTACGTCCACCAAAGAGGGTCATATCTTTTTATTATTCACCAACATGGTTCACAATCAGCAACTCAACTGTTGCGATATTACATTTTCTCAATTCACCAACATGGTTCACAATCAACAATTCAACTGTTGCGATATTACATTTTCTCAATGCTTCCTCCCAAAGCATTATTAAGACATCCATCCTTAACTCCCATAAGTACAGAATCCCATCTCTATTTGATACACCTATACACTTTAAAATTACAAACTTCCAGTGTTCATACAAGTATAGACTCAAAGATTGGAACAGAATGTATATAGCAAAATATTAACCAGAATCAAGCAATCAATATTTCCCTTCCTATACTGGAACATATAATAGACCACTCATAGTTCCAACAATTAAACCTTCCTTTCCCTTGTGACCTACCGCTTCACAAGGGTAGGCATAAAATCAGATATAGAACATATACAAGAATAATACAGAGTTCAAAGAACTTAAGCTATTTCATATGCAGAGCGTAAGTATTAAACGATGGACGCATTTATATAAAATCAACCGTTCATCGATAATTTGATCTAGAAGGAGAGATCAACTCTGAGGCTCAAGGTTTCACTTGCAGAGTAACCTATACCAAACTAACCAATGAATAACTAAAACCTGACACATTCATAAATGCAACTAAAGATCGGAAAACTCGATCTGGAACCGAGGAGGGCTTTATGGTGCATTACAATGGTGCTCTACAGGTATCACACGTTTTACATTAAGATAATAAGGAACGAATTTTAGTCAATTATAAATAAGATCTACGCTTTCCTATTGAGTTCGATCAGATCTGAATGCAATAGAAGAATTTAATCACTAAAACCACAGACCTAAATTTCCTTACTGAGATCTATTTGATCTCTAAGTAAACCGCAGAGTTTAAATATTGCAAACAAGAGCTATGTGTACCAAATGAGATCGATCTTATCTCTTAGTAGATAGCAGAGTTACTTAATACCAGATGAGATCTACGTTGGCAGCAACGCTGGTATAAACATAATACTGGATAAAAATCCAGGATTTAGCATTTCGCCTATCCTCCCGGAATTATCCCGCACATTCACGATGGTCACAAAATGCAAATATGTATAAAGATTTAGGGATCAATAATTAAGCACTTCAGCCAATCGTGCAAGCATCTACGTTGGCAGCAACGCTGGTATAAACATAATACTGGATAAAATCCAGGATTTAGCATTTCGCCTATCCTCCAGGAATTATCCCGTGCATTCACGATGGTCACAAAATACGAAGATGTATAAAGATTTAGAGATCAATAATTAAGCACTTCAGCCAATCGTACAAGCATCTACGTTGGCAGCAATGCTGGTATAAACATAATAGATAACACCAAAGCACATGTACTCTGTCAAAAGAATAACTGCTATCAGGGTAAACCCATGTTCAAATGCTTTTAACGCCAAAGGGAGATCATGCCCGGTATCTCACACTTTGACTCTAATTTAAACCCTAAATAAGGAAAACTCGTATCCAACCATAATTCCTGAATCGCATGTCAAACTTTCAACAAGGAATTTTTTTTCTAATCTTTCAAATAGTTCTACTGCTATTCAAGCGTGACTCCACTAGATTTTTTTTACTGTTATTAGCATGTTTACAAAATACGCACCCTATCAATTTCACAATCCAAGGGTCTCCATTCATATTATATGTCAGATAAATCTATATCCATATACCATAGGGGATACTTTTGCAGAACTTACTTACCAATCTATAAAACAGAAATATCTCTCACCAAAATATATCGTTGAAAATCACACTTCAATCGAGATCGTGATAGTTGACTTCATAGTGGTTGAGCTCCTCTTCTCCCAGTCTCGCAGGGTTTCCTCTTTCTATGGCGGATTACCATATTGCACTGGGCGACCCCAACACCTTACGCATTCCCCTCCTGTTGCAGCGCTCTCCTCCTGTAGTCGTGATGTACATCCCTTTCCATTCACCCCAGAGTGATCGGTTCTTCCCTTGGGTAACCGCAATAGCAATCCTATTCCAAACTTTTCGCTACTTTGATTTTCCCCCCCCTTCACTCCATCACCGAGAGATCTTTTTATGTGACGAGCGGGAGTATAAAAAAAAAGATTCCCCCCCTTATCGCGGAAGGATTCCCCCCTTCACTCCATCACCGAGAAATCTTTTTATGTGACGAGCGGGAGTAAAAGAAAGATCCGCCCCCTATCGCAGAAGGATTCCCCCTTTAATTATAATTAGATCGCTGTTAACAATAAGGGATTGCCAAAAGCAACTCAGCCCACGTGGAAACCGAACCCTTAGCGCGTAGCAGCAGGATAACATGTGGCAACTAAGACTGTTTCTCTCCCTCCAATCAAGGAAACAATTCTCCCTTAACTTCTCTTCTTTATAATCAAAATAATGGAGATCCGTGACTTCCTCCAGAAAGAGAAGACACCACCTCTCTTACTCGGAATTCTCTTGTAAAAATAACGTTGTTGTCATAAATGTTGCGCCCTTTTAGGTGGAGCTCGAAACTCTACTAGTTGTAAATCGAATCGTTGTCCCCTGCATTCCATACAACAGGGTAAAACAAGGAGATCATTATCTATACTCCATCCCTTTTCCAAGGGGAGTTGATTTACTTATATCCTCAGAAAATAAGTGTCTAGTATATTCATTTATAAACGAATATCTTCTCTCTATCAAATAATATATATATATATATATATATATATATATATATAAAGGATGGTAAATGTTTTGTACCAAATATCAGATTGTAATACACGTATCTACTTTTACATTTTTCTCTCCAAGAGTGAAAAGTATATCATCTTCTTCTATAAGTATTATGTTTACAAATCCTTGTCGAACTAAGGTAAGTATTTATAATAATACATCGTTTCGACATCTCGTAGGATTCTTAATGGTATTTATATTTATTTAATTAGGTAGGTCATAGGAGTTAACTATTATTTTAGATTGTGGTGAAATAGTTACTCTACCTAGGATTGACCCAATCTTTTAAGAAAAATACATCAAAGTATTTTGATCGTTGAGTAAACTCTTTTACTTCTCATGTGCCCAAGGCACTTATTATGATAACTGTCGTCAGAAACTGACCTTCCACGGTTGTCTAGCCATCTCGACTCTCCCCATCATGGATTCTTTTCCTCGTCGTTTAGTCGCATCTAAACCTTTAATCTTATAGGTTTATCATCAACTTTTCCAACTTAGTAATTAAACAATATGCTAAAAAGGTTTCGTGGTGGGGATTGGCCTCGAGCTCCTCACCAAAGAAAACATACATTTACATTTTCAATTACAAAACTTAAGATATAAGAGGGATGTCACAGGATTTATAGCGAAAGTGCTACGATGACTGGTTTTTTTTCTATATCAAGCCCTAGCTTCGCAAGTGCAACAAGTGTCATAAATGCCATACCATGCCTTCTTTCAGGTTAGCTCTGATACCATGTTAGTTTTTCAGAATTTACTTCAATATGATATAGGATCTTAACTGATAGAACAACATGTAGAACATATCTATAGCATATCAATCATGGACATAATAATGCAAGCACACAAGAGACAGTAGACACACAGAGTTTCACTGGGGAAAACCATAAAGGTGAAAAACCCCACAACTTCCTCAGAGATAGATAGAGCAATGATGCAACCCAATCATAAGAGATAGTATTCTCCTAGCAGCAGCTTCTCCTCCTCCACAAGTGCACCGCTCTCCAATGAGAGTATGAGTGAGAAAGTGAATGATTGAATAGAGTGCCTCCCACACTCTATTTATACATGACTTGACTTGCCTAATAACCTTTACTAGGTCGGCCTTAACTTAACCACATAACATAATGCTGACAGGGCCGACCCCTAATAGGGTGGTCTAATAACCCTTTGACCCACATGACTTATACAGGGCCGACCTAACCAAGGTGGTCTAATAACCCATCAAGTATAAGTTACGACAGTTACAATATAAATGACGACACTTCCGTATAGAGGAATAATAACATCTCTATAGGAATACAAACACTTCCGTATAGAGGAATAATAACATCTCTATAGGAATACAATATACAAATATGAAATACATTCTGAAGTTACAAATACATCAACAAGAACCCACATAGATGCTCATATTTGAGGTTGAAGATGATGAAACTTTGTTGAGTAATATGACCATTGTCTTAAGCTCATCAGAGTCATCCTCTAAAAATTGAATTTTCCTTTTCTATTTTACCAATATATTCATGATAATTGCATTTCAAGAGACCCATTGATATTCTAATTCATGTGTTTTAGTGGAGAATGAGACCCGCTGTCAACATTGCATGAGACCAATTCCACACAACATTAGTTGAAACCCAAGATATTTGCACCCACAAACCCCTAACACCAAGGGAAAGCCACAGACTGATAATGGATAGATCCATCATCAATATTCTGGGTACTTATTACAGAACATTGAGATGGATGAAATATTGTATATATATTTCCCCAAATAAAAATCCCAATGAAGAACTTACTCCAGGAAGTGCAAGCAGTACCAGGGCGAGGCCTATTCCCATTGGCCTTTTTAGGTAAAGCCTAGCAAACTCACCATGACAAATATTAGAAGTTTTTGAGACAACTAACTCATGCCCACAATCAATTCTACTAAAACCGAGGAGAAATATGACTGCTGATGCTAAATATAAGCAAAGTGTGCAAACCAGGCTTACCATCAAGTGTCAATTTGTTGAATAAGAACTAAGATGGGAGATGTATGCCACTTTCAATATCCTATACTCATCTTCGCGACTGAAATCCATGAATTCAAATTTCCGGAGGTTTTGATAATGGAGGATGTGGGAAGACAGGTTGATGCTTAATGAATTGTCCCTTCCCCCCTTGAACGAGTTAATGGATAGACTAGATGTGGATTGTTCATACTTTCATTTTGTGCTTGTTTAATGGGTTGCAAACTTAGAGATTCCTTCACCATTTTACAATAGAATTCCTTCCTCTAGCGTTGAGGCAAGATTGTCGAGGCGACATGAAAAAAATGAACTTCCTCAAAATGATGAACTTCTCTTCTTATATTAACAATGGTCAATGCGAGATGGTCATCTTCTTATAATTGAACATATAATTATGTAGAATAATTCCAATAGCATATTTATTTTACATAATTTAGCAAATAATTGAATAAACAATGCTATAAATAATTTAGTCAAACTTAAGATCACATATCAACATCAACCTTAAAATAGTAAAGAAATCCATAATTTTAAATTATGAAGTGTTGAGCATGACAAAATCTCCTAACAACTATCAACGGGTTTTCATTTTATTTATTAATACAATCCCATCTGCATTAAATCTATTTTGACAAGTTATGGTCATCATTAGCTTGAAAGGAGTAAATTTATGATTACATAGAATATAATATATGAAACTTAATGCAGTAAAGTAACCAGCTTAACTTAATAGCCAACAACCAGGTTATGGAATACATTAATGACATAAATATAAAATATTAAAGATTAACTTAACAACAACGAACGAGGTTATGGAATACATTAATGACAAAAATATAAAATATTAAAGTTTAACTTAACACCCAACATGAGGTTATGGAATAAATTAATGACAGAAATATAAAAATTAAGAATTAGTTAAACAGCAAGCTTATGGAATACATTAATAACATATAATACATTAATACCAGAAATACTAAATATTAAAAAATAGTTAACCACAACAAGGTTATTGAAATGGAATACATTAATGACATAAATATTAAATATTAAAATTAATTAATAACCAAATATTAATATAAAATATTAAGAATCACTTAATAGCCAACATAAATTATAAACCAGTAGCAAGGTTATGGAATATATTAATGACTTAAATTAAAACACTAAATCACTTAGTGCAAGATGGTCATCTTCTTATAATTGAACATGTAATTATGTAGAATGATTCCAATAGCATATTTATTTTACATAATTTAGTAAATAGTTGAATAAACAATGCTATAAATAATTTAGTCAAACCTAAATTCACATATCAACATTAACCTTAAAATAGTAAAGAAATCCATAATTTTAAATTATGAAGTGTTGAGCATGCTTATAAACAAAATCTCCTAACAACTAATCAACGGATTTTTATTTTATTTATTAATACAATCCCATCTGCATTAAATCTATTTTGACAAGTTATGCTCATCATTAGTATGAAAGGAGTAAAGTTACAAATCTATTTTGACAAGTTGTGCTCATCATTAGTACGAAAGGAGTAAAGTTATAAATCTATTTTGACAAGTTATGTTCATCATTAGTGTGAAAGGAGTAAAGTTATGATTAACTAAAAAACCATATATGAAATTTAATGCAGTAAAGTGACTAGCTTAACTTAACAGCTAGGAGAGGTTATGGAATACATTAATGACATTAAAGCTTAACTTATCAGGTTATGGAACACATTAATGAGAAAAAAATATATTAAGAATTATGTAAACAACAGCAAGGTTATGGAATACATTAATAACATAAATATTAAATATTAAAAAATAGTTAACCGGAGCACTACCACATCAATGTTATGGAATACATTAATGACATAAATATAAAATATTAAAAATTAGCTAATAGCCAAATATTAATATAAACTATTAAGAATTAGTTATGGAATATAAATTGTAAACCAGTACCAAGGTTATGGAATACATTAATGACTTAAATTAAAACACTAAATCAGTTAATATCCCACCACTAGGTTAATGTATTTATGGAATACATTAATGATGACAGAAATATAAAATATTAAAAATTAGTTGAGAGGTGTCAGCTTCATGGAGTGCAATCTCTTTATAAGAATAGGAATAGGTAGGCAAGATCCAGTGTTGTTGTGAAAAATAGCTGCTGAGCATATTAGCAGGCTTAGTATATCAGTATATTGGTGAAGGGGAATCGTGACTGCTGGAGTGTAGATTCAATCGTTTCGTTTGCATTTTTGATAAGGATGAAACGTTTTTCCTTCCTACTGGCCGTGATTTTCACAGGCTCTTTTATGTTTCTCTGCGTAAGTTCAATAGGAGATTCCAGTCTCATATATAATGTTCAGCAGTATGGTGCAAAAGCTGATGGCATCACAGACAACAGCAAGGTGAGATAGAGATAAACTTGAATAATTAATAAATTTGTAGAGACATAGATTATCACAAATAAATTTGTCTGTTTTTGGTTATATGTAGGCTTTTATTGCTGCCTGGAATGCAGCCTGTTCTTCTAATCGATCATCTACTGTGTATATACCAAAAGGAAAATTCCTGGTTGGTCCAGTTTCCTTTGCAGGACCATGCAAGAATGCTAATATTATGGTGCAGGTAAGGTGCTAATATTCATTCCGTGGTAGTGGTAGTGATTTATTTATTTCCTTCTTTGCAGCAATAAGATTCATGCAACATGTCTGTCTTACTGCAGGTAACTGGGGATCTCATTGCACCAACCCACAATAGTTTATGGAACGGAGGAAATAATTTGTACTGGTTGCAATTCTATAATGTGAATGGTCTAACGGTGAATGGCGGGGGGAGTTTGGATGGCCAGGGAGCCTCCTGGTGGAACAACGTTTGTCAAAAAAATCAGCAAGTAAGAATAAACTAGTTATCAGTTGTACTATGTAATTATCTTTTAGTGATTTGGATAGCATATACTTACACTGACTCGAATAAATTGTCTGCTTTGCTGTGCAGTGCAAACCCGGGCCTACGGTATTGTCTCTAGCCATTTATTTTCACATATGAATTGGAGTGTTTCATAGTTGCAGGGAGTTGATAATTTCACATTGTGATGGGCAGTCTTTACAATTGATGGGCGCTACGAATAGCGTGGTGAGAGACATTACTTCCATCAACAGCAAGCAGTTCCATGTATCCATTGGTGCGTCTAACAACGTCCTGGCAGAGGGATTGACAATCCGTGCTCCAGCTGACAGCCCCAACACCGATGGAATTCACATATCTTCTTCCAATGTCCATCTTCGAAATATCAACATAGGAACAGGTGGATCATATTTCCCCTCAACATTTTACAAATATTGTTGGAGTGACTAATTTATTAAAGATAAATCTTTAACTTTGCGTGCGTGTACTACTGCAGGAGATGATTGTATTGGTATTTTGGAAGGAACTTCCAACCTTGCCATTGAACA
The DNA here is from genome assembly GCA_027924585.1 of Larix kaempferi. Taxonomy (NCBI): domain Eukaryota; kingdom Viridiplantae; phylum Streptophyta; class Pinopsida; order Pinales; family Pinaceae; genus Larix; species Larix kaempferi. The sequence goes on along the minus strand of BSBM01000397.1, from coordinate 2,532,012 downwards.
AGTTACTTGCGGACCAGGCCATGGAATCAGGTGAAATAGTTTGATAATTAATTTCAATTGGACTGGGAATATGAGCATTCAATGCACTGCGCTGACAACCGATTTGGGTTATTATTATGCAGTGTGGGGAGCCTTGGGAAATATCCTGATCGTAATGGAGTCACCAACGTCACTGTAAATGGAGTTTCTTTCAACGGCACTGACAATGGAGTTAGAATCAAAACATGGCAAGGAGGAAAGGGCTTCGCCAAGGGCTTAACATTTGAGAACCTACGGATGAACAACGTGGGGAATCCAATCCTCATTGACCAATACTATTGCCCACATTGTACTGCCCAGGTGCTCATCATTTTACACCTATCTGAACAGCTTCAACACCTATACTCTTTTTCGACATAGGACAGTTTCGAAGCTTGTTTTTAAGTTCTGTGACATATGGCCACTGAAGTTTGACTATTATAACTTACTTTGACTTTGTTGTTAATATTGGCTTGGCCCGTGCAGGAGTCTAATATGAATGTGCAGATCAGTAACGTGGTATACAAAAACATAGTTGGAACCTCAGCAACAAAGGAAGTTATTAATTTGGCTTGCAGTAAAAGCTTCCAATTGCAAAATGTCAGTCTGAGTTATGGAAATAATGAAGCTCAATCTCTCTGTAAAAATGCCAAAGGACTTGGAATTAGTTCTGTCAAACCCCCTTTGGTTTGTTAATGCTGGATATTAGTTATTAGTTATGTCAAACCTTTTTCTTAAAGTTCCATTGGTTTTTAAAAGGTTTGATGCTTCCTCTACCAACTTCAATATGTTGGATTTTGCATTATTGTAATATGAATTTGAGTTATGAAAAAGTGAAACTCTACCAACTTTAATAGGTTGGATTTTGCAGTATTATAATATGAATTTGAGTTATGAAAAAAATGAAATTCAATCTTAAGCAGTTTTTGAGTTTGTTAAAGGTGAATGTTTTTCCTAAATGCTAACTTATTATCAAATGTTAAATAGAATAGAAATATAATAAGAACTCTGCTAAAAAAACATTATATTGCAAGTAGAGTCCATTTTAAAAGTTAAAAGTCTAATATAGAGATTAAGAAATGTTTAAGAATCCTAAAGTTTGATAACTATATTTAGTAAAACCATGTTTGTATATGTATAAATGCTTTTTAATTGATGTTTAATAAGCTATAAACCCTTCACATTCACTTGGAATAAATAAGATATTTTTAACATTGTCATTTTAATGTTTTTAAAGTATATCACAATCAAAATAAACAACACATATTTTTGTATTAGAATATAGAATTTTAAGAGTAAATAATGGTTTTGTATAATTGGTTATTTGGAATAGTACATTTTTAATAAAAAAATATCAATTTTTTCTTTTTATAGATGCCATATCTAACCTTGTCACTTTAAGATTGGTCATATTAATAATATAATGTCTATTATTGAGATATATAATTTTAAACATAACAAACAATTTTATAAAAATTGTCATTTGAACTTATACCATTTTAATAAGAAATATTAAAATAAATATTTGTAAGAAACAAATCAATGGACACAGACATAATCTCAAAGAAATGCAAATGCACAACAAATTCAATGACTTTTCCACTGTGTTTTTTTGTGCCTTTGGAATCTGTATCCAAGTGGCCTTTGTTTTGTGACATGAATTTCCAATGGAAAGATGATCCCATTTCCCTTCCTTGCACTCTAAGGGTAGTAACAAAAGACCATATCCCAGCAGCAATCACAGGTCTCGTAATAGCAAAAGAAACAAAATGAGGTGAATACACTGCAATATTTAATCCATTTTCCACATCACACATCAAATCTACATAACCAGAATCATCATACGAAAATGAATTAATTAAAGGGAAATCTGATCTTGGTGCCTATGAATATGTTCGTAGTAGGAAATTTCTCCTCCTTGTGCCTCTCAATATGTCCGTAGTAGGAAATTTCTCCTTCTGGAGCATACAAACAATCTTTCTCCTCCTTTTGAATATGTTCGAAGGGGTTGGAGCTTACATCTTCACCCTAAATTACAATCAATGAAGACTAGACCGCAATGCAATAAGCAAAACAATAATTCATAATCACTAAACATAATGATTGGAAAAAAATAGCATTCTGTAGCGTAAATCTCAATGACTGAAATAAATGTAGAGTAGTCTACATGTAGTCAAATAATTCGAAAGAAATATGATAACAAATACAATTTAATGTAGTTGACTGATCTAAAGGAACTAAAGGAACGTCAAGGTGACTTGGTTAGGCATACTAACCTGAATTTGTACAAGTAGAAATATGAAATGCTTCGAGAATGGATGAAGTTAGGGTCGAGACTGATAATATTTATAGCAACAGCAATGGGAAGGGTAGGGAAATTTCCTATGGGAAGGGTAGGGAAATTTCCTGGGTCTGTGTAGATTCGTGTGGATGGATAGAACTGCAACTTTTCTATTTCAGTTATCCAATTATGGAAGGTATTTACAAATGTAATTGGAAGGGAATCAACAAAAAGATGGAAGACCAAAGGAAATCAACGAAAAGATGGAAACCGTGTCCACCTTTTCTCTTTAGCTTCTAAAAAGTTTCCGTGCATGAGTGTTAGGAAACTATTTTTTTGTCAAATTATTTAATCTTCATTTCCATGGTATGGGTCCAATCAAGTTTGGAAAAAATCCTCTACAAATTAAAATAAATAAATAAAAACCGAAACTTTAGTTGCATTTTAGACATTTTGAAAAATTAAATGTACTGGCATGAAAATAATGAAAAAAAATGAAAACAATAGTATATGTCTACATCAAGGACTAATAAGGAAGAAGAAAAGATGATTAAACAAATTAGTTAGATAAAAAGATGTTTTTATTAAAGTGATATGACAGCGATAACCTACAATTACGGATTCAAAAGGTGAAAATAAATGAAATGAAATGAAATAAATGCCCAGGAGAATAGAATGATACAAAAAGGGGGATGAAGGTGAAAGAAGAGGATCCTAGCAATGGTATTGATTATTACACCAACTAATTTGTAGTAATTATAAATGTCTATTGTAGTCATGCATTTTACTAATCATCTTGATCCATTTCACAAGTTACCATTAATTTTTAACATTTGGCAAGAACCGTGAGATAGTTCAAATATTGGGCTGAACTTTTCGTTGATGAATACAAATGCACATTTTATATACTAGTTTCGTTTCACAAGTTACCATTAATTTTTAACATTTGGCAAGAACCTCAAATATTGGGTGGAACTTTATGTTGATGAATACAAATGCACATTTTATATACTAGTTTCTAGATACGTTGAAGACATTGCAAAAAAGTAGACTTTCATTTTTGTGTTTGAAAAGTAGTTAAGTTATGAAATTATGAAAAAATAGTCTTTTATATTATTAAGGGTACGACAACTTACAAATAAATGTTACCCATCCTCAATTCAGCGTGAACATGAGATATGGAAATAATGAAGTTCAATATTCATGAAAAAACGTAAAATAGTTCAAAGTAATTCTATCAAGTTCCATTTACTTTGTTAAAGAGTGAATGCTTTCTCTAAATGGAAACTCTAATGTGTTGGATTTTGCATTATCTATCTTGTAGTCTCAAATTAGTTTAAGATTCTTATGGTTTAAGCTACTCTTCCTTTAAAAATATCCTCAATGGTTTAGGCTACTCTTCCTTTAAAAATCTCGTCATTGATTTAGGCTACTCCTTCCGTTGATTGGTTTAAGCTACTTTCATCACTAGTCACTAACAATATTTTGGAAATCAAACTTTCCAACATGGTTGTTATAGGTCAAATCTGCACTTCTCCGTCCGTGATCACATTGCTTTGTCGATCGCACAAAAGGACACCATGGATTGAAGAGCTAGGTTGACCTAGATGACTTACTGCTGGAACTACATTCTTCAGTTGAAAATCTTACTTTGTCTACTGATTTCATGACATGTGTGCTACTCTTTGCATAGTAAACCAACGTTCTTCACCAATATGTGCGCTGCTTTGCTCAAGGACAACCATCGCACACCTTAAAAAATGTTGCAAACGCTTGTTGTAAAGCACAAAAGTTGCATACTCTGCACTACTCTCGTTGTATGAAACCTATGAACATCTTAAGATGAAAGCAAAAATATATTAAGATTACGAATTGGGATTAGTTGAAGTTGGTTCTGCAACTTCCCCAACCTCCCAATTCAACCACCTCTCGATTACAACTGCCTACCTTGTCCCATAAATACAAGGAGGATCCATGAGAGAGGGACCTAGAAGGAATGCTTTAACTGCTGTTACGCTGGAGGAATTCCCAAGTCATTGTGAAGAGCAGGAGCCCATGACTCGGTTGCAGAACCATCTTGACCGATCAGGTATATTTGTACTCATTCATGTTTCTTTGACAATAAAAAGGTGGAAATACCCTTCCTGTCCCAAATCAAATGTCTATTGGATTGTATGTTCATTTGGTTTAATATCTGATTGTAGTTGATGTTTAATTGTTTTCAATTTCATCATATTTATTGCAGTCAAGATACGCCGAGGAAGGTTTCCTTTGTGTTGCAGGTCCATCATAGCGGAAGACCAAGCGAAAGCTAGGACCAGCCGTTGATAAAAGGTACATCTTTCGATATCTTGATCTCTTTCCATTTGTAGTAACTAAATGCAATGCAATGACTGTATTTACCCGTCACGCCACCCAAGTTGGTAGTGTCTTCTCCTCACTATAAGGTATTTTTCCTGCACAACAGATTGGCGACTCCACTGGGGAGTAACTGGTTGTTTTTCTGCTCTAGGAGACCTTGCTAGGTTTTTCTTCAGTCTATTTGTTATGTGAGAGGTCTTCTAGGTCATTGTTTCCCGTTCTTATTGTCTAGACTCATCTCAGTCCACTACTGCAAATATTTTTTGTTTGCTTCTGAGCCTTGTGTGCTGGTTTACCCTACTTATAGTAGCGCATTTTACTTGGTGAACACTGCTTTGTACACTACACAACAACGCATCTTTCCTAGTGTGCGTTGGTTTCTGTACTACACAGTAGTGCATTTTCCTGTAACTTTCAGTTCTCCATTAGGGTTTGATTTCCAGTGGTTTGGTTTCACTTCTAGCCTTTTGCTTTGCTTCCCTGACTGGCCCCTGAGACTTGTATGTCTCTTTTGAGTCTTGTTTGCCTCTCTGAAGTCCTTTAGTTTTCCTTGGCTTGCTTGAGTACTTGTTTAAGGTGTCTTTACTGTTTTTAACCCTTTTGAAATTTCTCCTCCTTGTGCCTCTGAATATGTTCGTAGTAGGAAATTTCTCCTTCAGGTGCATACAAACAATCTTTCTCCTCCTCGTGCCTCTGAATATGTTCATAATAGGAATTTTCCTAAGGGGTTGGAGCATACATCTTCACCCTAAATTATAATCAATGAAGACTAGACCCCAATGCAATAAGCAAAACAATTATTTAGAATCACTAAATATAATGATTGGATAAAAATAGCATTCTACACCGTAAATCTCAATGGCTGAAATAATGCAGAGTAGTCTACATGTAGTCAAATAATTCGAAAGAAATATGATAACACATACAATTTAATGTAGTTGACTGATCTCAAGGAATGTCAAGGTGACTGGGTTAGGCATACTAACCTGAATTTTTACAAGTAGAAATATGAAATGCTTTGAGAATGGATGAAGTTAGGGTCGAGACTTATAATTATTATAGCAACAACAATGGGCACGGTAGGGAAGCTTCGTGGTTCTCTGTAGATTCCTGTGGATGGACAGACCTACAAATTTTCTGTTTCAGTTATCCAATTACGGAAAGGTATATACAAATGTAATTGGAAGGGAATTAACAAAAAGATGGGAGACAGAAGAAAATCAACAAAAAGATGGAAACCTTGTCCATCTTTTCTCTTTAGCTTCTAGAAAGTTTATGTGCATGAGTGTTAGGAACTATTTTTTATTTTTCTATCAATTTATTTAATCTTCATTTCCATGGTATGGGACCAATCAAGTTTGAAAAAAAATCCTCTACAAATTAAAATAAATAAATAAAAACCAAAACTTTAGTTGCATTTTAGACATTTTGAAAAATTAAATGTACTAGCATGAAAATAATGAAAAAAAACAAAAACAATAGTCTATGCCTGCAACAAAGACTAATAAGGAAGAAGAAAAACTAATTAAACAAATTAGTTAGATAAAAGGATGTTTTTATTAAAGTGATATGACCACGATAACCTACAATTACTTGTTCAAAAGGTGAAAATAAATGAAATAAATGCCAAGGAGAATAGAATGATACAAAAAGGGGATGAAGGTGAAAGAAGAGAATCCTAGCAATGGTATTGATTATTACACCAACTAATTTGTGGTAATTATAAATGTGTAGTGTAGTCATGCATTTTACTAATCATCTTGATCCATTTCACAAGTTACCATTAATTTTTAACATTTGAAAAGAACCATGAGATAGTGGGTGGAACTTTACGTTGATGAATACAAATGCACATTTTATATACTAGTTTCGAGATACGATGAAGACATTGCCAAAAAATAGACTTTCATTTTTTGTGTTTGAAAAGTAGTTAAAATATGAAATTATGAAAAAATAGTCTTATATTATTAAGGGTAGGACAACTTAAAAATAAATGTTGCTCATTCTCAATTCAGTGTGAACATGAGATGTGTAAATAATGAAGTTCAACATTCATGAAAAAACGCAAAAGAGTTCAAAGTAATTCCATCAAGTTCCATTTACTTTGTTAATGGGTGAATGCTTCCTCTAAATGCCATGCCAATTCTAATGTCTTGGATTTTGCATTATATATCTTGTAGTCTCAAATTAGTTTAAGATTCTTATGGTTTATGCTACTCTTCCTTTAAAAATCTCCTAATTGGTTTAGGATACTCTTCCTTTAAAAATATCCTGATTGGTTTAGGATACTCCTTCCGTTGATTGTTTTAAGCTACTTTCATCACTGGTCACTAACAATATTTTGGAAATCAAACTTTCCAACATGGTGGTACACCTTGTTTCCTTTAATTGCTCAATTATAAATAAAATAAAAAGTACTTGTAGGATCAAGGAAATCCAACACAACGTATGGAATTTAAATGACATGATCTAATCGATCAGTAATAATGGGGTGAGTGCACAAAGTTGATGGACCTTTTAGATGCAATGGTAGATTCAAGAAACTCATTCAAGTTCTATAAAAGAGAATTGATCCCAAGCAATCTCGAGCCTGCCAAAATTAATCCCAAGCCTACCATGGTGAAGGCCAAATAGGATAGTTAAACAAAACGCGTATGCGTTATGGAGTTCTAAAATGCTTACGCATTTTGTAAAACATGTTTTATGCCCCAAAATGGGTTGTGCCCATCCTTTTCTCCACAATAGCGACATACAACGATTTTGGGAAACCAAAGAGCGTAATGGTGAACGCAATTTGTGTGAGAAGGGCCTCCATCTTCCACCTTGGGCATCGTTCTCCTCCATCTAAGCTATATACATCAAAATCCATCCTTCTAAATAATCTATTTTCACTAATTTGTATGTTGTAAAATAAATTTAATCCATAATTTTATTAATTTGTATGCCCTAAAAAAATTTGAACCATAATTCTAGTTATATGTATGCCCAAAAGAAATTAAAACCCCAATTTAATCATAAAAAATAAATCAATTTCACTAGATGCATATATATCCATGAGCATCCTTATTAATCCAAACCACTATTCACAAATATGCAAAGTTTCTTGTGTATATAGAAAGGTTGCGTACAACATTTAAGTATTATAGAGTATGGAGATTTTTTGGATTTGCACAATTTCAATCCAAGTGTCATGAGGGATGTTGTAGGCCCAAACTTCACAGCAACAAAGAATCACCACGATAGCTAATGCGTTGGAAAGAAACTGATTATTTTCTTGACACTATGATTTCGGTTTGAATGGAATTTGAAATCAATAATTCAAAGTTAGGGTGAAACTTGACATAGTTGAATAAAAGTATTTTTTTACAATTTAGAGGTATGATGGACTACAATTTTTTTGTTGTTGTTGTAAATAGTGAAACTTTTGCTAACACAATGACAATCTAATAGTTAACTACTTTAAGGAAAAAATTAATTGGCATAAAAAATTACCAACTAAACCATGTAAACTAATGCGTTTTTGGAAGTAGAATATATGGCAATTAAAATTATATTTTTTAATTATAGTTTGACAAGTACATGCTTATATGCTACTTCTTATATGTACATGACTATACAAATTTTTTTAGGTTAGTCTCATTACCCATCACAATAAGTTTGTGTCGAGACATATTACTGATAACTATATAAGAGTTTGCAAATGGAACATTACAACATGGTAGTAGATCTTAAAGAGCTACTTTGTACACATAATAATTTACTTATAATGGAAAGAAATGTTAAATTATTTATTGTGCCTAAGATGCAAGGAAAGAGTGATCATACCCCTAAAGGAATAAACCTTCATGATGGAGGGAAAGTTTGCACCAAGGGAGAATAAATCACTTTTGACCATTTCATTAAAGTTGTTTATAATCTAGAGCTTGGACTTCAAAAGTGTGTACCTTTTTTACATATGTGTGAGTATCAGTGTTTCAAAAATACAAATTTGAATGAAAAAGTGCGAATACTAGTGTTACAAAAGTATGAATAATTATTTATGATAGTGTCGATTTGAATTTAGAAACTGTGAAATTTTATTGTAAAGTTGTGAGTTTTGATTCCACAAATATCAATATCCAATTTATTGAAATGCGTATTTATATTTTGATGTTGTGAGTTTCATATCTAGATGTGGATATATGTAATTCCAATAGTATTGCAAAATATTTTATTTATGTTTGTAAATGCATAGATCACTATAAAACACATTTCTAAGTATATCAATACTAATGAAAATGAAAAAAGAATCATATATCTCGATTGCAATAATGAATTGTACATTTTCATAAATATTTAAAGTGGTATACAAGAAGGATGGATGCCATCGCTACCAATCTGATCACATGATATCTATACATGTACAAGATGAGGACTATGATTTTATTCACCCTACAAACCATGTCACCTTATCTGGAAACATTACAACTAGATTACTATGGAAATGATAACAATCCTCACATTTTGGTGTAGGAGAGAAGATATAAATTAAAATTTAAGAGTTTAACTGAAGTGATAGATAAAAAATCTCAACTACTAATTTATAAGTTCTCCCATGATACAACACATTTCCTACAACAAAATAGGCCATTAGCACAAGAAATTGCACTGAAATTTAGTGAATTTGTTTCCATGAGTTGAACTCAATGGCAGGTGTTAAATCCGACTCCACGCTACATGTTTGAATTGATTTCCTTTTTGTGCTAGGAATAGCACTAGGAATATCACTGTCTTTTTCTCCCTATTTAGTGTTGGGAATAGTGTCGGGAGTAGTGTCGACAATGGAAATTGTGCCAAGTTTTATGACTATATCAATGCCCAGAATGACATCGAGAATTGCGATGCGATTAGAGCCCAAATTGAGTCTAGTTTTAGTTTCCAATTTGCCTTCTAGTATTGCTTCTTAATTGGCATCTAATTTGTATTCTAGTGTTGCTTCCATTTTAACTTCCTGGTTATCGTCGAGTGTTGCTTCTCTTTTAACGTTGAGTGTTACTTCCTTTCATTGTTGGGTTTTTCTTCCTTCTAAATGCCAAATTTTTCTTCCATCATTGCTTCTAATATTGCTTCCATTATTGATTCCTTTTTTGCTTCCATTATTGCTTCCATTATTGCTTCCAAAATTGCTTCCAAAATCGCTTCCAAAATTGCTTCCTAAGTGACATGGGTTTTGCTCCTTAATTGACATCGGATTTTGCTTCTAGAATTGATTCCTTTTTAGCTCCAAGGTTTGCTTCCTTTTAGTGCCAAGGTTTGTTTCCTATTTAACGCCTAGTTCTTCCTCTTTTTTATCTCTAGGATTTGCTTCATTTTAGTGCCAAAGTTTTCTTCCTATTTAGCACCTGGTTTTGCTTCTTTTTTTGCTCCAAGATTTGCTTCCTTTTAGTGTTGGGGTTTGCTTCCTAATTAGCGTCTAGTTTTACTTCTTGTTAAGAAACCAATTTAGCTTCTTATTTAGACACATAAATAACACCAAGTATGGATTCCATTTTCATGTCGAGTTCTGCTTCCATTTTAGAGCCACATTTTTCTTCCCTTGAACACCTCATGTTGCTTCCTTTATAGCTTCCACTTTATTAATTTAAATTTTTTAATTTCAATAAAAATAGTTAAATATATCATGGCTCTTTAATAACATATGTGATTATAGAGAAACAAATCTTGCATTGCAAATATTTTATAGCATAACATTTAGGAATTTTTAGGGAAATAGACAACATCCATACAAACTAACAAAACCATTATACTTATTAAATCTCCATAAAAAAAACATCTACAACTTCTAGTATATATAAATTAACAAGATAACTCTTATAACATCATCATCATCTATAATTAAAACAAGTGAGTCAAATCTACAAATATTAGATAAATATCATGTCAAATAACATATATCTAAAAAAACTAGATATCTCATTTCAAATTTATATCATAACATTTATGAAGATTTAAAACAAACAGATATCACATTTCAAATTTATATCATAACATTTATGAAGAAATTTAATTGAAATTGACAACATCCATCCAAAGTAGAAAAGCCATCATGCATAGTAAGTATCCATCCAAAAAGCATTGACCACTTCCAATATATATAAATTAACAAGATAATACTGATAAGATCATCATCATATATAACTAAAACAAGTGAGTGTCAAATATGCCAGTAGATCAATAACATGTCAAAATGATACAAGTCAGTATGATACATGTCAAAATGATACATGTCAATATGACATAAGTCAAAGTGATACATATAAAAGACAAAAATGGTATAGGTATCATAATGATATTTGAACATTAATCCATGTTAGAGTCAATATGATCAATGTCACTGGATACCACTAGCAACTGCCTCATCATCATCATCATCGTTGTCATCATCATCATCATTTTCATCATCATGATCATCATAATTCTCATCCTCCTGGGTATGAGCTCCATCTCCATCCGCTTCATCATCAACTCCCATATCTGAACCAAACTCAACATAATTTGGATCATGATCAATATCAATCGGATCTTCTGGCAGACTCGTGTTCTAAAAAAAAAATTTCAAAATGAAAAGTTAGTATTTATTTCATGCAATAATTCATATTTATGTTATATTGATAATATTACAACATACGAAACCGAACCATAATCATATTACATCATATCAAAGTGGACATACCATAATAAAATATGAGATAAGTTACAGCTAAGATGTCATTCCAATTATGTAAAACATGCAACAATTTTAATAAATGTTAGTAAAGATCATAAAAAAAATTGTTATACAAGTTAACTATCATCTGGAAAGTGTATACATAACCTTAAGTCTCAACCCTCTCGTGTCAATATATAAAACTATTTTTATTGTCAAATATACAAATCTACAATAAAATAGAATTGTAAATGCCATAATTCAATTGACTAGATGCCATAATTGACTTGTGTCTTCCAACTATAAACACACAATTGCTAGACTCCCTTACCAAGTGATACTAGTACATTAAAATCTGATCTACTTGGGACCATTTTGAGGCATTGGGTCTATATAAGTTTTAACAATTCTAATTTTCCACAAATAATGTTTTAGGTTTTAACAGTTCTTATGTTCTTTGGATGTTATTTATATTTTATCTCAGTTAACCCTAGAACATGGCCAGATTGAGTTCAATTCCATTGATGGAGGTGGTTATAATGGTTATGAATATGATCCCTTCCACACTTTTCTCTTAATGGTGGAGGATCTTGGTGGCTTCTTCGAGAAACACCCTAACGCACGTTACTATTTTGGGAATTTTTTTGGTCCTCCAATTTGAAGGTTGACTCATTCATTTATGGGAGTGATCATATTATCATGGTACCAAGGACTCCTTGCCTTCATGGTTCAATTTCCTGGAAACAACCGTCTTATACCATATCCAGAAGTAGGGTTTTGCTCAGTGAGTGCCAATGTCAATTTTGCACAAGGGGGTAGATTTTTAACTGAAATATCCCAGGTGACTATGAGTACTAATACCACATCCACAATAGAAAAACATAATTGTGGGATATGAGGGAACCCAACTATGCTGCCCAGTTTATAGTTTGTGCCCCTGGAGAAAATTCACAAGTTGTCCCTGAATGGTCCTAGGGGGCTTCTTGCAACTAGCCATAAAACAAAAACCATAACTTAGATCTTGAAACCATTGATTCTGGCGGATTCAAGATGTTGGATTTCACCCAAGGGAACCCCTATACCATGTTTCAATTACCAGGAAATAGTAGTATTATACCATCCCCCAAAATAGTTTTTTCTTAGTAAGGGCCAATGCCAATTTTGCACAAGCGGGTGAATTTTGAATTGAATTCTCTCGGGCAACCATGGATAGCGTGAACTCATCCAAAATGACCAAAAAACTCCGTGGGAGTTGAAAGAACCCAATTATGTTTCCCGGTTTGGATTTCATACCCTCGGAGCAAATTCACAAGTTGTCCCTGAATGACCTTAGGGGGCTATTTCCATCTAGCCATAGAAAAAAAACCGTAACTTGGATAATGAAACCATCGATTCCGACGTATTTAGGAAGTTGGGTTTCATCCAGAGGAATCCTATTCCATGTTTCAATTGCTCGGAACCATGACCATGCCCACAATGGCCAAAAACATATCTGGGAGCTAAAGGGACCTAGTTATGCTACCCAATTCAGATTTCGTGCCCCTCGAGCAAATTCACAAGGTTTTCCTGAATGGCCCCAAGGGGCTACTTGAATATGGCCATAGAAAAAAAAATGTAACTCGAATCGTGAAATCCTCAATTTTGATGGATTTAGGATGTCGGGTTTCACCAAAGGGAACCCCTCTACCATGTTTCAATTTCCTCGAAATGATCATACTATACCATCTCCGAAATGACGGTTTTTCTTAGTAAGGGCCAATGTCAATTTTGCATAAGGGGGTCAATTTTGAATTGAAATATCCAAAATGGCCAAAAACATCCATGGAAACTGATAGAACCCATTTATATTTTCCTAGTTTAGATTTCATGTCCCTAGAGAAAATTCACAAGATGTCCCCCCTCACCTACTGGTGTATATAAGGGAGGAGAGCGATCTTGTGTTTATTATCATCATTTTACTCTTCTTTGTACTTGTCTCAGAGATGATAGGGTTCATGAGAAAAAAAATATTAATAATTATGTAAACAACAACAAGGTTATGGAATACATTAAAACATAAATATTAAATATTAAAAATTAGTTAACCGGAGCACTACCACATCAATGTTATGGAATACATTAATGACATAAATATAACATATTAAAAATTAGTTAATAGCGAAATATTAATATAAAATATTAAGAATTAGTTAATAGCGAAAAATTATTTGTCTTAATAATTTACCAACTTAATCCATCATTCAAATTTTTTCGGGGAACATTTTGAGTTTAGTCTCATTACTCATCACGATATTTTGATTTTTGTTTCATATCAATAACTTTACAAGAATTTCAAATCAAGCATTCCATTCCAACATGGTACCAAACTTTGAATTGTTATTACTATATAAACATGATAAAAAATTTGTAGGAAAAAGAAAAGTTAAAGTCTTTATTATTCCAAGATGTGTGCATAGATGTGGGTAGAGGGAGAAAAATCCCCTTTTTATGATGCAAAAAATTTGAAAAAACTTTTGAACCTAGGGATACTTGATCCCTCTTGACCATTTCATTATATATATATATAAGTGGGTTCATAATTACACCTATAAGGAGAAAATGACAGGTAGTATGTTTTCTAACTCGTAAAGCTGATTGGTTAGTACTTTTTATTTATTTATAACAAGAATTATTTAAGTTTGTATTAAAATATGTTGTAACTGAGATGAACAATGTGTAAATAGAAAATGAAAGCATACATAGTTCCAAAAAAGATATGCACCATGATAACATGGAATTGCAACCTATAATATTTTGTTGTACTCCTTACAAAACTTGATATATGACTACTAGTTGTGTAAATTAAAAAAAAACACTTAGGACCAAAACATATTTGGAATATATTGACAATTACATGATTATAAGCATGCATACTTTTTCATTTCATCATCCTGGGCATGATTGGAAGGGTGTGATTATTGCATGTCTACCTCCATGCCCTCTTGCAATTGATAAATTGTTTCTCCTTCTTTGAGTTCAATAAGAAGAGAACTGTTAGTTTTTTATAATTTACTTCAATCTGATCTATGATCGTGAGAGAACAACATGTACAACATATCTACAACATATCAATCATGGACACAATAATGCAAGCACACAAGAGATAATATACACATTGAGTTTCACTGGGGAAAACCATAAAGGTGAAAAAACCCACAACTTCCTCAGAGATAGATAGAGCAATGACACAACCCAAGCATAAGAGATAGTCTTCTCCTAGCAGCAGCTTCTCCTCCTCCACAAGTGTGCCACTCTCCAATGAGAGTATGAGTGAGAAAGTGAATGATGAAATAGAGTGCCTCCCACACTCTATTTAGACATGAATTGAGTTGCCTAATAACCTTTACTAGGTCGGCCTTAACTTAACCACATAACATAATGCTGACAGGGCCAACCCCCAATAGGGTGGTCTAATAACCCTTTGACCCACATGAATTATACAGGGCCAACCCCACCAAGGTGGTATAATAACCCATCAAGTATAAGTTACGACACTTACAATATAAATGACGACACTTCCGTATAGAGGAATAATAACATCTCTATAGGAATACAAACAGTTCCATATAGAGGAATAATAACATCTGTATAGGAATACAAACACTTCCGTATAGAGGAATAATAACATCTCTATAGGAATACAATATACATATATGAAATACATTCCGAAGTTACAAATACATCAAAACTCCCTCTTAACTAGGAAGGTATTTCTTGACACAGGTCTTCTAGCACAAGTCTTCTTCCTTGGATCATCGTCACTGGATCATCGACATTGAATCATCGTCATCGTCACTGCTGCTGCTATCTCAATCAATCTCCGATCTACTCATCATAGGAAGTTCTACAGATCCAGTCCTTTTTCATACTGGATGTAGGTCTTCATCATCATTGGCCATACTATGGAATCCTCAGGACTGATTATGTGCGTCAACAAAACCTAGAAAGAGCATCCCAGGCATTTTACGAGCACACAGCTCAACCTATCGGATCTCCCAGGATCTTTTACATGCGACTGTCACAAGACCTTAAAAGAGTGTCTTGCCAAGCAAGATATCTAAAGAGCATCTGAGGCCTTTTTCATCCTTTCCAGATCTCTAGGACTTATTACATGTGACCCCTACCACAAAACCTTAAAAGAGTGTCTTGCCAAGCACGATCTCTAAAGAGCATTTGAGGCCTTTTTCATCCTGTCGAGATCTCCAGGACTTATTACATGTGGTCCCCACAAAACCTTAAAAGAGTGTCTTGCCAAGCAAGATCTCTAAAGAGCATCTGAGGCCTTTTTCATCCTGTCCAGATCTCCAGGACTTACTACATGTGGTCTGGCAAAACCTTAAAAGAGTGTCTTGCCAAGCAAGATCTATAAAGAGCATCTGAGGCCTTTTTCATCTTGTCGAGATCTCCGGGACTTATTTCATGCTACCCTTGCACAACCTGTCCACAACCACAGATTATCAACCTGATACTCACCATACATCGTCTTGATGTACATGATCATCCTGATCCTCATCATTGCATCATCCTGATGCATGTCATCTGGAGCAACATCCTGAAGCTCGTCATCTATGATCATCCTGATCATACAATGCATCCACCTGATGCACAACAAGTATCTACCTGATACATATCATCATACATGATCCACCTGATCATACAATGTATCCACCTGATACACACACAGATACATGATCCACCTGATATATATCAACATACATGATCTACCTGATCATACAATCGTATCCACCTGATACATACACAGATACATGGTCCAAGCATCCAACATGATGCATATACATATACATGATCCAACTGATCATAATAAGCATCCAACATGATGCATATACATATACATGATCCAACTGATCATAACAAGCATCCAACATGATGCATATACATAGCAGTAACTGGAGCATCGTCCTGATGCTCATCGTCCAGCGCTTACATCCACAGCCATGGGAAGGATCCTCCTCTCACCATGCTTGGAATGGCTCCTGCAAATGTGTCCATAACTTCTTCCTCGAAGTGAAATCAATCTGAAGAACACCAAGCCTCTCTCTGAAGTACTCGAACTTCACTCTGGCTAGTGGTTTTGTCAACACATCCGCAACTTGCTCATCCGTCGCAACATACAGGAGCTTCACTGCTCCTCTCTGCACCATATCCCTGATATAGTGATATTTAATCTCGATGTGCTTCGACCTGTCGTGGAACACGGGGTTCTCAGACAGCTTCACACAACTCTGGTTGTCACAAAAGATACCAGTAGTCTCCAACGGGAGATCAAATAGCTCAGACAGTAGCTTTCGGAGCCATAGTGCCTCACAACTAGCCGAACGAGCTGCAACATACTCTGCTTCGGCTGTACTCAGTGCTACACAGGATTGCTTCCTGCTAAACCAAGAGATCACACCTGATCCCATACTGAAGCAACACCCAGAATGTGCTCTTCCTATCTGCAACAGTGCCTGCCCAATCTGAATCAACATAACCCTGCAGGTTAAATTTTTGATTCGCATCATACTTGAGCCCATAATCAATTGTACCCTTTAGGTACCTCAGAATATGCTTTACAGCAACCAGGTGAACACCTATGGGATCCGTCAGGAATTGGCTCAATGTGTTCACCGCAAAGCAAATATCTGGTCTCGTGTTCGTCAGGTACATCAAGGACCCAATCATCTGACGATACACAGTGACATCAACTGGATCAGATGAAGAATCACACAGAAGCTTCAGGTTCGATGCCATAGGTGTGGCATTGGCCTTGCAGTCCATCATCCCGAACCTCTTCATGATCTCTACTGCATACTTCCCTTGTCCAAGGAAGATTCCATCTGCACTCTGCCAGATCTCCATGCCTAGAAAATAGTGCATCATCCCCAAGTTCTTCATCTCGAACTTGGCAGCAAGCTTCCTCTTCCTATCGACAATCAATCTATCCTCACCTGTTACAAACAGGTCATCCACATAAAATAGTAGTATCACTAGATTGCCTTCCTCAACCTTGTATTAAAGGTTGGAATCCGCTTTACTCTCGGTAAAGCCCATACTAGATAGGAAGCCATCTATCCTGCCATACCAGGCCTTGGGTGACTGTTTCAAACCACACAGGGCTTTCTTCAGTTTGCACACATGTGACTCTCGGTCATGTGTCTCAAACCCGAGTGGCTGCTCCACATACACTTCCTCTTCAACTGCACCATTCAAGAAAGCTGTTTTGACATCCATTTGGTGTACCTTCCATTTCATCACGGTAGCCAGAGCAACTACTGATCTAATAGAAGTGTATTTGGCTACAGGTGCAAAAGTCTCTTCATAGTCAATTCCTCTTTCTGGGAGTAGCCACGAGTTACAACCTTGCTTTGTATTTCTCGATGCTACCATCTGCAGCATGCTTGATCTTATAGATCCACTTGGAAGTCACAACAACCTTCCCTTCAGGTCTTGGGACCACATCCGAAACATGATCGATTGGTACTTCTCGATCATGGCATCCTTTTACTGTATCCCGTATCCTTGGAACTTCGGATTCTTCAATATCTTCAATAGATAGTTTGAGCTTCATTGCTGGAACAAATGTTGTAGTTCTTCTTTTGTAGGTGATGGTATACGATCTTTCCTACAAAACAAGTTAAATTGCATGATTAGAAAACATCTCATAGTTTTCAGAACAAATTCTTACACATAAAGAAATATGCCATACATTCATGCAATTATTTTAGCCAATGCTTCAATACAACATTTATCCATATCCCGTAAATTTCTAGATGCCTTCCAATCTCTACTAGAACATTGTTAAGAGTGTGCACAACTCCCAACATGTCAGCAAAGAGGTTTCATTCTAGATAAGTAGAAATGGAATGTTGTACAGTGCCATAGGCCACTTACCCATCACATGCATATTAGTAGTATATTGTTCATTAATGTAATTATTCTAATATGCATAATATACATCCTAAGTTCAGGAACATAAGCATATACATCATTGAGCAATATTATTTAAACAAACAAGTATGCAAGAAATGACAATTCAAATACTTATCTTTGTTTGGTTGTAGGGTGGACTCCCTCTCAATATTTGCTTCCTTGCAGGAACTACTGGAGTGTGCTCCCTCTTTATCTTTGCTTCCTGTATTACCTGCCCTTGAACTTATATCCATCCTCGATCACTTATGCATACTTACTAGTATCATCTTTGCGTTATCCTTGAGGTCTCATACACAATCATACATTCATTAGTATAATATCAATACTATAAAACATTATCATTCTAAGTAATCTTAAACATGTATGGTCAAGATTTCACAAGCACTAGTATTCAAGGTTTCAGGGAGTACTTCCTTTACTCATGCAAATTCTTATTTGACCATAGGACTCTTCTGGTTAGTCATATTATCGATTAAACATAATATACCTAAACTCGTGATTACTCAAACCTATAGCTTCATGAATAATCATTATCAATCATACCAAGTATACTTATATAAGAGATCCCATCACAAGGTAGGATTCTAACTTGATATAGGAAAAACATACCTAGATTAATGTGTTAGTTCGTTATGTCTAACATACCCACATGATGTCTTCTTGTTTTATTCAATAACTTGTGCTAGTAACCTGCATATATCATAGGTTAAGCATTGTAGAACCAAATTATACATACCTTGTAAGTAGAGCTTCTATGTGATCCATGACAATGGATGAATCTTTGTCTTCATGTCACCATGGTCATATGTTCTTGAACTAGAACATGATTTGTCTTTCTTGATGTACCTTTCATGTTAGCGAACAACATCAACCTCATACAACACCACAATGCATTAGTACAATCATAAGTGTCAAAACCCTAATAAATGAATATCTTCTATCATGCATTCATATTTTTATTAGGGTGATACAGCAAGTCTAAAATTAATCAAGATTGTACTAATCTTAATGAAGACAAACATATCATAAACTTAATCATGAACAGATTTCGAAACATACCAGTAAGTCATACCTGTCAAGTTTGCTTGTAGTCTTCTTATGTAAGGCCTTAGCCTCATCTCCCTCTGAAACTGGAACTTCTTCACTTATGCATGTGACCAATCCATTCTCTTCTAGGATTAACCCAATCCACTTGATTTGCAGAAATTGGATCTCGAGCTCGATTAGGGTTTGTGAGGGAAACCCTAAAAATTCAAACTTTGAATTTCAAGCTTCTGAAAGGATAGAAAGATGCGCCTTGATGAGTTGATCAACCTGGTATACTCAGAATTTGAAAACTGCAAAGTTTCACCTTTCAAATTTGCTTTTCAATCTTCCGGATTCACTTGGGAGGACCCTGAATTAGGGTTTGAATTTCCTGGAGCTTTACCCAACCAAATAGTTTGATCCAAAGCTCTAAAATTCGATTTTTCCAAGGAGCTTCCAGCTATGGCCATAGATTTCAAAAATTTCCATTTTTGTAGAAGCCCTAATTTTTCACTTTTCCGATGAGAGTCCCGAACTAGGGTTTGATCAAGCTCGGCCTTCTACCCAACCAAAAAATTTGATCTTGGTCTCTAAATTTAGATTTTGATGAGTATCATTCAGCCGTGGTCTCCGATTACAAAAATACCAACTTTCTTTGAAACCCTAATTGGTGGAGCCATGAATGAAGGTGCTCAAAATCCAATTATGTTTTGACATAAATATGCACTTGATTGTTTTTGGTTAACTCCGAAATTAGGAATCCACATGGTCTAAAAATTCTACCTTTGGTATCACGACCTGTCATCTTTCTAACCCCACAGGTCTGACCTCGATTGGATTCTCTGAGAGAGAGTTATGCCAAGTGTCGCAACATGACCTGTTTATGGGATAAAATAGGAGAGCGAACTTGTACGGTGTTCCATGTGTCACTGGTTCAACTTAGGCCTCTGAAAAACGTATCGGAGAAACTACAGTCCGTTCCCTAGCTGTCACTTTTTACGAAATTTCATTTGGAGCTTCCTATCCCAAGTTGTGATATTTTTTCCTAGGTCACCTGTTTATGACTGAGATCTAGAAGAGGCAGAAACCCTAGATTGTACAGATCATAAAACAAAAAGTACAACGAATTAGAAGTTGTGCTTTGGAAACAAGGTACATGGAGATGTTATCTTCGACCTGTAAGAGTTTCAGATCCTGAAACCTCGCCGAATGGATTTATAGCGAAAGTGCTACGATGAATGGTTTTTTTTCTATATCAAGCCCTAGCTTCGCAAGTGCAACAAGTGTCATAAATGCCATACCATGCCTTCTTTCAGGTTAGCTCTGATACCATGTTAGTTTTTCAGAATTTACTTTAATATGATATAGGATCTTAACTGATAGAACAACATGTATAACATATCTATAGCATATCAATCATGGACATAATAATGCAAGCACACAAGAGACAGTAGACACACAGAGTTTCACTGGGGAAAACCATAAAGGTGAAAAACCCCACAACTTCCTCAGAGATAGATAGAGCAATGATGCAACCCAATCATAAGAGATAGTATTCTCCTAGCAGCAGTTTCTCCTCCTCCACAAGTGCACCGCTCTCCAATGAGAGTATGAGTGAGAAAGTGAATGATTGAATAGAGTGCCTCCCACACTCTATTTATACATGACTTGACTTGCCTAATAACCTTTACTAGGTCGGCCTTAACTTAACCACATAACATAATGCTGACAGGGCCGACCCCTAATAGGGTGGCCTAATAACCCTTTGACCCACATGACTTATACAGGGCCGACCCCACCAAGGTGGTCTAATAACCCATCAAGTATAAGTTACGACAGTTACAATATAAATGACGACACTTCCGTATAGAGGAATAATAACATCTCTATAGGAATACAAACACTTCCGTATAGAGGAATAATAACATCTCTATAGGAATACAATATACAAATATGAAATACATTCTGAAGTTACAAATACATCAACAAGAACCCACATAGATGCTCATATTTGAGGTTGAAGATGATGAAACTTTGTTGAGTAATATGACCATTGTCTTAAGCTCATCAGAGTCATCCTCTAAAAATTGAATTTTCCTTTTCTATTTTACCAATATATTCATGATAATTGCATTTCAAGAGACCCATTGATATTCTAATTCATGTGTTTTAGTGGAGAATGAGACCCGCTGTCAACATTGCATGAGACCAATTCCCCACAACATTAGTTGAAACCCAAGATATTTGCACCCACAAACCCCTAACCCCAAGGGAAAGCCACAGACTGATAATGGATAGATCCATCATCAATATTCTGGGTACTTATTACAGAACATTGAGATGGATGAAATATTGTATATATATTTTCCCAAATAAAAATCCCAATGAAGAACTTACTCCAGGAAGTGCAAGCAGTACCAGGGCGAGGCCTATTCCCATTGGCCTTTTTAGGTAAAGCCTAGCAAACTCACCATGACAAATATTAGAAGTTTTTGAGACAACTAACTCATGCCCACAATCAATTCTACTAAAACCGAGGAGAAATATGACTGCTGATGCTAAATATAAGCAAAGTGTGCAAACCAGGCTTACCATCAAGTGTCAATTTGTTGAATAAGAACTAAGATGGGAGATGTATGCCACTTTCAATATCCTATACTCATCTTCGCGACTGAAATCCATGAATTCAAATTTCCGGAGGTTTTGATAATGGAGGATGTGGGAAGACAGGTTGATGCTTAATGAATTGTCCCTTCCCCCCTTGAACGAGTTAATGGATAGACTAGATGTGGATTGTTCATACTTTCATTTTGTGCTTGTTTAATGGGTTGCAAACTTAGAGATTCCTTCACCATTTTACAATAGAATTCCTTCCTCTAGCGTTGAGGCAAGATTGTCGAGGCGACATGAAAAAAATGAACTTCCTCAAAATGATGAACTTCTCTTCTTATATTAACAATGGTCAATGCGAGATGGTCATCTTCTTATAATTGAACATATAATTATGTAGAATAATTCCAATAGCATATTTATTTTACATAATTTAGCAAATAATTGAATAAACAATGCTATAAAAAATTTAGTCAAACTTAAGATCACATATCAACATCAACCTTAAAATAGTAAAGAAATCCATAATTTTAAATTATGAAGTGTTGAGCATGCTTATAAACAAAATCTCCTAACAACTATCAACGGGTTTTCATTTTATTTATTAATACAATCCCATCTGCATTAAATCTATTTTGACAAGTTATGGTCATCATTAGCTTGAAAGGAGTAAATTTATGATTACATAGAATATAATATATGAAACTTAATGCAGTAAAGTAACCAGCTTAACTTAATAGCCAACAACCAGGTTATGGAATACATTAATGACATAAATATAAAATATTAAAGATTAACTTAACAACAACGAACGAGGTTATGGAATACATTAATGACAAAAATATAAAATATTAAAGTTTAACTTAACACCCAACATCAGGTTATGGAATAAATTAATGACAGAAATATAAAAATTAAGAATTAGTTAAACAGCAAGCTTATGGAATACATTAATAACATATAATACATTAATACCATAAATACTAAATATTAAAAAATAGTTAACCACAACAAGGTTATTGAAATGGAATACATTAATCACATAAATATTAAATATTAAAATTAATTAATAACCAAATATTAATATAAAATATTAAGAATCACTTAATAGCCAACATAAATTATAAACCAGTAGCAAGGTTATGGAATATATTAATGACTTAAATTAAAACACTAAATCACTTAGTGCAAGATGGTCATCTTCTTATAATTGAACATATAATTATGTAGAATGATTCCAATAGCATATTTATTTTACATAATTTAGTAAATAGTTGAATAAACAATGCTATAAATAATTTAGTCAAACCTAAATTCACATATCAACATTAACCTTAAAATAGTAAAGAAATCCATAATTTTAAATTATGAAGTGTTGAGCATGCTTATAAACAAAATCTCCTAACAACTAATCAACCGATTTTTATTTTATTTATTAATACAATCCCATCTGCATTAAATCTATTTTGACAAGTTATGCTCATCATTAGTATGAAAGGAGTAAAGTTACAAATCTATTTTGACAAGTTATGCTCATCATTAGTACGAAAGGAGTAAAGTTATAAATCTATTTTGACAAGTTATGTTCATCATTAGTGTGAAAGGAGTAAAGTTATGATTAACTAAAAAACCATATATGAAATTTAATGCAGTAAAGTGACTAGCTTAACTTAACAGAGGTTATGGAATACATTAATGACATTAAAGCTTAACTTATCAGGTTATGGAACACATTAATGAGAAAAAAATATATTAAGAATTATGTAAACAACAGCAAGGTTATGGAATACATTAATAACATAAATATTAAATATTAAAAAATAGTTAACCGGAGCACTACCACATCAATGTTATGGAATACATTAATGACATAAATATAAAATATTAAAAATTAGCTAATAGCCAAATATTAATATAAACTATTAAGAATTAGTTATGGAATATAAATTGTAAACCAGTACCAAGGTTATGGAATACATTAATGACTTAAATTAAAACACTAAATCAGTTAATATCCCACCACTAGGTTAATGTATTTATGGAATACATTAATGATGACAGAAATATAAAATATTAAAAATTAGTTGAGAGGTATCAGCTTCATGGAGTGCAATCTCTTTATAAGAATAGGAATAGGTAGGCAAGATCCAGTGTTGTTGTGAAAAATAGCTGCTGAGCATATTAGCAGGCTTAGTATATCAGTATATTGGTGAAGGGGAATCGTGACTGCTGGAGTGTAGATTCAATCGTTTCGTTTGCATTTTTGATAAGGATGAAACGTTTTTCCTTCCTACTGGCCGTGATTTTCACAGGCTCTTTTATGTTTCTCTGCGTAAGTTCAATAGGAGATTCCAGTCTCATATATAATGTTCAGCAGTATGGTGCAAAAGCTGATGGCATCACAGACAACAGCAAGGTGAGATAGAGATAAACTTGAATAATTAATAAATTTGTAGAGACATAGATTATCACAAATAAATTTGTCTGTTTTTGGTTATATGTAGGCTTTTATTGCTGCCTGGAATGCAGCCTGTTCTTCTAATCGATCATCTACTGTGTATATACCAAAAGGAAAATTCCTGGTTGGTCCAGTTTCCTTTGCAGGACCATGCAAGAATGCTAATATTATGGTGCAGGTAAGGTGCTAATATTCATTCCGTGGTAGTGGTAGTGATTTATTTATTTCCTTCTTTGCAGCAATAAGATTCATGCAACATGTCTGTCTTACTGCAGGTAACTGGGGTTCTCATTGCACCAACCCACAATAGTTTATGGAACGGAGGAAATAATTTGTACTGGTTGCAATTCTATAATGTGAATGGTCTAACGGTGAATGGCGGGGGGAGTTTGGATGGCCAGGGAGCCTCCTGGTGGAACAACGTTTGTCAAAAAAATCAGCAAGTAAGAATAAACTAGTTATCAGTTGTACTATGTAATTATCTTTTAGTGATTTGGATAGCATATACTTACACTGACTCGAATAAATTGTCTGCTTTGCTGTGCAGTGCAAACCCGGGCCTACGGTATTGTCTCTAGCCATTTATTTTCACATATGAATTGGAGTGTTTCATAGTTGCAGGGAGTTGATAATTTGACATTGTGATGGGCAGTCTTTACAATTGATGGGCGCTACGAATAGCGTGGTGAGAGACATTACTTCCATCAACAGCAAGCAGTTCCATGTATCCATTGGTGCGTCTAACAACGTCCTGGCAGAGGGATTGACAATCCGTGCTCCAGCTGACAGCCCCAACACCGATGGAATTCACATATCTTCTTCCAATGTCCATCTTCGAAATATCAACATAGGAACAGGTGGATCATATTTCCCCTCAACATTTTACAAATATTGTTGGAGTGACTAATTTATTAAAGATAAATCTTTAACTTTGCGTGCGTGTACTACTGCAGGGGATGATTGTATTGGTATTTTGGAAGGAACTTCCAACCTTGCCATTGAACAAGTTACTTGCGGACCAGGCCATGGAATCAGGTGAAATAGTTTGATAATTAATTTCAATTGGACTGGGAATATGAGCATTCAATGCACTGCGCTGACAACCGATTTGGGTTATTATTATGCAGTGTGGGGAGCCTTGGGAAATATCCTGATCGTAATGGAGTCACCAACGTCACTGTAAATGGAGTTTCTTTCAACGGCACTGACAATGGAGTTAGAATCAAAACATGGCAAGGAGGAAAGGGCTTCGCCAAGGGCTTAACATTTGAGAACCTACGGATGAACAACGTGGGGAATCCAATCCTCATTGACCAATACTATTGCCCACATTGCACTGCCCAGGTGCTCATCATTTTACACCTATCTGAACAGCTTCAACACCTATACTCTTTTTCGACATAGGACAGTTTCGAAGCTTGTTTTTAAGTTCTGTGACATATGGCCACTGAAGTTTGACTATTATAACTTACTTTGACTTTGTTGTTAATATTGGCTTGGCCCGTGCAGGAGTCTAATATGAATGTGCAGATCAGTAACGTGGTATACAAAAACATAGTTGGAACCTCAGCAACAAAGGAAGTTATTAATTTGGCTTGCAGTAAAAGCTTCCCCTGCCAAGATATCCAATTGCAAAATGTCAGTCTGAGTTATGGAAATAATGAAGCTCAATCTCTCTGTAAAAATGCCAAAGGACTTGGAATTAGTTCTGTCAAACCCCCTTTGGTTTGTTAATGCTGGATATTAGTTATTAGTTATGTCAAACCTTTTTCTTAAAGTTCCATTGGTTTTTAAAAGGTTTGATGCTTCCTCTACCAACTTCAATATGTTGGATTTTGCATTATTGTAATATGAATTTGAGTTATGAAAAAGTGAAACTCTACCAACTTTAATAGGTTGGATTTTGCAGTATTATAATATGAATTTGAGTTATGAAAAAAATGAAATTCAATCTTAAGCAGCTTTTGAGTTTGTTAAAGGTGAATGTTTTTCCTAAATGCTAACTTATTATCAAATGTTAAATAGAATAGAAATATAATAAGAACTCTGCTAAAAAAACATTATATTGCAAGTAGAGTCCATTTTAAAAGTTAAAAGTCTAATATAGAGATTAAGAAATGTTTAAGAATCCTAAAGTTTGATAACTATATTTAGTAAAACCATGTTTGTATATGTATAAATGCTTTTTTATTGATGTTTAATAAGCTATAAATCCTTCACATTCACTTGGAATAAATAAGATATTTTTAACATTGTCATTTTAATGTTTTTAAAGTATATCACAATCAAAATAAACAACACATATTTTTGTATTAGAATATAGAATTTTAAGAATAAATAATGGTTTTGTATAATTGGTTATTTGGAATAGTACATTTTTAATAAAAAAATATCAATTTTTTCTTTTTATAGATGCCATATCTAACCTTGTCACTTTAAGATTGGTCATATTAATAATATAATGTCTATTATTGAGATATATAATTTTAAACATAACAAACAATTTTATAAAAATTGTCATTTGAACTTATACCATTTTAATAAGAAATATTAAAATAAATATTTGTAAGAAACAAATCAATGGACACAGACATAATCTCAAAGAAATGCAAATGCACAACAAATTCAATGACTTTTCCACTGTGTTTTTTTGTGCCTTTGGAATCTGTATCCAAGTGGCCTTTGTTTTGTGACATGAATTTCCAATGGAAAGATGATCCCATTTCCCTTCCTTGCACTCTAAGGGTAGTAACAAAAGACCATATCCCAGCAGCAATCACAGGTCTCGTAATAGCAAAAGAAACAAAATGAGGTGAATACACTGCAATATTTAATCCATTTTCCACATCACACATCAAATCTACATAACCAGAATCATCATACGAAAATGAATTAATTAAAGGGAAATCTGATCTTGGTGCCTATGAATATGTTCGTAGTAGGAAATTTCTCCTCCTTGTGCCTCTCAATATGTCCGTAGTAGGAAATTTCTCCTTCTGGAGCATACAAACAATCTTTCTCCTCCTTTTGAATATGTTCGAAGGGGTTGGAGCTTACATCTTCACCCTAAATTATAATCAATGAAGACTAGACCGCAATGCAATAAGCAAAACAATAATTCATAATCACTAAACATAATGATTGGAAAAAAATAGCATTCTGTAGCGTAAATCTCAATGACTGAAATAAATGTAGAGTAGTCTACATGTAGTCAAATAATTCGAAAGAAATATGATAACAAATACAATTTAATGTAGTTGACTGATCTAAAGGAACGTCAAGGTGACTTGGTTAGGCATACTAACCTGAATTTGTACAAGTAGAAATATGAAATGCTTCGAGAATGGATGAAGTTAGGGTCGAGACTGATAATATTTATAGCAACAGCAATGGGCAGGGTAGGGAAATTTCCTGGGTCTGTGTAGATTCGTGTGGATGGATAGAACTGCAACTTTTCTATTTCAGTTATCCAATTATGGAAGGTATTTACAAATGTAATTGGAAGGGAATCAACAAAAAGATGGAAGACCAAAGGAAATCAACGAAAAGATGGAAACCGTGTCCACCTTTTCTCTTTAGCTTCTAAAAAGTTTCCGTGCATGAGTGTTAGGAAACTATTTTTTTGTCAAATTATTTAATCTTCATTTCCATGGTATGGGTCCAATCAAGTTTGGAAAAAATCCTCTACAAATTAAAATAAATAAATAAAAACCGAAACTTTAGTTGCATTTTAGACATTTTGAAAAATTAAATGTACTGGCATGAAAATAATGAAAAAAAAAGAAAACAATAGTATATGTCTACATCAAGGACTAATAAGGAAGAAGAAAAGATGATTAAACAAATTAGTTAGATAAAAAGATGTTTTTATTAAAGTGATATGACAGCGATAACCTACAATTACGGATTCAAAAGGTGAAAATAAATGAAATGAAATGAAATAAATGCCCAGGAGAATAGAATGATACAAAAAGGGGGATGAAGGTGAAAGAAGAGGATCCTAGCAATGGTATTGATTATTACACCAACTAATTTGTAGTAATTATAAATGTCTATTGTAGTCATGCATTTTACTAATCATCTTGATCCATTTCACAAGTTACCATTAATTTTTAACATTTGGCAAGAACCGTGAGATAGTTCAAATATTGGGCTGAACTTTTCGTTGATGAATACAAATGCACATTTTATATACTAGTTTCGTTTCACAAGTTACCATTAATTTTTAACATTTGGCAAGAACCTCAAATATTGGGTGGAACTTTATGTTGATGAATACAAATGCACATTTTATATACTAGTTTCTAGATACGTTGAAGACATTGCAAAATGTGACATCCCTCCCCAATGATGAAATAAATAAATAAAACATTATGTTAGATTTATTTTTAATTTATCTTTATTGTTATGCAATAACAAAGCCAGATTAGAAATCGGCTGACTTAAAGTCCTACGAGGACTGTTGTAAACAAACAATTTTATTATTATTAATAAAAGAATGAGCAGGAACAGCCAAGTTAAATGAGGAGATCATGCATGGAGAAGTGGGGGACAAGTTAGAGTTAGCCTCTGGGACATCAGAACAAGTGTCAGGAGTGTAGTTAAGACACTAGACACACCCTGAAAATCAGGGATTTGGTTAGCTGCGAAAATTCCATGAGGAATTGGCTGCCAATGGAAAGACCTAGGCAAAATTATAAAAAGAGGGCATATGTGAGGAGGCAGGACGCTGCTGAGTATGCCGGAAGGAATTTCACTTGCTGTGTGAGCACTTTGTGTTAGGCAAGGAAGTCAGGAAAGAATACTGAGTTTGAGGCTAACTGTCCACATTTCTCCATGCATTATCTAGCTCGGGGGTGATTGCGGACGAACTTGGTGTTTGTACCTAATCTACGGTTGGGAGGAACGTGGCTGTTCCTACTGCATTCGGTTATAAGTTCCAGGTTTTGTGATCTCAGAAATCAAGAATTCTGTTATTTATCTGATCTCATTAGTAAAAATGTAGGGTTTTATACTTTTTAAAGAATTCTGTTATTTATCTCATCTCATTAGTAAAAATGTAGGGTTTTATACTTTTTAAAGAATTCTGTTATTTATCTGATCTCATTAGTAAAAATGTAGGGTTTTATACTGTTTAAAGAACTATGTTATTTATCTGACCTCATTGTTAAAAATTAGTGTCTATAATGTTCAAATATTTTCTGATATTTATCTGACTTCATGGTTAATAATGTAGGGTTTAAACGTGCAAATATTTCTGTTAATTATCTGCCCATGTATTAAAATTTTAGAGTTTACAATGTCTAAGCAATCCTGCTATTCGACTGATATTTGATCTACATCATAGATATTTAGAAATGAAGATGAAACGGCGATGATTTCTGTACATACCCATGAGATATTCTATCGATTTTTCCTTTGTTTACAACTTGATCTATAAAGTCTCAGGACAGAAATTGCATGACTTGGTATCCTCTTATTATTTAATGCATCGATCTTCCTTATTATAGAATCGAGTTATATGGAGCCTCGACGGGGATTACAGGATTTTTCCCTGTTATATTTGTTTGTTTACCTTATGTTTTTTTTTAAAGTCGAGGCCGTAATGATGGATTTTCTTCCCACCCTAAGACAAATAAAGTATGGATCTAGAATGGTACAGGATTCCAATAAAATTTCAGAGTGTTCATTTTACAACGCAGGGGTGTTTCTGAGAGGTATCTTGACTGATACGTCTCTATCCTTTTAGGCGTTTAAGGGACATAAATTCCAGTTCTGGAATTTGCCGGAAGTGGTAGTCCACCACTGTTTTTAACCTGTCACGCAATTTAGATTTTCGAATGCCATGGGACTCGACCATTAAATTGTAAGCAGTACAGTCCCCAAGTTAGCGATTGAAACCAGGATTTTCGATCTGAGACTACTAACGCAATGAATGAGTATTTAATTCTTAATTTTTTTTATTTTTTTTTTTCTGAGCCTCCATTCCTTTACGCCTGCGTTCAGGGTTTCAGAGAAAACCCTTCTTATAGAATTTAAGATCTATTCATTTTCAGAAAAGAAAACCCTGAGATGGGCACCGAGTTTGAAAACAAATAATTCCAGTACGAGAACAGAATCATCAGAGGTCTATTTTAATATGCTCCACTCATAAAAAAAAATAGTCCTACAGCTACCATACAGACTTTCGAAAGGAACAATTTAGAGAATACAGAAGCCATTACCCTAGTCTGTCCAGATTATATAAGAAAACGAAATTATAGCTTCATTTTAATCTCGTATGGTTATCAGAACAAGATTTGTAATAACAAATTATTTATATCCACAATCGCGTTCACAGTAATGACCTGACTGTATAACACGTTGATAAATCTACAGCATTTCCAGCATTATAGAATAGCTCAAGTTTTGATAAGGTTTTAAACCCTTTTAAAAATATACGAGATAGAAAACCCTGACTTCGAACCCGGTCATTTCACTAAACTCTTCTCTATAAAATAGCAACTACAGTAAGAGGTATCAAAAAAATAGTGTTACATCATATTCTGGGCAAAGACCCAGGTCACCATGAACCCTTAAAACCTCAAATGATCTGATTATGATTTTAACACTATGAAAATTCTCTTTGCCGTTGAAGGAGACTCCCCTTGTTTCCTGTCATCATACGAAGGCCAAGGAGGAGCGATACCACTTACCATTAAGGGAGAATCCCTCTGTGACCTGCGTTGCCTCGAACCAGGATTTATCTGCATTATTGATAAACAACACATTAGTATTTGACGAAAGAAATACACTGTAAGCATTCATTTAACAGATAGTGTCGAGTTATAAGTCTTTAGGTTACCTCCGAGACGTTGGATTGACAAATAGCTGCGTTCTCAAGGTAACGAGAACTCCCTCTGGAGTAAGCCCGAGTGAAAATAGTCATTCTCCCTCGTTGTCACAGACATTACAGAGTTAAAGTAAGCTACAGGTCTGTTTTCGAATTTCCAGGGTTTGGAATGGACAAACAGTGAACCCCAAAGCTCAAAGGAAGAAAAAGAATCGGTTTCCGAGAGCTTCATATGTCTGTTGAGAAGTGATGTAACCAAACGCCAAGACCAAGTAACCTGTCCTTCTATCGCAGGTGGCATCACAACATTCAGTACAGTACAAGTAGTCACATGGCCTATCTGAAAAAAACGATGATTGCCCCGTACGAGTGCCCTGTCGAATTACAAGTGGCATCCTTCAACTATAAATGCCTGGATGGTCCAGGTTGGTGCGTTCATTAAACTCGTTGGTAGCTGTCACATACCATGTAATAGTTTGTTAGGGTCACCGCGTATAGGAGGGTGTACATTGTATGCAAAGTTTTGTTGAAGATACCTAGTTGTCGAGTTACGTTGGACAATCAATATATATATAAGATTTGGAATGTTTAAAATAAACATAGTCTTGCAAAGAATCATGGAGACTTAGGATCTAGGTGACTTTAAAACTCATTCTTAATAGTCTAGGGACTGAATGGTGATATAGTTTCACTAGCACACTGATAATCCATTGAAAGACTTGGTGAATGGTTGCTATGTGAGATTACGACATTAAAACATATGTATAAAAAAAACATTTAATGGTGGGTGTTTAAAAATACATTCCATACCTTGTTACGATATCATGGAGACGCTCCGACACAATGGAAAACCCCGGAAAACATAGTAATCTGCATGCCAAGGAGAGAGAAGTATTAGCCGTAGCTAAGTAAGTGGTATGTCATTATAGATAACCTCTATCTATTAGAAGAACAAGGGAAAGACAACGTTAAGTTCAATGTCACGATAGCATTAACAAATTAAAATACAGACAAGTGTAAAAACTGTCTTCTTCTTAGATGTTGTAAAATGAACTGGAAAGAAAAGAAAAAGAAAAAAAAAAAAAATTTATGGAGATTTTACACAAAAAAGTAGACTTTCATTTTTGTGTTTGAAAAGTAGTTAAGTTATGAAATTATGAAAAAATAGTCTTATATTATTAAGGGTACGACAACTTACAGATAAATGTTACCCATCCTCAATTCAGCGTGAACATGAGATATGGAAATAATGAAGTTCAATATTCATGAAAAAACGTAAAATAGTTCAAAGTAATTCTATCAAGTTCCATTTACTTTGTTAAAGAGTGAATGCTTTCTCTAAATGAAAACTCTAATGTGTTGGATTTTGCATTATCTATCTTGTAGTCTCAAATTAGTTTAAGATTCTTATGGTTTATGCTACTCTTCCTTTAAAAATATCCTCAATGGTTTAGGCTACTCTTCCTTTAAAAATCTCGTCATTGATTTAGGCTACTCCTTCCGTTGATTGGTTTAAGCTACTTTCATCACTAGTCACTAACAATATTTTGGAAATCAAACTTTCCAACATGGTTGTTATAGGTCAAATCTGCACTTCTCCGTCCGTGATCACATTGCTTTGTCGATCGCACAAAAGGACACCATGGATTGAAGAGCTAGGTTGACCTAGATGACTTACTGCTGGAACTACATTCTTCAGTTGAAAATCTTACTTTGTCTACTGATTTCATGACATGTGTGCTACTCTTTGCATAGTAAACCAACGTTCTTCACCAATATGTGCGCTGCTTTGCTCAAGGACAACCATCGCACACCTTAAAAAATGTTGCAAACGCTTGTTGTAAAGCACAAAAGTTGCATACTCTGCACTACTCTTGTTGTATGAAACCTATGAACATCTTAAGATGAAAGCAAAAATATATTAAGATTACGAATTGGGATTAGTTGAAGTTGGTTCTGCAACTTCCCCAACCTCCCAATTCAACCACCTCTCGATTACAACTGCCTACCTTGTCCCATAAATACAAGGAGGATCCATGAGAGAGGGACCTAGAAGGAATGCTTTAACTGCTGTTACACTGGAGGAATTCCCAAGTCATTGTGAAGAGCAGGAGCCCAGGACTCGGTTGCAGAACCATCTTGACCGATCAGGTATATTTGTACTCATTCATGTTTCTTTGACAATAAAAAGGTGGAAATACCCTTCCTGTCCCAAATCAAATGTCTATTGGATTGTATGTTCATTTGGTTTAATATCTGATTGTAGTTGATGTTTAATTGTTTTCAATTTCATCATATTTATTGCAGTCAAGATATGCCGAGGAAGGTTTCCTTTGTGTTGCAGGTCCATCATAGCGGAAGACCAAGCGAAAGCTAGGACCAGCCGTTGATAAAAGGTACATCTTTCGATATCTTGATCTCTTTCCATTTGTAGTAACTAAATGCAATGCAATGACTGTATTTACCCGTCACGCCACCCAAGTTGGTAGTGTCTTCTCCTCACTATAAGGTATTTTTCCTGCACAACAGATTGGCGACTCCACTGGGGAGTAACTGGTTGTTTTTCTGCTCTAGGAGACCTTGCTAGGTTTTTCTTCAGTCTATTTGTTATGTGAGAGGTCTTCTAGGTCATTGTTTCCCGTTCTTATTGTCTAGACTCATCTCAGTCCACTACTGCAAATCTTTTTTGTTTGCTTCTGAGCCTTGTGTGCTGGTTTACCCTACTTATAGTAGCGCATTTTACTTGGTGAACACTGCTTTGTACACTACACAACAACGCATCTTTCCTAGTGTGCGTTGGTTTCTGTACTACACAATAGTGCATTTTCCTGTAACTTTCAGTTCTCCATTAGGGTTTGATTTCCAGTGGTTTGGTTTCACTTCTAGCCTTTTGCTTTGCTTCCCTGACTGGCCCCTGAGACTTGTATGTCTCTTTTGAGTCTTGTTTGCCTCTCTGAAGTCCTTTAGTTTTCCTTGGCTTGCTTGAGTACTTGTTTAAGGTGTCTTTACTGTTTTTAACCCTTTTGAAATTTCTCCTCCTGGTGCCTCTGAATATGTTCGTAGTAGGAAATTTCTCCTTCATGTGCATACAAACAATCTTTCTCCTCCTCGTGCCTCTGAATATGTTCATAATAGGAATTTTCCTAAGGGGTTGGAGCATACATCTTCACCCTAAATTATAATCAATGAAGACTAGACCCCAATGCAATAAGCAAAACAATTATTTAGAATCACTAAATATAATGATTGGATAAAAATAGCATTCTACACCGTAAATCTCAATGGCTGAAATAATGTAGAGTAGTCTACATGTAGTCAAATAATTCGAAAGAAATATGATAACACATACAATTTAATGTAGTTGACTGATCTCAAGGAATGTCAAGGTGACTGGGTTAGGCATACTAACCTGAATTTGTACAAGTAGAAATATGAAATGCTTTGAGAATGGATGAAGTTAGGGTCGAGACTTATAATTATTAGAGCAACAACAATGGGCACGGTAGGGAAGCTTCGTGGTTCTCTGTAGATTCCTGTGGATGGACAGACCTACAAATTTTCTGTTTCAGTTATCCAATTACGGAAAGGTATATACAAATGTAATTGGAAGGGAATTAACAAAAAGATGGGAGACAAAAGAAAATCAACAAAAAGATGGAAACCTTGTCCATCTTTTCTCTTTAGCTTCTAGAAAGTTTATGTGCATGAGTGTTAGGAACTATTTTTTATTTTTCTATCAATTTATTTAATCTTCATTTCCATGGTATGGGACCAATCAAGTTTGAAAAAAAATCCTCTACAAATTAAAATAAATAAATAAAAACCAAAACTTTAGTTGCATTTTAGACATTTTGAAAAATTAAATGTACTAGCATGAAAATAATGAAAAAAAACAAAAACAATAGTCTATGCCTGCAACAAAGACTAATAAGGAAGAAGAAAAACTAATTAAACAAATTAGTTAGATAAAAGGATGTTTTTATTAAAGTGATATGACCACGATAACCTACAATTACTGGTTCAAAAGGTGAAAATAAATGAAATAAATGCCAAGGAGAATAGAATGATACAAAAAGGGGATGAAGGTGAAAGAAGAGAATCCTAGCAATGGTATTGATTATTACACCAACTAATTTGTGGTAATTATAAATGTGTAGTGTAGTCATGCATTTTACTAATCATCTTGATCCATTTCACAAGTTACCATTAATTTTTAACATTTGAAAAGAACCATGAGATAGTGGGTGGAACTTTACGTTGATGAATACAAATGCACATTTTATATACTAGTTTCGAGATACGATGAAGACATTGCCAAAAAATAGACTTTCATTTTTTGTGTTTGAAAAGTAGTTAAAATATGAAATTATGAAAAAATAGTCTTATATTATTAAGGGTAGGACAACTTAAAAATAAATGTTGCTCATTCTCAATTCAGTGTGAACATGAGATGTGTAAATAATGAAGTTCAACATTCATGAAAAAACGCAAAAGAGTTCAAAGTAATTCCATCAAGTTCCATTTACTTTGTTAATGGGTGAATGCTTCCTCTAAATGCCATGCCAATTCTAATGTCTTGGATTTTGCATTATATATCTTGTAGTCTCAAATTAGTTTAAGATTCTTATGGTTTATGCTACTCTTCCTTTAAAAATCTCCTAATTGGTTTAGGATACTCTTCCTTTAAAAATATCCTAATTGGTTTAGGATACTCCTTCCGTTGATTGTTTTAAGCTACTTTCATCACTGGTCACTAACAATATTTTGGAAATCAAACTTTCCAACATGGTGGTACACCTTGTTTCCTTTAATTGCTCAATTATAAATAAAATAAAAAGTACTTGTAGGATCAAGGAAATCCAACACAACGTATGGAATTTAAATGACATGATCTAATCGATCAGTAATAATGGGGTGAGTGCACAAAGTTGATGGACCTTTTAGATGCAATGGTAGATTCAAGAAACTCATTCAAGTTCTATAAAAGAGAATTGATCCCAAGCAATCTCGAGCCTGCCAAAATTAATCCCAAGCCTACCATGGTGAAGGCCAAATAGGATAGTTAAACAAAACGCGTATGCGTTATGGAGTTCTAAAATGCTTACGCATTTTGTAAAACATGTTTTATGCCCCAAAATGGGTTGTGCCCATCCTTTTCTCCACAATAGCGACATACAACGATTTTGGGAAACCAAAGAGCGTAATGGTGAACGCAATTTGTGTGAGAAGGGCCTCCATCTTCCACCTTGGGCATCGTTCTCCTCCATCTAAGCTATATACATCAAAATCCATCCTTCTAAATAATCTATTTTCACTAATTTGTATGTTGTAAAATAAATTTAATCCATAATTTTATTAATTTGTATGCCCTAAAAAAATTTGAACCATAATTCTAGTTATATGTATGCCCAAAGGAAATTAAAACCCCAATTTAATCATAAAAAATAAATCAATTTCACTAGATGCATATATATCCATGAGCATCCTTATTAATCCAAACCACTATTCACAAATATGAAAAGTTTCTTGTGTATATAGAAAGGTTGCGTACAACATTTAAGTATTATAGAGTATGGAGATTTTTTGGATTTGCACAATTTCAATCCAAGTGTCATGAGGGATGTTGTAGGCCCAAACTTCACAGCAACAAAGAATCACCACGATAGCTAATGCGTTGGAAAGAAACTGATTATTTTCTTGACACTATGATTTCGGTTTGAATGGAATTTGAAATCAATAATTCAAAGTTAGGGTGAAACTTGACATAGTTGAATAAAAGTATTTTTTTACAATTTAGAGGTATGATGGACTACAATTTTTTTGTTGTTGTTGTAAATAGTGAAACTTTTGCTAACACAATGACAATCTAATAGTTAACTACTTTAAGGAAAAAATTAATTGGCATAAAAAATTACCAACTAAACCATGTAAACTAATGCGTTTTTGGAAGTAGAATATATGGCAATTAAAATTATATTTTTTAATTATAGTTTGACAAGTACATGCTTATATGCTACTTCTTATATGTACATGACTATACAATTTTTTTTAGGTTAGTCTCATTACCCATCACAATAAGTTTGTGTCGAGACATATTACTGATAACTATATAAGAGTTTGCAAATGGAACATTACAACATGGTAGTAGATCTTAAAGAGCTACTTTGTACACATAATAATTTACTTATAATGGAAAGAAATGTTAAATTATTTATTGTGCCTAAGATGCAAGGAAAGAGTGATCATACCCCTAAAGGAATAAACCTTCATGATGGAGGGAAAGTTTGCACCAAGGGAGAATAAATCACTTTTGACCATTTCATTAAAGTTGTTTATAATCTAGAGCTTGGACTTCAAAAGTGTGTACCTTTTTTACATATGTGTGAGTATCAGTGTTTCAAAAATACAAATTTGAATGAAAAAGTGCGAATACTAGTGTTACAAAAGTATGAATAATTATTTATGATAGTGTCGATTTGAATTTAGAAACTGTGAAATTTTATTGTAAAGTTGTGAGTTTTGATTCCACAAATATCAATATCCAATTTATTGAAATGCGTATTTATATTTTGATGTTGTGAGTTTCATATCTAGATGTGGATATATGTAATTCCAATAGTATTGCAAAATATTTTATTTATGTTTGTAAATGCATAGATCACTATAAAACACATTTCTAAGTATATCAATACTAATGAAAATGAAAAAAGAATCATATATCTCGATTGCAATAATGAATTGTACATTTTCATAAATATTTAAAGTGGTATACAAGAAGGATGGATGCCATCGCTACCAATCTGATCACATGATATCTATACATGTACAAGATGAGGACTATGATTTTATTCACCCTACCAACCATGTCACCTTATCTGGAAACATTACAACTAGATTACTATGGAAATGATAACAATCCTCACATTTTGGTGTAGGAGAGAAGATATAAATTAAAATTTAAGAGTTTAACTGAAGTGATAGATAAAAAATCTCAACTACTAATTTATAAGTTCTCCCATGATACAACACATTTCCTACAACAAAATAGGCCATTAGCACAAGAAATTGCATTGAAATTTAGTGAATTTGTTTCCATGAGTTGAACTCAATGGCAGGTGTTAAATCCGACTCCACGCTACATGTTTGAATTGATTTCCTTTTTGTGCTAGATATAGCACTAGGAATATCACTGTCTTTTTCTCCCTATTTAGTGTTGGGAATAGTGTCGGGAGTAGTGTCGACAATGGAAATTGTGCCAAGTTTTATGACTATATCAATGCCCAGAATGACATCGAGAATTGCGATGCGATTAGAGCTCAAATTGAGTCTAGTTTTAGTTTCCAATTTGCCTTCTAGTATTGCTTCTTATTTGGCATCTAATTTGTATTCTAGTGTTGCTTCCATTTTAACTTCTTGGTTATCGTCGAGTGTTGCTTCTCTTTTAACGTTGAGTGTTACTTCCTTTCATTGTTGGGTTTTTCTTCCTTCTAAATGCCAAATTTTTCTTCCATCATTGCTTCTAATATTGCTTCCATTATTGATTCCTTTTTTGCTTCCATTATTGCTTCCATTATTGCTTCCAAAATTGCTTCCAAAATCGCTTCCAAAATTGCTTCCTAAGTGACATGGGTTTTGCTCCTTAATTGACATCGGATTTTGCTTCTAGAATTGATTCCTTTTTAGCTCCAAGGTTTGCTTCCTTTTAGTGCCAAGGTTTGTTTCCTATTTAACGCCTAGTTTTTCCTCTTTTTTATCTCTAGGATTTGCTTCATTTTAGTGCCAAAGTTTTCTTCCTATTTAGCACCTGGTTTTGCTTCTTTTTTTGCTCCAAGATTTGCTTCCTTTTAGTGTTGGGGTTTGCTTCCTAATTAGCGTCTAGGTTTACTTCTTGTTAAGAAACCAATTTAGCTTCTTATTTAGACACATAAATAACACCAAGTATGGATTCCATTTTCATGTCGAGTTCTGCTTCCATTTTAGAGCCACATTTTTCTTCCCTTGAACACCTCATGTTGCTTCCTTTATAGCTTCCACTTTATTAATTTAAATTTTTTAATTTCAATAAAAATAGTTAAATATATCATGGCTCTTTAATAACATATGTGATTATAGAGAAACAAATCTTGCATTGCAAATATTTTATAGCATAACATTTAGGAATTTTTAGGGAAATAGACAACATCCATACAAACTAACAAAACCATTATACTTATTAAATCTCCATAAAAAAAACATCTACAACTTTTAGTATATATAAATTAACAAGATAACTCTTATAACATCATCATCATCTATAATTAAAACAAGTGAGTCAAATCTACAAATATTAGATAAATATCATGTCAAATAACATATATCTAAAAAAACCAGATATCTCATTTCAAATTTATATCATAACATTTATGAAGATTTAAAACAAACAGATATCACATTTCAAATTTATATCATAACATTTATGAAGAAATTTAATTGAAATTGACAACATCCATCCAAAGTAGAAAAGCCATCATGCATAGTAAGTATCCATCCAAAAAGCATTGACCACTTCCAATATATATAAATTAACAAGATAATACTGATAAGATCATCATCATATATAACTAAAACAAGTGAATGTCAAATATGCCAGTAGATCAATAACATGTCAAAATGATACAAGTGAGTATGATACATGTCAAAATGATACATGTCAAAATGATACATGTCAAAATGATACATGTCAATATGACATAAGTCAAAGTGATACATATAAAAGACAAAAATGGTATAGGTATCATAATGATATTTGAACATTAATCCATGTTAGAGTCAATATGATCAATGTCACTGGATACCACTAGCAACTGCCTCATCATCATCATCATCGTTGTCATCATCATCATCATTTTCATCATCATGATCATCATAATTCTCATCCTCCTGGGTATGAGCTCCATCTCCATCCGCTTCATCATCAACTCCCATATCTGAACCAAACTCAACATAATTTGGATCATGATCAATATCAATCGGATCTTCTGGCAGACTCGTGTTCTAAAAAAAAAAATCAAAATGAAAAGTTAGTATTTATTTCATGCAATAATTCATATTTATGTTATATTGATAATATTACAACATACGAAACCGAACCATAATCATATTACATCATATCAAAGTGGACATACCATAATAAAATATGAGATAAGTTACAGCTAAGATGTCATTCCAATTATGTAAAACATGCAACAATTTTAATAAATGTTAGTAAAGATCATAAAAAAAATTGTTATACAAGTTAACTATCATCTGGAAAGTGTATACATAACCTTAAGTCTCAACCCTCTCGTGTCAATATATAAAACTATTTTTATTGTCAAATATACAAATCTACAATAAAATAGAATTGTACATGCCATAATTCAATTGACTAGATGCCATAATTGACTTGTGTCTTCCAACTATAAACACACAATTGCTAGACTCCCTTACCAAGTGATACTAGTACATTAAAATCTGATATACTTGGGACCACTTTGAGGCATTGGGTCTATATAAGTTTTAACAATTCTAATTTTCCACAAATAATGTTTTAGGTTTTAACAGTTCTTATGTTCTTTGGATGTTATTTATATTTTATCTCAGTTAACCCTAGAACATGGCCAGATTGAGTTCAATTCCATTGATGGAGGTGGTTAGAATGGTTATGAATATGATCCCTTCCACACTTTTCTCTTAATGGTGGAGGATCTTGGTGGCTTCTTCGAGAAACACCCTAACGCACGTTACTATTTTGGGAATTTTTTTGGTCCTCCAATTTGAAGGTTGACTCATTCATTTATGGGAGTGATCATATTATCATGGTACCAAGGACTCCTTGCCTTCATGGTTCAATTTCCTAGAAACAACCGTCTTATACCATATCCAGAAGTAGGGTTTTGCTCAGTGAGTGCCAATGTCAATTTTGCACAAGGGGGTAGATTTTTAACTGAAATATCCCAGGTGACTATGAGTACTAATACCACATCCACAATAGAAAAACATAATTGTGGGATATGAGGGAACCCAACTATGCTGCCCAGTTTATAGTTTGTGCCCCTGGAGAAAATTCACAAGTTGTCCCTGAATGGTCCTAGGGGGCTTCTTGCAACTAGCCATAAAACAAAAACCATAACTTAGATCTTGAAACCATTGATTCTGGCGGATTCAAGATGTTGGATTTCACCCAAGGGAACCCCTATACCATGTTTCAATTACCAGGAAATAGTAGAATTATACCATCCCCAAAAATAGTTTTTTCTTAGTAAGGGCCAATGCCAATTTTGCACAAGCGGGTGAATTTTGAATTGAATTCTCTCGGGCAACCATGGATAGCGTGAACTCATCCAAAATGACCAAAAAACTCCGTGGGAGTTGAAAGAACCCAATTATGTTTCCCGGTTTGGATTTCATACCCTCGGAGCAAATTCACAAGTTGTCCCTGAATGACCTTAGGGGGCTATTTCCATCTAGCCATAGAAAAAAAACCGTAACTTGGATAATGAAACCATCGATTCCGACGTATTTAGGAAGTTGGGTTTCATCCAGAGGAATCCTATTCCATGTTTCAATTGCTCGGAACCATGACCATGCCCACAATGGCCAAAAACATATCTGGGAGCTAAAGGGACCTAGTTATGCTACCCGATTCAGATTTCGTGCCCCTCGAGCAAATTCACAAGGTTTTCCTGAATGGCCCCAAGGGGCTACTTGAATATGGCCATAGAAAAAAAAATGTAACTCGAATCGTGAAATCCTCAATTTTGATGGATTTAGGATGCCGGGTTTCACCAAAGGGAACCCCTCTACCATGTTTCAATTTCCTGGAAATGATCATACTATACCATCTCCGAAATGACGGTTTTTCTTAGTAAGGGCCAATGTCAATTTTGCATAAGGGGGTCAATTTTGAATTGAAATATCCAAAATGGCCAAAAACATCCATGGAAACTGATAGAACCCATTTATATTTTCCTAGTTTAGATTTCATGTCCCTAGAGAAAATTCACAAGATGTCCCCCCTCACCTACTGGTGTATATAAGGGAGGAGAGCGATCTTGTGTTTATTATCATCATTTTACTCTTCTTTGTACTTGTCTCAGAGATGATAGGGTTCATGAGAAAAAAAATATTAATAATTATGTAAACAACAACAAGGTTATGGAATACATTAAAACATAAATATTAAATATTAAAAATTAGTTAACCGGAGCACTACCACATCAATGTTATGGAATACATTAATGACATAAATATAACATATTAAAAATTAGTTAATAGCGAAATATTAATATAAAATATTAAGAATTAGTTAATAGCGAAAAATTATTTGTCTTAATAATTTACCAACTTAATCCATCATTCAAATTTTTTCGGGGAACATTTTGAGTTTAGTCTCATTACTCATCACGATATTTTGATTTTTGTTTCATATCAATAACTTTACAAGAATTTCAAATCAAGCATTCCATTCCAACATGG
The DNA here is from genome assembly GCA_027924585.1 of Larix kaempferi. NCBI lineage: Eukaryota > Viridiplantae > Streptophyta > Pinopsida > Pinales > Pinaceae > Larix > Larix kaempferi. The sequence goes on along the minus strand of BSBM01000397.1, from coordinate 2,489,276 downwards.
TACCAAACTTTGAATTGTTATTACTATATAAACATGATAAAAAATTTGTAGGAAAAAGAAAAGTTAAAGTCTTTATTATTCCAAGATGTGTGCATAGATGTGGGTAGAGGGAGAAAAATCCCCTTTTTATGATGCAAAAAATTTGAAAAAACTTTTGAACCTAGGGATACTTGATCCCTCTTGACCATTTCATTATATATATATATATATATATATATAAGTGGGTTCATAATTACAACTATAAGGAGAAAATGACAGGTAGTATGTTTTCTAACTCGTAAAGCTGATTGGTTAGTACTTTTTATTTATTTATAACAAGAATTATTTAAGTTTGTATTAAAATATGTTGTAACTGAGATGAACAATGTGTAAATAGAAAATGAAAGCATACATAGTTCCAAAAAAGATATGCACCATGATAACATGGAATTGCAACCTATAATATTTTGTTGTACTCCTTACAAAACTTGATATATGACTACTAGTTGTGTAAATTAAAAAAAACACTTAGGACCAAAACATATTTGGAATATATTGACAATTACATGATTATAAGCATGCATACTTTTTCATTTCATCATCCTGGGCATGATTGGAAGGGTGTGATTATTGCATGTCTACCTCCATGCCCTCTTGCAATTGATAAATTGTTTCTCCTTCTTTGAGTTCAATAAGAAGAGAACTGTTAGTTTTTCAGAATTTACTTCAATCTGATCTAGGATCGTGAGAGAAAAACATGTACAACATATCTACAACATATCAATCATGGACACAATAATGCAAGCACACAAGAGATAATATACACATAGAGTTTCACTGGGGAAAACCATAAAGGTGAAAAAACCCACAACTTCCTCAGAGATAGATAGAGCAATGACACAACCCAAGCATAAGAGATAGTCTTCTCCTAGCAGCAGCTTCTCCTCCTCCACAAGTGTGCCACTCTCCAATGAGAGTATGAGTGAGAAAGTGAATGATGAAATAGAGTGCCTCCCACACTCTATTTAGACATGACTTGAGTTGCCTAATAACCTTTACTAGGTCGGCCTTAACTTAACCACATAACATAATGCTGACAGGGCCAACCCCCAATAGGGTGGTCTAATAACCCTTTGACCCACATGAATTATACAGGGCCAACCCCACCAAGGTGGTCTAATAACCCATCAAGTATAAGTTACGACACTTACAATATAAATGACGACACTTCCGTATAGAGGAATAATAACATCTCTATAGGAATACAAACAGTTCCGTATAGAGGAATAATAACATCTGTATAGGAATACAAACACTTCCGTATAGAGGAATAATAACATCTCTATAGGAATACAATATACATATATGAAATACATTCCGAAGTTACAAATACATCAAAACTCCCTCTTAACTAGGAAGGTATTTCTTGACACAGGTCTTCTAGCACAAGTCTTCTTCCTTGGATCATCGTCACTGGATCATCGACATTGAATCATCGTCATCGTCACTGCTGCTGCTATCTCAATCAATCTCCGATCTACTCATCATAGGAAGTTCTACAGATCCAGTCCTTTTTCATACTGGATGTAGGCCCACCACCTGTAGGTATTCATCATCATTGGCCATACTATGGAATCCTCAGGACTGATTATGTGCATCAACAAAACCTCGAAAGAGCATCCCAGGCATTTTACGAGCACACAGCTCAACCTATCGGATCTCCTAGGATCTTTTACATGTGACTGTCACAAGACCTTAAAAGAGTGTCTTGCCAAGCAAGATATCTAAAGAGCATCTGAGGCCTTTTTCATCCTGTCCAGATCTCTAGGACTTATTACATGTGACCCCTACCACAAAACCTTAAAAGAGTGTCTTGCCAAGCAAGATCTCTAAAGAGCATTTGAGGCCTTTTTCATCCTGTCGAGATCTCCAGGACTTATTACATGTGGTCCCCACAAAACCTTAAAAGAGTGTCTTGCCAAGCAAGATCTCTAAAGAGCATCTGAGGCCTTTTTCATCCTGTCCAGATCTCCAGGACTTACTACATGTGGTCTGGAAAAACCTTAAAAGAGTGTCTTGCCAAGCAAGATCTATAAAGAGCATCTGAGGCCTTTTTCATCTTGTCGAGATCTCCGGGACTTATTACATGCTACCCTTGCACAACCTGTCCACAACCACAGAGTATCAACCTGATACTCACCATACATCGTCTTGATGTACATGATCATCCTGATCCTCATCATTGCATCATCCTGATGCATGTCATCTGGAGCAACATCCTGAAGCTCGTCATCTATGATCATCCTGATCATACAATGCATCCACCTGATGCACAACAAGTATCTACCTGATACATATCATCATACATGATCCACCTGATCATACAATGTATCCACCTAATACACACACAGATACATGATCCACCTGATATATATCAACATACATGATCTACCTGATCATACAATCGTATCCACCTGATACATACACAGATACATGGTCCAAGCATCCAACATGATGCATATACATATACATGATCCAACTGATCATAATAAGCATCCAACATGATGCATATACATATACATGATCCAACTGATCATAACAAGCATCCAACATGATGCATATACATAGCAGTAACTGGAGCATCGTCCTGATGCTCATCGTCCAGCGCTTACATCCACAGCCATGGGAAGGATCCTCCTCTCACCATGCTTGGAATGGCTCCTGCAAATGTGTCCATAACTTCTTCCTCGAAGTGTCGTCAATCTGAAGAACACCAAGCCTCTCTCTGAAGTACTCGAACTTCACTCTGGCTAGTGGTTTTGTCAACACATCTGCAACTTGCTCATCCGTCGCAACATACAGGAGCTTCACTGCTCCTCTCTGCACCATATCCCTGATATAGTGATATTTCATCTCGATGTGCTTCGACCTGTCGTGGAACACGGGGTTCTCAGACAGCTTCACACAACTCTGGTTGTCACAAAAGATACCAGTAGCCTCCAACGGGAGATCAAATAGCTCAGACAGTAGCTTTCGGAGCCATACTGCCTCACAACTAGCCGAACGAGCTGCAACATACTCTGCTTCGGCTGTACTCAGTGCTACACAGGATTGCTTCCTGCTAAACCAAGAGATCACACCTGATCCCATACTGAAGCAACACCCAGAATGTGCTCTTCCTATCTGCAACAGTGCCTGCCCAATCTGAATCAACATAACCCTGCAGGTTAAATTTTTGATTCGCATCATACTTGAGCCCATAATCAATTGTACCCTTTAGGTACCTCAGAATATGCTTTACAGCAACCAGGTGAACACCTATGGGATCCGTCAGGAATTGGCTCAATGTGTTCACCGCAAAGCAAATATCTGGTCTCGTGTTCGTCAGGTACATCAAGGACCCAATCATCTGACGATACACAGTGACATCAACTGGATCAGATGAAGAATCACACAGAAGCTTCAGGTTCGATGCCATAGGTGTGGCCTTGGCCTTGTAGTCCATCATCCTGAACCTCTTCATGATCTCTACTGCATACTTCCCTTGTCCAAGGAAGATTCCATCTACACTCTGCCACATCTCCATGCCTAGAAAATAGTGCATCATCCCCAAGTTCTTCATCTCGAACTTGGCAGCAAGCTTCCTCTTCCTATCGACAATCAATCTATCCTCACCTGTTACAAACAGGTCATCCACATAAAATAGTAGTATCACTGGATTGCCTTCCTCAACCTTGTATTAAAGGTTGGAATCCGCTTTACTCTCGGTAAAGCCCATACTAGATAGGAAGCCATCTATCCTGCCATACCAGGCCTTGGGTGACTGTTTCAAACCACATAGGGCTTTCTTCAGTTTGCACACATGTGACTCTCGGTCATGTGTCTCAAACCCGAGTGGCTGCTCCACATACACTTCCTCTTCAACTGCACCATTCAAGAAAGCTGTTTTGACATCCATTTGGTGTACCTTCCATTTCATCACGGTAGCCAGAGCAACTACTGATCTAATAGAAGTGTATTTGGCTACAGGTGCAAAAGTCTCTTCATAGTCAATTCCTCTTTCTGGGAGTAGCCACGAGTTACAACCTTGCTTTGTATTTCTCGATGCTACCATCTGCAGCATGCTTGATCTTATAGATCCACTTGGAAGTCACAACAAACTTCCCTTCAGGTCTTGGGACCACATCCGAAACATGATCGATTGGTACTTATCGACCATGGCATCCTTTTACTATATCCCGTATCCTTGGAACTTCGGATTCTTCAATATCTTCAATAGATAGTTTGAGCTTCATTGCTGGAACAAATGTTGTAGTTCTTCTTTTGTAGGTGATGGTATAGGATCTTTCCTACAAAACAAGTTAAATTTCATGATTAGAAAACATCTCATAGTTTTCAGAACAAATTCTTACACATAAAGAAATATGCCATACATTCATGCAATTATTTTAGCCAATGCTTCAATACAACATTTATCCATATCCCGTAAATTTCTAGATGCCTTCCAATCTCTACTAGAACATTGTTAAGAGTGTGCACAACTCCCAACATGTCAGCAAAGAGGTTTCATTCTAGATAAGTAGCAATGGAATGTTGTACAGTGCCATAGGCCACTTACCCATCACATGCATATTAGTAGTATATTGTTCATTAATGTAATTATTCTAATATGCATAATATACATCCTAAGTTCAGGAACATAAGCATATACATCATTGAGCAATATTATTTAAACAAACAAGTATGCAAGAAATGACAATTCAAATACTTATCTTTGTTTGGTTGTAGGGTGGACTCCCTCTCAATATTTGCTTCCTTGCAGGAACTACTGGAGTGTGCTCCCTCTTGATCTTTGCTTCCTGTATTACCTGTCCTTGAACTTATATCCATCCTCGATCACTTATGCATACTTACTAGTATCATCATTGCGTTATCCTTGAGGTCTCATACACAATCATACATTCATTAGTATAATATCAATACTATAAAACATTATGATTCTAAGTAATCTTAAACATGTATGGTCAAGATTTCACAAGCACTAGTATTCAAGGTTTCAGGGAGTACTTCCTTTACTCATGCAAATTCTTATTTGACCATAGGACTCTTCTGGTTAGTCATATTATCGATTAAACATAATATACCTAAACTCGTGATTACTCAAACCTATAGCTTCATGAATAATCATTATCAATCATACCAAGTATACTTATATAAGAGATCCCATCACAAGGTAGGATTCTAACTTGATATAGGAAAAACATACCTAGATTAATGTGTTAGTTCGTTATGTCTAACATACCCACATGATGTCTTCTTGTTTTATTCAATAACTTGTGCTAGTAACCTGCATATATCATAGGTTAAGCATTGTAGAACCAAATTATACATACCTTGTAAGTAGAGCTTCTATGTGATCCATGACAATGGATGAATCATTGTCTTCATGTCACCATGGTCATATGTTCTTGAACTAGAACATGATTTGTCTTTCTTGATGTACCTTTCATGTTAGCGAACAACATCAACCTCATACAACACCACAATGCATTAGTACAATCATAAGTGTCAAAACCCTAATAAATGAATATCTTCTATCATGCATTCATATTTTTATTAAGGTGATACAGCAAGTCTAAAATTAATCAAGATTGTACTAATCTTAATGAAGACAAACATATCATAAACTTAATCATGAACAGATTTCGAAACATACCCGTAAGTCATACCTGTCAAGTTTGCTTGTAGTCTTCTTATGTAAGGCCTTAGCCTCATCTCCCTCTGAAACTGGAACTTCTTCACTTATGCATGTGACCAATCCATTCTCTTCTAGGATTAACCCAATCCACTTGATTTGCAGAAATTGGATCTCGAGCTCGATTAGGGTTTGTGAGGGAAACCCTAAAAATTCAAGCTTTGAATTTCAAGCTTCTGAAAGGATAGAAAGATGCGCCTTGATGAGCTGATCAACCTGGTATACTCAGAATTTGAAAACTGCAAAGTTTCACCTTTCAAATTTGCTTTTCAATCTTCCGGATTCACTTGGGAGGACCCTGAATTAGGGTTTGAATTTCCTGGAGCTTTACCCAACCAAATAGTTTGATCCAAAGCTCTAAAATTCGATTTTTCCAAGGATCTTCCAGCTATGGCCATAGATTTCAAAAATTTCCATTTTTGTAGAAGCCCTAATTTTTCACTTTTCCGATGAGAGTCCCGAACTAGGGTTTGATCAAGCTCGGCCTTCTACCCAACCAAAAAATTTGATCTTGGTCTCTAAATTTAGATTTTGATGAGTATCATTCAGCCGTGGTCTCCGATTACAAAAATACCAACTTTCTTTGAAACCCTAATTGCTGGAGCCATGAATGAAGGTGCTCAAAATCCAATTATGTTTTGAGATAAATATGCACTTGATTGTTTTTGGTTAACTCCGAAATTAGGAATCCACATGGTCTAAAAATTCTACCTTTGGTATCACGACCTGTCATCTTTCTAACCCCACAGGTTTGACCTCGATTGGATTCTCTGAGAGAGAGTTATGCCAAGTGTCGCAACATGACCTGTTTATGGGATAAAACAGGAGAGCGAACTTGTACGGTGTTCCATGTGTCACTGGTTCAACTTAGGCCTCTGAAAAACATACCGGAGAAACTACAGTCCAGTCCGTTCCCTAGCTGTCACTTTTTACGAAATTTCATTTGGAGCTTCCTATCCCAAGTTGTGAGATTTTTTCCTAGGTCACCTGTTTATGACTGAGATCTAGAAGAGGCAGAAACCCTAGATTGTACAGATCATAAAACAAAAAGTACAACGAATTAGAAGTTTTGCTTTGGAAACAAGGTACATGGAGATCTTATCTTCGACCTGTAAGAGTTTCAGATCCTGAAACCTCGCCGAATGGATTTATAGCGAAAGTGCTACGATGACTGGTTTTTTTTCTATATCAAGCCCTAGCTTCGCAAGTGCAACAAGTGTCATAAATGCCATACCATGCCTTCTTTCAGGTTAGCTCTGATACCATGTTAGTTTTTCAGAATTTACTTCAATATGATATAGGATCTTAACTGATAGAACAACATGTAGAACATATCTATAGCATATCAATCATGGACATAATAATGCAAGCACACAAGAGACAGTAGACACACAGAGTTTCACTGGGGAAAACCATAAAGGTGAAAAACCCCACAACTTCCTCAGAGATAGATAGAGCAATGATGCAACCCAATCATAAGAGATAGTATTCTCCTAGCAGCAGCTTCTCCTCCTCCACAAGTGCACCGCTCTCCAATGAGAGTATGAGTGAGAAAGTGAATGATTGAATAGAGTGCCTCCCACACTCTATTTATACATGACTTGACTTGCCTAATAACCTTTGCTAGGTCGGCCTTAACTTAACCACATAACATAATGCTGACAGGGCCGACCCCTAATAGGGTGGCCTAATAACCCTTTGACCCACATGACTTATACAGGGCCGACCCCACCAAGGTGGTCTAATAACCCATCAAGTATAAGTTACGACAGTTACAATATAAATGACGACACTTCCGTATAGAGGAATAATAACATCTCTATAGGAATACAATATACAAATATGAAATACATTCTGAAGTTACAAATACATCAACAAGAACCCACATAGATGCTCATATTTGAGGTTGAAGATGATGAAACTTTGTTGAGTAATATGACCATTGTCTTAAGCTCATCAGAGTCATCCTCTAAAAATTGAATTTTCCTTTTCTATTTTACCAATATATTCATGATAATTGCATTTCAAGAGACCCATTGATATTCTAATTCATGTGTTTTAGTGGAGAATGAGACCCGCTGTCAACATTGCATGAGACCAATTCCCCACAACATTAGTTGAAACCCAAGATATTTTCACCCACAAACCCCTAACCCCAAGGGAAAGCCACAGACTGATAATGGATAGATCCATCATCAATATTCTGGGTACTTATTACAGAACATTGAGATGGATGAAATATTGTATATATATTTTCCCAAATAAAAATCCCAATGAAGAACTTACTCCAGGAAGTGCAAGCAGTACCAGGGCGAGGCCTATTCCCATTGGCCTTTTTAGGTAAAGCCTAGCAAACTCACCATGACAAATATTAGAAGTTTTTGAGACAACTAACTCATGCCCACAATCAATTCTACTAAAACCGAGGAGAAATATGACTGCTGATGCTAAATATAAGCAAAGTGTGCAAACCAGGCTTACCATCAAGTGTCAATTTGTTGAATAAGAACTAAGATGGGAGATGTATGCCACTTTCAATATCCTATACTCATCTTCGCGACTGAAATCCATGAATTCAAATTTCCGGAGGTTTTGATAATGGAGGATGTGGGAAGACGGGTTGATGCTTAATGAATTGTCCCTTCCCCCCTTGAACGAGTTAATGGATAGACTAGATGTGGATTGTTCATACTTTCATTTTGTGCTTGTTTAATGCGTTGCAAACTTAGAGATTCCTTCACCATTTTACAATAGAATTCCTTCCTCTAGCGTTGAGGCAAGATTGTCGAGGCGACATGAAAAAAATGAACTTCCTCAAAATGATGAACTTCTCTTCTTATATTAACAATGGTCAATGCGAGATGGTCATCTTCTTATAATTGAACATATAATTATGTAGAATAATTCCAATAGCATATTTATTTTACATAATTTAGCAAATAATTGAATAAACAATGCTATAAATAATTTAGTCAAACTTAAGATCACATATCAACATCAACCTTAAAATAGTAAAGAAATCCATAATTTTAAATTATGAAGTGTTGAGCATGCTTATAGACAAAATCTCCTAACAACTATCAACGGGTTTTCATTTTATTTATTAATACAATCCCATCTACATTAAATCTATTTTGACAAGTTATGGTCATCATTAACTTGAAAGGAGTAAATTTATGATTACATAGAATATAATATATGAAACTTAATGCAGTAAAGTAACCAGCTTAACTTAATAGCCAACAACCAGGTTATGGAATACATTAATGACATAAATATAAAATATTAAAGATTAACTTAACAACAACGAACGAGGTTATGGAATACATTAATGACAAAAATATAAAATATTAAAGTTTAACTTAACACCCAACATCAGGTTATGGAATAAATTAATGACAGAAATATAAAAATTAAGAATTAGTTAAACAGCAAGGTTATGGAATACATTAATAACATATAATACATTAATACCAGAAATACTAAATATTAAAAAATAGTTAACCACAACAAGGTTATTGAAATGGAATACATTAATGACATAAATATTAAATATTAAAATTAATTAATAACCAAATATTAATATAAAATATTAAGAATCACTTAATAGCCAACATAAATTATAAACCAGTAGCAAGGTTATGGAATATATTAATGACTTAAATTAAAACACTAAATCACTTAGTGCAAGATCGTCATCTTCTTATAATTGAACATATAATTATGTAGAATGATTCCAATAGCATATTTATTTTACATAATTTAGTAAATAGTTGAATAAACAATGCTATAAATAATTTAGTCAAACCTAAATTCACATATCAACATTAACCTTAAAATAGTAAAGAAATCCATAATTTTAAATTATGAAGTGTTGAGCATGCTTATAAACAAAATCTCCTAACAACTAATCAACCGATTTTTATTTTATTTATTAATACAATCCCATCTGCATTAAATCTATTTTGACAAGTTATGCTCATCATTAGTATGAAAGGAGTAAAGTTACAAATCTATTTTGACAAGTTATGCTCATCATTAGTACGAAAGGAGTAAAGTTATAAATCTATTTTGACAAGTTATGTTCATCATTAGTGTGAAAGGAGTAAAGTTATGATTAACTAAAAAACCATATATGAAATTTAATGCAGTAAAGTGACTAGCTTAACTTAACAGCTAGCAGAGGTTATGGAATACATTAATGACATTAAAGCTTAACTTATCAGGTTATGGAACACATTAATGAGAAAAAAATATATTAAGAATTATGTAAACAACAGCAAGGTTATGGAACGTCCAAACACTTTGGAATCATATCAAGTTGAGAATCAACCTTGCTAAAAATTATGGGCTACAAATAGTTTTATGGGAATGATTGAGTGATTTATGCAATAATTTTGACCATGTGACAATCACCCTTGATTCGGTAAATCGTGATTATAACTTACCATTATGTATTTGTAATGCCCCTAAAATGATTGTGGACTTTAAGGGCACATGTCGAGTGACCCAGCGGAACAGACTTCAATAAAGTGGCCCTTCAAGTTAGGATGTGTCTTAATAAGGGAGAATCACCTGATGATGTTCATGACTATAGTTGATAAATGAATTAAAGAATTAAATTATATGTGTGGAGTGGTATAATTGATTGGTTAGTTCTTGCTTAATGACTAGCCTGGATTGATCAAGTCAAAGTGCAGTAGGACAGTTACAGTCCTAGCTCTGCAACTTGGGAGGACGCAACTGAGATGTGTCATAGCTTTCCATTTTTATTCTGAACTTCGGGACGAAGTTCTAAATAAGTAGGGGTGTATGTAGTGCCCCTAGACTACTATAGACATTGAGGGCACCTGCTGAGTCACCTGACTGTTTGAAACATTAATAAAATAACCCTATGATTTTATTTTGAGTATATTTATGATTACGATTGATTGATATATGTGCATTTGGGTAGTTATTGTGAATGGACAATTTCATGTTGTTTAACAATTAACTTTGATATGAAAACTGTACATATGAATGATGCTTAACGACTAGCTGTGCAATTGATTATGTGATTAGACGAATGAGTAATGATTAAGTAAATTATAGATGCTTAATGAAGCAACAGATTTATAAACCAAATTGTGAATATTGAGGACAGTGCTACTAATTTACGTTTGTGAGAAATGTGTGTAGCGACAGGTGAAACGGTTCACCAACAGACACACAAAGGAATATGAAGGGTCGTAGAGTACGAGTAAATCACACACAGGGAGAGCGACGACGATGTCGACTTCCGACGAAATACCACGCTTGAGCAGATAAGCACTGATCCGCTTGCTCAAGAGGAAAGCGTGAGGGCGTACGAGGTGGGCCACGACAGAGCTGGTCACGTACGAGTTGGGGGGCGCGCAGTGAGAACGGACTCACTCCTCAACGCCATTAGTCCCTAATAGCGTGTAGACGGAGGATGGAAGGTAACGGATCCTGAAATCCCTACATGAAGTTCCCGCAAGTCAAAACGGAAGGATGACGGTAGAAGGGCCCGACGGTGCGGTACCCTGCCAAGAACGGAAAGAGTGAATGCAAGGACCCAACGATGTGGTGCCTTGATGAGGAATGGAAACTATGGATGACTAGACTCGACGGAGTGGTGCCATGTCAGAGAAATTAAATTAAGGAACAAGGAGGCCCAACGGCGCGACACCGGGTCCCTAGTAAAAGTTGATTGCTAAACTTAACTGCATTGAAACGTATAATTTTGCACCTAGAACTTTACTTAGAAATGCATTTGAGTACTTTAGGCATTTGCACAAAAATTAATACTTTTGCATTTAAATAATATTAAGTGTTATTTAGGCATTGCACATGAAAGGATATTCTTGATTACTTAAAAATATTATAAATATTTATTTAGGAGCAAAATGGAATCCTAGGCATGGACACCTAGTCAACTCCACCTACACCACAAATCTAGGAGTTAAGTGAAATATCTAGGGGACAAACATGAGCAAACTTAGGGATGTTGGTGCATCTCCTAGAGAAACTGACACTTGGATGGGTGAGTTGTTTTTCATTAAAAAATTAATTAAATAATTATTTATGCATGAAGCGACATGTGTCGCAGGGGATTTTCCTTTAAAAGGGAGACTTTGGGGATGGGTAAAGGACCCAGACCCTGGATGACTATCGTAATATTGAGTTACCTCATGACTTGCTACTATTAAGGGTTTGGCTGGAAATCTTGGTGGGGGGGGAATCCCAAACTGGGTTTCATGAATATTTTTTTTTTGTGTGTGAGCTCTACGACCCAAAGCTCGGGGGAGGCCATGCGACTGAAAGCATGAGCCTATGGTTGGGTGGCGAAGCTAACGGTTGCTTCGCCAATGGTTAAACGAGCTTTGTTGGAGGGATCCTACGGAAGACGAAGGCGACAATGGACCAGCCGGATCGGGTTGACAGGTTAAAGTTTTGCTTATTTTTGTTAAGTTATTCACGCTTTTTATTTTATTTTTCCAATAACTGTGATGGCTAAATTGTTTGTATGAAGTTGTTAAAGTTTCACGTTCAGTTCAAGGGGACCCTAAAGGAGGGGTCCTACATTTGGTATCAGAGCCGGTCGAGCCTTGAGGGCACCGAATCATAATTAAATAATAGTATTTTCTGTTGTGGTTAAGAATAGATCAAAAACTCGGTATTCTTTTATTAATTTCTGAACAATGCAATCTACCCCTTCTTTGGCCATTGGAAAAATGAAATTATTTCATCTCAGATTTTAACACCCATTTTCTAAACAATCTGATCTATCTCTGTTTTTCCATTTGGAAAACGAATCACTAGATCTCTGCGTTAAATTATATTTCTAGGTAATGTTGTTTTACCTCTGTTTTTTTTTTCCATTTGGAAAACGAATCACTAGATCTCTGCGTTAAATTATATTTCTAGGTAATGTTGTTTTACCTCTGTTTTTTTTTCCATTTGGAAAACGAATCACTAGATCTCTGCGTTAAATTGTATTTTCTGGGAATTGCTATTTTACCTCTGCCTGGAGAGAAGGAATGATTAGGGGATAAACTGTATTTCTTTCTATTATGTAATTCTTATGTTCTACTATATTCGTCTCCATGCAGCTCTTGGTTTAAGATTCAATATCCACCTGACCTTTATAATCACAGTATGTTCAGAACCTTCCACGGCCTCATAAATCCGTTAAACATACTTCCTTGGCCATCGTATATATGTTCATGGTAGAGATCTGTTAAATGAATGTTTAGTCTCTGTCAGTATCCCATTAACAGAGATCGGCCATCATATTCTCTGATCCCTGCATAATAATTAAAAGCGTAGATCTGATTCACAACTCTGTTCTTATCGTGGTCAGTAAAAAAGTAGATCTGATTCACATCCCTGTTCAATTCATTGGCAAAATTAAAAGCGTAGATCTATTGAGTATTTTCACATTCACATTCTTGTTCTTTTCATTGGTAATTAGCAGTGTAGATCTGGCTGGCGTTTTTGCGTATGCCAAATTCTCAGAATGCTTAGTTTGCAACCTTGTTCCAACTTTCCACTCTAAGCTCTGCTAAACTATTGACATGGTTTTTTCGTGTCAGATCCGATATCGTAATTTATGATTGATGGAATGGAGATAGAGTGCCATCATATTCATCGCTGTGATCAATCCCAAAATACATGATTCCGAGCTATGTGGGATATTAGGGACATTAAATCTACATGTTTCTTGTTTTTAATTATAACTAACCATAATGCCAGTGTGTTATGAGTTCTATCGAATCATATCAATGTTAGATCCAGATTGACTAAGATTTGTTGGTGAACGCGGTGATCAACGGTGAGATTAGAGCTTGGAGTTGCGATATTCGTGGAATTTTTCTTCGACTGGAGCAGCTATACCTACAGGTTCTTATTATCTTAAATGTTCATATTTATTTCTTGATTATTTACTAAAAAATATTATATGTGCTTACTGTATTTGAGATTTGGTTTACAAATCTTTATTGATATTTTATAGAATAGAAAAGTTAGATTTTAAAGGAATAAATTAAGTAGAGTTTTTATGTATTATCGTGGCCGACTGATTGGTTCTAACGACAAAATTTTAACTCTATTTTCATGTGTTTTAATATCTGTATTGACCCTGTATAGGCTGGATGCTCATGCCCAATAAGCACTGAACCCCATCCCAATTCCTATGATAGAGTTTGTTGTTATGAACCTCCGTTTTGGACCAGTATCCACAAATCTAGAAATCGAACAGGTTGGTTAAACCTCCTTCAAATCCAGAGTGACGAGACCTCAGTCCTCAGGATTGCATGTGGAAAGATTTATTCAATTTTATTTAAGCTGAAAATTTTCAATGCGGTTCACATAGATATTAATCCTTTGATCTCATCTCTGACTCTGTGGATCAGTGTTTACATTTTGCTTGACTAATGCCTGTGGACTTAGAATGATGAGATCACTGTTCTCTGATTGATTTACAGAATCAATGTTTCTAACCTTGGGTAAAGCTATCGGCGCAGTTCACCTAGATCTTAACCATCTAAATCCCAGACTTGTGACTCTGTGTATTTATTGAATCTCTCATCTTGTTCAATTGCGCTTGGAACCTATAGGATGAGTTTTAGATCCACAACTCTGTCGATTGTCATTTAATCACTGGTGTTGGTGCAGTACCTCTAGGGTAAGAGCGATTGGATCTTTTCCTTTTGACTTTTGTAAAAGTGTAACTCTCTACTGCTGAGTTTTATTGTTGAATTTCATTAAAAGATCGAGAAGATCTCTGTGCGCTGGAGCATTCCAATTCCGTCAATCAGTTTCTAGTGTTCACATTTATATATATTTATTTGCAGGAATATTGTGTTTATTTTATTCCATTGTTTGAATTCCATCACAAGATCAAAAGGATCTTTGTGAGCTGGAGCGTTCTAATTCCGGAAATCAGATCTTTTGTGTTCACATGTAAATGTAAATGGGTATAGCTTTAGAGATCCGAAACCTTTTTATGATCAAGAACGATGTTGTTAGCCAATCTATACGCTATCCAGAAGATCCGATGCACATCTACCCATCGCCATCGATTTAAAATGATTTCTTATTTTTGTATCTGAAGGATCATGAATGATGTCAATTAAGTTTAAACCCCATAGATCTGAGTTTCTATTTGATTCCATCGTTGTCTTTGACTTTGAAGGCTTAGTGTTCAAGATTTAGGATCCTTAGTCTCTCTCACACCACCGACGGGACATCACGCCTTCACCGCCAATCCTGCATCATCCATAGCCATATTCGCGATTCTGTCTCTAAGGCTTGATGACAGCGGGTCAGTGAACCTGCAGGTTACCCTGTATTCTCTTTTGTTTTAATTCCTCTGTTCTGGATCAGAAGGTATGCTGTTAGAGTAGTATCTCTTGTGCTAAATTAAGGGTCGATTGAAGAATTCTTCTACCACCTGTTCAAGCGCTTAAATCGAACTCATGTTTGCCTCCGTGACTGTTGGGATGTATGGCTTATCTTTTTCTCGGCTGGTCAAAGGCTTGTCGTTTGTCAATTGCAGACTAGTCTCTGTTATACCGATTTCAATACAGTCTTGTATGGAAAAGGTGCTCATTGTCTGTAGTTGTAGCTGCTATTCGCTTCCTCCAGGATTTCTTTGGGGAATGTTTATATTAGCATATTCGTGTTACTCCTGAACTGTATGCTTTTTCCTATTTTTGCTGTGGGCGGTAAGGCACGCCTTCTTGCTGTCTCTTGACACTATGAACAGTGCCATAATAATCTGTATTTCGTATGGTCAAGTTTGCTGTATGTTTTGATTCGCACTTGAATATCTAAGTATAGTAGTTCTGTTTCCAGTGAAAGAAAAATAAAATATTATTATTGTGCTATATTTTCTCCAATACGGAAATGCCTCAGCCAAATAATGTTTTTCGGTTGGTTAAAAACATGATTAAAGCATGATTATGCTCAGTATAGTTTTCGGCCGGTCAAAATATGTTTAATATTTTTATTCCCCGTTGAAGTGGGATCGAGTCCATTATATCAACTATCTTTAATTAAATTATTACTATTTAAAATCAGATCTATTCATGATATCGATTTCCTCGGAATCATTCCTATTCAGATCCGATCGAATCGATTATGTATTAAGTGTCGTTCAATTTAATCATTTAACTGTCTGTGATTTGTAATCAAACTCGGTTCTGCATTGACTAGTTCTCCGTTGATATTGAAAACCCGTGATGTGTTTAACATGAGTCCAGTCAGATCGAACCTCTATCTCTAGTGTTGAATATTGTAACTTCAAAGAATATTATATTTGTACTTTATTATTCCGGAGATGTTTCATTCCTCCGAGGCAATCCTATTATGTATCCGGAGATGTTTATTCCTCCGATGATTAATATTAACTAGGGTTATTAGACCCACCATATGTGGGTCGGCCCTGTAGTTACATTTTAGGGGTTATTAGACTTCTCCAGGTGAGGTCGGCCCCAACAGGTCTTTTAGTCAGTTGAGATTCAAGTATAAATAGAGGAGGTGAACTCCTCATTAGATCATTCACTCACTTGTGGAAGAGTGCGCACTAGTTGAGGAGATCTGCTAAGGAGTCAAGGAGAAGGAGCACATCTTGTATTTTGGTTGATCATCTTATTGAGGAAAGCTTTACTGGGTTTTCTACCCCATGAGGGTTTCCTAGGATATATTGTGTGTTATCTTGTGATTGTGTTTCTATCAGAGATCTTGCTTGTCTATTTGGTTTAAACTTAACATGGTATCAGAGCTAGACTGAATAGGACATCTTTCACAAGGTAAGATCATCTCTCTCTCTCTTTGGTGAAGTTAGGGTTTTTAGCCCAAAGTTAGTATTATTGATTTTTGGCTGCATGGCTGGATAGCCCTCATCAATACCTTTCTTTTAAGCCCTAGATCGAACTTTTTGGTTGGGTAGAACTCCGGGAATTGCAAACCCTAATTCTACCAAAAGTGCGATACATCAGATTTTGGTTTCAGAAAAAAGTTGGAATTTTTGATTTCTGTTTACATGGTTGGATAGCCCTTATCAAGAGCATTCTTTTAAGCTATAGATCGAACTTTTTGGTTGGGTAGAACTCCGGGAATTGCAAACCCTAATTCTACCAAAAGTGCGATAAATTTCTGTTTCAGTTTCCGGAAAAGTGAAAAGTAACTTTCCAAGTTAGTCTACTCTGTCTCTTGGACTCCCCCAAGAGAAGATGGCTCCTAATACTAAGCTTGAAGACAAGCTAGAAGGCATAGAAAATTTCCGGGCATGGAAATACAGAATTGGTCTCATTCTTGAAGAGAATGATCTTGCTCATTATATCAAGGAGGAAGTTGCAGAACCAGAAGAAGATGAAGCCAAAGAAAAACACAGGAAGGATTTGATTAGGGAAAAGAGAATCATAGCAGATTCTATTAAAGACCACTTGATTCCCCAAGTGGCTTCCAAGAAGACTCCAAAAGAAATGTATGATGCCCTAGGAAGAATGTATGAAGGGAAGAACATCAATAGGAAGATGAATCTAAGGACTCAGTTGAAGAGTACCAAGATGCACAAAGGAGAATCCATTCAAGACTACTTCTCAAGAGTCTCTCTAATCAAAGAGCAACTAGATGCCATTGGTGATACTCTTGATGAGGATGAACTTGTGATGACAGCTCTAAATGGTCTCACTAGACCTTGGGAGTCATTCATTCAAACTATGTGTGCCAGAAAAGAAAGTATGAAGTTTGATGTAGTTTGGGAGGATTGTGTGCAAGAGGAGGCTAGGGTTGCAAATAGAGAAGCCCTACTCAAAGAAGATGACCAAGCCTTAGCCACACACACCAAAAGAAGAAGGAGTCAATCCTACTCCAAGAAGGGTAATCACAAGGAGTCTCATCCTCCTCACAGATTTCAGAAGAAAAGAGGATCTACTCAAAGAAGAGATTACTCTTCCTTCCAGTGCTATTCTTGCCACAAATTAGGACACATTGCTAAAGATTGTCCTCTACAAAAGAAGAAGGGTTCTTACTACAAAAGACACCAAGCACATCTTGCAGAAGATGACAGTGAAGAAGAAGAAGTTGAGGAAGAAAGGTCTCACAATAAAAGGCCTAGAGATGAAAGGGAGGAAGAAGAAAGGACCTTCTCCAAAAGAAGGACAAGGAGAAATACAGAAGAAGATGCAGAAGAATATGTTCTCTTCTCCGCACTCTCTGGATCCATAACCCCTGAAGAAGGTACATGGCTTGTTGACAGTGGTGCTTCAAAGCACATGACAGGACAGAAAAGGACTCTCTCAAAACTTGAAGAAAAGACTTCTCCCCAAAAGGTATCTCTAGGAGATGACTATCAATATCCCATTAAGGGAATTGGTGAAGCAAACTACAAACTCGATTCTGGAACTCCCATGAAGATGAAGGAAGTTCTATATGTTCCAGGATTGAAGAAGAATTTGCTTTCAATCTCAGCTTTGGACAAGAAAGGCTACAGAATTGCTTTCATTGATGGACAAGTGTTAATGTGGTCCAAAGGCAAATCCATTAAGGATGCAATTGTTATTGGTGAAGAGGAAGGAGGTTTATATAAACTCAAGGGTCATCCAGAAGCTGCTCTTGTTCATGAAACCTCTAGCCCCAGTGAGCTATGGCATAGAAGACTAGCTCACATTAACTACAAAGCCTTACCTTATGTAAGCAAGGTGGTCATAGGACTACCAGATTTAAAGGTTGATCATGATGGCTCATGCAAAGGATGTAAGAAAGGCAAGAATGTCAAGAACCCCTTTCCAAAGAGTGAAACAAAGACCAA
The DNA here is from genome assembly GCA_027924585.1 of Larix kaempferi. Classification (NCBI taxonomy): domain Eukaryota; kingdom Viridiplantae; phylum Streptophyta; class Pinopsida; order Pinales; family Pinaceae; genus Larix; species Larix kaempferi. The sequence goes on along the minus strand of BSBM01000397.1, from coordinate 2,470,725 downwards.
AAGGATCTTGGAGTTAATACACTCAGATGTGTGTGGTCCAATGCCCACCACCTCTCTAAGTGGGTTTGAATACTATCTTTCATTCATTGATGATCATTCAAGGAAAACTTGGATATACTTTCTAAAGGGTAAGAATGAAGTTTTTGGGAAGTTCAAAGAGTTCAAGGCTCTAATAGAAAATCTCTCAGAAAAGAAAATCAAGATTCTCAGAACAGACAATGGTGGAGAATATACTTCAAAAGAGTTTGAAGAATTCTGTAAGGAAGCTGGAATCAAGAGAGAACTAACCACTCCCTACAATCCCCAACAAAATGGGGTTGCAGAAAGGAAAAATAGAACCATCATGGAAGCTGTGAAGACTATGATACATGACCAGGATCTTCCCATGTATCTGTGGGCTGAAGCAGCCAGAACAGCAGTATATGTTCAAAACAGATTATCTCATAGTGCTCTTGATTTCAAAACTCCAGAAGAAGTGTTTTGTGGAAAGAAGCCCGAGGTAAGCCACTTAAAATATTTGGGTGTCTTGTGTACATCCACATTCCAAAGGAAAAGAGAACCAAGTTGGATCCTTCTGGTAAGAAAGGAATATTTGTTGGCTATTGTGAATCATCCAAAGCCTTCAGGATTTACATACCAGGCTTTCATCATATAGAGATAAGTAGAGATGTAACCTTCGATGAGGAAGCAGCTCTTAAGAAATCTAGAAAATGTCAACTTGAAGAAGTTTATGAAGAAGATACATCTCCTAGAATCTCAGAGACTGTTCTCATCCCTGAAAAGGACATAACAGAGGATCATGACATGCTGGAACCACAAGAACCTCCTGTTGCAGAATTATCTAGGAAAAGAAGACCAACATGGGCTAGAGATATTATTCAAGGAGCTGAAAGATATGGTGCTCCAGAAGGCTCCACTAGAGAAAGGAAGAAACCAAAGCTAGTATCCAACTATATGGCTCTGATGTGTGATCTTGTGGATCAACTACCTACTAGCTATGAAGAAGCAGCTCAAAAGAAAGAATGGGTAGAAGCAATGACTGAAGAATATCAGTCAATAATGAAAAATGATGTTTGGGATATAGTCCCCAAACCAAGAGATAAAAGTGTGGTTTCTTCCAAATGGATTTTCAAAATAAAACATGCTGCAGATGGTAGCATTGAAAAATACAAGGCAAGGTTTGTAGCCAGAGGATTCTCTCAAAAGGAGGGAATTGACTATGAAGATACATTTGCACCTGTTGCTAGGTATACTTCGATTAGAACTATCATGGCACTTGCATCTATGATGAAATGGAAATTGCATCAAATGGATGTTAAGACAGCCTTCCTGAATGGTGTAATTGAAGAAGAAGTATACATAGAACAACCTCAAGGTTTTGAGGTCAAAGATGGAAGGACCCATGTATGCAAACTGAAGAAGGCATTATATGGTTTGAAGCAAGCTCCCAGAGCTTGGTATGGAAGAATTGACAGTTTCTTATTAAGCATGGGCTTTACCAAAAGTAAAGCTGACCCCAATCTCTATCTTAAGGTAATGAATGATGAACCTGTTATATTGCTATTATATGTAGATGATCTATTTTTAACAGGAAATGAGAAACAAATCATTGAAAGCAAGAAGAAGCTTTCTTCAGAATTCGAAATGAAAGATCTTGGATTAATGCACTACTTCTTAGGCCTAGAAGTGTGGCAAGAGCCAAAAGGGATCTTTCTAAATCAAGGTAAGTATACTGTGGAGATCCTCAAAAGATTTGATATGTTGGAGTGTAAAGCTATGGCCACTCCCATGGACTCCAACCTAAAACTGCTAGCTAATGATTCATCAGAACTAGTGGACATAACCCTATATAGACAAATCATTGGATCATTGATGTACTTGACAAATACTAGGCCTGATATATGCTTTGCTGTAAACACCCTAAGTCAGTTTCAAGTAGAACCTAGAAAGGTTCACCTTATAGCTGCAAAGCATATTATGAGGTACCTAAAAGGTACAGTGGATTATGGCCTTTACTATCTTAGAGACAATGAACTCAAGTTGCATGGTTTCTCAGATTCTGATTGGGCAGGAAGTGTCTCAGACAGAAAAAGTACTTCAGGTGGATGTTATGGTCTTGGGTCTGCCATGATCTCCTGGTTCAGCAAGAAACAATCTAGTGTGGCCCTCAGTACCGCTGAAGCAGAATATATTGCTGCTTGCTCTGCCAGCTGTGAAGCGGTGTGGCTTCGGAAACTCTTATCTGGAATCTTTGACTTAGAAATGGATCCCACTGTGATTATGTGTGATAATCAAAGCTGCATTAAGATGACTGAAAATCCTGTGTTTCATGATAAGTCAAAACACATTGAGATCCGTTACTTCTATATACGAGACATGGTGCAGAGAGGAGCCATCAAGCTCGAGTATATAAGCACTGAGGATCAGGTTGCTGATATCTTGACTAAACCTCTGTCTCGAGTGAAGTTTGAGTACTTTCGAGACAAGCTTGGTTTAGTCCAGAAGGACCCTCCTCGAAAGGGGGAGTAGTATAGTATTTCTGTCGTTTATTTTTTTCTGTTAGCTACTTACAATTATTTAGATTTAGAAGTCTTACATATTGTTTATGCTAGATGTATACATGTTTTGATATGATGTATTAGTGAGAATACATGTCTGATGTATACATGTTTTGTTTTTGATATACATGCTAGTGATGAACACATGTTTTGATGTGATGTGTACATGTGTTGATTAGTGATGTATACATATTATGATGTACACATGTTTTGATGTGATGTGTACATGTGTTGATTAGTGATGTATACATATTGTGATGTACACATGTTTTGATGTGATGTGTACATGTGTTGATTAGTGATGTATACATATTGTGATGTACACATGTTTTGATGTGATGTGTACATGTGTTGATTAGTGATGTATACATATTGTGATGTACACATGTTTTGATGTGATGTGTACATGTTTTGATTAGTGATGTATACATGTTTTGATGTACACATGTTTTGATGTGGTGTGTACATGTGTTGACTAAGTGATGTATACATGTTTTAATGTACACATGTTTTGATGTGATGTGTACATGTTTTGATTAGTGATGTATACATGTTCTGATGTACACATGTTTTGATGTGGTGTGTACATGTATACATGTTTTGATGTACACATGTTTTGATGATTACATGTTTTGATGTGATACATGATTGTACCTGTATGGATGTGAATACAGTTGAGGGGATTGGATCATCCCTGGACTTTCAGTCCTAAAAAGAGCCGTAGACGTGAGGTCTCCGAGAATGAAGTCCTTAGTGGACAGTTGAGGGGATTGGATCATCCCTGGACTTTCAGTCCTAAAGAGAGCCGTAGACGTGAGGTCTCCGAGAATGAAGTCCTTAGTGGACAGTTGAGGGGATTGGATCATCGCTGGACTTTCAGTCCTAAAAGGAGCCGTAGACGAGAGGTCTCCGAGAATGAAGTCCTTAATGGACAGTTGAGGGGATTGGATCATCCCTGGACTTTCAGTCCTAAAGAGAGCCGTAGACGAGAGGTCTCCGAGAATGAAGTCCTTGGTGGACTTGAGGGGATTGGATCATCCCTGGACTTTCAGTCCTAAAGAGAGCCGTAGACGTGAGGTCTCCGAGAATAGAGGATAGGACTGCATCGTCCCTGGACCATAGTTCAAAATGTACGTGATGGGGATTGCATCATCCCGGAACTGATAGTTCAAAATGTACGTGATGGGGATTGCATCATCCCGGAACTGATAGTTCAAAATGTACGTGATAGGGATTGCATCATCCCGGAACTGATAGTTCAAAATGTACGTGATGGGGATTGCATCATCCCGAAACTGATAGTTCAAAATGTACGTGATAGGGATTGCATCATCCCGGAACTGATAGTTCAAAATGTACGTGATGGGGATTGCATCATCCCGGAACTGATGGTTCAAAATGTACGTGATGGGGATTGCATCATCCCGGAACTGATAGTTCAAAATGTACGTGATGGGGATTGCATCATCCCGGAACTGATAGTTCAAAATGTACGTGATAGGGATTGCATCATCCCGGAACTGATAGTTCAAAATGTACGTGATGGGGATTGCATCATCCCGGAACTGATAGTTCAAAATGTACGTGATAGGGATTGCATCATCCCGGAACTGATAGTTCAAAATGTACGTGATGGGGATTGCATCATCCCGGAACTGATAGTTCAAAATGTACGTGATGGGGATTGCATCATCCCGGAACTGATAGTTCAAAATGTACGTGATGGGGATTGCATCATCCCGGAACTGATAGTTCAAAATGTACGTGATAGGGATTGCATCATCCCGGAACTGATAGTTCAAAATGTACGTGATGGGGATTGCATCATCCCGGAACTGATAGTTCAAAATGTACGTGATGGGGATTGCATCATCCCGGAACTGATAGTTCAAAATGTACGTGATGGGGATTGCATCATCCCGGAACTGATAGTTCAAAATGTACGTGATGGGGATTGTATCATCCCCGGACTTCGGTCCCTGAATTGATCCGTAGACGAATGGTCTCCGAGAAAGAGTATTGATGAGGTATCGGTAGGATACTTGTGCTGCTGATGATGACGATGCTGCTGATCGTGTGATGACGATGCTGCTGATCGTGTGATGACGATACTGCTGATCGTGAGATGACGATGCTGCTGATCGTGTGATGACGATACTGCTGATCGTGTGATGACGATGCTGCTGATTGTGTGATGACGATGCTGCTGATCATATGATGACGATGCTGCTGATCATGTGATGACGATGCTGCTGATCGTGTGATGACGATGCTGCTGATCATATGGTGACGATGCTGCTGATCGTGATGTTGATGTTGACAGTGATATACTAGTAACTGTTTGAGTTACTGATGAGGACAGATTGAAGAAAGCTTCCGATGATTTATAGATGTATCATGTGTGGTGACTCCTTGCTCCTGCAGATGCTGTTATAATATCCTTCTCGTTAAGGGGGAGTGTTGAATATTGTAACTTCAAAGAATATTATATTTGTACTTTATTATTCCGGAGATGTTTCATTCCTCCGAGGCAATCCTATTATGTATCCGGATATGTTTATTCCTCCGATGATTAATATTAACTAGGGTTATTAGACCCACCATATGTGGGTCGGCCCTGTAGTTACATTTTAGGGGTTATTAGACTTCTCCAGGTGAGGTCGGCCCCAACAGGTCTTTTAGTCAGTTGAGATTCAAGTATAAATAGAGGAGGTGAACTCCTCATTAGATCATTCACTCACTTGTGGAAGAGTGCGCACTAGTTGAGGAGATCTGCTAAGGAGTCAAGGAGAAGGAGCACATCTTGTATTTTGGTTGATCATCTTATTGAGGAAAGCTTTACTGGGTTTTCTACCCCATGAGGGTTTCCCAGGATATATTGTGTGTTATCTTGTGATTGTGTTTCTATCAGAGATCTTGCTTGTCTATTTGGTTTAAACTTAACATCTAGTTATCATATAGTTTGCTTGAATTATACCACCGAATGATAGTATCTTCATGTTGATCTTGGCACTTGACTGTCACATGATCCATGGTGACTCTTATCATAAATTAATGTTGTAACTTAGACAGGTAATGACTTTGTTGCATGGCAAGTGCAACATCGAGTAAGTAATACCTTGTTTTTTTTTTTTTTTTTTTTTTCCTCTGTGATTAGGAGAACACTTTCCAGTTCTTTTTAACTGTGTCCATGCTAACTACCTAGGATGACCCACCCTTACGCTCTGCTCATTAATGAGAGAACGATTCAGTCTGCTGAAGATACCAATGTTTCCATACTTGCCAGTTGTCGTGCTTGTGCAACCCATGACACATGGAATGCAAACTCCTCGCCTTCACCAATATGCCGGTATAAGATACCCTCTGCGTGCATTAGTAGTCTAAAATCTCGGCCAAACCATCAATGAGTGTCAGTTAAACTCCAACACGGTAACTCTCATCTACGTAACAAGAATGAACTGTGGCAATGTGGCGAACCGTCGGCTTGTAGGAAGAGAATGGGTGTGAGTCGTGACAACGAATTACTAAACATAAACCTAATTTCCCTATATATATATATAGACGAGCAATGTGTGACGTGTTCAAGAAGACCATCCGAAATGGATTGTGTTGTTATATAAGGGTTGAACTCAAGTTAATTTATATCGTCTATATGTTTACATTAATGCTGTGTGGTTTATATAATGATTTAGTTCTCGTGAAATTAATATATTAAGAATGGATTTACATGAATTTATGATAGTTGTAGGTTAAATTATAAATATATAAATACACATGTTTACATTAGTGGATGTTGAAAAAGACAGAATATAAAATAAGTTATAATTACGTTTGACATACATATGGGAGCTACATGTAGTTAGTGTATAAAATATATGTGATATTCAATTATTTATATACTCAAAAGCTGTTTGCTTCACTTACAAAATAGTTTAAGTAGATATGGGTTGTTGATTTTGTATTGAAAGGATCTTGAAAGGTTATTACATGAACTTTAGGTATATGGAAACGTGACCTCTAATTAGAGTAATAAATATATACATCTATTTATACATTAAGTATATATTGTTGGGAAGGTTGAAAGGTGTGGTAATTAATATATATATATATATATAATAATAAAAAAATTCCTCGATGTGTGATAGTAGCAAAATCTACATTTTACTTAGCACTGTCATCATCTTAATTAATGCGAGAAATTTGTCTAAAATATTACTAAGTGTAGACTATCAAGGATATTTCAAGAGGATGAGAAAGGATAGTATGTTTAAGAAGTGATGAGGTATTTAAGAAATCCTAGGGATCTCATACCAATAAATTGTTATTGTCATGCTTATGTGGGGGTAATGGTATTAATCTTAAAGCAAAATGAACATTATAATGTGCCCATATGAAGTTGCAATGACATGAACAACAACATACAACCTTATTGTGTGCTAGAAATGGTAACCCGAAACCTTAAAATAGAAGGGATATATGGGGAAAGGAACCATAGAGAAAATAGGTGAAAATCGGGTTTCAAACGGAATATGGATATGATTAGCACAATAAGATGAACACAATGAGGCTGACTATGTTACATGGTGATTCCCAAAAGGAAAGACGAATAGTCCTCAAGGCATGACTGAATGAAACTATGATGGCACACATGACGTAAATTGGAAAGAGTGTCGAAGAGTCATATGATAACAAGAATGATGAACTGAGGCAAGGACACAATGATCTCCTTCACCTCAACATGATGGTACTAACGAAATTACTAGGAAATAAAATTTAATATGTTCATCTAAGTCGTAACGTCCAAACACTTTGGAATCATATCAAGTTGAGAATCAACCTTGCTAAAAATTATGGGCTACAAATAGTTTTATGGGAATGATTGAGTGATTTATGCAATAATTTTGACCATGTGACAATCACCCTTGATTCGGTAAATCGTGATTATAACTTACCATTATGTATTTGTAATGCCCCTAAAATGATTGTGGACTTTAAGGGCACCTGTCGAGTGACCCAGCGGAACAGACTTCAATAAAGTGGCCCTTCAAGTTAGGATGTGTCTTAATAAGGGAGAATCACCTGATGATGTTCATGACTATAGTTGATAAATGAATTAAAGAATTAAATTATATGTGTGGAGTGGTATAATTGATTGGTTAGTTCTTGCTTAATGACTAGCCTGGATTGATCAAGTCAAAGTGCAGTAGGACAGTTACAGTCCTAGCTCTGCAACTTGGGAGGACGCAACTGAGACGTGTCATAGCTTTCCATTTTTATTCTGAACTTCGGGACGAAGTTCTAAATAAGTAGGGGTGTATGTAGTGCCCCTAGACTACTATAGACATTGAGGGCACCTGCTGAGTCACCTGACTGTTTGAAACATTAATAAAATAACCCTATGATTTTATTTTGAGTATATTTATGATTACGATTGATTGATATATGTGCATTTGGGTAGTTATTGTGAATGGACAATTTCATGTTGTTTAACGATTAACTTTGATATGAAAACTGTACATATGAATGATGCTTAACGACTAGCTGTGCAATTGATTATGTGATTAGACGAATGAGTAATGATTAAGTAAATTATAGATGCTTAATGAAGCAACAGATTTATAAACCAAATTGTGAATATTGAGGACAGTGCTACTAATTTACGTTTGTGAGAAATGTGTGTAGCGACAGGTGAAACGGTTCACCAACAGACACACAAAGGAATATGAAGGGTCGTAGAGTACGAGTAAATCACACGCAGGGAGAGCGACGACGATGTCGACTTCCGACGGAATACCACGCTTGAGCAGATAAGCACTGATCCGCTTGCTCAAGAGGAAAGCGTGAGGGCGTACGAGGTGGGCCACGACGGAGCTGGTCACGTACGAGTTGGGGGGCGCGCAGTGAGAACGGACTCACTCCTCAACGCCATTAGTCCCTAATAGCGTGTAGACGGAGGATGGAAGGTAACGGATCCTGAAATCCCTACATGAAGTTCCCGCAAGTCAAAACGGAAGGATGACGGTAGAAGGGCCCGACGGTGCGGTACCCTGCCATGAACGGAAATAGTGAATGCAAGGACCCAACGATGTGGTGCCTTGATGAGGAATGGAAACTATGGATGACTGGACTCGACGGAGTGGTGCCATGTCAGAGAAATTAAATTAAGGAACAAGGAGGCCCAACGGCGCGACACCGGGTCCCTAGTAAAAGTTGATTGCTAAACTTAACTGCATTGAAACGTATAATTTTGCACCTAGAACTTTACTTAGAAATGCATTTGAGTACTTTAGGCATTTGCATGAAAATTAATACTTTGGCATTTAAATAATATTAAGTGTTATTTAGGCATTGCACATGAAAGGATATTCTTGATTACTTAAAAATATTATAAATATTTATTTAGGAGCAAAATGGAATCCTAGGCATGGACACCTAGTCAACTCCACCTACACCACAAATCTAGGAGTTAAGTGAAATATCTAGGGGACAAACATGAGCAAACTTAGGGATGTTGGTGCATCTCCTAGAGAAACTGACACTTGGATGGGTGAGTTGTTTTTCATTAAAAAATTAATTAAATAATTATTTATGCATGAAGCGACATGTGTCGCAGGGGATTTTCCTTTAAAAGGGAGACTTTGGGGATGGGTAAAGGACCCAGACCCTGGATGACTATCGTAATATTGAGTTACCTCATGACTTGCTACTATTAAGGGTTTGGCTGGAAATCTTGGTGGGGGGGGAATCCCAAACTGGGTTTCATGAATATTTTTTTTTTGTGTGTGAGCTCTACGACCCAAAGCTCGGGGGAGGCCATGCGACTGAAAGCATGAGCCTATGGTTGGGTGGCGAAGCTAACGGTTGCTTCGCCAATGGTTAAACGAGCTTTGTTGGAGGGATCCTACGGAAGACGAAGGCGACAATGGACCCGCCGGATCGGGTTGACAGGTTAAAGTTTTGCTTATTTTTGTTAAGTTATTCACGCTTTTTATTTTATTTTTCCAATAACTGTGATGGCTAAATTGTTTGTATGAAGTTGTTAAAGTTTCAGGTTCAGTTCAAGGGGACCCTAAAGGAGGGGTCCTACACTTAAATTAAAACACTAAATCAGTTAATATCCCACCACTAGGTTAATGTATTTATGGAATACATTAATGATGACAGAAATATAAAATATTAAAAATTAGTTGAGAGGTGTCAGCTTCATGGAGTGCAATCTCTTTATAAGAATAGGAATAGGTAGGCAAGATCCAGTGTTGTTGTGAAAAATAGCTGCTGAGCATATTAGCAGGCTTAGTATATCAGTATATTGGTGAAGGGGAATCGTGACTGCTGGAGTGTAGATTCAATCGTTTCGTTTGCATTTTTGATAAGGATGAAACGTTTTTCCTTCCTACTGGCCGTGATTTTCACAGGCTCTTTTATGTTTCTCTGCGTAAGTTCAATAGGAGATTCCAGTCTCATATATAATGTTCAGCAGTATGGTGCAAAAGCTGATGGCATCACAGACAACAGCAAGGTGAGATAGAGATAAACTTGAATAATTAATAAATTTGTAGAGACATAGATTATCACAAATAAATTTGTCTGTTTTTGGTTATATGTAGGCTTTTATTGCTGCCTGGAATGCAGCCTGTTCTTCTAATCGATCATCTACTGTGTATATACCAAAAGGAAAATTCCTGGTTGGTCCAGTTTCCTTTGCAGGACCATGCAAGAATGCTAATATTATGGTGCAGGTAAGGTGCTAATATTCATTCCGTGGTAGTGGTAGTGATTTATTTATTTCCTTCTTTGCAGCAATAAGATTCATGCAACATGTCTGTCTTACTGCAGGTAACTGGGGATCTCATTGCACCAACCCACAATAGTTTATGGAACGGAGGAAATAATTTGTACTGGTTGCAATTCTATAATGTGAATGGTCTAACGGTGAATGGCGGGGGGAGTTTGGATGGCCAGGGAGCCTCCTGGTGGAACAACGTTTGTCAAAAAAATCAGCAAGTAAGAATAAACTAGTTATCAGTTGTACTATGTAATTATCTTTTAGTGATTTGGATAGCATATACTTACACTGACTCGAATAAATTGTCTGCTTTGCTGTGCAGTGCAAACCCGGGCCTACGGTATTGTCTCTAGCCATTTATTTTCACATATGAATTGGAGTGTTTCATAGTTGCAGGGAGTTGATAATTTGACATTGTGATGGGCAGTCTTTACAATTGATGGGCGCTACGAATAGCGTGGTGAGAGACATTACTTCCATCAACAGCAAGCAGTTCCATGTATCCATTGGTGCGTCTAACAACGTCCTGGCAGAGGGATTGACAATCCGTGCTCCAGCTGACAGCCCCAACACCGATGGAATTCACATATCTTCTTCCAATGTCCATCTTCGAAATATCAACATAGGAACAGGTGGATCATATTTCCCCTCAACATTTTACAAATATTGTTGGAGTGACTAATTTATTAAAGATAAATCTTTAACTTTGCGTGCGTGTACTACTGCAGGAGATGATTGTATTGGTATTTTGGAAGGAACTTCCAACCTTGCCATTGAACAAGTTACTTGCGGACCAGGCCATGGAATCAGGTGAAATAGTTTGATAATTAATTTCAATTGGACTGGGAATATGAGCATTCAATGCACTGCGCTGACAACCGATTTGGGTTATTATTATGCAGTGTGGGGAGCCTTGGGAAATATCCTGATCGTAATGGAGTCACCAACGTCACTGTAAATGGAGTTTCTTTCAACGGCACTGACAATGGAGTTAGAATCAAAACATGGCAAGGAGGAAAGGGCTTCGCCAAGGGCTTAACATTTGAGAACCTACGGATGAACAACGTGGGGAATCCAATCCTCATTGACCAATACTATTGCCCACATTGTACTGCCCAGGTGCTCATCATTTTACACCTATCTGAACAGCTTCAACACCTATACTCTTTTTCGACATAGGACAGTTTCGAAGCTTGTTTTTAAGTTCTGTGACATATGGCCACTGAAGTTTGACTATTATAACTTACTTTGACTTTGTTGTTAATATTGGCTTGGCCCGTGCAGGAGTCTAATATGAATGTGCAGATCAGTAACGTGGTATACAAAAACATAGTTGGAACCTCAGCAACAAAGGAAGTTATTAATTTGGCTTGCAGTAAAAGCTTCCCCTGCCAAGATATCCAATTGCAAAATGTCAGTCTGAGTTATGGAAATAATGAAGCTCAATCTCTCTGTAAAAATGCCAAAGGACTTGGAATTAGTTCTGTCAAACCCCCTTTGGTTTGTTAATGCTGGATATTAGTTATTAGTTATGCCAAACCTTTTTCTTAAAGTTCCATTGGCTTTTAAAAGGTTTGATGCTTCCTCTACCAACTTCAATATGTTGGATTTTGCATTATTGTAATATGAATTTGACTTATGAAAAAGTGAAACTCTACCAACTTTAATAGGTTGGATTTTGCAGTATTATAATATGAATTTGAGTTATGAAAAAAATGAAATTCAATCTTAAGCAGCTTTTGAGTTTGTTAAAGGTGAATGTTTTTCCTAAATGCTAACTTATTATCAAATGTTAAATAGAATAGAAATATAATAAGAACTCTGCTAAAAAAACATTATATTGCAAGTAGAGTCCATTTTAAAAGTTAAAAGTCTAATATAGAGATTAAGAAATGTTTAAGAATCCTAAAGTTTGATAACTATATTTAGTAAAACCATGTTTGTATATGTATAAATGCTTTTTTATTGATGTTTAATAAGCTATAAACCCTTCACATTCACTTGGAATAAATAAGATATTTTTAACATTGTCATTTTAATGTTTTTAAAGTATATCACAATCAAAATAAACAACACATATTTTTGTATTAGAATATAGAATTTTAAGAATAAATAATGGTTTTGTATAATTGGTTATTTGGAATAGTACATTTTTAATAAAAAAATATCAATTTTTTCTTTTTATAGATGCCATATCTAACCTTGTCACTTTAAGATTGGTCATATTAATAATATAATGTCTATTATTGAGATATATAATTTTAAACATAACAAACAATTTTATAAAAATTGTCATTTGAACTTATACCATTTTAATAAGAAATATTAAAATAAATATTTGTAAGAAACAAATCAATGGACACAGACATAATCTCAAAGAAATGCAAATGCACAACAAATTCAATGACTTTTCCACTGTGTTTTTTTGTGCCTTTGGAATCTGTATCCAAGTGGCCTTTGTTTTGTGACATGAATTTCCAATGGAAAGATGATCCCATTTCCCTTCCTTGCACTCTAAGGGTAGTAACAAAAGACCATATCGCAGCAGCAATCACAGGTCTCGTAATAGCAAAAGAAACAAAATGAGGTGAATACACTGCAATATTTAATCCATTTTCCACATCACACATCAAATCTACATAACCAGAATCATCATACAAAAATGAATTAATTAAAGGGAAATCTGATCTTGGTGCCTATGAATATGTTCGTAGTAGGAAATTTCTCCTCCTTGTGCCTCTGAATATGTCCGTAGTAGGAAATTTCTCCTTCTGGAGCATACAAACAATCTTTCTCCTCCTTTTGAATATGTTCGAAGGGGTTGGAGCTTACATCTTCACCCTAAATTATAATCAATGAAGACTAGACCGCAATGCAATAAGCAAAACAATAATTCATAATCACTAAACATAATGATTGGAAAAAAATAGCATTCTGTAGCGTAAATCTCAATGACTGAAATAAATGTAGAGTAGTCTACATGTAGTCAAATAATTCGAAAGAAATATGATAACAAATACAATTTAATGTAGTTGACTGATCTAAAGGAACGTCAAGGTGACTGGGTTAGGCATGCTAACCTGAATTTGTACAAGTAGAAATATGAAATGCTTCGAGAATGGATGAAGTTAGGGTCGAGACTGATAATATTTATAGCAACAGCAATGGGCAGGGTAGGGAAATTTCCTGGGTCTGTGTAGATTCGTGTGGATGGATAGAACTGCAACTTTTCTATTTCAGTTATCCAATTATGGAAGGTATTTACAAATGTAATTGGAAGGGAATCAACAAAAAGATGGAAGACCAAAGGAAATCAACGAAAAGATGGAAACCGTGTCCACCTTTTCTCTTTAGCTTCTAAAAAGTTTCCGTGCATGAGTGTTAGGAAACTATTTTTTTGTCAAATTATTTAACCTTCATTTCCATGGTATGGGTCCAATCAAGTTTGGAAAAAATCCTCTACAAATTAAAATAAATAAATAAAAACTGAAACTTTAGTTGCATTTTAGACATTTTGAAAAATTAAATGTACTGGCAAGAAAATAATGAAAAAAAATGAAAACAATAGTATATGTCTACATCAAGGACTAATAAGGAAGAAGAAAAGATGATTAAACAAATTAGTTAGATAAAAAGATGTTTTTATTAAAGTGATGTGACAGCGATAACCTACAATTACGGATTCAAAAGGTGAAAATAAATGAAATGAAATGAAATAAATGCCCAGGAGAATAGAATGATACAAAAAGGGGGATGAAGGTGAAAGAAGAGGATCCTAGCAATGGTATTGATTATTACACCAACTAATTTGTAGTAATTATAAATGTCTATTGTAGTCATGCATTTTACTAATCATCTTGATCCATTTCACAAGTTACCATTAATTTTTAACATTTGGCAAGAACCGTGAGATAGTTCAAATATTGGGCTGAACTTTTCGTTGATGAATACAAATGCACATTTTATATACTAGTTTCGTTTCACAAGTTACCATTAATTTTTAACATTTGGCAAGAACCTCAAATATTGGGTGGAACTTTATGTTGATGAATACAAATGCACATTTTATATACTAGTTTCTAGATACGTTGAAGACATTGCAAAAAAGTAGACTTTCATTTTTGTGTTTGAAAAGTAGTTAAGTTATGAAATTATGAAAAAATAGTCTTATATTATTAAGGGTACGACAACTTACAAATAAATGTTACCCATCCTCAATTCAGCGTGAACATGAGATATGGAAATAATGAAGTTCAATATTCATGAAAAAACGTAAAATAGTTCAAAGTAATTCTATCAAGTTCCATTTACTTTGTTAAAGAGTGAATGCTTTCTCTAAATGGAAACTCTAATGTGTTGGATTTTGCATTATCTATCTTGTAGTCTCAAATTAGTTTAAGATTCTTATGGTTTATGCTACTCTTCCTTTAAAAATATCCTCAATGGTTTAGGCTACTCTTCCTTTAAAAATCTCCTCATTGATTTAGGCTACTCCTTCGGTTGATTGGTTTAAGCTACTTTCATCACTAGTCACTAACAATATTTTGGAAATCAAACTTTCCAACATGGTTGTTATAGGTCAAATCTGCACTTCTCCGTCCGTGATCACATTGCTTTGTCGATAGCACAAAAGGACACCATGGATTGAAGAGCTAGGTTGACCTAGATGACTTACTGCTGGAACTACATTCTTCAGTTGAAAATCTTACTTTGTCTACTGATTTCATGACATGTGTGCTACTCTTTGCATAGTAAACCAACGTTCTTCACCAATATGTGCGCTGCTTTGCTCAAGGACAACCATCACACACCTTAAAAAATGTTGCAAACGCTTGTTGTAAAGCACAAAAGTTGCATACTCTGCACTACTCTCGTTGTATGAAACCTATGAACATCTTAAGATGAAAGCAAAAATATATTAAGATTACGAATTGGGATTAGTTGAAGTTGGTTCTGCAACTTCCCCAACCTCCCAATTCAACCACCTCTCGATTACAACTGCCTACCTTGTCCCATAAATACAAGGAGGATCCATGAGAGAGGGACCTAGAAGGAATGCTTTAACTGCTGTTACGCTGGAGGAATTCCCAAGTCATTGTGAAGAGCAGGAGCCCAGGACTCGGTTGCAGAACCATCTTGACCGATCAGGTATATTTGTACTCATTCATGTTTCTTTGACAATAAAAAGGTGGAAATACCCTTCCCGTCCCAAATCAAATGTCTATTGGATTGTATTATCATTTGGTTTAATATCTGATTGTAGTTGATGTTTAATTGTTTTCAATTTCATCATATTTATTGCAGTCAAGATACGCCGAGGAAGGTTTCCTTTGTGTTGCAGGTCCATCATAGCGGAAGACCAAGCGAAAGCTAGGACCAGCCGTTGATAAAAGGTACATCTTTCGATATCTTGATCTCTTTCCATTTGTAGTAACTAAATGCAATGCAATGACTGTATTTACCCGTCACGCCACCCAAGTTGGTAGTGTCTTCTCCTCACTATAAGGTATTTTTCCTGCACAACAGATTGGCGACTCCACTGGGGAGTAACTGGTTGTTTTTCTGCTCTAGGAGACCTTGCTAGGTTTTTCTTCAGTCTATTTGTTATGTGAGAGGTCTTCTAGGTCATTGTTTCCCGTTCTTATTGTCTAGACTCATCTCAGTCCACTACTGCAAATCTTTTTTGTTTGCTTCTGAGCCTTGTGTGCTGGTTTACCCTACTTATAGTAGCGCATTTTACTTGGTGAACACTGCTTTGTACACTACACAACAACGCATCTTTCCTAGTGTGCGTTGGTTTATGTACTACACAGTAGTGCATTTTCCTGTAACTTTCAGTTCTCCATTAGGGTTTGATTTCCAGTGGTTTGGTTTCACTTCTAGCCTTTTGCTTTGCTTCCCTGACTGGCCCCTGAGACTTGTATGTCTCTTTTGAGTCTTGTTTGCCTCTCTGAAGTCCTTTAGTTTTCCTTGGCTTGTTTGAGTACTTGTTTAAGGTGTCTTTACTGTTTTTAACCCTTTTGAAATTTCTCCTCCTGGTGCCTCTGAATATGTTCGTAGTAGGAAATTTCTCCTTCAGGTGCATACAAACAATCTTTCTCCTCCTCGTGCCTCTGAATATGTTCATAATAGGAATTTTCCTAAGGGGTTGGAGCATACATCTTCACCCTAAATTATAATCAATGAAGACTAGACCCCAATGCAATAAGCAAAACAATTATTTAGAATCACTAAATATAATGATTGGATAAAAATAGCATTCTACACCGTAAATCTCAATGGCTGAAATAATGTAGAGTAGTCTACATGTAGTCAAATAATTCGAAAGAAATATGATAACACATACAATTTAATGTAGTTGACTGATCTCAAGGAATGTCAAGGTGACTGGGTTAGGCATACTAACCTGAATTTGTACAAGTAGAAATATGAAATGCTTTGAGAATGGATGAAGTTAGGGTCGAGACTTATAAATATTAGAGCAACAACAATGGGCACGGTAGGGAAGCTTCGTGGTTCTCTGTAGATTCCTGTGGATGGACAGACCTACAAATTTTCTGTTTCAGTTATCCAATTACGGAAAGGTATATACAAATGTAATTGGAAGGGAATTAACAAAAAGATGGGAGACAGAAGAAAATCAACAAAAAGATGGAAACCTTGTCCATCTTTTCTCTTTAGCTTCTAGAAAGTTTATGTGCATGAGTGTTAGGAACTATTTTTTATTTTTCTATCAATTTATTTAATCTTCATTTCCATGGTATGGGACCAATCAAGTTTGAAAAAAAAATCCTCTACAAATTAAAATAAATAAATAAAAACCAAAACTTTAGTTGCATTTTAGACATTTTGAAAAATTAAATGTACTAGCATGAAAATAATGAAAAAAAACAAAAACAATAGTCTATGCCTGCAACAAAGACTAATAAGGAAGAAGAAAAACTAATTAAACAAATTAGTTAGATAAAAGGATGTTTTTATTAAAGTGATATGACCACGATAACCTACAATTACTGGTTCAAAAGGTGAAAATAAATGAAATAAATGCCAAGGAGAATAGAATGATACAAAAAGGGGATGAAGGTGAAAGAAGAGAATCCTAGCAAGGGTATTGATTATTACACCAACTAATTTGTGGTAATTATAAATGTGTAGTGTAGTCATGCATTTTACTAATCATCTTGATCCATTTCACAAGTTACCATTAATTTTTAACATTTGAAAAGAACCATGAGATAGTGGGTGGAACTTTACGTTGATGAATACAAATGCACATTTTATATACTAGTTTCGAGATACGATGAAGACATTGCCAAAAAATAGACTTTCATTTTTTGTGTTTGAAAAGTAGTTAAAATATGAAATTATGAAAAAATAGTCTTATATTATTAAGGGTAGGACAACTTAAAAATAAATGTTGCTCATTCTCAATTCAGTGTGAACATGAGATGTGTAAATAATGAAGTTCAACATTCATGAAAAAACGCAAAAGAGTTCAAAGTAATTCCATCAAGTTCCATTTACTTTGTTAATGGGTGAATGCTTCCTCTAAATGCCATGCCAATTCTAATGTCTTGGATTTTGCATTATATATCTTGTAGTCTCAAATTAGTTTAAGATTCTTATGGTTTATGCTACTCTTCCTTTAAAAATCTCCTAATTGGTTTAGGATACTCTTCCTTTAAAAATATCCTGATTGGTTTAGGATACTCCTTCCGTTGATTGTTTTAAGCTACTTTCATCACTGGTCACTAACAATATTTTGGAAATCAAACTTTCCAACATGGTGGTACTCCTTGTTTCCTTTAATTGCTCAATTATAAATAAAATAAAAAGTACTTGTAGGATCAAGGAAATCCAACACAACGTATGGAATTTAAATGACATGATCTAATCGATCAGTAATAATGGGGTGAGTGCACAAAGTTGATGGACCTTTTAGATGCAATGGTAGATTCAAGAAACTCATTCAAGTTCTATAAAAGAGAATTGATCCCAAGCAATCTCGATCCTGCCAAAATTAATCCCAAGCCTACCATGGTGAAGGCCAAATAGGATAGTTAAACAAAACGCGTATGCGTTATGGAGTTCTAAAATGCTTACGCATTTTGTAAAACATGTTTTATGCCCCAAAATGGGTTGTGCCCATCCTTTTCTCCACAATAGCGACATACAACGATTTTGGGAAACCAAAGAGCGTAATGGTGAACGCAATTTGTGTGAGAAGGGCCTCCATCTTCCACCTTGGGCATCGTTCTCCTCCATCTAAGCTATATACATCAAAATCCATCCTTCTAAATAATCTATTTTCACTAATTTGTATGTTGTAAAATAAATTTAATCCATAATTTTATTAATTTGTATGCCCTAAAAAAATTTGAACCATAATTCTAGTTATATGTATGCCCAAAAGAAATTAAAACCCCAATTTAATCATAAAAAATAAATCAATTTCACTAGATGCATATATATCCATGAGCATCCTTATTAATCCAAACCACTATTCACAAATATGCAAAGTTTCTTGTGTATATAGAAAGGTTGCGTACAACATTTAAGTATTATAGAGTATGGAGATTTTTTGGATTTGCACAATTTAAATCCAAGTGTCATGAGGGATGTTGTAGGCCCAAACTTCACAGCAACAAAGAATCACCACGATAGCTAATGCGTTGGAAAGAAACTGATTATTTTCTTGACACTATGATTTCGGTTTGAATGGAATTTGAAATCAATAATTCAAAGTTAGGGTGAAACTTGACATAGTTGAATAAAAGTATTTTTTTACAATTTAGAGGTATGATGGACTACAATTTTTTTGTTGTTGTTGTAAATAGTGAAACTTTTGCTAACACAATGACAATCTAATAGTTAACTACTTTAAGGAAAAAATTAATTGGCATAAAAAATTACCAACTAAACCATGTAAACTAATGCGTTTTTGGAAGTAGAATATATGGCAATTAAAATTATATTTTTTAATTATAGTTTGACAAGTACATGCTTATATGCTACTTCTTATATGTACATGACTATACAAATTTTTTTAGGTTAGTCTCATTACCCATCACAATAAGTTTGTGTCGAGACATATTACTGATAACTATATAAGAGTTTGCAAATGGAACATTACAACATGGTAGTAGATCTTAAAGAGCTACTTTGTACACATAATAATTTACTTATAATGGAAAGAAATGTTAAATTATTTATTGTGCCTAAGATGCAAGGAAAGAGTGATCATACCCCTAAAGGAATAAACCTTCATGATGGAGGGAAAGTTTGCACCAAGGGAGAATAAATCACTTTTGACCATTTCATTAAAGTTGTTTATAATCTAGAGCTTGGACTTCAAAAGTGTGTACCTTTTTTACATATGTGTGAGTATCAGTGTTTCAAAAATACAAATTTGAATGAAAAAGTGCGAATACTAGTGTTACAAAAGTATGAATAATTATTTATGATAGTGTCGATTTGAATTTAGAAACTGTGAAATTTTATTGTAAAGTTGTGAGTTTTGATTCCACAAATATCAATATCCAATTTATTGAAATGCGTATTTATATTTTGATGTTGTGAGTTTCATATCTAGATGTGGATATATGTAATTCCAATAGTATTGCAAAATATTTTATTTATGTTTGTAAATGCATAGATCACTATAAAACACATTTCTAAGTATATCAATACTAATGAAAATGAAAAAAGAATCATATATCTCGATTGCAATAATGAATTGTACATTTTCATAAATATTTAAAGTGGTATACAAGAAGGATGGATGCCATCGCTACCAATCTGATCACATGATATCTATACATGTACAAGATGAGGACTATGATTTTATTCACCCTACCAACCATGTCACCTTATCTGGAAACATTACAACTAGATTACTATGGAAATGATAACAATCCTCACATTTTGGTGTAGGAGAGAAGATATAAATTAAAATTTAAGAGTTTAACTGAAGTGATAGATAAAAAATCTCAACTACTAATTTATAAGTTCTCCCATGATACAACACATTTCCTACAACAAAATAGGCCATTAGCACAAGAAATTGCACTGAAATTTAGTGAATTTGTTTCCATGAGTTGAACTCAATGGCAGGTGTTAAATCCGACTCCACGCTACATGTTTGAATTGATTTCCTTTTTGTGCTAGGAATAGCACTAGGAATATCACTGTCTTTTTCTCCCTATTTAGTGTTGGGAATAGTGTCGGGAGTAGTGTTGACAATGGAAATTGTGCCAAGTTTTATGACTATATCAATGCCCAGAATGACATCGAGAATTGCGATGCGATTAGAGCCCAAATTGAGTCTAGTTTTAGTTTCCAATTTGCCTTCTAGTATTGCTTCTTATTTGGCATCTAATTTGTATTCTAGTGTTGCTTCCATTTTAACTTCCTGGTTATCGTCGAGTGTTGCTTCTCTTTTAACGTTGAGTGTTACTTCCTTTCATTGTTGGGTTTTTCTTCCTTCTAAATGCCAAATTTTTCTTCCATCATTGCTTCTAATATTGCTTCCATTATTGATTCCTTTTTTGCTTCCATTATTGCTTCCATTATTGCTTCCAAAATTGCTTCCAAAATCGCTTCCAAAATTGCTTCCTAAGTGACATGGGTTTTGCTCCTTAATTGACATCGGATTTTGCTTCTAGAATTGATTCCTTTTTAGCTCCAAGGTTTGCTTCCTTTTAGTGCCAAGGTTTGTTTCCTATTTAACGCCTAGTTTTTCCTCTTTTTTATCTCTAGGATTTGCTTCATTTTAGTGCGAAAGTTTTCTTCCTATTTAGCACCTGGTTTTGCTTCTTTTTTTGCTCCAAGATTTGCTTCCTTTTAGTGTTGGGGTTTGCTTCCTAATTAGCGTCTAGTTTTACTTCTTGTTAAGAAACCAATTTAGCTTCTTATTTAGACACATAAATAACACCAAGTATGGATTCCATTTTCATGTCGAGTTCTGCTTCCATTTTAGAGCCACATTTTTCTTCCCTTGAACACCTCATGTTGCTTCCTTTATAGCTTCCACTTTATTAATTTAAATTTTTTAATTTCAATAAAAATAGTTAAATATATCATGGCTCTTTAATAACATATGTGATTATAGAGAAACAAATCTTGCATTGCAAATATTTTATAGCATAACATTTAGGAATTTTTAGGGAAATAGACAACATCCATACAAACTAACAAAACCATTATACTTATTAAATCTCCATAAAAAAAACATCTACAACTTTTAGTATATATAAATTAACAAGATAACTCTTATAACATCATCATCATCTATAATTAAAACAAGTGAGTCAAATCTACAAATATTAGATAAATATCATGTCAAATAACATATATCTAAAAAAACCAGATATCTCATTTCAAATTTATATCATAACATTTATGAAGATTTAAAACAAACAGATATCACATTTCAAATTTATATCATAACATTTATGAAGAAATTTAATTGAAATTGACAACATCCATCCAAAGTAGAAAAGCCATCATGCATAGTAAGTATCCATCCAAAAAGCATTGACCACTTCCAATATATATAAATTAACAAGATAATACTGATAAGATCATCATCATATATAACTAAAACAAGTGAATGTCAAATATGCCAGTAGATCAATAACATGTCAAAATGATACAAGTCAGTATGATACATGTCAAAATGATACATGTCAATATGACATAAGTCAAAGTGATACATATAAAAGACAAAAATGGTATAGGTATCATAATGATATTTGAACATTAATCCATGTTAGAGTCAATATGATCAATGTCACTGGATACCACTAGCAACTGCCTCATCATCATCATCATCGTTGTCATCATCATCATCATTTTCATCATCATGATCATCATAATTCTCATCCTCCTGGGTATGAGCTCCATCTCCATCCGCTTCATCATCAACTCCCATATCTGAACCAAACTCAACATAATTTGGATCATGATCAATATCAATCGGATCTTCTGGCAGACTCATGTTCTAAAAAAAAAATTTCAAAATGAAAAGTTAGTATTTATTTCATGCAATAATTCATATTTATGTTATATTGATAATATTACAACATACGAAACCGAACCATAATCATATTACATCATATCAAAGTGGACATACCATAATAAAATATGAGATAAGTTACAGCTAAGATGTCATTCCAATTATGTAAAACATGCAACAATTTTAATAAATGTTAGTAAAGATCATAAAAAAATTGTTATACAAGTTAACTATCATCTGGAAAGTGTATACATAACCTTAAGTCTCAACCCTCTCGTGTCAATATATAAAACTATTTTTATTGTCAAATATACAAATCTACAATAAAATAGAATTGTACATGCCATAATTCAATTGACTAGATGCCATAATTGACTTGTGTCTTCCAACTATAAACACACAATTGCTAGACTCCCTTACCAAGTGATACTAGTACATTAAAATCTGATATACTTGGGACCATTTTGAGGCATTGGGTCTATATAAGTTTTAACAATTCTAATTTTCCACAAATAATGTTTTAGGTTTTAACAGTTCTTATGTTCTTTGGATGTTATTTATATTTTATCTCAGTTAACCCTAGAACATGGCGAGATTGAGGTCAATTCCATTGATGGAGGTGGTTAGAATGGTTATGAATATGATCCCTTCCACACTTTTCTCTTAATGGTGGAGGATCTTGGTGGCTTCTTCGAGAAACACCCTAACGCACGTTACTATTTTGGGAATTTTTTTGGTCCTCCAATTTGAAGGTTGACTCATTCATTTATGGGAGTGATCATATTATCATGGTACCAAGGACTCCTTGCCATCATGGTTCAATTTCCTCGAAACAACCGTCTTATACCATATCCAGAAGTAGGGTTTTGCTCAGTGAGTGCCAATGTCAATTTTGCACAAGGGGGTAGATTTTTAACTGAAATATCCCAGGTGACTATGAGTACTAATACCACATCCACAATAGAAAAACATAATTGTGGGATATGAGGGAACCCAACTATGCTGCCCAGTTTATAGTTTGTGCCCCTGGAGAAAATTCACAAGTTGTCCCTGAATGGTCCTAGGGGGCTTCTTGCAACTAGCCATAAAACAAAAACCATAACTTAGATCTTGAAACCATTGATTCTGGCGGATTCAAGATGTTGGATTTCACCCAAGGGAACCCCTATACCATGTTTCAATTACCAGGAAATAGTAGTATTATACCATCCCCAAAAATAGTTTTTTCTTAGTAAGGGCCAATGCCAATTTTGCACAAGCGGGTGAATTTTGAATTGAATTCTCTCGGGCAACCATGGATAGCGTGAACTCATCCAAAATGACCAAAAAACTCCGTGGGAGTTGAAAGAACCCAATTATGTTTCCCGGTTTGGATTTCATACCCTCGGAGCAAATTCACAAGTTGTCCCTGAATGACCTTAGGGGGCTATTTCCATCTAGCCATAGAAAAAAAAACCGTAACTTGGATAATGAAACCATCGATTCCGACGTATTTAGGAAGTTGGGTTTCATCCAGAGGAATCCTATTCCATGTTTCAATTGCTCGGAACCATGACCATGCCCACAATGGCCAAAAACATATCTGGGAGCTAAAGGGACCTAGTTATGCTACCCGATTCAGATTTCGTGCCCCTCGAGCAAATTCACAAGGTTTTCCTGAATGGCCCCAAGGGGCTACTTGAATATGGCCATAGAAAAAAAAATGTAACTCGAATCGTGAAATCCTCAATTTTGATGGATTTAGGATGCCGGGTTTCACCAAAGGGAACCCCTCTACCATGTTTCAATTTCCTGGAAATGATCATACTATACCATCTCCGAAATGACGGTTTTTCTTAGTAAGGGCCAATGTCAATTTTGCATAAGGGGGTCAATTTTGAATTGAAATATCCAAAATGGCCAAAAACATCCATGGAAACTGATAGAACCCATTTATATTTTCCTAGTTTAGATTTCATGTCCCTAGAGAAAATTCACAAGATGTCCCCCCTCACCTACTGGTGTATATAAGGGAGGAGAGCGATCTTGTGTTTATTATCATCATTTTACTCTTCTTTGTACTTGTCTCAGAGATGATAGGGTTCATGAGAAAAAAAATATTAATAATTATGTAAACAACAACAAGGTTATGGAATACATTAAAACATAAATATTAAATATTAAAAATTAGTTAACCGGAGCACTACCACATCAATGTTATGGAATACATTAATGACATAAATATAACATATTAAAAATTAGTTAATAGCGAAATATTAATATAAAATATTAAGAATTAGTTAATAGCGAAAAATTATTTGTCTTAATAATTTACCAACTTAATCCATCATTCAAATTTTTTCGGGGAACATTTTGAGTTTAGTCTCATTACTCATCACGATATTTTGATTTTTGTTTCATATCAATAACTTTACAAGAATTTCAAATCAAGCATTCCATTCCAACATGGTACCAAACTTTGAATTGTTATTACTATATAAACATGATAAAAAATTTGTAGGAAAAAGAAAAGTTAAAGTCTTTATTATTCCAAGATGTGTGCATAGATGTGGGTAGAGGGAGAAAAATCCCCTTTTTATGATGCAAAAAATTTGAAAAAACTTTTGAACCTAGGGATACTTGATCCCTCTTGACCATTTCATTATATATATATATATATATATATATATATATATATATATATATATATATATATATATATATAAGTGGGTTCATAATTACACCTATAAGGAGAAAATGACAGGTAGTATGTTTTCTAACTCGTAAAGCTGATTGGTTAGTACTTTTTATTTATTTATAACAAGAATTATTTAAGTTTGTATTAAAATATGTTGTAACTGAGATGAACAATGTGTAAATAGAAAATGAAAGCATACAGAGTTCCAAAAAAGATATGCACCATGATAACATGGAATTGCAACCTATAATATTTTGTTGTACTCCTTACAAAACTTGATATATGACTACTAGTTGTGTAAATTAAAAAAAAACACTTAGGACCAAAACATATTTGGAATATATTGACAATTACATGATTATAAGCATGCATACTTTTTCATTTCATCATCCTGGGCATGATTGGAAGGGTGTGATTATTGCATGTCTACCTCCATGCCCTCTTGCAATTGATAAATTGTTTCTCCTTCTTTGAGTTCAATAAGAAGAGAACTGTTAGTTTTTCAGAATTTACTTCAATCTGATCTAGGATCGTGAGAGAACAACATGTACAACATATCTACAACATATCAATCATGGACACAATAATGCAAGCACACAAGAGATAATATACACATAGAGTTTCACTGGGGAAAACCATAAAGGTGAAAAAACCCACAACTTCCTCAGAGATAGATAGAGCAATGACACAACCCAAGCATAAGAGATAGTCTTCTCCTAGCAGCAGCTTCTCCTCCTCCACAAGTGTGCCACTCTCCAATGAGAGTATGAGTGAGAAAGTGAATGATGAAATAGAGTGCCTCCCACACTCTATTTAGACATGACTTGAGTTGCCTAATAACCTTTACTAGGTCGGCCTTAACTTAACCACATAACATAATGCTGACAGGGCCAACCCCCAATAGGGTGGTCTAATAACCCTTTGACCCACAAGAATTATACAGGGCCGACCCCACCAAGGTGGTCTAATAACCCATCAAGTATAAGTTACGACACTTACAATATAAATGACGACACTTCCGTATAGAGGAATAATAACATCTCTATAGGAATACAAACAGTTCCGTATAGAGGAATAATAACATCTGTATAGGAATACAAACACTTCCGTATAGAGGAATAATAACATCTCTATAGGAATACAAACAGTTCCGTATAGAGGAATAATAACATCTGTATAGGAATACAAACACTTCCGTATAGAGGAATAATAACATCTCTATAGGAATACAATATACATATATGAAATACATTCCGAAGTTACAAATACATCAAAACTCCCTCTTAACTAGGAAGGTATTTCTTGACACAGGTCTTCTAGCACAAGTCTTCTTCCTTGGATCATCGTCACTGGATCATCGACATTGAATCATCGTCATCGTCACTGCTGCTGCTATCTCAATCAATCTCCGATCTACTCATCATAGGAAGTTCTACAGATCCAGTCCTTTTTCATACTGGATGTAGGCCCACCACCTGTAGGTCTTCATCATCATTGGCCATACTATGGAATCCTCAGGACTGATTATGTGCGTCAACAAAACCTCGAAAGAGCATCCCAGGCATTTTACGAGCACACGGCTCAACCTATCGGATCTCCCAGGATCTTTTACATGTGACTGTCACAAGACCTTAAAAGAGTGTCTTGCCAAGAAAGATATCTAAAGAGCATCTGAGGCCTTTTTCATCCTGTCCAGATCTCTAGGACTTATTACATGTGACCCCTACCACAAAACCTTAAAAGAGTGTCTTGCCAAGCAAGATCTCTAAAGAGCATTTGAGGCCTTTTTCATCCTGTCGAGATCTCCAGGACTTATTACATGTGGTCCCCACAAAACCTTAAAAGAGTGTCTTGCCAAGCAAGATCTCTAAAGAGCATCTGAGGCCTTTTTCATCCTGTCCAGATCTCCAGGACTTACTACATGTGGTCTGGCAAAACCTTAAAAGAGTGTCTTGCCAAGCAAGATCTATAAAGAGCATCTGGGGCCTTTTTCATCTTATCGAGATCTCCGGGACTTATTACATGCTACCCTTGCACAACCTATCCACAACCACAGAGTATCAACCTGATACTCACCATACATCATCTTGATGTACATGATCATCCTGATCCTCATCATTGCATCATCCTGATGCATGTCATCTGGAGCAACATCCTGAAGCTCGTCATCTATGATCATCCTGATCATACAATGCATCCACCTGATGCACAACAAGTATCTACCTGATACATATCATCATACATGATCCACCTGATCATACAATGTATCCACCTGATACACACACAGATACATGATCCACCTGATATATATCAACATACATGATCTACCTGATCATACAATCGTATCCACCTGATACATACACAGATACATGGTCCAAGCATCCAACATGATGCATATACATATACATGATCCAACTGATCATAATAAGCATCCAACATGATGCATATACATATACATGATCCAACTGATCATAAAAAGCATCCAACATGATGCATATACATAGCAGTAACTGGAGCATCGTCCCGATGCTCATCGTCCAGCGCTTACATCCACAGCCATGGGAAGGATCCTCCTCTCACCATGCTTGGAATGGCTCCTGCAAATGTGTCCATAACTTCTTCCTCGAAGTGTCGTCAATCTGAAGAACACCAAGCCTCTCTCTGAAGTACTCGAACTTCACTCTGGCTAGTGGTTTTGTCAACACATCCGCAACTTGCTCATCCGTCGCAACATACAGGAGCTTCACTGCTCCTCTCTGCACCATATCCCTGATATAGTGATATTTCATCTCGATGTGCTTCGACCTGTCGTGGAACACGGGGTTCTCAGACAGCTTCACACAACTCTCGTTGTCACAAAAGATACCAGTAGCCTCCAACGGGAGATCAAATAGCTCAGACAGTAGCTTTCGGAGCCATACTGCCTCACAACTAGCCGAACGAGCTGCAACATACTCTGCTTCGGCTGTACTCAGTGCTACACAGGATTGCTTCCTGCTAAACCAAGAGATCACACCTGATCCCATACTGAAGCAACACCTAGAATGTGCTCTTCCTATCTGCAACAGTGCCTGCCCAATCTGAATCAACATAACCCTGCAGGTTAAATTTTTGATTCGCATCATACTTGAGCCCATAATCAATTGTACCCTTTAGGTACCTCAGAATATACTTTACAGCAACCAGGTGAACACCTATGGGATCCATCAGGAATTGGCTCAATGTGTTCACCGCAAAGCAAATATCTGGTCTCGTGTTCGTCAGGTACATCAAGGACCCAATCATCTGACGATACACAGTGACATCAACTGGATCAGATGAAGAATCACACAGAAGCTTCAGGTTCGATGCCATAGGTGTGGCCATGGCCTTGCAGTCCATCATCCCGAACCTCTTCATGATCTCTACTGCATACTTCCCTTGTCCAAGGAAGATTCCATCTGCACTCTGCCACATCTCCATGCCTAGAAAATAGTGCATCATCCCCAAGTTCTTCATCTCGAACTTGGCAGCAAGCTTCCTCTTCCTATCGACAATCAATCTATCCTCACCTGTTACAAACAGGTCATCCACATACAATAGTAGTATCACTGGATTGCCTTCCTCAACCTTGTATTAAAGGTTGGAATCCGCTTTACTCTCGGTAAAGCCCATACTAGATAGGAAGCCATCTATCCTGCCATACCAGGCCTTGGGTGACTGTTCCAAACCACACAGGGCTTTCTTTAGTTTGCACACATGTGACTCTCGGTCATGTGTCTCAAACCCGAGTGGCTGCTCCACATACACTTCCTCTTCAACTGAACCATTCAAGAAAGCTGTTTTGACATCCATTTGGTGTACCTTCCATTTCATCACGGTAGCCAGAGCAACTACTGATCTAATAGAAGTGTATTTGGCTACAGGTGCAAAAGTCTCTTCATAGTCAATTCCTCTTTCTGGGAGTAGCCACGAGTTACAACCTTGCTTTGTATTTCTCGATGCTACCATCTGCAGCATGCTTGATCTTATAGATCCACTTGGAAGTCACAACAAACTTCCCTTCAGGTCTTGGGACCACATCCGAAACATGATCGATTGGTACTTCTCTACCATGGCATCCTTTTACTATATCCCGTATCCTTGGAACTTCGGATTCTTCAATATCTTCAATAGATAGTTTGAGCTTCATTGCTGGAACAAATGTTGTAGTTCTTCTTTTGTAGGTGATGGTATACGATCTTTCCTACAAAACAAGTTAAATTTCATGATTAGAAAACATCTCATAGTTTTCAGAACAAATTCTTACACATAAAGAAATATGCCATACATTCATGCAATTATTTTAGCCAATGCTTCAATACAACATTTATCCATATCCCGTAAATTTCTAGATGCCTTCCAATCTCTACTAGAACATTGTTAAGAGTGTGCACAACTCCCAACATGTCAGCAAAGAGGTTTCATTCTAGATAAGTAGCAATGGAATGTTGTACAGTGCCATAGGCCACTTACCCATCACATGCATATTAGTAGTATATTGTTCATTAATGTAATTATTCTAATATGCATAATATACATCCTAAGTTCAGGAACATAAGCATATACATCATTGAGCAATATTATTTAAACAAACAAGTATGCAAGAAATGACAATTCAAATACTTATCTTTGTTTGGTTGTAGGGTGGACTCCCTCTCAATATTTGCTTCCTTGCAGGAACTACTGGAGTGTGCTCCCTCTTGATCTTTGCTTCCTGTATTACCTGTCCTTGAACTTATATCCATCCTCGATCACTTATGCATACTTACTAGTATCATCATTGCGTTATCCTTGAGGTCTCATACACAATCATACATTCACTAGTATAATATCAATACTATAAAACATTATGATTCTAAGTAATCTTAAACATGTATGGTCAAGATTTCACAAGCACTAGTATTCAAGGTTTCAGGGAGTACTTCCTTTACTCATGCAAATTCTTATTTGACCATAGGACTCTTCTGGTTAGTCATATTATCGATTAAACATAATATACCTAAACTCGTGATTACTCAAACCTATAGCTTCATGAATAATCATTATCAATCATACCAAGTATACTTATATAAGAGATCCCATCACAAGGTAGGATTCTAACTTGATATAGGAAAAACATACCTAGATTAATGTGTTAGTTCGTTATGTCTAACATACCCACATGATGTCTTCTTGTTTTATTCAATAACTTGTGCTAGTAACCTGCATATATCATAGGTTAAGCATTGTAGAACCAAATTATACATACCTTGTAAATAGAGCTTCTATGTGATCCATGACAATGGATGAATCTTTGTCTTCATGTCACCATGGTCATATGTTCTTGAACTAGAACATGATTTCTCTTTCTTGATGTACCTTTCATGTTAGCGAACAACATCAACCTCATACAACACCACAATGCATTAGTACAATCATAAGTGTCAAAACCCTAATAAATGAATATCTTCTATCATGCATTCATATTTTTATTAAGGTGATACAGCAAGTCTAAAATTAATCAAGATTGTACTAATCTTAATGAAGACAAACATATCATAAACTTAATCATGAACAGATTTCGAAACATACCCGTAAGTCATACCTGTCAAGTTTGCTTGTAGTCTTCTTATGTAAGGCCTTAGCCTCATCTCCCTCTGAAACTGGAACTTCTTCACTTATGCATGTGACCAATCCATTCTCTTCTAGGATTAACCCAATCCACTTGATTTGCAGAAATTGGATCTCGAGCTCGATTAGGGTTTGTGAGGGAAACCCTAAAAATTCAAACTTTGAATTTCAAGCTTCTGAAAGGATAGAAAGATGCGCCTTGATGAGCTGATCAACCTGGTATACTCAGAATTTGAAAACTGCAAAGTTTCACCTTTCAAATTTGCTTTTCAATCTTCCGGATTCACTTGGGAGGACCCTGAATTAGGGTTTGAATTTCCTGGAGCTTTACCCAACCAAATAGTTTGATCCAAAGCTCTAAAATTCGATTTTTCCAAGGAGCTTCCAGCTATGGCCATAGATTTCAAAAATTTCCATTTTTGTAGAAGCCCTAATTTTTCACTTTTCCGATGAGAGTCCCGAACTAGGGTTTGATCAAGCTCGGCTTTCTACCCAACCAAAAAATTTGATCTTGGTCTCTAAATTTAGATTTTGATGAGTATCATTCAGCCGTGGTCTCCGATTACAAAAATACCAACTTTCTTTGAAACCCTAGTTGCTGGAGCCATGAATGAAGGTGCTCAAAATCCAATTATGTTTTGACATAAATATTCACTTGATTGTTTTTGGTTAACTCCGAAATTAGGAATCCACATGGTCTAAAAATTCTACCTTTGGTATCACGACCTGTCATCTTTCTAACCCCACAGGTCTGACCTCGATTGGATTCTCTGAGAGAGAGTTCTGCCAAGTGTCGCAACATGACCTGTTTATGGGATAAAACAGGAGAGCGAACTTGTACGGTGTTCCATGTGTCACTGGTTCAACTTAGGCCTCTGAAAAACGTACCGGAGAAACTACAGTCCGTTCCCTAGCTGTCACTTTTTACGAAATTTCATTTGGAGCTTCCTATCCCAAGTTGTGAGATTTTTTCCTAGGTCACCTGTTTATGACTGAGATCTAGAAGAGGCAGAAACCCTAGATTGTACAGATCATAAAACAAAAAGTACAACGAATTAGAAGTTTTGCTTTGGAAACAAGGTACATGGAGATCTTATCTTCGACCTGTAAGAGTTTCAGATACTGAAACCTCGCCGAATGGATTTATAGCGAAAGTGCTACGATGACTGGTTTTTTTTCTATATCAAGCCCTAGCTTCGCAAGTGCAACAAGTGTCATAAATGCCATACCATGCCTTCTTTCAGGTTAGCTCTGATACCATGTTAGTTTTTCAGAATTTACTTCAATATGATATAGGATCTTAACTGATAGAACAACATGTAGAACATATCTATAGCATATCAATCATGGACATAATAATGCAAGCACACAAGAGACAGTAGACACACAGAGTTTCACTGGGGAAAACCATAAAGGTGAAAAACCCCACAACTTCCTCAGAGATAGATAGAGCAATGATGCAACCCAATCATAAGAGATAGTATTCTCCTAGCAGCAGCTTCTCCTCCTCCACAAGTGCACCGCTCTCCAATGAGAGTATGAGTGAGAAAGTGAATGATTGAATAGAGTGCCTCCCACACTCTATTTATACATGACTTGACTTGCCTAATAACCTTTACTAGGTCGGCCTTAACTTAACCACATAACATAATGCTGACAGGGCCGACCCCTAATAGGGTGGTCTAATAACCCTTTGACCCACATGACTTATACAGGGCCGACCCCACCAAGGTGGTCTAATAACCCATCAAGTATAAGTTACGACAGTTACAATATAAATGACGACACTTCCGTATAGAGGAATAATAACATCTCTATAGGAATACAAACACTTCCGTATAGAGGAATAATAACATCTCTATAGGAATACAATATACAAATATGAAATACATTCTGAAGTTACAAATACATCAACAAGAACCCACATAGATGCTCATATTTGAGGTTGAAGATGATGAAACTTTGTTGAGTAATATGACCATTGTCTTAAGCTCATCAGAGTCATCCTCTAAAAATTGAATTTTCCTTTTCTATTTTACCAATATATTCATGATAATTGCATTCCAAGAGACCCATTGATATTCTAATTCATGTGTTTTAGTGGAGAATGAGACCCGCTGTCAACATTGCATGAGACCAATTCCCCACAACATTAGTTGAAACCCAAGATATTTGCACCCACAAACCCCTAACCCCAAGGGAAAGCCACAGACTGATAATGGATAGATCCATCATCAATATTCTGGGTACTTATTACAGAACATTGAGATGGATGAAATATTGTATATATATTTTCCCAAATAAAAATCCCAATGAAGAACTTACTCCAGGAAGTGCAAGCAGTACCAGGGCGAGGCCTATTCCCATTGGCCTTTTTAGGTAAAGCCTAGCAAACTCACCATGACAAATATTAGAAGTTTTTGAGACAACTAACTCATGCCCACAATCAATTCTACTAAAACCGAGGAGAAATATGACTGCTGATGCTAAATATAAGCAAAGTGTGCAAACCAGGCTTACCATCAAGTGTCAATTTGTTGAATAAGAACTAAGATGGGAGATGTATGCCACTTTCAATATCCTATACTCATCTTCGCGACTGAAATCCATGAATTCAAATTTCCGGAGGTTTTGATAATGGAGGATGTGGGAAGACGGGTTGATGCTTAATGAATTGTCCCTTCCCCCCTTGAACGAGTTAATGGATAGACTAGATGTGGATTGTTCATACTTTCATTTTGTGCTTGTTTAATGGGTTGCAAACTTAGAGATTCCTTCACCATTTTACAATAGAATTCCTTCCTCTAGCGTTGAGGCAAGATTGTCGAGGCGACATGAAAAAAATGAACTTCCTCAAAATGATGAACTTCTCTTCTTATATTAACAATGGTCAATGCGAGATGGTCATCTTCTTATAATTGAACATATAATTATGTAGAATAATTCCAATAGCATATTTATTTTACATAATTTAGCAAATAATTGAATAAACAATGCTATAAATAATTTAGTCAAACTTAAGATCACATATCAACATCAACCTTAAAATAGTAAAGAAATCCATAATTTTAAATTATGAAGTGTTGAGCATGCTTATAAACAAAATCTCCTAACAACTATCAACGGGTTTTCATTTTATTTATTAATACAATCCCATCTGCATTAAATCTATTTTGACAAGTTATGGTCATCATTAGCTTGAAAGGAGTAAATTTATGATTACATAGAATATAATATATGAAACTTAATGCAGTAAAGTAACGAGCTTAACTTAATAGCCAACAACCAGGTTATGGAATACATTAATGACATAAATATAAAATATTAAAGATTAACTTAACAACAACGAACGAGGTTATGGAATACATTAATGACAAAAATATAAAATATTAAAGTTTAACTTAACACCCAACATCAGGTTATGGAATAAATTAATGACAGAAATATAAAAATTAAGAATTAGTTAAACAGCAAGGTTATGGAATACATTAATAACATATAATACATTAATACCAGAAATACTAAATATTAAAAAATAGTTAACCACAACAAGGTTATTGAAATGGAATACATTAATGACATAAATATTAAATATTAAAATTAATTAATAACCAAATATTAATATAAAATATTAAGAATCACTTAATAGCCAGCATAAATTATAAACCAGTAGCAAGGTTATGGAATATATTAATGACTTAAATTAAAACACTAAATCACTTAGTGCAAGATGGTCATCTTCTTATAATTGAACATATAATTATGTAGAATGATTCCAATAGCATATTTATTTTACATAATTTAGTAAATAGTTGAATAAACAATGCTATAAATAATTTAGTCAAACCTAAATTCACATATCAACATTAACCGTAAAATAGTAAAGAAATCCATAATTTTAAATTATGAAGTGTTGAGCATGCTTATAAACAAAATCTCCTAACAACTAATCAACAGATTTTTATTTTATTTATTAATACAATCCCATCTGCATTAAATCTATTTTGACAAGTTATGCTCATCATTAGTATGAAAGGAGTAAAGTTACAAATCTATTTTGACAAGTTATGCTCATCATTAGTACGAAAGGAGTAAAGTTATAAATCTATTTTGACAAGTTATGTTCATCATTAGTGTGAAAGGAGTAAAGTTATGATTAACTAAAAAACCATATATGAAATTTAATGCAGTAAAGTGACTAGCTTAACTTAACAGCTAGCAGAGGTTATGGAATACATTAATGACATTAAAGCTTAACTTATCAGGTTATGGAACACATTAATGAGAAAAAAATATATTAAGAATTATGTAAACAACAGCAAGGTTATGGAATACATTAATAACATAAATATTAAATATTAAAAAATAGTTAACCGGAGCACTACCACATCAATGTTATGGAATACATTAATGACATAAATATAAAATATTAAAAATTAGCTAATAGCCAAATATTAATATAAAACTATTAAGAATTAGTTATGGAATATAAATTGTAAACCAGTACCAAGGTTATGGAATACATTAATGACTTAAATTAAAACACTAAATCAGTTAATATCCCACCACTAGGTTAATGTATTTATGGAATACATTAATGATGACAGAAATATAAAATATTAAAAATTAGTTGAGAGGTGTCAGCTTCATGGAGTGCAATCTCTTTATAAGAATAGGAATAGGTAGGCAAGATCCAGTGTTGTTGTGAAAAATAGCTGCTGAGCATATTAGCAGGCTTAGTATATCAGTATATTGGTGAAGGGGAATCGTGACTGCTGGAGTGTAGATTCAATCGTTTCGTTTGCATTTTTGATAAGGATGAAACGTTTTTCCTTCCTACTGGCCGTGATTTTCACAGGCTCTTTT
Organism: Larix kaempferi; assembly: GCA_027924585.1. Taxonomy (NCBI): domain Eukaryota; kingdom Viridiplantae; phylum Streptophyta; class Pinopsida; order Pinales; family Pinaceae; genus Larix; species Larix kaempferi. The sequence goes on along the minus strand of BSBM01000397.1, from coordinate 2,435,191 downwards.
ATGTTTCTCTGCGTAAGTTCAATAGGAGATTCCAGTCTCATATATAATGTTCAGCAGTATGGTGCAAAAGCTGATGGCATCACAGACAACAGCAAGGTGAGATAGAGATAAACTTGAATAATTAATAAATTTGTAGAGACATAGATTATCACAAATAAATTTGTCTGTTTTTGGTTATATGTAGGCTTTTATTGCTGCCTGGAATGCAGCCTGTTCTTCTAATCGATCATCTACTGTGTATATACCAAAAGGAAAATTCCTGGTTGGTCCAGTTTCCTTTGCAGGACCATGCAAGAATGCTAATATTATGGTGCAGGTAAGGTGCTAATATTCATTCCGTGGTAGTGGTAGTGATTTATTTATTTCCTTCTTTGCAGCAATAACATTCATGCAACATGTCTGTCTTACTGCAGGTAACTGGGGATCTCATTGCACCAACCCACAATAGTTTATGGAACGGAGGAAATAATTTGTACTGGTTGCAATTCTATAATGTGAATGGTCTAACGGTGAATGGCGGGGGGAGTTTGGATGGCCAGGGAGCCTCCTGGTGGAACAACGTTTGTCAAAAAAATCAGCAAGTAAGAATAAACTAGTTATCAGTTGTACTATGTAATTATCTTTTAGTGATTTGGATAGCATATACTTACACTGACTCGAATAAATTGTCTGCTTTGCTGTGCAGTGCAAACCCGGGCCTACGGTATTGTCTCTAGCCATTTATTTTCACATATGAATTGGAGTGTTTCATAGTTGCAGGGAGTTGATAATTTGACATTGTGATGGGCAGTCTTTACAATTGATGGGCGCTACGAATAGCGTGGTGAGAGACATTACTTCCATCAACAGCAAGCAGTTCCATGTATCCATTGGTGCGTCTAACAACGTCCTGGCAGAGGGATTGACAATCCGTGCTCCAGCTGACAGCCCCAACACCGATGGAATTCACATATCTTCTTCCAATGTCCATCTTCGAAATATCAACATAGGAACAGGTGGATCATATTTCCCCTCAACATTTTACAAATATTGTTGGAGTGACTAATTTATTAAAGATAAATCTTTAACTTTGCGTGCGTGTACTACTGCAGGAGATGATTGTATTGGTATTTTGGAAGGAACTTCCAACCTTGCCATTGAACAAGTTACTTGCGGACCAGGCCATGGAATCAGGTGAAATAGTTTGATAATTAATTTCAATTGGACTGGGAATATGAGCATTCAATGCACTGCGCTGACAACCGATTTGGGTTATTATTATGCAGTGTGGGGAGCCTTGGGAAATATCCTGATCGTAATGGAGTCACCAACGTCAATGTAAATGGAGTTTCTTTCAACGGCACTGACAATGGAGTTAGAATCAAAACATGGCAAGGAGGAAAGGGCTTCGCCAAGGGCTTAACATTTGAGAACCTACGGATGAACAACGTGGGGAATCCAATCCTCATTGACCAATACTATTGCCCACATTGTACTGCCCAGGTGCTCATCATTTTACACCTATCTGAACAGCTTCAACACCTATACTCTTTTTCGACATAGGACAGTTTCGAAGCTTGTTTTTAAGTTCTGTGACATATGGCCACTGAAGTTTGACTATTATAACTTACTTTGACTTTGTTGTTAATATTGGCTTGGCCCGTGCAGGAGTCTAATATGAATGTGCAGATCAGTAACGTGGTATACAAAAACATAGTTGGAACCTCAGCAACAAAGGAAGTTATTAATTTGGCTTGCAGTAAAAGCTTCCCCTGCCAAGATATCCAATTGCAAAATGTCAGTCTGAGTTATGGAAATAATGAAGCTCAATCTCTCTGTAAAAATGCCAAAGGACTTGGAATTAGTTCTGTCAAACCCCCTTTGGTTTGTTAATGCTGGATATTAGTTATTAGTTATGCCAAACCTTTTTCTTAAAGTTCCATTGGCTTTTAAAAGGTTTGATGCTTCCTCTACCAACTTCAATATGTTGGATTTTGCATTATTGTAATATGAATTTGACTTATGAAAAAGTGAAACTCTACCAACTTTAATAGGTTGGATTTTGCAGTATTATAATATGAATTTGAGTTATGAAAAAAATGAAATTCAATCTTAAGCAGCTTTTGAGTTTGTTAAAGGTGAATGTTTTTCCTAAATGCTAACTTATTATCAAATGTTAAATAGAATAGAAATATAATAAGAACTCTGCTAAAAAAACATTATATTGCAAGTAGAGTCCATTTTAAAAGTTAAAAGTCTAATATAGAGATTAAGAAATGTTTAAGAATCCTAAAGTTTGATAACTATATTTAGTAAAACCATGTTTGTATATGTATAAATGCTTTTTTATTGATGTTTAATAAGCTATAAACCCTTCACATTCACTTGGAATAAATAAGATATTTTTAACATTGTCATTTTAATGTTTTTAAAGTATATCACAATCAAAATAAACAACACATATTTTTGTATTAGAATATAGAATTTTAAGAATAAATAATGGTTTTGTATAATTGGTTATTTGGAATAGTACATTTTTAATAAAAAAATATCAATTTTTTCTTTTTATAGATGCCATATCTAACCTTGTCACTTTAAGATTGGTCATATTAATAATATAATGTCTATTATTGAGATATATAATTTTAAACATAACAAACAATTTTATAAAAATTGTCATTTGAACTTATACCATTTTAATAAGAAATATTAAAATAAATATTTGTAAGAAACAAATCAATGGACACAGACATAATCTCAAAGAAATGCAAATGCACAACAAATTCAATGACTTTTCCACTGTGTTTTTTTGTGCCTTTGGAATCTGTATCCAAGTGGCCTTTGTTTTGTGACATGAATTTCCAATGGAAAGATGATCCCATTTCCCTTCCTTGCACTCTAAGGGTAGTAACAAAAGACCATATCGCAGCAGCAATCACAGGTCTCGTAATAGCAAAAGAAACAAAATGAGGTGAATACACTGCAATATTTAATCCATTTTCCACATCACACATCAAATCTACATAACCAGAATCATCATACGAAAATGAATTAATTAAAGGGAAATCTGATCTTGGTGCCTATGAATATGTTCGTAGTAGGAAATTTCTCCTCCTTGTGCCTCTGAATATGTCCGTAGTAGGAAATTTCTCCTTCTGGAGCATACAAACAATCTTTCTCCTCCTTTTGAATATGTTCGAAGGGGTTGGAGCTTACATCTTCACCCTAAATTATAATCAATGAAGACTAGACCGCAATGCAATAAGCAAAACAATAATTCATAATCACTAAACATAATGATTGGAAAAAAATAGCATTCTGTAGCGTAAATCTCAATGACTGAAATAAATGTAGAGTAGTCTACATGTAGTCAAATAATTTGAAAGAAATATGATAACACATACAATTTAATGTAGTTGACTGATCTAAAGGAACGTCAAGGTGACTGGGTTAGGCATACTAACCTGAATTTGTACAAGTAGAAATATGAAATGCTTCGAGAATGGATGAAGTTAGGGTTGAGACTCATAATATTTATAGCAACAGCAATGGGCAGGGTAGGGAAATTTCCTGGGTCTGTGTAGATTCGTGTGGATGGATAGAACTGCAACTTTTCTATTTCAGTTATCCAATTATGGAAGGTATTTACAAATGTAATTGGAAGGGAATCAACAAAAAGATGGAAGACCAAAGGAAATCAACGAAAAGATGGAAACCGTGTCCACCTTTTCTCTTTAGCTTCTAAAAAGTTTCCGTGCATGAGTGTTAGGAAACTATTTTTTTGTCAAATTATTTAATCTTCATTTCCATGGTATGGGTCCAATCAAGTTTGGAAAAAATCCTCTACAAATTAAAATAAATAAATAAAAACCGAAACTTTAGTTGCATTTTAGACATTTTGAAAAATTAAATGTACTGGCATGAAAATAATGAAAAAAAATGAAAACAATAGTATATGTCTACATCAAGGACTAATAAGGAAGAAGAAAAGATGATTAAACAAATTAGTTAGATAAAAAGATGTTTTTATTAAAGTGATATGAGAGCGATAACCTACAATTACGGATTTAAAAGGTGAAAATAAATGAAATGAAATGAAATAAATGCCCAGGAGAATAGAATGATACAAAAAGGGGGATGAAGGTGAAAGAAGAGGATCCTAGCAATGGTATTGATTATTACACCAACTAATTTGTAGTAATTATAAATGTCTATTGTAGTCATGCATTTTACTAATCATCTTGATCCATTTCACAAGTTACCATTAATTTTTAACATTTGGCAAGAACCGTGAGATAGTTCAAATATTGGGCTGAACTTTTTGTTGATGAATACAAATGCACATTTTATATACTAGTTTCGTTTCACAAGTTACCATTAATTTTTAACATTTGGCAAGAACCTCAAATATTGGGTGGAACTTTATGTTGATGAATACAAATGCACATTTTATATACTAGTTTCTAGATACGTTGAAGACATTGCAAAAAAGTAGACTTTCATTTTTGTGTTTGAAAAGTAGTTAAGTTATGAAATTATGAAAAAATAGTCTTATATTATTAAGGGTACGACAACTTACAAATAAATGTTACCCATCCTCAATTCAGCGTGAACATGAGATATGGAAATAATGAAGTTCAATATTCATGAAAAAACGCAAAATAGTTCAAAGTAATTCTATCAAGTTCCATTTACTTTGTTAAAGAGTGAATGCTTTCTCTAAATGGAAACTCTAATGTGTTGGATTTTGCATTATCTATCTTGTAGTCTCAAATTAGTTTAAGATTCTTATGGTTTATGCTACTCTTCCTTTAAAAATATCCTCAATGGTTTAGGCTACTCTTCCTTTAAAAATCTCCTCATTGATTTAGGCTACTCCTTCCGTTGATTGGTTTAAGCTACTTTCATCACTAGTCACTAACAATATTTTGGAAATCAAACTTTCCAACATGGTTGTTATAGGTCAAATCTGCACTTCTCCGTCCGTGATCACATTGCTTTGTCGATCGCACAAAAGGACACCATGGATTGAAGAGCTAGGTTGACCTAGATGACTTACTGCTGGAACTACATTCTTCAGTTGAAAATCTTACTTTGTCTACTGATTTCATGACATGTGTGCTACTCTTTGCATAGTAAACCAACGTTCTTCACCAATATGTGCGCTGCTTTGCTCAAGGACAACCATCGCACACCTTAAAAAATGTTGCAAACGCTTGTTGTAAAGCACAAAAGTTGCATACTCTGCACTACTCTCGTTGTATGAAACCTATGAACATCTTAAGATGAAAGCAAAAATATATTAAGATTACGAATTGGGATTAGTTGAAGTTGGTTCTGCAACTTCCCCAACCTCCCAATTCAACCACCTCTCGATTACAACTGCCTACCTTGTCCCATAAATACAAGGAGGATCCATGAGAGAGGGACCTAGAAGGAATGCTTTAACTGCTGTTACGCTGGAGGAATTCCCAAGTCATTGTGAAGAGAAGGAGCCCAGGACTCGGTTGCAGAACCATCTTGACCGATCAGGTATATTTGTACTCATTCATGTTTCTTTGACAATAAAAAGGTGGAAATACCCTTCCTGTCCCAAATCAAATGTCTATTGGATTGTATGTTCATTTGGTTTAATATCTCATTGTAGTTGATGTTTAATTGTTTTCAATTTCATCATATTTATTGCAGTCAAGATACGCCGAGGAAGGTTTCCTTTGTGTTGCAGGTCCATCATAGCGGAAGACCAAGCGAAAGCTAGGACCAGCCGTTGATAAAAGGTACATCTTTCGATATCTTGATCTCTTTCCATTTGTAGTAACTAAATGCAATGCAATGACTGTATTTACCCGTCACGCCACCCAAGTTGGTAGTGTCTTCTCCTCACTATAAGGTATTTTTCCTGCACAACAGATTGGCGACTCCACTGGGGAGTAACTGGTTGTTTTTCTGCTCTAGGAGACCTTGCTAGGTTTTTCTTCAGTCTATTTGTTATGTGAGAGGTCTTCTAGGTCATTGTTTCCCGTTCTTATTGTCTATACTCATCTCAGTCCACTACTGCAAATCTTTTTTGTTTGCTTCTGAGCCTTGTGTGCTGGTTTACCCTACTTATAGTAGCGCATTTTACTTGGTGAACACTGCTTTGTACACTACACAACAACGCATCTTTCCTAGTGTGCGTTGGTTTCTGTACTACACAGTAGTGCATTTTCCTGTAACTTTCAGTTCTCCATTAGGGTTTGATTTCCAGTGGTTTGGTTTCACTTCTAGCCTTTTGCTTTGCTTCCCTGACTGGCCCCTGAGACTTGTATGTCTCTTTTGAGTCTTGTTTGCCTCTCTGAAGTCCTTTAAATTTCCTTGGCTTGCTTGAGTACTTGTTTAAGGTGTCTTTACTGTTTTTAACCCTTTTGAAATTTCTCCTCCTGGTGCCTCTGAATATGTTCGTAGTAGGAAATTTCTCCTTCAGGTGCATACAAACAATCTTTCTCCTCCTCGTGCCTCTGAATATGTTCATAATAGGAATTTTCCTAAGGGGTTGGAGCATACATCTTCACCCTAAATTATAATCAATGAAGACTAGACCCCAATGCAATAAGCAAAACAATTATTTAGAATCACTAAATATAATGATTGGATAAAAATAGCATTCTACACCGTAAATCTCAATGGCTGAAATAATGTAGAGTAGTCTACATGTAGTCAAATAATTCGAAAGAAATATGATAACACATACAATTTAATGTAGTTGACTGATCTCAAGGAATGTCAAGGTGACTGGGTTAGGCATACTAACCTGAATTTGTACAAGTAGAAATATGAAATGCTTTGAGAATGGATGAAGTTAGGGTCGAGACTTATAATTATTATAGCAACAACAATGGGCACGGTAGGGAAGCTTCGTGGTTCTCTGTAGATTCCTGTGGATGGACAGACCTACAAATTTTCTGTTTCAGTTATCCAATTACGGAAAGGTATATACAAATGTAATTGGAAGGGAATTAACAAAAAGATGGGAGACAGAAGAAAATCAACAAAAAGATGGAAACCTTGTCCATCTTTTCTCTTTAGCTTCTAGAAAGTTTATGTGCATGAGTGTTAGGAACTATTTTTTATTTTTCTATCAATTTATTTAATCTTCATTTCCATGGTATGGGACCAATCAAGTTTGAAAAAAAATCCTCTACAAATTAAAATAAATAAATAAAAACCAAAACTTTAGTTGCATTTTAGACATTTTGAAAAATTAAATGTACTAGCATGAAAATAATGAAAAAAAAACAAAAACAATAGTCTATGCCTGCAACAAAGACTAATAAGGAAGAAGAAAAACTAATTAAACAAATTAGTTAGATAAAAGGATGTTTTTATTAAAGTGATATGACCACGATAACCTACAATAACTGGTTCAAAAGGTGAAAATAAATGAAATAAATGCCAAGGAGAATAGAATGATACAAAAAGGGGATGAAGGTGAAAGAAGAGAATCCTAGCAATGGTATTGATTATTACACCAACTAATTTGTGGTAATTATAAATGTGTAGTGTAGTCATGCATTTTACTAATCATCTTGATCCATTTCACAAGTTACCATTAATTTTTAACATTTGAAAAGAACCATGAGATAGTGGGTGGAACTTTACGTTGATGAATACAAATGCACATTTTATATACTAGTTTCGAGATACGATGAAGACATTGCCAAAAAATAGACTTTCATTTTTTGTGTTTGAAAAGTAGTTAAAATATGAAATTATGAAAAAATAGTCTTATATTATTAAGGGTAGGACAACTTAAAAATAAATGTTGCTCATTCTCAATTCAGTGTGAACATGAGATGTGTAAATAATGAAGTTCAACATTCATGAAAAAACGCAAAAGAGTTCAAAGTAATTCCATCAAGTTCCATTTACTTTGTTAATGGGTGAATGCTTCCTCTAAATGCCATGCCAATTCTAATGTCTTGGATTTTGCATTATATATCTTGTAGTCTCAAATTAGTTTAAGATTCTTATGGTTTATGCTACTCTTCCTTTAAAAATCTCCTAATTGGTTTAGGATACTCTTCCTTTAAAAATATCCTGATTGGTTTAGGATACTCCTTCCGTTGATTGTTTTAAGCTACTTTCATCACTGGTCACTAACAATATTTTGGAAATCAAACTTTCCAACATGGTGGTACACCTTGTTTCCTTTAATTGCTCAATTATAAATAAAATAAAAAGTACTTGTAGGATCAAGGAAATCCAACACAACGTATGGAATTTAAATGACATGATCTAATCGATCAGTAATAATGGGGTGAGTGCACAAAGTTGATGGACCTTTTAGATGCAATGGTAGATTCAAGAAACTCATTCAAGTTCTATAAAAGAGAATTGATCCCAAGCAATCTCGAGCCTGCCAAAATTAATCCCAAGCCTACCATGGTGAAGGCCAAATAGGATAGTTAAACAAAACGCGTATGCGTTATGGAGTTCTAAAATGCTTACGCATTTTGTAAAACATGTTTTATGCCCCAAAATGGGTTGTGCCCATCCTTTTCTCCACAATAGCGACATACAACGATTTTGGGAAACCAAAGAGCGTAATGGTGAACGCAATTTGTGTGAGAAGGGCCTCCATCTTCCACCTTGGGCATCGTTCTCCTCCATCTAAGCTATATACATCAAAATCCATCCTTCTAAATAATCTATTTTCACTAATTTGTATGTTGTAAAATAAATTTAATCCATAATTTTATTAATTTGTATGCCCTAAAAAAATTTGAACCATAATTCTAGTTATATGTATGCCCAAAAGAAATTAAAACCCCAATTTAATCATAAAAAATAAATCAATTTCACTAGATGCATATATATCCATGAGCATCCTTATTAATCCAAACCACTATTCACAAATATGCAAAGTTTCTTGTGTATATAGAAAGGTTGCGTACAACATTTAAGTATTATAGAGTATGGAGATTTTTTGGATTTGCACAATTTCAATCCAAGTGTCATGAGGGATGTTGTAGGACCAAACTTCACAGCAACAAAGAATCACCACGATAGCTAATGCGTTGGAAAGAAACTGATTATTTTCTTGACACTATGATTTCGGTTTGAATGGAATTTGAAATCAATAATTCAAAGTTAGGGTGAAACTTGACATAGTTGAATAAAAGTATTTTTTTACAATTTAGAGGTATGATGGACTACAATTTTTGTTGTTGTTGTTGTAAATAGTGAAACTTTTGCTAACACAATGACAATCTAATAGTTAACTACTTTAAGGAAAAAATTAATTGGCATAAAAAATTACCAACTAAACCATGTAAACTAATGCGTTTTTGGAAGTAGAATATATGGCAATTAAAATTATATTTTTTAATTATAGTTTGACAAGTACATGCTTATATGCTACTTCTTATATGTACATGACTATACAAATTTTTTTAGGTTAGTCTCATTACCCATCACAATAAGTTTGTGTCGAGACATATTACTGATAACTATATAAGAGTTTGCAAATGGAACATTACAACATGGTAGTAGATCTTAAAGAGCTACTTTGTACACATAATAATTTACTTATAATGGAAAGAAATGTTAAATTATTTATTGTGCCTAAGATGCAAGGAAAGAGTGATCATACCCCTAAAGGAATAAACCTTCATGATGGAGGGAAAGTTTGCACCAAGGGAGAATAAATCACTTTTGACCATTTCATTAAAGTTGTTTATAATCTAGAGCTTGGACTTCAAAAGTGTGTACCTTTTTTACATATGTGTGAGTATCAGTGTTTCAAAAATACAAATTTGAATGAAAAAGTGCGAATACTAGTGTTACAAAAGTATGAATAATTATTTATGATAGTGTCGATTTGAATTTAGAAACTGTGAAATTTTATTGTAAAGTTGTGAGTTTTGATTCCACAAATATCAATATCCAATTTATTGAAATGCGTATTTATATTTTGATGTTGTGAGTTTCATATCTAGATGTGGATATATGTAATTCCAATAGTATTGCAAAATATTTTATTTATGTTTGTAAATGCATAGATCACTATAAAACACATTTCTAAGTATATCAATACTAATGAAAATGAAAAAAGAATCATATATCTCGATTGCAATAATGAATTGTACATTTTCATAAATATTTAAAGTGGTATACAAGAAGGATGGATGCCATCGCTACCAATCTGATCACATGATATCTATACATGTACAAGATGAGGACTATGATTTTATTCACCCTACCAACCATGTCACCTTATCTGGAAACATTACAACTAGATTACTATGGAAATGATAACAATCCTCACATTTTGGTGTAGGAGAGAAGATATAAATTAAAATTTAAGAGTTTAACTGAAGTGATAGATAAAAAATCTCAACTACTAATTTATAAGTTCTCCCATGATACAACACATTTCCTACAACAAAATAGGCCATTAGCACAAGAAATTGCACTGAAATTTAGTGAATTTGTTTCCATGAGTTGAACTCAATGGCAGGTGTTAAATCCGACTCCACGCTACATGTTTGAATTGATTTCCTTTTTGTGCTAGGAATAGCACTAGGAATATCACTGTCTTTTTCTCCCTATTTAGTGTTGGGAATAGTGTCGGGAGTAGTGTCGACAATGGAAATTGTGCCAAGTTTTATGACTATATCAATGCCCAGAATGACATCGAGAATTGCGATGCGATTAGAGCCCAAATTGAGTCTAGTTTTAGTTTCCAATTTGCCTTCTAGTATTGCTTCTTATTTGGCATCTAATTTGTATTCTAGTGTTGCTTCCATTTTAACTTCCTGGTTATCGTCGAGTGTTGCTTCTCTTTTAACGTTGAGTGTTACTTCCTTTCATTGTTGGGTTTTTCTTCCTTCTAAATGCCAAATTTTTCTTCCATCATTGCTTCTAATATTGCTTCCATTATTGATTCCTTTTTTGCTTCCATTATTGCTTCCATTATTGCTTCCAAAATTGCTTCCAAACTCGCTTCCAAAATTTCTTCCTAAGTGACATGGGTTTTGCTCCTTAATTGACATCGGATTTTGCTTCTAGAATTGATTCCTTTTTAGCTCCAAGGTTTGCTTCCTTTTAGTGCCAAGGTTTGTTTCCTATTTAACGCCTAGTTCTTCCTCTTTTTTATCTCTAGGATTTGCTTCATTTTAGTGCCAAAGTTTTCTTCCTATTTAGCACCTGGTTTTGCTTCTTTTTTTGCTCCAAGATTTGCTTCCTTTTAGTGTTGGGGTTTGCTTCCTAATTAGCGTCTAGTTTTACTTCTTGTTAAGAAACCAATTTAGCTTCTTATTTAGACACATAAATAACACCAAGTATGGATTCCATTTTCATGTCGAGTTCTGCTTCCATTTTAGAGCCACATTTTTCTTCCCTTGAACACCTCATGTTGCTTCCTTTATAGCTTCCACTTTATTAATTTAAATTTTTTAATTTCAATAAAAATAGTTAAATATATCATGGCTCTTTAATAACATATGTGATTATAGAGAAACAAATCTTGCATTGCAAATATTTTATAGCATAACATTTAGGAATTTTTAGGGAAATAGACAACATCCATACAAACTAACAAAACCATTATACTTATTAAATCTCCATAAAAAAAACATCTACAACTTTTAGTATATATAAATTAACAAGATAACTCTTATAACATCATCATCATCTATAATTAAAACAAGTGAGTCAAATCTACAAATATTAGATAAATATCATGTCAAATAACATATATCTAAAAAAACTAGATATCTCATTTCAAATTTATATCATAACATTTATGAAGATTTAAAACAAACAGATATCACATTTCAAATTTATATCATAACATTTATGAAGAAATTTAATTGAAATTGACAACATCCATCCAAAGTAGAAAAGCCATCATGCATAGTAAGTATCCATCCAAAAAGCATTGACCACTTCCAATATATATAAATTAACAAGATAATACTGATAAGATCATCATCATATATAACTAAAACAAGTGAATGTCAAATATGCCAGTAGATCAATAACATGTCAAAATGATACAAGTCAGTATGATACATGTCAAAATGATACATGTCAATATGACATAAGTCAAAGTGATACATATAAAAGACAAAAATGGTATAGGTATCATAATGATATTTGAACATTAATCCATGTTAGAGTCAATATGATCAATGTCAATGGATACCACTAGCAACTGCCTCATCATCATCATCATCGTTGTCATCATCATCATCATTTTCATCATCATGATCATCATAATTCTCATCCTCCTGGGTATGAGCTCCATCTCCATCCGCTTCATCATCAACTCCCATATCTGAACCAAACTCAACATAATTTGGATCATGATCAATATCAATCGGATCTTCTGGCAGACTCGTGTTCTAAAAAAAAAATTTCAAAATGAAAAGTTAGTATTTATTTCATGCAATAATTCATATTTATGTTATATTGATAATATTACAACATACGAAACCGAACCATAATCATATTACATCATATCAAAGTGGACATACCATAATAAAATATGAGATAAGTTACAGCTAAGATGTCATTCCAATTATGTAAAACATGCAACAATTTTAATAAATGTTAGTAAAGATCATAAAAAAAATTGTTATACAAGTTAACTATCATCTGGAAAGTGTATACATAACCTTAAGTCTCAACCCTCTCGTGTCAATATATAAAACTATTTTTATTGTCAAATATACAAATCTACAATAAAATAGAATTGTAAATGCCATAATTCAATTGACTAGATGCCATAATTGACTTGTGTCTTCCAACTATAAACACACAATTGCTAGACTCCCTTACCAAGTGATACTAGTACATTAAAATCTGATATACTTGGGACCATTTTGAGGCATTGGGTCTATATAAGTTTTAACAATTCTAATTTTCCACAAATAATGTTTTAGGTTTTAACAGTTCTTATGTTCTTTGGATGTTATTTATATTTTATCTCAGTTAACCCTAGAACATGGCCAGATTGAGTTCAATTCCATTGATGGAGGTGGTTATAATGGTTATGAATATGATCCCTTCCACACTTTTCTCTTAATGGTGGAGGATCTTGGTGGCTTCTTCGAGAAACACCCTAATGCACGTTACTATTTTGGGAATTTTTTTGGTCCTCCAATTTGAAGGTTGACTCATTCATTTATGGGAGTGATCATATTATCATGGTACCAAGGACTCCTTGCCTTCATGGTTCAATTTCCTAGAAACAACCGTCTTATACCATATCCAGAAGTAGGGTTTTGCTCAGTGAGTGCCAATGTCAATTTTGCACAAGGGGGTAGATTTTTAACTGAAATATCCCAGGTGACTATGAGTACTAATACCACATCCACAATAGAAAAACATAATTGTGGGATATGAGGGAACCCAACTATGCTGCCCAGTTTATAGTTTGTGCCCCTGGAGAAAATTCACAAGTTGTCCCTGAATGGTCCTAGGGGGCTTCTTGCAACTAGCCATAAAACAAAAACCATAACTTAGATCTTGAAACCATTGATTCTGGCGGATTCAAGATGTTGGATTTCACCCAAGGGAACCCCTATACCATGTTTCAATTACCAGGAAATAGTAGTATTATACCATCCCCAAAAATAGTTTTTTCTTAGTAAGGGCCAATGCCAATTTTGCACAAGCGGGTGAATTTTGAATTGAATTCTCTCGGGCAACCATGGATAGCGTGAACTCATCCAAAATGACCAAAAAAATCCGTGGGAGTTGAAAGAACCCAATTATGTTTCCCGGTTTGGATTTCATACCCTTGGAGCAAATTCACAAGTTGTCCCTGAATGACCTTAGGGGGCTATTTCCATCTAGCCATAGAAAAAAAACCGTAACTTGGATAATGAAACCATCGATTCCGACGTATTTAGGAAGTTGGGTTTCATCCAGAGGAATCCTATTCCATGTTTCAATTGCTCGGAACCATGACCATGCCCACAATGGCCAAAAACATATCTCGGAGCTAAAGGGACCTAGTTATGCTACCCGATTCAGATTTCGTGCCCCTCGAGCAAATTCACAAGGTTTTCCTGAATGGCCCCAAGGGGCTACTTGAATATGGCCATAGAAAAAAAAATGTAACTCGAATCATGAAATCCTCAATTTTGATGGATTTAGGATGCCGGGTTTCACCAAAGGGAACCCCTCTACCATGTTTCAATTTCCTGGAAATGATCATACTATACCATCTCCGAAATGACGGTTTTTCTTAGTAAGGGCCAATGTCAATTTTGCATAAGGGGGTCAATTTTGAATTGAAATATCCAAAATGGCCAAAAACATCCATGGAAACTGATAGAACCCATTTATATTTTCCTAGTTTAGATTTCATGTCCCTAGAGAAAATTCACAAGATGTCCCCCCTCACCTACTGGTGTATATAAGGGAGGAGAGCGATCTTGTGTTTATTATCATCATTTTACTCTTCTTTGTACTTGTCTCAGAGATGATAGGGTTCATGAGAAAAAAAATATTAATAATTATGTAAACAACAACAAGGTTATGGAATACATTAAAACATAAATATTAAATATTAAAAATTAGTTAACCGGAGCACTACCACATCAATGTTATGGAATACATTAATGACATAAATATAACATATTAAAAATTAGTTAATAGCGAAATATTAATATAAAATATTAAGAATTAGTTAATAGCGAAAAATTATTTGTCTTAATAATTTACCAACTTAATCCATCATTCAAATTTTTTCGGGGAACATTTTGAGTTTAGTCTCATTACTCATCACGATATTTTGATTTTTGTTTCATATCAATAACTTTACAAGAATTTCAAATCAAGCATTCCATTCCAACATGGTACCAAACTTTGAATTGTTATTACTATATAAACATGATAAAAAATTTGTAGGAAAAAGAAAAGTTAAAGTCTTTATTATTCCAAGATGTGTGCATAGATGTGGGTAGAGGGAGAAAAATCCCCTTTTTATGATGCAAAAAATTTGAAAAAACTTTTGAAGCTAGGGATACTTGATCCCTCTTGACCATTTCATTATATATATATATATATATATAAGTGGGTTCATAATTACACCTATAAGGAGAAAATGACAGGTAGTATGTTTTCTAACTCGTAAAGCTGATTGGTTAGTACTTTTTATTTATTTATAACAAGAATTATTTAAGTTTGTATTAAAATATGTTGTAACTGAGATGAACAATGTGTAAATAGAAAATGAAAGCATACATAGTTCCAAAAAAGATATGCACCATGATAACATGGAATTGCAACCTATAATATTTTGTTGTACTCCTTACAAAACTTGATATATGACTACTAGTTGTGTAAATTAAAAAAAAACACTTAGGACCAAAACATATTTGGAATATATTGACAATTACATGATTATAAGCATGCATACTTTTTCATTTCATCATCCTGGGCATGATTGGAAGGGTGTGATTATTGCATGTCTACCTCCATGCCCTCTTGCAATTGATAAATTGTTTCTCCTTCTTTGAGTTCAATAAGAAGAGAACTGTTAGTTTTTCAGAATTTACTTCAATCTGATCTAGGATCGTGAGAGAACAACATGTACAACATATCTACAACATATCAATCATGGACACAATAATGCAAGCACACAAGAGATAATATACACATAGAGTTTCACTGGGGAAAACCATAAAGGTGAAAAAACCCACAACTTCCTCAGAGATAGATAGAGCAATGACACAACCCAAGCATAAGAGATAGTCTTCTCCTAGCAGCAGCTTCTCCTCCTCCACAAGTGTGCCACTCTCCAATGAGAGTATGAGTGAGAAAGTGAATGATGAAATAGAGTGCCTCCCACACTCTATTTAGACATGACTTGAGTTGCCTAATAACCTTTACTAGGTCGGCCTTAACTTAACCACATAACATAATGATGACAGGGCCAACCCCCAATAGGGTGGTCTAATAACCCTTTGACCCACATGAATTATACAGGGCCGACCCCACCAAGGTGGTCTAATAACCCATCAAGTATAAGTTACGACACTTACAATATAAATGACGACACTTCCGTATAGAGGAATAATAACATCTCTATAGGAATACAAACAGTTCCGTATAGAGGAATAATAACATATGTATAGGAATACAAACACTTCCGTATAGAGGAATAATAACATCTCTATAGGAATACAATATACATATATGAAATACATTCCGAAGTTACAAATACATCAAAACTCCCTCTTAACTAGGAAGGTATTTCTTGACACAGGTCTTCTAGCACAAGTCTTCTTCCTTGGATCATCGTCACTGGATCATCGACATTGAATCATCGTCATCGTCACTGCTGCTGCTATCTCAATCAATCTCCGATCTACTCATAATAGGAAGTTCTATAGATCCAGTCCTTTTTCATACTGGATGTAGGCCCACCACCTGTAGGTCTTCATCATCATTGGCCATACTATGGAATCCTCAGGACTGATTATGTGCGTCAACAAAACCTCGAAAGAGCATCCCAGGCATTTTACGAGCACACAGCTCAAAATATCGGATCTCCCAGGATCTTTTACATGTGACTGTCACAAGACCTTAAAAGAGTGTCTTGCCAAGCAAGATATCTAAAGAGCATCTGAGGCCTTTTTCATCCTGTCCAGATCTCTAGGACTTATTACATGTGACCCCTACCACAAAACCTTAAAAGAGTGTCTTGCCAAGCAAGATCTCTAAAGAGCATTTGAGGCCTTTTTCATCCTGTCGAGATCTCCAGGACTTATTACATGTGGTCCCCACAAAACCTTAAAAGAGTGTCTTGCCAAGCAAGATCTCTAAAGAGCATCTGAGGCCTTTTTCATCCTGTCCAGATCTCCAGGACTTACTACATGTGGTCTGGCAAAACCTTAAAAGAGTGTCTTGCCAAGCAAGATCTATAAAGAGCATCTGAGGCCTTTTTCATCTTGTCGAGATCTCCGGGACTTATTACATGCTACCCTTGCACAACCTGTCCACAACCACAGAGTATCAACCCGATACTCACCATACATCGTCTTGATGTACATGATCATCCTGATCCTCATCATTGCATCATCCTGATGCATGTCATCTGGAGCAACATCCTGAAGCTCGTCATCTATGATCATCCAGATCATACAATGCATCCACCTGATGCACAACAAGTATCTACCTGATACATATCATCATACATGATCCACCTGATCATACAATGTATCCACCTGATACACACACAGATACATGATCCACCTGATATATATCAACATACATGATCTACCTGATCATACAATCGTATCCACCTGATACATACACAGATACATGGTCCAAGCATCCAACATGATGCATATACATATACATGATCCAACTGATCATAATAAGCATCCAACATGATGCATATACATATACATGATCCAACTGATCATAACAAGCATCCAACATGATGCATATACATAGCAGTAACTGGAGCATCGTCCTGATGCTCGTCGTCCAGCGCTTACATCCACAGCCATGGGAAGGATCCTCCTCTCACCATGCTTGGAATGGCTCCTGCAAATGTGTCCATAAATTCTTCCTCGAAGTGTCGTCAATCTGAAGAACACCAAGCCTCTCTCTGAAGTACTCGAACTTCACTCTGGCT
This sequence comes from Larix kaempferi, assembly GCA_027924585.1. Classification (NCBI taxonomy): domain Eukaryota; kingdom Viridiplantae; phylum Streptophyta; class Pinopsida; order Pinales; family Pinaceae; genus Larix; species Larix kaempferi. The sequence goes on along the minus strand of BSBM01000397.1, from coordinate 2,417,574 downwards.
AGTGGTTTTGTCAACACATCCGCAACTTGCTCATCCGTCGCAACATACAGGAGCTTCACTGCTCCTCTCTGCACCATATCCCTGATATAGTGATATTTCATCTCGATGTGCTTCGACCTGTCGTGGAACACGGGGTTCTCAGATAGCTTCACACAACTCTGGTTGTCACAAAAGATACCAGTAGCCTGCAACGGGAGATCAAATAGCTCAGACAGTAGCTTTCGGAGCCATACTGCCTCACAACTAGCCGAACGAGCTGCAACATACTCTGCTTCGGCTGTACTCAGTGCTACACAGGATTGCTTCCTGCTAAACCAAGAGATCACACCTCATCCCATACTGAAGCAACACCCAGAATGTGCTCTTCCTATCTGCAACAGTGCCTGCCCAATCTGAATCAACATAACCCTGCAGGTTAAATTTTTGATTCGCATCATACTTGAGCCCATAATCAATTGTACCCTTTAGGTACCTCAGAATATGCTTTACAGCAACCAGGTGAACACCTATGGGATCCGTCAGGAATTGGCTCAATGTGTTCACCGCAAAGCAAATATCTGGTCTCGTGTTCGTCAGGTACATCAAGGACCCAATCATCTGACGATACACAGTGACATCAACTGGATCAGATGAAGAATCACACAGAAGCTTCAGGTTCGATGCCATAGGTGTGGCCATGGCCTTGCAGTCCATCATCCCGAACCTCTTCATGATCTCTACTGCATACTTCCCTTGTCCAAGGAAGATTCCATCTGCACTCTGCCACATCTCCATGCCTAGAAAATAGTGCATCATCCCCAAGTTCTTCATCTCGAACTTGGCAGCAAGCTTCCTCTTCCTATCGACAATCAATCTATCCTCACCTGTTACAAACAGGTCATCCACATAAAATAGTAGTATCACTGGATTGCCTTCCTCAACCTTGTATTAAAGGTTGGAATCCGCTTTACTCTCGGTAAAGCCCATACTAGATAGGAAGCCATCTATCCTGCCATACCAGGCCTTGGGTGACTGTTTCAAACCACACAGGGCTTTCTTCAGTTTGCACACATGTGACTCTCGGTCATGTGTCTCAAACCCGAGTGGCTGCTCCACATACACTTCCTCTTCAACTGCACCATTCAAGAAAGCTGTTTTGACATCCATTTGGTGTACCTTCCATTTCATCACGGTAGCCATAGCAACTACTGATCTAATAGAAGTGTATTTGGCTACAGGTGCAAAATTCTCTTCATAGTCAATTCCTCTTTCTGGGAGTAGCCACGAGTTACAACCTTGCTTTGTATTTCTCGATGCTACCATCTGCAGCATGCTTGATCTTATAGATCCACTTGGAAGTCACAACAAACTTCCCTTCAGGTCTTGGGACCACATCCGAAACATGATCGATTGGTACTTCTCGACCATGGAATCCTTTTACTGTATCCCGTATCCTTGGAACTTCGGATTCTTCAATATCTTCAATAGATAGTTTGAGCTTCATTGCTGGAACAAATGTTGTAGTTCTTCTTTTGTAGGTGATGGTATACGATCTTTCCTACAAAACAAGTTAAATTGCATGATTAGAAAACATCTCATAGTTTTCAGAACAAATTCTTACACATAAAGAAATATGCCATACATTCATGCAATTATTTTAGCCAATGCTTCAATACAACATTTATCCATATCCCGTAAATTTCTAGATGCCTTCCAATCTCTACTAGAACATTGTTAAGAGTGTGCACAACTCCCAACATGTCAGCAAAGAGGTTTCATTCTAGATAAGTAGCAATGGAATGTTGTACAGTGCCATAGGCCACTTACCCATCACATGCATATTAGTAGTATATTGTTCATTAATGTAATTATTCTAATATGCATAATATACATCCTAAGTTCAGGAACATAAGCATATACATCATTGAGCAATATTATTTAAACAAACAAGTATGCAAGAAATGACAATTCAAATACTTATCTTTGTTTGGTTGTAGGGTGGACTCCCTCTCAATATTTGCTTCCTTGCAGGAACTACTGGAGTGTGCTCCCTCTTGATCTTTGCTTCCTGTATTACCTGTCCTTGAACTTATATCCATCCTCGATCACTTATGCATACTTACTAGTATCATCATTGCGTTATCCTTGAGGTCTCATACACAATCATACATTCATTAGTATAATATCAATACTATAAAACATTATGATTCTAAGTAATCTTAAACATGTATGGTCAAGATTTCACAAGCACTAGTATTCAAGGTTTCAGGGAGTACTTCCTTTACTCATGCAAATTCTTATTTGACCATAGGACTCTTCTGGTTAGTCATATTATCGATTAAACATAATATACCTAAACTCGTGATTACTCAAACCTATAGCTTCATGAATAATCATTATCAATCATACCAAGTATACTTATATAAGAGATCCCATCACAAGGTAGGATTCTAACTTGATATAGGAAAAACATACCTAGATTAATGTGTTAGTTCGTTATGTCTAACATACCCACATGATGTCTTCTTGTTTTATTCAATAACTTGTGCTAGTAACCTGCATATATCATAGGTTAAGCATTGTAGAACCAAATTATACATACCTTGTAAGTAGAGCTTCTATGTGATCCATGACAATGGATGAATCTTTGTCTTCATGTCACCATGGTCATATGTTCTTGAACTAGAACATGATTTGTCTTTCTTGATGTACCTTTCATGTTAGCGAACAACATCAACCTCATACAACACCACAATGCATTAGTACAATCATAAGTGTCAAAACCCTAATGAATGAATATCTTCTATCATGCATTCATATTTTTATTAAGGTGATACAGCAAGTCTAAAATTAATCAAGATTGTACTAATCTTAATGAAGACAAACATATCATAAACTTAATCATGAACAGATTTCGAAACATACCCGTAAGTCATACCTGTCAAGTTTGCTTGTAGTCTTCTTATGTAAGGCCTTAGCCTCATCTCCCTCTGAAACTGGAACTTCTTCACTTATGCATGTGACCAATCCATTCTCTTCTAGGATTAACCCAATCCACTTGATTTGCAGAAATTGGATCTCGAGCTCGATTAGGGTTTGTGAGGGAAACCCTAAAAATTCAAACTTTGAATTTCAAGCTTCTGAAAGGATAGAAAGATGCGCCTTGATGAGCTGATCAACCTGGTATACTCAGAATTTGAAAACTGCAAAGTTTCACCTTTCAAATTTGCTTTTCAATCTTCCGGATTCACTTGGGAGGACCCTGAATTAGGGTTTGAATTTCCTGGAGCTTTACCCAACCAAATAGTTTGATCCAAAGCTCTAAAATTCGATTTTTCCAAGGAGCTTCCAGCTATGGCCATAGATTTCAAAAATTTCCATTTTTGTAGAAGCCCTAATTTTTCACTTTTCCGATGAGAGTCCCGAACTAGGGTTTGATCAAGCTCGGCCTTCTACCCAACCAAAAAATTTGATCTTGGTCTCTAAATTTAGATTTTGATGAGTATCATTCAGCCGTGGTCTCCGATTACAAAAATACAACTTTCTTTGAAACCCTAATTGCTGGAGCCATGAATGAAGGTGCTCAAAATCCAATTATGTTTTGACATAAATATGCACTTGATTGTTTTTGGTTAACTCCAAAATTAGGAATCCACATGGTCTAAAAATTCTACCTTTGGTATCACGACCTGTCATCTTTCTAACCCCACAGGTCTGACCTCGATTGGATTCTCTGAGAGAGAGTTATGCCAAGTGTCGCAACATGACCTGTTTATGGGATAAAACAGGAGAGCGAACTTGTACGGTGTTCCATGTGTCACTGGTTCAACTTAGGCCTCTGAAAAACGTACCGGAGAAACTACAGTCCGTTCCCTAGCTGTCACTTTTTACGAAATTTCATTTGGAGCTTCCTATCCCAAGTTGTGAGATTTTTTCCTAGGTCACCTGTTTATGACTGAGATCTAGAAGAGGCAGAAACCCTAGATTGTACAGATCATAAAACAAAAAGTACAACGAATTAGAAGTTGTGCTTTGGAAACAAGGTACATGGAGATCTTATCTTCGACCTGTAAGAGTTTCAGATCCTGAAACCTCGCCGAATGGATTTATAGCGAAAGTGCTACGATGACTGGTTTTTTTTCTATATCAAGCCCTAGCTTCGCAAGTGCAACAAGTGTCATAAATGCCATACCATGCCTTCTTTCAGGTTAGCTCTGATACCATGTTAGTTTTTCAGAATTTACTTCAATATGATATAGGATCTTAACTGATAGAACAACATGTAGAACATATCTATAGCATATCAATCATGGACATAATAATGCAAGCACACAAGAGACAGTAGACACACAGAGTTTCACTGGGGAAAACCATAAAGGTGAAAAACCCCACAACTTCCTCCGAGATAGATAGAGCAATGATGCAACCCAATCATAAGAGATAGTATTCTCCTAGCAGCAGCTTCTCCTCCTCCACAAGTGCACCGCTCTCCAATGAGAGTATGAGTGAGAAAGTGAATGATTGAATAGAGTGCCTCCCACACTCTATTTATACATGACTTGACTTGCCTAATAACCTTTACTAGGTCGGCCTTAACTTAACCACATAACATAATGCTGACAGGGCCGACCCCTAATAGGGTGGTCTAATAACCCTTTGACCCACATGACTTATACAGGGCCGACCCCACCAAGGTGGTCTAATAACCCATCAAGTATAAGTTACGACAGTTACAATATAAATGACGACACTTCCGTATAGAGGAATAATAACATCTCTATAGGAATACAAACACTTCCGTATAGAGGAATAATAACATCTCTATAGGAATACAATATACAAATATGAAATACATTCTGAAGTTACAAATACATCAACAAGAACCCACATAGATGCTCATATTTGAGGTTGAAGATGATGAAACTTTGTTGAGTAATATGACCATTGTCTTAAGCTCATCAGAGTCATCCTCTAAAAATTGAATTTTCCTTTTCTATTTTACCAATATATTCATGATAATTGCATTTCAAGAGACCCATTGATATTCTAATTCATGTGTTTTAGTGGAGAATGAGACCCGCTGTCAACATTGCATGAGACCAATTCCCCACAACATTAGTTGAAACCCAAGATATTTGCACCCACAAACCCCTAACCCCAAGGGAAAGCCACAGACTGATAATGGATAGATCCATCATCAATATTCTGGATACTTATTACAGAACATTGAGATGGATGAAATATTGTATATATATTTTCCCAAATAAAAATCCCAATGAAGAACTTACTCCAGGAAGTGCAAGCAGTACCAGGGCGAGGCCTATTCCCATTGGCCTTTTTAGGTAAAGCCTAGCAAACTCACCATGACAAATATTAGAAGTTTTTGAGACAACTAACTCATGCCCACAATCAATTCTACTAAAACCGAGGAGAAATATGACTGCTGATGCTAAATATAAGCAAAGTGTGCAAACCAGGCTTACCATCAAGTGTCAATTTGTTGAATAAGAACTAAGATGGGAGATGTATGCCACTTTCAATATCCTATACTCATCTTCGCGACTGAAATCCATGAATTCAAATTTTCGGAGGTTTTGATAATGGAGGATGTGGGAAGATGGGTTGATGCTTAATGAATTGTCCCTTCCCCCCTTGAACGAGTTAATGGATAGACTAGATGTGGATTGTTCATACTTTCATTTTGTGCTTGTTTAATGGGTTGCAAACTTAGAGATTCCTTCACCATTTTACAATAGAATTCCTTCCTCTAGCGTTGAGGCAAGATTGTCGAGGCGACATGAAAAAAATGAACTTCCTCAAAATGATGAACTTCTCTTCTTATATTAACAATGGTCAATGCGAGATGGTCATCTTCTTATAATTGAACATATAATTATGTAGAATAATTCCAATAGCATATTTATTTTACATAATTTAGCAAATAATTGAATAAACAATGCTATAAATAATTTAGTCAAACTTAAGATCACATATCAACATCAACCTTAAAATAGTAAAGAAATCCATAATTTTAAATTATGAAGTGTTGAGCATGCTTATAAACAAAATCTCCTAACAACTATCAACGGGTTTTCATTTTATTTATTAATACAATCCCATCTGCATTAAATCTATTTTGACAAGTTATGGTCATCATTAGCTTGAAAGGAGTAAATTTATGATTACATAGAATATAATATATGAAACTTAATGCAGTAAAGTAACGAGCTTAACTTAATAGCCAACAACCAGGTTATGGAATACATTAATGACATAAATATAAAATATTAAAGATTAACTTAACAACAACGAACGAGGTTATGGAATACATTAATGACAAAAATATAAAATATTAAAGTTTAACTTAACACCCAACATGAGGTTATGGAATAAATTAATGACAGAAATATAAAAATTAAGAATTAGTTAAACAGCAAGGTTATGGAATACATTAATAACATATAATACATTAATACCAGAAATACTAAATATTAAAAAATAGTTAACCACAACAAGGTTATTGAAATGGAATACATTAATGACATAAATATTAAATATTAAAATTAATTAATAACCAAATATTAATATAAAATATTAAGAATCACTTAATAGCCAGCATAAATTATAAACCAGTAGCAAGGTTATGGAATATATTAATGACTTAAATTAAAACACTAAATCACTTAGTGCAAGATGGTCATCTTCTTATAATTGAACATATAATTATGTAGAATGATTCCAATAGCATATTTATTTTACATAATTTAGTAAATAGTTGAATAAACAATGCTATAAATAATTTAGTCAAACCTAAATTCACATATCAACATTAACCGTAAAATAGTAAAGAAATCCATAATTTTAAATTATGAAGTGTTGAGCATGCTTATAAACAAAATCTCCTAACAACTAATCAACCGATTTTTATTTTATTTATTAATACAATCCCATCTGCATTAAATCTATTTTGACAAGTTATGCTCATCATTAGTATGAAAGGAGTAAAGTTACAAATCTATTTTGACAAGTTCTGCTCATCATTAGTACTAAAGGAGTAAAGTTATAAATCTATTTTGACAAGTTATGTTCATCATTAGTGTGAAAGGAGTAAAGTTATGATTAACTAAAAAACCATATATGAAATTTAATGCAGTAAAGTGACTAGCTTAACTTAACAGCTAGCAGAGGTTATGGAATACATTAATGACATTAAAGCTTAACTTATCAGGTTATGGAACACATTAATGAGAAAAAAATATATTAAGAATTATGTAAACAACAACAAGGTTATGGAATACATTAATAACATAAATATTAAATATTAAAAAATAGTTAACCGGAGCACTACCACATCAATGTTATGGAATACATTAATGACATAAATATAAAATATTAAAAATTAGCTAATAGCCAAATATTAATATAAACTATTAAGAATTAGTTATGGAATATAAATTGTAAACCAGTACCAAGGTTATGGAATACATTAATGACTTAAATTAAAACACTAAATCAGTTAATATCCCACCACTAGGTTAATGTATTTATGGAATACATTAATGATGACAGAAATATAAAATATTAAAAATTAGTTGAGAGGTGTCAGCTTCATGGAGTGCAATCTCTTTATAAGAATAGGAATAGGTAGGCAAGATCCAGTGTTGTTGTGAAAAATAGCTGCTGAGCATATTAGCAGGCTTAGTATATCAGTATATTGGTGAAGGGGAATCGTGACTGCTGGAGTGTAGATTCAATCGTTTCGTTTGCATTTTTGATAAGGATGAAACGTTTTTCCTTCCTACTGGCCGTGATTTTCACAGGCTCTTTTATGTTTCTCTGCGTAATTTCAATAGGAGATTCCAGTCTCATATATAATATTCAGCAGTATGGTGCAAAAGCTGATGGCATCACAGACAACAGCAAGGTGAGATAGAGATAAACTTGAATAATTAATAAATTTGTAGAGACATAGATTATCACAAATAAATTTGTCTGTTTTTGGTTATATGTAGGCTTTTATTGCTGCCTGGAATGCAGCCTGTTCTTCTAATCGATCATCTACTGTGTATATACCAAAAGGAAAATTCCTGGTTGGTCCAGTTTCCTTTGCAGGACCATGCAAGAATGCTAATATTATGGTGCAGGTAAGGTGCTAATATTCATTCCGTGGTAGTGGTAGTGATTTATTTATTTCCTTCTTTGCAGCAATAAGATTCATGCAACATGTCTGTCTTACTGCAGGTAACTGGGGATCTCATTGCACCAACCCACAATAGTTTATGGAACGGAGGAAATAATTTGTACTGGTTGCAATTCTATAATGTGAATGGTCTAACGGTGAATGGCGGGGGGAGTTTGGATGGCCAGGGAGCCTCCTGGTGGAACAACGTTTGTCAAAAAAATCAGCAAGTAAGAATAAACTAGTTATCAGTTGTACTATGTAATTATCTTTTAGTGATTTGGATAGCATATACTTACACTGACTCGAATAAATTGTCTGCTTTGCTGTGCAGTGCAAACCCGGGCCTACGGTATTGTCTCTAGCCATTTATTTTCACATATGAATTGGAGTGTTTCATAGTTGCAGGGAGTTGATAATTTGACATTGTGATGGGCAGTCTTTACAATTGATGGGCGCTACGAATAGCGTGGTGAGAGACATTACTTCCATCAACAGCAAGCAGTTCCATGTATCCATTGGTGCGTCTAACAACGTCCTTGCAGAGGGATTGACAATCCGTGCTCCAGCTGACAGCCCCAACACCGATGGAATTCACATATCTTCTTCCAATGTCCATCTTCGAAATATCAACATAGGAACAGGTGGATCATATTTCCCCTCAACATTTTACAAATATTGTTGGAGTGACTAATTTATTAAAGATAAATCTTTAACTTTGCGTGCGTGTACTACTGCAGGAGATGATTGTATTGGTATTTTGGAAGGAACTTCCAACCTTGCCATTGAACAAGTTACTTGCGGACCAGGCCATGGAATCAGGTGAAATAGTTTGATAATTAATTTCAATTGGACTGGGAATATGAGCATTCAATGCACTGCGCTGACAACCGATTTGGGTTATTATTATGCAGTGTGGGGAGCCTTGGGAAATATCCTGATCGTAATGGAGTCACCAACGTCACTGTAAATGGAGTTTCTTTCAACGGCACTGACAATGGAGTTAGAATCAAAACATGGCAAGGAGGAAAGGGCTTCGCCAAGGGCTTAACATTTGAGAACCTACGGATGAACAACGTGGGGAATCCAATCCTCATTGACCAATACTATTGCCCACATTGTACTGCCCAGGTGCTCATCATTTTACACCTATCTGAACAGCTTCAACACCTATACTCTTTTTCGACATAGGACAGTTTCGAAGCTTGTTTTTAAGTTCTGTGACATATGGCCACTGAAGTTTGACTATTATAACTTACTTTGACTTTGTTGTTAATATTGGCTTGGCCCGTGCAGGAGTCTAATATGAATGTGCAGATCAGTAACGTGGTATACAAAAACATAGTTGGAACCTCAGCAACAAAGGAAGTTATTAATTTGGCTTGCAGTAAAAGCTTCCCCTGCCAAGATATCCAATTGCAAAATGTCAGTCTGAGTTATGGAAATAATGAAGCTCAATCTCTCTGTAAAAATGCCAAAGGACTTGGAATTAGTTCTGTCAAACCCCCTTTGGTTTGTTAATGCTGGATATTAGTTATTAGTTATGCCAAACCTTTTTCTTAAAGTTCCATTGGCTTTTAAAAGGTTTGATGCTTCCTCTACCAACTTCAATATGTTGGATTTTGCATTATTGTAATATGAATTTGACTTATGAAAAAGTGAAACTCTACCAACTTTAATAGGTTGGATTTTGCAGTATTATAATATGAATTTGAGTTATGAAAAAAATGAAATTCAATCTTAAGCAGCTTTTGAGTTTGTTAAAGGTGAATGTTTTTCCTAAATGCTAACTTATTATCAAATGTTAAATAGAATAGAAATATAATAAGAACTCTGCTAAAAAAACATTATATTGCAAGTAGAGTCCATTTTAAAAGTTAAAAGTCTAATATAGAGATTAAGAAATGTTTAAGAATCCTAAAGTTTGATAACTATATTTAGTAAAACCATGTTTGTATATGTATAAATGCTTTTTTATTGATGTTTAATAAGCTATAAACCCTTCACATTCACTTGGAATAAATAAGATATTTTTAACATTGTCATTTTAATGTTTTTAAAGTATATCACAATCAAAATAAACAACACATATTTTTGTATTAGAATATAGAATTTTAAGAATAAATAATGGTTTTGTATAATTGGTTATTTGGAATAGTACATTTTTAATAAAAAAATATCAATTTTTTCTTTTTATAGATGCCATATCTAACCTTGTCACTTTAAGATTGGTCATATTAATAATATAATGTCTATTATTGAGATATATAATTTTAAACATAACAAACAATTTTATAAAAATTGTCATTTGAACTTATACCATTTTAATAAGAAATATTAAAATAAATATTTGTAAGAAACAAATCAATGGACACAGACATAATCTCAAAGAAATGCAAATGCACAACAAATTCAATGACTTTTCCACTGTGTTTTTTTGTGCCTTTGGAATCTGTATCCAAGTGGCCTTTGTTTTGTGACATGAATTTCCAATGGAAAGATGATCCCATTTCCCTTCCTTGCACTCTAAGGGTAGTAACAAAAGACCATATCGCAGCAGCAATCACAGGTCTCGTAATAGCAAAAGAAACAAAATGAGGTGAATACACTGCAATATTTAATCCATTTTCCACATCACACATCAAATCTACATAACCAGAATCATCATACGAAAATGAATTAATTAAAGGGAAATCTGATCTTGGTGCCTATGAATATGTTCGTAGTACGAAATTTCTCCTCCTTGTGCCTCTGAATATGTCCGTAGTAGGAAATTTCTCCTTCTGGAGCATACAAACAATCTTTCTCCTCCTTTTGAATATGTTCGAAGGGGTTGGAGCTTACATCTTCACCCTAAATTATAATCAATGAAGACTAGACCGCAATGCAATAAGCAAAACAATAATTCATAATCACTAAACATAATGATTGGAAAAAAATAGCATTCTGTAGCGTAAATCTCAATGACTGAAATAAATGTAGAGTAGTCTACATGTAGTCAAATAATTCGAAAGAAATATGATAACACATACAATTTAATGTAGTTGACTGATCTAAAGGAACGTCAAGGTGACTGGGTTAGGCATACTAACCTGAATTTGTACAAGTAGAAATATGAAATGCTTCGAGAATGGATGAAGTTAGGGTCGAGACTGATAATATTTATAGCAACAGCAATGGGCAGGGTAGGGAAATTTCCTGGGTCTGTGTAGATTCGTGTGGATGGATAGAACTGCAACTTTTCTATTTCAGTTATCCAATTATGGAAGGTATTTACAAATGTAATTGGAAGGGAATCAACAAAAAGATGGAAGACCAAAGGAAATCAACGAAAAGATGGAAACCGTGTCCACCTTTTCTCTTTAGCTTCTAAAAAGTTTCCGTGCATGAGTGTTAGGAAACTATTTTTTTGTCAAATTATTTAATCTTCATTTCCATGGTATGGGTCCAATCAAGTTTGGAAAAAATCCTCTACAAATTAAAATAAATAAATAAAAACGGAAACTTTAGTTGCATTTTAGACATTTTGAAAAATTAAATGTACTGGCATGAAAATAATGAAAAAAATGAAAACAATAGTATATGTCGACATCAAGGACTAATAAGGAAGAAGAAAAGATGATTAAACAAATTAGTTAGATAAAAAGATGTTTTTATTAAAGTGATATGACAGCGATAACCTACAATTACGGATTCAAAAGGTGAAAATAAATGAAATGAAATGAAATAAATGCCGAGGAGAATAGAATGATACAAAAAGGGGGATGAAGGTGAAAGAAGAGGATCCTAGCAATGGTATTGATTATTACACCAACTAATTTGTAGTAATTATAAATGTCTATTGTAGTCATGCATTTTACTAATCATCTTGATCCATTTCACAAGTTACCATTAATTTTTAACATTTGGCAAGAACCGTGAGATAGTTCAAATATTGGGCTGAACTTTTCGTTGATGAATACAAATGCACATTTTATATACTAGTTTCGTTTCACAAGTTACCATTAATTTTTAACATTTGGCAAGAACCTCAAATATTGGGTGGAACTTTATGTTGATGAATACAAATGCACATTTTATATACTAGTTTCTAGATACGTTGAAGACATTGCAAAAAAGTAGACTTTCATTTTTGTGTTTGAAAAGTAGTTAAGTTATGAAATTATGAAAAAATAGTCTTATATTATTAAGGGTACGACAACTTACAAATAAATGTTACCCATCCTCAATTCAGCGTGAACATGAGATATGGAAATAATGAAGTTCAATATTCATGAAAAAACGCAAAATAGTTCAAAGTAATTCTATCAAGTTCCATTTACTTTGTTAAAGAGTGAATGCTTTCTCTAAATGGAAACTCTAATGTGTTGGATTTTGCATTATCTATCTTGTAGTCTCAAATTAGTTTAAGATTCTTATGGTTTATGCTACTCTTCCTTTAAAAATATCCTCAATGGTTTAGGCTACTCTTCCTTTAAAAATCTCCTCATTGATTTAGGCTACTCCTTCCGTTGATTGGTTTAAGCTACTTTCATCACTAGTCACTAACAATATTTTGGAAATCAAACTTTCCAACATGGTTGTTATAGGTCAAATCTGCACTTCTCCGTCCGTGATCACATTGCTTTGTCGATCGCACAAAAGGACACCATGGATTGAAGAGCTAGGTTGACCTAGATGACTTACTGCTGGAACTACATTCTTCAGTTGAAAATCTTACTTTGTCTACTGATTTCATGACATGTGTGCTACTCTTTGCATAGTAAACCAACGTTCTTCACCAATATGTGCGCTGCTTTGCTCAAGGACAACCATCGCACACCTTAAAAAATGTTGCAAACGCTTGTTGTAAAACACAAAAGTTGCATACTCTGCACTACTCTCGTTGTATGAAACCTATGAACATCTTAAGATGAAAGCAAAAATATATTAAGATTACGAATTGGGATTAGTTGAAGTTGGTTCTGCAACTTCCCCAACCTCCCAATTCAACCACCTCTCGATTACAACTACCTACCTTGTCCCATAAATACAAGGAGGATCCATGAGAGAGGGACCTAGAAGGAATGCTTTAACTGCTGTTACGCTGGAGGAATTCCCAAGTCATTGTGAAGAGCAGGAGCCCAGGACTCGGTTGCAGAACCATCTTGACCGATCAGGTATATTTGTACTCATTCATGTTTCTTTGACAATAAAAAGGTGGAAATACCCTTCCTGTCCCAAATCAAATGTCTATTGGATTGTATGTTCATTTGGTTTAATATCTGATTGTAGTTGATGTTTAATTGTTTTCAATTTCATCATATTTATTGCAGTCAAGATACGCCGAGGAAGGTTTCCTTTGTGTTGCAGGTCCATCATAGCGGAAGACCAAGCGAAAGCTAGGACCAGCCGTTGATAAAAGGTACATCTTTCGATATCTTGATCTCTTTCCATTTGTAGTAACTAAATGCAATGCAATGACTGTATTTACCCGTCACGCCACCCAAGTTGGTAGTGTCTTCTCCTCACTATAAGGTATTTTTCCTGCACAACAGATTGGCGACTCCACTGGGGAGTAACTGGTTGTTTTTCTGCTCTAGGAGACCTTGCTAGGTTTTTCTTCAGTCTATTTGTTATGTGAGAGGTCTTCTAGGTCATTGTTTCCCGTTCTTATTGTCTATACTCATCTCAGTCCACTACTGCAAATCTTTTTTGTTTGCTTCTGAGCCTTGTGTGCTGGTTTACCCTACTTATAGTAGCGCATTTTACTTGGTGAACACTGCTTTGTACACTACACAACAACGCATCTTTCCTAGTGTGCGTTGGTTTCTGTACTACACAGTAGTGCATTTTCCTGTAACTTTCAGTTCTCCATTAGGGTTTGATTTCCAGTGGTTTGGTTTCACTTCTAGCCTTTTGCTTTGCTTCCCTGACTGGCCCCTGAGACTTGTATGTCTCTTTTGAGTCTTGTTTGCCTCTCTGAAGTCCTTTAGTTTTCCTTGGCTTGCTTGAGTACTTGTTTAAGGTGTCTTTACTGTTTTTAACCCTTTTGAAATTTCTCCTCCTGGTGCCTCTGAATATGTTCGTAGTAGGAAATTTCTCCTTCAGGTGCATACAAACAATCTTTCTCCTCCTCGTGCCTCTGAATATGTTCATAATAGGAATTTTCCTAAGGGGTTGGAGCATACATCTTCACCCTAAATTATAATCAATGAAGACTAGACCCCAATGCAATAAGCAAAACAATTATTTAGAATCACTAAATATAATGATTGGATAAAAATAGCATTCTACACCGTAAATCTCAATGGCTGAAATAATGTAGAGTAGTCTACATGTAGTCAAATAATTCGAAAGAAATATGATAACACATACAATTTAATGTAGTTGACTGATCTCAAGGAATGTCAAGGTGACTGGGTTAGGCATACTAACCTGAATTTGTACAAGTAGAAATATGAAATGCTTTGAGAATGGATGAAGTTAGGGTCGAGACTTATAATTATTATAGCAACAACAATGGGCACGGTAGGGAAGCTTCGTGGTTCTCTGTAGATTCCTGTGGATGGACAGACCTACAAATTTTCTGTTTCAGTTATCCAATTACGGAAAGGTATATACAAATGTAATTGGAAGGGAATTAACAAAAAGATGGGAGACAGAAGAAAATCAACAAAAAGATGGAAACCTTGTCCATCTTTTCTCTTTAGCTTCTAGAAAGTTTATGTGCATGAGTGTTAGGAACTATTTTTTATTTTTCTATCAATTTATTTAATCTTCATTTCCATGGTATGGGACCAATCAAGTTTGAAAAAAAATCCTCTACAAATTAAAATAAATAAATAAAAACCAAAACTTTAGTTGCATTTTAGACATTTTGAAAAATTAAATGTACTAGCATGAAAATAATGAAAAAAAACAAAAACAATAGTCTATGCCTGCAACAAAGACTAATAAGGAAGAAGAAAAACTAATTAAACAAATTAGTTAGATAAAAGGATGTTTTTATTAAAGTGATATGACCACGATAACCTACAATAACTGGTTCAAAAGGTGAAAATAAATGAAATAAATGCCAAGGAGAATAGAATGATACAAAAAGGGGATAATGGTGAAAGAAGAGAATCCTAGCAATGGTATTGATTATTACACCAACTAATTTGTGGTAATTATAAATGTGTAGTGTAGTCATGCATTTTACTAATCATCTTGATCCATTTCACAAGTTACCATTAATTTTTAACATTTGAAAAGAACCATGAGATAGTGGGTGGAACTTTACGTTGATGAATACAAATGCACATTTTATATACTAGTTTCGAGATACGATGAAGACATTGCCAAAAAATAGACTTTCATTTTTTGTGTTTGAAAAGTAGTTAAAATATGAAATTATGAAAAAATAGTCTTATATTATTAAGGGTAGGACAACTTAAAAATAAATGTTGCTCATTCTCAATTCAGTGTGAACATGAGATGTGTAAATAATGAAGTTCAACATTCATGAAAAAACGCAAAAGAGTTCAAAGTAATTCCATCAAGTTCCATTTACTTTGTTAATGGGTGAATGCTTCCTCTAAATGCCATGCCAATTCTAATGTCTTGGATTTTGCATTATATATCTTGTAGTCTCAAATTAGTTTAAGATTCTTATGGTTTATGCTACTCTTCCTTTAAAAATCTCCTAATTGGTTTAGGATACTCTTCCTTTAAAAATATCCTGATTGGTTTAGGATACTCCTTCCGTTGATTGTTTTAAGCTACTTTCATCACTGGTCACTAACAATATTTTGGAAATCAAACTTTCCAACATGGTGGTACACCTTGTTTCCTTTAATTGCTCAATTATAAATAAAATAAAAAGTACTTGTAGGATCAAGGAAATCCAACACAACGTATGGAATTTAAATGACATGATCTAATCGATCAGTAATAATGGGGTGAGTGCACAAAGTTGATGGACCTTTTAGATGCAATGGTAGATTCAAGAAACTCATTCAAGTTCTATAAAAGAGAATTGATCCCAAGCAATCTCGAGCCTGCCAAAATTAATCCCAAGCCTACCATGGTGAAGGCCAAATAGGATAGTTAAACAAAACGCGTATGCGTTATGGAGTTCTAAAATGCTTACGCATTTTGTAAAACATGTTTTATGCCCCAAAATGGGTTGTGCCCATCCTTTTCTCCACAATAGCGACATACAACGATTTTGGGAAACCAAAGAGCGTAATGGTGAACGCAATTTGTGTGAGAAGGGCCTCCATCTTCCACCTTGGGCATCGTTCTCCTCCATCTAAGCTATATACATCAAAATCCATCCTTCTAAATAATCTATTTTCACTAATTTGTATGTTGTAAAATAAATTTAATCCATAATTTTATTAATTTGTATGCCCTAAAAAAATTTGAACCATAATTCTAGTTATATGTATGCCCAAAAGAAATTAAAACCCCAATTTAATCATAAAAAATAAATCAATTTCACTAGATGCATATATATCCATGAGCATCCTTATTAATCCAAACCACTATTCACAAATATGCAAAGTTTCTTGTGTATATAGAAAGGTTGCGTACAACATTTAAGTATTATAGAGTATGGAGATTTTTTGGATTTGCACAATTTCAATCCAAGTGTCATGAGGGATGTTGTAGGCCCAAACTTCACAGCAACAAAGAATCACCACGATAGCTAATGCGTTGGAAAGAAACTGATTATTTTCTTGACACTATGATTTCGGTTTGAATGGAATTTGAAATCAATAATTCAAAGTTAGGGTGAAACTTGACATAGTTGAATAAAAGTATTTTTTTACAATTTAGAGGTATGATGGACTACAATTTTTGTTGTTGTTGTTGTAAATAGTGAAACTTTTGCTAACACAATGACAATCTAATAGTTAACTACTTTAAGGAAAAAATTAATTGGCATAAAAAATTACCAACTAAACCATGTAAACTAATGCGTTTTTGGAAGTAGAATATATGGCAATTAAAATTATATTTTTTAATTATAGTTTGACAAGTACATGCTTATATGCTACTTCTTATATGTACATGACTATACAATTTTTTTTAGGTTAGTCTCATTACCCATCACAATAAGTTTGTGTCGAGACATATTACTGATAACTATATAAGAGTTTGCAAATGGAACATTACAACATGGTAGTAGATCTTAAAGAGCTACTTTGTACACATAATAATTTACTTATAATGGAAAGAAATGTTAAATTATTTATTGTGCCTAAGATGCAAGGAAAGAGTGATCATACCCCTAAAGGAATAAACCTTCATGATGGAGGGAAAGTTTGCACCAAGGGAGAATAAATCACTTTTGACCATTTCATTAAAGTTGTTTATAATCTAGAGCTTGGACTTCAAAAGTGTGTACCTTTTTTACATATGTGTGAGTATCAGTGTTTCAAAAATACAAATTTGAATGAAAAAGTGCGAATACTAGTGTTACAAAAGTATGAATAATTATTTATGATAGTGTCGATTTGAATTTAGAAACTGTGAAATTTTATTGTAAAGTTGTGAGTTTTGATTCCACAAATATCAATATCCAATTTATTGAAATGCGTATTTATATTTTGATGTTGTGAGTTTCATATCTAGATGTGGATATATGTAATTCCAATAGTATTGCAAAATATTTTATTTATGTTTGTAAATGCATAGATCACTATAAAACACATTTCTAAGTATATCAATACTAATGAAAATGAAAAAAGAATCATATATCTCGATTGCAATAATGAATTGTACATTTTCATAAATATTTAAAGTGGTATACAAGAAGGATGGATGCCATCGCTACCAATCTGATCACATGATATCTATACATGTACAAGATGAGGACTATGATTTTATTCACCCTACCAACCATGTCACCTTATCTGGAAACATTACAACTAGATTACTATGGAAATGATAACAATCCTCACATTTTGGTGTAGGAGAGAAGATATAAATTAAAATTTAAGAGTTTAATTGAAGTGATAGATAAAAAATCTCAACTACTAATTTATAAGTTCTCCCATGATACAACACATTTCCTACAACAAAATAGGCCATTAGCACAAGAAATTGCACTGAAATTTAGTGAATTTGTTTCCATGAGTTGAACTCAATGGCAGGTGTTAAATCCGACTCCACGCTACATGTTTGAATTGATTTCCTTTTTGTGCTAGGAATAGCACTAGGAATATCACTGTCTTTTTCTCCCTATTTAGTGTTGGGAATAGTGTCGGGAGTAGTGTCGACAATGGAAATTGTGCCAAGTTTTATGACTATATCAATGCCCAGAATGACATCGAGAATTGCGATGCGATTAGAGCCCAAATTGAGTCTAGTTTTAGTTTCCAATTTGCCTTCTAGTATTGCTTCTTATTTGGCATCTAATTTGTATTCTAGTGTTGCTTCCATTTTAACTTCCTGGTTATCGTCGAGTGTTGCTTCTCTTTTAACGTTGAGTGTTACTTCCTTTCATTGTTGGGTTTTTCTTCCTTCTAAATGCCAAATTTTTCTTCCATCATTGCTTCTAATATTGCTTCCATTATTGATTCCTTTTTTGCTTCCATTATTGCTTCCATTATTGCTTCCAAAATTGCTTCCAAACTCGCTTCCAAAATTTCTTCCTAAGTGACATGGGTTTTGCTCCTTAATTGACATCGGATTTTGCTTCTAGAATTGATTCCTTTTTAGCTCCAAGGTTTGCTTCCTTTTAGTGCCAAGGTTTGTTTCCTATTTAACGCCTAGTTCTTCCTCTTTTTTATCTCTAGGATTTGCTTCATTTTAGTGCCAAAGTTTTCTTCCTATTTAGCACCTGGTTTTGCTTCTTTTTTTGCTCCAAGATTTGCTTCCTTTTAGTGTTGGGGTTTGCTTCCTAATTAGCGTCTAGTTTTACTTCTTGTTAAGAAACCAATTTAGCTTCTTATTTAGACACATAAATAACACCAAGTATGGATTCCATTTTCATGTCGAGTTCTGCTTCCATTTTAGAGCCACATTTTTCTTCCCTTGAACACCTCATGTTGCTTCCTTTATAGCTTCCACTTTATTAATTTAAATTTTTTAATTTCAATAAAAATAGTTAAATATATCATGGCTCTTTAATAACATATGTGATTATAGAGAAACAAATCTTGCATTGCAAATATTTTATAGCATAACATTTAGGAATTTTTAGGGAAATAGACAACATCCATACAAACTAACAAAACCATTATACTTATTAAATCTCCATAAAAAAAACATCTACAACTTTTAGTATATATAAATTAACAAGATAACTCTTATAACATCATCATCATCTATAATTAAAACAAGTGAGTCAAATCTACAAATATTAGATAAATATCATGTCAAATAACATATATCTAAAAAAACTAGATATCTCATTTCAAATTTATATCATAACATTTATGAAGATTTAAAACAAACAGATATCACATTTCAAATTTATATCATAACATTTATGAAGAAATTTAATTGAAATTGACAACATCCATCCAAAGTAGAAAAGCCATCATGCATAGTAAGTATCCATCCAAAAAGCATTGACCACTTCCAATATATATAAATTAACAAGATAATACTGATAAGATCATCATCATATATAACTAAAACAAGTGAATGTCAAATATGCCAGTAGATCAATAACATGTCAAAATGATACAAGTCAGTATGATACATGTCAAAATGATACATGTCAAAATGATACATGTCAATATGACATAAGTCAAAGTGATACATATAAAAGACAAAAATGGTATAGGTATCATAATGATATTTGAACATTAATCCATGTTAGAGTCAATATGATCAATGTCAATGGATACCACTAGCAACTGCCTCATCATCATCATCATCGTTGTCATCATCATCATCATTTTCATCATCATGATCATCATAATTCTCATCCTCCTGGGTATGAGCTCCATCTCCATCCGCTTCATCATCAACTCCCATATCTGAACCAAACTCAACATAATTTGGATCATGATCAATATCAATCGGATCTTCTGGCAGACTCGTGTTCTAAAAAAATAATTTCAAAATGAAAAGTTAGTATTTATTTCATGCAATAATTCATATTTATGTTATATTGATAATATTACAACATACGAAACCGAACCATAATCATATTACATCATATCAAAGTGGACATACCATAATAAAATATGAGATAAGTTACAGCTAAGATGTCATTCCAATTATGTAAAACATGCAACAATTTTAATAAATGTTAGTAAAGATCATAAAAAAAATTGTTATACAAGTTAACTATCATCTGGAAAGTGTATACATAACCTTAAGTCTCAACCCTCTCGTGTCAATATATAAAACTATTTTTATTGTCAAATATACAAATCTACAATAAAATAGAATTGTAAATGCCATAATTCAATTGACTAGATGCCATAATTGACTTGTGTCTTCCAACTCTAAACACACAATTGCTAGACTCCCTTACCAAGTGATACTAGTACATTAAAATCTGATATACTTGGGACCATTTTGAGGCATTGGGTCTATATAAGTTTTAACAATTCTAATTTTCCACAAATAATGTTTTAGGTTTTAACAGTTCTTATGTTCTTTGGATGTTATTTATATTTTATCTCAGTTAACCCTAGAACATGGCCAGATTGAGTTCAATTCCATTGATGGAGGTGGTTATAATGGTTATGAATATGATCCCTTCCACACTTTTCTCTTAATGGTGGAGGATCTTGGTGGCTTCTTCGAGAAACACCCTAACGCACGTTACTATTTTGGGAATTTTTTTGGTCCTCCAATTTGAAGGTTGACTCATTCATTTATGGGAGTGATCATATTATCATGGTACCAAGGACTCCTTGCCTTCATGGTTCAATTTCCTAGAAACAATCGTCTTATACCATATCCAGAAGTAGGGTTTTGCTCAGTGAGTGCCAATGTCAATTTTGCACAAGGGGGTAGATTTTTAACTGAAATATCCCAGGTGACTATGAGTACTAATATCACATCCACAATAGAAAAACATAATTGTGGGATATGAGGGAACCCAACTATGCTGCCCAGTTTATAGTTTGTGCCCCTGGAGAAAATTCACAAGTTGTCCCTGAATGGTCCTAGGGGGCTTCTTGCAACTAGCCATAAAACAAAAACCATAACTTAGATCTTGAAACCATTGATTCTGGCGGATTCAAGATGTTGGATTTCACCCAAGGGAACCCCTATACCATGTTTCAATTACCAGGAAATAGTAGTATTATACCATCCCCAAAAATAGTTTTTTCTTAGTAAGGGCCAATGCCAATTTTGCACAAGCGGGTGAATTTTGAATTGAATTCTCTCGGGCAACCATGGATAGCGTGAACTCATCCAAAATGACCAAAAAAATCCGTGGGAGTTGAAAGAACCCAATTATGTTTCCCGGTTTGGATTTCATACCCTCGGAGCAAATTCACAAGTTGTCCCTGAATGACCTTAGGGGGCTATTTCCATCTAGCCATACAAAAAAAACCGTAACTTGGATAATGAAACCATCGATTCCGACGTATTTAGGAAGTTGGGTTTCATCCAGAGGAATCCTATTCCATGTTTCAATTGCTCGGAACCATGACCATGCCCACAATGGCCAAAAACATATCTCGGAGCTAAAGGGACCTAGTTATGCTACCCGATTCAGATTTCGTGCCCCTCGAGCAAATTCACAAGGTTTTCCTGAATGGCCCCAAGGGGCTACTTGAATATGGCCATAGAAAAAAAAATGTAACTCGAATCATGAAATCCTCAATTTTGATGGATTTAGGATGCCGTGTTTCACCAAAGGGAACCCCTCTACCATGTTTCAATTTCCTGGAAATGATCATACTATACCATCTCCGAAATGACGGTTTTTCTTAGTAAGGGCCAATGTCAATTTTGCATAAGGGGGTCAATTTTGAATTGAAATATCCAAAATGGCCAAAAACATCCATGGAAACTGATAGAACCCATTTATATTTTCCTAGTTTAGATTTCATGTCCCTAGAGAAAATTCACAAGATGTCCCCCCTCACCTACTGGTGTATATAAGGGAGGAGAGCGATCTTGTGTTTATTATCATCATTTTACTCTTCTTTGTACTTGTCTCAGAGATGATAGGGTTCATGAGAAAAAAAATATTAATAATTATGTAAACAACAACAAGGTTATGGAATACATTAAAACATAAATATTAAATATTAAAAATTAGTTAACCGGAGCACTACCACATCAATGTTATGGAATACATTAATGACATAAATATAACATATTAAAAATTAGTTAATAGCGAAATATTAATATAAAATATTAAGAATTAGTTAATAGCGAAAAATTATTTGTCTTAATA
Organism: Larix kaempferi; assembly: GCA_027924585.1. Lineage (NCBI taxonomy): Eukaryota > Viridiplantae > Streptophyta > Pinopsida > Pinales > Pinaceae > Larix > Larix kaempferi. The sequence continues at coordinate 2,395,066 of BSBM01000397.1, read as the reverse complement.
ATTTACCAACTTAATCCATCATTCAAATTTTTTCGGGGAACATTTTGAGTTTAGTCTCATTACTCATCACGATATTTTGATTTTTGTTTCATATCAATAACTTTACAAGAATTTCAAATCAAGCATTCCATTCCAACATGGTACCAAACTTTGAATTGTTATTACTATATAAACATGATAAAAAATTTGTAGGAAAAAGAAAAGTTAAAGTCTTTATTATTCCAAGATGTGTGCATAGATGTGGGTAGAGGGAGAAAAATCCCCTTTTTATGATGCAAAAAATTTGAAAAAACTTTTGAAGCTAGGGATACTTGATCCCTCTTGACCATTTCATTATATATATATATATATAAGTGGGTTCATAATTACACCTATAAGGAGAAAATGACATGTAGTATGTTTTCTAACTCGTAAAGCTGATTGGTTAGTACTTTTTATTTATTTATAACAAGAATTATTTAAGTTTGTATTAAAATATGTTGTAACTGAGATGAACAATGTGTAAATAGAAAATGAAAGCATACATAGTTCCAAAAAAGATATGCACCATGATAACATGGAATTGCAACCTATAATATTTTGTTGTACTCCTTACAAAACTTGATATATGACTACTAGTTGTGTAAATTAAAAAAAAACACTTAGGACCAAAACATATTTGGAATATATTGACATTTACATGATTATAAGCATGCATACTTTTTCATTTCATCATCCTGGGCATGATTGGAAGGGTGTGATTATTGCATGTCTACCTCCATGCCCTCTTGCAATTGATAAATTGTTTCTCCTTCTTTGAGTTCAATAAGAAGAGAACTGTTAGTTTTTCAGAATTTACTTCAATCTGATCTAGGATCGTGAGAGAACAACATGTACAACATATCTACAACATATCAATCATGGACACAATAATGCAAGCACACAAGAGATAATATACACATAGAGTTTCACTGGGGAAAACCATAAAGGTGAAAAAACCCACAACTTCCTCAGAGATAGATAGAGCAATGACACAACCCAAGCATAAGAGATAGTCTTCTCCTAGCAGCAGCTTCTCCTCCTCCACAAGTGTGCCACTCTCCAATGAGAGTATGAGTGAGAAAGTGAATGATGAAATAGAGTGCCTCCCACACTCTATTTAGACATGACTTGAGTTGCCTGATAACCTTTACTAGGTCGGCCTTAACTTAACCACATAACATAATGATGACAGGGCCAACCCCCAATAGGGTGGTCTAATAACCCTTTGACCCACATGAATTATACAGGGCCGACCCCACCAAGGTGGTCTAATAACCCATCAAGTATAAGTTACGACACTTACAATATAAATGACGACACTTCCGTATAGAGGAATAATAACATCTCTATAGGAATACAAACAGTTCCGTATAGAGGAATAATAACATATGTATAGGAATACAAACACTTCCGTATAGAGGAATAATAACATCTCTATAGGAATACAATATACATATATGAAATACATTCCGAAGTTACAAATACATCAAAACTCCCTCTTAACTAGGAAGGTATTTCTTGACACAGGTCTTCTAGCACAAGTCTTCTTCCTTGGATCATCGTCACTGGATCATCGACATTGAATCATCGTCATCGTCACTGCTGCTGCTATCTCAATCAATCTCCGATCTACTCATAATAGGAAGTTCTATAGATCCAGTCCTTTTTCATACTGGATGTAGGCCCACCACCTGTAGGTCTTCATCATCATTGGCCATACTATGGAATCCTCAGGACTGATTATGTGCGTCAACAAAACCTCGAAAGAGCATCCCAGGCATTTTACGAGCACACAGCTCAACCTATCGGATCTCCCAGGATCTTTTACATGTGACTGTCACAAGACCTTAAAAGAGTGTCTTGCCAAGCAAGATATCTAAAGAGCATCTGAGGCCTTTTTCATCCTGTCCAGATCTCTAGGACTTATTACATGTGACCCCTACCACAAAACCTTAAAAGAGTGTCTTGCCAAGCAAGATCTCTAAAGAGAATTTGAGGCCTTTTTCATCCTGTCGAGATCTCCAGGACTTATTACATGTGGTCCCCACAAAACCTTAAAAGAGTGTCTTGCCAAGCAAGATCTCTAAAGAGCATCTGAGGCCTTTTTCATCCTGTCCAGATCTCCAGGACTTACTACATGTGGTCTGGCAAAACCTTAAAAGAGTGTCTTGCCAAGCAAGATCTATAAAGAGCATCTGAGGCCTTTTTCATCTTGTCGAGATCTCCGGGACTTATTACATGCTACCCTTGCACAACCTGTCCACAACCACAGAGTATCAACCCGATACTCACCATACATCGTCTTGATGTACATGATCATCCTGATCCTCATCATTGCATCATCCTGATGCATGTCATCTGGAGCAACATCCTGAAGCTCGTCATCTATGATCATCCTGATCATACAATGCATCCACCTGATGCACAACAAGTATCTACCTGATACATATCATCATACATGATCCACCTGATCATACAATGTATCCACCTGATACACACACAGATACATGATCCACCTGATATATATCAACATACATGATCTACCTGATCATACAATCGTATCCACCTGATACATACACAGATACATGGTCCAAGCATCCAACATGATGCATATACATATACATGATCCAACTGATCATAATAAGCATCCAACATGATGCATATACATATACATGATCCAACTGATCATAACAAGCATCCAACATGATGCATATACATAGCAGTAACTGGAGCATCGTCCTGATGCTCGTCGTCCAGCGCTTACATCCACAGCCATGGGAAGGATCCTCCTCTCACCATGCTTGGAATGGCTCCTGCAAATGTGTCCATAAATTCTTCCTCGAAGTGTCGTCAATCTGAAGAACACCAAGCCTCTCTCTGAAGTACTCGAACTTCACTCTGGCTAGTGGTTTTGTCAACACATCCGCAACTTGCTCATCCGTCGCAACATACAGGAGCTTCACTGCTCCTCTCTGCACCATATCCCTGATATAGTGATATTTCATCTCGATGTGCTTCGACCTGTCGTGGAACACGGGGTTCTCAGACAGCTTCACACAACTCTGGTTGTCACAAAAGATACCAGTAGCCTCCAACGGGAGATCAAATAGCTCAGACAGTAGCTTTCGGAGCCATACTGCCTCACAACTAGCCGAACGAGCTGCAACATACTCTGCTTCGGCTGTACTCAGTGCTACACAGGATTGCTTCCTGCTAAACCAAGAGATCACACCTCATCCCATACTGAAGCAACACCCAGAATGTGCTCTTCCTATCTGCAACAGTGCCTGCCCAATCTGAATCAACATAACCCTGCAGGTTAAATTTTTGATTCGCATCATACTTGAGCCCATAATCAATTGTACCCTTTAGGTACCTCAGAATATGCTTTACAGCAACCAGGTGAACACCTATGGGATCCGTCAGGAATTGGCTCAATGTGTTCACCGCAAAGCAAATATCTGGTCTCGTGTTCGTCAGGTACATCAAGGACCCAATCATCTGACGATACACAGTGACATCAACTGGATCAGATGAAGAATCACACAGAAGCTTCAGGTTCGATGCCATAGGTGTGGCCATGGCCTTGCAGTCCATCATCCCGAACCTCTTCATGATCTCTACTGCATACTTCCCTTGTCCAAGGAAGATTCCATCTGCACTCTGCCACATCTCCATGCCTAGAAAATAGTGCATCATCCCCAAGTTCTTCATCTCGAACTTGGCAGCAAGCTTCCTCTTCCTATCGACAATCAATCTATCCTCACCTGTTACAAACAGGTCATCCACATAAAATAGTAGTATCACTGGATTGCCTTCCTCAACCTTGTATTAAAGGTTGGAATCCGCTTTACTCTCGGTAAAGCCCATACTAGATAGGAAGCCATCTATCCTGCCATACCAGGCCTTGGGTGACTGTTTCAAACCACACAGGGCTTTCTTCAGTTTGCACACATGTGACTCTCGGTCATGTGTCTCAAACCCGAGTGGCTGCTCCACATACACTTCCTCTTCAACTGCACCATTCAAGAAAGCTGTTTTGACATCCATTTGGTGTACCTTCCATTTCATCACGGTAGCCAGAGCAACTACTGATCTAATAGAAGTGTATTTGGCTACAGGTGCAAAATTCTCTTCATAGTCAATTCCTCTTTCTGGGAGTAGCCACGAGTTACAACCTTGCTTTGTATTTCTCGATGCTACCATCTGCAGCATGCTTGATCTTATAGATCCACTTGGAAGTCACAACAAACTTCCCTTCAGGTCTTGGGACCACATCCGAAACATGATCGATTGGTACTTCTCGACCATGGAATCCTTTTACTGTATCCCGTATCCTTGGAACTTCGGATTCTTCAATATCTTCAATAGATAGTTTGAGCTTCATTGCTGGAACAAATGTTGTAGTTCTTCTTTTGTAGGTGATGGTATACGATCTTTCCTACAAAACAAGTTAAATTGCATGATTAGAAAACATCTCATAGTTTTCAGAACAAATTCTTACACATAAAGAAATATGCCATACATTCATGCAATTATTTTAGCCAATGCTTCAATACAACATTTATCCATATCCCGTAAATTTCTAGATGCCTTCCAATCTCTACTAGAACATTGTTAAGAGTGTGCACAACTCCCAACATGTCAGCAAAGAGGTTTCATTCTAGATAAGTAGCAATGGAATGTTGTACAGTGCCATAGGCCACTTACCCATCACATGCATATTAGTAGTATATTGTTCATTAATGTAATTATTCTAATATGCATAATATACATCCTAAGTTCAGGAACATAAGCATATACATCATTGAGCAATATTATTTAAACAAACAAGTATGCAAGAAATGACAATTCAAATACTTATCTTTGTTTGGTTGTAGGGTGGACTCCCTCTCAATATTTGCTTCCTTGCAGGAACTACTGGAGTGTGCTCCCTCTTGATCTTTGCTTCCTGTATTACCTGTCCTTGAACTTATATCCATCCTCGATCACTTATGCATACTTACTAGTATCATCATTGCGTTATCCTTGAGGTCTCATACACAATCATACATTCATTAGTATAATATCAATACTATAAAACATTATGATTCTAAGTAATCTTAAACATGTATGGTCAAGATTTCACAAGCACTAGTATTCAAGGTTTCAGGGAGTACTTCCTTTACTCATGCAAATTCTTATTTGACCATAGGACTCTTCTGGTTAGTCATATTATCGATTAAACATAATATACCTAAACTCGTGATTACTCAAACCTATAGCTTCATGAATAATCATTATCAATCATACCAAGTATACTTATATAAGAGATCCCATCACAAGGTAGGATTCTAACTTGATATAGGAAAAACATACCTAGATTAATGTGTTAGTTCGTTATGTCTAACATACCCACATGATGTCTTCTTGTTTTATTCAATAACTTGTGCTAGTAACCTGCATATATCATAGGTTAAGCATTGTAGAACCAAATTATACATACCTTGTAAGTAGAGCTTCTATGTGATCCATGACAATGGATGAATCTTTGTCTTCATGTCACCATGGTCATATGTTCTTGAACTAGAACATGATTTGTCTTTCTTGATGTACCTTTCATGTTAGCGAACAACATCAACCTCATACAACACCACAATGCATTAGTACAATCATAAGTGTCAAAACCCTAATGAATGAATATCTTCTATCATGCATTCATATTTTTATTAAGGTGATACAGCAAGTCTAAAATTAATCAAGATTGTACTAATCTTAATGAAGACAAACATATCATAAACTTAATCATGAACAGATTTCGAAACATACCCGTAAGTCATACCTGTCAAGTTTGCTTGTAGTCTTCTTATGTAAGGCCTTAGCCTCATCTCCCTCTGAAACTGGAACTTCTTCACTTATGCATGTGACCAATCCATTCTCTTCTAGGATTAACCCAATCCACTTGATTTGCAGAAATTGGATCTCGAGCTCGATTAGGGTTTGTGAGGGAAACCCTAAAAATTCAAACTTTGAATTTCAAGCTTCTGAAAGGATAGAAAGATGCGCCTTGATGAGCTGATCAACCTGGTATACTCAGAATTTGAAAACTGCAAAGTTTCGCCTTTCAAATTTGCTTTTCAATCTTCCGGATTCACTTGGGAGGACCCTGAATTAGGGTTTGAATTTCCTGGAGCTTTACCCAACCAAATAGTTTGATCCAAAGCTCTAAAATTCGATTTTTCCAAGGAGCTTCCAGCTATGGCCATAGATTTCAAAAATTTCCATTTTTGTAGAAGCCCTAATTTTTCACTTTTCCGATGAGAGTCCCGAACTAGGGTTTGATCAAGCTCGGCCTTCTACCCAACCAAAAAATTTGATCTTGGTCTCTAAATTTAGATTTTGATGAGTATCATTCAGCCGTGGTCTCCGATTACAAAAATACAACTTTCTTTGAAACCCTAATTGCTGGAGCCATGAATGAAGGTGCTCAAAATCCAATTATGTTTTGACATAAATATGCACTTGATTGTTTTTGGTTAACTCCAAAATTAGGAATCCACATGGTCTAAAAATTCTACCTTTGGTATCACGACCTGTCATCTTTCTAACCCCACAGGTCTGACCTCGATTGGATTCTCTGAGAGAGAGTTATGCCAAGTGTCGCAACATGACCTGTTTATGGGATAAAACAGGAGAGCGAACTTGTACGGTGTTCCATGTGTCACTGGTTCAACTTAGGCCTCTGAAAAACGTACCGGAGAAACTACAGTCCATTCCCTAGCTGTCACTTTTTACGAAATTTCATTTGGAGCTTCCTATCCCAAGTTGTGAGATTTTTTCCTAGGTCACCTGTTTATGACTGAGATCTAGAAGAGGCAGAAACCCTAGATTGTACAGATCATAAAACAAAAAGTACAACGAATTAGAAGTTGTGCTTTGGAAACAAGGTACATGGAGATCTTATCTTCGACCTGTAAGAGTTTCAGATCCTGAAACCTCGCCGAATGGATTTATAGCGAAAGTGCTACGATGACTGGTTTTTTTTCTATATCAAGCCCTAGCTTCGCAAGTACAACAAGTGTCATAAATGCCATACCATGCCTTCTTTCAGGTTAGCTCTGATACCATGTTAGTTTTTCAGAATTTACTTCAATATGATATAGGATCTTAACTGATAGAACAACATGTAGAACATATCTATAGCATATCAATCATGGACATAATAATGCAAGCACACAAGAGACAGTAGACACACAGAGTTTCACTGGGGAAAACCATAAAGGTGAAAAACCCCACAACTTCCTCAGAGATAGATAGAGCAATGATGCAACCCAATCATAAGAGATAGTATTCTCCTAGCAGCAGCTTCTCCTCCTCCACAGGTGCACCGCTCTCCAATGAGAGTATGAGTGAGAAAGTGAATGATTGAATAGAGTGCCTCCCACACTCTATTTATACATGACTTGACTTGCCTAATAACCTTTACTAGGTCGGCCTTAACTTAACCACATAACATAATGCTGACAGGGCCGACCCCTAATAGGGTGGTCTAATAACCCTTTGACCCACATGACTTATACAGGGACGACCCCACCAAGGTGGTCTAATAACCCATCAAGTATAAGTTACGACAGTTACAATATAAATGACGACACTTCCGTATAGAGGAATAATAACATCTCTATAGGAATACAAACACTTCCGTATAGAGGAATAATAACATCTCTATAGGAATACAATATACAAATATGAAATACATTCTGAAGTTACAAATACATCAACAAGAACCCACATAGATGCTCATATTTGAGGTTGAAGATGATGAAACTTTGTTGAGTAATATGACCATTGTCTTAAGCTCATCAGAGTCATCCTCTAAAAATTGAATTTTCCTTTTCTATTTTACCAATATATTCATGATAATTGCATTTCAAGAGACCCATTGATATTCTAATTCATGTGTTTTAGTGGAGAATGAGACCTGCTGTCAACATTGCATGAGACCAATTCCCCACAACATTAGTTGAAACCCAAGATATTTGCACCCACAAACCCCTAACCCCAAGGGAAAGCCACAGACTGATAATGGATAGATCCATCATCAATATTCTGGGTACTTATTACAGAACATTGAGATGGATGAAATATTGTATATATATTTTCCCAAATAAAAATCCCAATGAAGAACTTACTCCAGGAAGTGCAAGCAGTACCAGGGCGAGGCCTATGCCTATTCCCATTGGCCTTTTTAGGTAAAGCCTAGCAAACTCACCATGACAAATATTAGAAGTTTTTGAGACAACTAACTCATGCCCACAATCAATTCTACTAAAACCGAGGAGAAATATGACTGCTGATGCTAAATATAAGCAAAGTGTGCAAACCAGGCTTACCATCAAGTGTCAATTTGTTGAATAAGAACTAAGATGGGAGATGTATGCCACTTTCAATATCCTATACTCATCTTCGCGACTGAAATCCATGAATTCAAATTTCCGGAGGTTTTGATAATGGAGGATGTGGGAAGACGGGTTGATGCTTAATGAATTGTCCCTTCCCCCCTTGAACGAGTTAATGGATAGACTAGATGTGGATTGTTCATACTTTCATTTTGTGCTTGTTTAATGGGTTGCAAACTTAGAGATTCCTTCACCATTTTACAATAGAATTCCTTCCTCTAGCGTTGAGGCAAGATTGTCGAGGCGACATGAAAAAAATGAACTTCCTCAAAATGATGAACTTCTCTTCTTATATTAACAATGGTCAATGCGAGATGGTCATCTTCTTATAATTGAACATATAATTATGTAGAATAATTCCAATAGCATATTTATTTTACATAATTTAGCAAATAATTGAATAAACAATGCTATAAATAATTTAGTCAAACTTAAGATCACATATCAACATCAACCTTAAAATAGTAAAGAAATCCATAATTTTAAATTATGAAGTGTTGAGCATGCTTATAAACAAAATCTCCTAACAACTATCAACGGGTTTTCATTTTATTTATTAATACAATCCCATCTGCATTAAATCTATTTTGACAAGTTATGGTCATCATTAGCTTGAAAGGAGTAAATTTATGATTACATAGAATATAATATATGAAACTTAATGTAGTAAAGTAACGAGCTTAACTTAATAGCCAACAACCAGGTTATGGAATACATTAATGACATAAATATAAAATATTAAAGATTAACTTAACAACAACGAACGAGGTTATGGAATACATTAATGACAAAAATATAAAATATTAAAGTTTAACTTAACACCCAACATCAGGTTATGGAATAAATTAATGACAGAAATATAAAAATTAAGAATTAGTTAAACAGCAAGGTTATGGAATACATTAATAACATATAATACATTAATACCAGAAATACTAAATATTAAAAAATAGTTAACCACAACAAAGTTATTGAAATGGAATACATTAATGACATAAATATTAAATATTAAAATTAATTAATAACCAAATATTAATATAAAATATTAAGAATCACTTAATAGCCAGCATAAATTATAAACCAGTAGCAAGGTTATGGAATATATTAATGACTTAAATTAAAACACTAAATCACTTAGTGCAAGATGGTCATCTTCTTATAATTGAACATATAATTATGTAGAATGATTCCAATAGCATATTTATTTTACATAATTTAGTAAATAGTTGAATAAACAATGCTATAAATAATTTAGTCAAACCTAAATTCACATATCAACATTAACCGTAAAATAGTAAAGAAATCCATAATTTTAAATTATGAAGTGTTGAGCATGCTTATAAACAAAATCTCCTAACAACTAATCAACCGATTTTTATTTTATTTATTAATACAATCCCATCTGCATTAAATCTATTTTGACAAGTTATGCTCATCATTAGTATGAAAGGAGTAAAGTTACAAATCTATTTTGACAAGTTATGCTCATCATTAGTACGAAAGGAGTAAAGTTATAAATCTATTTTGACAAGTTATGTTCATCATTAGTGTGAAAGGAGTAAAGTTATGATTAACTAAAAAACCATATATGAAATTTAATGCAGTAAAGTGACTAGCTTAACTTAACAGCTAGCAGAGGTTATGGAATACATTAACTTATCAGGTTATGGAACACATTAATGAGAAAAAAATATATTAAGAATTATGTAAACAACAGCAAGGTTATGGAATACATTAATAACATAAATATTAAATATTAAAAAATAGTTAACTGGAGCACTACCACATCAATGTTATGGAATACATTAATGACATAAATATAAAATATTAAAAATTAGCTAATAGCCAAATATTAATATAAACTATTAAGAATTAGTTATGGAATATAAATTGTAAACCAGTACCAAGGTTATGGAATACATTAATGACTTAAATTAAAACACTAAATCAGTTAATATCCCACCACTAGGTTAATGTATTTATGGAATACATTAATGATGACATAAATATAAAATATTAAAAATTAGTTGAGAGGTGTCAGCTTCATGGAGTGCAATCTCTTTATAAGAATAGGAATAGGTAGGCAAGATCCAGTGTTGTTGTGAAAAATAGCTGCTGAGCATATTAGCAGGCTTAGTATATCAGTATATTGGTGAAGGGGAATCGTGACTGCTGGAGTGTAGATTCAATCGTTTCGTTTGCATTTTTGATAAGGATGAAACGTTTTTCCTTCCTACTGGCCGTGATTTTCACAGGCTCTTTTATGTTTCTCTGCGTAAGTTCAATAGGAGATTCCAGTCTCATATATAATGTTCAGCAGTATGGTGCAAAAGCTGATGGCATCACAGACAACAGCAAGGTGAGATAGAGATAAACTTGAATAATTAATAAATTTGTAGAGACATAGATTATCACAAATAAATTTGTCTGTTTTTGGTTATATGTAGGCTTTTATTGCTGCCTGGAATGCAGCCTGTTCTTCTAATCGATCATCTACTGTGTATATACCAAAAGGAAAATTCCTGGTTGGTCCAGTTTCCTTTGCAGGACCATGCAAGAATGCTAATATTATGGTGCAGGTAAGGTGCTAATATTCATTCCGTGGTAGTGGTAGTGATTTATTTATTTCCTTCTTTGCAGCAATAAGATTCATGCAACATGTCTGTCTTACTGCAGGTAACTGGGGATCTCATTGCACCAACCCACAATAGTTTATGGAACGGAGGAAATAATTTGTACTGGTTGCAATTCTATAATGTGAATGGTCTAACGGTGAATGGCGGGGGGAGTTTGGATGGCCAGGGAGCCTCCTGGTGGAACAACGTTTGTCAAAAAAATCAGCAAGTAAGAATAAACTAGTTATCAGTTGTACTATGTAATTATCTTTTAGTGATTTGGATAGCATATACTTACACTGACTCGAATAAATTGTCTGCTTTGCTGTGCAGTGCAAACCCGGGCCTACGGTATTGTCTCTAGCCATTTATTTTCACATATGAATTGGAGTGTTTCATAGTTGCAGGGAGTTGATAATTTGACATTGTGATGGGCAGTCTTTACAATTGATGGGCGCTACGAATAGCGTGGTGAGAGACATTACTTCCATCAACAGCAAGCAGTTCCATGTATCCATTGGTGCGTCTAACAACGTCCTGGCAGAGGGATTGACAATCCGTGCTCCAGCTGACAGCCCCAACACCGATGGAATTCACATATCTTCTTCCAATGTCCATCTTCGAAATATCAACATAGGAACAGGTGGATCATATTTCCCCTCAACATTTTACAAATATTGTTGGAGTGACTAATTTATTAAAGATAAATCTTTAACTTTGCGTGCGTGTACTACTGCAGGAGATGATTGTATTGGTATTTTGGAAGGAACTTCCAACCTTGCCATTGAACAAGTTACTTGCGGACCAGGCCATGGAATCAGGTGAAATAGTTTGATAATTAATTTCAATTGGACTGGGAATATGAGCATTCAATGCACTGCGCTGACAACCGATTTGGGTTATTATTATGCAGTGTGGGGAGCCTTGGGAAATATCCTGATCGTAATGGAGTCACCAACGTCACTGTAAATGGAGTTTCTTTCAACGGCACTGACAATGGAGTTAGAATCAAAACATGGCAAGGAGGAAAGGGCTTCGCCAAGGGCTTAACATTTGAGAACCTACGGATGAACAACGTGGGGAATCCAATCCTCATTGACCAATACTATTGCCCACATTGTACTGCCCAGGTGCTCATCATTTTACACCTATCTGAACAGCTTCAACACCTATACTCTTTTTCGACATAGGACAGTTTCGAAGCTTGTTTTTAAGTTCTGTGACATATGGCCACTGAAGTTTGACTATTATAACTTACTTTGACTTTGTTGTTAATATTGGCTTGGCCCGTGCAGGAGTCTAATATGAATGTGCAGATCAGTAACGTGGTATACAAAAACATAGTTGGAACCTCAGCAACAAAGGAAGTTATTAATTTGGCTTGCAGTAAAAGCTTCCCCTGCCAAGATATCCAATTGCAAAATGTCAGTCTGAGTTATGGAAATAATGAAGCTCAATCTCTCTGTAAAAATGCCAAAGGACTTGGAATTAGTTCTGTCAAACCCCCTTTGGTTTGTTAATGCTGGATATTAGTTATTAGTTATGCCAAACCTTTTTCTTAAAGTTCCATTGGCTTTTAAAAGGTTTGATGCTTCCTCTACCAACTTCAATATGTTGGATTTTGCATTATTGTAATATGAATTTGACTTATGAAAAAGTGAAACTCTACCAACTTTAATAGGTTGGATTTTGCAGTATTATAATATGAATTTGAGTTATGAAAAAAATGAAATTCAATCTTAAGCAGCTTTTGAGTTTGTTAAAGGTGAATGTTTTTCCTAAATGCTAACTTATTATCAAATGTTAAATAGAATAGAAATATAATAAGAACTCTGCTAAAAAAACATTATATTGCAAGTAGAGTCCATTTTAAAAGTTAAAAGTCTAATATAGAGATTAAGAAATGTTTAAGAATCCTAAAGTTTGATAACTATATTTAGTAAAACCATGTTTGTATATGTATAAATGCTTTTTTATTGATGTTTAATAAGCTATAAACCCTTCACATTCACTTGGAATAAATAAGATATTTTTAACATTGTCATTTTAATGTTTTTAAAGTATATCACAATCAAAATAAACAACACATATTTTTGTATTAGAATATAGAATTTTAAGAATAAATAATGGTTTTGTATAATTGGTTATTTGGAATAGTACATTTTTAATAAAAAAATATCAATTTTTTCTTTTTATAGATGCCATATCTAACCTTGTCACTTTAAGATTGGTCATATTAATAATATAATGTCTATTATTGAGATATATAATTTTAAACATAACAAACAATTTTATAAAAATTGTCATTTGAACTTATACCATTTTAATAAGAAATATTAAAATAAATATTTGTAAGAAACAAATCAATGGACACAGACATAATCTCAAAGAAATGCAAATGCACAACAAATTCAATGACTTTTCCACTGTGTTTTTTTGTGCCTTTGGAATCTGTATCCAAGTGGCCTTTGTTTTGTGACATGAATTTCCAATGGAAAGATGATCCCATTTCCCTTCCTTGCACTCTAAGGGTAGTAACAAAAGACCATATCGCAGCAGCAATCACAGGTCTCGTAATAGCAAAAGAAACAAAATGAGGTGAATACACTGCAATATTTAATCCATTTTCCACATCACACATCAAATCTACATAACCAGAATCATCATACGAAAATGAATTAATTAAAGGGAAATCTGATCTTGGTGCCTATGAATATGTTCGTAGTAGGAAATTTCTCCTCCTTGTGCCTCTGAATATGTCCGTAGTAGGAAATTTCTCCTTCTGGAGCATACAAACAATCTTTCTCCTCCTTTTGAATATGTTCGAAGGGGTTGGAGCTTACATCTTCACCCTAAATTATAATCAATGAAGACTAGACCGCAATGCAATAAGCAAAACAATAATTCATAATCACTAAACATAATGATTGGAAAAAAATAGCATTCTGTAGCGTAAATCTCAATGACTGAAATAAATGTAGAGTAGTCTACATGTAGTCAAATAATTCGAAAGAAATATGATAACACATACAATTTAATGTAGTTGACTGATCTAAAGGAACGTCAAGGTGACTGGGTTAGGCATACTAACCTGAATTTGTACAAGTAGAAATATGAAATGCTTCGAGAATGGATGAAGTTAGGGTCGAGACTGATAATATTTATAGCAACAGCAATGGGCAGGGTAGGGAAATTTCCTGTGTAGATTCGTGTGGATGGATAGAACTGCAACTTTTCTATTTCAGTTATCCAATTATGGAAGGTATTTACAAATGTAATTGGAAGGGAATCAACAAAAAGATGGAAGACCAAAGGAAATCAACGAAAAGATGGAAACCGTGTCCACCTTTTCTCTTTAGCTTCTAAAAAGTTTCCGTGCATGAGTGTTAGGAAACTATTTTTTTGTCAAATTATTTAATCTTCATTTCCATGGTATGGGTCCAATCAAGTTTGGAAAAAATCCTCTACAAATTAAAATAAATAAATAAAAACCGAAACTTTAGTTGCATTTTAGACATTTTGAAAAATTAAATGTACTGGCATGAAAATAATGAAAAAAAATGAAAACAATAGTATATGTCTACATCAAGGACTAATAAGGAAGAAGAAAAGATGATTAAACAAATTAGTTAGATAAAAAGATGTTTTTATTAAAGTGATATGACAGCGATAACCTACAATTACGGATTCAAAAGGTGAAAATAAATGAAATGAAATGAAATAAATGCCGAGGAGAATAGAATGATACAAAAAGGGGGATGAAGGTGAAAGAAGAGGATCCTAGCAATGGTATTGATTATTACACCAACTAATTTGTAGTAATTATAAATGTCTATTGTAGTCATGCATTTTACTAATCATCTTGATCCATTTCACAAGTTACCATTAATTTTTAACATTTGGCAAGAACCGTGAGATAGTTCAAATATTGGGCTGAACTTTTCGTTGATGAATACAAATGCACATTTTATATACTAGTTTCGTTTCACAAGTTACCATTAATTTTTAACATTTGGCAAGAACCTCAAATATTGGGTGGAACTTTATGTTGATGAATACAAATGCACATTTTATATACTAGTTTCTAGATACGTTGAAGACATTGCAAAAAAGTAGACTTTCATTTTTGTGTTTGAAAAGTAGTTAAGTTATGAAATTATGAAAAAATAGTCTTATATTATTAAGGGTACGACAACTTACAAATAAATGTTACCCATCCTCAATTCAGCGTGAACATGAGATATGGAAATAATGAAGTTCAATATTCATGAAAAAACGCAAAATAGTTCAAAGTAATTCTATCAAGTTCCATTTACTTTGTTAAAGAGTGAATGCTTTCTCTAAATGGAAACTCTAATGTGTTGGATTTTGCATTATCTATCTTGTAGTCTCAAATTAGTTTAAGATTCTTATGGTTTATGCTACTCTTCCTTTAAAAATATCCTCAATGGTTTAGGCTACTCTTCCTTTAAAAATCTCCTCATTGATTTAGGCTACTCCTTCCGTTGATTGGTTTAAGCTACTTTCATCACTAGTCACTAACAATATTTTGGAAATCAAACTTTCCAACATGGTTGTTATAGGTCAAATCTGCACTTCTCCGTCCGTGATCACATTGCTTTGTCGATCGCACAAAAGGACACCATGGATTGAAGAGCTAGGTTGACCTAGATGACTTACTGCTGGAACTACATTATTCAGTTGAAAATCTTACTTTGTCTACTGATTTCATGACATGTGTGCTACTCTTTGCATAGTAAACCAACGTTCTTCACCAATATGTGCGCTGCTTTGCTCAAGGACAACCATCGCACACCTTAAAAAATGTTGCAAACGCTTGTTGTAAAGCACAAAAGTTGCATACTCTGCACTACTCTCGTTGTATGAAACCTATGAACATCTTAAGATGAAAGCAAAAATATATTAAGATTACGAATTGGGATTAGTTGAAGTTGGTTCTGCAACTTCCCCAACCTCCCAATTCAACCACCTCTCGATTACAACTGCCTACCTTGTCCCATAAATACAAGGAGGATCCATGAGAGAGGGACCTAGAAGGAATGCTTTAACTGCTGTTACGCTGGAGGAATTCCCAAGTCATTGTGAAGAGCAGGAGCCCAGGACTCGGTTGCAGAACCATCTTGACCGATCAGGTATATTTGTACTCATTCATGTTTCTTTGACAATAAAAAGGTGGAAATACCCTTCCTGTCCCAAATCAAATGTCTATTGGATTGTATGTTCATTTGGTTTAATATCTCATTGTAGTTGATGTTTAATTGTTTTCAATTTCATCATATTTATTGCAGTCAAGATACGCCGAGGAAGGTTTCCTTTGTGTTGCAGGTCCATCATAGCGGAAGACCAAGCGAAAGCTAGGACCAGCCGTTGATAAAAGGTACATCTTTCGATATCTTGATCTCTTTCCATTTGTAGTAACTAAATGCAATGCAATGACTGTATTTACCCGTCACGCCACCCAAGTTGGTAGTGTCTTCTCCTCACTATAAGGTATTTTTCCTGCACAACAGATTGGCGACTCCACTGGGGAGTAACTGGTTGTTTTTCTGCTCTAGGAGACCTTGCTAGGTTTTTCTTCAGTCTATTTGTTATGTGAGAGGTCTTCTAGGTCATTGTTTCCCGTTCTTATTGTCTATACTCATCTCAGTCCACTACTGCAAATATTTTTTGTTTGCTTCTGAGCCTTGTGTGCTGGTTTACCCTACTTATAGTAGCGCATTTTAATTGGTGAACACTGCTTTGTACACTACACAACAACGCATCTTTCCTAGTGTGCGTTGGTTTCTGTACTACACAGTAGTGCATTTTCCTGTAACTTTCAATTCTCCATTAGGGTTTGATTTCCAGTGGTTTGGTTTCACTTCTAGCCTTTTGCTTTGCTTCCCTGACTGGCCCCTGAGACTTGTATGTCTCTTTTGAGTCTTGTTTGCCTCTCTGAAGTCCTTTAGTTTTCCTTGGCTTGCTTGAGTACTTGTTTAAGGTGTCTTTACTGTTTTTAACCCTTTTGAAATTTCTCCTCCTGGTGCCTCTGAATATGTTCGTAGTAGGAAATTTCTCCTTCAGGTGCATACAAACAATCTTTCTCCTCCTCGTGCCTCTGAATATGTTCATAATAGGAATTTTCCTAAGGGGTTGGAGCATACATCTTCACCCTAAATTATAATCAATGAAGACTAGACCCCAATGCAATAAGCAAAACAATTATTTAGAATCACTAAATATAATGATTGGATAAAAATAGCATTCTACACCGTAAATCTCAATGGCTGAAATAATGTAGAGTAGTCTACATGTAGTCAAACAATTCGAAAGAAATATGATAACACATACAATTTAATGTAGTTGACTGATCTCAAGGAATGTCAAGGTGACTGGGTTAGGCATACTAACCTGAATTTGTACAAGTAGAAATATGAAATGCTTTGAGAATGGATGAAGTTAGGGTCGAGACTTATAATTATTATAGCAACAACAATGGGGACGGTAGGGAAGCTTCGTGGTTCTCTGTAGATTCCTGTGGATGGACAGACCTACAAATTTTCTGTTTCAGTTATCCAATTACGGAAAGGTATATACAAATGTAATTGGAAGGGAATTAACAAAAAGATGGGAGACAGAAGAAAATCAACAAAAAGATGGAAACCTTGTCCATCTTTTCTCTTTAGCTTCTAGAAAGTTTATGTGCATGAGTGTTAGGAACTATTTTTTATTTTTCTATCAATTTATTTAATCTTCATTTCCATGGTATGGGACCAATCAAGTTTGAAAAAAAATCCTCTACAAATTAAAATAAATAAATAAAAACCAAAACTTTAGTTGCATTTTAGACATTTTGAAAAATTAAATGTACTAGCATGAAAATAATGAAAAAAAACAAAAACAATAGTCTATGCCTGCAACAAAGACTAATAAGGAATAAGAAAAACTAATTAAACAAATTAGTTAGATAAAAGGATGTTTTTATTAAAGTGATATGACCACGATAACCTACAATAACTGGTTCAAAAGGTGAAAATAAATGAAATAAATGCCAAGGAGAATAGAATGATACAAAAAGGGGATGAAGGTGAAAGAAGAGAATCCTAGCAATGGTATTGATTATTACACCAACTAATTTGTGGTAATTATAAATGTGTAGTGTAGTCATGCATTTTACTAATCATCTTGATCCATTTCACAAGTTACCATTAATTTTTAACATTTGAAAAGAACCATGAGATAGTGGGTGGAACTTTACGTTGATGAATACAAATGCACATTTTATATACTAGTTTCGAGATACGATGAAGACATTGCCAAAAAATAGACTTTCATTTTTTGTGTTTGAAAAGTAGTTAAAATATGAAATTATGAAAAAATAGTCTTATATTATTAAGGGTAGGACAACTTAAAAATAAATGTTGCTCATTCTCAATTCAGTGTGAACATGAGATGTGTAAATAATGAAGTTCAACATTCATGAAAAAACGCAAAAGAGTTCAAAGTAATTCCATCAAGTTCCATTTACTTTGTTAATGGGTGAATGCTTCCTCTAAATGCCATGCCAATTCTAATGTCTTGGATTTTGCATTATATATCTTGTAGTCTCAAATTAGTTTAAGATTCTTATGGTTTATGCTACTCTTCCTTTAAAAATCTCCTAATTGGTTTAGGATACTCTTCCTTTAAAAATATCCTGATTGGTTTAGGATACTCCTTCCGTTGATTGTTTTAAGCTACTTTCATCACTGGTCACTAACAATATTTTGGAAATCAAACTTTCCAACATGGTGGTACACCTTGTTTCCTTTAATTGCTCAATTATAAATAAAATAAAAAGTACTTGTAGGATCAAGGAAATCCAACACAACGTATGGAATTTAAATGACATGATCTAATCGATCAGTAATAATGGGGTGAGTGCACAAAGTTGATGGACCTTTTAGATGCAATGGTAGATTCAAGAAACTCATTCAAGTTCTATAAAAGAGAATTGATCCCAAGCAATCTCGAGCCTGCCAAAATTAATCCCAAGCCTACCATGGTGAAGGCCAAATAGGATAGTTAAACAAAACGCGTATGCGTTATGGAGTTCTAAAATGCTTACGCATTTTGTAAAACATGTTTTATGCCCCAAAATGGGTTGTGCCCATCCTTTTCTCCACAATAGCGACATACAACGATTTTGGGAAACCAAAGAGCGTAATGGTGAACGCAATTTGTGTGAGAAGGGCCTCCATCTTCCACCTTGGGCATCGTTCTCCTCCATCTAAGCTATATACATCAAAATCCATCCTTCTAAATAATCTATTTTCACTAATTTGTATGTTGTAAAATAAATTTAATCCATAATTTTATTAATTTGTATGCCCTAAAAAAATTTGAACCATAATTCTAGTTATATGTATGCCCAAAAGAAATTAAAACCCCAATTTAATCATAAAAAATAAATCAATTTCACTAGATGCATATATATCCATGAGCATCCTTATTAATCCAAACCACTATTCACAAATATGCAAAGTTTCTTGTGTATATAGAAAGGTTGCGTACAACATTTAAGTATTATAGAGTATGGAGATTTTTTGGATTTGCACAATTTCAATCCAAGTGTCATGAGGGATGTTGTAGGCCCAAACTTCACAGCAACAAAGAATCACCACGATAGCTAATGCGTTGGAAAGAAACTGATTATTTTCTTGACACTATGATTTCGGTTTGAATGGAATTTGAAATCAATAATTCAAAGTTAGGGTGAAACTTGACATAGTTGAATAAAAGTATTTTTTTACAATTTAGAGGTATGATGGACTACAATTTTTGTTGTTGTTGTTGTAAATAGTGAAACTTTTGCTAACACAATGACAATCTAATAGTTAACTACTTTAAGGAAAAAATTAATTGGCATAAAAAATTACCAACTAAACCATGTAAACTAATGCGTTTTTGGAAGTAGAATATATGGCAATTAAAATTATATTTTTTAATTATAGTTTGACAAGTACATGCTTATATGCTACTTCTTATATGTACATGACTATACAATTTTTTTTAGGTTAGTCTCATTACCCATCACAATAAGTTTGTGTCGAGACATATTACTGATAACTATATAAGAGTTTGCAAATGGAACATTACAACATGGTAGTAGATCTTAAAGAGCTACTTTGTACACATAATAATTTACTTATAATGGAAAGAAATGTTAAATTATTTATTGTGCCTAAGATGCAAGGAAAGAGTGATCATACCCCTAAAGGAATAAACCTTCATGATGGAGGGAAAGTTTGCACCAAGGGAGAATAAATCACTTTTGACCATTTCATTAAAGTTGTTTATAATCTAGAGCTTGGACTTCAAAAGTGTGTACCTTTTTTACATATGTGTGAGTATCAGTGTTTCAAAAATACAAATTTGAATGAAAAAGTGCGAATACTAGTGTTACAAAAGTATGAATAATTATTTATGATAGTGTCGATTTGAATTTAGAAACTGTGAAATTTTATTGTAAAGTTGTGAGTTTTGATTCCACAAATATCAATATCCAATTTATTGAAATGCGTATTTATATTTTGATGTTGTGAGTTTCATATCTAGATGTGGATATATGTAATTCCAATAGTATTGCAAAATATTTTATTTATGTTTGTAAATGCATAGATCACTATAAAACACATTTCTAAGTATATCAATACTAATGAAAATGAAAAAAGAATCATATATCTCGATTGCAATAATGAATTGTACATTTTCATAAATATTTAAAGTGGTATACAAGAAGGATGGATGCCATCGCTACCAATCTGATCACATGATATCTATACATGTACAAGATGAGGACTATGATTTTATTCACCCTACCAACCATGTCACCTTATCTGGAAACATTACAACTAGATTACTATGGAAATGATAACAATCCTCACATTTTGGTGTAGGAGAGAAGATATAAATTAAAATTTAAGAGTTTAACTGAAGTGATAGATAAAAAATCTCAACTACTAATTTATAAGTTCTCCCATGATACAACACATTTCCTACAACAAAATAGGCCATTAGCACAAGAAATTGCACTGAAATTTAGTGAATTTGTTTCCATGAGTTGAACTCAATGGCAGGTGTTAAATCCGACTCCACGCTACATGTTTGAATTGATTTCCTTTTTGTGCTAGGAATAGCACTAGGAATATCACTGTCTTTTTCTCCCTATTTAGTGTTGGGAATAGTGTCGGGAGTAGTGTCGACAATGGAAATTGTGCCAAGTTTTATGACTATATCAATGCCCAGAATGACATCGAGAATTGCGATGCGATTAGAGCCCAAATTGAGTCTAGTTTTAGTTTCCAATTTGCCTTCTAGTATTGCTTCTTATTTGGCATCTAATTTGTATTCTAGTGTTGCTTCCATTTTAACTTCCTGGTTATCGTCGAGTGTTGCTTCTCTTTTAACGT
Source organism: Larix kaempferi (assembly GCA_027924585.1). Lineage (NCBI taxonomy): Eukaryota > Viridiplantae > Streptophyta > Pinopsida > Pinales > Pinaceae > Larix > Larix kaempferi. The sequence continues at coordinate 2,373,541 of BSBM01000397.1, read as the reverse complement.
TGAGTGTTACTTCCTTTCATTGTTGGGTTTTTCTTCCTTCTAAATGCCAAATTTTTCTTCCATCATTGCTTCTAATATTGCTTCCATTATTGATTCCTTTTTTGCTTCCATTATTGCTTCCATTATTGCTTCCAAAATTGCTTCCAAACTCGCTTCCAAAATTTCTTCCTAAGTGACATGGGTTTTGCTCCTTAATTGACATCGGATTTTGCTTCTAGAATTGATTCCTTTTTAGCTCCAAGGTTTGCTTCCTTTTAGTGCCAAGGTTTGTTTCCTATTTAACGCCTAGTTCTTCCTCTTTTTTATCTCTAGGATTTGCTTCATTTTAGTGCCAAAGTTTTCTTCCTATTTAGCACCTGGTTTTGCTTCTTTTTTTGCTCCAAGATTTGCTTCCTTTTAGTGTTGGGGTTTGCTTCCTAATTAGCGTCTAGTTTTACTTCTTGTTAAGAAACCAATTTAGCTTCTTATTTAGACACATAAATAACACCAAGTATGGATTCCATTTTCATGTCGAGTTCTGCTTCCATTTTAGAGCCACATTTTTCTTCCCTTGAACACCTCATGTTGCTTCCTTTATAGCTTCCACTTTATTAATTTAAATTTTTTAATTTCAATAAAAATAGTTAAATATATCATGGCTCTTTAATAACATATGTGATTATAGAGAAACAAATCTTGCATTGCAAATATTTTATAGCATAACATTTAGGAATTTTTAGGGAAATAGACAACATCCATACAAACTAACAAAACCATTATACTTATTAAATCTCCATAAAAAAAACATCTACAACTTTTAGTATATATAAATTAACAAGATAACTCTTATAACATCATCATCATCTATAATTAAAACAAGTGAGTCAAATCTACAAATATTAGATAAATATCATGTCAAATAACATATATCTAAAAAAACTAGATATCTCATTTCAAATTTATATCATAACATTTATGAAGATTTAAAACAAACAGATATCACATTTCAAATTTATATCATAACATTTATGAAGAAATTTAATTGAAATTGACAACATCCATCCAAAGTAGAAAAGCCATCATGCATAGTAAGTATCCATCCAAAAAGCATTGACCACTTCCAATATATATAAATTAACAAGATAATACTGATAAGATCATCATCATATATAACTAAAACAAGTGAATGTCAAATATGCCAGTAGATCAATAACATGTCAAAATGATACAAGTCAGTATAATACATGTCAAAATGATACATGTCAAAATGATACATGTCAATATGACATAAGTCAAAGTGATACATATAAAAGACAAAAATGGTATAGGTATCATAATGATATTTGAACATTAATCCATGTTAGAGTCAATATGATCAATGTCAATGGATACCACTAGCAACTGCCTCATCATCATCATCATCGTTGTCATCATCATCATCATTTTCATCATCATGATCATCATAATTCTCATCCTCCTGGGTATGAGCTCCATCTCCATCCGCTTCATCATCAACTCCCATATCTGAACCAAACTCAACATAATTTGGATCATGATCAATATCAATCGGATCTTCTGGCAGACTCGTGTTCTAAAAAAATAATTTCAAAATGAAAAGTTAGTATTTATTTCATGCAATAATTCATATTTATGTTATATTGATAATATTACAACATACGAAACCGAACCATAATCATATTACATCATATCAAAGTGGACATACCATAATAAAATATGAGATAAGTTACAGCTAAGATGTCATTCCAATTATGTAAAACATGCAACAATTTTAATAAATGTTAGTAAAGATCATAAAAAAAATTGTTATACAAGTTAACTATCATCTGGAAAGTGTATACATAACCTTAAGTCTCAACCCTCTCGTGTCAATATATAAAACTATTTTTATTGTCAAATATACAAATCTACAATAAAATAGAATTGTAAATGCCATAATTCAATTGACTAGATGCCATAATTGACTTGTGTCTTCCAACTATAAACACACAATTGCTAGACTCCCTTACCAAGTGATACTAGTACATTAAAATCTGATATACTTGGGACCATTTTGAGGCATTGGGTCTATATAAGTTTTAACAATTCTAATTTTCCACAAATAATGTTTTAGGTTTTAACAGTTCTTATGTTCTTTGGATGTTATTTATATTTTATCTCAGTTAACCCTAGAACATGGCCAGATTGAGTTCAATTCCATTGATGGAGGTGGTTATAATGGTTATGAATATGATCCCTTCCACACTTTTCTCTTAATGGTGGAGGATCTTGGTGGCTTCTTCGAGAAACACCCTAACGCACGTTACTATTTTGGGAATTTTTTTGGTCCTCCAATTTGAAGGTTGACTCATTCATTTATGGGAGTGATCATATTATCATGGTACCAAGGACTCCTTGCCTTCATGGTTCAATTTCCTAGAAACAACCGTCTTATACCATATCCAGAAGTAGGGTTTTGCTCAGTGAGTGCCAATGTCAATTTTGCACAAGGGGGTAGATTTTTAACTGAAATATCCCAGGTGACTATGAGTACTAATACCACATCCACAATAGAAAAACATAATTGTGGGATATGAGGGAACCCAACTATGCTGCCCAGTTTATAGTTTGTGCCCCTGGAGAAAATTCACAAGTTGTCCCTGAATGGTCCTAGGGGGCTTCTTGCAACTAGCCATAAAACAAAAACCATAACTTAGATCTTGAAACCATTGATTCTGGCGGATTCAAGATGTTGGATTTCACCCAAGGGAACCCCTATACCATGTTTCAATTACCAGGAAATAGTAGTATTATACCATCCCCAAAAATAGTTTTTTCTTAGTAAGGGCCAATGCCAATTTTGCACAAGCGGGTGAATTTTGAATTGAATTCTCTCGGGCAACCATGGATAGCGTGAACTCATCCAAAATGACCAAAAAAATCCGTGGGAGTTGAAAGAACCCAATTATGTTTCCCGGTTTGGATTTCATACCCTCGGAGCAAATTCACAAGTTGTCCCTGAATGACCTTAGGGGGCTATTTCCATCTAGCCATAGAAAAAAAACCGTAACTTGGATAATGAAACCATCGATTCCGACGTATTTAGGAAGTTGGGTTTCATCCAGAGGAATCCTATTCCATGTTTCAATTGCTCGGAACCATGACCATGCCCACAATGGCCAAAAACATATCTCGGAGCTAAAGGGACCTAGTTATGCTACCCGATTCAGATTTCGTGCCCCTCGAGCAAATTCACAAGGTTTTCCTGAATGGCCCCAAGGGGCTACTTGAATATGGCCATAGAAAAAAAAAATGTAACTCGAATCATGAAATCCTCAATTTTGATGGATTTAGGATGCCGGGTTTCACCAAAGGGAACCCCTCTACCATGTTTCAATTTCCTGGAAATGATCATACTATACCATCTCTGAAATGACGGTTTTTCTTAGTAAGGGCCAATGTCAATTTTGCATAAGGGGGTCAATTTTGAATTGAAATATCCAAAATGGCCAAAAACATCCATGGAAACTGATAGAACCCATTTATATTTTCCTAGTTTAGATTTCATGTCCCTAGAGAAAATTCACAAGATGTCCCCCCTCACCTACTGGTGTATATAAGGGAGGAGAGCGATCTTGTGTTTATTATCATCATTTTACTCTTCTTTGTACTTGTCTCAGAGATGATAGGGTTCATGAGAAAAAAAATATTAATAATTATGTAAACAACAACAAGGTTATGGAATACATTAAAACATAAATATTAAATATTAAAAATTAGTTAACCGGAGCACTACCACATCAATGTTATGGAATACATTAATGACATAAATATAACATATTAAAAATTAGTTAATAGCGAAATATTAATATAAAATATTAAGAATTAGTTAATAGCGAAAAATTATTTGTCTTAATAATTTACCAACTTAATCCATCATTCAAATTTTTTCGGGGAACATTTTGAGTTTAGTCTCATTACTCATCACGATATTTTGATTTTTGTTTCATATCAATAACTTTACAAGAATTTCAAATCAAGCATTCCATTCCAACATGGTACCAAACTTTGAATTGTTATTACTATATAACATGATGAAAAATTTGTAGGAAAAAGAAAAGTTAAAGTCTTTATTATTCCAAGATGTGTGCATAGATGTGGGTAAGAGGGAGAAAAATCCCCTTTTTATGATGCAAAAAATTTGAAAAAACTTTTGAAGCTAGGGATACTTGATCCCTCTTGACCATTTCATTATATATATATATATATATATAAGTGGGTTCATAATTACACCTATAAGGAGAAAATGACAGGTAGTATGTTTTCTAACTCGTAAAGCTGATTGGTTAGTACTTTTTATTTATTTATAACAAGAATTATTTAAGTTTGTATTAAAATATGTTGTAACTGAGATGAACAATGTGTAAATAGAAAATGAAAGCATACATAGTTCCAAAAAAGATATGCACCATGATAACATGGAATTGCAACCTATAATATTTTGTTGTACTCCTTACAAAACTTGATATATGACTACTAGTTGTGTAAATTAAAAAAAAACACTTAGGACCAAAACATATTTGGAATATATTGACAATTACATGATTATAAGCATGCATACTTTTTCATTTCATCATCCTGGGCATGATTGGAAGGGTGTGATTATTGCATGTCTACCTCCATGCCCTCTTGCAATTGATAAATTGTTTCTCCTTCTTTGAGTTCAATAAGAAGAGAACTGTTAGTTTTTCAGAATTTACTTCAATCTGATCTAGGATCGTGAGAGAACAACATGTACAACATATCTACAACATATCAATCATGGACACAATAATGCAAGCACACAAGAGATAATATACACATAGAGTTTCACTGGGGAAAACCATAAAGGTGAAAAAACCCACAACTTCCTCAGAGATAGATAGAGCAATGACACAACCCAAGCATAAGAGATAGTCTTCTCCTAGCAGCAGCTTCTCCTCCTCCACAAGTGTGCCACTCTCCAATGAGAGTATGAGTGAGAAAGTGAATGATGAAATAGAGTGCCTCCCACACTCTATTTAGACATGACTTGAGTTGCCTAATAACCTTTACTAGGTCGGCCTTAACTTAACCACATAACATAATGATGACAGGGCCAACCCCCAATAGGGTGGTCTAATAACCCTTTGACCCACATGAATTATACAGGGCCGACCCCACCAAGGTGGTCTAATAACCCATCAAGTATAAGTTACGACACTTACAATATAAATGACGACACTTCCGTATAGAGGAATAATAACATCTCTATAGGAATACAAACAGTTCCGTATAGAGGAATAATAACATATGTATAGGAATACAAACACTTCCGTATAGAGGAATAATAACATCTCTATAGGAATACAATATACATATATGAAATACATTCCGAAGTTACAAATACATCAAAACTCCCTCTTAACTAGGAAGGTATTTCTTGACACAGGTCTTCTAGCACAAGTCTTCTTCCTTGGATCATCGTCACTGGATCATCGACATTGAATCATCGTCATCGTCACTGCTGCTGCTATCTCAATCAATCTCCGATCTACTCATAATAGGAAGTTCTATAGATCCAGTCCTTTTTCATACTGGATGTAGGCCCACCACCTGTAGGTCTTCATCATCATTGGCCATACTATGGAATCCTCAGGACTGATTATGTGCGTCAACAAAACCTCGAAAGAGCATCCCAGGCATTTTACGAGCACACAGCTCAACCTATCGGATCTCCCAGGATCTTTTACATGTGACTGTCACAAGACCTTAAAAGAGTGTCTTGCCAAGCAAGATATCTAAAGAGCATCTGAGGCCTTTTTCATCCTGTCCAGATCTCTAGGACTTATTACATGTGACCCCTACCACAAAACCTTAAAAGAGTGTCTTGCCAAGCAAGATCTCTAAAGAGCATTTGAGGCCTTTTTCATCCTGTCGAGATCTCCAGGACTTATTACATGTGGTCCCCACAAAACCTTAAAAGAGTGTCTTGCCAAGCAAGATCTCTAAAGAGCATCTGAGGCCTTTTTCATCCTGTCCAGATCTCCAGGACTTACTACATGTGGTCTGGAAAAACCTTAAAAGAGTGTCTTGCCAAGCAAGATCTTTAAAGAGCATCTGAGGCCTTTTTCATCTTGTCGAGATCTCCGGGACTTATTACATGCTACCCTTGCACAACCTGTCCACAACCACAGAGTATCAACCCGATACTCACCATACATCGTCTTGATGTACATGATCATCCTGATCCTCATCATTGCATCATCCTGATGCATGTCATCTGGAGCAACATCCTGAAGCTCGTCATCTATGATCATCCTGATCATACAATGCATCCACCTGATGCACAACAAGTATCTACCTGATACATATCATCATACATGATCCACCTGATCATACAATGTATCCACCTGATACACACACAGATACATGATCCACCTGATATATATCAACATACATGATCTACCTGATCATACAATCGTATCCACCTGATACATACACAGATACATGGTCCAAGCATCCAACATGATGCATATACATATACATGATCCAACTGATCATAATAAGCATCCAACATGATGCATATACATATACATGATCCAACTGATCATAACAAGCATCCAACATGATGCATATACATAGCAGTAACTGGAGCATCGTCCTGATGCTCGTCGTCCAGCGCTTACATCCACAGCCATGGGAAGGATCCTCCTCTCACCATGCTTGGAATGGCTCCTGCAAATGTGTCCATAAATTCTTCCTCGAAGTGTCGTCAATCTGAAGAACACCAAGCCTCTCTCTGAAGTACTCGAACTTCACTCTGGCTAGTGGTTTTGTCAACACATCCGCAACTTGCTCATCCGTCGCAACATACAGGAGCTTCACTGCTCCTCTCTGCACCATATCCCTGATATAGTGATATTTCATCTCGATGTGCTTCGACCTGTCGTGGAACACGGGGTTCTCAGACAGCTTCACACAACTCTCGTTGTCACAAAAGATACCAGTAGCCTCCAACGGGAGATCAAATAGCTCAGACAGTAGCTTTCGGAGCCATACTGCCTCACAACTAGCCGAACGAGCTGCAACATACTCTGCTTCGGCTGTACTCAGTGCTACACAGGATTGCTTCCTGCTAAACCAAGAGATCACACCTGATCCCATACTGAAGCAACACCTAGAATGTGCTCTTCCTATCTGCAACAGTGCCTGCCCAATCTGAATCAACATAACCCTGCAGGTTAAATTTTTGATTCGCATCATACTTGAGCCCATAATCAATTGTACCCTTTAGGTACCTCAGAATATACTTTACAGCAACCAGGTGAACACCTATGGGATCCATCAGGAATTGGCTCAATGTGTTCACCGCAAAGCAAATATCTGGTCTCGTGTTCGTCAGGTACATCAAGGACCCAATCATCTGACGATACACAGTGACATCAACTGGATCAGATGAAGAATCACACAGAAGCTTCAGGTTCGATGCCATAGGTGTGGCCATGGCCTTGCAGTCCATCATCCCGAACCTCTTCATGATCTCTACTGCATACTTCCCTTGTCCAAGGAAGATTCCATCTGCACTCTGCCACATCTCCATGCCTAGAAAATAGTGCATCATCCCCAAGTTCTTCATCTCGAACTTGGCAGCAAGCTTCCTCTTCCTATCGACAATCAATCTATCCTCACCTGTTACAAACAGGTCATCCACATACAATAGTAGTATCACTGGATTGCCTTCCTCAACCTTGTATTAAAGGTTGGAATCCGCTTTACTCTCGGTAAAGCCCATACTAGATAGGAAGCCATCTATCCTGCCATACCAGGCCTTGGGTGACTGTTCCAAACCACACAGGGCTTTCTTTAGTTTGCACACATGTGACTCTCGGTCATGTGTCTCAAACCCGAGTGGCTGCTCCACATACACTTCCTCTTCAACTGAACCATTCAAGAAAGCTGTTTTGACATCCATTTGGTGTACCTTCCATTTCATCACGGTAGCCAGAGCAACTACTGATCTAATAGAAGTGTATTTGGCTACAGGTGCAAAAGTCTCTTCATAGTCAATTCCTCTTTCTGGGAGTAGCCACGAGTTACAACCTTGCTTTGTATTTCTCGATGCTACCATCTGCAGCATGCTTGATCTTATAGATCCACTTGGAAGTCACAACAAACTTCCCTTCAGGTCTTGGGACCACATCCGAAACATGATCGATTGGTACTTCTCTACCATGGCATCCTTTTACTATATCCCGTATCCTTGGAACTTCGGATTCTTCAATATCTTCAATAGATAGTTTGAGCTTCATTGCTGGAACAAATGTTGTAGTTCTTCTTTTGTAGGTGATGGTATACGATCTTTCCTACAAAACAAGTTAAATTTCATGATTAGAAAACATCTCATAGTTTTCAGAACAAATTCTTACACATAAAGAAATATGCCATACATTCATGCAATTATTTTAGCCAATGCTTCAATACAACATTTATCCATATCCCGTAAATTTCTAGATGCCTTCCAATCTCTACTAGAACATTGTTAAGAGTGTGCACAACTCCCAACATGTCAGCAAAGAGGTTTCATTCTAGATAAGTAGCAATGGAATGTTGTACAGTGCCATAGGCCACTTACCCATCACATGCATATTAGTAGTATATTGTTCATTAATGTAATTATTCTAATATGCATAATATACATCCTAAGTTCAGGAACATAAGCATATACATCATTGAGCAATATTATTTAAACAAACAAGTATGCAAGAAATGACAATTCAAATACTTATCTTTGTTTGGTTGTAGGGTGGACTCCCTCTCAATATTTGCTTCCTTGCAGGAACTACTGGAGTGTGCTCCCTCTTGATCTTTGCTTCCTGTATTACCTGTCCTTGAACTTATATCCATCCTCGATCACTTATGCATACTTACTAGTATCATCATTGCGTTATCCTTGAGGTCTCATACACAATCATACATTCATTAGTATAATATCAATACTATAAAACATTATGATTCTAAGTAATCTTAAACATGTATGGTCAAGATTTCACAAGCACTAGTATTCAAGGTTTCAGGGAGTACTTCCTTTACTCATGCAAATTCTTATTTGACCATAGGACTCTTCTGGTTAGTCATATTATCGATTAAACATAATATACCTAAACTCGTGATTACTCAAACCTATAGCTTCATGAATAATCATTATCAATCATACCAAGTATACTTATATAAGAGATCCCATCACAAGGTAGGATTCTAACTTGATATAGGAAAAACATACCTAGATTAATGTGTTAGTTCGTTATGTCTAACATACCCACATGATGTCTTCTTGTTTTATTCAATAACTTGTGCTAGTAACCTGCATATATCATAGGTTAAGCATTGTAGAACCAAATTATACATACCTTGTAAGTAGAGCTTCTATGTGATCCATGACAATGGATGAATCTTTGTCTTCATGTCACCATGGTCATATGTTCTTGAACTAGAACATGATTTGTCTTTCTTGATGTACCTTTCATGTTAGCGAACAACATCAACCTCATACAACACCACAATGCATTAGTACAATCATAAGTGTCAAAACCCTAATGAATGAATATCTTCTATCATGCATTCATATTTTTATTAAGGTGATACAGCAAGTCTAAAATTAATCAAGATTGTACTAATCTTAATGAAGACAAACATATCATAAACTTAATCATGAACAGATTTCGAAACATACCCGTAAGTCATACCTGTCAAGTTTGCTTGTAGTCTTCTTATGTAAGGCCTTAGCCTCATCTCCCTCTGAAACTGGAACTTCTTCACTTATGCATGTGACCAATCCATTCTCTTCTAGGATTAACCCAATCCACTTGATTTGCAGAAATTGGATCTCGAGCTCGATTAGGGTTTGTGAGGGAAACCCTAAAAATTCAAACTTTGAATTTCAAGCTTCTGAAAGGATAGAAAGATGCGCCTTGATGAGCTGATCAACCTGGTATACTCAGAATTTGAAAACTGCAAAGTTTCGCCTTTCAAATTTGCTTTTCAATCTTCCGGATTCACTTGGGAGGACCCTGAATTAGGGTTTGAATTTCCTGGAGCTTTACCCAACCAAATAGTTTGATCCAAAGCTCTAAAATTCGATTTTTCCAAGGAGCTTCCAGCTATGGCCATAGATTTCAAAAATTTCCATTTTTGTAGAAGCCCTAATTTTTCACTTTTCCGATGAGAGTCCCGAACTAGGGTTTGATCAAGCTCGGCCTTCTACCCAACCAAAAAATTTGATCTTGGTCTCTAAATTTAGATTTTGATGAGTATCATTCAGCCGTGGTCTCCGATTACAAAAATACAACTTTCTTTGAAACCCTAATTGCTGGAGCCATGAATGAAGGTGCTCAAAATCCAATTATGTTTTGACATAAATATGCACTTGATTGTTTTTGGTTAACTCCAAAATTAGGAATCCACATGGTCTAAAAATTCTACCTTTGGTATCACGACCTGTCATCTTTCTAACCCCACAGGTCTGACCTCGATTGGATTCTCTGAGAGAGAGTTATGCCAAGTGTCGCAACATGACCTTTTTATGGGATAAAACAGGAGAGCGAACTTGTACGGTGTTCCATGTGTCACTGGTTCAACTTAGGCCTCTGAAAAACGTACCGGAGAAACTACAGTCCGTTCCCTAGCTGTCACTTTTTACGAAATTTCATTTGGAGCTTCCTATCCCAAGTTGTGAGATTTTTTCCTAGGTCACCTGTTTATGACTGAGATCTAGAAGAGGCAGAAACCCTAGATTGTACAGATCATAAAACAAAAAGTACAACGAATTAGAAGTTGTGCTTTGGAAACAAGGTACATGGAGATCTTATCTTCGACCTGTAAGAGTTTCAGATCCTGAAACCTCGCCGAATGGATTTATAGCGAAAGTGCTAGGATGACTGGTTTTTTTTCTATATCAAGCCCTAGCTTCGCAAGTGCAACAAGTGTCATAAATGCCATACCATGCCTTCTTTCAGGTTAGCTCTGATACCATGTTAGTTTTTCAGAATTTACTTCAATATGATATAGGATCTTAACTGATAGAACAACATGTAGAACATATCTATAGCATATCAATCATGGACATAATAATGCAAGCACACAAGAGACAGTAGACACACAGAGTTTCACTGGGGAAAACCATAAAGGTGAAAAACCCCACAACTTCCTCAGAGATAGATAGAGCAATGATGCAACCCAATCATAAGAGATAGTATTCTCCTAGCAGCAGCTTCTCCTCCTCCACAAGTGCACCGCTCTCCAATGAGAGTATGAGTGAGAAAGTGAATGATTGAATAGAGTGCCTCCCACACTCTATTTATACATGACTTGACTTGCCTAATAACCTTTACTAGGTCGGCCTTAACTTAACCACATAACATAATGCTGACAGGGCCGACCCCTAATAGGGTGGTCTAATAACCCTTTGACCCACATGACTTATACAGGGCCGACCCCACCAAGGTGGTCTAATAACCCATCAAGTATAAGTTACGACAGTTACAATATAAATGACGACACTTCCGTATAGAGGAATAATAACATCTCTATAGGAATACAAACACTTCCGTATAGAGGAATAATAACATCTCTATAGGAATACAATATACAAATATGAAATACATTCTGAAGTTACAAATACATCAACAAGAACCCACATAGATGCTCATATTTGAGGTTGAAGATGATGAAACTTTGTTGAGTAATATGACCATTGTCTTAAGCTCATCAGAGTCATCCTCTAAAAATTGAATTTTCCTTTTCTATTTTACCAATATATTCATGATAATTGCATTTCAAGAGACCCATTGATATTCTAATTCATGTGTTTTAGTGGAGAATGAGACCCGCTGTCAACATTGCATGAGACCAATTCCCCACAACATTAGTTGAAACCCAAGATATTTGCACCCACAAACCCCTAACCCCAAGGGAAAGCCACAGACTGATAATGGATAGATCCATCATCAATATTCTGGATACTTATTACAGAACATTGAGATGGATGAAATATTGTATATATATTTTCCCAAATAAAAATCCCAATGAAGAACTTACTCCAGGAAGTGCAAGCAGTACCAGGGCGAGGCCTATTCCCATTGGCCTTTTTAGGTAAAGCCTAGCAAACTCACCATGACAAATATTAGAAGTTTTTGAGACAACTAACTCATGCCCACAATCAATTCTACTAAAACCGAGGAGAAATATGACTGCTGATGCTAAATATAAGCAAAGTGTGCAAACCAGGCTTACCATCAAGTGTCAATTTGTTGAATAAGAACTAAGATGGGAGATGTATGCCACTTTCAATATCCTATACTCATCTTCGCGACTGAAATCCATGAATTCAAATTTCCGGAGGTTTTGATAATGGAGGATGTGGGAAGATGGGTTGATGCTTAATGAATTGTCCCTTCCCCCCTTGAACGAGTTAATGGATAGACTAGATGTGGATTGTTCATACTTTCATTTTGTGCTTGTTTAATGGGTTGCAAACTTAGAGATTCCTTCACCATTTTACAATAGAATTCCTTCCTCTAGCGTTGAGGCAAGATTGTCGAGGCGGCATGAAAAAAATGAACTTCCTCAAAATGATGAACTTCTCTTCTTATATTAACAATGGTCAATGCGAGATGGTCATCTTCTTATAATTGAACATATAATTATGTAGAATAATTCCAATAGCATATTTATTTTACATAATTTAGCAAATAATTGAATAAACAATGCTATAAATAATTTAGTCAAACTTAAGATCACATATCAACATCAACCTTAAAATAGTAAAGAAATCCATAATTTTAAATTATGAAGTGTTGAGCATGCTTATAAACAAAATCTCCTAACAACTATCAACGGGTTTTCATTTTATTTATTAATACAATCCCATCTGCATTAAATCTATTTTGACAAGTTATGGTCATCATTAGCTTGAAAGGAGTAAATTTATGATTACATAGAATATAATATATGAAACTTAATGCAGTAAAGTAACGAGCTTAACTTAATAGCCAACAACCAGGTTATGGAATACATTAATGACATAAATATAAAATATTAAAGATTAACTTAACAACAACGAACGAGGTTATGGAATACATTAATGACAAAAATATAAAATATTAAAGTTTAACTTAACACCCAAGGTTATGGAATAAATTAATGACAGAAATATAAAAATTAAGAATTAGTTAAACAGCAAGGTTATGGAATACATTAATAACATATAATACATTAATACCAGAAATACTAAATATTAAAAAATAGTTAACCACAACAAGGTTATTGAAATGGAATACATTAATGACATAAATATTAAATATTAAAATTAATTAATAACCAAATATTAATATAAAATATTAAGAATCACTTAATAGCCAGCATATATTATAAACCAGTAGCAAGGTTATGGAATATATTAATGACTTAAATTAAAACACTAAATCACTTAGTGCAAGATGGTCATCTTCTTATAATTGAACATATAATTATGTAGAATGATTCCAATAGCATATTTATTTTACATAATTTAGTAAATAGTTGAATAAACAATGCTATAAATAATTTAGTCAAACCTAAATTCACATATCAACATTAACCGTAAAATAGTAAAGAAATCCATAATTTTAAATTATGAAGTGTTGAGCATGCTTATAAACAAAATCTCCTAACAACTAATCAACCGATTTTTATTTTATTTATTAATACAATCCCATCTGCATTAAATCTATTTTGACAAGTTATGCTCATCATTAGTATGAAAGGAGTAAAGTTACAAATCTATTTTGACAAGTTATGCTCATCATTAGTACTAAAGGAGTAAAGTTATAAATCTATTTTGACAAGTTATGTTCATCATTAGTGTGAAAGGAGTAAAGTTATGATTAACTAAAAAACCATATATGAAATTTAATGCAGTAAAGTGACTAGCTTAACTTAACAGCTAGCAGAGGTTATGGAATACATTAATGACATTAAAGCTTAACTTATCAGGTTATGGAACACATTAATGAGAAAAAAATATATTAAGAATTATGTAAACAACAGCAAGGTTATGGAATACATTAATAACATAAATATTAAATATTAAAAAATAGTTAACGGGAGCACTACCACATCAATGTTATGGAATACATTAATGACATAAATATAAAATATTAAAAATTAGCTAATAGCCAAATATTAATATAAACTATTAAGAATTAGTTATGGAATATAAATTGTAAACCAGTACCAAGGTTATGGAATACATTAATGACTTAAATTAAAACACTAAATCAGTTAATATCCCACCACTAGGTTAATGTATTTATGGAATACATTAATGATGACAGAAATATAAAATATTAAAAATTAGTTGAGAGGTGTCAGCTTCATGGAGTGCAATCTCTTTATAAGAATAGGAATAGGTAGGCAAGATCCAGTGTTGTTGTGAAAAATAGCTGCTGAGCATATTAGCAGGCTTAGTATATCAGTATATTGGTGAAGGGGAATCGTGACTGCTGGAGTGTAGATTCAATCGTTTCGTTTGCATTTTTGATAAGGATGAAACGTTTTTCCTTCCTACTGGCCGTGATTTTCACAGGCTCTTTTATGTTTCTCTGCGTAAGTTCAATAGGAGATTCCAGTCTCATATATAATGTTCAGCAGTATGGTGCAAAAGCTGATGGCATCACAGACAACAGCAAGGTGAGATAGAGATAAACTTGAATAATTAATAAATTTGTAGAGACATAGATTATCACAAATAAATTTGTCTGTTTTTGGTTATATGTAGGCTTTTATTGCTGCCTGGAATGCAGCCTGTTCTTCTAATCGATCATCTACTGTGTATATACCAAAAGGAAAATTCCTGGTTGGTCCAGTTTCCTTTGCAGGACCATGCAAGAATGCTAATATTATGGTGCAGGTAAGGTGCTAATATTCATTCCGTGGTAGTGGTAGTGATTTATTTATTTCCTTCTTTGCAGCAATAAGATTCATGCAACATGTCTGTCTTACTGCAGGTAACTGGGGATCTCATTGCACCAACCCACAATAGTTTATGGAACGGAGGAAATAATTTGTACTGGTTGCAATTCTATAATGTGAATGGTCTAACGGTGAATGGCGGGGGGAGTTTGGATGGCCAGGGAGCCTCCTGGTGGAACAACGTTTGTCAAAAAAATCAGCAAGTAAGAATAAACTAGTTATCAGTTGTACTATGTAATTATCTTTTAGTGATTTGGATAGCATATACTTACACTGACTCGAATAAATTGTCTGCTTTGCTGTGCAGTGCAAACCCGGGCCTACGGTATTGTCTCTAGCCATTTATTTTCACATATGAATTGGAGTGTTTCATAGTTGCAGGGAGTTGATAATTTGACATTGTGATGGGCAGTCTTTACAATTGATGGGCGCTACGAATAGCGTGGTGAGAGACATTACTTCCATCAACAGCAAGCAGTTCCATGTATCCATTGGTGCGTCTAACAACGTCCTGGCAGAGGGATTGACAATCCGTGCTCCAGCTGACAGCCCCAACACCGATGGAATTCACATATCTTCTTCCAATGTCCATCTTCGAAATATCAACATAGGAACAGGTGGATCATATTTCCCCTCAACATTTTACAAATATTGTTGGAGTGACTAATTTATTAAAGATAAATCTTTAACTTTGCGTGCGTGTACTACTGCAGGAGATGATTGTATTGGTATTTTGGAAGGAACTTCCAACCTTGCCATTGAACAAGTTACTTGCGGACCAGGCCATGGAATCAGGTGAAATAGTTTGATAATTAATTTCAATTGGACTGGGAATATGAGCATTCAATGCACTGCGCTGACAACCGATTTGGGTTATTATTATGCAGTGTGGGGAGCCTTGGGAAATATCCTGATCGTAATGGAGTCACCAACGTCACTGTAAATGGAGTTTCTTTCAACGGCACTGACAATGGAGTTAGAATCAAAACATGGCAAGGAGGAAAGGGCTTCGCCAAGGGCTTAACATTTGAGAACCTACGGATGAACAACGTGGGGAATCCAATCCTCATTGACCAATACTATTGCCCACATTGTACTGCCCAGGTGCTCATCATTTTACACCTATCTGAACAGCTTCAACACCTATACTCTTTTTCGACATAGGACAGTTTCGAAGCTTGTTTTTAAGTTCTGTGACATATGGCCACTGAAGTTTGACTATTATAACTTACTTTGACTTTGTTGTTAATATTGGCTTGGCCCGTGCAGGAGTCTAATATGAATGTGCAGATCAGTAACGTGGTATACAAAAACATAGTTGGAACCTCAGCAACAAAGGAAGTTATTAATTTGGCTTGCAGTAAAAGCTTCCCCTGCCAAGATATCCAATTGCAAAATGTCAGTCTGAGTTATGGAAATAATGAAGCTCAATCTCTCTGTAAAAATGCCAAAGGACTTGGAATTAGTTCTGTCAAACCCCCTTTGGTTTGTTAATGCTGGATATTAGTTATTAGTTATGCCAAACCTTTTTCTTAAAGTTCCATTGGCTTTTAAAAGGTTTGATGCTTCCTCTACCAACTTCAATATGTTGGATTTTGCATTATTGTAATATGAATTTGACTTACGAAAAAGTGAAACTCTACCAACTTTAATAGGTTGGATTTTGCAGTATTATAATATGAATTTGAGTTATGAAAAAAATGAAATTCAATCTTAAGCAGCTTTTGAGTTTGTTAAAGGTGAATGTTTTTCCTAAATGCTAACTTATTATCAAATGTTAAATAGAATAGAAATATAATAAGAACTCTGCTAAAAAAACATTATATTGCAAGTAGAGTCCATTTTAAAAGTTAAAAGTCTAATATAGAGATTAAGAAATGTTTAAGAATCCTAAAGTTTGATAACTATATTTAGTAAAACCATGTTTGTATATGTATAAATGCTTTTTTATTGATGTTTAATAAGCTATAAACCCTTCACATTCACTTGGAATAAATAAGATATTTTTAACATTGTCATTTTAATGTTTTTAAAGTATATCACAATCAAAATAAACAACACATATTTTTGTATTAGAATATAGAATTTTAAGAATAAATAATGGTTTTGTATAATTGGTTATTTGGAATAGTACATTTTTAATAAAAAAATATCAATTTTTTCTTTTTATAGATGCCATATCTAACCTTGTCACTTTAAGATTGGTCATATTAATAATATAATGTCTATTATTGAGATATATAATTTTAAACATAACAAACAATTTTATAAAAATTGTCATTTGAACTTATACCATTTTAATAAGAAATATTAAAATAAATATTTGTAAGAAACAAATCAATGGACACAGACATAATCTCAAAGAAATGCAAATGCACAACAAATTCAATGACTTTTCCACTGTGTTTTTTTGTGCCTTTGGAATCTGTATCCAAGTGGCCTTTGTTTTGTGACATGAATTTCCAATGGAAAGATGATCCCATTTCCCTTCCTTGCACTCTAAGGGTAGTAACAAAAGACCATATCGCAGCAGCAATCACAGGTCTCGTAATAGCAAAAGAAACAAAATGAGGTGAATACACTGCAATATTTAATCCATTTTCCACATCACACATCAAATCTACATAACCAGAATCATCATACGAAAATGAATTAATTAAAGGGAAATCTGATCTTGGTGCCTATGAATATGTTCGTAGTAGGAAATTTCTCCTCCTTGTGCCTCTGAATATGTCCGTAGTAGGAAATTTCTCCTTCTGGAGCATACAAACAATCTTTCTCCTCCTTTTGAATATGTTCGAAGGGGTTGGAGCTTACATCTTCACCCTAAATTATAATCAATGAAGACTAGACCGCAATGCAATAAGCAAAACAATAATTCATAATCACTAAACATAATGATTGGAAAAAAATAGCATTCTGTAGCGTAAATCTCAATGACTGAAATAAATGTAGAGTAGTCTACATGTAGTCAAATAATTCGAAAGAAATATGATAACACATACAATTTAATGTAGTTGACTGATCTAAAGGAACGTCAAGGTGACTGGGTTAGGCATACTAACCTGAATTTGTACAAGTAGAAATATGAAATGCTTCGAGAATGGATGAAGTTAGGGTCGAGACTGATAATATTTATAGCAACAGCAATGGGCAGGGTAGGGAAATTTCCTGGGTCTGTGTAGATTCGTGTGGATGGATAGAACTGCAACTTTTCTATTTCAGTTATCCAATTATGGAAGGTATTTACAAATGTAATTGGAAGGGAATCAACAAAAAGATGGAAGACCAAAGGAAATCAACGAAAAGATGGAAACCGTGTCCACCTTTTCTCTTTAGCTTCTAAAAAGTTTCCGTGCATGAGTGTTAGGAAACTATTTTTTTGTCAAATTATTTAATCTTCATTTCCATGGTATGGGTCCAATCAAGTTTGGAAAAAATCCTCTACAAATTAAAATAAATAAATAAAAACCGAAACTTTAGTTGCATTTTAGACATTTTGAAAAATTAAATGTACTGGCATGAAAATAATGAAAAAAAATGAAAACAATAGTATATGTCTACATCAAGGACTAATAAGGAAGAAGAAAAGATGATTAAACAAATTAGTTAGATAAAAAGATGTTTTTATTAAAGTGATATGACAGCGATAACCTACAATTACGGATTCAAAAGGTGAAAATAAATGAAATGAAATGAAATAAATGCCCAGGAGAATAGAATGATACAAAAAGGGGGATGAAGGTGAAAGAAGAGGATCCTAGCAATGGTATTGATTATTACACCAACTAATTTGTAGTAATTATAAATGTCTATTGTAGTCATGCATTTTACTAATCATCTTGATCCATTTCACAAGTTACCATTAATTTTTAACATTTGGCAAGAACCGTGAGATAGTTCAAATATTGGGCTGAACTTTTCGTTGATGAATACAAATGCACATTTTATATACTAGTTTCGTTTCACAAGTTACCATTAATTTTTAACATTTGGCAAGAACCTCAAATATTGGGTGGAACTTTATGTTGATGAATACAAATGCACATTTTATATACTAGTTTCTAGATACGTTGAAGACATTGCAAAAAAGTAGACTTTCATTTTTGTGTTTGAAAAGTAGTTAAGTTATGAAATTATGAAAAAATAGTCTTATATTATTAAGGGTACGACAACTTACAAATAAATGTTACCCATCCTCAATTCAGCGTGAACATGAGATATGGAAATAATGAAGTTCAATATTCATGAAAAAACGCAAAATAGTTCAAAGTAATTCTATCAAGTTCCATTTACTTTGTTAAAGAGTGAATGCTTTCTCTAAATGGAAACTCTAATGTGTTGGATTTTGCATTATCTATCTTGTAGTCTCAAATTAGTTTAAGATTCTTATGGTTTATGCTACTCTTCCTTTAAAAATATCCTCAATGGTTTAGGCTACTCTTCCTTTAAAAATCTCCTCATTGATTTAGGCTACTCCTTCCGTTGATTGGTTTAAGCTACTTTCATCACTAGTCACTAACAATATTTTGGAAATCAAACTTTCCAACATGGTTGTTATAGGTCAAATCTGCACTTCTCCGTCCGTGATCACATTGCTTTGTCGATCGCACAAAAGGACACCATGGATTGAAGAGCTAGGTTGACCTAGATGACTTACTGCTGGAACTACATTCTTCAGTTGAAAATCTTACTTTGTCTACTGATTTCATGACATGTGTGCTACTCTTTGCATAGTAAACCAACGTTCTTCACCAATATGTGCGCTGCTTTGCTCAAGGACAACCATCGCACACCTTAAAAAATGTTGCAAACGCTTGTTGTAAAGCACAAAAGTTGCATACTCTGCACTACTCTCGTTGTATGAAACCTATGAACATCTTAAGATGAAAGCAAAAGTATATTAAGATTACGAATTGGGATTAGTTGAAGTTGGTTCTGCAACTTCCCCAACCTCCCAATTCAACCACCTCTCGATTACAACTGCCTACCTTGTCCCATAAATACAAGGAGGATCCATGAGAGAGGGACCTAGAAGGAATGCTTTAACTGCTGTTACGCTGGAGGAATTCCCAAGTCATTGTGAAGAGCAGGAGCCCAGGACTCGGTTGCAGAACCATCTTGACCGATCAGGTATATTTGTACTCATTCATGTTTCTTTGACAATAAAAAGGTGGAAATACCCTTCGTGTCCCAAATCAAATGTCTATTGGATTGTATGTTCATTTGGTTTAATATCTGATTGTAGTTGATGTTTAATTGTTTTCAATTTCATCATATTTATTGCAGTCAAGATACGCCGAGGAAGGTTTCCTTTGTGTTGCAGGTCCATCATAGCGGAAGACCAAGCGAAAGCTAGGACCAGCCGTTGATAAAAGGTACATCTTTCGATATCTTGATCTCTTTCCATTTGTAGTAACTAAATGCAATGCAATGACTGTATTTACCCGTCACGCCACCCAAGTTGGTAGTGTCTTCTCCTCACTATAAGGTATTTTTCCTGCACAACAGATTGGCGACTCCACTGGGGAGTAACTGGTTGTTTTTCTGCTCTAGGAGACCTTGCTAGGTTTTTCTTCAGTCTATTTGTTATGTGAGAGGTCTTCTAGGTCATTGTTTCCCGTTCTTATTGTCTATACTCATCTCAGTCCACTACTGCAAATCTTTTTTGTTTGCTTCTGAGCCTTGTGTGCTGGTTTACCCTACTTATAGTAGCGCATTTTACTTGGTGAACACTGCTTTGTACACTACACAACAACGCATCTTTCCTAGTGTGCGTTGGTTTCTGTACTACACAGTAGTGCATTTTCCTGTAACTTTCAGTTCTCCATTAGGGTTTGATTTCCAGTGGTTTGGTTTCACTTCTAGCCTTTTGCTTTGCTTCCCTGACTGGCCCCTGAGACTTGTATGTCTCTTTTGAGTCTTGTTTGCCTCTCTGAAGTCCTTTAGTTTTCCTTGGCTTGCTTGAGTACTTGTTTAAGGTGTCTTTACTGTTTTTAACCCTTTTGAAATTTCTCCTCCTGGTGCCTCTGAATATGTTCGTAGTAGGAAATTTCTCCTTCAGGTGCATACAAACAATCTTTCTCCTCCTCGTGCCTCTGAATATGTTCATAATAGGAATTTTCCTAAGGGGTTGGAGCATACATCTTCACCCTAAATTATAATCAATGAAGACTAGACCCCAATGCAATAAGCAAAACAATTATTTAGAATCACTAAATATAATGATTGGATAAAAATAGCATTCTACACCGTAAATCTCAATGGCTGAAATAATGTAGAGTAGTCTACATGTAGTCAAATAATTCGAAAGAAATATGATAACACATACAATTTAATGTAGTTGACTGATCTCAAGGAATGTCAAGGTGACTGGGTTAGGCATACTAACCTGAATTTGTACAAGTAGAAATATGAAATGCTTTGAGAATGGATGAAGTTAGGGTCGAGACTTATAATTATTATAGCAACAACAATGGGCACGGTAGGGAAGCTTCGTGGTTCTCTGTAGATTCCTGTGGATGGACAGACCTACAAATTTTCTGTTTCAGTTATCCAATTACGGAAAGGTATATACAAATGTAATTGGAAGGGAATTAACAAAAAGATGGGAGACAGAAGAAAATCAACAAAAAGATGGAAACCTTGTCCATCTTTTCTCTTTAGCTTCTAGAAAGTTTATGTGCATGAGTGTTAGGAACTATTTTTTATTTTTCTATCAATTTATTTAATCTTCATTTCCATGGTATGGGACCAATCAAGTTTGAAAAAAAATCCTCTACAAATTAAAATAAATAAATAAAAACCAAAACTTTAGTTGCATTTTAGACATTTTGAAAAATTAAATGTACTAGCATGAAAATAATGAAAAAAAACAAAAACAATAGTCTATGCCTGCAACAAAGACTAATAAGGAAGAAGAAAAACTAATTAAACAAATTAGTTAGATAAAAGGATGTTTTTATTAAAGTGATATGACCACGATAACCTACAATAACTGGTTCAAAAGGTGAAAATAAATGAAATAAATGCCAAGGAGAATAGAATGATACAAAAAGGGGATGAAGGTGAAAGAAGAGAATCCTAGCAATGGTATTGATTATTACACCAACTAATTTGTGGTAATTATAAATGTGTAGTGTAGTCATGCATTTTACTAATCATCTTGATCCATTTCACAAGTTACCATTAATTTTTAACATTTGAAAAGAACCATGAGATAGTGGGTGGAACTTTACGTTGATGAATACAAATGCACATTTTATATACTAGTTTCGAGATACGATGAAGACATTGCCAAAAAATAGACTTTCATTTTTTGTGTTTGAAAAGTAGTTAAAATATGAAATTATGAAAAAATAGTCTTATATTATTAAGGGTAGGACAACTTAAAAATAAATGTTGCTCATTCTCAATTCAGTGTGAACATGAGATGTGTAAATAATGAAGTTCAACATTCATGAAAAAACGCAAAAGAGTTCAAAGTAATTCCATCAAGTTCCATTTACTTTGTTAATGGGTGAATGCTTCCTCTAAATGCCATGCCAATTCTAATGTCTTGGATTTTGCATTATATATCTTGTAGTCTCAAATTAGTTTAAGATTCTTATGGTTTATGCTACTCTTCCTTTAAAAATCTCCTAATTGGTTTAGGATACTCTTCCTTTAAAAATATCCTGATTGGTTTAGGATACTCCTTCCGTTGATTGTTTTAAGCTACTTTCATCACTGGTCACTAACAATATTTTGGAAATCAAACTTTCCAACATGGTGGTACACCTTGTTTCCTTTAATTGCTCAATTATAAATAAAATAAAAAGTACTTGTAGGATCAAGGAAATCCAACACAACGTATGGAATTTAAATGACATGATCTAATCGATCAGTAATAATGGGGTGAGTGCACAAAGTTGATGGACCTTTTAGATGCAATGGTAGATTCAAGAAACTCATTCAAGTTCTATAAAAGAGAATTGATCCCAAGCAATCTCGAGCCTGCCAAAATTAATCCCAAGCCTACCATGGTGAAGGCCAAATAGGATAGTTAAACAAAACGCGTATGCGTTATGGAGTTCTAAAATGCTTACGCATTTTGTAAAACATGTTTTATGCCCCAAAATGGGTTGTGCCCATCCTTTTCTCCACAATAGCGACATACAACGATTTTGGGAAACCAAAGAGCGTAATGGTGAACGCAATTTGTGTGAGAAGGGCCTCCATCTTCCACCTTGGGCATCGTTCTCCTCCATCTAAGCTATATACATCAAAATCCATCCTTCTAAATAATCTATTTTCACTAATTTGTATGTTGTAAAATAAATTTAATCCATAATTTTATTAATTTGTATGCCCTAAAAAAATTTGAACCATAATTCTAGTTATATGTATGCCCAAAAGAAATTAAAACCCCAATTTAATCATAAAAAATAAATCAATTTCACTAGATGCATATATATCCATGAGCATCCTTATTAATCCAAACCACTATTCACAAATATGCAAAGTTTCTTGTGTATATAGAAAGGTTGCGTACAACATTTAAGTATTATAGAGTATGGAGATTTTTTGGATTTGCACAATTTCAATCCAAGTGTCATGAGGGATGTTGTAGGCCCAAACTTCACAGCAACAAAGAATCACCACGATAGCTAATGCGTTGGAAAGAAACTGATTATTTTCTTGACACTATGATTTCGGTTTGAATGGAATTTGAAATCAATAATTCAAAGTTAGGGTGAAACTTGACATAGTTGAATAAAAGTATTTTTTTACAATTTAGAGGTATGATGGACTACAATTTTTGTTGTTGTTGTTGTAAATAGTGAAACTTTTGCTAACACAATGACAATCTAATAGTTAACTACTTTAAGGAAAAAATTAATTGGCATAAAAAATTACCAACTAAACCATGTAAACTAATGCGTTTTTGGAAGTAGAATATATGGCAATTAAAATTATATTTTTTAATTATAGTTTGACAAGTACATGCTTATATGCTACTTCTTATATGTACATGACTATACAAATTTTTTTAGGTTAGTCTCATTACCCATCACAATAAGTTTTTGTCGAGACATATTACTGATAACTATATAAGAGTTTGCAAATGGAACATTACAACATGGTAGTAGATCTTAAAGAGCTACTTTGTACACATAATAATTTACTTATAATGGAAAGAAATGTTAAATTATTTATTGTGCCTAAGATGCAAGGAAAGAGTGATCATACCCCTAAAGGAATAAACCTTCATGATGGAGGGAAAGTTTGCACCAAGGGAGAATAAATCACTTTTGACCATTTCATTAAAGTTGTTTATAATCTAGAGCTTGGACTTCAAAAGTGTGTACCTTTTTTACATATGTGTGAGTATCAGTGTTTCAAAAATACAAATTTGAATGAAAAAGTGCGAATACTAGTGTTACAAAAGTATGAATAATTATTTATGATAGTGTCGATTTGAATTTAGAAACTGTGAAATTTTATTGTAAAGTTGTGAGTTTTGATTCCACAAATATCAATATCCAATTTATTGAAATGCGTATTTATATTTTGATGTTGTGAGTTTCATATCTAGATGTGGATATATGTAATTCCAATAGTATTGCAAAATATTTTATTTATGTTTGTAAATGCATAGATCACTATAAAACACATTTCTAAGTATATCAATACTAATGAAAATGAAAAAAGAATCATATATCTCGATTGCAATAATGAATTGTACATTTTCATAAATATTTAAAGTGGTATACAAGAAGGATGGATGCCATCGCTACCAATCTGATCACATGATATCTATACATGTACAAGATGAGGACTATGATTTTATTCACCCTACCAACCATGTCACCTTATCTGGAAACATTACAACTAGATTACTATGGAAATGATAACAATCCTCACATTTTGGTGTAGGAGAGAAGATATAAATTAAAATTTAAGAGTTTAACTGAAGTGATAGATAAAAAATCTCAACTACTAATTTATAAGTTCTCCCATGATACAACACATTTCCTACAACAAAATAGGCCATTAGCACAAGAAATTGCACTGAAATTTAGTGAATTTGTTTCCATGAGTTGAACTCAATGGCAGGTGTTAAATCCGACTCCACGCTACATGTTTGAATTGATTTCCTTTTTGTGCTAGGAATAGCACTAGGAATATCACTGTCTTTTTCTCCCTATTTAGTGTTGGGAATAGTGTCGGGAGTAGTGTCGACAATGGAAATTGTGCCAAGTTTTATGACTATATCAATGCCCAGAATGACATCGAGAATTGCGATGCGATTAGAGCCCAAATTGAGTCTAGTTTTAGTTTCCAATTTGCCTTCTAGTATTGCTTCTTATTTGGCATCTAATTTGTATTCTAGTGTTGCTTCCATTTTAACTTCCTGGTTATCGTCGAGTGTTGCTTCTCTTTTAACGTTGAGTGTTACTTCCTTTCATTGTTGGGTTTTTCTTCCTTCTAAATGCCAAATTTTTCTTCCATCATTGCTTCTAATATTGCTTCCATTATTGATTCCTTTTTTGCTTCCATTATTGCTTCCATTATTGCTTCCAAAATTGCTTCCAAACTCGCTTCCAAAATTGCTTCCTAAGTGACATGGGTTTTGCTCCTTAATTGACATCGGATTTTGCTTCTAGAATTGATTCCTTTTTAGCTCCAAGGTTTGCTTCCTTTTAGTGCCAAGGTTTGTTTCCTATTTAACGCCTAGTTCTTCCTCTTTTTTATCTCTAGGATTTGCTTCATTTTAGTGCCAAAGTTTTCTTCCTATTTAGCACCTGGTTTTGCTTCTTTTTTTGCTCCAAGATTTGCTTCCTTTTAGTGTTGGGGTTTGCTTCCTAATTAGCGTCTAGTTTTACTTCTTGTTAAGAAACCAATTTAGCTTCTTATTTAGACACATAAATAACACCAAGTATGGATTCCATTTTCATGTCGAGTTCTGCTTCCATTTTAGAGCCACATTTTTCTTCCCTTGAACACCTCATGTTGCTTCCTTTATAGCTTCCACTTTATTAATTTAAATTTTTTAATTTCAATAAAAATAGTTAAATATATCATGGCTCTTTAATAACATATGTGATTATAGAGAAACAAATCTTGCATTGCAAATATTTTATAGCATAACATTTAGGAATTTTTAGGGAAATAGACAACATCCATACAAACTAACAAAACCATTATACTTATTAAATCTCCATAAAAAAAACATCTACAACTTTTAGTATATATAAATTAACAAGATAACTCTTATAACATCATCATCATCTATAATTAAAACAAGTGAGTCAAATCTACAAATATTAGATAAATATCATGTCAAATAACATATATCTAAAAAAACTAGATATCTCATTTCAAATTTATATCATAACATTTATGAAGATTTAAAACAAACAGATATCACATTTCAAATTTATATCATAACATTTATGAAGAAATTTAATTGAAATTGACAACATCCATCCAAAGTAGAAAAGCCATCATGCATAGTAAGTATCCATCCAAAAAGCATTGACCACTTCCAATATATATAAATTAACAAGATAATACTGATAAGATCATCATCATATATAACTAAAACAAGTGAATGTCAAATATGCCAGTAGATCAATAACATGTCAAAATGATACAAGTCAGTATGATACATGTCAAAATGATACATGTCAAAATGATACATGTCAATATGACATAAGTCAAAGTGATACATATAAAAGACAAAAATGGTATAGGTATCATAATGATATTTGAACATTAATCCATGTTAGAGTCAATATGATCAATGTCAATGGATACCACTAGCAACTGCCTCATCATCATCATCATCGTTGTCATCATCATCATCATTTTCATCATCATGATCATCATAATTCTCATCCTCCTGGGTATGAGCTCCATCTCCATCCGCTTCATCATCAACTCCCATATCTGAACCAAACTCAACATAATTTGGATCATGATCAATATCAATCGGATCTTCTGGCAGACTCGTGTTCTAAAAAAATAATTTCAAAATGAAAAGTTAGTATTTATTTCATGCAATAATTCATATTTATGTTATATTGATAATATTACAACATACGAAACCGAACCATAATCATATTACATCATATCAAAGTGGACATACCATAATAAAATATGAGATAAGTTACAGCTAAGATGTCATTCCAATTATGTAAAACATGCAACAATTTTAATAAATGTTAGTAAAGATCATAAAAAAAATTGTTATACAAGTTAACTATCATCTGGAAAGTGTATACATAACCTTAAGTCTCAACCCTCTCGTGTCAATATATAAAACTATTTTTATTGTCAAATATACAAATCTACAATA
This sequence comes from Larix kaempferi, assembly GCA_027924585.1. Classification (NCBI taxonomy): domain Eukaryota; kingdom Viridiplantae; phylum Streptophyta; class Pinopsida; order Pinales; family Pinaceae; genus Larix; species Larix kaempferi. Next base: position 2,346,195 of record BSBM01000397.1, on the reverse strand, counting down.
AAATAGAATTGTAAATGCCATAATTCAATTGACTAGATGCCATAATTGACTTGTGTCTTCCAACTATAAACACACAATTGCTAGACTCCCTTACCAAGTGATACTAGTACATTAAAATCTGATATACTTGGGACCATTTTGAGGCATTGGGTCTATATAAGTTTTAACAATTCTAATTTTCCACAAATAATGTTTTAGGTTTTAACAGTTCTTATGTTCTTTGGATGTTATTTATATTTTATCTCAGTTAACCCTAGAACATGGCCAGATTGAGTTCAATTCCATTGATGGAGGTGGTTATAATGGTTATGAATATGATCCCTTCCACACTTTTCTCTTAATGGTGGAGGATCTTGGTGGCTTCTTCGAGAAACACCCTAACGCACGTTACTATTTTGGGAATTTTTTTGGTCCTCCAATTTGAAGGTTGACTCATTCATTTATGGGAGTGATCATATTATCATGGTACCAAGGACTCCTTGCCTTCATGGTTCAATTTCCTAGAAACAACCGTCTTATACCATATCCAGAAGTAGGGTTTTGCTCAGTGAGTGCCAATGTCAATTTTGCACAAGGGGGTAGATTTTTAACTGAAATATCCCAGGTGACTATGAGTACTAATACCACATCCACAATAGAAAAACAAAATTGTGGGATATGAGGGAACCCAACTATGCTGCCCAGTTTATAGTTTGTGCCCCTGGAGAAAATTCACAAGTTGTCCCTGAATGGTCCTAGGGGGCTTCTTGCAACTAGCCATAAAACAAAAACCATAACTTAGATCTTGAAACCATTGATTCTGGCGGATTCAAGATGTTGGATTTCACCCAAGGGAACCCCTATACCATGTTTCAATTACCAGGAAATAGTAGTATTATACCATCCCCAAAAATAGTTTTTTCTTAGTAAGGGCCAATGCCAATTTTGCACAAGCGGGTGAATTTTGAATTGAATTCTCTCGGGCAACCATGGATAGCGTGAACTCATCCAAAATGACCAAAAAAATCCGTGGGAGTTGAAAGAACCCAATTATGTTTCCCGGTTTGGATTTCATACCCTCGGAGCAAATTCACAAGTTGTCCCTGAATGACCTTAGGGGGCTATTTCCATCTAGCCATAGAAAAAAAACCGTAACTTGGATAATGAAACCATCGATTCCGACGTATTTAGGAAGTTGGGTTTCATCCAGAGGAATCCTATTCCATGTTTCAATTGCTCGGAACCATGACCATGCCCACAATGGCCAAAAACATATCTCGGAGCTAAAGGGACCTAGTTATGCTACCCGATTCAGATTTCGTGCCCCTCGAGCAAATTCACAAGGTTTTCCTGAATGGCCCCAAGGGGCTACTTGAATATGGCCATAGAAAAAAAAATGTAACTCGAATCATGAAATCCTCAATTTTGATGGATTTAGGATGCCGGGTTTCACCAAAGGGAACCCCTCTACCATGTTTCAATTTCCTGGAAATGATCATACTATACCATCTCCGAAATGACGGTTTTTCTTAGTAAGGGCCAATGTCAATTTTGCATAAGGGGGTCAATTTTGAATTGAAATATCCAAAATGGCCAAAAACATCCATGGAAACTGATAGAACCCATTTATATTTTCCTAGTTTAGATTTCATGTCCCTAGAGAAAATTCACAAGATGTCCCCCCTCACCTACTGGTGTATATAAGGGAGGAGAGCGATCTTGTGTTTATTATCATCATTTTACTCTTCTTTGTACTTGTCTCAGAGATGATAGGGTTCATGAGAAAAAAAATATTAATAATTATGTAAACAACAACAAGGTTATGGAATACATTAAAACATAAATATTAAATATTAAAAATTAGTTAACCGGAGCACTACCACATCAATGTTATGGAATACATTAATGACATAAATATAACATATTAAAAATTAGTTAATAGCGAAATATTAATATAAAATATTAAGAATTAGTTAATAGCGAAAAATTATTTGTCTTAATAATTTACCAACTTAATCCATCATTCAAATTTTTTCGGGGAACATTTTGAGTTTAGTCTCATTACTCATCACGATATTTTGATTTTTGTTTCATATCAATAACTTTACAAGAATTTCAAATCAAGCATTCCATTCCAACATGGTACCAAACTTTGAATTTTTATTACTATATAAACATGATAACAAATTTGTAGGAAAAAGAAAAGTTAAAGTCTTTATTATTCCAAGATGTGTGCATAGATGTGGGTAGAGGGAGAAAAATCCCCTTTTTATGATGCAAAAAATTTGAAAAAACTTTTGAAGCTAGGGATACTTGATCCCTCTTGACCATTTCATTATATATATATATATATATATATATATATATATATATATATATATAAGTGGGTTCATAATTACACCTATAAGGAGAAAATGACAGGTAGTATGTTTTCTAACTCGTAAAGCTGATTGGTTAGTACTTTTTATTTATTTATAACAAGAATTATTTAAGTTTGTATTAAAATATGTTGTAACTGAGATGAACAATGTGTAAATAGAAAATGAAAGCATACATAGTTCCAAAAAAGATATGCACCATGATAACATGGAATTGCAACCTATAATATTTTGTTGTACTCCTTACAAAACTTGATATATGACTACTAGTTGTGTAAATTAAAAAAAAACACTTAGGACCAAAACATATTTGGAATATATTGACAATTACATGATTATAAGCATGCATACTTTTTCATTTCATCATCCTGGGCATGATTGGAAGGGTGTGATTATTGCATGTCTACCTCCATGCCCTCTTGCAATTGATAAATTGTTTCTCCTTCTTTGAGTTCAATAAGAAGAGAACTGTTAGTTTTTCAGAATTTACTTCAATCTGATCTAGGATCGTGAGAGAACAACATGTACAACATATCTACAACATATCAATCATGGACACAATAATGCAAGCACACAAGAGATAATATACACATAGAGTTTCACTGGGGAAAACCATAAAGGTGAAAAAACCCACAACTTCCACAGAGATAGATAGAGCAATGACACAACCCAAGCATAAGAGATAGTCTTCTCCTAGCAGCAGCTTCTCCTCCTCCACAAGTGTGCCACTCTCCAATGAGAGTATGAGTGAGAAAGTGAATGATGAAATAGAGTGCCTCCCACACTCTATTTAGACATGACTTGAGTTGCCTAATAACCTTTACTAGGTCGGCCTTAACTTAACCACATAACATAATGATGATAGGGCCAACCCCCAATAGGGTGGTCTAATAACCCTTTGACCCACATGAATTATATAGGGCCGACCCCACCAAGGTGGTCTAATAACCCATCAAGTATAAGTTACGACACTTACAATATAAATGACGACACTTCCGTATAGAGGAATAATAACATCTCTATAGGAATACAAACAGTTCCATATAGAGGAATAATAACATATGTATAGGAATACAAACACTTCCGTATAGAGGAATAATAACATCTCTATAGGAATACAATATACATATATGAAATACATTCCGAAGTTACAAATACATCAAAACTCCCTCTTAACTAGGAAGGTATTTCTTGACACAGGTCTTCTAGCACAAGTCTTCTTCCTTGGATCATCGTCACTGGATCATCGACATTGAATCATCGTCATCGTCACTGCTGCTGCTATCTCAATCAATCTCCGATCTACTCATAATAGGAAGTTCTATAGATCCAGTCCTTTTTCATACTGGATGTAGGCCCACCACCTGTAGGTCTTCATCATCATTGGCCATACTATGGAATCCTCAGGACTGATTATGTGCGTCAACAAAACCTCGAAAGAGCATCCCAGGCATTTTACGAGCACACAGCTCAACCTATCGGATCTCCCAGGATCTTTTACATGTGACTGTCACAAGACCTTAAAAGAGTGTCTTGCCAAGCAAGATATCTAAAGAGCATCTGAGGCCTTTTTCATCCTGTCCAGATCTCTAGGACTTATTACATGTGACCCCTACCACAAAACCTTAAAAGAGTGTCTTTCCAAGCAAGATCTCTAAAGAGCATTTGAGGCCTTTTTCATCCTGTCGAGATCTCCAGGACTTATTACATGTGGTCCCCACAAAACCTTAAAAGAGTGTCTTGCCAAGCAAGATCTCTAAAGAGCATCTGAGGCCTTTTTCATCCTGTCCAGATCTCCAGGACTTACTACATGTGGTCTGGCAAAACCTTAAAAGAGTGTCTTGCCAAGCAAGATCTATAAAGAGCATCTGAGGCCTTTTTCATCTTGTCGAGATCTCCGGGACTTATTACATGCTACCCTTGCACAACCTGTCCACAACCACAGAGTATCAACCCGATACTCACCATACATCGTCTTGATGTACATGATCATCCTGATCCTCATCATTGCATCATCCTGATGCATGTCATCTGGAGCAACATCCTGAAGCTCGTCATCTATGATCATCCTGATCATACAATGCATCCACCTGATGCACAACAAGTATCTACCTGATACATATCATCATACATGATCCACCTGATCATACAATGTATCCACCTGATACACACACAGATACATGATCCACCTGATATATATCAACATACATGATCTACCTGATCATACAATCGTATCCACCTGATACATACACAGATACATGGTCCAAGCATCCAACATGATGCATATACATATACATGATCCAACTGATCATAATAAGCATCCAACATGATGCATATACATATACATGATCCAACTGATCATAACAAGCATCCAACATGATGCATATACATAGCAGTAACTGGAGCATCGTCCTGATGCTCGTCGTCCAGCGCTTACATCCACAGCCATGGGAAGGATCCTCCTCTCACCATGCTTGGAATGGCTCCTGCAAATGTGTCCATAAATTCTTCCTCGAAGTGTCGTCAATCTGAAGAACACCAAGCCTCTCTCTGAAGTACTCGAACTTCACTCTGGCTAGTGGTTTTGTCAACACATCCGCAACTTGCTCATCCGTCGCAACATACAGGAGCTTCACTGCTCCTCTCTGCACCATATCCCTGATATAGTGATATTTCATCTCGATGTGCTTCGACCTGTCGTGGAACACGGGGTTCTCAGACAGCGTCACACAACTCTGGTTGTCACAAAAGATACCAGTAGCCTCCAACGGGAGATCAAATAGCTCAGACAGTAGCTTTCGGAGCCATACTGCCTCACAACTAGCCGAACGAGCTGCAACATACTCTGCTTCGGCTGTACTCAGTGCTACACAGGATTGCTTCCTGCTAAACCAAGAGATCACACCTCATCCCATACTGAAGCATCACCCAGAATGTGCTCTTCCTATCTGCAACAGTGCCTGCCCAATCTGAATCAACATAACCCTGCAGGTTAAATTTTTGATTCGCATCATACTTGAGCCCATAATCAATTGTACCCTTTAGGTACCTCAGAATATGCTTTACAGCAACCAGGTGAACACCTATGGGATCCGTCAGGAATTGGCTCAATGTGTTCACCGCAAAGCAAATATCTGGTCTCGTGTTCGTCAGGTACATCAAGGACCCAATCATCTGACGATACACAGTGACATCAACTGGATCAGATGAAGAATCACACAGAAGCTTCAGGTTCGATGCCATAGGTGTGGCCATGGCCTTGCAGTCCATCATCCCGAACCTCTTCATGATCTCTACTGCATACTTCCCTTGTCCAAGGAAGATTCCATCTGCACTCTGCCACATCTCCATGCCTAGAAAATAGTGCATCATCCCCAAGTTCTTCATCTTGAACTTGGCAGCAAGCTTCCTCTTCCTATCGACAATCAATCTATCCTCACCTGTTACAAACAGGTCATCCACATAAAATAGTAGTATCACTGGATTGCCTTCCTCAACCTTGTATTAAAGGTTGGAATCCGCTTTACTCTCGGTAAAGCCCATACTAGATAGGAAGCCATCTATCCTGCCATACCAGGCCTTGGGTGACTGTTTCAAACCACACAGGGCTTTCTTCAGTTTGCACACATGTGACTCTCGGTCATGTGTCTCAAACCCGAGTGGCTGCTCCACATACACTTCCTCTTCAACTGCACCATTCAAGAAAGCTGTTTTGACATCCATTTGGTGTACCTTCCATTTCATCATGGTAGCCAGAGCAACTACTGATCTAATAGAAGTGTATTTGGCTACAGGTGCAAAAGTCTCTTCATAGTCAATTCCTCTTTCTGGGAGTAGCCACGAGTTACAACCTTGCTTTGTATTTCTCGATGCTACCATCTGCAGCATGCTTGATCTTATAGATCCACTTGGAAGTCACAACAAACTTCCCTTCAGGTCTTGGGACCACATCCGAAACATGATCGATTGGTACTTCTCGACCATGGAATCCTTTTACTGTATCCCGTATCCTTGGAACTTCGGATTCTTCAATATCTTCAATAGATAGTTTGAGCTTCATTGCTGGAACAAATGTTGTAGTTCTTCTTTTGTAGGTGATGGTATACGATCTTTCCTACAAAACAAGTTAAATTGCATGATTAGAAAACATCTCATAGTTTTCAGAACAAATTCTTACACATAAAGAAATATGCCATACATTCATGCAATTATTTTAGCCAATGCTTCAATACAACATTTATCCATATCCCGTAAATTTCTAGATGCCTTCCAATCTCTACTAGAACATTGTTAAGAGTGTGCACAACTCCCAACATGTCAGCAAAGAGGTTTCATTCTAGATAAGTAGCAATGGAATGTTGTACAGTGCCATAGGCCACTTACCCATCACATGCATATTAGTAGTATATTGTTCATTAATGTAATTATTCTAATATGCATAATATACATCCTAAGTTCAGGAACATAAGCATATACATCATTGAGCAATATTATTTAAACAAACAAGTATGCAAGAAATGACAATTCAAATACTTATCTTTGTTTGGTTGTAGGGTGGACTCCCTCTCAATATTTGCTTCCTTGCAGGAACTACTGGAGTGTGCTCCCTCTTGATCTTTGCTTCCTGTATTACCTGTCCTTGAACTTATATCCATCCTCGATCACTTATGCATACTTACTAGTATCATCATTGCGTTATCCTTGAGGTCTCATACACAATCATACATTCATTAGTATAATATCAATACTATAAAACATTATGATTCTAAGTAATCTTAAACATGTATGGTCAAGATTTCACAAGCACTAGTATTCAAGGTTTCAGGGAGTACTTCCTTTACTCATGCAAATTCTTATTTGACCATAGGACTCTTCTGGTTAGTCATATTATCGATTAAACATAATATACCTAAACTCGTGATTACTCAAACCTATAGCTTCATGAATAATCATTATCAATCATACCAAGTATACTTATATAAGAGATCCCATCACAAGGTAGGATTCTAACTTGATATAGGAAAAACATACCTAGATTAATGTGTTAGTTCGTTATGTCTAACATACCCACATGATGTCTTCTTGTTTTATTCAATAACTTGTGCTAGTAACCTGCATATATCATAGGTTAAGCATTGTAGAACCAAATTATACATACCTTGTAAGTAGAGCTTCTATGTGATCCATGACAATGGATGAATCTTTGTCTTCATGTCACCATGGTCATATGTTCTTGAACTAGAACATGATTTGTCTTTCTTGATGTACCTTTCATGTTAGCGAACAACATCAACCTCATACAACACCACAATGCATTAGTACAATCATAAGTGTCAAAACCCTAATGAATGAATATCTTCTATCATGCATTCATATTTTTATTAAGGTGATACAGCAAGTCTAAAATTAATCAAGATTGTACTAATCTTAATGAAGACAAACATATCATAAACTTAATCATGAACAGATTTCGAAACATACCCGTAAGTCATACCTGTCAAGTTTGCTTGTAGTCTTCTTATGTAAGGCCTTAGCCTCATCTCCCTCTGAAACTGGAACTTCTTCACTTATGCATGTGACCAATCCATTCTCTTCTAGGATTAACCCAATCCACTTGATTTGCAGAAATTGGATCTCGAGCTCGATTAGGGTTTGTGAGGGAAACCCTAAAAATTCAAACTTTGAATTTCAAGCTTCTGAAAGGATAGAAAGATGCGCCTTGATGAGCTGATCAACCTGGTATACTCAGAATTTGAAAACTGCAAAGTTTCACCTTTCAAATTTGCTTTTCAATCTTCCGGATTCACTTGGGAGGACCCTGAATTAGGGTTTGAATTTCCTGGAGCTTTACCCAACCAAATAGTTTGATCCAAAGCTCTAAAATTCAATTTTTCCAAGGAGCTTCCAGCTATGGCCATAGATTTCAAAAATTTCCATTTTTGTAGAAGCCCTAATTTTTCACTTTTCCAATGAGAGTCCCGAACTAGGGTTTGATCAAGCTCGGCCTTCTACCCAACCAAAAAATTTGATCTTGGTCTCTAAATTTAGATTTTGATGAGTATCATTCAGCCGTGGTCTCCGATTACAAAAATACAACTTTCTTTGAAACCCTAATTGCTGGAGCCATGAATGAAGGTGCTCAAAATCCAATTATGTTTTGACATAAATATGCACTTGATTGTTTTTGGTTAACTCCAAAATTAGGAATCCACATGGTCTAAAAATTCTACCTTTGGTATCACGACCTGTCATCTTTCTAACCCCACAGGTCTGACCTCGATTGGATTCTCTGAGAGAGAGTTATGCCAAGTGTCGCAACATGACCTGTTTATGGGATAAAACAGGAGAGCGAACTTGTACGGTGTTCCATGTGTCACTGGTTCAACTTAGGCCTCTGAAAAACGTACCGGAGAAACTACAGTCCGTTCCCTAGCTGTCACTTTTTACGAAATTTCATTTGGAGCTTCCTATCCCAAGTTGTGAGATTTTTTCCTAGGTCACCTGTTTATGACTGAGATCTAGAAGAGGCAGAAACCCTAGATTGTACAGATCATAAAACAAAAAGTACAACGAATTAGAAGTTGTGCTTTGGAAACAAGGTACATGGAGATCTTATCTTCGACCTGTAAGAGTTTCAGATCCTGAAACCTCGCCGAATGGATTTATAGCGAAAGTGCTAGGATGACTGGTTTTTTTTCTATATCAAGCCCTAGCTTCGCAAGTGCAACAAGTGTCATAAATGCCATACCATGCCTTCTTTCAGGTTAGCTCTGATACCATGTTAGTTTTTCAGAATTTACTTCAATATGATATAGGATCTTAACTGATAGAACAACATGTAGAACATATCTATAGCATATCAATCATGGACATAATAATGCAAGCACACAAGAGACAGTAGACACACAGAGTTTCACTGGGGAAAACCATAAAGGTGAAAAACCCCACAACTTCCTCAGAGATAGATAGAGCAATGATGCAACCCAATCATAAGAGATAGTATTCTCCTAGCAGCAGCTTCTCCTCCTCCACAAGTGCACCGCTCTCCAATGAGAGTATGAGTGAGAAAGTGAATGATTGAATAGAGTGCCTCCCACACTCTATTTATACATGACTTGACTTGCCTAATAACCTTTACTAGGTCGGCCTTAACTTAACCACATAACATAATGCTGACAGGGCCGACCCCTAATAGGGTGGTCTAATAACCCTTTGACCCACATGACTTATACAGGGCCGACCCCACCAAGGTGGTCTAATAACCCATCAAGTATAAGTTACGACAGTTACAATATAAATGACGACACTTCCGTATAGAGGAATAATAACATCTCTATAGGAATACAAACACTTCCGTATAGAGGAATAATAACATCTCTATAGGAATACAATATACAAATATGAAATACATTCTGAAGTTACAAATACATCAACAAGAACCCACATAGATGCTCATATTTGAGGTTGAAGATGATGAAACTTTGTTGAGTAATATGACCATTGTCTTAAGCTCATCAGAGTCATCCTCTAAAAATTGAATTTTCCTTTTCTATTTTACCAATATATTCATGATAATTGCATTTCAAGAGACCCATTGATATTCTAATTCATGTGTTTTAGTGGAGAATGAGACCCGCTGTCAACATTGCATGAGACCAATTCCCCACAACATTAGTTGAAACCCAAGATATTTGCACCCACAAACCCCTAACCCCAAGGGAAAGCCACAGACTGATAATGGATAGATCCATCATCAATATTCTGGATACTTATTACAGAACATTGAGATGGATGAAATATTGTATATATATTTTCCCAAATAAAAATCCCAATGAAGAACTTACTCCAGGAAGTGCAAGCAGTACCAGGGCGAGGCCTATTCCCATTGGCCTTTTTAGGTAAAGCCTAGCAAACTCACCATGACAAATATTAGAAGTTTTTGAGACAACTAACTCATGCCCACAATCAATTCTACTAAAACCGAGGAGAAATATGACTGCTGATGCTAAATATAAGCAAAGTGTGCAAACCAGGCTTACCATCAAGTGTCAATTTGTTGAATAAGAACTAAGATGGGAGATGTATGCCACTTTCAATATCCTATACTCATCTTCGCGACTGAAATCCATGAATTCAAATTTTCGGAGGTTTTGATAATGGAGGATGTGGGAAGATGGGTTGATGCTTAATGAATTGTCCCTTCCCCCCTTGAACGAGTTAATGGATAGACTAGATGTGGATTGTTCATACTTTCATTTTGTGCTTGTTTAATGGGTTGCAAACTTAGAGATTCCTTCACCATTTTACAATAGAATTCCTTCCTCTAGCGTTGAGGCAAGATTGTCGAGGCGACATGAAAAAAATGAACTTCCTCAAAATGATGAACTTCTCTTCTTATATTAACAATGGTCAATGCGAGATGGTCATCTTCTTATAATTGAACATATAATTATGTAGAATAATTCCAATAGCATATTTATTTTACATAATTTAGCAAATAATTGAATAAACAATGCTATAAATAATTTAGTCAAACTTAAGATCACATATCAACATCAACCTTAAAATAGTAAAGAAATCCATAATTTTAAATTATGAAGTGTTGAGCATGCTTATAAACAAAATCTCCTAACAACTATCAACGGGTTTTCATTTTATTTATTAATACAATCCCATCTGCATTAAATCTATTTTGACAAGTTATGGTCATCATTAGCTTGAAAGGAGTAAATTTATGATTACATAGAATATAATATATGAAACTTAATGCAGTAAAGTAACGAGCTTAACTTAATAGCCAACAACCAGGTTATGGAATACATTAATGACATAAATATAAAATATTAAAGATTAACTTAACAACAACGAACGAGGTTATGGAATACATTAATGACAAAAATATAAAATATTAAAGTTTAACTTAACACCCAACATCAGGTTATGGAATAAATTAATGACAGAAATATAAAAATTAAGAATTAGTTAAACAGCAAGGTTATGGAATACATTAATAACATATAATACATTAATACCAGAAATACTAAATATTAAAAAATAGTTAACCACAACAAGGTTATTGAAATGGAATACATTAATGACATAAATATTAAATATTAAAATTAATTAATAACCAAATATTAATATAAAATATTAAGAATCACTTAATAGCCAGCATAAATTATAAACCAGTAGCAAGGTTATGGAATATATTAATGACTTAAATTAAAACACTAAATCACTTAGTGCAAGATGGTCATCTTCTTATAATTGAACATATAATTATGTAGAATGATTCCAATAGCATATTTATTTTACATAATTTAGTAAATAGTTGAATAAACAATGCTATAAATAATTTAGTCAAACCTAAATTCACATATCAACATTAACCGTAAAATAGTAAAGAAATCCATAATTTTAAATTATGAAGTGTTGAGCATGCTTATAAACAAAATCTCCTAACAACTAATCAACCGATTTTTATTTTATTTATTAATACAATCCCATCTGCATTAAATCTATTTTGACAAGTTATGCTCATCATTAGTATGAAAGGAGTAAAGTTACAAATCTATTTTGACAAGTTATGCTCATCATTAGTACTAAAGGAGTAAAGTTATAAATCTATTTTGACAAGTTATGTTCATCATTAGTGTGAAAGGAGTAAAGTTATGATTAACTAAAAAACCATATATGAAATTTAATGCAGTAAAGTGACTAGCTTAACTTAACAGCTAGCAGAGGTTATGGAATACATTAATGACATTAAAGCTTAACTTATCAGGTTATGGAACACATTAATGAGAAAAAAATATATTAAGAATTATGTAAACAACAGCAAGGTTATGGAATACATTAATAACATAAATATTAAATATTAAAAAATAGTTAACCGGAGCACTACCACATCAATGTTATGGAATACATTAATGACATAAATATAAAATATTAAAAATTAGCTAATAGCCAAATATTAATATAAACTATTAAGAATTAGTTATGGAATATAAATTGTAAACCAGTACCAAGGTTATGGAATACATTAATGACTTAAATTAAAACACTAAATCAGTTAATATCCCACCACTAGGTTAATGTATTTATGGAATACATTAATGATGACAGAAATATAAAATATTAAAAATTAGTTGAGAGGTGTCAGCTTCATGGAGTGCAATCTCTTTATAAGAATAGGAATAGGTAGGCAAGATCCAGTGTTGTTGTGAAAAATAGCTGCTGAGCATATTAGCAGGCTTAGTATATCAGTATATTGGTGAAGGGGAATCGTGACTGCTGGAGTGTAGATTCAATCGTTTCGTTTGCATTTTTGATAAGGATGAAACGTTTTTCCTTCCTACTGGCCGTGATTTTCACAGGCTCTTTTATGTTTCTCTGCGTAAGTTCAATAGGAGATTCCAGTCTCATATATAATGTTCAGCAGTATGGTGCAAAAGCTGATGGCATCACAGACAACAGCAAGGTGAGATAGAGATAAACTTGAATAATTAATAAATTTGTAGAGACATAGATTATCACAAATAAATTTGTCTGTTTTTGGTTATATGTAGGCTTTTATTGCTGCCTGGAATGCAGCCTGTTCTTCTAATCGATCATCTACTGTGTATATACCAAAAGGAAAATTCCTGGTTGGTCCAGTTTCCTTTGCAGGACCATGCAAGAATGCTAATATTATGGTGCAGGTAAGGTGCTAATATTCATTCCGTGGTAGTGGTAGTGATTTATTTATTTCCTTCTTTGCAGCAATAAGATTCATGCAACATGTCTGTCTTACTGCAGGTAACTGGGGATCTCATTGCACCAACCCACAATAGTTTATGGAACGGAGGAAATAATTTGTACTGGTTGCAATTCTATAATGTGAATGGTCTAACGGTGAATGGCGGGGGGAGTTTGGATGGCCAGGGAGCCTCCTGGTGGAACAACGTTTGTCAAAAAAATCAGCAAGTAAGAATAAACTAGTTATCAGTTGTACTATGTAATTATCTTTTAGTGATTTGGATAGCATATACTTACACTGACTCGAATAAATTGTCTGCTTTGCTGTGCAGTGCAAATCCGGGCCTACGGTATTGTCTCTAGCCATTTATTTTCACATATGAATTGGAGTGTTTCATAGTTGCAGGGAGTTGATAATTTGACATTGTGATGGGCAGTCTTTACAATTGATGGGCGCTACGAATAGCGTGGTGAGAGACATTACTTCCATCAACAGCAAGCAGTTCCATGTATCCATTGGTGCGTCTAACAACGTCCTGGCAGAGGGATTGACAATCCGTGCTCCAGCTGACAGCCCCAACACCGATGGAATTCACATATCTTCTTCCAATGTCCATCTTCGAAATATCAACATAGGAACAGGTGGATCATATTTCCCCTCAACATTTTACAAATATTGTTGGAGTGACTAATTTATTAAAGATAAATCTTTAACTTTGCGTGCGTGTACTACTGCAGGAGATGATTGTATTGGTATTTTGGAAGGAACTTCCAACCTTGCCATTGAACAAGTTACTTGCGGACCAGGCCATGGAATCAGGTGAAATAGTTTGATAATTAATTTCAATTGGACTGGGAATATGAGCATTCAATGCACTGCGCTGACAACCGATTTGGGTTATTATTATGCAGTGTGGGGAGCCTTGGGAAATATCCTGATCGTAATGGAGTCACCAACGTCACTGTAAATGGAGTTTCTTTCAACGGCACTGACAATGGAGTTAGAATCAAAACATGGCAAGGAGGAAAGGGCTTCGCCAAGGGCTTAACATTTGAGAACCTACGGATGAACAACGTGGGGAATCCAATCCTCATTGACCAATACTATTGCCCACATTGTACTGCCCAGGTGCTCATCATTTTACACCTATCTGAACAGCTTCAACACCTATACTCTTTTTCGACATAGGACAGTTTCGAAGCTTGTTTTTAAGTTCTGTGACATATGGCCACTGAAGTTTGACTATTATAACTTACTTTGACTTTGTTGTTAATATTGGCTTGGCCCGTGCAGGAGTCTAATATGAATGTGCAGATCAGTAACGTGGTATACAAAAACATAGTTGGAACCTCAGCAACAAAGGAAGTTATTAATTTGGCTTGCAGTAAAAGCTTCCCCTGCCAAGATATCCAATTGCAAAATGTCAGTCTGAGTTATGGAAATAATGAAGCTCAATCTCTCTGTAAAAATGCCAAAGGACTTGGAATTAGTTCTGTCAAACCCCCTTTGGTTTGTTAATGCTGGATATTAGTTATTAGTTATGCCAAACCTTTTTCTTAAAGTTCCATTGGCTTTTAAAAGGTTTGATGCTTCCTCTACCAACTTCAATATGTTGGATTTTGCATTATTGTAATATGAATTTGACTTATGAAAAAGTGAAACTCTACCAACTTTAATAGGTTGGATTTTGCAGTATTATAATATGAATTTGAGTTATGAAAAAAATGAAATTCAATCTTAAGCAGCTTTTGAGTTTGTTAAAGGTGAATGTTTTTCCTAAATGCTAACTTATTATCAAATGTTAAATAGAATAGAAATATAATAAGAACTCTGCTAAAAAAACATTATATTGCAAGTAGAGTCCATTTTAAAAGTTAAAAGTCTAATATAGAGATTAAGAAATGTTTAAGAATCCTAAAGTTTGATAACTATATTTAGTAAAACCATGTTTGTATATGTATAAATGCTTTTTTATTGATGTTTAATAAGCTATAAACCCTTCACATTCACTTGGAATAAATAAGATATTTTTAACATTGTCATTTTAATGTTTTTAAAGTATATCACAATCAAAATAAACAACACATATTTTTGTATTAGAATATAGAATTTTAAGAATAAATAATGGTTTTGTATAATTGGTTATTTGGAATAGTACATTTTTAATAAAAAAATATCAATTTTTTCTTTTTATAGATGCCATATCTAACCTTGTCACTTTAAGATTGGTCATATTAATAATATAATGTCTATTATTGAGATATATAATTTTAAACATAACAAACAATTTTATAAAAATTGTCATTTGAACTTATACCATTTTAATAAGAAATATTAAAATAAATATTTGTAAGAAACAAATCAATGGACACAGACATAATCTCAAAGAAATGCAAATGCACAACAAATTCAATGACTTTTCCACTGTGTTTTTTTGTGCCTTTGGAATCTGTATCCAAGTGGCCTTTGTTTTGTGACATGAATTTCCAATGGAAAGATGATCCCATTTCCCTTCCTTGCACTCTAAGGGTAGTAACAAAAGACCATATCGCAGCAGCAATCACAGGTCTCGTAATAGCAAAAGAAACAAAATGAGGTGAATACACTGCAATATTTAATCCATTTTCCACATCACACATCAAATCTACATAACCAGAATCATCATACGAAAATGAATTAATTAAAGGGAAATCTGATCTTGGTGCCTATGAATATGTTCGTAGTAGGAAATTTCTCCTCCTTGTGCCTCTGAATATGTCCGTAGTAGGAAATTTCTCCTTCTGGAGCATACAAACAATCTTTCTCCTCCTTTTGAATATGTTCGAAGGGGTTGGAGCTTACATCTTCACCCTAAATTATAATCAATGAAGACTAGACCGCAATGCAATAAGCAAAACAATAATTCATAATCACTAAACATAATGATTGGAAAAAAATAGCATTCTGTAGCGTAAATCTCAATGACTGAAATAAATGTAGAGTAGTCTACATGTAGTCAAATAATTCGAAAGAAATATGATAACACATACAATTTAATGTAGTTGACTGATCTAAAGGAACGTCAAGGTGACTGGGTTAGGCATACTAACCTGAATTTGTACAAGTAGAAATATGAAATGCTTCGAGAATGGATGAAGTTAGGGTCGAGACTGATAATATTTATAGCAACAGCAATGGGCAGGGTAGGGAAATTTCCTGGGTCTGTGTAGATTCGTGTGGATGGATAGAACTGCAACTTTTCTATTTCAGTTATCCAATTATGGAAGGTATTTACAAATGTAATTGGAAGGGAATCAACAAAAAGATGGAAGACCAAAGGAAATCAACGAAAAGATGGAAACCGTGTCCACCTTTTCTCTTTAGCTTCTAAAAAGTTTCCGTGCATGAGTGTTAGGAAACTATTTTTTTGTCAAATTATTTAATCTTCATTTCCATGGTATGGGTCCAATCAAGTTTGGAAAAAATCCTCTACAAATTAAAATAAATAAATAAAAACCGAAACTTTAGTTGCATTTTAGACATTTTGAAAAATTAAATGTACTGGCATGAAAATAATGAAAAAAAATGAAAACAATAGTATATGTCTACATCAAGGACTAATAAGGAAGAAGAAAAGATGATTAAACAAATTAGTTAGATAAAAAGATGTTTTTATTAAAGTGATATGACAGCGATAACCTACAATTACGGATTCAAAAGGTGAAAATAAATGAAATGAAATGAAATAAATGCCCAGGAGAATAGAATGATACAAAAAGGGGGATGAAGGTGAAAGAAGAGGATCCTAGCAATGGTATTGATTATTACACCAACTAATTTGTAGTAATTATAAATGTCTATTGTAGTCATGCATTTTACTAATCATCTTGATCCATTTCACAAGTTACCATTAATTTTTAACATTTGGCAAGAACCGTGAGATAGTTCAAATATTGGGCTGAACTTTTCGTTGATGAATACAAATGCACATTTTATATACTAGTTTCGTTTCACAAGTTACCATTAATTTTTAACATTTGGCAAGAACCTCAAATATTGGGTGGAACTTTATGTTGATGAATACAAATGCACATTTTATATACTAGTTTCTAGATACGTTGAAGACATTGCAAAAAAGTAGACTTTCATTTTTGTGTTTGAAAAGTAGTTAAGTTATGAAATTATGAAAAAATAGTCTTATATTATTAAGGGTACGACAACTTACAAATAAATGTTACCCATCCTCAATTCAGCGTGAACATGAGATATGGAAATAATGAAGTTCAATATTCATGAAAAAACGCAAAATAGTTCAAAGTAATTCTATCAAGTTCCATTTACTTTGTTAAAGAGTGAATGCTTTCTCTAAATGGAAACTCTAATGTGTTGGATTTTGCATTATCTATCTTGTAGTCTCAAATTAGTTTAAGATTCTTATGGTTTATGCTACTCTTCCTTTAAAAATATCCTCAATGGTTTAGGCTACTCTTCCTTTAAAAATCTCCTCATTGATTTAGGCTACTCCTTCCGTTGATTGGTTTAAGCTACTTTCATCACTAGTCACTAACAATATTTTGGAAATCAAACTTTCCAACATGGTTGTTATAGGTCAAATCTGCACTTCTCCGTCCGTGATCACATTGCTTTGTCGATCGCACAAAAGGACACCATGGATTGAAGAGCTAGGTTGACCTAGATGACTTACTGCTGGAACT
Organism: Larix kaempferi; assembly: GCA_027924585.1. Classification (NCBI taxonomy): domain Eukaryota; kingdom Viridiplantae; phylum Streptophyta; class Pinopsida; order Pinales; family Pinaceae; genus Larix; species Larix kaempferi. The sequence continues at coordinate 2,328,406 of BSBM01000397.1, read as the reverse complement.
ACATTCTTCAGTTGAAAATCTTACTTTGTCTACTGATTTCATGACATGTGTGCTACTCTTTGCATAGTAAACCAACGTTCTTCACCAATATGTGCGCTGCTTTGCTCAAGGACAACCATCGCACACCTTAAAAAATGTTGCAAACGCTTGTTGTAAAGCACAAAAGTTGCATACTCTGCACTACTCTCGTTGTATGAAACCTATGAACATCTTAAGATGAAAGCAAAAATATATTAAGATTACGAATTGGGATTAGTTGAAGTTGGTTCTGCAACTTCCCCAACCTCCCAATTCAACCACCTCTCGATTACAACTGCCTACCTTGTCCCATAAATACAAGGAGGATCCATGAGAGAGGGACCTAGAAGGAATGCTTTAACTGCTGTTACGCTGGAGGAATTCCCAAGTCATTGTGAAGAGCAGGAGCCCAGGACTCGGTTGCAGAACCATCTTGACCGATCAGGTATATTTGTACTCATTCATGTTTCTTTGACAATAAAAAGGTGGAAATACCCTTCCTGTCCCAAATCAAATGTCTATTGGATTGTATGTTCATTTGGTTTAATATCTGATTGTAGTTGATGTTTAATTGTTTTCAATTTCATCATATTTATTGCAGTCAAGATACGCCGAGGAAGGTTTCCTTTGTGTTGCAGGTCCATCATAGCGGAAGACCAAGCGAAAGCTAGGACCAGCCGTTGATAAAAGGTACATCTTTCGATATCTTGATCTCTTTCCATTTGTAGTAACTAAATGCAATGCAATGACTGTATTTACCCGTCACGCCACCCAAGTTGGTAGTGTCTTCTCCTCACTATAAGGTATTTTTCCTGCACAACAGATTGGCGACTCCACTGGGGAGTAACTGGTTGTTTTTCTGCTCTAGGAGACCTTGCTAGGTTTTTCTTCAGTCTATTTGTTATGTGAGAGGTCTTCTAGGTCATTGTTTCCCGTTCTTATTGTCTATACTCATCTCAGTCCACTACTGCAAATCTTTTTTGTTTGCTTCTGAGCCTTGTGTGCTGGTTTACCCTACTTATAGTAGCGCATTTTACTTGGTGAACACTGCTTTGTACACTACACAACAACGCATCTTTCCTAGTGTGCGTTGGTTTCTGTACTACACAGTAGTGCATTTTCCTGTAACTTTCAGTTCTCCATTAGGGTTTGATTTCCAGTGGTTTGGTTTCACTTCTAGCCTTTTGCTTTGCTTCCCTGACTGGCCCCTGAGACTTGTATGTCTCTTTTGAGTCTTGTTTGCCTCTCTGAAGTCCTTTAGTTTTCCTTGGCTTGCTTGAGTACTTGTTTAAGGTGTCTTTACTGTTTTTAACCCTTTTGAAATTTCTCCTCCTGGTGCCTCTGAATATGTTCGTAGTAGGAAATTTCTCCTTCAGGTGCATACAAACAATCTTTCTCCTCCTCGTGCCTCTGAATATGTTCATAATAGGAATTTTCCTAAGGGGTTGGAGCATACATCTTCACCCTAAATTATAATCAATGAAGACTAGACCCCAATGCAATAAGCAAAACAATTATTTAGAATCACTAAATATAATGATTGGATAAAAATAGCATTCTACACCGTAAATCTCAATGGCTGAAATAATGTAGAGTAGTCTACATGTAGTCAAATAATTCGAAAGAAATATGATAACACATACAATTTAATGTAGTTGACTGATCTCAAGGAATGTCAAGGTGACTGGGTTAGGCATACTAACCTGAATTTGTACAAGTAGAAATATGAAATGCTTTGAGAATGGATGAAGTTAGGGTCGAGACTTATAATTATTATAGCAACAACAATGGGCACGGTAGGGAAGCTTCGTGGTTCTCTGTAGATTCCTGTGGATGGACAGACCTACAAATTTTCTGTTTCAGTTATCCAATTACGGAAAGGTATATACAAATGTAATTGGAAGGGAATTAACAAAAAGATGGGAGACAGAAGAAAATCAACAAAAAGATGGAAACCTTGTCCATCTTTTCTCTTTAGCTTCTAGAAAGTTTATGTGCATGAGTGTTAGGAACTATTTTTTATTTTTCTATCAATTTATTTAATCTTCATTTCCATGGTATGGGACCAATCAAGTTTGAAAAAAAATCCTCTACAAATTAAAATAAATAAATAAAAACCAAAACTTTAGTTTCATTTTAGACATTTTGAAAAATTAAATGTACTAGCATGAAAATAATGAAAAAAAACAAAAACAATAGTCTATGCCTGCAACAAAGACTAATAAGGAAGAAGAAAAACTAATTAAACAAATTAGTTAGATAAAAGGATGTTTTTATTAAAGTGATATGACCACGATAACCTACAATAACTGGTTCAAAAGGTGAAAATAAATGAAATAAATGCCAAGGAGAATAGAATGATACAAAAAGGGGATGAAGGTGAAAGAAGAGAATCCTAGCAATGGTATTGATTATTACACCAACTAATTTGTGGTAATTATAAATGTGTAGTGTAGTCATGCATTTTACTAATCATCTTGATCCATTTCACAAGTTACCATTAATTTTTAACATTTGAAAAGAACCATGAGATAGTGGGTGGAACTTTACGTTGATGAATACAAATGCACATTTTATATACTAGTTTCGAGATACGATGAAGACATTGCCAAAAAATAGACTTTCATTTTTTGTGTTTGAAAAGTAGTTAAAATATGAAATTATGAAAAAATAGTCTTATATTATTAAGGGTAGGACAACTTAAAAATAAATGTTGCTCATTCTCAATTCAGTGTGAACATGAGATGTGTAAATAATGAAGTTCAACATTCATGAAAAAACGCAAAAGAGTTCAAAGTAATTCCATCAAGTTCCATTTACTTTGTTAATGGGTGAATGCTTCCTCTAAATGCCATGCCAATTCTAATGTCTTGGATTTTGCATTATATATCTTGTAGTCTCAAATTAGTTTAAGATTCTTATGGTTTATGCTACTCTTCCTTTAAAAATCTCTTATTGGTTTAGGATACTCTTCCTTTAAAAATATCCTGATTGGTTTAGGATACTCCTTCCGTTGATTGTTTTAAGCTACTTTCATCACTGGTCACTAACAATATTTTGGAAATCAAACTTTCCAACATGGTGGTACACCTTGTTTCCTTTAATTGCTCAATTATAAATAAAATAAAAAGTACTTGTAGGATCAAGGAAATCCAACACAACGTATGGAATTTAAATGACATGATCTAATCGATCAGTAATAATGGGGTGAGTGCACAAAGTTGATGGACCTTTTAGATGCAATGGTAGATTCAAGAAACTCATTCAAGTTCTATAAAAGAGAATTGATCCCAAGCAATCTCGAGCCTGCCAAAATTAATCCCAAGCCTACCATGGTGAAGGCCAAATAGGATAGTTAAACAAAACGCGTATGCGTTATGGAGTTCTAAAATGCTTACGCATTTTGTAAAACATGTTTTATGCCCCAAAATGGGTTGTGCCCATCCTTTTCTCCACAATAGCGACATACAACGATTTTGGGAAACCAAAGAGCGTAATGGTGAACGCAATTTGTGTGAGAAGGGCCTCCATCTTCCACCTTGGGCATCGTTCTCCTCCATCTAAGCTATATACATCAAAATCCATCCTTCTAAATAATCTATTTTCACTAATTTGTATGTTGTAAAATAAATTTAATCCATAATTTTATTAATTTGTATGCCCTAAAAAAATTTGAACCATAATTCTAGTTATATGTATGCCCAAAAGAAATTAAAACCCCAATTTAATCATAAAAAATAAATCAATTTCACTAGATGCATATATATCCATGAGCATCCTTATTAATCCAAACCACTATTCACAAATATGCAAAGTTTCTTGTGTATATAGAAAGGTTGCGTACAACATTTAAGTATTATAGAGTATGGAGATTTTTTGGATTTGCACAATTTCAATCCAAGTGTCATGAGGGATGTTGTAGGCCCAAACTTCACAGCAACAAAGAATCACCACGATAGCTAATGCGTTGGAAAGAAACTGATTATTTTCTTGACACTATGATTTCGGTTTGAATGGAATTTGAAATCAATAATTCAAAGTTAGGGTGAAACTTGACATAGTTGAATAAAAGTATTTTTTTACAATTTAGAGGTATGATGGACTACAATTTTTGTTGTTGTTGTTGTAAATAGTGAAACTTTTGCTAACACAATGACAATCTAATAGTTAACTACTTTAAGGAAAAAATTAATTGGCATAAAAAATTACCAACTAAACCATGTAAACTAATGCGTTTTTGGAAGTAGAATATATGGCAATTAAAATTATATTTTTTAATTATAGTTTGACAAGTACATGCTTATATGCTACTTCTTATATGTACATGACTATACAAATTTTTTTAGGTTAGTCTCATTACCCATCACAATAAGTTTGTGTCGAGACATATTACTGATAACTATATAAGAGTTTGCAAATGGAACATTACAACATGGTAGTAGATCTTAAAGAGCTACTTTGTACACATAATAATTTACTTATAATGGAAAGAAATGTTAAATTATTTATTGTGCCTAAGATGCAAGGAAAGAGTGATCATACCCCTAAAGGAATAAACCTTCATGATGGAGGGAAAGTTTGCACCAAGGGAGAATAAATCACTTTTGACCATTTCATTAAAGTTGTTTATAATCTAGAGCTTGGACTTCAAAAGTGTGTACCTTTTTTACATATGTGTGAGTATCAGTGTTTCAAAAATACAAATTTGAATGAAAAAGTGCGAATACTAGTGTTACAAAAGTATGAATAATTATTTATGATAGTGTCGATTTGAATTTAGAAACTGTGAAATTTTATTGTAAAGTTGTGAGTTTTGATTCCACAAATATCAATATCCAATTTATTGAAATGCGTATTTATATTTTGATGTTGTGAGTTTCATATCTAGATGTGGATATATGTAATTCCAATAGTATTGCAAAATATTTTATTTATGTTTGTAAATGCATAGATCACTATAAAACACATTTCTAAGTATATCAATACTAATGAAAATGAAAAAAGAATCATATATCTCGATTGCAATAATGAATTGTACATTTTCATAAATATTTAAAGTGGTATACAAGAAGGATGGATGCCATCGCTACCAATCTGATCACATGATATCTATACATGTACAAGATGAGGACTATGATTTTATTCACCCTACCAACCATGTCACCTTATCTGGAAACATTACAACTAGATTACTATGGAAATGATAACAATCCTCACATTTTGGTGTAGGAGAGAAGATATAAATTAAAATTTAAGAGTTTAACTGAAGTGATAGATAAAAAATCTCAACTACTAATTTATAAGTTCTCCCATGATACAACACATTTCCTACAACAAAATAGGCCATTAGCACAAGAAATTGCACTGAAATTTAGTGAATTTGTTTCCATGAGTTGAACTCAATGGCAGGTGTTAAATCCGACTCCACGCTACATGTTTGAATTGATTTCCTTTTTGTGCTAGGAATAGCACTAGGAATATCACTGTCTTTTTCTCCCTATTTAGTGTTGGGAATAGTGTCGGGAGTAGTGTCGACAATGGAAATTGTGCCAAGTTTTATGACTATATCAATGCCCAGAATGACATCGAGAATTGCGATGCGATTAGAGCCCAAATTGAGTCTAGTTTTAGTTTCCAATTTGCCTTCTAGTATTGCTTCTTATTTGGCATCTAATTTGTATTCTAGTGTTGCTTCCATTTTAACTTCCTGGTTATCGTCGAGTGTTGCTTCTCTTTTAACGTTGAGTGTTACTTCCTTTCATTGTTGGGTTTTTCTTCCTTCTAAATGCCAAATTTTTCTTCCATCATTGCTTCTAATATTGCTTCCATTATTGATTCCTTTTTTGCTTCCATTATTGCTTCCATTATTGCTTCCAAAATTGCTTCCAAACTCGCTTCCAAAATTGCTTCCTAAGTGACATGGGTTTTGCTCCTTAATTGACATCGGATTTTGCTTCTAGAATTGATTCCTTTTTAGCTCCAAGGTTTGCTTCCTTTTAGTGCCAAGGTTTGTTTCCTATTTAACGCCTAGTTCTTCCTCTTTTTTATCTCTAGGATTTGCTTCATTTTAGTGCCAAAGTTTTCTTCCTATTTAGCACCTGGTTTTGCTTCTTTTTTTGCTCCAAGATTTGCTTCCTTTTAGTGTTGGGGTTTGCTTCCTAATTAGCGTCTAGTTTTACTTCTTGTTAAGAAACCAATTTAGCTTCTTATTTAGACACATAAATAACACCAAGTATGGATTCCATTTTCATGTCGAGTTCTGCTTCCATTTTAGAGCCACATTTTTCTTCCCTTGAACACCTCATGTTGCTTCCTTTATAGCTTCCACTTTATTAATTTAAATTTTTTAATTTCAATAAAAATAGTTAAATATATCATGGCTCTTTAATAACATATGTGATTATAGAGAAACAAATCTTGCATTGCAAATATTTTATAGCATAACATTTAGGAATTTTTAGGGAAATAGACAACATCCATACAAACTAACAAAACCATTATACTTATTAAATCTCCATAAAAAAAACATCTACAACTTTTAGTATATATAAATTAACAAGATAACTCTTATAACATCATCATCATCTATAATTAAAACAAGTGAGTCAAATCTACAAATATTAGATAAATATCATGTCAAATAACATATATCTAAAAAAACTAGATATCTCATTTCAAATTTATATCATAACATTTATGAAGATTTAAAACAAACAGATATCACATTTCAAATTTATATCATAACATTTATGAAGAAATTTAATTGAAATTGACAACATCCATCCAAAGTAGAAAAGCCATCATGCATAGTAAGTATCCATCCAAAAAGCATTGACCACTTCCAATATATATAAATTAACAAGATAATACTGATAAGATCATCATCATATATAACTAAAACAAGTGAATGTCAAATATGCCAGTAGATCAATAACATGTCAAAATGATACAAGTCAGTATGATACATGTCAAAATGATACATGTCAAAATGATACATGTCAATATGACATAAGTCAAAGTGATACATATAAAAGACAAAAATGGTATAGGTATCATAATGATATTTGAACATTAATCCATGTTAGAGTCAATATGATCAATGTCAATGGATACCACTAGCAACTGCCTCATCATCATCATCATCGTTGTCATCATCATCATCATTTTCATCATCATGATCATCATAATTCTCATCCTCCTGGGTATGAGCTCCATCTCCATCCGCTTCATCATCAACTCCCATATCTGAACCAAACTCAACATAATTTGGATCATGATCAATATCAATCGGATCTTCTGGCAGACTCGTGTTCTAAAAAAATAATTTCAAAATGAAAAGTTAGTATTTATTTCATGCAATAATTCATATTTATGTTATATTGATAATATTACAACATACGAAACCGAACCATAATCATATTACATCATATCAAAGTGGACATACCATAATAAAATATGAGATAAGTTACAGCTAAGATGTCATTCCAATTATGTAAAACATGCAACAATTTTAATAAATGTTAGTAAAGATCATAAAAAAAATTGTTATACAAGTTAACTATCATCTGGAAAGTGTATACATAACCTTAAGTCTCAACCCTCTCGTGTCAATATATAAAACTATTTTTATTGTCAAATATACAAATCTACAATAAAATAGAATTGTAAATGCCATAATTCAATTGACTAGATGCCATAATTGACTTGTGTCTTCCAACTATAAACACACAATTGCTAGACTCCCTTACCAAGTGATACTAGTACATTAAAATCTGATATACTTGGGACCATTTTGAGGCATTGGGTCTATATAAGTTTTAACAATTCTAATTTTCCACAAATAATGTTTTAGGTTTTAACAGTTCTTATGTTCTTTGGATGTTATTTATATTTTATCTCAGTTAACCCTAGAACATGGCCAGATTGAGTTCAATTCCATTGATGGAGGTGGTTATAATGGTTATGAATATGATCCCTTCCACACTTTTCTCTTAATGGTGGAGGATCTTGGTGGCTTCTTCGAGAAACACCCTAACGCACGTTACTATTTTGGGAATTTTTTTGGTCCTCAAATTTGAAGGTTGACTCATTCATTTATGGGAGTGATCATATTATCATGGTACCAAGGACTCCTTGCCTTCATGGTTCAATTTCCTAGAAACAACCGTCTTATACCATATCCAGAAGTAGGGTTTTGCTCAGTGAGTGCCAATGTCAATTTTGCACAAGGGGGTAGATTTTTAACTGAAATATCCCAGGTGACTATGAGTAATAATACCACATCCACAATAGAAAAACATAATTGTGGGATATGAGGGAACCCAACTATGCTGCCCAGTTTATAGTTTGTGCCCCTGGAGAAAATTCACAAGTTGTCCCTGAATGGTCCTAGGGGGCTTCTTGCAACTAGCCATAAAACAAAAACCATAACTTAGATCTTGAAACCATTGATTCTGGCGGATTCAAGATGTTGGATTTCACCCAAGGGAACCCCTATACCATGTTTCAATTACCAGGAAATAGTAGTATTATACCATCCCCAAAAATAGTTTTTTCTTAGTAAGGGCCAATGCCAATTTTGCACAAGCGGGTGAATTTTGAATTGAATTCTCTCGGGCAACCATGGATAGCGTGAACTCATCCAAAATGACCAAAAAAATCCGTGGGAGTTGAAAGAACCCAATTATGTTTCCCGGTTTGGATTTCATACCCTCGGAGCAAATTCACAAGTTGTCCCTGAATGACCTTAGGGGGCTATTTCCATCTAGCCATAGAAAAAAAACCGTAACTTGGATAATGAAACCATCGATTCCGACGTATTTAGGAAGTTGGGTTTCATCCAGAGGAATCCTATTCCATGTTTCAATTGCTCGGAACCATGACCATGCCCACAATGGCCAAAAACATATCTCGGAGCTAAAGGGACCTAGTTATGCTACCCGATTCAGATTTCGTGCCCCTCGAGCAAATTCACAAGGTTTTCCTGAATGGCCCCAAGGGGCTACTTGAATATGGCCATAGAAAAAAAAATGTAACTCGAATCATGAAATCCTCAATTTTGATGGATTTAGGATGCCGGGTTTCACCAAAGGGAACCCCTCTACCATGTTTCAATTTCCTGGAAATGATCATACTATACCATCTCCGAAATGACGGTTTTTCTTAGTAAGGGCCAATGTCAATTTTGCATAAGGGGGTCAATTTTGAATTGAAATATCCAAAATGGCCAAAAACATCCATGGAAACTGATAGAACCCATTTATATTTTCCTAGTTTAGATTTCATGTCCCTAGAGAAAATTCACAAGATGTCCCCCCTCACCTACTGGTGTATATAAGGGAGGAGAGCGATCTTGTGTTTATTATCATCATTTTACTCTTCTTTGTACTTGTCTCAGAGATGATAGGGTTCATGAGAAAAAAAATATTAATAATTATGTAAACAACAACAAGGTTATGGAATACATTAAAACATAAATATTAAATATTAAAAATTAGTTAACCGGAGCACTACCACATCAATGTTATGGAATACATTAATGACATAAATATAACATATTAAAAATTAGTTAATAGCGAAATATTAATATAAAATATTAAGAATTAGTTAATAGCGAAAAATTATTTGTCTTAATAATTTACCAACTTAATCCATCATTCAAATTTTTTCGGGGAACATTTTGAGTTTAGTCTCATTACTCATCACGATATTTTGATTTTTGTTTCATATCAATAACTTTACAAGAATTTCAAATCAAGCATTCCATTCCAACATGGTACCAAACTTTGAATTGTTATTACTATATAAACATGATAAAAAATTTGTAGGAAAAAGAAAAGTTAAAGTCTTTATTATTCCAAGATGTGTGCATAGATGTGGGTAGAGGGAGAAAAATCCCCTTTTTATGATGCAAAAAATTTGAAAAAACTTTTGAAGCTAGGGATACTTGATCCCTCTTGACCATTTCATTATATATATATATATATATATATATATATATATATATATATATATATATATATATATAAGTGGGTTCATAATTACACCTATAAGGAGAAAATGACAGGTAGTATGTTTTCTAACTCGTAAAGCTGATTGGTTAGTACTTTTTATTTATTTATAACAAGAATTATTTAAGTTTGTATTAAAATATGTTGTAACTGAGATGAACAATGTGTAAATAGAAAATGAAAGCATACATAGTTCCAAAAAAGATATGCACCATGATAACATGGAATTGCAACCTATAATATTTTGTTGTACTCCTTACAAAACTTGATATATGACTACTAGTTGTGTAAATTAAAAAAAAACACTTAGGACCAAAACATATTTGGAATATATTGACAATTACATGATTATAAGCATGCATACTTTTTCATTTCATCATCCTGGGCATGATTGGAAGGGTGTGATTATTGCATGTCTACCTCCATGCCCTCTTGCAATTGATAAATTGTTTCTCCTTCTTTGAGTTCAATAAGAAGAGAACTGTTAGTTTTTCAGAATTTACTTCAATCTGATCTAGGATCGTGAGAGAACAACATGTACAACATATCTACAACATATCAATCATGGACACAATAATGCAAGCACACAAGAGATAATATACACATAGAGTTTCACTGGGGAAAACCATAAAGGTGAAAAAACCCACAACTTCCTCAGAGATAGATAGAGCAATGACACAACCCAAGCATAAGAGATAGTCTTCTCCTAGCAGCAGCTTCTCCTCCTCCACAAGTGTGCCACTCTCCAATGAGAGTATGAGTGAGAAAGTGAATGATGAAATAGAGTGCCTCCCACACTCTATTTAGACATGACTTGAGTTGCCTAATAACCTTTACTAGGTCGGCCTTAACTTAACCACATAACATAATGATGACAGGGCCAACCCCCAATAGGGTGGTCTAATAACCCTTTGACCCACATGAATTATACAGGGCCGACCCCACCAAGGTGGTCTAATAACCCATCAAGTATAAGTTACGACACTTACAATATAAATGACGACACTTCCGTATAGAGGAATAATAACATCTCTATAGGAATACAAACAGTTCCGTATAGAGGAATAATAACATATGTATAGGAATACAAACACTTCCGTATAGAGGAATAATAACATCTCTATAGGAATACAATATACATATATGAAATACATTCCGAAGTTACAAATACATCAAAACTCCCTCTTAACTAGGAAGGTATTTCTTGACACAGGTCTTCTAGCACAAGTCTTCTTCCTTGGATCATCGTCACTGGATCATCGACATTGAATCATCGTCATCGTCACTGCTGCTGCTATCTCAATCAATCTCCGATCTACTCATAATAGGAAGTTCTATAGATCCAGTCCTTTTTCATACTGGATGTAGGCCCACCAACTGTAGGTCTTCATCATCATTGGCCATACTATGGAATCCTCAGGACTGATTATGTGCGTCAACAAAACCTCGAAAGAGCATCCCAGGCATTTTACGAGCACACAGCTCAACCTATCGGATCTCCCAGGATCTTTTACATGTGACTGTCACAAGACCTTAAAAGAGTGTCTTGCCAAGCAAGATATCTAAAGAGCATCTGAGGCCTTTTTCATCCTGTCCAGATCTCTAGGACTTATTACATGTGACCCCTACCACAAAACCTTAAAAGAGTGTCTTGCCAAGCAAGATCTCTAAAGAGCATTTGAGGCCTTTTTCATCCTGTCGAGATCTCCAGGACTTATTACATGTGGTCCCCACAAAACCTTAAAAGAGTGTCTTGCCAAGCAAGATCTCTAAAGAGCATCTGAGGCCTTTTTCATCCTGTCCAGATCTCCAGGACTTACTACATGTGGTCTGGCAAAACCTTAAAAGAGTGTCTTGCCAAGCAAGATCTATAAAGAGCATCTGAGGCCTTTTTCATCTTGTCGAGATCTCCGGGACTTATTACATGCTACCCTTGCACAACCTGTCCACAACCACAGAGTATCAACCCGATACTCACCATACATCATCTTGATGTACATGATCATCCTGATCCTCATCATTGCATCATCCTGATGCATGTCATCTGGAGCAACATCCTGAAGCTCGTCATCTATGATCATCCTGATCATACAATGCATCCACCTGATGCAAAACAAGTATCTACCTGATACATATCATCATACATGATCCACCTGATCATACAATGTATCCACCTGATACACACACAGATACATGATCCACCTGATATATATCAACATACATGATCTACCTGATCATACAATCGTATCCACCTGATACATACACAGATACATGGTCCAAGCATCCAACATGATGCATATACATATACATGATCCAACTGATCATAATAAGCATCCAACATGATGCATATACATATACATGATCCAACTGATCATAACAAGCATCCAACATGATGCATATACATAGCAGTAACTGGAGCATCGTCCTGATGCTCGTCGTCCAGCGCTTACATCCACAGCCATGGGAAGGATCCTCCTCTCACCATGCTTGGAATGGCTCCTGCAAATGTGTCCATAAATTCTTCCTCGAAGTGTCGTCAATCTGAAGAACACCAAGCCTCTCTCTGAAGTACTCGAACTTCACTCTGGCTAGTGGTTTTGTCAACACATCCGCAACTTGCTCATCCGTCGCAACATACAGGAGCTTCACTGCTCCTCTCTGCACCATATCCCTGATATAGTGATATTTCATCTCGATGTGCTTCGACCTGTCGTGGAACACGGGGTTCTCAGACAGCTTCACACAACTCTGGTTGTCACAAAAGATACCAGTAGCCTCCAACGGGAGATCAAATAGCTCAGACAGTAGCTTTCGGAGCCATACTGCCTCACAACTAGCCGAACGAGCTGCAACATACTCTGCTTCGGCTGTACTCAGTGCTACACAGGATTGCTTCCTGCTAAACCAAGAGATCACACCTCATCCCATACTGAAGCAACACCCAGAATGTGCTCTTCCTATCTGCAACAGTGCCTGCCCAATCTGAATCAACATAACCCTGCAGGTTAAATTTTTGATTCGCATCATACTTGAGCCCATAATCAATTGTACCCTTTAGGTACCTCAGAATATGCTTTACAGCAACCAGGTGAACACCTATGGGATCCGTCAGGAATTGGCTCAATGTGTTCACCGCAAAGCAAATATCTGGTCTCGTGTTCGTCAGGTACATCAAGGACCCAATCATCTGACGATACACAGTGACATCAACTGGATCAGATGAAGAATCACACAGAAGCTTCAGGTTCGATGCCATAGGTGTGGCCATGGCCTTGCAGTCCATCATCCCGAACCTCTTCATGATCTCTACTGCATACTTCCCTTGTCCAAGGAAGATTCCATCTGCACTCTGCCACATCTCCATGCCTAGAAAATAGTGCATCATCCCCAAGTTCTTCATCTCGAACTTGGCAGCAAGCTTCCTCTTCCTATCGACAATCAATCTATCCTCACCTGTTACAAACAGGTCATCCACATAAAATAGTAGTATCACTGGATTGCCTTCCTCAACCTTGTATTAAAGGTTGGAATCTGCTTTACTCTCGGTAAAGCCCATACTAGATAGGAAGCCATCTATCCTGCCATACCAGGCCTTGGGTGACTGTTTCAAACCACACAGGGCTTTCTTCAGTTTGCACACATGTGACTCTCGGTCATGTGTCTCAAACCCGAGTGGCTGCTCCACATACACTTCCTCTTCAACTGCACCATTCAAGAAAGCTGTTTTGACATCCATTTGGTGTACCTTCCATTTCATCACGGTAGCCAGAGCAACTACTGATCTAATAGAAGTGTATTTGGCTACAGGTGCAAAATTCTCTTCATAGTCAATTCCTCTTTCTGGGAGTAGCCACGAGTTACAACCTTGCTTTGTATTTCTCGATGCTACCATCTGCAGCATGCTTGATCTTATAGATCCACTTGGAAGTCACAACAAACTTCCCTTCAGGTCTTGGGACCACATCCGAAACATGATCGATTGGTACTTCTCGACCATGGAATCCTTTTACTGTATCCCGTATCCTTGGAACTTCGGATTCTTCAATATCTTCAATAGATAGTTTGAGCTTCATTGCTGGAACAAATGTTGTAGTTCTTCTTTTGTAGGTGATGGTATACGATCTTTCCTACAAAACAAGTTAAATTGCATGATTAGAAAACATCTCATAGTTTTCAGAACAAATTCTTACACATAAAGAAATATGCCATACATTCATGCAATTATTTTAGCCAATGCTTCAATACAACATTTATCCATATCCCGTAAATTTCTAGATGCCTTCCAATCTCTACTAGAACATTGTTAAGAGTGTGCACAACTCCCAACATGTCAGCAAAGAGGTTTCATTCTAGATAAGTAGCAATGGAATGTTGTACAGTGCCATAGGCCACTTACCCATCACATGCATATTAGTAGTATATTGTTCATTAATGTAATTATTCTAATATGCATAATATACATCCTAAGTTCAGGAACATAAGCATATACATCATTGAGCAATATTATTTAAACAAACAAGTATGCAAGAAATGACAATTCAAATACTTATCTTTGTTTGGTTGTAGGGTGGACTCCCTCTCAATATTTGCTTCCTTGCAGGAACTACTGGAGTGTGCTCCCTCTTGATCTTTGCTTCCTGTATTACCTGTCCTTGAACTTATATCCATCCTCGATCACTTATGCATACTTACTAGTATCATCATTGCGTTATCCTTGAGGTCTCATACACAATCATACATTCATTAGTATAATATCAATACTATAAAACATTATGATTCTAAGTAATCTTAAACATGTATGGTCAAGATTTCACAAGCACTAGTATTCAAGGTTTCAGGGAGTACTTCCTTTACTCATGCAAATTCTTATTTGACCATAGGACTCTTCTGGTTAGTCATATTATCGATTAAACATAATATACCTAAACTCGTGATTACTCAAACCTATAGCTTCATGAATAATCATTATCAATCATACCAAGTATACTTATATAAGAGATCCCATCACAAGGTAGGATTCTAACTTGATATAGGAAAAACATACCTAGATTAATGTGTTAGTTCGTTATGTCTAACATACCCACATGATGTCTTCTTGTTTTATTCAATAACTTGTGCTAGTAACCTGCATATATCATAGGTTAAGCATTGTAGAACCAAATTATACATACCTTGTAAGTAGAGCTTCTATGTGATCCATGACAATGGATGAATCTTTGTCTTCATGTCACCATGGTCATATGTTCTTGAACTAGAACATGATTTGTCTTTCTTGATGTACCTTTCATGTTAGCGAACAACATCAACCTCATACAACACCACAATGCATTAGTACAATCATAAGTGTCAAAACCCTAATGAATGAATATCTTCTATCATGCATTCATATTTTTATTAAGGTGATACAGCAAGTCTAAAATTAATCAAGATTGTACTAATCTTAATGAAGACAAACATATCATAAACTTAATCATGAACAGATTTCGAAACATACCCGTAAGTCATACCTGTCAAGTTTGCTTGTAGTCTTCTTATGTAAGGCCTTAGCCTCATCTCCCTCTGAAACTGGAACTTCTTCACTTATGCATGTGACCAATCCATTCTCTTCTAGGATTAACCCAATCCACTTGATTTGCAGAAATTGGATCTCGAGCTCGATTAGGGTTTGTGAGGGAAACCCTAAAAATTCAAACTTTGAATTTCAAGCTTCTGAAAGGATAGAAAGATGCGCCTTGATGAGCTGATCAACCTGGTATACTCAGAATTTGAAAACTGCAAAGTTTCACCTTTCAAATTTGCTTTTCAATCTTCCGGATTCACTTGGGAGGACCCTGAATTAGGGTTTGAATTTCCTGGAGCTTTACCCAACCAAATAGTTTGATCCAAAGCTCTAAAATTCGATTTTTCCAAGGAGCTTCCAGCTATGGCCATAGATTTCAAAAATTTCCATTTTTGTAGAAGCCCTAATTTTTCACTTTTCCGATGAGAGTCCCGAACTAGGGTTTGATCAAGCTCGGCCTTCTACCCAACCAAAAAATTTGATCTTGGTCTCTAAATTTAGATTTTGATGAGTATCATTCAGCCGTGGTCTCCGATTACAAAAATACAACTTTCTTTGAAACCCTAATTGCTGGAGCCATGAATGAAGGTGCTCAAAATCCAATTATGTTTTGACATAAATATGCACTTGATTGTTTTTGGTTAACTCCGAAATTAGGAATCCACATGGTCTAAAAATTCTACCTTTGGTATCATGACCTGTCATCTTTCTAACCCCACAGGTCTGACCTCGATTGGATTCTCTGAGAGAGAGTTATGCCAAGTGTCGCAACATGACCTGTTTATGGGATAAAACAGGAGAGCGAACTTGTACGGTGTTCCATGTGTCACTGGTTCAACTTAGGCCTCTGAAAAACGTACCGGAGAAACTACAGTCCGTTCCCTAGCTGTCACTTTTTACGAAATTTCATTTGGAGCTTCCTATCCCAAGTTGTGAGATTTTTTCCTAGGTCACCTGTTTATGACTGAGATCTAGAAGAGGCAGAAACCCTAGATTGTACAGATCATAAAACAAAAAGTACAACGAATTAGAAGTTGTGCTTTGGAAACAAGGTACATGGAGATCTTATCTTCGACCTGTAAGAGTTTCAGATCCTGAAACCTCGCCGAATGGATTTATAGCGAAAGTGCTACGATGACTGGTTTTTTTTCTATATCAAGCCCTAGCTTCGCAAGTACAACAAGTGTCATAAATGCCATACCATGCCTTCTTTCAGGTTAGCTCTGATACCATGTTAGTTTTTCAGAATTTACTTCAATATGATATAGGATCTTAACTGATAGAACAACATGTAGAACATATCTATAGCATATCAATCATGGACATAATAATGCAAGCACACAAGAGACAGTAGACACACAGAGTTTCACTGGGGAAAACCATAAAGGTGAAAAACCCCACAACTTCCTCAGAGATAGATAGAGCAATGATGCAACCCAATCATAAGAGATAGTATTCTCCTAGCAGCAGCTTCTCCTCCTCCACAAGTGCACCACTCTCCAATGAGAGTATGAGTGAGAAAGTGAATGATTGAATAGAGTGCCTCCCACACTCTATTTATACATGACTTGACTTGCCTAATAACCTTTACTAGGTCGGCCTTAACTTAACCACATAACATAATGCTGACAGGGCCGACCCCTAATAGGGTGGTCTAATAACCCTTTGACCCACATGACTTATACAGGGCCGACCCCACCAAGGTGGTCTAATAACCCATCAAGTATAAGTTACGACAGTTACAATATAAATGACGACACTTCCGTATAGAGGAATAATAACATCTCTATAGGAATACAAACACTTCCGTATAGAGGAATAATAACATCTCTATAGGAATACAATATACAAATATGAAATACATTCTGAAGTTACAAATACATCAACAAGAACCCACATAGATGCTCATATTTGAGGTTGAAGATGATGAAACTTTGTTGAGTAATATGACCATTGTCTTAAGCTCATCAGAGTCATCCTCTAAAAATTGAATTTTCCTTTTCTATTTTACCAATATATTCATGATAATTGCATTTCAAGAGACCCATTGATATTCTAATTCATGTGTTTTAGTGGAGAATGAGACCCGCTGTCAACATTGCATGAGACCAATTCCCCACAACATTAGTTGAAACCCAAGATATTTGCACCCACAAACCCCTAACCCCAAGGGAAAGCCACAGACTGATAATGGATAGATCCATCATCAATATTCTGGGTACTTATTACAGAACATTGAGATGGATGAAATATTGTATATATATTTTCCCAAATAAAAATCCCAATGAAGAACTTACTCCAGGAAGTGCAAGCAGTACCAGGGCGAGGCCTATTCCCATTGGCCTTTTTAGGTAAAGCCTAGCAAACTCACCATGACAAATATTAGAAGTTTTTGAGACAACTAACTCATGCCCACAATCAATTCTACTAAAACCGAGGAGAAATATGACTGCTGATGCTAAATATAAGCAAAGTGTGCAAACCAGGCTTACCATCAAGTGTCAATTTGTTGAATAAGAACTAAGATGGGAGATGTATGCCACTTTCAATATCCTATACTCATCTTCGCGACTGAAATCCATGAATTCAAATTTCCGGAGGTTTTGATAATGGAGGATGTGGGAAGACGGGTTGATGCTTAATGAATTGTCCCTTCCCCCCTTGAACGAGTTAATGGATAGACTAGATGTGGATTGTTCATACTTTCATTTTGTGCTTGTTTAATGGGTTGCAAATAATTATGTAGAATTGAACATATAATTATGTAGAATAATTCCAATAGCATATTTATTTTACATAATTTAGCAAATAATTGAATAAACAATGCTATAAATAATTTAGTCAAACTTAAGATCACATATCAACATCAACCTTAAAATAGTAAAGAAATCCATAATTTTAAATTATGAAGTGTTGAGCATGCTTATAAACAAAATCTCCTAACAACTATCAACGGGTTTTCATTTTATTTATTAATACAATCCCATCTGCATTAAATCTATTTTGACAAGTTATGGTCATCATTAGCTTGAAAGGAGTAAATTTATGATTACATAGAATATAATATATGAAACTTAATGCAGTAAAGTAACGAGCTTAACTTAATAGCCAACAACCAGGTTATGGAATACATTAATGACATAAATATAAAATATTAAAGATTAACTTAACAACAACGAACGAGGTTATGGAATACATTAATGACAAAAATATAAAATATTAAAGTTTAACTTAACACCCAACATCAGGTTATGGAATAAATTAATGACAGAAATATAAAAATTAAGAATTAGTTAAACAGCAAGGTTATGGAATACATTAATAACATATAATACATTAATACCAGAAATACTAAATATTAAAAAATAGTTAACCACAACAAAGTTATTGAAATGGAATACATTAATGACATAAATATTAAATATTAAAATTAATTAATAACCAAATATTAATATAAAATATTAAGAATCACTTAATAGCCAGCATAAATTATAAACCAGTAGCAAGGTTATGGAATATATTAATGACTTAAATTAAAACACTAAATCACTTAGTGCAAGATGGTCATCTTCTTATAATTGAACATATAATTATGTAGAATGATTCCAATAGCATATTTATTTTACATAATTTAGTAAATAGTTGAATAAACAATGCTATAAATAATTTAGTCAAACCTAAATTCACATATCAACATTAACCGTAAAATAGTAAAGAAATCCATAATTTTAAATTATGAAGTGTTGAGCATGCTTATAAACAAAATCTCCTAACAACTAATCAACCGATTTTTATTTTATTTATTAATACAATCCCATCTGCATTAAATCTATTTTGACAAGTTATGCTCATCATTAGTATGAAAGGAGTAAAGTTACAAATCTATTTTGACAAGTTATGCTCATCATTAGTACGAAAGGAGTAAAGTTATAAATCTATTTTGACAAGTTATGTTCATCATTAGTGTGAAAGGAGTAAAGTTATGATTAACTAAAAAACCATATATGAAATTTAATGCAGTAAAGTGACTAGCTTAACTTAACAGCTAGCAGAGGTTATGGAATACATTAACTTATCAGGTTATGGAACACATTAATGAGAAAAAAATATATTAAGAATTATGTAAACAACAGCAAGGTTATGGAATACATTAATAACATAAATATTAAATATTAAAAAATAGTTAACCGGAGCACTACCACATCAATGTTATGGAATACATTAATGACATAAATATAAAATATTAAAAATTAGCTAATAGCTAAATATTAATATAAACTATTAAGAATTAGTTATGGAATATAAATTGTAAACCAGTACCAAGGTTATGGAATACATTAATGACTTAAATTAAAACACTAAATCAGTTAATATCCCACCACTAGGTTAATGTATTTATGGAATACATTAATGATGACATAAATATAAAATATTAAAAATTAGTTGAGAGGTGTCAGCTTCATGGAGTGCAATCTCTTTATAAGAATAGGAATAGGTAGGCAAGATCCAGTGTTGTTGTGAAAAATAGCTGCTGAGCATATTAGCAGGCTTAGTATATCAGTATATTGGTGAAGGGGAATCGTGACTGCTGGAGTGTAGATTCAATCGTTTCGTTTGCATTTTTGATAAGGATGAAACGTTTTTCCTTCCTACTGGCCGTGATTTTCACAGGCTCTTTTATGTTTCTCTGCGTAAGTTCAATAGGAGATTCCAGTCTCATATATAATGTTCAGCAGTATGGTGCAAAAGCTGATGGCATCACAGACAACAGCAAGGTGAGATAGAGATAAACTTGAATAATTAATAAATTTGTAGAGACATAGATTATCACAAATAAATTTGTCTGTTTTTGGTTATATGTAGGCTTTTATTGCTGCCTGGAATGCAGCCTGTTCTTCTAATCGATCATCTACTGTGTATATACCAAAAGGAAAATTCCTGGTTGGTCCAGTTTCCTTTGCAGGACCATGCAAGAATGCTAATATTATGGTGCAGGTAAGGTGCTAATATTCATTCCGTGGTAGTGGTAGTGATTTATTTATTTCCTTCTTTGCAGCAATAAGATTCATGCAACATGTCTGTCTTACTGCAGGTAACTGGGGATCTCATTGCACCAACCCACAATAGTTTATGGAACGGAGGAAATAATTTGTACTGGTTGCAATTCTATAATGTGAATGGTCTAACGGTGAATGGCGGGGGGAGTTTGGATGGCCAGGGAGCCTCCTGGTGGAACAACGTTTGTCAAAAAAATCAGCAAGTAAGAATAAACTAGTTATCAGTTGTACTATGTAATTATCTTTTAGTGATTTGGATAGCATATACTTACACTGACTCGAATAAATTGTCTGCTTTGCTGTGCAGTGCAAACCCGGGCCTACGGTATTGTCTCTAGCCATTTATTTTCACATATGAATTGGAGTGTTTCATAGTTGCAGGGAGTTGATAATTTGACATTGTGATGGGCAGTCTTTACAATTGATGGGCGCTACGAATAGCGTGGTGAGAGACATTACTTCCATCAACAGCAAGCAGTTCCATGTATCCATTGGTGCGTCTAACAACGTCCTGGCAGAGGGATTGACAATCCGTGCTCCAGCTGACAGCCCCAACACCGATGGAATTCACATATCTTCTTCCAATGTCCATCTTCGAAATATCAACATAGGAACAGGTGGATCATATTTCCCCTCAACATTTTACAAATATTGTTGGAGTGACTAATTTATTAAAGATAAATCTTTAACTTTGCGTGCGTGTACTACTGCAGGAGATGATTGTATTGGTATTTTGGAAGGAACTTCCAACCTTGCCATTGAACAAGTTACTTGCGGACCAGGCCATGGAATCAGGTGAAATAGTTTGATAATTAATTTCAATTGGACTGGGAATATGAGCATTCAATGCACTGCGCTGACAACCGATTTGGGTTATTATTATGCAGTGTGGGGAGCCTTGGGAAATATCCTGATCGTAATGGAGTCACCAACGTCACTGTAAATGGAGTTTCTTTCAACGGCACTGACAATGGAGTTAGAATCAAAACATGGCAAGGAGGAAAGGGCTTCGCCAAGGGCTTAACATTTGAGAACCTACGGATGAACAACGTGGGGAATCCAATCCTCATTGACCAATACTATTGCCCACATTGTACTGCCCAGGTGCTCATCATTTTACACCTATCTGAACAGCTTCAACACCTATACTCTTTTTCGACATAGGACAGTTTCGAAGCTTGTTTTTAAGTTCTGTGACATATGGCCACTGAAGTTTGACTATTATAACTTACTTTGACTTTGTTGTTAATATTGGCTTGGCCCGTGCAGGAGTCTAATATAAATGTGCAGATCAGTAACGTGGTATACAAAAACATAGTTGGAACCTCAGCAACAAAGGAAGTTATTAATTTGGCTTGCAGTAAAAGCTTCCCCTGCCAAGATATCCAATTGCAAAATGTCAGTCTGAGTTATGGAAATAATGAAGCTCAATCTCTCTGTAAAAATGCCAAAGGACTTGGAATTAGTTCTGTCAAACCCCCTTTGGTTTGTTAATGCTGGATATTAGTTATTAGTTATGCCAAACCTTTTTCTTAAAGTTCCATTGGCTTTTAAAAGGTTTGATGCTTCCTCTACCAACTTCAATATGTTGGATTTTGCATTATTGTAATATGAATTTGACTTATGAAAAAGTGAAACTCTACCAACTTTAATAGGTTGGATTTTGCAGTATTATAATATGAATTTGAGTTATGAAAAAAATGAAATTCAATCTTAAGCAGCTTTTGAGTTTGTTAAAGGTGAATGTTTTTCCTAAATGCTAACTTATTATCAAATGTTAAATAGAATAGAAATATAATAAGAACTCTGCTAAAAAAACATTATATTGCAAGTAGAGTCCATTTTAAAAGTTAAAAGTCTAATATAGAGATTAAGAAATGTTTAAGAATCCTAAAGTTTGATAACTATATTTAGTAAAACCATGTTTGTATATGTATAAATGCTTTTTTATTGATGTTTAATAAGCTATAAACCCTTCACATTCACTTGGAATAAATAAGATATTTTTAACATTGTCATTTTAATGTTTTTAAAGTATATCACAATCAAAATAAACAACACATATTTTTGTATTAGAATATAGAATTTTAAGAATAAATAATGGTTTTGTATAATTGGTTATTTGGAATAGTACATTTTTAATAAAAAAATATCAATTTTTTCTTTTTATAGATGCCATATCTAACCTTGTCACTTTAAGATTGGTCATATTAATAATATAATGTCTATTATTGAGATATATAATTTTAAACATAACAAACAATTTTATAAAAATTGTCATTTGAACTTATACCATTTTAATAAGAAATATTAAAATAAATATTTGTAAGAAACAAATCAATGGACACAGACATAATCTCAAAGAAATGCAAATGCACAACAAATTCAATGACTTTTCCACTGTGTTTTTTTGTGCCTTTGGAATCTGTATCCAAGTGGCCTTTGTTTTGTGACATGAATTTCCAATGGAAAGATGATCCCATTTCCCTTCCTTGCACTCTAAGGGTAGTAACAAAAGACCATATCGCAGCAGCAATCACAGGTCTCGTAATAGCAAAAGAAACAAAATGAGGTGAATACACTGCAATATTTAATCCATTTTCCACATCACACATCAAATCTACATAACCAGAATCATCATACGAAAATGAATTAATTAAAGGGAAATCTGATCTTGGTGCCTATGAATATGTTCGTAGTAGGAAATTTCTCCTCCTTGTGCCTCTGAATATGTCCGTAGTAGGAAATTTCTCCTTCTGGAGCATACAAACAATCTTTCTCCTCCTTTTGAATATGTTCGAAGGGGTAGGAGCTTACATCTTCACCCTAAATTATAATCAATGAAGACTAGACCGCAATGCAATAAGCAAAACAATAATTCATAATCACTAAACATAATGATTGGAAAAAAATAGCATTCTGTAGCGTAAATCTCAATGACTGAAATAAATGTAGAGTAGTCTACATGTAGTCAAATAATTCGAAAGAAATATGATAACACATACAATTTAATGTAGTTGACTGATCTAAAGGAACGTCAAGGTGACTGGGTTAGGCATACTAACCTGAATTTGTACAAGTAGAAATATGAAATGCTTCGAGAATGGATGAAGTTAGGGTCGAGACTGATAATATTTATAGCAACAGCAATGGGCAGGGTAGGGAAATTTCCTGGGTCTGTGTAGATTCGTGTGGATGGATAGAACTGCAACTTTTCTATTTCAGTTATCCAATTATGGAAGGTATTTACAAATGTAATTGGAAGGGAATCAACAAAAAGATGGAAGACCAAAGGAAATCAACGAAAAGATGGAAACCGTGTCCACCTTTTCTCTTTAGCTTCTAAAAAGTTTCCGTGCATGAGTGTTAGGAAACTATTTTTTTGTCAAATTATTTAATCTTCATTTCCATGGTATGGGTCCAATCAAGTTTGGAAAAAATCCTCTACAAATTAAAATAAATAAATAAAAACCGAAACTTTAGTTGCATTTTAGACATTTTGAAAAATTAAATGTACTGGCATGAAAATAATGAAAAAAAATGAAAACAATAGTATATGTCTACATCAAGGACTAATAAGGAAGAAGAAAAGATGATTAAACAAATTAGTTAGATAAAAAGATGTTTTTATTAAAGTGATATGACAGCGATAACCTACAATTACGGATTCAAAAGGTGAAAATAAATGAAATGAAATGAAATAAATGCCCAGGAGAATAGAATGATACAAAAAGGGGGATGAAGGTGAAAGAAGAGGATCCTAGCAATGGTATTGATTATTACACCAACTAATTTGTAGTAATTATAAATGTCTATTGTAGTCATGCATTTTACTAATCATCTTGATCCATTTCACAAGTTACCATTAATTTTTAACATTTGGCAAGAACCGTGAGATAGTTCAAATATTGGGATGAACTTTTCGTTGATGAATACAAATGCACATTTTATATACTAGTTTCGTTTCACAAGTTACCATTAATTTTTAACATTTGGCAAGAACCTCAAATATTGGGTGGAACTTTATGTTGATGAATACAAATGCACATTTTATATACTAGTTTCTAGATACGTTGAAGACATTGCAAAAAAGTAGACTTTCATTTTTGTGTTTGAAAAGTAGTTAAGTTATGAAATTATGAAAAAATAGTCTTATATTATTAAGGGTACGACAACTTACAAATAAATGTTACCCATCCTCAATTCAGCGTGAACATGAGATATGGAAATAATGAAGTTCAATATTCATGAAAAAACGCAAAATAGTTCAAAGTAATTCTATCAAGTTCCATTTACTTTGTTAAAGAGTGAATGCTTTCTCTAAATGAAAACTCTAATGTGTTGGATTTTGCATTATCTATCTTGTAGTCTCAAATTAGTTTAAGATTCTTATGGTTTATGCTACTCTTCCTTTAAAAATATCCTCAATGGTTTAGGCTACTCTTCCTTTAAAAATCTCCTCATTGATTTAGGCTACTCCTTCCGTTGATTGGTTTAAGCTACTTTCATCACTAGTCACTAACAATATTTTGGAAATCAAACTTTCCAACATGGTTGTTATAGGTCAAATCTGCACTTCTCCGTCCGTGATCACATTGCTTTGTCGATCGCACAAAAGGACACCATGGATTGAAGAGCTAGGTTGACCTAGATGACTTACTGCTGGAACTACATTCTTCAGTTGAAAATCTTACTTTGTCTACTGATTTCATGACATGTGTGCTACTCTTTGCATAGTAAACCAACGTTCTTCACCAATATGTGCGCTGCTTTGCTCAAGGACAACCATCGCACACCTTAAAAAATGTTGCAAACGCTTGTTGTAAAGCACAAAAGTTGCATACTCTGCACTACTCTCGTTGTATGAAACCTATGAACATCTTAAGATGAAAGCAAAAATATATTAAGATTACGAATTGGGATTAGTTGAAGTTGGTTCTGCAACTTCCCCAACCTCCCAATTCAACCACCTCTCGATTACAACTGCCTACCTTGTCCCATAAATACAAGGAGGATCCATGAGAGAGGGACCTAGAAGGAATGCTTTAACTGCTGTTACGCTGGAGGAATTCCCAAGTCATTGTGAAGAGCAGGAGCCCAGGACTCGGTTGCAGAACCATCTTGACCGATCAGGTATATTTGTACTCATTCATGTTTCTTTGACAATAAAAAGGTGGAAATACCCTTCCTGTCCCAAATCAAATGTCTATTGGATTGTATGTTCATTTGGTTTAATATCTGATTGTAGTTGATGTTTAATTGTTTTCAATTTCATCATATTTATTGCAGTCAAGATACGCCGAGGAAGGTTTCCTTTGTGTTGCAGGTCCATCATAGCGGAAGACCAAGTGAAAGCTAGGACCAGCCGTTGATAAAAGGTACATCTTTCGATATCTTGATCTCTTTCCATTTGTAGTAACTAAATGCAATGCAATGACTGTATTTACCCGTCACGCCACCCAAGTTGGTAGTGTCTTCTCCTCACTATAAGGTATTTTTCCTGCACAACAGATTGGCGACTCCACTGGGGAGTAACTGGTTGTTTTTCTGCTCTAGGAGACCTTGCTAGGTTTTTCTTCAGTCTATTTGTTATGTGAGAGGTCTTCTAGGTCATTGTTTCCCGTTCTTATTGTCTATACTCATCTCAGTCCACTACTGCAAATCTTTTTTGTTTGCTTCTGAGCCTTGTGTGCTGGTTTACCCTACTTATAGTAGCGCATTTTTCTTGGTGAACACTACTTTGTACACTACACAACAACGCATCTTTCCTAGTGTGCGTTGGTTTCTGTACTACACAGTAGTGCATTTTCCTGTAACTTTCAGTTCTCCATTAGGGTTTGATTTCCAGTGGTTTGGTTTCACTTCTAGCCTTTTGCTTTGCTTCCCTGACTGGCCCCTGAGACTTGTATGTCTCTTTTGAGTCTTGTTTGCCTCTCTGAAGTCCTTTAGTTTTCCTTGGCTTGCTTGAGTACTTGTTTAAGGTGTCTTTACTGTTTTTAACCCTTTTGAAATTTCTCCTCCTGGTGCCTCTGAATATGTTCGTAGTAGGAAATTTCTCCTTCAGGTGCATACAAACAATCTTTCTCCTCCTCGTGCCTCTGAATATGTTCATAATAGGAATTTTCCTAAGGGGTTGGAGCATACATCTTCACCCTAAATTATAATCAATGAAGACTAGACCCCAATGCAATAAGCAAAACAATTATTTAGAATCACTAAATATAATGATTGGATAAAAATAGCATTCTACACCGTAAATCTCAATGGCTGAAATAATGTAGAGTAGTCTACATGTAGTCAAATAATTCGAAAGAAATATGATAACACATACAATTTAATGTAGTTGACTGATCTCAAGGAATGTCAAGGTGACTGGGTTAGGCATACTAACCTGAATTTGTACAAGTAGAAATATGAAATGCTTTGAGAATGGATGAAGTTAGGGTCGAGACTTATAATTATTATAGCAACAACAATGGGCATGGTAGGGAAGCTTCGTGGTTCTCTGTAGATTCCTGTGGATGGACAGACCTACAAATTTTCTGTTTCAGTTATCCAATTACGGAAAGGTATATACAAATGTAATTGGAAGGGAATTAACAAAAAGATGGGAGACAGAAGAAAATCAACAAAAAGATGGAAACCTTGTCCATCTTTTCTCTTTAGCTTCTAGAAAGTTTATGTGCATGAGTGTTAGGAACTATTTTTTATTTTTCTATCAATTTATTTAATCTTCATTTCCATGGTATGGGACCAATCAAGTTTGAAAAAAAATCCTCTACAAATTAAAATAAATAAATAAAAACCAAAACTTTAGTTGCATTTTAGACATTTTGAAAAATTAAATGTACTAGCATGAAAATAATGAAAAAAAACAAAAACAATAGTCTATGCCTGCAACAAAGACTAATAAGGAAGAAGAAAAACTAATTAAACAAATTAGTTAGATAAAAGGATGTTTTTATTAAAGTGATATGACCACGATAACCTACAATAACTGGTTCAAAAGGTGAAAATAAATGAAATAAATGCCAAGGAGAATAGAATGATACAAAAAGGGGATGAAGGTGAAAGAAGAGAATCCTAGCAATGGTATTGATTATTACACCAACTAATTTGTGGTAATTATAAATGTGTAGTGTAGTCATGCATTTTACTAATCATCTTGATCCATTTCACAAGTTACCATTAATTTTTAACATTTGAAAAGAACCATGAGATAGTGGGTGGAACTTTACGTTGATGAATACAAATGCACATTTTATATACTAGTTTCGAGATACGATGAAGACATTGCCAAAAAATAGACTTTCATTTTTTGTGTTTGAAAAGTAGTTAAAATATGAAATTATGAAAAAATAGTCTTATATTATTAAGGGTAGGACAACTTAAAAATAAATGTTGCTCATTCTCAATTCAGTGTGAACATGAGATGTGTAAATAATGAAGTTCAACATTCATGAAAAAACGCAAAAGAGTTCAAAGTAATTCCATCAAGTTCCATTTACTTTGTTAATGGGTGAATGCTTCCTCTAAATGCCATGCCAATTCTAATGTCTTGGATTTTGCATTATATATCTTGTAGTCTCAAATTAGTTTAAGATTCTTATGGTTTATGCTACTCTTCCTTTAAAAATCTCCTAATTGGTTTAGGATACTCTTCCTTTAAAAATATCCTGATTGGTTTAGGATACTCCTTCCGTTGATTGTTTTAAGCTACTTTCATCACTGGTCACTAACAATATTTTGGAAATCAAACTTTCCAACATGGTGGTACACCTTGTTTCCTTTAATTGCTCAATTATAAATAAAATAAAAAGTACTTGTAGGATCAAGGAAATCCAACACAACGTATGGAATTTAAATGACATGATCTAATCGATCAGTAATAATGGGGTGAGTGCACAAAGTTGATGGACCTTTTAGATGCAATGGTAGATTCAAGAAACTCATTCAAGTTCTATAAAAGAGAATTGATCCCAAGCAATCTCGAGCCTGCCAAAATTAATCCCAAGCCTACCATGGTGAAGGCCAAATAGGATAGTTAAACAAAACGCGTATGCGTTATGGAGTTCTAAAATGCTTACGCATTTTGTAAAACATGTTTTATGCCCCAAAATGGGTTGTGCCCATCCTTTTCTCCACAATAGCGACATACAACGATTTTGGGAAACCAAAGAGCGTAATGGTGAACGCAATTTGTGTGAGAAGGGCCTCCATCTTCCACCTTGGGAATCGTTCTCCTCCATCTAAGCTATATACATCAAAATCCATCCTTCTAAATAATCTATTTTCACTAATTTGTATGTTGTAAAATAAATTTAATCCATAATTTTATTAATTTGTATGCCCTAAAAAAATTTGAACCATAATTCTAGTTATATGTATGCCCAAAAGAAATTAAAACCCCAATTTAATCATAAAAAATAAATCAATTTCACTAGATGCATATATATCCATGAGCATCCTTATTAATCCAAACCACTATTCACAAATATGCAAAGTTTCTTGTGTATATAGAAAGGTTGCGTACAACATTTAAGTATTATAGAGTATGGAGATTTTTTGGATTTGCACAATTTCAATCCAAGTGTCATGAGGGATGTTGTAGGCCCAAACTTCACAGCAACAAAGAATCACCACGATAGCTAATGCGTTGGAAAGAAACTGATTATTTTCTTGACACTATGATTTCGGTTTGAATGGAATTTGAAATCAATAATTCAAAGTTAGGGTGAAACTTGACATAGTTGAATAAAAGTATTTTTTTACAATTTAGAGGTATGATGGACTACAATTTTTGTTGTTGTTGTTGTAAATAGTGAAACTTTTGCTAACACAATGACAATCTAATAGTTAACTACTTTAAGGAAAAAATTAATTGGCATAAAAAATTACCAACTAAACCATGTAAACTAATGCGTTTTTGGAAGTAGAATATATGGCAATTAAAATTATATTTTTTAATTATAGTTTGACAAGTACATGCTTATATGCTACTTCTTATATGTACATGACTATACAAATTTTTTTAGGTTAGTCTCATTACCCATCACAATAAGTTTGTGTCGAGACATATTACTGATAACTATATAAGAGTTTGCAAATGGAACATTACAACATGGTAGTAGATCTTAAAGAGCTACTTTGTACACATAATAATTTACTTATAATGGAAAGAAATGTTAAATTATTTATTGTGCCTAAGATGCAAGGAAAGAGTGATCATACCCCTAAAGGAATAAACCTTCATGATGGAGGGAAAGTTTGCACCAAGGGAGAATAAATCACTTTTGACCATTTCATTAAAGTTGTTTATAATCTAGAGCTTGGACTTCAAAAGTGTGTACCTTTTTTACATATGTGTGAGTATCAGTGTTTCAAAAATACAAATTTGAATGAAAAAGTGCGAATACTAGTGTTACAAAAGTATGAATAATTATTTATGATAGTGTCGATTTGAATTTAGAAACTGTGAAATTTTATTGTAAAGTTGTGAGTTTTGATTCCACAAATATCAATATCCAATTTATTGAAATGCGTATTTATATTTTGATGTTGTGAGTTTCATATCTAGATGTGGATATATGTAATTCCAATAGTATTGCAAAATATTTTATTTATGTTTGTAAATGCATAGATCACTATAAAACACATTTCTAAGTATATCAATACTAATGAAAATGAAAAAAGAATCATATATCTCGATTGCAATAATGAATTGTACATTTTCATAAATATTTAAAGTGGTATACAAGAAGGATGGATGCCATCGCTACCAATCTGATCACATGATATCTATACATGTACAAGATGAGGACTATGATTTTATTCACCCTACCAACCATGTCACCTTATCTGGAAACATTACAACTAGATTACTATGGAAATGATAACAATCCTCACATTTTGGTGTAGGAGAGAAGATATAAATTAAAATTTAAGAGTTTAACTGAAGTGATAGATAAAAAATCTCAACTACTAATTTATAAGTTCTCCCATGATACAACACATTTCCTACAACAAAATAGGCCATTAGCACAAGAAATTGCACTGAAATTTAGTGAATTTGTTTCCATGAGTTGAACTCAATGGCAGGTGTTAAATCCGACTCCACGCTACATGTTTGAATTGATTTCCTTTTTGTGCTAGGAATAGCACTAGGAATATCACTATCTTTTTCTCCCTATTTAGTGTTGGGAATAGTGTCGGGAGTAGTGTCGACAATGGAAATTGTGCCAAGTTTTATGACTATATCAATGCCCAGAATGACATCGAGAATTGCGATGCGATTAGAGCCCAAATTGAGTCTAGTTTTAGTTTCCAATTTGCCTTCTAGTATTGCTTCTTATTTGGCATCTAATTTGTATTCTAGTGTTGCTTCCATTTTAACTTCCTGGTTATCGTCGAGTGTTGCTTCTCTTTTAACGTTGAGTGTTACTTCCTTTCATTGTTGGGTTTTTCTTCCTTCTAAATGCCAAATTTTTCTTCCATCATTGCTTCTAATATTGCTTCCATTATTGATTCCTTTTTTGCTTCCATTATTGCTTCCATTATTGCTTCCAAAATTGCTTCCAAACTCGCTTCCAAAATTGCTTCCTAAGTGACATGGGTTTTGCTCCTTAATTGACATCGGATTTTGCTTCTAGAATTGATTCCTTTTTAGCTCCAAGGTTTGCTTCCTTTTAGTGCCAAGGTTTGTTTCCTATTTAACGCCTAGTTCTTCCTCTTTTTTATCTCTAGGATTTGCTTCATTTTAGTGCCAAAGTTTTCTTCCTATTTAGCACCTGGTTTTGCTTCTTTTTTTGCTCCAAGATTTGCTTCCTTTTAGTGTTGGGGTTTGCTTCCTAATTAGCGTCTAGTTTTACTTCTTGTTAAGAAACCAATTTAGCTTCTTATTTAGACACATAAATAACACCAAGTATGGATTCCATTTTCATGTCGAGTTCTGCTTCCATTTTAGAGCCACATTTTTCTTCCCTTGAACACCTCATGTTGCTTCCTTTATAGCTTCCACTTTATTAATTTAAATTTTTTAATTTCAATAAAAATAGTTAAATATATCATGGCTCTTTAATAACATATGTGATTATAGAGAAACAAATCTTGCATTGCAAATATTTTATAGCATAACATTTAGGAATTTTTAGGGAAATAGACAACATCCATACAAACTAACAAAACCATTATACTTATTAAATCTCCATAAAAAAAACATCTACAACTTTTAGTATATATAAATTAACAAGATAACTCTTATAACATCATCATCATCTATAATTAAAACAAGTGAGTCAAATCTACAAATATTAGATAAATATCATGTCAAATAACATATATCTAAAAAAACTAGATATCTCATTTCAAATTTATATCATAACATTTATGAAGATTTAAAACAAACAGATATCACATTTCAAATTTATATCATAACATTTATGAAGAAATTTAATTGAAATTGACAACATCCATCCAAAGTAGAAAAGCCATCATGCATAGTAAGTATCCATCCAAAAAGCATTGACCACTTCCAATATATATAAATTAACAAGATAATACTGATAAGATCATCATCATATATAACTAAAACAAGTGAATGTCAAATATGCCAGTAGATCAATAACATGTCAAAATGATACAAGTCAGTATGATACATGTCAAAATGATACATGTCAATATGACATAAGTCAAAGTGATACATATAAAAGACAAAAATGGTATAGGTATCATAATGATATTTGAACATTAATCCATGTTAGAGTCAATATGATCAATGTCAATGGATACCACTAGCAACTGCCTCATCATCATCATCATCGTTGTCATCATCATCATCATTTTCATCATCATGATCATCATAATTCTCATCCTCCTGGGTATGAGCTCCATCTCCATCCGCTTCATCATCAACTCCCATATCTGAACCAAACTCAACATAATTTGGATCATGATCAATATCAATCGGATCTTCTGGCAGACTCGTGTTCTAAAAAAAAAAATTCAAAATGAAAAGTTAGTATTTATTTCATGCAATAATTCATATTTATGTTATATTGATAATATTACAACATACGAAACCGAACCATAATCATATTACATCATATCAAAGTGGACATACCATAATAAAATATGAGATAAGTTACAGCTAAGATGTCATTCCAATTATGTAAAACATGCAACAATTTTAATAAATGTTAGTAAAGATCATAAAAAAAATTGTTATACAAGTTAACTATCATCTGGAAAGTGTATACATAACCTTAAGTCTCAACCCTCTCGTGTCAATATATAAAACTATTTTTATTGTCAAATATACAAATCTACAATAAAATAGAATTGTAAATGCCATAATTCAATTGACTA
Source organism: Larix kaempferi (assembly GCA_027924585.1). Taxonomy (NCBI): domain Eukaryota; kingdom Viridiplantae; phylum Streptophyta; class Pinopsida; order Pinales; family Pinaceae; genus Larix; species Larix kaempferi. Next base: position 2,295,398 of record BSBM01000397.1, on the reverse strand, counting down.
GATGCCATAATTGACTTGTGTCTTCCAACTATAAACACACAATTGCTAGACTCCCTTACCAAGTGATACTAGTACATTAAAATCTGATATACTTGGGACCATTTTGAGGCATTGGGTCTATATAAGTTTTAACAATTCTAATTTTCCACAAATAATGTTTTAGGTTTTAACAGTTCTTATGTTCTTTGGATGTTATTTATATTTTATCTCAGTTAACCCTAGAACATGGCCAGATTGAGTTCAATTCCATTGATGGAGGTGGTTATAATGGTTATGAATATGATCCCTTCCACACTTTTCTCTTAATGGTGGAGGATCTTGGTGGCTTCTTCGAGAAACACCCTAACGCACGTTACTATTTTGGGAATTTTTTTGGTCCTCCAATTTGAAGGTTGACTCATTCATTTATGGGAGTGATCATATTATCATGGTACCAAGGACTCCTTGCCTTCATGGTTCAATTTCCTAGAAACAACCGTCTTATACCATATCCAGAAGTAGGGTTTTGCTCAGTGAGTGCCAATGTCAATTTTGCACAAGGGGGTAGATTTTTAACTGAAATATCCCAGGTGACTATGAGTACTAATACCACATCCACAATAGAAAAACATAATTGTGGGATATGAGGGAACCCAACTATGCTGCCCAGTTTATAGTTTGTGCCCCTGGAGAAAATTCACAAGTTGTCCTTGAATGGTCCTAGGGGGCTTCTTGCAACTAGCCATAAAACAAAAACCATAACTTAGATCTTGAAACCATTGATTCTGGCGGATTCAAGATGTTGGATTTCACCCAAGGGAACCCCTATACCATGTTTCAATTACCAGGAAATAGTAGTATTATACCATCCCCAAAAATAGTTTTTTCTTAGTAAGGGCCAATGCCAATTTTGCACAAGCGGGTGAATTTTGAATTGAATTCTCTCGGGCAACCATGGATAGCGTGAACTCATCCAAAATGACCAAAAAAATCCGTGGGTGTTGAAAGAACCCAATTATGTTTCCCGGTTTGGATTTCATACCCTCGGAGCAAATTCACAAGTTGTCCCTGAATGACCTTAGGGGGCTATTTCCATCTAGCCATAGAAAAAAAACCGTAACTTGGATAATGAAACCATCGATTCCGACGTATTTAGGAAGTTGGGTTTCATCCAGAGGAATCCTATTCCATGTTTCAATTGCTCGGAACCATGACCATGCCCACAATGGCCAAAAACATATCTCGGAGCTAAAGGGACCTAGTTATGCTACCCGATTCAGATTTCGTGCCCCTCGAGCAAATTCACAAGGTTTTCCTGAATGGCCCCAAGGGGCTACTTGAATATGGCCATAGAAAAAAAAATGTAACTCGAATCATGAAATCCTCAATTTTGATGGATTTAGGATGCCGGGTTTCACCAAAGGGAACCCCTCTACCATGTTTCAATTTCCTGGAAATGATCATACTATACCATCTCCGAAATGACGGTTTTTCTTAGTAAGGGCCAATGTCAATTTTGCATAAGGGGGTCAATTTTGAATTGAAATATCCAAAATGGCCAAAAACATCCATGGAAACTGATAGAACCCATTTATATTTTCCTAGTTTAGATTTCATGTCCCTAGAGAAAATTCACAAGATGTCCCCCCTCACCTACTGGTGTATATAAGGGAGGAGAGCGATCTTGTGTTTATTATCATCATTTTACTCTTCTTTGTACTTGTCTCAGAGATGATAGGGTTCATGAGAAAAAAAATATTAATAATTATGTAAACAACAACAAGGTTATGGAATACATTAAAACATAAATATTAAATATTAAAAATTAGTTAACCGGAGCACTACCACATCAATGTTATGGAATACATTAATGACATAAATATAACATATTAAAAATTAGTTAATAGCGAAATATTAATATAAAATATTAAGAATTAGTTAATAGCGAAAAATTATTTGTCTTAATAATTTACCAACTTAATCCATCATTCAAATTTTTTCGGGGAACATTTTGAGTTTAGTCTCATTACTCATCACGATATTTTGATTTTTGTTTCATATCAATAACTTTACAAGAATTTCAAATCAAGCATTCCATTCCAACATGGTACCAAACTTTGAATTGTTATTACTATATAAACATGATAAAAAATTTGTAGGAAAAAGAAAAGTTAAAGTCTTTATTATTCCAAGATGTGTGCATAGATGTGGGTAGAGGGAGAAAAATCCCCTTTTTATGATGCAAAAAATTTGAAAAAACTTTTGAACCTAGGGATACTTGATCCCTCTTGACCATTTCATTATATATATATATATATATATATATATATATATATATATATATATATATATATATATATATATATATATATATATATATATAAGTGGGTTCATAATTACACCTATAAGGAGAAAATGACAGGTAGTATGTTTTCTAACTCGTAAAGCTGATTGGTTAGTACTTTTTATTTATTTATAACAAGAATTATTTAAGTTTGTATTAGAATATGTTGTAACTGAGATGAACAATGTGTAAATAGAAAATGAAAGCATACATAGTTCCAAAAAAGATATGCACCATGATAACATGGAATTGCAACCTATAATATTTTGTTGTACTCCTTACAAAACTTGATATATGACTACTAGTTGTGTAAATTAAAAAAAAACACTTAGGACCAAAACATATTTGGAATATATTGACAATTACATGATTATAAGCATGCATACTTTTTCATTTCATCATCCTGGGCATGATTGGAAGGGTGTGATTATTGCATGTCTACCTCCATGCCCTCTTGCAATTGATAAATTGTTTCTCCTTCTTTGAGTTCAATAAGAAGAGAACTGTTAGTTTTTCAGAATTTACTTCAATCTGATCTAGGATCGTGAGAGAACAACATGTACAACATATCTACAACATATCAATCATGGACACAATAATGCAAGCACACAAGAGATAATATACACATAGAGTTTCACTGGGGAAAACCATAAAGGTGAAAAAACCCACAACTTCCTCAGAGATAGATAGAGCAATGACACAACCCAAGCATAAGAGATAGTCTTCTCCTAGCAGCAGCTTCTCCTCCTCCACAAGTGTGCCACTCTCCAATGAGAGTATGAGTGAGAAAGTGAATGATGAAATAGAGTGCCTCCCACACTCTATTTAGACATGACTTGAGTTGCCTAATAACCTTTACTAGGCCGGCCTTAACTTAACCACATAACATAATGATGACAGGGCCAACCCCCAATAGGGTGGTCTAATAACCCTTTGACCCACATGAATTATACAGGGCCGACCCCACCAAGGTGGTCTAATAACCCATCAAGTATAAGTTACGACACTTACAATATAAATGACGACACTTCCGTATAGAGGAATAATAACATCTCTATAGGAATACAAACAGTTCCGTATAGAGGAATAATAACATATGTATAGGAATACAAACACTTCCGTATAGAGGAATAATAACATCTCTATAGGAATACAATATACATATATGAAATACATTCCGAAGTTACAAATACATCAAAACTCCCTCTTAACTAGGAAGGTATTTCTTGACACAGGTCTTCTAGCACAAGTCTTCTTCCTTGGATCATCATCACTGGATCATCGACATTGAATCATCGTCATCGTCACTGCTGCTGCTATCTCAATCAATCTCCGATCTACTCATAATAGGAAGTTCTATAGATCCAGTCCTTTTTCATACTGGATGTAGGCCCACCACCTGTAGGTCTTCATCATCATTGGCCATACTATGGAATCCTCAGGACTGATTATGTGCGTCAACAAAACCTCGAAAGAGCATCCCAGGCATTTTACGAGCACACAGCTCAACCTATCGGATCTCCCAGGATCTTTTACATGTGACTGTCACAAGACCTTAAAAGAGTGTCTTGCCAAGCAAGATATCTAAAGAGCATCTGAGGCCTTTTTCATCCTGTCCAGATCTCTAGGACTTATTACATGTGACCCCTACCACAAAACCTTAAAAGAGTGTCTTGCCAAGCAAGATCTCTAAAGAGCATTTGAGGCCTTTTTCATCCTGTCGAGATCTCCAGGACTTATTACATGTGGTCCCCACAAAACCTTAAAAGAGTGTCTTGCCAAGCAAGATCTCTAAAGAGCATCTGAGGCCTTTTTCATCCTGTCCATATCTCCAGGACTTACTACATGTGGTCTGGCAAAACCTTAAAAGAGTGTCTTGCCAAGCAAGATCTATAAAGAGCATCTGAGGCCTTTTTCATCTTGTCGAGATCTCCGGGACTTATTACATGCTACCCTTGCACAACCTGTCCACAACCACAGAGTATCAACCCGATACTCACCATACATCGTCTTGATGTACATGATCATCCTGATCCTCATCATTGCATCATCCTGATGCATGTCATCTGGAGCAACATCCTGAAGCTCGTCATCTATGATCATCCTGATCATACAATGCATCCACCTGATGCACAACAAGTATCTACCTGATACATATCATCATACATGATCCACCTGATCATACAATGTATCCACCTGATACACACACAGATACATGATCCACCTGATATATATCAACATACATGATCTACCTGATCATACAATCGTATCCACCTGATACATACACAGATACATGGTCCAAGCATCCAACATGATGCATATACATATACATGATCCAACTGATCATAATAAGCATCCAACATGATGCATATACATATACATGATCCAACTGATCATAACAAGCATCCAACATGATGCATATACATAGCAGTAACTGGAGCATCGTCCTGATGCTCGTCGTCCAGCGCTTACATCCACAGCCATGGGAAGGATCCTCCTCTCACCATGCTTGGAATGGCTCCTGCAAATGTGTCCATAAATTCTTCCTCGAAGTGTCGTCAATCTGAAGAACACCAAGCCTCTCTCTGAAGTACTCGAACTTCACTCTGGCTAGTGGTTTTGTCAACACATCCGCAACTTGCTCATCCGTCGCAACATACAGGAGCTTCACTGCTCCTCTCTGCACCATATCCCTGATATAGTGATATTTCATCTCGATTTGCTTCGACCTGTCGTGGAACACGGGGTTCTCAGACAGCTTCACACAACTCTGGTTGTCACAAAAGATACCAGTAGCCTCCAACGGGAGATCAAATAGCTCAGACAGTAGCTTTCGGAGCCATACTGCCTCACAACTAGCCGAATGAGCTGCAACATACTCTGCTTCGGCTGTACTCAGTGCTACACAGGATTGCTTCCTGCTAAACCAAGAGATCACACCTGATCCCATACTGAAGCAACACCCAGAATGTGCTCTTCCTATCTGCAACAGTGCCTGCCCAATCTGAATCAACATAACCCTGCAGGTTAAATTTTTGATTCGCATCATACTTGAGCCCATAATCAATTGTACCCTTTAGGTACCTCAGAATATGCTTTACAGCAACCAGGTGAACACCTATGGGATCCGTCAGGAATTGGCTCAATGTGTTCACCGCAAAGCAAATATATGGTCTCGTGTTCGTCAGGTACATCAAGGACCCAATCATCTGACGATACACAGTGACATCAACTGGATCAGATGAAGAATCACACAGAAGCTTCAGGTTCGATGCCATAGGTGTGGCCATGGCCTTGCAGTCCATCATCCCGAACCTCTTCATGATCTCTACTGCATACTTCCCTTGTCCAAGGAAGATTCCATCTGCACTCTGCCACATCTCCATGCCTAGAAAATAGTGCATCATCCCCAAGTTCTTCATCTCGAACTTGGCAGCAAGCTTCCTCTTCCTATCGACAATCAATCTATCCTCACCTGTTACAAACAGGTCATCCACATAAAATAGTAGTATCACTGGATTGCCTTCCTCAACCTTGTATTAAAGGTTGGAATCCGCTTTACTCTCGGTAAAGCCCATACTAGATAGGAAGCCATCTATCCTGCCATACCAGGCCTTGGGTGACTGTTTCAAACCACACAGGGCTTTCTTCAGTTTGCACACATGTGACTCTCGGTCATGTGTCTCAAACCCGAGTGGCTGCTCCACATACACTTCCTCTTCAACTGCACCATTCAAGAAAGCTGTTTTGACATCCATTTGGTGTACCTTCCATTTCATCACGGTAGCCAGAGCAACTACTGATCTAATAGAAGTGTATTTGGATACAGGTGCAAAATTCTCTTCATAGTCAATTCCTCTTTCTGGGAGTAGCCACGAGTTACAACCTTGCTTTGTATTTCTCGATGCTACCATCTGCAGCATGCTTGATCTTATAGATCCACTTGGAAGTCACAACAAACTTCCCTTCAGGTCTTGGGACCACATCCGAAACATGATCGATTGGTACTTCTCGACCATGGAATCCTTTTACTGTATCCCGTATCCTTGGAACTTCGGATTCTTCAATATCTTCAATAGATAGTTTGAGCTTCATTGCTGGAACAAATGTTGTAGTTCTTCTTTTGTAGGTGATGGTATACGATCTTTCCTACAAAACAAGTTAAATTGCATGATTAGAAAACATCTCATAGTTTTCAGAACAAATTCTTACACATAAAGAAATATGCCATACATTCATGCAATTATTTTAGCCAATGCTTCAATACAACATTTATCCATATCCCGTAAATTTCTAGATGCCTTCCAATCTCTACTAGAACATTGTTAAGAGTGTGCACAACTCCCAACATGTCAGCAAAGAGGTTTCATTCTAGATAAGTAGCAATGGAATGTTGTACAGTGCCATAGGCCACTTACCCATCACATGCATATTAGTAGTATATTGTTCATTAATGTAATTATTCTAATATGCATAATATACATCCTAAGTTCAGGAACATAAGCATATACATCATTGAGCAATATTATTTAAACAAACAAGTATGCAAGAAATGACAATTCAAATACTTATCTTTGTTTGGTTGTAGGGTGGACTCCCTCTCAATATTTGCTTCCTTGCAGGAACTACTGGAGTGTGCTCCCTCTTGATCTTTGCTTCCTGTATTACCTGTCCTTGAACTTATATCCATCCTCGATCACTTATGCATACTTACTAGTATCATCATTGCGTTATCCTTGAGGTCTCATACACAATCATACATTCATTAGTATAATATCAATACTATAAAACATTATGATTCTAAGTAATCTTAAACATGTATGGTCAAGATTTCACAAGCACTAGTATTCAAGGTTTCAGGGAGTACTTCCTTTACTCATGCAAATTCTTATTTGACCATAGGACTCTTTTGGTTAGTCATATTATCGATTAAACATAATATACCTAAACTCGTGATTACTCAAACCTATAGCTTCATGAATAATCATTATCAATCATACCAAGTATACTTATATAAGAGATCCCATCACAAGGTAGGATTCTAACTTGATATAGGAAAAACATACCTAGATTAATGTGTTAGTTCGTTATGTCTAACATACCCACATGATGTCTTCTTGTTTTATTCAATAACTTGTGCTAGTAACCTGCATATATCATAGGTTAAGCATTGTAGAACCAAATTATACATACCTTGTAAGTAGAGCTTCTATGTGATCCATGACAATGGATGAATCTTTGTCTTCATGTCACCATGGTCATATGTTCTTGAACTAGAACATGATTTGTCTTTCTTGATTTACCTTTCATGTTAGCGAACAACATCAACCTCATACAACACCACAATGCATTAGTACAATCATAAGTGTCAAAACCCTAATGAATGAATATCTTCTATCATGCATTCATATTTTTATTAAGGTGATACAGCAAGTCTAAAATTAATCAAGATTGTACTAATCTTAATGAAGACAAACATATCATAAACTTAATCATGAACAGATTTCGAAACATACCCGTAAGTCATACCTGTCAAGTTTGCTTGTAGTCTTCTTATGTAAGGCCTTAGCCTCATCTCCCTCTGAAACTGGAACTTCTTCACTTATGCATGTGACCAATCCATTCTCTTCTAGGATTAACCCAATCCACTTGATTTGCAGAAATTGGATCTCGAGCTCGATTAGGGTTTGTGAGGGAAACCCTAAAAATTCAAACTTTGAATTTCAAGCTTCTGAAAGGATAGAAAGATGCGCCTTGATGAGCTGATCAACCTGGTATACTCAGAATTTGAAAACTGCAAAGTTTCACCTTTCAAATTTGCTTTTCAATCTTTCGGATTCACTAGGGAGGACCCTGAATTAGGGTTTGAATTTCCTGGAGCTTTACCCAACCAAATAGTTTGATCCAAAGCTCTAAAATTCGATTTTTCCAAGGAGCTTCCAGCTATGGCCATAGATTTCAAAAATTTCCATTTTTGTAGAAGCCCTAATTTTTCACTTTTCCGATGAGAGTCGCGAACTAGGGTTTGATCAAGCTCGGCCTTCTACCCAACCAAAAAATTTGATCTTGGTCTCTAAATTTAGATTTTGATGAGTATCATTCAGCCGTGGTCTCCGATTACAAAAATACAACTTTCTTTGAAACCCTAATTGCTGGAGCCATGAATGAAGGTGCTCAAAATCCAATTATGTTTTGACATAAATATGCACTTGATTGTTTTTGGTTAACTCCGAAATTAGGAATCCACATGGTCTAAAAATTCTACCTTTGGTATCACGACCTGTCATCTTTCTAACCCCACAGGTCTGACCTCGATTGGATTCTCTGAGAGAGAGTTATGCCAAGTGTCGCAACATGACCTGTTTATGGGATAAAACAGGAGAGCGAACTTGTACGGTGTTCCATGTGTCACTGGTTCAACTTAGGCCTCTGAAAAACGTACCGGAGAAACTACAGTCCGTTCCCTAGCTGTCACTTTTTACGAAATTTCATTTGGAGCTTCCTATCCCAAGTTGTGAGATTTTTTCCTAGGTCACCTGTTTATGACTGAGATCTAGAAGAGGCAGAAACCCTAGATTGTACAGATCATAAAACAAAAAGTACAACGAATTAGAAGTTGTGCTTTGGAAACAAGGTACATGGAGATCTTATCTTCGACCTGTAAGAGTTTCAGATCCTGAAACCTCGCCGAATGGATTTATAGCGAAAGTGCTAGGATGACTGGTTTTTTTTCTATATCAAGCCCTAGCTTCGCAAGTGCAACAAGTGTCATAAATGCCATACCATGCCTTCTTTCAGGTTAGCTCTGATACCATGTTAGTTTTTCAGAATTTACTTCAATATGATATAGGATCTTAACTGATAGAACAACATGTAGAACATATCTATAGCATATCAATCATGGACATAATAATGCAAGCACACAAGAGACAGTAGACACACAGAGTTTCATTGGGGAAAACCATAAAGGTGAAAAACCCCACAACTTCCTCAGAGATAGATAGAGCAATGATGCAACCCAATCATAAGAGATAGTATTCTCCTAGCAGCAGCTTCTCCTCCTCCACAAGTGCACCGCTCTCCAATGAGAGTATGAGTGAGAAAGTGAATGATTGAATAGAGTGCCTCCCACACTCTATTTATACATGACTTGACTTGCCTAATAACCTTTACTAGGTCGGCCTTAACTTAACCACATAACATAATGCTGACAGGGCCGACCCCTAATAGGGTGGTCTAATAACCCTTTGACCCACATGACTTATACAGGGCCGACCCCACCAAGGTGGTATAATAACCCATCAAGTATAAGTTACGACAGTTACAATATAAATGACGACACTTCCGTATAGAGGAATAATAACATCTCTATAGGAATACAAACACTTCCGTATAGAGGAATAATAACATCTCTATAGGAATACAATATACAAATATGAAATACATTCTGAAGTTACAAATACATCAACAAGAACCCACATAGATGCTCATATTTGAGGTTGAAGATGATGAAACTTTGTTGAGTAATATGACCATTGTCTTAAGCTCATCAGAGTCATCCTCTAAAAATTGAATTTTCCTTTTCTATTTTACCAATATATTCATGATAATTGCATTTCAAGAGACCCATTGATATTCTAATTCATGTGTTTTAGTGGAGAATGAGACCCGCTGTCAACATTGCATGAGACCAATTCCCCACAACATTAGTTGAAACCCAAGATATTTGCACCCACAAACCCCTAACCCCAAGGGAAAGCCACAGACTGATAATGGATAGATCCATCATCAATATTCTGGGTACTTATTACAGAACATTGAGATGGATGAAATATTGTATATATATTTTCCCAAATAAAAATCCCAATGAAGAACTTACTCCAGGAAGTGCAAGCAGTACCAGGGCGAGGCCTATTCCCATTGGCCTTTTTAGGTAAAGCCTAGCAAACTCACCATGACAAATATTAGAAGTTTTTGAGACAACTAACTCATGCCCACAATCAATTCTACTAAAATCGAGGAGAAATATGACTACTGATGCTAAATATAAGCAAAGTGTGCAAACCAGGCTTACCATCAAGTGTCAATTTGTTGAATAAGAACTAAGATGGGAGATGTATGCCACTTTCAATATCCTATACTCATCTTCGCGACTGAAATCCATGAATTCAAATTTCCGGAGGTTTTGATAATGGAGGATGTGGGAAGATGGGTTGATGCTTAATGAATTGTCCCTTCCCCCCTTGAACGAGTTAATGGATAGACTAGATGTGGATTGTTCATACTTTCATTTTGTGCTTGTTTAATGGGTTGCAAACTTAGAGATTCCTTCACCATTTTACAATAGAATTCCTTCCTCTAGCGTTGAGGCAAGATTGTCGAGGCGACATGAAAAAAATGAACTTCCTCAAAATGATGAACTTCTCTTCTTATATTAACAATGGTCAATGCGAGATGGTCATCTTCTTATAATTGAACATATAATTATGTAGAATAATTCCAATAGCATATTTATTTTACATAATTTAGCAAATAATTGAATAAACAATGCTATAAATAATTTAGTCAAACTTAAGATCACATATCAACATCAACCTTAAAATAGTAAAGAAATCCATAATTTTAAATTATGAAGTGTTGAGCATGCTTATAAACAAAATCTCCTAACAACTATCAACGGGTTTTCATTTTATTTATTAATACAATCCCATCTGCATTAAATCTATTTTGACAAGTTATGGTCATCATTAGCTTGAAAGGAGTAAATTTATGATTACATAGAATATAATATATGAAACTTAATGTAGTAAAGTAACCAGCTTAACTTAATAGCCAACAACCAGGTTATGGAATACATTAATGACATAAATATAAAATATTAAAGATTAACTTAACAACAACGAACGAGGTTATGGAATACATTAATGACAAAAATATAAAATATTAAAGTTTAACTTAACACCCAACATCAGGTTATGGAATAAATTAATGACAGAAATATAAAAATTAAGAATTAGTTAAACAGCAAGGTTATGGAATACATTAATAACATATAATACATTAATACCAGAAATACTAAATATTAAAAAATAGTTAACCACAACAAGGTTATTGAAATGGAATACATTAATGACATAAATATTAAATATTAAAATTAATTAATAACCAAATATTAATATAAAATATTAAGAATCACTTAATAGCCAGCATAAATTATAAACCAGTAGCAAGGTTATGGAATATATTAATGACTTAAATTAAAACACTAAATCACTTAGTGCAAGATGGTCATCTTCTTATAATTGAACATATAATTATGTAGAATGATTCCAATAGCATATTTATTTTACATAATTTAGTAAATAGTTGAATAAACAATGCTATAAATAATTTAGTCAAACCTAAATTCACATATCAACATTAACCGTAAAATAGTAAAGAAATCCATAATTTTAAATTATGAAGTGTTGAGCATGCTTATAAACAAAATCTCCTAACAACTAATCAACCGATTTTTATTTTATTTATTAATACAATCCCATCTGCATTAAATCTATTTTGACAAGTTATGCTCATCATTAGTATGAAAGGAGTAAAGTTACAAATCTATTTTGACAAGTTATGCTCATCATTAGTACTAAAGGAGTAAAGTTATAAATCTATTTTGACAAGTTATGTTCATCATTAGTGTGAAAGGAGTAAAGTTATGATTAACTAAAAAACCATATATGAAATTTAATGCAGTAAAGTGACTAGCTTAACTTAACAGCTAGCAGAGGTTATGGAATACATTAATGACATTAAAGCTTAACTTATCAGGTTATGGAACACATTAATGAGAAAAAAATATATTAAGAATTATGTAAACAACAGCAAGGTTATGGAATACATTAATAACATAAATATTAAATATTAAAAAATAGTTAACCGGAGCACTACCACATCAATGTTATGGAATACATTAATGACATAAATATAAAATATTAAAAATTAGCTAATAGCCAAATATTAATATAAACTATTAAGAATTAGTTATGGAATATAAATTGTAAACCAGTACCAAGGTTATGGAATACATTAATGACTTAAATTAAAACACTAAATCAGTTAATATCCCACCACTAGGTTAATGTATTTATGGAATACATTAATGACGACAGAAATATAAAATATTAAAAATTAGTTGAGAGGTGTCAGCTTCATGGAGTGCAATCTCTTTATAAGAATAGGAATAGGTAGGCAAGATCCAGTGTTGTTGTGAAAAATAGCTGCTGAGCATATTAGCAGGCTTAGTATATCAGTATATTGGTGAAGGGGAATCGTGACTGCTGGAGTGTAGATTCAATCGTTTCGTTTGCATTTTTGATAAGGATGAAACGTTTTTCCTTCCTACTGGCCGTGATTTTCACAGGCTCTTTTATGTTTCTCTGCGTAAGTTCAATAGGAGATTCCAGTCTCATATATAATGTTCAGCAGTATGGTGCAAAAGCTGATGGCATCACAGACAACAGAAAGGTGAGATAGAGATAAACTTGAATAATTAATAAATTTGTAGAGACATAGATTATCACAAATAAATTTGTCTGTTTTTGGTTATATGTAGGCTTTTATTGCTGCCTGGAATGCAGCCTGTTCTTCTAATCGATCATCTACTGTGTATATACCAAAAGGAAAATTCCTGGTTGGTCCAGTTTCCTTTGCAGGACCATGCAAGAATGCTAATATTATGGTGCAGGTAAGGTGCTAATATTCATTCCGTGGTAGTGGTAGTGATTTATTTATTTCCTTCTTTGCAGCAATAAGATTCATGCAACATGTCTGTCTTACTGCAGGTAACTGGGGATCTCATTGCACCAACCCACAATAGTTTATGGAATGGAGGAAATAATTTGTACTGGTTGCAATTCTATAATGTGAATGGTCTAACGGTGAATGGCGGGGGGAGTTTGGATGGCCAGGGAGCCTCCTGGTGGAACAACGTTTGTCAAAAAAATCAGCAAGTAAGAATAAACTAGTTATCAGTTGTACTATGTAATTATCTTTTAGTGATTTGGATAGCATATACTTACACTGACTCGAATAAATTGTCTGCTTTGCTGTGCAGTGCAAACCCGGGCCTACGGTATTGTCTCTAGCCATTTATTTTCACATATGAATTGGAGTGTTTCATAGTTGCAGGGAGTTGATAATTTGACATTGTGATGGGCAGTCTTTACAATTGATGGGCGCTACGAATAGCGTGGTGAGAGACATTACTTCCATCAACAGCAAGCAGTTCCATGTATCCATTGGTGCGTCTAACAACGTCCTGGCAGAGGGATTGACAATCCGTGCTCCAGCTGACAGCCCCAACACCGATGGAATTCACATATCTTCTTCCAATGTCCATCTTCGAAATATCAACATAGGAACAGGTGGATCATATTTCCCCTCAACATTTTACAAATATTGTTGGAGTGACTAATTTATTAAAGATAAATCTTTAACTTTGCGTGCGTGTACTACTGCAGGAGATGATTGTATTGGTATTTTGGAAGGAACTTCCAACCTTGCCATTGAACAAGTTACTTGCGGACCAGGCCATGGAATCAGGTGAAATAGTTTGATAATTAATTTCAATTGGACTGGGAATATGAGCATTCAATGCACTGCGCTGACAACCGATTTGGGTTATTATTATGCAGTGTGGGGAGCCTTGGGAAATATCCTGATCGTAATGGAGTCACCAACGTCACTGTAAATGGAGTTTCTTTCAACGGCACTGACAATGGAGTTAGAATCAAAACATGGCAAGGAGGAAAGGGCTTCGCCGAGGGCTTAACATTTGAGAACCTACGGATGAACAACGTGGGGAATCCAATCCTCATTGACCAATACTATTGCCCACATTGTACTGCCCAGGTGCTCATCATTTTACACCTATCTGAACAGCTTCAACACCTATACTCTTTTTCGACATAGGACAGTTTCGAAGCTTGTTTTTAAGTTCTGTGACATATGGCCACTGAAGTTTGACTATTATAACTTACTTTGACTTTGTTGTTAATATTGGCTTGGCCCGTGCAGGAGTCTAATATGAATGTGCAGATCAGTAACGTGGTATACAAAAACATAGTTGGAACCTCAGCAACAAAGGAAGTTATTAATTTGGCTTGCAGTAAAAGCTTCCCCTGCCAAGATATCCAATTGCAAAATGTCAGTCTGAGTTATGGAAATAATGAAGCTCAATCTCTCTGTAAAAATGCCAAAGGACTTGGAATTAGTTCTGTCAAACCCCCTTTGGTTTGTTAATGCTGGATATTAGTTATTAGTTATGCCAAACCTTTTTCTTAAAGTTCCATTGGCTTTTAAAAGGTTTGATGCTTCCTCTACCAACTTCAATATGTTGGATTTTGCATTATTGTAATATGAATTTGACTTATGAAAAAGTGAAACTCTACCAACTTTAATAGGTTGGATTTTGCAGTATTATAATATGAATTTGAGTTATGAAAAAAATGAAATTCAATCTTAAGCAGCTTTTGAGTTTGTTAAAGGTGAATGTTTTTCCTAAATGCTAACTTATTATCAAATGTTAAATAGAATAGAAATATAATAAGAACTCTGCTAAAAAAACATTATATTGCAAGTAGAGTCCATTTTAAAAGTTAAAAGTCTAATATAGAGATTAAGAAATGTTTAAGAATCCTAAAGTTTGATAACTATATTTAGTAAAACCATGTTTGTATATGTATAAATGCTTTTTTATTGATGTTTAATAAGCTATAAACCCTTCACATTCACTTGGAATAAATAAGATATTTTTAACATTGTCATTTTAATGTTTTTAAAGTATATCACAATCAAAATAAACAACACATATTTTTGTATTAGAATATAGAATTTTAAGAATAAATAATGGTTTTGTATAATTGGTTATTTGGAATAGTACATTTTTAATAAAAAAATATCAATTTTTTCTTTTTATAGATGCCATATCTAACCTTGTCACTTTAAGATTGGTCATATTAATAATATAATGTCTATTATTGAGATATATAATTTTAAACATAACAAACAATTTTATAAAAATTGTCATTTGAACTTATACCATTTTAATAAGAAATATTAAAATAAATATTTGTAAGAAACAAATCAATGGACACAGACATAATCTCAAAGAAATGCAAATGCACAACAAATTCAATGACTTTTCCACTGTGTTTTTTTGTGCCTTTGGAATCTGTATCCAAGTGGCCTTTGTTTTGTGACATGAATTTCCAATGGAAAGATGATCCCATTTCCCTTCCTTGCACTCTAAGGGTAGTAACAAAAGACCATATCGCAGCAGCAATCACAGGTCTCGTAATAGCAAAAGAAACAAAATGAGGTGAATACACTGCAATATTTAATCCATTTTCCACATCACACATCAAATCTACATAACCAGAATCATCATACGAAAATGAATTAATTAAAGGGAAATCTGATCTTGGTGCCTATGAATATGTTCGTAGTAGGAAATTTCTCCTCCTTGTGCCTCTGAATATGTCCGTAGTAGGAAATTTCTCCTTCTGGAGCATACAAACAATCTTTCTCCTCCTTTTGAATATGTTCGAAGGGGTTGGAGCTTACATCTTCACCCTAAATTATAATCAATGAAGACTAGACCGCAATGCAATAAGCAAAACAATAATTCATAATCACTAAACATAATGATTGGAAAAAAATAGCATTCTGTAGCGTAAATCTCAATGACTGAAATAAATGTAGAGTAGTCTACATGTAGTCAAATAATTCGAAAGAAATATGATAACACATACAATTTAATGTAGTTGACTGATCTAAAGGAACGTCAAGGTGACTGGGTTAGGCATACTAACCTGAATTTGTACAAGTAGAAATATGAAATGCTTCGAGAATGGATGAAGTTAGGGTCGAGACTGATAATATTTATAGCAACAGCAATGGGCAGGGTAGGGAAATTTCCTGGGTCTGTGTAGATTCGTGTGGATGGATAGAACTGCAACTTTTCTATTTCAGTTATCCAATTATGGAAGGTATTTACAAATGTAATTGGAAGGGAATCAACAAAAAGATGGAAGACCAAAGGAAATCAACGAAAAGATGGAAACCGTGTCCACCTTTTCTCTTTAGCTTCTAAAAAGTTTCCGTGCATGAGTGTTAGGAAACTATTTTTTTGTCAAATTATTTAATCTTCATTTCCATGGTATGGGTCCAATCAAGTTTGGAAAAAATTCTCTACAAATTAAAATAAATAAATAAAAACCGAAACTTTAGTTGCATTTTAGACATTTTGAAAAATTAAATGTACTGGCATGAAAATAATGAAAAAAAATGAAAACAATAGTATATGTCTACATCAAGGACTAATAAGGAAGAAGAAAAGATGATTAAACAAATTAGTTAGATAAAAAGATGTTTTTATTAAAGTGATATGACAGCGATAACCTACAATTACGGATTCAAAAGGTGAAAATAAATGAAATGAAATGAAATAAATGCCCAGGAGAATAGAATGATACAAAAAGGGGGATGAAGGTGAAAGAAGAGGATCCTAGCAATGGTATTGATTATTACACCAACTAATTTGTAGTAATTATAAATGTCTATTGTAGTCATGCATTTTACTAATCATCTTGATCCATTTCACAAGTTACCATTAATTTTTAACATTTGGCAAGAACCGTGAGATAGTTCAAATATTGGGCTGAACTTTTCGTTGATGAATACAAATGCACATTTTATATACTAGTTTCGTTTCACAAGTTACCATTAATTTTTAACATTTGGCAAGAACCTCAAATATTGGGTGGAACTTTATGTTGATGAATACAAATGCACATTTTATATACTAGTTTCTAGATACGTTGAAGACATTGCAAAAAAGTAGACTTTCATTTTTGTGTTTGAAAAGTAGTTAAGTTATGAAATTATGAAAAAATAGTCTTATATTATTAAGGGTACGACAACTTACAAATAAATGTTACCCATCCTCAATTCAGCGTGAACATGAGATATGGAAATAATGAAGTTCAATATTCATGAAAAAACGCAAAATAGTTCAAAGTAATTCTATCAAGTTCCATTTACTTTGTTAAAGAGTGAATGCTTTCTCTAAATGGAAACTCTAATGTGTTGGATTTTGCATTATCTATCTTGTAGTCTCAAATTAGTTTAAGATTCTTATGGTTTATGCTACTCTTCCTTTAAAAATATCCTCAATGGTTTAGGCTACTCTTCCTTTAAAAATCTCCTCATTGATTTAGGCTACTCCTTCCGTTGATTGGTTTAAGCTACTTTCATCACTAGTCACTAACAATATTTTGGAAATCAAACTTTCCAACATGGTTGTTATAGGTCAAATCTGCACTTCTCCGTCCGTGATCACATTGCTTTGTCGATCGCACAAAAGGACACCATGGATTGAAGAGCTAGGTTGACCTAGATGACTTACTGCTGGAACTACATTCTTCAGTTGAAAATATTACTTTGTCTACTGATTTCATGACATGTGTGCTACTCTTTGCATAGTAAACCAACGTTCTTCACCAATATGTGCGCTGCTTTGCTCAAGGACAACCATCGCACACCTTAAAAAATGTTGCAAACGCTTGTTGTAAAGCACAAAAGTTGCATACTCTGCACTACTCTCGTTGTATGAAACCTATGAACATCTTAAGATGAAAGCAAAAATATATTAAGATTACGAATTGGGATTAGTTGAAGTTGGTTCTGCAACTTCCCCAACCTCCCAATTCAACCACCTCTCGATTACAACTGCCTACCTTGTCCCATAAATACAAGGAGGATCCATGAGAGAGGGACCTAGAAGGAATGCTTTAACTGCTGTTACGCTGGAGGAATTCCCAAGTCATTGTGAAGAGCAGGAGCCTAGGACTCGGTTGCAGAACCATCTTGACCGATCAGGTATATTTGTACTCATTCATGTTTCTTTGACAATAAAAAGGTGGAAATACCCTTCCTGTCCCAAATCAAATGTCTATTGGATTGTATGTTCATTTGGTTTAATATCTGATTGTAGTTGATGTTTAATTGTTTTCAATTTCATCATATTTATTGCAGTCAAGATACGCCGAGGAAGGTTTCCTTTGTGTTGCAGGTCCATCATAGCGGAAGACCAAGCGAAAGCTAGGACCAGCCGTTGATAAAAGGTACATCTTTCGATATCTTGATCTCTTTCCATTTGTAGTAACTAAATGCAATGCAATGACTGTATTTACCCGTCACGCCACCCAAGTTGGTAGTGTCTTCTCCTCACTATAAGGTATTTTTCCTGCACAACAGATTGGCGACTCCACTGGGGAGTAACTGGTTGTTTTTCTGCTCTAGGAGACCTTGCTAGGTTTTTCTTCAGTCTATTTGTTATGTGAGAGGTCTTCTAGGTCATTGTTTCCCGTTCTTATTGTCTATACTCATCTCAGTCCACTACTGCAAATCTTTTTTGTTTGCTTCTGAGCCTTGTGTGCTGGTTTACCCTACTTATAGTAGCGCATTTTACTTGGTGAACACTGCTTTTTACACTACACAACAACGCATCTTTCCTAGTGTGCGTTGGTTTCTGTACTACACAGTAGTGCATTTTCCTGTAACTTTCAGTTCTCCATTAGGGTTTGATTTCCAGTGGTTTGGTTTCACTTCTAGCCTTTTGCTTTGCTTCCCTGACTGGCCCCTGAGACTTGTATGTCTCTTTTGAGTCTTGTTTGCCTCTCTGAAGTCCTTTAGTTTTCCTTGGCTTGCTTGAGTACTTGTTTAAGGTGTCTTTACTGTTTTTAACCCTTTTGAAATTTCTCCTCCTGGTGCCTCTGAATATGTTCGTAGTAGGAAATTTCTCCTTCAGGTGCATACAAACAATCTTTCTCCTCCTGGTGCCTCTGAATATGTTCATAATAGGAATTTTCCTAAGGGGTTGGAGCATACATCTTCACCCTAAATTATAATCAATGAAGACTAGACCCCAATGCAATAAGCAAAACAATTATTTAGAATCACTAAATATAATGATTGGATAAAAATAGCATTCTACACCGTAAATCTCAATGGCTGAAATAATGTAGAGTAGTCTACATGTAGTCAAATAATTCGAAAGAAATATGATAACACATACAATTTAATGTAGTTGACTGATCTCAAGGAATGTCAAGGTGACTGGGTTAGGCATACTAACCTGAATTTGTACAAGTAGAAATATGAAATGCTTTGAGAATGGATGAAGTTAGGGTCGAGACTTATAATTATTATAGCAACAACAATGGGCACGGTAGGGAAGCTTCGTGGTTCTCTGTAGATTCCTGTGGATGGACAGACCTACAAATTTTCTGTTTCAGTTATCCAATTACGGAAAGGTATATACAAATGTAATTGGAAGGGAATTAACAAAAAGATGGGAGACAGAAGAAAATCAACAAAAAGATGGAAACCTTGTCCATCTTTTCTCTTTAGCTTCTAGAAAGTTTATGTGCATGAGTGTTAGGAACTATTTTTTATTTTTCTATCAATTTATTTAATCTTCATTTCCATGGTATGGGACCAATCAAGTTTGAAAAAAAATCCTCTACAAATTAAAATAAATAAATAAAAACCAAAACTTTAGTTGCATTTTAGACATTTTGAAAAATTAAATGTACTAGCATGAAAATAATGAAAAAAAACAAAAACAATAGTCTATGCCTGCAACAAAGACTAATAAGGAAGAAGAAAAACTAATTAAACAAATTAGTTAGATAAAAGGATGTTTTTATTAAAGTGATATGACCACGATAACCTACAATAACTGGTTCAAAAGGTGAAAATAAATGAAATAAATGCCAAGGAGAATAGAATGATACAAAAAGGGGATGAAGGTGAAAGAAGAGAATCCTAGCAATGGTATTGATTATTACACCAACTAATTTGTGGTAATTATAAATGTGTAGTGTAGTCATGCATTTTACTAATCATCTTGATCCATTTCACAAGTTACCATTAATTTTTAACATTTGAAAAGAACCATGAGATAGTGGGTGGAACTTTACGTTGATGAATACAAATGCACATTTTATATACTAGTTTCGAGATACGATGAAGACATTGCCAAAAAATAGACTTTCATTTTTTGTGTTTGAAAAGTAGTTAAAATATGAAATTATGAAAAAATAGTCTTATATTATTAAGGGTAGGACAACTTAAAAATAAATGTTGCTCATTCTCAATTCAGTGTGAACATGAGATGTGTAAATAATGAAGTTCAACATTCATGAAAAAACGCAAAAGAGTTCAAAGTAATTCCATCAAGTTCCATTTACTTTGTTAATGGGTGAATGCTTCCTCTAAATGCCATGCCAATTCTAATGTCTTGGATTTTGCATTATATATCTTGTAGTCTCAAATTAGTTTAAGATTCTTATGGTTTATGCTACTCTTCCTTTAAAAATCTCCTAATTGGTTTAGGATACTCTTCCTTTAAAAATATCCTGATTGGTTTAGGATACTCCTTCCGTTGATTGTTTTAAGCTACTTTCATCACTGGTCACTAACAATATTTTGGAAATCAAACTTTCCAACATGGTGGTACACCTTGTTTCCTTTAATTGCTCAATTATAAATAAAATAAAAAGTACTTGTAGGATCAAGGAAATCCAACACAACGTATGGAATTTAAATGACATGATCTAATCGATCAGTAATAATGGGGTGAGTGCACAAAGTTGATGGACCTTTTAGATGCAATGGTAGATTCAAGAAACTCATTCAAGTTCTATAAAAGAGAATTGATCCCAAGCAATCTCGAGCCTGCCAAAATTAATCCCAAGCCTACCATGGTGAAGGCCAAATAGGATAGTTAAACAAAACGCGTATGCGTTATGGAGTTCTAAAATGCTTACGCATTTTGTAAAACATGTTTTATGCCCCAAAATGGGTTGTGCCCATCCTTTTCTCCACAATAGCGACATACAACGATTTTGGGAAACCAAAGAGCGTAATGGTGAACGCAATTTGTGTGAGAAGGGCCTCCATCTTCCACCTTGGGCATCGTTCTCCTCCATCTAAGCTATATACATCAAAATCCATCCTTCTAAATAATCTATTTTCACTAATTTGTATGTTGTAAAATAAATTTAATCCATAATTTTATTAATTTGTATGCCCTAAAAAAATTTGAACCATAATTCTAGTTATATGTATGCCCAAAAGAAATTAAAACCCCAATTTAATCATAAAAAATAAATCAATTTCACTAGATGCATATATATCCATGAGCATCCTTATTAATCCAAACCACTATTCACAAATATGCAAAGTTTCTTGTGTATATAGAAAGGTTGCGTACAACATTTAAGTATTATAGAGTATGGAGATTTTTTGGATTTGCACAATTTCAATCCAAGTGTCATGAGGGATGTTGTAGGCCCAAACTTCACAGCAACAAAGAATCACCACGATAGCTAATGCGTTGGAAAGAAACTGATTATTTTCTTGACACTATGATTTCGGTTTGAATGGAATTTGAAATCAATAATTCAAAGTTAGGGTGAAACTTGACATAGTTGAATAAAAGTATTTTTTTACAATTTAGAGGTATGATGGACTACAATTTTTGTTGTTGTTGTTGTAAATAGTGAAACTTTTGCTAACACAATGACAATCTAATAGTTAACTACTTTAAGGAAAAAATTAATTGGCATAAAAAATTACCAACTAAACCATGTAAACTAATGCGTTTTTGGAAGTAGAATATATGGCAATTAAAATTATATTTTTTAATTATAGTTTGACAAGTACATGCTTATATGCTACTTCTTATATGTACATGACTATACAAATTTTTTTAGGTTAGTCTCATTACCCATCACAATAAGTTTGTGTCGAGACATATTACTGATAACTATATAAGAGTTTGCAAATGGAACATTACAACATGGTAGTAGATCTTAAAGAGCTACTTTGTACACATAATAATTTACTTATAATGGAAAGAAATGTTAAATTATTTATTGTGCCTAAGATGCAAGGAAAGAGTGATCATACCCCTAAAGGAATAAACCTTCATGATGGAGGGAAAGTTTGCACCAAGGGAGAATAAATCACTTTTGACCATTTCATTAAAGTTGTTTATAATCTAGAGCTTGGACTTCAAAAGTGTGTACCTTTTTTACATATGTGTGAGTATCAGTGTTTCAAAAATACAAATTTGAATGAAAAAGTGCGAATACTAGTGTTACAAAAGTATGAATAATTATTTATGATAGTGTCGATTTGAATTTAGAAACTGTGAAATTTTATTGTAAAGTTGTGAGTTTTGATTCCACAAATATCAATATCCAATTTATTGAAATGCGTATTTATATTTTGATGTTGTGAGTTTCATATCTAGATGTGGATATATGTAATTCCAATAGTATTGCAAAATATTTTATTTATGTTTGTAAATGCATAGATCACTATAAAACACATTTCTAAGTATATCAATACTAATGAAAATGAAAAAAGAATCATATATCTCGATTGCAATAACGAATTGTACATTTTCATAAATATTTAAAGTGGTATACAAGAAGGATGGATGCCATCGCTACCAATCTGATCACATGATATCTATACATGTACAAGATGAGGACTATGATTTTATTCACCCTACCAACCATGTCACCTTATCTGGAAACATTACAACTAGATTACTATGGAAATGATAACAATCCTCACATTTTGGTGTAGGAGAGAAGATATAAATTAAAATTTAAGAGTTTAACTGAAGTGATAGATAAAAAATCTCAACTACTAATTTATAAGTTCTCCCATGATACAACACATTTCCTACAACAAAATAGGCCATTAGCACAAGAAATTGCACTGAAATTTAGTGAATTTGTTTCCATGAGTTGAACTCAATGGCAGGTGTTAAATCCGACTCCACGCTACATGTTTGAATTGATTTCCTTTTTGTGCTAGGAATAGCACTAGGAATATCACTGTCTTTTTCTCCCTATTTAGTGTTGGGAATAGTGTCGGGAGTAGTGTCGACAATGGAAATTGTGCCAAGTTTTATGACTATATCAATGCCCAGAATGACATCGAGAATTGCGATGCGATTAGAGCCCAAATTGAGTCTAGTTTTAGTTTCCAATTTGCCTTCTAGTATTGCTTCTTATTTGGCATCTAATTTGTATTCTAGTGTTGCTTCCATTTTAACTTCCTGGTTATCGTCGAGTGTTGCTTCTCTTTTAACGTTGAGTGTTACTTCCTTTCATTGTTGGGTTTTTCTTCCTTCTAAATGCCAAATTTTTCTTCCATCATTGCTTCTAATATTGCTTCCATTATTGATTCCTTTTTTGCTTCCATTATTGCTTCCATTATTGCTTCCAAAATTGCTTCCAAACTCGCTTCCAAAATTTCTTCCTAAGTGACATGGGTTTTGCTCCTTAATTGACATCGGATTTTGCTTCTAGAATTGATTCCTTTTTAGCTCCAAGGTTTGCTTCCTTTTAGTGCCAAGGTTTGTTTCCTATTTAATGCCTAGTTCTTCCTCTTTTTTATCTCTAGGATTTGCTTCATTTTAGTGCCAAAGTTTTCTTCCTATTTAGCACCTGGTTTTGCTTCTTTTTTTGCTCCAAGATTTGCTTCCTTTTAGTGTTGGGGTTTGCTTCCTAATTAGCGTCTAGTTTTACTTCTTGTTAAGAAACCAATTTAGCTTCTTATTTAGACACATAAATAACACCAAGTATGGATTCCATTTTCATGTCGAGTTCTGCTTCCATTTTAGAGCCACATTTTTCTTCCCTTGAACACCTCATGTTGCTTCCTTTATAGCTTCCACTTTATTAATTTAAATTTTTTAATTTCAATAAAAATAGTTAAATATATCATGGCTCTTTAATAACATATGTGATTATAGAGAAACAAATCTTGCATTGCAAATATTTTATAGCATAACATTTAGGAATTTTTAGGGAAATAGACAACATCCATACAAACTAACAAAACCATTATACTTATTAAATCTCCATAAAAAAAACATCTACAACTTTTAGTATATATAAATTAACAAGATAACTCTTATAACATCATCATCATCTATAATTAAAACAAGTGAGTCAAATCTACAAATATTAGATAAATATCATGTCAAATAACATATATCTAAAAAAACTAGATATCTCATTTCAAATTTATATCATAACATTTATGAAGATTTAAAACAAACAGATATCACATTCCAAATTTATATCATAACATTTATGAAGAAATTTAATTGAAATTGACAACATCCATCCAAAGTAGAAAAGCCATCATGCATAGTAAGTATCCATCCAAAAAGCATTGACCACTTCCAATATATATAAATTAACAAGATAATACTGATAAGATCATCATCATATATAACTAAAACAAGTGAATGTCAAATATGCCAGTAGATCAATAACATGTCAAAATGATACAAGTCAGTATGATACATGTCAAAATGATACATGTCAATATGACATAAGTCAAAGTGATACATATAAAAGACAAAAATGGTATAGGTATCATAATGATATTTGAACATTAATCCATGTTAGAGTCAATATGATCAATGTCAATGGATACCACTAGCAACTGCCTCATCATCATCATCATCGTTGTCATCATCATCATCATTTTCATCATCATGATCATCATAATTCTCATCCTCCTGGGTATGAGCTCCATCTCCATCCGCTTCATCATCAACTCCCATATCTGAACCAAACTCAACATAATTTGGATCATGATCAATATCAATCGGATCTTCTGGCAGACTCGTGTTCTAAAAAAAAAATTTCAAAATGAAAAGTTAGTATTTATTTCATGCAATAATTCATATTTATGTTATATTGATAATATTACAACATACGAAACCGAACCATAATCATATTACATCATATCAAAGTGGACATACCATAATAAAATATGAGATAAGTTACAGCTAAGATGTCATTCCAATTATGTAAAACATGCAACAATTTTAATAAATGTTAGTAAAGATCATAAAAAAAATTGTTATACAAGTTAACTATCATCTGGAAAGTGTATACATAACCTTAAGTCTCAACCCTCTCGTGTCAATATATAAAACTATTTTTATTGTCAAATATACAAATCTACAATAAAATAGAATTGTAAATGCCATAATTCAATTGACTAGATGCCATAATTGACTTGTGTCTTCCAACTATAAACACACAATTGCTAGACTCCCTTACCAAGTGATACTAGTACATTAAAATCTGATATACTTGGGACCATTTTGAGGCATTGGGTCTATATAAGTTTTAACAATTCTAATTTTCCACAAATAATGTTTTAGGTTTTAACAGTTCTTATGTTCTTTGGATGTTATTTATATTTTATCTCAGTTAACCCTAGAACATGGCCAGATTGAGTTCAATTCCATTGATGGAGGTGGTTATAATGGTTATGAATATGATCCCTTCCACACTTTTCTCTTAATGGTGGAGGATCTTGGTGGCTTCTTCGAGAAACACCCTAACGCACGTTACTATTTTGGGAATTTTTTTGGTCCTCCAATTTGAAGGTTGACTCATTCATTTATGGGAGTGATCATATTATCATGGTACCAAGGACTCCTTGCCTTCATGGTTCAATTTCCTAGAAACAACCGTCTTATACCATATCCAGAAGTACGGTTTTGCTCAGTGAGTGCCAATGTCAATTTTGCACAAGGGGGTAGATTTTTAACTGAAATATCCCAGGTGACTATGAGTACTAATACCACATCCACAATAGAAAAACATAATTGTGGGATATGAGGGAACCCAACTATGCTGCCCAGTTTATAGTTTGTGCCCCTGGAGAAAATTCACAAGTTGTCCCTGAATGGTCCTAGGGGGCTTCTTGCAACTAGCCATAAAACAAAAACCATAACTTAGATCTTGAAACCATTGATTCTGGCGGATTCAAGATGTTGGATTTCACCCAAGGGAACCCCTATACCATGTTTCAATTACCAGGAAATAGTAGTATTATACCATCCCCAAAAATAGTTTTTTCTTAGTAAGGGCCAATGCCAATTTTGCACAAGCGGGTGAATTTTGAATTGAATTCTCTCGGGCAACCATGGATAGCGTGAACTCATCCAAAATGACCAAAAAACTCCGTGGGAGTTGAAAGAACCCAATTATGTTTCCCGGTTTGGATTTCATACCCTCGGAGCAAATTCACAAGTTGTCCCTGAATGACCTTAGGGGGCTATTTCCATCTAGCCATAGAAAAAAAACCGTAACTTGGATAATGAAACCATCGATTCCGACGTATTTAGGAAGTTGGGTTTCATCCAGAGGAATCCTATTCCATGTTTCAATTGCTCGGAACCATGACCATGCCCACAATGGCCAAAAACATATCTGGGAGCTAAAGGGACCTAGTTATGCTACCCGATTCAGATTTCGTGCCCCTCGAGCAAATTCACAAGGTTTTCCTGAATGGCCCCAAGGGGCTACTTGAATATGGCCATAGAAAAAAAAATGTAACTCGAATCGTGAAATCCTCAATTTTGATCGATTTAGGATGCCGGGTTTCACCAAAGGGAACCCCTCTACCATGTTTCAATTTCCTGGAAATGATCATACTATACCATCTCCGAAATGACGGTTTTTCTTAGTAAGGGCGAATGTCAATTTTGCATAAGGGGGTCAATTTTGAATTGAAATATCCAAAATGGCCAAAAACATCCATGGAAACTGATAGAACCCATTTATATTTTCCTAGTTTAGATTTCATGTCCCTAGAGAAAATTCACAAGATGTCCCCCCTCACCTACTGGTGTATATAAGGGAGGAGAGCGATCTTGTGTTTATTATCATCATTTTACTCTTCTTTGTACTTGTCTCAGAGATGATAGGGTTCATGAGAAAAAAAATATTAATAATTATGTAAACAACAACAAGGTTATGGAATACATTAAAACATAAATATTAAATATTAAAAATTAGTTAACCGGAGCACTACCACATCAATGTTATGGAATACATTAATGACATAAATATAACATATTAAAAATTAGTTAATAGCGAAATATTAATATAAAATATTAAGAATTAGTTTATAGCGAAAAATTATTTGTCTTAATAATTTACCAACTTAATCCATCATTCAAATTTTTTCGGGGAATATTTTGAGTTTAGTCTCATTACTCATCACGATATTTTGATTTTTGTTTCATATCAATAACTTTACAAGAATTTCAAATCAAGCATTCCATTCCAACATGGTACCAAACTTTGAATTGTTATTACTATATAAACATGATAAAAAATTTGTAGGAAAAAGAAAAGTTAAAGTCTTTATTATTCCAAGATGTGTGCATAGATGTGGGTAGAGGGAGAAAAATCCCCTTTTTATGATGCAAAAAATTTGAAAAAACTTTTGAACCTAGGGATACTTGATCCCTCTTGACCATTTCATTATATATATATATATATATATATATATATATATATATATATATATATATATATATATATATATATATATATATATAAGTGGGTTCATAATTACACCTATAAGGAGAAAATGACAGGTAGTATGTTTTCTAACTCGTAAAGCTGATTGGTTAGTACTTTTTATTTATTTATAACAAGAATTATTTAAGTTTGTATTAAAATATGTTGTAACTGAGATGAACAATGTGTAAATAGAAAATGAAAGCATACATAGTTCCAAAAAAGATATGCACCATGATAACATGGAATTGCAACCTATAATATTTTGTTGTACTCCTTACAAAACTTGATATATGACTACTAGTTGTGTAAATTAAAAAAAAACACTTAGGACCAAAACATATTTGGAATATATTGACAATTACATGATTATAAGCATGCATACTTTTTCATTTCATCATCCTGGGCATGATTGGAAGGGTGTGATTATTGCATGTCTACCTCCATGCCCTCTTGCAATTGATAAATTGTTTCTCCTTCTTTGAGTTCAATAAGAAGAGAACTGTTAGTTTTTCAGAATTTACTTCAATCTGATCTAGGATCATGAGAGAACAACATGTACAACATATCTACAACATATCAATCATGGACACAATAATGCAAGCACACAAGAGATAATATACACATAGAGTTTCACTGGGGAAAACCATAAAGGTGAAAAAACCCACAACTTCCTCAGAGATAGATAGAGCAATGACACAACCCAAGCATAAGAGATAGTCTTCTCCTAGCAGCAGCTTCTCCTCCTCCACAAGTGTGCCACTCTCCAATGAGAGTATGAGTGAGAAAGTGAATGATGAAATAGAGTGCCTCCCACACTCTATTTAGACATGACTTGAGTTGCCTAATAACCTTTACTAGGTCGGCCTTAACTTAACCACATAACATAATGATGACAGGGCCAACCCCCAATAGGGTGGTCTAATAACCCTTTGACCCACATGAATTATACAGGGCCGACCCCACCAAGGTGGTCTAATAACCCATCAAGTATAAGTTACGACACTTACAATATAAATGACGACACTTCCGTATAGAGGAATAATAACATCTCTATAGGAATACAAACAGTTCCGTATAGAGGAATAATAACATATGTATAGGAATACAAACACTTCCGTATAGAGGAATAATAACATCTCTATAGGAATACAATATACATATATGAAATACATTCCGAAGTTACAAATACATCAAAACTCCCTCTTAACTAGGAAGGTATTTCTTGACACAGGTCTTCTAGCACAAGTCTTCTTCCTTGGATCATCGTCACTGGATCATCGACATTGAATCATCGTCATCGTCACTGCTGCTGCTATCTCAATCAATCTCCGATCTACTCATAATAGGAAGTTCTATAGATCCAGTCCTTTTTCATACTGGATGTAGGCCCACCACCTGTAGGTCTTCATCATCATTGGCCATACTATGGAATCCTCAGGACTGATTATGTGCGTCAACAAAACCTCGAAAGAGCATCCCAGGCATTTTACGAGCACACAGCTCAAAATATCGGATCTCCCAGGATCTTTTACATGTGACTGTCACAAGACCTTAAAAGAGTGTCTTGCCAAGCAAGATATCTAAAGAGCATCTGAGGCCTTTTTCATCCTGTCCAGATCTCTAGGACTTATTACATGTGACCCCTACCACAAAACCTTAAAAGAGTGTCTTGCCAAGCAAGATCTCTAAAGAGCATTTGAGGCCTTTTTCATCCTGTCGAGATCTCCAGGACTTATTACATGTGGTCCCCACAAAACCTTAAAAGAGTGTCTTGCCAAGCAAGATCTCTAAAGAGCATCTGAGGCCTTTTTCATCCTGTCCAGATCTCCAGGACTTACTACATGTGGTCTGGCAAAACCTTAAAAGAGTGTCTTGCCAAGCAAGATCTATAAAGAGCATCTGAGGCCTTTTTCATCTTGTCGAGATCTCCGGGACTTATTACATGCTACCCTTGCACAACCTGTCCACAACCACAGAGTATCAACCCGATACTCACCATACATCGTCTTGATGTACATGATCATCCTGATCCTCATCATTGCATCATCCTGATGCATGTCATCTGGAGCAACATCCTGAAGCTCGTCATCTATGATCATCCTGATCATACAATGCATCCACCTGATGCACAACAAGTATCTACCTGATACATATCATCATACATGATCCACCTGATCATACAATGTATCCACCTGATACACACACAGATACATGATCCACCTGATATATATCAACATACATGATCTACCTGATCATACAATCGTATCCACCTGATACATACACAGATACATGGTCCAAGCATCCAACATGATGCATATACATATACATGATCCAACTGATCATAATAAGCATCCAACATGATGCATATACATATACATGATCCAACTGATCATAACAAGCATCCAACATGATGCATATACATAGCAGTAACTGGAGCATCGTCCTGATGCTCGTCGTCCAGCGCTTACATCCACAGCCATGGGAAGGATCCTCCTCTCACCATGCTTGGAATGGCTCCTGCAAATGTGTCCATAAATTCTTCCTCGAAGTGTCGTCAATCTGAAGAACACCAAGCCTCTCTCTGAAGTACTCGAACTTCACTCTGGCTAGTGGTTTTGTCAACACATCCGCAACTTGCTCATCCGTCGCAACATACAGGAGCTTCACTGCTCCTCTCTGCACCATATCCCTGATATAGTGATATTTCATCTCGATGTGCTTCGACCTGTCGTGGAACACGGGGTTCTCAGACAGCTTCACACAACTCTGGTTGTCACAAAAGATACCAGTAGCCTCCAACGGGAGATCAAATAGCTCAGACAGTAGCTTTCGGAGCCATACTGCCTCACAACTAGCCGAATGAGCTGCAACATACTCTGCTTCGGCTGTACTCAGTGCTACACAGGATTGCTTCCTGCTAAACCAAGAGATCACACCTGATCCCATACTGAAGCAACACCCAGAATGTGCTCTTCCTATCTGCAACAGTGCCTGCCCAATCTGAATCAACATAACCCTGCAGGTTAAATTTTTGATTCGCATCATACTTGAGCCCATAATCAATTGTACCCTTTAGGTACCTCAGAATATGCTTTACAGCAACCAGGTGAACACCTATGGGATCCGTCAGGAATTGGCTCAATGTGTTCACCGCAAAGCAAATATCTGGTCTCGTGTTCGTCAGGTACATCAAGGACCCAATCATCTGACGATACACAGTGACATCAACTGGATCAGATGAAGAATCACACAGAAGCTTCAGGTTCGATGCCATAGGTGTGGCCATGGCCTTGCAGTCCATCATCCCGAACCTCTTCATGATCTCTACTGCATACTTCCCTTGTCCAAGGAAGATTCCATCTGCACTCTGCCACATCTCCATGCCTAGAAAATAGTGCATCATCCCCAAGTTCTTCATCTCGAACTTGGCAGCAAGCTTCCTCTTCCTATCGACAATCAATCTATCCTCACCTGTTACAAACAGGTCATCCACATAAAATAGTAGTATCACTGGATTGCCTTCCTCAACCTTGTATTAAAGGTTGGAATCCGCTTTACTCTCGGTAAAGCCCATACTAGATAGGAAGCCATCTATCCTGCCATACCAGGCCTTGGGTGACTGTTTCAAACCACACAGGGCTTTCTTCAGTTTGCACACATGTGACTCTCGGTCATGTGTCTCAAACCCGAGTGGCTGCTCCACATACACTTCCTCTTCAACTGCACCATTCAAGAAAGCTGTTTTGACATCCATTTGGTGTACCTTCCATTTCATCACGGTAGCCAGAGCAACTACTGATCTAATAGAAGTGTATTTGGCTACAGGTGCAAAATTCTCTTCATAGTCAATTCCTCTTTCTGGGAGTAGCCACGAGTTACAACCTTGCTTTGTATTTCTCGATGCTACCATCTGCAGCATGCTTGATCTTATAGATCCACTTGGAAGTCACAACAAACTTCCCTTCAGGTCTTGGGACCACATCCGAAACATGATCGATTGGTACTTCTCGACCATGGAATCCTTTTACTGTATCCCGTATCCTTGGAACTTCGGATTCTTCAATATCTTCAATAGATAGTTTGAGCTTCATTGCTGGAACAAATGTTGTAGTTCTTCTTTTGTAGGTGATGGTATACGATCTTTCCTACAAAACAAGTTAAATTGCATGATTAGAAAACATCTCATAGTTTTCAGAACAAATTCTTACACATAAAGAAATATGCCATACATTCATGCAATTATTTTAGCCAATGCTTCAATACAACATTTATCCATATCCCGTAAATTTCTAGATGCCTTCCAATCTCTACTAGAACATTGTTAAGAGTGTGCACAACTCCCAACATGTCAGCAAAGAGGTTTCATTCTAGATAAGTAGCAATGGAATGTTGTACAGTGCCATAGGCCACTTACCCATCACATGCATATTAGTAGTATATTGTTCATTAATGTAATTATTCTAATATGCATAATATACATCCTAAGTTCAGGAACATAAGCATATACATCATTGAGCAATATTATTTAAACAAACAAGTATGCAAGAAATGACAATTCAAATACTTATCTTTGTTTGGTTGTAGGGTGGACTCCCTCTCAATATTTGCTTCCTTGCAGGAACTACTGGAGTGTGCTCCCTCTTGATCTTTGCTTCCTGTATTACCTGTCCTTGAACTTATATCCATCCTCGATCACTTATGCATACTTACTAGTATCATCATTGCGTTATCCTTGAGGTCTCATACACAATCATACATTCATTAGTATAATATCAATACTATAAAACATTATGATTCTA
Organism: Larix kaempferi; assembly: GCA_027924585.1. NCBI lineage: Eukaryota > Viridiplantae > Streptophyta > Pinopsida > Pinales > Pinaceae > Larix > Larix kaempferi. Next base: position 2,262,795 of record BSBM01000397.1, on the reverse strand, counting down.
AGTAATCTTAAACATGTATGGTCAAGATTTCACAAGCACTAGTATTCAAGGTTTCAGGGAGTACTTCCTTTACTCATGCAAATTCTTATTTGACCATAGGACTCTTTTGGTTAGTCATATTATCGATTAAACATAATATACCTAAACTCGTGATTACTCAAACCTATAGCTTCATGAATAATCATTATCAATCATACCAAGTATACTTATATAAGAGATCCCATCACAAGGTAGGATTCTAACTTGATATAGGAAAAACATACCTAGATTAATGTGTTAGTTCGTTATGTCTAACATACCCACATGATGTCTTCTTGTTTTATTCAATAACTTGTGCTAGTAACCTGCATATATCATAGGTTAAGCATTGTAGAACCAAATTATACATACCTTGTAAGTAGAGCTTCTATGTGATCCATGACAATGGATGAATCTTTGTCTTCATGTCACCATGGTCATATGTTCTTGAACTAGAACATGATTTGTCTTTCTTGATGTACCTTTCATGTTAGCGAACAACATCAACCTCATACAACACCACAATGCATTAGTACAATCATAAGTGTCAAAACCCTAATGAATGAATATCTTCTATCATGCATTCATATTTTTATTAAGGTGATACAGCAAGTCTAAAATTAATCAAGACTGTACTAATCTTAATGAAGACAAACATATCATAAACTTAATCATGAACAGATTTCGAAACATACCCGTAAGTCATACCTGTCAAGTTTGCTTGTAGTCTTCTTATGTAAGGCCTTAGCCTCATCTCCCTCTAAAACTGGAACTTCTTCACTTATGCATGTGACCAATCCATTCTCTTCTAGGATTAACCCAATCCACTTGATTTGCAGAAATTGGATCTCGAGCTCGATTAGGGTTTGTGAGGGAAACCCTAAAAATTCAAACTTTGAATTTCAAGCTTCTGAAATGATAGAAAGATGCGCCTTGATGAGCTGATCAACCTGGTATACTCAGAATTTGAAAACTGCAAAGTTTCACCTTTCAAATTTGCTTTTCAATCTTCCGGATTCACTTGGGAGGACCCTGAATTAGGGTTTGAATTTCCTGGAGCTTTACCCAACCAAATAGTTTGATCCAAAGCTCTAAAATTCGATTTTTCCAAGGAGCTTCCAGCTATGGCCATAGATTTCAAAAATTTCCATTTTTGTAGAAGCCCTAATTTTTCACTTTTCCGATGAGAGTCCCGAACTAGGGTTTGATCAAGCTCGGCCTTCTACCCAACCAAAAAATTTGATCTTGGTCTCTAAATTTAGATTTTGATGAGTATCATTCAGCCGTGGTCTCCGATTACAAAAATACAACTTTCTTTGAAACCCTAATTGCTAGAGCCATGAATGAAGGTGCTCAAAATCCAATTATGTTTTGACATAAATATGCACTTGATTGTTTTTGGTTAACTCCGAAATTAGGAATCCACATGGTCTAAAAATTCTACCTTTGGTATCACGACCTGTCATCTTTCTAACCCCACAGGTCTGACCTCGATTGGATTCTCTGAGAGAGAGTTATGCCAAGTGTCGCAACATGACCTGTTTATGGGATAAAACAGGAGAGCGAACTTGTACGGTGTTCCATGTGTCACTGGTTCAACTTAGGCCTCTGAAAAACGTACCGGAGAAACTAAAGTCTGTTCCCTAGCTGTCACTTTTTACGAAATTTCATTTGGAGCTTCCTATCCCAAGTTGTGAGATTTTTTCCTAGGTCACCTGTTTATGACTGAGATCTAGAAGAGGCAGAAACCCTAGATTGTACAGATCATAAAACAAAAAGTACAACGAATTAGAAGTTGTGCTTTGGAAACAAGGTACATGGAGATCTTATCTTCGACCTGTAAGAGTTTCAGATCCTGAAACCTCACCGAATGGATTTATAGCGAAAGTGCTACGATGACTGGTTTTTTTTCTATATCAAGCCCTAGCTTCGCAAGTACAACAAGTGTCATAAATGCCATACCATGCCTTCTTTCAGGTTAGCTCTGATACCATGTTAGTTTTTCAGAATTTACTTCAATATGATATAGGATCTTAACTGATAGAACAACATGTAGAACATATCTATAGCATATCAATCATGGACATAATAATGCAAGCACACAAGAGACAGTAGACACAGAGTTTCACTGGGGAAAACCATAAAGGTGAAAAACCCCACAACTTCCTCAGAGATAGATAGAGCAATGATGCAACCCAATCATAAGAGATAGTATTCTCCTAGCAGCAGCTTCTCCTCCTCCACAAGTGCACCGCTCTCCAATGAGAGTATGAGTGAGAAAGTGAATGATTGAATAGAGTGCCTCCCACACTCTATTTATACATGACTTGACTTGCCTAATAACCTTTACTAGGTCGGCCTTAACTTAACCACATAACATAATGCTGACAGGGCCGACCCCTAATAGGGTGGTCTAATAACCCTTTGACCCACATGACTTATACAGGGCCGACCCCACCAAGGTGGTCTAATAACCCATCAAGTATAAGTTACGACAGTTACAATATAAATGACGACACTTCCGTATAGAGGAATAATAACATCTCTATAGGAATACAAACACTTCCGTATAGAGGAATAATAACATCTCTATAGGAATACAATATACAAATATGAAATACATTCTGAAGTTACAAATACATCAACAAGAACCCACATAGATGCTCATATTTGAGGTTGAAGATGATGAAACTTTGTTGAGTAATATGACCATTGTCTTAAGCTCATCAGAGTCATCCTCTAAAAATTGAATTTTCCTTTTCTATTTTACCAATATATTCATGATAATTGCATTTCAAGAGACCCATTGATATTCTAATTCATGTGTTTTAGTGGAGAATGAGACCTGCTGTCAACATTGCATGAGACCAATTCCCCACAACATTAGTTGAAACCCAAGATATTTGCACCCACAAACCCCTAACCCCAAGGGAAAGCCACAGACTGATAATGGATAGATCCATCATCAATATTCTGGGTACTTATTACAGAACATTGAGATGGATGAAATATTGTATATATATTTTCCCAAATAAAAATCCCAATGAAGAACTTACTCCAGGAAGTGCAAGCAGTACCAGGGCGAGGCCTATTCCCATTGGCCTTTTTAGGTAAAGCCTAGCAAACTCACCATGACAAATATTAGAAGTTTTTGAGACAACTAACTCATGCCCACAATCAATTCTACTAAAACCGAGGAGAAATATGACTGCTGATGCTAAATATAAGCAAAGTGTGCAAACCAGGCTTACCATCAAGTGTCAATTTGTTGAATAAGAACTAAGATGGGAGATGTATGCCACTTTCAATATCCTATACTCATCTTCGCGACTGAAATCCATGAATTCAAATTTCCGGAGGTTTTGATAATGGAGGATGTGGGAAGACGGGTTGATGCTTAATGAATTGTCCCTTCCCCCCTTGAACGAGTTAATGGATAGACTAGATGTGGATTGTTCATACTTTCATTTTGTGCTTGTTTAATGGGTTGCAAACTTAGAGATTCCTTCACCATTTTACAATAGAATTCCTTCCTCTAGCGTTGAGGCAAGATTGTCGAGGCGACATGAAAAAAATGAACTTCCTCAAAATGATGAACTTCTCTTCTTATATTAACAATGGTCAATGCGAGATGGTCATCTTCTTATAATTGAACATATAATTATGTAGAATAATTCCAATAGCATATTTATTTTACATAATTTAGCAAATAATTGAATAAACAATGCTATAAATAATTTAGTCAAACTTAAGATCACATATCAACATCAACCTTAAAATAGTAAAGAAATCCATAATTTTAAATTATGAAGTGTTGAGCATGCTTATAAACAAAATCTCCTAACAACTATCAACGGGTTTTCATTTTATTTATTAATACAATCCCATCTGCATTAAATCTATTTTGACAAGTTATGGTCATCATTAGCTTGAAAGGAGTAAATTTATGATTACATAGAATATAATATATGAAACTTAATGCAGTAAAGTAACCAGCTTAACTTAATAGCCAACAACCAGGTTATGGAATACATTAATGACATAAATATAAAACATTAAAGATTAACTTAACAACAACGAACGAGGTTATGGAATACATTAATGACAAAAATATAAAATATTAAAGTTTAACTTAACACCCAACATCAGGTTATGGAATAAATTAATGACAGAAATATAAAAATTAAGAATTAGTTAAACAGCAAGGTTATGGAATACATTAATAACATATAATACATTAATACCAGAAATACTAAATATTAAAAAATAGTTAACCACAACAAGGTTATTGAAATGGAATACATTAATGACATAAATATTAAATATTAAAATTAATTAATAACCAAATATTAATATAAAATATTAAGAATCACTTAATAGCCAGCATAAATTATAAACCAGTAGCAAGGTTATGGAATATATTAATGACTTAAATTAAAACACTAAATCACTTAGTGCAAGATGGTCATCTTCTTATAATTGAACATATAATTATGTAGAATGATTCCAATAGCATATTTATTTTACATAATTTAGTAAATAGTTGAATAAACAATGCTATAAATAATTTAGTCAAACCTAAATTCACATATCAACATTAACCGTAAAATAGTAAAGAAATCCATAATTTTAAATTATGAAGTGTTGAGCATGCTTATAAACAAAATCTCCTAACAACTAATCAACCGATTTTTATTTTATTTATTAATACAATCCCATCTGCATTAAATCTATTTTGACAAGTTATGCTCATCATTAGTATGAAAGGAGTAAAGTTACAAATCTATTTTGACAAGTTATGCTCATCATTAGTACTAAAGGAGTAAAGTTATAAATCTATTTTGACAAGTTATGTTCATCATTAGTGTGAAAGGAGTAAAGTTATGATTAACTAAAAAACCATATATGAAATTTAATGCAGTAAAGTGACTAGCTTAACTTAACAGCTAGCAGAGGTTATGGAATACATTAATGACATTAAAGCTTAACTTATCAGGTTATGGAACACATTAATGAGAAAAAAATATATTAAGAATTATGTAAACAACAGCAAGGTTATGGAATACATTAATAACATAAATATTAAATATTAAAAAATAGTTAACCGGAGCACTACCACATCAATGTTATGGAATACATTAATGACATAAATATAAAATATTAAAAATTAGCTAATAGCCAAATATTAATATAAACTATTAAGAATTAGTTATGAAATATAAATTGTAAACCAGTACCAAGGTTATGGAATACATTAATGACTTAAATTAAAACACTAAATCAGTTAATATCCCACCACTAGGTTAATGTATTTATGGAATACATTAATGATGACAGAAATATAAAATATTAAAAATTAGTTGAGAGGTGTCAGCTTCATGGAGTGCAATCTCTTTATAAGAATAGGAATAGGTAGGCAAGATCCAGTGTTGTTGTGAAAAATAGCTGCTGAGCATATTAGCAGGCTTAGTATATCAGTATATTGGTGAAGGGGAATCGTGACTGCTGGAGTGTAGATTCAATCGTTTCGTTTGCATTTTTGATAAGGATGAAACGTTTTTCCTTCCTACTGGCCGTGATTTTCACAGGCTCTTTTATGTTTCTCTGCGTAAGTTCAATAGGAGATTCCAGTCTCATATATAATGTTCAGCAGTATGGTGCAAAAGCTGATGGCATCACAGACAACAGCAAGGTGAGATAGAGATAAACTTGAATAATTAATAAATTTGTAGAGACATAGATTATCACAAATAAATTTGTCTGTTTTTGGTTATATGTAGGCTTTTATTGCTGCCTGGAATGCAGCCTGTTCTTCTAATCGATCATCTACTGTGTATATACCAAAAGGAAAATTCCTGGTTGGTCCAGTTTCCTTTGCAGGACCATGCAAGAATGCTAATATTATGGTGCAGGTAAGGTGCTAATATTCATTCCGTGGTAGTGGTAGTGATTTATTTATTTCCTTCTTTGCAGCAATAAGATTCATGCAACATGTCTGTCTTACTGCAGGTAACTGGGGATCTCATTGCACCAACCCACAATAGTTTATGGAACGGAGGAAATAATTTGTACTGGTTGCAATTCTATAATGTGAATGGTCTAACGGTGAATGGCGGGGGGAGTTTGGATGGCCAGGGAGCCTCCTGGTGGAACAACGTTTGTCAAAAAAATCAGCAAGTAAGAATAAACTAGTTATCAGTTGTACTATGTAATTATCTTTTAGTGATTTGGATAGCATATACTTACACTGACTCGAATAAATTGTCTGCTTTGCTGTGCAGTGCAAACCCGGGCCTACGGTATTGTCTCTAGCCATTTATTTTCACATATGAATTGGAGTGTTTCATAGTTGCAGGGAGTTGATAATTTGACATTGTGATGGGCAGTCTTTACAATTGATGGGCGCTACGAATAGCGTGGTGAGAGACATTACTTCCATCAACAGCAAGCAGTTCCATGTATCCATTGGTGCGTCTAACAACGTCCTGGCAGAGGGATTGACAATCCGTGCTCCAGCTGACAGCCCCAACACCGATGGAATTCACATATCTTCTTCCAATGTCCATCTTCGAAATATCAACATAGGAACAGGTGGGTCATATTTCCCCTCAACATTTTACAAATATTGTTGGAGTGACTAATTTATTAAAGATAAATCTTTAACTTTGCGTGCGTGTACTACTGCAGGAGATGATTGTATTGGTATTTTGGAAGGAACTTCCAACCTTGCCATTGAACAAGTTACTTGCGGACCAGGCCATGGAATCAGGTGAAATAGTTTGATAATTAATTTCAATTGGACTGGGAATATGAGCATTCAATGCACTGCGCTGACAACCGATTTGGGTTATTATTATGCAGTGTGGGGAGCCTTGGGAAATATCCTGATCGTAATGGAGTCACCAACGTCACTGTAAATGGAGTTTCTTTCAACGGCACTGACAATGGAGTTAGAATCAAAACATGGCAAGGAGGAAAGGGCTTCGCCAAGGGCTTAACATTTGAGAACCTACGGATGAACAACGTGGGGAATCCAATCCTCATTGACCAATACTATTGCCCACATTGTACTGCCCAGGTGCTCATCATTTTACACCTATCTGAACAGCTTCAACACCTATACTCTTTTTCGACATAGGACAGTTTCGAAGCTTGTTTTTAAGTTCTGTGACATATGGCCACTGAAGTTTGACTATTATAACTTACTTTGACTTTGTTGTTAATATTGGCTTGGCCCGTGCAGGAGTCTAATATGAATGTGCAGATCAGTAACGTGGTATACAAAAACATAGTTGGAACCTCAGCAACAAAGGAAGTTATTAATTTGGCTTGCAGTAAAAGCTTCCCCTGCCAAGATATCCAATTGCAAAATGTCAGTCTGAGTTATGGAAATAATGAAGCTCAATCTCTCTGTAAAAATGCCAAAGGACTTGGAATTAGTTCTGTCAAACCCCCTTTGGTTTGTTAATGCTGGATATTAGTTATTAGTTATGCCAAACCTTTTTCTTAAAGTTCCATTGGCTTTTAAAAGGTTTGATGCTTCCTCTACCAACTTCAATATGTTGGATTTTGCATTATTGTAATATGAATTTGACTTATGAAAAAGTGAAACTCTACCAACTTTAATAGGTTGGATTTTGCAGTATTATAATATGAATTTGAGTTATGAAAAAAATGAAATTCAATCTTAAGCAGCTTTTGAGTTTGTTAAAGGTGAATGTTTTTCCTAAATGCTAACTTATTATCAAATGTTAAATAGAATAGAAATATAATAAGAACTCTGCTAAAAAAACATTATATTGCAAGTAGAGTCCATTTTAAAAGTTAAAAGTCTAATATAGAGATTAAGAAATGTTTAAGAATCCTAAAGTTTGATAACTATATTTAGTAAAACCATGTTTGTATATGTATAAATGCTTTTTTATTGATGTTTAATAAGCTATAAACCCTTCACATTCACTTGGAATAAATAAGATATTTTTAACATTGTCATTTTAATGTTTTTAAAGTATATCACAATCAAAATAAACAACACATATTTTTGTATTAGAATATAGAATTTTAAGAATAAATAATGGTTTTGTATAATTGGTTATTTGGAATAGTACATTTTTAATAAAAAAATATCAATTTTTTCTTTTTATAGATGCCATATCTAACCTTGTCACTTTAAGATTGGTCATATTAATAATATAATGTCTATTATTGAGATATATAATTTTAAACATAACAAACAATTTTATAAAAATTGTCATTTGAACTTATACCATTTTAATAAGAAATATTAAAATAAATATTTGTAAGAAACAAATCAATGGACACAGACATAATCTCAAAGAAATGCAAATGCACAACAAATTCAATGACTTTTCCACTGTGTTTTTTTGTGCCTTTGGAATCTGTATCCAAGTGGCCTTTGTTTTGTGACATGAATTTCCAATGGAAAGATGATCCCATTTCCCTTCCTTGCACTCTAAGGGTAGTAACAAAAGACCATATCGCAGCAGCAATCACAGGTCTCGTAATAGCAAAAGAAACAAAATGAGGTGAATACACTGCAATATTTAATCCATTTTCCACATCACACATCAAATCTACATAACCAGAATCATCATACGAAAATGAATTAATTAAAGGGAAATCTGATCTTGGTGCCTATGAATATGTTCGTAGTAGGAAATTTCTCCTCCTTGTGCCTCTGAATATGTCCGTAGTAGGAAATTTCTCCTTCTGGAGCATACAAACAATCTTTCTCCTCCTTTTGAATATGTTCGAAGGGGTTGGAGCTTACATCTTCACCCTAAATTATAATCAATGAAGACTAGACCGCAATGCAATAAGCAAAACAATAATTCATAATCACTAAACATAATGATTGGAAAAAAATAGCATTCTGTAGCGTAAATCTCAATGACTGAAATAAATGTAGAGTAGTCTACATGTAGTCAAATAATTCGAAAGAAATATGATAACACATACAATTTAATGTAGTTGAATGATCTAAAGGAACGTCAAGGTGACTGGGTTAGGCATACTAACCTGAATTTGTACAAGTAGAAATATGAAATGCTTCGAGAATGGATGAAGTTAGGGTCGAGACTGATAATATTTATAGCAACAGCAATGGGCAGGGTAGGGAAATTTCCTGGGTCTGTGTAGATTCGTGTGGATGGATAGAACTGCAACTTTTCTATTTCAGTTATCCAATTATGGAAGGTATTTACAAATGTAATTGGAAGGGAATCAACAAAAAGATGGAAGACCAAAGGAAATCAACGAAAAGATGGAAACCGTGTCCACCTTTTCTCTTTAGCTTCTAAAAAGTTTCCGTGCATGAGTGTTAGGAAACTATTTTTTTGTCAAATTATTTAATCTTCATTTCCATGCTATGGGTCCAATCAAGTTTGGAAAAAATCCTCTACAAATTAAAATAAATAAATAAAAACCGAAACTTTAGTTGCATTTTAGACATTTTGAAAAATTAAATGTACTGGCATGAAAATAATGAAAAAAAATGAAAACAATAGTATATGTCTACATCAAGGACTAATAAGGAAGAAGAAAAGATGATTAAACAAATTAGTTAGATAAAAAGATGTTTTTATTAAAGTGATATGACAGCGATAACCTACAATTACGGATTCAAAAGGTGAAAATAAATGAAATGAAATGAAATAAATGCCCAGGAGAATAGAATGATACAAAAAGGGGGATGAAGGTGAAAGAAGAGGATCCTAGCAATGGTATTGATTATTACACCAACTAATTTGTAGTAATTATAAATGTCTATTGTAGTCATGCATTTTACTAATCATCTTGATCCATTTCACAAGTTACCATTAATTTTTAACATTTGGCAAGAACCGTGAGATAGTTCAAATATTGGGCTGAACTTTTCGTTGATGAATACAAATGCACATTTTATATACTAGTTTCGTTTCACAAGTTACCATTAATTTTTAACATTTGGCAAGAACCTCAAATATTGGGTGGAACTTTATGTTGATGAATACAAATGCACATTTTATATACTAGTTTCTAGATACGTTGAAGACATTGCAAAAAAGTAGACTTTCATTTTTGTGTTTGAAAAGTAGTTAAGTTATGAAATTATGAAAAAATAGTCTTATATTATTAAGGGTACGACAACTTACAAATAAATGTTACCCATCCTCAATTCAGCGTGAACATGAGATATGGAAATAATGAAGTTCAATATTCATGAAAAAATGCAAAATAGTTCAAAGTAATTCTATCAAGTTCCATTTACTTTGTTAAAGAGTGAATGCTTTCTCTAAATGGAAACTCTAATGTGTTGGATTTTGCATTATCTATCTTGTAGTCTCAAATTAGTTTAAGATTCTTATGGTTTATGCTACTCTTCCTTTAAAAATATCCTCAATGGTTTAGGCTACTCTTCCTTTAAAAATCTCCTCATTGATTTAGGCTACTCCTTCCGTTGATTGGTTTAAGCTACTTTCATCACTAGTCACTAACAATATTTTGGAAATCAAACTTTCCAACATGGTTGTTATAGGTCAAATCTGCACTTCTCCGTCCGTGATCACATTGCTTTGTCGATCGCACAAAAGGACACCATGGATTGAAGAGCTAGGTTGACCTAGATGACTTACTGCTGGAACTACATTCTTCAGTTGAAAATCTTACTTTGTCTACTGATTTCATGACATGTGTGCTACTCTTTGCATAGTAAACCAACGTTCTTCACCAATATGTGCGCTGCTTTGCTCAAGGACAACCATCGCACACCTTAAAAAATGTTGCAAACGCTTGTTGTAAAGCACAAAAGTTGCATACTCTGCACTACTCTCGTTGTATGAAACCTATGAACATCTTAAGATGAAAGCAAAAATATATTAAGATTACGAATTGGGATTAGTTGAAGTTGGTTCTGCAACTTCCCCAACCTCCCAATTCAACCACCTCTCGATTACAACTGCCTACCTTGTCCCATAAATACAAGGAGGATCCATGAGAGAGGGACCTAGAAGGAATGCTTTAACTGCTGTTACGCTGGAGGAATTCCCAAGTCATTGTGAAGAGCAGGAGCCCAGGACTCGGTTGCAGAACCATCTTGACCGATCAGGTATATTTGTACTCATTCATGTTTCTTTGACAATAAAAAGGTGGAAATACCCTTCCTGTCCCAAATCAAATGTCTATTGGATTGTATGTTCATTTGGTTTAATATCTGATTGTAGTTGATGTTTAATTGTTTTCAATTTCATCATATTTATTGCAGTCAAGATACGCCGAGGAAGGTTTCCTTTGTGTTGCAGGTCCATCATAGCGGAAGACCAAGCGAAAGCTAGGACCAGCCGTTGATAAAAGGTACATCTTTCGATATCTTGATCTCTTTCCATTTGTAGTAACTAAATGCAATGCAATGACTGTATTTACCCGTCACGCCACCCAAGTTGGTAGTGTCTTCTCCTCACTATAAGGTATTTTTCCTGCACAACAGATTGGCGACTCCACTGGGGAGTAACTGGTTGTTTTTCTGCTCTAGGAGACCTTGCTAGGTTTTTCTTCAGTCTATTTGTTATGTGAGAGGTCTTCTAGGTCATTGTTTCCTGTTCTTATTGTCTATACTCATCTCAGTCCACTACTGCAAATCTTTTTTGTTTGCTTCTGAGCCTTGTGTGCTGGTTTACCCTACTTATAGTAGCGCATTTTACTTGGTGAACACTGCTTTGTACACTACACAACAACGCATCTTTCCTAGTGTGCGTTGGTTTCTGTACTACACAGTAGTGCATTTTCCTGTAACTTTCAGTTCTCCATTAGGGTTTGATTTCCAGTGGTTTGGTTTCACTTCTAGCCTTTTGCTTTGCTTCCCTGACTGGCCCCTGAGACTTGTATGTCTCTTTTGAGTCTTGTTTGCCTTTCTGAAGTCCTTTAGTTTTCCTTGGCTTGCTTGAGTACTTGTTTAAGGTGTCTTTACTGTTTTTAACCCTTTTGAAATTTCTCCTCCTGGTGCCTCTGAATATGTTCGTAGTAGGAAATTTCTCCTTCAGGTGCATACAAACAATCTTTCTCCTCCTCGTGCCTCTGAATACGTTCATAATAGGAATTTTCCTAAGGGGTTGGAGCATACATCTTCACCCTAAATTATAATCAATGAAGACTAGACCCCAATGCAATAAGCAAAACAATTATTTAGAATCACTAAATATAATGATTGGATAAAAATAGCATTCTACACCGTAAATCTCAATGGCTGAAATAATGTAGAGTAGTCTACATGTAGTCAAATAATTCGAAAGAAATATGATAACACATACAATTTAATGTAGTTGACTGATCTCAAGGAATGTCAAGGTGACTGGGTTAGGCATACTAACCTGAATTTGTACAAGTAGAAATATGAAATGCTTTGAGAATGGATGAAGTTAGGGTCGAGACTTATAATTATTATAGCAACAACAATGGGCACGGTAGGGAAGCTTCGTGGTTCTCTGTAGATTCCTGTGGATGGACAAACCTACAAATTTTCTGTTTCAGTTATCCAATTACGGAAAGGTATATACAAATGTAATTGGAAGGGAATTAACAAAAAGATGGGAGACAGAAGAAAATCAACAAAAAGATGGAAACCTTGTCCATCTTTTCTCTTTAGCTTCTAGAAAGTTTATGTGCATGAGTGTTAGGAACTATTTTTTATTTTTCTATCAATTTATTTAATCTTCATTTCCATGGTATGGGACCAATCAAGTTTGAAAAAAAATCCTCTACAAATTAAAATAAATAAATAAAAACCAAAACTTTAGTTGCATTTTAGACATTTTGAAAAATTAAATGTACTAGCATGAAAATAATGAAAAAAAACAAAAACAATAGTCTATGCCTGCAACAAAGACTAATAAGGAAGAAGAAAAACTAATTAAACAAATTAGTTAGATAAAAGGATGTTTTTATTAAAGTGATATGACCACGATAACCTACAATAACTGGTTCAAAAGGTGAAAATAAATGAAATAAATGCCAAGGAGAATAGAATGATACAAAAAGGGGATGAAGGTGAAAGAAGAGAATCCTAGCAATGGTATTGATTATTACACCAACTAATTTGTGGTAATTATAAATGTGTAGTGTAGTCATGCATTTTACTAATCATCTTGATCCATTTCACAAGTTACCATTAATTTTTAACATTTGAAAAGAACCATGAGATAGTGGGTGGAACTTTACGTTGATGAATACAAATGCACATTTTATATACTAGTTTCGAGATACGATGAAGACATTGCCAAAAAATAGACTTTCATTTTTTGTGTTTGAAAAGTAGTTAAAATATGAAATTATGAAAAAATAGTCTTATATTATTAAGGGTAGGACAACTTAAAAATAAATGTTGCTCATTCTCAATTCAGTGTGAACATGAGATGTGTAAATAATGAAGTTCAACATTCATGAAAAAACGCAAAAGAGTTCAAAGTAATTCCATCAAGTTCCATTTACTTTGTTAATGGGTGAATGCTTCCTCTAAATGCCATGCCAATTCTAATGTCTTGGATTTTGCATTATATATCTTGTAGTCTCAAATTAGTTTAAGATTCTTATGGTTTATGCTACTCTTCCTTTAAAAATCTCCTAATTGGTTTAGGATACTCTTCCTTTAAAAATATCCTGATTGGTTTAGGATACTCCTTCCGTTGATTGTTTTAAGCTACTTTCATCACTGGTCACTAACAATATTTTGGAAATCAAACTTTCCAACATGGTGGTACACCTTGTTTCCTTTAATTGCTCAATTATAAATAAAATAAAAAGTACTTGTAGGATCAAGGAAATCCAACACAACGTATGGAATTTAAATGACATGATCTAATCGATCAGTAATAATGGGGTGAGTGCACAAAGTTGATGGACCTTTTAGATGCAATGGTAGATTCAAGAAACTCATTCAAGTTCTATAAAAGAGAATTGATCCCAAGCAATCTCGAGCCTGCCAAAATTAATCCCAAGCCTACCATGGTGAAGGCCAAATAGGATAGTTAAACAAAACGCGTATGCGTTATGGAGTTCTAAAATGCTTACGCATTTTGTAAAACATGTTTTATGCCCCAAAATGGGTTGTGCCCATCCTTTTCTCCACAATAGCGACATACAACGATTTTGGGAAACCAAAGAGCGTAATGGTGAACGCAATTTGTGTGAGAAGGGCCTCCATCTTCCACCTTGGGCATCGTTCTCCTCCATCTAAGCTATATACATCAAAATCCATCCTTCTAAATAATCTATTTTCACTAATTTGTATGTTGTAAAATAAATTTAATCCATAATTTTATTAATTTGTATGCCCTAAAAAAATTTGAACCATAATTCTAGTTATATGTATGCCCAAAAGAAATTAAAACCCCAATTTAATCATAAAAAATAAATCAATTTCACTAGATGCATATATATCCATGAGCATCCTTATTAATCCAAACCACTATTCACAAATATGCAAAGTTTCTTGTGTATATAGAAAGGTTGCATACAACATTTAAGTATTATAGAGTATGGAGATTTTTTGGATTTGCACAATTTCAATCCAAGTGTCATGAGGGATGTTGTAGGCCCAAACTTCACAGCAACAAAGAATCACCACGATAGCTAATGCGTTGGAAAGAAACTGGTTATTTTCTTGACACTATGATTTCGGTTTGAATGGAATTTGAAATCAATAATTCAAAGTTAGGGTGAAACTTGACATAGTTGAATAAAAGTATTTTTTTACAATTTAGAGGTATGATGGACTACAATTTTTGTTGTTGTTGTTGTAAATAGTGAAACTTTTGCTAACACAATGACAATCTAATAGTTAACTACTTTAAGGAAAAAATTAATTGGCATAAAAAATTACCAACTAAACCATGTAAACTAATGCGTTTTTGGAAGTAGAATATATGGCAATTAAAATTATATTTTTTAATTATAGTTTGACAAGTACATGCTTATATGCTACTTCTTATATGTACATGACTATACAAATTTTTTTAGGTTAGTCTCATTACCCATCACAATAAGTTTGTGTCGAGACATATTACTGATAACTATATAAGAGTTTGCAAATGGAACATTACAACATGGTAGTAGATCTTAAAGAGCTACTTTGTACACATAATAATTTACTTATAATGGAAAGAAATGTTAAATTATTTATTGTGCCTAAGATGCAAGGAAAGAGTGATCATACCCCTAAAGGAATAAACCTTCATGATGGAGGGAAAGTTTGCACCAAGGGAGAATAAATCACTTTTGACCATTTCATTAAAGTTGTTTATAATCTAGAGCTTGGACTTCAAAAGTGTGTACCTTTTTTACATATGTGTGAGTATCAGTGTTTCAAAAATACAAATTTGAATGAAAAAGTGCGAATACTAGTGTTACAAAAGTATGAATAATTATTTATGATAGTGTCGATTTGAATTTAGAAACTGTGAAATTTTATTGTAAAGTTGTGAGTTTTGATTCCACAAATATCAATATCCAATTTATTGAAATGCGTATTTATATTTTGATGTTGTGAGTTTCATATCTAGATGTGGATATATGTAATTCCAATAGTATTGCAAAATATTTTATTTATGTTTGTAAATGCATAGATCACTATAAAACACATTTCTAAGTATATCAATACTAATGAAAATGAAAAAAGAATCATATATCTCGATTGCAATAATGAATTGTACATTTTAATAAATATTTAAAGTGGTATACAAGAAGGATGGATGCCATCGCTACCAATCTGATCACATGATATCTATACATGTACAAGATGAGGACTATGATTTTATTCACCCTACCAACCATGTCACCTTATCTGGAAACATTACAACTAGATTACTATGGAAATGATAACAATCCTCACATTTTGGTGTAGGAGAGAAGATATAAATTAAAATTTAAGAGTTTAACTGAAGTGATAGATAAAAAATCTCAACTACTAATTTATAAGTTCTCCCATGATACAACACATTTCCTACAACAAAATAGGCCATTAGCACAAGAAATTGCACTGAAATTTAGTGAATTTGTTTCCATGAGTTGAACTCAATGGCAGGTGTTAAATCCGACTCCACGCTACATGTTTGAATTGATTTCCTTTTTGTGCTAGGAATAGCACTAGGAATATCACTGTCTTTTTCTCCCTATTTAGTGTTGGGAATAGTGTCGGGAGTAGTGTCGACAATGGAAATTGTGCCAAGTTTTATGACTATATCAATGCCCAGAATGACATCGAGAATTGCGATGCGATTAGAGCCCAAATTGAGTCTAGTTTTAGTTTCCAATTTGCCTTCTAGTATTGCTTCTTATTTGGCATCTAATTTGTATTCTAGTGTTGCTTCCATTTTAACTTCCTGGTTATCGTCGAGTGTTGCTTCTCTTTTAACGTTGAGTGTTACTTCCTTTCATTGTTGGGTTTTTCTTCCTTCTAAATGCCAAATTTTTCTTCCATCATTGCTTCTAATATTGCTTCCATTATTGATTCCTTTTTTGCTTCCATTATTGCTTCCATTATTGCTTCCAAAATTGCTTCCAAACTCGCTTCCAAAATTGCTTCCTAAGTGACATGGGTTTTGCTCCTTAATTGACATCGGATTTTGCTTCTAGAATTGATTCCTTTTTAGCTCCAAGGTTTGCTTCCTTTTAGTGCCAAGGTTTGTTTCCTATTTAACGCCTAGTTCTTCCTCTTTTTTATCTCTAGGATTTGCTTCATTTTAGTGCCAAAGTTTTCTTCCTATTTAGCACCTGGTTTTGCTTCTTTTTTTGCTCCAAGATTTGCTTCCTTTTAGTGTTGGGGTTTGCTTCCTAATTAGCGTCTAGTTTTACTTCTTGTTAAGAAACCAATTTAGCTTCTTATTTAGACACATAAATAACACCAAGTATGGATTCCATTTTCATGTCGAGTTCTGCTTCCATTTTAGAGCCACATTTTTCTTCCCTTGAACACCTCATGTTGCTTCCTTTATAGCTTCCACTTTATTAATTTAAATTTTTTAATTTCAATAAAAATAGTTAAATATATCATGGCTCTTTAATAACATATGTGATTATAGAGAAACAAATCTTGCATTGCAAATATTTTATAGCATAACATTTAGGAATTTTTAGGGAAATAGACAACATCCATACAAACTAACAAAACCATTATACTTATTAAATCTCCATAAAAAAAACATCTACAACTTTTAGTATATATAAATTAACAAGATAACTCTTATAACATCATCATCATCTATAATTAAAACAAGTGATTCAAATCTACAAATATTAGATAAATATCATGTCAAATAACATATATCTAAAAAAACTAGATATCTCATTTCAAATTTATATCATAACATTTATGAAGATTTAAAACAAACAGATATCACATTCCAAATTTATATCATAACATTTATGAAGAAATTTAATTGAAATTGACAACATCCATCCAAAGTAGAAAAGCCATCATGTATAGTAAGTATCCATCCAAAAAGCATTGACCACTTCCAATATATATAAATTAACAAGATAATACTGATAAGATCATCATCATATATAACTAAAACAAGTGAATGTCAAATATGCCAGTAGATCAATAACATGTCAAAATGATACAAGTCAGTATGATACATGTCAAAATGATACATGTCAAAATGATACATGTCAATATGACATAAGTCAAAGTGATACATATAAAAGACAAAAATGGTATAGGTATCATAATGATATTTGAACATTAATCCATGTTAGAGTCAATATGATCAATGCCAATGGATACCACTAGCAACTGCCTCATCATCATCATCATCGTTGTCATCATCATCATCATTTTCATCATCATGATCATCATAATTCTCATCCTCCTGGGTATGAGCTCCATCTCCATCCGCTTCATCATCAACTCCCATATCTGAACCAAACTCAACATAATTTGGATCATGATCAATATCAATCGGATCTTCTGGCAGACTCGTGTTCTAAAAAAAAAATTTCAAAATGAAAAGTTAGTATTTATTTCATGCAATAATTCATATTTATGTTATATTGATAATATTACAACATACGAAACCGAACCATAATCATATTACATCATATGAAAGTGGACATACCATAATAAAATATGAGATAAGTTACAGCTAAGATGTCATTCCAATTATGTAAAACATGCAACAATTTTAATAAATGTTAGTAAAGATCATAAAAAAAATTGTTATACAAGTTAACTATCATCTGGAAAGTGTATACATAACCTTAAGTCTCAACCCTCTCGTGTCAATATATAAAACTATTTTTATTGTCAAATATACAAATCTACAATAAAATAGAATTGTAAATGCCATAATTCAATTGACTAGATGCCATAATTGACTTGTGTCTTCCAACTATAAACACACAATTGCTAGACTCCCTTACCAAGTGATACTAGTACATTAAAATCTGATATACTTGGGACCATTTTGAGGCATTGGGTCTATATAAGTTTTAACAATTCTAATTTTCCACAAATAATGTTTTAGGTTTTAACAGTTCTTATGTTCTTTGGATGTTATTTATATTTTATCTCAGTTAACCCTAGAACATGGCCAGATTGAGTTCAATTCCATTGATGGAGGTGGTTATAATGGTTATGAATATGATCCCTTCCACACTTTTCTCTTAATGGTGGAGGATCTTGGTGGCTTCTTCGAGAAACACCCTAACGCACGTTACTATTTTGGGAATTTTTTTGGTCCTCCAATTTGAAGGTTGACTCATTCATTTATGGGAGTGATCATATTATCATGGTACCAAGGACTCCTTGCCTTCATGGTTCAATTTCCTAGAAACAACCGTCTTATACCATATCCAGAAGTAGGGTTTTGCTCAGTGAGTGCCAATGTCAATTTTGCACAAGGGGGTAGATTTTTAACTGAAATATCCCAGGTGACTATGAGTACTAATACCAAATCCACAATAGAAAAACATAATTGTGGGATATGAGGGAACCCAACTATGCTGCCCAGTTTATAGTTTGTGCCCCTGGAGAAAATTCACAAGTTGTCCCTGAATGGTCCTAGGGGGCTTCTTGCAACTAGCCATAAAACAAAAACCATAACTTAGATATTGAAACCATTGATTCTGGCGGATTCAAGATGTTGGATTTCACCCAAGGGAACCCCTATACCATGTTTCAATTACCAGGAAATAGTAGTATTATACCATCCCCAAAAATAGTTTTTTCTTAGTAAGGGCCAATGCCAATTTTGCACAAGCGGGTGAATTTTGAATTGAATTCTCTCGGGCAACCATGGATAGCGTGAACTCATCCAAAATGACCAAAAAACTCCGTGGGAGTTGAAAGAACCCAATTATGTTTCCCGGTTTGGATTTCATACCCTCGGAGCAAATTCACAAGTTGTCCCTGAATGACCTTAGGGGGCTATTTCCATCTAGCCATAGAAAAAAAACCGTAACTTGGATAATGAAACCATCGATTCCGACGTATTTAGGAAGTTGGGTTTCATCCAGAGGAATCCTATTCCATGTTTCAATTGCTCGGAACCATGACCATGCCCACAATGGCCAAAAACATATCTGGGAGCTAAAGGGACCTAGTTATGCTACCCGATTCAGATTTCGTGCCCCTCGAGCAAATTCACAAGGTTTTCCTGAATGGCCCCAAGGGGCTACTTGAATATGGCCATAGAAAAAAAAATGTAACTCGAATCGTGAAATCCTCAATTTTGATGGATTTAGGATGCCGGGTTTCACCAAAGGGAACCCCTCTACCATGTTTCAATTTCCTGGAAATGATCATACTATACCATCTCCGAAATGACGGTTTTTCTTAGTAAGGGCCAATGTCAATTTTGCATAAGGGGGTCAATTTTGAATTGAAATATCCAAAATGGCCAAAAACATCCATGGAAACTGATAGAACCCATTTATATTTTCCTAGTTTAGATTTCATGTCCCTAGAGAAAATTCACAAGATGTCCCCCCTCACCTACTGGTGTATATAAGGGAGGAGAGCGATCTTGTGTTTATTATCATCATTTTACTCTTCTTTGTACTTGTCTCAGAGATGATAGGGTTCATGAGAAAAAAAATATTAATAATTATGTAAACAACAACAAGGTTATGGAATACATTAAAACATAAATATTAAATATTAAAAATTAGTTAACCGGAGCACTACCACATCAATGTTATGGAATACATTAATGACATAAATATAACATATTAAAAATTAGTTAATAGCGAAATATTAATATAAAATATTAAGAATTAGTTAATAGCGAAAAATTATTTGTCTTAATAATTTACCAACTTAATCCATCATTCAAATTTTTTCGGGGAACATTTTGAGTTTAGTCTCATTACTCATCACGATATTTTGATTTTTGTTTCATATCAATAACTTTACAAGAATTTCAAATCAAGCATTCCATTCCAACATGGTACCAAACTTTGAATTGTTATTACTATATAAACATGATAAAAAATTTGTAGGAAAAAGAAAAGTTAAAGTCTTTATTATTCCAAGATGTGTGCATAGATGTGGGTAGAGGGAGAAAAATCCCCTTTTTATGATGCAAAAAATTTGAAAAAACTTTTGAACCTAGGGATACTTGATCCCTCTTGACCATTTCATTATATATATATATATACATATATATATATATATATATATATATATATATACATATATATATATATATATATATATACATATATATATATATATATATATATATATATATATAAGTGGGTTCATAATTACACCTATAAGGAGAAAATGACAGGTAGTATGTTTTCTAACTCGTAAAGCTGATTGGTTAGTACTTTTTATTTATTTATAACAAGAATTATTTAAGTTTGTATTAAAATATGTTGTAACTGAGATGAACAATGTGTAAATAGAAAATGAAAGCATACATAGTTCCAAAAAAGATATGCACCATGATAACATGGAATTGCAACCTATAATATTTTGTTGTACTCCTTACAAAACTTGATATATGACTACTAGTTGTGTAAATTAAAAAAAAACACTTAGGACCAAAACATATTTGGAATATATTGACAATTACATGATTATAAGCATGCATACTTTTTCATTTCATCATCCTGGGCATGATTGGAAGGGTGTGATTATTGCATGTCTACCTCCATGCCCTCTTGCAATTGATAAATTGTTTCTCCTTCTTTGAGTTCAATAAGAAGAGAACTGTTAGTTTTTCAGAATTTACTTCAATCTGATCTAGGATCGTGAGAGAACAACATGTACAACATATCTACAACATATCAATCATGGACACAATAATGCAAGCACACAAGAGATAATATACACATAGAGTTTCACTGGGGAAAACCATAAAGGTGAAAAAACCCACAACTTCCTCAGAGATAGATAGAGCAATGACACAACCCAAGCATAAGAGATAGTCTTCTCCTAGCAGCAGCTTCTCCTCCTCCACAAGTGTGCCACTCTCCAATGAGAGTATGAGTGAGAAAGTGAATGATGAAATAGAGTGCCTCCCACACTCTATTTAGACATGACTTGAGTTGCCTAATAACCTTTACTAGGTCGGCCTTAACTTAACCACATAACATAATGATGACAGGGCCAACCCCCAATAGGGTTGTCTAATAACCCTTTGACCCACATGAATTATACAGGGCCGACCCCACCAAGGTGGTCTAATAACCCATCAAGTATAAGTTACGACACTTACAATATAAATGACGACACTTCCGTATAGAGGAATAATAACATCTCTATAGGAATACAAACAGTTCCGTATAGAGGAATAATAACATATGTATAGGAATACAAACACTTCCGTATAGAGGAATAATAACATCTCTATAGGAATACAATATACATATATGAAATACATTCCGAAGTTACAAATACATCAAAACTCCCTCTTAACTAGGAAGGTATTTCTTGACACAGGTCTTCTAGCACAAGTCTTCTTCCTTGGATCATCGTCACTGGATCATCGACATTGAATCATCGTCATCGTCACTGCTGCTGCTATCTCAATCAATCTCCGATCTACTCATAATAGGAAGTTCTATAGATCCAGTCCTTTTTCATACTGGATGTAGGCCCACCACCTGTAGGTCTTCATCATCATTGGCCATACTATGGAATCCTCAGGACTGATTATGTGCGTCAACAAAACCTCGAAAGAGCATCCCAGGCATTTTACGAGCACACAGCTCAACCTATCGGATCTCCCAGGATCTTTTACATGTGACTGTCACAAGACCTTAAAAGAGTGTCTTGCCAAGCAAGATATCTAAAGAGCATCTGAGGCCTTTTTCGTCCTGTCCAGATCTCTAGGACTTATTACATGTGACCCCTACCACAAAACCTTAAAAGAGTGTCTTGCCAAGCAAGATCTCTAAAGAGCATTTGAGGCCTTTTTCATCCTGTCGAGATCTCCAGGACTTATTACATGTGGTCCCCACAAAACCTTAAAAGAGTGTCTTGCCAAGCAAAATCTCTAAAGAGCATCTGAGGCCTTTTTCATCCTGTCCAGATCTCCAGGACTTACTACATGTGGTCTAGCAAAACCTTAAAAGAGTGTCTTGCCAAGCAAGATCTATAAAGAGCATCTGAGGCCTTTTTCATCTTGTCGAGATCTCCGGGACTTATTACATGCTACCCTTGCACAACCTGTCCACAACCACAGAGTATCAACCCGATACTCACCATACATCGTCTTGATGTACATGATCATCCTGATCCTCATCATTGCATCATCCTGATGCATGTTATCTGGAGCAACATCCTGAAGCTCGTCATCTATGATCATCCTGATCATACAATGCATCCACCTGATGCACAACAAGTATCTACCTGATACATATCATCATACATGATCCACCTGATCATACAATGTATCCACCTGATACACACACAGATACATGATCCACCTGATATATATCAACATACATGATCTACCTGATCATACAATCGTATCCACCTGATACATACACAGATACATGGTCCAAGCATCCAACATGATGCATATACATATACATGATCCAACTGATCATAATAAGCATCCAACATGATGCATATACATATACATGATCCAACTGATCATAACAAGCATCCAACATGATGCATATACATAGCAGTAACTGGAGCATCGTCCTGATGCTCGTCGTAAAGCGCTTACATCCACAGCCATGGGAAGGATCCTCCTCTCACCATGCTTGGAATGGCTCCTGCAAATGTGTCCATAAATTCTTCCTCGAAGTGTCGTCAATCTGAAGAACACCAAGCCTCTCTCTGAAGTACTCGAACTTCACTCTGGCTAGTGGTTTTTTCAACACATCCGCAACTTGCTCATCCGTCGCAACATACAGGAGCTTCACTGCTCCTCTCTGCACCATATCCCTGATATAGTGATATTTCATCTCGATGTGCTTCGACCTGTCATGGAACACGGGGTTCTCAGACAGCTTCACACAACTCTGGTTGTCACAAAAGATACCAGTAGCCTCCAACGGGAGATCAAATAGCTCAGACAGTAGCTTTCGGAGCCATACTACCTCACAACTAGCCGAACGAGCTGCAACATACTCTGCTTCGGCTGTACTCAGTGCTACACAGGATTGCTTCCTGCTAAACCAAGAGATCACACCTGATCCCATACTGAAGCAACACCCAGAATGTGCTCTTCCTATCTGCAACAGTGCCTGCCCAATCTGAATCAACATAACCCTGCAGGTTAAATTTTTGATTCGCATCATACTTGAGCCCATAATCAATTGTACCCTTTAGGTACCTCAGAATATGCTTTACAGCAACCAGGTGAACACCTATGGGATCCGTCAGGAATTGGCTCAATGTGTTCACCGCAAAGCAAATATCTGGTCTCGTGTTCGTCAGGTACATCAAGGACCCAATCATCTGACGATACACAGTAACATCAACTGGATCAGATGAAGAATCACACAGAAGCTTCAGGTTCGATGCCATAGGTGTGGCCATGGCCTTGCAGTCCATCATCCCGAACCTCTTCATGATCTCTACTGCATACTTCCCTTGTCCAAGGAAGATTCCATCTGCACTCTGCCACATCTCCATGCCTAGAAAATAGTGCATCATCCCCAAGTTCTTCATCTCGAACTTGGCAGCAAGCTTCCTCTTCCTATCGACAATCAATCTATCCTCACCTGTTACAAACAGGTCATCCACATAAAATAGTAGTATCACTGGATTGCCTTCCTCAACCTTGTATTAAAGGTTGGAATCCGCTTTACTCTCGGTAAAGCCCATACTAGATAGGAAGCCATCTATCCTGCCATACTAGGCCTTGGGTGACTGTTTCAAACCACACAGGGCTTTCTTCAGTTTGCACACATGTGACTCTCGGTCATGTGTCTCAAACCCGAGTGGCTGCTCCACATACACTTCCTCTTCAACTGCACCATTCAAGAAAGCTGTTTTGACATCCATTTGGTGTACCTTCCATTTCATCACGGTAGCCAGAGCAACTACTGATCTAATAGAAGTGTATTTGGCTACAGGTGCAAAAGTCTCTTCATAGTCAATTCCTCTTTCTGGGAGTATCCACGAGTTACAACCTTGCTTTGTATTTCTCGATGCTACCATCTGCAGCATGCTTGATCTTATAGATCCACTTGGAAGTCACAACAAACTTCCCATCAGGTCTTGGGACCACATCCGAAACATGATCGATTGGTACTTCTCAACCATGGCATCCTTTTACTGTATCCCGTATCCTTGGAACTTCGGATTCTTCAATATCTTCAATAGATAGTTTGAGCTTCATTGCTGGAACAAATCTTGTAGTTCTTCTTTTGTAGGTGATGGTATACGATCTTTCCTACAAAACAAGTTAAATTTCATGATTAGAAAACATCTCATAGTTTTCAGAACAAATTCTTACACATAAAGAAATATGCCATACATTCATGCAATTATTTTAGCCAATGCTTCAATACAACATTTATCCATATCCCGTAAATTTCTAGATGCCTTCCAATCTCTACTAGAACATTGTTAAGAGTGTGCACAACTCCCAACATGTCAGCAAAGAGGTTTCATTCTAGATAAGTAGCAATGGAATGTTGTACAGTGCCATAGGCCACTTACCCATCACATGCATATTAGTAGTATATTGTTCATTAATGTAATTATTCTAATATGCATAATATACATCCTAAGTTCAGGAACATAAGCATATACATCATTGAGCAATATTATTTAAACAAACAAGTATGCAAGAAATGACAATTCAAATACTTATCTTTGTTTGGTTGTAGGGTGGACTCCCTCTCAATATTTGCTTCCTTGCAGGAACTACTGGAGTGTGCTCCCTCTTGATCTTTGCTTCCTGTATTACCTGTCCTTGAACTTATATCCATCCTCGATCACTTATGCATACTTACTAGTATCATCATTGCGTTATCCTTGAGGTCTCATACACAATCATACATTCATTAGTATAATATCAATACTATAAAACATTATGATTCTAAGTAATCTTAAACATGTATGGTCAAGATTTCACAGGCACTAGTATTCAAGGTTTCAGGGAGTACTTCCTTTACTCATGCAAATTCTTATTTGACCATAGGACTCTTCTGGTTAGTCATATTATCGATTAAACATAATATACCTAAACTCGTGATTACTCAAACCTATAGCTTCATGAATAATCATTATCAATCATACCAAGTATACTTATATAAGAGATCCCATCACAAGGTAGGATTCTAACTTGATATAGGAAAAACATACCTAGATTAATGTGTTAGTTCGTTATGTCTAACATACCCACATGATGTCTTCTTGTTTTATTCAATAACTTGTGCTAGTAACCTGCATATATCATAGGTTAAGCATTGTAGAACCAAATTATACATACCTTGTAAGTAGAGCTTCTATGTGATCCATGACAATGGATGAATCTTTGTCTTCATGTCACCATGGTCATATGTTCTTGAACTAGAACATGATTTGTCTTTCTTGATGTACCTTTCATGTTAGCGAACAACATCAACCTCATACAACACCACAATGCATTAGTACAATCATAAGTGTCAAAACCCTAATAAATGAATATCTTCTATCATGCATTCATATTTTTATTAAGGTGATACAGCAAGTCTAAAATTAATCAAGATTGTACTAATCTTAATGAAGACAAACATATCATAAACTTAATCATGAACAGATTTCGAAACATACCCGTAAGTCATACTTGTCAAGTTTGCTTGTAGTCTTCTTATGTAAGGCCTTAGCCTCATCTCCCTCTGAAACTGGAACTTCTTCACTTATGCATGTGACCAATCCATTCTCTTCTAGGATTAACCCAATCCACTTGATTTGCAGAAATTGGATCTCGAGCTCGATTAGGGTTTGTGAGGGAAACCCTAAAAATTCAAACTTTAAATTTCAAGCTTCTGAAAGGATAGAAAGATGCGCCTTGATGAGCTGATCAACCTGGTATACTCAGAATTTGAAAACTGCAAAGTTTCACCTTTCAAATTTGCTTTTCAATCTTCCGGATTCACTTCGGAGGACCCTGAATTAGGGTTTGAATTTCCTGGAGCTTTACCCAACCAAATAGTTTGATCCAAAGCTCTAAAATTCGATTTTTCCAAGGAGCTTCCAGCTATGGCCATAGATTTCAAAAATTTCCATTTTTGTAGAAGCCCTAATTTTTCATTTTTCCGATGAGAGTCCCGAACTAGGGTTTGATCAAGCTCGGCCTTCTACCCAACCAAAAAATTTGATCTTGGTCTCTAAATTTAGATTTTGATGAGTATCATTCAGCCGTGGTCTCCGATTACAAAAATACCAACTTTCTTTGAAACCCTAATTGCTGTAGCCATGAATGAAGGTGCTCAAAATCCAATTATGTTTTGACATAAATATGCACTTGATTGTTTTTGGTTAACTCCAAAATTAGGAATCCACATGGTCTAAAAATTCTACCTTTGGTATCACGACCTGTCATCTTTCTAACCCCACAGGTCTGGCCTCGATTGGATTCTCTGAGAGAGAGTTATGCCAAGTGTCGCAACATGACCTGTTTATGGGATAAAACAGGAGAGCGAACTTGTACGGTGTTCCATGTGTCACTGGTTCAACTTAGGCCTCTGAAAAACGTACCGGAGAAACTACAGTCTGTTCCCTAGCTGTCACTTTTTACGAAATTTCATTTGGAGCTTCCTATCCCAAGTTGTGAGATTTTTTCCTAGGTCACCTGTTTATGACTGAGATCTGGAAGAGGCAGAAACCCTAGATTGTACAGATCATAAAACAAAAAGTACAACGAATTAGAAGTTGTGCTTTGGAAGCAAGGTACATGGAGATCTTATCTTCGACCTGTAAGAGTTTCAGATGCTGAAACCTCGCCGAATGGATTTATAGCGAAAGTGCTACGATGACTGGTTTTTTTTCTATATCAAGCCCTAGCTTCGCAAGTGCAACAAGTGTCATAAATGCCATACCATGCCTTCTTTCAGGTTAGCTCTGATACCATGTTAGTTTTTCAGAATTTACTTCAATATGATATAGGATCTTAACTTATAGAACAACATGTAGAACATATCTATAGCATATCAATCATGGACATAATAATGCAAGCACACAAGAGACAGTAGACACACAGAGTTTCAGTGGGGAAAACCATAAAGGTGAAAAACCCCACAACTTCCTCAGAGATAGATAGAGCAATGATGCAACCCAATCATAAGAGATAGTATTCTCCTAGCAGCAGCTTCTCCTCCTCCACAAGTGCACCGCTCTCCAATGAGAGTATGAGTGAGAAAGTGAATGATTGAATAGAGTGCCTCCCACACTCTATTTATACATGACTTGACTTGCCTAATAACCTTTACTAGGTCGGCCTTAACTTAACCACATAACATAATGCTGACAGGGCCGACCCCTAATAGGGTGGCCTAATAACCCTTTGACCCAGATGACTTATACAGGGCCGACCCCACCAAGGTGGTCCAATAACCCATCAAGTATAAGTTACGACAGTTACAATATAAATGACGACACTTCCGTATAGAGGAATAATAACATCTCTATAGGAATACAATATACAAATATGAAATACATTCTGAAGTTACAAATACATCAACAAGAACCCACATAGATGCTCATATTTGAGGTTGAAGATGATGAAACTTTGTTGAGTAATATGACCATTGTCTTAAGCTCATCAGAGTCATCCTCTAAAAATTGAATTTTCCTTTTCTATTTTACCAATATATTCATGATAATTGCATTTCAAGAGACCCATTGATATTCTAATTCATGTGTTTTAGTGGAGAATGAGACCCGCTGTCAACATTGCATGAGACCAATTCCCCACAACATTAGTTGAAACCCAAGATATTTGCACCCACAAACCCCTAACCCCAAGGGAAAGCCACAGACTGATAATGGATAGATCCATCATCAATATTCTGGGTACTTATTACAGAACATTGAGATGGATGAAATATTGTATATATATTTTCCCAAATAAAAATCCCAATGAAGAACTTACTCCAGGAAGTGCAAGCAGTACCAGGGCGAGGCCTATTCCCATTGGCCTTTTTAGGTAAAGCCTAGCAAACTCACCATGACAAATATTAGAAGTTTTTGAGACAACTAACTCATGCCCACAATCAATTCTACTAAAACCGAGGAGAAATATGACTGCTGATGCTAAATATAAGCAAAGTGTGCAAACCAGGCTTACCATCAAGTGTCAATTTGTTGAATAAGAACTAAGATGGGAGATGTATGCCACTTTCAATATCCTATACTCATCTTCGCGACTGAAATCCATGAATTCAAATTTCCGGAGGTTTTGATAATGGAGGATGTGGGAAGACGGGTTGATGCTTAATGAATTGTCCCTTCCCCCCTTGAACGAGTTAATGGATAGACTAGATGTGGATTGTTCATACTTTCATTTTGTGCTTGTTTAGTGGGTTGCAAACTTAGAGATTCCTTCACCATTTTACAATAGAATTCCTTCCTCTAGCGTTGAGGCAAGATTGTCGAGGCGACATGAAAAAAATGAACTTCCTCAAAATGATGAACTTCTCTTCTTATATTAACAATGGTCAATGCGAGATGGTCATCTTCTTATAATTGAACATATAATTATGTAGAATAATTCCAATAGCATATTTATTTTACATAATTTAGCAAATAATTGAATAAACAATGCTATAAATAATTTAGTCAAACTTAAGATCACATATCAACATCAACCTTAAAATAGTAAAGAAATCCATAATTTTAAATTATGAAGTGTTGAGCATGCTTATAAACAAAATCTCCTAACAACTATCAACGGGTTTTCATTTTATTTATTAATACAATCCCATCTGCATTAAATCTATTTTGACAAGTTATGGTCATCATTAGCTTGAAAGGAGTAAATTTATGATTACATAGAATATAATATATGAAACTTAATGCAGTAAAGTAACCAGCTTAACTTAATAGCCAACAACCAGGTTATGGAATACATTAATGACATAAATATAAAATATTAAAGATTAACTTAACAACAACGAACGAGGTTATGGAATACATTAATGACAAAAATATAAAATATTAAAGTTTAACTTAACACCCAACATCAGGTTATGGAATAAATTAATGACAGAAATATAAAAATTAAGAATTAGTTAAACAACAAGGTTATGGAATACATTAATAACATATAATACATTAATACCAGAAATACTAAATATTAAAAAATAGTTAACCACAACAAGGTTATTGAAGTGGAATACATTAATGACATAAATATTAAATATTAAAATTAATTAATAACCAAATATTAATATAAAATATTAAGAATCACTTAATAGCCAACATAAATTATAAACCAGTAGCAAGGTTATGGAATATATTAATGACTTAAATTAAAACACTAAATCACTTAGTGCAAGATCGTCATCTTCTTATAATTGAACATATAATTATGTAGAATGATTCCAATAGCATATTTATTTTACATAATTTAGTAAATAGTTGAATAAACAATGCTATAAATAATTTAGTCAAACCTAAATTCACATATCAACATTAACCTTAAAATAGTAAAGAAATCCATAATTTTAAATTATGAAGTGTTGAGCATGCTTATAAACAAAATCTCCTAACAACTAATCAACCGATTTTTATTTTATTTATTAATACAATCCCATCTGCATTAAATCTATTTTGACAAGTTATGCTCATCATTAGTATGAAAGGAGTAAAGTTACAAATCTATTTTGACAAGTTATGCTCATCATTAGTACGAAAGGAGTAAAGTTATAAATCTATTTTGACAAGTTATGTTCATCATTAGTGTGAAAGGAGTAAAGTTATGATTAACTAAAAAACCATATATGAAATTTAATGCAGTAAAGTGACTAGCTTAACTTAACACCTAGCAGAGGTTATGGAATACATTAATGACATTAAAGCTTAACTTATCAGGTTATGGAACACATTAATGAGAAAAAAATATATTAAGAATTATGTAAACAACAGCAAGGTTATGGAATACATTAATAACATAAATATTAAATATTAAAAAATAGTTAACCGGAGCACTACCACATCAATGTTATGGAATACATTAATGACATAAATATAAAATATTAAAAATTAGCTAATAGCCAAATATTAATATAAACTATTAAGAATTAGTTATGGAATATAAATTGAAAACCAGTACCAAGGTTATGGAATACATTAATGACTTAAATTAAAACACTAAATCAGTTAATATCCCACCACTAGGTTAATGTATTTATGGAATACATTAATGATGACAGAAATATAAAATATTAAAAATTAGTTGAGAGGTGTCAGCTTCATGGAGTGCAATCTCTTTATAAGAATAGGAATAGGTAGGCAAGATCCAGTGTTGTTGTGAAAAATAGCTGCTGAGCATATTAGCAGGCTTAGTATATCAGTATATTGGTGAAGGGGAATCGTGACTGCTGGAGTGTAGATTCAATCGTTTCGTTTGCATTTTTGATAAGGATGAAACGTTTTTCCTTCCTACTGGCCGTGATTTTCACAGGCTCTTTTATGTTTCTCTGCGTAAGTTCAATAGGAGATTCCAGTCTCATATATAATGTTCAGCAGTATGGTGCAAAAGCTGATGGCATCACAGACAACAGCAAGGTGAGATAGAGATAAACTTGAATAATTAATAAATTTGTAGAGACATAGATTATCACAAATAAATTTGTCTGTTTTTGGTTATATGTAGGCTTTTATTGCTGCCTGGAATGCAGCCTGTTCTTCTAATCGATCATCTACTGTGTATATACCAAAAGGAAAATTCCTGGTTGGTCCAGTTTCCTTTGCAGGACCATGCAAGAATGCTAATATTATGGTGCAGGTAAGGTGCTAATATTCATTCCGTGGTAGTGGTAGTGATTTATTTATTTCCTTCTTTGCAGCAATAAGATTCATGCAACATGTCTGTCTTACTGCAGGTAACTGGGGATCTCATTGCACCAACCCACAATAGTTTATGGAACGGAGGAAATAATTTGTACTGGTTGCAATTCTATAATGTGAATGGTCTAACGGTGAATGGCGGGGGGAGTTTGGATGGCCAGGGAGCCTCCTGGTGGAACAACGTTTGTCAAAAAAATCAGCAAGTAAGAATAAACTAGTTATCAGTTGTACTATGTAATTATCTTTTAGTGATTTGGATAGCATATACTTACACTGACTCGAATAAATTGTCTGCTTTGCTGTGCAGTGCAAACCCGGGCCTACGGTATTGTCTCTAGCCATTTATTTTCACATATGAATTGGAGTGTTTCATAGTTGCAGGGAGTTGATAATTTGACATTGTGATGGGCAGTCTTTACAATTGATGGGCGCTACGAATAGCGTGGTGAGAGACATTACTTCCATCAACAGCAAGCAGTTCCATGTATCCATTGGTGCGTCTAACAACGTCCTGGCAGAGGGATTGACAATCCGTGCTCCAGCTGACAGCCCCAACACCGATGGAATTCACATATCTTCTTCCAATGTCCATCTTCGAAATATCAACATAGGAACAGGTGGATCATATTTCCCCTCAACATTTTACAAATATTGTTGGAGTGACTAATTTATTAAAGATAAATCTTTAACTTTGCGTGCGTGTACTACTGCAGGAGATGATTGTATTGGTATTTTGGAAGGAACTTCCAACCTTGCCATTGAACAAGTTACTTGCGGACCAGGCCATGGAATCAGGTGAAATAGTTTGATAATTAATTTCAATTGGACTGGGAATATGAGCATTCAATGCACTGCGCTGACAACCGATTTGGGTTATTATTATGCAGTGTGCGCTGACAACCGATTTGGGTTATTAATATGCAGTGTGGGGAGCCTTGGGAAATATCCTGATCGTAATGGAGTCACCAACGTCACTGTAAATGGAGTTTCTTTCAACGGCACTGACAATGGAGTTAGAATCAAAACATGACAAGGAGGAAAGGGCTTCGCCAAGGGCTTAACATTTGAGAACCTACGGATGAACAACGTGGGGAATCCAATCCTCATTGACCAATACTATTGCCCACATTGTACTGCCCAGGTGCTCATCATTTTACACCTATCTGAACAGCTTCAACACCTATACTCTTTTTCGACATAGGACAGTTTCGAAGCTTGTTTTTAAGTTCTGTGACATATGGCCACTGAAGTTTGACTATTATAACTTACTTTGACTTTGTTGTTAATATTGGCTTGGCCCGTGCAGGAGTCTAATATGAATGTGCAGATCAGTAACGTGGTATACAAAAACATAGTTGGAACCTCAGCAACAAAGGAAGTTATTAATTTGGCTTGCAGTAAAAGCTTCCCCTGCCAAGATATCCAATTGCAAAATGTCAGTCTGAGTTATGGAAATAATGAAGCTCAATCTCTCTGTAAAAATGCCAAAGGACTTGGAATTAGTTCTGTCAAACCCCCTTTGGTTTGTTAATGCTGGATATTAGTTATTAGTTATGCCAAACCTTTTTCTTAAAGTTCCATTGGCTTTTAAAAGGTTTGATGCTTCCTCTACCAACTTCAATATGTTGGATTTTGCATTATTGTAATATGAATTTGACTTATGAAAAAGTGAAACTCTACCAACTTTAATAGGTTGGATTTTGCAGTATTATAATATGAATTTGAGTTATGAAAAAAATGAAATTCAATCTTAAGCAGCTTTTGAGTTTGTTAAAGGTGAATGTTTTTCCTAAATGCTAACTTATTATCAAATGTTAAATAGAATAGAAATATAATAAGAACTCTGCTAAAAAAACATTATATTGCAAGTAGAGTCCATTTTAAAAGTTAAAAGTCTAATATAGAGATTAAGAAATGTTTAAGAATCCTAAAGTTTGATAACTATATTTAGTAAAACCATGTTTGTATATGTATAAATGCTTTTTTATTGATGTTTAATAAGCTATAAACCCTTCACATTCACTTGGAATAAATAAGATATTTTTAACATTGTCATTTTAATGTTTTTAAAGTATATCACAATCAAAATAAACAACACATATTTTTGTATTAGAATATAGAATTTTAAGAATAAATAATGGTTTTGTATAATTGGTTATTTGGAATAGTACATTTTTAATAAAAAAATATCAATTTTTTCTTTTTATAGATGCCATATCTAACCTTGTCACTTTAAGATTGGTCATATTAATAATATAATGTCTATTATTGAGATATATAATTTTAAACATAACAAACAATTTTATAAAAATTGTCATTTGAACTTATACCATTTTAATAAGAAATATTAAAATAAATATTTGTAAGAAACAAATCAATGGACACAGACATAATCTCAAAGAAATGCAAATGCACAACAAATTCAATGACTTTTCCACTGTGTTTTTTTGTGCCTTTGGAATCTGTATCCAAGTGGCCTTTGTTTTGTGACATGAATTTCCAATGGAAAGATGATCCCATTTCCCTTCCTTGCACTCTAAGGGTAATAACAAAAGACCATATCGCAGCAGCAATCACAGGTCTCGTAATAGCAAAAGAAACAAAATGAGGTGAATACACTGCAATATTTAATCCATTTTCCACATCACACATCAAATCTACATAACCAGAATCATCGTACGAAAATGAATTAATTAAAGGGAAATCTGATCTTGGTGCCTATGAATATGTTCGTAGTAGGAAATTTCTCCTCCTTGTGCCTCTGAATATGTCCGTAGTAGGAAATTTCTCCTTCTGGAGCATACAAACAATCTTTCTCCTCCTTTTGAATATGTTCGAAGGGGTTGGAGCTTACATCTTCACCCTAAATTATAATCAATGAAGACTAGACCGCAATGCAATAAGCAAAACAATAATTCATAATCACTAAACATAATGATTGGAAAAAAATAGCATTCTGTAGCGTAAATCTCAATGACTGAAATAAATGTAGAGTAGTCTACATGTAGTCAAATAATTCGAAAGAAATATGATAACACATACAATTTAATGTAGTTGACTGATCTAAAGGAACGTCAAGGTGACTGGGTTAGGCATACTAACCTGAATTTGTACAAGTAGAAATATGAAATGCTTCGAGAATGGATGAAGTTAGGGTCGAGACTGATAATATTTATAGCAACAGCAATGGGCAGGGTAGGGAAATTTCCTGGGTCTGTGTAGATTCGTGTGGATGGATAGAACTGCAACTTTTCTATTTCAGTTATCCAATTATGGAAGGTATTTACAAATGTAATTGGAAGGGAATCAACAAAAAGATGGAAGACCAAAGGAAATCAACGAAAAGATGGAAACCGTGTCCACCTTTTCTCTTTAGCTTCTAAAACGTTTCCGTGCATGAGTGTTAGGAAACTATTTTTTTGTCAAATTATTTAATCTTCATTTCCATGGTATGGGTCCAATCAAGTTTGGAAAAAATCCTCTACAAATTAAAATAAATAAATAAAAACCGAAACTTTAGTTGCATTTTAGACATTTTGAAAAATTAAATGTACTGGCATGAAAATAATGAAAAAAAATGAAAACAATAGTATATGTCTACATCAAGGACTAATAAGGAAGAAGAAAAGATGATTAAACAAATTAGTTAGATAAAAAGATGTTTTTTATTAAAGTGATATGACAGCGATAACCTACAATTACGGATTCAAAAGGTGAAAATAAATGAAATGAAATGAAATAAATGCCCAGGAGAATAGAATGATACAAAAAGGGGGATGAAGGTGAAAGAAGAGGATCCTAGAAATGGTATTGATTATTACACCAACTAATTTGTAGTAATTATAAATGTCTATTGTAGTCATGCATTTTACTAATCATCTTGATCCATTTCACAAGTTACCATTAATTTTTAACATTTGGCAAGAACCGTGAGATAGTTCAAATATTGGGCTGAACTTTTCGTTGATGAATAGAAATGCACATTTTATATACTAGTTTCGTTTCACAAGTTACCATTAATTTTTAACATTTGGCAAGAACCTCAAATATTGGGTGGAACTTTATGTTGATGAATACAAATGCACATTTTATATACTAGTTTCTAGATACGTTGAAGACATTGCAAAAAAGTAGACTTTCATTTTTGTGTTTGAAAAGTAGTTAAGTTATGAAATTATGAAAAAATAGTCTTATATTATTAAGGGTATGACAACTTACAGATAAATGTTACCCATCCTCAATTCAGCGTGAACATGAGATATGGAAATAATGAAGTTCAATATTCATGAAAAAACGTAAAATAGTTCAAAGTAATTCTATCAAGTTCCATTTACTTTGTTAAAGAGTGAATGCTTTCTCTAAATGGAAACTCTAATGTGTTGGATTTTGCATTATCTATCTTGTAGTCTCAAATTAGTTTAAGATTCTTATGGTTTATGCTACTCTTCCTTTAAAAATATCCTCAATGGTTTAGGCTACTCTTCCTTTAAAAATCTCCTCATTGATTTAGGCTACTCCTTCCGTTGATTGGTTTAAGCTACTTTCATCACTAGTCACTAACAATATTTTGGAAATCAAACTTTCCAACATGGTTGTTATAGGTCAAATCTGCACTTCTCCATCCGTGATCACATTGCTTTGTCAATCGCACAAAAGGACACCATGGATTGAAGAGCTAGGTTGACCTAGATGACTTACTGCTGGAACTCCATTCTTCAGTTGAAAATCTTACTTTGTCTACTGATTTCATGACATGTGTGCTACTCTTTGCATAGTAAACCAACGTTCTTCACCAATATGTGCGCTGCTTTGCTCAAGGACAACCATCGCACACCTTAAAAAATGTTGCAAACGCTTGTTGTAAAGCACAAAAGTTGCATACTCTGCACTACTCTCGTTGTATGAAACCTATGAACATCTTAAGATGAAAGCAAAAATATATTAAGATTACGAATTGGGATTAGTTGAAGTTGGTTCTGCAACTTCCCCAACCTCCCAATTCAACCACCTCTCGATTACAACTGCCTACCTTGTCCCATAAATACAAGGAGGATCCATGAGAGAGGGACCTAGAAGGAATGCTTTAACTGCTGTTACGCTGGAGGAATTCCCAAGTCATTGTGAAGAGCAGGAGCCCAGGACTCGGTTGCAGAACCATCTTGACCGATCAGGTATATTTGTACTCATTCATGTTTCTTTGACAATAAAAAGGTGGAAATACCCTTCGTGTCCCAAATCAAATGTCTATTGGATTGTATGTTCATTTGGTTTAATATCTGATTGTAGTTGATGTTTAATTGTTTTCAATTTCATCATATTTATTGCAGTCAAGATACGCCGAGGAAGGTTTCCTTTGTGTTGCAGGTCCATCATAGCGGAAGACCAAGCGAAAGCTAGGACCAGCCGTTGATAAAAGGTAAATCTTTCGATATCTTGATCTCTTTCCATTTGTAGTAACTAAATGCAATGCAATGACTGTATTTACCCGTCACGCCACCCAAGTTGGTAGTGTCTTCTCCTCACTATAAGGTATTTTTCCTGCACAACAGATTGGCGACTCCACTGGGGAGTAACTGGTTGTTTTTCTGCTCTAGGAGACCTTGCTAGGTTTTTCTTCAGTCTATTTGTTATGTGAGAGGTCTTCTAGGTCATTGTTTCCCGTTCTTATTGTCTAGACTCATCTCAGT
Source organism: Larix kaempferi (assembly GCA_027924585.1). NCBI lineage: Eukaryota > Viridiplantae > Streptophyta > Pinopsida > Pinales > Pinaceae > Larix > Larix kaempferi. The sequence continues at coordinate 2,225,631 of BSBM01000397.1, read as the reverse complement.
CCACTACTGCAAATCTTTTTTGTTTGCTTCTGAGCCTTGTGTGCTGGTTTACCCTACTTATAGTAGCGCATTTTACTTGGTGAACACTGCTTTGTACACTACACAACAACGCATCTTTCCTAGTGTGCGTTGGTTTCTGTACTACACAGTAGTGCATTTTCCTGTAACTTTCAGTTCTCCATTAGGGTTTGATTTCCAGTGGTTTGGTTTCACTTCTAGCCTTTTGCTTTGCTTCCCTGACTGGCCCCTGAGACTTGTATGTCTCTTTTGAGTCTTGTTTGCCTCTCTGAAGTCCTTTAGTTTTCCTTGGCTTGCTTGAGTACTTGTTTAAGGTGTCTTTACTGTTTTTAACCCTTTTGAAATTTCTCCTCCTGGTGCCTCTGAATATGTTCGTAGTAGGAAATTTCTCCTTCAGGTGCATACAAACAATCTTTCTCCTCCTCGTGCCTCTGAATATGTTCATAATAGGAATTTTCCTAAGGGGTTGGAGCATACATCTTCACCCTAAATTATAATCAATGAAGACTAGACCCCAATGCAATAAGCAAAACAATTATTTAGAATCACTAAATATAATGATTGGATAAAAATAGCATTCTACACCGTAAATCTCAATGGCTGAAATAATGTAGAGTAGTCTACATGTAGTCAAATAATTCGAAAGAAATATGATAACACATACAATTTAATGTAGTTGACTGATCTCAAGGTATGTCAAGGTGACTGGGTTAGGCATACTAACCTGAATTTGTACAAGTAGAAATATGAAATGCTTTGAGAATGGATGAAGTTAGGGTCGAGACTTATAATTATTATAGCAACAACAATGGGCACGGTAGGGAAGCTTCGTGGTTCTCTGTAGATTCCTGTGGATGGACAGTTATCCAATTACGGAAAGGTATATACAAATGTAATTGGAAGGGAATTAACAAAAAGATGGGAGACAGAAGAAAATCAACAAAAAGATGGAAACCTTGTCCATCTTTTCTCTTTAGCTTCTAGAAAGTTTATGTGCATGAGTGTTAGGAACTATTTTTTATTTTTCTATCAATTTATTTAATCTTCATTTCCATGGTATGGGACCAATCAAGTTTGAAAAAAAATCCTCTACAAATTAAAATAAATAAATAAAAACCAAAACTTTAGTTGCATTTTAGACATTTTGAAAAATTAAATGTACTAGCATGAAAATAATGAAAAAAAACAAAAACAATAGTCTATGCCTGCAACAAAGACTAATAAGGAAGAAGAAAAACTAATTAAACAAATTAGTTAGATAAAAGGATGTTTTTATTAAAGTGATATGACCACGATAACCTACAATTACTGGTTCAAAAGGTGAAAATAAATGAAATAAATGCCAAGGAGAATAGAATGATACAAAAAGGGGATGAAGGTGAAAGAAGAGAATCCTAGCAATGGTATTGATTATTACACCAACTAATTTGTGGTAATTATAAATGTGTAGTGTAGTCATGCATTTTACTAATCATCTTGATCCATTTCACAAGTTACCATTAATTTTTAACATTTGAAAAGAACCATGAGATAGTGGGTGGAACTTTACGTTGATGAATACAAATGCACATTTTATATACTAGTTTCGAGATACGATGAAGACATTGCCAAAAAATAGACTTTCATTTTTTGTGTTTGAAAAGTAGTTAAAATATGAAATTATGAAAAAATAGTCTTATATTATTAAGGGTAGGACAACTTAAAAATAAATGTTGCTCATTCTCAATTCAGTGTGAACATGAGATGTGTAAATAATGAAGTTCAACATTCATGAAAAAACGCAAAAGAGTTCAAAGTAATTCCATCAAGTTCCATTTACTTTGTTAATGGGTGAATGCTTCCTCTAAATGCCATGCCAATTCTAATGTCTTGGATTTTGCATTATATATCTTGTAGTCTCAAATTAGTTTAAGATTCTTATGGTTTATGCTACTCTTCCTTTAAAAATCTCCTAATTGGTTTAGGATACTCTTCCTTTAAAAATATCCTGATTGGTTTAGGATACTCCTTCCGTTGATTGTTTTAAGCTACTTTCATCACTGGTCACTAACAATATTTTGGAAATCAAACTTTCCAACATGGTGGTACACCTTGTTTCCTTTAATTGCTCAATTATAAATAAAATAAAAAGTACTTGTAGGATCAAGGAAATCCAACACAACGTATGGAATTTAAATGACATGATCTAATCGATCAGTAATAATGGGGTGAGTGCACAAAGTTGATGGACCTTTTAGATGCAATGGTAGATTCAAGAAACTCATTCAAGTTCTATAAAAGAGAATTGATCCCAAGCAATCTCGAGCCTGCCAAAATTAATCCCAAGCCTACCATGGTGAAGGCCAAATAGGATAGTTAAACAAAATGCTTATGCGTTATGGAGTTCTAAAATGCTTACGCATTTTGTAAAACATGTTTTATGCCCCAAAATGGGTTGTGCCCATCCTTTTCTCCACAATAGCGACATACAACGATTTTGGGAAACCAAAGAGCGTAATGGTGAACGCAATTTGTGTGAGAAGGGCCTCCATCTTCCACCTTGGGCATTGTTCTCCTCCATCTAAGCTATATACATCAAAATCCATCCTTCTAAATAATCTATTTTCACTAATTTGTATGTTGTAAAATAAATTTAATCCATAATTTTATTAATTTGTATGCCCTAAAAAAATTTGAACCATAATTCTAGTTATATGTATGCCCAAAAGAAATTAAAACCCCAATTTAATCATAAAAAATAAATCAATTTCACTAGATGCATATATATCAATGAGCATCCTTATTAATCCAAACCACTATTCACAAATATGCAAAGTTTCTTGTGTATATAGAAAGGTTGCGTACAACATTTAAGTATTATAGAGTATGGAGATTTTTTGGATTTGCACAATTTCAATCCAAGTGTCATGAGGGATGTTGTAGGCCCAAACTTCACAGCAACAAAGAATCACCACGATAGCTAATGCGTTGGAAAGAAACTGATTATTTTCTTGACACTATGATTTCGGTTTGATTGGAATTTGAAATCAATAATTCAAAGTTAGGGTGAAACTTGACATAGTTGAATAAAAGTATTTTTTTACAATTTAGAGGTATGATGGACTACAATTTTTTTGTTGTTGTTGTAAATAGTGAAACTTTTGCTAACACAATGACAATCTAATAGTTAACTACTTTAAGGAAAAAATTAATTGGCATAAAAAATTACCAACTAAACCATGTAAACTAATGCGTTTTTGGAAGTAGAATATATGGCAATTAAAATTATATTTTTTAATTATAGTTTGACAAGTACATGCTTATATGCTACTTCTTATATGTACATGACTATACAAATTTTTTTAGGTTAGTCTCATTACCCATCACAATAAGTTTGTGTCGAGACATATTACTGATAACTATATAAGAGTTTGCAAATGGAACATTACAACATGGTAGTAGATCTTAAAGAGCTACTTTGTACACATAATAATTTACTTATAATGGAAAGAAATGTTAAATTATTTATTGTGCCTAAGATGCAAGGAAAGAGTGATCATACCCCTAAAGGAATAAACCTTCATGATGGAGGGAAAGTTTGCACCAAGGGAGAATAAATCACTTTTGACCATTTCATTAAAGTTGTTTATAATCTAGAGCTTGGACTTCAAAAGTGTGTACCTTTTTTACATATGTGTGAGTATCAGTGTTTCAAAAATACAAATTTGAATGAAAAAGTGCGAATACTAGTGTTACAAAAGTATGAATAATTATTTATGATAGTGTCGATTTGAATTTAGAAACTGTGAAATTTTATTGTAAAGTTGTGAGTTTTGATTCCACAAATATCAATATCCAATTTATTGAAATGCGTATTTATATTTTGATGTTGTGAGTTTCATATCTAGATGTGGATATATGTAATTCCAATAGTATTGCAAAATATTTTATTTATGTTTGTAAATGCATAGATCACTATAAAACACATTTCTAAGTATATCAATACTAATGAAAATGAAAAAAGAATCATATATCTCGATTGCAATAATGAATTGTACATTTTCATAAATATTTAAAGTGGTATACAAGAAGGATGGATGCCATCGCTACCAATCTGATCACATGATATCTATACATGTACAAGATGAGGACTATGATTTTATTCACCCTACAAACCATGTCACCTTATCTGGAAACATTACAACTAGATTACTATGGAAATGATAACAATCCTCACATTTTGGTGTAGGAGAGAAGATATAAATTAAAATTTAAGAGTTTAACTGAAGTGATAGATAAAAAATCTCAACTACTAATTTATAAGTTCTCCCATGATACAACACATTTCCTACAACAAAATAGGCCATTAGCACAAGAAATTGCACTGAAATTTAGTGAATTTGTTTCCATGAGTTGAACTCAATGGCAGGTGTTAAATCCGACTCCACGCTACATGTTTGAATTGATTTCCTTTTTGTGCTAGGAATAGCACTAGGAATATCACTGTCTTTTTCTCCCTATTTAGTGTTGGGAATAGTGTCGGGAGTAGTGTCGACAATGGAAATTGTGCCAAGTTTTATGACTATATCAATGCCCAGAATGACATCGAGAATTGCGATGCGATTAGAGCCCAAATTGAGTCTAGTTTTAGTTTCCAATTTGCCTTCTAGTATTGCTTCTTATTTGGCATCTAATTTGTATTCTAGTGTTGCTTCCATTTTAACTTCCTGGTTATCGTCGAGTGTTGCTTCTCTTTTAACGTTGAGTGTTACTTACTTTCATTGTTGGGTTTTTCTTCCTTCTAAATGCCAAATTTTTCTTCCATCATTGCTTCTAATATTGCTTCCATTATTGATTCCTTTTTTGCTTCCATTATTGCTTCCATTATTGCTTCCAAAATCGCTTCCAAAATTGCTTCCTAAGTGACATGGGTTTTGCTCCTTAATTGACATCGGATTTTGCTTCTAGAATTGATTCCTTTTTAGCTCCAAGGTTTGCTTCCTTTTAGTGCCAAGGTTTGTTTCCTATTTAACGCCTAGTTCTTCCTCTTTTTTATCTCTAGGATTTGCTTCATTTTAGTGCCAAAGTTTTCTTCCTATTTAGCACCTGGTTTTGCTTCTTTTTTTGCTCCAAGATTTGCTTCCTTTTAGTGTTGGGGTTTGCTTCCTTATTGGCGTCTAGTTTTACTTCTTGTTAAGAAACCAATTTAGCTTCTTATTTAGACACATAAATAACACCAAGTATGGATTCCATTTTCATGTCGAGTTCTGCTTCCATTTTAGAGCCACATTTTTCTTCCCTTGAACACCTCATGTTGCTTCCTTTATAGCTTCCACTTTATTAATTTAAATTTTTTAATTTCAATAAAAATAGTTAAATATATCATGGCTCTTTAATAACATATGTGATTATAGAGAAACAAATCTTGCATTGCAAATATTTTATAGCATAACATTTAGGAATTTTTAGGGAAATAGACAACATCCATACAAACTAACAAAACCATTATACTTATTAAATCTCCATAAAAAAAACATCTACAACTTTTAGTATATATAAATTAACAAGATAACTCTTATAACATCATCATCATCTGTAGTGCCCCTAGACTACTGTAGACATTGAGGGAACTTGTTTAGTGACCCGACTGTTTCAAACATTAATAAAATAATCCTTTGATTTTATTTTGAGTATATTTATGATTACCATTGATTGTAAATCAATAAAATAATGATTTATGTTTGTGAGAAATGTGTGTAGCGACTGGTGAAACGGTTCACCGAAGGACACATAAAGGAACATGAAGGGTCGTAGAGTACGGGTAAATCACACACAGGGGGAGAGACGACGATGTCGACTTCCGACAAGAATACCACGCATGAGCAGATAAGCATTGATCCGCTTGCTCAAGAGGAATGCGTGAGGGCGTACGAGGTGGGCCACGACGGAGCTGGTCACGTACGAGTTGGGGGGCGCGCAGTGAGAATGGACTCACTCCTCAGCGCCATTAGTCCCTAGATAGCATGTAGACGGAGGATGGATGGTAACGATTCCTAAAATCCCTACAAGAGTTCCCGCAAGTCAAAACGGAAATATGGTGGCAGAAGGGCCCAACGATGAGGTACCCTGTCGAGAACGGAAAGAATGGACGCAAGGACCCAACGAGGTGGTACCATGCCAAGGAATGGAAACCATGGATGATTGGACCCGACGGAGTGGTGCCATATCAGAGAATTAAAAATTAAGGAACCAGGAGCCCAACGATGCGGCATCGAGATCCTAGTGAATTTGATTGTTAAATTAAAATTGCATAAAAACTTAGGAGAATAACTCTAGATTATTGCTTAGCAAATGCATAACAATAGCTAAGACATTTGCACATGAATAGTTATATTTTGTTGAGCATTTAAAATAATAGAAATCATTATTTAGGAGCAAAATAGAATCCTAAGATTAGACACCTAGTCAACTAAAAGCTAGGAGTTGATTAAAATATCTGGGGGACAAACTAGAGCAAACTTAGGGGTGTAGGTGCACTTCCCAAAGAAACTGACACTTGGATGGGTGAGTGTTTTAATTAAATAATTAATTAAAAATAATTAATTATGCATGAAGCGACATGTGTCGCATGAGATTTTCCTTTATAAGGAAGGCTTAGGGAATGGGTAAAGGGCCCATAATTTGGACGATTGTCGTAATTTTCAAATACCTCAAAGACTTGCTGCTATCTAAGGGTTTGGCTTAGAAATCCTGGTGGGAAGGGAAGCCCAAGCTGAATTTCTGAACTACTTGTGTGAGCTCTACGACCCAAAGCTCGGGGGAGGCCATGCGACTGAAAGCATGAGCCTATGGTTGGGTGGCGAAGCTAACGGTTGCTTCGCCTATGGTTAAACGAGCTTTGCTGGAGGGATCCTACGGAAGACGAAGGTGACAATGGACCAACCGGATCGGGTTGACAGGTTAAAGTTTTGCTTATTTTTGTTAAGTTATTCACGCTTTGCATTTTATTTTTCCAATAACTATGATGACTAATTTGTTTGTATGAAGTTTTTAAAGCTTCAGGTTCAATTCAAGGGGACCCTAAAGGAGGGGTCCTACTGAAGAAATTACCTATGCATGTGATAGACCCAAGAGTTGTATTGACTCTCCCAACCGTGGTTTCAAGATGTTGTTCATCGTCTTTGTGTGGATGCCTTACACTCAGATCGACTCTGCACTTTTAATGGCAGTATTCGATCTCCAGACTCCGATCAGTACTTTATGATTTCTATTCACACAAAACTTCAGCTTCAGATTGACATTTTCATGTTTGATTTTCATATCAATCTTACACCCAGATCGACTCTGCACTTTTATTGGTAGCGATCGATTACTGATATATAGATCGCATTACTTCCTTTAAGATTCAGTAATTGATTTAAGTTTTAGATTGAGATGTTTTGTTTTTGTTAAGGATTTCGAGAGTAATCCTTGTTAAATTCCAGATCATGTATCTGCGGTGATAAGTTTCAGATGCTTTACTGCTAAAATTTCTGAGATAGACCTCAATCTCCAGATCTGGCGAATGTCCCATAGATACAAGGATCGGTTCAACTCTCCGTTCATTTTAATCTCTTCAAAAAAAAAGGGGGGAAAAATCTTCTTGGGTAGTTTTACGATTTCTTTTATGTAGATTGAAGAGCATTAGCTCACTTTCTATCTGTCGTGGGTATGGAACGGTGTGATTTGTTGGTGAACGCGGTGATCAACGGTGATATTAGAGCTTGGAGTTGCGATATTCGTGGAATTTTTCTTCGACTGGAGCAGCTATACCTACAGGTTCATTCTACAAGCTTTGCTTGCACAATTATTAAATTGATTTTTTTTTGGGTAAATAATTTCCTTATGTTTTACACCGATTCCGAATCTCTAGATATCAGCATTGTAATTCTGTGTTTTCCAATGATTGATTTGTTCTTATATCACTAACTGTTTTATAGCATTTAGGGTAGTATACTCCTCTACCTTCAGTATTTGAATTGGATCGAACTATATTGACCTGGGGAAATGTGTGCGGAACCTGGCTGTGATTAATTGTCACGATTTACTCTTTTCAGTTTCAAGATCAGAGGTCGACCGTTCCCTATTTCATTCTTTGACATTGTATCTTATTCCTAGATCCGTAACTTTTAAATTAGATCTCTTGTTGAAGAAATTACCTATGCATGTGATAGACCCAAGAGTTGTATTGACTCTCCCAACCGTGGTTTCAAGATGTTGTTCATCGTCTTTGTGTGGATGCCTTACACTCAGATCGACTCTGCACTTTTAATGGCAGTATTCGATCTCCAGACTCCGATCAGTACTTTATGATTTCTATTCACACAAAACTTCAGCTTCAGATTGACATTTTCATGTTTGATTTTCATATCAATCTTACACCCAGATCGACTCTGCACTTTTATTGGTAGCGATCGATTACTGATATATAGATCGCATTACTTCCTTTAAGATTCAGTAATTGATTTAAGTTTTAGATTGAGATGTTTTGTTTTTGTTAAGGATTTCGAGAGTAATCCTTGTTAAATTCCAGATCATGTATCTGCGGTGATAAGTTTCAGATGCTTTACTGCTAAAATTTCTGAGATAGACCTCAATCCCCAGATCTGGCGAATGTCCCATAGATACAAGGATCGGTTCAACTCTCCGTTCATTTTAATCTCTTCAAAAAAAAAGGGGGGAAAAATCTTCTTGGGTAGTTTTACGATTTCTTTTATGTAGATTGAAGAGCATTAGCTCACTTTCTATCTGTCGTGGGTATGGAACGGTGTGAATCTCTTTTCCTCTGTTATTTGTTGATGCATAAATTTTTTTAAGTAGATCTAATCTACTGTTCAGTATAAGGAAGGGCGTGAGCGCGACTTTAGTTCTGTGTGTGTATGAAAGTTGCATGAACCTCTTCCTCTCCGGTTGCATAAAGCTTCCAGATATGTTACTGCTTGTAGTTATGGAAGGGACGCTTATACTACAAGCCCATCCCTGTAGGTTATCAAAACCAACTTATGCTTCGTATGTAGAGATCACAGTTTATTTGTTTACTTTGTATATGGAAAGAGCAGAGTTATTTGTTTATCTAGTGTGTTGAAAATCGCAGGGATCCTGCTTTACCTTGTGTGTTGAAAACGTAGGGATCTGCGTGTACTTTGTGTTTTGCTAAATTGCCTTTCCTGCTTTGATGGTTATTCTTGGGATTAAATCGTAGATCTATTTTCCTTGAGAAGACACTCACGATCTCGGTGTTAGAGATCATTTTCTCCATTGGAAGTAGTGTTATCAGTTTGTATAAACATGTTGGTCCTCTAATTTTATGTTGAAGTTAATAGTGGATCTATTTCATTTTGGGTTCTGTGTTATAGAGCATTTTTTTTTCTCTGCTGAAAGTACTATTGTCTGTTGGTTGAAGACACTAGTCTTCTGTGTATGCTTTCGCTGAACTAACTGTATATGTTAGTGTGTAAATAATGATTGAAAAGATATTATGTAAATGTATTACATTGATACTACATAGATCGGGGGTGATCACTCCTCCATGATCCCTTCTCTATTCCTTTCTACGTATATTTTGTGTGGGCGTAAAGATCGAGAGAGAGACTCTCTGTTCTCCTCCATGATCCCTTCCCTATTCTTTCTGCGTAGACTAGGTTTAGGCGTGAAGGTCAAGAGATCGAGGGTCTCATTCTTTTTACCTTTTGTATTGTTAATACTGATCACAACATGGTCATTAACATGCCCGGTTCGAACGAGTCCTCTGTGTGAACAGAGATTATTGGTCTCGATTATTTATAATTCTTATTTGTTTAATCTTAATCCTTCAGCAAATAATGCCCAGGATGTGAATGCGTGGAGAACATTAGAATCGTATTCCGCGTTGAATGTATGGAATCATATTTTGCTAATGACTCATGTTTTTTTTCTTTTATTTGTTGGTTAGAATGATTTAAGGATAGCGTGAATCTCGATTCATTGGAAATTGTATTTGATGAATGTATTTGGTTAGAACTCTATCATCTTGTGGTTGCCTCATTTTTCCAAATGCTCATAGTGAGATCTTTGTCTTATAGGTTTCTTAGAACATGGCTACCATTTTAGATCTTGTCGACGAGTGCTGCTCACTTCTCACATATTTATATGCTGATTGTGAAATGTCTGATTGTTAATGGAAATGAAATGGATACATTAATATTATAAATTGATATTAGCATGCCGTGAAAAGTAAAATGTATAAATGGATCATTACATAAGGGAGGAAAAAACGAGGAAAGGCCTCGCTGGGGAAAATCGCGATTCTGAGGAGAAAATAAATGCAGTCGGTTGGGCGATTTCATGATGGAATAAGGTATGTGCATTCTGTGCAGATCTAAATTTTGTTGCCGATGTCATGTACAGTAGCTGAGCGATCCCATACCTGAGTATAGTATGGTTATTCAGTTCGGATCTTACATTATTTCCGATATTCTGTATAGTAGCCGAGCGATTTCATACTTAATCACAATATGTCTATTTTTATTTGTTTAAATGGGACTCTGCAATATTTTATACTTTGTATAACAGCTAGTTGATTAGAGAATTGATCATTGCATATTTTTTTGTTATAGGATGCCTTTGAGTCTGATCTGGCCAATGCATATAGTTGTAGGTTACAGCCAGTACACAAGGGATCGACAGTATTTATCTTATACTTTTTAGTTCCGACAGAGTCGTGGATTGGGAAACAACCTTTGTGTTTATTGCTTATTGATAGTTTTTACTCTACTTCCTTAGAGTAATGAGTCCTAGTTGGTAGTCTATTTTATTTTCCCATTGGTACCTTTGCCACCGAACTATGCGATCATAGTATCGCCGCTTATTTTGTTATTTTATCCCTTGTTGTGGATTGCGAAGTCATATGGTTGTTCATATGGTTGCGAAGTCATATGTTCTTATTTATTCGAGATCCAAGTTCAGGTATCTGCGAATGCACAAATTTGGTCTACAATGATTTGAGTCCTCTTCTGCCAGCTGCCCGACACCCTTGCTACAGCCCTTTTGTCTCCGTGATCTTGGGGACATACATACTCTGCTATCGATTAACTAACGCCAGAACAAAAGTTCGGTTGGTTCTACTCCTGGCACTCGTAGAAGACTTTTCGTAAATTTCTATACATCCACCGCAGAGCTGAGAGTCATCTAGTTGTTGTCAAATGCCTATGCTAAAACCTAGAGCATGGTGGGACCATACTTCAGCCACCTGTCAATCTCCCCTGAGCACTGATTGTTACATTTCGAAGTTATGGGCCAAGTCTTCTTTTTAGGCATAATGATTTTCAAGATAGTTATGCCATTAATTGTGAATACAAGCGCCGATTCTCATCAATACATGATACTATGGCTTGATATACAACAGCTGTATTATAAAACTATAAATAATTTTCATTAAAATTGTTGGTAGACACATAGGGCACACAACAAAGCTTTGACGGACAGCATATTACAATTGGCATTGGAACCGCATTTACCAAAATCTTATCCAGCCCATCCAGGGGAAATCGAATTCTGACAACAACTTTATGAGGCTGGTAGCCATATCGGATAGACCAGAGGGAACCGGAAGTAGTTCCCCCTTCTTACTTGTAACCTTTCCCACTAAAGAGAATGGCCAAACAGAATAGTGAGATAAGGGTTACAGAGCTTAAGCGTGTATACATTATAGAATAAGCTTGCATTGAAGGAGCAGGATACCACTTGTACATAATAGAGCTAGGGATAAACCCTAAAATTTGAATAATGGTGAATTTTGTAAATACTACACTCGTAACTGCATGTAGTGTTAAAAGAAATAAAATAAAATTTAAAAGGAAACATATACTCATACGAAGGTAGTTATAAGATACGAGAATTAATGTGAGGAAGAAAATTGTTCATATTATTAAAGGTTGTAGTTAGTAATTCCAAAATGTGAAATATGTAAACATATGAATATTTGTGTAACCATAATTTGGAGTTGCATAAAGTTAGGTGGAGTTTGCAAAAAGTTAGGTTTGTGTTTATATAGTTACATTCTTTAAATTCATATAGAGTTAAGGAATTAGAGATTGCATAAAGTTAGGTTTGTGTTTATATATTCTCTAATAAGTCATATAGAGTTAAGGAATTGGAGACACGGGCATATGTTTATTTATGATAACATAAATTATATAAATTTAGAATGGTGCATATATGTATACACTTGTAAAATTATATGGTATTAAAGAAGTTCGAAATTCGCAAAAGAAATGAATTTATATGCTCTATATATGAAATTGTAATATGTTCGTAATATGATAAAAAAATAAAATAAAAACTTATACATCTGATATAAATTAGGTTTACGGGGAAAGAAAATGAAGCATATATATATATTATGTGTTTTGTTACAATTGTATAATTGTTACAACGTAGGAAAAATGCATGCATATGTCTACACTTACATCGCACAATGTTAAGGTTGAGAATATCCATTTAGGTAAAATAAGTCCCAATCAACCTTCTACTACTATTTGTTCATGTTCATGTAAAATACATAGGAAGGTTCAGTCCCTAGACAAGATGTCCATGCAAATGTGTTTTATTTTATTTTTCTTTACTACATGGAGAACTCCATAGTAAGAAGTATAGGAAGATTGTGATAACTAGAATAGCAAAGAAGAATGATACAGGTTAATTGCATGTAGGAATTTGTAGGAATGTTGGATTATTCAAATTGGTATATAGACAGAAGTTAAAGTCCCAATTTTTATAAACTATGTGATAATGCAAAATATTAAGTCACATGATTATTAGATTAATAGTGGTTGACTTTAGGATTTATAATAAATTACAGTAATTGTGGTTGTAGCAAATTATATGTTGATAAAATCATCTTAGAAGTAGTGAAACGTTTGAATTATACACAACTTTTTAGATACAATTGAAGTCACAACTATAAGGGCCTTTGTGATAGTACAACCCACTAGGAACTTTCAATCATTGAAGTAGTATATCCAATGGCATTCATAATATCCGGGGATGCTATACTGAAGAATTAAATGTGATATGATTATCTAGGGAATACCTTTGACCGTTGTTAAAGATAATGAAAGAATAGAAGCTTGACGTGACCATCACTTGGTACTGAAGAATTCTTAATTGGGATTTAATCCTAACGAAGGGTCTGAAACGAGGACGATTTTAGTAAAACGATGTATGGAGATGATCAACACTATGAATTGAACACAATGAAGTTAACCTTAGCTTTGTGACTTGGGAGGATGCAACTGAGATGCATCATAGCTTTCCGCATTTATTCTGAACTTCGGGACGAAGTTCTAAATAAGTAGGGGTGTATGTAGTGCCCCTAGACTACTGTAGACATTGAGGGAACTTGTTTAGTGACCCGACTGTTTCAAACATTAATAAAATAATCCTTTGATTTTATTTTGAGTATATTTATGATTACCATTGATTGTAAATCAATAAAATAATGATTTATGTTTGTGAGAAATGTGTGTAGCGATAGGTGAAACGGTTCACCGAAGGACACATAAAGGAACATGAAGGGTCGTAGAGTACGGGTAAATCACACACAGGGGGAGCAACGACGATGTCGACTTCCGACAAGAATACCACGCATGAGCAGATAAGCATTGATCCGCTTGCTCAAGAGGAATGCGTGAGGGCGTACGAGGTGGGCCACGACGGAGCTGGTCACGTACGAGTTGAGGGGCGCGCAGTGAGAACGGACTCACTCCTCAGTGCCATTAGTCCCTAGATAGCATGTAGACGGAGGATGGATGGTAACGATTCCTAAAATCCCTACAAGAGTTCCCGCAAGTCAAAACGGAAATATGGTGGCAGAAGGGCCCAACGATAAGGTACCCTGTCGAGAACGGAAAGAATGGACGCAAGGACCCAACGAGGTGGTACCATGCCAAGGAATGGAAACCATGGATGATTGGACCCGACGGAGTGGTGCCATATCAGAGAATTAAAAATTAAGGAACCAGGAGCCCAACGATGCGGCATCGAGATCCTAGTGAATTTGATTGTTAAATTAAAATTGCATAAAAACTTAGGAGAATAACTCTAGATTATTGCTTAGCAAATGCATAACAATAGCTAAGACATTTGCACATGAATAGTTATATTTTGTTGAGCATTTAAAATAATAGAAATCATTATTTAGGAGCAAAATAGAATCCTAAGATTAGACACCTAGTCAACTAAAAGCTAGGAGTTGATTAAAATATCTGGGGGACAAACTAGAGCAAACTTAGGGGTGTAGGTGCACTTCCCAAAGAAACTGACACTTGGATGGGTGAGTGTTTTAATTAAATAATTAATTAAAAATAATTAATTATGCATGAAGCGACATGTGTCGCATGAGATTTTCCTTTATAAGGAAGGCTTAGGGAATGGGTAAAGGGCCCATAATTTGGACGATTGTCGTAATTTTCGAATACCTCAAAGACTTGCTGCTATCTAAGGGTTTGGCTTAGAAATCCTGGTGGGAAGGGAAGCCCAAGCTGAATTTCTGAACTACTTGTGTGAGCTCTACGACCCAAAGCTCGGGGGAGGCCATGCGACTGAAAGCATGAGCCTATGGTTGGGTGGCGAAGCTAACGGTTGCTTCGCCTATGGTTAAACGAGCTTTGCTGGAGGGATCCTACGGAAGACGAAGGTGACAATGGACCAACCGGATCGGGTTGACAGGTTAAAGTTTTGCTTATTTTTGTTAAGTTATTCACGCTTTGCATTTTATTTTTCCAATAACTATGATGACTAATTTGTTTGTATGAAGTTTTTAAAGCTTCAGGTTCAATTCAAGGGGACCCTAAAGGAGGGGTCCTACTGAAGAAATTACCTATGCATGTGATAGACCCAAGAGTTGTATTGACTCTCCCAACCGTGGTTTCAAGATGTTGTTCATCGTCTTTGTGTGGATGCCTTACACTCAGATCGACTCTGCACTTTTAATGGCAGTATTCGATCTCCAGACTCCGATCAGTACTTTATGATTTCTATTCACACAAAACTTCAGCTTCAGATTGACATTTTCATGTTTGATTTTCATATCAATCTTACACCCAGATCGACTCTGCACTTTTATTGGTAGCGATCGATTACTGATATATAGATCGCATTACTTCCTTTAAGATTCAGTAATTGATTTAAGTTTTAGATTGAGATGTTTTGTTTTTGTTAAGGATTTCGAGAGTAATCCTTGTTAAATTCCAGATCATGTATCTGCGGTGATAAGTTTCAGATGCTTTACTGCTAAAATTTCTGAGATAGACCTCAATCTCCAGATCTGGCGAATGTCCCATAGATACAAGGATCGGTTCAACTCTCCGTTCATTTTAATCTCTTCAAAAAAAAAGGGGGGAAAAATCTTCTTGGGTAGTTTTACGATTTCTTTTATGTAGATTGAAGAGCATTAGCTCACTTTCTATCTGTCGTGGGTATGGAACGGTGTGATTTGTTGGTGAACGCGGTGATCAACGGTGATATTAGAGCTTGGAGTTGCGATATTCGTGGAATTTTTCTTCGACTGGAGCAGCTATACCTACAGGTTCATTCTACAAGCTTTGCTTGCACAATTATTAAATTGATTTTTTTTGGGTAAATAATTTCCTTATGTTTTACACCGATTCCGAATCTCTAGATATCAGCATTGTAATTCTGTGTTTTCCAATGATTGATTTGTTCTTATATCACTAACTGTTTTATAGCATTTAGGGTAGTATACTCCTCTACCTTCAGTATTTGAATTGGATCGAACTATATTGACCTGGGGAAATGTGTGCGGAACCTGGCTGTGATTAATTGTCACGATTTACTCTTTTCAGTTTCAAGATCAGAGGTCGACCGTTCCCTATTTCATTCTTTGACATTGTATCTTATTCCTAGATCCGTAACTTTTAAATTAGATCTCTTGTTGAAGAAATTACCTATGCATGTGATAGACCCAAGAGTTGTATTGACTCTCCCAACCGTGGTTTCAAGATGTTGTTCATCGTCTTTGTGTGGATGCCTTACACTCAGATCGACTCTGCACTTTTAATGGCAGTATTCGATCTCCAGACTCCGATCAGTACTTTATGATTTCTATTCACACAAAACTTCAGCTTCAGATTGACATTTTCATGTTTGATTTTCATATCAATCTTACACCCAGATCGACTCTGCACTTTTATTGGTAGCGATCGATTACTGATATATAGATCGCATTACTTCCTTTAAGATTCAGTAATTGATTTAAGTTTTAGATTGAGATGTTTTGTTTTTGTTAAGGATTTCGAGAGTAATCCTTGTTAAATTCCAGATCATGTATCTGCGGTGATAAGTTTCAGATGCTTTACTGCTAAAATTTCTGAGATAGACCTCAATCCCCAGATCTGGCGAATGTCCCATAGATACAAGGATCGGTTCAACTCTCCGTTCATTTTAATCTCTTCAAAAAAAAAGGGGGGAAAAATCTTCTTGGGTAGTTTTACGATTTCTTTTATGTAGATTGAAGAGCATTAGCTCACTTTCTATCTGTCGTGGGTATGGAACGGTGTGAATCTCTTTTCCTCTGTTATTTGTTGATGCATAAATTTTTTTAAGTAGATCTAATCTACTGTTCAGTATAAGGAAGGGCGTGAGCGCGACTTTAGTTCTGTGTGTGTATGAAAGTTGCATGAACCTCTTCCTCTCCGGTTGCATAAAGCTTCCAGATATGTTACTGCTTGTAGTTATGGAAGGGACGCTTATACTACAAGCCCATCCCTGTAGGTTATCAAAACCAACTTATGCTTCGTATGTAGAGATCACAGTTTATTTGTTTACTTTGTATATGGAAAGAGCAGAGTTATTTGTTTATCTAGTGTGTTGAAAATCGCAGGGATCCTGCTTTACCTTGTGTGTTGAAAATGTAAAGATCTGCGTGTACTTTGTGTTTTGCTAAATTGCCTCTCCTGCTTTGATGGTTATTCTTGGGAGTAAATCGTAGATCTATTTTCCTTGAGAAGACACTCACGATCTCGGTGTTAGAGATCATTTTCTCCATTGGAAGTAGTGTTATCAGTTTGTATAAACATGTTGGTCCTCTAATTTTATGTTGAAGTTAATAGTGGATCTATTTCATTTTGGGTTCTGTGTTATAGAGCATTTTTTTTTCTCTGCTGAAAGTACTATTGTCTGTTGGTTGAAGACACTAGTCTTCTGTGTATGCTTTCGCTGAACTAACTGTATATGTTAGTGTGTAAATAATGATTGAAAAGATATTATGTAAATGTATTACATTGATACTACATAGATCGGGGGTGATCACTCCTCCATGATCCCTTCTCTATTCCTTTCTACGTATATTTTGTGTGGGCGTAAAGATCGAGAGAGAGACTCTCTGTTCTCCTCCATGATCCCTTCCCTATTCTTTCTGCGTAGACTAGGTTTAGGCGTGAAGGTCAAGAGATCGAGGGTCTCATTCTTTTTACCTTTTGTATTGTTAATACTGATCACAACATGGTCATTAACATGCCCGGTTCGAACGAGTCCTCTGTGTGAACAGAGATTATTGGTCTCGATTATTTATAATTCTTATTTGTTTAATCTTAATCCTTCAGCAAATAATGCCCAGGATGTGAATGCGTGGAGAACATTAGAATCGTATTCCGCGTTGAATGTATGGAATCATATTTTGCTAATGACTCATGTTTTTTTTCTTTTATTTGTTGGTTAGAATGATTTAAGGATAGCGTGAATCTCGATTCATTGGAAATTGTATTTGATGAATGTATTTGGTTAGAACTCTATCATCTTGTGGTTGCCTCATTTTTCCAAATGCTCACAGTGAGATCTTTGTCTTATAGGTTTCTTAGAACATGGCTACCATTTTAGATCTTGTCGACGAGTGCTGCTCACTTCTCACATATTTATATGCTGATTGTGAAATGTCTGATTGTTAATGGAAATGAAATGGATACATTAATATTATAAATTGATATTAGCATGCCGTGAAAAGTAAAATGTATAAATGGATCATTACATAAGGGAGGAAAAAACGAGGAAAGGCCTCGCTGGGGAAAATCGCGATTCTGAGGAGAAAAGAAATGCAGTCGGTTGGGGGATTTCATGATGGAATAAGGTATGTGCATTCTGTGCAGATCTAAATTTTGTTGCCGATGTCATGTACAGTAGCTGAGCGATCCCATACCTGAGTATAGTATGGTTATTCAGTTCGGATCTTACATTATTTCCGATATTCTGTATAGTAGCCGAGCGATTTCATACTTAATCACAATATGTCTATTTTTATTTGTTTAAATGGGACTCTGCAATATTTTATACTTTGTATAACAGCTAGTTGATCAGAGAATTGATCATTGCATATTTTTTTGTTATAGGATGCCTTTGAGTCTGATCTGGCCAATGCATATAGTTGTAGGTTACAGCCAGTACACAAGGGATCGACAGTATTTATCTTATACTTTTTAGTTCCGACAGAGTCGTGGATTGGGAAACAACCTTTGTGTTTATTGCTTATTGATAGTTTTTACTCTACTTCCTTAGAGTAATGAGTCCTAGTTGGTAGTCTATTTTATTTTCCCATTGGTACCTTTGCCACCGAACTATGCGATCATAGTATCGCCGCTTATTTTGTTATTTTATCCCTTGTTGTGGATTGCGAAGTCATATGGTTGTTCATATGGTTGCGAAGTCATATGTTCTTATTTATTCGAGATCCAAGTTCAGGTATCTGCGAATGCACAAATTTGGTCTACAATGATTTGAGTCCTCTTCTGCCAGCTGCCCGACACCCTTGCTACAGCCCTTTTGTCTCCGTGATCTTGGGGACATACATACTCTGCTATCGATTAACTAACGCCAGAACAAAAGTTCGGTTGGTTCTACTCCTGGCACTCGTAGAAGACTTTTCGTAAATTTCTATACATCCACCGCAGAGCTGAGAGTCATCTAGTTGTTGTCAAATGCCTATGCTAAAACCTAGAGCATGGTGGGACCATACTTCAGCCACCTGTCAATCTCCCCTGAGCACTGATTGTTACATTTCGAAGTTATGGGCCAAGTCTTCTTTTTAGGCATAATGATTTTCAAGATAGTTATGCCATTAATTGTGAATACAAGCGCCGATTTTCATCAATACATGATACTATGGCTTGATATACAACAGCTGTATTATAAAACTATAAATAATTTTCATTAAAATTGTTGGTAGACACATAGGGCACACAACAAAGCTTTGACGGACAGCATATTACAATTGGCATTGGAACGGCATTTACCAAAATCTTATCCAGCCCATCCAGGGGAAATCGAATTCTGACAACAACTTTATGAGGCTGCTAGCCGTATCGGATAGACCAGAGGGAACCGGAAGTAGTTCCCCCTTCTTACTTGTAACCTTTCCCACTAAAGAGAATGGCCAAACAGAATAGTGAGATAAGGGTTACAGAGCTTAAGCGTGTATACATTATAGAATAAGCTTGCATTGAAGGAGCAGGATACCACTTGTACATAATAGAGCTAGGGATAAACCCTAAAATTTGAATAATGGTGAATTTTGTAAATACTACACTCGTAACTGCATGTAGTGTTAAAAGAAATAAAATAAAATTTAAAAGGAAACATATACTCATACGAAGGTAGTTATAAGATACGAGAATTAATGTGAGGAAGAAAATTGTTCATATTATTAAAGGTTGTAGTTAGTAATTCCAAAATGTGAAATATGTAAACATATGAATATTTGTGTAACCATAATTTGGAGTTCCATAAAGTTAGGTGGAGTTTGCAAAAAGTTAGGTTTGTGTTTATATAGTTACATTCTTTAAATTCATATAGAGTTAAGGAATTAGAGATTGCATAAAGTTAGGTTTGTGTTTATATATTCTCTAATAAGTCATATAGAGTTAAGGAATTGGAGACACGGGCATATGTTTATTTATGATAACATAAATTATATAAATTTAGAATGGTGCATATATGTATACACTTGTAAAATTATATGGTATTAAAGAAGTTCGAAATTCGCAAAAGAAATGAATTTATATGCTCTATATATGAAATTGTAATATGTTCGTAATATGATAAAAAAATAAAATAAAAACTTATACATCTGATATAAATTAGGTTTACGGGGAAAGAAAATGAAGCATATATATATATTATGTGTTTTGTTACAATTGTATAATTGTTACAACGTAGGAAAAATGCATGCATATGTCTACACTTACATCACACAATGTTAAGGTTGAGAATATCCATTTAGGTAAAATAAGTCCCAATCAACCTTCTACTACTATTTGTTCATGTTCATGTAAAATACATAGGAAGGTTCAGTCCCTAGACAAGATGTCCATGCAAATGTGTTTTATTTTATTTTTCTTTACTACATGGAGAACTCCATAGTAAGAAGTATAGGAAGACTGTGATAACTAGAATAGCAAAGAAGAATGATACAGGTTAATTGCATGTAGGAATTTGTAGGAATGTTGGATTATTCAAATTGGTATATAGACAGAAGTTAAAGTCCCAATTTTTATAAACTATGTGATAATGCAAAATATTAAGTCACATGATTATTAGATTAATAGTGGTTGACTTTAGGATTTATAATAAATTACAGTAATTGTGGTTGTAGCAAATTATATGTTGATAAAATCATCTTAGAAGTAGTGAAACGTTTGAATTATACACAACTTTTTAGATACAATTGAAGTCACAACTATAAGGGCCTTTGTGATAGTACAACCCACTAGGAACTTTCAATCATTGAAGTAGTATATCCAATGGCATTCATAATATCCGGGGATGCTATACTGAAGAATTAAATGTGATATGATTATCTAGGGAATACCTTTGACCGTTTTTAAAGATAATGAAAGAATAGAAGCTTGACGTGACCATCACTTGGTACTGAAGAATTCTTAATTGGGATTTAAGCCTAACGAAGGGTCTGAAACGAGGACGATTTTAGTAAAACGATGTATGGAGATGATCAACACTATGAATTGAACACAATGAAGTTAACCTTAGCTTTGTGACTTGGGAGGATGCAACTGAGATGCATCATAGCTTTCCGCATTTATTCTGAACTTCGGGACGAAGTTCTAAATAAGTAGGGGTGTATGTAGTGCCCCTAGACTACTGTAGACATTGAGGGAACTTGTTTAGTGACCCGACTGTTTCAAACATTAATAAAATAATCCTTTGATTTTATTTTGAGTATATTTATGATTACCATTGATTGTAAATCAATAAAATAATGATTTATGTTTGTGAGAAATGTGTGTAGCGATAGGTGAAACGGTTCACCGAAGGACACATAAAGGAACATGAAGGGTCGTAGAGTACGGGTAAATCACACACAGGGGGAGAGACGACGATGTCGACTTCCGACAAGAATACCACGCATGAGCAGATAAGCATTGATCCGCTTGCTCAAGAGGAATGCGTGAGGGCGTACGAGGTGGGCCACGACGGAGCTGGTCACGTACGAGTTGAGGGGCGCGCAGTGAGAACGGACTCACTCCTCAGCGCCATTAGTCCCTAGATAGCATGTAGACGGAGGATGGATGGTAACGATTCCTAAAATCCCTACAAGAGTTCCCGCAAGTCTAAACGGAAATATGGTGGCAGAAGGGCCCAACGATGAGGTACCCTGTCGAGAACGGAAAGAATGGACGCAAGGACCCAACGAGGTGGTACCATGCCAAGGAATGGAAACCATGGATGATTGGACCCGACAGAGTGGTGCCATATCAGAGAATTAAAAATTAAGGAACCAGGAGCCCAACGATGCGGCATCGAGATCCTAGTGAATTTGATTGTTAAATTAAAATTGCATAAAAACTTAGGAGAATAACTCTAGATTATTGCTTAGCAAATGCATAACAATAGCTAAGACATTTGCACATGAATAGTTATATTTTGTTGAGCATTTAAAATAATAGAAATCATTATTTAGGAGCAAAATAGAATCCTAAGATTAGACACCTAGTCAACTAAAAGCTAGGAGTTGATTAAAATATCTGGGGGACAAACTAGAGCAAACTTAGGGGTGTAGGTGCACTTCCCAAAGAAACTAACACTTGGATGGGTGAGTGTTTTAATTAAATAATTAATTAAAAATAATTAATTATGCATGAAGCGACATGTGTCGCATGAGATTTTCCTTTATAAGGAAGGCTTAGGGAATGGGTAAAGGGCCCATAATTTGGACGATTGTCGTAATTTTTGAATACCTCAAAGACTTGCTGCTATCTAAGGGTTTGGCTTAGAAATCCTAGTGGGAAGGGAAGCCCAAGCTGAATTTCTGAACTACTTGTGTGAGCTCTACGACCCAAAGCTCGGGGGAGGCCATGCGACTGAAAGCATGAGCCTATGGTTGGGTGGCGAAGCTAACGGTTGCTTCGCCTATGGTTAAACGAGCTTTGCTGGAGGGATCCTACGGAAGACGAAGGTGACAATGGACCAACCGGATCGGGTTGACAGGTTAAAGTTTTGCTTATTTTTGTTAAGTTATTCACGCTTTGCATTTTATTTTTCCAATAACTATGATGACTAATTTGTTTGTATGAAGTTTTTAAAGCTTCAGGTTCAATTCAAGGGGACCCTAAAGGAGGGGTCCTACATCATCTATAATTAAAACAAGTGAGTCAAATCTACAAATATTAGATAAATATCATGTCAAATAACATATATCTAAAAAAACTAGATATCTCATTTCAAATTTATATCATAACATTTATGAAGATTTAAAACAAACAGATATCACATTTCAAATTTATATCATAACATTTATGAAGAAATTTAATTGAAATTGACAACATCCATCCAAAGTAGAAAAGCCATCATGCATAGTAAGTATCCATCCAAAAAGCATTGACCACTTCCAATATATATAAATTAACAAGATAATACTGATAAGATCATCATCATATATAACTAAAACAAGTGAATGTCAAATATGCCAGTAGATCAATAACATGTCAAAATGATACAAGTCAGTATGATACATGTCAAAATGATACATGTCAATATGACATAAGTCAAAGTGATACATATAAAAGACAAAAATGGTATAGGTATCATAATGATATTTGAACATTAATCCATGTTAGAGTCAATATGATCAATGTCACTGGATACCACTAGCAACTGCCTCATCATCATCATCATCGTTGTCATCATCATCATCATTTTCATCATCATGATCATCATAATTCTCATCCTCCTGGGTATGAGCTCCATCTCCATCCGCTTCATCATCAACTCCCATATCTGAACCAAACTCAACATAATTTGGATCATGATCAATATCAATCGGATCTTCTGGCAGACTCGTGTTCTAAAAAAAAAAATTCAAAATGAAAAGTTAGTATTTATTTCATTCAATAATTCATATTTATGTTATATTGATAATATTACAACATACGAAACCGAACCATAATCATATTACATCATATCAAAGTGGACATACCATAATAAAATATGAGATAAGTTACAGCTAAGATGTCATTCCAATTATGTAAAACATGCAACAATTTTAATAAATGTTAGTAAAGATCATAAAAAAAATTGTTATACAAGTTAACTATCATCTGGAAAGTGTATACATAACCTTAAGTCTCAACCCTCTCGTGTCAATATATAAAACTATTTTTATTGTCAAATATACAAATCTACAATAAAATAGAATTGTAAATGCCATAATTCAATTGACTAGATGCCATAATTGACTTGTGTCTTCCAACTATAAACACACAATTGCTAGACTCCCTTACCAAGTGATACTAGTACATTAAAATCTGATATACTTGGGACCATTTTGAGGCATTGGGTCTATATAAGTTTTAACAATTCTAATTTTCCACAAATAATGTTTTAGGTTTTAACAGTTCTTATGTTCTTTGGATGTTATTTATATTTTATCTCAGTTAACCCTAGAACATGGCCAGATTGAGTTCAATTCCATTGATGGAGGTGGTTATAATGGTTATGAATATGATCCCTTCCACACTTTTCTCTTAATGGTGGAGGATCTTGGTGGCTTCTTCGAGAAACACCCTAACGCACGTTACTATTTTGGGAATTTTTTTGGTCCTCCAATTTGAAGGTTGACTCATTCATTTATGGGAGTGATCATATTATCATGGTACCAAGGACTCCTTGCCTTCATGGTTCAATTTCCTGGAAACAACCGTCTTATACCATATCCAGAAGTAGGGTTTTGCTCAGTGAGTGCCAATGTCAATTTTGCACAAGGGGGTAGATTTTTAACTGAAATATCCCAGGTGACTATGAGTACTAATACCACATCCACAATAGAAAAACATAATTGTGGGATATGAGGGAACCCAACTATGCTGCCCAGTTTATAGTTTGTGCCCCTGGAGAAAATTCACAAGTTGTCCCTGAATGGTCCTAGGGGGCTTCTTGCAACTAGCCATAAAACAAAAACCATAACTTAGATCTTGAAACCATTGATTCTGGCGGATTCAAGATGTTGGATTTCACCCAAGGGAACCCCTATACCATGTTTCAATTACCAGAAAATAGTAGTATTATACCATCCCCAAAAATAGTTTTTTCTTAGTAAGGGCCAATGCCAATTTTGCACAAGCGGGTGAATTTTGAATTGAATTCTCTCGGGAAACCATGGATAGCGTGAACTCATCCAAAATGACCAAAAAACTCCGTGGGAGTTGAAAGAACCCAATTATGTTTCCCGGTTTGGATTTCATACCCTCGGAGCAAATTCACAAGTTGTCCCTGAATGACCTTAGGGGGCTATTTCCATCTAGCCATAGAAAAAAAACCGTAACTTGGATAATGAAACCATCGATTCCGACGTATTTAGGAAGTTGGGTTTCATCCAGAGGAATCCTATTCCATGTTTCAATTGCTCGGAACCATGACCATGCCGACAATGGCCAAAAACATATCTGGGAGCTAAAGGGACCTAGTTATGCTACCCGATTCAGATTTCGTGCCCCTCGAGCAAATTCACAAGGTTTTCCTGAATGGCCCCAAGGGGCTACTTGAATATGGCCATAGAAAAAAAAATGTAACTCGAATCGTGAAATCCTCAATTTTGATGGATTTAGGATGCCGGGTTTCACCAAAGGGAACCCCTCTACCATGTTTCAATTTCCTGGAAATGATCATACTATACCATCTCCGAAATGACGGTTTTTCTTAGTAAGGGCCAATGTCAATTTTGCATAAGGGGGTCAATTTTGAATTGAAATATCCAAAATGGCCAAAAACATCCATGGAAACTGATAGAACCCATTTATATTTTCCTAGTTTAGATTTCATGTCCCTAGAGAAAATTCACAAGATGTCCCACCTCACCTACTGGTGTATATAAGGGAGGAGAGCGATCTTGTGTTTATTATCATCATTTTACTCTTCTTTGTACTTGTCTCAGAGATGATAGGGTTCATGAGAAAAAAAATATTAATAATTATGTAAACAACAACAAGGTTATGGAATACATTAAAACATAAATATTAAATATTAAAAATTAGTTAACCGGAGCACTACCACATCAATGTTATGGAATACATTAATGACATAAATATAACATATTAAAAATTAGTTAATAGCGAAATATTAATATAAAATATTAAGAATTAGTTAATAGCGAAAAATTATTTGTCTTAATAATTTACCCACTTAATCCATCATTCAAATTTTTTCGGGGAACATTTTGAGTTTAGTCTCATTACTCATCACGATATTTTGATTTTTGTTTCATATCAATAACTTTACAAGAATTTCAAATCAAGCATTCCATTCCAACATGGTACCAAACTTTGAATTGTTATTACTATATAAACATGATAAAAAATTTGTAGGAAAAAGAAAAGTTAAAGTCTTTATTATTCCAAGATGTGTGCATAGATGTGGGTAGAGGGAGAAAAATCCCCTTTTTATGATGCAAAAAATTTGAAAAAGCTTTTGAACCTAGGGATACTTGATCCCTCTTGACCATTTCATTATATATATATATAAGTGGGTTCATAATTACACCTGTAAGGAGAAAATGACAGGTAGTATGTTTTCTAACTCGTAAAGCTGATTGGTTAGTACTTTTTATTTATTTATAACAAGAATTATTTAAGTTTGTATTAAAATATGTTGTAACTGAGATGAACAATGTGTAAATAGAAAATGAAAGCATACATAGTTCCAAAAAAGATATGCACCATGATAACATGGAATTGCAACCTATAATATTTTGTTGTACTCCTTACAAAACTTGATATATGACTACTAGTTGTGTAAATTAAAAAAAAACACTTAGGACCAAAACATATTTGGAATATATTGACAATTACATGATTATAAGCATGCATACTTTTTCATTTCATCATCCTGGGCATGATTGGAAGGGTGTGATTATTGCATGTCTACCTCCATGCCCTCTTGCAATTGATAAATTGTTTCTCCTTCTTTGAGTTCAATAAGAAGAGAACTGTTAGTTTTTCAGAATTTACTTCAATCTGATCTAGGATCGTGAGAGAACAACATGTACAACATATCTACAACATATCAATCATGGACACAATAATGCAAGCACACAAGAGATAATATACACATAGAGTTTCACTGGGGAAAACCATAAAGGTGAAAAAACCCACAACTTCCTCAGAGATAGATAGAGCAATGACACAACCCAAGCATAAGAGATAGTCTTCTCCTAGCAGCAGCTTCTCCTCCTCCACAAGTGTGCCACTCTCCAATGAGAGTATGAGTGAGAAAGTGAATGATGAAATAGAGTGCCTCCCACACTCTATTTAGACATGACTTGAGTTGCCTAATAACCTTTACTAGGTCGGCCTTAACTTAACCACATAACATAATGCTGACAGGGCCAACCCCCAATAGGGTGGTCTAATAACCCTTTGACCCACATGAATTATACAGGGCCGACCCCACCAAGGTGGTCTAATAACCCATCAAGTATAAGTTACGACACTTACAATATAAATGACGACACTTCCGTATAGAGGAATAATAACATCTCTATAGGAATACAAACAGTTCCATATAGAGGAATAATAACATCTGTATAGGAATACAAACACTTCCGTATAGAGGAATAATAACATCTCTATAGGAATAAAATATACATATATGAAATACATTCCGAAGTTACAAATACATCAAAACTCCCTCTTAACTAGGAAGGTATTTCTTGACACAGGTCTTCTAGCACAAGTCTTCTTCCTTGGATCATCGTCACTGGATCATCGACATTGAATCATCGTCATCGTCACTGCTGCTGCTATCTCAATCAATCTCCGATCTACTCATCATAGGAAGTTCTACAGATCCAGTCCTTTTTCATACTGGATGTAGGCCCACCACCTGTAGGTCTTCATCATCATTGGCCATACTATGGAATCCTCAGGACTGATTATGTGCGTCAACAAAACCTCGAAAGAGCATCCCAGGCATTTTACGAGCACACAGCTCAACCTATCGGATCTCCCAGGATCTTTTACATGTGACTGTCACAAGACCTT
Source organism: Larix kaempferi (assembly GCA_027924585.1). NCBI lineage: Eukaryota > Viridiplantae > Streptophyta > Pinopsida > Pinales > Pinaceae > Larix > Larix kaempferi. The sequence continues at coordinate 2,198,059 of BSBM01000397.1, read as the reverse complement.
AAAAGAGTGTCTTGCCAAGCAAGATATCTAAAGAGCATCTGAGGCCTTTTTCATCCTGTCCAGATCTCTAGGACTTATTACATGTGACCCCTACCACAAAACCTTAAAAGAGTGTCTTTCCAAGCAAGATCTCTAAAGAGCATTTGAGGCCTTTTTCATCCTGTCGAGATCTCCAGGACTTATTACATGTGGTCCCCACAAAACCTTAAAAGAGTGTCTTTCCAAGCAAGATCTCTAAAGAGCATCTGAGGCCTTTTTCATCCTGTCCAGATCTCCAGGACTTACTACATGTGGTCTGGCAAAACCTTAAAAGAGTGTCTTGCCAAGCAAGATCTATAAAGAGCATCTGAGGCCTTTTTCATCTTGTCGAGATATCCAGGACTTATTACATGCTACCCTTGCACAACCTATCCACAACCACAGAGTATCAACCTGATACTCACCATACATCGTCTTGATGTACATGATCATTCTGATCCTCATCATTGCATCATCCTGATCCATTTCATCTGGAGCAACATCCCGAAGCTCGTCATCTATGATCATCCTGATCATACAATGCATCCACCTGATGCACAACAAGTATCTACCTGATACATATCATCATACATGATCCACCTGATCATACAATGTATCCACCTGATACACACACAGATACATGATCCACCTGATATATATCAACATACATGATCTACCTGATCATACAATCGTATCCACCTGATACATACATAGATACATGGTCCAAGCATCCAACATGATGCATATACATATACATGATCCAACTGATCATAATAAGCATCCAACATGATGCATATACATATACATGATCCAACTGATCATAACAAGCATCCAACATGATGCATATACATAGCAGTAACTGGAGCATCGTCCTGATGCTCATCGTCCAGCGCTTACATCCACAGCCATGGGAAGGATCCTCCTCTCACCATGCTTGGAATGGCTCCTGCAAATGTGTCCATAACTTCTTCCTCGAAGTGTCGTCAATCTGAAGAACACCAAGCCTCTCTCTGAAGTACTCGAACTTCACTCTGGCTAGTGGTTTTGTCAACACATCCGCAACTTGCTCATCCGTCGCAACATACAGGAGCTTCACTGCTCCTCTCTGCACCATATCCCTGATATAGTGATATTTCATCTCGATGTGCTTCGACCTGTCGTGGAACACGGGGTTCTCAGATAGCTTCACACAACTCTGGTTGTCACAAAAGATACCAGTAGCCTCCAACGGGAGATCAAATAGCTCAGACAGTAGCTTTCGGAGCCATACTGCCTCACAACTAGCCGAACGAGCTGCAACATACTCTGCTTCGGCTGTACTCAGTGCTACACAGGATTGCTTCCTGCTAAACCAAGAGATCACACCTGATCCCATACTGAAGCAACACCCAGAATGTGCTCTTCCTATCTGCAACAGTGCCTGCCCAATCTGAATCAACATAACCCTGCAGGTTAAATTTTTGATTCGCATCATACTTGAGCCCATAATCAATTGTACCCTTTAGGTACCTCAGAATATGCTTTACAGCAACCAGGTGAACACCTATGGGATCCGTCAGGAATTGGCTCAATGTGTTCACCGCAAAGCAAATATCTGGTCTCGTGTTCGTCAGGTACATCAAGGACCCAATCATCTGACGATACACAGTGACATCAACTGGATCAGATGAAGAATCACACAGAAGCTTTAGGTTCGATGCCATAGGTGTGGCCATGGCCTTGCAGTCCATCATCCCGAACCTCTTCATGATCTCTACTGCATACTTCCCTTGTCCAAGGAAGATTCCATCTGCACTCTGCCACATCTCCATGCCTAGAAAATAGTGCATCATCCCCAAGTTCTTCATCTCGAACTTGGCAGCAAGCTTCCTCTTCCTATCGACAATCAATCTATCCTCACCTGTTACAAACAGGTCATCCACATAAAATAGTAGTATCACTGGATTGCCTTCCTCAACCTTGTATTAAAGGTTGGAATCCGCTTTACTCTCGGTAAAGCCCATACTAGATAGGAAGCCATCTATCCTGCCATACCAGGCCTTGGGTGACTGTTTCAAACCACACAGGGCTTTCTTCAGTTTGCACACATGTGACTCTCGGTCATGTGTCTCAAACCCGAGTGGCTGCTCCACATACACTTCCTCTTCAACTGCACCATTCAAGAAAGCTGTTTTGACATCCATTTGGTGTACCTTCCATTTCATCACGGTAGCCAGAGCAACTACTGATCTAATAGAAGTGTATTTGGCTACAGGTGCAAAAGTCTCTTCATAGTCAATTCCTCTTTCTGGGAGTAGCCACGAGTTACAACCTTGCTTTGTATTTCTCGATGCTACCATCTGCAGCAGGCTTGATCTTATAGATCCACTTGGAAGTCACAACAAACTTCCCTTCAGGTCTTGGGACCACATCCGAAACATGATCGATTGGTAGTTCTCGACCATGGCATCCTTTTACTGTATCCCGTATCCTTGGAACTTCGGATTCTTCAATATCTTCAATATATAGTTTGAGCTTCATTGCTGGAACAAATGTTGTAGTTCTTCTTTTGTAGGTGATGGTATACGATCTTTCCTACAAAACAAGTTAAATTGCATGATTAGAAAACATCTCATAGTTTTCAGAACAAATTCTTACACATAAAGAAATATGCCATACATTCATGCAATTATTTTAGCCAATGCTTCAATACAACATTTATCCATATCCCGTAAATTTCTAGATGCCTTCCAATCTCTACTAGAACATTGTTAAGAGTGTGCACAACTCCCAACATGTCAGCAAAGAGGTTTCAATCTAGATAAGTAGCAATGGAATGTTGTACAGTGCCATAGGCCACTTACCCATCACATGCATATTAGTAGTATATTGTTCATTAATGTAATTATTCTAATATGCATAATATACATCCTAAGTTCAGGAACATAAGCATATACATCATTGAGCAATATTATTTAAACAAACAAGTATGCAAGAAATGACAATTCAAATACTTATCTTTGTTTGGTTGTAGGGTGGACTCCCTCTCAATATTTGCTTCCTTGCAGGAACTACTGGAGTGTGCTCCCTCTTGATCTTTGCTTCCTGTATTACCTGTCCTTGAACTTATATCCATCCTCGATCACTTATGCATACTTACTAGTATCATCATTGCGTTATCCTTGAGGTCTCATACACAATCATACATTCATTAGTATAATATCAATACTATAAAACATTATGATTCTAAGTAATCTTAAACATGTATGGTCAAGATTTCACAAGCACTAGTATTCAAGGTTTCAGGGAGTACTTCCTTTACTCATGCAAATTCTTATTTGACCATAGGACTCTTCTGGTTAGTCATATTATCGATTAAACATAATATACCTAAACTCGTGATTACTCAAACCTATAGCTTCATGAATAATCATTATCAATCATACCAAGTATCACAAGGTAGGATTCTAACTTGATATAGGAAAAACATACCTAGATTAATGTGTTAGTTCGTTATGTCTAACATACCCACATGATGTCTTCTTGTTTTATTCAATAACTTGTGCTAGTAACCTGCATATATGATAGGTTAAGCATTGTAGAACCAAATTATACATACCTTGTAAGTAGAGCTTCTATGTGATCCATGACAATGGATGAATCTTTGTCTTCATGTCACCATGGTCATATGTTCTTGAACTAGAACATGATTTGTCTTTCTTGATGTACCTTTCATGTTAGCGAACAACATCAACCTCATACAACACCACAATGCATTAGTACAATCATAAGTGTCAAAACCCTAATGAATGAATATCTTCTATCATGCATTCATATTTTTATTAAGGTGATACAGCAAGTCTAAAATTAATCAAGATTGTACTAATCTTAATGAAGACAAACATATCATAAACTTAATCATGAACAGATTTCGAAACATACCCGTAAGTCATACCTGTCAAGTTTGCTTGTAGTCTTCTTATGTAAGGCCTTAGCCTCATCTCCCTCTGAAACTGGAACTTCTTCACTTATGCATGTGACCAATCCATTCTCTTCTAGGATTAACCCAATCCACTTGATTTGCAGAAATTGGATCTCGAGCTCGATTAGGGTTTGTGAGGGAAACCCTAAAAATTCAAACTTTGAATTTCAAGCTTCTGAAAGGATAGAAAGATGCGCCTTGATGAGCTGATCAACCTGGTATACTCAGAATTTGAAAACTGCAAAGTTTCGCCTTTCAAATTTGCTTTTCAATCTTCCGGATTCACTTGGGAGGACCCTGAATTAGGGTTTGAATTTCCTGGAGCTTTACCCAACCAAATAGTTTGATCCAAAGCTCTAAAATTTGATTTTTCCAAGGAGCTTCCAGCTATGGCCATAGATTTCAAAAATTTCCATTTTTGTAGAAGCCCTAATTTTTCACTTTTCTGATGAGAGTCCCGAACTAGGGTTTGATCAAGCTCGGCCTTCTACCCAACCAAAAAATTTGATCTTGGTCTCTAAATTTAGATTCTGATGAGTATCATTCATCCGTGGTCTCCGATTACAAAAATACCAACTTTCTTTGAAACCCTAATTGCTGGAGCCATGAATGAAGGTGCTAAAAATCCAATTATGTTTTGACATAAATATGCACTTGATTGTTTTTGGTTAACTCCGAAATTAGGAATCCACATGGTCTAAAAATTCTACCTTTGGTATCACGACCTGTCATCTTTCTAACCCCACAGGTCTGACCTCGATTGGATTCTCTGAGAGAGAGTTATGCCAAGTGTCGCAACATGACCTGTTTATGGGATAAAACAGGAGAGCGAACTTGTACGGTGTTCCATGTGTCACTCGTTCAACTTAGGCCTCTGAAAAACGTACTGGAGAAACTACAGTCCGTTCCCTAGCTGTCACTTTTTACGAAATTTCATTTGGAGCTTCCTATCCCAAGTTGTGAGATTTTTTCCTAGGTCACCTGTTTATGACTGAGATCTAGAAGAGGCAGAAACCCTAGATTGTACAGATCATAAAACAAAAAGTACAACGAATTAGAAGTTGTGCTTTGGAAACAAGGTACATGGAGATCTTATCTTCGACCTGTAAGAGTGTCAGATCCTGAAACCTCGCCGAATGGATTTGTGACATACCCCTGGTTTGCGAGTTAGTATTTTGGTGAAAAATAAAAATTTCTTCCATTAGATATCCTCACAATAAAATGTCTATGATCGAGTTAAATAAAATAGATAACATTTACTTAACCCTTAATCCTACACCTGACATTTTATAAAGGAACTATACAGCTGCATGCTGTCATAACAAAATGCCTTCCAAAAATCATTTCCACCCACTGTCACAAACCCAATTATGTGAGTTACTAAAGTAATGAATTTTAAAAATTTCCTAACATTCTTCCATGAGTAAATAGCGATTAATTAGATAGAAACATTCATCATGCATCATCCGTTTCCTATGAAACATTTTAGACCATAATACATTTTTTATAATCAATTAAAAACTCTTAATATATATAACACATGAGACTACAAAATCAGCTACTTTGTCATGATACTTTCATGCCAGGTTGAACATAATAAAATGAAACATTGACAATATTTACATGGAAATTAACATAATCAACATGTTACCAAGAATCACTGGACACCACCAACCATCATGTTCATACAAGAAGGAGACGATATTTCACGTGGTTCACCCAGAAGGGGCTACGTCCACCAAAGAGGGTCATATCTTTTTATTATTCACCAACATGGTTCACAATCAGCAACTCAACTGTTGCGATATTACATTTTCTCAATTCACCAACATGGTTCACAATCAGCAATTCAACTGTTGCGATATTACATTTTCTCAATGCTTCCTCCCAAAGCATTATTAAGACATCCATCCTTAACTCCCATAAGTACAGAATCCCATCTCTATTTGATACACCTATACACTTTAAAATTACAAACTTCCAGTGTTCATACAAGTATAGACTCAAAGATTGGAACAGAATGTATATAGCAAAATATTAACCAGAATCAAGCAATCAATATTTCCCTTCCTATACTGGAACATATAATAGACCACTCATAGTTCCAACAATTAAACCTTCCTTTCCCTTGTGACCTACCGCTTCACAAGGGTAGGCATAAAATCAGATATAGAACATATACAAGAATAATACAGAGTTCAAAGAACTTAAGCTATTTCATATGCAGAGCGTAAGTATTAAACGATGGACGCATTTATATAAAATCAACCGTTCATCGATAATTTGATCTAGAAGGAGAGATCAACTCTGAGGCTCAAGGTTTCACTTGCAGAGTAACCTATACCAAACTAACCAATGAATAACTAAAACCTGACACATTCATAAATGCAACTAAAGATTGGAAAACTCGATCTGGAACCGAGGAGGGCTTTATGGTGCATTACAATGGTGCTCTACAGGTATCACACGTTTTACATTAAGATAATAAGGAACGGATTTTAGTCAATTATAAATAAGATCTACGCTTTCCTATTGAGTTCGATCAGATCTGAATGCAATAGAAGAATTTAATCACTAAAACCACAGACCTAAATTTCCTTACTGAGATCTATTTGATCTCTAAGTAAACCGCAGAGTTTAAATATTGCAAACAAGAGCTATGTGTACCAAATGAGATCGATCTTATCTCTTAGTAGATAGCAGAGTTACTTAATACCAGATGAGATCTACGTTGGCAGCAACGCTGGTATAAACATAATACTAGATAAAAATCCAGGATTTAGCATTTCGCCTATCCTCCCGGAATTATCCCGCACATTCACGATGGTCACAAAATGAAAATATGTATAAAGATTTAGGGATCAATAATTAAGCACTTCAGCCAATCGTGTAAGCATCTACGTTGGCAGCAACGCTGGTATAAACATAATACTGGATAAAATCCAGGATTTAGCATTTCGCCTATCCTCCAGGAATTATCCCGTGCATTCACGATGGTCACAAAATACGAAGATGTATAAAGATTTAGAGATCAATAATTAAGCACTTCAGCCAATCGTACAAGCATCTACGTTGGCAGCAACGCTGGTATAAACATAATAGATAACACCAAAGCACATGTACTATGTCAAAAGAATAACTGCTATCAGGGTAAACCCATGTTCAAATGCTTTTAACGCCAAAGGGAGATCATGCCCGGTATCTCACACTTTGACTCTAATTTAAACCCTAAATAAGGAAAACTCGTATCCAACCATAATTCCTGAATCGCATGTCAAACTTTCAACAAGGAATTTTTTTTCTAATCTTTCAAATAGTTCTACTGCTATTCAAGCGTGACTCCACTAGATTTTTTCTACTGTGATTAGCATGTTTACAAAATACGCCCCCTATCAATTTCACAATACAAGGGTCTCCATTCATATTATATGTCAGATAAATCTATATCCATATACCATAGGGGATACTTTTGCAGAACTTACTTACCAATCTATAAAACAGAAATATCTCTCACCAAAATATATCGTTGAAAATCACACTTCAATCGAGATCGTGATAGTTGACTTCATAGTGGTTGAGCTCCTCTTCTCCCAGTCTCGCAGGGTTTCCTCTTTCTATGGAGGATTACCATATTGCACTGGGCGACCCCAACACCTTACGCATTCCCCTCCTGTTGCAGCGCTCTCCTCCTGTAGTCGTGATGTACATCCCTTTCCATTCACCCCAGAGTGATCGGTTCTTCCCTTGGGTAACCGCAATAGCAATCCTATTCCAAACTTTTCGCTACTTTGATTTCCCCCCCCCTTCACTCCATCACCGAGAGATCTTTTTATGTGACGAGCGGGAGTATAAAAAAAAAGATTCCCCCCCTTATCGCGGAAGGATTCCCCCCTTCACTCCATCACCGAGAAATCTTTTTATGTGACGAGCGGGAGTAAAAGAAAGATCCGCCCCCTATCGCAGAAGGATTCCCCCTTTAATTATAATTAGATCGCTGTTAACAATAAGGGATTGCCAAGAGCAACTCAGCCCACGTGGAAACCGAACCCTTAGCGCGTAGCAGCAGGATAACATGTGGCAACTAAGACTGTTTCTCTCCCTCCAATCAAGGAAACAATTCTCCCTTAACTTCTCTTCTTTATAATCAAAATAATGGAGATCCGTGACTTCCTCCAGAAAGAGAAGACACCACCTCTCTTACTCGGAATTCTCTTGTAAAAATAACGTTGTTGTCATAAATGTTGCGCCCTTTTAGGTGGAGCTCGAAACTCTACTAGTTGTAAATCGAATCGTTGTCCCCTGCATTCCATACAACAGGGTAAAACAAGGAGATCATTATCTATACTCCATCCCTTTTCCAAGGGGAGTTGATTTACTTATATCCTCAGAAAATAAGTGTCTAGTATATTCATTTATAAATGAATATCTTCTCTCTATCAAATAATATATATATATATATATATATATATATATATATATATAAAGGATGGTAAATGTTTTGTACCAAATATCAGATTGTAATACACGTATCTACTTTTACATCTTTCTCTCCAAGAGTGAAAAGTATATCATCTTCTTCTATAAGTATTATGTTTACAAATCCTTGTCGAACTAAGGTAAGTATTTATAATAATACATCGTTTCGACATCTCGTAGGATTCTTAATGGTATTTATATTTATTTAATTAGGTAGGTCATAGGAGTTAACTATTATTTTAGATTGTGGTGAAATAGTTACTCTACCTAGGATTGACCCAATCTTTTAAGAAAAATACCTCAAAGTATTTTGATCGTTGAGTAAACTCTTTTACTTCTCATGTGCCCAAGGCACTTATTATGATAACTGTCGTCAGAAACTGACCTTCCACGGTTGTCTAGCCATCTCGACTCTCCCCATCATGGATTCTTTTCCTCGTCGTTTAGTCGCATCTAAACCTTTAATCTTATAGGTTTATCATCAACTTTTCCAACTTAGTAATTAAACAATATGCTAAAATGTAAGACCCCTGCTTTAGGGTGCCCTTGAACTGAACCTGAAACTTTAACAACTTCATACAAACAAATTAGCCATTATAGTTATTGGAAAAATAAAATAAAAGAGTGAATAACTTAAAAATAAGCAAAACCTTAACCTGTCAACCCGATCCAGCTAGTCCATTGTTGTCTGCGTCTTCCGTAGGATCCCTCCAACAAAGCTCGTTTAACCATTGGCGAAGCAACCGTTAGCTTCGCCACCCAACCATAGGCTCATGATTTCAGTCGCATGGCCTCCCCCGAGCTTTGGGTCGTAAAGTTCACACACAATTCTCAAGAAACCCAGCTTGGGTTTCCCCCCCACCAAGATTTCCAGCCAAACCCTCAATAGCAGCAAGTCATGAGGTAACTCAATATTACGATAGTCATCCAGGGTCTGGGTGCTTTACCCATCCCCAAAGTCTTCCTTTTAAAGGAAAATCCCCTGCGACACATGTCGCTTCATGCATAAATAATTATTTAATTAATTCTTTAATGAAAAACAACTCACCCATTCAAGTGTCAATTTATCTAGGAGATGCACCAACATCCCTAAGTTTGCTCATGTTTGTCTCCTAGATATTTCACTTAACTCCTAGATTTGTGGTGTAGGTGGAGTTGACTAGGTGTCCATGCCTAGGATTCCATTTTGCTCCTAAATAAATATTTATAATATTTTTAAGTAATCAGGAATATCCTTTCATGTGCAATTCCTAAATAACACTTGATATTATTTAAATGCCAAAGTAATCATTTATGTGCAAATGTCTAAAGTACTCAAATGCATTTCTAAGTAAAGTTCTAGGTGTAAAATTGTACGTTTCAATGCAGTTAAGTTTAGCAATCAACTTTTACTAGGGACCCGATGTCGCGCCGTTGGGCCTCCTTGTTCCTTAATTTAATTTCCCTGACATGGCACCACTCCGTCGGGTCCAGTCATCCATAGTTTCCATTCCTCGGCAACGTACCACATCGTTGGGTCCTTGCATCCACTCTTTCCGTTCTTGGCAGGGTACCGCACCGTCGGGCCCTTCTACCGTCATCCTTTCGTTTTGACTTGCGGGAACTTCATGTAGGGATTTCAGGAGCCGTTACCTTCCATCCTCCGTCTACACACTATTAGGGACTAATGGCATTGAGGAGTGAGTCCGTTCTCACTGCGCGCCCCCCAACTCGTACGTGACCAGCTCCGTCGTGGCCCACCTCGTACGCCCTCACGCTTTCCTCTTGAGCAAGCGGATCAGTGCTTATCTGCTCAAGCGTGGTATTCCGTCGGAAGTCGACATCATCGTCGCTCTCCCTGTGTGTGATTTAATCGTACTCTACGACCCTTCATATTCCTTTGTGTGTCCGTCGGTGAACCATTTCACCTGTCGCTACACACATTTATCACAAACGTAATTTAGTAGCACTATCCTCAATAATCACAATTTGGTTTATAAATATGTTGCTTCATTAAGCATCTATAATTTACTCAATCATTACTCATTCGTCTAATCACGTAATCAATTGCACAGCTAGTCGTTAAGCATCATTCATATGTACAGTTTTCATATCAAAGTCAATCGTTAAACAATATGAAATCGTCCATTCACAATAACTACCCAAATGCACATATATCAATCAATCGTAATCATAAATATACTCAAAATAAAATCATAGGGTTATTTTATTAATGTTTCAAATAGTCGGGTCACTCAGTAGGTGCCCTCAATGTCTACAGTAGTCTAGGGGCACTACATAAAAAGGTTTCCTGGTGGGGCTTGGCCTCGAGCTCCTCACCAAAGAAAACATACATTTACATTTTCAATTACAAAACTTAAGATATAAGAGGGATGTCACATCCTTTCCCCCTTAAGAATAACACCGTCCTCGGTGTTCATGTTTCAAACATTTTGTCTTTCTCTTATGGGGTCCTCCTTTGCTCACTTTGTCATTTCTATTTTGACCTTCTTCGGGTTTCCATAAATTTTTCGCAAATCACCGTCAATCACCTGCAATGGTTTAGTAACAACTTATCATTGATTCTATAATCAAACTTAGAGACACAAATCATGAGCTCTTTATTGCACTATATCATTTACAACCCATGGAATATGTTTTCTCCTTTGTTCCTGCTTTTATCATCACAAGCACACATAAATACAGTGATCCAGGAATGTAGATTGTGAACTTAATCACAAACAACCATTCACTTGATCCAGGAAATTCTTGTCTAACACCCGAGTGCTCATACAACAATCCTTTCGAAATTCTTGCCTAACACCTCAGTGCTCACACAGCAATTATTTTACAGATTTCTTGCCTAACACCGCAGTGCTCACGCAGCAATACTTTCTCTCATGCATACTAAGCAGCGTCCTGCCTCCCGCATATGCATTCTCTTATAGTTTGCCTAGGTCTTTACCGCTTGTTGATTCCTTCAAGAATCCTAGCGGCTGTCAACTCCCTGATTTCTCAGAAGTGTTTTCAGTGCCCTTAAAGCACTCTCGCATAATTCCCCTCAAGCCTTCTCGCTTGAGTCCAGGAATCTATTCCCCTCAAGCCTCCTCGCTTGAGTCTAGGAAAATCTCATTTAAATTCATCAATTATTTCGTCATATTACATTTTATAATCATACAATTTCTCTGACCAATTTGGTCTAGTCCTTTATTCAACAATAATTAACAATAATAAAAGCTGCAATGTGGATCTTTCATCCTCACCCCTTTATTGTACCATGCATAATATATTAAGCTTTTGTCTTTCAACAAGTTCCACCGGGTTTTGGCCATCTGCCAAATTCAATTGTTAGTAACACTTTATAAAAAATAAAAATAAAAAATAAAAAAAATCAAATATTTGTAAATAAGAAAATCATTCATTCTTCATACTACAATATCCATACTTGATCATCTAAAGTAAACGTTTTTCTCCTTCCAAGCATATCTAACTTGCTTAATAGGATTACATAATTCCTTGAACAAAAATAATATTCTTCCTATGATAACCCGTGAACATGATGATTTCTTAACCTCGAATGTTATCCTTCACTATTTCAAACACACTTCCTATTTTAGTTATACAACTTCTTTTGTATATACCAACATCACATAGAAATCACCAATTTTCTAAACATACTTGCATACCTTATAATGATAACCATATACCTTTGTAAGGGTGGCCTCATGTCTTCTTATTATAAGATCCTCATATGTCGAGGTACCAGTTTACATGTATCATCACATATTAGTATTACACGAAATATCACAAGAATCTATATATCCCATTTTTACCTCTTGACCGTTGTAGTGATGTGTGGGAATATAACATTCCGCTCGACCACAACATTAAATGTGTTAGTCGTAAAAAGAAAAAATGTAATAATCATGCATAAAACATATGTCAATCATCACCTTGACTTGTTTCATAAAAGCTTATACATCAATTACTGTTAACTATTACTTCTGATCTATCATGGAACTTCCATGATATTAATGGTTTTCCTTAACTCTTAATGCGGATATAAAACAGTCATTATAAAGACATCAGAAATTTAAAGCGTCATGTCTTACCATTCCGTGGTGGTTCTAGTTTTCCAATAATCTATCCGTTAACAACATAATCTATTTGAGAAAACATATAATTGTACATGAATAGCAAGTCATAAAAGTATCACTATTTCTCATTGTTTTCCCACGTCTATCTTAGTAGAAATTACTGAAGTAAGAGGTATATATAAAAGGTACTCATGCATTCTCATATTAACGGATTAATATTCACATGTATATGTCATTATAACCTTTTTACTTTTGTTGCACTTATATATAAGGGTACGAGCCAGCTACAATGTCATCAAAATCGTATTATAATTCCTTATCCTATACCATTATATACTAGAATGAAATTGATTAGCAAGGAGACTATTAACAATTGTTCTCCTTTATGATTTGACCATTTCCTAGTCATAGAAAAATCACACTAATTATAATTTTAGGTACCTTTAGTCTAGTTAGACTATGCTACTATCTTTGTAACTAGGAAGCATTACATACCTCAGTTACATGCTTTATTCTCATTGGCTCCCCTGTAGCATGCACTTTTACAGCTTTTACTATTAAGGTCAAAGGCATTTATACAAAAGAAACTTTATACGAAGAAAGAGAAACAAAAACTTAATCATTGAAACTCAAGACCATCACATTTTCTCAAATCTTAATGGACCTTTAAATTTACCTTTAATCCCACTTAACGGATCTTTTCTAGAAGATTTAAGTTTGCTTTAAGTAGTCCATCTAAAGCTCCTATTTGGGTATCTTGACGACTAGGTCAGTCAAATCCGATTAACAACAAAATGTATAAACCTTACTTCTTATTATAAAGCGGTTGTTGAGACTGAAAGGTGTCAGCTTTTAGGAATGGCATGAGATGTAGAGAAAGTAATAAACAATTGAATCGAACTATCAAATTGATAGAGTTAGGAGGATTCCCTTGCATATAAACCTTTTGTTTAGAACTGGGATCCCTTACAATAAATCTTTCATAACTCCAATAGTCTAGCTATTTTAACTTTCTAAAGAGTTATTTCTCGCCATTTCATAAAACTAATTATAGAGTAAGAGAAAATATTCCTCCATAATATTTCCAATAACCACTCATACAACTACATAGTGAAACACGTTCACATATAAACAATTCGATGTTATTATAATGCTTCAGAAAGTGGAACATACTTACTTGCGATTCCGAACAACTTATCGGTTACTTGTTGTCAAGCGTTGAACTAAATCTGCCTCGATACTTATTTCCGAGTGGAGTTCCTTTCCTGGTTCGTCCAACTTATTTCCTCATGCTGAGCCCACTATAGGCCCGAGTGTAGCAATTTGTGCTCTGATACCATATGTGACATACCCCTGGTTTGCGAGTTAGTATTTTGGTGAAAAATAAAAATTTCTTCCATTAGATATCCTCACAATAAAATGTCTATGATCGAGTTAAATAAAATAGATAACATTTACTTAACCCTTAATCCTACACCTGACATTTTATAAAGGAACTATACAGCTGCATGCTGTCATAACAAAATGCCTTCCAAAAATCATTTCCACCCACTGTCACAAACCCAATTATGTGAGTTACTAAAGTAATGAATTTTAAAAATTTCCTAACATTCTTCCATGAGTAAATAGCGATTAATTAGATAGAAACATTCATCATGCATCATCCGTTTCCTATGAAACATTTTAGACCATAATACATTTTTTATAATCAATTAAAAACTCTTAATATATATAACACATGAGACTACAAAATCAGCTACTTTGTCATGATACTTTCATGCCAGGTTGAACATAATAAAATGAAACATTGACAATATTTACATGGAAATTAACATAATCAACATGTTACCAAGAATCACTGGACACCACCAACCATCATGTTCATACAAGAAGGAGACGATATTTCACGTGGTTCACCCAGAAGGGGCTACGTCCACCAAAGAGGGTCATATCTTTTTATTATTCACCAACATGGTTCACAATCAGCAACTCAACTGTTGCGATATTACATTTTCTCAATTCACCAACATGGTTCACAGTCAGCAATTCAACTGTTGCGATATTACATTTTCTCAATGCTTCCTCCCAAAGCATTATTAAGACATCCATCCTTAACTCCCATAAGTACAGAATCCCATCTCTATTTGATACACCTATACACTTTAAAATTACAAACTTCCAGTGTTCATACAAGTATAGACTCAAAGATTGGAACAGAATGTATATAGCAAAATATTAACCAGAATCAAGCAATCAATATTTCCCTTCCTATACTGGAACATATAATAGACCACTCATAGTTCCAACAATTAAACCTTCCTTTCCCTTGTGACCTACCGCTTCACAAGGGTAGGCATAAAATCAGATATAGAACATATACAAGAATAATACAGAGTTCAAAGAACTTAAGCTATTTCATATGCAGAGCGTAAGTATTAAACGATGGACGCATTTATATAAAATCAACCGTTCATCGATAATTTGATCTAGAAGGAGAGATCAACTCTGAGGCTCAAGGTTTCACTTGCAGAGTAACCTATACCAAACTAACCAATGAATAACTAAAACCTGACACATTCATAAATGCAACTAAAGATCGGAAAACTCGATCTGGAACCGAGGAGGGCTTTATGGTGCATTACAATGGTGCTCTACAGGTATCACACGTTTTACATTAAGATAATAAGGAACGAATTTTAGTCAATTATAAATAAGATCTACGCTTTCCTATTGAGTTCGATCAGATCTGAATGCAATAGAAGAATTTAATCACTAAAACCACAGACCTAAATTTCCTTACTGAGATCTATTTGATCTCTAAGTAAACCGCAGAGTTTAAATATTGCAAACAAGAGCTATGTGTACCAAATGAGATCGATCTTATCTCTTAGTAGATAGCAGAGTTACTTAATACCAGATGAGATCTACGTTGGCAGCAACGCTGGTATAAACATAATACTGGATAAAAATCCAGGATTTAGCATTTCGCCTATCCTCCCGGAATTATCCCGCACATTCACGATGGTCACAAAATGAAAATATGTATAAAGATTTAGGGATCAATAATTAAGCACTTCAGCCAATCGTGCAAGCATCTAGGTTGGCAGCAACGCTGGTATAAACATAATACTGGATAAAATCCAGGATTTAGCATTTCGCCTATCCTCCAGGAATTATCCCGTGCATTCACGATGGTCACAAAATACGAAGATGTATAAAGATTTAGAGATCAATAATTAAGCACTTCAGCCAATCGTACAAGCATCTACGTTGGCAGCAATGCTGGTATAAACATAATAGATAACACCAAAGCACATGTACTCTGTCAAAAGAATAACTGCTATCAGGGTAAACCCATGTTCAAATGCTTTTAACGCCAAAGGGAGATCATGCCCGGTATCTCACACTTTGACTCTAATTTAAACCCTAAATAAGGAAAACTCGTATCCAACCATAATTCCTGAATCGCATGTCAAACTTTCAACAAGGAATTTTTTTTCTAATCTTTCAAATAGTTCTACTGCTATTCAAGCGTGACTCCACTAGATTTTTTTTACTGTTATTAGCATGTTTACAAAATACGCACCCTATCAATTTCACAATCCAAGGGTCTCCATTCATATTATATGTCAGATAAATCTATATCCATATACCATAGGGGATACTTTTGCAGAACTTACTTACCAATCTATAAAACAGAAATATCTCTCACCAAAATATATCGTTGAAAATCACACTTCAATCGAGATCGTGATAGTTGACTTCATAGTGGTTGAGCTCCTCTTCTCCCAGTCTCGCAGGGTTTCCTCTTTCTATGGCGGATTACCATATTGCACTGGGCGACCCCAACACCTTACGCATTCCCCTCCTGTTGCAGCGCTCTCCTCCCGTAGTCGTGATGTACATCCCTTTCCATTCACCCCAGAGTGATCGGTTCTTCCCTTGGGTAACCGCAATAGCAATCCTATTCCAAACTTTTCGCTACTTTGATTTTCCCCCCCCTTCACTCCATCACCGAGAGATCTTTTTATGTGACGAGCGGGAGTATAAAAAAAAAGATTCCCCCCCTTATCGCGGAAGGATTCCCCCCTTCACTCCATCACCGAGAAATCTTTTTATGTGACGAGCGGGAGTAAAAGAAAGATCCGCCCCCTATCGCAGAAGGATTCCCCCTTTAATTATAATTAGATCGCTGTTAACAATAAGGGATTGCCAAAAGCAACTCAGCCCACGTGGAAACCGAACCCTTAGCGCGTAGCAGCAGGATAACATGTGGCAACTAAGACTGTTTCTCTCCCTCCAATCAAGGAAACAATTCTCCCTTAACTTCTCTTCTTTATAATCAAAATAATGGAGATCCGTGACTTCCTCCAGAAAGAGAAGACACCACCTCTCTTACTCGGAATTCTCTTGTAAAAATAACGTTGTTGTCATAAATGTTGCGCCCTTTTAGGTGGAGCTCGAAACTCTACTAGTTGTAAATCGAATCGTTGTCCCCTGCATTCCATACAACAGGGTAAAACAAGGAGATCATTATCTATACTCCATCCCTTTTCCAAGGGGAGTTGATTTACTTATATCCTCAGAAAATAAGTGTCTAGTATATTCATTTATAAACGAATATCTTCTCTCTATCAAATAATATATATATATATATATATATATATATATAAAAAGGATGGTAAATGTTTTGTACCAAATATCAGATTGTAATACACGTATCTACTTTTACATTTTTCTCTCCAAGAGTGAAAAGTATATCATCTTCTTCTATAAGTATTATGTTTACAAATCCTTGTCGAACTAAGGTAAGTATTTATAATAATACATCGTTTCGACATCTCGTAGGATTCTTAATGGTATTTATATTTATTTAATTAGGTAGGTCATAGGAGTTAACTATTATTTTAGATTGTGGTGAAATAGTTACTCTACCTAGGATTGACCCAATCTTTTAAGAAAAATACATCAAAGTATTTTGATCGTTGAGTAAACTCTTTTACTTCTCATGTGCCCAAGGCACTTATTATGATAACTGTCGTCAGAAACTGACCTTCCACGGTTGTCTAGCCATCTCAACTCTCCCCATCATGGATTCTTTTCCTCGTCGTTTAGTCGCATCTAAACCTTTAATCTTATAGGTTTATCATCAACTTTTCCAACTTAGTAATTAAACAATATGCTAAAAAGGTTTCGTGGTGGGGATTGGCCTCGAGCTCCTCACCAAAGAAAACATACATTTACATTTTCAATTACAAAACTTAAGATATAAGAGGGATGTCACAGGATTTATAGCGAAAGTGCTACGATGACTGGTTTTTTTTCTATATCAAGCCCTAGCTTCGCAAGTGCAACAAGTGTCATAAATGCCATACCATGCCTTCTTTCAGGTTAGCTCTGATACCATGTTAGTTTTTCAGAATTTACTTCAATATGATATAGGATCTTAACTGATAGAACAACATGTAGAACATATCTATAGCATATCAATCATGGACATAATAATGCAAGCACACAAGAGACAGTAGACACACAGAGTTTCACTGGGGAAAACCATAAAGGTGAAAAACCCCACAACTTCCTCAGAGATAGATAGAGCAATGATGCAACCCAATCATAAGAGATAGTATTCTCCTAGCAGCAGCTTCTCCTCCTCCACAAGTGCACCGCTCTCCAATGAGAGTATGAGTGAGAAAGTGAATGATTGAATAGAGTGCCTCCCACACTCTATTTATACATGACTTGACTTGCCTAATAACCTTTACTAGGTCGGCCTTAACTTAACCACATAACATAATGCTGACAGGGCCGACCCCTAATAGGGTGGTCTAATAACCCTTTGACCCACATGACTTATACAGGGCCGACCCCACCAAGGTGGTCTAATAACCCATCAAGTATAAGTTACGACAGTTACAATATAAATGACGACACTTCCGTATAGAGGAATAATAACATCTCTATAGGAATACAAACACTTCCGTATAGAGGAATAATAACATCTCTATAGGAATACAATATACAAATATGAAATACATTCTGAAGTTACAAATACATCAACAAGAACCCACATAGATGCTCATATTTGAGGTTGAAGATGATGAAACTTTGTTGAGTAATATGACCATTGTCTTAAGCTCATCAGAGTCATCCTCTAAAAATTGAATTTTCCTTTTCTATTTTACCAATATATTCATGATAATTGCATTTCAAGAGACCCATTGATATTCTAATTCATGTGTTTTAGTGGAGAATGAGACCCGCTGTCAACATTGCATGAGACCAATTCCACACAACATTAGTTGAAACCCAAGATATTTGCACCCACAAACCCCTAACACCAAGGGAAAGCCACAGACTGATAATGGATAGATCCATCATCAATATTCTGGGTACTTATTACAGAACATTGAGATGGATGAAATATTGTATATATATTTTCCCAAATAAAAATCCCAATGAAGAACTTACTCCAGGAAGTGCAAGCAGTACCAGGGCGAGGCCTATTCCCATTGGCCTTTTTAGGTAAAGCCTAGCAAACTCACCATGACAAATATTAGAAGTTTTTGAGACAACTAACTCATGCCCACAATCAATTCTACTAAAACCGAGGAGAAATATGACTGCTGATGCTAAATATAAGCAAAGTGTGCAAACCAGGCTTACCATCAAGTGTCAATTTCTTGAATAAGAACTAAGATGGGAGATGTATGCCACTTTCAATATCCTATACTCATCTTCGCGACTGAAATCCATGAATTCAAATTTCCGGAGGTTTTGATAATGGAGGATGTGGGAAGACAGGTTGATGCTTAATGAATTGTCCCTTCCCCCCTTGAACGAGTTAATGGATAGACTAGATGTGGATTGTTCATACTTTCATTTTGTGCTTGTTTAATGGGTTGCAAACTTAGAGATTCCTTCACCATTTTACAATAGAATTCCTTCCTCTAGCGTTGAGGCAAGATTGTCGAGGCGACATGAAAAAAATGAACTTCCTCAAAATGATGAACTTCTCTTCTTATATTAACAATGGTCAATGCGAGATGGTCATCTTCTTATAATTGAACATATAATTATGTAGAATAATTCCAATAGCATATTTATTTTACATAATTTAGCAAATAATTGAATAAACAATGCTATAAATAATTTAGTCAAACTTAAGATCACATATCAACATCAACCTTAAAATAGTAAAGAAATCCATAATTTTAAATTATGAAGTGTTGAGCATGACAAAATCTCCTAACAACTATCAACGGGTTTTCATTTTATTTATTAATACAATCCCATCTGCATTAAATCTATTTTGACAAGTTATGGTCATCATTAGCTTGAAAGGAGTAAATTTATGATTACATAGAATATAATATATGAAACTTAATGCAGTAAAGTAACCAGCTTAACTTAATAGCCAACAACCAGGTTATGGAATACATTAATGACATAAATATAAAATATTAAAGATTAACTTAACAACAACGAACGAGGTTATGGAATACATTAATGACAAAAATATAAAATATTAAAGTTTAACTTAACACCCAACATGAGGTTATGGAATAAATTAATGACAGAAATATAAAAATTAAGAATTAGTTAAACAGCAAGCTTATGGAATACATTAATAACATATAATACATTAATACCAGAAATACTAAATATTAAAAAATAGTTAACCACAACAAGGTTATTGAAATGGAATACATTAATGACATAAATATTAAATATTAAAATTAATTAATAACCAAATATTAATATAAAATATTAAGAATCACTTAATAGCCAACATAAATTATAAACCAGTAGCAAGGTTATGGAATATATTAATGACTTAAATTAAAACACTAAATCACTTAGTGCAAGATGGTCATCTTCTTATAATTGAACATGTAATTATGTAGAATGATTCCAATAGCATATTTATTTTACATAATTTAGTAAATAGTTGAATAAACAATGCTATAAATAATTTAGTCAAACCTAAATTCACATATCAACATTAACCTTAAAATAGTAAAGAAATCCATAATTTTAAATTATGAAGTGTTGAGCATGCTTATAAACAAAATCTCCTAACAACTAATCAACGGATTTTTATTTTATTTATTAATACAATCCCATCTGCATTAAATCTATTTTGACAAGTTATGCTCATCATTAGTATGAAAGGAGTAAAGTTACAAATCTATTTTGACAAGTTGTGCTCATCATTAGTACGAAAGGAGTAAAGTTATAAATCTATTTTGACAAGTTATGTTCATCATTAGTGTGAAAGGAGTAAAGTTATGATTAACTAAAAAACCATATATGAAATTTAATGCAGTAAAGTGACTATCTTAACTTAACAGCTAGGAGAGGTTATGGAATACATTAATGACATTAAAGCTTAACTTATCAGGTTATGGAACACATTAATGAGAAAAAAATATATTAAGAATTATGTAAACAACAGCAAGGTTATGGAATACATTAATAACATAAATATTAAATATTAAAAAATAGTTAACCGGAGCACTACCACATCAATGTTATGGAATACATTAATGACATAAATATAAAATATTAAAAATTAGCTAATAGCCAAATATTAATATAAACTATTAAGAATTAGTTATGGAATATAAATTGTAAACCAGTACCAAGGTTATGGAATACATTAATGACTTAAATTAAAACACTAAATCAGTTAATATCCCACCACTAGATTAATGTATTTATGGAATACATTAATGATGACAGAAATATAAAATATTAAAAATTAGTTGAGAGGTGTCAGCTTCATGGAGTGCAATCTCTTTATAAGAATAGGAATAGGTAGGCAAGATCCAGTGTTGTTGTGAAAAATAGCTGCTGAGCATATTAGCAGGCTTAGTATATCAGTATATTGGTGAAGGGGAATCGTGACTGCTGGAGTGTAGATTCAATCGTTTCGTTTGCATTTTTGATAAGGATGAAACGTTTTTCCTTCCTACTGGCCGTGATTTTCACAGGCTCTTTTATGTTTCTCTGCGTAAGTTCAATAGGAGATTCCAGTCTCATATATAATGTTCAGCAGTATGGTGCAAAAGCTGATGGCATCACAGACAACAGCAAGGTGAGATAGAGATAAACTTGAATAATTAATAAATTTGTAGAGACATAGATTATCACAAATAAATTTGTCTGTTTTTGGTTATATGTAGGCTTTTATTGCTGCCTGGAATGCAGCCTGTTCTTCTAATCGATCATCTACTGTGTATATACCAAAAGGAAAATTCCTGGTTGGTCCAGTTTCCTTTGCAGGACCATGCAAGAATGCTAATATTATGGTGCAGGTAAGGTGCTAATATTCATTCCGTGGTAGTGGTAGTGATTTATTTATTTCCTTCTTTGCAGCAATAAGATTCATGCAACATGTCTGTCTTACTGCAGGTAACTGGGGATCTCATTGCACCAACCCACAATAGTTTATGGAACGGAGGAAATAATTTGTACTGGTTGCAATTCTATAATGTGAATGGTCTAACGGTGAATGGCGGGGGGAGTTTGGATGGCCAGGGAGCCTCCTGGTGGAACAACGTTTGTCAAAAAAATCAGCAAGTAAGAATAAACTAGTTATCAGTTGTACTATGTAATTATCTTTTAGTGATTTGGATAGCATATACTTACACTGACTCGAATAAATTGTCTGCTTTGCTGTGCAGTGCAAACCCGGGCCTACGGTATTGTCTCTAGCCATTTATTTTCACATATGAATTGGAGTGTTTCATAGTTGCAGGGAGTTGATAATTTCACATTGTGATGGGCAGTCTTTACAATTGATGGGCGCTACGAATAGCGTGGTGAGAGACATTACTTCCATCAACAGCAAGCAGTTCCATGTATCCATTGGTGCGTCTAACAACGTCCTGGCAGAGGGATTGACAATCCGTGCTCCAGCTGACAGCCCCAACACCGATGGAATTCAAATATCTTCTTCCAATGTCCATCTTCGAAATATCAACATAGGAACAGGTGGATCATATTTCCCCTCAACATTTTACAAATATTGTTGGAGTGACTAATTTATTAAAGATAAATCTTTAACTTTGCGTGCGTGTACTACTGCAGGAGATGATTGTATTGGTATTTTGGAAGGAACTTCCAACCTTGCCATTGAACAAGTTACTTGCGGACCAGGCCATGGAATCAGGTGAAATAGTTTGATAATTAATTTCAATTGGACTGGGAATATGAGCATTCAATGCACTGCGCTGACAACCGATTTGGGTTATTATTATGCAGTGTGGGGAGCCTTGGGAAATATCCTGATCGTAATGGAGTCACCAACGTCACTGTAAATGGACTTTCTTTCAACGGCACTGACAATGGAGTTAGAATCAAAACATGGCAAGGAGGAAAGGGCTTCGCCAAGGGCTTAACATTTGAGAACCTACGGATGAACAACGTGGGGAATCCAATCCTCATTGACCAATACTATTGCCCACATTGTACTGCCCAGGTGCTCATCATTTTACACCTATCTGAACAGCTTCAACACCTATACTCTTTTTCGACATAGGACAGTTTCGAAGCTTGTTTTTAAGTTCTGTGACATATGGCCACTGAAGTTTGACTATTATAACTTACTTTGACTTTGTTGTTAATATTGGCTTGGCCCGTGCAGGAGTCTAATATGAATGTGCAGATCAGTAACGTGGTATACAAAAACATAGTTGGAACCTCAGCAACAAAGGAAGTTATTAATTTGGCTTGCAGTAAAAGCTTCCCCTGCCAAGATATCCAATTGCAAAATGTCAGTCTGAGTTATGGAAATAATGAAGCTCAATCTCTCTGTAAAAATGCCAAAGGACTTGGAATTAGTTCTGTCAAACCCCCTTTGGTTTGTTAATGCTGGATATTAGTTATTAGTTATGTCAAACCTTTTTCTTAAAGTTCCATTGGTTTTTAAAAGGTTTGATGCTTCCTCTACCAACTTCAATATGTTGGATTTTGCATTATTGTAATATGAATTTGAGTTATGAAAAAGTGAAACTCTACCAACTTTAATAGGTTGGATTTTGCAGTATTATAATATGAATTTGAGTTATGAAAAAAATGAAATTCAATCTTAAGCAGCTTTTGAGTTTGTTAAAGGTGAATGTTTTTCCTAAATGCTAACTTATTATCAAATGTTAAATAGAATAGAAATATAATAAGAACTCTGCTAAAAAAACATTATATTGCAAGTAGAGTCCATTTTAAAAGTTAAAAGTCTAATATAGAGATTAAGAAATGTTTAAGAATCCTAAAGTTTGATAACTATATTTAGTAAAACCATGTTTGTATATGTATAAATGCTTTTTTATTGATGTTTAATAAGCTATAAACCCTTCACATTCACTTGGAATAAATAAGATATTTTTAACATTGTCATTTTAATGTTTTTAAAGTATATCACAATCAAAATAAACAACACATATTTTTGTATTAGAATATAGAATTTTAAGAGTAAATAATGGTTTTGTATAATTGGTTATTTGGAATAGTACATTTTTAATAAAAAAATATCAATTTTTTCTTTTTATAGATGCCATATCTAACCTTGTCACTTTAAGATTGGTCATATTAATAATATAATGTCTATTATTGAGATATATAATTTTAAACATAACAAACAATTTTATAAAAATTGTCATTTGAACTTATACCATTTTAATAAGAAATATTAAAATAAATATTTGTAAGAAACAAATCAATGGACACAGACATAATCTCAAAGAAATGCAAATGCACAACAAATTCAATGACTTTTCCACTGTGTTTTTTTGTGCCTTTGGAATCTGTATCCAAGTGGCCTTTGTTTTGTGACATGAATTTCCAATGGAAAGATGATCCCATTTCCCTTCCTTGCACTCTAAGGGTAGTAACAAAAGACCATATCCCAGCAGCAATCACAGGTCTCGTAATAGCAAAAGAAACAAAATGAGGTGAATACACTGCAATATTTAATCCATTTTCCACATCACACATCAAATCTACATAACCAGAATCATCATACGAAAATGAATTAATTAAAGGGAAATCTGATCTTGGTGCCTATGAATATGTTCGTAGTAGGAAATTTCTCCTCCTTGTGCCTCTCAATATGTCCGTAGTAGGAAATTTCTCCTTCTGGAGCATACAAACAATCTTTCTCCTCCTTTTGAATATGTTCGAAGGGGTTGGAGCTTACATCTTCACCCTAAATTACAATCAATGAAGACTAGACCGCAATGCAATAAGCAAAACAATAATTCATATTCACTAAACATAATGATTGGAAAAAAATAGCATTCTGTAGCGTAAATCTCAATGACTGAAATAAATGTAGAGTAGTCTACATGTAGTCAAATAATTCGAAAGAAATATGATAACAAATACAATTTAATGTAGTTGACTGATCTAAAGGAACGTCAAGGTGACTTGGTTAGGCATACTAACCTGAATTTGTACAAGTAGAAATATGAAATGCTTCGAGAATGGATGAAGTTAGGGTCGAGACTGATAATATTTATAGCAACAGCAATGGGCAGGGTAGGGAAATTTCCTGGGTCTGTGTAGATTCGTGTGGATGGATAGAACTGCAACTTTTCTATTTCAGTTATCCAATTATGGAAGGTATTTACAAATGTAATTGGAAGGGAATCAACAAAAAGATGGAAGACCAAAGGAAATCAACGAAAAGATGGAAACCGTGTCCACCTTTTCTCTTTAGCTTCTAAAAAGTTTCCGTGCATGAGTGTTAGGAAACTATTTTTTTGTCAAATTATTTAATCTTCATTTCCATGGTATGGGTCCAATCAAGTTTGGAAAAAATCCTCTACAAATTAAAATAAATAAATAAAAACCGAAACTTTAGTTGCATTTTAGACATTTTGAAAAATTAAATGTACTGGCATGAAAATAATGAAAAAAAATGAAAACAATAGTATATGTC
Organism: Larix kaempferi; assembly: GCA_027924585.1. Classification (NCBI taxonomy): domain Eukaryota; kingdom Viridiplantae; phylum Streptophyta; class Pinopsida; order Pinales; family Pinaceae; genus Larix; species Larix kaempferi. The sequence continues at coordinate 2,172,585 of BSBM01000397.1, read as the reverse complement.
TACATCAAGGACTAATAAGGAAGAAGAAAAGATGATTAAACAAATTAGTTAGATAAAAAGATGTTTTTATTAAAGTGATATGACAGCGATAACCTACAATTACGGATTCAAAAGGTGAAAATAAATGAAATGAAATGAAATAAATGCCCAGGAGAATAGAATGATACAAAAAGGGGGATGAAGGTGAAAGAAGAGGATCCTAGCAATGGTATTGATTATTACACCAACTAATTTGTAGTAATTATAAATGTCTATTGTAGTCATGCATTTTACTAATCATCTTGATCCATTTCACAAGTTACCATTAATTTTTAACATTTGGCAAGAACCGTGAGATAGTTCAAATATTGGGCTGAACTTTTCGTTGATGAATACAAATGCACATTTTATATACTAGTTTCGTTTCACAAGTTACCATTAATTTTTAACATTTGGCAAGAACCTCAAATATTGGGTGGAACTTTATGTTGATGAATACAAATGCACATTTTATATACTAGTTTCTAGATACGTTGAAGACATTGCAAAAAAGTAGACTTTCATTTTTGTGTTTGAAAAGTAGTTAAGTTATGAAATTATGAAAAAATAGTCTTTTATATTATTAAGGGTACGACAACTTACAAATAAATGTTACCCATCCTCAATTCAGCGTGAACATGAGATATGGAAATAATGAAGTTCAATATTCATGAAAAAACGTAAAATAGTTCAAAGTAATTCTATCAAGTTCCATTTACTTTGTTAAAGAGTGAATGCTTTCTCTAAATGGAAACTCTAATGTGTTGGATTTTGCATTATCTATCTTGTAGTCTCAAATTAGTTTAAGATTCTTATGGTTTATGCTACTCTTCCTTTAAAAATATCCTCAATGGTTTAGGCTACTCTTCCTTTAAAAATCTCGTCATTGATTTAGGCTACTCCTTCCGTTGATTGGTTTAAGCTACTTTCATCACTAGTCACTAACAATATTTTGGAAATCAAACTTTCCAACATGGTTGTTATAGGTCAAATCTGCACTTCTCCGTCCGTGATCACATTGCTTTGTCGATCGCACAAAAGGACACCATGGATTGAAGAGCTAGGTTGACCTAGATGACTTACTGCTGGAACTACATTCTTCAGTTGAAAATCTTACTTTGTCTACTGATTTCATGACATGTGTGCTACTCTTTGCATAGTAAACCAACGTTCTTCACCAATATGTGCGCTGCTTTGCTCAAGGACAACCATCGCACACCTTAAAAAATGTTGCAAACGCTTGTTGTAAAGCACAAAAGTTGCATACTCTGCACTACTCTCGTTGTATGAAACCTATGAACATCTTAAGATGAAAGCAAAAATATATTAAGATTACGAATTGGGATTAGTTGAAGTTGGTTCTGCAACTTCCCCAACCTCCCAATTCAACCACCTCTCGATTACAACTGCCTACCTTGTCCCATAAATACAAGGAGGATCCATGAGAGAGGGACCTAGAAGGAATGCTTTAACTGCTGTTACGCTGGAGGAATTCCCAAGTCATTGTGAAGAGCAGGAGCCCATGACTCGGTTGCAGAACCATCTTGACCGATCAGGTATATTTGTACTCATTCATGTTTCTTTGACAATAAAAAGGTGGAAATACCCTTCCTGTCCCAAATCAAATGTCTATTGGATTGTATGTTCATTTGGTTTAATATCTGATTGTAGTTGATGTTTAATTGTTTTCAATTTCATCATATTTATTGCAGTCAAGATACGCCGAGGAAGGTTTCCTTTGTGTTGCAGGTCCATCATAGCGGAAGACCAAGCGAAAGCTAGGACCAGCCGTTGATAAAAGGTACATCTTTCGATATCTTGATCTCTTTCCATTTGTAGTAACTAAATGCAATGCAATGACTGTATTTACCTGTCACGCCACCCAAGTTGGTAGTGTCTTCTCCTCACTATAAGGTATTTTTCCTGCACAACAGATTGGCGACTCCACTGGGGAGTAACTGGTTGTTTTTCTGCTCTAGGAGACCTTGCTAGGTTTTTCTTCAGTCTATTTGTTATGTGAGAGGTCTTCTAGGTCATTGTTTCCCGTTCTTATTGTCTAGACTCATCTCAGTCCACTACTGCAAATATTTTTTGTTTGCTTCTGAGCCTTGTGTGCTGGTTTACCCTACTTATAGTAGCGCATTTTACTTGGTGAACACTGCTTTGTACACTACACAACAACGCATCTTTCCTAGTGTGCGTTGGTTTCTGTACTACACAGTAGTGCATTTTCCTGTAACTTTCAGTTCTCCATTAGGGTTTGATTTCCAGTGGTTTGGTTTCACTTCTAGCCTTTTGCTTTGCTTCCCTGACTGGCCCCTGAGACTTGTATGTCTCTTTTGAGTCTTGTTTGCCTCTCTGAAGTCCTTTAGTTTTCCTTGGCTTGCTTGAGTACTTGTTTAAGGTGTCTTTACTGTTTTTAACCCTTTTGAAATTTCTCCTCCTTGTGCCTCTGAATATGTTCGTAGTAGGAAATTTCTCCTTCAGGTGCATACAAACAATCTTTCTCCTCCTCGTGCCTCTGAATATGTTCATAATAGGAATTTTCCTAAGGGGTTGGAGCATACATCTTCACCCTAAATTATAATCAATGAAGACTAGACCCCAATGCAATAAGCAAAACAATTATTTAGAATCACTAAATATAATGATTGGATAAAATAGCATTCTACACCGTAAATCTCAATGGCTGAAATAATGCAGAGTAGTCTACATGTAGTCAAATAATTCGAAAGAAATATGATAACACATACAATTTAATGTAGTTGACTGATCTCAAGGAATGTCAAGGTGACTGGGTTAGGCATACTAACCTGAATTTGTACAAGTAGAAATATGAAATGCTTTGAGAATGGATGAAGTTAGGGTCGAGACTTATAATTATTATAGCAACAACAATGGGCATGGTAGGGAAGCTTCGTGGTTCTCTGTAGATTCCTGTGGATGGACAGACCTACAAATTTTCTGTTTCAGTTATCCAATTACGGAAAGGTATATACAAATGTAATTGGAAGGGAATTAACAAAAAGATGGGAGACAGAAGAAAATCAACAAAAAGATGGAAACCTTGTCCATCTTTTCTCTTTAGCTTCTAGAAAGTTTATGTGCATGAGTGTTAGGAACTATTTTTTATTTTTCTATCAATTTATTTAATCTTCATTTCCATGGTATGGGACCAATCAAGTTTGAAAAAAAATCCTCTACAAATTAAAATAAATAAATAAAAACCAAAACTTTAGTTGCATTTTAGACATTTTGAAAAATTAAATGTACTAGCATGAAAATAATGAAAAAAAACAAAAACAATAGTCTATGCCTGCAACAAAGACTAATAAGGAAGAAGAAAAACTAATTAAACAAATTAGTTAGATAAAAGGATGTTTTTATTAAAGTGATATGACCACGATAACCTACAATTACTGGTTCAAAAGGTGAAAATAAATGAAATAAATGCCAAGGAGAATAGAATGATACAAAAAGGGGATGAAGGTGAAAGAAGAGAATCCTAGCAATGGTATTGATTATTACACCAACTAATTTGTGGTAATTATAAATGTGTAGTGTAGTCATGCATTTTACTAATCATCTTGATCCATTTCACAAGTTACCATTAATTTTTAACATTTGAAAAGAACCATGAGATAGTGGGTGGAACTTTACGTTGATGAATACAAATGCACATTTTATATACTAGTTTCGAGATACGATGAAGACATTGCCAAAAAATAGACTTTCATTTTTTGTGTTTGAAAAGTAGTTAAAATATGAAATTATGAAAAAATAGTCTTATATTATTAAGGGTAGGACAACTTAAAAATAAATGTTGCTCATTCTCAATTCAGTGTGAACATGAGATGTGTAAATAATGAAGTTCAACATTCATGAAAAAACGCAAAAGAGTTCAAAGTAATTCCATCAAGTTCCATTTACTTTGTTAATGGGTGAATGCTTCCTCTAAATGCCATGCCAATTCTAATGTCTTGGATTTTGCATTATATATCTTGTAGTCTCAAATTAGTTTAAGATTCTTATGGTTTATGCTACTCTTCCTTTAAAAATCTCCTAATTGGTTTAGGATACTCTTCCTTTAAAAATATCCTGATTGGTTTAGGATACTCCTTCCGTTGATTGTTTTAAGCTACTTTCATCACTGGTCACTAACAATATTTTGGAAATCAAACTTTCCAACATGGTGGTACACCTTGTTTCCTTTAATTGCTCAATTATAAATAAAATAAAAAGTACTTGTAGGATCAAGGAAATCCAACACAACGTATGGAATTTAAATGACATGATCTAATCGATCAGTAATAATGGGGTGAGTGCACAAAGTTGATGGACCTTTTAGATGCAATGGTAGATTCAAGAAACTCATTCAAGTTCTATAAAAGAGAATTGATCCCAAGCAATCTCGAGCCTGCCAAAATTAATCCCAAGCCTACCATGGTGAAGGCCAAATAGGATAGTTAAACAAAACGCGTATGCGTTATGGAGTTCTAAAATGCTTACGCATTTTGTAAAACATGTTTTATGCCCCAAAATGGGTTGTGCCCATCCTTTTCTCCACAATAGCGACATACAACGATTTTGGGAAACCAAAGAGCGTAATGGTGAACGCAATTTGTGTGAGAAGGGCCTCCATCTTCCACCTTGGGCATCGTTCTCCTCCATCTAAGCTATATACATCAAAATCCATCCTTCTAAATAATCTATTTTCACTAATTTGTATGTTGTAAAATAAATTTAATCCATAATTTTATTAATTTGTATGCCCTAAAAAAATTTGAACCATAATTCTAGTTATATGTATGCCCAAAAGAAATTAAAACCCCAATTTAATCATAAAAAATAAATCAATTTCACTAGATGCATATATATCCATGAGCATCCTTATTAATCCAAACCACTATTCACAAATATGCAAAGTTTCTTGTGTATATAGAAAGGTTGCGTACAACATTTAAGTATTATAGAGTATGGAGATTTTTTGGATTTGCACAATTTCAATCCAAGTGTCATGAGGGATGTTGTAGGCCCAAACTTCACAGCAACAAAGAATCACCACGATAGCTAATGCGTTGGAAAGAAACTGATTATTTTCTTGACACTATGATTTCGGTTTGAATGGAATTTGAAATCAATAATTCAAAGTTAGGGTGAAACTTGACATAGTTGAATAAAAGTATTTTTTTACAATTTAGAGGTATGATGGACTACAATTTTTTTGTTGTTGTTGTAAATAGTGAAACTTTTGCTAACACAATGACAATCTAATAGTTAACTACTTTAAGGAAAAAATTAATTGGCATAAAAAATTACCAACTAAACCATGTAAACTAATGCGTTTTTGGAAGTAGAATATATGGCAATTAAAATTATATTTTTTAATTATAGTTTGACAAGTACATGCTTATATGCTACTTCTTATATGTACATGACTATACAAATTTTTTTAGGTTAGTCTCATTACCCATCACAATAAGTTTGTGTCGAGACATATTACTGATAACTATATAAGAGTTTGCAAATGGAACATTACAACATGGTAGTAGATCTTAAAGAGCTACTTTGTACACATAATAATTTACTTATAATGGAAATAAATGTTAAATTATTTATTGTGCCTAAGATGCAAGGAAAGAGTGATCATACCCCTAAAGGAATAAACCTTCATGATGGAGGGAAAGTTTGCACCAAGGGAGAATAAATCACTTTTGACCATTTCATTAAAGTTGTTTATAATCTAGAGCTTGGACTTCAAAAGTGTGTACCTTTTTTACATATGTGTGAGTATCAGTGTTTCAAAAATACAAATTTGAATGAAAAAGTGCGAATACTAGTGTTACAAAAGTATGAATAATTATTTATGATAGTGTCGATTTGAATTTAGAAACTGTGAAATTTTATTGTAAAGTTGTGAGTTTTGATTCCACAAATATCAATATCCAATTTATTGAAATGCGTATTTATATTTTGATGTTGTGAGTTTCATATCTAGATGTGGATATATGTAATTCCAATAGTATTGCAAAATATTTTATTTATGTTTGTAAATGCATAGATCACTATAAAACACATTTCTAAGTATATCAATACTAATGAAAATGAAAAAAGAATCATATATCTCGATTGCAATAATGAATTGTACATTTTCATAAATATTTAAAGTGGTATACAAGAAGGATGGATGCCATCGCTACCAATCTGATCACATGATATCTATACATGTACAAGATGAGGACTATGATTTTATTCACCCTACAAACCATGTCACCTTATCTGGAAACATTACAACTAGATTACTATGGAAATGATAACAATCCTCACATTTTGGTGTAGGAGAGAAGATATAAATTAAAATTTAAGAGTTTAACTGAAGTGATAGATAAAAAATCTCAACTACTAATTTATAAGTTCTCCCATGATACAACACATTTCCTACAACAAAATAGGCCATTAGCACAAGAAATTGCACTGAAATTTAGTGAATTTGTTTCCATGAGTTGAACTCAATGGCAGGTGTTAAATCCGACTCCACGCTACATGTTTGAATTGATTTCCTTTTTGTGCTAGGAATAGCACTAGGAATATCACTGTCTTTTTCTCCCTATTTAGTGTTGGGAATAGTGTCGGGAGTAGTGTCGACAATGGAAATTGTGCCAAGTTTTATGACTATATCAATGCCCAGAATGACATCGAGAATTGCGATGCGATTAGAGCCCAAATTGAGTCTAGTTTTAGTTTCCAATTTGCCTTCTAGTATTGCTTCTTATTTGGCATCTAATTTGTATTCTAGTGTTGCTTCCATTTTAACTTCCTGGTTATCGTCGAGTGTTGCTTCTCTTTTAACGTTGAGTGTTACTTCCTTTCATTGTTGGGTTTTTCTTCCTTCTAAATGCCAAATTTTTCTTCCATCATTGCTTCTAATATTGCTTCCATTATTGATTCCTTTTTTGCTTCCATTATTGCTTCCATTATTGCTTCCAAAATTGCTTCCAAAATCGCTTCCAAAATTGCTTCCTAAGTGACATGGGTTTTGCTCCTTAATTGACATCGGATTTTGCTTCTAGAATTGATTCCTTTTTAGCTCCAAGGTTTGCTTCCTTTTAGTGCCAAGGTTTGTTTCCTATTTAACGCCTAGTTCTTCCTCTTTTTTATCTCTAGGATTTGCTTCATTTTAGTGCCAAAGTTTTCTTCCTATTTAGCACCTGGTTTTGCTTCTTTTTTTGCTCCAAGATTTGCTTCCTTTTAGTGTTGGGGTTTGCTTCCTAATTAGCGTCTAGTTTTACTTCTTGTTAAGAAACCAATTTAGCTTCTTATTTAGACACATAAATAACACCAAGTATGGATTCCATTTTCATGTCGAGTTCTGCTTCCATTTTAGAGCCACATTTTTCTTCCCTTGAACACCTCATGTTGCTTCCTTTATAGCTTCCACTTTATTAATTTAAATTTTTTAATTTCAATAAAAATAGTTAAATATATCATGGCTCTTTAATAACATATGTGATTATAGAGAAACAAATCTTGCATTGCAAATATTTTATAGCATAACATTTAGGAATTTTTAGGGAAATAGACAACATCCATACAAACTAACAAAACCATTATACTTATTAAATCTCCATAAAAAAAACATCTACAACTTCTAGTATATATAAATTAACAAGATAACTCTTATAACATCATCATCATCTATAATTAAAACAAGTGAGTCAAATCTACAAATATTAGATAAATATCATGTCAAATAACATATATCTAAAAAAACTAGATATCTCATTTCAAATTTATATCATAACATTTATGAAGATTTAAAACAAACAGATATCACATTTCAAATTTATATCATAACATTTATGAAGAAATTTAATTGAAATTGACAACATCCATCCAAAGTAGAAAAGCCATCATGCATAGTAAGTATCCATCCAAAAAGCATTGACCACTTCCAATATATATAAATTAACAAGATAATACTGATAAGATCATCATCATATATAACTAAAACAAGTGAGTGTCAAATATGCCAGTAGATCAATAACATGTCAAAATGATACAAGTCAGTATGATACATGTCAAAATGATACATGTCAATATGACATAAGTCAAAGTGATACATATAAAAGACAAAAATGGTATAGGTATCATAATGATATTTGAACATTAATCCATGTTAGAGTCAATATGATCAATGTCACTGGATACCACTAGCAACTGCCTCATCATCATCATCATCGTTGTCATCATCATCATCATTTTCATCATCATGATCATCATAATTCTCATCCTCCTGGGTATGAGCTCCATCTCCATCCGCTTCATCATCAACTCCCATATCTGAACCAAACTCAACATAATTTGGATCATGATCAATATCAATCGGATCTTCTGGCAGACTCGTGTTCTAAAAAAAAAATTTCAAAATGAAAAGTTAGTATTTATTTCATGCAATAATTCATATTTATGTTATATTGATAATATTACAACATACGAAACCGAACCATAATCATATTACATCATATCAAAGTGGACATACCATAATAAAATATGAGATAAGTTACAGCTAAGATGTCATTCCAATTATGTAAAACATGCAACAATTTTAATAAATGTTAGTAAAGATCATAAAAAAAATTGTTATACAAGTTAACTATCATCTGGAAAGTGTATACATAACCTTAAGTCTCAACCCTCTCGTGTCAATATATAAAACTATTTTTATTGTCAAATATACAAATCTACAATAAAATAGAATTGTAAATGCCATAATTCAATTGACTAGATGCCATAATTGACTTGTGTCTTCCAACTATAAACACACAATTGCTAGACTCCCTTACCAAGTGATACTAGTACATTAAAATCTGATCTACTTGGGACCATTTTGAGGCATTGGGTCTATATAAGTTTTAACAATTCTAATTTTCCACAAATAATGTTTTAGGTTTTAACAGTTCTTATGTTCTTTGGATGTTATTTATATTTTATCTCAGTTAACCCTAGAACATGGCCAGATTGAGTTCAATTCCATTGATGGAGGTGGTTATAATGGTTATGAATATGATCCCTTCCACACTTTTCTCTTAATGGTGGAGGATCTTGGTGGCTTCTTCGAGAAACACCCTAACGCACGTTACTATTTTGGGAATTTTTTTGGTCCTCCAATTTGAAGGTTGACTCATTCATTTATGGGAGTGATCATATTATCATGGTACCAAGGACTCCTTGCCTTCATGGTTCAATTTCCTGGAAACAACCGTCTTATACCATATCCAGAAGTAGGGTTTTGCTCAGTGAGTGCCAATGTCAATTTTGCACAAGGGGGTAGATTTTTAACTGAAATATCCCAGGTGACTATGAGTACTAATACCACATCCACAATAGAAAAACATAATTGTGGGATATGAGGGAACCCAACTATGCTGCCCAGTTTATAGTTTGTGCCCCTGGAGAAAATTCACAAGTTGTCCCTGAATGGTCCTAGGGGGCTTCTTGCAACTAGCCATAAAACAAAAACCATAACTTAGATCTTGAAACCATTGATTCTGGCGGATTCAAGATGTTGGATTTCACCCAAGGGAACCCCTATACCATGTTTCAATTACCAGGAAATAGTAGTATTATACCATCCCCAAAAATAGTTTTTTCTTAGTAAGGGCCAATGCCAATTTTGCACAAGCGGGTGAATTTTGAATTGAATTCTCTCGGGCAACCATGGATAGCGTGAACTCATCCAAAATGACCAAAAAACTCCGTGGGAGTTGAAAGAACCCAATTATGTTTCCCGGTTTGGATTTCATACCCTCGGAGCAAATTCACAAGTTGTCCCTGAATGACCTTAGGGGGCTATTTCCATCTAGCCATAGAAAAAAAACCGTAACTTGGATAATGAAACCATCGATTCCGACGTATTTAGGAAGTTGGGTTTCATCCAGAGGAATCCTATTCCATGTTTCAATTGCTCGGAACCATGACCATGCCCACAATGGCCAAAAACATATCTGGGAGCTAAAGGGACCTAGTTATGCTACCCAATTCAGATTTCGTGCCCCTCGAGCAAATTCACAAGGTTTTCCTGAATGGCCCCAAGGGGCTACTTGAATATGGCCATAGAAAAAAAAATGTAACTCGAATCGTGAAATCCTCAATTTTGATGGATTTAGGATGTCGGGTTTCACCAAAGGGAACCCCTCTACCATGTTTCAATTTCCTCGAAATGATCATACTATACCATCTCCGAAATGACGGTTTTTCTTAGTAAGGGCCAATGTCAATTTTGCATAAGGGGGTCAATTTTGAATTGAAATATCCAAAATGGCCAAAAACATCCATGGAAACTGATAGAACCCATTTATATTTTCCTAGTTTAGATTTCATGTCCCTAGAGAAAATTCACAAGATGTCCCCCCTCACCTACTGGTGTATATAAGGGAGGAGAGCGATCTTGTGTTTATTATCATCATTTTACTCTTCTTTGTACTTGTCTCAGAGATGATAGGGTTCATGAGAAAAAAAATATTAATAATTATGTAAACAACAACAAGGTTATGGAATACATTAAAACATAAATATTAAATATTAAAAATTAGTTAACCGGAGCACTACCACATCAATGTTATGGAATACATTAATGACATAAATATAACATATTAAAAATTAGTTAATAGCGAAATATTAATATAAAATATTAAGAATTAGTTAATAGCGAAAAATTATTTGTCTTAATAATTTACCAACTTAATCCATCATTCAAATTTTTTCGGGGAACATTTTGAGTTTAGTCTCATTACTCATCACGATATTTTGATTTTTGTTTCATATCAATAACTTTACAAGAATTTCAAATCAAGCATTCCATTCCAACATGGTACCAAACTTTGAATTGTTATTACTATATAAACATGATAAAAAATTTGTAGGAAAAAGAAAAGTTAAAGTCTTTATTATTCCAAGATGTGTGCATAGATGTGGGTAGAGGGAGAAAAATCCCCTTTTTATGATGCAAAAAATTTGAAAAAACTTTTGAACCTAGGGATACTTGATCCCTCTTGACCATTTCATTATATATATATATAAGTGGGTTCATAATTACACCTATAAGGAGAAAATGACAGGTAGTATGTTTTCTAACTCGTAAAGCTGATTGGTTAGTACTTTTTATTTATTTATAACAAGAATTATTTAAGTTTGTATTAAAATATGTTGTAACTGAGATGAACAATGTGTAAATAGAAAATGAAAGCATACATAGTTCCAAAAAAGATATGCACCATGATAACATGGAATTGCAACCTATAATATTTTGTTGTACTCCTTACAAAACTTGATATATGACTACTAGTTGTGTAAATTAAAAAAAAACACTTAGGACCAAAACATATTTGGAATATATTGACAATTACATGATTATAAGCATGCATACTTTTTCATTTCATCATCCTGGGCATGATTGGAAGGGTGTGATTATTGCATGTCTACCTCCATGCCCTCTTGCAATTGATAAATTGTTTCTCCTTCTTTGAGTTCAATAAGAAGAGAACTGTTAGTTTTTTATAATTTACTTCAATCTGATCTAGGATCGTGAGAGAACAACATGTACAACATATCTACAACATATCAATCATGGACACAATAATGCAAGCACACAAGAGATAATATACACATAGAGTTTCACTGGGGAAAACCATAAAGGTGAAAAAACCCACAACTTCCTCAGAGATAGATAGAGCAATGACACAACCCAAGCATAAGAGATAGTCTTCTCCTAGCAGCAGCTTCTCCTCCTCCACAAGTGTGCCACTCTCCAATGAGAGTATGAGTGAGAAAGTGAATGATGAAATAGAGTGCCTCCCACACTCTATTTAGACATGAATTGAGTTGCCTAATAACCTTTACTAGGTCGGCCTTAACTTAACCACATAACATAATGCTGACAGGGCCAACCCCCAATAGGGTGGTCTAATAACCCTTTGACCCACATGAATTATACAGGGCCAACCCCACCAAGGTGGTATAATAACCCATCAAGTATAAGTTACGACACTTACAATATAAATGACGACACTTCCGTATAGAGGAATAATAACATCTCTATAGGAATACAAACAGTTCCATATAGAGGAATAATAACATCTGTATAGGAATACAAACACTTCCGTATAGAGGAATAATAACATCTCTATAGGAATACAATATACATATATGAAATACATTCCGAAGTTACAAATACATCAAAACTCCCTCTTAACTAGGAAGGTATTTCTTGACACAGGTCTTCTAGCACAAGTCTTCTTCCTTGGATCATCGTCACTGGATCATCGACATTGAATCATCGTCATCGTCACTGCTGCTGCTATCTCAATCAATCTCCGATCTACTCATCATAGGAAGTTCTACAGTTCCAGTCCTTTTTCATACTGGATGTAGGTCTTCATCATCATTGGCCATACTATGGAATCCTCAGGACTGATTATGTGCGTCAACAAAACCTAGAAAGAGCATCCCAGGCATTTTACGAGCACACAGCTCAACCTATCGGATCTCCCAGGATCTTTTACATGCGACTGTCACAAGACCTTAAAAGAGTGTCTTGCCAAGCAAGATATCTAAAGAGCATCTGAGGCCTTTTTCATCCTGTCCAGATCTCTAGGACTTATTACATGTGACCCCTACCACAAAACCTTAAAAGAGTGTCTTGCCAAGCACGATCTCTAAAGAGCATTTGAGGCCTTTTTCATCCTGTCGAGATCTCCAGGACTTATTACATGTGGTCCCCACAAAACCTTAAAAGAGTGTCTTGCCAAGCAAGATCTCTAAAGAGCATCTGAGGCCTTTTTCATCCTGTCCAGATCTCCAGGACTTACTACATGTGGTCTGGCAAAACCTTAAAAGAGTGTCTTGCCAAGCAAGATCTATAAAGAGCATCTGAGGCCTTTTTCATCTTGTCGAGATCTCCGGGACTTATTTCATGCTACCCTTGCACAACCTGTCCACAACCACAGATTATCAACCTGATACTCACCATACATCGTCTTGATGTACATGATCATCCTGATCCTCATCATTGCATCATCCTGATGCATGTCATCTGGAGCAACATCCTGAAGCTCGTCATCTATGATCATCCTGATCATACAATGCATCCACCTGATGCACAACAAGTATCTACCTGATACATATCATCATACATGATCCACCTGATCATACAATGTATCCACCTGATACACACACAGATACATGATCCACCTGATATATATCAACATACATGATCTACCTGATCATACAATCGTATCCACCTGATACATACACAGATACATGGTCCAAGCATCCAACATGATGCATATACATATACATGATCCAACTGATCATAATAAGCATCCAACATGATGCATATACATATACATGATCCAACTGATCATAACAAGCATCCAACATGATGCATATACATAGCAGTAACTGGAGCATCGTCCTGATGCTCATCGTCCAGCGCTTACATCCACAGCCATGGGAAGGATCCTCCTCTCACCATGCTTGGAATGGCTCCTGCAAATGTGTCCATAACTTCTTCCTCGAAGTGAAATCAATATGAAGAACACCAAGCCTCTCTCTGAAGTACTCGAACTTCACTCTGGCTAGTGGTTTTGTCAAAAAATCCGCAACTTGCTCATCCGTCGCAACATACAGGAGCTTCACTGCTCCTCTCTGCACCATATCCCTGATATAGTGATATTTAATCTCGATGTGCTTCGACCTGTCGTGGAACACGGGGTTCTCAGACAGCTTCACACAACTCTGGTTGTCACAAAAGATACCAGTAGCCTCCAACGGGAGATCAAATAGCTCAGACAGTAGCTTTCGGAGCCATAGTGCCTCACAACTAGCCGAACGAGCTGCAACATACTCTGCTTCGGCTGTACTCAGTGCTACACAGGATTGCTTCCTGCTAAACCAAGAGATCACACCTGATCCCATACTGAAGCAACACCCAGAATGTGCTCTTCCTATCTGCAACAGTGCCTGCCCAATCTGAATCAACATAACCCTGCAGGTTAAATTTTTGATTCGCATCATACTTGAGCCCATAATCAATTGTACCCTTTAGGTACCTCAGAATATGCTTTACAGCAACCAGGTGAACACCTATGGGATCCATCAGGAATTGGCTCAATGTGTTCACCGCAAAGCAAATATCTGGTCTCGTGTTCGTCAGGTACATCAAGGACCCAATCATCTGACGATACACAGTGACATCAACTGGATCAGATGAAGAATCACACGGAAGCTTCAGGTTCGATGCCATAGGTGTGGCATTGGCCTTGCAGTCCATCATCCCGAACCTCTTCATGATCTCTACTGCATACTTCCCTTGTCCAAGGAAGATTCCATCTGCACTCTGCCAGATCTCCATGCCTAGAAAATAGTGCATCATCCCCAAGTTCTTCATCTCGAACTTGGCAGCAAGCTTCCTCTTCCTATCGACAATCAATCTATCCTCACCTGTTACAAACAGGTCATCCACATAAAATAGTAGTATCACTAGATTGCCTTCCTCAACCTTGTATTAAAGGTTGGAATCCGCTTTACTCTCGGTAAAGCCCATACTAGATAGGAAGCCATCTATCCTGCCATACCAGGCCTTGGGTGACTGTTTCAAACCACACAGGGCTTTCTTCAGTTTGCACACATGTGACTCTCGGTCATGTGTCTCAAACCCGAGTGGCTGCTCCACATACACTTCCTCTTCAACTGCACCATTCAAGAAAGCTGTTTTGACATCCATTTGGTGTACCTTCCATTTCATCACGGTAGCCAGAGCAACTACTGATCTAATAGAAGTGTATTTGGCTACAGGTGCAAAAGTCTCTTCATAGTCAATTCCTCTTTCTGGGAGTAGCCACGAGTTACAACCTTGCTTTGTATTTCTCGATGCTACCATCTGCAGCATGCTTGATCTTATAGATCCACTTGGAAGTCACAACAACCTTCCCTTCAGGTCTTGGGACCACATCCGAAACATGATCGATTGGTACTTCTCGATCATGGCATCCTTTTACTGTATCCCGTATCCTTGGAACTTCGGATTCTTCAATATCTTCAATAGATAGTTTGAGCTTCATTGCTGGAACAAATGTTGTAGTTCTTCTTTTGTAGGTGATGGTATACGATCTTTCCTACAAAACAAGTTAAATTGCATGATTAGAAAACATCTCATAGTTTTCAGAACAAATTCTTACACATAAAGAAATATGCCATACATTCATGCAATTATTTTAGCCAATGCTTCAATACAACATTTATCCATATCCCGTAAATTTCTAGATGCCTTCCAATCTCTACTAGAACATTGTTAAGAGTGTGCACAACTCCCAACATGTCAGCAAAGAGGTTTCATTCTAGATAAGTAGCAATGGAATGTTGTACAGTGCCATAGGCCACTTACCCATCACATGCATATTAGTAGTATATTGTTCATTAATGTAATTATTCTAATATGCATAATATACATCCTAAGTTCAGGAACATAAGCATATACATCATTGAGCAATATTATTTAAACAAACAAGTATGCAAGAAATGACAATTCAAATACTTATCTTTGTTTGGTTGTAGGGTGGACTCCCTCTCAATATTTGCTTCCTTGCAGGAACTACTGGAGTGTGCTCCCTCTTTATCTTTGCTTCCTGTATTACCTGCCCTTGAACTTATATCCATCCTCGATCACTTATGCATACTTACTAGTATCATCTTTGCGTTATCCTTGAGGTCTCATACACAATCATACATTCATTAGTATAATATCAATACTATAAAACATTATCATTCTAAGTAATCTTAAACATGTATGGTCAAGATTTCACAAGCACTAGTATTCAAGGTTTCAGGGAGTACTTCCTTTACTCATGCAAATTCTTATTTGACCATAGGACTCTTCTGGTTAGTCATATTATCGATTAAACATAATATACCTAAACTCGTGATTACTCAAACCTATAGCTTCATGAATAATCATTATCAATCATACCAAGTATACTTATATAAGAGATCCCATCACAAGGTAGGATTCTAACTTGATATAGGAAAAACATACCTAGATTAATGTGTTAGTTCGTTATGTCTAACATACCCACATGATGTCTTCTTGTTTTATTCAATAACTTGTGCTAGTAACCTGCATATATCATAGGTTAAGCATTGTAGAACCAAATTATACATACCTTGTAAGTAGAGCTTCTATGTGATCCATGACAATGGATGAATCTTTGTCTTCATGTCACCATGGTCATATGTTCTTGAACTAGAACATGATTTGTCTTTCTTGATGTACCTTTCATGTTAGCGAACAACATCAACCTCATACAACACCACAATGCATTAGTACAATCATAAGTGTCAAAACCCTAATAAATGAATATCTTCTATCATGCATTCATATTTTTATTAGGGTGATACAGCAAGTCTAAAATTAATCAAGATTGTACTAATCTTAATGAAGACAAACATATCATAAACTTAATCATGAACAGATTTCGAAACATACCAGTAAGTCATACCTGTCAAGTTTGCTTGTAGTCTTCTTATGTAAGGCCTTAGCCTCATCTCCCTCTGAAACTGGAACTTCTTCACTTATGCATGTGACCAATCCATTCTCTTCTAGGATTAACCCAATCCACTTGATTTGCAGAAATTGGATCTCGAGCTCGATTAGGGTTTGTGAGGGAAACCCTAAAAATTCAAAATTTGAATTTCAAGCTTCTGAAAGGATAGAAAGATGCGCCTTGATGAGTTGATCAACCTGGTATACTCAGAATTTGAAAACTGCAAAGTTTCACCTTTCAAATTTGCTTTTCAATCTTCCGGATTCACTTGGGAGGACCCTGAATTAGGGTTTGAATTTCCTGGAGCTTTACCCAACCAAATAGTTTGATCCAAAGCTCTAAAATTCGATTTTTCCAAGGAGCTTCCAGCTATGGCCATAGATTTCAAAAATTTCCATTTTTGTAGAAGCCCTAATTTTCCACTTTTCCGATGAGAGTCCCGAACTAGGGTTTGATCAAGCTCGGCCTTCTACCCAACCAAAAAATTTGATCTTGGTCTCTAAATTTAGATTTTGATGAGTATCATTCAGCCGTGGTCTCCGATTACAAAAATACCAACTTTCTTTGGAACCCTAATTGGTGGAGCCATGAATGAAAGTGCTCAAAATCCAATTATGTTTTGACATAAATATGCACTTGATTGTTTTTGGTTAACTCCGAAATTAGGAATCCACATGGTCTAAAAATTCTACCTTTGGTATCACGACCTGTCATCTTTCTAACCCCACAGGTCTGACCTCGATTGGATTCTCTGAGAGAGAGTTATGCCAAGTGTCGCAACATGACCTGTTTATGGGATAAAATAGGAGAGCGAACTTGTACAGTGTTCCATGTGTCACTGGTTCAACTTAGGCCTCTGAAAAACGTATCGGAGAAACTACAGTCCGTTCCCTAGCTGTCACTTTTTACGAAATTTCATTTGGAGCTTCCTATCCCAAGTTGTGATATTTTTTCCTAGGTCACCTGTTTATGACTGAGATCTAGAAGAGGCAGAAACCCTAGATTGTACAGATCATAAAACAAAAAGTACAACGAATTAGAAGTTGTGCTTTGGAAACAAGGTACATGGAGATCTTATCTTCGACCTGTAAGAGTTTCAGATCCTGAAACCTCGCCGAATGGATTTATAGCGAAAGTGCTACGATGAATGGTTTTTTTTCTATATCAAGCCCTAGCTTCGCAAGTGCAACAAGTGTCATAAATGCCATACCATGCCTTCTTTCAGGTTAGCTCTGATACCATGTTAGTTTTTCAGAATTTACTTTAATATGATATAGGATCTTAACTGATAGAACAACATGTATAACATATCTATAGCATATCAATCATGGACATAATAATGCAAGCACACAAGAGACAGTAGACACACAGAGTTTCACTGGGGAAAACCATAAAGGTGAAAAACCCCACAACTTCCTCAGAGATAGATAGAGCAATGATGCAACCCAATCATAAGAGATAGTATTCTCCTAGCAGCAGTTTCTCCTCCTCCACAAGTGCACCGCTCTCCAATGAGAGTATGAGTGAGAAAGTGAATGATTGAATAGAGTGCCTCCCACACTCTATTTATACATGACTTGACTTGCCTAATAACCTTTACTAGGTCGGCCTTAACTTAACCACATAACATAATGCTGATAGGGCCGACCCCTAATAGGGTGGCCTAATAACCCTTTGACCCACATGACTTATACAGGGCCGACCCCACCAAGGTGGTCTAATAACCCATCAAGTATAAGTTACGACAGTTACAATATAAATGACGACACTTCCGTATAGAGGAATAATAACATCTCTATAGGAATACAAACACTTCCGTATAGAGGAATAATAACATCTCTATAGGAATACAATATACAAATATGAAATACATTCTGAAGTTACAAATACATCAACAAGAACCCACATAGATGCTCATATTTGAGGTTGAAGATGATGAAACTTTGTTGAGTAATATGACCATTGTCTTAAGCTCATCAGAGTCATCCTCTAAAAATTGAATTTTCCTTTTCTATTTTACCAATATATTCATGATAATTGCATTTCAAGAGACCCATTGATATTCTAATTCATGTGTTTTAGTGGAGAATGAGACCCGCTGTCAACATTGCATGAGACCAATTCCCCACAACATTAGTTGAAACCCAAGATATTTGCACCCACAAACCCCTAACCCCAAGGGAAAGCCACAGACTGATAATGGATAGATCCATCATCAATATTCTGGGTACTTATTACAGAACATTGAGATGGATGAAATATTGTATATATATTTTCCCAAATAAAAATCCCAATGAAGAACTTACTCCAGGAAGTGCAAGCAGTACCAGGGCGAGGCCTATTCCCATTGGCCTTTTTAGGTAAAGCCTAGCAAACTCACCATGACAAATATTAGAAGTTTTTGAGACAACTAACTCATGCCCACAATCAATTCTACTAAAACCGAGGAGAAATATGACTGCTGATGCTAAATATAAGCAAAGTGTGCAAACCAGGCTTACCATCAAGTGTCAATTTGTTGAATAAGAACTAAGATGGGAGATGTATGCCACTTTCAATATCCTATACTCATCTTCGCGACTGAAATCCATGAATTCAAATTTCCGGAGGTTTTGATAATGGAGGATGTGGGAAGACAGGTTGATGCTTAATGAATTGTCCCTTCCCCCCTTGAACGAGTTAATGGATAGACTAGATGTGGATTGTTCATACTTTCATTTTGTGCTTGTTTAATGGGTTGCAAACTTAGAGATTCCTTCACCATTTTACAATAGAATTCCTTCCTCTAGCGTTGAGGCAAGATTGTCGAGGCGACATGAAAAAAATGAACTTCCTCAAAATGATGAACTTCTCTTCTTATATTAACAATGGTCAATGCGAGATGGTCATCTTCTTATAATTGAACATATAATTATGTAGAATAATTCCAATAGCATATTTATTTTACATAATTTAGCAAATAATTGAATAAACAATGCTATAAAAAATTTAGTCAAACTTAAGATCACATATCAACATCAACCTTAAAATAGTAAAGAAATCCATAATTTTAAATTATGAAGTGTTGAGCATGCTTATAAACAAAATCTCCTAACAACTATCAACGGGTTTTCATTTTATTTATTAATACAATCCCATCTGCATTAAATCTATTTTGACAAGTTATGGTCATCATTAGCTTGAAAGGAGTAAATTTATGATTACATAGAATATAATATATGAAACTTAATGCAGTAAAGTAACCAGCTTAACTTAATAGCCAACAACCAGGTTATGGAATACATTAATGACATAAATATAAAATATTAAAGATTAACTTAACAACAACGAACGAGGTTATGGAATACATTAATGACAAAAATATAAAATATTAAAGTTTAACTTAACACCCAACATCAGGTTATGGAATAAATTAATGACAGAAATATAAAAATTAAGAATTAGTTAAACAGCAAGCTTATGGAATACATTAATAACATATAATACATTAATACCATAAATACTAAATATTAAAAAATAGTTAACCACAACAAGGTTATTGAAATGGAATACATTAATCACATAAATATTAAATATTAAAATTAATTAATAACCAAATATTAATATAAAATATTAAGAATCACTTAATAGCCAACATAAATTATAAACCAGTAGCAAGGTTATGGAATATATTAATGACTTAAATTAAAACACTAAATCACTTAGTGCAAGATGGTCATCTTCTTATAATTGAACATATAATTATGTAGAATGATTCCAATAGCATATTTATTTTACATAATTTAGTAAATAGTTGAATAAACAATGCTATAAATAATTTAGTCAAACCTAAATTCACATATCAACATTAACCTTAAAATAGTAAAGAAATCCATAATTTTAAATTATGAAGTGTTGAGCATGCTTATAAACAAAATCTCCTAACAACTAATCAACCGATTTTTATTTTATTTATTAATACAATCCCATCTGCATTAAATCTATTTTGACAAGTTATGCTCATCATTAGTATGAAAGGAGTAAAGTTACAAATCTATTTTGACAAGTTATGCTCATCATTAGTACGAAAGGAGTAAAGTTATAAATCTATTTTGACAAGTTATGTTCATCATTAGTGTGAAAGGAGTAAAGTTATGATTAACTAAAAAACCATATATGAAATTTAATGCAGTAAAGTGACTAGCTTAACTTAACAGAGGTTATGGAATACATTAATGACATTAAAGCTTAACTTATCAGGTTATGGAACACATTAATGAGAAAAAAATATATTAAGAATTATGTAAACAACAGCAAGGTTATGGAATACATTAATAACATAAATATTAAATATTAAAAAATAGTTAACCGGAGCACTACCACATCAATGTTATGGAATACATTAATGACATAAATATAAAATATTAAAAATTAGCTAATAGCCAAATATTAATATAAACTATTAAGAATTAGTTATGGAATATAAATTGTAAACCAGTACCAAGGTTATGGAATACATTAATGACTTAAATTAAAACACTAAATCAGTTAATATCCCACCACTAGGTTAATGTATTTATGGAATACATTAATGATGACAGAAATATAAAATATTAAAAATTAGTTGAGAGGTATCAGCTTCATGGAGTGCAATCTCTTTATAAGAATAGGAATAGGTAGGCAAGATCCAGTGTTGTTGTGAAAAATAGCTGCTGAGCATATTAGCAGGCTTATTATATCAGTATATTGGTGAAGGGGAATCGTGACTGCTGGAGTGTAGATTCAATCGTTTCGTTTGCATTTTTGATAAGGATGAAACGTTTTTCCTTCCTACTGGCCGTGATTTTCACAGGCTCTTTTATGTTTCTCTGCGTAAGTTCAATAGGAGATTCCAGTCTCATATATAATGTTCAGCAGTATGGTGCAAAAGCTGATGGCATCACAGACAACAGCAAGGTGAGATAGAGATAAACTTGAATAATTAATAAATTTGTAGAGACATAGATTATCACAAATAAATTTGTCTGTTTTTGGTTATATGTAGGCTTTTATTGCTGCCTGGAATGCAGCCTGTTCTTCTAATCGATCATCTACTGTGTATATACCAAAAGGAAAATTCCTGGTTGGTCCAGTTTCCTTTGCAGGACCATGCAAGAATGCTAATATTATGGTGCAGGTAAGGTGCTAATATTCATTCCGTGGTAGTGGTAGTGATTTATTTATTTCCTTCTTTGCAGCAATAAGATTCATGCAACATGTCTGTCTTACTGCAGGTAACTGGGGTTCTCATTGCACCAACCCACAATAGTTTATGGAACGGAGGAAATAATTTGTACTGGTTGCAATTCTATAATGTGAATGGTCTAACGGTGAATGGCGGGGGGAGTTTGGATGGCCAGGGAGCCTCCTGGTGGAACAACGTTTGTCAAAAAAATCAGCAAGTAAGAATAAACTAGTTATCAGTTGTACTATGTAATTATCTTTTAGTGATTTGGATAGCATATACTTACACTGACTCGAATAAATTGTCTGCTTTGCTGTGCAGTGCAAACCCGGGCCTACGGTATTGTCTCTAGCCATTTATTTTCACATATGAATTGGAGTGTTTCATAGTTGCAGGGAGTTGATAATTTGACATTGTGATGGGCAGTCTTTACAATTGATGGGCGCTACGAATAGCGTGGTGAGAGACATTACTTCCATCAACAGCAAGCAGTTCCATGTATCCATTGGTGCGTCTAACAACGTCCTGGCAGAGGGATTGACAATCCGTGCTCCAGCTGACAGCCCCAACACCGATGGAATTCACATATCTTCTTCCAATGTCCATCTTCGAAATATCAACATAGGAACAGGTGGATCATATTTCCCCTCAACATTTTACAAATATTGTTGGAGTGACTAATTTATTAAAGATAAATCTTTAACTTTGCGTGCGTGTACTACTGCAGGGGATGATTGTATTGGTATTTTGGAAGGAACTTCCAACCTTGCCATTGAACAAGTTACTTGCGGACCAGGCCATGGAATCAGGTGAAATAGTTTGATAATTAATTTCAATTGGACTGGGAATATGAGCATTCAATGCACTGCGCTGACAACCGATTTGGGTTATTATTATGCAGTGTGGGGAGCCTTGGGAAATATCCTGATCGTAATGGAGTCACCAACGTCACTGTAAATGGAGTTTCTTTCAACGGCACTGACAATGGAGTTAGAATCAAAACATGGCAAGGAGGAAAGGGCTTCGCCAAGGGCTTAACATTTGAGAACCTACGGATGAACAACGTGGGGAATCCAATCCTCATTGACCAATACTATTGCCCACATTGCACTGCCCAGGTGCTCATCATTTTACACCTATCTGAACAGCTTCAACACCTATACTCTTTTTCGACATAGGACAGTTTCGAAGCTTGTTTTTAAGTTCTGTGACATATGGCCACTGAAGTTTGACTATTATAACTTACTTTGACTTTGTTGTTAATATTGGCTTGGCCCGTGCAGGAGTCTAATATGAATGTGCAGATCAGTAACGTGGTATACAAAAACATAGTTGGAACCTCAGCAACAAAGGAAGTTATTAATTTGGCTTGCAGTAAAAGCTTCCCCTGCCAAGATATCCAATTGCAAAATGTCAGTCTGAGTTATGGAAATAATGAAGCTCAATCTCTCTGTAAAAATGCCAAAGGACTTGGAATTAGTTCTGTCAAACCCCCTTTGGTTTGTTAATGCTGGATATTAGTTATTAGTTATGTCAAACCTTTTTCTTAAAGTTCCATTGGTTTTTAAAAGGTTTGATGCTTCCTCTACCAACTTCAATATGTTGGATTTTGCATTATTGTAATATGAATTTGAGTTATGAAAAAGTGAAACTCTACCAACTTTAATAGGTTGGATTTTGCAGTATTATAATATGAATTTGAGTTATGAAAAAAATGAAATTCAATCTTAAGCAGCTTTTGAGTTTGTTAAAGGTGAATGTTTTTCCTAAATGCTAACTTATTATCAAATGTTAAATAGAATAGAAATATAATAAGAACTCTGCTAAAAAAACATTATATTGCAAGTAGAGTCCATTTTAAAAGTTAAAAGTCTAATATAGAGATTAAGAAATGTTTAAGAATCCTAAAGTTTGATAACTATATTTAGTAAAACCATGTTTGTATATGTATAAATGCTTTTTTATTGATGTTTAATAAGCTATAAATCCTTCACATTCACTTGGAATAAATAAGATATTTTTAACATTGTCATTTTAATGTTTTTAAAGTATATCACAATCAAAATAAACAACACATATTTTTGTATTAGAATATAGAATTTTAAGAATAAATAATGGTTTTGTATAATTGGTTATTTGGAATAGTACATTTTTAATAAAAAAATATCAATTTTTTCTTTTTATAGATGCCATATCTAACCTTGTCACTTTAAGATTGGTCATATTAATAATATAATGTCTATTATTGAGATATATAATTTTAAACATAACAAACAATTTTATAAAAATTGTCATTTGAACTTATACCATTTTAATAAGAAATATTAAAATAAATATTTGTAAGAAACAAATCAATGGACACAGACATAATCTCAAAGAAATGCAAATGCACAACAAATTCAATGACTTTTCCACTGTGTTTTTTTGTGCCTTTGGAATCTGTATCCAAGTGGCCTTTGTTTTGTGACATGAATTTCCAATGGAAAGATGATCCCATTTCCCTTCCTTGCACTCTAAGGGTAGTAACAAAAGACCATATCCCAGCAGCAATCACAGGTCTCGTAATAGCAAAAGAAACAAAATGAGGTGAATACACTGCAATATTTAATCCATTTTCCACATCACACATCAAATCTACATAACCAGAATCATCATACGAAAATGAATTAATTAAAGGGAAATCTGATCTTGGTGCCTATGAATATGTTCGTAGTAGGAAATTTCTCCTCCTTGTGCCTCTCAATATGTCCGTAGTAGGAAATTTCTCCTTCTGGAGCATACAAACAATCTTTCTCCTCCTTTTGAATATGTTCGAAGGGGTTGGAGCTTACATCTTCACCCTAAATTATAATCAATGAAGACTAGACCGCAATGCAATAAGCAAAACAATAATTCATAATCACTAAACATAATGATTGGAAAAAAATAGCATTCTGTAGCGTAAATCTCAATGACTGAAATAAATGTAGAGTAGTCTACATGTAGTCAAATAATTCGAAAGAAATATGATAACAAATACAATTTAATGTAGTTGACTCATCTAAAGGAACGTCAAGGTGACTTGGTTAGGCATACTAACCTGAATTTGTACAAGTAGAAATATGAAATGCTTCGAGAATGGATGAAGTTAGGGTCGAGACTGATAATATTTATAGCAACAGCAATGGGCAGGGTAGGGAAATTTCCTGGGTCTGTGTAGATTCGTGTGGATGGATAGAACTGCAACTTTTCTATTTCAGTTATCCAATTATGGAAGGTATTTACAAATGTAATTGGAAGGGAATCAACAAAAAGATGGAAGACCAAAGGAAATCAACGAAAAGATGGAAACCGTGTCCACCTTTTCTCTTTAGCTTCTAAAAAGTTTCCGTGCATGAGTGTTAGGAAACTATTTTTTTGTCAAATTATTTAATCTTCATTTCCATGGTATGGGTCCAATCAAGTTTGGAAAAAATCCTCTACAAATTAAAATAAATAAATAAAAACCGAAACTTTAGTTGCATTTTAGACATTTTGAAAAATTAAATGTACTGGCATGAAAATAATGAAAAAAAAAGAAAACAATAGTATATGTCTACATCAAGGACTAATAAGGAAGAAGAAAAGATGATTAAACAAATTAGTTAGATAAAAAGATGTTTTTATTAAAGTGATATGACAGCGATAACCTACAATTACGGATTCAAAAGGTGAAAATAAATGAAATGAAATGAAATAAATGCCCAGGAGAATAGAATGATACAAAAAGGGGGATGAAGGTGAAAGAAGAGGATCCTAGCAATGGTATTGATTATTACACCAACTAATTTGTAGTAATTATAAATGTCTATTGTAGTCATGCATTTTACTAATCATCTTGATCCATTTCACAAGTTACCATTAATTTTTAACATTTGGCAAGAACCGTGAGATAGTTCAAATATTGGGCTGAACTTTTCGTTGATGAATACAAATGCACATTTTATATACTAGTTTCGTTTCACAAGTTACCATTAATTTTTAACATTTGGCAAGAACCTCAAATATTGGGTGCAACTTTATGTTGATGAATACAAATGCACATTTTATATACTAGTTTCTAGATACGTTGAAGACATTGCAAAATGTGACATCCCTCCCCAATGATGAAATAAATAAATAAAACATTATGTTAGATTTATTTTTAATTTATCTTTATTGTTATGCAATAACAAAGCCAGATTAGAAATCGGCTGACTTAAAGTCCTACGAGGACTGTTGTAAACAAACAATTTTATTATTATTAATAAAAGAATGAGCAGGAACAGCCAAGTTAAATGAGGAGATCATGCATGGAGAAGTGGGGGACAAGTTAGAGTTAGCCTCTGGGACATCAGAACAAGTGTCAGGAGTGTAGTTAAGACACTAGACACACCCTGAAAATCAGGGATTTGGTTAGCTGCGAAAATTCCATGAGGAATTGGCTGCCAATGGAAAGACCTAGGCAAAATTATAAAAAGAGGGCATATGTGAGGAGGCAGGACGCTGCTGAGTATGCCGGAAGGAATTTCACTTGCTGTGTGAGCACTTTGTGTTAGGCAAGGAAGTCAGGAAAGAATACTGAGTTTGAGGCTAACTGTCCACATTTCTCCATGCATTATCTGGCTCGGGGGTGATTGCGGATGAACTTGGTGTTTGTACCTAATCTACGGTTGGGAGGAACGTGGCTGTTCCTACTGCATTCGGTTATAAGTTCCAGGTTTTGTGATCTCAGAAATCAAGAATTCTGTTATTTATCTGATCTCATTAGTAAAAATGTAGGGTTTTATACTTTTTAAAGAATTCTGTTATTTATCTCATCTCATTAGTAAAAATGTAGGGTTTTATACTTTTTAAAGAATTCTGTTATTTATCTGATCTCATTAGTAAAAATGTAGGGTTTTATACTGTTTAAAGAACTATGTTATTTATCTGACCTCATTGTTAAAAATTAGTGTCTATAATGTTCAAATATTTTCTGATATTTATCTGACTTCATGGTTAATAATGTAGGGTTTAAACGTGCAAATATTTCTGTTAATTATCTGCCCATGTATTAAAATTTTAGAGTTTACAATGTCTAAGCAATCCTGCTATTCGACTGATATTTGATCTACATCATAGATATTTAGAAATGAAGATGAAACGGCGATGATTTCTGTACATACCCATGAGATATTCTATCGATTTTTCCTTTGTTTACAACTTGATCTATAAAGTCTCAGGACAGAAATTGCATGACTTGGTATCCTCTTATTATTTAATGCATCGATCTTCCTTATTATAGAATCGAGTTATATGGAGCCTCGACGGGGATTACAGGATTTTTCCCTGTTATATTTGTTTGTTTACCTTATGTTTTTTTTTAAAGTCGAGGCCGTAATGATGGATTTTCTTCCCACCCTAAGACAAATAAAGTATGGATCTAGACTGGTACAGGATTCCAATAAAATTTCAGAGTGTTCATTTTACAACGCAGGGGTGTTTCTGAGAGGTATCTTGACTGATACGTCTCTATCCTTTTAGGCGTTTAAGGGACATAAATTCCAGTTCTGGAATTTGCCGGAAGTGGTAGTCCACCACTGTTTTTAACCTGTCACGCAATTTAGATTTTCGAATGCCATGGGACTCGACCATTAAATTGTAAGCAGTACAGTCCCCAAGTTAGCGATTGAAACCAGGATTTTCGATCTGAGACTACTAACGCAATGAATGAGTATTTAATTCTTAATTTTTTTTATTTTTTTTTCTGAGCCTCCATTCCTTTACGCCTGCGTTCAGGGTTTCAGAGAAAACCCTTCTTATAGAATTTAAGATCTATTCATTTTCAGAAAAGAAAACCCTGAGATGGGCACCGAGTTTGAAAACAAATAATTCCAGTACGAGAACAGAATCATCAGAGGTCTATTTTAATATGCTCCACTCATAAAAAAAAATAGTCCTACAGCTACCATACAGACTTTCGAAAGGAACAATTTAGAGAATACAGAAGCCATTACCCTAGTCTGTCCAGATTATATAAGAAAACGAAATTATAGCTTCATTTTAATCTCGTATGGTTATCAGAACAAGATTTGTAATAACAAATTATTTATATCCACAATCGCGTTCACAGTAATGACCTGACTGTATAACACGTTGATAAATCTACAGCATTTCCAGCATTATAGAATAGCTCAAGTTTTGATAAGGTTTTAAACCCTTTTAAAAATATACGAGATAGAAAACCCTGACTTCGAACCCGGTCATTTCACTAAACTCTTCTCTATAAAATAGCAACTACAGTAAGAGGTATCAAAAAAATAGTGTTACATCATATTCTGGGCAAAGACCCAGGTCACCATGAACCCTTAAAACCTCAAATGATCTGATTATGATTTTAACACTATGAAAATTCTCTTTGCCGTTGAAGGAGACTCCCCTTGTTTCCTGTCATCATACGAAGGCCAAGGAGGAGCGATACCACTTACCATTAAGGGAGAATCCCTCTGTGACCTGCGTTGCCTCGAACCAGGATTTATCTGCATTATTGATAAACAACACATTAGTATTTGACGAAAGAAATACACTGTAAGCATTCATTTAACAGATAGTGTCGAGTTATAAGTCTTTAGGTTACCTCCGAGACGTTGGATTGACAAATAGCTGCGTTCTCAAGGTAACGAGAACTCCCTCTGGAGTAAGCCCGAGTGAAAATAGTCATTCTCCCTCGTTGTCACAGACATTACAGAGTTAAAGTAAGCTACAGGTCTGTTTTCGAATTTCCAGGGTTTGGAATGGACAAACAGTGAACCCCAAAGCTCAAAGGAAGAAAAAGAATCGGTTTCCGAGAGCTTCATATGTCTGTTGAGAAGTGATGTAACCAAACGCCAAGACCAAGTAACCTGTCCTTCTATCGCAGGTGGCATCACAACATTCAGTACAGTACAAGTAGTCACATGGCCTATCTGAAAAAAACGATGATTGCCCCGTACGAGTGCCCTGTCGAATTACAAGTGGCATCCTTCAACTATAAATGCCTGGATGGTCCAGGTTGGTGCGTTCATTAAACTCGTTGGTAGCTGTCACATACCATGTAATAGTTTGTTAGGGTCACCGCGTATAGGAGGGTGTACATTGTATGCAAAGTTTTGTTGAAGATACCTAGTTGTCGAGTTACGTTGGACAATCAATATATATATAAGATTTGGAATGTTTAAAATAAACATAGTCTTGCAAAGAATCATGGAGACTTAGGATCTAGGTGACTTTAAAACTCATTCTTAATAGTCTAGGGACTGAATGGTGATATAGTTTCACTAGCACACTGATAATCCATTGAAAGACTTGGTGAATGGTTGCTATGTGAGATTACGACATTAAAACATATGTATAAAAAAAACATTTAATGGTGGGTGTTTAAAAATACATTCCATACCTTGTTACGATATCATGGAGACGCTCCGACACAATGGAAAACCCCGGAAAACATAGTAATCTGCATGCCAAGGAGAGAGAAGTATTAGCCGTAGCTAAGTAAGTGGTATGTCATTATAGATAACCTCTATCTATTAGAAGAACAAGGGAAAGACAACGTTAAGTTCAATGTCACGATAGCATTAACAAATTAAAATACAGACAAGTGTAAAAACTGTCTTCTTCTTAGATGTTGTAAAATGAACTGGAAAGAAAAGAAAAAGAAAAAAGAAAAAAAATTTATGGAGATTTTACACAAAAAAGTAGACTTTCATTTTTGTGTTTGAAAAGTAGTTAAGTTATGAAATTATGAAAAAATAGTCTTATATTATTAAGGGTACGACAACTTACAGATAAATGTTACCCATCCTCAATTCAGCGTGAACATGAGATATGGAAATAATGAAGTTCAATATTCATGAAAAAACGTAAAATAGTTCAAAGTAATTCTATCAAGTTCCATTTACTTTGTTAAAGAGTGAATGCTTTCTCTAAATGAAAACTCTAATGTGTTGGATTTTGCATTATCTATCTTGTAGTCTCAAATTAGTTTAAGATTCTTATGGTTTATGCTACTCTTCCTTTAAAAATATCCTCAATGGTTTAGGCTACTCTTCCTTTAAAAATCTCGTCATTGATTTAGGCTACTCCTTCCGTTGATTGGTTTAAGCTACTTTCATCACTAGTCACTAACAATATTTTGGAAATCAAACTTTCCAACATGGTTGTTATAGGTCAAATCTGCACTTCTCCGTCCGTGATCACATTGCTTTGTCGATCGCACAAAAGGACACCATGGATTGAAGAGCTAGGTTGACCTAGATGACTTACTGCTGGAACTACATTCTTCAGTTGAAAATCTTACTTTGTCTACTGATTTCATGACATGTGTGCTACTCTTTGCATAGTAAACCAACGTTCTTCACCAATATGTGCGCTGCTTTGCTCAAGGACAACCATCGCACACCTTAAAAAATGTTGCAAACGCTTGTTGTAAAGCACAAAAGTTGCATACTCTGCACTACTCTTGTTGTATGAAACCTATGAACATCTTAAGATGAAAGCAAAAATATATTAAGATTACGAATTGGGATTAGTTGAAGTTGGTTCTGCAACTTCCCCAACCTCCCAATTCAACCACCTCTCGATTACAACTGCCTACCTTCTCCCATAAATACAAGGAGGATCCATGAGAGAGGGACCTAGAAGGAATGCTTTAACTGCTGTTACACTGGAGGAATTCCCAAGTCATTGTGAAGAGCAGGAGCCCAGGACTCGGTTGCAGAACCATCTTGACCGATCAGGTATATTTGTACTCATTCATGTTTCTTTGACAATAAAAAGGTGGAAATACCCTTCCTGTCCCAAATCAAATGTCTATTGGATTGTATGTTCATTTGGTTTAATATCTGATTGTAGTTGATGTTTAATTGTTTTCAATTTCATCATATTTATTGCAGTCAAGATATGCCGAGGAAGGTTTCCTTTGTGTTGCAGGTCCATCATAGCGGAAGACCAAGCGAAAGCTAGGACCAGCCGTTGATAAAAGGTACATCTTTCGATATCTTGATCTCTTTCCATTTGTAGTAACTAAATGCAATGCAATGACTGTATTTACCCGTCACGCCACCCAAGTTGGTAGTGTCTTCTCCTCACTATAAGGTATTTTTCCTGCACAACAGATTGGCGACTCCACTGGGGAGTAACTGGTTGTTTTTCTGCTCTAGGAGACCTTGCTAGGTTTTTCTTCAGTCTATTTGTTATGTGAGAGGTCTTCTAGGTCATTGTTTCCCGTTCTTATTGTCTAGACTCATCTCAGTCCACTACTGCAAATCTTTTTTGTTTGCTTCTAAGCCTTGTGTGCTGGTTTACCCTACTTATAGTAGCGCATTTTACTTGGTGAACACTGCTTTGTACACTACACAACAACGCATCTTTCCTAGTGTGCGTTGGTTTCTGTACTACACAATAGTGCATTTTCCTGTAACTTTCAGTTCTCCATTAGGGTTTGATTTCCAGTGGTTTGGTTTCACTTCTAGCCTTTTGCTTTGCTTCCCTGACTGGCCCCTGAGACTTGTATGTCTCTTTTGAGTCTTGTTTGCCTCTCTGATGTCCTTTAGTTTTCCTTGGCTTGCTTGAGTACTTGTTTAAGGTGTCTTTACTGTTTTTAACCCTTTTGAAATTTCTCCTCCTGGTGCCTCTGAATATGTTCGTAGTAGGAAATTTCTCCTTCAGGTGCATACAAACAATCTTTCTCCTCCTCGTGCCTCTGAATATGTTCATAATAGGAATTTTCCTAAGGGGTTGGAGCATACATCTTCACCCTAAATTATAATCAATGAAGACTAGACCCCAATGCAATAAGCAAAACAATTATTTAGAATCACTAAATATAATGATTGGATAAAAATAGCATTCTACACCGTAAATCTCAATGGCTGAAATAATGTAGAGTAGTCTACATGTAGTCAAATAATTCGAAAGAAATATGATAACACATACAATTTAATGTAGTTGACTGATCTCAAGGAATGTCAAGGTGACTGGGTTAGGCATACTAACCTGAATTTGTACAAGTAGAAATATGAAATGCTTTGAGAATGGATGAAGTTAGGGTCGAGACTTATAATTATTAGAGCAACAACAATGGGCACGGTAGGGAAGCTTCGTGGTTCTCTGTAGATTCCTGTGGATGGACAGACCTACAAATTTTCTGTTTCAGTTATCCAATTACGGAAAGGTATATACAAATGTAATTGGAAGGGAATTAACAAAAAGATGGGAGACAAAAGAAAATCAACAAAAAGATGGAAACCTTGTCCATCTTTTCTCTTTAGCTTCTAGAAAGTTTATGTGCATGAGTGTTAGGAACTATTTTTTATTTTTCTATCAATTTATTTAATCTTCATTTCCATGGTATGGGACCAATCAAGTTTGAAAAAAAATCCTCTACAAATTAAAATAAATAAATAAAAACCAAAACTTTAGTTGCATTTTAGACATTTTGAAAAATTAAATGTACTAGCATGAAAATAATGAAAAAAAACAAAAACAATAGTCTATGCCTGCAACAAAGACTAATAAGGAAGAAGAAAAACTAATTAAACAAATTAGTTAGATAAAAGGATGTTTTTATTAAAGTGATATGACCACGATAACCTACAATTACTGGTTCAAAAGGTGAAAATAAATGAAATAAATGCCAAGGAGAATAGAATGATACAAAAAGGGGATGAAGGTGAAAGAAGAGAATCCTAGCAATGGTATTGATTATTACACCAACTAATTTGTGGTAATTATAAATGTGTAGTGTAGTCATGCATTTTACTAATCATCTTGATCCATTTCACAAGTTACCATTAATTTTTAACATTTGAAAAGAACCATGAGATAGTGGGTGGAACTTTACGTTGATGAATACAAATGCACATTTTATATACTAGTTTCGAGATACGATGAAGACATTGCCAAAAAATAGACTTTCATTTTTTGTGTTTGAAAAGTAGTTAAAATATGAAATTATGAAAAAATAGTCTTATATTATTAAGGGTAGGACAACTTAAAAATAAATGTTGCTCATTCTCAATTCAGTGTGAACATGAGATGTGTAAATAATGAAGTTCAACATTCATGAAAAAACGCAAAAGAGTTCAAAGTAATTCCATCAAGTTCCATTTACTTTGTTAATGGGTGAATGCTTCCTCTAAATGCCATGCCAATTCTAATGTCTTGGATTTTGCATTATATATCTTGTAGTCTCAAATTAGTTTAAGATTCTTATGGTTTATGCTACTCTTCCTTTAAAAATCTCCTAATTGGTTTAGGATACTCTTCCTTTAAAAATATCCTAATTGGTTTAGGATACTCCTTCCGTTGATTGTTTTAAGCTACTTTCATCACTGGTCACTAACAATATTTTGGAAATCAAACTTTCCAACATGGTGGTACACCTTGTTTCCTTTAATTGCTCAATTATAAATAAAATAAAAAGTACTTGTAGGATCAAGGAAATCCAACACAACGTATGGAATTTAAATGACATGATCTAATCGATCAGTAATAATGGGGTGAGTGCACAAAGTTGATGGACCTTTTAGATGCAATGGTAGATTCAAGAAACTCATTCAAGTTCTATAAAAGAGAATTGATCCCAAGCAATCTCGAGCCTGCCAAAATTAATCCCAAGCCTACCATGGTGAAGGCCAAATAGGATAGTTAAACAAAACGCGTATGCGTTATGGAGTTCTAAAATGCTTACGCATTTTGTAAAACATGTTTTATGCCCCAAAATGGGTTGTGCCCATCCTTTTCTCCACAATAGCGACATACAACGATTTTGGGAAACCAAAGAGCGTAATGGTGAACGCAATTTGTGTGAGAAGGGCCTCCATCTTCCACCTTGGGCATCGTTCTCCTCCATCTAAGCTATATACATCAAAATCCATCCTTCTAAATAATCTATTTTCACTAATTTGTATGTTGTAAAATAAATTTAATCCATAATTTTATTAATTTGTATGCCCTAAAAAAATTTGAACCATAATTCTAGTTATATGTATGCCCAAAAGAAATTAAAACCCCAATTTAATCATAAAAAATAAATCAATTTCACTAGATGCATATATATCCATGAGCATCCTTATTAATCCAAACCACTATTCACAAATATGAAAAGTTTCTTGTGTATATAGAAAGGTTGCGTACAACATTTAAGTATTATAGAGTATGGAGATTTTTTGGATTTGCACAATTTCAATCCAAGTGTCATGAGGGATGTTGTAGGCCCAAACTTCACAGCAACAAAGAATCACCACGATAGCTAATGCGTTGGAAAGAAACTGATTATTTTCTTGACACTATGATTTCGGTTTGAATGGAATTTGAAATCAATAATTCAAAGTTAGGGTGAAACTTGACATAGTTGAATAAAAGTATTTTTTTACAATTTAGAGGTATGATGGACTACAATTTTTTTGTTGTTGTTGTAAATAGTGAAACTTTTGCTAACACAATGACAATCTAATAGTTAACTACTTTAAGGAAAAAATTAATTGGCATAAAAAATTACCAACTAAACCATGTAAACTAATGCGTTTTTGGAAGTAGAATATATGGCAATTAAAATTATATTTTTTAATTATAGTTTGACAAGTACATGCTTATATGCTACTTCTTATATGTACATGACTATACAATTTTTTTTAGGTTAGTCTCATTACCCATCACAATAAGTTTGTGTCGAGACATATTACTGATAACTATATAAGAGTTTGCAAATGGAACATTACAACATGGTAGTAGATCTTAAAGAGCTACTTTGTACACATAATAATTTACTTATAATGGAAAGAAATGTTAAATTATTTATTGTGCCTAAGATGCAAGGAAAGAGTGATCATACCCCTAAAGGAATAAACCTTCATGATGGAGGGAAAGTTTGCACCAAGGGAGAATAAATCACTTTTGACCATTTCATTAAAGTTGTTTATAATCTAGAGCTTGGACTTCAAAAGTGTGTACCTTTTTTACATATGTGTGAGTATCAGTGTTTCAAAAATACAAATTTGAATGAAAAAGTGCGAATACTAGTGTTACAAAAGTATGAATAATTATTTATGATAGTGTCGATTTGAATTTAGAAACTGTGAAATTTTATTGTAAAGTTGTGAGTTTTGATTCCACAAATATCAATATCCAATTTATTGAAATGCGTATTTATATTTTGATGTTGTGAGTTTCATATCTAGATGTGGATATATGTAATTCCAATAGTATTGCAAAATATTTTATTTATGTTTGTAAATGCATAGATCACTATAAAACACATTTCTAAGTATATCAATACTAATGAAAATGAAAAAAGAATCATATATCTCGATTGCAATAATGAATTGTACATTTTCATAAATATTTAAAGTGGTATACAAGAAGGATGGATGCCATCGCTACCAATCTGATCACATGATATCTATACATGTACAAGATGAGGACTATGATTTTATTCACCCTACCAACCATGTCACCTTATCTGGAAACATTACAACTAGATTACTATGGAAATGATAACAATCCTCACATTTTGGTGTAGGAGAGAAGATATAAATTAAAATTTAAGAGTTTAACTGAAGTGATAGATAAAAAATCTCAACTACTAATTTATAAGTTCTCCCATGATACAACACATTTCCTACAACAAAATAGGCCATTAGCACAAGAAATTGCATTGAAATTTAGTGAATTTGTTTCCATGAGTTGAACTCAATGGCAGGTGTTAAATCCGACTCCACGCTACATGTTTGAATTGATTTCCTTTTTGTGCTAGATATAGCACTAGGAATATCACTGTCTTTTTCTCCCTATTTAGTGTTGGGAATAGTGTCGGGAGTAGTGTCGACAATGGAAATTGTGCCAAGTTTTATGACTATATCAATGCCCAGAATGACATCGAGAATTGCGATGCGATTAGAGCTCAAATTGAGTCTAGTTTTAGTTTCCAATTTGCCTTCTAGTATTGCTTCTTATTTGGCATCTAATTTGTATTCTAGTGTTGCTTCCATTTTAACTTCTTGGTTATCGTCGAGTGTTGCTTCTCTTTTAACGTTGAGTGTTACTTCCTTTCATTGTTGGGTTTTTCTTCCTTCTAAATGCCAAATTTTTCTTCCATCATTGCTTCTAATATTGCTTCCATTATTGATTCCTTTTTTGCTTCCATTATTGCTTCCATTATTGCTTCCAAAATTGCTTCCAAAATCGCTTCCAAAATTGCTTCCTAAGTGACATGGGTTTTGCTCCTTAATTGACATCGGATTTTGCTTCTAGAATTGATTCCTTTTTAGCTCCAAGGTTTGCTTCCTTTTAGTGCCAAGGTTTGTTTCCTATTTAACGCCTAGTTTTTCCTCTTTTTTATCTCTAGGATTTGCTTCATTTTAGTGCCAAAGTTTTCTTCCTATTTAGCACCTGGTTTTGCTTCTTTTTTTGCTCCAAGATTTGCTTCCTTTTAGTGTTGGGGTTTGCTTCCTAATTAGCGTCTAGGTTTACTTCTTGTTAAGAAACCAATTTAGCTTCTTATTTAGACACATAAATAACACCAAGTATGGATTCCATTTTCATGTCGAGTTCTGCTTCCATTTTAGAGCCACATTTTTCTTCCCTTGAACACCTCATGTTGCTTCCTTTATAGCTTCCACTTTATTAATTTAAATTTTTTAATTTCAATAAAAATAGTTAAATATATCATGGCTCTTTAATAACATATGTGATTATAGAGAAACAAATCTTGCATTGCAAATATTTTATAGCATAACATTTAGGAATTTTTAGGGAAATAGACAACATCCATACAAACTAACAAAACCATTATACTTATTAAATCTCCATAAAAAAAACATCTACAACTTTTAGTATATATAAATTAACAAGATAACTCTTATAACATCATCATCATCTATAATTAAAACAAGTGAGTCAAATCTACAAATATTAGATAAATATCATGTCAAATAACATATATCTAAAAAAACCAGATATCTCATTTCAAATTTATATCATAACATTTATGAAGATTTAAAACAAACAGATATCACATTTCAAATTTATATCATAACATTTATGAAGAAATTTAATTGAAATTGACAACATCCATCCAAAGTAGAAAAGCCATCATGCATAGTAAGTATCCATCCAAAAAGCATTGACCACTTCCAATATATATAAATTAACAAGATAATACTGATAAGATCATCATCATATATAACTAAAACAAGTGAATGTCAAATATGCCAGTAGATCAATAACATGTCAAAATGATACAAGTGAGTATGATACATGTCAAAATGATACATGTCAAAATGATACATGTCAATATGACATAAGTCAAAGTGATACATATAAAAGACAAAAATGGTATAGGTATCATAATGATATTTGAACATTAATCCATGTTAGAGTCAATATGATCAATGTCACTGGATACCACTAGCAACTGCCTCATCATCATCATCATCGTTGTCATCATCATCATCATTTTCATCATCATGATCATCATAATTCTCATCCTCCTGGGTATGAGCTCCATCTCCATCCGCTTCATCATCAACTCCCATATCTGAACCAAACTCAACATAATTTGGATCATGATCAATATCAATCGGATCTTCTGGCAGACTCGTGTTCTAAAAAAAAAATTCAAAATGAAAAGTTAGTATTTATTTCATGCAATAATTCATATTTATGTTATATTGATAATATTACAACATACGAAACCGAACCATAATCATATTACATCATATCAAAGTGGACATACCATAATAAAATATGAGATAAGTTACAGCTAAGATGTCATTCCAATTATGTAAAACATGCAACAATTTTAATAAATGTTAGTAAAGATCATAAAAAAAATTGTTATACAAGTTAACTATCATCTGGAAAGTGTATACATAACCTTAAGTCTCAACCCTCTCGTGTCAATATATAAAACTATTTTTATTGTCAAATATACAAATCTACAATAAAATAGAATTGTACATGCCATAATTCAATTGACTAGATGCCATAATTGACTTGTGTCTTCCAACTATAAACACACAATTGCTAGACTCCCTTACCAAGTGATACTAGTACATTAAAATCTGATATACTTGGGACCACTTTGAGGCATTGGGTCTATATAAGTTTTAACAATTCTAATTTTCCACAAATAATGTTTTAGTTTTAACAGTTCTTATGTTCTTTGGATGTTATTTATATTTTATCTCAGTTAACCCTAGAACATGGCCAGATTGAGTTCAATTCCATTGATGGAGGTGGTTAGAATGGTTATGAATATGATCCCTTCCACACTTTTCTCTTAATGGTGGAGGATCTTGGTGGCTTCTTCGAGAAACACCCTAACGCACGTTACTATTTTGGGAATTTTTTTGGTCCTCCAATTTGAAGGTTGACTCATTCATTTATGGGAGTGATCATATTATCATGGTACCAAGGACTCCTTGCCTTCATGGTTCAATTTCCTAGAAACAACCGTCTTATACCATATCCAGAAGTAGGGTTTTGCTCAGTGAGTGCCAATGTCAATTTTGCACAAGGGGGTAGATTTTTAACTGAAATATCCCAGGTGACTATGAGTACTAATACCACATCCACAATAGAAAAACATAATTGTGGGATATGAGGGAACCCAACTATGCTGCCCAGTTTATAGTTTGTGCCCCTGGAGAAAATTCACAAGTTGTCCCTGAATGGTCCTAGGGGGCTTCTTGCAACTAGCCATAAAACAAAAACCATAACTTAGATCTTGAAACCATTGATTCTGGCGGATTCAAGATGTTGGATTTCACCCAAGGGAACCCCTATACCATGTTTCAATTACCAGGAAATAGTAGTATTATACCATCCCCAAAAATAGTTTTTTCTTAGTAAGGGCCAATGCCAATTTTGCACAAGCGGGTGAATTTTGAATTGAATTCTCTCGGGCAACCATGGATAGCGTGAACTCATCCAAAATGACCAAAAAACTCCGTGGGAGTTGAAAGAACCCAATTATGTTTCCCGGTTTGGATTTCATACCCTCGGAGCAAATTCACAAGTTGTCCCTGAATGACCTTAGGGGGCTATTTCCATCTAGCCATAGAAAAAAAACCGTAACTTGGATAATGAAACCATCGATTCCGACGTATTTAGGAAGTTGGGTTTCATCCAGAGGAATCCTATTCCATGTTTCAATTGCTCGGAACCATGACCATGCCCACAATGGCCAAAAACATATCTGGGAGCTAAAGGGACCTAGTTATGCTACCCGATTCAGATTTCGTGCCCCTCGAGCAAATTCACAAGGTTTTCCTGAATGGCCCCAAGGGGCTACTTGAATATGGCCATAGAAAAAAAAATGTAACTCGAATCGTGAAATCCTCAATTTTGATGGATTTAGGATGCCGGGTTTCACCAAAGGGAACCCCTCTACCATGTTTCAATTTCCTGGAAATGATCATACTATACCATCTCCGAAATGACGGTTTTTCTTAGTAAGGGCCAATGTCAATTTTGCATAAGGGGGTCAATTTTGAATTGAAATATCCAAAATGGCCAAAAACATCCATGGAAACTGATAGAACCCATTTATATTTTCCTAGTTTAGATTTCATGTCCCTAGAGAAAATTCACAAGATGTCCCCCCTCACCTACTGGTGTATATAAAGGAGGAGAGCGATCTTGTGTTTATTATCATCATTTTACTCTTCTTTG
The DNA here is from genome assembly GCA_027924585.1 of Larix kaempferi. Lineage (NCBI taxonomy): Eukaryota > Viridiplantae > Streptophyta > Pinopsida > Pinales > Pinaceae > Larix > Larix kaempferi. The sequence continues at coordinate 2,133,072 of BSBM01000397.1, read as the reverse complement.
TACTTGTCTCAGAGATGATAGGGTTCATGAGAAAAAAAATATTAATAATTATGTAAACAACAACAAGGTTATGGAATACATTAAAACATAAATATTAAATATTAAAAATTAGTTAACCGGAGCACTACCACATCAATGTTATGGAATACATTAATGACATAAATATAACATATTAAAAATTAGTTAATAGCGAAATATTAATATAAAATATTAAGAATTAGTTAATAGCGAAAAATTATTTGTCTTAATAATTTACCAACTTAATCCATCATTCAAATTTTTTCGGGGAACATTTTGAGTTTAGTCTCATTACTCATCACGATATTTTGATTTTTGTTTCATATCAATAACTTTACAAGAATTTCAAATCAAGCATTCCATTCCAACATGGTACCAAACTTTGAATTGTTATTACTATATAAACATGATAAAAAATTTGTAGGAAAAAGAAAAGTTAAAGTCTTTATTATTCCAAGATGTGTGCATAGATGTGGGTAGAGGGAGAAAAATCCCCTTTTTATGATGCAAAAAATTTGAAAAAACTTTTGAACCTAGGGATACTTGATCCCTCTTGACCATTTCATTATATATATATATATATATATATATAAGTGGGTTCATAATTACAACTATAAGGAGAAAATGACAGGTAGTATGTTTTCTAACTCGTAAAGCTGATTGGTTAGTACTTTTTATTTATTTATAACAAGAATTATTTAAGTTTGTATTAAAATATGTTGTAACTGAGATGAACAATGTGTAAATAGAAAATGAAAGCATACATAGTTCCAAAAAAGATATGCACCATGATAACATGGAATTGCAACCTATAATATTTTGTTGTACTCCTTACAAAACTTGATATATGACTACTAGTTGTGTAAATTAAAAAAAACACTTAGGACCAAAACATATTTGGAATATATTGACAATTACATGATTATAAGCATGCATACTTTTTCATTTCATCATCCTGGGCATGATTGGAAGGGTGTGATTATTGCATGTCTACCTCCATGCCCTCTTGCAATTGATAAATTGTTTCTCCTTCTTTGAGTTCAATAAGAAGAGAACTGTTAGTTTTTCAGAATTTACTTCAATCTGATCTAGGATCGTGAGAGAACAACATGTACAACATATCTACAACATATCAATCATGGACACAATAATGCAAGCACACAAGAGATAATATACACATAGAGTTTCACTGGGGAAAACCATAAAGGTGAAAAAACCCACAACTTCCTCAGAGATAGATAGAGCAATGACACAACCCAAGCATAAGAGATAGTCTTCTCCTAGCAGCAGCTTCTCCTCCTCCACAAGTGTGCCACTCTCCAATGAGAGTATGAGTGAGAAAGTGAATGATGAAATAGAGTGCCTCCCACACTCTATTTAGACATGACTTGAGTTGCCTAATAACCTTTACTAGGTCGGCCTTAACTTAACCACATAACATAATGCTGACAGGGCCAACCCCCAATAGGGTGGTCTAATAACCCTTTGACCCACATGAATTATACAGGGCCAACCCCACCAAGGTGGTCTAATAACCCATCAAGTATAAGTTACGACACTTACAATATAAATGACGACACTTCCGTATAGAGGAATAATAACATCTCTATAGGAATACAAACAGTTCCGTATAGAGGAATAATAACATCTGTATAGGAATACAAACACTTCCGTATAGAGGAATAATAACATCTCTATAGGAATACAATATACATATATGAAATACATTCCGAAGTTACAAATACATCAAAACTCCCTCTTAACTAGGAAGGTATTTCTTGACACAGGTCTTCTAGCACAAGTCTTCTTCCTTGGATCATCGTCACTGGATCATCGACATTGAATCATCGTCATCGTCACTGCTGCTGCTATCTCAATCAATCTCCGATCTACTCATCATAGGAAGTTCTACAGATCCAGTCCTTTTTCATACTGGATGTAGGCCCACCACCTGTAGGTATTCATCATCATTGGCCATACTATGGAATCCTCAGGACTGATTATGTGCATCAACAAAACCTCGAAAGAGCATCCCAGGCATTTTACGAGCACACAGCTCAACCTATCGGATCTCCTAGGATCTTTTACATGTGACTGTCACAAGACCTTAAAAGAGTGTCTTGCCAAGCAAGATATCTAAAGAGCATCTGAGGCCTTTTTCATCCTGTCCAGATCTCTAGGACTTATTACATGTGACCCCTACCACAAAACCTTAAAAGAGTGTCTTGCCAAGCAAGATCTCTAAAGAGCATTTGAGGCCTTTTTCATCCTGTCGAGATCTCCAGGACTTATTACATGTGGTCCCCACAAAACCTTAAAAGAGTGTCTTGCCAAGCAAGATCTCTAAAGAGCATCTGAGGCCTTTTTCATCCTGTCCAGATCTCCAGGACTTACTACATGTGGTCTGGAAAAACCTTAAAAGAGTGTCTTGCCAAGCAAGATCTATAAAGAGCATCTGAGGCCTTTTTCATCTTGTCGAGATCTCCGGGACTTATTACATGCTACCCTTGCACAACCTGTCCACAACCACAGAGTATCAACCTGATACTCACCATACATCGTCTTGATGTACATGATCATCCTGATCCTCATCATTGCATCATCCTGATGCATGTCATCTGGAGCAACATCCTGAAGCTCGTCATCTATGATCATCCTGATCATACAATGCATCCACCTGATGCACAACAAGTATCTACCTGATACATATCATCATACATGACCCACCTGATCATACAATGTATCCACCTAATACACACACAGATACATGATCCACCTGATATATATCAACATACATGATCTACCTGATCATACAATCGTATCCACCTGATACATACACAGATACATGGTCCAAGCATCCAACATGATGCATATACATATACATGATCCAACTGATCATAATAAGCATCCAACATGATGCATATACATATACATGATCCAACTGATCATAACAAGCATCCAACATGATGCATATACATAGCAGTAACTGGAGCATCGTCCTGATGCTCATCGTCCAGCGCTTACATCCACAGCCATGGGAAGGATCCTCCTCTCACCATGCTTGGAATGGCTCCTGCAAATGTGTCCATAACTTCTTCCTCGAAGTGTCGTCAATCTGAAGAACACCAAGCCTCTCTCTGAAGTACTCGAACTTCACTCTGGCTAGTGGTTTTGTCAACACATCTGCAACTTGCTCATCCGTCGCAACATACAGGAGCTTCACTGCTCCTCTCTGCACCATATCCCTGATATAGTGATATTTCATCTCGATGTGCTTCGACCTGTCGTGGAACACGGGGTTCTCAGACAGCTTCACACAACTCTGGTTGTCACAAAAGATACCAGTAGCCTCCAACGGGAGATCAAATAGCTCAGACAGTAGCTTTCGGAGCCATACTGCCTCACAACTAGCCGAACGAGCTGCAACATACTCTGCTTCGGCTGTACTCAGTGCTACACAGGATTGCTTCCTGCTAAACCAAGAGATCACACCTGATCCCATACTGAAGCAACACCCAGAATGTGCTCTTCCTATCTGCAACAGTGCCTGCCCAATCTGAATCAACATAACCCTGCAGGTTAAATTTTTGATTCGCATCATACTTGAGCCCATAATCAATTGTACCCTTTAGGTACCTCAGAATATGCTTTACAGCAACCAGGTGAACACCTATGGGATCCGTCAGGAATTGGCTCAATGTGTTCACCGCAAAGCAAATATCTGGTCTCGTGTTCGTCAGGTACATCAAGGACCCAATCATCTGACGATACACAGTGACATCAACTGGATCAGATGAAGAATCACACAGAAGCTTCAGGTTCGATGCCATAGGTGTGGCCTTGGCCTTGTAGTCCATCATCCTGAACCTCTTCATGATCTCTACTGCATACTTCCCTTGTCCAAGGAAGATTCCATCTACACTCTGCCACATCTCCATGCCTAGAAAATAGTGCATCATCCCCAAGTTCTTCATCTCGAACTTGGCAGCAAGCTTCCTCTTCCTATCGACAATCAATCTATCCTCACCTGTTACAAACAGGTCATCCACATAAAATAGTAGTATCACTGGATTGCCTTCCTCAACCTTGTATTAAAGGTTGGAATCCGCTTTACTCTCGGTAAAGCCCATACTAGATAGGAAGCCATCTATCCTGCCATACCAGGCCTTGGGTGACTGTTTCAAACCACATAGGGCTTTCTTCAGTTTGCACACATGTGACTCTCGGTCATGTGTCTCAAACCCGAGTGGCTGCTCCACATACACTTCCTCTTCAACTGCACCATTCAAGAAAGCTGTTTTGACATCCATTTGGTGTACCTTCCATTTCATCACGGTAGCCAGAGCAACTACTGATCTAATAGAAGTGTATTTGGCTACAGGTGCAAAAGTCTCTTCATAGTCAATTCCTCTTTCTGGGAGTAGCCACGAGTTACAACCTTGCTTTGTATTTCTCGATGCTACCATCTGCAGCATGCTTGATCTTATAGATCCACTTGGAAGTCACAACAAACTTCCCTTCAGGTCTTGGGACCACATCCGAAACATGATCGATTGGTACTTATCGACCATGGCATCCTTTTACTATATCCCGTATCCTTGGAACTTCGGATTCTTCAATATCTTCAATAGATAGTTTGAGCTTCATTGCTGGAACAAATGTTGTAGTTCTTCTTTTGTAGGTGATGGTATAGGATCTTTCCTACAAAACAAGTTAAATTTCATGATTAGAAAACATCTCATAGTTTTCAGAACAAATTCTTACACATAAAGAAATATGCCATACATTCATGCAATTATTTTAGCCAATGCTTCAATACAACATTTATCCATATCCCGTAAATTTCTAGATGCCTTCCAATCTCTACTAGAACATTGTTAAGAGTGTGCACAACTCCCAACATGTCAGCAAAGAGGTTTCATTCTAGATAAGTAGCAATGGAATGTTGTACAGTGCCATAGGCCACTTACCCATCACATGCATATTAGTAGTATATTGTTCATTAATGTAATTATTCTAATATGCATAATATACATCCTAAGTTCAGGAACATAAGCATATACATCATTGAGCAATATTATTTAAACAAACAAGTATGCAAGAAATGACAATTCAAATACTTATCTTTGTTTGGTTGTAGGGTGGACTCCCTCTCAATATTTGCTTCCTTGCAGGAACTACTGGAGTGTGCTCCCTCTTGATCTTTGCTTCCTGTATTACCTGTCCTTGAACTTATATCCATCCTCGATCACTTATGCATACTTACTAGTATCATCATTGCGTTATCCTTGAGGTCTCATACACAATCATACATTCATTAGTATAATATCAATACTATAAAACATTATGATTCTAAGTAATCTTAAACATGTATGGTCAAGATTTCACAAGCACTAGTATTCAAGGTTTCAGGGAGTACTTCCTTTACTCATGCAAATTCTTATTTGACCATAGGACTCTTCTGGTTAGTCATATTATCGATTAAACATAATATACCTAAACTCGTGATTACTCAAACCTATAGCTTCATGAATAATCATTATCAATCATACCAAGTATACTTATATAAGAGATCCCATCACAAGGTAGGATTCTAACTTGATATAGGAAAAACATACCTAGATTAATGTGTTAGTTCGTTATGTCTAACATACCCACATGATGTCTTCTTGTTTTATTCAATAACTTGTGCTAGTAACCTGCATATATCATAGGTTAAGCATTGTAGAACCAAATTATACATACCTTGTAAGTAGAGCTTCTATGTGATCCATGACAATGGATGAATCATTGTCTTCATGTCACCATGGTCATATGTTCTTGAACTAGAACATGATTTGTCTTTCTTGATGTACCTTTCATGTTAGCGAACAACATCAACCTCATACAACACCACAATGCATTAGTACAATCATAAGTGTCAAAACCCTAATAAATGAATATCTTCTATCATGCATTCATATTTTTATTAAGGTGATACAGCAAGTCTAAAATTAATCAAGATTGTACTAATCTTAATGAAGACAAACATATCATAAACTTAATCATGAACAGATTTCGAAACATACCCGTAAGTCATACCTGTCAAGTTTGCTTGTAGTCTTCTTATGTAAGGCCTTAGCCTCATCTCCCTCTGAAACTGGAACTTCTTCACTTATGCATGTGACCAATCCATTCTCTTCTAGGATTAACCCAATCCACTTGATTTGCAGAAATTGGATCTCGAGCTCGATTAGGGTTTGTGAGGGAAACCCTAAAAATTCAAGCTTTGAATTTCAAGCTTCTGAAAGGATAGAAAGATGCGCCTTGATGAGCTGATCAACCTGGTATACTCAGAATTTGAAAACTGCAAAGTTTCACCTTTCAAATTTGCTTTTCAATCTTCCGGATTCACTTGGGAGGACCCTGAATTAGGGTTTGAATTTCCTGGAGCTTTACCCAACCAAATAGTTTGATCCAAAGCTCTAAAATTCGATTTTTCCAAGGAGCTTCCAGCTATGGCCATAGATTTCAAAAATTTCCATTTTTGTAGAAGCCCTAATTTTTCACTTTTCCGATGAGAGTCCCGAACTAGGGTTTGATCAAGCTCGGCCTTCTACCCAACCAAAAAATTTGATCTTGGTCTCTAAATTTAGATTTTGATGAGTATCATTCAGCCGTGGTCTCCGATTACAAAAATACCAACTTTCTTTGAAACCCTAATTGCTGGAGCCATGAATGAAGGTGCTCAAAATCCAATTATGTTTTGAGATAAATATGCACTTGATTGTTTTTGGTTAACTCCGAAATTAGGAATCCACATGGTCTAAAAATTCTACCTTTGGTATCACGACCTGTCATCTTTCTAACCCCACAGGTTTGACCTCGATTGGATTCTCTGAGAGAGAGTTATGCCAAGTGTCGCAACATGACCTGTTTATGGGATAAAACAGGAGAGCGAACTTGTACGGTGTTCCATGTGTCACTGGTTCAACTTAGGCCTCTGAAAAACATACCGGAGAAACTACAGTCCAGTCCGTTCCCTAGCTGTCACTTTTTACGAAATTTCATTTGGAGCTTCCTATCCCAAGTTGTGAGATTTTTTCCTAGGTCACCTGTTTATGACTGAGATCTAGAAGAGGCAGAAACCCTAGATTGTACAGATCATAAAACAAAAAGTACAACGAATTAGAAGTTGTGCTTTGGAAACAAGGTACATGGAGATCTTATCTTCGACCTGTAAGAGTTTCAGATCCTGAAACCTCGCCGAATGGATTTATAGCGAAAGTGCTACGATGACTGGGTTTTTTTCTATATCAAGCCCTAGCTTCGCAAGTGCAACAAGTGTCATAAATGCCATACCATGCCTTCTTTCAGGTTAGCTCTGATACCATGTTAGTTTTTCAGAATTTACTTCAATATGATATAGGATCTTAACTGATAGAACAACATGTAGAACATATCTATAGCATATCAATCATGGACATAATAATGCAAGCACACAAGAGACAGTAGACACACAGAGTTTCACTGGGGAAAACCATAAAGGTGAAAAACCCCACAACTTCCTCAGAGATAGATAGAGCAATGATGCAACCCAATCATAAGAGATAGTATTCTCCTAGCAGCAGCTTCTCCTCCTCCACAAGTGCACCGCTCTCCAATGAGAGTATGAGTGAGAAAGTGAATGATTGAATAGAGTGCCTCCCACACTCTATTTATACATGACTTGACTTGCCTAATAACCTTTGCTAGGTCGGCCTTAACTTAACCACATAACATAATGCTGACAGGGCCGACCCCTAATAGGGTGGCCTAATAACCCTTTGACCCACATGACTTATACAGGGCCGACCCCACCAAGGTGGTCTAATAACCCATCAAGTATAAGTTACGACAGTTACAATATAAATGACGACACTTCCGTATAGAGGAATAATAACATCTCTATAGGAATACAATATACAAATATGAAATACATTCTGAAGTTACAAATACATCAACAAGAACCCACATAGATGCTCATATTTGAGGTTGAAGATGATGAAACTTTGTTGAGTAATATGACCATTGTCTTAAGCTCATCAGAGTCATCCTCTAAAAATTGAATTTTCCTTTTCTATTTTACCAATATATTCATGATAATTGCATTTCAAGAGACCCATTGATATTCTAATTCATGTGTTTTAGTGGAGAATGAGACCCGCTGTCAACATTGCATGAGACCAATTCCCCACAACATTAGTTGAAACCCAAGATATTTTCACCCACAAACCCCTAACCCCAAGGGAAAGCCACAGACTGATAATGGATAGATCCATCATCAATATTCTGGGTACTTATTACAGAACATTGAGATGGATGAAATATTGTATATATATTTTCCCAAATAAAAATCCCAATGAAGAACTTACTCCAGGAAGTGCAAGCAGTACCAGGGCGAGGCCTATTCCCATTGGCCTTTTTAGGTAAAGCCTAGCAAACTCACCATGACAAATATTAGAAGTTTTTGAGACAACTAACTCATGCCCACAATCAATTCTACTAAAACCGAGGAGAAATATGACTGCTGATGCTAAATATAAGCAAAGTGTGCAAACCAGGCTTACCATCAAGTGTCAATTTGTTGAATAAGAACTAAGATGGGAGATGTATGCCACTTTCAATATCCTATACTCATCTTCGCGACTGAAATCCATGAATTCAAATTTCCGGAGGTTTTGATAATGGAGGATGTGGGAAGACGGGTTGATGCTTAATGAATTGTCCCTTCCCCCCTTGAACGAGTTAATGGATAGACTAGATGTGGATTGTTCATACTTTCATTTTGTGCTTGTTTAATGCGTTGCAAACTTAGAGATTCCTTCACCATTTTACAATAGAATTCCTTCCTCTAGCGTTGAGGCAAGATTGTCGAGGCGACATGAAAAAAATGAACTTCCTCAAAATGATGAACTTCTCTTCTTATATTAACAATGGTCAATGCGAGATGGTCATCTTCTTATAATTGAACATATAATTATGTAGAATAATTCCAATAGCATATTTATTTTACATAATTTAGCAAATAATTGAATAAACAATGCTATAAATAATTTAGTCAAACTTAAGATCACATATCAACATCAACCTTAAAATAGTAAAGAAATCCATAATTTTAAATTATGAAGTGTTGAGCATGCTTATAGACAAAATCTCCTAACAACTATCAACGGGTTTTCATTTTATTTATTAATACAATCCCATCTACATTAAATCTATTTTGACAAGTTATGGTCATCATTAACTTGAAAGGAGTAAATTTATGATTACATAGAATATAATATATGAAACTTAATGCAGTAAAGTAACCAGCTTAACTTAATAGCCAACAACCAGGTTATGGAATACATTAATGACATAAATATAAAATATTAAAGATTAACTTAACAACAACGAACGAGGTTACGGAATACATTAATGACAAAAATATAAAATATTAAAGTTTAACTTAACACCCAACATCAGGTTATGGAATAAATTAATGACAGAAATATAAAAATTAAGAATTAGTTAAACAGCAAGGTTATGGAATACATTAATAACATATAATACATTAATACCAGAAATACTAAATATTAAAAAATAGTTAACCACAACAAGGTTATTGAAATGGAATACATTAATGACATAAATATTAAATATTAAAATTAATTAATAACCAAATATTAATATAAAATATTAAGAATCACTTAATAGCCAACATAAATTATAAACCAGTAGCAAGGTTATGGAATATATTAATGACTTAAATTAAAACACTAAATCACTTAGTGCAAGATCGTCATCTTCTTATAATTGAACATATAATTATGTAGAATGATTCCAATAGCATATTTATTTTACATAATTTAGTAAATAGTTGAATAAACAATGCTATAAATAATTTAGTCAAACCTAAATTCACATATCAACATTAACCTTAAAATAGTAAAGAAATCCATAATTTTAAATTATGAAGTGTTGAGCATGCTTATAAACAAAATCTCCTAACAACTAATCAACCGATTTTTATTTTATTTATTAATACAATCCCATCTGCATTAAATCTATTTTGACAAGTTATGCTCATCATTAGTATGAAAGGAGTAAAGTTACAAATCTATTTTGACAAGTTATGCTCATCATTAGTACGAAAGGAGTAAAGTTATAAATCTATTTTGACAAGTTATGTTCATCATTAGTGTGAAAGGAGTAAAGTTATGATTAACTAAAAAACCATATATGAAATTTAATGCAGTAAAGTGACTAGCTTAACTTAACAGCTAGCAGAGGTTATGGAATACATTAATGACATTAAAGCTTAACTTATCAGGTTATGGAACACATTAATGAGAAAAAAATATATTAAGAATTATGTAAACAACAACAAGGTTATGGAACGTCCAAACACTTTGGAATCATATCAAGTTGAGAATCAACCTTGCTAAAAATTATGGGCTACAAATAGTTTTATGGGAATGATTGAGTGATTTATGCAATAATATTGACCATGTGACAATCACCCTTGATTCGGTAAATCGTGATTATAACTTGCCATTATGTATTTGTAATGCCCCTAAAATGATTGTGGACTTTAAGGGCACATGTCGAGTGACCCAGCGGAACAGACTTCAATAAAGTGGCCCTTCAAGTTAGGATGTGTCTTAATAAGGGAGAATCACCTGATGATGTTCATGACTATAGTTGATAAATGAATTAAAGAATTAAATTATATGTGTGGAGTGGTATAATTGATTGGTTAGTTCTTGCTTAATGACTAGCCTGGATTGATCAAGTCAAAGTGCAGTAGGACAGTTACAGTCCTAGCTCTGCAACTTGGGAGGACGCAACTGAGATGTGTCATAGCTTTCCATTTTTATTCTGAACTTCGGGACGAAGTTCTAAATAAGTAGGGGTGTATGTAATGCCCCTAGACTACTATAGACATTGAGGGCACCTGCTGAGTCACCTGACTGTTTGAAACATTAATAAAATAACCCTATGATTTTATTTTGAGTATATTTATGATTACGATTGATTGATATATGTGCATTTGGGTAGTTATTGTGAATGGACAATTTCATGTTGTTTAACAATTAACTTTGATATGAAAACTGTACATATGAATGATGCTTAACGACTAGCTGTGCAATTGATTATGTGATTAGACGAATGAGTAATGATTAAGTAAATTATAGATGCTTAATGAAGCAACAGATTTATAAACCAAATTGTGAATATTGAGGACAGTGCTACTAATTTACGTTTGTGAGAAATGTGTGTAGCGACAGGTGAAACGGTTCACCAACAGACACACAAAGGAATATGAAGGGTCGTAGAGTACGAGTAAATCACACACAGGGAGAGCGACGACGATGTCGACTTCCGACGAAATACCACGCTTGAGCAGATAAGCACTGATCCGCTTGCTCAAGAGGAAAGCGTGAGGGCGTACGAGGTGGGCCACGACAGAGCTGGTCACGTACGAGTTGGGGGGCGCGCAGTGAGAACGGACTCACTCCTCAACGCCATTAGTCCCTAATAGCGTGTAGACGGAGGATGGAAGGTAACGGATCCTGAAATCCCTACATGAAGTTCCCGCAAGTCAAAACGGAAGGATGACGGTAGAAGGGCCCGACGGTGCGGTACCCTGCCAAGAACGGAAAGAGTGAATGCAAGGACCCAACGATGTGGTGCCTTGATGAGGAATGGAAACTATGGATGACTAGACTCGACGGAGTGGTGCCATGTCAGAGAAATTAAATTAAGGAACAAGGAGGCCCAACGGCGCGACACCGGGTCCCTAGTAAAAGTTGATTGCTAAACTTAACTGCATTGAAACGTATAATTTTGCACCTAGAACTTTACTTAGAAATGCATTTGAGTACTTTAGGCATTTGCACAAAAATTAATACTTTTGCATTTAAATAATATTAAGTGTTATTTAGGCATTGCACATGAAAGGATATTCTTGATTACTTAAAAATATTATAAATATTTATTTAGGAGCAAAATGGAATCCTAGGCATGGACACCTAGTCAACTCCACCTACACCACAAATCTAGGAGTTAAGTGAAATATCTAGGGGACAAACATGAGCAAACTTAGGGATGTTGGTGCATCTCCTAGAGAAACTGACACTTGGATGGGTGAGTTGTTTTTCATTAAAAAATTAATTAAATAATTATTTATGCATGAAGCGACATGTGTCGCAGGGGATTTTCCTTTAAAAGGGAGACTTTGGGGATGGGTAAAGGACCCAGACCCTGGATGACTATCGTAATATTGAGTTACCTCATGACTTGCTACTATTAAGGGTTTGGCTGGAAATCTTGGTGGGGGGGGAATCCCAAACTGGGTTTCATGAATATTTTTTTTTTGTGTGTGAGCTCTACGACCCAAAGCTCGGGGGAGGCCATGCGACTGAAAGCATGAGCCTATGGTTGGGTGGCGAAGCTAACGGTTGCTTCGCCAATGGTTAAACGAGCTTTGTTGGAGGGATCCTACGGAAGACGAAGGCGACAATGGACCAGCCGGATCAGGTTGACAGGTTAAAGTTTTGCTTATTTTTGTTAAGTTATTCACGCTTTTTATTTTATTTTTCCAATAACTGTGATGGCTAAATTGTTTGTATGAAGTTGTTAAAGTTTCACGTTCAGTTCAAGGGGACCCTAAAGGAGGGGTCCTACATTTGGTATCAGAGCCGGTCGAGCCTTGAGGGCACCGAATCATAATTAAATAATAGTATTTTCTGTTGTGGTTAAGAATAGATCAAAAACTCGGTATTCTTTTATTAATTTCTGAACAATGCAATCTACCCCTTCTTTGGCCATTGGAAAAATGAAATTATTTCATCTCAGATTTTAACACCCATTTTCTAAACAATCTGATCTATCTCTGTTTTTCCATTTGGAAAACGAATCACTAGATCTCTGCGTTAAATTATATTTCTAGGTAATGTTGTTTTACCTCTGTTTTTTTTTTCCATTTGGAAAACGAATCACTAGATCTCTGCGTTAAATTATATTTCTAGGTAATGTTGTTTTACCTCTGTTTTTTTTTTCCATTTGGAAAACGAATCACTAGATCTCTGCGTTAAATTGTATTTTCTGGGAATTGCTATTTTACCTCTGCCTGGAGAGAAGGAATGATTAGGGGATAAACTGTATTTCTTTCTATTATGTAATTCTTATGTTCTACTATATTCGTCTCCATGCAGCTCTTGGTTTAAGATTCAATATCCACCTGACCTTTATAATCACAGTATGTTCAGAACCTTCCACGGCCTCATTAATCCGTTAAACATACTTCCTTGGCCATCGTATATATGTTCATGGTAGAGATCTGTTAAATGAATGTTTAGTCTCTGTCAGTATCCCATTAACAGAGATCGGCCATCATATTCTCTGATCCCTGCATAATAATTAAAAGCGTAGATCTGATTCACAACTCTGTTCTTATCGTGGTCAGTAAAAAAGTAGATATGATTCACATCCCTGTTCAATTCATTGGCAAAATTAAAAGCGTAGATCTATTGAGTATTTTCACATTCACATCCTTGTTCTTTTCATTGGTAATTAGCAGTGTAGATCTGGCTGGCGTTTTTGCGTATGCCAAATTCTCAGAATGCTTAGTTTGCAACCTTGTTCCAACTTTCCACTCTAAGCTCTGCTAAACTATTGACATGGTTTTTTCGTGTCAGATCCGATATCGTAATTTATGATTGATGGAATGGAGATAGAGTGCCATCATATTCATCGCTGTGATCAATCCCAAAATACATGATTCCGAGCTATGTGGGATATTAGGGACATTAAGTCTACATGTTTCTTGTTTTTAATTATAACTAACCATAATGCCAGTGTGTTATGAGTTCTATCGAATCATATCAATGTTAGATCCAGATTGACTAAGATTTGTTGGTGAACGCGGTGATCAACGGTGAGATTAGAGCTTGGAGTTGCGATATTCGTGGAATTTTTCTTCGACTGGAGCAGCTATACCTACAGGTTCTTATTATCTTAAATGTTCATATTTATTTCTTGATTATTTACTAAAAAATATTATATGTGCTTACTGTATTTGAGATTTGGTTTACAAATCTTTATTGATATTTTATAGAATAGAAAAGCTAGATTTTAAAGGAATAAATTAAGTAGAGTTTTTATGTATTATCGTGGCCGACTGATTGGTTCTAACGACAAAATTTTAACTCTATTTTCATGTGTTTTAATATCTGTATTGACCCTGTATAGGCTGGATGCTCATGCCCAATAAGCACTGAACCCCATCCCAATTCCTATGATAGAGTTTGTTGTTATGAACCTCCGTTTTGGACCAGTATCCACAAATCTAGAAATCGAACAGGTTGGTTAAACCTCCTTCAAATCCAGAGTGACGAGACCTCAGTCCTCAGGATTGCATGTGGAAAGATTTATTCAATTTTATTTAAGCTGAAAATTTTCAATGCGGTTCACATAGATATTAATCCTTTGATCTCATCTCTGACTCTGTGGATCAGTGTTTACATTTTGCTTGACTAATTCCTGTGGACTTAGAATGATGAGATCACTGTTCTCTGATTGATTTACAGAATCAATGTTTCTAACCTTGGGTAAAGCTATCGGCGCAGTTCACCTAGATCTTAACCATCTAAATCCCAGACTTGTGACTCTGTGTATTTATTGAATCTCTCATCTTGTTCAATTGCGCTTGGAACCTATAGGATGAGTTTTAGATCCACAACTCTGTCGATTGTCATTTAATCACTGGTGTTGGTGCAGTACCTCTAGGGTAAGAGCGATTGGATCTTTTCCTTTTGACTTTTGTAAAAGTGTAACTCTCTACTGCTGAGTTTTATTGTTGAATTTCATTAAAAGATCGAGAAGATCTCTGTGCGCTGGAGCATTCCAATTCCGTCAATCAGTTTCTAGTGTTCACATTTATATATATTTATTTGCAGGAATATTGTGTTTATTTTATTCCATTGTTTGAATTCCATCACAAGATCAAAAGGATCTTTGTGAGCTGGAGCGTTCTAATTCCGGAAATCAGATCTTTTGTGTTCACATGTAAATGTAAATGGGTATAGCTTTAGAGATCCGAAACCTTTTTATGATCAAGAACGATGTTGTTAGCCAATCTATACGCTATCCAGAAGATCCGATGCACATCTACCCATCGCCATCGATTTAAAATGATTTCTTATTTTTGTATCTGAAGGATCATGAATGATGTCAATTAAGTTTAAACCCCATAGATCTGAGTTTCTATTTGATTCCATCGTTGTCTTTGACTTTGAAGGCTTAGTGTTCAAGATTTAGGATCCTTAGTCTCTCTCACACCACCGACGGGACATCACGCCTTCACCGCCAATCCTGCATCATCCATAGCCATATTCGCGATTCTGTCTCTAAGGCTTGATGACAGCGGGTCAGTGAACCTGCAGGTTACCCTGTATTCTCTTTTGTTTTAATTCCTCTGTTCTGGATCAGAAGGTATGCTGTTAGAGTAGTATCTCTTGTGCTAAATTAAGGGTCGATTGAAGAATTCTTCTACCACCTGTTCAAGCGCTTAAATCGAACTCATGTTTGCCTCCGTGACTGTTGGGATGTATGGCTTATCTTTTTCTCGGCTGGTCAAAGGCTTGTCGTTTGTCAATTGCAGACTAGTCTCTGTTATACCGATTTCAATACAGTCTTGTATGGAAAAGGTGCTCATTGTCTGTAGTTGTAGCTGCTATTCGCTTCCTCCAGGATTTCTTTGGGGAATGTTTATATTAGCATATTCGTGTTACTCCTGAACTGTATGCTTTTTCCTATTTTTGCTGTGGGCGGTAAGGCACGCCTTCTTGCTGTCTCTTGACACTATGAACAGTGCCATAATAATCTGTATTTCGTATGGTCAAGTTTGCTGTATGTTTTGATTCGCACTTGAATATCTAAGTATAGTAGTTCTGTTTCCAGTGAAAGAAAAATAAAATATTATTATTGTGCTATATTTTCTCCAATACGGAAATGCCTCAGCCAAATAATGTTTTTCGGTTGGTTAAAAACATGATTAAAGCATGATTATGCTCAGTATAGTTTTCGGCCGGTCAAAATATGTTTAATATTTTTATTCCCCGTTGAAGTGGGATCGAGTCCATTATATCAACTATCTTTAATTAAATTATTACTATTTAAAATCAGATCTATTCATGATATCGATTTCCTCGGAATCATTCCTATTCAGATCCGATCGAATCGATTATGTATTAAGTGTCGTTCAATTTAATCATTTAACTGTCTGTGATTTGTAATCAAACTCGGTTCTGCATTGACTAGTTCTCCGTTGATATTGAAAACCCGTGATGTGTTTAACATGAGTCCAGTCAGATCGAACCTCTATCTCTAGTGTTGAATATTGTAACTTCAAAGAATATTATATTTGTACTTTATTATTCCGGAGATGTTTCATTCCTCTGAGGCAATCCTATTATGTATCCGGAGATGTTTATTCCTCCGATGATTAATATTAACTAGGGTTATTAGACCCACCATATGTGGGTCGGCCCTGTAGTTACATTTTAGGGGTTATTAGACTTCTCCAGGTGAGGTCGGCCCCAACAGGTCTTTTAGTCAGTTGAGATTCAAGTATAAATAGAGGAGGTGAACTCCTCATTAGATCATTCACTCACTTGTGGAAGAGTGCGCACTAGTTGAGGAGATCTGCTAAGGAGTCAAGGAGAAGGAGCACATCTTGTATTTTGGTTGATCATCTTATTGAGGAAAGCTTTACTGGGTTTTCTACCCCATGAGGGTTTCCTAGGATATATTGTGTGTTATCTTGTGATTGTGTTTCTATCAGAGATCTTGCTTGTCTATTTGGTTTAAACTTAACATGGTATCAGAGCTAGACTGAATAGGACATCTTTCACAAGGTAAGATCATCTCTCTCTCTCTTTGGTGAAGTTAGGGTTTTTAGCCCAAAGTTAGTATTATTGATTTTTGGCTGCATGGCTGGATAGCCCTCATCAATACCTTTCTTTTAAGCCCTAGATCGAACTTTTTGGTTGGGTAGAACTCCGGGAATTGCAAACCCTAATTCTACCAAAAGTGCGATACATCAGATTTTGGTTTCAGAAAAAAGTTGGAATTTTTGATTTATGTTTACATGGTTGGATAGCCCTTATCAAGAGCATTCTTTTAAGCTATAGATCGAACTTTTTGGTTGGGTAGAACTCCGGGAATTGCAAACCCTAATTCTACCAAAAGTGCGATAAATTTCTGTTTCAGTTTCCGGAAAAGTGAAAAGTAACTTTCCAAGTTAGTCTACTCTGTCTCTTGGACTCCCCCAAGAGAAGATGGCTCCTAATACTAAGCTTGAAGACAAGCTAGAAGGCATAGAAAATTTCCGGGCATGGAAATACAGAATTGGTCTCATTCTTGAAGAGAATGATCTTGCTCATTATATCAAGGAGGAAGTTGCAGAACCAGAAGAAGATGAAGCCAAAGAAAAACACAGGAAGGATTTGATTAGGGCAAAGAGAATCATAGCAGATTCTATTAAAGACCACTTGATTCCCCAAGTGGCTTCCAAGAAGACTCCAAAAGAAATGTATGATGCCCTAGGAAGAATGTATGAAGGGAAGAACATCAATAGGAAGATGAATCTAAGGACTCAGTTGAAGAGTACCAAGATGCACAAAGGAGAATCCATTCAAGACTACTTCTCAAGAGTCTCTCTAATCAAAGAGCAACTAGATGCCATTGGTGATACTCTTGATGAGGATGAACTTGTGATGACAGCTCTAAATGGTCTCACTAGACCTTGGGAGTCATTCATTCAAACTATGTGTGCCAGAAAAGAAAGTATGAAGTTTGATGTAGTTTGGGAGGATTGTGTGCAAGAGGAGGCTAGGGTTGCAAATAGAGAAGCCCTACTCAAAGAAGATGACCAAGCCTTGGCCACACACACCAAAAGAAGAAGGAGTCAATCCTACTCCAAGAAGGGTAATCACAAGGAGTCTCATCCTCCTCACAGATTTCAGAAGAAAAGAGGATCTACTCAAAGAAGAGATTACTCTTCCTTCCAGTGCTATTCTTGCCACAAATTAGGACACATTGCTAAAGATTGTCCTCTACAAAAGAAGAAGGGTTCTTACTACAAAAGACACCAAGCACATCTTGCAGAAGATGACAGTGAAGAAGAAGAAGTTGAGGAAGAAAGGTCTCACAATAAAAGGCCTAGAGATGAAAGGGAGGAAGAAGAAAGGACCTTCTCCAAAAGAAGGACAAGGAGAAATACAGAAGAAGATGCAGAAGAATATGTTCTCTTCTCCGCACTCTCTGGATCCATAACCCCTGAAGAAGGTACATGGCTTGTTGACAGTGGTGCTTCAAAGCACATGACAGGACAGAAAAGGACTCTCTCAAAACTTGAAGAAAAGACTTCTCCCCAAAAGGTATCTCTAGGAGATGACTATCAATATCCCATTAAGGGAATTGGTGAAGCAAACTACAAACTCGATTCTGGAACTCCCATGAAGATGAAGGAAGTTCTATATGTTCCAGGATTGAAGAAGAATTTGCTTTCAATCTCAGCTTTGGACAAGAAAGGCTACAGAATTGCTTTCATTGATGGACAAGTGTTAATGTGGTCCAAAGGCAAATCCATTAAGGATGCAATTGTTATTGGTGAAGAGGAAGGAGGTTTATATAAACTCAAGGGTCATCCAGAAGCTGCTCTTGTTCATGAAACCTCTAGCCCCAGTGAGCTATGGCATAGAAGACTAGCTCACATTAACTACAAAGCCTTACCTTATGTAAGCAAGGTGGTCATAGGACTACCAGATTTAAAGGTTGATCATGATGGCTCATGCAAAGGATGTAAGAAAGGCAAGAATGTCAAGAACCCCTTTCCAAAGAGTGAAACAAAGACCAAAAGGATCTTGGAGTTAATACACTCAGATGTGTGTGGTCCAATGCCCACCACCTCTCTAAGTGGGTTTGAATACTATCTTTCATTCATTGATGATCATTCAAGGAAAACTTGGATATACTTTCTAAAGGGTAAGAATGAAGTTTTTGGGAAGTTCAAAGAGTTCAAGGCTCTAATAGAAAATCTCTCAGAAAAGAAAATCAAGATTCTCAGAACAGACAATGGTGGAGAATATACTTCAAAAGAGTTTGAAGAATTCTGTAAGGAAGCTGGAATCAAGAGAGAACTAACCACTCCCTACAATCCCCAACAAAATGGGGTTGCAGAAAGGAAAAATAGAACCATCATGGAAGCTGTGAAGACTATGATACATGACCAGGATCTTCCCATGTATCTGTGGGCTGAAGCAGCCAGAACAGCAGTATATGTTCAAAACAGATTATCTCATAGTGCTCTTGATTTCAAAACTCCAGAAGAAGTGTTTTGTGGAAAGAAGCCCGAGGTAAGCCACTTAAAATATTTGGGTGTCTTGTGTACATCCACATTCCAAAGGAAAAGAGAACCAAGTTGGATCCTTCTGGTAAGAAAGGAATATTTGTTGGCTATTGTGAATCATCCAAAGCCTTCAGGATTTACATACCAGGCTTTCATCATATAGAGATAAGTAGAGATGTAACCTTCGATGAGGAAGCAGCTCTTAAGAAATCTAGAAAATGTCAACTTGAAGAAGTTTATGAAGAAGATACATCTCCTAGAATCTCAGAGACTGTTCTCATCCCTGAAAAGGACATAACAGAGGATCATGACATGCTGGAACCACAAGAACCTCCTGTTGCAGAATTATCTAGGAAAAGAAGACCAACATGGGCTAGAGATATTATTCAAGGAGCTGAAAGATATGGTGCTCCAGAAGGCTCCACTAGAGAAAGGAAGAAACCAAAGCTAGTATCCAACTATATGGCTCTGATGTGTGATCTTGTGGATCAACTACCTACTAGCTATGAAGAAGCAGCTCAAAAGAAAGAATGGGTAGAAGCAATGACTGAAGAATATCAGTCAATAATGAAAAATGATGTTTGGGATATAGTCCCCAAACCAAGAGATAAAAGTGTGGTTTCTTCCAAATGGATTTTCAAAATAAAACATGCTGCAGATGGTAGCATTGAAAAATACAAGGCAAGGTTTGTAGCCAGAGGATTCTCTCAAAAGGAGGGAATTGACTATGAAGATACATTTGCACCTGTTGCTAGGTATACTTCGATTAGAACTATCATGGCACTTGCATCTATGATGAAATGGAAATTGCATCAAATGGATGTTAAGACAGCCTTCCTGAATGGTGTAATTGAAGAAGAAGTATACATAGAACAACCTCAAGGTTTTGAGGTCAAAGATGGAAGGACCCATGTATGCAAACTGAAGAAGGCATTATATGGTTTGAAGCAAGCTCCCAGAGCTTGGTATGGAAGAATTGACAGTTTCTTATTAAGCATGGGCTTTACCAAAAGTAAAGCTGACCCCAATCTCTATCTTAAGGTAATGAATGATGAACCTGTTATATTGCTATTATATGTAGATGATCTATTTTTAACAGGAAATGAGAAACAAATCATTGAAAGCAAGAAGAAGCTTTCTTCAGAATTCGAAATGAAAGATCTTGGATTAATGCACTACTTCTTAGGCCTAGAAGTGTGGCAAGAGCCAAAAGGGATCTTTCTAAATCAAGGTAAGTATACTGTGGAGATCCTCAAAAGATTTGATATGTTGGAGTGTAAAGCTATGGCCACTCCCATGGACTCCAACCTAAAACTGCTAGCTAATGATTCATCAGAACTAGTGGACATAACCCTATATAGACAAATCATTGGATCATTGATGTACTTGACAAATACTAGGCCTGATATATGCTTTGCTGTAAACACCCTAAGTCAGTTTCAAGTAGAACCTAGAAAGGTTCACCTTATAGCTGCAAAGCATATTATGAGGTACCTAAAAGGTACAGTGGATTATGGCCTTTACTATCTTAGAGACAATGAACTCAAGTTGCATGGTTTCTCAGATTCTGATTGGGCAGGAAGTGTCTCAGACAGAAAAAGTACTTCAGGTGGATGTTATGGTCTTGGGTCTGCCATGATCTCCTGGTTCAGCAAGAAACAATCTAGTGTGGCCCTCAGTACCGCTGAAGCAGAATATATTGCTGCTTGCTCTGCCAGCTGTGAAGCGGTGTGGCTTCGGAAACTCTTATCTGGAATCTTTGACTTAGAAATGGATCCCACTGTGATTATGTGTGATAATCAAAGCTGCATTAAGATGACTGAAAATCCTGTGTTTCATGATAAGTCAAAACACATTGAGATCCGTTACTTCTATATACGAGACATGGTGCAGAGAGGAGCCATCAAGCTCGAGTATATAAGCACTGAGGATCAGATTGCTGATATCTTGACTAAACCTCTGTCTCGAGTGAAGTTTGAGTACTTCCGAGACAAGCTTGGTTTAGTCCAGAAGGACCCTCCTCGAAAGGGGGAGTAGTATAGTATTTCTGTCGTTTATTTTTTTCTGTTAGCTACTTACAATTATTTAGATTTAGAAGTCTTACATATTGTTTATGCTAGATGTATACATGTTTTGATATGATGTATTAGTGAGAATACATGTCTGATGTATACATGTTTTGTTTTTGATATACATGCTAGTGATGAACACATGTTTTGATGTGATGTGTACATGTGTTGATTAGTGATGTATACATATTATGATGTACACATGTTTTGATGTGATGTGTACATGTGTTGATTAGTGATGTATACATATTGTGATGTACACATGTTTTGATGTGATGTGTACATGTGTTGATTAGTGATGTATACATATTGTGATGTACACATGTTTTGATGTGATGTGTACATGTGTTGATTAGTGATGTATACATATTGTGATGTACACATGTTTTGATGTGATGTGTACATGTTTTGATTAGTGATGTATACATGTTTTGATGTACACATGTTTTGATGTGGTGTGTACATGTGTTGACTAAGTGATGTATACATGTTTTAATGTACACATGTTTTGATGTGATGTGTACATGTTTTGATTAGTGATGTATACATGTTTTGATGTACACATGTTTTGATGTGGTGTGTACATGTATACATGTTTTGATGTACACATGTTTTGATGATTACATGTTTTGATGTGATACATGATTGTACCTGTATGGATGTGAATACAGTTGAGGGGATTGGATCATCCCTGGACTTTCAGTCCTAAAAAGAGCCGTAGACGTGAGGTCTCCGAGAATGAAGTCCTTAGTGGACAGTTGAGGGGATTGGATCATCCCTGGACTTTCAGTCCTAAAGAGAGCCGTAGACGTGAGGTCTCCGAGAATGAAGTCCTTAGTGGACAGTTGAGGGGATTGGATCATCCCTGGACTTTCAGTCCTAAAAGGAGCCGTAGACGAGAGGTCTCCGAGAATGAAGTCCTTAATGGACAGTTGAGGGGATTGGATCATCCCTGGACTTTCAGTCCTAAAGAGAGCCGTAGACGAGAGGTCTCCGAGAATGAAGTCCTTGGTGGACTTGAGGGGATTGGATCATCCCTGGACTTTCAGTCCTAAAGAGAGCCGTAGACGTGAGGTCTCCGAAAATAGAGGATAGGACTGCATCGTCCCTGGACCATAGTTCAAAATGTACGTGATGGGGATTGCATCATCCCGGAACTGATAGTTCAAAATGTACGTGATGGGGATTGCATCATCCCGGAACTGATAGTTCAAAATGTACGTGATAGGGATTGCATCATCCCGGAACTGATAGTTCAAAATGTACGTGATGGGGATTGCATCATCCCGAAACTGATAGTTCAAAATGTACGTGATAGGGATTGCATCATCTCGGAACTGATAGTTCAAAATGTACGTGATGGGGATTGCATCATCCCGGAACTGATGGTTCAAAATGTACGTGATGGGGATTGCATCATCCCGGAACTGATAGTTCAAAATGTACGTGATGGGGATTGCATCATCCCGGAACTGATAGTTCAAAATGTACGTGATAGGGATTGCATCATCCCGGAACTGATAGTTCAAAATGTACGTGATGGGGATTGCATCATCCCGGAACTGATAGTTCAAAATGTACGTGATAGGGATTGCATCATCCCGGAACTGATAGTTCAAAATGTACGTGATGGGGATTGCATCATCCCGGAACTGATAGTTCAAAATGTACGTGATGGGGATTGCATCATCCCGGAACTGATAGTTCAAAATGTACGTGATGGGGATTGCATCATCCCGGAACTGATAGTTCAAAATGTACGTGATAGGGATTGCATCATCCCGGAACTGATAGTTCAAAATGTACGTGATGGGGATTGCATCATCCCGGAACTGATAGTTCAAAATGTACGTGATGGGGATTGCATCATCCCGGAACTGATAGTTCAAAATGTACGTGATGGGGATTGCATCATCCCGGAACTGATAGTTCAAAATGTACGTGATGGGGATTGTATCATCCCCGGACTTCGGTCCCTGAATTGATCCGTAGACGAATGGTCTCCGAGAAAGAGTATTGATGAGGTATCGGTAGGATACTTGTGCTGCTGATGATGACGATGCTGCTGATCGTGTGATGACGATGCTGCTGATCGTGTGATGACGATACTGCTGATCGTGAGATGACGATGCTGCTGATCGTGTGATGACGATACTGCTGATCGTGTGATGACGATGCTGCTGATTGTGTGATGACGATGCTGCTGATCATATGATGACGATGCTGCTGATCATGTGATGACGATGCTGCTGATCGTGTGATGACGATGCTGCTGATCATATGGTGACGATGCTGCTGATCGTGATGTTGATGTTGACAGTGATATACCAGTAACTGTTTGAGTTACTAATGAGGACAGATTGAAGAAAGCTTCCGATGATTTATAGATGTATCATGTGTGGTGACTCCTTGCTCCTGCAGATGCTGTTATAATATCCTTCTCGTTAAGGGGGAGTGTTGAATATTGTAACTTCAAAGAATATTATATTTGTACTTTATTATTCCGGAGATGTTTCATTCCTCCGAGGCAATCCTATTATGTATCCGGAGATGTTTATTCCTCCGATGATTAATATTAACTAGGGTTATTAGACCCACCATATGTGGGTCGGCCCTGTAGTTACATTTTAGGGGTTATTAGACTTCTCCAGGTGAGGTCGGCCCCAACAGGTCTTTTAGTCAGTTGAGATTCAAGTATAAATAGAGGAGGTGAACTCCTCATTAGATCATTCACTCACTTGTGGAAGAGTGCGCACTAGTTGAGGAGATCTGCTAAGGAGTCAAGGAGAAGGAGCACATCTTGTATTTTGGTTGATCATCTTATTGAGGAAAGCTTTACTGGGTTTTCTACCCCATGAGGGTTTCCCAGGATATATTGTGTGTTATCTTGTGATTGTGTTTCTATCAGAGATCTTGCTTGTCTATTTGGTTTAAACTTAACATCTAGTTATCATATAGTTTGCTTGAATTATACCACCGAATGATAGTATCTTCATGTTGATCTTGGCACTTGACTGTCACATGATCCATGGTGACTCTTATCATAAATTAATGTTGTAACTTAGACAGGTAATGACTTTGTTGCATGGCAAGTGCAACATCGAGTAAGTAATACCTTGTTTTTTTTTTGTTTTTTTTTTCCTCTGTGATTAGGAGAACACTTTCCAGTTCTTTTTAACTGTGTCCATGCTAACTACCTAGGATGACCCACCCTTACGCTCTGCTCATTAATGAGAGAACGATTCAGTCTGCTGAAGATACCAATGTTTCCATACTTGCCAGTTGTCGTGCTTGTGCAACCCATGACACATGGAATGCAAACTCCTCGCCTTCACCAATATGCCGGTATAAGATACCCTCTGCGTGCATTAGTAGTCTAAAATCTCGGCCAAACCATCAATGAGTGTCAGTTAAACTCCAACACGGTAACTCTCATCTACGTAACAAGAATGAACTGTGGCAATGTGGCGAACCGTCGGCTTGTAGGAAGAGAATGGGTGTGAGTCGTGACAACGAATTACTAAACATAAACCTAATTTCCCTATATATATATATAGACGAGCAATGTGTGACGTGTTCAAGAAGACCATCCGAAATGGATTGTGTTGTTATATAAGGGTTGAACTCAAGTTAATTTATATCGTCTATATGTTTACATTAATGCTGTGTGGTTTATATAATGATTTAGTTCTCGTGAAATTAATATATTAAGAATGGATTTACATGAATTTATGATAGTTGTAGGTTAAATTATAAATATATAAATACACATGTTTACATTAGTGGATGTTGAAAAAGACAGAATATAAAATAAGTTATAATTACGTTTGACATACATATGGGAGCTACATGTAGTTAGTGTATAAAATATATGTGATATTCAATTATTTATATACTCAAAAGCTGTTTGCTTCACTTACAAAATAGTTTAAGTAGATATGGGTTGTTGATTTTGTATTGAAAGGATCTTGAAAGGTTATTACATGAACTTTAGGTATATGGAAACGTGACCTCTAATTAGAGTAATAAATATATACATCTATTTATACATTAAGTATATATTGTTGGGAAGGTTGAAAGGTGTGGTAATTAATATATATATATATATATATAATAATAAAAAAATTCCTCGATGTGTGATAGTAGCAAAATCTACATTTTACTTAGCACTGTCATCATCTTAATTAATGCGAGAAATTTGTCTAAAATATTACTAAGTGTAGACTATCAAGGATATTTCAAGAGGATGAGAAAGGATAGTATGTTTAAGAAGTGATGAGGTATTTAAGAAATCCTAGGGATCTCATACCAATAAATTGTTATTGTCATGCTTATGTGGGGGTAATGGTATTAATCTTAAAGCAAAATGAACATTATAATGTGCCCATATGAAGTTGCAATGACATGAACAACAACATACAACCTTATTGTGTGCTAGAAATGGTAACCCGAAACCTTAAAATAGAAGGGATATATGGGGAAAGGAACCATAGAGAAAATAGGTGAAAATCGGGTTTCAAACGGAATATGGATATGATTAGCACAATAAGATGAACACAATGAGGCTGACTATGTTACATGGTGATTCCCAAAAGGAAAGACGAATAGTCCTCAAGGCATGACTGAATGAAACTATGATGGCACACATGACGTAAATTGGAAAGAGTGTCGAAGAGTCATATGATAACAAGAATGATGAACTGAGGCAAGGACACAATGATCTCCTTCACCTCAACATGATGGTACTAACGAAATTACTAGGAAATAAAATTTAATATGTTCATCTAAGTCGTAACGTCCAAACACTTTGGAATCATATCAAGTTGAGAATCAACCTTGCTAAAAATTATGGGCTACAAATAGTTTTATGGGAATGATTGAGTGATTTATGCAATAATTTTGACCATGTGACAATCACCCTTGATTCGGTAAATCGTGATTATAACTTACCATTATGTATTTGTAATGCCCCTAAAATGATTGTGGACTTTAAGGGCACCTGTCGAGTGACCCAGCGGAACAGACTTCAATAAAGTGGCCCTTCAAGTTAGGATGTGTCTTAATAAGGGAGAATCACCTGATGATGTTCATGACTATAGTTGATAAATGAATTAAAGAATTAAATTATATGTGTGGAGTGGTATAATTGATTGGTTAGTTCTTGCTTAATGACTAGCCTGGATTGATCAAGTCAAAGTGCAGTAGGACAGTTACAGTCCTAGCTCTGCAACTTGGGAGGACGCAACTGAGACGTGTCATAGCTTTCCATTTTTATTCTGAACTTCGGGACGAAGTTCTAAATAAGTAGGGGTGTATGTAGTGCCCCTAGACTACTATAGACATTGAGGGCACCTGCTGAGTCACCTGACTGTTTGAAACATTAATAAAATAACCCTATGATTTTATTTTGAGTATATTTATGATTACGATTGATTGATATATGTGCATTTGGGTAGTTATTGTGAATGGACAATTTCATGTTGTTTAACGATTAACTTTGATATGAAAACTGTACATATGAATGATGCTTAACGACTAGCTGTGCAATTGATTATGTGATTAGACGAATGAGTAATGATTAAGTAAATTATAGATGCTTAATGAAGCAACAGATTTATAAACCAAATTGTGAATATTGAGGACAGTGCTACTAATTTACGTTTGTGAGAAATGTGTGTAGCGACAGGTGAAACGGTTCACCAACAGACACACAAAGGAATATGAAGGGTCGTAGAGTACGAGTAAATCACACGCAGGGAGAGCGACGACGATGTCGACTTCCGACGGAATACCACGCTTGAGCAGATAAGCACTGATCCGCTTGCTCAAGAGGAAAGCGTGAGGGCGTACGAGGTGGGCCACGACGGAGCTGGTCACGTACGAGTTGGGGGGCGCGCAGTGAGAACGGACTCACTCCTCAACGCCATTAGTCCCTAATAGCGTGTAGACGGAGGATGGAAGGTAACGGATCCTGAAATCCCTACATGAAGTTCCCGCAAGTCAAAACGGAAGGATGACGGTAGAAGGGCCCGACGGTGCGGTACCCTGCCATGAACGGAAAGAGTGAATGCAAGGACCCAACGATGTGGTGCCTTGATGAGGAATGGAAACTATGGATGACTGGACTCGACGGAGTGGTGCCATGTCAGAGAAATTAAATTAAGGAACAAGGAGGCCCAACGGCGCGACACCGGGTCCCTAGTAAAAGTTGATTGCTAAACTTAACTGCATTGAAACGTATAATTTTGCACCTAGAACTTTACTTAGAAATGCATTTGAGTACTTTAGGCATTTGCATGAAAATTAATACTTTGGCATTTAAATAATATTAAGTGTTATTTAGGCATTGCACATGAAAGGATATTCTTGATTACTTAAAAATATTATAAATATTTATTTAGGAGCAAAATGGAATCCTAGGCATGGACACCTAGTCAACTCCACCTACACCACAAATCTAGGAGTTAAGTGAAATATCTAGGGGACAAACATGAGCAAACTTAGGGATGTTGGTGCATCTCCTAGAGAAACTGACACTTGGATGGGTGAGTTGTTTTTCATTAAAAAATTAATTAAATAATTATTTATGCATGAAGCGACATGTGTCGCAGGGGATTTTCCTTTAAAAGGGAGACTTTGGGGATGGGTAAAGGACCCAGACCCTGGATGACTATCGTAATATTGAGTTACCTCATGACTTGCTACTATTAAGGGTTTGGCTGGAAATCTTGGTGGGGGGGGAATCCCAAACTGGGTTTCATGAATATTTTTTTTTTGTGTGTGAGCTCTACGACCCAAAGCTCGGGGGAGGCCATGCGACTGAAAGCATGAGCCTATGGTTGGGTGGCGAAGCTAACGGTTGCTTCGCCAATGGTTAAACGAGCTTTGTTGGAGGGATCCTACGGAAGACGAAGGCGACAATGGACCCGCCGGATCGGGTTGACAGGTTAAAGTTTTGCTTATTTTTGTTAAGTTATTCACGCTTTTTATTTTATTTTTCCAATAACTGTGATGGCTAAATTGTTTGTATGAAGTTGTTAAAGTTTCAGGTTCAGTTCAAGGGGACCCTAAAGGAGGGGTCCTACACTTAAATTAAAACACTAAATCAGTTAATATCCCACCACTAGGTTAATGTATTTATGGAATACATTAATGATGACAGAAATATAAAATATTAAAAATTAGTTGAGAGGTGTCAGCTTCATGGAGTGCAATCTCTTTATAAGAATAGGAATAGGTAGGCAAGATCCAGTGTTGTTGTGAAAAATAGCTGCTGAGCATATTAGCAGGCTTAGTATATCAGTATATTGGTGAAGGGGAATCGTGACTGCTGGAGTGTAGATTCAATCGTTTCGTTTGCATTTTTGATAAGGATGAAACGTTTTTCCTTCCTACTGGCCGTGATTTTCACAGGCTCTTTTATGTTTCTCTGCGTAAGTTCAATAGGAGATTCCAGTCTCATATATAATGTTCAGCAGTATGGTGCAAAAGCTGATGGCATCACAGACAACAGCAAGGTGAGATAGAGATAAACTTGAATAATTAATAAATTTGTAGAGACATAGATTATCACAAATAAATTTGTCTGTTTTTGGTTATATGTAGGCTTTTATTGCTGCCTGGAATGCAGCCTGTTCTTCTAATCGATCATCTACTGTGTATATACCAAAAGGAAAATTCCTGGTTGGTCCAGTTTCCTTTGCAGGACCATGCAAGAATGCTAATATTATGGTGCAGGTAAGGTGCTAATATTCATTCCGTGGTAGTGGTAGTGATTTATTTATTTCCTTCTTTGCAGCAATAAGATTCATGCAACATGTCTGTCTTACTGCAGGTAACTGGGGATCTCATTGCACCAACCCACAATAGTTTATGGAACGGAGGAAATAATTTGTACTGGTTGCAATTCTATAATGTGAATGGTCTAACGGTGAATGGCGGGGGGAGTTTGGATGGCCAGGGAGCCTCCTGGTGGAACAACGTTTGTCAAAAAAATCAGCAAGTAAGAATAAACTAGTTATCAGTTGTACTATGTAATTATCTTTTAGTGATTTGGATAGCATATACTTACACTGACTCGAATAAATTGTCTGCTTTGCTGTGCAGTGCAAACCCGGGCCTACGGTATTGTCTCTAGCCATTTATTTTCACATATGAATTGGAGTGTTTCATAGTTGCAGGGAGTTGATAATTTGACATTGTGATGGGCAGTCTTTACAATTGATGGGCGCTACGAATAGCGTGGTGAGAGACATTACTTCCATCAACAGCAAGCAGTTCCATGTATCCATTGGTGCGTCTAACAACGTCCTGGCAGAGGGATTGACAATCCGTGCTCCAGCTGACAGCCCCAACACCGATGGAATTCACATATCTTCTTCCAATGTCCATCTTCGAAATATCAACATAGGAACAGGTGGATCATATTTCCCCTCAACATTTTACAAATATTGTTGGAGTGACTAATTTATTAAAGATAAATCTTTAACTTTGCGTGCGTGTACTACTGCAGGAGATGATTGTATTGGTATTTTGGAAGGAACTTCCAACCTTGCCATTGAACAAGTTACTTGCGGACCAGGCCATGGAATCAGGTGAAATAGTTTGATAATTAATTTCAATTGGACTGGGAATATGAGCATTCAATGCACTGCGCTGACAACCGATTTGGGTTATTATTATGCAGTGTGGGGAGCCTTGGGAAATATCCTGATCGTAATGGAGTCACCAACGTCACTGTAAATGGAGTTTCTTTCAACGGCACTGACAATGGAGTTAGAATCAAAACATGGCAAGGAGGAAAGGGCTTCGCCAAGGGCTTAACATTTGAGAACCTACGGATGAACAACGTGGGGAATCCAATCCTCATTGACCAATACTATTGCCCACATTGTACTGCCCAGGTGCTCATCATTTTACACCTATCTGAACAGCTTCAACACCTATACTCTTTTTCGACATAGGACAGTTTCGAAGCTTGTTTTTAAGTTCTGTGACATATGGCCACTGAAGTTTGACTATTATAACTTACTTTGACTTTGTTGTTAATATTGGCTTGGCCCGTGCAGGAGTCTAATATGAATGTGCAGATCAGTAACATGGTATACAAAAACATAGTTGGAACCTCAGCAACAAAGGAAGTTATTAATTTGGCTTGCAGTAAAAGCTTCCCCTGCCAAGATATCCAATTGCAAAATGTCAGTCTGAGTTATGGAAATAATGAAGCTCAATCTCTCTGTAAAAATGCCAAAGGACTTGGAATTAGTTCTGTCAAACCCCCTTTGGTTTGTTAATGCTGGATATTAGTTATTAGTTATGTCAAACCTTTTTCTTAAAGTTCCATTGGTTTTTAAAAGGTTTGATGCTTCCTCTACCAACTTCAATATGTTGGATTTTGCATTATTGTAATATGAATTTGAGTTATGAAAAAGTGAAACTCTACCTATTAAAGATTTTGCAGTATTATAATATGAATTTGAGTTATGAAAAAAATGAAATTCAATCTTAAGCAGCTTTTGAGTTTGTTAAAGGTGAATGTTTTTCCTAAATGCTAACTTATTATCAAATGTTAAATAGAATAGAAATATAATAAGAACTCTGCTAAAAAAACATTATATTGCAAGTAGAGTCCATTTTAAAAGTTAAAAGTCTAATATAGAGATTAAGAAATGTTTAAGAATCCTAAAGTTTGATAACTATATTTAGTAAAACCATGTTTGTATATGTATAAATGCTTTTTTATTGATGTTTAATAAGCTATAAACCCTTCACATTCACTTGGAATAAATAAGATATTTTTAACATTGTCATTTTAATGTTTTTAAAGTATATCACAATCAAAATAAACAACACATATTTTTGTATTAGAATATAGAATTTTAAGAATAAATAATGGTTTTGTATAATTGGTTATTTGGAATAGTACATTTTTAATAAAAAAATATCAATTTTTTCTTTTTATAGATGCCATATCTAACCTTGTCACTTTAAGATTGGTCATATTAATAATATAATGTCTATTATTGAGATATATAATTTTAAACATAACAAACAATTTTATAAAAATTGTCATTTGAACTTATACCATTTTAATAAGAAATATTAAAATAAATATTTGTAAGAAACAAATCAATGGACACAGACATAATCTCAAAGAAATGCAAATGCACAACAAATTCAATGACTTTTCCACTGTGTTTTTTTGTGCCTTTGGAATCTGTATCCAAGTGGCCTTTGTTTTGTGACATGAATTTCCAATGGAAAGATGATCCCATTTCCCTTCCTTGCACTCTAAGGGTAGTAACAAAAGACCATATCGCAGCAGCAATCACAGGTCTCGTAATAGCAAAAGAAACAAAATGAGGTGAATACACTGCAATATTTAATCCATTTTCCACATCACACATCAAATCTACATAACCAGAATCATCATACAAAAATGAATTAATTAAAGGGAAATCTGATCTTGGTGCCTATGAATATGTTCGTAGTAGGAAATTTCTCCTCCTTGTGCCTCTGAATATGTCCGTAGTAGGAAATTTCTCCTTCTGGAGCATACAAACAATCTTTCTCCTCCTTTTGAATATGTTCGAAGGGGTTGGAGCTTACATCTTCACCCTAAATTATAATCAATGAAGACTAGACCGCAATGCAATAAGCAAAACAATAATTCATAATCACTAAACATAATGATTGGAAAAAAATAGCATTCTGTAGCGTAAATCTCAATGACTGAAATAAATGTAGAGTAGTCTACATGTAGTCAAATAATTCGAAAGAAATATGATAACAAATACAATTTAATGTAGTTGACTGATCTAAAGGAACGTCAAGGTGACTGGGTTAGGCATGCTAACCTGAATTTGTACAAGTAGAAATATGAAATGCTTCGAGAATGGATGAAGTTAGGGTCGAGACTGATAATATTTATAGCAACAGCAATGGGCAGGGTAGGGAAATTTCCTGGGTCTGTGTAGATTCGTGTGGATGGATAGAACTGCAACTTTTCTATTTCAGTTATCCAATTATGGAAGGTATTTACAAATGTAATTGGAAGGGAATCAACAAAAAGATGGAAGACCAAAGGAAATCAACGAAAAGATGGAAACCGTGTCCACCTTTTCTCTTTAGCTTCTAAAAAGTTTCCGTGCATGAGTGTTAGGAAACTATTTTTTTGTCAAATTATTTAACCTTCATTTCCATGGTATGGGTCCAATCAAGTTTGGAAAAAATCCTCTACAAATTAAAATAAATAAATAAAAACCGAAACTTTAGTTGCATTTTAGACATTTTGAAAAATTAAATGTACTGGCAAGAAAATAATGAAAAAAAATGAAAACAATAGTATATGTCTACATCAAGGACTAATAAGGAAGAAGAAAAGATGATTAAACAAATTAGTTAGATAAAAAGATGTTTTTATTAAAGTGATATGACAGCGATAACCTACAATTACGGATTCAAAAGGTGAAAATAAATGAAATGAAATGAAATAAATGCCGAGGAGAATAGAATGATACAAAAAGGGGGATGAAGGTGAAAGAAGAGGATCCTAGCAATGGTATTGATTATTACACCAACTAATTTGTAGTAATTATAAATGTCTATTGTAGTCATGCATTTTACTAATCATCTTGATCCATTTCACAAGTTACCATTAATTTTTAACATTTGGCAAGAACCGTGAGATAGTTCAAATATTGGGCTGAACTTTTCGTTGATGAATACAAATGCACATTTTATATACTAGTTTCGTTTCACAAGTTACCATTAATTTTTAACATTTGGCAAGAACCTCAAATATTGGGTGGAACTTTATGTTGATGAATACAAATGCACATTTTATATACTAGTTTCTAGATACGTTGAAGACATTGCAAAAAAGTAGACTTTCATTTTTGTGTTTGAAAAGTAGTTAAGTTATGAAATTATGAAAAAATAGTCTTATATTATTAAGGGTACGACAACTTACAAATAAATGTTACCCATCCTCAATTCAGCGTGAACATGAGATATGGAAATAATGAAGTTCAATATTCATGAAAAAACGTAAAATAGTTCAAAGTAATTCTATCAAGTTCCATTTACTTTGTTAAAGAGTGAATGCTTTCTCTAAATGGAAACTCTAATGTGTTGGATTTTGCATTATCTATCTTGTAGTCTCAAATTAGTTTAAGATTCTTATGGTTTATGCTACTCTTCCTTTAAAAATATCCTCAATGGTTTAGGCTACTCTTCCTTTAAAAATCTCCTCATTGATTTAGGCTACTCCTTCGGTTGATTGGTTTAAGCTACTTTCATCACTAGTCACTAACAATATTTTGGAAATCAAACTTTCCAACATGGTTGTTATAGGTCAAATCTGCACTTCTCCGTCCGTGATCACATTGCTTTGTCGATAGCACAAAAGGACACCATGGATTGAAGAGCTAGGTTGACCTAGATGACTTACTGCTGGAACTACATTCTTCAGTTGAAAATCTTACTTTGTCTACTGATTTCATGACATGTGTGCTACTCTTTGCATAGTAAACCAACGTTCTTCACCAATATGTGCGCTGCTTTGCTCAAGGACAACCATCACACACCTTAAAAAATGTTGCAAACGCTTGTTGTAAAGCACAAAAGTTGCATACTCTGCACTACTCTCGTTGTATGAAACCTATGAACATCTTAAGATGAAAGCAAAAATATATTAAGATTACGAATTGGGATTAGTTGAAGTTGGTTCTGCAACTTCCCCAACCTCCCAATTCAACCACCTCTCGATTACAACTGCCTACCTTGTCCCATAAATACAAGGAGGATCCATGAGAGAGGGACCTAGAAGGAATGCTTTAACTGCTGTTACGCTGGAGGAATTCCCAAGTCATTGTGAAGAGCAGGAGCCCAGGACTCGGTTGCAGAACCATCTTGACCGATCAGGTATATTTGTACTCATTCATGTTTCTTTGACAATAAAAAGGTGGAAATACCCTTCCCGTCCCAAATCAAATGTCTATTGGATTGTATGTTCATTTGGTTTAATATCTGATTGTAGTTGATGTTTAATTGTTTTCAATTTCATCATATTTATTGCAGTCAAGATACGCCGAGGAAGGTTTCCTTTGTGTTGCAGGTCCATCATAGCGGAAGACCAAGCGAAAGCTAGGACCAGCCGTTGATAAAAGGTACATCTTTCGATATCTTGATCTCTTTCCATTTGTAGTAACTAAATGCAATGCAATGACTGTATTTACCCGTCACGCCACCCAAGTTGGTAGTGTCTTCTCCTCACTATAAGGTATTTTTCCTGCACAACAGATTGGCGACTCCACTGGGGAGTAACTGGTTGTTTTTCTGCTCTAGGAGACCTTGCTAGGTTTTTCTTCAGTCTATTTGTTATGTGAGAGGTCTTCTAGGTCATTGTTTCCCGTTCTTATTGTCTAGACTCATCTCAGTCCACTACTGCAAATCTTTTTTGTTTGCTTCTGAGCCTTGTGTGCTGGTTTACCCTACTTATAGTAGCGCATTTTACTTGGTGAACACTGCTTTGTACACTACACAACAACGCATCTTTCCTAGTGTGCGTTGGTTTATGTACTACACAGTAGTGCATTTTCCTGTAACTTTCAGTTCTCCATTAGGGTTTGATTTCCAGTGGTTTGGTTTCACTTCTAGCCTTTTGCTTTGCTTCCCTGACTGGCCCCTGAGACTTGTATGTCTCTTTTGAGTCTTGTTTGCCTCTCTGAAGTCCTTTAGTTTTCCTTGGCTTGTTTGAGTACTTGTTTAAGGTGTCTTTACTGTTTTTAACCCTTTTGAAATTTCTCCTCCTGGTGCCTCTGAATATGTTCGTAGTAGGAAATTTCTCCTTCAGGTGCATACAAACAATCTTTCTCCTCCTCGTGCCTCTGAATATGTTCATAATAGGAATTTTCCTAAGGGGTTGGAGCATACATCTTCACCCTAAATTATAATCAATGAAGACTAGACCCCAATGCAATAAGCAAAACAATTATTTAGAATCACTAAATATAATGATTGGATAAAAATAGCATTCTACACCGTAAATCTCAATGGCTGAAATAATGTAGAGTAGTCTACATGTAGTCAAATAATTCGAAAGAAATATGATAACACATACAATTTAATGTAGTTGACTGATCTCAAGGAATGTCAAGGTGACTGGGTTAGGCATACTAACCTGAATTTGTACAAGTAGAAATATGAAATGCTTTGAGAATGGATGAAGTTAGGGTCGAGACTTATAAATATTAGAGCAACAACAATGGGCACGGTAGGGAAGCTTCGTGGTTCTCTGTAGATTCCTGTGGATGGACAGACCTACAAATTTTCTGTTTCAGTTATCCAATTACGGAAAGGTATATACAAATGTAATTGGAAGGGAATTAACAAAAAGATGGGAGACAGAAGAAAATCAACAAAAAGATGGAAACCTTGTCCATCTTTTCTCTTTAGCTTCTAGAAAGTTTATGTGCATGAGTGTTAGGAACTATTTTTTATTTTTCTATCAATTTATTTAATCTTCATTTCCATGGTATGGGACCAATCAAGTTTGAAAAAAAATCCTCTACAAATTAAAATAAATAAATAAAAACCAAAACTTTAGTTGCATTTTAGACATTTTGAAAAATTAAATGTACTAGCATGAAAATAATGAAAAAAAACAAAAACAATAGTCTATGCCTGCAACAAAGACTAATAAGGAAGAAGAAAAACTAATTAAACAAATTAGTTAGATAAAAGGATGTTTTTATTAAAGTGATATGACCACGATAACCTACAATTACTGGTTCAAAAGGTGAAAATAAATGAAATAAATGCCAAGGAGAATAGAATGATACAAAAAGGGGATGAAGGTGAAAGAAGAGAATCCTAGCAAGGGTATTGATTATTACACCAACTAATTTGTGGTAATTATAAATGTGTAGTGTAGTCATGCATTTTACTAATCATCTTGATCCATTTCACAAGTTACCATTAATTTTTAACATTTGAAAAGAACCATGAGATAGTGGGTGGAACTTTACGTTGATGAATACAAATGCACATTTTATATACTAGTTTCGAGATACGATGAAGACATTGCCAAAAAATAGACTTTCATTTTTTGTGTTTGAAAAGTAGTTAAAATATGAAATTATGAAAAAATAGTCTTATATTATTAAGGGTAGGACAACTTAAAAATAAATGTTGCTCATTCTCAATTCAGTGTGAACATGAGATGTGTAAATAATGAAGTTCAACATTCATGAAAAAACGCAAAAGAGTTGAAAGTAATTCCATCAAGTTCCATTTACTTTGTTAATGGGTGAATGCTTCCTCTAAATGCCATGCCAATTCTAATGTCTTGGATTTTGCATTATATAGCTTGTAGTCTCAAATTAGTTTAAGATTCTTATGGTTTATGCTACTCTTCCTTTAAAAATCTCCTAATTGGTTTAGGATACTCTTCCTTTAAAAATATCCTGATTGGTTTAGGATACTCCTTCCGTTGATTGTTTTAAGCTACTTTCATCACTGGTCACTAACAATATTTTGGAAATCAAACTTTCCAACATGGTGGTACTCCTTGTTTCCTTTAATTGCTCAATTATAAATAAAATAAAAAGTACTTGTAGGATCAAGGAAATCCAACACAACGTATGGAATTTAAATGACATGATCTAATCGATCAGTAATAATGGGGTGAGTGCACAAAGTTGATGGACCTTTTAGATGCAATGGTAGATTCAAGAAACTCATTCAAGTTCTATAAAAGAGAATTGATCCCAAGCAATCTCGATCCTGCCAAAATTAATCCCAAGCCTACCATGGTGAAGGCCAAATAGGATAGTTAAACAAAACGCGTATGCGTTATGGAGTTCTAAAATGCTTACGCATTTTGTAAAACATGTTTTATGCCCCAAAATGGGTTGTGCCCATCCTTTTCTCCACAATAGCGACATACAACGATTTTGGGAAACCAAAGAGCGTAATGGTGAACGCAATTTGTGTGAGAAGGGCCTCCATCTTCCACCTTGGGCATCGTTCTCCTCCATCTAAGCTATATACATCAAAATCCATCCTTCTAAATAATCTATTTTCACTAATTTGTATGTTGTAAAATAAATTTAATCCATAATTTTATTAATTTGTATGCCCTAAAAAAATTTGAACCATAATTCTAGTTATATGTATGCCCAAAAGAAATTAAAACCCCAATTTAATCATAAAAAATAAATCAATTTCACTAGATGCATATATATCCATGAGCATCCTTATTAATCCAAACCACTATTCACAAATATGCAAAGTTTCTTGTGTATATAGAAAGGTTGCGTACAACATTTAAGTATTATAGAGTATGGAGATTTTTTGGATTTGCACAATTTAAATCCAAGTGTCATGAGGGATGTTGTAGGCCCAAACTTCACAGCAACAAAGAATCACCACGATAGCTAATGCGTTGGAAAGAAACTGATTATTTTCTTGACACTATGATTTCGGTTTGAATGGAATTTGAAATCAATAATTCAAAGTTAGGGTGAAACTTGACATAGTTGAATAAAAGTATTTTTTTACAATTTAGAGGTATGATGGACTACAATTTTTTTGTTGTTGTTGTAAATAGTGAAACTTTTGCTAACACAATGACAATCTAATAGTTAACTACTTTAAGGAAAAAATTAATTGGCATAAAAAATTACCAACTAAACCATGTAAACTAATGCGTTTTTGGAAGTAGAATATATGGCAATTAAAATTATATTTTTTAATTATAGTTTGACAAGTACATGCTTATATGCTACTTCTTATATGTACATGACTATACAAATTTTTTTAGGTTAGTCTCACTACCCATCACAATAAGTTTGTGTCGAGACATATTACTGATAACTATATAAGAGTTTGCAAATGGAACATTACAACATGGTAGTAGATCTTAAAGAGCTACTTTGTACACATAATAATTTACTTATAATGGAAAGAAATGTTAAATTATTTATTGTGCCTAAGATGCAAGGAAAGAGTGATCATACCCCTAAAGGAATAAACCTTCATGATGGAGGGAAAGTTTGCACCAAGGGAGAATAAATCACTTTTGACCATTTCATTAAAGTTGTTTATAATCTAGAGCTTGGACTTCAAAAGTGTGTACCTTTTTTACATATGTGTGAGTATCAGTGTTTCAAAAATACAAATTTGAATGAAAAAGTGCGAATACTAGTGTTACAAAAGTATGAATAATTATTTATGATAGTGTCGATTTGAATTTAGAAACTGTGAAATTTTATTGTAAAGTTGTGAGTTTTGATTCCACAAATATCAATATCCAATTTATTGAAATGCGTATTTATATTTTGATGTTGTGAGTTTCATATCTAGATGTGGATATATGTAATTCCAATAGTATTGCAAAATATTTTATTTATGTTTGTAAATGCATAGATCACTATAAAACACATTTCTAAGTATATCAATACTAATGAAAATGAAAAAAGAATCATATATCTCGATTGCAATAATGAATTGTACATTTTCATAAATATTTAAAGTGGTATACAAGAAGGATGGATGCCATCGCTACCAATCTGATCACATGATATCTATACATGTACAAGATGAGGACTATGATTTTATTCACCCTACCAACCATGTCACCTTATCTGGAAACATTACAACTAGATTACTATGGAAATGATAACAATCCTCACATTTTGGTGTAGGAGAGAAGATATAAATTAAAATTTAAGAGTTTAACTGAAGTGATAGATAAAAAATCTCAACTACTAATTTATAAGTTCTCCCATGATACAACACATTTCCTACAACAAAATAGGCCATTAGCACAAGAAATTGCACTGAAATTTAGTGAATTTGTTTCCATGAGTTGAACTCAATGGCAGGTGTTAAATCCGACTCCACGCTACATGTTTGAATTGATTTCCTTTTTGTGCTAGGAATAGCACTAGGAATATCACTGTCTTTTTCTCCCTATTTAGTGTTGGGAATAGTGTCGGGAGTAGTGTTGACAATGGAAATTGTGCCAAGTTTTATGACTATATCAATGCCCAGAATGACATCGAGAATTGCGATGCGATTAGAGCCCAAATTGAGTCTAGTTTTAGTTTCCAATTTGCCTTCTAGTATTGCTTCTTATTTGGCATCTAATTTGTATTCTAGTGTTGCTTCCATTTTAACTTCCTGGTTATCGTCGAGTGTTGCTTCTCTTTTAACGTTGAGTGTTACTTCCTTTCATTGTTGGGTTTTTCTTCCTTCTAAATGCCAAATTTTTCTTCCATCATTGCTTCTAATATTGCTTCCATTATTGATTCCTTTTTTGCTTCCATTATTGCTTCCATTATTGCTTCCAAAATTGCTTCCAAAATCGCTTCCAAAATTGCTTCCTAAGTGACATGGGTTTTGCTCCTTAATTGACATCGGATTTTGCTTCTAGAATTGATTCCTTTTTAGCTCCAAGGTTTGCTTCCTTTTAGTGCCAAGGTTTGTTTCCTATTTAACGCCTAGTTTTTCCTCTTTTTTATCTCTAGGATTTGCTTCATTTTAGTGCGAAAGTTTTCTTCCTATTTAGCACCTGGTTTTGCTTCTTTTTTTGCTCCAAGATTTGCTTCCTTTTAGTGTTGGGGTTTGCTTCCTAATTAGCGTCTAGTTTTACTTCTTGTTAAGAAACCAATTTAGCTTCTTATTTAGACACATAAATAACACCAAGTATGGATTCCATTTTCATGTCGAGTTCTGCTTCCATTTTAGAGCCACATTTTTCTTCCCTTGAACACCTCATGTTGCTTCCTTTATAGCTTCCACTTTATTAATTTAAATTTTTTAATTTCAATAAAAATAGTTAAATATATCATGGCTCTTTAATAACATATGTGATTATAGAGAAACAAATCTTGCATTGCAAATATTTTATAGCATAACATTTAGGAATTTTTAGGGAAATAGACAACATCCATACAAACTAACAAAACCATTATACTTATTAAATCTCCATAAAAAAAACATCTACAACTTTTAGTATATATAAATTAACAAGATAACTCTTATAACATCATCATCATCTATAATTAAAACAAGTGAGTCAAATCTACAAATATTAGATAAATATCATGTCAAATAACATATATCTAAAAAAACCAGATATCTCATTTCAAATTTATATCATAACATTTATGAAGATTTAAAACAAACAGATATCACATTTCAAATTTATATCATAACATTTATGAAGAAATTTAATTGAAATTGACAACATCCATCCAAAGTAGAAAAGCCATCATGCATAGTAAGTATCCATCCAAAAAGCATTGACCACTTCCAATATATATAAATTAACAAGATAATACTGATAAGATCATCATCATATATAACTAAAACAAGTGAATGTCAAATATGCCAGTAGATCAATAACATGTCAAAATGATACAAGTCAGTATGATACATGTCAAAATGATACATGTCAATATGACATAAGTCAAAGTGATACATATAAAAGACAAAAATGGTATAGGTATCATAATGATATTTGAACATTAATCCATGTTAGAGTCAATATGATCAATGTCACTGGATACCACTAGCAACTGCCTCATCATCATCATCATCGTTGTCATCATCATCATCATTTTCATCATCATGATCATCATAATTCTCATCCTCCTGGGTATGAGCTCCATCTCCATCCGCTTCATCATCAACTCCCATATCTGAACCAAACTCAACATAATTTGGATCATGATCAATATCAATCGGATCTTCTGGCAGACTCATGTTCTAAAAAAAAAATTTCAAAATGAAAAGTTAGTATTTATTTCATGCAATAATTCATATTTATGTTATATTGATAATATTACAACATACGAAACCGAACCATAATCATATTACATCATATCAAAGTGGACATACCATAATAAAATATGAGATAAGTTACAGCTAAGATGTCATTCCAATTATGTAAAACATGCAACAATTTTAATAAATGTTAGTAAAGATCATAAAAAAATTGTTATACAA
This sequence comes from Larix kaempferi, assembly GCA_027924585.1. Lineage (NCBI taxonomy): Eukaryota > Viridiplantae > Streptophyta > Pinopsida > Pinales > Pinaceae > Larix > Larix kaempferi. The sequence goes on along the minus strand of BSBM01000397.1, from coordinate 2,091,552 downwards.
GTTAACTATCATCTGGAAAGTGTATACATAACCTTAAGTCTCAACCCTCTCGTGTCAATATATAAAACTATTTTTATTGTCAAATATACAAATCTACAATAAAATAGAATTGTACATGCCATAATTCAATTGACTAGATGCCATAATTGACTTGTGTCTTCCAACTATAAACACACAATTGCTAGACTCCCTTACCAAGTGATACTAGTACATTAAAATCTGATATACTTGGGACCATTTTGAGGCATTGGGTCTATATAAGTTTTAACAATTCTAATTTTCCACAAATAATGTTTTAGGTTTTAACAGTTCTTATGTTCTTTGGATGTTATTTATATTTTATCTCAGTTAACCCTAGAACATGGCGAGATTGAGTTCAATTCCATTGATGGAGGTGGTTAGAATGGTTATGAATATGATCCCTTCCACACTTTTCTCTTAATGGTGGAGGATCTTGGTGGCTTCTTCGAGAAACACCCTAACGCACGTTACTATTTTGGGAATTTTTTTGGTCCTCCAATTTGAAGGTTGACTCATTCATTTATGGGAGTGATCATATTATCATGGTACCAAGGACTCCTTGCCATCATGGTTCAATTTCCTGGAAACAACCGTCTTATACCATATCCAGAAGTAGGGTTTTGCTCAGTGAGTGCCAATGTCAATTTTGCACAAGGGGGTAGATTTTTAACTGAAATATCCCAGGTGACTATGAGTACTAATACCACATCCACAATAGAAAAACATAATTGTGGGATATGAGGGAACCCAACTATGCTGCCCAGTTTATAGTTTGTGCCCCTGGAGAAAATTCACAAGTTGTCCCTGAATGGTCCTAGGGGGCTTCTTGCAACTAGCCATAAAACAAAAACCATAACTTAGATCTTGAAACCATTGATTCTGGCGGATTCAAGATGTTGGATTTCACCCAAGGGAACCCCTATACCATGTTTCAATTACCAGGAAATAGTAGTATTATACCATCCCCAAAAATAGTTTTTTCTTAGTAAGGGCCAATGCCAATTTTGCACAAGCGGGTGAATTTTGAATTGAATTCTCTCGGGCAACCATGGATAGCGTGAACTCATCCAAAATGACCAAAAAACTCCGTGGGAGTTGAAAGAACCCAATTATGTTTCCCGGTTTGGATTTCATACCCTCGGAGCAAATTCACAAGTTGTCCCTGAATGACCTTAGGGGGCTATTTCCATCTAGCCATAGAAAAAAAACCGTAACTTGGATAATGAAACCATCGATTCCGACGTATTTAGGAAGTTGGGTTTCATCCAGAGGAATCCTATTCCATGTTTCAATTGCTCGGAACCATGACCATGCCCACAATGGCCAAAAACATATCTGGGAGCTAAAGGGACCTAGTTATGCTACCCGATTCAGATTTCGTGCCCCTCGAGCAAATTCACAAGGTTTTCCTGAATGGCCCCAAGGGGCTACTTGAATATGGCCATAGAAAAAAAAATGTAACTCGAATCGTGAAATCCTCAATTTTGATGGATTTAGGATGCCGGGTTTCACCAAAGGGAACCCCTCTACCATGTTTCAATTTCCTGGAAATGATCATACTATACCATCTCCGAAATGACGGTTTTTCTTAGTAAGGGCCAATGTCAATTTTGCATAAGGGGGTCAATTTTGAATTGAAATATCCAAAATGGCCAAAAACATCCATGGAAACTGATAGAACCCATTTATATTTTCCTAGTTTAGATTTCATGTCCCTAGAGAAAATTCACAAGATGTCCCCCCTCACCTACTGGTGTATATAAGGGAGGAGAGCGATCTTGTGTTTATTATCATCATTTTACTCTTCTTTGTACTTGTCTCAGAGATGATAGGGTTCATGAGAAAAAAAATATTAATAATTATGTAAACAACAACAAGGTTATGGAATACATTAAAACATAAATATTAAATATTAAAAATTAGTTAACCGGAGCACTACCACATCAATGTTATGGAATACATTAATGACATAAATATAACATATTAAAAATTAGTTAATAGCGAAATATTAATATAAAATATTAAGAATTAGTTAATAGCGAAAAATTATTTGTCTTAATAATTTACCAACTTAATCCATCATTCAAATTTTTTCGGGGAACATTTTGAGTTTAGTCTCATTACTCATCACGATATTTTGATTTTTGTTTCATATCAATAACTTTACAAGAATTTCAAATCAAGCATTCCATTCCAACATGGTACCAAACTTTGAATTGTTATTACTATATAAACATGATAAAAAATTTGTAGGAAAAAGAAAAGTTAAAGTCTTTATTATTCCAAGATGTGTGCATAGATGTGGGTAGAGGGAGAAAAATCCCCTTTTTATGATGCAAAAAATTTGAAAAAACTTTTGAACCTAGGGATACTTGATCCCTCTTGACCATTTCATTATATATATATATATATATATATATATATATATATATATAAGTGGGTTCATAATTACACCTATAAGGAGAAAATGACAGGTAGTATGTTTTCTAACTCGTAAAGCTGATTGGTTAGTACTTTTTATTTATTTATAACAAGAATTATTTAAGTTTGTATTAAAATATGTTGTAACTGAGATGAACAATGTGTAAATAGAAAATGAAAGCATACAGAGTTCCAAAAAAGATATGCACCATGATAACATGGAATTGCAACCTATAATATTTTGTTGTACTCCTTACAAAACTTGATATATGACTACTAGTTGTGTAAATTAAAAAAAAACACTTAGGACCAAAACATATTTGGAATATATTGACAATTACATGATTATAAGCATGCATACTTTTTCATTTCATCATCCTGGGCATGATTGGAAGGGTGTGATTATTGCATGTCTACCTCCATGCCCTCTTGCAATTGATAAATTGTTTCTCCTTCTTTGAGTTCAATAAGAAGAGAACTGTTAGTTTTTCAGAATTTACTTCAATCTGATCTAGGATCGTGAGAGAACAACATGTACAACATATCTACAACATATCAATCATGGACACAATAATGCAAGCACACAAGAGATAATATACACATAGAGTTTCACTGGGGAAAACCATAAAGGTGAAAAAACCCACAACTTCCTCAGAGATAGATAGAGCAATGACACAACCCAAGCATAAGAGATAGTCTTCTCCTAGCAGCAGCTTCTCCTCCTCCACAAGTGTGCCACTCTCCAATGAGAGTATGAGTGAGAAAGTGAATGATGAAATAGAGTGCCTCCCACACTCTATTTAGACATGACTTGAGTTGCCTAATAACCTTTACTAGGTCGGCCTTAACTTAACCACATAACATAATGCTGACAGGGCCAACCCCCAATAGGGTGGTCTAATAACCCTTTGACCCACAAGAATTATACAGGGCCGACCCCACCAAGGTGGTCTAATAACCCATCAAGTATAAGTTACGACACTTACAATATAAATGACGACACTTCCGTATAGAGGAATAATAACATCTCTATAGGAATACAAACAGTTCCGTATAGAGGAATAATAACATCTGTATAGGAATACAAACACTTCCGTATAGAGGAATAATAACATCTCTATAGGAATACAAACAGTTCCGTATAGAGGAATAATAACATCTGTATAGGAATACAAACACTTCCGTATAGAGGAATAATAACATCTCTATAGGAATACAATATACATATATGAAATACATTCCGAAGTTACAAATACATCAAAACTCCCTCTTAACTAGGAAGGTATTTCTTGACACAGGTCTTCTAGCACAAGTCTTCTTCCTTGGATCATCGTCACTGGATCATCGACATTGAATCATCGTCATCGTCACTGCTGCTGCTATCTCAATCAATCTCCGATCTACTCATCATAGGAAGTTCTACAGATCCAGTCCTTTTTCATACTGGATGTAGGCCCACCACCTGTAGGTCTTCATCATCATTGGCCATACTATGGAATCCTCAGGACTGATTATGTGCGTCAACAAAACCTCGAAAGAGCATCCCAGGCATTTTACGAGCACACGGCTCAACCTATCGGATCTCCCAGGATCTTTTATATGTGACTGTCACAAGACCTTAAAAGAGTGTCTTGCCAAGAAAGATATCTAAAGAGCATCTGAGGCCTTTTTCATCCTGTCCAGATCTCTAGGACTTATTACATGTGACCCCTACCACAAAACCTTAAAAGAGTGTCTTGCCAAGCAAGATCTCTAAAGAGCATTTGAGGCCTTTTTCATCCTGTCGAGATCTCCAGGACTTATTACATGTGGTCCCCACAAAACCTTAAAAGAGTGTCTTGCCAAGCAAGATCTCTAAAGAGCATCTGAGGCCTTTTTCATCCTGTCCAGATCTCCAGGACTTACTACATGTGGTCTGGCAAAACCTTAAAAGAGTGTCTTGCCAAGCAAGATCTATAAAGAGCATCTGGGGCCTTTTTCATCTTATCGAGATCTCCGGGACTTATTACATGCTACCCTTGCACAACCTGTCCACAACCACAGAGTATCAACCTGATACTCACCATACATCATCTTGATGTACATGATCATCCTGATCCTCATCATTGCATCATCCTGATGCATGTCATCTGGAGCAACATCCTGAAGCTCGTCATCTATGATCATCCTGATCATACAATGCATCCACCTGATGCACAACAAGTATCTACCTGATACATATCATCATACATGATCCACCTGATCATACAATGTATCCACCTGATACACACACAGATACATGATCCACCTGATATATATCAACATACATGATCTACCTGATCATACAATCGTATCCACCTGATACATACACAGATACATGGTCCAAGCATCCAACATGATGCATATACATATACATGATCCAACTGATCATAATAAGCATCCAACATGATGCATATACATATACATGATCCAACTGATCATAAAAAGCATCCAACATGATGCATATACATAGCAGTAACTGGAGCATCGTCCCGATGCTCATCGTCCAGCGCTTACATCCACAGCCATGGGAAGGATCCTCCTCTCACCATGCTTGGAATGGCTCCTGCAAATGTGTCCATAACTTCTTCCTCGAAGTGTCGTCAATCTGAAGAACACCAAGCCTCTCTCTGAAGTACTCGAACTTCACTCTGGCTAGTGGTTTTGTCAACACATCCGCAACTTGCTCATCCGTCGCAACATACAGGAGCTTCACTGCTCCTCTCTGCACCATATCCCTGATATAGTGATATTTCATCTCGATGTGCTTCGACCTGTCGTGGAACACGGGGTTCTCAGACAGCTTCACACAACTCTCGTTGTCACAAAAGATACCAGTAGCCTCCAACGGGAGATCAAATAGCTCAGACAGTAGCTTTCGGAGCCATACTGCCTCACAACTAGCCGAACGAGCTGCAACATACTCTGCTTCGGCTGTACTCAGTGCTACACAGGATTGCTTCCTGCTAAACCAAGAGATCACACCTGATCCCATACTGAAGCAACACCTAGAATGTGCTCTTCCTATCTGCAACAGTGCCTGCCCAATCTGAATCAACATAACCCTGCAGGTTAAATTTTTGATTCGCATCATACTTGAGCCCATAATCAATTGTACCCTTTAGGTACCTCAGAATATACTTTACAGCAACCAGGTGAACACCTATGGGATCCATCAGGAATTGGCTCAATGTGTTCACCGCAAAGCAAATATCTGGTCTCGTGTTCGTCAGGTACATCAAGGACCCAATCATCTGACGATACACAGTGACATCAACTGGATCAGATGAAGAATCACACAGAAGCTTCAGGTTCGATGCCATAGGTGTGGCCTTGGCCTTGCAGTCCATCATCCTGAACCTCTTCATGATCTCTACTGCATACTTCCCTTGTCCAAGGAAGATTCCATCTGCACTCTGCCACATCTCCATGCCTAGAAAATAGTGCATCATCCCCAAGTTCTTCATCTCGAACTTGGCAGCAAGCTTCCTCTTCCTATCGACAATCAATCTATCCTCACCTGTTACAAACAGGTCATCCACATAAAATAGTAGTATCACTGGATTGCCTTCCTCAACCTTGTATTAAAGGTTGGAATCCGCTTTACTCTCGGTAAAGCCCATACTAGATAGGAAGCCATCTATCCTGCCATACCAGGCCTTGGGTGACTGTTTCAAACCACACAGGGCTTTCTTTAGTTTGCACACATGTGACTCTCGGTCATGTGTCTCAAACCCGAGTGGCTGCTCCACATACACTTCCTCTTCAACTGCACCATTCAAGAAAGCTGTTTTGACATCCATTTGGTGTACCTTCCATTTCATCACGGTAGCCAGAGCAACTACTGATCTAATAGAAGTGTATTTGTCTACAGGTGCAAAAGTCTCTTCATAGTCAATTCCTCTTTCTGGGAGTAGCCACGAGTTACAACCTTGCTTTGTATTTCTCGATGCTACCATCTGCAGCATGCTTGATCTTATAGATCCACTTGGAAGTCACAACAAACTTCCCTTCAGGTCTTGGGACCACATCCGAAACATGATCGATTGGTACTTCTCTACCATGGCATCCTTTTACTATATCCCGTATCCTTGGAACTTCGGATTCTTCAATATCTTCAATAGATAGTTTGAGCTTCATTGCTGGAACAAATGTTGTAGTTCTTCTTTTGTAGGTGATGGTATACGATCTTTCCTACAAAACAAGTTAAATTTCATGATTAGAAAACATCTCATAGTTTTCAGAACAAATTCTTACACATAAAGAAATATGCCATACATTCATGCAATTATTTTAGCCAATGCTTCAATACAACATTTATCCATATCCCATAAATTTCTAGATGCCTTCCAATCTCTACTAGAACATTGTTAAGAGTGTGCACAACTCCCAACATGTCAGCAAAGAGGTTTCATTCTAGATAAGTAGCAATGGAATGTTGTACAGTGCCATAGGCCACTTACCCATCACATGCATATTAGTAGTATATTGTTCATTAATGTAATTATTATAATATGCATAATATACATCCTAAGTTCAGGAACATAAGCATATACATCATTGAGCAATATTATTTAAACAAACAAGTATGCAAGAAATGACAATTCAAATACTTATCTTTGTTTGGTTGTAGGGTGGACTCCCTCTCAATATTTGCTTCCTTGCAGGAACTACTGGAGTGTGCTCCCTCTTGATCTTTGCTTCCTGTATTACCTGTCCTTGAACTTATATCCATCCTCGATCACTTATGCATACTTACTAGTATCATCATTGCGTTATCCTTGAGGTCTCATACACAATCATACATTCATTAGTATAATATCAATACTATAAAACATTATGATTCTAAGTAATCTTAAACATGTATGGTCAAGATTTCACAAGCACTAGTATTCAAGGTTTCAGGGAGTACTTCCTTTACTCATGCAAATTCTTATTTGACCATAGGACTCTTCTGGTTAGTCATATTATCGATTAAACATAATATACCTAAACTCGTGATTACTCAAACCTATAGCTTCATGAATAATCATTATCAATCATACCAAGTATACTTATATAAGAGATCCCATCACAAGGTAGGATTCTAACTTGATATAGGAAAAACATACCTAGATTAATGTGTTAGTTCGTTATGTCTAACATACCCACATGATGTCTTCTTGTTTTATTCAATAACTTGTGCTAGTAACCTGCATATATCATAGGTTAAGCATTGTAGAACCAAATTATACATACCTTGTAAATAGAGCTTCTATGTGATCCATGACAATGGATGAATCTTTGTCTTCATGTCACCATGGTCATATGTTCTTGAACTAGAACATGATTTCTCTTTCTTGATGTACCTTTCATGTTAGCGAACAACATCAACCTCATACAACACCACAATGCATTAGTACAATCATAAGTGTCAAAACCCTAATAAATGAATATCTTCTATCATGCATTCATATTTTTATTAAGGTGATACAGCAAGTCTAAAATTAATCAAGATTGTACTAATCTTAATGAAGACAAACATATCATAAACTTAATCATGAATAGATTTCGAAACATACCCGTAAGTCATACCTGTCAAGTTTGCTTGTAGTCTTCTTATGTAAGGCCTTAGCCTCATCTCCCTTTGAAACTGGAACTTCTTCACTTATGCATGTGACCAATCCATTCTCTTCTAGGATTAACCCAATCCACTTGATTTGCAGAAATTGGATCTCGAGCTCGATTAGGGTTTGTGAGGGAAACCCTAAAAATTCAAACTTTGAATTTCAAGCTTCTGAAAGGATAGAAAGATGCGCCTTGATGAGCTGATCAACCTGGTATACTCAGAATTTGAAAACTGCAAAGTTTCACCTTTCAAATTTGCTTTTCAATCTTCCGGATTCACTTGGGAGGACCCTGAATTAGGGTTTGAATTTCCTGGAGCTTTACCCAACCAAATAGTTTGATCCAAAGCTCTAAAATTCGATTTTTCCAAGGAGCTTCCAGCTATGGCCATAGATTTCAAAAATTTCCATTTTTGTAGAAGCCCTAATTTTTCACTTTTCCGATGAGAGTCCCGAACTAGGGTTTGATCAAGCTCGGCTTTCTACCCAACCAAAAAATTTGATCTTGGTCTCTAAATTTAGATTTTGATGAGTATCATTCAGCCGTGGTCTCCGATTACAAAAATACCAACTTTCTTTGAAACCCTAGTTGCTAGAGCCATGAATGAAGGTGCTCAAAATCCAATTATGTTTTGACATAAATATTCACTTGATTGTTTTTGGTTAACTCCGAAATTAGGAATCCACATGGTCTAAAAATTCTACCTTTGGTATCACGACCTGTCATCTTTCTAACCCCACAGGTCTGACCTCGATTGGATTCTCTGAGAGAGAGTTATGCCAAGTGTCGCAACATGACCTGTTTATGGGATAAAACAGGAGAGCGAACTTGTACGGTGTTCCATGTGTCACTGGTTCAACTTAGGCCTCTGAAAAACGTACCGGAGAAACTACAGTCTGTTCCCTAGCTGTCACTTTTTACGAAATTTCATTTGGAGCTTCCTATCCCAAGTTGTGAGATTTTTTCCTAGGTCACCTGTTTATGACTGAGATCTAGAAGAGGCAGAAACCCTAGATTGTACAGATCATAAAACAAAAAGTACAACGAATTAGAAGTTTTGCTTTGGAAACAAGGTACATGGAGATCTTATCTTCGACCTGTAAGAGTTTCAGATACTCAAACCTCGCCGAATGGATTTATAGCGAAAGTGCTACGATGACTGGTTTTTTTTCTATATCAAGCCCTAGCTTCGCAAGTGCAACAAGTGTCATAAATGCCATACCATGCCTTCTTTCAGGTTAGCTCTGATACCATGTTAGTTTTTCAGAATTTACTTCAATATGATATAGGATCTTAACTGATAGAACAACATGTAGAACATATCTATAGCATATCAATCATGGACATAATAATGCAAGCACACAAGAGACAGTAGACACACAGAGTTTCACTGGGGAAAACCATAAAGGTGAAAAACCCCACAACTTCCTCAGAGATAGATAGAGCAATGATGCAACCCAATCATAAGAGATAGTATTCTCCTAGCAGCAGCTTCTCCTCCTCCACAAGTGCACCGCTCTCCAATGAGAGTATGAGTGAGAAAGTGAATGATTGAATAGAGTGCCTCCCACACTCTATTTATACATGACTTGACTTGCCTAATAACCTTTACTAGGTCGGCCTTAACTTAACCACATAACATAATGCTGACAGGGCCGACCCCTAATAGGGTGGTCTAATAACCCTTTGACCCACATGACTTATACAGGGCCGACCCCACCAAGGTGGTCTAATAACCCATCAAGTATAAGTTACGATAGTTACAATATAAATGACGACACTTCCGTATAGAGGAATAATAACATCTCTATAGGAATACAAACACTTCCGTATAGAGGAATAATAACATCTCTATAGGAATACAATATACAAATATGAAATACATTCTGAAGTTACAAATACATCAACAAGAACCCACATAGATGCTCATATTTGAGGTTGAAGATGATGAAACTTTGTTGAGTAATATGACCATTGTCTTAAGCTCATCAGAGTCATCCTCTAAAAATTGAATTTTCCTTTTCTATTTTACCAATATATTCATGATAATTGCATTCCAAGAGACCCATTGATATTCTAATTCATGTGTTTTAGTGGAGAATGAGACCCGCTGTCAACATTGCATGAGACCAATTCCCCACAACATTAGTTGAAACCCAAGATATTTGCACCCACAAACCCCTAACCCCAAGGGAAAGCCACAGACTGATAATGGATAGATCCATCATCAATATTCTGGGTACTTATTACAGAACATTGAGATGGATGAAATATTGTATATATATTTTCCCAAATAAAAATCCCAATGAAGAACTTACTCCAGGAAGTGCAAGCAGTACCAGGGCGAGGCCTATTCCCATTGGCCTTTTTAGGTAAAGCCTAGCAAACTCACCATGACAAATATTAGAAGTTTTTGAGACAACTAACTCATGCCCACAATCAATTCTACTAAAACCGAGGAGAAATATGACTGCTGATGCTAAATATAAGCAAAGTGTGCAAACCAGGCTTACCATCAAGTGTCAATTTGTTGAATAAGAACTAAGATGGGAGATGTATGCCACTTTCAATATCCTATACTCATCTTCGCGACTGAAATCCATGAATTCAAATTTCCGGAGGTTTTGATAATGGAGGATGTGGGAAGACGGGTTGATGCTTAATGAATTGTCCCTTCCCCCCTTGAACGAGTTAATGGATAGACTAGATGTGGATTGTTCATACTTTCATTTTGTGCTTGTTTAATGGGTTGCAAACTTAGAGATTCCTTCACCATTTTACAATAGAATTCCTTCCTCTAGCGTTGAGGCAAGATTGTCGAGGCGACATGAAAAAAATGAACTTCCTCAAAATGATGAACTTCTCTTCTTATATTAACAATGGTCAATGCGAGATGGTCATCTTCTTATAATTGAACATATAATTATGTAGAATAATTCCAATAGCATATTTATTTTACATAATTTAGCAAATAATTGAATAAACAATGCTATAAATAATTTAGTCAAACTTAAGATCACATATCAACATCAACCTTAAAATAGTAAAGAAATCCATAATTTTAAATTATGAAGTGTTGAGCATGCTTATAAACAAAATCTCCTAACAACTATCAATGGGTTTTCATTTTATTTATTAATACAATCCCATCTGCATTAAATCTATTTTGACAAGTTATGGTCATCATTAGCTTGAAAGGAGTAAATTTATGATTACATAGAATATAATATATGAAACTTAATGCAGTAAAGTAACCAGCTTAACTTAATAGCCAACAACCAGGTTATCGAATACATTAATGACATAAATATAAAATATTAAAGATTAACTTAACAACAACGAACGAGGTTATGGAATACATTAATGACAAAAATATAAAATATTAAAGTTTAACTTAACACCCAACATCAGGTTATGGAATAAATTAATGACAGAAATATAAAAATTAAGAATTAGTTAAACAGCAAGGTTATGGAATACATTAATAACATATAATACATTAATACCAGAAATACTAAATATTAAAAAATAGTTAACCACAACAAGGTTATTGAAATGGAATACATTAATGACATAAATATTAAATATTAAAATTAATTAATAACCAAATATTAATATAAAATATTAAGAATCACTTAATAGCCAACATAAATTATAAACCAGTAGCAAGGTTATGGAATATATTAATGACTTAAATTAAAACACTAAATCACTTAGTGCAAGATGGTCATCTTCTTATAATTGAACATATAATTATGTAGAATGATTCCAATAGCATATTTATTTTACATAATTTAGTAAATAGTTGAATAAACAATGCTATAAATAATTTAGTCAAACCTAAATTCACATATCAACATTAACCTTAAAATAGTAAAGAAATCCATAATTTTAAATTATGAAGTGTTGAGCATGCTTATAAACAAAATCTCCTAACAACTAATCAACCGATTTTTATTTTATTTATTAATACAATCCCATCTGCATTAAATCTATTTTGACAAGTTATGCTCATCATTAGTATGAAAGGAGTAAAGTTACAAATCTATTTTGACAAGTTATGCTCATCATTAGTACGAAAGGAGTAAAGTTATAAATCTATTTTGACAAGTTATGTTCATCATTAGTGTGAAAGGAGTACAGTTATGATTAACTAAAAAACCATATATGAAATTTAATGCAGTAAAGTGACTAGCTTAACTTAACAGCTAGCAGAGGTTATGGAATACATTAATGACATTAAAGCTTAACTTATCAGGTTATGGAACACATTAATGAGAAAAAAATATATTAAGAATTATGTAAACAACAGCAAGGTTATGGAATACATTAATAACATAAATATTAAATATTAAAAAATAGTTAACCGGAGCACTACCACATCAATGTTATGGAATACATTAATGACATAAATATAAAATATTAAAAATTAGCTAATAGCCAAATATTAATATAAACTATTAAGAATTAGTTATGGAATATAAATTGTAAACCAGTACCAAGGTTATGGAATACATTAATGACTTAAATTAAAACACTAAATCAGTTAATATCCCACCACTAGGTTAATGTATTTATGGAATACATTAATGATGACAGAAATATAAAATATTAAAAATTAGTTGAGAGGTGTCAGCTTCATGGAGTGCAATCTCTTTATAAGAATAGGAATAGGTAGGCAAGATCCAGTGTTGTTGTGAAAAATAGCTGCTGAGCATATTAGCAGGCTTAGTATATCAGTATATTGGTGAAGGGGAATCGTGACTGCTGGAGTGTAGATTCAATCGTTTCGTTTGCATTTTTGATAAGGATGAAACGTTTTTCCTTCCTACTGGCCGTGATTTTCACAGGCACTTTTATGTTTCTCTGCGTAAGTTCAATAGGAGATTCCAGTCTCATATATAATGTTCAGCAGTATGGTGCAAAAGCTGATGGCATCACAGACAACAGCAAGGTGAGATAGAGATAAACTTGAATAATTAATAAATTTGTAGAGACATAGATTATCACAAATAAATTTGTCTGTTTTTGGTTATATGTAGGCTTTTATTGCTGCCTGGAATGCAGCCTGTTCTTCTAATCGATCATCTACTGTGTATATACCAAAAGGAAAATTCCTGGTTGGTCCAGTTTCCTTTGCAGGACCATGCAAGAATGCTAATATTATGGTGCAGGTAAGGTGCTAATATTCATTCCGTGGTAGTGGTAGTGATTTATTTATTTCCTTCTTTGCAGCAATAACATTCATGCAACATGTCTGTCTTACTGCAGGTAACTGGGGATCTCATTGCACCAACCCACAATAGTTTATGGAACGGAGGAAATAATTTGTACTGGTTGCAATTCTATAATGTGAATGGTCTAACGGTGAATGGCGGGGGGAGTTTGGATGGCCAGGGAGCCTCCTGGTGGAACAACGTTTGTCAAAAAAATCAGCAAGTAAGAATAAACTAGTTATCAGTTGTACTATGTAATTATCTTTTAGTGATTTGGATAGCATATACTTACACTGACTCGAATAAATTGTCTGCTTTGCTGTGCAGTGCAAACCCGGGCCTACGGTATTGTCTCTAGCCATTTATTTTCACATATGAATTGGAGTGTTTCATAGTTGCAGGGAGTTGATAATTTGACATTGTGATGGGCAGTCTTTACAATTGATGGGCGCTACGAATAGCGTGGTGAGAGACATTAGTTCCATCAACAGCAAGCAGTTCCATGTATCCATTGGTGCGTCTAACAACGTCCTGGCAGAGGGATTGACAATCCGTGCTCCAGCTGACAGCCCCAACACCGATGGAATTCACATATCTTCTTCCAATGTCCATCTTCGAAATATCAACATAGGAACAGGTGGATCATATTTCCCCTCAACATTTTACAAATATTGTTGGAGTGACTAATTTATTAAAGATAAATCTTTAACTTTGCGTGCGTGTACTACTGCAGGAGATGATTGTATATAAGGGAGGAGAGCGATCTTGTGTTTATTATCATCATTTTACTCTTCTTTGTACTTGTCTCAGAGATGATAGGGTTCATGAGAAAAAAAATATTAATAATTATGTAAACAACAACAAGGTTATGGAATACATTAAAACATAAATATTAAATATTAAAAATTAGTTAACCGGAGCACTACCACATCAATGTTATGGAATACATTAATGACATAAATATAACATATTAAAAATTAGTTAATAGCGAAATATTAATATAAAATATTAAGAATTAGTTAATAGCGAAAAATTATTTGTCTTAATAATTTACCAACTTAATCCATCATTCAAATTTTTTCGGGGAACATTTTGAGTTTAGTCTCATTACTCATCACGATATTTTGATTTTTGTTTCATATCAATAACTTTACAAGAATTTCAAATCAAGCATTCCATTCCAACATGGTACCAAACTTTGAATTGTTATTACTATATAAACATGATAAAAAATTTGTAGGAAAAAGAAAAGTTAAAGTCTTTATTATTCCAAGATGTGTGCATAGATGTGGGTAGAGGGAGAAAAATCCCCTTTTTATGATGCAAAAAATTTGAAAAAACTTTTGAACCTAGGGATACTTGATCCCTCTTGACCATTTCATTTTATATATATATATATATATATATATATATATATATATAAGTGGGTTCATAATTACACCTATAAGGAGAAAATGACATGTAGTATGTTTTCTAACTCGTAAAGCTGATTGGTTAGTACTTTTTATTTATTTATAACAAGAATTATTTAAGTTTGTATTAAAATATGTTGTAACTGAGATGAACAATGTGTAAATAGAAAATGAAAGCATACATAGTTCCAAAAAAGATATGCACCATGATAACATGGAATTGCAACCTATAATATTTTGTTGTACTCCTTACAAAACTTGATATATGACTACTAGTTGTGTAAATTAAAAAAAAACACTTAGGACCAAAACATATTTGGAATATATTGACAATTACATGATTATAAGCATGCATACTTTTTCATTTCATCATCCTGGGCATGATTGGAAGGGTGTGATTATTGCATGTCTACCTCCATGCCCTCTTGCAATTGATAAATTGTTTCTCCTTCTTTGAGTTCAATAAGAAGAGAACTGTTAGTTTTTCAGAATTTACTTCAATCTGATCTAGGATCGTGAGAGAACAACATGTACAACATATCTACAACATATCAATCATGGACACAATAATGCAAGCACACAAGAGATAATATACACATAGAGTTTCACTGGGGAAAACCATAAAGGTGAAAAAACCCACAACTTCCTCAGAGATAGATAGAGCAATGACACAACCCAAGCATAAGAGATAGTCTTCTCCTAGCAGCAGCTTCTCCTCCTCCACAAGTGTGCCACTCTCCAATGAGAGTATGAGTGAGAAAGTGAATGATGAAATAGAGTGCCTCCCACACTCTATTTAGACATGACTTGAGTTGCCTAATAACCTTTACTAGGTCGGCCTTAACTTAACCACATAACATAATGATGACAGGGCCAACCCCCAATAGGGTGGTCTAATAACCCTTTGACCCACATGAATTATACAGGGCCGACCCCACCAAGGTGGTCTAATAACCCATCAAGTATAAGTTACGACACTTACAATATAAATGACGACACTTCCGTATAGAGGAATAATAACATCTCTATAGGAATACAAACAGTTTCGTATAGAGGAATAATAACATATGTATAGGAATACAAACACTTCCATATAGAGGAATAATAACATCTCTATAGGAATACAATATACATATATGAAATACATTCCGAAGTTACAAATACATCAAAACTCCCTCTTAACTAGGAAGGTATTTCTTGACACAGGTCTTCTAGCACAAGTCTTCTTCCTTGGATCATCGTCACTGGATCATCGACATTGAATCATCGTCATCGTCACTGCTGCTGCTATCTCAATCAATCTCCGATCTACTCATAATAGGAAGTTCTATAGATACAGTCCTTTTTCATACTGGATGTAGGCCCACCACCTGTAGGTCTTCATCATCATTGGCCATACTATGGAATCCTCAGGACTGATTATGTGCATCAACAAAACCTCGAAAGAGCATCCCAGGCATTTTACGAGCACACAGCTCAACCTATCGGATCTCCCAGGATCTTTTACATGTGACTGTCACAAGACCTTAAAAGATTGTCTTGCCAAGCAAGATATCTAAAGAGCATCTGAGGCCTTTTTCATCCTGTCCAGATCTCTAGGACTTATTACATGTGACCCCTACCACAAAACCTTAAAAGAGTGTCTTGCCAAGCAAGATCTCTAAAGAGCATTTGAGGCCTTTTTCATCCTGTCGAGATCTCCAGGACTTATTACATGTGGTCCCCACAAAACCTTAAAAGAGTGTCTTGCCAAGCAAGATCTCTAAAGAGCATCTGAGGCCTTTTTCATCCTGTCCAGATCTCCAGGACTTACTACATGTGGTCTGGCAAAACCTTAAAAGAGTGTCTTGCCAAGCAAGATCTATAAAGAGCATCTGAGGCCTTTTTCATCTTGTCGAGATCTCCGGGACTTATTACATGCTACCCTTGCACAACCTGTCCACAACCACAGAGTATCAACCCGATACTCACCATACATCATCTTGATGTACATGATCATCCTGATCCTCATCATTGCATCATCCTGATGCATGTCATCTGGAGCAACATCCTGAAGCTCGTCATCTATGATCATCCTGATCATACAATGCATCCACCTGATGCAAAACAAGTATCTACCTGATACATATCATCATACATGATCCACCTGATCATACAATGTATCCACCTGATACACACACAGATACATGATCCACCTGATATATATCAACATACATGATCTACCTGATCATACAATCGTATCCACCTGATACATACACAGATACATGGTCCAAGCATCCAACATGATGCATATACATATACATGATCCAACTGATCATAATAAGCATCCAACATGATGCATATACATATACATGATCCAACTGATCATAACAAGCATCCAACATGATGCATATACATAGCAGTAACTGGAGCATCGTCCTGATGCTCGTCGTCCAGCGCTTACATCCACAGCCATGGGAAGGATCCTCCTCTCACCATGCTTGGAATGGCTCCTGCAAATGTGTCCATAAATTCTTCCTCGAAGTGTCGTCAATCTGAAGAACACCAAGCCTCTCTCTGAAGTACTCGAACTTCACTCTGGCTAGTGGTTTTGTCAACACATCCGCAACTTGCTCATCCGTCGCAACATACAGGAGCTTCACTGCTCCTCTCTGCACCATATCCCTGATATAGTGATATTTCATCTCGATGTGCTTCGACCTGTCGTGGAACACGGGGTTCTCAGACAGCTTCACACAACTCTGGTTGTCACAAAAGATACCAGTAGCCTCCAACGGGAGATCAAATAGCTCAGACAGTAGCTTTCGGAGCCATACTGCCTCACAACTAGCCGAACGAGCTGCAACATACTCTGCTTCGGCTGTACTCAGTGCTACACAGGATTGCTTCCTGCTAAACCAAGAGATCACACCTCATCCCATACTGAAGCAACACCCAGAATGTGCTCTTCCTATCTGCAACAGTGCCTGCCCAATCTGAATCAACATAACCCTGCAGGTTAAATTTTTGATTCGCATCATACTTGAGCCCATAATCAATTGTACCCTTTAGGTACCTCAGAATATGCTTTACAGCAACCAGGTGAACACCTATGGGATCCGTCAGGAATTGGCTCAATGTGTTCACCGCAAAGCAAATATCTGGTCTCGTGTTCGTCAGGTACATCAAGGACCCAATCATCTGACGATACACAGTGACATCAACTGGATCAGATGAAGAATCACACAGAAGCTTCAGGTTCGATGCCATAGGTGTGGCCATGGCCTTGCAGTCCATCATCCCGAACCTCTTCATGATCTCTACTGCATACTTCCCTTGTCCAAGGAAGATTCCATCTGCACTCTGCCACATCTCCGTGCCTAGAAAATAGTGCATCATCCCCAAGTTCTTCATCTCGAACTTGGCAGCAAGCTTCCTCTTCCTATCGACAATCAATCTATCCTCACCTGTTACAAACAGGTCATCCACATAAAATAGTAGTATCACTGGATTGCCTTCCTCAACCTTGTATTAAAGGTTGGAATCCGCTTTACTCTCGGTAAAGCCCATACTAGATAGGAAGCCATCTATCCTGCCATACCAGGCCTTGGGTGACTGTTTCAAACCACACAGGGCTTTCTTCAGTTTGCACACATGTGACTCTCGGTCATGTGTCTCAAACCCGAGTGGCTGCTCCACATACACTTCCTCTTCAACTGCACCATTCAAGAAAGCTGTTTTGACATCCATTTGGTGTACCTTCCATTTCATCACGGTAGCCAGAGCAACTACTGATCTAATAGAAGTGTATTTGGCTACAGGTGCAAAAGTCTCTTCATAGTCAATTCCTCTTTCTGGGAGTAGCCACGAGTTACAACCTTGCTTTGTATTTCTCGATGCTACCATCTGCAGCATGCTTGATCTTATAGATCCACTTGGAAGTCACAACAAACTTCCCTTCAGGTCTTGGGACCACATCCGAAACATGATCGATTGGTACTTCTCGACCATGGAATCCTTTTACTGTATCCCGTATCCTTGGAACTTCGGATTCTTCAATATCTTCAATAGATAGTTTGAGCTTCATTGCTGGAACAAATGTTGTAGTTCTTCTTTTGTAGGTGATGGTATACGATCTTTCCTACAAAACAAGTTAAATTGCATGATTAGAAAACATCTCATAGTTTTCAGAACAAATTCTTACACATAAAGAAATATGCCATACATTCATGCAATTATTTTAGCCAATGCTTCAATACAACATTTATCCATATCCCGTAAATTTCTAGATGCCTTCCAATCTCTACTAGAACATTGTTAAGAGTGTGCACAACTCCCAACATGTCAGCAAAGAGGTTTCATTCTAGATAAGTAGCAATGGAATGTTGTACAGTGCCATAGGCCACTTACCCATCACATGCATATTAGTAGTATATTGTTCATTAATGTAATTATTCTAATATGCATAATATACATCCTAAGTTCAGGAACATAAGCATATACATCATTGAGCAATATTATTTAAACAAACAAGTATGCAAGAAATGACAATTCAAATACTTATCTTTGTTTGGTTGTAGGGTGGACTCCCTCTCAATATTTGCTTCCTTGCAGGAACTACTGGAGTGTGCTCCCTCTTGATCTTTGCTTCCTGTATTACCTGTCCTTGAACTTATATCCATCCTCGATCACTTATGCATACTTACTAGTATCATCATTGCGTTATCCTTGAGGTCTCATACACAATCATACATTCATTAGTATAATATCAATACTATAAAACATTATGATTCTAAGTAATCTTAAACATGTATGGTCAAGATTTCACAAGCACTAGTATTCAAGGTTTCAGGGAGTACTTCCTTTACTCATGCAAATTCTTATTTGACCATAGGACTCTTCTGGTTAGTCATATTATCGATTAAACATAATATACCTAAACTCGTGATTACTCAAACCTATAGCTTCATGAATAATCATTATCAATCATACCAAGTATACTTATATAAGAGATCCCATCACAAGGTAGGATTCTAACTTGATATAGGAAAAACATACCTAGATTAATGTGTTAGTTCGTTATGTCTAACATACCCACATGATGTCTTCTTGTTTTATTCAATAACTTGTGCTAGTAACCTGCATATATCATAGGTTAAGCATTGTAGAACCAAATTATACATACCTTGTAAGTAGAGCTTCTATGTGATCCATGACAATGGATGAATCTTTGTCTTCATGTCACCATGGTCATATGTTCTTGAACTAGAACATGATTTGTCTTTCTTGATGTACCTTTCATGTTAGCGAACAACATCAACCTCATACAACACCACAATGCATTAGTACAATCATAAGTGTCAAAACCCTAATGAATGAATATCTTCTATCATGCATTCATATTTTTATTAAGGTGATACAGCAAGTCTAAAATTAATCAAGATTGTACTAATCTTAATGAAGACAAACATATCATAAACTTAATCATGAACAGATTTCGAAACATACCCGTAAGTCATACCTGTCAAGTTTGCTTGTAGTCTTCTTATGTAAGGCCTTAGCCTCATCTCCCTCTGAAACTGGAACTTCTTCACTTATGCATGTGACCAATCCATTCTCTTCTAGGATTAACCCAATCCACTTGATTTGCAGAAATTGGATCTCGAGCTCGATTAGGGTTTGTGAGGGAAACCCTAAAAATTCAAACTTTGAATTTCAAGCTTCTGAAAGGATAGAAAGATGCGCCTTGATGAGCTGATCAACCTGGTATACTCAGAATTTGAAAACTGCAAAGTTTCACCTTTCAAATTTGCTTTTCAATCTTCCGGATTCACTTGGGAGGACCCTGAATTAGGGTTTGAATTTCCTGGAGCTTTACCCAACCAAATAGTTTGATCCAAAGCTCTAAAATTCGATTTTTCCAAGGAGCTTCCAGCTATGGCCATAGATTTCAAAAATTTCCATTTTTGTAGAAGCCCTAATTTTTCACTTTTCCGATGAGAGTCCCGAACTAGGGTTTGATCAAGCTCGGCCTTCTACCCAACCAAAAAATTTGATATTGGTCTCTAAATTTAGATTTTGATGAGTATCATTCAGCCGTGGTCTCCGATTACAAAAATACAACTTTCTTTGAAACCCTAATTGCTGGAGCCATGAATGAAGGTGCTCAAAATCCAATTATGTTTTGACATAAATATGCACTTGATTGTTTTTGGTTAACTCCGAAATTAGGAATCCACATGGTCTAAAAATTCTACCTTTGGTATCACGACCTGTCATCTTTCTAACCCCACAGGTCTGACCTCGATTGGATTCTCTGAGAGAGAGTTATGCCAAGTGTCGCAACATGACCTGTTTATGGGATAAAACAGGAGAGCGAACTTGTACGGTGTTCCATGTGTCACTGGTTCAACTTAGGCCTCTGAAAAACGTACCGGAGAAACTACAGTCCGTTCCCTAGCTGTCACTTTTTACGAAATTTCATTTGGAGCTTCCTATCCCAAGTTGTGAGATTTTTTCCTAGGTCACCTGTTTATGACTGAGATCTAGAAGAGGCAGAAACCCTAGATTGTACAGATCATAAAACAAAAAGTACAACGAATTAGAAGTTGTGCTTTGGAAACAAGGTACATGGAGATCTTATCTTCGACCTGTAAGAGTTTCAGATCCTGAAACCTCGCCGAATGGATTTATAGCGAAAGTGCTACGATGACTGGTTTTTTTTCTATATCAAGCCCTAGCTTCGCAAGTGCAACAAGTGTCATAAATGCCATACCATGCCTTCTTTCAGGTTAGCTCTGATACCATGTTAGTTTTTCAGAATTTACTTCAATATGATATAGGATCTTAACTGATAGAACAACATGTAGAACATATCTATAGCATATCAATCATGGACATAATAATGCAAGCACACAAGAGACAGTAGACACACAGAGTTTCACTGGGGAAAACCATAAAGGTGAAAAACCCCACAACTTCCTCAGAGATAGATAGAGCAATGATGCAACCCAATCATAAGAGATAGTATTCTCCTAGCAGCAGCTTCTCCTCCTCCACAAGTGCACCGCTCTCCAATGAGAGTATGAGTGAGAAAGTGAATGATTGAATAGAGTGCCTCCCACACTCTATTTATACATGACTTGACTTGCCTAATAACCTTTACTAGGTCGGCCTTAACTTAACCACATAACATAATGCTGACAGGGCCGACCCCTAATAGGGTGGTCTAATAACCCTTTGACCCACATGACTTATACAGGGCCGACCCCACCAAGGTGGTCTAATAACCCATCAAGTATAAGTTACGACAGTTACAATATAAATGACGACACTTCCGTATAGAGGAATAATAACATCTCTATAGGAATACAAACACTTCCGTATAGAGGAATAATAACATCTCTATAGGAATACAATATACAAATATGAAATACATTCTGAAGTTACAAATACATCAACAAGAACCCACATAGATGCTCATATTTGAGGTTGAAGATGATGAAACTTTGTTGAGTAATATGACCATTGTCTTAAGCTCATCAGAGTCATCCTCTAAAAATTGAATTTTCCTTTTCTATTTTACCAATATATTCATGATAATTGCATTTCAAGAGACCCATTGATATTCTAATTCATGTGTTTTAGTGGAGAATGAGACCCGCTGTCAACATTGCATGAGACCAATTCCCCACAACATTTGTTGAAACCCAAGATATTTGCACCCACAAACCCCTAACCCCAAGGGAAAGCCACAGACTGATAATGGATAGATCCATCATCAATATTCTGGGTACTTATTACAGAACATTGAGATGGATGAAATATTGTATATATATTTTCCCAAATAAAAATCCCAATGAAGAACTTACTCCAGGAAGTGCAAGCAGTACCAGGGCGAGGCCTATTCCCATTGGCCTTTTTAGGTAAATCCTAGCAAACTCACCATGACAAATATTAGAAGTTTTTGAGACAACTAACTCATGCCCACAATCAATTCTACTAAAACCGAGGAGAAATATGACTGCTGATGCTAAATATAAGCAAAGTGTGCAAACCAGGCTTACCATCAAGTGTCAATTTGTTGAATAAGAACTAAGATGGGAGATGTATGCCACTTTCAATATCCTATACTCATCTTCGCGACTGAAATCCATGAATTCAAATTTCCGGAGGTTTTGATAATGGAGGATGTGGGAAGACGGGTTGATGCTTAATGAATTGTCCCTTCCCCCCTTGAACGAGTTAATGGATAGACTAGATGTGGATTGTTCATACTTTCATTTTGTGCTTGTTTAATGGGTTGCAAATAATTATGTAGAATTGAACATATAATTATGTAGAATAATTCCAATAGCATATTTATTTTACATAATTTAGCAAATAATTGAATAAACAATGCTATAAATAATTTAGTCAAACTTAAGATCACATATCAACATCAACCTTAAAATAGTAAAGAAATCCATAATTTTAAATTATGAAGTGTTGAGCATGCTTATAAACAAAATCTCCTAACAACTATCAACGGGTTTTCATTTTATTTATTAATACAATCCCATCTGCATTAAATCTATTTTGACAAGTTATGGTCATCATTAGCTTGAAAGGAGTAAATTTATGATTACATAGAATATAATATATGAAACTTAATGCAGTAAAGTAACCAGCTTAACTTAATAGCCAACAACCAGGTTATGGAATACATTAATGACATAAATATAAAATATTAAAGATTAACTTAACAACAACGAACGAGGTTATGGAATACATTAATGACAAAAATATAAAATATTAAAGTTTAACTTAACACCCAACATCAGGTTATGGAATAAATTAATGACAGAAATATAAAAATTAAGAATTAGTTAAACAGCAAGGTTATGGAATACATTAATAACATATAATACATTAATACCAGAAATACTAAATATTAAAAAATAGTTAACCACAACAAAGTTATTGAAATGGAATACATTAATGACATAAATATTAAATATTAAAATTAATTAATAACCAAATATTAATATAAAATATTAAGAATCACTTAATAGCCAGCATAAATTATAAACCAGTAGCAAGGTTATGGAATATATTAATGACTTAAATTAAAACACTAAATCACTTAGTGCAAGATGGTCATCTTCTTATAATTGAACATATAATTATGTAGAATGATTCCAATAGCATATTTATTTTACATAATTTAGTAAATAGTTGAATAAACAATGATATAAATAATTTAGTCAAACCTAAATTCACATATCAACATTAACCGTAAAATAGTAAAGAAATCCATAATTTTAAATTATGAAGTGTTGAGCATGCTTATAAACAAAATCTCCTAACAACTAATCAACCGATTTTTATTTTATTTATTAATACAATCCCATCTGCATTAAATCTATTTTGACAAGTTATGCTCATCATTAGTATGAAAGGAGTAAAGTTACAAATCTATTTTGACAAGTTATGCTCATCATTAGTACGAAAGGAGTAAAGTTATAAATCTATTTTGACAAGTTATGTTCATCATTAGTGTGAAAGGAGTAAAGTTATGATTAACTAAAAAACCATATATGAAATTTAATGCAGTAAAGTGACTAGCTTAACTTAACAGCTAGCATAGGTTATGGAATACATTAACTTATCAGGTTATGGAACACATTAATGAGAAAAAAATATATTAAGAATTATGTAAACAACAGCAAGGTTATGGAATACATTAATAACATAAATATTAAATATTAAAAAATAGTTAACCGGAGCACTACCACATCAATGTTATGGAATACATTAATGACATAAATATAAAATATTAAAAATTAGCTAATAGCCAAATATTAATATAAACTATTAAGAATTAGTTATGGAATATAAATTGTAAACCAGTACCAAGGTTATGGAATACATTAATGACTTAAATTAAAACACTAAATCAGTTAATATCCCACCACTAGGTTAATGTATTTATGGAATACATTAATGATGACAGAAATATAAAATATTAAAAATTAGTTGAGAGGTGTCAGCTTCATGGAGTGCAATCTCTTTATAAGAATAGGAATAGGTAGGCAAGATCCAGTGTTGTTGTGAAAAATAGCTGCTGAGCATATTAGCAGGCTTAGTATATCAATATATTGGTGAAGGGGAATCGTGACTGCTGGAGTGTAGATTCAATCGTTTCGTTTGCATTTTTGATAAGGATGAAACGTTTTTCCTTCCTACTGGCCGTGATTTTCACAGGCTCTTTTATGTTTCTCTGCGTAAGTTCAATAGGAGATTCCAGTCTCATATATAATGTTCAGCAGTATGGTGCAAAAGCTGATGGCATCACAGACAACAGCAAGGTGAGATAGAGATAAACTTGAATAATTAATAAATTTGTAGAGACATAGATTATCACAAATAAATTTGTCTGTTTTTGGTTATATGTAGGCTTTTATTGCTGCCTGGAATGCAGCCTGTTCTTCTAATCGATCATCTACTGTGTATATACCAAAAGGAAAATTCCTGGTTGGTCCAGTTTCCTTTGCAGGACCATGCAAGAATGCTAATATTATGGTGCAGGTAAGGTGCTAATATTCATTCCGTGGTAGTGGTAGTGATTTATTTATTTCCTTCTTTGCAGCAATAAGATTCATGCAACATGTCTGTCTTACTGCAGGTAACTGGGGATCTCATTGCACCAACCCACAATAGTTTATGGAACGGAGGAAATAATTTGTACTGGTTGCAATTCTATAATGTGAATGGTCTAACGGTGAATGGCGGGGGGAGTTTGGATGGCCAGGGAGCCTCCTGGTGGAACAACGTTTGTCAAAAAAATCAGCAAGTAAGAATAAACTAGTTATCAGTTGTACTATGTAATTATCTTTTAGTGATTTGGATAGCATATACTTACACTGACTCGAATAAATTGTCTGCTTTGCTGTGCAGTGCAAACCCGGGCCTACGGTATTGTCTCTAGCCATTTATTTTCACATATGAATTGGAGTGTTTCATAGTTGCAGGGAGTTGATAATTTGACATTGTGATGGGCAGTCTTTACAATTGATGGGCGCTACGAATAGCGTGGTGAGAGACATTACTTCCATCAACAGCAAGCAGTTCCATGTATCCATTGGTGCGTCTAACAACGTCCTGGCAGAGGGATTGACAATCCGTGCTCCAGCTGACAGCCCCAACACCGATGGAATTCACATATCTTCTTCCAATGTCCATCTTCGAAATATCAACATAGGAACAGGTGGATCATATTTCCCCTCAACATTTTACAAATATTGTTGGAGTGACTAATTTATTAAAGATAAATCTTTAACTTTGCGTGCGTGTACTACTGCAGGAGATGATTGTATTGGTATTTTGGAAGGAACTTCCAACCTTGCCATTGAACAAGTTACTTGCGGACCAGGCCATGGAATCAGGTGAAATAGTTTGATAATTAATTTCAATTGGACTGGGAATATGAGCATTCAATGCACTGCGCTGACAACCGATTTGGGTTATTATTATGCAGTGTGGGGAGCCTTGGGAAATATCCTGATCGTAATGGAGTCACCAACGTCACTGTAAATGGAGTTTCTTTCAACGGCACTGACAATGGAGTTAGAATCAAAACATGGCAAGGAGGAAAGGGCTTCGCCAAGGGCTTAACATTTGAGAACCTACGGATGAACAACGTGGGGAATCCAATCCTCATTGACCAATACTATTGCCCACATTGTACTGCCCAGGTGCTCATCATTTTACACCTATCTGAACAGCTTCAACACCTATACTCTTTTTCGACATAGGACAGTTTCGAAGCTTGTTTTTAAGTTCTGTGACATATGGCCACTGAAGTTTGACTATTATAACTTACTTTGACTTTGTTGTTAATATTGGCTTGGCCCGTGCAGGAGTCTAATATGAATGTGCAGATCAGTAACGTGGTATACAAAAACATAGTTGGAACCTCAGCAACAAAGGAAGTTATTAATTTGGCTTGCAGTAAAAGCTTCCCCTGCCAAGATATCCAATTGCAAAATGTCAGTCTGAGTTATGGAAATAATGAAGCTCAATCTCTCTGTAAAAATGCCAAAGGACTTGGAATTAGTTCTGTCAAACCCCCTTTGGTTTGTTAATGCTGGATATTAGTTATTAGTTATGCCAAACCTTTTTCTTAAAGTTCCATTGGCTTTTAAAAGGTTTGATGCTTCCTCTACCAACTTCAATATGTTGGATTTTGCATTATTGTAATATGAATTTGACTTATGAAAAAGTGAAACTCTACCAACTTTAATAGGTTGGATTTTGCAGTATTATAATATGAATTTGAGTTATGAAAAAAATGAAATTCAATCTTAAGCAGCTTTTGAGTTTGTTAAAGGTGAATGTTTTTCCTAAATGCTAACTTATTATCAAATGTTAAATAGAATAGAAATATAATAAGAACTCTGCTAAAAAAACATTATATTGCAAGTAGAGTCCATTTTAAAAGTTAAAAGTCTAATATAGAGATTAAGAAATGTTTAAGAATCCTAAAGTTTGATAACTATATTTAGTAAAACCATGTTTGTATATGTATAAATGCTTTTTTATTGATGTTTAATAAGCTATAAACCCTTCACATTCACTTGGAATAAATAAGATATTTTTAACATTGTCATTTTAATGTTTTTAAAGTATATCACAATCAAAATAAACAACACATATTTTTGTATTAGAATATAGAATTTTAAGAATAAATAATGGTTTTGTATAATTGGTTATTTGGAATAGTACATTTTTAATAAAAAAATATCAATTTTTTCTTTTTATAGATGCCATATCTAACCTTGTCACTTTAAGATTGGTCATATTAATAATATAATGTCTATTATTGAGATATATAATTTTAAACATAACAAACAATTTTATAAAAATTGTCATTTGAACTTATACCATTTTAATAAGAAATATTAAAATAAATATTTGTAAGAAACAAATCAATGGACACAGACATAATCTCAAAGAAATGCAAATGCACAACAAATTCAATGACTTTTCCACTGTGTTTTTTTGTGCCTTTGGAATCTGTATCCAAGTGGCCTTTGTTTTGTGACATGAATTTCCAATGGAAAGATGATCCCATTTCCCTTCCTTGCACTCTAAGGGTAGTAACAAAAGACCATATCGCAGCAGCAATCACAGGTCTCGTAATAGCAAAAGAAACAAAATGAGGTGAATACACTGCAATATTTAATCCATTTTCCACATCACACATCAAATCTACATAACCAGAATCATCATACGAAAATGAATTAATTAAAGGGAAATCTGATCTTGGTGCCTATGAATATGTTCGTAGTAGGAAATTTCTCCTCCTTGTGCCTCTGAATATGTCCGTAGTAGGAAATTTCTCCTTCTGGAGCATACAAACAATCTTTCTCCTCCTTTTGAATATGTTCGAAGGGGTTGGAGCTTACATCTTCACCCTAAATTATAATCAATGAAGACTAGACCGCAATGCAATAAGCAAAACAATAATTCATAATCACTAAACATAATGATTGGAAAAAAATAGCATTCTGTAGCGTAAATCTCAATGACTGAAATAAATGTAGAGTAGTCTACATGTAGTCAAATAATTCGAAAGAAATATGATAACACATACAATTTAATGTAGTTGACTGATCTAAAGGAACGTCAAGGTGACTGGGTTAGGCATACTAACCTGAATTTGTACAAGTAGAAATATGAAATGCTTCGAGAATGGATGAAGTTAGGGTCGAGACTGATAATATTTATAGCAACAGCAATGGGCAGGGTAGGGAAATTTCCTGGGTCTGTGTAGATTCGTGTGGATGGATAGAACTGCAACTTTTCTATTTCAGTTATCCAATTATGGAAGGTATTTACAAATGTAATTGGAAGGGAATCAACAAAAAGATGGAAGACCAAAGGAAATCAACGAAAAGATGGAAACCGTGTCCACCTTTTCTCTTTAGCTTCTAAAAAGTTTCCGTGCATGAGTGTTAGGAAACTATTTTTTTGTCAAATTATTTAATCTTCATTTCCATGGTATGGGTCCAATCAAGTTTGGAAAAAATCCTCTACAAATTAAAATAAATAAATAAAAACCGAAACTTTAGTTGCATTTTAGACATTTTGAAAAATTAAATGTACTAGCATGAAAATAATGAAAAAAAATGAAAACAATAGTATATGTCTACATCAAGGACTAATAAGGAAGAAGAAAAGATGATTAAACAAATTAGTTAGATAAAAAGATGTTTTTATTAAAGTGATATGACAGCGATAACCTACAATTACGGATTCAAAAGGTGAAAATAAATGAAATGAAATGAAATAAATGCCCAGGAGAATAGAATGATACAAAAAGGGGGATGAAGGTGAAAGAAGAGGATCCTAGCAATGGTATTGATTATTACACCAACTAATTTGTAGTAATTATAAATGTCTATTGTAGTCATGCATTTTACTAATCATCTTGATCCATTTCACAAGTTACCATTAATTTTTAACATTTGGCAAGAACCGTGAGATAGTTCAAATATTGGGCTGAACTTTTCGTTGATGAATACAAATGCACATTTTATATACTAGTTTCGTTTCACAAGTTACCATTAATTTTTAACATTTGGCAAGAACCTCAAATATTGGGTGGAACTTTATGTTGATGAATACAAATGCACATTTTATATACTAGTTTCTAGATACGTTGAAGACATTGCAAAAAAGTAGACTTTCATTTTTGTGTTTGAAAAGTAGTTAAGTTATGAAATTATGAAAAAATAGTCTTATATTATTAAGGGTACGACAACTTACAAATAAATGTTACCCATCCTCAATTCAGCGTGAACATGAGATATGGAAATAATGAAGTTCAATATTCATGAAAAAACGCAAAATAGTTCAAAGTAATTCTATCAAGTTCCATTTACTTTGTTAAAGAGTGAATGCTTTCTCTAAATGGAAACTCTAATGTGTTGGATTTTGCATTATCTATCTTGTAGTCTCAAATTAGTTTAAGATTCTTATGGTTTATGCTACTCTTCCTTTAAAAATATCCTCAATGGTTTAGGATACTCTTCCTTTAAAAATCTCCTCATTGATTTAGGCTACTCCTTCCGTTGATTGGTTTAAGCTACTTTCATCACTAGTCACTAACAATATTTTGGAAATCAAACTTTCCAACATGGTTGTTATAGGTCAAATCTGCACTTCTCCGTCCGTGATCACATTGCTTTGTCGATCGCACAAAAGGACACCATGGATTGAAGAGCTAGGTTGACCTAGATGACTTACTGCTGGAACTACATTCTTCAGTTGAAAATCTTACTTTGTCTACTGATTTCATGACATGTGTGCTACTCTTTGCATAGTAAACCAACGTTCTTCACCAATATGTGCGCTGCTTTGCTCAAGGACAACCATCGCACACCTTAAAAAATGTTGCAAACGCTTGTTGTAAAGCACAAAAGTTGCATACTCTGCACTACTCTCGTTGTATGAAACCTATGAACATCTTAAGATGAAAGCAAAAATATATTAAGATTACGAATTGGGATTAGTTGAAGTTGGTTCTGCAACTTCCCCAACCTCCCAATTCAACCACCTCTCGATTACAACTGCCTACCTTGTCCCATAAATACAAGGAGGATCCATGAGAGAGGGACCTAGAAGGAATGCTTTAACTGCTGTTACGCTGGAGGAATTCCCAAGTCATTGTGAAGAGCAGGAGCCCAGGACTCGGTTGCAGAACCATCTTGACCGATCAGGTATATTTGTACTCATTCATGTTTCTTTGACAATAAAAAGGTGGAAATACCCTTCCTGTCCCAAATCAAATGTCTATTGGATTGTATGTTCATTTGGTTTAATATCTGATTGTAGTTGATGTTTAATTGTTTTCAATTTCATCATATTTATTGCAGTCAAGATACGCCGAGGAAGGTTTCCTTTGTGTTGCAGGTTCATCATAGCGGAAGACCAAGCGAAAGCTAGGACCAGCCGTTGATAAAAGGTACATCTTTCGATATCTTGATCTCTTTCCATTTGTAGTAACTAAATGCAATGCAATGACTGTATTTACCCGTCACGCCACCCAAGTTGGTAGTGTCTTCTCCTCACTATAAGGTATTTTTCCTGCACAACAGATTGGCGACTCCACTGGGGAGTAACTGGTTGTTTTTCTGCTCTAGGAGACCTTGCTAGGTTTTTCTTCAGTCTATTTGTTATGTGAGAGGTCTTCTAGGTCATTGTTTCCCGTTCTTATTGTCTATACTCATCTCAGTCCACTACTGCAAATCTTTTTTGTTTGCTTCTGAGCCTTGTGTGCTGGTTTACCCTACTTATAGTAGCGCATTTTACTTGGTGAACACTGCTTTGTACACTACACAACAACGCATCTTTCCTAGTGTGCGTTGGTTTCTGTACTACACAGTAGTGCATTTTCCTGTAACTTTCAGTTCTCCATTAGGGTTTGATTTCCAGTGGTTTGGTTTCACTTCTAGCCTTTTGCTTTGCTTCCCTGACTGGCCCCTGAGACTTGTATGTCTCTTTTGAGTCTTGTTTGCCTCTCTGAAGTCGTTTAGTTTTCCTTGGCTTGCTTGAGTACTTGTTTAAGGTGTCTTTACTGTTTTTAACCCTTTTGAAATTTCTCCTCCTGGTGCCTCTGAATATGTTCGTAGTAGGAAATTTCTCCTTCAGGTGCATACAAACAATCTTTCTCCTCCTCGTGCCTCTGAATATGTTCATAATAGGAATTTTCCTAAGGGGTTGGAGCATACATCTTCACCCTAAATTATAATCAATGAAGACTAGACCCCAATGCAATAAGCAAAACAATTATTTAGAATCACTAAATATAATGATTGGATAAAAATAGCATTCTACACCGTAAATCTCAATGGCTGAAATAATGTAGAGTAGTCTACATGTAGTCAAATAATTCGAAAGAAATATGATAACACATACAATTTAATGTAGTTGACTGATCTCAAGGAATGTCAAGGTGACTGGGTTAGGCATACTAACCTGAATTTGTACAAGTAGAAATATGAAATGCTTTGAGAATGGATGAAGTTAGGGTCGAGACTTATAATTATTATAGCAACAACAATGGGCACGGTAGGGAAGCTTCGTGGTTCTCTGTAGATTCCTGTGGATGGACAGACCTACAAATTTTCTGTTTCAGTTATCCAATTACGGAAAGGTATATACAAATGTAATTGGAAGGGAATTAACAAAAAGATGGGAGACAGAAGAAAATCAACAAAAAGATGGAAACCTTGTCCATCTTTTCTCTTTAGCTTCTAGAAAGTTTATGTGCATGAGTGTTAGGAACTATTTTTTATTTTTCTATCAATTTATTTAATCTTCATTTCCATGGTATGGGACCAATCAAGTTTGAAAAAAAATCCTCTACAAATTAAAATAAATAAATAAAAACCAAAACTTTAGTTGCATTTTAGACATTTTGAAAAATTAAATGTACTAGCATGAAAATAATGAAAAAAAACAAAAACAATAGTCTATGCCTGCAACAAAGACTAATAAGGAAGAAGAAAAACTAATTAAACAAATTAGTTAGATAAAAGGATGTTTTTATTAAAGTGATATGACCACGATAACCTACAATAACTGGTTCAAAAGGTGAAAATAAATGAAATAAATGCCAAGGAGAATAGAATGATACAAAAAGGGGATGAAGGTGAAAGAAGAGAATCCTAGCAATGGTATTGATTATTACACCAACTAATTTGTGGTAATTATAAATGTGTAGTGTAGTCATGCATTTTACTAATCATCTTGATCCATTTCACAAGTTACCATTAATTTTTAACATTTGAAAAGAACCATGAGATAGTGGGTGGAACTTTACGTTGATGAATACAAATGCACATTTTATATACTAGTTTCGAGATACGATGAAGACATTGCCAAAAAATAGACTTTCATTTTTTGTGTTTGAAAAGTAGTTAAAATATGAAATTATGAAAAAATAGTCTTATATTATTAAGGGTAGGACAACTTAAAAATAAATGTTGCTCATTCTCAATTCAGTGTGAACATGAGATGTGTAAATAATGAAGTTCAACATTCATGAAAAAACGCAAAAGAGTTCAAAGTAATTCCATCAAGTTCCATTTACTTTGTTAATGGGTGAATGCTTCCTCTAAATGCCATGCCAATTCTAATGTCTTGGATTTTGCATTATATATCTTGTAGTCTCAAATTAGTTTAAGATTCTTATGGTTTATGCTACTCTTCCTTTAAAAATCTCCTAATTGGTTTAGGATACTCTTCCTTTAAAAATATCCTGATTGGTTTAGGATACTCCTTCCGTTGATTGTTTTAAGCTACTTTCATCACTGGTCACTAACAATATTTTGGAAATCAAACTTTCCAACATGGTGGTACACCTTGTTTCCTTTAATTGCTCAATTATAAATAAAATAAAAAGTACTTGTAGGATCAAGGAAATCCAACACAACGTATGGAATTTAAATGACATGATCTAATCGATCAGTAATAATGGGGTGAGTGCACAAAGTTGATGGACCTTTTAGATGCAATGGTAGATTCAAGAAACTCATTCAAGTTCTATAAAAGAGAATTGATCCCAAGCAATCTCGAGCCTGCCAAAATTAATCCCAAGCCTACCATGGTGAAGGCCAAATAGGATAGTTAAACAAAACGCGTATGCGTTATGGAGTTCTAAAATGCTTACGCATTTTGTAAAACATGTTTTATGCCCCAAAATGGGTTGTGCCCATCCTTTTCTCCACAATAGCGACATACAACGATTTTGGGAAACCAAAGAGCGTAATGGTGAACGCAATTTGTGTGAGAAGGGCCTCCATCTTCCACCTTGGGCATCGTTCTCCTCCATCTAAGCTATATACATCAAAATCCATCCTTCTAAATAATCTATTTTCACTAATTTGTATGTTGTAAAATAAATTTAATCCATAATTTTATTAATTTGTATGCCCTAAAAAAATTTGAACCATAATTCTAGTTATATGTATGCCCAAAAGAAATTAAAACCCCAATTTAATCATAAAAAATAAATCAATTTCACTAGATGCATATATATCCATGAGCATCCTTATTAATCCAAACCACTATTCACAAATATGCAAAGTTTCTTGTGTATATAGAAAGGTTGCGTACAACATTTAAGTATTATAGAGTATGGAGATTTTTTGGATTTGCACAATTTCAATCCAAGTGTCATGAGGGATGTTGTAGGCCCAAACTTCACAGCAACAAAGAATCACCACGATAGCTAATGCGTTGGAAAGAAACTGATTATTTTCTTGACACTATGATTTCGGTTTGAATGGAATTTGAAATCAATAATTCAAAGTTAGGGTGAAACTTGACATAGTTGAATAAAAGTATTTTTTTACAATTTAGAGGTATGATGGACTACAATTTTTGTTGTTGTTGTTGTAAATAGTGAAACTTTTGCTAACACAATGACAATCTAATAGTTAACTACTTTAAGGAAAAAATTAATTGGCATAAAAAATTACCAACTAAACCATGTAAACTAATGCGTTTTTGGAAGTAGAATATATGGCAATTAAAATTATATTTTTTAATTATAGTTTGACAAGTACATGCTTATATGCTACTTCTTATATGTACATGACTATACAAATTTTTTTAGGTTAGTCTCATTACCCATCACAATAAGTTTGTGTCGAGACATATTACTGATAACTATATAAGAGTTTGCAAATGGAACATTACAACATGGTAGTAGATCTTAAAGAGCTACTTTGTACACATAATAATTTACTTATAATGGAAAGAAATGTTAAATTATTTATTGTGCCTAAGATGCAAGGAAAGAGTGATCATACCCCTAAAGGAATAAACCTTCATGATGGAGGGAAAGTTTGCACCAAGGGAGAATAAATCACTTTTGACCATTTCATTAAAGTTGTTTATAATCTAGAGCTTGGACTTCAAAAGTGTGTACCTTTTTTACATATGTGTGAGTATCAGTGTTTCAAAAATACAAATTTGAATGAAAAAGTGCGAATACTAGTGTTACAAAAGTATGAATAATTATTTATGATAGTGTCGATTTGAATTTAGAAACTGTGAAATTTTATTGTAAAGTTGTGAGTTTTGATTCCACAAATATCAATATCCAATTTATTGAAATGCGTATTTATATTTTGATGTTGTGAGTTTCATATCTAGATGTGGATATATGTAATTCCAATAGTATTGCAAAATATTTTATTTATGTTTGTAAATGCATAGATCACTATAAAACACATTTCTAAGTATATCAATACTAATGAAAATGAAAAAAGAATCATATATCTCGATTGCAATAATGAATTGTACATTTTCATAAATATTTAAAGTGGTATACAAGAAGGATGGATGCCATCGCTACCAATCTGATCACATGATATCTATACATGTACAAGATGAGGACTATGATTTTATTCACCCTACCAACCATGTCACCTTATCTGGAAACATTACAACTAGATTACTATGGAAATGATAACAATCCTCACATTTTGGTGTAGGAGAGAAGATATAAATTAAAATTTAAGAGTTTAACTGAAGTGATAGATAAAAAATCTCAACTACTAATTTATAAGTTCTCCCATGATACAACACATTTCCTACAACAAAATAGGCCATTAGCACAAGAAATTGCACTGAAATTTAGTGAATTTGTTTCCATGAGTTGAACTCAATGGCAGGTGTTAAATCCGACTCCACGCTACATGTTTGAATTGATTTCCTTTTTGTGCTAGGAATAGCACTAGGAATATCACTGTCTTTTTCTCCCTATTTAGTGTTGGGAATAGTGTCGGGAGTAGTGTCGACAATGGAAATTGTGCCAAGTTTTATGACTATATCAATGCCCAGAATGACATCGAGAATTGCGATGCGATTAGAGCCCAAATTGAGTCTAGTTTTAGTTTCCAATTTGCCTTCTAGTATTGCTTCTTATTTGGCATCTAATTTGTATTCTAGTGTTGCTTCCATTTTAACTTCCTGGTTATCGTCGAGTGTTGCTTCTCTTTTAACGTTGAGTGTTACTTCCTTTCATTGTTGGGTTTTTCTTCCTTCTAAATGCCAAATTTTTCTTCCATCATTGCTTCTAATATTGCTTCCATTATTGATTCCTTTTTTGCTTCCATTATTGCTTCCATTATTGCTTCCAAAATTGCTTCCAAACTCGCTTCCAAAATTGCTTCCTAAGTGACATGGGTTTTGCTCCTTAATTGACATCGGATTTTGCTTCTAGAATTGATTCCTTTTTAGCTCCAAGGTTTGCTTCCTTTTAGTGCCAAGGTTTGTTTCCTATTTAACGCCTAGTTCTTCCTCTTTTTTATCTCTAGGATTTGCTTCATTTTAGTGCCAAAGTTTTCTTCCTATTTAGCACCTGGTTTTGCTTCTTTTTTTGCTCCAAGATTTGCTTCCTTTTAGTGTTGGGGTTTGCTTCCTAATTAGCGTCTAGTTTTACTTCTTGTTAAGAAACCAATTTAGCTTCTTATTTAGACACATAAATAACACCAAGTATGGATTCCATTTTCATGTCGAGTTCTGCTTCCATTTTAGAGCCACATTTTTCTTCCCTTGAACACCTCATGTTGCTTCCTTTATAGCTTCCACTTTATTAATTTAAATTTTTTAATTTCAATAAAAATAGTTAAATATATCATGGCTCTTTAATAACATATGTGATTATAGAGAAACAAATCTTGCATTGCAAATATTTTATAGCATAACATTTAGGAATTTTTAGGGAAATAGACAACATCCATACAAACTAACAAAACCATTATACTTATTAAATCTCCATAAAAAAAACATCTACAACTTTTAGTATATATAAATTAACAAGATAACTCTTATAACATCATCATCATCTATAATTAAAACAAGTGAGTCAAATCTACAAATATTAGATAAATATCATGTCAAATAACATATATCTAAAAAAACTAGATATCTCATTTCAAATTTATATCATAACATTTATGAAGATTTAAAACAAACAGATATCACATTTCAAATTTATATCATAACATTTATGAAGAAATTTAATTGAAATTGACAACATCCATCCAAAGTAGAAAAGCCATCATGCATAGTAAGTATCCATCCAAAAAGCATTGACCACTTCCAATATATATAAATTAACAAGATAATACTGATAAGATCATCATCATATATAACTAAAACAAGTGAATGTCAAATATGCCAGTAGATCAATAACATGTCAAAATGATACAAGTCAGTATGATACATGTCAAAATGATACATGTCAAAATGATACATGTCAATATGACATAAGTCAAAGTGATACATATAAAAGACAAAAATGGTATAGGTATCATAATGATATTTGAACATTAATCCATGTTAGAGTCAATATGATCAATGTCAATGGATACCACTAGCAACTTCCTCATCATCATCATCATCGTTGTCATCATCATCATCATTTTCATCATCATGATCATCATAATTCTCATCCTCCTGGGTATGAGCTCCATCTCCATCCGCTTCATCATCAACTCCCATATTTGAACCAAACTCAACATAATTTGGATCATGATCAATATCAATCGGATCTTCTGGCAGACTCGTGTTCTAAAAAAAAAATTCAAAATGAAAAGTTAGTATTTATTTCATGCAATAATTCATATTTATGTTATATTGATAATATTACAACATACGAAACCGAACCATAATCATATTACATCATATCAAAGTGGACATACCATAATAAAATATGAGATAAGTTACAGCTAAGATGTCATTCCAATTATGTAAAACATGCAACAATTTTAATAAATGTTAGTAAAGATCATAAAAAAAATTGTTATACAAGTTAACTATCATCTGGAAAGTGTATACATAACCTTAAGTCTCAACCCTCTCGTGTCAATATATAAAACTATTTTTATTGTCAAATATACAAATCTACAATAAAATAGAATTGTAAATGCCATAATTCAATTGACTAGATGCCATAATTGACTTGTGTCTTCCAACTATAAACACACAATTGCTAGACTCCCTTACCAAGTGATACTAGTACATTAAAATCTGATATACTTGGGACCATTTTGAGGCATTGGGTCTATATAAGTTTTAACAATTCTAATTTTCCACAAATAATGTTTTAGGTTTTAACAGTTCTTATGTTCTTTGGATGTTATTTATATTTTATCTCAGTTAACCCTAGAACATGGCCAGATTGAGTTCAATTCCATTGATGGAGGTGGTTATAATGGTTATGAATATGATCCCTTCCACACTTTTCTCTTAATGGTGGAGGATCTTGGTGGCTTCTTCGAGAAACACCCTAACGCACGTTACTATTTTGGGAATTTTTTTGGTCCTCCAATTTGAAGGTTGACTCATTCATTTATGGGAGTGATCATATTATCATGGTACCAAGGACTCCTTGCCTTCATGGTTCAATTTCCTAGAAACAACCGTCTTATACCATATCCAGAAGTAGGGTTTTGCTCAGTGAGTGCCAATGTCAATTTTGCACAAGGGGGTAGATTTTTAACTGAAATATCCCAGGTGACTATGAGTACTAATACCACATCCACAATAGAAAAACATAATTGTGGGATATGAGGGAACCCAACTATGCTGCCCAGTTTATAGTTTGTGCCCCTGGAGAAAAATCACAAGTTGTCCTTGAATGGTCCTAGGGGGCTTCTTGCAACTAGCCATAAAACAAAAACCATAACTTAGATCTTGAAACCATTGATTCTGGCGGATTCAAGATGTTGGATTTCACCCAAGGGAACCCCTATACCATGTTTCAATTACCAGGAAATAATAGTATTATACCATCCCCAAAAATAGTTTTTTCTTAGTAAGGGCCAATGCCAATTTTGCACAAGCGGGTGAATTTTGAATTGAATTCTCTCGGGCAACCATGGATAGCGTGAACTCATCCAAAATGACCAAAAAAATCCGTGGGAGTTGAAAGAACCCAATTATGTTTCCCGGTTTGGATTTCATACCCTCGGAGCAAATTCACAAGTTGTCCCTGAATGACCTTAGGGGGCTATTTCCATCTAGCCATAGAAAAAAAACCGTAACTTGGATAATGAAACCATCGATTCCGACGTATTTAGGAAGTTGGGTTTCATCCAGAGGAATCCTATTCCATGTTTCAATTGCTCGGAACCATGACCATGCCCACAATGGCCAAAAACATATCTCGGAGCTAAAGGGACCTAGTTATGCTACCCGATTCAGATTTCGTGCCCCTCGAGCAAATTCACAAGGTTTTCCTGAATGGCCCCAAGGGGCTACTTGAATATGGCCATAGAAAAAAAAATGTAACTCGAATCATGAAATCCTCAATTTTGATGGATTTAGGATGCCGGGTTTCACCAAAGGGAACCCCTCTACCATGTTTCAATTTCCTGGAAATGATCATACTATACCATCTCCGAAATGACGGTTTTTCTTAGTAAGGGCCAATGTCAATTTTGCATAAGGGGGTCAATTTTGAATTGAAATATCCAAAATGGCCAAAAACATCCATGGAAACTGATAGAACCCATTTATATTTTCCTAGTTTAGATTTCATGTCCCTAGAGAAAATTCACAAGATGTCCCCCCTCACCTACTGGTGTATATAAGGGAGGAGAGCGATCTTGTGTTTATTATCATCATTTTACTCTTCTTTGTACTTGTCTCAGAGATGATAGGGTTCATGAGAAAAAAAATATTAATAATTATGTAAACAACAACAAGGTTATGGAATACATTAAAACATAAATATTAAATATTAAAAATTAGTTAACCGGAGCACTACCACATCAATGTTATGGAATACATTAATGACATAAATATAACATATTAAAAATTAGTTAATAGCGAAATATTAATATAAAATATTAAGAATTAGTTAATAGCGAAAAATTATTTGTCTTAATAATTTACCAACTTAATCCATCATTCAAATTTTTTCGGGGAACATTTTGAGTTTAGTCTCATTACTCATCACGATATTTTGATTTTTGTTTCATATCAATAACTTTACAAGAATTTCAAATCAAGCATTCCATTCCAACATGGTACCAAACTTTGAATTGTTATTACTATATAAACATGATAACAAATTTGTAGGAAAAAGAAAAGTTAAAGTCTTTATTATTCCAAGATGTGTGCATAGATGTGGGTAGAGGGAGAAAAATCCCCTTTTTATGATGCAAAAAATTTGAAAAAACTTTTGAAGCTAGGGATACTTGATCCCTCTTGACCATTTCATTATATATATATATATATATATATATATATATATATATATAAGTGGGTTCATAATTACACCTATAAGGAGAAAATGACAGGTAGTATGTTTTCTAACTCGTAAAGCTGATTGGTTAGTACTTTTTATTTATTTATAACAAGAATTATTTAAGTTTGTATTAAAATATGTTGTAACTGAGATGAACAATGTGTAAATAGAAAATGAAAGCATACATAGTTCCAAAAAAGATATGCACCATGATAACATGGAATTGCAACCTATAATATTTTGTTGTACTCCTTACAAAACTTGATATATGACTACTAGTTGTGTAAATTAAAAAAAAACACTTAGGACCAAAACATATTTGGAATATATTGACAATTACATGATTATAAGCATGCATACTTTTTCATTTCATCATCCTGGGCATGATTGGAAGGGTGTGATTATTGCATGTCTACCTCCATGCCCTCTTGCAATTGATAAATTGTTTTTCCTTCTTTGAGTTCAATAAGAAGAGAACTGTTAGTTTTTCAGAATTTACTTCAATCTGATCTAGGATCGTGAGAGAACAACATGTACAACATATCTACAACATATCAATCATGGACACAATAATGCAAGCACACAAGAGATAATATACACATAGAGTTTCACTGGGGAAAACCATAAAGGTGAAAAAACCCACAACTTCCTCAGAGATAGATAGAGCAATGACACAACCCAAGCATAAGAGATAGTCTTCTCCTAGCAGCAGCTTCTCCTCCTCCACAAGTGTGCCACTCTCCAATGAGAGTATGAGTGAGAAAGTGAATGATGAAATAGAGTGCCTCCCACACTCTATTTAGACATGACTTGAGTTGCCTAATAACCTTTACTAGGTCGGCCTTAACTTAACCACATAACATAATGATGACAGGGCCAACCCCCAATAGGGTGGTCTAATAACCCTTTGACCCACATGAATTATACAGGGCCGACCCCACCAAGGTGGTCTAATAACCCATCAAGTATAAGTTACGACACTTACAATATAAATGACGACACTTCCGTATAGAGGAATAATAACATCTCTATAGGAATACAAACAGTTTCGTATAGAGGAATAATAACATATGTATAGGAATACAAACACTTCCATATAGAGGAATAATAACATCTCTATAGGAATACAATATACATATATGAAATACATTCCGAAGTTACAAATACATCAAAACTCCCTCTTAACTAGGAAGGTATTTCTTGACACAGGTCTTCTAGCACAAGTCTTCTTCCTTGGATCATCGTCACTGGATCATCGACATTGAATCATCGTCATCGTCACTGCTGCTGCTATCTCAATCAATCTCCGATCTACTCATAATAGGAAGTTCTATAGATACAGTCCTTTTTCATACTGGATGTAGGCCCACCACCTGTAGGTCTTCATCATCATTGGCCATACTATGGAATCCTCAGGACTGATTATGTGCGTCAAAAAAACCTCGAAAGAGCATCCCAGGCATTTTACGAGCACACAGCTCAACCTATCGGATCTCCCAGGATCTTTTACATGTGACTGTCACAAGACCTTAAAAGATTGTCTTGCCAAGCAAGATATCTAAAGAGCATCTGAGGCCTTTTTCATCCTGTCCAGATCTCTAGGACTTATTACATGTGACCCCTACCACAAAACCTTAAAAGAGTGTCTTGCCAAGCAAGATCTCTAAAGAGCATTTGAGGCCTTTTTCATCCTGTCGAGATCTCCAGGACTTATTACATGTGGTCCCCACAAAACCTTAAAAGAGTGTCTTGCCAAGCAAGATCTCTAAAGAGCATCTGA
This sequence comes from Larix kaempferi, assembly GCA_027924585.1. NCBI lineage: Eukaryota > Viridiplantae > Streptophyta > Pinopsida > Pinales > Pinaceae > Larix > Larix kaempferi. The sequence continues at coordinate 2,049,783 of BSBM01000397.1, read as the reverse complement.
GGCCTTTTTCATCCTGTCCAGATCTCCAGGACTTACTACATGTGGTCTGGCAAAACCTTAAAAGAGTGTCTTGCCAAGCAAGATCTATAAAGAGCATCTGAGGCCTTTTTCATCTTGTCGAGATCTCCGGGACTTATTACATGCTACCCTTGCACAACCTGTCCACAACCACAGAGTATCAACCCGATACTCACCATACATCGTCTTGATGTACATGATCATCCTGATCCTCATCATTGCATCATCCTGATGCATGTCATCTGGAGCAACATCCTGAAGCTCGTCATCTATGATCATCCTGATCATACAATGCATCCACCTGATGCACAACAAGTATCTACCTGATACATATCATCATACATGATCCACCTGATCATACAATGTATCCACCTGATACACACACAGATACATGATCCACCTGATATATATCAACATACATGATCTACCTGATCATACAATCGTATCCACCTGATACATAGACAGATACATGGTCCAAGCATCCAACATGATGCATATACATATACATGATCCAACTGATCATAATAAGCATCCAACATGATGCATATACATATACATGATCCAACTGATCATAACAAGCATCCAACATGATGCATATACATAGCAGTAACTGGAGCATCGTCCTGATGCTCGTCGTCCAGCGCTTACATCCACAGCCATGGGAAGGATCCTCCTCTCACCATGCTTGGAATGGCTCCTGCAAATGTGTCCATAAATTCTTCCTCGAAGTGTCGTCAATCTGAAGAACACCAAGCCTCTCTCTGAAGTACTCGAACTTCACTCTGGCTAGTGGTTTTGTCAACACATCCGCAACTTGCTCATCCGTCGCAACATACAGGAGCTTCACTGCTCCTCTCTGCACCATATCCCTGATATAGTGATATTTCATCTCGATGTGCTTCGACCTGTCGTGGAACACGGGGTTCTCAGACAGCGTCACACAACTCTGGTTGTCACAAAAGATACCAGTAGCCTCCAACGGGAGATCAAATAGCTCAGACAGTAGCTTTCGGAGCCATACTGCCTCACAACTAGCCGAACGAGCTGCAACATACTCTGCTTCGGCTGTACTCAGTGCTACACAGGATTGCTTCCTGCTAAACCAAGAGATCACACCTCATCCCATACTGAAGCATCACCCAGAATGTGCTCTTCCTATCTGCAACAGTGCCTGCCCAATCTGAATCAACATAACCCTGCAGGTTAAATTTTTGATTCGCATCATACTTGAGCCCATAATCAATTGTACCCTTTAGGTACCTCAGAATATGCTTTACAGCAACCAGGTGAACACCTATGGGATCCGTCAGGAATTGGCTCAATGTGTTCACCGCAAAGCAAATATCTGGTCTCGTGTTCGTCAGGTACATCAAGGACCCAATCATCTGACGATACACAGTGACATCAACTGGATCAGATGAAGAATCACACAGAAGCTTCAGGTTCGATGCCATAGGTGTGGCCATGGCCTTGCAGTCCATCATCCCGAACCTCTTCATGATCTCTACTGCATACTTCCCTTGTCCAAGGAAGATTCCATCTGCACTCTGCCACATCTCCATGCCTAGAAAATAGTGCATCATCCCCAAGTTCTTCATCTCGAACTTGGCAGCAAGCTTCCTCTTCCTATCGACAATCAATCTATCCTCACCTGTTACAAACAGGTCATCCACATAAAATAGTAGTATCACTGGATTGCCTTCCTCAACCTTGTATTAAAGGTTGGAATCCGCTTTACTCTCGGTAAAGCCCATACTAGATAGGAAGCCATCTATCCTGCCATACCAGGCCTTGGGTGACTGTTTCAAACCACACAGGGCTTTCTTCAGTTTGCACACATGTGACTCTCGGTCATGTGTCTCAAACCCGAGTGGCTGCTCCACATACACTTCCTCTTCAACTGCACCATTCAAGAAAGCTGTTTTGACATCCATTTGGTGTACCTTCCATTTCATCATGGTAGCCAGAGCAACTACTGATCTAATAGAAGTGTATTTGGCTACAGGTGCAAAAGTCTCTTCATAGTCAATTCCTCTTTCTGGGAGTAGCCACGAGTTACAACCTTGCTTTGTATTTCTCGATGCTACCATCTGCAGCATGCTTGATCTTATAGATCCACTTGGAAGTCACAACAAACTTCCCTTCAGGTCTTGGGACCACATCCGAAACATGATCGATTGGTACTTCTCGACCATGGAATCCTTTTACTGTATCCCGTATCCTTGGAACTTCGGATTCTTCAATATCTTCAATAGATAGTTTGAGCTTCATTGCTGGAACAAATGTTGTAGTTCTTCTTTTGTAGGTGATGGTATACGATCTTTCCTACAAAACAAGTTAAATTGCATGATTAGAAAACATCTCATAGTTTTCAGAACAAATTCTTACACATAAAGAAATATGCCATACATTCATGCAATTATTTTAGCCAATGCTTCAATACAACATTTATTCATATCCCGTAAATTTCTAGATGCCTTCCAATCTCTACTAGAACATTGTTAAGAGTGTGCACAACTCCCAACATGTCAGCAAAGAGGTTTCATTCTAGATAAGTAGCAATGGAATGTTGTACAGTGCCATAGGCCACTTACCCATCACATGCATATTAGTAGTATATTGTTCATTAATGTAATTATTATAATATGCATAATATACATCCTAAGTTCAGGAACATAAGCATATACATCATTGAGCAATATTATTTAAACAAACAAGTATGCAAGAAATGACAATTCAAATACTTATCTTTGTTTGGTTGTAGGGTGGACTCCCTCTCAATATTTGCTTCCTTGCAGGAACTACTGGAGTGTGCTCCCTCTTGATCTTTGCTTCCTGTATTACCTGTCCTTGAACTTATATCCATCCTCGATCACTTATGCATACTTACTAGTATCATCATTGCGTTATCCTTGAGGTCTCATACACAATCATACATTCATTAGTATAATATCAATACTATAAAACATTATGATTCTAAGTAATCTTAAACATGTATGGTCAAGATTTCACAAGCACTAGTATTCAAGGTTTCAGGGAGTACTTCCTTTACTCATGCAAATTCTTATTTGACCATAGGACTCTTCTGGTTAGTCATATTATCGATTAAACATAATATACCTAAACTCGTGATTACTCAAACCTATAGCTTCATGAATAATCATTATCAATCATACCAAGTATACTTATATAAGAGATCCCATCACAAGGTAGGATTCTAACTTGATATAGGAAAAACATACCTAGATTAATGTGTTAGTTCGTTATGTCTAACATACCCACATGATGTCTTCTTGTTTTATTCAATAACTTGTGCTAGTAACCTGCATATATCATAGGTTAAGCATTGTAGAACCAAATTATACATACCTTGTAAGTAGAGCTTCTATGTGATCCATGACAATGGATGAATCTTTGTCTTCATGTCACCATGGTCATATGTTCTTGAACTAGAACATGATTTGTCTTTCTTGATGTACCTTTCATGTTAGCGAACAACATCAACCTCATACAACACCACAATGCATTAGTACAATCATAAGTGTCAAAACCCTAATGAATGAATATCTTCTATCATGCATTCATATTTTTATTAAGGTGATACAGCAAGTCTAAAATTAATCAAGATTGTACTAATCTTAATGAAGACAAACATATCATAAACTTAATCATGAACAGATTTCGAAACATACCCGTAAGTCATACCTGTCAAGTTTGCTTGTAGTCTTCTTATGTAAGGCCTTAGCCTCATCTCCCTCTGAAACTGGAACTTCTTCACTTATGCATGTGACCAATCCATTCTCTTCTAGGATTAACCCAATCCACTTGATTTGCAGAAATTGGATCTCGAGCTCGATTAGGGTTTGTGAGGGAAACCCTAAAAATTCAAACTTTGAATTTCAAGCTTCTGAAAGGATAGAAAGATGCGCCTTGATGAGCTGATCAACCTGGTATACTCAGAATTTGAAAACTGCAAAGTTTCACCTTTCAAATTTGCTTTTCAATCTTCCGGATTCACTTGGGAGGACCCTGAATTAGGGTTTGAATTTCCTGGAGCTTTACCCAACCAAATAGTTTGATCCAAAGCTCTAAAATTCGATTTTTCCAAGGAGCTTCCAGCTATGGCCATAGATTTCAAAAATTTCCATTTTTGTAGAAGCCCTAATTTTTCACTTTTCCGATGAGAGTCCCGAACTAGGGTTTGATCAAGCTCGGCCTTCTACCCAACCAAAAAATTTGATCTTGGTCTCTAAATTTAGATTTTGATGAGTATCATTCAGCCGTGGTCTCCGATTACAAAAATACAACTTTCTTTGAAACCCTAATTGCTGGAGCCATGAATGAAGGTGCTCAAAATCCAATTATGTTTTGACATAAATATGCACTTGATTGTTTTTGGTTAACTCCAAAATTAGGAATCCACATGGTCTAAAAATTCTACCTTTGGTATCACGACCTGTCATCTTTCTAACCCCACAGGTCTGACCTCGATTGGATTCTCTGAGAGAGAGTTATGCCAAGTGTCGCAACATGACCTGTTTATGGGATAAAACAGGAGAGCGAACTTGTACGGTGTTCCATGTGTCACTGGTTCAACTTAGGCCTCTGAAAAACGTACCGGAGAAACTACAGTCCGTTCCCTAGCTGTCACTTTTTACGAAATTTCATTTGGAGCTTCCTATCCCAAGTTGTGAGATTTTTTCCTAGGTCACCTGTTTATGACTGAGATCTAGAAGAGGCAGAAACCCTAGATTGTACAGATCATAAAACAAAAAGTACAACGAATTAGAAGTTGTGCTTTGGAAACAAGGTACATGGAGATCTTATCTTCGACCTGTAAGAGTTTCAGATCCTGAAACCTCGCCGAATGGATTTATAGCGAAAGTGCTACGATGACTGGTTTTTTTTCTATATCAAGCCCTAGCTTCGCAAGTGCAACAAGTGTCATAAATGCCATACCATGCCTTCTTTCAGGTTAGCTCTGATACCATGTTAGTTTTTCAGAATTTACTTCAATATGATATAGGATCTTAACTGATAGAACAACATGTAGAACATATCTATAGCATATCAATCATGGACATAATAATGCAAGCACACAAGAGACAGTAGACACACAGAGTTTCACTGGGGAAAACCATAAAGGTGAAAAACCCCACAACTTCCTCAGAGATAGATAGAGCAATGATGCAACCCAATCATAAGAGATAGTATTCTCCTAGCAGCAGCTTCTCCTCCTCCACAAGTGCACCGCTCTCCAATGAGAGTATGAGTGAGAAAGTGAATGATTGAATAGAGTGCCTCCCACACTCTATTTATACATGACTTGACTTGCCTAATAACCTTTACTAGGTCGGCCTTAACTTAACCACATAACATAATGCTGACAGGGCCGACCCCTAATAGGGTGGTCTAATAACCCTTTGACCCACATGACTTATACAGGGCCGACCCCACCAAGGTGGTCTAATAACCCATCAAGTATAAGTTACGACAGTTACAATATAAATGACGACACTTCCGTATAGAGGAATAATAACATCTCTATAGGAATACAAACACTTCCGTATAGAGGAATAATAACATCTCTATAGGAATACAATATACAAATATGAAATACATTCTGAAGTTACAAATACATCAACAAGAACCCACATAGATGCTCATATTTGAGGTTGAAGATGATGAAACTTTGTTGAGTAATATGACCATTGTCTTAAGCTCATCAGAGTCATCCTCTAAAAATTGAATTTTCCTTTTCTATTTTACCAATATATTCATGATAATTGCATTTCAAGAGACCCATTGATATTCTAATTCATGTGTTTTAGTGGAGAATGAGACCCGCTGTCAACATTGCATGAGACCAATTCCCCACAACATTAGTTGAAACCCAAGATATTTGCACCCACAAACCCCTAACCCCAAGGGAAAGCCACAGACTGATAATGGATAGATCCATCATCAATATTCTGGATACTTATTACAGAACATTGAGATGGATGAAATATTGTATATATATTTTCCCAAATAAAAATCCCAATGAAGAACTTACTCCAGGAAGTGCAAGCAGTACCAGGGCGAGGCCTATTCCCATTGGCCTTTTTAGGTAAAGCCTAGCAAACTCACCATGACAAATATTAGAAGTTTTTGAGACAACTAACTCATGCCCACAATCAATTCTACTAAAACCGAGGAGAAATATGACTGCTGATGCTAAATATAAGCAAAGTGTGCAAACCAGGCTTACCATCAAGTGTCAATTTGTTGAATAAGAACTAAGATGGGAGATGTATGCCACTTTCAATATCCTATACTCATCTTCGCGACTGAAATCCATGAATTCAAATTTCCGGAGGTTTTGATAATGGAGGATGTGGGAAGATGGGTTGATGCTTAATGAATTGTCCCTTCCCCCCTTGAACGAGTTAATGGATAGACTAGATGTGGATTGTTCATACTTTCATTTTGTGCTTGTTTAATGGGTTGCAAACTTAGAGATTCCTTCACCATTTTACAATAGAATTCCTTCCTCTAGCGTTGAGGCAAGATTGTCGAGGCGACATGAAAAAAATGAACTTCCTCAAAATGATGAACTTCTCTTCTTATATTAACAATGGTCAATGCGAGATGGTCATCTTCTTATAATTGAACATATAATTATGTAGAATAATTCCAATAGCATATTTATTTTACATAATTTAGCAAATAATTGAATAAACAATGCTATAAATAATTTAGTCAAACTTAAGATCACATATCAACATCAACCTTAAAATAGTAAAGAAATCCATAATTTTAAATTATGAAGTGTTGAGCATGCTTATAAACAAAATCTCCTAACAACTATCAACGGGTTTTCATTTTATTTATTAATACAATCCCATCTGCATTAAATCTATTTTGACAAGTTATGGTCATCATTAGCTTGAAAGGAGTAAATTTATGATTACATAGAATATAATATATGAAACTTAATGCAGTAAAGTAACGAGCTTAACTTAATAGCCAACAACCAGGTTATGGAATACATTAATGACATAAATATAAAATATTAAAGATTAACTTAACAACAACGAACGAGGTTATGGAATACATTAATGACAAAAATATAAAATATTAAAGTTTAACTTAACACCCAACATCAGGTTATGGAATAAATTAATGACAGAAATATAAAAATTAAGAATTAGTTAAACAACAAGGTTATGGAATACATTAATAACATATAATACATTAATACCAGAAATACTAAATATTAAAAAATAGTTAACCACAACAAGGTTATTGAAATGGAATACATTAATGACATAAATATTAAATATTAAAATTAATTAATAACCAAATATTAATATAAAATATTAAGAATCACTTAATAGCCAGCATAAATTATAAACCAGTAGCAAGGTTATGGAATATATTAATGACTTAAATTAAAACACTAAATCACTTAGTGCAAGATGGTCATCTTCTTATAATTGAACATATAATTATGTAGAATGATTCCAATAGCATATTTATTTTACATAATTTAGTAAATAGTTGAATAAACAATGCTATAAATAATTTAGTCAAACCTAAATTCACATATCAACATTAACCGTAAAATAGTAAAGAAATCCATAATTTTAAATTATGAAGTGTTGAGCAGGCTTATAAACAAAATCTCCTAACAACTAATCAACCGATTTTTATTTTATTTATTAATACAATCCCATCTGCATTAAATCTATTTTGACAAGTTATGCTCATCATTAGTATGAAAGGAGTAAAGTTACAAATCTATTTTGACAAGTTATGCTCATCATTAGTACTAAAGGAGTAAAGTTATAAGTCTATTTTGACAAGTTATGTTCATCATTAGTGTGAAAGGAGTAAAGTTATGATTAACTAAAAAACCATATATGAAATTTAATGCAGTAAAGTGACTAGCTTAACTTAACAGCTAGCAGAGGTTATGGAATACATTAATGACATTAAAGCTTAACTTATCAGGTTATGGAACACATTAATGAGAAAAAAATATATTAAGAATTATGTAAACAACAGCAAGGTTATGGAATACATTAATAACATAAATATTAAATATTAAAAAATAGTTAACCGGAGCACTACCACATCAATGTTATGGAATACATTAATGACATAAATATAAAATATTAAAAATTAGCTAATAGCCAAATATTAATATAAACTATTAAGAATTAGTTATGGAATATAAATTGTAAACCAGTACCAAGGTTATGGAATACATTAATGACTTAAATTAAAACACTAAATCAGTTAATATCCCACTACTAGGTTAATGTATTTATGGAATACATTAATGATGACAGAAATATAAAATATTAAAAATTAGTTGAGAGGTGTCAGCTTCATGGAGTGCAATCTCTTTATAAGAATAGGAATAGGTAGGCAAGATCCAGTGTTGTTGTGAAAAATAGCTGCTGAGCATATTAGCAGGCTTAGTATATCAGTATATTGGTGAAGGGGAATCGTGACTGCTGGAGTGTAGATTCAATCGTTTCGTTTGCATTTTTGATAAGGATGAAACGTTTTTCCTTCCTACTGGCCGTGATTTTCACAGGCTCTTTTATGTTTCTCTGCGTAAGTTCAATAGGAGATTCCAGTCTCATATATAATGTTCAGCAGTATGGTGCAAAAGCTGATGGCATCACAGACAACAGCAAGGTGAGATAGAGATAAACTTGAATAATTAATAAATTTGTAGAGACATAGATTATCACAAATAAATTTGTCTGTTTTTGGTTATATGTAGGCTTTTATTGCTGCCTGGAATGCAGCCTGTTCTTCTAATCGATCATCTACTGTGTATATACCAAAAGGAAAATTCCTGGTTGGTCCAGTTTCCTTTGCAGGACCATGCAAGAATGCTAATATTATGGTGCAGGTAAGGTGCTAATATTCATTCCGTGGTAGTGGTAGTGATTTATTTATTTCCTTCTTTGCAGCAATAAGATTCATGCAACATGTCTGTCTTACTGCAGGTAACTGGGGATCTCATTGCACCAACCCACAATAGTTTATGGAACGGAGGAAATAATTTGTACTGGTTGCAATTCTATAATGTGAATGGTCTAACGGTGAATGGCGGGGGGAGTTTGGATGGCCAGGGAGCCTCCTGGTGGAACAACGTTTGTCAAAAAAATCAGCAAGTAAGAATAAACTAGTTATCAGTTGTACTATGTAATTATCTTTTAGTGATTTGGATAGCATATACTTACACTGACTCGAATAAATTGTCTGCTTTGCTGTGCAGTGCAAACCCGGGCCTACGGTATTGTCTCTAGCCATTTATTTTCACATATGAATTGGAGTGTTTCATAGTTGCAGGGAGTTGATAATTTGACATTGTGATGGGCAGTCTTTACAATTGATGGGCGCTACGAATAGCGTGGTGAGAGACATTACTTCCATCAACAGCAAGCAGTTCCATGTATCCATTGGTGCGTCTAACAACGTCCTGGCAGAGGGATTGACAATCCGTGCTCCAGCTGACAGCCCCAACACCGATGGAATTCACATATCTTCTTCCAATGTCCATCTTCGAAATATCAACATAGGAACAGGTGGATCATATTTCCCCTCAACATTTTACAAATATTGTTGGAGTGACTAATTTATTAAAGATAAATCTTTAACTTTGCGTGCGTGTACTACTGCAGGAGATGATTGTATTGGTATTTTGGAAGGAACTTCCAACCTTGCCATTGAACAAGTTACTTGCGGACCAGGCCATGGAATCAGGTGAAATAGTTTGATAATTAATTTCAATTGGACTGGGAATATGAGCATTCAATGCACTGCGCTGACAACCGATTTGGGTTATTATTATGCAGTGTGGGGAGCCTTGGGAAATATCCTGATCGTAATGGAGTCACCAACGTCACTGTAAATGGAGTTTCTTTCAACGGCACTGACAATGGAGTTAGAATCAAAACATGGCAAGGAGGAAAGGGCTTCGCCAAGGGCTTAACATTTGAGAACCTACGGATGAACAACGTGGGGAATCCAATCCTCATTGACCAATACTATTGCCCACATTGTACTGCCCAGGTGCTCATCATTTTACACCTATCTGAACAGCTTCAACACCTATACTCTTTTTCGACATAGGACAGTTTCGAAGCTTGTTTTTAAGTTCTGTGACATATGGCCACTGAAGTTTGACTATTATAACTTACTTTGACTTTGTTGTTAATATTGGCTTGGCCCGTGCAGGAGTCTAATATGAATGTGCAGATCAGTAACGTGGTATACAAAAACATAGTTGGAACCTCAGCAACAAAGGAAGTTATTAATTTGGCTTGCAGTAAAAGCTTCCCCTGCCAAGATATCCAATTGCAAAATGTCAGTCTGAGTTATGGAAATAATGAAGCTCAATCTCTCTGTAAAAATGCCAAAGGACTTGGAATTAGTTCTGTCAAACCCCCTTTGGTTTGTTAATGCTGGATATTAGTTATTAGTTATGCCAAACCTTTTTCTTAATGTTCCATTGGCTTTTAAAAGGTTTGATGCTTCCTCTACCAACTTCAATATGTTGGATTTTGCATTATTGTAATATGAATTTGACTTATGAAAAAGTGAAACTCTACCAACTTTAATAGGTTGGATTTTGCAGTATTATAATATGAATTTGAGTTATGAAAAAAATGAAATTCAATCTTAAGCAGCTTTTGAGTTTGTTAAAGGTGAATGTTTTTCCTAAATGCTAACTTATTATCAAATGTTAAATAGAATAGAAATATAATAAGAACTCTGCTAAAAAAACATTATATTGCAAGTAGAGTCCATTTTAAAAGTTAAAAGTCTAATATAGAGATTAAGAAATGTTTAAGAATCCTAAAGTTTGATAACTATATTTAGTAAAACCATGTTTGTATATGTATAAATGCTTTTTTATTGATGTTTAATAAGCTATAAACCCTTCACATTCACTTGGAATAAATAAGATATTTTTAACATTGTCATTTTAATGTTTTTAAAGTATATCACAATCAAAATAAACAACACATATTTTTGTATTAGAATATAGAATTTTAAGAATAAATAATGGTTTTGTATAATTGGTTATTTGGAATAGTACATTTTTAATAAAAAAATATCAATTTTTTCTTTTTATAGATGCCATATCTAACCTTGTCACTTTAAGATTGGTCATATTAATAATATAATGTCTATTATTGAGATATATAATTTTAAACATAACAAACAATTTTATAAAAATTGTCATTTGAACTTATACCATTTTAATAAGAAATATTAAAATAAATATTTGTAAGAAACAAATCAATGGACACAGACATAATCTCAAAGAAATGCAAATGCACAACAAATTCAATGACTTTTCCACTATGTTTTTTTGTGCCTTTGGAATCTGTATCCAAGTGGCCTTTGTTTTGTGACATGAATTTCCAATGGAAAGATGATCCCATTTCCCTTCCTTGCACTCTAAGGGTAGTAACAAAAGACCATATCGCAGCAGCAATCACAGGTCTCGTAATAGCAAAAGAAACAAAATGAGGTGAATACACTGCAATATTTAATCCATTTTCCACATCACACATCAAATCTACATAACCAGAATCATCATACGAAAATGAATTAATTAAAGGGAAATCTGATCTTGGTGCCTATGAATATGTTCGTAGTAGGAAATTTCTCCTCCTTGTGCCTCTGAATATGTCCGTAGTAGGAAATTTCTCCTTCTGGAGCATACAAACAATCTTTCTCCTCCTTTTGAATATGTTCGAAGGGGTTGGAGCTTACATCTTCACCCTAAATTATAATCAATGAAGACTAGACCGCAATGCAATAAGCAAAACAATAATTCATAATCACTAAACATAATGATTGGAAAAAAATAGCATTCTGTAGCGTAAATCTCAATGACTGAAATAAATGTAGAGTAGTCTACATGTAGTCAAATAATTCGAAAGAAATATGATAACACATACAATTTAATGTAGTTGACTGATCTAAAGGAACGTCAAGGTGACTGGGTTAGGCATACTAACCTGAATTTGTACAAGTAGAAATATGAAATGCTTCGAGAATGGATGAAGTTAGGGTCGAGACTGATAATATTTATAGCAACAGCAATGGGCAGGGTAGGGAAATTTCCTGGGTCTGTGTAGATTCGTGTGGATGGATAGAACTGCAACTTTTCTATTTCAGTTATCCAATTATGGAAGGTATTTACAAATGTAATTGGAAGGGAATCAACAAAAAGATGGAAGACCAAAGGAAATCAACGAAAAGATGGAAACCGTGTCCACCTTTTCTCTTTAGCTTCTAAAAAGTTTCCGTGCATGAGTGTTAGGAAACTATTTTTTTGTCAAATTATTTAATCTTCATTTCCATGGTATGGGTCCAATCAAGTTTGGAAAAAATCCTCTACAAATTAAAATAAATAAATAAAAACCGAAACTTTAGTTGCATTTTAGACATTTTGAAAAATTAAATGTACTGGCATGAAAATAATGAAAAAAAATGAAAACAATAGTATATGTCTACATCAAGGACTAATAAGGAAGAAGAAAAGATGATTAAACAAATTAGTTAGATAAAAAGATGTTTTTATTAAAGTGATATGACAGCGATAACCTACAATTACGGATTCAAAAGGTGAAAATAAATGAAATGAAATGAAATAAATGCCCAGGAGAATAGAATGATACAAAAAGGGGGATGAAGGTGAAAGAAGAGGATCCTAGCAATAGTATTGATTATTACACCAACTAATTTGTAGTAATTATAAATGTCTATTGTAGTCATGCATTTTACTAATCATCTTGATCCATTTCACAAGTTACCATTAATTTTTAACATTTGGCAAGAACCGTGAGATAGTTCAAATATTGGGCTGAACTTTTCGTTGATGAATACAAATGCACATTTTATATACTAGTTTCGTTTCACAAGTTACCATTAATTTTTAACATTTGGCAAGAACCTCAAATATTGGGTGGAACTTTATGTTGATGAATACAAATGCACATTTTATATACTAGTTTCTAGATACGTTGAAGACATTGCAAAAAAGTAGACTTTCATTTTTGTGTTTGAAAAGTAGTTAAGTTATGAAATTATGAAAAAATAGTCTTATATTATTAAGGGTACGACAACTTACAAATAAATGTTACCCATCCTCAATTCAGCGTGAACATGAGATATGGAAATAATGAAGTTCAATATTCATGAAAAAACGCAAAATAGTTCAAAGTAATTCTATCAAGTTCCATTTACTTTGTTAAAGAGTGAATGCTTTCTCTAAATGGAAACTCTAATGTGTTGGATTTTGCATTATCTATCTTGTAGTCTCAAATTAGTTTAAGATTCTTATGGTTTATGCTACTCTTCCTTTAAAAATATCCTCAATGGTTTAGGCTACTCTTCCTTTAAAAATCTCCTCATTGATTTAGGCTACTCCTTCCGTTGATTGGTTTAAGCTACTTTCATCACTAGTCACTAACAATATTTTGGAAATCAAACTTTCCAACATGGTTGTTATAGGTCAAATCTGCACTTCTCCGTCCGTGATCACATTGCTTTGTCGATCGCACAAAAGGACACCATGGATTGAAGAGCTAGGTTGACCTAGATGACTTACTGCTGGAACTACATTCTTCAGTTGAAAATCTTACTTTGTCTACTGATTTCATGACATGTGTGCTACTCTTTGCATAGTAAACCAACGTTCTTCACCAATATGTGCGCTGCTTTGCTCAAGGACAACCATCGCACACCTTAAAAAATGTTGCAAACGCTTGTTGTAAAGCACAAAAGTTGCATACTCTGCACTACTCTCGTTGTATGAAACCTATGAACATCTTAAGATGAAAGCAAAAATATATTAAGATTACGAATTGGGATTAGTTGAAGTTGGTTCTGCAACTTCCCCAACCTCCCAATTCAACCACCTCTCGATTACAACTGCCTACCTTGTCCCATAAATACAAGGAGGATCCATGAGAGAGGGACCTAGAAGGAATGCTTTAACTGCTGTTACGCTGGAGGAATTCCCAAGTCATTGTGAAGAGCAGGAGCCCAGGACTCGGTTGCAGAACCATCTTGACCGATCAGGTATATTTGTACTCATTCATGTTTCTTTGACAATAAAAAGGTGGAAATACCCTTCCTGTCCCAAATCAAATGTCTATTGGATTGTATGTTCATTTGGTTTAATATCTGATTGTAGTTGATGTTTAATTGTTTTCAATTTCATCATATTTATTGCAGTCAAGATACGCCGAGGAAGGTTTCCTTTGTGTTGCAGGTCCATCATAGCGGAAGACCAAGCGAAAGCTAGGACCAGCCGTTGATAAAAGGTACATCTTTCGATATCTTGATCTCTTTCCATTTGTAGTAACTAAATGCAATGCAATGACTGTATTTACCCGTCACGCCACCCAAGTTGGTAGTGTCTTCTCCTCACTATAAGGTATTTTTCGTGCACAACAGATTGGCGACTCCACTGGGGAGTAACTGGTTGTTTTTCTGCTCTAGGAGACCTTGCTAGGTTTTTCTTCAGTCTATTTGTTATGTGAGAGGTCTTCTAGGTCATTGTTTCCCGTTCTTATTGTCTATACTCATCTCAGTCCACTACTGCAAATCTTTTTTGTTTGCTTCTGAGCCTTGTGTGCTGGTTTACCCTACTTATAGTAGCGCATTTTACTTGGTGAACACTGCTTTGTACACTACACAACAACGCATCTTTCCTAGTGTGCGTTGGTTTCTGTACTACACAGTAGTGCATTTTCCTGTAACTTTCAGTTCTCCATTAGGGTTTGATTTCCAGTGGTTTGGTTTCACTTCTAGCCTTTTGCTTTGCTTCCCTGACTGGCCCCTGAGACTTGTATGTCTCTTTTGAGTCTTGTTTGCCTCTCTGAAGTCCTTTAGTTTTCCTTGGCTTGCTTGAGTACTTGTTTAAGGTGTCTTTACTGTTTTTAACCCTTTTGAAATTTCTCCTCCTGGTGCCTCTGAATATGTTCGTAGTAGGAAATTTCTCCTTCAGGTGCATACAAACAATCTTTCTCCTCCTCGTGCCTCTGAATATGTTCATAATAGGAATTTTCCTAAGGGGTTGGAGCATACATCTTCACCCTAAATTATAATCAATGAAGACTAGACCCCAATGCAATAAGCAAAACAATTATTTAGAATCACTAAATATAATGATTGGATAAAAATAGCATTCTACACCGTAAATCTCAATGGCTGAAATAATGTAGAGTAGTCTACATGTAGTCAAATAATTCGAAAGAAATATGATAACACATACAATTTAATGTAGTTGACTGATCTCAAGGAATGTCAAGGTGACTGGGTTAGGCATACTAACCTGAATTTGTACAAGTAGAAATATGAAATGCTTTGAGAATGGATGAAGTTAGGGTCGAGACTTATAATTATTATAGCAACAACAATGGGCACGGTAGGGAAGCTTCGTGGTTCTCTGTAGATTCCTGTGGATGGACAGACCTACAAATTTTCTGTTTCAGTTATCCAATTACGGAAAGGTATATACAAATGTAATTGGAAGGGAATTAACAAAAAGATGGGAGACAGAAGAAAATCAACAAAAAGATGGAAACCTTGTCCATCTTTTCTCTTTAGCTTCTAGAAAGTTTATGTGCATGAGTGTTAGGAACTATTTTTTATTTTTCTATCAATTTATTTAATCTTCATTTCCATGGTATGGGACCAATCAAGTTTGAAAAAAAATCCTCTACAAATTAAAATAAATAAATAAAAACCAAAACTTTAGTTGCATTTTAGACATTTTGAAAAATTAAATGTACTAGCATGAAAATAATGAAAAAAAACAAAAACAATAGTCTATGCCTGCAACAAAGACTAATAAGGAAGAAGAAAAACTAATTAAACAAATTAGTTAGATAAAAGGATGTTTTTATTAAAGTGATATGACCACGATAACCTACAATAACTGGTTCAAAAGGTGAAAATAAATGAAATAAATGCCAAGGAGAATAGAATGATACAAAAAGGGGATGAAGGTGAAAGAAGAGAATCCTAGCAATGGTATTGATTATTACACCAACTAATTTGTGGTAATTATAAATGTGTAGTGTAGTCATGCATTTTACTAATCATCTTGATCCATTTCACAAGTTACCATTAATTTTTAACATTTGAAAAGAACCATGAGATAGTGGGTGGAACTTTACGTTGATGAATACAAATGCACATTTTATATACTAGTTTCGAGATACGATGAAGACATTGCCAAAAAATAGACTTTCATTTTTTGTGTTTGAAAAGTAGTTAAAATATGAAATTATGAAAAAATAGTCTTATATTATTAAGGGTAGGACAACTTAAAAATAAATGTTGCTCATTCTCAATTCAGTGTGAACATGAGATGTGTAAATAATGAAGTTCAACATTCATGAAAAAACGCAAAAGAGTTCAAAGTAATTCCATCAAGTTCCATTTACTTTGTTAATGGGTGAATGCTTCCTCTAAATGCCATGCCAATTCTAATGTCTTGGATTTTGCATTATATATCTTGTAGTCTCAAATTAGTTTAAGATTCTTATGGTTTATGCTACTCTTCCTTTAAAAATCTCCTAATTGGTTTAGGATACTCTTCCTTTAAAAATATCCTGATTGGTTTAGGATACTCCTTCCGTTGATTGTTTTAAGCTACTTTCATCACTGGTCACTAACAATATTTTGGAAATCAAACTTTCCAACATGGTGGTACACCTTGTTTCCTTTAATTGCTCAATTATAAATAAAATAAAAAGTACTTGTAGGATCAAGGAAATCCAACACAACGTATGGAATTTAAATGACATGATCTAATCGATCAGTAATAATGGGGTGAGTGCACAAAGTTGATGGACCTTTTAGATGCAATGGTAGATTCAAGAAACTCATTCAAGTTCTATAAAAGAGAATTGATCCCAAGCAATCTCGAGCCTGCCAAAATTAATCCCAAGCCTACCATGGTGAAGGCCAAATAGGATAGTTAAACAAAACGCGTATGCGTTATGGAGTTCTAAAATGCTTACGCATTTTGTAAAACATGTTTTATGCCCCAAAATGGGTTGTGCCCATCCTTTTCTCCACAATAGCGACATACAACGATTTTGGGAAACCAAAGAGCGTAATGGTGAACGCAATTTGTGTGAGAAGGGCCTCCATCTTCCACCTTGGGCATCGTTCTCCTCCATCTAAGCTATATACATCAAAATCCATCCTTCTAAATAATCTATTTTCACTAATTTGTATGTTGTAAAATAAATTTAATCCATAATTTTATTAATTTGTATGCCCTAAAAAAATTTGAACCATAATTCTAGTTATATGTATGCCCAAAAGAAATTAAAACCCCAATTTAATCATAAAAAATAAATCAATTTCACTAGATGCATATATATCCATGAGCATCCTTATTAATCCAAACCACTATTCACAAATATGCAAAGTTTCTTGTGTATATAGAAAGGTTGCGTACAACATTTAAGTATTATAGAGTATGGAGATTTTTTGGATTTGCACAATTTCAATCCAAGTGTCATGAGGGATGTTGTAGGCCCAAACTTCACAGCAACAAAGAATCACCATGATAGCTAATGCGTTGGAAAGAAACTGATTATTTTCTTGACACTATGATTTCGGTTTGAATGGAATTTGAAATCAATAATTCAAAGTTAGGGTGAAACTTGACATAGTTGAATAAAAGTATTTTTTTACAATTTAGAGGTATGATGGACTACAATTTTTGTTGTTGTTGTTGTAAATAGTGAAACTTTTGCTAACACAATGACAATCTAATAGTTAACTACTTTAAGGAAAAAATTAATTGGCATAAAAAATTACCAACTAAACCATGTAAACTAATGCGTTTTTGGAAGTAGAATATATGGCAATTAAAATTATATTTTTTAATTATAGTTTGACAAGTACATGCTTATATGCTACTTCTTATATGTACATGACTATACAAATTTTTTTAGGTTAGTCTCATTACCCATCACAATAAGTTTTTGTCGAGACATATTACTGATAACTATATAAGAGTTTGCAAATGGAACATTACAACATGGTAGTAGATCTTAAAGAGCTACTTTGTACACATAATAATTTACTTATAATGGAAAGAAATGTTAAATTATTTATTGTGCCTAAGATGCAAGGAAAGAGTGATCATACCCCTAAAGGAATAAACCTTCATGATGGAGGGAAAGTTTGCACCAAGGGAGAATAAATCACTTTTGACCATTTCATTAAAGTTGTTTATAATCTAGAGCTTGGACTTCAAAAGTGTGTACCTTTTTTACATATGTGTGAGTATCAGTGTTTCAAAAATACAAATTTGAATGAAAAAGTGCGAATACTAGTGTTACAAAAGTATGAATAATTATTTATGATAGTGTCGATTTGAATTTAGAAACTGTGAAATTTTATTGTAAAGTTGTGAGTTTTGATTCCACAAATATCAATATCCAATTTATTGAAATGCGTATTTATATTTTGATGTTGTGAGTTTCATATCTAGATGTGGATATATGTAATTCCAATAGTATTGCAAAATATTTTATTTATGTTTGTAAATGCATAGATCACTATAAAACACATTTCTAAGTATATCAATACTAATGAAAATGAAAAAAGAATCATATATCTCGATTGCAATAATGAATTGTACATTTTCATAAATATTTAAAGTGGTATACAAGAAGGATGGATGCCATCGCTACCAATCTGATCACATGATATCTATACATGTACAAGATGAGGACTATGATTTTATTCACCCTACCAACCATGTCACCTTATCTGGAAACATTACAACTAGATTACTATGGAAATGATAACAATCCTCACATTTTGGTGTAGGAGAGAAGATATAAATTAAAATTTAAGAGTTTAACTGAAGTGATAGATAAAAAATCTCAACTACTAATTTATAAGTTCTCCCATGATACAACACATTTCCTACAACAAAATAGGCCATTAGCACAAGAAATTGCACTGAAATTTAGTGAATTTGTTTCCATGAGTTGAACTCAATGGCAGGTGTTAAATCCGACTCCACGCTACATGTTTGAATTGATTTCCTTTTTGTGCTAGGAATAGCACTAGGAATATCACTGTCTTTTTCTCCCTATTTAGTGTTGGGAATAGTGTCGGGAGTAGTGTCGACAATGGAAATTGTGCCAAGTTTTATGACTATATCAATGCCCAGAATGACATTGAGAATTGCGATGCGATTAGAGCCCAAATTGAGTCTAGTTTTAGTTTCCAATTTTCCTTCTAGTATTGCTTCTTATTTGGCATCTAATTTGTATTCTAGTGTTGCTTCCATTTTAACTTCCTGGTTATCGTCGAGTGTTGCTTCTCTTTTAACGTTGAGTGTTACTTCCTTTCATTGTTGGGTTTTTCTTCCTTCTAAATGCCAAATTTTTCTTCCATCATTGCTTCTAATATTGCTTCCATTATTGATTCCTTTTTTGCTTCCATTATTGCTTCCATTATTGCTTCCAAAATTGCTTCCAAACTCGCTTCCAAAATTTCTTCCTAAGTGACATGGGTTTTGCTCCTTAATTGACATCGGATTTTGCTTCTAGAATTGATTCCTTTTTAGCTCCAAGGTTTGCTTCCTTTTAGTGCCAAGGTTTGTTTCCTATTTAACGCCTAGTTCTTCCTCTTTTTTATCTCTAGGATTTGCTTCATTTTAGTGCCAAAGTTTTCTTCCTATTTAGCACCTGGTTTTGCTTCTTTTTTTGCTCCAAGATTTGCTTCCTTTTAGTGTTGGGGTTTGCTTCCTAATTAGCGTCTAGTTTTACTTCTTGTTAAGAAACCAATTTAGCTTCTTATTTAGACACATAAATAACACCAAGTATGGATTCCATTTTCATGTCGAGTTCTGCTTCCATTTTAGAGCCACATTTTTCTTCCCTTGAACACCTCATGTTGCTTCCTTTATAGCTTCCACTTTATTAATTTAAATTTTTTAATTTCAATAAAAATAGTTAAATATATCATGGCTCTTTAATAACATATGTGATTATAGAGAAACAAATCTTGCATTGCAAATATTTTATAGCATAACATTTAGGAATTTTTAGGGAAATAGACAACATCCATACAAACTAACAAAACCATTATACTTATTAAATCTCCATAAAAAAAACATCTACAACTTTTAGTATATATAAATTAACAAGATAACTCTTATAACATCATCATCATCTATAATTAAAACAAGTGAGTCAAATCTACAAATATTAGATAAATATCATGTCAAATAACATATATCTAAAAAAACTAGATATCTCATTTCAAATTTATATCATAACATTTATGAAGATTTAAAACAAACAGATATCACATTTCAAATTTATATCATAACATTTATGAAGAAATTTAATTGAAATTGACAACATCCATCCAAAGTAGAAAAGCCATCATGCATAGTAAGTATCCATCCAAAAAGCATTGACCACTTCCAATATATATAAATTAACAAGATAATACTGATAAGATCATCATCATATATAACTAAAACAAGTGAATGTCAAATATGCCAGTAGATCAATAACATGTCAAAATGATACAAGTCAGTATGATACATGTCAAAATGATACATGTCAAAATGATACATGTCAATATGACATAAGTCAAAGTGATACATATAAAAGACAAAAATGGTATAGGTATCATAATGATATTTGAACATTAATCCATGTTAGAGTCAATATGATCAATGTCAATGGATACCACTAGCAACTGCCTCATCATCATCATCATCGTTGTCATCATCATCATCATTTTCATCATCATGATCATCATAATTCTCATCCTCCTGGGTATGAGCTCCATCTCCATCCGCTTCATCATCAACTCCCATATCTGAACCAAACTCAACATAATTTGGATCATGATCAATATCAATCGGATCTTCTGGCAGACTCGTGTTCTAAAAAAAAAAATTCAAAATGAAAAGTTAGTATTTATTTCATGCAATAATTCATATTTATGTTATATTGATAATATTACAACATACGAAACCGAACCATAATCATATTACATCATATCAAAGTGGACATACCATAATAAAATATGAGATAAGTTACAGCTAAGATGTCATTCCAATTATGTAAAACATGCAACAATTTTAATAAATGTTAGTAAAGATCATAAAAAAAATTGTTATACAAGTTAACTATCATCTGGAAAGTGTATACATAACCTTAAGTCTCAACCCTCTCGTGTCAATATATAAAACTATTTTTATTGTCAAATATACAAATCTACAATAAAATAGAATTGTAAATGCCATAATTCAATTGACTAGATGCCATAATTGACTTGTGTCTTCCAACTATAAACACACAATTGCTAGACTCCCTTACCAAGTGATACTAGTACATTAAAATCTGATATACTTGGGACCATTTTGAGGCATTGGGTCTATATAAGTTTTAACAATTCTAATTTTCCACAAATAATGTTTTAGGTTTTAACAGTTCTTATGTTCTTTGGATGTTATTTATATTTTATCTCAGTTAACCCTAGAACATGGCCAGATTGAGTTCAATTCCATTGATGGAGGTGGTTATAATGGTTATGAATATGATCCCTTCCACACTTTTCTCTTAATGGTGGAGGATCTTGGTGGCTTCTTCGAGAAACACCCTAACGCACGTTACTATTTTGGGAATTTTTTTGGTCCTCCAATTTGAAGGTTGACTCATTCATTTATGGGAGTGATCATATTATCATGGTACCAAGGACTCCTTGCCTTCATGGTTCAATTTCCTAGAAACAACCGTCTTATACCATATCCAGAAGTAGGGTTTTGCTCAGTGAGTGCCAATGTCAATTTTGCACAAGGGGGTAGATTTTTACCTGAAATATCCCAGGTGACTATGAGTACTAATACCACATCCACAATAGAAAAACATAATTGTGGGATATGAGGGAACCCAACTATGCTGCCCAGTTTATAGTTTGTGCCCCTGGAGAAAATTCACAAGTTGTCCCTGAATGGTCCTAGGGGGCTTCTTGCAACTAGCCATAAAACAAAAACCATAACTTAGATCTTGAAACCATTGATTCTGGCGGATTCAAGATGTTGGATTTCACCCAAGGGAACCCCTATACCATGTTTCAATTACCAGGAAATAGTAGTATTATACCATCCCCAAAAATAGTTTTTTCTTAGTAAGGGCCAATGCCAATTTTGCACAAGCGGGTGAATTTTGAATTGAATTCTCTCGGGCAACCATGGATAGCGTGAACTCATCCAAAATGACCAAAAAAATCCGTGGGAGTTGAAAGAACCCAATTATGTTTCCCGGTTTGGATTTCATACCCTCGGAGCAAATTCACAAGTTGTCCCTGAATGACCTTAGGGGGCTATTTCCATCTAGCCATAGAAAAAAAAACCGTAACTTGGATAATGAAACCATCGATTCCGACGTATTTAGGAAGTTGGGTTTCATCCAGAGGAATCCTATTCCATGTTTCAATTGCTCGGAACCATGACCATGCCCACAATGGCCAAAAACATATCTCGGAGCTAAAGGGACCTAGTTATGCTACCCGATTCAGATTTCGTGCCCCTCGAGCAAATTCACAAGGTTTTCCTGAATGGCCCCAAGGGGCTACTTGAATATGGCCATAGAAAAAAAAATGTAACTCGAATCATGAAATCCTCAATTTTGATGGATTTAGGATGCCGGGTTTCACCAAAGGGAACCCCTCTACCATGTTTCAATTTCCTGGAAATGATCATACTATACCATCTCCGAAATGACGGTTTTTCTTAGTAAGGGCCAATGTCAATTTTGCATAAGGGGGTCAATTTGGAATTGAAATATCCAAAATGGCCAAAAACATCCATGGAAACTGATAGAACCCATTTATATTTTCCTAGTTTAGATTTCATGTCCCTAGAGAAAATTCACAAGATGTCCCCCCTCACCTACTGGTGTATATAAGGGAGGAGAGCGATCTTGTGTTTATTATCATCATTTTACTCTTCTTTGTACTTGTCTCAGAGATGATAGGGTTCATGAGAAAAAAAATATTAATAATTATGTAAACAACAACAAGGTTATGGAATACATTAAAACATAAATATTAAATATTAAAAATTAGTTAACCGGAGCACTACCACATCAATGTTATGGAATACATTAATGACATAAATATAACATATTAAAAATTAGTTAATAGCGAAATATTAATATAAAATATTAAGAATTAGTTAATAGCGAAAAATTATTTGTCTTAATAATTTACCAACTTAATCCATCATTCAAATTTTTTCGGGGAACATTTTGAGTTTAGTCTCATTACTCATCACGATATTTTGATTTTTGTTTCATATCAATAACTTTACAAGAATTTCAAATCAAGCATTCCATTCCAACATGGTACCAAACTTTGAATTGTTATTACTATATAAACATGATAACAAATTTGTAGGAAAAAGAAAAGTTAAAGTCTTTATTATTCCAAGATGTGTGCATAGATGTGGGTAGAGGGAGAAAAATCCCCTTTTTATGATGCAAAAAATTTGAAAAAACTTTTGAAGCTAGGGATACTTGATCCCTCTTGACCATTTCATTATATATATATATATATATATATATATATATATATATAAGTGGGTTCATAATTACACCTATAAGGAGAAAATGACAGGTAGTATGTTTTCTAACTCGTAAAGCTGATTGGTTAGTACTTTTTATTTATTTATAACAAGAATTATTTAAGTTTGTATTAGAATATGTTGTAACTGAGATGAACAATGTGTAAATAGAAAATGAAAGCATACATAGTTCCAAAAAAGATATGCACCATGATAACATGGAATTGCAACCTATAATATTTTGTTGTACTCCTTACAAAACTTGATATATGACTACTAGTTGTGTAAATTAAAAAAAAACACTTAGGACCAAAACATATTTGGAATATATTGACAATTACATGATTATAAGCATGCATACTTTTTCATTTCATCATCCTGGGCATGATTGGAAGGGTGTGATTATTGCATGTCTACCTCCATGCCCTCTTGCAATTGATAAATTGTTTCTCCTTCTTTGAGTTCAATAAGAAGAGAACTGTTAGTTTTTCAGAATTTACTTCAATCTGATCTAGGATCGTGAGAGAACAACATGTACAACATATCTACAACATATCAATCATGGACACAATAATGCAAGCACACAAGAGATAATATACACATAGAGTTTCACTGGGGAAAACCATAAAGGTGAAAAAACCCACAACTTCCTCAGAGATAGATAGAGCAATGACACAACCCAAGCATAAGAGATAGTCTTCTCCTAGCAGCAGCTTCTCCTCCTCCACAAGTGTGCCACTCTCCAATGAGAGTATGAGTGAGAAAGTGAATGATGAAATAGAGTGCCTCCCACACTCTATTTAGACATGACTTGAGTTGCCTAATAACCTTTACTAGGTCGGCCTTAACTTAACCACATAACATAATGATGACAGGGCCAACCCCCAATAGGGTGGTCTAATAACCCTTTGACCCACATGAATTATACAGGGCCGACCCCACCAAGGTGGTCTAATAACCCATCAAGTATAAGTTACGACACTTACAATATAAATGACGACACTTCCGTATAGAGGAATAATAACATCTCTATAGGAATACAAACAGTTCCGTATAGAGGAATAATAACATATGTATAGGAATACAAACACTTCCGTATAGAGGAATAATAACATCTCTATAGGAATACAATATACATATATGAAATACATTCCGAAGTTACAAATACATCAAAACTCCCTCTTAACTAGGAAGGTATTTCTTGACACAGGTCTTCTAGCACAAGTCTTCTTCCTTGGATCATCATCACTGGATCATCGACATTGAATCATCGTCATCGTCACTGCTGCTGCTATCTCAATCAATCTCCGATCTACTCATAATAGGAAGTTCTATAGATCCAGTCCTTTTTCATACTGGATGTAGGCCCACCACCTGTAGGTCTTCATCATCATTGGCCATACTATGGAATCCTCAGGACTGATTATGTGCGTCAACAAAACCTCGAAAGAGCATCCCAGGCATTTTACGAGCACACAGCTCAACCTATCGGATCTCCCAGGATCTTTTACATGTGACTGTCACAAGACCTTAAAAGAGTGTCTTGCCAAGCAAGATATCTAAAGAGCATCTGAGGCCTTTTTCATCCTGTCCAGATCTCTAGGACTTATTACATGTGACCCCTACCACAAAACCTTAAAAGAGTGTCTTGCCAAGCAAGATCTCTAAAGAGCATTTGAGGCCTTTTTCATCCTGTCGAGATCTCCAGGACTTATTACATGTGGTCCCCACAAAACCTTAAAAGAGTGTCTTGCCAAGCAAGATCTCTAAAGAGCATCTGAGGCCTTTTTCATCCTGTCCAGATCTCCAGGACTTACTACATGTGGTCTGGAAAAACCTTAAAAGAGTGTCTTGCCAAGCAAGATCTATAAAGAGCATCTGAGGCCTTTTTCATCTTGTCGAGATCTCCGGGACTTATTACATGCTACCCTTGCACAACCTGTCCACAACCACAGAGTATCAACCCGATACTCACCATACATCGTCTTGATGTACATGATCATCCTGATCCTCATCATTGCATCATCCTGATGCATGTCATATGGAGCAACATCCTGAAGCTCGTAATCTATGATCATCCTGATCATACAATGCATCCACCTGATGCACAACAAGTATCTACCTGATACATATCATCATACATGATCCACCTGATCATACAATGTATCCACCTGATACACACACAGATACATGATCCACCTGATATATATCAACATACATGATCTACCTGATCATACAATCGTATCCACCTGATACATACACAGATACATGGTCCAAGCATCCAACATGATGCATATACATATACATGATCCAACTGATCATAATAAGCATCCAACATGATGCATATACATATACATGATCCAACTGATCATAACAAGCATCCAACATGATGCATATACATAGCAGTAACTGGAGCATCGTCCTGATGCTCGTCGTCCAACGCTTACATCCACAGGCATGGGAAGGATCCTCCTCTCACCATGCTTGGAATGGCTCCTGCAAATGTGTCCATAAATTCTTCCTCGAAGTGTCGTCAATCTGAAGAACACCAAGCCTCTCTCTGAAGTACTCGAACTTCACTCTGGCTAGTGGTTTTGTCAACACATCCGCAACTTGCTCATCCGTCGCAACATACAGGAGCTTCACTGCTCCTCTCTGCACCATATCCCTGATATAGTGATATTTCATCTCGATGTGCTTCGACCTGTCGTGGAACACGGGGTTCTCAGACAGCTTCACACAACTCTGGTTGTCACAAAAGATACCAGTAGCCTCCAACGGGAGATCAAATAGCTCAGACAGTAGCTTTCGGAGCCATACTGCCTCACAACTAGCCGAACGAGCTGCAACATACTCTGCTTCGGCTGTACTCAGTGCTACACAGGATTGCTTCCTGCTAAACCAAGAGATCACACCTGATCCCATACTGAAGCAACACCCAGAATGTGCTCTTCCTATCTACAACAGTGCCTGCCCAATCTGAATCAACATAACCCTGCAGGTTAAATTTTTGATTCGCATCATACTTGAGCCCATAATCAATTGTACCCTTTAGGTACCTCAGAATATGCTTTACAGCAACCAGGTGAACACCTATGGGATCCGTCAGGAATTGGCTCAATGTGTTCACCGCAAAGCAAATATCTGGTCTCGTGTTCGTCAGGTACATCAAGGACCCAATCATCTGACGATACACAGTGACATCAACTGGATCAGATGAAGAATCACACAGAAGCTTCAGGTTCGATGCCATAGGTGTGGCCATGGCCTTGCAGTCCATCATCCCGAACCTCTTCATGATCTCTACTGCATACTTCCCTTGTCCAAGGAAGATTCCATCTGCACTCTGCCACATCTCCATGCCTAGAAAATAGTGCATCATCCCCAAGTTCTTCATCTCGAACTTGGCAGCAAGCTTCCTCTTCCTATCGACAATCAATCTATCCTCACCTGTTACAAACAGGTCATCCACATAAAATAGTAGTATCACTGGATTGCCTTCCTCAACCTTGTATTAAAGGTTGGAATCCGCTTTACTCTCGGTAAAGCCCATACTAGATAGGAAGCCATCTATCCTTCCATACCAGGCCTTGGGTGACTGTTTCAAACCACACAGGGCTTTCTTCAGTTTGCACACATGTGACTCTCGGTCATGTGTCTCAAACCCGAGTGGCTGCTCCACATACACTTCCTCTTCAACTGCACCATTCAAGAAAGCTGTTTTGACATCCATTTGGTGTACCTTCCATTTCATCACGGTAGCCAGAGCAACTACTGATCTAATAGAAGTGTATTTGGCTACAGGTGCAAAAGTCTCTTCATAGTCAATTCCTCTTTCTGGGAGTAGCCACGAGTTACAACCTTGCTTTGTATTTCTCGATGCTACCATCTGCAGCATGCTTGATCTTATAGATCCACTTGGAAGTCACAACAAACTTCCCTTCAGGTCTTGGGACCACATCCGAAACATGATCGATTGGTACTTCTCGACCATGGAATCCTTTTACTGTATCCCGTATCCTTGGAACTTCGGATTCTTCAATATCTTCAATAGATAGTTTGAGCTTCATTGCTGGAACAAATGTTGTAGTTCTTCTTTTGTAGGTGATGGTATACGATCTTTCCTACAAAACAAGTTAAATTGCATGATTAGAAAACATCTCATAGTTTTCAGAACAAATTCTTACACATAAAGAAATATGCCATACATTCATGCAATTATTTTAGCCAATGCTTCAATACAACATTTATCCATATCCCGTAAATTTCTAGATGCCTTCCAATCTCTACTAGAACATTGTTAAGAGTGTGCACAACTCCCAACATGTCAGCAAAGAGGTTTCATTCTAGATAAGTAGCAATGGAATGTTGTACAGTGCCATAGGCCACTTACCCATCACATGCATATTAGTAGTATATTGTTCATTAATGTAATTATTCTAATATGCATAATATACATCCTAAGTTCAGGAACATAAGCATATACATCATTGAGCAATATTATTTAAACAAACAAGTATGCAAGAAATGACAATTCAAATACTTATCTTTGTTTGGTTGTAGGGTGGACTCCCTCTCAATATTTGCTTCCTTGCAGGAACTACTGGAGTGTGCTCCCTCTTGATCTTTGCTTCCTGTATTACCTGTCCTTGAACTTATATCCATCCTCGATCACTTATGCATACTTACTAGTATCATCATTGCGTTATCCTTGAGGTCTCATACACAATCATACATTCATTAGTATAATATCAATACTATAAAACATTATGATTCTAAGTAATCTTAAACATGTATGGTCAAGATTTCACAAGCACTAGTATTCAAGGTTTCAGGGAGTACTTCCTTTACTCATGCAAATTCTTATTTGACAATAGGACTCTTCTGGTTAGTCATATTATCGATTAAACATAATATACCTAAACTCGTGATTACTCAAACCTATAGCTTCATGAATAATCATTATCAATCATACCAAGTATACTTATATAAGAGATCCCATCACAAGGTAGGATTCTAACTTGATATAGGAAAAACATACCTAGATTAATGTGTTAGTTCGTTATGTCTAACATACCCACATGATGTCTTCTTGTTTTATTCAATAACTTGTGCTAGTAACCTGCATATATCATAGGTTAAGCATTGTAGAACCAAATTATACATACCTTGTAAGTAGAGCTTCTATGTGATCCATGACAATGGATGAATCTTTGTCTTCATGTCACCATGGTCATATGTTCTTGAACTAGAACATGATTTGTCTTTCTTGATGTACCTTTCATGTTAGCGAACAACATCAACCTCATACAACACCACAATGCATTAGTACAATCATAAGTGTCAAAACCCTAATGAATGAATATCTTCTATCATGCATTCATATTTTTATTAAGGTGATACAGCAAGTCTAAAATTAATCAAGATTGTACTAATCTTAATGAAGACAAACATATCATAAACTTAATCATGAACAGATTTCGAAACATACCCGTAAGTCATACCTGTCAAGTTTGCTTGTAGTCTTCTTATGTAAGGCCTTAGCCTCATCTCCCTCTGAAACTGGAACTTCTTCACTTATGCATGTGACCAATCCATTCTCTTCTAGGATTAACCCAATCCACTTGATTTGCAGAAATTGGATCTCGAGCTCGATTAGGGTTTGTGAGGGAAACCCTAAAAATTCAAACTTTGAATTTCAAGCTTCTGAAAGGATAGAAAGATGCGCCTTGATGAGCTGATCAACTTGGTATACTGAGAATTTGAAAACTGCAAAGTTTCATTTTTCAAATTTGCTTTTCAATCTTCCGGATTCACTTGGGAGGACCCTGAATTAGGGTTTGAATTTCCTGGAGCTTTACCCAACCAAATAGTTTGATCCAAAGCTCTAAAATTCGATTTTTCCAAGGAGCTTCCAGCTATGGCCATAGATTTCAAAAATTTCCATTTTTGTAGAAGCCCTAATTTTTCACTTTTCCGATGAGAGTCCCGAACTAGGGTTTGATCAAGCTCGGCCTTCTACCCAACCAAAAAATTTGATCTTGGTCTCTAAATTTAGATTTTGATGAGTATCATTCAGCCGTGGTCTCCGATTACAAAAATACAACTTTCTTTGAAACCCTAATTGCTGGAGCCATGAATGAAGGTGCTCAAAATCCAATTATGTTTTGACATAAATATGCACTTGATTGTTTTTGGTTAACTCCGAAATTAGGAATCCACATGGTCTAAAAATTCTACCTTTGGTATCACGACCTGTCATCTTTCTAACCCCACAGGTCTGACCTCGATTGGATTCTCTGAGAGAGAGTTATGCCAAGTGTCGCAACATGACCTGTTTATGGGATAAAACAGGAGAGCGAACTTGTACGGTGTTCCATGTGTCACTGGTTCAACTTAGGCCTCTGAAAAACGTACCGGAGAAACTACAGTCCGTTCCCTAGCTGTCACTTTTTACGAAATTTCATTTGGAGCTTCCTATCCCAAGTTGTGATATTTTTTCCTAGGTCACCTGTTTATGACTGAGATCTAGAAGAGGCAGAAACCCTAGATTGTACAGATCATAAAACAAAAAGTACAACGAATTAGAAGTTGTGCTTTGGAAACAAGGTACATGGAGATCTTATCTTCGACCTGTAAGAGTTTCAGATCCTGAAACCTCGCCGAATGGATTTATAGCGAAAGTGCTAGGATGACTGGTTTTTTTTTCTATATCAAGCCCTAGCTTCGCAAGTGCAACAAGTGTCATAAATGCCATACCATGCCTTCTTTCAGGTTAGCTCTGATACCATGTTAGTTTTTCAGAATTTACTTCAATATGATATAGGATCTTAACTGATAGAACAACATGTAGAACATATCTATAGCATATCAATCATGGACATAATAATGCAAGCACACAAGAGACAGTAGACACACAGAGTTTCACTGGGGAAAACCATAAAGGTGAAAAACCCCACAACTTCCTCAGAGATAGATAGAGCAATGATGCAACCCAATCATAATAGATAGTATTCTCCTAGCAGCAGCTTCTCCTCCTCCACAAGTGCACCGCTCTCCAATGAGAGTATGAGTGAGAAAGTGAATGATTGAATAGAGTGCCTCCCACACTCTATTTATACATGACTTGACTTGCCTAATAACCTTTACTAGGTCGGCCTTAACTTAACCACATAACATAATGCTGACAGGGCCGACCCCTAATAGGGTGGTCTAATAACCCTTTGACCCACATGACTTATACAGGGCCGACCCCACCAAGGTGGTCTAATAACCCATCAAGTATAAGTTACGACAGTTACAATATAAATGACGACACTTCCGTATAGAGGAATAATAACATCTCTATAGGAATACAAACACTTCCGTATAGAGGAATAATAACATCTCTATAGGAATACAATATACAAATATGAAATACATTCTGAAGTTACAAATACATCAACAAGAACCCACATAGATGCTCATATTTGAGGTTGAAGATGATGAAACTTTGTTGAGTAATATGACCATTGTCTTAAGCTCATCAGAGTCATCCTCTAAAAATTGAATTTTCCTTTTCTATTTTACCAATATATTCATGATAATTGCATTTCAAGAGACCCATTGATATTCTAATTCATGTGTTTTAGTGGAGAATGAGACCCGCTGTCAACATTGCATGAGACCAATTCCCCACAACATTAGTTGAAACCCAAGATATTTGCACCCACAAACCCCTAACCCCAAGGGAAAGCCATAGACTGATAATGGATAGATCCATCATCAATATTCTGGGTACTTATTACAGAACATTGAGATGGATGAAATATTGTATATATATTTTCCCAAATAAAAATCCCAATGAAGAACTTACTCCAGGAAGTGCAAGCAGTACCAGGGCGAGGCCTATTCCCATTGGCCTTTTTAGGTAAAGCCTAGCAAACTCACCATGACAAATATTAGAAGTTTTTGAGACAACTAACTCATGCCCACAATCAATTCTACTAAAACCGAGGAGAAATATGACTACTGATGCTAAATATAAGCAAAGTGTGCAAACGAGGCTTACCATCAAGTGTCAATTTGTTGAATAAGAACTAAGATGGGAGATGTATGCCACTTTCAATATCCTATACTCATCTTCGCGACTGAAATCCATGAATTCAAATTTCCGGAGGTTTTGATAATGGAGGATGTGGGAAGATGGGTTGATGCTTAATGAATTGTCCCTTCCCCCCTTGAACGAGTTAATGGATAGACTAGATGTGGATTGTTCATACTTTCATTTTGTGCTTGTTTAATGGGTTGCAAACTTAGAGATTCCTTCACCATTTTACAATAGAATTCCTTCCTCTAGCGTTGAGGCAAGATTGTCGAGGCGACATGAAAAAAATGAACTTCCTCAAAATGATGAACTTCTCTTCTTATATTAACAATGGTCAATGCGAGATGGTCATCTTCTTATAATTGAACATATAATTATGTAGAATAATTCCAATAGAATATTTATTTTACATAATTTAGCAAATAATTGAATAAACAATGCTATAAATAATTTAGTCAAACTTAAGATCACATATCAACATCAACCTTAAAATAGTAAAGAAATCCATAATTTTAAATTATGAAGTGTTGAGCATGCTTATAAACAAAATCTCCTAACAACTATCAACGGGTTTTCATTTTATTTATTAATACAATCCCATCTGCATTAAATCTATTTTGACAAGTTATGGTCATCATTAGCTTGAAAGGAGTAAATTTATGATTACATAGAATATAATATATGAAACTTAATGCAGTAAAGTAACCAGCTTAACTTAATAGCCAACAACCAGGTTATGGAATACATTAATGACATAAATATAAATTATTAAAGATTAACTTAACAACAACGAACGAGGTTATGGAATACATTAATGACAAAAATATAAAATATTAAAGTTTAACTTAACACCCAACATCAGGTTATGGAATAAATTAATGACAGAAATATAAAAATTAAGAATTAGTTAAACAGCAAGGTTATGGAATACATTAATAACATATAATACATTAATACCAGAAATACTAAATATTAAAAAATAGTTAACCACAACAAGGTTATTGAAATGGAATACATTAATGACATAAATATTAAATATTAAAATTAATTAATAACCAAATATTAATATAAAATATTAAGAATCACTTAATAGCCAGCATAAATTATAAACCAGTAGCAAGGTTATGGAATATATTAATGACTTAAATTAAAACACTAAATCACTTAGTGCAAGATGGTCATCTTCTTATAATTGAACATATAATTATGTAGAATGATTCCAATAGCATATTTATTTTACATAATTTAGTAAATAGTTGAATAAACAATGCTATAAATAATTTAGTCAAACCTAAATTCACATATCAACATTAACCGTAAAATAGTAAAGAAATCCATAATTTTAAATTATGAAGTGTTGAGCATGCTTATAAACAAAATCTCCTAACAACTAATCAACCGATTTTTATTTTATTTATTAATACAATCCCATCTGCATTAAATCTATTTTGACAAGTTATGCTCATCATTAGTATGAAAGGAGTAAAGTTACAAATCTATTTTGACAAGTTATGCTCATCATTAGTACTAAAGGAGTAAAGTTATAAATCTATTTTGACAAGTTATGTTCATCATTAGTGTGAAAGGAGTAAAGTTATGATTAACTAAAAAACCATATATGAAATTTAATGCAGTAAAGTGACTAGCTTAACTTAACAGCTAGCAGAGGTTATGGAATACATTAATGACATTAAAGCTTAACTTATCAGGTTATGGAACACATTAATGAGAAAAAAATATATTAAGAATTATGTAAACAACAGCAAGGTTATGGAATACATTAATAACATAAATATTAAATATTAAAAAATAGTTAACTGGAGCACTACCACATCAATGTTATGGAATACATTAATGACATAAATATAAAATATTAAAAATTAGCTAATAGCCAAATATTAATATAAACTATTAAGAATTAGTTATGGAATATAAATTGTAAACCAGTACCAAGGTTATGGAATACATTAATGACTTAAATTAAAACACTAAATCAGTTAATATCCCACCACTAGGTTAATGTATTTATGGAATACATTAATGACCACAGAAATATAAAATATTAAAAATTAGTTGAGAGGTGTCAGCTTCATGGAGTGCAATCTCTTTATAAGAATAGGAATAGGTAGGCAAGATCCAGTGTTGTTGTGAAAAATAGCTGCTGAGCATATTAGCAGGCTTAGTATATCAGTATATTGGTGAAGGGGAATCGTGACTGCTGGAGTGTAGATTCAATCGTTTCGTTTGCATTTTTGATAAGGATGAAACGTTTTTCCTTCCTACTGGCCGTGATTTTCACAGGCTCTTTTATGTTTCTCTGCGTAAGTTCAATAGGAGATTCCAGTCTCATATATAATGTTCAGCAGTATGGTGCAAAAGCTGATGGCATCACAGACAACAGCAAGGTGAGATAGAGATAAACTTGAATAATTAATAAATTGGTAGAGACATAGATTATCACAAATAAATTTGTCTGTTTTTGGTTATATGTAGGCTTTTATTGCTGCCTGGAATGCAGCCTGTTCTTCTAATCGATCATCTACTGTGTATATACCAAAAGGAAAATTCCTGGTTGGTCCAGTTTCCTTTGCAGGACCATGCAAGAATGCTAATATTATGGTGCAGGTAAGGTGCTAATATTCATTCCGTGGTAGTGGTAGTGATTTATTTATTTCCTTCTTTGCAGCAATAAGATTCATGCAACATGTCTGTCTTACTGCAGGTAACTGGGGATCTCATTGCACCAACCCACAATAGTTTATGGAACGGAGGAAATAATTTGTACTGGTTGCAATTCTATAATGTGAATGGTCTAACGGTGAATGGCGGGGGGAGTTTGGATGGCCAGGGAGCCTCCTGGTGGAACAACGTTTGTCAAAAAAATCAGCAAGTAAGAATAAACTAGTTATCAGTTGTACTATGTAATTATCTTTTAGTGATTTGGATAGCATATACTTACACTGACTCGAATAAATTGTCTGCTTTGCTGTGCAGTGCAAACCCGGGCCTACGGTATTGTCTCTAGCCATTTATTTTCACATATGAATTGGAGTGTTTCATAGTTGCAGGGAGTTGATAATTTGACATTGTGATGGGCAGTCTTTACAATTGATGGGCGCTACGAATAGCGTGGTGAGAGACATTACTTCCATCAACAGCAAGCAGTTCCATGTATCCATTGGTGCGTCTAACAACGTCCTGGCAGAGGGATTGACAATCCGTGCTCCAGCTGACAGCCCCAACACCGATGGAATTCACATATCTTCTTCCAATGTCCATCTTCGAAATATCAACATAGGAACAGGTGGATCATAT
Source organism: Larix kaempferi (assembly GCA_027924585.1). Lineage (NCBI taxonomy): Eukaryota > Viridiplantae > Streptophyta > Pinopsida > Pinales > Pinaceae > Larix > Larix kaempferi. The sequence continues at coordinate 2,014,708 of BSBM01000397.1, read as the reverse complement.
TTCCCCTCAACATTTTACAAATATTGTTGGAGTGACTAATTTATTAAAGATAAATCTTTAACTTTGCGTGCGTGTACTACTGCAGGAGATGATTGTATTGGTATTTTGGAAGGAACTTCCAACCTTGCCATTGAACAAGTTACTTGCGGACCAGGCCATGGAATCAGGTGAAATAGTTTGATAATTAATTTCAATTGGACTGGGAATATGAGCATTCAATGCACTGCGCTGACAACCGATTTGGGTTATTATTATGCAGTGTGGGGAGCCTTGGGAAATATCCTGATCGTAATGGAGTCACCAACGTCACTGTAAATGGAGTTTCTTTCAACGGCACTGACAATGGAGTTAGAATCAAAACATGGCAAGGAGGAAAGGGCTTCGCCAAGGGCTTAACATTTGAGAACCTACGGATGAACAACGTGGGGAATCCAATCCTCATTGACCAATACTATTGCCCACATTGTACTGCCCAGGTGCTCATCATTTTACACCTATCTGAACAGCTTCAACACCTATACTCTTTTTCGACATAGGACAGTTTCGAAGCTTGTTTTTAAGTTCTGTGTCATATGGCCACTGAAGTTTGACTATTATAACTTACTTTGACTTTGTTGTTAATATTGGCTTGGCCCGTGCAGGAGTCTAATATGAATGTGCAGATCAGTAACGTGGTATACAAAAACATAGTTGGAACCTCAGCAACAAAGGAAGTTATTAATTTGGCTTGCAGTAAAAGCTTCCCCTGCCAAGATATCCAATTGCAAAATGTCAGTCTGAGTTATGGAAATAATGAAGCTCAATCTCTCTGTAAAAATGCCAAAGGACTTGGAATTAGTTCTGTCAAACCCCCTTTGGTTTGTTAATGCTGGATATTAGTTATTAGTTATGCCAAACCTTTTTCTTAAAGTTCCATTGGCTTTTAAAAGGTTTGATGCTTCCTCTACCAACTTCAATATGTTGGATTTTGCATTATTGTAATATGAATTTGACTTATGAAAAAGTGAAACTCTACCAACTTTAATAGGTTGGATTTTGCAGTATTATAATATGAATTTGAGTTATGAAAAAAATGAAATTCAATCTTAAGCAGCTTTTGAGTTTGTTAAAGGTGAATGTTTTTCCTAAATGCTAACTTATTATCAAATGTTAAATAGAATAGAAATATAATAAGAACTCTGCTAAAAAAACATTATATTGCAAGTAGAGTCCATTTTAAAAGTTAAAAGTCTAATATAGAGATTAAGAAATGTTTAAGAATCCTAAAGTTTGATAACTATATTTAGTAAAACCATGTTTGTATATGTATAAATGCTTTTTTATTGATGTTTAATAAGCTATAAACCCTTCACATTCACTTGGAATAAATAAGATATTTTTAACATTGTCATTTTAATGTTTTTAAAGTATATCACAATCAAAATAAACAACACATATTTTTGTATTAGAATATAGAATTTTAAGAATAAATAATGGTTTTGTATAATTGGTTATTTGGAATAGTACATTTTTAATAAAAAAATATCAATTTTTTCTTTTTATAGATGCCATATCTAACCTTGTCACTTTAAGATTGGTCATATTAATAATATAATGTCTATTATTGAGATATATAATTTTAAACATAACAAACAATTTTATAAAAATTGTCATTTGAACTTATACCATTTTAATAAGAAATATTAAAATAAATATTTGTAAGAAACAAATCAATGGACACAGACATAATCTCAAAGAAATGCAAATGCACAACAAATTCAATGACTTTTCCACTGTGTTTTTTTGTGCCTTTGGAATCTGTATCCAAGTGGCCTTTGTTTTGTGACATGAATTTCCAATGGAAAGATGATCCCATTTCCCTTCCTTGCACTCTAAGGGTAGTAACAAAAGACCATATCGCAGCAGCAATCACAGGTCTCGTAATAGCAAAAGAAACAAAATGAGGTGAATACACTGCAATATTTAATCCATTTTCCACATCACACATCAAATCTACATAACCAGAATCATCATACGAAAATGAATTAATTAAAGGGAAATCTGATCTTGGTGCCTATGAATATGTTCGTAGTAGGAAATTTCTCCTCCTTGTGCCTCTGAATATGTCCGTAGTAGGAAATTTCTCCTTCTGGAGCATACAAACAATCTTTCTCCTCCTTTTGAATATGTTCGAAGGGGTTGGAGCTTACATCTTCACCCTAAATTATAATCAATGAAGACTAGACCGCAATGCAATAAGCAAAACAATAATTCATAATCACTAAACATAATGATTGGAAAAAAATAGCATTCTGTAGCGTAAATCTCAATGACTGAAATAAATGTAGAGTAGTCTACATGTAGTCAAATAATTCGAAAGAAATATGATAACACATACAATTTAATGTAGTTGAATGATCTAAAGGAACGTCAAGGTGACTGGGTTAGGCATACTAACCTGAATTTGTACAAGTAGAAATATGAAATGCTTCGAGAATGGATGAAGTTAGGGTCGAGACTGATAATATTTATAGCAACAGCAATGGGCAGGGTAGGGAAATTTCCTGGGTCTGTGTAGATTCGTGTGGATGGATAGAACTGCAACTTTTCTATTTCAGTTATCCAATTATGGAAGGTATTTACAAATGTAATTGGAAGGGAATCAACAAAAAGATGGAAGACCAAAGGAAATCAACTAAAAGATGGAAACCGTGTCCACCTTTTCTCTTTAGCTTCTAAAAAGTTTCCGTGCATGAGTGTTAGGAAACTATTTTTTTGTCAAATTATTTAATCTTCATTTCCATGGTATGGGTCCAATCAAGTTTGGAAAAAATCCTCTACAAATTAAAATAAATAAATAAAAACCGAAACTTTAGTTGCATTTTAGACATTTTGAAAAATTAAATGTACTGGCATGAAAATAATGAAAAAAAATGAAAACAATAGTATATGTCTACATCAAGGACTAATAAGGAAGAAGAAAAGATGATTAAACAAATTAGTTAGATAAAAAGATGTTTTTATTAAAGTGATATGACAGCGATAACCTACAATTACGGATTCAAAAGGTGAAAATAAATGAAATGAAATGAAATAAATGCCCAGGAGAATAGAATGATACAAAAAGGGGGATGAAGGTGAAAGAAGAGGATCCTAGCAATGGTATTGATTATTACACCAACTAATTTGTAGTAATTATAAATGTCTATTGTAGTCATGCATTTTACTAATCATCTTGATCCATTTCACAAGTTACCATTAATTTTTAACATTTGGCAAGAACCGTGAGATAGTTCAAATATTGGGCTGAACTTTTCGTTGATGAATACAAATGCACATTTTATATACTAGTTTCGTTTCACAAGTTACCATTAATTTTTAACATTTGGCAAGAACCTCAAATATTGGGTGGAACTTTATGTTGATGAATACAAATGCACATTTTATATACTAGTTTCTAGATACGTTGAAGACATTGCAAAAAAGTAGACTTTCATTTTTGTGTTTGAAAAGTAGTTAAGTTATGAAATTATGAAAAAATAGCCTCAATTCAGCGTGAACATGAGATATGGAAATAATGAAGTTCAATATTCATGAAAAAATGCAAAATAGTTCAAAGTAATTCTATCAAGTTCCATTTACTTTGTTAAAGAGTGAATGCTTTCTCTAAATGGAAACTCTAATGTGTTGGATTTTGCATTATCTATCTTGTAGTCTCAAATTAGTTTAAGATTCTTATGGTTTATGCTACTCTTCCTTTAAAAATATCCTCAATGGTTTAGGCTACTCTTCCTTTAAAAATCTCCTCATTGATTTAGGCTACTCCTTCCGTTGATTGGTTTAAGCTACTTTCATCACTAGTCACTAACAATATTTTGGAAATCAAACTTTCCAACATGGTTGTTATAGGTCAAATCTGCACTTCTCCGTCCGTGATCACATTGCTTTGTCGATCGCACAAAAGGACACCATGGATTGAAGAGCTAGGTTGACCTAGATGACTTACTGCTGGAACTACATTCTTCAGTTGAAAATCTTACTTTGTCTACTGATTTCATGACATGTGTGCTACTCTTTGCATAGTAAACCAACGTTCTTCACCAATATGTGCGCTGCTTTGCTCAAGGACAACCATCGCACACCTTAAAAAATGTTGCAAACGCTTGTTGTAAAGCACAAAAGTTGCATACTCTGCACTACTCTCGTTGTATGAAACCTATGAACATCTTAAGATGAAAGCAAAAATATATTAAGATTACGAATTGGGATTAGTTGAAGTTGGTTCTGCAACTTCCCCAACCTCCCAATTCAACCACCTCTCGATTACAACTGCCTACCTTGTCCCATAAATACAAGGAGGATCCATGAGAGAGGGACCTAGAAGGAATGCTTTAACTGCTGTTACGCTGGAGGAATTCCCAAGTCATTGTGAAGAGCAGGAGCCCAGGACTCGGTTGCAGAACCATCTTGACCGATCAGGTATATTTGTACTCATTCATGTTTCTTTGACAATAAAAAGGTGGAAATACCCTTCCTGTCCCAAATCAAATGTCTATTGGATTGTATGTTCATTTGGTTTAATATCTGATTGTAGTTGATGTTTAATTGTTTTCAATTTCATCATATTTATTGCAGTCAAGATACGCCGAGGAAGGTTTCCTTTGTGTTGCAGGTCCATCATAGCGGAAGACCAAGCGAAAGCTAGGACCAGCCGTTGATAAAAGGTACATCTTTCGATATCTTGATCTCTTTCCATTTGTAGTAACTAAATGCAATGCAATGACTGTATTTACCCGTCACGCCACCCAAGTTGGTAGTGTCTTCTCCTCACTATAAGGTATTTTTCGTGCACAACAGATTGGCGACTCCACTGGGGAGTAACTGGTTGTTTTTCTGCTCTAGGAGACCTTGCTAGGTTTTTCTTCAGTCTATTTGTTATGTGAGAGGTCTTCTAGGTCATTGTTTCCTGTTCTTATTGTCTATACTCATCTCAGTCCACTACTGCAAATATTTTTTGTTTGCTTCTGAGCCTTGTGTGCTGGTTTACCCTACTTATAGTAGCGCATTTTACTTGGTGAACACTGCTTTGTACACTACACAACAACGCATCTTTCCTAGTGTGCGTTGGTTTCTGTACTACACAGTAGTGCATTTTCCTGTAACTTTCAGTTCTCCATTAGGGTTTGATTTCCAGTGGTTTGGTTTCACTTCTAGCCTTTTGCTTTGCTTCCCTGACTGGCCCCTGAGACTTGTATGTCTCTTTTGAGTCTTGTTTGCCTCTCTGAAGTCCTTTAGTTTTCCTTGGCTTGCTTGAGTACTTGTTTAAGGTGTCTTTACTGTTTTTAACCCTTTTGAAATTTCTCCTCCTGGTGCCTCTGAATATGTTCGTAGTAGGAAATTTCTCCTTCAGGTGCATACAAACAATCTTTCTCCTCCTCGTGCCTCTGAATATGTTCATAATAGGAATTTTCCTAAGGGGTTGGAGCATACATCTTCACCCTAAATTATAATCAATGAAGACTAGACCCCAATGCAATAAGCAAAACAATTATTTAGAATCACTAAATATAATGATTGGATAAAAATAGCATTCTACACCGTAAATCTCAATGGCTGAAATAATGTAGAGTAGTCTACATGTAGTCAAATAATTCGAAAGAAATATGATAACACATACAATTTAATGTAGTTGACTGATCTCAAGGAATGTCAAGGTGACTGGGTTAGGCATACTAACCTGAATTTGTACAAGTAGAAATATGAAATGCTTTGAGAATGGATGAAGTTAGGGTCGAGACTTATAATTATTATAGCAACAACAATGGGCACGGTAGGGAAGCTTCGTGGTTCTCTGTAGATTCCTGTGGATGGACAAACCTACAAATTTTCTGTTTCAGTTATCCAATTACGGAAAGGTATATACAAATGTAATTGGAAGGGAATTAACAAAAAGATGGGAGACAGAAGAAAATCAACAAAAAGATGGAAACCTTGTCCATCTTTTCTCTTTAGCTTCTAGAAAGTTTATGTGCATGAGTGTTAGGAACTATTTTTTATTTTTCTATCAATTTATTTAATCTTCATTTCCATGGTATGGGACCAATCAAGTTTGAAAAAAAATCCTCTACAAATTAAAATAAATAAATAAAAACCAAAACTTTAGTTGCATTTTAGACATTTTGAAAAATTAAATGTACTAGCATGAAAATAATGAAAAAAAACAAAAACAATAGTCTATGCCTGCAACAAAGACTAATAAGGAAGAAGAAAAACTAATTAAACAAATTAGTTAGATAAAAGGATGTTTTTATTAAAGTGATATGACCACGATAACCTACAATAACTGGTTCAAAAGGTGAAAATAAATGAAATAAATGCCAAGGAGAATAGAATGATACAAAAAGGGGATGAAGGTGAAAGAAGAGAATCCTAGCAATGGTATTGATTATTACACCAACTAATTTGTGGTAATTATAAATGTGTAGTGTAGTCATGCATTTTACTAATCATCTTGATCCATTTCACAAGTTACCATTAATTTTTAACATTTGAAAAGAACCATGAGATAGTGGGTGGAACTTTACGTTGATGAATACAAATGCACATTTTATATACTAGTTTCGAGATACGATGAAGACATTGCCAAAAAATAGACTTTCATTTTTTGTGTTTGAAAAGTAGTTAAAATATGAAATTATGAAAAAATAGTCTTATATTATTAAGGGTAGGACAACTTAAAAATAAATGTTGCTCATTCTCAATTCAGTGTGAACATGAGATGTGTAAATAATGAAGTTCAACATTCATGAAAAAACGCAAAAGAGTTCAAAGTAATTCCATCAAGTTCCATTTACTTTGTTAATGGGTGAATGCTTCCTCTAAATGCCATGCCAATTCTAATGTCTTGGATTTTGCATTATATATCTTGTAGTCTCAAATTAGTTTAAGATTCTTATGGTTTATGCTACTCTTCCTTTAAAAATCTCCTAATTGGTTTAGGATACTCTTCCTTTAAAAATATCCTGATTGGTTTAGGATACTCCTTCCGTTGATTGTTTTAAGCTACTTTCATCACTGGTCACTAACAATATTTTGGAAATCAAACTTTCCAACATGGTGGTACACCTTGTTTCCTTTAATTGCTCAATTATAAATAAAATAAAAAGTACTTGTAGGATCAAGGAAATCCAACACAACGTATGGAATTTAAATGACATGATCTAATCGATCAGTAATAATGGGGTGAGTGCACAAAGTTGATGGACCTTTTAGATGCAATGGTAGATTCAAGAAACTCATTCAAGTTCTATAAAAGAGAATTGATCCCAAGCAATCTCGAGCCTGCCAAAATTAATCCCAAGCCTACCATGGTGAAGGCCAAATAGGATAGTTAAACAAAACGCGTATGCGTTATGGAGTTCTAAAATGCTTACGCATTTTGTAAAACATGTTTTATGCCCCAAAATGGGTTGTGCCCATCCTTTTCTCCACAATAGCGACATACAACGATTTTGGGAAACCAAAGAGCGTAATGGTGAACGCAATTTGTGTGAGAAGGGCCTCCATCTTCCACCTTGGGCATCGTTCTCCTCCATCTAAGCTATATACATCAAAATCCATCCTTCTAAATAATCTATTTTCACTAATTTGTATGTTGTAAAATAAATTTAATCCATAATTTTATTAATTTGTATGCCCTAAAAAAATTTGAACCATAATTCTAGTTATATGTATGCCCAAAAGAAATTAAAACCCCAATTTAATCATAAAAAATAAATCAATTTCACTAGATGCATATATATCCATGAGCATCCTTATTAATCCAAACCACTATTCACAAATATGCAAAGTTTCTTGTGTATATAGAAAGGTTGCGTACAACATTTAAGTATTATAGAGTATGGAGATTTTTTGGATTTGCACAATTTCAATCCAAGTGTCATGAGGGATGTTGTAGGCCCAAACTTCACAGCAACAAAGAATCACCACGATAGCTAATGCGTTGGAAAGAAACTGATTATTTTCTTGACACTATGATTTCGGTTTGAATGGAATTTGAAATCAATAATTCAAAGTTAGGGTGAAACTTGACATAGTTGAATAAAAGTATTTTTTTACAATTTAGAGGTATGATGGACTACAATTTTTGTTGTTGTTGTTGTAAATAGTGAAACTTTTGCTAACACAATGACAATCTAATAGTTAACTACTTTAAGGAAAAAATTAATTGGCATAAAAATTACCAACTAAACCATGTAAACTAATGCGTTTTTGGAAGTAGAATATATGGCAATTAAAATTATATTTTTTAATTATAGTTTGACAAGTACATGCTTATATGCTACTTCTTATATGTACATGAATATACAAATTTTTTTAGGTTAGTCTCATTACCCATCACAATAAGTTTGTGTCGAGACATATTACTGATAACTATATAAGAGTTTGCAAATGGAACATTACAACATGGTAGTAGATCTTAAAGAGCTACTTTGTACACATAATAATTTACTTATAATGGAAAGAAATGTTAAATTATTTATTGTGCCTAAGATGCAAGGAAAGAGTGATCATACCCCTAAAGGAATAAACCTTCATGATGGAGGGAAAGTTTGCACCAAGGGAGAATAAATCACTTTTGACCATTTCATTAAAGTTGTTTATAATCTAGAGCTTGGACTTCAAAAGTGTGTACCTTTTTTACATATGTGTGAGTATCAGTGTTTCAAAAATACAAATTTGAATGAAAAAGTGCGAATACTAGTGTTACAAAAGTATGAATAATTATTTATGATAGTGTCGATTTGAATTTAGAAACTGTGAAATTTTATTGTAAAGTTGTGAGTTTTGATTCCACAAATATCAATATCCAATTTATTGAAATGCGTATTTATATTTTGATGTTGTGAGTTTCATATCTAGATGTGGATATATGTAATTCCAATAGTATTGCAAAATATTTTATTTATGTTTGTAAATGCATAGATCACTATAAAACACATTTCTAAGTATATCAATACTAATGAAAATGAAAAAAGAATCATATATCTCGATTGCAATAATGAATTGTACATTTTCATAAATATTTAAAGTGGTATACAAGAAGGATGGATGCCATCGCTACCAATCTGATCACATGATATCTATACATGTACAAGATGAGGACTATGATTTTATTCACCCTACAAACCATGTCACCTTATCTGGAAACATTACAACTAGATTACTATGGAAATGATAACAATCCTCACATTTTGGTGTAGGAGAGAAGATATAAATTAAAATTTAAGAGTTTAACTGAAGTGATAGATAAAAAATCTCAACTACTAATTTATAAGTTCTCCCATGATACAACACATTTCCTACAACAAAATAGGCCATTAGCACAAGAAATTGCACTGAAATTTAGTGAATTTGTTTCCATGAGTTGAACTCAATGGCAGGTGTTAAATCCGACTCCACGCTACATGTTTGAATTGATTTCCTTTTTGTGCTAGGAATAGCACTAGGAATATCACTGTCTTTTTCTCCCTATTTAGTGTTGGGAATAGTGTCGGGAGTAGTGTCGACAATGGAAATTGTGCCAAGTTTTATGACTATATCAATGCCCAGAATGACATCGAGAATTGCGATGCGATTAGAGCCCAAATTGAGTCTAGTTTTAGTTTCCAATTTTCCTTCTAGTATTGCTTCTTATTTGGCATCTAATTTGTATTCTAGTGTTGCTTCCATTTTAACTTCCTGGTTATCGTCGAGTGTTGCTTCTCTTTTAACGTTGAGTGTTACTTCCTTTCATTGTTGGGTTTTTCTTCCTTCTAAATGCCAAATTTTTCTTCCATCATTGCTTCTAATATTGCTTCCATTATTGATTCCTTTTTTGCTTCCATTATTGCTTCCATTATTGCTTCCAAAATTGCTTCCAAACTCGCTTCCAAAATTGCTTCCTAAGTGACATGGGTTTTGCTCCTTAATTGACATCGGATTTTGCTTCTAGAATTGATTCCTTTTTAGCTCCAAGGTTTGCTTCCTTTTAGTGCCAAGGTTTGTTTCCTATTTAACGCCTAGTTCTTCCTCTTTTTTATCTCTAGGATTTGCTTCATTTTAGTGCCAAAGTTTTCTTCCTATTTAGCACCTGGTTTTGCTTCTTTTTTTGCTCCAAGATTTGCTTCCTTTTAGTGTTGGGGTTTGCTTCCTAATTAGCGTCTAGTTTTACTTCTTGTTAGGAAACCAATTTAGCTTCTTATTTAGACACATAAATAACACCAAGTATGGATTCCATTTTCATGTCGAGTTCTGCTTCCATTTTAGAGCCACATTTTTCTTCCCTTGAACACCTCATGTTGCTTCCTTTATAGCTTCCACTTTATTAATTTAAATTTTTTAATTTCAATAAAAATAGTTAAATATATCATGGCTCTTTAATAACATATGTGATTATAGAGAAACAAATCTTGCATTGCAAATATTTTATAGCATAACATTTAGGAATTTTTAGGGAAATAGACAACATCCATACAAACTAACAAAACCATTATACTTATTAAATCTCCATAAAAAAAACATCTACAACTTTTAGTATATATAAATTAACAAGATAACTCTTATAACATCATCATCATCTATAATTAAAACAAGTGATTCAAATCTACAAATATTAGATAAATATCATGTCAAATAACATATATCTAAAAAAACTAGATATCTCATTTCAAATTTAAATCATAACATTTATGAAGATTTAAAACAAACAGATATCACATTCCAAATTTATATCATAACATTTATGAAGAAATTTAATTGAAATTGAGAACATCCATCCAAAGTAGAAAAGCCATCATGTATAGTAAGTATCCATCCAAAAAGCATTGACCACTTCCAATATATATAAATTAACAAGATAATACTGATAAGATCATCATCATATATAACTAAAACAAGTGAATGTCAAATATGCCAGTAGATCAATAACATGTCAAAATGATACAAGTCAGTATGATACATGTCAAAATGATACATGTCAAAATGATACATGTCAATATGACATAAGTCAAAGTGATACATATAAAAGACAAAAATGGTATAGGTATCATAATGATATTTGAACATTAATCCATGTTAGAGTCAATATGATCAATGCCAATGGATACCACTAGCAACTGCCTCATCATCATCATCATCGTTGTCATCATCATCATCATTTTCATCATCATGATCATCATAATTCTCATCCTCCTGGGTATGAGCTCCATCTCCATCCGCTTCATCATCAACTCCCATATCTGAACCAAACTCAACATAATTTGGATCATGATCAATATCAATCGGATCTTCTGGCAGACTCGTGTTCTAAAAAAAAAATTTCAAAATGAAAAGTTAGTATTTATTTCATGCAATAATTCATATTTATGTTATATTGATAATATTACAACATACGAAACCGAACCATAATCATATTACATCATATCAAAGTGGACATACCATAATAAAATATGAGATAAGTTACAGCTAAGATGTCATTCCAATTATGTAAAACATGCAACAATTTTAATAAATGTTAGTAAAGATCATAAAAAAAATTGTTATACAAGTTAACTATCATCTGGAAAGTGTATACATAACCTTAAGTCTCAACCCTCTCGTGTCAATATATAAAACTATTTTTATTGTCAAATATACAAATCTACAATAAAATAGAATTGTAAATGCCATAATTCAATTGACTAGATGCCATAATTGACTTGTGTCTTCCAACTATAAACACACAATTGCTAGACTCCCTTACCAAGTGATACTAGTACATTAAAATCTGATATACTTGGGACCATTTTGAGGCATTGGGTCTATATAAGTTTTAACAATTCTAATTTTCCACAAATAATGTTTTAGGTTTTAACAGTTCTTATGTTCTTTGGATGTTATTTATATTTTATCTCAGTTAACCCTAGAACATGGCCAGATTGAGTTCAATTCCATTGATGGAGGTGGTTATAATGGTTATGAATATGATCCCTTCCACACTTTTCTCTTAATGGTGGAGGATCTTGGTGGCTTCTTCGAGAAACACCCTAACGCACGTTACTATTTTGGGAATTTTTTTGGTCCTCCAATTTGAAGGTTGACTCATTCATTTATGGGAGTGATCATATTATCATGGTACCAAGGACTCCTTGCCTTCATGGTTCAATTTCCTAGAAACAACCGTCTTATACCATATCCAGAAGTAGGGTTTTGCTCAGTGAGTGCCAATGTCAATTTTGCACAAGGGGGTAGATTTTTAACTGAAATATCCCAGGTGACTATGAGTACTAATACCAAATCCACAATAGAAAAACATAATTGTGGGATATGAGGGAACCCAACTATGCTGCCCAGTTTATAGTTTGTGCCCCTGGAGAAAATTCACAAGTTGTCCCTGAATGGTCCTAGGGGGCTTCTTGCAACTAGCCATAAAACAAAAACCATAACTTAGATCTTGAAACCATTGATTCTGGCGGATTCAAGATGTTGGATTTCACCCAAGGGAACCCCTATACCATGTTTCAATTACCAGGAAATAGTAGTATTATACCATCCCCAAAAATAGTTTTTTCTTAGTAAGGGCCAATGCCAATTTTGCACAAGCGGGTGAATTTTGAATTGAATTCTCTCGGGCAACCATGGATAGCGTGAACTCATCCAAAATGACCAAAAAACTCCGTGGGAGTTGAAAGAACCCAATTATGTTTCCCGGTTTGGATTTCATACCCTCGGAGCAAATTCACAAGTTGTCCCTGAATGACCTTAGGGGGCTATTTCCATCTAGCCATAGAAAAAAAACCGTAACTTGGATAATGAAACCATCGATTCCGACGTATTTAGGAAGTTGGGTTTCATCCAGAGGAATCCTATTCCATGTTTCAATTGCTCGGAACCATGACCATGCCCACAATGGCCAAAAACATATCTGGGAGCTAAAGGGACCTAGTTATGCTACCCGATTCAGATTTCGTGCCCCTCGAGCAAATTCACAAGGTTTTCCTGAATGGCCCCAAGGGGCTACTTGAATATGGCCATAGAAAAAAAAATGTAACTCGAATCGTGAAATCCTCAATTTTGATGGATTTAGGATGCCGGGTTTCACCAAAGGGAACCCCTCTACCATGTTTCAATTTCCTGGAAATGATCATACTATACCATCTCCGAAATGACGGTTTTTCTTAGTAAGGGCCAATGTCAATTTTGCATAAGGGGGTCAATTTTGAATTGAAATATCCAAAATGGCCAAAAACATCCATGGAAACTGATAGAACCCATTTATATTTTCCTAGTTTAGATTTCATGTCCCTAGAGAAAATTCACAAGATGTCCCACCTCACCTACTGGTGTATATAAGGGAGGAGAGCGATCTTGTGTTTATTATCATCATTTTACTCTTATTTGTACTTGTCTCAGAGATGATAGGGTTCATGAGAAAAAAAATATTAATAATTATGTAAACAACAACAAGGTTATGGAATACATTAAAACATAAATATTAAATATTAAAAATTAGTTAACCGGAGCACTACCACATCAATGTTATGGAATACATTAATGACATAAATATAACATATTAAAAATTAGTTAATAGCGAAATATTAATATAAAATATTAAGAATTAGTTAATAGCGAAAAATTATTTGTCTTAATAATTTACCAACTTAATCCATCATTCAAATTTTTTCGGGGAACATTTTGAGTTTAGTCTCATTACTCATCACGATATTTTGATTTTTGTTTCATATCAATAACTTTACAAGAATTTCAAATCAAGCATTCCATTCCAACATGGTACCAAACTTTGAATTGTTATTACTATATAAACATGATAAAAAAATTGTAGGAAAAAGAAAAGTTAAAGTCTTTATTATTCCAAGATGTGTGCATAGATGTGGGTAGAGGGAGAAAAATCCCCTTTTTATGATGCAAAAAATTTGAAAAAGCTTTTGAACCTAGGGATACTTGATCCCTCTTGACCATTTCATTATATATATATATATATAAGTGGGTTCATAATTACACCTGTAAGGAGAAAATGACAGGTAGTATGTTTTCTAACTCGTAAAGCTGATTGGTTAGTACTTTTTATTTATTTATAACAAGAATTATTTAAGTTTGTATTAAAATATGTTGTAACTGAGATGAACAATGTGTAAATAGAAAATGAAAGCATACATAGTTCCAAAAAAGATATGCACCATGATAACATGGAATTGCAACCTATAATATTTTGTTGTACTCCTTACAAAACTTGATATATGACTACTAGTTGTGTAAATTAAAAAAAAACACTTAGGACCAAAACATATTTGGAATATATTGACAATTACATGATTATAAGCATGCATACTTTTTCATTTCATCATCCTGGGCATGATTGGAAGGGTGTGATTATTGCATGTCTACCTCCATGCCCTCTTGCAATTGATAAATTGTTTCTCCTTCTTTGAGTTCAATAAGAAGAGAACTGTTAGTTTTTCAGAATTTACTTCAATCTGATCTAGGATCGTGAGAGAACAACATGTACAACATATCTACAACATATCAATCATGGACACAATAATGCAAGCACACAAGAGATAATATACACATAGAGTTTCACTGGGGAAAACCATAAAGGTGAAAAAACCCACAACTTCCTCAGAGATAGATAGAGCAATGACACAACCCAAGCATAAGAGATAGTCTTCTCCTAGCAGCAGCTTCTCCTCCTCCACAAGTGTGCCACTCTCCAATGAGAGTATGAGTGAGAAAGTGAATGATGAAATAGAGTGCCTCCCACACTCTATTTAGACATGACTTGAGTTGCCTAATAACCTTTACTAGGTCGGCCTTAACTTAACCACATAACATAATGCTGACAGGGCCAACCCCCAATAGGGTGGTCTAATAACCCTTTGACCCACATGAATTATACAGGGCCGACCCCACCAAGGTGGTCTAATAACCCATCAAGTATAAGTTACGACACTTACAATATAAATGACGACACTTCCGTATAGAGGAATAATAACATCTCTATAGGAATACAAACAGTTCCGTATAGAGGAATAATAACATCTGTATAGGAATACAAACACTTCCGTATAGAGGAATAATAACATCTCTATAGGAATAAAATATACATATATGAAATACATTCCGAAGTTACAAATACATCAAAACTCCCTCTTAACTAGGAAGGTATTTCTTGACACAGGTCTTCTAGCACAAGTCTTCTTCCTTGGATCATCGTCACTGGATCATCGACATTGAATCATCGTCATCGTCACTGCTGCTGCTATCTCAATCAATCTCCGATCTACTCATCATAGGAAGTTCTACAGATCCAGTCCTTTTTCATACTGGATGTAGGCCCACCACCTGTAGGTCTTCATCATCATTGGCCATACTATGGAATCCTCAGGACTGATTATGTGCGTCAACAAAACCTCGAAAGAGCATCCCAGGCATTTTACGAGCACACAGCTCAACCTATCGGATCTCCCAGGATCTTTTACATGTGACTGTCACAAGACCTTAAAAGAGTGTCTTGCCAAGCAAGATATCTAAAGAGCATCTGAGGCCTTTTTCATCCTGTCCAGATCTCTAGGACTTATTACATGTGACCCCTACCACAAAACCTTAAAAGAGTGTCTTTCCAAGCAAGATCTCTAAAGAGCATTTGAGGCCTTTTTCATCCTGTCGAGATCTCCAGGACTTATTACATGTGGTCCCCACAAAACCTTAAAAGAGTGTCTTGCCAAGCAAGATCTCTAAAGAGCATCTGAGGCCTTTTTCATCCTGTCCAGATCTCCAGGACTTACTACATGTGGTCTGGCAAAACCTTAAAAGAGTGTCTTGCCAAGCAAGATCTATAAAGAGCATCTGAGGCCTTTTTCATCTTGTCGAGATATCCAGGACTTATTACATGCTACCCTTGCACAACCTATCCACAACCACAGAGTATCAACCTGATACTCACCATACATCGTCTTGATGTACATGATCATTCTGATCCTCATCATTGCATCATCCTGATCCATGTCATCTGGAGCAACATCCTGAAGCTCGTCATCTATGATCATCCTGATCATACAATGCATCCACCTGATGCACAACAAGTATCTACCTGATACATATCATCATACATGATCCACCTGATCATACAATGTATCCACCTGATACACACACAGATACATGATCCACCTGATATATATCAACATACATGATCTACCTGATCATACAATCGTATCCACCTGATACATACATAGATACATGGTCCAAGCATCCAACATGATGCATATACATATACATGATCCAACTGATCATAATAAGCATCCAACATGATGCATATACATATACATGATCCAACTGATCATAACAAGCATCCAACATGATGCATATACATAGCAGTAACTGGAGCATCGTCCTGATGCTCATCGTCCAGCGCTTACATCCACAGCCATGGGAAGGATCCTCCTCTCACCATGCTTGGAATGGCTCCTGCAAATGTGTCCATAACTTCTTCCTCGAAGTGTCGTCAATCTGAAGAACACCAAGCCTCTCTCTGAAGTACTCGAACTTCACTCTGGCTAGTGGTTTTGTCAACACATCCGCAACTTGCTCATCCGTCGCAACATACAGGAGCTTCACTGCTCCTCTCTGCACCATATCCCTGATATAGTGATATTTCATCTCGATGTGCTTCGACCTGTCGTGGAACACGGGGTTCTCAGATAGCTTCACACAACTCTGGTTGTCACAAAAGATACCAGTATCCTCCAACGGGAGATCAAATAGCTCAGACAGTAGCTTTCGGAGCCATACTGCCTCACAACTAGCCGAACGAGCTGCAACATACTCTGCTTCGGCTGTACTCAGTGCTACACAGGATTGCTTCCTGCTAAACCAAGAGATCACACCTGATCCCATACTGAAGCAACACCCAGAATGTGCTCTTTCTATCTGCAACAGTGCCTGCCCAATCTGAATCAACATAACCCTGCAGGTTAAATTTTTGATTCGCATCATACTTGAGCCCATAATCAATTGTACCCTTTAGGTACCTCAGAATATGCTTTACAGCAACCAGGTGAACACCTATGGGATCCGTCAGGAATTGGCTCAATGTGTTCACCGCAAAGCAAATATCTGGTCTCGTGTTCGTCAGGTACATCAAGGACCCAATCATCTGACGATACACAGTGACATCAACTGGATCAGATGAAGAATCACACAGAAGCTTTAGGTTCGATGCCATAGGTGTGGCCATGGCCTTGCAGTCCATCATCCCGAACCTCTTCATGATCTCTACTGCATACTTCCCTTGTCCAAGGAAGATTCCATCTGCACTCTGCCACATCTCCATGCCTAGAAAATAGTGCATCATCCCCAAGTTCTTCATCTCGAACTTGGCAGCAAGCTTCCTCTTCCTATCGACAATCAATCTATCCTCACCTGTTACAAACAGGTCATCCACATAAAATAGTAGTATCACTGGATTGCCTTCCTCAACCTTGTATTAAAGGTTGGAATCCGCTGTACTCTCGGTAAAGCCCATACTAGATAGGAAGCCATCTATCCTGCCATACCAGGCCTTGGGTGACTGTTTCAAACCACACAGGGCTTTCTTCAGTTTGCACACATGTGACTCTCGGTCATGTGTCTCAAACCCGAGTGGCTGCTCCACATACACTTCCTCTTCAACTGCACCATTCAAGAAAGCTGTTTTGACATCCATTTGGTGTACCTTCCATTTCATCACGGTAGCCAGAGCAACTACTGATCTAATAGAAGTGTATTTGGCTACAGGTGCAAAAGTCTCTTCATAGTCAATTCCTCTTTCTGGGAGTAGCCACGAGTTACAACCTTGCTTTGTATTTCTCGATGCTACCATCTGCAGCAGGCTTGATCTTATAGATCCACTTGGAAGTCACAACAAACTTCCCTTCAGGTCTTGGGACCACATCCGAAACATGATCGATTGGTAGTTCTCGACCATGGCATCCTTTTACTGTATCCCGTATCCTTGGAACTTCGGATTCTTCAATATCTTCAATATATAGTTTGAGCTTCATTGCTGGAACAAATGTTGTAGTTCTTCTTTTGTAGGTGATGGTATACGATCTTTCCTACAAAACAAGTTAAATTGCATGATTAGAAAACATCTCATAGTTTTCAGAACAAATTCTTACACATAAAGAAATATGCCATACATTCATGCAATTATTTTAGCCAATGCTTCAATACAACATTTATCCATATCCCGTAAATTTCTAGATGCCTTCCAATCTCTACTAGAACATTGTTAAGAGTGTGCACAACTCCCAACATGTCAGCAAAGAGGTTTCAATCTAGATAAGTAGCAATGGAATGTTGTACAGTGCCATAGGCCACTTACCCATCACATGCATATTAGTAGTATATTGTTCATTAATGTAATTATTCTAATATGCATAATATACATCCTAAGTTCAGGAACATAAGCATATACATCATTGAGCAATATTATTTAAACAAACAAGTATGCAAGAAATGACAATTCAAATACTTATCTTTGTTTGGTTGTAGGGTGGACTCCCTCTCAATATTTGCTTCCTTGCAGGAACTACTGGAGTGTGCTCCCTCTTGATCTTTGCTTCCTGTATTACCTGTCCTTGAACTTATATCCATCCTCGATCACTTATGCATACTTACTAGTATCATCATTGCGTTATCCTTGAGGTCTCATACACAATCATACATTCATTAGTATAATATCAATACTATAAAACATTATGATTCTAAGTAATCTTAAACATGTATGGTCAAGATTTCACAAGCACTAGTATTCAAGGTTTCAGGGAGTACTTCCTTTACTCATGCAAATTCTTATTTGACCGTAGGACTCTTCTGGTTAGTCATATTATCGATTAAACATAATATACCTAAACTCGTGATTACTCAAACCTATAGCTTCATGAATAATCATTATCAATCATACCAAGTATCACAAGGTAGGATTCTAACTTGATATAGGAAAAACATACCTAGATTAATGTGTTAGTTCGTTATGTCTAACATACCCACATGATGTCTTCTTGTTTTATTCAATAACTTGTGCTAGTAACCTGCATATATGATAGGTTAAGCATTGTAGAACCAAATTATACATACCTTGTAAGTAGAGCTTCTATGTGATCCATGACAATGGATGAATCTTTGTCTTCATGTCACCATGGTCATATGTTCTTGAACTAGAACATGATTTGTCTTTCTTGATGTACCTTTCATGTTAGCGAACAACATCAACCTCATACAACACCACAATGCATTAGTACAATCATAAGTGTCAAAACCCTAATGAATGAATATCTTCTATCATGCATTCATATTTTTATTAAGGTGATACAGCAAGTCTAAAATTAATCAAGATTGTACTAATCTTAATGAAGACAAACATATCATAAACTTAATCATGAACAGATTTCGAAACATACCCGTAAGTCATACCTGTCAAGTTTGCTTGTAGTCTTCTTATGTAAGGCCTTAGCCTCATCTCCCTCTGAAACTGGAACTTCTTCACTTATGCATGTGACCAATCCATTCTCTTCTAGGATTAACCCAATCCACTTGATTTGCAGAAATTGGATCTCGAGCTCGATTAGGGTTTGTGAGGGAAACCCTAAAAATTCAAACTTTGAATTTCAAGCTTCTGAAAGGATAGAAAGATGCGCCTTGATGAGCTGATCAACCTGGTATACTCAGAATTTGAAAACTGCAAAGTTTCGCCTTTCAAATTTGCTTTTCAATCTTCCGGATTCACTTGGGAGGACCCTGAATTAGGGTTTGAATTTCCTGGAGCTTTACCCAACCAAATAGTTTGATCCAAAGCTCTAAAATTTGATTTTTCCAAGGAGCTTCCAGCTATGGCCATAGATTTCAAAAATTTCCATTTTTGTAGAAGCCCTAATTTTTCACTTTTCTGATGAGAGTCCCGAACTAGGGTTTGATCAAGCTCGGCCTTCTACCCAACCAAAAAATTTGATCTTGGTCTCTAAATTTAGATTTTGATGAGTATCATTCAGCCGTGGTCTCCGATTACAAAAATACCAACTTTCTTTGAAACCCTAATTGCTGGAGCCATGAATGAAGGTGCTAAAAATCCAATTATGTTTTGACATAAATATGCACTTGATTGTTTTTGGTTAACTCCGAAACTAGGAATCCACATGGTCTAAAAATTCTACCTTTGGTATCACGACCTGTCATCTTTCTAACCCCACAGGTCTGACCTCGATTGGATTCTCTGAGAGAGAGTTATGCCAAGTGTCGCAACATGACCTGTTTATGGGATAAAACAGGAGAGCGAACTTGTACGGTGTTCCATGTGTCACTCGTTCAACTTAGGCCTCTGAAAAACGTACTGGAGAAACTACAGTCCGTTCCCTAGCTGTCACTTTTTACGAAATTTCATTTGGAGCTTCCTATCCCAAGTTGTGAGATTTTTTCCTAGGTCACCTGTTTATGACTGAGATCTAGAAGAGGCAGAAACCCTAGATTGTACAGATCATAAAACAAAAAGTACAACGAATTAGAAGTTGTGCTTTGGAAACAAGGTACATGGAGATCTTATCTTCGACCTGTAAGAGTGTCAGATCCTGAAACCTCGCCGACTGGATTTGTGACATACCCCTGGTTTGCGAGTTAGTATTTTGGTGAAAAATAAAAATTTCTTCCATTAGATATCCTCACAATAAAATGTCTATGATCGAGTTAAATAAAATAGATAACATTTACTTAACCCTTAATCCTACACCTGACATTTTATAAAGGAACTATACAGCTGCATGCTGTCATAACAAAATGCCTTCCAAAAATCATTTCCACCCACTGTCACAAACCCAATTATGTGAGTTACTAAAGTAATGAATTTTAAAAATTTCCTAACATTCTTCCATGAGTAAATAGCGATTAATTAGATAGAAACATTCATCATGCATCATCCGTTTCCTATGAAACATTTTAGACCATAATACATTTTTTATAATCAATTAAAAACTCTTAATATATATAACACATGAGACTACAAAATCAGCTACTTTGTCATGATACTTTCATGCCAGGTTGAACATAATAAAATGAAACATTGACAATATTTACATGGAAATTAACATAATCAACATGTTACCAAGAATCACTGGACACCACCAACCATCATGTTCATACAAGAAGGAGACGATATTTCACGTGGTTCACCCAGAAGGGGCTACGTCCACCAAAGAGGGTCATATCTTTTTATTATTCACCAACATGGTTCACAATCAGCAACTCAACTGTTGCGATATTACATTTTCTCAATTCACCAACATGGTTCACAATCAGCAATTCAACTGTTGCGATATTACATTTTCTCAATGCTTCCTCCCAAAGCATTATTAAGACATCCATCCTTAACTCCCATAAGTACAGAATCCCATCTCTATTTGATACACCTATACACTTTAAAATTACAAACTTCCAGTGTTCATACAAGTATAGACTCAAAGATTGGAACAGAATGTATATAGCAAAATATTAACCAGAATCAAGCAATCAATATTTCCCTTCCTATACTGGAACATATAATAGACCACTCATAGTTCCAACAATTAAACCTTCCTTTCCCTTGTGACCTACCGCTTCACAAGGGTAGGCATAAAATCAGATATAGAACATATACAAGAATAATACAGAGTTCAAAGAACTTAAGCTATTTCATATGCAGAGCGTAAGTATTAAACGATGGACGCATTTATATAAAATCAACCGTTCATCGATAATTTGATCTAGAAGGAGAGATCAACTCTGAGGCTCAAGGTTTCACTTGCAGAGTAACCTATACCAAACTAACCAATGAATAACTAAAACCTGACACATTCATAAATGCAACTAAAGATCGAAAAACTCGATCTGGAACCGAGGAGGGCTTTATGGTGCATTACAATGGTGCTCTACAGGTATCACACGTTTTACATTAAGATAATAAGGAACGGATTTTAGTCAATTATAAATAAGATCTACGCTTTCCTATTGAGTTCGATCAGATCTGAATGCAATAGAAGAATTTAATCACTAAAACCACAGACCTAAATTTCCTTACTGAGATCTATTTGATCTCTAAGTAAACCGCAGAGTTTAAATATTGCAAACAAGAGCTATGTGTACCAAATGAGATCGATCTTATCTCTTAGTAGATAGCAGAGTTACTTAATACCAGATGAGATCTACGTTGGCAGCAACGCTGGTATAAACATAATACTAGATAAAAATCCAGGATTTAGCATTTCGCCTATCCTCCCGGAATTATCCCGCACATTCACGATGGTCACAAAATGCAAATATGTATAAAGATTTAGGGATCAATAATTAAGCACTTCAGCCAATCGTGCAAGCATCTACGTTGGCAGCAACGCTGGTATAAACATAATACTGGATAAAATCCAGGATTTAGCATTTCGCCTATCCTCCAGGAATTATCCCGTGCATTCACGATGGTCACAAAATACGAAGATGTATAAAGATTTAGAGATCAATAATTAAGCACTTCAGCCAATCGTACAAGCATCTACGTTGGCAGCAACGCTGGTATAAACATAATAGATAACACCAAAGCACATGTACTCTGTCAAAAGAATAACTGCTATCAGGGTAAACCCATGTTCAAATGCTTTTAACGCCAAAGGGAGATCATGCCCGGTATCTCACACTTTGACTCTAATTTAAACCCTAAATAAGGAAAACTCGTATCCAACCATAATTCCTGAATCGCATGTCAAACTTTCAACAAGGAATTTTTTTTCTAATCTTTCAAATAGTTCTACTGCTATTCAAGCGTGACTCCACTAGATTTTTTCTACTGTTATTAGCATGTTTACAAAATACGCCCCCTATCAATTTCACAATACAAGGGTCTCCATTCATATTATATGTCAGATAAATCTATATCCATATACCATAGGGGATACTTTTGCAGAACTTACTTACCAATCTATAAAACAGAAATATCTCTCACCAAAATATATCGTTGAAAATCACACTTCAATCGAGATCGTGATAGTTGACTTCATAGTGGTTGAGCTCCTCTTCTCCCAGTCTCGCAGGGTTTCCTCTTTCTATGGCGGATTACCATATTGCACTGGGCGACCCCAACACCTTACGCATTCCCCTCCTGTTGCAGCGCTCTCCTCCTGTAGTCGTGATGTACATCCCTTTCCATTCACCCCAGAGTGATCGGTTCTTCCCTTGGGTAACCGCAATAGCAATCCTATTCCAAACTTTTCGCTACTTTGATTTCCCCCCCCCTTCACTCCATCACCGAGAGATCTTTTTATGTGACGAGCGGGAGTATAAAAAAAAAGATTCCCCCCCTTATCGCGGAAGGATTCCCCCCTTCACTCCATCACCGAGAAATCTTTTTATGTGACGAGCGGGAGTAAAAGAAAGATCCGCCCCCTATCGCAGAAGGATTCCCCCTTTAATTATAATTAGATCGCTGTTAACAATAAGGGATTGCCAAAAGCAACTCAGCCCACGTGGAAACCGAACCCTTAGCGCGTAGCAGCAGGATAACATGTGGCAACTAAGACTGTTTCTCTCCCTCCAATCAAGGAAACAATTCTCCCTTAACTTCTCTTCTTTATAATCAAAATAATGGAGATCCGTGACTTCCTCCAGAAAGAGAAGACACCACCTCTCTTACTCGGAATTCTCTTGTAAAAATAACGTTGTTGTCATAAATGTTGCGCCCTTTTAGGTGGAGCTCGAAACTCTACTAGTTGTAAATCGAATCGTTGTCCCCTGCATTCCATACAACAGGGTAAAACAAGGAGATCATTATCTATACTCCATCCCTTTTCCAAGGGGAGTTGATTTACTTATATCCTCAGAAAATAAGTGTCTAGTATATTCATTTATAAATGAATATCTTCTCTCTATCAAATAATATATATATATATATATATATATATATATAAAGGATGGTAAATGTTTTGTACCAAATATCAGATTGTAATACACGTATCTACTTTTACATTTTTCTCTCAAAGAGTGAAAAGTATATCATCTTCTTCTATAAGTATTATGTTTACAAATCCTTGTCGAACTAAGGTAAGTATTTATAATAATACATCGTTTCGACATCTCGTAGGATTCTTAATGGTATTTATATTTATTTAATTAGGTAGGTCATAGGAGTTAACTATTATTTTAGATTGTGGTGAAATAGTTACTCTACCTAGGATTGACCCAATCTTTTAAGAAAAATACCTCAAAGTATTTTGATCGTTGAGTAAACTCTTTTACTTCTCATGTGCCCAAGGCACTTATTATGATAACTGTCGTCAGAAACTGACCTTCCACGGTTGTCTAGCCATCTCGACTCTCCCCATCATGGATTCTTTTCCTCGTCGTTTAGTCGCATCTAAACCTTTAATCTTATAGGTTTATCATCAACTTTTCCAACTTAGTAATTAAACAATATGCTAAAATGTAAGACCCCTGCTTTAGGGTGCCCTTGAACTGAACCTGAAACTTTAACAACTTCATACAAACAAATTAGCCATTATAGTTATTGGAAAAATAAAATAAAAGAGTGAATAACTTAAAAATAAGCAAAACCTTAACCTGTCAACCCGATCCAGCTAGTCCATTGTTGTCTGCGTCTTCCGTAGGATCCCTCCAACAAAGCTCGTTTAACCATTGGCGAAGCAACCGTTAGCTTCGCCACCCAACCATAGGCTCATGATTTCAGTCGCATGGCCTCCCCCGAGCTTTGGGTCGTAAAGTTCACACATAATTCTCAAGAAACCCAGCTTGGGTTTCCCCCCCACCAAGATTTCCAGCCAAACCCTCAATAGCAGCAAGTCATAAGGTAACTCAATATTACGATAGTCATCCAGGGTCTGGGTGCTTTACCCATCCCCAAAGTCTTCCTTTTAAAGGAAAATCCCCTGCGACACATGTCGCTTCATGCATAAATAATTATTTAATTAATTCTTTAATGAAAAACAACTCACCCATTCAAGTGTCAATTTATCTAGGAGATGCACCAACATCCCTAAGTTTGCTCATGTTTGTCTCCTAGATATTTCACTTAACTCCTAGATTTGTGGTGTAGGTGGAGTTGACTAGGTGTCCATGCCTAGGATTCCATTTTGCTCCTAAATAAATATTTATAATATTTTTAAGTAATCAGGAATATCCTTTCATGTGCAATTCCTAAATAACACTTGATATTATTTAAATGCCAAAGTAATCATTTATGTGCAAATGTCTAAAGTACTCAAATGCATTTCTAAGTAAAGTTCTAGGTGTAAAATTGTACGTTTCAATGCAGTTAAGTTTAGCAATCAACTTTTACTAGGGACCCGATGTCGCGCCGTTGGGCCTCCTTGTTCCTTAATTTAATTTCCCTGACATGGCACCACTCCGTCGGGTCCAGTCATCCATAGTTTCCATTCCTCGGCAACGTACCACATCGTTGGGTCCTTGCATCCACTCTTTCCGTTCTTGGCAGGGTACCGCACCGTCGGGCCCTTCTACCGTCATCCTTCCGTTTTGACTTGCGGGAACTTCATGTAGGGATTTCAGGAGCCGTTACCTTCCATCCTCCGTCTACACACTATTAGGGACTAATGGCATTGAGGAGTGAGTCCGTTCTCACTGCGCGCCCCCCAACTCGTACGTGACCAGCTCCGTCGTGGCCCACCTCGTACGCCCTCACGCTTTCCTCTTGAGCAAGCGGATCAGTGCTTATCTGCTCAAGCGTGGTATTCCGTCGGAAGTCGACATCATTGTCGCTCTCCCTGTGTGTGATTTAATCGTACTCTACGACCCTTCATATTCCTTTGTGTGTCCGTCGGTGAACCGTTTCACCTGTCGCTACACACATTTATCACAAACGTAATTTAGTAGCACTATCCTCAATAATCACAATTTGGTTTATAAATATGTTGCTTCATTAAGCATCTATAATTTACTCAATCATTACTCATTCGTCTAATCACGTAATCAATTGCACAGCTAGTCGTTAAGCATCATTCATATGTACAGTTTTCATATCAAAGTCAATCGTTAAACAATATGAAATCGTCCATTCACAATAACTACCCAAATGCACATATATCAATCAATCGTAATCATAAATATACTCAAAATAAAATCATAGGGTTATTTTATTAATGTTTCAAATAGTCGGGTCACTCAGTAGGTGCCCTCAATGTCTACAGTAGTCTAGGGGCACTACATAAAAAGGTTTCCTGGTGGGGCTTGGCCTCGAGCTCCTCACCAAAGAAAACATACATTTACATTTTCAATTACAAAACTTAAGATATAAGAGGGATGTCACATCCTTTCCCCCTTAAGAATAACACCGTCCTCGGTGTTCATGTTTCAAACATTTTGTCTTTCTCTTATGGGGTCCTCCTTTGCTCACTTTGTCATTTCTATTTTGACCTTCTTCGGGTTTCCATAAATTTTTCGCAAATCACCGTCAATCACCTGCAATGGTTTAGTAACAACTTATCATTGATTCTATAATCAAACTTAGAGACACAAATCATGAGCTCTTTATTGCACTATATCATTTACAACCCATGGAATATGTTTTCTCCTTTGTTCCTGCTTTTATCATCACAAGCACACATAAATACAGTGATCCAGGAATGTAGATTGTGAACTTAATCACAAACAACCATTCACTTGATCCAGGAAATTCTTGTCTAACACCCGAGTGCTCATACAACAATCCTTTCGAAATTCTTGCCTAACACCTCAGTGCTCACACAGCAATTATTTTACAGATTTCTTGCCTAACACCGCAGTGCTCACGCAGCAATACTTTCTCTCATGCATACTAAGCAGCGTCGTGCCTCCCGCATATGCATTCTCTTATAGTTTGCCTAGGTCTTTACCGCTTGTTGATTCCTTCAAGAATCCTAGCGGCTGTCAACTCCCTGATTTCTCAGAAGTGTTTTCAGTGCCCTTAACGCACTCTCGCATAATTCCCCTCAAGCCTTCTCGCTTGAGTCCAGGAATCTATTCCCCTCAAGCCTCCTCGCTTGAGTCTAGGAAAATCTCATTTAAATTCATCAATTATTTCGTCATATTACATTTTATAATCATACAATTTCTCTGACCAATTTGGTCTAGTCCTTTATTCAACAATAATTAACAATAATAAAAGCTGCAATGTGGATCTTTCATCCTCACCCCTTTATTGTACCATGCATAATATATTAAGCTTTTGTCTTTCAACAAGTTCCACCGGGTTTTGGCCATCTGCCAAATTCAATTGTTAGTAACACTTTATAAAAAATAAAAATAAAAAATAAAAAAAATCAAATATTTGTAAATAAGAAAATCATTCATTCTTCATACTACAATATCCATACTTGATCATCTAAAGTAAACGTTTTTCTCCTTCCAAGCATATCTAACTTGCTTAATAGGATTACATAATTCCTTGAACAAAAATAATATTCTTCCTATGATAACCCGTGAACATGATGATTTCTTAACCTCGAATGTTATCCTTCACTATTTCAAACACACTTCCTATTTTAGTTATACAACTTCTTTTGTATATACCAACATCACATAGAAATCACCAATTTTCTAAACATACTTGCATACCTTATAATGATAACCATATACCTTTGTAAGGGTGGCCTCATATCTTCTTATTATAAGATCCTCATATGTCGAGGTACCAGTTTACATGTATCATCACATATTAGTATTACACGAAATATCACAAGAATCTATATATCCCATTTTTACCTCTTGACCGTTGTAGTGATGTGTGGGAATATAACATTCCGCTCGACCACAACATTAAATGTGTTAGTCGTAAAAAGAAAAAATGTAATAATCATGCATAAAACATATGTCAATCATCACCTTGACTTGTTTCATAAAAGCTTATACATCAATTACTGTTAACTATTACTTCTGATCTATCATGGAACTTCCATGATATTAATGGTTTTCCTTAACTCTTAATGCGGATATAAAACAGTCATTATAAAGACATCAGAAATTTAAAGCGTCATGTCTTACCATTCCGTGGTGGTTCTAGTTTTCCAATAATCTATCCGTTAACAACATAATCTATTTGAGAAAACATATAATTGTACATGAATAGCAAGTCATAAAAGTATCACTATTTCTCATTGTTTTCCCACGTCTATCTTAGTAGAAATTACTGAAGTAAGAGGTATATATAAAAGGTACTCATGCATTCTCATATTAACGGATTAATATTCACATGTATATGTCATTATAACCTTTTTACTTTTGTTGCACTTATATATAAGGGTACGAGCCAGCTACAATGTCATCAAAATCGTATTATAATTCCTTATCCTATACCATTATATACTAGAATGAAATTGATTAGCAAGGAGACTATTAACAATTGTTCTCCTTTATGATTTGACCATTTCCTAGTCATAGAAAAATCACACTAATTATAATTTTAGGTACCTTTAGTCTAGTTAGACTATGCTACTATCTTTGTAACTAGGAAGCATTACATACCTCAGTTACATGCTTTATTCTCATTGGCTCCCCTGTAGCATGCACTTTTACAGCTTTTACTATTAAGGTCAAAGGCATTTATACAAAAGAAACTTTATACGAAGAAAGAGAAACAAAAACTTAATCATTGAAACTCAAGACCATCACATTTTCTCAAATCTTAATGGACCTTTAAATTTACCTTTAATCCCACTTAACGGATCTTTTCTAGAAGATTTAAGTTTGCTTTAAGTAGTCCATATAAAGCTCCTATTTGGGTATCTTGACGACTAGGTCAGTCAAATCCGATTAACAACAAAATGTATAAACCTTACTTCTTATTATAAAGCAGTTGTTGAGACTGAAAGGTGTCAGCTTTTAGGAATGGCATGAGATGTAGAGAAAGTAATAAACAATTGAATCGAACTATCAAATTGATAGAGTTAGGAGGATTCCCTTGCATATAAACCTTTTGTTTAGAACTGGGATCCCTTACAATAAATCTTTCATAACTCCAATAGTCTAGCTATTTTAACTTTCTAAAGAGTTATTTCTCGCCATTTCATAAAACTAATTATAGAGTAAGAGAAAATATTCCTCCATAATATTTCCAATAACCACTCATACAACTACATAGTGAAACACGTTCACATATAAACAATTCGATGTTATTATAATGCTTCAGAAAGTGGAACATACTTACTTGCGATTCCGAACAACTTATCGGTTACTTGTTGTCAAGCGTTGAACTAAATCTGCCTCGATACTTATTTCCGAGTGGAGTTCCTTTCCTGGTTCGTCCAACTTATTTCCTCATGCTGAGCCCACTATAGGCCCGAGTGTAGCAATTTGTGCTCTGATACCATATGTGACATACCCCTGGTTTGCGAGTTAGTATTTTGGTGAAAAATAAAAATTTCTTCCATTAGATATCCTCACAATAAAATGTCTATGATCGAGTTAAATAAAATAGATAACATTTACTTAACCCTTAATCCTACACCTGACATTTTATAAAGGAACTATACAGCTGCATGCTGTCATAACAAAATGCCTTCCAAAAATCATTTCCACCCACTGTCACAAACCCAATTATGTGAGTTACTAAAGTAATGAATTTTAAAAATTTCCTAACATTCTTCCATGAGTAAATAGCGATTAATTAGATAGAAACATTCATCATGCATCATCCGTTTCCTATGAAACATTTTAGACCATAATACATTTTTTATAATCAATTAAAAACTCTTAATATATATAACACATGAGACTACAAAATCAGCTACTTTGTCATGATACTTTCATGCCAGGTTGAACATAATAAAATGAAACATTGACAATATTTACATGGAAATTAACATAATCAACATGTTACCAAGAATCACTGGACACCACCAACCATCATGTTCATACAAGAAGGAGACGATATTTCACGTGGTTCACCCAGAAGGGGCTACGTCCACCAAAGAGGGTCATATCTTTTTATTATTCAGCAACATGGTTCACAATCAACAACTCAACTGTTGCGATATTACATTTTCTCAATTCACCAACATGGTTCACAATCAGCAATTCAACTGTTGCGATATTACATTTTCTCAATGCTTCCTCCCAAAGCATTATTAAGACATCCATCCTTAACTCCCATAAGTACAGAATCCCATCTCTATTTGATACACCTATACACTTTAAAATTACAAACTTCCAGTGTTCATACAAGTATAGACTCAAAGATTGGAACAGAATGTATATAGCAAAATATTAACCAGAATCAAGCAATCAATATTTCCCTTCCTATACTGGAACATATAATAGACCACTCATAGTTCCAACAATTAAACCTTCCTTTCCCTTGTGACCTACCGCTTCACAAGGGTAGGCATAAAATCAGATATAGAACATATACAAGAATAATACAGAGTTCAAAGAACTTAAGCTATTTCATATGCAGAGCGTAAGTATTAAACGATGGACGCATTTATATAAAATCAACCGTTCATCGATAATTTGATCTAGAAGGAGAGATCAACTCTGAGGCTCAAGGTTTCACTTGCAGAGTAACCTATACCAAACTAACCAATGAATAACTAAAACCCGACACATTCATAAATGCAACTAAAGATCGGAAAACTCGATCTGGAACCGAGGAGGGCTTTATGGTGCATTACAATGGTGCTCTACAGGTATCACACGTTTTACATTAAGATAATAAGGAACGGATTTTAGTCAATTATAAATAAGATCTACGCTTTCCTATTGAGTTCGATCAGATCTGAATGCAATAGAAGAATTTAATCACTAAAACCACAGACCTAAATTTCCTTACTGAGATCTATTTGATCTCTAAGTAAACCGCAGAGTTTAAATATTGCAAACAAGAGCTATGTGTACCAAATGAGATCGATCTTATCTCTTAGTAGATAGCAGAGTTACTTAATACCAGATGAGATCTACGTTGGCAGCAACGCTGGTATAAACATAATACTGGATAAAAATCCAGGATTTAGCATTTCGCCTATCCTCCCGGAATTATCCCGCACATTCACGATGGTCACAAAATGCAAATATGTATAAAGATTTAGGGATCAATAATTAAGCACTTCAGCCAATCGTGCAAGCATCTACGTTGGCAACAACGCTGGTATAAACATAATACTGGATAAAATCCAGGATTTATCATTTCGCCTATCCTCCAGGAATTATCCCGTGCATTCACGATGGTCACAAAATACGAAGATGTATAAAGATTTAGAGATCAATAATTAAGCACTTCAGCCAATCGTACAAGCATCTACGTTGGCAGCAACGCTGGTATAAACATAATAGATAACACCAAAGCACATGTACTCTGTCAAAAGAATAACTGCTATCAGGGTAAACCCATGTTCAAATGCTTTTAACGCCAAAGGGAGATCATGCCCGGTATCTCACACTTTGACTCTAATTTAAACCCTAAATAAGGAAAACTCGTATCCAACCATAATTCCTGAATCGCATGTCAAACTTTCAACAAGGAATTTTTTTTCTAATCTTTCAAATAGTTCTACTGCTATTCAAGCGTGACTCCACTAGATTTTTTTTACTGTTATTAGCATGTTTACAAAATACGCACCCTATCAATTTCACAATCCAAGGGTCTCCATTCATATTATATGTCAGATAAATCTATATCCATATACCATAGGGGATACTTTTGCAGAACTTACTTACCAATCTATAAAACAGAAATATCTCTCACCAAAATATATCGTTGAAAATCACACTTCAATCGAGATCGTGATAGTTGACTTCATAGTGGTTGAGCTCCTCTTCTCCCAGTCTCGCAGGGTTTCCTCTTTCTATGGCGGATTACCATATTGCACTGGGCGACCCCAACACCTTACGCATTCCCCTCCTGTTGCAGCGCTCTCCTCCTGTAGTCGTGATGTACATCCCTTTCCATTCACCCCAGAGTGATCGGTTCTTCCCTTGGGTAACCGCAATAGCAATCCTATTCCAAACTTTTCGCTACTTTGATTTTCCCCCCCCTTCACTCCATCACCGAGAGATCTTTTTATGTGACGAGCGGGAGTATAAAAAAAAAGATTCCCCCCCTTATCGCGGAAGGATTCCCCCCTTCACTCCATCACCGAGAAATCTTTTTATGTGACGAGCGGGAGTAAAAGAAAGATCCGCCCCCTATCGCAGAAGGATTCCCCCTTTAATTATAATTAGATCGCTGTTAACAATAAGGGATTGCCAAAAGCAACTCAGCCCACGTGGAAACCGAACCCTTAGCGCGTAGCAGCAGGATAACATGTGGCAACTAAGACTGTTTCTCTCCCTCCAATCAAGGAAACAATTCTCCCTTAACTTCTCTTCTTTATAATCAAAATAATGGAGATCCGTGACTTCCTCCAGAAAGAGAAGACACCACCTCTCTTACTCGGAATTCTCTTGTAAAAATAACGTTGTTGTCATAAATGTTGCGCCCTTTTAGGTGGAGCTCGAAACTCTACTAGTTGTAAATCGAATCGTTGTCCCCTGCATTCCATACAACAGGGTAAAACAAGGAGATCATTATCTATACTCCATCCCTTTTCCAAGGGGAGTTGATTTACTTATATCCTCAGAAAATAAGTGTCTAGTATATTCATTTATAAACGAATATCTTCTCTCTATCAAATAATATATATATATATATATATATATATATAAAGGATGGTAAATGTTTTGTACCAAATATCAGATTGTAATACACGTATCTACTTTTACATTTTTCTCTCCAAGAGTGAAAAGTATATCATCTTCTTCTATAAGTATTATGTTTACAAATCCTTGTCGAACTAAGGTAAGTATTTATAATAATACATCGTTTCGACATCTCGTAGGATTCTTAATGGTATTTATATTTATTTAATTAGGTAGGTCATAGGAGTTAACTATTATTTTAGATTGTGGTGAAATAGTTACTCTACCTAGGATTGACCCAATCTTTTAAGAAAAATACATCAAAGTATTTTGATCGTTGAGTAAACTCTTTTACTTCTCATGTGCCCAAGGCACTTATTATGATAACTGTCGTCAGAAACTGACCTTCCACGGTTGTCTAGCCATCTCGACTCTCCCCATCATGGATTCTTTTCCTCGTCGTTTAGTCGCATCTAAACCTTTAATCTTATAGGTTTATCATCGACTTTTCCAACTTAGTAATTAAACAATATGCTAAAAAGGTTTCGTGGTGGGGCTTGGCCTCGAGCTCCTCACCAAAGAAAACATACATTTACATTTTCAATTACAAAACTTAAGATATAAGAGGGATGTCACAGGATTTATAGCGAAAGTGCTACGATGACTGGTTTTTTTTCTATATCAAGCCCTAGCTTCGCAAGTGCAACAAGTGTCATAAATGCCATACCATGCCTTCTTTCAGGTTAGCTCTGATACCATGTTAGTTTTTCAGAATTTACTTCAATATGATATAGGATCTTAACTGATAGAACAACATGTAGAACATATCTATAGCATATCAATCATGGACATAATAATGCAAGCACACAAGAGACAGTAGACACACAGAGTTTCACTGGGGAAAACCATAAAGGTGAAAAACCCCACAACTTCCTCAGAGATAGATAGAGCAATGATGCAACCCAATCATAAGAGATAGTATTCTCCTAGCAGCAGCTTCTCCTCCTCCACAAGTGCACCGCTCTCCAATGAGAGTATGAGTGAGAAAGTGAATGATTGAATAGAGTGCCTCCCACACTCTATTTATACATGACTTGACTTGCCTAATAACCTTTACTAGGTCGGCCTTAACTTAACCACATAACATAATGCTGACAGGGCCGACCCCTAATAGGGTGGTCTAATAACCCTTTGACCCACATGATTTATACAGGGCCGACCCCACCAAGGTGGTCTAATAACCCATCAAGTATAAGTTACGACAGTTACAATATAAATGACGACACTTCCGTATAGAGGAATAATAACATCTCTATAGGAATACAAACACTTCCGTATAGAGGAATAATAACATCTCTATAGGAATACAATATACAAATATGAAATACATTCTGAAGTTACAAATACATCAACAAGAACCCACATAGATGCTCATATTTGAGGTTGAAGATGATGAAACTTTGTTGAGTAATATGACCATTGTCTTAAGCTCATCAGAGTCATCCTCTAAAAATTGAATTTTCCTTTTCTATTTTACCAATATATTCATGATAATTGCATTTCAAGAGACCCATTGATATTCTAATTCATGTGTTTTAGTGGAGAATGAGACCCGCTGTCAACATTGCATGAGACCAATTCCACACAACATTAGTTGAAACCCAAGATATTTGCACCCACAAACCCCTAACACCAAGGGAAAGCCACAGACTGATAATGGATAGATCCATCATCAATATTCTGGGTACTTATTACAGAACATTGAGATGGATGAAATATTGTATATATATTTTCCCAAATAAAAATCCCAATGAAGAACTTACTCCAGGAAGTGCAAGCAGTACCAGGGCGAGGCCTATTCCCATTGGCCTTTTTAGGTAAAGCCTAGCAAACTCACCATGACAAATATTAGAAGTTTTTGAGACAACTAACTCATGCCCACAATCAATTCTACTAAAACCGAGGAGAAATATGACTGCTGATGCTAAATATAAGCAAAGTGTGCAAACCAGGCTTACCATCAAGTGTCAATTTGTTGAATAAGAACTAAGATGGGAGATGTATGCCACTTTCAATATCCTATACTCATCTTCGCGACTGAAATCCATGAATTCAAATTTCCGGAGGTTTTGATAATGGAGGATGTGGGAAGACAGGTTGATGCTTAATGAATTGTCCCTTCCCCCCTTGAACGAGTTAATGGATAGACTAGATGTGGATTGTTCATACTTTCATTTTGTGCTTGTTTAATGGGTTGCAAACTTAGAGATTCCTTCACCATTTTACAATAGAATTCCTTCCTCTAGCGTTGAGGCAAGATTGTCGAGGCGACATGAAAAAAATGAACTTCCTCAAAATGATGAACTTCTCTTCTTATATTAACAATGGTCAATGCGAGATGGTCATCTTCTTATAATTGAACATATAATTATGTAGAATAATTCCAATAGCATATTTATTTTACATAATTTAGCAAATAATTGAATAAACAATGCTATAAATAATTTAGTCAAACTTAAGATCACATATCAACATCAACCTTAAAATAGTAAAGAAATCCATAATTTTAAATTATGAAGTGTTGAGCATGACAAAATCTCCTAACAACTATCAACGGGTTTTCATTTTATTTATTAATACAATCCCATCTGCATTAAATCTATTTTGACAAGTTATGGTCATCATTAGCTTGAAAGGAGTAAATTTATGATTACATAGAATATAATATATGAAACTTAATGCAGTAAAGTAACCAGCTTAACTTAATAGCCAACAACCAGGTTATGGAATACATTAATGACATAAATATAAAATATTAAAGATTCACTTAACAACAACGAACGAGGTTATGGAATACATTAATGACAAAAATATAAAATATTAAAGTTTAACTTAACACCCAACATCAGGTTATGGAATAAATTAATGACAGAAATATAAAAATTAAGAATTAGTTAAACAGCAAGGTTATGGAATACATTAATAACATATAATACATTAATACCAGAAATACTAAATATTAAAAAATAGTTAACCACAACAAGGTTATTGAAATGGAATACATTAATGACATAAATATTAAATATTAAAATTAATTAATAACCAAATATTAATATAAAATATTAAGAATCACTTAATAGCCAGCATAAATTATAAACCAGTAGCAAGGTTATGGAATATATTAATGACTTAAATTAAAACACTAAATCACTTAGTGCAAGATGGTCATCTTCTTATAATTGAACATGTAATTATGTAGAATGATTCCAATAGCATATTTATTTTACATAATTTAGTAAATAGTTGAATAAACAATGCTATAAATAATTTAGTCAAACCTAAATTCACATATCAACATTAACCTTAAAATAGTAAAGAAATCCATAATTTTAAATTATGAAGTGTTGAGCATGCTTATAAACAAAATCTCCTAACAACTAATCAACGGATTTTTATTTTATTTATTAATACAATCCCATCTGCATTAAATCTATTTTGACAAGTTATGCGCATCATTAGTATGAAAGGAGTAAAGTTACAAATCTATTTTGACAAGTTATGCTCATCATTAGTACGAAAGGAGTAAAGTTATAAATCTATTTTGACAAGTTATGTTCATCATTAGTGTGAAAGGAGTAAAGTTATGATTAACTAAAAAACCATATATGAAATTTAATGCAGTAAAGTGACTAGCTTAACTTAACAGCTAGCAGAGGTTATGGAATACATTAATGACATTAAAGCTTAACTTATCAGGTTATGGAACACATTAATGAGAAAAAAATATATTAAGAATTATGTAAACAACAGCAAGGTTATGGAATACATTAATAACATAAATATTAAATATTAAAAAATAGTTAACCGGAGCACTACCACATCAATGTTATGGAATACATTAATGACATAAATATAAAATATTAAAAATTAGCTAATAGCCAAATATTAATATAAACTATTAAGAATTAGTTATGGAATATAAATTGTAAACCAGTACCAAGGTTATGGAATACATTAATGACTTAAATTAAAACACTAAATCAGTTAATATCCCACCACTAGGTTAATGTATTTATGGAATACATTAATGATGACAGAAATATAAAATATTAAAAATTAGTTGAGAGGTGTCAGCTTCATGGAGTGCAATCTCTTTATAAGAATAGGAATAGGTAGGCAAGATCCAGTGTTGTTGTGAAAAATAGCTGCTGAGCATATTAGCAGGCTTAGTATATCAATATATTGGTGAAGGGGAATCGTGACTGCTGGAGTGTAGATTCAATCGTTTCGTTTGCATTTTTGATAAGGATGAAACGTTTTTCCTTCCTACTGGCCGTGATTTTCACAGGCTCTTTTATGTTTCTCTGCGTAAGTTCAATAGGAGATTCCAGTCTCATATATAATGTTCAGCAGTATGGTGCAAAAGCTGATGGCATCACAGACAACAGCAAGGTGAGATAGAGATAAACTTGAATAATTAATAAATTTGTAGAGACATAGATTATCACAAATAAATTTGTCTGTTTTTGGTTATATGTAGGCTTTTATTGCTGCCTGGAATGCAGCCTGTTCTTCTAATCGATCATCTACTGTGTATATACCAAAAGGAAAATTCCTGGTTGGTCCAGTTTCCTTTGCAGGACCATGCAAGAATGCTAATATTATGGTGCAGGTAAGGTGCTAATATTCATTCCGTGGTAGTGGTAGTGATTTATTTATTTCCTTCTTTGCAGCAATAAGATTCATGCAACATGTCTGTCTTACTGCAGGTAACTGGGGATCTCATTGCACCAACCCACAATAGTTTATGGAACGGAGGAAATAATTTGTACTGGTTGCAATTCTATAATGTGAATGGTCTAACGGTGAATGGCGGGGGGAGTTTGGATGGCCAGGGAGCCTCCTGGTGGAACAACGTTTGTCAAAAAAATCAGCAAGTAAGAATAAACTAGTTATCAGTTGTACTATGTAATTATCTTTTAGTGATTTGGATAGCATATACTTACACTGACTCGAATAAATTGTCTGCTTTGCTGTGCAGTGCAAACCCGGGCCTACGGTATTGTCTCTAGCCATTTATTTTCACATATGAATTGGAGTGTTTCATAGTTGCAGGGAGTTGATAATTTCACATTGTGATGGGCAGTCTTTACAATTGATGGGCGCTACGAATAGCGTGGTGAGAGACATTACTTCCATCAACAGCAAGCAGTTCCATGTATCCATTGGTGCGTCTAACAACGTCCTGGCAGAGGGATTGACAATCCGTGCTCCAGCTGACAGCCCCAACACCGATGGAATTCACATATCTTCTTCCAATGTCCATCTTCGAAATATCAACATAGGAACAGGTGGATCATATTTCCCCTCAACATTTTACAAATATTGTTGGAGTGACTAATTTATTAAAGATAAATCTTTAACTTTGCGTGCGTGTACTACTGCAGGAGATGATTGTATTGGTATTTTGGAAGGAACTTCCAACCTTGCCATTGAACAAGTTACTTGCGGACCAGGCCATGGAATCAGGTGAAATAGTTTGATAATTAATTTCAATTGGACTGGGAATATGAGCATTCAATGCACTGCGCTGACAACCGATTTGGGTTATTATTATGCAGTGTGGGGAGCCTTGGGAAATATCCTGATCGTAATGGAGTCACCAACGTCACTGTAAATGGAGTTTCTTTCAACGGCACTGACAATGGAGTTAGAATCAAAACATGGCAAGGAGGAAAGGGCTTCGCCAAGGGCTTAACATTTGAGAACCTACGGATGAACAACGTGGGGAATCCAATCCTCATTGACCAATACTATTGCCCACATTGTACTGCCCAGGTGCTCATCATTTTACACCTATCTGAACAGCTTCAACACCTATACTCTTTTTCGACATAGGACAGTTTCGAAGCTTGTTTTTAAGTTCTGTGACATATGGCCACTGAAGTTTGACTATTATAACTTACTTTGACTTTGTTGTTAATATTGGCTTGGCCCGTGCAGGAGTCTAATATGAATGTGCAGATCAGTAACGTGGTATACAAAAACATAGTTGGAACCTCAGCAACAAAGGAAGTTATTAATTTGGCTTGCAGTAAAAGCTTCCCCTGCCAAGATATCCAATTGCAAAATGTCAGTCTGAGTTATGGAAATAATGAAGCTCAATCTCTCTGTAAAAATGCCAAAGGACTTGGAATTAGTTCTGTCAAACCCCCTTTGGTTTGTTAATGCTGGATATTAGTTATTAGTTATGTCAAACCTTTTTCTTAAAGTTCCATTGGTTTTTAAAAGGTTTGATGCTTCCTCTACCAACTTCAATATGTTGGATTTTGCATTATTGTAATATGAATTTGAGTTATGAAAAAGTGAAACTCTACCAACTTTAATAGGTTGGATTTTGCAGTATTATAATATGAATTTGAGTTATGAAAAAAATGAAATTCAATCTTAAGCAGTTTTTGAGTTTGTTAAAGGTGAATGTTTTTCCTAAATGCTAACTTATTATCAAATGTTAAATAGAATAGAAATATAATAAGAACTCTGCTAAAAAAACATTATATTGCAAGTAGAGTCCATTTTAAAAGTTAAAAGTCTAATATAGAGATTAAGAAATGTTTAAGAATCCTAAAGTTTGATAACTATATTTAGTAAAACCATGTTTGTATATGTATAAATGCTTTTTTATTGATGTTTAATAAGCTATAAACCCTTCACATTCACTTGGAATAAATAAGATATTTTTAACATTGTCATTTTAATGTTTTTAAAGTATATCACAATCAAAATAAACAACACATATTTTTGTATTAGAATATAGAATTTTAAGAGTAAATAATGGTTTTGTATAATTGGTTATTTGGAATAGTACATTTTTAATAAAAAAATATCAATTTTTTCTTTTTATAGATGCCATATCTAACCTTGTCACTTTAAGATTGGTCATATTAATAATATAATGTCTATTATTGAGATATATAATTTTAAACATAACAAACAATTTTATAAAAATTGTCATTTGAACTTATACCATTTTAATAAGAAATATTAAAATAAATATTTGTAAGAAACAAATGAATGGACACAGACATAATCTCAAAGAAATGCAAATGCACAACAAATTCAATGACTTTTCCACTGTGTTTTTTTGTGCCTTTGGAATCTGTATCCAAGTGGCCTTTGTTTTGTGACATGAATTTCCAATGGAAAGATGATCCCATTTCCCTTCCTTGCACTCTAAGGGTAGTAACAAAAGACCATATCCCAGCAGCAATCACAGGTCTCGTAATAGCAAAAGAAACAAAATGAGGTGAATACACTGCAATATTTAATCCATTTTCCACATCACACATCAAATCTACATAACCAGAATCATCATACGAAAATGAATTAATTAAAGGGAAATCTGATCTTGGTGCCTATGAATATGTTCGTAGTAGGAAATTTCTCCTCCTTGTGCCTCTCAATATGTCCGTAGTAGGAAATTTCTCCTTCTGGAGCATACAAACAATCTTTCTCCTCCTTTTGAATATGTTCGAAGGGGTTGGAGCTTACATCTTCACCCTAAATTACAATCAATGAAGACTAGACCGCAATGCAATAAGCAAAACAATAATTCATAATCACTAAACATAATGATTGGAAAAAAATAGCATTGTGTAGCGTAAATCTCAATGACTGAAATAAATGTAGAGTAGTCTACATGTAGTCAAATAATTCGAAAGAAATATGATAACAAATACAATTTAATGTAGTTGACTGATCTAAAGGAACGTCAAGGTGACTTGGTTAGGCATACTAACCTGAATTTGTACAAGTAGAAATATGAAATGCTTCGAGAATGGATGAAGTTAGGGTCGAGACTGATAATATTTATAGCAACAGCAATGGGCAGGGTAGGGAAATTTCCTGGGTCTGTGTAGATTCGTGTGGATGGATAGAACTGCAACTTTTCTATTTCAGTTATCCAATTATGGAAGGTATTTACAAATGTAATTGGAAGGGAATCAACAAAAAGATGGAAGACCAAAGGAAATCAACGAAAAGATGGAAACCGTATCCACCTTTTCTCTTTAGCTTCTAAAAAGTTTCCGTGCATGAGTGTTAGGAAACTATTTTTTTGTCAAATTATTTAATCTTCATTTCCATGGTATGGGTCCAATCAAGTTTGGAAAAAATCCTCTACAAATTAAAATAAATAAATAAAAACCGAAACTTTAGTTGCATTTTAGACATTTTGAAAAATTAAATGTACTGGCATGAAAATAATGAAAAAAAATGAAAACAATAGTATATGTCTACATCAAGGACTAATAAGGAAGAAGAAAAGATGATTAAACAAATTAGTTAGATAAAAAGATGTTTTTATTAAAGTGATATGACAGCGATAACCTACAATTACGGATTCAAAAGGTGAAAATAAATGAAATGAAATGAAATAAATGCCCAGGAGAATAGAATGATACAAAAAGGGGGATGAAGGTGAAAGAAGAGGATCCTAGCAATGGTATTGATTATTACACCAACTAATTTGTAGTAATTATAAATGTCTATTGTAGTCATGCATTTTACTAATCATCTTGATCCATTTCACAAGTTACCATTAATTTTTAACATTTGGCAAGAACCGTGAGATAGTTCAAATATTGGGCTGAACTTTTCGTTGATGAATACAAATGCACATTTTATATACTAGTTTCGTTTCACAAGTTACCATTAATTTTTAACATTTGGCAAGAACCTCAAATATTGGGTGGAACTTTATGTTGATGAATACAAATGCACATTTTATATACTAGTTTCTAGATACGTTGAAGACATTGCAAAAAAGTAGACTTTCATTTTTGTGTTTGAAAAGTAGTTAAGTTATGAAATTATGAAAAAATAGTCTTTTATATTATTAAGGGTACGACAACTTACAAATAAATGTTACCCATCCTCAATTCAACGTGAACATGAGATATGGAAATAATGAAGTTCAATATTCATGAAAAAACGTAAAATAGTTCAAAGTAATTCTATCAAGTTCCATTTACTTTGTTAAAGAGTGAATGCTTTCTCTAAATGGAAACTCTAATGTGTTGGATTTTGCATTATCTATCTTGTAGTCTCAAATTAGTTTAAGATTCTTATGGTTTATGCTACTCTTCCTTTAAAAATATCCTCAATGGTTTAGGCTACTCTTCCTTTAAAAATCTCGTCATTGATTTAGGCTACTCCTTCCGTTGATTGGTTTAAGCTACTTTCATCACTAGTCACTAACAATATTTTGGAAATCAAACTTTCCAACATGGTTGTTATAGGTCAAATCTGCACTTCTCCGTCCGTGATCACATTGCTTTGTCGATCGCACAAAAGGACACCATGGATTGAAGAGCTAGGTTGACCTAGATGACTTACTGCTGGAACTACATTCTTGAGTTGAAAATCTTACTTTGTCTACTGATTTCATGACATGTGTGCTACTCTTTGCATAGTAAACCAACGTTCTTCACCAATATGTGCGCTGCTTTGCTCAAGGACAACCATCGCACACCTTAAAAAATGTTGCAAACGCTTGTTGTAAAGTACAAAAGTTGCATACTCTGCACTACTCTCGTTGTATGAAACCTATGAACATCTTAAGATGAAAGCAAAAATATATTAAGATTACGAATTGGGATTAGTTGAAGTTGGTTCTGCAACTTCCCCAACCTCCCAATTCAACCACCTCTCGATTACAACTGCCTAC
Source organism: Larix kaempferi (assembly GCA_027924585.1). Taxonomy (NCBI): domain Eukaryota; kingdom Viridiplantae; phylum Streptophyta; class Pinopsida; order Pinales; family Pinaceae; genus Larix; species Larix kaempferi. The sequence continues at coordinate 1,972,296 of BSBM01000397.1, read as the reverse complement.
CTTGTCCCATAAATACAAGGAGGATCCATGAGAGAGGGACCTAGAAGGAATGCTTTAACTGCTGTTACGCTGGAGGAATTCCCAAGTCATTGTGAAGAGCAGGAGCCCAGGACTCGGTTGCAGAACCATCTTGACCGATCAGGTATATTTGTACTCATTCATGTTTCTTTGACAATAAAAAGGTGGAAATACCCTTCCTGTCCCAAGTCAAATGTCTATTGGATTGTATGTTCATTTGGTTTAATATCTGATTGTAGTTGATGTTTAATTGTTTTCAATTTCATCATATTTATTGCAGTCAAGATACGCCGAGGAAGGTTTCCTTTGTGTTGCAGGTCCATCATAGCGGAAGACCAAGCGAAAGCTAGGACCAGCCGTTGATAAAAGGTACATCTTTCGATATCTTGATCTCTTTCCATTTGTAGTAACTAAATGCAATGCAATGACTGTATTTACCCGTCACGCCACCCAAGTTGGTAGTGTCTTCTCCTCACTATAAGGTATTTTTCCTGCACAACAGATTGGCGACTCCACTGGGGAGTAACTGGTTGTTTTTCTGCTCTAGGAGACCTTGCTAGGTTTTTCTTCAGTCTATTTGTTATGTGAGAGGTCTTCTAGGTCATTGTTTCCCGTTCTTATTGTCTAGACTCATCTCAGTCCACTACTGCAAATCTTTTTTGTTTGCTTCTGAGCCTTGTGTGCTGGTTTACCCTACTTATAGTAGCGCATTTTACTTGGTGAACACTGCTTTGTACACTACACAACAACGCATCTTTCCTAGTGTGCGTTGGTTTCTGTACTACACAGTAGTGCATTTTCCTGTAACTTTCAGTTCTCCATTAGGGTTTGATTTCCAGTGGTTTGGTTTCACTTCTAGCCTTTTGCTTTGCTTCCCTGACTGGCCCCTGAGACTTGTATGTCTCTTTTGAGTCTTGTTTGCCTCTCTGAAGTCCTTTAGTTTTCCTTGGCTTGCTTGAGTACTTGTTTAAGGTGTCTTTACTGTTTTTAACCCTTTTGAAATTTCTCCTCCTGGTGCCTCTGAATATGTTCGTAGTAGGAAATTTCTCCTTCAGGTGCATACAAACAATCTTTCTCCTCCTCGTGCCTCTGAATATGTTCATAATAGGAATTTTCCTAAGGGGTTGGAGCATACATCTTCACCCTAAATTATAATCAATGAAGACTAGACCCCAATGCAATAAGCAAAACAATTATTTAGAATCACTAAATATAATGATTGGATAAAAATAGCATTCTACACCGTAAATCTCAATGGCTGAAATAATGCAGAGTAGTCTACATGTAGTCAAATAATTCGAAAGAAATATGATAACACATACAATTTAATGTAGTTGACTGATCTCAAGGAATGTCAAGGTGACTGGGTTAGGCATACTAACCTGAATTTGTACAAGTAGAAATATGAAATGCTTTGAGAATGGATGAAGTTAGGGTCGAGACTTATAATTATTATAGCAACAACAATGGGCACGGTAGGGAAGCTTCGTGGTTCTCTGTAGATTCCTGTGGATGGACAGACCTACAAATTTTCTGTTTCAGTTATCCAATTACGGAAAGGTATATACAAATGTAATTGGAAGGGAATTAACAAAAAGATGGGAGACAAAAGAAAATCAACAAAAAGATGGAAACCTTGTCCATCTTTTCTCTTTAGCTTCTAGAAAGTTTATGTGCATGAGTGTTAGGAACTATTTTTTATTTTTCTATCAATTTATTTAATCTTCATTTCCATGGTATGGGACCAATCAAGTTTGAAAAAAAATCCTCTACAAATTAAAATAAATAAATAAAAACCAAAACTTTAGTTGCATTTTAGACATTTTGAAAAATTAAATGTACTAGCATGAAAATAATGAAAAAAAACAAAAACAATAGTCTATGCCTGCAACAAAGACTAATAAGGAAGAAGAAAAACTAATTAAACAAATTAGTTAGATAAAAGGATGTTTTTATTAAAGTGATATGACCACGATAACCTACAATTACTGGTTCAAAAGGTGAAAATAAATGAAATAAATGCCAAGGAGAATAGAATGATACAAAAAGGGGATGAAGGTGAAAGAAGAGAATCCTAGCAATGGTATTGATTATTACACCAACTAATTTGTGGTAATTATAAATGTGTAGTGTAGTCATGCATTTTACTAATCATCTTGATCCATTTCACAAGTTACCATTAATTTTTAACATTTGAAAAGAACCATGAGATAGTGGGTGGAACTTTACGTTGATGAATACAAATGCACATTTTATATACTAGTTTCGAGATACGATGAAGACATTGCCAAAAAATAGACTTTCATTTTTTGTGTTTGAAAAGTAGTTAAAATATGAAATTATGAAAAAATAGTCTTATATTATTAAGGGTAGGACAACTTAAAAATAAATGTTGCTCATTCTCAATTCAGTGTGAACATGAGATGTGTAAATAATGAAGTTCAACATTCATGAAAAAACGCAAAAGAGTTCAAAGTAATTCCATCAAGTTCCATTTACTTTGTTAATGGGTGAATGCTTCCTCTAAATGCCATGCCAATTCTAATGTCTTGGATTTTGCATTATATATCTTGTAGTCTCAAATTAGTTTAAGATTCTTATGGTTTATGCTACTCTTCCTTTAAAAATCTCCTAATTGGTTTAGGATACTCTTCCTTTAAAAATATCCTGATTGGTTTAGGATACTCCTTCCGTTGATTGTTTTAAGCTACTTTCATCACTGGTCACTAACAATATTTTGGAAATCAAACTTTCCAACATGGTGGTACACCTTGTTTCCTTTAATTGCTCAATTATAAATAAAATAAAAAGTACTTGTAGGATCAAGGAAATCCAACACAACGTATGGAATTTAAATGACATGATCTAATCGATCATTAATAATGGGGTGAGTGCACAAAGTTGATGGACCTTTTAGATGCAATGGTAGATTCAAGAAACTCATTCAAGTTCTATAAAAGAGAATTGATCCCAAGCAGTCTCGAGCCTGCCAAAATTAATCCCAAGCCTACCATGGTGAAGGCCAAATAGGATAGTTAAACAAAACGCGTATGCGTTATGGAGTTCTAAAATGCTTACGCATTTTGTAAAACATGTTTTATGCCCCAAAATGGGTTGTGCCCATCCTTTTCTCCACAATAGCGACATACAACGATTTTGGGAAACCAAAGAGCGTAATGGTGAACGCAATTTGTGTGAGAAGGGCCTCCATCTTCCACCTTGGGCATCGTTCTCCTCCATCTAAGCTATATACATCAAAATCCATCCTTCTAAATAATCTATTTTCACTAATTTGTATGTTGTAAAATAAATTTAATCCATAATTTTATTAATTTGTATGCCCTAAAAAAATTTGAACCATAATTCTAGTTATATGTATGCCCAAAAGAAATTAAAACCCCAATTTAATCATAAAAAATAAATCAATTTCACTAGATGCATATATATCCATGAGCATCCTTATTAATCCAAACCACTATTCACAAATATGCAAAGTTTCTTGTGTATATAGAAAGGTTGCGTACAACATTTAAGTATTATAGAGTATGGAGATTTTTTGGATTTGCACAATTTCAATCCAAGTGTCATGAGGGATGTTGTAGGCCCAAACTTCACAGCAACAAAGAATCACCACGATAGCTAATGCGTTGGAAAGAAACTGATTATTTTCTTGACACTATGATTTCGGTTTGAATGGAATTTGAAATCAATAATTCAAAGTTAGGGTGAAACTTGACATAGTTGAATAAAAGTATTTTTTTACAATTTAGAGGTATGATGGACTACAATTTTTTTGTTGTTGTTGTAAATAGTGAAACTTTTGCTAACACAATGACAATCTAATAGTTAACTACTTTAAGGAAAAAATTAATTGGCATAAAAAATTACCAACTAAACCATGTAAACTAATGCGTTTTTGGAAGTAGAATATATGGCAATTAAAATTATATTTTTTAATTATAGTTTGACAAGTACATGCTTATATGCTACTTCTTATATGTACATGACTATACAAATTTTTTTAGGTTAGTCTCATTACCCATCACAATAAGTTTGTGTCGAGACATATTACTGATAACTATATAAGAGTTTGCAAATGGAACATTACAACATGGTAGTAGATCTTAAAGAGCTACTTTGTACACATAATAATTTACTTATAATGGAAAGAAATGTTAAATTATTTATTGTGCCTAAGATGCAAGGAAAGAGTGATCATACCCCTAAAGGAATAAACCTTCATGATGGAGGGAAAGTTTGCACCAAGGGAGAATAAATCACTTTTGACCATTTCATTAAAGTTGTTTATAATCTAGAGCTTGGACTTCAAAAGTGTGTACCTTTTTTACATATGTGTGAGTATCAGTGTTTCAAAAATACAAATTTGAATGAAAAAGTGCGAATACTAGTGTTACAAAAGTATGAATAATTATTTATGATAGTGTCGATTTGAATTTAGAAACTGTGAAATTTTATTGTAAAGTTGTGAGTTTTGATTCCACAAATATCAATATCCAATTTATTGAAATGCGTATTTATATTTTGATGTTGTGAGTTTCATATCTAGATGTGGATATATGTAATTCCAATAGTATTGCAAAATATTTTATTTATGTTTGTAAATGCATAGATCACTATAAAACACATTTCTAAGTATATCAATACTAATGAAAATGAAAAAAGAATCATATATCTCGATTGCAATAATGAATTGTACATTTTCATAAATATTTAAAGTGGTATACAAGAAGGATGGATGCCATCGCTACCAATCTGATCACATGATATCTATACATGTACAAGATGAGGACTATGATTTTATTCACCCTACCAACCATGTCACCTTATCTGGAAACATTACAACTAGATTACTATGGAAATGATAACAATCCTCACATTTTGGTGTAGGAGAGAAGATATAAATTAAAATTTAAGAGTTTAACTGAAGTGATAGATAAAAAATCTCAACTACTAATTTATAAGTTCTCCCATGATACAACACATTTCCTACAACAAAATAGGCCATTAGCACAAGAAATTGCACTGAAATTTAGTGAATTTGTTTCCATGAGTTGAACTCAATGGCAGGTGTTAAATCCGACTCCACGCTACATGTTTGAATTGATTTCCTTTTTGTGCTAGGAATAGCACTAGGAATATCACTGTCTTTTTCTCCCTATTTAGTGTTGGGAATAGTGTCGGGAGTAGTGTCGACAATGGAAATTGTGCCAAGTTTTATGACTATATCAATGCCCAGAATGACATCGAGAATTGCGATGCGATTAGAGCCCAAATTGAGTCTAGTTTTAGTTTCCAATTTGCCTTCTAGTATTGCTTCTTATTTGGCATCTAATTTGTATTCTAGTGTTGCTTCCATTTTAACTTCCTGGTTATCGTCGAGTGTTGCTTCTCTTTTAACGTTGAGTGTTACTTCCTTTCATTGTTGGGTTTTTCTTCCTTCTAAATGCCAAATTTTTCTTCCATCATTGCTTCTAATATTGCTTCCATTATTGATTCCTTTTTTGCTTCCATTATTGCTTCCATTATTGCTTCCAAAATTGCTTCCAAAATCGCTTCCAAAATTGCTTCCTAAGTGACATGGGTTTTGCTCCTTAATTGACATCGGATTTTGCTTCTAGAATTGATTCCTTTTTAGCTCCAAGGTTTGCTTCCTTTTAGTGCCAAGGTTTGTTTCCTATTTAACGCCTAGTTCTTCCTCTTTTTTATCTCTAGGATTTGCTTCATTTTAGTGCCAAAGTTTTCTTCCTATTTAGCACCTGGTTTTGCTTCTTTTTTTGCTCCAAGATTTGCTTCCTTTTAGTGTTGGGGTTTGCTTCCTAATTAGCGTCTAGTTTTACTTCTTGTTAAGAAACCAATTTAGCTTCTTATTTAGACACATAAATAACACCAAGTATGGATTCCATTTTCATGTCGAGTTCTGCTTCCATTTTAGAGCCACATTTTTCTTCCCTTGAACACCTCATGTTGCTTCCTTTATAGCTTCCACTTTATTAATTTAAATTTTTTAATTTCAATAAAAATAGTTAAATATATCATGGCTCTTTAATAACATATGTGATTATAGAGAAACAAATCTTGCATTGCAAATATTTTATAGCATAACATTTAGGAATTTTTAGGGAAATAGACAACATCCATACAAACTAACAAAACCATTATACTTATTAAATCTCCATAAAAAAAACATCTACAACTTTTAGTATAGATAAATTAACAAGATAACTCTTATAACATCATCATCATCTATAATTAAAACAAGTGAGTCAAATCTACAAATATTAGATAAATATCATGTCAAATAACATATATCTAAAAAAACCAGATATCTCATTTCAAATTTATATCATAACATTTATGAAGATTTAAAACAAACAGATATCACATTTCAAATTTATATCATAACATTTATGAAGAAATTTAATTGAAATTGACAACATCCATCCAAAGTAGAAAAGCCATCATGCATAGTAAGTATCCATCCAAAAAGCATTGACCACTTCCAATATATATAAATTAACAAGATAATACTGATAAGATCATCATCATATATAACTAAAACAAGTGAATGTCAAATATGCCAGTAGATCAATAACATGTCAAAATGATACAAGTGAGTATGATACATGTCAAAATGATACATGTCAAAATGATACATGTCAATATGACATAAGTCAAAGTGATACATATAAAAGACAAAAATGGTATAGGTATCATAATGATATTTGAACATTAATCCATGTTAGAGTCAATATGATCAATGTCACTGGATACCACTAGCAACTGCCTCATCATCATCATCATCGTTTTCATCATCATCATCATTTTCATCATCATGATCATCATAATTCTCATCCTCCTGGGTATGAGCTCCATCTCCATCCGCTTCATCATCAACTCCCATATCTGAACCAAACTCAACATAATTTGGATCATGATCAATATCAATCGGATCTTCTGGCAGACTCGTGTTCTAAAAAAAAAATTCAAAATGAAAAGTTAGTATTTATTTCATGCAATAATTCATATTTATGTTATATTGATAATATTACAACATACGAAACCGAACCATAATCATATTACATCATATCAAAGTGGACATACCATAATAAAATATGAGATAAGTTACAGCTAAGATGTCATTCCAATTATGTAAAACATGCAACAATTTTAATAAATGTTAGTAAAGATCATAAAAAAAATTGTTATACAAGTTAACTATCATCTGGAAAGTGTATACATAACCTTAAGTCTCAACCCTCTCGTGTCAATATATAAAACTATTTTTATTGTCAAATATACAAATCTACAATAAAATAGAATTGTACATGCCATAATTCAATTGACTAGATGCCATAATTGACTTGTGTCTTCCAACTATAAACACACAATTGCTAGACTCCCTTACCAAGTGATACTAGTACATTAAAATCTGATATACTTGGGACCACTTTGAGGCATTGGGTCTATATAAGTTTTAACAATTCTAATTTTCCACAAATAATGTTTTAGGTTTTAACAGTTCTTATGTTCTTTGGATGTTATTTATATTTTATCTCAGTTAACCCTAGAACATGGCCAGATTGAGTTCAATTCCATTGATGGAGGTGGTTAGAATGGTTATGAATATGATCCCTTCCACACTTTTCTCTTAATGGTGGAGGATCTTGGTGGCTTCTTCGAGAAACACCCTAACGCACGTTACTATTTTGGGAATTTTTTTGGTCCTCCAATTTGAAGGTTGACTCATTCATTTATGGGAGTGATCATATTATCATGGTACCAAGGACTCCTTGCCTTCATGGTTCAATTTCCTAGAAACAACCGTCTTATACCATATCCAGAAGTAGGGTTTTGCTCAGTGAGTGCCAATGTCAATTTTGCACAAGGGGGTAGATTTTTAACTGAAATATCCCAGGTGACTATGAGTACTAATACCACATCCACAATAGAAAAACATAATTGTGGGATATGAGGGAACCCAACTATGCTGCCCAGTTTATAGTTTGTGCCCCTGGAGAAAATTCACAAGTTGTCCCTGAATGGTCCTAGGGGGCTTCTTGCAACTAGCCATAAAACAAAAACCATAACTTAGATCTTGAAACCATTGATTCTGGCGGATTCAAGATGTTGGATTTCACCCAAGGGAACCCCTATACCATGTTTCAATTACCAGGAAATAGTAGTATTATACCATCCCCAAAAATAGTTTTTTCTTAGTAAGGGCCAATGCCAATTTTGCACAAGCGGGTGAATTTTGAATTGAATTCTCTCGGGCAACCATGGATAGCGTGAACTCATCCAAAATGACCAAAAAACTCCGTGGGAGTTGAAAGAACCCAATTATGTTTCCCGGTTTGGATTTCATACCCTCGGAGCAAATTCACAAGTTGTCCCTGAATGACCTTAGGGGGCTATTTCCATCTAGCCATAGAAAAAAAAACCGTAACTTGGATAATGAAACCATCGATTCCGACGTATTTAGGAAGTTGGGTTTCATCCAGAGGAATCCTATTCCATGTTTCAATTGCTCGGAACCATGACCATGCCCACAATGGCCAAAAACATATCTGGGAGCTAAAGGGACCTAGTTATGCTACCCGATTCAGATTTCGTGCCCCTCGAGCAAATTCACAAGGTTTTCCTGAATGGCCCCAAGGGGCTACTTGAATATGGCCATAGAAAAAAAAATGTAACTCGAATCGTGAAATCCTCAATTTTGATGGATTTAGGATGCCGGGTTTCACCAAAGGGAACCCCTCTACCATGTTTCAATTTCCTGGAAATGATCATACTATACCATCTCCGAAATGACGGTTTTTCTTAGTAAGGGCCAATGTCAATTTTGCATAAGGGGGTCAATTTTGAATTGAAATATCCAAAATGGCCAAAAACATCCATGGAAACTGATAGAACCCATTTATATTTTCCTAGTTTAGATTTCATGTCCCTAGAGAAAATTCACAAGATGTCCCCCCTCACCTACTGGTGTATATAAAGGAGGAGAGCGATCTTGTGTTTATTATCATCATTTTACTCTTCTTTGTACTTGTCTCAGAGATGATAGGGTTCATGAGAAAAAAAATATTAATAATTATGTAAACAACAACAAGGTTATGGAATACATTAAAACATAAATATTAAATATTAAAAATTAGTTAACCGGAGCACTACCACATCAATGTTATGGAATACATTAATGACATAAATATAACATATTAAAAATTAGTTAATAGCGAAATATTAATATAAAATATTAAGAATTAGTTAATAGCGAAAAATTATTTGTCTTAATAATTTACCAACTTAATCCATCATTCAAATTTTTTCGGGGAACATTTTGAGTTTAGTCTCATTACTCATCACGATATTTTGATTTTTGTTTCATATCAATAACTTTACAAGAATTTCAAATCAAGCATTCCATTCCAACATGGTACCAAACTTTGAATTGTTATTACTATATAAACATGATAAAAAATTTGTAGGAAAAAGAAAAGTTAAAGTCTTTATTATTCCAAGATGTGTGCATAGATGTGGGTAGAGGGAGAAAAATCCCCTTTTTATGATGCAAAAAATTTGAAAAAACTTTTGAACCTAGGGATACTTGATCCCTCTTGACCATTTCATTATATATATATATATATATATATATAAGTGGGTTCATAATTACAACTATAAGGAGAAAATGACAGGTAGTATGTTTTCTAACTCGTAAAGCTGATTGGTTAGTACTTTTTATTTATTTATAACAAGAATTATTTAAGTTTGTATTAAAATATGTTGTAACTGAGATGAACAATGTGTAAATAGAAAATGAAAGCATACATAGTTCCAAAAAAGATATGCACCATGATAACATGGAATTGCAACCTATAATATTTTGTTGTACTCCTTACAAAACTTGATATATGACTACTAGTTGTGTAAATTAAAAAAAACACTTAGGACCAAAACATATTTGGAATATATTGACAATTACATGATTATAAGCATGCATACTTTTTCATTTCATCATCCTGGGCATGATTGGAAGGGTGTGATTATTGCATGTCTACCTCCATGCCCTCTTGCAATTGATAAATTGTTTCTCCTTCTTTGAGTTCAATAAGAAGAGAACTGTTAGTTTTTCAGAATTTACTTCAATCTGATCTAGGATCGTGAGAGAACAACATGTACAACATATCTACAACATATCAATCATGGACACAATAATGCAAGCACACAAGAGATAATATACACATAGAGTTTCACTGGGGAAAACCATAAAGGTGAAAAAACCCACAACTTCCTCAGAGATAGATAGAGCAATGACACAACCCAAGCATAAGAGATAGTCTTCTCCTAGCAGCAGCTTCTCCTCCTCCACAAGTGTGCCACTCTCCAATGAGAGTATGAGTGAGAAAGTGAATGATGAAATAGAGTGCCTCCCACACTCTATTTAGACATGACTTGAGTTGCCTAATAACCTTTACTAGGTCGGCCTTAACTTAACCACATAACATAATGCTGACAGGGCCAACCCCCAATAGGGTGGTCTAATAACCCTTTGACCCACATGAATTATACAGGGCCAACCCCACCAAGGTGGTCTAATAACCCATCAAGTATAAGTTACGACACTTACAATATAAATGACGACACTTCCGTATAGAGGAATAATAACATCTCTATAGGAATACAAACAGTTCCGTATAGAGGAATAATAACATCTGTATAGGAATACAAACACTTCCGTATAGAGGAATAATAACATCTCTATAGGAATACAATATACATATATGAAATACATTCCGAAGTTACAAATACATCAAAACTCCCTCTTAACTAGGAAGGTATTTCTTGACACAGGTCTTCTAGCACAAGTCTTCTTCCTTGGATCATCGTCACTGGATCATCGACATTGAATCATCGTCATCGTCACTGCTGCTGCTATCTCAATCAATCTCCGATCTACTCATCATAGGAAGTTCTACAGATCCAGTCCTTTTTCATACTGGATGTAGGCCCACCACCTGTAGGTATTCATCATCATTGGCCATACTATGGAATCCTCAGGACTGATTATGTGCATCAACAAAACCTCGAAAGAGCATCCCAGGCATTTTACGAGCACACAGCTCAACCTATCAGATCTCCTAGGATCTTTTACATGTGACTGTCACAAGACCTTAAAAGAGTGTCTTGCCAAGCAAGATATCTAAAGAGCATCTGAGGCCTTTTTCATCCTGTCCAGATCTCTAGGACTTATTACATGTGACCCCTACCACAAAACCTTAAAAGAGTGTCTTGCCAAGCAAGATCTCTAAAGAGCATTTGAGGCCTTTTTCATCCTGTCGAGATCTCCAGGACTTATTACATGTGGTCCCCACAAAACCTTAAAAGAGTGTCTTGCCAAGCAAGATCTCTAAAGAGCATCTGAGGCCTTTTTCATCCTGTCCAGATCTCCAGGACTTACTACATGTGGTCTGGAAAAACCTTAAAAGAGTGTCTTGCCAAGCAAGATCTATAAAGAGCATCTGAGGCCTTTTTCATCTTGTCGAGATCTCCGGGACTTATTACATGCTACCCTTGCACAACCTGTCCACAACCACAGAGTATCAACCTGATACTCACCATACATCGTCTTGATGTACATGATCATCCTGATCCTCATCATTGCATCATCCTGATGCATGTCATCTGGAGCAACATCCTGAAGCTCGTCATCTATGATCATCCTGATCATACAATGCATCCACCTGATGCACAACAAGTATCTACCTGATACATATCATCATACATGATCCACCTGATCATACAATGTATCCACCTAATACACACACAGATACATGATCCACCTGATATATATCAACATACATGATCTACCTGATCATACAATCGTATCCACCTGATACATACACAGATACATGGTCCAAGCATCCAACATGATGCATATACATATACATGATCCAACTGATCATAATAAGCATCCAACATGATGCATATACATATACATGATCCAACTGATCATAACAAGCATCCAACATGATGCATATACATAGCAGTAACTGGAGCATCGTCCTGATGCTCATCGTCCAGCGCTTACATCCACAGCCATGGGAAGGATCCTCCTCTCACCATGCTTGGAATGGCTCCTGCAAATGTGTCCATAACTTCTTCCTCGAAGTGTCGTCAATCTGAAGAACACCAAGCCTCTCTCTGAAGTACTCGAACTTCACTCTGGCTAGTGGTTTTGTCCACACATCTGCAACTTGCTCATCCGTCGCAACATACAGGAGCTTCACTGCTCCTCTCTGCACCATATCCCTGATATAGTGATATTTCATCTCGATGTGCTTCGACCTGTCGTGGAACACGGGGTTCTCAGACAGCTTCACACAACTCTGGTTGTCACAAAAGATACCAGTAGCCTCCAACGGGAGATCAAATAGCTCAGACAGTAGCTTTCGGAGCCATACTGCCTCACAACTAGCCGAACGAGCTGCAACATACTCTGCTTCGGCTGTACTCAGTGCTACACAGGATTGCTTCCTGCTAAACCAAGAGATCACACCTGATCCCATACTGAAGCAACACCCAGAATGTGCTCTTCCTATCTGCAACAGTGCCTGCCCAATCTGAATCAACATAACCCTGCAGGTTAAATTTTTGATTTGCATCATACTTGAGCCCATAATCAATTGTACCCTTTAGGTACCTCAGAATATGCTTTACAGCAACCAGGTGAACACCTATGGGATCCGTCAGGAATTGGCTCAATGTGTTCACCGCAAAGCAAATATCTGGTCTCGTGTTCGTCAGGTACATCAAGGACCCAATCATCTGACGATACACAGTGACATCAACTGGATCAGATGAAGAATCACACAGAAGCTTCAGGTTCGATGCCATAGGTGTGGCCTTGGCCTTGTAGTCCATCATCCTGAACCTCTTCATGATCTCTACTGCATACTTCCCTTGTCCAAGGAAGATTCCATCTACACTCTGCCACATCTCCATGCCTAGAAAATAGTGCATCATCCCCAAGTTCTTCATCTCGAACTTGGCAGCAAGCTTCCTCTTCCTATCGACAATCAATCTATCCTCACCTGTTACAAACAGGTCATCCACATAAAATAGTAGTATCACTGGATTGCCTTCCTCAACCTTGTATTAAAGGTTGGAATCCGCTTTACTCTCGGTAAAGCCCATACTAGATAGGAAGCCATCTATCCTGCCATACCAGGCCTTGGGTGACTGTTTCAAACCACATAGGGCTTTCTTCAGTTTGCACACATGTGACTCTCGGTCATGTGTCTCAAACCCGAGTGGCTGCTCCACATACACTTCCTCTTCAACTGCACCATTCAAGAAAGATGTTTTGACATCCATTTGGTGTACCTTCCATTTCATCACGGTAGCCAGAGCAACTACTGATCTAATAGAAGTGTATTTGGCTACAGGTGCAAAAGTCTCTTCATAGTCAATTCCTCTTTCTGGGAGTAGCCACGAGTTACAACCTTGCTTTGTATTTCTCGATGCTACCATCTGCAGCATGCTTGATCTTATAGATCCACTTGGAAGTCACAACAAACTTCCCTTCAGGTCTTGGGACCACATCCGAAACATGATCGATTGGTACTTATCGACCATGGCATCCTTTTACTATATCCCGTATCCTTGGAACTTCGGATTCTTCAATATCTTCAATAGATAGTTTGAGCTTCATTGCTGGAACAAATGTTGTAGTTCTTCTTTTGTAGGTGATGGTATAGGATCTTTCCTACAAAACAAGTTAAATTTCATGATTAGAAAACATCTCATAGTTTTCAGAACAAATTCTTACACATAAAGAAATATGCCATACATTCATGCAATTATTTTAGCTAATGCTTCAATACAACATTTATCCATATCCCGTAAATTTCTAGATGCCTTCCAATCTCTACTAGAACATTGTTAAGAGTGTGCACAACTCCCAACATGTCAGCAAAGAGGTTTCATTCTAGATAAGTAGCAATGGAATGTTGTACAGTGCCATAGGCCACTTACCCATCACATGCATATTAGTAGTATATTGTTCATTAATGTAATTATTCTAATATGCATAATATACATCCTAAGTTCAGGAACATAAGCATATACATCATTGAGCAATATTATTTAAACAAACAAGTATGCAAGAAATGACAATTCAAATACTTATCTTTGTTTGGTTGTAGGGTGGACTCCCTCTCAATATTTGCTTCCTTGCAGGAACTACTGGAGTGTGCTCCCTCTTGATCTTTGCTTCCTGTATTACCTGTCCTTGAACTTATATCCATCCTCGATCACTTATGCATACTTACTAGTATCATCATTGCGTTATCCTTGAGGTCTCATACACAATCATACATTCATTAGTATAATATCAATACTATAAAACATTATGATTCTAAGTAATCTTAAACATGTATGGTCAAGATTTCACAAGCACTAGTATTCAAGGTTTCAGGGAGTACTTCCTTTACTCATGCAAATTCTTATTTGACCATAGGACTCTTCTGGTTAGTCATATTATCGATTAAACATAATATACCTAAACTCGTGATTACTCAAACCTATAGCTTCATGAATAATCATTATCAATCATACCAAGTATACTTATATAAGAGATCCCATCACAAGGTAGGATTCTAACTTGATATAGGAAAAACATACCTAGATTAATGTGTTAGTTCGTTATGTCTAACATACCCACATGATGTCTTCTTGTTTTATTCAATAACTTGTGCTAGTAACCTGCATATATCATAGGTTAAGCATTGTAGAACCAAATTATACATACCTTGTAAGTAGAGCTTCTATGTGATCCATGACAATGGATGAATCATTGTCTTCATGTCACCATGGTCATATGTTCTTGAACTAGAACATGATTTGTCTTTCTTGATGTACCTTTCATGTTAGCGAACAACATCAACCTCATACAACACCACAATGCATTAGTACAATCATAAGTGTCAAAACCCTAATAAATGAATATCTTCTATCATGCATTCATATTTTTATTAAGGTGATACAGCAAGTCTAAAATTAATCAAGATTGTACTAATCTTAATGAAGACAAACATATCATAAACTTAATCATGAACAGATTTCGAAACATACCCGTAAGTCATACCTGTCAAGTTTGCTTGTAGTCTTCTTATGTAAGGCCTTAGCCTCATCTCCCTCTGAAACTGGAACTTCTTCACTTATGCATGTGACCAATCCATTCTCTTCTAGGATTAACCCAATCCACTTGATTTGCAGAAATTGGATCTCGAGCTCGATTAGGGTTTGTGAGGGAAACCCTAAAAATTCAAGCTTTGAATTTCAAGCTTTTGAAAGGATAGAAAGATGCGCCTTGATGAGCTGATCAACCTGGTATACTCAGAATTTGAAAACTGCAAAGTTTCACCTTTCAAATTTGCTTTTCAATCTTCCGGATTCACTTGGGAGGACCCTGAATTAGGGTTTGAATTTCCTGGAGCTTTACCCAACCAAATAGTTTGATCCAAAGCTCTAAAATTCGATTTTTCCAAGGAGCTTCCAGCTATGGCCATAGATTTCAAAAATTTCCATTTTTGTAGAAGCCCTAATTTTTCACTTTTCCGATGAGAGTCCCGAACTAGGGTTTGATCAAGCTCGGCCTTCTACCCAACCAAAAAATTTGATCTTGGTCTCTAAATTTAGATTTTGATGAGTATCATTCAGCCGTGGTCTCCGATTACAAAAATACCAACTTTCTTTGAAACCCTAATTGCTGGAGCCATGAATGAAGGTGCTCAAAATCCAATTATGTTTTGAGATAAATATGCACTTGATTGTTTTTGGTTAACTCCGAAATTAGGAATCCACATGGTCTAAAAATTCTACCTTTGGTATCACGACCTGTCATCTTTCTAACCCCATAGGTTTGACCTCGATTGGATTCTCTGAGAGAGAGTTATGCCAAGTGTCGCAACATGACCTGTTTATGGGATAAAACAGGAGAGCGAACTTGTACGGTGTTCCATGTGTCACTGGTTCAACTTAGGCCTCTGAAAAACGTACCGGAGAAACTACAGTCCAGTCCGTTCCCTAGCTGTCACTTTTTATGAAATTTCATTTGGAGCTTCCTATCCCAAGTTGTGAGATTTTTTCCTAGGTCACATGTTTATGACTGAGATCTAGAAGAGGCAGAAACCCTAGATTGTACAGATCATAAAACAAAAAGTACAACGAATTAGAAGTTGTGCTTTGGAAACAAGGTACATGGAGATCTTATCTTCGACCTGTAAGAGTTTCAGATCCTGAAACCTCGCCAAATGGATTTATAGCGAAAGTGCTACGATGACTGGTTTTTTTTCTATATCAAGCCCTAGCTTCGCAAGTGCAACAAGTGTAATAAATGCCATACCATGCCTTCTTTCAGGTTAGCTCTGATACCATGTTAGTTTTTCAGAATTTACTTCAATATGATATAGGATCTTAACTGATAGAACAACATGTAGAACATATCTATAGCATATCAATCATGGACATAATAATGCAAGCACACAAGAGACAGTAGACACACATAGTTTCACTGGGGAAAACCATAAAGGTGAAAAACCCCACAACTTCCTCAGAGATAGATAGAGCAATGATGCAACCCAATCATAAGAGATAGTATTCTCCTATCAGCAGCTTCTCCTCCTCCACAAGTGCACCGCTCTCCAATGAGAGTATGAGTGAGAAAGTGAATGATTGAATAGAGTGCCTCCCACACTCTATTTATACATGACTTGACTTGCCTAATAACCTTTGCTAGGTCGGCCTTAACTTAACCACATAACATAATGCTGACAGGGCCGACCCCTAATAGGGTGGCCTAATAACCCTTTGACCCACATGACTTATACAGGGCCGACCCCACCAAGGTGGTCTAATAACCCATCAAGTATAAGTTACGACAGTTACAATATAAATGACGACACTTCCATATAGAGGAATAATAACATCTCTATAGGAATACAATATACAAATATGAAATACATTCTGAAGTTACAAATACATCAACAAGAACCCACATAGATGCTCATATTTGAGGTTGAAGATGATGAAACTTTGTTGAGTAATATGACCATTGTCTTAAGCTCATCAGAGTCATCCTCTAAAAATTGAATTTTCCTTTTCTATTTTACCAATATATTCATGATAATTGCATTTCAAGAGACCCATTGATATTCTAATTCATGTGTTTTAGTGGAGAATGAGACCCGCTGTCAACATTGCATGAGACCAATTCCCCACAACATTAGTTGAAACCCAAGATATTTTCACCCACAAACCCCTAACCCCAAGGGAAAGCCACAGACTGATAATGGATAGATCCATCATCAATATTCTGGGTACTTATTACAGAACATTGAGATGGATGAAATATTGTATATATATTTTCCCAAATAAAAATCCCAATGAAGAACTTACTCCAGGAAGTGCAAGCAGTACCAGGGCGAGGCCTATTCCCATTGGCCTTTTTAGGTAAAGCCTAGCAAACTCACCATGACAAATATTAGAAGTTTTTGAGACAACTAACTCATGCCCACAATCAATTCTACTAAAACCGAGGAGAAATATGACTGCTGATGCTAAATATAAGCAAAGTGTGCAAACCAGGCTTACCATCAAGTGTCAATTTGTTGAATAAGAACTAAGATGGGAGATGTATGCCACTTTCAATATCCTATACTCATCTTCGCGACTGAAATCCATGAATTCAAATTTCCGGAGGTTTTGATAATGGAGGATGTGGGAAGACGGGTTGATGCTTAATGAATTGTCCCTTCCCCCCTTGAACGAGTTAATGGATAGACTAGATGTGGATTGTTCATACTTTCATTTTGTGCTTGTTTAATGGGTTGCAAACTTAGAGATTCCTTCACCATTTTACAATAGAATTCCTTCCTCTAGCGTTGAGGCAAGATTGTCGAGGCGACATGAAAAAAATGAACTTCCTCAAAATGATGAACTTCTCTTCTTATATTAACAATGGTCAATGCGAGATGGTCATCTTCTTATAATTGAACATATAATTATGTAGAATAATTCCAATAGCATATTTATTTTACATAATTTAGCAAATAATTGAATAAACAATGCTATAAATAATTTAGTCAAACTTAAGATCACATATCAACATCAACCTTAAAATAGTAAAGAAATCCATAATTTTAAATTATGAAGTGTTGAGCATGCTTATAGACAAAATCTCCTAACAACTATCAACGGGTTTTCATTTTATTTATTAATACAATCCCATCTACATTAAATCTATTTTGACAAGTTATGGTCATCATTAGCTTGAAAGGAGTAAATTTATGATTACATAGAATATAATATATGAAACTTAATGCAGTAAAGTAACCAGCTTAACTTAATAGCCAACAACCAGGTTATGGAATACATTAATGACATAAATATAAAATATTAAAGATTAACTTAACAACAACGAATGAGGTTATGGAATACATTAATGACAAAAATATAAAATATTAAAGTTTAACTTAACACCCAACATCAGGTTATGGAATAAATTAATGACAGAAATATAAAAATTAAGAATTAGTTAAACAACAAGGTTATGGAATACATTAATAACATATAATACATTAATACCAGAAATACTAAATATTAAAAAATAGTTAACCACAACAAGGTTATTGAAATGGAATACATTAATGACATAAATATTAAATATTAAAATTAATTAATAACCAAATATTAATATAAAATATTAAGAATCACTTAATAGCCAACATAAATTATAAACCAGTAGCAAGGTTATGGAATATATTAATGACTTAAATTAAAACACTAAATCACTTAGTGCAAGATGGTCATCTTCTTATAATTGAACATATAATTATGTAGAATGATTCCAATAGCATATTTATTTTACATAATTTAGTAAATAGTTGAATAAACAATGCTATAAATAATTTAGTCAAACCTAAATTCACATATCAACATTAACCTTAAAATAGTAAAGAAATCCATAATTTTAAATTATGAAGTGTTGAGCATGCTTATAAACAAAATCTCCTAACAACTAATCAACCGATTTTTATTTTATTTATTAATACAATCCCATCTGCATTAAATCTATTTTGACAAGTTATGCTCATCATTAGTATGAAAGGAGTAAAGTTACAAATCTATTTTGACAAGTTATGCTCATCATTAGTACGAAAGGAGTAAAGTTATAAATCTATTTTGACAAGTTATGTTCATCATTAGTGTGAAAGGAGTAAAGTTATGATTAACTAAAAAACCATATATGAAATTTAATGCAGTAAAGTGACTAGCTTAACTTAACAGCTAGCAGAGGTTATGGAATACATTAATGACATTAAAGCTTAACTTATCAGGTTATGGAACACATTAATGAGAAAAAAATATATTAAGAATTATGTAAACAACAGCAAGGTTATGGAACGTCCAAACACTTTGGAATCATATCAAGTTGAGAATCAACCTTGCTAAAAATTATGGGCTACAAATAGTTTTATGGGAATGATTGAGTGATTTATGCAATAATTTTGACCATGTGACAATCACCCTTGATTCGGTAAATCGTGATTATAACTTACCATTATGTATTTGTAATGCCCCTAAAATGATTGTGGACTTTAAGGGCACATGTCGAGTGACCCAGCGGAACAGACTTCAATAAAGTGGCCCTTCAAGTTAGGATGTGTCTTAATAAGGGAGAATCACCTGATGATGTTCATGACTATAGTTGATAAATGAATTAAAGAATTAAATTATATGTGTGGAGTGGTATAATTGATTGGTTAGTTCTTGCTTAATGACTAGCCTGGATTGATCAAGTCAAAGTGCAGTAGGACAGTTACAGTCCTAGCTCTGCAACTTGGGAGGACGCAACTGAGATGTGTCATAGCTTTCCATTTTTATTCTGAACTTCGGGACGAAGTTCTAAATAAGTAGGGGTGTATGTAGTGCCCCTAGACTACTATAGACATTGAGGGCACCTGCTGAGTCACCTGACTGTTTGAAACATTAATAAAATAACCCTATGATTTTATTTTGAGTATATTTATGATTACGATTGATTGATATATGTGCATTTGGGTAGTTATTGTGAATGGACAATTTCATGTTGTTTAACAATTAACTTTGATATGAAAACTGTACATATGAATGATGCTTAACGACTAGCTGTGCAATTGATTATGTGATTAGACGAATGAGTAATGATTAAGTAAATTATAGATGCTTAATGAAGCAACAGATTTATAAACCAAATTGTGAATATTGAGGACAGTGCTACTAATTTACGTTTGTGAGAAATGTGTGTAGCGACAGGTGAAACGGTTCACCAACAGACACACAAAGGAATATGAAGGGTCGTAGAGTACGAGTAAATCACACACAGGGAGAGCGACGACGATGTCGACTTCCGACGGAATACCACGCTTGAGCAGATAAGCATTGATCCGCTTGCTCAAGAGGAAAGCGTGAGGGCGTACGAGGTGGGCCACGACAGAGCTGGTCACGTACGAGTTGGGGGGGCGCGCAGTGAGAACGGACTCACTCCTCAACGCCATTAGTCCCTAATAGCGTGTAGACGGAGGATGGAAGGTAACGGATCCTGAAATCCCTACATGAAGTTCCCGCAAGTCAAAACGGAAGGATGACGGTAGAAGGGCCCGACGGTGCGGTACCCTGCCAAGAACGGAAAGAGTGAATGCAAGGACCCAACGATGTGGTGCCTTGATGAGGAATGGAAACTATGGATTACTAGACTCGACGGAGTGGTGCCATGTCAGAGAAATTAAATTAAGGAACAAGGAGGCCCAACGGCGCGACACCGGGTCCCTAGTAAAAGTTGATTGCTAAACTTAACTGCATTGAAACGTATAATTTTGCACCTAGAACTTTACTTAGAAATGCATTTGAGTACTTTAGGCATTTGCACAAAAATTAATACTTTTGCATTTAAATAATATTAAGTGTTATTTAGGCATTGCACATGAAAGGATATTCTTGATTACTTAAAAATATTATAAATATTTATTTAGGAGCAAAATGGAATCCTAGGCATGGACACCTAGTCAACTCCACCTACACCACAAATCTAGGAGTTAAGTGAAATATCTAGGGGACAAACATGAGCAAACTTAGGGATGTTGGTGCATCTCCTAGAGAAACTGACACTTGGATGGGTGAGTTGTTTTTCATTAAAAAATTAATTAAATAATTATTTATGCATGAAGCGACATGTGTCGCAGGGGATTTTCCTTTAAAAGGGAGACTTTGGGGATGGGTAAAGGACCCAGACCCTGGATGACTATCGTAATATTGAGTTACCTCATGACTTGCTACTATTAAGGGTTTGGCTGGAAATCTTGGTGGGGGGGGAATCCCAAACTGGGTTTCATGAATATTTTTTTTTTGTGTGTGAGCTCTACGACCCAAAGCTCGGGGGAGGCCATGCGACTGAAAGCATGAGCCTATGGTTGGGTGGCGAAGCTAACGGTTGCTTCGCCAATGGTTAAACGAGCTTTGTTGGAGGGATCCTACGGAAGACGAAGGCGACAATGGACCAGCCGGATCGGGTTGACAGGTTAAAGTTTTGCTTATTTTTGTTAAGTTATTCACGCTTTTTATTTTATTTTTCCAATAACTGTGATGGCTAAATTGTTTGTATGAAGTTGTTAAAGTTTCACGTTCAGTTCAAGGGGACCCTAAAGGAGGGGTCCTACATTTGGTATCAGAGCCGGTCGAGCCTTGAGGGCACCGAATCATAATTAAATAATAGTATTTTCTGTTGTGGTTAAGAATAGATCAAAAACTCAGTATTCTTTTATTAATTTCTGAACAATGCAATCTACCCCTTCTTTGGCCATTGGAAAAATGAAATTATTTCATCTCAGATTTTAACACCCATTTTCTAAACAATCTGATCTATCTCTGTTTTTCCATTTGGAAAACGAATCACTAGATCTCTGCGTTAAATTATATTTCTAGGTAATGTTGTTTTACCTCTGTTTTTTTTTTCCATTTGGAAAACGAATCACTAGATCTCTGCGTTAAATTATATTTCTAGGTAATGTTGTTTTACCTCTGTTTTTTTTTTCCATTTGGAAAACGAATCACTAGATCTCTGCGTTAAATTGTATTTTCTGGGAATTGCTATTTTACCTCTGCCTGGAGAGAAGGAATGATTAGGGGATAAACTGTATTTCTTTCTATTATGTAATTCTTATGTTCTACTATATTCGTCTCCATGCAGCTCTTGGTTTAAGATTCAATATCCACCTGACCTTTATAATCACAGTATGTTCAGAACCTTCCACGGCCTCATAAATCCGTTAAACATACTTCCTTGGCCATCGTATATATGTTCATGGTAGAGATCTGTTAAATGAATGTTTAGTCTCTGTCAGTATCCCATTAACAGAGATCGGCCATCATATTCTCTGATCCCTGCATAATAATTAAAAGCGTAGATCTGATTCACAACTCTGTTCTTATCGTGGTCAGTAAAAAAGTAGATCTGATTCACATCCCTGTTCAATTCATTGGCAAAATTAAAAGCGTAGATCTATTGAGTATTTTCACATTCACATCCTTGTTCTTTTCATTGGTAATTAGCAGTGTAGATCTGGCTGGCGTTTTTGCGTATGCCAAATTCTCAGAATGCTTAGTTTGCAACCTTGTTCCAACTTTCCACTCTAAGCTCTGCTAAACTATTGACATGGTTTTTTCGTGTCAGATCCGATATCGTAATTTATGATTGATGGAATGGAGATAGAGTGCCATCATATTCATCGCTGTGATCAATCCCAAAATACATGATTCCGAGCTATGTGGGATATTAGGGACATTAAATCTACATGTTTCTTGTTTTTAATTATAACTAACCATAATGCCAGTGTGTTATGAGTTCTATCGAATCATATCAATGTTAGATCCAGATTGACTAAGATTTGTTGGTGAACGCGGTGATCAACGGTGAGATTAGAGCTTGGAGTTGCGATATTCGTGGAATTTTTCTTCGACTGGAGCAGCTATACCTACAGGTTCTTATTATCTTAAATGTTCATATTTATTTCTTGATTATTTACTAAAAAATATTATATGTGCTTACTGTATTTGAGATTTGGTTTACAAATCTTTATTGATATTTTATAGAATAGAAAAGCTAGATTTTAAAGGAATAAATTAAGTAGAGTTTTTATGTATTATCGTGGCCGACTGATTGGTTCTAACGACAAAATTTTAACTCTATTTTCATGTGTTTTAATATCTGTATTGACCCTGTATAGGCTGGATGCTCATGCCCAATAAGCACTGAACCCCATCCCAATTCCTATGATAGAGTTTGTTGTTATGAACCTCCGTTTTGGACCAGTATCCACAAATCTAGAAATCGAACAGGTTGGTTAAACCTCCTTCAAATCCAGAGTGACGAGACCTCAGTCCTCAGGATTGCATGTGGAAAGATTTATTCAATTTTATTTAAGCTGAAAATTTTCAATGCGGTTCACATAGATATTAATCCTTTGATCTCATCTCTGACTCTGTGGATCAGTGTTTACATTTTGCTTGACTAATGCCTGTGGACTTAGAATGATGAGATCACTGTTCTCTGATTGATTTACAGAATCAATGTTTCTAACCTTGGGTAAAGCTATCGGCGCAGTTCACCTAGATCTTAACCATCTAAATCCCAGACTTGTGACTCTGTGTATTTATTGAATCTCTCATCTTGTTCAATTGCGCTTGGAACCTATAGGATGAGTTTTAGATCCACAACTCTGTCGATTGTCATTTAATCACTGGTGTTGGTGCAGTACCTCTAGGGTAAGAGCGATTGGATCTTTTACTTTTGACTTTTGTAAAAGTGTAACTCTCTACTTCTGAGTTTTATTGTTGAATTTCATTAAAAGATCGAGAAGATCTCTGTGCGCTGGAGCATTCCAATTCCGTCAATCAGTTTCTAGTGTTCACATTTATATATATTTATTTGCAGGAATATTGTGTTTATTTTATTCCATTGTTTGAATTCCATCACAAGATCAAAAGGATCTTTGTGAGCTGGAGCGTTCTAATTCCGGAAATCAGATCTTTTGTGTTCACATGTAAATGTAAATGGGTATAGCTTTAGAGATCCGAAACCTTTTTATGATCAAGAACGATGTTGTTAGCCAATCTATACGCTATCCAGAAGATCCGATGCACATCTACCCATCGCCATCGATTTAAAATGATTTCTTATTTTTGTATCTGAAGGATCATGAATGATGTCAATTAAGTTTAAACCCCACAGATCTGAGTTTCTATTTGATTCCATCGTTGTC
Source organism: Larix kaempferi (assembly GCA_027924585.1). Classification (NCBI taxonomy): domain Eukaryota; kingdom Viridiplantae; phylum Streptophyta; class Pinopsida; order Pinales; family Pinaceae; genus Larix; species Larix kaempferi. Next base: position 1,947,904 of record BSBM01000397.1, on the reverse strand, counting down.
TTTGACTTTGAAGGCTTAGTGTTCAAGATTTAGGATCCTTAGTCTCTCTCACACCACCGACGGGACATCACGCCTTCACCGCCAATCCTGCATCATCCATAGCCATATTCGCGATTCTGTCTCTAAGGCTTGATGACAGCGGGTCAGTGAACCTGCAGGTTACCCTGTATTCTCTTTTGTTTTAATTCCTCTGTTCTGGATCAGAAGGTATGCTGTTAGAGTAGTATCTCTTGTGCTAAATTAAGGGTCGATTGAAGAATTCTTCTACCACCTGTTCAAGCGCTTAAATCGAACTCATGTTTGCCTCCGTGACTGTTGGGATGTATGGCTTATCTTTTTCTCGGCTGGTCAAAGGCTTGTCGTTTGTCAATTGCAGACTAGTATCTGTTATACCGATTTCAATACAGTCTTGTATGGAAAAGGTGCTCATTGTCTGTAGTTGTAGCTGCTATTCGCTTCCTCCAGGATTTCTTTGGGGAATGTTTATATTAGCATATTCGTGTTACTCCTGAACTGTATGCTTTTTCCTATTTTTGCTGTGGGCGGTAAGGCACGCCTTCTTGCTGTCTCTTGACACTATGAACAGTGCCATAATAATCTGTATTTCGTATGGTCAAGTTTGCTGTATGTTTTGATTCGCACTTGAATATCTAAGTATAGTAGTTCTGTTTCCAGTGAAAGAAAAATAAAATATTATTATTGTGCTATATTTTCTCCAATACGGAAATGCCTCAGCCAAATAATGTTTTTCGGTTGGTTAAAAACATGATTAAAGCATGATTATGCTCAGTATAGTTTTCGGCCGGTCAAAATATGTTTAATATTTTTATTCCCCGTTGAAGTGGGATCGAGTCCATTATATCAACTATCTTTAATTAAATTATTACTATTTAAAATCAGATCTATTCATGATATCGATTTCCTCGGAATCATTCCTATTCAGATCCGATCGAATCGATTATGTATTAAGTGTCGTTCAATTTAATCATTTAACTGTCTGTGATTTGTAATCAAACTCGGTTCTGCATTGACTAGTTCTCCGTTGATATTGAAAACCCGTGATGTGTTTAACATGAGTCCAGTCAGATCGAACCTCTATCTCTAGTGTTGAATATTGTAACTTCAAAGAATATTATATTTGTACTTTATTATTCCGGAGATGTTTCATTCCTCCGAGGCAATCCTATTATGTATCCGGAGATGTTTATTCCTCCGATGATTAATATTAACTAGGGTTATTAGACCCACCATATGTGGGTCGGCCCTGTAGTTACATTTTAGGGGTTATTAGACTTCTCCAGGTGAGGTCGGCCCCAACAGGTCTTTTAGTCAGTTGAGATTCAAGTATAAATAGAGGAGGTGAACTCCTCATTAGATCATTCACTCACTTGTGGAAGAGTGCGCACTAGTTGAGGAGATCTGCTAAGGAGTCAAGGAGAAGGAGCACATCTTGTATTTTGGTTGATCATCTTATTGAGGAAAGCTTTACTGGGTTTTCTACCCCATGAGGGTTTCCTAGGATATATTGTGTGTTATCTTGTGATTGTGTTTCTATCAGAGATCTTGCTTGTCTATTTGGTTTAAACTTAACATGGTATCAGAGCTAGACTGAATAGGACATCTTTCACAAGGTAAGATCATCTCTCTCTCTCTTTGGTGAAGTTAGGGTTTTTAGCCCAAAGTTAGTATTATTGATTTTTGGCTGCATGGCTGGATAACCCTCATCAATACCTTTCTTTTAAGCCCTAGATCGAACTTTTTGGTTGGGTAGAACTCCGGGAATTGCAAACCCTAATTCTACCAAAAGTGCGATACATCAGATTTTGGTTTCAGAAAAAAGTTGGAATTTTTTATTTCTGTTTACATGGTTGGATAGCCCTTATCAAGAGCATTCTTTTAAGCTATAGATCGAACTTTTTGGTTGGGTAGAACTCCGGGAATTGCAAACCCTAATTCTACCAAAAGTGCGATAAATTTCTGTTTCAGTTTCCGGAAAAGTGAAAAGTAACTTTCCAAGTTAGTCTACTCTGTCTCTTGGACTCCCCCAAGAGAAGATGGCTCCTAATACTAAGCTTGAAGACAAGCTAGAAGGCATAGAAAATTTCCGGGCATGGAAATACAGAATTGGTCTCATTCTTGAAGAGAATGATCTTGCTCATTATATCAAGGAGGAAGTTGCAGAACCAGAAGAAGATGAAGCCAAAGAAAAACACAGGAAGGATTTGATTAGGGCAAAGAGAATCATAGCAGATTCTATTAAAGACCACTTGATTCCCCAAGTGGCTTCCAAGAAGACTCCAAAAGAAATGTATGATGCCCTAGGAAGAATGTATGAAGGGAAGAACATCAATAGGAAGATGAATCTAAGGACTCAGTTGAAGAGTACCAAGATGCACAAAGGAGAATCCATTCAAGACTACTTCTCAAGAGTCTCTCTAATCAAAGAGCAACTAGATGCCATTGGTGATACTCTTGATGAGGATGAACTTGTGATGACAGCTCTAAATGGTCTCACTAGACCTTGGGAGTCATTCATTCAAACTATGTGTGCCAGAAAAGAAAGTATGAAGTTTGATGTAGTTTGGGAGGATTGTGTGCAAGAGGAGGCTAGGGTTGCAAATAGAGAAGCCCTACTCAAAGAAGATGACCAAGCCTTGGCCACACACACCAAAAGAAGAAGGAGTCAATCCTACTCCAAGAAGGGTAATCACAAGGAGTCTCATCCTCCTCACAGATTTCAGAAGAAAAGAGGATCTACTCAAAGAAGAGATTACTCTTCCTTCCAGTGCTATTCTTGCCACAAATTAGGACACATTGCTAAAGATTGTCCTCTACAAAAGAAGAAGGGTTCTTACTACAAAAGACACCAAGCACATCTTGCAGAAGATGACAGTGAAGAAGAAGAAGTTGAGGAAGAAAGGTCTCACAATAAAAGGCCTAGAGATGAAAGGGAGGAAGAAGAAAGGACCTTCTCCAAAAGAAGGACAAGGAGAAATACAGAAGAAGATGCAGAAGAATATGTTCTCTTCTCCGCACTCTCTGGATCCATAACCCCTAAAGAAGGTACATGGCTTATTGACAGTGGTGCTTCAAAGCACATGACAGGACAGAAAAGGACTCTCTCAAAACTTGAAGAAAAGACTTCTCCCCAAAAGGTATCTCTAGGAGATGACTATCAATATCCCATTAAGGGAATTGGTGAAGCAAACTACAAACTCGATTCTGGAACTCCCATGAAGATGAAGGAAGTTCTATATGTTCCAGGATTGAAGAAGAATTTGCTTTCAATCTCAGCTTTGGACAAGAAAGGCTACAGAATTGCTTTCATTGATGGACAAGTGTTAATGTGGTCCAAAGGCAAATCCATTAAGGATGCAATTGTTATTGGTGAAGAGGAAGGAGGTTTATATAAACTCAAGGGTCATCCAGAAGCTGCTCTTGTTCATGAAACCTCTAGCCCCAGTGAGCTATGGCATAGAAGACTAGCTCACATTAACTACAAAGCCTTACCTTATGTAAGCAAGGTGGTCATAGGACTACCAGATTTAAAGGTTGATCATGATGGCTCATGCAAAGGATGTAAGAAAGGCAAGAATGTCAAGAACCCCTTTCCAAAGAGTGAAACAAAGACCAAAGGGATCTTGGAGTTAATACACTCAGATGTGTGTGGTCCAATGCCCACCACCTCTCTAAGTGGGTTTGAATACTATCTTTCATTCATTGATGATCATTCAAGGAAAACTTGGATATACTTTCTAAAGGGTAAGAATGAAGTTTTTGGGAAGTTCAAAGAGTTCAAGGCTCTAATAGAAAATCTCTCAGAAAAGAAAATCAAGATTCTCAGAACAGACAATGGTGGAGAATATACTTCAAAAGAGTTTGGAGAATTCTGTAAGGAAGCTGGAATCAAGAGAGAACTAACCACTCCCTACAATCCCCAACAAAATGGGGTTGCAGAAAGGAAAAATAGAACCATCATGGAAGCTGTGAAGACTATGATACATGACCAGGATCTTCCCATGTATCTGTGGGCTGAAGCAGCCAGAACAGCAGTATATGTTCAAAACAGATTATCTCATAGTGCTCTTGATTTCAAAACTCCAGAAGAAGTGTTTTGTGGAAAGAAGCCCGAGGTAAGCCACTTAAAATATTTGGGTGTCTTGTGTACATCCACATTCCAAAGGAAAAGAGAACCAAGTTGGATCCTTCTGGTAAGAAAGGAATATTTGTTGGCTATTGTGAATCATCCAAATCCTTCAGGATTTACATACCAGGCTTTCATCATATAGAGATAAGTAGAGATGTAACCTTCGATGAGGAAGCAGCTCTTAAGAAATCTAGAAAATGTCAACTTGAAGAAGTTTATGAAGAAGATACATCTCCTAGAATCTCAGAGACTGTTCTCATCCCTGAAAAGGACATAACAGAGGATCATGACATGCTGGAACCACAAGAACCTCCTGTTGCAGAATTATCTAGGAAAAGAAGACCAACATGGGCTAGAGATATTATTCAAGGAGCTGAAAGATATGGTGCTCCAGAAGGCTCCACTAGAGAAAGGAAGAAACCAAAGCTAGTATCCAACTATATGGCTCTGATGTGTGATCTTGTGGATCAACTACCTACTAGCTATGAAGAAGCAGCTCAAAAGAAAGAATGGGTAGAAGCAATGACTGAAGAATATCAGTCAATAATGAAAAATGATGTTTGGGATATAGTCCCCAAACCAAGAGATAAAAGTGTGGTTTCTTCCAAATGGATTTTCAAAATAAAACATGCTGCAGATGGTAGCATTGAAAAATACAAGGCAAGGTTTGTAGCCAGAGGATTCTCTCAAAAGGAGGGAATTGACTATGAAGATACATTTGCACCTGTTGCTAGGTATACTTCGATTAGAACTATCATGGCACTTGCATCTATGATGAAATGGAAATTGCATCAAATGGATGTTAAGACAGCCTTCCTGAATGGTGTAATTGAAGAAGAAGTATACATAGAACAACCTCAAGGTTTTGAGGTCAAAGATGGAAGGACCCATGTATGCAAACTGAAGAAGGCATTATATGGTTTGAAGCAAGCTCCCAGAGCTTGGTATGGAAGAATTGACAGTTTCTTATTAAGCATGGGCTTTACCAAAAGTAAAGCTGACCCCAATCTCTATCTTAAGGTAATGAATGATGAACCTGTTATATTGCTATTATATGTAGATGATCTATTTTTAACAGGAAATGAGAAACAAATCATTGAAAGCAAGAAGAAGCTTTCTTCATAATTCGAAATGAAAGATCTTGGATTAATGCACTACTTCTTAGGCCTAGAAGTGTGGCAAGAGCCAAAAGGGATCTTTCTAAATCAAGGTAAGTATACTGTGGAGATCCTCAAAAGATTTGATATGTTGGAGTGTAAAGCTATGGCCACTCCCATGGACTCCAACCTAAAACTGCTAGCTAATGATTCATCAGAACTAGTGGACATAACCCTATATAGACAAATCATTGGATCATTGATGTACTTGACAAATACTAGGCCTGATATATGCTTTGCTGTAAACACCCTAAGTCAGTTTCAAGTAGAACCTAGAAAGGTTCACCTTATAGCTGCAAAGCATATTATGAGGTACCTAAAAGGTACAGTGGATTATGGCCTTTACTATCTTAGAGACAATGAACTCAAGTTGCATGGTTTCTCAGATTCTGATTGGGCAGGAAGTGTCTCAGACAGAAAAAGTACTTCAGGTGGATGTTATGGTCTTGGGTCTGCCATGATCTCCTGGTTCAGCAAGAAACAATCTAGTGTGGCCCTCAGTACCGCTGAAGCAGAATATATTGCTGCTTGCTCTGCCAGCTGTGAAGCGGTGTGGCTTCGGAAACTCTTATCTGGAATCTTTGACTTAGAAATGGATCCCACTGTGATTATGTGTGATAATCAAAGCTGCATTAAGATGACTGAAAATCCTGTGTTTCATGATAAGTCAAAACACATTGAGATCCGTTACTTCTATATACGAGACATGGTGCAGAGAGGAGCCATCAAGCTCGAGTATATAAGCACTGAGGATCAGGTTGCTGATATCTTGACTAAACCTCTGTCTCGAGTGAAGTTTGAGTACTTCCGAGACAAGCTTGGTTTAGTCCAGAAGGACCCTCCTCGAAAGGGGGAGTAGTATAGTATTTCTGTCGTTTATTTTTTTCTGTTAGCTACTTACAATTATTTAGATTTAGAAGTCTTACATATTGTTTATGCTAGATGTATACATGTTTTGATATGATGTATTAGTGAGAATACATGTCTGATGTATACATGTTTTGTTTTTGATATACATGCTAGTGATGAACACATGTTTTGATGTGATGTGTACATGTGTTGATTAGTGATGTATACATATTATGATGTACACATGTTTTGATGTGATGTGTACATGTGTTGATTAGTGATGTATACATATTGTGATGTACACATGTTTTGATGTGATGTGTACATGTGTTGATTAGTGATGTATACATATTGTGATGTACACATGTTTTGATGTGATGTGTACATGTGTTGATTAGTGATGTATACATATTGTGATGTACACATGTTTTGATGTGATGTGTACATGTTTTGATTAGTGATGTATACATGTTTTGATGTACACATGTTTTGATGTGGTGTGTACATGTGTTGACTAAGTGATGTATACATGTTTTAATGTACACATGTTTTGATGTGATGTGTACATGTTTTGATTAGTGATGTATACATGTTTTGATGTACACATGTTTTGATGTGGTGTGTACATGTATACATGTTTTGATGTACACATGTTTTGATGTGATACATGATTGTACCTGTATGGATGTGAATACAGTTGAGGGGATTGGATCATCCCTGGACTTTCAGTCCTAAAAAGAGCCGTAGACGTGAGGTCTCCGAGAATGAAGTCCTTAGTGGACAGTTGAGGGGATTGGATCATCCCTGGACTTTCAGTCCTAAAGAGAGCCGTAGACGTGAGGTCTCCGAGAATGAAGTCCTTAGTGGACAGTTGAGGGGATTGGATCATCCCTGGACTTTCAGTCCTAAAAGGAGCCGTAGACGAGAGGTCTCCGAGAATGAAGTCCTTAATGGACAGTTGAGGGGATTGGATCATCCCTGGACTTTCAGTCCTAAAGAGAGCCGTAGACGAGAGGTCTCCGAGAATGAAGTCCTTGGTGGACTTGAGGGGATTGGATCATCCCTGGACTTTCAGTCCTAAAGAGAGCCGTAGACGTGAGGTCTCCGAGAATAGAGGATAGGACTGCATCGTCCCTGGACCATAGTTCAAAATGTACGTGATGGGGATTGCATCATCCCGGAACTGATAGTTCAAAATGTACGTGATGGGGATTGCATCATCCCGGAACTGATAGTTCAAAATGTACGTGATAGGGATTGCATCATCCCGGAACTGATAGTTCAAAATGTACGTGATGGGGATTGCATCATCCCGAAACTGATAGTTCAAAATGTACGTGATAGGGATTGCATCATCCCGGAACTGATAGTTCAAAATGTACGTGATGGGGATTGCATCATCCCGGAACTGATGGTTCAAAATGTACGTGATGGGGATTGCATCATCCCGGAACTGATAGTTCAAAATGTACGTGATGGGGATTGCATCATCCCGGAACTGATAGTTCAAAATGTACGTGATAGGGATTGCATCATCCCGGAACTGATAGTTCAAAATGTACGTGATGGGGATTGCATCATCCCGGAACTGATAGTTCAAAATGTACGTGATAGGGATTGCATCATCCCGGAACTGATAGTTCAAAATGTACGTGATGGGGATTGCATCATCCCGGAACTGATAGTTCAAAATGTACGTGATGGGGATTGCATCATCCCGGAACTGATAGTTCAAAATGTACGTGATGGGGATTGCATCATCCCGGAACTGATAGTTCAAAATGTACGTGATAGGGATTGCATCATCCCGGAACTGATAGTTCAAAATGTACGTGATGGGGATTGCATCATCCCGGAACTGATAGTTCAAAATGTACGTGATGGGGATTGCATCATCCCGGAACTGGTAGTTCAAAATGTACGTGATGGGGATTGCATCATCCCGGAACTGATAGTTCAAAATGTACGTGATGGGGATTGTATCATCCCCGGACTTCGGTCCCTGAATTGATCCGTAGATGAATGGTCTCCGAGAAAGAGTATTGATGAGGTATCGGTAGGATACTTGTGCTGCTGATGATGACGATGCTGCTGATCGTGTGATGACGATGCTGCTGATCGTGTGATGACGATACTGCTGATCGTGAGATGACGATGCTGCTGATCGTGTGATGACGATACTGCTGATCGTGTGATGACGATGCTGCTGATTGTGTGATGACGATGCTGCTGATCATATGATGACGATGCTGCTGATCGTGTGATGACGATGCTGCTGATCGTGTGATGACGATGCTGCTGATCATATGGTGACGATGCTGCTGATCGTGATGTTGATGTTGACAGTGATATACCAGTAACTGTTTGAGTTACTGATGAGGACAGATTGAAGAAAGCTTCCGATGATTTATAGATGTATCATGTGTGGTGACTCCTTGCTCCTGTAGATGCTGTTATAATATCCTTCTCGTTAAGGGGGAGTGTTGAATATTGTAACTTCAAAGAATATTATATTTGTACTTTATTATTCCGGAGATGTTTCATTCCTCCGAGGCAATCCTATTATGTATCCGGAGATGTTTATTCCTCCGATGATTAATATTAACTAGGGTTATTAGACCCACCATATGTGGGTCGGCCCTGTAGTTACATTTTAGGGGTTATTAGACTTCTCCAGGTGAGGTCGGCCCCAACAGGTCTTTTAGTCAGTTGAGATTCAAGTATAAATAGAGGAGGTGAACTCCTCATTAGATCATTCACTCACTTGTGGAAGAGTGCGCACTAGTTGAGGAGATCTGCTAAGGAGTCAAGGAGAAGGAGCACATCTTGTATTTTGGTTGATCATCTTATTGAGGAAAGCTTTACTGGGTTTTCTACCCCATGAGGGTTTCCCAGGATATATTGTGTGTTATCTTGTGATTGTGTTTCTATCAGAGATCTTGCTTGTCTATTTGGTTTAAACTTAACATCTAGTTATCATATAGTTTGCTTGAATTATACCACCGAATGATAGTATCTTCATGTTGATCTTGGCACTTGACTGTCACATGATCCATGGTGACTCTTATCATAAATTAATGTTGTAACTTAGACAGGTAATGACTTTGTTGCATGGCAAGTGCAACATCGAGTAAGTAATACCTTGTTTTTTTTTTTTTTTTTTTTCCTCTGTGATTAGGAGAACACTTTCCAGTTCTTTTTAACTGTGTCCATGCTAACTACCTAGGATGACCCACCCTTACGCTCTGCTCATTAATGAGAGAACGATTCAGTCTGCTGAAGATACCAATGTTTCCATACTTGCCAGTTGTCGTGCTTGTGCAACCCATGACACATGGAATGCAAACTCCTCGCCTTCACCAATATGCCGGTATAAGATACCCTCTGCGTGCATTAGTAGTCTAAAATCTCGGCCAAACCATCAATGAGTGTCAGTTAAACTCCAACACGGTAACTCTCATCTACGTAACAAGAATGAACTGTGGCAATGTGGCGAACCATCGGCTTGTAGGAAGAGAATGGGTGTGAGTCGTGACAACGAATTACTAAACATAAACCTAATTTCCCTATATATATATATAGACGAGCAATGTGTGACGTGTTCAAGAAGACCATCCGAAATGGATTGTGTTGTTATATAAGGGTTGAACTCAAGTTAATTTATATCGTCTATATGTTTACATTAATGCTGTGTGGTTTATATAATGATTTAGTTCTCGTGAAATTAATATATTAAGAATGGATTTACATGAATTTATGATAGTTGTAGGTTAAATTATAAATATATAAATACACATGTTTACATTAGTGGATGTTGAAAAAGACAGAATATAAAATAAGTTATAATTACGTTTGACATACATATGGGAGCTACATGTAGTTAGTGTATAAAATATATGTGATATTCAATTATTTATATACTCAAAAGCTGTTTGCTTCACTTACAAAATAGTTTAAGTAGATATGGGTTGTTGATTTTGTATTGAAAGGATCTTGAAAGGTTATTACATGAACTTTAGGTATATGGAAACGTGACCTCTAATTAGAGTAATAAATATATACATCTATTTATACATTAAGTATATATTGTTGGGAAGGTTGAAAGGTGTGGTAATTAATATATATATATATATAATAATAAAAAAATTCCTCGATGTGTGATAGTAGCAAAATCTACATTTTACTTAGCACTGTCATCATCTTAATTAATGCGAGAAATTTGTCTAAAATATTACTAAGTGTAGACTATCAAGGATATTTCAAGAGGATGAGAAAGGATAGTATGTTTAAGAAGTGATGAGGTATTTAAGAAATCCTAGGGATCTCATACCAATAAATTGTTATTGTCATGCTTATGTGGGGGTAATGGTATTAATCTTAAAGCAAAATGAACATTATAATGTGCCCATATGAAGTTGCAATGACATGAACAACAACATACAACCTTATTGTGTGCTAGAAATGGTAACCCGAAACCTTAAAATAGAAGGGATATATGGGGAAAGGAACCATAGAGAAAATAAGTGAAAATCGGGTTTCAAACGGAATATGGATATGATTAGCACAATAAGATGAACACAATGAGGCTGACTATGTTACATGGTGATTCCCAAAAGGAAAGACGAATAGTCCTCAAGGCATGACTGAATGAAACTATGATGGCACACATGACGTAAATTGGAAAGAGTGTCGAAGAGTCATATGATAACAAGAATGATGAACTGAGGCAAGGACACAATGATCTCCTTCACCTCAACATGATGGTACTAACGAAATTACTAGGAAATAAAATTTAATATGTTCATCTAAGTCGTAACGTCCAAACACTTTGGAATCATATCAAGTTGAGAATCAACCTTGCTAAAAATTATGGGCTACAAATAGTTTTATGGGAATGATTGAGTGATTTATGCAATAATTTTGACCATGTGACAATCACCCTTGATTCGGTAAATCGTGATTATAACTTACCATTATGTATTTGTAATGCCCCTAAAATGATTGTGGACTTTAAGGGCACCTGTCGAGTGACCCAGCGGAACAGACTTCAATAAAGTGGCCCTTCAAGTTAGGATGTGTCTTAATAAGGGAGAATCACCTGATGATGTTCATGACTATAGTTGATAAATGAATTAAAGAATTAAATTATATGTGTGGAGTGGTATAATTGATTGGTTAGTTCTTGCTTAATGACTAGCCTGGATTGATCAAGTCAAAGTGCAGTAGGACAGTTACAGTCCTAGCTCTGCAACTTGGGAGGACGCAACTGAGACGTGTCATAGCTTTCCATTTTTATTCTGAACTTCGGGACGAAGTTCTAAATAAGTAGGGGTGTATGTAGTGCCCCTAGACTACTATAGACATTGAGGGCACCTGCTGAGTCACCTGACTGTTTGAAACATTAATAAAATAACCCTATGATTTTATTTTGAGTATATTTATGATTACGATTGATTGATATATGTGCATTTGGGTAGTTATTGTGAATGGACAATTTCATGTTGTTTAACGATTAACTTTGATATGAAAACTGTACATATGAATGATGCTTAACGACTAGCTGTGCAATTGATTATGTGATTAGACGAATGAGTAATGATTAAGTAAATTATAGATGCTTAATGAAGCAACAGATTTATAAACCAAATTGTGAATATTGAGGACAGTGCTACTAATTTACGTTTGTGAGAAATGTGTGTAGCGACAGGTGAAACGGTTCACCAACAGACACACAAAGGAATATGAAGGGTCGTAGAGTACGATTAAATCACACGCAGGGAGAGCGACGACGATGTCGACTTCCGACGGAATACCACGCTTGAGCAGATAAGCACTGATCCGCTTGCTCAAGAGGAAAGCGTGAGGGCGTACGAGGTGGGCCACGACGGAGCTGGTCACGTACGAGTTGGGGGGCGCGCAGTGAGAACGGACTCACTCCTCAACGCCATTAGTCCCTAATAGCGTGTAGACGGAGGATGGAAGGTAACGGATCCTGAAATCCCTACATGAAGTTCCCGCAAGTCAAAACGGAAGGATGACGGTAGAAGGGCCCGACGGTGCGGTACCCTGCCATGAACGGAAAGAGTGAATGCAAGGACCCAACGATGTGGTGCCTTGATGAGGAATGGAAACTATGGATGACTGGACTCGACGGAGTGGTGCCATGTCAGAGAAATTAAATTAAGGAACAAGGAGGCCCAACGGCGCGACACCGGGTCCCTAGTAAAAGTTGATTGCTAAACTTAACTGCATTGAAACGTATAATTTTGCACCTAGAACTTTACTTAGAAATGCATTTGAGTACTTTAGGCATTTGCACAAAAATTAATACTTTGGCATTTAAATAATATTAAGTGTTATTTAGGCATTGCACATGAAAGGATATTCTTGATTACTTAAAAATATTATAAATATTTATTTAGGAGCAAAATGGAATCCTAGGCATGGACACCTAGTCAACTCCACCTACACCACAAATCTAGGAGTTAAGTGAAATATCTAGGGGACAAACATGAGCAAACTTAGGGATGTTGGTGCATCTCCTAGAGAAACTGACACTTGGATGGGTGAGTTGTTTTTCATTAAAAAATTAATTAAATAATTATTTATGCATGAAGCGACATGTGTCGCAGGGGATTTTCCTTTAAAAGGGAGACTTTGGGGATGGGTAAAGGACCCAGACCCTGGATGACTATCGTAATATTGAGTTACCTCATGACTTGCTACTATTAAGGGTTTGGCTGGAAATCTTGGTGGGGGGGGAATCCCAAACTGGGTTTCATGAATATTTTTTTTTTGTGTGTGAGCTCTACGACCCAAAGCTCGGGGGAGGCCATGCGACTGAAAGCATGAGCCTATGGTTGGGTGGCGAAGCTAACGGTTTCTTCGCCAATGGTTAAACGAGCTTTGTTGGAGGGATCCTACGGAAGACGAAGGCGACAATGGACCCGCCGGATCGGGTTGACAGGTTAAAGTTTTGCTTATTTTTGTTAAGTTATTCACGCTTTTTATTTTATTTTTCCAATAACTGTGATGGCTAAATTGTTTGTATGAAGTTGTTAAAGTTTCAGGTTCAGTTCAAGGGGACCCTAAAGGAGGGGTCCTACACTTAAATTAAAACACTAAATCAGTTAATATCCCACCACTAGGTTAATGTATTTATGGAATACATTAATGATGACAGAAATATAAAATATTAAAAATTAGTTGAGAGGTGTCAGCTTCATGGAGTGCAATCTCTTTATAAGAATAGGAATAGGTAGGCAAGATCCAGTGTTGTTGTGAAAAATAGCTGCTGAGCATATTAGCAGGCTTAGTATATCAGTATATTGGTGAAGGGGAATCGTGACTGCTGGAGTGTAGATTCAATCGTTTCGTTCGCATTTTTGATAAGGATGAAACGTTTTTCCTTCCTACTGGCCGTGATTTTCACAGGCTCTTTTATGTTTCTCTGCGTAAGTTCAATAGGAGATTCCAGTCTCATATATAATGTTCAGCAGTATGGTGCAAAAGCTGATGGCATCACAGACAACAGCAAGGTGAGATAGAGATAAACTTGAATAATTAATAAATTTGTAGAGACATAGATTATCACAAATAAATTTGTCTGTTTTTGGTTATATGTAGGCTTTTATTGCTGCCTGGAATGCAGCCTGTTCTTCTAATCGATCATCTACTGTGTATATACCAAAAGGAAAATTCCTGGTTGGTCCAGTTTCCTTTGCAGGACCATGCAAGAATGCTAATATTATGGTGCAGGTAAGGTGCTAATATTCATTCCGTGGTAGTGGTAGTGATTTATTTATTTCCTTCTTTGCAGCAATAAGATTCATGCAACATGTCTGTCTTACTGCAGGTAACTGGGGATCTCATTGCACCAACCCACAATAGTTTATGGAACGGAGGAAATAATTTGTACTGGTTGCAATTCTATAATGTGAATGGTCTAACGGTGAATGGCGGGGGGAGTTTGGATGGCCAGGGAGCCTCCTGGTGGAACAACGTTTGTCAAAAAAATCAGCAAGTAAGAATAAACTAGTTATCAGTTGTACTATGTAATTATCTTTTAGTGATTTGGATAGCATATACTTACACTGACTCAAATAAATTGTCTGCTTTGCTGTGCAGTGCAAACCCGGGCCTACGGTATTGTCTCTAGCCATTTATTTTCACATATGAATTGGAGTGTTTCATAGTTGCAGGGAGTTGATAATTTGACATTGTGATGGGCAGTCTTTACAATTGATGGGCGCTACGAATAGCGTGGTGAGAGACATTACTTCCATCAACAGCAAGCAGTTCCATGTATCCATTGGTGCGTCTAACAACGTCCTGGCAGAGGGATTGACAATCCGTGCTCCAGCTGACAGCCCCAACACCGATGGAATTCACATATCTTCTTCCAATGTCCATCTTCGAAATATCAACATAGGAACAGGTGGATCATATTTCCCCTCAACATTTTACAAATATTGTTGGAGTGACTAATTTATTAAAGATAAATCTTTAACTTTGCGTGCGTGTACTACTGCAGGAGATGATTGTATTGGTATTTTGGAAGGAACTTCCAACCTTGCCATTGAACAAGTTACTTGCGGACCAGGCCATGGAATCAGGTGAAATAGTTTGATAATTAATTTCAATTGGACTGGGAATATGAGCATTCAATGCACTGCGCTGACAACCGATTTGGGTTATTATTATGCAGTGTGGGGAGCCTTGGGAAATATCCTGATCGTAATGGAGTCACCAACGTCACTATAAATGGAGTTTCTTTCAACGGCACTGACAATGGAGTTAGAATCAAAACATGGCAAGGAGGAAAGGGCTTCGCCAAGGGCTTAACATTTGAGAACCTACGGATGAACAACGTGGGGAATCCAATCCTCATTGACCAATACTATTGCCCACATTGTACTGCCCAGGTGCTCATCATTTTACACCTATCTGAACAGCTTCAACACCTATACTCTTTTTCGACATAGGACAGTTTCGAAGCTTGTTTTTAAGTTCTGTGACATATGGCCACTGAAGTTTGACTATTATAACTTACTTTGACTTTGTTGTTAATATTGGCTTGGCCCGTGCAGGAGTCTAATATGAATGTGCAGATCAGTAACGTGGTATACAAAAACATAGTTGGAACCTCAGCAACAAAGGAAGTTATTAATTTGGCTTGCAGTAAAAGCTTCCCCTGCCAAGATATCCAATTGCAAAATGTCAGTCTGAGTTATGGAAATAATGAAGCTCAATCTCTCTGTAAAAATGCCAAAGGACTTGGAATTAGTTCTGTCAAACCCCCTTTGGTTTGTTAATGCTGGATATTAGTTATTAGTTATGTCAAACCTTTTTCTTAAAGTTCCATTGGTTTTTAAAAGGTTTGATGCTTCCTCTACCAACTTCAATATGTTGGATTTTGCATTATTGTAATATGAATTTGAGTTATGAAAAAGTGAAACTCTACCAACTTTAATAGGTTGGATTTTGCAGTATTATAATATGAATTTGAGTTATGAAAAAAATGAAATTCAATCTTAAGCAGCTTTTGAGTTTGTTAAAGGTGAATGTTTTTCCTAAATGCTAACTTATTATCAAATGTTAAATAGAATAGAAATATAATAAGAACTCTGCTAAAAAAACATTATATTGCAAGTAGAGTCCATTTTAAAAGTTAAAAGTCTAATATAGAGATTAAGAAATGTTTAAGAATCCTAAAGTTTGATAACTATATTTAGTAAAACCATGTTTGTATATGTATAAATGCTTTTTTATTGATGTTTAATAAGCTATAAACCCTTCACATTCACTTGGAATAAATAAGATATTTTTAACATTGTCATTTTAATGTTTTTAAAGTATATCACAATCAAAATAAACAACACATATTTTTGTATTAGAATATAGAATTTTAAGAATAAATAATGGTTTTGTATAATTGGTTATTTGGAATAGTACATTTTTAATAAAAAAATATCAATTTTTTCTTTTTATAGATGCTATATCTAACCTTGTCACTTTAAGATTGGTCATATTAATAATATAATGTCTATTATTGAGATATATAATTTTAAACATAACAAACAATTTTATAAAAATTGTCATTTGAACTTATACCATTTTAATAAGAAATATTAAAATAAATATTTGTAAGAAAAAAATCAATGGACACAGACATAATCTCAAAGAAATGCAAATGCACAACAAATTCAATGACTTTTCCACTGTGTTTTTTTGTGCCTTTGGAATCTGTATCCAAGTGGCCTTTGTTTTGTGACATGAATTTCCAATGGAAAGATGATCCCATTTCCCTTCCTTGCACTCTAAGGGTAGTAACAAAAGACCATATCGCAGCAGCAATCACAGGTCTCGTAATAGCAAAAGAAACAAAATGAGGTGAATACACTGCAATATTTAATCCATTTTCCACATCACACATCAAATCTACATAACCAGAATCATCATACAAAAATGAATTAATTAAAGGGAAATCTGATCTTGGTGCCTATGAATATGTTCGTAGTAGGAAATTTCTCGTCCTTGTGCCTCTGAATATGTCCGTAGTAGGAAATTTCTCCTTCTGGAGCATACAAACAATCTTTCTCCTCCTTTTGAATATGTTCGAAGGGGTTGGAGCTTACATCTTCACCCTAAATTATAATCAATGAAGACTAGACCGCAATGGAATAAGCAAAACAATAATTCATAATCACTAAACATAATGATTGGAAAAAAATAGCATTATGTAGCGTAAATCTCAATGACTGAAATAAATGTAGAGTAGTCTACATGTAGTCAAATAATTCGAAAGAAATATGATAACAAATACAATTTAATGTAGTTGACTGATCTAAAGGAACGTCAAGGTGACTGGGTTAGGCATACTAACCTGAATTTGTACAAGTAGAAATATGAAATGCTTCCAGAATGGATGAAGTTAGGGTCGAGACTGATAATATTTATAGCAACAGCAATGGGCAGGGTAGGGAAATTTCCTGGGTCTGTGTAGATTCGTGTGGATGGATAGAACTGCAACTTTTCTATTTCAGTTATCCAATTATGGAAGGTATTTACAAATGTAATTGGAATGGAATCAACAAAAAGATGGAAGACCAAAGGAAATCAACGAAAAGATGGAAACCGTGTCCACCTTTTCTCTTTAGCTTCTAAAAAGTTTCCGTGCATGAGTGTTAGGAAACTATTTTTTTGTCAAATTATTTAACCTTCATTTCCATGGTATGGGTCCAATCAAGTTTGGAAAAAATCCTCTACAAATTAAAATAAATAAATAAAAACCGAAACTTTAGTTGCATTTTAGACATTTTGAAAAATTAAATGTACTGGCAAGAAAATAATGAAAAAAAATGAAAACAATAGTATATGTCTACATCAAGGACTAATAAGGAAGAAGAAAAGATGATTAAACAAATTAGTTAGATAAAAAGATGTTTTTATTAAAGTGATATGACAGCCATAACCTACAATTACGGATTCAAAAGGTGAAAATAAATGAAATGAAATGAAATAAATGCCCAGGAGAATAGAATGATACAAAAAGGGGGATGAAGGTGAAAGAAGAGGATCCTAGCAATGGTATTGATTATTACACCAACTAATTTGTAGTAATTATAAATGTCTATTGTAGTCATGCATTTTACTAATCATCTTGATCCATTTCACAAGTTACCATTAATTTTTAACATTTGGCAAGAACCGTGAGATAGTTCAAATATTGGGCTGAACTTTTCGTTGATGAATACAAATGCACATTTTATATACTAGTTTCGTTTCACAAGTTACCATTAATTTTTAACATTTGGCAAGAACCTCAAATATTGGGTGGAACTTTATGTTGATGAATACAAATGCACATTTTATATACTAGTTTCTAGATACGTTGAAGACATTGCAAAAAAGTAGACTTTCATTTTTGTGTTTGAAAAGTAGTTAAGTTATGAAATTATGAAAAAATAGTCTTATATTATTAAGGGTACGACAACTTACAAATAAATGTTACCCATCCTCAATTCAGCGTGAACATGAGATATGGAAATAATGAAGTTCAATATTCATGAAAAAACGTAAAATAGTTCAAAGTAATTCTATCAAGTTCCATTTACTTTGTTAAAGAGTGAATGCTTTCTCTAAATGGAAACTCTAATGTGTTGGATTTTGCATTATCTATCTTGTAGTCTCAAATTAGTTTAAGATTCTTATGGTTTATGCTACTCTTCCTTTAAAAATATCCTCAATGGTTTAGGCTACTCTTCCTTTAAAAATCTCCTCATTGATTTAGGCTACTCCTTCGGTTGATTGGTTTAAGCTACTTTCATCACTAGTCACTAACAATATTTTGGAAATCAAACTTTCCAACATGGTTGTTATAGGTCAAATCTGCACTTCTCCGTCCGTGATCACATTGCTTTGTCGATAGCACAAAAGGACACCATGGATTGAAGAGCTAGGTTGACCTAGATGACTTACTGCTGGAACTACATTCTTCAGTTGAAAATCTTACTTTGTCTACTGATTTCATGACATGTGTGCTACTCTTTGCATAGTAAACCAACGTTCTTCACCAATATGTGCGCTGCTTTGCTCAAGGACAACCATCACACACCTTAAAAAATGTTGCAAACGCTTGTTGTAAAGCACAAAAGTTGCATACTCTGCACTACTCTCGTTGTATGAAACCTATGAACATCTTAAGATGAAAGCAAAAATATATTAAGATTACGAATTGGGATTAGTTGAAGTTGGTTCTGCAACTTCCCCAACCTCCCAATTCAACCACCTCTCGATTACAACTGCCTACCTTGTCCCATAAATACAAGGAGGATCCATGAGAGAGGGACCTAGAAGGAATGCTTTAACTGCTGTTACGCTGGAGGAATTCCCAAGTCATTGTGAAGAGCAGGAGCCCAGGACTCGGTTGCAGAACCATCTTGACCGATCAGGTATATTTGTACTCATTCATGTTTCTTTGACAATAAAAAGGTGGAAATACCCTTCCCGTCCCAAATCAAATGTCTATTGGATTGTATGTTCATTTGGTTTAATATCTGATTGTAGTTGATGTTTAATTGTTTTCAATTTCATCATATTTATTGCAGTCAAGATACGCCGAGGAAGGTTTCCTTTGTGTTGCAGGTCCATCATAGCGGAAGACCAAGCGAAAGCTAGGACCAGCCGTTGATAAAAGGTACATCTTTCGATATCTTGATCTCTTTCCATTTGTAGTAAATAAATGCAATGCAATGACTGTATTTACCCGTCACGCCACCCAAGTTGGTAGTGTCTTCTCCTCACTATAAGGTATTTTTCCTGCACAACAGATTGGCGACTCCACTGGGGAGTAACTGGTTGTTTTTCTGCTCTAGGAGACCTTGCTAGGTTTTTCTTCAGTCTATTTGTTATGTGAGAGGTCTTCTAGGTCATTGTTTCCCGTTCTTATTGTCTAGACTCATCTCAGTCCACTACTGCAAATCTTTTTTGTTTGCTTCTGAGCCTTGTGTGCTGGTTTACCCTACTTATAGTAGCGCATTTTACTTGGTGAACACTGCTTTGTACACTACACAACAATGCATCTTTCCTAGTGTGCGTTGGTTTATGTACTACACAGTAGTGCATTTTCCTGTAACTTTCAGTTCTCCATTAGGGTTTGATTTCCAGTGGTTTGGTTTCACTTCTAGCCTTTTGCTTTGCTTCCCTGACTGGCCCCTGAGACTTGTATGTCTCTTTTGAGTCTTGTTTGCCTCTCTGAAGTCCTTTAGTTTTCCTTGGCTTGCTTGAGTACTTGTTTAAGGTGTCTTTACTGTTTTTAACCCTTTTGAAATTTCTCCTCCTGGTGCCTCTGAATATGTTCGTAGTAGGAAATTTCTCCTTCAGGTGCATACAAACAATCTTTCTCCTCCTCGTGCCTCTGAATATGTTCATAATAGGAATTTTCCTAAGGGGTTGGAGCATACATCTTCACCCTAAATTATAATCAATGAAGACTAGACCCCAATGCAATAAGCAAAACAATTATTTAGAATCACTAAATATAATGATTGGATAAAAATAGCATTCTACACCGTAAATCTCAATGGCTGAAATAATGTAGAGTAGTCTACATGTAGTCAAATAATTCGAAAGAAATATGATAACACATACAATTTAATGTAGTTGACTGATCTCAAGGAATGTCAAGGTGACTGGGTTAGGCATACTAACCTGAATTTGTACAAGTAGAAATATGAAATGCTTTGAGAATGGATGAAGTTAGGGTCGAGACTTATAATTATTATAGCAACAACAATGGGCACGGTAGGGAAGCTTCGTGGTTCTCTGTAGATTCCTGTGGATGGACAGACCTACAAATTTTCTGTTTCAGTTATCCAATTACGGAAAGGTATATACAAATGTAATTGGAAGGGAATTAACAAAAAGATGGGAGACAGAAGAAAATCAACAAAAAGATGGAAACCTTGTCCATCTTTTCTCTTTAGCTTCTAGAAAGTTTATGTGCATGAGTGTTAGGAACTATTTTTTATTTTTCTATCAATTTATTTAATCTTCATTTCCATGGTATGGAACCAATCAAGTTTGAAAAAAAATCCTCTACAAATTAAAATTAATAAATAAAAACCAAAACTTTAGTTGCATTTTAGACATTTTGAAAAATTAAATGTACTAGCATGAAAATAATGAAAAAAAACAAAAACAATAGTCTATGCCTGCAACAAAGACTAATAAGGAAGAAGAAAAACTAATTAAACAAATTAGTTAGATAAAAGGATGTTTTTATTAAAGTGATATGACCACGATAACCTACAATTACTGGTTCAAAAGGTGAAAATAAATGAAATAAATGCCAAGGAGAATAGAATGATACAAAAAGGGGATGAAGGTGAAAGAAGAGAATCCTAGCAATGGTATTGATTATTACACCAACTAATTTGTGGTAATTATAAATGTGTAGTGTAGTCATGCATTTTACTAATCATCTTGATCCATTTCACAAGTTACCATTAATTTTTAACATTTGAAAAGAACCATGAGATAGTGGGTGGAACTTTACGTTGATGAATACAAATGCACATTTTATATACTAGTTTCGAGATACGATGAAGACATTGCCAAAAAATAGACTTTCATTTTTTGTGTTTGAAAAGTAGTTAAAATATGAAATTATGAAAAAATAGTCTTATATTATTAAGGGTAGGACAACTTAAAAATAAATGTTGCTCATTCTCAATTTAGTGTGAACATGAGATGTGTAAATAATGAAGTTCAACATTCATGAAAAAACGCAAAAGAGTTCAAAGTAATTCCATCAAGTTCCATTTACTTTGTTAATGGGTGAATGCTTCCTCTAAATGCCATGCCAATTCTAATGTCTTGGATTTTGCATTATATATCTTGTAGTCTCAAATTAGTTTAAGATTCTTATGGTTTATGCTACTCTTCCTTTAAAAATCTCCTAATTGGTTTAGGATACTCTTCCTTTAAAAATATCCTGATTGGTTTAGGATACTCCTTCCGTTGATTGTTTTAAGCTACTTTCATCACTGGTCACTAACAATATTTTGGAAATCAAACTTTCCAACATGGTGGTACTCCTTGTTTCCTTTAATTGCTCAATTATAAATAAAATAAAAAGTACTTGTAGGATCAAGGAAATCCAACACAACGTATGGAATTTAAATGACATGATCTAATCGATCAGTAATAATGGGGTGAGTGCACAAAGTTGATGGACCTTTTAGATGCAATGGTAGATTCAAGAAACTCATTCAAGTTCTATAAAAGAGAATTGATCCCAAGCAATCTCGAGCCTGCCAAAATTAATCCCAAGCCTACCATGGTGAAGGCCAAATAGGATAGTTAAACAAAACGCGTATGCGTTATGGAGTTCTAAAATGCTTACGCATTTTGTAAAACATGTTTTATGCCCCAAAATGGGTTGTGCCCATCCTTTTCTCCACAATAGCGACATACAACGATTTTGGGAAACCAAAGAGCGTAATGGTGAACGCAATTTGTGTGAGAAGGGCCTCCATCTTCCACCTTGGGCATCGTTCTCCTCCATCTAAGCTATATACATCAAAATCCATCCTTCTAAATAATCTATTTTCACTAATTTGTATGTTGTAAAATAAATTTAATCCATAATTTTATTAATTTGTATGCCCTAAAAAAATTTGAACCATAATTCTAGTTATATGTATGCCCAAAAGAAATTAAAACCCCAATTTAATTATAAAAAATAAATCAATTTCACTAGATGCATATATATCCATGAGCATCCTTATTAATCCAAACCACTATTCACAAATATGCAAAGTTTCTTGTGTATATAGAAAGGTTGCGTACAACATTTAAGTATTATAGAGTATGGAGATTTTTTGGATTTGCACAATTTCAATCCAAGTGTCATGAAGGATGTTGTAGGCCCAAACTTCACAGCAACAAAGAATCACCACGATAGCTAATGCGTTGGAAAGAAACTGATTATTTTCTTGACACTATGATTTCGGTTTGAATGGAATTTGAAATCAATAATTCAAAGTTAGGGTGAAACTTGACATAGTTGAATAAAAGTATTTTTTTACAATTTAGAGGTATGATGGACTACAATTTTTTTGTTGTTGTTGTAAATAGTGAAACTTTTGCTAACACAATGACAATCTAATAGTTAACTACTTTAAGGAAAAAATTAATTGGCATAAAAAATTACCAACTAAACCATGTAAACTAATGCGTTTTTGGAAGTAGAATATATGGCAATTAAAATTATATTTTTTAATTATAGTTTGACAAGTACATGCTTATATGCTACTTCTTATATGTACATGACTATACAAATTGTTTTAGGTTAGTCTCATTACCCATCACAATAAGTTTGTGTCGAGACATATTACTGATAACTATATAAGAGTTTGCAAATGGAACATTACAACATGGTAGTAGATCTTAAAGAGCTACTTTGTACACATAATAATTTACTTATAATGGAAAGAAATGTTAAATTATTTATTGTTCCTAAGATGCAAGGAAAGAGTGATCATACCCCTAAAGGAATAAACCTTCATGATGGAGGGAAAGTTTGCACCAAGGGAGAATAAATCACTTTTGACCATTTCATTAAAGTTGTTTATAATCTAGAGCTTGGACTTCAAAAGTGTGTACCTTTTTTACATATGTGTGAGTATCAGTGTTTCAAAAATACAAATTTGAATGAAAAAGTGCGAATACTAGTGTTACAAAAGTATGAATAATTATTTATGATAGTGTCGATTTGAATTTAGAAACTGTGAAATTTTATTGTAAAGTTGTGAGTTTTGATTCCACAAATATCAATATCCAATTTATTGAAATGCGTATTTATATTTTGATGTTGTGAGTTTCATATCTAGATGTTGATATATGTAATTCCAATAGTATTGCAAAATATTTTATTTATGTTTGTAAATGCATAGATCACTATAAAACACATTTCTAAGTATATCAATACTAATGAAAATGAAAAAAGAATCATATATCTCGATTGCAATAATGAATTGTACATTTTCATAAATATTTAAAGTGGTATACAAGAAGGATGGATGCCATCGCTACCAATCTGATCACATGATATCTATACATGTACAAGATGAGGACTATGATTTTATTCACCCTACCAACCATGTCACCTTATCTGGAAACATTACAACTAGATTACTATGGAAATGATAACAATCCTCACATTTTGGTGTAGGAGAGAAGATATAAATTAAAATTTAAGAGTTTAACTGAAGTGATAGATAAAAAATCTCAACTACTAATTTATAAGTTCTCCCATGATACAACACATTTCCTACAACAAAATAGGCCATTAGCACAAGAAATTGCACTGAAATTTAGTGAATTTGTTTCCATGAGTTGAACTCAATGGCAGGTGTTAAATCCGACTCCACGCTACATGTTTGAATTGATTTCCTTTTTGTGCTAGGAATAGCACTAGGAATATCACTGTCTTTTTCTCCCTATTTAGTGTTGGGAATAGTGTCGGGAGTAGTGTCGACAATGGAAATTGTGCCAAGTTTTATGACTATATCAATGCCCAGAATGACATCGAGAATTGCGATGCGATTAGAGCCCAAATTGAGTCTAGTTTTAGTTTCCAATTTGCCTTCTAGTATTGCTTCTTATTTGGCATCTAATTTGTATTCTAGTGTTGCTTCCATTTTAACTTCCTGGTTATCGTCGAGTGTTGCTTCTCTTTTAACGTTGAGTGTTACTTCCTTTCATTGTTGGGTTATTCTTCCTTCTAAATGCCAAATTTTTCTTCCATCATTGCTTCTAATATTGCTTCCATTATTGATTCCTTTTTTGCTTCCATTATTGCTTCCATTATTGCTTCCAAAATCGCTTCCAAAATCGCTTCCAAAATCGCTTCCTAAGTGACATGGGTTTTGCTCCTTAATTGACATCGGATTTTGCTTCTAGAATTGATTCCTTTTTAGCTCCAAGGTTTGCTTCCTTTTAGTGCCAAGGTTTGTTTCCTATTTAACGCCTAGTTTTTCCTCTTTTTTATCTCTAGGATTTGCTTCATTTTAGTGCCAAAGTTTTCTTCCTATTTAGCACCTGGTTTTGCTTCTTTTTTTGCTCCAAGATTTGCTTCCTTTTAGTGTTGGGGTTTGCTTCCTAATTAGCGTCTAGTTTTACTTCTTGTTAAGAAACCAATTTAGCTTCTTATTTAGACACATAAATAACACCAAGTATGGATTCCATTTTCATGTCGAGTTCTGCTTCCATTTTAGAGCCACATTTTTCTTCCCTTGAACACCTCATGTTGCTTCCTTTATAGCTTCCACTTTATTAATTTAAATTTTTTAATTTCAATAAAAATAGTTAAATATATCATGGCTCTTTAATAACATATGTGATTATAGAGAAACAAATCTTGCATTGCAAATATTTTATAGCATAACATTTAGGAATTTTTAGGGAAATAGACAACATCCATACAAACTAACAAAACCATTATACTTATTAAATCTCCATAAAAAAAACATCTACAACTTTTAGTATATATAAATTAACAAGATAACTCTTATAACATCATCATCATCTATAATTAAAACAAGTGAGTCAAATCTACAAATATTAGATAAATATCATGTCAAATAACATATATCTAAAAAAACCAGATATCTCATTTCAAATTTATATCATAACATTTATGAAGATTTAAAACAAACAGATATCACATTTCAAATTTATATCATAACATTTATGAAGAAATTTAATTGAAATTGACAACGTCCATCCAAAGTAGAAAAGCCATCATGCATAGTAAGTATCCATCCAAAAAGCATTGACCACTTCCAATATATATAAATTAACAAGATAATACTGATAAGATCATCATCATATATAACTAAAACAAGTGAATGTCAAATATGCCAGTAGATCAATAACATGTCAAAATGATACAAGTCAGTATGATACATGTCAAAATGATACATGTCAAAATGATACATGTCAAAATGATACATGTCAATATGACATAAGTCAAAGTGATACATATAAAAGACAAAAATGGTATAGGTATCATAATGATATTTGAACATTAATCCATGTTAGAGTCAATATGATCAATGTCACTGGATACCACTAGCAACTGCCTCATCATCATCATCATCATCGTTGTCATCATCATCATCATTTTCATCATCATGATCATCATAATTCTCATCCTCCTGGGTATGAGCTCCATCTCCATCCGCTTCATCATCAACTCCCATATCTGAACCAAACTCAACATAATTTGGATCATGATCAATATCAATCGGATCTTCTGGCAGACTCATGTTCTAAAAAAAAAATTTCAAAATGAAAAGTTAGTATTTATTTCATGCAATAATTCATATTTATGTTATATTGATAATATTACAACATACGAAACCGAACCATAATCATATTACATCATATCAAAGTGGACATACCATAATAAAATATGAGATAAGTTACAGCTAAGATGTCATTCCAATTATGTAAAACATGCAACAATTTTAATAAATGTTAGTAAAGATCATAAAAAAAATTGTTATACAAGTTAACTATCATCTGGAAAGTGTATACATAACCTTAAGTCTCAACCCTCTCGTGTCAATATATAAAACTATTTTTATTGTCAAATATACAAATCTACAATAAAATAGAATTGTACATGCCATAATTCAATTGACTAGATGCCATAATTGACTTGTGTCTTCCAACTATAAACACACAATTGCTAGACTCCCTTACCAAGTGATACTAGTACATTAAAATCTGATATACTTGGGACCATTTTGAGGCATTGGGTCTATATAAGTTTTAACAATTCTAATTTTCCACAAATAATGTTTTAGGTTTTAACAGTTCTTATGTTCTTTGGATGTTATTTATATTTTATCTCAGTTAACCCTAGAACATGGCCAGATTGAGTTCAATTCCATTGATGGAGGTGGTTAGAATGGTTATGAATATGATCCCTTCCACACTTTTCTCTTAATGGTGGAGGATCTTGGTGGCTTCTTCGAGAAACACCCTAACGCACGTTACTATTTTGGGAATTTTTTTGGTCCTCCAATTTGAAGGTTGACTCATTCATTTATGGGAGTGATCATATTATCATGGTACCAAGGACTCCTTGCCTTCATGGTTCAATTTCCTGGAAACAACCGTCTTATACCATATCCAGAAGTAGGGTTTTGCTCAGTGAGTGCCAATGTCAATTTTGCACAAGGGGGTAGATTTTTAACTGAAATATCCCAGGTGACTATGAGTACTAATACCACATCCACAATAGAAAAACATAATTGTGGGATATGAGGGAACCCAACTATGCTGCCCAGTTTATAGTTTGTGCCCCTGGAGAAAATTCACAAGTTGTCCCTGAATGGTCCTAGGGGGCTTCTTGCAACTAGCCATAAAACAAAAACCATAACTTAGATCTTGAAACCATTGATTCTGGCGGATTCAAGATGTTGGATTTCACCCAAGGGAACCCCTATACCATGTTTCAATTACCAGGAAATAGTAGTATTATACCATCCCCAAAAATAGTTTTTTCTTAGTAAGGGCCAATGCCAATTTTGCACAAGCGGGTGAATTTTGAATTGAATTCTCTCGGGTAACCATGGATAGCGTGAACTCATCCAAAATGACCAAAAAACTCCGTGGGAGTTGAAAGAACCCAATTATGTTTCCCGGTTTGGATTTCATACCCTCGGAGCAAATTCACAAGTTGTCCCTGAATGACCTTAGGGGGCTATTTCCATCTAGCCATAGAAAAAAAACCGTAACTTGGATAATGAAACCATCGATTCCGACGTATTTAGGAAGTTGGGTTTCATCCAGAGGAATCCTATTCCATGTTTCAATTGCTCGGAACCATGACCATGCCCACAATGGCCAAAAACATATCTGGGAGCTAAAGGGACCTAGTTATGCTACCCGATTCAGATTTCGTGCCCCTCGAGCAAATTCACAAGGTTTTCCTGAATGGCCCCAAGGGGCTACTTGAATATGGCCATAGAAAAAAAAATGTAACTCGAATCGTGAAATCCTCAATTTTGATGGATTTAGGATGCCGGGTTTCACCAAAGGGAACCTCTCTACCATGTTTCAATTTCCTGGAAATGATCATACTATACCATCTCCGAAATGACGGTTTTTCTTAGTAAGGGCCAATGTCAATTTTGCATAAGGGGGTCAATTTTGAATTGAAATATCCAAAATGGCCAAAAACACCCATGGAAACTGATAGAACCCATTTATATTTTCCTAGTTTAGATTTCATGTCCCTAGAGAAAATTCACAAGATGTCCCCCCTCACCTACTGGTGTATATAAGGGAGGAGAGCGATCTTGTGTTTATTATCATCATTTTACTCTTCTTTGTACTTGTCTCAGAGATGATAGGGTTCATGAGAAAAAAAATATTAATAATTATGTAAACAACAACAAGGTTATGGAATACATTAAAACATAAATATTAAATATTAAAAATTAGTTAACCGGAGCACTACCACATCAATGTTATGGAATACATTAATGACATAAATATAACATATTAAAAATTAGTTAATAGCGAAATATTAATATAAAATATTAAGAATTAGTTAATAGCGAAAAATTATTTGTCTTAATAATTTACCAACTTAATCCATCATTCAAATTTTTTCGGGGAACATTTTGAGTTTAGTCTCATTACTCATCACGATATTTTGATTTTTGTTTCATATCAATAACTTTACAAGAATTTCAAATCAAGCATTCCATTCCAACATGGTACCAAACTTTGAATTGTTATTACTATATAAACATGATAAAAAATTTGTAGGAAAAAGAAAAGTTAAAGTCTTTATTATTCCAAGATGTGTGCATAGGGAGAAAAATCCCCTTTTTATGATGCAAAAAATTTGAAAAAACTTTTGAACCTAGGGATACTTGATCCCTCTTGACCATTTCATTATATATATATATATATATATATATATATATATATATATATATAAGTGGGTTCATAATTACACCTATAAGGAGAAAATGACAGGTAGTATGTTTTCTAACTCGTAAAGCTGATTGGTTAGTACTTTTTATTTATTTATAACAAGAATTATTTAAGTTTGTATTAAAATATGTTGTAACTGAGATGAACAATGTGTAAATAGAAAATGAAAGCATACATAGTTCCAAAAAAGATATGCACCATGATAACATGGAATTGCAACCTATAATATTTTGTTGTACTCCTTACAAAACTTGATATATGACTACTAGTTGTGTAAATTAAAAAAAAACACTTAGGACCAAAACATATTTGGAATATATTGACAATTACATGATTATAAGCATGCATACTTTTTCATTTCATCATCCTGGGCATGATTGCAAGGGTGTGATTATTGCATGTCTACCTCCATGCCCTCTTGCAATTGATAAATTGTTTCTCCTTCTTTGAGTTCAATAAGAAGAGAACTGTTAGTTTTTCAAAATTTACTTCAATCTGATCTAGGATCGTGAGAGAACAACATGTACAACATATCTACAACATATCAATCATGGACACAATAATGCAAGCACACAAGAGATAATATACACATAGAGTTTCACTGGGGAAAACCATAAAGGTGAAAAAACCCACAACTTCCTCAGAGATAGATAGAGCAATGACACAACCCAAGCATAAGAGATAGTCTTCTCCTAGCAGCAGCTTCTCCTCCTCCACAAGTGTGCCACTCTCCAATGAGAGTATGAGTGAGAAAGTGAATGATGAAATAGAGTGCCTCCCACACTCTATTTAGACATGACTTGAGTTGCCTAATAACCTTTACTAGGTCGGCCTTAACTTAACCACATAACATAATGCTGACAGGGCCAACCCCCAATAGGGTGGTCTAATAACCCTTTGATCCACATGAATTATACAGGGCCGACCCCACCAAGGTGGTCTAATAACCCATCAAGTATAAGTTACGACACTTACAATATAAATGACGACACTTCCGTATAGAGGAGTAATAACATCTCTATAGGAATACAAACAGTTCCGTATAGAGGAATAATAACATCTGTATAGGAATACAAACACTTCCGTATAGAGGAAGAATAACATCTCTATAGGAATACAATATACATATATGAAATACATTCCGAAGTTACAAATACATCAAAACTCCCTCTTAACTAGGAAGGTATTTCTTGACACAGGTCTTCTAGCACAAGTCTTCTTCCTTGGATCATCGTCACTGGATCATCGACATTGAATCATCGTCATCGTCACTGCTGCTGCTATCTCAATCAATCTCCGATCTACTCATCATAGGAAGTTCTACAGATCCAGTCCTTTTTCATACTGGATGTAGGCCCACCACCTGTAGGTCTTCATCATCATTGGCCATACTATGGAATCCTCAGGACTGATTATGTGCGTCAACAAAACCTCGAAAGAGCATCCCAGGCATTTTACGAGCACACAGCTCAACCTATCGGATCTCCCAGGATCTTTTACATGTGACTGTCACAAGACCTTAAAAGAGTGTCTTGCCAAGCAAGATATCTAAAGAGCATCTGAGGCCTTTTTCATCCTGTCCAGATCTCTAGGACTTATTACATGTGACCCCTACCACAAAACCTTAAAAGAGTGTCTTGCCAAGCAAGATCTCTAAAGAGCATTTGAGGCCTTTTTCATCCTGTCGAGATCTCCAGGACTTATTACATGTGGTCCCCACAAAACCTTAAAAGAGTGTCTTGCCAAGCAAGATCCCTAAAGAGCATCTGAGGCCTTTTTCATCCTGTCCAGATCTCCAGGACTTACTACATGTGGTCTGGCAAAACCTTAAAAGAGTGTCTTGCCAAGCAAGATCTATAAAGAGCATCTGAGGCCTTTTTCATCTTGTCGAGATCTCTGGGACTTATTACATGCTACCCTTGCACAACCTGTCCACAACCACAGAGTATCAACCTGATACTCACCATACATCGTCTTGATGTACATGATCATCCTGATCCTCATCATTGCATCATCCTGATGCATGTCATCTGGAGCAACATCCTGAAGCTCGTCATCTATGATCATCCTGATCATACAATGCATCCACCTGATGCACAACAAGTATCTACCTGATACATATCATCATACATGATCCACCTGATCATACAATGTATCCACCTGATACACACACAGATACATGATCCACCTGATATATATCAACATACATGATCTACCTGATCATACAATCGTATCCACCTGATACATACACAGATACATGGTCCAAGCATCCAACATGATGCATATACATATACATGATCCAACTGATCATAATAAGCATCCAACATGATGCATATACATATACATGATCCAACTGATCATAACAAGCATCCAACATGATGCATATACATAGCAGTAACTGGAGCATCGTCCTGATGCTCATCGTCCAGCGCTTACATCCACAGCCATGGGAAGGATCCTCCTCTCACCATGCTTGGAATGGCTCCTGCAAATGTGTCCATAACTTCTTCCTCGAAGTGTCGTCAATCTGAAGAACACCAAGCCTCTCTCTGAAGTACTCGAACTTCACTCTAGCTAGTGGTTTTGTCAACACATCCGCAACTTGCTCATCCGTCGCAACATACAGGAGCTTCACTGCTCCTCTCTGCACCATATCCCTGATATAGTGATATTTCATCTCGATGTGCTTCGACCTGTCATGGAACACGGGGTTCTCAGACAGCTTCACACAACTCTGGTTGTCACAAAAGATACCAGTAGCCTCCAACGGGAGATCAAATAGCTCAGACAGTAGCTTTCGGAGCCATACTGCCTCACAACTAGCCGAACGAGCTGCAACATACTCTGCTTTGGCTGTACTCAGTGCTACACAGGATTGCTTCCTGCTAAACCAAGAGATCACACCTGATCCCATACTGAAGCAACACCCAGAATGTGCTCTTCCTATCTGCAACAGTGCCTGCCCAATCTGAATCAACATAACCCTGCAGGTTAAATTTTTGATTCGCATCATACTTGAGCCCATAATCAATTGTACCCTTTAGGTACCTCAGAATATGCTTTACAGCAACCAGGTGAACACCTATGGGATCCGTCAGGAATTGGCTCAATGTGTTCACCGCAAAGCAAATATCTGGTCTCGTGTTCGTCAGGTACATCAAGGACCCAATCATCTGACGATACACAGTGACATCAACTGGATCAGATGAAGAATCACACAGAAGCTTCAGGTTCGATGTCATAGGTGTGGCCTTGGCCTTGTAGTCCATCATCCCGAACCTCTTCATGATCTCTACTGCATACTTCCCTTGTCCAAGGAAGATTCCATCTGCACTCTGCCACATCTCCATGCCTAGAAAATAGTGCATCATCCCCAAGTTCTTCATCTCGAACTTGGCAGCAAGCTTCCTCTTCCTATCGACAATCAATCTATCCTCACCTGTTACAAACAGGTCATCCACACAAAATAGTAGTATCACTGGATTGCCTTCCTCAACCTTGTATTAAAGGTTGGAATCCGCTTTACTCTCGGTAAAGCCCATACTAGATAGGAAGCCATCTATCCTGCCATACCAGGCCTTGGGTGACTTTTTCAAACCACACAGGGCTTTCTTCAGTTTGCACACATGTGACTCTCGGTCATGTGTCTCAAACCCGAGTGGCTGCTCCACATACACTTCCTCTTCAACTGCACCATTCAAGAAAGCTGTTTTGACATCCATTTGGTGTACCTTCCATTTCATCACGGTAGCCAGAGCAACTACTGATCTAATAGAAGTGTATTTGGCTACAGGTGCAAAAGTCTCTTCATAGTCAATTCCTCTTTCTGGGAGTAGCCACGAGTTACAACCTTGCTTTGTATTTCTCGATGCTACCATCTGCAGCATGCTTGATCTTATAGATCCACTTGGAAGTCACAACAAACTTCCCTTCAGGTCTTGGGACCACATCCGAAACATGATCGATTGGTACTTCTCGACCATGGCATCCTTTTACTGTATCCCGTATCCTTGGAACTTCGGATTCTTCAATATCTTCAATAGATAGTTTGAGCTTCATTGCTGGAACAAATGTTGTAGTTCTTCTTTTGTAGGTGATGGTATACGATCTTTCCTACAAAACAAGTTAAATTTCATGATTAGAAAACATCTCATAGTTTTCAGAACAAATTCTTACACATAAAGAAATATGCCATACATTCATGCAATTATTTTAGCCAATGCTTCAATACAACATTTATCCATATCCCGTAAATTTCTAGATGCCTTCCAATCTCTACTAGAACATTGTTAAGAGTGTGCACAACTCCCAACATGTCAGCAAAGAGGTTTCATTCTAGATAAGTAGCAATGGAATGTTGTACAGTGCCATAGGCCACTTACCCATCACATGCATATTAGTAGTATATTGTTCATTAATGTAATTATTCTAATATGCATAATATACATCCTAAGTTCAGGAACATAAGCATATACATCATTGAGCAATATTATTTAAACAAACAAGTATGCAAGAAATGACAATTCAAATACTTATCTTTGTTTGGTTGTAGGGTGGACTCCCTCTCAATATTTGCTTCCTTGCAGGAACTACTGGAGTGTGCTCCCTCTTGATCTTTGCTTCCTGTATTACCTGTCCTTGAACTTATATCCATCCTCGATCACTTATGCATACTTACTAGTATCATCATTGCGTTATCCTTGAGGTCTCATACACAATCATACATTCATTAGTATAATATCAATACTATAAAACATTATGATTCTAAGTAATCTTAAACATGTATGGTCAAGATTTCACAAGCACTAGTATTCAAGGTTTCAGGGAGTACTTCCTTTACTCATGCAAATTCTTATTTGACCATAGGACTCTTCTGGTTAGTCATATTATCGATTAAACATAATATACCTAAACTCGTGATTACTCAAACCTATAGCTTCATGAATAATCATTATCAATCATACCAAGTATACTTATATAAGAGATCCCATCACAAGGTAGGATTCTAACTTGATATAGGAAAAACATACCTAGATTAATGTGTTAGTTCGTTATGTCTAACATACCCACATGATGTCTTCTTGTTTTATTCAATAACTTGTGCTAGTAACCTGCATATATCATAGGTTAAGCATTGTAGAACCAAATTATACATACCTTGTAAGTAGAGCTTCTATGTGATCCATGACAATGGATGAATCTTTGTCTTCATGTCACCATGGTCATATGTTCTTGAACTAGAACATGATTTGTCTTTCTTGATGTACCTTTCATGTTAGCGAACAACATCAACCTCATACAACACCACAATGCATTAGTACAATCATAAGTGTCAAAACCCTAATAAATGAATATCTTCTATCATGCATTCATATTTTTATTAAGGTGATACAGCAAGTCTAAAATTAATCAAGATTGTACTAATCTTAATGAAGACAAACATATCATAAACTTAATCATGAACAGATTTCGAAACATACCCGTAAGTCATACCTGTCAAGTTTGCTTGTAGTCTTCTTATGTAAGGCCTTAGCCTCATCTCCCTCTGAAACTGGAACTTCTTCACTTATGCATGTGACCAATCCATTCTCTTCTAGGATTAACCCAATCCACTTGATTTGCAGAAATTGGATCTCGAGCTCGATTAGGGTTTGTGAGGGAAACCCTAAAAATTCAAACTTTGAATTTCAAGATTCTGAAAGGATAGAAAGATGCGCCTTGATGAGCTCATCAACCTGGTATACTCAGAATTTGAAAACTGCAAAGTTTCACCTTTCAAATTTGCTTTTCAATCTTCCGGATTCACTAGGGAGGACCCTGAATTAGGGTTTGAATTTCCTGGAGCTTTACCCAACCAAATAGTTTGATCCAAAGCTCTAAAATTCGATTTTTCCAAGGAGCTTCCAGCTATGGCCATAGATTTCAAAAATTTCCATTTTTGTAGAAGCCCTAATTTTTCACTTTTCCGATGAGAGTCCCGAACTAGGGTTTGATCAAGCTCGGCCTTCTACCCAACCAAAAAATTTGATCTTGGTCTCTAAATTTAGATTTTGATGAGTATCATTCAGCCGTGGTCTCCGATTACAAAAATACCAACTTTCTTTGAAACCCTAATTGCTGGAGCCATGAATGAAGGTGCTCAAAATCCAATTATGTTTTGACATAAATATGCACTTGATTGTTTTTGGTTAACTCCGAAATTAGGAATCCACATGGTCTAAAAATTCTACCTTTGGTATCACGACCTGTCATCTTTCTAACCCCACAGGTCTGACCTCGATTGGATTCTCTGAGAGAGAGTTATGCCAAGTGTCGCAACATGACCTGTTTATGGGATAAAACAGGAGAGCGAACTTGTACGGTGTTCCATGTGTCACTGGTTCAACTTAGGCCTCTGAAAAACGTACCGGAGAAACTACAGTCCGTTCCCTAGCTGTCACTTTTTACGAAATTTCATTTGGAGCTTCCTATCCCAAGTTGTGAGATTTTTTCCTAGGTCACCTGTTTATGACTCAGATCTAGAAGAGGCAGAAACCCTAGATTGTACAGATCATAAAACAAAAAGTACAACGAATTAGAAGTTGTGCTTTGGAAACAAGGTACATGGAGATCTTATCTTCGACCTGTAAGAGTTTCAGATCCTGAAACCTCGCCGAATGGATTTATAGCGAAAGTGCTACGATGACTGGTTTTTTTTCTATATCAAGCCCTAGCTTCGCAAGTGCAACAAGTGTCATAAATGCCATACCATGCCTTCTTTCAGGTTAGCTCTGATACCATGTTAGTTTTTCAGAATTTACTTCAATATGATATAGGATCTTAACTGATAGAACAACATGTAGAACATATCTATAGCATATCAATCATGGACATAATAATGCAAGCACACAAGAGACAGTAGACACACAGAGTTTCACTGGGGAAAACCATAAAGGTGAAAAACCCCACAACTTCCTCAGAGATAGATAGAGCAATGATGCAACCCAATCATAAGAGATAGTATTCTCCTAGCAGCAGCTTCTCCTCCTCCACAAGTGCACCGCTCTCCAATGAGAGTATGAGTGAGAAAGTGAATGATTGAATAGAGTGCCTCCCACACTCTATTTATACATGACTTGACTTGCCTAATAACCTTTACTAGGTCGGCCTTAACTTAACCACATAACATAATGCTGACAGGGCCGACCCCTAATAGGGTGGCCTAATAACCCTTTGACCCACATGACTTATACAGGGCCGACCCCACCAAGGTGGTCTAATAACCCATCAAGTATAAGTTACGACAGTTACAATATAAATGACGACACTTCCGTATAGAGGAATAATAACATCTCTATAGGAATACAAACACTTCCGTATAGAGGAATAATAACATCTCTATAGGAATACAATATACAAATATGAAATACATTCTGAAGTTACAAATACATCAACAAGAACCCACATAGATGCTCATATTTGAGGTTGAAGATGATGAAACTTTGTTGAGTAATATGACCATTGTCTTAAGCTCATCAGAGTCATCCTCTAAAAATTGAATTTTCCTTTTCTATTTTACCAATATATTCATGATAATTGCATTTCAAGAGACCCATTGATATTCTAATTCATGTGTTTTAGTGGAGAATGAGACCCGCTGTCAACATTGCATGAGACCAATTCCCCACAACATTAGTTGAAACCCAAGATATTTGCACCCACAAACCCCTAACCCCAAGGGAAAGCCACAGACTGATAATGGATAGATCCATCATCAATATTCTGGGTACTTATTACAGAACATTGAGATGGATGAAATATTGTATATATATTTTCCCAAATAAAAATCCCAATGAAGAACTTACTCCAGGAAGTGCAAGCAGTACCAGGGCGAGGCCTATTCCCATTGGCCTTTTTAGGTAAAGCCTAGCAAACTCACCATGACAAATATTAGAAGTTTTTGAGACAACTAACTCATGCCCACAATCAATTCTACTAAAACCGAGGAGAAATATGACTGCTGATGCTAAATATAAGCAAAGTGTGCAAACCACGCTTACCATCAAGTGTCAATTTGTTGAATAAGAACTAAGATGGGAGATCTATGCCACTTTCAATATCCTATACTCATCTTCGTGACTGAAATCCATGAATTCAAATTTCCGGAGGTTTTGATAATGGAGGATGTGGGAAGACGGGTTGATGCTTAATGAATTGTCCCTTCCCCCCTTGAACGAGTTAATGGATAGACTAGATGTGGATTGTTCATACTTTCATTTTGTGCTTGTTTAATGGGTTGCAAACTTAGAGATTCCTTCACCATTTTACAATAGAATTCCTTCCTCTAGCGTTGAGGCAAGATTGTCGAGGCGACATGAAAAAAATGAACTTCCTCAAAATGATGAACTTCTCTTCTTATATTAACAATGGTCAATGCGAGATGGTCATCTTCTTATAATTGAACATATAATTATGTAGAATAATTCCAATAGCATATTTATTTTACATAATTTAGCAAATAATTGAATAAACAATGCTATAAATAATTTAGTCAAACTTAAGATCACATATCAACATCAACCTTAAAATAGTAAAGAAATCCATAATTTTAAATTATGAAGTGTTGAGCATGCTTATAAACAAAATCTCCTAACAACTATCAACGGGTTTTCATTTTATTTATTAATACAATCCCATCTGCATTAAATCTATTTTGACAAGTTATGGTCATCATTAGCTTGAAAGGAGTAAATTTATGATTACATAGAATATAATATATGAAACTTAATGCAGTAAAGTAACCAGCTTAACTTAATAGCCAACAACCAGGTTATGGAATACATTAATGACATAAATATAAAATATTAAAGATTAACTTAACAACAACGAACGAGGTTATGGAATACATTAATGACAAAAATATAAAATATTAAAGTTTAACTTAACACCCAACATCAGGTTATGGAATAAATTAATGACAGAAATATAAAAATTAAGAATTAGTTAAACAGCAAGGTTATGGAATACATTAATAACATATAATACATTAATACCACAAATACTAAATATTAAAAAATAGTTAACCACAACAAGGTTATTGAAATGGAATACATTAATGACATAAATATTAAATATTAAAATTAATTAATAACCAAATATTAATATAAAATATTAAGAATCACTTAATAGCCAACATAAATTATAAACCAGTAGCAAGGTTATGGAATATATTAATGACTTAAATTAAAACACTAAATCACTTAGTGCAAGATGGTCATCTTCTTATAATTGAACATATAATTATGTAGAATGATTCCAATAGCATATTTATTTTACATAATTTAGTAAATAGTTGAATAAACAATGCTATAAATAATTTAGTCAAACCTAAATTCACATATCAACATTAACCTTAAAATAGTAAAGAAATCCATAATTTTAAATTATGAAGTGTTGAGCATGCTTATAAACAAAATCTCCTAACAACTAATCAACCGATTTTTATTTTATTTATTAATACAATCCCATCTGCATTAAATCTATTTTGACAAGTTATGCTCATCATTAGTATGAAAGGAGTAAAGTTACAAATCTATTTTGACAAGTTATGCTCATCATTAGTACGAAAGGAGTAAAGTTATAAATCTATTTTGACAAGTTATGTTCATCATTAGTGTGAAAGGAGTAAAGTTATGATTAACTAAAAAACCATATATGAAATTTAATGCAGTAAAGTGACTAGCTTAACTTAACAGCTAGCAGAGGTTATGGAATACATTAATGACATTAAAGCTTAACTTATCAGGTTATGGAACACATTAATGAGAAAAAAATATATTAAGAATTATGTAAACAACAGCAAGGTTATGGAATACATTAATAACATAAATATTAAATATTAAAAAATAGTTAACCGGAGCACTACCACATCAATGTTATGGAATACATTAATGACATAAATATAAAATATTAAAAATTAGCTAATAGCCAAATATTAATATAAACTATTAAGAATTAGTTATGGAATATAAATTGTAAACCAGTACCAAGGTTATGGAATACATTAATGACTTAAATTAAAACACTAAATCAGTTAATATCCCACCACTAGGTTAATGTATTTATGGAATACATTAATGATGACAGAAATATAAAATATTAAAAATTAGTTGAGAGGTGTCAGCTTCATGGAGTGCAATCTCTTTATAAGAATAGGAATAGGTAGGCAAGATCCAGTGTTGTTGTGAAAAATAGCTGCTGAGCATATTAGCAGGCTTAGTATATCAGTATATTGGTGAAGGGGAATCGTGACTGCTGGAGTGTAGATTCAATCGTTTCGTTTGCATTTTTGATAAGGATGAAACGTTTTTCCTTCCTACTGGCCGTGATTTTCACAGGCTCTTTTATGTTTCTCTGCGTAAGTTCAATAGGAGATTCCAGTCTCATATATAATGTTCAGCAGTATGGTGCAAAAGCTGATGGCATCACAGACAACAGCAAGGTGAGATAGAGATAAACTTGAATAATTAATAAATTTGTAGAGACATAGATTATCACAAATAAATTTGTCTGTTTTTGGTTATATGTAGGCTTTTATTGCTGCCTGGAATGCAGCCTGTTCTTCTAATCGATCATCTACTGTGTATATACCAAAAGGAAAATTCCTGGTTGGTCCAGTTTCCTTTGCAGGACCATGCAAGAATGCTAATATTATGGTGCAGGTAAGGTGCTAATATTCATTCCGTGGTAGTGGTAGTGATTTATTTATTTCCTTCTTTGCAGCAATAAGATTCATGCAACATGTCTGTCTTACTGCAGGTAACTGGGGATCTCATTGCACCAACCCACAATAGTTTATGGAACGGAGGAAATAATTTGTACTGGTTGCAATTCTATAATGTGAATGGTCTAACGGTGAATGGCGGGGGGAGTTTGGATGGCCAGGGAGCCTCCTGGTGGAACAACGTTTGTCAAAAAAATCAGCAAGTAAGAATAAACTAGTTATCAGTTGTACTATGTAATTATCTTTTAGTGATTTGGATAGCATATACTTACACTGACTCAAATAAATTGTCTGCTTTGCTGTGCAGTGCAAACCCGGGCCTACGGTATTGTCTCTAGCCATTTATTTTCACATATGAATTGGAGTGTTTCATAGTTGCAGGGAGTTGATAATTTGACATTGTGATGGGCAGTCTTTACAATTGATGGGCGCTACGAATAGCGTGGTGAGAGACATTACTTCCATCAACAGCAAGCAGTTCCATGTATCCATTGGTGCGTCTAACAACGTCCTGGCAGAGGGATTGACAATCCGTGCTCCAGCTGACAGCCCCAA
Organism: Larix kaempferi; assembly: GCA_027924585.1. Classification (NCBI taxonomy): domain Eukaryota; kingdom Viridiplantae; phylum Streptophyta; class Pinopsida; order Pinales; family Pinaceae; genus Larix; species Larix kaempferi. The sequence continues at coordinate 1,907,910 of BSBM01000397.1, read as the reverse complement.
CACCGATGGAATTCACATATCTTCTTCCAATGTCCATCTTCGAAATATCAACATAGGAACAGGTGGATCATATTTCCCCTCAACATTTTACAAATATTGTTGGAGTGACTAATTTATTAAAGATAAATCTTTAACTTTGCGTGCGTGTACTACTGCAGGAGATGATTGTATTGGTATTTTGGAAGGAACTTCCAACCTTGCCATTGAACAAGTTACTTGCGGACCAGGCCATGGAATCAGGTGAAATAGTTTGATAATTAATTTCAATTGGACTGGGAATATGAGCATTCAATGCACTGCGCTGACAACCGATTTGGGTTATTATTATGCAGTGTGGGGAGCCTTGGGAAATATCCTGATCGTAATGGAGTCACCAACGTCACTATAAATGGAGTTTCTTTCAACGGCACTGACAATGGAGTTAGAATCAAAACATGGCAAGGAGGAAAGGGCTTCGCCAAGGGCTTAACATTTGAGAACCTACGGATGAACAACGTGGGGAATCCAATCCTCATTGACCAATACTATTGCCCACATTGTACTGCCCAGGTGCTCATCATTTTACACCTATCTGAACAGCTTCAACACCTATACTCTTTTTCGACATAGGACAGTTTCGAAGCTTGTTTTTAAGTTCTGTGACATATGGCCACTGAAGTTTGACTATTATAACTTACTTTGACTTTGTTGTTAATATTGGCTTGGCCCGTGCAGGAGTCTAATATGAATGTGCAGATCAGTAACGTGGTATACAAAAACATAGTTGGAACCTCAGCAACAAAGGAAGTTATTAATTTGGCTTGCAGTAAAAGCTTCCCCTGCCAAGATATCCAATTGCAAAATGTCAGTCTGAGTTATGGAAATAATGAAGCTCAATCTCTCTGTAAAAATGCCAAAGGACTTGGAATTAGTTCTGTCAAACCCCCTTTGGTTTGTTAATGCTGGATATTAGTTATTAGTTATGTCAAACCTTTTTCTTAAAGTTCCATTGGTTTTTAAAAGGTTTGATGCTTCCTCTACCAACTTCAATATGTTGGATTTTGCATTATTGTAATATGAATTTGAGTTATGAAAAAGTGAAACTCTACCAACTTTAATAGGTTGGATTTTGCAGTATTATAATATGAATTTGAGTTATGAAAAAAATGAAATTCAATCTTAAGCAGCTTTTGAGTTTGTTAAAGGTGAATGTTTTTCCTAAATGCTAACTTATTATCAAATGTTAAATAGAATAGAAATATAATAAGAACTCTGCTAAAAAAACATTATATTGCAAGTAGAGTCCATTTTAAAAGTTAAAAGTCTAATATAGAGATTAAGAAATGTTTAAGAATCCTAAAGTTTGATAACTATATTTAGTAAAACCATGTTTGTATATGTATAAATGCTTTTTTATTGATGTTTAATAAGCTATAAACCCTTCACATTCACTTGGAATAAATAAGATATTTTTAACATTGTCATTTTAATGTTTTTAAAGTATATCACAATCAAAATAAACAACACATATTTTTGTATTAGAATATAGAATTTTAAGAATAAATAATGGTTTTGTATAATTGGTTATTTGGAATAGTACATTTTTAATAAAAAAATATCAATTTTTTCTTTTTATAGATGCTATATCTAACCTTGTCACTTTAAGATTGGTCATATTAATAATATAATGTCTATTATTGACATATATAATTTTAAACATAACAAACAATTTTATAAAAATTGTCATTTGAACTTATACCATTTTAATAAGAAATATTAAAATAAATATTTGTAAGAAAAAAATCAATGGACACAGACATAATCTCAAAGAAATGCAAATGCACAACAAATTCAATGACTTTTCCACTGTGTTTTTTTGTGCCTTTGGAATCTGTATCCAAGTGGCCTTTGTTTTGTGACATGAATTTCCAATGGAAAGATGATCCCATTTCCCTTCCTTGCACTCTAAGGGTAGTAACAAAAGACCATATCGCAGCAGCAATCACAGGTCTCGTAATAGCAAAAGAAACAAAATGAGGTGAATACACTGCAATATTTAATCCATTTTCCACATCACACATCAAATCTACATAACCAGAATCATCATACAAAAATGAATTAATTAAAGGGAAATCTGATCTTGGTGCCTATGAATATGTTCGTAGTAGGAAATTTCTCGTCCTTGTGCCTCTGAATATGTCCGTAGTAGGAAATTTCTCCTTCTGGAGCATACAAACAATCTTTCTCCTCCTTTTGAATATGTTCGAAGGGGTTGGAGCTTACATCTTCACCCTAAATTATAATCAATGAAGACTAGACCGCAATGCAATAAGCAAAACAATAATTCATAATCACTAAACATAATGATTGGAAAAAAATAGCATTATGTAGCGTAAATCTCAATGACTGAAATAAATGTAGAGTAGTCTACATGTAGTCAAATAATTCGAAAGAAATATGATAACAAATACAATTTAATGTAGTTGACTGATCTAAAGGAACGTCAAGGTGACTGGGTTAGGCATACTAACCTGAATTTGTACAAGTAGAAATATGAAATGCTTCCAGAATGGATGAAGTTAGGGTCGAGACTGATAATATTTATAGCAACAGCAATGGGCAGGGTAGGGAAATTTCCTGGGTCTGTGTAGATTCGTGTGGATGGATAGAACTGCAACTTTTCTATTTCAGTTATCCAATTATGGAAGGTATTTACAAATGTAATTGGAATGGAATCAACAAAAAGATGGAAGACCAAAGGAAATCAACGAAAAGATGGAAACCGTGTCCACCTTTTCTCTTTAGCTTCTAAAAAGTTTCCGTGCATGAGTGTTAGGAAACTATTTTTTTGTCAAATTATTTAACCTTCATTTCCATGGTATGGGTCCAATCAAGTTTGGAAAAAATCCTCTACAAATTAAAATAAATAAATAAAAACCGAAACTTTAGTTGCATTTTAGACATTTTGAAAAATTAAATGTACTGGCAAGAAAATAATGAAAAAAAATGAAAACAATAGTATATGTCTACATCAAGGACTAATAAGGAAGAAGAAAAGATGATTAAACAAATTAGTTAGATAAAAAGATGTTTTTATTAAAGTGATATGACAGCCATAACCTACAATTACGGATTCAAAAGGTGAAAATAAATGAAATGAAATGAAATAAATGCCCAGGAGAATAGAATGATACAAAAAGGGGGATGAAGGTGAAAGAAGAGGATCCTAGCAATGGTATTGATTATTACACCAACTAATTTGTAGTAATTATAAATGTCTATTGTAGTCATGCATTTTACTAATCATCTTGATCCATTTCACAAGTTACCATTAATTTTTAACATTTGGCAAGAACCGTGAGATAGTTCAAATATTGGGCTGAACTTTTCGTTGATGAATACAAATGCACATTTTATATACTAGTTTCGTTTCACAAGTTACCATTAATTTTTAACATTTGGCAAGAACCTCAAATATTGGGTGGAACTTTATGTTGATGAATACAAATGCACATTTTATATACTAGTTTCTAGATACGTTGAAGACATTGCAAAAAAGTAGACTTTCATTTTTGTGTTTGAAAAGTAGTTAAGTTATGAAATTATGAAAAAATAGTCTTATATTATTAAGGGTACGACAACTTACAAATAAATGTTACCCATCCTCAATTCAGCGTGAACATGAGATATGGAAATAATGAAGTTCAATATTCATGAAAAAACGTAAAATAGTTCAAAGTAATTCTATCAAGTTCCATTTACTTTGTTAAAGAGTGAATGCTTTCTCTAAATGGAAACTCTAATGTGTTGGATTTTGCATTATCTATCTTGTAGTCTCAAATTAGTTTAAGATTCTTATGGTTTATGCTACTCTTCCTTTAAAAATATCCTCAATGGTTTAGGCTACTCTTCCTTTAAAAATCTCCTCATTGATTTAGGCTACTCCTTCGGTTGATTGGTTTAAGCTACTTTCATCACTAGTCACTAACAATATTTTGGAAATCAAACTTTCCAACATGGTTGTTATAGGTCAAATCTGCACTTCTCCGTCCGTGATCACATTGCTTTGTCGATAGCACAAAAGGACACCATGGATTGAAGAGCTAGGTTGACCTAGATGACTTACTGCTGGAACTACATTCTTCAGTTGAAAATCTTACTTTGTCTACTGATTTCATGACATGTGTGCTACTCTTTGCATAGTAAACCAACGTTCTTCACCAATATGTGCGCTGCTTTGCTCAAGGACAACCATCACACACCTTAAAAAATGTTGCAAACGCTTGTTGTAAAGCACAAAAGTTGCATACTCTGCACTACTCTCGTTGTATGAAACCTATGAACATCTTAAGATGAAAGCAAAAATATATTAAGATTACGAATTGGGATTAGTTGAAGTTGGTTCTGCAACTTCCCCAACCTCCCAATTCAACCACCTCTCGATTACAACTGCCTACCTTGTCCCATAAATACAAGGAGGATCCATGAGAGAGGGACCTAGAAGGAATGCTTTAACTGCTGTTACGGTGGAGGAATTCCCAAGTCATTGTGAAGAGCAGGAGCCCAGGACTCGGTTGCAGAACCATCTTGACCGATCAGGTATATTTGTACTCATTCATGTTTCTTTGACAATAAAAAGGTGGAAATACCCTTCCTGTCCCAAATCAAATGTCTATTGGATTGTATGTTCATTTGGTTTAATATCTCATTGTAGTTGATGTTTAATTGTTTTCAATTTCATCATATTTATTGCAGTCAAGATACGCCGAGGAAGGTTTCCTTTGTGTTGCAGGTCCATCATAGCGGAAGACCAAGCGAAAGCTAGGACCAGCCGTTGATAAAAGGTACATCTTTCGATATCTTGATCTCTTTCCATTTGTAGTAACTAAATGCAATGCAATGACTGTATTTACCCGTCACGCCACCCAAGTTGGTAGTGTCTTCTCCTCACTATAAGGTATTTTTCCTGCACAACAGATTGGCGACTCCACTGGGGAGTAACTGGTTGTTTTTCTGCTCTAGGAGACCTTGCTAGGTTTTTCTTCAGTCTATTTGTTATGTGAGAGGTCTTCTAGGTCATTGTTTCCCGTTCTTATTGTCTAGACTCATCTCAGTCCACTACTGCAAATCTTTTTTGTTTGCTTCTGAGCCTTGTGTGCTGGTTTACCCTACTTATAGTAGCGCATTTTACTTGGTGAACACTGCTTTGTACACTACACAACAACGCATCTTTCCTAGTGTGCGTTGGTTTCTGTACTACACAGTAGTGCATTTTCCTGTAACTTTCAGTTCTCCATTAGGGTTTGATTTCCAGTGGTTTGGTTTCACTTCTAGCCTTTTGCTTTGCTTCCCTGACTGGCCCCTGAGACTTGTATGTCTCTTTTGAGTCTTGTTTGCCTCTCTGAAGTCCTTTAGTTTTCCTTGGCTTGCTTGAGTACTTGTTTAAGGTGTCTTTACTGTTTTTAACCCTTTTGAAATTTCTCCTCCTCGTGCCTCTGAATATGTTCGTAGTAGGAAATTTCTCCTTCAGGTGCATACAAACAATCTTTCTCCTCCTCGTGCCTCTGAATATGTTCATAATAGGAATTTTCCTAAGGGGTTGGAGCATACATCTTCACCCTAAATTATAATCAATGAAGACTAGACCCCAATGCAATAAGCAAAACAATTATTTAGAATCACTAAATATAATGATTGGATAAAAATAGCATTCTACACCGTAAATCTCAATGGCTGAAATAATGTAGAGTAGTCTACATGTAGTCAAATAATTCGAAAGAAATATGATAACACATACAATTTAATGTAGTTGACTGATCTCAAGGAATGTCAAGGTGACTGGGTTAGGCATACTAACCTGAATTTGTACAAGTAGAAATATGAAATGCTTTGAGAATGGATGAAGTTAGGGTCGAGACTTATAAATATTAGAGCAACAACAATGGGCACGGTAGGGAAGCTTCGTGGTTCTCTGTAGATTCCTGTGGATGGACAGACCTACAAATTTTCTGTTTCAGTTATCCAATTACGGAAAGGTATATACAAATGTAATTGGAAGGGAATTAACAAAAAGATGGGAGACAGAAGAAAATCAACAAAAAGATGGAAACCTTGTCCATCTTTTCTCTTTAGCTTCTAGAAAGTTTATGTGCATGAGTGTTAGGAACTATTTTTTATTTTTCTATCAATTTATTTAATCTTCATTTCCATGGTATGGGACCAATCAAGTTTGAAAAAAAATCCTCTACAAATTAAAATAAATAAATAAAAACCAAAACTTTAGTTGCATTTTAGACATTTTGAAAAATTAAATGTACTAGCATGAAAATAATGAAAAAAAACAAAAACAATAGTCTATGCCTGCAACAAAGACTAATAAGGAAGAAGAAAAACTAATTAAACAAATTAGTTAGATAAAAGGATGTTTTTATTAAAGTGATATGACCACGATAACCTACAATTACTGGTTCAAAAGGTGAAAATAAATGAAATAAATGCCAAGGAGAATAGAATGATACAAAAAGGGGATGAAGGTGAAAGAAGAGAATCCTAGCAATGGTATTGATTACTACACCAACTAATTTGTGGTAATTATAAATGTGTAGTGTAGTCATGCATTTTACTAATCATCTTGATCCATTTCACAAGTTACCATTAATTTTTAACATTTGAAAAGAACCATGAGATAGTGGGTGGAACTTTACGTTGATGAATACAAATGCACATTTTATATACTAGTTTCGAGATACGATGAAGACATTGCCAAAAAATAGACTTTCATTTTTTGTGTTTGAAAAGTAGTTAAAATATGAAATTATGAAAAAATAGTCTTATATTATTAAGGGTAGGACAACTTAAAAATAAATGTTGCTCATTCTCAATTCAGTGTGAACATGAGATGTGTAAATAATGAAGTTCAACATTCATGAAAAAACGCAAAAGAGTTCAAAGTAATTCCATCAAGTTCCATTTACTTTGTTAATGGGTGAATGCTTCCTCTAAATGCCATGCCAATTCTAATGTCTTGGATTTTGCATTATATATCTTGTAGTCTCAAATTAGTTTAAGATTCTTATGGTTTATGCTACTCTTCCTTTAAAAATCTCCTAATTGGTTTAGGATACTCTTCCTTTAAAAATATCCTGATTGGTTTAGGATACTCCTTCCGTTGATTGTTTTAAGCTACTTTCATCACTGGTCACTAACAATATTTTGGAAATCAAACTTTCCAACATGGTGGTACTCCTTGTTTCCTTTAATTGCTCAATTATAAATAAAATAAAAAGTACTTGTAGGATCAAGGAAATCCAACACAACGTATGGAATTTAAATGACATGATCTAATCGATCAGTAATAATGGGGTGAGTGCACAAAGTTGATGGACCTTTTAGATTCAATGGTAGATTCAAGAAACTCATTCAAGTTCTATAAAAGAGAATTGATCCCAAGCAATCTCGAGCCTGCCAAAATTAATCCCAAGCCTACCATGGTGAAGGCCAAATAGGATAGTTAAACAAAACGTGTATGCGTTATGGAGTTCTAAAATGCTTACGCATTTTGTAAAACATGTTTTATGCCCCAAAATGGGTTGTGCCCATCCTTTTCTCCACAATAGCGACATACAATGATTTTGGGAAACCAAAGAGCGTAATGGTGAACGCAATTTGTGTGAGAAGGGCCTCCATCTTCCACCTTGGGCATCGTTCTCCTCCATCTAAGCTATATACATCAAAATCCATCCTTCTAAATAATCTATTTTCACTAATTTGTATGTTGTAAAATAAATTTAATCCATAATTTTATTAATTTGTATGCCCTAAAAAAATTTGAACCATAATTCTAGTTATATGTATGCCCAAAAGAAATTAAAACCCCAATTTAATCATAAAAAATAAATCAATTTCACTAGATGCATATATATCCATGAGCATCCTTATTAATCCAAACCACTATTCACAAATATGCAAAGTTTCTTGTGTATATAGAAAGGTTGCGTACAACATTTAAGTATTATAGAGTATGGAGATTTTTTGGATTTGCACAATTTCAATCCAAGTGTCATGAGGGATGTTGTAGGCCCAAACTTCACAGCAACAAAGAATCACCACGATAGCTAATGCGTTGGAAAGAAACTGATTATTTTCTTGACACTATGATTTCGGTTTGAATGGAATTTGAAATCAATAATTCAAAGTTAGGGTGAAACTTGACATAGTTCAATAAAAGTATTTTTTTACAATTTAGAGGTATGATGGACTACAATTTTTTTGTTGTTGTTGTAAATAGTGAAACTTTTGCTAACACAATGACAATCTAATAGTTAACTACTTTAAGGAAAAAATTAATTGGCATAAAAAATTACCAACTAAACCATGTAAACTAATGCGTTTTTGGAAGTAGAATATATGGCAATTAAAATTATATTTTTTAATTATAGTTTGACAAGTACATGCTTATATGCTACTTCTTATATGTACATGACTATACAAAATTTTTTAGGTTAGTCTCATTACCCATCACAATAAGTTTGTGTCGAGACATATTACTGATAACTATATAAGAGTTTGCAAATGGAACATTACAACATGGTAGTAGATCTTAAAGAGCTACTTTGTACACATAATAATTTACTTATAATGGAAAGAAATGTTAAATTATTTATTGTGCCTAAGATGCAAGGAAAGAGTGATCATACCCCTAAAGGAATAAACCTTCATGATGGAGGGAAAGTTTGCACCAAGGGAGAATAAATCACTTTTGACCATTTCATTAAAGTTGTTTATAATCTAGAGCTTGGACTTCAAAAGTGTGTACCTTTTTTACATATGTGTGAGTATCAGTGTTTCAAAAATACAAATTTGAATGAAAAAGTGCGAATACTAGTGTTACAAAAGTATGAATAATTATTTATGATAGTGTCGATTTGAATTTAGAAACTGTGAAATTTTATTGTAAAGTTGTGAGTTTTGATTCCACAAATATCAATATCCAATTTATTGAAATGCGTATTTATATTTTGATGTTGTGAGTTTCATATCTAGATGTGGATATATGTAATTCCAATAGTATTGCAAAATATTTTATTTATGTTTGTAAATGCATAGATCACTATAAAACACATTTCTAAGTATATCAATACTAATGAAAATGAAAAAAGAATCATATATCTCGATTGCAATAATGAATTGTACATTTTCATAAATATTTAAAGTGGTATACAAGAAGGATGGATGCCATCGCTACCAATCTGATCACATGATATCTATACATGTACAAGATGAGGACTATGATTTTATTCACCCTACCAACCATGTCACCTTATCTCGAAACATTACAACTAGATTACTATGGAAATGATAACAATCCTCACATTTTGGTGTAGGAGAGAAGATATAAATTAAAATTTAAGAGTTTAACTGAAGTGATAGATAAAAAATCTCAACTACTAATTTATAAGTTCTCCCATGATACAACACATTTCCTACAACAAAATAGGCCATTAGCACAAGAAATTGCACTGAAATTTAGTGAATTTGTTTCCATGAGTTGAACTCAATGGCAGGTGTTAAATCCGACTCCACACTACATGTTTGAATTGATTTCCTTTTTGTGCTAGGAATAGCACTAGGAATATCACTGTCTTTTTCTCCCTATTTAGTGTTGGGAATAGTGTCGGGAGTAGTGTCGACAATGGAAATTGTGCCAAGTTTTATGACTATATCAATGCCCAGAATGACATCGAGAATTGCGATGCGATTAGATCCCAAATTGAGTCTAGTTTTAGTTTCCAATTTGCCTTCTAGTATTGCTTCTTATTTGGCATCTAATTTGTATTCTAGTGTTGCTTCCATTTTAACTTCCTGGTTATCGTTGAGTGTTGCTTCTCTTTTAACGTTGAGTGTTACTTCCTTTCATTGTTGGGTTTTTCTTCCTTCTAAATGCCAAATTTTTCTTCCATCATTGCTTCTAATATTGCTTCCATTATTGATTCCTTTTTTGCTTCCATTATTGCTTCCATTATTGCTTCCAAAATTGCTTCCAAAATCGCTTCCAAAATTGCTTCCTAAGTGACATGGGTTTTGCTCCTTAATTGACATCGGATTTTGCTTCTAGAATTGATTCCTTTTTAGCTCCAAGGTTTGCTTCCTTTTAGTGCCAAGGTTTGTTTCCTATTTAACGCCTAGTTTTTCCTCTTTTTTATCTCTAGGATTTGCTTCATTTTAGTGCCAAAGTTTTCTTCCTATTTAGCACCTGGTTTTGCTTCTTTTTTTGCTCCAAGATTTGCTTCCTTTTAGTGTTGGGGTTTGCTTCCTAATTAGCGTCTAGTTTTACTTCTTGTTAAGAAACCAATTTAGCTTCTTATTTAGACACATAAATAACACCAAGTATGGATTCCATTTTCATGTCGAGTTCTGCTTCCATTTTAGAGCCACATTTTTCTTCCCTTGAACACCTCATGTTGCTTCCTTTATAGCTTCCACTTTATTAATTTAAATTTTTTAATTTCAATAAAAATAGTTAAATATATCATGGCTCTTTAATAACATATGTGATTATAGAGAAACAAATCTTGCATTGCAAATATTTAATAGCATAACATTTAGGAATTTTTAGGGAAATAGACAACATCCATACAAACTAACAAAACCATTATACTTATTAAATCTCCATAAAAAAAACATCTACAACTTTTAGTATATATAAATTAACAAGATAACTCTTATAACATCATCATCATCTATAATTAAAACAAGTGAGTCAAATCTACAAATATTAGATAAATATCATGTCAAATAACATATATCTAAAAAAACCAGATATCTCATTTCAAATTTATATCATAACATTTATGAAGATTTAAAACAAACAGATATCACATTTCAAATTTATATCATAACATTTATGAAGAAATTTAATTGAAATTGACAACCTCCATCCAAAGTAGAAAAGCCATCATGCATAGTAAGTATCCATCCAAAAAGCATTGACCACTTCCAATATATATAAATTAACAAGATAATACTGATAAGATCATCATCATATATAACTAAAACAAGTGAATGTCAAATATGCCAGTAGATCAATAACATGTCAAAATGATACAAGTCAGTATGATACATGTCAAAATGATACATGTCAAAATGATACATGTTAATATGACATAAGTCAAAGTGATACATATAAAAGACAAAAATGGTATAGGTATCATAATGATATTTGAACATTAATCCATGTTAGAGTCAATATGATCAATGTCACTGGATACCACTAGCAACTGCCTCATCATCATCATCATCGTTGTCATCATCATCATCATTTTCATCATCATGATCATCATAATTCTCATCCTCCTGGGTATGAGCTCCATCTCCATCCGCTTCATCATCAACTCCCATATCTGAACCAAACTCAACATAATTTGGATCATGATCAATATCAATCGGATCTTCTGGCAGACTCATGTTCTAAAAAAAAAATTTCAAAATGAAAAGTTAGTATTTATTTCATGCAATAATTCATATTTATGTTATATTGATAATATTACAACATACGAAACCGAACCATAATCATATTACATCATATCAAAGTGGACATACCATAATAAAATATGAGATAAGTTACAGCTAAGATGTCATTCCAATTATGTAAAACATGCAACAATTTTAATAAATGTTAGTAAAGATCATAAAAAAAATTGTTATACAAGTTAACTATCATCTGGAAAGTGTATACATAACCTTAAGTCTCAACCCTCTCGTGTCAATATATAAAACTATTTTTATTGTCAAATATACAAATCTACAATAAAATAGAATTGTACATGCCATAATTCAATTGACTAGATGCCATAATTGACTTGTGTCTTCCAACTATAAACACACAATTGCTAGACTCCCTTACCAAGTGATACTAGTACATTAAAATCTGATATACTTGGGACCATTTTGAGGCATTGGGTCTATATAAGTTTTAACAATTCTAATTTTCCACAAATAATGTTTTAGGTTTTAACAGTTCTTATGTTCTTTGGATGTTATTTATATTTGATCTCAGTTAACCCTAGAACATGGCCAGATTGAGTTCAACTCCATTGATGGAGGTGGTTAGAATGGTTATGAATATGATCCCTTCCACACTTTTCTCTTAATGGTGGAGGATCTTGGTGGCTTCTTCGAGAAACACCCTAACGCACGTTACTATTTTGGGAATTTTTTTGGTCCTCCAATTTGAAGGTTGACTCATTCATTTATGGGAGTGATCATATTATCATGGTACCAAGGACTCCTTGCCTTCATGGTTCAATTTCCTGGAAACAACCGTCTTATACCATATCCAGAAGTAGGGTTTTGCTCAGTGAGTGCCAACGTCAATTTTGCACAAGGGGGTAGATTTTTAACTGAAATATCCCAGGTGACTATGAGTACTAATACCACATCCACAATAGAAAAACATAATTGTGGGATATGAGGGAACCCAACTATGCTGCCCAGTTTATAGTTTGTGCCCCTGGAGAAAATTCACAAGTTGTCCCTGAATGGTCCTAGGGGGCTTCTTGCAACTAGCCATAAAACAAAAACCATAACTTAGATCTTGAAACCATTGATTCTGGCGGATTCAAGATGTTGGATTTCACCCAAGGGAACCCCTATACCATGTTTCAATTACCAGGAAATAGTAGTATTATACCATCCCCAAAAATAGTTTTTTCTTAGTAAGGGCCAATGCCAATTTTGCACAAGCGGGTGAATTTTGAATTGAATTCTCTCGGGCAACCATGGATAGCGTGAACTCATCCAAAATGACCAAAAAACTCCGTGGGAGTTGAAAGAACCCAATTATGTTTCCCGGTTTGGATTTCATACCCTCGGAGCAAATTCACAAGTTGTCCCTGAATGACCTTAGGGGGCTATTTCCATCTAGCCATAGAAAAAAAACCGTAACTTGGATAATGAAACCATCGATTCCGACGTATTTAGGAAGTTGGGTTTCATCCAGAGGAATCCTATTCCATGTTTCAATTGCTCGGAACCATGACCATGCCCACAATGGCCAAAAACATATCTGGGAGCTAAAGGGACCTAGTTATGCTACCCGATTCAGATTTCGTGCCCCTCGAGCAAATTCACAAGGTTTTCCTGAATGGCCCCAAGGGGCTACTTGAATATGGCCATAGAAAAAAAAATGTAACTCGAATCGTGAAATCCTCAATTTTGATGGATTTAGGATGCCGGGTTTCACCAAAGGGAACCCCTCTACCATGTTTCAATTTCCTGGAAATGATCATACTATACCATCTCCGAAATGACGGTTTTTCTTAGTAAGGGCCAATGTCAATTTTGCATAAGGGGGTCAATTTTGAATTGAAATATCCAAAATGGCCAAAAACATCCATGGAAACTGATAGAACCCATTTATATTTTCCTAGTTTAGATTTCATGTCCCTAGAGAAAATTCACAAGATGTCCCCCCTCACCTACTGGTGTATATAAGGGAGGAGAGCGATCTTGTGTTTATTATCATCATTTTACTCTTCTTTGTACTTGTCTCAGAGATGATAGGGTTCATGAGAAAAAAAATATTAATAATTATGTAAACAACAACAAGGTTATGGAATACATTAAAACATAAATATTAAATATTAAAAATTAGTTAACCGGAGCACTACCACATCAATGTTATGGAATACATTAATGACATAAATATAACATATTAAAAATTAGTTAATAGCGAAATATTAATATAAAATATTAAGAATTAGTTAATAGCGAAAAATTATTTGTCTTAATAATTTACCAACTTAATCCATCATTCAAATTTTTTCGGGGAACATTTTGAGTTTAGTCTCATTACTCATCACGATATTTTGATTTTTGTTTCATATCAATAACTTTACAAGAATTTCAAATCAAGCATTCCATTCCAACATGGTACCAAACTTTGAATTGTTATTACTATATAAACATGATAAAAAATTTGTAGGAAAAAGAAAAGTTAAAGTCTTTATTATTCCAAGATGTGTGCATAGATGTGGGTAGAGGGAGAAAAATCCCCTTTTTATGATGCAAAAAATTTGAAAAAACTTTTGAACCTAGGGATACTTGATCCCTCTTGACCATTTCATTATATATATATATATATATATATAAGTGGGTTCATAATTACACCTATAAGGAGAAAATGACAGGTAGTATGTTTTCTAACTCGTAAAGCTGATTGGTTAGTACTTTTTATTTATTTATAACAAGAATTATTTAAGTTTGTATTAAAATATGTTGTAACTGAGATGAACAATGTGTAAATAGAAAATGAAAGCATACATAGTTCCAAAAAAGATATGCACCATGATAACATGGAATTGCAACCTATAATATTTTGTTGTACTCCTTACAAAACTTGATATATGACTACTAGTTGTGTAAATTAAAAAAAAACACTTAGGACCAAAACATATTTGGAATATATTGACAATTACATGATTATAAGCATGCATACTTTTTCATTTCATCATCCTGGGCATGATTGGAAGGGTGTGATTATTGCATGTCTACCTCCATGCCCTCTTGCAATTGATAAATTGTTTCTCCTTCTTTGAGTTCAATAAGAAGAGAACTGTTAGTTTTTCAAAATTTACTTCAATCTGATCTAGGATCGTGAGAGAACAACATGTACAACATATCTACAACATATCAATCATGGACACAATAATGCAAGCACACAAGAGATAATATACACATAGAGTTTCACTGGGGAAAACCATAAAGGTGAAAAAACCCACAACTTCCTCAGAGATAGATAGAGCAATGACACAACCCAAGCATAAGAGATAGTCTTCTCCTAGCAGCAGCTTCTCCTCCTCCACAAGTGTGCCACTCTCCAATGAGAGTATGAGTGAGAAAGTGAATGATGAAATAGAGTGCCTCCCACACTCTATTTAGACATGACTTGAGTTGCCTAATAACCTTTACTAGGTCGGCCTTAACTTAACCACATAACATAATGCTGACAGGGCCAACCCCCAATAGGGTGGTCTAATAACCCTTTGATCCACATGAATTATACAGGGCCGACCCCACCAAGGTGGTCTAATAACCCATCAAGTATAAGTTACGACACTTACAATATAAATGACGACACTTCCGTATAGAGGAATAATAACATCTCTATAGGAATACAAACAGTTCCGTATAGAGGAATAATAACATCTGTATAGGAATACAAACACTTCTATATAGAGGAATAATAACATCTCTATAGGAATACAATATACATATATGAAATACAATCCGAAGTTACAAATACATCAAAACTCCCTCTTAACTAGGAAGGTATTTCTTGACACAGGTCTTCTAGCACAAGTCTTCTTCCTTGGATCATCGTCACTGGATCATCGACATTGAATCATCGTCATCGTCACTGCTGCTGCTATCTCAATCAATCTCCGATCTACTCATCATAGGAAGTTCTACAGATCCAGTCCTTTTTCATACTGTATGTAGGCCCACCACCTGTAGGTCTTCATCATCATTGGCCATACTATGGAATCCTCAGGACTGATTATGTGCGTCAACAAAACCTCGAAAGAGCATCCCAGGCATTTTACGAGCACACAGCTCAACCTATCGGATCTCCCAGGATCTTTTACATGTGACTGTCACAAGACCTTAAAAGAGTGTCTTGCCAAGCAAGATATCTAAAGAGCATCTGAGGCCTTTTTCATCATGTCCAGATCTCTAGGACTTATTACATGTGACCCCTACCACAAAACCTTAAAAGAGTGTCTTGCCAAGCAAGATCTCTAAAGAGCATTTGAGGCCTTTTTCATCCTGTCGAGATCTCCAGGACTTATTACATGTGGTCCCCACAAAACCTTAAAAGAGTGTCTTGCCAAGCAAGATCTCTAAAGAGCATCTGAGGCCTTTTTCATCCTGTCCAGATCTCCAGGACTTACTACATGTGGTCTGGCAAAACCTTAAAAGAGTGTCTTGCCAAGCAAGATCTATAAAGAGCATCTGAGGCCTTTTTCATCTTGTCGAGATCTCCGGGACTTATTACATGCTACCCTTGCACAACCTGTCCACAACCACAGAGTATCAACCTGATACTCACCATACATCGTCTTGATGTACATGATCATCCTGATCCTCATCAATGCATCATCCTGATGCATGTCATCTGGAGCAACATCCTGAAGCTCGTCATCTATGATCATCCTGATCATACAATGCATCCACCTGATGCACAACAAGTATCTACCTGATACATATCATCATACATGATCCACCTGATCATACAATGTATCCACCTGATACACACACAGATACATGATCCACCTGATATATATCAACATACATGATCTACCTGATCATACAATCGTATCCACCTGATACATACACAGATACATGGTCCAAGCATCCAACATGATGCATATACATATACATGATCCAACTGATCATAATAAGCATCCAACATGATGCATATACATATACATGATCCAACTGATCATAACAAGCATCCAACATGATGCATATACATAGCAGTAACTGGAGCATCGTCCTGATGCTCATCGTCCAGCGCTTACATCTACAGCCATGGGAAGGATCCTCCTCTCACCATGCTTGGAATGGCTCCTGCAAATGTGTCCATAACTTCTTCCTCGAAGTGTCGTCAATCTGAAGAACACCAAGCCTCTCTCTGAAGTACTCGAACTTCACTCTGGCTAGTGGTTTTGTCAACACATCCGCAACTTGCTCATCCGTCGCAACATACAGGAGCTTCACTGCTCCTCTCTGCACCATATCCCTGATATAGTGATATTTCATCTCGATGTGCTTCGACCTGTCGTGGAACACGGGGTTCTCAGACAGCTTCACACAACTCTGGTTGTCACAAAAGATACCAGTAGCCTCCAACGGGAGATCAAATAGCTCAGACAGTAGCTTTCGGAGCCATACTGCCTCACAATTAGCCGAACGAGCTGCAACATACTCTGCTTCGGCTGTACTCAGTGCTACACAGGATTGCTTCCTGCTAAACCAAGAGATCACACCTGATCCCATACTGAAGCAACACCCAGAATGTGCTCTTCCTATCTGCAACAGTGCCTGCCCAATCTGAATCAACATAACCCTGCAGGTTAAATTTTTGATTCGCATCATACTTGAGCCCATAATCAATTGTACCCTTTAGGTACCTCAGAATATGCTTTACAGCAACCAGGTGAACACCTATGGGATCCGTCAGGAATTGGCTCAATGTGTTCACCGCAAAGCAAATATATGGTCTCGTGTTCGTCAGGTACATCAAGGACCCAATCATCTGACGATACACAGTGACATCAACTGGATCAGATGAAGAATCACACAGAAGCTTCAGGTTCGATGCCATAGGTGTGGCCTTGGCCTTGCAGTCCATCATCCCGAACCTCTTCATGATCTCTACTGCATACTTCCCTTGTCCAAGGAAGATTCCATCTGCACTCTGCCACATCTCCATGCCTAGAAAATAGTGCATCATCCCCAAGTTCTTCATCTCGAACTTGGCAGCAAGCTTCCTCTTCCTATCGACAATCAATCTATCCTCACCTGTTACAAACAGGTCATCCACATAAAATAGTAGTATCACTGGATTGCCTTCCTCAACCTTGTATTAAAGGTTGGAATCCGCTTTACTCTCAGTAAAGCCCATACTAGATAGGAAGCCATCTATCCTGCCATACCAGGCCTTGGGTGACTCTTTCAAACCACACAGGGCTTTCTTCAGTTTGCACACATGTGACTCTCGGTCATGTGTCTCAAACCCGAGTGGCTGCTCCACATACACTTCCTCTTCAACTGCACCATTCAAGAAAGCTGTTTTGACATCCATTTGGTGTACCTTCCATTTCATCACGGTAGCCAGAGCAACTACTGATCTAATAGAAGTGTATTTGGCTACAGGTGCAAAAGTCTCTTCATAGTCAATTCCTCTTTCTGGGAGTAGCCACGAGTTACAACCTTGCTTTGTATTTCTCGATGCTACCATCTGCAGCATGCTTGATCTTATAGATCCACTTGGAAGTCACAACAAACTTCCCTTCAGGTCTTGGGACCACATCCGAAACATGATCGATTGGTACTTCTCGACCATGGCATCCTTTTACTGTATCCCGTATCCTTGGAACTTCGGATTCTTCAATATCTTCAATAGATAGTTTGAGCTTCATTGCTGGAACAAATGTTGTAGTTCTTCTTTTGTAGGTGATGGTATACGATCTTTCCTACAAAACAAGTTAAATTTCATGATTAGAAAACATCTCATAGTTTTCAGAACAAATTCTTACACATAAAGAAATATGCCATACATTCATGCAATTATTTTAGCCAATGCTTCAATACAACATTTATCCATATCCCGTAAATTTCTAGATGCCTTCCAATCTCTACTAGAACATTGTTAAGAGTGTGCACAACTCCCAACATGTCAGCAAAGAGGTTTCATTCTAGATAAGTAGCAATGGAATGTTGTACAGTGCCATAGGCCACTTACCCATCACATGCATATTAGTAGTATATTGTTCATTAATGTAATTATTCTAATATGCATAATATACATCCTAAGTTCAGGAACATAAGCATATACATCATTGAGCAATATTATTTAAACAAACAAGTATGCAAGAAATGACAATTCAAATACTTATCTTTGTTTTGTTGTAGGGTGGACTCCCTCTCAATATTTGCTTCCTTGCAGGAACTACTGGAGTGTGCTCCCTCTTGATCTTTGCTTCCTGTATTACCTGTCCTTGAACTTATATCCATCCTCGATCACTTATGCATACTTACTAGTATCATCATTGCGTTATCCTTGAGGTCTCATACACAATCATACATTCATTAGTATAATATCAATACTATAAAACATTATGATTCTAAGTAATCTTAAACATGTATGGTCAAGATTTCACAAGCACTAGTATTCAAGGTTTCAGGGAGTACTTCCTTTACTCATGCAAATTCTTATTTGACCATAGGACTCTTCTGGTTAGTCATATTATCGATTAAACATAATATACCTAAACTCGTGATTACTCAAACCTATAGCTTCATGAATAATCATTATCAATCATACCAAGTATACTTATATAAGAGATCCCATCACAAGGTAGGATTCTAACTTGATATAGGAAAAACATACCTAGATTAATGTGTTAGTTCGTTATGTCTAACATACCCACATGATGTCTTCTTGTTTTATTCAATAACTTGTGCTAGTAACCTGCATATATCATAGGTTAAGCATTGTAGAACCAAATTATACATAACTTGTAAGTAGAGCTTCTATGTGATCCATGACAATGGATGAATCTTTGTCTTCATGTCACCATGGTCATATGTTCTTGAACTAGAACATGATTTGTCTTTCTTGATGTACCTTTCATGTTAGCGAACAACATCAACCTCATACAACACCACAATGCATTAGTACAATCATAAGTGTCAAAACCCTAATAAATGAATATCTTCTATCATGCATTCATATTTTTATTAAGGTGATACAGCAAGTCTAAAATTAATCAAGATTGTACTAATCTTAATGAAGACAAACATATCATAAACTTAATCATGAACAGATTTCGAAACATACCCGTAAGTCATACCTTTCAAGTTTGCTTGTAGTCTTCTTATGTAAGGCCTTAGCCTCATCTCCCTCTGAAACTGGAACTTCTTCACTTATGCATGTGACCAATCCATTCTCTTCTAGGATTAACCCAATCCACTTGATTTGCAGAAATTGGATCTCGAGCTCGATTAGGGTTTGTGAGGGAAACCCTAAAAATTCAAACTTTGAATTTCAAGCTTCTGAAAGGATAGAAAGATGCGCCTTGATGAGCTGATCAACCTGGTATACTCAGAATTTGAAAACTGCAAAGTTTCACCTTTCAAATTTGCTTTTCAATCTTCCGGATTCACTTGGGAGGACCCTGAATTAGGGTTTGAATTTCCTGGAGCTTAGCCAACCAAATAGTTTGATCCAAAGCTCTAAAATTCGATTTTTCCAAGGAGCTTCCAGCTATGGCCATAGATTTCAAAAATTTCCATTTTTGTAGAAGCCCTAATTTTTCACTTTTCCGATGAGAGTCCCGAACTAGGGTTTGATCAAGCTCGGCCTTCTACCCAACCAAAAAATTTGATCTTGGTCTCTAAATTTAGATTTTGATGAGTATCATTCAGCCATGGTCTTCGATTACAAAAATACCAACTTTCTTTGAAACCCTAATTGCTCGAGCCATGAATGAAGGTGCTCAAAATCCAATTATGTTTTGACATAAATATGCACTTGATTGTTTTTGGTTAACTCCGAAATTAGGAATCCACATGGTCTAAAAATTCTACCTTTGGTATCACGACCTGTCATCTTTCTAACCCCACAGGTCTGACCTCGATTGGATTCTCTGAGAGAGAGTTATGCCAAGTGTCCCAACATGACCTGTTTATGGGATAAAACAGGAGAGCGAACTTGTACGGTGTTCCATGTGTCACTGGTTCAACTTAGGCCTCTGAAAAACGTACCGGAGAAACTACAGTCCGTTCCCTAGCTGTCACTTTTTACGAAATTTCATTTGGAGCTTCCTATCCCAAGTTGTGAGATTTTTTCCTAGGTCACCTGTTTATGACTGAGATCTAGAAGAGGCAGAAACCCTAGATTGTACAGCTCATAAAACAAAAAGTACAACGAATTAGAAGTTGTGCTTTTGAAACAAGGTACATGGAGATCTTATCTTCGACCTGTAAGAGTTTCAGATACTGAAACCTCGCCGAATGGATTTATAGCGAAAGTGCTACGATGACTGGTTTTTTTTCTATATCAAGCCCTAGCTTCGCAAGTGCAACAAGTGTCATAAATGCCATACCATGCCTTCTTTCAGGTTAGCTCTGATACCATGTTAGTTTTTCAGAATTTACTTCAATATGATATAGGATCTTAACTGATAGAACAACATGTAGAACATATCTATAGCATATCAATCATGGACATAATAATGCAAGCACACAAGAGAGAGTAGACACACAGAGTTTCACTGGGTAAAACCATAAAGGTGAAAAACCCCACAACTTCCTCAGAGATAGATAGAGCAATGATGCAACCCAATCATAAGAGATAGTATTCTCCTAGCAGCAGCTTCTCCTCCTCCACAAGTGCACCGCTCTCCAATGAGAGTATGAGTGAGAAAGTGAATGATTGAATAGAGTGCCTCCCACACTCTATTTATACATGACTTGACTTGCCTAATAACCTTTACTAGGTCGGCCTTAACTTAACCACATAACATAATGCTGACAGGGCCGACCCCTAATAGGGTGGTCTAATAACCCTTTGACCCACATGACTTATACAGGGCCGACCCCACCAAGGTGGTCTAATAACCCATCAAGTATAAGTTACGACAGTTACAATATAAATGACGACACTTCCGTATAGAGGAATAATAACATCTCTATAGGAATACAAACACTTCCGTATAGAGGAATAATAACATCTCTATAGGAATACAATATACAAATATGAAATACATTCTGAAGTTACAAATACATCAACAAGAACCCACATAGATGCTCATATTTGAGGTTGAAGATGATGAAACTTTGTTGAGTAATATGACCATTGTCTTAAGCTCATCAGAGTCATCCTCTAAACATTGAATTTTCCTTTTCTATTTTACCAATATATTCATGATAATTGCATTTCAAGAGACCCATTGATATTCTAATTCATGTGTTTTAGTGGAGAATGAGACCCGCTGTCAACACTGCATGAGACCAATTCCCCACAACATTAGTTGAAACCCAAGATATTTGCACCCACAAACCCCTAACCCCAAGGGAAAGCCACAGACTGATAATGGATAGATCCATCATCAATATTCTGGGTACTTATTACAGAACATTGAGATGGATGAAATATTGTATATATATTTTCCCAAATAAAAATCCCAATGAAGAACTTACTCCAGGAAGTGCAAGCAGTACCAGGGCGAGGCCTATTCCCATTGGCCTTTTTAGGTAAAGCCTAGCAAACTCACCATGACAAATATTAGAAGTTTTTGAGACAACTAACTCATGCCCACAATCAATTCTACTAAAACCGAGGAGAAATATGACTGCTGATGCTAAATATAAGCAAAGTGTGCAAACCAGGCTTACCATCAAGTGTCAATTTGTTGAATAAGAACTAAGATGGGAGATGTATGCCACTTTCAATATCCTATACTCATCTTCGCGACTGAAATCCATGAATTCAAATTTCCGGAGGTTTTGATAATGGAGGATGTGGGAAGACGGGTTGATGCTTAATGAATTGTCCCTTCCCCCCTTGAACGAGTTAATGGATAGACTAGATGTGGATTGTTCATACTTTCATTTTGTGCTTGTTTAATGGGTTGCAAACTTAGAGATTCCTTCACCGTTTTACAATAGAATTCCTTCCTCTAGCGTTGAGGCAAGATTGTTGAGGCGACATGAAAAAAATGAACTTCCTCAAAATGATGAACTTCTCTTCTTATATTAACAATGGTCAATGCGAGATGGTCATCTTCTTATAATTGAACATATAATTATGTAGAATAATTCCAATAGCATATTTATTTTACATAATTTAGCAAATAATTGAATAAACAATGCTATAAATAATTTAGTCAAACTTAAGATCACATATCAACATCAACCTTAAAATAGTAAAGAAATCCATAATTTTAAATTATGAAGTGTTGAGCATGCTTATAAACAAAATCTCCTAACAACTATCAACGGGTTTTCATTTTATTTATTAATACAATCTCATCTGCATTAAATCTATTTTGACAAGTTATGGTCATCATTAGCTTGAAAGGAGTAAATTTATGATTACATAGAATATAATATATGAAACTTAATGCAGTAAAGTAACCAGCTTAACTTAATAGCCAACAACGAGGTTATGGAATACATTAATGACATAAATATAAAATATTAAAGATTAACTTAACAACAACGAACGAGGTTATGGAATACATTAATGACAAAAATATAAAATATTAAAGTTTAACTAAACACCCAACATCAGGTTATGGAATAAATTAATGACAGAAATATAAAAATTAAGAATTAGTTAAACAGCAAGGTTATGGAATACATTAATAACATATAATACATTAATACCAGAAATACTAAATATTAAAAAATAGTTAACCACAACAAGGTTATTGAAATGGAATACATTAATGACATAAATATTAAATATTAAAATTAATTAATAACCAAATATTAATATAAAATATTAAGAATCACTTAATAGCCAACATAAATTATAAACCAGTAGCAAGGTTATGGAATATATTAATGACTTAAATTAAAACACTAAATCACTTAGTGCAAGATGGTCATCTTCTTATAATTGAACATATAATTATGTAGAATGATTCCAATAGCATATTTATTTTACATAATTTAGTAAATAGTTGAATAAACAATGCTATAAATAATTTAGTCAAACCTAAATTCACATATAAACATTAACCTTAAAATAGTAAAGAAATCCATAATTTTAAATTATGAAGTGTTGAGCATGCTTATAAACAAAATCTCCTAACAACTAATCAACCGATTTTTATTTTATTGCATTAAATCTATTTTGACAAGTTATGCTCATCATTAGTATGAAAGGAGTAAAGTTACAAATCTATTTTGACAAGTTATGCTCATCATTAGTACGAAAGGAGTAAAGTTATAAATCTATTTTGACAAGTTATGTTCATCATTAGTGTGAAAGGAGTACAGTTATGATTAACTAAAAAACCATATATGAAATTTAATGCAGTAAAGTGACTAGCTTAACTTAACAGCTAGCAGAGGTTATGGAATACATTAATGACATTAAAGCTTAACTTATCAGGTTATGGAACACATTAATGAGAAAAAAATATATTAAGAATTATGTAAACAACAGCAAGGTTATGGAATACATTAATAACATAAATATTAAATATTAAAAAATAGTTAACCGGAGCACTACCACATCAATGTTATGGAATACATTAATGACATAAATATAAAATATTAAAAATTAGCTAATAGCCAAATATTAATATAAACTATTAAGAATTAGTTATGGAATATAAATTGTAAACCAGTACCAAGGTTATGGAATACATTAATGACTTAAATTAAAACACTAAATCAGTTAATATCCCACCACTAGGTTAATGTATTTATGGAATACATTAATGATGACAGAAATATAAAATATTAAAAATTAGTTGAGAGGTGTCAGCTTCATGGAGTGCAATCTCTTTATAAGAATAGGAATAGGTAGGCAAGATCCAGTGTTGTTGTGAAAAATAGCTGCTGAGCATATTAGCAGGCTTAGTATATCAGTATATTGGTGAAGGGGAATCGTGACTGCTGGAGTGTAGATTCAATCGTTTCGTTTGCATTTTTGATAAGGATGAAACGTTTTTCCTTCCTACTGGCCGTGATTTTCACAGGCTCTTTTATGTTTCTCTGCGTAAGTTCAATAGGAGATTCCAGTCTCATATATAATGTTCAGCAGTATGGTGCAAAAGCTGATGGCATCACAGACAACAGCAAGGTGAGATAGAGATAAACTTGAATAATTAATAAATTTGTAGAGACATAGATTATCACAAATAAATTTGTCTGTTTTTGGTTATATGTAGGCTTTTATTGCTGCCTGGAATGCAGCCTGTTCTTCTAATCGATCATCTACTGTGTATATACCAAAAGGAAAATTCCTGGTTGGTCCAGTTTCCTTTGCAGGACCATGCAAGAATGCTAATATTATGGTGCAGGTAAGGTGCTAATATTCATTCCGTGGTAGTGGTAGTGATTTATTTATTTCCTTCTTTGCAGCAATAAGATTCATGCAACATGTCTGTCTTACTGCAGGTAACTGGGGATCTCATTGCACCAACCCACAATAGTTTATGGAACGGAGGAAATAATTTGTACTGGTTGCAATTCTATAATGTGAATGGTCTAACGGTGAATGGCGGGGGGAGTTTGGATGGCCAGGGAGCCTCCTGGTGGAACAACGTTTGTCAAAAAAATCAGCAAGTAAGAATAAACTAGTTATCAGTTGTACTATGTAATTATCTTTTAGTGATTTGGATAGCATATACTTACACTGACTCGAATAAATTGTCTGCTTTGCTGTGCAGTGCAAACCCGGGCCTACGGTATTGTCTCTAGCCATTTATTTTCACATATGAATTGGAGTGTTTCATAGTTGCAGGGAGTTGATAATTTGACATTGTGATGGGCAGTCTTTACAATTGATGGGCGCTACGAATAGCGTGGTGAGAGACATTACTTCCATCAACAGCAAGCAGTTCCATGTATCCATTGGTGCGTCTAACAACGTCCTGGCAGAGGGATTGACAATCCGTGCTCCAGCTGACAGCCCCAACACCGATGGAATTCACATATCTTCTTCCAATGTCCATCTTCGAAATATCAACATAGGAACAGGTGGATCATATTTCCCCTCAACATTTTACAAATATTGTTGGAGTGACTAATTTATTAAAGATAAATCTTTAACTTTGCGTGCGTGTACTACTGCAGGAGATGATTGTATTGGTATTTTGGAAGGAACTTCCAACCTTGCCATTGAACAAGTTACTTGCGGACCAGGCCATGGAATCAGGTGAAATAGTTTGATAATTAATTTCAATTGGACTGGGAATATGAGCATTCAATGCACTGCGCTGACAACCGATTTGGGTTATTATTATGCAGTGTGGGGAGCCTTGGGAAATATCCTGATCGTAATGGAGTCACCAACGTCACTGTAAATGGAGTTTCTTTCAACGGCACTGACAATGGAGTTAGAATCAAAACATGGCAAGGAGGAAAGGGCTTCGCCAAGGGCTTAACATTTGAGAACCTACGGATGAACAACGTGGGGAATCCAATCCTCATTGACCAATACTATTGCCCACATTGTACTGCCCAGGTGCTCATCATTTTACACCTATCTGAACAGCTTCAACACCTATACTCTTTTTCGACATAGGACAGTTTCGAAGCTTGTTTTTAAGTTCTGTGACATATGGCCACTGAAGTTTGACTATTATAACTTACTTTGACTTTGTTGTTAATATTGGCTTGGCCCGTGCAGGAGTCTAATATGAATGTGCAGATCAGTAACGTGGTATACAAAAACATAGTTGGAACCTCAGCAACAAAGGAAGTTATTAATTTGGCTTGCAGTAAAAGCTTCCCCTGCCAAGATATCCAATTGCAAAATGTCAGTCTGAGTTATGGAAATAATGAAGCTCAATCTCTCTGTAAAAATGCCAAAGGACTTGGAATTAGTTCTGTCAAACCCCCTTTGGTTTGTTAATGCTGGATATTAGATATTAGTTATTAGTTATGTCAAACCTTTTTCTTAAAGTTCCATTGGTTTTTAAAAGGTTTGATGCTTCCTCTACCAACTTCAATATGTTGGATTTTGCATTATTGTAATATGAATTTGAGTTATGAAAAAGTGAAACTCTACCAACTTTAATAGGTTGGATTTTGCAGTATTATAATATGAATTTGAGTTATGAAAAAAATGAAATTCAATCTTAAGCAGCTTTTGAGTTTGTTAAAGGTGAATGTTTTTCCTAAATGCTAACTTATTATCAAATGTTAAATAGAATAGAAATATAATAAGAACTCTGCTAAAAAAACATTATATTGCAAGTAGAGTCCATTTTAAAAGTTAAAAGTCTAATATAGAGATTAAGAAATGTTTAAGAATCCTAAAGTTTGATAACTATATTTAGTAAAACCATGTTTGTATATGTATAAATGCTTTTTTATTGATGTTTAATAAGCTATAAACCCTTCACATTCACTTGGAATAAATAAGATATTTTTAACATTGTCATTTTAATGTTTTTAAAGTATATCACAATCAAAATAAACAACACATATTTTTGTATTAGAATATAGAATTTTAAGAATAAATAATGGTTTTGAATAATTGGTTATTTGGAATAGTAAATTTTTAATAAAAAAATATCAATTTTTTCTTTTTATAGATGTCATATCTAACCTTGTCACTTTAAGATTGGTCATATTAATAATATAATGTCTATTATTGAGATATATAATTTTAAACATAACAAACAATTTTATAAAAATTGTCATTTGAACTTATACCATTTTAATAAGAAATATTAAAATAAATATTTGTAAGAAACAAATCAATGGACACAGACATAATCTCAAAGAAATGCAAATGCACAACAAATTCAATGACTTTTCCACTGTGTTTTTTTGTGCCTTTGGAATCTGTATCCCAGTGGCCTTTGTTTTGTGACATGAATTTCCAATGGAAAGATGATCCTATTTCCCTTCCTTGCACTCTAAGGGTAGTAACAAAAGACCATATCGCAGCAGCAATCACAGGTCTCGTAATAGCAAAAGAAACAAAATGAGGTGAATACACTGCAATATTTAATCCATTTTCCACATCACACATCAAATCTACATAACCAGAATCATCATACGAAAATGAATTAATTAAAGGGAAATCTGATCTTGGTGCCTATGAATATGTTCGTAGTAGGAAATTTCTCCTCCTTGTGCCTCTGAATATGTCCGTAGTAGGAAATTTCTCCTTCTGGAGTATACAAATAATCTTTCTCCTCCTTTTGAATATGTTCGAAGGGGTTGGTGCTTACATCTTCACCCTAAATTATAATCAATGAAGACTAGACCGCAATGCAATAAGCAAAACAATAATTCATAATCACTAAACATAATGATTGGAAAAAAATAGCATTCTGTAGCGTAAATCTCAATGACTGAAATAAATGTAGAGTAGTCTACATGTAGTCAAATAATTCGAAAGAAATATGATAACAAATACAATTTAATGTAGTTGACTGATCTAAAGGAATGTCAAGGTGACTGGGTTAGGCATACTAACCTGAATTTGTACAAGTAGAAATATGAAATGCTTCGAGAATGGATGAAGTTAGGGTCGAGACTGATAATATTTATAGCAACAGCAATGGGCAGGGTAGGGAAATTTCCTGGGTCTGTGTAGATTCGTGTGGATGGATAGAACTGCAACTTTTCTATTTCAGTTATCCAATTATGGAAGGTATTTACAAATGTAATTGGAAGGGAATCAACAAAAAGATGGAAGACCAAAGGAAATCAACGAAAAGATGGAAACCGTGTCCACCTTTTCTCTTTAGCTTCTAAAAAGTTTCTGTGCATGAGTGTTAGGAAACTATTTTTTTGTCAAATTATTTAATCTTCATTTCCATGGTATGGGTCCAATCAAGTTTGGAAAAAATCCTCTACAAATTAAAATAAATAAATAAAAACCGAAACTTTAGTTGCATTTTAGACATTTTGAAAAATTAAATGTACTCGCAAGAAAATAATGAAAAAAAATGAAAACAATAGTATATGTCTACATCAAGGACTAATAAGGAAGAAGAAAAGATGATTAAACAAATTAGTTAGATAAAAAGATGTTTTTATTAAAGTGATATGACAGCGATAACCTACAATTACGGATTCAAAAGGTGAAAATAAATGAAATGAAATGAAATAAATGCCCAGGAGAATAGAATGATACAAAAAGGGGGATGAAGGTGAAAGAAGAGGATCCTAGCAATGGTATTGATTATTACACCAACTAATTTGTATTAATTATAAATGTCTATTGTAGTCATGCATTTTACTAATCATCTTGATCCATTTCACAAGTTACCATTAATTTTTAACATTTGGCAAGAACCGTGAGATAGTTCAAATATTGGGCTGAACTTTTGGGTAATGAATACAAATGCACATTTTATATACTAGTTTCGTTTCACAAGTTACCATTAATTTTTAACATTTGGCAAGAACCTCAAATATTGGGTGGAACTTTATGTTGATGAATACAAATGCACATTTTATATACTAGTTTCTAGATACGTTGAAGACATTGCAAAAAAGTAGACTTTCATTTTTGTGTTTGAAA
The DNA here is from genome assembly GCA_027924585.1 of Larix kaempferi. Classification (NCBI taxonomy): domain Eukaryota; kingdom Viridiplantae; phylum Streptophyta; class Pinopsida; order Pinales; family Pinaceae; genus Larix; species Larix kaempferi. The sequence continues at coordinate 1,878,920 of BSBM01000397.1, read as the reverse complement.
AGTAGTTAAGTTATGAAATTATGAAAAAATAGTCTTATATTATTAAGGGTACGACAACTTACAGATAAATGTTACCCATCCTCAATTCAGCGTGAACATGAGATATGGAAATAATGAAGTTCAATATTCATGAAAAAACGTAAAATAGTTCAAAGTAATTCTATCAAGTTCCATTTACTTTGTTAAAGAGTGAATGCTTTCTCTAAATGGAAACTCTAATGTGTTGGATTTTGCATTATCTATCTTGTAGTCTCAAATTAGTTTAAGATTCTTATGGTTTATGCTACTCTTCCTTTAAAAATATCCTCAATGGTTTAGGCTACTCTTCCTTTAAAAATCTCCTCATTGATTTAGGCTACTCCTTCCGTTGATTGGTTTAAGCTACTTTCATCACTAGTCACTAACAATATTTTGGAAATCAAACTTTCCAACATGGTTGTTATAGGTCAAATCTGCACTTCTCCGTCCGTGATCACATTGCTTTGTCGATCGCACAAAAGGACACCATGGATTGAAGAGCTAGGTTGACCTAGATGACTTACTGCTGGAACTACATTCTTCAGTTGAAAATCTTACTTTGTCTACTGATTTCATGACATGTGTGCTACTCTTTGCATAGTAAACCAACGTTCTTCACCAATATGTGCGCTGCTTTGCTCAAGGACAACCATCGCACACCTTAAAAAATGTTGCAAACGCTTGTTGTAAAGCACAAAAGTTGCATACTCTGCACTACTCTCGTTGTATGAAACCTATGAACATCTTAAGATGAAAGCAAAAATATATTAAGATTACGAATTGGGATTAGTTGAAGTTGGTTCTGCAACTTCCCCAACCTCCCAATTCAACCACCTCTCGATTACAACTGCCTACCTTGTCCCATAAATACAAGGAGGATCCATGAGAGAGGGACCTAGAAGGAATGCTTTAACTGCTGTTACGCTGGAGGAATTCCCAAGTCATTGTGAAGAGCAGGAGCCCAGGACTCGGTTGCAGAACCATCTTGACCGATCAGGTATATTTGTACTCATTCATGTTTCTTTGACAATAAAAAGGTGGAAATACCCTTCCTGTCCCAAATCAAATGTCTATTGGATTGTATGTTCATTTGGTTTAATATCTGATTGTAGTTGATGTTTAATTGTTTTCAATTTCATCATATTTATTGCAGTCAAGATACGCCGAGGAAGGTTTCCTTTGTGTTGCAGGTCCATCATAGCGGAAGACCAAGCGAAAGCTAGGACCAGCCGTTGATAAAAGGTACATCTTTCGATATCTTGATCTCTTTCCATTTGTAGTAACTAAATGCAATGCAATGACTGTATTTACCCGTCACGCCACCCAAGTTGGTAGTGTCTTCTCCTCACTATAAGGTATTTTTCCTGCACAACAGATTGGCGACTCCACTGGGGAGTAACTGGTTGTTTTTCTGCTCTAGGAGACCTTGCTAGGTTTTTCTTCAGTCTATTTGTTATGTGAGAGGTCTTCTAGGTCATTGTTTCCCGTTCTTATTGTCTAGACTCATCTCAGTCCACTACTGCAAATCTTTTTTGTTTGCTTCTGAGCCTTGTGTACTGGTTTACCCTACTTATAGTAGCGCATTTTACTTGGTGAACACTGCTTTGTACACTACACAACAACGCATCTTTCCTAGTGTGCGTTGGTTTCTGTACTACACAGTAGTGCATTTTCCTGTAACTTTCAGTTCTCCATTAGGGTTTGATTTCTAGTGGTTTGGTTTCACTTCTAGCCTTTTGCTTTGCTTCCCTGACTGGCCCCTGAGACTTGTATGTCTCTTTTGAGTCTTGTTTGCCTCTCTGAAGTCCTTTAGTTTTCCTTGGCTTGCTTGAGTACTTGTTTAAGGTGTCTTTACTGTTTTTAACCCTTTTGAAATTTCTCCTCCTGGTGCCTCTGAATATGTTCGTAGTAGGAAATTTCTCCTTCAGGTGCATACAAACAATCTTTCTCCTCCTCGTGCCTCTGAATATGTTCATAATAGGAATTTTCCTAAGGGGTTGGAGCATACATCTTCACCCTAAATTATAATCAATGAAGACTAGACCCCAATGCAATAAGCAAAACAATTATTTAGAATCACTAAATATAATGATTGGATAAAAATAGCATTCTACACTGTAAATCTCAATGGCTGAAATAATGTAGAGTAGTCTACATGTAGTCAAATAATTCGAAAGAAATATGATAACACATACAATTTAATGTAGTTGACTGATCTCAAGGAATGTCAAGGTGACTGGGTTAGGCATACTAACCTGAATTTGTACAAGTAGAAATATGAAATGCTTTGAGAATGGATGAAGTTAGGGTCGAGACTTATAATTATTAGAGCAACAACAATGGGCACGGTAGGGAAGCTTCGTGGTTCTCTGTAGATTCCTGTGGATGGACAGACCTACAAATTTTCTGTTTCAGTTATCCAATTACGGAAAGGTATATACAAATGTAATTGGAAGGGAATTAACAAAAAGATGGGAGACAGAAGAAAATCAACAAAAAGATGGAAACCTTGTCCATCTTTTCTCTTTAGCTTCTAGAAAGTTTATGTGCATGAGTGTTAGGAACTATTTTTTATTTTTCTATCAATTTATTTAATCTTCATTTCCATGGTATGGGACCAATCAAGTTTGAAAAAAAATCCTCTACAAATTAAAATAAATAAATAAAAACCAAAACTTTAGTTGCATTTTAGACATTTTGAAAAATTAAATGTACTAGCATGAAAATAATGAAAAAAAACAAAAACAATAGTCTATGCCTGCAACAAAGACTAATAAGGAAGAAGAAAAACTAATTAAACAAATTAGTTAGATAAAAGGATGTTTTTATTAAAGTGATATGACCACGATAACCTACAATTACTGGTTCAAAAGGTGAAAATAAATGAAATAAATGCCAAGGAGAATAGAATGATACAAAAAGGGGATGAAGGTGAAAGAAGAGAATCCTAGCAATGGTATTGATTATTACACCAACTAATTTGTGGTAATTATAAATGTGTAGTGTAGTCATGCATTTTACTAATCATCTTGATCCATTTCACAAGTTACCATTAATTTTTAACATTTGAAAAGAACCATGAGATAGTGGGTGGAACTTTACGTTGATGAATACAAATGCACATTTTATATACTAGTTTCGAGATACGATGAAGACATTGCCAAAAAATATACTTTCATTTTTTGTGTTTGAAAAGTAGTTAAAATATGAAATTATGAAAAAATAGTCTTATATTATTAAGGGTAGGACAACTTAAAAATAAATGTTGCTCATTCTCAATTCAGTGTGAACATGAGATGTGTAAATAATGAAGTTCAACATTCATGAAAAAACGCAAAAGAGTTCAAAGTAATTCCATCAAGTTCCATTTACTTTGTTAATGGGTGAATGCTTCCTCTAAATGCCATGCCAATTCTAATGTCTTGGATTTTGCATTATATATCTTGTAGTCTCAAATTAGTTTAAGATTCTTATGGTTTATGCTACTCTTCCTTTAAAAATCTCCTAATTGGTTTAGGATACTCTTCCTTTAAAAATATCCTGATTGGTTTAGGATACTCCTTCCGTTGATTGTTTTAAGCTACTTTCATCACTGGTCACTAACAATATTTTGGAAATCAAACTTTCCAACATGGTGGTACACCTTGTTTCCTTTAATTGCTCAATTATAAATAAAATAAAAAGTACTTGTAGGATCAAGGAAATCCAACACAACGTATGGAATTTAAATGACATGATCTAATCGATCAGTAATAATGGGGTGAGTGCACAAAGTTGATGGACCTTTTAGATGCAATGGTAGATTCAAGAAACTCATTCAAGTTCTATAAAAGAGAATTGATCCCAAGCAATCTCGAGCCTGCCAAAATTAATCCCAAGCCTACCATGGTGAAGGCCAAATAGGATAGTTAAACAAAACGCGTATGCGTTATGGAGTTCTAAAATGCTTACGCATTTTGTAAAACATGTTTTATGCCCCAAAATGGGTTGTGCCCATCCTTTTCTCCACAATAGCGACATACAACGATTTTGGGAAACCAAAGAGCGTAATGGTGAACGCAATTTGTGTGAGAAGGGCCTCCATCTTCCACCTTGGGCATCGTTCTCCTCCATCTAAGCTATATACATCAAAATCCATCCTTCTAAATAATCTATTTTCACTAATTTGTATGTTGTAAAATAAATTTAATCCATAATTTTATTAATTTGTATGCCCTAAAAAAATTTGAACCATAATTCTAGTTATATGTATGCCCAAAAGAAATTAAAACCCCAATTTAATCATAAAAAATAAATCAATTTCACTAGATGCATATATATCCATGAGCATCCTTATTAATCCAAACCACTATTCACAAATATGCAAAGTTTCTTGTGTATATAGAAAGGTTGCGTACAACATTTAAGTATTATAGAGTATGGAGATTTTTTGGATTTGCACAATTTCAATCCAAGTGTCATGAGGGATGTTGTAGGCCCAAACTTCACAGCAACAAAGAATCACCACGATAGCTAATGCGTTGGAAAGAAACTGATTATTTTCTTGACACTATGATTTCGGTTTGAATGGAATTTGAAATCAATAATTCAAAGTTAGGGTGAAACTTGACATAGTTGAATAAAAGTATTTTTTTACAATTTAGAGGTATGATGGACTACAATTTTTTTGTTGTTGTTGTAAATAGTGAAACTTTTGCTAACACAATGACAATCTAATAGTTAACTACTTTAAGGAAAAAATTAATTGGCATAAAAAATTACCAACTAAACCATGTAAACTAATGCGTTTTTGGAAGTAGAATATATGGCAATTAAAATTATATTTTTTAATTATAGTTTGACAAGTACATGCTTATATGCTACTTCTTATATGTACATGACTATACAAATTTTTTTAGGTTAGTCTCATTACCCATCACAATAAGTTTGTGTCGAGACATATTACTGATAACTATATAAGAGTTTGCAAATGGAACATTACAACATGGTAGTAGATCTTAAAGAGCTACTTTGTACACATAATAATTTACTTATAATGGAAAGAAATGTTAAATTATTTATTGTGCCTAAGATGCAAGGAAAGAGTGATCATACCCCTAAAGGAATAAACCTTCATGATGGAGGGAAAGTTTGCACCAAGGGAGAATAAATCACTTTTGACCATTTCATTAAAGTTGTTTATAATCTAGAGCTTGGACTTCAAAAGTGTGTACCTTTTTTACATATGTGTGAGTATCAGTGTTTCAAAAATACAAATTTGAATGAAAAAGTGCGAATACTAGTGTTACAAAAGTATGAATAATTATTTATGATAGTGTCGATTTGAATTTAGAAACTGTGAAATTTTATTGTAAAGTTGTGAGTTTTGATTCCACAAATATCAATATCCAATTTATTGAAATGCGTATTTATATTTTGATGTTGTGAGTTTCATATCTAGATGTGGATATATGTAATTCCAATAGTATTGCAAAATATTTTATTTATGTTTGTAAATGCATAGATCACTATAAAACACATTTCTAAGTATATCAATACTAATGAAAATGAAAAAAGAATCATATATCTCGATTGCAATAATGAATTGTACATTTTCATAAATATTTAAAGTGGTATACAAGAAGGATGGATTCCATCGCTACCAATCTGATCACATGATATCTATACATGTACAAGATGAGGACTATGATTTTATTCACCCTACCAACCATGTCACCTTATCTGGAAACATTACAACTAGATTACTATGGAAATGATAACAATCCTCACATTTTGGTGTAGGAGAGAAGATATAAATTAAAATTTAAGAGTTTAACTGAAGTGATAGATAAAAAATCTCAACTACTAATTTATAAGTTCTCCCATGATACAACACATTTCCTACAACAAAATAGGCCATTAGCACAAGAAATTGCACTGAAATTTAGTGAATTTGTTTCCATGAGTTGAACTCAATGGCAGGTGTTAAATCCGACTCCACGCTACATGTTTGAATTGATTTCCTTTTTGTGCTAGGAATAGCACTAGGAATATCACTGTCTTTTTCTCCCTATTTAGTGTTGGGAATAGTGTCGGGAGTAGTGTCGACAATGGAAATTGTGCCAAGTTTTATGACTATATCAATGTCCAGAATGACATCGAGAATTGCGATGCGATTAGAGCCCAAATTGAGTCTAGTTTTAGTTTCCAATTTGCTTTCTAGTATTGCTTCTTATTTGGCATCTAATTTGTATTCTAGTGTTGCTTCCATTTTAACTTCCTGGTTATCGTCGAGTGTTGCTTCTCTTTTAACGTTGAGTGTTACTTCCTTTCATTGTTGGGTTTTTCTTCCTTCTAAATGCCAAATTTTTCTTCCATAATTGCTTCTAATATTGCTTCCATTATTGATTCCTTTTCTGCTTCCATTATTGCTTCCATTATTGCTTCCAAAATTGCTTCCAAAATCGCTTCCAAAATTGCTTCCTAAGTGACATGGGTTTTGCTCCTTAATTGACATCGGATTTTGCTTCTAGAATTGATTCCTTTTTAGCTCCAAGGTTTGCTTCCTTTTAGTGCCAAGGTTTGTTTCCTATTTAACGCCTAGTTGTTCCTCTTTTTTATCTCTAGGATTTGCTTCATTTTAGTGCCAAAGTTTTCTTCCTATTTAGCACCTGGTTTTGCTTCTTTTTTTGCTCCAAGATTTGCTTCCTTTTAGTGTTGGGGTTTGCTTCCTAATTAGCGTCTAGTTTTACTTCTTGTTAAGAAACCAATTTAGCTTCTTATTTAGACACATAAATAACACCAAGTATGGATTCCATTTTCATGTCGAGTTCTGCTTCCATTTTAGAGCCACATTTTTCTTCCCTTTAACACCTCATGTTGCTTCTTTTATAGCTTCCACTTTATTAATTTAATTTTTTTAATTTCAATAAAAATAGTTAAATATATCATGGCTCTTTAATAACATATGTGATTATAGAGAAACAAATCTTGCATTGCAAATATTTTATAGCATAACATTTAGGAATTTTTAGGGAAATAGACAACATCCATACAAACTAACAAAACCATTATACTTATTAAATCTCCATAAAAAAAACATCTACAACTTTTAGTATATATAAATTAACAAGATAACTCTTATAACATCATCATCATCTATAATTAAAACAAGTGAGTCAAATCTACAAATATTAGATAAATATCATGTCAAATAACATATATCTAAAAAAACCAGATATCTCATTTCAAATTTATATCATAACATTTATGAAGATTTAAAACAAACAGATATCACATTTCAAATTTATATCATAACATTTATGAAGAAATTTAATTGAAATTGACAACATCCATCCAAAGTAGAAAATCCATCATGCATAGTAAGTATCCATCCAAAAAGCATTGACCACTTCCAATATATATAAATTAACAAGATAATACTGATAAGATCATCATCATATATAACTAAAACAAGTGAATGTCAAATATGCCAGTAGATCAATAACATGTCAAAATGATACAAGTCAGTATGATACATGTCAAAATGATACATGTCAAAATGATACATGTCAATATGACATAAGTCAAAGTGATACATATAAAAGACAAAAATGGTATAGGTATCATAATGATATTTGAACATTAATCCATGTTAGAGTCAATATGATCAATGTCACTGGATACCACTAGCAACTGCCTCATCATCATCATCATCGTTGTCATCATCATCATCATTTTCATCATCATGATCATCATAATTCTCATCCTCCTGGGTATGAGCTCCATCTCCATCCGCTTCATCATCAACTCCCATATCTGAACCAAACTCAACATAATTTGGATCATGATCAATATCAATCGGATCTTCTGGTAGACTCCTGTTCTAAAAAAAAAATTTCAAAATGAAAAGTTAGTATTTATTTCATGCAATAATTCATATTTATGTTATATTGATAATATTACAACATACGAAACCGAACCATAATCATATTACATCATATCAAAGTGGACATACCATAATAAAATATGAGATAAGTTACAGCTAAGATGTCATTCCAATTATGTAAAACATGCAACAATTTTAATAAATGTTAGTAAAGATCATAAAAAAAATTGTTATACAAGTTAACTATCATCTGGAAAGTGTATACATAACCTTAAGTCTCAACCCTCTCGTGTCAATATATAAAACTATTTTTATTGTCAAATATACAAATCTACAATAAAATAGAATTGTACATGCCATAATTCAATTGACTAGATGCCATAATTGACTTGTGTCTTCCAACTATAAACACACAATTGCTAGACTCCCTTACCAAGTGATACTAGTACATTAAAATCTGATATACTTGGGACCATTTTGAGGCATTGGGTCTATATAAGTTTTAACAATTCTAATTTTCCACAAATAATGTTTTAGGTTTTAACAGTTCTTATGTTCTTTGGATGTTATTTATATTTTATCTCAGTTAACCCTAGAACATGGCCAGATTGAGTTCAATTCCATTGATGGAGGTGGTTAGAATGGTTATGAATATGATCCCTTCCACACTTTTCTCTTAATGGTGGAGGATCTTGGTGGCTTCTTCGAGAAACACCCTAACGCACGTTACTATTTTGGGAATTTTTTTGGTCCTCCAATTTGAAGGTTGACTCATTCATTTATGGGAGTGATCATATTATCATGGTACCAAGGACTCCTTGCCTTCATGGTTCAATTTCCTGGAAACAACCGTCTTATACCATATCCAGAAGTAGGGTTTTGCTCAGTGAGTGCCAATGTCAATTTTGCACAAGGGGGTAGATTTTTAACTGAAATATCCCAGGTGACTATGAGTACTAATACCACATCCACAATAGAAAAACATAATTCTGGGATATGAGGGAACCCAACTATGCTGCCCAGTTTATAGTTTGTGCCCCTGGAGAAAATTCACAAGTTGTCCCTGAATGGTCCTAGGGGGCTTCTTGCAACTAGCCATAAAACAAAAACCATAACTTAGATCTTGAAACCATTGATTCTGGCGGATTCAAGATGTTGGATTTCACCCAAGGGAACCCCTATACCATGTTTCAATTACCAGGAAATAGTAGTATTATACCATCCCCAAAAATAGTTTTTTCTTAGTAAGGGCCAATGCCAATTTTGCACAAGCGGGTGAATTTTGAATTGAATTCTCTCGGGCAACCATGGATAGCGTGAACTCATCCAAAATGACCAAAAAACTCCGTGGGAGTTGAAAGAACCCAATTATGTTTCCCGGTTTGGATTTCATACCCTCGGAGCAAATTCACAAGTTGTCCCTGAATGACCTTAGGGGGCTATTTCCATCTAGCCATAGAAAAAAAACCGTAACTTGGATAATGAAACCATCGATTCCGACGTATTTAGGAAGTTGGGTTTCATCCAGAGGAATCCTATTCCATGTTTCAATTGCTCGGAACCATGACCATGCCCACAATGGCCAAAAACATATCTGGGAGCTAAAGGGACCTAGTTATGCTACCCGATTCAGATTTCGTGCCCCTCGAGCAAATTCACAAGGTTTTCCTGAATGGCCCCAAGGGGCTACTTGAATATGGCCATAGAAAAAAAAATGTAACTCGAATCGTGAAATCCTCAATTTTGATGGATTTAGGATGCCGGGTTTCACCAAAGGGAACCCCTCTACCATGTTTCAATTTCCTGGAAATGATCATACTATACCATCTCCGAAATGACGGTTTTTCTTAGTAAGGGCCAATGTCAATTTTGCATAAGGGGGTCAATTTTGAATTGAAATATCCAAAATGGCCAAAAACATCCATGGAAACTGATAGAACCCATTTATATTTTCCTAGTTTAGATTTCATGTCCCTAGAGAAAATTCACAAGATGTCCCCCCTCACCTACTGGTGTATATAAGGGAGGAGAGCGATCTTGTGTTTATTATCATCATTTTACTCTTCTTTGTACTTGTCTCAGAGATGATAGGGTTCATGAGAAAAAAAATATTAATAATTATGTAAACAACAACAAGGTTATGGAATACATTAAAACATAAATATTAAATATTAAAAATTAGTTAACCGGAGCACTACCACATCAATGTTATGGAATACATTAATGACATAAATATAACATATTAAAAATTAGTTAATAGCGAAATATTAATATAAAATATTAAGAATTAGTTAATAGCGAAAAATTATTTCTCTTAATAATTTACCAACTTAATCCATCATTCAAATTTTTTCGGGGAACATTTTGAGTTTAGTCTCATTACTCATCACGATATTTTGATTTTTGTTTCATATCAATAACTTTACAAGAATTTCAAATCAAGCATTCCATTCCAACATGGTACCAAACTTTGAATTGTTATTACTATATAAACATGATAAAAAATTTGTAGGAAAAAGAAAAGTTAAAGTCTTTATTATTCCAAGATGTGTGCATAGATGTGGGTAGAGGGAGAAAAATCCCCTTTTTATGATGCAAAAAATTTGAAAAAACTTTTGAACCTAGGGATACTTGATCCCTCTTGACCATTTCATTATATATATATATATACATATATATATATATATATATATATATATATATATATATATAAGTGGGTTCATAATTACACCTATAAGGAGAAAATGACAGGTAGTATGTTTTCTAACTCGTAAAGCTGATTGGTTAGTACTTTTTATTTATTTATAACAAGAATTATTTAAGTTTGTATTAAAATATGTTGTAACTGAGATGAACAATGTGTAAATAGAAAATGAAAGCATACATAGTTCCCAAAAAGATATGCACCATGATAACATGTAATTGCAACCTATAATATTTTGTTGTACTCCTTACAAAACTTGATATATGACTACTAGTTGTGTAAATTAAAAAAAACACTTAGGACCAAAACATATTTGGAATATATTGACAATTACATGATTATAAGCATGCATACTTTTTCATTTCATCATCCTGGGCATGATTGGAAGGGTGTGATTATTGCATGTCTACCTCCATGCCCTCTTGCAATTGATAAATTGTTTCTCCTTCTTTGAGTTCAATAAGAAGAGAACTGTTAGTTTTTCAGAATTTACTTCAATCTGATCTAGGATCGTGAGAGAACAACATGTACAACATATCTACAACATATCAATCATGGACACAATAATGCAAGCACACAAGAGATAATATACACATAGAGTTTCACTGGGGAAAACCATAAAGGTGAAAAAACCCACAACTTCCTCAGAGATAGATAGAGCAATGACACAACCCAAGCATAAGAGATAGTCTTCTCCTAGCAGCAGCTTCTCCTCCTCCACAAGTGTGCCACTCTCCAATGAGAGTATGAGTGAGAAAGTGAATGATGAAATAGAGTGCCTCCCACACTCTATTTAGACATGACTTGAGTTGCCTAATAACCTTTACTAGGTCGGCCTTAACTTAACCACATAACATAATGATGACAGGGCCAACCCCCAATAGGGTGGTCTAATAACCCTTTGACCCACATGAATTATACAGGGCCGACCCCACCAAGGTGGTCTAATAACCCATCAAGTATAAGTTACGACACTTACAATATAAATGACGACACTTCCGTATAGAGGAATAATAACATCTCTATAGGAATACAAACAGTTCCGTATAGAGGAATAATAACATATGTATAGGAATACAAACACTTCCGTATAGAGGAATAATAACATCTCTATAGGAATACAATATACATATATGAAATACATTCCGAAGTTACAAATACATCAAAACTCCCTCTTAACTAGGAAGGTATTTCTTGACACAGGTCTTCTAGCACAAGTCTTCTTCCTTGGATCATCGTCACTGGATCATCGACATTGAATCATCGTCATCGTCACTGCTGCTGCTATCTCAATCAATCTCCGATCTACTCATAATAGGAAGTTCTATAGATCCAGTCCTTTTTCATACTGGATGTAGGCCCACCACCTGTAGGTCTTCATCATCATTGGCCATACTATGGAATCCTCAGGACTGATTATGTGCGTCAACAAAACCTCGAAAGAGCATCCCAGGCATTTTACGAGCACACAGCTCAACCTATCGGATCTCCCAGGATCTTTTACATGTGACTGTCACAAGACCTTAAAAGAGTGTCTTGCCAAGCAAGATATCTAAAGAGCATCTGAGGCCTTTTTCGTCCTGTCCAGATCTCTAGGACTTATTACATGTGACCCCTACCACAAAACCTTAAAAGAGTGTCTTGCCAAGCAAGATCTCTAAAGAGCATTTGAGGCCTTTTTCATCCTGTCGAGATCTCCAGGACTTATTACATGTGGTCCCCACAAAACCTTAAAAGAGTGTCTTGCCAAGCAAGATCTCTAAAGAGCATCTGAGGCCTTTTTCATCCTGTCCAGATCTCCAGGACTTACTACATGTGGTTTGGCAAAACCTTAAAAGAGTGTCTTGCCAAGCAAGATCTATAAAGAGCATCTGAGGCCTTTTTCATCTTGTCGAGATCTCCGGGACTTATTACATGCTACCCTTGCACAACCTGTCCACAACCACAGAGTATCAACCCGATACTCACCATACATCGTCTTGATGTACATGATCATCCTGATCCTCATCATTGCATCATCCTGATGCATGTCATCTGGAGCAACATCCTGAAGCTCGTCATCTATGATCATCCTGATCATACAATGCATCCACCTGATGCACAACAAGTATCTACCTGATACATATCATCATACATGATCCACCTGATCATACAATGTATCCACCTGATACACACACAGATACATGATCCACCTGATATATATCAACATACATGATCTACCTGATCATACAATCGTATCCACCTGATACATACACAGATACATGGTCCAAGCATCCAACATGATGCATATACATATACATGATCCAACTGATCATAATAAGCATCCAACATGATGCATATACATATACATGATCCAACTGATCATAACAAGCATCCAACATGATGCATATACATAGCAGTAACTGGAGCATCGTCCTGATGCTCGTCGTCCAGCGCTTACATCCACAGCCATGGGAAGGATCCTCCTCTCACCATGCTTGGAATGGCTCCTGCAAATGTGTCCATAAATTCTTCCTCGAAGTGTCGTCAATCTGAAGAACACCAAGCCTCTCTCTGAAGTACTCGAACTTCACTCTGGCTAGTGGTTTTTTCAACACATCCGCAACTTGCTCATCCGTCGCAACATACAGGAGCTTCACTGCTCCTCTCTGCACCATATCCCTGATATAGTGATATTTCATCTCGATGTGCTTCGACCTGTCGTGGAACACGGGGTTCTCAGACAGCTTCACACAACTCTGGTTGTCACAAAAGATACCAGTAGCCTCCAACGGGAGATCAAATAGCTCAGACAGTAGCTTTCGGAGCCATACTACCTCACAACTAGCCGAACGAGCTGCAACATACTCTGCTTCGGCTGTACTCAGTGCTACACAGGATTGCTTCCTGCTAAACCAAGAGATCACACCTGATCCCATACTGAAGCAACACCCAGAATGTGCTCTTCCTATCTGCAACAGTGCCTGCCCAATCTGAATCAACATAACCCTGCAGGTTAAATTTTTGATTCGCATCATACTTGAGCCCATAATCAATTGTACCCTTTAGGTACCTCAGAATATGCTTTACAGCAACCAGGTGAACACCTATGGGATCCGTCAGGAATTGGCTCAATGTGTTCACCGCAAAGCAAATATCTGGTCTCGTGTTCGTCAGGTACATCAAGGACCCAATCATCTGACGATACACAGTGACATCAACTGGATCAGATGAAGAATCACACAGAAGCTTCAGGTTCGATGCCATAGGTGTGGCCATGGCCTTGCAGTCCATCATCCCGAACCTCTTCATGATCTCTACTGCATACTTCCCTTGTCCAAGGAAGATTCCATCTGCACTCTGCCACATCTCCATGCCTAGAAAATAGTGCATCATCCCCAAGTTCTTCATCTCGAACTTGGCAGCAAGCTTCCTCTTCCTATCGACAATCAATCTATCCTCACCTGTTACAAACAGGTCATCCACATAAAATAGTAGTATCACTGGATTGCCTTCCTCAACCTTGTATTAAAGGTTGGAATCCGCTTTACTCTCGGTAAAGCCCATACTAGATAGGAAGCCATCTATCCTGCCATACTAGGCCTTGGGTGACTGTTTCAAACCACACAGGGCTTTCTTCAGTTTGCACACATGTGACTCTCGGTCATGTGTCTCAAACCCGAGTGGCTGCTCCACATACACTTCCTCTTCAACTGCACCATTCAAGAAATCTGTTTTGACATCCATTTGGTGTACCTTCCATTTCATCACGGTAGCCAGAGCAACTACTGATCTAATAGAAGTGTATTTGGCTACAGGTGCAAAAGTCTCTTCATAGTCAATTCCTCTTTCTGGGAGTATCCACGAGTTACAACCTTGCTTTGTATTTCTCGATGCTACCATCTGCAGCATGCTTGATCTTATAGATCCACTTGGAAGTCACAACAAACTTCCCATCAGGTCTTGGGACCACATCCGAAACATGATCGATTGGTACTTCTCGACCATGGCATCCTTTTACTGTATCCCGTATCCTTGGAACTTCGGATTCTTCAATATCTTCAATAGATAGTTTGAGCTTCATTGCTGGAACAAATGTTGTAGTTCTTCTTTTGTAGGTGATGGTATACGATCTTTCCTACAAAACAAGTTAAATTTCATGATTAGAAAACATCTCATAGTTTTCAGAACAAATTCTTACACATAAAGAAATATGCCATACATTCATGCAATTATTTTAGCCAATGCTTCAATACAACATTTATCCATATCCCGTAAATTTCTAGATGCCTTCCAATCTCTACTAGAACATTGTTAAGAGTGTGCACAACTCCCAACATGTCAGCAAAGAGGTTTCATTCTAGATAAGTAGCAATGGAATGTTGTACAGTGCCATAGGCCACTTACCCATCACATGCATATTAGTAGTATATTGTTCATTAATGTAATTATTCTAATATGCATAATATACATCCTAAGTTCAGGAACATAAGCATATACATCATTGAGCAATATTATTTAAACAAACAAGTATGCAAGAAATGACAATTCAAATACTTATCTTTGTTTGGTTGTAGGGTGGACTCCCTCTCAATATTTCCTTCCTTGCAGGAACTACTGGAGTGTGCTCCCTCTTGATCTTTGCTTCCTGTATTACCTGTCCTTGAACTTATATCCATCCTCGATCACTTATGCATACTTACTAGTATCATCATTGCGTTATCCTTGAGGTCTCATACACAATCATACATTCATTAGTATAATATCAATACTATAAAACATTATGATTCTAAGTAATCTTAAACATGTATGGTCAAGATTTCACAAGCACTAGTATTCAAGGTTTCAGGGAGTACTTCCTTTACTCATGCAAATTCTTATTTGACCATAGGACTCTTCTGGTTAGTCATATTATCGATTAAACATAATATACCTAAACTCGTGATTACTCAAACCTATAGCTTCATGAATAATCATTATCAATCATACCAAGTATACTTATATAAGAGATCCCATCACAAGGTAGGATTCTAACTTGATATAGGAAAAACATACCTAGATTAATGTGTTAGTTCGTTATGTCTAACATACCCACATGATGTCTTCTTGTTTTATTCAATAACTTGTGCTAGTAACTTGCATATATCATAGGTTAAGCATTGTAGAACCAAATTATACATACCTTGTAAGTAGAGCTTCTATGTGATCCATGACAATGGATGAATCTTTGTCTTCATGTCACCATGGTCATATGTTCTTGAACTAGAACATGATTTGTCTTTCTTGATGTACCTTTCATGTTAGCGAACAACATCAACCTCATACAACACCACAATGCATTAGTACAATCATAAGTGTCAAAACCCTAATAAATGAATATCTTCTATCATGCATTCATATTTTTATTAAGGTGATACAGCAAGTCTAAAATTAATCAAGATTGTACTAATCTTAATGAAGACAAACATATCATAAACTTAATCATGAACAGATTTCGAAACATACCCGTAAGTCATACTTGTCAAGTTTGCTTGTAGTCTTCTTATGTAAGGCCTTAGCCTCATCTCCCTCTGAAACTGGAACTTCTTCACTTATGCATGTGACCAATCCATTCTCTTCTAGGATTAACCCAATCCACTTGATTTGCAGAAATTGGATCTCGAGCTCGATTAGGGTTTGTGAGGGAAACCCTAAAAATTCAAACTTTAAATTTCAAGCTTCTGAAAGGATAGAAAGATGCGCCTTGATGAGCTGGTCAACCTGGTATACTCAGAATTTGAAAACTGCAAAGTTTCACCTTTCAAATTTGCTTTTCAATCTTCGGGATTCACTTCGGAGGACCCTGAATTAGGGTTTGAATTTCCTGGAGCTTTACCCAACCAAATAGTTTGATCCAAAGCTCTAAAATTCGATTTTTCCAAGGAGCTTCCAGCTATGGCCATAGATTTCAAAAATTTCCATTTTTGTAGAAGCCCTAATTTTTCACTTTTCCGATGAGAGTCCCGAACTAGTGTTTGATCAAGCTCGGCCTTCTACCCAACCAAAAAATTTGATCTTGGTCTCTAAATTTAGATTTTGATGAGTATCATTCAGCCGTGGTCTCCGATTACAAAAATACCAACTTTCTTTGAAACCCTAATTGCTGTAGCCATGAATGAAGGTGCTCAAAATCCAATTATGTTTTGACATAAATATGCACTTGATTGTTTTTGGTTAACTCCGAAATTAGGAATCCACATGGTCTAAAAATTCTACCTTTGGTATCACAACCTGTCATCTTTCTAACCCCACAGGTCTGGCCTCGATTGGATTCTCTGAGAGAGAGTTATGCCAAGTGTCGCAACATGACCTGTTTATGGGATAAAACAGGAGAGCGAACTTGTACGGTGTTCCATGTGTCACTGGTTCAACTTAGGCCTCTGAAAAACGTACCGGAGAAACTACAGTCCGTTCCCTAGCTGTCACTTTTTACGAAATTTCATTTGGAGCTTCCTATCCCAAGTTGTGAGATTTTTTCCTAGGTCACCTGTTTATGACTGAGATCTGGAAGAGGCAGAAACCCTAGATTGTACAGATCATAAAACAAAAAGTACAACGAATTAGAAGTTGTGCTTTGGAAGCAAGGTACATGGAGATCTTATCTTCGACCTGTAAGAGTTTCAGATGCTGAAACCTCGCCGAATGGATTTATAGCGAAAGTGCTACGATGACTGGTTTTTTTTCTATATCAAGCCCTAGCTTCGCAAGTGCAACAAGTGTCATAAATGCCATACCATGCCTTCTTTCAGGTTAGCTCTGATACCATGTTAGTTTTTCAGAATTTACTTCAATATGATATAGGATCTTAACTTATAGAACAACATGTAGAACATATCTATAGCATATCAATCATGGACATAATAATGCAAGCACAAAAGAGACAGTAGACACACAGAGTTTCACTGGGGAAAACCATAAAGGTGAAAAACCCCACAACTTCCTCAGAGATAGATAGAGCAATGATGCAACCCAATCATAAGAGATAGTATTCTCCTAGCAGCAGCTTCTCCTCCTCCACAAGTGCACCGCTCTCCAATGAGAGTATGAGTGAGAAAGTGAATGATTGAATAGAGTGCCTCCCACACTCTATTTATACATGACTTGACTTGCCTAATAACCTTTACTAGGTCGGCCTTAACTTAACCACATAACATAATGCTGACAGGGCCGACCCCTAATAGGGTGGCCTAATAACCCTTTGACCCACATGACTTATACAGGGCCGACCCCACCAAGGTGGTCCAATAACCCATCAAGTATAAGTTACGACAGTTACAATATAAATGACGACACTTCCGTATAGAGGAATAATAACATCTCTATAGGAATACAAACACTTCCGTATAGAGGAATAATAACATCTCTATAGGAATACAATATACAAATATGAAATACATTCTGAAGTTACAAATACATCAACAAGAACCCACATAGATGCTCATATTTGAGGTTGAAGATGATGAAACTTTGTTGAGTAATATGACCATTGTCTTAAGCTCATCAGAGTCATCCTCTAAAAATTGAATTTTCCTTTTCTATTTTACCAATATATTCATGATAATTGCATTTCAAGAGACCCATTGATATTCTAATTCATGTGTTTTAGTGGAGAATGAGACCCGCTGTCAACATTGCATGAGACCAATTCCCCACAACATTAGTTGAAACCCAAGATATTTGCACCCACAAACCCCTAACCCCAAGGGAAAGCCACAGACTGATAATGGATAGATCCATCATCAATATTCTGGGTACTTATTACAGAACATTGAGATGGATGAAATATTGTATATATATTTTCCCAAATAAAAATCCCAATGAAGAACTTACTCCAGGAAGTTCAAGCAGTACCAGGGCGAGGCCTATTCCCATTGGCCTTTTTAGGTAAAGCCTAGCAAACTCACCATGACAAATATTAGAAGTTTTTGAGACAACTAACTCATGCCCACAATCAATTCTACTAAAACCGAGGAGAAATATGACTGCTGATGCTAAATATAAGCAAAGTGTGCAAACCAGGCTTACCATCAAGTGTCAATTTGTTGAATAAGAACTAAGATGGGAGATGTATGCCACTTTCAATATCCTATACTCATCTTCGCGACTGAAATCCATGAATTCAAATTTCCGGAGGTTTTGATAATGGAGGATGTGGGAAGACGGGTTGATGCTTAATGAATTGTCCCTTCCCCCCTTGAACGAGTTAATGGATAGACTAGATGTGGATTGTTCATACTTTCATTTTGTGCTTGTTTAATGGGTTGCAAACTTAGAGATTCCTTCACCATTTTACAATAGAATTCCTTCCTCTAGCGTTGAGGCAAGATTGTCGAGGCGACATGAAAAAAATGAACTTCCTCAAAATGATGAACTTCTCTTCTTATATTAACAATGGTCAATGCGAGATGGTCATCTTCTTATAATTGAACATATAATTATGTAGAATAATTCCAATAGCATATTTATTTTACATAATTTAGCAAATAATTGAATAAACAATGCTATAAATAATTTAGTCAAACTTAAGATCACATATCAACATCAACCTTAAAATAGTAAAGAAATCCATAATTTTAAATTATGAAGTGTTGAGCATGCTTATAAACAAAATCTCCTAACAACTATCAACGGGTTTTCATTTTATTTATTAATACAATCCCATCTGCATTAAATCTATTTTGACAAGTTATGGTCATCATTAGCTTGAAAGGAGTAAATTTATGATTACATAGAATATAATATATGAAACTTAATGCAGTAAAGTAACCAGCTTAACTTAATAGCCAACAACCAGGTTATGGAATACATTAATGACATAAATATAAAATATTAAAGATTAACTTAACAACAACGAACGAGGTTATGGAATACATTAATGACAAAAATATAAAATATTAAAGTTTAACTTAACACCCAACATTAGGTTATGGAATAAATTAATGACAGAAATATAAAAATTAAGAATTAGTTAAACAGCAAGGTTATGGAATACATTAATAACATATAATACATTAATACCAGAAATACTAAATATTAAAAAATAGTTAACCACAACAAGGTTATTGAAATGGAATACATTAATGACATAAATATTAAATATTAAAATTAATTAATAACCAAATATTAATATAAAATATTAAGAATCACTTAATAGCCAACATAAATTATAAACCAGTAGCAAGGTTATGGAATATATTAATGACTTAAATTAAAACACTAAATCACTTAGTGCAAGATCGTCATCTTCTTATAATTGAACATATAATTATGTAGAATGATTCCAATAGCATATTTATTTTACATAATTTAGTAAATAGTTGAATAAACAATGCTATAAATAATTTAGTCAAACCTAAATTCACATATCAACATTAACCTTAAAATAGTAAAGAAATCCATAATTTTAAATTATGAAGTGTTGAGCATGCTTATAAACAAAATCTCCTAACAACTAATCAACCGATTTTTATTTTATTTATTAATACAATCCCATCTGCATTAAATCTATTTTGACAAGTTATGCTCATCATTAGTATGAAAGGAGTAAAGTTACAAATCTATTTTGACAAGTTATGCTCATCATTAGTACGAAAGGAGTAAAGTTATAAATCTATTTTGACAAGTTATGTTCATCATTAGTGTGAAAGGAGTAAAGTTATGATTAACTAAAAAACCATATATGAAATTTAATGCAGTAAAGTGACTAGCTTAACTTAACAGCTAGCAGAGGTTATGGAATACATTAATGACATTAAAGCTTAACTTATCAGGTTATGGAACACATTAATGAGAAAAAAATATATTAAGAATTATGTAAACAACAGCAAGGTTATGGAATACATTAATAACATAAATATTAAATATTAAAAAATAGTTAACCGGAGCACTACCACATCAATGTTATGGAATACATTAATGACATAAATATAAAATATTAAAAATTAGCTAATAGCCAAATATTAATATAAACTATTAAGAATTAGTTATGGAATATAAATTGTAAACCAGTACCAAGGTTATGGAATACATTAATGACTTAAATTAAAACACTAAATCAGTTAATATCCCACCACTAGGTTAATGTATTTATGGAATACATTAATGATGACAGAAATATAAAATATTAAAAATTAGTTGAGAGGTGTCAGCTTCATGGAGTGCAATCTCTTTATAAGAATAGGAATAGGTAGGCAAGATCCAGTGTTGTTGTGAAAAATAGCTGCTGAGCATATTAGCAGGCTTAGTATATCAGTATATTGGTGAAGGGGAATCGTGACTGCTGGAGTGTAGATTCAATCGTTTCGTTTGCATTTTTGATAAGGATGAAACGTTTTTCCTTCCTACTGGCCGTGATTTTCACAGGCTCTTTTATGTTTCTCTGCGTAAGTTCAATAGGAGATTCCAGTCTCATATATAATGTTCAGCAGTATGGTGCAAAAGCTGATGGCATCACAGACAACAGCAAGGTGAGATAGAGATAAACTTGAATAATTAATAAATTTGTAGAGACATAGATTATCACAAATAAATTTGTCTGTTTTTGGTTATATGTAGGCTTTTATTGCTGCCTGGAATGCAGCCTGTTCTTCTAATCGATCATCTACTGTGTATATACCAAAAGGAAAATTCCTGGTTGGTCCAGTTTCCTTTGCAGGACCATGCAAGAATGCTAATATTATGGTGCAGGTAAGGTGCTAATATTCATTCCGTGGTAGTGGTAGTGATTTATTTATTTCCTTCTTTGCAGCAATAAGATTCATGCAACATGTCTGTCTTACTGCAGGTAACTGGGGATCTCATTGCACCAACCCACAATAGTTTATGGAACGGAGGAAATAATTTGTACTGGTTGCAATTCTATAATGTGAATGGTCTAACGGTGAATGGCGGGGGGAGTTTGGATGGCCAGGGAGCCTCCTGGTGGAACAACGTTTGTCAAAAAAATCAGCAAGTAAGAATAAACTAGTTATCAGTTGTACTATGTAATTATCTTTTAGTGATTTGGATAGCATATACTTACACTGACTCGAATAAATTGTCTGCTTTGCTGTGCAGTGCAAACCCGGGCCTACGGTATTGTCTCTAGCCATTTATTTTCACATATGAATTGGAGTGTTTCATAGTTGCAGGGAGTTGATAATTTGACATTGTGATGGGCAGTCTTTACAATTGATGGGCGCTACGAATAGCGTGGTGAGAGACATTACTTCCATCAACAGCAAGCAGTTCCATGTATCCATTGGTGCGTCTAACAACGTCCTGGCAGAGGGATTGACAATCCGTGCTCCAGCTGACAGCCCCAACACCGATGGAATTCACATATCTTCTTCCAATGTCCATCTTCGAAATATCAACATAGGAACAGGTGGATCATATTTCCCCTCAACATTTTACAAATATTGTTGGAGTGACTAATTTATTAAAGATAAATCTTTAACTTTGCGTGCGTGTACTACTGCAGGAGATGATTGTATTGGTATTTTGGAAGGAACTTCCAACCTTGCCATTGAACAAGTTACTTGCGGACCAGGCCATGGAATCAGGTGAAATAGTTTGATAATTAATTTCAATTGGACTGGGAATATGAGCATTCAATGCACTGCGCTGACAACCGATTTGGGTTATTATTATGCAGTGTGGGGAGCCTTGGGAAATATCCTGATCGTAATGGAGTCACCAACGTCACTGTAAATGGAGTTTCTTTCAACGGCACTGACAATGGAGTTAGAATCAAAACATGACAAGGAGGAAAGGGCTTCGCCAAGGGCTTAACATTTGAGAACCTACGGATGAACAACGTGGGGAATCCAATCCTCATTGACCAATACTATTGCCCACATTGTACTGCCCAGGTGCTCATCATTTTACACCTATCTGAACAGCTTCAACACCTATACTCTTTTTCGACATAGGACAGTTTGCTTGTTTTTAAGTTCTGTGACATATGGCCACTGAAGTTTGACTATTATAACTTACTTTGACTTTGTTGTTAATATTGGCTTGGCCCGTGCAGGAGTCTAATATGAATGTGCAGATCAGTAACGTGGTATACAAAAACATAGTTGGAACCTCAGCAACAAAGGAAGTTATTAATTTGGCTTGCAGTAAAAGCTTCCCCTGCCAAGATATCCAATTGCAAAATGTCAGTCTGAGTTATGGAAATAATGAAGCTCAATCTCTCTGTAAAAATGCCAAAGGACTTGGAATTAGTTCTGTCAAACCCCCTTTGGTTTGTTAATGCTGGATATTAGTTATTAGTTATGCCAAACCTTTTTCTTAAAGTTCCATTGGCTTTTAAAAGGTTTGATGCTTCCTCTACCAACTTCAATATGTTGGATTTTGCATTATTGTAATATGAATTTGACTTATGAAAAAGTGAAACTCTACCAACTTTAATAGGTTGGATTTTGCAGTATTATAATATGAATTTGAGTTATGAAAAAAATGAAATTCAATCTTAAGCAGCTTTTGAGTTTGTTAAAGGTGAATGTTTTTCCTAAATGCTAACTTATTATCAAATGTTAAATAGAATAGAAATATAATAAGAACTCTGCTAAAAAAACATTATATTGCAAGTAGAGTCCATTTTAAAAGTTAAAAGTCTAATATAGAGATTAAGAAATGTTTAAGAATCCTAAAGTTTGATAACTATATTTAGTAAAACCATGTTTGTATATGTATAAATGCTTTTTTATTGATGTTTAATAAGCTATAAACCCTTCACATTCACTTGGAATAAATAAGATATTTTTAACATTGTCATTTTAATGTTTTTAAAGTATATCACAATCAAAATAAACAACACATATTTTTGTATTAGAATATAGAATTTTAAGAATAAATAATGGTTTTGTATAATTGGTTATTTGGAATAGTACATTTTTAATAAAAAAATATCAATTTTTTCTTTTTATAGATGCCATATCTAACCTTGTCACTTTAAGATTGGTCATATTAATAATATAATGTCTATTATTGAGATATATAATTTTAAACATAACAAACAATTTTATAAAAATTGTCATTTGAACTTATACCATTTTAATAAGAAATATTAAAATAAATATTTGTAAGAAACAAATCAATGGACACAGACATAATCTCAAAGAAATGCAAATGCACAACAAATTCAATGACTTTTCCACTGTGTTTTTTTGTGCCTTTGGAATCTGTATCCAAGTGGCCTTTGTTTTGTGACATGAATTTCCAATGGAAAGATGATCCCATTTCCCTTCCTTGCACTCTAAGGGTAGTAACAAAAGACCATATCGCAGCAGCAATCACAGGTCTCGTAATAGCAAAAGAAACAAAATGAGGTGAATACACTGCAATATTTAATCCATTTTCCACATCACACATCAAATCTACATAACCAGAATCATCATACGAAAATGAATTAATTAAAGGGAAATCTGATCTTGGTGCCTATGAATATGTTCGTAGTAGGAAATTTCTCCTCCTTGTGCCTCTGAATATGTCCGTAGTAGGAAATTTCTCCTTCTGGAGCATACAAACAATCTTTCTCCTCCTTTTGAATATGTTCGAAGGGGTTGGAGCTTACATCTTCACCCTAAATTATAATCAATGAAGACTAGACCGCAATGCAATAAGCAAAACAATAATTCATAATCACTAAACATAATGATTGGAAAAAAATAGCATTCTGTAGCGTAAATCTCAATGACTGAAATAAATGTAGAGTAGTCTACATGTAGTCAAATAATTCGAAAGAAATATGATAACACATACAATTTAATGTAGTTGACTGATCTAAAGGAACGTCAAGGTGACTGGGTTAGGCATACTAACCTGAATTTGTACAAGTAGAAATATGAAATGCTTCGAGAATGGATGAAGTTAGGGTCGAGACTGATAATATTTATAGCAACAGCAATGGGCAGGGTAGGGAAATTTCCTGGGTCTGTGTAGATTCGTGTGGATGGATAGAACTGCAACTTTTCTATTTCAGTTATCCAATTATGGAAGGTATTTACAAATGTAATTGGAAGGGAATCAACAAAAAGATGGAAGACCAAAGGAAATCAACGAAAAGATGGAAACCGTGTCCACCTTTTCTCTTTAGCTTTTAAAAAGTTTCCGTGCATGAGTGTTAGGAAACTATTTTTTTGTCAAATTATTTAATCTTCATTTCCATGGTATGGGTCCAATCAAGTTTGGAAAAAATCCTCTACAAATTAAAATAAATAAATAAAAACCGAAACTTTAGTTGCATTTTAGACATTTTGAAAAATTAAATGTACTGGCATGAAAATAATGAAAAAAAATGAAAACAATAGTATATGTCTACATCAAGGACTAATAAGGAAGAAGAAAAGATGATTAAACAAATTAGTTAGATAAAAAGATGTTTTTATTAAAGTGATATGACAGCGATAACCTACAATTACGGATTCAAAAGGTGAAAATAAATGAAATGAAATGAAATAAATGCCCAGGAGAATAGAATGATACAAAAAGGGGGATGAAGGTGAAAGAAGAGGATCCTAGCAATGGTATTGATTATTACACCAACTAATTTGTAGTAATTATAAATGTCTATTGTAGTCATGCATTTTACTAATCATCTTGATCCATTTCACAAGTTACCATTAATTTTTAACATTTGGCAAGAACCGTGAGATAGTTCAAATATTGGGCTGAACTTTTCGTTGATGAATAGAAATGCACATTTTATATACTAGTTTCGTTTCACAAGTTACCATTAATTTTTAACATTTGGCAAGAACCTCAAATATTGGGTGGAACTTTATGTTGATGAATACAAATGCACATTTTATATACTAGTTTCTAGATACGTTGAAGACATTGCAAAAAAGTAGACTTTCATTTTTGTGTTTGAAAAGTAGTTAAGTTATGAAATTATGAAAAAATAGTCTTATATTATTAAGGGTACGACAACTTACAGATAAATGTTACCCATCCTCAATTCAGCGTGAACATGAGATATGGAAATAATGAAGTTCAATATTCATGAAAAAACGTAAAATAGTTCAAAGTAATTCTATCAAGTTCCATTTACTTTGTTAAAGAGTGAATGCTTTCTCTAAATGGAAACTCTAATGTGTTGGATTTTGCATTATCTATCTTGTAGTCTCAAATTAGTTTAAGATTCTTATGGTTTATGCTACTCTTCCTTTAAAAATATCCTCAATGGTTTAGGCTACTCTTCCTTTAAAAATCTCCTCATTGATTTAGGCTACTCCTTCCGTTGATTGGTTTAAGCTACTTTCATCACTAGTCACTAACAATATTTTGGAAATCAAACTTTCCAACATGGTTGTTATAGGTCAAATCTGCACTTCTCCATCCGTGATCACATTGCTTTGTCAATCGCACAAAAGGACACCATGGATTGAAGAGCTAGGTTGACCTAGATGACTTACTGCTGGAACTCCATTCTTCAGTTGAAAATCTTACTTTGTCTACTGATTTCATGACATGTGTGCTACTCTTTGCATAGTAAACCAACGTTCTTCACCAATATGTGCGCTGCTTTGCTCAAGGACAACCATCGCACACCTTAAAAAATGTTGCAAACGCTTGTTGTAAAGCACAAAAGTTGCATACTCTGCACTACTCTCGTTGTATGAAACCTATGAACATCTTAAGATGAAAGCAAAAATATATTAAGATTACGAATTGGGATTAGTTGAAGTTGGTTCTGCAACTTCCCCAACCTCCCAATTCAACCACCTCTCGATTACAACTGCCTACCTTGTCCCATAAATACAAGGAGGATCCATGAGAGAGGGACCTAGAAGGAATGCTTTAACTGCTGTTACGCTGGAGGAATTCCCAAGTCATTGTGAAGAGCAGGAGCCCAGGACTCGGTTGCAGAACCATCTTGACCGATCAGGTATATTTGTACTCATTCATGTTTCTTTGACAATAAAAAGGTGGAAATACCCTTCCTGTCCCAAATCAAATGTCTATTGGATTGTATGTTCATTTGGTTTAATATCTGATTGTAGTTGATGTTTAATTGTTTTCAATTTCATCATATTTATTGCAGTCAAGATACGCCGAGGAAGGTTTCCTTTGTGTTGCAGGTCCATCATAGCGGAAGACCAAGCGAAAGCTAGGACCAGCCGTTGATAAAAGGTAAATCTTTCGATATCTTGATCTCTTTCCATTTGTAGTAACTAAATGCAATGCAATGACTGTATTTACCCGTCACGCCACCCAAGTTGGTAGTGTCTTCTCCTCACTATAAGGTATTTTTCCTGCACAACAGATTGGCGACTCCACTGGGGAGTAACTGGTTGTTTTTCTGCTCTAGGAGACCTTGCTAGGTTTTTCTTCAGTCTATTTGTTATGTGAGAGGTCTTCTAGGTCATTGTTTCCCGTTCTTATTGTCTAGACTCATCTCAGTCCACTACTGCAAATATTTTTTGTTTGCTTCTGAGCCTTGTGTGCTGGTTTACCCTACTTATAGTAGCGCATTTTACTTGGTGAACACTGCTTTGTACACTACACAACAACGCATCTTTCCTAGTGTGCGTTGGTTTCTGTACTACACAGTAGTGCATTTTCCTGTAACTTTCAGTTCTCCATTAGGGTTTGATTTCCAGTGGTTTGGTTTCACTTCTAGCCTTTTGCTTTGCTTCCCTGACTGGCCCCTGAGACTTGTATGTCTCTTTTGAGTCTTGTTTGCCTCTCTGAAGTCCTTTAGTTTTCCTTGGCTTGCTTGAGTACTTGTTTAAGGTGTCTTTACTGTTTTTAACCCTTTTGAAATTTCTCCTCCTGGTGCCTCTGAATATGTTCGTAGTAGGAAATTTCTCCTTCAGGTGCATACAAACAATCTTTCTCCTCCTCGTGCCTCTGAATATGTTCATAATAGGAATTTTCCTAAGGGGTTGGAGCATACATCTTCACCCTAAATTATAATCAATGAAGACTAGACCCCAATGCAATAAGCAAAACAATTATTTAGAATCACTAAATATAATGATTGGATAAAAATAGCATTCTACACCGTAAATCTCAATGGCTGAAATAATGTAGAGTAGTCTACATGTAGTCAAATAATTCGAAAGAAATATGATAACACATACAATTTAATGTAGTTGACTGATCTCAAGGAATGTCAAGGTGACTGGGTTAGGCATACTAACCTGAATTTGTACAAGTAGAAATATGAAATGCTTTGAGAATGGATGAAGTTAGGGTCGAGACTTATAATTATTATAGCAACAACAATGGGCACGGTAGGGAAGCTTCGTGGTTCTCTGTAGATTCCTGTGGATGGACAGACCTACAAATTTTCTGTTTCAGTTATCCAATTACGGAAAGGTATATACAAATGTAATTGGAAGGGAATTAACAAAAAGATGGGAGACAGAAGAAAATCAACAAAAAGATGGAAACCTTGTCCATCTTTTCTCTTTAGCTTCTAGAAAGTTTATGTGCATGAGTGTTAGGAACTATTTTTTATTTTTCTATCAATTTATTTAATCTTCATTTCCATGGTATGGGACCAATCAAGTTTGAAAAAAAATCCTCTACAAATTAAAATAAATAAATAAAAACCAAAACTTTAGTTGCATTTTAGACATTTTGAAAAATTAAATGTACTAGCATGAAAATAATGAAAAAAAACAAAAACAATAGTCTATGCCTGCAACAAAGACTAATAAGGAAGAAGAAAAACTAATTAAACAAATTAGTTAGATAAAAGGATGTTTTTATTAAAGTGATATGACCACGATAACCTACAATTACTGGTTCAAAAGGTGAAAATAAATGAAATAAATGCCAAGGAGAATAGAATGATACAAAAAGGGGATGAAGGTGAAAGAAGAGAATCCTAGCAATGGTATTGATTATTACACCAACTAATTTGTGGTAATTATAAATGTGTAGTGTAGTCATGCATTTTACTAATCATCTTGATCCATTTCACAAGTTACCATTAATTTTTAACATTTGAAAAGAACCATGAGATAGTGGGTGGAACTTTACGTTGATGAATACAAATGCACATTTTATATACTAGTTTCGAGATACGATGAAGACATTGCCAAAAAATAGACTTTCATTTTTTGTGTTTGAAAAGTAGTTAAAATATGAAATTATGAAAAAATAGTCTTATATTATTAAGGGTAGGACAACTTAAAAATAAATGTTGCTCATTCTCAATTCAGTGTGAACATGAGATGTGTAAATAATGAAGTTCAACATTCATGAAAAAACGCAAAAGAGTTCAAAGTAATTCCATCAAGTTCCATTTACTTTGTTAATGGGTGAATGCTTCCTCTAAATGCCATGCCAATTCTAATGTCTTGGATTTTGCATTATATATCTTGTAGTCTCAAATTAGTTTAAGATTCTTATGGTTTATGCTACTCTTCCTTTAAAAATCTCCTAATTGGTTTAGGATACTCTTCCTTTAAAAATATCCTGATTGGTTTAGGATACTCCTTCCGTTGATTGTTTTAAGCTACTTTCATCACTGGTCACTAACAATATTTTGGAAATCAAACTTTCCAACATGGTGGTACACCTTGTTTCCTTTAATTGCTCAATTATAAATAAAATAAAAAGTACTTGTAGGATCAAGGAAATCCAACACAACGTATGGAATTTAAATGACATGATCTAATCGATCAGTAATAATGGGGTGAGTGCACAAAGTTGATGGACCTTTTAGATGCAATGGTAGATTCAAGAAACTCATTCAAGTTCTATAAAAGAGAATTGATCCCAAGCAATCTCGAGCCTGCCAAAATTAATCCCAAGCCTACCATGGTGAAGGCCAAATAGGATAGTTAAACAAAATGCTTATGCGTTATGGAGTTCTAAAATGCTTACGCATTTTGTAAAACATGTTTTATGCCCCAAAATGGGTTGTGCCCATCCTTTTCTCCACAATAGCGACATACAACGATTTTGGGAAACCAAAGAGCGTAATGGTGAACGCAATTTGTGTGAGAAGGGCCTCCATCTTCCACCTTGGGCATTGTTCTCCTCCATCTAAGCTATATACATCAAAATCCATCCTTCTAAATAATCTATTTTCACTAATTTGTATGTTGTAAAATAAATTTAATCCATAATTTTATTAATTTGTATGCCCTAAAAAAATTTGAACCATAATTCTAGTTATATGTATGCCCAAAAGAAATTAAAACCCCAATTTAATCATAAAAAATAAATCAATTTCACTAGATGCATATATATCAATGAGCATCCTTATTAATCCAAACCACTATTCACAAATATGCAAAGTTTCTTGTGTATATAGAAAGGTTGCGTACAACATTTAAGTATTATAGAGTATGGAGATTTTTTGGATTTGCACAATTTCAATCCAAGTGTCATGAGGGATGTTGTAGGCCCAAACTTCACAGCAACAAAGAATCACCACGATAGCTAATGCGTTGGAAAGAAACTGATTATTTTCTTGACACTATGATTTCGGTTTGATTGGAATTTGAAATCAATAATTCAAAGTTAGGGTGAAACTTGACATAGTTGAATAAAAGTATTTTTTTACAATTTAGAGGTATGATGGACTACAATTTTTTTGTTGTTGTTGTAAATAGTGAAACTTTTGCTAACACAATGACAATCTAATAGTTAACTACTTTAAGGAAAAAATTAATTGGCATAAAAAATTACCAACTAAACCATGTAAACTAATGCGTTTTTGGAAGTAGAATATATGGCAATTAAAATTATATTTTTTAATTATAGTTTGACAAGTACATGCTTATATGCTACTTCTTATATGTACATGACTATACAAATTTTTTTAGGTTAGTCTCATTACCCATCACAATAAGTTTGTGTCGAGACATATTACTGATAACTATATAAGAGTTTGCAAATGGAACATTACAACATGGTAGTAGATCTTAAAGAGCTACTTTGTACACATAATAATTTACTTATAATGGAAAGAAATGTTAAATTATTTATTGTGCCTAAGATGCAAGGAAAGAGTGATCATACCCCTAAAGGAATAAACCTTCATGATGGAGGGAAAGTTTGCACCAAGGGAGAATAAATCACTTTTGACCATTTCATTAAAGTTGTTTATAATCTAGAGCTTGGACTTCAAAAGTGTGTACCTTTTTTACATATGTGTGAGTATCAGTGTTTCAAAAATACAAATTTGAATGAAAAAGTGCGAATACTAGTGTTACAAAAGTATGAATAATTATTTATGATAGTGTCGATTTGAATTTAGAAACTGTGAAATTTTATTGTAAAGTTGTGAGTTTTGATTCCACAAATATCAATATCCAATTTATTGAAATGCGTATTTATATTTTGATGTTGTGAGTTTCATATCTAGATGTGGATATATGTAATTCCAATAGTATTGCAAAATATTTTATTTATGTTTGTAAATGCATAGATCACTATAAAACACATTTCTAAGTATATCAATACTAATGAAAATGAAAAAAGAATCATATATCTCGATTGCAATAATGAATTGTACATTTTCATAAATATTTAAAGTGGTATACAAGAAGGATGGATGCCATCGCTACCAATCTGATCACATGATATCTATACATGTACAAGATGAGGACTATGATTTTATTCACCCTACAAACCATGTCACCTTATCTGGAAACATTACAACTAGATTACTATGGAAATGATAACAATCCTCACATTTTGGTGTAGGAGAGAAGATATAAATTAAAATTTAAGAGTTTAACTGAAGTGATAGATAAAAAATCTCAACTACTAATTTATAAGTTCTCCCATGATACAACACATTTCCTACAACAAAATAGGCCATTAGCACAAGAAATTGCACTGAAATTTAGTGAATTTGTTTCCATGAGTTGAACTCAATGGCAGGTGTTAAATCCGACTCCACGCTACATGTTTGAATTGATTTCCTTTTTGTGCTAGGAATAGCACTAGGAATATCACTGTCTTTTTCTCCCTATTTAGTGTTGGGAATAGTGTCGGGAGTAGTGTCGACAATGGAAATTGTGCCAAGTTTTATGACTATATCAATGCCCAGAATGACATCGAGAATTGCGATGCGATTAGAGCCCAAATTGAGTCTAGTTTTAGTTTCCAATTTGCCTTCTAGTATTGCTTCTTATTTGGCATCTAATTTGTATTCTAGTGTTGCTTCCATTTTAACTTCCTGGTTATCGTCGAGTGTTGCTTCTCTTTTAACGTTGAGTGTTACTTCCTTTCATTGTTGGGTTTTTCTTCCTTCTAAATGCCAAATTTTTCTTCCATCATTGCTTCTAATATTGCTTCCATTATTGATTCCTTTTTTGCTTCCATTATTGCTTCCATTATTGCTTCCAAAATTGCTTCCAAAATCGCTTCCAAAATTGCTTCCTAAGTGACATGGGTTTTGCTCCTTAATTGACATCGGATTTTGATTCTAGAATTGATTCCTTTTTAGCTCCAAGGTTTGCTTCCTTTTAGTGCCAAGGTTTGTTTCCTATTTAACGCCTAGTTCTTCCTCTTTTTTATCTCTAGGATTTGCTTCATTTTAGTGCCAAAGTTTTCTTCCTATTTAGCACCTGGTTTTGCTTCTTTTTTTGCTCCAAGATTTGCTTCCTTTTAGTGTTGGGGTTTGCTTCCTTATTGGCGTCTAGTTTTACTTCTTGTTAAGAAACCAATTTAGCTTCTTATTTAGACACATAAATAACACCAAGTATGGATTCCATTTTCATGTCGAGTTCTGCTTCCATTTTAGAGCCACATTTTTCTTCCCTTGAACACCTCATGTTGCTTCCTTTATAGCTTACACTTTATTAATTTAAATTTTTTAATTTCAATAAAAATAGTTAAATATATCATGGCTCTTTAATAACATATGTGATTATAGAGAAACAAATCTTGCATTGCAAATATTTTATAGCATAACATTTAGGAATTTTTAGGGAAATAGACAACATCCATACAAACTAACAAAACCATTATACTTATTAAATCTCCATAAAAAAAACATCTACAACTTTTAGTATATATAAATTAACAAGATAACTCTTATAACATCATCATCATCTGTAGTGCCCCTAGACTACTGTAGACATTGAGGGAACTTGTTTAGTGACCCGACTGTTTCAAACATTAATAAAATAATCCTTTGATTTTATTTTGAGTATATTTATGATTACCATTGATTGTAAATCAATAAAATAATGATTTATGTTTGTGAGAAATGTGTGTAGCGACTGGTGAAACGGTTCACCGAAGGACACATAAAGGAACATGAAGGGTCGTAGAGTACGGGTAAATCACACACAGGGGGAGAGACGACGATGTCGACTTCCGACAAGAATACCACGCATGAGCAGATAAGCATTGATCCGCTTGCTCAAGAGGAATGCGTGAGGGCGTACGAGGTGGGCCACGACGGAGCTGGTCACGTACGAGTTGGGGGGCGCGCAGTGAGAATGGACTCACTCCTCAGCGCCATTAGTCCCTAGATAGCATGTAGACGGAGGATGGATGGTAACGATTCCTAAAATCCCTACAAGAGTTCCCGCAAGTCAAAACGGAAATATGGTGGCAGAAGGGCCCAACGATGAGGTACCCTGTCGAGAACGGAAAGAATGGACGCAAGGACCCAACGAGGTGGTACCATGCCAAGGAATGGAAACCATGGATGATTGGACCCGACGGAGTGGTGCCATATCAGAGAATTAAAAATTAAGGAACCAGGAGCCCAACGATGCGGCATCGAGATCCTAGTGAATTTGATTGTTAAATTAAAATTGCATAAAAACTTAGGAGAATAACTCTAGATTATTGCTTAGCAAATGCATAACAATAGCTAAGACATTTGCACATGAATAGTTATATTTTGTTGAGCATTTAAAATAATAGAAATCATTATTTAGGAGCAAAATAGAATCCTAAGATTAGACACCTAGTCAACTAAAAGCTAGGAGTTGATTAAAATATCTGGGGGACAAACTAGAGCAAACTTAGGGGTGTAGGTGCACTTCCCAAAGAAACTGACACTTGGATGGGTGAGTGTTTTAATTAAATAATTAATTAAAAATAATTAATTATGCATGAAGCGACATGTGTCGCATGAGATTTTCCTTTATAAGGAAGGCTTAGGGAATGGGTAAAGGGCCCATAATTTGGACGATTGTCGTAATTTTCAAATACCTCAAAGACTTGCTGCTATCTAAGGGTTTGGCTTAGAAATCCTGGTGGGAAGGGAAGCCCAAGCTGAATTTCTGAACTACTTGTGTGAGCTCTACGACCCAAAGCTCGGGGGAGGCCATGCGACTGAAAGCATGAGCCTATGGTTGGGTGGCGAAGCTAACGGTTGCTTCGCCTATGGTTAAACGAGCTTTGCTGGAGGGATCCTACGGAAGACGAAGGTGACAATGGACCAACCGGATCGGGTTGACAGGTTAAAGTTTTGCTTATTTTTGTTAAGTTATTCACGCTTTGCATTTTATTTTTCCAATAACTATGATGACTAATTTGTTTGTATGAAGTTTTTAAAGCTTCAGGTTCAATTCAAGGGGACCCTAAAGGAGGGGTCCTACTGAAGAAATTACCTATGCATGTGATAGACCCAAGAGTTGTATTGACTCTCCCAACCGTGGTTTCAAGATGTTGTTCATCGTCTTTGTGTGGATGCCTTACACTCAGATCGACTCTGCACTTTTAATGGCAGTATTCGATCTCCAGACTCCGATCAGTACTTTATGATTTCTATTCACACAAAACTTCAGCTTCAGATTGACATTTTCATGTTTGATTTTCATATCAATCTTACACCCAGATCGACTCTGCACTTTTATTGGTAGCGATCGATTACTGATATATAGATCGCATTACTTCCTTTAAGATTCAGTAATTGATTTAAGTTTTAGATTGAGATGTTTTGTTTTTGTTAAGGATTTCGAGAGTAATCCTTGTTAAATTCCAGATCATGTATCTGCGGTGATAAGTTTTAGATGCTTTACTGCTAAAATTTCTGAGATAGACCTCAATCTCCAGATCTGGCGAATGTCCCATAGATACAAGGATCGGTTCAACTCTCCGTTCATTTTAATCTCTTCAAAAAAAAAGGGGGGAAAAATCTTCTTGGGTAGTTTTACGATTTCTTTTATGTAGATTGAAGAGCATTAGCTCACTTTCTATCTATCGTGGGTATGGAACGGTGTGATTTGTTGGTGAACGCGGTGATCAACGGTGATATTAGAGCTTGGAGTTGCGATATTCGTGGAATTTTTCTTCGACTAGAGCAGCTATACCTACAGGTTCATTCTACAAGCTTTGCTTGCACAATTATTAAATTGATTTTTTTTTGGGTAAATAATTTCCTTATGTTTTACACCGATTCCGAATCTCTAGATATCAGCATTGTAATTCTGTGTTTTCCAATGATTGATTTGTTCTTATATCACTAACTGTTTTATAGCATTTAGGGTAGTATACTCCTCTACCTTCAGTATTTGAATTGGATCGAACTATATTGACCTGGGGAAATGTGTGCGGAACCTGGCTGTGATTAATTGTCACGATTTACTCTTTTCAGTTTCAAGATCAGAGGTCGACCGTTCCCTATTTCATTCTTTGACATTGTATCTTATTCCTAGATCCGTAACTTTTAAATTAGATCTCTTGTTGAAGAAATTACCTATGCATGTGATAGACCCAAGAGTTGTATTGACTCTCCCAACCGTGGTTTCAAGATGTTGTTCATCGTCTTTGTGTGGATGCCTTACACTCAGATCGACTCTGCACTTTTAATGGCAGTATTCGATCTCCAGACTCCGATCAGTACTTTATGATTTCTATTCACACAAAACTTCAGCTTCAGATTGACATTTTCATGTTTGATTTTCATATCAATCTTACACCCAGATCGACTCTGCACTTTTATTGGTAGCGATCAATTACTGATATATAGATCGCATTACTTCCTTTAAGATTCAGTAATTGATTTAAGTTTTAGATTGAGATGTTTTGTTTTTGTTAAGGATTTCGAGAGTAATCCTTGTTAAATTCCAGATCATGTATCTGCGGTGATAAGTTTCAGATGCTTTACTGCTAAAATTTCTGAGATAGACCTCAATCCCCAGATCTGGCGAATGTCCCATAGATACAAGGATCGGTTCAACTCTCCGTTCATTTTAATCTCTTCAAAAAAAAAGGGGGGAAAAATCTTCTTGGGTAGTTTTACGATTTCTTTTATGTAGATTGAAGAGCATTAGCTCACTTTCTATCTGTCGTGGGTATGGAACGGTGTGAATCTCTTTTCCTCTGTTATTTGTTGATGCATAAATTTTTTTAAGTAGATCTAATCTACTGTTCAGTATAAGGAAGGGCGTGAGCGCGACTTTAGTTCTGTGTGTGTATGAAAGTTGCATGAACCTCTTCCTCTCCGGTTGCATAAAGCTTCCAGATATGTTACTGCTTGTAGTTATGGAAGGGACGCTTATACTACAAGCCCATCCCTGTAGGTTATCAAAACCAACTTATGCTTCGTATGTAGAGATCACAGTTTATTTGTTTACTTTGTATATGGAAAGAGCAGAGTTATTTGTTTATCTAGTGTGTTGAAAATCGCAGGGATCCTGCTTTACCTTGTGTGTTGAAAATGTAGGGATCTGCGTGTACTTTGTGTTTTGCTAAATTGCCTCTCCTGCTTTGATGGTTATTCTTGGGAGTAAATCGTAGATCTATTTTCCTTGAGAAGACACTCACGATCTCGGTGTTAGAGATCATTTTCTCCATTGGAAGTAGTGTTATCAGTTTGTATAAACATGTTGGTCCTCTAATTTTATGTTGAAGTTAATAGTGGATCTATTTCATTTTGGGTTCTGTGTTATAGAGCATTTTTTTTTTTTTTTTTTTCTCTGCTGAAAGTACTATTGTCTGTTGGTTGAAGACACTAGTCTTCTGTGTATGCTTTCGCTGAACTAACTGTATATGTTAGTGTGTAAATAATGATTGAAAAGATATTATGTAAATGTATTACATTGATACTACATAGATCGGGGGTGATCACTCCTCCATGATCCCTTCTCTATTCCTTTCTACGTATATTTTGTGTGGGCGTAAAGATCGAGAGAGAGACTCTCTGTTCTCCTCCATGATCCCTTCCCTATTCTTTCTGCGTAGACTAGGTTTAGGCGTGAAGGTCAAGAGATCGAGGGTCTCATTCTTTTTACCTTTTGTATTGTTAATACTGATCACAACATGGTCATTAACATGCCCGGTTCGAACGAGTCCTCTGTGTGAACAGAGATTATTGGTCTCGATTATTTATAATTCTTATTTGTTTAATCTTAATCCTTCAGCAAATAATGCCCAGGATGTGAATGCGTGGAGAACATTAGAATCGTATTCCGCGTTGAATGTATGGAATCATATTTTGCTAATGACTCATGTTTTTTTTCTTTTATTTGTTGGTTAGAATGATTTAAGGATAGCGTGAATCTCGATTCATTGGAAATTGTATTTGATGAATGTATTTGGTTAGAACTCTATCATCTTGTGGTTGCCTCATTTTTCCAAATGCTCACAGTGAGATCTTTGTCTTATAGGTTTCTTAGAACATGGCTACCATTTTAGATCTTGTCGACGAGTGCTGCTCACTTCTCACATATTTATATGCTGATTGTGAAATGTCTGATTGTTAATGGAAATGAAATGGATACATTAATATTATAAATTGATATTAGCATGCCGTGAAAAGTAAAATGTATAAATGGATCATTACATAAGGGAGGAAAAAAACGAGGAAAGGCCTCGCTGGGGAAAATCGCGATTCTGAGGAGAAAAGAAATGCAGTCGGTTGGGCGATTTCATGATGGAATAAGGTATGTGCATTCTGTGCAGATCTAAATTTTGTTGCCGATGTCATGTACAGTAGCTGAGCGATCCCATACCTGAGTATAGTATGGTTATTCAGTTCGGATCTTACATTATTTCCGATATTCTGTATAGTAGCCGAGCGATTTCATACTTAATCACAATATGTCTATTTTTATTTGTTTAAATGGGACTCTGCAATATTTTATACTTTGTATAACAGCTAGTTGATCAGAGAATTGATCATTGCATATTTTTTTGTTATAGGATGCCTTTGAGTCTGATCTGGCCAATGCATATAGTTGTAGGTTACAGCCAGTACACAAGGGATCGACAGTATTTATCTTATACTTTTTAGTTCCGACAGAGTCGTGGATTGGGAAACAACCTTTGTGTTTATTGCTTATTGATAGTTTTTACTCTACTTCCTTAGAGTAATGAGTCCTAGTTGGTAGTCTATTTTATTTTCCCATTGGTACCTTTGCCACCGAACTATGCGATCATAGTATCGCCGCTTATTTTGTTATTTTATCCCTTGTTGTGGATTGCGAAGTCATATGGTTGTTCATATGGTTGCGAAGTCATATGTTCTTATTTATTCGAGATCCAAGTTCAGGTATCTGCGAATGCACAAATTTGGTCTACAATGATTTGAGTCCTCTTCTGCCAGCTGCCCGACACCCTTGCTACAGCCCTTTTGTCTCCGTGATCTTGGGGACATACATACTCTGCTATCGATTAACTAACGCCAGAACAAAAGTTCGGTTGGTTCTACTCCTGGCACTCGTAGAAGACTTTTCGTAAATTTCTATACATCCACCGCAGAGCTGAGAGTCATCTAGTTGTTGTCAAATGCCTATGCTAAAACCTAGAGCATGGTGGGACCATACTTCAGCCACCTGTCAATCTCCCCTGAGCACTGATTGTTACATTTCGAAGTTATGGGCCAAGTCTTCTTTTTAGGCATAATGATTTTCAAGATAGTTATGCCATTAATTGTGAATACAAGCGCCGATTCTCATCAATACATGATACTATGGCTTGATATACAACAGCTGTATTATAAAACTATAAATAATTTTCATTAAAATTGTTGGTAGACACATAGGGCACACAACAAAGCTTTGACGGACAGCATATTACAATTGGCATTGGAACCGCATTTACCAAAATCTTATCCAGCCCATCCAGGGGAAATCGAATTCTGACAACAACTTTATGAGGCTGGTAGCCATATCGGATAGACCAGAGGGAACCGGAAGT
Source organism: Larix kaempferi (assembly GCA_027924585.1). Lineage (NCBI taxonomy): Eukaryota > Viridiplantae > Streptophyta > Pinopsida > Pinales > Pinaceae > Larix > Larix kaempferi. The sequence goes on along the minus strand of BSBM01000397.1, from coordinate 1,840,248 downwards.
AGTTCCCCCTTCTTACTTGTAACCTTTCCCACTAAAGAGAATGGCCAAACAGAATAGTGAGATAAGGGTTACAGAGCTTAAGCGTGTATACATTATAGAATAAGCTTGCATTGAAGGAGCAGGATACCACTTGTACATAATAGAGCTAGGGATAAACCCTAAAATTTGAATAATGGTGAATTTTGTAAATACTACACTCGTAACTGCATGTAGTGTTAAAAGAAATAAAATAAAATTTAAAAGGAAACATATACTCATACGAAGGTAGTTATAAGATACGAGAATTAATGTGAGGAAGAAAATTGTTCATATTATTAAAGGTTGTAGTTAGTAATTCCAAAATGTGAAATATGTAAACATATGAATATTTGTGTAACCATAATTTGGAGTTGCATAAAGTTAGGTGGAGTTTGCAAAAAGTTAGGTTTGTGTTTATATAGTTACATTCTTTAAATTCATATAGAGTTAAGGAATTAGAGATTGCATAAAGTTAGGTTTGTGTTTATATATTCTCTAATAAGTCATATAGAGTTAAGGAATTGGAGACACGGGCATATGTTTATTTATGATAACATAAATTATATAAATTTAGAATGGTGCATATATGTATACACTTGTAAAATTATATGGTATTAAAGAAGTTCGAAATTCGCAAAAGAAATGAATTTATATGCTCTATATATGAAATTGTAATATGTTCGTAATATGATAAAAAAATAAAATAAAAACTTATACATCTGATATAAATTAGGTTTACGGGGAAAGAAAATGAAGCATATATATATATTATGTGTTTTGTTACAATTGTATAATTGTTACAACGTAGGAAAAATGCATGCATATGTCTACACTTACATCGCACAATGTTAAGGTTGAGAATATCCATTTAGGTAAAATAAGTCCCAATCAACCTTCTACTACTATTTGTTCATGTTCATGTAAAATACATAGGAAGGTTCAGTCCCTAGACAAGATGTCCATGCAAATGTGTTTTATTTTATTTTTCTTTACTACATGGAGAACTCCATAGTAAGAAGTATAGGAAGATTGTGATAACTAGAATAGCAAAGAAGAATGATACAGGTTAATTGCATGTAGGAATTTGTAGGAATGTTGGATTATTCAAATTGGTATATAGACAGAAGTTAAAGTCCCAATTTTTATAAACTATGTGATAATGCAAAATATTAAGTCACATGATTATTAGATTAATAGTGGTTGACTTTAGGATTTATAATAAATTACAGTAATTGTGGTTGTAGCAAATTATATGTTGATAAAATCATCTTAGAAGTAGTGAAACGTTTGAATTATACACAACTTTTTAGATACAATTGAAGTCACAACTATAAGGGCCTTTGTGATAGTACAACCCACTAGGAACTTTCAATCATTGAAGTAGTATATCCAATGGCATTCATAATATCCGGGGATGCTATACTGAAGAATTAAATGTGATATGATTATCTAGGGAATACCTTTGACCGTTGTTAAAGATAATGAAAGAATAGAAGCTTGACGTGACCATCACTTGGTACTGAAGAATTCTTAATTGGGATTTAATCCTAACGAAGGGTCTGAAACGAGGACGATTTTAGTAAAACGATGTATGGAGATGATCAACACTATGAATTGAACACAATGAAGTTAACCTTAGCTTTGTGACTTGGGAGGATGCAACTGAGATGCATCATAGCTTTCCGCATTTATTCTGAACTTCGGGACGAAGTTCTAAATAAGTAGGGGTGTATGTAGTGCCCCTAGACTACTGTAGACATTGAGGGAACTTGTTTAGTGACCCGACTGTTTCAAACATTAATAAAATAATCCTTTGATTTTATTTTGAGTATATTTATGATTACCATTGATTGTAAATCAATAAAATAATGATTTATGTTTGTGAGAAATGTGTGTAGCGATAGGTGAAACGGTTCACCGAAGGACACATAAAGGAACATGAAGGGTCGTAGAGTACGGGTAAATCACACACAGGGGGAGCAACGACGATGTCGACTTCCGACAAGAATACCACGCATGAGCAGATAAGCATTGATCCGCTTGCTCAAGAGGAATGCGTGAGGGCGTACGAGGTGGGCCACGACGGAGCTGGTCACGTACGAGTTGAGGGGCGCGCAGTGAGAACGGACTCACTCCTCAGTGCCATTAGTCCCTAGATAGCATGTAGATGGAGGATGGATGGTAACGATTCCTAAAATCCCTACAAGAGTTCCCGCAAGTCAAAACGGAAATATGGTGGCAGAAGGGCCCAACGATGAGGTACCCTGTCGAGAACGGAAAGAATGGACGCAAGGACCCAACGAGGTGGTACCATGCCAAGGAATGGAAACCATGGATGATTGGACCCGACGGAGTGGTGCCATATCAGAGAATTAAAAATTAAGGAACCAGGAGCCCAACGATGCGGCATCGAGATCCTAGTGAATTTGATTGTTAAATTAAAATTGCATAAAAACTTAGGAGAATAACTCTAGATTATTGCTTAGCAAATGCATAACAATAGCTAAGACATTTGCACATGAATAGTTATATTTTGTTGAGCATTTAAAATAATAGAAATCATTATTTAGGAGCAAAATAGAATCCTAAGATTAGACACCTAGTCAACTAAAAGCTAGGAGTTGATTAAAATATCTGGGGGACAAACTAGAGCAAACTTAGGGGTGTAGGTGCACTTCCCAAAGAAACTGACACTTGGATGGGTGAGTGTTTTAATTAAATAATTAATTAAAAATAATTAATTATGCATGAAGCGACATGTGTCGCATGAGATTTTCCTTTATAAGGAAGGCTTAGGGAATGGGTAAAGGGCCCATAATTTGGACGATTGTCGTAATTTTCGAATACCTCAAAGACTTGCTGCTATCTAAGGGTTTGGCTTAGAAATCCTGGTGGGAAGGGAAGCCCAAGCTGAATTTCTGAACTACTTGTGTGAGCTCTACGACCCAAAGCTCGGGGGAGGCCATGCGACTGAAAGCATGAGCCTATGGTTGGGTGGCGAAGCTAACGGTTGCTTCGCCTATGGTTAAACGAGCTTTGCTGGAGGGATCCTACGGAAGACGAAGGTGACAATGGACCAACCGGATCGGGTTGACAGGTTAAAGTTTTGCTTATTTTTGTTAAGTTATTCACGCTTTGCATTTTATTTTTCCAATAACTATGATGACTAATTTGTTTGTATGAAGTTTTTAAAGCTTCAGGTTCAATTCAAGGGGACCGTAAAGGAGGGGTCCTACTGAAGAAATTACCTATGCATGTGATAGACCCAAGAGTTGTATTGACTCTCCCAACCGTGGTTTCAAGATGTTGTTCATCGTCTTTGTGTGGATGCCTTACACTCAGATCGACTCTGCACTTTTAATGGCAGTATTCGATCTCCAGACTCCGATCAGTACTTTATGATTTCTATTCACACAAAACTTCAGCTTCAGATTGACATTTTCATGTTTGATTTTCATATCAATCTTACACCCAGATCGACTCTGCACTTTTATTGGTAGCGATCGATTACTGATATATAGATTGCATTACTTCCTTTAAGATTCAGTAATTGATTTAAGTTTTAGATTGAGATGTTTTGTTTTTGTTAAGGATTTCGAGAGTAATCCTTGTTAAATTCCAGATCATGTATCTGCGGTGATAAGTTTCAGATGCTTTACTGCTAAAATTTCTGAGATAGACCTCAATCTCCAGATCTGGCGAATGTCCCATAGATACAAGGATCGGTTCAACTCTCCGTTCATTTTAATCTCTTCAAAAAAAAAGGGGGGAAAAATCTTCTTGGGTAGTTTTACGATTTCTTTTATGTAGATTGAAGAGCATTAGCTCACTTTCTATCTGTCGTGGGTATGGAACGGTGTGATTTGTTGGTGAACGCGGTGATCAACGGTGATATTAGAGCTTGGAGTTGCGATATTCGTGGAATTTTTCTTCGACTGGAGCAGCTATACCTACAGGTTCATTCTACAAGCTTTGCTTGCACAATTATTAAATTGATTTTTTTTTGGGTAAATAATTTCCTTATGTTTTACACCGATTCCGAATCTCTAGATATCAGCATTGTAATTCTGTGTTTTCCAATGATTGATTTGTTCTTATATCACTAACTGTTTTATAGCATTTAGGGTAGTATACTCCTCTACCTTCAGTATTTGAATTGGATCGAACTATATTGACCTGGGGAAATGTGTGCGGAACCTGGCTGTGATTAATTGTCACGATTTACTCTTTTCAGTTTCAAGATCAGAGGTCGACCGTTCCCTATTTCATTCTTTGACATTGTATCTTATTCCTAGATCCGTAACTTTTAAATTAGATCTCTTGTTGAAGAAATTACCTATGCATGTGATAGACCCAAGAGTTGTATTGACTCTCCCAACCGTGGTTTCAAGATGTTGTTCATCGTCTTTGTGTGGATGCCTTACACTCAGATCGACTCTGCACTTTTAATGGCAGTATTCGATCTCCAGACTCCGATCAGTACTTTATGATTTCTATTCACACAAAATTTCAGCTTCAGATTGACATTTTCATGTTTGATTTTCATATCAATCTTACACCCAGATCGACTCTGCACTTTTATTGGTAGCGATCGATTACTGATATATAGATCGCATTACTTCCTTTAAGATTCAGTAATTGATTTAAGTTTTAGATTGAGATGTTTTGTTTTTGTTAAGGATTTCGAGAGTAATCCTTGTTAAATTCCAGATCATGTATCTGCGGTGATAAGTTTCAGATGCTTTACTGCTAAAATTTCTGAGATAGACCTCAATCCCCAGATCTGGCGAATGTCCCATAGATACAAGGATCGGTTCAACTCTCCGTTCATTTTAATCTCTTCAAAAAAAAAGGGGGGAAAAATCTTCTTGGGTAGTTTTACGATTTCTTTTATGTAGATTGAAGAGCATTAGCTCACTTTCTATCTAACGTGTGTATGGAACGGTGTGAATCTCTTTTCCTCTGTTATTTGTTGATGCATAAATTTTTTTAAGTAGATCTAATCTACTGTTCAGTATAAGGAAGGGCGTGAGCGCGACTTTAGTTCTGTGTGTGTATGAAAGTTGCATGAACCTCTTCCTCTCCGGTTGCATAAAGCTTCCAGATATGTTACTGCTTGTAGTTATGGAAGGGACGCTTATACTACAAGCCCATCCCTGTAGGTTATCAAAACCAACTTATGCTTCGTATGTAGAGATCACAGTTTATTTGTTTACTTTGTATATGGAAAGAGCAGAGTTATTTGTTTATCTAGTGTGTTGAAAATCGCAGGGATCCTGCTTTACCTTGTGTGTTGAAAATGTAGGGATCTGCGTGTACTTTGTGTTTTGCTAAATTGCCTCTCCTGCTTTGATGGTTATTCTTGGGAGTAAATCGTAGATCTATTTTCCTTGAGAAGACACTCACGATCTCGGTGTTAGAGATCATTTTCTCCATTGGAAGTAGTGTTATCAGTTTGTATAAACATGTTGGTCCTCTAATTTTATGTTGAAGTTAATAGTGGATCTATTTCATTTTGGGTTCTGTGTTATAGAGCATTTTTTTTTTTTTTTTTTTCTCTGCTGAAAGTACTATTGTCTGTTGGTTGAAGACACTAGTCTTCTGTGTATGCTTTCGCTGAACTAACTGTATATGTTAGTGTGTAAATAATGATTGAAAAGATATTATGTAAATGTATTACATTGATACTACATAGATCGGGGGTGATCACTCCTCCATGATCCCTTCTCTATTCCTTTCTACGTATATTTTGTGTGGGCGTAAAGATCGAGAGAGAGACTCTCTGTTCTCCTCCATGATCCCTTCCCTATTCTTTCTGCGTAGACTAGGTTTAGGCGTGAAGGTCAAGAGATCGAGGGTCTCATTCTTTTTACCTTTTGTATTGTTAATACTGATCACAACATGGTCATTAACATGCCCGGTTCGAACGAGTCCTCTGTGTGAACAGAGATTATTGGTCTCGATTATTTATAATTCTTATTTGTTTAATCTTAATCCTTCAGCAAATAATGCCCAGGATGTGAATGCGTGGAGAACATTAGAATCGTATTCCGCGTTGAATGTATGGAATCATATTTTGCTAATGACTCATGTTTTTTTTCTTTTATTTGTTGGTTAGAATGATTTAAGGATAGCGTGAATCTCGATTCATTGGAAATTGTATTTGATGAATGTATTTGGTTAGAACTCTATCATCTTGTGGTTGCCTCATTTTTCCAAATGCTCACAGTGAGATCTTTGTCTTATAGGTTTCTTAGAACATGGCTACCATTTTAGATCTTGTCGACGAGTGCTGCTCACTTCTCACATATTTATATGCTGATTGTGAAATGTCTGATTGTTAATGGAAATGAAATGGATACATTAATATTATAAATTGATATTAGCATGCCGTGAAAAGTAAAATGTATAAATGGATCATTACATAAGGGAGGAAAAAACGAGGAAAGGCCTCGCTGGGGAAAATCGCGATTCTGAGGAGAAAAGAAATGCAGTCGGTTGGGCGATTTCATGATGGAATAAGGTATGTGCATTCTGTGCAGATCTAAATTTTGTTGCCGATGTCATGTACAGTAGCTGAGCGATCCCATACCTGAGTATAGTATGGTTATTCAGTTCGGATCTTACATTATTTCCGATATTCTGTATAGTAGCCGAGCGATTTCATACTTAATCACAATATGTCTATTTTTATTTGTTTAAATGGGACTCTGCAATATTTTATACTTTGTATAACAGCTAGTTGATCAGAGAATTGATCATTGCATATTTTTTTGTTATAGGATGCCTTTGAGTCTGATCTGGCCAATGCATATAGTTGTAGGTTACAGCCAGTACACAAGGGATCGACAGTATTTATCTTATACTTTTTAGTTCCGACAGAGTCGTGGATTGGGAAACAACCTTTGTGTTTATTGCTTATTGATAGTTTTTACTCTACTTCCTTAGAGTAATGAGTCCTAGTTGGTAGTCTATTTTATTTTCCCATTGGTACCTTTGCCACCGAACTATGCGATCATAGTATCGCCGCTTATTTTGTTATTTTATCCCTTGTTGTGGATTGCGAAGTCATATGGTTGTTCATATGGTTGCGAAGTCATATGTTCTTATTTATTCGAGATCCAAGTTCAGGTATCTGCGAATGCACAAATTTGGTCTACAATGATTTGAGTCCTCTTCTGCCAGCTGCCCGACACCCTTGCTACAGCCCTTTTGTCTCCGTGATCTTGGGGACATACATACTCTGCTATCGATTAACTAACGCCAGAACAAAAGTTCGGTTGGTTCTACTCCTGGCACTCGTAGAAGACTTTTCGTAAATTTCTATACATCCACCGCAGAGCTGAGAGTCATCTAGTTGTTGTCAAATGCCTATGCTAAAACCTAGAGCATGGTGGGACCATACTTCAGCCACCTGTCAATCTCCCCTGAGCACTGATTGTTACATTTCGAAGTTATGGGCCAAGTCTTCTTTTTAGGCATAATGATTTTCAAGATAGTTATGCCATTAATTGTGAATACAAGCGCCGATTCTCATCAATACATGATACTATGGCTTGATATACAACAGCTGTATTATAAAACTATAAATAATTTTCATTAAAATTGTTGGTAGACACATAGGGCACACAACAAAGCTTTGACGGACAGCATATTACAATTGGCATTGGAACCGCATTTACCAAAATCTTATCCAGCCCATCCAGGGGAAATCGAATTCTGACAACAACTTTATGAGGCTGCTAGCCGTATCGGATAGACCAGAGGGAACCGGAAGTAGTTCCCCCTTCTTACTTGTAACCTTTCCCACTAAAGAGAATGGCCAAACAGAATAGTGAGATAAGGGTTACAGAGCTTAAGCGTGTATACATTATAGAATAAGCTTGCATTGAAGGAGCAGGATACCACTTGTACATAATAGAGCTAGGGATAAACCCTAAAATTTGAATAATGGTGAATTTTGTAAATACTACACTCGTAACTGCATGTAGTGTTAAAAGAAATAAAATAAAATTTAAAAGGAAACATATACTCATACGAAGGTAGTTATAAGATACGAGAATTAATGTGAGGAAGAAAATTGTTCATATTATTAAAGGTTGTAGTTAGTAATTCCAAAATGTGAAATATGTAAACATATGAATATTTGTGTAACCATAATTTGGAGTTGCATAAAGTTAGGTGGAGTTTGCAAAAAGTTAGGTTTGTGTTTATATAGTTACATTCTTTAAATTCATATAGAGTTAAGGAATTAGAGATTGCATAAAGTTAGGTTTGTGTTTATATATTCTCTAATAAGTCATATAGAGTTAAGGAATTGGAGACACGGGCATATGTTTATTTATGATAACATAAATTATATAAATTTAGAATGGTGCATATATGTATACACTTGTAAAATTATATGGTATTAAAGAAGTTCGAAATTCGCAAAAGAAATGAATTTATATGCTCTATATATGAAATTGTAATATGTTCGTAATATGATAAAAAAATAAAATAAAAACTTATACATCTGATATAAATTAGGTTTACGGGGAAAGAAAATGAAGCATATATATATATTATGTGTTTTGTTACAATTGTATAATTGTTACAACGTAGGAAAAATGCATGCATATGTCTACACTTACATCGCACAATGTTAAGGTTGAGAATATCCATTTAGGTAAAATAAGTCCCAATCAACCTTCTACTACTATTTGTTCATGTTCATGTAAAATACATAGGAAGGTTCAGTCCCTAGACAAGATGTCCATGCAAATGTGTTTTATTTTATTTTTCTTTACTACATGGAGAACTCCATAGTAAGAAGTATAGGAAGACTGTGATAACTAGAATAGCAAAGAAGAATGATACAGGTTAATTGCATGTAGGAATTTGTAGGAATGTTGGATTATTCAAATTGGTATATAGACAGAAGTTAAAGTCCCAATTTTTATAAACTATGTGATAATGCAAAATATTAAGTCACATGATTATTAGATTAATAGTGGTTGACTTTAGGATTTATAATAAATTACAGTAATTGTGGTTGTAGCAAATTATATGTTGATAAAATCATCTTAGAAGTAGTGAAACGTTTGAATTATACACAACTTTTTAGATACAATTGAAGTCACAACTATAAGGGCCTTTGTGATAGTACAACCCACTAGGAACTTTCAATCATTGAAGTAGTATATCCAATGGCATTCATAATATCCGGGGATGCTATACTGAAGAATTAAATGTGATATGATTATCTAGGGAATACCTTTGACCGTTGTTAAAGATAATGAAAGAATAGAAGCTTGACGTGACCATCACTTGGTACTGAAGAATTCTTAATTGGGATTTAAGCCTAACGAAGGGTCTGAAACGAGGACGATTTTAGTAAAACGATGTATGGAGATGATCAACACTATGAATTGAACACAATGAAGTTAACCTTAGCTTTGTGACTTAGGAGGATGCAACTGAGATGCATCATAGCTTTCCGCATTTATTCTGAACTTCGGGACGAAGTTCTAAATAAGTAGGGGTGTATGTAGTGCCCCTAGACTACTGTAGACATTGAGGGAACTTGTTTAGTGACCCGACTGTTTCAAACATTAATAAAATAATCCTTTGATTTTATTTTGAGTATATTTATGATTACCATTGATTGTAAATCAATAAAATAATGATTTATGTTTGTGAGAAATGTGTGTAGCGATAGGTGAAACGGTTCACCGAAGGACACATAAAGGAACATGAAGGGTCGTAGAGTACGGGTAAATCACACACAGGGGGAGAGACGACGATGTCGACTTCCGACAAGAATACCACGCATGAGCAGATAAGCATTGATCCGCTTGCTCAAGAGGAATGCGTGAGGGCGTACGAGGTGGGCCACGATGGAGCTGGTCACGTACGAGTTGAGGGGCGCGCAGTGAGAACGGACTCACTCCTCAGCGCCATTAGTCCCTAGATAGCATGTAGACGGAGGATGGATGGTAACGATTCCTAAAATCCCTACAAGAGTTCCCGCAAGTCAAAACGGAAATATGGTGGCAGAAGGGCCCAACGATGAGGTACCCTGTCGAGAACGGAAAGAATGGACGCAAGGACCCAACGAGGTGGTACCATGCCAAGGAATGGAAACCATGGATGATTGGACCCGACGGAGTGGTGCCATATCAGAGAATTAAAAATTAAGGAACCAGGAGCCCAACGATGCGGCATCGAGATCCTAGTGAATTTGATTGTTAAATTAAAATTGCATAAAAACTTAGGAGAATAACTCTAGATTATTGCTTAGCAAATGCATAACAATAGCTAAGACATTTGCACATGAATAGTTATATTTTGTTGAGCATTTAAAATAATAGAAATCATTATTTAGGAGCAAAATAGAATCCTAATATTAGACACCTAGTCAACTAAAAGCTAGGAGTTGATTAAAATATCTGGGGGACAAACTAGAGCAAACTTAGGGGTGTAGGTGCACTTCCCAAAGAAACTGACACTTGGATGGGTGAGTGTTTTAATTAAATAATTAATTAAAAATAATTAATTATGCATGAAGCGACATGTGTCGCATGAGATTTTCCTTTATAAGGAAGGCTTAGGGAATGGGTAAAGGGCCCATAATTTGGACGATTGTCGTAATTTTCGAATACCTCAAAGACTTGCTGCTATCTAAGGGTTTGGCTTCGAAATCCTGGTGGGAAGGGAAGCCCAAGCTGAATTTCTGAACTACTTGTGTGAGCTCTACGACCCAAAGCTCGGGGGAGGCCATGCGACTGAAAGCATGAGCCTATGGTTGGGTGGCGAAGCTAACGGTTGCTTCGCCTATGGTTAAACGAGCTTTGCTGGAGGGATCCTACGGAAGACGAAGGTGACAATGGACCAACCGGATCGGGTTGACAGGTTAAAGTTTTGCTTATTTTTGTTAAGTTATTCACGCTTTGCATTTTATTTTTCCAATAACTATGATGACTAATTTGTTTGTATGAAGTTTTTAAAGCTTCAGGTTCAATTCAAGGGGACCCTAAAGGAGGGGTCCTACATCATCTATAATTAAAACAAGTGAGTCAAATCTACAAATATTAGATAAATATCATGTCAAATAACATATATCTAAAAAAACTAGATATCTCATTTCAAATTTATATCATAACATTTATGAAGATTTAAAACAAACAGATATCACATTTCAAATTTATATCATAACATTTATGAAGAAATTTAATTGAAATTGACAACATCCATCCAAAGTAGAAAAGCCATCATGCATAGTAAGTATCCATCCAAAAAGCATTGACCACTTCCAATATATATAAATTAACAAGATAATACTGATAAGATCATCATCATATATAACTAAAACAAGTGAATGTCAAATATGCCAGTAGATCAATAACATGTCAAAATGATACAAGTCAGTATGATACATGTCAAAATGATACATGTCAATATCACATAAGTCAAAGTGATACATATAAAAGACAAAAATGGTATAGGTATCATAATGATATTTGAACATTAATCCATGTTAGAGTCAATATGATCAATGTCACTGGATACCACTAGCAACTGCCTCATCATCATCATCATCGTTGTCATCATCATCATCATTTTCATCATCATGATCATCATAATTCTCATCCTCCTGGGTATGAGCTCCATCTCCATCCGCTTCATCATCAACTCCCATATCTGAACCAAACTCAACATAATTTGGATCATGATCAATATCAATCGGATCTTCTGGCAGACTCGTGTTCTAAAAAAAAAAATTCAAAATGAAAAGTTAGTATTTATTTCATGCAATAATTCATATTTATGTTATATTGATAATATTACAACATACGAAACCGAACCATAATCATATTACATCATATCAAAGTGGACATACCATAATAAAATATGAGATAAGTTACAGCTAAGATGTCATTCCAATTATGTAAAACATGCAACAATTTTAATAAATGTTAGTAAAGATCATAAAAAAAATTGTTATACAAGTTAACTATCATCTGGAAAGTGTATACATAACCTTAAGTCTCAACCCTCTCGTGTCAATATATAAAACTATTTTTATTGTCAAATATACAAATCTACAATAAAATAGAATTGTAAATGCCATAATTCAATTGACTAGATGCCATAATTGACTTGTGTCTTCCAACTATAAACACACAATTGCTAGACTCCCTTACCAAGTGATACTAGTACATTAAAATCTGATATACTTGGGACCATTTTGAGGCATTGGGTCTATATAAGTTTTAACAATTCTAATTTTCCACAAATAATGTTTTAGGTTTTAACAGTTCTTATGTTCTTTGGATGTTATTTATATTTTATCTCAGTTAACCCTAGAACATGGCCAGATTGAGTTCAATTCCATTGATGGAGGTGGTTATAATGGTTATGAATATGATCCCTTCCACACTTTTCTCTTAATGGTGGAGGATCTTGGTGGCTTCTTCGAGAAACACCCTAACGCACGTTACTATTTTGGGAATTTTTTTGGTCCTCCAATTTGAAGGTTGACTCATTCATTTATGGGAGTGATCATATTATCATGGTACCAAGGACTCCTTGCCTTCATGGTTCAATTTCCTGGAAACAACCGTCTTATACCATATCCAGAAGTAGGGTTTTGCTCAGTGAGTGCCAATGTCAATTTTGCACAAGGGGGTAGATTTTTAACTGAAATATCCCAGGTGACTATGAGTACTAATACCACATCCACAATAGAAAAACATAATTGTGGGATATGAGGGAACCCAACTATGCTGCCCAGTTTATAGTTTGTGCCCCTGGAGAAAATTCACAAGTTGTCCCTGAATGGTCCTAGGGGGCTTCTTGCAACTAGCCATAAAACAAAAACCATAACTTAGATCTTGAAACCATTGATTCTGGCGGATTCAAGATGTTGGATTTCACCCAAGGGAACCCCTATACCATGTTTCAATTACCAGGAAATAGTAGTATTATACCATCCCCAAAAATAGTTTTTTCTTAGTAAGGGCCAATGCCAATTTTGCACAAGCGGGTGAATTTTGAATTGAATTCTCTCGGGAAACCATGGATAGCGTGAACTCATCCAAAATGACCAAAAAACTCCGTGGGAGTTGAAAGAACCCAATTATGTTTCCCGGTTTGGATTTCATACCCTCGGAGCAAATTCACAAGTTGTCCCTGAATGACCTTAGGGGGCTATTTCCATCTAGCCATAGAAAAAAAACCGTAACTTGGATAATGAAACCATCGATTCCGACGTATTTAGGAAGTTGGGTTTCATCCAGAGGAATCCTATTCCATGTTTCAATTGCTCGGAACCATGACCATGCCGACAATGGCCAAAAACATATCTGGGAGCTAAAGGGACCTAGTTATGCTACCCGATTCAGATTTCGTGCCCCTCGAGCAAATTCACAAGGTTTTCCTGAATGGCCCCAAGGGGCTACTTGAATATGGCCATAGAAAAAAAAATGTAACTCGAATCGTGAAATCCTCAATTTTGATGGATTTAGGATGCCGGGTTTCACCAAAGGGAACCCCTCTACCATGTTTCAATTTCCTGGAAATGATCATACTATACCATCTCCGAAATGACGGTTTTTCTTAGTAAGGGCCAATGTCAATTTTGCATAAGGGGGTCAATTTTGAATTGAAATATCCAAAATGGCCAAAAACATCCATGGAAACTGATAGAACCCATTTATATTTTCCTAGTTTAGATTTCATGTCCCTAGAGAAAATTCACAAGATGTCCCACCTCACCTACTGGTGTATATAAGGGAGGAGAGCGATCTTGTGTTTATTATCATCATTTTACTCTTATTTGTACTTGTCTCAGAGATGATAGGGTTCATGAGAAAAAAAATATTAATAATTATGTAAACAACAACAAGGTTATGGAATACATTAAAACATAAATATTAAATATTAAAAATTAGTTAACCGGAGCACTACCACATCAATGTTATGGAATACATTAATGACATAAATATAACATATTAAAAATTAGTTAATAGCGAAATATTAATATAAAATATTAAGAATTAGTTAATAGCGAAAAATTATTTGTCTTAATAATTTACCAACTTAATCCATCATTCAAATTTTTTCGGGGAACATTTTGAGTTTAGTCTCATTACTCATCACGATATTTTGATTTTTGTTTCATATCAATAACTTTACAAGAATTTCAAATCAAGCATTCCATTCCAACATGGTACCAAACTTTGAATTGTTATTACTATATAAACATGATAAAAAATTTGTAGGAAAAAGAAAAGTTAAAGTCTTTATTATTCCAAGATGTGTGCATAGATGTGGGTAGAGGGAGAAAAATCCCCTTTTTATGATGCAAAAAATTTGAAAAAGCTTTTGAACCTAGGGATACTTGATCCCTCTTGACCATTTCATTATATATATATATATATATATATATATATATATATATATATATATATATATATATATAAGTGGGTTCATAATTACACCTGTAAGGAGAAAATGACAGGTAGTATGTTTTCTAACTCGTAAAGCTGATTGGTTAGTACTTTTTATTTATTTATAACAAGAATTATTTAAGTTTGTATTAAAATATGTTGTAACTGAGATGAACAATGTGTAAATAGAAAATGAAAGCATACATAGTTCCAAAAAAGATATGCACCATGATAACATGGAATTGCAACCTATAATATTTTGTTGTACTCCTTACAAAACTTGATATATGACTACTAGTTGTGTAAATTAAAAAAAAACACTTAGGACCAAAACATATTTGGAATATATTGACAATTACATGATTATAAGCATGCATACTTTTTCATTTCATCATCCTGGGCATGATTGGAAGGGTGTGATTATTGCATGTCTACCTCCATGCCCTCTTGCAATTGATAAATTGTTTCTCCTTCTTTGAGTTCAATAAGAAGAGAACTGTTAGTTTTTCAGAATTTACTTCAATCTGATCTAGGATCGTGAGAGAACAACATGTACAACATATCTACAACATATCAATCATGGACACAATAATGCAAGCACACAAGAGATAATATACACATAGAGTTTCACTGGGGAAAACCATAAAGGTGAAAAAACCCACAACTTCCTCAGAGATAGATAGAGCAATGACACAACCCAAGCATAAGAGATAGTCTTCTCCTAGCAGCAGCTTCTCCTCCTCCACAAGTGTGCCACTCTCCAATGAGAGTATGAGTGAGAAAGTGAATGATGAAATAGAGTGCCTCCCACACTCTATTTAGACATGACTTGAGTTGCCTAATAACCTTTACTAGGTCGGCCTTAACTTAACCACATAACATAATGCTGACAGGGCCAACCCCCAATAGGGTGGTCTAATAACCCTTTGACCCACATGAATTATACAGGGCCGACCCCACCAAGGTGGTCTAATAACCCATCAAGTATAAGTTACGACACTTACAATATAAATGACGACACTTCCGTATAGAGGAATAATAACATCTCTATAGGAATACAAACAGTTCCGTATAGAGGAATAATAACATCTGTATAGGAATACAAACACTTCCGTATAGAGGAATAATAACATCTCTATAGGAATAAAATATACATATATGAAATACATTCCGAAGTTACAAATACATCAAAACTCCCTCTTAACTAGGAAGGTATTTCTTGACACAGGTCTTCTAGCACAAGTCTTCTTCCTTGGATCATCGTCACTGGATCATCGACATTGAATCATCGTCATCGTCACTGCTGCTGCTATCTCAATCAATCTCCGATCTACTCATCATAGGAAGTTCTACAGATCCAGTCCTTTTTCATACTGGATGTAGGCCCACCACCTGTAGGTCTTCATCATCATTGGCCATACTATGGAATCCTCAGGACTGATTATGTGCGTCAACAAAACCTCGAAAGAGCATCCCAGGCATTTTACGAGCACACAGCTCAACCTATCGGATCTCCCAGGATCTTTTACATGTGACTGTCACAAGACCTTAAAAGAGTGTCTTGCCAAGCAAGATATCTAAAGAGCATCTGAGGCCTTTTTCATCCTGTCCAGATCTCTAGGACTTATTACATGTGACCCCTACCACAAAACCTTAAAAGAGTGTCTTTCCAAGCAAGATCTCTAAAGAGCATTTGAGGCCTTTTTCATCCTGTCGAGATCTCCAGGACTTATTACATGTGGTCCCCACAAAACCTTAAAAGAGTGTCTTGCCAAGCAAGATCTCTAAAGAGCATCTGAGGCCTTTTTCATCCTGTCCAGATCTCCAGGACTTACTACATGTGGTCTGGCAAAACCTTAAAAGAGTGTCTTGCCAAGCAAGATCTATAAAGAGCATCTGAGGCCTTTTTCATCTTGTCGAGATATCCAGGACTTATTACATGCTACCCTTGCACAACCTATCCACAACCACAGAGTATCAACCTGATACTCACCATACATCGTCTTGATGTACATGATCATTCTGATCCTCATCATTGCATCATCCTGATCCATGTCATCTGGAGCAACATCCTGAAGCTCGTCATCTATGATCATCCTGATCATACAATGCATCCACCTGATGCACAACAAGTATCTACCTGATACATATCATCATACATGATCCACCTGATCATACAATGTATCCACCTGATACACACACAGATACATGATCCACCTGATATATATCAACATACATGATCTACCTGATCATACAATCGTATCCACCTGATACATACATAGATACATGGTCCAAGCATCCAACATGATGCATATACATATACATGATCCAACTGATCATAATAAGCATCCAACATGATGCATATACATATACATGATCCAACTGATCATAACAAGCATCCAACATGATGCATATACATAGCAGTAACTGGAGCATCGTCCTGATGCTCATCGTCCAGCGCTTACATCCACAGCCATGGGAAGGATCCTCCTCTCACCATGCTTGGAATGGCTCCTGCAAATGTGTCCATAACTTCTTCCTCGAAGTGTCGTCAATCTGAAGAACACCAAGCCTCTCTCTGAAGTACTCGAACTTCACTCTGGCTAGTGGTTTTGTCAACACATCCGCAACTTGCTCATCCGTCGCAACATACAGGAGCTTCACTGCTCCTCTCTGCACCATATCCCTGATATAGTGATATTTCATCTCGATGTGCTTCGACCTGTCGTGGAACACGGGGTTCTCAGATAGCTTCACACAACTCTGGTTGTCACAAAAGATACCAGTAGCCTCCAACGGGAGATCAAATAGCTCAGACAGTAGCTTTCGGAGCCATACTGCCTCACAACTAGCCGAACGAGCTGCAACATACTCTGCTTCGGCTGTACTCAGTGCTACACAGGATTGCTTCCTGCTAAACCAAGAGATCACACCTGATCCCATACTGAAGCAACACCCAGAATGTGCTCTTCCTATCTGCAACAGTGCCTGCCCAATCTGAATCAACATAACCCTGCAGGTTAAATTTTTGATTCGCATCATACTTGAGCCCATAATCAATTGTACCCTTTAGGTACCTCAGAATATGCTTTACAGCAACCAGGTGAACACCTATGGGATCCGTCAGGAATTGGCTCAATGTGTTCACCGCAAAGCAAATATCTGGTCTCGTGTTCGTCAGGTACATCAAGGACCCAATCATCTGACGATACACAGTGACATCAACTGGATCAGATGAAGAATCACACAGAAGCTTTAGGTTCGATGCCATAGGTGTGGCCATGGCCTTGCAGTCCATCATCCCGAACCTCTTCATGATCTCTACTGCATACTTCCCTTGTCCAAGGAAGATTCCATCTGCACTCTGCCACATCTCCATGCCTAGAAAATAGTGCATCATCCCCAAGTTCTTCATCTCGAACTTGGCAGCAAGCTTCCTCTTCCTATCGACAATCAATCTATCCTCACCTGTTACAAACAGGTCATCCACATAAAATAGTAGTATCACTGGATTGCCTTCCTCAACCTTGTATTAAAGGTTGGAATCCGCTTTACTCTCGGTAAAGCCCATACTAGATAGGAAGCCATCTATCCTGCCATACCAGGCCTTGGGTGACTGTTTCAAACCACACAGGGCTTTCTTCAGTTTGCACACATGTGACTCTCGGTCATGTGTCTCAAACCCGAGTGGCTGCTCCACATACACTTCCTCTTCAACTGCACCATTCAAGAAAGCTGTTTTGACATCCATTTGGTGTACCTTCCATTTCATCACGGTAGCCAGAGCAACTACTGATCTAATAGAAGTGTATTTGGCTACAGGTGCAAAAGTCTCTTCATAGTCAATTCCTCTTTCTGGGAGTAGCCACGAGTTACAACCTTGCTTTGTATTTCTCGATGCTACCATCTGCAGCAGGCTTGATCTTATAGATCCACTTGGAAGTCACAACAAACTTCCCTTCAGGTCTTGGGACCACATCCGAAACATGATCGATTGGTAGTTCTCGACCATGGCATCCTTTTACTGTATCCCGTATCCTTGGAACTTCGGATTCTTCAATATCTTCAATATATAGTTTGAGCTTCATTGCTGGAACAAATGTTGTAGTTCTTCTTTTGTAGGTGATGGTATACGATCTTTCCTACAAAACAAGTTAAATTGCATGATTAGAAAACATCTCATAGTTTTCAGAACAAATTCTTACACATAAAGAAATATGCCATACATTCATGCAATTATTTTAGCCAATGCTTCAATACAACATTTATCCATATCCCGTAAATTTCTAGATGCCTTCCAATCTCTACTAGAACATTGTTAAGAGTGTGCACAACTCCCAACATGTCAGCAAAGAGGTTTCAATCTAGATAAGTAGCAATGGAATGTTGTACAGTGCCATAGGCCACTTACCCATCACATGCATATTAGTAGTATATTGTTCATTAATGTAATTATTCTAATATGCATAATATACATCCTAAGTTCAGGAACATAAGCATATACATCATTGAGCAATATTATTTAAACAAACAAGTATGCAAGAAATGACAATTCAAATACTTATCTTTGTTTGGTTGTAGGGTGGACTCCCTCTCAATATTTGCTTCCTTGCAGGAACTACTGGAGTGTGCTCCCTCTTGATCTTTGCTTCCTGTATTACCTGTCCTTGAACTTATATCCATCCTCGATCACTTATGCATACTTACTAGTATCATCATTGCGTTATCCTTGAGGTCTCATACACAATCATACATTCATTAGTATAATATCAATACTATAAAACATTATGATTCTAAGTAATCTTAAACATGTATGGTCAAGATTTCACAAGCACTAGTATTCAAGGTTTCAGGGAGTACTTCCTTTACTCATGCAAATTCTTATTTGACCATAGGACTCTTCTGGTTAGTCATATTATCGATTAAACATAATATACCTAAACTCGTGATTACTCAAACCTATAGCTTCATGAATAATCATTATCAATCATACCAAGTATCACAAGGTAGGATTCTAACTTGATATAGGAAAAACATACCTAGATTAATGTGTTAGTTCGTTATGTCTAACATACCCACATGATGTCTTCTTGTTTTATTCAATAACTTGTGCTAGTAACCTGCATATATGATAGGTTAAGCATTGTAGAACCAAATTATACATACCTTGTAAGTAGAGCTTCTATGTGATCCATGACAATGGATGAATCTTTGTCTTCATGTCACCATGGTCATATGTTCTTGAACTAGAACATGATTTGTCTTTCTTGATGTACCTTTCATGTTAGCGAACAACATCAACCTCATACAACACCACAATGCATTAGTACAATCATAAGTGTCAAAACCCTAATGAATGAATATCTTCTATCATGCATTCATATTTTTATTAAGGTGATACAGCAAGTCTAAAATTAATCAAGATTGTACTAATCTTAATGAAGACAAACATATCATAAACTTAATCATGAACAGATTTCGAAACATACCCGTAAGTCATACCTGTCAAGTTTGCTTGTAGTCTTCTTATGTAAGGCCTTAGCCTCATCTCCCTCTGAAACTGGAACTTCTTCACTTATGCATGTGACCAATCCATTCTCTTCTAGGATTAACCCAATCCACTTGATTTGCAGAAATTGGATCTCGAGCTCGATTAGGGTTTGTGAGGGAAACCCTAAAAATTCAAACTTTGAATTTCAAGCTTCTGAAAGGATAGAAAGATGCGCCTTGATGAGCTGATCAACCTGGTATACTCAGAATTTGAAAACTGCAAAGTTTCGCCTTTCAAATTTGCTTTTCAATCTTCCGGATTCACTTGGGAGGACCCTGAATTAGGGTTTGAATTTCCTGGAGCTTTACCCAACCAAATAGTTTGATCCAAAGCTCTAAAATTTGATTTTTCCAAGGAGCTTCCAGCTATGGCCATAGATTTCAAAAATTTCCATTTTTGTAGAAGCCCTAATTTTTCACTTTTCTGATGAGAGTCCCGAACTAGGGTTTGATCAAGCTCGGCCTTCTACCCAACCAAAAAATTTGATCTTGGTCTCTAAATTTAGATTTTGATGAGTATCATTCAGCCGTGGTCTCCGATTACAAAAATACCAACTTTCTTTGAAACCCTAATTGCTGGAGCCATGAATGAAGGTGCTAAAAATCCAATTATGTTTTGACATAAATATGCACTTGATTGTTTTTGGTTAACTCCGAAATTAGGAATCCACATGGTCTAAAAATTCTACCTTTGGTATCACGACCTGTCATCTTTCTAACCCCACAGGTCTGACCTCGATTGGATTCTCTGAGAGAGAGTTATGCCAAGTGTCGCAACATGACCTGTTTATGGGATAAAACAGGAGAGCGAACTTGTACGGTGTTCCATGTGTCACTCGTTCAACTTAGGCCTCTGAAAAACGTACTGGAGAAACTACAGTCCGTTCCCTAGCTGTCACTTTTTACGAAATTTAATTTGGAGCTTCCTATCCCAAGTTGTGAGATTTTTTCCTAGGTCACCTGTTTATGACTGAGATCTAGAAGAGGCAGAAACCCTAGATTGTACAGATCATAAAACAAAAAGTACAACGAATTAGAAGTTGTGCTTTGGAAACAAGGTACATGGAGATCTTATCTTCGACCTGTAAGAGTGTCAGATCCTGAAACCTCGCCGACTGGATTTGTGACATACCCCTGGTTTGCGAGTTAGTATTTTGGTGAAAAATAAAAATTTCTTCCATTAGATATCCTCACAATAAAATGTCTATGATCGAGTTAAATAAAATAGATAACATTTACTTAACCCTTAATCCTACACCTGACATTTTATAAAGGAACTATACAGCTGCATGCTGTCATAACAAAATGCCTTCCAAAAATCATTTCCACCCACTGTCACAAACCCAATTATGTGAGTTACTAAAGTAATGAATTTTAAAAATTTCCTAACATTCTTCCATGAGTAAATAGCGATTAATTAGATAGAAACATTCATCATGCATCATCCGTTTCCTATGAAACATTTTAGACCATAATACATTTTTTATAATCAATTAAAAACTCTTAATATATATAACACATGAGACTACAAAATCAGCTACTTTGTCATGATACTTTCATGCCAGGTTGAACATAATAAAATGAAACATTGACAATATTTACATGGAAATTAACATAATCAACATGTTACCAAGAATCACTGGACACCACCAACCATCATGTTCATACAAGAAGGAGACGATATTTCACGTGGTTCACCCAGAAGGGGCTACGTCCACCAAAGAGGGTCATATCTTTTTATTATTCACCAACATGGTTCACAATCAGCAACTCAACTGTTGCGATATTACATTTTCTCAATTCACCAACATGGTTCACAATCAGCAATTCAACTGTTGCGATATTACATTTTCTCAATGCTTCCTCCCAAAGCATTATTAAGACATCCATCCTTAACTCCCATAAGTACAGAATCCCATCTCTATTTGATACACCTATACACTTTAAAATTACAAACTTCCAGTGTTCATACAAGTATAGACTCAAAGATTGGAACAGAATGTATATAGCAAAATATTAACCATAATCAAGCAATCAATATTTCCCTTCCTATACTGGAACATATAATAGACCACTCATAGTTCCAACAATTAAACCTTCCTTTCCCTTGTGACCTACCGCTTCACAAGGGTAGGCATAAAATCAGATATAGAACATATACAAGAATAATACAGAGTTCAAAGAACTTAAGCTATTTCATATGCAGAGCGTAAGTATTAAACGATGGACGCATTTATATAAAATCAACCGTTCATCGATAATTTGATCTAGAAGGAGAGATCAACTCTGAGGCTCAAGGTTTCACTTGCAGAGTAACCTATACCAAACTAACCAATGAATAACTAAAACCTGACACATTCATAAATGCAACTAAAGATCGGAAAACTCGATCTGGAACCGAGGAGGGCTTTATGGTGCATTACAATGGTGCTCTACAGGTATCACACGTTTTACATTAAGATAATAAGGAACGGATTTTAGTCAATTATAAATAAGATCTACGCTTTCCTATTGAGTTCGATCAGATCTGAATGCAATAGAAGAATTTAATCACTAAAACCACAGACCTAAATTTCCTTACTGAGATCTATTTGATCTCTAAGTAAACCGCAGAGTTTAAATATTGCAAACAAGAGCTATGTGTACCAAATGAGATCGATCTTATCTCTTAGTAGATAGCAGAGTTACTTAATACCAGATGAGATCTACGTTGGCAGCAACGCTGGTATAAACATAATACTAGATAAAAATCCAGGATTTAGCATTTCGCCTATCCTCCCGGAATTATCCCGCACATTCACGATGGTCACAAAATGCAAATATGTATAAAGATTTAGGGATCAATAATTAAGCACTTCAGCCAATCGTGCAAGCATCTACGTTGGCAGCAACGCTGGTATAAACATAATACTGGATAAAATCCAGGATTTAGCATTTCGCCTATCCTCCAGGAATTATCCCGTGCATTCACGATGGTCACAAAATACGAAGATGTATAAAGATTTAGAGATCAATAATTAAGCACTTCAGCCAATCGTACAAGCATCTACGTTGGCAGCAACGCTGGTATAAACATAATAGATAACACCAAAGCACATGTACTCTGTCAAAAGAATAACTGCTATCAGGGTAAACCCATGTTCAAATGCTTTTAACGCCAAAGGGAGATCATGCCCGGTATCTCACACTTTGACTCTAATTTAAACCCTAAATAAGGAAAACTCGTATCCAACCATAATTCCTGAATCGCATGTCAAACTTTCAACAAGGAATTTTTTTTCTAATCTTTCAAATAGTTCTACTGCTATTCAAGCGTGACTCCACTAGATTTTTTCTACTGTTATTAGCATGTTTACAAAATACGCCCCCTATCAATTTCACAATACAAGGGTCTCCATTCA
Source organism: Larix kaempferi (assembly GCA_027924585.1). Taxonomy (NCBI): domain Eukaryota; kingdom Viridiplantae; phylum Streptophyta; class Pinopsida; order Pinales; family Pinaceae; genus Larix; species Larix kaempferi. The sequence goes on along the minus strand of BSBM01000397.1, from coordinate 1,816,847 downwards.
TATTATATGTCAGATAAATCTATATCCATATACCATAGGGGATACTTTTGCAGAACTTACTTACCAATCTATAAAACAGAAATATCTCTCACCAAAATATATCGTTGAAAATCACACTTCAATCGAGATCGTGATAGTTGACTTCATAGTGGTTGAGCTCCTCTTCTCCCAGTCTCGCAGGGTTTCCTCTTTCTATGGCGGATTACCATATTGCACTGGGCGACCCCAACACCTTACGCATTCCCCTCCTGTTGCAGCGCTCTCCTCCTGTAGTCGTGATGTACATCCCTTTCCATTCACCCCAGAGTGATCGGTTCTTCCCTTGGGTAACCGCAATAGCAATCCTATTCCAAACTTTTCGCTACTTTGATTTCCCCCCCCCTTCACTCCATCACCGAGAGATCTTTTTATGTGACGAGCGGGAGTATAAAAAAAAAGATTCCCCCCCTTATCGCGGAAGGATTCCCCCCTTCACTCCATCACCGAGAAATCTTTTTATGTGACGAGCGGGAGTAAAAGAAAGATCCGCCCCCTATCGCAGAAGGATTCCCCCTTTAATTATAATTAGATCGTTGTTAACAATAAGGGATTGCCAAAAGCAACTCAGCCCACGTGGAAACCGAACCCTTAGCGCGTAGCAGCAGGATAACATGTGGCAACTAAGACTGTTTCTCTCCCTCCAATCAAGGAAACAATTCTCCCTTAACTTCTCTTCTTTATAATCAAAATAATGGAGATCCGTGACTTCCTCCAGAAAGAGAAGACACCACCTCTCTTACTCGGAATTCTCTTGTAAAAATAACGTTGTTGTCATAAATGTTGCGCCCTTTTAGGTGGAGCTCGAAACTCTACTAGTTGTAAATCGAATCGTTGTCCCCTGCATTCCATACAACAGGGTAAAACAAGGAGATCATTATCTATACTCCATCCCTTTTCCAAGGGGAGTTGATTTACTTATATCCTCAGAAAATAAGTGTCTAGTATATTCATTTATAAATGAATATCTTCTCTCTATCAAATAATATATATATATATATATATATATATATATAAAGGATGGTAAATGTTTTGTACCAAATATCAGATTGTAATACACGTATCTACTTTTACATTTTTCTCTCCAAGAGTGAAAAGTATATCATCTTCTTCTATAAGTATTATGTTTACAAATCCTTGTCGAACTAAGGTAAGTATTTATAATAATACATCGTTTCGACATCTCGTAGGATTCTTAATGGTATTTATATTTATTTAATTAGGTAGGTCATAGGAGTTAACTATTATTTTAGATTGTGGTGAAATAGTTACTCTACCTAGGATTGACCCAATCTTTTAAGAAAAATACCTCAAAGTATTTTGATCGTTGAGTAAACTCTTTTACTTCTCATGTGCCCAAGGCACTTATTATGATAACTATCGTCAGAAACTGACCTTCCACGGTTGTCTAGCCATCTCGACTCTCCCCATCATGGATTCTTTTCCTCGTCGTTTAGTCGCATCTAAACCTTTAATCTTATAGGTTTATCATCAACTTTTCCAACTTAGTAATTAAACAATATGCTAAAATGTAAGACCCCTTCTTTAGGGTGCCCTTGAACTGAACCTGAAACTTTAACAACTTCATACAAACAAATTAGCCATTATAGTTATTGGAAAAATAAAATAAAAGAGTGAATAACTTAAAAATAAGCAAAACCTTAACCTGTCAACCCGATCCAGCTAGTCCATTGTTGTCTGCGTCTTCCGTAGGATCCCTCCAACAAAGCTCGTTTAACCATTGGCGAAGCAACCGTTAGCTTCGCCACCCAACCATAGGCTCATGATTTCAGTCGCATGGCCTCCCCCGAGCTTTGGGTCGTAAAGTTCACACATAATTCTCAAGAAACCCAGCTTGGGTTTCCCCCCCACCAAGATTTCCAGCCAAACCCTCAATAGCAGCAAGTCATGAGGTAACTCAATATTACGATAGTCATCCAGGGTCTGGGTGCTTTACCCATCCCCAAAGTCTTCCTTTTAAAGGAAAATCCCCTGCGACACATGTCGCTTCATGCATAAATAATTATTTAATTAATTCTTTCATGAAAAACAACTCACCCATTCAAGTGTCAATTTATCTAGGAGATGCACCAACATCCCTAAGTTTGCTCATGTTTGTCTCCTAGATATTTCACTTAACTCCTAGATTTGTGGTGTAGGTGGAGTTGACTAGGTGTCCATGCCTAGGATTCCATTTTGCTCCTAAATAAATATTTATAATATTTTTAAGTAATCAGGAATATCCTTTCATGTGCAATTCCTAAATAACACTTGATATTATTTAAATGCCAAAGTAATCATTTATGTGCAAATGTCTAAAGTACTCAAATGCATTTCTAAGTAAAGTTCTAGGTGTAAAATTGTACGTTTCAATGCAGTTAAGTTTAGCAATCAACTTTTACTAGGGACCCGATGTCGCGCCGTTGGGCCTCCTTGTTCCTTAATTTAATTTCCCTGACATGGCACCACTCCGTCGGGTCCAGTCATCCATAGTTTCCATTCCTCGGCAACGTACCACATCGTTGGGTCCTTGCATCCACTCTTTCCGTTCTTGGCAGGGTACCGCACCGTCGGGCCCTTCTACCGTCATCCTTCCGTTTTGACTTGCGGGAACTTCATGTAGGGATTTCAGGAGCCGTTACCTTCCATCCTCCGTCTACACACTATTAGGGACTAATGGCATTGAGGAGTGAGTTCGTTCTCACTGCGCGCCCCCCAACTCGTACGTGACCAGCTCCGTCGTGGCCCACCTCGTACGCCCTCACGCTTTCCTCTTGAGCAAGCGGATCAGTGCTTATCTGCTCAAGCGTGGTATTCCGTCGGAAGTCGACATCATCGTCGCTCTCCCTGTGTGTGATTTAATCGTACTCTACGACCCTTCATATTCCTTTGTGTGTCCGTCGGTGAACCGTTTCACCTGTCGCTACACACATTTATCACAAACGTAATTTAGTAGCACTATCCTCAATAATCACAATTTGGTTTATAAATATGTTGCTTCATTAAGCATCTATAATTTACTCAATCATTACTCATTCGTCTAATCACGTAATCAATTGCACAGCTAGTCGTTAAGCATCATTCATATGTACAGTTTTCATATCAAAGTCAATCGTTAAACAATATGAAATCGTCCATTCACAATAACTACCCAAATGCACATATATCAATCAATCGTAATCATAAATATACTCAAAATAAAATCATAGGGTTATTTTATTAATGTTTCAAATAGTCGGGTCACTCAGTAGGTGCCCTCAATGTCTACAGTAGTCTAGGGGCACTACATAAAAAGGTTTCCTGGTGGGGCTTGGCCTCGAGCTCCTCACCAAAGAAAACATACATTTACATTTTCAATTACAAAACTTAAGATATAAGAGGGATGTCACATCCTTTCCCCCTTAAGAATAACACCGTCCTCGGTGTTCATGTTTCAAACATTTTGTCTTTCTCTTATGGGGTCCTCCTTTGCTCACTTTGTCATTTCTATTTTGACCTTCTTCGGGTTTCCATAAATTTTTCGCAAATCACCGTCAATCACCTGCAATGGTTTAGTAACAACTTATCATTGATTCTGTAATCAAACTTAGAGACACAAATCATGAGCTCTTTATTGCACTATATCATTTACAACCCATGGAATATGTTTTCTCCTTTGTTCCTGCTTTTATCATCACAAGCACACATAAATACAGTGATCCAGGAATGTAGATTGTGAACTTAATCACAAACAACCATTCACTTGATCCAGGAAATTCTTGTCTAACACCCGAGTGCTCATACAACAATCCTTTCGAAATTCTTGCCTAACACCTCAGTGCTCACACAGCAATTATTTTACAGATTTCTTGCCTAACACCGCAGTGCTCACGCAGCAATACTTTCTCTCATGCATACTAAGCAGCGTCCTGCCTCCCGCATATGCATTCTCTTATAGTTTGCCTAGGTCTTTACCGCTTGTTGATTCCTTCAAGAATCCTAGCGGCTGTCAACTCCCTGATTTCTCAGAAGTGTTTTAAGTGCCCTTAACGCACTCTCGCATAATTCCCCTCAAGCCTTCTCGCTTGAGTCCAGGAATCTATTCCCCTCAAGCCTCCTCGCTTGAGTCTAGGAAAATCTCATTTAAATTCATCAATTATTTCGTCATATTACATTTTATAATCATACAATTTCTCTGACCAATTTGGTCTAGTCCTTTATTCAACAATAATTAACAATAATAAAAGCTGCAATGTGGATCTTTCATCCTCACCCCTTTATTGTACCATGCATAATATATTAAGCTTTTGTCTTTCAACAAGTTCCACCGGGTTTTGGCCATCTGCCAAATTCAATTGTTAGTAACACTTTATAAAAAATAAAAATAAAAAATAAAAAAAATCAAATATTTGTAAATAAGAAAATCATTCATTCTTCATACTACAATATCCATACTTGATCATCTAAAGTAAACGTTTTTCTCCTTCCAAGCATATCTAACTTGCTTAATAGGATTACATAATTCCTTGAACAAAAATAATATTCTTCCTATGATAACCCGTGAACATGATGATTTCTTAACCTCGAATGTTATCCTTCACTATTTCAAACACACTTCCTATTTTAGTTATACAACTTCTTTTGTATATACCAACATCACATAGAAATCACCAATTTTCTAAACATACTTGCATACCTTATAATGATAACCATATACCTTTGTAAGGGTGGCCTCATATCTTCTTATTATAAGATCCTCATATGTCGAGGTACCAGTTTACATGTATCATCACATATTAGTATTACACGAAATATCACAAGAATCTATATATCCCATTTTTACCTCTTGACCGTTGTAGTGATGTGTGGGAATATAACATTCCGCTCGACCACAACATTAAATGTGTTAGTCGTAAAAAGAAAAAATGTAATAATCATGCATAAAACATATGTCAATCATCACCTTGACTTGTTTCATAAAAGCTTATACATCAATTACTGTTAACTATTACTTCTGATCTATCATGGAACTTCCATGATATTAATGGTTTTCCTTAACTCTTAATGCGGATATAAAACAGTCATTATAAAGACATCAGAAATTTAAAGCGTCATGTCTTACCATTCCGTGGTGGTTCTAGTTTTCCAATAATCTATCCGTTAACAACATAATCTATTTGAGAAAACATATAATTGTACATGAATAGCAAGTCATAAAAGTATCACTATTTCTCATTGTTTTCCCACGTCTATCTTAGTAGAAATTACTGAAGTAAGAGGTATATATAAAAGGTACTCATGCATTCTCATATTAACGGATTAATATTCACATGTATATGTCATTATAACCTTTTTACTTTTGTTGCACTTATATATAAGGGTACGAGCCAGCTACAATGTCATCAAAATCGTATTATAATTCCTTATCCTATACCATTATATACTAGAATGAAATTGATTAGCAAGGAGACTATTAACAATTGTTCTCCTTTATGATTTGACCATTTCCTAGTCATAGAAAAATCACACTAATTATAATTTTAGGTACCTTTAGTCTAGTTAGACTATGCTACTATCTTTGTAACTAGGAAGCATTACATACCTCAGTTACATGCTTTATTCTCATTGGCTCCCCTGTAGCATGCACTTTTACAGCTTTTACTATTAAGGTCAAAGGCATTTATACAAAAGAAACTTTATACGAAGAAAGAGAAACAAAAACTTAATCATTGAAACTCAAGACCATCACATTTTCTCAAATCTTAATGGACCTTTAAATTTACCTTTAATCCCACTTAACGGATCTTTTCTAGAAGATTTAAGTTTGCTTTAAGTAGTCCATCTAAAGCTCCTATTTGGGTATCTTGACGACTAGGTCAGTCAAATCCGATTAACAACAAAATGTATAAACCTTACTTCTTATTATAAAGCGGTTGTTGAGACTGAAAGGTGTCAGCTTTTAGGAATGGCATGAGATGTAGAGAAAGTAATAAACAATTGAATCGAACTATCAAATTGATAGAGTTAGGAGGATTCCCTTGCATATAAACCTTTTGTTTAGAACTGGGATCCCTTACAATAAATCTTTCATAACTCCAATAGTCTAGCTATTTTAACTTTCTAAAGAGTTATTTCTCGCCATTTCATAAAACTAATTATAGAGTAAGAGAAAATATTCCTCCATAATATTTCCAATAACCACTCATACAACTACATAGTGAAACACGTTCACATATAAACAATTCGATGTTATTATAATGCTTCAGAAAGTGGAACATACTTACTTGCGATTCCGAACAACTTATCGGTTACTTGTTGTCAAGCGTTGAACTAAATCTGCCTCGATACTTATTTCCGAGTGGAGTTCCTTTCCTGGTTCGTCCAACTTATTTCCTCATGCTGAGCCCACTATAGGCCCGAGTGTAGCAATTTGTGCTCTGATACCATATGTGACATACCCCTGGTTTGCGAGTTAGTATTTTGGTGAAAAATAAAAATTTCTTCCATTAGATATCCTCACAATAAAATGTCTATGATCGAGTTAAATAAAATAGATAACATTTACTTAACCCTTAATCCTACACCTGACATTTTATAAAGGAACTATACAGCTGCATGCTGTCATAACAAAATGCCTTCCAAAAATCATTTCCACCCACTGTCACAAACCCAATTATGTGAGTTACTAAAGTAATGAATTTTAAAAATTTCCTAACATTCTTCCATGAGTAAATAGCGATTAATTAGATAGAAACATTCATCATGCATCATCCGTTTCCTATGAAACATTTTAGACCATAATACATTTTTTATAATCAATTAAAAACTCTTAATATATATAACACATGAGACTACAAAATCAGCTACTTTGTCATGATACTTTCATGCCAGGTTGAACATAATAAAATGAAACATTGACAATATTTACATGGAAATTAACATAATCAACATGTTACCAAGAATCACTGGACACCACCAACCATCATGTTCATACAAGAAGGAGACGATATTTCACGTGGTTCACCCAGAAGGGTCTACGTCCACCAAAGAGGGTCATATCTTTTTATTATTCACCAACATGGTTCACAATCAACAACTCAACTATTGCGATATTACATTTTCTCAATTCACCAACATGGTTCACAATCAGCAATTCAACTGTTGCGATATTACATTTTCTCAATGCTTCCTCCCAAAGCATTATTAAGACATCCATCCTTAACTCCCATAAGTACAGAATCCCATCTCTATTTGATACACCTATACACTTTAAAATTACAAACTTCCAGTGTTCATACAAGTATAGACTCAAAGATTGGAACAGAATGTATATAGCAAAATATTAACCAGAATCAAGCAATCAATATTTCCCTTCCTATACTGGAACATATAATAGACCACTCATAGTTCCAACAATTAAACCTTCCTTTCCCTTGTGACCTACCGCTTCACAAGGGTAGGCATAAAATCAGATATAGAACATATACAAGAATAATACAGAGTTCAAAGAACTTAAGCTATTTCATATGCAGAGCGTAAGTATTAAACGATGGACGCATTTATATAAAATCAACCGTTCATCGATAATTTGATCTAGAAGGAGAGATCAACTCTGAGGCTCAAGGTTTCACTTGCAGAGTAACCTATACCAAACTAACCAATGAATAACTAAAACCTGACACATTCATAAATGCAACTAAAGATCGGAAAACTCGATCTGGAACCGAGGAGGGCTTTATGGTGCATTACAATGGTTCTCTACAGGTATCACACGTTTTACATTAAGATAATAAGGAACGGATTTTAGTCAATTATAAATAAGATCTACGCTTTCCTATTGAGTTCGATCAGATCTGAATGCAATAGAAGAATTTAATCACTAAAACCACAGACCTAAATTTCCTTACTGAGATCTATTTGATCTCTAAGTAAACCGCAGAGTTTAAATATTGCAAACAAGAGCTATGTGTACCAAATGAGATCGATCTTATCTCTTAGTAGATAGCAGAGTTACTTAATACCAGATGAGATCTACGTTGGCAGCAACGCTGGTATAAACATAATACTGGATAAAAATCCAGGATTTAGCATTTCGCCTATCCTCCCGGAATTATCCCGCACATTCACGATGGTCACAAAATGCAAATATGTATAAAGATTTAGGGATCAATAATTAAGCACTTCAGCCAATCGTGCAAGCATCTACGTTGGCAGCAACGCTGGTATAAACATAATACTGGATAAAATCCAGGATTTATCATTTCGCCTATCCTCCAGGAATTATCCCGTGCATTCACGATGGTCACAAAATACGAAGATGTATAAAGATTTAGAGATCAATAATTAAGCACTTCAGCCAATCGTACAAGCATCTACGTTGGCAGCAACGCTGGTATAAACATAATAGATAACACCAAAGCACATGTACTCTGTCAAAAGAATAACTGCTATCAGGGTAAACCCATGTTCAAATGCTTTTAACGCCAAAGGGAGATCATGCCCGGTATCTCACACTTTGACTCTAATTTAAACCCTAAATAAGGAAAACTCGTATCCAACCATAATTCCTGAATCGCATGTCAAACTTTCAACAAGGAATTTTTTTTCTAATCTTTCAAATAGTTCTACTGCTATTCAAGCGTGACTCCACTAGATTTTTTTTACTGTTATTAGCATGTTTACAAAATACGCACCCTATCAATTTCACAATCCAAGGGTCTCCATTCATATTATATGTCAGATAAATCTATATCCATATACCATAGGGGATACTTTTGCAGAACTTACTTACCAATCTATAAAACAGAAATATCTCTCACCAAAATATATCGTTGAAAATCACACTTCAATCGAGATCGTGATAGTTGACTTCATAGTGGTTGAGCTCCTCTTCTCCCAGTCTCGCAGGGTTTCCTCTTTCTATGGCGGATTACCATATTGCACTGGGCGACCCCAACACCTTACGCATTCCCCTCCTGTTGCAGCGCTCTCCTCCTCTAGTCGTGATGTACATCCCTTTCCATTCACCCCAGAGTGATCGGTTCTTCCCTTGGGTAACCGCAATAGCAATCCTATTCCAAACTTTTCGCTACTTTGATTTTCCCCCCCCTTCACTCCATCACCGAGAGATCTTTTTATGTGACGAGCGGGAGTATAAAAAAAAAGATTCCCCCCCTTATCGCGGAAGGATTCCCCCCTTCACTCCATCACCGAGAAATCTTTTTATGTGACGAGCGGGAGTAAAAGAAAGATCCGCCCCCTATCGCAGAAGGATTCCCCCTTTAATTATAATTAGATCGCTGTTAACAATAAGGGATTGCCAAAAGCAACTCAGCCCACGTGGAAACCGAACCCTTAGCGCGTAGCAGCAGGATAACATGTGGCAACTAAGACTGTTTCTCTCCCTCCAATCAAGGAAACAATTCTCCCTTAACTTCTCTTCTTTATAATCAAAATAATGGAGATCCGTGACTTCCTCCAGAAAGAGAAGACACCACCTCTCTTACTCGGAATTCTCTTGTAAAAATAACGTTGTTGTCATAAATGTTGCGCCCTTTTAGGTGGAGCTCGAAACTCTACTAGTTGTAAATCGAATCGTTGTCCCCTGCATTCCATACAACAGGGTAAAACAAGGAGATCATTATCTATACTCCATCCCTTTTCCAAGGGGAGTTGATTTACTTATATCCTCAGAAAATAAGTGTCTAGTATATTCATTTATAAACGAATATCTTCTCTCTATCAAATAATATATATATATATATATAAAGGATGGTAAATGTTTTGTACCAAATATCAGATTGTAATACACGTATCTACTTTTACATTTTTCTCTCCAAGAGTGAAAAGTATATCATCTTCTTCTATAAGTATTATGTTTACAAATCCTTGTCGAACTAAGGTAAGTATTTATAATAATACATCGTTTCGACATCTCGTAGGATTCTTAATGGTATTTATATTTATTTAATTAGGTAGGTCATAGGAGTTAACTATTATTTTAGATTGTGGTGAAATAGTTACTCTACCTAGGATTGACCCAATCTTTTAAGAAAAATACATCAAAGTATTTTGATCGTTGAGTAAACTCTTTTACTTCTCATGTGCCCAAGGCACTTATTATGATAACTGTCGTCAGAAACTGACCTTCCACGGTTGTCTAGCCATCTCGACTCTCCCCATCATGGATTCTTTTCCTCGTCGTTTAGTCGCATCTAAACCTTTAATCTTATAGGTTTATCATCAACTTTTCCAACTTAGTAATTAAACAATATGCTAAAAAGGTTTCGTGGTGGGGCTTGGCCTCGAGCTCCTCACCAAAGAAAACATACATTTACATTTTCAATTACAAAACTTAAGATATAAGAGGGATGTCACAGGATTTATAGCGAAAGTGCTACGATGACTGGTTTTTTTTCTATATCAAGCCCTAGCTTCGCAAGTGCAACAAGTGTCATAAATGCCATACCATGCCTTCTTTCAGGTTAGCTCTGATACCATGTTAGTTTTTCAGAATTTACTTCAATATGATATAGGATCTTAACTGATAGAACAACATGTAGAACATATCTATAGCATATCAATCATGGACATAATAATGCAAGCACACAAGAGACAGTAGACACACAGAGTTTCACTGGGGAAAACCATAAAGGTGAAAAACCCCACAACTTCCTCAGAGATAGATAGAGCAATGATGCAACCCAATCATAAGAGATAGTATTCTCCTAGCAGCAGCTTCTCCTCCTCCACAAGTGCACCGCTCTCCAATGAGAGTATGAGTGAGAAAGTGAATGATTGAATAGAGTGCCTCCCACACTCTATTTATACATGACTTGACTTGCCTAATAACCTTTACTAGGTCGGCCTTAACTTAACCACATAACATAATGCTGACAGGGCCGACCCCTAATAGGGTGGTCTAATAACCCTTTGACCCACATGATTTATACAGGGCCGACCCCACCAAGGTGGTCTAATAACCCATCAAGTATAAGTTACGACAGTTACAATATAAATGACGACACTTCCGTATAGAGGAATAATAACATCTCTATAGGAATACAAACACTTCCGTATAGAGGAATAATAACATCTCTATAGGAATACAATATACAAATATGAAATACATTCTGAAGTTACAAATACATCAACAAGAACCCACATAGATGCTCATATTTGAGGTTGAAGATGATGAAACTTTGTTGAGTAATATGACCATTGTCTTAAGCTCATCAGAGTCATCCTCTAAAAATTGAATTTTCCTTTTCTATTTTACCAATATATTCATGATAATTGCATTTCAAGAGACCCATTGATATTCTAATTCATGTGTTTTAGTGGAGAATGAGACCCGCTGTCAACATTGCATGAGACCAATTCCACACAACATTAGTTGAAACCCAAGATATTTGCACCCACAAACCCCTAACACCAAGGGAAAGCCACAGACTGATAATGGATAGATCCATCATCAATATTCTGGGTACTTATTACAGAACATTGAGATGGATGAAATATTGTATATATATTTTCCCAAATAAAAATCCCAATGAAGAACTTACTCCAGGAAGTGCAAGCAGTACCAGGGCGAGGCCTATTCCCATTGGCCTTTTTAGGTAAAGCCTAGCAAACTCACCATGACAAATATTAGAAGTTTTTGAGACAACTAACTCATGCCCACAATCAATTCTACTAAAACCGAGGAGAAATATGACTGCTGATGCTAAATATAAGCAAAGTGTGCAAACCAGGCTTACCATCAAGTGTCAATTTGTTGAATAAGAACTAAGATGGGAGATGTATGCCACTTTCAATATCCTATACTCATCTTCGCGACTGAAATCCATGAATTCAAATTTCCGGAGGTTTTGATAATGGAGGATGTGGGAAGACAGGTTGATGCTTAATGAATTGTCCCTTCCCCCCTTGAACGAGTTAATGGATAGACTAGATGTGGATTGTTCATACTTTCATTTTGTGCTTGTTTAATGGGTTGCAAACTTAGAGATTCCTTCACCATTTTACAATAGAATTCCTTCCTCTAGCGTTGAGGCAAGATTGTCGAGGCGACATGAAAAAAATGAACTTCCTCAAAATGATGAACTTCTCTTCTTATATTAACAATGGTCAATGCGAGATGGTCATCTTCTTATAATTGAACATATAATTATGTAGAATAATTCCAATAGCATATTTATTTTACATAATTTAGCAAATAATTGAATAAACAATGCTATAAATAATTTAGTCAAAATTAAGATCACATATCAACATCAACCTTAAAATAGTAAAGAAATCCATAATTTTAAATTATGAAGTGTTGAGCATGACAAAATCTCCTAACAACTATCAACGGGTTTTCATTTTATTTATTAATACAATCCCATCTGCATTAAATCTATTTTGACAAGTTATGGTCATCATTAGCTTGAAAGGAGTAAATTTATGATTACATAGAATATAATATATGAAACTTAATGCAGTAAAGTAACCAGCTTAACTTAATAGCCAACAACCAGGTTATGGAATACATTAATGACATAAATATAAAATATTAAAGATTAACTTAACAACAACGAACGAGGTTATGGAATACATTAATGACAAAAATATAAAATATTAAAGTTTAACTTAACACCCAACATCAGGTTATGGAATAAATTAATGACAGAAATATAAAAATTAAGAATTAGTTAAACAGCAAGGTTATGGAATACATTAATAACATATAATACATTAATACCAGAAATACTAAATATTAAAAAATAGTTAACCACAACAAGGTTATTGAAATGGAATACATTAATGACATAAATATTAAATATTAAAATTAATTAATAACCAAATATTAATATAAAATATTAAGAATCACTTAATAGCCAGCATAAATTATAAACCAGTAGCAAGGTTATGGAATATATTAATGACTTAAATTAAAACACTAAATCACTTAGTGCAAGATGGTCATCTTCTTATAATTGAACATGTAATTATGTAGAATGATTTCAATAGCATATTTATTTTACATAATTTAGTAAATAGTTGAATAAACAATGCTATAAATAATTTAGTCAAACCTAAATTCACATATCAACATTAACCTTAAAATAGTAAAGAAATCCATAATTTTAAATTATGAAGTGTTGAGCATGCTTATAAACAAAATCTCCTAACAACTAATCAACGGATTTTTATTTTATTTATTAATACAATCCCATCTGCATTAAATCTATTTTGACAAGTTATGAGCATCATTAGTATGAAAGGAGTAAAGTTACAAATCTATTTTGACAAGTTATGCTCATCATTAGTACGAAAGGAGTAAAGTTATAAATCTATTTTGACAAGTTATGTTCATCATTAGTGTGAAAGGAGTAAAGTTATGATTAACTAAAAAACCATATATGAAATTTAATGCAGTAAAGTGACTAGCTTAACTTAACAGCTAGCAGAGGTTATGGAATACATTAATGACATTAAAGCTTAACTTATCAGGTTATGGAACACATTAATGAGAAAAAAATATATTAAGAATTATGTAAACAACAGCAAGGTTATGGAATACATTAATAACATAAATATTAAATATTAAAAAATAGTTAACCGGAGCACTACCACATCAATGTTATGGAATACATTAATGACATAAATATAAAATATTAAAAATTAGCTAATAGCCAAATATTAATATAAACTATTAAGAATTAGTTATGGAATATAAATTGTAAACCAGTACCAAGGTTATGGAATACATTAATGACTTAAATTAAAACACTAAATCAGTTAATATCCCACCACTAGGTTAATGTATTTATGGAATACATTAATGATGACAGAAATATAAAATATTAAAAATTAGTTGAGAGGTGTCAGCTTCATGGAGTGCAATCTCTTTATAAGAATAGGAATAGGTAGGCAAGATCCAGTGTTGTTGTGAAAAATAGCTGCTGAGCATATTAGCAGGCTTAGTATATCAATATATTGGTGAAGGGGAATCGTGACTGCTGGAGTGTAGATTCAATCGTTTCGTTTGCATTTTTGATAAGGATGAAACGTTTTTCCTTCCTACTGGCCGTGATTTTCACAGGCTCTTTTATGTTTCTCTGCGTAAGTTCAATAGGAGATTCCAGTCTCATATATAATGTTCAGCAGTATGGTGCAAAAGCTGATGGCATCACAGACAACAGCAAGGTGAGATAGAGATAAACTTGAATAATTAATAAATTTGTAGAGACATAGATTATCACAAATAAATTTGTCTGTTTTTGGTTATATGTAGGCTTTTATTGCTGCCTGGAATGCAGCCTGTTCTTCTAATCGATCATCTACTGTGTATATACCAAAAGGAAAATTCCTGGTTGGTCCAGTTTCCTTTGCAGGACCATGCAAGAATGCTAATATTATGGTGCAGGTAAGGTGCTAATATTCATTCCGTGGTAGTGGTAGTGATTTATTTATTTCCTTCTTTGCAGCAATAAGATTCATGCAACATGTCTGTCTTACTGCAGGTAACTGGGGATCTCATTGCACCAACCCACAATAGTTTATGGAACGGAGGAAATAATTTGTACTGGTTGCAATTCTATAATGTGAATGGTCTAACGGTGAATGGCGGGGGGAGTTTGGATGGCCAGGGAGCCTCCTGGTGGAACAACGTTTGTCAAAAAAATCAGCAAGTAAGAATAAACTAGTTATCAGTTGTACTATGTAATTATCTTTTAGTGATTTGGATAGCATATACTTACACTGACTCGAATAAATTGTCTGCTTTGCTGTGCAGTGCAAACCCGGGCCTACGGTATTGTCTCTAGCCATTTATTTTCACATATGAATTGGAGTGTTTCATAGTTGCAGGGAGTTGATAATTTCACATTGTGATGGGCAGTCTTTACAATTGATGGGCGCTACGAATAGCGTGGTGAGAGACATTACTTCCATCAACAGCAAGCAGTTCCATGTATCCATTGGTGCGTCTAACAACGTCCTGGCAGAGGGATTGACAATCCGTGCTCCAGCTGACAGCCCCAACACCGATGGAATTCACATATCTTCTTCCAATGTCCATCTTCGAAATATCAACATAGGAACAGGTGGATCATATTTCCCCTCAACATTTTACAAATATTGTTGGAGTGACTAATTTATTAAAGATAAATCTTTAACTTTGCGTGCGTGTACTACTGCAGGAGATGATTGTATTGGTATTTTGGAAGGAACTTCCAACCTTGCCATTGAACAAGTTACTTGCGGACCAGGCCATGGAATCAGGTGAAATAGTTTGATAATTAATTTCAATTGGACTGGGAATATGAGCATTCAATGCACTGCGCTGACAACCGATTTGGGTTATTATTATGCAGTGTGGGGAGCCTTGGGAAATATCCTGATCGTAATGGAGTCACCAACGTCACTGTAAATGGAGTTTCTTTCAACGGCACTGACAATGGAGTTAGAATCAAAACATGGCAAGGAGGAAAGGGCTTCGCCAAGGGCTTAACATTTGAGAACCTACGGATGAACAACGTGGGGAATCCAATCCTCATTGACCAATACTATTGCCCACATTGTACTGCCCAGGTGCTCATCATTTTACACCTATCTGAACAGCTTCAACACCTATACTCTTTTTCGACATAGGACAGTTTCGAAGCTTGTTTTTAAGTTCTGTGACATATGGCCACTGAAGTTTGACTATTATAACTTACTTTGACTTTGTTGTTAATATTGGCTTGGCCCGTGCAGGAGTCTAATATGAATGTGCAGATCAGTAACGTGGTATACAAAAACATAGTTGGAACCTCAGCAACAAAGGAAGTTATTAATTTGGCTTGCAGTAAAAGCTTCCCCTGCCAAGATATCCAATTGCAAAATGTCAGTCTGAGTTATGGAAATAATGAAGCTCAATCTCTCTGTAAAAATGCCAAAGGACTTGGAATTAGTTCTGTCAAACCCCCTTTGGTTTGTTAATGCTGGATATTAGTTATTAGTTATGTCAAACCTTTTTCTTAAAGTTCCATTGGTTTTTAAAAGGTTTGATGCTTCCTCTACCAACTTCAATATGTTGGATTTTGCATTATTGTAATATGAATTTGAGTTATGAAAAAGTGAAACTCTACCAACTTTAATAGGTTGGATTTTGCAGTATTATAATATGAATTTGAGTTATGAAAAAAATGAAATTCAATCTTAAGCAGTTTTTGAGTTTGTTAAAGGTGAATGTTTTTCCTAAATGCTAACTTATTATCAAATGTTAAATAGAATAGAAATATAATAAGAACTCTGCTAAAAAAACATTATATTGCAAGTAGAGTCCATTTTAAAAGTTAAAAGTCTAATATAGAGATTAAGAAATGTTTAAGAATCCTAAAGTTTGATAACTATATTTAGTAAAACCATGTTTGTATATGTATAAATGCTTTTTTATTGATGTTTAATAAGCTATAAACCCTTCACATTCACTTGGAATAAATAAGATATTTTTAACATTGTCATTTTAATGTTTTTAAAGTATATCACAATCAAAATAAACAACACATATTTTTGTATTAGAATATAGAATTTTAAGAGTAAATAATGGTTTTGTATAATTGGTTATTTGGAA
This sequence comes from Larix kaempferi, assembly GCA_027924585.1. Classification (NCBI taxonomy): domain Eukaryota; kingdom Viridiplantae; phylum Streptophyta; class Pinopsida; order Pinales; family Pinaceae; genus Larix; species Larix kaempferi. The sequence continues at coordinate 1,800,229 of BSBM01000397.1, read as the reverse complement.
TAGTACATTTTTAATAAAAAAATATCAATTTTTTCTTTTTATAGATGCCATATCTAACCTTGTCACTTTAAGATTGGTCATATTAATAATATAATGTCTATTATTGAGATATATAATTTTAAACATAACAAACAATTTTATAAAAATTGTCATTTGAACTTATACCATTTTAATAAGAAATATTAAAATAAATATTTGTAAGAAACAAATGAATGGACACAGACATAATCTCAAAGAAATGCAAATGCACAACAAATTCAATGACTTTTCCACTGTGTTTTTTTGTGCCTTTGGAATCTGTATCCAAGTGGCCTTTGTTTTGTGACATGAATTTCCAATGGAAAGATGATCCCATTTCCCTTCCTTGCACTCTAAGGGTAGTAACAAAAGACCATATCCCAGCAGCAATCACAGGTCTCGTAATAGCAAAAGAAACAAAATGAGGTGAATACACTGCAATATTTAATCCATTTTCCACATCACACATCAAATCTACATAACCAGAATCATCATACGAAAATGAATTAATTAAAGGGAAATCTGATCTTGGTGCCTATGAATATGTTCGTAGTAGGAAATTTCTCCTCCTTGTGCCTCTCAATATGTCCGTAGTAGGAAATTTCTCCTTCTGGAGCATACAAACAATCTTTCTCCTCCTTTTGAATATGTTCGAAGGGGTTGGAGCTTACATCTTCACCCTAAATTACAATCAATGAAGACTAGACCGCAATGCAATAAGCAAAACAATAATTCATAATCACTAAACATAATGATTGGAAAAAAATAGCATTCTGTAGCGTAAATCTCAATGACTGAAATAAATGTAGAGTAGTCTACATGTAGTCAAATAATTCGAAAGAAATATGATAACAAATACAATTTAATGTAGTTGACTGATCTAAAGGAACGTCAAGGTGACTTGGTTAGGCATACTAACCTGAATTTGTACAAGTAGAAATATGAAATGCTTCGAGAATGGATGAAGTTAGGGTCGAGACTGATAATATTTATAGCAACAGCAATGGGCAGGGTAGGGAAATTTCCTGGGTCTGTGTAGATTCGTGTGGATGGATAGAACTGCAACTTTTCTATTTCAGTTATCCAATTATGGAAGGTATTTACAAATGTAATTGGAAGGGAATCAACAAAAAGATGGAAGACCAAAGGAAATCAACGAAAAGATGGAAACCGTATCCACCTTTTCTCTTTAGCTTCTAAAAAGTTTCCGTGCATGAGTGTTAGGAAACTATTTTTTTGTCAAATTATTTAATCTTCATTTCCATGGTATGGGTCCAATCAAGTTTGGAAAAAATCCTCTACAAATTAAAATAAATAAATAAAAACCGAAACTTTAGTTGCATTTTAGACATTTTGAAAAATTAAATGTACTGGCATGAAAATAATGAAAAAAAATGAAAACAATAGTATATGTCTACATCAAGGACTAATAAGGAAGAAGAAAAGATGATTAAACAAATTAGTTAGATAAAAAGATGTTTTTATTAAAGTGATATGACAGCGATAACCTACAATTACGGATTCAAAAGGTGAAAATAAATGAAATGAAATGAAATAAATGCCCAGGAGAATAGAATGATACAAAAAGGGGGATGAAGGTGAAAGAAGAGGATCCTAGCAATGGTATTGATTATTACACCAACTAATTTGTAGTAATTATAAATGTCTATTGTAGTCATGCATTTTACTAATCATCTTGATCCATTTCACAAGTTACCATTAATTTTTAACATTTGGCAAGAACCGTGAGATAGTTCAAATATTGGGCTGAACTTTTCGTTGATGAATACAAATGCACATTTTATATACTAGTTTCGTTTCACAAGTTACCATTAATTTTTAACATTTGGCAAGAACCTCAAATATTGGGTGGAACTTTATGTTGATGAATACAAATGCACATTTTATATACTAGTTTCTAGATACGTTGAAGACATTGCAAAAAAGTAGACTTTCATTTTTGTGTTTGAAAAGTAGTTAAGTTATGAAATTATGAAAAAATAGTCTTTTATATTATTAAGGGTACGACAACTTACAAATAAATGTTACCCATCCTCAATTCAACGTGAACATGAGATATGGAAATAATGAAGTTCAATATTCATGAAAAAACGTAAAATAGTTCAAAGTAATTCTATCAAGTTCCATTTACTTTGTTAAAGAGTGAATGCTTTCTCTAAATGGAAACTCTAATGTGTTGGATTTTGCATTATCTATCTTGTAGTCTCAAATTAGTTTAAGATTCTTATGGTTTATGCTACTCTTCCTTTAAAAATATCCTCAATGGTTTAGGCTACTCTTCCTTTAAAAATCTCGTCATTGATTTAGGCTACTCCTTCCGTTGATTGGTTTAAGCTACTTTCATCACTAGTCACTAACAATATTTTGGAAATCAAACTTTCCAACATGGTTGTTATAGGTCAAATCTGCACTTCTCCGTCCGTGATCACATTGCTTTGTCGATCGCACAAAAGGACACCATGGATTGAAGAGCTAGGTTGACCTAGATGACTTACTGCTGGAACTACATTCTTCAGTTGAAAATCTTACTTTGTCTACTGATTTCATGACATGTGTGCTACTCTTTGCATAGTAAACCAACGTTCTTCACCAATATGTGCGCTGCTTTGCTCAAGGACAACCATCGCACACCTTAAAAAATGTTGCAAACGCTTGTTGTAAAGCACAAAAGTTGCATACTCTGCACTACTCTCGTTGTATGAAACCTATGAACATCTTAAGATGAAAGCAAAAATATATTAAGATTACGAATTGGGATTAGTTGAAGTTGGTTCTGCAACTTCCCCAACCTCCCAATTCAACCACCTCTCGATTACAACTGCCTACCTTGTCCCATAAATACAAGGAGGATCCATGAGAGAGGGACCTAGAAGGAATGCTTTAACTGCTGTTACGCTGGAGGAATTCCCAAGTCATTGTGAAGAGCAGGAGCCCAGGACTCGGTTGCAGAACCATCTTGACCGATCAGGTATATTTGTACTCATTCATGTTTCTTTGACAATAAAAAGGTGGAAATACCCTTCCTGTCCCAAGTCAAATGTCTATTGGATTGTATGTTCATTTGGTTTAATATCTGATTGTAGTTGATGTTTAATTGTTTTCAATTTCATCATATTTATTGCAGTCAAGATACGCCGAGGAAGGTTTCCTTTGTGTTGCAGGTCCATCATAGCGGAAGACCAAGCGAAAGCTAGGACCAGCCGTTGATAAAAGGTACATCTTTCGATATCTTGATCTCTTTCCATTTGTAGTAACTAAATGCAATGCAATGACTGTATTTACCCGTCACGCCACCCAAGTTGGTAGTGTCTTCTCCTCACTATAAGGTATTTTTCCTGCACAACAGATTGGCGACTCCACTGGGGAGTAACTGGTTGTTTTTCTGCTCTAGGAGACCTTGCTAGGTTTTTCTTCAGTCTATTTGTTATGTGAGAGGTCTTCTAGGTCATTGTTTCCCGTTCTTATTGTCTAGACTCATCTCAGTCCACTACTGCAAATCTTTTTTGTTTGCTTCTGAGCCTTGTGTGCTGGTTTACCCTACTTATAGTAGCGCATTTTACTTGGTGAACACTGCTTTGTACACTACACAACAACGCATCTTTCCTAGTGTGCGTTGGTTTCTGTACTACACAGTAGTGCATTTTCCTGTAACTTTCAGTTCTCCATTAGGGTTTGATTTCCAGTGGTTTGGTTTCACTTCTAGCCTTTTGCTTTGCTTCCCTGACTGGCCCCTGAGACTTGTATGTCTCTTTTGAGTCTTGTTTGCCTCTCTGAAGTCCTTTAGTTTTCCTTGGCTTGCTTGAGTACTTGTTTAAGGTGTCTTTACTGTTTTTAACCCTTTTGAAATTTCTCCTCCTGGTGCCTCTGAATATGTTCGTAGTAGGAAATTTCTCCTTCAGGTGCATACAAACAATCTTTCTCCTCCTCGTGCCTCTGAATATGTTCATAATAGGAATTTTCCTAAGGGGTTGGAGCATACATCTTCACCCTAAATTATAATCAATGAAGACTAGACCCCAATGCAATAAGCAAAACAATTATTTAGAATCACTAAATATAATGATTGGATAAAAATAGCATTCTACACCGTAAATCTCAATGGCTGAAATAATGCAGAGTAGTCTACATGTAGTCAAATAATTCGAAAGAAATATGATAACACATACAATTTAATGTAGTTGACTGATCTCAAGGAATGTCAAGGTGACTGGGTTAGGCATACTAACCTGAATTTGTACAAGTAGAAATATGAAATGCTTTGAGAATGGATGAAGTTAGGGTCGAGACTTATAATTATTATAGCAACAACAATGGGCACGGTAGGGAAGCTTCGTGGTTCTCTGTAGATTCCTGTGGATGGACAGACCTACAAATTTTCTGTTTCAGTTATCCAATTACGGAAAGGTATATACAAATGTAATTGGAAGGGAATTAACAAAAAGATGGGAGACAGAAGAAAATCAACAAAAAGATGGAAACCTTGTCCATCTTTTCTCTTTAGCTTCTAGAAAGTTTATGTGCATGAGTGTTAGGAACTATTTTTTATTTTTCTATCAATTTATTTAATCTTCATTTCCATGGTATGGGACCAATCAAGTTTGAAAAAAAATCCTCTACAAATTAAAATAAATAAATAAAAACCAAAACTTTAGTTGCATTTTAGACATTTTGAAAAATTAAATGTACTAGCATGAAAATAATGAAAAAAAACAAAAACAATAGTCTATGCCTGCAACAAAGACTAATAAGGAAGAAGAAAAACTAATTAAACAAATTAGTTAGATAAAAGGATGTTTTTATTAAAGTGATATGACCACGATAACCTACAATTACTGGTTCAAAAGGTGAAAATAAATGAAATAAATGCCAAGGAGAATAGAATGATACAAAAAGGGGATGAAGGTGAAAGAAGAGAATCCTAGCAATGGTATTGATTATTACACCAACTAATTTGTGGTAATTATAAATGTGTAGTGTAGTCATGCATTTTACTAATCATCTTGATCCATTTCACAAGTTACCATTAATTTTTAACATTTGAAAAGAACCATGAGATAGTGGGTGGAACTTTACGTTGATGAATACAAATGCACATTTTATATACTAGTTTCGAGATACGATGAAGACATTGCCAAAAAATAGACTTTCATTTTTTGTGTTTGAAAAGTAGTTAAAATATGAAATTATGAAAAAATAGTCTTATATTATTAAGGGTAGGACAACTTAAAAATAAATGTTGCTCATTCTCAATTCAGTGTGAACATGAGATGTGTAAATAATGAAGTTCAACATTCATGAAAAAACGCAAAAGAGTTCAAAGTAATTCCATCAAGTTCCATTTACTTTGTTAATGGGTGAATGCTTCCTCTAAATGCCATGCCAATTCTAATGTCTTGGATTTTGCATTATATATCTTGTAGTCTCAAATTAGTTTAAGATTCTTATGGTTTATGCTACTCTTCCTTTAAAAATCTCCTAATTGGTTTAGGATACTCTTCCTTTAAAAATATCCGGATTGGTTTAGGATACTCCTTCCGTTGATTGTTTTAAGCTACTTTCATCACTGGTCACTAACAATATTTTGGAAATCAAACTTTCCAACATGGTGGTACACCTTGTTTCCTTTAATTGCTCAATTATAAATAAAATAAAAAGTACTTGTAGGATCAAGGAAATCCAACACAACGTATGGAATTTAAATGACATGATCTAATCGATCAGTAATAATGGGGTGAGTGCACAAAGTTGATGGACCTTTTAGATGCAATGGTAGATTCAAGAAACTCATTCAAGTTCTATAAAAGAGAATTGATCCCAAGCAATCTCGAGCCTGCCAAAATTAATCCCAAGCCTACCATGGTGAAGGCCAAATAGGATAGTTAAACAAAACGCGTATGCGTTATGGAGTTCTAAAATGCTTACGCATTTTGTAAAACATGTTTTATGCCCCAAAATGGGTTGTGCCCATCCTTTTCTCCACAATAGCGACATACAACGATTTTGGGAAACCAAAGAGCGTAATGGTGAACGCAATTTGTGTGAGAAGGGCCTCCATCTTCCACCTTGGGCATCGTTCTCCTCCATCTAAGCTATATACATCAAAATCCATCCTTCTAAATAATCTATTTTCACTAATTTGTATGTTGTAAAATAAATTTAATCCATAATTTTATTAATTTGTATGCCCTAAAAAAATTTGAACCATAATTCTAGTTATATGTATGCCCAAAAGAAATTAAAACCCCAATTTAATCATAAAAAATAAATCAATTTCACTAGATGCATATATATCCATGAGCATCCTTATTAATCCAAACCACTATTCACAAATATGCAAAGTTTCTTGTGTATATAGAAAGGTTGCGTACAACATTTAAGTATTATAGAGTATGGAGATTTTTTGGATTTGCACAATTTCAATCCAAGTGTCATGAGGGATGTTGTAGGCCCAAACTTCACAGCAACAAAGAATCACCACGATAGCTAATGCGTTGGAAAGAAACTGATTATTTTCTTGACACTATGATTTCGGTTTGAATGGAATTTGAAATCAATAATTCAAAGTTAGGGTGAAACTTGACATAGTTGAATAAAAGTATTTTTTTACAATTTAGAGGTATGATGGACTACAATTTTTTTGTTGTTGTTGTAAATAGTGAAACTTTTGCTAACACAATGACAATCTAATAGTTAACTACTTTAAGGAAAAAATTAATTGGAATAAAAAATTACCAACTAAACCATGTAAACTAATGCGTTTTTGGAAGTAGAATATATGGCAATTAAAATTATATTTTTTAATTATAGTTTGACAAGTACATGCTTATATGCTACTTCTTATATGTACATGACTATACAAATTTTTTTAGGTTAGTCTCATTACCCATCACAATAAGTTTGTGTCGAGACATATTACTGATAACTATATAAGAGTTTGCAAATGGAACATTACAACATGGTAGTAGATCTTAAAGAGCTACTTTGTACACATAATAATTTACTTATAATGGAAAGAAATGTTAAATTATTTATTGTGCCTAAGATGCAAGGAAAGAGTGATCATACCCCTAAAGGAATAAACCTTCATGATGGAGGGAAAGTTTGCACCAAGGGAGAATAAATCACTTTTGACCATTTCATTAAAGTTGTTTATAATCTAGAGCTTGGACTTCAAAAGTGTGTACCTTTTTTACATATGTGTGAGTATCAGTGTTTCAAAAATACAAATTTGAATGAAAAAGTGCGAATACTAGTGTTACAAAAGTATGAATAATTATTTATGATAGTGTCGATTTGAATTTAGAAACTGTGAAATTTTATTGTAAAGTTGTGAGTTTTGATTCCACAAATATCAATATCCAATTTATTGAAATGCGTATTTATATTTTGATGTTGTGAGTTTCATATCTAGATGTGGATATATGTAATTCCAATAGTATTGCAAAATATTTTATTTATGTTTGTAAATGCATAGATCACTATAAAACACATTTCTAAGTATATCAATACTAATGAAAATGAAAAAAGAATCATATATCTCGATTGCAATAATGAATTGTACATTTTCATAAATATTTAAAGTGGTATACAAGAAGGATGGATGCCATCGCTACCAATCTGATCACATGATATCTATACATGTACAAGATGAGGACTATGATTTTATTCACCCTACCAACCATGTCACCTTATCTGGAAACATTACAACTAGATTACTATGGAAATGATAACAATCCTCACATTTTGGTGTAGGAGAGAAGATATAAATTAAAATTTAAGAGTTTAACTGAAGTGATAGATAAAAAATCTCAACTACTAATTTATAAGTTCTCCCATGATACAACACATTTCCTACAACAAAATAGGCCATTAGCACAAGAAATTGCACTGAAATTTAGTGAATTTGTTTCCATGAGTTGAACTCAATGGCAGGTGTTAAATCCGACTCCACGCTACATGTTTGAATTGATTTCCTTTTTGTGCTAGGAATAGCACTAGGAATATCACTGTCTTTTTCTCCCTATTTAGTGTTGGGAATAGTGTCGGGAGTAGTGTCGACAATGGAAATTGTGCCAAGTTTTATGACTATATCAATGCCCAGAATGACATCGAGAATTGCGATGCGATTAGAGCCCAAATTGAGTCTAGTTTTAGTTTCCAATTTGCCTTCTAGTATTGCTTCTTATTTGGCATCTAATTTGTATTCTAGTGTTGCTTCCATTTTAACTTCCTGGTTATCGTCGAGTGTTGCTTCTCTTTTAACGTTGAGTGTTACTTCCTTTCATTGTTGGGTTTTTCTTCCTTCTAAATGCCAAATTTTTCTTCCATCATTGCTTCTAATATTGCTTCCATTATTGATTCCTTTTTTGCTTCCATTATTGCTTCCATTATTGCTTCCAAAATTGCTTCCAAAATCGCTCCCAAAATTGCTTCCTAAGTGACATGGGTTTTGCTCCTTAATTGACATCGGATTTTGCTTCTAGAATTGATTCCTTTTTAGCTCCAAGGTTTGCTTCCTTTTAGTGCCAAGGTTTGTTTCCTATTTAACGCCTAGTTCTTCCTCTTTTTTATCTCTAGGATTTGCTTCATTTTAGTGCCAAAGTTTTCTTCCTATTTAGCACCTGGTTTTGCTTCTTTTTTTGCTCCAAGATTTGCTTCCTTTTAGTGTTGGGGTTTGCTTCCTAATTAGCGTCTAGTTTTACTTCTTGTTAAGAAACCAATTTAGCTTCTTATTTAGACACATAAATAACACCAAGTATGGATTCCATTTTCATGTCGAGTTCTGCTTCCATTTTAGAGCCACATTTTTCTTCCCTTGAACACCTCATGTTGCTTCCTTTATAGCTTCCACTTTATTAATTTAAATTTTTTAATTTCAATAAAAATAGTTAAATATATCATGGCTCTTTAATAACATATGTGATTATAGAGAAACAAATCTTGCATTGCAAATATTTTATAGCATAACATTTAGGAATTTTTAGGGAAATAGACAACATCCATACAAACTAACAAAACCATTATACTTATTAAATCTCCATAAAAAAAACATCTACAACTTTTAGTATATATAAATTAACAAGATAACTCTTATAACATCATCATCATCTATAATTAAAACAAGTGAGTCAAATCTACAAATATTAGATAAATATCATGTCAAATAACATATATCTAAAAAAACCAGATATCTCATTTCAAATTTATATCATAACATTTATGAAGATTTAAAACAAACAGATATCACATTTCAAATTTATATCATAACATTTATGAAGAAATTTAATTGAAATTGACAACATCCATCCAAAGTAGAAAAGCCATCATGCATAGTAAGTATCCATCCAAAAAGCATTGACCACTTCCAATATATATAAATTAACAAGATAATACTGATAAGATCATCATCATATATAACTAAAACAAGTGAATGTCAAATATGCCAGTAGATCAATAACATGTCAAAATGATACAAGTGAGTATGATACATGTCAAAATGATACATGTCAAAATGATACATGTCAATATGACATAAGTCAAAGTGATACATATAAAAGACAAAAATGGTATAGGTATCATAATGATATTTGAACATTAATCCATGTTAGAGTCAATATGATCAATGTCACTGGATACCACTAGCAACTGCCTCATCATCATCATCATCGTTGTCATCATCATCATCATTTTCATCATCATGATCATCATAATTCTCATCCTCCTGGGTATGAGCTCCATCTCCATCCGCTTCATCATCAACTCCCATATCTGAACCAAACTCAACATAATTTGGATCATGATCAAAATCAATCGGATCTTCTGGCAGACTCGTGTTCTAAAAAAAAAATTCAAAATGAAAAGTTAGTATTTATTTCATGCAATAATTCATATTTATGTTATATTGATAATATTACAACATACGAAACCGAACCATAATCATATTACATCATATCAAAGTGGACATACCATAATAAAATATGAGATAAGTTACAGCTAAGATGTCATTCCAATTATGTAAAACATGCAACAATTTTAATAAATGTTAGTAAAGATCATAAAAAAAATTGTTATACAAGTTAACTATCATCTGGAAAGTGTATACATAACCTTAAGTCTCAACCCTCTCGTGTCAATATATAAAACTATTTTTATTGTCAAATATACAAATCTACAATAAAATAGAATTGTACATGCCATAATTCAATTGACTAGATGCCATAATTGACTTGTGTCTTCCAACTATAAACACACAATTGCTAGACTCCCTTACCAAGTGATACTAGTACATTAAAATCTGATATACTTGGGACCACTTTGAGGCATTGGGTCTATATAAGTTTTAACAATTCTAATTTTCCACAAATAATGTTTTAGGTTTTAACAGTTCTTATGTTCTTTGGATGTTATTTATATTTTATCTCAGTTAACCCTAGAACATGGCCAGATTGAGTTCAATTCCATTGATGGAGGTGGTTAGAATGGTTATGAATATGATCCCTTCCACACTTTTCTCTTAATGGTGGAGGATCTTGGTGGCTTCTTCGAGAAACACCCTAACGCACGTTACTATTTTGGGAATTTTTTTGGTCCTCCAATTTGAAGGTTGACTCATTCATTTATGGGAGTGATCATATTATCATGGTACCAAGGACTCCTTGCCTTCATGGTTCAATTTCCTAGAAACAACCGTCTTATACCATATCCAGAAGTAGGGTTTTGCTCAGTGAGTGCCAATGTCAATTTTGCACAAGGGGGTAGATTTTTAACTGAAATATCCCAGGTGACTATGAGTACTAATACCACATCCACAATAGAAAAACATAATTGTGGGATATGAGGGAACCCAACTATGCTGCCCAGTTTATAGTTTGTGCCCCTGGAGAAAATTCACAAGTTGTCCCTGAATGGTCCTAGGGGGCTTCTTGCAACTAGCCATAAAACAAAAACCATAACTTAGATCTTGAAACCATTGATTCTGGCGGATTCAAGATGTTGGATTTCACCCAAGGGAACCCCTATACCATGTTTCAATTACCAGGAAATAGTAGTATTATACCATCCCCAAAAATAGTTTTTTCTTAGTAAGGGCCAATGCCAATTTTGCACAAGCGGGTGAATTTTGAATTGAATTCTCTCGGGCAACCATGGATAGCGTGAACTCATCCAAAATGACCAAAAAACTCCGTGGGAGTTGAAAGAACCCAATTATGTTTCCCGGTTTGGATTTCATACCCTCGGAGCAAATTCACAAGTTGTCCCTGAATGACCTTAGGGGGCTATTTCCATCTAGCCATAGAAAAAAAACCGTAACTTGGATAATGAAACCATCGATTCCGACGTATTTAGGAAGTTGGGTTTCATCCAGAGGAATCCTATTCCATGTTTCAATTGCTCGGAACCATGACCATGCCCACAATGGCCAAAAACATATCTGGGAGCTAAAGGGACCTAGTTATGCTACCCGATTCAGATTTCGTGCCCCTCGAGCAAATTCACAAGGTTTTCCTGAATGGCCCCAAGGGGCTACTTGAATATGGCCATAGAAAAAAAAATGTAACTCGAATCGTGAAATCCTCAATTTTGATGGATTTAGGATGCCGGGTTTCACCAAAGGGAACCCCTCTACCATGTTTCAATTTCCTGGAAATGATCATACTATACCATCTCCGAAATGACGGTTTTTCTTAGTAAGGGCCAATGTCAATTTTGCATAAGGGGGTCAATTTTGAATTGAAATATCCAAAATGGCCAAAAACATCCATGGAAACTGATAGAACCCATTTATATTTTCCTAGTTTAGATTTCATGTCCCTAGAGAAAATTCACAAGATGTCCCCCCTCACCTACTGGTGTATATAAAGGAGGAGAGCGATCTTGTGTTTATTATCATCATTTTACTCTTCTTTGTACTTGTCTCAGAGATGATAGGGTTCATGAGAAAAAAAATATTAATAATTATGTAAACAACAACAAGGTTATGGAATACATTAAAACATAAATATTAAATATTAAAAATTAGTTAACCGGAGCACTACCACATCAATGTTATGGAATACATTAATGACATAAATATAACATATTAAAAATTAGTTAATAGCGAAATATTAATATAAAATATTAAGAATTAGTTAATAGCGAAAAATTATTTGTCTTAATAATTTACCAACTTAATCCATCATTCAAATTTTTTCGGGGAACATTTTGAGTTTAGTCTCATTACTCATCACGATATTTTGATTTTTGTTTCATATCAATAACTTTACAAGAATTTCAAATCAAGCATTCCATTCCAACATGGTACCAAACTTTGAATTGTTATTACTATATAAACATGATAAAAAATTTGTAGGAAAAAGAAAAGTTAAAGTCTTTATTATTCCAAGATGTGTGCATAGATGTGGGTAGAGGGAGAAAAATCCCCTTTTTATGATGCAAAAAATTTGAAAAAACTTTTGAACCTAGGGATACTTGATCCCTCTTGACCATTTCATTATATATATATATATATATATATATAAGTGGGTTCATAATTACAACTATAAGGAGAAAATGACAGGTAGTATGTTTTCTAACTCGTAAAGCTGATTGGTTAGTACTTTTTATTTATTTATAACAAGAATTATTTAAGTTTGTATTAAAATATGTTGTAACTGAGATGAACAATGTGTAAATAGAAAATGAAAGCATACATAGTTCCAAAAAAGATATGCACCATGATAACATGGAATTGCAACCTATAATATTTTGTTGTACTCCTTACAAAACTTGATATATGACTACTAGTTGTGTAAATTAAAAAAAACACTTAGGACCAAAACATATTTGGAATATATTGACAATTACATGATTATAAGCATGCATACTTTTTCATTTCATCATCCTGGGCATGATTGGAAGGGTGTGATTATTGCATGTCTACCTCCATGCCCTCTTGCAATTGATAAATTGTTTCTCCTTCTTTGAGTTCAATAAGAAGAGAACTGTTAGTTTTTCAGAATTTACTTCAATCTGATCTAGGATCGTGAGAGAACAACATGTACAACATATCTACAACATATCAATCATGGACACAATAATGCAAGCACACAAGAGATAATATACACATAGAGTTTCACTGGGGAAAACCATAAAGGTGAAAAAACCCACAACTTCCTCAGAGATAGATAGAGCAATGACACAACCCAAGCATAAGAGATAGTCTTCTCCTAGCAGCAGCTTCTCCTCCTCCACAAGTGTGCCACTCTCCAATGAGAGTATGAGTGAGAAAGTGAATGATGAAATAGAGTGCCTCCCACACTCTATTTAGACATGACTTGAGTTGCCTAATAACCTTTACTAGGTCGGCCTTAACTTAACCACATAACATAATGCTGACAGGGCCAACCCCCAATAGGGTGGTCTAATAACCCTTTGACCCACATGAATTATACAGGGCCAACCCCACCAAGGTGGTCTAATAACCCATCAAGTATAAGTTACGACACTTACAATATAAATGACGACACTTCCGTATAGAGGAATAATAACATCTCTATAGGAATACAAACAGTTCCGTATAGAGGAATAATAACATCTGTATAGGAATACAAACACTTCCGTATAGAGGAATAATAACATCTCTATAGGAATACAATATACATATATGAAATACATTCCGAAGTTACAAATACATCAAAACTCCCTCTTAACTAGGAAGGTATTTCTTGACACAGGTCTTCTAGCACAAGTCTTCTTCCTTGGATCATCGTCACTGGATCATCGACATTGAATCATCGTCATCGTCACTGCTGCTGCTATCTCAATCAATCTCCGATCTACTCATCATAGGAAGTTCTACAGATCCAGTCCTTTTTCATACTGGATGTAGGCCCACCACCTGTAGGTATTCATCATCATTGGCCATACTATGGAATCCTCAGGACTGATTATGTGCATCAACAAAACCTCGAAAGAGCATCCCAGGCATTTTACGAGCACACAGCTAAACCTATCGGATCTCCTAGGATCTTTTACATGTGACTGTCACAAGACCTTAAAAGAGTGTCTTGCCAAGCAAGATATCTAAAGAGCATCTGAGGCCTTTTTCATCCTGTCCAGATCTCTAGGACTTATTACATGTGACCCCTACCACAAAACCTTAAAAGAGTGTCTTGCCAAGCAAGATCTCTAAAGAGCATTTGAGGCCTTTTTCATCCTGTCGAGATCTCCAGGACTTATTACATGTGGTCCCCACAAAACCTTAAAAGAGTGTCTTGCCAAGCAAGATCTCTAAAGAGCATCTGAGGCCTTTTTCATCCTGTCCAGATCTCCAGGACTTACTACATGTGGTCTGGAAAAACCTTAAAAGAGTGTCTTGCCAAGCAAGATCTATAAAGAGCATCTGAGGCCTTTTTCATCTTGTCGAGATCTCCGGGACTTATTACATGCTACCCTTGCACAACCTGTCCACAACCACAGAGTATCAACCTGATACTCACCATACATCGTCTTGATGTACATGATCATCCTGATCCTCATCATTGCATCATCCTGATGCATGTCATCTGGAGCAACATCCTGAAGCTCGTCATCTATGATCATCCTGATCATACAATGCATCCACCTGATGCACAACAAGTATCTACCTGATACATATCATCATACATGATCCACCTGATCATACAATGTATCCACCTAATACACACACAGATACATGATCCACCTGATATATATCAACATACATGATCTACCTGATCATACAATCGTATCCACCTGATACATACACAGATACATGGTCCAAGCATCCAACATGATGCATATACATATACATGATCCAACTGATCATAATAAGCATCCAACATGATGCATATACATATACATGATCCAACTGATCATAACAAGCATCCAACATGATGCATATACATAGCAGTAACTGGAGCATCGTCCTGATGCTCATCGTCCAGCGCTTACATCCACAGCCATGGGAAGGATCCTCCTCTCACCATGCTTGGAATGGCTCCTGCAAATGTGTCCATAACTTCTTCCTTGAAGTGTCGTCAATCTGAAGAACACCAAGCCTCTCTCTGAAGTACTCGAACTTCACTCTGGCTAGTGGTTTTGTCAACACATCTGCAACTTGCTCATCCGTCGCAACATACAGGAGCTTCACTGCTCCTCTCTGCACCATATCCCTGATATAGTGATATTTCATCTCGATGTGCTTCGACCTGTCGTGGAACACGGGGTTCTCAGACAGCTTCACACAACTCTGGTTGTCACAAAAGATACCAGTAGCCTCCAACGGGAGATCAAATAGCTCAGACAGTAGCTTTCGGAGCCATACTGCCTCACAACTAGCCGAACGAGCTGCAACATACTCTGCTTCAGCTGTACTCAGTGCTACACGGGATTGCTTCCTGCTAAACCAAGAGATCACACCTGATCCCATACTGAAGCAACACCCAGAATGTGCTCTTCCTATCTGCAACAGTGCCTGCCCAATCTGAATCAACATAACCCTGCAGGTTAAATTTTTGATTCGCATCATACTTGAGCCCATAATCAATTGTACCCTTTAGGTACCTCAGAATATGCTTTACAGCAACCAGGTGAACACCTATGGGATCCGTCAGGAATTGGCTCAATGTGTTCACCGCAAAGCAAATATCTGGTCTCGTGTTCGTCAGGTACATCAAGGACCCAATCATCTGACGATACACAGTGACATCAACTGGATCAGATGAAGAATAACACAGAAGCTTCAGGTTCGATGCCATAGGTGTGGCCTTGGCCTTGTAGTCCATCATCCTGAACCTCTTCATGATCTCTACTGCATACTTCCCTTGTCCAAGGAAGATTCCATCTACACTCTGCCACATCTCCATGCCTAGAAAATAGTGCATCATCCCCAAGTTCTTCATCTCGAACTTGGCAGCAAGCTTCCTCTTCCTATCGACAATCAATCTATCCTCACCTGTTACAAACAGGTCATCCACATAAAATAGTAGTATCACTGGATTGCCTTCCTCAACCTTGTATTAAAGGTTGGAATCCGCTTTACTCTCGGTAAAGCCCATACTAGATAGGAAGCCATCTATCCTGCCATACCAGGCCTTGGGTGACTGTTTCAAACCACATAGGGCTTTCTTCAGTTTGCACACATGTGACTCTCGGTCATGTGTCTCAAACCCGAGTGGCTGCTCCACATACACTTCCTCTTCAACTGCACCATTCAAGAAAGATGTTTTGACATCCATTTGGTGTACCTTCCATTTCATCACGGTAGCCAGAGCAACTACTGATCTAATAGAAGTGTATTTGGCTACAGGTGCAAAAGTCTCTTCATAGTCAATTCCTCTTTCTGGGAGTAGCCACGAGTTACAACCTTGCTTTGTATTTCTCGATGCTACCATCTGCAGCATGCTTGATCTTATAGATCCACTTGGAAGTCACAACAAACTTCCCTTCAGGTCTTGGGACCACATCCGAAACATGATCGATTGGTACTTATCGACCATGGCATCCTTTTACTATATCCCGTATCCTTGGAACTTCGGATTCTTCAATATCTTCAATAGATAGTTTGAGCTTCATTGCTGGAACAAATGTTGTAGTTCTTCTTTTGTAGGTGATGGTATAGGATCTTTCCTACAAAACAAGTTAAATTTCATGATTAGAAAACATCTCATAGTTTTCAGAACAAATTCTTACACATAAAGAAATATGCCATACATTCATGCAATTATTTTAGCCAATGCTTCAATACAACATTTATCCATATCCCGTAAATTTCTAGATGCCTTCCAATCTCTACTAGAACATTGTTAAGAGTGTGCACAACTCCCAACATGTCAGCAAAGAGGTTTCATTCTAGATAAGTAGCAATGGAATGTTGTACAGTGCCATAGGCCACTTACCCATCACATGCATATTAGTAGTATATTGTTCATTAATGTAATTATTCTAATATGCATAATATACATCCTAAGTTCAGGAACATAAGCATATACATCATTGAGCAATATTATTTAAACAAACAAGTATGCAAGAAATGACAATTCAAATACTTATCTTTGTTTGGTTGTAGGGTGGACTCCCTCTCAATATTTGCTTCCTTGCAGGAACTACTGGAGTGTGCTCCCTCTTGATCTTTGCTTCCTGTATTACCTGTCCTTGAACTTATATCCATCCTCGATCACTTATGCATACTTACTAGTATCATCATTGCGTTATCCTTGAGGTCTCATACACAATCATACATTCATTAGTATAATATCAATACTATAAAACATTATGATTCTAAGTAATCTTAAACATGTATGGTCAAGATTTCACAAGCACTAGTATTCAAGGTTTCAGGGAGTACTTCCTTTACTCATGCAAATTCTTATTTGACCATAGGACTCTTCTGGTTAGTCATATTATCGATTAAACATAATATACCTAAACTCGTGATTACTCAAACCTATAGCTTCATGAATAATCATTATCAATCATACCAAGTATACTTATATAAGAGATCCCATCACAAGGTAGGATTCTAACTTGATATAGGAAAAACATACCTAGATTAATGTGTTAGTTCGTTATGTCTAACATACCCACATGATGTCTTCTTGTTTTATTCAATAACTTGTGCTAGTAACCTGCATATATCATCGGTTAAGCATTGTAGAACCAAATTATACATACCTTGTAAGTAGAGCTTCTATGTGATCCATGACAATGGATGAATCATTGTCTTCATGTCACCATGGTCATATGTTCTTGAACTAGAACATGATTTGTCTTTCTTGATGTACCTTTCATGTTAGCGAACAACATCAACCTCATACAACACCACAATGCATTAGTACAATCATAAGTGTCAAAACCCTAATAAATGAATATCTTCTATCATGCATTCATATTTTTATTAAGGTGATACAGCAAGTCTAAAATTAATCAAGATTGTACTAATCTTAATGAAGACAAACATATCATAAACTTAATCATGAACAGATTTCGAAACATACCCGTAAGTCATACCTGTCAAGTTTGCTTGTAGTCTTCTTATGTAAGGCCTTAGCCTCATCTCCCTCTGAAACTGGAACTTCTTCACTTATGCATGTGACCAATCCATTCTCTTCTAGGATTAACCCAATCCACTTGATTTGCAGAAATTGGATCTCGAGCTCGATTAGGGTTTGTGAGGGAAACCCTAAAAATTCAAGCTTTGAATTTCAAGCTTTTGAAAGGATAGAAAGATGCGCCTTGATGAGCTGATCAACCTGGTATACTCAGAATTTGAAAACTGCAAAGTTTCACCTTTCAAATTTGCTTTTCAATCTTCCGGATTCACTTGGGAGGACCCTGAATTAGGGTTTGAATTTCCTGGAGCTTTACCCAACCAAATAGTTTGATCCAAAGCTCTAAAATTCGATTTTTCCAAGGAGCTTCCAGCTATGGCCATAGATTTCAAAAATTTCCATTTTTGTAGAAGCCCTAATTTTTCACTTTTCCGATGAGAGTCCCGAACTAGGGTTTGATCAAGCTCGGCCTTCTACCCAACCAAAAAATTTGATCTTGGTCACTAAATTTAGATTTTGATGAGTATCATTCAGCCGTGGTCTCCGATTACAAAAATACCAACTTTCTTTGAAACCCTAATTGCTGGAGCCATGAATGAAGGTGCTCAAAATCCAATTATGTTTTGAGATAAATATGCACTTGATTGTTTTTGGTTAACTCCGAAATTAGGAATCCACATGGTCTAAAAATTCTACCTTTGGTATCACGACCTGTCATCTTTCTAACCCCATAGGTTTGACCTCGATTGGATTCTCTGAGAGAGAGTTATGCCAAGTGTCGCAACATGACCTGTTTATGGGATAAAACAGGAGAGCAAACTTGTACGGTGTTCCATGTGTCACTGGTTCAACTTAGGCCTCTGAAAAACGTACCGGAGAAACTACAGTCCAGTCCGTTCCCTAGCTGTCACTTTTTACGAAATTTCATTTGGAGCTTCCTATCCCAAGTTGTGAGATTTTTTCCTAGGTCACCTGTTTATGACTGAGATCTAGAAGAGGCAGAAACCCTAGATTGTACAGATCATAAAACAAAAAGTACAACGAATTAGAAGTTGTGCTTTGGAAACAAGGTACATGGAGATCTTATCTTCGACCTGTAAGAGTTTCAGATCCTGAAACCTCGCCGAATGGATTTATAGCGAAAGTGCTACGATGACTGGTTTTTTTTCTATATCAAGCCCTAGCTTCGCAAGTGCAACAAGTGTCATAAATGCCATACCATGCCTTCTTTCAGGTTAGCTCTGATACCATGTTAGTTTTTCAGAATTTACTTCAATATGATATAGGATCTTAACTGATAGAACAACATGTAGAACATATCTATAGCATATCAATCATGGACATAATAATGCAAGCACACAAGAGACAGTAGACACACAGAGTTTCACTGGGGAAAACCATAAAGGTGAAAAACCCCACAACTTCCTCAGAGATAGATAGAGCAATGATGCAACCCAATCATAAGAGATAGTATTCTCCTAGCAGCAGCTTCTCCTCCTCCACAAGTGCACCGCTCTCCAATGAGAGTATGAGTGAGAAAGTGAATGATTGAATAGAGTGCCTCCCACACTCTATTTATACATGACTTGACTTGCCTAATAACCTTTGCTAGGTCGGCCTTAACTTAACCACATAACATAATGCTGACAGGGCCGACCCCTAATAGGGTGGCCTAATAACCCTTTGACCCACATGACTTATACAGGGCCGACCCCACCAAGGTGGTCTAATAACCCATCAAGTATAAGTTACGACAGTTACAATATAAATGACGACACTTCCGTATAGAGGAATAATAACATCTCTATAGGAATACAATATACAAATATGAAATACATTCTGAAGTTACAAATACATCAACAAGAACCCACATAGATGCTCATATTTGAGGTTGAAGATGATGAAACTTTGTTGAGTAATATGACCATTGTCTTAAGCTCATCAGAGTCATCCTCTAAAAATTGAATTTTCCTTTTCTATTTTACCAATATATTCATGATAATTGCATTTCAAGAGACCCATTGATATTCTAATTCATGTGTTTTAGTGGAGAATGAGACCCGCTGTCAACATTGCATGAGACCAATTCCCCACAACATTAGTTGAAACCCAAGATATTTTCACCCACAAACCCCTAACCCCAAGGGAAAGCCACAGACTGATAATGGATAGATCCATCATCAATATTCTGGGTACTTATTACAGAACATTGAGATGGATGAAATATTGTATATATATTTTCCCAAATAAAAATCCCAATGAAGAACTTACTCCAGGAAGTGCAAGCAGTACCAGGGCGAGGCCTATTCCCATTGGCCTTTTTAGGTAAAGCCTAGCAAACTCACCATGACAAATATTAGAAGTTTTTGAGACAACTAACTCATGCCCACAATCAATTCTACTAAAACCGAGGAGAAATATGACTGCTGATGCTAAATATAAGCAAAGTGTGCAAACCAGGCTTACCATCAAGTGTCAATTTGTTGAATAAGAACTAAGATGGGAGATGTATGCCACTTTCAATATCCTATACTCATCTTCGCGACTGAAATCCATGAATTCAAATTTCCGGAGGTTTTGATAATGGAGGATGTGGGAAGACGGGTTGATGCTTAATGAATTGTCCCTTCCCCCCTTGAACGAGTTAATGGATAGACTAGATGTGGATTGTTCATACTTTCATTTTGTGCTTGTTTAATGGGTTGCAAACTTAGAGATTCCTTCACCATTTTACAATAGAATTCCTTCCTCTAGCGTTGAGGCAAGATTGTCGAGGCGACATGAAAAAAATGAACTTCCTCAAAATGATGAACTTCTCTTCTTATATTAACAATGGTCAATGCGAGATGGTCATCTTCTTATAATTGAACATATAATTATGTAGAATAATTCCAATAGCATATTTATTTTACATAATTTAGCAAATAATTGAATAAACAATGCTATAAATAATTTAGTCAAACTTAAGATCACATATCAACATCAACCTTAAAATAGTAAAGAAATCCATAATTTTAAATTATGAAGTGTTGAGCATGCTTATAGACAAAATCTCCTAACAACTATCAACGGGTTTTCATTTTATTTATTAATACAATCCCATCTACATTAAATCTATTTTGACAAGTTATGGTCATCATTAGCTTGAAAGGAGTAAATTTATGATTACATAGAATATAATATATGAAACTTAATGCAGTAAAGTAACCAGCTTAACTTAATAGCCAACAACCAGGTTATGGAATACATTAATGACATAAATATAAAATATTAAAGATTAACTTAACAACAACGAACGAGGTTATGGAATACATTAATGACAAAAATATAAAATATTAAAGTTTAACTTAACACCCAACATCAGGTTATGGAATAAATTAATGACAGAAATATAAAAATTAAGAATTAGTTAAACAGCAAGGTTATGGAATACATTAATAACATATAATACATTAATACCAGAAATACTAAATATTAAAAAATAGTTAACCACAACAAGGTTATTGAAATGGAATACATTAATGACATAAATATTAAATATTAAAATTAATTAATAACCAAATATTAATATAAAATATTAAGAATCACTTAATAGCCAACATAAATTATAAACCAGTAGCAAGGTTATGGAATATATTAATGACTTAAATTAAAACACTAAATCACTTAGTGCAAGATGGTCATCTTCTTATAATTGAACATATAATTATGTAGAATGATTCCAATAGCATATTTATTTTACATAATTTAGTAAATAGTTGAATAAACAATGCTATAAATAATTTAGTCAAACCTAAATTCACATATCAACATTAACCTTAAAATAGTAAAGAAATCCATAATTTTAAATTATGAAGTGTTGAGCATGCTTATAAACAAAATCTCCTAACAACTAATCAACCGATTTTTATTTTATTTATTAATACAATCCCATCTGCATTAAATCTATTTTGACAAGTTATGCTCATCATTAGTATGAAAGGAGTAAAGTTACAAATCTATTTTGACAAGTTATGCTCATCATTAGTACGAAAGGAGTAAAGTTATAAATCTATTTTGACAAGTTATGTTCATCATTAGT
Organism: Larix kaempferi; assembly: GCA_027924585.1. Taxonomy (NCBI): domain Eukaryota; kingdom Viridiplantae; phylum Streptophyta; class Pinopsida; order Pinales; family Pinaceae; genus Larix; species Larix kaempferi. Next base: position 1,778,062 of record BSBM01000397.1, on the reverse strand, counting down.
GTGAAAGGAGTAAAGTTATGATTAACTAAAAAACCATATATGAAATTTAATGCAGTAAAGTGACTAGCTTAACTTAACAGCTAGCAGAGGTTATGGAATACATTAATGACATTAAAGCTTAACTTATCAGGTTATGGAACACATTAATGAGAAAAAAATATATTAAGAATTATGTAAACAACAGCAAGGTTATGGAACGTCCAAACACTTTGGAATCATATCAAGTTGAGAATCAACCTTGCTAAAAATTATGGGCTACAAATAGTTTTATGGGAATGATTGAGTGATTTATGCAATAATTTTGACCATGTGACAATCACCCTTGATTCGGTAAATCGTGATTATAACTTACCATTATGTATTTGTAATGCCCCTAAAATGATTGTGGACTTTAAGGGCACATGTCGAGTGACCCAGCGGAACAGACTTCAATAAAGTGGCCCTTCAAGTTAGGATGTGTCTTAATAAGGGAGAATCACCTGATGATGTTCATGACTATAGTTGATAAATGAATTAAAGAATTAAATTATATGTGTGGAGTGGTATAATTGATTGGTTAGTTCTTGCTTAATGACTAGCCTGGATTGATCAAGTCAAAGTGCAGTAGGACAGTTACAGTCCTAGCTCTGCAACTTGGGAGGACGCAACTGAGATGTGTCATAGCTTTCCATTTTTATTCTGAACTTCGGGACGAAGTTCTAAATAAGTAGGGGTGTATGTAGTGCCCCTAGACTACTATAGACATTGAGGGCACCTGCTGAGTCACCTGACTGTTTGAAACATTAATAAAATAACCCTATGATTTTATTTTGAGTATATTTATGATTACGATTGATTGATATATGTGCATTTGGGTAGTTATTGTGAATGGACAATTTCATGTTGTTTAACAATTAACTTTGATATGAAAACTGTACATATGAATGATGCTTAACGACTAGCTGTGCAATTGATTATGTGATTAGACGAATGAGTAATGATTAAGTAAATTATAGATGCTTAATGAAGCAACAGATTTATAAACCAAATTGTGAATATTGAGGACAGTGCTACTAATTTACGTTTGTGAGAAATGTGTGTAGCGACAGGTGAAACGGTTCACCAACAGACACACAAAGGAATATGAAGGGTCGTAGAGTACGAGTAAATCACACACAGGGAGAGCGACGACGATGTCGACTTCCGACGGAATACCACGCTTGAGCAGATAAGCACTGATCCGCTTGCTCAAGAGGAAAGCGTGAGGGCGTACGAGGTGGGCCACGACAGAGCTGGTCACGTACGAGTTGGGGGGCGCGCAGTGAGAACGGACTCACTCCTCAACGCCATTAGTCCCTAATAGCGTGTAGACGGAGGATGGAAGGTAACGGATCCTGAAATCCCTACATGAAGTTCCCGCAAGTCAAAACGGAAGGATGACGGTAGAAGGGCCCGACGGTGCGGTACCCTGCCAAGAACGGAAAGAGTGAATGCAAGGACCCAACGATGTGGTGCCTTGATGAGGAATGGAAACTATGGATGACTAGACTCGACGGAGTGGTGCCATGTCAGAGAAATTAAATTAAGGAACAAGGAGGCCCAACGGCGCGACACCGGGTCCCTAGTAAAAGTTGATTGCTAAACTTAACTGCATTGAAACGTATAATTTTGCACCTAGAACTTTACTTAGAAATGCATTTGAGTACTTTAGGCATTTGCACAAAAATTAATACTTTTGCATTTAAATAATATTAAGTGTTATTTAGGCATTGCACATGAAAGGATATTCTTGATTACTTAAAAATATTATAAATATTTATTTAGGAGCAAAATGGAATCCTAGGCATGGACACCTAGTCAACTCCACCTACACCACAAATCTAGGAGTTAAGTGAAATATCTAGGGGACAAACATGAGCAAACTTAGGGATGTTGGTGCATCTCCTAGAGAAACTGACACTTGGATGGGTGAGTTGTTTTTCATTAAAAAATTAATTAAATAATTATTTATGCATGAAGCGACATGTGTCGCAGGGGATTTTCCTTTAAAAGGGAGACTTTGGGGATGGGTAAAGGACCCAGACCCTGGATGACTATCGTAATATTGAGTTACCTCATGACTTGCTACTATTAAGGGTTTGGCTGGAAATCTTGGTGGGGGGGGAATCCCAAACTGGGTTTCATGAATATTTTTTTTTTGTGTGTGAGCTCTACGACCCAAAGCTCGGGGGAGGCCATGCGACTGAAAGCATGAGCCTATGGTTGGGTGGCGAAGCTAACGGTTGCTTCGCCAATGGTTAAACGAGCTTTGTTGGAGGGATCCTACGGAAGACGAAGGCGACAATGGACCAGCCGGATCGGGTTGACAGGTTAAAGTTTTGCTTATTTTTGTTAAGTTATTCACGCTTTTTATTTTATTTTTCCAATAACTGTGATGGCTAAATTGTTTGTATGAAGTTGTTAAAGTTTCACGTTCAGTTCAAGGGGACCCTAAAGGAGGGGTCCTACATTTGGTATCAGAGCCGGTCGAGCCTTGAGGGCACCGAATCATAATTAAATAATAGTATTTTCTGTTGTGGTTAAGAATAGATCAAAAACTCGGTATTCTTTTATTAATTTCTGAACAATGCAATCTACCCCTTCTTTGGCCATTGGAAAAATGAAATTATTTCATCTCAGATTTTAACACCCATTTTCTAAACAATCTGATCTATCTCTGTTTTTCCATTTGGAAAACGAATCACTAGATCTCTGCGTTAAATTATATTTCTAGGTAATGTTGTTTTACCTCTGTTTTTTTTTTCCATTTGGAAAACGAATCACTAGATCTCTGCGTTAAATTATATTTCTAGGTAATGTTGTTTTACCTCTGTTTTTTTTTTCCATTTGGAAAACGAATCACTAGATCTCTGCGTTAAATTGTATTTTCTGGGAATTGCTATTTTACCTCTGCCTGGAGAGAAGGAATGATTAGGGGATAAACTGTATTTCTTTCTATTATGTAATTCTTATGTTCTACTATATTCGTCTCCATGCAGCTCTTGGTTTAAGATTCAATATCCACCTGACCTTTATAATCACAGTATGTTCAGAACCTTCCACGGCCTCATAAATCCGTTAAACATACTTCCTTGGCCATCGTATATATGTTCATGGTAGAGATCTGTTAAATGAATGTTTAGTCTCTGTCAGTATCCCATTAACAGAGATCGGCCATCATATTCTCTGATCCCTGCATAATAATTAAAAGCGTAGATCTGATTCACAACTCTGTTCTTATCGTGGTCAGTAAAAAAGTAGATCTGATTCACATCCCTGTTCAATTCATTGGCAAAATTAAAAGCGTAGATCTATTGAGTATTTTCACATTCACATCCTTGTTCTTTTCATTGGTAATTAGCAGTGTAGATCTGGCTGGCGTTTTTGCGTATGCCAAATTCTCAGAATGCTTAGTTTGCAACCTTGTTCCAACTTTCCACTCTAAGCTCTGCTAAACTATTGACATGGTTTTTTCGTGTCAGATCCGATATCGTAATTTATGATTGATGGAATGGAGATAGAGTGCCATCATATTCATCGCTGTGATCAATCCCAAAATACATGATTCCGAGCTATGTGGGATATTAGGGACATTAAATCTACATGTTTCTTGTTTTTAATTATAACTAACCATAATGCCAGTGTGTTATGAGTTCTATCGAATCATATCAATGTTAGATCCAGATTGACTAAGATTTGTTGGTGAACGCGGTGATCAACGGTGAGATTAGAGCTTGGAGTTGCGATATTCGTGGAATTTTTCTTCGACTGGAGCAGCTATACCTACAGGTTCTTATTATCTTAAATGTTCATATTTATTTCTTGATTATTTACTAAAAAATATTATATGTGCTTACTGTATTTGAGATTTGGTTTACAAATCTTTATTGATATTTTATAGAATAGAAAAGCTAGATTTTAAAGGAATAAATTAAGTAGAGTTTTTATGTATTATCGTGGCCGACTGATTGGTTCTAACGACAAAATTTTAACTCTATTTTCATGTGTTTTAATATCTGTATTGACCCTGTATAGGCTGGATGCTCATGCCCAATAAGCACTGAACCCCATCCCAATTCCTATGATAGAGTTTGTTGTTATGAACCTCCGTTTTGGACCAGTATCCACAAATCTAGAAATCGAACAGGTTGGTTAAACCTCCTTCAAATCCAGAGTGACGAGACCTCAGTCCTCAGGATTGCATGTGGAAAGATTTATTCAATTTTATTTAAGCTGAAAATTTTCAATGCGGTTCACATAGATATTAATCCTTTGATCTCATCTCTGACTCTGTGGATCAGTGTTTACATTTTGCTTGACTAATGCCTGTGGACTTAGAATGATGAGATCACTGTTCTCTGATTGATTTACAGAATCAATGTTTCTAACCTTGGGTAAAGCTATCGGCGCAGTTCACCTAGATCTTAACCATCTAAATCCCAGACTTGTGACTCTGTGTATTTATTGAATCTCTCATCTTGTTCAATTGCGCTTGGAACCTATAGGATGAGTTTTAGATCCACAACTCTGTCGATTGTCATTTAATCACTGGTGTTGGTGCAGTACCTCTAGGGTAAGAGCGATTGGATCTTTTCCTTTTGACTTTTGTAAAAGTGTAACTCTCTACTTCTGAGTTTTATTGTTGAATTTCATTAAAAGATCGAGAAGATCTCTGTGCGCTGGAGCATTCCAATTCCGTCAATCAGTTTCTAGTGTTCACATTTATATATATTTATTTGCAGGAATATTGTGTTTATTTTATTCCATTGTTTGAATTCCATCACAAGATCAAAAGGATCTTTGTGAGCTGGAGCGTTCTAATTCCGGAAATCAGATCTTTTGTGTTCACATGTAAATGTAAATGGGTATAGCTTTAGAGATCCGAAACCTTTTTATGATCAAGAACGATGTTGTTAGCCAATCTATACGCTATCCAGAAGATCCGATGCACATCTACCCATCGCCATCGATTTAAAATGATTTCTTATTTTTGTATCTGAAGGATCATGAATGATGTCAATTAAGTTTAAACCCCACAGATCTGAGTTTCTATTTGATTCCATCGTTGTCTTTGACTTTGAAGGCTTAGTGTTCAAGATTTAGGATCCTTAGTCTCTCTCACACCACCGACGGGACATCACGCCTTCACCGCCAATCCTGCATCATCCATAGCCATATTCGCGATTCTGTCTCTAAGGCTTGATGACAGCGGGTCAGTGAACCTGCAGGTTACCCTGTATTCTCTTTTGTTTTAATTCCTCTGTTCTGGATCAGAAGGTATGCTGTTAGAGTAGTATCTCTTGTGCTAAATTAAGGGTCGATTGAAGAATTCTTCTACCACCTGTTCAAGCGCTTAAATCGAACTCATGTTTGCCTCCGTGACTGTTGGGATGTATGGCTTATCTTTTTCTCGGCTGGTCAAAGGCTTGTCGTTTGTCAATTGCAGACTAGTATCTGTTATACCGATTTCAATACATTCTTGTATGGAAAAGGTGCTCATTGTCTGTAGTTGTAGCTGCTATTCGCTTCCTCCAGGATTTCTTTGGGGAATGTTTATATTAGCATATTCGTGTTACTCCTGAACTGTATGCTTTTTCCTATTTTTGCTGTGGGCGGTAAGGCACGCCTTCTTGCTGTCTCTTGACACTATGAACAGTGCCATAATAATCTGTATTTCGTATGGTCAAGTTTGCTGTATGTTTTGATTCGCACTTGAATATCTAAGTATAGTAGTTCTGTTTCCAGTGAAAGAAAAATAAAATATTATTATTGTGCTATATTTTCTCCAATACGGAAATGCCTCAGCCAAATAATGTTTTTCGGTTGGTTAAAAACATGATTAAAGCATGATTATGCTCAGTATAGTTTTCGGCCGGTCAAAATATGTTTAATATTTTTATTCCCCGTTGAAGTGGGATCGAGTCCATTATATCAACTATCTTTAATTAAATTATTACTATTTAAAATCAGATCTATTCATGATATCGATTTCCTCGGAATCATTCCTATTCAGATCCGATCGAATCGATTATGTATTAAGTGTCGTTCAATTTAATCATTTAACTGTCTGTGATTTGTAATCAAACTCGGTTCTGCATTGACTAGTTCTCCGTTGATATTGAAAACCCGTGATGTGTTTAACATGAGTCCAGTCAGATCGAACCTCTATCTCTAGTGTTGAATATTGTAACTTCAAAGAATATTATATTTGTACTTTATTATTCCGGAGATGTTTCATTCCTCCGAGGCAATCCTATTATGTATCCGGAGATGTTTATTCCTCCGATGATTAATATTAACTAGGGTTATTAGACCCACCATATGTGGGTCGGCCCTGTAGTTACATTTTAGGGGTTATTAGACTTCTCCAGGTGAGGTCGGCCCCAACAGGTCTTTTAGTCAGTTGAGATTCAAGTATAAATAGAGGAGGTGAACTCCTCATTAGATCATTCACTCACTTGTGGAAGAGTGCGCACTAGTTGAGGAGATCTGCTAAGGAGTCAAGGAGAAGGAGCACATCTTGTATTTTGGTTGATCATCTTATTGAGGAAAGCTTTACTGGGTTTTCTACCCCATGAGGGTTTCCTAGGATATATTGTGTGTTATCTTGTGATTGTGTTTCTATCAGAGATCTTGCTTGTCTATTTGGTTTAAACTTAACATGGTATCAGAGCTAGACTGAATAGGACATCTTTCACAAGGTAAGATCATCTCTCTCTCTCTTTGGTGAAGTTAGGGTTTTTAGCCCAAAGTTAGTATTATTGATTTTTGGCTGCATGGCTGGATATCCCTCATCAATACCTTTCTTTTAAGCCCTAGATTGAACTTTTTGGTTGGGTAGAACTCCGGGAATTGCAAACCCTAATTCTACCAAAAGTGCGATACATCAGATTTTGGTTTCAGAAAAAAGTTGGAATTTTTGATTTCTGTTTACATGGTTGGATAGCCCTTATCAAGAGCATTCTTTTAAGCTATAGATCGAACTTTTTGGTTGGGTAGAACTCCGGGAATTGCAAACCCTAATTCTACCAAAAGTGCGATAAATTTCTGTTTCAGTTTCCGGAAAAGTGAAAAGTAACTTTCCAAGTTAGTCTACTCTGTCTCTTGGACTCCCCCAAGAGAAGATGGCTCCTAATACTAAGCTTGAAGACAAGCTAGAAGGCATAGAAAATTTCCGGGCATGGAAATACAGAATTGGTCTCATTCTTGAAGAGAATGATCTTGCTCATTATATCAAGGAGGAAGTTGCAGAACCAGAAGAAGATGAAGCCAAAGAAAAACACAGGAAGGATTTGATTAGGGCAAAGAGAATCATAGCAGATTCTATTAAAGACCACTTGATTCCCCAAGTGGCTTCCAAGAAGACTCCAAAAGAAATGTATGATGCCCTAGGAAGAATGTATGAAGGGAAGAACATCAATAGGAAGATGAATCTAAGGACTCAGTTGAAGAGTACCAAGATGCACAAAGGAGAATCCATTCAAGACTACTTCTCAAGAGTCTCTCTAATCAAAGAGCAACTAGATGCCATTGGTGATACTCTTGATGAGGATGAACTTGTGATGACAGCTCTAAATGGTCTCACTAGACCTTGGGAGTCATTCATTCAAACTATGTGTGCCAGAAAAGAAAGTATGAAGTTTGATGTAGTTTGGGAGGATTGTGTGCAAGAGGAGGCTAGGGTTGCAAATAGAGAATCCCTACTCAAAGAAGATGACCAAGCCTTGGCCACACACACCAAAAGAAGAAGGAGTCAATCCTACTCCAAGAAGGGTAATCACAAGGAGTCTCATCCTCCTCACAGATTTCAGAAGAAAAGAGGATCTACTCAAAGAAGAGATTACTCTTCCTTCCAGTGCTATTCTTGCCACAAATTAGGACACATTGCTAAAGATTGTCCTCTACAAAAGAAGAAGGGTTCTTACTACAAAAGACACCAAGCACATCTTGCAGAAGATGACAGTGAAGAAGAAGAAGTTGAGGAAGAAAGGTCTCACAATAAAAGGCCTAGAGATGAAAGGGAGGAAGAAGAAAGGACCTTCTCCAAAAGAAGGACAAGGAGAAATACAGAAGAAGATGCAGAAGAATATGTTCTCTTCTCCGCACTCTCTGGATCCATAACCCCTGAAGAAGGTACATGGCTTATTGACAGTGGTGCTTCAAAGCACATGACAGGACAGAAAAGGACTCTCTCAAAACTTGAAGAAAAGACTTCTCCCCAAAAGGTATCTCTAGGAGATGACTATCAATATCCCATTAAGGGAATTGGTGAAGCAAACTACAAACTCGATTCTGGAACTCCCATGAAGATGAAGGAAGTTCTATATGTTCCAGGATTGAAGAAGAATTTGCTTTCAATCTCAGCTTTGGACAAGAAAGGCTACAGAATTGCTTTCATTGATGGACAAGTGTTAATGTGGTCCAAAGGCAAATCCATTAAGGATGCAATTGTTATTGGTGAAGAGGAAGGAGGTTTATATAAACTCAAGGGTCATCCAGAAGCTGCTCTTGTTCATGAAACCTCTAGCCCCAGTGAGCTATGGCATAGAAGACTAGCTCACATTAACTACAAAGCCTTACCTTATGTAAGCAAGGTGGTCATAGGACTACCAGATTTAAAGGTTGATCATGATGGCTCATGCAAAGGATGTAAGAAAGGCAAGAATGTCAAGAACCCCTTTCCAAAGAGTGAAACAAAGACCAAAGGGATCTTGGAGTTAATACACTCAGATGTGTGTGGTCCAATGCCCACCACCTCTCTAAGTGGGTTTGAATACTATCTTTCATTCATTGATGATCATTCAAGGAAAACTTGGATATACTTTCTAAAGGGTAAGAATGAAGTTTTTGGGAAGTTCAAAGAGTTCAAGGCTCTAATAGAAAATCTCTCAGAAAAGAAAATCAAGATTCTCAGAACAGACAATGGTGGAGAATATACTTCAAAAGAGTTTGGAGAATTCTGTAAGGAAGCTGGAATCAAGAGAGAACTAACCACTCCCTACAATCCCCAACAAAATGGGGTTGCAGAAAGGAAAAATAGAACCATCATGGAAGCTGTGAAGACTATGATACATGACCAGGATCTTCCCATGTATCTGTGGGCTGAAGCAGCCAGAACAGCAGTATATGTTCAAAACAGATTATCTCATAGTGCTCTTGATTTCAAAACTCCAGAAGAAGTGTTTTGTGGAAAGAAGCCCGAGGTAAGCCACTTAAAATATTTGGGTGTCTTGTGTACATCCACATTCCAAAGGAAAAGAGAACCAAGTTGGATCCTTCTGGTAAGAAAGGAATATTTGTTGGCTATTGTGAATCATCCAAAGCCTTCAGGATTTACATACCAGGCTTTCATCATATAGAGATAAGTAGAGATGTAACCTTCGATGAGGAAGCAGCTCTTAAGAAATCTAGAAAATGTCAACTTGAAGAAGTTTATGAAGAAGATACATCTCCTAGAATCTCAGAGACTGTTCTCATCCCTGAAAAGGACATAACAGAGGATCATGACATGCTGGAACCACAAGAACCTCCTGTTGCAGAATTATCTAGGAAAAGAAGACCAACATGGGCTAGAGATATTATTCAAGGAGCTGAAAGATATGGTGCTCCAGAAGGCTCCACTAGAGAAAGGAAGAAACCAAAGCTAGTATCCAACTATATGGCTCTGATGTGTGATCTTGTGGATCAACTACCTACTAGCTATGAAGAAGCAGCTCAAAAGAAAGAATGGGTAGAAGCAATGACTGAAGAATATCAGTCAATAATGAAAAATGATGTTTGGGATATAGTCCCCAAACCAAGAGATAAAAGTGTGGTTTCTTCCAAATGGATTTTCAAAATAAAACATGCTGCAGATGGTAGCATTGAAAAATACAAGGCAAGGTTTGTAGCCAGAGGATTCTCTCAAAAGGAGGGAATTGACTATGAAGATACATTTGCACCTGTTGCTAGGTATACTTCGATTAGAACTATCATGGCACTTGCATCTATGATGAAATGGAAATTGCATCAAATGGATGTTAAGACAGCCTTCCTGAATGGTGTAATTGAAGAAGAAGTATACATAGAACAACCTCAAGGTTTTGAGGTCAAAGATGGAAGGACCCATGTATGCAAACTGAAGAAGGCATTATATGGTTTGAAGCAAGCTCCCAGAGCTTGGTATGGAAGAATTGACAGTTTCTTATTAAGCATGGGCTTTACCAAAAGTAAAGCTGACCCCAATCTCTATCTTAAGGTAATGAATGATGAACCTGTTATATTGCTATTATATGTAGATGATCTATTTTTAACAGGAAATGAGAAACAAATCATTGAAAGCAAGAAGAAGCTTTCTTCAGAATTCGAAATGAAAGATCTTGGATTAATGCACTACTTCTTAGGCCTAGAAGTGTGGCAAGAGCCAAAAGGGATCTTTCTAAATCAAGGTAAGTATACTATGGAGATCCTCAAAAGATTTGATATGTTGGAGTGTAAAGCTATGGCCACTCCCATGGACTCCAACCTAAAACTGCTAGCTAATGATTCATCAGAACTAGTGGACATAACCCTATATAGACAAATCATTGGATCATTGATGTACTTGACAAATACTAGGCCTGATATATGCTTTGCTGTAAACACCCTAAGTCAGTTTCAAGTAGAACCTAGAAAGGTTCACCTTATAGCTGCAAAGCATATTATGAGGTACCTAAAAGGTACAGTGGATTATGGCCTTTACTATCTTAGAGACAATGAACTCAAGTTGCATGGTTTCTCAGATTCTGATTGGGCAGGAAGTGTCTCAGACAGAAAAAGTACTTCAGGTGGATGTTATGGTCTTGGGTCTGCCATGATCTCCTGGTTCAGCAAGAAACAATCTAGTGTGGCCCTCAGTACCGCTGAAGCAGAATATATTGCTGCTTGCTCTGCCAGCTGTGAAGCGGTGTGGCTTCGGAAACTCTTATCTGGAATCTTTGACTTAGAAATGGATCCCACTGTGATTATGTGTGATAATCAAAGCTGCATTAAGATGACTGAAAATCCTGTGTTTCATGATAAGTCAAAACACATTGAGATCCGTTACTTCTATATACGAGACATGGTGCAGAGAGGAGCCATCAAGCTCGAGTATATAAGCACTAAGGATCAGGTTGCTGATATCTTGACTAAACCTCTGTCTCGAGTGAAGTTTGAGTACTTCCGAGACAAGCTTGGTTTAGTCCAGAAGGACCCTCCTCGAAAGGGGGAGTAGTATAGTATTTCTGTCGTTTATTTTTTTCTGTTAGCTACTTACAATTATTTAGATTTAGAAGTCTTACATATTGTTTATGCTAGATGTATACATGTTTTGATATGATGTATTAGTGAGAATACATGTCTGATGTATACATGTTTTGTTTTTGATATACATGCTAGTGATGAACACATGTTTTGATGTGATGTGTACATGTGTTGATTAGTGATGTATACATATTATGATGTACACATGTTTTGATGTGATGTGTACATGTGTTGATTAGTGATGTATACATATTGTGATGTACACATGTTTTGATGTGATGTGTACATGTGTTGATTAGTGATGTATACATATTGTGATGTACACATGTTTTGATGTGATGTGTACATGTGTTGATTAGTGATGTATACATATTGTGATGTACACATGTTTTGATGTGATGTGTACATGTTTTGATTAGTGATGTATACATGTTTTGATGTGGTGTGTACATGTGTTGACTAAGTGATGTATACATGTTTTAATGTACACATGTTTTGATGTGATGTGTACATGTTTTGATTAGTGATGTATACATGTTTTGATGTACACATGTTTTGATGTGGTGTGTACATGTATACATGTTTTGATGTACACATGTTTTGATGATTACATGTTTTGATGTGATACATGATTGTACCTGTATGGATGTGAATACAGTTGAGGGGATTGGATCATCCCTGGACTTTCAGTCCTAAAAAGAGCCGTAGACGTGAGGTCTCCGAGAATGAAGTCCTTAGTGGACAGTTGAGGGGATTGGATCATCCCTGGACTTTCAGTCCTAAAGAGAGCCGTAGACGTGAGGTCTCCGAGAATGAAGTCCTTAGTGGACAGTTGAGGGGATTGGATCATCCCTGGACTTTCAGTCCTAAAAGGAGCCGTAGACGAGAGGTCTCCGAGAATGAAGTCCTTAATGGACAGTTGAGGGGATTGGATCATCCCTGGACTTTCAGTCCTAAAGAGAGCTGTAGACGAGAGGTCTCCGAGAATGAAGTCCTTGGTGGACTTGAGGGGATTGGATCATCCCTGGACTTTCAGTCCTAAAGAGAGCCGTAGACGTGAGGTCTCCGAGAATAGAGGATAGGACTGCATCGTCCCTGGACCATAGTTCAAAATGTACGTGATGGGGATTGCATCATCCCGGAACTGATAGTTCAAAATGTACGTGATGGGGATTGCATCATCCCGGAACTGATAGTTCAAAATGTACGTGATAGGGATTGCATCATCCCGGAACTGATAGTTCAAAATGTACGTGATGGGGATTGCATCATCCCGAAACTGATAGTTCAAAATGTACGTGATAGGGATTGCATCATCCCGGAACTGATAGTTCAAAATGTACGTGATGGGGATTGCATCATCCCGGAACTGATGGTTCAAAATGTACGTGATGGGGATTGCATCATCCCGGAACTGATAGTTCAAAATGTACGTGATGGGGATTGCATCATCCCGGAACTGATAGTTCAAAATGTACGTGATAGGGATTGCATCATCCCGGAACTGATAGTTCAAAATGTACGTGATGGGGATTGCATCATCCCGGAACTGATAGTTCAAAATGTACGTGATAGGGATTGCATCATCCCGGAACTGATAGTTCAAAATGTACGTGATGGGGATTGCATCATCCCGGAACTGATAGTTCAAAATGTACGTGATGGGGATTGCATCATCCCGGAACTGATAGTTCAAAATGTACGTGATGGGGATTGCATCATCCCGGAACTGATAGTTCAAAATGTACGTGATAGGGATTGCATCATCCCAGAACTGATAGTTCAAAATGTACGTGATGGGGATTGCATCATCCCGGAACTGATAGTTCAAAATGTACGTGATGGGGATTGCATCATCCCGGAACTGATAGTTCAAAATGTACGTGATGGGGATTGCATCATCCCGGAACTGATAGTTCAAAATGTACGTGATGGGGATTGTATCATCCCCGGACTTCGGTCCCTGAATTGATCCGTAGACGAATGGTCTCCGAGAAAGAGTATTGATGAGGTATCGGTAGGATACTTGTGCTGCTGATGATGACGATGCTGCTGATCGTGTGATGACGATGCTGCTGATCGTGTGATGACGATACTGCTGATCGTGAGATGACGATGCTGCTGATCGTGTGATGACGATACTGCTGATCGTGTGATGACGATGCTGCTGATTGTGTGATGACGATGCTGCTGATCATATGATGACGATGCTGCTGATCGTGTGATGACGATGCTGCTGATCGTGTGATGACGATGCTGCTGATCATATGGTGACGATGCTGCTGATCGTGATGTTGATGTTGACAGTGATATACCAGTAACTGTTTGAGTTACTGATGAGGACAGATTGAAGAAAGCTTCCGATGATTTATAGATGTATCATGTGTGGTGACTCCTTGCTCCTGCAGATGCTGTTATAATATCCTTCTCGTTAAGGGGGAGTGTTGAATATTGTAACTTCAAAGAATATTATATTTGTACTTTATTATTCCGGAGATGTTTCATTCCTCCGAGGCAATCCTATTATGTATCCGGAGATGTTTATTCCTCCGATGATTAATATTAACTAGGGTTATTAGACCCACCATATGTGGGTCGGCCCTGTAGTTACATTTTAGGGGTTATTAGACTTCTCCAGGTGAGGTCGGCCCCAACAGGTCTTTTAGTCAGTTGAGATTCAAGTATAAATAGAGGAGGTGAACTCCTCATTAGATCATTCACTCACTTGTGGAAGAGTGCGCACTAGTTGAGGAGATCTGCTAAGGAGTCAAGGAGAAGGAGCACATCTTGTATTTTGGTTGATCATCTTATTGAGGAAAGCTTTACTGGGTTTTCTACCCCATGAGGGTTTCCCAGGATATATTGTGTGTTATCTTGTGATTGTGTTTCTATCAGAGATCTTGCTTGTCTATTTGGTTTAAACTTAACATCTAGTTATCATATAGTTTGCTTGAATTATACCACCGAATGATAGTATCTTCATGTTGATCTTGGCACTTGACTGTCACATGATCCATGGTGACTCTTATCATAAATTAATGTTGTAACTTAGACAGGTAATGACTTTGTTGCATGGCAAGTGCAACATCGAGTAAGTAATACCTTGTTTTTTTTTTTTTTTTTTTTTTCCTCTGTGATTAGGAGAACACTTTCCAGTTCTTTTTAACTGTGTCCATGCTAACTACCTAGGATGACCCACCCTTACGCTCTGCTCATTAATGAGAGAACGATTCAGTCTGCTGAAGATACCAATGTTTCCATACTTGCCAGTTGTCGTGCTTGTGCAACCCATGACACATGGAATGCAAACTCCTCGCCTTCACCAATATGCCGGTATAAGATACCCTCTGCGTGCATTAGTAGTCTAAAATCTCGGCCAAACCATCAATGAGTGTCAGTTAAACTCCAACACGGTAACTCTCATCTACGTAACAAGAATGAACTGTGGCAATGTGGCGAACCATCGGCTTGTAGGAAGAGAATGGGTGTGAGTCGTGACAACGAATTACTAAACATAAACCTAATTTCCCTATATATATATATAGACGAGCAATGTGTGACGTGTTCAAGAAGACCATCCGAAATGGATTGTGTTGTTATATAAGGGTTGAACTCAAGTTAATTTATATCGTCTATATGTTTACATTAATGCTGTGTGGTTTATATAATGATTTAGTTCTCGTGAAATTAATATATTAAGAATGGATTTACATGAATTTATGATAGTTGTAGGTTAAATTATAAATATATAAATACACATGTTTACATTAGTGGATGTTGAAAAAGACAGAATATAAAATAAGTTATAATTACGTTTGACATACATATGGGAGCTACATGTAGTTAGTGTATAAAATATATGTGATATTCAATTATTTATATACTCAAAAGCTGTTTGCTTCACTTACAAAATAGTTTAAGTAGATATGGGTTGTTGATTTTGTATTGAAAGGATCTTGAAAGGTTATTACATGAACTTTAGGTATATGGAAACGTGACCTCTAATTAGAGTAATAAATATATACATCTATTTATACATTAAGTATATATTGTTGGGAAGGTTGAAAGGTGTGGTAATTAATATATATATATATATAATAATAAAAAAATTCCTCGATGTGTGATAGTAGCAAAATCTACATTTTACTTAGCACTGTCATCATCTTAATTAATGCGAGAAATTTGTCTAAAATATTACTAAGTGTAGACTATCAAGGATATTTCAAGAGGATGAGAAAGGATAGTATGTTTAAGAAGTGATGAGGTATTTAAGAAATCCTAGGGATCTCATACCAATAAATTGTTATTGTCATGCTTATGTGGGGGTAATGGTATTAATCTTAAAGCAAAATGAACATTATAATGTGCCCATATGAAGTTGCAATGACATGAACAACAACATACAACCTTATTGTGTGCTAGAAATGGTAACCCGAAACCTTAAAATAGAAGGGATATATGGGGAAAGGAACCATAGAGAAAATAGGTGAAAATCGGGTTTCAAACGGAATATGGATATGATTAGCACAATAAGATGAACACAATGAGGCTGACTATGTTACATGGTGATTCCCAAAAGTAAAGACGAATAGTCCTCAAGGCATGACTGAATGAAACTATGATGGCACACATGACGTAAATTGGAAAGAGTGTCGAAGAGTCATATGATAACAAGAATGATGAACTGAGGCAAGGACACAATGATCTCCTTCACCTCAACATGATGGTACTAACGAAATTACTAGGAAATAAAATTTAATATGTTCATCTAAGTCGTAACGTCCAAACACTTTGGAATCATATCAAGTTGAGAATCAACCTTGCTAAAAATTATGGGCTACAAATAGTTTTATGGGAATGATTGAGTGATTTATGCAATAATTTTGACCATGTGACAATCACCCTTGATTCGGTAAATCGTGATTATAACTTACCATTATGTATTTGTAATGCCCCTAAAATGATTGTGGACTTTAAGGGCACCTGTCGAGTGACCCAGCGGAACAGACTTCAATAAAGTGGCCCTTCAAGTTAGGATGTGTCTTAATAAGGGAGAATCACCTGATGATGTTCATGACTATAGTTGATAAATGAATTAAAGAATTAAATTATATGTGTGGAGTGGTATAATTGATTGGTTAGTTCTTGCTTAATGACTAGCCTGGATTGATCAAGTCAAAGTGCAGTAGGACAGTTACAGTCCTAGCTCTGCAACTTGGGAGGACGCAACTGAGACGTGTCATAGCTTTCCATTTTTATTCTGAACTTCGGGACGAAGTTCTAAATAAGTAGGGGTGTATGTAGTGCCCCTAGACTACTATAGACATTGAGGGCACCTGCTGAGTCACCTGACTGTTTGAAACATTAATAAAATAACCCTATGATTTTATTTTGAGTATATTTATGATTACGATTGATTGATATATGTGCATTTGGGTAGTTATTGTGAATGGACAATTTCATGTTGTTTAACGATTAACTTTGATATGAAAACTGTACATATGAATGATGCTTAACGACTAGCTGTGCAATTGATTATGTGATTAGACGAATGAGTAATGATTAAGTAAATTATAGATGCTTAATGAAGCAACAGATTTATAAACCAAATTGTGAATATTGAGGACAGTGCTACTAATTTACGTTTGTGAGAAATGTGTGTAGCGACAGGTGAAACGGTTCACCAACAGACACACAAAGGAATATGAAGGGTCGTAGAGTACGATTAAATCACACGCAGGGAGAGCGACGACGATGTCGACTTCCGACGGAATACCACGCTTGAGCAGATAAGCACTGATCCGCTTGCTCAAGAGGAAAGCGTGAGGGCGTACGAGGTGGGCCACGACGGAGCTGGTCACGTACGAGTTGGGGGGCGCGCAGTGAGAACGGACTCACTCCTCAATGCCATTAGTCCCTAATAGCGTGTAGACGGAGCATGGAAGGTAACGGATCCTGAAATCCCTACATGAAGTTCCCGCAAGTCAAAACGGAAGGATGACGGTAGAAGGGCCCGACGGTGCGGTACCCTGCCATGAACGGAAAGAGTGAATGCAAGGACCCAACGATGTGGTGCCTTGATGAGGAATGGAAACTATGGATGACTGGACTCGACGGAGTGGTGCCATGTCAGAGAAATTAAATTAAGGAACAAGGAGGCCCAACGGCGCGACACCGGGTCCCTAGTAAAAGTTGATTGCTAAACTTAACTGCATTGAAACGTATAATTTTGCACCTAGAACTTTACTTAGAAATGCATTTGAGTACTTTAGGCATTTGCACAAAAATTAATACTTTGGCATTTAAATAATATTAAGTGTTATTTAGGCATTGCACATGAAAGGATATTCTTGATTACTTAAAAATATTATAAATATTTATTTAGGAGCAAAATGGAATCCTAGGCATGGACACCTAGTCAACTCCACCTACACCACAAATCTAGGAGTTAAGTGAAATATCTAGGGGACAAACATGAGCAAACTTAGGGATGTTGGTGCATCTCCTAGAGAAACTGACACTTGGATGGGTGAGTTGTTTTTCATTAAAAAATTAATTAAATAATTATTTATGCATGAAGCGACATGTGTCGCAGGGGATTTTCCTTTAAAAGGGAGACTTTGGGGATGGGTAAAGGACCCAGACCCTGGATGACTATCGTAATATTGAGTTACCTCATGACTTGCTACTATTAAGGGTTTGGCTGGAAATCTTGGTGGGGGGGGAATCCCAAACTGGGTTTCATGAATATTTTTTTTTTGTGTGTGAGCTCTACGACCCAAAGCTCGGGGGAGGCCATGCGACTGAAAGCATGAGCCTATGGTTGGGTGGCGAAGCTAACGGTTTCTTCGCCAATGGTTAAACGAGCTTTGTTGGAGGGATCCTACGGAAGACGAAGGCGACAATGGACCCGCCGGATCGGGTTGACAGGTTAAAGTTTTGCTTATTTTTGTTAAGTTATTCACGCTTTTTATTTTATTTTTCCAATAACTGTGATGGCTAAATTGTTTGTATGAAGTTGTTAAAGTTTCAGGTTCAGTTCAAGGGGACCCTAAAGGAGGGGTCCTACACTTAAATTAAAACACTAAATCAGTTAATATCCCACCACTAGGTTAATGTATTTATGGAATACATTAATGATGACAGAAATATAAAATATTAAAAATTAGTTGAGAGGTGTCAGCTTCATGGAGTGCAATCTCTTTATAAGAATAGGAATAGGTAGGCAAGATCCAGTGTTGTTGTGAAAAATAGCTGCTGAGCATATTAGCAGGCTTAGTATATCAGTATATTGGTGAAGGGGAATCGTGACTGCTGGAGTGTAGATTCAATCGTTTCGTTTGCATTTTTGATAAGGATGAAACGTTTTTCCTTCCTACTGGCCGTGATTTTCACAGGCTCTTTTATGTTTCTCTGCGTAAGTTCAATAGGAGATTCCAGTCTCATATATAATGTTCAGCAGTATGGTGCAAAAGCTGATGGCATCACAGACAACAGCAAGGTGAGATAGAGATAAACTTGAATAATTAATAAATTTGTAGAGACATAGATTATCACAAATAAATTTGTCTGTTTTTGGTTATATGTAGGCTTTTATTGCTGCCTGGAATGCAGCCTGTTCTTCTAATCGATCATCTACTGTGTATATACCAAAAGGAAAATTCCTGGTTGGTCCAGTTTCCTTTGCAGGACCATGCAAGAATGCTAATATTATGGTGCAGGTAAGGTGCTAATATTCATTCCGTGGTAGTGGTAGTGATTTATTTATTTCCTTCTTTGCAGCAATAAGATTCATGCAACATGTCTGTCTTACTGCAGGTAACTGGGGATCTCATTGCACCAACCCACAATAGTTTATGGAACGGAGGAAATAATTTGTACTGGTTGCAATTCTATAATGTGAATGGTCTAACGGTGAATGGCGGGGGGAGTTTGGATGGCCAGGGAGCCTCCTGGTGGAACAACGTTTGTCAAAAAAATCAGCAAGTAAGAATAAACTAGTTATCAGTTGTACTATGTAATTATCTTTTAGTGATTTGGATAGCATATACTTACACTGACTCGAATAAATTGTCTGCTTTGCTGTGCAGTGCAAACCCGGGCCTACGGTATTGTCTCTAGCCATTTATTTTCACATATGAATTGGAGTGTTTCATAGTTGCAGGGAGTTGATAATTTGACATTGTGATGGGCAGTCTTTACAATTGATGGGCGCTACGAATAGCGTGGTGAGAGACATTACTTCCATCAACAGCAAGCAGTTCCATGTATCCATTGGTGCGTCTAACAACGTCCTGGCAGAGGGATTGACAATCCGTGCTCCAGCTGACAGCCCCAACACCGATGGAATTCACATATCTTCTTCCAATGTCCATCTTCGAAATATCAACATAGGAACAGGTGGATCATATTTCCCCTCAACATTTTACAAATATTGTTGGAGTGACTAATTTATTAAAGATAAATCTTTAACTTTGCGTGCGTGTACTACTGCAGGAGATGATTGTATTGGTATTTTGGAAGGAACTTCCAACCTTGCCATTGAACAAGTTACTTGCGGACCAGGCCATGGAATCAGGTGAAATAGTTTGATAATTAATTTCAATTGGACTGGGAATATGAGCATTCAATGCACTGCGCTGACAACCGATTTGGGTTATTATTATGCAGTGTGGGGAGCCTTGGGAAATATCCTGATCGTAATGGAGTCACCAACGTCACTGTAAATGGAGTTTCTTTCAACGGCACTGACAATGGAGTTAGAATCAAAACATGGCAAGGAGGAAAGGGCTTCGCCAAGGGCTTAACATTTGAGAACCTACGGATGAACAACGTGGGGAATCCAATCCTCATTGACCAATACTATTTCCCACATTGTACTGCCCAGGTGCTCATCATTTTACACCTATCTGAACAGCTTCAACACCTATACTCTTTTTCGACATAGGACAGTTTCGAAGCTTGTTTTTAAGTTCTGTGACATATGGCCACTGAAGTTTGACTATTATAACTTACTTTGACTTTGTTGTTAATATTGGCTTGGCCCGTGCAGGAGTCTAATATGAATGTGCAGATCAGTAACGTGGTATACAAAAACATAGTTGGAACCTCAGCAACAAAGGAAGTTATTAATTTGGCTTGCAGTAAAAGCTTCCCCTGCCAAGATATCCAATTGCAAAATGTCAGTCTGAGTTATGGAAATAATGAAGCTCAATCTCTCTGTAAAAATGCCAAAGGACTTGGAATTAGTTCTGTCAAACCCCCTTTGGTTTGTTAATGCTGGATATTAGTTATTAGTTATGTCAAACCTTTTTCTTAAAGTTCCATTGGTTTTTAAAAGGTTTGATGCTTCCTCTACCAACTTCAATATGTTGGATTTTGCATTATTGTAATATGAATTTGAGTTATGAAAAAGTGAAACTCTACCTATTAAAGATTTTGCAGTATTATAATATGAATTTGAGTTATGAAAAAAATGAAATTCAATCTTAAGCAGCTTTTGAGTTTGTTAAAGGTGAATGTTTTTCCTAAATGCTAACTTATTATCAAATGTTAAATAGAATAGAAATATAATAAGAACTCTGCTAAAAAAACATTATATTGCAAGTAGAGTCCATTTTAAAAGTTAAAAGTCTAATATAGAGATTAAGAAATGTTTAAGAATCCTAAAGTTTGATAACTATATTTAGTAAAACCATGTTTGTATATGTATAAATGCTTTTTTATTGATGTTTAATAAGCTATAAACCCTTCACATTCACTTGGAATAAATAAGATATTTTTAACATTGTCATTTTAATGTTTTTAAAGTATATCACAATCAAAATAAACAACACATATTTTTGTATTAGAATATAGAATTTTAAGAATAAATAATGGTTTTGTATAATTGGTTATTTGGAATAGTACATTTTTAATAAAAAAATATCAATTTTTTCTTTTTATAGATGCCATATCTAACCTTGTCACTTTAAGATTGGTCATATTAATAATATAATGTCTATTATTGAGATATATAATTTTAAACATAACAAACAATTTTATAAAAATTGTCATTTGAACTTATACCATTTTAATAAGAAATATTAAAATAAATATTTGTAAGAAACAAATCAATGGACACAGACATAATCTCAAAGAAATGCAAATGCACAACAAATTCAATGACTTTTCCACTGTGTTTTTTTGTGCCTTTGGAATCTGTATCCAAGTGGCCTTTGTTTTGTGACATGAATTTCCAATGGAAAGATGATCCCATTTCCCTTCCTTGCACTCTAAGGGTAGTAACAAAAGACCATATCGCAGCAGCAATCACAGGTCTCGTAATAGCAAAAGAAACAAAATGAGGTGAATACACTGCAATATTTAATCCATTTTCCACATCACACATCAAATCTACATAACCAGAATCATCATACAAAAATGAATTAATTAAAGGGAAATCTGATCTTGGTGCCTATGAATATGTTCGTAGTAGGAAATTTCTCCTCCTTGTGCCTCTGAATATGTCCGTAGTAGGAAATTTCTCCTTCTGGAGCATACAAACAATCTTTCTCCTCCTTTTGAATATGTTCGAAGGGGTTGGAGCTTACATCTTCACCCTAAATTATAATCAATGAAGACTAGACCGCAATGCAATAAGCAAAACAATAATTCATAATCACTAAACATAATGATTGGAAAAAAATAGCATTCTGTAGCGTAAATCTCAATGACTGAAATAAATGTAGAGTAGTCTACATGTAGTCAAATAATTCGAAAGAAATATGATAACAAATACAATTTAATGTAGTTGACTGATCTAAAGGAACGTCAAGGTGACTGGGTTAGGCATGCTAACCTGAATTTGTACAAGTAGAAATATGAAATGCTTCGAGAATGGATGAAGTTAGGGTCGAGACTGATAATATTTATAGCAACAGCAATGGGCAGGGTAGGGAAATTTCCTGGGTCTGTGTAGATTCGTGTGGATGGATAGAACTGCAACTTTTCTATTTCAGTTATCCAATTATGGAAGGTATTTACAAATGTAATTGGAAGGGAATCAACAAAAAGATGGAAGACCAAAGGAAATCAACGAAAAGATGGAAACCGTGTCCACCTTTTCTCTTTAGCTTCTAAAAAGTTTCCGTGCATGAGTGTTAGGAAACTATTTTTTTGTCAAATTATTTAACCTTCATTTCCATGGTATGGGTCCAATCAAGTTTGGAAAAAATCCTCTACAAATTAAAATAAATAAATAAAAACCGAAACTTTAGTTGCATTTTAGACATTTTGAAAAATTAAATGTACTGGCAAGAAAATAATGAAAAAAAATGAAAACAATAGTATATGTCTACATCAAGGACTAATAAGGAAGAAGAAAAGATGATTAAACAAATTAGTTAGATAAAAAGATGTTTTTATTAAAGTGATATGACAGCGATAACCTACAATTACGGATTCAAAAGGTGAAAATAAATGAAATGAAATGAAATAAATGCCCAGGAGAATAGAATGATACAAAAAGGGGGATGAAGGTGAAAGAAGAGGATCCTAGCAATGGTATTGATTATTACACCAACTAATTTGTAGTAATTATAAATGTCTATTGTAGTCATGCATTTTACTAATCATCTTGATCCATTTCACAAGTTACCATTAATTTTTAACATTTGGCAAGAACCGTGAGATAGTTCAAATATTGGGCTGAACTTTTCGTTGATGAATACAAATGCACATTTTATATACTAGTTTCGTTTCACAAGTTACCATTAATTTTTAACATTTGGCAAGAACCTCAAATATTGGGTGGAACTTTATGTTGATGAATACAAATGCACATTTTATATACTAGTTTCTAGATACGTTGAAGACATTGCAAAAAAGTAGACTTTCATTTTTGTGTTTGAAAAGTAGTTAAGTTATGAAATTATGAAAAAATAGTCTTATATTATTAAGGGTACGACAACTTACAAATAAATGTTACCCATCCTCAATTCAGCGTGAACATGAGATATGGAAATAATGAAGTTCAATATTCATGAAAAAACGTAAAATAGTTCAAAGTAATTCTATCAAGTTCCATTTACTTTGTTAAAGAGTGAATGCTTTCTCTAAATGGAAACTCTAATGTGTTGGATTTTGCATTATCTATCTTGTAGTCTCAAATTAGTTTAAGATTCTTATGGTTTATGCTACTCTTCCTTTAAAAATATCCTCAATGGTTTAGGCTACTCTTCCTTTAAAAATCTCCTCATTGATTTAGGCTACTCCTTCGGTTGATTGGTTTAAGCTACTTTCATCACTAGTCACTAACAATATTTTGGAAATCAAACTTTCCAACATGGTTGTTATAGGTCAAATCTTCACTTCTCCGTCCGTGATCACATTGCTTTGTCGATAGCACAAAAGGACACCATGGATTGAAGAGCTAGGTTGACCTAGATGACTTACTGCTGGAACTACATTCTTCAGTTGAAAATCTTACTTTGTCTACTGATTTCATGACATGTGTGCTACTCTTTGCATAGTAAACCAACGTTCTTCACCAATATGTGCGCTGCTTTGCTCAAGGACAACCATCACACACCTTAAAAAATGTTGCAAACGCTTGTTGTAAAGCACAAAAGTTGCATACTCTGCACTACTCTCGTTGTATGAAACCTATGAACATCTTAAGATGAAAGCAAAAATATATTAAGATTACGAATTGGGATTAGTTGAAGTTGGTTCTGCAACTTCCCCAACCTCCCAATTCAACCACCTCTCGATTACAACTGCCTACCTTGTCCCATAAATACAAGGAGGATCCATGAGAGAGGGACCTAGAAGGAATGCTTTAACTGCTGTTACGCTGGAGGAATTCCCAAGTCATTGTGAAGAGCAGGAGCCCAGGACTCGGTTGCAGAACCATCTTGACCGATCAGGTATATTTGTACTCATTCATGTTTCTTTGACAATAAAAAGGTGGAAATACCCTTCCCGTCCCAAATCAAATGTCTATTGGATTGTATGTTCATTTGGTTTAATATCTGATTGTAGTTGATGTTTAATTGTTTTCAATTTCATCATATTTATTGCAGTCAAGATACGCCGAGGAAGGTTTCCTTTGTGTTGCAGGTCCATCATAGCGGAAGACCAAGCGAAAGCTAGGACCAGCCGTTGATAAAAGGTACATCTTTCGATATCTTGATCTCTTTCCATTTGTAGTAACTAAATGCAATGCAATGACTGTATTTACCCGTCACGCCACCCAAGTTGGTAGTGTCTTCTCCTCACTATAAGGTATTTTTCCTGCACAACAGATTGGCGACTCCACTGGGGAGTAACTGGTTGTTTTTCTGCTCTAGGAGACCTTGCTAGGTTTTTCTTCAGTCTATTTGTTATGTGAGAGGTCTTCTAGGTCATTGTTTCCCGTTCTTATTGTCTAGACTCATCTCAGTCCACTACTGCAAATCTTTTTTGTTTGCTTCTGAGCCTTGTGTGCTGGTTTACCCTACTTATAGTAGCACATTTTACTTGGTGAACACTGCTTTGTACACTACACAACAACGCATCTTTCCTAGTGTGCGTTGGTTTATGTACTACACAGTAGTGCATTTTCCTGTAACTTTCAGTTCTCCATTAGGGTTTGATTTCCAGTGGTTTGGTTTCACTTCTAGCCTTTTGCTTTGCTTCCCTGACTGGACCCTGAGACTTGTATGTCTCTTTTGAGTCTTGTTTGCCTCTCTGAAGTCCTTTAGTTTTCCTTGGCTTGCTTGAGTACTTGTTTAAGGTGTCTTTACTGTTTTTAACCCTTTTGAAATTTCTCCTCCTGGTGCCTCTGAATATGTTCGTAGTAGGAAATTTCTCCTTCAGGTGCATACAAACAATCTTTCTCCTCCTCGTGCCTCTGAATATGTTCATAATAGGAATTTTCCTAAGGGGTTGGAGCATACATCTTCACCCTAAATTATAATCAATGAAGACTAGACCCCAATGCAATAAGCAAAACAATTATTTAGAATCACTAAATATAATGATTGGATAAAAATAGCATTCTACACCGTAAATCTCAATGGCTGAAATAATGTAGAGTAGTCTACATGTAGTCAAATAATTCGAAAGAAATATGATAACACATACAATTTAATGTAGTTGACTGATCTCAAGGAATGTCAAGGTGACTGGGTTAGGCATACTAACCTGAATTTGTACAAGTAGAAATATGAAATGCTTTGAGAATGGATGAAGTTAGGGTCGAGACTTATAATTATTATAGCAACAACAATGGGCACGGTAGGGAAGCTTCGTGGTTCTCTGTAGATTCCTGTGGATGGACAGACCTACAAATTTTCTGTTTCAGTTATCCAATTACGGAAAGGTATATACAAATGTAATTGGAAGGGAATTAACAAAAAGATGGGAGACAGAAGAAAATCAACAAAAAGATGGAAACCTTGTCCATCTTTTCTCTTTAGCTTCTAGAAAGTTTATGTGCATGAGTGTTAGGAACTATTTTTTATTTTTCTATCAATTTATTTAATCTTCATTTCCATGGTATGGAACCAATCAAGTTTGAAAAAAAATCCTCTACAAATTAAAATAAATAAATAAAAACCAAAACTTTAGTTGCATTTTAGACATTTTGAAAAATTAAATGTACTAGCATGAAAATAATGAAAAAAAACAAAAACAATAGTCTATGCCTGCAACAAAGACTAATAAGGAAGAAGAAAAACTAATTAAACAAATTAGTTAGATAAAAGGATGTTTTTATTAAAGTGATATGACCACGATAACCTACAATTACTGGTTCAAAAGGTGAAAATAAATGAAATAAATGCCAAGGAGAATAGAATGATACAAAAAGGGGATGAAGGTGAAAGAAGAGAATCCTAGCAATGGTATTGATTATTACACCAACTAATTTGTGGTAATTATAAATGTGTAGTGTAGTCATGCATTTTACTAATCATCTTGATCCATTTCACAAGTTACCATTAATTTTTAACATTTGAAAAGAACCATGAGATAGTGGGTGGAACTTTACGTTGATGAATACAAATGCACATTTTATATACTAGTTTCGAGATACGATGAAGACATTGCCAAAAAATAGACTTTCATTTTTTGTGTTTGAAAAGTAGTTAAAATATGAAATTATGAAAAAATAGTCTTATATTATTAAGGGTAGGACAACTTAAAAATAAATGTTGCTCATTCTCAATTTAGTGTGAACATGAGATGTGTAAATAATGAAGTTCAACATTCATGAAAAAACGCAAAAGAGTTCAAAGTAATTCCATCAAGTTCCATTTACTTTGTTAATGGGTGAATGCTTCCTCTAAATGCCATGCCAATTCTAATGTCTTGGATTTTGCATTATATATCTTGTAGTCTCAAATTAGTTTAAGATTCTTATGGTTTATGCTACTCTTCCTTTAAAAATCTCCTAATTGGTTTAGGATACTCTTCCTTTAAAAATATCCTGATTGGTTTAGGATACTCCTTCCGTTGATTGTTTTAAGCTACTTTCATCACTGGTCACTAACAATATTTTGGAAATCAAACTTTCCAACATGGTGGTACTCCTTGTTTCCTTTAATTGCTCAATTATAAATAAAATAAAAAGTACTTGTAGGATCAAGGAAATCCAACACAACGTATGGAATTTAAATGACATGATCTAATCGATCAGTAATAATGGGGTGAGTGCACAAAGTTGATGGACCTTTTAGATGCAATGGTAGATTCAAGAAACTCATTCAAGTTCTATAAAAGAGAATTGATCCCAAGCAATCTCGAGCCTGCCAAAATTAATCCCAAGCCTACCATGGTGAAGGCCAAATAGGATAGTTAAACAAAACGCGTATGCGTTATGGAGTTCTAAAATGCTTACGCATTTTGTAAAACATGTTTTATGCCCCAAAATGGGTTGTGCCCATCCTTTTCTCCACAATAGCGACATACAACGATTTTGGGAAACCAAAGAGCGTAATGGTGAACGCAATTTGTGTGAGAAGGGCCTCCATCTTCCACCTTGGGCATCGTTCTCCTCCATCTAAGCTATATACATCAAAATCCATCCTTCTAAATAATCTATTTTCACTAATTTGTATGTTGTAAAATAAATTTAATCCATAATTTTATTAATTTGTATGCCCTAAAAAAATTTGAACCATAATTCTAGTTATATGTATGCCCAAAAGAAATTAAAACCCCAATTTAATCATAAAAAATAAATCAATTTCACTAGATGCATATATATCCATGAGCATCCTTATTAATCCAAACCACTATTCACAAATATGCAAAGTTTCTTGTGTATATAGAAAGGTTGCGTACAACATTTAAGTATTATAGAGTATGGAGATTTTTTGGATTTGCACAATTTCAATCCAAGTGTCATGAAGGATGTTGTAGGCCCAAACTTCACAGCAACAAAGAATCACCACGATAGCTAATGCGTTGGAAAGAAACTGATTATTTTCTTGACACTATGATTTCGGTTTGAATGGAATTTGAAATCAATAATTCAAAGTTAGGGTGAAACTTGACATAGTTGAATAAAAGTATTTTTTTACAATTTAGAGGTATGATGGACTACAATTTTTTTGTTGTTGTTGTAAATAGTGAAACTTTTGCTAACACAATGACAATCTAATAGTTAACTACTTTAAGGAAAAAATTAATTGGCATAAAAAATTACCAACTAAACCATGTAAACTAATGCGTTTTTGGAAGTAGAATATATGGCAATTAAAATTATATTTTTTAATTATAGTTTGACAAGTACATGCTTATATGCTACTTCTTATATGTACATGACTATACAAATTGTTTTAGGTTAGTCTCATTACCCATCACAATAAGTTTGTGTCGAGACATATTACTGATAACTATATAAGAGTTTGCAAATGGAACATTACAACATGGTAGTAGATCTTAAAGAGCTACTTTGTACACATAATAATTTACTTATAATGGAAAGAAATGTTAAATTATTTATTGTTCCTAAGATGCAAGGAAAGAGTGATCATACCCCTAAAGGAATAAACCTTCATGATGGAGGGAAAGTTTGCACCAAGGGAGAATAAATCACTTTTGACCATTTCATTAAAGTTGTTTATAATCTAGAGCTTGGACTTCAAAAGTGTGTACCTTTTTTACATATGTGTGAGTATCAGTGTTTCAAAAATACAAATTTGAATGAAAAAGTGCGAATACTAGTGTTACAAAAGTATGAATAATTATTTATGATAGTGTCGATTTGAATTTAGAAACTGTGAAATTTTATTGTAAAGTTGTGAGTTTTGATTCCACAAATATCAATATCCAATTTATTGAAATGCGTATTTATATTTTGATGTTGTGAGTTTCATATCTAGATGTTGATATATGTAATTCCAATAGTATTGCAAAATATTTTATTTATGTTTGTAAATGCATAGATCACTATAAAACACATTTCTAAGTATATCAATACTAATGAAAATGAAAAAAGAATCATATATCTCGATTGCAATAATGAATTGTACATTTTCATAAATATTTAAAGTGGTATACAAGAAGGATGGATGCCATCGCTACCAATCTGATCACATGATATCTATACATGTACAAGATGAGGACTATGATTTTATTCACCCTACCAACCATGTCACCTTATCTGGAAACATTACAACTAGATTACTATGGAAATGATAACAATCCTCACATTTTGGTGTAGGAGAGAAGATATAAATTAAAATTTAAGAGTTTAACTGAAGTGATAGATAAAAAATCTCAACTACTAATTTATAAGTTCTCCCATGATACAACACATTTCCTACAACAAAATAGGCCATTAGCACAAGAAATTGCACTGAAATTTAGTGAATTTGTTTCCATGAGTTGAACTCAATGGCAGGTGTTAAATCCGACTCCACGCTACATGTTTGAATTGATTTCCTTTTTGTGCTAGGAATAGCACTAGGAATATCACTGTCTTTTTCTCCCTATTTAGTGTTGGGAATAGTGTCGGGAGTAGTGTCGACAATGGAAATTGTGCCAAGTTTTATGACTATATCAATGCCCAGAATGACATCGAGAATTGCGATGCGATTAGAGCCCAAATTGAGTCTAGTTTTAGTTTCCAATTTGCCTTCTAGTATTGCTTCTTATTTGGCATCTAATTTGTATTCTAGTGTTGCTTCCATTTTAACTTCCTGGTTATCGTCGAGTGTTGCTTCTCTTTTAACGTTGAGTGTTACTTCCTTTCATTGTTGGGTTATTCTTCCTTCTAAATGCCAAATTTTTCTTCCATCATTGCTTCTAATATTGCTTCCATTATTGATTCCTTTTTTGCTTCCATTATTGCTTCCATTATTGCTTCCAAAATCGCTTCCAAAATCGCTTCCAAAATCGCTTCCAAAATTGCTTCCTAAGTGACATGGGTTTTGCTCCTTAATTGACATCGGATTTTGCTTCTAGAATTGATTCCTTTTTAGCTCCAAGGTTTGCTTCCTTTTAGTGCCAAGGTTTGTTTCCTATTTAACGCCTAGTTTTTCCTCTTTTTTATCTCTAGGATTTGCTTCATTTTAGTGCCAAAGTTTTCTTCCTATTTAGCACCTGGTTTTGCTTCTTTTTTTGCTCCAAGATTTGCTTCCTTTTAGTGTTGGGGTTTGCTTCCTAATTAGCGTCTAGTTTTACTTCTTGTTAAGAAACCAATTTAGCTTCTTATTTAGACACATAAATAACACCAAGTATGGATTCCATTTTCATGTCGAGTTCTGCTTCCATTTTAGAGCCACATTTTTCTTCCCTTGAACACCTCATGTTGCTTCCTTTATAGCTTCCACTTTATTAATTTAAATTTTTTAATTTCAATAAAAATAGTTAAATATATCATGGCTCTTTAATAACATATGTGATTATAGAGAAACAAATCTTGCATTGCAAATATTTTATAGCATAACATTTAGGAATTTTTAGGGAAATAGACAACATCCATACAAACTAACAAAACCATTATACTTATTAAATCTCCATAAAAAAAACATCTACAACTTTTAGTATATATAAATTAACAAGATAACTCTTATAACATCATCATCATCTATAATTAAAACAAGTGAGTCAAATCTACAAATATTAGATAAATATCATGTCAAATAACATATATCTAAAAAAACCAGATATCTCATTTCAAATTTATATCATAACATTTATGAAGATTTAAAACAAACAGATATCACATTTCAAATTTATATCATAACATTTATGAAGAAATTTAATTGAAATTGACAACGTCCATCCAAAGTAGAAAAGCCATCATGCATAGTAAGTATCCATCCAAAAAGCATTGACCACTTCCAATATATATAAATTAACAAGATAATACTGATAAGATCATCATCATATATAACTAAAACAAGTGAATGTCAAATATGCCAGTAGATCAATAACATGTCAAAATGATACAAGTCAGTATGATACATGTCAAAATGATACATGTCAAAATGATACATGTCAATATGACATAAGTCAAAGTGATACATATAAAAGACAAAAATGGTATAGGTATCATAATGATATTTGAACATTAATCCATGTTAGAGTCAATATGATCAATGTCACTGGATACCACTAGCAACTGCCTCATCATCATCATCATCATCGTTGTCATCATCATCATCATTTTCATCATCATGATCATCATAATTCTCATCCTCCTGGGTATGAGCTCCATCTCCATCCGCTTCATCATCAACTCCCATATCTGAACCAAACTCAACATAATTTGGATCATGATCAATATCAATCGGATCTTCTGGCAGACTCATGTTCTAAAAAAAAAATTTCAAAATGAAAAGTTAGTATTTATTTCATGCAATAATTCATATTTATGTTATATTGATAATATTACAACATACGAAACCGAACCATAATCATATTACATCATATCAAAGTGGACATACCATAATAAAATATGAGATAAGTTACAGCTAAGATGTCATTCCAATTATGTAAAACATGCAACAATTTTAATAAATGTTAGTAAAGATCATAAAAAAAATTGTTATACAAGTTAACTATCATCTGGAAAGTGTATACATAACCTTAAGTCTCAACCCTCTCGTGTCAATATATAAAACTATTTTTATTGTCAAATATACAAATCTACAATAAAATAGAATTGTACATGCCATAATTCAATTGACTAGATGCCATAATTGACTTGTGTCTTCCAACTATAAACACACAATTGCTAGACTCCCTTACCAAGTGATACTAGTACATTAAAATCTGATATACTTGGGACCATTTTGAGGCATTGGGTCTATATAAGTTTTAACAATTCTAATTTTCCACAAATAATGTTTTAGGTTTTAACAGTTCTTATGTTCTTTGGATGTTATTTATATTTTATCTCAGTTAACCCTAGAACATGGCCAGATTGAGTTCAATTCCATTGATGGAGGTGGTTAGAATGGTTATGAATATGATCCCTTCCACACTTTTCTCTTAATGGTGGAGGATCTTGGTGGCTTCTTCGAGAAACACCCTAACGCACGTTACTATTTTGGGAATTTTTTTGGTCCTCCAATTTGAAGGTTGACTCATTCATTTATGGGAG
Source organism: Larix kaempferi (assembly GCA_027924585.1). Taxonomy (NCBI): domain Eukaryota; kingdom Viridiplantae; phylum Streptophyta; class Pinopsida; order Pinales; family Pinaceae; genus Larix; species Larix kaempferi. The sequence continues at coordinate 1,746,201 of BSBM01000397.1, read as the reverse complement.
TGATCATATTATCATGGTACCAAGGACTCCTTGCCTTCATGGTTCAATTTCCTGGAAACAACCGTCTTATACCATATCCAGAAGTAGGGTTTTGCTCAGTGAGTGCCAATGTCAATTTTGCACAAGGGGGTAGATTTTTAACTGAAATATCCCAGGTGACTATGAGTACTAATACCACATCCACAATAGAAAAACATAATTGTGGGATATGAGGGAACCCAACTATGCTGCCCAGTTTATAGTTTGTGCCCCTGGAGAAAATTCACAAGTTGTCCCTGAATGGTCCTAGGGGGCTTCTTGCAACTAGCCATAAAACAAAAACCATAACTTAGATCTTGAAACCATTGATTCTGGCGGATTCAAGATGTTGGATTTCACCCAAGGGAACCCCTATACCATGTTTCAATTACCAGGAAATAGTAGTATTATACCATCCCCAAAAATAGTTTTTTCTTAGTAAGGGCCAATGCCAATTTTGCACAAGCGGGTGAATTTTGAATTGAATTCTCTCGGGCAACCATGGATAGCGTGAACTCATCCAAAATGACCAAAAAACTCCGTGGGAGTTGAAAGAACCCAATTATGTTTCCCGGTTTGGATTTCATACCCTCGGAGCAAATTCACAAGTTGTCCCTGAATGACCTTAGGGGGCTATTTCCATCTAGCCATAGAAAAAAAACCGTAACTTGGATAATGAAACCATCGATTCCGACGTATTTAGGAAGTTGGGTTTCATCCAGATGAATCCTATTCCATGTTTCAATTGCTCGGAACCATGACCATGCCCACAATGGCCAAAAACATATCTGGGAGCTAAAGGGACCTAGTTATGCTACCCGATTCAGATTTCGTGCCCCTCGAGCAAATTCACAAGGTTTTCCTGAATGGACCCAAGGGGCTACTTGAATATGGCCATAGAAAAAAAAATGTAACTCGAATCGTGAAATCCTCAATTTTGATGGATTTAGGATGCCGGGTTTCACCAAAGGGAACCTCTCTACCATGTTTCAATTTCCTGGAAATGATCATACTATACCATCTCCGAAATGACGGTTTTTCTTAGTAAGGGCCAATGTCAATTTTGCATAAGGGGGTCAATTTTGAATTGAAATATCCAAAATGGCCAAAAACACCCATGGAAACTGATAGAACCCATTTATATTTTCCTAGTTTAGATTTCATGTCCCTAGAGAAAATTCACAAGATGTCCCCCCTCACCTACTGGTGTATATAAGGGAGGAGAGCGATCTTGTGTTTATTATCATCATTTTACTCTTCTTTGTACTTGTCTCAGAGATGATAGGGTTCATGAGAAAAAAAATATTAATAATTATGTAAACAACAACAAGGTTATGGAATACATTAAAACATAAATATTAAATATTAAAAATTAGTTAACCGGAGCACTACCACATCAATGTTATGGAATACATTAATGACATAAATATAACATATTAAAAATTAGTTAATAGCGAAATATTAATATAAAATATTAAGAATTAGTTAATAGCGAAAAATTATTTGTCTTAATAATTTACCAACTTAATCCATCATTCAAATTTTTTCGGGGAACATTTTGAGTTTAGTCTCATTACTCATCACGATATTTTGATTTTTGTTTCATATCAATAACTTTACAAGAATTTCAAATCAAGCATTCCATTCCAACATGGTACCAAACTTTGAATTGTTATTACTATATAAACATGATAAAAAATTTGTAGGAAAAAGAAAAGTTAAAGTCTTTATTATTCCAAGATGTGTGCATAGGGAGAAAAATCCCCTTTTTATGATGCAAAAAATTTGAAAAAACTTTTGAACCTAGGGATACTTGATCCCTCTTGACCATTTCATTATATATATATATATATATATATATATATATATATATATATATATATATATATATATATATATATATATATATATATAAGTGGGTTCATAATTACACCTATAAGGAGAAAATGACAGGTAGTATGTTTTCTAACTCGTAAAGCTGATTGGTTAGTACTTTTTATTTATTTATAACAAGAATTATTTAAGTTTGTATTAAAATATGTTGTAACTGAGATGAACAATGTGTAAATAGAAAATGAAAGCATACATAGTTCCAAAAAAGATATGCACCATGATAACATGGAATTGCAACCTATAATATTTTGTTGTACTCCTTACAAAACTTGATATATGACTACTAGTTGTGTAAATTAAAAAAAAACACTTAGGACCAAAACATATTTGGAATATATTGACAATTACATGATTATAAGCATGCATACTTTTTCATTTCATCATCCTGGGCATGATTGCAAGGGTGTGATTATTGCATGTCTACCTCCATGCCCTCTTGCAATTGATAAATTGTTTCTCCTTCTTTGAGTTCAATAAGAAGAGAACTGTTAGTTTTTCAAAATTTACTTCAATCTGATCTAGGATCGTGAGAGAACAACATGTACAACATATCTACAACATATCAATCATGGACACAATAATGCAAGCACACAAGAGATAATATACACATAGAGTTTCACTGGGGAAAACCATAAAGGTGAAAAAACCCACAACTTCCTCAGAGATAGATAGAGCAATGACACAACCCAAGCATAAGAGATAGTCTTCTCCTAGCAGCAGCTTCTCCTCCTCCACAAGTGTGCCACTCTCCAATGAGAGTATGAGTGAGAAAGTGAATGATGAAATAGAGTGCCTCCCACACTCTATTTAGACATGACTTGAGTTGCCTAATAACCTTTACTAGGTCGGCCTTAACTTAACCACATAACATAATGCTGACAGGGCCAACCCCCAATAGGGTGGTCTAATAACCCTTTGATCCACATGAATTATACAGGGCCGACCCCACCAAGGTGGTCTAATAACCCATCAAGTATAAGTTACGACACTTACAATATAAATGACGACACTTCCGTATAGAGGAGTAATAACATCTCTATAGGAATACAAACAGTTCCGTATAGAGGAATAATAACATCTGTATAGGAATACAAACACTTCCGTATAGAGGAAGAATAACATCTCTATAGGAATACAATATACATATATGAAATACATTCCGAAGTTACAAATACATCAAAACTCCCTCTTAACTAGGAAGGTATTTCTTGACACAGGTCTTCTAGCACAAGTCTTCTTCCTTGGATCATCGTCACTGGATCATCGACATTGAATCATCGTCATCGTCACTGCTGCTGCTATCTCAATCAATCTCCGATCTACTCATCATAGGAAGTTCTACAGATCCAGTCCTTTTTCATACTGGATGTAGGCCCACCACCTGTAGGTCTTCATCATCATTGGCCATACTATGGAATCCTCAGGACTGATTATGTGCGTCAACAAAACCTCGAAAGAGCATCCCAGGCATTTTACGAGCACACAGCTCAACCTATCGGATCTCCCAGGATCTTTTACATGTGACTGTCACAAGACCTTAAAAGAGTGTCTTGCCAAGCAAGATATCTAAAGAGCATCTGAGGCCTTTTTCATCCTGTCCAGATCTCTAGGACTTATTACATGTGACCCCTACCACAAAACCTTAAAAGAGTGTCTTGCCAAGCAAGATCTCTAAAGAGCATTTGAGGCCTTTTTCATCCTGTCGAGATCTCCAGGACTTATTACATGTGGTCCCCACAAAACCTTAAAAGAGTGTCTTGCCAAGCAAGATCTCTAAAGAGCATCTGAGGCCTTTTTCATCCTGTCCAGATCTCCAGGACTTACTACATGTGGTCTGGCAAAACCTTAAAAGAGTGTCTTGCCAAGCAAGATCTATAAAGAGCATCTGAGGCCTTTTTCATCTTGTCGAGATCTCTGGGACTTATTACATGCTACCCTTGCACAACCTGTCCACAACCACAGAGTATCAACCTGATACTCACCATACATCGTCTTGATGTACATGATCATCCTGATCCTCATCATTGCATCATCCTGATGCATGTCATCTGGAGCAACATCCTGAAGCTCGTCATCTATGATCATCCTGATCATACAATGCATCCACCTGATGCACAACAAGTATCTACCTGATACATATCATCATACATGATCCACCTGATCATACAATGTATCCACCTGATACACACACAGATACATGATCCACCTGATATATATCAACATACATGATCTACCTGATCATACAATCGTATCCACCTGATACATACACAGATACATGGTCCAAGCATCCAACATGATGCATATACATATACATGATCCAACTGATCATAATAAGCATCCAACATGATGCATATACATATACATGATCCAACTGATCATAACAAGCATCCAACATGATGCATATACATAGCAGTAACTGGAGCATCGTCCTGATGCTCATCGTCCAGCGCTTACATCCACAGCCATGGGAAGGATCCTCCTCTCACCATGCTTGGAATGGCTCCTGCAAATGTGTCCATAACTTCTTCCTCGAAGTGTCGTCAATCTGAAGAACACCAAGCCTCTCTCTGAAGTACTCGAACTTCACTCTAGCTAGTGGTTTTGTCAACACATCCGCAACTTGCTCATCCGTCGCAACATACAGGAGCTTCACTGCTCCTCTCTGCACCATATCCCTGATATAGTGATATTTCATCTCGATGTGCTTCGACCTGTCGTGGAACACGGGGTTCTCAGACAGCTTCACACAACTCTGGTTGTCACAAAAGATACCAGTAGCCTCCAACGGGAGATCAAATAGCTCAGACAGTAGCTTTCGGAGCCATACTGCCTCACAACTAGCCGAACGAGCTGCAACATACTCTGCTTTGGCTGTACTCAGTGCTACACAGGATTGCTTCCTGCTAAACCAAGAGATCACACCTGATCCCATACTGAAGCAACACCCAGAATGTGCTCTTCCTATCTGCAACAGTGCCTGCCCAATCTGAATCAACATAACCCTGCAGGTTAAATTTTTGATTCGCATCATACTTGAGCCCATAATCAATTGTACCCTTTAGGTACCTCAGAATATGCTTTACAGCAACCAGGTGAACACCTATGGGATCCGTCAGGAATTGGCTCAATGTGTTCACCGCAAAGCAAATATCTGGTCTCGTGTTCGTCAGGTACATCAAGGACCCAATCATCTGACGATACACAGTGACATCAACTGGATCAGATGAAGAATCACACAGAAGCTTCAGGTTCGATGCCATAGGTGTGGCCTTGGCCTTGTAGTCCATCATCCCGAACCTCTTCATGATCTCTACTGCATACTTCCCTTGTCCAAGGAAGATTCCATCTGCACTCTGCCACATCTCCATGCCTAGAAAATAGTGCATCATCCCCAAGTTCTTCATCTCGAACTTGGCAGCAAGCTTCCTCTTCCTATCGACAATCAATCTATCCTCACTTGTTACAAACAGGTCATCCACACAAAATAGTAGTATCACTGGATTGCCTTCCTCAACCTTGTATTAAAGGTTGGAATCCGCTTTACTCTCGGTAAAGCCCATACTAGATAGGAAGCCATCTATCCTGCCATACCAGGCCTTGGGTGACTTTTTCAAACCACACAGGGCTTTCTTCAGTTTGCACACATGTGACTCTCGGTCATGTGTCTCAAACCCGAGTGGCTGCTCCACATACACTTCCTCTTCAACTGCACCATTCAAGAAAGCTGTTTTGACATCCATTTGGTGTACCTTCCATTTCATCACGGTAGCCAGAGCAACTACTGATCTAATAGAAGTGTATTTGGCTACAGGTGCAAAAGTCTCTTCATAGTCAATTCCTCTTTCTGGGAGTAGCCACGAGTTACAACCTTGCTTTGTATTTCTCGATGCTACCATCTGCAGCATGCTTGATCTTATAGATCCACTTGGAAGTCACAACAAACTTCCCTTCAGGTCTTGGGACCACATCCGAAACATGATCGATTGGTACTTCTCGACCATGGCATCCTTTTTCTGTATCCCGTATCCTTGGAACTTCGGATTCTTCAATATCTTCAATAGATAGTTTGAGCTTCATTGCTGGAACAAATGTTGTAGTTCTTCTTTTGTAGGTGATGGTATACGATCTTTCCTACAAAACAAGTTAAATTTCATGATTAGAAAACATCTCATAGTTTTCAGAACAAATTCTTACACATAAAGAAATATGCCATACATTCATGCAATTATTTTAGCCAATGCTTCAATACAACATTTATCCATATCCCGTAAATTTCTAGATGCCTTCCAATCTCTACTAGAACATTGTTAAGAGTGTGCACAACTCCCAACATGTCAGCAAAGAGGTTTCATTCTAGATAAGTAGCAATGGAATGTTGTACAGTGCCATAGGCCACTTACCCATCACATGCATATTAGTAGTATATTGTTCATTAATGTAATTATTCTAATATGCATAATATACATCCTAAGTTCAGGAACATAAGCATATACATCATTGAGCAATATTATTTAAACAAACAAGTATGCAAGAAATGACAATTCAAATACTTATCTTTGTTTGGTTGTAGGGTGGACTCCCTCTCAATATTTGCTTCCTTGCAGGAACTACTGGAGTGTGCTCCCTCTTGATCTTTGCTTCCTGTATTACCTGTCCTTGAACTTATATCCATCCTCGATCACTTATGCATACTTACTAGTATCATCATTGCGTTATCCTTGAGGTCTCATACACAATCATACATTCATTAGTATAATATCAATACTATAAAACATTATGATTCTAAGTAATCTTAAACATGTATGGTCAAGATTTCACAAGCACTAGTATTCAAGGTTTCAGGGAGTACTTCCTTTACTCATGCAAATTCTTATTTGACCATAGGACTCTTCTGGTTAGTCATATTATCGATTAAACATAATATACCTAAACTCGTGATTACTCAAACCTATAGCTTCATGAATAATCATTATCAATCATACCAAGTATACTTATATAAGAGATCCCATCACAAGGTAGGATTCTAACTTGATATAGGAAAAACATACCTAGATTAATGTGTTAGTTCGTTATGTCTAACATACCCACATGATGTCTTCTTGTTTTATTCAATAACTTGTGCTAGTAACCTGCATATATCATAGGTTAAGCATTGTAGAACCAAATTATACATACCTTGTAAGTAGAGCTTCTATGTGATCCATGACAATGGATGAATCTTTGTCTTCATGTCACCATGGTCATATGTTCTTGAACTAGAACATGATTTGTCTTTCTTGATGTACCTTTCATGTTAGCGAACAACATCAACCTCATACAACACCACAATGCATTAGTACAATCATAAGTGTCAAAACCCTAATAAATGAATATCTTCTATCATGCATTCATATTTTTATTAAGGTGATACAGCAAGTCTAAAATTAATCAAGATTGTACTAATCTTAATGAAGACAAACATATCATAAACTTAATCATGAACAGATTTCGAAACATACCCGTAAGTCATACGTGTCAAGTTTGCTTGTAGTCTTCTTATGTAAGGCCTTAGCCTCATCTCCCTCTGAAACTGGAACTTCTTCACTTATGCATGTGACCAATCCATTCTCTTCTAGGATTAACCCAATCCACTTGATTTGCAGAAATTGGATCTCGAGCTCGATTAGGGTTTGTGAGGGAAACCCTAAAAATTCAAACTTTGAATTTCAAGATTCTGAAAGGATAGAAAGATGCGCCTTGATGAGCTCATCAACCTGGTATACTCAGAATTTGAAAACTGCAAAGTTTCACCTTTCAAATTTGCTTTTCAATCTTCCGGATTCACTAGGGAGGACCCTGAATTAGGGTTTGAATTTCCTGGAGCTTTACCCAACCAAATAGTTTGATCCAAAGCTCTAAAATTCGATTTTTCCAAGGAGCTTCCAGCTATGGCCATAGATTTCAAAAATTTCCATTTTTGTAGAAGCCCTAATTTTTCACTTTTCCGATGAGAGTCCCGAACTAGGGTTTGATCAAGCTCGGCCTTCTACCCAACCAAAAAATTTGATCTTGGTCTCTAAATTTAGATTTTGATGAGTATCATTCAGCCGTGGTCTCCGATTACAAAAATACCAACTTTCTTTGAAACCCTAATTGCTGGAGCCATGAATGAAGGTGCTCAAAATCCAATTATGTTTTGACATAAATATGCACTTGATTGTTTTTGGTTAACTCCGAAATTAGGAATCCACATGGTCTAAAAATTCTACCTTTGGTATCACGACCTGTCATCTTTCTAACCCCACAGGTCTGACCTCGATTGGATTCTCTGAGAGAGAGTTATGCCAAGTGTCGCAACATGACCTGTTTATGGGATAAAACAGGAGAGCGAACTTGTACGGTGTTCCATGTGTCACTGGTTCAACTTAGGCCTCTGAAAAACGTACCGGAGAAACTACAGTCCGTTCCCTAGCTGTCACTTTTTACGAAATTTCATTTGGAGCTTCCTATCCCAAGTTGTGAGATTTTTTCCTAGGTCACCTGTTTATGACTCAGATCTAGAAGAGGCAGAAACCCTAGATTGTACAGATCATAAAACAAAAAGTACAACGAATTAGAAGTTGTGCTTTGGAAACAAGGTACATGGAGATCTTATCTTCGACCTGTAAGAGTTTCAGATCCTGAAACCTCGCCGAATGGATTTATAGCGAAAGTGCTACGATGACTGGTTTTTTTTCTATATCAAGCCCTAGCTTCGCAAGTGCAACAAGTGTCATAAATGCCATACCATGCCTTCTTTCAGGTTAGCTCTGATACCATGTTAGTTTTTCAGAATTTACTTCAATATGATATAGGATCTTAACTGATAGAACAACATGTAGAACATATCTATAGCATATCAATCATGGACATAATAATGCAAGCACACAAGAGACAGTAGACACACAGAGTTTCACTGGGGAAAACCATAAAGGTGAAAAACCCCACAACTTCCTCAGAGATAGATAGAGCAATGATGCAACCCAATCATAAGAGATAGTATTCTCCTAGCAGCAGCTTCTCCTCCTCCACAAGTGCACCGCTCTCCAATGAGAGTATGAGTGAGAAAGTGAATGATTGAATAGAGTGCCTCCCACACTCTATTTATACATGACTTGACTTGCCTAATAACCTTTACTAGGTCGGCCTTAACTTAACCACATAACATAATGCTGACAGGGCCGACCCCTAATAGGGTGGCCTAATAACCCTTTGACCCACATGACTTATACAGGGCCGACCCCACCAAGGTGGTCTAATAACCCATCAAGTATAAGTTACGACAGTTACAATATAAATGACGACACTTCCGTATAGAGGAATAATAACATCTCTATAGGAATACAAACACTTCCGTATAGAGGAATAATAACATCTCTATAGGAATACAATATACAAATATGAAATACATTCTGAAGTTACAAATACATCAACAAGAACCCACATAGATGCTCATATTTGAGGTTGAAGATGATGAAACTTTGTTGAGTAATATGACCATTGTCTTAAGCTCATCAGAGTCATCCTCTAAAAATTGAATTTTCCTTTTCTATTTTACCAATATATTCATGATAATTGCATTTCAAGAGACCCATTGATATTCTAATTCATGTGTTTTAGTGGAGAATGAGACCCGCTGTCAACATTGCATGAGACCAATTCCCCACAACATTAGTTGAAACCCAAGATATTTGCACCCACAAACCCCTAACCCCAAGGGAAAGCCACAGACTGATAATGGATAGATCCATCATCAATATTCTGGGTACTTATTACAGAACATTGAGATGGATGAAATATTGTATATATATTTTCCCAAATAAAAATCCCAATGAAGAACTTACTCCAGGAAGTGCAAGCAGTACCAGGGCGAGGCCTATTCCCATTGGCCTTTTTAGGTAAAGCCTAGCAAACTCACCATGACAAATATTAGAAGTTTTTGAGACAACTAACTCATGCCCACAATCAATTCTACTAAAACCGAGGAGAAATATGACTGCTGATGCTAAATATAAGCAAAGTGTGCAAACCACGCTTACCATCAAGTGTCAATTTGTTGAATAAGAACTAAGATGGGAGATGTATGCCACTTTCAATATCCTATACTCATCTTCGTGACTGAAATCCATGAATTCAAATTTCCGGAGGTTTTGATAATGGAGGATGTGGGAAGACGGGTTGATGCTTAATGAATTGTCCCTTCCCCCCTTGAACGAGTTAATGGATAGACTAGATGTGGATTGTTCATACTTTCATTTTGTGCTTGTTTAATGGGTTGCAAACTTAGAGATTCCTTCACCATTTTACAATAGAATTCCTTCCTCTAGCGTTGAGGCAAGATTGTCGAGGCGACATGAAAAAAATGAACTTCCTCAAAATGATGAACTTCTCTTCTTATATTAACAATGGTCAATGCGAGATGGTCATCTTCTTATAATTGAACATATAATTATGTAGAATAATTCCAATAGCATATTTATTTTACATAATTTAGCAAATAATTGAATAAACAATGCTATAAATAATTTAGTCAAACTTAAGATCACATATCAACATCAACCTTAAAATAGTAAAGAAATCCATAATTTTAAATTATGAAGTGTTGAGCATGCTTATAAACAAAATCTCCTAACAACTATCAACGGGTTTTCATTTTATTTATTAATACAATCCCATCTGCATTAAATCTATTTTGACAAGTTATGGTCATCATTAGCTTGAAAGGAGTAAATTTATGATTACATAGAATATAATATATGAAACTTAATGCAGTAAAGTAACCAGCTTAACTTAATATGGAATACATTAATGACATAAATATAAAATATTAAAGATTAACTTAACAACAACGAATGAGGTTATGGAATACATTAATGACAAAAATATAAAATATTAAAGTTTAACTTAACACCCAACATCAGGTTATGGAATAAATTAATGACAAAAATATAAAAATTAAGAATTAGTTAAACAGCAAGGTTATGGAATACATTAATAACATATAATACATTAATACCACAAATACTAAATATTAAAAAATAGTTAACCACAACAAGGTTATTGAAATGGAATACATTAATGACATAAATATTAAATATTAAAATTAATTAATAACCAAATATTAATATAAAATATTAAGAATCACTTAATAGCCAACATAAATTATAAACCAGTAGCAAGGTTATGGAATATATTAATGACTTAAATTAAAACACTAAATCACTTAGTGCAAGATGGTCATCTTCTTATAATTGAACATATAATTATGTAGAATGATTCCAATAGCATATTTATTTTACATAATTTAGTAAATAGTTGAATAAACAATGCTATAAATAATTTAGTCAAACCTAAATTCACATATCAACATTAACCTTAAAATAGTAAAGAAATCCATAATTTTAAATTATGAAGTGTTGAGCATGCTTATAAACAAAATCTCCTAACAACTAATCAACCGATTTTTATTTTATTTATTAATACAATCCCATCTGCATTAAATCTATTTTGACAAGTTATGCTCATCATTAGTATGAAAGGAGTAAAGTTACAAATCTATTTTGACAAGTTATGCTCATCATTAGTACGAAAGGAGTAAAGTTATAAATCTATTTTGACAAGTTATGTTCATCATTAGTGTGAAAGGAGTAAAGTTATGATTAACTAAAAAACCATATATGAAATTTAATGCAGTAAAGTGACTAGCTTAACTTAACAGCTAGCAGAGGTTATGGAATACATTAATGACATTAAAGCTTAACTTATCAGGTTATGGAACACATTAATGAGAAAAAAATATATTAAGAATTATGTAAACAACAGCAAGGTTATGGAATACATTAATAACATAAATATTAAATATTAAAAAATAGTTAACCGGAGCACTACCACATCAATGTTATGGAATACATTAATGACATAAATATAAAATATTAAAAATTAGCTAATAGCCAAATATTAATATAAACTATTAAGAATTAGTTATGGAATATAAATTGTAAACCAGTACCAAGGTTATGGAATACATTAATGACTTAAATTAAAACACTAAATCAGTTAATATCCCACCACTAGGTTAATGTATTTATGGAATACATTAATGATGACAGAAATATAAAATATTAAAAATTAGTTGAGAGGTGTCAGCTTCATGGAGTGCAATCTCTTTATAAGAATAGGAATAGGTAGGCAAGATCCAGTGTTGTTGTGAAAAATAGCTGCTGAGCATATTAGCAGGCTTAGTATATCAGTATATTGGTGAAGGGGAATCGTGACTGCTGGAGTGTAGATTCAATCGTTTCGTTTGCATTTTTGATAAGGATGAAACGTTTTTCCTTCCTACTGGCCGTGATTTTCACAGGCTCTTTTATGTTTCTCTGCGTAAGTTCAATAGGAGATTCCAGTCTCATATATAATGTTCAGCAGTATGGTGCAAAAGCTGATGGCATCACAGACAACAGCAAGGTGAGATAGAGATAAACTTGAATAATTAATAAATTTGTAGAGACATAGATTATCACAAATAAATTTGTCTGTTTTTGGTTATATGTAGGCTTTTATTGCTGCCTGGAATGCAGCCTGTTCTTCTAATCGATCATCTACTGTGTATATACCAAAAGGAAAATTCCTGGTTGGTCCAGTTTCCTTTGCAGGACCATGCAAGAATGCTAATATTATGGTGCAGGTAAGGTGCTAATATTCATTCCGTGGTAGTGGTAGTGATTTATTTATTTCCTTCTTTGCAGCAATAAGATTCATGCAACATGTCTGTCTTACTGCAGGTAACTGGGGATCTCATTGCACCAACCCACAATAGTTTATGGAACGGAGGAAATAATTTGTACTGGTTGCAATTCTATAATGTGAATGGTCTAACGGTGAATGGCGGGGGGAGTTTGGATGGCCAGGGAGCCTCCTGGTGGAACAACGTTTGTCAAAAAAATCAGCAAGTAAGAATAAACTAGTTATCAGTTGTACTATGTAATTATCTTTTAGTGATTTGGATAGCATATACTTACACTGACTCAAATAAATTGTCTGCTTTGCTGTGCAGTGCAAACCCGGGCCTACGGTATTGTCTCTAGCCATTTATTTTCACATATGAATTGGAGTGTTTCATAGTTGCAGGGAGTTGATAATTTGACATTGTGATGGGCAGTCTTTACAATTGATGGGCGCTACGAATAGCGTGGTGAGAGACATTACTTCCATCAACAGCAAGCAGTTCCATGTATCCATTGGTGCGTCTAACAACGTCCTGGCAGAGGGATTGACAATCCGTGCTCCAGCTGACAGCCCCAACACCGATGGAATTCACATATCTTCTTCCAATGTCCATCTTCGAAATATCAACATAGGAACAGGTGGATCATATTTCCCCTCAACATTTTACAAATATTGTTGGAGTGACTAATTTATTAAAGATAAATCTTTAACTTTGCGTGCGTGTACTACTGCAGGAGATGATTGTATTGGTATTTTGGAAGGAACTTCCAACCTTGCCATTGAACAAGTTACTTGCGGACCAGGCCATGGAATCAGGTGAAATAGTTTGATAATTAATTTCAATTGGACTGGGAATATGAGCATTCAATGCACTGCGCTGACAACCGATTTGGGTTATTATTATGCAGTGTGGGGAGCCTTGGGAAATATCCTGATCGTAATGGAGTCACCAACGTCACTATAAATGGAGTTTCTTTCAACGGCACTGACAATGGAGTTAGAATCAAAACATGGCAAGGAGGAAAGGGCTTCGCCAAGGGCTTAACATTTGAGAACCTACGGATGAACAACGTGGGGAATCCAATCCTCATTGACCAATACTATTGCCCACATTGTACTGCCCAGGTGCTCATCATTTTACACCTATCTGAACAGCTTCAACACCTATACTCTTTTTCGACATAGGACAGTTTCGAAGCTTGTTTTTAAGTTCTGTGACATATGGCCACTGAAGTTTGACTATTATAACTTACTTTGACTTTGTTGTTAATATTGGCTTGGCCCGTGCAGGAGTCTAATATGAATGTGCAGATCAGTAACGTGGTATACAAAAACATAGTTGGAACCTCAGCAACAAAGGAAGTTATTAATTTGGCTTGCAGTAAAAGCTTCCCCTGCCAAGATATCCAATTGCAAAATGTCAGTCTGAGTTATGGAAATAATGAAGCTCAATCTCTCTGTAAAAATGCCAAAGGACTTGGAATTAGTTCTGTCAAACCCCCTTTGGTTTGTTAATGCTGGATATTAGTTATTAGTTATGTCAAACCTTTTTCTTAAAGTTCCATTGGTTTTTAAAAGGTTTGATGCTTCCTCTACCAACTTCAATATGTTGGATTTTGCATTATTGTAATATGAATTTGAGTTATGAAAAAGTGAAACTCTACCAACTTTAATAGGTTGGATTTTGCAGTATTATAATATGAATTTGAGTTATGAAAAAAATGAAATTCAATCTTAAGCAGCTTTTGAGTTTGTTAAAGGTGAATGTTTTTCCTAAATGCTAACTTATTATCAAATGTTAAATAGAATAGAAATATAATAAGAACTCTGCTAAAAAAACATTATATTGCAAGTAGAGTCCATTTTAAAAGTTAAAAGTCTAATATAGAGATTAAGAAATGTTTAAGAATCCTAAAGTTTGATAACTATATTTAGTAAAACCATGTTTGTATATGTATAAATGCTTTTTTATTGATGTTTAATAAGCTATAAACCCTTCACATTCACTTGGAATAAATAAGATATTGTTAACATTGTCATTTTAATGTTTTTAAAGTATATCACAATCAAAATAAACAACACATATTTTTGTATTAGAATATAGAATTTTAAGAATAAATAATGGTTTTGTATAATTGGTTATTTGGAATAGTACATTTTTAATAAAAAAATATCAATTTTTTCTTTTTATAGATGCCATATCTAACCTTGTCACTTTAAGATTGGTCATATTAATAATATAATGTCTATTATTGAGATATATAATTTTAAACATAACAAACAATTTTATAAAAATTGTCATTTGAACTTATACCATTTTAATAAGAAATATTAAAATAAATATTTGTAAGAAAAAAATCAATGGACACACACATAATCTCAAAGAAATGCAAATGCACAACAAATTCAATGACTTTTCCACTGTGTTTTTTTGTGCCTTTGGAATCTGTATCCAAGTGGCCTTTGTTTTGTGACATGAATTTCCAATGGAAAGATGATCCCATTTCCCTTCCTTGCACTCTAAGGGTAGTAACAAAAGACCATATCGCAGCAGCAATCACAGGTCTCGTAATAGCAAAAGAAACAAAATGAGGTGAATACACTACAATATTTAATCCATTTTCCACATCACACATCAAATCTACATAACCAGAATCATCATACAAAAATGAATTAATTAAAGGGAAATCTGATCTTGGTGCCTATGAATATGTTCGTAGTAGGAAATTTCTCCTCCTTGTGCCTCTGAATATGTCCGTAGTAGGAAATTTCTCCTTCTGGAGCATACAAACAATCTTTCTCCTCCTTTTGAATATGTTCGAAGGGGTTGGAGCTTACATCTTCACCCTAAATTATAATCAATGAAGACTAGACCGCAATGCAATAAGCAAAACAATAATTCATAATCACTAAACATAATGATTGGAAAAAAATAGCATTCTGTAGCGTAAATCTCAATGACTGAAATAAATGTAGAGTAGTCTACATGTAGTCAAATAATTCGAAAGAAATATGATAACAAATACAATTTAATGTAGTTGACTGATCTAAAGGAACGTCAAGGTGACTGGGTTAGGCATACTAACCTGAATTTGTACAAGTAGAAATATGAAATGCTTCGAGAATGGATGAAGTTAGGGTCGAGACTGATAATATTTATAGCAACAGCAATGGGCAGGGTAGGGAAATTTCCTGGGTCTGTGTAGATTCGTGTGGATGGATAGAACTGCAACTTTTCTATTTCAGTTATCCAATTATGGAAGGTATTTACAAATGTAATTGGAAGGGAATCAACAAAAAGATGGAAGACCAAAGGAAATCAATGAAAAGATGGAAACCGTGTCCACCTTTTCTCTTTAGCTTCTAAAAAGTTTCCGTGCATGAGTGTTAGGAAACTATTTTTTTGTCAAATTATTTAACCTTCATTTCCATGGTATGGGTCCAATCAAGTTTGGAAAAAATCCTCTACAAATTAAAATAAATAAATAAAAACCGAAACTTTAGTTGCATTTTAGACATTTTGAAAAATTAAATGTACTGGCAAGAAAATAATGAAAAAAAATGAAAACAATAGTATATGTCTACATCAAGGACTAATAAGGAAGAAGAAAAGATGATTAAACAAATTAGTTAGATAAAAAGATGTTTTTATTAAAGTGATATGACAGCGATAACCTACAATTACGGATTCAAAAGGTGAAAATAAATGAAATGAAATGAAATAAATGCCCAGGAGAATAGAATGATACAAAAAGGGGGATGAAGGTGAAAGAAGAGGATCCTAGCAATGGTATTGATTATTACACCAACTAATTTGTAGTAATTATAAATGTCTATTGTAGTCATGCATTTTACTAATCATCTTGATCCATTTCACAAGTTACCATTAATTTTTAACATTTGGCAAGAACCGTGAGATAGTTCAAATATTGGGCTGAACTTTTCGTTGATGAATACAAATGCAAATTTTATATACTAGTTTCGTTTCACAAGTTACCATTAATTTTTAACATTTGGCAAGAACCTCAAATATTGGGTGGAACTTTATGTTGATGAATACAAATGCACATTTTATATACTAGTTTCTAGATACGTTGAAGACATTGCAAAAAAGTAGACTTTCATTTTTGTGTTTGAAAAGTAGTTAAGTTATGAAATTATGAAAAAATAGTCTTATATTATTAAGGGTACGACAACTTACAAATAAATGTTACCCATCCTCAATTCAGCGTGAACATGAGATATGGAAATAATGAAGTTCAATATTCATGAAAAAACGTAAAATAGTTCAAAGTAATTCTATCAAGTTCCATTTACTTTGTTAAAGAGTGAATGCTTTCTCTAAATGGAAACTCTAATGTGTTGGATTTTGCATTATCTATCTTGTAGTCTCAAATTAGTTTAAGATTCTTATGGTTTATGCTACTCTTCCTTTAAAAATATCCTCAATGGTTTAGGCTACTCTTCCTTTAAAAATCTCCTCATTGATTTAGGCTACTCCTTCGGTTGATTGGTTTAAGCTACTTTCATCACTAGTCACTAACAATATTTTGGAAATCAAACTTTCCAACATGGTTGTTATAGGTCAAATCTGCACTTCTCCGTCCGTGATCACATTGCTTTGTCGATAGCACAAAAGGACACCATGGATTGAAGAGCTAGGTTGACCTAGATGACTTACTGCTGGAACTACATTCTTCAGTTGAAAATCTTACTTTGTCTACTGATTTCATGACATGTGTGCTACTCTTTGCATAGTAAACCAACGTTCTTCACCAATATGTGCGCTGCTTTGCTCAAGGACAACCATCACACACCTTAAAAAATGTTGCAAACGCTTGTTGTAAAGCACAAAAGTTGCATACTCTGCACTACTCTCGTTGTATGAAACCTATGAACATCTTAAGATGAAAGCAAAAATATATTAAGATTACGAATTGGGATTAGTTGAAGTTGGTTCTGCAACTTCCCCAACCTCCCAATTCAACCACCTCTCGATTACAACTGCCTACCTTGTCCCATAAATACAAGGAGGATCCATGAGAGAGGGACCTAGAAGGAATGCTTTAACTGCTGTTACGGTGGAGGAATTCCCAAGTCATTGTGAAGAGCAGGAGCCCAGGACTCGGTTGCAGAACCATCTTGACCGATCAGGTATATTTGTACTCATTCATGTTTCTTTGACAATAAAAAGGTGGAAATACCCTTCCTGTCCCAAATCAAATGTCTATTGGATTGTATGTTCATTTGGTTTAATATCTGATTGTAGTTGATGTTTAATTGTTTTCAATTTCATCATATTTATTGCAGTCAAGATACGCCGAGGAAGGTTTCCTTTGTGTTGCAGGTCCATCATAGCGGAAGACCAAGCGAAAGCTAGGACCAGCCGTTGATAAAAGGTACATCTTTCGATATCTTGATCTCTTTCCATTTGTAGTAACTAAATGCAATGCAATGACTGTATTTACCCGTCACGCCACCCAAGTTGGTAGTGTCTTCTCCTCACTATAAGGTATTTTTCCTGCACAACAGATTGGCGACTCCACTGGGGAGTAACTGGTTGTTTTTCTGCTCTAGGAGACCTTGCTAGGTTTTTCTTCAGTCTATTTGTTATGTGAGAGGTCTTCTAGGTCATTGTTTCCCGTTCTTATTGTCTAGACTCATCTCAGTCCACTACTGCAAATCTTTTTTGTTTGCTTCTGAGCCTTGTGTGCTGGTTTACCCTACTTATAGTAGCGCATTTTACTTGGTGAACACTGCTTTGTACACTACACAACAACGCATCTTTCCTAGTGTGCGTTGGTTTCTGTACTACACAGTAGTGCATTTTCCTGTAACTTTGAGTTCTCCATTAGGGTTTGATTTCCAGTGGTTTGGTTTCACTTCTAGCCTTTTGCTTTGCTTCCCTGACTGGCCCCTGAGACTTGTATGTCTCTTTTGAGTCTTGTTTGCCTCTCTGAAGTCCTTTAGTTTTCCTTGGCTTGCTTGAGTACTTGTTTAAGGTGTCTTTACTGTTTTTAACCCTTTTGAAATTTCTCCTCCTGGTGCCTCTGAATATGTTCGTAGTAGGAAATTTCTCCTTCAGGTGCATACAAACAATCTTTCTCCTCCTCGTGCCTCTGAATATGTTCATAATAGGAATTTTCCTAAGGGGTTGGAGCATACATCTTCACCCTAAATTATAATCAATGAAGACTAGACCCCAATGCAATAAGCAAAACAATTATTTAGAATCACTAAATATAATGATTGGATAAAAATAGCATTCTACACCGTAAATCTCAATGGCTGAAATAATGTAGAGTAGTCTACATGTAGTCAAATAATTCGAAAGAAATATGATAACACATACAATTTAATGTAGTTGACTGATCTCAAGGAATGTCAAGGTGACTGGGTTAGGCATACTAACCTGAATTTGTACAAGTAGAAATATGAAATGCTTTGAGAATGGATGAAGTTAGGGTCGAGACTTATAAATATTAGAGCAACAACAATGGTCACGGTAGGGAAGCTTCGTGGTTCTCTGTAGATTCCTGTGGATGGACAGACCTACAAATTTTCTGTTTCAGTTATCCAATTACGGAAAGGTATATACAAATGTAATTGGAAGGGAATTAACAAAAAGATGGGAGACAGAAGAAAATCAACAAAAAGATGGAAACCTTGTCCATCTTTTCTCTTTAGCTTCTAGAAAGTTTATGTGCATGAGTGTTAGGAACTATTTTTTATTTTTCTATCAATTTATTTAATCTTCATTTCCATGGTATGGGACCAATCAAGTTTGAAAAAAAATCCTCTACAAATTAAAATAAATAAATAAAAACCAAAACTTTAGTTGCATTTTAGACATTTTGAAAAATTTAATGTACTAGCATGAAAATAATGAAAAAAAACAAAAACAATAGTCTATGCCTGCAACAAAGACTAATAAGGAAGAAGAAAAACTAATTAAACAAATTAGTTAGATAAAAGGATGTTTTTATTAAAGTGATATGACCACGATAACCTACAATTACTGGTTCAAAAGGTGAAAATAAATGAAATAAATGCCAAGGAGAATAGAATGATACAAAAAGGGGATGAAGGTGAAAGAAGAGAATCCTAGCAAGGGTATTGATTATTACACCAACTAATTTGTGGTAATTATAAATGTGTAGTGTAGTCATGCATTTTACTAATCATCTTGATCCATTTCACAAGTTACCATTAATTTTTAACATTTGAAAAGAACCATGAGATAGTGGGTGGAACTTTACGTTGATGAATACAAATGCACATTTTATATACTAGTTTCGAGATACGATGAAGACATTGCCAAAAAATAGACTTTCATTTTTTGTTTTTGAAAAGTAGTTAAAATATGAAATTATGAAAAAATAGTCTTATATTATTAAGGGTAGGACAACTTAAAAATAAATGTTGCTCATTCTCAATTCAGTGTGAACATGAGATGTGTAAATAATGAAGTTCAACATTCATGAAAAAACGCAAAAGAGTTCAAAGTAATTCCATCAAGTTCCATTTACTTTGTTAATGGGTGAATGCTTCCTCTAAATGCCATGCCAATTCTAATGTCTTGGATTTTGCATTATATATCTTGTAGTCTCAAATTAGTTTAAGATTCTTATGGTTTATGCTACTCTTCCTTTAAAAATCTCCTAATTGGTTTAGGATACTCTTCCTTTAAAAATATCCTGATTGGTTTAGGATACTCCTTCCGTTGATTGTTTTAAGCTACTTTCATCACTGGTCACTAACAATATTTTGGAAATCAAACTTTCCAACATGGTGGTACTCCTTGTTTCCTTTAATTGCTCAATTATAAATAAAATAAAAAGTACTTGTAGGATCAAGGAAATCCAACACAACGTATGGAATTTAAATGACATGATCTAATCGATCAGTAATAATGGGGTGAGTGCACAAAGTTGATGGACCTTTTAGATGCAATGGTAGATTCAAGAAACTCATTCAAGTTCTATAAAAGAGAATTGATCCCAAGCAATCTCGAGCCTGCCAAAATTAATCCCAAGCCTACCATGGTGAAGGCCAAATAGGATAGTTAAACAAAACGCGTATGCGTTATGGAGTTCTAAAATGCTTACGCATTTTGTAAAACATGTTTTATGCCCCAAAATGGGTTGTGCCCATCCTTTTCTCCACAATAGCGACATACAACGATTTTGGGAAACCAAAGAGCGTAATGGTGAACGCAATTTGTGTGAGAAGGGCCTCCATCTTCCACCTTGGGCATTGTTCTCCTCCATCTAAGCTATATACATCAAAATCCATCCTTCTAAATAATCTATTTTCACTAATTTGTATGTTGTAAAATAAATTTAATCCATAATTTTATTAATTTGTATGCCCTAAAAAAATTTGAACCATAATTCTAGTTATATGTATGCCCAAAAGAAATTAAAACCCCAATTTAATCATAAAAAATAAATCAATTTCACTAGATGCATATATATCCATGAGCATCCTTATTAATCCAAACCACTATTCACAAATATGCAAAGTTTCTTGTGTATATAGAAAGGTTGCGTACAACATTTAAGTATTATAGAGTATGGAGATTTTTTGGATTTGCACAATTTCAATCCAAGTGTCATGAGGGATGTTGTAGGCCCAAACTTCACAGCAACAAAGAATCACCACGATATCTAATGCGTTGGAAAGAAACTGATTATTTTCTTGACACTATGATTTCGGTTTGAATGGAATTTGAAATCAATAATTCAAAGTTAGGGTGAAACTTGACATAGTTGAATAAAAGTATTTTTTTACAATTTAGAGGTATGATGGACTACAATTTTTTTGTTGTTGTTGTAAATAGTGAAACTTTTGCTAACACAATGACAATCTAATAGTTAACTACTTTAAGGAAAAAATTAATTGGCATAAAAAATTACCAACTAAACCATGTAAACTAATGCGTTTTTGGAAGTAGAATATATGGCAATTAAAATTATATTTTTTAATTATAGTTTGACAAGTACATGCTTATATGCTACTTCTTATATGTACATGACTATACAAATTTTTTTAGGTTAGTCTCATTACCCATCACAATAAGTTTGTGTCGAGACATATTACTGATAACTATATAAGAGTTTGCAAATGGAACATTACAACATGGTAGTAGATCTTAAAGAGCTACTTTGTACACATAATAATTTACTTATAATGGAAAGAAATGTTAAATTATTTATTGTGCCTAAGATGCAAGGAAAGAGTGATCATACCCCTAAAGGAATAAACCTTCATGATGGAGGGAAAGTTTGCACCAAGGGAGAATAAATCACTTTTGACCATTTCATTAAAGTTGTTTATAATCTAGAGCTTGGACTTCAAAAGTGTGTACCTTTTTTACATATGTGTGAGTATCAGTGTTTCAAAAATACAAATTTGAATGAAAAAGTGCGAATACTAGTGTTACAAAAGTATGAATAATTATTTATGATAGTGTCGATTTGAATTTAGAAACTGTGAAATTTTATTGTAAAGTTGTGAGTTTTGATTCCACAAATATCAATATCCAATTTATTGAAATGCGTATTTATATTTTGATGTTGTGAGTTTCATATCTAGATGTGGATATATGTAATTCCAATAGTATTGCAAAATATTTTATTTATGTTTGTAAATGCATAGATCACTATAAAACACATTTCTAAGTATATCAATACTAATGAAAATGAAAAAAGAATCATATATCTCGATTGCAATAATGAATTGTACATTTTCATAAATATTTAAAGTGGTATACAAGAAGGATGGATGCCATCGCTACCAATCTGATCACATGATATCTATACATGTACAAGATGAGGACTATGATTTTATTCACCCTACCAACCATGTCACCTTATCTGGAAACATTACAACTAGATTACTATGGAAATGATAACAATCCTCACATTTTGGTGTAGGAGAGAAGATATAAATTAAAATTTAAGAGTTTAACTGAAGTGATAGATAAAAAATCTCAACTACTAATTTATAAGTTCTCCCATGATACAACACATTTCCTACAACAAAATAGGCCATTAGCACAAGAAATTGCACTGAAATTTAGTGAATTTGTTTCCATGAGTTGAACTCAATGGCAGGTGTTAAATCCGACTCCACGCTACATGTTTGAATTGATTTCCTTTTTGTGCTAGGAATAGCACTAGGAATATCACTGTCTTTTTCTCCCTATTTAGTGTTGGGAATAGTGTCGGGAGTAGTGTCGACAATGGAAATTGTGCCAAGTTTTATGACTATATCAATGTCCAGAATGACATCGAGAATTGCGATGCGATTAGAGCCCAAATTGAGTCTAGTTTTAGTTTCCAATTTGCTTTCTAGTATTGCTTCTTATTTGGCATCTAATTTGTATTCTAGTGTTGATTCCATTTTAACTTCCTGGTTATCGTCGAGTGTTGCTTCTCTTTTAACGTTGAGTGTTACTTCCTTTCATTGTTGGGTTTTTCTTCCTTCTAAATGCCAAATTTTTCTTCCATAATTGCTTCTAATATTGCTTCCATTATTGATTCCTTTTTTGCTTCCATTATTGCTTCCATTATTGCTTCCAAAATTGCTTCCAAAATCGCTTCCAAAATTGCTTCCTAAGTGACATGGGTTTTGCTCCTTAATTGACATCGGATTTTGCTTCTAGAATTGATTCCTTTTTAGCTCCAAGGTTTGCTTCCTTTTAGTGCCAAGGTTTGTTTCCTATTTAACGCCTAGTTTTTCCTCTTTTTTATCTCTAGGATTTGCTTCATTTTAGTGCCAAAGTTTTCTTCCTATTTAGCACCTGGTTTTGCTTCTTTTTTTGCTCCAAGATTTGCTTCCTTTTAGTGTTGGGGTTTGCTTCCTAATTAGCGTCTAGTTTTACTTCTTGTTAAGAAACCAATTTAGCTTCTTATTTAGACACATAAATAACACCAAGTATGGATTCCATTTTCATGTCGAGTTCTGCTTCCATTTTAGAGCCACATTTTTCTTCCCTTTAACACCTCATGTTGCTTCTTTTATAGCTTCCACTTTATTAATTTAAATTTTTTAATTTCAATAAAAATAGTTAAATATATCATGGCTCTTTAATAACATATGTGATTATAGAGAAACAAATCTTGCATTGCAAATATTTTATAGCATAACATTTAGGAATTTTTAGGGAAATAGACAACATCCATACAAACTAACAAAACCATTATACTTATTAAATCTCCATAAAAAAAACATCTACAACTTTTAGTATATATAAATTAACAAGATAACTCTTATAACATCATCATCATCTATAATTAAAACAAGTGAGTCAAATCTACAAATATTAGATAAATATCATGTCAAATAACATATATCTAAAAAAACCAGATATCTCATTTCAAATTTATATCATAACATTTATGAAGATTTAAAACAAACAGATATCACATTTCAAATTTATATCATAACATTTATGAAGAAATTTAATTGAAATTGACAACATCCATCCAAAGTAGAAAATCCATCATGCATAGTAAGTATCCATCCAAAAAGCATTGACCACTTCCAATATATATAAATTAACAAGATAATACTGATAAGATCATCATCATATATAACTAAAACAAGTGAATGTCAAATATGCCAGTAGATCAATAACATGTCAAAATGATACAAGTCAGTATGATACATGTCAAAATGATACATGTCAATATGACATAAGTCAAAGTGATACATATAAAAGACAAAAATGGTATAGGTATCATAATGATATTTGAACATTAATCCATGTTAGAGTCAATATGATCAATGTCACTGGATACCACTAGCAACTGCCTCATCATCATCATCATCGTTGTCATCATCATCATCATTTTCATCATCATGATCATCATAATTCTCATCCTCCTGGGTATGAGCTCCATCTCCATCCGCTTCATCATCAACTCCCATATCTGAACCAAACTCAACATAATTTGGATCATGATCAATATCAATCGGATCTTCTGGTAGACTCCTGTTCTAAAAAAAAAAATTCAAAATGAAAAGTTAGTATTTATTTCATGCAATAATTCATATTTATGTTATATTGATAATATTACAACATACGAAACCGAACCATAATCATATTACATCATATCAAAGTGGACATACCATAATAAAATATGAGATAAGTTACAGCTAAGATGTCATTCCAATTATGTAAAACATGCAACAATTTTAATAAATGTTAGTAAAGATCATAAAAAAAATTGTTATACAAGTTAACTATCATCTGGAAAGTGTATACATAACCTTAAGTCTCAACCCTCTCGTGTCAATATATAAAACTATTTTTATTGTCAAATATACAAATCTACAATAAAATAGAATTGTACATGCCATAATTCAATTGACTAGATGCCATAATTGACTTGTGTCTTCCAACTATAAACACACAATTGCTAGACTCCCTTACCAAGTGATACTAGTACATTAAAATCTGATATACTTGGGACCATTTTGAGGCATTGGGTCTATATAAGTTTTAACAATTCTAATTTTCCACAAATAATGTTTTAGGTTTTAACAGTTCTTATGTTCTTTGGATGTTATTTATATTTTATCTCAGTTAACCCTAGAACATGGCCAGATTGAGTTCAATTCCATTGATGGAGGTGGTTAGAATGGTTATGAATATGATCCCTTCCACACTTTTCTCTTAATGGTGGAGGATCTTGGTGGCTTCTTCGAGAAACACCCTAACGCACGTTACTATTTTGGGAATTTTTTTGGTCCTCCAATTTGAAGGTTGACTCATTCATTTATGGGAGTGATCATATTATCATGGTACCAAGGACTCCTTGCCTTCATGGTTCAATTTCCTGGAAACAACCGTCTTATACCATATCCAGAAGTAGGGTTTTGCTCAGTGAGTGCCAATGTCAATTTTGCACAAGGGGGTAGATTTTTAACTGAAATATCCCAGGTGACTATGAGTACTAATACCACATCCACAATAGAAAAACATAATTCTGGGATATGAGGGAACCCAACTATGCTGCCCAGTTTATAGTTTGTGCCCCTGGAGAAAATTCACAAGTTGTCCCTGAATGGTCCTAGGGGGCTTCTTGCAACTAGCCATAAAACAAAAACCATAACTTAGATCTTGAAACCATTGATTCTGGCGGATTCAAGATGTTGGATTTCACCCAAGGGAACCCCTATACCATGTTTCAATTACCAGGAAATAGTAGTATTATACCATCCCCAAAAATAGTTTTTTCTTAGTAAGGGCCAATGCCAATTTTGCACAAGCGGGTGAATTTTGAATTGAATTCTCTCGGGCAACCATGGATAGCGTGAACTCATCCAAAATGACCAAAAAACTCCGTGGGAGTTGAAAGAACCCAATTATGTTTCCCGGTTTGGATTTCATACCCTCGGAGCAAATTCACAAGTTGTCCCTGAATGACCTTAGGGGGCTATTTCCATCTAGCCATAGAAAAAAAACCGTAACTTGGATAATGAAACCATCGATTCCGACGTATTTAGGAAGTTGGGTTTCATCCAGAGGAATCCTATTCCATGTTTCAATTGCTCGGAACCATGACCATGCCCACAATGGCCAAAAACATATCTGGGAGCTAAAGGGACCTAGTTATGCTACCCCATTCAGATTTCGTGCCCCTCGAGCAAATTCACAAGGTTTTCCTGAATGGCCCCAAGGGGCTACTTGAATATGGCCATAGAAAAAAAAAATGTAGCTCGAATCGTGAAATCCTCAATTTTGATGGATTTAGGATGCCGGGTTTCACCAAAGGGAACCCCTCTACCATGTTTCAATTTCCTGGAAATGATCATACTATACCATCTCCGAAATGACGGTTTTTCTTAGTAAGGGCCAATGTCAATTTTGCATAAGGGGGTCAATTTTGAATTGAAATATCCAAAATGGCCAAAAACATCCATGGAAACTGATAGAACCCATTTATATTTTCCTAGTTTAGATTTCATGTCCCTAGAGAAAATTCACAAGATGTCCCCCCTCACCTACTGGTGTATATAAGGGAGGAGAGCGATCTTGTGTTTATTATCATCATTTTACTCTTCTTTGTACTTGTCTCAGAGATGATAGGGTTCATGAGAAAAAAAATATTAATAATTATGTAAACAACAACAAGGTTATGGAATACATTAAAACATAAATATTAAATATTAAAAATTAGTTAACCGGAGCACTACCACATCAATGTTATGGAATACATTAATGACATAAATATAACATATTAAAAATTAGTTAATAGCGAAATATTAATATAAAATATTAAGAATTAGTTAATAGCGAAAAATTATTTCTCTTAATAATTTACCAACTTAATCCATCATTCAAATTTTTTCGGGGAACATTTTGAGTTTAGTCTCATTACTCATCACGATATTTTGATTTTTGTTTCATATCAATAACTTTACAAGAATTTCAAATCAAGCATTCCATTCCAACATGGTACCAAACTTTGAATTGTTATTACTATATAAACATGATAAAAAATTTGTAGGAAAAAGAAAAGTTAAAGTCTTTATTATTCCAAGATGTGTGCATAGATGTGGGTAGAGGGAGAAAAATCCCCTTTTTATGATGCAAAAAATTTGAAAAAACTTTTGAACCTAGGGATACTTGATCCCTCTTGACCATTTCATTATATATATATATATATATATATATATATATAAGTGGGTTCATAATTACACCTATAAGGAGAAAATGACAGGTAGTATGTTTTCTAACTCGTAAAGCTGATTGGTTAGTACTTTTTATTTATTTATAACAAGAATTATTTAAGTTTGTATTAAAATATGTTGTAACTGAGATGAACAATGTGTAAATAGAAAATGAAAGCATGCATAGTTCCAAAAAAGATATGCACCATGATAACATGGAATTGCAACCTATAATATTTTGTTGTACTCCTTACAAAACTTGATATATGACTACTAGTTGTGTAAATTAAAAAAAAACACTTAGGACCAAAACATATTTGGAATATATTGACAATTACATGATTATAAGCATGCATACTTTTTCATTTCATCATCCTGGGCATGATTGGAAGGGTGTGATTATTGCATGTCTACCTACATGCCCTCTTGCAATTGATAAATTGTTTCTCCTTCTTTGAGTTCAATAAGAAGAGAACTGTTAGTTTTTCAGAATTTACTTCAATCTGATCTAGGATCGTGAGAGAACAACATGTACAACATATCTACAACATATCAATCATGGACACAATAATGCAAGCACACAAGAGATAATATACACATAGAGTTTCACTGGGGAAAACCATAAAGGTGAAAAAACCCACAACTTCCTCAGAGATAGATAGAGCAATGACACAACCCAAGCATAAGAGATAGTCTTCTCCTAGCAGCAGCTTCTCCTCCTCCACAAGTGTGCCACTCTCCAATGAGAGTATGAGTGAGAAAGTGAATGATGAAATAGAGTGCCTCCCACACTCTATTTAGACATGACTTGAGTTGCCTAATAACCTTTACTAGGTCGGCCTTAACTTAACCACATAACATAATGCTGACAGGGCCAACCCCCAATAGGGTGGTCTAATAACCCTTTGACCCACATGAATTATACAGGGTCGACCCCACCAAGGTGGTCTAATAATACATCAAGTATAAGTTACGACACTTACAATATAAATGACGACACTTCCGTATAGAGGAATAATAACATCTCTATAGGAATACAAACAGTTCCGTATAGAGGAATAATAACATCTGTATAGTAATACAAACACTTCCGTATAGAGGAATAATAACATCTCTATAGGAATACAATATACATATATGAAATACATTCCGAAGTTACAAATACATCAAAACTCCCTCTTAACTAGGAAGGTATTTCTTGACACAGGTCTTCTAGCACAAGTCTTCTTCCTTGGATCATCGTCACTGGATCATCGACATTGAATCATCGTCATCGTCACTGCTGCTGCTATCTCAATCAATCTCCGATCTACTCATCATAGGAAGTTCTATAGATCCAGTCCTTTTTCATACTGGATGTAGGCCCACCACCTGTAGGTCTTCATCATCATTGGCCATACTATGGAATCCTCACGACTGATTATGTGTGTCAACAAAACCTCGAAAGAGCATACCAGGCATTTTACGAGCACACAGCTCAACCTATCGGATCTCCCAGGATCTTTTACATGTGACTGTCACAAGACCTTAAAAGAGTGTCTTGCCAAGCAAGATATCTAAAGAGCATCTGAGGCCTTTTTCATCCTGTCCAGATCTCTAGGACTTATTACATGTGACCCCTACCACAAAACCTTAAAAGAGTGTCTTGCCAAGCAAGATCTCTAAAGAGCATTTGAGGCCTTTTTCATCCTGTCGAGATCTCCAGGACTTATTACATGTGGTCCCCACAAAACCTTAAAAGAGTGTCTTGCCAAGCAAGATCTCTAAAGAGCATCTGAGGCCTTTTTCATCCTGTCCAGATCTCCAGGACTTACTACATGTGGTCTGGCAAAACCTTAAAAGAGTGTCTTGCCAAGCAAGATCTATAAAGAGCATCTGAGGCCTTTTTCATCTTGTCGAGATCTCCAGGACTTATTACATGCTACCCTTGCACAACCTGTCCACAACCACAGAGTATCAACCTGATACTCACCATACATCGTCTTGATGTACATGATCATCCTGATCCTCATCATTGCATCATCCTGATGCATGTCATCTGGAGCAACATCCTGAAGCTCATCATCTATGATCATCCTGATCATACAATGCATCCACCTGATGCACAACAAGTATCTACCTGATACATATCATCATACATGATCCACCTGATCATACAATGTATCCACCTGATACACACACAGATACATGATCCACCTGATATATATCAACATACATGATCTACCTGATCATACAATCGTATCCACCTGATACATACATAGATACATGGTCCAAGCATCCAACATGATGCATATACATATACATGATCCAACTGATCATAATAAGCATCCAACATGATGCATATACATATACATGATCCAACTGATCATAACAAGCATCCAACATGATGCATATACATAGCAGTAACTGGAGCATCGTCCTGATGCTCATCGTCCAGCGCTTACATCCACAACCATGGGAAGGATCCTCCTCTCACCATGCTTGGAATGGCTCCTGCAAATGTGTCCATAACTTCTTCCTCGAAGTGTCGTCGATCTGAAGAACACCAAGCCTCTCTCTGAAGTACTCGAACTTCACTCTGGCTAGTGGTTTTGTCAACACATCCGCAACTTGCTCATCCGTCGCAACATACAGGAGCTTCACTGCTCCTCTCTGCACCATATCCCTGATATAGTGATATTTCATCTCGATGTGCTTCGACCTGTCGTGGAACACGGGGTTCTCAGACAGCTTCACACAACTCTGGTTGTCACAAAAGATACCAGTAGCCTCCAACGGGAGATCAAATAGCTCAGACAGTAGCTTTCGGAGCCATACTGCCTCACAACTAGCCGAACAAGCTGCAACATACTCTGCTTCGGCTGTACTCAGTGCTACACAGGATTGCTTCCTGCTAAACCAAGAGATCACACCTGATCCCATACTGAAGCAACACCCAGAATGTGCTCTTCCTATCTGCAACAGTGCCTGCCCAATCTGAATCAACATAACCCTGCAGGTTAAATTTTTGATTCGCATCATACTTGAGCCCATAATCAATTGTACCCTTTAGGTACCTCAGAATATGCTTTACAGCAACCAGGTGAACACCTATGGGATCCGTCAGGAATTGGCTCAATGTGTTCACCGCAAAGCAAATATTTGGTCTCGTGTTCGTCAGGTACATCAAGGACCCAATCATCTGACGATACACAGTGACATCAACTGGATCAGATGAAGAATCACACAGAAGCTTCAGGTTCGATGCCATAGGTGTGGCCTTGGCCTTGCAGTCCATCATCCCGAACCTCTTCATGATCTCTACTGCATACTTCCCTTGTCCAAGGAATATTCCATCTGCACTCTGCCACATCTCCATGCCTAGAAAATAGTGCATCATCCCCAATTTCTTCATCTCGAACTTGGCAGCAAGCTTCCTCTTACTATCGACAATCAATCTATCCTCACCTGTTACAAACAGGTCATCCACATAAAATAGTAGTATCACTGGATTGCCTTCCTCAACCTTGTATTAAAGGTTGGAATCCGCTTTACTCTCGGTAAAGCCCATACTAGATAGGAAGCCATCTATCCTGCCATACCAGGCCTTGGGTGACTGTTTCAAACCACACAGGGCTTTCTTCAGTTTGCACACATGTGACTCTCGGTCATGTGTCTCAAACCCGAGTGGCTGCTCCACATACACTTCCTCTTCAACTGCACCATTCAAGAAAGCTGTTTTGACATCCATTTGGTGTACCTTCCATTTCATCACGGTAGCCAGAGCAACTACTGATCTAATAGAAGTGTATTTGGCTACAGGTGCAAAAGTCTCTTCATAGTCAATTCCTCTTTCTGGGAGTAGCCACGAGTTACAACCTTGCTTTGTATTTCTCGATGCTACCATCTGCAGCATGCTTGATCTTATAGATCCACTTGGAAGTCACAACAAACTTCCCTTCAGGTCTTGGGACCACATCCGAAACATGATCGATTGGTACTTCTCGACCATGGCATCCTTTTACTGTATCCCGTATCCTTGGAACTTCGGATTCTTCAATATCTTCAATAGATAGTTTGAGCTTCATTGCTGGAACAAATGTTGTAGTTCTTCTTTTGTAGGTGATGGTATACGATCTTTCCTACAAAACAAGTTAAATTTCATGGTTAGAAAACATCTCATAGTTTTCAGAACAAATTCTTACACATAAAGAAATATGCCATACATTCATGCAATTATTTTAGCCAATGCTTCAATACAACATTTATCCATATCCCGTAAATTTCTAGATGCCTTCCAATCTCTACTAGAACATTGTTAAGAGTGTGCACAACTCCCAACATGTCAGCAAAGAGGTTTCATTCTAGATAAGTAGCAATGGAATGTTGTACAGTGCCATAGGCCACTTACCCATCACATGCATATTAGTAGTATATTGTTCATTAATGTAATTATTCTAATATGCATAATATACATCCTAAGTTCAGGAACATAAGCATATACATCATTGAGCAATATTATTTAAACAAACAAGTATGCAAGAAATGACAATTCAAATACTTATCTTTGTTTGGTTGTAGGGTGGACTCCCTCTCAATATTTGCTTCCTTGCAGGAACTACTCGAGTGTGCTCCCTCTTGATCTTTGCTTCCTGTATTACCTGTCCTTGAACTTATATCCATCCTCGATCACTTATGCATACTTACTAGTATCATCATTGCGTTATCCTTGAGGTCTCATACACAATCATACATTCATTAGTATAATATCAATACTATAAAACATTATGATTCTAAGTAATCTTAAACATGTATGGTCAAGATTTCACAAGCACTAGTATTCAAGGTTGCAGGGAGTACTTCCTTTACTCATGCAAATTCTTATTTGACCATAGGACTCTTCTAGTTAGTCATATTATCGATTAAACATAATATACCTAAACTCGTGATTACTCAAACCTATAGCTTCATGAATAATCATTATCAATCATACCAAGTATACTTATATAAGAGATCCCATCACAAGGTAGGATTCTAACTTGATATAGGAAAAACATACCTAGATTAATGTGTTAGTTCGTTATGTCTAACATACCCACATGATGTCTTCTTGTTTTATTCAATAACTTGTGCTAGTAACCTGCATATATCATAGGTTAAGCATTGTAGAACCAAATTATACATACCTTGTAAGTAGAGCTTCTATGTGATCCATGACAATGGATGAATCTTTGTCTTCATGTCACCATGGTCATATGTTCTTGAACTAGAACATGATTTGTCTTTCTTCATGTACCTTTCATGTTAGCGAACAACATCAACCTCATACAACACCACAATGCATTAGTACAATCATAAGTGTCAAAACCCTAATAAATGAATATCTTCTATCATGCATTCATATTTTTATTAAGGTGATACAGCACTCTAAAATTAATCAAGATTGTACTAATCTTAATGAAGACAAACATATCATAAACTTAATCATGAACAGATTTCGAAACATACCCGTAAGTCATACCTGTCAAGTTTGCTTGTAGTCTTCTTATGTAAGGCCTTAGCCTCATCTCCCTCTGAAACTGGAACTTCTTCACTTATGCATGTGACCAATCCATTCTCTTCTAGGATTAACCCAATCCACTTGATTTGCAGAAATTGGATCTCGAGCTCGATTAGGGTTTGTGAGGGAAACCCTAAAAAATCAAACTTTGAATTTCAAGCTTCTGAAAGGATAGAAAGATGCGCCTTGATGAGCTGATCAACCTGGTATACTCAGAATTTGAAAACTGCAAAGTTTCACCTTTCAAATTTGCTTTTCAATCTTCCGGATTCACTTGGGAGGACCCTGAATTAGGGTTTGAATTTCCTGGAGCTTTACCCAACCAAATAGTTTGATCCAAAGCTCTAAAATTCGATTTTTCCAAGGAGCTTCCAGCTATGGCCATAGATTTCAAAAATTTCCATTTTTGTAGAAGCCCTAATTTTTCACTTTTCCGATGAGAGTCCCGAACTAGGGTTTGATCAAGCTCGGCCTTCTACCCAACCAAAAAATTTGATCTTGGTCTCTAAATTTAGATTTTGATGAGTATCATTCAGCCGTGGTCTCCGATTACAAAAATACCAACTTTCTTTGAAACCCTAATTGCTGGAGCCATGAATGAAGGTGCTCAAAATCCAATTATGTTTTGACATAAATATGCACTTGATTGTTTTTGGTTAACTCCGAAATTAGGAATCCACATGGTCTAAAAATTCTACCTTTGGTATCACGACCTGTCATCTTTCTAACCCCACAGGTCTGATCTCGATTGGATTCTCTCAGAGAGAGTTATGCCAAGTGTCGCAACATGACCTGTTTATGGGATAAAATAGGAGAGCGAACTTGTACGGTGTTCCATGTGTCACTGGTTCAACTTAGGCCTCTGAAAAACATACCGGAGAAACTAAAGTCCGTTCCCTAGCTGTCACTTTTTACGAAATTTCATTTGGAGCTTCCTATCCCAAGTTGTGAGATTTTTTCCTAGGTCACCTGTTTATGATTGAGATCTAGAAGAGGCAGAAACCCTAGATTGTACAGATCATAAAACAAAAAGTACAATGAATTAGAAGTTGTGCTTTGGAAACAAGGTACATGGAGATCTTATCTTCGACCTGTAAGAGTTTCAGATCCTGAAACCTCACCGAATGGATTTATAGCGAAAGTGCTACGATGACTGGTTTTTTTTCTATATCAAGCCCTAGCTTCGCAAGTGCAACAAGTGTCATAAATGCCATACCATGCCTTCTTTCAGGTTAGCTCTGATACCATGTTAGTTTTTCAGAATTTACTTCAATATGATATAGGATCTTAACTGATAGAACAACATGTAGAACATATCTATAGCATATCAATCATGGACATAATAATGCAAGCACACAAGAGACAGTAGACACACAGAGTTTCACTGGGGAAAACCATAAAGGTGAAAAACCCCACAACTTCCTCAGAGATAGATAGAGCAATGATGCAACCCAATCATAAGAGATAGTATTCTCCTAGCAGCAGCTTCTCCTCCTCCACAAGTGCACCGCTCTCCAATGAGAGTATGAGTGAGAAAGTGAATGATTGAATAGAGTGCCTCCCACACTCTATTTATACATGACTTGACTTGCCTAATAACCTTTACTAGGTCGGCCTTAACTTAACCACATAACATAATGCTGACAGGGCCGACCCCTAATAGGGTGGTCTAATAACCCTTTGACCCACATGACTTATACAGGGCCGACCCCACCAAGGTGGTCTAATAACCCATCAAGTATAAGTTACGACAGTTACAATATAAATGACGACACTTCCGTATAGAGGAATAATAACATCTCTATAGGAATACAAACACTTCCGTATAGAGGAATAATAACATCTCTATAGGAATACAATATACAAATATGAAATACATTCTGAAGTTACAAATACATCAACAAGAACCCACATAGATGCTCATATTTGAGGTTGAAGATGATGAAACTTTGTTGAGTAATATGACCATTGTCTTAAGCTCATCAGAGTCATCCTCTAAAAATTGAATTTTCCTTTTCTATTTTACCAATATATTCATGATAATTGCATTTCAAGAGACCCATTGATATTCTAATTCATGTGTTTTAGTGGAGAATGAGACCCGCTGTCAACATTGCATGAGACCAATTCCCCACAACATTAGTTGAAACCCAAGATATTTGCACCCACAAACCCCTAACCCCAAGGGAAAGCCACAGACTGATAATGGATAGATCCATCATCAATATTCTGGGTACTTATTACAGAACATTGAGATGGATGAAATATTGTATATATATTTTCCCAAATAAAAATCCCAATGAAGAACTTACTCCAGGAAGTGCAAGCAGTACCAGGGCGAGGCCTATTCCCATTGGCCTTTTTAGGTAAATCCTAGCAAACTCATCATGACAAATATTAGAAGTTTTTGAGACAACTAACTAATGCCCACAATCAATTCTACTAAAACCGAGGAGAAATATGACTGCTGATGCTAAATATAAGCAAAGTGTGCAAACCAGGCTTACCATCAAGTGTCAATTTGTTGAATAAGAACTAAGATGGGAGATGTATGCCACTTTCAATATCCTATACTCATCTTCGCGACTGAAATCCATGAATTCAAATTTCCGGAGGTTTTGATAATGGAGGATGTGGGAAGACGGGTTGATGCTTAATGAATTGTCCCTTCCCCCCTTGAACGAGTTAATGGATAGACTAGATGTGGATTGTTCATACTTTCATTTTGTGCTTGTTTAATGGGTTGCAAACTTAGAGATTCCTTCACCATTTTACAATAGAATTCCTTCCTCTAGCGTTGAGGCAAGATTGTCGAGGCGACATGAAAAAAATGAACTTCCTCAAAATGATGAACTTCTCTTCCAATATTAACAATGGTCAATGCGAGATGGTCATCTTCTTATAATTGAACATATAATTATGTAGAATAATTCCAATAGCATATTTATTTTACATAATTTAGCAAATAATTGAATAAACAATGCTATAAATAATTTAGTCAAACTTAAGATCACATATCAACATCAACCTTAAAATAGTAAAGAAATCCATAATTTTAAATTATGAAGTGTTGAGCATGCTTATAAACAAAATCTCCTAACAACTATCAACGGGTTTTCATTTTATTTATTAATACAATCCCATCTGCATTAAATCTATTTTGACAAGTTATGGTCATCATTAGCTTGAAAGGAGTAAATTTATGATTACATAGAATATAATATATGAAACTTAATGCACTAAAGTAACCAGCTTAACTTAATAGCCAACAACCAGGTTATGGAATACATTAATGACATAAATATAAAATATTAAAGATTAACTTAACAACAACGAACGAGGTTATGGAATACATTAATGACAAAAATATAAAATATTAAAGTTTAACTTAACACCCAACATCAGGTTATGGAATAAATTAATGACAGAAATATAAAAATTAAGAATTAGTTAAACAGCAAGGTTATGGAATACATTAATAACATATAATACATTAATACCAGAAATACTAAATATTAAAAAATAGTTAACCACAACAAGGTTATTGAAATGGAATACATTAATGACATAAATATTAAATATTAATATAAAATATTAAGAATCACTTAATAGCCAGCATAAATTATAAACCAGTAGCAAGGTTATGGAATATATTAATGACTTAAATTAAAACACTAAATCACTTAGTGCAAGATGGTCATCTTCTTATAATTGAACATATAATTATGTAGAATGATTCCAATAGCATATTTATTTTACATAATTTAGTAAATAGTTGAATAAACAATGCTATAAATAATTTAGTCAAACCTAAATTCACATATCAACATTAACCTTAAAATAGTAAAGAAATCCATAATTTTAAATTATGAAGTGTTGAGCATGCTTATAAACAAAATCTCCTAACAACTAATCAACCGATTTTTATTTTATTTATTAATACAATCCCATCTGCATTAAATCTATTTTGACAAGTTATGCTCATCATTAGTATGAAAGGAGTAAAGTTACAAATCTATTTTGACACGTTATGCTCATCATTAGTACGAAAGGAGTAAAGTTATAAATCTATTTTGACAAGTTATGTTCATCATTAGTGTGAAAGGAGTAAAGTTATGATTAACTAAAAAACCATATATGAAATTTAATGCAGTAAAGTGACTAGCTTAACTTAACAGCTAGCAGAGGTTATGGAATACATTAATGACATTAAAGCTTAACTTATCAGGTTATGGAACACATTAATGAGAAAAAAAAATATTAAGAATTATGTAAACAACAGCAAGGTTATGGAATACATTAATAACATAAATATTAAATATTAAAAAATAGTTAACCGGAGCACTACCACATCAATGTTATGGAATACATTAATGACATAAATATTAAATATTAAAAATTAGCTAATAGCCAAATATTAATATAAACTATTAAGAATTAGTTATGGAATATAAATTGTAAACCAGTACCAAGGTTATGGAATACATTAATGACTTAAATTAAAACACTAAATCAGTTAATATCCCACCACTAGGTTAATGTATTTATGGAATACATTAATGATGACAGAAATATAAAATATTAAAAAAAATTTGAGAGGTGTCAGCTTCATGGAGTGCAATCTCTTTATAAGAATAGGAATAGGTAGGCAAGATCCAGTGTTGTTGTGAAAAATAGCTGCTGAGCATATTAGCAGGCTTAGTATATCAGTATATTGGTGAAGGGGAATCGTGACTGCTGGAGTGTAGATTCAATCGTTTCGTTTGCATTTTTGATAAGGATGAAACGTTTTTCCTTCCTACTGGCCGTGATTTTCACAGGCTCTTTTATGTTTCTCTGCGTAAGTTCAATAGGAGATTCCAGTCTCATATATAATGTTCAGCAGTATGGTGCAAAAGCTGATGGCATCACAGACAACAGCAAGGTGAGATAGAGATAAACTTGAATAATTAATAAATTTGTAGAGACATAGATTATCACAAATAAATTTGTCTGTTTTTGGTTATATGTAGGCTTTTATTGCTGCCTGGAATGCAGCCTGTTCTTCTAATCGATCATCTACTGTGTATATACCAAAAGGAAAATTCCTGGTTGGTCCAGTTTCCTTTGCAGGACCATGCAAGAATGCTAATATTATGGTGCAGGTAAGGTGCTAATATTCATTCCGTGGTAGTGGTAGTGATTTATTTATTTCCTTCTTTGCAGCAATAAGATTCATGCAACATGTCTGTCTTACTGCAGGCAACTGGGGATCTCATTGCACCAACCCACAATAGTTTATGGAACGGAGGAAATAATTTGTACTGGTTGCAATTCTATAATGTGAATGGTCTAACGGTGAATGGCGGGGGGAGTTTGGATGGCCAGGGAGCCTCCTGGTGGAACAACGTTTGTCAAAAAAATCAGCAAGTAAGAATAAACTAGTTATCAGTTGTACTATGTAATTATCTTTTAGTGATTTGGATAGCATATACTTACACTGACTCGAATAAATTGTCTGCTTTGCTGTGCAGTGCAAACCCGGGCCTACGGTATTGTCTCTAGCCATTTATTTTCACATATGAATTGGAGTGTTTCATAGTTGCAGGGAGTTGATAATTTGACATTGTGATGGGCAGTCTTTACAATTGATGGGCGCTACGAATAGCGTGGTGAGAGACATTACTTCCATCAACAGCAAGCAGTTCCATGTATCCATTGGTGCGTCTAACAACGTCCTGGCAGAGGGATTGACAATCCGTGCTCCAGCTGACAGCCCCAACACCGATGGAATTCACATATCTTCTTCCAATGTCCATCTTCGAAATATCAACATAGGAACAGGTGGATCATATTTCCCCTCAACATTTTACAAATATTGTTGGAGTGACTAATTTATTAAAGATAAATCTTTAACTTTGCGTGCGAGTACTACTGCAGGAGATGATTGTATTGGTATTTTGGAAGGAACTTCCAACCTTGCCATTGAACAAGTTACTTGCGGACCAGGCCATGGAATCAGGTGAAATAGTTTGATAATTAATTTCAATTGGACTGGGAATATGAGCATTCAATGCACTGCGCTGACAACCGATTTGGGTTATTATTATGCAATGTGGGGAGCCTTGGGAAATATCCTGATCGTAATGGAGTCACCAACGTCACTGTAAATGGAGTTTCTTTCAACGGCACTGACAATGGAGTTAGAATCAAAACATGGCAAGGAGGAAAGGGCTTCGCCAAGGGCTTAACATTTGAGAACCTACGGATGAACAACGTGGGGAATCCAATCCTCATTGACCAATACTATTGCCCACATTGTACTGCCCAGGTGCTCATCATTTTACACCTATCTGAACAGCTTCAACACCTATACTCTTTTTCGACATAGGACAGTTTCGAAGCTTGTTTTTAAGTTCTGTGACATATGGCCACTGAAGTTTGACTATTATAACTTACTTTGACTTTGTTGTTAATATTGGCTTGGCCCGTGCAGGAGTCTAATATGAATGTGCAGATCAGTAACGTGGTATACAAAAACATAGTTGAAACCTCAGCAACAAAGGAAGTTATTAATTTGGCTTGCAGTAAAAGCTTCCCCTGCCAAGATATCCAATTGCAAAATGTCAGTCTGAGTTATGGAAATAATGAAGCTCAATCTCTCTGTAAAAATGCCAAAGGACTTGGAATTAGTTCTGTCAAACCCCCTTTGGTTTGTTAATGCTGGATATTAGTTATTAGTTATGTCAAACCTTTTTCTTAAAGTTCCATTGGTTTTTAAAAGGTTTGATGCTTCCTCTACCAACTTCAATATGTTGGATTTTGCATTATTGTAATATGAATTTGAGTTATGAAAAAGTGAAACTCTACCAACTTTAATAGGTTGGATTTTGCAGTATTATAATATGAATTTGAGTTATGAAAAAAATGAAATTCAATCTTAAGCAGCTTTTGAGTTTGTTAAAGGTGAATGTTTTTCCTAAATGCTAACTTATTATCAAATGTTAAATAGAATAGAAATATAATAAGAACTCTGCTAAAAAAACATTATATTGCAAGTAGAGTCCATTTTAAAAGTTAAAAGTCTAATATAGAGATTAAGAAATGTTTAAGAATCCTAAAGTTTGATAACTATATTTAGTAAAACCATGTTTGTATATGTATAAATGCTTTTTTATTGATGTTTAATAAGCTATAAACCCTTCACATTCACTTGGAATAAATAAGATATTTTTAACATTGTCATTTTAATGTTTTTAAAGTATATCACAATCAAAATAAACAACACATATTTTTGTATTAGAATATAGAATTTTAAGAATAAATAATGGTTTTGTATAATTGGTTATTTGGAATAGTACATTTTTAATAAAAAAATATCAATTTTTTCTTTTTATAGATGCCATATCTAACCTTGTCACTTTAAGATTGGTCATATTAATAATATAATGTCTATTATTGAGATATATAATTTTAAACATAACAAACAATTTTATAAAAATTGTCATTTGAACTTATACCATTTTAATAAGAAATATTAAAATAAATATTTGTAAGAAACAAATCAATGGACACAGACATAATCTCAAAGAAATGCAAATGCACAACAAATTCAATGACTTTTCCACTGTGTTTTTTTGTGCCTTTGGAATCTGTATCCAAGTGGCCTTTGTTTTGTGACATGAATTTCCAATGGAAAGATGATCCCATTTCCCTTCCTTGCACTCTAAGGGTAGTAACAAAAGACCATATCGCAGCAGCAATCACAGGTCTCGTAATAGCAAAAGAAACAAAATGAGGTGAATACACTGCAATATTTAATCCATTTTCCACATCACACATCAAATCTACATAACCAGAATCATCATACGAAAATGAATTAATTAAAGGGAAATCTGATCTTGGTGCCTATGAATATGTTCGTAGTAGGAAATTTCTCCTCCTTGTGCCTCTGAATATGTCCGTAGTAGGAAATTTCTCCTTCTGGAGCATACAAACAATCTTTCTCCTCCTTTTGAATATGTTCAAAGGGGTTGGAGCTTACATCTTCACCCTAAATTATAATCAATGAAGACTAGACCGCAA
The DNA here is from genome assembly GCA_027924585.1 of Larix kaempferi. Lineage (NCBI taxonomy): Eukaryota > Viridiplantae > Streptophyta > Pinopsida > Pinales > Pinaceae > Larix > Larix kaempferi. Next base: position 1,705,259 of record BSBM01000397.1, on the reverse strand, counting down.
TGCAATAAGCAAAACAATAATTCATAATCACTAAACATAATGATTGGAAAAAAATAGCATTCTGTAGCGTAAATCTCAATGACTGAAATAAATGTAGAGTAGTCTACATGTAGTCAAATAATTCGAAAGAAATATGATAACAAATACAATTTAATGTAGTTGACTGATCTAAAGGAATGTCAAGGTGACTGGGTTAGGCATACTAACCTGAATTTGTACAAGTAGAAATATGAAATGCTTCGAGAATGGATGAAGTTAGGGTCGAGACTGATAATATTTATAGCAACAGCAATGGGCAGGGTAGGGAAATTTCCTGGGTCTGTGTAGATTCGTGTGGATGGATAGAACTGCAACTTTTCTATTTCAGTTATCCAATTATGGAAGGTATTTACAAATGTAATTGGAAGGGAATCAACAAAAAGATGGAAGACCAAAGGAAATCAATGAAAAGATGGAAACCGTGTCCACCTTTTCTCTTTAGCTTCTAAAAAGTTTCCGTGCATGAGTGTTAGGAAACTATTTTTTTGTCAAATTATTTAATCTTCATTTCCATGGTATGGGTCCAATCAAGTTTGGAAAAAATCCTCTACAAATTAAAATAAATAAATAAAAACCGAAACTTTAGTTGCATTTTAGACATTTTGAAAAATTAAATGTACTTGCATGAAAATAATGAAAAAAAATGAAAACAATAGTATATGTCTACATCAAGGACTAATAAGGAAGAAGAAAAGATGATTAAACAAATTAGTTAGATAAAAAGATGTTTTTATTAAAGTGATATGACAGCGATAACCTACAATTACGGATTCAAAAGGTGAAAATAAATGAAATGAAATGAAATAAATGCCCAGGAGAATAGAATGATACAAAAAGGGGGATGAAGGTGAAAGAAGAGGATCCTAGCAATGGTATTGATTATTACACCAACTAATTTGTAGTAATTATAAATGTCTATTGTAGTCGTGCATTTTACTAATCATCTTGATCCATTTCACAAGTTACCATTAATTTTTAACATTTGGCAAGAACCGTGAGATAGTTCAAATATTGGGCTGAACTTTTCGTTGATGAATACAAATGCACATTTTATATACTAGTTTCGTTTCACAAGTTACCATTAATTTTTAACATTTGGCAAGAACCTCAAATATTGGGTGGAACTTTATGTTGATGAATACAAATGCACATTTTATATACTAGTTTCTAGATACGTTGAAGACATTGCAAAAAAGTAGACTTTCATTTTTGTGTTTGAAAAGTAGTTAAGTTATGAAATTATGAAAAAATAGTCTTATATTATTAAGGGTACGACAACTTACAAATAAATGTTACCCATCCTCAATTCAGCGTGAACATGAGATATGGAAATAATGAAGTTCAATATTCATGAAAAAACGCAAAATAGTTCAAAGTAATTCTATCAAGTTCCATTTACTTTGTTAAAGAGTGAATGCTTTCTCTAAATGGAAACTCTAATGTGTTGGATTTTGCATTATCTATCTTGTAGTCTCAAATTAGTTTAAGATTCTTATGGTTTATGCTACTCTTCCTTTAAAAATATCCTCAATGGTTTAGGCTACTCTTCCTTTAAAAATCTCCTCATTGATTTAGGCTACTCCTTCCGTTGATTGGTTTAAGCTACTTTCATCACTAGTCACTAACAATATTTTGGAAATCAAACTTTCCAACATGGTTGTTATAGGTCAAATCTGCACTTCTCCGTCCGTGATCACATTGCTTTGTCGATCGCACAAAAGGACACCATGGATTGAAGAGCTAGGTTGACCTAGATGACTTACTGCTGGAACTACATTCTTCAGTTGAAAATCTTACTTTGTCTACTGATTTCATGACATGTGTGCTACTCTTTGCATAGTAAACCAACGTTCTTCACCAATATGTGCGCTGCTTTGCTCAAGGACAACCATCGCACACCTTAAAAAATGTTGCAAACGCTTGTTGTAAAGCACAAAAGTTGCATACTCTGCACTACTCTCGTTGTATGAAACCTATGAACATCTTAAGATGAAAGCAAAAATATATTAAGATTACGAATTGGGATTAGTTGAAGTTGGTTCTGCAACTTCCCCAACCAATTCAACCACCTCTCGATTACAACTGCCTACCTTGTCCCATAAATACAAGGAGGATCCATGAGAGAGGGACCTAGAAGGAATGCTTTAACTGCTGTTACGCTGGAGGAATTCCCAAGTCATTGTGAAGAGCAGGAGCCCAGGACTCGGTTGCAGAACCATCTTGACCGATCAGGTATATTTGTACTCATTCATGTTTCTTTGACAATAAAAAGGTGGAAATACCCTTCCTGTCCCAAATCAAATGTCTATTGGATTGTATGTTCATTTGGTTTAATATCTGATTGTAGTTGATGTTTAATTGTTTTCAATTTCATCATATTTATTGCAGTCAAGATACGCCGAGGAAGGTTTCCTTTGTGTTGCAGGTCCATCATAGCGGAAGACCAAGCGAAAGCTAGGACCAGCCGTTGATAAAAGGTACATCTTTCGATATCTTGATCTCTTTCCATTTGTAGTAACTAAATGCAATGCAATGACTGTATTTACCCGTCACGCCACCCAAGTTGGTAGTGTCTTCTCCTCACTATAAGGTATTTTTCCTGCACAACAGATTGGCGACTCCACTGGGGAGTAACTGGTTGTTTTTCTGCTCTAGGAGACCTTGCTAGGTTTTTCTTCAGTCTATTTGTTATGTGAGAGGTCTTCTAGGTCATTGTTTCCCGTTCTTATTGTCTAGACTCATCTCAGTCCACTACTGCAAATCTTTTTTGTTTGCTTCTGAGCCTTGTGTGCTGGTTTACCCTACTTATAGTAGCGCATTTTACTTGGTGAACACTGCTTTGTACACTACACAACAACGCATCTTTCCTAGTGTGCGTTGGTTTCTGTACTACACAGTAGTGCATTTTCCTGTAACTTTCAGTTCTCCATTAGGGTTTGATTTCTAGTGGTTTGGTTTCACTTCTAGCCTTTTGCTTTGCTTCCCTGACTGGCCCCTGAGACTTGTATGTCTCTTTTGAGTCTTGTTTGCCTCTCTGAAGTCCTTTAGTTTTCCTTGGCTTGCTTGAGTACTTGTTTAAGGTGTCTTTACTGTTTTTAACCCTTTTGAAATTTCTCCTCCTGGTGCCTCTGAATATGTTCGTAGTAGGAAATTTCTCCTTCAGGTGCATACAAACAATCTTTCTCCTCCTCGTGCCTCTGAATATGTTCATAATAGGAATTTTCCTAAGGGGTTGGAGCATACATCTTCACCCTAAATTATAATCAATGAAGACTAGACCCCAATGCAATAAGCAAAACAATTATTTAGAATCACTAAATATAATGATTGGATAAAAATAGCATTCTACACCGTAAATCTCAATGGCTGAAATAATGTAGAGTAGTCTACATGTAGTCAAATAATTCGAAAGAAATATGATAACACATACAATTTAATGTAGTTGACTGATCTCAAGGAATGTCAAGGTGACTGGGTTAGGCATACTAACCTGAATTTGTACAAGTAGAAATATGAAATGCTTTGAGAATGGATGAAGTTAGGGTCGAGACTTATAATTATTATAGCAACAACAATGGGCACGGTAGGGAAGCTTCGTGGTTCTCTGTAGATTCCTGTGGATGGACAGACCTACAAATTTTCTGTTTCAGTTATCGAATTACGGAAAGGTATATACAAATGTAATTGGAAGGGAATTAACAAAAAGATGGGAGACAGAAGAAAATCAACAAAAAGATGGAAACCTTGTCCATCTTTTCTCTTTAGCTTCTAGAAAGTTTATGTGCATGAGTGTTAGGAACTATTTTTTATTTTTCTATCAATTTATTTAATCTTCATTTCCATGGTATGGGACCAATCAAGTTTGAAAAAAAATCCTCTACAAATTAAAATAAATAAATAAAAACCAAAACTTTAGTTGCATTTTAGACATTTTGAAAAATTAAATGTACTAGCATGAAAATAATGAAAAAAAACAAAAACAATAGTCTATGCCTGCAACAAAGACTAATAAGGAAGAAGAAAAACTAATTAAACAAATTAGTTAGATAAAAGGATGTTTTTATTAAAGTGATATGACCACGATAACCTACAATTACTGGTTCAAAAGGTGAAAATAAATGAAATAAATGCCAAGGAGAATAGAATGATACAAAAAGGGGATGAAGGTGAAAGAAGAGAATCCTAGCAATGGTATTGATTATTACACCAACTAATTTGTGGTAATTATAAATGTGTAGTGTAGTCATGCATTTTACTAATCATCTTGATCCATTTCACAAGTTACCATTAATTTTTAACATTTGAAAAGAACCATGAGATAGTGGGTGGAACTTTACGTTGATGAATACAAATGCACATTTTATATACTAGTTTCGAGATACGATGAAGACATTGCCAAAAAATAGACTTTCATTTTTTGTGTTTGAAAAGTAGTTAAAATATGAAATTATGAAAAAATAGTCTTATATTATTAAGGGTAGGACAACTTAAAAATAAATGTTGCTCATTCTCAATTCAGTGTGAACATGAGATGTGTAAATAATGAAGTTCAACATTCATGAAAAAACGCAAAAGAGTTCAAAGTAATTCCATCAAGTTCCATTTACTTTGTTAATGGGTGAATGCTTCCTCTAAATGCCATGCCAATTCTAATGTCTTGGATTTTGCATTATATATCTTGTAGTCTCAAATTAGTTTAAGATTCTTATGGTTTATGCTACTCTTCCTTTAAAAATCTCCTAATTGGTTTAGGATACTCTTCCTTTAAAAATATCCTGATTGGTTTAGGATACTCCTTCCGTTGATTGTTTTAAGCTACTTTCATCACTGGTCACTAACAATATTTTGGAAATCAAACTTTCCAACATGGTGGTACACCTTGTTTCCTTTAATTGCTCAATTATAAATAAAATAAAAAGTACTTGTAGGATCAAGGAAATCCAACACAACGTATGGAATTTAAATGACATGATCTAATCGATCAGTAATAATGGGGTGAGTGCACAAAGTTGATGGACCTTTTAGATGCAATGGTAGATTCAAGAAACTCATTCAAGTTCTATAAAAGAGAATTGATCCCAAGCAATCTCGAGCCTGCCAAAATTAATCCCAAGCCTACCATGGTGAAGGCCAAATAGGATAGTTAAACAAAACGCGTATGCGTTATGGAGTTCTAAAATGCTTACGCATTTTGTAAAACATGTTTTATGCCCCAAAATGGGTTGTGCCCATCCTTTTCTCCACAATAGCGACATACAACGATTTTGGGAAACCAAAGAGCGTAATGGTGAACGCAATTTGTGTGAGAAGGGCCTCCATCTTCCACCTTGGGCATCGTTCTCCTCCATCTAAGCTATATACATCAAAATCCATCCTTCTAAATAATCTATTTTCACTAATTTGTATGTTGTAAAATAAATTTAATCCATAATTTTATTAATTTGTATGCCCTAAAAAAATTTGAACCATAATTCTAGTTATATGTATGCCCAAAAGAAATTAAAACCCCAATTTAATCATAAAAAATAAATCAATTTCACTAGATGCATATATATCCATGAGCATCCTTATTAATCCAAACCACTATTCACAAATATGCAAAGTTTCTTGTGTATATAGAAAGGTTGCGTACAACATTTAAGTATTATAGAGTATGGAGATTTTTTGGATTTGCACAATTTCAATCCAAGTGTCATGAGGGATGTTGTAGGCCCAAACTTCACAGCAACAAAGAATCACCACGATAGCTAATGCGTTGGAAAGAAACTGATTATTTTCTTGACACTATGATTTCGGTTTGAATGGAATTTGAAATCAATAATTCAAAGTTAGGGTGAAACTTGACATAGTTGAATAAAAGTATTTTTTTACAATTTAGAGGTATGATGGACTACAATTTTTGTTGTTGTTGTTGTAAATAGTGAAACTTTTGCTAACACAATGACAATCTAATAGTTAACTACTTTAAGGAAAAAATTAATTGGCATAAAAAATTACCAACTAAACCATGTAAACTAATGCGTTTTTGGAAGTAGAATATATGGCAATTAAAATTATATTTTTTAATTATAGTTTGACAAGTACATGCTTATATGCTACTTCTTATATGTACATGACTATACAAATTTTTTTAGGTTAGTCTCATTACCCATCACAATAAGTTTGTGTCGAGACATATTACTGATAACTATATAAGAGTTTGCAAATGGAACATTACAACATGGTAGTAGATCTTAAAGAGCTACTTTGTACACATAATAATTTACTTATAATGGAAAGAAATGTTAAATTATTTATTGTGCCTAAGATGCAAGGAAAGAGTGATCATACCCCTAAAGGAATAAACCTTCATGATGGAGGGAAAGTTTGCACCAAGGGAGAATAAATCACTTTTGACCATTTCATTAAAGTTGTTTATAATCTAGAGCTTGGACTTCAAAAGTGTGTACCTTTTTTACATATGTGTGAGTATCAGTGTTTCAAAAATACAAATTTGAATGAAAAAGTGCGAATACTAGTGTTACAAAAGTATGAATAATTATTTATGATAGTGTCGATTTGAATTTAGAAACTGTGAAATTTTATTGTAAAGTTGTGAGTTTTGATTCCACAAATATCAATATCCAATTTATTGAAATGCGTATTTATATTTTGATGTTGTGAGTTTCATATCTAGATGTGGATATATGTAATTCCAATAGTATTGCAAAATATTTTATTTATGTTTGTAAATGCATAGATCACTATAAAACACATTTCTAAGTATATCAATACTAATGAAAATGAAAAAAGAATCATATATCTCGATTGCAATAATGAATTGTACATTTTCATAAATATTTAAAGTGGTATACAAGAAGGATGGATGCCATCGCTACCAATCTGATCACATGATATCTATACATGTACAAGATGAGGACTATGATTTTATTCACCCTACCAACCATGTCACCTTATCTGGAAACATTACAACTAGATTACTATGGAAATGATAACAATCCTCACATTTTGGTGTAGGAGAGAAGATATAAATTAAAATTTAAGAGTTTAACTGAAGTGATAGATAAAAAATCTCAACTACTAATTTATAAGTTCTCCCATGATACAACACATTTCCTACAACAAAATAGGCCATTAGCACAAGAAATTGCACTGAAATTTAGTGAATTTGTTTCCATGAGTTGAACTCAATGGCAGGTGTTAAATCCGACTCCACGCTACATGTTTGAATTGATTTCCTTTTTGTGCTAGGAATAGAACTAGGAATATCACTGTCTTTTTCTCCCTATTTAGTGTTGGGAATAGTGTCAGGAGTAGTGTCGACAATGGAAATTGTGCCAAGTTTTATGACTATATCAATGCCCAGAATGACATCGAGAATTGCGATGCGATTAGAGCCCAAATTGAGTCTAGTTTTAGTTTCCAATTTGCCTTCTAGTATTGCTTCTTATTTGGCATCTAATTTGTATTCTAGTGTTGCTTCCATTTTAACTTCCTGGTTATCGTCGAGTGTTGCTTCTCTTTTAACGTTGAGTGTTACTTCCTTTCATTGTTGGGTTTTTCTTCCTTCTAAATGCCAAATTTTTCTTCCATCATTGCTTCTAATATTGCTTCCATTATTGATTCCTTTTTTGCTTCCATTATTGCTTCCATTATTGCTTCCAAAATTGCTTCCAAAATCGCTTCCAAAATTGCTTCCTAAGTGACATGGGTTTTGCTCCTTAATTGACATCGGATTTTGCTTCTAGAATTGATTCCTTTTTAGCTCCAAGGTTTGCTTCCTTTTAGTGCCAAGGTTTGTTTCCTATTTAACGCCTAGTTTTTCCTCTTTTTTATCTCTAGGATTTGCTTCATTTTAGTGCCAAAGTTTTCTTCCTATTTAGCACCTGGTTTTGCTTCTTTTTTTGCTCCAAGATTTGCTTCCTTTTAGTGTTGGGGTTTGCTTCCTAATTAGCGTTTAGTTTTACTTCTTGTTAAGAAACCAATTTAGCTTCTTATTTAGACACATAAATAACACCAAGTATGGATTCCATTTTCATGTCGAGTTCTGCTTCCATTTTAGAGCCACATTTTTCTTCCCTTGAACACCTCATGTTGCTTCCTTTATAGCTTCCACTTTATTAATTTAAATTTTTTAATTTCAATAAAAATAGTTAAATATATCATGGCTCTTTAATAACATATGTGATTATAGAGAAACAAATCTTGCATTGCAAATATTTTATAGCATAACATTTAGGAATTTTTAGGGAAATAGACAACATCCATACAAACTAACAAAACCATTATACTTATTAAATCTCCATAAAAAAAACATCTACAACTTTTAGTATATATAAATTAACAAGATAACTCTTATAACATCATCATCATCTATAATTAAAACAAGTGAGTCAAATCTACAAATATTAGATAAATATCATGTCAAATAACATATATCTAAAAAAACCAGATATCTCATTTCAAATTTATATCATAACATTTATGAAGATTTAAAACAAACAGATATCACATTTCAAATTTATATCATAACATTTATGAAGAAATTTAATTGAAATTGACAACATCCATCCAAAGTAGAAAAGCCATCATGCATAGTAAGTATCCATCCAAAAAGCATTGACCACTTCCAATATATATAAATTAACAAGATAATACTGATAAGATCATCATCATATATAACTAAAACAAGTGAATGTCAAATATGCCAGTAGATCAATAACATGTCAAAATGATACAAGTCAGTATGATACATGTCAAAATGATACATGTCAAAATGATACATGTCAATATGACATAAGTCAAAGTGATACATATAAAAGACAAAAATGGTATAGGTATCATAATGATATTTGAACATTAATCCATGTTAGAGTCAATATGATCAATGTCACTGGATACCACTAGCAACTGCCTCATCATCATCATCATCGTTGTCATCATCATCATCATTTTCATCATCATGATCATCATAATTCTCATCCTCCTGGGTATGAGCTCCATCTCCATCCGCTTCATCATCAACTCCCATATCTGAACCAAACTCAACATAATTTGGATCATGATCAATATCAATCGGATCTTCTGGCAGACTCGTGTTCTAAAAAAAAAAATTCAAAATGAAAAGTTAGTATTTATTTCATGCAATAATTCATATTTATGTTATATTGATAATATTACAACATACGAAACCGAACCATAATCATATTACATCATATCAAAGTGGACATACCATAATAAAATATGAGATAAGTTACAGCTAAGATGTCATTCCAATTATGTAAAACATGCAACAATTTTAATAAATGTTAGTAAAGATCATAAAAAAAATTGTTATACAAGTTAACTATCATCTGGAAAGTGTATACATAACCTTAAGTCTCAACCCTCTCGTGTCAATATATAAAACTATTTTTATTGTCAAATATACAAATCTACAATAAAATAGAATTGTACATGCCATAATTCAATTGACTAGATGCCATAATTGACTTGTGTCTTCCAACTATAAACACACAATTGCTAGACTCCCTTACCAAGTGATACTAGTACATTAAAATCTGATATACTTGGGACCATTTTGAGGCATTGGGTCTATATAAGTTTTAACAATTCTAATTTTCCACAAATAATGTTTTAGGTTTTAACAGTTCTTATGTTCTTTGGATGTTATTTATATTTTATCTCAGTTAACCCTAGAACATGGCCAGATTGAGTTCAATTCCATTGATGGAGGTGGTTAGAATGGTTATGAATATGATCCCTTCCACACTTTTCTCTTAATGGTGGAGGATCTTGGTGGCTTCTTCGAGAAACACCCTAACGCACGTTACTATTTTGGGAATTTTTTTGGTCCTCCAATTTGAAGGTTGACTCATTCATTTATGGGAGTGATCATATTATCATGGTACCAAGGACTCCTTGCCTTCATGGTTCAATTTCCTGGAAACAACCGTCTTATACCATATCCAGAAGTAGGGTTTTGCTCAGTGAGTGCCAATGTCAATTTTGCACAAGGGGGTAGATTTTTAACTGAAATATCCCAGGTGACTATGAGTACTAATACCACATCCACAATAGAAAAACATAATTGTGGGATATGAGGGAACCCAACTATGCTGCCCAGTTTATAGTTTGTGCCCCTGGAGAAAATTCACAAGTTGTCCCTGAATGGTCCTAGGGGGCTTCTTGCAACTAGCCATAAAACAAAAACCATAACTTAGATCTTGAAACCATTGATTCTGGCGGATTCAAGATGTTGGATTTCACCCAAGGGAACCCCTATACCATGTTTCAATTACCAGGAAATAGTAGTATTATACCATCCCCAAAAATAGTTTTTTCTTAGTAAGGGCCAATGCCAATTTTGCACAAGCGGGTGAATTTTGAATTGAATTCTCTCGGGCAACCATGGATAGCGTGAACTCATCCAAAATGACCAAAAAACTCCGTGGGAGTTGAAAGAACCCAATTATGTTTCCCGGTTTGGATTTCATACCCTCGGAGCAAATTCACAAGTTGTCCCTGAATGACCTTAGGGGGCTATTTCCATCTAGCCATAGAAAAAAAACCATAACTTGGATAATGAAACCATCGATTCCGACGTATTTAGGAAGTTGGGTTTCATCCAGAGGAATCCTATTCCATGTTTCAATTGCTCGGAACCATGACCATGCCCACAATGGCCAAAAACATATCTGGGAGCTAAAGGGACCTAGTTATGCTACCCGATTCAGATTTCGTGCCCCTCGAGCAAATTCACAAGGTTTTCCTGAATGGCCCCAAGGGGCTACTTGAATATGGCCATAGAAAAAAAAATGTAACTCGAATCGTGAAATCCTCAATTTTGATGGATTTAGGATGCCGGGTTTCACCAAAGGGAACCCCTCTACCATGTTTCAATTTCCTGGAAATGATCATACTATACCATCTCCGAAATGACGGTTTTTCTTAGTAAGGGCCAATGTCAATTTTGCATAAGGGGGTCAATTTTGAATTGAAATATCCAAAATGGCCAAAAACATCCATGGAAACTGATAGAACCCATTTATATTTTCCTAGTTTAGATTTCATGTCCCTAGAGAAAATTCACAAGATGTCCCCCCTCACCTACTGGTGTATATAAGGGAGGAGAGCGATCTTGTGTTTATTATCATCATTTTACTCTTCTTTGTACTTGTCTCAGAGATGATAGGGTTCATGAGAAAAAAAATATTAATAATTATGTAAACAACAACAAGGTTATGGAATACATTAAAACATAAATATTAAATATTAAAAATTAGTTAACCGGAGCACTACCACATCAATGTTATGGAATACATTAATGACATAAATATAACATATTAAAAATTAGTTAATAGCGAAATATTAATATAAAATATTAAGAATTAGTTAATAGCGAAAAATTATTTGTCTTAATAATTTACCAACTTAATCCATCATTCAAATTTTTTCGGGGAACATTTTGAGTTTAGTCTCATTACTCATCACGATATTTTGATTTTTGTTTCATATCAATAACTTTACAAGAATTTCAAATCAAGCATTCCATTCCAACATGGTACCAAACTTTGAATTGTTATTACTATATAAACATGATAAAAAATTTGTAGGAAAAAGAAAAGTTAAAGTCTTTATTATTCCAAGATGTGTGCATAGGGAGAAAAATCCCCTTTTTATGATGCAAAAAATTTGAAAAAACTTTTGAACCTAGGGATACTTGATCCCTCTTGACCATTTCATTATATATATATATATATATATATATATATATATATATATATATATATATATATATATATAAGTGGGTTCATAATTACACCTATAAGGAGAAAATGACAGGTAGTATGTTTTCTAACTCGTAAAGCTGATTGGTTAGTACTTTTTATTTATTTATAACAAGAATTATTTAAGTTTGTATTAAAATATGTTGTAACTGAGATGAACAATGTGTAAATAGAAAATGAAAGCATACATAGTTCCAAAAAAGATATGCACCATGATAACATGGAATTGCAACCTATAATATTTTGTTGTACTCCTTACAAAACTTGATATATGACTACTAGTTGTGTAAATTAAAAAAAAACACTTAGGACCAAAACATATTTGGAATATATTGACAATTACATGATTATAAGCATGCATACTTTTTCATTTCATCATCCTGGGCATGATTGCAAGGGTGTGATTATTGCATGTCTACCTCCATGCCCTCTTGCAATTGATAAATTGTTTCTCCTTCTTTGAGTTCAATAAGAAGAGAACTGTTAGTTTTTCAAAATTTACTTCAATCTGATCTAGGATCATGAGAGAACAACATGTACAACATATCTACAACATATCAATCATGGACACAATAATGCAAGCACACAAGAGATAATATACACATAGAGTTTCACTGGGGAAAACCATAAAGGTGAAAAAACCCACAACTTCCTCAGAGATAGATAGAGCAATGACACAACCCAAGCATAAGAGATAGTCTTCTCCTAGCAGCAGCTTCTCCTCCTCCACAAGTGTGCCACTCTCCAATGAGAGTATGAGTGAGAAAGTGAATGATGAAATAGAGTGCCTCCCACACTCTATTTAGACATGACTTGAGTTGCCTAATAACCTTTACTAGGTCGGCCTTAACTTAACCACATAACATAATGCTGACAGGGCTAACCCCCAATAGGGTGGTCTAATAACCCTTTGATCCACATGAATTATACAGGGCCGACCCCACCAAGGTGGTCTAATAACCCATCAAGTATAAGTTACGACACTTACAATATAAATGACGACACTTCCGTATAGAGGAGTAATAACATCTCTATAGGAATACAAACAGTTCCGTATAGAGGAATAATAACATCTGTATAGGAATACAAACACTTCCGTATAGAGGAAGAATAACATCTCTATAGGAATACAATATACATATATGAAATACATTCCGAAGTTACAAATACATCAAAACTCCCTCTTAACTAGGAAGGTATTTCTTGACACAGGTCTTCTAGCACAAGTCTTCTTCCTTGGATCATCGTCACTGGATCATCGACATTGAATCATCGTCATCGTCACTGCTGCTGCTATCTCAATCAATCTCCGATCTACTCATCATAGGAAGTTCTACAGATCCAGTCCTTTTTCATACTGGATGTAGGCCCACCACCTGTAGGTCTTCATCATCATTGGCCATACTATGGAATCCTCAGGACTGATTATGTGCGTCAACAAAACCTCGAAAGAGCATCCCAGGCATTTTACGAGCACACAGCTCAACCTATCGGATCTCCCAGGATCTTTTACATGTGACTGTCACAAGACCTTAAAAGAGTGTCTTGCCAAGCAAGATATCTAAAGAGCATCTGAGGCCTTTTTCATCCTGTCCAGATCTCTAGGACTTATTACATGTGACCCCTACCACAAAACCTTAAAAGAGTGTCTTGCCAAGCAAGATCTCTAAAGAGCATTTGAGGCCTTTTTCATCCTGTCGAGATCTCCAGGACTTATTACATGTGGTCCCCACAAAACCTTAAAAGAGTGTCTTGCCAAGCAAGATCTCTAAAGAGCATCTGAGGCCTTTTTCATCCTGTCCAGATCTCCAGGACTTACTACATGTGGTCTGGCAAAACCTTAAAAGAGTGTCTTGCCAAGCAAGATCTATAAAGAGCATCTGAGGCCTTTTTCATCTTGTCGAGATCTCTGGGACTTATTACATGCTACCCTTGCACAACCTGTCCACAACCACAGAGTATCAACCTGATACTCACCATACATCATCTTGATGTACATGATCATCCTGATCCTCATCATTGCATCATCCTGATGCATGTCATCTGGAGCAACATCCTGAAGCTCGTCATCTATGATCATCCTGATCATACAATGCATCCACCTGATGCACAACAAGTATCTACCTGATACATATCATCATACATGATCCACCTGATCATACAATGTATCCACCTGATACACACACAGATACATGATCCACCTGATATATATCAACATACATGATCTACCTGATCATACAATCGTATCCACCTGATACATACACAGATACATGGTCCAAGCATCCAACATGATGCATATACATATACATGATCCAACTGATCATAATAAGCATCCAACATGATGCATATACATATACATGATCCAACTGATCATAACAAGCATCCAACATGATGCATATACATAGCAGTAACTGGAGCATCGTCCTGATGCTCATCGTCCAGCGCTTACATCCACAGCCATGGGAAGGATCCTCCTCTCACCATGCTTGGAATGGCTCCTGCAAATGTGTCCATAACTTCTTCCTCGAAGTGTCGTCAATCTGAAGAACACCAAGCCTCTCTCTGAAGTACTCGAACTTCACTCTAGCTAGTGGTTTTGTCAACACATCCGCAACTTGCTCATCCGTCGCAACATACAGGAGCTTCACTGCTCCTCTCTGCACCATATCCCTGATATAGTGATATTTCATCTCGATGTGCTTCGACCTGTCGTGGAACACGGGGTTCTCAGACAGCTTCACACAACTCTGGTTGTCACAAAAGATACCAGTAGCCTCCAACGGGAGATCAAATAGCTCAGACAGTAGCTTTCGGAGCCATACTGCCTCACAACTAGCCGAACGAGCTGCAACATACTCTGCTTTGGCTGTACTCAGTGCTACACAGGATTGCTTCCTGCTAAACCAAGAGATCACACCTGATCCCATACTGAAGCAACACCCAGAATGTGCTCTTCCTATCTGCAACAGTGCCTGCCCAATCTGAATCAACATAACCCTGCAGGTTAAATTTTTGATTCGCATCATACTTGAGCCCATAATCAATTGTACCCTTTAGGTACCTCAGAATATGCTTTACAGCAACCAGGTGAACACCTATGGGATCCGTCAGGAATTGGCTCAATGTGTTCACCGCAAAGCAAATATCTGGTCTCGTGTTCGTCAGGTACATCAAGGACCCAATCATCTGACGATACACAGTGACATCAACTGGATCAGATGAAGAATCACACAGAAGCTTCAGGTTCGATGCCATAGGTGTGGCCTTGGCCTTGTAGTCCATCATCCCGAACCTCTTCATGATCTCTACTGCATACTTCCCTTGTCCAAGGAAGATTCCATCTGCACTCTGCCACATCTCCATGCCTAGAAAATAGTGCATCATCCCCAAGTTCTTCATCTCGAACTTGGCAGCAAGCTTC
This sequence comes from Larix kaempferi, assembly GCA_027924585.1. Classification (NCBI taxonomy): domain Eukaryota; kingdom Viridiplantae; phylum Streptophyta; class Pinopsida; order Pinales; family Pinaceae; genus Larix; species Larix kaempferi. Next base: position 1,690,010 of record BSBM01000397.1, on the reverse strand, counting down.
CTCTTCCTATCGACAATCAATCTATCCTCACTTGTTACAAACAGGTCATCCACACAAAATAGTAGTATCACTGGATTGCCTTCCTCAACCTTGTATTAAAGGTTGGAATCCGCTTTACTCTCGGTAAAGCCCATACTAGATAGGAAGCCATCTATCCTGCCATACCAGGCCTTGGGTGACTTTTTCAAACCACACAGGGCTTTCTTCAGTTTGCACACATGTGACTCTCGGTCATGTGTCTCAAACCCGAGTGGCTGCTCCACATACACTTCCTCTTCAACTGCACCATTCAAGAAAGCTGTTTTGACATCCATTTGGTGTACCTTCCATTTCATCACGGTAGCCAGAGCAACTACTGATCTAATAGAAGTGTATTTGGCTACAGGTGCAAAAGTCTCTTCATAGTCAATTCCTCTTTCTGGGAGTAGCCACGAGTTACAACCTTGCTTTGTATTTCTCGATGCTACCATCTGCAGCATGCTTGATCTTATAGATCCACTTGGAAGTCACAACAAACTTCCCTTCAGGTCTTGGGACCACATCCGAAACATGATCGATTGGTACTTCTCGACCATGGCATCCTTTTACTGTATCCCGTATCCTTGGAACTTCGGATTCTTCAATATCTTCAATAGATAGTTTGAGCTTCATTGCTGGAACAAATGTTGTAGTTCTTCTTTTGTAGGTGATGGTATACGATCTTTCCTACAAAACAAGTTAAATTTCATGATTAGAAAACATCTCATAGTTTTCAGAACAAATTCTTACACATAAAGAAATATGCCATACATTCATGCAATTATTTTAGCCAATGCTTCAATACAACATTTATCCATATCCCGTAAATTTCTAGATGCCTTCCAATCTCTACTAGAACATTGTTAAGAGTGTGCACAACTCCCAACATGTCAGCAAAGAGGTTTCATTCTAGATAAGTAGCAATGGAATGTTGTACAGTGCCATAGGCCACTTACCCATCACATGCATATTAGTAGTATATTGTTCATTAATGTAATTATTCTAATATGCATAATATACATCCTAAGTTCAGGAACATAAGCATATACATCATTGAGCAATATTATTTAAACAAACAAGTATGCAAGAAATGACAATTCAAATACTTATCTTTGTTTGGTTGTAGGGTGGACTCCCTCTCAATATTTGCTTCCTTGCAGGAACTACTGGAGTGTGCTCCCTCTTGATCTTTGCTTCCTGTATTACCTGTCCTTGAACTTATATCCATCCTCGATCACTTATGCATACTTACTAGTATCATCATTGCGTTATCCTTGAGGTCTCATACACAATCATACATTCATTAGTATAATATCAATACTATAAAACATTATGATTCTAAGTAATCTTAAACATGTATGGTCAAGATTTCACAAGCACTAGTATTCAAGGTTTCAGGGAGTACTTCCTTTACTCATGCAAATTCTTATTTGACCATAGGACTCTTCTGGTTAGTCATATTATCGATTAAACATAATATACCTAAACTCGTGATTACTCAAACCTATAGCTTCATGAATAATCATTATCAATCATACCAAGTATACTTATATAAGAGATCCCATCACAAGGTAGGATTCTAACTTGATATAGGAAAAACATACCTAGATTAATGTGTTAGTTCGTTATGTCTAACATACCCACATGATGTCTTCTTGTTTTATTCAATAACTTGTGCTAGTAACCTGCATATATCATAGGTTAAGCATTGTAGAACCAAATTATACATACCTTGTAAGTAGAGCTTCTATGTGATCCATGACAATGGATGAATCTTTGTCTTCATGTCACCATGGTCATATGTTCTTGAACTAGAACATGATTTGTCTTTCTTGATGTACCTTTCATGTTAGCGAACAACATCAACCTCATACAACACCACAATGCATTAGTACAATCATAAGTGTCAAAACCCTAGTAAATGAATATCTTCTATCATGCATTCATATTTTTATTAAGGTGATACAGCAAGTCTAAAATTAATCAAGATTGTACTAATCTTAATGAAGACAAACATATCATAAACTTAATCATGAACAGATTTCGAAACATACCCGTAAGTCATACGTGTCAAGTTTGCTTGTAGTCTTCTTATGTAAGGCCTTAGCCTCATCTCCCTCTGAAACTGGAACTTCTTCACTTATGCATGTGACCAATCCATTCTCTTCTAGGATTAACCCAATCCACTTGATTTGCAGAAATTGGATCTCGAGCTCGATTAGGGTTTGTGAGGGAAACCCTAAAAATTCAAACTTTGAATTTCAAGATTCTGAAAGGATAGAAAGATGCGCCTTGATGAGCTCATCAACCTGGTATACTCAGAATTTGAAAACTGCAAAGTTTCACCTTTCAAATTTGCTTTTCAATCTTCCGGATTCACTAGGGAGGACCCTGAATTAGGGTTTGAATTTCCTGGAGCTTTACCCAACCAAATAGTTTGATCCAAAGCTCTAAAATTCGATTTTTCCAAGGAGCTTCCAGCTATGGCCATAGATTTCAAAAATTTCCATTTTTGTAGAAGCCCTAATTTTTCACTTTTCCGATGAGAGTCCCGAACTAGGGTTTGATCAAGCTCGGCCTTCTACCCAACCAAAAAATTTGATCTTGGTCTCTAAATTTAGATTTTGATGAGTATCATTCAGCCGTGGTCTCCGATTACAAAAATACCAACTTTCTTTGAAACCCTAATTGCTGGAGCCATGAATGAAGGTGCTCAAAATCCAATTATGTTTTGACATAAATATGCACTTGATTGTTTTTGGTTAACTCCGAAATTAGGAATCCACATGGTCTAAAAATTCTACCTTTGGTATCACGACCTGTCATCTTTCTAACCCCACAGGTCTGACCTCGATTGGATTCTCTGAGAGAGAGTTATGCCAAGTGTCGCAACATGACCTGTTTATGGGATAAAACAGGAGAGCGAACTTGTACGGTGTTCCATGTGTCACTGGTTCAACTTAGGCCTCTGAAAAACGTACCGGAGAAACTACAGTCCGTTCCCTAGCTGTCACTTTTTACGAAATTTCATTTGGAGCTTCCTATCCCAAGTTGTGAGATTTTTTCCTAGGTCACCTGTTTATGACTCAGATCTAGAAGAGGCAGAAACCCTAGATTGTACAGATCATAAAACAAAAAGTACAACGAATTAGAAGTTGTGCTTTGGAAACAAGGTACATGGAGATCTTATCTTCGACCTGTAAGAGTTTCAGATCCTGAAACCTCGCCGAATGGATTTATAGCGAAAGTGCTACGATGACTGGTTTTTTTTCTATATCAAGCCCTAGCTTCGCAAGTGCAACAAGTGTCATAAATGCCATACCATGCCTTCTTTCAGGTTAGCTCTGATACCATGTTAGTTTTTCAGAATTTACTTCAATATGATATAGGATCTTAACTGATAGAACAACATGTAGAACATATCTATAGCATATCAATCATGGACATAATAATGCAAGCACACAAGAGACAGTAGACACACAGAGTTTCACTGGGGAAAACCATAAAGGTGAAAAACCCCACAACTTCCTCAGAGATAGATAGAGCAATGATGCAACCCAATCATAAGAGATAGTATTCTCCTAGCAGCAGCTTCTCCTCCTCCACAAGTGCACCGCTCTCCAATGAGAGTATGAGTGAGAAAGTGAATGATTGAATAGAGTGCCTCCCACACTCTATTTATACATGACTTGACTTGCCTAATAACCTTTACTAGGTCGGCCTTAACTTAACCACATAACATAATGCTGACAGGGCCGACCCCTAATAGGGTGGCCTAATAACCCTTTGACCCACATGACTTATACAGGGCCGACCCCACCAAGGTGGTCTAATAACCCATCAAGTATAAGTTACGACAGTTACAATATAAATGACGACACTTCCGTATAGAGGAATAATAACATCTCTATAGGAATACAAACACTTCCGTATAGAGGAATAATAACATCTCTATAGGAATACAATATACAAATATGAAATACATTCTGAAGTTACAAATACATCAACAAGAACCCACATAGATGCTCATATTTGAGGTTGAAGATGATGAAACTTTGTTGAGTAATATGACCATTGTCTTAAGCTCATCAGAGTCATCCTCTAAAAATTGAATTTTCCTTTTCTATTTTACCAATATATTCATGATAATTGCATTTCAAGAGACCCATTGATATTCTAATTCATGTGTTTTAGTGGAGAATGAGACCCGCTGTCAACATTGCATGAGACCAATTCCCCACAACATTAGTTGAAACCCAAGATATTTGCACCCACAAACCCCTAACCCCAAGGGAAAGCCACAGACTGATAATGGATAGATCCATCATCAATATTCTGGGTACTTATTACAGAACATTGAGATGGATGAAATATTGTATATATATTTTCCCAAATAAAAATCCCAATGAAGAACTTACTCCAGGAAGTGCAAGCAGTACCAGGGCGAGGCCTATTCCCATTGGCCTTTTTAGGTAAAGCCTAGCAAACTCACCATGACAAATATTAGAAGTTTTTGAGACAACTAACTCATGCCCACAATCAATTCTACTAAAACCGAGGAGAAATATGACTGCTGATGCTAAATATAAGCAAAGTGTGCAAACCACGCTTACCATCAAGTGTCAATTTGTTGAATAAGAACTAAGATGGGAGATGTATGCCACTTTCAATATCCTATACTCATCTTCGTGACTGAAATCCATGAATTCAAATTTCCGGAGGTTTTGATAATGGAGGATGTGGGAAGACGGGTTGATGCTTAATGAATTGTCCCTTCCCCCCTTGAACGAGTTAATGGATAGACTAGATGTGGATTGTTCATACTTTCATTTTGTGCTTGTTTAATGGGTTGCAAACTTAGAGATTCCTTCACCATTTTACAATAGAATTCCTTCCTCTAGCGTTGAGGCAAGATTGTCGAGGCGACATGAAAAAAATGAACTTCCTCAAAATGATGAACTTCTCTTCTTATATTAACAATGGTCAATGCGAGATGGTCATCTTCTTATAATTGAACATATAATTATGTAGAATAATTCCAATAGCATATTTATTTTACATAATTTAGCAAATAATTGAATAAACAATGCTATAAATAATTTAGTCAAACTTAAGATCACATATCAACATCAACCTTAAAATAGTAAAGAAATCCATAATTTTAAATTATGAAGTGTTGAGCATGCTTATAAACAAAATCTCCTAACAACTATCAACGGGTTTTCATTTTATTTATTAATACAATCCCATCTGCATTAAATCTATTTTGACAAGTTATGGTCATCATTAGCTTGAAAGGAGTAAATTTATGATTACATAGAATATAATATATGAAACTTAATGCAGTAAAGTAACCAGCTTAACTTAATATGGAATACATTAATGACATAAATATAAAATATTAAAGATTAACTTAACAACAACGAACGAGGTTATGGAATACATTAATGACAAAAATATAAAATATTAAAGTTTAACTTAACACCCAACATCAGGTTATGGAATAAATTAATGACAAAAATATAAAAATTAAGAATTAGTTAAACAGCAAGGTTATGGAATACATTAATAACATATAATACATTAATACCACAAATACTAAATATTAAAAAATAGTTAACCACAACAAGGTTATTGAAATGGAATACATTAATGACATAAATATTAAATATTAAAATTAATTAATAACCAAATATTAATATAAAATATTAAGAATCACTTAATAGCCAACATAAATTATAAACCAGTAGCAAGGTTATGGAATATATTAATGACTTAAATTAAAACACTAAATCACTTAGTGCAAGATGGTCATCTTCTTATAATTGAACATATAATTATGTAGAATGATTCCAATAGCATATTTATTTTACATAATTTAGTAAATAGTTGAATAAACAATGCTATAAATAATTTAGTCAAACCTAAATTCACATATCAACATTAACCTTAAAATAGTAAAGAAATCCATAATTTTAAATTATGAAGTGTTGAGCATGCTTATAAACAAAATCTCCTAACAACTAATCAACCGATTTTTATTTTATTTATTAATACAATCCCATCTGCATTAAATCTATTTTGACAAGTTATGCTCATCATTAGTATGAAAGGAGTAAAGTTACAAATCTATTTTGACAAGTTATGCTCATCATTAGTACGAAAGGAGTAAAGTTATAAATCTATTTTGACAAGTTATGTTCATCATTAGTGTGAAAGGAGTAAAGTTATGATTAACTAAAAAACCATATATGAAATTTAATGCAGTAAAGTGACTAGCTTAACTTAACAGCTAGCAGAGGTTATGGAATACATTAATGACATTAAAGCTTAACTTATCAGGTTATGGAACACATTAATGAGAAAAAAATATATTAAGAATTATGTAAACAACAGCAAGGTTATGGAATACATTAATAACATAAATATTAAATATTAAAAAATAGTTAACCGGAGCACTACCACATCAATGTTATGGAATACATTAATGACATAAATATAAAATATTAAAAATTAGCTAATAGCCAAATATTAATATAAACTATTAAGAATTAGTTATGGAATATAAATTGTAAACCAGTACCAAGGTTATGGAATACATTAATGACTTAAATTAAAACACTAAATCAGTTAATATCCCACCACTAGGTTAATGTATTTATGGAATACATTAATGATGACAGAAATATAAAATATTAAAAATTAGTTGAGAGGTGTCAGCTTCATGGAGTGCAATCTCTTTATAAGAATAGGAATAGGTAGGCAAGATCCAGTGTTGTTGTGAAAAATAGCTGCTGAGCATATTAGCAGGCTTAGTATATCAGTATATTGGTGAAGGGGAATCGTGACTGCTGGAGTGTAGATTCAATCGTTTCGTTTGCATTTTTGATAAGGATGAAACGTTTTTCCTTCCTACTGGCCGTGATTTTCACAGGCTCTTTTATGTTTCTCTGCGTAAGTTCAATAGGAGATTCCAGTCTCATATATAATGTTCAGCAGTATGGTGCAAAAGCTGATGGCATCACAGACAACAGCAAGGTGAGATAGAGATAAACTTGAATAATTAATAAATTTGTAGAGACATAGATTATCACAAATAAATTTGTCTGTTTTTGGTTATATGTAGGCTTTTATTGCTGCCTGGAATGCAGCCTGTTCTTCTAATCGATCATCTACTGTGTATATACCAAAAGGAAAATTCCTGGTTGGTCCAGTTTCCTTTGCAGGACCATGCAAGAATGCTAATATTATGGTGCAGGTAAGGTGCTAATATTCATTCCGTGGTAGTGGTAGTGATTTATTTATTTCCTTCTTTGCAGCAATAAGATTCATGCAACATGTCTGTCTTACTGCAGGTAACTGGGGATCTCATTGCACCAACCCACAATAGTTTATGGAACGGAGGAAATAATTTGTACTGGTTGCAATTCTATAATGTGAATGGTCTAACGGTGAATGGCGGGGGGAGTTTGGATGGCCAGGGAGCCTCCTGGTGGAACAACGTTTGTCAAAAAAATCAGCAAGTAAGAATAAACTAGTTATCAGTTGTACTATGTAATTATCTTTTAGTGATTTGGATAGCATATACTTACACTGACTCAAATAAATTGTCTGCTTTGCTGTGCAGTGCAAACCCGGGCCTACGGTATTGTCTCTAGCCATTTATTTTCACATATGAATTGGAGTGTTTCATAGTTGCAGGGAGTTGATAATTTGACATTGTGATGGGCAGTCTTTACAATTGATGGGCGCTACGAATAGCGTGGTGAGAGACATTACTTCCATCAACAGCAAGCAGTTCCATGTATCCATTGGTGCGTCTAACAACGTCCTGGCAGAGGGATTGACAATCCGTGCTCCAGCTGACAGCCCCAACACCGATGGAATTCACATATCTTCTTCCAATGTCCATCTTCGAAATATCAACATAGGAACAGGTGGATCATATTTCCCCTCAACATTTTACAAATATTGTTGGAGTGACTAATTTATTAAAGATAAATCTTTAACTTTGCGTGCGTGTACTACTGCAGGAGATGATTGTATTGGTATTTTGGAAGGAACTTCCAACCTTGCCATTGAACAAGTTACTTGCGGACCAGGCCATGGAATCAGGTGAAATAGTTTGATAATTAATTTCAATTGGACTGGGAATATGAGCATTCAATGCACTGCGCTGACAACCGATTTGGGTTATTATTATGCAGTGTGGGGAGCCTTGGGAAATATCCTGATCGTAATGGAGTCACCAACGTCACTATAAATGGAGTTTCTTTCAACGGCACTGACAATGGAGTTAGAATCAAAACATGGCAAGGAGGAAAGGGCTTCGCCAAGGGCTTAACATTTGAGAACCTACGGATGAACAACGTGGGGAATCCAATCCTCATTGACCAATACTATTGCCCACATTGTACTGCCCAGGTGCTCATCATTTTACACCTATCTGAACAGCTTCAACACCTATACTCTTTTTCGACATAGGACAGTTTCGAAGCTTGTTTTTAAGTTCTGTGACATATGGCCACTGAAGTTTGACTATTATAACTTACTTTGACTTTGTTGTTAATATTGGCTTGGCCCGTGCAGGAGTCTAATATGAATGTGCAGATCAGTAACGTGGTATACAAAAACATAGTTGGAACCTCAGCAACAAAGGAAGTTATTAATTTGGCTTGCAGTAAAAGCTTCCCCTGCCAAGATATCCAATTGCAAAATGTCAGTCTGAGTTATGGAAATAATGAAGCTCAATCTCTCTGTAAAAATGCCAAAGGACTTGGAATTAGTTCTGTCAAACCCCCTTTGGTTTGTTAATGCTGGATATTAGTTATTAGTTATGTCAAACCTTTTTCTTAAAGTTCCATTGGTTTTTAAAAGGTTTGATGCTTCCTCTACCAACTTCAATATGTTGGATTTTGCATTATTGTAATATGAATTTGAGTTATGAAAAAGTGAAACTCTACCAACTTTAATAGGTTGGATTTTGCAGTATTATAATATGAATTTGAGTTATGAAAAAAATGAAATTCAATCTTAAGCAGCTTTTGAGTTTGTTAAAGGTGAATGTTTTTCCTAAATGCTAACTTATTATCAAATGTTAAATAGAATAGAAATATAATAAGAACTCTGCTAAAAAAACATTATATTGCAAGTAGAGTCCATTTTAAAAGTTAAAAGTCTAATATAGAGATTAAGAAATGTTTAAGAATCCTAAAGTTTGATAACTATATTTAGTAAAACCATGTTTGTATATGTATAAATGCTTTTTTATTGATGTTTAATAAGCTATAAACCCTTCACATTCACTTGGAATAAATAAGATATTGTTAACATTGTCATTTTAATGTTTTTAAAGTATATCACAATCAAAATAAACAACACATATTTTTGTATTAGAATATAGAATTTTAAGAATAAATAATGGTTTTGTATAATTGGTTATTTGGAATAGTACATTTTTAATAAAAAAATATCAATTTTTTCTTTTTATAGATGCCATATCTAACCTTGTCACTTTAAGATTGGTCATATTAATAATATAATGTCTATTATTGAGATATATAATTTTAAACATAACAAACAATTTTATAAAAATTGTCATTTGAACTTATACCATTTTAATAAGAAATATTAAAATAAATATTTGTAAGAAAAAAATCAATGGACACACACATAATCTCAAAGAAATGCAAATGCACAACAAATTCAATGACTTTTCCACTGTGTTTTTTTGTGCCTTTGGAATCTGTATCCAAGTGGCCTTTGTTTTGTGACATGAATTTCCAATGGAAAGATGATCCCATTTCCCTTCCTTGCACTCTAAGGGTAGTAACAAAAGACCATATCGCAGCAGCAATCACAGGTCTCGTAATAGCAAAAGAAACAAAATGAGGTGAATACACTGCAATATTTAATCCATTTTCCACATCACACATCAAATCTACATAACCAGAATCATCATACAAAAATGAATTAATTAAAGGGAAATCTGATCTTGGTGCCTATGAATATGTTCGTAGTAGGAAATTTCTCCTCCTTGTGCCTCTGAATATGTCCGTAGTAGGAAATTTCTCCTTCTGGAGCATACAAACAATCTTTCTCCTCCTTTTGAATATGTTCGAAGGGGTTGGAGCTTACATCTTCACCCTAAATTATAATCAATGAAGACTAGACCGCAATGCAATAAGCAAAACAATAATTCATAATCACTAAACATAATGATTGGAAAAAAATAGCATTCTGTAGCGTAAATCTCAATGACTGAAATAAATGTAGAGTAGTCTACATGTAGTCAAATAATTCGAAAGAAATATGATAACAAATACAATTTAATGTAGTTGACTGATCTAAAGGAACGTCAAGGTGACTGGGTTAGGCATACTAACCTGAATTTGTACAAGTAGAAATATGAAATGCTTCCAGAATGGATGAAGTTAGGGTCGAGACTGATAATATTTATAGCAACAGCAATGGGCAGGGTAGGGAAATTTCCTGGGTCTGTGTAGATTCGTGTGGATGGATAGAACTGCAACTTTTCTATTTCAGTTATCCAATTATGGAAGGTATTTACAAATGTAATTGGAAGGGAATCAACAAAAAGATGGAAGACCAAAGGAAATCAACGAAAAGATGGAAACCGTGTCCACCTTTTCTCTTTAGCTTCTAAAAAGTTTCCGTGCATGAGTGTTAGGAAACTATTTTTTTGTCAAATTATTTAACCTTCATTTCCATGGTATGGGTCCAATCAAGTTTGGAAAAAATCCTCTACAAATTAAAATAAATAAATAAAAACCGAAACTTTAGTTGCATTTTAGACATTTTGAAAAATTAAATGTACTGGCAAGAAAATAATGAAAAAAAATGAAAACAATAGTATATGTCTACATCAAGGACTAATAAGGAAGAAGAAAAGATGATTAAACAAATTAGTTAGATAAAAAGATGTTTTTATTAAAGTGATATGACAGCGATAACCTACAATTACGGATTCAAAAGGTGAAAATAAATGAAATGAAATGAAATAAATGCCCAGGAGAATAGAATGATACAAAAAGGGGGATGAAGGTGAAAGAAGAGGATCCTAGCAATGGTATTGATTATTACACCAACTAATTTGTAGTAATTATAAATGTCTATTGTAGTCATGCATTTTACTAATCATCTTGATCCATTTCACAAGTTACCATTAATTTTTAACATTTGGCAAGAACCGTGAGATAGTTCAAATATTGGGCTGAACTTTTCGTTGATGAATACAAATGCAAATTTTATATACTAGTTTCGTTTCACAAGTTACCATTAATTTTTAACATTTGGCAAGAACCTCAAATATTGGGTGGAACTTTATGTTGATGAATACAAATGCACATTTTATATACTAGTTTCTAGATACGTTGAAGACATTGCAAAAAAGTAGACTTTCATTTTTGTGTTTGAAAAGTAGTTAAGTTATGAAATTATGAAAAAATAGTCTTATATTATTAAGGGTACGACAACTTACAAATAAATGTTACCCATCCTCAATTCAGCGTGAACATGAGATATGGAAATAATGAAGTTCAATATTCATGAAAAAACGTAAAATAGTTCAAAGTAATTCTATCAAGTTCCATTTACTTTGTTAAAGAGTGAATGCTTTCTCTAAATGGAAACTCTAATGTGTTGGATTTTGCATTATCTATCTTGTAGTCTCAAATTAGTTTAAGATTCTTATGGTTTATGCTACTCTTCCTTTAAAAATATCCTCAATGGTTTAGGCTACTCTTCCTTTAAAAATCTCCTCATTGATTTAGGCTACTCCTTCGGTTGATTGGTTTAAGCTACTTTCATCACTAGTCACTAACAATATTTTGGAAATCAAACTTTCCAACATGGTTGTTATAGGTCAAATCTGCACTTCTCCGTCCGTGATCACATTGCTTTGTCGATAGCACAAAAGGACACCATGGATTGAAGAGCTAGGTTGACCTAGATGACTTACTGCTGGAACTACATTCTTCAGTTGAAAATCTTACTTTGTCTACTGATTTCATGACATGTGTGCTACTCTTTGCATAGTAAACCAACGTTCTTCACCAATATGTGCGCTGCTTTGCTCAAGGACAACCATCACACACCTTAAAAAATGTTGCAAACGCTTGTTGTAAAGCACAAAAGTTGCATACTCTGCACTACTCTCGTTGTATGAAACCTATGAACATCTTAAGATGAAAGCAAAAATATATTAAGATTACGAATTGGGATTAGTTGAAGTTGGTTCTGCAACTTCCCCAACCTCCCAATTCAACCACCTCTCGATTACAACTGCCTACCTTGTCCCATAAATACAAGGAGGATCCATGAGAGAGGGACCTAGAAGGAATGCTTTAACTGCTGTTACGGTGGAGGAATTCCCAAGTCATTGTGAAGAGCAGGAGCCCAGGACTCGGTTGCAGAACCATCTTGACCGATCAGGTATATTTGTACTCATTCATGTTTCTTTGACAATAAAAAGGTGGAAATACCCTTCCTGTCCCAAATCAAATGTCTATTGGATTGTATGTTCATTTGGTTTAATATCTGATTGTAGTTGATGTTTAATTGTTTTCAATTTCATCATATTTATTGCAGTCAAGATACGCCGAGGAAGGTTTCCTTTGTGTTGCAGGTCCATCATAGCGGAAGACCAAGCGAAAGCTAGGACCAGCCGTTGATAAAAGGTACATCTTTCGATATCTTGATCTCTTTCCATTTGTAGTAACTAAATGCAATGCAATGACTGTATTTACCCGTCACGCCACCCAAGTTGGTAGTGTCTTCTCCTCACTATAAGGTATTTTTCCTGCACAACAGATTGGCGACTCCACTGGGGAGTAACTGGTTGTTTTTCTGCTCTAGGAGACCTTGCTAGGTTTTTCTTCAGTCTATTTGTTATGTGAGAGGTCTTCTAGGTCATTGTTTCCCGTTCTTATTGTCTAGACTCATCTCAGTCCACTACTGCAAATCTTTTTTGTTTGCTTCTGAGCCTTGTGTGCTGGTTTACCCTACTTATAGTAGCGCATTTTACTTGGTGAACACTGCTTTGTACACTACACAACAACGCATCTTTCCTAGTGTGCGTTGGTTTCTGTACTACACAGTAGTGCATTTTCCTGTAACTTTGAGTTCTCCATTAGGGTTTGATTTCCAGTGGTTTGGTTTCACTTCTAGCCTTTTGCTTTGCTTCCCTGACTGGCCCCTGAGACTTGTATGTCTCTTTTGAGTCTTGTTTGCCTCTCTGAAGTCCTTTAGTTTTCCTTGGCTTGCTTGAGTACTTGTTTAAGGTGTCTTTACTGTTTTTAACCCTTTTGAAATTTCTCCTCCTGGTGCCTCTGAATATGTTCGTAGTAGGAAATTTCTCCTTCAGGTGCATACAAACAATCTTTCTCCTCCTCGTGCCTCTGAATATGTTCATAATAGGAATTTTCCTAAGGGGTTGGAGCATACATCTTCACCCTAAATTATAATCAATGAAGACTAGACCCCAATGCAATAAGCAAAACAATTATTTAGAATCACTAAATATAATGATTGGATAAAAATAGCATTCTACACCGTAAATCTCAATGGCTGAAATAATGTAGAGTAGTCTACATGTAGTCAAATAATTCGAAAGAAATATGATAACACATACAATTTAATGTAGTTGACTGATCTCAAGGAATGTCAAGGTGACTGGGTTAGGCATACTAACCTGAATTTGTACAAGTAGAAATATGAAATGCTTTGAGAATGGATGAAGTTAGGGTCGAGACTTATAAATATTAGAGCAACAACAATGGGCACGGTAGGGAAGCTTCGTGGTTCTCTGTAGATTCCTGTGGATGGACAGACCTACAAATTTTCTGTTTCAGTTATCCAATTACGGAAAGGTATATACAAATGTAATTGGAAGGGAATTAACAAAAAGATGGGAGACAGAAGAAAATCAACAAAAAGATGGAAACCTTGTCCATCTTTTCTCTTTAGCTTCTAGAAAGTTTATGTGCATGAGTGTTAGGAACTATTTTTTATTTTTCTATCAATTTATTTAATCTTCATTTCCATGGTATGGGACCAATCAAGTTTGAAAAAAAATCCTCTACAAATTAAAATAAATAAATAAAAACCAAAACTTTAGTTGCATTTTAGACATTTTGAAAAATTTAATGTACTAGCATGAAAATAATGAAAAAAAACAAAAACAATAGTCTATGCCTGCAACAAAGACTAATAAGGAAGAAGAAAAACTAATTAAACAAATTAGTTAGATAAAAGGATGTTTTTATTAAAGTGATATGACCACGATAACCTACAATTACTGGTTCAAAAGGTGAAAATAAATGAAATAAATGCCAAGGAGAATAGAATGATACAAAAAGGGGATGAAGGTGAAAGAAGAGAATCCTAGCAAGGGTATTGATTATTACACCAACTAATTTGTGGTAATTATAAATGTGTAGTGTAGTCATGCATTTTACTAATCATCTTGATCCATTTCACAAGTTACCATTAATTTTTAACATTTGAAAAGAACCATGAGATAGTGGGTGGAACTTTACGTTGATGAATACAAATGCACATTTTATATACTAGTTTCGAGATACGATGAAGACATTGCCAAAAAATAGACTTTCATTTTTTGTGTTTGAAAAGTAGTTAAAATATGAAATTATGAAAAAATAGTCTTATATTATTAAGGGTAGGACAACTTAAAAATAAATGTTGCTCATTCTCAATTCAGTGTGAACATGAGATGTGTAAATAATGAAGTTCAACATTCATGAAAAAACGCAAAAGAGTTCAAAGTAATTCTATCAAGTTCCATTTACTTTGTTAAAGAGTGAATGCTTTCTCTAAATGGAAACTCTAATGTGTTGGATTTTGCATTATCTATCTTGTAGTCTCAAATTAGTTTAAGATTCTTATGGTTTATGCTACTCTTCCTTTAAAAATATCCTCAATGGTTTAGGCTACTCTTCCTTTAAAAATCTCCTCATTGATTTAGGCTACTCCTTCCGTTGATTGGTTTAAGCTACTTTCATCACTAGTCACTAACAATATTTTGGAAATCAAACTTTCCAACATGGTTGTTATAGGTCAAATCTGCACTTCTCCGTCCGTGATCACATTGCTTTGTCGATCGCACAAAAGGACACCATGGATTGAAGAGCTAGGTTGACCTAGATGACTTACTGCTGGAACTACATTCTTCAGTTGAAAATCTTACTTTGTCTACTGATTTCATGACATGTGTGCTACTCTTTGCATAGTAAACCAACGTTCTTCACCAATATGTGTGCTGTTTTGCTCAAGGACAACCATCGCACACCTTAAAAAATGTTGCAAACGCTTGTTGTAAAGCACAAAAGTTGCATACTCTGCACTACTCTCGTTGTATGAAACCTATGAACATCTTAAGATGAAAGCAAAAATATATTAAGATTACGAATTGGGATTAGTTGAAGTTGGTTCTGCAACTTCCCCAACCTCCCAATTCAACCACCTCTCGATTACAACTGCCTACCTTGTCCCATAAATACAAGGAGGATCCATGAGAGAGGGACCTAGAAGGAATGCTTTAACTGCTGTTACGCTGGAGGAATTACCAAGTCATTGTGAAGAGCAGGAGCCCAGGACTCGGTTGCAGAACCATCTTGACCGATCAGGTATATTTGTACTCATTCATGTTTCTTTGACAATAAAAAGGTGGAAATACCCTTCCTGTCCCAAATCAAATGTCTATTGGATTGTATGTTCATTTGGTTTAATATCTGATTGTAGTTGATGTTTAATTGTTTTCAATTTCATCATATTTATTGCAGTCAAGATACGCCGAGGAAGGTTTCCTTTGTGTTGCAGGTCCATCATAGCGGAAGACCAAGCGAAAGCTAGGACCAGCCGTTGATAAAAGGTACATCTTTCGATATCTTGATCTCTTTCCATTTGTAGTAACTAAATGCAATGCAATGACTGTATTTACCCGTCACGCCACCCAAGTTGGTAGTGTCTTCTCCTCACTATAAGGTATTTTTCCTGCACAACAGATTGGCGACTCCACTGGGGAGTAACTGGTTGTTTTTCTGCTCTAGGAGACCTTGCTAGGTTTTTCTTCAGTCTATTTGTTATGTGAGAGGTCTTCTAGGTCATTGTTTCCCGTTCTTATTGTCTAGACTCATCTCAGTCCACTACTGCAAATCTTTTTTGTTTGCTTCTGAGCCTTGTGTGCTGGTTTACCCTACTTATAGTAGCGCATTTTACTTGGTGAACACTACTTTGTACACTACACAACAACGCATCTTTCCTAGTGTGCGTTGGTTTCTGTACTACACAGTAGTGCATTTTCCTATAACTTTCAGTTCTCCATTAGGGTTTGATTTCTAGTGGTTTGGTTTCACTTCTAGCCTTTTGCTTTGCTTCCCTGACTGGCCCCTGAGACTTGTATGTCTCTTTTGAGTCTTGTTTGCCTCTCTGAAGTCCTTTAGTTTTCCTTGGCTTGCTTGAGTACTTGTTTAAGGTGTCTTTACTGTTTTTAACCCTTTTGAAATTTCTCCTCCTGGTGCCTCTGAATATGTTCGTAGTAGGAAATTTCTCCTTCAGGTGCATACAAACAATCTTTCTCCTCCTCGTGCCTCTGAATATGTTCATAATAGGAATTTTCCTAAGGGGTTGGAGCATACATCTTCACCCTAAATTATAATCAATGAAGACTAGACCCCAATGCAATAAGCAAAACAATTATTTAGAATCACTAAATATAATGATTGGATAAAAATAGCATTCTACACCGTAAATCTCAATGGCTGAAATAATGTAGAGTAGTCTACATGTAGTCAAATAATTCGAAAGAAATATGATAACACATACAATTTAATGTAGTTGACTGATCTCAAGGAATGTCAAGGTGACTGGGTTAGGCATACTAACCTGAATTTGTACAAGTAGAAATATGAAATGCTTTGAGAATGGATGAAGTTAGGGTCGAGACTTATAATTATTATAGCAACAACAATGGGCACGGTAGGGAAGCTTCGTGGTTCTCTGTAGATTCCTGTGGATGGACAGACCTACAAATTTTCTGTTTCAGTTATCCAATTACGGAAAGGTATATACAAATGTAATTGGAAGGGAATTAACAAAAAGATGGGAGACAGAAGAAAATCAACAAAAAGATGGAAACCTTGTCCATCTTTTCTCTTTAGCTTCTAGAAAGTTTATGTGCATGAGTGTTAGGAACTATTTTTTATTTTTCTATCAATTTATTTAATCTTCATTTCCATGGTATGGGACCAATCAAGTTTGAAAAAAAATCCTCTACAAATTAAAATAAATAAATAAAAACCAAAACTTTAGTTGCATTTTAGACATTTTGAAAAATTAAATGTACTAGCATGAAAATAATGAAAAAAAACAAAAACAATAGTCTATGCCTGCAACAAAGACTAATAAGGAAGAAGAAAAACTAATTAAACAAATTAGTTAGATAAAAGGATGTTTTTATTAAAGTGATATGACCACGATAACCTACAATTACTGGTTCAAAAGGTGAAAATAAATGAAATAAATGCCAAGGAGAATAGAATGATACAAAAAGGGGATGAAGGTGAAAGAAGAGAATCCTAGCAATGGTATTGATTATTACACCAACTAATTTGTGGTAATTATAAATGTGTAGTGTAGTCATGCATTTTACTAATCATCTTGATCCATTTCACAAGTTACCATTAATTTTTAACATTTGAAAAGAACCATGAGATAGTGGGTGGAACTTTACGTTGATGAATACAAATGCACATTTTATATACTAGTTTCGAGATACGATGAAGACATTGCCAAAAAATATACTTTCATTTTTTGTGTTTGAAAAGTAGTTAAAATATGAAATTATGAAAAAATAGTCTTATATTATTAAGGGTAGGACAACTTAAAAATAAATGTTGCTCATTCTCAATTCAGTGTGAACATGAGATGTGTAAATAATGAAGTTCAACATTCATGAAAAAACGCAAAAGAGTTCAAAGTAATTCCATCAAGTTCCATTTACTTTGTTAATGGGTGAATGCTTCCTCTAAATGCCATGCCAATTCTAATGTCTTGGATTTTGCATTATATATCTTGTAGTCTCAAATTAGTTTAAGATTCTTATGGTTTATGCTACTCTTCCTTTAAAAATCTCCTAATTGGTTTAGGATACTCTTCCTTTAAAAATATCCTGATTGGTTTAGGATACTCCTTCCGTTGATTGTTTTAAGCTACTTTCATCACTGGTCACTAACAATATTTTGGAAATCAAACTTTCCAACATGGTGGTACACCTTGTTTCCTTTAATTGCTCAATTATAAATAAAATAAAAAGTACTTGTAGGATCAAGGAAATCCAACACAACGTATGGAATTTAAATGACATGATCTAATCGATCAGTAATAATGGGGTGAGTGCACAAAGTTGATGGACCTTTTAGATGCAATGGTAGATTCAAGAAACTCATTCAAGTTCTATAAAAGAGAATTGATCCCAAGCAATCTCGAGCCTGCCAAAATTAATCCCAAGCCTACCATGGTGAAGGCCAAATAGGATAGTTAAACAAAACGCGTATGCGTTATGGAGTTCTAAAATGCTTACGCATTTTGTAAAACATGTTTTATGCCCCAAAATGGGTTGTGCCCATCCTTTTCTCCACAATAGCGACATACAACGATTTTGGGAAACCAAAGAGCGTAATGGTGAACGCAATTTGTGTGAGAAGGGCCTCCATCTTCCACCTTGGGCATCGTTCTCCTCCATCTAAGCTATATACATCAAAATCCATCCTTCTAAATAATCTATTTTCACTAATTTGTATGTTGTAAAATAAATTTAATCCATAATTTTATTAATTTGTATGCCCTAAAAAAATTTGAACCATAATTCTAGTTATATGTATGCCCAAAAGAAATTAAAACCCCAATTTAATCATAAAAAATAAATCAATTTCACTAGATGCATATATATCCATGAGCATCCTTATTAATCCAAACCACTATTCACAAATATGCAAAGTTTCTTGTGTATATAGAAAGGTTGCGTACAACATTTAAGTATTATAGAGTATGGAGATTTTTTGGATTTGCACAATTTCAATCCAAGTGTCATGAGGGATGTTGTAGGCCCAAACTTCACAGCAACAAAGAATCACCACGATAGCTAATGCGTTGGAAAGAAACTGATTATTTTCTTGACACTATGATTTCGGTTTGAATGGAATTTGAAATCAATAATTCAAAGTTAGGGTGAAACTTGACATAGTTGAATAAAAGTATTTTTTTACAATTTAGAGGTATGATGGACTACAATTTTTGTTGTTGTTGTTGTAAATAGTGAAACTTTTGCTAACACAATGACAATCTAATAGTTAACTACTTTAAGGAAAAAATTAATTGGCATAAAAAATTACCAACTAAACCATGTAAACTAATGCGTTTTTGGAAGTAGAATATATGGCAATTAAAATTATATTTTTTAATTATAGTTTGACAAGTACATGCTTATATGCTACTTCTTATATGTACATGACTATACAAATTTTTTTAGGTTAGTCTCATTACCCATCACAATAAGTTTGTGTCGAGACATATTACTGATAACTATATAAGAGTTTGCAAATGGAACATTACAACATGGTAGTAGATCTTAAAGAGCTACTTTGTACACATAATAATTTACTTATAATGGAAAGAAA
The DNA here is from genome assembly GCA_027924585.1 of Larix kaempferi. Classification (NCBI taxonomy): domain Eukaryota; kingdom Viridiplantae; phylum Streptophyta; class Pinopsida; order Pinales; family Pinaceae; genus Larix; species Larix kaempferi. Next base: position 1,670,277 of record BSBM01000397.1, on the reverse strand, counting down.
TGTTAAATTATTTATTGTGCCTAAGATGCAAGGAAAGAGTGATCATACCCCTAAAGGAATAAACCTTCATGATGGAGGGAAAGTTTGCACCAAGGGAGAATAAATCACTTTTGACCATTTCATTAAAGTTGTTTATAATCTAGAGCTTGGACTTCAAAAGTGTGTACCTTTTTTACATATGTGTGAGTATCAGTGTTTCAAAAATACAAATTTGAATGAAAAAGTGCGAATACTAGTGTTACAAAAGTATGAATAATTATTTATGATAGTGTCGATTTGAATTTAGAAACTGTGAAATTTTATTGTAAAGTTGTGAGTTTTGATTCCACAAATATCAATATCCAATTTATTGAAATGCGTATTTATATTTTGATGTTGTGAGTTTCATATCTAGATGTGGATATATGTAATTCCAATAGTATTGCAAAATATTTTATTTATGTTTGTAAATGCATAGATCACTATAAAACACATTTCTAAGTATATCAATACTAATGAAAATGAAAAAAGAATCATATATCTCGATTGCAATAATGAATTGTACATTTTCATAAATATTTAAAGTGGTATACAAGAAGGATGGATGCCATCGCTACCAATCTGATCACATGATATCTATACATGTACAAGATGAGGACTATGATTTTATTCACCCTACCAACCATGTCACCTTATCTGGAAACATTACAACTAGATTACTATGGAAATGATAACAATCCTCACATTTTGGTGTAGGAGAGAAGATATAAATTAAAATTTAAGAGTTTAACTGAAGTGATAGATAAAAAATCTCAACTACTAATTTATAAGTTCTCCCATGATACAACACATTTCCTACAACAAAATAGGCCATTAGCACAAGAAATTGCACTGAAATTTAGTGAATTTGTTTCCATGAGTTGAACTCAATGGCAGGTGTTAAATCCGACTCCACGCTACATGTTTGAATTGATTTCCTTTTTGTGCTAGGAATAGAACTAGGAATATCACTGTCTTTTTCTCCCTATTTAGTGTTGGGAATAGTGTCAGGAGTAGTGTCGACAATGGAAATTGTGCCAAGTTTTATGACTATATCAATGCCCAGAATGACATCGAGAATTGCGATGCGATTAGAGCCCAAATTGAGTCTAGTTTTAGTTTCCAATTTGCCTTCTAGTATTGCTTCTTATTTGGCATCTAATTTGTATTCTAGTGTTGCTTCCATTTTAACTTCCTGGTTATCGTCGAGTGTTGCTTCTCTTTTAACGTTGAGTGTTACTTCCTTTCATTGTTGGGTTTTTCTTCCTTCTAAATGCCAAATTTTTCTTCCATCATTGCTTCTAATATTGCTTCCATTATTGATTCCTTTTTTGCTTCCATTATTGCTTCCATTATTGCTTCCAAAATTGCTTCCAAAATCGCTTCCAAAATTGCTTCCTAAGTGACATGGGTTTTGCTCCTTAATTGACATCGGATTTTGCTTCTAGAATTGATTCCTTTTTAGCTCCAAGGTTTGCTTCCTTTTAGTGCCAAGGTTTGTTTCCTATTTAACGCCTAGTTTTTCCTCTTTTTTATCTCTAGGATTTGCTTCATTTTAGTGCCAAAGTTTTCTTCCTATTTAGCACCTGGTTTTGCTTCTTTTTTTGCTCCAAGATTTGCTTCCTTTTAGTGTTGGGGTTTGCTTCCTAATTAGCGTTTAGTTTTACTTCTTGTTAAGAAACCAATTTAGCTTCTTATTTAGACACATAAATAACACCAAGTATGGATTCCATTTTCATGTCGAGTTCTGCTTCCATTTTAGAGCCACATTTTTCTTCCCTTGAACACCTCATGTTGCTTCCTTTATAGCTTCCACTTTATTAATTTAAATTTTTTAATTTCAATAAAAATAGTTAAATATATCATGGCTCTTTAATAACATATGTGATTATAGAGAAACAAATCTTGCATTGCAAATATTTTATAGCATAACATTTAGGAATTTTTAGGGAAATAGACAACATCCATACAAACTAACAAAACCATTATACTTATTAAATCTCCATAAAAAAAACATCTACAACTTTTAGTATATATAAATTAACAAGATAACTCTTATAACATCATCATCATCTATAATTAAAACAAGTGAGTCAAATCTACAAATATTAGATAAATATCATGTCAAATAACATATATCTAAAAAAACCAGATATCTCATTTCAAATTTATATCATAACATTTATGAAGATTTAAAACAAACAGATATCACATTTCAAATTTATATCATAACATTTATGAAGAAATTTAATTGAAATTGACAACATCCATCCAAAGTAGAAAAGCCATCATGCATAGTAAGTATCCATCCAAAAAGCATTGACCACTTCCAATATATATAAATTAACAAGATAATACTGATAAGATCATCATCATATATAACTAAAACAAGTGAATGTCAAATATGCCAGTAGATCAATAACATGTCAAAATGATACAAGTCAGTATGATACATGTCAAAATGATACATGTCAAAATGATACATGTCAATATGACATAAGTCAAAGTGATACATATAAAAGACAAAAATGGTATAGGTATCATAATGATATTTGAACATTAATCCATGTTAGAGTCAATATGATCAATGTCACTGGATACCACTAGCAACTGCCTCATCATCATCATCATCGTTGTCATCATCATCATCATTTTCATCATCATGATCATCATAATTCTCATCCTCCTGGGTATGAGCTCCATCTCCATCCGCTTCATCATCAACTCCCATATCTGAACCAAACTCAACATAATTTGGATCATGATCAATATCAATCGGATCTTCTGGCAGACTCGTGTTCTAAAAAAAAAAATTCAAAATGAAAAGTTAGTATTTATTTCATGCAATAATTCATATTTATGTTATATTGATAATATTACAACATACGAAACCGAACCATAATCATATTACATCATATCAAAGTGGACATACCATAATAAAATATGAGATAAGTTACAGCTAAGATGTCATTCCAATTATGTAAAACATGCAACAATTTTAATAAATGTTAGTAAAGATCATAAAAAAAATTGTTATACAAGTTAACTATCATCTGGAAAGTGTATACATAACCTTAAGTCTCAACCCTCTCGTGTCAATATATAAAACTATTTTTATTGTCAAATATACAAATCTACAATAAAATAGAATTGTACATGCCATAATTCAATTGACTAGATGCCATAATTGACTTGTGTCTTCCAACTATAAACACACAATTGCTAGACTCCCTTACCAAGTGATACTAGTACATTAAAATCTGATATACTTGGGACCATTTTGAGGCATTGGGTCTATATAAGTTTTAACAATTCTAATTTTCCACAAATAATGTTTTAGGTTTTAACAGTTCTTATGTTCTTTGGATGTTATTTATATTTTATCTCAGTTAACCCTAGAACATGGCCAGATTGAGTTCAATTCCATTGATGGAGGTGGTTAGAATGGTTATGAATATGATCCCTTCCACACTTTTCTCTTAATGGTGGAGGATCTTGGTGGCTTCTTCGAGAAACACCCTAACGCACGTTACTATTTTGGGAATTTTTTTGGTCCTCCAATTTGAAGGTTGACTCATTCATTTATGGGAGTGATCATATTATCATGGTACCAAGGACTCCTTGCCTTCATGGTTCAATTTCCTGGAAACAACCGTCTTATACCATATCCAGAAGTAGGGTTTTGCTCAGTGAGTGCCAATGTCAATTTTGCACAAGGGGGTAGATTTTTAACTGAAATATCCCAGGTGACTATGAGTACTAATACCACATCCACAATAGAAAAACATAATTGTGGGATATGAGGGAACCCAACTATGCTGCCCAGTTTATAGTTTGTGCCCCTGGAGAAAATTCACAAGTTGTCCCTGAATGGTCCTAGGGGGCTTCTTGCAACTAGCCATAAAACAAAAACCATAACTTAGATCTTGAAACCATTGATTCTGGCGGATTCAAGATGTTGGATTTCACCCAAGGGAACCCCTATACCATGTTTCAATTACCAGGAAATAGTAGTATTATACCATCCCCAAAAATAGTTTTTTCTTAGTAAGGGCCAATGCCAATTTTGCACAAGCGGGTGAATTTTGAATTGAATTCTCTCGGGCAACCATGGATAGCGTGAACTCATCCAAAATGACCAAAAAACTCCGTGGGAGTTGAAAGAACCCAATTATGTTTCCCGGTTTGGATTTCATACCCTCGGAGCAAATTCACAAGTTGTCCCTGAATGACCTTAGGGGGCTATTTCCATCTAGCCATAGAAAAAAAACCATAACTTGGATAATGAAACCATCGATTCCGACGTATTTAGGAAGTTGGGTTTCATCCAGAGGAATCCTATTCCATGTTTCAATTGCTCGGAACCATGACCATGCCCACAATGGCCAAAAACATATCTGGGAGCTAAAGGGACCTAGTTATGCTACCCGATTCAGATTTCGTGCCCCTCGAGCAAATTCACAAGGTTTTCCTGAATGGCCCCAAGGGGCTACTTGAATATGGCCATAGAAAAAAAAATGTAACTCGAATCGTGAAATCCTCAATTTTGATGGATTTAGGATGCCGGGTTTCACCAAAGGGAACCCCTCTACCATGTTTCAATTTCCTGGAAATGATCATACTATACCATCTCCGAAATGACGGTTTTTCTTAGTAAGGGCCAATGTCAATTTTGCATAAGGGGGTCAATTTTGAATTGAAATATCCAAAATGGCCAAAAACATCCATGGAAACTGATAGAACCCATTTATATTTTCCTAGTTTAGATTTCATGTCCCTAGAGAAAATTCACAAGATGTCCCCCCTCACCTACTGGTGTATATAAGGGAGGAGAGCGATCTTGTGTTTATTATCATCATTTTACTCTTCTTTGTACTTGTCTCAGAGATGATAGGGTTCATGAGAAAAAAAATATTAATAATTATGTAAACAACAACAAGGTTATGGAATACATTAAAACATAAATATTAAATATTAAAAATTAGTTAACCGGAGCACTACCACATCAATGTTATGGAATACATTAATGACATAAATATAACATATTAAAAATTAGTTAATAGCGAAATATTAATATAAAATATTAAGAATTAGTTAATAGCGAAAAATTATTTCTCTTAATAATTTACCAACTTAATCCATCATTCAAATTTTTTTGGGGAACATTTTGAGTTTAGTCTCATTACTCATCACGATATTTTGATTTTTGTTTCATATCAATAACTTTACAAGAATTTCAAATCAAGCATTCCATTCCAACATGGTACCAAACTTTGAATTGTTATTACTATATAAACATGATAAAAAATTTGTAGGAAAAAGAAAAGTTAAAGTCTTTATTATTCCAAGATGTGTGCATAGATGTGGGTAGAGGGAGAAAAATCCCCTTTTTATGATGCAAAAAATTTGAAAAAACTTTTGAACCTAGGGATACTTGATCCCTCTTGAAACTAAATCAGTTAATATCCCACCACTAGGTTAATGTATTTATGGAATACATTAATGATGACAGAAATATAAAATATTAAAAATTAGTTGAGAGGTGTTCGCTTCATGGAGTGCAATCTCTTTATAAGAATAGGAATAGGTAGGCAAGATCCAGTGTTGTTGTGAAAAATAGTTGTTGAGCATATTGGCAGGCTTAGTATATCAGTATATTGGTGAAATATAAAATATTAAATCTTAACTTAACAACAAACATTAGGTTATGGAATACATTAATGACAGAGATATAAAATATTAAAGCTTAACTTAACACCCAACATCAGGTTATGGAATAAATTAATGCAAGAAATATAAAATATTAAGAATTAGTTAACCAATGGTACAATTTTAGGAACTATCCATTCAATAACTACTAAAATAACCAATGTAAATATGACATAGGGTTTAATTCCATTTTAGATAGAATATATATATATATATATTGGTCACAAGCATGAACAGGCATGACTTTTGGTGATTTAATTATTATTATGTGTGTGACATATTATTGTTATTATTGTAATGTATTTTATGTACATTGCATGTACTCCTTAAAGGATTTTGTGTCCTCAAAGCATGGTTAGGAGAAACTACATCTTTACTCCAGCTTGTACTTTTTTTGCTAGTTTAGATGCTACACTGGATAAGGAAAAAAGACAATAAGATCTTCTAAGGTATAAACAAGATCAATGCATTGTTGAGGGCTCAACCCACCCTAAATTTAATTTCTTTAAAAATGTAATGTGCAACATTTGATGTGGACTTCTTTGATTGCAATTTTCAATATACCTTTGCAAACAAGTTGAATTGGCATATTGATATCTAGGAATTTGAACTGAGTTTTGTGTTGATTGTTCCTGCCATGAGTTCTATTGCTGCCTAATACACACCTGGGGGGGACGCGGCAGGAAACCTTCAAGCTGCTCAGTGTGTCCTTGGGGACAAGTGAGAGTCAAGTGCTGTCACCTGATTACTCGAATCCTCCCTCTAGGCTTACTCCTAGCGAAGCCAAGGGGGGTGGTCCCTATAAAAGTAAAACTAAGGCTTTTAATCTATAACAGAAAATAAAGCCTAATCTGGGAGTTTGATTAATGATGAAATGTAAAAATAAATCAACAATATGTACTTGCAAATATTTTACCAATCACTACACATGATATTGAAAGAAAGAGATACATTCACACCATATTGCAAGATTGAAATATAATTAGACCAATTCCGAAATGTGAATGCGTGCGATTGATGCTGTGTAGGGTTGTGAAAGTATTGCAAGAGTCTTGTTGGTTTATTTTAGGATTATTAAATGGGTATTAGAGGAATGGGTTAATTCTTGGTTTAACCCAAAAGAAACCTAACCCTTCGAACTGAGTGTTTTAGCAGCTTTACCAAGTATCCAACCAGGCGAGGATGAACCTTCTTAAAGTAGCCCACTAACTCTATAGTTTCCCCCCATGCAACCTCCCGAGTTCTTAGAATTTGGTTCTATTGGATTTTCCTATTAAAACTATGTACCTTACACCCGTTTCTAGTTAACCCTATTGTTCAGACTCAGTTGCAGAGGTTAAGAGCATACTTTGGGTTTGGGTGTTGGTGAGTTTTATTATGATTGAAAATGGATTATTAATCTATACTAAACCCCAAGAGTATGTTTTCTTCACACCAAAGGTGGAGTACTTCAGTAGAGCAAGGTGGGTTAATTTTCCTTGGTCGTCTTCTCATTTTTTACCTTCTTGATTTATGCAAGTAGGCTTTGATTATGATTCCTTATGCAAGATATTTCTTCATCTTTCTCTGGTAAGTCCTTGCCAAAATTCTTCTTGACATCTTGAATTTGTTGTTGTATATTGGTTTGTTGGTATTTCGATATTTCTAGTTTTAAGTGATCCATTTGACGAGTGAGGAATTTGTTTTCACTTTGTAATTTTATCTCTTCAGGTGATTTTTTATTTTCACCATGTCCTTTGATGTCTAGGATTTGTTTTGAAAAAATCAAAACAAACATGGGCCAATCTATCTATAAATTTTGGGTATGTTTATGGAATGAGAAAAATTAATCGTATGCAAGTCCTTTTAAATACTCTGAGGCAATTTTAATTCATAATTTGTCATTCTTTAGTCGATACATCCTGAAATGTTTTTCATTTTGTTGATCCGAATTGTGCTTCATCTATTGTATAGACCATGGAACTTTGCAATTTCTATTATTGACGCTATAATTAATAAGACTCGTTTTTAGTTGCACCCTTATCTTTACTTCTACTAGGTATTAATTTTGTCATCACTTAAAATCTGTATTTTTTTAATCGATACCCTTGAACCTAAGTGGGCGCACAAGGTACAAAGTACCACTAGAATTAATTCTATGCTTAAGAAGAAACCTTTGAGTTGGGTACTTAATACTTCAAAACAATTTCAATAAACTTAACTTTATATAGCCCTTATGTAATAACTATATATTAATAGTATAATAATTGTTGTTGAAAACACTGGCACTGGCAAAAAATGAGGTTTCTGACATCAAAACATCATAAGAATTGCCGAAAAAATTGGCAAACCAAAGTAAGCATTAAAAAAATACAAAATAAATTATTTTTTTTCAACTTTTTAAACATATAAACCAATAGCAACATCAAATAAACATATTGTTGGCACATAAATATGGAAAGAACATCAATACATATGATGTAGTGGATGCCAAATCAAAAATGATACATCAAAGTCGATATTTTCTTAACCCTAATAGCTATCCAAACAAGGACTCAAAAATGGTCAACCAATACAAAATGATATCAACTATGCATAAATGTATCTCAACCAATGTTACAAAAACCGGACCGGTTTAGAGAAAATCGGTCGGTCAGACCGGTTTCGGTGCTTTTCCGGTCCGAACCTCCCTATTGAACCATTTTGGTTCGGGTCAGGTTCAGTGATCCGAACCAGTCAAAACCAGTTGATTCCGATCGGAACCGGTTTTCATCATGAAACATGTCGATCCATACAGCAACTGTACGGAGCCGTACGGCCGGCCAAAATCAATGTTTTTTTAAATTTTAAAAAAAAAGGAATTTGGTGTTGGGGGGAGGAATGTGGACAACCCTAAACACAATAACGAAGCTATAAAAAGACCCCCAAACCCTCTCTTTCACCCACACTATTCATTGGAGTCCTTCCAAATTTTGAGTTTGTGCTTAGGTGTCTTGAATCTTTGGTTCTTTGAGTGTTGATTGTTGAGGGTCTTAGAGTTGGTTGCTAGGCTAATTTGAAGAGAGGATTGAAGGAGTATTTTGCAGAGTGTATGGGCTGATTTGTTATGGAGACATTTGCAGCAGATTTGGAAAAGAATTGGAGCAGATTTTGAGCTCACTCAAGGCTAAATTTCTTGGGCAGATTTGGAGGCGTCTCTTCAAGGTATGTAAAATGAGCCACGTATTCCTTTAATTCTGTAGTGATTAGTCTTTGAAATTTTGAAATCGCTTTTTTTCATAGAATTTAAAAAAGTAGGGTTTTACTTTTTATTTGCAGATTTATATTGTTTTCCATAGCTCCCAAAGATAGAAAGGATCCTACATGGGTACATTGTCAAATAGTTGAGGGGAAAATGGTGTGTAACTATTGTCAGAAGGAGGTTGGTGGGGCAGGTATACATAGGCTGAAACAACATTTAGCAGGTGTTAGGGGGAATGTAAGACCATGCCCGAAAGTCTCTAATGACCTAAGAGCCAAGATGCTTGGTCATATTGAATCATACCAAGCTGAAAAAGCCCGAAAAGAGAGGGTCCAAAAAGAGATAGGGAGAAGTTGTAGCTCTGATTTTTCTAAGAGAAACCCTAGTTTTGAAGAATCCTCTAGTTTTCCAAATCTTATCCATGATCCTTATACCATACCTAGGGAAGAAAATGTTGCAGTTGGTGGTGTTGGTAGCAGTACATCCCAATTTAAAAGGCCCCATGCAAACCTTGAGTCTTTCTTTCAACCCCGCACTACCCCTGGTGCTCAGCCCACCATTGATGCCAAATGGAAGAAGGTGGAAAAGGAGGTTGCTTGGGAATGCATTGCTAGATGGTGGTATGATGCAAACATACATTTCAATGCTGCAAGGTCTGTTTATTATCAACCTATGTTGGATGTTGTAGCTTCATGTGGTCCAGGATTCAAGGGCCCTGTTGTTTAAATCTTAATTATTATAAATCAGTGATCACAAAAACTCCTAAATAACACCCATCCACATCATCAACACCTTAAAACACTTAAAGTTAAAACACAGGATCCTTAAACAACTCTTTTTAGGGACTACCCCCCTTGGCTTCATTAGGAGTTTGCCTAAACGGAGGAGCTGGCATCAGGGGACAGCACCTGGCTCTTTGCTTGCCCCCAAGGCCACACCGTTCCCACTTTTAGTGAGGAAACAACTTTCGAAAGATTTCTGCTGTTGGTGTGCATCTCGGAGGAAAACATCTTTGGCGTCGTTGTCGGGGACAAATCTTTTTGTTCCTGGATGACCTTAACTTAGTTTGTTCTTAGTTTTTTACCTTATCTTTCTTTTTGATAGATTTTTAGTCCAATCAACTCTCTAAAATTAAACTTGAATCCATCTGGCGACTCCAATATCAAATAACTTACCAAGGTATTCAACTAGAAGAAACTCTGAAGGCTTACTTAATTTCATCCCTGAACCTGAAAAGGTTTATAGGAGGAGATTGAATAAGCTAGCTTGTCGTAGGATCCTTGAGAATCTTGGATCTAAGTCTGTTTTAGACATCCGTAGTTTGTTTGTTGAAAATAATAAATGTTGATCTGACACAATGGGTGAATATTTCAGTCCCCTTGACACTTCTCAGATAGCAGGTCAACCACATGATCTACCAAACAAGGCTATAGACAAACTTTCCATATTCACTAGCATTGATGCCATCACTGCAACTCATCATCTTAAAAGCTTCTCCAAATGTATTGGCGCCTTTGTCAGTAATCGTGCATATCAACACGATGATGTTTACATGAAACTTCTTGCACTATCTTTGGACGAAGATGCTGGTGACTAGTTCATCAATCTACCTGATAACTCCTTTGCAACTTTTGCTACATTCAAAACTGCTTTCACCAACAAATTTGGGGAAAAGATAGAGCCACATCATCAACTGGCTGCCTTGAACAATATCAAGGGAAGCGAAAATGAAACTGTGGATGAGTTTAACAAGAAGTTCACGGACTTAATAAACAGTATGCATACCGACTACAAGCCTACTGTTCAAACCATCTTGCTATACTACATTGAAACACTTAGTGGTGAAATGCAGTATCAGCTCAGAGATAAAGAGCCCACCACTCTTTTAATAGCCCAAGATATGGCTGCTAAAATTGACAGAAACATGCAGGCATCAGGAAAGTCTAACATTCCTGGCTACTCAAGAGCCTTAACTCCTCTAAAAAAAACTGAACCTAAGGAAAAGGCTTCCTTTTCCCAACAAGATATGCATGATAGAAAGATGTCAGAGATGATAGAAAACATGGAAATGAAATATCTTTGTCAATTAGAGGAAATGCAGAATCGATTCATAGCCATGGAAAGAGCTCAGAACCAACCCATTCAAAGAACATATCCTCAAAAGACAAACTAGCAAAAGAAAGGACCCAACCATGAAGAGAGGCCTCCCAATCAATCGGAGGCTGCTAACATGGTTGAAAATTATACGCCATTTTGTCACTATGCATGCTATTTTCAAAAGCATGGTTTTCCAGAGCGATATGGTAGTGAACCGTCATCAAGCGAGCCTAAGTATGTCAACACAGTAAGTGATATTTATGACATTCCCAAAGAGAATTGGAACCGGTTTGGGCGGCCTATTACAGAAAGTATGAATTTTTCCCATCAGATCCCTGATGATCCCATTGATGAAATTTATCAAAGACCGAATTTTCTTAAAGACCCTCCTCATGCCACCGAAACAAAAGACATTTATGATTGGGAGCTTTTTCAAGACTATTGCAGTGATGATGAGCACATATGTACTCACGATCCTCCTCAAGAAGAAACCATTACAGAGATTGGCACTTATGAAGAAATCCATGAAATTTTTAATATGTGTGATGACACTCCCCTTTGTTCTCCACATAACAATGAATGTTCAGAAAGTTGGGACCCTTGTGATGTCTTTGAAACCCAATTGTTTGAGGAGGATTGTTATGATCATGAGGAGGATGAGTATAGCCAAGGACCTGGCACCAATGATGAAGACTCTCTCATATCTGACATAGACTCTCTCATATCTGACATAGACGGGGATGATGACTATTGGACTTTCATTGAGAACCCAATCTATGAGACTTGTGAAAATCCTTTTGAAAATCCCATCTATGATATGTCCAGCGAAGGGAATGTTCTATCTGAGATTTTTGAAAGCTGTAAGGAGGAGCACTCAAAATTTTCATATGAGCAGTCAGAGCCACACATGAGTATCAGCAAAAATAACTTAGAGAAGCAGTACAGTGAAGGGCCAGACTGGGTACAGTTAATTAAGCATATATCTCAGCCATTGGATGTCCCTTGTAAATTAGAGCAGTTCGAGGCTTATACTTTCAATGAAAGCTATTTTCAGAAGAGCCTTTCAGTTCAGTATGATGAGGTACCGGGACTGCCTTATCATCCTGAGTTTTTCTCTACCCTATCCTGTCATGGATAGAGGATGCCTACAAGAGGACCTACTATATTGGGAAGCACTTCAAAGATCTATCACATACTTATGATTTCCCATCCAGCCCTCCCATCCAGAATACTCTAGAGTGTTTTTTCCTTCAGAATTATGCATTGCGCTTCAGTCGTGTATAATGCCTGAGTTTTTCACTCATACCTCCAAAGCTGGAGTATTTACCTACGCTGCTGGGAATCGACCCCCCCCATCGAATCGATCCCAATTCACGCTCCGGACGGAATCAATGAGGAATCGATTTCAGAATCGTGATTCCTCATCAATTCCGCCCGGAATCGATTTTGTAATTCGTGAATTGGGCAAAAAAAAACAATCCCTGGAATATTGCAATTCGTTGGGGAATCGTAGCTTCCGAGTCGATTCCGGATCGAACCCTCATCGAACCCGGGCATAAAAATGGAACGATAAAACGATCCCGACATCGATTCTACGGACAGGGAAGATTTTTGGAAAAAAAATTGATTTTTGGATTTTTTTGGGGGGGTTTTTTTGGTAGGCTAGGTCACTTTGGGCCAATAAAGGGTGAATGAGTCCATTTGGACTCATTCCATTACTCATTTGCTTGATTGGGAAGAGTTTGAGCTTGGAGTGAGTTTGCTAGTTGTTTGAGAGCTTTGAGCATTGAGTGGGAGATTGAAGGGGAGATTGAAGGAGACAGCTTGCAAGGGAGATTGAAGCTTCCATAGAGACATTCAACCACCATTGAAGAGCTAAAAGGTAGGCTCTAAAAACTCATCTTTGTTTTTTTTTGCAATTTTTTTTCACTATGTTAAAAAATGGAAAACTTGCAATGTTCTCTTGTCCTACTCTTTCCAATTTCTTCTTCTCCATCATTCTATTGCAGGGAACAAGTGACTCTCATCTTGAATCAAGAAACATAATGGGTATGTGGTTTTGGTTTTTCATTCCACTTCTTCTCATTATGATGGTGTTGGAAAGTAGATGTGGTGGTGGTAGTGATGAGGGGGAAGAGGTAGAGAGTGATGCATACCAAGGAGAAGAGGCGGAAGGGGAAGAGGGTGATGATGATGAGGATGAGGGTGATGTGGGGCAAAAACAAAAAGACACAACACCTTTGTGGAAGTATGTGACAAGGCAAGAGGGAGGGAGAGGAGGTGGAACCACAAAGTTTGGATGCCCCCATTGTGGGAAAACATACACAGGTTCATATACCCGGGTGAGAAAGCATTTGTGTGGGGTTATGCCATGCGATGTAGGTAAGTCTCATGGAGTCAAAACTTGTGACAAAGTGGGAGCTAAAGAGAGAAGCAAATACAAGATGGAAGAAGAGGCCACTCAAAACAACTCCAAGAGATCGAGGGTTGATTCTGAATCCCCGCAGAGAATGTTTGGTAGTGGAGTTGCTGCTAGATCATCATCGGCTCAATCGGGAGCCTCATCTCCCCATGGAGTCTCGCCTATATGAAGAACATTATCCGATTTCCTTGACCAAGGTTGTAGAGATGATGTGGATTCAGAAATTTATAGGTTTCTCTATGCATGTGGTGTGCCATTCAATGTTCTTCGCTCACCCTATTGGCATGAAATGGTACAAGCCATCAATGGTGGCCCTCAAGGATACAGAAGCCCTGGGTATGACAAAGCTAGAACCGTGGGTCTTGACAGGGAAAGAGCCAAAATCAATAGTGCTCTTGGAAAGTTCACAAATGATTGGTCCAACTATGGGGTATCCATTGTATCTGATGGGTGGACAAATGTTAAAGGCAAGCCATTGATAAATATTCTTGGCGTTTCTGCTAGCGGTGCGGTCTTCCTTTCAGCCCATGACTACTCAGATCGCTACAAGACCGCTATTAATATTGCACAACCTTTACTTAAAACCATTCAGGAGATTGGGCCATACAATGTCATTCAAGTCATCACTGATAATGCTGCTAATTGTAAGGCAGTGGGAGCAATCATTGAGGATAAGTATCCCAACATATTTTGGTCAAGGTGTTTGGTTCACACATTGAACCTTTTGATGCATGATATTGTTAAGATGAAGGACAATAATTACTGATGGATTGGTGCCTTGTACAAGAGAGGTAAGAAAATGATCAAATTTATTACCAATCATAGCATGGCCCACCACATTTTTCGCAATCACTCTAAGTTGGAGCTATTGAAGATTGCAAAGACTAGATTTGCTAGCTACTACCTCACCTTCAGGAGGCTTTTGAAGGTAAGAGAGGCATTGGCTAGTATGGTCTCAAGTGATCCATGGCAGGAATTGAAAGACAGAGCTGCAAATGCATCAGATAGAATTGACTTTCAGGAGGTGGAGGACACCGTTCTTGAAGGTCATTTTTGGTCACAGGTTAGGTATGTTCTGCAGTTCACCAAGCCAGTTTATAACATGATTCGTTTTGCAGATATAGATCAGCCAGTGATTGGAGAGGTATATGAGCAGATGGATAGCATGCTTGGTCAAATCAAAGACATTGTTGAGCAAAGAGATGCTGTCTTGTATAACCATATTCATAAAGATGTGGTCAAAAGGTGGGATAACCTAAATGTTCCACTCCATGCCCTTGCATATGTCCTCACCCCAAAATACTATTCTCCAATTTGGTTGGCCCAACCTGCACCTGGGGGTGGAGTTCGGAGAAAACCCCACACAGATCCAGAGGTTGTTGTTGGGTATATGCAAGCATTAGAGAAGTTGGTCCCTAATGAGGAAGAGTGTGCTCAAGTACGGACTGAATTGAGCAAATACATAAGTGAGCATGGACGCTTTGGTTCCCTGTTTGCAACCAAAGATCGAGACAGATTGAATCCTATCCTTTGGTGGAACATGCATGGCTCTGGAGCCACATATTTGCATAAATTGGCGATGAGGGTGCTATCACAGGTTATTAATAGCTCTTTTGCAGAGAGGTGTTGGAGCACCTACAACTTCATCCACAGTGTAAAGAGAAACAGTCTGAATGTAGAACGTGCAAAAAGCTTGGTTTATGTGCACTACAACTAGAGGTTGTTGTCCCATTATTGTGAGGCGGCCAAGAATGATAGAACATTTTTTACTTGGAACAACAATCCAGAGGAGGCTAATGTGGAGGATGGAGCCATAGCATTAGAGCGCTTGGAGGCTGAACTATTGGGTGATCATGATGATCCAATTCAAACTACCCGTACAGATATGCCACCCCCAAGCAGAAGCAGCTTTCCGGATGTAGGAGTTTTGCCTTTAGCTTCACAACGTCCAAGTTCAGCCCATGGGGGGCATTCATCTTCTTCTCATGTTCCACGATCACTTCCACCAGCACCTATTCCACCTAGAACACAAGAAAAGAAATTGGAAGTTACTCGTGGCAAGCGGAAAGCTTAGTAGATTCATAGTACTTTGTAGTTTGTATTTCATGTTCATGTTTATTTTGGCGGTTGGCCTATTTTGTAAACATTATGGCCTATTTTGATGGCAAATATTATATGTTGAAATTTGAAGGTTGATGTTAATGATGATTGATGATTGATGATTTGATGATGATCATTTAATGACAATGTTATAAGTTATAGCTCCTAGAATCTAGAAGACTAGATGATTAATGTTATATCAATGTGTACTAACTACTAAATGGTTATATGAATATCTATATTCTATGTTTCGATGTTTTCTATAGCTAATTTGGCATAATACATGTTTTTTTTTAATTTATATGCATCAAAATATATTAAAATACATATTATATAAAAAACGCTCCCGAAACGGAAGCTTTTGAAAATTTCGCTTTTCGCTCCCGCTCCCAACAGCGTAGGTATTTACCGTGGTGGTCGAACCTAAAGGTGGTTATTAGAGTCTTGTGTCTAGGATTTTTTCCGTGTTAGCCATCTCGATTGAGTCGTATGAACGTGCACTAGGTCCCCTAGGAGTTTCGTTTGATTCCGAGAAAAATAATTTTTTCCGTAATGTAAACCATTTTTTAATGGTTTAAATGGGAAATTTCAAAATGTGATAAAAACCTCGTTTGGAGACGTTTTTTGGTGTGGGGAGGCTCGTTTTGACGCTCAGAGCGCCCTCTTTACCCTAGCACCCACTTTTTTTAGATTCAGGGCGTTTACATCGCCTCTGGGAGCGATTTTGCTAAAAATGCTACAAACAGCACTTTAAATGCTAAGAAGGGAGAAATTGCACCATGGACAAAAATCAAATAAGGACAAAATACATTAAAAAAAAAGCATTGGAAAAGCATGGATTAAATTTTTAAGGGGTGTATGAACACATTAGTGGAGTAAGTCACATGTTATTAAAGTCAAAAGGTTGAAAATTGGATTAATTTTAAAAGTGTACAGATTCACCTTCACATGAGGAACTCCCTCCCCATGCGAATGCTCCAAGGTGGTGGGCGAGTAATCCAAGGGACTTAGGCGTGGGTTCTTATGGAGTGAGGCTCCACCTCATCCCCACCAACCAATCACGCCAACCTTCAACGCTCCAAGCCCATCATCACGTGAACCACTCCTTTATCTGTGGTATGTGCCATCTCCTCAAGCTCTCACGAATTGATGAAGTGGTTTTTGTTTAATGGATGGATGATGGTTCCAAGGTGAAGGGGTGGGTGCCTTGCCCAGGTGGAGGCCACCTCACCCCATTCACACCTTCCAACTTCCAATTAACTCCAAAATCAAAAGCTTGGAGCTCGTTATTATTGGTGTAACTCGGCTTCTTGGCTCCCTCTCTCTTGCAATTCGATTTTGGCTCATGAGCTCTGTAACTTGTATAAATAGTGGGTCTTGCTCCATTGTTTAGGATGGATGGTTGATGCAAGATTACTCTGCAAAAATTGTAACATGCTTTATGCTCTCATTTTGGAATAAAATTTCGACTTTGGAGGTCCATGCGTCTTTTCAATTGTGGTGAATGCTTCTGTTGTTGAGGTGATCTCTTTCCAAGCCTTTCTCTCAATACTTATATGTTGTGATCAAATGCTAGCTTAAGAAGTCTATATTCTAGTCCATGAGATTGACCATTTGTAGTCTTCAATTTGGTTAATTATGCAATGCTTATCAAGAGTTATATGAATAGGATGTACTCAATTATACTAGTATTGATATAATCTTGGTTTTCTTAGCATACTGGTTTATTTTGATCTCACTTTGTATTGAGTTGTTTGTGCTTTGGTTAGGTTTTGCCAAGTGAAGAAGGGTGTGAGCTCAGTTAATTCTAGCCCATGCTTCAACAGCCTCAAGTTTTATTTAACATATTTGTGATTACAGGATCTACAAGTGTTTGAAGTTTTCCAAGAAGAAGCTCAAGAGAGCTTGCTCCTCATCTCATCAAGAAGAAACAATCATTTTAAAAAACCCTTGGTTATTGGTTACTATAACAAGAGGCCCTAAAATACCAAGATCTATCCATTGGCTTCTTCTCTTCTTTGCCTTGTTTGGCTTGCCTTTTCTTCCTTTCGTTTTTCCTTTCCTCTCTACCTTTCGTTTTAGCCCTTGTCTTCTCCATTCGTTCACTTCATTTCCTCTTTCCTCCCTTTCGTTTTCTCCCTCCTTCCATTCGTTTTCTTTCTCCTTCTTTTCGTTTTCCTTCTTCCTTCACCCTTTCGTTTTCCTTACCTTCTTCTCCATTCGTTTCTTTCTCCTTTCTTTCTTTTGGTTTCCTTCTTCTTTCACTCATCTTCCTCCTTTGCTCCCTCTCTCAATCGTTTGCCTTCCCTTGCTCTCTTCTTTTGGTTTAAGTTGCACTTAACTCTTAAGTCATTTAAAAGTTCGCATTGTTAGTTTTCATTCATAGATCTTAGCTTAGTTTCTTTTAAAAAGTTTGCATTCTAGCTTGTTTCTAGTTCTTAGATCTAAGATTGCATTGCATTTTAAAGTTTGATTTTCATAAGTAAATAGTTTGCATTTTGCATCTAGATCTTAGATTAGTTTTCAAGTTTTGATTTGATTAACAAATAATGGGTGCTTGAAGTGTGTTTGTTGTAGGTGCTTGAAGAAGAGATCAACCAAAGACAAGTCAAGAGACTTGAAGAAACCAAAACCAAAAGGAAGCCAAAACCAAGAAGAAGCTAAAAACCATGAAGATCCATTAGAACAAAAGAACCAATCTCCTTTTTGTAAAAGCTCTCAAAAAGCTTCATTCATTTCACTTCTTTTCATTTCAAGGGATAAAATCCCCAAAGCATTGTAACTCCAAAAAGCTAGTGGGATTACGGCTCCCACATTTTCTTTTACTTCCCCTATTTGGGGGAAGTGTGTTATGTTTTGTTCTCTTTGCATCTTTAGCTTAGATTTGATTTCAGTACTTAGCTTAGTTTCACTTTCTTAGAGTAGTTTTATTCCACTAATTGCTAGTTGTTTGATTCTTGCTTAAATAGTTCATTTCTATTTGATATAAATTGATAAACTGAAAAAATTAGAAATCTCTTGAATCTCACTCAACAATGGATCAAGAGTGCTCTCTATCGGAGAGTCATTTCTGCTTTTCATTTTGATTTACTAACCCCCATGCTCTCCCAAGTAAGGCCTTAAAACCTGAAAGAGATTCTTGGGTAGATTAGTTTTCCATTCAAGTACTTTAATTCCGTGCATCATAAATCTCTTGAATCTCGCCATAAGGCGGATCAAGAGTGCTCTCTATCGGAGAGTTTTCTACTTGGATCTCTTGTTTCAAACATCTCCCTTAAAATTGGAATTTACTGTTTGCTATACTGCGTATGCTCTACCCTTCCCTGGGAGGTTGGGATACACAGAAACGTTATAGGCTATTTAATTGTTCACATTTAATCCAATTTTAACCATAATAAATTTTCACCCCATAAACCAACGAAAATCCAGCGTTGATCGTCAAATACTCGAAAGTGGGCAAATTCTTGTTGATGTATTTGTAACTTCGGAAGATATTCACTTGTATATTACATTTGTACCTTATTGTATATCCAACAGAGATGTATTATTCCTCTGATTAGAAGTGTCGTCATTTGTATTTGTAAGTGTCGCAAGTTACATTGTAAGTGTCGTCATTTGTATTGATGGGTTATTAGACCACCAGTGTGGGGTCGACCCTAGTTAGGTCATGTGGTTGGGTTATTAGGCTTCATTAATTATTGGCAGGTCAAGTCAGTGTATAAATAGAGAGGTTGTGTCTCTCATTTGATTCATTCACTCACTTCTCAAGCTCGCATAGCTAAGAGAGAAAGTGGCGCACATGTGGAGGAGGAGGAGCATCTGCTAGAGACATCTCTTTGGGTTTGATCCTTGTGATCTTGTATTGGGGCTTATTCTATCTCTGAGGAAGTTGCGGGGTTTTTCACCTTCTTGGTTTTCCCCAAGGAAACTATGTGTCTCTTGTGTGCTTGCATTATTGTGTTTATGATTGATATGTTGTTGATATGCTGTACATGTTATTCTCTTAGTGATCCTTAATGATAATGGAATGAAATTATCGAAAACATGGTATCAGAGCTGACCTAAGAAGAAGGCACTATGCAGTTACAGAAGCTAGGGCTTCTTAATATTTGGGTTTCTCTGCACAGATCATCAAAGGCGGGAGGCTAGATTGACTCTTCTTGGAAGGGCGCATCTTTCTGTCGAGACAGAATTCAATTCTGAGCATTTTCAGTTTTTGACCTAAAAATTAGGGTTTCTACAAAAATTGGAATTTCTGAAATCCGAGACCATGGCTGGAAGCTCCTCTGAAAAATCAAAGTTTAGAACTTTGGATTGAACTTTTTGGTTGGGTGAAGCTCCGGGAAAATCAAACCCTAATTCAAGGTCCTGTCTAGTGAATCTGGAAGTTTCAAAAGCAATTTTGAGGGGTGAAAATTTGCATATTTCAAATTCTGAGTATACCAGCGTGACCAGCTCAGCAAGGCGCATCTTTCTATCCTTTCAGAAGTTTGAAATTCAAATTTTGAATTTTTAGGGTTTCTCTAACAAACCCTAATCCAGCTCCAGATCCAGTTTTCAGCAAATGAAGTGGTAAGACCTAAAACTTTCTATTTCCATTTGAAGTACTCTTTAAGATGTCTCACCACACCAAGCTTGAGGGAGTTGATAACTTCCAAGCATGGAAGTATAGGATTGGGTTAATCCTAGAAGAGAATGATTTGGACACCTACATAAAAGAAGAGGTTCCAATTCCAAAGGGAGATGAAGCTAAGGCTTTGCACAAGAAGGACTTGGTCAAGGCTAAGAGAATCATTGCTGATTCTATAAAAGACCATCTCATACCCCATGTGTCTTCCCTAAAGACACCTAAGGAGATGTTTGACTCTTTGACCAAGTTGTTTGAAGGAAAGAACATAAATCGGAAGATGACTCTGCGAAATCAATTGAAAGGAGTGAAGTACCAGAATGGAGAGACCATTCAATCCTACTTTACTAAGGTCTCTCAAATAAAAGAACAACTTGAAGCTGTGGATGAAGTAGTGGAGAATTGAGAAATTGTCATGACTACATTGAATGGCCTACCTAAGTCATGGGACTCCTTCATCCAAGGTATTTGTGCAAGAAGGAAGTTTATCTCCTTCAGTAGACTATGGGAGGAATGTTCACAAGAAGAAGCAAGGCTTGTGGCCCGAGAAGAAAAGATGAGAAGTGAATACCAAGCTCTCACAGCACACACTAAGGGAAGTAAGTTCAAGAGAGAGAAATCTTATAACAATAAACATCATTACTTTCATTAGAAGAAGAAAGATCTCTCCCGTGTTCGATGCTTCACTTGTGATGAGAAAGGACATTACTCCTCAGAATGTCCCAAGAACAAACAAAGCCTCAACAGCAACAACAAGAAGAAGAACAAGAAGAGGTATCATGTTCATGCTGCTGAGGATGATGAACCTCCCAGAAAGAAGGCTAGGGCAGAAAGTGAAGACTCATCGAGTGACGATGAATATGTTCTAATTTCTGCTCTCACAGGTACTGTTACACATGGGTGTAATGATTAGCTTATTGATATTGGGGCTTCTAAACATATGATGCGATTCAAAGAATCTCTTATGGACCTATCTGAACATGAGTCATCTCACAAGGTGAAACTTGGGGATGACTATCAATATCCTATAAAAGGAAGTGTATAGGAAGTGGTGAAGCCTCCTACAAATTAGACTCTAGGAAGTCTTTAAAGATGCAAGATGTTCTATATGTACCTGGACTCAAGAAGAATATTCTCTCCATATCATCTTTGGATGCAAAGGGAATGAGAGTTGCATTTGTGGATGGCCAAGTACTCATGTGGCCAAAAGGTAAGACCATAGATGATGCAGTAGTGATTGGAGAGCAAGGGAGAGGATTGTACAAATTGAAGGGACAACCTGAACATGCCATGGTACATGAATCCATGGAGCTAAGTGAACTTTGGCATAGAAGGCTTGCTCATGTGCACTATAGGGCACTACCAATTGAAAGCAAAGCAGTAGACAGTCTTCCTGAAATCCAATCAAAGCATGAAGGTGTTTACAAAGGATGTGCAAAAGAAAAGAACACAAAGAAGACATTTCCAAGCAGTGAAAGCAAATCAAAAGGAATTTTGGAGATTATCCACTCCAATGTATGCGGACCAATGTCATCCAGTTCTCTGAGTGGGTATGTATATTATGTTTCTTTCATTGATGATTTCTCTAGGAAGACTTGGGTTTATTTCTTGAAGAACAAAGATGAAGTGTTTGATAAGTTCAAGGAATTCAAGGCCTTGATAGAAAATCAAACTGATAAGAAGATCAAGATCTTCAGATCCAACAATGGCGAAGAATTTACTTCAGGGGACTTCAAGAAGTTATGCAGTGATTCAAGGATTAAGAGGGAGTTGACCACTCCCTACAATCCACAACAGAATGGAGTTGCAGAAAGAAAGAATAGGACTATCATGGAAGCAGCACGGGCAATGCTTCATGACCAAGATCTACCCATGCACCTATGGGCAGAAGCAGCAAGGACAGCAGTATATGTACAAAACAGAACACCACACAAGATACTTGACAATAAGACACCAGAAGAAGTGTTCTCTGGTGAGAGACCAGAAGTTAGCCATCTCAGAATATTTGGCTGTCCAATATTCACACATGTTCCAAAAGAAAAGAGAACAAAGTTAGATCCTTCATGAAAGAAGGGTATATTTGTGGGGTACAGTGAATGTTCGAAGGCATACAGAATCTACTTTCCAGGGTTCAAGAAGATTGACATCAGCAAAGATGTGACTTTTGATGAAAACTCAACTTACATCAAATCAAGGAAGACACCTGTTGAAGACTATGAAGAACCAAGAATACCCAGAACACAAGACATCACCATGAATGAAGCAATACCAGAAGTGGATCGTGAAATAGAAGATCCACAAGAACCTGTAGATCCACCCCGTGAGAAGAACTCTCACAAGAGGAAACCTGCATGGGCTACAGAGCTCATCCAAGATTCAAAAAGGTATGGTATTCCAGAGGAGGAACACGGAGAAAGAAAAAGGACAAGGTCACACACCAGCTATGTTGCCCTACTCTGTGACATTATGAACAAAGAACCTTCCAGTTATGAAGTAGTTGCGGAAAAGAAAGAATGGAAGGATGCCATGGTCGAGGAATACCAGTCCATCATGAAGAATGATGTTTGGGATGTGGTCCCAAGACCAAAAGGGAAGTCTGTTGTGACTTCCAAATGGATCTATAAGATCAAACATGCTACAGATGGTAGCATAGAGAAATACAAGGCGAGGTTTGTGGCTCGTGGCTTCTCCGAGAAAGAGGGGATAGATTATGAAGAGACTTTTGCTCTTGTAGCCAGATACACTTCGATCAGAACAGTACTTGCTATGGCTACAGTGATGAAGTGGAAGATACACAAGATGGATGTCAAGACAGCTTTCTTGAATGGTGTAGTCGAAGAGGAAGTGTATGTGGAGCAGCCACTCGGTTTTGACACATGACAGGGAGTCATATGTGTGCAGATTGAAGAAAGCCTTGTATGGCTTGAAGCAAGCTCTTAGGACTTGGTATGGTAGGATAGACATCTTTCTATCCAGTTTGGGCTTTACCAAGAGTAAAGCGGATTCCAACCTTTACTACAAGGTTGAGGAAGGAAATCTAGTGATACTACTATTGTATGTGGATGACCTATTTGTTACAGGTGAGGATAGATTGATTGCCAACACGAAGAGGAAGCTTGTTGCCGAGTTCGAGATGGAGGACTTGGGAATGATGCACTACTTTCTAGGCATGGAGGTGTGGCAGAGTGCAGATGGAATCTTCCTTGGACAAGGGAAGTATGCAGTAGAGATCTTGAAGAGGTTCGGGATGATGGACTGCAAGGCCATGGCCACACTTATGGCATCAAACCTGAAGCTTCTATGTGATGCTTCATCTGAGCCGGTTGATGTCACGATGTATCATCAGATGATTGGGTTGTACCTTACGAATACGAGACCAGATATTTGCTTTGCAGTGAACAAATTGAGTAAGTTCCTGACGGATCCCAGAGGTGTTCACCTGGTTGCTGTAAAGCATATTCTGAGGTACCTGAAGGGTACAATTGATTATGGGCTCAAGGATGATGCGAATCAAAAGTTTAACCTACAGGGTTATGTTGATTCAGATTGGGCAGGCAGTGCTGCAGATAGGAAGAGCACTTCTGGGTGCTGCTTCAGTATGGGATCAGGTGTGATCTCTTGGTTTAGCAGGAAGCAGTCCTGCGTAGCACCGAGTACAGCCGAAGTAGAGTATGCCGCAACTTGTTCGACTAGTTGTGAGGCAGTATGGCCTAGAAAGCTATTTTCTAAGTTATTTGATCTCCCGTTGGGTGTTACTGGTATCCTTTGTGACAACCAGAGTTGTGTGAAGCTGTCTGAAAACCCAGTGTTCCATGACAGGTCGAAGCACATCGAGATCAAATATCACTATATCAGGGATATAGTGCAAAGAGGAGCAGTGAAGCTCCTATATGTTGCGACGGATGAGCAGGTTGCAGATGTGTTGACGAAACCACTAGCCAGAGTGAAGTTTGAGTACTTCAGAGAGAGGCTAGGTGTTCTTCAGATTGAAGATAATTCGAGGAAGAAGTGATGGGACACATTTGCAGGAGCCATTCCAAGCATGGTGAGAGGAGGATCCTTCCCATGGCTGTGGATGTAAGCGCTATGTGATGAGCATCAGGACGATGCTCCAGTTCCTGCTTTGTATATGCATCAGTTGGATGCTTTGTATGATCAGTTGGATCATGTTTATGTATATGCATCAGTTGGATGCTTTGTATGATCAGTTCAATCATTTATGATGACATGCATCAAGACGATGCAGTGACGATGATTAGGATGATCATGTGTGATGAGTATCAGGATGATACTCTGGATGATATGCATCAAGACGATGCAGTGATGATGATCAGTATGATCATGAGTATCAAGATGATACTTCGCAGCCGCAAACAAATTGTGTAGATGGCATGTAAAAGATCCTCAGAGATCCGATAGTCTGTCCTCAGATGCTCTTCGAGGTTTTGCTACAGATTGGCCGCGGTCAGATTGTATAGGTAGCATAGAAAAGATCTTGAGAGATCCGATAGTCTGTGCTCGAATGCTCTTCGAGGTTTTGCTACAGATTGGTCGTGGGCAGATTGTACAAGTAGCATAAGAAAAGATCCTGAGAGATCCGATAGTCTGTGCTCGGATACTCTTCGAGGTTTTGCTACAGATTGGTCGTGGGCAGATTGTACAGGTAGCATAGAAAATATCCTGAGAGATCCGATAGTCTGTGCTCGGATACTCTTCGAGGTTTTGCTACAGATTGGTCGTGGACAAGTTGTGCAATAGCATAGAAAAGATCCTGGGAGATCCTATAGTCTGTGCTAGGATGCTATTTCGAGGTTTTGCTACAGGTAGCATAGAAAAGATCCTGGGAGATCCTATAGCTAGGATGCTCTTTCGAGGTTTTGCTACTAGAGGCATGTAATCAACCCTGGAGATCCTATAGTCTGTGCTAGGATGCTCTTTCGAGGTTTTGCTACTAGAGGCATGTAATCAGCCCTAGAGATCCTATGGTCTGTGCTAGGATGCTCTTTAGAGTTCTTGCAGGTTGCAAGACACTCTTTTAAGGTTTTTCCTAACCACATGTAAAAGATCCTGGGAGATCCTATAGTTTGTGCTAGGATGCTCTTTCGAGGTTTTGTTGTGGTGGTCACATAGAAAAGATGCTGGGAGATCCTATAGTCTGTGTTAAGATGCTCTTTCGAGGTTTTGTGACGGTCACATGTAAAAGATCCTTGGAGATCCTATAGTCTGTGCTAAGATGCTCTTTCAAGGTTTTGTTGACGCACGTAATCAGTCCTGAGGATTCCACAGTATGACCAAACATGATGAAGACCCACAGGATGGCCAAAGATGTTGAAGACCTACAGGAGGCTAGGCCTACAACCAGCATGAAAAAGGGTTGGCTCTGTAGAACTTCCTATGACGAGAAGAATTCGGAGATAGCCCAGTGATCGAGATGTTGAGTACAGCAGTAGTGATGATGATGATGCTTCGTGATCCAGTGATGATGATTTAGCTCCAGAATTGAAGACTTGCGCCAATATGTATTGATGACCTGTGACGAAAGAATACCTTCCTAGTTAAGAGGGAGTGTTGATGTATTTGTAACTTCCAAAGATATTCACTTGTATATTACATATGTACCTTATTGTATATTCAACAAAGATGTATTATTCCTCTGATTGGAAGTGTCGTCATTTGTATTTGTAAGTGTCGCAAGTTACATTGTAAGTGTCGTCATTTGTATCGATGGGTTATTAGACCACCAGTGTGGGGTCGACCCTAGTTAGGTCATGTGGTTGGGTTATTAGGCTTCATTAATTATTGGCAGGTCAAGTCAGTGTATAAATAGAGAGGTTGTGTCTCTCATTTGATTCATTCACTCACAACTCAAGCTCGCATAGCTAAGAGAGAAAGTGGCACACATGTGGAGGAGGAGAAGCATCTGCTAGAGACAACTCTTTGGGTTTGATCCTTGTGATCTTGTATTGGGGCTTATTCTATCTCTGAGGAAGTTGCGGGGTTTTTCACCTTCTTGGTTTTCCCCGAGGAAACTCTGTCTCTTGTGTGCTTGCATTATTGTGTTTATGATTGATATGTTCTTGATATGCTGTACATGTTATTCTCTTAGTGATCCTGAATGATAATGGAATGAAATTATCGAAAAATTAACGATTCTCAGTGGGGGCGCTGGGTAGCTATACCTCGTTTTCAGTGGCTGGTTAGTTATTGAACGCCTCGCTGGAAACTTAGATAGTCCAACATGTCCTTGTACGGAACCACTTAGAGCATTTTTCGGGACACATTTCCAAGTACCTTCACATATATCGAAAATTTTCCTTAGCCATAATAATCAATATCACCCCAAAATTTATAATAAAATTTACAAAGAGCACTTGCAAAACAGTTTCGACACACCACAAACACTTGTATCAAGTGACACTGAACTCTTGTATCTCAGCATCCCAATATATTTCTTGACTCCATAAGGCACTGGTTCATCAGTTGTTCCATTTAATTATTATATATGAAGTGCATATATCATTTGCTTTAATTATATCATTGTGGATGCTTCATATCTGAGTCGTCAATTTATCAATCTGTGGTGTATTTCTTATCATTGCAAGTATATCCTTATGTTGTTTAAATCTCAATTATTATAAATTTGTGATCACAAAAACTCCTAAATAACACCCATCCACATCATCAACACCTTAAAACACTTCAAACACAAGAGCCTTAGAAAACTCTTTTTAGGGACTACCCCCCTTGGCTTCGTTAGGAGTTTGCCTAAACGGAGGAGCTGGGATCAAGGGACAGCACCTGGCTCTTTGCTTGCCCCCAAGGCCACACCTTTCCCACTTTTAGTGAGGAAACAACTTTCAAAAGATTTATGCTCCTGGTGTGCATCTAGGCGGACAACAGGCCCCCGTTATGAGGATATTAGGGGGGCACTTATAAAAAATAAAGTGGAAAGAGTACAAGAATACCTCTCAAAGTTCAAAAACTCATGGAGTAAAACAGGGTGCATGATCATGTCCGATGGATGGACTGATTCAAGAGGCCGCACCATTGTGAACTTCCTAGTTGCTTGCCTAAAAGGAACTATGTTCCTTAGATCAGTGGATGCATATGATCAAGTGAAGGATGCACATTTATTATTTCATCTTTTGGATGACGTAGTTCAAGAGGTGGGGGTGGAAAATGTAGTACAGATTATCACAAATAATGCCTCCAACTATGTTGCAGTCAAAAGGATGTTAGAGGACAAACATCCCACCATTTGGTGGACTCCATGTGTAGCCTGTTGTCCACCGAGATGCACACCAGCAACGGAAATATTTCGAAAGTTGTCTCCTCACTACAAGTGGGAGAGGTCTGGCCTTAGGGGCAAGCAATGAGTCAGGTACTGTCACCTGAATCCCAGCTCCTCCGTTTAGGCTAACTCCTAATGAAGCCAAGGGGGGTTGTCCCTAACAAAGAGTTTTCTATGGCTCTTGTGTTTAAAATGTTTTTTTATGTATGGTGATGCAGACGGGTGTTGTTTAGGAGTTTTTTGATGATGAGATCACAGTTTTACAATAATTGAAAATTAAGAAGCACAAAGATAAACTTGCAAAGTATTTAAAGAAAACACCACTGATTGATAAGCAAAAAGCATCCACAATGAGATAATACTGAATGGAAAAACTATGCACTTCAGATATATAAATGAAATAAACAAAGGACCAATGCCTTATGGAATCAAAAATTGAAGTGCTTGGGATACTGAGATACAAGAGTTCAGTGTGTTTGTGAGATTGTTTTGCAAGTGTTCTTTGTAAATTTTAAAGTAAATTTTAAGTGATCTTGATTATTAAGGCTAAGAAAGCAAGGTTTTGAAATCCAACCGGAAAAATACTTTCAGTGGCTACTGTCGGTGACCTGACGGACCGTCCAGTATTCTAGGCTAGGTGTCCAAGGAACTTAACCAGCAAGCTAGAACTCTATGACAACGGTATGGTTCCGGCGTCACTAGCAAGAATTGCACACTACCTGAGTATTTATCGAAAAAAAACGTCGGTTCGTTGGTTATGGGGGTGAAGATTTTATTATGGTTATCACTTGTAAGATTAATCAAATCCAGTCACCGTTCTGAGTAATCCAACTTTTTAGGGAAGGTAGAGCATACTTGGTGGTGGAAAGCAATGAAATAAATTCTTATTTTACTCAAAGGGAATGATGAGTTGCAAATTTTAACAGAGCACACAGGTGAACCTCTCGGACAGAGAGTGCTCTTGACTTGTCTTCTGATAGAGGTTCAAGAGACTTTGACTAATCTATATGCTAAGATGCAGTAAAAATGCAAAACTGATGCTCTCTGACAGAGAGTGCTCTTGACTTGTCTTATGACAAGTTCAAGAGTCTTGGTTCTTTTTAAAAGATAAGCAGATTGTAAGCAAAGAAACCAAATGATAGCTCAATAAATAACAATGATCTAACAATTAAAATACTAAATAGCAAAAATGAACTAATCTAGCAATTAGTGTTCTAAGCAAAAATGAAACTATTCCAAGTACCTAAAGCAAATCTAACCTAAGAACACACAAGACACTCTTCCCCAAATGGGGAAGAAAAAACCAACTATAGGAGGTTTTATCCCACTTAGCCTTATTTTATTAATCAAGTACAACTTTTGAGGATTTTCAACCTTTGAATGAGAGATGAAGATAGTAGAAGCAAATTTTAAAGAACTCTCAAGAGTTTTACAATCAAAAAGGAGAGTGTTAAATCTTCATGGTTTTAGTTTGGTTTCAAATCTCCCTTTGGTTTGCAATGGTTCTTTTCTTCTTTGATGATCTTCTCTTCTTCTCTTCTTCTTCTTCCTTGGTTTGCTTTTCTTCACACAACAAAAATCAAGCTACAAACACCCTTTAGCATTAGTCAAAACAAATTCAAACTTGAAACTATTTCTAGATTTATGATTGCAAAAAAGAAACTAAATGAAATCTAGATGCAAATTGTTCAAAATAAACTAGATGCAAGGCTAGAATGAGATCTATAATGCAAGTCTAAAAACTAACATGCAAGCTAAGATGAGACTAAAGCTAGAAATCACAAGTTCTTTTTTAAGTTTTGAAGTCTTTAGGAGGAAAGAGAGGCTAGCAAAGGAGAGCAAAACGAAAAGAAGGGATGAAAGCTAGAAGAAGGAGAGAGCTAAGGGAAAATGAAGCTAAGGTATGAGACTTTCCTTGGAAGGGAAAACGAAAGGGAAGCTAGTCTTGAAGGATGAGACAAGAGCAAAGGGGAAGAAGGGATCTAAAGGAGAAAAGATAGGATGAAAGGGATGAAGAAAGAAGAAAAACGAAAGGAGAGAAAGGTTGAAGGCTAAGACCAAAACGAGAGGGAGAGAAAGGGGAGATCTAGTACGACGAAGAGGGCTTGAAACGAGATCAAGGAAAGATAAAACAAAGCTAGGGAGAGGAAAGACGAGAGCAAAAGGAGAAAAAAAGGGGCCAAACAAGGCCAAAGGAAGGGGGAGAGGCCAAAGGATTGAAAAAAGTGGATCTAGGGCTTCTCACAAAGTAACTGGTAACAAGTTTGATTTTAAAATTAAGGGATGGAAAAGATAGCAAGCCTCAAGCTCAGTTTGTAACTTCGATTGGATCCTTGGAGAGTCCCTGAAATACAAAAGTTGCCAGAAAAATAGCTGATGGAGAGGAGGGAGAGGCAACCGAGCTCAAGCACCACTCAATCCTTGAATCACTGCAACAATTCACCACTTACAAGCATAAACTCAAATCAAAGCTTAGTACATTAAACAAAATGAAATGAGAAGTACATAAGTATATCCGACTACAGTTTGTACTCCTAATCACATCAAGCCCAACATCAATGAATAACTTGGACCATCAAATATTCATCCTATGTTCTTAAGAAATAAATCTAAGCTAAGCACGATCAAGTATAGATAATGTAAGTAAGTGCAAAAGAAACAGTATCACCTCATAGATTGTGAATCATTCTCCATAGACAACAATGGCACACCATAGACCTCCAAAGTCACTTCTTTATTCCAATGGTAGCAAATGCTACAAGCTTTTACAAAAATATGGCAGAGTAAGTTTACATCAAAAGTTCCATCATAAGAGAGCTCCAAGAGCCTCCCTTTATACAAAAATACAAGCCATCCTAAGAGTAAATTCGAATTGGCTTGAAGAAAGCCAATGGCACTTGACAAATTCAAATTCCCAATCCATACTCAATCAAATCCAAGTCATAAATCAATCCAGTCAAGCTTGGATTTGAGATCTATGTGACAACTCGCACTTGCAATAAAGGAGAGTGGGGAGGTGGCCTCCACCTTGGCAAGGCGCCCCCCACTCAAGCTTTGTAGATATCACCCATCGAATATGGAGTTCCCAAGTGTGAAACACGTGAAACCTAAGAGATATACGTGATCCTCATGAGATATTCATGAGCCTTGAAGTAGATAATGCTTTGAGTAATTAGTGGGATTTGCAATAAGTTCTAATAGGAGCCAAGCCATGAGGTGGCCTAGGTGCCTACCATAACACTTATTGCAATCTCAACCTTCCATTAATCATGTGCCACATCACCAATTCGTGTTTCTATTGAAGGAGGGTGAATTCTCTTGAGGTAGATCTCTTGTAGTGACTGGATAATGAACTAAATGCACTTGGAGTTGATTGGAGTCTTCATTAATGCCTAGTGCCATGTCAATTAGCCTTTTATTTTATTCTTTTTGGTTTATTTTGGAGAGATTTGGATTATCTCCAAAATATTCATTTTTAATATTTTAATTAATAATTTCTCTGTGAATGAGTTTTTTGAGAAATTATTAATTATGAGGCTGAATTGACATCCGAAACTTAGGATAAGCTGGTCCGAGGGTCATGTGAGATTTTTGGCTTATGAATCAAGCATTCGAACTCTGAAAACGGACCCCGGATGACTAACATATTACAAATTAGATTTTTCCAATTAAATATTTGGAAAAATAATTAAAAACAATAAAAATAATAAAAACTCAATCTAACGCATCCGGTCAAAAAATTTCGGACAGTGTTTTTATTGGACGAGGACCCTATAAAATGACCATCTAAGACATACATGGTGTCTAGTAGGCGTATATGCATCAATTGGAATCTAATAACCCCCCAAGGCTCAAATTTTCAAAATCGGGCATTCCATCTTTGGAGGAAGCAGGAGAAAACCTCGTTGATTATTACTCGGCTATAGGCAAAGCATAATTGACGAGGGAAAAAACTATGTGGAATGCCTTAGTTGCATAACCAAGTCATGGGGGACCGAGCCACTCAAAAATCCTACTAGCACACTTATTACAAACCCCGTGGGGCCATGGTCATTTTGATTGAAAAATAATATTGGCAAGCCAAAATTGGTTAATTATTGCAATCTGAACCCCTAATACTCTGGTAGTGAACACTGATGGTGTTCCAACATTGGCGGCTCAATGGAGGTTCAATTATTTGTGCAAAAAATTTGGTAACACAGCCCATTGTTTGAACCTCATGCTTGAGGATATTGGGAAAATGGAGTGCGTGAAAAAGTGTGTGGAACAAGCAAAATCCATAACAAGATACATTTACAACCACACATGGGTTTTGACCCTTATGAGAAAATGCATTGGTGGAAAAGAGCTTGTCATGCTAGCTATCACAATATTTGCAACAATTTTTCTTACATTGCAGTCCTTGATTGAGCAAAAGGCCAACTTGAGTAATATGTTCTCCTGTGATGAATGGAATGCTTCTCAATATAGCAAGATGGCTGAAGGAAAATACATTGTTGACAAAGTCTATGAGAAAGGATTCTGGAAAAAGGCAGAGGAGATTGTACTTTTTAGTCAGCCTCTTGTGAAAGTCCTAAGAATGGTGGATGGTGATAAAGCAACGATGGGGTTTATTTATGAGGCCATGGATCAGGCCAAAGAGGCAATAAAGGATGCATATGAGGGCACAAGACAAAAGTATATTCCTTTGTGGAAAATAATCAATGAACGCTGGAACAAACAACTCCATCGGCCTTTACATGTTGCAGGCTATTACTTGAATCCAAGGTAACTAATTTCAAAGTTTTTAAGTTATTTTATTAAATTTTAATTGCAAAAGTTTATCATTTGATTTGTCTCGACTCTTCTAAAGGTACCTGTTATCACCACACTTGTAGTTGCCACTAGAGATGGATCCAAGATGGATGGTAGAGGGGATGGGCAACCAAAGAGGTGCAACCAAGATAGCCTCGACTCCCAATGGATGGTTGTCACGCCAATCGAGGCAATCTTCACTTTATGTTATCGAGCCCAAGACAACAAAGGGGGAGACCCATATCTACTCCCAATAGGAGAGATCATACCAAGACACCGGATCAAATCAAGTATGGATGAAGTACGTAAGGTGTATGGTGAACCCTAGATCTATGGATGAAGTCACAAGATGAATAATAGGTTGGATCAAGAGTTTTAAGCAATGTAGATCTGGTCCAACTTGGTTATGTGAGTGACTTATGAGATTTAAA
Source organism: Larix kaempferi (assembly GCA_027924585.1). Lineage (NCBI taxonomy): Eukaryota > Viridiplantae > Streptophyta > Pinopsida > Pinales > Pinaceae > Larix > Larix kaempferi. Next base: position 1,637,568 of record BSBM01000397.1, on the reverse strand, counting down.
ACAAGATCTAGGATCAAGGTACTAGTCAAAGATGAGAAAATTCATTGCCTTGGGAACCGTGTCCAATGCAGGGTAGTTGAGGACCAAATTGGGGCTAACCAGTACCAAAGATAAGCTTGACAAGTGGATATGACAGTGTTTAGGTGTTCAAATAGTAAGACAAAGATCAAACCACAAGCTAACTCAACAACCCAAGAAAGTCGAATTGGCTTGGAGAAGATCAGTTCCTTGGGAAATGGGCCAAATGGAGTCAAATGTCCACCAAACTGTAGATCAAGGATGTTGAAGTGTAAATCTAGGTGGGTCTTGAAGATTAGGATCATCCAATGGCTAGATCTCAGTAGATCTGAGATTGAAATGTATCACTAAGTGACCCAAGTGGGGCTCAACCCTCAAAATGAGGAATGGGGCCCACAAGGTAGAAATCACTGAAGTGACACACTAGGGGTAGGTTATCAACTATGGAGATTAAGGATCAAGTGGGATCTCACCTTGGAGAGGCTAATTTGCCTTGGGAAATGGGTCAAATGGAGGCCAATCGACACCAAACTATAGATCTGAATTGTCGTGGATGCTATAGGGGTGGGTTTTAAATTTTATACCCAAAATCCAAGTAGATCTAAGCAGATCTATAAAATGAGGGTTTTAACTTTTGAGGGTTTTCAGCATTTAGACAAATGGATAGATCATGGAATGAAAAATTTACCTTGAGATCATCCCTAAGTGATGGATGAAGATGCCTTGTTGTTGAGGAAGATTCCCGCAGAGATCAAATGAGAAATTGTTGATTTTGCTTGCCAAAAGATGATGCCCTAGCCCACACGTGCACCCTCCTCTACCTGTCAAACCAAGGAAATCGATTCAATCAGAAAGATCAAGTATGGAGGAAATACAAGCGAAATGCAATAGCAACATGAAGTAGAAGGTCAGAGACGGTAATACTCCCTGTTACCGACGAAGAAATCCAAGAAAGAAGTAGGGAGGGTCCTCCCCTACCAGTACGTCCTCCTTAAACTAATTCAGCCTCCACCCGTAGATGACAAAATCATGGTACAAAAGATAGCAAGACAATATCTCCAAAAACCCAGTGCAAAGGAAGAATCAACGAACGAACTCCAAAAGCATTCACCACAACACAAGAGATAGATGCAATAGTATTTTTCTATTCCAATAATCCAGAGCCAAAAGTCCCCTTTACAATGAGAAGCTCTCTCCTTTAAATAGGATGGAGAGAGGCCATAATCCTAACCACTTTTTGAATGAGTGGCTAAGATTAAAAGATCAAACGATCTAATCAATGGTTGAGATGAGCTCAACAATACAATACATGGATCAACTCAATAATACAATATAATGATGGACAAATCACCAATAACAAAGGGGGTCCCACCAAATGTAAATGATAAAATATAAGAACTAGCTCATGGTGGATCCAAGGGGTAATTTCTAACACCCTTGGTCAATCCCCATGGCACAATATCCAAAAATAATCATGCTAGACACCAAATCGTGCCTCTCTGGGAAAGTCGTGAGCCTTAGGAGGCTCCAAAAATCATCATAAAGTGTCAAAAGGGATGGGTGTGGGTCCCGTTGGAAGCTGAAACTGTTGGAGAAAGTGTGGAAGACATCCCACTCATCATCAAACATCATCCCATGCCATAACCTTGCCTCAGTAGCCCAAATCGAATTCCTCTGTAACCATTTTAACCATTTCTGGACTGCCTCGGGAAGTGTGAAATTGCCCAAACTGCCTCCTAGATTGCCTGCGCTGTCAAGGTAAGCTCACCAATGAGTCTGGGAGGGGGGTAATATGGTAATAACAAGTGGCTGGACCACCCCCTCCATGCACAGCGCCCTAGGTGAACCCATCAAATCTCATCACTGCTCTGACAGGGCCTCTGATAGGCCAAAACTGCACTAGGATAGACAACTGAGGCTAAATCATCACTATAACTACCCAGAACTGAAAACAGACTGTCTCATTAGACTCAAAGAGCCCAAATTCATCTAAGATGTGTACTCATACACCATATGGATCTCTGCATGATCATATAATATATCCAATATGCCCAGACAGATGAAATAATAATAATCTGTAAATGATCAAATAATGCTAAAAGCCACAAATCAACATCATAAACCTGTATCTGCTGCATATAACCATCATGCAACTGTACATAGACCATATACCATCTATCTGCATAATCATAAGGTCTAATCATCTCATGTCCTGTGGTTGACCTTGGTCAAACTGGGTTTGACCAAGTCAACATGACCAAAATATAACTCAGCATATCATCAGACGCTGCTGCAAGTGTTAGAGGTTAATGCATGCTCTACAATTCATTCAAATAGCAATTATAACAAAAGGTAATCATTACTAGCGATCTAAATCCAAATATATAAAGTCATTAATTATTATTATTACTCAGACTAGACTTTCAAGACCATACTCACTTCATAGTTGTGACCATTTTACTAGTGAAGGGTGAAGGCTTTGTATTGCAAAGGCTAGGCTAAAGGGAATGACTTACTGACTTCACACTGTGACACTTTGGAAATGGAAAGGGAACACACACTATAGCATATACTGAATGAGCAAAAACACAGGGAATGGCGGTGTCTCACAAATGGGTAAGTTGTTCAAAGAGTGTTTATTCACCTTGGCAGATGCGCACAATCCATAATACAAATGAGGCCATCAATCTTTTTGATATAGAGTTTAAGTTCCATTGCTTTTTCGGCCTATAGTTTCCATAGCCTTTGATCTATGTGTGTTTATAAACACATTCCATAGATTTACATTTCATTAGGCTTCTTGCTGCAGGTGTGTTTTTAAGGCACTTGTTTACCTGAGCACTTCTAGATGTGTCTTTAGGCAACTTGTTTACCTAGGTATTTACATTTCATAATAGATATAACATTTGATATTTCATAGCCATTTTCATTTGGCTTGCCTTTCATTCATGTGTGTTGAGAAACACATTGCATGAACGGGCTTTCATACAAGATACAACATTTTATTTCCATACTTTGTATTCATGGCAGCACTAAAAGTTTCAGGTTTAGCCAACAACATCTTTAGTTACTAGGGGGACTTCATGAGGAAATCCAACTCACCAAAGGTAAGTTTTGTCACCAACTCAAAGCCGAGACACAATAAACAAGGAAGCTCATCCAATACAGAGGCTACAGCGGGGAAAGGTCCTCCATGCCACTAGTCAAGTAGTAAGTCAAGGTAATGAACAAACTGGGTAGGCAATGGATGGATGAAGACAATGAATAATGAAACCAACACTAGCAAGCCAAAGTATGGTGGGAATGATCACCTCTAATCTCCCTAAGGAGGCTAAACCGATGAGTATAGGTCAAGAACTTCTAAGTCTGAGTAGGGACAATATGATATATATAAAGTACAACCAGGTCCACATATCTATATGATCGCCAGATCATGATACTAAATGTTAAGACATGCTAAAAGAATGAAAATAAAAGCAATATAACCACAACACCATAATATACCTGCTGAGTCATATACCTGAATGATCATCATCTGAACCAACATCTGTCCTCTGAAACTACTATTGTAACTCTGGGCACTACAGACTGCTCTACATAAATGGCTAAATAGCTACATCGGTCATCTCTCTGAGTGTCCTAAGACTCAGTCATGGCATGGGGACTAAAACTGTTGTCCATAATCTGATAGTGATCCATAGTAGATGCTCATCTCAACATCTCAATGCAAGGGAACTGGCTGAATAGTGTACTGGAATCAGAAAAATAATGTATGGTAGCCCGGCTACTATATATGTGATAACATCTGGCTCCAGCTAGGACAAGTGCTCTACTGAAAAGAGCGCTTGAGAACCTCAGAATCTCTGGTCCTCGAACTCTGCTACTCAAATCCTCAATCCAGCGCTCTATCACTACAACTGCTACCAACATATCACCAACTATCTGCAAAATGGCCAAAGCTATACCCAACTCACAGACCGAATGTCAGAACGTCGCATGTATATATATAAATCAACCAAAAATACATAACAATACTAGAACTGAAATGCATGAAATATAAATGCAGAAAGTAAATCTAATCTACTAACATAAACTGAAAAGTTTGGTTTTATTGTGCAGAAAAAGAAAATGACAGGTACTCGGCTAAACTAAGAGCTTCAAAAGGTGCCAGACTCAATGGCTGAAAAGACTAACTACTGCCCAAGCAGGCTTATTCAGATCCTACCTACCCTAAACTACCAAGCAAGCAAGTGCTAAGTAAAATCATAAATCCAATGCAACCATTTATTAAATTGATCAATGATTCTTCTTTGATGTTTTTCAACATAACAGGTCAAGACTGATTAAAGATTAATGAATTTAAAATCAATATGCTCTTGACTTGTCCAAAATTTAAGAAGGTATTGGATTGGTGCAAAATGAAATTATGCCAAGGGGGGGATTGATTGATGTAAACATCCTCCATCAAAATATCAATAGGATCATAGAAATTATTTTTCAAAAGGCATGGAGGGAAAAAATGTGACAAAAGATTTAACTCCCCTTGACTAAAGTTGTCTTCCTCATCTACCCGACTAGGACAATTGATTATTTTCACTCCAGGATGCATAAACCAAGTAGGGATGAATTGTGAAATAGAATTAAGATCGAGATTAGCCCCACTTGTTGCTTAAGGATGGAGAAACGATGAAATTGATCTTTATATACCCCTTCCAGCCACCAAGAAGAAGGATTAATAAGTTGAAGAATGTTATTCATCAAAGATGACTGAAAGGGAAAATGAAGCACTTTATCTCCATTCATGCGACAATATATAGACTCTTGATTGAGAATCTCAAAAGTAAAAGATTGACCAGACCACAAACTCAAAGAAGATTCGAAAAGCTGGGATGGGAGGGTGGTTTGAAAATTGATTGACCTTGAATTTTTCCAAAAAGGAAAGAACTTATTGCAAGCACCCAAACCCAAAAATTGAAAAAGGCAATCCTGATCAGAAATTGAATTGGAAAAAATATAAAAATTGGATGGGTTAAGTGAAGGATTATTTCCGAGCTTCCCATAAACATTAAGATATTGGTTTGAGGATTTAATTAAGGAAAACTCTTGATTAGTTTGATTCACCAACCCATCTTCATCATGAGATTTCTCTTCAATTGATTTATCACTGAATTCATATGATGATAATTTATCGGGGATCGCATAGACAAACTGATAATCAACCACTTGATCATTTTCATAATATTGATCTCTAAAAACAGAATGATCATTGGTTTCTAAAGAAACTTGGTTGTTGTCCCTATTTTCTTCTTCTTCAAGGCTATGATCGGAAATATCATTAATTACACAAGGATTGTAAAAAGGGATCCCAAAAATATTTTCGAAGGACTCACTAATGGAAGACTCAACCATGGATGCTTCTTGATGGAAATCATTTGTATTATCCTCTTAATCTGAAACTTCTTCAAGTAATGATGACATGACTCTCATAAGTTCCCCTCTTATATCAATATTAAGGCAATAATCCTGAGGGATTGAAATTTGCTCACTGTCATTCATTACCTTTTCACGAGACTCAATTGGCTCTGAAAAAGAGGAATCAATTTGATAAGGACAATCATTAGTTAATTCATTATCAGTATTTTGATCATCTTCATCAAGTTGATTTTCATCAAGACACTCATTTTCTGATTGTTCTTCCATAGCTTCATTAATGTTTTCTCCCCACTCATTTATTAACAAATCCATGAACATGTCATGCCTAGTGATGGAGCTTGGGGCTAAATGATCAAACCACAGTCGGGCATCCCCTTCTAGGGACGCACCAAGGGCTCGCATATAGAAATCCTCACCATCAGCACCCAGAAACTCCATACAGTCCCAGAGGGCATCCAAATGACTTTCAATAGATGTTCTATTACTTCCATCAAAATGAGGCAACCCTCTGATGTATCCATTCGGCATAAGATGAGGTGCCCCATATATTTCTGAAAAATCAAAAGGGGGTGGCTTGGGTTTCCTAAAGGTTCTAGTTGCCTGAGTTGGGCGAGGATCATTTACCAAAAGCCTTGGCTTGGTTTGATAATTTCTAATTGGTTCATACGAAATATTTGGGAAACAATTATTAGATAGATGAGGTGAATGATGGGTATCATAAGAATCTTGATATGCAGGTTCATACCCATAATTATTTTGATAATTATCCTCATACCTAAATCTCAAATATATTTCATTAATGTTTGTTAATTCTTTTAAATCCTGCTTGAGACTTCAAAGAAAATTTGGGTCCATTAAAAACTAAGATTTTTACTGGAATATATACATGAGTTCGCTTCCTAGCAGAGTCACGATTTAAGATTTTAAGATTTACACATTGGATTCGGTCCTCAGTAGAGTCGCGGGGTGGAGTCGCCAGGTGAACCACACAGGTAATTCACCGAAATGAAATATGTCGTAGGAGAGGTGAGATGAGTGAATTAAGTTGGTGATTGAAATATTTATGGAATTAGAAATGCAATCACCCAGGCAAAATACCGGATGCGATAAGATAAGAGTTAACGCACTGACACTCGCAGACACCGAAGCTAAGCCTCTACCTCCCCGGCAACGGCGCCAAAATGTTGGCAAAGAGAACGAGAGTAGAGCTTGAAAATATATGTCAAACCAGGGTAGGCCTCTAGCTTCCCCGACAACGGTGCCAAAATGTTATCACCACACTTGTAGTTGCCCCTAGAGATGGATCCAAGATGGATGATAGAGGGGATGGGCAACCAAAGAGGTGCAACCAAGATAGCCTCGACTCCCAATGGATGGTTGTCACACCAATCGAGGCAATCTTCACTTTATGTTATCGAGCCCAAGACAACAAAGGGGGAGACCCATATCTACTCCCGATAAGAGAGATCAGACCAAGACACCGGATCAAATCAAGTATGGATGAAGTACGTAAGGTGTATGGTGAACCCTACATTTATGGATGAAGTCACAAGATGAGTAATAGGTTGGATCAAGAGGTTTAAGCAATGTAGATCTGGTCCAACTTGGTTATGTGAGTGACTTATGAGATTTAAAACAAGATCTAGGATCAGAGTACTAGTCAAAGATGAGAAAATCCACTGCCTTGGGAACCGTGTCCAATGCAGGGTAGTTGAGGACCAAATTGGGGCTAACCAATACCAAAGATAAGCTTGACAAGTGGATATGACAGTGTTTAGGTGTTCAAGCAGTAAGACAAAGATCAAACCGCAAGCTAACTCAACAACCCAAGAAAGTCGAATTGGCTTGGAGAAGATCAGTGCCTTGGGAAATGGGCCAAATGGAGTCGGATGTCCACCAAACTATAGATCAGGGATGTTGAAGTGTAAAGCTAGGTGGGTCTTGAAGATTAGGATCATCCAATGGCTAGATCTCAGTAGATCTGAGATTGAAATGTATCACTAAGTGACCCAAGTGGGGCTCAAACCTCAAAATGAAACCATTTAGAGCAAAAACGATTGAATGATATGGTATTTGTTCAGTACAACCTTAGGTTGAGGCGCAACCAATTGCAGAACAGGACCCCTGAATCGTCTTCCATATTCTTGGATGATGGTGATGCCTCAGCAGATTGGGTTGTGGAGACTCAGCCACCAGCATTTGACATTGATGAAGACCTTTCGTGGATGGATTTGGACCAACATCCACAACAGCAGGATGTGAAAGGTGATGTTGGACAGGTTCCTTCTGGACCAGGGGAGTCAAGTCAGGTGGCCCAATCCCAGACTCCCCATATTGAGGGTCAGGATGTAGATGATGGCTCAGAGTCTGAGTCGAAGGCCTCTAAGCTTGAGGATTCAGATGATCCAGATGATTAGATTGTTTAGTCTTTGACTCTACTCTTTTTTATAGGACATTTAGAGCCTTTTTTATGATGTATTTTGATTCAAACATGTAGTGCACTCAGTGCTAACTGCTATTTTGGTTCGATGCACTCTTATTTGCTATATAAATGAGAAACTTTGCATATTTTGTGTATATAATGGTTTGAATTCACATGGATGCACATGAATATATATATAATTTTTCAAAATTTGAATATTTTATGTATTTTTGGTGGACCAGTTTTGTGATTCGTTTTTTTTTCCGATTTTGGTCCAATTCCGGTTCTCAGGGTCGGTCGGTTTCGACCATCGGTTCGGTTTTTGTAACCTTGATCTCAACATCATGAGTCATTTAGTTTCTACAACGACAAATCTATCAACTAGCTATCAAATCCCTCTCTCCCTTTTACGGGAAAAGGTTATGGCTATCTTGCCACTAGAAGGTCCTCCATCATCCATCTGATGGTGATTGGTCAGTGTAGGTGTCTCAATCTATGTAGAAGGTGGTGTCAAGGCTGCCACATCAGCCTCCATGGAGTCAAAGTGCTCCTCTGCCCCTTGTGCCTGCTATTGTTCTTCCTCACCTACCCCCTATGCCTGCTACTACTACTACTCCTTCACTAACCACTCAAGTGCCTCCTCCATAATAGGCATCTCCTACTCCACCCTCCACTAAGACATTGTGTTAATGTTGTCCAAAGAAATGGCATCCACATCAAGCATTTTCTCAAGTAGCCTCACCTACAATCGAAGATTGTAGTTGACATAAACCAAATCATTCTGGAATTTAAAAATCAACTTGTACGAGGGTCATAAAAAATTTAACGAGTCTTGACAATCATAAATATGGGTCATAAATTATAATAATTTTAATTTCGTAGTTCTAACCTATTGTACTTCTTTGAGTGTATCGTTTTCAAATACACTACAATTACGCTCGAAACCTAGAGCACTACAAGTTTGGCTCAGCACCCAAACAACATAATCCCATAAGAGAGATGGTTTTGAACCATAATATCTCCACCAAACATCTACAATAAATAAGAAAAAGAAAGGACTTAAATTACATATTATTACAAATGCTAATTGGAAATAAAGAAAATATAATTCAACTCATGTATAAAACACACAATTAAAGCTCTAAATTCCAATGGCTTACTTGGCATTTAAACCTTCCTTTCTTGGATAGTAGTGTCATAGCCAAATAGTCCATTGGTGTTCCTATACATCTCCATCTCACAATTAATGGTTTTGCAAGCTTCAATATCAAGTACCATCCTCTAAAGACAATGAAGCAACCCTTCTATAACCTCACCATTGAAATCAAAGTTACATTAGTAACTACAGGCGGGGTTGAGGACAAGTGCTACTGCATGAATGGGAATATGTAGAATAAGGATCCATTGACTATCAATCAAATCCCAAATCTTCGTGTATTTTTCATATCCAGGAGTACCCTTGCCCACATAATAAAAAAAATAGTTTTTTTGGCTCTATCCATGGCCTCATACAAGGAGGCCATTGTAGGCTTATCCCCATCAACCAAGTGGGGAACCTTTACCAAAGGTTTCGCTAATCATGCACACTTCCTCCACTATTTCCCAAAAAGAATCAGTATATAGCAGTTTAACAATGGCTCTCCCATTCTCTCTTTGGCTTGTTGATGTATATGTAACTTCGGAATGTATTTCATATATGTATGTTGTATGTACTCCTATGGAGATGGTATTATTCCTCTATACGGAAGTGTCGTCATTTATATTGTAAATGTCGTAACTTATACTTAATGGGTTATTAGACCACCTTGTTGGGGTCGGCCCTGTATAAGTCATGTGGGTCAAAGGGTTATTAGACCACCCTATTGGGGGTCGGCCCAGTCAGCATTATGTTATGTGGTTAAGTTCAAGCCTACATGAGTTATGTAAAAAGGCAAGTCAAGTCAAGTATAAATAGAGTGCGGGAGGCACTCTATTTACTCACTCACTTCTCACTCATGCACTCAAGGAGGAGTGGCGCACTTATGGAGGAGGAGGATCTGCTGCTAGGTTATGTCTATCTCTCATGTTTGGGTTGTATCATTGCTCTATCTATCTCTGAGGAAGTTATTGGGGTTTTTCACCTTTATGGTTTTCCCCAAGTAAATCTTTGTGTCTCTTGTGTGCTTGCATTATTGTCTCCATGATTGATATGCTGTAGATATGCTATACATGTTGTTCTCTCAGTTAAGATCCTAGATTAGATTGAAGTAAATTCTGAAAATTTAACATGGTATCAGAGCTAGCCTGAAAGAAGGCATGATATGGCATGTATGACACTTGTTGCACTTACGATGCTAGGGCTTGATATAGCAAAAACCAGTCATCGTAGCACTTTTGCTATAAATCCGTTTTGGCAAAGTTTTCGAATCTGAAACCTTTACAGGTCGAATATTAAATCCCCATGTACCTTGTGTCCAAAGGACAACCTCTAATTCGTTGTACTTTGATATTTATGATCTGTACAATATAGGGTTTCTGCCTCTTCCAAATCTGAGTCAACATCAGGTGACCTTGGGAAAAAGGTCATAACTTGGGCTAGGAAGATCCAAATGAAATTTCGTAAATTGTGACAGGTAGTACACAAACTGTACTATCTTAGAAAAAATGTTCAAAGGCCGAAGTTGAACCAGTGACACATGGCACGCCGTACAAGTTCGCTCTATTGTATTATCCCATAAACAGGTCACGTTGCGACACTTGGCATAACTCTCTCTCAGAGAGTCCAATTGAGGTCAGACCTGTCAGGATGGAAAGATAACAGGGTGAGATATCTCAGGAAAAATGTTCAGAAGCCGAAATTGAAACAGTGACACTTGGCACTCCGTACAAGTTCGCTCTCTTGTATTATCCCATAAATAGGTCACGTTGCAATACTTGGCATAACTCTCTCTCAGAGAATCCAATTGAGGTCAGACCTGTCAGGATGGAAAGATAACAGGTCGGACTATCTCAGGATGCTTTTTCAGACCCTATGGATCGAAAAGTTTGGAGTTACACCAGAAACAATCATGTACATATTTCTGTCAAAACAGAATTATTTTTTAGTACCTCCATTCATGGCTTCTGGAATTTAGGGTTTCGAAGAAAGTTGGAATTTTTGTAATCGGAGACCACGGATGGATGCTACTCATCAAAATCGAAATTTAGAGACCAAGATCCGAATTTTTGGTTGGGCAGAAGGCCGGGCTTGATCAGACCCTAGTTTGGGACTTTGATGAGAAAAGTGGAAAATTAGAGCTTCTGTAAAAATGGGAATTTTTGAAATCTGTGACCACGGCTGGAAGCTCCTCAGAAAAATAGAAGCTTAGAGCTTTGGATCAAATCTTTTGATTGGGTAGAAGAGTGGGCTTCATCAAACCCTAGTTCGAGGTCACGTCTAGTGAATCCGAAAGTTTCAAAGGAAAAATTAAGGAGTGAAACTTTGCAGTTTTCAAATTCTGAATATACCAGCTTGATTAGCTCATCAAGGTGCATATTTCTATCCTTTTGGAAGTTTGAATTTTTGGGGTTTCTCTGACAAACCCATATCCAACAATCAGGTCCAGTTCTTGCAAATCAAGTGGATTGGGTTAATCCTAGAAGATGGATTGGTCACCTACATAAGTGAAGAAGTTCATGTTTCAGAGGGAGATGAGGCTAAGGCCTTACATAAGAATATTACAAGCGATCTCGACAGGTATGACTCATCGAGGTATGTTTCAATATTTGTTCATGATTAAGTTTATGGTATGTTTGTCTTCATGTTATTACGGTTAGTACAATTTTGATTTTAGATTTGTCGTATCACCTTAACAAAATTATGAATGCATGATAGAAGATATTCATTGGTTAGGGTGTTGACACTTATGATTGTACTAATGCATTATGGTGTTGTATGAGGTTTATGTTGTCTGCTAACACAAAAAGGTACACCAAGAAAGACAAATCATGTTCTACTTCAAGAACATATGATCATGGTGACATGAAGACAAGGATTCATCCATTGTCATGGATCACATAGAAGATCTACTCTCGAGGTATGTATAACTTGTTTCTACAATGGTTAACTTATGAGACATGCAGGTTACTAGCACAAGTCACTGAAGAGAACCAAAAGACATTATACAGGTATGTTAGACATAACTAGCTAGCATGCTAATCCAGGTATGTTTTTCCTATATCAAGCTAGAATCCTACCTTGGGTTAGGATCTTATACTGTTGTGTTGTTGATAATGATTATTCATGAAGTCATAAGTTTGAATAATCATGGGTATATGCATATTATGTCTCTTACCTTAATTAATGATATGACTAACCCGAAGAGTCATAGGTTTGAGTAATTATAGGTTTAGACATGTTATGTTTCTTATGATTTGACTAACCATAAGAATCCTACATAAACCTTGAATGCTAATGCTTATTATTTCTGTTTGAAATGATCATGACTATACATGCTTGAGATTATTATGTTTTAATAGTATACTAATGAATGTATGATTTTATATGAGATCACAAGGATAACACAATCATGATACTAATAAGCATGCATAGGGACCAAGGATAAATATGAGTTCAAGAATAGGTAATCCAGGAAGAAAAGATCAAGAGGGAGTACACTCCAGTGGTTTATGCAAGGATGCAGATATTCAGAGGGAGTTGACCATCTCTCTACATTCCACAACAGAAAGGTGTAGAAGAAGCTACTTCATATTAGGACTCCAGCAGCTCCTGCAAGGAAGCGAAGACTCAGAGGGAGTCCACCCAACGAACAAACAAAGATAAGTATTTTAACTATCATTTCTTGCATATTTGTTTGTTTAAATATTGTTCAATGATGTATATGCTCATGTTCCTAGACTTAGGGTATCTATTGTGCATATTAGAATAGTTGCATTGATTAACAGTATACTACTAATATACATGGTAAGTGGCCTATGGCACTGTACAACATTCCATTTCTACTTATCTAGAATGAAACCTCTTTGCTGACATGTTGGGAGTTGTGCACACTCTTAACAATGTTCTGGTAGAGATTGGAAGGCATCTAGAAAGTTACGGGATATGGATAAATGTTGTATTGAAGCATTGGCTAAGATAATTGCATGACTGTATGACATATTTCTTTATGTGTAAGAATTTGTTCTGAAAATTATGAGATGTTTCTAATCATGCAATTTAACCTGCTTTGTAGGAAAGACCGTATATCTTCACCTACAAAAGGACTACAGCATTTGTTCCAGCAACAAAGATATCTATTGAAGATATTGAAGATATTGAAGTTCCCAGGATCTGGGATGAAGAAATGGAATGCCATGATCCGTCGATCATGAAGAATGATGTTTTGGATGTAGTCCCAAGACGTGAAGGGAAGTTTGTTATGACTTCCAAATGGAACTATCAGATTAAGCATGTTGCAGATGGCAGCATTGAGAAATATAAAAGTGATGAAATAGAAGATGCACCAGATGGATTTCAAGACAGCATGGTGTAGTCATATATGTGTGCAGAACTTGGTATGGTAGGATAGACAGCTTTCTATCTAGTTTGGGATTTACCAAGAATAAAGCAGATTCCAACCTTTTCTACAAGGTTGAGGAAGGCAATCCAGTGATACTACTTTTGTATGCGGATAACCTGTTTGTTACAGGTGAAGATAGATTGATTGCCGACATGCAGCAGAAGCTTGCTGCCGAGTTCGAGATGAAGAACTTGGGGATGATGCACTATTTGTTTTTGGCATGGAGGTGTGGCAGAGTGCAGATGAAATCTTCCTTGGACAAGGGAAGTATGCAGTAGAGATTCTGAAGAGGTTCGGGATGATGGACTGCAAGGCTATGGCCACACCTATGGCATCGAACCTGAAGCATCTGTGTGATGCTTCATCTGAACCGATTGATATCTCTATGCATCGTCAGATGATTGGGTCCTTGATGTACCTGACGAACACGAGACCAGATATTTGCTTTGTTGTGAACACATTGAGCCAGTTCCTGACCGATCCGAGGAGTGTTCACCTGGTTGCTGTAAAGCATGTTCTGAGGTACCTGAAGGGTACAGTGGATTATGGGCTCAAGTATGAAGCGAATCAAAAGTTTAACCTGCAGGGTTATGTTGATTCAGATTGGGCTGGAAGTGCTGCAGATAGGAAGAGCACATCTGGATGTTGCTTCAGTATGGGATCAGGTGTGATCTCTTGGTTTAGCAGGAAGCAATCCTGCGTAGCACTGAGTACAGCTGAGGCAGAGTATGTTGCATCCTGTTCAGCTAGTTGTGAGGCAGTATGGCTACGGAAGCTACTGTCTGATTTATTTGATCTCCCATTAAATGCTATTGGTATCTTTTGTGATAACCAGAGTTGTGTGAAGCTGTCCGAGAACCCGGTTTTTCATGACAGATCGAAACACATAGAGATCAAATATCACTATATCAGGGATATGGTGCAGAGAGGAGCTGTGAAGCTCCTGTATATTGCGACGGACGAGCAGATTGCAGATGTGTTGACGAAGCCACTAGCCAAAGTGAAGTTCGAGTACTTCAGAGAGAGGCTTGGCGTTCTTCAGATCAAGGACACTTCGAGGAAGAAGTGATGGACACATTTGCTAAAGCCATTCCAAGCATGTTGGAAGGAGGACTCTTCACATGGCTGTGGATGTAAGTGCTGGATAATGAGCATCAGGATGATGTTCTGGTTTCTGCTTGGATATGATCAGTTGGATCATTTTGTATGCATTATGTTGGATGATGGATATGATCAGTTGGATCATTTATATGTATGTACGCATCATGTTGGATGTTGGATATGATCAGTTGGATCATGTGTATGTATTTTGTATAAGCATCATGTTGGATGCTTGGACGATGTATTTGTATATGTATCAGGTGGATACACTATGTATATTGATATGTATCAGGTATGATCAGGTAGATCATGTATGTTGATGGATACATTGTGTGGATCATGTATCTATGTATTAGGTGGATACACTATGTATGATCATATGTATCAGGTAGATACTTGGTGTGCATCAGATGGATGCATTGTATGATCAGGGTGATCGTGGATGACGAGCTTCTCCAGATGACATGCAGCAGGATGTTGCAGTAATGATGATCAGGATGATCATGTGTACATCAGGATGATGTATGGTGAGTATCAGATGATATTTTGTGGCCGTGGATCAAGTTGTGCAGGTAAGCATGTAATTTGTGCCCTGGGAGATTTGCAGATGGTCTTTCAAGGTTTTTCCTATGGCATGTAATTCGGTGCCCTGGGACATCTGGCAAATGCTCTTTTGAGGTTTTGCTTGGGAGGACATATAATTTGTGCCCTGGGAGATCTGCAGATAGTCTTTCGAGGTTTTGCCTATGGCATGTAATTCGATGCCCTGGGATATTTGGCAGATGCTCTTTCGAGGTTTTGTCCTATGGCATGTAATTTGCTCCTGGGAGATCTAGACAGAATGAAAAAGGCCTCAGATGCTTCAGCCAGGTTTTTCCATAACCACATATAATTTGCTCCTGGGAGATCTGGACAGGATGAAAAAGGCCTCAGATGCTTCAGCCAGGTTTTGTGGTGAGATCACATGTAATGTGCTCCTGGGATATCCGACAGGTAGAGCCATGTGCTCGTAACAGCCTGGGATGCTTCAGCCAGGTTTTGTGATGGGTCACATGTAATGTGCTCCTGGGAGATCCTACAGGTAGAGCTGTGTGCTCGTAATAGCCTGGGATGCTGCAGCCAGGTTTTTTGACGCACGTAATAAGTCCTGAGGTTTCCACAGTATGGCCAGTGATGACGAAGACCTGCAGGTGGCGGGCCTACATCCAGTATGAAAAAGGACTGGCTCTGTAGAAATTCCTATGACGAGTAGATTCAGAGATTGATTGAGATAGCAGCAGCAGTGACAATGATGATGACTCGATGACGATTATCCAGTGACGATGATCCAGAGAAGATGACTTGTGCTAGAAGACCTGTGCTGAGAAATACCTTCCCAGTTAAGAGGGAGTGTTGATGTATATGTAACTTCGGAATGTATTTCATATATGTATGTTGTATGTACTCCTATAGAGATGGTATTATTCCTCTATACGGAAGTGTCGTCATTTATATTGTAAATGTCGTAACTTATACTTGATGGGTTATTAGACCACCTTGTTGGGGTCGGCCCTGTACAAGTCATGTGGGTCAAAGGGTTATTAGACCACCCTATTGGGGGTCGGCCCAGTCAGTATTATGTTATGTGGTTAAGTTCGAGCCTACATGAGTTATGTAAAAAGGCAATTCAAGTCAAGTATAAATAAAGTGCGAGAGGCACTCTATTTACTCACTCACTTCTCACTCATGCACTCAAGGAGGAGTGGCGCACTTATGGAGGAGGGGGATCTACTACTAGGTTATGTCCATCTCTCATGTTTGGGTTGTATCATTGCTCTATCTATCTCTGAGGAAGTTATTGGGGTTTTTCACCTTTATGGTTTTCCCCAAGTAAATCTTTGTGTCTCTTGTGTGCTTGCATTATTGTCTCCATGATTGATATGCTGTAGATATGCTATACATGTTGTTCTCTCAGTTAAGATCCTAGATTAGATTGAAGTAAATTCTGAAAATTTAACATGGCTATCTGCACTTCACACCACTCATCACAGATGAACATCTAATTCAACTCAAAATGACAATGGAACAAGGACTAAAGAGAAATGAAGTTACTGACAAAAAGTGTGATTATAGGATGCCACTGTTAATTTTTTATCTTTAATTCAGAATTGCAATAGTACTTGAAATCAATTAACAATCATACGCATAAGCATTCACATACGACACATAAATTTACCTTGGGGAAACCCTCTATAACTTGAGGGAGAAAACCCCAACAAAATCTTCCTTAGTATATTGATAGATAACGAAGAATGACTGGCTTCACAATAAGCAGATTACATCAAGCAGCCCTGGTGCAGATATCAGAGCAAGAGAGAAGATGGAAGAATAGAACTCAAAATAATATCATGTACAAAGAAAAGCACATTGCCTTCAAGAGAGAAGAGAATTCGCTTCACATTGAATTATATCAATCCTTCACGCCCTTTCCCACCATCACCCGAACCAGAAAATGGGGGTTTTAAACACATTGATCACCAGGGCCCTAAGGATTTCTGATAAAGACCACATAGATGCTGAGAAGGAACATTTACGCACTGTCTTCCTAAGTAACGGATATAACCTAGCTCAAATTAACAAATCCTTTGCTAAAATCGAAAACCACCAAAATAAACCTAGGGTTTCATCCAAAGAAAGTAGGGTGGGTGATCACAAAGCATTCCTTCCCTACATACAAGGTGTCACAGACAAGATAGCCAAACACCTAAAAAAGAAAAACATTGACTCAGTGTTCTCACCGCTTAATAGCATTAAAAAGCTTTTGAAGTCAGTAAAAGATCCCATTGACCCGTACCTAAAAAAGGGGGTTTACCAGATTCCTTGTGAATGCGGGAAATCCTACATTGGCGAAACTGGGAGATCCATTCGAACCAAGGTTAAGGAACACTGCACAGATATCCGTCTAGATCGAACCCACAAATTTGCACTAGCGGAGCACTCCCATGACACAAAGCACCCAATTAGGATTGAGGACATGAAAGTGTTAGACCAAGTCTATAATTGGTCCAAAAGAAGAAACAGGGAGGCAATTGATATAGTTAAGAACCCTAACTGCTTGAATAGGGATGACGGCTTGACCATTAGTAGGACGTGGCTCCCGAACCTCACAAAATAGGCTTTAAGTTTCTAACTATATCTAATTAAACTAAATAAACACTTAAAACTTTTTTTTTAACAGAAATGGGTAATCAGCTTTGATTATATATAGAAAAAAAAAGGAGAACAGTACATAACAGAAATTGACAGATTGCTCCCATGACAGAAGAGCATCTATCCCTCCAAATTCATCTTTTTCTAACTTGTAACTAGAGTGATACCTTCCTGTTCTATGGAAACTATAACATCTAACAAACTGACCTAGAAGGATTATACAAAAGTAAAACATTTATGCTGACTACCTTATACAAAAATTGCATATTCTTCCAGTTCTATGAGCTTCAAAGGCTATGTACATGTAACTTAAAGACATAATTGTAAACATAACAAAACCAAAACAGAAGGAAGCCAACCAACAAGCTTCTACTGCAGTCCCATGTCCATGACCACACCTGCGGAATCCATTGCCATATTCTTCTCGAAGCTGAGGTCCACAAAGTTCCCAGCTTGAGCCATAAACTTCTGCAGCTTCTCCATTTTCCTGCCAACTGGAGGCTTTAGGTTTGCGAGCTTTATGAGGATAAGCAAGCCCCAGGGTTTCTTCAAGATGCTCGATTTTATCAGCCACTTTACTGTTATGGGTTTTAGTCTCAGAGTAAGATGCAGATACCAGAGTACACAAATGGGAAAGAACCTTCTTAAACTCCAGATTTTCACTACAGATCAGTCTAACTTAGAGCTCCAGCTCATGCAGGCGGTCCAAGAATTCCACTTCAAACTTAGAAATGCCATGACTTCCAACATACTCTTGCATATTACCAACTCCTACATGCCTTCGACAAGGGCCAAGCTCGGGGAAATTACTGCCCACAGGTTCGTCCATCCTATCCTGCCCTGCCGAAATGCCCCGGCTACAACCTCCATTATGGCATCTTGCATGCTTGCAGCAGCCGGCATTCTTCATATACATATCATCCCTACCCTGAGAACGCCCAAGAACGCAATGGTGTTCCATAGTTCTGCAGAGACCAACAACGCAGGAATCGAAAACAGAGAGCAGCGAAGACAAGCTGTGAAAACGCACCGACAGATGAAAAGAAGAGTTATGTCTCTTGCCTTGATATACACCAACGCCATTAACTCGCATGTCGGCCAACTGGCGAATTGTCCGGATGGCATTAATGCCGGCAGGATAGGGAAGCCTTCGAGGAGCTGGGAGGCCACCAAAATGCCTTGGGGCATTGTCCAAAAAATGCAATTTATTGCTACTAAAGTTCTGAGCCCAAAGAAAGTGGATGGTCCATAAGGGGAAGAGTAGAGCCCAAGCATTATGGGGGATCCATAAGCTAGGGGATCCATGAATTTTCATGAGTGACATTATCACAAATAATTGAGCCATAGGAAAGCCCGACGCCATTATTGGCCAGTCCATCAGCTTGCCCGTTAAGCCATCTCAGGATATGGAGGAAGGTGATTTCATGAGTGTCTTTGCTGATGCTGATTAAGAGTTGATGCATTTTGGAGGAAGGTTCTTTCCTGTTGGCGACGATGCTTCTGGCTTCTCTAATGATAATTAAGGAATCCCCAAGGACCATCAAATTTTTAATTCCCAGGTTTATAGCCATCTCCAGCCCTTTGATGAGGCCTAGCCATTTCGCGCCATTGTTCGTCTTCCTCACGATGCCCCAGGCAAACTCTCTCTTCTTATTCCCCTTGGAGTCATAAATAAACACTTAAACCTAAATAAATAGTTTTTAAAAAATAAAATAATTATATAATATTAATTAATAATTATTAATTTTAATTAATAATTATTAATATAAAATAATAATTAAACTTTAGACTTTTATAAATCCAAATCCAATAAACCCTAAAAAACGTAATAAAAACTTAAAAACCTAATACTATAAATTTAACAAGTTTATGAATTTGAAATAAAATAACTTAATAACTTTTGAAATTAAATTTAAACCCTAACCCTAATCAATTTTAATTAATTATCAATTAAAATTAATTAACTAATAATTTAAATTAATAAAATTATTTGAACTATTACTTATAAAAAACTTAATATAAATTATATTATCTATAAACTTATAACATTATATTAATTATAAACTTAAAACTTAATATAAATTAATTAATCTAATTAATTTAACTATTAATTAATATTAATTTAACCATTGATTATACTAACTATTAAATTAACTTAACTATTAATTAATATTAATTTAACCATTGATTATACTAACTATTAAATTAACTTAACTATTAATTAATACTAACTTAACTATTAATTAATATTAACTTATCTATGGACTATATTAAATATTAACTATTAATCTAAATTAACTATGGGTTAAACTATGGATTATATTAATATTAATATTAATTTAACAAATGTAGTAAACCCTAACCCTAATTAATTTTATTTAATTAATTAATTAAATAATTATTTAATTTTAAACTTTATAAATTTAAATTTAACAAAACTAATGAAAAGTTCACTATTCATGAAAATAAAAAATGGTTTAATTGAATCACTAATTATCAACTAAATATTAATTAGTTAATGGATAATATTAATAAAATTATAAACATAAATTAATTAACAAAGGAAAACCTTAAAAATTAATTATTATACATTTTAATAATAATAAAATACTAAATTTAAAACCTAAAAAAAATTAAACCCTAAAAACTAATTTTTTTTAAACCTTATAATTTAATTTATAAACCCTAACCCTAAAAAACTTACCATTAATAAACTCATCATTAAGTCAACTAAATTAATCCCCAAACAAAACCTAGCATTGGCTCCACTCCGTTCGCTTAAAATCTTTTGACTATTCTATGTTAAATAATTGATGAGGGAGGAGATCTTCTCAAGCATCGCTAATGTCCTGATGATGAGCCAAGGATGGCTCGAAACATTGACTACATTAATACACCTACTGCAGACTATCCACAAGATGCCATATATCAATCCTGTATATATATATATTCTTCTCATGATTTGGCTTCTATTTTTATCTTCTGACTTCAGGATGAACTCGCCCTCCATCTAAGATGCTAGACCACTTAGTTAGGTGGCTAACTTAAGTGTTGTCATGCAAGTGTTGTAACTCAAGTGTTGTCTTTTAGTGTAACTCAAGTGTCGCAACTCAAGTATAAACACTTAGTTAACTAAATCTTCTTTGTTATCATTTAGTTAACTCTTTTAACTGAAGTCGTTCTTGTTAATGTCACGTCCCCTCCCATCAGCCAACTCAAGGAAGGGAACATGACACTTAATCCGGGCTTTCAAGACTCTAGCCCCATCATCTAATTCATAACAAATGAAATGCAAACAAAAGTACAATACATGTGTGTAGATGTAGAATGCAAATAAACACAGCAGAAATAAAATCTACTACACTTCTTAGCATGAAATTACCAACATAATTTTAACATGCATCAATTAAAGACATTGCATAATGAAATACAAAGAAATACTTATCTTGAGATGAAGTTGTCTCGAGCAACCAACTATGCAACTGCAACGTTCCACCCATCCATAGGCTAGTTGTGCTCATCAATCTCTCAACACAACTGCCACCCCCCGAGATGGGCATGATTTCCACAAGGAAAAAGGGAACCAACAACTTATGCACAGCCAAATGAACACAACATCTCAGCCAAGCCAGTCCAAAGTTGGGTTTATCAAGCTGTCAAGGCAGTAGAAAGGAAGAATTGCTAAGCTAGTGACGTCATCCACAGAACTATTGGTACCTCTACAAGATCTAGCTAGCTTGGCACCCACAATACCCACACACCCAACACAAGGAAGTATTCCCTTCACTACTACACAGTCCCTCAGGCCATACCTTCCCTTCTAGTGCTCTTCAGGGTGTGCATAGAAAAGTAGCCAAAGACCTTTGATCTTTGGTGAGGTTACACTCTTCACTAAGTTTATCAAGCCAATTCTAATCCTCTTCTACTCCTAGTTTCTTACACACAGTTCAAGCCAAAACAAGGGATACACATAACCCAATTCACAACAATCTCCATACACACACAACAAATACAAAAGTTGGGAATGGAAAAACAATTTCAACTATGGGATGCACAAAACAAGATGTCCATGGATTTCCCAAATCGTGGCACCCAAAAAAAACAAGTTGCGAGAAGGGAAAATCAACCACAGGGAAGAAAACGATTTCTCTCACAGGTATATGAGCATTCAAATGGCCAAAAACGGCCTTTATGGACCCCCAAATCGAATTCCCTTCCTCCCAGTCGTTCTGCAACACCAAAAACGCCCTTTTCCCACAGCTAGAAATCAAGGAAATAGAGGAAAAACGCCCCACCAGCTAGAACTGCGTGAGAGAGCCAAACTGATTGATGAATAATGGGTTGGGAAACAATTTCGTGGGTGTTTTCTTGCCCAAGAAGCCAAACACGATTTTCCCCAAAATGGTGACTTGCCCATACACGAAATTTGGACAGCTATCCCTCTCCATTTCCCCAAATAATAACTACCTCAACTACCTCCTGGAAGAATTAAATGATTGGGTGCATAAGTCAAAATGGGTAGTTAATGGTTTATGGGTTCTCTCATTAACACTTGTCTTAACACTATTGGTTCAAGGGTTTGAATATTTCCCTCCCTATTCCTTGTAAAAATCATGCCCCCATACCCTTGTTGCATTGCATACCTAGTTGTGGGTATTTTTATTAAAATACATATTTACATGATATTTGTAATTTCTATTGTACCTCACTAGCACGCAAACCATATGCATCGATTTTTAATTGTCGATACGAGAACGATAAATCGATAGTGGGGCCTTGGCCTTGAGCTCCTCACCACGATTTTTTTAACGATATTACATCATTTACAAGTTAAATGCAACGAGGTCAAAATCGGGGTGTTACAGTTAACATCACTGAAGTGATCAATTCGAGTTCTCATTTAATTGACTGAAGTCTTCTTTGTTAATATCACTAAAGTTAATAATTCAAGTTCTCTTTATTTAACTGAAGTCTTCACTAATGTGTGCAAATCGAATTCTCTCTTATCTTATCACATCTCATCTTTATCTCTTATCTTATCTGCATGGTCCACATGTGCCAGCTTAATTAATTATCATATCAAATATACTAAGGAGATTTTCCCAATAATGTGATCATTTTGTTCTACTATCATTCCAAGTGGTCATATGCTAAAGTAATTCACTATAGAGGTGGTCAGTCTCTAGAGGAGACTTAATAGCTCAACCATGGTTAGTAGTACATCACACACCATTCATACTTCGACATGCAAAGCATTACTTCAACACATGAGGTACCACCTCAAGACATGAGGATATGTCTTAACACACAAGACCTTAGGCTTGACAATCAAGACTGTAAAACATCATCACTTTGACATACAAAATACTTACCTCAAAACATGAGGCTTATCCATTCTTGAGTCCAACTCAAGATTCTTCTCCAAGATTCCTCAGTCCAACTCGGGCTCCTATAAGGCACTACCTCAACACAAGAGGCTCAATCTTGACACATAAGATTGACTTGGAGAATGACTCATAATGTTGTAACTTTAAAACTCCCTCTTAGCGAGGGAGACATTCTCTGCAATGCCAAGCTTGTCTCGAAAGTACCTATACTTCGTCACGGACAGAGGCTTAGTCAACATATCTGCTATCTACTCATGAGTAGCAATGTACTGAAGTCTTATGGCACCTCTCTGGACCATGTCTCTAATGTAGTGGTACTTCATCTCAATTCGATCTGTCATGAAACACAGGGTTTTCTAAGAGCTTGATGCAGCTCTGATTGTGAGAGCAAATGACAATAGTCTCAAGCTTGTCACTGAACAACCCAACAAGTAGCTTCCTAAGCCACACAACTTCTTAGCAGGCGGTACTAGCTGCAATATACTCGGCTTTTGTAGTACTCTGAGCTACGGAGCCCTGCTTCCTGCTGGACCAAGAGATCATAGCTGATCCAAAGCTAAAACAAAATCTGGATGTACTCTTTCGGTCCACAATACTACCACCCCAATCAAAGTCCGCATAACAAAGTAGCATCACTCCTCCACTGGAAGCATATCTAAGTCCATAAGCAATAGTACCTCGAAGGTATCTAAGCACATGCTTGGCAGCAACCCAATGTCTATGTCTTGGCTCAGACATGAACTGACTCAAAATACTCACTGCATAACATATGTCTGGTCTACTATGTATCAAATACATCAAGGAACCAATGAGTTGTCTATACATGGTAAGATCCACTAGATCTTATTCGAAATCTGACTCATGTAGTTTCTTCAAATTAGAAATCATTGGTGTAGACATGGATTTACAATCGATCATAACAAACTTGTGCAACAAATCAATTGTGTACTTTCCTTGAGAGAGAAAGATCGCATCTTTCCTTCGCCAAACTTCCAGACCAAGAAAGTAGTGCATAAGACCCAAGTCTTTCACTTCGAACTCAGAAGTGAGCTCCCTCTTGCACCAAGCTATCTATTGTTCCTCTCCAGTAAGGAACAAGTCATCAACATAGAGAACCAATATCAGTGGTTGGTTCTTCACAACCTTGAAGTACAGGTTGGGGTCCGCTTCGCTTTTGGAGAAGCCTAAGCTCTGAAGATAGTTGTCAATCCTCGAGTACCAAGCCCTCGGGGCCTACTTAAGCCCATACAAGGCTTTCTTAAGTTTGCATACATGGGACTCCTTCCCATGAACTACAAACTTCTTAAGATGTTGTATGTATACTTCTTCCTCAACTTCACCATTGAGAATTGTAGTCTTCACATCCATCTGGTGAAGTTTACACCCCAGAACTGAAGCAAGGGAAATTATGGCTCGAATAGTAGAGTACCTGGCCACAAGAGTGAATGTCTCATCATAGTCGATTCCTTCTTTCTGTGAGAAGCCACGAGCCACAAATCTTGCTTTATACTTTTCGATACTGCCATCAGCTATATGTTTGATTTTATAAAGCCACTTGGAAGTTACTATTGACTTCCCTTCAAGTTTAGGAACCACTTCCCACACATCATTCTTCATGATGGATTTGTATTCTTCCACCATGGCATCTTTCCATACTTGCTACTTCGCGGCTTCTTCATATGAGGTGGGTTCTTAATCACTAATGTGACTCATCTAAGCTACATATCCTACATATCTGTCAGGTCTCTTTCGCTCTCTGGAAGTGCCAGATGGTGCTCCATGCTTTTCTACCTCTTGCAGAATGTCTCAACACCATGCAAATCTCCTCTTAGCAGGAGGTTCATCAAGAGATCTTTTTATCAGTTCTACTGGCTCTTCGAGATCAAGCGGATCTGTAGGCTCTTCTAACTTCTCCCTCTCAACATAAGAAAGGGAAGAATTAGAAACTAGATCCTCCATCATGGGAGTATCATGCTCCTCCATATCCAAATCACACTGAAGTTCTTTGGAGCGCTTGAAGGCAACCTCTTCATGAAATGTAACATCTCTGCTTCCTTCAATGTTCCTTTGTCTTGTAACATAAATTCTATAAGCTTTGGAGGATTCACTATATCCAACAAAAATTCCTTTCTTTCTGGATGGCTCCATCTTTTTCTTCTTCTCTTTTGGTACATGAATGTAGACAAGACAGCCGAAAATTTTTAAGTGTCCAACATCTGGTTTTTCACCAGTGAAAACCTCTTCAGGAGTCTTTTCTCCCAAGATAGCATGAGGACTTTTGTTCTGTATATAAACAACAATGCTGGAGGCTTCTGCCCATAAGGAGGTGGGCAGATCCTGATCACACATCATAGCTTTTGCAGCCTCACAGATTGTTCTATTCTTTCTTTCAACAACCCCATTCTGCTAGGGGTTGTAAGGTACAGTTAGTTGTCTTCTTATTCCTGCATATCGACAAAAGTCATTAAAGTCATGAGACTCGAACTTCTCCTCCATTATCAGATCTCAAAGCATGAATGTGCTTTCCAGTCTGATTCTCAACCAGTGCTTTAAACTCTTGAAACTTGTTGAAAGTTTCACTCTTTGCTTTCAAAAAATAGATCCATGACTTGCGAGAGAAGTCATCTATGAAAAGCACATAGTACATATAGCCACTCAAAGATGGTGCAATTTGCTTCTATTTTTATCTTCTGACTTCAGGATGAACTCGCCCTCCATCTGGATGCTAGACCACTTATTTAGGTGGCTAACTTAAGTGTCATCATGCAAGTGTCGTCTTTTAGTTTAACTCAAGTGTCGTCATGCAAGTGTCGCAACTCAAGTGTAAACACTTAGTTAACTAGATCTTCTTTGTTATCACTTAGTTAACTCTTTTAACTGAAGTCTTTCTTGTTAACATCACTGAAGTGATCAATTCAAGTTCTCCTTTAATTCACTGAAGTCTTCTTTGTTAATATCACTGAAGTTTAACAATTCAAGTTCTCTTTATTTAACTGAAGTCTTCACTGAAGTGTGCAAATTGAATTCTCTCTTATCTTATCACATCTTATCTTTATCTCTTGTCTTATTTGCATGGTCCACATGTGCCAGCTTAATTAATTATCATATCAAATATACTAAGGAGATTTTCCCAATAATGTGATCATCTTGTTCTACTATCGTTCCAAGTGGTCATTTGCTAAAGTAATTCACTCTAGAGGTGGCCAATCTCTAGAGGAGACTTAATAGCTCAACCATGGTTAGTGGTACATCACACACCATTCATGCTTCAACATGCAAAGCATTACCTCAACACATCAGGATCTATCTTGACACACAAGACCTTAGCCTTGACAATCAAAACTGTACAACATCATCACTTTGACATACAAAGTACTTACCTCAACACATGAGGCTTATCCATTCTTGAGTCCAACTCAAGATTCTTCTCCAAGTTTCCTAAGTCCAACTCAAGATCCTATAAGGCACTACCTCGACACACAAAGCTCAATCTTGACACACAAGATTGACTTGGAGAATGACTCATGATGAGGTAACTTTAACAACCACAACTCCCTATTTTTTGTGTATCTCCACATGAGGCTAAAAACAAAAGCATGGTTATATATGTAATTCTCGATGCTCTTGGATTGATAAAGGAGATTTTGTCAAATCCTCAAAAAAACAATGTAGTGGAACACACATGGAGTCCAAAACATTATGGGGAGCCTCTCCATTGGCAACTTGACGATGACCACATAATTAATTGTGTTACCAGTTACTAATTGCACAACATGTTGCACACCTATCTATCAGATAAACCCATTTCACAATTCACACAACAATGTCGCATCTTTCACATGCATCGATGCATCAACTAAGATAATAAACATTGTACCCCCGAGACAATGAACCAAGAATTAAGGAGGATCTCGCCCTTCCCATTCGTCCAACCATCGAACATCACTATGCATCTAATGTATTAACCCCCAGAATTTCTTGTGCAACTAGAGGTTTCAGATCCAAGGAGGTTCCAACAAGCTAGTACCATTACAAGTGTATCCACATCTTCACGATGATCGGAACTTGTTATAGACTCAATTTCACCAAACTCCAAGAAACTGTTATTTTTAGCAGTTTGCCTTTTTCCAAGCGCCAAAGCTCCAAGGCCCACATGTCAAAGATGTTTACATATTCTTGGTCCTCGTGAGCTCACAATGGCAATGAGCCTAATTCGAACAACATGTAACTTGTAAGTAGTTTCATAACAACTGTTATTTTTGGCAGATTACTTTTCAAGGCTTGCATGTCAGTTTTTAGCACATATTTGGGTTCCTTGTCGAAAAGCGAGTCTAACCAGACTGTTTCATTGACATGCAAGTTGTTTCTATTTTTTGTAGTGTCTAATTTTATTTGGCAGTTGTCTCACAAATGTTACCTTCATTTTTAGTATTTCCTACATTTTCTTCTTTTTTGGAGCTAGACCACTTTTGGGGGGCATGTCTATATTTAGCAATTTGTCTTTGTGGCAGGTACAGGGAATGACATCATGGTTCTAAGTGTGCAATGGTAGAGTGGTTCCAAGTTCCTATGGGTGAAGATCATGAGAAAAGTGTCAGATTGAGTAGGTGGATGTGTATTCTTAGTGTGACATGTGGCAGCTAGTTGGAGGGTTTCCATTGATATGAAGTTCTAAAATGGTTTTGTACTAAAACCCTCAGTTGATTTCCATAAACCCTAACTCACCTTGCTAGGATGACTTGCTTTCCTTCCTGTTTTGACTTTTCAAAGAACCTAATCCACACCCTTTGGCAAGTCAAAACCCTGATTTGAATGATTGTTTACTTGTCATTCTTACTAAGTGTGACTTTCCAAAACCTTGATTCCATTTGCTAATTTTGTCCACGTCAAACCTTAATTGACCCCTTTCACATAATAAGCAGTTTTGCTAAGTCTATCAAGCTGTAAAAGCCTAATCTGACTTTCTTTTTATCCAATCCTTGCTTGCAAAAAAATAACCTTAAATCAAGATTGTTGTTGTTAAGCTTGTCAAGTAGAAAAGCTGGTTTGACTGCCCTTACCCTAATTAGCAACTTTGCTAATCTAACCAAGCATTAATTCCTAGTTCGATCTGCCTTGGCCATAATTAGCATGAAGAATATTTGTAGAGAAAGCCACCTCTTAATGGAAATGCAATTGAGGTATTAACATGGCGGATTTAAATTAGGAGTGATATATCTTTTCCAGAGCTGCATGAAATTGTCAATTTCAGCCTAAGGACAAACATGGTGAGTTTCCAACGGTCTAGGTCTCTATTTTGGAGATTGATCAAAAAGCTTAGAGAAACTCTTGGAGTGATGCCTTTTAGCAGTTCGGAATAATATAGTTGCAGTTTATCTCAGAGAATGCTACTAAAACATAATGTTACCTCAGAAAAATCAACGTTGAAGAAAGGAGTGTTGAAATTTTGTGCAATATAGAAATTAATGCAAACCTGAAATTTTACCTTCATCCTAGAAGGTTTCTTGGAACTTAGCCTTAGAATTTTCAGCCTTACGACTACTGTAAATTAAAGTTTAAAACAGCAGTGGAAAGACCAAAATGATTCACTACAAACAGCCCCACATTTCATGGCTACTCAAGGAAAAATACCAAACAATGAGATAAGTTTCAGCCCCTTCTAGGGCAGCTTATCTATCAATAACCAGATCTGAAAATGTACTTTTACAGCAGTATAATAGTAGTATAATCAACCCCTTATATTCTTCTTCAGATGTTAATACTATTTACAATTTGCCCCTTTACTTATGTCAAATCAGCAAGACATAAACAGCTGTAAATATCAATGCATAAAGAACATGTATAGTTGAAATTCAAATCTAGAAATCGCAATATATATGGACAGCTGGAAACTTCATATATAAGCTCAAGATGAAGTACAAGTACATACCATATCCTTCTCTCAAGGCTAGTAGAAAAACTCCAACTATACAAAAATTCCAACGTAGGGTAAATCATCAAACCCTAGCTCAACAAAGAAGATCCAATGTGAAAAAATCTCTCCAACACATCCTCCAAGGCAAGATATACTCCTCTTCTCTTCTTCTTCTTCACCAAGCCACCCTAGGGTTTTCTCTCAAAACCCTAATGTCCAATCTCCAAGTAATAAACCCTAACCCTAGAACTCTAAGATGCCCCAAGAAACTCCAAGAAGACTAAAGCACCTCAAGAGAGAGAGATAAGATGAGATAATTTTATTAGTGTCCAACTAATGACCACAAAAGTAGTTCAATGAGACTATTGAGTACAATGATGTTATTATAAAGCAGGAGTACCAAACGATCTCCTATAAAAGGCGGAAAACAAGAAAGGAAAGTAAAGTAGAACAGAGCATGAAGTCTATGCTAGGTCATGAAACAGCATGAAGAACCCTCGACCCCAAGCATGGGAGACCACACAAGGGTGGGGGTGTACAAGTGTAAAAGATCCATGAGAAAGACGAGGAAGAAAATCTAGAAGTAATGAGATAGGTCTATCATGGAATAGACCCATCTCTCCTAACATCTAAGGTCAAATGAAGGAAACTCGAAATAGTATGTTGTCGAGAGGAAGAGTTGGTGGAAGACCTAGGCTACCCACTACGTTGTTGTTGTTGAGAGGAGGTAGCCAGTCGTTGAGGTCTAGGGGTTCTTGTCTGCCTCAAGTGGAATATGGTCCTCTCTTGTCATTGAGATCCCGAGGGATGGGGGAGGGTCTCATGGGTCCACATTGATCTAGAGGTTAGAGTTGCACTGTTATCAGATTGTCTCTTAGTACCCCTTCCTGAGGATAGCACTATGAAATAGGAAGTAATCCACTTGGTCGAAGGTGCTCGAGCAAAAGGCTGAAGAATATGGACTCGGAGCTTGAGGGTCTTTTGCATGTATAAAACCAAGCATCTTTGGTCAGGATATCTAAAGCAGTTGGTGAGTGTCTAACTCCCCCTAAAAAGGCAATGGAACCTCCCTCTGAGATCTCATAGTAGATGGTGTAGCGGAAAATGAAGTGCTCCTCTATCTCGACCCCCTGAAGATGGCACAACTGGAAGATCCTGTCAGGATGATCGAGTCGGTGGTCTGTCTCTACTCGAAGTCTGTGAGAACCCACTCTGAACTGGCCGAGGGGAATGCAAAGCAGGTGTAACGTCGAGGGTATACTACAGTCGAATAATGAATCCATCTCTCATCTCCAAGAAGAGCTCAGCATAAAAGTCCATCTTAGGGAAAAACCAACCTTGAGGATTAACCCAAGTGATTTGGACAAACTACCTGTAAATGTCATCATTGATGATCCTGTTCAATTCATGTCTAGTAAGTAGGAGGTGGCCAAGTGCATCCCAAGAATATCTAAAAGGAGGGAGTCCAGCCATCTAAATGCCCATAGACTCCAAGAGAACTAAGACTCCCGCAAACCAACCTCGAGCACATCCCGGAAGACTAGATGAGGCAATAGTCTCTGAAGAAGAATAGGCCAAGTATGGGTACCAATCATGTTGTGTCGTCAAGTCGACAAAGCTTTGGAGGCAATGCAAAAAAGAGACCAGACTAAACACCGTCTCAAGTCGAAAGGTCAAGCACCAAATTCTGCTAGAATAATGTGCAAAGGAACTGTCTATTTGCACCTTATGATGTGTCAAATGAGAAGAGTCTAGACTCTCTCTACTGAGGCCCAATCAAACTCCAATAAACAAGGCCTCCAAATCTCTTATCCATAGAGAGCAATGGGCCAAATAAGGGAGTCCATGAGGGCCCTCTTGGACAAGATGTCCTGAAACTGGTGTTGGAAGCACTGTCTCTTGATTAGGGCCAAGGATCCATAGCCCTTGTTGACCCGAGCTGAAAGGCATGTCACAAATTGAAGCAGGTTCCTAAAAAATGCACTCCCAAGTATGTGTAGGAGCTGGTGATCTCAATCTCCTCCCCTCTAAAGAAGAAATGAAGGTCCAATAAGGTCTTCTTTGTCTCATTGAAGTTCATAACTTTGCTTTTACGCAGGTTGACTGTCAACTATCGAAGATCACAGAAAAGAGCTAAAGCAACGAACTTTTATGGTCATTCGTTGGACATTAATAAAATTATCTTATCTTATCAAGAGTGCCATCAGAGTCAAACAAGGCTTCCCCTTGTCCCCCACACTGTTTGGGATTTATATTGATGTGCTAGAGGCCTTTCTCCACGAGCATATCCAGGACAATGATGGATGTCTCCTCCACCAAGTTCTGATATCCATCTTGCTTTTCGTTGATGTTGTGGTCCTCCTAGCCTCGCACTCCCAAGTATGTGTAGGAGTTGGTGATCTCAATCTCCTCCCCTCTGAAGAAGAAATGAAGGTCCGATAAGGTCTTCTTCGTCTCATTGAAGATCATACCCTTGCTTTTACCCAGGTTGACTGTCAACTGTCGAAGATCACAGAAAAGAGCTAAAGCAACAAACTTTTATGGTCATTCATTGGACATTAATAAAATCATCTTATCTTATCAAGAGTGCCATCAGAGTCAAACAAGGCTTCCCCCTGTCCCCCACACTGTTTGGGATTTATATTGATGAGCTAGAGGCCTTTCTCCACGAGCATATCCAGGACAATGATGGATGTCTCCTCCACCAAGTTCTGATATCCATCTTGCTTTTCATTGATGTTGTGGTCCTCCTAGCCTCGTCTCCAGTGGATTACAGAGACAGTTGGATGCTCTAGCTCTCTTCTGCAACCTTCGACAATTAAGGGTCAACCTAGGTAAAACCTAGGTTATGATCTTCAACGAGTCAAAGAAGTTCGTAGACAATCATTTATTTTTCAAAGGGGAGGAGATCGAGATCACCAACACCTATACGTACTTGGGAGTACGACTTTCAAGACCGCATTTCAATTTGCGACCAGCCCTCCAGCATCGAATTGCCAAGGGCTATGGGTCTTTAGCCCTTCTCGAGAGACAGTGTTTCCATCACCATTTTTAGGATATCTCATCCAACATGTCCCTCATGGACTCCCTTATCTGACCCATTGTTCTCTATGGCTTAGAGATCTGGGGGCCTTCATTACTGGAGTCTGATTGGGCCTCAGTTGAGAAATTCCAAAGCCTTCTCCTCCGACACATCATTAGATGCAAGCAGGCAGTTCCTCATCACATCATCCTAGCAAAATTTGGGGCTCAGCCCTTCCGACTTGAGACAGTGTTCGAACTGGTCTCTTTTCTACATCACATCCGGGACTTAGTCAACTCAACGAAGGGGCAAGACTGGTACCCGTACTTGGCTTACTTCTCTTCTGAGACCATTTCCCTCTCTAGCTCATTGGGTTGAGCTTGAGGATGGTTTGTAGGGGTTTCAGATCTTTTAGGGTCTGTGGGCATTCAGATTGATTGCCTCCCTCCATTTCAGTATTCCTTGGATGCACCCGGACATCTCCTATCGACTAGACGGGTGCTAAATAAGATCATCAGAGATGACATTTATAGTCAGTTTATCCAGACTGCTTGGGTTAACCCTCCTGGTGGATTATGCCCAAAGATGGCCTTTTATGCTAAGCATTTCTTGGATCTTAGGGATGGGCTCATTGTTCAACCACAATATACATTATGGCACTAGGTACATACTCTTCGCATTCCTCTAGGCTAGTTCAGAGTGGGCTCTCATAGACTTCGGGTAGAGACAGACCACCAGATCGATTGACCAAGCAAGATCTATTAACTATGTTGGCCAATGTTGCACCACTTGGACTCGGCAAAGACTCGGCTGGCCAATGACTCGTCGACTCGAGAAAGACTCGTGACAGACTCGGCAAATAGGAAAAAAACTCAAAATATGTTAAATTGTGGGCACAAAAGAGAAGTTAATTACATTTCCAATCCATTTATGTTATAAACCACAGTCTATACAAAAATTCATAACATCATCTCATAGAATATGATAATACAACATAACAAAATCGATAGATATATAAGATGTCTAGTGATACAACAGATCAATAATGAATCGTTTCCTGAGTCTGGGCTCATGAGCCTCAAAATATCATTAAAAAATATAATAAATGTATCTCATCATCATGAGTCATCTACAATGAAATCAAATACAGACATTTCAAAGTTTACTCATGCATATAGCATGTAAGTACTAAAAGTTAATATAGCAAAATGGCATTGAGTGCAAATCATGAATCGTGATACATATCTTAAATAAATTACATAGACATTGAGGTTCTAAATGGCTTCTATTGTCCAAAACCATCATGCAACAACAAAAAACCATGTATCATCAAAATCATCCCCTATATTGGGATCCTCATCATCAAATGATACCCTCTTCCCCCTCCTCTATCCTTCATCTCTACCTCAATCCTCAAGGGGCATCACTCAATAGTGAACCCCCTCCAATTATGATGAAACTCCCTAATCCAAATGTTGAAATAATTTAGAAAAAGCATAACATGCCTAATTAGTGATTTGTTTGAGTGAAGGGTACATTATTACTAAGGTCATGATAGAGGAGTTCAACAGTGAACACTACCAACATCGAAGTACATAGAGGACTTGGTGTTCTTAATTAAATGTAATTCCAATACCCTCTTACATGATAGAATCCAGTGCAGACACTGCAATCTTGCCAATCCTGAAATCCTAAAAATTGTTAATTTTACTGAATTTTGAATAGGATATGAAATTCTACTTTCTGCGTATCAAGTTCGATGAGGTTGGAGCCACTCTCAAACATCCTGGAAGAATTAATGGTAATGTTAAAAATTCAAGTAAAAGGATAAAAATGAAAGATAAAGGAAATGCCAACTTTTACTTTAAGAATTTAATGTTACCATTAATTACTAAGCTAACAAGCTCCTAAGAAAAAAAAGAAAAAAAAACACATTTTTTTAGTAAGATGTCGAGTCTAGGGCGAGTATGGCCGAGTCTTCGACGAGTATGGCCGAGTCTAGGGCGAGTCTAGGGTGAGTATGGCCGAGTCTTCGGCGAGTATGGCCGAGTCTTCGGCGAGTATGGCCGAGTCTTCGACAAGTATGGCCGAGTCTAGGGCGAGTCTGGCCGAGACTTGTGAGTCTGGACACACGGCGAGTTGTTGGGCGAGTTTCTGGCGAGTACTCGTTTCAAGACTTACTCGGCAAGACTCACGAGTCTTGGCCGAGTCTTGGCGAGTGGTGCTTCACTGATGCCAGCTACAGGAGGTCGAGACTGAGGAGCACTTCATCTTCTGGTGCCCCATTTACTATGAGATCAGGGGGCAATTTCATTGCTTATTCAGGGGGACTCAAACCCCCATAAGCTTCTTCAGATATTTGGATCAGCGATGTCTAGCCTTATATATACAGGAGGCCCTCAAGCTCTGAGACCATACTCTTCGTCCTCCTACAAGACCAGACACTATTCGGCAAATCACCTCCTTCTTCCCGGTGCTACCCTCGAGAAGGGGCACTAAGAGAAACACTGACACCAACGCAACCCCAAACTCCATAATAGTGCGAACCCGTGGGACCTTCCCTCATCCCACGATATCTCAACGACATGGCCAAGCCAAGTCCCCCTCCAGGAGATGGATGAGATCCCCCAGACTTCATCGATGCACTACCTCTACTAGTCAGCAATGCAGCGAACGATCCAAGTGCCCCACCAAGTCGCCCTTGGGACAACCGACTATACTCAACTTTCTTCATTCGGCCTTGGATGGTAGGAGAGATGGTTCCATTCCATGACATATCTACTTCATTTCTTCTGGTTCCTCTTGTCCTTGGATCTTCTATCACTAGCGGAGGTATCTGAGCTCAACACCGAGGATTCTTCATGCCTCGAAGTAGATTTCACTTTCTACTACTCTATCTTATTGCACTTTACTTTTTGCATATCGCCTTTTACAGGATGTTAGAAATGTAACTCAGGAGGTCCCACCATGATTTTGTAATGTTTACATGGTGGGAACCATTTGTTTAATTTTCCTATGATGTTTTATAATATAAAAGTGACTTTATATTATAAAAGTGACTTTATATTTTTTATATGACTTAAGTGAAAAGTTAAGTTGTGGGTCCCAAAAGATTTTGTGAGCATTTAATAATAAACTGTATTATTAAATGAGCATTTAATGTGATCCTTTAGATATAATTGATCTCAACCATTGATGAGTTAGTTGAGATTAATTAGTTAGGGTTTCTAAAGTCTTTGAAGACTCACTGTATCCCACAAAGGTTCCCTTCTTGCTTGAAGGTTCCAACTTGGGCATATGTATAAAGACTGGACAGCCAAATATCTGAAGGTGGCTTACTTTTGGTTTCACTTCTGTGAAAGCTTCCTTTGAGCTCATCCTTCTAGGCCGAGAGTCATATTCTAGGAAAGCTTCTTGTTGAACATCAACGGGATTCATATGTCCATCGGAACAAGTATTCTCTTGTAGGTCAAATCACATGGTCTTTTCCCTACAAGTCAAATCCCAACTGATGATCAGAGACATTTTACAATCAAATGAAAAAACAAATAGTTTACACAGGCATCTTAGCTAATACTTTATCACAACAATCATGAACATGTATATTAAACACTTCTGTGAATTATCTAGATGTCTGTTATCTCCACTAGACCATGCTATCAAGAGTGTACACTACCTTAAGCATGTAGGAGGGAGATATCATCTAGACTAACTTCATGAAATGTTGTGTAGCTCATATGCATAATAAAATAGGGTAAACTATATCAACTGCTCAATACATTAGATTTGTACATAAAAAGCATATAAGACAAGAACAGATCTATGTAAGCAAGAAAACAAAATACTTATCTCTTATTGTTTTAGTGTGTCGGCCCCCACTGCCTTCTTGTGGGAACCATAAGAGATCTATTGTCTTGCATTCTGGATCTTCTAGAAGAGGAACTCCGAACGATCATCATCCCTTTGCTTCTTGCGATGATGATCCTCTTCTACATCAGCAGTTGAGGCTTCATGCTTCCTTTTACTTGAACTTCGATAGCTATTTGCGTAGTGTCCATATTTTCTACACCTATAGCATTGAACTTGAGATATGTCCTTCTTCTCCTTTTGATCTGGGCGAGGACTTGGTCTCCTATCTTGGTGCTTGTGTTTATGGAACTTCCTACCTTTTCCCTTACCCTTCATGGCATGAGAAACAAAAGCTTGGTTCTCCTCGGGTTGAGTGCCATGGCCATGGAGTCTTTGACATGCTGCAATCCTGGTCTCCTCCTGAGAGCAATCTGCCCAAAGCTTGTCAAACTTTGGTAGTTTGGATCTACCACTTATGCTTTGGATAAAGGACTCCCATGATGGTGGAAGACCATTTAAAGTGTGGAGGAAAAGCTCCTTATCGCCAATAGGATCTCCATTGGTGTTGAGCTTGTCTCTGAGTTCTGCGATCCTCATAAAGTATGAGGCAATGGATTCTAACTTTACTATCTTCATATTTGAGAGTTGGTTTCTCAAAGTCATGGATACATTTAGGCTAGTGTGTTCAAGTAGCTTCATAATGGTCTTGAACATTTTCCTAACATTCTTCTTTCCTGAGATTTGAGGAACCAAATGGTGTCTCACCGAATCCACAAGAATCCTTCTTGCTTTAGCATCATTCTTCCTCCAACAGGATTTATCCTCTTTGGCTTCTGGTTCAAGGACCTTCTCATTTACATATAGCAAGAGATCATTTTCTTCTACGAGTAGAAAAACCCTAGACTTCCAGGAGATAAAGTTGGAGGCTCCTTCCAAACGATCTTCAACTTTCATCCCAATCATCTTGATTGTTGATCTGGTTCAGAAACCCTAGCAGGAGCTAGGTAAAAAATGAAAGTTAATAATTTGAAAAACTGAACCCACAGATAAATTCGCCTTTCCAAGGAGAGTTGAATAGAGGGTGGGCTAGTCCAAATCTGTGAGGAGAAATGAGTTAAAACTGAAACCCTAATTCTGCTGCAGCCACAGAGTTAGGTCAAAAATTGAAAGTTCTCGGAACTGAATTCCGTCTTCACCAATGGATTTGTCTTGCCAAAAACGAAATTCCTATGGCTCTTTTCCTTCAAAATGGTGGGTAAAGACTTCACAAGATGAAACCTTAATTCTGACAGGGTTCCGACAATGCTTCAGCAATGGCTTCTTCTAGAACGGCTCTGATACCATGTTAGATTTCATACATTCATGGCATAAAATATAAATGCATAACCA
The DNA here is from genome assembly GCA_027924585.1 of Larix kaempferi. NCBI lineage: Eukaryota > Viridiplantae > Streptophyta > Pinopsida > Pinales > Pinaceae > Larix > Larix kaempferi. The sequence continues at coordinate 1,600,307 of BSBM01000397.1, read as the reverse complement.
AGATCACTAGAAGCAAGACAAAGCACAAAACAACAACACAGAGTTTGACCTGGGAAACCCAAATGGGAGAAAACCCAACAACCTTCGCAGAGAGATGATAATTCTGAGATCATAGTACAAATAAGAAAAGAGAAAGAATGTGAAAGTGTCTTTCACAAGTAGATGCCCCAAATAAGCTTCCTCCTTCAAGTGATGCGAAATCAACCTCCTCCAAGCGATGCGCACTTGCTAAGTGTGAGAATGAGCTAATGAGGTGCACTAACCTCTTATTTATACAAGTGCAAAAACCAGAAATTCCCTAACTGGGCCGACTTCACCTGGGGGCAATAAATAATTTATTTTTAATAATTTTCTTTTGTTTATTTGCACCCCAAGGTTTACATTGACTCTTACATGTGATTACATAAATAATTACATCCAGTTCATCTCCCTTAGGAAGTACAATCAAGTACAATAAAATATAATGAATAATATCTTCCGAAGTTGCACAAAATCCAACACTCCCTCTCAACGAGGAAGGTATTCTTTGGTCTTCATCAGCATCACGATCATCTGGGTTTCATCTTGTGCTCTACTCTGTCTCCATCATCTCTATGCATACTGAAGGTTGTTCACATAGTCTCAATGTATCATCTTCACCAGTCCTTCGGTGAGTCGAGGAGAATCACTCGATCCTGGATTTCAGGAGAATCTCTCAATCCCGACTATCTGTGACATCCTCACCAGTCCTTTGGTGAGTCCAGGAGAATCAGTCGATCCTGGATTTCAAGAGAATCTCTCAATCCTGAATATCTGTGACATCCTCACCAGTCCTTCGGTGAGTCCAGGAGAATCACTCGATCCTGGATCCAGAAGAATCACTCAATCCTGGATATCTGAGATAATCAATTGTGCCATCTCTGCTATACAATCTGCTACCCGTTTGTCTCATCTGCCGATGGGTTCCTCCCATACCAGGCTGAGATCTCAAACGAGCAAATGGGCACGACCATCTACCGACTATCTGACTCATATGCCTATGGGATTTCTCCCATATCTGGCTGAGTACTAGGACTGTAGAGGCACCAGTGCAATCACACGGCCAACTGCTGACTATCCTACTCATCTGCCTATGGGATTTCTCTCATATCTGGCTGAGTAACCGGACTGCAGAGGCACTAGTGTGAACCCGACCAACTGTTAACTGTCCTACTCATCTGCCTATGGGATTTCTCCCATATCTGGCTGAGTAACTGGACTGCAGAAGGCACCAGGGTCAGCCCGACCAACTGTTGACTGTCCTACTCATCTGCCTATGGGATTTCTCCCATATCTGGCTGAGTAACTGGACTGCAGAAGGCACCAAGGCAAAGCAGGGCAAGCATCTCAATGTCATCTTTCCCTCTCAAGGAGGGATACGTTCTCTTCGACTCCAAGTCTTCCGCGAAAGTATTTGAACTTCACCCTGGGAAGAGCCTTGGTGAGAACATTTGCAATCTGGTCATCTGTCAACACGTACTGTAACTCGACCACACCTTTCTGCACCATATCACGAATGAAGTGATATCGAATCTCGATATGCTTCGACCTGTCGTGAAATACAGGATTCACTGACATCTGCACACAGCTGTGGTTATCACAGTGAATCACGGTCGTCTCTGGAATATAGCCGAACAATCATGCTAGGAATTTACGAAGCCAAACTGCTTCTTGAGCTGCTGTGCTAGCAGCCTATGTACTTGGCCTCTGCAGTACTGAGTGCTACCGAGTTCTGCTTCCTGCTGCACCAGGAAATAACTGCAGAACCCAAACTGAAGCAACATCCAGAAGTACTCTTTCGATCTGCAACACATCCGGTCCAATCAGAGTCTGTAAACCTGTGCAATATCAGGTCACCATCTGAAGCATACTTCAATCCATATCCCACAATGCCACGTAAGTATCTGAGCACATGTTTTGCAGCAATCCAGTGAATTTGCCTCGGTTCGTACATGAACTGACTGAGGGCATTCACAGCAAAACATATATCTGGTCTAGTGTTGGTCAGATACATCAATGACCCAATCAACTGGCGATAAATGGTGGGATCAATCAAATCAGAATCTGGAGTAGAATCTCTCAATTTCTTCCAATTTGCATCCATCGGAGTAGCCATGGACTTGCAGTCCAACATCTCGAATCTCTTCAATATATCAATGGTGTATTTTCCTTGTCCTAGGAAAATCTTTCTGCCTCTAAAATACTTCTAATCCCAAGAAGTAGTGCATCAATCCAAGATCTTTCATTTCAAACTCAGAGGCGAGATTCTTCTTACACCATACAATGAGTTGCTCATTTCCTATGAGAAACAAGTCATCAACATACAATACCAAAATCAGTGGCTCATCATCTGCAACCTTGAAGCAAAGGTTGGAGTCTGCATCATTCTGATGCACCTTCCATCTCATAGCTGAAGCAATAGCAATGATCGATCTGATGGGAGTATCTCGAGCCACGGGAGCAAATGTATCATCATAATCGACTCCCTCTTTCTGAGAAAATCTTCTGGCAACAAATCTGGACTTGTATTTCCCATATGCTCCATGCTAAGTCTATTGTGCCCATCTAGGTCTTTTTCGACCTACTGCAACATTTATGGGGATATCTACTGGATCAATGGAATCGATAGGTTCATCCTTTTCTGCTAACTCCCTCTTGAACTAAAGGGGGAGATGATCTCATCTCCTTTGGTTCTATCATTTCATCATCGAACTCCATGTCTGATCCTCTGCCTTTCTCGATAGCTAATTCTTCTTCAAAGGTCACATCCCTACTGACTTCAATCTGTCTAGACCCTGGGATGTAGATTCTGAAGTCTTTGAAGACTCACTGTATCCCACAAAGGTTCCCTTCTTTCCTGAAGGTTCCAACTTGGGCATATGTATAAAGACTGGACAGCCAAATATCTGAAGGTGGCTTACTTTTGGTTTCACTTCTGTGAAAGCTTCCTTCGAGTTCATCCTTCTAGGCTAAGAGTCATATTCTAGGAAGCTTCTTGTTGAACATCAACGGGATTCATATGTCCATCGGAACAAGTATTCTCTTGTAGGCCAAATCACATGGTCTTTTCCCTACAAGTCAAATCCCGACTGATGATCAGAAACATTTTACATCAAATGAAAAAACAAATAGTTTACACAGGCATCTTAGCTAATACTTTATCACAACAATCATGAACATGTCTATTAAACACTTCTGTGAATTATCTAGATGTCTGTTATCTCCACTAGACCATGCTATCAAGAGAGTGCACTACCCTAAGCATGTAGGAGGGAGATATCATCTAGACTAACTTCATGAAATGTTGTGTAGCTCATATGCATAATAAAATAGGGTAAACTATATCAACTGCTCAATACATTAGATCTGTATATAGAAAGCATATAAGACAAGAACAGATCTATGTAAGCAAGAAAACAACATACTTATCTCTTATTGTTTTGGTGTGTGGGCCCCCACTGCCTTCTTGTGGGAACCATAACAGATCTATTGTCTTGCATTCTGGATCTTCTAGAAGAGGAACTCCGAACGATCATCATCCCTTTGCTTCTTGCAATGATGATCCTCTTCTACATTAGCAATTGAGGCTTCATGCTTCCTTTTACTTGAACTTCGACAGCTATTTGCGTAGTGTCCATATTTTCTGCACCTATAGCATTGAACTTGAGATATGTCCTTCTTCTCCTTTTGGATCTAGACGAGGACTTGGTCTCCTATCTTGGTGCTTGTGTTTATGGAACTTCCTACCTTTTCCCTTACCCTTCATGGCATGAGAAACAAAAGCTTGGTTCTCCTCGGGCAGAGTGCCATGGCCATGGAGTCTTTGACGTGTTGCAATCCTGGTCTCCTCCTGAGAGCAATCTGCCCAAAGCTTGTCAAACTTTGGTAGTTTTGATCTACCTCTTATGCTTTGGATAAAGGACTCCCATGATGGTGGAAGACCATTTAAAGTGTGGAGGACAAGCTCCTTATCGCCAATAGGATCTCCATTGGTGTTGAGCTTGTCTCTGAGTTCTGCGATCCTCATAAAGTATGAGGCAATGGATTCTGACTTTGCTATCTTCATATTTGAGAGCTAGTTTCTCAAAGTCATGGATACATTTAGGCTAGTGTGTTCAAACAGCTTCATAATGGTCTTGAACATTTTCCTAGCATTCTTCTTTCCTGAGATTTGAGGAACCAAATGGTCTCTCACTGAATCCACAAGAATCCTTCTTGCTTTAGCATCATTCTTCCTCCAACGGGATTTATCCTCTTTGGCTTCCGGTTCAAGGACCTTCTCATTTACATATAGCAAGAGATCATTTTCTTCTAGGAGTAGAAGAACCCTAGACTTCCAGGGGATAAAGTTGGAGGCTCCTTCCAAACGATCTTCAACTTTCATCCCAATCATCTTCATTGCTGATCTGGTTCAAAAACCCTAGCAAGAGCTAGGTCAAAAATGAAAGTTAATAATTTGAAAAACTGAACCCACAGATAAATTCGCCTTTCCAAGGAGAGTTGAATAGAGGGTGGGCTGGTCCAAATCTGTGAGGAGAAATGAGTTAAAACTGAAACCCTAATTCTGTTGCAGCCACAGAGTTAGGTCAAAAATTGAAAGTTCTCGGAACTGAATTCCATCTTCACCAGTGGATTTGTCTTGCCAAAAACGAAATTCCTATGGCTCTTTTCCTTCAAAATGGTGGGTAAAGACTTCACAAGATGAAACCCTAATTCCGACAGGGTTCCGACAATGCTTCAGCAATGGCTTCTTCTAGAACGGCTCTGATACCATGTTAGATTTCATACATTCATAGCATAAAATATAAATGCATAACCAAGATCACTAGAAGCAAGACAAAGCACAAAACAACAACACAAAGTTTGACCTGGGAAACCCAAATGGGAGAAAACCCAACAACCTTCACAGAGAGATGATAATTCCGAGATTAGAGTACAAATAAGAAAAGAGAAAGAATGTGAAAGTGTCTTTCACAAGTAGATGCCCCAAATAAGCTTTCTCCTTCAAGTGATGTGAAATCAGCCTCCTCCAAGTGATGCGCACTTGCTAAGTGTGAGAATGAGCTAATGAGGTGCAGTAGCCTCTTATTTATACAAGTGCAAAAACCAGAAATTCCCTAACTGGGCAGACTTCTGGGGGCAATAAATAATTTATTTTTAATAATTTTCTTTTGTTTATTTGCACCCCAAGGTTTACATTGACTCTTACATGTGTTTACATAAATAATTACATCCAGTTCATCTCCCTTAGGAGGTACAATCAAGTACAATAAAATATAATGAAAAATATCTTCCGAAGTTGCACAAAATCCAACAGGGGATAGGGGACATCCCTGCTTAACCCCAATGGTAATCCGAATGAAATCTAATACCCAATGAGCCGTGCAAAGACGACCAAGGACCGACTCATATAGGCGCATAATGGCAATGTAGGGTCTCAGAGATGCCAATGTCTCTAAGCCTCTGAAATAGGGCCTCCTGAGGATCAAAATCAAAAGCTTTACAAAAATGTACAAAGTAGTAGTAGACTATCAAAGAGCGATGTAGTGCCCCCTCAATGATGGCTCGGAGGGTGAAGATGTGGCCAATGGTCTGATGTGTGGGTCGAAAACCTGCATGCCCTCTAGCTCTAAGATGTCCCCTCTCAAGCTCTCTGGAAAGCTTCATATGAAGGATTGTAGCATAGAGCTTCAAGAACATGTAGCCCACCATGATCGTCTAATAGTTGTTGGGATCTGAGCTGGAAATCAATTTCTGTATTGGGTGAATGGTGTGATGTGACCAAGATGGTGGAAAACCTGTACAGACCACATGGTTGAAGAGATCAACCAAGTAATTATCTAAAGCGGGAAGACCGTACTTGAAGAACTCTACCTGGAAACCCTCATCATCTGTTGCTTTACTAGTGTTCATTATCCAAACAGCCTCTCTAATGTCTCGGTGTGAGAATAAGTAGCATGAAAGAGGTGGCGAGGTAACCTGAATCTGGGATTTCCCAATGACATCATAGAGAGTGGAGGTATGACGGTACATGGATCTGAGGTTAAGATCAGGCAAAAGGGGGGAGTGGCGGGGGAAGATGATGCGCAAGAAGGTTTTGGGAGAGTGGATGAGAGAAGCACATAAGTCCCTGTTGTCCGCCGAGATGCACACCAGCAGCAGAAATCTTTCGAAAACTGTCTCCTCACTACAAGTGGGAGAAGTGTGGCCTTGGGGGCAAGCAATGAGCTAGGTACTGTCACCTAAATCCCAGCGCCTCTGTTTAGGCTAACTCCTAACGAAGCCAAGGGGGGTTGTCCCTAACAAAGAGTTTTCTATGGTTCTTGTGTTTTAAAGTGTTTTTTGGTGTATGGTGATGCGGATGAGTGTTGTTTAGGAGTTTTTTAATGATGAGAGATCACAACTTCACAATAATTTAAGCAACACAAAGATGTACTTGCAATACTTTGAAAAAAACACCACTAATTGATAAGCAAAGCATCCACAACTTAGAAAGTAAAATGACAGTACTTCAGATAGATAAATTGAAATAATTAAAGGACCAGTGCCTTATCCGTTGGGCAAAGGAGTCAAAAATGTAAAGTGCTTGGATGCTTGATACAAGAGTTCAGTGTATTCGTGAGATCGTTTTGCAAGTGCTCTTTATAAATTTTAAAGTAAAGTTTTAGTGATCTTGATTATTAGGCTAGAAAAAAGCAAGGTATGCGTCCAACCGGAAAAGTATACCTTCAATGGCTTCCCCTTGGAGACATGACGGACCTGTCTGGGATCACAAGCTAGGTGTTCTGAGAACTTAACCAACGAGTGCCCAGATTGGGTTGCCCGACGCCACCAGTTAGGAACTTTGCCCACTACCTGAGTATTTCTCGTAAAATCAATGTCGATTCGTTGGTTGTGGGGTGAAAATTTTATTATGTTATCACTTTCAAGATTAACAATTCCAATCACCGTTCTGAGTACGAGTCCAACTTTTTTAAGGTTGGCAGAGCATACTAAGTGATGGAAAGCAACGAAGTAAATTTTAATGGGGAATGTGAGTTAAAAGTATTTTATTATTAAGAGCACACAGTTAAACTCTCCGACAGAGAGTGCTCTTGACTTTGTCTTAAGACAGAAGTTCAAGAGACTTTAGCTAATCTATATGCTTGATGCAAGGAAATGCAATGGGAATGCTCTCCGATAGAGAGTTCTTTTGACTTGTGTTATGGCAAGTTCAAGAGACTTTGGTTCTTTTTAGAATTTCAAGCAGATTGTAAACATAAACCAAATAATAGCTCAAATAGATTCGTAAAAATGAAACAATGGTATAGCAATGAATAAACTACTTGCAATATGAAATAAAAGAGCAACTAGTGTTCTACAACAAAAGAAACTAATCTAGCAAAGGAAGTCAAAAATGACTTCTACACACTGTTCATGAAACTTCCAGCTAGTTGGTCGTACGCAGCACACAGTGGGGAAAGAGAAATAGCACGCAAAGTCAATGCGGCACTGGGGATCAAATCTCAAGACACTTCTCAGGTCAAAACTAAAATGAACAATTAAAACTTTAAGTGCAAATGAAAAAATTCTAGAAACTCAAAGCAAATCTAAACTAAGAGTACACAAGACACTCTTCCCCCAATGGGGAAGAAAAACTAAAAGATGGGAGGCCTTATCCCACTTAACCTTATTTTATTAAGAGAGTACAAATGCCTTGGGAATTTAACCCTTGAAAAAGGACTTTGAAAGAAATAACTAGAAGAATTAAAAAAGAAGCTCTTAAGAGCTTTTTACAAAAGGAGAGTGGTTCGGTTCCTGGTTTGATAATCTTGTTGGTTTTGCAATCTTAGTTTTGTTTCTCCTTGGTTTTGGATCTTCTTGGTCTTCTCTTGTTTTCCTTGCACTTCTTCTTCAAGTTTGATCTTCTTCAAGTTTGATCTTCTTCAAGAGTGTTTTCTCTTCAAATACTTACAAAAACCCAATCAACTCAAGCACCCATTAATGATTAGTTAAAACAATCAAAACTTGAAACCAATCCTAGATCTAGAAATATAAAATGATGAATGAGATCTAATGCAACTTTTCAAATCAAACTAAGTTAAGTATGAGATCTAAATGCAACTAACAATAAATCTAGATGCAAACTAACAAATGAATTAGTATCTAAGAAATTGAGATCTAAATGCAAGATCTAAGCTAAACTATATGCAAATCACTTTTTAGATGCAAGCTTTTGACTTTTAAAATGAGATCTAAACTTTAAAAGAAACTTAATGCAATATCAACTAAGACTAAAACTTTGAACAAGAATGAAACTACTCTTAACCCAAACTTTTTGTTGTTTTTGTGATGTTTTGAAGGGGTTTAGAGACAAGCAAAAAGGCAAATGGAAGAAGGCAAAGATGGCAAGGTAAAGGTTGGAAATGGATGTTTGGGACAGTCAAAGAGTAAGAGAAGAGGAGCCAACAGTAAAGTGACTGCAAAAGGAGTGAAGGGGCAGAAAAGCAAGGCAAGAGACAGCGGCAAGCTAAAGGTAGGGAAGGCTGCTAGAGAGAAAGAGCAGCAGCAACAAAAGGAAAGGGAAAGAGCAGCAGTAAGGAAGAAAAGAAAGTTAGGAGAGAAATGGAAGGTCAAAAACGAATGAGAAGAGGAAGGCTTGAAGGAGATGGACAAAACTGGGTTGGGACTAGGAGAAAAAGGCTAGCAAGTCAAGGAAAAGGAAACTCAAGGAGAAAAAGAGAGAAGCTCTTAGTTCCAGTAACCAAGTTTGATTTTAAATTTAAGGATGGAGAATGCAACAAGCTTCTCAAGCTCCGTTTGAAGCACTAATTCGATCTTTGTAGAATCCTGAAATGCACAAGTTTGTTAGAAAAAATATTGGTGAAGTGGAGAGAGAGACAACCGAGTTCAAACCCCACTCTACCCTTTGAAGATCTGCACAATACACAACTCATAAAAATGCTTTGATCAAAACTTAGTATACTAAACAAAATGGGATAGGAAGATGCATAAGTATTACCGACTACAGTTTGCACTTCTAAATCACATCTAATCTAGCATCAATGAACAAATTGTACCATCAAATGTTCATCCTACGTTCTTAAGAAAGAAATCTAAGCTAAGAAATTATTAAGCATTTACGATATGAGAAGATATAAGGAACAACATCACCTTAGATGTGAAGCATTTCTCATTGACAAGCAGGGCACACCATGTAGACCTCCAAAGTCTCTTTATATTCTAGAATAGCAAATGCTATGAGCTCTTACAAATTTTGTAGAGTAAGTTTACATCAAAAGTCCATGTCGAATGAGAAGCCAAGCACCGCATTATATACAAAATAGAAGCCAACCTAAGCCAAATTCGAATTTGCCTTGAGAGGGACAAATGGCACTTTGAGAAAATCAAATTCCAATCACAAACTCCAAAAATTTCAAGCTTGGAGTGATATCTATCCATAAACTCAAGTTTGGAGGTGATGTGGATGGGGAGGTGGCCTCCACCTTGGCAAGGCGCCCCCCATCCTTCATTGTTAACTCCACCATACCAATAGCAAGCCTCCACATCACAAAAACGTCAAGCTAAAGGAGAGGGCGAATTTCTCAACTGTAGATCACTCCCAGTGCTCTAAAAATGATCTGAATCAGGTGGGTGAAGATTCCAATCATCATTAATGCTTCTTGCCATGTCATTTAGACTTTTACTTTATTTAATTTGGCCTTTTTGGAGAGATTTAAATTATCTCCAATTTATTATTTTCTGAATATTTTAATTAATATTTCTCATTTTTTTATTTTTTTGAGAAAATATTAATTATGAGGCCAAATAATTGTCTGAAACTTAGGTTAAGTTGGTCCGGGGATCATGAATGATTTTTGGCTTATTATTTGAGCCTTCAATCTCTGAAAACGGACCCCGGATGACTGACATATTACAAATTGAAATTTTTCCACTTAAACTATAGAAAAATTAATTTAAAAAAATAATAATTAAAAACCCAAAACCGGAGGACCCGGTAAAAAATTTTCTGAGGGTCCTAGTGACTTAGGACATGACCATAGTCTATTCTAACAGTGTCTAGTAGGCTTATATACATCCGTTGGGCTCTAATAACCCCCCATGGCTCAAATTTTCAAAATCGGGCATTCCAGCTTTGGAGGAAGCGGGAGAAAACCTCATCGATTATAGCTCGGCTATAGGCAAAGTATAATTGACAAGGGAAAAAACTCCATGGAATACCTTAGTTGCTTAACCAAGTCATGGGGGACCGAGCCACTCAAAAATCCTACTAGCACACTTATTACTAACCCCGTGGGGCCATGGTCACTTCGACTGAAAAACAAAACTGGCTAGCCAAAATTGGCTAATTATTGTCATCTGAAACCCTGATACTCTGGAAGTGAACACTGATGTGTTCCAACACTGGCGGCTCAATGGAGTTTCAACTATTTGTACAAAATAGGTGATAACAGTCCCATCTCCTCTTAGAGATGAAAAGGCGTTTCTTGCAATGGAGGAGGCAACGATAGGAAGCTTTAAGGTTGGGGTAGGAAGGGTGAGCATGGGTGAATGCATCCCGAAGCTGACAGTGAAGAGCCTTGCACCCCTCGTCGTACCATTGGTTTATAGGGCATGAGCCAGGTTTTGGGGTGGCAAGAGATCACAAATACATAAGAAGATCCAAGAGAGAGAGGAGTGATCATCACCAATGTCATCTTCACAGTGAATAAACCATAGAACCTCACAAGGATCAAGCTCCAACAAAGACGTCTCCTCTAGACTTCATACCTCCTCCTAGGGTTCATGAGGAAACCATAGCAACTTCCTCCAAGAAGCCAAGAACAAAGAAAAGAGTACAAACGATGATATGAATAAAAGACTTTCCCCTTCCTCTATTTATATGAGAGAGAAGGGAGGCCAACAATACTATGTGAGCACAAGCCCTTACAAGCAACTTACATGAGCCCTTGAAAGACTAACAAGGGAGACATCCACTCTAAAGCACATGTGTCATGCGCCATAATGATGTTGTGCACATGTACATGACATCCACTTTCATGCTCCATGGTGATGTTGTGCACAATAACGATTCCAAGGTGATGTAGCTACAAAAGGAACGTCCACATCCCTCCATCATGAACCTCCACGGACTCCATCAATCCTCCTAAGCAATGTAAGCCACTGGATCAGCTACCCCCTACAAGAACATTGTTGAAGCCCCAAGCATTCTAGAGCCATCTCCAATCCTCTAAACTGGAATCCAAGCTGCATGCCATCTAGGGATTGAAGCCCTCCTCCATGATGCAAAACGTTTCTCATCCCATGAGGGGCACTCTCCAAGCAAGTGGTTCTTCCAAGTGGCCATCATGAAGGGTGTCCACCAATCAAGCAAGAGAACTCCAACGCCTAAGGGAAGAACACCAAGCCAGCACCATCTTGTGGTCAAGCATCCACTAAACAAGCAATCTCAATTGTGCATATCCATCACGGCCATCCATCTCTCATGCTACAATTCATCTCAAACCATCCAAGGGCTAAACATACACCATATACCCCAAATCTCATGAAGCACCCCCCAAACATGGTGTAAAAACTTTCAAGGTAACCTGACAATCTAACAGGGAGTCTGTTGGTGGGTCCCATATATTTCAACATTTCCAAAAATTAAGTGTGGAAAGATCAGCACTGTAGGATTTACCAACACTAAGGAGGTTAGTTGTCATAAACACCAGGATTACACCACAGAAAGGCTCACCCAGATCAGCACTGAATTGGTTTAATGTTGGCAATTTTCTGTTGAGGGTAAAATATAGCAAACCCCATACTAGATGCATGCTACAGCCAACAATAGAGATGATCAGCTACGGCATGAGGTATAGCATGGAGGTGAATATCTTTAGGCAATTTTGATCTAGAGGATGAGGATTTGTTTTGGGGGAAAGAATTATTTTTTTGTAGGATTGCCTTGAGTAAACAGCAAGAAAGCTCAAATAAATAATAAGCTAAACCACAGATGGAATGCATGCAGAGCTTGGCAACTTTGGAAGGCTTCTATTTCTTTCTTCCACAGGTAGCTAGAGCAATTTACTCTTCCTGCATTAGGCTTCTATATATGCAGTGTTGGGAGGATGTGAGAGGGTTAGACAGTGTTTTTCAGAGCAGTTGTAGCAGCAGAGTACTCATCATTCTTCCACCTTAAGGATCCCACAGACCACTTCCACCACTGCATGCTATTGGACCTATGGCAGCCTGTCATTATGATGTAATCCAGTCTCGAGTAACATGTTAGTTTGGTTCGATTATGCCTTGTCTCTGGCTCTTAGAATCTATTGGTTGCATATTGCAGTGATTTGGATAGCTACAGTGCACTTACTTTGAGTTATCATACACTGAATGCACACATTCACTGTAATGTCCCCGATTTTGGACATTAATAATAAATTCGTAAAGTGATGGAAAATTGTAAAGGGATCCAAAATGAAATTAAAAGAAAAAAATGGTCATTTTCTCACTAAAGTCACTTTATAATATTTAAAAGTGAGAAACGGTCAAGGGAAGTTGAAAAGTCACAAAGGGGAAAATGAGAAAATATAAAAGAACATGAGAGTTCATTCTCATTCATTCTTGTCTATTTGCATTTTGGAAATTGAGACTCTTGAGCTTAGCTTCTCTTAGACGAAACCCTATGGAGGAGGAGGTAGTTTCGGTAGTGCAACAATCTACCCTAGCTATCAAGGAAGAGAAATCAACCGGATTTCTCATTGTGCTTCATTGCTATGATTCGAGGTTTTATTTTATCTTCAGATATGAGCATTGAAGGAAGTTTTCAGTGATTATCTTGGAATGTGCATTTGTGGAAGTTCATGAGCTGCTGAGAGAGGGCGCACTGGTATTTCAGTCCTTATCTCTGTGGAGGGGCGCACTGGTTCATGGAGACACTCTGCTATTGAAGGTGCATCTCATCTTGTGGGTGTTACAGTGGAGAAGAGAGGGCACAGCCACTGTTGGGGTCTCTATTCTAGTGGGAAAAGGGCGCAATTGCAATCTTGTAACCATTGTGGAAGAGGGCGCAGCTTGTGGAGAGATTTATCTTTGCCATGGATACCAAGTTTGGGACAGTATGAACACTTTCTTTTTGTGTAACTGGTGAGAACCGAATCTGGTTAATTCATTGTCAAAGAATATGAAGAAGGGCAACTTTGTGCAGCAATAGACAGTCCAATATCATCAGCACTTTGCTACAGGACATCTCCAGCTGGTTTGGTTGTGATCAACAAGTCTATCTCTGTCAAATCGTGAGGCAAATCTGAAGGTGTATTCTCTATAATTCTTATACTTTGAGCACTGTTCTCTGCCTGGGATTTACACCCGCTCTTACAGCAGCCCATATCTTTGCCATTTTGCAATAACTCTGGAGGAGGAAGCTCGTTCTCATGTATGGAGAGGTATTTGTGTACTAGCAGCAGATTATTTATAGTCTGAAGGTTGCACCATCAATGAACCTCTACCCAACATTTCCAGGCATGTAACTCTCTCATTTTGAAATGAAATATACAATCTGAACATTCACTTTCAAATCTGATTCTATTGTGCTATTTATTTACTGTTATTTATCAATGTTATGAGTCGTGAATGCCAAGCACTTCTATTCGCTCAAACGACATTAAACAACCCACACCAGGGTCAGGCAGAGTTTACAACAAGTCTAATATTTGGTCTTTAGTTACAGCAGTGGGGACTTGAAGTGCTCGTCATAAGTTCTCAGCCAAAACCATCACAGTGATACCAAGAATTAGATCCTAAACCAAGGTTTCAACTTACAGCAGTACATAACTAAAAGAGGAAGGAGAATCCACACTCTGATTTACTTCATTGTCCGCTACAGCAGTAACTAGTGTCAAGTATTTGAAATAGAACCCTAACCAAGCAGTTACAGTCAGTATTGGGGTAAAGGTAGCAACCATCAACAGTGAGGATCACATGTGTTGAGTCAAACTAATAGGTTGATGGAAAATTGTTAGTGCAAATTGGCGTGAGGATATTACATTCACCTCAATTATTTCATTTTAAGTCATTGTTGTAACTGTCTCAGAAATCTGATCTCAACCACTTTAATTTTCATCAAGAATTTATCCTTGCTTTTGACTACTTACAGTCAGGTCAAGAGTCAAGAGTGAGCTTAGTGTGCGCTAATTGAATTGATTCTACAAAGATTTATTAGTTTGATAACAGCATACAACCCCTTGAGACTGGAAAAGCACTCGTCCGAACAAAGAGATATCCAACAGGGACAAAGGTTGGTTATCTGCAGTCGTCATGTGGATCTGCCTGTGCGGATTTGCATAAAATCATAAGACATTCAAACAACACTGTGCGATCTACTGCAAAGTCAGGTTTCCAGTGCTGGCATACTACTGAGCTGTTCCTGCACAAACGGGGTTCATGAGACACAAACAAGTTTTTAACCTCCAAGACATATACCACCTAGTTCTTGTAAAACCTACTGTTTCAGAACTGCCTTCCAAACAAAACATGCAAATTAAGTATGATTTATAATATTATGCATTACCTGCTCAGCAGCAGACCAATCTGAAACAGCATCAAGTTCAGGAGGCTTACCTCGTCATAATCTTTAGGCACAAACTTCTGGACTCTCCTCCTTCACAATGCTATCTTGATTGGCTAGTTCTACTTCTGGGATAGCAGAGTTATCATAGTGCAATATAAATGCCAACCATACCAAATTCTTAAAGAACCATGTGGGCCGTAAGAGGCCGAATTTTAAGCTAGTAGTCAATACAAGGCAAATGAAGAGTTAATGTCGCCATGCACAGTAATTGGAGATCTACTTAAACCTAACCCTCCTGAATCTGAAGACTGTTTCCGCTCTTCTTTCTCCTCCCTCTTAAAACATGTCAAAACGTTTGTATACATTCCCAATATAAATAGTTGGTGAACATGTCAATTTACTTCAAACCTTTTGAATCCAAGATTCAGCTAAAAACTGAAAACATAAAACTATTTGAAGGAATGCCCAATTGCTTACATCGTTTAAAAAGCTATTCTGCACACATCCAACAATCATCATTGCTACCCATGACACAACATTTCAGCAACATTTCGTCAAACACTTGCTGTACATTCCCAATGCTAAATGTATTGCCATTTGTTTAAGAAGGTCATACATTAAGTATATAGTGAAACAAATCCCCACAGGAATCCTCATAGCATGTTACAGGGATCACAAGACCACACATTGGTCAGGTGTAAAAGCAAAAATATAATTTTTATTATACAAAATGTTCTTGCAAATTTGACGTATTTGACAATAACAATACCTGATACACTCTTTCCGATTCAAAATAAGTCCTTCGCACATTCCTTCTTCCTTGCTATTTCAAAACCATTTCGAATGGACTTATAGCAAATAATTGAAGCCCGTGAAGAGCAAACAAGCTATTGAATCGGTCTAATTTAGAATATAGATAATCGGTCTAATTTAGAATATAGATAGTCTATCAGGGCAATTCGGTGTAGACAGGAATCGTCCTTACATGGATTGAAGGTTGTTTGACGCAGATTTGATATGTAGAAACCTCAGATTGACCCGTCAACTTCATGTTACATTCTTTGCCGCAACAGGAAATTGCAATACATAGAATATGCATATAAATGGCCAGATAGTTAACAAAGTTCGCGACCAGAGAAGCTAGGTGCTAATTTTAGTATGGAAAATGTTGTCTAATTTTCCTCAAACAAAAACTAATTAAGAAAATTAATGTGGATTTATAACTCATAAATAATAATAATAATAATTAAAAAAATGGTGTAGGTTCATAAAATAAAAATTAAACTGGGTTGGCAGGTGTGGGGGGAATTCTTTTGGACTCTGAAGGAAACAAGCTGATAGACTATGCATGGAGGATAGGAACGCAGACCAACAATGACGTGGAATGGCTTGCGTTACTCAAAGGATTTGACATCGCAAAAGAAAACAATGTCCAAGATCTGGTTGCAATTGGCGACTCGCTCCTAGTGATCAAAGAAGCAAGGGCTCTAGCTAATAACACCCATCAACCCTCATCCAAGTTTCATTTCCAATTCTTCCACAAGATAAAAGATCTTAGTTCTATCTCCCTCTACCACATTTTGAGAAACAACAATCAACAAGCCGACTCCACGGCAAATATCAGAGCTGGACTCAATCGCGACCTTATGGTAAGAAATGGACAATATTCCACAATTGATTGGGTTCCTTAATTTTTTGGATTCCACTTTTCTACACAACCTTGGACGTCACCCTTGAATCTTGATCCCCATGAATTTTCTTGTATCGGCCACCTCAATTAATTGGTTGATGGCACCTCTGGCCATGCTCAATATCTACCCAAGATCACGTCTCCCATTCCCTAGGCAGTTGCGACGGCATATGCAGCCTGGATTCTTCCGTCCTGCATGCGAAAATTTAATGCATTCAGAAGGCGTGGTATCCAGCACCTATTTCAAACACTTGGACGAAGGCAATGCACAAACTCTCCAATTCGGCTTTCCCTGGAAGATAGACTCGACTCAGCTCAGGTGTTTTGGTGAGTGGTGCAGTATGGACAATGGAAATGCTGGTAATAATCTCGGGCTCTGCCTTCCGATGCTTCAGTGCCGTCAATGTAAGACGTCCATCCAAGTTAATTATGAGGGCATTGGTTTGAATCCCTACCTCTTCGCTTTGGAAGTGGTTCAGCGGAATGGGAATAGTGATAAGGAGAGTCATGGATCTCTGGTTAACAAGATGAGGCAAGTCCGTCGCGGACAGCCCAAACCCATTGAAAATAGCAGAGGTTGGGTTCAGCAGAGCGTTGGGCAAGTGAGGAATCCTGTCACCGGCATGCAGAATGGTTTCGAGCAAGACCCTGGGAAAATTTGGCATCCCCTTATCGCCATCAACAATCCAAACTATGCCAGTAACAATCAAAATTTCAGCGGCTCTATTCATCTTGGCTTCTTGCAGCACTTGGGCGGCAACAATGGGGAGTCAGTAGCTGGAAAACTGTGGAACATGACTGAGGAAAACGTGGGTGTTGTGAACCTGGACTCCCCCTGTGGGCCGGAAAGTCCTCCTCCTGGCGTTCTCTCTCATTTGCAAGACATTGAATCTCAGGTCTGTTGGCTAAGAGATGAGAATAAATACCTAAAGAAAACTATCTCTCACCTTGCCACCTTTGTCCAAATTGAAAATTATGAGGTTAGAAACATCAGTAGCAAAATGAAGGAGTACTTTGATGGCATGGCTGGCAAAATGGAGTCTATGCACAGTTGTCTCAGGATTGTAGAAGCCAAGGTGGATTGTATTCGAACCAGCAAAAGCAACAACCCCTCTGTGATTCTGGGAATAGAAGACAATGTGAATCTGGCCTCAAGCAGCAAGAAAAAGCCCCGTCGTTCTGCAGAGAATTGAGCTTCGGTTTATCTATATGCTAAGTCTTCTTCTTTAAGTTTTATTTATGTAATCAGTTGTAATAGCAGTCAATCCTCTTCTCTTTCTGGTTTAGATATGTATCTATGTTTTCTGCGAAGTTTAAAGACTGGTTTCGAGGTGCCCTCTTCCCTCCTTTTGTTGGGTACAGTCTTCCCATCTTTTGTAACAGGCCTATCTTTTTAATATAAAGCTCCTTAATCGTTAGTGTAAAAAAAAAAAAAAATTTATAACCAACATAAATGTATATTAAACCTGGATCTATTAAGTAATGAGAGGGATGTGTAATTTTTTTAAATCTTAAATTTGTTACACAATAAGAAAAAAATTATACCTCAAGAAATTGGATCCATCTAAGTGTTTAATAGATCTAGGTTTCAAATGGACCTAAATGTTCAAAATTTATCACCTAGACCTTGTAATTAAGATAAATCGACATATCTATAACATGACAATATGGTATAAGAGCCATAAGTGCATGATTTTTCGAGCTTCAAATTATTTCGACTTTAGTGAGTACGAGCTTGGACCATAAAACTCCCTAAATCCTTTTGTTCTTTTATGAATACATTATTTGTATAATATAAATCATGTGAATTGGGTTTAGCTTTAGGTGGTTGAGGAGGATGAGTGTTTTTTCTCATTAACGAAACTCGATGTCAACCACTAAAATTAAAGTTGAAACACATATCTCTCACACTTAAACCAATCATTGAAAGTTTTCAAATGTTTCATATTCCACTCAATGTCATCAAGTGTAGTTTTTCATATATAGGTATACAATAAGATTCTTCACAAGCAAACAGATTGGTTGAATATCAAAATGTGAAAGCTTTAATTAGTTCCTTTAATGAACACACAAAACAATGCAACATTTTCTTCAATTAACCCTTTTTCTTTCCTATCAACATACATCGACTATATGGTGTTAAGATGCATGTTATGTGGTCGTTTTTACTTGTTTAATCTCATTCCAAACAACAAAGACATATTCAAATGTTTTAATTGCATTGGATTTCAAACATTTTCTTCAAGTGAATCTTATAAGTCACTGCAAATTTTTAAGAACATTCGATGAAATTTTTTTACAAAGATTTAATTCATAATATGAGTTTAATAAATTATTGATTAGATAAATGATAAATGGAGCAATGCATATTTATAAGTCAAGAAATCACACAAAGAAAAATCATCCACTATTAACATCGATGGAGAAGGATTTTCTCAAAACACAAAAAGTTAATTCTCAAAGAAAAATATCTCTTAAAATAACAAAAGTTAATTCATATAGACCTTGTGGTTGGTGCTAATAGGGGTTGTAATTGATTTTATGAAGATGAATCTCGAAATATGCATCCCATGAGAGTCTCTTGATTATAAGCATTGCTTGGGTGTGGATGCCTATGATCTCATGATTGAGTCATTGAAATCCTAGAAGGAATATTAGGCTCATAGGATGTGTAAAGTGGTTTTATGAAATTGGGAATGTTATTTATTAGCAAATACTAGGTTAAAGTTTATATAGGTCGATGTTTAAACCTTTTTAAATCAATTATTCCTCAATTCACAACATTGCCTTTAGACTTGCAAGGACAAATACCAAATTTGAATAATTCACAGGCTAGCAAAACTAGTCTATGTTCATTGCTTAGAATATGCTTTTGGGATAAAGCATTGTCTTGTATATGTGTTAGATTTGAATATTTGTGTAAACCATAGAGATACCAGTTTTGTCTTTGTGTTATGGATCTATATCCATGTGTGAGTGCTATTGAGTTTGAATGTAGCAATGTGCATGCACCCACTAATTAAGAATGTTAAGAAACAAATTGTGAATATTATCTAGGTTCTAACTTTTTTTTATAGAAAATTCTTCTGCTAACTATTAATATAACCAATAGTTTTACATGAAAAATTATGTTGTAATGTAGATCACCATTATGTTGTAATGTAGATCCTTTAAACTTTAGAAGTCTCGATGTATCTGACAAAACAAGATATTATCACAATATTTAGAACCTCCCCTATACTAGAGGCTTGACCACATATGAATATGAAGGAACATAACCTTAGATCATCATCAACCTGCCAAAATATAACATACTTCATATCAACATCATGGGCTAAAATATTCAGACACATATCATGAGCTATTAAATACGTCCTACAAAGATGATCACATTTCCATTCAAGACCAAAACAAGTGGTTAGATATATCAAAATAAAAAGATAAAAATCTGCACAAATATCATCCATCCTAAAATACCAAGATCACATTGTAAAAAATAGCCTACACTTAGCCTCCAAAAAAATATAATCTCACCAAGGTCAACTTGCTATTTTTGAGAGAATCCAATATCCATGTTCATTATTGTGGTACTCTTCAATAATTCCATCAATTACATGCTTGGAATCATTCATTTATTCCATAATATATTTTGAATCTATATACATGGAATCCTACTAAACATGCTTTGTATATGCTTCCTCAAAACTAGAAGGATCACCCAACTTCTCGTTGGTATGAGTGCTACAAGATCAACAAGTAACTTGTAAATGTTGAAATATTGTAACTTCTAAGAATATTATATTTGTATTTTATTATTCTGGAGATGTTCCATTCCTCCGAGGAGACCCTATTGTTTATCCGGAGATGTTTATTCCTCCGAGAGAGTGTGGTAACTAGGGTTATTAAATCTCCCATGTGAGTTCGGCCTTGAGTTAGTTGTTTAGGGGTTATTAGACTCTCCTAGGAGAGGTCGGCCCCATTAGGGTGAAAAGTCAGTTAGAACATGAGTATAAATAGAGGAGGTGTGTTCCTCATTTATCTCATTCATTCACTCACTTGTGATTGGCACATGAGAGAGAGAGAGAGATCTGCATAGGAGGAGAAGGAGCTCTTGTTGAGGACTACATCTTGTATTGGGTTGATTATCTATATTGAGGAAAGCTTTGCTGGGTTTTCTACCCCGTGAGGGTTTCCCAGGGTAAATCTTTGTCTATCTTTTGATTATGTGTCTTTCAGTGATCTTGCTTGCGAAATTAGGCTAAATTTAACATGGGTTCAGAGCTAGCCTGAATAGGACATCTTTCACAAGCTGAAAATACCTCTCTCTCCTCCTCTGGTGAAAATTAGGGTTTCTGCAAAAGTTGGAATTTTTTTATTCTGATTGCATGGCTGGATAGCCCTCCTCAAAATCAAATTTTTGAGCCCTAGATCGAACTTTTTGAGTGGGTAGAACTCCAGGAAAGTCAAACCCTGGTTTGGGTTTTGGACCAGAAAACCAGAAAAAAGTACGCACCTGTGCAACAGAAAACCAGAAAAAGTACGCACCTGTGCAACAGAAAACCAGAAAAGGTGCGAACCAGAAAGCCAGAAATTATGTTGCAGATCTGAAAGTTGTTGATAAGATTTGAAGGGTGAAAAGCTAAAGTTTCCAGAAGCAGAGTTCTCCAGTTATCTCAATCCAATCAAGTACATCTCCTGGTAAGTGTTATTCTATCTTTTGAGAAACTTCAATTTTCGTGGTCCCCTGGATAAGATGGCTCCAAGCACTAAGCTTGAAGACAAGCTAGAGGGTATAGAGAATTTCCAAGCATGGAAATATAGGATTGGTCTCATTCTTGAAGAGAACGATCTTGCCCAATATATCAAAGATGAGATTGCAGAACCTGAAGAAGATGAAGCCAAAGAGAAGTATAGGAAGGACTTGATTAGGGCAAAGAGAATCTTGATTCCCTAAGTGGCATCCAAGAAGACCCCAAAGGAAATGTATGATGCCCTTTCCAAAATGTATGAAAGAAAGAACATCAATAGGAAGATGAACCTGAGAGCTCAATTGAAGAGCACCAAGATGAATCAAGGAGAATCCATTCAAGATTATTTCTCAAGGGTTTCCCAGTTCAAGGAACAACTAGATTCCATTGGAGATACCCTTGATGAAGATGAACTAGTCATGATTGCTCTAAATGGTCTCACTAGACCTTGGGAGTCATTCATCCAAACTATGTGTGCCAGAAAATAGAGCATGAAGTTTGATGTGGTATGGAAAGATTGCATTCAAGAAGAAGCTAGGGTTGCTAATAGAGAAGCCTTGCTCAAAGAAGGTGATCAAGCCCTGGCCACCCACACCAAGAGAAGAAGGAATAAATCCTACTTCAAGAAGGATAGTCACAAGGTGTCTCAACCTCCACAAAGATTTCAAAAGAAAAGAGGAACTACTCAAGGAAGAGATTACTCCTCATTCCAATGTTTCAATTGTCATAAAATATGACACATTGCTAGAGATTGTCCTTCAAAGAAGAAGAAGGTATTCCACCATAAAAGACATCAAGCACACCTAGCAGAAAATGATAGTGAAGAAGAAGAAGAGGAAAGGCCTCAGAAGAAAAGAGCTAGAATAGAAGAAGAAGATGTAGAAGAATATGTTCTATTCTCTGCACTCTCTGGGTCTGTAACACCTGGAGAAGATACATGGCTCATTGATAGTGGTGCTTCAAAGCACATGATAGGTCAAAAGAAAACTCTTGCAAAACTTGAAGAGAAGACCTCTCCACAAAAATTATATTTAGGAGATGACTATCAATATCCCATCAAGGGAATTGGTGAAGCAAGCTACAAGCTTGATTCTGGAACTCCATTGAAGATGAAGGAGATATTATATGTCCCGGGATTGAAGAAGAACTTTATATCTCAGCTCTAGATAAGAAAGGTTATAGGGTTGCATTCATAGATGGACAAGTACTCATGTGGTCCAAAGAAAAATCAATTGAGGATGCAATTGTTATTGGTGAAGAGGAAGGAGGTCTATACAAACTCAAGGGTCATCCAGAAGCTGCCCTTATTCATGAAGCCACTAGCCCTAGTGAACTATGGAATAGGAGGCTTTCTCACATTAACTACAAAGCACTACCTCATGTGAGTAAAGTAGTCATAGGACTACTAGATTTGAAGATTGATCATGATGGCACATGCAAAGGATGTACAAAAGGGAAGAATATCAAGAACCCATTTACAAAGAGTGAAACAAATACTAAAAGTATTTTGGAATTAATTCATTCAGATGTATGTGGACCAATGCCCTCCACATACTTGAGTGGATATGAATACTATCTTACATTCATTGATGACTACTCTAGAAAGACTTGGATATACTTTCTAAAAGGAAAGAATGAAGTCTTTGGAAAGTTCAAGGAGTTCAAAGCCTTGATAGAAAATCTTCCAGAAAAGAAGATCAAAATACTCAGGACAAATAATGGTGGAGAATACACTTCAAAGGATTTTGAAATCTTTTGTAAAGAAGCTGGAATCAAGAGGGAATTAACCACTCCCTACAATCCTCAACAAAATGGTGTTGCGGAAAGAAATAATAGAACCATTATGGAGGCAGTGGAGACAATGATACATGATCAAGACCTACCTATGTATCTATGGGCTGAAGCAGCTAAGACAACAGTCTATGTGCAGAATAGACTATCTCATAGTGCTCTTGAATTCAAGACCCCAGAAGAAGCGTTTACAGGGAAGAAGCCTAAGGTAAGCCACCTCAAGATATTTGGGTGTCCTGTATATATTCACATACCAAAAGAAAAGAGAACTAAGTTGGACCCTTCCGGAAAGAAGGGAATATTTGTTGGATATTGTGAAGCATCCAAAACATTCAGAATATACATCCCACGATTCCACCATATGGATATTAGTAGGATGTGACATTTGATGAAGAGACAGCTCTCAAGAAATCCAGGAAGTGCCAGTATGAAGAAGTATATGAAGAAGATGCACCTCCCAGAATTGAAAAGACTGTACCCATCCCTAAAGATGTAACACCTAAATACCATGATATGATAGAACCACAAGAACCCCCCATCACAAACATATCAAGAAAGAGAAAGCCAGCATGGGCAAGAGACATTATACTAGGATCATAAAAGTATGGAGCTCTTGTAGGATCCACTAGAGTGAGTAAGAAACCAAATCCTTTCTCCAACTATATGGCTTTGATGTGTGATCTTGTAGACCAAGAACCTACTAGTTATGAAGAGGCAGTTCATAAGAAAGAGTGGGTAGAGGCAATGACAGAGGAGTACCAGTCAATAATGAAGAATTATGTTTGGGATATAGTTCCCAAGCCAAAGGACAAAAGTTTGGTATCCTCCAAATGGATATACAAAATAAAGCATGCTGCAGATGGTAGCATTGAAAAGTACAAGGCAAGATTTGTGACCATAGGATTCTCTTAGAAAGAGGGAATTGACTATGAAGAGACATTTGCACCAGTTGCAAGGTACACTTCCATTAGAACCATCATGGCACTTGCATACATGATGAAGTGGGAATTACACCAGATGGATGTAAAGACAACTTTCCTGAATGGTGTGATTGAGGAGGAAGTGTACATCGAACAACCTCAAGGATTTGAGGTGGAAGATGGAAGAACCCATGTGTGCAAACTAAAAAAGGATTTGTATGGGTTGAAGCAAGCTCCCAGAGCTTGGTATGGAAGAATTGTCAGTTTCTTGACAAGCTTGGGCTTTACCAAAAGTAAAGTTGATCCTAATCTTTATCTCAAGGTTATGGATGATGAACATGTCATACTGTTGTTATATGTGGATGATCTATTTTTGACTGGAAATGGGAAACAGATTGTCGAGTGCAAGAAGAAGCTCTCTTCAGAGTTTGAGATGAAAGATCTCGGATTGATGCATTACTTCCTAGGTCTGGAAGTATGGCAAGGCCCAGAAGGAATCTTTCTCAACCAGGGAAAGTATGTTGTGGAAATCTTGAAAAGATTTGATATGTTAGAATGTAAATCCATGGCCACTCCCATGGATTCCAACTTGAAGCTATTAGCTGATGACTCCTCAGAGTTAGTGGATATGACTCTGTACAGACAGATTATTGGGTCATTAATGTATCTGACGAATACCAGGCCATATATATGCTTTGCGGTGAACACCTTGAGTTAGTATCTAGTGGAACCTAGACGAGTTCACCTGATAGCTGCAAAGCATGTGATGAGGTACCTAAAGGGTACAATAGATTTTGGTCTATGTTATTGTGGAGATCATGACTTCATATTGTATGGCTACACAGATGTTGATTGGGCAGGAAGTGTATCAGACAGGAAGAGTACATCGAGTGGATGTTATTGTCTAGGATCTTCCATGATCTCATGGTTTAGCAAGAAGCAGTCTAGTGTGGCTCTCAACACAACTGAAGTGGAATATATAGCTGCTTGCTCTACTAGTTGTGAAGTAGTATGGCTTCAAAAATTGTTATCAAGATTGTTTAACTTAGAGATGGACCCCACTGTGATCCTGTGTGACAACCAGAGTTGTATCAAGATGACAGAGAATCCAGTGTTCCATGATAAGTCAAAGCACATAGAGATCCAATATTTTTATATACGGGATATGGTGCAGAAAGGAGCTATCAAGCTCGAGTATGTGAGCACTGACGAACAAGTTGCTGATGTGTTGACCAAACCTCTGTCTCAAGTAAAGTTTGAGTATTTCCGAGACAAGCTTGGTGTAGTTCAGAAGGACCCTCCTCGAAAGGGGGAGTGATATGGTCGATGAAGATATTATTGGATACTGGTATCGATGTGGATACATGTATCGATGATGAGATTGCCTATATCGACGATAAGGTCGATGATAAGGATACCTGTATTGATGTGGATACTGTATTGATGAGGATTGTATCGTTGATGTGGATACTGTATTGATGAGGATAATATATCGTTGATGTGGATACTTGTATTTGTATTGAGGTTACCTGTTCTGACAATGAGGTCAATGATGAGGTTGTCAGTTACGACGATGAGGTCGATGCATGGTCCCTAGTGGACGAGGAGGGATTGTATCATCCCTGGACTTTGGTCCCTGAATTGATCCGTAGAAAAATGTCTCTAAGAAGTGGTCCCCAGTGGACGAGAGGATTGCATCATCCCTGGACTTTGGTCCCTGAATTGATCCGTAGACAGATGTCTCCGAGAAGTGGTCCCCAATGGATGAGAGGATTGCATCATCCCAGGACTTTGGTCCCTGAATAGATCTGTAGACAGATGTCTCTAAGAAGTGGTCCCCAGTGGACGAGAGCATTGCATCATCCCAGGACTTTGGTCCCTGAATTTATCCGTAGACAGATGTCTTTGAGAAGTGGTCCCTAGTGAACGAGAGGATTGCATCATCCCAGAACTTTGGTTCCTGAATTGATCCATAGACAAATGTCTCCAAGAAGTGGTCCCAAGTGGACAAGAAGATTGCATCATCCCAGGACTTTGGTCCCTGAATTGATCCGTAGACAGATGTCTCCAAGAAGTAGTCCCTAGTCGACGAGAGGGGATTGCATCATCCCTGGACCTCGGCCCCTGAATTTATCCATAGACATATGTCTTCAAAAAAGAGGTCCTTAGACTTTGTCTAAGTTGACGAGTGGACTGCATCGTCCCTAGACATGTTGTGGTGTCTTAAATGGATCATGTGTATTGCAGGGTATGATGTTGATCGTGATGATCTAGATGACGATGTTGTTGATCGTGATGATCTAGATGACGATGTTGTTGACCGTGATGATCTAGATGACGATGTTGCTTATCATGATGATCTAGATGACGATGCTACTGATCATGAGGATCCAGATGTTGATGTTGTTGTAGCTGTTCAAGTGCTGCAGAAGATGAAGATTCAATACTGAAGATGTTGATGTTCCAATATTGAAGATGTTCCAATAACTGCTTGAGTTACTAATGATGTATAAAGAAAGCTTCCAATGATTTATAGATGTATCGTGTACCATGTATTTGATGACTCCTTGCTCCCGCAGATGTTGTTATAATATCCTTCTCGTTAAGGGGGAGTGTTGAAATATTGTAACTTCTAAGAATATTATATTTGTATTTTATTATTCCGGAGATGTTCCATTCCTCCGAGGAGACCCTATTGTTTATGCGGAGATGTTTATTCCTCCGAGAGAGTATGGTAACTAGGGTTATTAGATCTCCCATGTGAGGTCGGCCCTGAGTTAGATGTTTAGGGGTTATTAGACTCTCCTAGGAGAGGTCGGCCCCATTAGGGTGAAAAGTCAATTGGAACATGAGTATAAATAGAGGAGGTGTGTTCCTCATTTATCTCATTCATTCACTCACTTGTGATTGGCGCATGAGAGAGAGAGAGATCTGCATAGGAGGAGAAGGAGCTCTTGTTGAGGACTACATCTTTTATTGGGTTGATTATCTATATTGAGGAAAGCGTTGCTGGGTTTTCTACCCCATGAGGGTTTCCCAGGGTAAATCTTTGTCTATCTTGTGATTGTGTTTCTTTCAGTGATCTTGCTTGTGAAATTAGGCTAAATTCAACAGTAAAGGCCACCATATTACACACCTCTAGTCAAATTCCTTGGACTTGCTACACTACAATCATTAAGAGTACATTCCTATCCTTCAAATGCAACTCTACATTGAAATTCCATCATTCAAGAAATTGAAAGAAGATTTTTCTTCAAACCAAGAACAAACAAAACATCATTCAACTTAAGAACATCACTTGATGGCATCCATAAAGAAATGGATCCCAATCCTTTCACATGATAAATAGTATCATCACCCAACTCCACACTCATTCCTCCCTCTTACGTGTGAATCTTGTTAAAGAGTTTCCTATCACAAGTCATATGTATTTGGTGCCCCATTGTGCACATACCATCCAACACTTGACATAGTGTTGAAAGATAAACAAATGACCATGGAGAAGATGATCTCAAGATAGGATGCCAACTCATCCACTTATGCTATAGTACTGACACTCCCTACAACTAGTTTTTTATGCTTGGTCTTCTCTTTTTCTTCTATAGATTGGATAGTATAATGGCACTTCTGGTGACACCTAAATCATTTCAAATTATTGAAATCCTTCTTATCTTGGAATGATTCTTCATTCTTACCCTTTTAGTGTCTTTTCTTGTTTCCCTTAATATCCTAATGAGGATTGGGCCTTATACTTCTCTTTGGTTAGTTGAATAAGGTTCTAACTTTACCTCTTCCTACATAAAGTTATCTTAAAGCTTATCAAAATTTGGTAACTTCTCATGAGCACACATCTTGGAAAAGGGGTTTCTAAATGAAGCAAACCCATTCAAGGAAATGGCCACTAACTCCTTATTCTCCACCTTTGTCCCTATGGTATCCAGTTGACCTTTGAACTACGTAGTCTTGGAAAAGTAACTAGCCAATGTATCTATGTCACTTTTGTGAATGGTTAAAAGATTATTTCTCAAGAGCATCTTACTATAGAAACTAACACTCTAGTATAGTGTAACCAAAACAACATACATCTCCTTGTTGGTCTTCTTCTTTACAATGTGAGTGATCAAATGACCCTTCATTTAATAAAAGATGATTCTCTTTACCTTGGATTCCTTATTATGCTTGGCCAATAATTTTGGATTGGCAGGTGCAATGATATATTTATCAACATGCTCCCAAAGTTCAACCTCTTCCAACAACATTTGGAACTTGCATTTCCATGATGTAAAATTGGAAGCACCCTTTAACGTGTCACAATCTCTAAGAGAAAGAGAATTCATCCCTACACATTTGAAGTAATGTCAAAGTAAAATCAAAAGACATTAAGTAGATTACCCTTTTAGGGTTCAAATTCTTCTTCCAAAGTGCACTAAGGTTTCACACCCCACAAACTATAATAGGTCGAGCACCTCTCCCATGAATGGAAATACCCAACTCTTTCAACCAAGAGAAGAGCTACAATCAAATAAGCTATGGTACCATGTGAAAATTTTGAGAAAACAATGCATAGTGAAAATTCAGAAATTTCATTTTAACCTTGACGTTCAATGGGTCTATTTCCTATGAACTTTCAGCCTTAGTGTTGATCTGAAATATAAATTATAACATTATATATTTCACTTCTATCCAACCAAACACATAATACATCCCAAAAAATTAAACACTAAATAATTGTACTTTAGGGTAACTTTGTTTTCATCCCTTAGGGCACAATCCCCAACATATAACTATATGAAATAACTTATAAATAATAGATTTGTTCCAACTCCAAATATTCCCTCTTAGATTCTATATATTTTTCAAATCCCTTAACAACATTTGTTAATTGTTCATGATAAATCATGAAACCAAACAACACAGGAAACTCCTCATTCACCATGAGAATATAAGCTTGAAATCAAATATGCAAGTACACACATTTTGGAAAGGAAAGTACACTTCATATATACATAAGATTGAAGTTACAAGTAAATATCAACAACTTGTCACAAGTTGGTACAAAATATTCCTTCAAGATTATCACAAGGTAGAAACCATGGCGAACCTTACTAATTCTTAAAATGCCAACTATAAAATATTTGGCAATAGTTTTGTAAAATTGTTCGAATTTTGAGGGATTTTATATAACTTCTAGGAAAATTTGGTGATTTTTTAAGTAAAATAATTCTATGTAAAAAAAAAGGAAATTGGTAAAAAAAATTGAAAAAGTGGAAAATTATCCAAATGGTGAAATTATCCCTAAAATACTTGGTTAGGTCTCCTCAATGCCTCCAAACCCTAGCTAGGGCATCCACCAGCAATATAAAAACCTAAACAACAATACAAAGGCCTACCAAGGCATCCCACCAAACTATCTAGCCAATACAAGCTAACATTAACACCAACCAGTTCACCCTTGATCTTTCTCCAAGCTTACGTCACACAAGGTCTCCAAGCAAAGCGATCCAAGTCTCCTCTAGGGGTTTTTTGCCACAAACCCTATGTCCTTATCACTCAAGGACCCAAACCATGGTTCCTTCCTCCCTTGCATAAAGACAAGTACAAAGACTCAAGACAAGTTCATCTTCAAGATACAAGTGATCTAATGAAATTTGACATGCTTACTATGTGATTTATACAACTAAAGACTCTCTCCTCCTTTATATAGAATAGGCGAGATACAACAAGAATAGTAAAGTGGATTGTGTCCACAAACAAACTAATCTAATCCTCAAGATATGGTCTCCATGTTAAGTGCTCTCCCTCCAAGGTGTACACATGTCAAGACAAGTTTCCTCAAGTGGTGTGCTCCCAAGTGTCAAGCGCTCCTCGTGATAAAACCCCTCACTCTCCAAGACAATCATCAAATGCTCCAAAACTTCTCCTCAACATATGTGTCCTAGGTCCACATATAACCCTAATAAATGTACCCTCAATCCAAGCATACTAAAGTCAAGTGCTCATGCTCCTATGACATTCTAAGTGGTTCTACTATTTTGGATCAATTCCTTTGGAGATTTATTTATCATGATAATATAAGTGGAGTGGTGTTCCCAGGCTATCTAGCACTCCAAAATGTGTACAACAATTTTATTTTTATTTTTAGTGGGAAGGACAATGAAAAATTGCAGCTTCTTTGTTGAGTATTCATAATGAGAAACAAGAGCATGCATTGAGAGTTTCTCACTAACAATTTTCATGACAAGCACTCGCTTTAAATTTGCCAATTATAAACAATCTCTTAAGGCACATAGAAGTGTTTGCAACCTACACTAAGTATTTCTATGGAATGATTATTGCTATGAAATATTTAGGAAATACATAAACATAACACAATTCTAAAGTTTATTAATGCTTGAAATATTAGGAAATGCATAAACACACCATAAATTCTAAAGCTTATTTCACCTATAACATGACACATAAATCATACAACTTATTTCACATATACATGACATTGGATGAACAAATTATAACTTCATTATTATTCAAATCGTCATTCTACTTGTAACTAAGTTGTTATCAACCTACTAAAATGATTTTTATAATTTCAAATAATCTATGTTGGATTAGTTTAATGTATACTTCTAATTTTAATGTGATTTGGTCCCTAAGTTTTATTAGAACGAAGTATATCAAGTTTTTTAATAAGTATGAATAAAACAAAAGAATGAAGTTTAATAAAGATATTTATACATTTTTAAGATCAAACAAGTTTGTTAGACAAATACATGGAATTAGATTAAATATTCGTCCAAATAACATTTCTATAGTTTGGAAAGTACCAAGGTTATCATGCTTCTGTGGAATCTTTGATGGATATTTAATAATTACCATGTTTTTAGTAGATGCATGAAGGGCCCGATTACTTCTACAAAGTTATTGGACCTAGATACAAGACCTTGCTTCATCTTTATTGTGTGGATTTCATAGAGATATAATATAGATTGAGCACTAATTTTGTCGTGAGGGCCTTCCCTTTCCCCACAAAAAAAAAAAAACCGTAAGGGCCTAATTTTCATTAAATCAAAATTTCCAATTGCCTCTCTTCCTCAATTTGAATTATTGGTAACCTTTGAGCCATGGCCATGGATTTGATTTGAAGTGAAACTTGAAAGGAAGGAATATATTTATCTAAAAAAACAAAGAATTCCTTGCTAACCACACCCCCATATTGTAAGATAGGGCACAACCTACCATCCCTTTAGCTATGTTTAGCTCATCTAACTTTTCAAGCACTTTTTAGGAGATTCTCCAACTGAACCTTCCTTTACACCCATGATCTTTTCTACCTCCAACCAAACCTGTTTGGCTTAAGAGAATTTAATAAACACATGCTTAATTGTTTCTTCGGCATTTTGGCATAAAATGCACATTCTACACCCCTTCCTCTCTTATGTGCATAACTTCCCAAGTAAAAGAATCATACTATATGCATTAAATTAATCAATATTAACTTTTTAATCAATTATTGAAGGGATTGACATGATGGGAAAACAACATATGAGAAAATATGTTTTTTTCTCTATTAAATGCTTTAGATAGAGCAAGAGTGATGGAATTTTGAATAGTAAAAATACTTCCAGTAAGACTATGACATGAATCTTGAAATTTATCTCTACAATGTGTTGGCATGAGCAAATATTTCTTGTCAACTTCACATGCCCACCCAAAGAAAGGACCTAACTAAATATTTCACTATTGAAATGACAAGCCCTCTAGTTATGGACTAGATATCGTACTTTATGTTTATGAATCTAAAATGAAATGCAAATGAAAAATGCAACTATTTAATCCTAGACAGAACCCTTTAAAGGACTGATTGACCTTAAACAAAGATCATACACAAACAATATGGGGAACAATCCACCAATTATAACCTTTATAAAACCATAATAACTTTGAGAAACATAGAATAATCTACAATGCATTGAGAGATAACCATCCTTATATCAATTTGATATAATTGCATAAAGTAAGACTGTACATTACAAGCATGATAATAGTCTACATATTGCAATATTTGTCCCTATAAGCATAAGAGAAGTAAGAAAGGAGAGAGGACTCAAGATGACCAATATCAAAGTGCATACCTCTAAATTGATGTAAAGAAGAGAGCCCTTTACATGAATGCAATGGTACTATTTATAAATTTGGTACTGAGGCTCTTGGCATTTTAACTTATGTGACTCTCCATCTACCCTAAGTGACTAACATTATAAACTAATTAAGTTAGTCATACAAATTAGTTAAGTTAGTTTCAACCCTCATACAAATTTGCCGCTATCCTCCTCTCTATTATTCAATTCAATTGTGAGGATATTATCAATTTAAATATTTTACTAGTACAAATTTTGCCTACTTTAAGTGAAGTTCTAAAGCGATAAATTTGTGATTTTATGAAAACATGATGATGAAAGCCCTTCCTGAAAGTAGTTTTACTTTCTTGTATTATACATCTCAATCACTTTCACAATGTTTAATTTCAGGATTTGTAAAATGTGTCCCTTTCCTTGATCAATTTAGAGATATGCACTTTGATGTTGGTCATCTTGGGTCCTCTTAGTCTTATTCAATGAGAGTTACTTGGTCCTTTCCTTTTCTACTTGATTGTAGGGAAGAATTTACATAATCTTCTCTTGCTCATTTCTTCATCATTCTAGTTTTTGGTGACAATATTTTGCACAAGCTCTAGCATCGAAAAGCCCCTACAAATCCTTTCATGAATCTCCAGCTTGCATAGTGTCAAATTCTATTTCCATATTATTTGCAAATAAAGGTTATCCATTAAACCTTATATCATCATGTTAATACACGCGTAAATAACAATGGAGAAGTTTTCTCACCTATGCAATGAAAATATATAATGAACAAACCTTTATGGTCATAAAAAATCCTCGATATTATATGCGAAGCTTCGTAAAACAACTAATCCAAAATTGAAGTGTCCAAACATATATACGCCCATCTCAAGCTTATTTTCAGTGTATCCTTATTAAACTAGAAATTAAAAATGCATATTGTTTTTGTGATGAACTTATGAAAGCGATTTTATCATTACCATCTCCTCGAGTTCTTTGCAAGACAATTTTTGGGGTCAATAAGTTCATTAATGGTGTTAATTTCTAGTTACTACTCATGAGATTTGGGTATTCAAATTTTCAAGTACAAGAGTTACCATCTGCACATGGAAAAAATGCCTCTTCTCCCTTTTGGACTGTTAATAAGTGAGGAACCAAGCTAGTAAGTTTGTTGAAGATGTCATGAGGTAGTTAATATTTGGTTGGAATTTATAATCAATGAACACAAATGTGCCTTTAATTACCTTGCATTCCAACTTGATTTCATAGTAATGGGAACACTTATTTTCAACAAATATACAAGCATATGGATCCTCCACCATTATTAAATTAAATAATCAAATTTTGAAAGAGATGAAGGATGTCTTAGAGCATATGCATGGAGGAATTGAATCATTAATGACCATTTACCTTGCTAGCTCTAGTCAATAAAGCTCACATAGCAATATGGTTTTAGAAAAAGAGTTAGAAAATCATTGATTAAGTAACAAAGCCAACTGTTTAGGTTCTCGAATATAAGATTATTCTTTCTTTTATTATTTCACACCAACTATATAAACCAATGCATATAATCCATATCCCATTATCCATAAAACTTGAAATATTTGTGTGCATTCAAAGGTATTTAACCCAACATTTACAAAGCATGAAAACAACGCCTCACTGGTGAAATCAAGAGGAGGGAAACATCATGTAAGTTATATAATTCAATCCAACTTGCAATACATAGACATATGAGCCACTGTGCATACATGGGATGTAAATGGTTATTTCATCATTTAACTTTTGACAATCAAAATCTTTCTTTTGGCATAAAACATGCAAATGACACATTTAATCTTGCAAGCAATGCAATGGAAATGGTATACTCATGAAAACTCAAAGAACAAAGAACCAATAGAAGATTTATACCAGGGATGGGGGGGTATGCAATGGAGAGATTAGGCCTTTCTTTTTCTTCATCACCATTTGTAAACTAAAATTGATTTCCTTGATGATTTTCCAATTAGAGTGTTGAGAAAATGTTTTAAAAGATGATGTAGCTCTCTTAGACAACAAGAGGCATCGTACCCTTTCTCTAGGAGTGAAATTGCTCCACCCAAGAGCCTATTCGATATGCAAATTAATCAAAAAAATTAGCATCTATGAAAGCATAGCAATAGATTCTTTAAGATGATAAAAAAGTGAGAGAGAGTTGCACCACACTTTTATGTGTGAAAATACATTGCTGACATGGTAGAATCCATGCCCATTTGTCCAATGTGATCTTTGGTAGTTCCTACTAGTTAAAATGGATTCAAACAACCACACCTATACAATAAAACAATGGAAGAATCTCACCTACAATCCAATGAGCTTGTTTGGAGAGAAAGAGTAGAAAATATGAAGGAGAACATTGCCCACTACCTGTATGAGGCTGTAACTTGAACTAGCAAGGAGTAACTAAGCATTACAAAAGGAAACAATAGTTTCCAAGATTAGAAGTTGTTAATTTCTAAGTTTTAAAACCCAGGGGGAAAATCGTTGCATTGGAGAGGTTGTTTGGTTATTGAGGTGAGTGATTTGACTCCTTTTGTCTTTCAAAATAAAAATTATCAAAGTTTAGATGAAAAAAATTGTGCCTTGAATAGAACATTTCACCTAATTCAACACCCAAAGGTTAAATTGCTAGGTTGGAAGGATTACGAGCATCTCAACTCAAAAATGTAGTCTTTAGGGTTGGGTAGTCAACAAGCTCCCAAACTTAGTGATTTCCTCTTTGGCTCGTCGAACATAGCCAAAACTCGAAGGTACATGATTTTGAGAACTCGTATAATTTCATTTCACTACATGAAATGCAAACACCTTCCATGTTTAGATTGTCAAGTTCGAAGAGATATTGGGTCGTTGAATGGCTTAATTGATTCAGTGACCACCATTGCAGGACACCAAACTCCATTGTCTTCATATTTTTCATGTGCGAAGCTACAACAATAAATGTTGTAATTGAAGCTCTGCATTCATCACACAACCTCAAGCATATGTATAAAAATGATCCGATATATTGCTTAATGTATATTTAAAAATTAATTCAAATGAGTGTTGACAAATTGCCTTGGTTTTTTGGCTGCATAAAATCATAAAACATTCATCTCACCTTATATTATTGAATTGATAGATGCATAATGTAGAGACGATAAGATTTCTAACGAGTTGTCAAATTCCCCATTCCACCTTCAACTCAATTCCTTTCGTAAACTAGAAAGCTCAAATGGCTTGTTTGATAGGAACATTTTAATTCATGTTTTTGTATTTGCACACATGTGTATGTTGTGTCATTAGATAACTAATTTAATGTTAATGCCATATGCTTCTTTGCCTCGTTTATATTTCATGTACATGCCATATCAATATTCTTCTTATATCGTGAATGTGTGTTGGGATCCTTCTTGGTGGTGTAATGGGGGGTCAAATAATAATAGTCGAGGCCATTCAATGTTAGGTGGACTAGAACCATTATGATTGTTGTAATTAAATAATTATGCTCACTATGGCAGTTAGTATGTAATAAATGTAGTGTGGCCTCATTAAAGAGGGTCCACTAGATAGTTAGTATGGAGCAATGATTAGGGTTTTCTACTAAGCTATAAATAAGGATGCAATCCTTTTTATGGAGATTGTATTGGACCTTAGTTCGTTGAGAGGTTTCCATACCTTAAGAAGCAAGTGAATAGGAGTGGATTCCTTCCATGAAATGATCACTGTACAATGTTTCCTTTCCCTAAGGGTATTTTGATAAACAAAGTACGAGAAATTCTAAATATCTTGTTCATGATTCAATTTTAAGGGTTAAATAACATAACAAGTAGTATTAAAGCTCTTTCATGGGCAAAAAATATAGATTATTTCCACTTTTTGTAGATTTTTCAAGGGAAAAATAAGGTCGTGGAAATCAGATCCATCCATATATATTTTTGTGCTACAAATAAATAAGCCAATTGTGTATATGAATTCCTCTCGAAAAAACACCTAGTCTCAAAAAAAATATCATTCAAAATGGAGTTGAGGAAGTGGAGTTATCTTTTAAAATCAATGCTTCTAGGGTTTTTTAGGGAATTACTACACATCTTGCAACACATATATATTTTGAGCGAGTGCCCAAATTGCTACCAAATCTCCGCCAATGGATGAGAGTAGTTATGGAATTTCATAATCATAGCCATAATATGAATTATAATCAATATCGAGGGAATATTGGGTATTTCAAATTTTCTGCCTCAAAACCCTAGCTCTCATAGTTACAATGGCATATGGTCTCTTACAAGGATATATTATCCCCCATCTTTAAGTAATATCCAGTGTTGTATGCATATTGTGTTGAAGATATAAATTATGTGGAAGAAATTTCTCCTACATGTCTTCTTGAACTTGCTATGGGTTATGAATAACATATGAAATTCAGGGTTGCAGTCAACCCTTATACATGGGACCCTAATTCTTTAGACTAATTCAACATTGTAGTTAGAACCCGTACACAGGACCCCAGTTTATGGTTGTACCTCCTCATTAAAATCATTGAGGACAATGCCTTCTAACAAATCTAGAGTGTTGGATCCTCCCAGGTGGTGTAATGGGGGGCCAAAGGGGCCATCAAAGTAATAATAATGGAGGCCATTCAATGTAAGGTGAACTAGATCCACTATATTTGTTATTATTAATTAAGGCTTGGTATGGTAGCTAGTATGGAATAAATGTAATGTGGCCTTATTAAAGAAGGTCCACTAGGTAGTAATTAGCATGGGGTTATGATTCGGGTGTTCTACCTATCTATAAATAAGTATATAGTCCTCCTTATAAAGATTATATTGGAGTATATTATTTTGAGATTAGCTCATAATTGAGAGGTCACCCTACCTTAAGAGTCAAGTAAAAAAGAGTGGATTCCTTCCATAAAATCATCATTGCGTTATAAACATGACTGCAGAGCAATAAAATAAAATAAAAGTGCAAATAAAACATATAAGAGAAAAATAAAAGAGAGACACCAATATACATGGTTCACCCTATATGGGCTACGTCCTTGGAGAAACAACTAGTCCTTTCTTTTATTATGTCCAATAAAATGAAGGGATACGACCCACAACACATCCGTCACAACCTCCTCTTCACTCTCTCACAGTCTCTCTCACACACATTACACAGCTGTAATGCAATGCCCTCTTTAAAAGAGGGTTTTCTTCTACGGAAAAAATGCACAGACATAATCTCTACCATTATATATGTAACATAATGATGAACAGTCCAGATTGACTACAAAATTACAACATTTTACAAGGCAAAATTTCCAAAAATTTCTCTTCGGGGGCATTTCCCCAGGCCCCCCTCCAAGGTTGGGGGGATCCAAAAAGGTTGTCGCCAACACCCCCTAAAAACAATAGTGGAGGGAAATCCCCCCCCACACCCCATCGTCAGGTACTAGGATCCAAACATGGCTAAAGCACGACCTCTGGATCAAGAAGATTATAATTAGGCTCCACAACCAACAGTCTCCCACTTGGACACAGATCACAATAGATCCACTACTACTACACCTACTGGAATATGATCCACCTTGGACCTGTAAATTTTCTTATCTTCACCTTCATGCTTGATAGCCAATTGAAACTAAGCAAGAACTCAATTTCTCCCTAGTTACTACCTTTGTTAACATGCCTACAGGATTCGAGCTAGTATGTATCTTTTCCAACTTCAACTGTCCATCTTCCAACATAGATTGTATGAAATAGTACTTGAGTATATGTTTAGTCTTAGAATGGAAGGTTGAGTTCTTTGCAAGATGAATGGTACTCTGGATGTCACTATACAACCTTCTATTCTCCTGCTTCTTACCCAATTCCTCCATGAACCTCTTTAGCCAAATCATCTCTTTACTATCCTCTGTAGAAGCAACATACTCTACTTTTGTTGTTGAAAGTGCGAAAACAATATGTAGTTTTGAAATCCAACTTACTGATGTTCCACCTATGGTAAAACCATACACTGTGGTGCTCCTCCTGCTATCTTTATCACCTACCATATTTGAATCAACATATCCCTGTAGAATAGTGTTTGAACCTCCAAAACATAATGCATGAGTAGTAGTACCTCTAAAAAACCCAAGAATCCACTTTATTGCTTCCTAGTGCTCTTTACTTGGATTGTTCATATACTTGCTCATAACTCCCATTGCATGTGCAATATCTAGTCTTGTGCACACCATCGCATACATCAAGCTACCAACTATTGATGAATATGGGACCTTGGACATATATTCTATATACTCCTATGTCTTGGGACACATCTCCTTAGTTAGTTTGAAATGGATGGCCTAAGGTGTACTAACTGGTTTTGCATCCTGCATTCTAAATCTCTCCAACACCTTCCCTATGTACTCACCTTGAAGCAATATCAATTTGCGAATTTTCTTGTCTCGTGTTATTCTCATACCAAGGATTTGCTTTACGACACCCAAATCCTTCATGGTAAATGAATTAGCTAATTTTATTTTGACCACATTTATATCCTGCATGTTATACCCTCCCACAAGCATGTCATCCACATACAGTAACAAGATAATATAACTTCCATTATCTAGCCTCTTAAAATAAGCATAGTGGTCAAAATGGCATCTACTATAACCTTGTTCTATCATAAACCTGTCAAATTTCAAATACCATTTCCTTGGAGCTTGCTTTAGGTCATACAAGCTCTTCTTCAACCCGTATACTAAATTCTCCTTCCCTTTGACCTCATACCCATGTCACTGCTGCATATAAATCTCTTCCTCTAAATCCTCACGGAGAATAGCCATTTTTACATCTAAGTGTTTAATATGCAAATATTCTACTACCAATAGACTTAAAATAATCCTAATTGAAGTCATTTTAACAACAATAGAAAAAATTTCACAAAATCTATACCTTTCTTCTGTGCAAACCCCTTTACAACAAGTCTAGCCTTGTACTGCTTTTTGGCTCCATATTCTTCCTTCAATCTGTAAACCCATTCTGCAATGCTCTTTTACCTACAAGCAACTGAACCAAGTCCCAATTCTGGTTACCTACCAAGGATTCCATCTCCTCTTTCATGCCTTGCTCCCACTTCTTTCTATTTTCTACCTACATTACCTCTTCATAACATTCTGGTTCACCAAAATCAGTTAACAATAAATAATACAATGAAGGAGATATCGTTCAGGGGGTCTACTTAACCTGGTAAATATTTTAACAACACTTGCAGGAGTTTGAGGTACCTACTGCTCCTACTATTGTATATTTTGATTTTTCTGGTACCTTGGAATTTCATTTTCTTTTATTTCATCAAGCACTGTATATTATGTGTTTTCTTTTCCTGTTTCTTTCCCTGCAAATGATCTTTGTACATGACCTTTTCATTGATACTCCTAATGATTTTGTGGTTTTCATAATCCTATAAGCGATAACCAAAATCATTAACTCTGTATCCAATAAAGGTACGCTTCTTGGATTTTTCCTCGGGCTTTGTTCTATTTTCTTAATCAATATGGACAAATGCTTCACAACCAAAACTCTTCATAAATGAGAAGTTTACCTTTTTACCTATCCATGCCTCCTTTGGAATGCCACCATCCAAGGATCTTGAATGCCCTCTCTTTATTAAGTAAAAAACAGTATCTACAACATTTTCCCAAAACTATAAGGGAAACCCTGCATGCAATCTCATACTCCTTGAACACTCTATGATGGTCATGTTCATCCTTTTTGACACACCATTTTCTTGTGTTGTTCCTGGAGCTGTCTTCTCTATATGAATCCCATGGTATGAATAGTAACTATCAAACTCCTTGCTATAGTATTCAGGTTCATTATCTGATTTGAGACACTTCAACCTTTTTCTTGTCTCATTCTGAACCAAATATTTGCGTTTCTTAAAAGTATAAAAAACATTAGATTTTTTTTGAATGCAATAAACCCAAGTTTTCTTGGGTGCATCATCAATAAAACTAACATAATAATGAGATCCACCAAGAGATGATACTTGAGCCAGTCCCCATGCATCTGTATGCACAAGATCTAACTTTTCAGTCTTCTTTTTCTTCCCAGCTCTAAGAAATATGACTCTCTTATTTTTTCCATAAAAGAAACTCTCACAAAATCCAAATCAACCTACTTCAAATATGGCATCAACTTCCTTGAATTGAGGATCGACATCCCCTTCTCACTCATGTGCCCAATCCTATGATGCCACAATGTTGTATCCACTCCTATGGAAGCTAAATAGATAGAAGAGTCAGCATTACCAGTACACAAATACAATGTACCTACCTTCTCTCCTTTCAGTATTACTAGTGATCCTTTAGTGATCTGCCACGCTTTTTCTATAAATGTAGATATACAACCTTCACTTCCCAACTACCCTGTTGAAATTATATTTATTCTCAAACCAAGAATGTGCCTTACCTTTTTCAACAACCATTGGTTTACATTCTTTAACTTTAACTCTATCTTACCCTTTCCAAAAATTTTACATGGTTCATCATCACGCAAATATACCTATCCAAAATCACCTTGAACATAATCTTGAAAATATTTCCGACGGGGTGTTGCTTGAAATGAAGCCCCTGAATCTAATACCCAATTATCAGTAATATTATGTAATTAAAGGATCAAAGAATCTTGTAACACATCACCTGCTACATTTGCTTCTTGATTATTCTCCTGCTGTCCATCTCCTTGTTTATTTAGAGATATGTTGTCTTTCTTCAAATGTCTTTTCTTCCCACAATTCCAGTACTCTATCTTCCCTAGAATGGATTTGGATCTGTCCTTTGTAGACTTTTCCCTTGAATCTTTCCTCTCTCCCTTTGTCTTCCCCTGTTCTCCATGGTTAACGCATTACCTGATGTCTCACCCGTACTTTTTTGTCGCATTTCCTCACTAAGGATAACACCGAAAACATCATCAAATTTTAAAGGGTTTGAACTAGAGATAGAGTTACTTACACCGATGACCAAGCCATTCTAGCTTTCTAGTAATGAGCATAGGATTAGAAGAGCCCTGACCTCATAATCAAATTTCACTTCGACAGAACTAACAGATTAGTAACCATATTAAATTCATTTCAATGGTCGGAAACAAACTCACCTTGTAACATCTTCATATTAAATAATCACTTCATTATAAATACCTTGTTAGAGGCTGATGGTTTTTCATAGAGTTTAGCTAATGCTTTCATTAGATCCTTCATTTTCTTTTCCTTTGAAATGTTGAAAGCCATCGACGCTGCCAGGCACAACCATATCATTCCTCATTCCTTTCTGTTAAGACCCTCCCATTCTTTGTCCTTCATAATCACCAAATTATTTTCCTTTTTGCCTAACAGTAGGAAAAGATCCTTTTGATATAGATAATCTTCCATTTTCATATTCCATAGCTGGTAGTTTTGGTGGTTAACTTTCTCGACCCTAAACATTCCTTCTTCTGCCATTGCTCCCACTCGAACCCTCGTTCGAGGTTAGATGAGGAAATTCACAACTTGGTTTGTGATTCCCTTATTGTATTTAATTTTAAAGTGGAAAGTTTGGATGTACATGAACCACTTATAACGTCATTCATTTTTCAAATTTCTCATGTCTACATGAATTTCATGGGCTTATCATCCATGTAGATGTTCATTTAGTTTACAATCTGTAACCATACATCACGACTAATTACATTTTTTTCCATATGTGTTGTACCTACTAATTGTGTCAAAGATTTTCTAGATGTCCATGATAGGTGAGGTATACACCAAAAATATACTTAGAGGCATCTATCTTAATGATATTGAACAACCATCATAGTTCTAGTGGAACGAGGACTAGTGCTTAACATAGGTGATATTTTAGGTCCTTGAATAATTTTTGTTTTGCCTTGGCCCAAAAAAACTTGGATTTGGCTCCACCTTTGTTGATGTGGCACAAGGGCCATTCGATATGGGAGAACCCCAACATGAACCGATTGTGGAATTTGATGGGGCCTACAAAGATGCAAATCTCCATTACTGTGTTTGAGGATGAATAATCATGAATGGTTTGGATCTTGGTTGGGCCCACATGCAAACCATACTAATCCAAGGTTTATCCCATATATTTAATTCTAGACATGATGAATAGTCACTCCTCCAACTTGGCATATAAATTGTATTACCACAAGGTGTTAAACACTTGTTGAATGGGTTTCATACTTTCTTCATACTTTTTACTAATGATGAGGATATTGTCGAGATATAAGATCACAAAGGGAGTGATACATAACTAAAAGATATCATCCATCATGATCATGAACATCATTGGTGCATTAGTTAAGACAAAAGGCATAAACAACCACTCAACGAGATATTTTTACATGTAAAACTGGTCTTCCACTCATTTGTTTACTCGATAAGCACCCGGTGATAGCGTTAATTCAAATTATTCCTTCTAAAAATACTTGTCTCCCTTGAGATAATCAAGAATACCATCATTCAAAGGTATTGGGTACCAGGCTTTGACTATTCTTTTCTTCATTGAAGTATAAGGAATAAAGAGTAGTCGTATCCCATCCTTCTTCTGAATTAGCATAATCAATATATGAGAACTTGGTGAGGAGGTTGGTCAAATATGTCCCTTTAGTATTATCTCTTGAATCTATCATTTGATACCCTCTTTCTACAAAAGGGAGCG
This sequence comes from Larix kaempferi, assembly GCA_027924585.1. Lineage (NCBI taxonomy): Eukaryota > Viridiplantae > Streptophyta > Pinopsida > Pinales > Pinaceae > Larix > Larix kaempferi. Next base: position 1,557,773 of record BSBM01000397.1, on the reverse strand, counting down.
TCTTTATACCACACCATTATGTAGGGGGGTACCTAATATCAAAGAAATTGTATGATTTACTTGATAGTGTAGAGGTACCATTATAGGTGATGTGAAACTATCTCTATATTCTTCTACCAATTTGTTTGCTTTCTTTTGTTATGTAGAGATGCCCATTTCAAAGGCATTGACTATCGCAATGATCTTTTATTCACCTTCCAACCAAATCACGAAGAGGGAAAATCACCCTATCTAAAAGGTTACCTTCCTACATTGCTTAGCTATGATCAAAGATTCCACGATATTCAAGTTTATATGTGTTATCTTGTATAGATGACCCCCTAAAGTAACAGTCGCACTATAATGCATATACTCATAGAAATGATTACGCTTCCACATATATGATTGTGCTAAAATAACGTCACAAGCTTCAAGTGGGGAAACATCACACAATACCTCATCATTGAAGATGTTTAACCATAGTACAAATGACGTTACTAATTGACCTTGATGCGATAACTTCATCTTCTTAATGAACTTTTCAAGGATCAAGTTATTATGGCTCTCACAAGGTGAGGATCTTGATCAAATATGATCCTTTTGTATTGGCTCTTTAATTTTCTTTTTGTTCTCCTCAATCTCCAAAAGATAGTTTATATATGAAGCCAATAGGTACATGGGAAATAGATGTGAAAACAATTCCATGCTTTGCATGATAGTGAAGGGGTACCTTAACAAGTGAGGTGAATATATCTCTATATTAATCCACCATATTGTCCACCTACTTTTTATATGTAGACATAACCCCTACAAAGGCCTTACAGATCATGTTGAACTTCTATTGGTATTCTAATTGAACCATGCAAATGAAAATTCTCCCAATAAGGAGATTATGATAGTTAGGGATACCTTTGGTATCCTATAAAGGTAACACCTTAAGGTAACAATGATTCTATAAAGCCTGTACTCATAAATCTTGGATATGTGTTGTACTCCTTGTAAGTGTATTTAATCAGATATTGGCATGGGTTCGGTGGCTAGCTCCCAAATGAAGGGGGTTTAGGTTTCTTTTCTCGACACCACAGTTCTAGTTTGAATGGAAATTGTAATTAGGATGAATCATGCCATAAATATATATATTTTTACATATTTATTTAGAGGTATTATAGGCTATACATATATATCGTAACAAGTGGAAATTGCAAAACCACAACAACAACCCAACAATTGGCTAACTTGTTTAAGGAAAAATTATTTGTCTTAATAATTTACCAACTTAATCCATCATTCAAATTTTTTCGGGGAACATTTTGAGTTTAGTTTCATTACTCATCATGTTATTTTGATTTTAGTTTCTTATCAATAACTTTACAAGAATTTTCAAATCAAGCATTCCATTCCACCATGGTACTTTGAATTGTTAATATATAAACATGATAAAAAATTTGTAGGAAAAATAAAAGTTAAAGTCTTTATTATTCCAAGATGTGTACAAAGATGTGGGTAGAGGGAGAAAATACCTTTTTTATGATGCAAAAAATTTGAAAAAACTTTTGAACCTAGGGATACTTATCCCTCTCGACCATTTCATATATATATATATATATATAACTGGGTTCATAAAGTACACCTATAAGGGGAAAATGATGGGTAGGATGTTTTCTAACTCGTAAAGCTTATTGGTTGGTACTTTTTATTTATTTATAACAAGAATTATTTAAGTTTGTATTAAAATATGTTGTAATTGAGATGCACAATATGTAAATAGAAAATGAAAGCATACATAGTTCCAAAAAAGATATGCACCATGATAACATCAAATTGCAACCTATAAGATTGTGTTGTACTGCTTACAAAACTTGATATATGACTACTAGTTGTGTAAATTAAAAAGAAACACTTAGGACCAAAACATATTTGCAATGTATTGACAATTACATGATTATGAGCATGCATACTTTTTCATTTCATCATCCTGGGCATGATTGGAAGGGTGTGATTCTTGCATGTCTACCTCCATTCCCTCTTGCAATTGATAAATTGTTTCTTCTTCTTTGAGTTCAACAGGAAGAGAACCCACATAGATGTTCATATTTGAGGTTGAAGATGATGAAACTTTGTTGAGTAATATGACCATTGTCTTAAGCTCATCAGAGTCATCTTCTAAATATTGAATTTTCCTTTTCTATTTTACCAATTTATCTATGATAATTGCATTTCAAGAGACCCGTTGATATTCTAATTCATGTGTTTTAGTGGAGAATGAGAAAATCAAAGTCTGGTTACCATTGATTAGACCCTCTTGATGTTGAAGAAAACCACAAATCTCTTGTATATGTCTTTGGCAATGAGAGGGATGATTGTCAATACTTGTCAACATTGTATGATACCAATTCCCCACAACATTAGTTGAAACCCAAGATCTTTGCACCCACAAACCCCTAACCCCAAGGGAAAGCCACATATTGATAATGGATAAATCCATCATCAATATTCTGGGTACTTATTACGGAACATTGAGATGGTCGAAATATTGTAGATCTTTTTCCCAAATCAAAATCCCAATGAAGAACTTACTCCAGGAAGTGCAAGCACTACCAGGGCGAGGCCTAGTCCCATTGGCCTTTTTAGGTAAATCCTAACAAACTCACCATGACAATTATTGGAAGTTTTTGAGACAACTAACTCATGACAAAACTCATGCCCACAATCAATTTTACTAAAACAAAGGAAAAATATGACTACTCATGCTAAATATAAGCAAAGTGTGCAAACCAGGCTTACCATCAAGTGTCAATTTGGTGAATAAGAACTAGGATGGGAGATGTATGCTACTTTCAATATCCTATACTCATCTTTGCGACTGAAATCCATCACTTCAAATTTCAGGAGGTTTTGATAATGGAAGATGTGTGAAGACGGGTTGATGCTTAATGAATTGTCCCTTCCCCCCTCAAATGAGTTAATGGATAGACTATGTGGATTGTTCATACTTTCATTTTGTGCTTGTTTAATGGGTTGCAAACTTAGAGAATGGTTGTGCATATGACTTCCCCATTTTACAATAGAATTCCTTCCTCTAGCGTTGAGGCAAGATTGTCGAGGCGACATGAAAAAATTGAACTTCCTCAAAATGACGAACTTCTCTTTTATATTAGCAATGGTTAGTGTGAGATGGTCATCTTCTTATAATTGAACATATAATTATGTAGAATAATTCCAATAGCATATTTATTTTACATAATTTTGTAAATAATTGAATAAACAATGCTATAAATAATTTAGTCAAACCTAAATTCACACATCAACATTAACCTTAAAATAGTAAAGAAATCCATAATTTTATTTTAAATTATGAAATGTTGAGCATGCTTATAAACAAAATATCTTAACAACTAATTAACCTATTTTCATTTTATTTATTAATACAATCCCATGTGCATTAAATCTAATTTGACAAGTTATGCTCATCATTAGCCTGAAAGGAGTAAAGTTATGATTACAGAAAATATAATATATAAAATTTAATGACATAAATATACAATATTAAAGCTTAACTTAACATCCCGCATCAGGTTATGTGACATAAATATAAAATATTAAGAATTAGTTAACAATGGCAAGGTTATGGAATACATTAATAACATAAATATAAAATATTATGAATTAGTTAAGAAGGTTATGGAATACATTAATGACATAAATATAAAATATTAATAACATATAATATATTAATAACATAAATATAAAATACTAAGAATTAGTTAATAGCTAGCCGCTCTGTTGTGGAATATAAATTATAAACTAGTAGCAAAGTTATGGAATATATTAATGACGTAAATTAAAACACTAAATTAGTTAATATCACGCAACTAGGTTATGGAATACATTGATGATGACAAAAATATAAAATATTAAAAATTAGTTGAGAGGTGTCCGCTTCATGGAGTGCAATCTCTTTATAAGAAAAGGAATAGGTAGGTAAGATCCAGTGTTGTTGTGAAAAATAGCTGATGAGCATATTAACAGGCTTAATATATTGGTGAAGGGGAATCATGACTGTTGGAGTGTAGATTCAATCGTTTGCATTTTTGAAAAATATGAAACATTTTTCCTTCCTACTGGCCGTGATTTTCACAAGCTCTTTTATGTTTCTCTGCGTAAGTTCAATAGGAGATTCCAGACTCATATATAATGTTCAGCAATATGGTGCAAAAGCTGATGGCATCACAGACAACAGCAAGGTGAGATAAACTTAAACTTGAATAATTAATAAATTTGTAGAGACATAGATTATCATAAATAAATTTGTCTGTTTTTGGTTATATGTAGGCTTTTATTGCTGCATGGAATGCATCCTGTTCTTCTACTCAATCATCTACTGTGTATATATGCATAAACATTCAATAACTGATCATTCAACTATAAGTCACCCAATATACTCAAGGAATGGTTGTAGCCTAATTACTAAGTCTATGCTCTGCTCACTGTTCAATCCAAACTTCAAATACTAGTTCAATTGCCAAAGATTAAAAGAATTCACAATCCTTCTACTGTATCAATCCTGAAAATAACTGCTTCAAGAATGAAATGGCTAAATTGATTTTCCAAGAAGTTAAATCTTAAATCATCATCATAAAAAGGGATCCAATCTACAATTGCAATACTCAACCATAAAGGAAATCAATCCTCCTCCTGTTCTATAAATCCATATGCCATCTACCAGTTTCAATAGTTCATGAAAGGAAATAAATAATGGTAAAATGCAGCAGCAGAGCACAAGTGTAACAACAATAATCAATAACACACTTGCAAAGAGAAACTATGCATTATTCAATCGACTGTTTCAACAACCCAAGAAAAGCTATATTTGAAGAATCCTACGCTTGATGCTCACACTATTTCAACAACTCAAAAGGAAATCTAATTGCAATTCCACACCGAACGAAATAAAGGAAATGAGCAACTGAATAACAAGGCAGCTCTGAAAGAAGGTGGGTCCTTTCCTTCTAATGGAGATGCCTCTAAACACTACCAGAAATCAGTACACAATAGATCAGGAAAATACTGCCAATTTCATTAATAGAATGAAGTTCTGATACAAAGTTCTTCCACTATTGTTACAAGTTCTCTTCAAAATAATCCTAACCTCTTTTAACCATCCCATCCTCCTTTAAATACTACAACAAGACAATTCAGATCCTTATAATTTGGATAGTCATGAAGATCGAAGATATTCAAGCTGTCGAGTCAATACCCCATAATAGAAACAATTACATTGAGATAAAATCTGTTTCATAAACATCCATTCTCTCACAGATTGAACTGATCCAATGCTAAGTGAGTTTCAGTTGGTCGCGTGGATGGATAGCTTCGACCACCTTGCAACGATCTGAACTAAATCCCTAAAAAGGTGTAACTGCTTGACAAGTAATTCTTCATCCACGTGTATCAATAGGCTAATACACCCGAATTCCCTGTGGTCTCAATTGATTTCATTAATCCATCACAAGTCAGCTTAATTAGGAGACAAAATCCATAAACACAGACAAACTTTAGGCATTAATATAACAAAGTAATAATAAACTATACTTACTAAAGATCATGCTTTTCCTTAGGAAAGATAACAAATTGGTTATAATAATAAGGAGAAACAGGGAAAAAGGATCACAATAGAAGTGAGCAAAAAGGGTCATTTTTGGCACCCAACATCTTCCCCCAACTGTCCAACTGCATGTCCTCATGCAACAACCTCCAATTAATTTGAATCTGAATTTGAATCAAAACTTTTCCTGTGGAAGTTAGTGAGATTGAAGGAAGATTCAAGCTTATCTCCACAGTTTATATACCCTTTGGAAGCAACCAACTCTGCCCAACACTTCTTCTTTGCCTTTTTAGTCAACTTATATATAATCCTATACTTCTTCTCCATAAACCATATTAGTGGGAATCTAAATCTTAATCCTGGCCAGCTTGGTCCACATGTCTGAATCCACTTGACATACTCAGGAACTCGAGATAAATCATATTTAAAATTTCAAAACAGTAAGGATCTCTTATTCTCATAAGCTCAGAATAAGCTTCCCACCTGTGCTTACTGCCTTATAATGCATAGGGCTCTTGCTGTGATATGGTCTTGACACATGTAGATATAACATCGTGCTGAAGTGTTGTTATCTGATTAGCCTTTTGGGGAGAGGAGAGGTTTTTTCTACGTCTTTCAATAATAGCAACAAGGGATTGTGGTTCAGCTTAGATCCATAGAGTAGAATTATCCTCATTTCTTCAAATGGTATGAGAGGCATTCCACCAATTCATCTGATTGGTGACGAAGGAAGTAAATTCCCTTAGATGTATATCCCCTATATAAGGAACATGATTTGACCAAAGGTCCATGAAGCATGCTAACTCATGTAAATATAATTCACATAATAGATTTTGTCCAGGTAAATCACTCTGGGTAAAGGTATTCAAAAATTGAGGAGTTGTAACAAACTGATGGGGTCTCCCTTCCTTAAGAAATTTTACCTTAAAAAGAGTCATCTGTTCACAAAGGAAGACATAATAAGATGGTGATGGGGCCCTACAACTTAATAGTTCCTGAATTAAATCATACATTTTCTCCTTCTCTTACTTCATGGCCTTACCATAACGAAGTATTTACCCTCAAAACCCCCACTAATAGGGCCTTTGAATGCCTTGCTAGAATTATTTGTTCACCTTGATGACTTGATATGTGGTTATCAAGGGTTGATAAGGAGATGGAGTGTTAAATTCTTCTCTACATAATCTTATGTATTTTAAGAATATATATGGAGGTTTGACATCAAATTGATCTCTTCATTAGCTAAGAGTTTCTAAGGACATGGAAGTTTAATTTCTTTGCTTCCTTAGCTACACATTGATAAAGAGATATATGGATGATTGACCTAGAATGGGCCTTTCATATCCTTATCGGAATTCCTCAACCAATGAGAAGACATGGTTCAAATCCTAGAAAGAAGTATTCACTCCTTGAGGGATGCTTTACTGTAACTATACTTCACCCTTGAGGCGCATCTCACTGTAACAAATTTTTTACCACCGCCTTGCAAAGTCTTAGTGCATTAAAACTTTTACAACACCCAACAGGACTTGTTAGGTTAACCTTGACTTAGTGAACGAGTCATTAAAATAATCTTGGTTTGAGTCAAATAAAATGGTATTTGGTGGCCAATAGTATTTGGTTTCCCATGGTATTTGGTGGCCAATAGTATTTGGTGTCCCATGGTATTTGGTGGCCAATGGTATTTGGTGGCCCATGGTATTTGGTGTCCCATGGTATTTGGTATCCCATGGTATTAGCCCAAGGTACTGCATATAATGAAGCCTGGGGGTTTTCATACATTTTAGCCAATGCCTTCATCAGATCCTTCGTTGTCTTTTCCTTTGGAATGTTGAAAGCCAATGACGCTGCTAGGCATAACCATCGTTCCTAGTGCCTTTCTATTAAGGCCCTCCCATTCTTTGTCCTTCATAATCACCAACTTCTTTTCTTTTTTTCCCAACAGTAGGAAAATATCCTTTTGATATAGATAATCTTCCATTTTCATCTTCCATAGCTGGTAGTTTTGGTCGTCAACTTTCTCGACCCTAAACATTCATTCTTTTGCCATTGATCCCACTCGAACCCTCGTTCAAGGTTAGCCGAGGAAATTCACAACTTGGTTTGTGATTCCCTTATTGTATTTTATTATAAAGTAGAAAGTTTGGATGTACATGAACCACTTAAAATGTCATTCATTTTTCAACTTTCCCATGTCTACATGAATTTCATGGGCTTATGGTCCATGCGGATGTTCATTTAGTTTACAATCTGTAACCATACATCACGACTAAGTGTGGACTAAGTACATATTTTTTCCATATGTGTCCTGCCTACTAATTGTGTCAGAGATTTTCTAGATGTCCATGATAAGCGAGGTATACACCAAAGATATACTTAGAGGCATCTATCTTAATGATATTGAACAACCGTTATAGGTCTAGTGGAACGAGGACTAGTGCTTAACAGAGGTGACATTTTAGGTCCTTGAATAATTTGTGTTTTTCCTTGGCCCAAAAAACTTGGATTTGCCTCCACCTTTGTTGAAGTGGAACAAGGGCCATTCGATATGGGAGAACCCCAACATGAACCGATTGTGGAATTTGATGGGGCCTACAAAGATGCAAATCTCCATTACTGTGGTTTGGGATGAATAATCATGAATGGTTTGGATATTGGTTGGTCCCACATGCACACCATACTAATCCAAGGTTTATCCCATATATTTAATTCTAGACATGATGAATAGTCACTCCTCTAACTTGGCATATAAATTGTATTACCACAAGGTGTTAAACACTTGTTGAATGTGTTTCATACGTTCTTCCTACTTTTTAATGATGATGAGGATATTGTCGAGATATAAGACCACAAAGGAAGTGATGCATAACTAAAATATATCATCCATCATGATCATGAACATCATTGGTGCATTAGTTAAGACAAAAGGCATAACCAACCACTGAACGAGATATTTTTACCACATTTCTACTCCTAATGATTTTGTTGTTTTCATAATTCCATAAGCGATAACCAAAATCATTAACTTTGTATCCAATAAAGGTACACTTCTTGGATTTTTCCTCAAGCTTTGTTCTATTTTCTTAATCAATATGGACAAGTGCTTCACAACCAAAACTCTTCATAAATGAGAAGTTTACCTTTTTACTTGTCCATGCCTCCTTTGGAATGCCACCATCCAAGGATCTTGAAAGCCCTCTATTTATTAAGTAAATAACAATATCTACAACATTTGCCCAAAATTGTAAGGGAAACCCTGCATGCAATCTCATACTCCTTGCACGCTCTATGATGGTCATGTTAATCCTTTCTGACACACCATTTTCTTGTGTTGTTCCTGGAACTATTATACGAATCCCATGGTATGAATAGTAACTATCAAAATCCTTGCCATAGTATTGACCTTCATTATCTGATTTGAGACACTTCAACCTTTTTACTATCTCATTCTCAACCAAAGATTTCTGTTTCTTAAAAGTATAAAAAACATTAGATTTTTTTCGAATGCAATAAACCCAAGTTTTCTTGGGTGCATCATCAATAAAAGTAACATAATAATGAGATCCACTAAGAGATGATACCTGAGCCAGTCCCCATGCATCTGTATGCACAAGCTCTAACTTTTCAATCTTCTTTTTCTTCCCAGCTCTAAGAAATATGATTCTCTTATGTTTTCCATAAACGCAGCTCTCAAAAAAATCCAAAAAAACCTGCTTCAAATATGACAGCAACTTCCTTGAATTGAGAATATGCATCCCCTTCTCACTCATGTGCCCAAGCCTATGATGCCACACTATTGTATCCACTCTTGTGGAAGCTAAAGAGATAGAAGAGTAATCATTACCAATACACAAATACAATGTACCTACCTTCTCTCCTTTCGATATTACTAGTGATCCTTTTGTGACCTTCCACACTTTTTTCTATAAATGTAGATATACAAACTTCACTTCCCAAATGCCATGTTGAAATTATATTTATTCTCAAACCAGGAATGTGCCTTACCTCTTTCAACAACCATTGGTTTACATTATTTAACTTTAACGGTTTCTTACCCTTACCAAAAATTTTACATGGTTCATCATCACCCAAATATACCTATCCAAAATCACCTTGAACATAATCTTGAAAATATTTCCTATGGGGTGTGGCTTGAAATGAAGCCCCTGAATCTAATACCCAATAATCAATAATATTATATAATGAAAGGATCAAAGCATCTTGTAACACATCACCTGCTACATTTCGTTCTTGATTATTCTCCTATTGTCCATCTCCTTATTTATTTAGAGATGTGTTGTCTTTCTTCAGATGTCCTTTCATCCCACAATTCCAATACTCTATCTTTCCTAGTATGGATTTGGATCTATCCTTTGTAGAATTTGCATGATTGTCTGGGCTCTTTCATCTCTCCCTTTGTCTTCCCCCGTTCTCCATGGTTAACACATTACCTAATGTCTCACCTGTGCTTTTTTGTTGCATTTCCTCACTAAGGATAACACCAACAACATCATCAAATTTTAAAGTGTTTGAACTAGAGATGGAGTTACTTACGACGATGACCAAGCCATTCTATCTTTCTGTTAATGAGCACAAGATTAGAAGAGCCCTGACCTCATAATCAAATTTCACTCAGACATAACTTAATAGATTAGTAACCATATTAAATTCATTTCAATGGTCGGAAACAGACTCACCTTGTAACATCTTCATATTAAATAATCACTTCATTAGAAATACCTTGTTAGAGGCTAAGGGTTTTTTCATACAGTTTAGCCAATGCCTTCATCAGATCCTTCATGGTCTTTTCCTTTGAAATGTCGAAAGCCACCGATGCTGCCAGGCACGACCGTATCATTCCTAGTGCCTTTCTGTTAAGACCCTCCCATTCTTTGTCCTTCATAATCACCAAATTCTTTGCTTTTTTTCCCAATAGTAGGAAAATATCCTTTTGATATAGATAATCTTCCATTTGCATATTCTATAGCTGGTATTTTTGTCCGTTTACTTTCTCGACTCTAAACATTCCTTCTTCTGCCATTTCTCCCACTCGAACCCTCGTTCAAGGTTAGCTGAGGAAATTCACAACTTGGTTTGTGTTTCCCTTATTGTATTTAATTTTAAAGTGGAAAGTTTGGATGTACATGAACCACTTATAACGTCATTCGTTTTTTAACTTTCCCATGTCTACATGAATTTCATGGGCTTATGGTCCATGTGGATGTTCATTTAGTTTACAATCTGTAACCATACATCATGACTAAGTACATATTTTTTCCATATGTGTCGTACCTCCTAATTGTGTCAAAGATTTTCTAGATGTCCATAATAAGAGAGGTATACACCAAAAATATACTTAGAGGCATCTATCTTAATGATATTGAACAACCATTATAGGTCTAGTGGAACGAGAACTAGTTCTTAACAAAGGTGACATTTTAGGTCCTTGAATAATGTTTGTTTTGCCTTGGCCCAAAAAAAGTTGGAGTGGATCCACCTTTGTTGATGTGGCACAAGGGCCATTCGATATGGGAGAACCCCAACATGAACCGATAGTATAATTTGATGGGGCCTACAAAGATGCAAATCTCCATTACTGTGTTTGGGGATGAATAATCATGAATGGTTTGGATCTTGGTTGGGCCCACATGCACACCATACTAATCCAAGGTTTATCCCATATATTTAATTCTAGACATGATAAATAGTCACTCCTCCAACTTGGCATATAAATTGTATTACCACAAGGTGTTAAACACTTGTTGAATGGGATTCGGGCTTTCTTCCTACTTTTTACTGATGATGAGGATATTGTCGAGATATAAGACCACAAAGGAAGTGATGCATACCTAAAAGATATCATTCATCATGATCATGAACATCATTGGTGCATTAGTTAAGAAAAAAGGCATAACCAACCACTCAACAAGATATTTTTACATGCAAAACTTGTCTTCCACTAATTTGTTTACTCGATAAGCACCCAGTGATAGCGTAAAGTCAAATTAGTCCTACTAAAAATACTTGTCTCCCTTGAGATAATCAAGAAGACCATCAATCCAAGGTATGGTGTACCAGTCTTTGACTATTCTTTTGTTCATTGTAGTATAAGGAATAAAGAGTAGTCGTATCCCATCCTTCTTATGAATTAGCACAATCAATATATGAGAACTGGGTGAGGAGGTTGCTCAAATAGAGTCCCTTTTTTATTATCTCTTGAATCTAGCATTTGATACCCTCTTTCTATAAAAGGGAGCATCTTTATACCACACCATTATGTAGGGGGTACCTAATATCAAAGAAATTGTATGATTTACTTGATAGTGTAGAGGTACCATTATAAGTGATGTGAAAATATCTCTATATTCTTCTACCAACTTGTTTGCTTGCTTTTGTTATGTAGAGATACCCCTTTCAAAGGCATTGAATATCACAATGATCTTAGTATTCACCTTCCAACCAAATCACAAAGATGGAAAATCACCCTGTCTAAAAGGTTACCTTCCTACATTGCTTAGCTATTGTTAGCACCCAAATTGACCCTAAGGTTATGGAAAGGTCTCTTGAGGTAACCCGCAGAACCACTTTAGGAGAGGTAAGCTGGCTTCTTACTCCCTAGAGAGGGATCTCTCACAAATTGATTAAACAAGGCTAGATATGGGTAAAAACTGTGATTAAATTGTTGTTGGTTGAAAGCAAATGGACACACATTGGGCAGTGGAGTCAAAACAAACAAATTGAGATTATCATGACAAATGCTTTGCAAATAAACCCACGCAGAGGCAAGATAGCTACCTGCTCACAGTCAAAGAGCTTTTGTTTGGTGATTAAGAAGAATAGATGAACAATCCATTAATATAGAGCATATAACAATGAATTCTATATAACCTTTAGCAGAGAATAGCCGTGGATTCTTGAAATGAAAGGAACAGAGCATAACATCTATGAATTCTATCCCAGTACAACACTTATCCAAGCATGAAAAAGCATGACAAAATTAATTAAACAATGAAGGAAAACATTCACATAAGAAGAGAAGTAAACAGACTGTGAGACCAATAACACATGAATCTCAGATAGAAAAACTTGCTCAGCCTTGCCATATTTTATTAAACAGTATCAAAATGCTCAACACAGAGAAAACTCATAGGTTCCAAAAGTTTCAACCCTTTTTCATTCTACTACATTGCTTTTATAGCTCGTCTTATCCCTTAGGCTCGACTCAGTCTCAACAGAAAATGGTTACATTACGAGTGACACCTACTCCAGACAGGAAGGCCTCTCCCGAGACTTAGTTACAAAAATAACAGAGATGGTAAAAAACCAGGCTTAATTTTCCTTTTTACAAATTTACTGGGTGTTTGCACTATGGCAACAGACTCTTAGCAAAATTGAATAAGATGCCTTCGTAACTATTTCCTCCAACTGGCAACCTTCATGATCTTCGAATCGTTTATGCATGTAGCTTCAGCTTAGCTTTTCCATATTTCTCAATGAGCTTCCATTGCTTGGTGGTTGGCAAATCTGACGTGGCTAACTCCTTGAGCAACACCCTCATCTTTGTATTGTCTTTATAAGAATAATTCTGGAGGTGTGCACCTGCTTCTCTAAACATCACACACAGCTCGAAGTCTTTGGTTAACTTGTCTACCACTGTCTAGCCAAACAACAACTGGTCCATGCCTACAAAATCTGTATAGTCTAGCTTACACCCTATCAATTTGTTTTGATATTCCTCTTGGGTGATCATAGTGCCATTTTCTTCCCAGAAAAGAGGCAACCCTTTCTTAATTAAGGGATCAAACATATCCCTGAGACCTTTCATCTGCTGTGCCATAATATCAATTCCAGACTCAACAGCCTTCACCTGTTGATGCTTAAGCATCACTTTCTTCGCCCATATGATGATGGACACCCTGTCTTTTATGCCAATCATATTAGTCTCCTCCTGAGATAGGTCATTTAGGAAATTAAAAGCATTCTCAGCATGCTCTGCAGGCTTCTTGTTTAATTTCTCATTAGCAGTTGCAAAACCCTGCTTTGTGAGTTTTATTACCTCTTCTTTGTCTAAGACAAAATCGAGGAAGGGTCTCAATTTGTTTGCCTCGGTGATGATGCTGTCCCAAATCACTTGCTTGGCCTCTTGGAGTGAATTCTGGCCTGTAGCCTTCTTTGTCAATTCATCACATTCAACCTTCATTCCCTGGTACTTGGTTTCCCAAGCCTCCTTGTCTTTTTCTGCATTGGTCAACAAAGTCTTCAGATTTGCATTCTGCTTCTTCAACCTGGTTACCTCCATGTCCTCCAAACTAGCTTGGGCTATGGCTCCTACAAGGGAGAAATCCCCAACCTCTATGGAAGGTGTTTCCATAGTATCCATTTCTTGATTCTTATCCTTCTCTTTCTCCTTCAACTTATTCTCAAGCTCCTCAACTTGGGCCTTCAAGAGCTTCTCACTTGCTACCATAATGGACAGATCTATCTGCCATTTCTTTTCCTTCTCTTCAAAGCTCAACAACCTAGCTTCACAGTCTATCAACTTCCCTTGGAGTTTTTCCCTCTCTTCTTCCAGCTCAGCCAGCTCAGATGCATCTACCAATTTAGTGGTGGGAAGTTTCAACTTCGACTTCATTTGCTGGATGGTCTTGTCCTTCTCATCCAACAACTTCTGTATGCTGGCTCTTTTGTCTTCTTAAATCTCATTGGCTAACAATGCAGTTTGGTGCTTTTTTACTTGTGCTTTTAGGGACTTATTTTCTATCTTTTCTATTCTCAGCTGATTCTGGACTTTGTATTTATTGGCCTGCACCTTAGATAGATCCAAGGCAACCTTCAACAATTTATTCTAAATGACCTTGCCAGTTTCTTTATGTAAATTGATCACATCTGGCATAGGGATGTCCTCCAGATTTACTTTCAGCTCAGTGGCCTTATTCTTGGTGGCCAAAGCAAGACTTAGGGTGTTATGGGTCAAGCTCTTGCTTTCCATCAAGGAAACATCTTTCTTTGACATTTTTCTCACATTTTCATATAACTTAGCCTCCTCTAAGACTGTATCTAGACTCTCCTCACATTCTTGTAGTAACTCAGCCTTGCTTTTGCTGGGTGATGTAAGTTTAGTGGGGGTCTGATTAAACACGTACTCTTTAACTTCAAAATATGGTACTAGAAATTTCACTTGTTTCTTCTTAATTAGCAACAATAGAAATTCACACTTGATAATCACATTATAATATATATTTAATATATTAATATAACATTATAATTAATATATACTATATTGTATGTTGATATATAATATACTAATACATAATATATAGTTAAAATATTAATATATTATAAAATATGTAATATTAACTTAAAAAAAAATAAAATAAGAATAATAAAATAAATTTAATAAATTTTTAAAAAATTGTAAAGTTTTCAAAAAAATTGTAAAGTTTTCAAAAAAAGGGGAAATAAATAATCATAGAAAAAAGGAAAAAGGAATAACGACATTGAAATCGCACATCTTCTCTCCATAGATACTGCATAGCACTTGGAATACTTAGTTTTCTATTCATCCACTTCTTTGTGCTCAAATAAACTAGTGGAAGCACATAGGTTTGACTAAGAGAGGAAGAAAGCAGTCTCATTGGAGAACCCTAAACCCCAAGATCAGCTTTGTATTCCCAAAATCGGAATCAAATAAACCCTCAATCGCTGGGACAAAATCATTTTTCAGTGTCGACGGTAGCTTGTTCCTGGTCTTCATCCCTTATAATAGAGCTTTGTGACCATATTACAAAGACCCTTGGCATCCAAAATATCAGAAGATATTCAGACTATTTCCTTGTTCGTCTTCAATATCGGTGATCTCCATAAACCCTAGTCCCATTCCCATTTAGTGTTGTATTACATTGCAGATCTAAGGTACGCTCTCTTATCATAAAAGTTTTTTAATGTTATTTACAACACATCATAATGCTGGAAACATCACAGAAATCCAACTATTATCATAAAGTTGGAATGATGAATACCCATCCCAGCCGTGTCTTAAATAGAGCTAGAAAAATCCTAGATGAGGGCAAGGATGGTTATGTCCCTCATAACATGAGAAAGTTCCCTTACTCTTCATTTTTTCCAGGAAATGCTGGTCTGATTTTTCCTCAAGTTCGATCATCATCTAACAATGGACCTGGTACCATTGAGAGGCATGGTAGGGGCCTTAGGTCAGATGTTAAACACAATTGTATTATGGTCGGAATGGATTTTACTTTATATTATACCCTCTGATTATGATTAATTAGACAACACATTATAGAGGGTGAAGACTTGAAGTTGATTCAGAAATGGCCTAATTAGTTTATCTTGTCAGCAATGTCTATCCCTTATGTAGATATGCTTTTCTTTTTGGTTACAATGATATAATCTTCCATGTATTCTAACTTAGTCTAAATCTTCCTTTATAATGTGTGAACATTGTCAAATGAAATTTCATTTTACTGTGTACTATTTAACTGCAATAAACATACATATATAAAGTTTTGATATGTTGGGCACCAGGAAAGGTTTATTACTATTTTAAATGAAACAATTGTGAGGCTTGAACAATATACATATAGGTTCAGATAGGCTGATTCCCCAAAAAGAGCAGAGGAACACAAGTCTATCCTTTCAAAAATTTTACTTGCTAGTTCAAACTTGCTTTCACTGACAATATGCAAACTAGCTAGCTTGTTGTGAGCTAAGAGCCAAAATAAAGTATTCATTTTTGGGATTGAATTTTTGTCCCAACTCCTTTTCCAATTGTGTGTGTGAAACCTAGTGCCGTTTGCTTTCTTCCACATCTACATGTATGCTTCTCCAACTGTATACTCTCCCTTAGGTCTCCATGTTCTGGAGTCTCTTGTATTTTATTTTTTGAATTGGGGCACATGCTATTAGGCTTCTATGATGTATTGGCTCATTCGATAATTGAAAGGAAGAACGCTAGACAGAGGGATCTACAATTGTGGTGATATTCTTTATATTTAGTCGGCCTTTGATTTTGTTAACTCTTTCATTTGTCACTCCAGTAGGGTGAATCCTATGTACCCATATATTCTCTGAGGTTTCTCCTTTTGGCATCCAGAACAAGGAATTTTTAATTAAGGGGAGATCCTGAATTTTATGGCTTTCCATGAGTGGGAACTCGAAGGGAATGGTTGCTAGTAGCCTGCAATTCCTTTTCTATGTACCGGATTGCAGCATTTTCATATTATAATTTCTTTCTACCATGAGCTCCCTTGTTGTGAGCATCTCATCCATAGATGCTTGGCCCCTACTGCTTGATTTACAGTTGAGCATATGATATGTATTATTAGTAGCTTCAATTTAACCACATGTATTGAGGAATAGTATAAGATTTGAAGTTGGTGCATGTAGAGCATCATAGTTACTAGATGCAATACTCACAGTATGAGTATGTTATGTGTAGACTAATGTTTTTGGAAATCAACTCTATTGAGCAATAATGATAATGTTTTCAGCTCACCTTTTACTTCTTGCTAACTTCATGCACTCCATTTGATTAACATGTGCCGCTTATTATCTAATATAATATATGGTCTAGAGATTAAGAGCTAAAACTATGGTGATCCTATTAATTACAGATCCTTATAAATCTTGTTTTTTCTCTTTGTATTTGTTCTGTTTTCCGAGGCCAAGGTCAGTGCTTATAGAATTTTGAGTTCTCAAGGATGCCTCTGCGAAAGCAAATGCTTTGCATTTGCAAAATTTGCATGCTAGTTTTGAATTCATACTGCATTAACAAACATCTGAACTTATGTCTCCTGATAGTTAAAGTCATGGTTTCACAAATCTTTGGATTGACTATAATCATTCTCTAGATATAAAATTAAGGCTTCTATGATGGTCTATTTTCGTCTATTACTAAATTATATTATTATATAATATGGACTTCTGAAATGCCATACACAAGAGTACCAAGGGGCATTTTGTAAGCATCATCTAATATGTCTCCCTTGCATAGGATACCAATAATAATATAGTAGGTAGAAGGTGTAACAACCCCCATATATGAATATATGGAAGTTTCAATATAACATAAAATAAGTAATATAATTAAAAAAATAAAAATAAAGAATATAGAGTAGTAACGGAAAGTGAAATTTCATTATAGAAAAAAAAAAAATTTAAACAAGAGAGGAAGAAAAGTGGGAGAAGGGGGAAATAAAATGCGGGGGAGAAGAGCTAATATAGTGAGATATCAGAGGAGTAAGGAGTTGGGGAGGTTCTATAGCAGTGGATCCGACAACAAATCCATGAACTTACTTGTCCTCTCGACCCCCCACCCTCCAGGTGATCGACCAACATCTTCGAGGCTAGTGATACATTGCTAGGGCTGACCTTTGCTTCTGGTCGGGTAAAATCCTATGGGGAACAGGTTGTGGTATTTACTTTGCCTTTGTTGGTGATGTCTCAAGAGCTGTAAAATCTGTAATTTCGGGCGGGCTTCAGAGATAAAATTCTTTTTTATATTATTTATAACCCGCTTTTTGGGGTTATTTCCAAGGGTCTTAGGAATCTTCTACCGCTTTAGGATATGGGCCTAAAAAGAAAGGTGGCCTGAGAGGATGGTAAATTCTAAAGTGGAAACCTTAGGTTCCGAAAGGCCTCCTAACGAGAGCATACGTTCTCATTCACACCCTGAAAGACGATCTAGCTAGAATTAAGTTCATGGCTTTTCAAGCATCCAAAGGGAAATAAATCCATAGTGGGTAAAGGTTGCCCATCCTCTATGGTATTTATCAATCTATATAAATCGTATACTTCCCTTTTTGGGAGGTAAATATTGATATAAGGGTAATTAATTTAGTACTCTTTTTTATAAATGAGGGGTATATATAGTCTTTTTACTTATTTTATGAATTATTCGACAAAATGAAGGAAAGTAGTAATTTACATTAATGAGAGACTTCGTCGATACCTGCGGGTTAAAGGAAGCTCAATTGCAGGTGCTCGATCCAAGTGTTGATGCCGGATTTTGATGCCAAGAGTAAATCCAGGTAGGTTTTGTGTTTCCAGTAAGCTTATCCAACTGTTCAAAACGCCTTCAAGACGCTGCTGAGTATAGAGAAAGGAAAAAGAATCATACTATTTCAGTAGGAAATAAGTTTTCATCCCACAAGAACAATTTGGTTAATGGCCTTTTGTTTCAGTTGGCGACAGGCCTTTTCACTTCTCAGGCTTCGACTCTTCTTGCTAAGAGAAAGGGGCATTTTGCATTTGCTTGGGAGTTGGGAGAGAAGGAGCAGAAGGAGGCTGTCAGCAAGAGGAAGAAAGGAATCAAGCACTGGCTCGAAGAGCTACCAGGCATCCAGGTAAGTAGGTTCCCCTCTGTGATCCCAGCTATTGTTTTATAATTTTTTTTTTTAAATTTGTTTTGTAGGTTTTCTTCAGGTTTGTTGATTTGCTGATCTTCTGGTTTTTTTTGGTGCTACATCTGGTATCAGAGCTCAGGCTCAAACCCTAGGGCCTCAAGGCCTCTTAATGTTTTACAAATTGGTTGAGACGCAACAGCTTGCTTGTAATCAGTCATGTATTTTTGTTATATTTTTTTATTGGTCTGGACATCGAAAGAGAAAAGGAGAGCAATCTAAATGGGATTAGAGAGTTTAGACATAGATCCATCCTTCATCGTCTCTCCAGAGTACCGCCCACAGACGAAACACTGTCACTTCACTGGCGATCAAATCCCTCTAATAGATCTCTCTCCTCTCAATTCCACATGGACTCCTACAATCTTGGACTCCCTTGTTACCCAAATACGCGCAACTTGCAGGGACTGGGGATTCTTTCAAGTCATCAACCATGGAGTCTCTCCCCACCTCCTCGACACACTCCACTCCGAAGCAGCCAAATTCTTATCCCTTCCCATGCAAGAAAAGTCCAAAGTGAAGAGAAACTTTGATAATCCATTCGGCTACTACGACACATAACTCACAAAGAATGTCAGGGACTGGAAAGAGGTCTTCGATTTCACATGCACTGGAATAGTTCATCTTCCTTAAAGTTCTGATCCCGAGTCCCACGAGACACTAGCAATGGTGAATCAATGGCTGAAAAACCCACCTCGCCTAAGGGAGGCCTGTGAAAAATACGCAGAGGCCGTGGAGAAGTTGACTTTCAGATTGCTGGAATTCATATCTCGGAGCTTGGGGTTGCCGGCTGAGTATTTCAATACAAAGTTTGAGGACCACACTTCGTTTCTAAGATTGAATCATTATCCGCCATGCCCTGTGCCCAAGATGGCTCTCGGGGTTAGTCGACACAAGAACGTGGGGGCTCTCACTGTTCTGGCTCAGGATGAGGTTGGAGGACTGCAAGTCAGGAAAAAATATGTTGAATGCTTCAGTCGATCCATTACCTTGCAAATGGGAAGCTGAACTTCTATTAGGCTGAAAAAAAAATCAGATAGTAAGATCCTGTGCTTCAGCTTATAAAAGAAGCATTTTTCAGACATGGGGAAACAAACACTTTACAGTCATGTGTGAAGGAAATAACATTCTGCGCTACAGAAATCCAGGTAGACTTGCAAGATTTTTCCCAGAATAAGTTGAAGGAATTGGAAGATGAGCTTGTTCTCAAGCTCAGATCTGCCATAAAACAAGCAGGGGTATCTGATGATGAGTACTCATTGACAGTGGATCTTATAAGGCTTTACCAACTGCAGTTATTGAAGTTTGTGTCAAGTGAAACTCTGTTCTCATACATGCTTGGTCTTATAAAAGATTTCAGCAATTTGGATGATGAGGTGATCCATCTTGTTTTTTTGAACATGTTTCTGCACATTTCTTGGAGTTTAATATCAATCGATGGCGAAAATCCTTCTGAAGCAGCTACAGTATCATTGTTATCAAAACGTGATAATCTAATGAATCAGCTAGAATATTTTGCAGATAGTGTCCTTGAAAGCTGGGAACAAGGAACTGCAAGAATTATGCTCTGTTGTACAATATGTACTATATTATCCGATGTATGGAGTTTGTTTAGTGAAGTCAAGTTGTGCTCAACCAAGCTTCAAAATCTAGGGTTCTTTCCAAGTGAGAACATGTTGAAAAAAAATTCTGGAAAGTTTGTGATTACCGCCTTAATGTTGCTGATAATGAGGAAGAGGATATGAATGAGGAAGTTGATGAGACAACTCAGAAGGATGTTGTGATATGTGCTGCGAAAAAATTGGTTGCACATGACATGGTCCCTAGTGTAAACACTGAAACCTACTAAATTATTTCACTCTTTCCTGTTGCTTAATGATCTGAAATAAGTAGCACTCTTTCCTGTTGCGTAAGGATCTGAAATAAGTAGCAGGGAGAAAGTCACAAGTGCTTTCATTATACAGATATTTCTACATTGAGTAAAAACTATCTTCTGCAAAATTTTTTACTCTTTTCATTTCCATTTCAAGCATGCTATTTTGTAAAACTTGAAATCAAGTACAAAGAAAATGTTCATTGTGTATTTTCTTGCATTTGAAAGGGATGAAAGTCATTCTAAACATGATCAGTTGTTTCTTCTTTTTCATTCTTCACTCCCCCTTCCATCCTTCCTGGTTGAACTATTATCTACACGAAGGGAAAATGCAACATTGCAATCAATTTCTATTTCCGGAAAGGTATAACTGAATAGTCAATTATGCTTGATGACAGATATATCTGCCACTTGAAAATCTTTTGGGACTTTTGCTTTATGCATCTCTTCTGCTCTTCATGACTACATTATATTCATTTTTTCATGCTATCCCTATCTTCAATAATTAGCAACAATTTTCCTAGGTTTTTCCGTGCATCTTAAGGTCTCTATTTCATATATTTGATCCATTTTATTGGACCATTGGTTTTTGGGCCTTTATTTCTTTATTATTATTATTTTTTAAAACTTGTTGGAGGTCATATTAAGGAGTTTGGGAACCATGTTGCCTGAGAGTGTCATAGGATTCCATTTGGCTAAATTAATATGTAGCATTTTCATGGTCAACTATCCCTCTGTTGTATTATGCTTTTTGGTCTCCTTAAAGATGTGAAGGTCCTATTGATCATTACAATTATGAATAAGGTTTCCAACCATCCAATATGTTTGAATCTTCTTTTGGCCCTTTCTCTATTTGAATGCAATTTAAAAACTAGGTTATGGCCATTACATAGAAAATGAAGAATTGTGTTAGCAATTTATAAGTTGTCTGCTTTTAATTTAGGCCTATAATGTTGGACGAGCAATATCTAATGAGGCTTTTATAAAAACAATAGACTGCAAATCTACCACCACAAGCAGTAGCCGAGATGAAAATTGGGCTGACTAATTACCAAATGCCCATAAGTCTCAAGTGTCAAAGTAGAAAGTATTAACAACAAAAAAAGCACAAGTTCACAAAAATACCCAAATAAGCCTCTAAACGCATAAACACATAGACATCAAGCTATAACATATAGGAACCTAACATCGTGTGGTGGATCACCTCGGTCATTGGGGGTTGGCCCCCAACCACTGCCAACAGGATTTTAAACTCCACAGGTATTGGCCCCTAGCCATCATTGCCTGGGTCAAGGGGCTTCATGGTCTCCATGTTAGAGTTATTTTGCTGTAATGGTTATATACTAATGTAGAATTTTGTACTAGTCACTTATCTCTCTTTATAGGCTAAGGCAGGCCCCAAAGGCCCAATTCTTAATTTTTAATATACTTTTGTACCTAGGTGGAGAGAAGAACAATATTTTTGAGTTGGGATCAGCTTCTACATCTGCAGTTTGGATGCTGAAATTTTAGCAAACATTGACAGTCAATGGAAGGACTAAGTGGTTGGAGACTTGACATGCTCTTCCTCAACAATGCAAGTTTCATGTCATGCAGTAAGCATGGCCTCTCACTTTGTAGCAGCTTCAAAAGTAGTTTTCTGGAGTTCTTTTGAGAGAGTCATGTGATGTATACAAGGGGCATCAATATGTGAAATTGTGGACAACAAACTAGAGGATTTCCATCAGATTGATTTCTGCTGAAAACATATTCAATTGATGACTCGCAGCAGAACTCAGAGGCAGGTTTCAGACATAATCTGACATGTTTCATCTAGATAAGTTAGTCTTTTGGAATAATCTGTTTGCAGCTGCACTCTTCAGTGGGTTTTGAACTCAGGTTGAACTCAGGTCTCCACGATAATACAAGCCCGATCACATCGCTGCTTTCCCACAGACCACACACCCGTTAATAGAAGCCCCATTTATTCGTTTAATTCTCATGAAAAGTATAATATTTGTATATGCCAAACTGTTTTTTATTTCCTCTGTTTTCATGATAATATTATCTCTTTACTCAGGTTTCCCTAGTGGAGTTGTCTAGAATTTCACCATATTTACCATCTTTAGTTGTCTAGATATGTGACCTTCATTCGTAGTTCTAGCTGGTACACCATAAATCAACAAGTTTAAAGAGCATTTATGCATTTCGCCATGGAAAGTGTGAGGAAAATGATGAGAAATAGAGAAGTGAAATGGTACCTGGATACATCTGGGATATTCTGGTTGGTTTGCAGTAGTTTTTGTTTATACAGATAGCAGAAATTACCGGTGTTTCAGCAGTTTGGCCAGATTGGGGTCATGCATCAGAAAATCCTGAGTTTCCTGATGCATTAACTGCTAGGGGTATAGTATTTATTGGACCCCCTGCAGCACCCATGGCAGCATTAGGGGATAAATTGGATCCTCACTAATTGCACAAGCAGCGGGTGTGCCAACCCTTCCATGGAGTGGCTCTAATGTGAGTGACATACATTATATCTGCGCTGACATTTTTATTGTTCATTTGGATCCTAGGAACTTGACTGTTAAAGCGAAAAAACAAATTAGTTTGAGAAATAATCCATATAAGTACTTTGTCTCATATTACTAGGGTTAAAATTCTCTACAAATATGCAGGTAAAGATTTCACCTGAAAGTTGTTCAGATTCTATACCTGAAGGAATTTACAAAGCAGCATGTGTCTACACAACCGAGGAAGCAATTATGAGTTGCCAGACAGTTGGCTATCCTGCTATGATAAAAGCATCTTGGGGAGGTGGTGGCATAGGAATTCAAAGGTATGTGATCATTCACTAGGTGTTACTTTGTTGCTGAAGATGGCTGAGGCCTTGGCTATGTCTTTTTGGTATTGCTAGGAGCTTTCAAGGTTGCTTCCTCATTTAAATGTTCTAATTAATCCAGGCTTTACAATTTCACCACTATTATGAGATTTGTATGGTAGGTTTACTTCATAATCTCTCATAATAGATCCATTGATACCAGTTCTAAAACTCTACTAATTCTGCTTGAACAAGCAGTTCATTCTTGGAACAAAAATTTAAATAGATCAAGTAAAGAAAGGAAATGTAATTTAACTGTGAAAAAACCAATACAAATATGGATCTCAATGTGCTTCCTATAGTTTTATGTGGAAACTATATACTGAAATCCGGGGAAAATATTTATGCCCACAATAGGTAGCCCCAATGACGAGTAACCCAAGCACAGACTGCAGTGATGATGAGAAAGTACAGAAATAGGACAACGCAATCTGAATTAATCCTCCAGGAAGTTTCATCAACCCAGAGATACCCACACACATGCCCACAATAGGTAGCCCCAATGACAAGTAACCCAAGCACAGACTGCAGTGATGATGAGAAAGTACAGAAATAGGACAACGCAATCTGAATTAATCCTCCAGGAAGTTTCATCAACCCAGAGATACCCACACACATGGTCATGACTTTTACTTCAAAGACTTATGTGACAATGCTTAGCTGGCACTGCTATGGTTAGAATTCACAAGGCCTGTGACAATTTATAAGATATGTGTTGGGTGTTCTAGGCATCTCTTCCCCCACTTTGAAGAATGGTTGTCCTAGATGCTAGATGCTGAAATATGCTCTCAATTTCCTTAGCCTGATATATAATAAGAATAATTACCATATTTGTCAAGAAAAATATCGATAACATCCCTCATCTTCAGCCAAGAGGGATATAACTCTTAGCTCCAGAAGATTAGAAGTTCATAAGATGTTTTGTGGCAGCTATCTACAATATGGCATGTTCTACTAGTAATCAATTGTATCAAAATGTTCATCAATTTACCCATGTCTATTTATATCGCAAGCATCAAATTGTATGCCCATTATAGTCATGATGGGCTAATCCCTCATGTAGTTAGTTGCATAGTTGCTTGGACTTCCATCTACAAAGTCGCATGCACATTTTCTCGAGAGAGTTGAAAGGCACATAAGTTTACCTGCATAGAATAATTACTGATTCAACAATCCTTTAAAGGAACCGTGGTAGAGGTATTGCCAAAGCTTTGAATGTCTGTTAAAAACTCCCACTCATTCATCTTTTTGACTCCAAAGGCTGGCTTATGTCATTCTTTGCCCCCTACAATTGAAGTATTTTGAATTCAAACTAGTTGTCTCATTTGCATTTTATAAGGATTAATGTTTCAGATTGGCCCCTTCCTTATATCTATTCTAGGTCCTTGCCTCTTATAGGTTGTGTTGGGATTTTGCGAAGATTCCAGTCATATCATAGAGCTATATAATCTTACCTATCTGCAGTACATTAACTGGTTTGAACTTTGCATGTATAGAATCCTGTTCTAACTCATTGCAGTTCTTTCAAATTGTATGCATGTCTAAGATTGCATGCTTTAGATCTACTGAACTAATTTCCTAAAGTTTATCTTAAGCACAAAGACATCTACTGATGTGGCGATGTTCATGTGGCTTTGTTGATGTGTCAGTGCTGGCAACCAGAATATAAAATGGGCATTAACTTATAACAATTGCATCATTTGGGCTATAAAGAAGATTTCCTCATGTGTTCAGCCTTGCTATGGCCTAGCCTTTTTCTAATAGCTTTATGGAAAAAATCTGGAAAGTGTAATTGCAGAGCATATTACTTTATAAAAGTGTAATTGCAGAGCATATTACTTTATAAAAGTGTAATTGCAGAGCATCTTAATGTTAGTTTTGTACCTAGGGAAGTGTTCCCCTAGTGACTACTTGCCTAAGTCACTTAGAAAAGGGAAAAGTGACCCTCACATTAAAAACACTTTAATGAGACTTTATATTAATAAAGTCACTTTTTGCTAAAGTTAAGTGGGTGAGTAAATGTTTATTTAAGTGAATTAAATAAAGTGATATATTTTTACTCTCATCAAATCTAGACCATTGGATTGGATCATTGTCCACCGTTGGATTAGAACCCACTTAGGGTTAGACAAAAAGAGGAGGGAGGCTCATTTCACTTTCACTTTTTTGAGTTTTGAGAAAGTGAGAAAGATAGCAGAGAGAGAGAGAGCTAGGGCACGATTTCCAAGGGAGAGTTCATGCTCAGAAATTGAGGAGACAGCTTGAGCATTTCTTTTGCTTCAGCATGCAAACCGAGGCAGCAGTGTTTACAGTTTGGCACAGTTATCGAGGCTTCCATTAAATGCTGAGAAGTGGCACGGTATTCAAGGCAACCGTATAGCAGAGAAGTGACCCGAATTTCTAGAGACTGTACAGCTGATATTTTAGCACAGAAACCAAGAATCCGTACTACAACATTAAATGTTGTCCGTACAACACAGATTTCGAGGAGCACTTTCTGGGCACGGGTTTCTATAATTTCAGGCACAGTTTTCAAGGTCCGTACAATCCGTACGGACTGTACTTGTTGCACAGAAATCGAGGCAGTATTTTCCAGCACTGAAATCGAGATTGGGCACAGAGTTCGAGGTGTTTGATTGGGCACAGATCTCGAGACTGCAGATTACACAGTTTTCGAGGAAGCCTCTGGGTGTAAATTTCTATGGTGGAGATAAGTAATTTTTACTGTAAAATTTTTTGTACTGTACATTGCTGAAGAAATATAAACTCTCTCTCTCTATCTGGTTTTCCCCGTGGGGGTTTTTCCAGGGCTTGATTTTGGCCAAAAATCTCTGAGTCTATTCTTTTCATGTGTGACTGTTAAATGTGTTTTTCAGCCTGTTATAGCATTCTATTGTGTGTTTGATTGTTACAGAAAAATTTAATAAGTAATCTACAGCCTATGCATAACCGGCTGTAGGTGAAAACCACAAATTGTTAACACAAACCAGCAGATAATAAAGTGCAGAGAATTTCTACATGGTATCAGAGCAAAGGGGGCAGAAAACAGTGATTGTTTGCAGACACACATAATTTCCAGATCTCAGAAAATTCAATATTTTTATCTTCTGTTAGTGGGCAGCGTTCTATTGGGGTGGTGTTCAGATGGCTACAGGTTTGAGGATTGAAGATAGGTTGAATGGAACAGAAAACTTTGTGCCTTGGAAGGCCAGAATTCTGTTGATTTTGGAGGAGATTCAGCTATGGGTGGAGGTGGTGAGGAACACTACTACCAATCCCATTGCCATTCCAGATGGCACATATGCTACAGCTCTTTCAACTTTCAACAAGAAAGACTGTAAGGCTAGGAGGATCATCCTTGATGCAGTAAAAGACCACATAATCTCTCACATTTCCGGGAAGACCAAGGCACATGAGATGTGGAGTGCCTTGACCAGCTTGTATGAGAGTTCCAATGAGAACAAGAAGATGGTTCTCAAGGAGAAACTCAAGAGTATCAAGATGAATGGAGGAGAGGGAGTCATAGCTTACCTCACTAGGATTTCTGCAGTTCGGGATGAACTGGCAGCGGTTGGTGAAGTAGTATCTCCTACTGAGCTAGTACGCACAGCAGTGAATGGGGCTTCAAAGTACTGGAGTGCATTTGTGCAGGCCATAGTGGGCAAAGAGAACCTACCATCTTGGGAGAGGCTGTGGGATGACTTTGTGCAGGAGGAGACCAGGAGGGGTCTTGTATAGGGCAGTTCATCAGGTGGTGTGGCAGATGAGGAGAACGTGGCACTGACAGTCAAGGGTAAGAAGAAGAAGGGTCCCAAGAAGAATGGGGCCAAGGGGCAGCAGCAGTAGCAGCATCCACAGGGTGGACAGAAGAAGGACTTGAGTAAAATCAAGTGCTATTGTTGTCAGGTGTTTGGGCACTATGCATCACAGTGTCCAAGCAAGAAGAAGAAGGGCAAGGGACAGCAGACTGCAGCCTCAGCAGAGGTTGATGAGTTTGGTGACAGGTTTCAGAGGGAGTTTTCCCTATATGCTGGACAGATTGAGAGAGAGAGAGTCTCCTTAGCCACCAACACAGACATGAATGTGGAGAGTGAGCACTCATTGTTGACAGGGCATTAGACAGGTCCATCCACCACTGGTACGTGGTACATTGACAGCGGAGCCTCGGTACACATGACAGGTACTCGGGAGTTGTTCTCCGAGCTATCACGGACAGCTAGAGAGGTGGAGGTGGTACTTGGTGACAACACTATTGTTAGAGCAGTGGGTCAGGGGACCATTACATTTGAGAGGGAGTCCATGAGTCCCATGACTTTGAGGGATGTGTTGTACGTCCTTGGGCTGAAAAAGAACCTTGTTTCAGTTTCCACTATTGAGGACAGGGGTCTTGGAGTGTGTTTCTCAGATGGGAGAGTGCAGGTGTTTCCCAAGACCACAGGTGTATCTACCCCCATGGATATTGGAGTTAGATGTGGACGACTGTACAAGTTATTGTTTCAGCCACAACATGCTCTAGCACACAGCAGCAGCAGCAACAGTGAGCTATGTGAGTTATGGCACAGGAGGATGGCCCATTTACATCACCCCGCTCTGAGATTGTTGAGGAGCATGGTTACAGGTTTACCTGAGTTCGACACTGAGCAGAGTGATGTGTGCAGAGGGTGTGCTTTGGGAAAGTACACCAAGACTGCTTTTCCTAGCAGTGACACGAGAGCAACAGGAGTGCTTGACCTGATTCATTCTGACATATGCGGTCCTATGTCCTCAGTATCTCTGACTGGCCATGAGTACTATATCAGCTTCATTGATGACTACTCCAGGAAGACCTGGATCTACTTCTTGAGGAGCAAGAAGTCCCCACTTGTATTGAGTGTCTTCCAAGGGTTCAAAGCCCTTGTGGAGAAGCAGACGGGGAGGAAGATCAGGATGTTGAGATCAGATAATGGGGGTGAGTATACCTCCAAGGAGTTCAATGCTTTCTGCAGGCAGGAGGGTATACAGCGACAGTTGACAGTTCCCTACACTCCTGAGCAGAATGGAGTAGCAGAGAGAAAGAACAGGTCGATCGTTGGAGCAGCGAGAGCCATGCTTCATGATCAGGGGTTGCTGTTCTTTCTATGGGCAGAGGCTTGCAACACTGCAGTGTATCTGCAGAACAAGAGTCCCCACCGTGCTTTGGGGAGGATGACTCCAGAGGAGATGTATTCAGGCAAGAAGCCTGAGGTGAGCCATTTTCGGATATTTGGCTCTCTGACTTACTCTCACGTCCCTTCTGAGAAGAGGACGAAGTTCGAGCCCACTGTAGAGAGAGGTATCTTTGTGGGTTACGATGAGACTTCGAAGGCATATCGGCTTTACATTCCTAGCCAGAGGAGAGTTGTAGTTAGGCGGGAGGTGAAGTTTGATGAGGAGAGGGCCTTTAGGAAGTCGAGAGAGATGGAGCAGGGGGAGCCACCAGCTCCCACACCTCAGTTGAGTCAGGCTTCTTCCATACAGGTTTCAGGTCCGCAGGTTTCTGGGGTGACTGGATCACAGGGTACAGGCACATCTTCTACAGGATCAGTGGTTCAGATTACAGGTACTTCAGGGACAGGTTCAGGGATTGGCACAGGTTTAGGATCACAGGTTTCAGGCTCACAGATTGTAGGGTCCTCAGGGACTAGTTCATTAGCTACAGGTCCTCGGGGTGTTAGACCTCATGCTTTTGGCACTTCCTCAGATGAGGATACACCAGTTTGGGAGGAGCCTTCAATGAAGAAGAAGCCTATAAGTGGCTTCAGGACACCTTGAAGGAATCATAAGCATTTGGTAGACCTTAGGAGCCGATTAGGACGATTGTTGAGCCAGACAGATATGGGATGGCCCTTGTTGCGAGTCTTCGTGACTCTGCGCCTTCTACATTTGAGGAGGTTTCTCAGCATCAGGTATGGAGAGATGCCATGATGGAAGAGTACCATTCCATGACGAAGAATGATGCTTGGGAGATTGTGCCGAGACCTGAGGGGAAGTCAGTTGTGACTTCCAAGTGGCTTTACAAGGTCAAGCATGCTGCAGATGGCAGTGTGGAGAAATTCAAGGCTCGATTTGTGGCTAGGGGGGTCTCACAGGTTGAGGGAGTTGACTATGATGAGACATTTGCTCCAGTTGCTCGGTATTCCTCTATCAGGGCAGTGATATCTATAGCAGCAGAGATGGGTTGGAAGATCCACCAGATGGATGTGAAGACCGCATTTCTCAATGGTCTTCTGCAGGAGGAGGTGTATTTGGAGCAGCCACAGGGATTCGAGATACATGGGAGAGATTCTCATGTGTGCAGGCTTAGGAAAGCCTTGTACGGTCTGAAGCAAGCTCCTAGAGCTTGGTACTCCAGGATAGATGCATATTTGACTTCGATGGAATTCCAGAAGAGTGAGGCTGATCCCAACCTATACTACATTGTGGTTGGTGGAGATCCACTCATTCTTCTGTTATATGTTGATGACTTATTTATCACTGGAGATGAGCGTCTTATTGCACAGTGCAAGAGAGATCTTGCTACTGAGTATGAGATGACTGATATTGGGCTGATGCATTACTATTTGGGGATGGAGGTTTGGCAGGAGCCTAGACATATTTTCCTAGGACAGGGGAAGTATGCAGCAGAGATTCTGAAGACTTTTTGGATGGACGACTGCAGGCCTATGTCTACACCTATGATCACCAACTTGAAGCAACTTCATGCTTCAGAGGGTAAGTTGGTGGGATCCCACACTATATCGTCAGCTCATCGGATCGTTGATGTATCTGGCCAACACCAGGACAGACTTGTGCTTTGTGGTCAACACTCTTAGCCAGTTCATGGTGCAGCCTAGGAGTGTGCATTGGGCGGCCGGAAAGCACATCTTGAGATACCTAGCAGGGACAGTGGATTATGGTCTGGACTACAGGGGTTCGGATGGAGTCAGCTTGGTTGGGTTAACAGATTCAGACTGGGCAGGTTTTGTGAGGGATCGGAAGAGCACTTCCGGTTGCTATTTCAGCTTGGGCTCGGCAGCAGTGTCGTGGTTCAACAGGAAACAGAAGTCCGTTGCATTGAGTTCTGCTGAGGCTGAGTATATGGCAGCCAGTCAGGCGACTTGCGAAGCATTGTGGCTTTGTAAGTTATTGGTAGATTTATTTGATCAGCAGCTGAGACCTACGGTGATTTATTGCGACAATCAGAGTTGCATTCAACTCTCTGAGAATCCGGTTTTCCATGACAGGTCGAAGCACATTGAGATCAGGTACCACTTCATTCGGGACTACGTTCAGAGAGGCGTAGTTGAGCTACAGTATATATCCACTGATCAGCAGGTTGCAGATGTCTTGACGAAGTCTTTGGGGAGGGGGAAGTTTGTCTTCTTCAGAGATAAGTTGGGAGTGGTGCGGAACACCTTCCTCAGTAAGAGGGAGTGTTAGTTTTGTACCTAGGGAAGTGTTCCCCTAGTGACTACTTGCCTAAGTCACTTAGAAAAGGGAAAAGTGACCCTCACATTAAAAACACTTTAATGAGACTTTATATTAATGAAGTCACTTTTTGCTAAAGTTAAGTGGGTGAGTAAATGTTTATTTAAGTGAATTAAATAAAGTGATATATTTTTACTCTCATCAAATCTAGACCATTGGATTGGATCATTGTCCACCGTTGGATTAGAACCCACTTAGGGTTGGACAAAAAGAGGAGGGAGGCTCATTTCACTTTCACTTTTTTGAGTTTTGAGAAAGTGAGAAAGACAACAGAGAGAGAGCTAGGGCATGATTTCCAAGGGAGAGTTCATGCTCAGAAATCGAGGAGACAGCTTGAGCATTTCTTTTGCTTCAGCATGCAAACCGAGGCAGCAATGTTTACAGTTTGGCACAGTTATCGAGGCTTCCATTAAATGCTGAGAAGTGTCACGGTACAGCAGAGAAGTGACCCGAATTTCTAGAGACTGTACAACTGATATTTTAGCACAGAAACCAAGAATCCGTACTGCAGCATTAAATGTTGTTCGTACAACACAGATTTCGAGCAGCACTTTCTGGGCATGGGTTTCTATAATTTCAGGCACAGTTTTCAAGGTCCGTACGGTCCATACGGACTGTACTTGTTGCACAGAAATCGAGGCAATATTTTCTAGCACTGAAATCAAGATTGGGCACAGAGTTCGAGGTGTTTGCTTTGGCACAGATTTCGAGACTGCAGACTGCACAGTTTTCGAGGAAGCCTCTGGGTGTAAATTTCTATGGTGGAGATAAGTAATTTTTACTGTAAAAATTTCTGTACTGTACATTGCTGAAGAAATATAAACTCTCTCTCTCTATCTGGTTTTCCCCGTGGGGGTTTTTCCAGGGCTTGATTTTGTCCAAAAATCTCTGAGTCTATTCTTTTCATGTGTGACTGTTAAATGTGTTTTTCAGCCTGTTATAGCATTCTATTGTGTGTTTGATTGTTACAGAAAAATTTAATAAGTAACCTACAGCCTATGCATAACCGGCTGTAGGTGAAAACCACAAATTGTTAACACAAACCAGCAGACAATAAAGTGCAGAGAATTTCTACACTTAAGTGTATATCTTGAGGGATACTCAAGATATACTCGATGCCAACAACAAATCCCGCTTGCTCCAACTCAGTATTTCTCAGTTGATTGCATATTTCAGATCAGTAGTGCTTCACTGCTCACCTTATTCCATCGCATTGTAGTTATGTGTTGGAAGGATTATCTTACAATGGTCGGCATTTGCAAGAGCCAACTCAAGATGACCTTTGAAACATATTAGTGCTGTTGGATACCTCCCATTCTTGCCTTGTGCCACAGTTCCTAGCTCACCAAGTTCTAGATTTGATAAATCTTATACTTAGTTTGAACATGAAACAACAAAAACCAAGCTTAGAAATAGACTCTGAAGACACAACACAACTCTACTGTTCAACAATTCCCTACATTTCAGCCAGAAAGTGTTAAGCCCCACATGCTGGGGACAAAGCAAACATTTAGTGTTGCATAGTGTTGACCCTGCCTTAAGAACTTGGAAAGAACCCCAGTACACCCACACTTTGAGCATGTATTTGAGTCTCATTTGTAAACAAGTTTGTATTTATGGTTCATATCTGAGCAAGATGACATAAATGGCTGATTTCCCTTCCAGATAACTTGTTGGTAACAAGGGAGTTGATTAAAATTGCATATTTTGGGCTGGCAAGGGAAGTCCTTACGTGACCACCTTATATAGATTATGTTTCAACAAGATGGTGAATGTCCTTTATGATTTTACTTTCAATTGAACAAATATTTAAGTAAAAATTAAATACATTTGTCCATTTCTCTAAGTAGGAATTTTGTTGACAATTGATGCCGCCTTCCTTTCGTGATAGGTATTGTGCTCCGGAACTCTTGTTGCAATATCCAACATACACTACTGCAATTGGTAGGTGTAAATATGTTACTGTTTTGGTATAGTTCTAACTTTTATCTTGTTTGGTATCATGCATACTTGTATCTAGAAGTTGTAAAGGTGCCATTGTTACAAAATGCAAGAATCTTAATAGAAGGTTCCCTGTAGCCAAGATAAAATATTATTTTAGCAAAAAGAAATCTGAGCAGGGTCTTTTTATAGCTTCATGACTAGAAAGACATATTGTATGTCAGAAGCATTTCAGGCTGATGTATTTTACCAGTTTAAATGAAGAGATAGAATTATGAACCCAAGCTTTTGACATCATATTTGGGGATTGCAAGCATGCTATTGAGCTTGAGGATATCATAACCTAACTTGCAATAGTTTTGATCTATGTTAAGCTTATGGAATTCTTTATTTTCAAATAAATACAAGGATTGTAAGCCTTAGGTAGTTAATTGTGATAGGGCTGATTTTTTTTATGCTTTTGACAGACATGTGGGAAGTTGGGGCAAAACTGGCAGAACTATTCACTTTGCATACTCCCTTTCCTGACAAAAGGTAGAAATTATTGAACTTTTTAAATTATTCTTGATGATGTAGAATCTAGATACTTGTGGTTCCCATACCAGCTAAGCTCGAAGATAGAAAAAATGAATATTCCGATGGTTTCTTCATCACAAATAGAAACATTGAAGACTGCCTTGGTTTCATAATTGAAAATAACTTGCAATGAACTGGACAAAATTTACAAGATTTGTGGCGTGCTTGGTACTCCAGATTATGAGACTTGGCCTGAAGGCATGCGGCTTACAGCCTTTAGGAATTTCATCTTTCCCTAGGTCCCTTAAATTTTTCTGAGCATTATTATTTATTGGCCATTATGACATTTTGAACATATTTTTCCTCATTCTCTTCTATAGATCAATCTACTTATAATGTTTATGATGTAGTTTATGCCAGTCAATCTTTCAGCTCTTATTCGCCATAATAGCCTAGAAGCAATTGATTTGATTGTGGTATGTACCATAGTGCCCAAAATTGGAATTAGTGCACTCTATGTCCCGTTCTATTTGTCCCAAGCAGCATAAAAGGAAGATGTTAGTGCACTAGGACAATAGATGTTAGTGCACTCTATGTCCTGTTCTATTTGTCCCAAGCAGCATGGAATTAGTGCACTAACTATGTACAAATTCCTTTCTAGCACTATTCCTATGAGGTCTCTTTTTTTGTTGAGCAGGAGATATTACAGTTTGATGTGGCAATTGTATTGGTGAATTAGAGTCTGGATGTTCTTAGCATGCTTCGTGTTTCTGAGGATAACCGCTAGACAATATTATAGACTTTCCCCTCCCTCGGCGCCAAGGTAGCTCCAGGTTCTGAGAAGCAGATTACCTGGTTTCACTGAGATCTAATTTATGTTCACATGAATTGTCTTATGAAGAGAATGCAACCTTTTAGGCCCCAGATTTTCCATGTGTCCACTCCTGGGATTGCCGAGCTAGCTTAGAAGATACCATAGCGCCTCCATTTGTTTGGGCTCCCTTCTATCATCGATAATTCCTTTTCTTTTATCTCTACCTTGCCGCATACACTCCAAACCTTCAAACCACACTAGCAATTTCCCTGACCTGCCGCTTACAGTCCAAACCTTCGACTGCACCAGCAGTTCGTTCCCATGTATTGTTGATTACATGTGTCCACATAATGGAATCTTTTGAAATTGTGCCCCAGATTTTCCATGTGTCCACATAATGGAATATTTTGAAATTGTGCAGTTTCTACATACATTTCTCATTGTGAACATTTACCAATTAAGAGATCAATGGATCATGCATTCTTTTTCATTTAAGCACACAGTTTCTGGTGCATTTGCTGACATTTTTTGCAAATTAACATGATCCACATTTATGTTTATTGTCTTAAAACTTGCATTAACATAAAGCTTACCAGACAACATCTGCAATAACACCAAATGGATATGTTCCAGCCTTAATATAGACTGAATGTGTGAAGGAGGATCCTAAAACAGCAGAGTCACCTACAAGATGAGTTTTCAAGCATTAATGCACCATCAAAAATTGATAAGAGAGCAATGTAGCCCCTGCCCACTATAGCATGAAAATGTGATCAACGCTGGCTACTGTTGCAGCAAATCAGACTAATGAAAAATGGGTGGATTTTCTGCAAAAGAATGGAAGGACAATCTAAGAATCACCACAGCCCACCCATCTTCAAATTAAGTTGGAGGGGTCTTTTGCAATGTTTCAGAATGACTATTCAAACTCAGCGTCAGTAAGTTGCTATTGGAGAAGGTATCAAATTGAAAAGTTTTACTAGAATGCCTACGTATGAATGTGCAAAATTTTGGAGTTGCATTTTTCTTTAACAACAAAGTAATAGAATCCCGGCCAAAATGACATGGAAAGGACAGTTCCTGATTCTAAGGAGGAAAGTTATAAACTACAACAAGATCCATGCAAAGCACACCAAAGTGTCATTATGGGAGCACTACAGCCAAAGTCTGGAAAATATTAAGAATCACTACTACTAATATAGCAGATCCTCTCTTCAGGGCATGCAGAGGCAGATTATTAGGCTTCTATTGTTTTAACCCCTGCCCCGATCCTCCAGTACCACTCCCAATTAGCGAAGGGATTCATAAGGAGGGGACCAAAACCTACGAAAGCCATCGTGAAAATGTAAATGTCTAATAGCCATGGAGTTATATTTGAGAATGAAACTCACAAACTGCAAAAACCAATACCTAATAAGCTTGGATTTATGTTTGATCCTTGATTTTGCCAGCTGAAAATTCAAATAAATACCTAATAAACATGGAGTTATCTGCTGTCCCTGAGCTTGGTTTTTGATGTTTCTATTAAAGTGTAAAATGAATTGTTGTTTCATATATTTTTTCAAACAGGATGAGAATGAAGACCTAGAATAATAGGAGGATAAGGATGATCATGGAAGATTTATGATGTGTATCTAACTCTATTTGTTCTTGATCTATGCAGGATGCAGGTTTTAATCAAATTTAAAGAGTTTTCTATACGTAGCTTGGTGCATGGAGATGAGCACTCCTAAGTTCCCTGGTGGACGGACTATTTTAGTGGTGTCAAATGATGTTACACATAATATAGGTTCCTTTGGTACAAGATAAGATCCCTATTTTGCTTTTGTAATTGATCTTGCTTGTCAAAAGAAATTTCCTTTGATTTATTTGGCAGCCAACTCTGGTGCAAGAATTGGAGTGGAAGTAGAAGTCATATCTTGCTTTAAATTTGGATGGTTTGATGAGTTGTCTATTTTTATTTATTTATTTAATATCTTATGCAGTTTATACGGATGTATGTGTCTTTCCTTTACTAAGTCGTGACCGTTTTGGGGTTGTTAAGCTGGATTGTGACCTTTGCCGAGTCTGCTAGACTGAACCATGACTGTTCCTTGGGATGCCTTGACTCGATCTGTGGTCTGCTGACTGTTCTGAGGTATTTTTTGTGAGTGTGTTGTTGTTGGTGCCTACCATGACCTTTGCTAGGGCTGCTGTGGTTCTTGTTTAGCCTGCTGCAGCATGCTGAGCCTATTTAGACTTTATAGAGGTTTTTTGTGCTCCTTTTCAGTTTCCTTGAGGATGCTACTATGTATGGAAGTGTGCCGCAGTCTGATGGACGTGCTAGAGCGTGGGTTAAGGCTGCCTCTGCACATTTGAAAGGAGCTTCTATTTGCTTGATGTATGACTGTCCTAAAAGACTGTCATTTATTGCAGCAATGGGATTGAAAGTTCATCCTCATTTCTTGACTATTTTGATTAATACCTTGAGGTCTGAATTTGTCTCACTCTGCCCTACAACTACTATCTCTCTCTCTCTCAGGTATGTCAATTGTTTCGTTAGTGACTTGTCTACTAAGAGACAAAGTCTGATCATAATATATATTTGAGTATATAAAGGAAGGTCTAAACCACATTGTTTTCTTCTTTTTGTCCATTTATAATTTTATTGCATGTGCTTGACTAATTCTGTTGTACAGCTATGGGACTCTGCATCCAATAGACAGGTAGAGTAAATTACTACTTTCATGTTTTCAATTTCTTTTTGTTTTGTTTAAACAGTGGCATTCCATGTGGGCATTTTGGACAAAGTTGAACAGTTGTGGGAGATTTGCTAGTTCTCTTTCGAGGTATATATGATAGTGGGATTGGCATAGTCTATCTTTAAATTTTATTTTATTTTATTTATATATCAATCAATAAGTAAATGATGTATTGGTTTATTAGATGTGGAGATTTTTTGTACATATATTTTAAATATTCCAAATTTACTAGTTCAAGTTTTGGTCCTTTGAAGTTAAGATGGACATCCAAATATGATTGAAATTATTTGAAGGTAAGATGGACATCCAAATATGATTGAAACTATTTGAAGGTTGTGTAATATGTTCATGGAACCTGCGAGAAACATGCACCTGTGTTCATTTTACAGGGGATGGTGGCTTGGCCCACATTGGAGGAAGATGAGTTTGGGACACCATTTGCTCATCCTTTGTTTCTATATAAACTGAAATTCTGCTTTCCATGGCATCATCCACGATTATCTTCAAGTTATTTATGAATTTCCAGTCAAATTCAGATATCTTGGCATGACTCTAGATGACTTGGTAGATAGTTTGACAATGGATGCATGCTTGTCATTTCTATAAATTTTTGGGATTTTTGTATTTTGCATCATTCAAGCATACAAAATAATGATTATCAAGTTACTATAGATCCATAATGGCTTACCTTGTACTAGTCATTGAAATCATTATAGTACAAGGTAAGCCATTATGGATCTATAGTAACTTGGTAATCATTATTTTGTATGCTTGAATAATGCAAAATTTGTTTGAATATCATAATTGTTAAGCAATAACAACTTCTTAAAGGGTGCTAGCTCAATGGTAGAGCACCTGCCTAATTATAGGCAGGAGATTGGTGGTTCGATTCCTCCGTACCCTATCATAAATAAGTGACTAAGAAAATGACTAAATTCGCATATATACGACTATTAGTAGTTAATTTCCAGTATCTTATAGTGCGACTAACGTTTAGTTGTATTTACCTTAGTCATTAATATGTTATCATTTAGTAGTTTATTTAGTCGTATATTTGGTCATTAATTGTGGCAATCAATGACTAAATCAGTGACTATCAATGACTAAATCAATGACTAATAAGTCAACCAATTAATGACTAGTGAAATATGACTAACTATAAGATAGTGGAAATTGGCTACTATTAGTCACCGACTCAAAAATAGTCATTTATAGTCGAATTTTAGTCATATTTTTAGTCATCAATTCCTCATTTTGTACTATTGTTTTGGTTTGCCCTACTGGTACTGTTATCAATTGTTGTTCCTGTTTTTCTACTTTCTACCTCTTTGGGGCCCTTTCTGCATCACCATCCACATCCATGGGCTCACTGCCTTCCACTTGCTTTCTAGCTCACTGGATTTCTCTGAACTAATGGTAAGGGGCACAACTGCTGACACTAATAGGAGTAGGGTAGGAGAAACGAGCACTAGTGATGTGTTTCCTTGTGCCAATAAGGGGGAGCCTCCAGGTGTGTATCTCCATCTGGCCATTTTCAGGATACTCTAACCAATTTACCCTCTCAGCCAGGCCTGTAAATTCGAAATGCTCATAACCCTTCCCGTTACTCTCCTTTCTCCTTTCTAAAATGACATGGTGTGGATCATAATTCATGGCTTCTTTGGATTGGAATCCCATGTCACTCACCATTTGCTCAATGCACGGGAGGGCATCCTTGCTGTTGATAATGAAGGGGCCTATTGTCCATGGGAAACTGATGTTTGAGGACTTTTTGTCATCCAAGAAGTGCTCACATTCCACCTTCAATTTCTATCTTATGAATTCAAGGTAAGTATTCAGGGGGTTAGGAAAGCAGTTAACACATAAGGAGCATGGGAATAGCCATAGACTTTGATCACAGTGCCATGTTTAAACAAGAACCAATCTCCAACTCCTTTCTCCATGGAGGGTTGCAACAAGTCTTTCATTTCTGGCAGCACCCTAGGCAGCCTTTTCTGGAAGAAAATGAAGTAGACCTCTAACATAAGGTCATTCATGAATGCTTTATAATCTAAATACATTTCTTTGGTGAGCTACAACTCTGGCACCTGTAGGTTCTCTTCATGCGATACCATGAACATCTTCAATAAGTAAGATTGGAATCTGAAAGTCTTCGTCTTAGGGAATTCTACTAGCTGAGAGTGGATTCTTTCAGCTAAGGCTTTGTCAAACTTGAGGCATGCACACTGGGTAGGCAGGTTGGGGTCCTCTGACTCAATAGGGAAAGTACTTAAAACAAACATCAAGCTTATCAGGGGCTCAGTTATATACTGGTCACTATCTAACCCTAAGAATTGGGCCAACATGGTGATAACACATTTTGATTCTTCCTTAAAAAGGCTGGCTTCAGCAGGAAAAGGTACGCCCTGGAAAGAGGCATCTGGTTGTAGGGAAGCATGGTAAAAACGTTGTTTCAACGGAACTGGGGAAAGTCTGTAGTGTTGGATCAGGGCTTCTTCCCTGTAGCTTTGGGATTTCTGACAAAATTCGGCTGAAATGGCCAGAGCTTTTCTAATAGTGAGGGCGTTCACGTAGCACAAAACTCTTGACCTGGAGGTGTCCATGATCGCTCTCTGACTCAGGGAGTAGTTGCAGACACACCATTCTACAAATTCAAGACAATATGGGGTTTGACTGGTTGTGAATAAGTGGAAGAAGGAGTGATAAACCCTATGAACGTCTATGCTTTGGGCCCTTATGACCTCCAATATTTCTTTAGCAGTGTCTATGGAGCTGTTAAGCAAAATGGTATCGTAAACATCACTGTCTCTGTTCTCCACCAGCTCATTTATCTTTGGGTGCTCAAAACCCGGGGGTTCCACAGATCCGACCACTTAAATACTTTAGCGGGGATGTGGACGACCTACCTGGTTGTTTGACAACTGGGTTGAGCTTTTGGGCTCATGGTTGGCTTGTCGGTTTTCTGAATGGTCTGCTCCTATTGCTTTCTGATGCAAACTGGACAAAAGGGATCCGGATCTCCGTGCAAGCGAGCCCTTTTTA
This sequence comes from Larix kaempferi, assembly GCA_027924585.1. Lineage (NCBI taxonomy): Eukaryota > Viridiplantae > Streptophyta > Pinopsida > Pinales > Pinaceae > Larix > Larix kaempferi. The sequence goes on along the minus strand of BSBM01000397.1, from coordinate 1,517,496 downwards.
TATTATTAATCTTGCGATATCATCCCTGCAGCTACGACAGTGATGGAGCCAGTGTTAACCGTGCATCCATGCGATTTCCTTTGAGCCGTAGATCTCTTTAGCCTTTACTTTCATCATCCACCGTGGCTTCCAATTATGCTACGTGCCATCTTGCTAGCACCTTTGATCCTTGGGAACATTCGCCAATCGTCGATCTGGTTCCTACATAGGTCTCGGCCATCCAAAGGTGCGACCTTTTATCGGGTTCGCAGATTTTGGGCCTGCCGCATTCATGTGCAAGTCCGATTTGTGAACTCATCTCTGACCGTCGATCTTCATCCCATCACATCTAGACCGTTGGAAAGTGCGGGGTCTTACAAAAAGTTCGCAAATATGAGAATCGACATCCTTCGTGCATGTTGACAATGCAAACAACTTCTTGACCGTCGATCTGTGCTAACGATCGTTGATCCAACCTTTAAATTTCCTGTCAGATAACTCTCCCGCCCGTGCTTAAACAACCTCCTCCTTATTTCGTGAAGCGTGTTTGTGGTCGTAGATATTCACCGATCCTGATCTACGCCGTCCATAGATGCCGCTCCATGGTTGTATGCGGATTTTCACCATTTTACTCCTTCTCTGCAATATTTAGACTTCGGATTTGATTGTTTCCTTCTTTATCCACACATATTTTTCAGATATCTCACCTTAGCGATCCTATGGGCTATTTGACTCGGACCACCGGGGCTTTCTTCATCCTCTTCAGGGATTCAACCTCTCACTTCACACAGATCAGAAATGGTGCCAACAACTGGCTCCAATTGGGGATGCTATCCTCCCTGTGAGGTAGCAAAGAACCCCACAGACCAGTGCGTTATCCATTGGGCCATCTCTCAAAACTCAAAGCTCCGCTCTTTCTTTCTCTGCTCATAAAAACAAAAACAAAACGAATGGCTCCCCTCCAGCTCTTAGGGCCTTCTCCTCGGGATTCAAAACCTTTGGTTCACTATTTATATGAAATGTAAATGCAAAACAATGCCTGCAAGAATATGTACAGATTATGATACAAGGGTTACCTACTGCCCTTAGGACAAGTAATGCTTCAAAAACCTCCCATTGACTGGGCCTCCTGTAAATGGAGACCCATCCTAATGCTCCATCATGAATGAGTTCACACCTCTGTTCCCTGCAATGACATATGGGCCCACCCACATGTGATCAAATTTTCCATGTTTATCTTCTTTAGGAGCATCCCATTTCAAAACTAAGTCATTAATCTGAAACTGCTCTTCTTTGAACTTCCTGTCAAAGGTATTCTTCTTCTCTTGGTGCACTTGCACTCTGTCATATGGTTGGGCTCATCCTCCTTCCCCTATAGCAGCTTCATAACTGGAATCCCCAGAGATGTTGGAAAAACAACCTCAGCCCCATATACCAACTGAAAAGGTGACATCCTAATGGCCCTTTTAGTGCTGATACTATCAACCCACAAAGCATATTTCAATTTTGTGTGCCAGGTTCTTTTATTTTCTTCCAGCAACTTCTTAATTATCCTCACCAAGCTTTTGCTAGAGGATTCTTCCATCCCATTTCCCCGTGGGTAGTATGCAGTGGAATGGTTTAGGCTTATGTGGTATTTGTGACATAAATTTATCATTTTCTTGGACTTAAAAGCATCTGCATTGTCTGTTACGATTCTCTTGGGGCACCCAAATTTGGCCAAGATGTTGTCCTCCAGAAAATCCATGATAACATTCTTAGTTGCTCTCCTAGTAGGTATGGCCTCAATCCAGTTAGTGAAATAGGATGTGGCTGTAAGGATCCACTTGTGCTGACTAGAAGAGTTCGGGTTTATCTCCCCAATGAAGTCTAGTCCCCACTGCTGGAAGGGTGCTTCCACTGAAATTGGGTTGAGGGGAAGTGAAACCAACTTCCTCTTTCCATCGAAGATTTGGCATTGATGGCAAGTAACAATCTCTTTATATACATCAACAAACAGAGAAGGCCAATAGAACCCAGCCCTCAAAATCTTGTTGGCTGTCACCTTCCATGAATGGTGACCTCCACAATCTCCCTTATGGAAATCTTTCATGGTTTGTTGAGCTTCATTTTCCAGCAAGCAATTCAATAATACTCCACTTGGATCCTTCCAGTGTAAGTACCGTTTCATGATACAAAATTTTGTAGCCTTCAATTTTACAGACCTGGCCCTTGTTTTGCTCAACCCTGTAGGGGCTTGCAAATTTTGCAACACATACACAATGTTAGCATACCAAGGAGACATAGAAAATTCAGGCATTACTTGCACTTCTGTATCCAGCTGGTTTGAGTGGCTAGACAGGAAATTGAGCTGTAAAGATTCACAATTAGCTTCAGCCATCATTTTTGCTAGCCCTTGTCCCTTAATTAGCTTAGTAGGATTGATCTCAAGGTCATATTCCAACAAAACAATAATCCATTTTTCCCTTTTCCCTGCAGGATCTAGTTGAGTGATGATGCTCTTCACTGCATTATTTGGGACATGTGCAACAATATGTGAATGCAGAATGTATACTCTAAAATCTTTCAAGGACCTCACTAAAGCATAAGCTTGCTTTTCCATTATGTCATACTTCAATTCTCCATCTCTCAATACCCTGCTGAAAAACGCAATGGGCTGCTCAGCATTCTGGTAATTTTTTTGCAATAGGACCCCAACCACAGTATGTTTAGAAGCATAAGAAAAAGTCAGGAAATCCTTAGTAAAATCTGGGCTTGCTAGGACTGGGGCATCAGTAATGGCTTTCTTAATGCCCTTGAATGATTCTATGGCCTCTTCTGGCTACTTTATCTGACTTTCCTTTCTCAACATGTTAGTAATGTTTCTCATTATCTCTGCAAAACTGGGGATGAACCTTCTTAGGAAACCTACTTGTCCAATCAAGGACTGCACCTCTTTCTTTCTCCTTGGCTCCCCAACTTTCAGAATTGCATTGACCCTTTCAGGATCAATCTTAATACCATTCTTTGAAATAATATTCCCAAGGAGTTTTGCTTCTTCTAATGCAAAATTTGATTTTTTTGGGTTAAGAAAAATACCATATTTCCTGCATTTGATGAAGACCTTCTCCAAATGCTTAAGGTGCTCTCTGTCAGACCTGGAATAAACTGTTATATCATCCATATAAACCACCACAAATTTGTCTTTCTCCTCAGCAAAGGCTATGTCCATTGCACGCTGGAATGTGGCTCCTGCATTCATTAGCCCAAAAGGCATTTTTGCATACATAAATGTGCCCCAAGGAGTAGTGAAGGCAGTCTTTTCTTGGTCTTATGGGAACACCTTGACTTGATTATACCCTGAGAACCCATCCATGGTCGAGATCCTCTCAGCTCCTACCACCTTCTGCAAAATATGCTCCATTTTTGGCAATGGGTAGTTATCCTTTAGTGACACCTTATTAAGGTTTCTGAAGTCTATACAAATCCTGATTTCACCATTCTTTTTTCTGACAAGTACCATATTTTCTATCCATTTTGAAAATCTCAGGGTGACAATGATCTTCGCATTGAACAATTTCCTGATTTCCTTCTCTATTACAGGCAACAATTTTGGGTTTATCCTCCTGAAAGGCTTCTCCCCAGGCTTGATTGGAATTGAATGTTGTATAATGGAAGTGTCATATTCCTTTAGGTCCTCGTAGCTCCAAGCAAACACATCAACATCTTTTTTCATAAACTTCACATACTTGTCCCTTTCTTTAGTAGGCAGCTTTTTGGACAGTTTCACAATTCGAGGTATCTTCTTCGTGCCTATGTTTTGGTTTTCCACAACATCATTTGCAGGTTCGACTTTAGGATTTTTAGCTACGTCGTCCTAGTCGAACAACTTCTCTAGGGGTATCAAACCTTTAGGGATAAAGTTACTCTTCAGCTGAATAATATCCTTTCCCCCTATCATGCCTTTCCATCCTTTTCCTTCGGCCCTTTCATCTTCAGCCTGCTCTTCGCCTAGGAAGCTTTCTAGGTTTTCATTTTCTGTGTCAACCTGAACATTTGCAAATTCATCAGATAATTCTAAGAACCTTTTAATCTGCATGTCATCATCAAATACTTGCCAATATTTGGAATTGTCTGGGGTTGATGGCCTATTCACTATCTCTACTTCATACTTTGTTTGGGAATAGATAGGGGTCTTGAAATCCCCAACAATAGTGGCCAAGGAGTCTGCCACCTAATTCTCAATCCTGGGCCCATTACCCTGATCTTGTGCTCTGATAAATAGTTTTCCAACATATCCCATACTTCATTTCTATAAGCTCTCATCCTGGAATGCTTTGTCTGGTAGTTGTCATTTACTTGGTTTATCACCAACTCTGAATCCCCAAATACCCGTATCTTCTTCGCTCCCAGGTCTTTCAAGGCCTGCAAACCCAGCAACAGTGCCTCATACTCTGTTACATTGTTTGTGCATTCAAAAGTCAGCTTATATGACAAGGCTTTAAATTCCATGTCAGGAGGGATGATCCAGACTCCTGCACCAACACTATTTTTGCTCAAAGACCCATCAAAATACATTGATCACAAACCTTCTTCGTTCTGCTTCCTTTCTAAGGCCTCTTTCCTTGCTGCAAATTCCTTATCTTCCTCTACCTCCATGTGTATAGGAATATTAGGATCAATCCATGGCCCATCATTGAAAAATATGGAGGATCCCAAGTCTGTATCAACCGCATATATGGGATGGTTCTTAGGTTTATCATGGCTGCTAACCATGTAGGCCAATCTTTTCTCCCTATATAACCTCCTGTTTCCTCCAAACAAAGGTATGGTCAGGAATATGACCAATCTAGCTGCATATTTCCTCTCAATTTTGATGCCTAAGATCTAGACAACAACATACCAAATTTTGTAGGGATGTCAGCCACCACTACATCCATTACAATGCTCTTGGATGGGAGTTGTGTGAGTCACTACCATATCCTTTATCAGTCCTAAACACTTGACCTTCCTTGAGTCAAAAGAGTAAAGGTCTTTGTAAGGTCTAGTAACTTCTAAACCCAAGATGTCCACCACTGTTTTGGGCATTAGATTATGGGATGCACCAGAATCTATCAGTGCATTGTGTAAAAGCATATCATGGACATTCAAACTCAAATAGAATGGGGGAACATCTTCATCATCTGTACCTTCAAGCTTGGGTCCAAAAACAATGGTGGGAGCATCATCTGTCACCTCTAAAATGTCTTGCTAACAATCACCCTGACTTCTGACCATGTTAGTAATCTCTTCCCTATATTCATTGTTCCTCAATAATTCATTAAAAGGGATGGAGATTTTTACCTTTGACAACTCAGATTTCAAACTGAAAGGTGCAGCTGGTTTACCACTGTCAATAGGTTCTAACTGCTTAGTCTTATTGGATTGTCGTTCTTTATTTTCAGGGCTCTTTTGTGCAGCAGCCTCTTATTGTTTTTCTGAGTTTTGCTGAGTGTAGGGAGACTGATGTTGATTAGACTTTCCCTTGTTTATGGTCACATCCCAATTTCTCAGTTTTAGCTTTCTCTGAAAGTTATCCACTGCATTTTGATAACCCATTTGATACTGCTCTGAGTCTAATTCAGGGATGGGAGTAGCATTTTACTTGGTGAAGAAATCATGCTCTCTCTCAGTCAAATATATCTCATGGTCAAGGTCATCAAAATGCTGAATCTGATCACCCACTAGGTCTTCTTGCCCTTCTCCATCCACCATATTTTCAGGGAAAGGGGGTCTTATTTGCTGATCATCAGGGTTTCTTTGGTTTCTCTGAGGAAATGGCCTTATAAAGTTAGGATTCCTCATTTGGTTTTCAGGCTGCTCTCTATTTGGAGGCTTGTTATCCAGGGCCATCCTGTCTATCAATTTTTCCATGGTTTTCATCATCATTTCAAACTTCACATCACTGGTAGAGGAGGAAGTGGAAGTAGAGGTCTGGATTTCTATTTTCTTCTTTTCTTCTTCTGTTTCACCTTTCAACTTCCCTGAAGACATCATGTTTGCTTCTACCTCCAAAGAATCTTTAAACATAGCTGATAAGGTAGGTGATTTTATCTCTCTTAGCATACATAAGAAATCTCCCTCAAAAGCATCTGCATAATGCATCTTAGTAGCACCTATCAGAGGTTTGATATCAGCTGGGATTGAATTGTATACTCTCATGAATCTGCTGGAGAACTCATGCATAGACGCAAAGTTTCCTTTCTTCAGGTGGTTATATTGGGACAGGATTTGTGATGGACTCTTTACTGCTTCCCACCTATCTAGGGACAATGTTTGAAAGGCTGCAAATGTAGGGATAGAGGCATCTGGTAAATCTCTGAACCATCTTTTAGTTTCTCCAGATAAACTTTGTGAAAACAAACTCATTTTAACATCATCATGGTCTACTTCTTCTAGATCAACAAAATATTCAAACCTATCTACATGTTGTCTTGCTGAAAAGTCTCCTTCTCCATCGTACAAGATAATTTTCTGTGAATAATTTTGAGGGAGGTCGTGCAAGACAGCTAGTAGACCCAAGGGTGCAAACCTGACTGCCATTGGTATGGGTGGATTTTGGGCTATAGGAGGGGTATTCTGAAGGATATTCTGAGGAGGATTTTGATCCAAGTTTGTAGCACACGACTGAGAGGTCAGGGAATGTGGGTTTCTCTCTCCTACTTTCACAATACTCTGCAAATTATTCCACACGGGGTCTAGCAAATATGACTCAAGGCTATCGGGCTTTACTTCGGCTAGCCTTAAATTAGACTCTAATTTCAATTTTAATAAGGGTCTCCCAACGTCTATCTCTAGATTTAATTCATGAAAATCACACAATTCTTCTTTAGACACAGGTTTTTCAACATTAGAAGTGTCAGTGTTATCTTGTTCCCTTCTATGCCTAAGGAGGATTTCTGGGTTTTCCACACTTAGCAAAAGTTCAGAAATGGGGTTACCTCTTGTATGGATCCTTCTAGGGGCCAAGCTGCCTTCTGAAATTTCTTTGGAAATGGATGTAGGACCGCCAATCTTCCCAGTGGAGTTTCCTTCAAATGAAACTTCTGATGAGTGGAGTTGCTAGGGAAAATACATCCTTCTTTAAATCTAAGAATCTTTGTTTTCCCATAGAAATTCTTCCTTTCATGAAAATTAGATCACTCTATCGTTTCTCCCAAGGACAATGAGACTCTCGTTCCCCGGCAACAACGCTAATTATGTTAGCACCCAAATTGACCCTAAGGTCATGGAAAGGTCTCCTTGAGGTAACACACAGAACCACTTTAGGAGAGGTAAGCTGGCTTCTTACTCCCCAGAGAGGGATCTCTCACAAATTGATTAAACAAGGCCATATATGGGTAAAAATTGTGATTAAATTGTTGTTGGTCAAAAGCAAATGGACACACATAGGGAAGTGGAGTCAAAACAGACAAATTAGGATTATCATGACAAATGCTTTGCAAAGAAACCCACGCAGAGGCAAGATAGCTACCAACTCACAATCAAGGAGCTTTTATTTGGTGATTAAGAAGAATAGATGGAAATTCCATTAATATAGAGCATATAACAATGAATTCTATATCAACTTTAGCAAAGAATAGCTATGGATGCTTGAAATGAAAGGAACAGAGCATAACATCTATGAATTCTATCCCAGTACAACACTGATCCAAGCATGAAAAAGCATGACAAAATGAATTAAGCAATGAAGGGAAAAATTCACATAAGAAGAGAAGTAAACAGACTGTGAGACCTACACATGAATCTCTGATAGAAAAACTTGCTCGGCCTTGCCATATTTTATTAAACAGTATCAAAATGCTCAACACAGAGAGAACTCATAGGTTCCAAAAGTTTCAACCCTTTTTCATTCTACTACATTTCTTTTATAGCTCGTCTTATCCCTCAGGCTTGACTCAGTCTCAACAGAAAATTGTTACATTACGAGTGACACCTACTCTAGAAAGGTAGGCCACTCCCGAGACTTAGTTACAAAAATAACAGAGATGGTAAAAAACCAGGCTTAATTTTCCTTTTTACAAATTTACTGGGCATTTGCGCTATGACAACAGACTCTTAGCAAAATTGAATAAGATGCCTTCGTAACTATTTCCTCCAGCTGGTAGCCTTCACGATTTTCGAATCCTTTATGCATGTAGCTTCAGCTTAGCTTTGCCATATTTCTCAATGAGCTTCCATTGCTCGGTGGTTGGAAAATATGACGTGGCTAACTCCTTGAGAAACACCGTGGCTAACTCCTTGAGAAACACCCTCATCTCTGTATTGTCTTTATAAGAATAATTTTGGAGGTGTGCACCTGCTTCTCTAAACATCATACACAACTCGAAGTATTTGGTTAACTTGTCTACCATTGTTTGGCCAAACAACAATTGGTCCATGCCTGCAAAATATGTATAGTCCAGCTTACACCTTGTCAATTTGTTCTGATATTCCTCTTGGGTGATCATAGTGCCATCTTCTTCCTAGAAAAGAGGAAACCCTTTATTAAATAAGGGATCAAACATATCCCCGATACCTTTCATCATCTGCCGTGACATAATATAAATTCCAGACTCAACAGCCTTCACTTGTTGATGCTTAAGCATCACTTTCTTCGCCCATATGATGGTGGACACCCTATCTTTTATGCCAGTCATCTTAGTCTCCTCCTGAGATAGGCCATTTAGGAAATTAACAACATTCTCAGCATGCTCTGCAGTCTTCTTTAATTTCTCATTAGCAGCTGCAAAACCCTGCTTTGCCAGTTTTATTACCTCTTCTTTGTCTAAGACAAAATCGAGGAAGGGTCTCAATTTGTTTTCCTCGGTGATGATGCTGTCCCAAATCACTTGCTTGGCCTCTTGGAGTGAAGTCTGGCCGGTAGCATTCTTTGTCAATTCATCACATTCAACCTTCATTCCTTGGTACTTGGTTTTCCAAGCCTCCTTGTCTTTTTCTGCATTAGTCAGCAAAGTCTTCAGATTTGCATTTTGCTTCTTTAACTTGGTTACCTCCATGTCCTCCAAACTAGCTTTGGCTATGGCTCCTACAAGGGAGAAATCCCCAGCCTCTATGGAAGGTGTTTCCATAGTATCCATTTCCTGATTCTTATCCTTCTCTTTCTCCTTCAGCTTATTCTCAAGCTCCTCAACTTGGGCCTTCAAGACCTTCTCACTTTCTACCATAATGGACATATCTATTTGCCATTTATTTTCCTTCTCTTCAAAGCTCAACAACCTAGCTTCACAGTCTGTCAGCTTCCTTTGGATTTTTTCCCTCTCTTCTTCCAGCTCAGCTAGCTCAGATGCATCTACCAATTTAGTGGAGGGAAGTTTCAACTTCAACTTCATTTGCTGGATGGTCTTGTCCTTCTCATCCAACAACTTCTGTACGCTGGCTCTTTTGTCTTCTTCAGTCTCATTGGCTAACAATGCAGTTTGGTGCTTTTTTACTTGTGCTTTTAGGGACTTATTTTCTATCTTTTCTATTCTCAGTTGATTTTGGACTTTGTCTTTATTGGCCTGCACCTTGGATAGATCCAAGGAAGCCTTCAACAATTTATTCTAAATGACCTTGCCAGTTTCTTTATGCAAATTGATCACATCTGGCACAGGGATGTCCTCCAGATTTACTTTCAGCTTAGTGGCCTTATTCTTGGTGGCCAAAGCAAGACTTAGGGTGTTATGGGTCAGGCTCCTGCTTGCCACCAAGGATACATCTCTCTTTGACATTTTTCTCACATCTACATATAAATTAGCCTCCTTTGAGATTGTATCTGGACTCTCCTCATATTCCTCTAGTAACTCAACCCTGCTTTTGCTGGGTGCTGTAAGTTTAGTGGGGGTATGATTAAACACATACTCTTTAACTTCAAAAGCTGGTACCAGAAATTTCACCTGTTTCTTCTTTTTGGTCTGCCCTGGTACTATTATCAATTGTTGTTCCTGTTTTTCTACTTTCTACCTCTTTGGGGCCCTTTCTGCATCACCATCCACATCCATGGGCTCACTGCCTTCTAGCTTGCTAGATTTATCTGAACTAATGGTAAGGGGCACAACTGCTGACACTGATGGGAGAAGGGTAGGATAAACATGCACTAGTGATGTGTTTCCTTGTGCCAATAAGGGGGAGCCTCCAGGTGTGTCTATCTCCATCTAGCCCTTGTCAGGATGCTCTAACCAATTTTCCCGCTCAGCCAGGCCTGTAAGTTCGAAATGCTCATAACCCTTCCTGTTACTCTCCTTTCTCCTTTCTGAAATGATATGGTGTGGATCTAGATTGGAAACCCATGTCACTCACCATTTTCTCAATGCACGGGAGGGAAGCCTTGCTCTTGACAATGAAGGGGCCTATTGTCCATGGGAAACTGATGTCGGAGGAATTTTTTTCATCCAAGAAGTGCTCACATTCCACCTTCAATTTCTGTCTTATGAATTCCAAGGTAAGTATTTTGGGGGTTAGGAAAGTAGGTAACACATGAGGAGCATGGGAATAGATATAGACTTTGATCACAATGCCATGTTTCAGCAAGAACCAGTCCCCAAATCCTTTCCCCATGGAGGGTTGCAACAAGTCTTTTATTTCTGGAAGCACCCTAGGCAGCCTTTTCTGGAAGAAAATGAAGTAGATCTCTAACATAAGGTCATTCATGAATGCTTTATAATCTGAATACATTTCTTTGGTGAGCTACAACTCTAGCACCTGTAGGTTATCTTCATGTGATACTAGGAACATCTTCAATAAGTAAGATTGGAATCTGAAAGTCTTCGTCTTAGGGAATTCTACTAGCTGAGAGTGGATTCTTTCATCTAAGGCTTCGTCAAACTTGAGGCATGCACACTGGGTAGGTAGGTTGGGGTCCTCTGACTCAATAGGGCAAGTACTTAAAATAAACATCAAGCTTATCAGGGGATCAGTTATATACTGGTCACTATCTAACCCTAAGAATTGGGCCAACATGGTGATAACACATTTTGATTCTTCCTTAAAAAGGTTGGCTTCAGCAGGAAAAGGTACGCCCTGGAAAGAGGCATCTGGATGTAGGGACGCATGGTAAAAACTTTGTTTCAACGGAACTGGGGAAAGTCTGTAGTGTTGGATTAGGGCTTCTTCCCTGTAGCTTTGGGATTTCTGACAAAATTCGGTTGGAATGGCCAGAGCTTTTCTAATTGTGAGGGCATTTACGTAGCACAAAACTCTTGACCTGGAGGAGTCCATGATCGCACTCTGACTCGGGGAGTAGTTGCAGGCACACCATTCTACAAATTCAGGACAACATGGGGTTTGACTGGTTGTGAATAAGTGGAAGAAGGAGTGATAAACCCTATGAGCGTCTATGCTTTGGGCCTTTATGACCTCCAATCTTTCTTTAGCAGTGTCTATGGAGTTGTTAACCAGCATGGTATCGTAAACATCACTGTCTTTGTCCTCCACTAGTTCATTTATCTTTGGGTGCTTAAAACCTGGGGGTTCCACAGATCCGACCATTTAAATACTTTAGCGGGGATGTGGATGACCTAACTGGTTGTTTGACAGCTGGGTTGAGCTTCTGTGCTCCTGGTTGGCTTGTCGGTTTTCTGCACGGTCCGCTCCTATCGCTTTTCGATGCAAACTGGACAAAAGGGATCCAAATCTCCGTGCAGGCGAGCCCTTTTTATATTATTAATCTTTCCATATCATCCCTGCAGTTGCGACAGTGATGGATCCAGTGTTAACCGTCCATCCATGCGATTTCCTTTGAGCCGTAGATATCTTTAGCCTTTACTTCCATCATCCATCGTGGCTTCCAATTATGCTACGTGCCATCTTGCTAGCACCTTTGATCTGTGGGAACATTCACCAACCGTCGTTCTGGTTCCTACCTAGATCTTGGCCGTCCAAAGGCGTGGCCTTTTATTGGGTTCACAGATTTTGGGCTTGCCACTTTCACGTGCAAGTCTGATTTGCGAACTCACCTCTGATTGTTGATCTTCATCCCGTCACATCTAGACCATTGGAAAGTGCAGGGTCTTACAAAAAGTTCGCAAATATGAAAATCGACGTCCTTCGTGCATGTTTAAAATGAGAACAACTTCTTGACCATCGATATGCGCTAACGACCGTTGATCCAAGCTTTAAACTGCCTGCCGGCTAACACTCCCGCCCTTGCTTAAACAACCTCCTCCTTATTTCGCGAAGTGTGTTTGTGGCCGTAGATCTTCACCGATCCCGATCTACGCCGTCCATAGATGCCGCTCCATGGTTGTATGCGGATTTTCACCATTTTACTCCTTCTCTGCAATATTTAGACTTCGGCTTTGGTTGTTTCCTTCTTTATTCCACACATATTTTTCAGTTATCTCACCTTAGCCATCCTATGGGCTATTTGAATCGGACCACCTGGGATTTCTTCATCCTCTTCAGGGATTCAACCTCCCACTTCACCCAGATAAGAAATGGTGCCAACAACTATGATCAAAGATTCCATGATATTCAAGTTTATATGTGTTACCTTGAACAGACGACCCCCTAAAGTAGCAGTCACACTAGAATGCATATACTCATAGAAATGATTATGCTTCCACATATATGGTTGTGCTAAAATAACGCCACAAGCTTCAAGTGGGGAAACATTGCACAATACCTAATCATTGAAGATGTTAATCCATAGTACAAGTGACGTTACTAATTGACCTTGATGCGATAGCTTCATCTTCATAATTAAATTTTCTAGGATCAAGTTATTATGGATCCCACAAGGTGAGGAGCTTGATCAAATATGACCCTTTTGTATTGGCTCTTTAATTTTCTTTTTGTTCTCCTCAATCTTCAAAATATAGTTTATATATGAAGCCAATAGGTACATGGGAAATATATGTGAAAACAATTCCATGCTTTGCATGATAGTGAAGGGGTACCCTAACAAGTGAGGTGAATACATCTCTATATTAATCCACCATATTGTCCACCTACTTTTTATATGTAGACATACCCCCTACAAAGGCCTTAAATATCATGTTAAACCTCTATTGATCTTCTAATTGAACCATGAAAATGAAAAATATCCCAACAAGAGATTACCTTCCTCCACTACTTAAATATTATCAAAGAGATCATGATAGTTAGGGATACTTTTGTTATCCTATAGAGGTAACACCCTAAGGTAACAATGAATCTATAAATACTATACTCATAAATATTGGATATGTGTTGTACTCCTTGTAAGTAGATTTAATCAGATATTGGCATGGGTTGGGTGGCTAGCCCCCAAATGAAGGGGGTTTAGGGTTCTTTTCTCGACACCACGGTTCTAGTTTGAATGGAAATTGTAATTGGGATGAAGCATGCCATAAATATATATATTTTTACATATTTATTTAGAGGTATTATAGGCTATACATATATATCGTAACAAGTGAAAATTGCAAAACCACAAGAGCAACCCAACAATTGGCTAACTTGTTTAAGGAAAAATTATTTGTCTTAATAATTTACCAACTTAATCCATCGTTCAATTTTTTTCGGGGAACATTTTGAGTTTAGTCTCATTACTCATCATGATATTTTGATTTTAGTTTCATATCAATAACTTTACAATAATTTTCAAATCAAGTATTCGATTCCAACATGGTACCAAACTTTGAATTGTTACTATATAAACATGATAAAAAATTTGTAGGAAAAAGAAAAGTTAAAGTCTTTATCATTCCAAGATGTGTGCATAGATGTGGGTAGAGGGAGAAAAATCCCTTTTTATGATGCAAAATATTTGAAAAAACTTTTGAACCTAGGGATACTGGATCCCTCTTGACCATTTCATTATATATATATAAGTGGATTAATAAAGTACACCTATAAGGGGAAAATGACGGGTAGAATGTTTTTTAACTCGTAAAGCTTATTGGTTGGTACTTTTTATTTATTTATAACAAGAATTATTTAAGTTTGTTTTAAAATATGTTGTAACTGAGATGAACAATGTATAAATAGAAAATGAAAGCATGCATAGTTCCAAAAAAGATATGCACCATGATAACATCGAATTGCAACCTATAAGATTTGGTTGTACTGCTTACAAAACTTGATATATGACTACTAGTTGTGTAAATTAAAAAAAAACACTTAGGACCAAAACATATTTGCAATATATTGACAATTACATGATTATGAGCATACATACTTTTTCATTTCATCATCCCGGTCATGATTGGAAGGGTGTGATTCTTGCATGTCTACATCCATGCCCTCTTGTAATTGATAAATTGTTTCTTCTTCTTTGAGTTCAATAGGAAGAGAACCCACATAGATGTTCATATTTGAGGTTGAAGATGATGAAACTTTGTTGAGTAATATGAGCATTGTCTTAATCTCATTAGAGTCATCTTCTAAATATTGATTTTTCCTTTTCTATTTTACCAATATATTCATGATAATTGCATTTCAAGAGACCCGTTGATATTCTAATTCATGTGTTTTAGTGGAGAATGAGACCCGTTGTTAACATTGTATGATACCAATTCCCCACAACATTAGTTGAAACCGAAGATCTTTGCACCCACAAACCCCTAACCCCAAGGGAAAGACAAAGACTGATAATGGATAGATCCATCATCTAAATTCTGGTTACTTATTACAGAACATTGAGATGGACGACATATTGTATATCTTTTTCCCAAATCAAAATCCCAATGAAGAACTTACTCCAGGAAGTGCAAGAAGTACCAGGGCGAGGCCTATTCCCATTGGCCTTTTTAGGTAAAGCCTAGCAAACTCACCATGACAAATATTGGAAGTTTTTGAGACAACTAACTCATGACGAAACTCATGCCCACAATCAATTCTACTAAAACAAGGAAAAATATGATTGTTGATGCTAAATATAAGCAAAGTGTGCAAACCAGGCTTACCATCAAGTGTCAATTTGTTGAAAAGGAACCAGGATGGGAGATGTATGCCACTTTCAATATCCTATACTCATCTTCACGACTGAAATCCATGATTTCAAATTTCTGGAGGTTTTGATAATGGAATATGTGTGAAGATGGGTTGATGCTTAATGAATTGCCCCTTCCCCCTCGAACGAGTTAATGGATAGACTATGTGGTTTGTTCATACTTTCATTTTGTGCTTTGTTAATGGGTTGCAAACTTAGAACACTATTGTGCATATGAATTCCCCATTTTACAATATAGTTCCTTCCTCTAACGTTGAGGCAAGATTGTTGAGGCGACATGAAAAATTGAACTTCCTCAAAATGACAAACTTCTCTTCTTATATTAGCAACGGTTAGTGCCAATGGTCATCTTCTTATAATTGAACATATAATTATGTAGAATAATTCCAATAGCATATTTATTTTACATAATTTAGTAAATAATTGAATAAACAATGCTATAAATAATTTAGTCAAACCTAAATTCACATATCAACATTAACCTTAAAATAGTAAAGAAATCCATAATTTTAAATTATAAAGTGTTGAGCATGCTTATAAACAAAATCTCCTAACAACTACTCACCCGATTTTTATTTTATTTATTAATACAATTCCATCTGCATTAAATCTATTTTGATAAGTTATGCTCATCATCATTAGTATGAAAGGAGTAAAGTTATAAATCTATTTTGACAAGTTATGCTCATCATTCGTATGAAAGGAGTAAAGTTATAAATCTATTTTGACAAGTTATGTTCATCATTAGTGTGAAAGGAGTAAAGTTATGATTAACGAAAATACCATATATGAAATTTAATGCAGTAAAGTGACTAGCTTAACTTAACAACTAGCAGCCAGGTTATGGAATACATTAATGAGAGAACAAAATATTAAGGCTTAACTTATCAGGTTATGGAATACATTAATGAGAAAAAAAATATTAAGAATTATGTAGACAACAAGAAGGTTTTTTTTTTTTTCAACCGAAACAACAGCAAGGTTATGGAATACATTAATAACATAAATATTAAATATTAAAAATTAGTTAACCTGAGCACTACCACATCAATGTTATGGAATACATTAATGACATAAATATAAAATATTAAGAATTAATTAAGATATTAAGAATTAGTTATGGAATATAAATTGTAAACCAGTACCAAGGTTATGGAATACATTAATGACTTAAATTAAAACACTAAATCAATTAATATCCCACCGCTAAGTTAATGTATTTATGGAATACACTAATGATGACAGAAATATAAAATATTAAAAATTAGTTGAGAGGTGTTCGCTTCATGGAGTGCAATCTCTTTATAAGAATAGGAATAGGTAGGAAAGATCCAGTGTTGTTGTGAAAAATAGTTGTTGAGCATATTGGCAGGCTTAGTATATCAGTATATTGGTGAAATATAAAATATTAAATCTTAACTTAACAACAAACATTAGGTTATGGAATGCATTAATGACAGAGATATAAAATATTAAAGCTTAACTTAACACCCAACATCAGGTTATGGAATAAATTAATGCAAGAAATATAAAATATTAAGAATTAGTTAACAACAACAAGGTTATGGAATACATTAATAACATATAATACATTACTAACAGAAATACTAAATATTAAAAAATAGTTAACCACAACAAGGTTATGGAAATGGAATACATTAAGGACATAAATATTAAAAATTAAAAATTAATTAATAACCAAATATTAATATAAAATATTAAGAATTATGTAAACAACAACAAGGTTATGGAATACATTAATAACATAAATATTAAATATTAAAAATTAGTTAACCGGAGCACTACCACATCAATGTTATGGAATACATTAATGACATAAATATAAAATATTAAAAATTAGTTAATAGTGAAATATTAATATAAACTATTAATAATTAGTTAAGATATTAAGAATTAGTTATGGAATATAAATTGTAAACTAGTACCAAGGTTATGGAATACATTAATGACTTAAATTAAAACACTAAATCAGTTAATATCCCATGGTTAGGTTAATGTATTTTTTTTTTCAACCGAAAAAAAACGTACTATTGCTATTCAAAGAATCAAATAGTACAAAGATATTCAACCTCATGGAGCAAGGTTTTCTCTTGATGTTCATAGCAGCATATCAAAATGCTTAGAAACTCCTATTAGTTCCAAAATTTTATACAAAATGCATTCCAAGCCAGCATACTAGCCTTACAAGACAACAATAGCCTCAAGACTATAATGACTTAGTCAAAAAAGGAAATTTCACCCTGGTCTAGTAGAATGGAATCCATCCATTCTTCCCAAAATAGTTGACCTTCAACACCAAGTAGAGCAGTTTTTGATAAATTATCAGCCATATCATTATGCTCCCTATATATATGAGTGAAAGAGATGTGCTCAAACTTTCCAATTTCCACCCTAGTGCGATTGCACCAGTGATTAAGAGTCAAAACATTAAGCTCAAAGTCGCTAGCAACCCATTTTATAGTGACCCGAGAGTCACCAAATACCTGCAAATTTACAAGCCCAAAAATGTCTGCACATTTCAGAACACACCATAAAGCTAACAGTTCTGCCTTCATGTTATTTCCAGCACCACAATTAAGACAGAATGTAAAATGATGACCTTCATTCAAATGTATCACACCACCAGCAGCACAGATGCCATGTTGAGCAACCCCATAAAAAAAGAGGATGGGTTGATTAACAATAAATGAGAACTGATCAGTTCTCCTACCAGACCCTTTGTCATTCTCAGAATAATACTGTTGGGCTAATTTAATAGCAATGTGCCCACACACCTTAAACTCAAGCCATTTTCCTTGAAAAGTAGCACTGTTTCTGGCATACCAAAGTGCCCAAGAAACAAAGATAGGCAACGGTAATGAATCTTTGGAAGATATGTACCAATTGAGAAGAGACTGCCCGAAATCACCTACCTCCCATCCATTATAGACATTCAATTCTGCACAGTAGTAATTCCAAACACTTTTGCCAAAGGAGCAATTAACAAACAAATGGCTGATATTTTCAGAATTTTCCTTGCACATGATGCACCAATTTGGGCCACACCATCCACGCTTCAGAAGATTATCCCAAGTTTTCAAAGTACCCTACAAGGCATGCCAAAGGAAGCACTTGATTTTAAGCGGATAATCCCACTTCCAAATTTTCTTGTACCACCAATTTGGTGGAAATATATATTTCTCTTGCAGAATTCTGTCATATGCAGTTTTTGCAGTGGCCATTCCGAATTTACCATTCCCACACCATACCAGTTTGTCCATTTGTGTAGTCAATATACATCCTGCAGAATTAAGGGCTTGGACATAACTATCCCAATCATAAGCATCATTCCCAACCAAACCCAAACCATTGGATTTATACCAATAAGAAACACCATCATTGTTTCTGATACTTTTTAAATTTGTCAACCCATAAATTTTCAAGTGTTCCCTCAATCTGAACGAGAGATGACAAGTATCCTCCATACCCAAAATATTTTCCAATCCAATCCTGATATCTTCTCCATTCCCGACCTGCCACTTCAAATCACCCAATATCCAGCTCGAGACTTTGTGTAGGCCTCGCCACATAGGGGAAATACTACCACTAAGAGGCAACGGATTTCTGATCCAGGAAATAACATCCATTTTGATATACTTAGCAAATATGACCCTTGACCAAAGAGTGGAATTAAATAGACATCTCCACATACTTTTAATTCTGAGAGCCATACTAAATGTACCAAGATCTTTAATCACCCAGCCCCCGTATTTTTCAGGCCGGGAAAGAGACTCCCACCCAGTCATAACTAAATTTGCTCGATTAGTGCCTCTGGTCCACTAAAAATTGAAGATTAACTTACGAATGATGTTCAAAATGAAAGCTGGGACTTCAAGCAAAGACATCCAATAGATAGGGATCCCCAATAAGACCGCTTTAACTAGTGTGAGCTTACCACCTACAGAAAGCAATCTATACGCCCAATGCGAAATACGAACTTCAACCTTTTGAAAAAGCCACCACCAGTCCTTAATCTGGTAATTATTAGGTCTAAAAAAGAAACCCAAATATTTGAGTCCATTAACTAACTGAAAGCAGCTATAAGGCAAAATGCTAGTGATTTCACATCTTCTGCCAGAATCCACATTGAAATAGTGGAAATTGGATTTTGAGCTGCTAACCTTCATACCAGAGACGCTGCAAAAAGTGTTGATAATGTTTCTGAAAACCCTCCATTCATTCACATTAGCTAATCCCGCCAATAAAACATCATCAACAAAGATTAAATGAGTTAATATGCATCCAACTCCCATCTCGATGCCCTTGATCAATCTTGCATTTTTTGCAAAGTTCAGCATTCTGCTAAGCCCATCAATTACTAACAAGAATAGTAATGGGGACTATGGACACCCTTGACGAAGACTCCTGGAGCACTTAAAAAAAGGAGAAGGCGTTCCATTGATCAAAACAACAATGCTTTCCGTTGAGACACAGTACATAATCCAATTGAGCACCAGCGGAGGAACACCAATCTGAATCAAAATCAGTCTTAAAAAATTCCAATTGACTCGATCAAAGGCCTTTTCCAGGTCCATTTTTAGCAACATGGTTTGAAGTTTCCGAGCTTTAATGGTATGGAGCAATTCCTGAGAAGTCCCAATGGCATCATGAATTTGACGATTATGCAAGAATCCAAACTGTTCCTCGGTGATGTGCTCAGAGAGAGCACTTTTTATCCTTTGAGCAATGATTTTGGACACCAATTTATAGGCTAAGTTACATAAGGCAATGGGTCTGTATCCCCCAAAGTTTGCAGGTTTACCTTTTTTTGGAATAAGTGTAACAAAGGTAGAATTTAGGGCCCCAGAAGTATATTCCACCATTTGCAAAATGTCCAAGCCCATAATATCAAAGAAATGTGTGTAAATTTCAATAGGCCATCCGTCCGGACCAGGACTTTTTTCACTGGCAAAGAGCTTCAGAGTTTTCTCTACCTCCTCAAGGGTTACTTCATTCCCTAATTTAGCAACCTCTTGATCATTAAAAAACTTAGGGAATAGTTCTGCCACTCTAATCTGATCCAATAGAACACTATTACCTTCATCCTTGTAAATTTTTCCAAAATGGTTAATAGCTTCAATTTTCAATGAATCATCCCAGAGATAATATTGCCCTCCATATTTTCCAATTCCCAAATAGAGTTCATGTTTCGACGGGCATAAGCATAGGAATGGAAAAATTTTGTATTACGATCACCATTTTGAACCCACAGGGCCCTACTCTTCAGTCTCCATTCCATTTCCTCTTGTAATAGGACCTCATCTTTTTTCTTCTCAAATTTCTTAACCACTTCAAACCCATCCTCATTCAAATCACCATTGAAATTTGCCAAATGATACTTCTGAATATCAGCCTCCAACTGTGCCAGTTCCAACTTGTCATTTTCCTTTCGAGTCTTGATCCATCCCACAAACTCTCTCTTAAGCAGTCGCATTTTATTACAAAACATACTCAAGGGATTATCACCTTCGACTTTCACTAAAATCCAGAAATCCTTAACCATTTTGCAGAAATCCTGTTGTAACAACTAGGAATTATTAAACTTAAAAGGGGTTTTTGATTTCACACCATATTCATCAAACTGAAATACAATTGGCCAATGATCTGAGAATTTGCAGTTGTGAACCCAAGATCTATATCTCATGAAATTCTCCAGTAGTGGAACCTTCACTAAAAACCTGTCTAGTCTTTTATGTATCCCTTCTCCACCGCATCTGCCATTGGTCCACGTGGGCACCATCTTTGTAGGATAAACATCAACCAGCTCATTGTCCACCATAAGATTTGAGAAATAATCTGTCATAGGATCCAATCTAGCTTTTTGCCCCCAGATTTCTGAAGGTGACTTTGTAAAGTTTAAGTCACCTGCAAATATAAGATTTTCTGAGTTTAAAATCCCAGAACATACTAATGAGTCCCAAAAACTTTGTCTATTAGTATAGGGAGCATAATAGTTAAATACAGATAAATTTAACTTTTGTCCAATACAAAAACCTTTCAATAAAATCCCCCACTTTGTCCTAAAAGCTTTGAATGAAAATAGCTGGGGATTCCAGGCAACTATCAAACCACCAGAAATCCCAGAAGAGTCTGTAGCCGTAACCTCCCAACTCGGCAACAAACCCCCAATTTTTAGAATAGCATCAGAACAGGAGCACATCGTCTCTTGAAGTAAAACAATACCTAGGCAAGTAGTATGGAAAAGGTTGGTTAGGGCCCTTGCCCGAGAAACCCCACCCAACTCATGAACATTCAGAGAGAGAAGGGACATCAAGAAATATATTCAACGGGCATCTTTGCATTAAGGCCCGACAATGAATCATCAACACTCACCCCCTCAACCTCAGCCAAATCCACATCCTCGTGAGGCTCCAGATCCAGAGCAATTTTCTTTTTCTTCCCCCTACGAATAGTGACATTTTGAAATTTGGGAGAATGAATAGGAAAGATAGCCAAGTCCAAAGAAGGGTTTTTGGAAAAGATAAGAAGAGGAGAAAACCCAGAATTATCCCGTGACCTAAGATCACTCAAGTCAGCACTAACCACGGCCCCAAACATCGGTTCTCTCAAAACAATATCACCCTGAGAAATCTTGACAGGGCCATGGAGAAGAGGTGGGAGAGACTCACAGACAGATGAAAACCCTTCATTGGAATTATGAACATAAATAGTATCAATACCCCGGCTAGAAGGATCAACATCCAAATCAACAACCTCAATACCCTGATTAGAAGGACCAACATCCAAATCAACAACCTCAAGATCCTTCGCAAGATTCCTAGCAACCGGATGGGGTTCCGACACATAAACATTTTCAGGCATCATATTACAAGGCTTGTTTGATAAACCATGCCTTAACTGGACTTCACCCCTTGAAATTCTTTTATCTAAATCTAATTCCTTATCAGAAATGAAATCCAATTCAGCTTTAGATAATTCAGAATAAGCAGCCTCCGGGGGTAGTTTAGGCTTACTGTTTTTAGTAGGAGCCGGCGTAACAAGACCAATCTTTGGAGAGATGTTCTCCTTCCCCAGAGACGAAGTCTCCAAATTGGACAGAAGTGTCCGGCATTTTGCCCGAATGTGACCAATATCTCGGCAATGGAAACATCTAAAAGGGGTTCTGAAGAAATCCAGTTGCTGAACCGATAATTTATCACCCCACTCAATCTCAATGATAGCAGGGAGACCCAAACTCAAGTCCAGTTCCACCATTACCTTGGCATAACGTCTATCAATGCCGAAAATGGAATTCTTATCCACGCGAACAAATTTCCCCACAGAATTCGCGAGACCCATTACAATTTCTTCTGTCCATAGCTCAATAGGCAGGCCAGGAATGATCATCAAGAGATGCCGGATGCCCATTCTTTCCCGGATGGGGTCAAAGGAAACATGCCATCGTTTGAGATTCAGAGACCCATCCTTAAAGAGCCAGGTGACTGCCAAAATCTTTGCCAAAGCCTCTTGACTAGGAAATATGAATAGTATCCACCGATTGACCAACATATTAATTCTTGGAATGTTTCCAATAACAGCGAGCCAGAACTTTTGAACCCATTCCACAATTTCAAACTTCGAACCAGAGGCAAATTCCAGCCTACCCACCAACGCTCGTCCGACCAACATCTCGACTCATTCCAAATTTGATCCAGCCGGAATCACATACCTATCAACCTTCTCTTTGGCTTTTAGCGTCTTGGACCATCGACGGCTCTTAGCCCTAACACCATAAAAGTTAGGGTTTGATACAGGCCCATCTGCAGAGCGAAAGTTTTGTGACAAAAAATCTTTAGTTTTGTGACAAAAAATCTTTCCGAGCACCTCTGGAGGAATGGGTAAGTGTAAAGTTAGGGTTTGAAACAGACCCATCAACAGGGCAAGGATTGTCTGTCAAGTGAGCAATCCGCGAACCACCGGAAGAATGGAGAAGAGAATTCCCAATACGAGTATAACGGGGAGACATATCTGGAGAACTGGCCAGGATGGTCATACCACACCTGTCACTGCATAGGGTACCAACATTACCGCCACACACACAACTGACCACCTGACACCAGCAACAGTTGTCCAACAAAGTATAACTTCGAAAACCGAATCCAAAAGTAGGCCCCCGGAGAAGAATAAACCCCAAACACTAAAAAGGTATACAACTACAAAATAAGGAACGGTTAAAAAACAACAACAATATGGAAGCCAGCTCTTCCAAATGATCAACCAACCAACACCAAGTAGCAAGCACCAATTCAGAACCAAGAACAAGCAAAAGGAAAAAGAGTTTCAAGAGCTAAAAACACAACGAATTCCCACTTTTTTTAGACTTGGCTGGTACTAGGCCAGCTCATAGTGAACCGGCTTGACTCCAAGTAATTGTGTAGCTCAAGATTCACCTCTCCTATCCTCATTCTTTGCCAGAACGAGAAAAAACCTGCAAAACCCTAATTGCAGCCATCTCTCCATTCTTAGGTAAATGTATTTATGGAATACATTAATGATGACAAAAATATAAAATATTAAAAATTAGTTGAGAGGTGTCCGCTTCATGGAGTGCAATCTCTTTATAAGAATAGGAATAGGTAGGCAAGATCCAGTGTTGTTGTGAAAAATAGCTGCTGAGCATATTAGCAGGCTTAGTATATCAGTATATTGGTGAAGGGGAATCGTGACTGCTGGAGTGTAGATTCAATCGTTTGCATTTTTGATAAGGATGAAACGTTTTTCCTTCCTACTGGCCGTAATTTTCACAGGCTCTTTTATGTTTCTCTGCGTAAGTTCAATAGGAGATTCCAGTCTCATATAAAATGTTCAGCAGTATGGTGCAAAAGCTGATGGCATCACAGACAACAGCAAGGTGAGATAGAGATAAACTTGAATAATTAAAAAATTTGTAGAGACATAGATTATCACAAATAAATTTGTCTGTTTTTGGTTATATGTAGGCTTTTATTGCTGCCTGGAATGCAGCCTGTTCTTCTAATCGATCATCTACTGTGTATATACCAAAAGGAAAATTTCTGGTTGGTCCAGTTTCCTTTGCAGGACCATGCAAGAATGCTAATATTATGGTGCAGGTAAGGTGCTAATATTCATTCCGTGGTAGTGGTAGTGATTTATTTATTTCCTTCTTTGCAGCAATAAGATTCATGCAACATGTCTGTCTTACTGCAGGTAACTGGGGATCTCATTGCACCAACCCACAATAGTTTATGGAACGGAGGAAATAATTTGTACTGGTTGCGATTCTATAATGTGAATGGTCTAACGGTGAATGGGACAGGGAGCCTCCTGGTGGAACAACGTTTGTCAAAAAAATCAGCAAGTAAGAATAAACTAGTTATCAGTTGTACTATGCAATTATCTTTTAGTGATTTGGATAGCATATACTTACACTGACTCGAATAAATTGTATGCTTTGCTGTGCAGTGCAAACCCGGGCCTACAGTATTGTCTCTGGCCATTTATTATCACATATGAATTTGAGTGTTTCATAGTTGCAGGGAGTTGATAATTTGACATTGTGATGGGCAGTCTTTACAATTGATGGGCGCTACGAATAGCGTGGTGAGAGACATTACTTCCATCAACAGCAAGCAGTTCCATGTATCCATTGGTGCGTCTAACAACGTCCTGGCAGAGGGATTGACAATCCGTGCTCCAGCTGACAGCCCCAACACCGATGGAATTCACATATCTTCTTCCAATGTCCATCTTCGAAATATCAACATAGGAACAGGTGGATCATATTTCCCCTCAACATTTTACAAATATTGTTGGAGTGACTAATTTATTAAAGATAAATCTTTAACTTTGCGTGCGTGTACTACTGCAGGAGATGATTGTATTGGTATTTTGGAAGGAACTTCCAACCTTGCCATTGAACAAGTTACTTGCGGACCAGGCCATGGAATCAGGTGAAATAGTTTGATAATTAATTTCAATTGGACTGGGAATATGAGCATTCAATGCACTGCGCTGACAACCGATTTGGGTTATTATTATGCAGTGTGGGGAGCCTTGGGAAATATCCTGATCGTAATGGAGTCACCAACGTCACTGTAAATGGAGTTTCTTTCAACAGCACTGACAATGGAGTTAGAATCAAAACATGGCAAGGAGGAAAGGGCTTCGCCAAGGGCTTAACATTTGAGAACCTACGGATGAACAACGTGGGGAATCCAATCCTCATTGACCAATACTATTGCCCACATTGTACTGCCCAGGTGCTCATCATTTTACACCTATCTGAACAGCTTCAACACCTATACTCTTTTTCGACATAGGACAGTTTCGAAGCTTGTTTTTAAGTTCTGTGACATATGGCCACTGAAGTTTGACTATTATAACTTACTTTGACTTTGTTGTTAATATTGGCTTGGCCCGTGCAGGAGTCTAATATGAATGTGCAGATCAGTAACGTGGTATACAAAAACATAGTTGGAACCTCAGCAACAAAGGAAGTTATTAATTTGGCTAGCAGTAAAAGCTTCCCCTGCCAAGATATCCAATTGCAAAATGTCAGTCTGAGTTATGGAAATAATGAAGCTCAATCTCTCTGTAAAAATGCCAAAGGACTTGGAATTAGTTCTGTCAAACCCCCTTTGGTTTGTTAATGCTGGATATTAGTTATTAGTTATATCAAACCTTTTTCTTAAAGTTCCTTTGGTTTTTAAAAGGTTTGATGCTTCCTCTACCAACTTTAATATGTTGGATTTTGCATTATTGTAATATGAATTTGAGTGATGAAAAAGTGAAACTCTACCAACTTTAATAGGTTGGATTTTGCAGTATTATAATATGAATTTGAGTTATGAAAAAAATGAAATTCAATCTTAAGCATCTTTTGAGTTTGTTAAAGGAGAATGTTTTTCCTAAATGCTCACTTATTATCAAATGTTAAATAAAATAGAATTATAATAAAAACTCTGCTAAAAAAACATTATATTGCAAGTAGAGTCCATTTTAAAAGTTAAAAGTCTAATACAGAGATTAAAAAATATTTAAGAATCTTAAAGTTTGATAACTATATTTAGTAAAACCATGTTTGTATATGTATAAATGCTTTTTTATTGATGTTTAATAAGCTATAAACCCTTCACATTCACTTGGAAAAAATAAGATATTTTTAACATTGTCATTTTAATGCTTTTAAAGTATATCAGAATCAAAATAAACAACACATATCTTTGTATTAGAATATAGAATTTTAAGAATAAACAATGGTTTTGTATAATTGGTTATTTGGAATCGTACATTTTTAATAAAAAAATATCAATTTTTTCTTTTTAAAGATGCTATATCTAACCTTGTCACTTTAAGATTGGTCATATTAATAATATAATGTTTATTATTGAGATATATAATTTTAAACATAACAAACAATTTTATAAAAATTGACATTTGAACTTATACCATTTTAATAAGAAATATTAAAATGAATATTTGTAAGAAACAAATCAATGGACACAGACATAATCTCAAAGAAATGCAAATGCACAACAAATTCAATGACTTTTCCATTGTGTTTCAAGGATTTACATAGAGATCAAAATTGATAATAAAAACATTAGATGAGATGAGAAGATCACATCAATAATAATATTGAAGAAAAGACCATATCGCACTCTAAGGGTAGTAACAAAAGACCATATCGCAACAGCAATCATAGGTCTCGTAATAGCAAAAGAAACAAAATGAGGTGAATACACGGCAATATTTAATCCATTTTCCACATCACACATCAAATCTACATAACCGGAATCATCATACGAAAATGAATTAATTAAAGGGAAATCTGATCTTGGTGCCTCTGAATATGTTCGTAGTAGGAAATTTCTCCTCCTGGTACCTCTGAATATGTTCGTAGTAGGAAATTTCTCCTTCTGGTGCATACAAACAATCTTTCTCCTCCTGGTGCCTCTGACTGTTACACAGGACTACTTCCTGCTAAACCAAGAGATCACACCTGATCCCATACTGAAGCAACACCCAGAATGTGCTCTTCCTATCTGCAACAGTGCCTGCCCAATCTGAATCAACATAACCCTGCAGGTTAAATTTTTGATTCGCATCATACTTGAGCCCATAATCAATTGTACCCTTTAGGTACCTCAGAATATGCTTTACAGCAACCAGGTGAACACCTATGGGATCCGTCAGGAATTGGCTCAATGTGTTCACCGCAAAGCAAATATCTGGTCTCGTGTTCGTCAGGTACATCAAGGACCCAATCATCTGACGATACACAGTGACATCAACTGGATCAGATGAAGAATCACACAGAAGCTTCAGGTTCGATGCCATAGGTGTGGCCATGGCCTTGCAGTCCATCATCCCGAACCTCTTCATGATCTCTACTGCATACTTCCCTTGTCCAAGGAAGATTCCATCTGCACTCTGCCACATATCCTTGCCTAGAAAATAGTGCATCATCCCCAAGTTCTTCATCTCGAACTTGGCAGCAAGCTTCCTCTTCCTATCGACAATCAATCTATCCTCACCTGTTACAAACAGGTCATCCACATACAATAGTAGTATCACTGGATTGCCTTCCTCAACCTTGTATTAAAGGTTGGAATCCGCTTTACTCTCGGTAAAGTCCATACTAGATAGGAAGCCATCTATCCTGCCATACCAGGCCTTGGGTGACTGTTTCAAACCACACAGGGCTTTCTTCAGTTTGCACACATGTGACTCTCGGTCATGTGTCTCAAACCCGAGTGGCTGCTCCACATACACTTCCTCTTCAACTGCACCATTCAAGAAAGCTGTTTTGACATCCATTTGGTGTACCTTCCATTTCATCACGGTAGCCAGAGCAACTACTGATCTAATAGAAGTGTATTTGGCGACAGGTGCAAAAGTCTCTTCATAGTCAATTCCTCTTTCTGGGAGTAGCCACGAGTTACAACCTTGCTTTGTATTTCTCGATGCTACCATGTGCAGCATGCTTGATCTTATAGATCCACTTGGAAGTCACAACAAACTTCCCTTCAGGTCTTGGGACCACATCCGAAACATGATCGATTGGTACTTCTCGACCATGGCATCCTTTTACTGTATCCCGTATCCTTGGAACTTCGGATTCTTCAATATCTTCAATAGATAGTTTGAGCTTCATTGCTGGAACAAATGTTGTAGTTCTTCTTTTGTAGGTGATGGTATACGATCTTTCCTACAAAACAAGTTAAATTGCATGATTAGAAAACATCTCATAGTTTTCAGAACAAATTCTTACACATAAAGAAATATGCCATACATTCATGCAATTATTTTAGCCAATGCTTCAATACAACATTTATCCATATCCCGTAAATTTCTAGATGCCTTCCAATCTCTACTAGAACATTGTTAAGAGTGTGCACAACTCCCAACATGTCAGCAAAGAGGTTTCATTCTAGATAAGTAGCAATGGAATGTTGTACAGTGCCATAGGCCACTTACCCATCACATGCATATTAGTAGTATATTGTTCATTAATGTAATTATTCTAATATGCATAATATACATCCTAAGTTCAGGAACATAAGCATATACATCATTGAGCAATATTATTTAAACAAACAAGTATGCAAGAAATGACAATTCAAATACTTATCTTTGTTTGGTTGTAGGGTGGACTCCCTCTCAATATTTGCTTCCTTGCAGGAACTACTGGAGTGTGCTCCCTCTTGATCTTTGCTTCCTGTATTACCTGTCCTTGAACTTATATCCATCCTCGATCACTTATGCATACTTACTAGTATCATCATTGTGTTATCCTTGAGGTCTCATACACAATCATACATTCATTAGTATAATATCAATACTATAAAACATTATGATTCTAAGTAATCTTAAACATGTATGGTCAAGATTTCACAAGCACTAGTATTCAAGGTTTCAGGGAGTACTTCCTTTACTCATGCAAATTCTTATTTGACCATAGGACTCTTCTGGTTAGTCATATTATCGATTAAACATAATATACCTAAACTCGTGATTACTCAAACCTATAGCTTCATGAATAATCATTATCAATCATACCAAGTATACTTATATAAGAGATCCCATCACAAGGTAGGATTCTAACTTGATATAGGAAAAACATACCTAGATTAATGTGTTAGTTCGTTATGTCTAACATACCCACATGATGTCTTCTTGTTTTATTCAATAACTTGTGCTAGTAACCTGCATATATCATAGGTTAAGCATTGTAGAACCAAATTATACATACCTTGTAAGTAGAGCTTCTATGTGATCCATGACAATGGATGAATCTTTGTCTTCATGTCACCATGGTCATATGTTCTTGAACTAGAACACGATTTGTCTTTCTTGATGTACCTTTCATGTTAGCGAACAACATCAACCTCATACAACACCACAATGCATTAGTACAATCATAAGTGTCAAAACCCTAATAAATGAATATCTTCTATCATGCATTCATATTTTTCTTAAGGTGATACAGCAAGTCTAAAATTAATCAAGATTGTACTAATCTTAATGAAGACAAACATATCATAAACTTAATCATGAACAGATTTCGAAACATACCCGTAAGTCATACCTGTCAAGTTTGCTTGTAGTCTTCTTATGTAAGGCCTTAGCCTCATCTCCCTCTGAAACTGGAACTTCTTCACTTATGCATGTGACCAATCCATTCTCTTCTAGGATTAACCCAATCCACTTGATTTGCAGAAATTGGATCTCGAGCTCGATTAGGGTTTGTGAGGGAGACCCTAAAAATTCAAACTTTGAATTTCAAGCTTCTGAAAGGATAGAAAGATGCGCCTTGATGAGATGATCAACCTGGTATACTCAGAATTTGAAAACTGCAAAGTTTCACCTTTCAAATTTGCTTTTCAATCTTCCGGATTCACTTGGGAGGACCCTGAATTAGGGTTTGAATTTCCTGGAGCTTTACCCAACCAAATAGTTTGATCCAAAGCTCTAAAATTCGATTTTTCCAAGGAGCTTCCAGCTATGGCCATAGATTTCAAAAATTTCCATTTTTGTAGAAGCCCTAATTTTTCACTTTTCCGATGAGAGTCCCGAACTAGGGTTTGATCAAGCTCGGCCTTCTACCCAACCAAAAAATTTGATCTTGGTCTCTAAATTTATATTTTGATGAGTATCATTCAGCCGTGGTCTCCGATTACAAAAATACCAACTTTCTTTGAAACCCTAATTGCTGGAGCCATGAATGAAGGTGCTCAAAATCCAATTATGTTTTGACATAAATATGCACTTGATTGTTTTTGGTTAACTCCGAAATTAGGAATCCACATGGTCTAAAAATTCTACCTTTGGTATCACGACCTGTCATCTTTCTAACCCCACAGGTCTGACCTTGATTGGATTCTCTGAGAGAGAGTTATGCCAAGTGTCGCAACATGACCTGTTTATGGGATAAAACAGGAGAGCGAACTTGTACGGTGTTCCATGTGTCACTGGTTCAACTTAGGCCTCTGAAAAACGTACTGGAGAAACTACAGTCCGTTCCCTAGCTGTCACTTTTTACGAAATTTCATTTGGAGCTTCCTATCCCAAGTTGTGAGATTTTTTCCTAGGTCACCTGTTTATGACTGAGATCTAGAAGAGGCAGAAACCCTAGATTGTACAGATCATAAAACAAAAAGTACAACGAATTAGAAGTTGTGCTTTGGAAACAAGGTACATGGAGATCTTATCTTCGACCTGTAAGAGTTTCAGATCCTGAAACCTCGCCGAATGGATTTATAGAGAAAGTGTAACATCTCCGTAAAACCAAGTCAGAAATTATATAATCATAAAGAATGAAACTCATTTAACTTTCTCTTCATTGATTTAAAACTCACATACCTTCCTCCGGTTATACCTTAGCATGTAACAAACCCCTCACGGCACATGATAAAGATAAGTAAATCCATTTCTTTTTTTTGGGATAATATTAAAATCAAGTTAGTATTTTCATGTCAATTATAAATGAAAACATTATACTTACCCTATGTCCATGCTTCATCATATTAACATATAATCATATACTCGAATATCGCCATCATTACCTTTGAACATCTTCATAAAATTCATAACCACTTGTCATAACTATTTATATTTTGCAAGCTTTAAATATGCTTATAATACGACAACCTGCTACTATATTCATCATATTTAAATGACGGACCATACACATATTAGATCTTCTCCACATGGACAACATAATAACCATTCAATACATTTTAACAATAACTCACAAGACAACAATAATCTAACCATCATACACCATATATAAACGTGGTTCACCCAAAAATCTCTGGGCTACGTCCACCAAACTGTCGCATCATTTATTTATCCGAAATTTCGGTTACATCCAGCAATTCAGAATTGCTAACTGAAGATCAAACAAAACTCAGCGAATCTAATTCACCTAGATCTTTATCCCACAGCGTCAGCATATTAATTGAAGAGAAAACATGACAATGATCTTCTGGAAGAGATACTATTTCAACCTAACAATGCTCATCTCGAAGAGATCTAAGATCTTGGCATAAATTTAAAAGACGATATCAACTTAATTATAATACGATCTCATCATAACATTTAAACATTAATTAAAGTAATCACTTATGTGATAGATTCCGATCACTTCACATGCAGGTAAGAACGTGATCTTATGATCGTCATGGATAGACCACCTATCATGCAAAAGGCAGAGAGGCATAAATTTATAAGAGATCGATTCCGATCTATTCGCATGCAGACCAACAGAGAATAGAATGATCTTGAACCTAAGTGGATCGCCTTCCTGGCCATCCTGCTACTTAATAAAAGAAGCAAGAAACAAAGGGATACAACACTCCTATCGGGATCAACTCTCCTAGCCAGCAGGTCAATCCAACATTGTATGCAAATAAATCCTAAGGAACTGTCGATCCTCTCCAAATGTGCATAGGGAAATGCAGTAACACGGAAATCAAACTCCCTGGATTCGTCACACCCCCAAGAAGTCAGATCTTAAAAAATGAACTTAATCGTCTAGAAACGGATAGACCAAAGGTGTTTTCTCCGAATGACAATGCAGGCAGCATTTATATATATATATAAACATGCGGATACAACAAGACCATAAGATATCAAAACAATCAGAACTTCAAGTGTTTATCTTGAACGACTTTTCACATAGATAAGGTATGAATGAACCCTTCTAGGAAGATCTTAGATCAACCTAGCAAAATGCATCAGCAACAATTAAAAAAACAGGGTTTTACTTTTCCAAACACAGTCACAAGATAATAATCCAATAATAATCGTTTTTAAACAACTATGGATCTGAGTAAGAACCCGGGGAGATCCATACTCAAAACGTCGGACATATTCAACAACGATAACTCAGGATCAATCCACTTAAATAAAGCATTATGGATCGACAATATCGATATGCCATAGAGCTTCTCTCCTTTTTTTATTGTGAGGCGGAAAGTTAACAAGAGACCAAAATATAGATATCTAAAGAATGCTCTTTTCCAGCACAATATGTATATTTAAAACTATAACAACTA
The DNA here is from genome assembly GCA_027924585.1 of Larix kaempferi. Taxonomy (NCBI): domain Eukaryota; kingdom Viridiplantae; phylum Streptophyta; class Pinopsida; order Pinales; family Pinaceae; genus Larix; species Larix kaempferi. The sequence continues at coordinate 1,485,003 of BSBM01000397.1, read as the reverse complement.
AAGTGTTTATAGGGTGTCCCTTCTCCCAGTTCCTAACCAATGTACTAATACGACATGTATTTATATAATCAGAGCACCATAAAAGAGATCAATGTGAGCATATGAAACATACAATTATATGTATATCCCAACTAAGATTATTACTATTCACTGAGATCCTTGATCTAAATAATAACTAACTGCAGATTCATAAATACGTAACCCATCATATAGATCTATAATATATAATAAGGATCGGGATCTTACTCCAGTTCCGCGCCATAATGAAAGCGATATGGAACACCATCCGCGCATCCCCAAATGGATTTTATGTTTTTCAACAGGTAGGAAACTTACAAGCATAATCTGAAAATATATTATCCATGCACAGATCTAGTTTGGCTAGATGCTACCTCTGTTTTATGTTGAGATCAAGCTTAACGCAATCAGGAGTAAGGAGACATTTACACAGTTTTTCTGTTTCTACAGAAGTCCGACCACACTATTGGGACGCTATCAAGAGAGAGACAGTACTACAAATCCCTTCATAAGCACAAGGGACTGCATCTCAGTGTGTGCAAGGGAAGAGTGATACCCAGACATAGAGCATAAAACGTCTACTCCCTCTTCCCATCTAACGCAGGTGGAAAATACATTTGCTAGAGCTGATAGAAAGGGTTATGTCCACATTTCTACTATTTCTTAAATTAGATTTTATGCCTCCCTTCATTATCCTCACGGTATGTTCCATCTTCCTGGAAGATTTCATGCTAAAACTGATCGCCAAGCTCACTGGCGAGCATCATCTATCATATAAGGAAATATTAAACAGTTAAATCGAAATGCAGAGAATCCATACCTAATACAATCGTACAGATCCCTGGATTGTTTTCACAACAGTCTCTAATCTGGAGAGTATCCCCTTCCTCACGCATCAAGCACACCAATCCTCCTCCTCCTTCCATCACAGACATTTTGAAATGCCCTGGGGTCGATCCCTTCGAGTTCTAGCGATCCAGATGGTTAAAGCCATCGTTCTCCTTTTTCTGATACTGGATCTGATCACGATGCCAGGATGTAGGAGTCCCTCTCTTCGAATTCTCTCAAGCCTTACTAAGAACTCGATAGTGAGTGTAAGGGAGAATGCGCGTCCCCTGCTGGCTGTGATCTTCCTCACCATATAGCAACATAGATCGTGCCCCTTCCTCGTGGTGTCCGCCCGGTTTTAGAGAGATCTTAACGCCACTTGGAAATCGATATCTCTAAAAAATAGGGGAAATGATGGCAAATGGAGGTTTGCAAGGCTTGTCACCCCGTTTTTGGAGACAATCACCCTTAAGTTTCTCGGCAGGGCCATCGTGTTCTTTCAAAAAGTCCAATGCATTCTTAATATTACTTCCTAGTTGTTAACACCGTTCTTGCCTCTTATCCTCCCCGTATATATATATATAACATATATATATTCGTACACATGTATATTTCTAGTTGTTGTCACAACTCTATCATTATGTGTATATATGGTAAATACCTAACCTTAATAAGCTAAAACATTTACTTTTCTCTAAGGGTAAAGTTAGGTGATTTACTCATGCTATTATGTTCTATATAAATATATTATAGATATGGGATTCTTTCCTCATGGTGGACTTTCAGTATGTACCTGTATGACCAGGATAATTTCCTCCGACTTGAGCTTACCACAGTTAATGATGATTATGTGTGAACATAATTTTGAGCTTCTTTGTAAGAGGGGTAGTTCCAATAAACTTTCGTGGATGGAACGAATCATCTCATCGTTTAGTTTATGTTAAACCCTTTTTAGGTGGCTTCTTCAAGAATTTAGAGTGATCGTCACTAGTTCCTCATCCGCAAATGTCCAACAAAACTAGAACTCTTGCGACTTCCTAGCCATCTCACCTTTCCCCTTGAAGGGTTCAGCTACTTATCATTTTAGTCCCGTAATTTACAATAATATTAAACTTAGAAGAATATCATAATGGTACTTTCAAGGTCCACTGGTGGGGCCTTGGCCTTGAGCTCCTCACCAGGGCCTCCTATGTTACAATATACACATTTTTCTTTTTTTTCTTTTTTTTAAAAATCTGAGAAGGATAAAAGGAGGGATATTACATCCTCCTCCCCTTAAAATAACACCGTCCTCGGTGTTCATTCTTTTCATCAATTTGTCCTCTCTTCTGTAGTCAACCTTTGCTTGTTTTGGTCATTTCTGTTTGTCCTCCTTCGCACTTTCATGACTCTTTTTCAAGTCCCTCTCGATCACATCTGCATTTTTCACTACACAACCGGAATTCAAAGAACCGTAAAAACTTATCATCAATTCCATAATCAAACTCATAAAATATAAACAATGAGCCTGTTTATTGCATCCTATCATTTGCAATTCATGGAATATCTTTAGTCTTTTTGTGCTTTTATTATCACAAACACACTTAAATTCAGTGCTCTAAGAATTGTATACTGTTTAATTTAATTAACACATCAATCATTTGATCCAGGAAATTCTTGCCTAACACCCCAGTGCTCACGCAGCAATCCTTTCGGAGATTTCTTGCCTAACACCACAGTGCTCACACAGCAATACTTTCTCCCATGCATACTAAGCAGCGTCCTGCCTCCCGCATATGCATTTTATTATAGTTTGCCTAGGTATTTACAGCCTGCTGATTCATTCGAGAATCCTGGCAGCTATCAACTCCCTAATTTCTAGGGAGTGTTTTAGTGCCCTTAACGCACTCTTACATAATTCCCCTCAAGCCTTCTCGCTTGAATCCCAGAATTTATTTCCCCTCAATCCTCCTCGCTTGAGTCTAGGAAAATCTCTTTCAAAATTATCGATTGTTTATCATATTACTTTTCGTAACCTTACGATTACTCTGACGAATTAAGTTCTAGTTCTTTATTCAACAATAGTTATAAAAATTTAAGAATACACAACAGTTGTGATGTGGATCTTAAATCCTTACCTCCTTACCATGCATAATATATTACGCTCTTCCAACAATTTCCACCGAGTTTTGACGATCTGCAAAATCCCCTAGTCAGTATAACAATATCCATTTTGTATGAAATATAATAATCAGAATATTAACTTTTATAAAACAATATTTAACCTCAATCTTATCCTCCACCATTTAAACATAGTATTAGTTTACTTGTACAACTTTTTCCGTACATGCTAATACCATGTAAGTAATAACAATTGCATACCTTTATAACCACATACCTTTATGAAGGTGACGACACATATCTTTATTGTATGATGCTCATATGCCAAGGTAGAGGCTCACTTCCATTTAACACATATTAGTATCATACTTAACATCTTGTGAAATCCATAACTAAACTGAAATAGGTAGTCAAGGTAAAGTGTACTTTTATCTCATAAATCTAAAATACAAACCTTCGTAACACCCACTCAAATATTCCAACATCCATAGTAGAGATCACTTACTAAGGAGTATATATAATGAGCCTGTGTATTTTCATCACATACATCTTATTAACTAAATAGAATGCACATGTGCACTTTTAAGTAATTTTGACCATCTTCCTTTTGTTGGACTTACTAGCAAGGTTACAAACCAACTCCATTATTACACATTAGTATTGCATCTTTTATCCTATATAATTATATACTAATTGAAATTGGTTAGTAAGGAGACTACTAACAATTATCCTCTTTTAAAATCTCACAATTTCCTAGTCATAGAATATTTTTCACTAACTCAAGTTATTATCTTTACTTAAGGGAATCAAGATACTTTAGTCTATCAAGACTATACTTCTTGTGGCCTATTAGATAGCATGAGAAATAAACCTGTAATTCCTAGTTGAACTTTCTTAAAGAACAATTTGCATAACGACTGGTATGTCTCTTAAAATATTCGTAACTCTCATTTAATTTCAATATTTTGAATCAAAATCGAAATATGTGACCATCCATCTATACAAAACAATATAGACAAACTAGTGTGATGCTTGAACTCTTAAAATTGGTCATTTGCTAGTATTAAATCTTTTGAATAGATTCAATGATAATTTAACCGAATCCTAACATTTCAGGACTGTAGATGACTTTGAAGAAGACAGTATTTCACACTATAATTGTATTTAACATGCAAGCCTCAATTTTCCAGGTAGACGGGCTGAGCATCTATCTATTCAATATTGCACTTCTGGTTTAAAGAGTTTGCACGGTCAAACATATCATACTACACTTGTCTACTTCACACACAATAATATTATTTGCCCCTTTTTTTTTTTCTAAAAAAAATAAGGGAAACCTTTGCAATATATGCCCAACCTTAAGGCGACAGAATCGACATGGGTATTTCATGCTTATGCGAGAATTCTTTTGCTAATTAGGATTTGGGAAGTTTAACTCTAATCCTCCATTGAATTACAACAACCCTGAGACCTACAAATTTTGTATGAACTCTTTCAATGGATCTGAATACTTTCTAGTAAACATTTGTATTGGTTGTTATTTTCATTTGCATGGTTTTCAACCGGACTGGTATGCCGAGTTCGTGCTGAAACAATTTCAACAATAGGTACATGCTTTTGGGTTTGAATTCCAAGCTCATAACAAAGTTCAAAATTCTGAGATTTTGAATTCGATCATTGGATGAATATTTAAGCTACTTAAACCCTACATATCGAACTAGATATCACCCAATCCAATGAAAATATGGTGAGTTAAATAACAAGGGCACCATCGAGCCATAAAATAATTTCAAACCAACAACTCAAACACGACAGTGAATCTTATCATGCAAAAATAATACTGACCACTATTTCGAATTTAAATAAAATACCAGTACCAAACCATCTATATCTTCATACAAGGAGTAGGGAGAGGGAGAATGCAAGTAGAAATCCAGTCGAAATAGAGTTGGAAAAACTACTTTACCAACAAAATATTTGATATGAGCTTTGCTATCAATCAACATACCTTTTGATCCCTCGACGGCCTTTACTTTTTAGCAGTAGAATGGTCACACTCAACAATGCGAACCTCAAGCAATGAAGAGGATAACTTGCAATCCAAGGCGATCTGTGAGTTACCTCCTGCCCAGCTTGAACTGCCCATTTACTTATTTTCAAATGGAGTCCCTCACCTAATTCATCAAACTCATTTCTTCATGTTGAGCCCACTATAGGCCCGAGTGCTGTAACATGCGCTCTGATACCATATGTGTCATCTCCGTAAAACCAAGTCAGAAATTATATAATCATAAAGAATGAAACTCATTTAACTTTCTCTTCATTGATTTAAAACTCACATACCTTCCTCCGGTTATACCTTAGCATGTAACATACCCCTCACGGCACATGATAAAGATAAGTAAATCCATTTCTTTTTTTTGGGATAATATTAAAATCAAGTTAGTATTTTCATGTCAATTATAAATGAAAACATTATACTTACCCTATGTCCATGCTTCATCATATTAACATATAATCATATACTCGAATATCGCCATCATTACCTTTGAACATCTTCATAAAATTCATAACCACTTGTCATAACTATTTATATTTTGCAAGCTTTAAATATGCTTATAATACGACAACCTGCTACTATATTCATCATATTTAAATGACGGACCATACACATATTAGATCTTCTCCACATGGACAACATAATAACCATTCAATACATTTTAACAATAACTCACAAGACAACAATAATCTAACCATCATACACCATATATAAACGTGGTTCACCCAAAAATCTCTGGGCTACGTCCACCAAACTGTCGCATCATTTATTTATCCGAAATTTCGGTTACATCCAGCAATTCAGAATTGCTAACTGAAGATCAAACAAAACTCAGCGAATCTAATTCACCTAGATCTTTATCCCACAGCGTCAGCATATTAATTGAAGAGAAAACATGACAATGATCTTCTGGAAGAGATACTATTTCAACCTAACAATGCTCATCTCGAAGAGATCTAAGATCTTGGCATAAATTTAAAAGACGATATCAACTTAATTATAATACGATCTCATCATAACATTTAAACATTAATTAAAGTAATCACTTATGTGATAGATTCCGATCACTTCACATGCAGGTAAGAACGTGATCTTATGATCGTCATGGATAGACCACCTATCATGCAAAAGGCAGAGAGGCATAAATTTATAAGAGATCGATTCCGATCTATTCGCATGCAGACCAACAGAGAATAGAATGATCTTGAACCTAAGTGGATCGCCTTCCTGGCCATCCTGCTACTTAATAAAAGAAGCAAGAAACAAAGGGATACAACACTCCTATCGGGATCAACTCTCCTAGCCAGCAGGTCAATCCAACATTGTATGCAAATAAATCCTAAGGAACTGTCGATCCTCTCCAAATGTGCATAGGGAAATGCAGTAACACGGAAATCAAACTCCCTGGATTCGTCACACCCCCAAGAAGTCAGATCTTAAAAAATGAACTTAATCGTCTAGAAACGGATAGACCAAAGGTGTTTTCTCCGAATGACAATGCAGGCAGCATTTATATATATATATAAACATGCGGATACAACAAGACCATAAGATATCAAAACAATCAGAACTTCAAGTGTTTATCTTGAACGACTTTTCACATAGATAAGGTATGAATGAACCCTTCTAGGAAGATCTTAGATCAACCTAGCAAAATGCATCAGCAACAATTAAAAAAACAGGGTTTTACTTTTCCAAACACAGTCACAAGATAATAATCCAATAATAATCGTTTTTAAACAACTATGGATCTGAGTAAGAACCCGGGGAGATCCATACTCAAAACGTCGGACATATTCAACAACGATAACTCAGGATCAATCCACTTAAATAAAGCATTATGGATCGACAATATCGATATGCCATAGAGATTCTCTCCTTTTTTTATTGTGAGGCGGAAAGTTAACAAGAGACCAAAATATAGATATCTAAAGAATGCTCTTTTCCAGCACAATATGTATATTTAAAACTATAACAACTAAAGTGTTTATAGGGTGTCCCTTCTCCCAGTTCCTAACCAATGTACTAATACGACATGTATTTATATAATTAGAGCACCATAAAAGAGATCAATGTGAGCATATGAAACATACAATTATATGTATATCCCAACTAAGATTATTACTATTCACTGAGATCCTTGATCTAAATAATAACTAACTGCAGATTCATAAATACGTAACCCATCATATAGATCTATAATATATAATAAGGATCGGGATCTTACTCCAGTTCCGCGCCATAATGAAAGCGATATGGAACACCATCCGCGCATCCCCAAATGGATTTTATGTTTTTCAACAGGTAGGAAACTTACAAGCATAATCTGAAAATATATTATCCATGCACAGATCTAGTTTGGCTAGATGCTACCTCTGTTTTATGTTGAGATCAAGCTTAACGCAATCAGGAGTAAGGAGACATTTACACAGTTTTTCTGTTTCTACAGAAGTCCGACCACACTATTGGGACGCTATCAAGAGAGAGACAGTACTACAAATCCCTTCATAAGCACAAGGGACTGCATCTCAGTGTGTGCAAGGGAAGAGTGATACCCAGACATAGAGCATAAAACGTCTACTCCCTCTTCCCATCTAACGCAGGTGGAAAATACATTTGCTAGAGCTGATAGAAAGGGTTATGTCCACATTTCTACTATTTCTTAAATTAGATTTTATGCCTCCCTTCATTATCCTCACGGTATGTTCCATCTTCCTGGAAGATTTCATGCTAAAACTGATCGCCAAGCTCACTGGCGAGCATCATCTATCATATAAGGAAATATTAAACAGTTAAATCGAAATGCAGAGAATCCATACCTAATACAATCGTACAGATCCCTGGATTGTTTTCGCAACAGTCTCTAATCTGGAGAGTATCCCCTTCCTCACGCATCAAGCACACCAATCCTCCTCCTCCTTCCATCACAGACATTTTGAAATGCCCTAGGGTCGATCCCTTCGAGTTCTAGCGATCCAGATGGTTAAAGCCATCGTTCTCCTTTTTCTGATACTGGATCTGATCACGATGCCAGGATGTAGGAGTCCCTCTCTTCGAATTCTCTCAAGCCTTACTAAGAACTCGATAGTGAGTGTAAGGGAGAATGCGCGTCCCCTGCTGGCTGTGATCTTCCTCACCATATAGCAACATAGATCGTGCCCCTTCCTCGTGGTGTCCGCCCGGTTTTAGAGAGATCTTAACGCCACTTGGAAATCGATATCTCTAAAAAATAGGGGAAATGATGGCAAATGGAGGTTTGCAAGGCTTGTCACCCCGTTTTTGGAGACAATCACCCTTAAGTTTCTCGGCAGGGCCATCGTGTTCTTTCAAAAAGTCCAATGCATTCTTAATATTACTTCCTAGTTGTTAACACCGTTCTTGCCTCTTATCCTCCCCGTATATATATATATAACATATATATATTCGTACACATGTATATTTCTAGTTGTTGTCACAACTCTATCATTATGTGTATATATGGTAAATACCTAACCTTAATATGCTAAAACATTTACTTTTCTCTAAGGGTAAAGTTAGGTGATTTACTCATGCTATTATGTTCTATATAAATATATTATAGATATGGGATTCTTTCCTCATGGTGGACTTTCAGTATGTACCTGTATGACCAGGATAATTTCCTCCGACTTGAGCTTACCACAGTTAATGATGATTATGTGTGAACATAATTTTGAGCTTCTTTGTAAGAGGGGTAGTTCCAATAAACTTTCGTGGATGGAACGAATCATCTCATCGTTTAGTTTATGTTAAACCCTTTTTAGGTGGCTTCTTCAAGAATTTAGAGTGATCGTCACTAGTTCCTCATCCGCAAATGTCCAACAAAACTAGAACTCTTGCGACTTCCTAGCCATCTCACCTTTCCCCTTGAAGGGTTCAGCTACTTATCATTTTAGTCCCGTAATTTACAATAATATTAAACTTAGAAGAATATCATAATGGTACTTTCAAGGTCCACTGGTGGGGCCTTGGCCTTGAGCTCCTCACCAGGGCCTCCTATGTTACAATATACACATTTTTCTTTTTTTTCTTTTTTTTAAAAATCTGAGAAGGATAAAAGGAGGGATATTACATCCTCCTCCCCTTAAAATAACACCGTCCTCGGTGTTCCTTCTTTTCATCAATTTGTCCTCTCTTCTGTAGTCAACCTTTGCTTGTTTTGGTCATTTCTGTTTGTCCTCCTTCGCACTTTCATGACTCTTTTTCAAGTCCCTCTCGATCACATCTGCATTTTTCACTACACAACCGGAATTCAAAGAACCGTAAAAACTTATCATCAATTCCATAATCAAACTCATAAAATATAAACAATGAGCCTGTTTATTGCATCCTATCATTTGCAATTCATGGAATATCTTTAGTCTTTTTGTGCTTTTATTATCACAAACACACTTAAATTCAGTGCTCTAAGAATTGTATACTGTTTAATTTAATTAACACATCAATCATTTGATCCAGGAAATTCTTGCCTAACACCCCAGTGCTCACGCAGCAATCCTTTCGGAGATTTCTTGCCTAACACCACAGTGCTCACACAGCAATACTTTCTCCCATGCATACTAAGCAGCGTCCTGCCTCCCGCATATGCATTTTATTATAGTTTGCCTAGGTATTTACAGCCTGCTGATTCATTCGAGAATCCTGGCAGCTATCAACTCCCTAATTTCTAGGGAGTGTTTTAGTGCCCTTAACGCACTCTTACATAATTCCCCTCAAGCCTTCTCGCTTGAATCCCAGAATTTATTTCCCCTCAATCCTCCTCGCTTGAGTCTAGGAAAATCTCTTTCAAAATTATCGATTGTTTATCATATTACTTTTCGTAACCTTACGATTACTCTGACGAATTAAGTTCTAGTTCTTTATTCAACAATAGTTATAAAAATTTAAGAATACACAACAGTTGTGATGTGGATCTTAAATCCTTACCTCCTTACCATGCATAATATATTACGCTCTTCCAACAATTTCCACCGAGTTTTGACGATCTGCAAAATCCCCTAGTCAGTATAACAATATCCATTTTGTATGAAATATAATAATCAGAATATTAACTTTTATAAAACAATATTTAACCTCAATCTTATCCTCCACCATTTAAACATAGTATTAGTTTACTTGTACAACTTTTTCCGTACATGCTAATACCATGTAAGTAATAACAATTGCATACCTTTATAACCACATACCTTTATGAAGGTGACGACACATATCTTTATTGTATGATGCTCATATGCCAAGGTAGAGGCTCACTTCCATTTAACACATATTAGTATCATACTTAACATCTTGTGAAATCCATAACTAAACTGAAATAGGTAGTCAAGGTAAAGTGTACTTTTATCTCATAAATCTAAAATACAAACCTTCGTAACACCCACTCAAATATTCCAACATCCATAGTAGAGATCACTTACTAAGGAGTATATATAATGAGCCTGTGTATTTTCATCACATACATCTTATTAACTAAATAGAATGCACATGTGCACTTTTAAGTAATTTTGACCATCTTCCTTTTGTTGGACTTACTAGCAAGGTTACAAACCAACTCCATTCTTACACATTAGTATTGCATCTTTTATCCTATATAATTATATACTAATTGAAATTGGTTAGTAAGGAGACTACTAACAATTATCCTCTTTTAAAATCTCACAATTTCCTAGTCATAGAATATTTTTCACTAACTCAAGTTATTATCTTTACTTAAGGGAATCAAGATACTTTAGTCTATCAAGACTATACTTCTTGTGGCCTATTAGATAGCATGAGAAATAAACCTGTAATTCCTAGTTGAACTTTCTTAAAGAACAATTTGCATAACGACTGGTATGTCTCTTAAAATATTCGTAACTCTCATTTAATTTCAATATTTTGAATCAAAATCGAAATATGTGACCATCCATCTATACAAAACAATATAGACAAACTAGTGTGATGCTTGAACTCTTAAAATTGGTCATTTGCTAGTATTAAATCTTTTGAATAGATTCAATGATAATTTAACCGAATCCTAACATTTCAGGACTGTAGATGACTTTGAAGAAGACAGTATTTCACACTATAATTGTATTTAACATGCAAGCCTCAATTTTCCAGGTAGACGGGCTGAGCATCTATCTATTCAATATTGCACTTCTGGTTTAAAGAGTTCGCACGGTCAAACATATCATACTACACTTGTCTACTTCACACACAATAATATTATTTGCCCCTTTTTTTTTTTCTAAAAAAAATAAGGGAAACCTTTGCAATATATGCCCAAGCTTAAGGCGACAGAATCGACATGGGTATTTCATGCTTATGCGAGAATTCTTTTGCTAATTAGGATTTGGGAAGTTTAACTCTAATCCTCCATTGAATTACAACAACCCTGAGACCTACAAATTTTGTATGAACTCTTTCAATGGATCTGAATACTTTCTAGTAAACATTTGTATTGGTTGTTATTTTCATTTGCATGGTTTTCAACCGGACTGGTATGCCGAGTTCGTGCTGAAACAATTTCAACAATAGGTACATGCTTTTGGGTTTGAATTCCAAGCTCATAACAAAGTTCAAAATTATGAGATTTTGAATTCGATCATTGGATGAATATTTAAGCTACTTAAACCCTACATATCGAACTAGATATCACCCAATCCAATGAAAATATGGTGAGTTAAATAACAAGGGCACCATCGAGCCATAAAATAATTTCAAACCAACAACTCAAACACGACAGTGAATCTTATCATGCAAAAATAATACTGACCACTATTTCGAATTTAAATAAAATACCAGTACCAAACCATCTATATCTTCATACAAGGAGTAGGGAGAGGGAGAATGCAAGTAGAAATCCAGTCGAAATAGAGTTGGAAAAACTACTTTACCAACAAAATATTTGATATGAGCTTTGCTATCAATCAACATACCTTTTGATCCCTCGACGGCCTTTACTTTTTAGCAGTAGAATGGTCACACTCAACAATGCGAACCTCAAGCAATGAAGAGGATAACTTGCAATCCAAGGCGATCTGTGAGTTACCTCCTGCCCAGCTTGAACTGCCCATTTACTTATTTTCAAATGGAGTCCCTCACCTAATTCATCAAACTCATTTCTTCATGTTGAGCCCACTATAGGCCCGAGTGCTGTAACATGCGCTCTGATACCATATGTGTCATCTCCGTAAAACCAAGTCAGAAATTATATAATCATAAAGAATGAAACTCATTTAACTTTCTCTTCATTGATTTAAAACTCACATACCTTCCTCCGGTTATACCTTAGCATGTAACATACCCCTCACGGCACATGATAAAGATAAGTAAATCCATTTCTTTTTTTTGGGATAATATTAAAATCAAGTTAGTATTTTCATGTCAATTATAAATGAAAACATTATACTTACCCTATGTCCATGCTTCATCATATTAACATATAATCATATACTCGAATATCGCCATCATTACCTTTGAACATCTTCATAAAATTCATAACCACTTGTCATAACTATTTATATTTTGCAAGCTTTAAATATGCTTATAATACGACAACCTGCTACTATATTCATCATATTTAAATGACGGACCATACACATATTATATCTTCTCCACATGGACAACATAATAACCATTCAATACATTTTAACAATAACTCACAAGACAACAATAATCTAACCATCATACACCATATATAAACGTGGTTCACCCAAAAATCTCTGGGCTACGTCCACCAAACTGTCGCATCATTTATTTATCCGAAATTTCGGTTACATCCAACAATTCAGAATTGCTAACTGAAGATCAAACAAAACTCAGCGAATCTAATTCACCTAGATCTTTATCCCACAGCGTCAGCATATTAATTGAAGAGAAAACATGACAATGATCTTCTGGAAGAGATACTATTTCAACCTAACAATGCTCATCTCGAAGAGATCTAAGATCTTGGCATAAATTTAAAAGACGATATCAACTTAATTATAATACGATCTCATCATAACATTTAAACATTAATTAAAGTAATCACTTATGTGATAGATTCCGATCACTTCACATGCAGGTAAGAACGTGATCTTATGATCGTCATGGATAGACCACCTATCATGCAAAAGGCAGAGAGGCATAAATTTATAAGAGATCGATTCCGATCTATTCGCATGCAGACCAACAGAGAATAGAATGATCTTGAACCTAAGTGGATCGCCTTCCTGGCCATCCTGCTACTTAATAAAAGAAGCAAGAAACAAAGGGATACAACACTCCTATCGGGATCAACTCTCCTAGCCAGCAGGTCAATCCAACATTGTATGCAAATAAATCCTAAGGAACTGTCGATCCTCTCCAAATGTGCATAGGGAAATGCAGTAACACGGAAATCAAACTCCCTGGATTCGTCACACCCCCAAGAAGTCAGATCTTAAAAAATGAACTTAATCGTCTAGAAACGGATAGACCAAAGGTGTTTTCTCCGAATGAAAATGCAGGCAGCATTTATATATATATATAAACATGCGGATACAACAAGACCATAAGATATCAAAACAATCAGAACTTCAAGTGTTTATCTTGAACGACTTTTCACATAGATAAGGTATGAATGAACCCTTCTAGGAAGATCTTAGATCAACCTAGCAAAATGCATCAGCAACAATTAAAAAAACAGGGTTTTACTTTTCCAAACACAGTCACAAGATAATAATCCAATAATAATCGTTTTTAAACAACTATGGATCTGAGTAAGAACCCGGGGAGATCCATACTCAAAACGTCGGACATATTCAACAACGATAACTCAGGATCAATCCACTTAAATAAAGCATTATGGATCGACAATATCGATATGCCATAGAGCTTCTCTCCTTTTTTTATTGTGAGGCGGAAAGTTAACAAGAGACCAAAATATAGATATCTAAAGAATGCTCTTTTCCAGCACAATATGTATATTTAAAACTATAACAACTAAAGTGTTTATAGGGTGTCCCTTCTCCCAGTTCCTAACCAATGTACTAATACGACATGTATTTATATAATCAGAGCACCATAAAAGAGATCAATGTGAGCATATGAAACATACAATTATATGTATATCCCAACTAAGATTATTACTATTCACTGAGATCCTTGATCTAAATAATAACTAACTGCAGATTCATAAATACGTAACCCATCATATAGATCTATAATATATAATAAGGATCGGGATCTTACTCCAGTTCCGCGCCATAATGAAAGCGATATGGAACACCATCCGCGCATCCCCAAATGGATTTTATGTTTTTCAACAGGTAGGAAACTTACAAGCATAATCTGAAAATATATTATCCATGCACAGATCTAGTTTGGCTAGATGCTACCTCTGTTTTATGTTGAGATCAAGCTTAACGCAATCAGGAGTAAGGAGACATTTACACAGTTTTTCTGTTTCTACAGAAGTCCGACCACACTATTGGGACGCTATCAAGAGAGAGACAGTACTACAAATCCCTTCATAAGCACAAGGGACTGCATCTCAGTGTGTGCAAGGGAAGAGTGATACCCAGACATAGAGCATAAAACGTCTACTCCCTCTTCCCATCTAACGCAGGTGGAAAATACATTTGCTAGAGCTGATAGAAAGGGTTATGTCCACATTTCTACTATTTCTTAAATTAGATTTTATGCCTCCCTTCATTATCCTCACGGTATGTTCCATCTTCCTGGAAGATTTCATGCTAAAACTGATCGCCAAGCTCACTGGCGAGCATCATCTATCATATAAGGAAATATTAAACAGTTAAATCGAAATGCAGAGAATCCATACCTAATACAATCGTACAGATCCCTGGATTGTTTTCGCAACAGTCTCTAATCTGGAGAGTATCCCCTTCCTCACGCATCAAGCACACCAATCCTCCTCCTCCTTCCATCACAGACATTTTGAAATGCCCTGGGGTCGATCCCTTCGAGTTCTAGCGATCCAGATGGTTAAAGCCATCGTTCTCCTTTTTTTGATACTGGATCTGATCACGATGCCAGGATGTAGGAGTCCCTCTCTTCGAATTCTCTCAAGCCTTACTAAGAACTCGATAGTGAGTGTAAGGGAGAATGCGCGTCCCCTGCTGGCTGTGATCTTCCTCACCATATAGCAACATAGATCGTGCCCCTTCCTCGTGGTGTCCGCCCGGTTTTAGATTGATCTTAACGCCACTTGGAAATCGATATCTCTAAAAAATAGGGGAAATGATGGCACATGGAGGTTTGCAAGGCTTGTCACCCCGTTTTTGGAGACAATCACCCTTAAGTTTCTCGGCAGGGCCATCGTGTTCTTTCAAAAAGTCCAATGCATTCTTAATATTACTTCCTAGTTGTTAACACCGTTCTTGCCTCTTATCCTCCCCGTATATATATATAACATATATATATTCGTACACATGTATATTTCTAGTTGTTGTCACAACTCTATCATTATGTGTATATATGGTAAATACCTAACCTTAATATGCTAAAACATTTACTTTTCTCTAAGGGTAAAGTTAGGTGATTTACTCATGCTATTATGTTCTATATAAATATATTATAGATATGGGATTCTTTCCTCATGGTGGACTTTCAGTATGTACCTGTATGACCAGGATAATTTCCTCCGACTTGAGCTTACCACAGTTAATGATAATTATGTGTGAACATAATTTTGAGCTTCTTTGTAAGAGGGGTAGTTCCAATAAACTTTCGTGGATGGAACGAATCATCTCGTCGTTTAGTTTATGTAAAACCCTTTTTAGGTGGCTTCTTCAAGAATTTAGAGTGATCGTCACTAGTTCCTCATCCGCAAATGTCCAACAAAACTAGAACTCTTGCGACTTCCTAGCCATCTCACCTTTCCCCTTGAAGGGTTCAGCTACTTATCATTTTAGTCCCGTAATTTACAATAATATTAAACTTAGAAGAATATCATAATGGTACTTTCAAGGTCCACTGGTGGGGCCTTGGCCTTGAGCTCCTCACCAGGGCCTCCTATGTTACAATATACACATTTTTCTTTTTTTTATTTTTTTTAAAAATCTGAGAAGGATAAAAGGAGGGATATTACATCCTCCTCCCCTTAAAATAACACCGTCCTCGGTGTTCATTCTTTTCATCAATTTGTCCTCTCTTCTGTAGTCAACCTTTGCTTGTTTTGGTCATTTCTGTTTGTCCTCCTTCGCACTTTCATGACTCTTTTTCAAGTCCCTCTCGATCACATCTGCATTTTTCACTACACAACCGGAATTCAAAGAACCGTAAAAACTTATCATCAATTCCATAATCAAACTCATAAAATATAAACAATGAGCCTGTTTATTGCATCCTATCATTTGCAATTCATGGAATATCTTTAGTCTTTTTGTGCTTTTATTATCACAAACACACTTAAATTCAGTGCTCTAAGAATTGTATACTGTTTAATTTAATTAACACATCAATCATTTGATCCAGGAAATTCTTGCCTAACACCCCAGTGCTCACGCAGCAATCCTTTCGGAGATTTCTTGCCTAACACCACAGTGCTCACACAACAATACTTTCTCCCATGCATACTAAGCAGCGTCCTGCCTCCCGCATATGCATTTTATTATAGTTTGCCTAGGTATTTACAGCCTGCTGATTCATTCGAGAATCCTGGCAGCTATCAACTCCCTAATTTCTAGGGAGTGTTTTAGTGCCCTTAACGCACTCTTACATAATTCCCCTCAAGCCTTCTCGCTTGAATCCCAGAATTTATTTCCCCTCAATCCTCCTCGCTTGAGTCTAGGAAAATCTCTTTCAAAATTATCGATTGTTTATCATATTACTTTTCGTAACCTTACGATTACTCTGACGAATTAAGTTCTAGTTCTTTATTCAACAATAGTTATAAAAATTTAAGAATACACAACAGTTGTGATGTGGATCTTAAATCCTTACCTCCTTACCATGCATAATATATTACGCTCTTCCAACAATTTCCACCGAGTTTTGACGATCTGCAAAATCCCCTAGTCAGTATAACAATATCCATTTTGTATGAAATATAATAATCAGAATATTAACTTTTATAAAACAATATTTAACCTCAATCTTATCCTCCACCATTTAAACATAGTATTAGTTTACTTGTACAACTTTTTCCGTACATGCTAATACCATGTAAGTAATAACAATTGCATACCTTTATAACCACATACCTTTATGAAGGTGACGACACATATCTTTATTGTATGATGCTCATATGCCAAGGTAGAGGCTCACTTCCATTTAACACATATTAGTATCATACTTAACATCTTGTGAAATCCATAACTAAACTGAAATAGGTAGTCAAGGTAAAGTGTACTTTTATCTCATAAATCTAAAATACAAACCTTCGTAACACCCACTCAAATATTCCAACATCCATAGTAGAGATCACTTACTAAGGAGTATATATAATGAGCCTGTGTATTTTCATCACATACATCTTATTAACTAAATAGAATGCACATGTGCACTTTTAAGTAATTTTGACCATCTTCCTTTTGTTGGACTTACTAGCAAGGTTACAAACCAACTCCATTATTACACATTAGTATTGCATCTTTTATCCTATATAATTATATACTAATTGAAATTGGTTAGTAAGGAGACTACTAACAATTATCCTCTTTTAAAATCTCACAATTTCCTAGTCATAGAATATTTTTCACTAACTCAAGTTATTATCTTTACTTAAGGGAATCAAGATACTTTAGTCTATCAAGACTATACTTCTTGTGGCCTATTAGATAGCATGAGAAATAAACCTGTAATTCCTAGTTGAACTTTCTTAAAGAACAATTTGCATAACGACTGGTATGTCTCTTAAAATATTCGTAACTCTCATTTAATTTCAATATTTTGAATCAAAATCGAAATATGTGACCATCCATCTATACAAAACAATATAGACAAACTAGTGTGATGCTTGAACTCTTAAAATTGGTCATTTGCTAGTATTAAATCTTTTGAATAGATTCAATGATAATTTAACCGAATCCTAACATTTCAGGACTGTAGATGACTTTGAAGAAGACAGTATTTCACACTATAATTGTATTTAACATGCAAGCCTCAATTTTCCAGGTAGACGGGCTGAGCATCTATCTATTCAATATTGCACTTCTGGTTTAAAGAGTTTGCACGGTCAAACATATCATACTACACTTGTCTACTTCACACACAATAATATTATTTGCCCCTTTTTTTTTTTTTCTAAAAAAAATAAGGGAAACCTTTGCAATATATGCCCAACCTTAAGGCGACAGAATCGACATGGGTATTTCATGCTTATGCGAGAATTCTTTTGCTAATTAGGATTTGGGAAGTTTAACTCTAATCCTCCATTGAATTACAACAACCCTGAGACCTACAAATTTTGTATGAACTCTTTCAATGGATCTGAATACTTTCTAGTAAACATTTGTATTGGTTGTTATTTTCATTTGCATGGTTTTCAACCGGACTGGTATGCCGAGTTCGTGCTGAAACAATTTCAACAATAGGTACATGCTTTTGGGTTTGAATTCCAAGCTCATAACAAAGTTCAAAATTCTGAGATTTTGAATTCGATCATTGGATGAATATTTAAGCTACTTAAACCCTACATATCGAACTAGATATCACCCAATCCAATGAAAATATGGTGAGTTAAATAACAAGGGCACCATCGAGCCATAAAATAATTTCAAACCAACAACTCAAACACGACAGTGAATCTTATCATGCAAAAATAATACTGACCACTATTTCGAATTTAAATAAAATACCAGTACCAAACCATCTATATCTTCATACAAGGAGTAGGGAGAGGGAGAATGCAAGTAGAAATCCAGTCGAAATAGAGTTGGAAAAACTACTTTACCAACAAAATATTTGATATGAGCTTTGCTATCAATCAACATACCTTTTGATCCCTCGACGGCCTTTACTTTTTAGCAGTAGAATGGTCACACTCAACAATGCGAACCTCAAGCAATGAAGAGGATAACTTGCAATCCAAGGCGATCTGTGAGTTACCTCCTGCCCAGCTTGAACTGCCCATTTACTTATTTTCAAATGGAGTCCCTCACCTAATTCATCAAACTCATTTCTTCATGTTGAGCCCACTATAGGCCCGAGTGCTGTAACATGCGCTCTGATACCATATGTGTCATCTCCGTAAAACCAAGTCAGAAATTATATAATCATAAAGAATGAAACTCATTTAACTTTCTCTTCATTGATTTAAAACTCACATACCTTCCTCCGGTTATACCTTAGCATGTAACATACCCCTCACGGCACATGATAAAGATAAGTAAATCCATTTCTTTTTTTTGGGATAATATTAAAATCAAGTTAGTATTTTCATGTCAATTATAAATGAAAACATTATACTTACCCTATGTCCATGCTTCATCATATTAACATATAATCATATACTCGAATATCGCCATCATTACCTTTGAACATCTTCATAAAATTCATAACCACTTGTCATAACTATTTATATTTTGCAAGCTTTAAATATGCTTATAATACGACAACCTGCTACTATATTCATCATATTTAAATGACGGACCATACACATATTAGATCTTCTCCACATGGACAACATAATAACCATTCAATACATTTTAACAATAACTCACAAGACAACAATAATCTAACCATCATACACCATATATAAACGTGGTTCACCCAAAAATCTCTGGGCTACGTCCACCAAACTGTCGCATCATTTATTTATCCGAAATTTCGGTTACATCCAGCAATTCAGAATTGCTAACTGAAGATCAAACAAAACTCAGCGAATCTAATTCACCTAGATCTTTATCCCACAGCGTCAGCATATTAATTGAAGAGAAAACATGACAATGATCTTCTGGAAGAGATACTATTTCAACCTAACAATGCTCATCTCGAAGAGATCTAAGATCTTGGCATAAATTTAAAAGACGATATCAACTTAATTATAATACGATCTCATCATAACATTTAAACATTAATTAAAGTAATCACTTATGTGATAGATTCCGATCACTTCACATGCAGGTAAGAACGTGATCTTATGATCGTCATGGATAGACCACCTATCATGCAAAAGGCAGAGAGGCATAAATTTATAAGAGATCGATTCCGATCTATTCGCATGCAGACCAACAGAGAATAGAATGATCTTGAACCTAAGTGGATCGCCTTCCTGGCCATCCTGCTACTTAATAAAAGAAGCAAGAAACAAAGGGATACAACACTCCTATCGGGATCAACTCTCCTAGCCAGCAGGTCAATCCAACATTGTATGCAAATAAATCCTAAGGAACTGTCGATCCTCTCCAAATGTGCATAGGGAAATGCAGTAACACGGAAATCAAACTCCCTGGATTCGTCACACCCCCAAGAAGTCAGATCTTAAAAAATGAACTTAATCGTCTAGAAACGGATAGACCAAAGGTGTTTTCTCCGAATGACAATGCAGGCAGCATTTATATATATATATAAACATGCGGATACAACAAGACCATAAGATATCAAAACAATCAGAACTTCAAGTGTTTATCTTGAACGACTTTTCACATAGATAAGGTATGAATGAACCCTTCTAGGAAGATCTTAGATCAACCTAGCAAAATGCATCAGCAACAATTAAAAAAACAGGGTTTTACTTTTCCAAACACAGTCACAAGATAATAATCCAATAATAATCGTTTTTAAACAACTATGGATCTGAGTAAGAACCCGGGGAGATCCATACTCAAAACGTCGGACATATTCAACAACGATAACTCAGGATCAATCCACTTAAATAAAGCATTATGGATCGACAATATCGATATGCCATAGAGCTTCTCTCCTTTTTTTATTGTGAGGCGGAAAGTTAACAAGAGACCAAAATATAGATATCTAAAGAATGCTCTTTTCCAGCACAATATGTATATTTAAAACTATAACAACTAAAGTGTTTATAGGGTGTCCCTTCTCCCAGTTCCTAACCAATGTACTAATACGACATGTATTTATATAATCAGAGCACCATAAAAGAGATCAATGTGAGCATATGAAACATACAATTATATGTATATCCCAACTAAGATTATTACTATTCACTGAGATCCTTGATCTAAATAATAACTAACTGCAGATTCATAAATACGTAACCCATCATATAGATCTATAATATATAATAAGGATAGGGATCTTACTCCAGTTCCGCGCCATAATGAAAGCGATATGGAACACCATCCGCGCATCCCCAAATGGATTTTATGTTTTTCAACAGGTAGGAAACTTACAAGCATAATCTGAAAATATATTATCCATGCACAGATCTAGTTTGGCTAGATGCTACCTCTGTTTTATGTTGAGATCAAGCTTAACGCAATCAGGAGTAAGGAGACATTTACACAGTTTTTCTGTTTCTACAGAAGTCCGACCACACTATTGGGACGCTATCAAGAGAGAGACAGTACTACAAATCCCTTCATAAGCACAAGGGACTGCATCTCAGTGTGTGCAAGGGAAGAGTGATACCCAGACATAGAGCATAAAACGTCTACTCCCTCTTCCCATCTAACGCAGGTGGAAAATACATTTGCTAGAGCTGATAGAAAGGGTTATGTCCACATTTCTACTATTTCTTAAATTAGATTTTATGCCTCCCTTCATTATCCTCACGGTATGTTCCATCTTCCTGGAAGATTTCATGCTAAAACTGATCGCCAAGCTCACTGGCGAGCATCATCTATCATATAAGGAAATATTAAACAGTTAAATCGAAATGCAGAGAATCCATACCTAATACAATCGTACAGATCCCTGGATTGTTTTCGCAACAGTCTCTAATCTGGAGAGTATCCCCTTCCTCACGCATCAAGCACACCAATCCTCCTCCTCCTTCCATCACAGACATTTTGAAATGCCCTGGGGTCGATCCCTTCGAGTTCTAGCGATCCAGATGGTTAAAGCCATCGTTCTCCTTTTTCTGATACTGGATCTGATCACGATGCCAGGATGTAGGAGTCCCTCTCTTCGAATTCTCTCAAGCCTTACTAAGAACTCGATAGTGAGTGTAAGGGAGAATGCGCGTCCCCTGCTGGCTGTGATCTTCCTCACCATATAGCAACATAGATCGTGCCCCTTCCTCGTGGTGTCCGCCCGGTTTTAGAGAGATCTTAACGCCACTTGGAAATCGATATCTCTAAAAAATAGGGGAAATGATGGCAAATGGAGGTTTGCAAGGCTTGTCACCCCGTTTTTGGAGACAATCACCCTTAAGTTTCTCGGCAGGGCCATCGTGTTCTTTCAAAAAGTCCAATGCATTCTTAATATTACTTCCTAGTTGTTAACACCGTTCTTGCCTCTTATCCTCCCCGTATATATATATAACATATATATATTCGTACACATGTATATTTCTAGTTGTTGTCACAACTCTATCATTATGTGTATATATGGTAAATACCTAACCTTAATATGCTAAAACATTTACTTTTCTCTAAGGGTAAAGTTAGGTGATTTACTCATGCTATTATGTTCTATATAAATATATTATAGATATGGGATTCTTTCCTCATGGTGGACTTTCAGTATGTACCTGTATGACCAGGATAATTTCCTCCGACTTGAGCTTACCACAGTTAATGATAATTATGTGTGAACATAATTTTGAGCTTCTTTGTAAGAGGGGTAGTTCCAATAAACTTTCGTGGATGGAACGAATCATCTCGTCGTTTAGTTTATGTTAAACCCTTTTTAGGTGGCTTCTTCAAGAATTTAGAGTGATCGTCACTAGTTCCTCATCCGCAAATGTCCAACAAAACTAGAACTCTTGCGACTTCCTAGCCATCTCACCTTTCCCCTTGAAGGGTTCAGCTACTTATCATTTTAGTCCCGTAATTTACAATAATATTAAACTTAGAAGAATATCATAATGGTACTTTCAAGGTCCACTGGTGGGGCCTTGGCCTTGAGCTCCTCACCAGGGCCTCCTATGTTACAATATACACATTTTTCTTTTTTTTCTTTTTTTTAAAAATCTGAGAAGGATAAAAGGAGGGATATTACATCCTCCTCCCCTTAAAATAACACCGTCCTCGGTGTTCATTCTTTTCATCAATTTGTCCTCTCTTCTGTAGTCAACCTTTGCTTGTTTTGGTCATTTCTGTTTGTCCTCCTTCGCACTTTCATGACTCTTTTTCAAGTCCCTCTCGATCACATCTGCATTTTTCACTACACAACCGGAATTCAAAGAACCGTAAAAACTTATCATCAATTCCATAATCAAACTCATAAAATATAAACAATGAGCCTGTTTATTGCATCCTATCATTTGCAATTCATGGAATATCTTTAGTCTTTTTGTGCTTTTATTATCACAAACACACTTAAATTCAGTGCTCTAAGAATTGTATACTGTTTAATTTAATTAACACATCAATCATTTGA
The DNA here is from genome assembly GCA_027924585.1 of Larix kaempferi. Classification (NCBI taxonomy): domain Eukaryota; kingdom Viridiplantae; phylum Streptophyta; class Pinopsida; order Pinales; family Pinaceae; genus Larix; species Larix kaempferi. The sequence goes on along the minus strand of BSBM01000397.1, from coordinate 1,461,557 downwards.
TCCAGGAAATTCTTGCCTAACACCCCAGTGCTCACGCAGCAATCCTTTCGGAGATTTCTTGCCTAACACCACAGTGCTCACACAGCAATACTTTCTCCCATGCATACTAAGCAGCGTCCTGCCTCCCGCATATGCATTTTATTATAGTTTGCCTAGGTATTTACAGCCTGCTGATTCATTCGAGAATCCTGGCAGCTATCAACTCCCTAATTTCTAGGGAGTGTTTTAGTGCCCTTAACGCACTCTTACATAATTCCCCTCAAGCCTTCTCGCTTGAATCCCAGAATTTATTTCCCCTCAATCCTCCTCGCTTGAGTCTAGGAAAATCTCTTTCAAAATTATCGATTGTTTATCATATTACTTTTCGTAACCTTACGATTACTCTGACGAATTAAGTTCTAGTTCTTTATTCAACAATAGTTATAAAAATTTAAGAATACACAACAGTTGTGATGTGGATCTTAAATCCTTACCTCCTTACCATGCATAATATATTACGCTCTTCCAACAATTTCCACCGAGTTTTGACGATCTGCAAAATCCCCTAGTCAGTATAACAATATCCATTTTGTATGAAATATAATAATCAGAATATTAACTTTTATAAAACAATATTTAACCTCAATCTTATCCTCCACCATTTAAACATAGTATTAGTTTACTTGTACAACTTTTTCCGTACATGCTAATACCATGTAAGTAATAACAATTGCATACCTTTATAACCACATACCTTTATGAAGGTGACGACACATATCTTTATTGTATGATGCTCATATGCCAAGGTAGAGGCTCACTTCCATTTAACACATATTAGTATCATACTTAACATCTTGTGAAATCCATAACTAAACTGAAATAGGTAGTCAAGGTAAAGTGTACTTTTATCTCATAAATCTAAAATACAAACCTTCGTAACACCCACTCAAATATTCCAACATCCATAGTAGAGATCACTTACTAAGGAGTATATATAATGAGCCTGTGTATTTTCATCACATACATCTTATTAACTAAATAGAATGCACATGTGCACTTTTAAGTAATTTTGACCATCTTCCTTTTGTTGGACTTACTAGCAAGGTTACAAACCAACTCCATTATTACACATTAGTATTGCATCTTTTATCCTATATAATTATATACTAATTGAAATTGGTTAGTAAGGAGACTACTAACAATTATCCTCTTTTAAAATCTCACAATTTCCTAGTCATAGAATATTTTTCACTAACTCAAGTTATTATCTTTACTTAAGGGAATCAAGATACTTTAGTCTATCAAGACTATACTTCTTGTGGCCTATTAGATAGCATGAGAAATAAACCTGTAATTCCTAGTTGAACTTTCTTAAAGAACAATTTGCATAACGACTGGTATGTCTCTTAAAATATTCGTAACTCTCATTTAATTTCAATATTTTGAATCAAAATCGAAATATGTGACCATCCATCTATACAAAACAATATAGACAAACTAGTGTGATGCTTGAACTCTTAAAATTGGTCATTTGCTAGTATTAAATCTTTTGAATAGATTCAATGATAATTTAACCGAATCCTAACATTTCAGGACTGTAGATGACTTTGAAGAAGACAGTATTTCACACTATAATTGTATTTAACATGCAAGCCTCAATTTTCCAGGTAGACGGGCTGAGCATCTATCTATTCAATATTGCACTTCTGGTTTAAAGAGTTTGCACGGTCAAACATATCATACTACACTTGTCTACTTCACACACAATAATATTATTTGCCCCTTTTTTTTTTTTCTAAAAAAAATAAGGGAAACCTTTGCAATATATGCCCAACCTTAAGGCGACAGAATCGACATGGGTATTTCATGCTTATGCGAGAATTATTTTGCTAATTAGGATTTGGGAAGTTTAACTCTAATCCTCCATTGAATTACAACAACCCTGAGACCTACAAATTTTGTATGAACTCTTTCAATGGATCTGAATACTTTCTAGTAAACATTTGTATTGGTTGTTATTTTCATTTGCATGGTTTTCAACCGGACTGGTATGCCGAGTTCGTGCTGAAACAATTTCAACAATAGGTACATGCTTTTGGGTTTGAATTCCAAGCTCATAACAAAGTTCAAAATTCTGAGATTTTGAATTCGATCATTGGATGAATATTTAAGCTACTTAAACCCTACATATCGAACTAGATATCACCCAATCCAATGAAAATATGGTGAGTTAAATAACAAGGGCACCATCGAGCCATAAAATAATTTCAAACCAACAACTCAAACACGACAGTGAATCTTATCATGCAAAAATAATACTGACCACTATTTCGAATTTAAATAAAATACCAGTACCAAACCATCTATATCTTCATACAAGGAGTAGGGAGAGGGAGAATGCAAGTAGAAATCCAGTCGAAATAGAGTTGGAAAAACTACTTTACCAACAAAATATTTGATATGAGCTTTGCTATCAATCAACATACCTTTTGATCCCTCGACGGCCTTTACTTTTTAGCAGTAGAATGGTCACACTCAACAATGCGAACCTCAAGCAATGAAGAGGATAACTTGCAATCCAAGGCGATCTGTGAGTTACCTCCTGCCCAGCTTGAACTGCCCATTTACTTATTTTCAAATGGAGTCCCTCACCTAATTCATCAAACTCATTTCTTCATGTTGAGCCCACTATAGGCCCGAGTGCTGTAACATGCGCTCTGATACCATATGTGTCATCTCCGTAAAACCAAGTCAGAAATTATATAATCATAAAGAATGAAACTCATTTAACTTTCTCTTCATTGATTTAAAACTCACATACCTTCCTCCGGTTATACCTTAGCATGTAACATACCCCTCACGGCACATGATAAAGATAAGTAAATCCATTTCTTTTTTTTGGGATAATATTAAAATCAAGTTAGTATTTTCATGTCAATTATAAATGAAAACATTATACTTACCCTATGTCCATGCTTCATCATATTAACATATAATCATATACTCGAATATCGCCATCATTACCTTTGAACATCTTCATAAAATTCATAACCACTTGTCATAACTATTTATATTTTGCAAGCTTTAAATATGCTTATAATACGACAACCTGCTACTATATTCATCATATTTAAATGACGGACCATACACATATTAGATCTTCTCCACATGGACAACATAATAACCATTCAATACATTTTAACAATAACTCACAAGACAACAATAATCTAACCATCATACACCATATATAAACGTGGTTCACCCAAAAATCTCTGGGCTACGTCCACCAAACTGTCGCATCATTTATTTATCCGAAATTTCGGTTACATCCAGCAATTCAGAATTGCTAACTGAAGATCAAACAAAACTCAGCGAATCTAATTCACCTAGATCTTTATCCCACAGCGTCAGCATATTAATTGAAGAGAAAACATGACAATGATCTTCTGGAAGAGATACTATTTCAACCTAACAATGCTCATCTCGAAGAGATCTAAGATCTTGGCATAAATTTAAAAGACGATATCAACTTAATTATAATACGATCTCATCATAACATTTAAACATTAATTAAAGTAATCACTTATGTGATAGATTCCGATCACTTCACATGCAGGTAAGAACGTGATCTTATGATCGTCATGGATAGACCACCTATCATGCAAAAGGCAGAGAGGCATAAATTTATAAGAGATCGATTCCGATCTATTCGCATGCAGACCAACAGAGAATAGAATGATCTTGAACCTAAGTGGATCGCCTTCCTGGCCATCCTGCTACTTAATAAAAGAAGCAAGAAACAAAGGGATACAACACTCCTATCGGGATCAACTCTCCTAGCCAGCAGGTCAATCCAACATTGTATGCAAATAAATCCTAAGGAACTGTCGATCCTCTCCAAATGTGCATAGGGAAATGCAGTAACACGGAAATCAAACTCCCTGGATTCGTCACACCCCCAAGAAGTCAGATCTTAAAAAATGAACTTAATCGTCTAGAAACGGATAGACCAAAGGTGTTTTCTCCGAATGACAATGCAGGCAGCATTTATATATATATATAAACATGCGGATACAACAAGACCATAAGATATCAAAACAATCAGAACTTCAAGTGTTTATCTTGAACGACTTTTCACATAGATAAGGTATGAATGAACCCTTCTAGGAAGATCTTAGATCAACCTAGCAAAATGCATCAGCAACAATTAAAAAAACAGGGTTTTACTTTTCCAAACACAGTCACAAGATAATAATCCAATAATAATCGTTTTTAAACAACTATGGATCTGAGTAAGAACCCGGGGAGATCCATACTCAAAACGTCGGACATATTCAACAACGATAACTCAGGATCAATCCACTTAAATAAAGCATTATGGATCGACAATATCGATATGCCATAGAGCTTCTCTCCTTTTTTTATTGTGAGGCGGAAAGTTAACAAGAGACCAAAATATAGATATCTAAAGAATGCTCTTTTCCAGCACAATATGTATATTTAAAACTATAACAACTAAAGTGTTTATAGGGTGTCCCTTCTCCCAGTTCCTAACCAATGTACTAATACGACATGTATTTATATAATCAGAGCACCATAAAAGAGATCAATGTGAGCATATGAAACATACAATTATATGTATATCCCAACTAAGATTATTACTATTCACTGAGATCCTTGATCTAAATAATAACTAACTGCAGATTCATAAATACGTAACCCATCATATAGATCTATAATATATAATAAGGATCGGGATCTTACTCCAGTTCCGCGCCATAATGAAAGCGATATGGAACACCATCCGCGCATCCCCAAATGGATTTTATGTTTTTCAACAGGTAGGAAACTTACAAGCATAATCTGAAAATATATTATCCATGCACAGATCTAGTTTGGCTAGATGCTACCTCTGTTTTATGTTGAGATCAAGCTTAACGCAATCAGGAGTAAGGAGACATTTACACAGTTTTTCTGTTTCTACAGAAGTCCGACCACACTATTGGGACGCTATCAAGAGAGAGACAGTACTACAAATCCCTTCATAAGCACAAGGGACTGCATCTCAGTGTGTGCAAGGGAAGAGTGATACCCAGACATAGAGCATAAAACGTCTACTCCCTCTTCCCATCTAACGCAGGTGGAAAATACATTTGCTAGAGCTGATAGAAAGGGTTATGTCCACATTTCTACTATTTCTTAAATTAGATTTTATGCCTCCCTTCATTATCCTCACGGTATGTTCCATCTTCCTGGAAGATTTCATGCTAAAACTGATCGCCAAGCTCACTGGCGAGCATCATCTATCATATAAGGAAATATTAAACAGTTAAATCGAAATGCAGAGAATCCATACCTAATACAATCGTACAGATCCCTGGATTGTTTTCGCAACAGTCTCTAATCTGGAGAGTATCCCCTTCCTCACGCATCAAGCACACCAATCCTCCTCCTCCTTCCATCACAGACATTTTGAAATGCCCTGGGGTCGATCCCTTCGAGTTCTAGCGATCCAGATGGTTAAAGCCATCGTTCTCCTTTTTCTGATACTGGATCTGATCACGATGCCAGGATGTAGGAGTCCCTCTCTTCGAATTCTCTCAAGCCTTACTAAGAACTCGATAGTGAGTGTAAGGGAGAATGCGCGTCCCCTGCTGGCTGTGATCTTCCTCACCATATAGCAACATAGATCGTGCCCCTTCCTCGTGGTGTCCGCCCAGTTTTAGAGAGATCTTAACGCCACTTGGAAATCGATATCTCTAAAAAATAGGGGAAATGATGGCAAATGGAGGTTTGCAAGGCTTGTCACCCCGTTTTTGGAGACAATCACCCTTAAGTTTCTCGGCAGGGCCATCGTGTTCTTTCAAAAAGTCCAATGCATTCTTAATATTACTTCCTAGTTGTTAACACCGTTCTTGCCTCTTATCCTCCCCGTATATATATATAACATATATATATTCGTACACATGTATATTTCTAGTTGTTGTCACAACTCTATCATTATGTGTATATATGGTAAATACCTAACCTTAATATGCTAAAACATTTACTTTTCTCTAAGGGTAAAGTTAGGTGATTTACTCATGCTATTATGTTCTATATAAATATATTATAGATATGGGATTCTTTCCTCATGGTGGACTTTCAGTATGTACCTGTATGACCAGGATAATTTCCTCCGACTTGAGCTTACCACAGTTAATGATAATTATGTGTGAACATAATTTTGAGCTTCTTTGTAAGAGGGGTAGTTCCAATAAACTTTCGTGGATGGAACGAATCATCTCGTCGTTTAGTTTATGTTAAACCCTTTTTAGGTGGCTTCTTCAAGAATTTAGAGTGATCGTCACTAGTTCCTCATCCGCAAATGTCCAACAAAACTAGAACTCTTGCGACTTCCTAGCCATCTCACCTTTCCCCTTGAAGGGTTCAGCTACTTATCATTTTAGTCCCGTAATTTACAATAATATTAAACTTAGAAGAATATCATAATGGTACTTTCAAGGTCCACTGGTGGGGCCTTGGCCTTGAGCTCCTCACCAGGGCCTCCTATGTTACAATATACACATTTTTCTTTTTTTTCTTTTTTTTAAAAATCTGAGAAGGATAAAAGGAGGGATATTACATCCTCCTCCCCTTAAAATAACACCGTCCTCGGTGTTCATTCTTTTCATCAATTTGTCCTCTCTTCTGTAGTCAACCTTTGCTTGTTTTGGTCATTTCTGTTTGTCCTCCTTCGCACTTTCATGACTCTTTTTCAAGTCCCTCTCGATCACATCTGCATTTTTCACTACACAACCGGAATTCAAAGAACCGTAAAAACTTATCATCAATTCCATAATCAAACTCATAAAATATAAACAATGAGCCTGTTTATTGCATCCTATCATTTGCAATTCATGGAATATCTTTAGTCTTTTTGTGCTTTTATTATCACAAACACACTTAAATTCAGTGCTCTAAGAATTGTATACTGTTTAATTTAATTAACACATCAATCATTTGATCCAGGAAATTCTTGCCTAACACCCCAGTGCTCACGCAGCAATCCTTTCGGAGATTTCTTGCCTAACACCACAGTGCTCACACAGCAATACTTTCTCCCATGCATACTAAGCAGCGTCCTGCCTCCCGCATATGCATTTTATTATAGTTTGCCTAGGTATTTACAGCCTGCTGATTCATTCGAGAATCCTGGCAGCTATCAACTCCCTAATTTCTAGGGAGTGTTTTAGTGCCCTTAACGCACTCTTACATAATTCCCCTCAAGCCTTCTCGCTTGAATCCCAGAATTTATTTCCCCTCAATCCTCCTCGCTTGAGTCTAGGAAAATCTCTTTCAAAATTATCGATTGTTTATCATATTACTTTTCGTAACCTTACGATTACTCTGACGAATTAAGTTCTAGTTCTTTATTCAACAATAGTTATAAAAATTTAAGAATACACAACAGTTGTGATGTGGATCTTAAATCCTTACCTCCTTACCATGCATAATATATTACGCTCTTCCAACAATTTCCACCGAGTTTTGACGATCTGCAAAATCCCCTAGTCAGTATAACAATATCCATTTTGTATGAAATATAATAATCAGAATATTAACTTTTATAAAACAATATTTAACCTCAATCTTATCCTCCACCATTTAAACATAGTATTAGTTTACTTGTACAACTTTTTCCGTACATGCTAATACCATGTAAGTAATAACAATTGCATACCTTTATAACCACATACCTTTATGAAGGTGACGACACATATCTTTATTGTATGATGCTCATATGCCAAGGTAGAGGCTCACTTCCATTTAACACATATTAGTATCATACTTAACATCTTGTGAAATCCATAACTAAACTGAAATAGGTAGTCAAGGTAAAGTGTACTTTTATCTCATAAATCTAAAATACAAACCTTCGTAACACCCACTCAAATATTCCAACATCCATAGTAGAGATCACTTACTAAGGAGTATATATAATGAGCCTGTGTATTTTCATCACATACATCTTATTAACTAAATAGAATGCACATGTGCACTTTTAAGTAATTTTGACCATCTTCCTTTTGTTGGACTTACTAGCAAGGTTACAAACCAACTCCATTATTACACATTAGTATTGCATCTTTTATCCTATATAATTATATACTAATTGAAATTGGTTAGTAAGGAGACTACTAACAATTATCCTCTTTTAAAATCTCACAATTTCCTAGTCATAGAATATTTTTCACTAACTCAAGTTATTATCTTTACTTAAGGGAATCAAGATACTTTAGTCTATCAAGACTATACTTCTTGTGGCCTATTAGATAGCATGAGAAATAAACCTGTAATTCCTAGTTGAACTTTCTTAAAGAACAATTTGCATAACGACTGGTATGTCTCTTAAAATATTCGTAACTCTCATTTAATTTCAATATTTTGAATCAAAATCGAAATATGTGACCATCCATCTATACAAAACAATATAGACAAACTAGTGTGATGCTTGAACTCTTAAAATTGGTCATTTGCTAGTATTAAATCTTTTGAATAGATTCAATGATAATTTAACCGAATCCTAACATTTCAGGACTGTAGATGACTTTGAAGAAGACAGTATTTCACACTATAATTGTATTTAACATGCAAGCCTCAATTTTCCAGGTAGACGGGCTGAGCATCTATCTATTCAATATTGCACTTCTGGTTTAAAGAGTTCGCACGGTCAAACATATCATACTACACTTGTCTACTTCACACACAATAATATTATTTGCCCCTTTTTTTTTTTTCTAAAAAAAATAAGGGAAACCTTTGCAATATATGCCCAAGCTTAAGGCGACAGAATCGACATGGGTATTTCATGCTTATGCGAGAATTCTTTTGCTAATTAGGATTTGGGAAGTTTAACTCTAATCCTCCATTGAATTACAACAACCCTGAGACCTACAAATTTTGTATGAACTCTTTCAATGGATCTGAATACTTTCTAGTAAACATTTGTATTGGTTGTTATTTTCATTTGCATGGTTTTCAACCGGACTGGTATGCCGAGTTCGTGCTGAAACAATTTCAACAATAGGTACATGCTTTTGGGTTTGAATTCCAAGCTCATAACAAAGTTCAAAATTATGAGATTTTGAATTCGATCATTGGATGAATATTTAAGCTACTTAAACCCTACATATCGAACTAGATATCACCCAATCCAATGAAAATATGGTGAGTTAAATAACAAGGGCACCATCGAGCCATAAAATAATTTCAAACCAACAACTCAAACACGACAGTGAATCTTATCATGCAAAAATAATACTGACCACTATTTCGAATTTAAATAAAATACCAGTACCAAACCATCTATATCTTCATACAAGGAGTAGGGAGAGGGAGAATGCAAGTAGAAATCCAGTCGAAATAGAGTTGGAAAAACTACTTTACCAACAAAATATTTGATATGAGCTTTGCTATCAATCAACATACCTTTTGATCCCTCGACGGCCTTTACTTTTTAGCAGTAGAATGGTCACACTCAACAATGCGAACCTCAAGCAATGAAGAGGATAACTTGCAATCCAAGGCGATCTGTGAGTTACCTCCTGCCCAGCTTGAACTGCCCATTTACTTATTTTCAAATGGAGTCCCTCACCTAATTCATCAAACTCATTTCTTCATGTTGAGCCCACTATAGGCCCGAGTGCTGTAACATGCGCTCTGATACCATATGTGTCATCTCCGTAAAACCAAGTCAGAAATTATATAATCATAAAGAATGAAACTCATTTAACTTTCTCTTCATTGATTTAAAACTCACATACCTTCCTCCGGTTATACCTTAGCATGTAACATACCCCTCACGGCACATGATAAAGATAAGTAAATCCATTTCTTTTTTTTGGGATAATATTAAAATCAAGTTAGTATTTTCATGTCAATTATAAATGAAAACATTATACTTACCCTATGTCCATGCTTCATCATATTAACATATAATCATATACTCGAATATCGCCATCATTACCTTTGAACATCTTCATAAAATTCATAACCACTTGTCATAACTATTTATATTTTGCAAGCTTTAAATATGCTTATAATACGACAACCTGCTACTATATTCATCATATTTAAATGACGGACCATACACATATTAGATCTTCTCCACATGGACAACATAATAACCATTCAATACATTTTAACAATAACTCACAAGACAACAATAATCTAACCATCATACACCATATATAAACGTGGTTCACCCAAAAATCTCTGGGCTACGTCCACCAAACTGTCGCATCATTTATTTATCCGAAATTTCGGTTACATCCAGCAATTCAGAATTGCTAACTGAAGATCAAACAAAACTCAGCGAATCTAATTCACCTAGATCTTTATCCCACAGCGTCAGCATATTAATTGAAGAGAAAACATGACAATGATCTTCTGGAAGAGATACTATTTCAACCTAACAATGCTCATCTCGAAGAGATCTAAGATCTTGGCATAAATTTAAAAGACGATATCAACTTAATTATAATACGATCTCATCATAACATTTAAACATTAATTAAAGTAATCACTTATGTGATAGATTCCGATCACTTCACATGCAGGTAAGAACGTGATCTTATGATCGTCATGGATAGACCACCTATCATGCAAAAGGCAGAGAGGCATAAATTTATAAGAGATCGATTCCGATCTATTCGCATGCAGACCAACAGAGAATAGAATGATCTTGAACCTAAGTGGATCGCCTTCCTGGCCATCCTGCTACTTAATAAAAGAAGCAAGAAACAAAGGGATACAACACTCCTATCGGGATCAACTCTCCTAGCCAGCAGGTCAATCCAACATTGTATGCAAATAAATCCTAAGGAACTGTCGATCCTCTCCAAATGTGCATAGGGAAATGCAGTAACACGGAAATCAAACTCCCTGGATTCGTCACACCCCCAAGAAGTCAGATCTTAAAAAATGAACTTAATCGTCTAGAAACGGATAGACCAAAGGTGTTTTCTCCGAATGACAATGCAGGCAGCATTTATATATATATATAAACATGCGGATACAACAAGACCATAAGATATCAAAACAATCAGAACTTCAAGTGTTTATCTTGAACGACTTTTCACATAGATAAGGTATGAATGAACCCTTCTAGGAAGATCTTAGATCAACCTAGCAAAATGCATCAGCAACAATTAAAAAAACAGGGTTTTACTTTTCCAAACACAGTCACAAGATAATAATCCAATAATAATCGTTTTTAAACAACTATGGATCTGAGTAAGAACCCGGGGAGATCCATACTCAAAACGTCGGACATATTCAACAACGATAACTCAGGATCAATCCACTTAAATAAAGCATTATGGATCGACAATATCGATATGCCATAGAGCTTCTCTCCTTTTTTTATTGTGAGGCGGAAAGTTAACAAGAGACCAAAATATAGATATCTAAAGAATGCTCTTTTCCAGCACAATATGTATATTTAAAACTATAACAACTAAAGTGTTTATAGGGTGTCCCTTCTCCCAGTTCCTAACCAATGTACTAATACGACATGTATTTATATAATCAGAGCACCATAAAAGAGATCAATGTGAGCATATGAAACATACAATTATATGTATATCCCAACTAAGATTATTACTATTCACTGAGATCCTTGATCTAAATAATAACTAACTGCAGATTCATAAATACGTAACCCATCATATAGATCTATAATATATAATAAGGATCGGGATCTTACTCCAGTTCCGCGCCATAATGAAAGCGATATGGAACACCATCCGCGCATCCCCAAATGGATTTTATGTTTTTCAACAGGTAGGAAACTTACAAGCATAATCTGAAAATATATTATCCATGCACAGATCTAGTTTGGCTAGATGCTACCTCTGTTTTATGTTGAGATCAAGCTTAACGCAATCAGGAGTAAGGAGACATTTACACAGTTTTTCTGTTTCTACAGAAGTCCGACCACACTATTGGGACGCTATCAAGAGAGAGACAGTACTACAAATCCCTTCATAAGCACAAGGGACTGCATCTCAGTGTGTGCAAGGGAAGAGTGATACCCAGACATAGAGCATAAAACGTCTACTCCCTCTTCCCATCTAACGCAGGTGGAAAATACATTTGCTAGAGCTGATAGAAAGGGTTATGTCCACATTTCTACTATTTCTTAAATTAGATTTTATGCCTCCCTTCATTATCCTCACGGTATGTTCCATCTTCCTGGAAGATTTCATGCTAAAACTGATCGCCAAGCTCACTGGCGAGCATCATCTATCATATAAGGAAATATTAAACAGTTAAATCGAAATGCAGAGAATCCATACCTAATACAATCGTACAGATCCCTGGATTGTTTTCGCAACAGTCTCTAATCTGGAGAGTATCCCCTTCCTCACGCATCAAGCACACCAATCCTCCTCCTCCTTCCATCACAGACATTTTGAAATGCCCTGGGGTCGATCCCTTCGAGTTCTAGCGATCCAGATGGTTAAAGCCATCGTTCTCCTTTTTCTGATACTAGATCTGATCACGATGCCAGGATGTAGGAGTCCCTCTCTTCGAATTCTCTCAAGCCTTACTAAGAACTCGATAGTGAGTGTAAGGGAGAATGCGCGTCCCCTGCTGGCTGTGATCTTCCTCACCATATAGCAACATAGATCGTGCCCCTTCCTCGTGGTGTCCGCCCGGTTTTAGAGAGATCTTAACGCCACTTGGAAATCGATATCTCTAAAAAATAGGGGAAATGATGGCAAATGGAGGTTTGCAAGGCTTGTCACCCCGTTTTTGGAGACAATCACCCTTAAGTTTCTCGGCAGGGCCATCGTGTTCTTTCAAAAAGTCCAATGCATTCTTAATATTACTTCCTAGTTGTTAACACCGTTCTTGCCTCTTATCCTCCCCGTATATATATATAACATATATATATTCGTACACATGTATATTTCTAGTTGTTGTCACAACTCTATCATTATGTGTATATATGGTAAATACCTAACCTTAATATGCTAAAACATTTACTTTTCTCTAAGGGTAAAGTTAGGTGATTTACTCATGCTATTATGTTCTATATAAATATATTATAGATATGGGATTCTTTCCTCATGGTGGACTTTCAGTATGTACCTGTATGACCAGGATAATTTCCTCCGACTTGAGCTTACCACAGTTAATGATAATTATGTGTGAACATAATTTTGAGCTTCTTTGTAAGAGGGGTAGTTCCAATAAACTTTCGTGGATGGAACGAATCATCTCGTCGTTTAGTTTATGTTAAACCCTTTTTAGGTGGCTTCTTCAAGAATTTAGAGTGATCGTCACTAGTTCCTCATCCGCAAATGTCCAACAAAACTAGAACTCTTGCGACTTCCTAGCCATCTCACCTTTCCCCTTGAAGGGTTCAGCTACTTATCATTTTAGTCCCGTAATTTACAATAATATTAAACTTAGAAGAATATCATAATGGTACTTTCAAGGTCCACTGGTGGGGCCTTGGCCTTGAGCTCCTCACCAGGGCCTCCTATGTTACAATATACACATTTTTCTTTTTTTTCTTTTTTTTAAAAATCTGAGAAGGATAAAAGGAGGGATATTACATCCTCCTCCCCTTAAAATAACACCGTCCTCGGTGTTCATTCTTTTCATCAATTTGTCCTCTCTTCTGTAGTCAACCTTTGCTTGTTTTGGTCATTTCTGTTTGTCCTCCTTCGCACTTTCATATCTCTTTTTCAAGTCCCTCTCGATCACATCTGCATTTTTCACTACACAACCGGAATTCAAAGAACCGTAAAAACTTATCATCAATTCCATAATCAAACTCATAAAATATAAACAATGAGCCTGTTTATTGCATCCTATCATTTGCAATTCATGGAATATCTTTAGTCTTTTTGTGCTTTTATTATCACAAACACACTTAAATTCAGTGCTCTAAGAATTGTATACTGTTTAATTTAATTAACACATCAATCATTTGATCCAGGAAATTCTTGCCTAACACCCCAGTGCTCACGCAGCAATCCTTTCGGAGATTTCTTGCCTAACACCACAGTGCTCACACAGCAATACTTTCTCCCATGCATACTAAGCAGCGTCCTGCCTCCCGCATATGCATTTTATTATAGTTTGCCTAGGTATTTACAGCCTGCTGATTCATTCGAGAATCCTGGCAGCTATCAACTCCCTAATTTCTAGGGAGTGTTTTAGTGCCCTTAACGCACTCTTACATAATTCCCCTCAAGCCTTCTCGCTTGAATCCCAGAATTTATTTCCCCTCAATCCTCCTCGCTTGAGTCTAGGAAAATCTCTTTCAAAATTATCGATTGTTTATCATATTACTTTTCGTAACCTTACGATTACTCTGACGAATTAAGTTCTAGTTCTTTATTCAACAATAGTTATAAAAATTTAAGAATACACAACAGTTGTGATGTGGATCTTAAATCCTTACCTCCTTACCATGCATAATATATTACGCTCTTCCAACAATTTCCACCGAGTTTTGACGATCTGCAAAATCCCCTAGTCAGTATAACAATATCCATTTTGTATGAAATATAATAATCAGAATATTAACTTTTATAAAACAATATTTAACCTCAATCTTATCCTCCACCATTTAAACATAGTATTAGTTTACTTGTACAACTTTTTCCGTACATGCTAATACCATGTAAGTAATAACAATTGCATACCTTTATAACCACATACCTTTATGAAGGTGACGACACATATCTTTATTGTATGATGCTCATATGCCAAGGTAGAGGCTCACTTCCATTTAACACATATTAGTATCATACTTAACATCTTGTGAAATCCATAACTAAACTGAAATAGGTAGTCAAGGTAAAGTGTACTTTTATCTCATAAATCTAAAATACAAACCTTCGTAACACCCACTCAAATATTCCAACATCCATAGTAGAGATCACTTACTAAGGAGTATATATAATGAGCCTGTGTATTTTCATCACATACATCTTATTAACTAAATAGAATGCACATGTGCACTTTTAAGTAATTTTGACCATCTTCCTTTTGTTGGACTTACTAGCAAGGTTACAAACCAACTCCATTATTACACATTAGTATTGCATCTTTTATCCTATATAATTATATACTAATTGAAATTGGTTAGTAAGGAGACTACTAACAATTATCCTCTTTTAAAATCTCACAATTTCCTAGTCATAGAATATTTTTCACTAACTCAAGTTATTATCTTTACTTAAGGGAATCAAGATACTTTAGTCTATCAAGACTATACTTCTTGTGGCCTATTAGATAGCATGAGAAATAAACCTGTAATTCCTAGTTGAACTTTCTTAAAGAACAATTTGCATAACGACTGGTATGTCTCTTAAAATATTCGTAACTCTCATTTAATTTCAATATTTTGAATCAAAATCGAAATATGTGACCATCCATCTATACAAAACAATATAGACAAACTAGTGTGATGCTTGAACTCTTAAAATTGGTCATTTGCTAGTATTAAATCTTTTGAATAGATTCAATGATAATTTAACCGAATCCTAACATTTCAGGACTGTAGATGACTTTGAAGAAGACAGTATTTCACACTATAATTGTATTTAACATGCAAGCCTCAATTTTCCAGGTAGACGGGCTGAGCATCTATCTATTCAATATTGCACTTCTGGTTTAAAGAGTTTGCACGGTCAAACATATCATACTACACTTGTCTACTTCACACACAATAATATTATTTGCCCCTTTTTTTTTTTTCTAAAAAAAATAAGGGAAACCTTTGCAATATATGCCCAACCTTAAGGCGACAGAATCGACATGGGTATTTCATGCTTATGCGAGAATTATTTTGCTAATTAGGATTTGGGAAGTTTAACTCTAATCCTCCATTGAATTACAACAACCCTGAGACCTACAAATTTTGTATGAACTCTTTCAATGGATCTGAATACTTTCTAGTAAACATTTGTATTGGTTGTTATTTTCATTTGCATGGTTTTCAACCGGACTGGTATGCCGAGTTCGTGCTGAAACAATTTCAACAATAGGTACATGCTTTTGGGTTTGAATTCCAAGCTCATAACAAAGTTCAAAATTATGAGATTTTGAATTCGATCATTGGATGAATATTTAAGCTACTTAAACCCTACATATCGAACTAGATATCACCCAATCCAATGAAAATATGGTGAGTTAAATAACAAGGGCACCATCGAGCCATAAAATAATTTCAAACCAACAACTCAAACACGACAGTGAATCTTATCATGCAAAAATAATACTGACCACTATTTCGAATTTAAATAAAATACCAGTACCAAACCATCTATATCTTCATACAAGGAGTAGGGAGAGGGAGAATGCAAGTAGAAATCCAGTCGAAATAGAGTTGGAAAAACTACTTTACCAACAAAATATTTGATATGAGCTTTGCTATCAATCAACATACCTTTTGATCCCTCGACGGCCTTTACTTTTTAGCAGTAGAATGGTCACACTCAACAATGCGAACCTCAAGCAATGAAGAGGATAACTTGCAATCCAAGGCGATCTGTGAGTTACCTCCTGCCCAGCTTGAACTGCCTATTTACTTATTTTCAAATGGAGTCCCTCACCTAATTCATCAAACTCATTTCTTCATGTTGAGCCCACTATAGGCCCGAGTGCTGTAACATGCGCTCTGATACCATATGTGTCATCTCCGTAAAACCAAGTCAGAAATTATATAATCATAAAGAATGAAACTCATTTAACTTTCTCTTCATTGATTTAAAACTCACATACCTTCCTCCGGTTATACCTTAGCATGTAACATACCCCTCACGGCACATGATAAAGATAAGTAAATCCATTTCTTTTTTTTGGGATAATATTAAAATCAAGTTAGTATTTTCATGTCAATTATAAATGAAAACATTATACTTACCCTATGTCCATGCTTCATCATATTAACATATAATCATATACTCGAATATCGCCATCATTACCTTTGAACATCTTCATAAAATTCATAACCACTTGTCATAACTATTTATATTTTGCAAGCTTTAAATATGCTTATAATACGACAACCTGCTACTATATTCATCATATTTAAATGACGGACCATACACATATTAGATCTTCTCCACATGGACAACATAATAACCATTCAATACATTTTAACAATAACTCACAAGACAACAATAATCTAACCATCATACACCATATATAAACGTGGTTCACCCAAAAATCTCTGGGCTACGTCCACCAAACTGTCGCATCATTTATTTATCCGAAATTTCGGTTACATCCAGCAATTCAGAATTGCTAACTGAAGATCAAACAAAACTCAGCGAATCTAATTCACCTAGATCTTTATCCCACAGCGTCAGCATATTAATTGAAGAGAAAACATGACAATGATCTTCTGGAAGAGATACTATTTCAACCTAACAATGCTCATCTCGAAGAGATCTAAGATCTTGGCATAAATTTAAAAGACGATATCAACTTAATTATAATACGATCTCATCATAACATTTAAACATTAATTAAAGTAATCACTTATGTGATAGATTCCGATCACTTCACATGCAGGTAAGAACGTGATCTTATGATCGTCATGGATAGACCACCTATCATGCAAAAGGCAGAGAGGCATAAATTTATAAGAGATCGATTCCGATCTATTCGCATGCAGAACAACAGAGAATAGAATGATCTTGAACCTAAGTGGATCGCCTTCCTGGCCATCCTGCTACTTAATAAAAGAAGCAAGAAACAAAGGGATACAACACTCCTATCGGGATCAACTCTCCTAGCCAGCAGGTCAATCCAACATTGTATGCAAATAAATCCTAAGGAACTGTCGATCCTCTCCAAATGTGCATAGGGAAATGCAGTAACACGGAAATCAAACTCCCTGGATTCGTCACACCCCCAAGAAGTCAGATCTTAAAAAATGAACTTAATCGTCTAGAAACGGATAGACCAAAGGTGTTTTCTCCGAATGACAATGCAGGCAGCATTTATATATATATATAAACATGCGGATACAACAAGACCATAAGATATCAAAACAATCAGAACTTCAAGTGTTTATCTTGAACGACTTTTCACATAGATAAGGTATGAATGAACCCTTCTAGGAAGATCTTAGATCAACCTAGCAAAATGCATCAGCAACAATTAAAAAAACAGGGTTTTACTTTTCCAAACACAGTCACAAGATAATAATCCAATAATAATCGTTTTTAAACAACTATGGATCTGAGTAAGAACCCGGGGAGATCCATACTCAAAACGTCGGACATATTCAACAACGATAACTCAGGATCAATCCACTTAAATAAAGCATTATGGATCGACAATATCGATATGCCATAGAGCTTCTCTCCTTTTTTTATTGTGAGGCGGAAAGTTAACAAGAGACCAAAATATAGATATCTAAAGAATGCTCTTTTCCAGCACAATATGTATATTTAAAACTATAACAACTAAAGTGTTTATAGGGTGTCCCTTCTCCCAGTTCCTAACCAATGTACTAATACGACATGTATTTATATAATCAGAGCACCATAAAAGAGATCAATGTGAGCATATGAAACATACAATTATATGTATATCCCAACTAAGATTATTACTATTCACTGAGATCCTTGATCTAAATAATAACTAACTGCAGATTCATAAATACGTAACCCATCATATAGATCTATAATATATAATAAGGATCGGGATCTTACTCCAGTTCCGCGCCATAATGAAAGCGATATGGAACACCATCCGCGCATCCCCAAATGGATTTTATGTTTTTCAACAGGTAGGAAACTTACAAGCATAATCTGAAAATATATTATCCATGCACAGATCTAGTTTGGCTAGATGCTACCTCTGTTTTATGTTGAGATCAAGCTTAACGCAATCAGGAGTAAGGAGACATTTACACAGTTTTTCTGTTTCTACAGAAGTCCGACCACACTATTGGGACGCTATCAAGAGAGAGACAGTACTACAAATCCCTTCATAAGCACAAGGGACTGCATCTCAGTGTGTGCAAGGGAAGAGTGATACCCAGACATAGAGCATAAAACGTCTACTCCCTCTTCCCATCTAACGCAGGTGGAAAATACATTTGCTAGAGCTGATAGAAAGGGTTATGTCCACATTTCTACTATTTCTTAAATTAGATTTTATGCCTCCCTTCATTATCCTCACGGTATGTTCCATCTTCCTGGAAGATTTCATGCTAAAACTGATCGCCAAGCTCACTGGCGAGCATCATCTATCATATAAGGAAATATTAAACAGTTAAATCGAAATGCAGAGAATCCATACCTAATACAATCGTACAGATCCCTGGATTGTTTTCGCAACAGTCTCTAATCTGGAGAGTATCCCCTTCCTCACGCATCAAGCACACCAATCCTCCTCCTCCTTCCATCACAGACATTTTGAAATGCCCTGGGGTCGATCCCTTCGAGTTCTAGCGATCCAGATGGTTAAAGCCATCGTTCTCCTTTTTCTGATACTGGATCTGATCACGATGCCAGGATGTAGGAGTCCCTCTCTTCGAATTCTCTCAAGCCTTACTAAGAACTCGATAGTGAGTGTAAGGGAGAATGCGCGTCCCCTGCTGGCTGTGATCTTCCTCACCATATAGCAACATAGATCGTGCCCCTTCCTCGTGGTGTCCGCCCGGTTTTAGAGAGATCTTAACGCCACTTGGAAATCGATATCTCTAAAAAATAGGGGAAATGATGGCAAATGGAGGTTTGCAAGGCTTGTCACCCCGTTTTTGGAGACAATCACCCTTAAGTTTCTCGGCAGGGCCATCGTGTTCTTTCAAAAAGTCCAATGCATTCTTAATATTACTTCCTAGTTGTTAACACCGTTCTTGCCTCTTATCCTCCCCGTATATATATATAACATATATATATTCGTACACATGTATATTTCTAGTTGTTGTCACAACTCTATCATTATGTGTATATATGGTAAATACCTAACCTTAATATGCTAAAACATTTACTTTTCTCTAAGGGTAAAGTTAGGTGATTTACTCATGCTATTATGTTCTATATAAATATATTATAGATATGGGATTCTTTCCTCATGGTGGACTTTCAGTATGTACCTGTATGACCAGGATAATTTCCTCCGACTTGAGCTTACCACAGTTAATGATAATTATGTGTGAACATAATTTTGAGCTTCTTTGTAAGAGGGGTAGTTCCAATAAACTTTCGTGGATGGAACGAATCATCTCATCGTTTAGTTTATGTTAAACCCTTTTTAGGTGGCTTCTTCAAGAATTTAGAGTGATCGTCACTAGTTCCTCATCCGCAAATGTCCAACAAAACTAGAACTCTTGCGACTTCCTAGCCATCTCACCTTTCCCCTTGAAGGGTTCAGCTACTTATCATTTTAGTCCCGTAATTTACAATAATATTAAACTTAGAAGAATATCATAATGGTACTTTCAAGGTCCACTGGTGGGGCCTTGGCCTTGAGCTCCTCACCAGGGCCTCCTATGTTACAATATACACATTTTTCTTTTTTTTCTTTTTTTTAAAAATCTGAGAAGGATAAAAGGAGGGATATTACATCCTCCTCCCCTTAAAATAACACCGTCCTCGGTGTTCATTCTTTTCATCAATTTGTCCTCTCTTCTGTAGTCAACCTTTGCTTGTTTTGGTCATTTCTGTTTGTCCTCCTTCGCACTTTCATGACTCTTTTTCAAGTCCCTCTCGATCACATCTGCATTTTTCACTACACAACCGGAATTCAAAGAACCGTAAAAACTTATCATCAATTCCATAATCAAACTCATAAAATATAAACAATGAGCCTGTTTATTGCATCCTATCATTTGCAATTCATGGAATATCTTTAGTCTTTTTGTGCTTTTATTATCACAAACACACTTAAATTCAGTGCTCTAAGAATTGTATACTGTTTAATTTAATTAACACATCAATCATTTGATCCAGGAAATTCTTGCCTAACACCCCAGTGCTCACGCAGCAATCCTTTCGGAGATTTCTTGCCTAACACCACAGTGCTCACACAGCAATACTTTCTCCCATGCATACTAAGCAGCGTCCTGCCTCCCGCATATGCATTTTATTATAGTTTGCCTAGGTATTTACAGCCTGCTGATTCATTCGAGAATCCTGGCAGCTATCAACTCCCTAATTTCTAGGGAGTGTTTTAGTGCCCTTAACGCACTCTTACATAATTCCCCTCAAGCCTTCTCGCTTGAATCCCAGAATTTATTTCCCCTCAATCCTCCTCGCTTGAGTCTAGGAAAATCTCTTTCAAAATTATCGATTGTTTATCATATTACTTTTCGTAACCTTACGATTACTCTGACGAATTAAGTTCTAGTTCTTTATTCAACAATAGTTATAAAAATTTAAGAATACACAACAGTTGTGATGTGGATCTTAAATCCTTACCTCCTTACCATGCATAATATATTACGCTCTTCCAACAATTTCCACCGAGTTTTGACGATCTGCAAAATCCCCTAGTCAGTATAACAATATCCATTTTGTATGAAATATAATAATCAGAATATTAACTTTTATAAAACAATATTTAACCTCAATCTTATCCTCCACCATTTAAACATAGTATTAGTTTACTTGTACAACTTTTTCCGTACATGCTAATACCATGTAAGTAATAACAATTGCATACCTTTATAACCACATACCTTTATGAAGGTGACGACACATATCTTTATTGTATGATGCTCATATGCCAAGGTAGAGGCTCACTTCCATTTAACACATATTAGTATCATACTTAACATCTTGTGAAATCCATAACTAAACTGAAATAGGTAGTCAAGGTAAAGTGTACTTTTATCTCATAAATCTAAAATACAAACCTTCGTAACACCCACTCAAATATTCCAACATCCATAGTAGAGATCACTTACTAAGGAGTATATATAATGAGCCTGTGTATTTTCATCACATACATCTTATTAACTAAATAGAATGCACATGTGCACTTTTAAGTAATTTTGACCATCTTCCTTTTGTTGGACTTACTAGCAAGGTTACAAACCAACTCCATTATTACACATTAGTATTGCATCTTTTATCCTATATAATTATATACTAATTGAAATTGGTTAGTAAGGAGACTACTAACAATTATCCTCTTTTAAAATCTCACAATTTCCTAGTCATAGAATATTTTTCACTAACTCAAGTTATTATCTTTACTTAAGGGAATCAAGATACTTTAGTCTATCAAGACTATACTTCTTGTGGCCTATTAGATAGCATGAGAAATAAACCTGTAATTCCTAGTTGAACTTTCTTAAAGAACAATTTGCATAACGACTGGTATGTCTCTTAAAATATTCGTAACTCTCATTTAATTTCAATATTTTGAATCAAAATCGAAATATGTGACCATCCATCTATACAAAACAATATAGACAAACTAGTGTGATGCTTGAACTCTTAAAATTGGTCATTTGCTAGTATTAAATCTTTTGAATAGATTCAATGATAATTTAACCGAATCCTAACATTTCAGGACTGTAGATGACTTTGAAGAAGACAGTATTTCACACTATAATTGTATTTAACATGCAAGCCTCAATTTTCCAGGTAGACGGGCTGAGCATCTATCTATTCAATATTGCACTTCTGGTTTAAAGAGTTCGCACGGTCAAACATATCATACTACACTTGTCTACTTCACACACAATAATATTATTTGCCCCTTTTTTTTTTTTCTAAAAAAAATAAGGGAAACCTTTGCAATATATGCCCAAGCTTAAGGCGACAGAATCGACATGGGTATTTCATGCTTATGCGAGAATTCTTTTGCTAATTAGGATTTGGGAAGTTTAACTCTAATCCTCCATTGAATTACAACAACCCTGAGACCTACAAATTTTGTATGAACTCTTTCAATGGATCTGAATACTTTCTAGTAAACATTTGTATTGGTTGTTATTTTCATTTGCATGGTTTTCAACCGGACTGGTATGCCGAGTTCGTGCTGAAACAATTTCAACAATAGGTACATGCTTTTGGGTTTGAATTCCAAGCTCATAACAAAGTTCAAAATTATGAGATTTTGAATTCGATCATTGGATGAATATTTAAGCTACTTAAACCCTACATATCGAACTAGATATCACCCAATCCAATGAAAATATGGTGAGTTAAATAACAAGGGCACCATCGAGCCATAAAATAATTTCAAACCAACAACTCAAACACGACAGTGAATCTTATCATGCAAAAATAATACTGACCACTATTTCGAATTTAAATAAAATACCAGTACCAAACCATCTATATCTTCATACAAGGAGTAGGGAGAGGGAGAATGCAAGTAGAAATCCAGTCGAAATAGAGTTGGAAAAACTACTTTACCAACAAAATATTTGATATGAGCTTTGCTATCAATCAACATACCTTTTGATCCCTCGACGGCCTTTACTTTTTAGCAGTAGAATGGTCACACTCAACAATGCGAACCTCAAGCAATGAAGAGGATAACTTGCAATCCAAGGCGATCTGTGAGTTACCTCCTGCCCAGCTTGAACTGCCCATTTACTTATTTTCAAATGGAGTCCCTCACCTAATTCATCAAACTCATTTCTTCATGTTGAGCCCACTATAGGCCCGAGTGCTGTAACATGCGCTCTGATACCATATGTGTCATCTCCGTAAAACCAAGTCAGAAATTATATAATCATAAAGAATGAAACTCATTTAACTTTCTCTTCATTGATTTAAAACTCACATACCTTCCTCCGGTTATACCTTAGCATGTAACATACCCCTCACGGCACATGATAAAGATAAGTAAATCCATTTCTTTTTTTTGGGATAATATTAAAATCAAGTTAGTATTTTCATGTCAATTATAAATGAAAACATTATACTTACCCTATGTCCATGCTTCATCATATTAACATATAATCATATACTCGAATATCGCCATCATTACCTTTGAACATCTTCATAAAATTCATAACCACTTGTCATAACTATTTATATTTTGCAAGCTTTAAATATGCTTATAATACGACAACCTGCTACTATATTCATCATATTTAAATGACGGACCATACACATATTAGATCTTCTCCACATGGACAACATAATAACCATTCAATACATTTTAACAATAACTCACAAGACAACAATAATCTAACCATCATACACCATATATAAACGTGGTTCACCCAAAAATCTCTGGGCTACGTCCACCAAACTGTCGCATCATTTATTTATCCGAAATTTCGGTTACATCCAGCAATTCAGAATTGCTAACTGAAGATCAAACAAAACTCAGCGAATCTAATTCACCTAGATCTTTATCCCACAGCGTCAGCATATTAATTGAAGAGAAAACATGACAATGATCTTCTGGAAGAGATACTATTTCAACCTAACAATGCTCATCTCGAAGAGATCTAAGATCTTGGCATAAATTTAAAAGACGATATCAACTTAATTATAATACGATCTCATCATAACATTTAAACATTAATTAAAGTAATCACTTATGTGATAGATTCCGATCACTTCACATGCAGGTAAGAACGTGATCTTATGATCGTCATGGATAGACCACCTATCATGCAAAAGGCAGAGAGGCATAAATTTATAAGAGATCGATTCCGATCTATTCGCATGCAGACCAACAGAGAATAGAATGATCTTGAACCTAAGTGGATCGCCTTCCTGGCCATCCTGCTACTTAATAAAAGAAGCAAGAAACAAAGGGATACAACACTCCTATCGGGATCAACTCTCCTAGCCAGCAGGTCAATCCAACATTGTATGCAAATAAATCCTAAGGAACTGTCGATCCTCTCCAAATGTGCATAGGGAAATGCAGTAACACGGAAATCAAACTCCCTGGATTCGTCACACCCCCAAGAAGTCAGATCTTAAAAAATGAACTTAATCGTCTAGAAACGGATAGACCAAAGGTGTTTTCTCCGAATGACAATGCAGGCAGCATTTATATATATATATAAACATGCGGATACAACAAGACCATAAGATATCAAAACAATCAGAACTTCAAGTGTTTATCTTGAACGACTTTTCACATAGATAAGGTATGAATGAACCCTTCTAGGAAGATCTTAGATCAACCTAGCAAAATGCATCAGCAACAATTAAAAAAACAGGGTTTTACTTTTCCAAACACAGTCACAAGATAATAATCCAATAATAATCGTTTTTAAACAACTATGGATCTGAGTAAGAACCCGGGGAGATCCATACTCAAAACGTCGGACATATTCAACAACGATAACTCAGGATCAATCCACTTAAATAAAGCATTATGGATCGACAATATCGATATGCCATAGAGCTTCTCTCCTTTTTTTATTGTGAGGCGGAAAGTTAACAAGAGACCAAAATATAGATATCTAAAGAATGCTCTTTTCCAGCACAATATGTATATTTAAAACTATAACAACTAAAGTGTTTATAGGGTGTCCCTTCTCCCAGTTCCTAACCAATGTACTAATACGACATGTATTTATATAATCAGAGCACCATAAAAGAGATCAATGTGAGCATATGAAACATACAATTATATGTATATCCCAACTAAGATTATTACTATTCACTGAGATCCTTGATCTAAATAATAACTAACTGCAGATTCATAAATACGTAACCCATCATATAGATCTATAATATATAATAAGGATCGGGATCTTACTCCAGTTCCGCGCCATAATGAAAGCGATATGGAACACCATCCGCGCATCCCCAAATGGATTTTATGTTTTTCAACAGGTAGGAAACTTACAAGCATAATCTGAAAATATATTATCCATGCACAGATCTAGTTTGGCTAGATGCTACCTCTGTTTTATGTTGAGATCAAGCTTAACGCAATCAGGAGTAAGGAGACATTTACACAGTTTTTCTGTTTCTACAGAAGTCCGACCACACTATTGGGACGCTATCAAGAGAGAGACAGTACTACAAATCCCTTCATAAGCACAAGGGACTGCATCTCAGTGTGTGCAAGGGAAGAGTGATACCCAGACATAGAGCATAAAACGTCTACTCCCTCTTCCCATCTAACGCAGGTGGAAAATACATTTGCTAGAGCTGATAGAAAGGGTTATGTCCACATTTCTACTATTTCTTAAATTAGATTTTATGCCTCCCTTCATTATCCTCACGGTATGTTCCATCTTCCTGGAAGATTTCATGCTAAAACTGATCGCCAAGCTCACTGGCGAGCATCATCTATCATATAAGGAAATATTAAACAGTTAAATCGGAATGCAGAGAATCCATACCTAATACAATCGTACAGATCCCTGGATTGTTTTCGCAACAGTCTCTAATCTGGAGAGTATCCCCTTCCTCACGCATCAAGCACACCAATCCTCCTCCTCCTTCCATCACAGACATTTTGAAATGCCCTGGGGTCGATCCCTTCGAGTTCTAGCGATCCAGATGGTTAAAGCCATCGTTCTCCTTTTTCTGATACTGGATCTGATCACGATGCCAGGATGTAGGAGTCCCTCTCTTCGAATTCTCTCAAGCCTTACTAAGAACTCGATAGTGAGTGTAAGGGAGAATGCGCGTCCCCTGCTGGCTGTGATCTTCCTCACCATATAGCAACATAGATCGTGCCCCTTCCTCGTGGTGTCCGCCCGGTTTTAGAGAGATCTTAACGCCACTTGGAAATCGATATCTCTAAAAAATAGGGGAAATGATGGCAAATGGAGGTTTGCAAGGCTTGTCACCCCGTTTTTGGAGACAATCACCCTTAAGTTTCTCGACAGGGCCATCGTGTTCTTTCAAAAAGTCCAATGCATTCTTAATATTACTTCCTAGTTGTTAACACCGTTCTTGCCTCTTATCCTCCCCGTATATATATATAACATATATATATTCGTACACATGTATATTTCTAGTTGTTGTCACAACTCTATCATTATGTGTATATATGGTAAATACCTAACCTTAATATGCTAAAACATTTACTTTTCTCTAAGGGTAAAGTTAGGTGATTTACTCATGCTATTATGTTCTATATAAATATATTATAGATATGGGATTCTTTCCTCATGGTGGACTTTCAGTATGTACCTGTATGACCAGGATAATTTCCTCCGACTTGAGCTTACCACAGTTAATGATAATTATGTGTGAACATAATTTTGAGCTTCTTTGTAAGAGGGGTAGTTCCAATAAACTTTCGTGGATGGAACGAATCATCTCGTCGTTTAGTTTATGTTAAACCCTTTTTAGGTGGCTTCTTCAAGAATTTAGAGTGATCGTCACTAGTTCCTCATCCGCAAATGTCCAACAAAACTAGAACTCTTGCGACTTCCTAGCCATCTCACCTTTCCCCTTGAAGGGTTCAGCTACTTATCATTTTAGTCCCGTAATTTACAATAATATTAAACTTAGAAGAATATCATAATGGTACTTTCAAGGTCCACTGGTGGGGCCTTGGCCTTGAGCTCCTCACCAGGGCCTCCTATGTTACAATATACACATTTTTCTTTTTTTTCTTTTTTTTAAAAATCTGAGAAGGATAAAAGGAGGGATATTACAGAAAGTGCTACGATGACTGGTTTTTTTTCTATATCAAGCCCTAGCTTCGCAAGTGCAACAAGTGTCATAAATGCCATACCATGCCTTCTTTCAGGTTAGCTCTGATACCATGTTAGTTTTTCAGAATTTACTTCAATATGATATAGGATCTTAACTGATAGAACAACATGTAGAACATATCTATAGCATATCAATCATGGACATAATAATGCAAGCACACAAGAGACAGTAGACACACAGAGTTTCACTAGGGAAAACCATAAAGGTGAAAAACCCCACAACTTCCTCAGAGATAGATAGAGCAATGATGCAACCCAATCATAAGAGATAGTATTCTCCTAGCAGCAGCTTCTCCTCCTCCACAAGTGCACCGCTCTCCAATGAGAGTATGAGTGAGAAAGTGAATGATTGAATAGAGTGCCTCCCACACTCTATTTATACATGACTTGACTTGCCTAATAACCTTTACTAGGTCGGCCTTAACTTAACCACATAACATAATGCTGACAGGGCCGACCCCTAATAGGGTGGTCTAATAACCCTTTGACCCACATGACTTATACAGGGCCGACCCCACCAAGGTGGTCTAATAACCCATCAAGTATAAGTTACGACAGTTACAATATAAATGACGACACTTCCGTATAGAGGAATAATAACATCTCTATAGGAATACAAACACTTCCGTATAGAGGAATAATAACATCTCTATAGGAATACAATATACAAATATGAAATACATTCTGAAGTTACAAATACATCAACAAGAACCCACATAGATGCTCATATTTGAGGTTGAAGATGATGAAACTTTGTTGAGTAATATGACCATTGTCTTAAGCTCATCAGAGTCATCCTCTAAAAATTGAATTTTCCTTTTCTATTTTACCAATATATTCATGATAATTGCATTTCAAGAGACCCATTGATATTCTAATTCATGTGTTTTAGTGGAGAATGAGACCCGCTGTCAACATTGCATGAGACCAATTCCCCACAACATTAGTTGAAACCCAAGATATTTGCACCCACAAACCCCTAACCCCAAGGGAAAGCCACAGACTGATAATGGATAGATCCATCATCAATATTCTGGGTACTTATTACAGAACATTGAGATGGATGAAATATTGTATATATATTTTCCCAAATAAAAATCCCAATGAAGAACTTACTCCAGGAAGTGCAAGCAGTACCAGGGCGAGGCCTATTCCCATTGGCCTTTTTAGGTAAAGCCTAGCAAACTCACCATGACAAATATTATAAGTTTTTGAGACAACTAACTCATGCCCACAATCAATTCTACTAAAACCGAGGAGAAATATGACTGTTGATGCTAAATATAAGCAAAGTGTGCAAACCAGGCTTACCATCAAGTGTCAATTTGTTGAATAAGAACTAAGATGGGAGATGTATGCCACTTTCAATATCCTATACTCATCTTCGCGACTGAAATCCATGAATTCAAATTTCCGGAGGTTTTGATAATGGAGGATGTGGGAAGACGGGTTGATGCTTAATGAATTGTCCCTTCCCCCCTTGAACGAGTTAATGGATAGACTAGATGTGGATTGTTCATACTTTCATTTTGTGCTTGTTTAATGGGTTGCAAACTTAGAGATTCCTTCACCATTTTACAATAGAATTCCTTCCTCTAGCGTTGAGGCGACATGAAAAAAATGAACTTCCTCAAAATGATGAACTTCTCTTCTTATATTAACAATGGTCAATGCGAGATGGTCATCTTCTTATAATTGAACATATAATTATGTAGAATAATTCCAATAGCATATTTATTTTACATAATTTAGCAAATAATTGAATAAACAATGCTATAAATAATTTAGTCAAACTTAAGATCACATATCAACATCAACCTTAAAATAGTAAAGAAATCCATAATTTTAAATTATGAAGTGTTGAGCATGCTTATAAACAAAATCTCCTAACAACTATTAACGGGTTTTCATTTTATTTATTAATACAATCCCATCTGCATTAAATCTATTTTGACAAGTTATGGTCATCATTAGCTTGAAAGGAGTAAATTTATGATTACATAGAATATAATATATGAAACTTAATGCAGTAAAGTAACCAGCTTAACTTAATAGCCAACAACCAGGTTATGGAATACATTAATGACATAAATATAAAATATTAAAGATTAACTTAACAACAACGAACGAGGTTATGGAATACATTAATGACAAAAATATAAAATATTAAAGTTTAACTTAACACCCAACATCAGGTTATGGAATAAATTAATGACAGAAATATAAAAATTAAGAATTAGTTAAACAGCAAGGTTATGGAATACATTAATAACATATAATACATTAATACCAGAAATACTAAATATTAAAAAATAGTTAACCACAACAAGGTTATTGAAATGGAATACATTAATGACATAAATATTAAATATTAAAATTAATTAATAACCAAATATTAATATAAAATATTAAGAATCACGTAATAGCCAGCATAAATTATAAACCAGTAGCAAGGTTATGGAATATATTAATGACTTAAATTAAAACACTAAATCACTTAGTGCAAGATGGTCATCTTCTTATAATTGAACATATAATTATGTAGAATGATTCCAATAGCATATTTATTTTACATAATTTAGTAAATAGTTGAATAAACAATGCTATAAATAATTTAGTCAAACCTAAATTCACATATCAACATTAACCTTAAAATAGTAAAGAAATCCATAATTTTAAATTATGAAGTGTTGAGCATGCTTATAAACAAAATCTCCTAACAACTAATCAACCGATTTTTATTTTATTTATTAATACAATCCCATCTGCATTAAATCTATTTTGACAAGTTATGCTCATCATTAGTATGAAAAGAGTAAAGTTACAAATCTATTTTGACAAGTTATGCTCATCATTAGTACGAAAGGAGTAAAGTTATAAATCTATTTTGACAAGTTATGTTCATCATTAGTGTGAAAGGAGTAAAGTTATGATTAACTAAAAAACCATATATGAAATTTAATGCAGTAAAGTGACTAGCTTAACTTAACAGCTAGCAGAGGTTATGGAATACATTAATGACATTAAAGCTTAACTTATCAGGTTATGGAACACATTAATGAGAAAAAAATATATTAAGAATTATGTAAACAACAGCAAGGTTATGGAATACATTAATAACATAAATATTAAATATTAAAAAATAGTTAACCGGAGCACTACCACATCAATGTTATGGAATACATTAATGACATAAATATAAAATATTAAAAATTAGCTAATAGCCAAATCTTAATATAAACTATTAAGAATTAGTTATGGAATATAAATTGTAAACCAGTACCAAGGTTATGGAATACATTAATGACTTAAATTAAAACACTAAATCAGTTAATATCCCACCACTAGGTTAATGTATTTATGGAATACATTAATAATGACAGAAATATAAAATATTAAAAATTAGTTGAGAGGTGTCAGCTTCATGGAGTGCAATCTCTTTATAAGAATAGGAATAGGTAGGCAAGATCCAGTGTTGTTGTGAAAAATAGCTGCTGAGCATATTAGCAGGCTTAGTCTATCAGTATATTGGTGAAGGGGAATCGTGACTGCTGGAGTGTAGATTCAATCGTTTCGTTTGCATTTTTGATAAGGATGAAACGTTTTTCCTTCCTACTGGCCGTGATTTTCACAGGCTCTTTTATGTTTCTCTGCGTAAGTTCAATAGGAGATTCCAGTCTCATATATAATGTTCAGCAGTATGGTGCAAAAGCTGATGGCATCACAGACAACAGCAAGGTGAGATAGAGATAAACTTGAATAATTAATAAATTTGTAGAGACATAGATTATCACAAATAAATTTGTCTGTTTTTGGTTATATGTAGGCTTTTATTGCTGCCTGGAATGCAGCCTGTTCTTCTAATCGATCTATATACCAAAAGGAAAATTCCTGGTTGGTCCAGTTTCCTTTGCAGGACCATGCAAGAATGCTAATATTATGGTGCAGGTAAGGTGCTAATATTCATTCCGTGGTAGTGGTAGTGATTTATTAATTTCCTTCTTTGCAGCAATAAGATTCATGCAACATGTCTGTCTTACTGCAGGTAACTGGGGATCTCATTGCACCAACCCACAATAGTTTATGGAACGGAGGAAATAATTTGTACTGGTTGCAATTCTATAATGTGAATGGTCTAACGGTGAATGGCGGGGGGAGTTTGGATGGCCAGGGAGCCTCCTGGTGGAACAACGTTTGTCAAAAAAATCAGCAAGTAAGAATAAACTAGTTATCAGTTGTACTATGTAATTATCTTTTAGTGATTTGGATAGCATATACTTACACTGACTCGAATAAATTGTCTGCTTTGCTGTGCAGTGCAAACCCGGGCCTACGGTATTGTCTCTAGCCATTTATTTTTACATATGAATTGGAGTGTTTCATAGTTGCAGGGAGTTGATAATTTGACATTGTGATGGGCAGTCTTTACAATTGATGGGCGCTACGAATAGCGTGGTGAGAGACATTACTTCCATCAACAGCAAGCAGTTCCATGTATCCATTGGTGCGTCTAACAACGTCCTGGCAGAGGGATTGACAATCCGTGCTCCAGCTGACAGCCCCAACACCGATGGAATTCACATATCTTCTTCCAATGTCCATCTTCGAAATATCAACATAGGAACAGGTGGATCATATTTCCCCTCAACATTTTACAAATATTGTTGGAGTGACTAATTTATTAAAGATAAATCTTTAACTTTGCGTGCGTGTACTACTGCAGGAGATGATTGTATTGGTATTTTGGAAGGAACTTCCAACCTTGCCATTGAACAAGTTACTTGCGGACCAGGCCATGGAATCAGGTGAAATAGTTTGATAATTAATTTCAATTGGACTGGGAATATGAGCATTCAATGCACTGCGCTGACAACCGATTTGGGTTATTATTATGCAGTGTGGGGAGCCTTGGGAAATATCCTGATCGTAATGGAGTCACCAACGTCACTGTAAATGGAGTTTCTTTCAACGGCACTGACAATGGAGTTAGAATCAAAACATGGCAAGGAGGAAAGGGCTTCGCCAAGGGCTTAACATTTGAGAACCTACGGATGAACAACGTGGGGAATCCAATCCTCATTGACCAATACTATTGCCCACATTGTACTGCCCAGGTGCTCATCATTTTACACCTATCTGAACAGCTTCAACACCTATACTCTTTTTCGACATAGGACAGTTTCGAAGCTTGTTTTTAAGTTCTGTGACATATGGCCACTGAAGTTTGAGTTAGTCTGAGTTATGGAAATAATGAAGCTCAATCTCTCTGTAAAAATGCCAAAGGACTTGGAATTAGTTCTGTCAAACCCCCTTTGGTTTGTTAATGCTGGATATTAGTTATTAGTTATGTCAAACCTTTTTCTTAAAGTTCCATTGGTTTTTAAAAGGTTTGATGCTTCCTCTACCAACTTCAATATGTTGGATTTTGCATTATTGTAATATGAATTTGAGTTATGAAAAAGTGAAACTCTACCAACTTTAATAGGTTGGATTTTGCAGTATTATAATATGAATTTGAGTTATGAAAAAAATGAAATTCAATCTTAAGCAGCTTTTGAGTTTGTTAAAGGTGAATGTTTTTCGTAAATGCTAACTTATTATCAAATGTTAAATAGAATAGAAATATAATAAGAACTCTGCTAAAAAAACATTATATTGCAAGTAGAGTCCATTTTAAAAGTTAAAAGTCTAATATAGAGATTAAGAAATGTTTAAGAATCCTAAAGTTTGATAACTATATTTAGTAAAACCATGTTTGTATATGTATAAATGCTTTTTTATTGATGTTTAATAAGCTATAAACCCTTCACATTCACTTGGAATAAATAAGATATTTTTAACATTGTCATTTTAATGTTTTTAAAGTATATCACAATCAAAATAAACAACACATATTTTTGTATTAGAATATAGAATTTTAAGAATAAATAATGGTTTTGTATAATTGGTTATTTGGAATAGTACATTTTTAATAAAAAAATATCAATTTTTTCTTTTTATAGATGCCATATCTAACCTTGTCACTTTAAGATTGGTCATATTAATAATATAATGTCTATTATTGAGATATATAATTTTAAACATAACAAACAATTTTATAAAAATTGTCATTTGAACTTATACCATTTTAATAAGAAATATTAAAATAAATATTTGTAAGAAACAAATCAATGGACACAGACATAATCTCAAAGAAATGCAAATGCACAACAAATTCAATGACTTTTCCACTGTGTTTTTTTGTGCCTTTGGAATCTGTATCCTAGTGGCCTTTGTTTTGTGACATGAATTTCCAATGGAAAGATGATCCCATTTCCCTTCCTTGCACTCTAAGGGTAGTAACAAAAGACCATATCGCAGCAGCAATCACAGGTCTCGTAATAGCAAAAGAAACAAAATGAGGTGAATACACTGCAATATTTAATCCATTTTCCACATCACACATCAAATATACATAACCAGAATCATCATACGAAAATGAATTAATTAAAGGGAAATCTGATCTTGGTGCCTATGAATATGTTCGTAGTAGGAAATTTCTCCTCCTTGTGCCTCTGAATATGTCCGTAGTAGGAAATTTCTCCTTCTGGAGCATACAAACAATCTTTCTCCTCCTTTTGAATATGTTCGAAGGGGTTGGAGCTTACATCTTCACCCTAAATTATAATCAATGAAGACTAGACCGCAATGCAATAAGCAAAACAATAATTCATAATCACTAAACATAATGATTGGAAAAAAATAGCATTCTGTAGCGTAAATCTCAATGACTGAAATAAATGTAGAGTAGTCTACATGTAGTCAAATAATTCGAAAGAAATATGATAACACATACAATTTAATGTAGTTGACTGATCTAAAGGAACGTCAAGGTGACTGGGTTAGGCATACTAACCTGAATTTGTACAAGTAGAAATATGAAATGCTTCGAGAATGGATGAAGTTAGGGTCGATACTGATAATATTTATAGCAACAGCAATGGGCAGGGTAGGGAAATTTCCTGGGTCTGTGTCGTGTGGATGGATAGAACTGCAACTTTTCTATTTCAGTTATCCAATTATGGAAGGTATTTACAAATTTAATTGGAAGGGAATCAACAAAAAGATGGAAGACCAAAGGAAATCAACCAAAAGATGGAAACCGTGTCCACCTTTTCTCTTTAGCTTCTAAAAAGTTTCCGTGCATGAGTGTTAGGAAACTATTTTTTTGTCAAATTATTTAATCTTCATTTCCATGGTATGGGTCCAATCAAGTTTGGAAAAAATCCTCTACAAATTAAAATAAATAAATAAAAACCGAAACTTTAGTTGCATTTTAGACATTTTGAAAAATTAAATGTACTCGCATGAAAATAATGAAAAAAATGAA
This sequence comes from Larix kaempferi, assembly GCA_027924585.1. Taxonomy (NCBI): domain Eukaryota; kingdom Viridiplantae; phylum Streptophyta; class Pinopsida; order Pinales; family Pinaceae; genus Larix; species Larix kaempferi. Next base: position 1,426,569 of record BSBM01000397.1, on the reverse strand, counting down.
AACAATAGTATATGTCTACATCAAGGACTAATAAGGAAGAAGAAAAGATGATTAAACAAATTAGTTAGATAAAAAGATGTTTTTATTAAAGTGATATGACAACGATAACCTACAATTACGGATTCAAAAGGTGAAAATAAATGAAATGAAATGAAATAAATTCCCAGGAGAATAGAATGATACAAAAAGGGGGATGAAGGTGAAAGAAGAGGATCCTAGCAATGGTATTGATTATTACACCAACTAATTTGTAGTAATTATAAATTTCTATTGTAGTCATGCATTTTACTAATCATCTTGATCCATTTCACAAGTTACCATTAATTTTTAACATTTGGCAAGAACCGTGAGATAGTTCAAATATTGGGCTGAACTTTTCGTTGATGAATACAAATGCACATTTTATATACTAGTTTCGTTTCACAAGTTACCATTAATTTTTAACATTTGGCAAGAACCTCAAATATTGGGTGGAACTTTAAGTTGATGAATACAAATGCACATTTTATATACTAGTTTCTAGATACGTTGAAGACATTGCAAAAAAGTAGACTTTCATTTTTGTGTTTGAAAAGTAGTTAAGTTATGAAATTATGAAAAAATAGTCTTATATTATTAAGGGTACGACAACTTACAAATAAATGTTACCCATCCTCAATTCAGCGTGAACATGAGATATGGAAATAATGAAGTTCAATATTCATGAAAAAACGCAAAATAGTTCAAAGTAATTCTATCAAGTTCCATTTACTTTGTTAAAGAGTGAATGCTTTCTCTAAATGGAAACTCTAATGTGTTGGATTTTGCATTATCTATCTTGTAGTCTCAAATTAGTTTAAGATTCTTATGGTTTATGCTACTCTTCCTTTGAAAATATCCTCAATGGTTTAGGCTACTCTTCCTTTAAAAATCTCCTCATTGATTTAGGCTACTCCTTCCGTTGATTGGTTTAAGCTACTTTCATCACTAGTCACTAACAATATTTTGGAAATCAAACTTTCCAACATGGTTGTTATAGGTCAAATCTGCACTTCTCCGTCCGTGATCACATTGCTTTGTCGATCGCACAAAAGGACACCATGGATTGAAGAGCTAGGTTGACCTAGATGACTTACTGCTGGAACTACATTCTTCAGTTGAAAATCTTACTTTGTCTACTGATTTCATGACATGTGTGCTACTCTTTGCATAGTAAACCAACGTTCTTCACCAATATGTGCGCTGCTTTGCTCAAGGACAACCATCGCAAACCTTAAAAAATGTTGCAAACGCTTGTTGTAAAGCACAAAAGTTGCATACTGTGCACTACTCTCGTTGTATGAAACCTATGAACATCTTAAGATGAAAGCAAAAATATATTAAGATTACGAATTGGGATTAGTTGAAGTTGGTTCTGCAACTTCCCCAACCTCCCAATTCAACCACCTCTCGATTACAACTGCCTACCTTGTCCCATAAATACAAGGAGGATCCATGAGAGAGGGACCTAGAAGGAATGCTTTAACTGCTGTTACGCTGGAGGAATTCCCAAGTCATTGTGAAGAGCAGGAGCCCAGGACTCGGTTGCAGAACCATCTTGACCGATCAGGTATATTTGTACTCATTCATGTTTCTTTGACAATAAAAAGGTGGAAATACCCTTCCTGTCCCAAATCAAATGTCTATTGGATTGTATGTTCATTTGGTTTAATATCTGATTGTAGTTGATGCTTAATTGTTTTCAATTTCATCATATTTATTGCAGTCAAGATACGCCGAGGAAGGTTTCCTTTGTGTTGCAGGTCCATCATAGCGGAAGACCAAGCGAAAGCTAGGACCAGCCGTTGATAAAAGGTACATCTTTCGATATCTTGATCTCTTTCCATTTGTACTAACTAAATGCAATGCAATGAATGTATTTACCCGTCACGCCACCCAAGTTGGTAGTGTCTTCTCCTCACTATAAGGTATTTTTCCTGCACAACAGATTGGCGACTCCACTGGGGAGTAACTGGTTGTTTTTCTGCTCTAGGAGACCTTGCTAGGTTTTTCTTCAGTCTATTTGTTATGTGAGAGGTCTTCTAGGTCATTGTTTCCTGTTCTTATTGTCTAGACTCATCTCAGTCCACTACTGCAAATCTTTTTTGTTTGCTTTTGAGCCTTGTGTGCTGGTTTACCCTACTTATAGTAGCGCATTTTACTTGGTGAACACTGCTTTGTACACTACACAACAACGCATCTTTCCTAGTGTGCGTTGGTTTCTGTACTACACAGTAGTGCATTTTCCTGTAACTTTCAGTTCTCCGTTAGGGTTTGATTTCTAGTGGTTTGGTTTCACTTCTAGCCTTTTGCTTTGCTTCCCTGACTGGCCCCTGAGACTTGTATGTCTCTTTTGAGTCTTGTTTGCCTCTCTGAAGTCCTTTAGTTTTCCTTGGCTTGCTTGAGTACTTGTTTAAGGTGTCTTTACTGTTTTTAACCCTTTTGAAATTTCTCCTCCTGGTGCCTCTGAATATGTTCGTAGTAGGAAATTTCTCCTTCAGGTGCATACAAACAATCTTTCTCCTCCTCGTGCCTCTGAATATGTTCATAATAGGAATTTTCCTAAGGGGTTGGAGCATACATCTTCACCCTAAGTTATAATCAATGAAGACTAGACCCCAATGCAATAAGCAAAACAATTATTTAGAATCACTAAATATAATGATTGGATAAAAATAGCATTCTACACCGTAAATCTCAATGGCTGAAATAATGTAGAGTAGTCTACATGTAGTCAAATAATTCGAAAGAAATATGATAACACATACAATTTAATGTAGTTGACTTATCTCAAGGAATGTCAAGGTGACTGGGTTAGGCATACTAACCTGAATTTGTACAAGTAGAAATATGAAATGCTTTGAGAATGGATGAAGTTAGGGTCGAGACTTATAATTATTATAGCAACAACAATGGGCACGGTAGGGAAGCTTCGTGGTTCTCTGTAGATTCGTGTGGATGGACAGACCTACAAATTTTCTGTTTCAGTTATCCAATTACGGAAAGGTATATACAAATGTAATTGGAAGGGAATTAACAAAAAGATGGGAGACAGAAGAAAATCAACAAAAAGATGGAAACCTTGTCCATCTTTTCTCTTTAGCTTCTAGAAAGTTTATGTGCATGAGTGTTAGGAACTATTTTTTATTTTTCTATCAATTTATTTAATCTTCATTTCCATGGTATGGGACCAATCAAGTTTGAAAAAAAATCCTCTACAAATTAAAATAAATAAATAAAAACCAAAACTTTAGTTGCATTTTAGACATTTTGAAAAATTAAATGTACTAGCATGAAAATAATGAAAAAAAACAAAAACAATAGTCTATGCCTGCAACAAAGACTAATAAGGAAGAAGAAAAACTAATTAAACAAATTAGTTAGATAAAAGGATGTTTTTATTAAAGTGATATGACCACGATAACCTACAATTACTGGTTCAAAAGGTGAAAATAAATGAAATAAATGCCAAGGAGAATAGAATGATACAAAAAGGGGATGAAGGTGAAAGAAGAGAATCCTAGCAATGGTATTGATTATTACACCAACTAATTTGTGGTAATTATAAATGTGTAGTGTAGTCATGCATTTTACTAATCATCTTGATCCATTTCACAAGTTACCATTAATTTTTAACATTTGAAAAGAACCATGAGATAGTGGGTTGAACTTTACGTTGATGAATACAAATGCACATTTTATATACTAGTTTCGAGATACGATGAAGACATTGCCAAAAAATAGACTTTCATTTTTTGTGTTTGAAAAGTAGTTAAAATATGAAATTATGAAAAAATAGTCTTATATTATTAAGGGTAGGACAACTTAAAAATAAATGTTGCTCATTCTCAATTCAGTGTGAACATGAGATGTGTAAATAATGAAGTTCAACATTCATGAAAAAACGCAAAAGAGTTCAAAGTAATTCCATCAAGTTCCATTTACTTTGTTAATGGGTGAATGCTTCCTCTAAATGCCATGCCAATTCTAATGTCTTGGATTTTGCATTATATATCTTGTAGTCTCAAATTAGTTTAAGATTCTTATGGTTTATGCTACTCTTCCTTTAAAAATCTCCTAATTGGTTTAGGATACTCTTCCTTTAAAAATATCCTGATTGGTTTAGGATACTCCTTCCGTTGATTGTTTTAAGCTACTTTCATCACTGGTCACTAACAATATTTTGGAAATCAAACTTTCCAACATGGTGGTACACCTTGTTTCCTTTAATTGCTCAATTATAAATAAAATAAAAAGTACTTGTAGGATCAAGGAAATCCAACACAACGTATGGAATTTAAATGACATGATCTAATCGATCAGTAATAATGGGGTGAGTGCACAAAGTTGATGGACCTTTTAGATGCAATGGTAGATTCAAGAAACTCATTCAAGTTCTATAAAAGAGAATTGATCCCAAGCAATCTCGAGCCTGCCAAAATTAATCCCAAGCCTACCATGGTGAAGGCCAAATAGGATAGTTAAACAAAACGCGTATGCGTTATGGAGTTCTAAAATGCTTACGCATTTTGTAAAACATGTTTTATGCCCCAAAATGGGTTGTGCCCATCCTTTTCTCCACAATAGCGACATACAACGATTTTGGGAAACCAAAGAGCGTAATGGTGAACGCAATTTGTGTGAGAAGGGCCTCCATCTTCCACCTTGGGCATCGTTCTCCTCCATCTAAGTTATATACATCGAAATCCATCCTTCTAAATAATCTATTTTCACTAATTTGTATGTTGTAAAATACATTTAATCCATAATTTTATTAATTTGTATGCCCTAAAAAAATTTGAACCATAATTCTAGTTATATGTATGCCCAAAAGAAATTAAAACCCCAATTTAATCATAAAAAATAAATCAATTTCACTAGATGCATATATATCCATGAGCATCCTTATTAATCCAAACCACTATTCACAAATATGCAAAGTTTCTTGTGTATATAGAAAGGTTGCGTACAACATTTAAGTATTATAGAGTATGGAGATTTTTTGGATTTGCACAATTTCAATCCAAGTGTCATGAGGGATGTTGTAGGCCCAAACTTCACAGAACAAAGAATCACCACGATAGCTAATGCGTTGGAAAGAAACTGATTATTTTCTTGACACTATGATTTCGGTTTGAATGGAATTTGAAATCAATAATTCAAAGTTAGGGTGAAACTTGACATAGTTGAATAAAAGTATTTTTTTACAATTTAGAGGTATGATGGACTACAATTTTTTTGTTGTTGTTGTAAATAGTGAAACTTTTGCTAACACAATGACAATCTAATAGTTAACTACTTTAAGGAAAAAATTAATTGGCATAAAAAATTACCAACTAAACCATGTAAACTAATGCGTTTTTGGAAGTAGAATATATGGCAATTAAAATTATATTTTTTAATTATAGTTTGACAAGTACATGCTTATATGCTACTTCTTATATGTACATGACTATACAAATTTTTTTAGGTTAGTCTCATTACCCATCACAATAAGTTTGTGTCGAGACATATTACTGATAACTATATAAGAGTTTGCAAATGGAACATTACAACATGGTAGTAGATCTTAAAGAGCTACTTTGTACACATAATAATTTACTTATAATGGAAAGAAATGTTAAATTATTTATTGTGCCTAATATGCAAGGAAAGAGTGATCATACCCCTAAAGGAATAAACCTTCATGATGGAGGGAAAGTTTGCACCAAGGGAGAATAAATCACTTTTGACCATTTCATTAAAGTTGTTTATAATCTAGAGCTTGGACTTCAAAAGTGTGTACCTTTTTTACATATGTGTGAGTATCAGTGTTTCAAAAATACAAATTTGAATGAAAAAGTGCGAATACTAGTGTTACAAAAGTATGAATAATTATTTATGATAGTGTCGATTTGAATTTAGAAACTGTGAAATTTTATTGTAAAGTTGTGAGTTTTGATTCCACAAATATCAATATCCAATTTATTGAAATGCATATTTATATTTTGATGTTGTGAGTTTCATATCTAGATGTGGATATATGTAATTCCAATAGTATTGCAAAATATTTTATTTATGTTTGTAAATGCATAGATCACTATAAAACACATTTCTAAGTATATCAATACTAATGAAAATGAAAAAAGAATCATATATCTCGATTGCAATAATGAATTGTACATTTTCATAAATATTTAAAGTGGTATACAAGAAGGATGGATGCCATCGCTACCAATCTGATCACATGATATCTATACATGTACAAGATGAGGACTATGATTTTATTCACCCTACCAACCATGTCACCTTATCTGGAAACATTACAACTAGATTACTATGGAAATGATAACAATCCTCACATTTTGGTGTAGGAGAGAAGATATAAATTAAAATTTAAGAGTTTAACTGAAGTGATAGATAAAAAATCTCAACTACTAATTTATAAGTTCTCCCATGATACAACACATTTCCTACAACAAAATAGGCCATTAGCACAAGAAATTGCACTGAAATTTAGTGAATTTGTTTCCATGAGTTGAACTCAATGGCAGGTGTTAAATCCGACTCCACGCTACATGTTTGAATTGATTTCCTTTTTGTGCTAGGAATAGCACTAGGAATATCACTGTCTTTTTCTCCCTATTTAGTGTTGGGAATAGTGTCGGGAGTAGTGTCGACAATGGAAATTGTGCCAAGTTTTATGACTATATCAATGCCCAGAATGACATCGAGAATTGCGATGCGATTAGAGCCCAAATTGAGTCTAGTTTTAGTTTCCAATTTGCCTTCTAGTATTGCTTCTTATTTGGCATCTAATTTGTATTCTAGTGTTGCTTCCATTTTAACTTCCTGGTTATCGTCGAGTGTTGCTTCTCTTTTAACGTTGAGTGTTACTTCCTTTCATTGTTGGGTTTTTCTTCCTTCTAAATGCCAAATTTTTCTTCCATCATTGCTTCTAATATTGCTTCCATTATTGATTCCTTTTTTGCTTCCATTATTGCTTCCATTATTGCTTCCAAAATTGCTTCCAAAATCGCTTCCAAAATTGCTTCCTAAGTGACATGGGTTTTTCTCCTTAATTGACATCGGATTTTGCTTCTAGAATTGATTCCTTTTTAGCTCCAAGGTTTGCTTCCTTTTAGTGCCAAGGTTTGTTTCCTATTTAACGCCTAGTTTTTCCTCTTTTTTATCTCTAGGATTTGCTTCATTTTAGTGCCAAAGTTTTCTTCCTATTTAGCACCTGGTTTTGCTTCTTTTTTTGCTCCAAGATTTGCTTCCTTTTAGTGTTGGGGTTTGCTTCCTAATTAGCGTCTAGTTTTACTTCTTGTTAAGAAACCAATTTAGCTTCTTATTTAGACACATAAATAACACCAAGTATGGATTCCATTTTCATGTCGAGTTCTGCTTCCATTTTAGAGCCACATTTTTCTTCCCTTGAACACCTCATGTTGCTTCCTTTATAGCTTCCACTTTATTAATTTAAATTTTTTAATTTCAATAAAAATAGTTAAATATATCATGGCTCTTTAATAACATATGTGATTATAGAGAAACAAATCTTGCATTGCAAATATTTTATAGCATAACATTTAGGAATTTTTAGGGAAATAGACAACATCCATACAAACTAACAAAACCATTATACTTATTAAATCTCCATAAAAAAAACATCTACAACTTTTAGTATATATAAATTAACAAGATAACTCTTATAACATCATCATCATCTATAATTAAAACAAGTGAGTCAAATCTACAAATATTAGATAAATATCATGTCAAATAACATATATCTAAAAAAACTAGATATCTCATTTCAAATTTATATCATAACATTTATGAAGATTTAAAACAAACAGATATCACATTTCAAATTTATATCATAACATTTATGAAGAAATTTAATTGAAATTGACAACATCCATCCAAAGTAGAAAAGCCATCATGCATAGTAAGTATCCATCCAAAAAGCATTGACCACTTCCAATATATATAAATTAACAAGATAATACTGATAAGATCATCATCATATATAACTAAAACAAGTGAATGTCAAATATGCCAGTAGATCAATAACATGTCAAAATGATACAAGTCAGTATGATACATGTCAAAATGATACATGTCAATATGACATAAGTCAAAGTGATACATATAAAAGACAAAAATGGTATAGGTATCATAATGATATTTGAACATTAATCCATGTTAGAGTCAATATGATCAATGTCACTGGATACCACTAGCAACTGCCTCATCATCATCATCATCGTTGTCATCATCATCATCATTTTCATCATCATGATCATCATAATTCTCATCCTCCTGGGTATGAGCTCCATCTCCATCCGCTTCATCATCAACTCCCATATCTGAACCAAACTCAACATAATTTGGATCATGATCAATATCAATCGGATCTTCTGGCAGACTCGTGTTCTAAAAAAAAAATTTCAAAATGAAAAGTTAGTATTTATTTCATGCAATAATTCATATTTATGTTATATTGATAATATTACAACATACGAAACCGAACCATAATCATATTACATCATATCAAAGTGGACATACCATAATAAAATATGAGATAAGTTACAGCTAAGATGTCATTCCAATTATGTAAAACATGCAACAATTTTAATAAATGTTAGTAAAGATCATAAAAAAAATTGTTATACAATTTAACTATCATCTGGAAAGTGTATACATAACCTTAAGTCTCAACCCTCTCGTGTCAATATATAAAACTATTTTTATTGTCAAATATACAAATCTACAATAAAATAGAATTGTACATGCCATAATTCAATTGACTAGATGCCATAATTGACTTGTGTCTTCCAACTATAAACACACAATTGCTAGACTCCCTTACCAAGTGATACTAGTACATTAAAATTTGATATACTTGGGACCATTTTGAGGCATTGGGTCTATATAAGTTTTAACAATTCTAATTTTCCACAAATAATGTTTTAGGTTTTAACAGTTCTTATGTTCTTTGGATGTTATTTATATTTTATCTCAGTTAACCCTAGAACATGGCCAGATTGAGTTCAATTCCATTGATAGAGGTGGTTAGAATGGTTATGAATATGATCCCTTCCACACTTTTCTCTTAATGGTGGAGGATCTTGGTGGCTTCTTCGAGAAACACCCTAACGCACGTTACTATTTTGGGAATTTTTTTGGTCCTCCAATTTGAAGGTTGACTCATTCATTTATGGGAGTGATCATATTATCATGGTACCAAGGACTCCTTGCCTTCATGGTTCAATTTCCTGGAAACAACCGTCTTATACCATATCCAGAAGTAGGGTTTTGCTCAGTGAGTGCCAATGTCAATTTTGCACAAGGGGGTAGATTTTTAACTGAAATATCCCAGGTGACTATGAGTACTAATACCACATCCACAATAGAAAAACATAATTGTGGGATATGAGGGAACCCAACTATGCTGCCCAGTTTATAGTTTGTGCCCCTGGAGAAAATTCACAAGTTGTCCCTGAATGGTCCTAGGGGGCTTCTTGCAACTAGCCATAAAACAAAAACCATAACTTAGATCTTGAAACCATTGATTCTGGCGGATTCAAGATGTTGGATTTCACCCAAGGGAACCCCTATACCATGTTTCAATTACCAGGAAATAGTAGTTTTATACCATCCCCAAAAATAGTTTTTTCTTAGTAAGGGCCAATGCCAATTTTGCACAAGCGGGTGAATTTTGAATTGAATTCTCTCGGGCAACCATGGATAGCGTGAACTCATCCAAAATGACCAAAAAACTCCGTGGGAGTTGAAAGAACCCAATTATGTTTCCCGGTTTGGATTTCATACCCTCGGAGCAAATTCACAAGTTGTCCCTGAATGACCTTAGGGGGCTATTTCCATCTAGCCATAGAAAAAAAAACCGTAACTTGGATAATGAAACCATCGATTCCGACGTATTTAGGAAGTTGGGTTTCATCCAGAGGAATCCTATTCCATGTTTCAATTGCTCGGAACCATGACCATGCCCACAATGGCCAAAAACATATCTGGGAGCTAAAGGGACCTAGTTATGCTACCCGATTCAGATTTCGTGCCCCTCGAGCAAATTCACAAGGTTTTCCTGAATGGCCCCAAGGGGCTACTTGAATATGGCCATAGAAAAAAAAATGTAACTCGAATCGTGAAATCCTCAATTTTGATGGATTTAGGATGCCGGGTTTCACCAAAGGGAACCCCTCTACCATGTTTCAATTTCCTGGAAATGATCATACTATACCATCTCCGAAATGACGGTTTTTCTTAGTAAGGGCCAATGTCAATTTTGCATAAGGGGGTCAATTTTGAATTGAAATATCCAAAATGGCCAAAAACATCCATGGAAACTGATAGAACCCATTTATATTTTCCTAGTTTAGATTTCATGTCCCTAGAGAAAATTCACAAGATGTCCCCCCTCACCTACTGGTGTATATAAGGGAGGAGAGCGATCTTGTGTTTATTATCATCATTTTACTCTTCTTTGTACTTGTCTCAGAGATGATAGGGTTCATGAGAAAAAAAATATTAATAATTATGTAAACAACAACAAGGTTATGGAATACATTAAAACATAAATATTAAATATTAAAAATTAGTTAACCGGAGCACTACCACATCAATGTTATGGAATACATTAATGACATAAATATAACATATTAAAAATTAGTTAATAGCGAAATATTAATATAAAATATTAAGAATTAGTTAATAGCGAAAAATTATTTGTCTTAATAATTTACCAACTTAATACATCATTCAAATTTTTTTGGGGAACATTTTGAGTTTAGTCTCATTACTCATCACGATATTTTGATTTTTGTTTCATATCAATAACTTTACAAGAATTTCAAATCAAGCATTCCATTCCAACATGGTACCAAACTTTGAATTGTTATTACTATATAAACATGATAAAAAATTTGTAGGAAAAAGAAAAGTTAAAGTCTTTATTATTCCAAGATGTGTGCATAGATGTGGGTAGAGGGAGAAAAATCCCCTTTTTATGATGCAAAAAATTTGAAAAAACTTTTGAACCTAGGGATACTTGATCCCTCTTGACCATTTCATTATATATATATATATATATATATATAAGTGGGTTCATAATTACACCTATAAGGAGAAAATGACAGGTAGTATGTTTTCTAACTCGTAAAGCTGATTGGTTAGTACTTTTTATTTATTTATAACAAGAATTATTTAAGTTTGTATTAAAATATGTTGTAACTGAGATGAACAATGTGTAAATAGAAAATGAAAGCATACATAGTTCCAAAAAAGATATGCACCATGATAACATGGAATTGCAACCTATAAGATTTTGTTGTACTCCTTACAAAACTTGATATATGACTACTAGTTGTGTAAATTAAAAAAAAACACTTAGGACCAAAACATATTTGGAATATATTGACAATTACATGATTATAAGCATGCATACTTTTTCATTTCATCATCCTGGGCATGATTGGAAGGGTGTGATTATTGCATGTCTACCTCCATGCCCTCTTGCAATTGATAAATTGTTTCTCCTTCTTTGAGTTCAATAAGAAGAGAACTGTTAGTTTTTCAGAATTTACTTCAATCTGATCTAGGATCGTGAGAGAACAACATGTACAACATATCTACAACATATCAATCATGGACACAATAATGCAAGCACACAAGAGACAATATACACATAGAGTTTCACTGGAGAAAACCATAAAGGTGAAAAAACCCACAACTTCCTCAGAGATAGATAGAGCAATGACACAACCCAAGCATAAGAGATAGTCTTCTCCTAGCAGTAGCTTCTCCTCCTCCACAAGTGTGCCACTCTCCAATGAGAGTATGAGTGAGAAAGTGAATGATGAAATAGAGTGCCTCCCACACTCTATTTAGACATGACTTGAGTTGCCTAATAACCTTTACTAGGTCGGCCTTAACTTAACCACATAACATAATGCTGACAGGGCCAACCCCCAATAGGGTGGTCTAATAACCCTTTGACCCACATGAATTATACAGGGTCGACCCCACCCAGGTGGTCTAATAACCCATCAAGTATAAGTTACGACACTTACAATATAAATGACGACACTTCCGTATAGAGGAATAATAACATCTCTATAGGAATACAAACAGTTCCGTATAGAGGAATAATAACATCTGTATAGGAATACAAACACTTCCGTATAGAGGAATAATAACATCTCTATAGGAATACAATATACATATATGAAATACATTCCGAAGTTACAAATACATCAAAACTCCCTCTTAACTAGGAAGGTATTTCTTGACACAGGTCTTCTAGCACAAGTCTTCTTCCTTGGATCATCGTCACTGGATCATCGACATTGAATCATCGTCATCGTCACTGCTGCTGCTATCTCAATCAATCTCCGATCTACTCATCATAGGAAGTTCTACAGATCCAGTCCTTTTTCATACTGGATGTAGGCCCACCACCTGTAGGTCTTCATCATCATTGGCCATACTATGGAATCCTCAGGACTGATTATGTGCGTCAACAAAACCTTGAAAGAGCATCCCAGGCATTTTACGAGCACACAGCTCAACCTATCGGATCTCCCAGGATATTTTACATGTGACTGTCACAAGACCTTAAAAGAGTGTCTTGCCAAGCAAGATATCTAAAGAGCATCTGAGGCCTTTTTCATCCTGTCCAGATCTCTAGGACTTATTACATGTGACCCCTACCACAAAACCTTAAAAGAGTGTCTTGCCAAGCAAGATCTCTAAAGAGCATTTGATGCCTTTTTCATCCTGTCGAGATCTCCAGGACTTATTACATGTGGTCCCCACAAAACCTTAAAAGAGTGTCTTGCCAAGCAAGATCTCTAAAGAGCATCTGAGGCCTTTTTCATCCTGTCCAGATCTCCAGGACTTACTACATGTGGTCTGGCAAAACCTTAAAAGAGTGTCTTGCCAAGCAAGATCTATAAAGAGCATCTGAGGCCTTTTTCATCTTGTCGAGATCTCCAGGACTTATTACATGCTACCCTTGCACAACCTGTCCACAACCACAGAGTATCAACCTGATACTCACCATACATCGTCTTGATGTACATGATCATCCTGATCCTCATCATTGCATCATCCTGATGCATGTCATCTGGAGCAACATCCTGAAGCTTGTCATCTATGATCATCCTGATCATACAATGCATCCACCTGATGCACAACAAGTATCTACCTGATACATATCATCATACATGATCCACCTGATCATACAATGTATCCACCTGATACACACACATATACATGATCCACCTGATATATATCAACATACATGATCTACCTGATCATACAATCGTATCCACCTGATACATACACAGATACATGGTCCAAGCATCCAACATGATGCATATACATATACATGATCCAACTGATCATAATAAGCATCCAACATGATGCATATACATATACATGATCCAACTGATCATAACAAGCATCCAACATGATGCATATACATAGCAGTAACTGGAGCATCGTCCTGATGCTCATCGTCCAGCGCTTACATCCATAGCCATGGGAAGGATCCTCCTCTCACCATGCTTGGAATGGCTCCTGCAAATGTGTCCATAACTTATTCCTCGAAGTGTCGTCAATCTGAAGAACACCAAGCCTCTCTCTGAAGTACTCGAACTTCACTCTGGCTAGTGGTTTTGTCAACACATCCGCAACTTGCTCATCCGTCGCAACATACAGGAGCTTCACTGCTCCTCTCTACACCATATCCCTGATATAGTGATATTTCATCTCGATGTGCTTCGACCTGTCGTGGAACACGGGGTTCTCAGACAGCTTCACACAACTCTGGTTGTCACAAAAGATACCAGTAGCCTCCAACGGGAGATCAAATAGCTCAGACAGTAGCTTTCGGAGCCATACTGCCTCACAACTAGCCGAACGAGCTGCAACATACTCTGCTTCGGCTGTACTCAGTGCTACACAGGATTGCTTCCTGCTAAACCAAGAGATCACACCTGATCCCATACTGAAGCAACACCCAGAATGTGCTCTTCCTATCTGCAACAGTGCCTGCCCAATCTGAATCAACATAACCCTGCAGGTTAAATTTTTGATTCGCATCATACTTGAGCCCATAATCAATTGTACCCTTTAGGTACCTCAGAATATGCTTTACAGCAACCAGGTGAACACCTATGGGATCCGTCAGGAATTGGCTCAATGTGTTCACCGCAAAGCAAATATCTGGTCTCGTGTTCGTCAGGTACATCAAGGACCCAATCATCTGACGATACACAGTGACATCAACTGGATCAGATGAAGAATCACATAGAAGCTTCAGGTTCGATGCCATAGGTGTGGCCATGGCCTTGCAGTCCATCATCCCGAACCTCTTCATGATCTCTACTGCATACTTCCCTTGTCCAAGGAAGATTCCATCTGCACTCTGCCACATCTCCATGCCTAGAAAATAGTGCATCATCCCCAAGTTCTTCATCTCGAACTTGGCAGCAAGCTTCCTCTTCCTATCGACAATCAATCTATCCTCACCTGTTACAAACAGGTCATCCACATACAATAGTAGTATCACTGGATTGCCTTCCTCAACCTTGTATTAAAGGTTGGAATCCGCTTTACTCTCGGTAAAGCCCATACTAGATAGGAAGCCATCTATCCTGCCATACCAGGCCTTGGGTGACTGTTTCAAACCACACAGGGCTTTCTTCAGTTTGCACACATGTGACTCTCGGTCATGTGTCTCAAACCCGAGTGGCTGCTCCACATACACTTCCTCTTCAACTGCACCATTCAAGAAAGCTATTTTGACATCCATTTGGTGTACCTTCCATTTCATCACGGTAGCCAGAGCAACTACTGATCTAATAGAAGTGTATTTGGCTACAGGTGCAAAAGTCTCTTCATAGTCAATTCCTCTTTCTGGGAGTAGCCACGAGTTACAACCTTGCTTTGTATTTCTCGATGCTACCATCTGCAGCATGCTTGATCTTATAGATCCACTTGGAAGTCACAACAAACTTCCCTTCAGGTCTTGGGACCACATCCGAAACATGATCGATTGGTACTTCTCGACCATGGCATCCTTTTACTGTATCCCGTATCCTTGGAACTTCGGATTCTTCAATATCTTCAATAGATAGTTTGAGCTTCATTGCTGGAACAAATGTTGCAGTTCTTCTTTTGTAGGTGATGGTATACGATCTTTCCTACAAAACAAGTTAAATTGCATGATTAGAAAACATCTCATAGTTTTCAGAACAAATTCTTACACATAAAGAAATATGCCATACATTCATGCAATTATTTTAGCCAATGCTTCAATACAACATTTATCCATATCCCGTAAATTTCTAGATGCCTTCCAATCTCTACTAGAACATTGTTAAGAGTGTGCACAACTCCCAACATGTCAGCAAAGAGGTTTCATTCTAGATAAGTAGCAATGGAATGTTGTACAGTGCCATAGGCCACTTACCCATCACATGCATATTAGTAGTATATTGTTCATTAATGTAATTATTCTAATATGCATAATATACATCCTAAGTTCAGGAACATAAGCATATACATCATTGAGCAATATTATTTAAACAAACAAGTATGCAAGAAATGACAATTCAAATACTTATCTTTGTTTGGTTGTAGGGTGGACTCCCTCTCAATATTTGCTTCCTTGCAGGAACTACTGGAGTGTGCTCCCTCTTGATCTTTGCTTCCTGTATTACCTGTCCTTGAACTTATATCCATCCTCGATCACTTATGCATACTTACTAGTATCATCATTGCGTTATCCTTGAGGTCTCATACACAATCATACATTCATTAGTATAATATCAATACTATAAAACATTATGATTCTAAGTAATCTTAAACATGTATGGTCAAGATTTCACAAGCACTAGTATTCAAGGTTTCAGGGAGTACTTCCTTTACTCATGCAAATTCTTATTTGACCATAGGACTCTTCTGGTTAGTCATATTATCGATTAAACATAATATACCTAAACTCGTGATTACTCAAACCTATAGCTTCATGAATAATCATTATCAATCATACCAAGTATACTTATATAAGAGATCCCATCACAAGGTAGGATTCTAACTTGATATAGGAAAAACATACCTAGATTAATGTGTTAGTTCGTTATGTCTAACATACCCACATGATGTCTTCTTGTTTTATTCAATAACTTGTGCTAGTAACCTGCATATATCATAGGTTAAGCATTGTAGAACAAAATTATACATACCTTGTAAGTAGAGCTTCTATGTGATCCATGACAATGGATGAATCTTTGTCTTCATGTCACCATGGTCATATGTTCTTGAACTAGAACATGATTTGTCTTTCTTGATGTACCTTTCATGTTAGCGAACAACATCAACCTCATACAACACCACAATGCATTAGTACAATCATAAGTGTCAAAACCCTAATAAATGAATATCTTCTATCATGCATTCATATTTTTATTAAGGTGATACAACAAGTTTAAAATTAATCAAGATTGTACTAATCTTAATGAAGACAAACATATCATAAACTTAATCATGAACAGATTTCGAAACATACCCGTAAGTCATACCTGTCAAGTTTGCTTGTAGTCTTCTTATGTAAGGCCTTAGTCTCATTTCCCTCTGAAACTAGAACTTCTTCACTTATGCATGTGACCAATCCATTCTCTTCTAGGATTAACCCAATCCACTTGATTTGCAGAAATTGGATCTCGAGCTCGATTAGGGTTTGTGAGGGAAACCCTAAAAATTCAAACTTTGAATTTCAAGCTTCTGAAAGGATAGAAAGATGCGCCTTGATGAGCTGATCAACCTGGTATACTCAGAATTTGAAAACTGCAAAGTTTCACCTTTCAACTTTGCTTTTCAATCTTCCGGATTCACTTGGGAGGACCCTGAATTAGGGTTTGAATTTCCTGGAGCTTTACCCAACCAAATAGTTTGATCCAAAGCTCTAAAATTCGATTTTTCCAAGGAGCTTCCAGCTATGGCCATAGATTTCAAAAATTTCCATTTTTGTAGAAGCCCTAATTTTTCACTTTTCCGATGAGAGTCCCGAACTAGGGTTTGATCAAGCTCGGCCTTCTACCCAACCAAAAAATTTGATCTTGGTCTCTAAATTTATATTTTGATGAGTATCATTGAGCCGTGGTCTCCGATTACAAAAATACCAACTTTCTTTGAAACCCTAATTGCTGGAGCCATGAATGAAGGTGCTCAAAATCCAATTATGTTTTGACATAAATATGCACTTGATTGTTTTTGGTTAACTCCGAAATTAGGAATCCACATGGTCTAAAAATTCTACCTTTGGTATCACGACCTGTCATCTTTCTAACCCCACAGGTCTGACCTCGATTGGATTCTCTGAGAGAGAGTTATGCCAAGTGTCGCAACATGACCTGTTTATGGGATAAAACAGGAGAGCGAACTTGTACGGTGTTCCATGTGTCACTGGTTCAACTTAGGCCTCTGAAAAATGTACCGGAGAAACTACAGTCCGTTCCCTAGCTGTCACTTTTTACGAAATTTCATTTGGAGCTTCCTATCCCAAGTTGTGAGATTTTTTCCTAGGTCACCTGTTTATGACTGAGATCTAGAAGAGGCAGAAACCCTAGATTGTACAGATCATAAAACAAAAAGTACAACGAATTAGAAGTTGTGCTTTGGAAACAAGGTACATGGAGATCTTATCTTCGACCTGTAAGAGTTTCAGATCCTGAAACCTCACCGAATGGATTTATAGCGAAAGTGCTACGATGACTGGGTTTTTTTCTATATCAAGCCCTAGCTTTGCAAGTGCAACAAGTGTCATAAATGCCATACCATGCCTTCTTTCAGGTTAGCTCTGATACCATGTTAGTTTTTCAGAATTTACTTCAATATGATATAGGATCTTAACTGATAGAACAACATGTATAAGATATCTATAGCATATCAATCATGGACATAATAATGCAAGCACACAAGAGATAGTAGACACACAGAGTTTCACTGGGGAAAACCATAAAGGTGAAAAACCCCACAACTTCCTCAGAGATAGATAGAGCAATGATGCAACTCAATCATAAGAGATAGTATTCTCCTAGCAGTAGCTTCTCCTCCTCCACAAGTGCACCGCTCTCCAATGAGAGTATGAGTGAGAAAGTGAATGATTGAATAGAGTGCCTCCCACACTCTATTTATACATGACTTGACTTGCCTAATAACCTTTACTAGGTCGGCCTTAACTTAACCACATAACATAATGCTGACAGGGCCGACCCCTAATAGGGTGGTCTAATAACCCTTTGACCCACATGACTTATACAGGGCCGACCCCACCAAGGTGGTCTAATAACCCATCAAGTATAAGTTACGACAGTTACAATATAAATGACGACACTTCCGTATAGAGGAATAATAACATCTCTATAGGAATACAAACACTTCCGTATAGAGGAATAATAACATCTCTATAGGAATACAATATACAAATATGAAATACATTCTGAAGTTACAAATACATCAACAAGAACCCACATAGATGCTCATATTTGAGGTTGAAGATGATGAAACTTTGTTGAGTAATATGACCATTGTCTTAAGCTCATCAGAGTCATCCTCTAAAAATTGAATTTTCCTTTTCTATTTTACCAATATATTCATGATAATTGCATTTCAAGAGACCCATTGATATTCTAATTCATGTGTTTTAGTGGAGAATGAGACCCGCTGTCAACATTGCATGAGACCAATTCCCCACAACATTAGTTGAAACCCAAGATATTTGCACCCACAAACCCCTAACCCCAAGGGAAAGCCACAGACTGATAATGGATAGATCCATCATCAATATTCTGGGTACTTATTACAGAACATTGAGATGGATGAAATATTGTATATATATTTTCCCAAATAAAAATCCCAATGAAGAACTTACTCCAGGAAGTGCAAGCAGTACCAGGGCGAGGCCTATTCCCATTGGCCTTTTTAGGTAAAGCCTAGCAAACTCATCATGACAAATATTAGAAGTTTTTGAGACAACTAACTAATGCCCAAAATCAATTCTACTAAAACCGAGGAGAAATATGACTGCTGATGCTAAATATAAGCAAAGTGTGCAAACCAGGCTTACCATCAAGTGTCAATTTGTTGAATAAGAACTAAGATGGGAGATGTATGCCACTTTCAATATCCTATACTCATCTTCGCGACTGAAATCCATGAATTCAAATTTCCGGAGGTTTTGATAATGGAGGATGTGGGAAGACGGGTTGATGCTTAATGAATTGTCCCTTCCCCCCTTGAACGAGTTAATGGATAGACTAGATGTGGATTGTTCATACTTTCATTTTGTGCTTGTTTAATGGGTTGCAAACTTAGAGATTCCTTCACCATTTTACAATAGAATTCCTTCCTCTAGCGTTGAGGCGACATGAAAAAAATGAACTTCCTCAAAATGATGAACTTCTCTTCTTATATTAACAATGGTCAATGCGAGATGGTCATCTTCTTATAATTGAACATATAATTATGTAGAATAATTCCAATAGCATATTTATTTTACATAATTTAGCAAATAATTGAATAAACAATGCTATAAATAATTTAGTCAAACTTAAGATCACATATCAACATCAACCTTAAAATAGTAAAGAAATCCATAATTTTAAATTATGAAGTGTTGAGCATGCTTATAAACAAAATCTCCTAACAACTATCAACGGGTTTTCATTTTATTTATTAATACAATCCCATCTGCATTAAATCTATTTTGACAAGTTATGGTCATCATTAGCTTGAAAGGAGTAAATTTATGATTACATAGAATATAATATATGAAACTTAATGCAGTAAAGTAACCAGCTTAACTTAATAGCCAACAACGAGGTTATGGAATACATTAATGACATAAATATAAAATATTAAAGATTAACTTAACAACAACGAACGAGGTTATGGAATACATTAATGACAAAAATATAAAATATTAAAGTTTAACTTAACACCCAACATCAGGTTATGGAATAAATTAATGACAGAAATATAAAAATTAAGAATTAGTTAAACAGCAAGGTTATGGAATACATTAATAACATATAATACATTAATACCAGAAATACTAAATATTAAAAAATAGTTAACCACAACAAGGTTATTGAAATGGAATACATTAATGACATAAATATTAAATATTAAAATTAATTAATAACCAAATATTAATATAAAATATTAAGAATCACTTAATAGCCAGCATAAATTATAAACCAGTAGCAAGGTTATGGAATATATTAATGACTTAAATTAAAACACTAAATCACTTAGTGCAAGATGGTCATCTTCTTATAATTGAACATATAATTATGTAGAATGATTCCAATAGCATATTTATTTTACATAATTTAGTAAATAGTTGAATAAACAATGCTATAAATAATTTAGTCAAACCTAAATTCACATATCAACATTAACCTTAAAATAGTAAAGAAATCCATAATTTTAAATTATGAAGTGTTGAGCATGCTTATAAACAAAATCTCCTAACAACTAATCAACCGATTTTTATTTTATTTATTAATACAATCCCATCTGCATTAAATCTATTTTGACAAGTTATGCTCATCATTAGTATGAAAGGAGTAAAGTTACAAATCTATTTTGACAAGTTATGCTCATCATTAGTACGAAAGGAGTAAAGTTATAAATCTATTTTGACAAGTTATGTTCATCATTAGTGTGAAAGGAGTAAAGTTATGATTAACTAAAAAACCATATATGAAATTTAATGAGGTAAAGTGACTAGCTTAACTTAACAGCTAGCAGAGGTTATGGAATACATTAATGACATTAAAGCTTAACTTATCAGGTTATGGAACACATTAATGAGAAAAAAATATATTAAGAATTATGTAAACAACAGCAAGGTTATGGAATACATTAATAACATAAATATTAAATATTAAAAAATAGTTAACCGGAGCACTACCACATCAATGTTATGGAATACATTAATGACATAAATATAAAATATTAAAAATTAGCTAATAGCCAAATATTAATATAAACTATTAAGAATTAGTTATGGAATATAAATTGTAAACCAGTACCAAGGTTATGGTATACATTAATGACTTAAATTAAAACACTAAATCAGTTAATATCCCACCACTAGGTTAATGTATTTATGGAATACATTAATGATGACAGAAATATAAAATATTAAAAATTAGTTGAGAGGTGTGAGCTTCATGGAGTGCAATCTCTTTATAAGAATAGGAATAGGTAGGAAAGATCCAGTGTTGTTGTGAAAAATAGCTGCTGAGCATATTAACAGGCTTAGTATATCAGTATATTGGTGAAGGGGAATCGTGACTGCTGGAGTGTAGATTCAATCGTTTCGTTTGCATTTTTGATAAGGATGAAACGTTTTTCCTTCCTACTGGCCGTGATTTTCACAGGCTCTTTTATGTTTCTCTGCGTAAGTTCAATAGGAGATTCCAGTCTCATATATAATGTTCAGCAGTATGGTGCAAAAGCTGATGGCATCACAGACAACAGCAAGGTGAGATAGAGATAAACTTGAATAATTAAAAAATTTGTAGAGACATAGATTATCACAAATAAATTTGTCTGTTTTTGGTTATATGTAGGCTTTTATTGCTGCCTGGAATGCAGCCTGTTCTTCTAATCGATCATCTACTGTGTATATACCAAAAGGAAAATTCCTGGTTGGTCCAGTTTCCTTTGCAGGACCATGCAAGAATGCTAATATTATGGTGCAGGTAAGGTGCTAATATTCATTCCGTGGTAGTGGTAGTGATTTATTAATTTCCTTCTTTGCAGCAATAAGATTCATGCAACATGTCTGTCTTACTGCAGGTAACTGGGGATCTCATTGCACCAACCCACAATAGTTTATGGAACGGAGGAAATAATTTGTACTGGTTGCAATTCTATAATGTGAATGGTCTAACGGTGAATGGCGGGGGGAGTTTGGATGGCCAGGGAGCCTCCTGGTGGAACAACGTTTGTCAAAAAAATCAGCAAGTAAGAATAAACTAGTTATCAGTTGTACTATGTAATTATCTTTTAGTGATTTGGATAGCATATACTTACACTGACTCGAATAAATTGTCTGCTTTGCTGTGCAGTGCAAACCCGGGCCTACGGTATTGTCTCTAGCCATTTATTTTCACATATGAATTGGAGTGTTTCATAGTTGCAGTGAGTTGATAATTTGACATTGTGATGGGCAGTCTTTACAATTGATGGGCGCTACGAATAGCGTGGTGAGAGACATTACTTCCATCAACAGCAAGCAGTTCCATGTATCCATTGGTGCGTCTAACAACGTCCTGGCAGAGGGATTGACAATCCGTGCTCCAGCTGACAGCCCCAACACCGATGGAATTCACATATCTTCTTCCAATGTCCATCTTCGAAATATCAACATAGGAACAGGTGGATCATATTTCCCCTCAACATTTTACAAATATTGTTGGAGTGACTAATTTATTAAAGATAAATCTTTAACTTTGCGTGCGTGTACTACTGCAGGAGATGATTGTATTGGTATTTTGGAAGGAACTTCCAACCTTGCCATTGAACAAGTTACTTGCGGACCAGGCCATGGAATCAGGTGAAATAGTTTGATAATTAATTTCAATTGGACTGGGAATATGAGCATTCAATGCACTGCGCTGACAACCGATTTGGGTTATTATTATGCAGTGTGGGGAGCCTTGGGAAATATCCTGATCGTAATGGAGTCACCAACGTCACTGTAAATGGAGTTTCTTTCAACGGCACTGACAATGGAGTTAATATCAAAACATGGCAAGGAGGAAAGGGCTTCGCCAAGGGCTTAACATTTGAGAACCTACGGATGAACAACGTGGGGAATCCAATCCTCATTGACCAATACTATTGCCCACATTGTACTGCCCAGGTGCTCATCATTTTACACCTATCTGAACAGCTTCAACACCTATACTCTTTTTCGACATAGGACAGTTTCGAAGCTTGTTTTTAAGTTCTGTGACATATGGCCACTGAAGTTTGACTATTATAACTTACTTTGACTTTGTTGTTAATATTGGCTTGGCCCGTGCAGGAGTCTAATATGAATGTGCAGATCAGTAACGTGGTATACAAAAACATAGTTGGAACCTCAGCAACAAAGGAAGTTATTAATTTGGCTTGCAGTAAAAGCTTCCCCTGCCAAGATATCCAATTGCAAAATGTCAGTCTGAGTTATGGAAATAATGAAGCTCAATCTCTCTGTAAAAATGCCAAAGGACTTGGAATTAGTTCTGTCAAACCCCCTTTGGTTTGTTAATGCTGGATATTAGTTATTAGTTATGTCAAACCTTTTTCTTAAAGTTCCATTGGTTTTTAAAAGGTTTGATGCTTCCTCTACCAACTTCAATATGTTGGATTTTGCATTATTGTAATATGAATTTGAGTTATGAAAAAGTGAAACTCTACCAACTTTAATAGGTTGGATTTTGCAGTATTATAATATGAATTTGAGTTATGAAAAAAATGAAATTCAATCTTAAGCAGCTTTTGAGTTTGTTAAAGGTGAATGTTTTTCCTAAATGCTAACTTATTATCAAATGTTAAATAGAATAGAAATATAATAAGAACTCTGCTAAAAAAACATTATATTGCAAGTAGAGTCCATTTTAAAAGTTAAAAGTCTAATATAGAGATTAAGAAATGTTTAAGAATCCTAAAGTTTGATAACTATATTTAGTAAAACCATGTTTGTATATGTATAAATGCTTTTTTATTGAAGTTTAATAAGCTATAAACCCTTCACATTCACTTGGAATAAATAAGATATTTTTAACATTGTCATTTTAATGTTTTTAAAGTATATCACAATCAAAATAAACAACACATATTTTTGTATTAGAATATAGAATTTTAAGAATAAATAATGGTTTTGTATAATTGGTTATTTGGAATAGTACATTTTTAATAAAAAAATATCAATTTTTTCTTTTTATAGATGCCATATCTAACCTTGTCACTTTAAGATTGGTCATATTAATAATATAATGTCTATTATTGAGATATATAATTTTAAACATAACAAACAATTTTATAAAAATTGTCATTTGAACTTATACCATTTTAATAAGAAATATTAAAATAAATATTTGTAAGAAACAAATCAATGGACACAGACATAATCTCAAAGAAATGCAAATGCACAACAAATTCAATGACTTTTCCACTGTGTTTTTTTGTGCCTTTGGAATCTGTATCCAAGTGGCCTTTGTTTTGTGACATGAATTTCCAATGGAAAGATGATCCCATTTCCCTTCCTTGCACTCTAAGGGTAGTAACAAAAGACCATATCGCAGCAGCAATCACAGGTCTCGTAATAGCAAAAGAAACAAAATGAGGTGAATACACTGCAATATTTAATCCATTTTCCACATCACACATCAAATCTACATAACCAGAATCATCATACGAAAATGAATTAATTAAAGGGAAATCTGATCTTGGTGCCTATGAATATGTTCGTAGTAGGAAATTTCTCCTCCTTGTGCCTCTGAATATGTCCGTAGTAGGAAATTTCTCCTTCTGGAGCATACAAACAATCTTTCTCCTCCTTTTGAATATGTTCGAAGGGGTTGGAGCTTACATCTTCACCCTAAATTATAATCAATGAAGACTAGACCGCAATGCAATAAGCAAAACAATAATTCATAATCACTAAACATAATGATTGGAAAAAAATAGCATTCTGTAGCGTAAATCTCAATGACTGAAATAAATGTAGAGTAGTCTACATGTAGTCAAATAATTCGAAAGAAATATGATAACACATACAATTTAATGTAGTTGACTGATCTAAAGGAACGCCAAGGTGACTGGGTTAGGCATACTAACCTGAATTTGTACAAGTAGAAATATGAAATGCTTCGAGAATGGATGAAGTTAGGGTCGATACTGATAATATTTATAGCAACAGCAATGGGCAGGGTAGGGAAATTTCCTGGGTCTGTGTAGATTCGTGTGGATGGATAGAACTGCAACTTTTCTATTTCAGTTATCCAATTATGGAAGGTATTTACAAATGTAATTGGAAGGGAATCAACAAAAAGATGTAAGACCAAAGGAAATCAACGAAAAGATGGAAACCGTGTCCACCTTTATCTCTTTAGCTTCTAAAAAGTTTCCGTGCATGAGTGTTAGGAAACTATTTTTTTGTCAAATTATTTAATCTTCATTTCCATGGTATGGGTCCAATCAAGTTTGGAAAAAATCCTCTACAAATTAAAATAAATAAATAAAAACCGAAACTTTAGTTGCATTTTAGACATTTTGAAAAATTAAATGTACTGGCATGAAAAATAATGAAAAAAAAATGAAAACAATAGTATATGTCTACATCAAGGACTAATAAGGAAGAAGAAAAGATGATTAATACAAATTAGTTAGATAAAAAGATGTTTTTATTAAAGTGATATGACAGCGATAACCTACAATTACGGATTCAAAAAGGTGAAAATAAATGAAATGAAATGAAATAAATGCCCAGGAGAATAGAATGATACAAAAAGGGGGATGAAGGTGAAAGAAGAGGATCCTAGCAATGGTATTGATTATTACACCAACTAATTTGTAGTAATTATAAATGTCTATTGTAGTCATGCATTTTACTAATCATCTTGATCCATTTCACAAGTTACCATTAATTTTTAACATTTGGCAAGAACCGTGAGATAGTTCAAATATTGGGCTGAACTTTTCGTTGATGAATACAAATGCACATTTATATATACTAGTTTCGTTTCACAAGTTACCATTAATTTTTAACATTTGGCAAGAACCTCAAATATTGGGTGGAACTTTATGTTGATGAATACAAATGCACATTTTATATACTAGTTTCTAGATACGTTGAAGACATTGCAAAAAAGTAGACTTTCATTTTTGTGTTTGAAAAGTAGTTAAGTTATGAAATTATGAAAAAATAGTCTTATATTATTAAGGGTACGACAACTTACAAATAAATGTTACCCATCCTCAATTCAGCGTGAACATGAGATATGGAAATAATTGAAGTTCAATATTCATGAAAAAAACGCAAATAGTTCAAAGTAATTCTATCAAGTTCCATTTACTTTGTTAAAGAGTGAATGCTTTCTCTAAATGGAAAACTCTAATGTGTTGGATTTTTGCATTATCTATCTTGTAGTCTCAAATTAGTTTAAGATTCTTATGGTTTATGCTACTCTTCCTTTAAAAATATCCTCAATGGTTTAGGCTACTCTTTCCTTTAAAAAATCTCCTCATTGATTTAGGCTACTCCTTCCGTTGATTGGTTTAAGCTACTTTCATCACTAGTCACTAACAATATTTTTGGAAATCAAACTTTCCAACATGGTTGTTATAGGTCAAATCTGCACTTCTCCGTCCGTGATCACATTGCCTTTGTCGATCGCACAAAAGGACACCATGGATTGAAGAGCTAGGTTGTCCTAGATGACTTACTGCTGGAACTACATTCTTCAGTTGAAAATCTTACTTTGTCTACTGATTTCATGACATGTGTGCTACTCTTTGCATAGTAAACCAACGTTCTTCACCAATATGTGCGCTGCTTTTCTCAAGGACAACCATCGCACACCTTAAAAAAAATGTTGCAAAACGCTTGTTGTAAAGCACAAAAGTTGCATACTGTGCACTACTCTCGTTGTATGAAACCTATGAACATCTTAAGATGAAAGCAAAAATATATTAAGATTACGAATTGGGATTAGTTGAAGTTGGTTTCTGCAACTTCCCCAACCTCCCAATTCAACCACCTCTCGATTACAACTGCCTACCTTGTCCCATAAATACAAGGAGGATCCATGAGAGAGGGACCTAGAAGGAATGCTTTAAACTGCTGTTACGCTGGAGGAATTCCCAAGTCATTGTGAAGAGCAGGAGCCCAGGACTCGGTTGCAGAACCATCTTGACCGTAGTCAGGTATATTTGTACATCATTCATGTTTCTTATTGACAATAAAAAGGTGGAAATACCCTTCCTGTCCCAAATCAAATGTCTATTGGATTGTATGTTCATTTGGTTTAATATCTGATTGTAGTTGATGTTTAATTGTTTTCAATTTCATCATATTTATTGCAGTCAAGATACGCCGAGGAAGGTTTCCTTTGTGTTGCAGGTCCATCATAGCGGAAGACCAAGCGAAAGCTAGGACCAGCCGTTGATAAAAGGTACATCTTTCGATATCTTGATCTCTTTCCATTTGTACTAACTAAATGCAATGCAATGAATTGTATTTACCCGTCACGCCACCCAAGTTGGTAGTGTCTTCTCCTCACTATAAGGTATTTTTCCTGCACAACAGATTGGCGACTCCACTGGGGAGTAACTGGTTGTTTTTCTGCTCTAGGAGACCTTGCTAGGTTTTTCTTCAGTCTATTTGTTATGTGAGAGGTCTTCTAGGTCATTGTTTCCCGTTCTTATTGTCTAGACTCATCTCAGTCCACTACTGCAAATCTTTTTTGTTTGCTTCTGAGCCTTGTGTGCTGGTTTACCCTACTTATAGTAGCGCATTTTACTTGGTGAACACTGCTTTGTACACTACACAACAACGCATCTTTCCTAGTGTGCGTTGGTTTCTGTACTACACAGTAGTGCATTTTCCTGTAACTTTCAGTTCTCCGTTAGGGTTTGATTTCTAGTGGTTTGGTTTCACTTCTAGCCTTTTGCTTTGCTTCCCTGACTGGCCCCTGAGACTTGTATGTCTCTTTTGAGTCTTGTTTGCCTCTCTGAAGTCCTTTAGTTTTCCTTGGCTTGCTTGAGTACTTGTTTAAGGTGTCTTTACTGTTTTTAACCCTTTTGAAATTTCTCCTCCTGGTGCCTCTGAATATGTTCGTAGTAGGAAATTTCTCCTTCAGGTGCATTACAAACAATCTTTCTCCTCCTCGTGCCTCTGAATATGTTCATAATAGGAATTTTCCTAAGGGGTTGGAGCATACATCTTCACCCTAAATTATAATCAATGAAGACTAGACCCCAATGCAATAAGCAAAACAATTATTTAGAATCACTAAATATAATGATTGGATAAAAATAGCATTCTACACCGTAAATCTCAATGGCTGAAATAATGTAGAGTAGTCTACATGTAGTCAAATAATTCGAAAGAAATATGATAACACATACAATTTAATGTAGTTGACTGATCTCAAGGAATGTCAAGGTGACTGGGTTAGGCATACTAACCTGAATTTGTACAAGTAGAAATATGAAATGCTTTGAGAATGGATGAAGTTAGGGTCGAGACTTATAATTATTATAGCAACAAAAATGGGCATGGTAGGGAAGCTTCGTGGTTCTCTGTAGATTCGTGTGGATGGACAGACCTACAAATTTTCTGTTTCAGTTATCCCAATTACGGAAAGGTATATACAAATGTAATTGGAAGGGAATTAACAAAGAGATGGGAGACAGAAGAAAATCAACAAAAAGATGGAAACCTTGTCCATCTTTTCTCTTTAGCTTCTAGAAAGTTTATGTGCATGAGTGTTAGGAACTATTTTTTTATTTTTCTATCAATTTATTTAATCTTCATTTCCATGGTATGGGACCAATCAAGTTTGAAAAAAAATCCTCTACAAATTAAAATAAATAAATAAAAACCAAAACTTTAGTTGCATTTTAGACATTTTGAAAAATTAAATGTACTAGCATGAAAATAATGAAAAAAAAACAAAAACAATAGTCTATGCCTGCAACAAAGACTAATAAGGAAGAAGAAAAACTAATTAAACAAATTAGTTAGATAAAAGGATGTTTTTATTAAAGTGATATGACCACGATAACCTACAATTACTGGTTCAAAAGGTGAAAATAAATGAAATAAATGCCAAGGAGAATAGAATGATACAAAAAGGGGATGAAGGTGAAAGAAGAGAATCCTAGCAATGGTATTGATTATTACACCAACTAATTTGTGGTAATTATAAATGTGTAGTGTAGTCATGCATTTTACTAATCATCTTGATCCATTTCACAAGTTACCATTAATTTTTAACATTTGAAAAGAACCATGAGATAGTGGGTGGAACTTTATGTTGATGAATACAAATGCACATTTTATATACTAGTTTCGAGATACGATGAAGACATTGCCAAAAAATAGACTTTCATTTTTTGTGTTTGAAAAGTAGTTAAAATATGAAATTATGAAAAAATAGTCTTATATTATTAAGGGTAGGACAACTTAAAAATAAATGTTGCTCATTCTCAATTCAGTGTGAACATGAGATGTGTAAATAATGAAGTTCAACATTCATGAAAAAACGCAAAAGAGTTCAAAGTAATTCCATCAAGTTCCATTTACTTTGTTAATGGGTGAATGCTTCCTCTAAATGCCATGCCAATTCTAATGTCTTGGATTTTGCATTATATATCTTGTAGTCTCAAATTAGTTTAAGATTCTTATGGTTTATGCTACTCTTCCTTTAAAAATCTCCTAATTGGTTTAGGATACTCTTCCTTTAAAAATATCCTCATTGGTTTAGGATACTCCTTCCGTTGATTGTTTTAAGCTACTTTCATCACTGGTCACTAACAATATTTTGGAAATCAAACTTTCCAACATGGTGGTACACCTTGTTTCCTTTAATTGCTCAATTATAAATAAAATAAAAAGTACTTGTAGGATCAAGGAAATCCAACACAACGTATGGAATTTAAATGACATGATCTAATCGATCAGTAATAATGGGGTGAGTGCACAAAGTTGATGGACCTTTTAGATGCAATGGTAGATTCAAGAAACTCATTCAAGTTCTATAAAAGAGAATTGATCCCAAGCAATCTCGAGCCTTCCAAAATTAATCCCAAGCCTACCATGGTGAAGGCCAAATAGGATAGTTAAACAAAACGCGTATGCGTTATGGAGTTCTAAAATGCTTACGCATTTTGTAAAACATGTTTTATGCCCCAAAATGGGTTGTGCCCATCCTTTTCTCCACAATAGCGACATACAACGATTTTGGGAAACCAAAGAGCGTAATGGTGAACGCAATTTGTGTGAGAAGGGCCTCCATCTTCCACCTTGGGCATCGTTCTCCTCCATCTAAGCTATATACATCAAAATCCATCCTTCTAAATAATCTATTTTCACTAATTTGTATGTTGTAAAATAAATTTAATCCATAATTTTATTAATTTGTATGCCCTAAAAAAATTTGAACCATAATTCTAGTTATATGTATGCCCAAAAGAAATTAAAACCCCAATTTAATCATAAAAAATAAATCAATTTCACTAGATGCATATATATCCATGAGCATCCTTATTAATCCAAACCACTATTCACAAATATGCAAAGTTTCTTGTGTATATAGAAAGGTTGCGTACAACATTTAAGTATTATAGAGTATGGAGATTTTTTGGATTTGCACAATTTCAATCCAAGTGTCATGAGGGATGTTGTAGGCCAAAACTTCACAGCAACAAAGAATCACCACGATAGCTAATGCGTTGGAAAGAAACTGATTATTTTCTTGACACTATGATTTCGGTTTGAATGGAATTTGAAATCAATAATTCAAAGTTAGAGTGAAACTTGACATAGTTGAATAAAAGTATTTTTTTACAATTTAGAGGTATGATGGACTACAATTTTTGTTGTTGTTGTTGTAAATAGTGAAACTTTTGCTAACACAATGACAATCTAATAGTTAACTACTTTAAGGAAAAAATTAATTGGCATAAAAAATTACCAACTAAACCATGTAAACTAATGCGTTTTTGGAAGTAGAATATATGGCAATTAAAATTATATTTTTTAATTATAGTTTGACAAGTACATGCTTATATGCTACTTCTTATATGTACATGACTATACAAATTTTTTTAGGTTAGTCTCATTACCCATCACAATAAGTTTGTGTCGAGACATATTACTGATAACTATATAAGAGTTTGCAAATGGAACATTACAACATGGTAGTAGATCTTAAAGAGCTACTTTGTACACATAATAATTTACTTATAATGGAAAGAAATGTTAAATTATTTATTGTGCCTAAGATGCAAGGAAAGAGTGATCATACCCCTAAAGGAATAAACCTTCATGATGGAGGGAAAGTTTGCACCAAGGGAGAATAAATCACTTTTGACCATTTCATTAAAGTTGTTTATAATCTAGAGCTTGGACTTCAAAAGTGTGTACCTTTTTTACATATGTGTGAGTATCAGTGTTTCAAAAATACAAATTTGAATGAAAAAGTGCGAATACTAGTGTTACAAAAGTATGAATAATTATTTATGATAGTGTCGATTTGAATTTAGAAACTGTGAAATTTTATTGTAAAGTTGTGAGTTTTGATTCCACAAATATCAATATCCAATTTATTGAAATGCGTATTTATATTTTGATGTTGTGAGTTTCATATCTAGATGTGGATATATGTAATTCCAATAGTATTGCAAAATATTTTATTTATGTTTGTAAATGCATAGATCACTATAAAACACATTTCTAAGTATATCAATACTAATGAAAATGAAAAAAGAATCATATATCTCGATTGCAATAATGAATTGTACATTTTCATAAATATTTTAAGTGGTATACAAGAAGGATGGACGCCATCGCTACCAATCTGATCACATGATATCTATACATGTACAAGATGAGGACTATGATTTTATTCACCCTACCAACCATGTCACCTTATCTGGAAACATTACAACTAGATTACTATGGAAATGATAACAATCCTCACATTTTGGTGTAGGAGAGAAGATATAAATTAAAATTTAAGAGTTTAACTGAAGTGATAGATAAAAAATCTCAACTACTAATTTATAAGTTCTCCCATGATACAACACATTTCCTACAACAAAATAGGCCATTAGCACAAGAAATTGCACTGAAATTTAGTGAATTTGTTTCCATGAGTTGAACTCAATGGCAGGTGTTAAATCCGACTCCACGCTACATGTTTGAATTGATTTCCTTTTTGTGCTAGGAATAGCACTAGGAATATCACTGTCTTTTTCTCCCTATTTAGTGTTGGGAATAGTGTCGGGAGTAGTGTCGACAATAGAAATTGTGCCAAGTTTTATGACTATATCAATGCCCAGAATGACATCGAGAATTGCGATGCGATTAGAGCCCAAATTGAGTCTAGTTTTAGTTTCCAATTTGCCTTCTAGTATTGCTTCTTATTTGGCATCTAATTTGTATTCTAGTGTTGCTTCCATTTTAACTTCCTGGTTATCATCGAGTGTTGCTTCTCTTTTAACGTTGAGTGTTACTTCCTTTCATTGTTGGGTTTTTCTTCCTTCTAAATGCCAAATTTTTCTTCCATCATTGCTTCTAATATTGCTTCCATTATTGATTCCTTTTTTGCTTCCATTATTGCTTCCATTATTGCTTCCAAAATTGCTTCCAAAATCGCTTCCAAAATTGCTTCCTAAGTGACATGGGTTTTGCTCCTTAATTGACATCGGATTTTGCTTCTAGAATTGATTCCTTTTTAGCTCCAAGGTTTGCTTCCTTTTAGTGCCAAGGTTTGTTTCCTATTTAACGCCTAGTTTTTCCTCTTTTTTATCTCTAGGATTTGCTTCATTTTAGTGCCAAAGTTTTCTTCCTATTTAGCACCTGGTTTTGCTTCTTTTTTTGCTCCAAGATTTGCTTCCTTTTAGTGTTGGGGTTTGCTTCCTAATTAGCGTCTAGTTTTACTTCTTGTTAAGAAACCAATTTAGCTTCTTATTTAGACACATAAATAACACCAAGTATGGATTCCATTTTCATGTCGAGTTCTGCTTCCATTTTAGAGCCACATTTTTCTTCCCTTGAACACCTCATGTTGCTTCCTTTATAGCTTCCACTTTATTAATTTAAATTTTTTAATTTCAATAAAAATAGTTAAATATATCATGGCTCTTTAATAACATATGTGATTATAGAGAAACAAATCTTGCATTGCAAATATTTTATAGCATAACATTTAGGAATTTTTAGGGAAATAGACAACATCCATACAAACTAACAAAACCATTATACTTATTAAATCTCCATAAAAAAAACATCTACAACTTTTAGTATATATAAATTAACAAGATAACTCTTATAACATCATCATCATCTATAATTAAAACAAGTGAGTCAAATCTACAAATATTAGATAAATATCATGTCAAATAACATATATCTAAAAAAACCAGATATCTCATTTCAAATTTATATCATAACATTTATGAAGATTTAAAACAAACAGATATCACATTTTCAAATTTATATCATAACATTTATGAAGAAATTTAATTGAAATTGACAACATCCATCCAAAGTAGAAAAGCCATCATGCATAGTAAGTATCCATCCAAAAGCATTGACCACTTCCAATATATATAAATTAACAAGATAATACTGATAAGATCATCATCATATATAACTAAAACAAGTGAATGTCAAATATGCCAGTAGATCAATAACATGTCAAAATGATACAAGTCAGTATGATACATGTCAAAATGATACATGTCAAAATGATACATGTCAATATGACATAAGTCAAAGTGATACATATAAAAGACAAAAATGGTATAGGTATCATAATGATATTTTGAACATTAATCCATGTTAGAGTCAATATGATCAATGTCACTGGATACCACTAGCAACTGCCTCATCATCATCATCATCGTTGTCATCATCATCATCATTTTCATCATCATGATCATCATAATTCTCATCCTCCTGGGTATGAGCTCCATCTCCATCCGCTTCATCATCAACTCCCATATCTGAACCAAACTCAACATAATTTGGATCATGATCAATATCAATCGGATCTTCTGGCAGACTCGTGTTCTAAAAAAAAATTTCAAATGAAAAGTTAGTATTTATTTCATGCAATAATTCATATTTATGTTATATTGATAATATTACAACATACGAAACCAAACCATAATCATATTACATCATATCAAAGTGGACATACCATAATAAAATATGAGATAAGTTACAGCTAAGATGTCATTCCAATTATGTAAAACATGCAACAATTTTAATAAATGTTAGTAAAGATCATAAAAAAAATTGTTATACAAGTTAACTATCATCTGGAAAGTGTATACATAACCTTAAGTCTCAACCCTCTCGTGTCAATATATAAAACTATTTTTATTGTCAAATATACAAATCTACAATAAAATAGAATTGTACATGCCATAATTCAATTGACTAGATGCCCATAATTGACTTGTGTCTTCCAACTATAAACACACAATTGCTAGGACTCCCTTACCAAGTGATACTAGTACATTAAAATCTGATATACTTGGGACCATTTTGAGGCATTGGGTCTATATAAGTTTTAACAATTCTAATTTTCCACAAATAATGTTTTAGGTTTTAACAGTTCTTATGTTCTTTGGATGTTATTTATATTTTATCTCAGTTAACCCTAGAACATGGCCAGATTGAGTTCAATTCCATTGATAGAGGTGGTTAGAATGGTTATGAATATGATCCCTTCCACACTTTTCTCTTAATGGTGGAGGATATTGGTGGCTTCTTCGAGAAACACCCTAACGCACGTTACTATTTTGGGAATTTTTTTGGTCCTCCAATTTGAAGGTTGACTCATTCATTTATGGGAGTGATCATATTATCATTGGTACCAAGGACTCCTTGCCTTCATGGTTCAATTTCCTGGAAACAACCGTCTTATACCATATCCAGAAGTAGGGTTTTGCTCAGTGAGTGCCAATGTCAATTTTGCACAAGGGGGTAGATTTTTAACTGAAATATCCCAGGTGACTATGAGTACTAATACCACATCCACAATAGAAAAACATAATTGTGGGATATGAGGGAACCCAACTATGCTGCCCAGTTTATAGTTTGTGCCCCTGGAGAAAATTCACAAGCTGTCCCTGAATGGTCCTAGGGGGCTTCTTGCAACTAGCCATAAAACAAAAACCATAACTTAGATCTTGAAACCATTGATTCTGGCGGATTCAAGATGTTGGGATTTCACCCAAGGGAACCCCTATACCATGTTTCAATTACCAGGAAATAGTAGTATTATACCATCCCCAAAAATAGTTTTTTCTTAGTAAGGGCCAATGCCAATTTTGCACAAGCGGTGGTGAATTTTGAATTGAATTCTCTCGGGCAACCATGGATAGCGTGAACTCATCCAAAAGGACCAAAAAACTCCGTGGGAGTTGAAAGAACCCAATTATGTTTCCCGGTTTGGATTTCATACCCTCGGAGCAAATTCACAAGTTGTCCCTGAATGACCTTCGGGGGCTATTTCCATCTAGCCATAGAAAAAAAACCGTAACTTGGATAATGAAACCATCGATTCCGACGTATTTAGGAAGTTGGGTTTCATCCAGAGGAATCCTATTCCATGTTTCAATTGCTCGGAACCATGACCATGCCCACAATGGCCAAAAACATATCTCGGAGCTAAGGGACCTAGTTATGCTACCCGATTCAGATTTCGTGCCCCTCGAGCAAATTCACAAGGTTTTCGTGAATGGCCCCAAGGGGCTACTTGAATATGGCCATAGAAAAAAAAAATGTAACTCGAATCGTGAAATCCTCATTTTGATGGATTTAGGATGCCGGGTTTCACCAAAGGGAACCCCTCTACCATGTTTCAATTTCCTGGAAATGATCATACTATACCATCTCCGAAATGACGGTTTTTCTTAGTAAAGGCCAATGTCAATTTTGCATAAGGGGGTCAATTTTGATTGAAATATCCAAAATGGCCAAAAACATCCATGGAAACTGATAGAACCCATTTATATTTTCCTAGTTTAGATTTCATGTCCCTAGAGAAAATTAACAAGATGTCCCCCCTCACCTACTGGTGTATATAAGGGAGGAGAGCGATCTTGTGTTTATTATCATCATTTTACTCTTCTTTGTACTTGTCTCAGAGATGATAGGGTTCATGAGAAAAAAAATATTAATAATTATGTAAACAACAACAAGGTTATGGAATACATTAAAACATAAATATTAAATATTAAAAATTAGTTAACCGGAGCACTACCACATCAATGTTATGGAATACATTAATGACATAAATATAACATATTAAAAATTAGTTAATAGCGAAATATTAATATAAAATATTAAGAATTAGTTAATAGCGAAAAATTATTTGTCTTAATATTTACCAACTTAATCCATCATTCAAATTTTTTCGGGGGAACATTTTGAGTTTAGTCTCATTACTCATCACGATATTTTGATTTTTGTTTCATATCAATAAATTTACAAGAATTTCAAATCAAGCATTCCATTCCAACATGGTACCAAACTTTGAATTGTTATTACTATATAAACATGATAAAAAATTTGTAGGAAAAAGAAAAGTTAAAGTCTTTATTATTCCAAGATGTGTGCATAGATGTGGGTAGAGGGAGAAAATCCCCTTTTTATGATGCAAAAAATTTGAAAAAACTTTTGAACCTAGGGATACTTGATCCCTCTTGACCATTTCATTATATATATATATATATATATATATATATATATATATATATATATATATATATATATATATATATATATATATATATAAGTGGGTTCATAATTACACCTATAAGGAGAGAAAATGACAGGTAGTATGTTTTCTAACTCGTAAAGCTGATTGGTTAGTACTTTTTATTTATTTATAACAAGAATTATTTAAGTTTGTATTAAAATATGTTGTAACTGAGATGAACAATGTGTAAATAGAAAATGAAAGCATACATAGTTCCAAAAAAGATATGCACCATGATAACATGGAATTGCAACCTATAAGATTTTGTTGTACTCCTTACAAAACTTGATATATGACTACTAGTTGTGTAAATTAAAAAAAAACACTTAGGACCAAAACATATTTGGAATATATTGACAATTACATGAATTATAAGCATGCATACTTTTTCATTTCATCATCCTGGGCATGATTGGAAGGGTGTGATTATTGCATGTCTACCTCCATGCCCTCTTGCAATTGATAAATTGTTTCTCCTTCTTTGAGTTCAATAAGAAGAGAACTGTTAGTTTTTCAGAATTTACTTCAATCTGATCTAGGATCGTGAGAGAACAACATGTACAACATATCTACAACATATCAATCATGGACACAATAATGCAAGCACACAAGAGACAATATACACATAGAGTTTCACTGGGGAAAACCATAAAGGTGAAAAAACCCACAACTTCCTCAGAGATAGATAGAGCAATGACACAACCCAAGCATAAGAGATAGTCTTCTCCTAGCAGCAGCTTCTCCTCCTCCACAAGTGTGCCACTCTCCAATGAGAGTATGAGTGAGAAAGTGAATGATGAAATAGAGTGCCTCCCACACTCTATTTAGACATGACTTGAGTTGCCTAATAACCTTTACTAGGTCGGCCTTAACTTAACCACATAACATAATGCTGACAGGGCCAACCCCCAATAGGGTGGTCTAATAACCCTTTGACCCACATGAATTATACAGGGTCGACCCCACCTAGGTGGTCTAATAACCCATCAAGTATAAGTTACGACACTTACAATATAAATGACGACACTTCCGTATAGAGGAATAATAACATCTCTATAGGAATACAAACAGTTCCGTATAGAGGAATAATAACATCTATATAGGAATACAAACACTTCCGTATAGAGGAATAATAACATCTCTATAGGAATACAATATACATATATGAAATACATTCCGAAGTTACAAATACATCAAAACTCCCTCTTAACTAGGAAGGTATTTCTTGACACAGGTCTTCTAGCACAAGTCTTCTTCCTTGGATCATCGTCACTGGATCATCGACATTGAATCATCGTCATCGTCACTGCTGCTGCTATCTCAATCAATCTCCGATCTACTCATCATAGGAAGTTCTACAGATCCAGTCCTTTTTCATACTGGATGTAGGCCCACCACCTGTAGGTCTTCATCATCATTGGCCATACTATGGAATCCTCAGGACTGTTTATGTGCGTCAACAAAACCTCGAAAGAGCATCCCAGGCATTTTACGAGCACACAGCTCAACCTATCGGATCTCCCAGGATCTTTTACATGTGACTGTCACAAGACCTTAAAAGAGTGTCTTGCCAAGCAAGATATCTAAAGAGCATCTGAGGCCTTTTTCATCCTGTCCAGATCTCTAGGACTTATTACATGTGACCCCTACCACAAAACCTTAAAAGAGTGTCTTGCCAAGCAAGATCTCTAAAGAGCATTTGAGGCCTTTTTCATCCTGTCGAGATCTCCAGGACTTATTACATGTGGTCCCCACAAAACCTTAAAAGAGTGTCTTGCCAAGCAAGATCTCTAAAGAGCATCTGAGGCCTTTTTCATCCTGTCCAGATCTCCAGGACTTACTACATGTGGTCTGGCAAAACCTTAAAAGAGTGTCTTGCCAAGCAAGATCTATAAAGAGCATCTGAGGCCTTTTTCATCTTGTCGAGATCTCCAGGACTTATTACATGCTACCCTTGCACAACCTGTCCACAACCACAGAGTATCAACCTGATACTCACCATACATCGTCTTGATGTACATGATCATCCTGATCCTCATCATTGCATCATCCTGATGCATGTCATCTGGAGCAACATCCTGAAGCTCGTCATCTATGATCATCCTGATCATACAATGCATCCACCTGATGCACAACAAGTATCTACCTGATACATATCATCATACATGATCCACCTGATCATACAATGTATCCACCTGATACACACACAGATACATGATCCACCTGATATATATCAACATACATGATCTACCTGATCATACAATCGTATCCACCTGATACATACACAGATACATGGTCCAAGCATCCAACATGATGCATATACATATACATGATCCAACTGATCATAATAAGCATCCAACATGATGCATATACATATACATGATCCAACTGATCATAACAAGCATCCAACATGATGCATATACATAGCAGTAACTGGAGCATCGTCCTGATGCTCATCGTCCAGCGCTTACATCCACAGCCATGGGAAGGATCCTCCTCTCACCATGCTTGGAATGGCTCCTGCAAATGTGCCCATAATTTATTCCTCGAAGTGTAGTCAATCTGAAGAACACCAAGCCTCTCTCTGAAGTACTCGAACTTCACTCTGGCTAGTGGTTTTGTCAACACATCCGCAACTTGCTCATCCGTCGCAACATACAGGAGCTTCACTGCTCCTCTCTGCACCATATCCCTGATATAGTGATATTTCATCTCGATGTGCTTCGACCTGTCATGGAACACGGGGTTCTCAGACAGCTTCACACAACTCTGGTTGTCACAAAAGATACCAGTAGCCTCCAACGGGAGATCAAATAGCTCAGACAGTAGATTTCGTAGCCATACTGCCTCACAACTAGCCGAACGAGCTGCAACATACTCTGCTTCGGCTGTACTCAGTGCTACACAGGATTGCTTCCTGCTAAACTAAGAGATCACACATGATCCCATACTGAAGCAACACCCAGAATGTGCTCTTCCTATCTGCAACAGTGCGTGCCCAATCTGAATCAACATAACCCTGCAGGTTAAATTTTTGATTCGCATCATACTTGAGCCCATAATCAATTGTACCCTTTAGGTACCTCAGAATATGCTTTACAGCAACCAGGTGAACACCTATGGGATCCGTCAGGAATTGGCTCAATGTGTTCACCGCAAAGCAAATATCTGGTCTCGTGTTCGTCAGGTACATCAAGGACCCAATCATCTGATGATACACAGTGACATCAACTGGATCAGATGAAGAATCACACAGAAGCTTCAGGTTCGATGCCATAGGTTTGGCCATGGCCTTGCAGTCCATCATCCCGAACCTCTTCATGATCTCTACTGCATACTTCCCTTGTCCAAGGAAGATTCCATCTGCACTCTGCCACATCTCCATGCCTAGAAAATAGTGCATCATCCCCAAGTTCTTCATCTCGAACTTGGCAGCAAGCTTCCTCTTCCTATCGACAATCAATCTATCCTCACCTGTTACAAACAGGTCATCCACATACAATAGTAGTATCACTGGATTGCCTTCCTCAACCTTGTATTAAAGGTTGGAATCCGCTTTACTCTCGGTAAAGCCCATACTAGATAGGAAGCCATCTATCCTGCCATACCAGGCCTTGGGTGACTGTTTCAAACCACACAGGGCTTTCTTCAGTTTGCACACATGTGACTCTCGGTCATGTGTCTCAAACCCGAGTGGCTGCTCCACATACACTTCCTCTTCAACTGCACCATTCAAGAAAGCTGTTTTGACATCCATTTGGTGTACCTTCCATTTCATCACGGTAGCCAGAGAAACTACTGATCTAATAGAAGTGTATTTGGCGACAGGTGCAAAAGTCTCTTCATAGTCAATTCCTCTTTCTGGGAGTAGCCACGAGTTACAACCTTGCTTTGTATTTCTCGATGCTACCATCTGCAGCATGCTTGATCTTATAGATCCACTTGGAAGTCACAACAAACTTCCCTTCAGGTCTTGGGACCACATTCGAAACATGATCGATTGGTACTTCTCGACCATGGCATCCTTTTACTGTATCCCGTATCCTTGGAACTTCGGATTCTTCAATATCTTCAATAGATAGTTTGAGCTTCATTGCTGGAACAAATGTTGTAGTTCTTCTTTTGTAGGTGATGGTATACGATCTTTCCTACAAAACAAGTTAAATTGCATGATTAGAAAACATCTCATAGTTTTCAGAACAAATTCTTACACATAAAGAAATATGCCATACATTCATGCAATTATTTTAGCCAATGCTTCAATACAACATTTATCCATATCCCGTAAATTTCTAGATGCCTTCCAATCTCTACTAGAACATTGTTAAGAGTGTGCACAACTCCCAACATGTCAGCAAAGAGGTTTCATTCTAGATAAGTAGCAATGGAATGTTGTACAGTGCCATAGGCCACTTACCCATCACATGCATATTAGTAGTATATTGTTCATTAATGTAATTATTCTAATATGCATAATATACATCCTAAGTTCAGGAACATAAGCATATACATCATTGAGCAATATTATTTAAACAAACAAGTATGCAAGAAATGACAATTCAAATACTTATCTTTGTTTGGTTGTAGGGTGGACTCCCTCTCAATATTTGCTTCCTTGCAGGAACTACTGGAGTGTGCTCCCTCTTGATCTTTGCTTCCTGTATTACCTGTCCTTGAACTTATATCCATCCTCGATCACTTATGCATACTTACTAGTATCATCATTGCGTTATCCTTGAGGTCTCATACACAATCATACATTCATTAGTATAATATCAATACTATAAAACATTATGATTCTAAGTAATCTTAAACATGTATGGTCAAGATTTCACAAGCACTAGTATTCAAGGTTTCAGGGAGTACTTCCTTTACTCATGCAAATTCTTATTTGACCATAGGACTCTTCTGGTTAGTCATATTATCGATTAAACATAATATACCTAAACTCGTGATTACTCAAACCTATAGCTTCATGAATAATCATTATCAATCATACCAAGTATACTTATATAAGAGATCCCATCACAAGGTAGGATTCTAACTTGATATAGGAAAAACATACCTAGATTAATGTGTTAGTTCGTTATGTCTAACATACCCACATGATGTCTTCTTGTTTTATTCAATAACTTGTGCTAGTAACCTGCATATATCATAGGTTAAGCATTGTAGAACCAAATTATACATACCTTGTAAGTAGAGCTTCTATGTGATCCATGACAATGGATGAATCTTTGTCTTCATGTCACCATGGTCATATGTTCTTGAACTAGAACATGATTTGTCTTTCTTGATGTACCTTTCATGTTAGCGAACAACATCAACCTCATACAACACCACAATGCATTAGCACAATCATAAGTGTCAAAACCCTAATAAATGAATATCTTCTATCATGCATTCATATTTTTATTAAGGTGATACAGCAAGTCTAAAATTAATCAAGATTGTACTAATCTTAATGAAGACAAACATATCATAAACTTAATCATGAACAGATTTCGAAACATACCCGTAAGTCATACCTGTCAAGTTTGCTTGTAGTCTTCTTATGTAAGGCCTTAGCCTCATCTCCCTCTGAAACTGGAACTTCTTCACTTATGCATGTGACCAATCCATTCTATTCTAGGATTAACCCAATCCACTTGATTTGCAGAAATTGGATCTCGAGCTCGATTAGGGTTTGTGAGGGAAACCCTAAAAATTCAAACTTTGAATTTCAAGCTTCTGAAAGGATAGAAAGATGCGCCTTGATGAGCTGATCAACCTGGTATACTCAGAATTTGAAAACTGCAAAGTTTCACCTTTCAAATTTGCTTTTCAATCTTCCGGATTCACTTGGGAGGACCGTGAATTAGGGTTTGAATTTCCTGGAGCTTTACCCAACCAAATAGTTTGATCCAAAGCTCTAAAATTCGATTTTTCCAAGGAGCTTCCAGCTATGGCCATAGATTTCAAAAAATTCCATTTTTGTAGAAGCCCTAATTTTTCACTTTTCCGATGAGAGTCCCGAACTAGGGTTTGATCAAGCTCGGCCTTCTACCCAACCAAAAAATTTGATCTTGGTCTCTAAATTTAGATTTTGATGAGTATCATTCAGCCGTGGTCTCCGATTACAAAAATACCAACTTTCTTTGAAACCCTAATTGCTGGAGCCATGAATGAAGGTGCTCAAAATCCAATTATGTTTTGACATAAATA
Organism: Larix kaempferi; assembly: GCA_027924585.1. Taxonomy (NCBI): domain Eukaryota; kingdom Viridiplantae; phylum Streptophyta; class Pinopsida; order Pinales; family Pinaceae; genus Larix; species Larix kaempferi. Next base: position 1,383,766 of record BSBM01000397.1, on the reverse strand, counting down.
TGCACTTGATTGTTTTTGGTTAACTCCGAAATTAGGAATCCACATGGTCTAAAAATTCTACCTTTGGTATCATGACCTGTCATCTTTCTAACCCCACAGGTCTGACCTCGATTGGATTCTCTGAGAGAGAGTTATGCCAAGTGTCGCAACATGACTTGTTTATGGGATAAAACAGGAGAGCGAACTTGTACGGTGTTCCATGTGTCACTGGTTCAACTTAGGCCTCTGAAAAACGTACCGGAGAAACTACAGTCCGTTCCCTAGCTGTCACTTTTTACGAAATTTCATTTGGAGCTTCCTATCCCAAGTTGTGAGATTTTTTCCTAGGTCACCTGTTTATGACTGAGATCTAGAAGAGGCAGAAACCCTAGATTGTACAGATCATAAAACAAAAAGTACAACGAATTAGAAGTTGTGCTTTGGAAACAAGGTACATGGAGATCTTATCTTCGACCTGTAAGAGTTTCAGATCCTGAAACCTCGCCGAATGGATTTATAGCGAAAGTGCTACGATGACTGGTTTTTTTTCTATATCAAGCCCTAGCTTCGCAAGTGCAACAAGTGTCATAAATGCCATACCATGCCTTCTTTCAGGTTAGCTCTGATACCATGTTAGTTTTTCAGAATTTACTTCAATATGATATAGGATCTTAACTGATAGAACAACATGTAGAACATATCTATAGCATATCAATCATGGACATAATAGTGCAAGCACACAAGAGACAGTAGACACACAGAGTTTCACTGGGGAAAACCATAAAGGTGAAAAACCCCACAACTTCCTCAGAGATAGATAGAGCAATGATGCAACCCAATCATAAGAGATAGTATTCTCCTAGCAGTAGCTTCTCCTCCTCCACAAGTGCACCGCTCTCCAATGAGAGTATGAGTGAGAAAGTGAATGATTGAATAGAGTGCCTCCCACACTCTATTTATACATGACTTGACTTGCCTAATAACCTTTACTAGGTCGGCCTTAACTTAACCACATAACATAATGATGACAGGGCCGACCCCTAATAGGGTGGTCTAATAACCCTTTGACCCACATGACTTATACAGGGCCGACCCCACCAAGGTGGTCTAATAACCCATCAAGTATAAGTTACGACAGTTACAATATAAATGACGACACTTCCGTATAGAGGAATAATAACATCTCTATAGGAATACAAACACTTCTGTATAGAGGAATAATAACATCTCTATAGGAATACAATATACAAATATGAAATACATTCTGAAGTTACAAATACATCAACAAGAACCCACATAGATGCTCATATTTGAGGTTGAAGATGATGAAACTTTGTTGAGTAATATGACCATTGTCTTAAGCTCATCAGAGTCATCCTCTAAAAATTGAATTTTCCTTTTCTATTTTACCAATATATTCATGATAATTGCATTTCAAGAGACCCATTGATATTCTAATTCATGTGTTTTAGTGGAGAATGAGACCCGCTGTCAACATTGCATGAGACCAATTCCCCACAACATTAGTTGAAACCCAAGATATTTGCACCCACAAACCCCTAACCCCAAGGGAAAGCCACACACTGATAATGGATAGATCCATCATCAATATTCTGGGTACTTATTACAGAACATTGAGATGGATGAAATATTGTATATATATTTTCCCAAATAAAAATCCCAATGAAGAACTTACTCCACGAAGTGCAAGCAGTACCAGGGCGAGGCCTATTCCCATTGGCCTTTTCAGGTAAAGCCTAGCAAACTCACCATGACAAATATTAGAAGTTTTTGAGACAACTAACTCATGCCCACAATCAATTCTACTAAAACCGAGGAGAAATATGACTGCTGATGCTAAATATAAGCAAAGTGTGCAAACCAGGCTTACCATCAAGTGTCAATTTGTTGAATAAGAACTAAGATGGGAGATGTATGCCACTTTCAATATCCTATACTCATCTTCGCGACTCAAATCCATGACTTCAAATTTCCGGAGGTTGGGATAATGGAGGGTGTGGGAAGACGGGTTGATGCTTAATGAATTGTCCCTTCCCCGCTTGAACGAGTTAATGGATAGACTAGATGTGGATTGTTCATACTTTCATTTTGTGCTTGTTTAATGGGTTGCAAACTTAGAGATTCCTTCACCATTTTACAATAGAATTCCTTCCTCTAGCGTTGAGGCAAGATTGTCGAGGCGACATGAAAAAAATGAACTTCCTCAAAATGATGAACTTCTCTTCTTATATTAACAATGGTCAATGCGAGATGGTCATCTTCTTATAATTGAACATATAATTATGTAGAATAATTCCAATAGCATATTTATTTTAAATAATTTAGCAAATAATTGAATAAACAATGCTATAAATAATTTAGTCAAACTTAAGATCACATATCAACATCAACCTTAAAATAGTAAAGAAATCCATAATTTTAAATTATGAAGTGTTGAGCATGCTTATAAACAAAATCTCCTAACAACTATCAACGGGTTTTCATTTTATTTATTAATACAATCCCATCTGCATTAAATCTATTTTGACAAGTTATGGTCATCATTAGCTTGAAAGGAGTAAATTTATGATTACATAGAATATAATATATGAAACTTAATGCAGTAAAGTAACTAGCTTAACTTAATAGCCAACAACCAGGTTATGGAATACATTAATGACATAAATATAAAATATTAAAGCTTAACTTAACAACAATGAACGAGGTTATGGAATACATTAATGACAAAAATATAAAATATTAAAGTTTAACTTAACACCCAACATCAGGTTATGGAATAAATTAATGACAGAAATATAAAAATTAAGAATTAGTTAAACAACAAGGTTATGGAACACATTAATAACATATAATACATTAATACCAGAAATACTAAATATTAAAAAATAGTTAACCACAACAAGGTTATTGAAATGGAATACATTAATGACATAAATATTAAATATTAAAATTAATTAATAACCAAATATTAATATAAAATATTAAGAATCACTTAATAGCCAGCATAAATTATAAACCAGTAGCAAGGTTATGGAATATATTAATGACTTAAATTAAAACACTAAATCACTTAGTGCAAGATGGTCATCTTCTTATAATTGAACATATAATTATGTAGAATGATTCCAATAGCATATTTATTTTACATAATTTAGTAAATAGTTGAATAAACAATGCTATAAATAATTTAGTCAAACCTAAATTCCCATATCAACATTAACCTTAAAATAGTAAAGAAATCCATAATTTTAAATTATGAAGTGTTGAGCATGCTTATAAACAAAATCTCCTAACAACTAATCAACCTATTTTTATTTTATTTATTAATACAATCCCATGTGCATTAAATCTATTTTGACAAGTTATGCTCATCATTAGTATGAAAGGAGTAAAGTTACAAATCTATTTTGACAAGTTATGCTCATCATTAGTACGAAAGGAGTAAAGTTATAAATCTATTTTGACAAGTTATGCTCATCATTAGTGTGAAAGGAGTAAAGTTATGATTAACTAAAAAACCATATATGAAATTTAATGCAGTAAAGTGACTAGCTTAACTTAACAGCTAGCAGAGGTTATGGAATACATTAATGACATTAAAGCTTAACTTATCAGGTTATGGAACACATTAATGAGAAAAAAATATATTAAGAATTATGTAAACAACAGCAAGGTTATGGAATACATTAATAACATAAATATTAAATATTAAAAAATAGTTAACAGGAGCACTACCACATCAATGTTATGGAATACATTAATGACATAAATATAAAATATTAAAAATTAGCTAATAGCCAAATATTAATATAAACTATTAAGAATTAGTTATGGAATATAAATTGTAAACCAGTACCAAGGTTATGGAATACATTAATGACTTAAATTAAAACAGTAAATCAGTTAATACCCACCACTAGGTTAATGTATTTATGGAATACATTAATGATGACAGAAATATAAAATATTAAAAATTAGTTGAGAGGTGTCAGATTCATGGAGTGCAATCTCTTTATAAGAATATGAATAGGTAGGCAAGATCCAGTGTTGTTGTGAAAAATAGCTGCTGAGCATATTAGCAGGCTTAGTATATCAGTATATTGGTGAAGGGGAATCGTGACTGCTGGAGTGTAGATTCAATCGTTTCGTTTGCATTTTTGATAAGGATGAAACGTTTTTCCTTCCTACTGGCCGTGATTTTCACAGGCTCTTTTATGTTTCTCTGCTTAAGTTCAATAGGAGATTCCAGTCTCATATATAATGTTCAGCAGTATGGTGCAAAAGCTGATGGCATCACAGACAACAGCAAGGTGAGATAGAGATAAACTTGAATAATTAATAAATTTGTAGAGACATAGATTATCACAAATAAATTTGTCTGTTTTTGGTTATATGTAGGCTTTTATTGCTGTTTTTGGTTATATGTAGGCTTTTATTGCTGCCTGGAATGCAGCCTGTTCTTCTAATCGATCATCTACTGTGTATATACCAAAAGGAAAATTCCTGGTTGGTCCAGTTTCCTTTGCAGGACCATGCAAGAATGCTAATATTATGGTGCAGGTAAGGTGCTAATATTCATTCCGTGGTAGTGGTAGTGATTTATTTATTTCCTTCTTTGCAGCAATAAGATTCATGCAACATGTCTGTCTTACTGCAGGTAACTGGGGATCTCATTGCACCAACCCACAATAGTTTATGGAACGGAGGAAATAATTTGTACTGGTTGCAATTCTATAATGTGAATGGTCTAACGGTGAATGGCGGGGGGAGTTTGGATGGCCAGGGAGCCTCCTGGTGGAACAACGTTTGTCAAAAAAATCAGCAAGTAAGAATAAACTAGTTATCAGTTGTACTATGTAATTATCTTTTAGTGATTTGGATAGCATATACTTACACTGACTCGAATAAATTGTCTGCTTTGCTGTGCAGTGCAAACCCGGGCCTACGGTATTGTCTCTAGCCATTTATTTTCACATATGAATTGGAGTGTTTCATAGTTGCAGGGAGTTGATAATTTGACATTGTGATGGGCAGTCTTTACAATTGATGGGCGCTACGAATAGCGTGGTGAGAGACATTGCTTCCATCAACAGCAAGCAGTTCCATGTATCCATTGGTGCGTCTAACAACGTCCTGGCAGAGGGATTGACAATCCGTGCTCCAGCTGACAGCCCCAACACCGATGGAATTCACATATCTTCTTCCAATGTCCATCTTCGAAATATCAACATAGGAACAGGTGGATCATATTTCCCCTCAACATTTTACAAATATTGTTGGAGTGACTAATTTATTAAAGATAAATCTTTAACTTTGCGTGCGTGTACTACTGCAGGAGATGATTGTATTGGTATTTTGGAAGGAACTTCCAACCTTGCCATTGAACAAGTTACTTGCGGACCAGGCCATGGAATCAGGTGAAATAGTTTGATAATTAATTTCAATTGGACTGGGAATATGAGCATTCAATGCACTGCGCTGACAACCGATTTGGGTTATTATTATGCAGTGTGGGGAGCCTTGGGAAATATCCTGATCGTAATGGAGTCACCAACGTCACTGTAAATGGAGTTTCTTTCAACGGCACTGACAATGGAGTTAGAATCAAAACATGGCAAGGAGGAAAGGGCTTCGCCAAAGGCTTAACATTTGAGAACCTACGGATGAACAACGTGGGGAATCCAATCCTCATTGACCAATACTATTGCCCACATTGTACTGCCCAGGTGCTCATCATTTTACACCTATCTGAACAGCTTCAACACCTATACTCTTTTTCGACATAGGACAGTTTCGAAGCTTGTTTTTAAGTTCTGTGACATATGGCCACTGATGTTTGACTATTATAACTTACTTTGACTTTGTTGTTAATATTGGCTTGGCCCGTGCAGGAGTCTAATATGAATGTGCAGATCAGTAACGTGGTATACAAAAACATAGTTGGAACCTCAGCAACAAAGGAAGTTATTAATTTGGCTTGCAGTAAAAGCTTCCCCTGCCAAGATATCCAATTGCAAAATGTCAGTCTGAGTTATGGAAATAATGAAGCTCAATCTCTCTGTAAAAATGCCAAAGGACTTGGAATTAGTTCTGTCAAACCCCCTTTGGTTTGTTAATGCTGGATATTAGTTATTAGTTATGTCAAACCTTTTTCTTAAAGTTCCATTGGTTTTTAAAAGGTTTGATGCTTTCTCTACCAACTTCAATATGTTGGATTTTGCATTATTGTAATATGAATTTGAGTTATGAAAAAGTGAAACTCTACCAACTTTAATAGGTTGGATTTTGCAGTATTATAATATGAATTTGAGTTATGAAAAAAAAGAAATTCAATCTTAAGCAGCTTTTGAGTTTGTTAAAGGTGAATGTTTTTCCTAAATGCTAACTTATTATCAAATGTTAAATAGAATAGAAATATAATAAGAACTCTGCTAAAAAAACATTATATTGCAAGTAGAGTCCATTTTAAAAGTTAAAAGTCTAATATAGAGATTAAGAAATGTTTAAGAATCCTAAAGTTTGATAACTATATTTAGTAAAACCATGTTTGTATATGTATAAATGCTTTTTTATTGATGTTTAATAAGCTATAAACCCTTCACATTCACTTGGAATAAATAAGATATTTTTAACATTGTCATTTTAATGTTTTTAAAGTATATCACAATCAAAATAAACAACACATATTTTTGTATTAGAATATAGAATTTTAAGAATAAATAATGGTTTTGTATAATTGGTTATTTGGAATAGTACATTTTTAATAAAAAAATATCAATTTTTTCTTTTTATAGATGTCATATCTAACCTTGTCACTTTAAGATTGGTCATATTAATAATATAATGTCTATTATTGAGATATATAATTTTAAACATAACAAACAATTTTATAAAAATTGTCATTTGAACTTATACCATTTTAATAAGAAATATTAAAATAAATATTTGTAAGAAACAAATCAATGGACACAGACATAATCTCAAAGAAATGCAAATGCACAACAAATTCAATGACTTTTCCACTGTGTTTTTTTGTGCCTTTGGAATCTGTATCCAAGTGGCCTTTGTTTTGTGACATGAATTTCCAATGGAAAGATGATCCCATTTCCCTTCCTTGCACTCTAAGGGTAGTAACAAAAGACCATATCGCAGCAGCAATCACAGGTCTCGTAATAGCAAAAGAAACAAAATGAGGTGACTGCAATATTTAATCCATTTTCCACATCACACATCAAATCTACATAACCAGAATCATCATACGAAAATGAATTAATTAAAGAGAAATCTGATCTTGGTGCCTATGAATATGTTCGTAGTAGGAAATTTCTCCTCCTTGTGCCTCTGAATATGTCCGTAGTAGGAAATTTCTCCTTCTGGAGCATACAAACAATCTTTCTCCTCCTTTTGAATATGTTCGAAGGGGTTGGAGCTTACATCTTCACCCTAAATTATAATCAATGAAGACTATACCGCAATGCAATAAGCAAAACAATAATTCATAATCACTAAACATAATGATTGGAAAAAAATAGCATTCTGTAGCGTAAATCTCAATGACTGAAATAAATGTAGAGTAGTCTACATGTAGTCAAATAATTCGAAAGAAATATGATAACACATACAATTTAATGTAGTTGACTAATCTAAAGGAACGTCAAGGTGACTGGGTTAGGCATACTAACCTGAATTTGTACAAGTAGAAATATGAAAGGGTCGAGACTGATAATATTTATAGCAACAGCAATGGGCAGGGTAGGGAAATTTCCTTGGTCTGTGTAGATTCGTGTGGATGGATAGAACTGCAACTTTTCTATTTCAGTTATCCAATTATGGAAGGTATTTACAAATGTAATTGGAAGGGAATCAACAAAAAGATGGAAGACCAAAGGAAATCAACGAAAAGATGGAAACCGTGTCCACCTTTTCTCTTTAGCTTCTAAAAAGTTTCCGTGCATGAGTGTTAGGAAACTATTTTTTTGTCAAATTATTTAATCTTCATTTCCATGGTATGGGTCCAATCAAGTTTGGAAAAAATCCTCTACAAATTAAAATAAATAAATAAAAACCGAAACTTTAGTTGCATTTTAGACATTTTGAAAAATTAAATGTACTAGCATGAAAATAATGAAAAAAAATGAAAACAATAGTATATGTCTACATCAAGGACTAATAAGGAAGAAGAAAAGATGATTAAACAAATTAGTTAGATAAAAAGATGTTTTTATTAAAGTGATATGACAGCGATAACCTACAATTCCGGATTCAAAAGGTGAAAATAAATGAAATGAAATGAAATAAATGCCCAAGAGAATAGAATGATACGAAAAGGGGGACGAAGGTGAAAGAAGAGGATCCTAGCAATGGTATTGATTATTACACCAACTAATTTGTAGTAATTATAAATGTCTATTGTAGTCATGCATTTTACTAATCATCTTGATCCATTTCACAAGTTACCATTAATTTTTAACATTTGGCAAGAACCGTGAGATAGTTCAAATATTGGGCTGAACTTTTCGTTGATGAATACAAATGCACATTTTATATACTAGTTTCGTTTCACAAGTTACCATTAATTTTTAACATTTGGCAAGAACCTCACATATTGGGTGGAACTTTATGTTGATGAATACAAATGCACATTTTATATACTAGTTTCTAGATACGTTGAAGACATTGCAAAAAAGTAGACTTTCATTTTTGTGTTTGAAAAGTAGTTAAGTTATGAAATTATGAAAAAATAGTCTTATATTATTAAGGGTACGACAACTTACAAATAAATGTTACCCATCCTCAATTCAGCCTGAACATGAGATATGGAAATAATGAAGTTCAATATTCATGAAAAAATGCAAAATAGTTCAAAGAAATTCTATCAAGTTCCATTTACTTTGTTAAAGAGTGAATGCTTTCTCTAAATGGAAACTCTAATGTGTTGGATTTTGCATTATCTATCTTGTAGTCTCAAATTAGTTTAAGATTCTTATGGTTTATGCTACTCTTCCTTTAAAAATATCCTCAATGGTTTAGGCTACTCTTCCTTTAAAAATCTGCTCATTGATTTAGGCTACTCCTTCCGTTGATTGGTTTAAGCTACTTTCATCACTAGTCACTAACAATATTTTGGAAATCAAACTTTCCAACATGGTTGTTATAGGTCAAATCTGCACTTCTCCTTCCGTGATCACATTGCTTTGTCGATCGCACAATAGGACACCATGGATTGAAGAGCTAGGTTGACCTAGATGACTTACTGCTGGAACTACATTCTTCAGTTGAAAATCTTACTTTGTCTACTGATTTCATGACATGTGTGCTACTCTTTGCATAGTAAACCAACGTTCTTCACCAATATGTGTGCTGCTTTGCTCAAGGACAACCATCGCACACCTTAAAAAATGTTGCAAATGCTTGTTGTAAAGCACAAAAGTTGCATACTGTGCACTACTCTCGTTGTATGAAACCTATGAACATCTTAAGATGAAAGCAAAAATATATTAAGATTACGAATTGGGATTAGTTGAAGTTGGTTCTGCAACTTCCCCAACCTCCCAATTCAACCACCTCTCGATTACAACTGCCTACCTTGTCCCATAAATACAAGGAGGATCCATGAGAGAGGGACCTAGAAGGAATGCTTTAACTGCTGTTACGCTGGAGGAATTCCCAAGTCATTGTGAAGAGCAGGATCCCAGGACTCGGTTGCAGAACCATCTTGACCGATCAGGTATATTTGTACTCATTCATGTTTCTTTGACAATAAAAAGGTGGAAATACCCTTCCTGTCCCAAATCAAATGTCTATTGGATTGTATGTTCATTTGGTTTAATATCTGATTGTAGTTGATGTTTAATTGTTTTCAATTTCATCATATTTATTGCAGTCAAGATACGCCGAGGAAGGTTTCCTTTGTGTTGCAGGTCCATCATAGCGGAAGACCAAGCGAAAGCTAGGACCAGTCGTTGATAAAACGTACATCTTTCGATATCTTGATCTCTTTCCATTTGTAGTAACTAAATGCAATGCAATGAATGTATTTACCCGTCACGCCACCCAAGTTGGTAGTGTCTTCTCCTCACTATAAGGTATTTTTCCTGCATAACAGATTGGCGACTCCACTGGGGAGTAACTGGTTGTTTTTCTGCTCTCGGAGACCTTGCTAGGTTTTTCTTCAGTCTATTTGTTATGTGAGAGGTCTTCTAGGTCATTGTTTCCCGTTCTTATTGTCTAGACTCATCTCAGTCCACTACTGCAAATATTTTTTGTTTGCTTTTGAGCCTTGTGTGCTGGTTTACCCTACTTATAGTAGCGCATTTTACTTGGTGAACACTGCTTTGTACACTACACAACAATGCATCTTTCCTAGTGTGCGTTGGTTTCTGTACTACACAGTAGTGCATTTTCTTGTAACTTTCAGTTCTCCGTTAGGGTTTGATTTCTAGTGGTTTGGTTTCACTTCTAGCCTTTTGCTTTGCTTCCCTGACTGGCCCTTGAGACTTGTATGTCTCTTTTGAGTCTTGTTTGCCTCTATGAAGTCCTTTAGTTTTCCTTGGCTTGCTTGAGTACCTGTTTAAGGTGTCTTTACTGTTTTTAACCCTTTTGAAATTTCTCCTCCTTGTGCCTCTGAATATGTTCGTAGTAGGAAATTTCTCCTTCAGGTGCATACAAACAATCTTTCTCCTCCTCGTGCCTCTGAATATGTTCATAATAGGAATTTTCCTAAGGGGTTGGAGCATACATCTTCACCCTAAATTATAATCAATGAAGACTAGACCCCAATGCAATAAGCAAAACAATTATTTAGAATCACTAAATATAATGATTGGATAAAAATAACATTCTACACCGTAAATCTCAATGGCTGAAATAATGTAGAGTAGTCTACATGTAGTCAAATAATTCGAAAGAAATATGATAACACATACAATTTAATGTAGTTGACTGATCTCAAGGAATGTCAAGGTGACTGGGTTAGGCATACTAACCTGAATTTGTACAAGTAGAAATATGAAATGCTTTGAGAATGGATGAAGTTAGGGTCGAGACTTATAATTATTATAGCAACAACAATGGGCACAGTAGGGAAGCTTCGTGGTTCTCTGTAGATTCCTGTGGATGGACAGACCTACAAATTTTCTGTTTCAGTTATCCAATTACGGAAAGGTATATACAAATGTAATTGGAAGGGAATTAACAAAAAGATGGGAGACAGAAGAAAATCAACAAAAAGATGGAAACCTTGTCCATCTTTTCTCTTTAGCTTCTAGAAAGTTTATGTGCATGAGTGTTAGGAACTATTTTTTATTTTTCTATCAATTTATTTAATCTTCATTTCCATGGTATGGGACCAATCAAGTTTGAAAAAAAATCCTCTACAAATTAAAATAAATAAATAAAAACCAAAACTTTAGTTGCATTTTAGACATTTTGAAAAATTAAATGTACTAGCATGAAAATAATGAAAAAAAACAAAAACAATAGTCTATGCCTGCAACAAAGACTAATAAGGAAGAAGAAAAACTAATTAAACAAATTAGTTAGATAAAAGGATGTTTTTATTAAAGTGATATGACCACGATAACCTACAATTACTGGTTCAAAAGGTGAAAATAAATGAAATAAATGCCAAGGAGAATAGAATGATACAAAAAGGGGATGAAGGTGAAAGAAGAGAATCCTAGCAATGGTATTGATTATTACACCAACTAATTTGTGGTAATTATAAATGTGTAGTGTAGTCATGCATTTTACTAATCATCTTGATCCATTTCACAAGTTACCATTAATTTTTAACATTTGAAAAGAACCATGAGATAGTGGGTGGAACTTTACGTTGATGAATACAAATGCACATTTTATATACTAGTTTCGAGATACAATGAAGACATTGCCAAAAAATAGACTTTCATTTTTCGTGTTTGAAAAGTAGTTAAAATATGAAATTATGAAAAAATAGTCTTATATTATTAAGGGTAGGACAACTTAAAAATAAATGTTGCTCATTCTCAATTCAGTGTGAACATGAGATGTGTAAATAATGAAGTTCAACATTCATGAAAAAATGCAAAAGAGTTCAAAGTAATTCCATCTAGTTCCATTTACTTTGTTAATGGGTGAATGCTTCCTCTAAATGCCATGCCAATTCTAATGTCTTGGATTTTGCATTATATATCTTGTAGTCTCAAATTAGTTTAAGATTCTTATGGTTTATGCTACTCTTCCTTTAAAAATCTCCTAATTGGTTTAGGATACTCTTCCTTTAAAAATATCCTCATTGGTTTAGGATACTCCTTCCGTTGATTGTTTTAAGCTACTTTCATCACTGGTCACTAACAATATTTTGGAAATCAAACTTTCCAACATGGTGGTACACCTTGTTTCCTTTAATTGCTCAATTATAAATAAAATAAAAAGTACTTGTAGGATCAAGGAAATCCAACACAACGTATGGAATTTAAATGACATGATCTAATCGATCAGTAATAATGGGGTGAGTGCACAAAGTTGATGGACCTTTTAGATGCAATGGTAGATTCAAGAAACTCATTCAAGTTCTATAAAAGAGAATTGATCCCAAGCAATCTCGAGCCTGCCAAAATTAATCCCAAGCCTACCATGGTGAAGGCCAAATAGGATAGTTAAACAAAATGCGTATGCGTTATGGAGTTCTAAAATGCTTACGCATTTTGTAAAACATGTTTTATGCCCCAAAATGGGTTGTGCCCATCCTTTTCTCCACAATAGCGACATACAACGATTTTGGGAAACCAAAGAGCGTAATGGTGAACGCAATTTGTGTGAGAAGGGCCTCCATCTTCCACCTTGGGCATCGTTCTCCTCCATCTAAGCTATATACATCAAAATCCATCCTTCTAAATAATCTATTTTCACTAATTTGTATGTTGTAAAATAAATTTAATCCATAATTTTATTAATTTGTATGCCCTAAAAAAATTTGAACCATAATTCTAGTTATATGTATGCCCAAAAGAAATTAAAACCCCAATTTAATCATAAAAAATAAATCAATTTCACTAGATGCATATATATCCATGAGCATCCTTATTAATCCAAACCACTATTCACAAATATGCAAAGTTTCTTGTGTATATAGAAAGGTTGCGTACAACATTTAAGTATTCTAGAGTATGGAGATTTTTTGGATTTGCACAATTTCAATCCAAGTGTCATGAGGGATGTTGTAGGCCCAAACTTCACAGCAACAAAGAATCACCACGATAGCTAATGCGTTGGAAAGAAACTGATTATTTTCTTGACACTATGATTTCGGTTTGAATGGAATTTGAAATCAATAATTCAAAGTTAGGGTGAAACTTGACATAGTTGAATAAAAGTATTTTTTTACAATTTAGAGGTATGATGGACTACAATTTTTGTTGTTGTTGTTGTAAATAGTGAAACTTTTGCTAACACAATGACAATCTAATAGTTAACTACTTTAAGGAAAAAATTAATTGGCATAAAAAATTACCAACTAAACCATGTAAACTAATGCGTTTTTGGAAGTAGAATATATGGCAATTAAAATTATATTTTTTAATTATAGTTTGACAAGTACATGCTTATATGCTACTTCTTATATGTACATGACTATACAAATTTTTTTAGGTTAGTCTCATTACCCATCACAATAAGTTTGTGTCGAGACATATTACTGATAACTATATAAGAGTTTGCAAATGGAACGTTACAACATGGTAGTAGATCTTAAAGAGCTACTTTGTACACATAATAATTTACTTATAATGGAAAGAAATGTTAAATTATTTATTGTGCCTAAGATGCAAGGAAAGAGTGATCATACCCCTAAAGGAATAAACCTTCATGATGGAGGGAAAGTTTGCACCAAGGGAGAATAAATCACTTTTGACCATTTCATTAAAGTTGTTTATAATCTAGAGCTTGTACTTCAAAAGTGTGTACCTTTTTTACATATGTGTGAGTATCAGTGTTTCAAAAATACAAATTTGAATGAAAAAGTGCGAATACTAGTGTTACAAAAGTATGAATAATTATTTATGATAGTGTCGATTTGAATTTAGAAACTGTGAAATTTTATTGTAAAGTTGTGAGTTTTGATTCCACAAATATCAATATCCAATTTATTGAAATGTGTATTTATATTTTGATGTTGTGAGTTTCATATCTAGATGTGGATATATGTAATTCCAATAGTATTGCAAAATATTTTATTTATGTTTGTAAATGCATAGATCACTATAAAACACATTTCTAAGTATATCAATACTAATGAAAATGAAAAAAAAATCATATATCTCGATTGCAATAATGAATTGTACATTTTCATAAATATTTAAAGTGGTATACAAGAAGGATGGATACCATCGCTACCAATCTGATCACATGATATCTATACATGTACAAGATGAGGACTATGATTTTATTCACCCTACCAACCATGTCACCTTATCTAGAAACATTACAACTAGATTACTATGGAAATGATAACAATCCTCACATTTTGGTGTAGGAGAGAAGATATAAATTAAAATTTAAGAGTTTAACTGAAGTGATAGATAAAAAATCTCAACTACTAATTTATAAGTTCTCCCATGATACAACACATTTACTACAACAAAATAGGCCATTAGCACAAGAAATTGCACTGAAATTTAGTGAATTTGTTTCCATGAGTTGAACTCAATGGCAGGTGTTAAATCCGACTACACGCTACATGTTTGAATTGATTTCCTTTTTGTGCTAGGAATAGCACTAGGAATATCACTGTCTTTTTCTCCCTATTTAGTGTTGGGAATAGTGTCGGGAGTAGTGTCGACAATGGAAATTGTGCCAAGTTTTATGACTATATCAATGCCCAGAATGACATCGAGAATTGCGATGCGATTAGCGCCCAAATTGAGTCTAGTTTTAGTTTCCAATTTGCCTTCTAGTATTGCTTCTTATTTGGCATCTAATTTGTATTCTAGTGTTGCTTCCATTTTAACTTCCTGGTTATCGTCGAGTGTTGCTTCTCTTTTAACGTTGAGTGTTACTTCCTTTCATTGTTGGGTTTTTCTTCCTTCTAAATGCCAAATTTTTCTTCCATCATTGCTTCTAATATTGCTTCCATTATTGATTCCTTTTTTGCTTCCATGATTGCTTCCATTATTGCTTCCAAAATTGCTTCCAAAATCGCTTCCAAAATTGCTTCCTAAGTGACATGGGTTTTGCTCCTTAATTGACATCGGATTTTGCTTCTAGAATTGATTCCTTTTTAGCTCCAAGGTTTGCTTCCTTTTAGTGCCAAGGTTTGTTTCCTATTTAACGCCTAGTTTTTCCTCTTTTTTATCTCTAGGATTTGCTTCATTTTAGTGCCAATGTTTTCTTCCTATTTAGCTCCTGGTTTTGCTTCTTTTTTTGCTCCAAGATTTGCTTCCTTTTAGTGTTGGGGTTTGCTTCCTAATTAGCGTCTAGTTTTACTTCTTGTTAAGAAACCAATTTAGCTTCTTATTTAGACACATAAATAACACCAAGTATGGATTGCATTTTCATGTCGAGTTCTGCTTCCATTTTAGAGCCACATTTTTCTTCCATTGAACACCTCATGTTGCTTCCTTTATAGCTTCCACTTTATTAATTTAAATTTTTTAATTTCAATAAAAATACTTAAATATATCATGGCTCTTTAATAACATATGTGATTATAGAGAAACAAATCTTGCGTTGCAAATATTTTATAGCATAACATTTAGGAATTTTTAGGGAAGTAGATAACATCCATACAAACTAACAAAACCATTATACTTATTAAATCTCCATAAAAAAAACATCTACAACTTTTAGTATATATAAATTAACAAGATAACTCTTATAACATCATCATCATCTATAATTAAAACAAGTGAGTCAAATCTACAAATATTAGATAAATATCATGTCAAATAACATATATCTAAAAAAACCAGATATCTCATTTCAAATTTATATCATAACATTTATGAAGATTTAAAACAAACAGATATCACATTTCAAATTTATATCATAACATTTATGAAGAAATTTAATTGAAATTGACAACATCCATCCAAAGTAGAAAAGCCATCATGCATAGTAAGTATCCATCCAAAAAGCATTGACCACTTCCAATATATATAAATTAACAAGATAATACTGATAAGATCATCATCATATATAACTAAAACAAGTGAATGTCAAATATGCCAGTAGATCAATAACATGTCAAAATGATACAAGTCAGTATGATACATGTCAAAATGATACATGTCAATATGACATAAGTCAAAGTGATACATATAAAAGACAAAAATGGTATAGGTATCATAATGATATTTGAACATTAATCCATGTTAGAGTCAATATGATCAATGTCACTGGATACCACTAGCAACTGCCTCATCATCATCATCATCGTTGTCATCATCATCATCATTTTCATCATCATGATCATCATAATTCTCATCCTCCTGGGTATGAGCTCCATATCCATCCGCTTCATCATCAACTCCCATATCTGAACCAAACTCAACATAATTTGGATCATGATCAATATCAATCGGATCTTCTCGCATACTCGTGTTCTAAAAAAAAAATTTCAAAATGAAAAGTTAGTATTTATTTCATGCAATAATTCATATTTATGTTATATTGATAATATTACAACATACGAAACCGAACCATAATCATATTACATCATATCAAAGTGGACATACCATAATAAAATATGAGATAAGTTACAGCTAAGATGTCATTCCAATTATGTAAAACATGCAACAATTTTAATAAATGTTAGTAAAGATCATAAAAAAAATTGTTATACAAGTTAACTATCATCTGGAAAGTGTATACATAACCTTAAGTCTCAACCCTCTCGTGTCAATATATAAAACTATTTTTATTGTCAAATATACAAATCTACAATAAAATAGAATTGTACATGCCATAATTCAATTGACTAGATGCCATAATTGACTTGTGTCTTCCAACTATAAACACACAATTGCTAGACTCCCTTACCAAGTGATACTAGTACATTAAAATCTGATATACTTGGGACCATTTTGAGGCATTGGGTCTATATAAGTTTTAACAATTCTAATTTTCCACAAATAATGTTTTAGGTTTTAACAGTTCTTATGTTCTTTGGATGTTATTTATATTTTATTTCAGTTAACCCTAGAACATGGCCAGATTGAGTTCAATTCCATTGATGGAGGTGGTTAGAATGGTTATGAATATGATCCCTTCCACACTTTTCTCTTAATGGTGGAGGATCTTGGTGGCTTCTTCGAGAAACACCCTAACGCACATTACTATTTTGGGAATTTTTTTGGTCCTCCAATTTGAAGGTTGACTCATTCATTTATGGGAGTGATCATATTATCATGGTACCAAGGACTCCTTGCCTTTATGGTTCAATTTCCTGGAAACAACCGTATTATACCATATCGAGAAGTAGGGTTTTGCTCAGTGAGTGCCAATGTCAATTTTGCACAAGGGGGTAGATTTTTAACTGAAATATCCCAGGTGACTATGAGTACTAATACCACATCCACAATAGAAAAACATAATTGTGGGATATGAGGGAACCCAACTATGCTGCCCAGTTTATAGTTTGTGCCCCTGGAGAAAATTCACAAGTTGTCCCTGAATGGTCCTAGGGGGCTTCTTGCAACTAGCCATAAAACAAAAACCATAAATTAGATCTTGAAACCATTGATTCTGGCGGATTCAAGATGTTGGATTTCACCCAAGGGAACCCCTATACCATGTTTCAATTACCAGGAAATAGTAGTATTATACCATCCCCAAAAATAGTTTTTTCTTAGTAAGGGCCAATGCCAATTTTGCACAAGCAGGTGAATTTTGAATTGAATTCTCTCGGGCGACCATGGATAGCGTGAACTCATCCAAAACGACCAAAAAACTCCGTGGGAGTTGAAAGAACCCAATTATGTTTCCCGGTTTGGATTTCATACCCTCGGAGCAAATTCACAAGTTGTCCCTGAATGACCTTAGGGAGCTATTTCCATCTAGCCATAGAAAAAAAACCGTAAGTTGGATAATGAAACTATCGATTCCGACGTATTTAGGAAGTTGGGTTTCATCCAGAGGAAGCCTATTCCATGTTTCAATTGCTCGGAACCATGACCATGCCCACAATGGCCAAAAACATATATGGGAGCTAAAGGGACCTAGTTATGCTACCCGATTCAGATTTCGTGCCCCTCGAGCAAATTCACAAGGTTTTCCTGAATGGCCCCAAGGGGCTACTTGAATATGGCCATAGAAAAAAAAATGTAGCTCGAATCGTGAAATCCTCAATTTTGATGGATTTAGGATGTCGAGTTTCACCAAAGGGAACCCCTCTACCATGTTTCAATTTCCTGGAAATGATCATACTATACCATCTCCGAAATTACGGTTTTTCTTAGTAAGGGCCAATGTCAATTTTGCATAAGGGGTCAATTTTGAATTGAAATATCCAAAATGGCCAAAAACATCCATGGAAACTGATAGAACCCATTTATATTTTCCTAGTTTAGATTTCATGTCCCTAGAGAAAATTCACAAGATGTCCCCCCTCACCTACTGGTGTATATAAGGGAGGAGAGCGATCTTGTGTTTATTATCATCATTTTACTCTTCTTTGTACTTGTCTCAGAGATGATAGGGTTCATGAGAAAAAAAATATTAATAATTATGTAAACAACAACAAGGTTATGGAATACATTAAAACATAAATATTAAATATTAAAAATTAGTTAACCGGAGCACTACCACATCAATGTTATGGAATACATTAATGACATAAATATAAAATATTAAAAATTAGTTAATAGCGAAATATTAATATAAAATATTAAGAATTAGTTAATAGCGAAAAATTATTTGTCTTAATAATTTACCAACTTAATCCATCATTCAAATTTTTTCGGGGAACATTTTGAGTTTAGTCTCATTACTCATCACGATATTTTGATTTTTGTTTCATATCAATAACTTTACAAGAATTTCAAATCAAGCATTCCATTCCAACATGGTACCAAACTTTGAATTGTTATTACTATATAAACATGATAAAAAATTTGTAGGAAAAAGAAAAGTTAAAGTCTTTATTATTCCAAGATGTGTGCATAGATGTGGGTAGAGGGAGAAAAATCCCCTTTTTATGATGCAAAAAATTTGAAAAAACTTTTGAACCTAGGGATACTTGATCCCTCTTGACCATTTCATTATATATATATATATATACATATATATATATATATATATATATATATATATATATATATAAGTGGGTTCATAATTACACCTATAAGGAGAAAATGACAGGTAGTATGTTTTCTAACTCGTAAAGCTGATTGGTTAGTACTTTTTATTTATTTATAACAAGAATTATTTAAGTTTGTATTAAAATATGTTGTAACTGAGATGAACAATGTGTAAATAGAAAATGAAAGCATACATAGTTCCAAAAAAGATATGCACCATGATAACATGGAATTGCAACCTATAAGATTTTGTTGTACTCACAAAACTTGATATATGACTACTAGTTGTGTAAATTAAAAAAAAACACTTAGGACCAAAACATATTTGGAATATATTGACAATTACATGATTATAAGCATGCATACTTTTTCATTTCATCATCCTGGGCATGATTGGAAGGGTGTGATTATTGCATGTCTACCTCCATGCCCTCTTGCAATTGATAAATTGTTTCTCCTTCTTTGAGTTCAATAAGAAGAGAACTGTTAGTTTTTCAGAATTTACTTCAATCTGATCTAGGATCGTGAGAGAACAACATGTACAACATATCTACAACATATCAATCATGGACACAATAATGCAAGCACACAAGAGACAATATACACATAGAGTTTCACTGGGGAAAACCATAAAGGTGAAAAAACCCACAACTTCCTCAGAGATAGATAGAGCAATGACACAACCCAAGCATAAGAGATAGTCTTCTCCTAGCAGCAGCTTCTCCTCCTCCACAAGTGTGCCACTCTCCAATGAGAGTATGAGTGAGAAAGTGAATGATGAAATAGAGTGCCTCCCACACTCTATTTAGACATGACTTGAGTTGCCTAATAACCTTTACTAGGTCGGCCTTAACTTAACCACATAACATAATGCTGACAGGGCCAACCCCCAATAGGGTGGTCTAATAACCCTTTGACCCACATGAATTATACAGGGCCGACCCCACCAAGGTGGTCTAATAACCCATCAAGTATAAGTTATGACACTTACAATATAAATGACGACACTTCCGTATAGAGGAATAATAACATCTCTATAGGAATACAAACAGTTCCGTATAGAGGAATAATAACATCTGTATAGGAATACAAACACTTCCGTATAGAGGAATAATAACATCTCTATAGGAATACAATATACATATATGAAATACATTCCGAAGTTACAAATACATCAAAACTCCCTCTTAACTAGGAAGGTATTTCTTGACACAGGTCTTCTCGCACAAGTCTTCTTCCTTGGATCATCGTCACTGGATCATCGACATTGAATCATCGTCGTCGTCACTGCTGCTGCTATCTCAATCAATCTCCGATCTACTCATCATAGGAAGTTCTACAGATCCAGTCATTTTCCATACTGGATGTAGGCCCACCACCTGTAGGTCTTCATCATCATTGGCCATACTATGGAATCCTCAGGACTGATTATGTGCGTCAACAAAACCTCGAAAGAGCATCCCAGGCATTTTACGAGCACACAGCTCAACCTATCGGATCTCCCAGGATCTTTTACATGTGACTGTCACAAGACCTTAAAAGAGTGTCTTGCCAAGCAAGATATCTAAAGAGCATCTGAGGCCTTTTTCATCCTGTCCAGATCTCTAGGACTTATTACATGTGACCCCTACCACAAAACCTTAAAAGAGTGTCTTGCCAAGCAAGATCTCTAAAGAGCATTTGAGGCCTTTTTCATCCTGTCGAGA
This sequence comes from Larix kaempferi, assembly GCA_027924585.1. Classification (NCBI taxonomy): domain Eukaryota; kingdom Viridiplantae; phylum Streptophyta; class Pinopsida; order Pinales; family Pinaceae; genus Larix; species Larix kaempferi. Next base: position 1,362,786 of record BSBM01000397.1, on the reverse strand, counting down.
TCTCCAGGACTTATTACATGTGGTCCCCACAAAACCTTAAAAGAGTGTCTTGCCAAGCAAGATCTCTAAAGAGCATCTGAGGCCTTTTTCATCCTGTCCAGATCTCCAGGACTTACTACATGTGGTCTGGCAAAACCTTAAAAGAGTGTCTTGCCAAGCAAGATCTATAAAGAGCATCTGAGGCCTTTTTCATCTTGTCGAGATCTCCAGGACTTATTACATGCTACCCTTGCACAACCTGTCCACAACCACAGAGTATCAACCTGATACTCACCATACATCGTCTTGATGTACATGATCATCCTGATCCTCATCATTGCATCATCCTGATGCATGTCATCTGGAGCAACATCCTGAAGCTCGTCATCTATGATCATCCTGATCATACAATGCATCCACCTGATGCACAACAAGTATCTACCTGATACATATCATCATACATGATCCACCTGATCATACAATGTATCCACCTGATACACACACAGATACATGATCCACCTGATATATATCAACATACATGATCTACCTGATCATACAATCGTATCCACCTGATACATACACAGATACATGGTCCAAGCATCCAACATGATGCATATACATATACATGATCCAACTGATCATAATAAGCATCCAACATGATGCATATACATATACATGATCCAACTGATCATAACAAGCATCCAACATGATGCATATACATAGCAGTAACTGGAGCATCGTCCTGATGCTCCTCGTCCAGCGCTTACATCCACAGCCATGGGAATGATCCTCCTCTCACCATGCTTGGAATGGCTCCTGCAAATGTGTCCATAACTTCTTCCTCGAAGTGTCGTCAATCTGAAGAACACCAAGCCTCTCTCTGAAGTACTCGAACTTCACTCTGGCTAGTGGTTTTGTCAACACATCCGCAACTTGCTCATCCGTCGCAACATACAGGAGCTTCACTGCTCCTCTCTGCAACATATCCCTGATATAGTGATATTTCATCTCGATGTGCTTCGACCTGTCGTGGAACACGGGGTTCTCAGACAGCTTCACACAACTCTGGTTGTCACAAAAGATACCAGTAGCCTCCAACGGGAGATCAAATAGCTCAGACAGTAGCTTTCGGAGCCATACTGCCTCACAACTAGCCGAACGAGCTGCAACATACTCTGCTTCGGCTGTACTCAGTGCTACACAGGATTGCTTCCTGCTAAACCAAGAGATCACACCTGATCCCATACTGAAGCAACACCCAGAATGTGCTCTTCCTATCTGCAACAGTGCCTGCCCAATCTGAATCAACATAACCCTGCAGGTTAAATTTTTGATTCGCATCATACTTGAGCCCATAATCAATTGTACCCTTTAGGTACCTCAGAATATGCTTTACAACAACCAGGTGAACACCTATGGGATCCGTCAGGAATTGGCTCAATGTGTTCACCGCAAAGCAAATATCTGGTCTCGTGTTCGTCAGGTACATCAAGGACCCAATCATCTGACGATACACAGTGACATCAACTGGATCAGATGAAGAATCACACAGAAGCTTTAGGTTCGATGCCATAGGTGTGGCCATGGCCTTGCAATCCATCATCCCGAACCTCTTCATGATCTCTACTGCATACTTCCCTTGTCCAAGGAAGATTCCATCTGCACTCTGCCACATCTCCATGCCTAGAGAATAGTGCATCATCCCCAAGTTCTTCATCTCGAACTTGGCAGCAAGCTTCCTCTTCCTATCGACAATCAATCTATCCTCACCTGTTACAAACAGGTCATCCACATACAATAGTAGTATCACTGGATTGCCTTCCTCAACCTTGTATTAAAGGTTGGAATCCGCTTTACTCTCGGTAAAGCCCATACTAGATAGGAAGCCATCTATCCTGCCATACCAGGCCTTGGGTGACTGTTTCAAACCACACAGGGCTTTCTTCAGTTTGCACACATGTGACTCTCGGTCATGTGTCTCAAACCCGAGTGGCTGCTCCACACACACTTCCTCTTCAACTGCACCATTCAAGAAAGCTGTTTTGACATCCATTTGGTGTACCTTCCATTTCATCACGGTAGCCAGAGCAACTATTGATCTAATAGAAGTGTATTTGGCTACAGGTGCAAAAGTCTCTTCATAGTCAATTCCTCTTTCTGGGAGTAGCCACGAGTTACAACCTTGCTTTGTATTTCTCGATGCTACCATCTGCAGTATGCTTGATCTTATAGATCCACTTGGAAGTCACAACAAACTTCCCTTCAGGTCTTGGGACCACATCCGAAACATGATCGATTGGTACTTCTCGACCATGGCATCCTTTTACTGTATCCCGTATCCTTGGAACTTCGGATTCTTCAATATCTTCAATAGATAGTTTGAGCTTCATTGCTGGAACAAATGTTGTAGTTCTTCTTTTGTAGGTGATGGTATACGATCTTTCCTACAAAACAAGTTAAATTGCATGATTAGAAAACATCTCATAGTTTTCAGAACAAATTCTTACACATAAAGAAATATGCCATACATTCATGCAATTATTTTAGCCAATGCTTCAATACAACATTTATCCATATCCCATAAATTTCTAGATGCCTTCCAATCTCTACTAGAACATTGTTAAGAGTGTGCACAACTCCCAACATGTCAGCAAAGAGGTTTCATTCTAGATAAGTAGCAATAGAATGTTGTACAGTGCCATAGGCCACTTACCCATCACATGCATATTAGTAGTATATTGTTCATTAATGTAATTATTCTAATATGCATAATATACATCCTAAGTTCAGGAACATAAGCATATACATCATTGAGCAATATTATTTAAACAAACAAGTATGCAAGAAATGACAATTCAAATACTTATCTTTGTTTGGTTGTAGGGTGGACTCCCTCTCAATATTTGCTTCCTTGCAGGAACTACTGGAGTGTGCTCCCTCTTGATCTTTGCTTCCTGTATTACCTGTCCTTGAACTTATATCCATCCTCGATCACTTATGCATACTTACTAGTATCATCATTGCGTTATCCTTGAGGTCTCATACACAATCATACATTCATTAGTATAATATCAATACTATAAAACATTATGATTCTAAGTAATCTTAAACATGTATGGTCAAGATTTCACAAGCACTAGTATTCAAGGTTTCAGGGAGTACTTCCTTTACTCATGCAAATTCTTATTTGACCATAGGACTCTTCTGGTTAGTCATATTATCGATTAAACATAATATACCTAAACTCGTGATTACTCAAACCTATAGCTTCATGAATAATCATTATCAATCATACCAAGTATACTTATATAAGAGATCCCATCACAAGGTAGGATTCTAACTTGATATAGGAAAAATATACCTAGATTAATGTGTTAGTTCGTTATGTCTAACATACCCACATGATGTCTTCTTGTTTTATTCAATAACTTGTGCTAGTAACCTGCATATATCATAGGTTAAGCATTGTAGAACCAAATTATACATACCTTGTAAGTAGAGCTTCTATGTGATCCATGACAATGGATGAATCTTTGTCTTCATGTCACCATGGTCATATGTTCTTGAACTAGAACATGATTTGTCTTTCTTGATGTACCTTTCATGTTAGCGAACAACATCAACCTCATACAACACCACAATGCATTAGTACAATCATAAGTGTCAAAACCCTAATAAATGAATATCTTCTATCATGCATTCATATTTTTATTAAGGTGATACAGCAAGTCTAAAATTAATCAAGATTGTACTAATCTTAATGAAGACAAACATATCATAAACTTAATCATGAACAGATTTCGAAACATACCCGTAAGTCATACCTGTCAAGTTTGCTTGTAGTCTTCTTATGTAAGGCCTTAGCCTCATCTCCCTCTGAAACTGGAACTTCTTCACTTATGCATGTGACCAATCCATTCTATTCTAGGATTAACCCAATCCACTTGATTTGCAGAAATTGGATCTCGAGCTCGATTAGGGTTTGTGAGGGAAACCCTAAAAATTCAAACTTTGAATTTCAAGCTTCTGAAAGGATAGAAAGATGCGCCTTGATGAGCTGATCAACCTGGTATACTCAGAATTTGAAAACTGCAAAGTTTCACCTTTCAAATTTGCTTTTCAATCTTCCGGATTCACTTGGGAGGACCCTGAATTAGGGTTTGAATTTCCTGGAGCTTTACCCAACCAAATAGTTTGATCCAAAGCTCTAAAATTCGATTTTTCCAAGGAGCTTCCAGCTATGGCCATAGATTTCAAAAAATTTCCATTTTTGTAGAAGCCCTAATTTTTCACTTTTCCGATGAGAGTCCCGAACTAGGGTTTGATCAATCTCGGCCTTCTACCCAACCAAAAAATTTGATCTTGGTCTCTAAATTTAGATTTTGATGAGTATCATTCAGCCGTGGTCTCCGATTACAAAAATACCAACTTTCTTTGAAACCCTAATTGCTGGAGCCATGAATGAAGGTGCTCAAAATCCAATTATGTTTTGACATAAATATGCACTTGATTGTTTTTGGTTAACTCCGAAATTAGGAATCCACATGGTCTAAAAATTCTACCTTTGGTATCATGACCTGTCATCTTTCTAACCCCACAGGTCTGACCTCGATTGGATTCTCTGAGAGAGAGTTATGCCAAGTGTCGCAACATGACTTGTTTATGGGATAAAACAGGAGAGCGAACTTGTACGGTGTTCCATGTGTCACTGGTTCAACTTAGGCCTCTGAAAAACGTACCGGAGAAACTACAGTCCGTTCCCTAGCTGTCACTTTTTATGAAATTTCATTTGGAGCTTCCTATCCCAAGTTGTGAGATTTTTTCCTAGGTCACCTGTTTATGACTGAGATCTAGAAGAGGCAGAAACTCTAGATTGTACAGATCATAAAACAAAAAGTACAACGAATTAGAAGTTGTGCTTTGGAAACAAGGTACATGGAGATCTTATCTTCGACCTGTAAGAGTTTCAGATCCTGAAACCTCGCCGAATGGATTTATAGCGAAAGTGCTACGATGACTGGTTTTTTTTCTATATCAAGCCCTAACTTCGCAAGTGCAACAAGTGTCATAAATGCCATACCATGCCTTCTTTCAGGTTAGCTCTGATACCATGTTAGTTTTTCAGAATTTACTTCAATATGATATAGGATCTTAACTGATAGAACAACATGTAGAACATATCTATAGCATATCAATCATGGACATAATAGTGCAAGCACACAAGAGACAGTAGACACACAGAGTTTCACTGGGGAAAACCATAAAGGTGAAAAACCCCACAACTTCCTCAGAGATAGATAGAGCAATGATGCAACCCAATCATAAGAGATAGTATTCTCCTAGCAGTAGCTTCTCCTCCTCCACAAGTGCACCGCTCTCCAATGAGAGTATGAGTGAGAAAGTGAATGATTGAATAGAGTGCCTCCCACACTCTATTTATACATGACTTGACTTGCCTAATAACCTTTACTAGGTCGGCCTTAACTTAAGCACATAACATAATGATGACAGGGCCGACCCCTAATAGGGTGGTCTAATAACCCTTTGACCCACATGACTTATACAGGGCCGACCCCACCAAGGTGGTCTAATAACCCATCAAGTATAAGTTACGACAGTTACAATATAAATGACGACACTTCCGTATAGAGGAATAATAACATCTCTATAGGAATACAAACACTTCCGTATAGAGGAATAATAACATCTCTATAGGAATACAATATACAAATATGAAATACATTCTGAAGTTACAAATACATCAACAAGAACCCACATAGATGCTCATATTTGAGGTTGAAGATGATGAAACTTTGTTGAGTAATATGACCATTGTCTTAAGCTCATCAGAGTCATCCTCTAAAAATTGAATTTTCCTTTTCTATTTTACCAATATATTCATGATAATTGCATTTCAAGAGACCCATTGATATTCTAATTCATGTGTTTTAGTGGAGAATGAAACCCGCTGTCAATCAATACTATAAAACATTATGATTCTAAGTAATCTTAAACATGTATGGTCAAGATTTCACAAGCACTAGTATTCAAGGTTTCAGGGAGTACTTCCTTTACTCATGCAAATTCTTATTTGACCATAGGACTCTTCTGGTTAGTCATATTATCGATTAAACATAATATACCTAAACTCGTGATTACTCAAACCTATAGCTTCATGAATAATCATTATCAATCATACCAAGTATACTTATATAAGAGATCCCATCACAAGGTAGGATTCTAACTTGATATAGGAAAAACATACCTAGATTAATGTGTTAGTTCATTATGTCTAACATACCCACATGATGTCTTCTTGTTTTATTCAATAACTTGTGCTAGTAACCTGCATATATCATAGGTTAAGCATTGTAGAACCAAATTATACATACCTTGTAAGTAGAGCTTCTATGTGATCCATGACAATGGATGAATCTTTGTCTTCATGTCACCATGGTCATATGTTCTTGAACTAGAACATGATTTGTCTTTCTTGATGTACCTTTCATGTTAGCGAACAACATCAACCTCATACAACACCACAATGCATTAGTACAATCATAAGTGTCAAAACCCTAATAAATGAATATCTTCTATCATGCATTCATATTTTTATTAAGGTGATACAGCAAGTCTAAAATTAATCAAGATTGTACTAATCTTAATGAAGACAAACATATCATAAACTTAATCATGAACAGATTTCGAAACATACCCGTAAGTCATACCTGTCAAGTTTGCTTGTAGTCTTCTTATGTAAGGCCTTAGCCTCATCTCCCTATGAAACTGGAACTTCTTCACTTATGCATGTGACCAATCCATTCTCTTCTAGGATTAACCCAATCCACTTGATTTGCAGAAATTGGATCTCGAGCTCGATTAGGGTTTGTGAGGGAAACCCTAAAAATTCAAACTTTGAATTTCAAGCTTCTGAAAGGATAGAAAGATGCGCCTTGATGAGCTGATCAACCTGGTATACTCAGAATTTGAAAACTGCAAAGTTTCACCTTTCAAATTTGCTTTTCAATCTTCCAGATTCACTTGGGAGGACCCTGAATTAGGGTTTGAATTTCCTGGAGCTTTACCCAACCAAATAGTTTGATCCAAAGCTCTAAAATTCGATTTTTCCAAGGAGCTTCCAGCTATGGCCACAGATTTCAAAAATTTCCATTTTTGTAGAAGCTCTAATTTTTCACTTTTCCGATGAGAGTCCCGAACTAGGGTTTGATCAAGCCCGGCCTTCTACCCAACCAAAAAATTTGATCTTGGTCTCTAAATTTAGATTTCGATGAGTATCATTCAGCCGTGGTCTCCGATTACAAAAATACCAACTTTCTTTGAAACCCTAATTGCTCGAGCCATGAATGAAGGTGCTCAAAATCCAATTATGTTTTGACATAAATATGCACTTGATTGTTTTTGGTTAACTCCGAAATTAGGAATCCACATGGTCTAAAAATTCTACCTTTGGTATCACGACCTGTCATCTTTCTAACCCCACAGGTATGACCTCGATTGGATTCTCTGAGAGAGAGTTATGCCAAGTGTCGCAACATGACCTGTTTATGGGATAAAACAGAAGAGCGAACTTGTACGGTGTTCCATGTGTCACTGGTTCAACTTAGGCCTCTGAAAAACGTACCGGAGAAACTACAGTCCGTTCCCTAGCTGTCACTTTTTACGAAATTTCATTTGGAGCTTCCTATCCCAAGTTGTGAGATTTTTTCCTAGGTCACCTCTTTATGACTCAGATCTAGAAGAGGCAAAAACCCTAGATTGTACAGATCATAAAACAAAAAGTACAACGAATTAGAAGTTGTGCTTTGGAAACAAGGTACATGGAGATCTTATCTTCGACCTGTAAGAGTTTCAGATGCTGAAACCTCGCCGAATGGATTTATAGCGAAAGTGCTACGATGACTGTTTTTTTTCTATATCAAGCCCTAGCTTCGCAAGTCCAACAAGTGTCATAAATGCCATACCATGCCTTCTTTCAGGTTAGCTCTGATACCATGTTAGTTTTTCAGAATTTACTTCAATATGATATAGGATCTTAACTGATAGAACAACATGTAGAACATATCTATAGCATATCAATCATGGACATAATAATGCAAGCACACAAGAGACAGTAGGCACACAGAGTTTCACTGGGGAAAACCATAAAGGTGAAAAACCCCACAACTTCCTCAGAGATAGATAGAGCAATGATGCAACCCAATCATCAGAGATAGTATTCTCCTAGCAGCAGCTTCTCCTCCTCCACAAGTGCACCGCTCTCCAATGAGAGTATGAGTGAGAAAGTGAATGATTGAATAGAGTGCCTCCCACACTCTATTTATACATGACTTGACTTGCCTAATAACCTTTACTAGGTCGGCCTTAACTTAACCACATAACATAATGCTGACAGGGCCGACCCCTAATAGGGTGGTCTAATAACCCTTTGAACCACATGACTTATACAGGGCCGACCCCACCAAGGTGGTCTAATAACCCATCAAGTATAAGTTACGACAGTTACAATATAAATGACGACACTTCCGTATAGAGGAATAATAACATCTCTATAGGAATACAAACACTTCCGTATAGAGGAATAATAACATCTCTATAGGAATACAATATACAAATATGAAATACATTCTGAAGTTACAAATACATCAACAAGAACCCACATAGATGCTCATATTTGAGGTTGAAGATGATGAAACTTTGTTGAGTAATATGACCATTGTCTTAAGCTCATCAAAGTCATCCTCTAAAAATTGGATTTTACTTTTCTATTTTACCAATATATTCATGATAATTGCATTTCAAGAGACCCATTGATATTCTAATTCATGTGTTTTAGTGGAGAATGAGACCCGCTGTCAACATTGCATGAGACCAATTCCCCACAACATTAGTTGAAACCCAAGATATTTGCACCCACAAACCCCTAACCCCAAGGGAAAGCCACAGACTGATAATGGATAGATCCATCATCAATATTCTGGGTACTTATTACAGAACAATGAGATGGATGAAATATTGTATATATATTTTCCCAAATAAAAATCCCAATGAAGAACTTACTCCAGGAAGTGCAAGCAGTACCAGGGCGAGGCCTATTCCCATTGGCCTTTTTAGGTAAAGCCTAGCAAACTCACCATGACAAATATTATAAGTTTTTGAGACAACTAACTCATGCCCACAATCAATTCTACTAAAACCGAGGAGAAATATGACTGTTGATGCTAAATATAAGCAAAGTGTGCAAACCAGGCTTACCATCAAGTGTCAATTTGTTGAATAAGAACTAAGATGGGAGATGTATGCCACTTTCAATATCCTATACTCATCTTCGCGACTGAAATCCATGAATTCAAATTTTCGGAGGTTTTGATAATGGAGGATGTGGGAAGACGGGTTGATGCTTAATGAATTGTCCCTTCCCCCCTTGAACGAGTTAATGGATAGACTAGATGTGGATTGTTCATACTTTCATTTTGTGCTTGTTTAATGGGTTGCAAACTTAGAGATTCCTTCACCATTTTACAATAGAATTCCTTCCTCTAGCGTTGAGGCAAGATTGTCGAGGCGACATGAAAAAAATGAACTTCCTCAAAATGATGAACTTCTCTTCTTATATTAACAATGGTCAATGCGAGATGGTCATCTTCTTATAATTGAAAATATAATTATGTAGAATAATTCCAATAGCATATTTATTTTACATAATTTAGCAAATAATTGAATAAACAATGCTATAAATAATTTAGTCAAACTTAAGATCACATATCAACATCAACCTTAAAATAGTAAAGAAATCCATAATTTTAAATTATGAAGTGTTGAGCATGCTTATAAACAAAATCTCCTAACAACTATCAACGGGTTTTCATTTTATTTATTAATACAATCCCATCTGCATTAAATCTATTTTGACAAGTTATGGTCATCATTAGCTTGAAAGGAGTAAATTTATGATTACATAGAATATAATATATGAAACTTAATGCAGTAAAGTAACCAGCTTAACTTAATAGCCAACAACCAGGTTATGGAATACATTAATGACATAAATATAAAATATTAAAGCTTAACTTAACAACAACGAACGAGGTTATGGAATACATTAATGACAAAAATATAAAATATTAAAGTTTAACTTAACACCCAACATGAGGTTATGGAATAAATTAATGACAGAAATATAAAAATTAAGAATTAGTTAAACAGCAAGGTTATGGAATACATTAATAACATATAATACATTAATACCAGAAATACTAAATATTAAAAAATAGTTAACCACAACAAGGTTATTGAAATGGAATACATTAATGACATAAATATTAAATATTAAAATTAATTAATAACCAAATATTAATATAAAATATTAAGAATCACTTAATAGCCAGCATAAATTATAAACCAGTGGCAAGGTTATGGAATATATTAATGACTTAAATTAAAACACTAAATCACTTAGTGCAAGATGGTCATCTTCTTATAATTGAACATATAATTATGTAGAATGATTCCAATAGCATATTTATTTTACATAATTTAGTAAATAGTTAAATAAACAATGCTATAAATAATTTAGGCAAACCTAAATTCACATATCAACATTAACCTTAAAATAGTAAAGAAATCCATAATTTTAAATTATGAAGTGTTGAGCATGCTTATAAACAAAATCTCCTAACAACTAATCAACCGATTTTTATTTTATTTATTAATACAATCCCATCTGCATTAAATCTATTTTGACAAGTTATGCTCATCATTAGTATGAAAGGAGTAAAGTTACAAATCTATTTTGACAAGTTATGCTCATCATTAGTACGAAAGGAGTAAAGTTATAAATCTATTTTGACAAGTTATGTTCATCATTAGTGTGAAAGGAGTAAAGTTATGATTAACTAAAAAACCATATATGAAATTTAATGCAGTAAAGTGACTAGCTTAACTTAACAGCTAGCAGAGGTTATGGAATACATTAATGACATTAAAGCTTAACTTATCAGGTTATGGAACACATTAATGAGAAAAAAATATATTAAGAATTATGTAAACAACAGCAAGGTTATGGAATACATTAATAACATAAATATTAAATATTAAAAAATAGTTAACCGGAGCACTACCACATCAATGTTATGGAATACATTAATGACATAAATATAAAATATTAAAAATTAGCTAATAGCCAAATATTAATATAAACTATTAAGAATTAGTTATGGAATATAAATTGTAAACCAGTACCAAGGTTATGGGATACATTAATGACTTAAATTAAAACACTAAATCAGTTAATATCCCACCACTAGGTTAATGTATTTATGGAATACATTAATGATGACAGAAATATAACTGCTGAATAGGTAGGCAAGATCCAGTGTTGTTGTGAAAAATAGCTGCTGAGCATATTAGCAGGCTTAGTATATCAGTATATTGGTGAAGGGGAATCGTGACTGCTGGAGTGTAGATTCAATCGTTTCGTTTGCATTTTTGATAAGGATGAAACGTTTTTCCTTCCTACTGGCCGTGATTTTCACAGGCTCTTTTATGTTTCTCTGCGTAATTTCAATAGGAGATTCCAGTCTCATATATAATGTTCAGCAGTATGGTGCAAAAGCTGATGGCATCACAGACAACAGCAAGGTGAGATAGAGATAAACTTGAATAATTAATAAATTTGTAGAGACATAGATTATCACAAATAAATTTGTCTGTTTTTGGTTATATGTAGGCTTTTATTGCTGCCTGGAATGCAGCCTGTTCTTCTAATCGATCATCTACTGTGTATATACCAAAAGGAAAATTCCTGGTTGGTCCAGTTTCCTTTGCAGGACCATGCAAGAATGCTAATATTATGGTGCAGGTAAGGTGCTAATATTCATTCCGTGGTAGTGGTAGTGATTTATTTATTTCCTTCTTTGCAGCAATAAGATTCATGCAACATGTCTGTCTTACTGCAGGTAACTGGGGATCTCATTGCACCAACCCACAATAGTTTATGGAACGGAGGAAATAATTTGTACTGGTTGCAATTCTATAATGTGAATGGTCTAACGGTGAATGGCGGGGGGAGTTTGGATGGCCAGGGAGCCTCCTGGTGGAACAACGTTTGTCAAAAAAATCAGCAAGTAAGAATAAACTAGTTATCAGTTGTACTATGTAATTATCTTTTAGTGATTTGGATAGCATATACTTACACTGACTCGAATAAATTGTCTGCTTTGCTGTGCAGTGCAAACCCGGGCCTACGGTATTGTCTCTAGCCATTTATTTTCACATATGAATTGGAGTGTTTCATAGTTGCAGGGAGTTGATAATTTGACATTGTGATGGGCAGTCTTTACAATTGATGGGCGCTACGAATAGCGTGGTGAGAGACATTACTTCCATCAACAGCAAGCAGTTCCATGTATCCATTGGTGCGTCTAACAACGTCCTGGCAGAGGGATTGACAATCCGTGCTCCAGCTGACAGCCCCAACACCGATGGAATTCACATATCTTCTTCCAATGTCCATCTTCGAAATATCAACATAGGAACAGGTGGATCATATTTCCCCTCAACATTTTACAAATATTGTTGGAGTGACTAATTTATTAAAGATAAATCTTTAACTTTGCGTGCGTGTACTACTGCAGGAGATGATTGTATTGGTATTTTGGAAGGAACTTCCAACCTTGCCATTGAACAAGTTACTTGCGGACCAGGCCATGGAATCAGGTGAAATAGTTTGATAATTAATTTCAATTGGACTGGGAATATGAGCATTCAATGCACTGCGCTGACAACCGATTTGGGTTATTATTATGCAGTGTGGGGAGCCTTGGGAAATATCCTGATGATCGTAATGGAGTCACCAACGTCACTGTAAATGGAGTTTCTTTCAACGGCACTGACAATGGAGTTAGAATCAAAACATGGCAAGGAGGAAAGGGCTTCGCCAAGGGCTTAACATTTGAGAACCTACGGATGAACAACGTGGGGAATCCAATCCTCATTGACCAATACTATTGCCCACATTGTACTGCCCAGGTGCTCATCATTTTACACCTATCTGAACAGCTTCAACACCTATACTCTTTTTCGACATAGGACAGTTTCGAAGCTTGTTTTTAAGTTCTGTGACATATGGCCACTGAAGTTTGACTATTATAACTTACTTTGACTTTGTTGTTAATATTGGCTTGGCCCGTGCAGGAGTCTAATATGAATGTGCAGATCAGTAACGTGGTATACAAAAACATAGTTGGAACCTCAGCAACAAAGGAAGTTATTAATTTGGCTTGCAGTAAAAGCTTCCCCTGCCAAGATATCCAATTGCAAAATGTCAGTCTGAGTTATGGAAATAATGAAGCTCAATCTCTCTGTAAAAATGCCAAAGGACTTGGAATTAGTTCTGTCAAACCCCCTTTGGTTTGTTAATGATGGATATTAGTTATTAGTTATGTCAAACCTTTTGCTTAAAGTTCCATTGGTTTTTAAAAGGTTTGATGCTTCCTCTACCAACTTCAATATGTTGGATTTTGCATTATTGTAATATGAATTTGAGTTATGAAAAAGTGAAACTCTACCAACTTTAATAGGTTGGATTTTGCAGTATTATAATATGAATTTGAGTTATGAAAAAAATGAAATTCAATCTTAAGCAGCTTTTGAGTTTGTTAAAGGTGAATGTTTTTCCTAAATGCTAACTTATTATCAAATGTTAAATAGAATAGAAATATAATAAGAACTCTGCTAAAAAAACATTATATTGCAAGTAGAGTCCATTTTAAAAGTTAAAAGTCTAATATAGAGATTAAGAAATGTTTAAGAATCCTAAAGTTTGATAACTATATTTAGTAAAACCATGTTTGTATATGTATAAATGCTTTTTTATTGATGTTTAATAAGCTATAAACCCTTCACATTCACTTGGAATACATAAGATATTTTTAACATTGTCATTTTAATGTTTTTAAAGTATATCACAATCAAAATAAACAACACATATTTTTGTATTAGAATATAGAATTTTAAGAATAAATAATGGTTTTGTATAATTGGTTATTTGGAATAGTACATTTTTAATAAAAAAATATCAATTTTTTTTTTATATAGATGCCATATCTAACCTTGTCACTTTAAGATTGGTCATATTAATAATATAATGTCTATTATTGAGATATATAATTTTAAACATAACAAACAATTTTATAAAAATTGTCATTTGAACTTATACCATTTTAATAAGAAATATTAAAATAAATATTTGTAAGAAACAAATCAATGGACACATACATAATCTCAAAGAAATGCAAATGCACAACAAATTCAATGACTTTTCCACTGTGTTTTTTTGTGCCTTTGGAATCTGTATCCAAGTGGCCTTTGTTTTGTGACATGAATTTCCAATGGAAAGATGATCCCATTTCCCTTCCTTGCACTCTAAGGGTAGTAACAAAAGACCATATCGCAGCAGCAATCATAGGTCTCGTAATAGCAAAAGAAACAAAATGAGGTGAATACACTGCAATATTTAATCCATTTTCCACATCACACATCAAATCTACATAACCAGAATCATCATACGAAAATGAATTAATTAAAGGGAAATCTGATCTTGGTGCCTATGAATATGTTAGTAGTAGGAAATTTCTCCTCCTTGTGCCTCTGAATATGTCCGTAGTAGGAAATTTCTCCTTCTCGAGCATACAAACAATCTTTCTCCTCCTTTTGAATATGTTCGAAGGGGTTGGAGCTTACATCTTCACCCTAAATTATAATCAATGAAGACTAGACCGCAATGCAATAAGCAAAACAATAATTCATAATCACTCAACATAATGATTGGAAAAAAATAGCATTCTGTAGCGTAAATCTCAATGGCTGAAATAAATGTAGAGTAGTCTACATGTAGTCAAATAATTCGAAAGAAATATGATAACACATACAATTTAATGTAGTTGACTGATCTAAAGGAACGTCAAGGTGACTGGGTTAGGCATACTAACCCGAATTTGTACAAGTAGAAATATGAAATGCTTCGAGAATGGATGAAGTTAGGGTCGAGACTTATAATATTTATAGCAACAGCAATGGGCAGGGTAGGGAAATTTCCTGGGTCTGTGTAGATTCGTGTGGATGGATAGAACTGCAACTTTTCTATTTCAGTTATCCAATTATGGAAGGTATTTACAAATGTAATTGGAAGGGAATCAACAAAAAGATGGAAGACCAAAGGAAATCAACGAAAAGATGGAAACCGTGTCCACCTTTTCTCTTTAGCTTCTAAAAAGTTTCCGTGCATAAGTGTTAGGAAACTATTTTTTTGTCAAATTATTTAATCTTCATTTCCATGGTATGGGTCCAATCAAGTTTGGAAAAAATCCTCTACAAATTAAAATAAATAAATAAAAACCGAAACTTTAGTTGCATTTTAGACATTTTGAAAAATTAAATGTACTCTCATGAAAATAATGAAAAAAAATGAAAACAATAGTATATGTCTACATCAAGGACTAATAAGGAAGAAGAAAATATTATTACACAAATTAGTTAGATAAAAAGATGTTTTTATTAAAGTGATATGACAGCGATAACCTACAATTGCGGATTCAAAAGGTGAAAATAAATCAAATGAAATGAAATAAATGCCCAGGAGAATAGAATGATACAAAAAGGGGGATGAAGGTGAAAGAAGAGGATCCTAGCAATGGTATTGATTATTACACCAACTAATTTGTAGTAATTATAAATGTCTATTGTAGTCGTGCATTTTACTAATCATCTTGATCCATTTCACAAGTTACCATTAATTTTTAACATTTGGCAAGAACCGTGAGATAGTTCAAATATTGGGCTGAACTTTTCGTTGATGAATACAAATGCACATTTTATATACTAGTTTCGTTTCACAAGTTACCATTAACTTTTAACATTTGGCAAGAACCTCAAATATTGGGTGGAACTTTATGTTGATGAATACAAATGCACATTTTATATACTAGTTTCTAGATACGTTGAAGAAATTGCAAAAAAGTAGACTTTCATTTTTGTGTTTGAAAAGTAGTTAAGTTATGAAATTATGAAAAAATAGTCTTATATTATTAAGGGTACGACAACTTACAAATAAATGTTTCCCATCCTCAATTTAGTGTGAACATGAGATATGGAAATAATGAAGTTCAATATTCATGAAAAAATGCAAAATAGTTCAAAGTAATTC
The DNA here is from genome assembly GCA_027924585.1 of Larix kaempferi. Taxonomy (NCBI): domain Eukaryota; kingdom Viridiplantae; phylum Streptophyta; class Pinopsida; order Pinales; family Pinaceae; genus Larix; species Larix kaempferi. The sequence goes on along the minus strand of BSBM01000397.1, from coordinate 1,346,585 downwards.
TATCAAGTTCCATTTACTTTGTTAAAGAGTGAATGCTTTCTCTAAATGGAAACTCTAATGTGTTGGATTTTGCATTATCTATCTTGTAGTCTCAAATTAGTTTAAGATTCTTATGGTTTATGGTACTCTTCCTTTAAAAATATCCTCAATGGTTTAGGATACTCTTCCTTTAAAAATCTCCTCATTGATTTTGGCTACTCCTTCCGTTGATTGGTTTAAGCTACTTTCATCACTAGTCACTAACAATATTTTGGAAATCAAACTTTCCAACATGGTTGTTATAGGTCAAATCTGCACTTCTCCGTCCGTGATCACTGTGATATCCCTCCTTTTTTCCTATATATATATTTGTAATTGTAATTGATTATTGTATCGGTTCATGGTGAGGAGCTCAAGGCCAAGGCCCCACCAGTAGAAAAATCGTGTAACCCATATGGTTTAAATTCCTAAAGTTAAATAAACTTAGGAGACTAAGAACGATAACACAACTTAAACAACGATAACGGTGTAATGGATAGGAATCCTTGAATTGACGATGGGTACCATCCCAGTACCATGAGAACGGAAAACTATTGAACTATGATGTTCACTTGATAACCTTAACTTAAGCATCGTCGTAGGTTATGATAATCCTAAACGGGATTTCCTAATCCTAGGTAGGGTTGTGAAAGAGTTATTATTAGTTACGGAATAACGACATGCTTCTACAAGTTATCTATTAACACAAGCGTTCATTTTAGTTAAAGATCCTAAGTAAGAAGCAATCAGTACCATAGATATGGTTACTACCTTAGGATGTGGGAAAAGATACCAAGGATTGATACTACTAAAAATTCTAAATAAGACATACCCTTATATATACTGGCCCTTCTCCACCTTGTATATAAGTTAGGATGAAAATTCACCTTGTGTAATTATCCTTATCAAAGAAGATATCGCAAGGGTGTTAGATAATCATATATTGATATATTATATGTTATTGTGTTTGGAATAATAACATACATATATATGTATTGGTGTTATATGTTAGAATATTAACATATAGAAGATATATATGTCTTAGAGAATAAATAACATATATGAATATATATATATATATATATATATATTTATTAACAAATTATAAGTATATAAAGATCTAAGTGATAGATTTCATATATATATATATATACCAAGGGAGAAATAGTTTACTATTCATTAAACTATCATATTAATATATAAAGACTAGGTGTTGGATTTTATATATTTATATTTAAGAAGAGATAAGATTATTTTCATAAGTGATAAATTTAGGCATAATTGTATGAATTATATGCCTTTATAGTGATTCACATTATATTTATATTTATATATATATATATATATATAAATGGAAGAATAATAATTCTTTAACACAACATGGTGATGTCTTAAAGGGAATGTTTATAAGAATTAATAAAATAGTCAATAAGACTAGTTCGACATTAGCCTATAAACTAGTGTTTAAAAGGTTTGTTTTAGATATTAAACATTAACTTATTTATATAAGTTTGTCTCCATCATGGAGATGGAGCGCCGATGGTTGTGAGTGCTAGATATCCTTTGAGTTTATGCATTTTATCTTGCCTCGGCTGTAAGAGAGGGGATGTGTTTCCGGGTAATTGATTAGCTGCAGTTCACTATAGGAAGTGATCATCGTGTCACCTCAGCTATGCCATTTGTCGCTGGGATGTTGCCAGTTGTATTCTCTGATTTTTTTTCCTTTGGAGAAAGATCTCCTCGAGGATCTCGGCAATAATGAGAGGAGATACTTTAGCTCTGCGATCAAGAGTAGGAAGGGGACATATGATCTGGGGATTATGAGAATGAAGAACCTGAAGTTCGCGATTATGAGGAGAGAGACATGATCTCCACTATGATGATCCTTTACGCTAAGTTAGGGAGGGACAAATCCCAATCTTTTTTCTGCCTTCCTTACGAACAACCTCTCCATAAGGTATTAAAGGCCATTTGCTCATTCGAATGGGGGGCTGAGGAGGGGAAGAACGATGGGGGCCTCAACTCTGGGGATACGAAGTTACATCTCTGCCTTGATTGCTGGGAAATGGGGGGGGAGAATTTCATAATCGAGCATGGAGATTTCATCCCTACGATAGCAGAGGAGATTTTCTTTCCGATTGAGGGTTTTTGAGATACTGACTGCTGGGATTGTTAATATCGGGTTGTCAAATAGATTAATTCTCTGCTGGTTTGCATAGCATGGAGAGGGACGGTTAGCAGCCGATCCCCAAAGTGGTATTTCGCAACTTGACACTGTATGGAATCCCAGCTCTGCGATCCGGACAGCAAGGAAATCAATCCCTTATTTACCTCTACGATCTGGAGAAAAGAGACCGGGAGATTAGATAAGAGAGAATGCTATTGAGGGAATCAAGTTGGTGATTAGGCATGAGCTATCAAAGGAGGATAAATACGTTTGGGAGGTTCACTGTCTGGTTCTGCTGACAGAACTGAGCGTGCTGTTGGAGAAATAATTCTCACTTTTAGATCTACTCTTAGCGATTGGACAGAGGTATGATTTCTTTGTGGAGTTTAGATTTTTACTCTGCATCATATAGATGCGTCATTTCTCAGTCTTTCTTGTTATCTAGACCTCTGTATGCACAGAGTATCATCTATGCCGGGTCTGGTTGCATTCGAGTATTGCATGTGTTATTGTTTACTTCTACTATTGAGTATATTCTTGTGTGATCACCACCTTCCTGATCTGGAATGATTGCTATGAGGAAAATTCCAGATGCATTATGTTTGATCGCTGGTTACCCTCATAACATTAGAATTACGCCTATGAAGTTACCTCATATATTTTAGATATTATGGAAACTAGTAGTTAGGAGTAGATCACGCCAGTGAAGTTACAGTGTTATAATTACATGCAGAGATCACGCCCGTTGAAGTTGTTTATTGAAAGGAGGAACATTGTAGTGGATATTCGTCTCTACTTATAAAAAGGATGGATTATGTTAAGAACTAATAGATCTTTAGTATGGCTGTAGTTTTTTTCAATTTATATTCTGCTGTACGTTTATTTGATTATTTGGAAAATGATAGCACAGAGGTAGCGCCCAAGTGTGGCGAACTTTTCTGTAGAGTCGGGGATCAATTTTTGCATTTCAAATACCTCGAAAAGTCTGCAAAGAAGATAATATGATGGACGTAACTCTCTACGGTTTATGTCAATCTGAACGATATCTTAGTGGCTACTAATAGCGTGAATCCCTCCTCCTACGATTGATACTAGGAACTGAAAATGTTAGTTTGAAGTCTCCGTTAACTGTTACCGTATCTTCTGCCTTTTTCGAGTTCGTCTCTGACATCACTGGGTCGAAGGGGAGACGTGGAATGGTCCCTTCTAAATTCTTGTTACACATCTTTTTGTTTATATTTCTGTCTATTGTACATAAACCCCAATAGGGGAAAATTTCATTGATCGATATATATGCTGGCCGCTGTCTACAGTATTGACTACCATACACTAACTGCACGGTTCGATCACTGCATCAATATCGGTACTCGGTTGATCTACCGTTTGATGGTTATCTACACGGTGTGTTCACTAACTTTTTACTGTACTCTATTGATAAGAAGTTTGGTTACACATTTGTTCACTATTTAGACTGTGTCTGCTTGGATAGATCCATGCTGTATTAAGGGGTGGATCCAAGTTTCTAGTTAATAACGCTGCATCAATTCTTGTGTAGATAAAGAGTATACCTTGTATTATAGTATGTTTGGAAGGAACAATGTATAATAGTATCCAGTCCAGTTTCAGTCCGGATTTAGGTATCCTTATAAGCATCGAATGACCGAAAGAAACCTGATAAGTTATTATAGGTCTCGGTTTTGGGATCTTTGAGATTATTGTTGTAACTCTCGGTTTGAATAATAAAAGATCCAACGGTTTGGTGGACGTAGCCCAAGGAGGGGGTGAACCATGTATACATGTGTTTTTGTGTTTCTTCTTATGTGTGATGTGAATGGTGTTTTGTCAAAATATAATTGGATGCCTTTGTTAATTAAATCGCAACAAATGATTCCTAATTGTTATGTTGTGCATATAATGATTTCATTGATGTAGTTATGTATTGTCACAAACATTTCAGTTCATCACAATTGGGTAAGAAATTTTGAATATGTTCAACTATGTATTATGAAATTCTTTTATATAATGAAAATTCTTTTCGAGGCAATTTGTTCATTAAATACTAATCTAGTTAATGGAGATGTTACATATGGTATCAGAGCACAGGTTGCAAACACTCGGGCTTATTTGGGCTCAGTCAGGGAAAACATAGATGAGTTAGTCGAACTGGCGACACAAGACGCAAAAAAAAAATAAAAATTCAGTTCAATGGATCGACAACAGGTAGCTTACAAGTCGTCATTGAATTGCAAGTAAGTATGTTTCATTTGGTGAAAGCATTATAATGGCGCAACATTGTTCGTAGGTAAGGATAATATATGTTTCATTATGGAGATGAATGATCTGTTATTGGTAAATTTTAGCTGATGAATATATCCACCTATTTTACAATTAGATTCATTGGACGACCAGAAATTAGTCTTTAGAATGATAACAGTTATGGTTTTGTGGAATGAGTCTTAGTAGATTGAATGTCATCCTAGTTGTGAATGTGCTAAACTGAGGAACTCTCCTAAATCTGTTGATTGATAATTCGTCTTAAATGCTTATTTCCTTCTCTACCTTTATTGTTCTTAGGAGTGGATATCTTTCAGTTTCAGTAAACGCGTCATATGGGAGAATAGGGTTGATACATTTTGTTGATTGTTTCTGACTAATCGAATTTTATTGGTCCATTCGTCAGGATTTCCGAATATGAGGTTCAGATAGATAAAATAAGCAACTTATATATGTTAAGTCTTTTATAAAGTAATTATATATGCTAATATTTGACTATAGAATATAGTCTAATGTTTTGATTATGTTAAGAACTGTCAAGTTCCTTTCGTATATAAAACCACTTTGAATGACAAATTTATGATGTTGAATTCTGGTAAAATGCATACAGCCGAACTAACCTTCCACAAGAAATGTAGACTTTCTAGTCTAGATTCTGTTAATTGCAAACTAAGAGAGTTTGAAAATTTTCCGTATGACTGCGAGGAAAAAGTTGGATAAATAATAGATGGAAATGCATGATCTCATCTTCATGGATGTTGGGATACTATGAGTGGTAGTAATAAAAACTATACTTTTATGAGATCATGATTTAGGATGATTTGTTGTCACATACAATTATATGTGGTGTCAAAATGATTATTTTGGTTAAGAGATAAAATTTTAGTTAATCATGTTGTTCACATAATGAATGCATAGATGTAATTAATGGTGAGTATGTGTTGTTGTATGAATAAAAATATTGGAAAACTAGAACCGCCATTGAATGGTAATACATGACACTTTGATTTCTGATGTCTTTATAATGACTGTTGTATATCCGCATTAGGAGTTAAGGAAACCTTTAATATCATGGAATTTCCATGATAGATCAGAAGTAATATTTAAACAGTAATTGATGAACAAGTTTTTATGAAACACGTCAAGGTGATGATTGACATATGTTTTATGCATGATTGCTCTTATGATTTAATTACATTTTTTCTTTTTACGACTAACACATTTAATGTTGTGGTCGAGCGGGATGTTATATTCCCACACATCACTACAACAATCAAGAGGTAAAAAGGGGATGTATAGATTCATGTAATATTTAGTGTAATACTAATATGTGATGATATAGGTAAACTGGTACCTCGACCTATGAGGATCTTATAATAAGAAGATATGCGGTCACCCTTACAAAGGTAGATGATTATCATTATAAGGTATGCAAGTATGTTTTAGAAAATTGGTTATTTCTATGTGATGTTGGTATATACAAAGGAAGTTGTATAACTAAATTAGGAAGTGTGTTTGAAATGGTGAAGGATAACATTCGAGGTTAAGAAATCATATTGTCCACGGGTCATCATAGGAAGAAGATTAGTTCGTGTTCAAGGAATTATGTAATCCTATTAAGTAAGTTAGTTATGCTTGGAAGGAGAAAATGTTTACTTCAGATGATCAAGTATGGATATTGTAGTATGAAGAATGAATGATTTTCTTATTTACAAATATTATATTTTGTTATATAAAGTGTTACTAACAATTGAATTTGGCAGATGGCCAAAACTCGGTGGAACTTGTTAAAAGACAAAAGCTTAATATATTATGCATGGTACAATAAAGGGGTGAGGATGAAAGATCGACATTGCAGCTTTTATTATTGTTAATTATTGTTGAATAAAGAACTAGACCAAATTGGTCAGAGAAATTGTATGGTTATAAAATTTAATATGACGAAATAATTGATGAATTTGAATGAGATCTTCCTAGACTCAAGCGAGGAGGCTTGAGGGGAATAGATTCCTGGACTCAAGCGAGAATGCTTGAGGGGAATTATGTAAAAGTGCGTTAAGGGCACTGAAACACTCCCTAGAGATCAGGGAGTTGACAGCCGCCAGGATTCTCGAAGGAATCGGCGAGCTGTAAAGACCTAGGCAAAATATAAGAGAATGCATATGCGGGAGGCAGGACGCTGCTTAGTATGCATGAGAGAAAGTATTGCTGCATGAGCACTGTGGTGTTAGGCAAGAAATCTCTGAAGGAATTGCTGTGTGAGCACTCGGGTGTTAGGCAAGAATTCCTGGATCAAGTAAATGATGTGTTTGTGTAAAATAACAACCTACATCTCCTGAATGCTGGATTTATGGGTGCTTATGATGATAAAGGAAAAATAAAATATAGCGTGAATTGCAAATGTTAGGTTGAAATAAAGGGGCTCATTGTTTATACTTTTAAGTTTGATTATTGAATTGATGATAGTTTTTCACGGAACAAAGTTTCTTCGAATCCCGATTTTATTGCATAAGAATCCACGTTATTAGCGATAAAGACATGCAGAAAGCATGAAAGTTCAAATAAGGTCAAAAACCCAAATTCATGATGCAAGAAAAATAAGACTCAAGAGAAAGGATGAAATTCTGAAAAGCCTGAACACCGAGGACGGTGTTATTTTTAGGGGAGGAGGATGTGATATCCCTCCTTTTTACCTATATATATATTTGTAATTGTAATTGATTATTGTATCGGTTCATGGTGAGGAGCTCAAGGCCAAGGCCCCACCAGTAGAAAAATTGTGTAACCCATATGGTTTAAATTCCTAAAGTTAAATAAACTTAGGAGACTAAGAACGATAACACAACTTAAACAACGATAACGGTGTAATGGATAGGAATCCTTGAATTGACGATGGGTACCATCCCAGTACCATGAGAACGGAAAACTATTGAACTATGATGTTCACTTGATAACCTTAACTTAAGCATCGTCGTAGGTTATGATAATCCTAAACGGGATTTCCTAATCCTAGGTATGGTTGTGAAAGAGTTATTATTAGTTACGGAATAACGACATGCTTCTACAAGTTATCTATTAACACAAGCGTTCATTTTAGTTAAAGATCCTAAGTAAGAAGCAATCAGTACCATAGATATGGTTACTACCTTAGGATGTGGGAAAAGATACCAAGGATTGATACTACTAAAAATTCTAAATAAGACATACCCTTATATATACTGGCCCTTCTCCACCTTGTATATAAGTTAGGATGAAAATTCACCTTGTGTAATTATCCTTATCAAAGAAGATATCGCAAGGGTGTTAGATAATCATATATTGATATATTATATGTTATTGTGTTTGGAATAATAACATACATATATATATATTGGTGTTATATGTTAGAATATTAACATATAGAAGATATATATGTCTTAGAGAATAAATAACATATATGAATATATATATATATATATTTATTAACAAATTATAAGTATATACAGATCTAAGTGATAGATTTCATATATATATATATATATACCAAGGGAGAAATAGTTTACTATTCATTAAACTATCATATTAATATATAAAGACTAGGTGTTGGATTATATATATATATATATTTAAGAAGAGATAAGATTATTTTCATAAGTGATAAATTTAGGCATAATAGTATGAATTATATGCCTTTATAGTGATTCACATTATATTTATATTTATATATATATATAAATGGAAGAATAATAATTCTTTAACAAAATATGGTGATGTCTTAAAGGGAATGTTTATAAGAATTAATAAAATAGTCAATAAGACTAGTTCGACATTAGCCTATAAACTAGTGTTTAAAAGATTTGTTTTAGATATTAAACATTAACTTATTTATATAAGTTTGTCTCCATCATGGAGATGGAGCGCCGATGGTTGTGAGTGCTAGATATCCTTTGAGTTTATGCATTGTATCTTGCCTCGGCTGTAAGAGAGCGGATGTGTTTCCGGGTAATTGATTAGCTGCAGTTCACTATAGGAAGTGATCATCGTGTCACCTCAGCTATGCCATTTGTCGCTGGGATGTTGCCAGTTGTATTCTCTGATTTTTTTTCCTTTGGAGAAAGATCTCCTCGAGGATCTCGGAAATAATGAGAGGAGATACTTTAGCTCTGCGATCAAGAGTAGGAAGCGGACATATGATTTGGGGATTATGAGAATGAAGAACCTGAAGTTCGCGATTATGAGGAGAGAGACATGATCTCCACTATGATGATCCTTTACGCTAAGTTAGGGAGGGACAAATCCCAATCTTTTTTCTTCCTTCCTTACGAACAACCTCTCCATGAGGTATTAAAGGCCATTTGCTCATTCGAATGGGGGGCTGAGGAGGGGAAGAACGATGGGGGCCGCAACTCTGGGGATACGAAGTTACATCTCTGCCTTGATTGCTGGGAAATGGGGGGGGGGGCATTTCATAATCGAGCATGGAGATTTCATCCCTACGATAGCAGAGGAGATTTGCTTTCCGGTTGAGGGTTTTGAGATACTGACTGCTGGGATTGTTAATATCGGGTTGTCAAATAGATTAATTCTCTGCTGTTTTGCATAGCATGGAGAGGGACGGTTAGCAGCCGATCCCCAAAGTGGTATTTCGCAACTTGACACTGTATGGAATCCCAGCTCTGCGATCCGGATAGCAAGGAAATCGATCCCTTATTTACCTCTACGATCTGGAGAAAAGAGACACGGAGATTAGATAAGAGAGAATGCTATTGAGGGAATCAAGTTGGTGATTAGGCATGAGCTATCAAAGGAGGATAAATACGTTTGGGAGGTTCACCGTCTGGTTCTGCTGACATAACTGAGCGTGCTGTTGGAGAAATAATTCTCACTTTTAGATCTACTCTTAGCGATTGGACAGAGGTATGATTTCTTTGTGGAGTTTAGATTTTTACTCTGCATCATATAGATGCGTCATTTCTCAGTCTTTCTTGTTATCTAGACCTCTGTATGCACAGAGTATCATCTCTGCCGGGTCTGGTTGCATTCGAGTATTGCATGTGTTATTGTTTACTTCTACTATTGAGTATATTCTTGTGTGATCACCACCTTCCCGATCTGGAATGATTGCTATGAGGAAAATTCCAGATGCATTATGTTTGATCGCTGGTTACCCTCATAACATTAGAATTACGCCTATGAAGTTACCTCATATATTTTAGACATTATGGAAACTAGTAGTTAGGAGTAGATCACGCCAGTGAAGTTACAGTGTTATAATTACATGCAGAGATCACGCCCGTTGAAGTTGTTTATTGAAAGGAGGAACATTGTAGTGGATATTCGTCTCTACTTATAAAAAGGATGGATTGTGTTAAGAACTAATAGATCTTTAGTATGGCTGTAGTTTTTTTCAATTTATATTCTGCTGTACGTTTATTTGATTATTTGGAAAATGATAGCACAGAGGTAGCGCCCAAGTGTGGCAAACTTTTCTGTAGAGTCGGGGATCAATTCTTGCATTTCAAATACCTCGAAAAGTCTGCAAAGAAGATAATATGATGGACGTAACTCTCTACGGTTTATGTCAATCTGAACGATATCTTAGTGGCTACTAATAGCGTGAATCCCTCCTCCTACGATTGATACTAGGAACTGAAAATGTTAGTTTGAAGTCTCCGTTAACTGTTACTGTATCTTCTGCCTTTTTCGAGTTCGTCTCTGACATCGCTGGGTCGAAGGGGAGACGTGGAATGGTCCCTTCTAAATTCTTGTTACACATCTTTTTGTTTATATTTCTGTCTATTGTACATAAACCCCAATAGGGGAAAATTTCATTGATCGATATATATGCTGGCCGCTGTCTACAGTATTGACTACCATACACTAACTGCACGGTTCGATCACTGCATCAATATCGGTACTCGGTTGATCTACCGTTTGATGGTTATCTACACGGTGTGTTCACTAACTTTTTACTGTACTCTATTGATAAGCAGTTTGGTTACACATTTGGTCACTATTTAGACTATGTCTGCTTGGATAGATCCATGCTGTATTAAGGGGTGGATCCAAGTTTCTAGTTAATAACGCTGCATCAATTCTTGTGTAGATAAAGAGTATACCTTGTATTATAGTATGTTTGGAAGGAACAATGTATAATAGTATCCAGTCCAGTTTCAGTCCGGATTTAGGTATCCTTATAAGCATCGAATGACCGAAAGAAACCTGATAAGTTATTATAGGTCTCGGTTTTGGGATCTTTGAGATTATTGTTGTAACTCTCGGTTTGAATAATAAAAGAACGAACGGTTTGGTGGACGTAGCCCAAGGAGGGGGTGAACCACGTATACATGTGTTTTTGTGTTTCTTCTTATGTGTGATGTGAATGGTGTTTTGTCAAAATATAATTGGATGCCTTTGTTAATTAAATCGCAACAAATGATTCCTAATTGTTATGTTGTGCATATAATGATTTCATTGATGTAGTTATGTGTTGTCACAAACATTTCAATTCATCACAATTGGGTAAGAAATTTTGAATATGTTCAACTATGTATTATGAAATTCTTTTATATAATGAAAAATCTTTTCGAGGCAATTTGTTCATTAAATACTAATCTAGTTAATGGAGATGTTACAATCACATTGCTTTGTTGATCGCACAAAAGGACACCATGGATTGAAGAGCTAGGTTGACCTAGATGACGTACTGCTGGAACTACATTCTTCAGTTGAAAATCTTACTTTGTCTACTGATTTCATGACATGTGTGCTACTCTTTGCATAGTTAACCAACGTTCTTGACCAATATGTGCGCTGCTTTGCTCAAAGACAACCATCGCACACCTTAAAAAATGTTGCAAACGCTTGTTGTAAAGCACAAAAGTTGCATACTGTGCACTACTCTCGTTGTATGAAACCTATGAACATCTTAAGATGAAAGCAAAAATATATTAAGATTACGAATTGGGATTAGTTGAAGTTGGTTCTGCAACTTCCCCAACCTCCCAATTCAACCACCTCTCGATTACAACTGCCTACCTTGTCCCATAAATACAAGGAGGATCCATGAGAGAGGGACCTAGAAGGAATGCTTTAACTGTTGTTACCCTGGAGGAATTCCCAAGTCATTGTGAAGAGTAGGAGCCCAGGACTCGGTTGCAGAACCATCTTGACCGATCAGGTATATTTGTACTCATTCATGTTTCTTTGACAATAAAAAGGTGGAAATACCCTTCATGTCCCAAATCAAATGTCTATTGGATTGTATGTTCATTTGGTTTAATATCTGATTGTAGTTGATGTTTAATTGTTTTCAATTTCATCATATTTATTGCAGTCAAGATACACCGAGGAAGGTTTCCTTTGTGTTGCAGGTCCATCATAGCGGAAGACCAAGCGAAAGCTAGGACCAGCCGTTGATAAAAGGTACATCTTTCGATATCTTGATCTCTTTCCATTTGTAGTAACTAAATGCAATGCAATGAATGTATTTACCCGTCACGCCACCCAAGTTGGTAGTGTCTTCTCCTCACTATAAGGTATTTTTCCTGCACAACAGATTGGCGACTCCACTGGGGAGTAACTGGTTGTTTTTCTGCTCTAGGAGACCTTGCTAGGTTTTTCTTCAGTCTATTTGTTCTGTGAGAGGTCTTCTAGGTCATTGTTTCACGTTCTTATTGTCTAGACTCATCTCAGTCCACTACTGCAAATCTTTTTTGTTTGCTTCTGAGCCTTGTGTGCTGGTTTACCCTACTTATAGTAGCGCATTTTACTTGGTGAACACTGCTTTGTACACTATACAACAACGCATCTTTCCTAGTGTGCGTTGGTTTCTGTACTACACAGTAGTGCATTTTCCTGTAACTTTCAGTTCTCCGTTAGGGTTTGATTTCTAGTGGTTTGGTTTCACTTCTAGCCTTTTGCTTTGCTTCCCTGACTGGCCCCTGAGACTTGTATGTCTCTTTTGAGTCTTGTTTGCCTCTCTGAAGTCCTTTAGTTTTCCTTGGCTTGCTTGAGTACTTGTTTAAGGTGTCTTTACTGTTTTTAACCCTTTTGAAATTTCTCCTCCTGGTGCCTCTGAATATGTTCGTAGTAGGAAATTTCTCCTTCAGGTGCATACAAACAATCTTTCTCCTCCTCGTGCCTCTGAATATGTTCATAGTAGGAATTTTCCTAAGGGGTTGGAGCATACATCTTCACCCTAAATTATAATCAATGAAGACTATACCCCAATGCAATAAGCAAAACAATTATTTAGAATCACTAAATATAATGATTGGTTAAAAATAGCATTCTACACCGTAAATCTCAATGGCTGAAATAATGTAGAGTAGTCTACATGTAGTCAAATAATTCGAAAGAAATATGATAACACATACAATTTAATGTAGTTGACTGATCTCAAGGAATGTCAAGGTGACTGGGTTAGGCATACTAACCTGAATTTGTACAAGTAGAAATATGAAATGCTTTGAGAATGGATGAAGTTAGGGTCGAGACTTATAATATTTATAGCAACAACAATGGGCACGGTAGGGAAGCTTCGTGGTTCTCTATAGATTCCTGTGGATGGACAGACCTACAAATTTTCTGTTTCAGTTATCCAATTACGGAAAGGTATATACAAATGTAATTGGAAGGGAATTAACAAAAAGATGGGAGACAGAAGAAAATCAACAAAAAGATGGAAACCTTGTCCATCTTTTCTCTTTAGCTTCTAGAAAGTTTATGTGCATGAGTGTTAGGAACTATTTTTTATTTTTCTGTCAATTTATTTAATCTTCATTTCCATGGTATGGGACCAATCAAGTTTGAAAAAAAATCCTCTACAAATTAAAATAAATAAATAAAAACCAAAACTTTAGTTGCATTTTAGACATTTTGAAAAATTAAATGTACTAGCATGAAAATAATGAAAAAAAACAAAAACAATAGTCTATGCCTGCAACAAAGACTAATAAGGAAGAAGAAAAACTAATTAAACAAATTAGTTAGATAAAAGGATGTTTTTATTAAAGTGATATGACCACGATAACCTACAATTACTGGTTCAAAAGGTGAAAATAAATGAAATAAATGCCAAGGAGAATAGAATGATACAAAAAGGGGATGAAGGTGAAAGAAGAGAATCCTAGCAATGGTATTGATTATTACACCAACTAATTTGTGGTAATTATAAATGTGTAGTGTAGTCATGCATTTTACTAATCATCTTGATCCATTTCACAAGTTACCATTAATTTTTAACATTTGAAAAGAACCATGAGATAGTGGGTGGAACTTTACGTTGATGAATACAAATGCACATTTTATATACTAGTTTCGAGATACGATGAAGACATTGCCAAAAAATAGACTTTCATTTTTTGTGTTTGAAAAGTAGTTAAAATATGAAATTATGAAAAAATAGTCTTATATTATTAAGGGTAGGACAACTTAAAAATAAATGTTGCTCATCCTCAATTCAGTGTGAACATGAGATGTGTAAATAATGAAGTTCAACATTCATGAAAAAACGCAAAAGAGTTCAAAGTAATTCCATCAAGTTCCATTTACTTTGTTAATGGGTGAATGCTTCCTCTAAATGCCATGCCAATTCTAATGTCTTGGATTTTGCATTATATATCTTGTAGTCTCAAATTAGTTTAAGATTCGTATGGTTTATGCTACTCTTCCTTTAAAAATCTCCTAATTGGTTTAGGATACTCTTCCTTTAAAAATATCCTGATTGGTTTAGGATACTCCTTCCGTTGATTGTTTTAAGCTACTTTCATCACTGGTCACTAACAATATTTTGGAAATCAAACTTTCCAACATGGTGGTACACCTTGTTTCCTTTAATTGCTCAATTATAAATAAAATAAAAAGTACTTGTAGGATCAAGGAAATCCAACACAACGTATGGAATTTAAATGACATGATCTAATCGATCAGTAATAATGGGGTGAGTGCACAAAGTTGATGGACCTTTTAGATGCAATGGTAGATTCAAGAAACTCATTCAAGTTCTATAAAAGAGAATTGATCCCAAGCAATCTCGAGCCTGCCAAAATTAATCCCAAGCCTACCATGGTGAAGGCCAAGTAGGATAGTTAAACAAAACGCGTATGCGTTATGGAGTTCTAAAATGCTTACGCATTTTGTAAAACATGTTTTATGCCCCAAAATGGGTTGTGCCCATCATTTTATCCACAATAGCAACATACAACGATTTTGGGCAACCAAAGAGCGTAATGGTGAATGCAATTTGTGTGAGAAGGGCCTCCATCTTCCACCTTGGGCATCGTTCTCCTCCATCTAAGCTATATACATCAAAATCCATCCTTCTAAATAATCTATTTTCACTAATGTGTATGTTGTAAAATAAATTTAATCCATAATTTTATTAATTTGTATGCCCTAAAAAAATTTGAACCATAATTCTAGTTATATGTATGCCCAAAAGAAATTAAAACCCCAATTTAATCATAAAAAATAAATCAATTTCACTAGATGCATATATATCCATGAGCATCCTTATTAATCCAAACCACTATTCACAAATATGCAAAGTTTCTTGTGTATATAGAAAGGTTGCGTACAACATTTAAGTATTATAGAGTATGGATATTTTTTGGATTTGCACAATTTCAATCCAAGTGTCATGAGGGATGTTGTAGGCCCAAACTTCACAGCAACAAAGAATCACCACGATAGCTAATGCGTTGGAAAGAAAATGATTATTTTCTTGACACTATGATTTCGGTTTGAATGGAATTTGAAATCAATAATTCAAAGTTAGGGTGAAACTTGACATAGTTGAATAAAAGTATTTTTTTACAATTTAGAGGTATGATGGACTACAATTTTTTTGTTGTTATTGTAAATAGTGAAACTTTTGCTAACACAATGACAATCTAATAGTTAACTACTTTAAGGAAAAAATTAATTGGCATAAAAAATTACCAACTAAACAATGTAAACTAATGCGTTTTTGGAAGTAGAATATATGGCAATTAAAATTATATATTTTAATTATAGTTTGACAAGTACATGCTTATATGCTACTTCTTATATGTACATGACTATACAAATTTTTTTAGGTTAGTCTCATTACCCATCACAATAAGTTTGTGTCGAGACATATTATTGATAACTATATAAGAGTTTGCAAATGGAACATTACAACATGGTAGTAGATCTTAAAGAGCTACTTTGTACACATAATAATTTACTTATAATGGAAAGAAATGTTAAATTATTTATTGTGCCTAAGATGCAAGGAAAGAGTGATCATACCCCTAAAGGAATAAACCTTCATGATGGAGGGAAAGTTTGCACCAAGGGAGAATAAATCACTTTTGACCATTTCATTAAAGTTGTTTATAATCTAGAACTTGGACTTCAAAAGTGTGTACCTTTTTTACATATGTGTGAGTATCAGTGTTTCAAAAATACAAATTTGAATGAAAAAGTGCGAATACTAGTGTTACAAAAGTATGAATAATTATTTATGATAGTGTCGATTTGAATTTAGAAACTGTGAAATTTTATTGTAAAGTTGTGAGTTTTGATTCCACAAATATCAATATCCAATTTATTGAAATGCGTATTTATATTTTGATGTTGTGAGTTTCATATCTAGATGTGGATATATGTAATTCCAATAGTATTGCAAAATATTTTATTTATGTTTGTAAATGCATAGATCACTATAAAACACATTTCTAAGTATATCAATACTAATGAAAATGAAAAAAGAATCATATATCTCGATTGCAATAATGAATTGTACATTTTCATAAATATTTAAAGTGGTATACAAGAAGGATGGATGCCATCGCTACCAATCTGATCACATGATATCTATACATGTACAAGATGAGGACTATGATTTTATTCACCCTACCAACCATGTCACCTTATATGGAAACATTACAACTAGATTACTATGGAAATGATAACAATCCTCACATTTTGGTGTAGGAGAGAAGATATAAATTAAAATTTAAGAGTTTAACTGAAGTGATAGATAAAAAATATCAACTACTAATTTATAAGTTCTCCCATGATACAACACATTTACTACAACAAAATAGGCCATTAGCACAAGAAATTGCACTGAAATTTAGTGAATTTGTTTCCATGAGTTGAACTCAATGGCAGGTGTTAAATCCGACTCCACGCTACATGTTTGAATTGATTTCCTTTTTGTGCTAGGAATAGCACTAGGAATATCACTAACTTTTTCTCCCTATTTAGTGTTGGGAATAGAGTCGGGAGTAGTGTCGACAATGGAAATTGTGCCAAGTTTTATGACTATATCAATGCCTAGAATGACATCGAGAATTGCGATGCGATTAGAGCCCAAATTGAGTCTAGTTTTAGTTTCCAATTTGCCTTCTAGTATTGCTTCTTATTTGGCATCTAATTTGTATTCTAGTGTTGCTTCCATTTTAACTTCCTGGTTATCGTCGAGTGTTGCTTCTCTTTTAACGTTGAGTGTTACTTCCTTTCATTGTTGGGTTTTTCTTCCTTCTAAATGCCAAATTTTTCTTCCATCATTGCTTCTAATATTGCTTACATTATTGATTCCTTTTTTGCTTCCATTATTGCTTCCATTATTGCTTCCAAAATTGCTTCCAAAATCGCTTCCAAAATTGCTACCTAAGTGACATGGGTTTTGCTCCTTAATTGACATGAGATTTTGCTTCTAGAATTGATTCCTTTTTAGCTCCAAGGTTTGCTTCCTTTTAGTGCCAAGGTTTGTTTCCTATTTAACGCCTAGTTTTTCCTGTTTTTTATCTCTAGGATTTGCTTCATTTTAGTGCCAAAGTTTTCTTCCTATTTAGCACCTGGTTTTGCTTCTTTTTTTGCTCCAAGATTTGCTTCCTAATTAGCGTCTAGTTTTACTTCTTGTTAAGAAACCAATTTAGCTTCTTATTTAGACACATAAATAACACCAAGTATGGATTCCATTTTCATGTCGAGTTCTGCTTCCATTTTAGAGCCACATTTTTCTTCCCTTGAACACCTCATGTTGCTTCCTTTATAGCTTCCACTTTATTAATTTAAATTTTTTAATTTCAATAAAAATAGTTAAATATATCATGGCTCTTTAATAACATATGTGATTATAGAGAAACAAATCTTGCATTGCAAATATTTTATAGCATAACATTTAGGAATTTTTAGGGAAATAGACAACATCCATACAAACTAACAAAACCATTATACTTATTAAATCTCCATAAAAAAAACATCTACAACTTTTAGTATATATAAATTAACAAGATAACTCTTATAACATCATCGTCATCTATAATTAAAACAAGTGAGTCAAATCTACAAATATTAGATAAATATCATGTCAAATAACATATATCTAAATAAACCAGATATCTCATTTCAAAT
Organism: Larix kaempferi; assembly: GCA_027924585.1. Classification (NCBI taxonomy): domain Eukaryota; kingdom Viridiplantae; phylum Streptophyta; class Pinopsida; order Pinales; family Pinaceae; genus Larix; species Larix kaempferi. The sequence goes on along the minus strand of BSBM01000397.1, from coordinate 1,328,755 downwards.
TTATATCATAACATTTATGAAGATTTAAAACAAACAGATATCACATTTCAAATTTATATCATAACATTTATGAAGAAATTTAATTGAAATTGACAACATCCATCCAAAGTAGAAAAGCCATCATGCATAGTAAGTATCCATCCAAAAAGCATTGACCACTTCCAATATATATAAATTAACAAGATAATACTGATAAGATCATCATCATATATAACTAAAACAAGTGAATGTCAAATATGCCAGTAGATCAATAACATGTCAAAATGATACAAGTCAGTATGATACATGTCAAAATGATACATGTCAAAATGATACATGTCAATATGACATAAGTCAAAGTGATACATATAAAAGACAAAAATGATATAGGTATCATAATGATATTTGAACATTAATCCATGTTAGAGTCAATATGATCAATGTCACTGGATACCACTAGCAACTGCGTCATCATCATCATCATCGTTGTCATCATCATAATCATTTTCATCATCATGATCATCATAATTCTCATCCTCCTGGGTATGAGCTCCATCTCCATCCGCTTCATCATCAACTCCCATATCTGAACCAAACTCAACATAATTTGGATCATGATCAATATCAATCGGATCTTCTGGCACACTCGTGTTCTAAAAAAAAAATTTCAAAATGAAAAGTTAGTATTTATTTCATGCAATAATTCATATTTATGCTATATTGATAATATTACAACATACGAAACCGAACCATAATCTTATTACATCATATCAAAGTGGACATACCATAATAAAATATGAGATAAGTTACAGCTAAGATGTCATTCCAATTATGTAAAACATGCAACAATTTTAATAAATGTTAGTAAAGATCATAAAAAAAATTGTTATACAAGTTAACTATCATCTGGAAAGTGTATACATAACCTTAAGTCTCAACCCTCTCGTGTCAATATATAAAACTATTTTTATTGTCAAATATACAAATCTACAATAAAATAGAATTGTACATGCCATAATTCAATTGACTAGATGCCATAATTGACTTGTGTCTTCCAACTATAAACACACAATTGCTAGACTCCCTTACCAAGTGATACTAGTACATTAAAATCTGATATACTTGGGACCATTTTGAGTCATTGGATCTATATAAGTTTTAACAATTCTAATTTTCCACAAATAATGTTTTAGGTTTTAACAGTTCTTATGTTCTTTGGATGTTATTTATATTTTATCTCAGTTAACCCTAGAACATGGCCAGATTGAGTTCAATTCCATTGATGGAGGTGGTTAGAATGGTTATGAATATGATCCCTTCCACACTTTTCTCTTAATGGTGGAGGATCTTGGTGGCTTCTTCGAGAAACACCCTAACGCACGTTACTATTTTGGGAATTTTTTTGGTCCTCCAATTTGAAGGTTGACTCATTCATTTATGGGAGTGACCATATTATCATGGTACCAAGGACTCCTTTCCTTCATGGTTCAATTTCCTGGAAACAACCGTCTTATACCATATCCAGAAGTAGGGTTTTGCTCAGTGAGTGCCAATGTCAATTTTGCACAAGGGGGTAGATTTTTAACTGAAATATCCCAGGTGACTATGAGTACTAATACCACATCCACAATAGAAAAACATAATTGTGGGATATGAGGGAACCCAACTATGCTGCCCAGTTTATAGTTTGTGCCCCTGAAGAAAATTCACAAGTTGTCCCTGAATGGTCCTAGGGGGCTTCTTGCAACTAGCCATAAAACAAAAACCATAACTTAGATCTGGAAACCATTGATTCTGTCAGATTCAAGATGTTGGATTTCACCCAATGGAACCCCTATACCATGTTTCAATTACCAGGAAATAGTAGTATTATACCATCCCCAAAAATAGTTTTTTCTTAGTAAGGGCCAATGCCAATTTTGCACAAGCGGGTGAATTTTGAATTGAATTCTCTCGGGCGACCATGGATAGCGTGAACTCATCCAAAATGACCACAAAACTCTGTGGGAGTTGAAAGAACCCAATTATGTTTCCCGGTTTGGATTTCATACCCTCGGAGCAAATTCACAAGTTGTCCCTGAATGACCTTAGGGGGCTATTTCCATCTAGCCATAGAAAAAAAACCGTAACTTGGATAATGAAACCATCGATTCCGACGTATTTAGGAAGTTGGGTTTCATCCAGAGGAAGCCTATTCCATGTTTCAATTGCTCGGAACCATGACCATGTCCACAATGGCCAAAAACATATCTGGGAGCTAAAGGGACCTAGTTATGCTACCCGATTCAGATTTTGTTCCCCTCAAGCAAATTCACAAGGTTTTCCTGAATGGCCCCAAGGGGCTACTTGCATATGGCCATAGAAAAAAAAATGTAACTCGAATCGTGAAATCCTCAACTTTGATGGATTTAGGATGCCGGGTTTCACCAAAGGGAACCCCTCTACCATGTTTCAATTTCCTGGAAATGATCATACTATACCATCTCTTAAATTACGGTTTTTCTTAGTAAGGGCCAATGTCAATTTTGCATAAGGGGGTCAATTTTGAATTGAAATATCCAAAATGGCCAAAAACATCCATGGAAACTGATAGAACCCATTTATATTTTCCTAGTTTAGATTTCATGTCCCTAGAGAAAATTCACAAGATGTCCCCCCTCACCTACTGGTGTATATAAGGGAGGAGAGCGATCTTATGTTTATTATCATCATTTTACTCTTCTTTGTACTTGTCTCAGAGATGATAGGGTTCATGAGAAAAAAAATATTAATAATTATGTAAACAACAACAAGGTTATGGAATACATTAAAACATAAATATTAAATATTAAAAATTAGTTAACCGGAACACTACCACATCAATGTTATGGAATACATTAATGACATAAATATAAAAAATTAAAAATTAGTTAATAGCGAAATATTAATATAAAATATTAAGAATTAGTTAATAGCGAAAAATTATTTGTCTTAATAATTTACCAACTTAATCCATCATTCAAATTTTTTCGGGGAACATTTTGAGTTTAGTCTCATTACTCATCACGATATTTTGATTTTTGTTTCATATCAATAACTTTACAAGAATTTCAAATGAAGCATTCCATTCCAACATGGTACCAAACTTTGAATTGTTATTACTATATAAACATGATAAAAAATTTGTAAGAAAAAGAAAAGGTAAAGTCTTTATTATTCCAAGATGTGTGCATAGATGTGGGTAGAGGGAGAAAAATCCCCTTGTTATGATGCAAAAAATTTGAAAAAACTTTTGAACCTAGGGATACTTGATCCCTCTTGACCATTTCATTATATATATATATAAGTGGGTTCATAATTACACCTATAAGGAGAAAATGACACGTAGGATGTTTTCTAACTCGTAAAGCTGATTGGTTAGTACTTTTTATTTATTTATAACAAGAATTATTTAAGTTTGTATTAAAATATGTTGTAACTGAGATGAACAATGTGTAAATAGAAAATGAAAGCATACATAGTTCCAGAAAAGATATGCACCATGATAACATGGAATTGCAACCTATACGATTTTGTTGTACTCCTTACAAAACTTGATATATGACTACTAGTTGTGTAAATTAAAAAAAAACACTTAGGACCAAAACATATTTGGAATATTTTGACAATTACATGATTATAAGCATGCATACTTTTTCATTTCATCATCCCGGGCATGATTGGAAGGTTGTGATTATTGCATGTCTACCTCCATGCCCTCTTGCAATTGATAAATTGTTTCTCCTTCTTTGAGTTCAATAGGAAGAGAACTATTAGTTTTTCAGAATTTACTTCAATCTGATCTAGGATCGTAAATGAGAGAACAACATGTACAACATATCTACAACATATCAATCATGGACATAATAATGCAAGCACACAAGAGACAATATACACATAGAGTTTCACTGGGGAAAACCATAAAGGTGAAAAAACCCACAACTTCCTCAGAGATAGATAGAGCAATGACACAACCCAAGCATAAGAGATAGTCTTCTCCTAGCAGTAGCTTCTCCTCCTCCACAAGTGTGCCACTCTCCAATGAGAGTATGAGTGAGAAAGTGAATGATGAAATAGAGTGCCTCCCACACTCTATTTAGACATGACTTGAGTTTCCTAATAACCTTTACTAGGTCGGCCTTAACTTAACAACATAACATAATGCTGACAGGGCCAACCCCCAATAGGGTGGTCTAATAACCCTTTGACCCACATGAATTATACAGGGCCGACCCCACCAAGGTGGTCTAATAACCCATCAAGTATAAGTTACGACACTTACAATATAAATGATGACACTTCCGTATAGAGGAATAATAACATCTCTATAGGAATACAAAGAGTTCCGTATAGAGGAATAATAACATCTGTATAGGAATACAAACACTTCCATATAGAGGAATAATAACATCTCTATAGGAATACAATATACATATATGAAATACATTCCGAAGTTACAAATACATCAAAACTCCCTCTTAACTAGGAAGGTATTTCTTGACACACGTCTTCTAGCACAAGCCTTCTTCCTTGGATCATCCTCACTGGATCATCGACATTGAATCATCGTCATCGTCACTGCTGCTGCTATCTCAATCAATCTCCGATCTACTCATCATAGGAAGTTCTACAGATCCAGTCCTTTTTCATACTGGATGTAGGCCCACCACCTGTAGGTCTTCATCATCATTGGCCATACTATGGAATCCTCAGGATTGATTATGTGCATCAACAAAACCTCGAAAGAGCATCCCAGTCATTTTACGAGCACACAGCTCAACCTATCGGATCTCCCAGGATCTTTTACATGTGACTGTCACAAGACCTTAAAAGAGTGTCTTGCCAAGCAAGATATCTAAAGAGCATCTGAGGCCTTTTTCATCCTGTCTAGATCTCTAGGACTTATTACATGTGACCCCTACCACAAAACCTTAAAACAGTGTCTTGCCAAGCAAGATCTCGAAAGAGCATTTGAGGCCTTTTTCATCGTGTCGAGATCTCCAGGACTTATTACATGTGGTCCCCACAAAGCCTTAAAAGAGTGTCTTGCCAAGCAAGATCTCTAAAGAGCATCTGAGGCCTTTTTCATCCTGTCCAGATCTCCCGGAATTACTACATGTGGTCTGGCAAAACCTTAAAAGAGTGTCTTGCCAAGCAAGATCTATAAAGAGCATCTGAGGCCTTTTTCATCTTGTCGAGATCTCCAGGACTTATTACATGCTACCCTTGCACAACCTGTCCACAACCACAGAGTATCAACCTGATACTCACCATACATCGTCTTGATGTACATGATCATCCTGATCCTCTTCATTGCATCATCCTGATGCATGTCATCTGGAGCAACATCCTGAAGCTCGTCATCTATGATCATCCTGATCATACAATGCATCCACCTGATGCACAACAAGTATCTACCTGATACATATCATCATACATGATCCACCTGATCATACAATGTATCCACCTGATACACACACAGATACATGATCCACCTGATATATATCAACATACATGATCTACCTGATCATACAATCGTATCCACCTGATACATACACAGATACATGGTCCAAGCATCCAACATGATGCATATACATATACATGATCCAACTGATCATAATAAGCATCCAACATGATGCATATACATATACATGATCCAACTGATCATAACAAGCATCCAACATGATGCATATACATAGCAATAACTGGAGCATCGTCCTGATGCTCATCGTCCAGCGCTTACATCCACAGCCATGGGAAGGATCCTCCTCTCACCATGCTTGGAATGGCTCCTGCAAATGTGTCCATAACTTCTTCCTCGAAGTGTCGTCAATCTGAAGAACACCAAGCCTCTCTCTGAAGTACTCAAACTTCACTCTGGCTAGTGGTTTTGTCAACACATCCGCAACTTGCTCATCCGTCGCAACATACAGGAGCTTGACTGCTCCTCTCTGCACCATATCCCTGATATAGTGATATTTCATCTCGATGTGCTTCGACCTGTCGTGGAACACGGGGTTCTCAGACAGCTTCACACAACTCTGGTTGTCACAAAAGATACCAGTAGCCTCCAACGGGAGATCAAATAGCTCAGACAGTAGCTTTCGGAGCCATACTGCCTCACAACTAGCAGAACGAGCTACAACATACTCTGCTTCGGCTGTACTCAGTGCTACAAAGGATTGCTTCCTGCTAAACAAAGAGATCACACCTGATCCCATACTGAAGCAACACCCAGAATGTGCTCCTCCTATCTGCAACAGTGCCTGCCCAATCTCAATCAACATAACCCTGCAGGTTAAATTTTTGATTCACATCATACTTGAGCCCATAATCAATTGTACCCTTTAGGTACCTCAGAATATGCTTTACAGCAACCAGGTGAACACCTATGGGATCCGTCAGGAATTGGCTCAATGTGTTCACCACAAAGCAAATATCTGGTCTCGTGTTTGTCAGGTACATCAAGGACGCAATCATCTGACGATACACAGTGACATCAACTGGATCAGATGAAGAATCACATAGAAGCTTCAGGTTCGATTCCATAGGTGTGGCCATGGCCTTGCAGTCCATCATCCCGAACCTCTTCAGGATCTCTACTGCATACTTCCCTTGTCCAAGGAAGATTCCATCTGCACTCTGCCACATCTCCATGCCTAGAAAATAGTGCATCATCCCCAAGTTCTTCATCTCGAACTTGGCAGCAAGCTTCCTCTTCCTATCGACAATCAATCTATCCTCACCTGTTACAAACATGTCATCCACATACAATAGTAGTATCACTGGATTGCCTTCCTCAACCTTGTATTAAAGGTTGGAATCCGCTTTACTCTCGGTAAAGCCCATACTAGATAGGAAGCCATCTATCCTGCCATACCAGGCCTTGGGTGACTGTTTCAAACAACATAGGGATTTCTTCAGTTTGCACACATGTGACTCTCAGTCATGTGTCTCAAACCCGAGTGGCTGCTCCACATACACTTCCTCTTCAACTGCACCATTCAAGAAAGCTGTTTTGACATCCATTTGGTGTACCTTCCATTTCATCACGGTATCCAGAGAAACTACTGATCTAATAGAAGTGTATTTGGCTACAAGTGAAAAAGTCTCTTCATAGTCAATTCCTCTTTCTGGGAGGAGCCACGAGTTACAACCTTGCTTTGTATTTCTCGATGCTACCATCTGCATCATGCTTGATCTTATAGATCCACTTGGAAGTCACAACAAACTTCCCTTCAGGTCTTGGGACCACATCCGAAACATGATTGATTGGTACTTCTCGACCATGGCATCCTTTTACTGTATCCAGTATCCTTGGAACTTCGGATTCTTCAATATCTTCAATAGATAGTTTGAGCTTCATTGCTGGAACAAATGTTGTAGTTCTTCTTTTGTAGGTGATGGTATACGATCTTTCCTACAAAACAAGTTAAATTGCATGATTAGAAAACATCTCATAGTTTTTAGAACAAATTCTTACACATAAGGAAATATGCCATACATTCATGCAATTATTTTAGCCAATGCTTCAATACAACATTTATCCATATCCCATAAATTTCTAGATGCCTTCCAATCTCTACTAGAACATTGTTAAGAGTGTGCACAACTCCCAACATGTCAGCAAAGAGGTTTCATTCTAGATAAGTAGCAATGGAATGTTGTACAGTGCCATAGGCCATTTACCCATCACATGCATATTAGTAGTATATTGTTCATTAATGTAATTATTCTAATATGCATAATATACATCCTAAGTTCAGGAACATAAGCATATACATCATTGAGCAATATTATTTAAACAAACAAGTATGCAAGAAATGACAATTCAAATACTTATCTTTGTTTGGTTGTAGGGTGGACTCCCTCTCAATATTTGCTTCCTTGCAGGAACTACTGGAGTGTGCTCCCTCTTGATCTTTGCTTCCTGTATTACCTGTCCTTGAACTTATATCAATCCTCGATCACTTATGCATACTTACTAGTATGATCATTGCGTTATACTTGAGGTCTCATACACAATCATACATTCATTAGTATAATATCAATACTATAAAACATTATGATTCTAAGTAATCTTAAACATGTATGGTCAAGATTTCACAAGCACTAGTATTCAAGGTTTCAGGGAGTACTTCCTTTACTCATGCAAGTTCTTATTTGACCATAGGACGCTTCTGGTTAGTCATATTATCAATTAAACATAATATACCTAAACTCGTGATTACTCAAACCTATAGCTTCATGAATAATAATTATCAATCATACCAAGTATACTTATATAAGAGATCCCATCACAAGGTAGGATTCTAACTTGATATAGGAAAAACATACCTAGATTAATGTGTTAGTTCGTTATGTCTAACATACCCACATGATGTCTTCTTGTTTTATTCAATAACTTGTGCTAGTAACCTGCATATATCATAGGTTAAGCATTGTAGAACCAAATTATACATACCTTGTAAGTAGAGCTTCTATGTGATCCATGACAATGGATGAATCTTTGTCTTCATGTCACCATGGTCATATGTTCTTGAACTAGAACATGATTTGTCTTTCTTGATGTACCTTTCATGTTAGCGAACAACATCAACCTCATACAACACCACAATGCATTAGTACAATCATAAGTGTCAAAACCCTAATCAATGAATATCTTCTATCATGCATTCATATTTTTATTAAGGTGATACAACAAGTCTAAAATTAATCAAGATTGTACTAATCTTAATGAAGACAAACATATCATAAACTTAATCATGAACAGATTTCGAAACATACCCGTAAGTCATACCTGTCAAGTTTGCTTGTAGTCTTCTTATGTAAGGCCTTAGCCTCATCTCCCTCTGAAACTGGAACTTCTTCACTTATGCATGTGACCAATCCATTCTCTTCTAGGATTAACCCAATCCACTTGATTTGCAGAAATTGGATCTCGAGCTGGATTAGGGTTTGTGAGGGAAACCCTAAAAATTCAAACTTTGAATTTCAACCTTTTGAAAGTATAGAAAGATGCGCCTTGATGAGCTGATCAACCTGGTATACTCAAAATTTGAAAACTGCAAAGTTTCACCTTTCAAATTTGCTTTTCAATCTTCCGGATTCACTTGGGAGGACCCTGAATTAGGGTTTGAATTTCCTGGAGCTTTACCCAACCAAATAGCTTGATCCAAAGCTCTAAAATTCGATTTTTCCAAGGAGCTTCCAGCTATGGCTACAGATTTCAAAATTTTCCATTTTTGTAGAAGCCCTAATTTTTCACTTTTTCGATGAGAGTCCCGAACTAGGGTTTGATCAAGCCCGACCTTCTACCCAACCAACAAATTTGATCTTGGTCTCTAAATTTAGATTTTGATGAGTATCATTCAGCCGTGGTCTCCTATTACAAAAATACCAACTTTCTTTGAAACCCTAATTGCTGGAGCCATGAATGAAGGTGCTCAAAATCCAATTATGTTTTGACATAAATATGCACTTGATTGTTTTTGGTTAACTCCAAAATTAGGAATCCACATGGTCCAAAACTTCTACCTTTGGTATCACGACCTGTCATCTTTCTAACCCCACAGGTCTGACCTTGATTGGATTCTCTGAGAGAGAGTTATGCCAAGTGTCGCAACATGACCTGTTTATGGGATAAAACAGGAGAGCGAACTTGTACGGTGTTCCATGTGTCACTGGTTCAACTTAGGCCTCTGAAAAATGTACCTGAGAAACTACAGTCCGTTCCCTAGCTGTCACTTTTTACGAAATTTCATTTGGAGCTTCCTAGCCCAATTTGTGAGATTTTTTCGTAGGTCACCTGTTTATGACTGAGATCTAGAAGAGGCAGAAACCCTAGATTGTACAGATCATAAAAAAAAAAGTACAACGAATTAGAAGTTGTGCTTTGGAAACAAGGTACATGGAGATCTTATCTTCAACCTGTAAGAGTTTCAGATCCTGAAACCTCGCCGAATGGATTTATAGCGAAAGTGCTACGATGACTGGTTTTTTTTCTATATCAAGCCCTAGCTTCGCAAGTGCAACAAGTGTCATAAATGCCATACCATGCCTTCTTTCAGGTTAGCTCTAATACCATGTTAGTTTTTTAGAATTTACTTCAATATGATATAGGATCTTAACTGATAGAACAACATGTACAACATATCTATAGCATATCAATCATGGACATAATAATGCAAGCACACAAGAGACAGTAGACACACAGAGTTTCACTGGGGAAAACCATAAAGGTGAAAAACCCCACAACTTCCTCAGAGATAGATAGAGCAATGATGCAACCCAATCATAAGAGATAGTATTCTCCTAGCAGCAGCTTCTCCTCCTCCACAAGTGCACCGCTCTCCAATGAGAGTATGAGTGAGAAAGTGAATGATTGAATAGAGTGCCTCCCACACTCTATTTATACATGACTTGACTTGCCTAATAATTATGAATAATTATTTATGATAGTGTCGATTTGAATTTAGAAACTGTGAAATTTTATTGTAAAGTTGTGAGTTTTGATTCCACAAATATCAATATCCAATTTATTGAAATGCGTATTTATATTTTGATGTTGTGAGTTTCATATCTAGATGTGGATATATTTAATTCCAATAATATTGCAAAATATTTTATTTATGTTTGTAAATGCATAGATCACTATAAAACACATTTCTAAGTATATCAATACTAATGAAAATGAAAAAAGAATCATATATCTCGATTGCAATAATGAATTGTACATTTTCATAAATATTTAAAGTGGTATACAATAAGGATGGATGCCATCGCTACCAATCTGATCACATGATATCTATACATGTACAAGATGAGGACTATGATTTTATTCACCCTACCAACCATGTCACCTTATCTGGAAACATTACAACTAGATTACTATGGAAATGATAACAATCCTCACATTTTGGTGTAGGAGAGAAGATATAAATTAAAATTTAAGAGTTTAACTGAAGTGATAGATAAAAAATCTCAACTACTAATTTATAAGTTCTCCCATGATACAACACATTTACTACAACAAAATAGGCCATTAGCACAAGAAATTGCACTGAAATTTAGTGAATTTGTTTCCATGAGTTGAACTCAATGGCAGGTGTGAAATCTGACTCCACGCTACATGTTTGAATTGATTTCCTTTTTGTGCTAGGAATAGCACTAGGAATATCACTGACTTTTTCTCTCTATTTAGTGTTGGGAATAACGTCGGGAGTAGTGTCGACAATGGAAATTGTGCCAAGTTTTATGACTATATCAATGCCCAGAATGACATCGAGAATTGCGATGCGATTAGAGCCCAAATTGAGTCTAGTTTTAGTTTCCAATTTGCCTTCTAGTATTGCTTCTTATTTGGCATCTAATTTGTATTCTAGTGTTGCTTCCATTTTAACTTCCTGGTTATGGTCGAGTGTTGCTTCTCTTTTAACGTTGAGTGTTACTTCCTTTCATTGTTGGGTTTTTCTTCCTTCTAAATGCCAAATTTTTCTTCCATTATTGCTTCTAATATTGCTTCCATTATTGATTCCTTTTTTGCTTCCATTATTGCTTCCATTATTGATTCCAAAATTGATTCCTAAGTGACATGGGTTTTGCTCCTTAATTGACATCGGATTTTGCTTCAAGAATTGATTCCTTTTTAGCTCCAAGGTTTGCTTCCTTTTAGTGCCAAGGTTTGTTTCCTATTTAACGCCTAGTTTTTCCTCTTTTTTATCTCTAGGATTTGCTTCATTTTAGTGCCAAAGTTTTCTTCCTATTTAGCACCTGGTTTTGCTTCTTTTTTTGCTCCAAGATTTGCTTCCTTTTAGTGTTGGGGTTTGCTTCCTAATTAGCGTCTAGTTTTACTTCTTGTTAAGAAACCAATTTAGCTTCTTATTTAGACACATAAATAACACCAAGTATGGATTCCATTTTCATGTCGAGTTCTGCTTCCATTTTAGAGCGACATTTTTCTTCCCTTGAACACCTCATGTTGCTTCCTTTATAGCTTCCACTTTATTAATTTAAAGTTTTAATTTCAATAAAAATAGTTAAATATATCATGGCTCTTTAATAACATATGTGATTATAGAGAAACAAATCTTGCATTGCAAATATTTTATAGCATAACATTTAGGAATTTTTAGGGAAATAGACAACATCCATACAAACTAACAAAACCAATATACTTATTAAATCTCCATAAAAAAAACATCTACAACTTTTAGTATATATAAATTAACAAGATAACTCTTATAACATCATCATCATCTATAATTAAAACAAGTGAGTCAAATCTACAAATATTAGATAAATATCATGTCAAATAACATATATCTAAAAAAACCAGATATCTCATTTCAAATTTATATCATAACATTTATGAAGATTTAAAACAACTAAATATCACATTTCAAATTTATATCATAACATTTATGAAGAAATTTAATTGAAATTGACAACATCCATCCAAAGTAGAAAAGCCATCATGCATAGTAAATATCCATCCAAAAAGCATTGACCACTTCCAATATATATAAATTAACAAGATAACACTGATAAGATCATCATCATATATAACTAAAACAAGTGAATGTCAAATATGCCAGTAGATCAATAACATGTCAAAATGATACAAGTCAGTATGATACATGTCAAAATGATACATGTCAATGTGACATAAGTCAAAGTGATACATATAAAAGACAAAAATGATATAGGTATCATAATGATATTTGAACATGAATCCATGTTAGAGTCAATATGATCAATGTCACTGGATACCACTAGCAACTGCCTCATCATCATCATCATCGTTGTCATCATCATCATCATTTTCATCATCATGATCATCATAATTCTCATCCTCCTGGATATGAGCTCCATCTCCATCCGCTTCATCATCAACTCCCATATCTGAACCAAACTCAACATAATTTGGATCATGATCAATATCAATCGGATCTTCTGGCAGACTTGTGTTCTAAAAAAAAAATTTCAAAATGAAAAGTTAGTATTTATTTGATGCAATAATTCATATTTATGTTATATTGAAAATATTACAACATACGTAACCGAACCATAATCATATTACATCATATCAAAGTGGACATACCATAATAAAATATGAGATAAGTTACCGCTAAGATGTCATTCCAATTATGTAAAACATGCAACAATTTTAATAAATGTTAGTAAAGATCATAAAAAAAATTGTTATACATGTAACATACCCAATATCAATAATGGAATATGGGGTAAATATTTTTTTTTGTTTATGTTTTTATTTCTTTTATTTCGAACATTTTTGTGATACATCAAGAATGTGTATTCACATTAATAGCAGAGTAAGGACAACCTCCTTTTGAAAATAACAACAGTCAAATCTTTCAAGAAATAAATTACAAGTTACATGTTACTCAAATAGAAATAGGAACATATTATTTGCCTTTAAACATAACTTGTACAGTGAACATATCAAGTCCACTTATCTGAGCACAAGGCCCTTTAGAGACCCATCAACATAGGCTCTCTTTCAATTCACTTGCATGGTCAATCCGCTACGCCCCGATACCTGGGCGGTGCGTCAGTAACATTATATTCAAGTGTAAAATAAACAACAATGTACAAATGCACTTCATTCAATATATATAAAAACATCATTAAATAACATGCTTTAGTTAAGAATATGTTAAGGCAATTAGTTGGGCAGCTGCAACTTTCCACCCAACTGTAGGTACTTTCGATGGATTCTACTGAGTCCATCCTAAGACCACCCCCGAGCTGGGCACGGTGAACCACTAGATTGATGATAACTTTGTTATTTCAGCATAGTTTCATAATTAAGTATTCATTTGCTGGATGATCGAGCTACCCCGGTAGGCTTTCTCTTGCCCATTATACTAACATCAAAAGTGGATGGGGTTTTATTTTACTTTTTGAATTAAGAAGGCATTTGCCATCATGAACTTCATTTGCTCATTAATTTGTACGCAGGAAACAAAATAGATTATCATTCAATGGTTATATAAGAAAATATCATCCCTATAACTAATAGTGAGTTAGCATGTCCCTGCTAACAATTCCCCAACGTGGTCGAAATATCAGGTTGCCCAAACTTATGTGCATTCAAACCGATAACATCCAGTATATACCATACATATTATTAAGCATCTACCGATACAATAACTAATATCACTCAGTATATAACATACATAACCTCCAGAAGGAAGATACAGGGATCCTTCCTCCCCAAGATAGGGATCGGTGTTCAAGTCTCTATAAAAGAGCATATAAATTATATAAATCTATATATTACGGTGGACAGGGAGTTCCTTCCCCAAACGCCGGCTTGTAAAGGGATCTTTCCCCCTCTAATCCGACGCAATTCTTCCACATATACAACGTTATATGAATCAACCACTGGCACACATGGATCAACTTTTAACAGTGCAAAACCAGCAATATAAAATGTTTTTAAGCTGGCACACATATGGGGATTGGGCTTATAGTAGCCGTCCCTTCCCAAATTCTTTGCAGCATATGAATTTCAATCAAATGTTTATATAAATGTGAATCAGCAATATAAAATATTTTAAACTGAAAAGCATATGGGGTTCAGGATCATACTGGCCGCCCCTTCCCTTAACTCAGTGTAGCATGCGAATTTACAGAGATCCAAAACTGGATCGCAGGTTGCAGCAAGAAATCATACTCATTATAAAAACACGATGGCAGTAAAACATAAACAATGCAAATATATTCCAGAACTCATGCTCATAGCAGAAAGCACCAAAAAAAACGAACTCTGCGCAAATAACCTCCCCATCCTAAAGATATAATTATATTGTATATCAAATAGAGGTATTACAGGGATCAGATTCTTCCCAGGGGTCCGTCCCTTCCCCTTTCACGCCCCAGATCCCTTGCAGCCATTCTACAAGTGCGAAGATCGTGGGCGTTCAACCCTAGGGTCGATCTCCTCAATGGGAAATCGCCAGGCTTCTAGGGGCAACAAGTAAGGGTTTTTTTTTAATCATATGATAAACACCAGCATAGATAATGAACATAATGATCATTTAAACAGTCAGCAACATCCTCACACAGTAAGAGAACAAGTAAGAGAACAAGCCATTCCCCTTTAGTGCAACAACAAATAGAAGCAGGCCTATGTGATAGTCATCATACCATTATAGAACAAAGTGAGAGAGATATAGGGATCACGCCCTTCCACCTCCACGCAGCAGTAACGAGATGGGTTCCTCCCCTCTTCAGGCCATGAAGCCATAAACCATTGGGGTCTCGCATCCATCAAGAAAAAGGGTTCACTGCCCAAACGAAAAGTGCATACGGTTGGAGCCGTCCGCTTCCCATAGCACCCCCCCTTCTGCGCTGTCACCAACATAAATACATCTTTGCCCATCCTTTCTTCCCTTAACGCTCAGGAAAGAAGGAATGGCCAAGTGGCGGAGCGTTATATGTATAACGTCTTCAGCTTAAGTGCATTATTAATTATATCACAGCATTATAACTTATATAATTAACTCAGATTTAACCATCCAAAGTAATAATAACAATAATAATAATAATAATAAAATTATTATGCTACGTCCATATTCCTTCCTAACATTTATAATATCCATATGGATACTTTGAAATATACAACATGAAATATACAACATTAAGCCCATTTTAAGCTGGTTGAATTTATGCAAGGAATTATCTTGGGGGATTGTTACAAATTATTTATCTTTGGCATATATGTAGGTATACATATGAACCAATATATTTTAGTGTTTAAAGAATAAGTAAACCCCTTCTTTTATTAAATAGATAATTATTTATTTATCTTTCATCTATATAATATATTTTACATATATACACATAGATCTTTTTTAGCAATTATACTTTTCACACAGTGTTGTTAGTTACTTATTTGTAACTACTAGTGGCTTATCATGCCTTTTTGAAAATATTAAATAATATTGGACAAAAAATAATACTTAACTTATTTTTGGTTTAGAAGCATACTAGCCGCGTTCATGGCGTGCTATGCCTAAGCTCGGATATCCATTGTATCCAAAAGAATTTCTTAGTTTTAAGCAACAACGTTTAATACGTAGCAGTAAGGTACCAACATATAGGCCATAAGGGTGTATAAATGCATTACGACCAAGAGTAGCAACTTCGGCAACGTTTTCAAAACTAACCAAAAACTTATAAACTTAAGTAGTTAACTAGTCTGCCTCCCAGTCCGCCTTTCCTCAAGTGTCTGTGACCGTAAGATGACTCATGTCATCAAACTCATGGCTTCCTAGCCATTAAACATCCCCCTAGTGGTTACCGTGCCCTTTTTCCACTCTCAGTTGCATTGCCCAAGTGATCTAAGTGTTAGGTAGTGAAATTACCAAATTAGATTTATGTAAATAGCGTATCGGATTCAAGGACGTTACATACTCTCCCCCTTGAAAGAACACCGTCCTCGGTGTTACTCGCACTACCCCACCTCTTTATCTGCTTGTCCTGCATTTCTGGCACAAACCACAAGTCTTCTCGAGCCATGGAGGGTACATGGTTATGCAATAATTTCAAAATAATACAACAAAAGTTCTATAAGGACAACTTCTTTATTTATTTATGCAATACTTATCTCGTATTTTTCTCCTCACTACATTAATGCCTTTGCAACCTTTGTCCTTGTTGATACCTGGTTTGTCTCGCTTTCAAACCTAAATCTGCATTATGTAGTATTATATATATATGAATTCAGAGCAATCTGCTCCCAATAATAGCCACCTTCCATTTACCATATCATTAATCTTTCACGTTGTACCTGCAATGTTTGGTTAGTATCAACAAAACCCTCTATAATGGACAACTTATCAAGGTTCACATCATGTCATTGTAGTGATGAAATTTTCATCACGCCTAAATATTCTACCTCCTACGTTATGTTATCAAGTGCACTCTTCTGTAATACAAAATTAATGTCTTAAGGAAGCAATATACATGTAACATAATATTGATCACAAAAGAAATAACATTAAATAAGCAATTGTCCAAAAAGAAAATTACGTATCTTGCAGGATCCTCATCGTGTTCTCTTGCAACCATGTCGCTACTTGCCTTTTGGCTTCATTTGGTAGCCTTATTTTTATTTTTATTTTTAAATCTGTAATAAGATTTTCTTATCTCCTCCTGCTCTCAACAAGTTAGCTTACACATAGTACAATATGCATTCGTAAGCATTTATCCGTGGCATATCATTTACTACATAAGGCATCATATACAATTGAAGTAATCATATCTACTACTCAGGTAGCTACCATAACCAATTTATTTCTTATTGTTTTGGGTGCTTATAACAGTTTTCTTGCAGCAATAAAACAACCACGTATAGCCAATTATATGCATTACAATGGAACAACTCATTTTCTTACCTGTGGCCTTTTCATGCATGTTGCGACATCTTGGTTATACACAATTATGAACCTCACCCGAAAAGATTCACCAATCTGATACACGATGGCACCTTTCCAGAATACCCTCGAGAGTATCTGTCACTTCTTTTAGCAGTTCAGCTATATAATTCATATCGCTTGCAGTTTTCTCTAACCTGCAATGCTGATTATTTACCAAAATACCAAGATAGCTAGCACCTCTAGTTCTTTCATCTTATCGTGTACCAATCAACAACTGCCACACCAAGTGACTGCCTCACATCCAATGTGTAAGAAAACAAACCATACATGCATAATGCTATTAGTATACCAAGTACAATGTTAAACCAAGACATTAGATGTACTTCAATCCTTTTACATTTAACAAATTTTTTTTTATTTGAGTACCAACTCTATGACACATTCAAGTATCTCAACAATACATTTAAATAAATCAGGGTATTTTCATTCCAATTTAAGCTATTCATTAATTCACATATACATAGTTTTAAATAATAATATTTTTGCTGCAAAACTTCCATTTGCGTACCTGTGGTATAACCATACCATTGTTGAATGTGTCCGCCGGTGATCTTCAAGTTTTTCCACTCAATCCGTCTTGCTTGAATTCCGGAAAATTCTCTTTCCCCTCAAGCAGTCATGCTTGAGTCCAAGAAATTTCTTTTCTCCCCCCCAAGCCTCTCGCTTGAGTCCAGGAAATTTCTTTTTCCCCTCAAGCCTCTCGCTTGAGTCCAGGAAATTGTTTTCCCCTCAAGCCTCTCGCTAGAGTCCAGGAAATTGTTTTCCCCTCAAGCCTCTCGCTTGAGTCTAGGAAATTTCTTTTTCCCCTCAAGCCTCTCGCTTGAGTCCAGGAAATTGTTTTCCCCTCAAGCCTCTCGCTTGAGTCCAGGAAATTGTTTTCCCCTCAAGCCTCTCACTTGAGTCTAGGAAATTTCTTTTTCTTTTCCCCCCAAGCCTTCTCGCTTGAGTCCAGGAAATTTCTTTTTCCCCTCAAGCCTCTCGCTTGAGTCCAGGAAAACTTATGATTTCAGCAGACAACCCCAACACTCCCTCAGTGTTCCCTGAGTTTCCTGGAGTGGCCAGGGGACTTTTAAGTCTTTGAATCCCGAAATCAACCTTTATACACCCCCCCATAGGGTATTGCAGTGCTCCTGCAATCTGGTAGTACTCCTACCTAAACACATCTCGTGTTTCACTGCCTCTCAGGGCATTGCATGCAAATGGTAGTGCTCCTACCAGAACACTTCTCGTGTTCAATTCCTCCTTCAATAAATTGGTAGTACTCCTACCAGAACACTTCTCGTGTTCAATCCATGTCCGGCTGATTCAAATATGTGCTCCAAACTTAACTTTCCCTTCTTTGTTCATTTTCTCTCTTTAGACTTTTATTTAAGTTAGCTTTATTTTATGTTAGCTTTATTTTAATTTGCAGGGTGCCTCTGCTTATCTTATTAGGGTGGTTTATTTATTTATTTATTTATGTGTAGATTTTATCTTTTAATTCCACTTCTCTGGTCACACTGTCTCATGTGCCCACAACACTGTCTCATAATATCGCATTAGTGAACCCTTGGTTCATGCTGTGGCTCTAATTCCATAATCATGGCCATCCTCCTTTATCAACACAAGCTTTTACATTGAGCCTTCTGCACATGACAAATTATTAAGTTTGAAAACCATATAGAGGTATTCGCTTACAGTTCTTTTTGCGAAATCCTTTTGGTTTTGGCGATCCTCTCGCCATTGATTAGCTTGGTTCTGGAACGCCAAGCCCTTACTTCATGCGATCAATTCCTCGCACACATAAACCATATCGGTATATTAGCTATATCAAGTCTCATTCACAAAACACAAATATTTCATAACACTTTACATAATCATGGTTCTTTGAAACTTTATTGCATATTTAAATATCTTTCTTACTTCAAAAGGATGCAATAATCTGAAAGCTTGGTAAGTCACCACAACCTGCGACAATTTTTTTTTTTTTTATAATCAAAAGATTCACATCTTGATCTTGCTCATGGTCTGATTCTATCTCTTCATGAGTCCCTGATTTTTATTTAGACTCTGGTAGTATGCTTACCACACTTTACGCATAATATTCATCATGCCCTTTGTCTATCAACGAGTCTGGCGGATGTTGCGGACATAAGATGCAATGTTAGCACATAGCCTTGATTGTTCCCTTTTCATTTATGAGGTGTAATAGTTTATTCCCTATGATAAGTTTACAACCATTCAATAATTTGAATGACAATTCTATCACTACTCTAGTGTTTTTAACTTGCATCTTCAGATTTACAAGGCTATTGTAAAACCATTTATTCATATCTCTATATATTTATCAAGGAGATTCTGAAGAACATTTTCATTCCTTTTCTAAATGTATTAAGGGTTAAATCATAATCCAAATTCCATTTCTCCTATACGTCCACATGTAGTACATAACACCAACACAAACCCAAGCATGACCCTATCCTTACAGTTTTTAATCCACAATTATGTTGGTCGAGTAGGTGATAAGTACCTCACCATATAATTTCATATTTTTATTTATACAAGAAAGATGGATCGAAACATTTCTCTTGATCTTGATACAAAACGCCAATTTATTAGTCATCCAAGATAAGCATACTCTGTAACAAACTTTTCCTTACATAGGATAAATATGCAAAAAGGGATTCACTATCTACTATATTGTCTAATTACTTAATAACCAAACCATTCACTGCTTTAGGATAGCACAAATTTATCATGCGTTCCATAAAGTCCCTTTTAATTAACTGTGTGATTGAGTCCCTTTTAATTAACTGTGTGATTGTGTCCCTATCTTTTATCCAATAGACCATACACTCGTATTAGGCAAATGCCACTCAGTAAGTACTATGTTAAAGTACAAATTAATAGTATGATAAAAGAATGGAACATGGTAGTGTTACCTCACTTTATATCTCCATACCTCATGCTGAGCCCAATCAGTCCTGAGTGCTGAAACCTCAGCTCTAATACCACTTTGTAACATACCCAATATCAATAATGGAATATGGGGTAAATATTTTTTTTTTTGTTTCTGTTATTATTTCTTTTATTTCGAACATTTTTGTGATACATCAAGAATGCGTATTCACATTAATAGAAGAGTAAGGACAACCTCCTTTTGAAAATAAGAACAGTCAAATCTTTCAAGAAATAAATTACAAGTTACATGTTACTCAAATAGAAATAGGAACATATTATTCGCCTTTAAACATAACTTGTAGAGTGAACATATCAAGTCCACTTATCTGAGCACAAGGCCCTTTAGAGACGCATCAACATAGGCTCTCTTTCAATTCACTTGCATGGTCAATCCGCTACGCCCCGATACCTGTGCTAATACTTACTTGACAAGGTGTGTCAGTAACATTATATTCAAGTGTAAAATAAACAACAATGTACAAATGCACTTCATTCAATATATATAAAAACATCATTAAATAACATGCTTTAGTTAAGAATATGTTAAGGCAATTAGTTGGGCAGCTGCAACTTTCCACCCAACCGTAGGTACTTCGATGGCTTCTACTCAGTCCATGTGAAGACCACCCCCGGTATTCATTTGCTGGATGATCGAGCTACCCCGGTAGGCTTTCTCTTGCCCATTATACTAACATCAAAAGTGGATGGGGTTTTATTTTACTTTTTGAATTAAGAAGGCATTTGCCATCATGAACTTCATTTGCTCATTAATTTGTACGCAGGAAACAAAATAGATTATCATTCAATGGTTATATAAGAAAATATCATCCCTATAACTAATAGTGAGTTAGCATGTCCCTGCTAACAATTCCCCAACGTGGTCGAAATATCAGGTGGCCCAAACTTATGTGCATTCAAACCGATAACATCCAGTATATACCATACATATTATTAAGCATCTACCGATACAATAACTAATATCATTCAGTATATAACATACATAACCTCCAGAAGGAAGATACAGGGATCCTTCCTCCCCAAGATAGGGATCGGCGTTCAAGTCTCTATAACAGAGCATATAAATTATATAAATCTATATATTACGGTGGACAGGGAGTTCTTTCCCCAAACCCCGGCTTGTAAAGGGATCTTTCCCCCTCTAATCCGGCGCAATTCCTCCACATCTACAACGTTATATGAATCAACCACTGGCACACATGGATCAATTTTTAACAGTGCAAAACCAGCAATATAAAATGTTTTTAAGCTGGCACACATATGGGGATTGGGCTTATAGTAGCCGTCCCTTCCCAAATTCTTTGCAGCATATGAATTTCAATCAAATGTTTATATAAATGTGAATCAGCAATATAAAATATTTTAAACTGAAAAGCATATGGGGTTCAGGATCATACTGGCCGCCCCTTCCCTTAACTCAATGTAGCATGCGAATTTACAGAGATCCAAAACTGGATCGCAGGTTGCAGCAAGAAATCATACTCATTATAAAAACACGATGGCAGTAAAACATTAACAATGCAAATATATTCCAGAACTCATGCTCATAGTAGAAAGCACCAAAACAAACGAACTCTGCGCAAATAACCTCCCCAACCGAAAGATATAATTATATTGTATATCAAATAGAGGTATTACAGGGATCAGCTTCCTCCTAGGGGTCCATCCCTTCCCCTTTCACGCCCCAGATCCCTTACAGCCATTCTACAAGTGCGAAGATCGTGGGCGTTCAATCCTGGGGTCGATCTCCTCAATGGGAAATCGCCAGGCTTCTAGGGGCAACAAGTAAGGTTTTTTTTTAATCATATGATAAACACCAGCATAGATAATGAACATAATGATCATTTAAACAGTCAGCAACATCCTCAGCATAGATAATGAACATAATGATCATTTAAACAGTCAGCAACATCCTCACACAGTAAGAGAACAAGCGATTCCCCTTTAGTGCAACAACAAATAGAAGCAGGCCTATGTGATAGTCATCATACCATTATAAAACGAAGTGAGAGAGATACAGGGATCACGCCCTTCCACCTCCACGCAGCAGTAACGAGATGGGTTCCTCCCCTTTTCAGGCCATGAAGCCATAAACCATTGGGGTCTCGCATCCATCAAGAAAAAGGGTTCACTGCCCAAACGAAAAGTGCATAGGGTGGGAGCCGTCCGCTTCCCATAGCACCCCCCCCCTTCTGCGCTGTCACCAACATAAATACATCTTCGCCCATCCTTTCTTCCCTTAACGCTCAGGAGAGAAGGAATGGCCAAGTGGCGGAGCGTTATATGTATAACGTCTTCAGCTTAAGTGCATTATTAATTATATCACAGCATTATAACTTATATAATTAACTCAGATTTAACCATCCAAAGTAATAATAACAATAATAACAATAAAAATAATAATAATAATAATAATTAAATTATTATGCTACGTCCATATTCCTTCCTAACATTTATAATATCCATATGGATACCTTTGAAATATACAACATGAAATATACAACATTAAGCCCATTTTAAGCTGGTTGAATTTATGCAAGGAATTATCTTGGGGGATTGTTACAAATTAATTATCTTTGGCATATATGTAGGTATACATATGAACCAATATATTTTCGTGTTTAAAGAATAAGTAAACCCCTTCTTTTATTAAATAGATAATTATTTTTTTCTCTTTCATCTATATAATATATTTTACATATATACACATAGACCCTTTTTAGCAATTATACTTTTCATTCAGTGTTGTTAGTTACTTATTTGTAACTACTAGTGGCTTATCATGCCTTCTTGAAAATATTAAATAATATTGGACAAAAAATAATACTTAACTTATTTTTGGTTTAGAAGCATACTAGCCGCGTTCATGGCGTGCTATGTCGAAGCTCGGATATCCATTGTATCCAAAAGAATTTCTTAGTTTTAAGCAACAGCGTTTAATACGTAGCAGCAAGGTACCAACATATAGGCCATAAGGGTGTATAAATGCATTACGACCAAGAGTAGCAACTTCGGCAACGTTCTCAAAACTAACCAAAAACTTATAAACTTAAGTAGTTAACTAGTCTGCCTCCCACTCCACCTTTCCTCAAGTGTCTGTGACCGTAAGATGACTCATGTCATCAAACTCATGGCTTCCTAGCCATTAAACATCCCCCTAGTGGTTACCATGCCCTTTTTCCACTCTTAGTTGCATTGCCCAAGTGATCTAAGTGTTAGGTAGTGAAATTACCAAATTAGATTTATGTAAATAGCGTACCGGATTCAAGGACGTTACAATACAAGTTAACTATCATCTGGAAAGTGTATACATAACCTTAAGTCTCAACCCTCTCGTGTCAATATATAAAACTATTTTTATTGTCAAATATACAAATCTACAATAAAATAGAATTGTACATGCCATAATTCAATTGACTAGATGCCATAATTGACTTGTGTCTTCCAACTATAAACACACAATTGCTAGACTCCCTTACCAAGTGATACTAGTACATTAAAATCTGATATACTTGGGACCATTTTGAGGCATTGGGTCTATATAAGTTTTAACAATTCTAATTTTCCACAAATAATGTTTTAGGTTTTAACAGTTCTTATGTTCTTTGGATGTTATTTATATTTTATCTCAGTTAACCCTAGAACATGGCCAGATTGAGTTCAATTCCATTGATGGAGGTGGTTAGAATGGTTATGAATATGATCCCTTCCACACTTTTCTCTTAATGGTGGAGGATCTTGGTGGCTTCTTCGAGAAACACCCTAACGTACGTTACTATTTTGGGAATTTTTTTGGTCCTCCAATTTGAAGGTTGACTCATTCATTTATGGGAGTGATCATATTATCATGGTACCAAGGACTCCTTGCCTTCATGGTTCAATTTCCTAGAAACAACCGTCTTATACCATATCCAGAAGTAGGGTTTTGCTCAGTGAGTGCCAATGTCATTTTTGCACAAGGGGGTAGATTTTTAACTGAAATATCCCAGGTGACTATGAGTACTAATACCACATCCACAATAGAAAAAAATAATTGTGGGATGTGAGGGAACCCAACTATGCTGCCCAGTTTATAGTTTGTGCCCCTCGAGAAAATTCACAAGTTGTCCCTGAATGGTCCTAGGGGGCTTCTTGCAACTAGCCATAAAATAAAAACCGTAACTTAGATCTTGAAACCATTGATTCTGGCGGATTCAAGATGTTGGATTTCACCCAAGGGAACCCCTATACCATGTTTCAATTACCAGGAAATAGTAGTATTATACCATCCCCAAAAATAGTTTTTTCTTAGTAAGGGCCAATGCCAATTTTGCACAAGCGGGTGAATTTTGAATTGAATTCTCTCGGGTGACCATGGATAGCGTGAACTCATCCAAAATGACCAAAAAAATCCGTGGGAGTTGAAAGAACCCAATTATGTTTCCTGGTTTGGATTTCATACCCTCGGAGCAAATTCACAAGTTGTCCCTGAATGACCTTAGGGGGCTATTTCCATCTAGCCATAGAAAAAAAATCGTAACTTGGATAATGAAACCATCGATTCTGACGTATTTAGGAAGTTGGGTTTCATCCAGAGGAAGCCTATTCCATGTTTCAATTGCTCGGAACCATGACCATGTCCACAATGGCCAAAAACATATGTGGGAGCTAAAGGGACCTAGTTTTGCTACCCGATTCATATTTCATGCCCCTCGAGCAAATTCACAAGGTTTTCCTGAATGGCCCCAAGGGGCTACTTGCATCTGGCCATAGAAAAAAAAATGTAACTCGAATCGTGAAATCCTCAATTTTGATGGATTTAGGATGCCGGGTTTCACCAAAGGGAACCCCTCTACCATGTTTCAATTTCCTGGAAATGATCATACTATACCATCTCCGAAATTACGGTTTTTCTTAGTAAGGGCCAATGTCAATTTTGCATAAGGGGGTCAATTTTGAATTGAAATATCCAAAATGGCCAAAAACATCCATGGAAAGTGATAGAACCCATTTATATTTTCCTAGTTTAGATTTCATGTCCCTAGAGAAAATTCACAAGATGTCCCCCCTCACCTACTGGTGTATATAAGGGAGGAGAGCGATCTTGTGTTTATTATCACCATTTTACTCTTCTTTGTACTTGTCTCAGAGATGATAGGGTTCATGAGAAAAAAAATATTAATAATTATGTAAACAACAGCAAGGTTATGGAATACATTAAAACATAAATATTAAATATTAAAAATTAGTTAACCGGAGCACTACCACATCAATGTTATGGAATACATTAATGACATAAATATAAAATATTAAAAATTAGTTAATAGCGAAATATTAATATAAAATATTAAGAATTAGTTAATAGCGAAAAATTATTTGTCTTAATAATTTACCAACTTAATCCATCATTCAAATTTTTTCGGGGAACATTTTGAGTTTAGTCTCATTACTCATCACGATATTTTGATTTTTGTTTCATATCAATAACTTTACAAGAATTTCAAATCAAGCATTGCATTCCAACATGGTACCAAACTTTGAATTGTTATTACTATATAAACATGATAAAAAATTTGTAGGAAAAAGAAAAGTTAAAGTCTTTATTATTCCAAGATGTGTGCATAGATGTGGGTAGAGGGAGAAAAATCCCCTTTTTATGATGCAAAAAATTTGAAAAAACTTTTGAACCTAGGGATACTTGATCCCTCTTGACCATTTCATTATATATATATATATATATATATATATATATATATATATATATATATATATATATATATATATATATATATAAGTGGGTTCATAATTACACGTATAAGGAGAAAATGACAAGTAGGATGTTTTCTAACTCGTAAAGCTGATTGGTTAGTACTTTTTATTTATTTATAACAAGAATTATTTAAGTTTGTATTAAAATATGTTGTAAGTGAGATAAACAATGTGTAAATAGAAAATGAAAGCATACATAGTTCCAAAAAAGATATGCACCATGATAACATGGAATTGCAACCTATAAGATTTTGTTGTACTCCTTACAAAACTTGATATATGACTACTAGTTGTGTAAATTAAAAAAAAACACTTAGGACCAAAACATATTTGGAATATATTGACAATTACATGATTATAAGCATGCATACTTTTTCATTTCATCATCCCGGGCATGATTGGAAGGGTGTGATTATTGCATGTCTACTTCCATGCCCTCTTGCAATTGATAAATTGTTTCCCCTTCTTTGAGTTCAATAGGAAGAGAACTGTTAGTTTTTCAGAATTTACTTCAATCTGATCTAGGACCGTAAATGAGAGAAGAACATGTACAACATATCTACAACATATCAATCATGGACATAATAATGCAAGCACACAAGAGACAATATACACATAGAGTTTCACTGGGGAAAACCATAAAGGTGAAAAAACCCACAACTTCCTCAGAGATAGATAGAGCAATGACACAACCCAAGCATAAGAGATAGTCTTCTCCTAGTAGCAGCTTCTCCTCCTCCACAAGTGTGCCACTCTCCAATGTGAGTATGAGTGAGAAAGTGAATGATGAAATAGAGTGCCTCCCACACTCTATTTAGACATGACTTGAGTTGCCTAATAACCTTTACTAGGTCGGCCTTAACTTAACCACATAACATAATGCTGGTAGGGACAACCCCCAATAGGGTGGTCTAATAACCCTTTGACCCACATGAATTATACAGGGCCGACCCCACCAAGGTGGTCTAATAACCCATAAAGTATAAGTTACGACACTTACAATATAAATGACGACACTTCCGTATAGAGGAATAATAACATCTCTATAGGAATACAAACAGTTCCGTATAGAGGAATAATAACATATGTATAGGAATACAAACACTTCCGTATAGAGGAATAATAACATCTCTATAGGAATACAATATACATATATAAAATACATTCCGAAGTTACAAATACATCAAAACTCCCTCTTAACTAGGAGGGTATTTCTTGACACAGGTCTTCTAGCACAAGTCTTCTTCCTTGGATCATCGTCACTGGATCATCGACATTGAATCATCGTCATCGTCACTGCTGCTGCTATCTCAATCAATCTCCAATCTACTCATCATAGGAAGTTCTACAGATCGAGTCCTTTTTCATACTGGATGTAGGCCCACCACTTGTAGGTCTTCATCATCATTGGCCATACTATGGAATCCTCAGGACTGATTATGTGTGTCAAAAAAACCTCGAAAGAGCATCCCAGGCATTTTACGAGCACACAGCTCAACCTATCGGATCTCCCAGGATCTTTTACATGTGACTGTCACAATACCTTAAAAGAGTGTCTTGCCAAGCAAGATATCTAAAGAGCATCTGAGGCCTTTTTCATCCTGTCCAGATCTCTAGGACTTATTACATGTGACCCCTACCACAAAACCTTAAAATAGTGTCTTGCAAAGCAAGATCTCTAAAGAGCATTTGAGGCCTTTTTCATCCTGTCGAGATCTCCAGGACTTATTACATGTGGTCCCCACAAAACCTTAAAAGAGTGTCTTGCCAAGCAAGATCTCTAAAGAGCATCTGAGGCCTTTTTCATCCTGTCCAGATCTCCAGGACTTATTACATGTGGTCTGGCAAAACCTTAAAAGAGTGTCTTGCCAAGAAAGTTCTATAAAGAGCATCTGAGGCCTTTTTCATCTTGTCGAGATCTCCAGGACTTATTACATGATACCCTTGCACAACCTGTCCACAACCATAGAGTATCAACCTGATACTCACCATACATCATCTTGATGTACATGATCATCCTGATCCTCATCATTGCATCATCCTGATGCATGTCATCTGGAGCAACATCCTGAAGCTCGTCATCTATGATCATCCTGATCATACAATGCATCCACCTGATGCACAACAAGTATCTACCTGATACATATCATCATACGTGATCCACCTGATCATACAATGTATCCACCTGATACACACACAGATACATGATCCACCTGATATATATCAACATACATGATCTACCTGATCATACACTCATATCCACCTGATACATACACAGATACATGGTCCAAGCATCCAACATGATGCATATACATATACATGATCCAACTGATCATAACAAGCATCCAACATGATGCATATACATAGCAGTAACTCAAGCATCGTCCTGATGCTCATCGTCCAGTGCTTACATCCACAGCCATGGGAAGGATCCTCCTCTCACCATGCTCGGAATGGCTCCTGCAAATGTGTCCATAACTTCTTCCTCAAAGTGTCGTCAATCTAAAGAACATCAAGCCTCTCTCTGAAGTACTCGAACTTCACTCTGGCTAGTGGTTTTGTCAACACATCCGCAACTTGCTCATCCGTCGCAACATACAGGAGCTTCACTGCTCCTCTCTGCACCATATCCCTGATATAGTTATATTTTATCTCGATGTGCTTCGACCTGTCGTGGAACACGGGGTTCTCTGACAGCTTCACACAACTCTTTTTGTCACAAAAGATACCAGTAGCCTCCAGCGGGAGATCAAATAGCTCAGACAGTAGCATTCGGAGCCATACTGCCTCACAACTAGCCGAACGAGCTGCAACATACTCTGCTTCGGCTGTACTCAGTGCTACACAGGATTGCTTCCTACTAAACCAAGAGATCACACCTGATCCCATACTGAAGCAACACCCTGAATGTGCTCTTCCTATCTGCAACAGTGCCTGCCCAATCTGAATCAACATAATCCTGCAGGTTAAATTTTTGATTCGCATCATACTTGAGCCCATAATCAATTGTACCCTTTAGGTACCTCAGAATATGCTTTACAGTAACCAGGTGAACACGTATGGGATCCGTCAGGAATTGGCTCAATGTGTTCACTGCAAAGCAAATATCTGGTCTTGTGTTCATCAGGTACATCAAGGACCCAATCATCTGACGATACACAGTGACATCAACTGGATCAGATGAAGAATCACACAGAAGCTTCAGGTTCGATGCCATAGGTGTGGCCATGGCCTTGCAGTCCATCATCCCGAACCTCTTCAGAATCTCTACTGCATACTTCCCTTGTCCAAGGAAGATTCCATCTGCACTCTGCCACATCTCCATGCCTAGAAAATAGTGCATCATCCCCAAGTTCTTCATCTTGAACTTGGAAGCAATCTTCCTCTTCCTATCGACAATCAATCTATCCTCACCTGTTACAAACAGGTCATCCACATACAATAGTAGTATCACTGGAATGCCTTCCTCAACCTTGTATTAAACGTTGGAATCCGCTTTACTCTCGGTAAAGCCCATACTAGATAGGAAGCCATCTATCCTGCCATACCAGGCCTTGGATGACTGTTTCAAACCACACAGGGCTTTCTTGAGTTTGCACACATGTGACTCTCGGTCATGTGTCTCAAACCCGAGTGGTTGCTCCACATACACTTCCTCTTCAACTGCACCCTTCAAGAAAGCTGTTTTGACATCCATTTGGTGTACCTTCCATTTCATCACGGTAGCCAGAGCAACTACTGATCTAATAGAAGTGTATTTGGATACAGGTGCAAAAGTCTCTTCATAGTCAATTCCTCTTTCTGGGAGGAGCCACGAGTTACAACCTTGCTTTGTATTTCTAGATGCTACCATCTGCAGCATGCTTGATCTTATAGATCCACTTGGAAGTCACAACAAACTTCTCTTCAGGTCTTGGGACCACATCCGAAACATGATCTATTGGTACTTCTCGACCATGGCATCCTTTTAGTGTATCCCGTATCCTTAGAACTTCGGATTCTTCAATATCTTCAATAGATAGTTTGAGCTTCATTGCTGGAACAAATGTTGTAGTTCTTCTTTTGTAGGTGATGGTATACGATCTTTCCTACAAAACAAGTTAAATTGCATGATTAGAAAACATCTCATAGTTTTCAGAACAAATTCTTACACAAAGAAATATGCCATACATTCATGCAATTATTTTAGCCAATGCTTCAATACAACATTTATCCATATCCCGTAAATTTCTAGATGCCTTCCAATCTCTACTAGAACATTGTTAAGAGTGTGAACAACTCCCAACATGTTAGCAAAGAGGTTTCATTCTAGATAAGTAGCAATGGAATGTTGTACAGTGCCATAGGCCACTTACCCATCTCATGCATATTAGTAGTATATTGTTCATTAATGTAATTATTCTAATATGCGTAATATACATCCTAAGTTCAGGAACATAAGCATATACATCATTGAGCAATATTATTTAAACAAACAAGTATGCAAGAAATGACAATTCAAATACTTATCTTTGTTTGGTTGTAGGGTGGACTCCCTCTCAATATTTGCTTCCTTGCAGGAACTACTGGAGTGTGCTCCCTCTTGATCTTTGCTTCCTGGATTACCTGTCCTTGAACTTATATCCATCCTCGATCACTTATGCATACTTACTAGTATCATCATTGCGTTATCCTTGAGGTCTCATACACAATCATACATTCATTAGTATAATATCAATACTATAAAACATTATGATTCTAAGTAATCTTAAACATGTATGGTCAAGATTTCACAAGCACTAGTATTCAAGGTTTCAGGGAGTACTTCCTTTACTCATGCAAATTCTTATTTGACCATAGAACTCTTCTCGTTAGTCATATTATCGATTAAACACAATATACCTAAACTCGTGATTACTCAAACGTATAGCTTCATGAATAATCATTATCAATCATACCAAGTATACTTATATAAGAGATCCCATCACAAGGTAGGGTTCTAACTTGATATAGGAAAAACATACCTAGATTAATGTGTTAGTTCGTTATGTCTAACATACCCACATGATGTCTTCTTGTTTTATTCAATAACTTGTGCTAGTAACCTGCATATATCATAGGTTAAGCATTGTAGAACCAAATTATACATACCTTGTACGTAGAGCTTCTATGTGATCCATGACAATAATTGAATCTTTGTCTTCATGTCACCATGGTCATATGTTCTTGAACTATAACATGATTTGTCTTTCTTGATGTACCTTTCATGTTAGCGAACAACATCAACCTCATACAACACCACAATGCATTAGTACAATCATAAGTGTCAAAACCCTAATCAATGAATATCTTCTATCATGCATTCATATTTTTATTAAGGTGATACAACAAGTCTAAAATTAATCAAGATTGTACTAATATTAATGAAGACAGACATATAATAAACTTAATCATGAACAGATTTCGAAACATACCCGTAAGTCATACCTATCAAGTTTGCTTGTAGTCTTCTTATCTAAGGCCTTAGCCTCATCTCCCTCTGAAACTGGAACTTCTTCACTTATGCATGTGACCAATCCATTCCCTTCTAGGATTAACCCAATCCACTTGATTTGCAGAAATTGGATCTCGAGCTCGATTAGGGTTTGTTAGGGAAACCCTAAAAATTCAAAATTTGAATTTCAAGCTTTTGAAAGGATAGAAAGATGCACCTTGATGAGATGATCAACCTGGTATACTCAGAATTTGAAAACTGCAAAGTTTCACCTTTCAAATTTGCTTTTCAATCTTCCGGATTCACTTGGGAGGACCCTGAGTTAGGGTTTGAATTTCTTGGAGCTTTACCCAACCAAATAGTTTGATCCAAAGCTCTAAAATTTGATTTTTCCAAGGAGCTTCCAGCTATGGCCACAGATTTCAAAAATTTCCATTTTTGTAGAAGCCCTAATTTTTCACTTTTTCGATCAAAGTCGCGAACTAGGGTTTGATCAAGCCCGTCCTTCTACCCAACCAAAAAATTTGATCTTGGTCTCTAAATTTAGATTTTTATGAGTATCATTCACCCGTGGTTTCCGATTACAAAAATACCAACTTTCTTTGAAACCCTAATTGCTGGATCCATGAATGAAGGTGCTAAAAATCCAATTATGTTTTGATATAAATATGCACTTGATTGTTTTTGGTTAACTCCGAAATTAGGAATCCACATGGTCTAAAAATTCTACCTTTGGTATCACGACCTGTCATCTTTCTAACCCACAGGTCTGACCTCGATTGGATTCTGTGAGAGAGAGTTATGCCAAGTGTCGCAACATTACGTGTTTATGGGATAAAACAGGAGAGCGAACTTGTACGGTGTTCCATGTGTCATTGGTTCAACTTAGGCCTCTAAAAAACGTACTTGAGAAACTACAGTCCGTTCCCTGGCTGCCACTTTTTACGTAATTTCATTTGGAGCTTCCTAGCCCAAGTTGTGAGATTTTTTCCTAGGTCACCTGTTTATGACTGAGATCTAGAAGAGGCAGAAACCCTAGATTGTACAGATCATAAAAAAAAAAGTACAACGAATTAGAAGTTGTGCTTTGGAAACAAGGTACATGGAGATCTTATTTTCGACCTGTAAGAGTTTCAGATCCTGAAACCTCGCCGAATGGATTTATAGCGAAAGTCCTACGATGACTGGTTTTTTTTCTATATCAAGCCCTAGCTTCGCAAGTGCGACAAGTGTCATAAATGCCATACCATGCCTTCTTTCAGGTTAGCTCTGATACCATGTTAGTTTTTAAGAATTTACTTCAATATGATATAGGATCTTAACTGATAGAACATCATGTACAACATATCTATAGTATATCAATCATGGACATAATAATGCAAGCACACAAGAGACAGTAGACACACAGTGTTTCACTGGGGAAAACCATAAAGGTGAAAAACCCCACAACTTCCTGAGAGATAGATAGAGCAATGATGCAACCCAAGCGTAAGAGATAGTATTCTCCTAGCAGCAGCTTCTCCTCCTCCACAAGTGCACCACTCTCCAATGAGAGTATGATTGAGAAAGTGAATGATTGAATAGAGTGCCTCCCACACTCTATTTATACATGACTTGACTTGCCTAATAACCTTTACTAGGTCGGCCTTAACTTAACCACATAACATAATGCTGACAGGGCCGACCCCTAATAGGGTGGTATAATAACCCTTTGACCCACATGACTTATACAGGGCCGACCCCACCAAGGTGGTCTAATAACCCATCAAGTATAAGTTACGACAGTTACAATATAAATGACGACACTTCCGTATAGAGGAATAATAACATCTCTATAGGAATACAAACACTTCCGTATAGAGGAATAATAACATCTCTATAGGAATACAATATACAAATATGAAATACATTCTGAAGTTACAAATACATCAACAAGAACCCACATAGATGCTCATATTTGAGGTTGAAGATGATGAAACTTTGTTGAGTAATATGACCATTGTCTTAAGCTCATCAGAGTCATCCTCTAAAAATTGAATCTTCCTTTTCTATTTTACCAATATATTCATGATAATTGCATTTCAAGAGACCCATTGATATTCTAATTCATGTGTTTTAGTGGAGAATGAGACCCGCTGTCAACATTGCATGAGACCAATTCCCCACAACATTAGTTGAAACCCAAGATATTTGCACCCACAAACCCCTAACCCCAAGGGAAAGCCACAGACTGATAATGGATAGATCCATCATCAATATTCTGGGTACTTATTACAGAACATTGAGATGGATGAAATATTGTATATATATTTTCCCAAATAAAAATCCCAATGAAGAACTTACTCCAGGAAGTGCAAGCAGTACCAGGGCGAGGCCTATTCCCATTGGCCTTTTTAGGTAAAGCCTAACAAACTCACCATGACAAATATTATAAGTTTTTGAGACAACTAACTCATGCCCACAATCAATTCTACTAAAACCGAGGAGAAATATGACTGCTGATGCTAAATATAAGCAAAGTGTGCAAACCAGGCTTACCATCAAGTGTCAATTTGTTGAATAAGAACTAAGATGGGAGATGTATGCCACTTTCAATATCCTATACTCATCTTCGCGACTGAAATCCATGACTTCAAATTTCCAGAGGTTTTGATAATGGAAGATGTGGGAAGACGGGTTGATGCTTAATGAATTGTCCCTTCCCCCCTTGAACGAGTTAATGTATAGACTAGATGTGGATTGTTCATACTTTCATTTTGTGCTTGTTTAATGGGTTGCAAACTTAGAGATTCCTTCACCATTTTACAATAGAATTCCTTCCTCTAGCGTTGAGGCAAGATTGTTGAGGCGACATGAAAAAAATGAACTTCCTCAAAATGATGAACTTCTCTTCTTATATTAACAATGGTCAATGCGAGATGGTCATCTTCTTATAATTGAACATATAATTATGTAGAATAATTCCAATAGCATATTTATTTTACATAATTTAGCAAATAATTGAATAAACAATGCTATAAATAATTTAGTCAAACTTAAGATCACATATCAACATTAACCTTAAAATAGTAAAGAAATCCATAATTTTAAATTATGAAGTGTTGAGCATGCTTATAAACAAAATCTCCTAACAACTATCAACGGTTTTTCATTTTATTTATTAATACAATCCCACCTGCATTAAATCTATTTTGACAAGTTATGGTCATCATTAGCTTGAAAGGAGTAAATTTATGATTACATAGAATATAATATATGAAACTTAATGCAGTAAAGTAACCAGCTTAACTTAATAGCCAACAACGAGGTTATGGAATACATTAATGACATAAATATTAAATATTAAAGCTTAACTTAACAACAACGAACGAGGTTATGGAATACATTAATGACAAAAATATAAAATATTAAAGTTTAACTTAACACCCAACATCAGGTTATGGAATAAATTAATGACAGAAATATAAAAATTAAGAATTAGTTAAACATCAAGGTTATGGAATACATTAATAACATATAATACATTAATACCAGAAATACTAAATATTAAAAAATAGTTAACCACAACAAGGTTATTGAAATGGAATACATTAATGACATAAATATTAAATATTAAAATTAATTAATAACCAAATATTAATATAAAATATTAAGAATCACTTAATAGCCAGCTGTTACGTCATGGGTAGCAAGGTTATCGAATATATTAATGCTTAAATTAAAACACTAAATCACTTAGTGCAAGATGGTCATCTTCTTATAATTGAACATATAATTATGTAGAATGATTCCAATAGCATATTTATTTTACATAAATTAGTAAATAGTTGAATAAACAATGCTATAAATAATTTAGTCAAACCTAAATTCACATATCAACATTAACCTTAAAATAGTAAAGAAATCCATAATTTTAAATTATGAAGTGTTGAGCATGCTTATAAACAAAATCTCCTAACAACTAATCAACCGATTTTTATTTTATTTATTAATACAATCCCATCTGCATTAAATCTATTTTGACAAGTTATGCTCATCATTAGTATGAAAGGAGTAAAGTTACAAATCTATTTTGACAAGTTATGCTCATCATTAGTACGAAAGGAGTAAAGTTATAAATCTATTTTGACAGGTTATGTTCATCATTAGTGTGAAAGGAGTAAAGTTATGATTAACTAAAAAACCATATATTAACAGCTAGCAGAGGTTATGGAATACATTAATGACAGAGATACAAAATATTAAAGCTTAACTTATCAGGTTATGGAACACATTAATGAGAAAAAAATATATTAAGAATTATGTAAACAACAGCAAGGTTATGGAATACATTAATAACATAAATATTAAATATTAAAAAATAGTTAACCGGAGCACTACCACATCAATGTTATGGAATACATTAATGACATAAATATAAAATATTAAAAATTAGCTAATAGCCAAATATTAATATAAACTATTAAGAATTAGTTAAGATATTAAGAATTAGTTATGGAATATAAATTGTAAACCAGTACCAAGGTTATGGAATACATTAATGACTTAAATTAAAACACTAAATCAGTTAATATCCCACCACTAGGTTAATGTATTTATGGAATACATTAATGATGACAGAAATATAAAATATTAAAAATTAGTTGAGAGGTGTCAGCTTCATGGAGTGCATTCTCTTTATAAGAATAGGAATAGGTAGGCAAGATCCAGTGTTGTTGTGAAAAATAGCTGCTGAGCATATTAGCAGGCTTAGTATATCAGTATATTGGTGAAGGAGAATCGTGACTGCTGGAGTGTAGATTCAATCGTTTCGTTTGCATTTTTGATAAGGATGAAATGTTTTTCCTTCCTACTGGCCGTGATTTTCACAGGCTCTTTTATGTTTCTCTGTGCAAGTTCAATAGGAGATTCCAGTCTCATATATAATGTTCAACAGTATGGTGCAAAAGCTGATGGCATCACAGACAACATCAAGGTGAGATAGAGATAAACTTGAATAATTAATAAATTTGTAGAGACATAGATTATCACAAATAAATTTGTTTATTTTTGGTTATATGTAGGCTTTTATTGCTGCCTGGAATGCAGCCTGTTCTTCTAATCGATCATCTACTGTGTATATACCAAAAGGAAAATTCCTGGTTGGTCCAGTTTCCTTTGCAGGACCATGCAAGAATGCTAATATTATGGTGCACGTAAGGTGCTAATATTCATTCCGTGGTAGTGGTAGTGATTTATTTATTTCCTTCTTTGCAGCGCATATATGGAAGCTGCGCATATACGGCAGCTTCCCTATATGCGCATATACGGAAGCTTTCGTAAGCTTCCGTATATGCGCATATACGGAAGCTTACGAAAGCTTTCGTATATGCGCATATACGGAAGCTGGGCATATACGGAAGTTGTGCATATACAAAAGATTGCATATATGCGCAGCTTCCGTATATGTGCAATGCATATATAGAAGCTTCTGTATATGTGCATATATGGAACGCTTATGGAAACTTCTGTATATGTGCATATACAGAAGCTTATGAAAGCTTCTGTATATGCGTATATATTGAAGCTTCTGTATATGCGCATATACGGAAGCTTCTGTAAGCGTTTCGTATATGCGCATATACAGAAGCTTCTGTATATGTGTTGCACATATACGGAAGCTGTGCATATACGCAAGCTTTTGTATATGCCTAGCTTCCGTATATGCGCATATACAGAAGCTTCGGTATATGCGCATATATGGAAGCTTCCATAAGCTTCCGTATAGAAGCATAGAAGTGATTTGACCACCTTTACCATTAAACGAACCTATTAGTAGAATACAGGGGAAAGTGATAATTACAATGGTAATATATTCTCAAAGTTTAAGCTTGAAGAACACATGGCATAAGAGCATGGTGGCAAAGGTTGATTTGGTGGACAAAGTGATGGGCATTGGAGCAATTGGCACACCTATTGAGCCAAGAGTCAAATGACCCATACTATGGTCATTTGAAGATGATTTGGACAAGGAGAGTACATGGCAAAGATAACTTGGATGACATGGTGACAAATGGCAAAGCAACTGTTGGCACGTATAAATTTTTTGCACAAGTCCTAAGAGAAGGGCTGACTCCACTAGGGAATTCCTTGAAGAGATGGTTAAAAACCCCTCCCTAGTCATGTCCAGGTTGCTAAGGCCAAGAAAACAGCTCAGATGGAAAGGAGATAATGAGAAAAATGAAGGGTTTGGGCACTTTAGGCATAAGGAGGTAGCCCAAATAATAAAAAATGGGTAAAAAGACCAATAATATATATTCCGAAAGAAACTAAAGTGGAAGATAAAGCTCGGACAGGTTCCAACCGTTGATTCGGTGCGAGAAAGAGATCCATGGCCCACCTATTGCCCTCGCATCATGAAGTTGCGCGGAAGAAAGCACAAGAAAGTGGTCGTGAGAGATAAACCACCAGGACAGGTGGCAGTCGGAGGAGCCCTCGCATGAGTGTTTCGGCGGTAAATAAAAACCGCCAAAAGGATTGCGATACCACTGCAGCGGAAAGGAAAGATGGAGGTTCAACGGTGCACTTTGCATGGTCAAAGATTCGACGGTGTGGAAGACAAGTTGTCACCTTTGGCACGGAGGTCAGGGCAGATCAACAACTCGCGACAAAGGAGATCATATCTACGGCTGTCGGATATGAGAGATGCAAGGTTGATAACACAATAGGCCCCATCGGCGAGAGTGCTGAAAAGCTATGACACTTGGAAAGATCCCCGCCGTAGATACACTAAAGGCAAGATCAACGCTCCTCAGTGATCGTCGCAAGGTAAAAGAGCACCCCAGATAAGCAGAGACGGTGGTTGCGAGAGTGCATACCATCTCCCAGGTGTCAGCACCCAAACATCTCGTGAGGAAGATTAAACGGTAACCCAAAACCTGAGGTCGGGTCGTGATACCACCATATCCTTAGATGTGGTTAGCTACGATGGATGGCAAGATTTAAATCCAATAAAAGATCCTACGGCGAAGATGAAAAGATGTCAAATCAGAAAAGTTAAAAAAGGGATTAGATCAACGGACCGGAAGCAATGCCCAGCAGATCGACGGATGGGAAAGAGGAACAGCTGGAGAAAGTGAGCAGAAGTTATCTGGAGAACTTTTATATATATAACGCGGCATGCGTAAAATGGACATTTCGTTCTTGGGCCTGTCGGAGTTGGAAGCTTCTAGAAGTGCAGAATCTGAAAAGGACGACAGGTGAAAAGTCGCTCTCAAGCTTCCCATAACACGTAGGGTCCCAAACTCCTTTCTTTATAGCGATCAGTGTGTTTTATAATCATAGAATGGCAGACGAAAAGGTTTCTACTAGCTCTAAGGTCAGAGTAACACTAGAAGACAGAGACTGTGATGTGTTTGACCCAGTTTTTTGGCTCCCTATACCAGAAGTTAAAAGAAGGCTAAAAGCCCTGCTTGAACAAGGGTTAGATGTCCATAGAGTCCATCAGTCCTTTTTCATTTTCTTTTTCCTGGAACAGATAATTCCTTTCCCAGATTTCGTGTCATGGTGTTCATTGAATTACTCAGAACCCCAATGAGTGATAATGAACGCTAAGAAGTCCAAAATCATCTGTAGTATTGACACTGCCGTCATCCAAAATGCCATTGTTGTACCAGAGTCCCCAGCCCTAGCCCCCGAAAGTGCCTCTGAAGAATCAGTCGTTACCCTGTACAGGCAAATTTCCCCTGAAATCCGTAAAGCTTTCCTTAATACCTGTTTAAAACCTGATGTAGAAATCACAGACACCCCCTACCCGCTGGACGTCAACCTTTTTAATGACAACACCCAGTTGGTTTTTTCTCTAATAGCTCAGTTTTTAGGTTTAGACTGAGACTTATGGATAACTTAAGTACA
This sequence comes from Larix kaempferi, assembly GCA_027924585.1. Classification (NCBI taxonomy): domain Eukaryota; kingdom Viridiplantae; phylum Streptophyta; class Pinopsida; order Pinales; family Pinaceae; genus Larix; species Larix kaempferi. The sequence continues at coordinate 1,289,218 of BSBM01000397.1, read as the reverse complement.
ACTAAGCCTATTATTCAGGATTAGTGTTAGTTCCCTAGAGGCGGGAAGTGAGTCAGTACCATCCCTCAAGTTTGAGGATTTTTTGGCAGAAAAGATACATGCATAGTTAAGTGGTTTTGAAAATACCAGATGTTTTTGGTTCCAGGCATATTTGACTAAAATGATTATGCATAGCAGTGCAAACGAATTAAGGTTCTTTGAGATAGTTTTCACAGGGAATTAGGACTCGTTTCCTTATGTTGGATTTGAAGTCAACATTATCCACAATAGTTGTTTGGCAATGCATTGGACAGAGGGAAATAGGCTTGATATATGTTGGGCCTTGGATCACTTGTATGACACTGGTGTTTAGATTGGTATTTAAAATTAAATGTAGATATTTTCTTAGCTATGGATTTTAATATGTTTGATGAGTACTCAAGAGTTTAATGGTAGGATAGATGATGGGACAAACATTTAGCCATTCTTCGTAAATCAACATGATCTCACTTTCTACAGGATGTGATCTGCTGCGAGAGTTGTTTTGTAAAAATATCCCAAAATGTCAACCTCCACTAAGATGACATTAAGATCAATATCTAGAGAACATTTTCCATAAACCATTGACTATCAACAAACACTAGAGGAAACGATATGCAGAATTATTAATGTACAAGCATTTATTTTACTGTAACCCCTGCATTTGATGTTTCACAGACTTTACCTAGCCCACATTTATGTATATACGAGTATATACACCAGTACATACACTAGTGTATACACTATATATCTGTATATACTAAGTTAGCAATATACACTAGATACATACACTAGTAATATACACTAGTGTATATACTCGTATATACACTAGTGTATATACCAGACCACTAGTGTTATAACAGTATATACCCCAGTATATATTGGTATATATACCAATATATACACTGGTGTATATATTGGTATACTGGTATATATTGATGTATATAAACTCGTATATACACTAGTATAGATACCAGTATATATACACTGTTGTATATACCATTATATACACCAGTGTATATATCAGTATATGCATTAGTGTATGTATTGGTATATACAATGGTGTATATACCAGTATACACTAGTGTATATATTGTATAATACTATAGATATACAGTATATACACTAGTGTATAATGGTATATACACCGGTGTATATACTAGTGTATATACTGTATATCTATAATATATAATATATACACTGGTGTATATACCAGTGTATATACTGGTATATACATCGATGTATATACCAGTATATACCTATATATCTGTATATACTATGTATATACTTGTATATACTATGTATATACTTGTATATACAGGTATATACAGGTATATGCTGGTATATACAGGTATATACTGGTATATACACCGGTGTATATACCAGTATATACATTGATGTATGTACTAGTATACATTGGTGTATATACCCTTAAACACCCTTGAATATACCCTTATATACAAGGGTGTATAAGGGTATATACACCAGTGTATACTAGTACATGTACACCAGTGTATATACTAGTATATACATCAGTGTATATATTGTATATATGTATATACTACATATATACTTGTAACTCCCCTCCTATCTCTCTCCATCTCTCTCTAACCCTTACTAACCCCTTATCACCCCCATGACGATACAGATGGGCATGACGATACAAATGGTGGTGGTGAAAAATTATGATGGTGGCAATGGGCATGGTGATGGTGACAATGGGCATGACGATGATGAGGATGATGATGAACAAAATGTTGATGACAATGCCAATAACAATGAGGATGAGGATCTTAAGGTGAGAATAATAATGATCATTCATGTAGACAATCGTGATCACTTCTAATACTAACGGTCTTCGTTAATTTCTCATGTTTACGAAGTAAGGTAGGAAGTACCGGGATACCTTTGTTGAGTTATTCCTTGTCATTGTTTGTTGTTGGAGGTTTGTACAAACATCAACATCATGTTGTCGTTCAAGGAACTGAAAAGGGTTCACTTAATTAATGTTTAGCCGATGTCTCTTAATTTACATTCAACATATGTGCTATAGTAACAACATCTAAGAGACATCATTGGTGTTGCTTAAGCGAGGCATACTGACTATGAATGAAAACAAATTATTGTTTTCTACTAAAAATTGGTATGGGTAATGGCTATATATATATAGATAGATAGATAGATAGATAGATAGATAGATAGATAGATATACCAATTTAGTAGCAATTGTGAACCAAGTAAGGCATGCAAAATACTTTGGCATGTCTAAATTTGTTAAAGAAAATGAAGCCAAAATACTTCAATTTGAGATCCAATAAAGAATCTCTCATCTTATGCTTTTGATCATAAGGAGGACTCTATTACCATTTGGTGTAGCTCATAAATCTTGAGGAGTCTGGACATAATAATTTATTGATAACTATATGGTGAAGTTTAGTTTAGAACAATTTAGCTCATTGGGCATACCTCAACTATCCTTCCACTAACATTCCATAGTCTTACTATTAAAAACATAACTAAATCCTAACTTATTAACATTTCCTTAGAACAATTTAGCTTGTTGGACACGAGTTAATTTTTTTTGGCAGTGGAGGGAAACCAAGCCTATGAGGTCAAACATTTTCTCTCACATACACATGAACTCTACACCCACTATAATATGCCAAATTTTCCCCCAAAAATAATAATTTAAAGAATTTATTATTCGCATGAGAAGGTTATGTGACAGCGATCAATCCATGTGGGCCTAGCTAAATGACCCTAGATGTAAATATTCCTAGTGTAGAGATCAAGGCCAAGGCCCAACAAGGCATGTGAGTCCCCATGGTGAGATAGGATCATGGTGTAGTTTATATGTTTTTCCATGTTGTGCTTATGTATGCAAAATCATGAAAAAAGAAGTATATAATAATGTAATATCCACCAAAAATATTTAGTGAGAAGCAACAAAGGGACCACGATACTACACTATGGAAAGAGGAAAGGGGTGCATGGGTGATATGAATTGAAAATTTTCCTTTGTAGTAAAACCTTCCTTGTCCATCTTCTTTACAAACATTCCCCATCAATATTTAACATAGGTGGTCCTTTGGATGTTTCCTTGTGATTTTTTGGAATTGAGCATTTGTCTTATGCAAACTTGGGGGAAATACTATTGTTCATAGAGAATTTACACTCTATTTGAATTGGGCAAACCACTCCCATGACCATTTTCCATTTTCTCATTTGAATGGTTTTCATTTCCTTATTCATAAAGGATCCTGTGTGACAGATCATGATTTTTATGCTCATGAACAAGGAGAGAACCCCATTGAATTATGGTTGGTGAAATTGTGTTGAATTAGGAACTTGCTAGTGAGAAATGAGAGAAAATGAAAATGTTTTGAGGGAAAAACCATGGCTAGAATGTCAATAGTTGAAGAAAACACCATTAAAGCTTGTAACCCTATTATTGATAGTTATGAACAATTTGACCCAAATGTTTTCTTCTAGGTCATTTCAAGTTGGAAACCAATAGTCTTGGACTCTTCCTACCTACATTGGAAGGGAAGAACCCCAAGGGATTATGACATAGATAAATACAAGATACTACTTGTGTTGAGGAGGAGAATATAGTGCCATGACCTAGTCAATTGGTAAATGAGGATCTATAGTGCTAAGAAGTGAGCAGATTGGCTATGCCATGAGAGTAATAGGTTCGAATGAGTGATATTAGAGCTATGCCAGAGTTTCCTTCATATTAGTGGTATCATGATTTGGCTCGAGGGGTGGAATCCATAGTTTATTCCTATGTCTAGGGGGTTAATTACTCCTCAATGACTCCTCTAGTGGACTTGCCTTCATTTATAGGGAAGTGCTCATGATTGTCTATCTCTAGAATGCTTTCTATTTGCAATATGTTAATGATTGAATTCAAAATGTGCATGGTTATTTTCACTATCATTTACATTTCTATATGAATTTTGTTTATTCATTTCGATAAAAGAAGTTTGATTGGACAAGAGAACCATATGGGTATGTCAACCATGTCAAGCTTTGTACCTAGACTATCTAGATATCAACATAGAGATTCATATAATCGTGTGGCCATAAAAAAATATGATCTCTAATTGACTTTTTTTAAATGTAATTGGATTCAAAATTTGGAAAAATCTCTAAGAGCATTGCTCTACCATCACAAATCATGGAGCATGGTAGAACTTTGCTCATGCCTGAAATGAAATCTATGTAGGATCCTTATCATATCTATGTCTAGAAAGAGAGTTTATTTGCAACAAAATCAACTACTCCAACAATACCTTATCTCGACCACCAAACCACAACCAAAAAATTATCCATATCACTATTACAACAACATAATATTTAATTCCACATTAATACTCTCACAACCTCAATAAATGATGACAAGGAGAAAATTATGTAAAGAGTAGATGTTAAGGTTAGCCAACAATACTTGAAAAATGTAAATGTTAACTTTAAATTCATCACTAAAATAGTGTGTGAAGTGACTCTAAAACTTCAAATAGTAATGTTTGCTTTAGAAATAGTCATTTAACTCTAAATATGCTTTTTGTTTCATTGGAAATTTGAGTTGTTATGGCAAAATGCTTTTAGTTTATGGATAAAATTTTGAGAAAATATCAATTAATTGAAATTGATATATTAAAAATAGTAATCTTAAATATTTTTATATAAATTTATTTTATTAATTTTTATAATTACAATATTCTTAATATTATTATTTTAATATATGAAAAATGTTTCATGAATAATGAGTATGGATACCCTTATAATATTAGTATAGATACCATTATAATATTAATAAATTGAAAAACAAAATTACTTCATCTCTAAACAAATTATTAAAAAATAAATATGATCTAGATTTTTATAATATAAATTTGTTATTATAAGTTTTTATTAACTTTAAGTTAAATACTATTAACAATTATCTCAGTTTTAATAATTTATTATAATTTTAATTATTAAACTTAAATTAAATATATACAAATAAAAAATAAATTTCAATTATTTTAAAAATTATATAAATTTAATAAAATCTCTTAAAATATTTAAATCCCTTATAAAAAAATTGTAAGTTTCCAATTTGTGACCAAAATTAAATGCAAGTTTCCATACATGATTTGTGATCAAAATTGAATGTAAGTTTCCATACATGATTTGTGACCAAAATTTCCATAATTATAATATTATGTACTTACTCCCTCGTCCTCCATATTTATTTATGCAGGCTTGACCAAGAAATGGCTTATAAGAGAAGTCCTTAGCCTTAGCGAGGGGAACAAAGCGATAGCGAAGCAAGGGCAGAGCAGAGAGCGTAGAGGGAGGAAGTTAGTTTAATTGGGCTGTGTTCCATATTTTCAAAACCTTAATCATTTGTGATTTTGCCACAACCAAGGGAGTATTTCGGTATTTGCAGAACTGTGGCCATCCTCCAAAAACAAGTACATTAACTTTTGCTTGCACCTTATTCGGTAAAGGAAATGAGGTATCACCCCATCTTTGAGAGATATAACCAACGGATCTATAACCAATTATTTCAGAATAGATGGGGCAGGTAAGGTCGTCGCCTCACCCAGCTAGGCCTTTTGTAACCAACGGGTTGTGCAATTTAGAGCCAACACAACTAGCTGAAACATGAAAGAAAATACCAACTTAAGAATTCCTGCTTTCCATCAATCGCTTCTACAGAATATTCATTCAACAATATAAATTAGGAAACATCTCACTGTATGAAACTGAGTGCTAAAAAATGACAGCAATAACACCTTTATTCCCAAAAGATCCTCCTTTCAGAGACATATTATAGAAATCTGAAGAGAACAAAGAAATTAAACATCATCTCTCCAATTTTCCGTTCTTCCACGTCACAACTACAGAGAAAGGAAAATGCAGAAAAAGAACAACTCACATTCTTCTCGGCAATTGGAGAAGGATCTAAGCCATTTTTAGAATCAAATCCATTGCTTATAGAACATAAATATGCTTTTGATCCACCATAGCTTCTCCTTGCGCAGGCAGTGTTTCCCTTTCAATGATCTCAAGCGCAATTCTATCCTTGCAATCTGACAAATAAGTTCAAAATCAAAGATGAAAAGGTGGTCGATAGAGACGTCCTCTGTATTCATTGAAAACAGGGCGATCCTCTTCATCGAACTCTACGCAAATACCTGAATTTGAATCTCCATTCCTTCTTTCATGTACTGGCATCAAGATTTCATCTCTGAATTCAGTTTACATAATGAGGTTTCGTTATCTCTTCTCCCGCTTAACCTGTAACAAAAATGAAAACAAAATGTAAGCGAGATATAAAAAAAATGAAAAGAAAATAATATAAAACTGAACTACCAGATTACAATCCCAAAATAACAACTAAATAAAGCAAGAATTGAAGAATCCGTGTCATAATCTTCAACTGCGATGAGAGCATCCCGGCCCTCTGATATATTTAAGAAATCTAGTGTCTTTCTTCTTAAGGGACTGCTCTACATCACCTCCAAGGGGCCGTCTGGAGGGTCAGAAACCCAATCCCGCACCAGAGCTCTCTATGAGCTAATTTTTCGACGTGCAGGTCATTTTCAGCCATTTTCTTTTCAATCTCTTGCAGCTTTTCCCTGCCATTATCCTCTAACAGAGGTTGGACGCTCTCAATGGCCCTTCCTACCTGCAAAATGGAAAGGAAACAAATCTTGTTCTATTTTGAAATCCTAATAAAATCAAGAACTCTAAAAATAGAAGAAAAATAGAAGAAGATTCAAGGGTTCAAAGATAGATTCTGGTACCTGCTCGGGCCTGAGGTAGACGCGATCACTGCCTATGAAATCATAATATGTAGAAATATGAACTAGGCGGGTTTATAAAATTAATTTGGCGGATTTACAAATTCAAAATCGAAATTTGAATGTGTCTTTGCATCTTTCCGCGCGTTCAGTAAATTTAAAATTCAAATGAGCATGGCTATAATGCTCCCTTATTAATGTTCCATGTCCATGCCATTTCGTATGGGCACATTCCTTGGGGTTCAGCTTGATGGTCATGGGCGCATAGATCTATGTAGGATGGTGGACATGGATGGCTGAGTCGATAAGAATAGGCCGGAAATTGTTTGCCGAGAATTATGATGGCCCACGAATATGTCAGAGCCCCCGCAGCAGTAATTAGTCTGCTGCGGGGTGCATATTGCTTGCCTCAAAACTGTCCTATGTCGAAAAAGAGTATAGGTGTTGAAGCTGTTCAGATAGGTGTAAAATGATGAGCACCTGGGCAGTACAATGTGGGCAATAGTATTGGTCAATGAGGATTGGATTCCCCACGTTGTTCATCCGTAGGTTCTCAAATGTTAAGCCCTTGGCGAAGCCCTTTCCTCCCTGCCATGTTTTGATTCTAACTCCATTGTCAGTGCCGTTGAAATCCATTTACAGTGACGTTGGTGACTCCATTACGATCAGGATATTTCCCAAGGCTCCCCACACTGCATAATAATAACCCAAATCGGTTGTCAGCGCAGTGCGTTGAATGCTCATATTCCCAGTCCAATTGAAATTAATTATCAAACTATTTCACCTGATTCCATGGCCTGGTCCGCAAGTAACTTGTTCAATGGCAAGGTTGGAAGTTCCTTCCAAAATACCAATACAATCATCTCCTGCAGTAGTACACGCACTCAAAGTTAAAGATTTATCTTTAATAAATTAGTCACTCCAACAATATTTGTAAAATGTTGAGGGGAAATATGATCCACCTGTTCCTATGTTGATATTTCGAAGATGGACATTGGAAGAAGATATGTGAATTCCATCGGTGTTGGGGCTGTCAGCTGGAGCACGGATTGTCAATCCCTCTGCCAGGACGTTGTTAGACGCACCAATGGATACATGGAACTGCTTGCTGTTGATGGAAGTAATGTCTCTCACCACGCTATTCGTAGTGCCCATCAATTGTAAAGACTGCCCATCACAATGTCAAATTATCAACTCCCTGCAACTATGAAACACTCAAATTCATATGTGAAAATAAATGGCTAGAGACAATACCGTAGGCCCGGGTTTGCACTGCACAGCAAAGCAGGCAATTTATTCGAGTCAGTGTAAGTATATGCTATCCAAATCACTAAAAGATAATTACATAGTACAACTGATAACTAGTTTATTCTTACTTGCTGATTTTTTTGACAAACGTTGTTCCACCAGGAGGCTCCCTGTCCATCCAAACTCCCCCCGCCATTCACCTTTAGACCATTCACATTATAGAATTGCAACCAGTACAAATTATTTCCTCCGTTCCATAAACTATTGTGGGTTGGTGCAATGAGATCCCCAGTTACCTGCAGTAAGACAGACATGTTGCATGAATCTTATTGCTGCAAAGAAGGAAATAAATAAATCACTACCACTACCACGGAATGAATATTAGCACCTTACCTGCACCATAATATTAGCATTCTTGCATGGTCCTGCAAAGGAAACTGGACCAACCAGAAATTTTCCTTTTGGTATATACACAGTAGGTGATCGATTAGAAGAACAGGCTGCATTCCAGGCAGCAATAAAAGCCTACATATAACCAAAAACAGAACAAATTTATTTGTGATAATCTATGTCTCTACAAATTTATTAATTATTCAAGTTTATCTCTATCTCACCTTGCTGTTGTCTGTGATGCCATCAGCTTTTGCACCATACTGCTGAACATTATATATGAGACTGGAATCTCCTATTGAAAGGGAAATACTGCCTGCGCAAGGAGAAGCTATGGTGGATCAAAAGCATATTTATGTTCTATAAACAATGGATTTGATTCTAAAAATGGCTTAGATCCTTCTCCAATTGCCGAGAAGAATGTGAGTTGTTGTTGATCAGTGTGGTTGATGCTGAAATCAGAGTTCAGAATTATAAATTAATAAAAATCTGATCACTAAAGGGGAGTTTCTCTCTGTTCATCAGAGATTTAAATTGTTATTTCTTTTTCTGCATTTTCCTTTCTCTGTAGTTGTGACGTGGAAGAACGGAAAATTGGAGAGATGATGTTTAATTTCTTTGTTCTCTTCAGATTTCTATAATATGTCTCTGAAGGAGGATCTTTTGGGAATAAAGGTGTTATTGCTGTCATTTTTTAGCACTCAGTTTCATACAGTGAGATGTTTCCTAATTCTTAAGTTGGTATTTTCTTTCATGTTTCAGCTAGTTGTGTTCAGCTAGTTGTGTTGGCTCTAAATTGCACAACCCGTTGGTTACAAAAGGCCTAGCTTAGTGAGGCGACGACCTTACCTGCCCCATATATTCTGAAATAATTGGTTATAGATCCGTTGGTTATATCTCTCAAAGATGGGGTGATACCTCATTTCCTTTACCGAATAAGGTGCAAGCAAACGTTAATGTACTCGTTTTTGGAGGATGGCCACAGTTCTGCAAATACCGAAATATTCCCTTGGTTGTGCCAAAATCACAAATGATTAAGGTTTTGAAAATATGGAACACAGCCCAATTAAACTAACTTCCTCCCTCTACGCTCTCTGCTCTGCCCTTGCTTCGCTATCGCTTTGTTCCCCTTGCTAAGGCTAAGGACTTCCCTTATAAGCCATTTCTTTGTCAAGCCGGCATAAATAAATGTGGAGTACGAGGGAGTAAGTACATAATATTATAATTATGGAAATTTTGGTCACAAATCATGTATGGAAACTTACATTCATTTTTTATCACAAATCATGTATGGAAACTTACATTTAATTTTGGTCACAAATTGGAAACTTACAATTTTTTGTATAAGGGATTTAAATATTTTAAGAGATTTTATTAAATTTATATAATTTTTAAAATAATTGAAATTTATTTTTTATTTATATATATTTAATTTAAGTTTAATAATTAAAATTATAATAAATTATTCAAACTGAGATAATTGTTAACAGTATTTAAGTTAAAGTTGATAAAAACTTATAATAACAAATTTATATTATAAAAATCTAGATTATATTTATTTTTTAATAATTTGTTTAGAGATAAAGTAATTTTGTTTTTCAATTTATTAATATTATAATGGTATCTATATTAATATTATAAGGGTATCCATACTCATTATTCATGAATCATTTTTCATATATTAAAATAATAATATTAAGAATATTGTAATTATAAAAATTAATAAAATAATTTTATATAAAAATATTTGAGATTACTATTTTTAATATATTAATTTCAATCAATTGATCTTTGCTTAAAATTTTATCCATAAACTAAAATCATTTTGCCATAACAACTCAAATTTCCAATGAAACAAAAAACATATTTAGAGTTAAATGAATATTTCTAAAGCAAACATTACTATTTGAAGTTTTAGAGTCACTTCACACACTATTTTAGTGATGAATTTAAAGTTAACATTTACATTTTTCAAGTATTGTTGGCTAACCTTAACATCTACTCTTTACATAATTTTCTCCTTGTCATCATTTATTGAGGTTGTGAGAGTATTAATGTGGAATTAAATATTATGTTGTTGTAATAGTGATATGGATAATTTTTTGGTTGTGGTTTGGTGGTCGAGATAAGGTATTGTTGGAGTAGTTGACTTTGTTGCAAATAAACTCTCTTTCTAGCCATAGATATGATAAGGATCCTACATAAATTTCATTTCAGGCATGAGCAAAGTTCTACCATGCTCCATGATTTGTGATGGTAGAGCAATGCTCTTAGAGATTTTTCCAAATTTTGAATCCAATTACATTTAAAAAAAGTCAATTAGAGATCATATTTTTTTATGGCCACACGATTATATGAATCTCTATGTTGATATCTAGATAGTCTAGGTACAAAGCTTGACATGGTTGACATACCCATATGGCTCTCTTGTCCAATCAAAATTCTTTTATCGAAATGAATAAACAAAATTCATATAGAAATGTAAATGATAGTGAAAATAACCATGCACATTTTGAATTCAATCATTAACATATTGCAAATAGAAAGCATTCTAGAGATAGACAATCATGAGGACTTCCCTATAAATGAAGGCAAGTCCACTAGAGGAGTCATTGAGGAGTAATTAACCCCCTAGACATAGGAATAAACTATGGATTCCACCCCTCGAGCCAAATCATGATACCACTAATATGAAGGAAACTCTGGCATAGCTCTAATATCACTCATTCAAACCTATTACTCTCATGGCATAGCCAATCTGCTCACTTCTTAGCACTATAGATCCTCATTTACCAATTGACTAGGTCATGACACTATATTCTCCTCCTCAACACAAGTAGTATCTTGTATTTATCTATGTCATAATCCCTTGGGGTTCTTCCCTTCCAATGTAGGTAGGAAGAGTCCAAGACTATTGGTTTCCAACTTGAAATGACCTAGAAGAAAACATTTGGGTCAAATTGTTCATAACTATCAATAATAGGGTTACAAGCTTTAATGGTGTTTTCTTCAACTATTGACATTCTAGGCATGGTTTTTCCCTCAAAACATTTTCATTTTCTCTCATTTCTCACTAGCAAGTTCCTAATTCAACACAATTTCACCAACCATAATTCAATGGGGTTCTCTCCTTGTTCATGAGCATAAAAATCATGATCTGTCACACAGGATCCTTTATGAATAAGGAAATGAAAACCATTCAAATGAGAAAATGGAAAATGGTCATGGGAGTGGTTTTCCCAATTCAAATAGAGTGTAAATTCTCTATGAAGAATAGTATTTCCCCCAAGTTTGCATAAGACAAATGCTCAATTCCAAAAAATCACAAGGAAACATCCAAAGGACCACCTATGTTAAATATTGATGGGGAATGTTTGTAAAGAAGATGGACAAGGAAGGTTTTACTACAAAGGAAAATTTTCAATTCATATCACCCATGCACCCCTTTCCTCTTTCCATAGTGTAGTATCATGATCCCTTTGTTGCTTCTCACTAAATATTTTTGGTGTATATTACATTATTATATACTTCTTTTTTCATGATTTTGCATACATAAGCACAACATGGAAAAACATATAAACTACAGCATGATCCTATCTCACCATGGGGACTCACATGCCTTGTTGGGCCTTGGCCTTGATCTCTACACTAGGAATATTTACATCTAGGGTCATTTAGCTAGGCCCACATGAATTGATCGCTGTCACATAACCTTGTCATGGGAATAATAAATTCTTTAAATTATTATTTTTGGGGGAAAATTTGGCATATTATAGTGGGTGTAGAGTTCATGTGTATGTGAGAGAAAATGTTTGACCTCATAGGGTTGGTTTCCCTCCACTGCCCAAAAAAATTAACTCGTGTCCAACAAGCTAAATTGTTCTAAGGAAATGTTAATAAGTTAAGATTTAGTTATGTTTTTAATAGTAAGACTATGGAATTTTAGTGGAAGGATAGTTGAGGTATGCCCAATGAGCTAAATTGTTCTAAACTAAACTTCACCATCTAGTTATCAATAAATTATTATGTCCAGACTCCTCAAGATTTATGAGCTACACCAAATGGTAATAGAGTCCTCCTTATGATCAAAAGCATAAGATGAGAGATTCTTTATTGGATCTCAAATTGAAGTATTTTGGCTTCATTTTCTTTAACAAATTTAGACATGCCAAAGTATTTTGCATGCCTTACTTGGTTCACAATTGCTACTAAATTGGTATATCTATCTATCTATATATATATAGCCACTACCCATACCAATTTTTAGTAGAAAACAATAATTTGTTTTCATTCATAGTCATTACGCCTCGCTTAAGCAACACCAATGATGTCTCTTAGATGTTGTTACTATAGCACATATGTTGAATGTAAATTAAGAGACATCGGCTAAACATTAATTAAGTGAACCCTTTTCAGTTCCTTGAATGACAACATGATGTTGATGTTTGTACAAACTTCCAACAACAAACAATGACAAGGAATAACTCAACAAAGGTATCCCGGTACTTCCTACCTTACTCCGTAAACATGAGAAATTAACGAAGACCGTTAGTATTAGAAGTGATCATGATTGTCTACATGAATGATCATTATTATTCTCACCTTAAGATCCTCATCCTCATTGTTATTGGCATTGTCATCAACATTTTGTTCATCATCGTCATGCCCATTGTCACCATCACCATGCCCATTGCCACCATCATAATTTTTCACCACCACCATTTGTATCGTCATGCCCATCTGTATCGTCATGGGGGTGATAAGGGGTTAGTAAGGGTTAGAGAGAGATGGAGAGAGATAGGAGGGGAGTTACAAGTATATATGTAGTATATACAGATATACAATATATACACTGATGTATATACCAGTATATACACTGGTGTACATGTACTAGTATACACTAGTGTATATAAGGGTATATTCAAGGGTGTATAAGGGTATATACAAGGGTGTATAAGGGTACATACACCAATGTATATACTGGTATATACACCGGTGTATATACCAGTATATACCTGTATATACCAGTATATACCTGTATATACCTGTATATACTATGTATATACTTGTATATACAAGTATATACATTGGTGTACATGTACTAGTATACACTGGTGTATATAATGGTATATACAAGGGTGTATAAGGGTATATACATTAGTGTATACTAGTGCATACACCAATGTATATACTGGTATATAGACCGGTGTATATACCTGTATATACAAGTATATACATAGTATATACAGATATATAGGTATATACTGGTATATAAATCGATCTATATACTAGTATATACACTGGTATATACACCAGTATATATATTATATAATATAGATATACAGTATATACACTAGTATATACACCGGTGTATATACCAATACATACACTAATGCATATACTGGTATATACACTAGTGTATATAATGGTATATACAACAGTGTATATATATTGGTATCTATACTAGTGTATATACGAGTTTATATACAGCAATATATATCAGTATACCAATATATACACCAGTGTATATATTGGTATATACACCAATGTATATACTAGTATATATGTATATATGTATATATACTAGGTATATATTGGTATATATACCAATATATACTGGGGTATATACTGTTATAACACTAGTGTATATACCAGTATATACATTAGTGTATGTATCTAGTGTATATTGCTAACTTAGTATATACAGATATATAGTGTATACACTAGTGTATGTACTGGTGTATATACTCGTATATACATAAATGTGGGCTAGGTAAAGTCTGTGAAACATCAAATGCAGGGGTTACAGTAAAATAAATGCTTGTACATTAATAATTATGCATATCGTTTCCTCTAGTGTTTGTTGATAGTCAATGGTTTATGGAAACTGTTCTCTAGAATTTGATCTTAATGTCATCTTAGTGGAGGTTGACATTTTGGGATATTTTTACAAGACAACTCTCGCAGCAGATCACATCCTGTAGAAAGTGAGATCATGTTGATTTACGCAGAATGGCTAAATGTTTGTCCCATCATCTATCCTACCATTAAACTCTTGAGTACTCATCAAACATATTAAAATCCATAGCTAAGAAAATATCTACATTTAATTTTAAATACCAATCTAAACACCAGTGTCATACAAGTGATCCAAGGCCCAACATATATCAAGCCTATTTCCCTCTGTCCAATGCATTGCCAAACAACTAATGTGGATAATGTTGACTTCAAAGCCAACATAAGGAAACGAGTCCTAATTCCCTGTGAAAACTATCTTAGAGAACCTTAATTCGTTTGCACTGCTATGCATAATCATTTTAGTCAAATATGCCTGGAACCAAAAAAATCTGGTATTTTCAAAACCACTTAACTGTGCATGTATCTTTTCTGCCAAAAAATCCTCAAACTTGAGGGATGGTACTGACTCACTTCCCGCCTCTGGGGAACTAACACTAATCCTGAATAATAGGCTTAGTTGTACTTAAGTTATCCATAAGTCTGAGTCTAAACCTAAAAACTGAGCTATTAGAGAAAAAACCAACTAGGTGTTGTCATTAAAAAGGTTGACGCCCAGCGGGTAGGGGGTGTCTGCGATTTCTACATCAAGTTTTAAACAGGTATCAAGGAAAGCTTTACGGATTTCAGGGGAAATTTGCCTGTACAGGGTAACGACTAATTCTTCAGAGGCACTTTCGGGGGCTAGGGATGGGGACTCTGGTACAACAAGGGCATTTTGGATGACGGCAGTGTTGATACTACAGATGATTTTGGACTTCTTAGCGTTCATTATCCCTCGTTGGGGTTCTGAGTAATTCAATGAACACCATGAAACGAACTCTAGGAAAGGAATTATCTGTTCCAGGAAAAAGAAAATGAAAAAGGACTGATGGACTCTATGGACATCTAACCCTTCTTCAAGCAGGGCTTTTAGCCTTCTTTTAACTTCTGGTATAGGGAGCCGAAAAACTGGGTCAAACACATCACAGTCTCTGTCTTCTAGTGTTACTCTGACCTTAGAGCTAGTAGAAACCTGTTCGTCTGCCATTCTATGATTATAAAACACACTGATCGCTGTAAATAAAGGAGTTTGGGACCCTACCTGTTATGGGAAGCTTGAGAGCGACTTTTCACCTGTCATCCTTTTCGGCTTCTGCACTTCCAGAAGCTTCCAACTCCGACAGGTCCAAGAAAGAAATGTCCATTTTACACATGCCGCGTTATATATATAAAAGTTCTCCAGATAACTTCTTCTCACTTTCTCCAGCTGTCCCTCTTTCCCATCCGTCGATCTGCTGGGCATTGCTTCCGGTCCGTTGATCTAATCCCTTTTTTAACTTTTCTGATTTGACATCTTTTCATCTCCGTCGTAGGATCTTTTATTGGTTTTAAATCTTAGCCATCCATCGTAGCTAACCACATCTAAGGATATGGTGGTATCGCGACCCGACCTCAGGTTTTGGGTTACCATTTAATCTTCCTCACGAGATGTTTGGGTGGTGACACCTGGCAGATGGTATGCACTCTCACAACCACCTTCCCTGCTTATCTGGGGTGCTCTTTTACCTTGCGACGATCACTGAGGAGCATTGATCTTGCCTTTAGCGTATCTACGGCGGGGATCTTTCCAAGTGTCATAGCTTTTCAGCACTCTCACCGGTGGTGCCTATTGTGTTATCAACCTTGCATCTCTCATATCCGACAGCCGTAGATATGATCTCCTTTGTCGCGAGCTGTTGATCTGCCCTGACCTCCATGCCAAAAGTGACAACTTGTCTTCCACACCGTCGAATCTCTGACCATGCAAAGTGCACCGTTGATCCTCCATCTTGCCTTTCCGCTGCAGTGGTCTCGCAAGCCTTCTGGCGGTTTTTATTTACTGCCGAAAGACTCATGCGAGGGCTCCTCCGACTGCCACCTATCCTGGTGGTTTATCTCTCGCGACCACTTTCTTGTGCTTTCTTCCGCACAACTTCACGATGCGAGGGCGATAGGTCGGCCGTGGATCTCTTTCTCACACCGAATCAACGGTTGGAACCTATCCGAGCTTTATCTTCCACTTTATTTTCTTTCGGAATATATATTATTGGTCTTTTTACCCATTTTTGATTATTTGGGATACCTCCTTATGCCTAAAGTGCCCAAACCCTTCATTTTTCTCATTATCTCCTTTCCATCTGAGCTATTTTCTTGGCCTTAGCAACCTGGACATGACTAGGGAGGAGGTTTTAACCATCTCTTCAAGGAATTCCCCAGTGGAGTCAGCCCTTCTCTTAGGACTTGTGCAAAAAATTTATAGGTGCCAACAGTTGCTTTGCCATTTGTCACCATGTCATCGAAGTTATCTTTGCCATGTACTCTCCTTCTCCAAATCATCTTCAAATGACCACAGTATGGGTCATTTGACTCTTGGCTCAATAGGTGTGCCAATTGCTTTAATGCCCATCACTTTGTCCACCAAATCAACCTTTGCCACCATGCTCTTATGCCATGTGTTCTTCAAGCTTAAACTTTGAGAATATATTACCATGGTAATTATCACTTTCCCCCGTATTCTACTAATAGGTTCGTTTAATGGTAAAGGTGGTCAAATCACTTATATGCTTCTATACGGAAGCTTACGGAAGCTTCCGTATATGCGTATATACCGAAGCTTTTGTATATGCGCATATACGGAAGCTAGGCATATACAAAAGCTTGCGTATATGCACAGCTTCCGTATATGTGCAGTGCATATACAGAAGCTTTTGTATATGCGCATATACGGAACGCTTACAGAAGCTTCCGTATATGCGCATATACAGAAGCTTCAATATATACGCATATACAGAAGCTTTCATAAGCTTCTGTATATGCACATATACGGAAGTTTCCGTAAGCGTTCCGTATATGCACATATACAGAAGCTTCTATATATGCGTTGCACATATACGGAAGCTGCGCATATATGCAAGCTTTTGTATATGCACAACTTCCGTATATGCCCAGCTTCCGTATATGCGCATATACGAAAGCTTTCATAAGCTTCCGTATATGCGCATATACGGAAGCTTACGAAAGCTTTCGTATATGCGCATATAGGGAAGCTGCCATACATGCGCAGCTTCCATATATGCGCTGCGCATATACGGAAGCTTCTGTATATGCGCATCTTCCGTATATGCGCAGATTCTGTATATGCGCATACACGGAAGCTACATATATAAAGAAGGTTCTGTATATATGCAGCATCCATATATGTACAGAGTATGCAAAGCTTTCGTATATGCGCATATAAGGAAGCTTCCGTATATGCGTAGCCTCTGTATATGCGCATATACGGACACTTACGGATACAGAAGCTACGCATACGATGTGCGTATATGGAAGCTTCCGTATATGCGCAGCATATATACAGAAGCTTCTGTATATTCTTAGCGCATATACGGAAGCTTCTGTATATGCATTGTGCATATACGGAAGCTGCGCATATACGGAAGCTACGCATATACAGAAGCTTTTATATATGCACAATTTCCATATATGCTCATATACGGAAACTTATGGATACAGAAGCTGAACATATACGAAAGCTGTGCATATACGAAAGCTTCCGTAAATGCGCAACAAATATATGGAAGCTATGCGCAAATTCCGTATATGCGTTGCTTCCATATATGCGCAGTGCATATATAGAATCTTCAGTATATGCGCATATACAGAAGCTTCGGTATATGCACTGCACATATACGGATGCTTCCATATATGCGCATATAAGGAAGCTTCCGTATATGCGTAGCCTCCGTATATGGACATATACGGACGCTTACAGATATGGAATATACGGAAGCTTCCATATATACACAGCTTCCGTATATGTGCAGCGCATATACGGAAGCTACTGTGCATATACAGAAGCTTCCGTATATGCGTGGAAGCTTACCGATACAGAAGTTGCGCATATACGGAAGCTTATGTATATGTGCAGCTTACGTATCCATAAGCTTCCATATATGCATAGTGCATATACAGAAGCTTCCGTATATGCGCATATACAAAAGCTTCTGTATATGCGCTGTGCATATATGGAGGCTTCCGTTTGCGCGCAGCGTATGCGCAGCTTCCGTATCCGTAAGAGTCCGCATATGCGCATATAAGAAGCTGGAATATACGGAAGCTTCCTTATATGCGCATATACGGAAGCTTCCTTATATGCGCATATACGGAAGCTTCACATATGTTGCGCATATACGGAAGCTTCTGTATATGTGCAGCTTCCGTATATGCGCATATACAGAAGCTGCACATATATGGAAGCTTCCGTATATGCACATATATAGAATGATTTCGTAAGCTTCCATATATGCGCATATACAAAAGCTTCCATATATGCATAGCTTCTGTATATGCGCTGCGCATATACGGAAGCTTTCGTATATGCACAGCTTCCGTATATGCGCAGATTCTGTATATGTGCATATACGGAAGTTACGCATATATGTGCAGCATATGCGATGTTTCCGTATCTGCGCATATACGGAAGCTGCGCCTATACGGAAGCTTCCGTATATGCCCATATATAAAAGCTTTCTTAAGCTTCCGTATATGCACATATAAGGAAGCTTCCGTATATGCGCAAATAAGGAAGCTTCCGTATATGCGCAGCCTCCATATATGTGCATATATGGACGCTTATAGATACGGAAGCTGCGCATATACAGAAGCTTCTGTATATGCGCTATGCATATATGGAATCTTCTGTATATGTGCTACGCATATATGGAATCTTCTGTATATGCGCGTATATGGAATCTTTTGTATATGCGCATAGACATAAGCTTCCATATATGCACTATGCATATACAAAAGCTTACGGATATGGAAGCTGTGCATACGGAAGCTGCGCATATATGAAAGCTTCGGTATATGCGCAGTGCATATACGAAAGTTGTGCATATATAAGCTTCCGTATATGCACAGCTTCCGTATCCGTAAGCTTTCGTATACGTGCATACGGAAGCTGCACATATACGGAAGCTTACGAATACGAAAGTTGCGCATATATGGAAGCTGCGTATATACGGAAGATTCCATATATGCTGTAATATCCCTCCTTTATGTCCTCATTTTGTAAATGTAATCGATTATTGGTTTCTCATGAGGAGCTCAAGGCCAAGGCCCCATGAGAAAACCGAACAAACATTTTATTTATTTGTTTAATTATGTTCATAGACGAAGAAACCAAACTTTGGACGCAACTAACCAACGACAGTCGAATCCACTAAAGGAGAGGAAATGTTAAGGGAATCCTTGAGTTTCTAAAGGATGATGTCTAAGAGTTTTTAGGATGCTCTTAGGTGACCGAACTACTTTGGTTAAGGGTGTAGAAAATGTGAAGATGATTATTACTCTAAGGCATTTATGCGATGCCCTAAGCCGAATAGGTAATGTTAGGATGTATCCATTAACATAACGCCATACGTCAAGGATGATTTTTTTTTTAAGATTTATTATCATTAACCTACTCTAACGAGAGAGTGATGGAGAACCTATTAAAGCTAAAAAGGAGTTTAGCTAATTAAGTAATAACATGGCTTGGTACTCATCCTAGATAAGGAATGGGTATACTTAATAATAATAACATACATATAAAAATATGTATAAAACTGAAATATGAAACATACCATACATCTATGTTGATGTATAGGATTTACCATATTATGATTGTATATATTATATATATATATATACTTCTCCTCGATAGGATGAAGCATGAACTCCAAAATGGAGATAGCACATACATTATATATTTATATATGTTTACGAACCTTTTGTTATGTCTTCCTTACTCTAAAGGAGTAAACCATTGTTTATTTTTGATAGAAACAATATCTATCCCGCTCATCATTCTCGACGAGGTCGTTGAACCCACTTCAACTCATTAAGAGGATGGTCTCTCATTTAGAGAACCAAGCCCAGCACAACATTGATACGCTGGCACGTGGAGACTTCTTGGAAAATGATGTTATTTCCAAAGTGATACGCCGACAGGTGGAGCCTTCTTGGCAAATGGCGTTATTTCCAAAGGAGGTAGAGTCCCTCGCCTACTACTCCTCCACGTAGTGGTTGAACCGAGGGGGGGTTTTTGTTTTTTTTAAGGAGAATCCTTGACCTGGTTTGGGGGAGGTAGCCACTAGAAAGGATAGCCCGAAGCATGTAGTATGATCCCTACTCGCCAAAGACTCTGCGCTTCATCCATATACTTCTTCCCTTGACACATTAATATATTATGTGAATCGGTTGAGGGGTGATGTAGCTGATCTCAGGGAGATCTTGGTTACAGTTGATTGCATATTTTTGTATTGCTCATCGTTGGAAAGGACGGCTGCTTGAAGCCTGATCCCTGTAGCTGAGTATTGATAGTTATATATTTTTCTTAATGTATGTAAATAGAGAGGATTGCATTTTCTGTCTGCGCAGAACCTGACCACGAATTATAGCCAATCCATGTTTAGAAATCGGATTGAACTCCGCGTATGTACCTTACTGGAGTATAAAATCAGATTTGGAGCTCTGCATTTTATAGTTGACAGAGTTTACTTTTGTGATTTTGTATGCTACTTGTTGGATAAATGGTCGCTACATGATCGATGGATAGTGAGGGTTTCTGGTACCTTTGATTTTGTCTTATGTTTATTGCTAACCATATATATATGCTAGCGATAGTTATAGTTGTGGATCCATGCTACCAAGGAAGGGTCGATCCATGCCAAAGCCTAGTTTTGTCAAAGTATATTTTAACCTTGAAATTGCATGCATGCTCTCCCTCCAGAGCGGCCAATCCAAGTTGGTGGATCTGTGCTACCAAGTTATAAACTTCGCATGACGCGATTCCTGGTAAGGAAGGCAATCTCTACAGTAGAGATACGAACTTGGTGATATTGAGTCAGTAAGACGCCCTGACAATAACAGTTGGTAAGAGTTCTCCACATTAATCTCTGCAATAATTTATTTATTGGCTAAGTTAAATTGGATTGGTGATCTCTGCACTTGGTTTCAGATCCGATAAACATATTTTATATGCTAGATCGATTGGGTAGAAATCATATTACCCTGTTTTGTTGTTGAAAAATGTAGCTAAATCTCGAATGCTGAATGGAAAATCGCCTTTTTACTTTGGAGAAATGCTTGATCTCGAGACAGGAAAGTCTGATCGATGTTTTGTTTTATACTCTGTAGATTTTGGATTGGTATGCTGATACTTTCATGTTGCTTATTATGTTGATTGCATGGCTTGAAGAAAGGGACGGCCTGGGTAGCCGATCCCTGAACTCTTGTGTTAAAATTTTATTTGATTTGCATTATTACTTCTGAAAACATGATTCCCGAGACAGTAGTTTCTGACCTCTGTCCGTTTTATGCTAGTTTTCAACAAAGATTTTTTGTCAGCGTGTTAGTTTCGTTTTTTTTTTTTTTTTATGCATTACGCTATTGAATCGTAGACCTCGATTATGCTATGAATGTATGGTAATATTGTAGGCTGTCGTGGAGGACGAGTTCACTATGTTGACCAAATGCCTTTATCATAGTTGAAACAATTTTTAACCTGTCAAATCCTTACCTATGCTGCCAGGGTATTGGACCATTCTTGTATGCTGCCGTAGATAATAATTCCTGCTATGTCAATTATTGGGTTCATCATAGTCGATCATAGATCTCGTTTGGTATGCTGAGCCAAAGGCTTAGGATACTGAGTTGAATCCGATTACCTTATGATGTTCTGTTTTTAGGATTTTGTGCTAAATTGAAACGTAAATAGGGATTCTTATTTGCTCAGTAGTTATGTTGTGAGTACAGATCTCAGTGGGTACGCGATGTGGAATCAAAAGCGTAGTTGATTATTGTTTTATGCTCAGGTTTTCTGTCAATTGTTCGTAGATTTTATGTAGAGATGCTGGAAATATATAACTAGTAATTTGGTAGCATTGACCGTTACTCCAGAAGCTCCGATAGAAGCTCTGCAAGGTGGGGAGGTGAATAATACAACCAAGGGGTTGTAAATGTAAATTCTCTACTTGGGTGAATAAATAATTTACAACCTTCCTTGTGGACGTAGCCCAAGTTGGGTGAACCACCTTACATGTGGTCTCTTATGCGTGGTCTTTGTGTATGATTTTAACTGACTCTTACGTTGTGCATTTATGATCACTTGGTTGTTATATGGCCTTTTTGTTTTTATTTGTGTCATTTTAGTTAAAAGTATTTAATGCTTATGAACGTGTATTGTTATAGAATGTTTTAGGCAGTGATCATGTTTTGTTGCGGCGATGTTGTGTGGTGACAAACACATGGATGTATGCTTTGTATGAAATTCAAGTTTGGCCATTTCAATGATGAAAGTGTGTTAGAAATTTGATCATTTTAGAATTTAACTTTTGTTTTTAAATGCTAATCATTTAACTAAATAGTACTAAAGTGATATGACAAGGAGAGATGATCAATATGAAAAGAGTTCTCAAAGTTCCCTTAAGGTACTGAATCGATACATGGGTATGTTATGACATTATGTTTCATTCTTTGATAATAACCAATATCAAGGAAAAGTAATATAAATAATTGAGGTCTTTTATGTTATTAAAGTGTGATTTGGTTAAATAGCTAGAGGAGGAAAATTTTTATTTTCTCAAAATAACACTAACATTCATGGAGATTCCACATATGGTATCAGAGCGACAAGTTACAAACACTTGGGCTTATTTGGGCTCAGCGAGAGGAAGCAAGATGTGTTGGGAGAACTAGCAAGGGAACCAACTATTAAAGAGATAACAAAGAATTCCATTTCCAAGGAACGACACCAGGTAACCGACACTGTCATTAAAATACAAGTATGTCTTATTTTGTGAAAAACATTATATGGCATAAATTAGTCCATAGTAAACACACTGTATGTTTCCTTCTGAAGTGGAATGATCTGTTATTGGTAAATATTAGTCGCTAAATATCTTCTCTTACTCTCCAAGTAGATCCATAGGACTACGAGGAAGTACTCTTTAAGAATAGTAAGACTAAGAGATTTAAGGTTTTTATGAAATGAGTTGTGAGTATATGGAAAGTCGGCATAGTTGGAAATATGCTAAAGTGAGAAAACTCTCATAAAATCTGTTGATTGGATAATTCGGCTTAAATATGTGTCACATTGCCTTTTTGTTCTTGAGAGTGGATACTTTTCGGTTCCAACAAACTTCTTATTGAGGAGTAGGGTTGTTACATTTTGTATACTGTATATGACTAAACGGATTTGACTATTTAGGATGATCTAGTGTTCCGACTATGCTTGGAACTGTCAAGTCCCTTTCCATATAGAAAATCACTTTTCCTAAAACAACAAAGTTATGTTGTTAACATAACTAGTAATTTCTGTAAAAATGCATAATGCGAGAGGAGTCAACATGAAGGAATATCTAACCGGTGTATTTAAAATATTCCTTTAGTATTGAGGAAGCATAATCATGTTGATGCTAATATTTTGTCAACAACAATTCTATTTTCATTCCAGAGATATCAACTAGAAATTAAGGGTGTGTTACATATGTTAAACTAACCTTCCACAAGAAGTGTAAATTTGTTGGTCTAGCTTCTTTTAGCCAACAAGATTATAAGAGCTTGAAAATTTTTCCCTAGGTTTGCAGGGAAATAATATATGTTGCAAATGCATGATCTCATTTTATTTCTTATCTCATTGATCTTTGCGATAGATACTAAGAGTAGTGGTAATAAAGGATATACTTTTACGTGATGAAGATTTATGATGATTTGTTCATGTACAACTATATGTATTGTCGAAGTGATTATTATGTTAAAGGATAAAAATTATGGTTAATCACGATTCACATAATGATCACATAGACGTAATTAAGTCTTGTCTAATGAGTGTGTTCTGTGGTATGAATAAAGGTATTAGAAATTATTACCGACATAGAATGGAAATACAGGTTAGTAGGGTACTTTAAATTTATGAAGTCTTTATATTGTCGCAGGGAATGACTGTTTGATATTTGCATTATGAATTAAGAAAAACCTTCTATGTCAAGGAATTTCAATGGTAGATCAGAAGAAATTAAAGTATAATATTTTAGGAAACAGAATAAAGATGAGGGTTGGACATATGTTATAGGTATGATTTCCCTTATACAACTAACACTCGGGATGTTGTGGTCAAGCAAATGTTATTTCCCACACATCACTGTCGTACAACTATAAATTGGTAAAGGTAAGATTCATGTGAAATTTACTAATACTAATAAGTGATGATACAAGTAAACGGGTACCTGGATATACGAGGGTTTTACAATAAGGAGTTATGCAGTCGCCCTTACAAGGTTATGCGGATATCTTATAAGGTATGCAAGTATGTTTTAGACAATTGGTTATTTCTATATGTTAGTGTATACAAAGAAAAGTTGTGTAACTAAAATAGGAATTTTGCTTGGTATGTTTTTTTTTCTTTATGCATAGAAGAAAACATTCTTACAATATTTGATTTTTGACAGATGGTCAAAACTCAATTGAACTTGTGGTAAGAGCGTAGTATATTATGTGTGCATATGTCGCTTTGTTAAAAGGACCCGATGCAAGTTATACAAATTCCATTGTTAAATTATATTGTTTCATTAATAACGCTATAAGTAGATCACAACTAGAGTCCATAGATATCTAGCTTACCACTCATGAACATTGTGTAAAGCTCAAATGATTTTTCTCTACTGATAGCTGATCAAGGATCGACAAGTGAAATATGTTTTAGTAGGATTATTATTGAATAAATAGATGTTGTATAGTGGTTGTGTACTAACATTGCAGGATTTCGTTATGAAAATAACTAATCAATATGGAAAGTGATTATTCACTGGATTATATAGTTGAGTTAACCACTGGAGAGTAAGTGATGATTCACTTTGTACATCTTATTATATTAGTCATATTTCGAGTTTTAATAACCATGGATTAACAATGGATGATGTTATTTAGGTACTACCCTTTCGGGAGGTTATCATAATTATGACCGATGCCACGAACAAGGTGGAACGTTGATTATAAATCCATTTGTGTAGACAAGTTGCTCAAAATCGAAAAATCGCTCAGGAGTGAGTGATTTACATTTCGATAAGGTGTGGATTATAGCATGGCACAAACCTTGAATCATGAGAAATGTGCGATATTTATCATGAATTATAAGCAAATAATTAAATCTACTCACCGTTATTACATAATCTATTGCAAGAAATAATAAATGAATGTTATCAAAATAAAATTTCCAAGACTCAAGCGAGAAGGCTTGAGGGGACTTAAGTAAGAGTGCATTAATGGCACTGAAACACTCCCTAGAAATGAGGGAGTTGACAACCGCCAGGATTCACGAAAGAATCGGCTGGTTGTAAAGACCTAGGCAAACTATAACATAATGCATATGCGGGAGGTAGGACGCTGCTTAGTATGCATGAGAGACAGTATTGCTGCGTGAGCACTATGGTGTTAGGAAAGAGTCTTCGAAAGAATCGCTGTGTGAGCACTGAGGTGTTAGGCGAGAAATTTCCGAAGGGATTGCTCTGTGAGCACTGGAGTGCTAGGAAATAATTCCGTGGATCAAGTGAATGATGTGTTTTAATTAATTGGCAATCTACATTCTTGGAAGCACTGGAATTATGTGTGCTTGTGATGATAAAAGAACAAACAAACACTAAATATATTCCATGGATTACAAATGATATGTTGTAATAAAAAGGAGCGCATTGTTTATGCTTCTAAGAGTTGATTATGGAATTAATGATGTGTTTTACTAAACAATATTTTTCTAGTTCTGAAGTTGAAAATGCAGGTTATGAGCAATAATAACGTACAGAAATCATGAAAGTTCAAAGAAAGTCAAAAGAAAATGATGAAGCAAGAAAATGATGATTCTAGAAGAGAAGACTAATTGCAGAAAAGTATGAACACCGAGGACAGTGTTAATTTTTAAGGGGAGGAGGATGTAATATCCCTCCTTTATGCCCTCATTTTGTAAATGTAATCGATTATTGGTTTCTCATGAGGAGCTCAAGGCCAAGGCCCCATGAGAA
This sequence comes from Larix kaempferi, assembly GCA_027924585.1. Lineage (NCBI taxonomy): Eukaryota > Viridiplantae > Streptophyta > Pinopsida > Pinales > Pinaceae > Larix > Larix kaempferi. Next base: position 1,262,670 of record BSBM01000397.1, on the reverse strand, counting down.
AACCGGACAAACATTTTATTTATTTGTTTAATTATGTTCATAGACGAAAAAACCAAACTTTGGATGCAACTAACCAACGACAGTCGAATCCACTAAAGCAGAGGAAAGGTTAAGGGAATCCTTGAGTTTCTAAAGGATGATGTCTAAGAGTTTTTAGGATGCTCTTAGGTGACCGAACTACTTTGGTTAAGGGTGTAGAAAATGTGAAGATGATTATTATTCTAAGGCATTTATGCGATGCCCTAAGCCGAACAGGTAAAGTTAGGACGTATCCATTAACATAACGCCATACGTCAAGGATGATTTTTTTTTAAGATTTATTATCATTAACCTACTCTAACGAGAGAGTGATGGAGAACCTATTAAAGCTAAAAAGGAGTTTATCTAATTAAGTAATAACATGGCTTGGTACTCATCCTAGATAAGGAATAGGTATACTTAATAATAATAACATACATATAAAAATATGTATAAAACTGAAATATGAAGCATACCATACATCTATGTTGATGTATAGGATTTACCATATTATGATTGTATATATTATATATATATATATATATATATACTTCTCCTCGATAGGATGAAGCATGAACTCCAAAATGGAGATAGCACATACATTATATATTTATATATGTTTACGAACCTTTTGTTATGTCTTCCTTATTGTAAAGGAGTAAACCATTGTTTATTTTTGATAGAAACAATATCTATCCCGCTCATCATTCTCGACGGGGTCGTTGAACCCACTTCAACTCATTAAGAGGATGGTCTCTCATTTAGAGAACCAAGCCCAGTACAACATTGATACACTGGCATGTGGAGCCTTCTTGGCAAATGACGTTATTTCCAAAGTGATATGCCGGCAGGTGGAGCCTTCTTGGAAAATGGCGTTATTTCCAAAGGAGGTAGAGTCCCTCGCCTACTACTCCTCCACGTAGTGGCTGAACTGAGGGGGGGTTTTTGTTTTTTTTAAGGAGAATCCTTGACCTGGTTTGGGGGAGGTAGCCACTAGAAGAGATAGCCCGGAGTGTGTAGTATGATCCCTACTCGCCAAAGACTCTGCGCTTCATCCATATACTTCTTCCCTTGACACATTAATATATTATGTGAATTTGTTAATATGTGAATCGGTTGAGGGGTGAGGTAGCTGATCTCAGGGAGATATTGGTTACAATTGATTGCATATTTTTCTGTTGCTCATCGTTGGAAAGGACGACTGCTTGAAGCCTGATCCCTGTAGTTGAGTATTGATAGTTATATATTTTTCTTAATGTATGTAAATAGAGAGGATTGCATTTTCTGTCTGCACAGAACCTGACCACGAATGATAGCCAATCCATGTTTAGAAATCGGATTGAACTCTGCGTATGTACCTTACTGGAGTATAAAATCGGATTTGGAGCTCTGCATTTTATAGTTGACAGAGTTTACTTTTGTGATTTTGTATGCTACTTGTTGGATAAATGGTAGCTGCATGATCGATGGATAGTGAGGGTTTCTGGTACCTTTGATTTTGTCTTATGTTTATTGCTGACCATATATATATGCTAGCGATAGTTATAGTTGTGGTTCCATGCTACCAAGGAAGGGTCGATCCATGCCAAAGCCTAGTTTTGTCAAAGTATATTTTAACCTTGAAATTGCATGCATGCTCTCCCTCCAGAGCGGACGATCCAAGTTGGTGGATTTGTGCTACCAAGTTATAAACTTCGCATGACGCGATTCCTGGTAAGGAAGGCAATCTCTACAGTAGATATACGAACTTGGTGATATTGAGTCAGTAAGATGCCCTGACAATAACGGTTGGTAAGAGTTCTCCACATTAATCTCTGCATAGTTTTCTCTGCAATAATTTATTTATTGGCTAAGTTAAATTGGATTGGTGATCTCTGCACTTGGTTTCAGATCCGATGAACGACTTTTATATGCTAGATCGATCGGATAGAAATCATATTACCCTATTGTGTTGTTGAAAAACGCAACTAAATCTCGAATGCTGAATGGAAAATCGCCTTTTTACTTTGGATAAATGCTTGATCCCGAGACACGAAAGTCTGATCGATGTTTTGTTTTATACTCTATAGATTTTGGATTGGTATGCTGATACTTTCATGCTGCTTATTATGTTGATTGCGTGGCTTGAAGAAAGGGACGGCTTGGGTAGCCGATCCCTGAACTATTGTGTTAGAATTTTATTTGATTTGCATTATTACTTCTGAAAACATGATTCCCGAGGCAGTAGTTTCTGACCTCTTTCCGTTTTATGCTAGTTTTCAACAAAGATTTTTAGTCAGCGTGTTAGTTTCGTTTTTATTTTATTTTTATGCATTACGCTATTGAATCGTACACCTTGATTATGATATGAATGTATGGTAATATTGTAGGCTGTCGTGGAGGACGAGTTCGCTATGTTGACCAAATGCCTTTATCATAGTTGAAACAATTTTTAACCTGTCAAATCCTTACCTATGCTGCTAGGGTATTGGACCATTCTTGTATGCTGCCGTAGATAATAATTCCTGCTATGTCAATTATTGGGTTCATCATAGTCGATCATAGATCTCGTTTGGTATGCTGAGCCAAAGGCTTAGGATGCTGAATTGAATCCGATTACCTTATGATGTTCTGTTTTTAGGATTTTGTGCTAAATTGAAACGTAAATAGGGATTCTTATTTGCTCAGTAGATATGTTGTGAGTATAGATCTCGGTGGGTACGCGATGTGGAATCAAAAGTGTAGTTGATTATTGTTTTATGCTCAGTTTTTCTGTCAATTGTTCGTAGATTTTCTGTAGAGATGCTGGAAATACATAACTAGTAATTTGGTAGCATTGCCCGTTACTCCAGAAGCTCCGGTAGAAGATCTGGAAGGTTGGGAGGTGAATAATACAACCAAGGGGTTGTAAATGTAAATTCTCTACTTGGGTGAATAAATAATTTACAACCTTCCTCATGGACGTAGCCGAAGTTGGGTGAACCACCTTACATGTGGTCTCTTATGCGTGGTCTTTGTGTATGATTTTAAATGACTCTTACATTGTGCATTTATGATCACTTGGTTGTTATATGGCCCCTTTGTTTTTATTTGTGTCATTTTAGTTAAAAGTATTTAATGCTTATGAACGATGTGTATTGTTATAGAATGTTTTAGGCAGTGATCATGTTTTGTTGCGGTGATGTTGTGTGGTGACAAACACATGGATGTATGCTTTGTATGAAATTCAAGTTTGGCCATTTCAGTGATGAAAGTGTGTTAGAAATTTGATCATTTTAGAATTTAACTTTTGTTTTTAAATGCTAATCATTTAACTAAATAGTACTAAAGTGATATGACAATGAGAGATGATCAATATGAAAAGAGTTCTCAAAGTTACCTTAAGGTATTGAATCGACACATGGGTATGTTATGACATTATGTTTCATTCTTTGATAATAACCAGTATCAAGGAAAAGTAATATAAATAATTGAGGTCTTTTATGTTATTAAAGTGTGATTTGGTTAAATAGCTAAAGGAGGAAAAATTTTATTTTCTCAAAATAACACTAACATTCATGGAGATGTTACATATGCGCATCGCATATACGGAAGTTGCGCATATACGAAATCTTTCGTATATGCGCAGCTTCCGTATCCATAAGCTTTCGTATATTTGCATATACGGAAGCTTCCGTATATGCTCATATACGGAAGCTTCCGCATATGTGAAGCTTCCATATCCAGCAGATGTCCCTGAAGGGCTTTTGGATGTGAGACGGAACGAGCCATAGAATGACGACCATGGCACCGATCGACGAACCGTCAACTCCTCCAGTCCCGTGGCTCGGGTGTTACCTTGTAGGTCTATCTTGGAAACTAGGGTTTTGCTCAGTGAGGGAGTGTTCAATTTTTGCACATTGGGGTCAAATTTGAAAAATCGCCGGCCGAGAAAGTATGGCTAGTGTTCCGAGCCGGAAACTCCCTAGACACACTCGCAGGACACCCCAAAAACTGGTTTTGCTACACGGTTGGAGTTCTATGGCCCCGACAGGTATCGACTAGGTGTCCGTGAAGGCCTTTTGGATGCGAGATAGAACGAGCCATAGAATGATGACCGTGGCTCCGATCGACAAATCGCCAACTCTGTTGGATTCAGGACATCACGATAGTGCTAGGGGTGCCCCTCTCCTCTGGTCCCATGGCCCGGGTGTCACCTTGAAGGTCCAGCTTGGAAACTAGGGTTTTGCTCAGTGAGGGAGTGTTGAATTTTTGCACATTGGGGTCAAATTTGCAAAATCGTCAACCGTGCAGGTTTGGCTAGTGTTCCCAATCAAAAACTACCTAGACATACTTGTAGGACACCCCTGAAACTGGTTTTGTTGCACAGTTGGAGTTCTATGCCCCCAGCAAGTATCCAGTAGGCGTCCCTTAAGGCCTTTTGGATGCGAGACGGAACGAGCCATAAAATGATGACCGTGGCTCTGATCGACGAACCGTCAACTCCGTTGGATTCAGGACGTCAGGATAGTGTTAGGGGTTCACCTCTCCTCCAGTCCCATGGCTTGGGTGTCACCTTGTAGGTCCATCTTGGAAACAAGGGTTTTGCTTAGTGAGGGAGTGTTCAATTTTTGCACATTGGGGTCAAATTTGCAAAATCATCCACCGGGAAGGTATGGCTAGTGTTCCCAACCGAAAAATCCCTAGACACACTTGCAGGACACCCCCGAAACTGGTTTTGCTGCACGGTTGGAATTATATTCCCCCAACAGGTATCTAACAGGTGTCCCTAAAGGCCTTTTGGATGCGAGACAGAACGAGCCATAGAATGACGACTGTAGCTCCGATCGATTACCGTCGACTCCGTTGGATTCAGGACATCGGGATAGTGCTAGGGGTGACCCTCTCCTCCGGTCCTTTGGCACGGGTGTCACCTTGTAGGTCCATCTTGGAAGCTAGGGTTTTGCTCAGTGAGGGAGTGTTCAATTTTTGCACATTGGGGTCAAATTTGCAAAAGCATGAAGAAAGTTTGGGTAGGCACAAATCCAAGAGAACATAATTTTTTGAAGAGGACATGGGTGAGGTAGGTCTAAAGCCTCCCTCAAGGACATTTCCAACCATTAGGTGACAATGATGAACATGTTAGTGCTACTCAATTAGATGATGAAATAGCTCATACATATGAACCACATACATATTCCCTAGAACCGATTCAAAATGACACTATTGAATTGAATATGATTGAAGGTTTTCAAATGGCAAGAAGCCTCTAGGGTTAGTTTAGCTTTATAGGATTTCTAGGGCTCAATTATGTTTGTAGGGTTATATTAGTGCTTCTTGGGTTAATAATGCATGAATAAAAAATCACATGGCTATAAATCATGACTTAATCATAACTCATGTACATCAAATAAACGATATAAGATAACGATATCAAATTCCTATCTAACATGAATAACGTTAATTATGCAGGAATAAACAATCACTTGGCTATAAATCATAACTTAATCATAACTCAAACATCAAATAAACAATATAAGATTACAATATCAAATAAACTATCTAACATGAATAACATTAGACATGCATGAATAAACAATCACATCATTACTATACTATGTACCTCAATCAATTAGGCCTTCTGGATCCTCTCAATTTTTTATTGTCTCAAACAACCTCTCGTGCTCTGCATGAGGTAGTAAGTAGCGTACCTTGTTTGATGAATTCGTTGACATTGTCTGTAGTTGGATGTTTGTACCTGTGACCCTGGTCTATAATTTGTGTATGTGTAGGAATTCCTCTTTGGTCCCTTTCAATCCACTGTAAGATATTCCCCCTAAACAATCATCGAGCCAGTGGGAAAGGTAATGCCATCACTATCCGTTGATGATGCAAGGAGGGTTTGCTTCCCCTGGATGCATCATGCCAACCAATAATTCATCCTAATTGCACCGTCTGTCAGGGTGAAAACTGCGTAGATGTGTCTTACAAACATGCATTTTACGGTCATATTCCAACAAGTAGTGGTTTGATAACTTGGATAATTACATATAAACAAGGAGGGAACCGGGATATGCATGCAGAAATGTTTACCTGGCTGTACAAGATCAGATATATGATCATATTCATTTGAAATAGAGGATTGGCCTTGCTCTAACTAGATTGTTTCAACAACTGCACGTCGGTCCACTGCAAGTGATACATGATCCCATTCATCTACCCAATCCATTGATTTGCATTCATCCCATTCACCACTACTGCAAGGCCCACTAATTAAAATCTTTTGTACGAGAATTTTTTCCAATCAAATTAAATGCAGATTGTAGATTTCTAACAACATGATTGTTGACATCTGAACTTCTAACTACCTTTATGCCCAAAATTCTCCTAACATTCGCTAGACAATGTGATTTTAACAAAGCAAGAAACAATTGACATTTTGCTGCATCGGTTTTGGATTCAAAAAATTCTTTCGTTATCTTGCTACAATGGAAATCAATAGTGTATTTGGGCATATTACCTTCAAGTCCTGAAAATGAACTTTCATCCACGTGAATAAGTCTGGTAGTTCTTCGTTGTCCACTTGATAGTCGAGGCAAGGGAGTCGGCAAGGAAGTATGAGTCCTGTCAACGGCTTGTTGTGGCCCTTCGTTCACAACTTGATCCTGCAAGGGAGTGTGTTCTCCATGTGTGTGCTCTTCTTGGGGAGGTTTCCAATTAAGAACTTGTTCAACGTCCATCCATTCATACTTGACATCAGGCAAGATTTGATTGGCTTCAACCACTTTGTCATTGCTTGTTGATGGATCTAAGGCACTAACATCATCATCATCATCATCATCATCATCTCCATTAGTCATGGTGATGATGATGATGATGACGGTGAAGATGGTGATGATGATGATGATGATGACTAATGGAGATGATGATGATGATGATGATGATGTTGATGATGACGAATATGAAGCACATCATCATCATCCACAACATGATCATCATCATCATCGTCATCATCATCATTGTGAGGACGAGCATGAGGATGATGATGATGACGATGATGATGATGATGATGATGATGATGATGATGATGATGATGTTGATAATGAAGATGATGCCGAATATGCAGCACATCATCCTCATCATCATCAGCATCTTCATTATCATCAATAACATGATGATAATCATCGTCTTCATCATCATCATCATCATCATCATCGCCATCATTGTGAGGACGAGGATGATGATGATGATGATGATGGCGGTGGTGGTGGATGATGATGAATATGAGTACAATGGTGAAGATGATGATGATGATGATGAAAATGATCATCATCATATTCATCATCATCACCACCATCTTCAACATCCTCGCCACCATCATCATCATCATATGATCATGGTCACGAAGATCATTGTCTTCATCATCATAATCGTCATCTTCATCATCCTCATCATACTCGTCATTGCCATCTTCTTCATCATCATCATCATCATCTTCGTAGATGATGATGATGATGATGACGACGACGACGAAGATGTTGTTGATGATGATGATCAGGAAGAGGGTGATGATGCAGATGATGATGATGAGGAAGAGGGTGATGACGTAGATGATGATGATGATGATGATGATGATTGTTGATGATGATGAATATGAGTATGATGATGAAGATGATGATGATGTTGATGATCATCGTACTCATCATCAACATCATCATCACCATCAATGGTGATGATGAGGATGATAATGATGATGATGATGACATTGAAGATGATGACCTAGATGTTAATGATGGTGAGGAAGAAGGACGATGATGATGATGGTGTTGATGATGACGATGATGATGATGACGAAGATGATGATGATGATGGTGATGAGGATGAAGAAGATGATGATGATGATGGAGATGAAGATGTTGATGATGATGATGACGATGATGATGAAGAAGATGGTCATGATGATGAAGAAGATGATGATGGTGGAGATGTTGATGAGGATGGGGGAGATGACAATGATGATGAAGATGTTGATGGTGATGGTGATGATGATGATGATTAGATGATGATGAATAATATGATGATGATGATCTTGATGATGATTATGATGATGATGATCATCATCATATTCATCATCATCATCATCATCATCATCATCACCATCATGATCATCATCCTCGTCACCATCATCCTCATCACCATCATCATCATCGTCATCATCATCCTCATCCTCCTCATCATGCTCATCGTCATCTTCATCACCATTGTCATCATCATAAAAATATTCATCATCATCACCATCACCACCATCTCATCATCATAATCATTGTGACATCCCTCTCCAATGATAAAAAAACATTATGTTTGATTTTTTTAAATTTTTTTATTAATTTTGAGATTATGCAATAAGGAAGCCAGATGAGAAATCGGTTGACTTAAGTCCTAGGAGGACTGTTGTAAACAAACAATTTTATTATATTAATATAAGAATGAGTAGGAACAGCGAAGTTAAATGAGGAGATCATGCATGGAGAAGTGGGGGAAAAGTTAGAGTTAGCCTCTGGGAAACCAGAACAAGTGTCAGGAGTGTATTTAAGACACTAGACACACCCTGAAAATCAGGGATTTGATTAGGTGCGAAAATTCCATGAGGAATTGGCTGCTAATGGTAAGACCTACGAAAAAATATAAAAGGATGGCATATGTGAGGAGGCAGGACGCTGCTGAGTATGCCGGAAAGAATTTCACTTGCTATGTGAGCACTCTGTGTTAGGCAAGGGATTCAGGAAAGAAGACGAAGTTTGAGGCTAACTGTCCATATTTCTCCATGCATGTGTCTGGCTCGGGGGTGATTGCGGACAGACTTGTTGTTTGTACCTAATCTACGGTTGGGAGGAACGTGGCTGTTCCTACTGCATTTGGTTTCAAGTTCCAGGTTTTGTTATCTCACACTTGAAGTAATTCCTGTTCTTTATGTGCCTCCTTTTGTAAAAAAAAATATAGTGTTTATGGTGTCTAAGTAATTTCTGTTATTCGAATAATTCTTGATCTGTAACAAAGATATTTAGTAATAATGATAAACTAGCGACCAAATGGAATGGATAATGTATTCGCAGAGGGATTATTTTAACAGGGTTTACAATAGATCTATAAGCCTCAGTAAAGAATTGCAGGATTTCTGTATATTTTATTGTTTATTATACCGATTTTATCAGTGGTTACAAATCGATCTATAAAGCCTCAGTAAAGAATTACATGATTGCTGTATATTCTTATTATTTATTATATCGACCTTCTTGTTAAAAATTAGATCTATAAAGCCTCCGTGGGAATTGCATGGTTTTTCTTTTACATCCTTTTTGTTTATTTATATTAGTTAATTAGAGTCGAGGAGATAAACAAATAAAGAAAACACATGGATCATTAATAGTATAGAAACCCTCTGTACAGAAAATTCCACAATTACATGTCATTAGGTTATAATTGTTTTCATCGCAGATGGGATATGGAGGATAGTACTGAAACGATATATTATCCCAAAACTACCTGTATATTATGAATATAGAAGTTTCATAAGGATAATCCTCTCGGATCGAATGCCAACAATTTTCGTTGTTCCCTCACGGAATAATCTCTAACCTTAGGGGATAAATCCCGATCAAATTCCTTAACTCTCATTCACAGGAAACTCTGGGAAAGGGCAAATCATAAAATAATATTCGATACACTAGCAGTTAGGGTTTCTAGACACTAGATATACCGACAGAATAATCTTAGAAGAAAACAGATAACGGTACTCCTATCATATCATTATCATTTTCAAAGATCTATTCTGTTATGTAATTCTCCAGGCAGTGCCTCTACAGTAATATAGAATATAAAATAGCTTTTCCAGGCTTTGCGAGAACATTTTAAATCATGTTTAAAGAAGAAAGTACAACAGACCCACACCACTGTTGGGCTGATAGGTTCTAATTTGGAACCCAGTCATCTACTACAATTCACATTTCATCCTGTAGACAGTCAGCTCACAAAGTAGAGACAAACGAAAGCTCCAGAGTTCTTTAAACACAAAATCCTTTAAAATTTGCCCCACGACTGATGAAATAAGGTTTATACCATCATGATTTTTCCAGTTCCCACAAAAATCAATGTCAGACACTTATCTACCACGCAGGCATACAAAATGGTTGAAATTAGAAAAATACAGAGAGCTTTGTAATACTTAAGGAAACGGGAAATGGCAGCATACTAACTCTGTAGTTCTATCTAAACAGATTGTGAAAACATCAGAAATCAAAATCACTTTCCCAGTGCTAACCCTGAGGTTGTAGAACCCTGAAGAACATATTCGTTTCCCTCATAGCATTACAAAATGTTCAGGACTTTTGATAAATTCGATAGGGTATTGAAATCCTTCGGGAAGGAAGAAACAACGATATTAAATTCAGTTATTTCAATACGCATTCTCTAGAACCTAGAACCACATAAAGAAAATAACATAGAGGAATAGTTATTACATCAGATTCATGGCAGAAAAACCCAGGCCACAACGAATCTCTGAAACTTAAAAATGAACTAACCATGACTTGCAAACTACAAACTTCTTGTTGCCGTTGAAGAGGACTTCCCAAGTTTTCCCTGTCATCATATGAAGGCAAAGGAGCGATACCACTTACCGTATGGTAGGTTCCCTCTGCAACCTGCGCTGTCTCGAACTGGAAATACCTACCACCATTGAAAAACAGATTCATTATTAGCAAAATGGCATTAGAGTACATTACCAAAAACCAGCTATTAGAAAACTGTCAAGATACAGTATTGGAGGTTACCTTCGAGGCAACGCAGGGAAGTCGCTGCGCCTTTAAAGCAAGAAGAATTCCTTCTGTTGTAACCACAATTGCACTAATCGTTTCCTCCTCATTGCAAAAGAAGTTACAGAGATAGTAAGGGATCGAAGTTTGATCAAATCGCCAGGGTTTGGTGGGATAAACTTGTGAACCCCAATTCGAATGCCAAAGAGGAATTATTCCAGAGAGTTTCGAGTTTTGCTGAGGAATTACTTACCCCAAACGCCGAGTCAACCAACCCTGTGCCTTCAGGGCAGATGGCACCATAACTTCGAACACATTAAATGTAGTCACATGGCCGTCTGGAAAAAATGAATGACCCCAGTACGGGTACCTGCATTTTTAAATGTTAGAGTAAGTCGTAGGTCCTTCCATATGGAATGGGTTTACAAATTATTATGTGGCTTATTGAAATTACCTAGCTAGGTAATAGATGTGGTAACGATCAAACTTTAATATTACGAGGTTGGAATAACATTAGCGCTCTTATCATTCTTTGACATGTTTGAGTTTTGTGCATTGTTGATACCTACCACCTTGATAGCATGGAGATGTATTTTCAAGTTGAGCATTGGTATAAGGGGTTCGATTTAGAACCATATTAACACATTCTCTTAATCCAAACTTATGGTCCTTGTGGGTTTGTATGCTATGTGTAAGTGCGACGCTAAGTCATAAACAAAACAATAAGACTGGATTTGCTAAAAGATCCATACCCTGTTACGACATCATGGGAAAAATCCAGAAGCATAGGAACCTGCATAAAAAAAAGAAGGGAGGACTAGCCGCAGCTAAGTAAGTGGTATGTCAACATAATAACCCTCTAGCTAGTAGGAAAACAAGGGAAGGACACCTGTAAGTTCAATGTTACGCAGACATTAATAAATTGAAATACAGTGAACTAAAAATTACAAAGTTAAGATTTAAAGGAAAAGAAAAAAAAAATTTTATGGAGATTTCACATATGGTATCAGAGCTAGATTCAACCCTGTCGCCTTGGAAACACTTAGTTTTTGTTGTGCAGGAAATAAAAATTTAATATATATTTGAATGTTACATGCGTATGTTCCAGTTTGAATTTTCAGATGACTTCGCACGAGGAATACGGAGAAGAACCTGAAGGAAACGAACAGGCAAGAACAGCAGAACATTCGGAAGCAAGTCAGGTACTAGAAACAATGAGAAGCCTGATCGTGGAGATACAGAGTTTCAAAGCAGACAATGAGCAACTGAAGAAAGCTCAGGAAAAACAACAAGAAATCAATGAGATTCTGCTGCAGAGTCTTCATGAAAGGAACAATGGCGAAAAACAGAAGGAGGATACTAAGAGGAAAGAGGAGACTGACGAGAACGTTGAGAAGAAGGGAGATTCATCCAATGAGACCCAGAAATCTGAACATCAAGACAAGACTATGGGAAAAAGAAAGGTTGACCATCTGGAGGGTGAATTCAAAAAAATAAAACCTACTAGCTTCGATGGAGAATCAAAAACTGGCGAAGAAGCAGAAGCCTGGCTGCTGGACATAAAAAAATACTTTCAAATCTACAATTAGTCCAGTAATATGAAAGTCAGAATGGCTGTGTACAACTTAAAGGGGAAGGCCGGCATATGGTGGCAAGACCTGAATATTTCCCAGGGACTGAAAGAAAAGAACCTTGAATGGTCGGAATTTAAGAAATATTTCAAGAAACAGTACTTATCAGAAAGTTATTATGAAAGAAAAACCAAGGAATTTTACGAATTAAAGCTGGGTCAAATGACGATGGAAGATCTTATCAATAAATTCCTAGACTTATTACGGTTCGTCCCAGATATCAAGGAAGAAAAACTGAAGGTATAGCGGTTCTTAAGCTGCCTGCCACAGTCCTATAAAGATCGAATCGAGTTCAACAATCCCAGAACTTTAGAAGAAGCACTGAGAAAGGCCAGATTGTGTTTCGAACAATACAAACAAAGAAATGATACTACTAAAGCATGGAAGGACAAGAAACAGGAAAATTTTAACCAGCGGAAGAAAGGTTACAAACCCCCGCCCTTCAGGAACATGCCCAAAAACTTCCAGGGAAATTCATTTCCCAGAAATGAACAGTTACAGCAGAAAACTTTTAAAACCCCTAATATGGGGATGAAGGGAAGTATCGGTATTCCTAAGGAACCCCTGAAATGCTGGGAATGTGGTGAATCCCATTTACGCAGGAATTGTCCCCGATATAATGAAACAAACAGGGTACTGCATAATATGCAAGAAGCATCCACGGTGGGAGACATTGGGAAAAGTTATCACCGAATTAATGCAGCCTTAGAGGACCGACAGGGAGATCATCAATCTGCAATTGTGGAAATTGAAGGTAAAATTTCTGACCATACCTGTACTATTTTAATAGACCCTGGGGAAACTTTAAGCTACATCACTCCCAAGATGATGGAGCACTGTCAACTCACCAAGGTAAAGCACCCAAAGCCTTGGTTAGTTCAATTAGCTACAGGAGCAAAGAGGAAGGTAACTGAATACATATCTGATTGTGAACTTCAAATACAGGACCACAAAACACAGATTAATTTAAATGTGTTGCCTTTAGGATCTTACGACATGATAATAGGTATGGACTGGCTTGAAAAATATAGAGTAGTACTGAACTGCTTTACCAAGAATTTTACCTACATTGCGGAAGACCAAACTTTAAGAACAGTGATTGGAAAACAGAAACCTGTTTCTGTTAGGCAGATTTCTGCTATGCAGCTAAAGAAGTGCATCAGGAAAGGATGCAAGATTTACGCTGTAAGAGTATCTGATTTACTTCTCAATGAAAGTCACAGTTCCATAGTAGAGCAGCCTGTCTTAGGTGAGTTCCTAGACGTATTTCCAGAGGAAATACCAGGGTTACCACCTCAACGAGAAATAGATTTCTCCATTGAACTTTTACCAGGATCAGCACCAGTGTCAAAAGTACCTTATAGAATGAGTATTCCAAAATTGACGGAATTAAAGATTCAGATTCAAGAATTACTAGACAAAGGGTATATAAGACCTAGTGTCTCGCCTTGGGGTGCACCGGTTCTGTTTGTCAAGAAAAAGGATGGGACTCTAAGACTATGTATTGACTATAGGCAACTGAATAAGGTAACTGTTAAGAATAAATACCCTTTACCACGAATCAATGATTTGTTCGACCAAGTAGGGGGAGCTAGGATCTTTTCCAAACTAGATCTTCGATCTGGGTACCATCAGATTCGTATTAAAAATGAAGACATAAGTAAAACCGCATTCCATACCCGATACGGACACTATGAATTTGTAGTAATCCCTTTTGGGTTAACCAATGCCCCTGCCACATTCATGTGTTTAATGAATGGTATCTTCAACAAATATCTAGACCAGTTTGTGTTGATTTTTATTGATGATATCCTAATATACTCTAAGTCGGAGGAAGAACATGAACACCATATAAGAATCGTATTGCAAACCTTGAGTGACCACCAGTTGTATGCAAAGTTGGAGAAATGTGAGTTCTTTAAAAAAGAAATCCAGTACCTAGGCCATATTATTTCTGCTGAAGGAATTTCATTCGACCCGCAGAAAATTAAAGCCATAGCGGATTGGCCAGTACCGAGAGATGTAGCTAATATTAGATCTTTCATGGGACTCACAGGTTACTATCGGAGGTTCATTGAGGGATTCTCGAAGATCGCCTATCCCATTACCTCACTACAAAAAAAGGGGATAAAGTTTGTGTGGTCCTGCAAGTGTCAAGAAAGTTTTGAACGACTCAAAGAGTTGCTGACCAAGGCACCTGTCCTAAAAGTGGCAGACCCATGTAAAGAATACACGGTATGTACGGATGCGAGCAAAGAGGGAGTAGGAGGAGTACTGTCCCAGGACGGACATGTAGTGTGTTATGAATCACGGAAATTAAAGGAACATGAACGCAACTACGTGGTTCATGACTTGGAATTAATAGCAGTAGTACACGCACTAAAAATGTGGCGTCACTACCTGCTGGGAAAGAAATTCTTGTTATTAACCGATAACACTTGCGTCAAGAACTTATTTAACCAACCAGGACTCAATGCCAGACAAGCAAGGTGCATGGCCTTCTTAAGTGAATTCGACTTTGATGTAAAACACATAAAGGGTAAGGAAAATACAGTGGCAGATGCACTTAGTCAAAGGACCCACGAGGTGTATGAGATAATAATGAGTCAACCAGAAAGTAATCTCATGGACAAAGTAATAATGGCAAGCAAACAGGACGCAGAATACATAAATCTGCAAAGTAAAATTCAGCAAAACGAGATAAACATGAACGGGACAGATTTCAAAATGGATCAGAGGGGTCTGATTTGGTTCAAAGATAGGCTGTACATGCCTAATGTTGCAGAATTTAAATTGTTTATTCTAAATGAGATGCACAAACCCCCTTTTGCAGGTCACCCCGGGTATAAAAAAATGATAACAACTCTCAGAAAACAGTTCTTTTGGCCTAAATTAAAAACTGAACTAGCTGATTATTTATCTAAATGCTTGGAATGTCAATAGGTGAAGGCAGATCATAGACATCCTGCTGGGTTATTACAACCATTACCAATTCCTGAATGGAAATGGGAAGTGAATTCACTAGATTTTATCACAGGTTTGCCGAGAACCCAATGACAACACGATTCCATAATGGTGGTGGTTGACAAATTTAGCAAATCGGCGCATTTCATTCTGGTAAAAACCACCTACAAGGCAGCAGATATTGCCGAAATATTTCTAAAGGAAATATTCAGATTACATGGAGTACCAAAGATGGTAATTTCAGATAGGGATGTAAAATTTACCTCCAAGTACTGGAAATCTTTATTTGCAGGTTTGGAAACAAGAATTAATTTCAGCACGAGTTATCACCCTGAAACGGATGGACAGACTGAACGTACAAATCAGATCATTGAAGACATGTTGAGAATGTACATCATGGAGAGACCCAACAAATGGGAAGACTACTTACATCTGCTAGAGTTCGCTTACAACAACGGGTACCAAGCATCATCAAGAATGAGTCCATTCGAAATTCTTTATGGAAGAAAGTGCACTACCCCAGTTAGCTGGGATAGTCCGGTCGATCGCTTATTGGTAGGACCAGATTTGCTGAAAGACATGTAACAAACAGTCCAAAGGGTACAGAAGAATTTAAAGGTGGCCCAGGACCGCCAAAAGAGCTATGCTGATCTAAAAAGACGAGATAAGTAGTTCTCAGTTGGAGACCATGTATACTTGCGGGTTAAACCAAAGAAAAGCTCACTCCGGCTGGGGAGTTGCAATAAACTGGCACCACGATTCTGCGGGCCTTTCCAAATACTTGAAAGGATTGGACCCGTAGCTTATAAACTGGCATTACCCGCACACTTAAAAATTCATAATATTTTTCACATTTCGCTATTGAAAAAATATATTCACGACCCCACTCATATTATTGATTGGAATTTCATACAGGAGGCTCCAGAAGGCGAATTTCAAGTGGAACCTTTACGCATTCTGGACAGGAAAGAAACAGTACTTCGGAACCGAGCCATCGCTCAGGTAAAGGTACAATGGAAGCACTTTAGTCCTGAGGAGGCAACCTGGGATTTGTAAAGCGAAATACTAAAAAGGTACCCGAATCTATTCCCAGAACCGATGGAGGAAGACTAGAACACTGAGGAAAGTGTTCACAATAAGGGGGAAAGGATGTGACATCCCTCTCCAATGATAAAAAAACATTATGTTCGATTTTTTTAAATTATTTTATTAATTTTGAGATTATGCAATAAGGAAGCCAGATGAGAAATCGGCTGACTTAAGTCCTAGGAGGACTGTTGTAAACAAACAATTTTATTATATTAATATAAGAATGAGTAGGAACAACCAAGTTAAATGAGGAGATCATGCATGGAGAAGTGGGGGACAAGTTAGAGTTAGCCTCTGGGAAACCAGAACAAGTGTCAGGAGTGTATTTAAGACACTAGACACACCCTAAAAATCAGGGATTTGATTAGCTGCGAAAATTCCATGAGGAATTGGCTGCTAATGGTAAGACCTAGGCAAAAATATAAAAGGATGGCATATGTGAGGAGGCAGGACGCTGCTGAGTATGCCGGAAAGAATTTCACTTGCTGTGTGAGCACTCTGTGTTAGGCAAGGGATTCAGGAAAGAAGACGAAGTTTGAGGCTAACTGTCCATATTTCTCCATGCATGTGTCTGGCTCGGGGGTGATTGCGGACAGACTTGGTGTTTGTACCTAATCTACGGTTGGGAGGAACGTGGCTGTTCCTACTGCATTTGGTTTCAAGTTACAGGTTTTGTTATCTCAGACTTGAAGTAATTCCTGTTCTTTATCTGCCTCCTTTTGTAAAAAAAAGATATAGTGTTTATGGTGTCTATGTAATTTTTGTTATTCGAATAATGCTTGATCTGTAACATAGATATTTAGTAATAATGATAAACCAGCGACCAAATAGAATGGATAATGTATTCGCAGAGGGATTATTTTAACAGGGTTTACAATAGATCTATAAGCCTCAGTAAAGAATTGTAGGATTTCTGTATATTGTATTGTTTATTATACCGATTTTATCAGTGGTTACAAATCGATCTATAAAGCCTCAGTAAAGAATTACATGATTGTTGTATATTCTTATTATTTATTATATCGACCTTCTTGTTAAAAATTAGATCTATAAAGCCTCCGTGGGAATTGCATGGTTTTTCTTTTACATCCTTTTTGTTTATTTATATTAGTTAATTAGAGTCGAGGGGATAAACAAATAAATAAAACACATGGATCATTAATAGTATAGAAACCCTCTGTACAGAAAATTCCACGATTCCATGTCATTAGGTTATAATTGTTTTCATCGCAGATGGGATATGGAGGATAGTACTGAAACGATATATTATCCCAAAACTACCTGTATATTATGAATATAGAAGTTTCATAAGGATAATCCTCTCGGATCGAATGCCAACAATTTTCATTGTTCCCTCACGGAATAATCTCTAACCTTAGGGGATAAATCCCGATCAAATTCCTTAACTCTCATTCACAGGAAACTCTGGGAAAGGGCAAATCATAAAATAATATTCGATACACTGGCAGTTAGGGTTTCTAGACACTAGATATACCGACAGTATAATCTTAGAAGAAAACAGATAACGGTACTCCTATCATATCATTATCATTTTCAAAGATCTATTCTGTTATGTAATTCTCCAGGCATTGCCTCTACAGTAATATAGAATATAAAATAGCTTTTCCAGGCTTTGCGAGAACATTTTAAATCATGTTTAAACAAGAAAGTACAACAGACCCACACCACTGTTGGGCTGATAGGTTCTAATTTGGAACGCAGTCATCTACTACAATTCACATTTCATCTTGTAGACAGTCAGCTCACAAAGTAGAGACAAACGAAAGCTCCAGAGTTCTTTAAACACAGAATCCTTTAAAATTTTCCCCACGACTGATGAAATAAGGTTTATACCATCATGATTTTTCTAGTTCCCACAAAAATCAATGTCAGACACTTATCTACCACGCAGGAATACAAAATGGTTGAAATTAGAAAAATACAGAGAGCTTTGTAATACTTAAGGAAACGGGAAATGGTAGCATACTAACTCTGTAGTTCTATCTAAACAGATTGTGAAAACATCAGAAATCAAAATCACTTTCCCAGTGCTAACCCTGAGGTTGTAGAACCCTGAAGAACATATTCGTTTCCCTCATAGCATTACAAAATGTTCAGGACTTTTGATAAATTCAATAGGGTATTGAAATCCTTCGGGAAGGAAGAAACAACGATATTAAATTCAGTTATTTCAATACGCATTCTCTAGAACCTAGAACCACAGAAAGAAAATAACATAGAAGAATAGTTATTACATCAGATTCGTGGCAGAAAAACCCAGGCCACAACGAATCTCTGAAACTTAAAAATGAACTAACCATGACTTGCAAACTACAAACTTCTTGTTGCCATTGAAGAGGACTTCCCAAGTTTTCCCTGTCATCATATGAAGGCAAAGGAGCGATACTACTTACCGTATGGTAGGTTCCCTCTGCAACCTGCGCTGTCTCGAACTGGAAATACCTACCACCATTGAAAAACAGATTCATTATTAGCAAAATGGCATCAGAGTACATTACCAAAAACCAGCTATTAGAAAACTGTAAAGATACAGTATTGGAGGTTACCTCCGAGGCAACGCAGGGAAGTAGCTACGCCTTTAAAGCAAGAAGAATTCCTTCTGGAGTAACCACAATTGCACTAATCGTTTCCTCCTCATTGCAAAAGAAGTTACAGAGATAGTAAGGGATCGAAGTTTGATCAAATCGCCAGGGTTTGGTGGGATAAACTTGTGAACCCCAATTCGAATGCCAAAGAGGAATTATTCCAGAGAGTTTCGAGTTTTGCTGAGGAATTACTTACCCCAAACGCCGAGACAACCAACCCTGTCCCTTCAGGGCAGATGGCACCATAACTTCGAACACATTAAATGTAGTCACATGGCCGTCTGGAAAAAATGAATGACCCCAGTACAGGTACCCTGCATTTTTAAATGTTAGAGTAAGTCGTAGGTCCTTCCATATGGAATGGGTTTACAAATTATTATGTGGCTTATTGAAATTACCTAGCTAGGTAATAGATGTGTTAATGATCAAACTTTAATATTACGAGGTTGGAATAACATTAGCGCTCTTATCATTCTTTGACATGTTTGAGTTTTGTGCATTGTTGATACTTACCAGCTTGATAGCATGGAGATGTATTTTTAAGTTGAGCATTGGTATAAGGGGTTCGATTTAGAACCATATTAACACATTTTCTTAATCCAAACTTATGGTCCTTGTGGGTTTGTATGCTATGTGTAAGTGCGACGCTAAGTCATAAACAAAACAGTAAGACTCGATTTGCTAAAAGATCCATACCCTGTTACGACATCATGGGAAAAATCCAGAAGCATAGGAACCTGCATAAAAAAAAGAAGGGAGGACTAGCTGCAGCTAAGTAAGTGGTATATCAACATAATAACCCTCTAGCTAGTAGGAAAACAAGGGAAGGACACCTGTAAGTTCAATGTTACGCAGACATTAATAAATTGAAATACAGTGAACTAAAAATTACAAAGTTAAGATTTAAAGGAAAAGAATTTTTTTTTTTTTATGGAGATTTCACATATGGTATCAGAGCTAGATTCAACCCTGTCGCCTTGGAAACACTTAGTTTTTGTTGCGCAGGAAATAAAAATTTAATATATATTTGAATGTTACATGCGTATGTTCCAGTTTGAATTTTCAGATGACTTCGCACGAGGAATACGGAGAAGAACCTGAAGGAAACGAACAGGCAAGAACAACAGAACATTCAGAAGCAAGTCAGGTACTAGAAACCATGAGAAGCCTGATCGTGGAGGTACAGAGTTTCAAAGCAGACAATGAGCAACTGAAGAAAGCTCAGGAAAAACAACAAGAAATCAATGAGATTCTGCTGCAGAGTCTTCATGAAAGGAACAATGGCGAAAAACAGAAGGAGGATACTAAGAGGAAAGAGGAGACTGACGAGAACGCTGAGAAGAAGGGAGATTCCTCCAATGAGACCCAGAAATCTGAACATCAAGACAAGACTATGGGAAAAAGAAAGGTTGACCATATGGAGGGTGAATTCAAAAAAATAAAACCTACTAGCTTCGATGGAGAATCAAAAACTGACGAAGAAGCAGAAGCCTGGCTGCTGGACATAAAAAAATACTTTCAAATCTACAATTACTCCAGTAATATGAAAGTCAGAATGGCTGTGTACAACTTAAAGGGGAAGGCCAGCATATGGTGGCAAGACCTGAAGATTTCCCAGGGACTGAAAGAAAAGAACCTTGAATGGTTGGAATTTAAGAAATATTTCAAGAAACAGTACTTATCAGAAAGTTATTATGAAAGAAAAACCAAGGAATTTTACGAATTAAAGCTGGGTCAAATGACGATGGAAGATCTTATCAATAAATTCCTAGACTTATTACGGTTCGTCCCATATATCAAGGAAGAAAAACTGAAGGTACAACGGTTCTTAAGCTGCCTGCCACAGTCCTATAAAGATCGAATCGAGTTCGACAATCCCAGAACTTTAGAAGAAGCACTGAGAAAGGCCAGATTGTGTTTCGAACAATACAAACAAAGAAATGATACTACTAAAGCATGGAAGGACAAGAAACAGGAAAAGTTTAACCAGCGGAAGAAAGGTTACAAACCCCCACCCTTCAGGAACATGCCCAAAAACTTCCAGGGAAATTCATTTCCCAGAAATGAACAGCTACAACAGAAAACTTTTAAAACCCCTAACATGGGGATGAAGGGAAGTATCGGTATTCCTAAGGAACCCCTGAAATGCTGGGAATGTGGTGAAGCCCATTTACGCAGGAATTGTCCCCGATATAATGAAACAAACAGGGTACTGCATAATATGCAAGAAGCATCCATGGTGGGAGACATTGGGAAAAGTTATCACCGAATTAATGCAGCCTTAGAGGACCGATAGGCAGATCATCAATCTACAATTGTGGAAATTGAAGGTACAATTTCTGACCATACCTGTACTATTTTAATAGACCCTGGGGAAACTTTAAGCTACATCACTCCCAAGATGATGGAGCACTGTCAACTCACCAAGGTAAAGCAGCCAAATCCTTGGTTAGTTCAATTAGCTACAGGAGCAAAGAGGAAGGTAACTGAATACATATCTGATTGTGAACTTCAAATACAGGACCACAAAACACAGATTAATTTAAATGTGTTGCCTTTAGGATCTTACGACATGATAATAGGTATGGACTGGCTTGAAAAATATAGAGTAGTACTGAACTTCTTTACCAAGAATTTTACCTACATTGCGGAAGACCAAACTTTAAGAACAGTGAATGGAAAACAGAAACCTGTTTCTGTTAGGCAGATTTCTGCTATGCAGCTAAAGAAGTGCATGAGGAAATGATGCAAGATTTACGCTGTAAGAGTATCTGATTTACTTCTCAATGAAAGTCAGACTTCCATAGTAGAGCATCCTGTCTTAGGTGAGTTCCTAGACGTATTTACAGAGGAAATACCGGGGTTACCACCTCAACGAGAAATAGATTTCTCCATTGAACTTTTACCAGGATCAGCACCAGTGTCAAAAGTACCTTATAGAATGAGTATTCCAAAATTGACGGAATTAAAGATTCAGATTCAAGAATTACTAGACAAAGGGTATATAAGACCTAGTGTCTCGCCTTGGGGTGCACCGGTTCTGTTTGTCAAGAAAAAGGATGGGACTCTAAGACTATGTATTGACTATAGGCAACTGAATAAGGTAACTGTTAAGAATAAATACCCTTTACCACGAATCAATGATTTGTTCGACCAAGTAGGGTGAGCTAGGATCTTTTCCAAACTAGATCTTCGATCTGGGTACCATCAGATTCGTATTAAAAATGAAGACATAAGTAAAACCGCATTCCGTACCCGCTACAGACACTATGAATTTGTAGTAATCCCTTTTGGGTTAACCAACGCCCCTGCCACATTCATGTGTTTAATGAATGGTATCTTCAACAAATATCTAGACCAGTTTGTGTTGATTTTTATTGATGATATCCTAATATACTCTAAGTCGGAGGAAGAACATGAACAGCATATAAGAATCGTATTGCAAACCTTGAGGGACCACCAGTTGTATGCAAAGTTGGAGAAATGTGAGTTCTTTAAAAAAGAAATCCAGTACCTAGGCCATATTATATCTGCTGAAGGAATTTCAGTCGACCCGCAGAAAATTAAAGCCATAGCGGATTGGCCAGTACCGAGAGATGTAGCTGATATTAGATCTTTCATGGGACTCACAGGTTACTATCAGAGGTTCATTGAGGGATTCTCGAAGATCGCCTATCCCATTACCTCACTACAAAAAAAGGGGATAAAGTTTGTGTGGTCCTGCAAGTGTCAAGAAAGTTTTGAACGACTCAAAGAATTGCTGACCAAGGCACCTGTCCTAAAAGTGGCAGACCCATGTAAAGAATACACGGTATGTACGGATGTGAGCAAAGAGGGAGTAGGAGGAGTACTGTCCCAGGACGGACATGTAGTGTGTTATGAATCACGGAAATTAAAGGAACATGAACGCAACTACATGGTTCATGACTTGGAATTAACAGCAGTAGTACACGCACTGAAAATGTGGCGTCACTACCTGCTGGGAAAGAAATTCTTGTTATTAACCGATAACACTTGCGTCAAGAACTTATTTAACCAACCAGGACTCAATGCCAGACAAGCAAGGTGCATGGCCTTCTTAAGTGAATTCGACTTTGATGTAAAACACATAAAGGGTAAGGAAAATACAGTGGCAGATGCACTTAGTCGAAGGACCCACGAGGTGTATGAGATAATAATGAGTCAACCAGAAAGTAATCTCATGGACAAAGTAATAATGGCAAGCAAACAGGACGCAGAATACATAAATATGCAAAGTAAAATTCAGCAAAACGAGATAAACATGAACGGGACAGATTTCAAAATGGATCAGAGGGGTCTGATTTGGTTCAAAGATAGGCTGTACATGCCTAATGTTGCAGAATTTAAATTGTTTATTCTAAATGAGATGCACAAACCCCCTTTTGCAGGTCACCCCGGGTATAAAAAAATGATAACAACTCTCAGAAAACAGTTCTTTTGGCCTAAATTAAAAATTGAACTAGCTGATTATTTATCTAAATGCTTGGAATGTCAACAGGTGAAGGCAGATCATAGACATCCTGCTGGGTTATTACAACCATTACCAATTCCTGAATGGAAATGGGAAGTGATTTCACTAGATTTTATCACAGGTTTGCCGAGAACCCAACGACAACACGATTCCATAATGGTGGTGGTTGACAAATTTAGCAAATCGGCGCATTTCATTCCGGTAAAAACCACCTACAAGGCAGCAGATATTGCCGAAATATTTCTAAAGGAAATATTCAGATTACATGGAGTACCAAAGATGGTAATTTCAGATAGGGATGTAAAATTTACCTCCAAGTTCTGGAAATCTTTATTTGCAGGTTTGGAAACAAGAATTAATTTCAGCACGAGTTATCACCCTGAAACGGATGGACAGACTGAACGTACAAATCAGATCATTGAAGACATGCTGAGAATGTACGTCATGGAGAGACCCAACAAATGGGAAGACTACTTACATCTGCTAGAGTTCGCTTACAACAACGGGTACCAAGCATCATCAAGAATGACTCCATTCGAAATTCTTTATGGAAGAAAGTGCACTACCCCAGTTAGCTGGGATAGTCCGGTCGATCGCTTATTGGTAGGACCAGATTTGCTGAAAGACATGGAACAAACAGTCCAAAGGGTACAGAAGAATTTAAAGGTTGCCCAGGACCGCCAAAAGAGCTATGCTGATCTGAAAAGACGAGATAAGGAGTTCTCAGTTGGAGACCATGTATACTTGCGGGTTAAACCAAAGAAAAGCTCACTACGGCTGGGGAGTTGCAATAAACTGGCACCACGATTCTGCGGGCCTTTCCAAATACTTGAAAGGATTGGACCCGTAGCTTATAAACTAGCATTACCTGCACACTTAAAAATTCATAATATTTTTCACATTTCGCTATTGAAAAAATATATTCACGACCCCACTCATATTATTGATTGGAATTTCATACAGGAGGCTCCAGAAGGCGAATTTCAAGTGGAACCTTTACGCATTCTGGACAGGAAAGAAACGTACTTCGGAACCGAGCCATCGCTCAGGTAAAGGTACAATGGAAGCACTTTAGTCCTGAGGAGGCAACCTGGGAATTGGAAAGCGAAATACTAAAAAGGTACCCGAATCTATTCCCAGAACCGATGGAGGAAGACTAGAACACTGAGGACAGTGTTCACAATAAGGGGGCAAGGATGTGACATCCCTCTCCAATGATAAAAAAACATTATGTTTGATTTTTTTAAATTATTTTTATAATTTTGAGATTATGCAATAAGGAAGCCATATGAGAAATCGGCTGTCTTAAGTCCTAGGAGGACTGTTGTAAACAAACAATTTTATTATATTAATATAAGAATGAGTAGGAACACCCAAGTTAAATGAGGAGATCATGCATGGAGAAGTGGGGTACAAGTTAGAGTTAGCCTCTGGGAAACCAGAACAAGTGTCAGGAGTGTATTTAAGACACTAGACACACCCTGAAAATCAGGGATTTGATTAGCTCCGAAAATTCCATGAGGAATTGGCTGCTAATGGTAAGACCTAGGCAAAAATATAAAAGGATGGCATATGTGAGGAGGCAGGACGCTGCTGAGTATGCCGGAAAGAATTTCACTTGCTGTGTGAGCACTCTGTGTTAGGCAAGGGATTCAGGAAAGAAGACGAAGTTTGAGGCTAACTGTCCATATTTCTCCATGCATGTGTCTGGCTCAGGGGTGATTGCGGACAGACTTGGTGTTTGTACCTAATATACGGTTGGGAGGAACGTGGCTGTTCCTACTGCATTTGGTTTCAAGTTCCAGGTTTTGTTATCTCAGACTTGAAGTAATTCCTGTTCTTTATCTGCCTCCTTTTGTAAAAAAAAAATATAGTGTTTATGGTGTCTAAGTAATTTCTGTTATTCGAATAATGCTTGATCTGTAACATAGATATTTAGTAATAATGATAAACCAGCGATGAAATGGAATGGATAATGTATTCGCAGAGGGATTATTTTAATATGGTTTACAATAGATCTATAAGCCTCAGTAAAGAATTGCAGGATTTCTGTATATTTTATTGTTTATTATACCGATTTTATCAGTGGTTACAAATCGATCTATAAAGCCTCAGTAAAGAATTACATGATTGTTGTATATTCTTATTATTTATTATATCGACCTTGTTAAAAATTAGATCTATAAAGCCTCCGTGGGAATTGCATGGTTTTTCTTTTACATCCTTTTTGTTTATTTATATTAGTTAATTAGAGTCGAGGGGATAAACAAATAAATAAAACACATGGATCATTAATAGTATAGAAACCCTCTGTACATAAAATTCCACGATTCCATGTCATTAGGTTATAATTGTTTTCATCGCAGATGGGATATGGAGGATAGTACTGAAACGATATATTATCCCAAAACTACCTGTATATTATGAATATAGAAGTTTCATAAGGATAATCCTCTCGGATCGAATGCCAACAATTTTCGTTGTTCCCTCACGGAATAATCTCTAACCTTAGGGGATAAATCCCGATCAAATTCCTTAACTCTCATTCACAGGAAACTCTGGGAAAGGGAAAATCATAAAATAATATTCGATACACTGCCAGTTAGGGTTTCTAGACACTAGATATACCGACAGTATAATCTTAGAAGAAAACAGATAACGGTACTCCTATCATATCATTATCATTTTCAAAGATCTATTCTGTTATGTAATTCTCCAGGCAGTGCCTCTACAGTAATATAGAAAATAAAATAGCTTTTCCAGGCTTTGCAAGAACATTTTAAATCATGTTTAAACAAGAAAGTACAATAGACCCACACCACTGTTGGGCTGATAGGTTCTAATTTGGAACGCAATCATCTACTACAATTCACATTTCATCCCGTAGACAGTCAGCTCACAAAGTAGAGACAAACGAAAGCTCCAGAGTTCTTTAAACACAGAATCCTTTAAAATTTGCCCCGCGACTGATGAAATAAGGTTTATACCATCATGATTTTTCCAGTTCCCACAAAAATCAATGTCAGACACTTATCTACCACGCAGGCATACAAAATGGTTGAAATTAGAAAAATACAGAGAACTTTGTAATACTTAAGGAAACGGGAAATGGCAGCATACTAACTCTGTAGTTCTATCTAAACAGATTGTGAAAACATACGAAATCAAAATCACTTTCCCAGTGCTAACCCTGAGGTTGTAGAACCCCGAAGAACATATTCGTTTCCCTCATAGCATTACAAAATGTTCAGGACTTTTGATAAATTCGATAGGGTATTGAAATCCTTCGGGAAGGAAGAAACAGCGATATTAAATTCAGTTATTTCAATACACATTCTCTAGAACCTAGAACCACAGAAAGAAAATAACATAGAGGAATAGTTATTACATCAGATTCGTGGCAGAAAAACCTAGGCCACAACGAATCTCTGAAACTTAAAAATGAACTAACCATGACTTGCAAACTACAAACTTCTTGTTGTCGTTGAAGAGGACTTCCCAAGTTTTCCCTGTCATCATATGAAGGCAAAGGAGCGATACCACTTACCGTATGGTAGGTTCCCTCTACAACCTGCGCTATCTCGAACTGGAAATACCTACCACCATTGAAAAACAGATTCATTATTAGCAAAATGGCATCAAAGTACATTACCAAAAACCAGCTATTAGAAAACTGTCAAGATACAGTATTGGAGGTTACCTCCGAGGCAACGCAGGGAAGTAGCTGCGCCTTTAAAGCAAGAAGAATTCCTTCTGGAGTAACCACAATTGCACTAATCATTTCCTCCTCATTGCAAAAGAAGTTACAGAGATAGTAAGGGATCGAAGTTTGATCAAATCGCCAGGGTTTGGTGGGATAAACTTGTGAACCCCAATTCGAATGCCAAAGAGGAATTATTCCAGAGAGTTTCGAGTTTTGCTAAGGAATTACTTACCCCAAACGCCGAGACAACCAACCCTGTCCCTTCAGGGCAGATGGCACCATAACTTCGAACACATTAAATGTAGTCACATGGTCGTCTGGAAAAAATGAATGATCCCAGTACGGGTACCCTGCATTTTTAAATGTTAGAGTAAGTCGTAGGTCCTTCCATATGGAATGGGTTTACAAATTATTATGTAGCTTATTGAAATTACCTAGCTAGGTAACAGATGTGGTAACGATCAAACTTTAATATTACGAGGTTGGAATAACATTAGCGCTCTTATCATTCTTTGACATGTTTGAGTTTTGTGCATTGTTGATACCTACCACCTTGATAGTATGGAGATGTATTTTTAAGTTGAGCATTGGTATAAGGGGTTCGATTTAGAACCATATTAACACATTTTCTTAATCCAAACTTATGGTCCTTGTGGGTTTGTATGCTATGTGTAAGTGTGACGCTAAGTCATAAACAAAACAGTAAGACTGGATTTGCTAAAAGATCCATACCCTGTTACGACATCATGGGAAAACTCCAGAAGCATAGGAACCTGCATAAAAAAAAGAAGGGAGGATTAGCCGCAGCTAAGTAAGTGGTATGTCAACATAATAACCCTCTAGCTAGTAGGAAAACAAGGGAAGGACACCTATAAGTTCAATGTTACGCAGACATTAATAAGTTGAAATACAGTGAACTAAAAATTACAAAGTTAAGATTTAAAGGAAAAGATTTTTTTTTATTTTTTATGGAGATTTCACAATCATCATCATCAACATCTTCAACATCATTGTCATCTCCCCCTTCCTCATCAACATCTCCATCATCGTCATCTTCTTCATCATCACATCTTCATCAACTTCATGTATCCCCTTGACAAAGGAAATTAAATAAATCATAAAAGGGCATACAATAATGCGTAAGCGCAAGGACGCATGCGCGCTGTTAGTAATGCGTGCGCGATGTCAGTTGCGTGTGCGCATGATTGTGCGTGCACGTATTTACGTGCACGCGTGTTTGAATTCAAATTATTTTTGGCGCCCTTTCAGGCTTGTAATTAGCTTTGGATTGCACCTTGAGGTTTGGTCTGATTTATGGCAGAACACATAAAATGTTGTAACTTTCGTTTTTTCACAACTAGATCCACATAAGCTCCACGAGTGCATTGCAGATGAAATTGCATAAGCTTGTCAAGCTCTGTGTGCAGATTCCAAATATATAATTTTTGAATAGATCTGTTGTTGTTTTCTATTTTTAATTCATTTCTAACTGCACTCATGTCAAATTTGTAAAAAACATAGGTCGTTTATTTGGCCTATAACTTTTGGTTGGCTTACCTATTTCGAAAACAGAAGAGAACCCGCACAAGAGCACGAAAATACCTACAACCTAAAAAAAAGAAAAAGTATTTTGATTATTTTTAGACCATGATATGGTGGCTCAACACTTGACCATGTCATTTTAGGGTTTCACTCACTTCGGTAATTTAAAAAAAATATAAAATTGACTTTTAAAATTTTGGAAAAATAGCCCCGCATAAGATTCTTCTGTTTCCTACGCCTCTACATATTGTTTTCTTGTAAATTGAAAATTTACATAGAAAACCAGTGGCTCAACAAAAACATGTGCATTATGTTTGAGAAAAAAAATAACATACCAATCTTCGAATAATGACATTTTGGCGTGGTTATACCAATTTTCCATATATAAAAGTTATATATTCCGAAAGGTCATCCGTTTTCCTATGTTTCATATTTTTACACCTAATCCAAACAAGTTTTGTAGGTACCCCTAATAATTCATTTTAATGATAATATTTCTGTTTTTCCAGAATGTCATTGCAACTAACGTGTCATAATTGGGTATCATTACCTTGCACTAGCCCTTTACCATTCATCTCCAAATGATATTTTGAGCTAAATTGTAATCTCCAACCCATTTTATTCCTAAGGGTTCTCCAAACATGTATGAGGATTCTACTATGATCTCTATCGAAAGGAAAAGATATGGACTTGTTTCATGTAGCTTCACAATTTTTTTCAAAAGAAATGTTTCCATCTGAGTAGAACCTTTGTGCATGATATGAAGTGTGACATTTTAGAAACTATGTCCACTACAACTAGACTTCACGTTCCTACAAAAGTTCCTTCCGTTTTTCATTTCCATGAAAACATTCAAACATTCATTTTTAGAATCATGTGTGCTTTATGGACACACATGCTTTCCTATTTAAATATAGTTTTCCTTTGATGAGTCTCGATGTAGACCATTGACGCGTGGAAAGGAAATTTATGCATCATCTATAATTTTTAAAAAATTGTGCATGCATTATAAACATGGGCATGTTGTTAAAGTTTGCATGCATTAAAACACGTGCAAGTTAAATATGTGGGCATATTGGTAGGCCTTACGTACCCGACATATTCGCCACGCTCTCCGAATTGAGTGAGGGGAGCACCGTTGGATCGCTTATCCAATGGATCCAATGACACTCCCCTCACTAGATGAGGGAGCCGCTCAAGTGCATAAGGCTTGCCTATGCATATTCCTCTATGTAAAAGTAATGTAAAATAATCAAACCACACTTTTCTTGCAACAAGAGCATAATTTTGTCAATACAAACGAGGAAAAAGAGAGGCATTGATAAATTTAAATTTTAAAATTAGAAATATTGGATACATTTAAAATTTAAATTATTAATAATTAGAAACAATGGACACATGTAATATTAAAACCATAAGTTGCAATTTCAATAATTAAAAATTTGCGTTTTTGCAATAAAATTTGATAATACCAAAAAGAATATATAATTTCTTTATAAATAAATTAGTTGAAAATCTCTCAGTTATGGAATTTTATAACATTCTTTATAATTTATCTTTATTATATAAAAAATATTACTCTGAAAATTAAGAAAATGTTAAAATTATTATCCATAACTAAAATCACAAATTCACAATTTATATTTTATTATCATTATAATATCATAATTTTTTTCTCACATTCATCTATATTTATTTATATTTGTTACTTATTTTATATAATAAAAAATAATGTAAAAATTAAATTTTAATTTTGTAAATAAATAAATTAAAACATTTTGTATTATTTAACTCTTAAAAATAACTAATTATAAAACTTTAAAAAAATATTATTATTTTAAATTAAAACTATTTTAAAAACTTTATCACCTTAACTTACAACTTAACCTACAAAATTTACAAAATACGAAATGTTAAATTAAGAATGGCTAGATGCTTTCACAGTTTTGCAATCTCTTGTAATCAAAAACTCTATATACATATGTCTTCGTCCTTATACAACTATCATATAAAATGCTCTTTAACTTTTACTTTTAACACTTTAGTGGATTATGTGATGCAATTTCCATATCTACTGCAAATGGACTCTGATATAATTTAATTAGGAACTGGTCATCCATGAATTGGAATCGATATTGTTTAAGAGAAGATTTTCCTAAATGCAATTTTCATATCGAGCTGCAAATGGAATCTGATATAATTTAATTAGGAACTGGTCATCCGTGAATTGGAATCGATATTGTTTAAGAGAAGATTTTCCTAAATTTTGAATCGTCTCGAAGCAAAAGTGTAAACTTTATTATTTAGACGCATTTGAAGATGTGCTATATTATTGCATTGCAGGTTATCGTTCTTTGTGATATTCATGCCCAGCTGTATTCGGGAAGGGTATTGATCCATTAGAGGATTTAAGGGTTTTGTTGTAACTTTCAGGTGCTCATATTACATCAATATTTTTCTGAGAAGTGAAGGAAGGATTGGATAATCTACAACCCCAAGGATTTAGTGTGAATTTCTAGAATCCATTAGTTTGATAATACGTTAATTACCGAAAACAATTTGTTTCAGAGTCATTAATATTCCATATATAAATATTTACTATGGTTCTCATCTTATTTCCTATGGGATAGCTCAAGTTTACATCACGTTTTCACTATAATAAATAATTAAGTTCTAGATTCTCGGTTGAATCCATATGCCTTGCATGGAGTTGATCCACATAGCAATAATATAATAAAATCGACAAGCCTGTCTCCAGAGTAATCAAGTAAATGAAACTGGCATCCCGGTTCTCTGGATTTTATTGAACAGAGAGTGAAAAAGCTCTCGCTTAGATTTAGCAAACATAACAAACCATAAGCAGATTCTTGCCTTCATCGGTGTTGGCCTAGGGTTGTTTGAGGATTCATCTTTGTGTGTGATCGCCATAAATATACCCAACATTGTGGGGAACTGATCTTTATTAACTCTCCAACTCTCGAATGGCTTCTGAAAAATATCTCAACGCCTTTAACGATGTGCATCTCCGAATCACGAGATATGTCCGCATCTGTAAAATCAATCTCACCTTAGCTTAGGTCAATACTACTTATTTACGGTATTGATGAGAACAATAAATAAAAGAGGATGGCCTGCATAATACATAAATTGAATCGATGGAATGTTGAAATCATGTAAGAGAAGTTACCTGGTGGTTGTGATTGTTAAATCAACCAAAATGAAAACCCTAATTTATATATACTGGAATCTGCTGATTAAAACAATGAGTAGAAAATTAATAGCGGAAGCATACCTGAATCCATTGAAGGAGAAACCTTATAGGAAGAGAACCCTTTGAGATGGTCTTCCAATTCTAGCCACTAGATTCTGTGTCAACTTCTCTCTGAGAGGATTTTCAGAAATTGGAATGCGTCGTGGTAGAATGGGGACCATAACCCTATTTATAAACCGCTAGGGCAGTTCACAATAACCCCTAGGGAAGTTTTAATTTTATCATAATTATATTTCTGCCCCTCATAGAAATAATAATTATCTAATGATATCTACACAATAATCTCATGACAATTATACCCTTAAGCCAATTAATCAATTATTAATTAGATCACTATATTTAGGCTTAATTAAATGATAGCACACACATTCTAATTATTTACATGTGTGGCCCAAATTATAGATTAATTACAAAAATTAATCTAACAATCTCCCACTGGGCCACATGCATATGTAATCAAATAAATGTGCTTAACCTTATGAGCTCAAAATTTGCTATCATGTACTTAGGGTATATCCGAACAATCTCGTCCATTAACTATACTGACATAGGATCAAGGTGGTCTTTGTTACATCAATCGTTACTAGACCAATCAATGGTCACATATATATGCACAGCTAAATGACATAGATCAATCATGAGTGCATAGCATGGAAATTACATGCAATGTGATCTATTCATGCCTATTTCCAAATGGTCCTACTTAACTTTATTAAGATCAAATCTTTAGCATAATTTAACAAAGTGCAATAAAATGAATACTTTATTTCTGCAGAACACAATCCAAATGTATAGATAAAGTCTAAACATAACATAGAGCAATATACAATCAATAATATAAACTCCCACTAAATTTGGATATCCTCAAATGAGCAGTGTGCTCATGAAAGACCTTGGGTGGTAATCCCTTTGTAAGCGGATCCGCTATCATGGAGTTTGTTCCAATATGCTCTATGGATATCTGTCCACTCTGTACTTTTTCTTTTACAACTAGGAACTTGATATCAATGTATTTTGATTTTGTAGAACTCCTGTTGTTATTGGAATATAAAACTGCTGATTTATTGTCACAAAATATCTTCAGTGGTCTTTCAATACCATCCAGAACACGCAGCCCAGTGACAAAATTTCGTAGCCATATTCCTTGATTGGATGCCTCATAACATGCTACAAACTCTGCTTCCATGGTGGATGAAGTTATGAGTGTCTGTTTGGCAGACCTCCATGAAATTGCTCCACCAGCCAACAGATAAATATAGCCTGATGTGGATCTTCTGCTGTCTTGGCATCCAGCAAAGTCGGAGTCGGAATACCCAATGATCTCTAACTGATCCGATCTCCTATATGTAAGCATGTACTCTTTTGTTCTCTGTAAATATCTCATAACCCTCTTGGCTGCTCTCCAATGATCCATTCCAGGGCTACTTAGATATCTGCCTAACATGCCAACAATGTACGCAATATCCGGACGTGTACATACCTGAGCATACATTAGACTCCCCACAGCCGAAGCGTAAGGAATCTTCTATATTTCTTGACTTTCTAAACTATTTTTAGGGCATTGATTAAGACTGAATTTGTCTCCTTTAGCGACAGGGGTATCACCTGGTTTGCTATTTTGCATGCCATACCTTTGGAGGACTTTATCAATATATGTCCTTTGTGACAATCCTAAAATACCCCTAGAACGATCTCGGTGTATCTGGATTCCTAAGACAAAGGAGGCATCACCAAGATCTTTCATCTCAAAATGTTTTGATAAAAATCTCTTGGTGTCGTGCAATATGCTAATATCATTTGTGGCTAGCAATATGTCATCGACATATAAAACCAGGAAAATATACTTACTCCCACTGAATTTGTGATACACACATTCATCCATAAGATTTGCCTCAAAACCACATGAGACAATAATTTGATGAAACTTGAAGTACCACTGACGAGAAGCTTGCTTGAGCCCATAAATGGATTTAGTTAATTTACAAACCATATTCTTTGAGTCTTCGGACACAAAATTTTCTGGTTGTACCATATAAATTGTTTCATCAATGTCACCATTGAGAAATGCTGTTTTAACATCCATTTGATGTAACTCAAGATCATAATGTGCAACTAGTGCCATGATTATCCTGAAAGAGTCCTTTGTAGAAACTGGAGAGAAGGTCTCTTTGAAGTCAATTCCTTCTTTTTGAGTAAAGCCTTTAGCTACAAGACGTGCTTTATATCTTTCTACATTACCATTTGAATCCCGCTTGGTTTTAAATATCCATTTACAACCAATGGGATTCATACCAACTGGTAATGGGACAAGTTCCCAAACTTTATTGTCTTGCATAGATTTGCACTCTTCATTCATGGCTTCAATCCATTTCTGAGAGTTGGAACTTTTCATGGCTTGCTGGAAGTTGATTGGATCATCTTCCATCATTCCACTTTCTACCTCACATTCCTGGAGATATACGATATAATCGTCCGAAATTGCATTTCTCCTCTCTCTAGTGGATCTCCTTAATGGCATATTTTCTTGAGGTTGTTGAGTTTGTTCTTCAGGAGCAATGTCCTCATTTGCAATTAAGGGTTGAACAATATTGTCTGTTGGTTGAGGATCCAAATTTACTTCTTGATCAATGATAGGTAGTGAAACCTGTACATTATCAAAAGCAATAGTAGATCCCTCTTCCTCCTCAAGGACAATATTCCTAGCCTGATTTCTCCCCCCAAACTCAACATCCTAAAAAAATGTTGCAGTTCCCGTCTCAAAAATTGACCTAATAGCAGGATCATAAAATTTAAAACCCCTTGATCGCTCTGCATAGCCAATAAAGTAGCTGCTAACTATTTTAGAGTCCAATTTCTTTTCATGAGGCTTATAAGGTCTCGCTTCAGCTGGACATCCCCAAATATGAAAATGCTTTAAACTGGGCTTTCGACCCGTCCAAAGCTCATAAGGCGTTTTAGCAGCCGCTTTAGTTGGCACCCGATTTAGGATATAAGCTGCCGTTTTGAGTGCTTCACCCCAGAGTTTTTCGGGTAAAGTAGAATGACTAATCATACTCCTTACCATGTCCTTAAGAGTTCGGTTTCGTCTTTCTACTACACCATTCATGCTAGGTGATCCTGGCATGGTGTATTGAGGGATGATCCCACATTCCTCTAGGTATTTAGCAAATGGTCCTGGACGTTGTTCACCTGATCCGTCATATCTACCATAGTATTCACCACCACGGTCAGATCTAACGCTCTTTATTCTTTTGTTGAGTTGTAACTCAACTTCTGCTTTAAATGTTTTGAACACGTCCAATGATTGTGATTTCTCATGTATAAGAAATAGGTAGCCATATCTTGAATAGTCGTCTATGAATGTTATAAAGTACTGTTGACCATTTCAAGATGCCGTAGGGTATGGTCCACAGATATCTGTATGAATTAATTCTAAGACGTCTGTAGCTCTATTGGCACCTAATTTCTTTGTTTTGGTCTGTTTTCCTTTAATACACTCAACACAAATATCAAAATCTGAAAAGTCAAGTGATTCCAAAATTCCATCAGACACAAGTCGCTCAACTCTAGATTTAGAGATATGACCTAGGCGTTTGTGCCACAATGAGGCCGAATTATCTTTATTCAATTTACACTTTGTACCTCGTGATTCCACATGCAAGGTTTCATTATAGGACGGAACAGTTTCCAACAAATATAGATTATCATAAACATTAAGTAAACCGGTTCCAACAGCATTTGAATTAATAGATAATGTAAATTTATTGTTTCCAAATGAACAAAAATAACCTAATTTGTCCAAAACAGAAACTGAAATTAAATTCCGTCTGAAAGACGGTACAACAAAAGTATCTATTAAATCCAAAAAATAACCAGATTTCAATAATAATCTAAAGTGCCCTATTGCCTCTACTTCTACTGACTGACCATCTCCGACATAGATGCATCTTTCAGCATCACTTGGTTTTCGGTAACTCAGGCAACCCTGCATAGAAACACAAATGTGAGTAGTAGCACCAGAATCTAACCACCATGTGTTTCTAGATACTGAAGCTAAATTAACTTCAGAACAAACCAAAGTAGGAAAGATACCTTTCTTAACACGCCAAGCAGCATACTTAGTACATTCCTTCTTAGTATGTCCAGGCTTATTACAGAAGAAACATGTTACCTCAACTTTTTGTTTCTTTTGTTCTGGACCCTTAGAAGCAGCAACCTTATTATCCTTATTCTTTCGTTTGCCCTTATCCTTAGAAGTGCTAGCCAGATGAGCACTTTCGGTCTTGTCTTGCTTCAATCTCTCTTCCTCTTACACACAGAATGAAATGAGCTCATTAAGAGTCCATTTATCCTTTTGACAGTTATAACTGACCTTGAATTGATTAAATTGTGCAGGAAGAGAGATGAGAACCAAATGCACGAGTAAATCATCAGATAAGTCGAGTTTCAAAGCCTTAAGTTTTGAAGCAAGATGAGACATCTCCATGATGTACTCCCGAACATTACCCTTTCTTTTATACTTCATTGAAATCAATCTTGCTAAAAGCGTGCTCGTTTCAGCCTTATCGTTTTTGGCAAAACGTTTCTGAATTTCCGCAAGGAAGTCACTGGCATTAGTAACCTCATCGGTTACCGCACCCCTGAAAGCTTCTGGAATGCCGCGCTTCATGATCATAAGACTTAGCCTATTTGAATGTTCCCACTTACCCCAATAAAACTCATCCTCTTGAGTACTATCCTCATTGAGTTCATCGGGTTTGGACATTCTCAAGGCTAAGTCTATATCCATGCAGCCTAAGAGAATCATCATATTCTCTTTCCAGTCCTTAAAATTAGTCCCATTTAACATAGGGACATTATTGATGTTGGCAGATATAGAAGTAGTTGATATAAAAGCTGAATAGAGAACAAAATAAAATGAATCAAATAAACCATCATGCTCACATAAAATAAGCAATTAAACACATAATCTTTAAATTTAAAAACAAATTATGACATTTCAAGATACCTAGCACAACATTAATATCAAGTCTTTGGACAGTAGTATTAACTGTAAGTGGTACTCTTGTTGTAGTGATCAAACATTGATGATAAGTTATGTCAAATAATAAATCTATCTTTGGATTGATTTATTATTCACA
The DNA here is from genome assembly GCA_027924585.1 of Larix kaempferi. NCBI lineage: Eukaryota > Viridiplantae > Streptophyta > Pinopsida > Pinales > Pinaceae > Larix > Larix kaempferi. Next base: position 1,225,444 of record BSBM01000397.1, on the reverse strand, counting down.
TTAAGTTACCTTTATAATCATCACATATTTATCACCACAGGTATGTATGCAATTTGACCAAATATTAACTTTCCTTTGGGCCAGTCAATACCCGCATGAATCACATACACACAAATATCTAACACCCCGAACAGACTAATCTACACGAAAGATGTCACTTTGGTGATTTTCTGCTTTAATTAGCCTATTTAAAATGCTAGATCAATAACTTAAATATTAATATCATAAAATGCTATTAAAAAAAAAATCAAATTCAAATTCAAATTCACAGTTTTGATCAATAATTATATACTAAATACAATAACTGTGCCAAACCAAAAAAAAAAAAAATTATTTAATACAAAAAATTAAATTAAAACTTAATATATTATTATAAGAATATGATAAATATTGCAGCAGCAAGGGATAAAGGCATTTTATACTCATATACATATATATATATATTTGAAACTTTAACAGAATCATCACCTACTATTCCCAAAGAAATTTCTAAGATAAATCATTGGAAAGGTAATACTTTTGACTTCAAATACAAATTTTTCTGCACCTCTCTTCTTAACCAATGAATGTATCTATGTATACTCTTATAGAAAAAATAGCTAAAAGCACAGAAAGTAGGAAAATTTCCAAATGTATTTATGTATATTCTTATATTAATACAATCGATTTCTATTGACTTTATCAAAACGATCCACTGGTTTGTCAAACGATTTATGAAATGATTTATTGGTTTATCAGACGATTTATCGGCAGAATAAATACAATCGATTGATAAACCAATAGAAACGGATTGCAGAATAAAAAAAAAAAAAACAATATATCAACCCAATATTTCATAAATCTTAATCTATTGACATATATATATATAAAATTAATAACTCAAAGAATTAATCAAGAAGTAGGCTCTGATACCACTTGTTAAATCAACCAAAATGAAAACCCTAATTTATATATACTCGAATCTCCTGATTAAAACAATGAGTAGAAAATTAATAGCGGAAGCATACCTGAATCCATTGAAGGAGAAACCTTATAGGAAGAGAACCCTTTGAGATGGTCTTCCAATTCTAGCCACTAGATTCTGTGTCAACTTCTCTCTGAGAGGATTTTCAGAAATTGGAATGCGTCGTGGTAGAATGGGGACCATAACCCTATTTATAAACCGCTAGGGCAGTTCACAATAACCGCTAGGGCAGTTTTAATTTTATCATAATTATATTTCTGCCCCTCATAGAACTAATAATTATCTAATGGTATCTACACAATAATCTCATGACAATTATACCCTTAAGCCAATTAATCAATTATTAATTAGATCACTATATTTAGGCTTAATTAAATGATAACACACACATTCTAATTATTTACATGTGTGGCCCAAATTATAGATTGATTACAAAAATTAATCTAACAGTGATTTCCTGGTTATAAACCAATGTAATTTTGTTTGTCTGTGTAGGGAATGAATCCTACCCTCACCACTTTACCCATTATTTGCTATTGTAGGATGACTCCAAGGAAACATAGACATGCAGACTTGTAGTAAAGTAATGCCACCAGAGCCAATAATTTTTTTTCCTGAAAGCCTGTTCTATTTGTCGATTGAGTGAAGAGGAGATGAATGAAAATGGGTTGTCTGTGAGTGAAGAGAGGGTCGTTCAAAGGCAGTCATGTAGCACGGCATTTTAAAATTCAAATTTGATTCAAATATGTAGCGCGACATTTTAAAATTCAAATTTGTGGCGGATGAGACGTTTAGGTGGCCATGGCATGCGCATACATGGATGATGGATATGCTTTGATATGTCGATGTCTTTGGTCTTTGGCCGGATGTTAGCACGAAGGGTTTGCTGGAATGTTCGCACGGACGTCAAGGATAGGTACATCAAAGCCCCTGCAGCAGACTTAAATTGTGTGCTGCAGGGTGCATATTTGTTGCCTTGCTTTATGAATTAAAAGTACTTCACTTGAAAATGACAATAATATTATTTTATGTGAAAGTGTGAAAAGACATTCATTATTAGTACTTTACTTGAAAATGACAATAATATTATTTTATGAAAAGACTATCATTATGAGTACTTTACTTTATGACTTAAAAGTACTTACACCACTACTTTGGTTAACTATGTGTTTTCATCCACCATAGAAAATTTGACAAATAAGCATTCTTAACTCATGCAATGCCACCTCACCAAGGGGGATGATGTCATCTACTAGAATGTGATTGGTTGTATTTTATAGTACATTTTCTTTGTTTTGAGGCCATTTTTTTACCTCAAAATTCCTCTAATGCTTTCGGATTCACTTGGGAGGACCCTGAATTAGGGTTTGAATTTCATGGAGCTTTACCCAACGAAATAGTTTGATCCAAAGCTCTAAAATTTGATTTTTCCAAGGAGCTTCCAGCTATGGCCACAGATTTCAAAAATTTCCATTTTTGTAGAAGCCCTAATTTTTCACTTTTCTGATCAAAGTCCCGAACTAGGGTTTGATCAAGCCCGGCCTTCTACCCAACCAAAAAATTTGATCTTGGCCTCTAAATTTAGATTTTGATGAGTATCATTCAGTCGTGGTCTCCGATTACAAAAATACCAACTTTCTTTCAAACCCTAATTGCTCGAGCCATGAATGAAGGTGCTCAAAATCCAATTATGTTTTGACATAAATATGCACTTGATTGTTTTTGGTTAACTCCGAAATTAGGAATCCACATGGTCTAAAAATTCTACCTTTGGTATAACGACCTGTCATCTTTCTAACCCTACAGGTCTGACCTCGATTGGATTCTCTGAGAGAGAGTTATGCCAAGTGTCGCAACATGACCTGTTTATGGGATAAAACAGGAAAGCGAACTTGTATGGTGTTCCATGTGTCACTGGTTCAACTTAGGCCTCTGAAAAATGTACCTGAGAAACTACAGTTCGTTCCCTACCTGTCACTTTTTACGAAATTTCATTTGGAGCTTCCTAGCCCAAGTTGTGAGATTGTTTCCTAGGCCACCTGTTTATGACTCAGATCTAGAAGAGGCAGAAACCCTAGATTGTACAGATCATAAAACAAAAAGTACAACGAATTAGAAGTTGTGCTTTGGAAACAAGGTACATGGAGATCTTATCTTCGACTTGTAAGAGTTTCAGATCCTGAAACCTCGTCGAATGGATTTATAGCGAAAGTGCTACGATGACTGTTTTTTTTCTATATCAAGCCCTAGCTTCGCAAGTGCAACAAGTGTCATAAATGCCATACCATGCCTTCTTTCAGGTTAGCTCTGATACCATGTTAGTTTTTCAGAATTTACTTCTATCTGATATAGGATCTTAACTGATAGAACAACATGTACAACATATCTATAGCATATCAATCATGGACATAATAATGCAAACACACAAGAGATAGTAGACACACAGAGTTTCACTCGGGAAAACCATAAAGGTGAAAAACCCCACAACTTCCTCAGAGATAGATAGAGAAATGATGCAACCCAAGCATAAGTGATAGTATTCTCCTAGCAGCAGCTTCTCCTCCTCCACAAGTGCGCCACTCTCCAATGAGAGTATGAGTGAGAAAGTGAATGATTGAATAGAGTGCCTCCCACACTCTATTTATACATGACTTGACTTGCCTAATAACCTTTAATAGGTCGTCCTTAACTTAACCACATAACATAATGCTGACAGGGCCGACCCCTAATAGGGTGGTCTAATAACCCTTTGACCCACATGACTTATACACGGCCGACCCCACCAAGGTGGTCTAATAACCCATCAAGTATAAGTTACGACAGTTACAATATAAATGATGACACTTCCGTATAGAGGAATAATAACATCTCTATAGGAATACAAACACTTCCGTATAGAGGAATAATAACATCTCTATAGGAATACCATATACAAATATGAAATATATTCTGAAGTTACAAATACATCAACAAGAATGTAACATCTCCATGAATATGTTAGTGTTATTTAGAGAAATAACATTCTTGGTCCGCTAGCCATTAACAAAATCACACTTTAATAACATAAAAGACTTCAATTATTTATAATACATCTTCTTAATACTGGTTATTATCAAAGAAGAAAACCTAATGACATAACATACTCACGTGTCGATTCAATACCTTAAGTGAAACTTTGAGAACTCTTTTCATATTGATCATCTACTCCTTATCATTAGTACTATTTAGTTAAATGATTAGCATTTTGTAACATACCTCAAATTCTCACACTCTATCTAATGTATTCAAATTTTAAAGATAAGATCAAATTTATACTAGATTCTTTTAAAACATAATATTGGTTAACTATTCATTGAAACTTGTATCATCATTCCCATCTTTGCAACCTCTTTATCATACCTTGATCATTTATATCATTAAGTGAACCACTATCTCCTTCAACCATACATTTAATCTCATGTCATCAAGGAATTCCCATAACTATTACATATTAACAACAATAACACACACACACACACATAAAAAGAGAACAAGTTCAGGTGGTTCACCCCTATTGGGCTACGTCCACAAAGGCAGCTCATTTCATTCATTTGTCTAGACAACAGTTTACATTTTTCAACATCTTTTACTGCATCATTGTTGACACTTTCTTTACTTAATGGCCTTCTCCTAGAGGACCCTTAAAGTAGAGAAATTACATTCATACGATCAAAACTTACTTTACACCTTTTACAGCACCTCTCCTTGAGAGTACTTTCCATACATTCCAAGTCCATACTCAAGATATGACAGGGATCCGCAAAAACTTAATGAGAGTTCTTTTAGACTTTCAATCTTAAATCAACAACTGCTACTAAGATTTTCCTTCTTCAGTGACTAAGTATAATAACTTGAGAGAATCCATCCCATTCCTTTGCAACCGGATTCTATTCATATATAATAAATGAAATCATTTCTATACAGGGGACCTATGCTGAAATCAACAACATTTCCCTGATCTACGAAATCATACAAAAATATAGAGTTTTCTTACCATAGGATAGTATGGATCGGGCCCTTTGTGGCCGACCTGTCTTCTTTATTCGATACTCCACCTATGCATGTATTACAACCTATACATATATCTATTCAACAACAGAAATTCAACCACAACCAATTTATGAAATATAAAGTATGGATCGGGCCCTTGCGGCCGTCCTCCTCTACATTCGAAACCCGGTTTATATTCATATATATTTTTAAAACAACATATTGATATCTATATTGAAACCAGATTAAAAAAAAGGGATCGGGCTTACGCCAAGCCGTCCCTTCCCCTCTATGCTGTAATTAATTAGTAACATATTAATTTACGGGATTTTAAACCATGGATTACACCGAGGTCGTGAATCGGGGTTGCGTTCTCCTACTATTATTGGATCTGCTATCCATTCAAGGTTCAACAGGTAGCATTAGATCCAGCATAATAATTGGATATGTAATTTATGAATTTCCCAAAGCAAGCAGATTTCATAAGTAGTGTACATACTAAGTTAAATGCAGAGTCGAGCACCTTACTGATGAGATCGCCCTACTTCAACAAGACTTAACAGAAGGCAATACAGATTGACCCCAGAGATTGATCCACGTAGCAAGCTTAGATAGTAAAATGCACTCCACCAATGTCATTTAAGATCAAGAACGGATTGAAATAATCAAATTCATTTTAACCCCACAATGGATCTACGCAGCAAGGTTAGAAGGTAACACACCTTCATACAGCATCTATTTCTAACTGTAAATGTGCAGGAATATCTACCGCGGAATAATCAACGCAGCAAGGTTTATGACTTCATACTACATGGTTTTGTATCTTAATTAAATAAATAACAGGGACATCTACCACAGAATATCCAACGACACAATAACCTCTTCCTTCATACCAAAGAATATAAACAAGAAAATACAACTCACAGGGTTAAAATGCAACTCGAGCAAGGATCGGCGTTGATGCTCACATGCATTTACCGAGTTCTGGGAAGATATATGTGAATACAAACAGGGATCGGGCTCTACAGAGCCGTCCCTTCCCAGTCTAGATGCAGCAATGAAATGATTTATCACAACAATGAAACGATTCATCATAAAACACATAATTGTATAATTTGCGCAGAACGGAGAGGGTTCACGCTATCATCAGATTCGCTATGTAGAGTTTCTATCCTAAAGAGGTCACAATACAATCTTCAGGTATGACGGAGATACCAAGAATATTACAAGTTTCAGAATGGGTTGATTCATATTTACAGTGAGCTCGCCCTTCTCTTTCTATGAACAACGAAATCAACAAGTGTAAGGAGCAAACAGGACTGCGATCCAACTCTGTCAGATTTTAAACTTATCAACGCTATATAGAGGTTGCTCATGGAATCTCAACCCATACGACAAACCCTATTGATTTAGGTGAATACAAACAGGGATCGGGCTCTACAGAGATGTCCCTTCCCAGTCTAGACGCAACAATGAAATGATTCATCACAGAAATGATTCCTCACAAAAACACATAATTGTATAAACAGAATACATATGTTTAACCTCAAAGCACCAGATCAACAAGGATCGGCCGCTCGATGGAGCCGAGGGTGCTCATTCAGACAAAGCATAATATAAATATCTATCAGGGTTGAGGTAGCTATTCATTGTAGAAAGTAGGATAGTCGTGTATCCATGAAACCAAAAGAAAATATAAACTCATACCTTTTTTAGAAATCTTGCGCCAACAAGAAAAGAGAAAGGGATTTCTGCCCTCCCCGCAACAGAACTGAAACCGCTTGAAGAAATAATTTTCATCGCGTACGACAGAAAACTAGATCTAGCTTTCACCATCCAAAAACCAACTAAAATGAATTTCTTTCCAAGATTACTCCGAAAGAGTTTCCTTTCTTCCTTTTTCTTTTTTCCCCAAAGATTCCCTTTTGTTCCTTCCCCCCTTTACTCAGGGAAACTTCTCCCCTTCTTAACAGCAGGTGAAATGGGAGAATCGAACTCCTCAGAGAGGATCGGACTCTACGAAGGATAGTTCCTATGTTGACAGTTGGCAGAAAAATTACTCGGCGTTTTCCTTTACTGACAAGTGGTAGTTGTCTTACAAGTTTTGGCGCTTATCTACTGGATTTGTTGCTATAACTTATTACCTTAGCTAGCGCCTTTCTTAGTAAGCATAGCTATGATTATTCAGTATCTATGAAAGGAGAAGTTAAGGGTTAGAGCATAGTTTAGGTAGATGATAAACAGGTTGACCATTTTTTTCCAACTAGAAACACCTACGATAATACATTTATCGATTGATAGTTTATGATCGCCATGTTATCATGTATCTCTCTCATAACTATATAAATCCGAAATGGGAGGATACTAATGTATCCCTAAGAAAACTATTTAATTAGATTGTTGTGCATCTATATCTATATATATAGATAGATAGATAGGTAGATAATTTATATCTTTGTAACACATGTATCATTCGCAATTACATAGACCACCTATGTATAGGTAATTAACCACATACACATGCATAGATGTTCACTATGACAACGCTTTTAGTTCATCTTCCTCATGTATATATATATCACCTATATATATATATATATATTTTATCTCTTTTTAATACGTGTGTCTTTCGCATATATATATATATATATATATATATATATATATATATATATATATATATATATATATATATATATATATATATATAGCTATGTATAGTTGTTTATTTAGTTCGTTTTTGGATCTTTTAGTCACAGTTGTCTCCACACTCAAAGATAAGCCTTATAGCTTATTAGGTGGTTGCGATGGCTAGCCTCCTTCTCCATTCATGACGACGGCACTTATTACCTCAGGTTACATTGTAACCCCCAAACTTACAATGTTTCTACTGGTGGGGCCTTGTCCATGAGCTCCTCACCAGAAGAATAAATACAATATAATCAAGTTCATAAACAAATTAATAGGGTATCAGAGGCGGGATATTACAAAGAACCCACATAGATGTTCATATTTGAGGTTGAAGATGATGAAACTTTGTTGAGTAATATGACCATTGTCTTAATCTCATCAGAGTCATCCTCTAAAAATTGAATTTTCCTTTTCTATTTTACCAATATATTCATGATAATTGCATTTCAAGAGACCCATTGATATTCTAATTCATGTGTTTTAGTGGAGAATGAGACCCGCTATCAACATTGCATGAGACCAATTCCCCACAACATTAGTTGAAACCCAAGATATTTGCACCCACAAACCCCTAACCCCAAGGGAAAGCCACAGACTGATAATGGATAGATCCATCATCAATATTCTGGGTACTTATTACAGAACATTGAGATGGATGAAATATTGTATATATATTTTCCCAAATAAAAATCCCAATGAAGAACTTACTCCAGGAAGTGCAAGTAGTACCACGGCGAGGCCTATTCCCATTGGCCTTTTTAGGTAAGGCCTAGCAAACTCACCACGACAAATATTAGAAGTTTTTGAGACAACTAACTCATGCCCACAATCAATTCTACTAAAACATAGAAGAAATATGACTGTTGATGCTAAATATAAGCAAAGTGTGCAAACCATGCTTACCATCAAGTGTCAATTTGTTGAATAAGAACTAGGATGGGAGATGTATGCCACTTTCAATATCCTATACTCATCTTCGCTACTAAAATCCATGACTTCAAATTTCCGGAGGTTTTGATAATGGAAGATGTGGGAAGACGGGTTGATGCTTAATGAATTATCCCTTCCCCCCTTGAACGAGTTAATGGATAGACTAGATGTGGATTGTTCATACTTTCATTTTGTGCTTGTTTAATGGGCTGCAAACTTAGAGATTCCTTCACCATTTTACAATAGAATTCCTTCCTCTAGCGTTGAGGCAAGATTGTCGAGGTGACATGAAAAAAATGAACTTCCTCAAAATGATGAACTTCTCTTCTTATATTAACAATGGTCAATGCGAGATGGTCATCTTCTTATAATTGAACATATAGTTATGTAGAATAATTCCAATAGCATATTTATTTTACATAATTTAGCAAATAATTGAATAAACAATGCTATAAATAATTTAGTCAAACTTAAGATCACATATCAACATTAACCTTAAAATAGTAAAGAAATCCATAATTTTAAATTATGAAGTGTTGAGCTGCTTACAAACAAAATCTCCTAACAACTATCAACGGATTTTCAAACAAAATCTCCTAACAACTATCAACGGATTTTCACTGCATTAAATCTATTTTGACAAGTTATGGTCATCATTAGCTTGAAAGGAGTAAATTTATGATTACATAGAATATAATATATGAAACTTAATGTAGTAAAGTAACCAGCTTAACTTAATAGCCAACAACCAGGTTATGGAATACATTAATGACATAAATATAAAATATTAAAGCTTAACTTAACAACAACTAACGAGGTTATGGAATACATTAATGGCAAAAATATAAAATATTAAAGTTTAACTTAACACCCAACATTAGGTTATGGAATAAATTAATGACAGAAATATAAAAATTAAGAATTAGTTAAACAGCAAGGTTATGGAATACATTAATAACATATAATACATTAATACCAGAAATACTAAATATTAAAAAATAGTTAACCACAACAAGGTTATTGAAATGGAATACATTAATGACATAAATATTAAATATTAAAATTAATTAATAACCAAATATTAATATAAAATATTAAGAATCACTTAACAGCGAGCTCTTACATCATGGAATATAAATTATAAACTAGTAGCAAGGTTATGGAATATATTAATGACTTAAATTAAAACACGAAATCACTTAGTGCAAGATGGTCATCTTCTTATAATTGAACATATAATTATCTAGAATGATTCCAATAGCATATTTATTTTACATAATTTAGTAAATAGTTGAATAAACAATGCTATAAATAATTTAGTCAAACCTAAATTCACATATCAACATTAACCTTAAAATAGTAAATAAATCCATAATTTTAAATTATGAAGTGTTGAGCATGCTTATAAACAAAATCTCCTAACAACTAATCAACCGATTTTTATTTTATTTATTAATACAATCCCATCTGCATTAAATTTATTTTGACAAGTTATGCTCATCATTAGTATGAAAGGAGTAAAGTTACAAATCTATTTTGACAAGTTATGCTCATCATTAGTATGAAAGGAGTAAAGTTATAAATCTATTTTGACAAGTTATGTTCATCATTAGTATGAAAGGAGTAAAGTTATGATTAACTAAAATACCATATATGAAATTTAATGCAGTAAAGTGACTAGCTTAACTTAACAGCTAGCAGAGGTTATGGAATACATTAATGACAGAGATACAAAATATTAAAGCTTAACTTATCAGGTTATGGAACACATTAATGAGAAAAAAAAATATTAAGAATTATGTAAACAACAGCAAGGTTATGGAATACATTAATAACATAAATATTAAATATTAAGAAATAGTTAACCGGAGCACTACCACATCAATGTTATGGAATACATTAATGACATAAATATAAAATATTAAAAATTAGCTAATAGCCAAATATTAATATAAACTATTAAGAATTAGTTAAGATATTAAGAATTAGTTATGGAATATAAATTGTAAACCAGTACCAAGGTTATGGAATACATTAATGACTTAAATTAAAACACTAAATCAGTTAATGACAGAAATATAAAATATTAAAAATTAGTTGAGAGGTGTCAGCTTCATGGAGTGCAATCTCTTTATAAGAATAGGAATAGGTAGGCAAGATCCAGTGTTGTTGTGAAAAATAGCTGCTGAGCATATTAGCAGGCTTAGTATATCAGTATATTGGTGAAGGGGAATCGTGACTGCTGGAGTGTAGATTCAATCGTTTGCATTTTTTATAAGGATGAAACGTTTTTCCTTCCTACTGGCCGTGATTTTCACAGGCTCTTTTATGTTTCTCTGCGTAAGTTCAATAGGAGATTCCAGTCTCATATATAATGTTCAGCAGTATGGTGCAAAAGCTGATGGCATCACAGACAACAGCAAGGTGAGATAGAGATAACCTTGAATAATTAATAACTTTGTAGAGACATAGATTATCACAAATAAATTTGTCTGTTTTTGGTTATATGTAGGCTTTTATTGCTTCCTGGAATGCAGCCTGTTCTTCTAATCGATCATCTACTGTGTATATACCAAAAGGAAAATTTCTGGTTGGTCCAGTTTCCTTTGCAGGACCATGCAAGAATGCTAATATTATGGTGCAGGTAAGGTGCTAATATTCATTCCGTGGTAGTGGTAGTGATTTATTTATTTCCTTCTTTGCAGCAATAAGATTCATGCAACATGTCTGTCTTACTGCAGGTAACTGGGGATCTCATTGCACCAACCCACAATAGTTTATGGAACGGAGGAAATAATTTGTACTGGTTGCAATTCTATAATGTGAATGGTCTAACGGTGAATGGCGGGGGGAGTTTGGATGGACAGGGAGCCTCCTGGTGGAACAACGTTTGTCAAAAAAAATCAGCAAGTAAGAATAAACTAGTTATCAGTTGTACTATGTAATTATCTTTTAGTGATTTGGATAGCATATACTTACACTGACTCGAATAAATTGTCTGCTTTGCTGTGCAGTGCAAACCCGGGCCTACGGTATTGTCTCTAGCCATTTATTTTCACATATGAATTGGAGTGTTTCATAGTTGCAGGGAGTTGATAATTTGACATTGTGATGGGCAGTCTTTACAATTGATGGGCGCTACGAATAGCGTGGTGAGAGACATTACTTTCATCAACAGCAAGCAGTTCCATGTATCCATTGGTGCGTCTAACAACGTCCTGGCAGAGGGATTGACAATCCGTGCTCCAGCTGACAGCCCCAACACCGATGGAATTCACATATCTTCTTCCAATGTCCATCTTCGAAATATCAACATAGGAACAGGTGGATCATATTTCATCTCAACATTTTACAAATATTGTTGGAGTGACTAATTTATTAAAGATAAATCTTTAACTTTACGTGCGTGTACTACTGCAGGAGATGATTGTATTGGTATTTTGGAAGGAACTTCCAACCTTGCCATTGAACAAGTTACTTGCGGACCAGGCCATGGAATCAGGTGAAATAGTTTGATAATTAATTTCAATTGGACTGGGAATATGAGCATTCAATGCACTGCGCTGACAACCGATTTGGGTTATTATTATGCACTGTGGGGAGCCTTGGGAAATATCCCGATCGTAATGGAGTCACCAACGTCACTGTAAATGGAGTTTCTTTCAACGGCACTGACAATGGAGTTAGAATCAAAACATGGCAAGGAGGAAAGGGCTTCGCCAAGGGCTTAACATTTGAGAACCTACGGATGAACAACGTGGGGAATCCAATCTTCATTGACCAATACTATTGCCCACATTGTACTGCCCAGATGCTCATCATTTTACACCTATCTGAACAGCTTCAACACCTATACTCTTTTTCGACATAGGACAGTTTCGAAGCTTGTTTTTAAGTTCTGTGACATATGGCCACTGAAGTTTGACTATTATAACTTACTTTGACTTTGTTGTTAATATTGGCTTGGCCCGTGCAGGAGTCTAATATGAATGTGCAGATCAGTAACGTGGTATACAAAAACATAGTTGGAACCTCAGCAACAAAGGAAGTTATTAATTTGGCTTGCAGTAAAAGCTTCCCCTGCCAAGATATCCAATTGCAAAATGTCAGTCTGAGTTATGCAAATAATGAAGCTCAATCTCTCTGTAAAAATGCCAAAGGACTTGGAATTAGTTCTGTCAAACCCCCTTTGGTTTGTTAATGCTGGATATTAGTTATTAGTTATGTCAAACCTTTTTCTTAAAGTTCCTTTGGTTTTTAAAAGGTCTGATGCTTCCTTTACCAACTTTAATATGTTGGATTTTACATTATTGTAATATGAATTTGAGTTATGAAAAAGTGAAACTCTATCAACTTTAATAGGTTGGATTTTGCAGTATTATAATATGAATTTGAGTTATGAAAAAAATGAAATTCAAAATTAAGCATCTTTTGAGTTTGTTAAAGGTGAATGTTTTTCCTAAATGCTAACTTATTATCAAATGTTAAATAGAATAGAAATATAATAAGAACTCTGCTAAAAAAGCATTATATTGCAAGTAGAGTCCATTTTAAAAGTTAAAAGTATAATATAGAGATTAAGAAATGTTTAAGAATCCTAAAGTTTGATAACTATATTTAGTAAAACCATGTTTGTATATGTATAAATGCTTTTTTATTGATGTTTAATAAGCTATAAACCCTTCACATTCACTTGGAAAAAATAAGATATTTTTAACATTGTCATTTTAATGTTTTTAAAGTATATCAGAATCAAAATAAACAACACATATTTTTGTATTAGAGTATAGAATTTTAAGAATAAATAATGGTTTTGTATAATTGGTTATTTGGAATAGTACATTTTTAATAAAAAAATATCAATTTTGTCTTTTTATAGATGCCATATCTAACCTTGTCACTTTAAGATTGGTCATATTAATAATATAATGTCTATTATTGATATATATAATTTTAAACATAACAAACAATTTTATAAAAATTGTCATTTGAACTTATACCATTTTAATAAGAAATATTAAGCTAAATATTTGTAAGAAACAAATCAATGGACACACACATAATCTCAAAGAAATGCAAATGCACAACAAATTCAATGACTTTTCCATTGTGTTTCAAGGATCCGCATAGAGATCAAAATTGATAATAAAAACATTAGATCAGATGAGAAGATCACATCAATAATAATATTGAAGAAAAACTATGTTACAAATATATTTTGTGCCTTTGGAATCTATATCCAAGTGGCCTTTGTTTTGTGACATGAATTTCCAATGGAAAGATGGTCCCATTTCCCTTCCTTGCACTCTAAGGGTAGTAACAAAAGACCATATCGCAGCAGCAATCACAGGTCTCGTAATAGAAAAAGAAACAAAATGAGGTGAATACACTCCAATATTTAATCCATTTTCCACATCACACATCAAATCTACATAACCAGAATCATCATACAAAAATGAATTAATTAAAGGGAAATCTGATCTTGGTGCCTCTGAATATGTTCGTAGTAGGAAATTTCTCCTCCTGGTGCCTCTGAATATGTTTGTAGTATGAAATTTCTCCTTCTGGTGCATACAGACAATCTTTCTCCTCCTGTTGCCTCTGAATATGTTCGTAGTAGGGAATTTACGGGAGCTTACATCTTCACCCTAAATTATAATCAATGAAGACTAGACCGCAATGCAATAAGCAAAACAATAATTCAGAATCACTAAACATAATGATTGGAAAAAAATAGCATTCTGCAGCGTAAATCTCAATGGCTGAAATAAATGCAGAGTAGTCTACATGTAGTCAAATAATTCGAAAGATATATGATAACACATACAATTTAATGTAGTTGACTGATCTAAAGGAACGCCAAGGTGACTAAGTTAGGCATACTAACCTGAATTTGTACAAGTAGAAATATGAAATGCTTCGAGAATGGATGAAGTTAGGGTCGAGACTTATAATAGTTATAGCAACAACAATGGGCAAGGTAGGGAAATTTCCTGGGTTCTGTGTAGATTCGTGTGGATGGATAGAACTGCAACTTTTCTATTTCAGTTATCCAATTATGGAAGGTATTTACAAATGTAATTGGAAGGGAATCAACAAAAAGATGGAAGACCAAAGGAAATCAACGAAAAGATGGAAACCGTGTCCACCTTTTCTCTTTAGCTTCTAAAAAGTTTCAGTGCATGAGTGTTAGGAAACTATTTTTTTGTCAAATTATTTAATCTTAATTTCCATGGTATGGGTCCAATCAAGTTTGGAAAAAATCCTCTACAAATTAAAATAAATAAATAAAAACCAAAACTTTAGTTGCATTTTAGACATTTTGAAAAATTAAATGTACTCGCATGAAAATAATGGAAAAAAATGAAAACAATAGTCTATGTCTACATCAAGGACTAATAAGGAAGACTAAAAACTAATTAAACAAATTAGTTAGATAAAAGGATGTTTTTATTAAAGTGGGATGAAGGTGAAAGAAGAGGATCCTAGCAATGGTATTGATTATTACACCAACTAATTTGTAGTAATTATAAATATCTATTGTAGTCATGCATTTTACTAATCATCTTGATCCATTTCACAAGTTACCATTAATTTTTAACATTTGGAAAGAACCGTGAGATAGTTCAAATATTGGGCTGAAATTTTCGTTGATGAATACAAATGCACATTTTATATACTAGTTTCGTTTCACAAGTTACCATTAATTTTTAACATTTGGCAAGAACCTCAAATATTGGGTGGAACTTTATGTTGATGAATACAAATGCACATTTTATATACTAGTTTCTAGATACGTTGAAGACATTGCAAAAAAGTAGACTTTCATTTTTGTGTTTGAAAAGTAGTTAAGTTATGAAATTATGAAAAAATAGTCTTATATTATTAAGGGTACGACAACTTACAAATAAATGTTTCCCATCCTCAATTCAGTGTGAACATGAGATATGGAAATAATGAAGTTCAATATTCATGAAAAAATGCAAAATAGTTCAAAGTAATTCTATCAAGTTCCATTTACTTTGTTAAAGGCTGAATGTTTTCTCTAAATGGCAACTCTAATGTGTTGGATTTTGCATTATCTATCTTGTAGTCTCAAATTAGTTTAAGATTCTTATGGTTTATGCTACTCTTCCTTTAAAAATATCCTCATTGGTTTAGGCTACTCTTCCTTTAAAAATATCCTCATTGGTTTAGGCTACTCTTCCTTTAAAAATCTTCTCATTGATTTAGGCTACTCCTTCCGTTGATTGGTTTAAGCTACTTTTATTGCTAGTCACTAACAATATTTTGGAAATCAAAATTTCCAACATGGTTGTTATAGGTCAAATCCGCACTCCTCCGTCCGTGATCACATTGCTCTGTCGATCACACAAAAGGACACCATGGATTGAAGAGCTAGGTTGACCTAGATGACTTACTGCTGGAACTACATTCTTCAGTTGAAAATCTTACTTTGTCTACTGATTTCATGACATGTGCGCTACTCTTTGCATAGTGAACCAATGTTCTTCACCAATATGTGCGCTGCTTTGCTCAAGGACAATCGGCGCACACCTTAAAAAATGTTGCAAATGCTTGTTGTAAAGCACAAAAGTTGCATACTGTGCACTACTCTCGTTGTATGAAACCTATGAGCATCTTAAGATGAAATCAAAAATATATTAAGATTACGAATTGGGATTAGTTGAAGTTGGTTCTGCAACTTCCCCAACCTCCCAATTCAACCACCTCTCGATTACAACTGCCTACCTTGTCCCATAAATACAAGGAGTATCCATGAGAGAGGGACCTAGAAGGAATGCTTTAACTGCTGTTACGTAGGAGGAATTACCAAGTCATTGTGAAGAGCAGGAGCCCAGGACTCGGTTGCAGAAGCATCTTGACCGATCAAGTATATTTGTAATGATTCATGTTTCTTTGACAATAAAAAGGTGGAAATACCCTTCGTGTCCCAAATCAAATGTCTATTGGATTGTATGTTCATTTGGTTTAATATCTGATTGTAGTTGATGTTTAATTGTTTTCAATTTCATCATATTTATTGCAGTCAAGATACACCGAGGAAGGTTTCCTTTGTGTTGTAGGTCCATCATAGCAGAAGACCAAACGAAAGCTAGGACAAGCCGTTGATAAAAGGTACATCTTTTGATATCTTGATCTCTTTCCATTTGTAGTAACTAAATGCAATGCAATGAATGTATTTACCCATCACCCCACCCAAGTTGGT
The DNA here is from genome assembly GCA_027924585.1 of Larix kaempferi. NCBI lineage: Eukaryota > Viridiplantae > Streptophyta > Pinopsida > Pinales > Pinaceae > Larix > Larix kaempferi. The sequence continues at coordinate 1,208,600 of BSBM01000397.1, read as the reverse complement.
AGTGTCTGCTCCTCACTATAAGGTATTTTTCCTGCACAACAGACTAGTGACTCCACTGGGGAGTAACTGGTTGTTTTTCTACTCTAGAAGACCTTGTTAGGTTTTTCTTTCAGTCTATTTGTTCTGTGAGAGGTCTTCTAGGTCATTGTTTCCCGTTCTTATTGTCTAGACTCATCTCAGTCCACTACTGTAAATATTTTTTGTTTGCTTCTAAGCCTTGTGTGCTAGTTTACCCTACTTACAGTAGCGCATTTTACTTGGTGAACATTGCTTTGTACACTACACAGCAACACATCTTTCCTAGTGTGCATTGGTTTATGTACTACATAGTAGTGCATTTTCCTGTAACTTTCAGTTCTCTCATAGGGTTTGATTTCTAGTGGTTTGGTTTCACTTCTAGCCTTTTGCTTTGCTTCCCTGACTGGCCCCTGAGACTTGTATGTCTCTTTTGAGTCTTGTTTGCCTCTCTGAAGTCCTTTAGTTTTCCTTGGCTTGCTTGAGTACTTGTTTAAGGTGTCTTTACTGTTTTTAAACCTTTTGAAATTTATCCTCCTCGTGCCTCTGAATATTTTCGTAGTAGGAAATTTCTCCTTCACGTGCATACAAACAATATTTCTCCTCCTCGTGCCTCTGAATATGTTCATAGTAGGAATTTTCCTAAGGGGTTGGAGCATACATCTTCACCCTAAATTATAATCAATGAAGACTAGACCCCAATGCAATAAGCAAAACAATTATTTAGAATCACTAAATATAATGATTGGAGAAAAATAGCATTCTACAACGTAAATCTCAATGGCTGAAATAATGTAGAGTAGTTTACATGTAGTCAAATAATTCAAAAGAAATTTGATAACACATACAATTTAATGTAGTTGACCGATCTCAAGGAATGTCAAGGTGACTGGGTTAGGCATACTAACCTGAATTTGTACAAGTAGCAATATGAAATGCTTTGATAATGGATGAAGTTAGGGTCGAGACTTATAATATTTATAGCAACAACAATGGGCACGGTAGGGAAGCTTCCTGGTTCTCTATAGATTCCTGTGGATGGACAGACCTACAACTTTTCTGTTTCAGTTATCCAATTACGGAAAGGTATATACAAATGTAATTGGAGGGGAATTAACAAAAAGATGGAAGACAGAAGAAAATCAACAAAAGGATGGAAACCTTGTCCATCTTTTGTCTTTAGCTTCTAGAAAGTTTATGTGCATGAGTGTTAGGAACTATTTTTTATTTTTCTGTCAATTTATATAATCTTCATTTCCATGGTATGGGACCAATCAAGTTTGAAAAAAAATCCTCTACAAATTAAAATAAATAAATAAAAACCAAAACTTTAGTTGCATTTTAGATATTTTGAAAAATTAAATGTACTAGCATGAAAATAATGGAAAAAAAAAACGAAAACAATAGTCTATGCCTACAACAAAGACTAATAAGGAAGAAGAAAAACTAATTAAACAAATTAGTTAGATAAAAGGATGTTTTTATTAAAGTGATATGACCATGATAACCTACAATTACTGGTTCAAAAGGTGAAAATAAATGAAATAAATGCCAAGGATAATAGAACGATACAAAAAGGGTAGGAAGGTGAAAGAAGAGAATCCTAGCGATGGTTTTGATTATTACACCAACTAATTTGTGGTAATTATAAATGTGTAGTGTAGTCATGCATTTTACTAATCATCTTGATCCATTTCATGAGTTACCATTAATTCTTAACATTTGGAAAGAACCATGAGATAGTGGGTGGAACTTTACGTTGATGAATACAAATGCACTTTTTATATACTAGTTTCGAGATGCGATGAAGACATTGCAAAAAAATAGATTTTCATTTTTGTGTTTGAAAAGTAGTTAAACTATGAAATTATGAAAAAATAGTCTTATATTATTAAGGGTAGGACAACTTAAAAATAAATGTTGCTCATCCTCAATTCAGTGTGAAAATGAGATGTGGAAATAATGAAGTTCAACATTCATGAAAAAACGCAAAAGAGTTCAAAGTAATTCCATCAAGTTCCATTTACTTTGTTAATGGGTGAATGCTTCCTCTAAATGCCATGCCAACTCTAATGTCTTGGATTTTGCATTATATATCTTGCAGTCTCAAATTAGTTTAAGATTCTTATGGTTTATGCTACTCTTCCTTTAAAAATCTCCTAATTGGTTTAGGATACTCTTCCTTTAAAAATATCCTCATTGGTTTAGGATACTCCTTCCGTTGATTGTTTTAAGCTACTTTCATCACTGGTCACTAACAATATTTTGGAAATCAAACTTTCCAACATGGTAGTACACCTCATTTTCTTTAATTGCTCAATTATAAATAAAATAAAAAGTACTTGTAGGATCAAGGAAATCCAACACAACTTATGGAATTTAAATGCCATTATCTAATCGATCACTAATAATGGGGTGAGTGCACAAAGTTGATGGACCTTTTAGATTCAATGGTAGATTCAAGAAACTCATTCAAGTTCTATAAAAGAGAATTGATCCCAAGCAATCTCGAGCCTGCCAAAATTAATCCCAAGCCTACCATGGTGAAGGCCAAGTAGGATAGTTAAACAAAACGCGTATGCGTTATGGAGTTCTAAAATGCTTATGCATTTTGTAAAACATGTTTTATGCCCCAAAATGGGTTGTGCCCATCATTTTCTCCACAATAGCGACATACAACGATTTTGGGCAACCAAAGAGCGTAATGGTGAACGCAATTTGTGTGAGAAGGGCCTCCATCTTCCACCTTGGGCATCATTCTCCTCCATCTAAGATATATACATCAAAATCCATCCTTCTAAATAATCTATTTTCACTAATTTGTATGCTGTAAAATAAATTTAAACCATAATTTTATTAATTTGTATGCCCTAAAAAAATTTGAACCATAATTCTAGTTATATGTATGCCCAAAAGAAATTAAAACCCCAATTTAATCATAAAAAAAAATCAATTTCACTAGATGCATATATATCCATGAGCATCCTTATTAATCCAAACCACTATTCACAAATATGCAAAGTTTCTTGTGTATATAGAAAGGTTGCGTACAACATTTAAGTATTATAGAGTATGGAGATTTTTTGGATTTGCACAATTTCAATCCAAGTGTCATGAGGGATGTTGTAGGCCCAAACTTCACAGCAACAAAGAATCACCACGATAGCTAATGTGTTGGAAAGACAATGATTATTTTCTTGACACTATGATTTCGGTTTTAATGGAATTTGAAATCAATAATTCAAAGTTAGGGTGAAACTTGACATAGTTGAATACAAGTATTTTTTTACAATTTAGAGGTATGATGGACTACAATTTTTTTTTTTTTGTAAATAGTGAAACTGTTACTAACACAATGACAATTTGATAGTTAACTACTTTAAGGAAAAAATTAATTGGCCTAAAAAATTACCATCTAAACCATGTAAACTAATGCGTTTTTGGAAGTAGAATATATGGCAATTAAAATTATATTTTTTAATTATAGTTTGACAAGTACATGCTTATATGCTACTTCTTATATGTACGTGACTATACAAATTTTTTTAGGTTAGTCTCATTACCCATCACAATAAGTTTGTGTCGAGACATATTACTGATAACTATATAAGAGTTTGCAAATGGAACATTACAACATAGTAGTAGATCTTAAAGAGCTACTTTGTACACATAATAATTTTCTTATAATGGAAAGAAATGTTAAATTATTTATTGTGCCTAAGATGCAAGGAAAGAGTGATCATACCCCTAAAGGAATAAACCTTCATGATGGAGGGAAAGTTTGCACCAAGGGAGAATAAATCACTTTTGACCATTTCATTAAAGTTGTTTATAATCTAGAACTTGGACTTCACAAGTGTGTACCTTTTTTACATATGTGTGAGTATCAGTGTTTCAAAAATACAAATTTGAATGAAAAAAGTGTGAATACTAGTGTTACAAAAGTATGAATAATTATTTATGATAGTGTCGATTTGAATTTAGAAACTGTGAAATTTTATTGTAAAGTTGTGACTTTTGATTCCACAAATATCAATATCCAATTTATTGAAATGCGTATTTATATTTTGATGTTGTGAGTTTCATACCTAGATGTGGTATATGTAATTCCAATAGTATTGCAAAATATTTTATTTATGTTTGTAAATGCATGGATCACTATAAAACACATTTCTAAGTATATTATTACTAATGAAAATGAAAAACGAATCATATATCTCGATTGCAATATGAATTGTACATTTTCATAAATATTTAAAGTGGTATACAAGAAGGATGGATGCCATTGCTACCAATGTGATCACATGATATCTATACATGTACAAGATGAGGACTATGATTTTATTCACCCTACCAACCATGTCACCTTATTTGGAAACATTACAACTAGATTACTATGGAAATGATTACAATCCTGACATTTTAGTGTAGGAGAGAAGATATAAATTAAACTTTAAGAATTTAACTAAAGTGATAGATAAAAAATCTCAACTACTAATTTATAAGTTCTCCCATGATACAACACATTTACTACAACAAAATAGGCCATTAGCACAAGAAATTGCACTGAAATTTAGTGAATTTGTTTCCATGAGTTGAACTCAATGGCAGGTGTTAAATCCGACGGCTTGCTACATGTTTGAATTGATTTCCGTTTTGTGCCAGGAATAGCACTAGGAATATCACTGACTTTTTCTCCCTATGTAGTGTTGGGAATAGCGTCGGGAGTAGTGCCGACAATGGAAATTGTGCCAAGTTTTATGACTATATCAATGCCTAGAATGACATCGAGAATTGCGATGTGATTAGAGCCCAAATTGACTCTAGTTTTAGTTTCCAATTTGCCTTCTAGTATTGCTTCTTATTTGGCATCTAGTTTGGCTTCTAGTGTTGCTTCCATTTTAACTTCATGGTTATCGTCGAGTGTTGCTTCTCTTTTAACATCGAGCATTACTTCCTTTCATTGCTGGGTTTTTCTTTCTTCTAAATGCCAAATTTTGCTTCCATTATTGCTTCTAATATTGCTTCCATTATTGCTTCTAATATTGCTTCCATTGTTGATTCCTTTTTTGCTTCCATTAGTGCTTCCATTATTGCTTCCATTATTGCTTCCAAAATCGCTTCCAAAATTGCTTCCTAAGTGACATGGGTTTTGCTCCTTAATTGACATTGGATTTTGCTTCTAAAATTGATTCCTTTTTAGCACCATGGTTTGCTTCCTTTTAGTGCCAAGGTTTGTTTCCTATTTAGTGCCTAGTTTTTCCTCTTTTTTAGCTCTAGGGTTTGCTTCATTTTAGTGCCAAAGTTTGCTTCCTATTTAGCACCTGGTTTTGCTTCTTTTTTTGCTCCAAGATTTGCTTCCTTTTAGTGTTGGGGTTTGCTTCCTAATTAGCATCTAGTTTTACTTCTTGTTAAGAAACCAATTTAGCTTCTTATTTAGACACAGAAATAACACCAAGTATGGATTCCACTTTAATGTCGAGTTTTGCTTCCATTTTAGAGCCACATTTTGCTTCCCTTTAACACCTCATGTTGCTTCCTTTATAGCTTCCACTTTATTAATTTAATATTTTTAATTTCAATAAAAATAGTTAAATATATCATGGCTCTTTAATAACATATATGATTATAGAGAAACAAATCTTGCATTGCAAATATTTTATAGCATAACATTTAGGAATTTTTAGGGAAATAGACAACATCTATACAAACTAACAAAACCATTATACTTATTAAATCTCCATAAAAAAAACATCTACAACTTTCAGTATATATAAATTAAGATAACTCTTATAACATCATCATCATCTATAATTAAAACAAGTGAGTCAAATCTACAAATATTAGATAAATATCATGTCAAATAACATATATCTAAAAAAACCAGATATCTCATTTCAAATTTATATCATAACATTTATGAAGATTTAAAACAAATAGATATCACATTTGAAATTTATATCATAACATTTATGATGAAATTTAATTGAAATTGACAACATCTATCAAAAGTAGAAAAGCCATCATGCATAGTAAATATCCATCCAAAAAGCATTGACCACTTCCAATACATATTAATTAACAAAATAATACTGATAGGATCATCATCATATATAACTAAAACAAGTGAATGTCAAATATTCCAATAGATCAAAAACATGTCAAAATGATACAAGTCAATATGATACATGTCAAAATGATATAAGTCAATATGGCATAAGTCAAAGTGATACATATAAAAGACAAAAATGATATAGGTATCATAATGATATTTGAACATTAATCCATGTTAGAGTCGATATGATAAATGTCACTCGATACCACTAGCAACTGCCTCATCATCATCATCATCATCATCATCGTTGTCATCATCATCATCATTTTCATCATCATGATCATCACCATTCTCATCCTCCTGGGTATGAGCTCCATCTCCATCCGCTTCATCATCAACTCCCATATCTGAACCAAACTCAACATAATCTAGATCATGATCAATATCAATCAGATCTTCTGGCAGACTCATGTTCTAAAAAATAGATTTCAAAATGAAAAGTTAGTATTTATTTCATGCAATAATTCATATTTATGTTATATTGATAATATTACAACATACGAAACTGAACCATAATCATATTACATCATATCAAAGTGGACATACCATAATCGAATATGAGATAAGTTACAACTAAGATGCCATTCCAATTATGTAAGGCATGCAACAATTTTAATAAATGTTAGTAAATATCATAAAAAAAATTGTTATGCAAGTTAACTATCATCTGCAAAGTGTATACATAACATTAAGTCTCAACCCTCTCATGTCAATATATAAAAGTATTTTTATTGTCAAATATACAAGTCTACGATCAAATAGAATTGTACATGCCATAATTCAATTGACTAGATGCCATAATTGACTTGTGTCTTCCAACTATAAACACACAATTACTAGACTCCCTTACCAAGTGATACTAGTACATTAAACTCCAATATACTTGGGACCATTTTGAGGCATTGGGTCTATATAAGTTTTAACAATTCTAATTTCCACAAATTTAATGTTTTAGGTTTTAACGGTTCTTATGTTCTTTGGATGTTATTTATATTTTATCTCAATTAGCCCTAGAACATGGCCAGATTGAGTTCAATTTCATTCATGGAGGTGGATATAATGGTTATGAATATGATCCCGTCCACAGTTTTCTCTTAATGGTGTAGGATCTTGGTGGCTTCTTCGAGAAACACCCTAACCTACGTTACTATTTTGGGAATTTTTTTGGTCCTCCAATTTGAAGGTTGACTCAATCATTTATGGGAGTGATCATATTATCATGGTACTAGAGACTGCTTGCCTTCATGGTTCAATTTCCTCGAAACAATCATCTTATACCATATCCAAAAGTAGGGTTTTGCTAAGTGAGTGCCAACATCAATTTTGCACAAGGGGGTATATTTTTAACTGAAATATCCTAGGTGATTATGAGTACCAATACCACATCCACAATAGAAAAAAATAATTGTGGGATCTGAGGGAACCCAACTATGCTACCCAATTTATATTTTGTGCCCCTGGAGAAAATTTACAAGTTGTCCATGAATGGCCCCAGGGGGCTTCTTGTAACTAGCCATAAAACAAAAACCGTAACTTAGATCTTGAAACCATTAATTCTGGCAGATTCAAGATTTCTGATTTCACCCAAGGGAACCCCTATACCATGTTTCAATTACCAGGAAATAGTAGTATTATACCATCCCCCAAAATAGTTTTTTCTTAGTAAGGGCCAATGCCAATTTTGCACAAGCTAGTATATTTTGAATTGATTTCTCTCGGGCGACCATGGATAGCGTGAACTCATCGAAAATGACCAAAAAAATCCGTGCAATTTGAAAGAACCCAGTTATGTTTCCCAGTTTGGATTTCATACCCTCGGAGCAAATTCACAAGTTATCTCTGAATGACCTTAGGGGGCTATTTCCAACTAGCCATAGAAGAAAAACCATAACTTGGATAATGAAACCATCAATTTTGACGTATTTAGGAAGTTGGGTTTCATCCAAAGGAAGCCTATTCCATGTTTCAATTGCTCAGAAGCATGACCATGTCCACAATGGCCAAAAACATATCTAGGAGCTAAAGGGACCTAGTTATGCTACTCAATTCAGATTTCATGCCCCCCGAGGAAATTTACAAGTTGTTCCTGAATGGCCCCAAGGGGCTACTTGCATCTGGCCATAGAAACAAAAATGTAACTCGAATCGTGAAATCGTCAATTTCGATGGATTTAGGATGCCGGCTTTCACCAAAGGGAACCCCTCTACCATGTTTCAATTTCCTGGAAATGATCATACTATACCATCTCCGAAATTAGGGTTTTTCTCAGTAAGGGCGAATGCCAGTTTTGCAGAAGGGGGTCAATTTTGAATTGAAATATGCAAAATGGCCAAAAACATCCATGGAAACTGATAGAACCCATTTATGTTTCCTAGTTTATATTTCATGTCCCTGGAGAAAATTCACAAGATGTCCCCCCTCACCTATTGGTGTATATAACAGAGGAGAGTGATCTTGTGTTTATATCATCATTTTACACTTCTTTGTACTTGTCTCAGAGACGATAGGGTTCATGAGGAAATCCTATATGATTGAAATACTAGGATGGACATGTAGACTTGAAAGACAACACTAAATATATCTCTTATGATGTGCTTGTGTACTGATGTAACATGGATAGGTTTTGGAAACCGTAAGAAATACAATCATGCTACTGGGGCCAACATGATTGGCATAAGCTTGTTGTTGATGCTATACATCATAAACCTTATGAAAGAACATGGTGCTAGAAATGATGATAGTTCTTAAAACTCTTGTTTTAGAAAAAAGGTTTCTACCCTAGTAGAAGACATGGAAAGTGTAGAAAACATTGTTGTGGAGAGTTCCCTCTTGCCGATAGGTGATAAATCCCTTGGATATATTTTCTTTGATCCAAGACAAACTGAAGGGGTAGACGACTATGCTTTCAACCAGTAGCATTCAATAGATGAAGAGGAGAGAAGAAAGAAGAACATACCTTGGTACATATGAAGTCTCTTGGTGTTGATAGCTCCAAATTGATGTAGATCAAGTAGAATTTTCTATAGCTCCACTTGGGTAGAAACCTGTACACATATAGACAACAAAATTTCCTCAAATCCTTTAAGTTATACCTTGAAGTTATACTTTCCTCAAAGAATATTACATCAAATCTTATACCTTGAAGTTGATTGTAGATATTCTGCAAGCTCCTTGTTCCAATTCTTCCTTGATCTCTCAATCAATGGCTATTGATCTCACTATGGATTTCAACAGCACGACAATGCTCTCCAAAATATCCCCAAATTCCTCCTTTCTCCCTTGGAGGACCTTCATTATATGGATTAATGGTGAAGGTATAGGGGGTGAATGTGGACACCTAGAGCTTAGCAATGTTATCTCATAACATGTAGGATCCAACACATGAATCTAATCTCCTCACAACTCACCAATGGTTCTAGAAACTCTATTTTTCCAATGGAGAAAATAATGAGGTTTCTCACTAACTTAATAAATTATTATTATTATTAAATAATAATAAGTTATGAGAAAATAAAAGTGTCTCAACAACTTAAAGTTGGTAAAGGTTCCTGGTGATCCCAAGGTGGGTGGCAAATAATGCTATAACAAACAAATTTTATGATTTTGAGCCTTGTTCTTTTGGGATGTAAGGCTAGGGAAAGATAATGGAGTTCTTGCATTCTGGATGATCCAAGGGGTTCTTGGTGCTTTTTATGATGCAAGAGTGGAAGACATGGGGTTGGAGGATTCAATCCCTATGATGACCATGTCGAATTGGATGTTAGCATTAGACTCGTCTTTCCATGTACTTGTGTGATATAACATGGTCGGAGTTTTCAAGCCCTAAGGAAGACATTTACGTTAGTATAGAGATATTGGGTGATATAATCTTGTTGTTGAAGCCAAGAAGGACTTGCTGTTGTTGATGCTTACTTGATAGATATTTTTGGTGTTGGATAGGATTTTCATGGTTTCCCTAGCTAGGGTTTCGCAAAGCTTGAAGAATCTACTAGCTTTGTGATAAAGTTGTGGTTTAAGTTTTATGGTAACATGCACTCATAGATAAAACATAAATCGAATCAATCCATGTACAACTAATTCACTCTCTTTTTTTTAATTTGACATGATGCCCTTTTGATGATCAAATACTATAAGTAACCATGGACCATATTCAACCAAATAATCAATTGCATACTTTTGATGTTCATATGCCTTATCCTCTCATGCCAAAGTCTACTTCTAGTATTAGTATATTAGTTTTGAATGTCACCTACATTCCCTCTTCTTTCAACGTGATCTTAATGACCCTTATCATGGTCTCTTCCATGAATTCTTTCTTGATTTTGTTCTTGATATTTTTCTTTGTAATTATTGGCCCTTTCCTTTAGTGAAATGAGATCCTGATTATTACTAAGATTTCCTTCATCAAGAAGTTTCGCCTATGCAATAAGCATCAAAATGAAAAAGTATTCAAACATATAATCCTTTCCATTTTCATTCCTTCAAACCCAGTTTGCATGGATCATGGAACAAAAAAAGCATTTTGTGTTTTTTGTTTCAATAAGATAATTTTATTAGTTGTCCTTCCTTCTTTGGGAAGCATTTCCCACATTATCCAAAATTTAAATGCAACTCTTCTACACGAGGTACATTTTTCAACTATGTAAAATGAGAACAATTTATTTAGAGATCAATTATGGTCAAGTTGCATAACCTAGATTTTATTGATCTTGTCGAACAACTTATTAAACTTCCTCCACATTCGTTTGAGTAGTATATCCCATTTATATGGAAGATAACCTCCCTTGAAAATCAATTTAATCATTACCCCCAACAATTTTCATCCTTCTTGCAACTGATCGTTAATGTTCATCTTTAGGATTGTTGTTTAGGGTTACAACCAAATACCTAGAGACTATTATGTTGTGACCATGATGTTTCTTGAGCTTAAAATTATTATAATTGGGTCTCCCCCTTCATTATTTTCTCATGTACTTTGTTTAACTAGCTGATTTTAATTACTTAAGTTAGGTTGTGTATGTTCCATATGTTGTTTTGCTTATAGCTTAATTGTTGTTAGTTTTATATGAATGGGCAAAGTGTTATGTAGTTGAGGAGTAAATTTGGAAAGAACATTTAGTTAATCAAATGGTTAATAAGTAAGTTGAGCATGTATTTGATGAATTTATTGTACTACCCAACCCTTTAATGCCCCATATGTCTTGGCAATCACTTTGGGCCCGAGATATTTTCTCTTATGAGGCCCGATTGAAAATGTCATTGCAGACTATAATGACCCTTTTGTTGGAAACCTTGTGGACCATGGTATTAAAATGATTTGAAAAATGGTTTTGTTGTTGGGAATCCATCACAATGAGTGTGGAATATGGGTAGTATGATGACTGCAATGCTGAAGGGGTATGCGGAAGACTGGTTGTTTAGGAAAATATGCTTGTTCGTAGTTTAATGCCCCTAGATTAAATAAGAAAAGTTACTACATGATAAACATGATATATATATATATATATATATATATATATATATATATATATATATATGTATGTATGTATGTATGTATGTATGTATGTATGTATGTATGTATAAGGCTTTCTAGGTGAGGGATGAACAATAGGTTTGGAAACATCTTCATGTAAATTTAAATTTTACTAAGGATATTTGATATGGTTAAAAGTTGTTCAGGGTTGAGGAAGGTTATAACCCTTTTTCCCCACCTATAATGGTAATGTTAATACACAGGCTTAGGGTTGGGTATGATTCAACCATTTGTTTAATAGTGTTCTAGGCATTTGGATAAGTCAACCATGATCCAAGTGATATATCATGAATATGGCTCAAAACAGAACCCTATGTTCCTACTTGAGTTCTTGGGTAAGGGCTAATGTGATGTGAAACATCAATAGTTATTGTACAAATCAATATAGAAAGCTAAACATTTCCTCAGTAGCAATTATTATCACATAGTGGGGTTTCAAACCACATTAAGAGTAAAAAATATCATATGGGTACATGAAATTCATTCAAGTTCCCACAGGGAACCTAACTAAGGCCTCTAGAGAGGCACATAATAGGTTCATTACAGAGTTCCAAAATCCAAATCTACAATCCCATAATTTTGTTGAAATAATAGAAATTCAACAAATTTTGGGATAAAGTGCTTGGGACTATGATCAATAGTTTCACAACCTAATGAGCAAGTTATCACATTCCATTCATCCATTGCAACATTAAGAATGTTTTGTGGAAGGGATTATAACCACGATGAGGATTCCCTTGATGCAGCAGATAATCAACACTCCTAGGGAAGCATTTGCATGATCCATGAAGATAGAAGCAAAAAATGGATACATTCTTTGTGCCAAAGGGATTTCCTTGTTTGTATCATCATTATTTATGATATTCATTACTAGATCAACCCTATAAATGAAGCAATTACAAACATATATCTTAGCATTGCCATAACAAATCCAAGAGTTAGCTAAGACCAAGTATACAAGAGATCAGGTTCGATGCATAGTCTATAAAATTGGAGATCATGTGGCAAACAAATGTACTTCACTAAAATGAGGAGTATCAACTCCTATACTTCTCCCACCAACAACAATATATTTATGTAATACTACTAATGAATATGATGAAATTTTAAGAACTATTGGTCACCTGCTACATATGTGTTTCATTCTCCAAAAGTATTCCTCAACACTAGTTACAATATTGCAGTTTGCATAATACTATACATGTAAAGAGGAAAATTGTAGAGCATCGCACGCATGCTTAATTTGACATTATGCCCATTTGAAGGTTTCATTTTATCCTTCAAATATGATAACTCAAGCAACTGCAAATTCCAGTAGCGTTCTAACAATAGTAAAAAATAGACCATAATAATCTAGAATATGTCATTAGAATGAAGCAAGAATAAGTAATAGGATGCCAATACAATATGTGGCATAACATGGCCTAAATAGAAAAGAGGTTTTGTGAGGTTATATAGGCATCCCTCTTAGTTTCCTCAAGGTTGAACTTCTATTTAGGGCATTCATCACTTCAATGAAAATTTTAGTAATAGTAGGTACATTTTGGATATCATGGTTCCAAGCATGCAATGGTGGAGTGGTTCAAGGTCTACTAGGGGAAGAGTGATGAGTCAAGAACAATGACGGGAAAGTGAATTACCTTAGTAGTGTGACATGTGACATTCTCCATAAGGTTTGTAGTTGCATTTGTTTGATTCCTTGAGAGACATTAGATAGAGTGGCTTCCCTGGAATTGGTATTTGTTCTTCTATCCTACTTCACCTCCTTATATTAATTAGTATACCATCATTGCTAATGTTACGAACCTCAAAGTCTAGTTTGGACCACTTCACACAGTTTCAAGTATGTTATTCATGGTTAATATTATTTCCACCAGTTTCCTTGTATCCACCTATAATGTCCCCATTTTGACCCCCTTTGCATTAAATCGTAAATGATGTAAATATCGTTATTTAATCATGGTGAGGAGCTCAAGGCCAAGGCCCCACCATTGATTTAGCATTTTATGTATCGGCAATTAAAAATAGATGCCTGTGGTTCTTGTGCTAGATAGGCACAATGTAAATTAAGACATCATGTAAATACGGTTTTTAATGGAAAAAAAACCCACAACTAGCTATGCAATGCAACAAAGAGATGGGGGTATGATTCTACAAGGAATAGGGAGGGAAATTATTCAAACCCTTGAGCCAATGGTGTTAATCCATGTGTCAATGAGAAAACCCATAAACCACCAACTACCCATTTTGGGTTATGCACCCAATCATTTAATTCTTCCAGAAATTGGTTGAGGCAGTTAATGCCTTGGGAATGAAGAGGTATGGCATCCAATTTCATGCTTGGGCAAGCCATCAACCTGGAAAAACGTACTTTTTCTTCTGGGGCAAGAAAATACCCATGAAATGGTGCCCAAAGCCATTCTGAACCCATATTTTTTCCTCACTCACGCAATCTAAACTATTGGGGCTTTCCCCATCGTGTTTTTCACCATTTTCCCTGCATTTTCCATGCCTGGGAGCTCGTTTTTGCATTGTACAATAGCTGGGAGAGGAGGGCCACGATTTGGGACTATGAGGGAGGTCGTTTTTGCCCCAAAATACCCATGGGCGTTTTTCTGAAAACGGTTTTTTCTCTCCAGGGTTGAATCCCCAAATGCCATTTCGTTTTTGGGTCTTCCCACATTTTTCTGGGCTGGTAGAAATCCCATCTTTGGGAATCTCACTATAAAAACGTTTTCATCATGCCCAATAATTGTGGTTCTGCTGTTATGTGCATCCTTGTTTTGGTTTGAATTATGAGCAAGAATTAGGAGTGGAAGTGGACTAGAATTGGCTTGATAAACCTAGTGAGAAGGTAACCTCTCAATAAGATCAAGAGGGCTTTGGATGCTTTTCTATGCACACCCTGAGAGCAATAGAAAGGAAGGTATGGCTTGAGGGACTGTGTAGCAGTGAAGAGAATTCTTCCTTGTGTTGGGTGTGTAGGTATTGTGGGTGCCAAGTTAGATAGATCATGCATAGGGTGCCCATATCTCTATGGATGATCCCAATAGCTTAGCAATTCTTCCTTCCATTGCCTAACAGCCTGATAAACCCAACTGTAGATTGGCTTGGCTGATTTGGTGTATCTTTGGGCTATGTGTGAGTTTGTTATTCCCTAATTCCTTGTAGAGATCATGCCCAGCTTGGGGGTGGTAGTGTGTTGAGATATTGATGATTACAACTGGCCTATGGTTGGGTGGAACATTGCAGCTGCATAGCCAGTTGCTTGGGACTACTTTGTTATAAGATAAGTATTCTCTTGTGTTAACTTTGCAATTATTTATTTGATGAATATCTTTAATGTATGATGGATGTGTAATTGAAATTACTTATGCTGTGTTTTTCTTATAATTATACATTTCCATATGTATTTTTATATTATGTGAATGCTTATTTAAAAGTTCATGGGGCTAGATGCCCAGTTTTAGCATCACGTTCTCTCTATCATGCTAGTATGACGGGAGGGGACATTACACCACCCTTGGTATATTTCACAAACTTGTCAAGCAAAAAGACCCTAATTCGACTTGTTTCTAAAATTGCTCAAGCAGAAAAGTATGTGAGATAATTGGGAACCCTGACTCACCTTGGATTTTCCTCTAACCAAAAGAAACAAGTTCATTGGCCTATATTTCCTTAATTTTTTTCAATTTATTCCCAGTAAAAGGCCTCATAAAGGGAAATTCCAAGTAATTTTGAGAAAGTCACAAATTAGGTCAAAAGTAGGGCATTTTGTTCTAACACTAAGGTCACTTCCCTAGTAGAAGACATGGATATTGGAGCTAATTCCTAACATGATTTTGGATGCTAGCACTAGATTTGTCTTCCCATGTACTTGTGTGGTGTAACATGGATATGGTTTGCAAACCCTAAGAAAGACCATCATGCTAGTGGGGAGAGCTTGATTGACATAAGCTTGTTGTTGAAGCCAATGAGGACTTCCTACCTGTCTTGGAGGTCATAGGATCATGAGGAAATACTAGGTAGTAGATGTCATGGATCATGAAGATATAAACATAGGAGAAGATAATGGGAAAGAGATACATCTTGGTTTTTCTTAGAGAGATCGCTCTTCTTTGATGCAATAGTATAAGACCTGGGGTTTTAGGATTGAAATACCACGATGGAAATGTAGACTTGGATGCAAGCACTAGAGTTCTATTGCAATGTACTTGTGTGATGTTACATGGATAGGTTTTTCAAACCCTAATCAAGACAATCATGCTAGTGGGGACATCTTGAGTGATATAATATTGATGTTGAATGCAATGAGGACTTCCTACCTGTATTGGAGAATAAGTACTAGTATGCCAATGCTGTATGTGGAATAACATGAACTAAAGAGGAAAGAGGGTTTGTGTGGCGATATTGGCACACCTCTTAATTTCCTCAAGGTTGCACTTGTGTTTAGGGAATTCACCACTTTAATGAAACTTTTAGTAATAGAAAGTACAATTTGGATATCATGGTTCCAAGCATGCAATGGTGGAGTGCTTCAAGGTTCGGTGGGTGAAGAGTGATGAGTCAAGAACAATGATGGGAATGTGAATTACCTTAGTAACATGACATGTGGAATCCATCCATAAGGTTTGTAGTTGGTTGTGTTTGATGCCTTTAGAGAAAGTAGATAGATTGGATTCTCAAAATTGGCATTTGTTCTTTTACCCTAATTCAACTTCATATATTAATTAGAATACCATCGTTGCTAATGTTTCCAACCTCAAAGTCTAGTTTGGACCACTTCACACAATGTAAAGTATGTTATTCATGGTTAATATTATTTCCACTAGTTTCCTTGTGTCAACCCTTGAAACATTTCACAAAACTTGTCAAGTAAAAATACCCTAATTCTACTTGTTGCTAAAATTGATCAAGCATAAAAGTATGTGAGATAATTGGAAACCCTGACTCACCTTGTTTTTTCCTCTAACCGAAATCAACAAGTTCACTCGCCTATATTTCCTTATTTTATTTCTAATTCTTCCAAGTAAAAGGCCCCGTAAAGGAAAATTCCAAGTAATTTTGAGAAAGTGACAAATTAGGTCAAAAGTAGGGCATCTTGTTGTAACACTAAGGTCACTTCCCTAATAGGAGACATGGAGAGTGAATCTAACACCTAACATGATTTTGGATGCTAGAACTAGAGTTTTCTTTCCATGTACTTGTGTGATGTAATATGGCTAGGGTTTGCAAACCCTAAGAAAGACAATCATGCTAGTGGGGAGAGATTTATTGCCATAAGATTATTATTGAAGCTAATGAATACTTCCTACCCATCTTGGATATTATAGGGTTCATGAGGAACCCTAGGAGTTATATAATATAGATAATGAAGATATAACCAAAGGAGAAGATAAGGGGAAAGATAGACATCTTTGATGTTCTTAAGAGATTGCACTTGTGTGATGAAAGAGTAGAAGACTTAGGGTTTGACAATTGAAATACTATGATGGGCATGCATACTTGGATGCTAGCACTAGAGTTCTCTTGCAATGTACTTGTGTTATGTGACATGGATATGGTTTGAAAACCCTAAGAAGAAAATCATGCTAGTGGGGACGACTTGAGTGACATAAGCTTGTTGTTGAAGCCAATGAGGACTTCCTACCTGTCTTGGGGAATAAGTACTAGTATGCTAATACAATGTGTGTCATAACATGGCCTAAAGAGAAAACATGATTTATGTGGTGATATTGGCATCCATCCTAGTTTCCTCAAGGTTGTACTTTTGTTTAGGGAATTCATCACTTCAATGAAATTTTTAGTAATAGTAGGTACAAATTGGATATCATGGTTCCAAGCATGCAATGATGGAGTGGTTCAAGGTACGGTGGGTGAAGAGTGATGATTCAAGAACATAGATGGGAAAGTGAATTACCTTAGTAGTGTGACATGTGACATCCATCCATAAGCTTTGCAATTGGTTGTGTTTTATGCCTTGAGAGACATTAGATAGATTGGCTTCTCGGAATTCACATTTGTTCTTCACCATAATTCACTTTCTTATATTAATTAGTATACCATTCTTGCTAATGTTTCCAACCTCAAAGTATAGTTTGGACCACTTCACATGGTTTCAAGTATGTTATTCCTGGTTAATATTATTTCCACTAGTTTCTTTGTATCCACTGTTGGTATATTTCACAAACTTGTCAAGCAAAAAGACCTTAATTCTACTGGTTGCTAAAATTTCTCAAGCAGAAAAGTATGTGAGATAATTGGGAATCCTAAATGTCAAGCACTCTAATTGCAGATAATTAAATATCAACACACAGAGTGTATGAAATTTATTGTCAACCCGAGAAAGTCTTTTTATTTCAAAGGACAAGTGCACAATATATGCTTAAACACAAAACCATTAGAAGTGAATACTTTTATCTTCTATCATCTATGTTCATCCCAAGAATCTATGCAATCCCAATTGCCTTCTAACTGCTATACTACAATTCTTTACTATTATGCATCAAGCAGAATAAATATCAGATCTAATCAACAATTGCAGGAAGGAAATCTCAATTGCATCCTAAAATAATCAACTGTCTAATGAAATCAAGCTAAGAATCATGAAGCATGACCTGAACATTACTCTAGAATTTAATAAAGGAGATTGAAGCAACTGTTCTAAGAAACTGAATTGCAAAATATAAATCAATCAACACATAACAGGAAAGCTAATTCGTAGGAGCTTCTGGGATTACGTTTCAGCTGTAGGATGAGCACAACAGTGTGAACAGAAATATAAAACAAACCTGACTCAGTCGACTGTTATTGATACCATTTACCAACCTCACAAATAAATCATTTACTGAGAAATCCACACGATGAATATTGCTGCTGCGTACAAAGGAAAGATCAAAGCATCACACAACAAGAAAGATGAAATCCTAATTTAACACAGCAATCTCTGTGGAAGACGGGCCCAGTCTTCACACAGAGACGCTGGTTGAACAACACTCTCTTTAACTCAGAAGCAACTCCTTATATTAACAGAAGGATAAGTACACAGTTTCAGCTTGACTGCTAATACAAGATGAATTAATTAATTGCTGTTCAACCCCTCAGTCGAGGTAATTTCCCATATTTATACATACAAATTGCAACATCTAAACCTATAATTGGGCAGCCATGAAGATCTCTGATCTTCAGGCGCCCTAAATAATCTAGCTGTTACAACGCGTGGCAGAACTGAAATATCCAAATACGAGAGAAGTATTAATCGTCCCAAGAATGACGGTCCTTCCAGCTCACAGCTGGATTCGAGCAGCGACATGCTTAAGATAGTTCTTTGGTTACAGCTGCCCTGCCACTCCTATGCCTTGATTGCCGATTTGAGCCCCAAGGAACCTTCCACAAGCGATGATCGTTCCTTCATGACTTGTTCAGCTCCGATCTTCCTGCAGTCTATTGTCTTACTACCTTCATAAATCGCATCATGTTAGCACAGATTAAGAGATGAACAGCTTTAATCATCACAATCATAAGTATTAACACAATAAAACAATAATCGGCCATACCTTGGTAAATTGGGGAATATATAAGGACAATAAGTTGAATTGCCAAGGTAATTGGTGTAAGACAAGGTAAGGGACAGTAATAAATGATGGTCAAAAAGGGCCAATTCCGGGCTCAACATCTCCCCCCAACTATCCTGTTGCATGTCCTCATGCAACAACCTGCATCTGAATATTGTACTGAACTTTGTCTAGGCAGAAGGAAAGAATGAAGATAAATCAGGCATCCCTTCTATCCCTTTGAAAAATTTCTGTGAGCAACCCGGCATCTTCCAACTTTACTGTTCCCCTTTCCACCGCTACTTGCTAATATCTGCAGTTCTCTTATGCTATGCCTGGGGAAGTTGAAAAGACACACTCAATCTGAATCCAATTCAATAATACCTGTAGGAGGTGGAAGCACTGGTTCTTGTGGGACAGTGTCTTCCAGCGCATCTAATCTTATCAAGGGAGTTGCTGGTTCTTGTGTAACAGCAACATCCCTTAAACCTTCTTCAGCAGCTGCCTTTATTGCTTTTGGAGACACTGGTTCTTGTGTAACAGTGTCTTCTCTGTCAATTGGCTGCTGAGATTGGATATCCTTTTCAATTTGCAGCTCCTCCTCCAAGATTTCAGTGTCACCTGAGCAGGGTGTCTGTACCTGTTCATCATCACTCCATTGTGTATCAGGAATGATCTCTACTCCCGGGTTATCCTCCAACTGCAGTTCAGGGGTTCTTGCTGCAGCATCCAAGGATGTTGGTTCTTGTGTGGCAACATCCTGGCTTACATTTTCATCTTTATTTTGCTGCAGCTCCTCTTCTATGAGTTCTGTATCATGAGAGCTTTCTGGGGTCACCACCCAGAGTTCATCGTTGAATGCCAGAATATCCTCTGTCCCAGCTTCTTCTCCTGTCTGCTCAGTTGGTTGGATGGTCAAATTCAGGATTGCTGGTTCTTGTGTTGCAGCATCCTGTTTCAACTTATCACTGTCCTGCATTTCCGTTTCTTCTTCTAAAATTATTATGTCCTGGGAACGTTCTGGGGTTACAGCACAATATTCTTCACTATCCTCCAGAGTATCCTTTGGCTCCATGATCTCTGTATCAAGGGAACATTCTGGAGTCTCACCATATTCTTTTATAAGCTCCAGAGCATCCTTCATTTCCTGTTCTTCTCCCATCTGTTCCATGATTTCTGTATTGTGGGAGCAATTTGGGATTGCCATACATTCCTCATAAATTTCCAGGGCATCCTCCACTCCCTGTTCTTCTCCCATCTGTTCTATAACTTCTGCATCATGGGAAGTAGCAGCTGCAGCAAGGATGTTTAAAGGTGCTGGTTCTTGTGTTGCAGCATCCTTTTTCTTCACTGCTTCCCCTTCTGTGGCTACAGGCTGTTGTGCTGAATAAGTGCTAAGTAAAATTTTATGGCCTGCTTCCTCAAAGATCTCCCCACAGGTGGGGCAGAGTATTCGCTCATCCTTTTCTCCAGCTTCAGCAGAAGCTGTTCCCTCCACTTGGTCTGCAGCCTCTATTAATGTATACATCTTTCTTCCACCCTGCTTTTGGCAGATTTCCTTCCATGTTTCCAGCTCCTTTCTAAGTGCTTGGAGGTCCTCTTTCAGCATTGCATTCTCATACAAGAGTCCCTCAACCCCCGGCTCTTCCTCCACTGGCCTTTGTGGAGCATCCCTCGGTTTTGGTGTAAGGATTGGGGGTTCAACCTGTGTCTCTAAGGTTTCCCATTTTGTTCTGGCTGCCTCTGCTGCTGTAATTGACCGAGTTCGCTTCCTTCTAATTGGTGCCACTAAATCAAACTCATTGGTGGCCCTCTTCTTTTTCTGCGGCGTTTTCTTTTGTGACTTCCCTTTCTGTAGTGTTTCTTCTCGTGGAGCTGGAACATAGGGAGGCAAAACTGAAGTCAAAGGAACATTTCCCTGCCCCCCATGCTGTTCTTCTTCAATCACAGCTGCTCCTCCTGCCCATTCCGGT
This sequence comes from Larix kaempferi, assembly GCA_027924585.1. Taxonomy (NCBI): domain Eukaryota; kingdom Viridiplantae; phylum Streptophyta; class Pinopsida; order Pinales; family Pinaceae; genus Larix; species Larix kaempferi. The sequence goes on along the minus strand of BSBM01000397.1, from coordinate 1,187,411 downwards.
GAAGACTCGATTGTGACCAGCTCAATATCTTCTTCCATTGCTCTGGCTCCGCCATCTTCAGGTTCCATTGTCGCAGCATTTGATGCTGCTCCAATTTCACCTTCTGCTAGCGGAGCTGCCCTGTTGTCTAGGTTTTCCACGAGGGTTTCATCTACATTGTCGCCTGACAGATCTGTTTGTGCTTCCCCTCGCTCTCCTTCAAATGCAGTGTCATCCCCCACTAGTCCTGCTTGTGCTGGGGATTCATATACTTCAAATGGCTCTGCTTGTGCCTCGGGTTGTTCTTCCTCTGTGGTTTTGTCAACCCCTGATGTCCCTGCCTGTGCCCTCTGTTGCTCTTCTTCCGTTTCATCCCTTCCGGATGGTCCTGCCTGTGCCCTCTGTTGCTGTTCTTCCGTTTCATCCCTCCCCCCAACTTCAGTGGAGGAACTCCGGTCCTCCTGTTGTGGCGGAACTGGTATTTGCTGTAATGGAATGACCCTCAAGGGAACAGGTTGCTGTGGCCGGGTAATGAATTGCTCCCATGTTATATTATGTTGGGCCAGGGTTCTTATAATAATTAACTTAATGAGGCCATGGTGGGTGAGGGAGGATAATGGGTGCTTTGCAGATTGAACGAATGTTGCCATATGGCGCAAATCATGCAATAGATAAAATGGAATATTTAACAAAATGCCATGACGGAGATGAGAAAGCAAAGGAAGTTCAGAGTTGTACACAGTTTGGTATCTACCTTCACAAGTTATGTATTTCTTGAGGAAGATAGCGACCTGGTCCCATGGCTGCGGCAGTGACTTCAATGCAATCCCTCTCCTGGATGCTTCAACTTGCTCCCCTGGAAGTAAAAATTGTTCCCGTGCAACTGTTGCAGGAACTCGACGGTTAAACCAAGGTTTTCCCACCAACGGAATAGCTGTAACCTCGGATATAATGACCTCCGAAACATCTATACACAGCCCCCACACCGTGGAGTGTGTTTTAGTAAGATTCAATGCGAATTGCAGGGCTGCATCCCGGTCGAATCCATCCAATCGTTCAAAGAACTCGACCCAGCCAGCGGCTTGAAAAATGGCCAGAACCTGCAAATTCCGTCTAAGTTCCCGGGTATTGAAAGGTTCATGGCGAACTGGAATGCCCATGGTCCGGGCTGCAAGATAGAACTGCTGTTCGACAGAGTACAGGATCCAGAATGGAAGTTGCAGCGCGGAGAACGCACGAATCGTTGAGCGGAGACGTTGAGCGAATGAACTAATTCGGAAAGTTAAGCGCAGAGAGGAGTTTAAAATTTTCATGCCGAATTGGGGAAGGTGGCAGTTATTAGTATTACGTCGTACGAGGGAAGGGTTCAATCGGATATAAATGGTGGTACGAGTGAAGGTACGGCCAATCTCGTTTACATGATATCAATACTTAATCACGTGATAAATGAAAGCCATACCTCATAAAACTGTGCGTCGGAAGGCTGCGGAAACTGGTGGAGCTTGGAGTTGGTGACGTCATGGAGCCGAACGCGTGCACAATCAGACGTGGAATCATGATGACTCGGATAAGGCACTGATTTCCTTCTCCGGTAAAACACAAGGCGTCGCATCCTCCGGGTTGAAATGATGATTTCGCCGGCAGGACTGGACTGAATCAGCGTCATAATTAGCAGGTTGAACAATCCTTCTGTTAACACGGGAGTTACCACTGCAAATTGCCAAAGAAATGATCACACGGTCGATGAAAAAGCTTGTTGCAGCTGACAAGAAAGAAGTTACAGCCATCGGGAAAGAATTCGTGGCAGCCGGAAAAAGATTCACAATATCCGGGAAAAATTACGGCTGTCACGGGAAAATTTTACAGCGGCGGAAGAGACTTACGGCTGACGGGAAAAGATTTTACGAATATGGGAAATATGTCGCAGCCGCTGGAAAGAAATGACAGCTGTGGTGTGGAAGTGACTTGGTCAATGAGGTGGCGGCCGCCGAGGAATAAGGTGACGGCCGGGAAATGATGTGGCGGCTGCGAGAAAAAGATGTTGCAGCCGCCGAAGTTACAGCCGCCGGGACTGCAGCTGCCGGAGTTGCAGCTGTCGGAAAAGATTTAACGGCGGACGGGAAAAAAACATTACGGCTACCGGGAAGTGAAATGGCCGTGGCTGGTAAATGGAATGGCAGCTGCGGAAAATGAGGTGGCCATAGCTGGTGAATGAGGTGGCAATAGCTGGTGAATGAGGTGGCAACCATGGGGACGATGAGGTGGCAGCCGCGGAAACTGGAGTTGCAGCCGCAAATGTTGCAGCTGCCGGAGTTGCAGCTGTCGGAAAAGATTTAACGGCGGACGGAAAGGGCATTATGGCTACCGGGAAATGGAGAATATGGTTGCCGGAAAAGGATATACGGCTGCCGGAAAATATGTTGCAGCCGCCGGAAAATATGTTGCAGCTGCCGGAAAATATGTTGCAGCTGCCGAATTTTTTTTTTTTTTTTTTTTTTTTTTTTTTAAACACAAGGACGGCACAGAGAGATTTTCATTATGGGCCCCAAACTGATCGTTCTCCTGGCGTTTCCCTGAAAATTTTTTCTTAAAAGACAACAGCAAGCAAAGAGATCAAATGCAAAAAGAAAGAAAACGACAACTATACGCTACAGCAAGAAATTATTTATGTACAGCAAATATGATTTTCATTTTAAGATGTGGTAAAGGTAGAAAAATGTTCCTGCTCTGGTGCCAATTGGTAGTTTGGATCAGCAGCAATCTGTGAAATGAATGCATCTTTCGAAATGGGCTTCCGATACAGTCGCAGCCTATGGCCATTAACAAGTAATGGCATACGGTTTTCATCAATGGTGACCAGGCGAACAGTGCCGTTGTCAAATACCCTGTCAACCAAATATGGACCCAGCCATCTTGTGCGTAATTTCCCTTTGAAGTCTTTCTTGAATCTAGAGTCGTACAATAGTGCCCAGTCTCCTTCATGGAAGATTTTCTTTTTGATGAATCGGTCATGCCAGTTAGATCTCTGTTGCTGAAGCAGCACAGTATGGTCTACCGCAGCTAACCGTTTCTCATTCAATTCATTCAATTGATTCAATCTTCTTTTCTGGGCTTCTGCTACATCCAGGTTCATTTCAATGGCTGTTTTCAGGGTCTTGATCTCAAATTCAATTGGAAAGATGGCACTCTTACCATACACCAGGTCATAGGGAGAAAAGCCCGTGGTGTTGCGCCAAGTCGTGCGATATGCCCACAGTGCTTCTGGAAGTCTGTCAGCCCAATCCCTTCGATGGCTTTTAACTGTTTTAGTAAGGATTGCTTCGATAACTTTATTAGTGCTTTCCACCTGACCATTGGCCTGGGGATGATAAGGTGAAGCTATCTTGTGCTGCACATGATACTTGCGGAGCAAGGATTCAAATTGGTGTGAAATAAATTGTGGTCCGCCATCGGTAACTACTTCCTTTGGTACTCCAAAACGGGTAAAAACTTCACTGTACAGGAAATCAATCACCGCCTGGTCGTTTGCCTTAGCCAAAGCTACAGCTTCTACCCACTTAGTCATGTAGTATGTACACACCAAGATGTAAACCTTCTGTTTGGAAGGAGGGTTGATAGGACCAACAAAGTCCAATGCCCATCTATCAAACGGTTCTAGTACCACTTGGGGCTGTAAAGGCATCTGATCTGTCTTATTAGGTTGGCCCATCCTTTGGCAGCTGTCACAGGACTGAACATATTTTTTAGCATCTCTGAACAGTGTCGGCCAATAATAGCCCATCCGCAACGCCTTATGTCCTGTTCTTTTATCTGCAAAGTGACCTCCGCAAGGTTCATCATGACAGGCCTTTAGTATATGAAAGATCTCATCTTCCCTTACACATCTTCTAATTTCAAGATCAGGTCCTGTGTAAAAGAGATGGCCCTTGAGCCAACAATACCTGGCACTTTGCTGAATAATTTTTCTTTTCTCTCGTTTAGACATATGTGGCGGAAGCTTCCCTGCAGCCAAATAATTAGCAACGTCTGCATACCAGGGTGAATGAGCTGAGAGTGCGAATAAATGTTCATCCGGGAAAGCATCCTCAACAGGTGAACTGTCATCACTGTTAGTAAATCGTGATAAAAAATCAGCAACAACATTTTCTTTTCCAGGTTTATCTATAATAGTAATATCAAATTCCTGTAATAATAAAAGCCACCTGGTTACTCTGGCATTAGTGACAGGTTTATTCATTAAGTACTTAATGGCAGAGTGATCAGTATGCACAAATGTAGGATACCCAGTAATGTAATGCCGAAACTTATTAATAGAATAAACAATAGCAAGAAATTCTTTTTCAGTAACAGTATAATTTAGTTCAGCAGGGGCTAAGTTTTTACTAACATAATAAATAGCATAAGGTACTTGACCATCCTGCTGTCCTAGTACTGCTCCAATGGCGGTATCAGAAGCATCTGAAGAAATGTGGAAAGGTATGGTCCAATTAGGTCCCCTTAAAATAGGGGCTGTGGACAGTTTCTCTTTGAGCTCATCAAATGCTGTCTGGCATGCTGTACTCCATACAAACTGTGCGTCCTTCATTAACAATGAAAACAAAGGCGAAGCAAGTTTGGAGAAGTTTTCTATGAATCTTCTGTAATACCCAGCATGTCCCAGAAAACTTCGCACCTCTTTCTGAGTTGAAGGGGTTGGTATATTCTTTATCACCTTAATTTTTGAAGGATCCACTTGAATACCATCAGTAGAGATGAAATGTCCTAATACCACCCCCTCACTCATCATCATGTGGCATTTTTCAGTGCTCAGTGAGAGGCGAGCCTGTTCACAGCGAATTAAAACCTTCTTCAAATTTTCCAACGCTTCATCAAAATCCCTGCCATAAGGAGTGAAATCATCCATAAAAATCTCCATGCTATCATTAACCAACTCAGAAAATATGCCAATCACAGCTCTTTGGAACGTTGCAGGTGCATTGCACAATCCAAAGGGAAGCACCCTGTAGGCGAACGTTCCCCAAGGGCAGGTGAAGGTGGTCTTATCCTGATCCTCTGGAGCAATCTGAATTTGATTGTACCCACTGAATCCGTCCAGGAAGGAGAAGAACTTCTTCCCAGATAGGTTATCAAGCACCTGGTCAATAAAGGGCAGAGGAAAGTGATCCTTTTGTGTAGCCTTGTTCAGCTCCCTATAATCAACACAGACTCTCCATTTACCGTTTTTCTTGGGTACAATTACAAGTGGGGAAACCCACTCACTGTCTGAAATAGGATAAATGAATCCTGCTTCCAAGAGTTTCTGGATTTCTTCCTTCACTATATCCCTCAGATTGGGGTTCATGCGTCGTTGGGGTTGACATACAGGCCGGGAGTCGTTTTTAATATAAATATGATGAGTGCACAGACTAGAAGGAATACCCTTCATGTCTGTATACTCCCAGGCGAATGCCCGCTTACGTTCCTTCAAGAGATTGGTTAGGCGCTTTTGTTCTTCTGAGGAGAGATCAGGATTGATGTTCAAAGTTCTTCCAGGCTCTACCTCAACAGGAATACTTCTCGAGCTTTTCAATACTGGGATTATATTTGTGTCATTGGCTAGTGCTTCCTCCGTAAGCTGTTCTTGTTCTTCTTTGCCGAGGGTACTGTTCAGAAGTTGATAAACTTCCTTGTCTACAGAAGCAGGTTCGCTAATGAAGTTATTAATGGCATCGTCTTCTGTTTCGTTTTTGAAAGTTAGTGCCTTCCCTATTGTTAGCAATGGCTGAACATCTTCTTCTTCTTCCTGTTCTATCCAGAGGGAGGTTTCAGTTTCTAGACTCGGCCTTGCTGGGGGGTACAGGGTGAGATTTTTGGTTTCCATGCCATCAGATATAGTCATAGATCCTGATCGACAGCTGATGCAAGCATCAGCTGTAGCCAACCAGGGTCTCCCTAAAATCAATGGATGTCCCCCCAGCTGTGATTTAGGTTGTAACACCAGAAAATCGGCAGGGTATTCCCATGAGTCTACTGAAATAACAAGGTCGTCCAAAATCCCTTCGGGTCTGATAGTGGATCTGTCTGCCAATTCTAAGATAGTAGGGGTCGGTCTAATATTGGTGAATCCGAGCTTCTTTACAGTCTCCATCGTTATAACATTGATCGCAGCTCCTAAATCTACTAGTACGTTGGGTATCTGCGTTTGTCCTATGTGTACAGTGACAGTAGGATTGCCGGGATCCTCATACTTAGTTACAGGGGTTTTTCCAGTCATTAAAGCGGATAAATTCCCTATAACATGAACAGTAGGAGGATCTCTGGGTTTCCTTCCCGGTCTTTTAGTGCACAGGTCCCGAACAGTTCTAGCGTAGATAGGTACATCTTGAAGAGCTTGTAAAAGGGGAATCTTAACATAAAGGTTCTTCAATTCTCCTAAGAGATTGAACTGAGGTTGCCCCCCTCTTTGTGGCAGCATCAATCTCTCAGGGTAAGGTGGTTGCCTTACCAACTGGGTAGGCTGCGTGTTATCCACTTCATCGTTCAATGTTTCAGCCCTCCCATCTGAGGGATGCTCAGCATCTTCAATGATAGGAACCGGATCAAAAGGATGCTGGGAACTCTCTCCTTTGTCATACACAGTTGGTGGAATATTTTCTGAAGTTACACGTTCTACTATCTTTCCAGACCGTAAGCGAATGTCATTACAAGGTACAGGGGAGAGAGAGTAGGCTGGCATATTGAGAGTTTCCAGTTGCTGGACTGTTTTATTATTTGGGTTAGGGTTAGGTTGGGCAGGCAGCTGAGGCCGTATTGGTATGTTAGGCACAGGATTATTTTGCAGCTGCAGCTGCGACTGCTGAGGTAGGTATTGAGGATATTGCTGAAATTGAGGATATGGAGGATACGGTAACTGTTGAGGTGGAGGTGGTTGAGGAAACTGATTCCCAGGATGGAAGTTCCTCCATCCAGGAGACCATGAAGTAGGTTGATGAGGTGGCTGTGTCCAAGGACTCCATGAATTATAACCTTGCATCGCAGGTTGAGGGGAATTCCACTGAGCATAATTTGAAGGGAATTGTGTATTCACGTTTTGCATATTAGTATTCCAATTATTCAAATTATTCAAAAATGGAAATGAATCGGGAGACATACCTTGATTCCGGGGTTGCCAGGGTTTCTTCTGTGCAATGAAGTAGGCTGAATCCGCCTCTGGAGTTGATTCCTGCAGAACAGCCTTCACTTGGGGCAACGTGGGGCAGTCCTTCATATCATGATTCAGCTCGCACAGCTGACACACTTGTACTTTGTCAAGAGGGCATTCCTTCAGTGGATGAGTCTTTCTACATCGGGGACAAAACACCCCTAGTGTGAGATCCTCCACTGCCTGTCTTTGCTTGGCCTTCAAGACGTCAATCTCTGAAGAGATAGAGCTCATCATTTCTGTTTTAAAGTTTTCAAGAAGATTGCCTATCTCTGCACGTGTAGCTCCCCCATTGGATGACTTCTGAGTTCTGTCGAAGACATCACGTTCCAGGTTATTTCGTTTATGCTGCTTATTATGCCTAGAAGATCCCCTGGAATATCTCTTACATAATTCCACAATTGTCTCAAAAGATTCTTTAGAGATATCTCCTTTTCCTAATAAATTTAGCATGTCTAAACAATCGTCCCTGATTCCTCGAAGCAAGATTATCTTCAGCACATCTAGTCCCATGTTCGTCTGTCCAGCTCTCTGCACATTGTACAGCAACCTCTCCACAAAATCCTCCAAACTTTCATCCTCCTTCTGTACCATCTTGAATAACTCCTCCCTTTTGTCCCTGGTGTTGCAATATTCCTGATATTTTTCCAGGAACACTTGCTTCATCTTATTCCAATTAGCAACAGTCCCTCCCCCAAGGCTCATGAACCATCGTAATGCATTATCCTTCAGGGTGGCAGGAAAAAGCTTTAACTTTTGAGCATCTGTGACATAATCATAGCTGCGACAGAGGATATCGAATTCAAAAAGGAATTCATCTGGATCCTCTGCCGCCCTACCATGGAAGCGGGGTAACACCGACGGTGAAATGTTTTTCATAGGAGCTGTCCCCTCTAGCTGCTGTATTGGAAATTGTAATGTCGCCATGGTCTCTGGCGGGGAATTATCTTCATGATGGTACTGTACCACTGCTTCTTCCTCTTCATTCTCATGTCTATTACTCATATTTTCTTCTGTATCTTCTCCTTCGTTTGTTCCTTTGTTCTTTACCTCAGTTGTAACAGCTGCGTATTCTTCGGTTGTAACAGCTGCGTATTCTTCGGTTGTAACAGCTGCGTATTCTTCGGTTGCAACAGCTGCGTATTCTTCGGTTGCAACAGCTGAATCAGCTGTTACTTCTTTAGCAGGAGTATATGCAGGAATCACAGCTGCTCCTGTATCTTCCACTGTAGATCCTGATGCTAACGCTCCAGGATCAGCAGGGCCTCTTTTGATAGGAGTCCCCTGTTGACGAGATCTGACAGCTGAATCAGTTTTGTCAACAAGGTCGTCAATGAATGTTCTTCTGCCCAGCGGTGGACCTCGACCACGACCCGAACCACCTGTACTGTTAGTAATTTGTGGGGTTTTGGGGGTCGGGAGGTGATCGCGTTTTACCCCCCTCGTATTCATGCGAAGCAGATCATTTCAAAAACAACCAAAAGACTGACTAAAAGCAATTATCAGATACAACTAATGACTAGTGTTTAATTTTTATCCTTCCCCGGCAACGGCGCCAAAATGTCAAGCACTCTAATTGCAGATAATTAAATATCAACACACAGAGTGTATGAAATTTATTGTCAACCCGAGAAAGTCTTTTTATTTCAAAGGACAAGTGCACAATATATGCTTAAACACAAAACCATTAGAAGTGAATACTTTTATCTTCTATCATCTATGTTCATCCCAAGAATCTATGCAATCCCAATTGCCTTCTAACTGCTATACTACAATTCTTTACTATTATGCATCAAGCAGAATAAATATCAGATCTAATCAACAATTGCAGGAAGGAAATCTCAATTGCATCCTAAAATAATCAACTGTCTAATGAAATCAAGCTAAGAATCATGAAGCATGACCTGAACATTACTCTAGAATTTAATAAAGGAGATTGAAGCAACTGTTCTAAGAAACTGAATTGCAAAATATAAATCAATCAACACATAACAGGAAAGCTAATTCGTAGGAGCTTCTGGGATTACGTTTCAGCTGTAGGATGAGCACAACAGTGTGAACAGAAATATAAAACAAACCTGACTCAGTCGACTGTTATTGATACCATTTACCAACCTCACAAATAAATCATTTACTGAGAAATCCACACGATGAATATTGCTGCTGCGTACAAAGGAAAGATCAAAGCATCACACAACAAGAAAGATGAAATCCTAATTTAACACAGCAATCTCTGTGGAAGACGGGCCCAGTCTTCACACAGAGACGCTGGTTGAACAACACTCTCTTTAACTCAGAAGCAACTCCTTATATTAACAGAAGGATAAGTACACAGTTTCAGCTTGACTGCTAATACAAGATGAATTAATTAATTGCTGTTCAACCCCTCAGTCGAGGTAATTTCCCATATTTATACATACAAATTGCAACATCTAAACCTATAATTGGGCAGCCATGAAGATCTCTGATCTTCAGACGCCCTAAATAATCTAGCTGTTACAACGCGTGGCAGAACTGAAATATCCAAATACGAGAGAAGTATTAATCGTCCCAAGAATGACGGTCCTTCCAGCTCACAGCTGGATTCGAGCAGCGACATGCTTAAGATAGTTCTTTGGTTACAGCTGCCCTGCCACGCCTATGCCTTGATTGCCGATTTGAGCCCCAAGGAACCTTCCACAAGCGATGATCGTTCCTTCATGACTTGTTCAGCTCCGATCTTCCTGCAGTCTATTGTCTTACTACCTTCATAAATCGCATCATGTTAGCACAGATTAAGAGATGAACAGCTTTAATCATCACAATCATAAGTATTAACACAATAAAACAATAATCGGCCATACCTTGGTAAATTGGGGAATATATAAGGACAATAAGTTGAATTGCCAAGGTAATTGGTGTAAGACAAGGTAAGGGACAGTAATAAATGATGGTCAAAAAGGGCCAATTCTGGGCTCAACACTAAATCACCTAAGAAAAAAGACCTAACAACCTTCTCTATAGCATAGTTTTTTCCATATATGTGGAAGCGATTTCAACCAAGGGGGAATGCACATATGTGGGAACTCAACTCATTGTCCATGGATCTACCCTCTAGTACTCTAGAAGCTGCCTAAGATGTATCTTGAGGGTTTCCTTTTGATATTTCACTTGGATTCACAAGTAAAATTGGAACAACTAATAGATCCATAATGCTTGGTGAGCTTATTGAAATGAACATTCTTAAAATCCATTCATTTCATCTCTTCCAAAATATAAATAAATTCTCTATTCTAACAAGCTACCATGTTGCATGCAAATACACTACCCATGGGAACTTACAATCAAGGATATGATACATTTTATGTTATGAACACATGGTTGAATGAAAAAAATATGATTGAGTTCCATTCCCACACTCATTTAGAATAGGAAATACACTATTGTTGCATCATACTTTGCCAACACCTTCACATCGTTTTGGACTCAGAACTAGGTCCAAATCATCCCACATGATTCCAAGTGTATTCTAGATTGACCCTTGACACATTGTTTAGGTCCAATCTTCGCGCACAGTTTTGAGTCTCTTCTATATTTTCCCTTCACACACAATTCCAGGTCTATTCTAGCTCTACCCTTCACATATTCTAAAACTGACTCTCCACGCAGAATTCTAGACTCTAGGTCTATTCCAAGAACTTAGTACCACTTTTTTAGGTAAAAGGTTGGTATCTCGTTATTATAGTGAATTTTGATATCTATTCTTAAAAGAGTCTAATGTACCTATCTATTAGGGCCTTTGAAAGTCTCTCTAGAACAAAGCATATAGCCCTTAATTAATACATACCTTTCAAGAAAGGCCTTACCAAAACAACATATCCAAATTATGAAGGGAATAACTTTCAAACTAAGTTGCACTGAAATTAAAATGAATACAAAAATGGAAATGTATATGGAGGCTAGGGTAGGAATGGATATAAAAATATCAGAAATGATGAATATGATATGATAGGGAAAGGACAAACATATATATATGCAAAAATGACATGAGGCATAAGAAATGCATATGATCATTCATATATTAGATTTAGAATCCTAAAACTCATCATTGTATATCAATATCACAACTAGGTAGTATCGTTAACAATAATTTGCAAGCTCGAGGTTGTATAAGTACATTGTAAACATACATTAATAAATATCTGCAAATTTTAACATGAGTGGGTTACTATCATATTCAATGTTCAACTTCCCAGCTAGGAAGCGATGTTATAAATAAAAATGTGCACTTGTACTATTTTTTTAAAGCATTACCAAGCACTTGGTATAATATATGAAGACAGAGTGAAGTTTATAGTAGAACAATAGAAGTATCATATAATACTAATATTTTTCAAATGGTCAATATGAATCAATTGGAAACTTACAATCATATTAAATAGTTTTTTTTGTTTGTAAAACTGCAACTATATATTTAAAGAAGGGGAACCAAAATTACATGTCAACTAGCTAGCTTAGGCGGTCTGGGGTGATGAAACCACCACCCCATACGCTAAAAAATGCTAGGAAGATTAACCATAGAGAAAAAAATACCTTTCCATGGGGGATAGGTTTGAAAAGAGTCTTTACAAAGAATCCCAAAGAATAAAACAGTACATAACAACAGACTATGAAAAAAACTAGAAACATTGACCATCACAGTAGGAGTTGGGGGCTTCCAAAGCAAGCCTAAGTGTTTTATTCTTCATTCTGGGGGCTTGTCTTGTCTTCGATGATGGGACGACTACCAAAGAAATCCTCATCCCAACCCTGGGGAAGGATTTTGTACATCAGTGGTTCAGTTTTGCGTCGAGGTGAAGTGTCCCCTTCAATTTTTTGAACCCTTTTGTAATGCAGAGAATCGATGGTAGTTGGAATAGGAAAGGAGGATTCAGGGGGAGGGAACCCTAGAAAGGCACCCACAGCATGAGAGACCATCCCAGAAGGGATACCCATGACAATGACATAGACTTCTACAGCAACAACTTGCGTGCCTTGCGGAATGGCTTCCGAAAGAGTGACAACACCCCCATATTGAGTACCATCCGCACCAACAGGTCATTCATTGATATTGTTGGGTGCATATTGAACAGGGTCTCTTGAGGATTTTCTCTGCTAATGAAGGATTATTTACCACTAACCATGCTGGTGTTCAAAGTTTCAAGCTTTTTGTCCAGCTGAACTAGGTAAGCCCTCGTATCCATAATGGAGGTCTTGGCAATGTTCCAATTTGCCATCATTTGCTCTACCAGGGTCCCCAACATATTCTTGATTAACCAGTAGTAGTTAATTTGGTTACCTTGGTTGCTAGAGGTGAGTATATTAGCTACCTTGATCTATTCCCATTCATCAATTAACATTCGAACAAGATCTGAGACATTGTTGTCTTAGCCACTGATGGCCATCTTATCCTTGTCCGGGGGGTTGCATTCCGACTGACGCCATGACCTGCGCCTTGCTTGGAGGTACCTTGCGGATGAGTCATGGTGTAGTAAGCGAGCTCAAAGGTTATTAAAGTCCAAGAAGAGAAATCTATTGCAGGAACCTGCGTAGGATAGAAAATGAGGGTGGTGAAATGCCACTTCTTCATATCAAGGGACTTGGGGAGGGAGCACCGAGGTGCCACACATGAGAGCATCATGAACAGGCTACTCCAGTTAATGTGAAGGGACGTTGATGAACGATACAGCCTCATTGCCAACGACCCTTGCATCATCCTTAATAATATCCTCGCTCGAGTGCATGCTAGCATGCGAGGGTGATGACGAGTGTCGTGTGCTGCTTCCAGGTGGGTGAACCGCACTTCCATCTATGGAATGGGATTTGTTGATACCCACATCCGAGGAAAATCATATTAAATAGTTATACGAGTCTAAAGGAACAAATGGAAAGCAAAAAACCTTATCCCATGTTATCCACCACTCCCCCAACACATATAAAGAGTTAAAGCAAAGGATTGTTTGGAAGCTATTATCAAAATTTTACGTCATCTCTCTTGATCTCTTCCATATAGAAACATACAATAAAGTAATATATGACTAGTGCAGCGCAAAAGCATAGCCACATAAACCTCACGCCATTTCACCTTTGGCCTACTTTATTTTATAGAGTAAGCCAAACAACAATGTCGTTGTGTGATTAATATTAAATTGTGCACATCGAGTGAGATCATCTTCCTTGTGTAGCAAATGATAAAATGTTCCAAAAAAGATCTAAATTTAAGCCTCATGGGCCTTGTCTTGAACACGGTTTTCCAACTACAACCTTTTGGTATCAACATCAACCTATAGTTCTAAATACTTCCAAGCATCAAGATTCAAAATCTCAAGCAAAATTCTTGGCTTCCAATCTCTAATCTTGAAACCATCAATGTAGAGCACTGATGAGTGCCAAATTCCCTCTATGATGTGCTATTTTTAAGTTTTGAGGCTTACTTTTAGGGCTAGGGTTTCAACATTATCTACTAGGGATTTTTGTGGGTTTTTGCATCCATTAAATCACTTTTTTTTTCTAGTTAAAATTGCATCTCTACCCTTGTCATAAAGAAAGCCAAAATATTTCTTGATTTTTGTGAAATGTTTCTACTACCACACAAAATGTGGGTTTTCCATTTCAATTTATAGGAGTGGTGTTTCAAATTTTTGGAAATGACTCTATGCTTCAACAAAATATTTACTTCTAATTCCCTATTGGGGCCTTATTTCTTGAATTATTTAGTATTTAACCATTGAGGGACTCGCAAAACCTTAACATAATGAAGTATTTACCCTCAAACCCCCCAATAATAGGGCCTTTCAATGCCTTGCTAGAATTATTTGTTCACCTTGATGACTTGATATGTGGTCATCTAAGGGTTGATGAGGAGATGGAGGGTTAACTTCTTCTCTACGTAAGCTTATGGATTTTAAGAATATATATGGAGGGTTGACATCAAATTGATCTCTTCATTAGTTAAGAGTTTCTAAGGACATGGAAGTTTAATTTATTTGCTTCCTTAGATACACATTGATAAAGAGATATATGGATGATCGACCTAGAATGGGCCTTTCATATCCTTACTGGAATGCCTCAATAAATGGGAAGACATGGTTCAAAGCCTAGAAAGAAGTATTCACTCCTTCAGGGATGCTTTACTGTAAGTATACTTCACCCTTGAGGCTCATCTCACCGTAACAAATTTTTTACCACCGCCTTCCAAAGTCTTAGTGTGTTGAAACTTTTACAACACCTGATAGGACTTGTTGGTCACTATAATTTCCTATTAATTCATAAACAAAGTGCTTGAATATAAATTTTCAACCCAAGGAAGTCTGTTTTTTTCAAAGGTAATCAAGCAAAATATATGCATAAAATTTCAGTAACTGATCACTCAACTATAAGTCACCCAATCTACTCAAGGAATGGTTGTAGCCTAATTACTAGGTCTATGCTCTCCTCACTATTCAATCCAAACTTCAAATACTAATTCAATTGCCAAAGATTATAAGAGTTCATAATCCTTCTACTGTATCAATTCTGAAAATAATTGCTTCAACAATGAAATGGCTAAATTGCTTTTGCAAGAAGTTAAATCCTAAATCATCATCATAAAAAGGGATCCAATCTACAATTTCAATACTCAACCATAAAGGAAATCAATCCTCCTCATTTTCTATAAATCCATATGACATCTACCAATTTCAGCAGTTCATGAAAGGAAATAAACAATGGTAAAATGAGGCAGTAGAGCACAAGTGTAACAACAATAATCAATAACACACTTGCAAAGAGAAACTACGCATTATTCAATCGACTATTTCAACAACCCAAGAAAAGCTATATTTGAATAATCCTACGCTTGATGCTCACACTATTTCAACAACTCAAAAGGAAATCTAATTGCAATTCCACACCAAATGAAATAAATGAAATGAGCAACTAACTAACAAGGCAACTCTGAAACAAGGTGGGCCATTTCCTTCTAACAAAGATGCCTCTAAACACTACCAGAAATCAGTACACATTAGATCAGGAAAATACTACCAATTCCATTAATAGAATGAAGTTCTGATACAGATCTCTTCCACTCTTGTTACAAGTTTTCTTCAAAAAAAGCCCAACCTCTTTTAACCATCCCATCCTCCTTTGAATACTACAACAAGACAATTCCGATCCTTATAATTCAGACAGCCATGAATATCGAAGATCTTCAAGATGTCGAGTCAATACCCGAGAATAAAAACAATTACATTCATTATTACATTGAGATAAAATTTGTTTCATAAACACCCATGCTCTCACAGCTTGAACTGATCCAATGCCAATTGAGTTTCAGTTGGCAGCGTGGATGGATAACTTAGACTACCTCGCAACAATCTGAACCGAATCCTCGAAAATGTGTAACTACTTGACAAGTACTTCTTCATCCACATGTATCAATAGGATGATACACCCGAATTCCCTATGGTCTCAATTGATTTCATTAATGCATCACAAGTCAGCTTAATTAGGAGACAAAATCCATAAAGATAGGAAAAATTTAGGAATTAATATAACAAAGTAATAATAAAATATACCTACTCAAGATCATGCTTTTCCTTAGGAAAGAGAACAACTTGGTTACAATAATAAGGAGAAACAAGGGAAAAGGATCACAATAGAAGTGAGCAAAAAGGGTAATTTCTGGCACCCAACATCTCCTCCCAAATGTGCAACTGCATGTCCTCATGCAACAACCTCCAATTAATCTGAATCTAAATATGAATCAAAACTTTTCCTATGGAAGTTAGTGAGATTGAAGGAAGATTCATGCTTATATCCATAGTTTATATACCCTTTGCAAGCAACCAACTCTGCCCAACACTTCTTCTCTGCCTTTTTAGTCAACTTATATATAATCCTATACTTCTTCTCGAGAAACCATATGAGTGGGAATCTAAATCTTAATCCTTGCCAGCTTGGTCCACTTGTTTTAATACACTTGACATACTCAGGAACTCGAGATAAAGCATATTTAAAATTTTCAAAACAGTAAGGATCTCTTATTCTCATAGGCTCAGAATAAGCTTCCCACATGTGCTTACTTCCTTCTAATGCATAGGGATATTGCTATGATATGGTCTTGACACTGTAATGTCCCCCATTCTTGATCCTTATAATATTTGGGCTATAATGTAAATATTGTATGCATATTTTTGTATGATTCCTAGCGTGGAGCTCAAGGCCAAGGCCCTGCTAGTGAATGCTCGATCTAGAAGAGGAAAGTATTTGAAATTATGCTACCCCTGTGCTAGTGAACCATGGGAATTGTAAATATGCATCTTAATATAAATGCCCACAACTAGCTATGCAATGCAACAAGAGATGAGGGCATGATTTTTACAAGGAATTGGGAGGGAAATATTCAAACCCTTGAGCCAATCAATCTAAGCCAAGTGTCAATGGGAGAACCCAATCAACCCTCAACTACCTATGTTGACCTTTGTACCCAGTCATTCAAGAGTTGGTTGAGGCGGTTAATGCCTTGGGGATTGGAGAGGTATGGCTATCCAAATTCGAGTGTGGGAAATCCATCCTTCCTACAAAATCGTGCTTGGATTCTTGGGCAAGAGGAGAGCCACGGAATTGACCCTAAGCCATTATTCACCCAGGAGTTTGTTTCTCTCATGAGTTGGGAGCTGCTGGGCATTTTTCCCCACTGATTTTCTGTGTTTTCCTTTTTTTCTATGGCTCGGAACTCGTTTTTGGTTAACACAGTAGCTGGGAGAGGAGGGCCATGTTTTGGGACTGTTATGGAGGTCGTTTTTGCCCCAGAACTTCCATGGACATTTTCCTGAAATTGGATTTGCTTCCCCAGGGTTGAATCCCCATCTACCAGCTTGTTTTTAGTTGCCCACATTTTTCTGAAGCTCAGAAAAACCCCGTTTTGTGCATCCCACTGTAAAAACGTTTCTCTTCATGCGTAGAAATTGTGTTTCTGCTGTTATGTGTATCCATGCTCAGTTTTGAGTTGTTGTGTGTGAATAAATGTTGGGGTTTGAGTTGGGTAACCATTTCTTTGGGCTGAAATGGGCTTGAGAGTCCCCTTTTCCTTGTAGATATCATGCCCAACTCGGGGGTGGTCTCTAAGCACTGAAAGAATACAGGCTGGGCAGAGACCTATGGCTGGGATGAACATTGCAGCGACATAGCTAGTTGTTCGAGGCAACATTGCATCAAGATGAGTATTTTATTGGGTATTTACTTCTGCAAATGTGTTAATTTGTTGATTATGTTAAATTGAATAACATTCATGTAATATGTGTGTGGATGAGGTTTTCATTCCGTTGTGCATGTTTAATTGATTTACATCTGCACATATGTATTTCTTTGCTTTAAAATCTAATGAATTGGATGAGTTTTTATGAAAACTCCCATAGAATAGCATCAGGTTTCCTTCCTTGCATTGGGTCCAAGGGTAGGGACATTATAGACACATGTAGATATAACATTGTGCTTAAGTGTTGTTATCTGATTAGCCTTTTGGGGAGAGGAGAGGTATTTTCTATGTCTTTCAATAATAGCAACAGGGGATTGTGGTTCACCTGAGATCCATAGAGTAGAATTATCCTCATTTCTTCGAATAGTATGAGAGGCATTCCACCAATTCATCTGATTGGTGATGAAGGAAGTAAATTCCCTTAGATGTATATCCCCTATATAAGGAACATGATTTGACCAAAGGTCCATCACGCATGCTAACTCATGTAAATATAATTCACATAATAGATTTTTTCCAAGTAAATCACTTTGGGTAAAGGTATTCAAAAACTGAAGAGTTGTAACAAACTGATGGGGCCTCCCTTCCTTAAGATATTTTATCTTAAAAAGAGTCAACTGTTGATAAAGGAAGACAAAATAAGATGGTGATGGGGCCCTACAACTTAATAGTTCCTGAATTAAATCATACATTTTCTCCTTCTCTTACTTCATGGCCTTACCATAACGAAGTATTTACCCTCAAAACTCCCACTAATAGGGAATTTGAATGCCTTACTAGAATTATTTGTTCACCTTGATGATTTGATATGTGGTTATCTAAGGGTTGATAAGGAGATGGAGGGTTAAATTCTTCTCTACATAATCGTATGTATTTTAAGAATATATATGGAGGTTTGACATCAAATTGATCTCTTCATTAGCTAATAGTTTCTAAGGACATGGAAGTTTAATTTCTTTGCTTCGTTAGCTACACATTTATAAAGAGATATATGGATGATTGACCTAGAATGGGCCTTTCATAGCCTTACTGGAATTCCTAAACCAATGAGAAGACATGGTTCAAAGCTTAGAAAGAAGTATTCACTCCTTGAGGGATGCTTTACTATAACTATACTTCACCCTTGAGGCGCATCTCACCGTAACAAAATTTTTACCACCACCTTGCAATGTCTTAGTGTGTTAAAAAATTTTCAACACCCAACAGGACTTGTTAGTGTTAAATTTTCAGAATTTACTTCAATCTGATCTAGGATCTTAACTGAGAGAACAACATGTACAACAAATCTACAACATATCATTCATGGACACAATAATGCAAGCACAGAATAGACACAGAGTTTACTTGGGGAAAACCATAAAGGTGAAAAACCCCAATAACTTCCTCAGAGATAGATAGAGCAATGATACAACTAGAATACAAGAGATAGTCTTCTCCTAGCAGCAGAGCCTCCTCCTCCACAAGTGCACCACTCTCCACAGTGTGAGTGAGTGAATAGAATGTGTAAAATGAGAGAGACACACTCTCTATTTATACACTAACTTGACTTGACCTTTACTCAACTAGGTCGGCCTCAAATTAACCACTTAACATAATGCTGACTGGGCCGACCCCCACTAGGGTGGTCTAATAACCCTTTGACCCACATTGCCTATACAGGGCTGACCCCAACAAGGTGGTCTAATAACCCATCAAGTATAAGTTACAACACTTACAATATAAATGGCGACACTTCTGTATAGAGGAATAATAACATCTCTATAGGAATACAATATACATATATGTGAAATATATTCTGAAGTTACATATACATCAACACTTAGCTTAACCTTGACTTGGTGAATGAGTCATTAAAATAATCTTGGTTTGGGTCAAATAAAATGGTATTTGTTGGATAATAGTATTTGGTTTCCCATGGTATTTGGTGGCCAATAGTATTTGGTTTCCCATGGTATTTGGTGGCCAATAGTATTTGGTGTTGTTGGAAACAATGGCCACACTGAGAGGGGGGGTGAATCAGTGTGTGAGAGCAATTTAAACTTTTTACCTTCTTTTAACCAATCCGAGTATATCGATCATTATGTCATCAATTACATAATCAAATTCATCATGACATGCATCAGCTAAATCAACCATGAGTCATAAGCATAAACATCACATCAAGAGACATAAGAATATATGTAATTTTGATCTTTATTTATGGTAATGGAAGACTACAATCTTCTCTATTATAATCAGCACCAACTGATAGAAAGAGTGCCAACTCTGAAACAGGACCTAGCCTGGTTTTCTTAGCTCCAACTAAGAAGGTTTGGGGAGTCCAATCCTCAAGTGCAAGACACTACTTGCAAGCTTGATGCCAATCTCTGATTGTCATCAATGTGCTACTCATCAACCTCTGGTCAATCTCTGCTGCTCATCCTCTTCATTCCTCACTACTGCAACT
This sequence comes from Larix kaempferi, assembly GCA_027924585.1. Taxonomy (NCBI): domain Eukaryota; kingdom Viridiplantae; phylum Streptophyta; class Pinopsida; order Pinales; family Pinaceae; genus Larix; species Larix kaempferi. The sequence continues at coordinate 1,167,551 of BSBM01000397.1, read as the reverse complement.
ATGCATGGTCTACTCACCAACATTGCTTATCAAGTCATCAATCATCAAGGTCTGATCATCATCAAGGTCTTCATAGCTGCAGGTGTATCATTCTATTGGTCAAACCTGTGCACTACAACTTGTCATCAAGGTGTCAATCATAATCAAAAGGTAAGAACCTGCATGCTTCACTTGTTCATACAATTGTACTTCATCTATTACCATCATCCTTAGAGTCTCACCAAGCAATCATCATCAAGCTTGCATCTTCATCACAGAATTTGCATCATAAAATATAAGGCAGCATCATCTTCATTAGTGCACCATTGTATGTACTCAAGCACCTATGCCACTGTTTATATGTTACCACTGTATGCACTGCATCATTAACTAACTACATTTTCTGTTCACATATCATCATTACTTTGTATATGCCACTGTATCATGGTCACAGGGTAACTGTTTGCACTGTATAATTGGCAGTATATGCATTATGTATGATCATAGTTAGCTTATACATCACACACATGCCACTTAGAACAAACCACTGTACATATACCACTTCATTACTATTTGTGCAACTGGAACTAGGGCATCATCCAAACCTGTTTTTCACAGATATTCACATCACTCTTCATTCTTTCATAAGTTCTGTAGTAGACATCATCATAGCATCATCAACATCATGATATGCAACTTTGTCATCTTTGCATCAATATCTTCAAAGTCTTCTCACTTGTAACTGTAGAAGATCTTCACAACATACTTCAATGTATGTCACTGTACATACTCCACTTATCATCATCATACTGTATATGTCCAAGCATCATCATCATCATGAGGTGAGAATCAACATTGTGTATAAATCATCATAAGGTATACAACAACCATTAGGCATCAAGGCACCATCATCCTCATCAATACATCACTGTATGCACTGTAAATATATCACTGTAGCCCTGCAATTTTGCATCACTATACCACTGTATTCTTTACCACTATGTGTCTATCACTGATCACCTTATCTTCATCATCACATAAAGCATGTGTCAACAGGTCTCATGACCATTGTGAACTAATAGACAACTTGATGATATCCCTAATTCATTGCTGGAGCAGCTTAAGTTTGACCTGAGAAGCACCACCAGAACTTGAAGGAGACAGCTTGTAGATTTAAGAAGGCTGCCCGAAATTGCAGATATACATGTCACTAATGAAGGCTGCCCAAAAAGAAGTTACAGTCCGAATTTTACTGGAGCACAGGAGCAGTCTGAACTTTACAGGAGCAACTCGAAATTTTCAGCAAAGAGACAGTCCAAAAATATCATAGAAGCAGCCTAAAATTTTCAGCAGAAAAATAGTCCAAAAATCTCACAGAAGTAGTCCGAAATTTTCAGCAGGAAAACAACCCGAAAATCTCATAGAAGTAGCCCAAACTTGTCAATAGGCAATTTGCAAACAGTCCAAAAATTATCCAGAGACAGTCTGAGGTTCTGAGAAGAAGGAAGCCACCGAATTTCCTTAGTGAGCGAAAAAAAACAGAGCTCATTCCAAAATTCAACATTAAAAAATGAAATCATTCATAGGGTATTTATACTAGTTTTTTGTAATTTTTTTGGGACGACTTGTATTAAAGAACGAATTTTATTTTTATTTATTTTTTGAATTGAATTGGAGCCGACCTGTCATACTATGATCATAATTTCTTTATTAGGGATAACTTGGAGTGTTTCAACTAAAAGCTTGTGTTTTTATTTTGTCACACAATATCTTTTAAAGTTAGGGTTGACTTTAAGGTCAACAAAAGGTCAACCACATCCATAACTTTAGGACTTGATCAAGGTTTATCATGTCTTTGTCTTATTACCCTTTTTCCACACATCCTTACCATTTCAATGGTCTTAGGGCTTGTTTTAATAATTTCCAAAAAGCAAGGGTGTCCTCACTATCAAGTCATTAACACATTTAAGTGTATCCTTCACCTCATTAGGCCATCACTACCCCGATAGTCATAAGAGGGACCAAGGACCCTTATTTAAGGTCTTAGAGTATGCTCCACCTTTGTCCATAAGCAACTTAGGTTACCACAACCCATGTCATCGTGATGGTGTCATCATACACCATGTAAGTGGATGCAAGGTCTTTCTTATGCCCTAGGACCATCCCCAAGGGTTCCAAGACCCTAAACGCCCACACCATATTCATTTCTTCAAGACCATTAAACCATATAGTGTGTGGGTCAAGAGGCTTCTTCAATCACCTCATCCACACCAAGAGACCCTCAAGGGTCAAGATCCATCATGACATCACATGTGGGGTAGCTAGGTCTTCTCCTGTGGTACTATGACACCATCAGAGCATGAATGACCACATAATGGGTCATTAATGCTTCTCCAACCCATCCATAGTTTCTCCATCATCTACCAGGGTTTCAAGACCATCTCCAGGGTCTTCAACATCATCATCAGGGTCTTCAGCATCATCTACAAGGAGTGGCTCCAAGATCCAATCTTGTGGGTTCAAGGACCTTTCAGGACTCCAAAGCACAACTCATCTTTGTATCGGATTTTCACTATAAGAGGGACTTGGTGGCATCAATGACTACCTGAGGGACCATTGCAAGTCCCATGTTGGCATCAATGACAATTTCATCAACAATCTCCCCCTTTGTCATTGATGACAACAACAAATGCTCCCCCTATGAGCATGCTCCCCATTTGTCTTCATCTCTCCCCCTTTGGCATCAATGGAAAAGGGTGACCACATATATTCATCTAAACATTGATCACTGCTAACTGCTCCCCTTGTCAATATGTCGGGTCCTAGGACCTGTCTATATGCTTGGATTAGCCATCATTTCTCCTTTGAGTTCATCCTCCATCCTTATGAACTCAAGGTGTGCTAAGGTCTTTGACAAACCCTAAGCTTGGCTTGCCATATGGAAGCCATCCTCCCCGCAATGATCAATCTCTCCTATCTGTAACTGCTCGGTCTTCTTCATCCATACTGGCTTTTTTCGATGAGTTGTATAGGAAACTTCTCAAGGGTTGTTTCCGTGTACTCCAACAATCTTGAGCTTTATGCCCAAGGCCACTGCACCCATAACATCTCATCATACGACAATATGCAGCAATGTGACCAACGTGGTTGCATGTCTAGCACCTAACTGAGTTGTTGGAGCTTCCAACACTTCTTTAATCAACTTCATTCCTCCATACCTGAGATTATCCCTGACTGTAGGCCTTTGTCTTCTGATCTTCAAATCTTCCAGTATTGATCTTCTTCCAAGGTTCCATGATTCTTCTTGCTAATGTGTATGAAGGACTCCTCCTGGGTTGACTTCTTTAACTTGCACGTTCTTGGGATTTGTGACCAAACTGACTACAAAAGTAGCATCTCAATGTGTGACATGTGGCAACAACATGTCCAAATTGATTACATGTCCAACATCTAACTGAGTCATTGGGCCTTCCACCACTTCTTCTTCTGTAGAGTCTACACTCCACAACTTTATGACCAAAGTTAGAACAAGAATAACAATAACCATTGAAACCACTTTCATACCTGGGACTTGGAGTTGTTTCTTTTCTGAGCTTTCTTTGAGGAATAGACCTAACTCCTTGTTTCATCTTTGAACTTCCAAAGTCCTTGTTGTCATGTGCAGGTGCATGGGGAGGAGATTTGGATGTTGATGGACTTGCTTTTGGAGTCTTGGGAGACCAAGTGCCATCTTCATAGTTTTCTCCTTCCTTCTTGTAACCAAGGCTAGACTTGTCAAATGGAGATCTTTGGAAATCCAAGATCTTATCTAGGACAATTGAACTGTCCTTGAACTTGACAAAGGGATTCGTCTTTTCACCTTTCTTCCTGAAACCAACTACCTCCATTTCCAGCTTTTGGATTGTTTGCTCCTTTTCTTCCAACTGATTCTTTAAGATTTCTTTTATCCTATTGGATTCCTCCAGCTGAGTCTTCAAATCAAGATTAGCCTTTCTAGTTTCTTCAACCTCTTTTGAGTCTTCACCAGGCTCTTCTTGTTCTTCCTTTTCACTGATCAATTCAGTCTTTAGCTATTCAACTTCAGCATTCTTGTCTTTCAGCTGATCCTGCAGCTCTTTATCCTTGTGTTTGAGCTTCACAAGTAATACTCTCATTGTCATGGTCTTCTGCTGATATTCATTCAAAGACTCCAAGATTCTCCTTTTTAACCTTGTGAATTCACTATGGTTCAGATTTACAGTGTTTAAGACCCAATTTTCTCTAAGATCAATATTCATCAAAGTGATATGTATCTCCTGTGCAACTTTTGATAGATATCCATCATATTCCACAAGAACCTTCTCATTTTCATCACACATTACAATCAAAAGAATCCATACCTTTACTAGAGTCCACTTCTTATTTTTTTTCTTCTTGATTGATCTCTTTCGGGGGCTTGACTTCTGATTCCTGATCCGTCTTTTTAGTGTCTAATCTTCCCTTCTGATACTCTCTTTCCAATTTGAACCAAAGGTCTTTAGCTGAAGTGTACTCTCCTACACTTTCTTTCACTGAGCTGGGAAGTCCATCCATGAGGAACTTCAAGGTTGTAGTGCTGTTCTTCTTTGCTTCCTTTTGTGCAGTAGCCTTGCCCTTATTATTGGATGGAGTGGGTGGATTGATCACAATCTCCCAAACACCAAACTTCTTCAGATATGCTTTCATTTTCCTCCTCCACCCGAAGTAATCGGTCACATCAAGTACGGGGACATCATTGCTTGATGACTCTATTTTGCTTCCATTGTGTGTCCATGGACCTCCTTCAAGCTTGCAAGGCTTGTGATGAAGGCCATCTCTGATACCAATTGTTGGACACAATAGCCACACTGAGAGGGGGGGTGAATCAGTGTGTGAGAGCAATTTAAACTTTTTACCTTCTTTTAATAAATATGAGTATATCGATCATTATGTCATCAATTACATAATCAAATTCATCATGACATGCATCAGCTAAATCAAATATGAGTGATAAGCATAAACATCACATCAAGAGACACAAGAATATATGTAGTTTTTATCTTTATTTATGGTAATGGAAGACTACAATCTTCTCAATTACAATCAACACCAACTGATAGAAAGAGCACCAACTCTAAAACAGGACCCAGCCTAGTTTTCTTATCTCCAACTAAGAAGGTTTGAGGAGTCAAATCCTCAAGTGAAAGACACTACTTGCAAGCTTGATGCCAATCTATGATTGTCATCAATGTGATGCTCATCCTCTCCATTCCTCACTACTACAACTCTGCATGTTCTACTCACCAACACTACTTATCAAGTCATCAATCATCAAGGTATGATCATCACCAAGGTTTTCATAGCTGTAGGTGTATCATTCTGCTAGTCAAACTTGTGCACTACAACTTTTGATCAAGGTGTCAATCATAATCAAAAGGTAAGCAACTACATGCTTCACTTGTTCATACAACTGTACTTCATCTATTACCATCATCCTTAGAGTGTCACCAAGAAATCATCATCAAGCTTGCATCTTTATCACATATTTGAATCATAAAATATAAGGCATCATTATCTTCATTAGTACACCATTGTATGTACTCAAGCACCTATGTCACTGTTTATATGTTACCACTGTATGCACTGCATCATTAACTAACTACAATTTATCTTCACATCTCATCATTACTTTGTATATGCCACTGTATCATAGTCATAGGGTAACTATTTGCACTATATAATTGGTAGTATATGCATTATGTATGATCATAGTTAGGTTATACATCACACACATGCCACTTAGAACAAACCATTGTACATATACCACTTCATTACTGTTTGTGCAACTGGAACTAGGGCATCATCCATACCTGTGTTTCATAGATATTCACATCACTCTTCATTCTTTCATAAGTTCTGTAGCAGACATCATCATAGCATCACCAACATCATGATATGCAACTTTGTCATCTTTGCATCAATATCTTCAAAGTCTTGTCACTTGTCACTATAGAAGATCTTCAAAACATACTTCCTTGTATGTCATTGTACATACTCCACTTATCATCATCATATTGTATATGTCCAAGCATCATCATCATCATGAGTTGAGCATCAATATTGTGTATAAATCATCATAAGGTATAGAACAAGCATTAGGAATCAAGGAACCGTCATCCTCATCAATACACCACTATATGCACTGTAAATATATCACTGTAACCTTGCAATTTTTCATCACTATACCACTGTATTCTTTACCACGGTGTGTCTAGCACTGATCACCTTATCTTCATCATCACATAAAGCATGTGTCAACAGGTCTCATCACCATTGTGAACTAATAGACAACTTGATGATAGCCCTAATTCATTGTTGGAGCAGCTTAAGTTTGACCTGAGAAACACCACCAAAACTTGAAGGAGACAGCTTGTAGACTTAAGAAAGCTGCCCGAAATTGCAGATATACATGTCACCGATGAAGGCTGCCCAAAAAGAAGTAACAGTCCAAATTTTACAGGAGCACAGGAGCAGTCTGAACTTTACAGGAGCAACACGAACTTTTCAATAGAGAGACAGTCCAAAAATATCATAGAAGTAGCCTGAAATTTTCAGCACGAAGACAGTCTGAAAATCTCATAGAAATAGCCCAAAATTTTTAGCAGGAAAACAGTCCGAAAATCTCACAGAAGCAGCCCAAAATTTTCAGAAGGCAATTTGCAAACAGTCCGAAAATTATGCAAAGACGGTCTGAATTTCCGAGAAGAAGGAAGCCACTGAATTTCCTCAGTCAGCGAAAAATAACAGAGCTCATTCCAAAATTCCACACTAAAAAATGAAATCATTGATAGGGTATTTATACTGGTCTTTTTGTAAATTTTTTGAGCCGATTTGTATTGAAAAACGATTTTTATTTTTATTTATTTTTTGAATTGAATTGGAGCCAACCTCTCATACTATGATCATAATTTCTTTATTAGGGCTAACTTGGAGTGTTTCAACTAAAAGCTTTTGTTTTTATCTTGTCACACAATATCTTTTAAAGTGAGGGATGACTTTAAGGTCAACAAAAGGTCAACCACATCCATAACTTTAGGGCTTGATCAACGTTTATCATGTATTTGTCTTATTACCCTTTTTCCACACATCCATACCATTTCAATGGTCTTAGGGTTTGTTTTAATAAGTTCCCAAAAGCAAGGGTGTCCTCACTATCAAGTCATTAACACATTTAAGTTTATCCTCCACCTCATTAGGCCATCACTATTCCAATAGTCATAAGAGGGACCAAGGACCCTTATTTAAGATCTTAAGGTGTGCTCCACCTTTGTCCATAAGCAACTTAGGTTACCACAAGCCATGTCATCATCATGGTGTCATCATACACCATGTAAGTGGATGCAAGGTCTTTCTTATGCCCTAGGAACATCCCTAAGGGTTCCAAGACCCCAAATGCCCACATCATCTTCATTTCTTCAAGACCATTAAACCATCTAGTGTGTGGGTCAAGAGGCTTCTTCAAGGATTCTTTAACCACCTCATCCACACTAAGAGACCCTCAAGGGTCAAGATCCATCATGACATCACATGTGGGGTAGCTGGGTATTCTCCTGGGGTACTATGACACCATCAGAGTATGAATGACCACATAAGGGGTCATTAATGCTTCTCCAACCCATCTAGGGTTTCTCCATCATCTACCAGGGTTTCAGGACCAGGAAAAGACATGATGCGAATCTACAAGGAAACCAAAATCTTGAAATGAAATTAGTATTCTAAGTGCAAAGTACATGGATTTGAAGCAGTTTCAAAAATAGATCTCTCACAAATAGAGGTTGGAAGTTGAAGGCACATTTCCAAGAAGTGACATCGAGAACATGATAGACTTGACAGTGGCAGATTAACATTATTTGACAATGTAAATATGACTATTGATAGTGTATTTGAATTGAGAAATGACTGTGTTTGATTTGATGACACTATAGTGACAACAGTTGACCAAGGTGATTGACAGTTTAATTGCCCTATTGGACCAATTTTGAAGAAAAGTTATAGTTCATACTTACTAAAAGGGGAGATAATCTGAAGTCATCATTTTGATATGCACTATGAGTATCAGCAACAAGTTTAAGGCAGTCACAAGCACACCTAGAAGTTCTTAGATACTACTGAAGTCATATCTCGAAAAGGATACATATTCAAGCATCTGTGATGAAGTTAAGAGGAAATTCAGGCCTTAAAGGTAGCCATCTGAAAGCACAAATCTATTAAATCTGATGTCTGTCTAGGATTGGCAGGTGTAAAGATTTGATCTCAGCTAAGACAACCACAGTATATTGTATCTCTACTCTAGCCTAGATGAAGACGTGGACTTGTGAGTATATTCGTGTTGATGCCTTGAAAATTGCAGCATCAAGCAGCAAGGGATTCTCCCCGGTAAGCAAGCCCAATTAGATCACTCACCATTTGGTGTGGGGAATCTGTCCGGTTAACGGTTCCGGCTACTGTAAGATTTAAAGATTCTTGTTCCTTACACTGGTTATGGCCCAATCCACCGTTTATATGTTTTAATTTTAAAGATGATATGCAAGTTCCCTAAGCTAAATGCAGGTAACTAATCTAAATTAATCTAAAACTGTATAAACAAATTTAACCTATCCTTGTGAGGAGAAAACTGTAGAGATGATTAATAAACTGCAAGAAACACCTAAAGATCACACAGATAGCCATTTAATCATAAATATGTGCCTATAGCAGAATATAAAAGCTATTAAAGATAGCTTTAATTCACTGAATTAATTCCATTACTCATTTAAGAGAGACATCATTGTACAGGAAAATAGAAAGATCATTCATCACACAGAAATAATTCATAATAGTAAAGAAAGATCTCACAGTAGTATACGAATGCTACAGGAACAGTCCAACAAACATTTAGCACACATTTCTAGGCAAAAACATCCTCTCTAGGCTTTCATTAGGAAAAATCCAGTTCTTGGAGCAAGTAGCAAAGGAGTTCACGTACAAGGAAGAAAATTTCTTTCACCTGCAAAAGGCCCTTTCTATCCTCTTCTGCTCTTCTATTTATAAATTTACAATCTGCTCCTTGAGCTGACAGTTGTGCCCAAAACTCTAGAACCTTCTAATTTATCCTTTAGCACATGATTACAAAACCCACAGATTCATGGAAAGCCTTCCATATAAGACAAGATCAGAGCCAACTGTCTTTTTAAAGCATTTATACAATAAACGAATTTTAGTTTTTCCTCATATTAAGACAAATAAGAATTCTGATGATTTGTCTATTTATTTGGCTTCTTTTTGCTGACTCACTGACTCATCCCCACCAACTGGATCGCTTGTGGTTGTCGGGCCATCAACACTTTGGATATGGATGGCTCATTGACTAGGCTCTCTCAAGATAATTTTGCTCCGAACAGATATTTCTACCTTTGATGCAATCTCATGCTTGCACAGATCTGATTTGACCCGTGTTGCTCCTTCTTCCTTGTAGACCTTCTATGCATGACAAACCTGCGGCGAGCGAGGAAATACAAATAAGGAGTATGCAGAAATCAACAAAAAATGCAAATCTTCTAACAAATTTGTAAAATAAAACAAGACAGGGTTGGCTTTAAATAATTCTTCGCACCCAAAGCGACGATCGCAATATTAAGCTCCGCGCTAAAGCGGCGATTGTAACATTAAGTTTTGCACTAAGCGGTGAGCGTAAGTTTAAGACTTGCACCAAGAATTGAGCTCGGGGCTATGTGCAAGGATGAGGCACGGCTATGATGGCAGGCTCTAAAGGGATAAGTTCTCCACACCGGCGGAAGATTTAGTCACAACATTTGCACCGATGAAATATGTGCCAACGAGTCGAAAAAGATTCAAAGGGTTTTCGTGTCGGCGTCCCTTTTAGGGTTAAAACCGGTGCCGAAGCACAGAAACAAATAATGTTAGCAATTGCGCCAAGGCGGCTGAGATAGGATTACGATATGTGCCAGAACGAGATTCGTAATTGCACTAAAGGCAGCCGGTTAAAATTTAGATTTTGCGCGACTTAGCGGATTTTTTTAAGTTAAAAAAAAAAATGCATGAGAGACAGAAAAAATTTTGAAAACGCGCCAACAAAGAATTGTGATTATCGTCAAAGCGACATTATTATGTCTAAACTTGTGCCGAAGTAGGCAGAGTTAAGACTAAAAAATCCATCGAATACTAAAGGTTTTATGTTTAGGACTTGCGCCAACAAGCGAAAGACTTATGGTCAAAATTGCGCTAAAGGGCGACAAAGTTAAGGCTAAAATTTGCGCCAAAGAGAAAAGGTAACTTTGCCAAGTAGAGAAAAAAAATGATAAAACTTTTGGAAAGCAAGTGTTGAAATTTTGTCAGGTTAAAGAGAAAAAATAAACCTGAAAGACAAGGAAAACACTTGTTACAAAATGTGCAGAAGGAGGGGTTCCAAATATCTTTAAAATTTTGGGGAAGGATGTTGCAGCAACAACAATTGGCGAATCGTTGGTGAACACAGATCTCTGAAAAACTCTCTCTCATCCATAGGAAATTTTAAAAGTTGCTCACCTTATGTGCAACAGTCAGCTTGAGTATTCGAATTTCCGCGAAGGAAGTGATCACTTCATCCGTTGGTATTAGGAAAAGGGAGCTTCTATAAAGACATCCTTAAAACTCTCCAAGGGCCAAAATATGGGGTTCATTTTTAGAAGATACATCTTTCAGACGACCACTGTCATCGGACTCCATAGGATTCTAACAACATCTCGTAGACAATATTCTCTTGTTCCTCATTCCCATGCTGCTTGCATCCTTTTGGATGTTCTTTAATTAGCGACTTTTGTTGTGTCAGTATTCCAGAAAAATTTCTTCAAGACTTAGCCATTTGCCTGAGTTCTTCAATCCATTGATGTCCTTTTGTGTGAGCAGGATATTTTCTTGGTTTCTCGTGCTCATGGATGAAGAAGAAATCTGTTGGGCATTTTGGTGTGGTTGCTTAAATTAAAATTCTTTATTGTTCTCAGCCATGCTTTAATGGAGGTGAGATTTTCTGGACAACAGACTCTTGATTATAAGCTCTTTTGGCTTTAGATTTGTAGCATGGAGTCATTTTAATACCCTATTCCTTCAAGATGGGCTTCCTTTCCGTGGGTCTAAGTACAATGATCTTCTTGAGACGCTTATAAATGTGAGGGTGGATGGAGCCCAAAGATAGTGATAAAGATAATCATGAATTTATGCTATTAAACAAGGGTTAATGTGACCAACAGAATAGGATCTCTTCATTCTGGAAAACGATCAGCAAAGCCAAAATTCATAGATAAACTTTCTTTTGAGGGTACATTTCCAACTTCATGAGTTGTGATATTTCTTGAGAGATCTATCTTCTCGAAAGGCCAAATTGCAGGGCTACAAGAAAATTCTATACAAAGGAAAGGGGAAAGGGAAAAATAAAATACTTAGAAACGAGGATAACTTGGCTGAAACAAATAGAAAACAAGGGACTAAAGTAAAAAGTAAAAAGAAAAAGAACAAATCCTTTATTTATGTACAGAAAACCTCAATGAGACTATGCAAAGTATTGTTTCAAGGCGAGGCCGTTGAGGGGAAAGGTTACTTCCTCTCCCTGGAGGTCTGTTAGCTTGTAAGTGGATGGGCCGAGCGTTGCAGAAATTTGGTAAGGGCCTACCCACAAGTGTTGGAATTTCATGTGCATTCCCTTTCCTTTGTGATGATGGTCCCATTTCAGAACTAAATCTCTTACTTCAAAGCTTCTTTTAGCAGACTTCTTTTTATCGAACCATCTTTTGACTATATCTTGGTGTTGATGGAATCGGTTCTTGGTTTTCTGCCGGGCTTCTTCAAGTTGAAGCAGCGTGTCAATCCTGGAGTGTAAAACCTGACTACCAGACCCTCAAGAGGCTTCGGACAACTGCAAGGATGGAAGTAAGATGTTGGGAGGGAGGATGGCTTCCTTTCCATAGACAAGTGTGTAAGGGGAAACCCCTAATGCATCCTTTGGAGTCACCCTATCTTCCCATAAGGCATTTGGGAGAGCTATATGCCAGCTTAACTGATTTTCAACCATAGTCTTCTTGAGAATTCGGATGAGGTTCTTGTTTGAAGATTCAGCTAGTCCATTTCCCTGTGGGTAGCAATTGGCTGAATAATGCAATTTAATTCCCCTTTCATAAACAAATTCATTTATTTTAAAAGACGAGAAATAAGTGACATTATCAAACACTAGGGAAATTGGAACCCCAAACCTGGTTATGATGTTATCTTTTAAGAAACTGATGACTGCATCTTCATTGATCTTGCGCAATGGGGCAGCCTACGTCCATCTAGTGAAATAGTCCATGGCTGTCAGGATGTATCGATGTTGCAGAGAAGAATTTGGTTTTATCTCTCCTGACTTATTTCTTACGAGAACTAGGTTAGCAACCCACTCGGAGTGCTAGACCTTAAATATTATCTTAGCATCAAGTAACTTCTTCAATTCCTTTTGAATCAGAGGTTCAAGAGTAGGGTGCATCCTCCTCAATTGCTACTGAAATGGTTTGATGCCTTCTTTCATTGGTATGATATGCTAAATAATGCGGGTGTCATATGTTTTCAAATATTCATAAGTCCATGCAAAAACATCCTTATATTGTCGAAAAAGCTTGATGAACTTATCTCTTTCTCCCAGTGAACAACATTTACCAAGGTTAACAAATTTTGGTTCAACTTCGGTGCCCAGATTTACTAATTCGTGTTGCATAGATGAGCTGTTGGTCTTGGTATTTGCTGGCCTTTTGAATTTGCTCCATAGATCAAACAACATTTCAAGTGACCTCACTCCTTTGGGGATGAAATTTCCTTTAGCCTCATCTTTCTTTTGTAAAACAACATCATGCTCTTCTTCATCTATCACAGCTTCTTGGAACATGTCTTCATTTGTTAGAAAATTAATAATTTGTTTGTCATCATTGAAAACTCTGAAATTTGTGATATTGTCTGGGACAAAAGGCCTGAAAACCAGTTCAATTGAACATTTGTTATTAGTCGGCACCAATCTAGAAACAGAAGTTGCTAATAAATCAGCCGCAGCATTTTGCAATTTAGGAATAGATTTTATATTGAAAGCATCAAAATGCGTAATTAAATCCCATACCTCAGCTTGATAACCTTTCAAATGAGGTGAAAAACAGTGAATGGTATCTATTATCTGTCTTACAACTATTTCTGAGTCACCAAAAACTTTCAGGTACTTAACATTCAAACCGATGGCTTTCTTCAATCCGTGGACTAAAGCTTCATATTCAAAAATGTTATTAGAACACTCAAATTCTAATCTACAGGACAAGAAGTACTTATTACTTTGAGGATCCACTAGATTAAAACCAGCTCCGGATCCTTCCAGAGACTTGGAACCATCAAAGTATAAAGTCCAAACAACATTGTTTGATTTAACTAAGTTAGTATATCTATGATCTAAGTCAGTGACTAAGATAACTATGTTATAATCGATATCATCAGTCCGAGAAAAATGAAGGAGATTGGACTATTTATCTGATTCATGGCTAATAGTTTCAGATTGATAATTACTTGGATCAATTTCTAAGAAATAATTCCCCAAAACCGAAGATGAGAAGGCTACAACTTCGTTCTTCCCTTCTAGCTGAGTTACATTTTGTTTCATGTGTGGTTCTCTCAGTATCTTGATTTGGTTTTTCCTATTCTGATAAGGCAGCCATAGATGAGACCAGTCTGTAGCAAAATAACCATTCAGTTTCATAGACCAGTCCCTACTCAAAATCAGATCGTAAGCCTCTGGGATATCAACCACCATTATATCAACGAATTGACACACCCTAGGATCTGTCGATAGCCTAATGAGAACATCATTCATTTCCCCAATTACCTCAACAACGGTCCTATCCAACTGTATAATTTGAGATGGACAAGGGATAGGATGCCCATTAATTTTTTTGCAAATTGACAGAGGCATGACATTTGAACTAGCACCCTAATCTACCAAACAGTTATGCGCATTATGATTAAATATTTCAAAAGTTAAGAGGAATGGCAGAATTTCTGATTTAGACTTCCCGCCAATACTGGCTTCGTTAATTTAAGGATTATCTTCTGTATTTTCAGACGAAGGACTAGTCTGCAGGTCAAAAGAGTCTAGCAATTTCTTTCTCTGCTAGGGCAGACTGCACATGTCAAATATGGACACATTGGCTTTAGCCTTCTTGATGTCCTCAATTACATCATACCCCATATCACATGCTTTTGAAATTTTCGGTTGATTTTCTGATTTGTTTAAAGTAATACTTTGTTGTTTGGTTAATCCAGCAGATGGGTCTTTTGTAGATGTTGGTCTAGCCTTGGGTTGTTGTGGGATTATGTTGGGCTGCTGTGGAATTACAGTTATATGTCATTTTGGCAACTCCTTCATGAATTTTTCCTTGGGAACATCTATGGTTTGATCAGGTAAGGGGATTTTACTCCTAGTGGTGACATTGATAGATGTTGTTCTAGTTTCCCCAGTGAGATCCTCGGAAGAAAGTTCTTGCGTAGGTGTCAAATCCCAGAGGACCATTGAGGTATTTGGTCGGGTTCTGTTACACCCAAAATCTACTCATCATCAGATTCAGTGTATACACCCCTGAAGATACCTGGACTAAGTAATCATCCTGGGAGTATTTGTACCTAATTGTGCTAGGTTTTGAAGGGTTCTCGCAGGTTACACACTAGCAACATGCGACGTCGCATCTTACTCCAGTGCAGGGTGTGACGAGGTTAGTTAATGGGAAAAAATAGCTTCTTCGAGAGACTTCTCGAAACTTGCTCATTTAGGGACTTATCCCTGACCTCTAGGGGAGCTGGTACTCTACCCCTAACTCTTTAGGAGGATCACCTATCTCTCCTACCATCTCTCCACCTATCCTATCCATACCCTATCCACTTAGTCCTATATAGGTGAGGTTCATTCCCATCCCAAAGGGAGGAAGACTATGGTATCTACATGCTGGTGAAATCTCTCTTAGAATATCTTCACTCACCTATTGGAGAACTCATACTTCCTTGGAAGGATATGGCAATTGGCTTGGTCAGAGAAGGGCTACTGCATTAAGTCTTGGTTGTAGTTCTATATCTCTATCAAGTACTCCTCTACTTGCAGTAATACAAATGCTTTCCACCAATATTGTTCATGTGTGCAATGATATTGAGTAGTTTACCTACTTAATTGTTTACTTAGATCGCTTATTGTATACATGTCTTTTACTGGTTTCTCTTGTTTCTTTGTCTTGACAGGTCTTGCAGCTTGGATTTGACGACCGTGGGGCGTGGAGCAGCATTCAGGAGAAAGGATTGCGTAGTAAAAAGGCAAGACATCTAGTACTTGATCCTTAAGTAGATCTAGGAAATTCATTTGTAGTCTGTTCTATTTGTTGTAGACTAACTTTGAGCTAGGGAGATCTAGCTTGCGTCCGCTCGAGTGGATTGTTCGATAACAAATCTGGCGACCATACTGGGGAGTGTTGTTTGTCTTGTTTAGTGGTCATTAATCTGAGAGTCATTTTCAGTTGATTACTTGACACAAGCCTCTTTTATGATTTTTTGCCATTTACTTATTAGGATTGATTTCACTATCAGATCTTCGCAATGAAGACTCTGATTTGCTTCCTTTGAGTTTATACAACTCATTTTCAATCCTGTTTATGGTTCATTGTTGAGAGATCTAATTCATTTTTTAATCTAGACCTCACCTGTCGCACTTGGGCAGTGGAAATAGAGCGAAACTGTGTCATTCTGAGTCTTTGTTCTTTACCTGGTGGATACTCATCGCACCCTTTGCATTGGTAAACTGCGACATCATCGCACTTCCCGTGTGAACAACCTGCGACGTCGCACTGTGTACAAGGGCAGAGTGCGCCGATCTGTTAAAAGTTGGTATACAAGAATCCCTTCCCTTGTTTGACAGTTTCAACCTTGGTCTGATGTATGAACTCCCTCTGCGCTGCAAGATCCAGCCAGAGACCCCATTTATGATTTGTGTGTAGAGAGTTTGGTTTCATTCGGATTGACTTTGGGTTCCGTCTTGGACACGTTTGAGACAGGTAGTGGTGGATACTCTAGTCTCCTCCACCTTCATCCGTTCACTCTTGCATTCCCTTCCTTCCATCCCTGATCTGATCATTGCATTGGATCAACCTCCAAACCTCATTTACATTTGTTTTGAGATTTGCTTGCTTAGTTTGCTTGCTGCTGCTTAATCTTGAGTCAAGTGTGTTTTTTAGCTTGGTTGAGTGCTTGTCTTTTCTTGAGTTTTCTGAGTACTGAGTGCTGCAAGTAGTGTTTTCTTTTTAGTCATTTAGATCTAAAATCAGAGTTGTTATCAAGTTTATTATTTGATGCATCCATCGAAAGATTAAAAGTGCTTCTTTCCCATTGTTTCTCAAAAAATTATTGAAGAAAGATTGTTGTGCATTGGAAAATTCTCGTTTATGTTTTGGAAAAATTGAATGAATGTATGATCTATTGTGTTTTTCTTGTATTATGAATCGCTCATCTTCTTGAAAGGCTCAAAGCATGCTTCGATTTTTGCAAAATTGATTCCATGCTAAGGAAAGATAGATGCATTTTTAATTCTTGTTGCTTTAAGACCATTGAAAGTGAAATTGAAAAGCTTGCATATTCCATTTCAGAATCCTCTCTTTTCATCACTTAGGGTCATTTTACTTTGAAAAGGAAAAGAAAAGAAAAAGTTGTTTTGATTTGGTTTAGTAGTGTTGTGCTTTTGCATTTCGCTAAAAAGGAAAATAATACTTTCATTGTCAAATTTGTTTGAATTGGGAATTGTGTTGCATTGAGTTTTTTTTGACAATACCATTGGAAAAAGCTTTCTCCTTTCCATAGCTAGAATTCATTGAAATAAAAGAACATTTCGTGCATGTAGTTAGGGATTTCATTATGCTTCTGATTATGTACTCACCTCATGCATTCACCTAACCGTCCAAGATAAAATTAACGGTAGAACTAGGTAAAATGTTTAGCAATTTGTGTATAAGTTAGAGACTTGTTCCGATGTCGTTAAGCATAGCAGCTATCATTATTTTCCAGCACTGTATTCCGGGGGTATTATAGTATTCCATGTACATCGGTATATCGAGCTCCTTCACATACCCACCAAGTACCATAATCTGTACTTGGCATATATTGAAGGGTGTATCACGTACTCGACACGTATATCGGAAGGTCTCTTGCCGAACAGTTGTGCATTAGACAACACCACTACGGATTTGAGCTCCCATGTACCTTGCGTATATCGAGAGACACCATTAGGATTCCTGAAACCAACCGAGTTAACCATTTGGCTATCTTGGCAAAGCAATACACCGAGAACAGCACGCGAGGAGATTAGCACGCACGTACTGTTCAAGTAATCAGGTATGCAGGCAAGGGTACGGTCCCAATCCTCCTTGTTGCGTCATATTGTTGGACCCTGCAGTATATCACGGTTTGCAATGCCTTGATAATCCTGTGAGGTTCCATACTTTTGAATCCACTTTGTCACATAATTTTGCTTGTTTCCTTAGTTCAAGTAGGTTTTTCGAGACTACTTTTCTTTTAGCATACCCTTAGGAGAAAATGTTGTTTCAGCCATCCTGGCTGATCATCTTGACACTCTGGTGGATTTTCCTTGGAGAAGGTCCCATAGGATCTTAAACTTATCACCTGAATATCCCCTTAATCCGGAGGTTATTTTGAGGGTAAGAATGGATCAGCGTAACACGGTCGTAGTAACTGAAGTGGAAAACCCCACTTTGAATGTTGGAGGACTTTTGTTTCCATAAACTTCTCCAAATTCACCTGCCTCTCATTCCCCGCAGGATGAAGGAGCACAAACCCCTGCTTCACAAGGCCTTTCTCTTGCCATCCCTGGAAAACCTAGATCATTGGAATGGATAAACCGACCCCAGGATGACCCTATAGCACCTGTTGGTCCTTTAGCATCTTATTGGACATCTTCTACAAACCACCAAGTGGCTCATTTTTCCATCTCATCCCCACCTAACTGGACTACTCCATAGTTCTCTAGGCCTTACTATAGGCCTGACCCCGCTGATATTTTCGGCCCCATCCATGAATGTTTGGAACAGTTACATATTAAAGGTGATGAGCTTCGAAGACAAAGTCTCAAGCAGCACTCTGAAGAGTTTCGGAATCGCCATTTCCAAATAAGATTTGACGACGGAGACATCCCAGTTCATCCGATATCTTTTGGATCACCTGAAGCACCCCACCACGTGACCACTAATAAGACTGGTTAACCCTCGAAAGAGTCCAGTCCTACACCTCAAGTGAACCAACCGGTGGAAGGACAACAGTCCAAAACACCTGTCACTACCGCAGTTACTTTACGGGTTCCTCCCCCACCTCAGAATTCGAGGGGAGGGTATTCCATTCCCCCAAATTATCTCATTGGTAATATTATTACTACGGTAGCTAGTCAACAACCTACGTTGGTTCAACATGTGAATAGTGGTCAACCTATTGTGGCTGGGCTACAACCCTTGTTTCCCAACCAGAACGTAGGCGGTGGAATCCCCAACGAACCTTCCGTTGGACCTTCCCAACCTGCTAGACCGTCCATCATGGGATTATCGCATGTTAGGGGGATGTCTAATGTAACTCAACCCTCCTGGAGTCAAGCGTATCTAGGTTCTGTTAACCCTGTGCCGGGCCAACCTAATCCCGATAATGCACCATACAGGATACCTTATCCTGGAATTCCATACACTCTATGGGGGAAACAACCTATGTTGCAACATGGATCCCAACCGACTATCCCTCAAGTACCACCACCCCCGATTGGTCCTCCTCAATCTCCTGCTAGAGGCGGTGTTGATGTATATGTAACTTCGGTATGTATTTCATCTATGTATTTCATATATATTTAATGTACCCTTATAAGAGATGTGTTATTCCTCTATAAGGAAGTGTTGTCATGTGTATTGACAAGTGTCGCAAGTGTGTGTACTTGCCGATGGGTTATTAGACCACCATGTGTGGCGTCGGCCCTGAAATATATATTATATTATGGATGTACCTAGCTAGACAAATCGGCCCCATAGTGTAACTAGGCAAACAGGTTAAGAATAAATAGAGATCGGGAGATCTCTATTTTCATCACTTGGAAACTCATACTTCTCTCACTCAGAAAGTGGCGCACTAGTGAGGAGAAGGAACATTTGCTACTAGGAGACTATCTCATTGTATTTTGGTTGTACTTTGGTTGAGCCATTTCTCTCTTTATCTCTGAGGAAGTTGTGGGGTTTTTCACCTTAGGGTTTTCCCCATGAAAACTCTGTGTCTCTCGTCTCTCATGCTTTTGATTCTTGTGATGCTTGACATGCTTGATATGATTGCTATGCATTGATATATTGTACATGTTATTCTCTCAATAAAGATCCTAGAGTACATTGAATTAATGCTAAAAAATTAACATGGTATCAGAGCTTGCCTGAGAAGAAGACATTGTGCAGTGACGGAAACTAGGGTTTCTTGTTTATTGGGTTTCTCTCCACGGATTTTGAAAAAGCAATATAGTAGATTGACTATACTCATCAATGAGTATCTATCTGTCAAATCATAATTCAATTCTAAGCATTTTCATATTTGGCCCTAAAAATTAGGGTTTCCTAAAAAATAGGAATTTCTGGAATCTGAAGACATAGCTGGAAGCTCCTCGAAAAAATTGAAGTTTAGAGCTTTGGATCGAGATTTTTGGCTGGGTAGATCTCCGGGAAACTCAAACCCTAATTCAGGGTCCTTCTTAGTGAATCCCGAAAGACAGAAAGGCAGTTTTGAAGGGTGTAGCTTTGCAGATCTCAAATTCTGAATACACCATGCTGATTAGCTCATCAAGGCGCATCTTTCTATCCTTTCAGAAAGTTGAAATTCACATTTTGAATTTTTAGGGTTTTTCCGACAAACCCTAATCCAGGATGAGATCTAGTTTTCAACAATTCAAGTGGTAAGACCTAAATCTTTTCTATTTCCATTTGAAGTACTCTTTAAGATGTCTCACCACACCAAGCTTGAGGATAAGCTTGAAGGGGCTGATAACTTCTGAGCTTGGAAGTATAGGATTGGGTTAATCCTGGAAGAGAATGAGTTGGACTCATATATAAAAGAAGACATCCCTATCCCAGACGATGAAGAGGCTAAGATATTGCATAAGAAGAACTTGGTAAAGGAAAAGAGAATCATTGCTGATTCTATCAAGGACCATCTTATTCCACATGTGTCATCTCTAAAGACACCCAAGGCTATGTTTGACTCTTTAACCAAGCTGTTTGAAGGGAAGAACATAAATCAGAAGATGACCTTGCGGAATCAATTGAAAGGGGTCAAGATGTCGAATGGAGAAACCATTCAATCCTGTTTCTCCAAGGTCTCTCAGATCAAGGAACACTTTGAAGCTGTAGATGAAGTAGTGGATAATGGTGAAGTTGTTATGACCACTCTGAATAGCCTTCCTAGGTCATGGGACTCCTTTATTCAAGGAATATGTGCAAGAAAGAAATTGAGCTCTTTCAGTAAAGTGTGGAAGGAATGCTTTCAAGAAGAAGCTAGGCTTGTAGCTTGTGAAGAAAAGATGGGAGGTGAAGATCAAGCTCTCGCAGCCCACACCAAAAGAAGCAAGCCCAAGAAGGAGTACTCTCACTTCAAGAGATCCTATCACAACCAACAAAAGAATAAGAAGGATATAAGATGTTTCTCATGCAATGAGAAGGGTCACTTTGCTTTAGAATGTCCCAAGAACAAAAGGGATAACATCAACTCCAACAAGGAGAACAAGGGCAACAAAATAAAGTTACATGCTCATGCTGCCGAAGATGATGAACCTCCAAAGAAGAATTCTATGGAAGAAAGTGACGATGACTCATCAAGTGAAGAAGAGTATGTTCTAATCTCTGCTCTCACAGGTACTATCTCCCATGGTTGTAATGATTGGTTAATTGACAGTGGTGCTTCCAAACACATGACTGGGTTTAAGGAATCTTTTGTAAACCTATCTGATCATGAATCACCCCATAAGGTGAAACTTGAGGGTGATTATCAATACCCAATCAAAGGAAGTGGTGAAGCCTCCTATAACCTAGATTCTGGAAAATATTTGAAGATGAAAGAAGTCCTTTATGTACCTGGGCTTAAGAAGAATCTTCTTTCCATCTCTGCATTGGATGCAAAAGGCATGAGGGTTGCATTTGTAGATGGCCAAGTCCTAATGTGGCCAAAGGGTAAAACAATCGATGATGCAGTAGTGATTGGAGAGCAAGAGGGAGGATTGTATAAATTGAAGGGTCAACCTGAACATGCCATGGTACATGACTCCATGGAGCCAAGTGAACTTTGGCACAGAAGACTTGCTCATATGCACTACAGAGCATTACCAATTGCAAGCAACGCTGTAGAGGGTCTTCCTGAAATCAAGACCAAACTTGAAGGTGTTTGCAAAGGATGTGCAAAAGGTAAGAACATTAAGAAGGCTTTCCCAAGCAGTGAAAGCAAGGCAAAAGATATCCTGGAAATCATCCACTCAGATGTATGTGGTCCTATGTCATCCAATTCTCTGAGTGGGTATGTTTACTATGTCTTGTTTATTGATGACTTCTCCAGGAAGACTTGGGTATACATCTTGAAGAACAAAGATGAGGTGTTTGACAAGTTCAAGGAATTCAAAACCTTGATGGAGAATCAAACTGACAAGAAGATCAAAACATTCAGATCTGACAATGGTGGAGAATTCACCTCAGGTGACTTCAAGAAGCTTTGCAGTGATTCAGGCATTAAGAGGGAGTTGACTGCTCCTTACAATCCACAACAAAATGGAGTTGCAGAAAGAAAGAACAAAACAATCAGGGAATTAGCAAGGGCAATGCTGCATGACCATGATATACCTATGCATCTAGGGGCAGAAGTAACTAGAACAGCTGTATATGTATAGAACAGAACACCCCACAATATATTGGACAACAAAACACCAGAAGAGGTGTTTTCTGGTAAGAAACCCGAAGTCAGCCATCTCAGAATATTTGGTTGTCCAGTATACACACATGTCCTAAAGGAAAAGAGGAACAAGCTAGATCCTTCAGGAAAGAAGGGTATCTTTGTGGGTTACAGTGAAATCTCGAAGGCTTACAGAATATACTTTCCAGGGTTCAAGAAGATTGATGTCAGCAGGGATGTAACATTTGATGAAAACTCAGCATTCATCAAATCAAGGAAGGGACCTATCGAAGTTTATGAAGAAACTAAGGAAACTAGATTTCAAGACACTACCATGATTGAAGCAATTCTAGAAGTTGTTCGTGAGTTTGAAGATCCGCAAGAACCTGTAGATCTATCCCATGAGGATAACTCTCACAAGAGGAAACCTGCATGGGCTAGAGAGCTCATTCAAGATGCGAAAAGATTTGGCATTCCAGAAGAAGAACATAGAGCAAAGAAAAGAACCAGATCACATACCAGCTATGTTGCTTTACTCTATGACATTATGAACAAAGAACCTTCTAGTTATGAAGAAGCAGCAGAAAAGAAAGAATGGAAGGATGCCATGGTTGAGGAATACTAATCAATAATGAAGAATGATGTTTGGGATGTTGTCCCAAGACCTAAACAGAAGTCTGTTGTGACTTCTAAATGGATCTACAAAATCAAGCATGCTGCTGATGGCAGTGCAGAGAAATACAAGGAAAGATTCATAACTCGTGGCTTCTCTCAGAAAGAGGGAATAGATTATGAAGAAACTTTTGCACCTGTAGCTAGGTATACTTCCATCAGAATAGTACTTTCCCTGGCTGTAGAAATGAAATGAAAAATAAACTCGATGGATGTCAAGACTGCTTTCTTGAATGGTGTAGTTGAAGAGGAAGTATATGTGGAGCAGCCACTCAGTTTTGAAACACATGACAGGAAGTCATATGTTTGCAGATTGAAGAAAGCCTTGTATGGCTTGAAGTAAGCTCCCAGAACTTGGTATGGTAGGATGGACAGTTTCCTATCTAGCTTGGGCTTTACCAAGAGTAAAGTGGATTCCAACCTTTACTATAAGGTTGAGGAAGTGAATCCTGTGGTTCTACTCCTATATGTGGATGACCTGTTTGTAACAGGAGATGACAGATTGATTGCAGATACAAAGAGGAAGCTTGCTGCTAAGTTCGATATGAAGGACCTGGGGATGATGCACTATTTCCTAGGTATGGAGGTGTGGCATAGTACAGATGGGATCTTCCTTGGACAAGGGAAGTATACTGTAGATATCCTGAAGAGGTTCGGGATGATGGATTGCAAGGCCATGGCCACACCTATGGCATCAAATCTGAAGCTTCTTTGTGATGCTTCATTTGAGCGAGTTGATGTCTCTATGTATCGTCAGATGATTGGGTCCTTGATGTACCTGACGAACACGAGACCAGATATTTGCTTCGTGGTGAACACATTGAGTCGGTTCCTGATGGATTCGAGGAGTGTTCACTTGGTTGTTGTAAAGCATATTATAAGGTACCTAAAGGGTACAGTTGATTATGGGCTCAAGTATGAAGCGAATCAAAAGTTTAACTTACAGGTTTATGTTGATTCAGATTGTGCAGGCAGTGCTACAGATAGGAAGATCACATCTGGGTGCTGCTTCAGTACGGGATCAGGTGTGATCTCTTGGTTTAGCAGGAAGCAGTCCTGCATAGCATTGAGTACAACTAAGGCAGAGTATGTTTCAGCCTGTTCAGCTAGTTGTGAGGCAGTATGGCTACGGAATCTACTGTCCAAGTTATTTGATCTCCCATTGGATGCTACTAGTATCTTTGTGATAACCAGAGTTGTGTGAAGCTTTCTGAGAACCTAGTATTTCAGGACAGGTCGAAACACATAGAGATCAAATATCACTATATCAGGGATATGGTGTAGATAGGAGCTATGAAGTTCCTGTATGTTGCGACAGATGAGCAAATTGCAGATGTACTGACGAAACCAATAGCCAGAGTGAAGTTCGAGTACTTCAGAGCGAGTCTTGGTGTTCTTCGGATTGATGACACTTCGAGGAAGAAGTGATGGACACATTTTCATAAGCCATTCCAAGCATGTTGGAAGGAGGATCCTTCACATGGCTGTGGATGTAAGTGTTGGATGGTGAGCATTAGGACGATGCTCCAGTTACTGCTCTGTATTTGCATCAGGAGGATGCTGGATATGATCAGTTGGATCATTTATATGTATATGTGTGTACGCATCATATTGGATGTTGGATATGATCAGTTGGATCATTTATATGTATGTACGCATCATGTTGGATGGTGGATATGATCAGTTGGATCATTTATATGTATATGTATGTACGCATCATGTTGGATGCTGGTTATGATCGGTTGGATCATTTGCATGTATATGCATCATGTTGGATGCTTGGACCACGTATCTGTATATGTATCAGGTGGATACATTGTATGATTAGGTAGATCATGTATGTTGATATGTATCATGCATGATCAGGTGGATCATGTATTTGTATTTGTACCAGGTGGATACATTGTATGATCAGGTTGATCATGTATGATGATATGTAGCAGGTAGATACTTGGTATGCATCAGGTAGATGCATTGTATGATTAGGATGATCATGGATGACAAGCTTCAGGATGTTTCTCTAGATGATATGCAACAGGATGTTGCATTGATGATGATCAGGATGATCATGTGTACATCAGGATGATGTATGGTGAGTATCAGGTTGATACTCTATGGTCGTGGATCAGGTTGTGCAGATGAGCATATAATTTGGCCCTGGGAGATTTGCAGATAGTCTTACAAGGTTTTGCCTATGGCATGTAATTTGGCCCTAGGATATCTGGCAAATGCTCTTTCGCGGTTTTGCTCTGGAAGGACATATAATTTGGCCCTAGGAGATCTGCAGATAGTCTTGCAAGGTTTTTCCTATGGCATATAATTTGGCCCTGGGATATCTAGCAGATGCTCTTTCGAGGTTTTGTCCTATGGTATATAATCTATCCATGGGAGATCTGATAGGTTAGGTTGTGTGCCCGTAATAAGTCCTGGGATGCTCTTGCACGGTTTTGCCATGACCACATATAATCTGTCCCTGGGAGATCCTATAGGTAGAGCTGTGTGCTCGTAACAGCCTGGGATGGTCTTGCAAGGTTTTTTGGTAACCACATATAATCTTTCCCTGGGAGATCCTATAGGTAGAGCTGTGTGCTCGTAACAGCCTGGGATGCTCTTGCAAGGTTTTGTGGTGAGGTCACATATAATATGGCCCTGGGAGATCCTATAGGTAGACCTGTGTGCTCGTAACAGCCTGGGATGCTCTTGCAAGGTTTTGTGATGCACGTAATAAGTCCTGAGGATTCCATAGTATGGCCGATGATGATGAAGACCTGCAGGTGGTGGGCTTACATCCAGTATGAAAAAGGACTGGCTCTGTAGAACTTCCTATGGTGAGTAGAGTCAGAGATTGATTGAGATAGCAGCAGTAGTGACGATGATGATGATGATGCATCGATGACGATGATCCCGAGAAGACGACTTGTCTAGAAGATCTGTGTCGAGAAATACCTTCCTAGTTAAGAGGGAGTGTTGATGTATATGTAACTTCGGAATGTATTTCATCTATGTATTTCATATATAGTTATTGTACCCTTATAAGAGATGTGTTATTCCTCTATAAGGAAGTGTCGCAAGTGTGTGTACTTGACGATGGGTTATTAGACCACCATGTGTGGGGTCGGCCCTGAAATATATATTATATTGTGGATGTACCTATCTAGACAAGTTGGCCCCATAGTGTAACTAGGAAAACAGGTTAAGTATAAATAGAGATCGGGAGATCTCTATTTTCATCACTCGGAAACTCATACTTCTCTCACTCAAAAAGTGGCGCACTAGTGAGGAGGAGGATCATCTACTACTAGGAGACTATCTCGGTGTATTTTGGTTGTACTTTGGTTGAGCCATTGCTCTCTCTATCTATGAGGAACTTGTGGGTTTTTTCACCTTAGGGTTTTCCCCATGGAAACTCTGTGTCTCTTGTCTCTCATGCTTTTGATTCTTGTGATTCTTGACATGCTTGATATGATTGTTATGCATTGATATACTGTACATGTTATTCTCTCAGTAAAGATCCTAGAGTATATTGAATTAATGCTAAAAAATTAATAGGCGGCAAGCCCCCACCTAACATTGGTGGAGGCCCACTTCATTTTTCCTACAATATCCCTCGCCCCTCCAGCGGTGGCGGGAATGTTCCACCACCCCCTCCCGGCGGAAGCGACGGGGGACCACCCTATCATGGTGGAGGTGGTCCACCACCCCCTCCAGGCGGAGGCAGTGGACGACCTAATTAGTATGGTAGTGGCGGTGGTGGTGGAGACCCTCATCCTTCCGGTGGCGAAGGTGGTGGGGGCCCCCATCCTTTCGGCGGTGGAAGTGGTCCACCACACCCTCCAAGAGGAGGCAGTGGTGGGCCACCTTATTATGGTTATGGACCCACACCTCCTCCCTACGGTGGCGATAGACCTCCACCCCCCCCGAAGGTGGAGGCGGACCCCCACCTTATTGGAATGGACGACCTTATGGTGGCGGACCTCCTTGCGGTCAGGGCGGCACACCCCCCTACGGTCAGTTTCATCCTGGTACACCTTACGGTCAGTCTGGTCCTTACACGCCTTATCTGTATTATCAATACACGCAGCCTAATCCACAACTTCCCTACCTGGCTACTTTGGACTTGCCTGACCTATCCCGTTTAACCAACGATCCAATTTACCATGGATCTAATTGTCCACCGATTCTGGTGAAACTTCCGTCTAATATCCCCAAGTTTGACGGAAAGCTGGGTGAAGACCCTAAAAACCATGTGATGACATACCACTTATGGTGTTCATCTAATTCCTTAATGGGAGATTCAATTCGTCTTAGATTGTTTCAAAGGACTCTCACCGATTCGGCTGCCAAGTGGTACATTGAGTTTCCATGACACTCTTTTACTGATTTTGGTTCTCTTTCCATGAAGTTTTTGACACATTTACAGCTGCCCATACGGTATGAGACTGGTACCGAGATTTTAACCTCGCTCCGGCAGAATACCGCCACTCACATTTCAATTCATATCCACAAATGATGAAGGAGATGACGTCTCATTAAAGCTCCCATTCCAGATCAGCTCCTCGCAGACTGCTTCAAAAAATCCCTCATCCCTACCATAGCAAGAGACGTTGCTATGCGAGGTGATGTCACCGAAGAACAAGCCATCGTGAGTGCCCATGTGCTAGATCTAGTCTACACTCAATCTGGTACTTTGTTTGATATTCTGCCTGATGCACCCCGTGACGTTAATGACCCTACAAAACAACATAAGGGACTCCAAACTGATGGAATCATTGGTTCCCTTAACACCCAGCCTGCTGCTAGCACTATTGGATCATCCAACCCACCTCCCGCTGGCCACAACACCACCAAGTCCACCACTCTTGCTGTAACTGAAGAGGTGAATTCTATCCAATCAGCTTCATCTCAGAAGTCTGGCAGTAAAAATAAGAACAAGGGGAAACCCAAAAATTCTTCCACCCAACAGGAACAAAAGAGCACTCCTGACGATGCCAAGCAGAAAAGGAAACTAAAGTATCCTTGTTTACTATGTGGAGATGACCATTTCTATAAAGAATGTCCCCATAGTGACGAAGTGTAAAAGTTTCTTAGGGGTAAACCAACTCCTGCAGTCCTCAATGATCTATTTCCTACTCAGAACCAGCAGATGATTTCTCAAACCCCCCTAGCCCAGGGGGAACCATCCAATACCGCACATGTTCTCATGCTACGTAACGAGACGATCAATTTGAATACTCACTCGCGATCTTACGAACCGGTCCCTTTGAAGGAATCCACTAGAAGTAATGCTGAAAAAGATTCCAACCCCTTAACTGATGTTACTGTACCATCGACTTCTCTCACTATTGAGAAGCCTTCCTAAGACTCGATATTGCGACTGCCCAAGAGTATGATTCGAAAAGTTTTTTTCAATCCTAATGCTTGAGAAACACAAAATTACAATATCGTAGAGGACTTGGCACAAGCTCCTTGCGCCATGTCTACCCTGGAATTTTTTCTAGAATTGTCCTAATCAATGGAAAACTCTCCTTGCATCCATTGGTGCGGTCGACCCCGATTCCTCGAACACCATCATGTTCCGAATTGACAACTTTAAGTCGAGGCTCTCACACCAGCTCGCATTCCAAGTTTCTACGAACATTGCTGGGAAGATTGTCCATCATACCCTTTTGGACGAAGGAGTCTCCACTTCTTTCATGTCCATCGCCTATTGGAGAGCCATTGGCTCCCCCGAATCGAATCATTCTCCTACCACATTGAAATCATTCGACGGGCGTGGCTTTCAACCTCATGGGCTCTTACAAGATCTTGCAGTTGAGTTGGGTGGAAAAACCGTAACCTTTAACGTGGAAGTGGTCTTGGCCCCGTTATATTATAATCTCTTGCTTGGTCGCAATTGGTTTTACACCATGCAAGCGATAGCCTCTTCAGTCTTTCGCATAGTACAATTCCCCCACCAAGGACGAATTGTTACTATCGACCAATTAGATTTTTGTACACTAGACGCCACTACTCATCCTAGTGACCATGCTCCTTCCATTGGACAGATGTCAAAACAGTATGAGAGTGTAGCGGTTGGCCTTTTGAAAGATTCATCTCTCATGGGCATTTTTCCAACCGCGGACCCCCCTAATCATGTTGCTATGGTGAACATCATCTCCACAGAGATTTTATCTCACTCTACCGATGCTTGGCTTGTACTAGATGAAGCCACAACATACCTGCTTGGAGATATAATGCCTCTTTCACCCGCTGAACATATTTATGAGGCTATCCAATCAGCACCGGAGGACCATTTAACCATGGCCTCTCCATCCTGTTCTCTACGATGGACGTCATCTCTACCCAATCTTTTACTTTGGAATTTTCATTCAAACGAGTCCATCATGGAAGTTATGAATGTTGACAATAGTCCATGGGATGGTCTCCACCATAGGTCATCTTTTCTTCCTCCTTTGGAGTACATAGAGGACAACATCCATACCCTCTTTTCACCAGATATATACCCGTTCCCTCATTCCCCCATTCTTACATGTCTTACGGACACAGAGGGAAACTTGGCCAATATTGAGCCAACCATCCTGGTAGACATCTTGGTGAAACTTGGTATAGTGGAACACATTCGCATAGGCCAGAAGTGTTCCCCTCAAGAAATAGCTGCTGGCATGGCCTTGTTCAAGTAATTTCAAGATGTATTTTCTTGGTCCTATGAGGAGATTCCTGGGATAGACCTCGCAATTGTTTCTCATGAAATAAAAACCTATCCTGAAATCAAACCTATATGTCAAAAGTTGCGACCAATACACCCCCAGAAGACTGCGGCGTTTAAGGCAGAAATTGAAAAGCTCTTAAAGGTTGGTTTTATTTATCCTGTCCCATTGACGGATTGGGTCTCAAACATCATTCTTGTGAACAAAAAGCAGGGCACCATTCGTGTCTGTGTTGATTATCGGGACCTTAACCAGGCTTGTCCAAAAGACAACTACCCGACCCCCTTCATCGACCAGATTATCGACAATTGTGCTGGAAGCATCATCTTCTCATTTATGGATGGCTTTTCTGGTTACAACCAGATTGAGATCAACCCAGCTGATCAACATAAGATAGCTTTCATCTGCCCATGGGGGACATTTGCATACTGCAAACTCCCGTTTGGCCTTAAAAATGCTTGCGCCACATTTCAGCGGGCTATGTCGTATGCCTTCCCTGACATTAAGGACTTTGTGGAACCTTACCTGGATGATATCCCTGCTCGTTCGAAGTAGCGCGAGTTCCACATTGATCATTTGATGGCCATTTTCCTCAGATGCAGATGGTACAATATCCATCTGAATCCTCATAAGTGTATCTTTTGCGTTGAGTCCAGACACCTCTTAGGATTTATCATTTCGAAGGATGGGATCCGCATTGATCCCTTAAAGGTGGAGGCCATCATCAATCTACCACCCCCGACTGATGTGATGGAATTTCAAAGTATCCAAGGGAAGGCGACTTATTTAAGACGTTTTGTTTGCAATTTCGCAGAGAAGACTCAGGGGTATATGAGACTTCTCAAGAAGGACATCCCGTTCATTTGGGATGACCAAGCTCAAAATCCGTTGACAGTATCAAACATGCCATCACGCATTCCCCCGTGCTCCAACCACCTAATTATTATCGAGATTACATCTTATATCTTGCCGCTTCTGCTCCCACTATTGCCATGGTTTTTGTACAAGAGGATCAAAACACCCAGGAACATGTAATATACTATGCAAGTAAGGGTATAGCCAATGCTGAAACTAGATATTCACATGTCAAAAAACTCGCATTCACAGTGGTCATTGCCGTCCGAACATTCCGGCACTACATCTTGCTCCGCACCTCCACTATCATCTCCGACTCGAACCCCATGTACCACATACTAACACGTCAGGTGCTTAGGGGCATGTATTCACGCTGGATTGTGATACTGCAAGAATTTGATCTTCTTTTTTAGAAAGCTAAGTCTAAGAAGTCTTTGGTGTTTGCCGAGCTCATTTGCGACCTTCCCCATCCTGATGTAGAAATTGAGCACAATGACTCCTTTCTAGATGAATCATTGTTTCTCATCAG
Source organism: Larix kaempferi (assembly GCA_027924585.1). NCBI lineage: Eukaryota > Viridiplantae > Streptophyta > Pinopsida > Pinales > Pinaceae > Larix > Larix kaempferi. The sequence goes on along the minus strand of BSBM01000397.1, from coordinate 1,136,786 downwards.
TACGACTGATCCATGGTATGGAGATATCTTGTTGTATCTTCAAACCCAACACTTCAACCCTCAACTTTCTTGCGACAATCGTCGTAAGATACATCACCATGTGAAGTATTATTTAATAATCCATGATACTTTGTATCGCCGTGACATTGATTCAATTCTTCGACGTTGTCTCACTCACGATGAGGTTGAACGCGTTCTGAATGACTGTCACGCTGGGGCATGTGGCGGTCACCTCTCTAGGATGGCTACAGCCTAGAAGATTTTGTGCGCAGGATATTTTTGGCATACTATCTTCAAACATTGTATTGAGGCCGTAGAAAAATTTCCTCCTTGCCAAAACCTCCATACGAAGAAGCGCACTCATCCTGCCCCATTACATCTGGTTATTGCCATTGGCCCATTTGCAAAATGGGGCATTGACTTTATGCATTGTAAGCCTACTCGGTTGGGGGGGCATAGTTACATCATTGTAGCTCTGGATTACTTCACAAAGTGGGCTGAAGCTATGCCTACATACCAGAACAACGACAAAACCGCCGCACTCTTCATGTTCAATCATGTAATGGTGCGGTTCGGAGTTCCTCAAGAAATTGTTACCGATCATAGTTCCCATTTTAAGAACCATATGGTTGATGAATTAAGCGACAGGTTGGGTTTTCACCATGAAAATTCAACACCCTACTACCCGCAATCCAATGGATAGGTTGAGGCCATTAACAAGGTCTTGAAAACTATGGTCCAAAGGATGGTAGGGACACATAAGTCCAATTGGCACAACATGCTCTTTTCAACATTATGGACCTAACAAAATTTTGTCAAAACCACCATAGGATTCACTCCCTTCCAATTGGTATAGGGATTGGAGGCTGGCCTACCTATAGAGTGCGAAATTTCGTCTCTACAGCTAGTTGTCGAACTTCTTCCTAACACTACTGCTGAGGAAGAATGTCTCTTGCACTTAGCAAAACTGGATGAGTCCCGCTGAGATGCCACTCTTGCTAATGAAGCACATAAGAAATGCATCAAATCCAAATACGACAAGTTAGTTGAACCTCGTATCTTTAACAAGGGTGACTTGGTCCTCACTTATGACCAGAAGCATGAAAAACTAGGAGCAGGAAAGTTCGAATCCATGTGGCATGGACCTTACATAGTCAAATGCGTTTTGGAGAAGGAAGCTTATGAGCTTGAAGACCATGATGGAATCTCTTTGGGTGAACCCCGCAATGGGATTTACCTAAAGAGATACTACGCTTAAATTCATCACGCTTAGACTTTCTTGTATATACTGTACATGGCGTGCTTTTTGTGTTTTTGTGTGTGTTGTGATGCTTTTTTTTTAGTGTCTTTAGATCTTGTTTCCGCTTCTTATACCATGTTTTGTCTACATGTGCAGATGGAAACGTGTTATGGATTCATGGACGGTGCCAGCCGGCATACCCGTAACCTTGCTTCGGCGGCCTAGGTACTATATTCCCCAACAGGTGAGCTCATTAGCTCAGGAGGAAGTTGCCTAGGGTTTGCAACCAACAATGCCGCAGAGTATCAAGTAGTAATTGGAACCCTAACTAACGCCATTTCCTTGGGTATGAACTACATTGTCATCCTCATGGATTCTTAATTAGTGGTTTCCCATTTGAACTAGGTGTACGCCATCCATGATCCCACCGTACTCCATCTCTTCAGACGAGTACATCTCCTGGAAAGGTCATTTGAATCCGTTCAATACCTGCACATTCCACGAGAGTTAAACACAGTTGCTGACTCGATGACCAACTTCATTTTGGATTTCTACATCACACACACATAATATCCATAATATGTAAAAGCATTCATGACATGTAAATACAATGTATAAAAGCAAACATGTAAACAAGATCACATCACTAATCATTTTTTAAAAACACATAATGTATAAATCACCGGTAATGTCTATATATATATATATATCGCTTAAAAAGTAGTGCCAGTACAAAATCTGAAGCACGATGGCTTTCAGTGAGTCTCTACAAAAATTTGAAGCATCATAGCTTTCAGTAGTACAAAATACGAGGCCTCTAAGCTCTCAGTACAAGTATAATAGTGTCATCGGGCCTCACTCCTGATCCGTACACCACCCCTAGCATGGATGGCACGCTGTCGCTGGGTGAGGAAATAGTCTACGGTCCAAGCCACCTTACGGAGTAAGGCGTTGAAGTGCAAAGACGATCCAACCCCAAATCTCTGCATGGGCCTCGATAAGTCATCAATAGCTGGCTCCGGTACCTCCACGGTCAGCTGAGATAGGTTCCTATACACCTCCTCCATCTCCTCGATGGTAGCATGAGCACCTGCAGGAACGACTACCTCTCCACCTCTGTCTCTCCTCTCCAGAATGGAGATACCCACCGACCGTACGGAGCCCACATCTGCACACACATATTACGTACTTGTCAGCACTACATCAAAAAAATGATATAATATACAAAACTAAAAATAAGGGTAGTTTTGTTCTCACCTATGTCACCCCATGCTGGACCCTCGGGCAGCACCAAGTCAGGATTCTCTTAGAAGTCTGTGCCACTGTATGGAAATTCCTCGACCATAAGTAACTAGCCCTCTAGCCAGCTGAAAAACTTAGGACCAAAGCTAATGATGGGCCTGCCATTATGACGGGTCATGACCTCAGTCCATCTGAGCATGTGGGGATCCCTGGGCTCCCTGTCATCAAGTAGCAACTGTGGACGTAGAAGAGGAATCTACTCTAAGAGGGACAATACCATGATCGACCCATAACCAAACTGCTTGAGCTCTCCCCACCGACACCTGGTCAGCTGAGCTCGGAGGTTTGCGAGGAGACCCTCGCACCAGTTGAAAACCATGGGGGACATGTAGCCCTCTGCATATAGCATCTGGGTCCGAGTAGCCGTGTGTGGATCTTGGCTACCCACCTCTCTAGTAATGGTAAGTAATATGGTACGCAGTGGGCGGTTCACCACATCCCTGATGAGAATCTTCCCACTGGAAGGCCGAGAAGTAGCGACACAATGCTGTGACACCATGTCCTCAACTGTACGGTCACTGGCCCGTGTTCTAGTAAGATGTACAGCGTCCCCTCTTTGGGACAAATCGGTAAGAAAGTAGATATCCTCAATGTCTATAGTGAGGATATTCTCACCAACCACAAAGTACTTTTGGGTTGCATCCCAACTTTGGAGCATGTGTGTCAGCAGTGGGATATGGGATCTCATCCCCTGGATCTCAAAGAACTTCAGTAACCTGCAGTTTCTCAAAGCATCCATGCATTGTGGATCGTTCGCAGCTTGTTCATATTCTAGCTCATGTTCTATCTCGTGCCACTCCAATACCATATTGGCTAGCTGGTAACCTGCCAAGAAGGACGTTTAAACACTGTTAGGTCCTACTTCAACCCTCACAAGTCCATTTTTTGGATTCTTTTTTATGTTGGGAATTTGCAAATCTGTCATTGCACTGTACGCTTGCATACAGTACGATGTCATCGCACCTCGCTCATTAGAGGCTTGCGACGACTCAGTCTTGTCGCAGGTCCTGAAAGGGAAACTTATGATGAGCCAAGGGTGCAAAAGCCCCCCACAAACTCATCAAAAAACCCCAAAAATGAACCTAAAATCAGAAACTAATCTACTGGAAAGTTGCTGGATGAAGTTTAGGCCTACCTGATCTGGACGGTTGGTGAAATGGTAGATCATAGCTCCCAGAATTGACAAAGGAAGTTTTGGCTCCAAATTGGTACTTCTCCACCCAAATTGGCAATTGAAACAATGAAATCTATTTTGGTCCATTTTTCTATTTATAAATAGAATGGAATATTCCTTTTCAAATATTTTGATGCTCTTGGGCCAATTATCATAGTTTTTTACCATTTTTGTCATATTTGAGGTTATTTGACACATTCTCTAGTGTGTAGGAGTTGTAAGTGGTCTTTTGTGTCATTTCTCATATCATAATGGTCATCACAGGTATGAACACTCCCTTGAACGTTTTGTCGTTATTTTTTGCAACGGTTAGTCTGTAATTATTGTGTGGTGATGAGTTTACTCTTCGTTTGTTCTCGTACTCATGAAACTATGAGAAAAAGTACCGAGTTATTATTTATCACTTTTCCGGGCTTGTTAAACTTCCATGGAAAAGGACACCCCCCGGAGTATACCGTTAAGCTCTTTTCAGGCTCTCAAAAAATGAAAGGTTTGCCAAGCGAACTTGTCGCGTTCACGCTTGTTAAAGTATTTGAATGGTTGTCTTCCTGGTGATAGTTTACCCATTTTTCGGAATAGGAGGCACTAATTACGAAAAAGGAATACTATAGCCAATCATGACTGGAAGAGTCCTCTCCCACATTGTTTTACCCTTTTTCAGGCGATGAGTCTAACTTTACGAAAAAGGACCGTTGGAGTCTTCTTTAGTTTTTTTCAGACTCTCTAAACATGAAATGATGACTGAGTTTACCTTCTATGGACTTGTTAAAATTTTCACATTGAAGGGCTCGTCATGGGACAAACCCCTCCTATCCTAGGTTCAAAAAATATTTGGGATTGGACTCATCTATGAGATGAGCTATACTAAGTATCTCGTTACCCTCATCAAGCTCGTAAAAAAACACATGAGGCACTCATCATTCATGATGGGGAAAAAGGAAAGCGTTTGTGTTACATACCTTAGTGGCAGTATATAGTCGTTCTTGAACATGGCACTCATCTACATTTGCATACAGTACTTGGGTTATCTGTTTGTCTCTGAGTCCCTGCTTACTTTCTGAGTCCTGTTACTCCTCTGAGTCATTCGGAGAAAGCTTCCACCATCAGTTGCATTAGAATTTTGCGTCATTCTCATTGTATCAATACTGCCAAGTCATGCCATGCCCATGTTCAAGAACACATCTATCATTTGTCATCTGTAGTCAAGTATACCCATCATCACGTCGGTCTACTCTAAGTCAGTCTTGCATGTTACTATACCATCTGATCCACTCTACACATCTTTTGTCATGTTTTGTGTTGGTTGATGGGGGATTCATCATGGCCCTCCTTCGACGGATTCATCCTTGTTGACTTCAACACATCATCCGAGGATCGAATCTAGAAACCAACCAAGTACCTTGTCCCTGCATGCCTCAATGGCGGGTTACCTTGCTTTCATCATGAGTTTACAACATTGACTCTTGATTGAAAGATTTCATCTTGTGTTCAACTTCAAATCATTTATTCACGCTTGATGATATGTACTGTGATACCTTGGGAATCATTGACATCAATGGTGATCTGCCTCGCACTTGTTAATGGTTTACATCAATGGTTGGTAGTCAAGTGGTTTCTACCATGTTCGATGTTAATACATTTGTAATCACATGGATAGATCCATATCATTGTGGGTTCAGCTTGAAGACCCTGGGGAGTCATGTTTTACCCAAGTTGCGATGGAGTTTGTATTGAGTCATATTACACGGATCCACTTTTGTATTGGTCATGGCTGTGTTATCATCTCATCATGGATCTACACTTATGTCTAGTAGCCATGATTGTGTTCAGTCGGTCATTACTATCATGGATCTGCAATGTATTGGTTGGAAGCCATGTTGTACTTCATATGAGATTGTCAGTTCATAGTCAGTTGTACTACATCAGTATCCTTCGTCCGACGAGTCTATTGCCATTACTTCTATCAAAGCACTTCACCTGTCTATCTTCAACAGCTTCATGCTTTGGGGAGCATTTTGTTACACCCAAAATCTACTCATCATCAGATTCAGTGTATACATGCTTGAAGATCCCTGGACTAAGTAATCATCATGGGAGGATTTGTACCTAATTGTGCTAGGTTTTGAAGGGTTGTCGCAGGTTGCACACTAGCAACATGCGACGTCACATCTTACTCCACTACAGGGTGCGACGAGGTCAGTTAATTGGAAAAAATAGCTTATTCGAGATCCTTCTCGAAACTTGCTCATTTAGGGGCTTATCCCTGACCTCTAGGGGAGCTGGTACTCGACCCCTAACTCTTTGGGAGGATCCCCTATATCTCTCCTACCATCTCTCCACCTATCCTATCCATACCCTATCCAATTAGTCCTACATAAGTAAGGTTCACTCCCATCCCAAAGGGAGGAAGACTATGGTATCTACATGCTGGTGAAATCTCTCTTAGAATATCTCCACTCACCTATTGGAAAACTCATACTTCCTTGGAAGGATATGGCAATTGGCTTGGTCGGAGAAGGGCTACTAAGTTAAGTCTTGGTTGTAGTTCTATATCTCTATCATGTACTCCTCTACTTGTAGTAATACAAATGCTTTCCACCAATATTGTTCATGTGTGCAATGATATTGAGTAGTTTACCTGCTTAACTATTTACTTAGATCGCTTATTGTATAGATGTCTTTTACTGGTTTCTCTTGTTTGTTTGTCTTGATAGGTCTTGCAGCTTGGATATAACGACCGTGGGGCATGGAGTAGCATTTAGGAGAAAGGATTGTGTAGTAAAAAGGTAATACATCTAGTACTTGATCCTTAAGTAGATCTAGGAAATGCATTTGTAGTCTGTTCTATTAGTTCTAGAATCACTTTGAGCTAGGGAGATCCGGCTCGTGTCCGCTCAAGTGGATTGTCCGATAACAAGTTCTTCTTGTTCAAGAATTTTCTCTTCCTACGGATCTGCCTGATCTGATATTCGTGCATCAAGCATTTGGTTCATCAGTAGGCTCATTGAATTTATCCATTGTGGACAAGTTTTTTTCTGAGTGTTGTTCTTGATGGAAAGTACAGAAATGGTCCATACCTACCTCATTTAAATTTAGCACAACAGAACTATTTATGGGTGGAGACAGTTGTCCACCCTCTTCTCTTGTCTTATAGTAAGGCTTAAATGGTTGCTTGGAAGTGTTGGCTTCCTTGTCCCTTTCTAAGTCCACAATTTTGCTTGAAAGATTTTGCATCATTTTTACCATGTTTTCCATATCAGTTGACGGTTCTTCTTTATTTGTAGTCAATAGAAAAGGCTTCTTAGTAGGCTGCTTTGTTTCCATATCTAGAGCATGTTTAGCAATGTTGTCTACCTCTTCTTCTACCTTCTTTGCTACTTCAAAGTTTTCTATCAAGGTAGTTTTCTTCGCTCTTTTAACAAACATGGCTATTGGAGAGTCAAGAGATATTGTATAGTAATCAACTAATGATTCCTCAGCAGGCCTAGCTGCATCGCTGAAATTATTCAGCAGGGTAGTGAATATTTGGTTAAACTCTTGGACCTTCTCCTTCTTCTCCATTCTCATGGAAAAAAATTCTTTCATTAGGGTAGCTATCATTTTCTGGTTTCCATACTTCTTTAAAAAACATTTTTCGAAGTCTTCCCAATCGGATATTGAACTAGCTTGAAGGCTAAAATACCAGGAAGAAACTTTAGGTTCGAATGTGTAAGGAAAGAGTTGACAAACTACATCTTCATGTTCTACGTTTAAAGGATTCAAGGCTAAGTAAAAACTTTTCAGGTGATCTTCAGCAGATATGCCCTTACTTGGGTCGTATTTGGGCAAAAATTTCTCTAGATTTTTAGGTAGATCATGAAATGGTCCAGCTAGAATTAATGCTCCCCTTGCTCTCCAAGAAGGTACAACAATGGCTCTATGTGGAGAATTAGGTGGAGAATCATGTGGTGAATTAAGTTGAATGTTCTTTGGAGTAAAAAATTCTCCAAGATTTTATGGATCTTCAAAATCGATCTCCTTTAGAGGCTGCATGATCTCTTCTAAAGACAAATCTACCAGCTCTTTGAAGCTTTGCACAAGGATTAAATCACGGGTATACTGTCTTTCTCTTTTAGGAATTCTTCTTCTAGGAAGAAATTTTATTGCATTTAAACCACCGATTTGTTTAACATAAGCTCGTGTTTGCCTTCTTAAGTCTTCTACCTCTGCAAAAGGTACAACATACAACGTTTCTTGTTGCTCAGAATCAGAATTGGGATTTTCTTGATTTCCTAGGATTGCTGTTTCAAGCGGGTTTTCAGTAGGATCTGCTTGACAGGAAGAGTCTCCTTTGTCAGCCATGCACTTCAGGCCCTCCTTCTAGCGCCAAAACTGTTGATGGCCCAAAAATCGCAGCATCAAGCAGCAAGGGATTCTCCTCGGTAAGCAAGCCCAATTAGATCGCTCACCATTTGGTGTGGGGAATCCATCAGGTTAACGGTTCGGGCTATCGTAAGATTTAAAGATTCTTGTTCTTTACACCGGTTGCGGCTCGATCCACCATTTATATGTTTTAATTTTAAAGATGATATGCAAGTTCCCTAAGCTAAATGCAGGTAGCTAATCTAAATTAATCTAATACTGTATAAGCAAATTTAACCTATTCTTGCAAGGAGCAAACTGTAGAGATGAGTAATAAACTGCAAGAAACACCTAAAGATCACATAGATAGGCATTTAATTATAAAGATGTGCCTACAACAGAATATAATAGCTATTAAAGATAGCTTTAATTCATTGAATACATTCCATTACTCATTTAAGAGAGACATCATTGTACAGGAAAATAGAAAGATCATTCATCACATAGAAATAATTCATAATAGTAAAGAAAGATCTCACAGTAGTATACGAATGCTACAGGAACAGTACAACAAACATTCAGCACACATTTCCAAGCAAAAACGTCCTCTCCAAGCTTTCATTAGGAAAAATCCAGTTCTTGGAGCAAGTAGCAAAGTAGTTCACGTACAAGGAAGACAATTTCTTTCACCTGCAAAAAGCCATTTCTATCCTCTTCTGCTCTTCTATTTATAAATTTACAATCTACTCCTTGAGCTGACAGGTGTGCCCTTGTTCGTATATCCACATCATCTTTTTCAGGATCTTGCATGCAATTAGGGTTTGCATGCACTTTGCATGCATCCCAGTCACCAGGTTGATGCCTCTAGCACCTTAGACACCTTATTCTAGCACCCGGGAGCTTCTTACATCAGTTCATTATCCCTCCTAGTCAGGAAGGCACCCACTTCTCACCTACTGCCAGAGAAGGGCGCACTTCTTCACCTTCCACTGTAGTTTCACTTCAGTTACACTCAGTTAGCTCTGATTCTCCCTGATTTGAGGCTAGTTTCACTCCCGACTGACTATTTCACTCCGTTGGACCTCCAGATTGACTAGATGACTTGTTTTGACTTCAGTTAGCCTCCCATGCGCCCTCCACTAATCCCACTTCCCTATATCAGTGCTACACACTTCAGTTACACATGTTACACTCAGTTAGACTCAGATTGACACCTGGATGACTGGTTCTTGTGCATTGATGACCACCACTGATTGATGATGAGGACTCCTAGTTGGAGTTAAGCTACTCCATTTAGTGATTCGAATGACCTCCTTAGGGAATTTGAATTGCTCAGTCATTGTTACTGTATTTTATTGTAATCATTCACCCTTACTGGGATATTGAGCACTGATGCACTTTTTGCACAGTTTTACACCATTTTTCTGAGTTTTATCTATTGTGATTGATTTACTTGTTCATTAGATCTGTTGTGACTAATTTTACATGGTATCAGAGCCATTGCAGGGACAAGATCTCTTTTCTACAGGTGTTTCTACAAGAAGATTTGAGTGAATTTGCTCAAAAATTACAAAAGTTTTGGCATGAAAGATATCAAGGGCATTCGCTCCTGTGCATGCAAAGCTTGAAAATACTTCCAATACCACTCCAGAAGCTTGAGTTTCCACATAAATCCTGGATCTGATACATTGGACCTATTCAACATTGCTTGATCTCCAATCCCAGGTGTGATGCAACTCTAAAAGGGTGGATTGTTCGACCTCATTGTTCTTGGTTTTATTTTGATTTGCAGGTTATTGTCTCCATCAATTGCATTCGCTACTTTTCCCTTGCAATCATTTCTACATCAATGTGCACTCGCTCCTAGCAATGGAATACTCTTCTTCAAAGCCTATCCTCATCCCATTCAATTATTTTGTTTGGAAAGATGATATGGAGATCATATTACGTTCAAAAGGTTACTACCGAGTCACTCTTGGTCTTGAATTGGAGCCAAACACCTTGTCAGATAGAACCAAACACTACAACAAGCTTGATGAAGCTTATGGTCTTCTTTGTCTCTCCATATCCAAAGATATTCACTTCCATCTCAAAGGATTGAAGACTCCAAAAGCTATATGGGAGCAACTTGAAACACTATTTGGAAAGCAGGACGAGCTTAAGGCTTTTCAATTAGAGAATGAATTGATTGCCCTTAGTCCTGAGAATTTTGAGACCATTAATGAATTCTTAACAAAATTCAAGAACTTGAACATGCAGTTGAAGAACAGTGGAGTTATCAAAGAGGATAAGCAATTGATCCTCTCCATTCTCAGCAACCTTGGTAAAGATTATTCAGCATTTGTCTCTACTTTCAATTTCGGTCAGCTAACTACCCCGAATTGGAAGATGCCTACCTTGAATGCCTTCATTGAGTCCGTCACAAAAGAGCATGATAAGTTGATTCAAATGGGGTCCATAAGCTCCAAATATTTAGCCCTATATGTTCAAGGACCCAAGATATCGAATGGTAAAAGAAAGCAAAAGAAGGATAAGCCCAAATTCAAACCTCACAAGCAAAGAGAGAAAGGAAAACGGATGGATGCACCATCCAGTTCGAAGTTCAAGCAAATGGGCAAAGAAGGTAACCAAAAATATAAATGTACTTATTGCAACCGTGGATTTCATCCCGAAAGTTCAGGTATGAAGAAGACTATAGATCAAATGGCCCTCCTTTTGGAAAATAACAACATAACTCTTCCTGACGGTGCAAGGAAGAAGGATAGGAATGATGATCATGAAAGAGGACAAGCACTCATGGCAACTGTTTCGAAGCACACTAATCTCTTGATAGATTCGGGTGCATCGAATCATATGGCTACAAATATTGATTCTTTTTCGTCATTCGATCCAAATAGCTCCATCCCCATCCATTTGGGAGATGACTCAAAAATTTCTTCAAAGGGCGAAGGTACGATTCATGTAGATCATGGAAGCTTTTAGAATGTTCTCTATGTGCCTTCCTTGGCTTCAAATCTTCTTTCTGTGTATCAAATGACACACACTGGTGAACTGAAGCAAGTTACATTCATCCCTAATACAATTGAAATTTCTGATATCAAAAATTGGAAGACTTGTTGCAGTCGGAAAGGCGAACCACACTGCAAAATGCTATGAGTTTTCACACTTTATTCCGCTTGCAAAGCCCACTGCTCTTCGCACACATGGTAATGAGGTTAGTAGGCTTTGGCATGAAAGATTTGGACATCTTAAATATAAGTATTTTCTACTGTTATCAAACAATTCCATGGTATATGGTCTTCCACAACTCCGTTCCTTGAAGGGAATATGCACTGGTTGCATTATTGGGAAGCACCCCGAGCATAGATTCAACCGCGGCAAAGCTAGCATAGCTTCTACAGTTTTGGGGTTGATACATTCTGATATCAGTGGTCCGCTGCCCCATATTTCATTAAATGGTTCAAGGTATGTTTTGACATTTATTGATGATTTTTCCCGCTTTACATGGGTATTTTTTCTCAAAAACAAGTCAAAAGTGCTGGGAAAATTCAAGGATTTTAAGGCTTCTGTTGAGACCGCCACTGAGAGCAAGATCAAATATCTTAGATCTGATAATGGTGGAGAATATATCAAGGCCGAGTTGCTGCAACTTTGTGCCCAAAGCGGAATTCAGATCCAACATACAGTTCCTTACACACCCCAGCAGAACGGTGTAGCGGAAAGGAAAAATCGGTCACTGAAAGATATGGCTACATGTATGATTGAATCAAAAGATTTGGCTGCAAATATTTGGGTTGAAGCAATCAATGTTGCTGCATACATACAGAACCATGTTCCACATTCATCCGTGAAAGGTATGACTCCTTTCGAAGCATTCTTTTGTCACAAACCGGATGTGTCAAATTTGAGAGTTTTTGGCTCTACTGCATGGGCTAGAATTCCTTCCAAGAAGAGACGAGCTTTGGATCCACAAAGTATTGAGCACATACCAATAGGATATGGGGAAGAATCAAAAGCATATAAACTCATGGATATCAGATCTAAAAATATATTCATAGAGCGCAGTGTGCAATTTGAAGAACCGCTTCAAGAATTGCAACTAGTCGAGGATGAAACTGTTGTTTCACCGCCTTCACCAGAAGAAGATCCGTGCAGCGTAAATGAAGGTATGAGTTTTGATATTTCTGATATTTTAGCAGCACATGATGATCATGACATATCAGGCTCAGAATCCAACCATTATGATCCTCCTCAATTACCAAAGTGGGCCCAAAACACTCTTCAATCTGCTGGTTTGAACCTTGGAAATCCTGCTGATCCGAGACGAACAAGAGCATACTTTCAAAGAGCAGGTATGGCTCTTTCTATTTATGATCCATTACTTCCTGAGATTTGTTATTTGATGACTGGTTCATATCCCACATCATACTATTCTGCCCACCGAGATCCAAGATGGCAAAGTGCCATGGATGAAGAGTACAGTTCTCTTCAAAAGAACAATACATGGGAGCTAGTTTCTCTTCCACCTGGAAGAAAATTAGTGAAGTGTAAATGGGTCTACCGCACGAAAGTTGCCGCTGATGGCTCTATCAGTAAATACAAAGCATGTTTGGTGGCAAAAGGTTTCTCCCAAGTCCAAGGAGTGGACTACACTGAGACCTTTGCACCGGTTGCAAAGATGGATTCCATCCGCCTTGTTTTGGCTATTTCCGCATCCAAGCACTGGGAAGTGCACCACATGGATGTGAAGAGTGCATTTATACATGGAGACCTTGCTGAATAGGTATATATGCAACATCCAGAGGGATACACATCACATCCATCATTAGTTTGCAGATTGAAGAAATCTTTGTATGGGTTAAAACAGGCCCCAAGAGCTTGGTACGCAAAGATGGACTCCTTCCTTCTTTCTCAGAATTTCCAAAGATGCAAATCTGATCCGAATGTGTATCTTCAACAATTTAAAGGTAATTTTTTGGTTATTGTACTTTATGTTGATGATCTTCTCATTACTGGTAGCACTCTTACTTCAATAAACAAGCTAAAAACTGCCTTAAATCTAGCTTTTGACATGAGCGATTTGGGCTTGCTGAGTCACTTTTTGGGCTTGGAGATAGCTCAAAATTTTGATGGGATCACTATATCTCAGCAAAAATATGCTTTCGACCTATTATTGAAGTTTAATATGGCTGCATTTAAGGCATCCCCATTCCCATTCCTCTCAGGATTCAGTCTTGAGGAGGGAGATTCTACACTACTTGCAGATTGCAGTATGTATCGACAATTGATTGGTTCACTACTTTATTTGACACACTCAAGGCCTGATATTTCATATGCCATGAGTGCCATGTCAAGGTATATGAAACATCCCCATGAGCTTCATTGGCGAGCAGCCAAGCGGATCTTGCAGTATGTGCAAGGTACGAAACATTTTGGCATACATTATGCTGCAGATTCTGAGCTTGATTTCATTGGTTTTACTGATTTAGATTGGACAGGTGATAGCATTGATCGGAAGTCCACTTATGGTTGTGTTTTCATGATTGGTCATGATGCTATTTGCTGGTCCACCAAAAATCAGGCAGCCATTGCACTTTCTTCAGCAGAGGCAGAGTATCACGGGGTAGTCAATGCCTGCATTCAGGCAGTTTGGTTGCAGGGTATTCTTTCCGATTTTGGTTTTGGTGGCACTACTTCGACTGTCCTATTTTGTGACAATCAAAATGCTATCAAGATCTCCATAGATCCAGTCCAGTGGTAGAGGACCAAACACATTGAGATTCATATGCATTACATTCGACAGTTGGTGCATGATCGCACCATCATTCTGCAATATTGCCCTATTGATGAGCAAATTGTAGACATCTTCACCAAGAGCTTCACTGAGAAGAAGTTCTCTTACCTCCGTTCACTGTTGGGGGTGAGTTCCATCATGGTGGAGATATATTGATCCATTATTATTCTTTAGCTTGAGGGGGGGATTTCTTCCCACTGGGTTTTCCCTCTTTCCTCACTTAGTTTATTTTTCAGCATTTTTTGGATTATTGTATTGGGGTGACCTTTGGTCTTAGTTACCAGGGCCCCACATTTTTTTTTTTTTTTGCACATCATAGTCTAGCTTGAGGGGGGGTGTTCGGTATCCACATCATCTTTTTCAGGATCTTGCATGCAATCAGGGTTTGCGTGCAAATTCTACGGTTTGCATGCACTTTGCATGCATCCCAGTCACCAGGTTGATGCCTCCAGCACCTTAGCCACCTTATTCTAGCACCCGAGAGCTTCTTACATCAGTTCATTAGCCCTCCTAGTCAGGAAAGCACCCACTTCTCACCTACTGCCAGACAAGGGAGCACTTCTTCACCTACCACTGCAGTTCCACTTCAGTTACACTCAGTTCGCTCCGATTCTCCCTGATTTGAGGCTAGTTTCATTCTCGACTGACTGTTTCACTCAGTTGGACCTCCAGATTGACTAGATGACTTGTTCTGACTTCAGTTAGCCTCCCATGCGCCCTCCACTGAACCCACTTCCCTATATCAGTGCTACACACTTTAGCTACACATGTTACACTTAGTTAGACTCAGATTGACACCTGGATGACTGGTTCTTGTGCATTGATGACCACCACTGATTGATGATGAGGACTCCTAGTTGGATTCAAGCTACTCCATTCAGTGATTCGAATGACCTCCTTAGGAAATTCGAATTGCTCAGTCATTGTTACTGTATTTTATTGTAATCATTCACCCTTACTGGGATATTGAGCACTGATGCACTTTTTGCACAGTTTTACACCATTTTTCTGAATTTCATCTATTGTGATTGATTTACTTGTTCATTAGATCTGTTGTGACTAATTTTACAGCCCTAAACTCTAGAACCTTCTAATTTGTCCTTTAGCACATGATTACAAAACCCACAGATTCATGGAAATCCTTCCATATAAGACAAAATTAGAGCCAAATGTCTTTTTAAAGCATTTATACAATAAAGGAATTTCAATTTTTCCTCAGATTAAGACAAATAAAAATTCTGATGATTTGTCTGTTTATTTGGCTTCTTTTTGCTGACTCGCTAACTCATCCCCGCCAACTGGCTCGCTTGTGGTTGCTGGGCCATCAACACTTTGGATATGGATGGCTCATTGACTGGGCTCTCTCAACATAATTTTTCTCCGAACAGATATTGCTGCCTTTGATGCAATCTTATGCTTGCACAGGTTTGATTTGACCCGTGCTACTCCTTCGTCCTTGCAGACCTTCTATGCCTGACAAACCTGCGGTGAGCGAGACAATACAAATAAGCAGTATGCAAAAATCAACAAAAAATGCAAAGCTTCCTACATATTTGTAAAAGAAAACAAGACAAGGTTGGATTTAAATAATTCTTCGCGCCCAAAGCTACGATCGCAAGATTAAGCTCCTCGCTAAGGCAGCGATTGTAACATTAAGTTTTGCGCTAAGCGGCAAGCGTAAGTTTAATACTTGCACCAAGAATTGAGCTCGGGGTTATGTCCAAGGATGAGGCGCAGCGATGATGGCGGGCGCTAAAGGGATAAGTTCTCCATGTCGACAGAAGATTTAGTCACAACATTTGCGTCGATGAAAGATGCGCCAACGAGTCGAAAAAGATTCAAAGGGTTTTCGTGTTGGCGTCCCTTTTAGGGTTAAAACCAGCGCCGAAGCACCCAAACAAAAAATGTTAGCAATTGCACCAAGGCGGCCGAGATAGGATTATGATATGCGCCAGAACGAGCTTCTTAATTGCACTAAAGGCGGTCAGTTTAAATTTAGATTTTGCGCGAATTAGCGGATTTTTTTAAGTTCAAAAAAAAAATGCACAAGAGACATAAAAAATTTGAAAACACGCCAACAAAGAATTGCGATTACCACTGAAGCGGCATAATTATGTCTAAACTTGCACTGAAGGAGGCATAGTTAAGACTAAAAAATGCATCGAATACTAAAGGTTTTATGTTTAGGACTTGCGCCAACAAGCAGAAGACTTATAGTCAAAATTGCGCTAAAGGGCGACAGAGTTAAGGCTAAAAATTATGCTGAAGAGAAAATGTAACTTTGCCTTAGAGAAAAAAAAATGAGAAAACTTTTGGAAAGCAAGTGTTGAAATTTTTCCAGGTTAAAGAGAAAAGATAATCCTGAAAGACAAGGAAAACACTTGTTACAAAACGTGCAAAAGGAGGGGCCCCAAATATCTTTAAAATTTTGGGGAAGGATGTTGCAGCAACAACAATTTGATAGCACAAGACTATTCTCAGTACAGAGATCAAGTCTTGGTTTTGAAGCTGCCATTTGCATTGCAAATATCAAGCCATATTCTTAGAGGAAGTCACAACTTTATATCATGAGTAGACTTAGTCCTTTCATGAGTAGACTTTGGGATTCCACTAGTACTTCAAATGTTTTGAAAACAACAGAAGTGACTTGACTGATATAGCAGCAGTTCTTTAACAGTTGACAGAGATTGACATGAAAGGGACAAGTTGATGATGGGCATGGCTACTTGAGCAGAATGCACTTAAACACACCCTCGTTGAATTGGTATGAGCAACATTCTACTGCTAATTTGATGTGTATGAGCAGACTCCTTTGGTGATTTGGCATGAACTTGAAATTTTGTGTATTGGAAGAACTGGGCATGAGCATAATCAGACCTATGGTGAGCAGATTTCATCATAATGTCATTGACAGGGGGAGAGGTAGAAATTACCTTATATCTTCATAAAAAAAAATGGAAAGATGTAGATGAAAGAATAAGTATGATATTAGGGGGAGCTGCATAAGATTAAGCTTACACAATCATAAGACTATTTTTTCACTTTGTATAAAGGCAGAGCCTTTCTCATAACAACAATGAAAGGTGACATCTTATGCCAGGTGTATTCATGCATGCAACAAAGTCAAAGATCACGTTATGGGTCATAGTCTTGAATAGCATTTGTAAAATAGATTTGATGTCTGGTTGGTTGATGTGCATATAAGGCTGCCAAGAGATGGGCATAAATGGATAAGCTTGAATAAGTCTTTTAAATAGTAAAGACATAAGAAGTTCTATTGACAGGGGGAGCAGATATCTATAAGAAAAAATATACCAAGAACTCATGAACTTCATTCTCAAAATCTACTAATCCTAAAACTTGTTCAATCATCAATATCTTCTCAAGATGTCATAAACATGAATATCAGGATGACAGGAGTGGATTGCAGCACATGAATAGTTTGAGAATTAAATATTGTTTGGTATACCCCCAATGGATTG
This sequence comes from Larix kaempferi, assembly GCA_027924585.1. Taxonomy (NCBI): domain Eukaryota; kingdom Viridiplantae; phylum Streptophyta; class Pinopsida; order Pinales; family Pinaceae; genus Larix; species Larix kaempferi. The sequence continues at coordinate 1,119,453 of BSBM01000397.1, read as the reverse complement.
CTTTGAGCCCTGCATCATCCAAAATCCATTGGTTGCAGTGTAAATACTCAGTCATAAAAATAAACAGCTTGTTGTAGCAGAAGTTCAAAGCCAAGTTCAGTCCAAGGGGGAGAACAACTCAGAAAAAAGTCTCGACATGGTCTCAGGGGGAGCAACAAAAGACCAAGAAGTAGTACAGGTCTAAGAGGCCCTTTGTCATTAATGTCAAAGGGGGAGAGAGATTTGACAATGTTTCCATCAATGCCAAAGGGGGAGATTGTTGAGTATTTGTTGGCATTGATGTCAACATGGATGTGATAATAATCTTGCTACATTGATGGACATATTTGATGGGCACTTGTACCTTTAATGAATGGCGAGATTGATGGTTGCATGATGGTGGTAACTTCACACGTGGTAACTTGGGTCTTGTAACCCACACATATATGGTTTGATGGTGCTTAGACAAGATATATGATGATCCCTTGCATGTGGGACCTTGAGTCTTGGAATCCAAAAATATGGTGTTTTGGTTGTTTGTGGACCCTTTGGTATTCTAGATGATCTTCTTACAAACATGGTTGACCACCCCTTGAGCCTTTGAGGATGTCCTTGGTTGTGGAGTCCTTCTCAAGCCAAGCAACTTGTTTTTGTGTGGTCTTTGTACCCATCCTTTTGGTCTTTGTTAGTTGTCTTGCTTGGGGTCTTTATTAGCTCATGAATTGTTGAAGAAAATCAGGCCTATTCTACTCAGCCTAAACATTCGGATTGCAGAGAAGAAGAAAGCCCTAATTTTCATACATGAAATAGTCCGAATTTGAAAGTTGGGTTTATCATAATTTGGTGGAATATAATGGTCATTGTTTCCCAGCATCTGAGGTCTACAGCAGCATAAGAGTTAACATTCTATGACTTCCCTAGAAGACAACATATGCTAACCTCAATAGCACTAACAGGCATACGAAGGTTGCAGCAATAACACTTCATTTTGGGTTTATTACAGCCATGGATCAATGGAGTATACACAACCAGTGAAGTAAGTACAATGGTGTATACAGTAGTATGCTTGTATCTACAGTAATTGTGATATGATGTTGATGATGTTTTGTTGATCCCTTGTATACACCATAATATTGATATAATGATGATGTTTATGAGTGTGGACTTGCACTACTAAGTGATACAAACATAGAAGTAGATATATAGTGAATAAAGTGGTGTAGTAAGTCCATGCATTCTTTTGATTCCTATACACTATGAAGAACATGCATACTATGGTATGATGATGCTCTCTAGTATATAGTGGTTGAGTAAAATTACAGTGCATGGAGTAGTACATGTACAATGAGTAAGTGCATACAGTGATTGAGTAAACAGTACAAGTATAGATATCTACATGTACGGTAAGTATGCAAGTGTGTGAACAGTATGTAGTGATGAACAATATATACAGTGGTATGTATAGTAATGAGTGAACAATATTGACTGTATGCAGTACATGCTATAAAGTGATGATACACTTCTATACCTTGTCATGTTACACACTATGATGTACACTATAATGCCAACCCCATGAATATGCATATCCTATGATGGCATGTTCAGAAGACTGATGTTTGCCAGACCTTGTTGATGAAGCAATCTCCTTGATGATGAACTGTATGATGATGAGATGAGTTGATCTTGATGATGACGTACACCCTATGTTACAGACCTTGATGATGATCAGACCTTCATGATGACATGTTCAGACCTTGATGTTTGATGACTTGACAGTGACCAGCAGTGTTGATGAGCAGACTTGGCCGTCTTGCAGCAGTGTTGATGAGAGTGATGAGCAAAAGACCAGCAGTGTTGACCAGCAGAGATTAACTAGCAGAGTGATGAGCAGCGTTGACCAGATATTGATGTGAAGAGATGGTTGAGCAGTAGATTGATGACAATCAAATATTGGCATCAAGATTGCAAGTAGAATCTTGCACTTGAGGATTGGACTTTTCAAACCCTTCTTAGTTGGAGCTAAGAAAACCAGGTTGGGTCCTATTATGAGATTTAGTGCTCTTCTTATCGGTTAGTGTTGATTGTAATCAAGAAGATTGTAGTCTTCCATGTACAATAAATAAAGATCAAAATTACATATATTCTTGTGTCTCTCTTTATGTGATTGCACTTATGACTCATTTAACTGATGAATATGATTATGTGATTAATGCTTGATATAATCTAGTTGATTAAAAGAAGGTAAAAAGTTTATAATTGCTCTCACACTGATTTAGCCCCCCTCTCAGTGTGGCCATTGTGTCCAACAGGTGTCCCATGGTATTTGGTGGCCCATGGTATTTGGTGTCCCATGGTATTTGGTAGCCCATCCTATTAGCCCAAGGTATTGCATATAATGAAGCATGGGTTTTTCATATAGTTTAGCCAATGCCTTCATCATATCCTTCGTTGTCTTTTCCTTTGGAATGTTGAAATCCACCGACGCTACTAGGCACAACCATATCATTCCTAGTTCCTTTCTATTAAGACCCTCCCATTCTTTGTCCTTCATAATCACCAACTTCTTTCCTTTTTTTCTCAATAGTAGGAAAATATCCTTTTGATATAGATAATCTTCCATTTTCATCTTCCATAGCTAGTAGTTTTGGTCGTCAACTTTATCGACCCTAAACATTCCTTCTTTTTTCGTTGCTCCCACTCGAACCCTCATTCGAGGTTAGCTTAGGAAATTCACAACTTGGTTTGTGATTCCCTTATTGTATTTTATTATAAAGTATAAATTTTGGATGTACATGAACCACTTATAATGTCATTCATTTTTCAAATTTTCCATGTCTACATGAATTTCATGGGCTTATGTTCCATGTGGATGTTCATTTAGTTTACAATTTGTAACCATACATCACGACTAAGTACATATTTTTTCCATATGTGTCATACCTACTAATTGTGTCAGAGATTTTCTAGATGTCCATGATAAGCGACGTATACACCTAAGATATACTTAGAGGCATCTATCTTAATGATATTGAACAGCCATTATAGGTCTAGTGGAACGAGGACTAGTGCTTGACAGAGGTGACATTTTAGGACCTTGGATAATTTTTGTTTTTCCTTGGCCCAAAAAAACTTGGATTTGTCTCAACCTTTGTTGATGTGGAACAAGGGCCATTCAATATGGGAGAACCCCAACATGAACCGATTGTGGAATTTGATGGGGCCTACAAAGATGCAAATCTCCATTACTGTGTTCGGGGATGAATAATCATGAATCATTTGGATCTTGGTTGGGCCCACATGCACACCATACTAATCCAAGGTTTATCCCATATATTTAATTCTATACATGATGAATAGTCACTCCTCTAACTTGGCATATAAATTGTATTACCACAAGGTGTTAAACACTTGGTGAATGTGTTTCATACGTTCTTCCTACTTTTTACTGATGATGAGGACATTGTCAAGATATAAGACCACAAAGGAAGTGATGCATAAATAAAATATATCATCCATTACACTAGTACAAAATGAGAGATAAGTGACCATGTGACCAAAACAATTGGTCACCACAGCTTTTTCAAGCGTTAAATGACCAAAATTGAGAAATTTTAAGTGAACTGACTAAAAATGACCAAGATAAATGGTCAATTTGGTCACGGAATAAGAACTAAACTAAAAATGACCAAGATAAATGACGAATTTGGTTAAGAGATAAGAACTGAACTAAAAATGACCACATAACAATTGGTCATTTTTAGTTGTGTCATTCTGACAATAGAAAATTATAAATTTGATAATGAATTTGTACAATTTACTAAATTTTAACACTGCAGATGGATTCGGAGACCCCTGGGGTCTCCGAATCCATCTGCAGTGTTAAAATTTAGTAAATTGTACCATTAATAGTACACAAATTGGATTATTTTTCAATACATGTCTTCTAAGGGATCATTTATTTGAGGCCATCCTAATGCCTATTGTGTTAGATGATAGGAGAATCATTGAGATGTAGGGGTCTCCAAATCCATCTGCAGTGTTAAAATTTAATAAAATTGTACCATTAATAGTACACAATTTGGATTATTTTTCAATACATGTATTCTAAAGGATCATTTATTTGAGGCCATCCTAATGCCTATTGTGTTAGATGATAGGAGAATCATTGAGATGCTCATTTAGCAGTTTCTATACTAATTAGTGCCTTGGGTGTGGTGAGTTGATATCTAGATAATACATCATGTGGTTGAGTAGAGTCTTAGTCGATACTAGAATAGATTTGTTTTGAAAGGAATATTAAGACCCACCTGTTTTTATATGGATTATGTTTCTTGGTAATTCTAGAAAATTTATTTAACTTTGGGGTTTGTGATGGCAAGCAGCCCCAATTGTTTAAGAATTGAATACTGGAATATTGGGACAAATAATCAACAAGGCATTGAAGAACACAACTTGCAATCAACGAGTATTGGAAGCACAAACATTGTTGTTGCCACCACGTCACAACACATATTATCTATGTGTTTGTGGGCTTTGTGGAAATTGAAATTCAAAAATTTGAGACCATTATTTTTACACCATAAGGTACATAAAGTTCTTAGTTAGACGCAATGATTGAACTTGGCATGTTCATGTAGGTATATATTTATTTAGGTCATTCTAAATCTGATATAATTGGAGTGACAATGTATTTTAAATAATTAATTAAAAGGAATAAAGGAAGTTTTAATTAAATAATTTATAAATATTAGGAATAAAGAAAGTATTAATTAAATAATTTATAAAGTATACTATTTGTGAGTTTTGTGAATAAGGTAACAAGTTAAATGGACACCGGGCAGGTTCATCTTAAGATTAAGTTATACAAATTAGGTCGAAGGTTAAATTAAATTAATCAAAAAATGGTTATATCTTTTGAAGAAACTTTAGTAAACTCGTTACCTATATTGCTCTTGAACCTGGAGATGCATATCCCATTATTTAGGAATTGAATACTGGAATATTGGGACAGATAACAGGGTCATTTGTAGGCGAAATCCTTCGCGGCTGGTGCATATAACCTTCCACGCCACAGTCAAAATGTGGGTGCCTAAGTTACATCTGATCCCCGAGCTATATTCTCTCAACGAAAACATACCAGATGGGATTTGGAATAATTGTAGTTAGTTGGAGACACTGAACCTTACATCCAATTCATTGGCTGGAACTTTGCCCAATTTTCCTCACTCAACTCTTTGCAAAGTTTGCACATGTCGATGAACAATTTCTTTGGTAAGTTATATGTTTCTGTTACAAATATGACTCAATTATATGCCTTGAACTTAAATGATAACCCTCTATATCAGGGCTTAATACCAACCAAGACATTCCGCTTAAAGCACACTGTAGCATGACAGAACCCATTTTTCCTTTCATCGCCAATCTAGCAGAGAATGGAATCCTAGGGTTTTCTGATAATTATTTAACATGAACTATACCAAAAGAAATCACAAGGATTATGAAGTTGTATGAATTTTAACTCTATTATAATGATCTTACAGGAGATATCCCTTCAGGATTTCAAACCTCACATTAGCTCATGGATTGAGCTTTGCTGCGTATTTCTTCATGGAGAGGATCGGGTCTTTTGGTCGCATATATTTAGCTATGATGTGGATGTTATTTCAATTTCTTCTTTTGTCGAATTAGAGTTCAAAAGGTGAGTTCCTATTCTCTAGTTTCGATCATCTACATCGTATAATATATGGACTGATAACATAACATCGAGGGAAATAATGGTTTTCTCTATACACAACATTTAAATGGGGTACTTTTTTATTGATATAGGCTTAGAACAATTAGCTCCAGGGTCCAAATCTTTCAGAAGAACATTTATAAAAAAGTAGAGGTAGGGTTTGTTCCAGGTCAAGACCAAATCAATGAATCAATAGCTGTAGGGTTTAAATTTAGAATCAAGAAATAGGTTTTGATCAGCTTATAAACGCCACAGTCAGGATTTGTTTATGCATAATAAGGTTTTATATTGGGGATTGATGAATCAACTTATAAGGTTTTATATCAACCTTAAGAACCCTGAAACCCTCTGACCCTGATTCTCATTCCATTTTCGTTTTATGTTACATTTCCCATTTTCTGTTTCTGGAAGCGTAGAAGGAAATGAATTTCTTAAATTCATGTCACGAGAGATTTGCTTATATTTCTCACATGGTTAATGTCATCATTTTATATCAACTTGACGAACCCTAAAACCATCTGGCCCTGTTTCTCATTCTGTTCTTGTTTTCTGTTTCATTTCCCATTTTCTGTTTCTGGTGGCATAGTAGGAAATCACTTTCTTAAAACCTTGTCATCTGCCTAAGCCATCCATTGTTCAAGTGCTATTTTTTAGTATTTACTTACGGGTAGTTGGAATCATTAAATATATACTTGAAAGTAGATATAAATCATGGACCTGTTGATGTATATGTAACTTCGGAATGTATTTCATATATGTTGTATGTACTCCTATAGAGATGGTTTTATTCCTCTATACGGAAGTGTCGTCATTTATATTGTAAGTGTCGTAACTTATACTTGATGGGTTATTAGACCGCCTTGTTGGGGTCGGCCCTGTGGGTCAAAGGGTTATTAGACCGCCCTATTGGGGGTCGGCCATGTGGGTCGAAGGGTTATTAGACCACCCTATTGGGGGTCGGCCCAGTCAGCATTATATTATGTGGTTAAGTTCGAGCCTACATGAGTTAGGTAAAAAGGCAAGTCAAGTCAAGTATAAATAGAGTGCGGGAGGCACTCTATTTTACTCACTCACTTCTCACACATGCACTCAAGGAGGAGTGGCGCACTTATGGAGGAGGAGGATCTGCTGCTAGGTTATGGCTATCTCTCTTGGTTGGTTGTATCATTGCTCTATCTATCTCTGAGGAAGTTATTGGGGTTTTTCACCTTTATGGTTTTCCCCAAGTAAATCTTTGTGTCTCTTGTGTGCTTGCATTATTGTCTCCATGATTGATATGCTGTAGATATGCTGTACATGTTGTTCTCTCAGTTAAGATCCTAGATCAGATTGAAGTAAATTCTGAAAATTTAACATGGTATCAGAGCTAGCCTGAAAGAAGGCATGATATGGCATGTATGACACTTGTTGCACTTACGATGCTAGGGCTTGATATAGCAAAAACCAGTCATCGTAGCACTTTCACTATAAATCCGTTTTGGCGACTTTTTTGGATCTGAAATTGTTACAGGACGAAGCTAAGATCTCCAGGTACCTTGTGTCCAAAGGAAAACCTCTAATTCATTGTACTTTGTGATTTATGATCTGTGCAATATAGGGTTTCTGCCTCTTCCAGATCTGAGTTAAAATCAGGTGACCTTGGGAAAAAGGTCATAACTTGGGCTAGGAAGCTCCAAATGAAATTTAGTGAAAAGTGACAGGTAGTACACAGACTTTAATATCTCAGAAAACTTTTTTAGAGGCCGAAGTTGAACCAGTGACACGTGGCACGCCGTACAAGTTCGCTCTCCTGTATTATCCCATAAACAGGTCATGTTGCGACATTTGGCATAACTCTCTCTCAAAGCGTCCAATTGAGGTCAGACCTATCAGGATGGAAAGGTAACAGGCCGATCTATCTCAGGAAAATTTTTCAGAGGCCGAAGTTAAAACAGTGACACGTGGCACACTGTACAAGTTCGCTCTCCTATTTTATCCCAAAACAGGTCACGTTGCGACATTTGGCATAACTCTCTCTCAGAGAATCCAATTGAGGTCAGACCTATCAGTATGGAAAGATAACAGGTCAGGCTATCTCAGGAAACTTTTTCAGACCCTTTGGATTGAAAAGTTTGGAGTTACACCATAAACAATCAGGTACATATTTCTGTCAAAACAGAATTATTTTTTAGTACCTTCATTCATGGCTTCCGGAATTTAGGGCTTTGAAGAAAGTTGAAATTTTTGTAATCCGAGACCACGGATGGATGCTACTCATCAAAATAGAAATTTAGAGACCAAGATCAGAATTTTTGGTTGGGCAGAAGGCCGGGCTTTATTAGACCCTAGTTCGGGACTTTGATCAGAAAAGTGGAAAATTAGGGCTTCTGTAAAAATGGGAATTTTTGAAATCTGTGACCACGGCTGGAAGCTCCTTAGAAAAATAGAAGCTTAGAGCTTTGGATCAAACATTTTGATTGGGCAAAAGAGTGGGCTTCATCAAACCCCAGTTCAGGGTCACGTCCAGTGAATCCAGAAGTTTCAAAGGCAAAATTGAGGAGTGAAACTTTGCAGTTTTCAAATTCTGATTATACCAGCTTGATCAGCTCATCAAGGCGCATATTTCTATCCTGTCAGAAGTTTGAAATTCAAAGTTTGAATTTTTGGGGTTTCTCTGACAAACCCATATCCAGCTCCAGGTCCAGTTCTTGCAAATCAAGTGGATTGGGTTAATCCTAGAAGAAGATGGATTGGTCACCTGCATAAGTGAAGGAGTTCCTGTTTCAGAGGGAGATGAGGCTAAGGCCTTACATAAGAAGATTACAAGCGATCTCGACAGGTATGACTCATCGAGGTATGTTTCGATATTTGTTCATGATTAAGTTTATGGTATGTTTGTCTTCATGTTATTACGGTTAGTACAATTTTGATTTTAGATTTGTTGTATCACCTTAACAAAATTATGAATGCATGATAGAAGATATTCATTGGTTAGGGTGTTGACACTTATGATTGTACTAATGCATTATGGTGTTGTATGAGGTTTATGTTGTCTACTAACATGAAAGGTACACCAAGAAAGACAGATCATGTTCTGGTCCAAGAACATATGATCATGATAACATGAGGATAAAGATTCATCCATTGTCATGGATCTCATAGAAGATCCATTTACGAGGTATGTATAACTTGGTTTTGTAATAGTTAACCTATGAGATATACAGGTTACTAGCACAAGTCATTGAAGAAGAACAAGAAGACATCATGTGAGTATGTTAGACATAAATAGCTAGCATGCTAATCCAGGTATGTTTTTCCTATATCAAGATAGAATCCTACCTTGTGTTAGGATCTTATACTGTTGTTGATAATGATTATCCATGAAGTCATAGGTTTGAATAATCATGATTGTATGCATATTATGTTTCTTACCATAATTGATGATATGACTAACCAGAAGAATCATGATGGTATAGGTTTGAATAATAACAGGTTTTATGCATTTTATATCTCTTATCTTGATTGATGATTCAACTAACCTGAAGAGTCATAGGTTTGAGTAATTACAGGTTTAGACATGTTATGTTTCTTATGATTTGACTAACCTTAAGAATTCTACATAAACCTTGAATGCTAATGCTTATTATTTTTGTTTGAAATGATCATGACTATACACGCTTGAGATTATTGTGTTTTAATAGTATACTAATAAATGTATGATTTTGTATGGGACCTAGAGGATAACACAATGATGATACTAATAAGCATGCAAGGATGAATATGAGTTCAAGAACAGGTAATTCAGGAAGCAAAGATCAAGAGGGAGTACACTCCAGTGGTTTATGCAAGGATGCAGATATTCAGAGGGAGTTGACCATCTCTCTACTCTCCACAACAGAAAGGTGTAGAAGAAGCTACTTCAGATTAGGATTCCAGCAGCTCCTGCAAGGAAGCAAAGACTCAGAGGGAGTCCACCCAATGAACAAAGAACGATAAGTATTTTAATCATCATTTCTTGCATATTTGTTTGTTTAAATAATACTGTTCAATAATGTATATACTGATGTTCCTAGAATTAGGTTGTGTATTATGCATATTAGAATAGTTGCATTGATGAACAGTATGCTACTAATATACATGGGTAAGTGGCCTATGGCACTGTACAACATTCCATTGCTACTTATCTAGAATGAAACCTCTTTGCTGACATGTTGGGAGTTGTGCACACTCTTAACAATGTTTTGGTAGAGATTGGAAGGCATCTAGAAAGTTACGGAATATGGATAAATGTTGTATTGAAGCATTGGCTAAGATAATTGAATGACTGTATGGCATATTTCTTTATGTGTAAGAATTTGTTCTGAAAACTATGAGATGTTTTCTAATCATGCAATTTAACTTGTTGTGTAGGAAAGATCGTATGCCATCTCCTACAAAAGAAGAACTACAACATTTGTTCTAGCAACAAAGATATCTATTGAAGATATTGAAGTTCCCAGGATCTGGGACGAAGAAATGAAATGCCATGATCCGTCGATCATGAAGAATGATGTTTGGGATGTAATCCCAAGACATGAAGGGAAGTTTGCTATGACTTCCAAATGGAACTATCAGATCAAGCACGTTGCAGGCGGCAGCATTAAGAAATATAAAAGTGATGAAATAGAAGATGCACCAGATGGATTTCAAGATAGCATGGTGTAGTCATATATGTGCAGAACTTGGTATGGTGAAGATAAATTGATTGCCGACACGCAGCGGAAGCTTACTACCGAGTTCGAGATGAAGAACTTGGGGATGATGCACTATTTGTTTTTGGCATGGAGGTGTGGTAGAGTGAAAAAGGAATCTTCCTTCGACAAGGGAAGTATGCAGTAGATATCCTGAAGAGGTTCGGGATGATGGATTGCAAGGCCATGGCCACACCTATGGCATCGAATCTGAAGCTTCTATGTGATGCTTCATCTGAGCTGGTTGATGTCTCTATGTATCGCCAGATGATTGGGTCCTTGATGTACCTGATGAACACGAGACCAGACATTTGCTTTGCTGTGAACACAATGAGCCAGTTCCTGACGGATCCGAGGAGTGTTGTAAAGCATGTTCTGAGGTACCTGAAGGGTACAGTGGATTATGGGCTCAGGTATGAGGAGAATCAAAAGTTTAACCTGTAGAGTTATGTTGATTCAGATTGGGCTGGCAGTGCTGCAGATAGGAAAAGCACATCTGGGTGCTGCTTCAGTATGGGATCAGGTGTGATCTCTTGGTTTAGCAGGAAGCAGTCCTGCGTAGCACTGAGTACAGCTGAGGCTGAGTATGTTGCATCCTACTCAGCTAGTTGCGAGGCAGTATGGCTACGGAAGCTACTGTCTGAGTTATTTGATCTCCCGTTGGAGACTACTGGTATCTTCTGTGATAACCAGAGTTGTGTGAAGCTGTCCGAGAACCCAGTGTTTCATGACAGGTCGAAACACATAGAGATCAAATATCACTATATCAGGGATATGGTGCAGAGAGGAGCTTTGAAGCTCCTGTATGTTGTGACGGACGAGCAGATTGCAGATGTGCTGACGAAGCCACTATCCAGGGTGAAGTTCGAGTACTTCAGAGAGAGGCTTGGCGTGCTTCAGATCGAGGATACTTCGAGGAAGAAGTGATGGACACATTTGCTGAAGCCATTCCAAGCATGTTGGAAGGAGGATCCTTCACATGGCTGTGGATGTAAGCGCTGGATGATGAGCATCAGGATGATGTTCTAGTTTCTGCTTGGATATGATCAGTTGGATCATTTTTTTATGTATGTATGTACGCATCATGTTGGATGATGGATATGATCAGTTGGATCATTTTTATGTATGTATGTACGCATCATGTTGGATGCTGGATATGATCAGGTGGATCATTTATGTATGGATGCATCATGTTGGATGCTGGATATGATCAGTTGGATCATGTGTATGTATTTTGTATATGCATCATGTTGGATGCTTGGACCATGTATCTGTATATGTATCAGGTGGATACATTGTATGATCAGGTGGATCATGTATGGTGATATGTATCATGTATCAGGTGGATACATTGTATGATCAGGAGGATCATGTATGATGATATGTATCAGGTAGATACTTGGTATGCATCAGGTGGATGCATTGATAATCAGGTGGATCATGCAGCAGGATGTTGCAGTGATGATCAGGATGATCATGGATGATGAGCTTCAGGATGTTGCTCCAGATGACATGCAGCAGGACGTTGCAGTGATGATGATCAAGATGATCATGGATGGTGAGCTTCAGGATGTTGCTCCAGATGACATGCAGCAGGACGTTGCAGTGATGATGATCAGGATGATCATGGATGGTGAGCTTCAGGATGTTGCTCCAGATGACATGCAGCAGGACGTTGCAGTGATGATGATCAGGACGATCATGAGTACATCAGGATGATGTATGGTGAGTATCAGGTTGATACTCTGTGGCTGTGGATCAGGTTGTGCAGATGAGCATGTCTGGGAGATCCTATAGGTCGGAGTTGTGTACCCGTAACAGCCTGGGATGCTCTTTCGAGACATTGCTCTGGGAGGACATGTAATTTGTGCCCTGGGAGATCTCAGGTCGGAGTTGTGTACCCGTAACATCCTGAGATGCTCTTGCGAGGTTTTGTCCTATGGCATGTAATTTGGGCCCTGGGAGATTTCAGGTCGGAGTTGTGTACCCGTAACATCCTGAGATGCTCTTTCGAGGTTTTTCCATGACCACATGTAATAGCGCCCTGGGAGATTTCAGGTTGGAGTTGTGTACCCGTAACATCCTGAGATGCTCTTGCGAGGTTTTGTGGTGGACCACATGTAATTTGTGCCCTGGGAGATTTCAGGTCGGAGTTGTGTACCTGTAACATCCTGAGATGCTCTTTCGAGGTTTTGTGGTGGGGTCACATGTAATAGCGCCCTGGGAGATCCTACAGGTCGGAGTTGTGTACCCGTAACATCCGGGGATGCTCTTTCGAGGTTTTGTGACGCACGTAATAAGTCTTGAGGATTCCACAGTATGGCCAGTGATGACGAAGACCTGCAGGTGGTGGGCCTACATCCAGTATGAAAAAGGACTGGCTCTGTAGAACTTCCTATGACGAGTAGATTCAGAGATTGATTGAGATAGCAGCAGCAGTGACGATGATGATGTCTCGATGACGATTATCCAGTGACGATGATCCAGAGAAGATGACTTGTGCTAGAAGAATTGTGCTGAGAAATACCTTCCTAGTTAAGAGGGAGTGTTGATGTATATGTAACTTCGGAATGTATTTCATATATGTTGTATGTACTCCTATACAGATGGTTTTATTCCTCTATACGGAAGTGTCGTCATTTATATTGTAAGTGTCGTAACTTATACTTGATGGGTTATTAGACCGCCTTGTTGGGGTCGGCCCTGTGGGTCAAAGGGTTATTAGACCGCCCTATTGGGGGTCGGCCATGTGGGTCGAAGGGTTATTAGACCACCCTATTGGGGGTCAGCCCAGTCAGCATTATATTATGTGGTTAAGTTCGAGCCTACATGAGTTAGGTAAAAAGGCAAGTCAAGTCAAGTATAAATAGAGTGCGGGAGGCACTCTATTTTACTCACTCACTTCTCACACATGCACTCAAGGAGGAGTGGTGCACTTATGGAGGAGGAGGATCTGCTACTAGGTTATGGCTATCTCTCTTGGTTGGTTGTATCATTGCTCTATCTATCTCTGAGGAAGTTATTGGGGTTTTTCACCTTTATGGTTTTCCCCAAGTAAATCTTTGTGTCTCTTGTGTGCTTGCATTATTGTCTCCATGATTGATATGCTGTAGATATGCTGTACATGTTGTTCTCTCAGTTAAGATCCTAGATCAGATTGAAGTAAATTCTGAAAATTTAACAGGACCATTGCTCAAATTTAAGCTTACACATATATACGATTAAATCCAGTGAATTATGTTAACTCATGAAGCTAGCTACTGAGATATTTGCATATATTTGTCATATGGTTAATGGTATAATTTTATATCAATCTTGCGAACCCTGAAAATATTTGGCCCTGCTTCTCATTCTCTTCTTGTTTTATGTTCCGTTTCCCATTTTTTGTTCTGGTAGCCTAGGAGGAAATTGCTTTCTCAAAACCCTGTTATCTTCCTAAGCCATATGGCATATATACTTGGCAGTAGATTAAATTATAAATTGTGCACCATTGCTCAAATTTAAGCTTATACATATTTATGGTTAAATCTAGTTAGTTCCATCAACTTACAAAGCTAACTACTGAGAGATTGCTTATATTTCTCACATGGTTAATGACATAATTTTATATCAACCTTAAGAACCTTGAAATGCTCTTACCATGTTTCTTATTCCATTCTCATTTTCTGTTCCATTTCCCATTCTATGTTTCTTACAGCATAGGTGGAAATCACTTTCTTTAAATTTTGTCTGAGAGATTTAGTTATATTTCTCACCTAGTTAATGGCATAATTATATATCAACTTTACAAACCATGAAACCCCATGGTCCTGTTTCTCATTCTGTGGTTTTCTGTTCCATTTCCCATTTTCTGTTTCTAGTAGCCTAGAAGGAAATCACTCTCTTAAAACACTGTCATCTGCCTAAGCTGTTCAAGTGCTCTATTCACTTATGGGCAATTGGAATCATGAAATATATTGGGCAATATATATAAACTGTGGACCATTGCTCAAATTTAATCTTACACACAGTAACATACATGCATATGATTATATCCAGTGAATTCCATTAACTCATGAAGCTAACTACTGAAGGATATAAATTGTGGACCATTGCTCAAATTTTATCTTATACATTTGTTTGAATAAAGCCAGTCAATTCCATCAAATCATGAAGCTAACTACTGAGAGATCTCCATCAACAAAAGTTTGTTATGTTTATTTGCATCCTTCGCCTTCCTTGCCTTCAAGAGACCTCCATCATGTTGTATTTTATAATATTTTTTCTTTCTTCTTTCAATGGCTTGGTTGCCAAGATTTGCACCATGCTAACAGTTTGACTTCAAAAGATTCCAACAAAAATATTTTTCCATCTCTTTGATTATATTTTCCAGTTGGTTGTGGAGAAACCATTTGTAGAGAAACAACCTCATACAGCTTCCTTCCTAGAGTTGAAAAAGAAAGAAAAGTAATAAGCTTAAGCATTACATTTCTTAGTGAATTGTATCAGCTTTTGACACCCCCATCAGTGTAGTGTTGAGACATATGTTCCACCACCATATGACTTCTGCATTTATCCTATTCAGCTTCTCCAGGCCAGTAAGCAATGGATGCTACTAAGTCGCAACCGCAATAATCAATAAGTTTTGTGCTACCTGATCCATCAACACATCATTCATGTCCACATCATCCTCCTCTCGTTGGGCTCCTTTGAACAAACATTAGATGGTTACATGCTTTGGTTCTTGTGCTCTTCAGGATCATCACCATCTCTCCGCAACAATAGTGAGTCAGCACAGGGCCAAACATTTGTGTTATTTGATTAAATATGAACTTTTAGAATTTCCCATATGAATCTATCATATACCAAGGAATTCAAATTAGCCACCACCATGTTGTACCATATTTATGCAAAACATCACACATTGTAAACATTTTTTTCATGGGTCTTCCACACTTAACATGGTGAATAAGTAGTGGAAAGTAAGTCCTCTTTTGTGATTGCGAAGTTACTATCCCAAGGGACCTTCCCATTGATCATGTGAATGCCACCGAATATAGCCATACTTGAACTGGTACCATGTGGCTTGAGGCCTTGAACCTTGTGACATGCATCAACAAACTAATTTAACAATTAAGTGCAAAAACTGCATTGAACACCTTGCTCAGCAAATTCTGCCACAAATTTAATGTATAAGGTGCATTCATCTTTCTTTGATTCCTCTTATTTGAAAGGTGCCATAATTTGACATGCCATTTTGACCCATGCATCATTAATTGGCTTAATTTTTGCTCCTTTGCTTCCTAAATAGTACTGTCCTTGTACAAATTCTGTGTGTTGGACTTCACTTACCTTTTATTAGGACCCTAGAAACCATTGGTAATTTCCTCTCCTTCCATTGACAAACCCATCACTTCATGAATCTATAATGGGATAGGCTTTTCCATCCATAAACAACCCTAATGAACACTACTGAGAAAGAATTTTACACACCTAGCCATCTCCCCTGTGTTTCCAAATGCAAGTACCATCAACAAATTTGGCAAAGTGGACATCCTGAGGTTATGAAACTCTTCCTTCAATACAGGTTGCACCTTGTCATTAGGTAGGGCTACTTGCTTCTTGAACATTGCGGATTGCAACTTTGGAAACAAATAGGTGTCTACGAAGTCATGGACCACCAGCTTTGTTTGCTCAACTTTTCTTTTTGAAATCTTGTAGGACCTCCACTAAAGGTCAACAACCTCATCCTATATTGTTTCTTTCTTCTTTGACTCTCTGAGTCTCTAGCAACCAAGTTTGTTGGTTCTTACTACTCTTGACCTGTGCTGGTTTATTACTGTGAACACTAATCTTCATCATTGTTGTTGGTTGTCTAGTACACTTCTTTCTATGCATCACTCAATTACTTGTCTATACTTGCTGTAGCCATTGAGAATGTACAATGTTACCATCAATGTTGTGGTCACAATTGTCACCTAATACGCAACTTGGGTAACATGGTAGAAATTTTCAAGCCACTGAGTGCGTCCTTGGGGTCAAGTCTCGAGTTGAGATACTGTCACTCAACACTCAACTTCTCTGTTTAGGCCAACTCCTAGTGAAGCCAAGGGAAAAAACACTCTGGGGTGACGTATTGATGATTAGGTCTTAGGAAAGCCAAGCCTGTTACATTAAATCATCATACTATGTCACTTATTACAATTCCCCACGGGGTATGAACATGTGTACAAATTTAAAAAGGAAAAAAGGCCAAAAATGGCCTACATGGACTTTTGAACACCGATGATGAACAATTGATTTGTTCATACTTGGTAGCTCACTGCAAGTCATACATGTATATGATTAAATCCAGTGAATTCCATTAACTCATGAAGCTAACTACTGAAGGATATAAATTGTCGACCATTGCTCAAATTTTATCTTATACATTTGTTTGAAAAAGCTAGTCAATTCCATCAACTCATGAAGCTAACTACTAAGAGATCTCCATCAACAAAAGTCTGCTATGTTTATTTGCATCCTTTGCCTTGCTTGCCTTAAAGAGATCTCCATCATGTTGGATTTTATAATATCTTTTCTTTCTTCTTTCAATGGCTTGGTTGGACATATTTGCACCATGCTAACAATTTGACTTCAAAAGATTCCAACAAAAAAAAATTTCCATCTCTTTGATTATAGTTTCCAGTTGGTTGTGGAGAAACCATTTGTAGAGAAACACCCTCATATAGCTTCCTGCCTAGAATTGAAAAAGAAAGAAAAGTAATGAGCTTAAGCATTACATTTCTTACTGAATTGTCTCAACTTTTGACACCCCCATCATTGTAGTGTTGAGACATATGTTCCACCACCATATGACTTCTGCATTTATCCTATTCAGCTTCTCCAGGTCCAGTGAGCAATGTAGGCTACTGAGTCACAACCGCAATAATCAATAAGTTTTGTGCTACTTGATCCATCAACTCATCATTCATTTCCACATCATCCTCCTCTCTTTGGGATCCTCTAAACCAACATTAGATGGTTTATTATTTTGGTTCTTGTGCTCTTCAGGATCATCATCATCTCTCCGCAACAATAGTGAGTCAGCACAGGGCCAAACATTGTGTTAGTTGATCAAATATGAACTTTTAGAATTTCCCATATCAATCTATCATATACCAGGGAATTCAAATTAGCCACCACCATGTTGTACCATTATGCAAAACATCACACATTGTAAACATTGTTTCCATGGGCCTTCCACACTTGACATGGTGAATAAGTAGTGGAAAGTAAGTCCTCTTTTGGGATTGCGAAGTTACTATCCCAAGGTACCTTCCCCTTGATCATGTGAATGCCACCGAATATAGCCATACTTAAACTAGTACCATGTGGGCTGAGGCCCTGAACCTTGTGACATGCATCAACAAACTCATTTAACAATTAAGTGCAAAAACTGCATTGAACACCTTACACACAAAACTCTGCCACAAATATAATGTATAAGGTGCATTCATCTTTCTTTGATTCCTCTTATTTGATAGGTGCCATAATTTGACATGCCATTTTGACCCATACATCATTAATTGGCTTAATTTTTGCTCCTTTGCTTCCTAAATAGTACTGTCCTTGTACAAATTCTGTGTGTTGGACTTCACTTACCTTTTATTAGGACCCTAGAAACCATTGGTAATTTCCTCTCCTTCCATTGACAAACCCATCACTTCATGAATCTATAATGGGATAGGCTTTTCCATCCATAAACAACCCTAATGAACACTACTGAGAAAGAATTTTACACACGTGGCCATCTCCCCTGTGTTTCCAAATGAAAGTACCATCAACAAATTTGGCAAAGTGGACATCCTGAGGTTATGAAACTCTTCCTTCAATAGAGGTTGCACCTCGTCATTAGGTAGGGCTACTTGCTTCTTGAACATTGCGGATTGCAACTTTGGAAACAAATAGGTGTCTATGAAGTCATGGACCACCAGCTTTGTTTGTTCAACTTTTCTTTTTGAAGTCCTACAGGACCTCCACTAAAGGTCAACAACCTCATCCTATACAATTTCTTTCTTCTTTGACTCTCTGAGTCTCTAGCCACCAAATTTGTTGGTTCTTTCTACTCTTGACCTGTGCTGATTTATTACTGTGAACACTAATCTTCATCATTGTTGTTGGCTTTCTGGTACACTTCTTTCTATGCATCACTGAATTACTTATCTGTACTTGCTATAGCCATTGAGAATGTAAAATGTTACTGTCGATGTTGTGGTCATTGTTGTCACCTAATACGCAACTTGGGTACTGTGGTAGAAATTTTCAAGCCTTTGAGAGCGTCCTTGGGGGAAAGTCTCGAGTTGAGATACTGTCACTCAACACAGAAATCCTCTGTTTAGGCCAACTCCTAGTGAAGCCAAGGGAAAAAACACTCCATTGTGACGTATTGAAGATTAAGTCATAGGAGAGCCAAGCCTGTTACATTAATTCATCATACTATGTCACTTATTACAATTCCCCGTGGGGTATGAACATGTGTAAAAATTTAAAAAGGAAAAAGGGCCAAAAATGGCCTACATGGAATTCTGAACACCGATGATGAACAATTGATTTGTTCATACTTGGTGGCTCACTGCAAATCCAACTAAGTGCAACTTAGGTGGTAACATTTGGCTCCTACTGTGAGATGCGTGCTTGATATGGTCTTTAGGCAAGGAGAGGATGCAAGAAGTCTAGAATCTCTGGTTTCTATATCCTGTAAAAACATCTCAACTTGACAAGCCAACTTTCAGTAGCACAAGTTCTTATAAAAGCCAATGACACATAAGTTGCATTTAGTCGAAAAAATAATGAAATGAAATTAACTAAGGAAAAAGACTGTCATTGCTAAGGACATAAAAGAAAAACAAAAAGTAAATGCTCACTTTAAGGAGCTTGCCAAGGTTGCACAATGCAACAATAATAAGGGACACACAAAAATATGGCTAGATATGAACTAAGAAAATGGATCAAGTACTTGCTAAACTGTCATATACTGCAGAAAATTGTATTGGCCAAGATTTATGTTGATTTGGAGCAATCCACTTATCCCAAAGATAGTATCCTATATCAAGTTAACTATTTGGCACATAAAACATCCATATTGTTGTCTTAGAAAGCAACGTCCTACAACAAATTTCTCCTCAAAATCAGTGGCCTCCTACCTGCTGAGAGTAGTATCATCAGGGCAACATTGTCATCCAAGTAGGACAACCCATAGGTGACACACAAACTGCTGGTTATCACCTGCCAAGCCTGGAGTGGCCTGTCTTTGTTAATAATTTTTTTGGTTTTAGAACCATGATGATACAAAGGATGAGTTTGCTACTAATGATATATCCTATAGGGTTGTCAACTATTGTGAAAAAAAGGCTTAGTTCAATACTAATAAAATCTTGCCAGACTGCACTCCTAGTTGACATGTTGATCTCGGACAAAGATGGAAACATCCAAATAATTATTAGATTAGCACTCTGGATGTTGTCATATAAGCTTGGGACAAACACTAGTCTTTTGTTGATTTGCAAAAGTACCAGTTTGCCAATGAGATTTACCATTTACAACTGTCATAAGTGCATGGAATGTGAACTTTCCAAACCCTAGGTGACAATTGTTCTTATGTTCTAAACTAAACACGGGTGTTTTCTAATTGCAGAAATTAAATTCTTCACATAGCAGTAATTGTTGGAGGTAATTATTTCTCCAACCCCCATGTACAGTTTTTTGTCTTGTCCATTCGGCAGATTTAAATATTTGCAGAAATCAGGGGCTCAAGGTCAAGCCATTTAGAGTCTAGTCGGTGAGAGGGTGTGGTGACCCATATTCACCAATCGTTTAAGCTTAATGAGCCTAGTCGGTAACGCAGAGGGGTTGCCCTTACACATATTGATGAAGTTTGTAGTGTGCAGTAATGGCGTCGGGGTAAAGTTATGTTCATCATTAAATCTCACACCTACCAGAGTTATTTCCACCGTCCACAATCGACGTAGGAAGACTAATTCATATCAACCCTGAGAAGTCTGAAATTTGAAAGTGTCAACAAAATGACACGTGGAAGCACCTTAGTGTATATCATAGAAGTTTATTGGAGGTGAGAATAGAGGCATTCGAGAAGAGTAACAAAAGTGTCAGTTTGAGCAGCATACTGGAGCCTCTCATATGGCACCTCTATATAGTGTATGATTATGTCAGTGTTCGAGTTACCAACACGAATCAAAATGAAATTTTTATTCTGTTACTAGATTCATTTATCTGACATCTATGGACTCGATTATGTTAGTGTCCAAGTTACCAGCACAAATCAAAATGAAATTTTTATTCTGTTACTAGATTCATTTATCTTGTTGTCTAATCAAGGAATTTTTCATTTTTCGAGTACGAATCACAAGAAGAAGCAACGAAAGCTCTGGACTCCACCTATATGAGCTTAGTTAAAATTGTCTCATCTATAAAATTCTATATAAATTTGTTGTATTAGAGTTGTCCTTACTATCATACATTCTATGAAAAATTAACTGACTTACTAAAACAATTAAATAAGCGGTAATAAGCCATTTTCCAGAACTTAGAAGGTTAAAATAGTTATCTATTACTTTAAGACATTTGCAACTAAATTGGACAACAAATCAATTTAAGGCAGTCATTTTTTGTATGCAAGGTTTGTCAAACATCATATTTTATATACCTTATATCCCAGGTATATTTTGTATACCTTATATCCGAGGTATACCTTATATTTTGTATACCAGGTTAGTCAAAATTAACATCTTGATTCATGAACTAAAAAACGTTTGTGGAAACATGGAAAGTGCATGAGTTAGAACATAGAAGTGGGAGAAAAGTTCTTCAAGAGTTTTTGAATGACAAGAATAGGGAATATTTTTTTTGAAAACCTTGAAAATAGTAAAATCCGTCCAAAAACATTATGGAAAAGAAATATAAGAAATTTAGATTTTTGAAAAATGTGAGATAAAGGAAATTAATCTCTCATTAATTCTGGACAATTAGCAACCAAAAAATAAACACCTATACTTTCTTGAAGCCCTAGAAAAATGTGACTTAGTCAGGACTCAGGAATTAGTACAACTTAAGATACACTTCACTATGATACAAAAGCCTGGATATCAAATCAATAGGGGAAATGTATCCAATAACAGGATAGCAAGGTCACTATGATACACTTCATGTGATACACTATGCCAGTTCCATCAGCTGTTTTGGTCATTCATGCATACCTAAATTATTTTCTTTATTTTTTTTCAAACTGTTACATATGTCCAACCAAGGAGGCATGCATTTATCGAAATAATATGGGGGAAAATGTCAATTCGTGAGTAATCTCTTCTCAATAGCCAAGGCATGCAAGAAAATACTTCTTTAACATATACATAAATTTTATAATGTTAACAACAAGGAAAGGTGGCAAGTGATCCACCTGCATCTCTTACAAGGCTTAGACATTGATACTCATTATGGTTTCATTGTAAACTGTGCACCTCGAAATGCAATATTAATAAAAATGCTCATTACATAATTCAGGCTTATTTATCCTTGAATAATTATTATGATTCTCTTTGCACTTGGCTAAAACCTCCTTTTAAAGTATTTTTGATGTTCCTGTAGGTAATTATTCTTTAAAACCTAAACTGATTTAGTCAATCTAACCATGCACTTTTTTGACAACATGCAAGGAATAGGTATGTAACATCAGGCTTTGATACACCTATTATAATTTCTCTTACCCTCCTAAACAATATGGACTATTATGATAGATCCTGAGTGTCCCAACCTATGTGGCATATCTCATAATACCGTTTCTTTGTTTTGGTAGAAAGAGAAGAAAATTAACTATTCTAATTTCTATGAACGCATGGAATTAATCATTGGATTTATAATAAATGTTTGTGATTTTATATAGTACCTACAGAATATTTGAGGTATCTCCAAGCTAACTACCAAATAAAGAGTAATACAGTAAAACATACTACAGTTAAAAAAAATGGTAATCTGGTGAGAGCACACAATGTAAGAGTATTTATAGTTTAGATGGAAACCTTAAGATCATCTGCATTTTGCTAGATAATGTTTTACTCTATTTAGATAAATGTGATATCTTTACCCTTGAAACATTCATTTTTAAAATGAAAATTTTCCATAAAAGTAACTGAAGTATGACTTTTAACTTCTTCTTGTAGCTCCTTTATGAGACCTCTCTCTACATATGGCTTCTTTTATATTATGATGATGTTGTGGATGCCCTAAATGGTACTCGCACTTTAACCCATCATAAGCTGGTGGGCATTTTCATCATGGCTGCGGGATTTTTCTTCATGGCCGCGGGAATTTTTCTTCATGGCCGCGGGCATTTTTCTTCATGGCCGCGGGAATTACTTTAGTTGGAAATTTTATTCTCATATCAATCCATAATGAATTCTATTTAAGGGTGCTAGCTCAATGGTAGAGCACCTGCCTTATAGGCAGGAGGTTGGTGGTTCAATTCCATCGTGCCCTATTTCTATTCTAAAACCACTAAAAAGAGATAAATGACTAAAAAAATGACCAAAATTTGCATATAAATGACCACCATTACAACATGATAGATAAGTGACCAAAAAAATGACCAAAATATGCATATAAATGACCACTTTTGAGTTGGCAGTCGCTGGTAGCAAATTAGCGGTCATTTCTCACGTGACCATTAATGACCAAATATATTACCAAATTAATGACCAAATATACGACCAAATATATGACCACAAGATAAGCTATAAATGACCAAGCTAAATATGACCACATTTTTGGTCGCGTGATATATGGCGACTAATTTGCTACCAGTAGTCACCTACTCAAAAGTGGTCATTTATATGTGGATTTGGGTCATTTTTTTGGTCACTTATCTCTCAATTTGTACTAGTGATTATGTGGATTTTTCCTAAGGCTTTGTTATATTTTCTTAATCAATATGGACAAGTGCTTCACAACCAAAACTCTACATAAATGAGAAGTTTACCTTTTTACTTGTCCATGCCTCCTGTTGACACAAACCCATTCGACAAGGGTTCCTCACGCTGTCGACACCCAAGCCACTGCGATCTCCCTGAGCACCGACCCAGATAGGTTTTACCCCATCCCGCAACACCTGCGGAGTAGATGAGGTATCTCCCGAGATGTTCAAGGGAGATTTGACAGAACCATGTTTCCGTTGAATGAATTAGGAGGATGTTGTGCATCAATTGATTAACTTATTTCAACAATTAGAAATAGATCTAAGCATTCAACTCAGGCATTCAAGTCTAATCACGACATTATTCAACATATTTCATCATTGACAGAACCATAAATATGCAATAGATATAACAGTAAAGCATTAATCGCAGCAAGGAAACATCGCATCATTCACAGATTCATATCGCATAATGCATTTACCACAGAGAGATGGAAATGACACAAGGATTCTGCTCAAAAACTCTGTCACATCATATTTATCTCCGCAAAAAACAAGATACAACAAGATACCCAGTCTTCAGCTTCTTTAGATCAAAATATTTAGATGTTCTCTTCTTAAGCTCTCCCAAAAAAGATCTCTTAACACCTACAAACCTACATATATTTATAGGCTTGCACCTTTACATTTACGATCCACTTTGTCAACCGCCTAATTACTTCTTAACAAATTCTACAAAAATATGACCCAAAACCCACATAATACAATCCAAATGACCCAAAATACATACGACGTGGTCCAGATGACCAAAAAACTACAAAAAGTACTATCGCCATGTGCACTGCTTTCCTCCTTCTGTGGTACCTTTGGCCTTGTGCAGCATACATGATGCTACGATGCAGACTCATCAAACCGCCTGCCAATAGGCCCCCAACACAATCTTGTGGCTCACCCTCGAGCCATGTTAGGCGGACATGGTCTACTCAGTGGTCTTCAACCTGAAGTCCTCGTACTGCTGATTGACCTCCGTGACCTGCTCCTTTATTGCCGCAGCCACCGCCTGACTGTCTGTCACATCCTCCGTGGATGGATGCTCGCTCAGCTTTGTAGCAACTTGTTGGTGACCCTCTTGCGCAACCTGGAGTGTGGAAATTTCCTTAAGAAAAAACTGGCCTCTAATCTCCTGGAACTACTCCAGTTGCATGCTATGCCTCTTTTGACGTTCTTCAGCCTTTGTGATGCGTTGCTGCAAATATTTCAATTCTGCTAATTTGGTGACCTGAGAAACTGGCAGCATCATACACATCAACGCCTTCAGTGTCTCCAACTGCCCCTTCGCTTCTTTCCCCACCTTGGTTAGCTATTCTATCTGCTCATCCTACACGATGCTGCCCCAAAAATGCATAGTGTCTGTAGTGATCTTTGTCGCTGTCTATTCCAGCTCAGCCATTTGCGTGGAGACCTCCTCGATGGTGCGCTTCCAGTCATCTACTCGCTCTTGTGGTGTGCCTGGGTTCAATAGCGCTGTCAACTCCACATTGTCATGCTGTAATTGGGTGATGACAGCCCCAAGTTATTACGCTCTTTGAACCAGATCCAATTGCATGGTAGGCTCGTGAACATGTTGACAAGCTTTAGAGACTGCCTCTTCCAACCGCACTTTGCTGTCCTAGAGGGCATCCCTTTCTACTATCAATCGGTCATGCTCCTTCTTGAGTTCCATTATGGCGCTAGTCTTCTTGGCCATCAGATGCTCGATCCTATCCTCCAATTCATTGACCACCTTCGTTTCCTCGACTGCTTTCTTCTTTAATTCATTGACCTCCTACTAGGTCGTTGCTTCATTTTCCTGCGATTGCAGGTACTGATCATTGATCTCCTATATTATGTCTGCCATTTCCTGGATGGAAACCTCCTACACATTCATAACCTACATTGTGGGAAGCTCATTGATATTAACGATTAAATTTTCAAATTGTTGCAGCAAGGCTTGGAGAGCGTTGTCGTCAGTCACTATGGCAAGTGGGGGAATTTGCACATTCTGAACCCATGGCATTGTGCTGGTTGCGCCAACTACCTGAATAGTTTCTATCTCCGGTACCTGCTACGAAAAACAATCACATAAAGAATCAAGCCAAACATTTACCTCTTGGAAAGGAGCTTCCACCCGTGTTGTCATCGCTCGAGTTGCCACATTTTTTACATTGGTGACATCCTCTATAACTCGTCCCAATTACGCTTCCATTGCTGGAGAGGCCCCACTAATCATAGCATACTCATGATGTGCCCTCATCCTGCCCTCCTCAAGCTCACGGTCGGTATCATCATTCATGGGTGTATTGGTTGATTCTTGATACGAGTCATGGTGACTCTATTGGTCCTGTGCGGACAATGGATCACCTGGGCCCGTCGCTGGAGGTCCCACCTCAATCTTTGCCAGACTCACTGGTTCCCTCCATTCGGTCGACAAATCATTGGTGATGCCCTCCAGTGCTTCCTTGGACAATTTGTAGTGTGTCTGCAACCACTGCTTCATAGGGTCACGCCTTGATAGTACATGAATCACATGAGGCTGAATCACAAATAGTGCAATCTGCTTGTACTTCATTGCAATTTCATCAGTTAAGCAAGGTACCTTCATCGATGCATCTTGTAGCATCTCCCAATACAGCCAAAACTGCATCGCACATTCCCTAAGGCACTCGGGTTCTTGCACCCACCACAAGTTTTGATAGCGTGCACCTTTATGACTTTTTGTGGCCTCAACTTCCATGCCCTGGTAAGTGTCAGGCTCCTTCTAGGCGACTAGCTCAATCAAAATGAGGATCCAACTGTACTTGAAGGATCCCTTCCCATTTTGGATGGCTGCTACATCTTCCACTAACTAGTTCAACAAAAATAGTGACCAGTTCATCTGCACGCCTTCTACGCACTGCGCTGCACATGCCATGACCCCTAAATTACACTAGTTGGGTTGATTCTTCAAGACCACCTTGCATCACACTATCTTTGTACTGGTGAGGACCGCCTGATCATTAATATTGCTAGTGCGGTAGGTGCGGCCATCACGTTCCAAGATGTAACGCAACACCAATGATGTCGCCCTCTTTTTATCATTCTCCTTCCCTCTAAAGTATTGCGAAGGGTCCACTCCATCCTTCGGCAACCCGGTGATCTCAGCAATCAAATTGACAGTGACTGGAACCGGTTTGTCTAGCCATAATGTTCCACTGTGTAAGTAGGATAGAAGTTGCTTCACATAAGCATTAACCTCTGGAAATCACCCAAAGTGTGGCATATTAATGAGTCCGAGCAGCCCCACTTGGTCCAACCCATGCGACCAATTTTGCGGAATCGGCGTACTGCTAAGTTGCGTCCTCGACACATAGGGTTCTGACATAATTTCATTATATGCCCCCATGTAGTGGTCATCATATTTCAGGCGCATCAATGCTGGCACAATAGATACAAAGCACTCCATTCTTGCTCGTAGTGCTGGCATCCGCATGGGGTATTTCTGATTCTTTGTGAGCTTACGAAACGGTATACGAGGCCGATAGGGGGGAACATACCCAAGGATATCCACAGCAGATATCCCTTCCCAAGAATCCAAATCATCAACTCCACAACTTGACTATCCTACCTCCACTTGGACCTCCTCCATGACCACTGCGGATGAGCATAGCTATCGTTTTCTCTGCGGGGACTCAGAATGCTAACCCCCCCTCCGCTTCTTTGGGATTCATGTAAACACCGATCAAACCGGCATGCTGACGACCTCTTATTCAATGCTTACTATCATAGATGGTGACTCTACACCACTGGAAACTTCAACCACAGGTGTACTCGACATGCCGTAGTAGGGCCCCTCTTGGCTCAACAGTTCCTCAGCCTCCGACACAACTTGTGGGAAACAAACACTCAACACCTAACTCGGCAATTCAACTTAACAGTGCAACACTGAGCTTATCCTTCACACTCGGCACAATGGTTCCTTCCGACCAGAGCCGACCCCTTCTTATAGTGCAAAATTGTGTCCTTAACCATCATTACCAAATCAAACCATTCATCATGACCAAATCACACCTTAATTACCCAAATCCGTCATCGATTCTATTAATCCAACGGTCAGATCTACCATTACTGTCGATCATTCCATCATGCGATGCTAATTATTTTTTTTTAACTTTATGTATTTATTTCAGATTTGACCCGGTCGCGACCCTGCCGCTGTCACAACCCATCGCCGAAACCATGATACATGTTCTCCAACCTACGCATTCTATTCCTGCTAGTGAGCCATCCTGACACAGAGCATCCTACACTTTTTTTTTCTTTTTTTTCCCGATGCAACTCAAGCATTGTGCTGCTCCAATCCCGTCATATAGGGATTCAACCGACTACCATTAACCAACATTGGGATCATCGCTCCATCTAACTGCTGCAGCTGTACTGCTCCTCCTTAAGTTATGCTACTGATGCGATATGGACCAAGCCAATGCATCTGCAATTTCCCTGGATGCTTCATAAACTTGCTGTCGCACAATAGCACCAAGTCACCCTATTGAAATTGTTTGTTCTTGATATGGCGATCATGCCAAACCTTCTTCCGATCCTTCTCCCCGCTTTGGTGGAAACCTGCAATAAAGTGGTCTTCCTCAAGATTCATGACCTTCCCCAAACGTTCTCCTAATGCCTCTTCATCATCCATACCTGTCGTGGCCGCTATGCGTAGACTCGGAATAATGTACTCCATAGGCATAATCGCTTCTTCCCATACACCACTTTGAATGGTGTTTGTCCTGTCAGCCTTTTACAAGTAGTGGGATATGCCCACAAAACTGTTGGAATCTTCAAATCCCAGTCATCGCGGTTCGTGTTACAAACATTTATCAGCGCATGCTCCAAGATCTTGTTGAAATCTTCTACTGTCCCATTTTCCAGCGGATGATATGGCGTGCTCTTCTTATGTTGTATCTGTAGCTCCGTTATCAGTGCGATTGATGAAATAACTGCCCTTATCACTCATCAATACCTTTGGACAGCTAAACCAAGTGACGATGTTGTCGAATAAGAAACGTGCTACTATTGCAGCGCTGCAATCTACTACTGGTGCAGCCTCCACCCATCGTGTCAAATAATATGTTGTTGTCATGATGTATCTTGCAACAGTGTGCTTCCTAGGTGGGTTGATGGAGCCCACAAAATCCACTTCCCATTTATCAAATCGCTATAGTGTCATTTGAGGTTTCAATGACATCTCATCCCTCCTAGAAGGCTTCCCTAGTTCTTTGACAGACATCGCAGGTCCGTGCATAATCTGCCACATCATTGTGAAGCGTTGGCCACCAAATCCCTACGCGAAGCACCTTTCAGGTAGTCACACGACCACCATAGTTCCCACCAGCCACTCCTGCATGTGCTTCCAACAAGATCTACCTTTTCTCATGATGTAGGACACAATGTCGCAAGATCTCATCTAATCCCAGTTTGTACAACTGTCCTGCAATCAGCTGGAAATCTGCAACCTTGACAGCTAAATGCTTCTTTTGACTGGTGGTGAGTCCCTCTGGTGCAGTTCCTGTTTCCAAAAACTGAATGATTTTTTCATAGTATTCATCAGCTACTTCAACCTTAAATAGTTGTGCATCGGGCAACCTGTCTTCAATGTTGGTTGGTTCCTCTCCTATCTCAATCTGCGACAGATGATATAGCCTCACGTTCAAGCGTCCTAACTTCACAATCACCTCAAAATCAAACTCCTGAAAAAGAAGTAGCCAATGACATATCTTCCCCCCCAACAAAGGCTTATTGACCAGATATTTCAATGAAGAATGGTCTATGAACATCGTAAAGTGAGCACCCAACAGGTAATGCCTAAACTTTTGCAGTGCATATACCATCACCAAACCTTCCCTCTCGATGGTTGTATAGTTCCTCTCTACAGATGAAAACTTACGACTCGCAAAAGCAATTGGGTGATCCAGATCCCCTTCCCCTGGTTGTGCGAGCACTACTCCTAGTGCAATCGATGCTGCATCGACGTGGACATGGAATTCCTTGCTCTAGTCTGGAAATACCAGTATCGGTGTTGAATCCATCTTAGCCTTCAATGTCTCAAAACTATCTTGACACTGAGGGCTCCATTGAAATACCACATCTTTCTTCAATAACTTCTCCATAGGGGTCGTGATCACTGCATAAGCCCGTATGAACTTGCGATAATACCTAGTGTGTCCCAACATAGCTCTCAACTGCTTGACATTAGTCAGTGGTGTTAAGTTCAAAATGAGTGCAATCTTTGTTGGGTCGACCAACAATCCCTGCTTGCAAACAATGTGACCCAGTAATATCCCAAATGGTGCACAAAATATGCACTTCTTCAAGTTCAGCGATATCTGATGCTGTCGACAGTGCTCCAACATCAGTCGCAGATTTTCCAGATGATTGTTGATCAATCCATAGACTGTCTATTCATCCATGTACACCTGCAAAAACTTCTGAATGAAATCCATGAAAGCAGCAACAACATTTTGAGAGAATATCATCGGTCATTCTTCAACCCAAACAACATCACCATATACTGAAAACAACCCCATTCTGTCACAAATGTTTTCTTGTGGTGGTCTTCCTTCACGATTCTAATATGGTGATATCTAAAGAACCCATCCGTGAAAGAATACATCTCTTGTCCACCTACTCCCTCCAGCACCTCATTAGTCAACGGGGTCGAAAATGGATCATGCAGACATGCGTCATTCAGCTTCCACAAGCCGACACAAATGCACACTTCACCTGTCTTCTTGTCCTGCACCACCATAGGACTAATCCAGTTTGATTCCTCAAAGGGATCAATGATGCCAGCATCCAACATACGGTCAATTTCGACTTTGACCCTCTTCTTATGGCACAGATTCAGTCGATATGGTCGCTACCTTATCGATTTTGCATCTGGTTTCAATGTGATCTTCATCTCCCCCAAATCCCCCAAGATTCCCTTCATCTCATGAAAATTCATAGGGAACAAGTCTTGGAATTCATGCAACAATTTGTAACCTTCCCCATCATCTCGTCATCCCAATAGTCTCCAATATTCGCAAACTTTGGACTTTCCTCTATTCTAATGTTGACCTTCCGAAGCTTCAGCGGTTGACTGATCAGATTAGTTGGTGCATCAGGTGCTACCACATCGCAACTACCTTCTGATTCCAGAATATTGACATTCCGCAAATCATCACCATCATCTATCCCACTAATGATATTATAACATTCGATCATTGAATCCATCTTGCAGTGCATATGCGGATCCGCAGGATATGCCACTAGAACAACCTTCAGAACCACATCGCGGATGAACTTCAAAGCATTATGGACGTCTGGGTTGGAATCTGCAAAGCTGAAAGTATGAGTAAAGAAAATTGTCAACTCTAAACAAGTGGTAATCTCCCCTCACAATTCAACTACAGTATACCATGATCGCGGCATCTCATCTAGAGTATGGAAAAAGGTATGGACCCACTCATCCCTTGGTCGCGATGCCCACAACATCTGACATTCCATCAAATGATTGCCAGGGTCATTTCGTCCATCGTACATCCTTGTGTGGTAAACTTCGGTGTCATTAAACCAAACCGTCATCAATATATGGCACTGCGACCACCCATCAATCGACTTCTTATGTGTCTCCCACTACTCTGTTGGAGCAACCTTCAGTGCTTTCTCCAATGCCAGCAATTGCTGTGGTTCCAAGACATTTTCCTTGAATGCCACGAGAAAATCATACAATCCGGGCAACCTTTCATATACTAGTAGTGTAACAGTTTCAGTCGCGACATGGCATAATGACTGTGTGACTAAGCCAAACATGCGGAGTGACACCTCACGCAAGCGATTCTACCAATTTTCTAAAGCATCATCAGATTTGGAAGACGCAAAGATGGAGTTGCACCACCCAAGCTCACCGTCGACAATAAGATGAATGTAATCTTCTGAGATATTGTAAGCATGGTCCCATCCACTGGGAACTTCATCCTTTACCGGTTCAATATACTTACATCCTTCAGCCAAATCCAACGGAGCTATGACTCTGAGGTCACGGTTTTAAAAAGTCATCATCCGCTTTTTAAATTTAATTACTACTCCACTGTCGTTATCCCATCCAATCCCCAACAATGTGGGATAGGAGCTTCCACCTCCAACAACCTCAATGACATAAAAATATGCATATGTCTTCATTCCCTCAATGTCCATGACAAGGCATGGAACTCTCCCAATCGCTGTCACCTTGGCCTGATTAGGTAGTCATAGCTGTACAGGGGACCAGCTCAATGTTGGGCTCCCCATTTTCTGCCAGGCCTACTTGGTCAGGATGTTGACATCCAAGCCAAGATTCAGAACAACTGAATCAACCTCGTAATCCTTGATCTGAACATTCATTCACATTTCTTTACCCGTCTTCTTTCGTTGTAGGGAGTTCACCGCAGATTCCTTCCATCCCAGAGTCGGTTGATGCAACAGATTCTCGATCTCAGCCAGAGCATCGGGGTCTCTTTCCAACAATAAACAACTTTCCAAGAAGTGTTGCATTGTGCCATATTGACATGTCGGTCCTACTTTCGACGTTGAATAAAAAATAGGAGGCATATCACAAATAATTGTCTTACTAGGATTTCTGCCCATCACATCTCGTGCTTGAAAGAATGTATCACGCTCGACATCGATATCAAACTGTACTTTCTTCTGCCCAGCTAACCGGATTAGAGGATGCAACCCATCCTCACCTCTCTTCACACCTCCGCGAGTAATAACTGCAACAACAACATCTTGTAACCTTGGCTCTGCAGAAATTGCGATAGTTGCACCCTGAGTTTAGTTCAGTGGCGGATTCCCAGGTTGGTTCACATTCTGGTTGGCATTCTGATTTAGACGCTGGTTCTGGTTCTGCAGCGGGTTTTGATTCTGCACTAGTTACTACACTTGATTCTAGTTCTGCAATTGCTGAACATTTCCCTCTTGCCATCGTGCAATCAACTACGGACTGTTTTCCACAGTGTGATCAGTAACAAAACAAAACGTACACTATGTCTGCAATTGTGGGAAATCTTGCTGGTAGTGTCCCAACACTCCACATTATAACACTGGATAGTTCCTCGACCTCCTCCTCCTCCTCTACAACCAGAACCTTCACCATGTCCTCCACATAATCCTCCACGGAATCCCCCTTGCTGCTGGTATTGCGGTTGATTGAACTGTTGCTGCATGGGATTCAATTGCAGTTGCGCATATTGCCCGGGATGCACATACTGGGGCTACTGAATAAGTTGTGGCTGCGGTGGAGCCATTTGCATCAGAGCATGTTGCGGTATAAACTATTGTGGTTACTGCTGTAGTACAAACTGCAGCTGCAGTTGAGATAGTGGCTCAGCCACCTACGACTGCGGATACGGTTCTTGTACGGCACGCTGGTCGTCCTTCACATAGAATGCATCATATGTTCATTCATGAAGCAACCCATATGCTCGGCAGTCCTTGTCTTCACGTCCCATGGACTTACAGAAGGAACAATATTGACACTCTTCATGGAAGTGCCCATATACCTAACAGATGTGACACCACGGCATACCACCGCCACTCAATGGATTCGGTGCTCCTAAAACCAGATAATTGCGGAAGTCTTGGAAATTATCCTTAGCATGCCCCTCTCTGTGACATCGCATACACCACACCTCTTCACGCTATTCTTTACCCTTCTTAAGGTCTTGCAACTGTATTGTCAAATTAGCCAATTGTGTCTGAATCTGCAAAATACCCGCGACATTATCACCAATCGACGAAGCTTCTAACCGCATCACAATTTCCAGGGCTTCACTCGTGTCGTAATGTTCTGTTTCATTAGCAGTAGTCGAATGTGGAGGAGAAATGATGCGATGAACCATTCTTTGTGTTGGATATTGCTCATGTCGATGCTGACCCTTTCCATTAATGTTTTGAACCGCTGGTCAAAATCCCACACAGTTTCATTGGGATACTGCTTAATTTCTTTCAATTCTATAATATACTGCGCTTCAGATTTGGATTTTCAGAACTATGTAATCAATCAAGCTTGAAATTTATCCAGCGTCTTTTCTGGAGCGCCTATAGGAACCCGCAAAAATTTCATGAACCAGTCTAATGCACGACCCCGAAGAGTTGTCTCCAATTGTCCTTTCTTGGAATTACCATAAGTAATTTGCTCTACAGTCCATACTGCTTCACATAAGAACTAGTATTGCTCAGGGTTATCTGTTCCATTTATGAGGAATAGCAATAACTTTGCTTCTTTGCCCCCCATCCTAGGCTTCCTTCGTACAGTCACTGAGCTACTAACAATCAAGTTCTGTTGACCTGATGAACACAGTGGTGTCAAAGTTGTATTTATTCCTAGTTGAGAGATAGTGAGCAGAGGTGTGGGTACATTGTTGCTGGGGTTTGGTCCTGCCTCTATCCTGGGCATAGCCTGGTCGTCCTTGTCGGCACTGTGAGGTCGCTTTGTCTCGTGTGGTCTTCCTTCGAGGCCTTGCGTTTCGATCGTAGCAAGACCTTCTCCTGTCCTCTACCTCTTTTCCTTTCGAAACCTTGCTCCTCCCCTTGTAAGACCACTCTCTTCCTCGACTTCCTTCACAGTCTCGTCATAACCTACACCCATCTATGCCTTATCCCATGTACTGCCCCCCTGCTGTTGCAGTATCCAAGCCTCCTCCCACCAGGGTTCTTATTGGTCTAGGTGCATCTTCATAAGCCCTTTTCACAAATGAGCATTTTAATGGAAAACTGTAGCGACAACAAAAACCTACCCCTTGGCCCGTTGAAGAATTCCCTTTCTGCGTCACTGTAAAACTTTATTGTATCAACTGCAAACTCAGTGATGTATCCTTCCAGTATATTGTCAAACCAAACCTCAACAGCTCACGACGCTTTGTTGTTGACTTCTTGCAGCTCCTTAATCGGTTCTAGGGTCCAAGCTATCAGCTTACCACCTTGGAAATTCCTCTTCTGGAAGGTCAATTTTGCTAACCACTCATGTACAGGATGATTGGGAACTCACAAAAGAATATTCGTGTGGACCGCCATGAATGTACTTTGCC
Organism: Larix kaempferi; assembly: GCA_027924585.1. NCBI lineage: Eukaryota > Viridiplantae > Streptophyta > Pinopsida > Pinales > Pinaceae > Larix > Larix kaempferi. Next base: position 1,084,965 of record BSBM01000397.1, on the reverse strand, counting down.
AACCACCAATCTGTCGACAACCTAGGGTTCTTATTTTCTTTTTCACTAAACTCTTGCAACTTTAGGTTGAACCAATCTTGGATCTCCAGTCTTGTCGGATGCCACAACATATCCTCCTTTCACTTCGCGCTATGGTCCCGACAACGGAACCATTTGTTGAAAAAAACCCAGTCGACAGGGGTTCCTCATGCTGTCGACACCCAAGCCACTGCAATCTCCCTAAGCACTGGTACAGACAGGTTTTACCCCGTCCAGCAACACTTGCGGAGCAGATGAGGTCTCACCCGAGATGTTCAAGGGACAGTTGACAGAACTATGTTTCCGCCGAATGAAGGAGGATCTTGTGCATCAATTGATAAACTTATTGCAACATTCAGAAATAGATCTAAGCATTCAACTCAGGCATTCAAGTCTAATTGCAACATCATTCAACAGATTTCAACATTGCTAGAACCATAAATATGCAACAGATATAACAATAAAGCATTAATCGCAGCAAGGAAACATCGCATCATTCACAGATTCATATCGCATAATGCATTTACCATCGAGAGATGGAAACGACACAAGGATTCTGCTCAAAAACTCTGTCACATCATATTTGTCTCCGAAAAAACCTAGATACAACAAGATACTCAGTCTTCAGCTTCTTCAGATCAAAATCTCTAGATGTTCTCTTCTTAAGCTCTCCCAAAAAAGATCTCTTAACACCTATAAACCTACATCTATTTATAGGCTTGCGCCTTTACATTTACAATCCATTTAGGATACCGCCTAACTAATTCTTAACAAATTCTACAAAGATATGACCCAAAACCCACATAATACGATCCAAATGACCCAAAATACATATGAAGTGGTCCAAATGACCCAAAAACTACAAAAAGTACTATCACCATGCACACTGCTTTCCTCCTTCCGTGGTACCTTTGGCCTTGCGTAGCATACGCGATGGGGACTCATCAAACCGCCTGCCAACACCTCCTTGGAATGCCACCATCCAAGGATCTTAAATGGGCTCTGTTTATTAAGTAAACAAAAAAAATTACAACATTTTCCCAAAACTGTAAGGGAAACCCTACATGCAATCTCATACTCCTTGCACGCTCTATGATGGTCATGTTAATCCTTTCTGACACACCATTTTCTTGTGTTGTTCTTGGAACTATCTTCTCTATACGAATCCCATGGTATGAATAGTAACTATCAAACTCCTTGCCATAGTATTCACCTTCATTATCTTATTTGAGACACTTCAACCTTTTTATTGTCTCATTCTCAACCAAAGATTTCCATTTCTTAAAAGTATAAAAAACATTAGATTTTTTTCGAATGCAATAAACCCAAGTTTTCTTGGGTGCATCATCAAAAAAAGTAACATAATAATGAGATCCACTAAGAGATGATACATGATCTAGACATCATGCATCTGTATGTACACGCTCTAACTTTTTCAGTCTTATTTTTCTTCCTAGCTCTAGGAAATATGATTCTCTTATGTTTTCCATAAATGCAGCTCTCACAAAAATCCAATTGAACCTGCATCAAATATGACAACAACCTCCTTGAATTGATAATATGTATCCCCTTCTCACTCATGTGCCCAATCCTATGATGCCACACTGTTGTATCCACTCCTGTGGAAGCTAAAGAGATAGAAGAGTCATCATTACCAATACACAAATACAATGTACCTACCTTCTCTTCTTTCGGTATTACCAGTGATCCTTTCATGACCTTCCACATTTTTTTCTATAAATGTCGATATACAACCTTCACTTCCCAACTGCCCTGTTGAAATTATATTTATTCTCAAACCAGGAATGTGCCTTACCTCTTTCAACAACCATTGGTTTACATTATTTAACTTTAACTGTATCTTACCCTTCCAAAAAAATTTACATGGTTCATCATCACCCAAATATACCTATCCAAAATCACCTTGAACATAATCTTGAAAATATTTCCTATGGGGTGTGGCTTGAAATGAAGCCACTGAATCTAATACCCAATAATCAATAATATTATATAATGAAATGATCAAATCATCTTGTAACACAACACTTGCTACATTTACTTCCTGATTATTCTCCTATTGTCCATCTCCTTGTTTAATTAGAGATCTGTTGTCTTTCTTCAGATGTCCTTTCATCCCACAATTCTAGTACTCTATCTTTCCTAGTATGGATTTGGATCTATACTTTGTCGGCTTTGCATGATTGTATGGGCTCTTTCATCTCTCCCTTTGTCTTCCTCTATTCTCCATGGTTACACATTACCTGATGTCTCACCTGTGATTTTTTGTTGCATTTCCTCACTAAGGATAACACCGACAACATCATCAAATTTTAAAGGGTTTGAACTAGAGATGGAGTTACTTATGATGATGACCAAGCCATTCTATCTTTCTGGCAATGAGCACAATATTAGAAGAGCCTTGACCTCATAATCAAAGTTCACTTAGACATAACTTAATAGATTAGTAACCGTATTAAATTCATTTCAATGGTCGGAAACAGACTCACCTTGTAACATCTTAAAATTAAATAAGCAATTCATTAGAAATACCTTGTTAGAGGCTAATGGTTTCTTCATACAGTTTAGCCAATGCCTTCATTAGATCCTTCATTGTCTTTCACTTTGAAATGTTGAAATCCACCGACGCTGCTAGGCACAGCCATATCATTCCTAGTTCCTTTCTGTTAACCTTTCTATTAGGACCCTCCCATTCTTTGTCCTTCATAATCACCAAATTCTTCGCTTTTTTTTTCCAATAGTAGGAAAATATCCTTTTGATATAGATAATATTCCATTTTCATATTTCAGAGCTAGTATTTTTGGCCGTTTACTTTCTCGACTCTAAACATTCCTTCTTCTGCCATTTCTCCCACTCAAACCCTCGTTCAAGGTTAGTTGAGTAAATTCACAACTTGGTTTGTGTTTTCCTTATTGTATTTAATTTTAAAGTGGAAAGTTTGGATGTACATGAACCACTTATAACGTCATTCATTTTTTAACTTTCCCATGTCTACATGAATTTCATGGGCTTATGGTCCATGTGGATGTTCATTTAGTTTACAATCTGTAACCATACATCATGACTAAGTACATATTTTTTCCATATGTGTCATACCTCCTAATTGTGTCAGATATTTTCTAGATGTCCATAATAAGAGAGGTATACACCAAAAATATACTTATAGGCATCTACCTTAATGATATTGAGCAACCATTATAGATCTAGTGGAATGAGAACTAGTGCTTAACAGGGGTGACATTTTAGGTCCTTGAATAATGTTTGTTTTTCCTTGGCCCAAAAAAAGTTGGAGTGGATCCACCTTTAATGATGTGGCACAAGGGCCATTCGATATGGGAGAACCCCAACATGAACCAATTGTGGAATTTGATGGGGCCTACAAAGATGCAAATATCCATTACTATGTTTGGGGATGAATAATCATGAATGGTTTGGATCTTGGTTGGGCCCACATGCACACCATACTAATCCAAGGTTTATCCCATATATTTAATTCTCGACATGATAAATAGTCACTCCTCCAACTTGGCATATAAATTGTATTACCACAAGGTGTTAAACACTTGTTGAATGGGTTTTAGACTTTCTTCCTACTTTTTACTGATGACGAGGATATTGTCGAGATATAAGACCACAAAGGAAGTGATGCATACCTAAAATATATCATTCATCATGATCATGAACATCATTGGTGCATTAGTTAATACAAAATGCATAACCAACCACTCAACGAGATATTTTTACATGTAAAACTTGCCTTCCACTAATTTGTTTACTCAATAAGCAGTCGGTGATAGCGTAAAGTCAAATTAGTCCTACTAAAAATATTTGTCTCCTTTGAGATAATCAAGAAGACCATCAATCCAAGGTATTGCATATCAGGATTTGACTATTCTTTTGTTCATTGCAGTATAAGGAATAAAGAGTAGTTGTATCCCATCCTTCTTCCGAATTAGCACAATCAATATATGAGAACTAAGTGAGGAGGTTGGTCAAATAGAGTCCCTTTTGTATTATCTCTTGAATCTAGCATTTGATTCCCTCTTTCTACAAAAGGGAGCATCTTTATACCACACACTTATGTAGGGGGGTACCTAATATCAAATAAGTTGTATGATTTACTTTATAGTGTAGAGGTACCATTATTGGTGATGTGAAAATATCTCTATATTCTTCTACCAACTTGTTTGCTTGATTTTGTTATGTAGAGATATCTCTTTCAAAGGAATTGACTATCATAATGATCTTAGTATTTACCTTCCAACCAAATCACGAAGAGGGAAAATCACCCTGTCTAAAAGGTTACCTTCCTACATTGCTTAGCTATGATCAAAGATTCCACGATATTCAAGTTTATATGTGTTATTTTGTACAGATGAACCCCTAAAGTAATAGTCACACTAGAATGCATATACTCATAGAAATGATTATGCTTCCACATACATGGTTGTGATAAAATAACATCACAAGATTCAAGTGGGGAAACATCACACAATACCTCATCATTGAAGATGTTTATCCATATTACAAGTGACATTACTAATTGAGCTTGATGCGATGGCTTCATCTTCATAATGAAATTTTCTAGGATCAAGTTACTATGGCTCCCAAAAGGTGAGGAGCTTGATCAAATATGACCCTTTTGTATTGGCTCTTTATTTTATTTTTTTCTCCTCAATCTTCAAAAGATAGTTTATATATGAATCCAACAAGTACATGGGAAATAGATGTGAAAACAATTCCATGCTTTGCATGATAGTGAAGGGGTACCCTAACAAGTAAGGTGAATACATCTCTATATTAATCCACCATATTGTCGACCTACTTTTTATATGTAGACATAATCCCTACAAAGGCCTTAAAGATCATGTTGAACTTCTATTGATCTTCTAATTGAACCATGAAAATGAAAAATCTCCCAACAAGGAGATTACCTTCGTCCACTACTTAAATATTATGAAAGAGATTATGATAGTTAGGGATACCTTTGTTATCCTATAGAGGTAACACCTTAAGGTAACAATGAATCTATAAAGCCTATACTCATAAATATTAGATATGTGTTGTACTCCTTGTAAGTAGATTTAATCAGATATTGGCATGGGTTCGGTGGCTAGCCCCCAAATGAAGGGGGTTTAGGGTTCTTTTCTTGACACCACAGTTCTAGTTTGAATGGAAATTGTAATTAGGATGAAGCCTGCCATATATATATATAACAACCCAACAATTGGCTAACTTGTTTAAGGAAAAATTATTTGTCTTAATAATTTACCAACTTAATCCATCGTTCAAATTTTTTTGGGGAACATTTTGAGTTTAGTCTAATTACTCATCACGATATTTTGATTTTTGTTTCATATCAATAACTTTACAAGAATTTCAAATCAAGCATTCATTCCAACATGGTACCAAACTTTGAATTGTTATTACTATATAAGCATGATAAAAAATTTGTAGGAAAAAGAAAAGTTAAAGTCTTTATTATTCCAAGATGTGTGCATAGATGTGGGTAGAGGGAGAAAAATCCACTTTTTATGACGCAAAAAATTTGAAAAAACTTTTGAACCTAGGGATACTTGATCCCTCTTGACCATTTCATTATATATGTGTGTGTGTGTGTGTGTGTGTGTGTGTGTGTGTGTGTGTGTGTAAGGGGGTTCATAAAGTACACCTATAAGGAGAAAATGACGGGTAGGATGTATTCTAACTTGTAAAGCTTATTGGTTGGTACTTTTTATTTATTTATAACAAGAATTATTTAAGTTTGTATTAAAATATGTTGTAACTAAGATGAACAATGTATAAATAGAAAATGAAAGCATACATAGTTCCAAAACATATATGCACCATGATAACATCGAATTGCAACCTATAAGATTTTGTTGTATTGCTTACAAAACTTGATATATGACTACTAGTTGTGTAAATTAAAAAAAAAACAATTAGGACCAAAACATATTTGGAATATATTGACAATTACATGATTATGAGCATGCATACTTTTTCATTTCATCATCCCGGGCATGATTGGAAGGGTGTGATTCTTGCATGTCTACCTCCATGCCCTCTTGCAATTGATAAATTGTTTCTTCTTCTTTGAGTTCAATAGGAAGAGAACCCACATAGATGTTCATATTTGAGGTTGAAGATGATGAAACTTTGTTGAGTAATACGACCATTGTCTTAAGCTCATTAGAGTCATCCTCTAAATATTGAATTTTCCTTTTCTATTTTACGAATATATTCATGATAATTGTATTCCAAGAGACCCGTTGATATTCTAATTCATGTGTTTTAGTGGAGAATGAGACCCATTGTCAACATTGTATGAGACCAATTCCCGACAACATTAGTTGAAACCCAAGATATTTGCACCCACAAACCCCTAACCCCAAGGGAAAGCCACATGAATGATAATGGATAGATCCATCATCAATATTCTAGGTACTTATTAGAGAACATTGAGATGGACGAAATATTGTATATATTTTTCCCAAATCAAAATCCCAATGAAGAACTTACTCTAGGAAGTACAAGTAGTACCAGGGCGAGGCCTATTCCCACTGGCCCTTTTAGGTAAAGCCTAGCAAACTCACCATGACAAATATTGGAATTTTTTGAGACAACTAACTCATGACGAAACTCATGCCCACAATCAATTATACTAAAGCAAAGGAGAAATATGACTACATATGCTAAATATAAGCAAAGTGTGCAAACCAAGCTTACCATCAAGTGTCAATTTGTTGAATAAGAACTAGGATGGGAGATGTATGCCACTTTCAATATCATATACTCATCTTTGAGACTGAAATCCATGACTTCAAATTTATGGAGGTTTTGATAGTGGCAGATGTGTGAAGACGGGTTGATGCTTAATGAATTGTCCCTTGCGCCCTCGAACGAGTTAATAAATAGACTATGTGGTTTGTTCATACTTTCATTTTGTGCTTTGTTAATGGGTTGCAAACTTAGAGAACGGTTGTGCATATGAATTCCCCATTTTACAATAGAATTCCTTCGTCTAACATTGAGGGAAGATTGTTGAGGTGACATGGAAAAATTAAACTTCCTCAAAATCACGAACTTCTCTTCTTATATTAGCGTGGTGAGAGACATTAATTCCATCAACAGCGACCAGTTCCATGTATCCATTGCTGCATCTAACAAAGTCCTGGCAGAGGGATTGACAATCCGTGCTCTAGCTGACATCCCAACACCGATGGATTTCACATATCTTCTTCCAATGTCCATCTTCGAAATATCAACATAGGAACAGGTGGGTCATATTTCCCCTCAACATTTTACAAATATTGTTGGAGTAACCATTTTATTAAAGATAAATCTTTAACTTTACTTGTTCTACTATAGGAAATTATTGTATTTGTATTTTGGAAGGAACTTCCAACCTTTCCATTGAACAAGTTACTTGCAGACCAGGCCATGGAATCAAGTGAATTAGTTTGATAATTAATTTGAATTGGACTAAGAACATGACCATTCAATGCATTGCACTGAAAACCAATTTGGGATCTTATTCTTATTATGTATTATGATGTAATGTGGGGAGCCTTGGGAAATATCCTACTCTTAATGGAGTCACCAACGTCACTGTAAATGGAGTTTCTTTCATTGGCACTGAAAATGGAGTTAGAATAAAAAAAATGGCAAGGAGGAATGGGATTTTACAAGGGCTTAACATTTGAGAACCTACGGATGAACAATGTGGGGAATCCAATCCTCATTGACCAATACTATTTCCCACATTGTACTGCCCAGGTACTCATCATTCTACACCTATTTGAACAGCTTCAACATCTATACTCTTTTTCCACATAGGACAGTTTCGAAGCTTGTTTTTAAGTTATGTTAATATTGGCATGGCCCATGCAGGAGTCTAATATGAATGTGCAGATTAGTAGCGTAGTATACAAAAACATAGTTGGAACCTCAACAACAATGGAAGCTATTAATTTGTCATGCAGTAAAAGATTCCCCTACCAAGATATCAAATTGCAAAATGTGAGTCTGAGCTATGGAAATAATGAAGCTCAATCTCTCTGTAAAAATGTCAAAGGACTTGGAATTAGTTCTGTCAAACCCCCTTTGGTTTGTTAGAGTGAATACTTCCTCTATCCACTTTAATATGCTGGATTTTAGTTATGTCAAACCCTTTTCTTTCCTTTGGTTTGTAAAAGGTTTGATACTTCCTCTAGCAACTTTAATATGTTGGATTTTACATTATTGTAATATGAATTTGAGTTATGAAAAAATGAAACTCCACCAACTTTAATAGGTTGGATTTTGCATTATTATAATATGAATTTGAGTTATGAAAAAAATGAAATTCAATCTTAAGCATCTTTTGAGTTTGTAAAAGGTGAATGTTTTTCCTAAATGCTAACTCATTATCAAATGTTAACATAGTCGGCCATTATTTTTCACAAAAAATAGAACAGAAATAAAATAAGAACTTTGCCAAAAAAAACATTATATTACAAGTAGAGTTAGTTTTAATAGTTAAAAATCTAATATAGGGATTAAGAAATGTTTAAAGTTTATAAAGAACAATTAATGGAATCCTAAAGTTCGATAATTATATCTAGTAAGACCCGGTTTGTAAATGTATAAATGTTTATAAATGTTTTTTATTGATGTTTAATAAGCTATAAACCCTTCACATGTTGTTTATTAGAATATAGAATTTTAAGAATAGCCAATGGTTTTGGAATAGTACCTTTTTAATAAAAAAAATATCATTTTTTTCTTCTATAGATGCCATATCTAACCTTGTCACTTTAAGGTTTTCATATTAAATAATATAATGTCTATTATTGAGATATATAATTTTAAACATAACAAACAATTTTATAAAAATGGTCATTTGAACTAATACCATTTTAATAAGAAATATCAAAATAAATATTTGTAATGTAATTTTGAGTTGGACCATTTTATCATGTTACTTGTACCACATTCTCAAAATTGTTATTTGATTACAAGTTCTTTATCAAGCTCAACCTCCTTTCTACATAAGCTTCTCCTTTATATTGGAATTTATTTTCTAATCTCAAGTATTGTTATGGTATATTTTTGTTTTCTTTTATCCTACTTCACCTTCTTATATTAATTAGTATACCATCGCTTCTAATGTTACCAACCTCAAAGTCTAGTTTGGACCACTTCACACAGTGTCAAGTATGTTATTCATGGTTAATATTATTTCCACTAGTTTCCTTGTATCCACCCCTCGGTATATTTCACAAACTTGTCAAGCAAAAATACCCTAATTCGACTTGCTTCTAAAATTGCTCAAGCAGAAAACTATGTGGGATAATTGGGAACCCTCACTCACCTTGGTTTTTCCTCTAACCAAAAGCAACAAGTTCATTGGCCTATATTTCCTTATTTTTTTCCAATTTATGCCAAGTAAAAGGCCTCATAAAGGGAAATTCCAAGTAATTTTAAGAAAGTCACAAACTAGGTCAAAAGTAGGGCATCTTGTTCTAACACCAAGGTCACTTCCCTAGTAGAATTCATGGAGAGTGGAGCTAATTCCTAACATGATTTTGGATGCTAGCACTAGATTTGTCTTCCCATGTACTTGTGTGATGTAACATGGCTAGAGTTTGCAAACCCTAAGAAATATCATCATGCTAGTGGGGGGAGCTTGATTGACATAAGCTTGTTGTTGAATCCAATGAGTACTTCCTACTTGTCTTGGAGATCATAGGGATCATGAGGAAATCCTAGGAGTTAGATGCTATGGATCATGAAGATATAACCATAGGAGAAGATAAGGGGAGAGAGATACATCTTGGTTTTCCTTGGAGAGATCGCTCTTCTTTTATGCAATAGTATAAGACCTAGGGTTTGAGGATTGAAATACCATGATGGAAATGTAGACTTGGATGCTAGCACTAGATTTCTATTGCAATGTACTTGTGTGATGTGACATGGATAGGTTTTGCAAATCCAAATCAAGACAATCATGCTAGTGGGAAAATCTTGATTGACATAAGCTTGTTGTTGAATCCAATGAGGACTTCCTACATGTATTGGAGAATAGGTACTAGTATGCCAACGCAGTATGTGGAATAACTGACCTAAAGAGAAAAGAGAATTTGTGTGATGATATTGGCACACATATTAATTTATTCAAGGTTGCAATTGTGTTTAGGGCATTCACCACTTTAATGAAACTTTTAGTAATAGTAGGTACAATTTGGATATCATGGTTCCAAGCATGCAATGTTGGAGTGTTTCAAGGTTCGGTGGGTGAAGAGTGATGAGTTAAGAACAATGATGGGAATGTGAATTACCTTAGTAATGTGACATGTGAAATCCATCCATAAGGTTTGTAGTTGGTTGTGTTTGATGCCTTCATAGACATTATATAGTTTGTATTCTCAAAAATGGCATTTTTTCTTTTACCCTAATTCAACTTCTTCTATTAATTAGTATACCATCCTTTCTAATGTTTCAAACCTCAAAGTCTAGTTTGGACCAATTCACACAATGGAAAGTATGTTATTCATGGTTAATATTATTTCCACTAGTTTCCTTGTATCCACCCTTGAAACATTTCACAAACTTGTCAAGTAAAAAGACCCTAATTCGACTTGTTGCTAAAATTGCTCAAGCATAAAAGTATGTGAGATAATTGGAAACTCTGACTCACCTTGGTTTTTCCTCTAACAAAAATCAATAAGTTCACTGGCCTATATGTCCTTATTTTTTTCTAATTCTTCCAATTAAAAGGCCTCGTAAAGGAAAATTCCAAGTAATTTTGAGAAAGTGACAAATTAGGTCAAAAGAAGGGCATCTTGTTGTAACACTAAGGTCACTTCCCTAGTAGAAGACATGGAGAGTGAAGCTAACACCTAACATGATTTTGGATGTCACATCCCCTCCCATCATTCCAAACCACAGAGGGAACATGACTGACATGCTAGGGCTTATTTGGTAATCTCATCCCCATACATTACTAAGAAATTCATCATAAATAAAAACTTCTATGTGCAAATTCATACTCAATATAAACACAACGAAATTAAATCATATTTGCACACACACAATTAAAATGCATCAACATATCTATCACAAGTAGATGATGATTCAATATGTAGAGAATCAATCCCCTTCTCATGTTATGCACAAACTTCTTATCAATTCCATTAACACGAATAATTATCGTTCAGACTTAACGCACTGCAGAGTACAAAATGCATATAATTTAAACACGGAGAACACTTGTCTTTGAGATGAAGTTGTCCAAACAACTGGATATGCGAGAGAAACGTTCCACCGAACCATAGATATATGTCCATCCTATATTATTTCAGATGAGAGATCACCCCCGAGTTGGGTTGTGTATCACTGAGGAGGAACTAGATGGGCTCACTCACAGCCATGGTTTCACTCAACATCTATGCTAAGCCAACACATAGTTGGGTTTATCAAGCATACAAAAGAAAGAGGAGGAGGATTCTAAGAGAGTGAGCTCAACCACAGAGCTACAAGCATCTCAAATGAACTCAACAGTCATGGCACCCACAATACCTACCTCACCCAACACAAGGAAGGTCCCCTTCTCTGCTGCACAGTCCCTCAGGCGTCCCTTCCCTCCAGTGCTCTTCAGGGTGGGAATAGAAAGGTATAGCTGCTAATTCCTTGAGATTCAATCCTTCACTGGGCTTATCAAGCAAACCCAACCTCTGTTCAGTCTTTCACACTTGGATTTCTCACAATTCTGTCATCAAATAACTCAATCCCGTCACTGGATTTCTGGGTTATAAAAACTGGGTTTTCCAATGGATTTCAGGGTATCTAATACTCTCAAATTTGCCCCAAGGTTCATATCTATGGATCCCCCATTAGATTTCACCGTTAATATCAAATTCTGGGTGTTTATGGCACTTCAAAACGTGGGTTCTTGCAAAGTTGTGATTTCTATTTTTTCTCATTGTTGGGCATTCGTAATGGATGCAAATTGATGCTGGAATGTTCAACAATGGAATGGGAATGAGGAAGAACCAATTCCCGTGAGGTAGAGTGACTTGTGGTACGAGAAAAATAGAGCCCATACCTACCATACGAATTTCTGGGCTGCCCATGCTCCATTGAAGCCATGGACTGAATTCTTCACCAACTTCCTTACAACAGAATTAAATGTTAGCAAGGAAAGTCAAATGGGGTCACAAGATGACATTTGATAGCATATGGTTCATCCCCACAACCCCCTCACCACTCCCTAGTGGAATACACATGGCCCCTTCTCATTCGTTGCTTCCATAGCCAGTTTTGGTATTATATTGAAATATTAATATTTACATCAATTACAATATTCCATGGCTTAATAGCACATGGATGAGAAAATATCAGATACTTTCCTTTCTAAATAAAATTTGAGCATACACTAGCAAGGCCTTGGCCTTGAGCTCAACGCGATGGAAACATACATTGCAAGTATACAATAATTACATTAAAAGCCAATATTTCATAAGGGTCAAAATTGGGGTATTACATTCCCCTCCCCCTTAGAACAACACCGTCCTCGGTGTTCTCAAAACTAAACAAAAATGGGAATGCCTCTCTCATGGCATCCTCCAACTCCCATGTAGCCTCATCAGGACTAAGGTGCTCCCATTGGACCTTTACCTACCCGATGACTCCATTCTGGAGCAAAGTGACCTTCTTGTTGAGGATGCGCATAGGCTCTACTTGGAACTCTCCCTCGGGTTCCAACTGTATCACATTCCAATCAATCATATGATTAGGATCATCTACATACTTCTTAGGAAAAGATACATGGAAAACATGATGAGCTCTTATATTAGCAGACAATGCAACTCTATATACAACTAGCCCTATCCTATCTAGGACTTCAAATGGTCCACAATATCTAGGTGCCAACTTGGCACAACTCCCCAACTTGAGAGGACTCTTCCTTGGTTTCATTCTCAAATAAACATGATCCCCAATCTAAAATTCCTTATGCACTATTTTCAAATCTGCATAACTCTTTTGCCAGTCCTGTGTTGCCTTTAAATTCTGTATGATCTTAACAACTTCCTGTTCCATTTCCTTGATCATCTCTGGTTCAAGTACTACCCTGCTCACCGAGATATCCCAATTCACTGGAGTCCTACATGTTAAATTTTGAGCATTAATTCACAATACTCTAGGATCTTTATTGAGAGAATAACATGTACAGTATATCAATGCATATCAATCATCACAAGAAGCAAAAGCATGAGAGATAATAGACATAGATTTTCTGTGGGAAAAACCCTAAGGTGAAAAACCCCACAACTTCTTCAGGGATAGATAGAGCATTAGCACAACCAAAGTACAACCAAAGTACAAGAGATAGACTCCTCTTAGCAGCTGATCCTCCTCCTCACATGTGCACCACTTTCTGAGTGAAGGAAGTGTGAGTTCTGAAGTGATCCAAATAGAGATCTCCCGATATCTATTTATACTTGTCTTGTTTGCCCAATAACCTTATGGGGCCGACTTGTCTAGCTAGGTACAATAACTTCATATTACATTATATCGGGCCAAACCCTTACAAGGTGGTCTAATAACTCATCGGCAAGTTAACACACTTGCGACACTTGTCAATAAAAATGACAACACTTCCATATAGAGGAATAATACATCTCTATAGGAGTACAATAAATATATAAGTGAAATACATTCCAAAGTTACATATACATCAACACTCCCTCTTAACTAGGAAGGTATTTCTCGACACAGATCTATTAGCACAAGTCTTCTTCTCTGGATCGTCATCATCGATTCATCGTCGTCATCATCACTGCCGCTGATATCTCTTCATTGTCATCGACACTTCTGTTGCTATCTCAACCAATATCTAAATCTACTCGTCATAGGAAGTTCTACAGAGCCAACCCTTTTTCATGTTGGATGTAGGCCCACAACCTGCATGTCTTCATCATCAATGGCCATACTGTGGATCCCAGGACTGATTACGTGTGTCAACAAAACCTAGTGCAGACTATAGGTTCTTTTACATGTTGACCTTCACAAAACCTACTCAAAGTATCCCAGGATGTTATGAGAAAACCGCTCTACCTGTCTGGATCTCGATAGAGCATCCTAGGCTATTACGAGCACACCGCTCTACCTGTCCGGATTTTAAAGGATCTTTTCTATGTGAACTTTCGCAAAACCTACTCAGAGCATCCCAAGATGTTACGAGCACACCACTCTACCTATCTGGATCTCGATAGAGCATCCCAGGATGTTACAAGCACACCGCTCTACTTGTCCATATTTTAAAGGACCTTTTCTATGCGAAACTATAGCAAAACCTATTCAGAGCATCCCAGGATGTTACGAACACACCGCTCTACCTATCCAGATCTCGATAGAGTAACCTAGGCTGTTACGAGCACACCGCTCTACCTGTCTAGTTTTTAAAGGGTCATTTCTATGCTATCTGTAGAAAAACCTACTCAGAGAATCCTAGGATGTTATGAGCACACCACTCTATCTATATGGATCTCGATAGAGCAACCCAAGATGTTACGAGCACACCACTCTACCTGTCCAGCTTTTAAAAGATCTTTTCTATGCTACCTGCACAACCTGTCCACGGACATAGTGCATCAAACCGATACTCACTATACATCATCCTAATGTACATCATCACATGATCAACCTGATCATCATCATACCATAAACTTGATGCATATTATCTGGAGCAACATCCTGAAGCTCGTCATCTGTGATCATCCTGATCAAACAGTATATCCATCTAATGCACACAAAGTATCTACCTGACACATATCATCATACATGATCTACCTGACACATATCATCATACATGATCTACCTGATCATACAAATGCATCGATCGGATATACATAATGTATCCACCTAATACATACATAAGTACATGATCTACCTGATCATACAAGTATCCACCTGATACATATACAAATACATGATCACACTGATCAAAGCATCCAACATGATGCGCACATACATATAAATTATCCAACTGATCATACCAGCATCCAACATGATGCATACATACATAAATGATCTAACTGATCATACAGAGTAGTAAGTAGAACATCATCCTGATGCTCATCATCCAGCGCTTACATCCATAGCCATGTGAAGGGTCCTCCTTCCACCATGCTTGGAATGGATTTCGCAAATGTTCCATCACTTCTTCCTTGAAGTGTCATCAATCTCAAGAATGCCAAGCCTCTCTCTGAAGTACTCGAACTTCATTCTGGCTAGTGGCTTCGTCAGCACATCTTCAATTTGCTCATCCATCGCAATATACAAGAGCTTCACTACTCCTCTCTGCACCATATCCCTGATATAGTGATATTTGATCTCAATGTGCTTCGACCTATCGTGGAACACCAGGTTCTCAGAAAGCTTCACACAACTCTAGTTATCACAAAAGATACCAGTAGTCTCCAATGGGAGATCAGATAACTATGATAGTAGCTTCCGAGACCATACTGCCTCACAACTAGCCGAATAGGCTGCAACATACTCTACCTCAGCTATACTCAGTGCTACGTAGGACTGCTTCCTGCTAAACCAAGAGATCACACCTGATCCCATACTGAAGCAACACCCAGATGTGCTCTTCCTATCTGCAGCACTGCCTACCCAATCTGAATCAACATAACCCTGCAGGTTAATCTTTTGATTCACTTCATACTTGAGCCCATAATCAACTATACCCTTCAGGTACCTTATAATATGCTTTGCAGCAACTAGGTGAACACTCCTTAGATCCATCAGGAATTGGCTCAATGTGTTCACCGCAAATCAAATATCTAGTCTCGTGTTCGTGAGGTACATCAAGGACCCAATCATCTGACGATACATAGAGACATCAATTGGCTCAGATGAAGTATCACATAGAAGATTCAGGTTCGATGCCATAGGTTTGGCCATGGCCTTGCAATCCATCATCCTGAACCTCTTTAGGATATCTACTGTATACTTCCCTTGTCCAAGGAAGATCCCATCTGCACTCTACCACACCTCCATACCTAGGAAATAGTGCATCATCCCCAAGTCCTTCATATCGAACTTGACAGCAAGCTTCCTCTTTGTCTCGACAATCAATCTGTCATCTTCTATTACAAATAGGTCATCCACATACAGGAGTAGAATCGCAGGATTTCCTTCCTCAACCTTGTAGTAAAGGTTGGAATCCGCTTTACTCTTGGTAAAGCCCAAACTAGATAGAAAACTGTCCATCCTACCATACCAAGTTCTAGGAGCTTGTTTTAAGCCATACAAGGCTTTCTTCAATCTGCACACACATGACTCCCTGTCATGTGTTTCAAAACCAAGTGGCTGCCCCACATACACTTCCTCTTTAACTACACCATTCAAGAAGGCAGTCTTGACATCCGTCTAGTGTATCTTCCATTTCGTCACTACAGCCAAAGCAAGTGTTGTTCTAATGGAAGTGTACTTGGCTACAAGAGAAAAATTTTCTTCATAATCTATTCCCTCTTTCTAAGAGAAGCCACAAGCTACAAACCTTGCCTTGTATTTCTCTATGCTGCCATCTGCAGCATGCTTGATCTTGTAGATCCATTTGGAAGTCACAACAGACTTCCCTTCAGGTCTTGGGACAACATCCCAAACATCATTCTTCATTATTGATTGGTATTCTTCAGTCATTTCATCCTTCCATTCTTTCTTTTCTACTGCTTATTCATAATTGGAAGGTTATTTGTTCATGATATCATAGAGTAAAGCAACATAGCTGGTATGTTATCTGGTTCTCTTCTTTGCTCTGTGTTCTTCTTCTGGAATGCCATATCTTTCTGCATCTTGAATGATCTCTCTAACCCATGTAGGTTTTCTTTTGTGAGAGTTATCCTCATGGGGTGGATCTACTAGTTGTTGCGGATCTTTAATTTCACGATCAACATCTAGAATTGCTTCAGTCATGGTAGTGTCTTGAAATCTAGTTTCCTTAGGTTCTTCATAAACTTCAATAGGTGTCTTCCTTGATTTGATGAATGCTGAGTTTTCATCAAATGTCACGTCCCTACTGACATCAATCTTCTTGAACCCTGGAAAGTATATTCTGTAAGCTTTCGAGCTTTCACTGTAACCCACAAACATACCCTTCTTTCCTGAAGGATCTAGCTTGGTCCTCTTTTCCTTTGGGACATGAGTGTATACTGGACAACCAAATATTCTGAGATGACTGACTTCAGGTTTCTTACCAGAGAAGACCTCTTCTGGTGTCTTGTTGTCCAATATCTTATGGGGTGTTCTGTTATGCACATATACAACTGTCCTAGCTGCTTCTGCCCATAAGTACATGGGTAGATCCTAGTCATGCAGCATTGCCCTTGCTGCTTCCATGATTGTTCGATTCTTTCTTTTCACAACTCCATTCTGTTGTGGATTGTAAGGAGCAGTCAACTCCCTCTTAATCCATGAATCACTACATCGCTTCTTGAAGTCACCTGAGGTCATTTCTCCACCATTGTCGGATCTGAATGTTTTGATCTTCTTATCAGTTTGGTTCTCCATCAAGGTTTTGAATTCCTTGAACTTATCAAATACTTCATCTTTGTTCTTCAAGAAGTAAACCCAAGTCTTCCTGGAGAAGTCATCAATGAAAGAGACATAGTAAATATACCCACTCAAAGAACCGGATGACATTGGACCACGAACATCGGAGTGGATAATTTCCAAGATACTTTTTTCCTTGCTTTGACTGCTTGGAAATGCCTTCTTTATGTTTTTTCCTTTTGCACATCCTTTGCAAACACCTTCATGCTTGGTCTTAATTTTAGGAAGACCTTCTACAGCCTTACTTGCAAATGCTCTATAGTGCATATGTGCAACTTCTCTATGCCAAAGTTGACTTGGATCCATGGAATCATGCACCATGGCATGTTCAAGCTGTCCCTTCAATTTATATAATCCTCCCTCTTGCTCTCCAATCACCACTGCATCATCAATAGTTTTACCCTTTGGCCACATTAGGACTTGGCCATCTACAAATGCAACCCTCATACCTTTTGCATCTAATGTAGAGATGGATAGTAGATTCTTCTTGAGCCCAGGTACAAATAGCACATCTTTCATCTTTAAGGACTTTCCAGATTATAGGTTGTAGGAGAATTCCCCACTTCCTTTGATAGGGTATTGATAATCATCCCCAAGTTTCACCTTATGGGGTGATTCATGTTCATATAGGTTTACAAAATATTCTTTAAACCCAGTCATGTGTTTGGAAGCACCACTGTCAATAAGCCAATCATTACAACCATGAGAAATAGTACCCGTGAGAGCAGAGATTAGAACATACTCTTCTTCGCTTGATGAATCATCCACATCACTTTATGCGCTAGCCTTCTTCTTTGGAGGTTTATCATCTTCAGCAGCATGAGCATGATACCTTCTTTTGCTGCCCTTCTTCTTCTTGTTGAAGTTGTTGTTTTTGTTGTTGTCCCTTTTTTTCTTGGGACATTCTGAAGCAAAGTGTCCCTTCTCATTACATTCGAAACATCGAACATGAGATAGATCTTTCTTCTTGTGATAAGGGTGAGAATGTTTCTTGTTATGAGACTTCTCCCTCTTAACCTTGCTTCCCTTGGTGTGAGCTGTGAGAGCTTGATCTTCATTCCCCATCTTTTCCTCTTGTGCCACAAGACTAGCTTCTTCTTGAGAGAATTCCTCCCGTAATCTACTAAAAGAGATCAATTTCTTTCTTGCAAAAATCCCTTGAATAAAGGAGTCCCATGACCTAGGTAGGCCATTTAGAGTGGTCATAACAACTTCACCAATGTCCACTACTTCATCCATAGCTTCAAGTTGTTCCTTGATCTGAGAGACCTTGGATAAGTAAGATTGAATGGTCTCTCCATTCAACATACTAACCCCTTTCAATTGATTCCGCGGAGTCATTTTCTAATTTATGTTCTTCCCTTCAAATAACTTGGTTAGGGAGTCAAACATCTCCTTGGCTGTCTTTAGAGATGATACATGTGGTATAAGATGGTCTTTGATAGAATTAGCAATGATTCTCTTTTCCTTGACCAAGTTCTTCTTATGCAATAGTTTAGCCTCTTCATCCTTTGGGATAGGGATCTCATAGCTGATGTAGGAGTCCAATTCATTTTCTTCCACGATTAAACCAATCCTATACTTCTAGGCTTGGAAGTTATCAGCCCCTTCAATTTTATCCTCAAGCTTGATGTGGTGAGACATCTTAAAGAGTACTTCAAATGTAAATAGAAGAGATTTAGGTCTTACCACTTACTTTGCTGAAAACTGGATCTAGTCTCGGATTAGGGTTTGTCGAAAAAACCCTAAAAATTCAAAAAGTGAATTTCAACTTTCTGAAAGGATAGAAAGATGCACTTTGATGATCTGATCAGCTTGGTGTATTTAGAATTTGAGATCTGCAAAGCTTCACCCTTCATAAATGCCTTTTAGTCTTCTTGGCTTCACTAGGAGGACCCTGAATTAGGGTTTGAGTTTCCCAGAGATTTACCTAAGCAAAAATCTCGATCTAAAGCTCTAAGCTTTGATTTTTCCAAGGAACTTCCAACTATGTCTTCCAATTTCAGAAATTCCTATTTTTGTGGAAACCCTACTTTTTAGGGCCAAATCTGAAAATGCTCAGAATTTAATTCTGATTGGGGAGATAGATTCTCCTTGATGAGTAGATTCAATAGACTATACTTCTTTTCCAAAATTTGTGGAGAGAAACCCAATAAGCAAAAAACCCTAGTTTTCGTCACTGCACAATGTCTTATTCTCAGGTTAGCTTTGATACCATGTTAAATTTTGAGCATTAATTCACAATAATATAGGATCTTTACTGAGAGAATAACATGTACAGTATATCAATGCATATCAATCATAACAATCATGTCAATCATCACAAGAAGCAAAAGCATGAGAGACAATAGACACAGAGTTTCCGTGGGGAAAACCCTAAGGTGAAAAACCCCACAACTTCCTTAGAGATAGATAGAGCAATAGCACAACCAAAGTACAATAGATAGAATCCTCTTAGCAGCTGATCCTCCTCCTCACATGTGCACCACTTTCTGAGTGAAGAAAGTGTGAGTTCTGAAGTGATCCAAATAGAGATCTCCCGATCTCTATTTATACTTGTCCTATTTTCCCAATCACCGTATGGGGTTGACTTGTCTAGTTAGGTACAATAACTTCATATTACATTATATTGGACCAACCCCTTACAAGGTGGTCTAATAACCCATTGTCAAGTTAACACACTTGCGACACTTGTCAATACAAATGACGACACTTCCATATAGAGGAATAATACATCTCTATAAGAGTACAATAAGTATATAAGTGAAATACATTCCGAAGTTACATATACATCAACACTGCATCCTTTGCCATACAATGCCTCAAACAGACTCATTCCCAAAGATGCATGATGTCCATTATTGTATGCAAATTCTACAAAGTGTAGGTAATCTTCCCACTTGGATGGTTTATCCATCACATACATTCTCAGCATGTCTTCAAGAACCTGATTCACCCTCTCAGTTTGGCCATTTGTTTGAGGATCATATGTTGTACTGAAATTCAATTTAGTTCCCAATTCCTGAAATAATCCTTTCCAGAAATTGGAAGTGAACTTTATATCACGATTAGAAATTATTACCTTGGGAAATCCATTCAATTTGAATATCTCTCTCATGAAGATATTTGCAATGTCATTATCCTTGTGAGTTGACTTTTCTGGAATAAAGTGAGCTACCTTTAATAGCTTGTGCACCACAACCATGATTGAATCATGCTTCTTCACTATCATGGGCAGACCTATTATAAAATCCATAGAGATCACTTCCCACTTCCACTCTGGAATGGGCAAGGGTTGCAATAATACTGCTGGATGTTGGTGCTCTGCCTTGACTTGTTGGCACTTTTGACACCTAGAAATGTACTCATCTATGTCCTTCTTCATGCCATGCCAAAAGTATTGCTTTCTTGTTGCTGTTGTAGTCTTCTGATATCCTAGTTGTCCAGAGTATGGCATTTGATGTATTTCATCCATCACTAGCTTCTTTAAATTTGCACTATTTGGGATGTATAGTCTATCCTTGTAGATGACGATATCATCTTCACCAAGCTAACATCCCGCACACTTTTCATCCACATTACCCTACTACAACTTCTCTTTAATTTAAAGGCAAATTTCATCACTGTTTTGGGCTTCAAGAACTCTTGTCTTCAAATCTGATTTACACACACTTACTGCTGCAACATGAAATTTTCTGCTAAGATTATCTGCAACCTTATTCTCTTTTCCTTTTAGATGCTTAATTTCAAAATCAAATTCACAAAGAAACTCCATCAATCTACCTTGCTTAGAATTCAAGTTTGGATGGTAAAAAAAATACTTCAAGCTCACATGGTTTGTTCTAACCTCGAATATTATTACCAACAAATAATGTCTCCACATCTTGAGGGCCTGTACTATGGCTTCTAATTCTGAATCATGTGTGGCATAATTCCTTTCATGTTCTTTTAATTTCCTTGACTCATATCAAATCACAATTTTTTCTTGAATGAGCACTCTACCTAGCCCTTCAATGCTAGCATCAATGCACACTACAAAATACTTCTTTGGATTTTCTATCTTCAAATCAAGAGCACTGGTAAGTAACTCCTTTAACTGATGAAAATTTTTCTCACATTTTTTCAGACCATACAAACTTGATATTCTTCCTTAGCAATGAAGTGATTGGCTATGCTATCTTGGAGAAGCCTTCAATAAACCTTCTGTAGTAACCAGCAGGACCCATAAAAAATGTAACATTTGAAACATTCTTTGGAGTAGACCAATCCATGATGGGATTAATCTTTTCTGGATCCACTGCAGTCCCTTCTTCATAAATGATATGACCCAAATATTGCACCTTCTTTTGGTAAAATTCACACTTGCTTAACTTGGCATACAGCTGATGTTCTCTAAGGACTCGCAACACCATCCTTAGATGTTCCTCATGTTCTTCTTCATTTCTTGAATAGACAAGAATTTCATCAAAGAACACAATCACAAACTTATCCAAATATTTGCTAAATACACTATTCATGAGACACATGAATGTAGCAGGTGCAATTGTAAGACCAAATGGAACCATAGTGAACTCATAATGACCATATCTAGTTCTAAAAGTTGTCTTGTGAATGCCTTCTTCTTTTATCCTCACTTGATGGTAGCCAGACTTCAAGTCAATCTTGGAAAACACTTTACCTTCTTTCATTCAATCAAGCAAGTCATCAATTCTTGGCAATGGATACTTATTCTTGACTGTCACTTTATTTAGCTTCATGTAATCAATACACAACCTTAAATTTCCATCCTTCTTCTTAACAAATAATAGCGGTGCTCCCCAAGGAGACACACTAGGACTGGTATACCTCTTGTCCATTAACTCTTGTAGCTACATCTTCAACTCTACCAATTCCGGTGTGCTCATTCTATAAGGAGCTTTGGAATTTGGCGCTGCCCTTGTTGACCAACGTGACTCCAGTCGACAAGGGTTCCACTTCACTGTCGACATATGCCACAGTCTCCTTGGGCACCAGCTCGGGCAGGTTTTATCCCACCCAGCAACACCTGCATAGCAGATGAGGTCTCACCCGAGGCATCCAGGAAGAGCAGATGAAACCATGTTTCCGCTGAGGAAGGAGGAGGGTTGCGGCTACATGAACTAACTCTATTGCAACACTAAACCGGAATCTCAAACATTTGATTTGCATTATTCAATCGCAACATTCATTATCATCATAGTTGTTGGCTCGGTTTTGCAACCAAGCTTAGTGCTATGGGCACCTGCTAACTAGTAGCAGCAGTTTCAATAGAAATAAAAACAATAAACTAAATAAACAATACTATTCAAGGATCTAAGCAAGAATCTAAGCAAATAATGTAAACATTTCAAAATCAAGAACAAGAAACATAAGAAATAATTTTTTGTATTGAAAAATGGGGGGGCAAGCAAGTGCTTGCGATATTACCTTCAATGGTGAAGGTTGATGTTGAACAACTCCCAAGATGAGTAGCTCCAAACTCCAAGAGGTCTCCTTCTCCAAGGTTGCTTCAATGGCTAAAAGTGCTCAGGGGAGATTTCAGCAGCATAAGGATGAGATAATGGAAGGATGTGAAATGAGGAGCCCCTACCACCTTTTTATAGGTTTTGGTGGTGGGAGATACCATTTGTGGTTTTGTGGAAACCAAATGGTATTGACCAACATGGTTTAGGTACTTTTCCCTCCTTTTTCCTTTTTTGAATAAAAATAATATTTTAATTCCCTTTTTAATATTTTTGGGAATTTGGACCCTTTTTTAGGGTTTTTTATGATTTTCTTGGAAAAATAATCTTTTTTAATGGAAAAAGGGGTGTACTAAGGTCTTTTGGTGACCTTTTGTTGGTTTCAGAGGCTCAGATGGTGGAAAAGTGGACAAATGGGTCATGTGAGTAAGGGAATGAGCTAGTGAGCACTTTTTAGGTGTTAACAGATTGCCCCCTGATGTGTGAGGGCAGGATCTCATCGTATGGCCGATAGACATCATAGTTCTTTTGTCCTTTTTTCTGGGGTTTAGGGGAGAGAAGAGACCGGTTGGAGACTGGAGCCACGGCCCTTGGAAGATGCAAAAACAAAAAATATTACATGGCCTCAATATGAATGAGGTATAATCTCTGATAAAGGACGAGGCGGGCATTCCCATGCTCGTATCAAGACATATACAAAACAATTAGTCCCAAGAAGGGGGATCTAATACGTAAAGAAATATACTGGTACATCATAATGGTCCAGAGGGGACATGATTGTGGGATATACTCATGATCATGAGTGATCTCAATAACTGATACACTGGATTAACTGTGGAACTGCTGAAACTGAAGGTGTCCAACATCTATAGGGACTCAAAGACTATGAGTCATCTCTGAGAATTAATGTAACTGTATACTCAAGGGAGTATGAAACAGGTGTAAATCTGAATACTGTCGCCATGCGCAACCCGGATATCCATAGAAAAAAGTGTAGCTGGTGTGATCCATAGGAAGACTCTCAAATGTGGAGGAGTCAGGAGGTATCCGGGGTCTTCGACTAATAACTGAACGGACCAATACCCTGTGCGAGTCTCAACGATGCGATCAAGGTGTTGAAGTCGAGCATGTGAGAAACAACCATTTGGAGAGGCACTGAGGATTCCTCTCGAAATGATCCGTAGGCACCCATTATAAATGGTAATGAGTCCAAGACACAGGGACCTCTAGGTCTATCCTCTGGAATCAATGTGGTTGTCGTCGACAGAGGGAGACCAGCAACTAACAAGGCAATGATGTTTCCTTGATAGGAGCACGAGGTGTAGAACTGAAGTGGTGTAGTACTGCTGGTAGGACTGACATACTTGTGGGGATGGGAAATAACTGGGTCAAAAATGGGTAGACTCAAACTTCCTTTGTTCAGAGCATGATGACGTGGTTGACCTGGCAGCGTAGGGAACTGACTTGTAGGTGTGGGGATCATCTTTTAGGGACTGAAGGGTATGTACTGACTCTGGGGGGGTGAAGCTGATGGTAGCTGTCGAGGGAGTTTCCGGGTGACATACTGCAGAATACTCTGAACAAAGGCGACCAGAATGGGGAAGCTGCTATGTGAGTAGACATGATCTGTCGTGGCGCCAAGAGGCACCATTCTTCCTTCTTCGTAGTTTTAATGAGCTCCAAGAAGGGATAAAAGTGTGCTCTGAAATGGTACGGTCCTGTGGATTTTGTGAGCCCAGGACGGCGCATGCTCATGGTTGCTTTCATGTTTAGAGAGTCTGAAAACGGTAAGTGGAATCTGTTGGTGTTTCTTTTTCGTAAGTTTAGTCTCCAAGGCCCGAAAAAGGATAAAATGATGCGGATGGAGAACTCTTCTAGCCGATGTGACTAGAGTATACCTTTTTCGTAATTAGTCTACGAGGTCCGGAAAAGGGGTAAACTTATACCAGGTAGACGCCCTTTCAGATACGTTTATCGAGCATGAAAGGAAGCAAGATTGCTCGGCGATCTTTTCATTGTTTTAGGAGTCAGAAAAGAGCTTAACAGAAACTCCCTAAGTGCCTTTTTCGTAAAAAGGGGTTGCTCGGCCCGAAAAAGGGATAAAATTATACTGAACAAAAAATGGATTGATGAGGGCGAGAAAAGGTCTCAAGCATCGTCATCAGTGCGGAAAACTGGATCCGGTGACATAAGGATTGTCGGAAACGGAGAACGGCCGATGTGGCACGCAAGCCGAGGTGACGAGGGGGCGTGGAAAAAATGCCTGGGAAATCGAAAGGTGAGAGCGAGAAATGATCTCAAGCATCATCACGAGCGTGGAAAACTGAATCCGGCGATATAAGGCACGTCAAAAACGGGCTATGACCGATGTGGCACGCAAACCGAGGTGACAAGGTGTCGGGACACAATGTTGATATTGGTCCTGGTGAGAGCGAGAAATGATCTCAAGCATCATCACGGGCACGGAAATATGAATCCGGCGGTGCACATGGTGCGAAAAATGGAGGTCATAAGGACTCCAGAATGGTGAAAGGAAATAACTAAGTTAAAAAATGGTTGTAAATAAAGGTGAGCCCACCAAGTCAAGGATGTAATGGTGGGGAGAAATGATTACCCGTGGGGGAAAAATACTAGGTGTATCAAATCAACTGAAATATACAAGTGACACGTGTCCTCAAAAATGGTTGAGATCACGAATATGAAAAAGTGAGCAGGGTTAATGGTCTGCCCCCATGCTATGTGCATGGGGTTTGTGATTGTGGATCACATATGTGTTGGTTTGAACGATGGGCTCATTGAGGTGTTGAGATAGAGATGATGGGGAAGGTTCAAAATGATTGATCATGCCCCCTATCCCGGGGTCGAGGTAATCTATTATGCCCCCTAACTCAGAGGTGTCAATGTGGTGCAGATGTTGTCTCATAGAGAGATCAATAGGGCATTGAGCAACTGCTGGCGGGGTGTTATACCATGAGGCTGTGGGTCGTGGTGGCATACTGAAGTGATGATATGATAATGGGGGATTCCCTTTGTGGGGTGGATGCCCCCAGTATCTCCGACGAGGATCACGGTGATGATGAGTAGGCAAGGTTTTGGGCATGCCCCCATGTTGTGGACATGTGGTTTCCTGGTTGATTTGAAAGGGTTCAACCTGTGTGTCAAAGGGATCAATGGAAGGGGCCGACCGGACAGAGGGGTATCCAGTGGAGATCATATAAATGGCGGGGTCAAGGCCAGGCATTTCGGTATCTGACCAAGTAAAGACATCAGTGAATTCTTGGAACAGTTGTTGGTATTCTCCGATATCATGCTCACTGTGGGAGGTTCCTAATGTGATGGTATGAAGGGCACCAAGTGGGTCAGAGATGTCAATGTGGATGACGGGAGAAATATCGGCCATGGGATCCGTTAACCAGTCGATTTTAGTAGGAAGGAAATCCTTGGACTCAACCGCGGATTGGGTAGCGGTGGTGGATGAAGTCTCTTCCAGGAGGAAGTATGGACGATGGTGCATGTCTTCCCCGGGATAATCAAAGGTAGTAGGAGTCTCGAGAACCTCTTCATCATTGCGGGACCTTTGAGTGGTCAAATCGAGTGATGAGGTAGTGGTAGTCGAAGAGATCATGTAGATGGTGTTAATCTCTCCGGATGAGGATGATGCGGGAGGGTAGATCTCCTCGATAGTAGAGGGTGCCGTCTCTAGGTCCAAATTGTTCATCTCGTAGAGAGCTGCTCTGTAGTCTGGGATGTCAGGACAGTTATGCGAGTAGTGGCCATAAATACCGCATATCGCACATGGGTGGTTGGTACGCAGTGATTTATCACGAGGCATAGGGTTTGGATCTAGTTTGACCACCGGGATGTTTGGGTCGTCGTCCAACATTTGCATGTGTTCCTGCAATGCAGGTAACTGTGGGCACTGATGGGTTGGATGGCCTAACTCATCACACAGCGAGCATTTTGGAGGAGCACGAAATATGGGGGGAGGTTTAACTGCCTTGGGTGGGGGAACCGCAGTGTATGGTTGTGGGCCTCTGCCCCCAGTGGGCCTGACGAATGGAGGGGGATTCGTCGACGACGAAGGAGTCGTGATACCGGGAGGTGGTTGGGTAGAAGTAACAATGGGTTGCACCGGTTGTAGGATGACATTTGGTGTCGGTGGAGGAACGGGAGGCGTAATATACCACACGGGTAATCCCAATGTTAACCCGGGGAGACTAAGGGTAGCCATAACCGGGGCGCTTACTACACCCGAAGGAGGAAATAGAAAGGGGATTGTGTGGATAGGTGTAACACCGATGTGACTAGGGACCAATGGTGGTTTGGGTAACAAGGAGGGTTGATTACCGGGTGTTTGTGAAAGAGTGCAGAGGTTAGCGACCTGGGTCTCCGGTGACGGTGGTGGAATGGCCTGGAATGTAGAGGTTATCGACGCCTCGGAGTAAAGTCTGGGTCCTACTGAGGAAATGAATGAGGTAGTTGCACCACAAACAGGTTGTTCAACCATGGTGAGACCATTTTTAGGTGTGGTAGGGGCCTTGGGATCGTAATAGGTGAGCTGGTCGACCTTGACCACGCGTCCCTCATGGGGGAACATCATGGTACGAAAAACGGATGAGGCAACCGCTTTCATGGCGTACATGTAGTTGCGACCAAGTAAAAGGTTATAGTCTAGTGGGGCATTGATGACCTCAATGTCAATGAGCACGGTTTTACCCGCCAGCTGGACAGGGACATTGGCTAAAAGACCTAGGGGTTGAGCCGAACGGCCGTCATAAGCTCGTAATGCAGTGGTGGACTGCTGGAGAGTAGGGGATCCCAACTTCTGCCAAACAAATGTGGACATGACGCATGTGGAGGCCCCTTCATCGATAATGCACCGATGGATGACAAGATTCCGAACAGAAACGGAAACTTGGAATGCTAAAGAGGAAGGCAGGAGGGGTTCAGACTGGTCTGAATCGAATGCGATCAACTGTGAATCATTGGGGTCAATGGCGCCAATGGCAGAGAGCAAAGTTTTGCGCTGCGAAGGACAGTTTTGCAAAACTTGTAAAGCAGACATGGCTGCAGGAGACTGGGCTAAGTCATCTATGATGTTGTAATTCGACGCAGCGCGAGCATTGGGATTACTGTTGATGCGACAAAGTGGGAAGCGAGGTGCTTTGGAAGCGCCATCAAGTGAAGCCGGAGGTATACGTAACGTTTGATCTGTGGGATTAACGTTAGTGTTCTTGTCGGCGGGTGGGGCTTCAGAGGTGGAGCCATATTGGTTCCAACGAGTTTGGAGGTTAGCATCGGCAGTCGACATCATCAACAAATGGTGAGTACCTGAATCGAACATGGGTTGATCAGGGGCTGCATAAGTGATCTGCTGTGGTGGCACGTTTCCCTGAGGGGGGGCTAACGGCTGAGTGTTCACTACACCCTGGTTTGGAAAGGGGTTTTGCAGCACCAAAGGTTTATGTTGAGGTGGTGGAGGGTTGGGTGGTGGCTGAGGAACCGCTTGCCCTTGACGATGGGCATCGTTGGTCCAGAGTTGCCGAGCTCGCTCCAAATGTGGGCAAGAATGCGTGTAATGACCATAGATCCAGCAAATAGAACAAGGGTGGTTTGTTCTGAGGTTATTATTTCTAGGCTGCTTAGGATTCCGATCCGGATTGCGGTTGGGAGGAGCAGCATTGTTATTTTGCGGAGGATTGGGAGGTGGAGGACCTTGCTGATGTTGTTGGTTATTACCATGGTTATGACCTCTACCACGGTTCTGTTGCGCACCTTGGTTGCGCTGGTTGTTTTGGTATTGGGGCTGATGTTGTTGTGCGTACACGTGCCCTTGAGCATTGGGGGGATTTTGGGGAGCCGTAGGTGCGGGAGCAGGTTGCGGTAGATAGTATGCAGGTGGAGCTGGAGGTTGTCCAGTTGCCTGTTGGGGTTGTTGGTACCCCTGAGCTGGTGGAGGTGTGAGGTTAGCTGGTGCAACCGGTTGTGGGTAATGCATGGGCTGTTGTGGGAACTGCATGGGGGTCTGTACCGTAGGTTGAGCATAGTATGTAGGAGGTACATATGCTGATGGCGCTTGGCCATAACAATGTTGTGGACAAGAGGGTCCATGAACGTGATGGGTCTGGTTTGTTGGAGCATAGGAAGTCGTCGCTCCGGAACTAGATGTAGCCCTAGAAAGGTCTGGGGCGGGCATGGTGCTCACCATACTGAAAG
Organism: Larix kaempferi; assembly: GCA_027924585.1. Classification (NCBI taxonomy): domain Eukaryota; kingdom Viridiplantae; phylum Streptophyta; class Pinopsida; order Pinales; family Pinaceae; genus Larix; species Larix kaempferi. The sequence continues at coordinate 1,055,628 of BSBM01000397.1, read as the reverse complement.
GTTTTGCTTGCGGTGTAATTTGGCCAATAATGCCATCAGCGGCATGTGATGCCCCCGGTGTGTCACCGCGTGCAGAGTCACCTCGTGGGGCATCCGGTATGATCGTGTATAAGTAACCCGATTGGGCGTAGATGAGATCAAACTGTTGGGCCTTGAGGATGGCCTCTTCCTCAGACTGGGGTCTTTCAGATGCTACATCCTTCGCAATGAGAGGAAGGAGGGATTTAAGGAACCAGTCTAAAAAGATTCGGTCGTCCAATTTGATCTTGCATAGGCTTCGGCGCCGACGCCAATCATGAATATGGTCAGTGATATGCGTGGCCGTGTTCTGTCTGCAAGACAGTAGGATCTCGACGCCCGCATCGTAGCGGACAGGTAGCTGGAAGAATTGTAGAAAGGTCGAGGCAAGGGAGGTAAATGTGGAATGCGTCTCATGGGGTTGCTCGATATACCATTTGGCTGCGGAGCCAGTGAAGGTGCGTTGTAAAAGCCGTAGGCGGATTGAGTCATCCACTATGGAGTTTGAGGAACACCATAAATGGAAGGACATGATGTGATTTTGGGGGTCTTCTCCAGCCTTTCCCTCAAACTTAGGGATGTCAGAGGGAAGCTTAGTGGGCATATGGGGCCAAGCAGGATCATGCCTGATGGGGTCATTTGTGAGCCTAGCTAAATCTGGCAGGTTGAGACTTGCCATGTATGGTAGACTAGCGGATGTGGTGACCGGAACCGGGACTTGCCTAGCCATAGTGGTATGGTGTAGGTGTCCAGTAGTGCCTATAGGTATGCTAGGTATGGAGGGTATGTGCCCTCCAAAAGGTGTGGCCTGATATGGGTTAGCACTCCCAAGTGCAACTTGGGTTACACTTGGGTTAGGAATCGCACTAGGGATGCCTGGTATAGCACTACCAAGTGCAACATGAGTTACACTTGGGTTAGGAATCGCACTAGGGATTCCTGGGATAGCACTCCCAAGTGCAACAGGAGTTACACTTGGGTTAGGAATCGCACTAGGGATTCCTGGGATAGGGTTTGTGGAACCCAAAGGGGGTATGACCCCCACGTTGGGCATGCCCATGACAGGTGGTGGTCCTGTGCTAGGCATTCCTGAATGTGGAGTGGTACCCATATTGGGCATACCCAAGGGGGTGGCTGTTGCCATGGATGGTACTACCGCAGAAGGGTTTGCGGATGTCTGACCTATGGTTAATGTAAATTGTGGATCATCTGGTGTTCCAGACATAACTGTGGTTGGTGGTAACTCGGTGGGGTTTTCGGATTCTACCTCCAAATCAAAGGTGAAGTGGGGTATGTCAGAATCGGATGACCGTCTAATTGATTGACGATGTGTCGAATCAAGGGATAATGCTCTGCGTCTGTGACGTGGAGAGCCAAGTGGACTAAACTCTGGGAGTTCGCCCTGTAGACGACGAGAACGTCTAGAATTCTCAATGGTGAGAATAAATGTAATATATATATAAAAAAAAAAAAAAAAAAAAATTGTTTAAGTATCAGGTGGTGATATATGTAAAAAGACTCAAAAACCCTAATGCAACCAAGGGTGCAAGTAGGGGAGTGAAAAAAGGAGGCTCATAGGCCAAAAAATCAATCCTCAAAAAGGGCACTTATTCTAGCAGCTGTGCTACAATAAGTGGAGGAATGCAACAACTGGTCAGAATACCAACATGCAAGCGGCTCCTAGAAAAAATAGGTGTAACTAGACTAAAAAGGTGGTAAAGATCATGCAAACACCTAATCTAAAAGTATTGTGACTCAAACAGACGATATCCTCTGCAAGGTGATGAAATCCAAGTCAGACAATATGAATGTTGAGACAACGGCTAGATATCCCCCTACCGGGAGGGACACCGGGTAATCAATCCTAAAAGACAGGCTACTAGGATACTCCGTTCATGACGCGTCGAGAAAAGGTAAATCTGCCGTTTGGTCCTTTGATCGCAATATCCCAATACAGGGATATCCCGAGAACTGCGAATGGTAGCCCTTCGGTTACTGAATGGGTTTCGGTATCCCACTCAGGCTTCCGGAACCATCCTCGCGACTTCAACCCTCCTAAGGGAGAGGCCTTCCCACAAACCGGTTGTGACCGCGCCAAAAAGTACTAAGAGATTTTAGCTCCCTAATTGGACAACTTCTATGTCTCAGATGTAAGAACTGAGGGGTGTTATTGGAACACCTATCCCCCCAATACTACCTAGCTACAAGAATTTTTTTAGTGTTCCCCAAGTGGGGTTAAAAGTGTGTTCAAATTAAGGTACGTTTTAAGGCTTAGTTCAATTAAGTGATCGTGTGAGTGCACGTGAGGTGTTGTAAACTGAACTTGAAAAAATTAAATGCTTTTACAAGAAATTTTCAAAAAATAAAGGATTTTTCGAAAATAAAAAGCAAATATTTATGACTTTTTCACTAAAAAGGAATTTAAATGCTTTTCAAAAAATAACTCAAAAAATAAAGGATTTCTTGGATTTATGAAAGCAAATAATAGACTTCTTTTTAAAAGAAATAATGGATTTCTTTGTTTTGAGAAAAATTGCTAAGGGCAAGATTTTAAAGAAGTAAACAGGAAAAAATTTGAATCTAGATGAAAATGCAATAATGAGTCTTTCTTTCACTTTCTTGAAATTTTTTAAAAAGATTTCTAGATATGCACTTTAAATAGTAAAATTTTTTTCTATGGCTGTAAAATATGAAGAATCAATACTGTAAAAAATGAGCCAAAATGGGTGAACTGAAGTGATAAATAACACTAAAATACAATATTAGATAAATTTCTATGGAAAATTTCTTAAATCTAATAGCATATTTGGATTCCTTGATCGAAAACACCCAATTTGAAAAAAAAAAATCGTTTCAAACAGAGTTCGGGAGAGGGAGATATGGTCGTTTGAAAATTGAGCTGCGCGGCCAAAAAATGACATGGACCGCGCGGGTTTTGGACCAAAAGTCGCGATGGACCGCGCGGGTTTTGGGCCAAAAGTCGCGATGGACCGCGCGGGTTTCTGTCGTACAGTCGCGATGGACCGCGCGGGTTTCTGGCAAAAAGCCGCGATGGGCCGCGCGGAAAAACGCAGAAAAGTCGCGATGGACCGCGCGACTGTCTGGAAAAAAGTCGCGATGGGCCGCGCGGAAAAAACGCAGAAAAGTCGCGATGGACCGCGCGACTGTCTGGCAAAAAACCGCGAGGCGGAAGCCGTGCACGGAAACCGAGAAACGAACCCGAAAATTGAAAATTTCGGGCTGTTTATGGGGCCAAAACTCAGAGCAGCAATGGATCTGCTGTCTAAGATGGCAGATCTATGGATCTAAAGGTTAAAAACTCATGAAAAACTAAGATTAAAGGCAAAACTAGAGATCTATAGTTCAAACCAAAGCGGAGTCGCCAAAAAAACTGTTGGCTCGGTTTTGCAACCAAGCTTAGTGCTATGGGCACCTGCTAACTAGTAGCAGCAGTTTCAATAGAAATAAAAACAATAAACTAAATAAACAATACTATTCAAGGATCTAAGCAAGAATCTAAGCAAATAATGTAAACATTTCAAAATCAAGAACAAGAAACATAAGAAATAATTTTTTGTATTGAAAAATGGGGGGGCAAGCAAGTGCTTGCGATATTACCTTCAATGGTGAAGGTTGATGTTGAGCAACTCCCAAGATGAGTAGCTCCAAACTCCAAGAGGTCTCCTTCTCCAAGGTTGCTTCAATGGCTAAAAGTGCTCAGGGGAGATTTCAGCAGCATAAGGATGAGATAATGGAAGGATGTGAAATGAGGAGCCCCTACCACCTTTTTATAGGTTTTGGTAGTGGGAGATACCATTTGTGGTTTTGTGGAAACCAAATGGTATTGACCAACATGGTTTAGGTACTTTTCCCTCCTTTTTCCTTTTTTGAATAAAAATAATATTTTAATTCCCTTTTTAATATTTTTGGGAATTTGGACCCTTTTTGAGGGTTTTTTATGATTTTCTTGGAAAAATAATCTTTTTTAATGGAAAAAGGGGTGTACTAAGGTCTTTTGGTGACCTTTTGTTGGTTTCAGAGGCTCAGATGGTGGAAAAGTGGACAAATGGGTCATGTGAGTAAGGGAATGAGCTAGTGAGCACTTTTTAGGTGTTAACAATAGTAATAATAGTAAAGCAACATTGCATCAAGGAAACATAGCATTATTCATGAAGTGCGACATTGTATTACCACAAATAAACAAAAAGAACCCAGGAGTTGCACCGGAACAGTTTCATCATATCATATTATCACTGCAAAACCTTAGATACAATATATCCTCAAGATCAGGTCTCGGCATTATATCACAGATGCACAGAAACAACCAAAAACATGCGCTTCTCTTCATTTTGATTCCACTCCTATCTCCTCTTCTTCTCTTTATTTCCCTTTTTCAGCTCCCTTTCCAATACCTATGACTCTTATCTATATATAGGCTTTTACCATTACAATGCTTGTCCACTTACTAACAATTTCCTAACCGACATTTGAACAAGTGACCCAATATCTAACTAACTTGGTACAAAACTAACCAAAAACCTGCATTTTGTGGTATAAATGACTCGACATTACATAATATGTGGTCCAAATGACCCAAACCCCGCTTTCCGTGGTACAATTGACCCAAAATACATAACTAATCTTCCGCTCCTCGCCATTCACGTCATCTTCTCGCCATTTGAGACATATTTTGCCTTGTTGCAGCATCGAAGATGTTGCGATAGCACTCTACCAAACTGCTTGCCAATAGGCCCCCAACACAATCTTGTGGCTCGCCCTCGAGCCACGACATCTGCTTGACATGGTGCATTCGGACTGAACTATGTTTTTGCAACTGTTCTTGCTGTCTGGATTGCGTGGTGTTGTTCTGTTCCTTCTACTACACTGATCGTCGACTCACTATCATGTACTTCTCACCCAAAAGTGGTCATCGCCCGACTTGCTGTCATGTACCTCTCAAACTCATCCTCCAGTCTCGAGGGATCTGGTATAGACTGAGGAGAAGTTTATGAACAACGCCAAGGTGCGAACCAGACCAACGAATCTAGCACATCTGTTTCGCACTGGTAAGAACAAGTCACAGGGACCGGGGGGTGACAACCCCACCCTTTTGTGTGGTCGTCAGGACCACGAGTCTTCGAACCATCACCAACTGCCTAAACATCTCGAATGAAAGTTCATGCTTGTAACCATGGGGTGTTCAAGGTGTAGCCTGCTCCAGGCACTCATGCACACTCGTCATTCGGGCCCTCAACGCACCCGGTGTGCTACCACATGAAATGAAATGGATCATTTCCACAGCCTCCTTGGAATTCCTAACTTAACAAAATGCCAGAACCTTGCATAGCATAACCCTTCTTAACTAAAACAATCTCTGTGTGCTTACTGCCCATAGGTCCTCTATTTATACAGCGCACTCTGACATACATCGACCTCAGCAAGCCGTTGCACCACCGGCTCGCACCCCAGAATAATCATAAGTCGTTGTGTGTCAATTATACTAATGGCGGATGAATCAAACCCTTGCCTAGTTCCCTTCATGCAAAAATGTGTGAAGCATTTCTTGGGCCATGCTATCATGGTGGATACTTCGTGCCAACCATGTGAACCATCTTGGTAAGTACAATTGGCCATATTGCCTCATTGCATCTCTAAGTTCAACCAGGATATCATCTGTCACGATCGACCCGATTAACGAGCATAGTCGTTAAAGTAGGAAAAAGTCCCATCATTGTCATGATTGCAGAGGTGACCCAAGCACAACATTCACATGTGTTGGTAATAACTCCACCCTTGCAGCAGAATCCCCCTTGCTTCTGCATTCCATCCATGGTGGGAGACATCCTGCCATTGATCATCCTGCAACACATCATCATTTTTTATTTTTCCCGATGCGACTCAGGCATCGCGGTGTTTTACACCCGTGCGATAGGGATTCAACCTATGACCATTTACCATCTTTAGGGAGCATCGCCCCATCCAATTGTTGCAACTAAACCTCTCCTCTAGAAGTAATACTACTGATGTGATAGGGACCAAGCCAATGCATCTGCAACTTCCCTAGATGTTTCATCAACTTGTTTTCGTACAACAACACCAAGTCTCCCTGCTGAAACTGTTTATTCTTGATGTGGCGATCATGCCATGCCTTCTGTCGATCCTTCCCGACCCCCTAGTGGAATCCAGCGATGAAACAATCTTCTTCCAGCTGCACCAATTGTGCTAGACGTTCATCTAATGCTGCGACATCATCCATGCCCGTGACAGCCGCAATTCGTAGACTTGGAACAATATACTCCATTGGCATAATTGCTTCTTGTCCATACACCATCTTAAATGCTGTCTGATTTGTCAGTCATTTACATGTGGTGCGATAGGCTCACAACACTGCTGGGATGTTGAGATCCCAATCATCGCGGTTCGCATTACACACCTTTGTCAACGCATGCTCCAATACTTTGTTAAAATCCTCCACCATGCCATTCGCCTATGGGTGATATGGTGTACTCTTCTTATGTTCTATCTGCAACTCCTCTGTCAATGCATTAATGGTGTGATTAAGAAAATGGTTTCTTTGATCACTCAACAATATCTTGGGGTAGCTAAAGCAAGTGACTATGTTATCAAACAAAAATCGCGCCGTGGTAGCCGCGGAACAATCAACTATAGGTGCTGCCTTGGCCCATCGAATCAAATATTTTGTCGCCATGATGATATACCGTGCACCTATGCATTTCCCTAGTGGATTGATCGGTCCTACAAAATCCACGGCCAATTTGTCAAATGGTTGCAATGTTATTTGAGGCATCAATGGCATCTCATCGTGGCGGGACGGTTTGCCAGGTCACTGAAAAACATTGTAGGACCGCGCATAGTCTGTCGCATCATTATGCAGGGTAGGCCACCATAGCCCCGCATGCAACACCTTCCTAGCCGCCGCTTGACCGCCATAGTGTCCTTTTGATACTCCTCCATGTGCTTCAACTAGCACTACAAAAAAAAAGGTCATTGGTGAGGGTCATTCCTGTGACGGACCTTTAAGGGTTGTCACCAATGTCATATATGATGACGGTCCTTAAAACATCGTCATTATAAGTTCCTTTTGAGATGGTCCTTTAAGGTTCGTCACCAAATCCCTTTTCAGGGACAATTTTGGTGAGGGTTGTTAAAGGACTGTTATTGATCCTCTCTTTGGCGACACTTCTAGTGACAATATTTTAGTAGCCCTCACTAATACATGTTTATTTTACTTTTGGTGAGTGTAGTAAATGTTTGTCACCAATTATCATTATAATTGGTTTTTGGCGACACTATGTGAGCGTTGCTATATTTTTCGACAAAAGAATATAATGGTTTAAGACAGCTAGTATTGTTATGGATTCTTTGTAATTAATATGTTTCCAACGTCATACTAGTCCCATTACCCACTCATAAGGTCTATAAGCAATCTATGGAAAACCACTAACAATTTATAAGTACCATTCAAAAATGGATTCATAAGCAATCTGATCTTTTGGGTATTCGACATCAACAAAATTGACTCATATATCTTGTTAGATTGTACTTCGATTCTTTAACACCCATTGGCATTAATGGAGGGATGTCTACTCATCCATGTTCTACTCCAACACCTTAATTCACATGGTTTGGATTGCATCACAAATGGTTTGGTTGAATAATTTGCAGTTCAACATGTTTTAGTAGACAAATACAAGCTTGGCTCAAGCCTGTAGAATCTCTAGTTTCTGCGTTTTTAGAATTTTCAATAAAATCTTGATGATGAACAGATTGTCCGGCAAAGTAGAAATACTGCAGGAAAGAGATTGCAGAGTTGCTAGAAATAAAGTTGATAGAGAAAAGCAAAATCTCTTGGGCTTGTCCAACATTTTATGTGAATAAGCACATTGAGTGAAAAAGAGGCAAGGATCGAATGGTATCCCATGGAATCCCCACCACTTCCCACCACTACCCAAAAAACAATTTTAATCGCACGGTAGTAGAGAAAACCCCAGGTCTGGTCCAACCTTAGTATTAGGTAGAAGAATGATCTATCCAACAGTAGTTGAAACTGTCACCGTGTCAACACGAGGTTTTAGAGGGTGCCAACCTCACCAACGGGTAAGAAATACGACCCCCCACCCCCTATAGGGAATGGAACCTAGATCTCACTACTACATTTTTGGCCTTTAGGGGGGGTTTCCTTCCAGCCCCAAAGGTAAATTCGGGGGGTGGGGGGGGCTTTTGGCTTTGGGAGCATTTTTGGAAAAAGTACCGCCCCTAAAGGCATCGATGTTAAAAGTTTTGTCCTTTAAGGGTGGTTTTTTAAGAGATTGGAACCACCCCCAAAACTGACTTTTGCGGGCGGTTTGTGACCCTCATCATAGAGGTATACAAAGGCAGGTTTAAACCCCCCTTGTAGACCCCTTCATAGAGACCTACGGGGGCGGTTTTGAACCCCCTTCATAGAGACCTACAATGGTGGTTATGAACAACCCTCATAAGCCCCCTCATACAAACCTATAGGGGCGGTTTGGAACCCCCCTCATAGAGGCGTATAGGGGTGGTTGTGAACCCCCCTTGTATAGTCCTATAGGGGCGGTTTGGAACCCCCCTTGTAGAGGCCTATAGGGGTAGTTTAGAACCCCCCTGATAGAGGCTTATAGGAGCGGTTTTGAACCCCCCTCATAGAGGCCTATAGAGGCAGTTTGAAACCCCCCTTGTAGAGGCCTATAGGGGTGATTTGAAACCCCCCTCGTAGATGCATATAGGGGAAGTTTGGAACCCCCCTCGTAGAGGCCTACAGAGGCAGTTTGAAACCCCCCTCGTAGAGTCCTACCATGGAAGTTTTAAATCCCCCTTGTAGAGACCTATATGGGGGTTCCAAAACCCCCTTGTAGCAGCTTAAGAGGGCATATCAAGACCCCCCTCGTAGAGATGTATTGAAGTGGTTTAAAACCCCCCTCTTGGCCACCAATAGGGGAAATTTAGAACCCCCCTCGTAGCCACCTACAAGGTCGATTTCAAACCCCCCTCCCAGCCACCTATAGAGGAAGTTATGAACCACCCTCATAAAAACCTATAGAAGTGGTTATGAAACCCCCCTTGGTTATGAACCCCCGTCCTAGAAATACATTGAAATATCATTTATTAATTTATGGTAGGGCACGGAGGAATCAAACCACCAAAGTCCTGCTTGTACGACAAGTGCTCTTAAATTGAGCTAGTACTCTTTAAGAACTTTAATTGTTGTTGTGTCAAAACTTGCCTATCATGTATGGTATATGGCATATACTAGATTGGTTTGAGCTTGTTATTCTGCTGACTTTTAAACCTGTGTTTATCAAAATGAGACCACACTCTAGCACGAAACTGAAAATCAAGAGGGACCTAATGTATGTCATGCAGTTCCCTATCTTTCACATGTGTCTACTAAAGTATGTCATGGACTCTGCTTTGTATTTTAGCCAAGATGCACAAAGGAAGAAGCCTCATCTTCCTCCTTCCGGTGGGTGAAGAGCAACTAGAAGCTCAAGGGGCAAGAAGCTGAAAGAACCTCAAATGGAGAATACATTTCTCTAACTGAGCTACAAGATGTACAAGTAAATATCCCACTATTCATTCTATCGGTGGTAAATGTGGAGAGAAAGAAACAAAGTCTTGTTGACTACCTTGGCCTTTCCATCAATTTGGGGATGAAAGGAAATACAAAAAATTGAACTGACATCCTAGAAGCTTCAATGCCTTAAAAAAATTACTAGTAAATCTAGAGTCACAATCAAAATGATGGCCAATAGAAAGCCAAAATGGCTCTAAAGATGCTAGAAAAACAACTCTGCATGTTACTGTCATCAATAAATTTACTGCACGTATGGAAGATTGCTACCTTAGAGACTAATATGCAAACTACAACAAATACATAGTCATGCTTCCACTGAGTGGTAGGTAAATTGTTGATTAAGTCCATGGAACTAGATTGCCCTTGTCTGGAAGGAATTGGTAACAATTGCTATAGCCTCACTATCAGGGAAGGCTGCCTCCAAAAGTTTGACTAGGACTACTTCCTCCAAGTGTGCAGGATCTTAATGAGATTGTGCTGACTGGAATTCACTACATAAAATATTCCTAGATGAGATGGAAGATTCAATTTGAAGGCATTGGGACCCGCCTACTGTGTGATGGTATATGGCACATACCGAATTGGCCCGAGCTTGCCATGCTGTTGATTTTTGAACCTGTGTTTGTCCAAATGATACCACTCTGTCCCAAAACTGAAAATGAGGAGGGACATGATGTTTTTCAGGTAGTGCCTTATCTTTGGTCCGTGTCTGCTAAAGTATGCAATGGACTCTACTTTTACTTTTGGCCAAAATGCACAAAGGAAGAATCCCTCATCTTCCTCCTCCTGCCGGTGGGTTATGTACAAAATAGGGAAAAAAGATAGAAGCTATAAAGGGGGAAAGAAATTGAAAGACATAACATACCTCAAATGGAGAATGACTTGTTCTAGCTGAACTACAAGATGTGCATGTAAATACCCCACTGCTTGTTGTATTGGTGGATGAACCAAAGTCCTATTCACTACCATGGTCTGTCCATTAGTTTGGCAAGGAAAGGAGGTAGAAAACATCAATTGAGATCCTAGAAGCTTCCACGCTTTACAAAACCTGCTAGGAAATATAAATTTGCAATGAGAATGACGGTCAATGAAAGGCCAAAAGGATCCAATCATGTTAGAAAAAAACTTTGCACTTTATGCGCATCAATAGATTTACTGCAAGCACGGAAGATTGCCACCTTAGAGACTATGCAAACTACAATAAAGATATATCAAGTCATGGCTCCATTGGGTGGTAGTGTTGTTGCAGCAACATCCCCCCCAAAATTTTTGTACATATTGGGGCCCCTCCTTTATTTTTCTGGAAAGACTGCTGTAGGAGGTCAATTCTCATTTTTACTTTGTTTTCAAATGAAAAGCCTGCTTTGAGAATTCCAAGTTTTTTCTTCCAAGGATAAGATTCGTGAAGTCTTCCTGAAAATCATGGAATCATTTGGGAAAGCCCCCCGCAGTTGCAGAAGTATTCAAGTTTCCCTCCCGAAACGACGGAAGCCATTTGTATAGGCTTCTCGTAAAAGGACTTAGAAATTTTCTCTCGAAAGCTGCAGAAGTTATTTGGGAAAGTCTCCCGAAGCAACGGGATCATTCGAATTATCTTCCCACAGTTGCGGAACCTTTCAGCTTTCTCTCCAGAAACTGTGGGAGCTATTCGCATATCTTTTCTGGGACCGCTGAAGGACTTCTCTTTAAAAAAAATCTCAAGTCTTTCCTCTGTTCTGTGGAACTAGTCAACTTATCCTCCCGAAACGGCGGAAGCGTTTGCTCTATCTTTCCGAAACCCCGCGAAAGACTTAGACGTTCATTAACCTTGCGGGAGCCTTCAGGTTATCTCTCCGAAACAGTGGAGCCATTCGCCAATCCCTTCTGAAACAACGGAAGCTAAGTGCGAAAGCTTTCTGCAACTACGGAAGAATTCACAAAGCCCGGACGAGACTTAGAAATTTTTCAAGTTGCGGAAACCATTCGCGAGAACCTTCTGAAACGACGGAACCTTTTAGGTTTCCCTTCCGCAACTGCGGGAGACTTTTGCGGAAGCCTTTGCATTATTTTCCCCGAAAAGCCGCCGAATGACTTGTCTCTTTTGAGAAAATCGTAAGTTTTTTCTCTCGAAGCTGCGGATGCATTCGCGGAAGCCTTCTGAAACTGCGGAAACGTTTGCATTATCATTCCGAAAACCCACAGAAAGACTTAGACGTTCATTCAACTTGCGGGAGCCGTTCTTCAATCTCTGCCGACACGGTGGGAACCTTCACGGAATTGTTCCACAATTGCGGAAGCCATCGGCATATCTCCATCGAAATTACGGAAGGAGATCCATTATTCTCTCGAAGCTGAGTCTCCAAAGGTCGCATTACGGAAAGATTCACCAATTCCCTTCAAAACGCTGATTGTGTTCACCATAACATTCTGCAATCGCGGGTGGAATTCGTAAGTCCTCCCTGCAAAGTGACAGTCGCGTGCAACTATCGAGGTGGATTGAAAAGACCGCAACATACAAAGACTTTAAAAAACGTTTTAATGACGCCACCCACCGTATTAAACACCGCACGTGTCCAACTCATTTAAATAGACGGTTGGGTTTTGGGTTGACCGTAATGTTATTTTTCGATCAAACAAATGCCATTGGGACACTGCGCCAGACTGATCCAGCTTAGCTTGTCCACATCCGCATCCACCTCATTTAGCCACCTCGTCGTTGCCAGGTAGGTTTCTAATCGTTAATTTTGTCTCATCTACACGTCAGATTACCTTTGAGTTTTTTTCTCTTTCGTCTAAGACGTGGCCGGTAGACACTAGACGCCTATATCGTTATTTCGTTTTAAAAGCTGTCGAGGCCCCATGGGTTTCTCGTTCTACTAGAAATCATTCCAAAACTATGAAAGCCCAAGCTTTTTCACCAGAGCCATAATCCAGGCATCGTCACCCTAGTTCAAATTCCAAGCCGACCATAGAGCGTCTCGTCAAATACTATAAATAACCATGGCGGTCGGCTGAATCCCTCATGTTTTGATGATTGTGTTCTGGCCCCTGGTTTCGTCATAATATTACTTCAATCCGAGCTCACCCGCTATTAAACGTTCATGGAAGACACTCTCTCTCCTAGGGCTAGACCGGGAACAGATTGTTTCTGAGACGTATACTTATCCTTTCGGGAACATTCCAAACTTTGTCCCTTTAAGAGAATCAAGTATCTGTAGCCATATTTCTTGTTTGGAGTGTTTCTATTTTGCTTCCACAACATGCATCTTCCTAATTTGTTGATATATCTCATTAGCATGTTAAATTGGCGTTGTTCTTGGTTAAAATCTCATAACAGGTTGCACATTGTCATAATGACTTGTATTTGGTTGCTAGCAGGGATAAGTCAAGATGCCAAAAGGTGGTAGGAAGAAAGCTAAAATGATGGAACCATAGCCAGCAACACTTAGGACTGAGACTATGTTTCAAGATGCTAAGTGCACCACCGGTATTCCTCCCGAAATACGCTGGGGTGACATTTACAGGATGATCAGGGACCAAGATATCCCGGATATGTTGCTAGAAGAGGGGCAGATCTATCTCAACATTAGAACTTCGGGCAGAGCTAAAGATTCTACCCGCCCTGAGCTGTTCCCATGTTCTGAAGTAATCGGGTGGATACTCGAACATACTAATACAGAGACAAGAGTATAACATGACAGCGGGAAAATAGCTATTGCCTCATTCCACCCAACATATCTTGTCGCAGCATATAAATTCCCACGTCCGTAGCAAGCCCCGAGTGATGAATGGTTGGGCCAGATGAACAATATTGAATTGGCCAAGAAATTATTGGTCGCAGGCAAGCACTTAAGAAAGAGAGGTAATGACGAATATGATGTGTAGAATCTAAGACCTCCTTTCAGGTTAATCGCCCTGATGTTATGTAGAATCTTCGGCATGCCCGATGGCACCGTATACAAGATACAGTGGATCCCCATCATCCACTTCATGGCATTCAAAGGAATTGTGTTTGACTGGGCTACCATCCTTTCAGACAGTTTGGCATCAATGGTGGTTGCTGCAAGAGAAGGTCTGGCCTTAAGAAAGGAAGAATTTTACATGTCTTCGTATCTTATTGACTGTATTCTGGCCAAGCTATCTTTTCCCAGCTTAGGTTGCACGTGGGATAGAGCCAACACCCCAGCTTACACCGCTTTCAGGATGATGTGGGATCAAAATTACAAACCCAGCTATAAGCTCATCTGTGAGGGGTTCATCATGCCCCTATATGAGCAGACTTTCAAAGAAGAGCCCAACTGTCTCTCGGAGAATGCCATGGAGATCCTTGAAAATTATGGAGATTTTTATTTTTTAGAGCAAGGCACCTACCTCATAATGTTTGGAGGGACTAAAGCTCCATATATTTTGCCGAGATATGCTACTGACTATGTGGTCCTCAAGGAGGCAGTGGGACAAATGTTCCTGGATGGAATTGGAGCAGTACTTAACAAATAGCATAAGGCTTCTTTCCCGCCTTTACCTTTCTGCAGAGGAGCATACAAATTCTCAGGGGTTGCCTTAGCCGAGGAGTTTGTTCAAGAGCTGAAAGCCTTCCACTTCGGCGAAGTCATTTTCCACAGGAACGATAGGGGAGGAAAAGTTGTCGAGCATTGCAAGGAAATTTATGCTCATTTCGAGTACGCCCATTATTATGATGCCGAGGAAGAGGCATTCAGAGGCATCAACAACATGACTGAGTTGCAAGTTTGTCGCCAAGGCAGTGGAGCAACCTCTAGCTCTACCAAGGCCCAGAAAACCAGCCAGCAGAAAGACAAGGAAGTAGATGATGCCCGAGCCCAAGAAGAACAAAGGTTAAGAGAGGAAGCGAGGTCACTGCAAGAGACTGAAGTTGCAAGATTACAGCAGGAAGCTGAAGTGGCAAGAGTGCAGCAAGAAGTAGAAAGTGAAAGGCAGCAGAAAGAAGTTGAGGAATCCCAGCGGCAGAAAGAAGTAGAAGACGCAAGGCATATAGAAGAAAATGAAAATCAGCGGCAAGTTGAAGTAGAAGAGAGAAGGCAACAGGCTGAAGTAGAGCAGAAAATGGAAGAAGAAATCAAGACAATTGAAGATGCCCAGGCTGGAGGCTCCGACATCCAGGACATGGAGATAGACACATCTCAAGTAGGTGCCTCCTGCACTCAAAATGTGGAGGTGGACACAGCACAAGCAAGTGTCTCTGGTACCCATAATGTGGGAACAGATCCAACTCAGGTAGTCCAGACCCCACACGCGGAAGCAGGAATAGATATTATACATCTCCCAATCATCCCGTATACTCCATCGAAAGAGCATACCATGTCCAGATGGGATGAATTTGTCTATGATAAGAAGAGGAAGGAAATGGTCCTTAAATCATAAGAGAGGATAAAGAGACTCTTCCAGGAAGATATTGTTACCCACTGGGAGACCACAGTAATGCAGAACACAAACGAGGATCCTTTAGCTATGGCATCCGCCCTTGTAGAGACAGCAAAAGCAACGTTAGACAATGTGGCTGATATAGTTAAAGAGTCTAAATCGACAAAGAGGAGAGATCGCATGCTACAACATACTGTAGCTAATGAGCAAGCCTACAGGGATCTCATGGTGAATAGATATAATCACCTATCTGTTGAACATAAAGAATTGTCGGACAAGTATAACCTTTTGGAAGAAGAAAGGGAAAGCATAGCAGTCCAGATGATGATCTTAGAAGCATAAAAGAGCGATGCAGGAGCCAGGGTGTCCCATCTAGAAGCAGACAAGCTAGCATTGGTTGAACAATTAGAGAAGGCAGAGAACAGAGCGATAGATATGTCCCCCTTCCATGATCTGTCCTGCAGCATCCTGAAACAAGTCCATGACATGCAGAAGCTAATTACTGAGGAAGTATGCAAGCTCAAGGCCATGGTGGTTATATTAAAAGAAGCTAATGTAGAGGCCTTTAGGCTTAAAGCTAAATATATGCGGGTTAAGGAAAACGTCTTGAGCCAAATATAATGGAGAGAAGAAAAGGCGGATTTCCCCAAGCATCTCCCATTTAAATCTATAGATGGCTTCAATGAAGACATAACCCTTTTGGAATTTTGCAGAAATTGTAGCATTAAGCTGATATCCAAGATCCAAGGGACAATGGATAAAAGCAACGGTCTGTATCAAAGAATCCATGAAGTGCATCACAAATGCAAGTTGAGTTTCCCTCAGTTCCTTGA
Organism: Larix kaempferi; assembly: GCA_027924585.1. NCBI lineage: Eukaryota > Viridiplantae > Streptophyta > Pinopsida > Pinales > Pinaceae > Larix > Larix kaempferi. The sequence continues at coordinate 1,039,782 of BSBM01000397.1, read as the reverse complement.
TGGTTTCCCGAGAAAAGAACAACGTTTGTCTGAGCTGAAGGAAGAGCTGGGCATCCAAACTGAATATGTGAAGAAGATTGATGTCCTAGCCATTGATGACCTCCAACATTATATTGGAATGTCATCAATACACGGCCATCTGCTCAAAGAAATGCATCAAGCTGCAGTAACAGAAATTCAAAGTATTGGGGTAGAGCTTGGTAAACATGTAACTTCCCAGAAAATCTTATTCCTCGCCTCAACAAATGTAGTTATAAGGGACACTAGTGTATGGTATAGTTACATTGTAGAAGAGGAGAAGAAAACAGCGGCAGCAGCTGTGACAGCAAACCCAGATTCTTCTCTCCCAACAGCAACAGCTGTAGTAGCTAGCTTGATTTCTTCTCTCCCAGCAGTAGCAGAAATCCTAGCTGGCTCGTTTTCTCCTCTCCCACCAGCAGCAGCAACAACAGCTAGTTTGAGCGCCTCTCTTCCAACTGAAGCGCATGCCCAGGAGTGAAAGTGCTGATATTAAGACATTAATTCTTATATTTTGTATTTTGGACTTTCATATGTATAAAACATGGAGCTATGGGACAGCTATCCTTTTTTCCTTTTAAAATAATTTTTGTTAAGGAAGAAGTCACATTTTTGTCTATTATAAGGGGAAAATTCTGTATGTGACAAGTGTAAAGGCCTAGGTGGCAGCCCAAGGGGAATTTTGTATTATTATAAATAGAAGTTAGGAAGTAATGTGTAAGGACTTTTGGCAGGGAATTATTTTCTAGACTTGTACGAGCTATCTTGCACATGTTTCAAGAAAATTAACTCTTCCTAATAAGAGCCTGGAGAGGACGTCTTTGCATGAGAATGGAGATTGGATGCATTTGGATTATTCCTGTGTCTGCTATACTTTGCTGTGAGATCTTTATTACTGTCTTGAATTATTTCATTGTATTAAATGATCTTGCTTCTCTCTATGCAAATGAATTCTCTCTTTCATGAGTAATGAACTGTGTTACATTTAATTAGAAGTTATCTTCTGATATCTCTCACCTTTGCTGTAGCTTTATCTTTAAGATTTAAATGGATGTCTATTTATCCTTTAGATAATTCTTACAACTCGTTGCTCATGCTTTCAATTGCTCCTTGCAGGGATAGTTAGATTTATTTCAGTTCTAGACATAGATCTGTTTTCCAGATTTGCATTTAGATTAAATTTAGACTAGGCACTTGCATATCATTATAAAACATAAAATTCAAAAGAACGGTGGATCGGGCCATAACCGGTATAATTGGAATAAAACTCCAAACCCACAGTTGACGGAACTGCTAACCGGACGGATTCCCCATACCAAACGGTAGATAATCTAATTGGGATAATCTATCGGGGAGAATCCCTTTCTAATTGATGCTGCGATCTCCGAGGCATCAACAATTTTTGGTGCTAGAAGGAGGGCCTGAAAGTGCATGGATGATAGAGGAAAATCTCCCACTGTCATAAATGTCACTGAAAACCCGGTTAAAGAAGGCAGTTCAAACAGCCCAGATCTTGAAATATTAAATCAAGAAAGCCTCGTTTCTGGTCCTGAGATTCAAGAAGCATTATACGTTGTACCTTTAGCAGAAATAGAGGATTTGAGGAGGCATACATGATCCTACGTGAGACAGCTAGGTGGTTTAAATGCAATGAATTTTCTCCCTAGGAAAAGTACCCCTAGAAAAGAGCCACAATACACCCGTGATTCGATCCTTGTTCAAAGTCTTGAGGAACTTGTGAATTTAACTTTAGAAGAAATTTCAGACCCTCTGAACAAGGTAGATCTTGAAAACTCAGAAAACATTTCAGATCAAGAAGGCCTTAGAGAAATTATTACTCCAAAGAATACTCCACAGAATTCACCTTACAATTCTCCACCAGGGTCTCCACATAGAAACATGGTTGTACCTGCTTGGAGAGCAAGGGGAGCATTGAATCTAGCTAGGCCATTCCACAATCTCCCAAAAAATCCAAAAAAGGTCCTACCTAAATTCGACCCGGGAAAAGCCATTTCAGCCGAAGATCATCTCAAGAGTTTCTACTTAGCTCTGAATCTGTTGAACGTGCAGCATGAAGATGTAGTTTGTAGGCTTTTTCCATACACATTTGAGACAAAAGTATCATCGTGGTACTTTAGCCTACAACCCAGCTCGATCTCTAGTTGGGATGAATTCGAAAACTGTTTTTTGAAGAAGTATGGAAACCAAAAGACTGTGGAAACACTTATGAAAGAACTCTTATCCATGAGAATGGAAAAGAAAGAAAAGGTTCAAGACTTTAATCAAAGATTCAGAACGCTTTTAAATAATTTTAGTGAAGCGAATAAACCAACAGAGGAATCTCTGATTGAATATTATACAACAGCCCTTGAAGGACCCATAGCAATGTTCATTAAAAGATCCAAGAAAACTACCCTGATAAAGAACTTCGAAGAAGCTAGAAAGGTAGAAGAAGAAGCTGATAGCATTTCTAAACATGCCTTAGATGCAGAACCAAAACCAGCAGCCAGTAAAAAAACCTTGCTGCTCACTAGAGGTAAAGAAGAATCATCTACTGACATGGAAAATGTAGTCAAGCTGATGCAGAAGTTATCCAATAAGATTGTAGATCTCGAAAAAGATAAGGCTGCTAGTACATATAGGAAACCTTTCAAGCCATTTTATAAAAGGAGGGAAGACGGTGATCAACCTCATCCACTAATGAATACTTCCCCTATTTTAAACCTAAATGAAATCGGGATGGAAAACTTCTGCACTTTTCATCAAGAACCGCATTCGGAAAAGAGCTGCCCGCAATGGATTAACTCCATGAGTTTAGTCATGAACCAAATGTTGGATTCAAATGATCCCATACCAAGATGATTCTCTAGAGGAATCGAGCCCCGAATTAGAGGAACCAACCTAGGACACTACTATGGTGCTATGAGATTGGGTACCTATGACTGAATTAGCAGAAGAGGATCCCATAGAAATCTCTCCCTCTATCGTGAACGTTGCTACTCGCAGCAAAGACCCTATTACAGATCGTGTGCCAAGCTCGACTCCTCCTAAGCCTAAAGTTTCAAAAGAACTGCCTAGAAGGCATATAACAATTATCCCACCACAGCCTAAAGTTAACCAAGCAGCGGCCAAACAACCAAGCATGGACACCATAGTTCAGCAACCTAAGGTCATGATGAATAAAACAGATCATCCAGCTCAAATCGGGAACGGATCTTACATAGGATATGACATTATTGAAGATATAAAAAAGGTCAAGGAAAATGTGTCAATCTTTGACATGTGCAGCTTGCCTCATCAATGAGACAAGCTGCTACATGTTCTACAGCCCCAGCCCAGCACTCCATTGACAGACTCTCAAGAAAATCCCAAAATTAATGAAGCTAGCATCAGAGGGAAATCTAAATCTCAAACGTTGCCTTTCTTGTTGACCTTTGAAATTTTTAACCATAATGTTCACAACTGTTTGGTAGATTCTGGGGCATCTTCAAACGTCATGCCACTGTCCATTTGTAAAAAAATTAACGGGTAGCCTGTGCCATCTCCATCCCAAATTATCCAATTAGATAGGACTGCTGTCAAAGTGATTGGGGAGATGAAAGATGTTCTCATTAGATTATCAGCTGACTCTAGAGTCTGTCAGTTTATTGACATAATGGTGGTTGATATTCCTGAAGCCTATGGTCTGATCTTAAGTAGGTATTGGTCTAACAAGCTGAATAGCTACTTTGCTACTGATTGGTCTCATCTGTGGTTGCCTTATCAGAACAGGAAAAACCAGATTAAAGTCCTGAGAGAACCACACATGAAGCAAAACATAACTCAATTAGAGGAAAAGAATGAGGCTGTAACTTTCTCATCCTCGGTTCTGGGGAATTATTTCTTAGAAATGGATTCGGGTAACTATCAGTCTAAAACCACCAGCCATGAAACCGATGAACAGTCCGATCTCCTTCATTTCTCTCGGACTGATGATATTGATTGTAACATAGTTAGTTTAGTTACTGATCTAGATCATAGAGATACTAACTTAGTTGAATCTAAATATATTTTCTGGACATTATACTTTGATGGTTCTAAGACTCTGGAAGGATCCGGAGCCGGTTGTGTTCTAATGGATCCAAAAAGAAACAAGTATTTTTTGTCCTGTAGATTAGAATTTGATTGTACTAACAACACCGCTGAATATGAAGCTTTGGTACATGGGTTAAGGAAGGCCATTGGTTTAAATGTTAAGTACCTGAAGGTTTTTGGTGACTCCGAGATAGTTGTAAGACAGGTAAGGGACACCATTCATTGTCTCTCACCTCATTTGAAGGGTTATCAAGCTGAGGTATGGGATTTAATTATGCATTTTGACGCTTTCAATATAAAATCTATTCCTAGATTGTAAAATTCTGCGGCTGATTTGTTAGCAACATCTGCTTCTAGATTGCTGCCATCGAATAATAAATACTAAATTGAATTGATTTTCAGGCCTTCCGTTCCCGATAACATCACAAACTTCAGAGTCTTAAATGATGACGATCAGATTATCAGCTTTCTAACAAACGGAGATAGCTTCCAAGGAGCTGCGATAGATGAAGAAGAACATGATGCTGATTTGATGAAGAAGGATGAGGAGAAAGGAAATTTCATCCCTAAAGGGGTAAGGTCCCTCGAAATGCTGTTCGATCTTCAAAATAAGTTCAAAAGGCTAGCTAATACCAAAACTAACATCTCATCAATGCAACATGAGTTAGTTAATTTGGGTACCGAGGCAGAACCAAAATTTGTCAACGTTGGCAAATGTTGTTCACCAGGAGAAAGAGATAGGTTCATCAAACTATTCAAGCAATATAAGGACATTTTTGCATGGACTTATGAAGATCTGAAAACATATGACGTTCGCATTATTCAGCATCTTATACCGATGAAAGCGGGTGTCAAGCCATTTCAGCAGCAGTTAAGAAGGATGCATCCTACTCTAGAACCGCTGATTCAAAAGGAATTAAAGAAGCTCCTAGATGCTAAGATAATCTTTAAGGTCCAACATTCTGAGTGGGTTGCTAACTTGGTTCCTGTAAGAAATAAGTCAGGAGAGATAAGGCTATGTGTAGATTTCAGAAATTTAAACAGAGCTTCGGATAAGGACAACTACCCCGTCCCTTCAATGGAACAAATCCTTCAAATGGTGTCAGGATCCGAGCTGTTTTCTCTTCTCGATGGTTTCTCTGGCTACAATCAAGTATTAGTAGCTGAAGAAGATCGTCTTAAGACTACTTTCCGAACTAAGTGGGGAACTTTCGCATACAGAAGGATGCCATTTGGTCTGATAAACGCAGGAGCTACGTTCCAACGAGCAATGGATATCGCCTTCTGGGGGTTGGGTGGGCAATGTGTTGTTGTATACTTAGATGATGTGATAGTATTTTCAAAGAAAAGGGAAGATCATGTTGTCCATTTGAAGCATATTTTTGATCGCTATCGAAAGTATGGTATTTCTTTGAACCCCAAGAAGAGCGTGTTTGCTGTTCCCAAAGGTAAACTCTTGGGTCATATCATTTCCAAAGGGGGAGTGTCAATAGATCAGGAAAGAGTCCAAGCTATTAATAAGATTCCAATGCCTTACAACAAGAAGTCTATGCAGTCCTTTATGGGCACTATCAATTTTGTTCGCAGATTTGTTCCAGATTTCGCACAAATTGTTAAACCGTTGCAACAGATGGTTAAACAAAGCATGCAGTTCAAGTGGACAGATTTGGAAAAGGACGCATTTAGAGATATTAAAGCAGTCGTAGCTAAGGATCCTTCCTTAAGGAGCCCAAATTTTGATAAGGATTTCATCCTGTATACCTTTGCTTCGGATGACTCCCTCGCAGTTGTACTCACGCAAAAGGTGGAGCAAGGAGACGAATACCCAATCTCGTTTATGACACTGGTCTGCAAGGGGATGAGCTGAACTATCCCGTGGTTGACAAGCATGCATATGTGGTCTTCAAAGCAGTCAAACAGTTCAGGCCATATATTCTTAAGAACAGAGCTAAAGTCATAGTTCCCCACCCAGCTGTTAGATCCCTTTTCGTTCGAAAGGAACTAGGAGAAAGGAGGGGGAACTGGGTCACAGCTCTTCAAGAATATGATTTAGAATTTAAACCAACCACGATCATCAAAGGGCAATGCCTGTGCAAATTACTTGCAGGAAACTCAACTGATGAAGAGCAACATTGGAATAATGAAGCTAAGCTAAACTCGGTTGAAGTGTGTCATATCTTCTCAGCTCCTCAGTCATGGTATAGAGACTTGGTGCATTATTTGCAGCAAGGATACCTTCCTGAGCACTGGAACTCTAAACAAAGAAGGGCACTCTGGTTGAAATCAACACCTTATCAAATCATTGATGGGATACTTTTCAGGAAGAATTATGATGGAGTTTTCCTTAGATGTCTAGAGAAAGAAGATGCAAATAAAGTTGTCAAATAATTACATGATGGCCCCGCAGGTGGACATTATTCAGGAGAGACAACAACACACAAGATACTGAGATCTAGTTATTATTGGCCCACTCTGTTCCGAGATGCCCACACATATGCACGAAACTGTGATGTATGCCAAAAAAGTGCTGGGAAGTTACCCAAGGCAGCAAGACCATTGCAGCCGGTTATCATCTCTGATCCTTTTGAGCAATGGGGTATAGATGTTATCGGAGAGATAAATCCGAATTCTTCTATGCAACATCGATACATCCTGATGGCTACCGACTACTTCACTAGATGGACGGAATCCATCCCATTGCGCAAGATCAATGAAGACGCAAGCATCAGCTTCTTGAAAGAGAACATCATAACTATGTTTGGGGTTCCAATTTCCCTTGTTTTTGATAATGCTACCTATTTTTCGTCTCTCAAGATAAATGAATTTGTTTATGAATGGGGGATCAAGTTGACTTATTCATCCAATTATTACCCTCAAGGAAATGGATTAGCTGAATCTTCAAACAAAAATCTGATTTGGATTCTCAAGAAAACTGTTATAGAAAACCAGAGAAGTTGGCATATAGATCTCCCAAACGCCTTATGGGAAGATAGGGTGACCCCAAAGAACGCATTAAGGGTTTCCCCTTTCATGCTTGTCTATGGCAAGGAAGCCATTCTTCCCCCAAACATATTTCTCCCATCCTTATAGTTATCCCAAGCCTCTCGCGATTCTGGTAGCCAAGTCTTACAATCCAGAATTAACACTCTACTTCAACTTGAAGAATCCCAACAGAAAGCTAAAGACCGATTCCATCAACACCAAGACATAGTTAAGAGATGGTTCAATAAGAGGAAGTCCAGGAAAAGAAGTTTCGAAGTTGGGGACTTAGTCTTGAAATGGGACCATAATCACGAAGGAAAAGGAATGCATACGAAATTCCAACATTCATGGGTAGTCCCGTACCAAATTTCAGCAAAATTAGGCCCATCCACTTATAAATTGACAAATCTCAAGGGAGAAGAAGTAACCCTTCCTCTCAATGGCCTCGCCCTAAAGCAATACTTTGCATAGTCTCCCTGAGACTTTCTGTACATAAATAAAATTTTCTTTTATTGTTGCTTTAGCCTTTTGTTTGCTTTATTTTCGGCCTTTTTTGTTTCTTTTCTTGTCATTTGAACCTTTGCACAAAGTTTGCTTTCTGAAAGCCCCTGCGGTTGATTTTCTCGGAAAAGACAGGTCTCTTACCCATGAGTCCGGAACTATGCTCGAATAAAGTCTATCTATGTATTGTGCTCTCACTGAAATCTTTCAGGAGGAAGGAAGCCTACTCTGCTAGTCACACTAATCCTGTTTAAATAGCAGAGACCTATGACCATCTTCATTACTATCTTTGGGCTCCACCCACTCTCACACTTAAAGTCATCTCTAGAAGGTTATTAAAGTTGGACCCATGGAAAGTAGCACATCTCGAGGACATGGGGTATTGAAATGACTCCATGCTGCAAATTTTAAACAGCCAAAATGGCTTATATTCAAGAGTCTGTTTTCCAGAGATTATCACCTCAATTAAAGCATGGCTGAGACAAAAGCAAAGCATGTAAAGTCAAGAAGGTTGTCCAAAAGCCACAACCCAAAATAGGCTTCTCTCCGTCCATGAGGCTTGATCAAGACAATAAAATCTCTAACTCACACAAAAGGACATTATGGATTGAGGAGCCTAAATCAAAGATCATGACTAAAGAAAATATCTCTGGAAGGCTCAAACAGCTAAGCTGTCCAAAGTACAAACATCCAAAAGGATGCAAGCGGCATGGGAATGAGGAACAAGAGCAATAATGTCCATGAGAAAGTGTTGCAAATCCTGTGGAGTCCGACTGTAGTAGCCATCCAAAAGATGATCCTTCTAAAATGAATCCCATATGTTGGCCCTTTGAGAGTTTTAAAGATGTCTCTATCAAAGCTCCCCTTTCCCCAATGGCTAGCAGGTAAAGTGCCTTCTTCCTTCACAGAAATTCAAATGCTCAGCTGAATATTGCACATAAGGTGAATGTCTTTGATAAGGTTTCGGACCATGGAGAGGAATTTTTCAGAGATCTGTGTTCGCCAGCGACTCGCCAATTGTTGTTGCAGCAACATCCCCCCTAAATTTTTTGTACATATTGGGGCCCCTCCTTTATTTTTCTGGAAAGACTACTGTAGGAGTTCAATTCTCATGTTTACTTTGTTTTCAAATGAAAATCCTGCTTCGAGAATTCCAAGTTTTTTCTTCTAAGGATAAGATTCGTGAAGTCTTTCTGAAAATTGTGGAATCATTTGGGAAAGCCCCCCGCAGTTGTGGAAGTATTCTAGTTTCCCTCCCGAAACGGCGGAAGCCATTTGTATAGGCTTCTCGTAAAAGGACTTAGAAATTTTCTCTCGAAAGCTACGGAAATTATTTGGGAAAGTCTCCCGAAGTGGCGGGATCATTCGAATTATCTTCCCGCAGTTGCGGAACCTTTCAGCTTATTCTCCCGAAACTGCGGGAGCCGTTCGCATATCTTTTCCGGGACCGCTGAAGGAATTCTCTTTAAAAAAAAATCTCAAGTATTTCCTCTGTTCTGTGGAACCAGTCAACTTATCCTCCCGAAACGGCGGAAGCGTTTGCTTTATCTTTTCGAAACCCCGCGAAAGACTTAGACGTTCATTCAACTTGTGGGAGCCTTTAGCTTATCTCTCCGAAACAGTGGAGCCATTCGCCAATCCCTTCCAAAACAGCGGAAGCTAAGTGCGAAAGCTTTCCGCAACTACGAAAGAATTCACGAAGCCCGAACGAGACTTAGAAATTTTTCAAGTTTCAGAAACCATTCACGAGAACCTTCCGAAATGATGGAACCTTTTAGGTTTCCCTTCCGCAACTGCGGGAGCCTTTTATGGAAGCCTTCGCGTTATTTTCCCCAAAAAGCCGCCGAATGACTTGTCTCTTTTGAAAAAATCATAAGTTTTTTCTCTCGAAGCTGCGGATGCATTCACGGAAGCCTTCCGAAACTGTGGAAACCTTTGCGTTATCATTCCTAAAACCCGCCGAAACACTTAGACGTTCATTCAACTTGTGGGAGCCGTTCGTCAATCTCTTCCGACACGGCAGGAACCTTCACGGAATTGTTCCGCGATTGCGGAATCCGTCGGCATATCTCCATCGAAATTACGGAAGGAGATCCATTGTTCTCCCGAAGCTGAGTCTCCAAAGGTCGCATTGCGGAAAGATTCACCAATTCCATTCGAAACGCCGATTGTGTTCACCGTAACATCCCGCAATCGCGGGTGGAATTTGTAAGTCCGCCCCGCAAAGTGACAATCGCGCGCAACTATCGAGGTGGATTGAAAAGACCGCAAGGTACAAAGAGTTTAAAAAATGTTTTAATGATGCCACCCACCGTATTGAACACCGCACGTGTCCAACTCATTTAAATAGACGGTTGGGTTTTGGGTCGACCGTAGTGTTATTTTTCAATCAAACAAACGCCATTAGGACACCGCGCCAGACTGCTCCATCTTAGCTCGTCCACGTCCGCATCCACCTCATTCAGCCACCTCGTCGTTGCCAGGTAGGTTTCTAACCGTTAATTTTGTCTCATCTACACGTCAGATTACCTTTGAGCTTTTTTCTTTTTCGTCTAAGACGTGGTCGGTAGACACTAGACGCCTATATCGTTATTTTGTTTTAAAAGACACCGAGGCCCCATGGGTTTCTCGTTCTACTAGAAATCAAGCCAAAACTATGAAAGCCCGAGCTTTTTCACCAGAGCCATATTCCAGGCATCGTCACCCTAGTTCAAATTCCAAGCCGACCATAGAGCGTCTCGTCAAATACTATAAATAACCATGGTTGTCGGCTGAATCCCTCCTCTTTTGATGATTGTGTTCTGGCCCCTGGTTTCATCATAATATTACTTCAATCCGAGCTCACCCGCTATTAAACGTTCATGGAAGACACTCTCTCTCCTAGGGCTAGACCGGGAACAGATTGTTTCCGAGACGTATACTTATCCTTCCGGGAACATTCCAAACTTTGTCCCTTTAAGAGAATCAAGTCTCTGTAGCCATATTTCTTGTTTGGAGTGTTGCTATTTTTCTTCCACAACATGCAGCTTCCTAATTTGTTGATATATCTCATTAGCATGTTAAATTGGCGTTGTTCTTGGTTAAAATCTCATAACAGGTTGCACATTGTCATAATGACTTGTATTTGGTTGCTAGCAGGGATAAGTCAAGATGCCAAAAGGTGGTAGGAAGAAAGCTAACATGATGGAACCACAACCAACACCACTTAGGACTGAGACTATGTTTCAAGATACTAAGTGCACCACCGGTATTCCTCCCGAAATACACTGAGGCGACATTTACAGGATGATCAGGATCCAAGATATCCCAGATATGTTGCTAGAAGAGGGGCAGATCTATCTCAACATTAGAACTTCGGGCATAGCTAAAGCTTCTACCCGCCCTGAGCTGTTCCCATGTTCTGAAGTAATCAGGTGGATACTCGAACATACTAATACGGAGACAAGTGTATTACATGACAGCGGGAAAATAGCTATTGCGTCATTCCACCTAGCATATCTTGCCACAGCATATAAATTCCCACGTCCCTAGCAAGCCCCGAGTGATGAATGGTTGGGCCAGATGAACAATATTGAAATGGCCAAGAAATTATTGGTCGCAGGCAAGCACTTAAGAAAGAGAGGTAATGACGAATATGATGTGCAGAATCTAAGACCTCCTTTCAGGTTAATCACCCTAATGTTATGCAGAATCTTCGGTATGCCCGATGGCACCGTATACAAGATACAGTGAATCCCCATCATCCACTTCGTGGCATTCAAAGGAATTGTGTTTGACTGGGCTACCATCCTGTCAAACAGTTTGGCATCAATGGTGGTTGCTGCAAGAGAAGGTCTGGACTTAAGAAAGGCAAAATTTTACATGTCTTCGTATCTTATTGACTGTATTCTGGCCAAGCTATCTTTTCCCAGCTTAGGTTGCACGTGGGATAGAGCCAACACCCCGGTTTACACCGCTTTTAGGATGATGTGGGCTCAAAATTAAAAACCCAGCTATAAGCTCATCTGTGAGAGGTTCATCATGCCCCTATATGAGCAGATTTTCAAAGAAGAACCCAACTGTCTCTCGGAGAATGCCATGGAGATCCTTAAAAATTATGGAGATTTTTATTTTTTAGAGCAGGGCACCTACCTCAGAATGTTTGGAGGGACTAAAGCTCCATATATTTTGCCGAGGTATTCTACTGACTATGTGGTCCTCAAGGAGGCAGTGAGACAAATGTTCCTGGATGGAATTGGAGCAGTACTTAACAAATAGCATAAGGCTTCTTTCCCGCCTTTACATTTCTGCATAGGAGCATACAAATTCTCAGGGGTTGCCTCAGCTGAGGAGTTTGTTCAAGAGCTGAAAGCCTTCCACTTCGGCGAAGTCATTTTCCACAGGAACGATAGGCGAGGAAATGCTGCTGAGAATTGCAAGGAAATTTATGCTCATTTCGAGTACGCCCATTATTATGATGCCGAGGAAGAGGCATTCAGAGGCATCAACAACATGACTGAGTTGCAGATTTGTCACCAAGGCAGTGGAGCAACCTCTAGCTCTACTAAGGCCCAGAAAACCACCCAGCAGAAAGACAAGGAAGCAGATGATTCCCGAGCCCAAGAAGAACAAAGATTAAGAGAGGAAGCGAGGTCACTGCAAGAGGCTGAAGTTGCAAGATTACAGCAGGAAGCTAAAGTGGTAATAGTGTAGCAAGAAGCAGAAAGTGAAAGGTAGCAGAAAGAAGTTGAGGAAGCCCAGTGACAGAAATAAGCATAAGACGCAAGGAAGATAGAAGAAAATGAAAATCAACGTCAAGCTGAAGTAGAAGAGAGAAGGAAACAAGATGAAGTAGAGCAGAAAACGGAAGAAGAACTCAAGAGAGTTGAAGATTCCCAGGCTGGAGGCTACGGCATCCATGACATGGAGATAGACACATCTCAAGCAGGTGCCTCCCGCACTCAAAATGTGGAGGCGGACACAGCACAAGCAGGTGTCTCTGGTACCCAGAATGTGGGAACAGATCCAGCTCAGGTAGTCCAGACCCCACCCGCGGAAGCAGAAATAGATATTATAGATCTCCCAATTGTCCCGTATACTGCATCGGAAGAGCATACCGTGTCCAAATGGGATGAATTTGTCTATGATAAGAAGAGGAAGGAAATGGTCCTTAAATCAGAAGAGAGGATAAAGAGACTCTTCCAGGAAGATATTGTTACCCACCGGGAGACCACAGTAATGCAGAACATAAACAAGGATCCTTTAGCTATGGCATCCGCCTCTGTAGAGACAACAAAAGCAACGCTAGACAATGTGGCCGATATAGTTAAAGAATGTTTCGTCCCCATTTTGACCACCCCTTTGTAAATGATGTAAATACTGATATTTAATCATGGTGAGGAGCTCAAGGCCAAGGCCCCACCATTGATTTAGCGTTTATGTATTGGCACTTAAACTAGATGCTTATGACTCTTGTGCTAGATGGGCACAATGTAAATGAGACATCATGTAAATGTGAATTTTAATGAAAAATATCCACAATCGGCTATGCAATGCAACAAAAGAGATGGGGCATGACTCTACAAGGAAAAGGGGGGGAAATTATTCAAACCCTTGAGCCAATGGTATTAATCCATGTGTCAATGGGGAAACCCATAAACCACCAACTACCCATTTTGTCTCATGTACCCAATCATTTAATTCTTCCAAGAAATTGGTTAAGGCAGTTAATGCCTTGGAAATGAAGAAGTATGGGCAAGCCATCAACCTGGAAATTCGTGTTTTTGCTTGTTGGGCAAGAAAACACCCACGAAATGGTGCCCAAAGCCATTCTGAATGGGGGGTCTTCACTCATTCACGCAGTTGGAATTAGCTGGGTCTTTTCCACATACATTTTTCATCAAAATCCTACATTTTTCCATGCCTGGGAGTCATTTTTGCAGTATGTAACAGTTGGGAGAGGGAGGGCCACGTTTTGGGGACTGTAGGGAGGTCGTTTTTGCCCCCGAATGTCCAAGGACGTTTTTCTAAAAACGGATTTGGCTTCTTGGGTTGTTCACCAATTTCCCATTTTTCGTTTTTGTGGGTTCCCACGTTTTTCTGGGTTAGTTGAAACCCCATCTCATGCATCCCACTGTGGAAAACGTTTTCCTCATGCCTAGCAAGTGGGGTTCTGCTGTTATGTGCATCCTTGTTCTTGGTTTGAACCTGTGAGCTGAAGTGTTGGAGTGGTAGTGGATAGGAGTGGCTTGATAAACCTAGTGGGGGAGACAACCTCTCAAGAAGATCAAGAGGGCTTTGGTTACTCTTCTATGCATACCCTGAGAGAACTAGATAGGGAAGGTATGGCTTGAGGGACTGCACAGCAGTGAAAAGAATACTTCCTTGTGCTGGGTGTGTAGGTATTGTGGGTGCCAAGCTAGATAGATCTTGCAAGGTTATCCCTGGCTCTGTGCTGGAGCTCACTAGCTTAGCAATTCTTCCTTTCCATCTCCTAGCAGCCTGATAAACCCAATTGTAGATTGGCTTGGCTCATTTTGGTGTATGCTTGGTTATGTGTGAGTCTGCTGTTCCCTGGTTCCTTGTAGAGATCATGCCCAGCTCGGGGGTGGCAGTGGTGCTGAGAGATTGAGGAGCACACTGACCTACGGTTGGGTGGAACGTTGCAGTTGCATAGCCAGTTGCGTGGGACTACTTCTGTCTAAGATAAGTATTCTCTTGTGTGTTAAATTGGAATTATCATTTGATGAATATTATGAATGTGTGAAGATTGTGTAATTCATAAATAAATTCCGCTGTGATTTCTGATAATTATGCATCTTCATATCTCTATTTAAAAATCTGAATGATTGTTTGAATGTTCCTTTTAATGTATGGGGCTGGATGCCCAGTTTAACCTCACGATCCTCTCCATCTAGCTGGTAGAATGGGAGGGGACGTGACAAAGAATCTGAATCAACAAAGAGGAGAGCTCACATGCTACAACATACTGTAGCTAATGAGCAAGCCTACAGGGATCTCGTGGTAAATAGGTATAATCGCCTATCTGTTGAACATAAAGAATTGTCGGACAAGTATAACCTTTTGGAAGAAGAAAGGGAAAGCATGGCGGTCCAGATGATGATATTAGAAGCAGAAAAGAACGATGCAGGAGCCAGGGTGTCCCATCTAGAAGCAGACAAGCTAGCATTGGTTGAACAATTAGAGCAGGCAGAGAACATAGCGATAGATATGTCCCCCTTCCATGAGCTATCCTGCAGCATCCTGAAACAAGTCCATGACACGCAGAAGCTAATTACTGAGGAAGTATGCAAGCTCAAGGCCATGGTGGTTAGATTAAAAGAATTTAATGCAGAGGCCTTTAGGCTTAAAGCTAAATATACACGGGTTAAGGAAAATGTCCTGAGCCAAATAGAATGGAGAGAAGAAAAGGCGGATTTCCCCAAGCATCTGCCATTGAAATCTATAGATGGCTTCAATGAAGACATAGCCCTTTTGGAATTTTGCAGAAACTGTAGCATTAAGCTGATAGCCAAGATCCAAGGGACAATGGATAAAAGCAATGGTCTGTATTAAAGAATCCATCAAGTGCATGACAAATGCAAGTTGAGTTTCCCTCAGTCCCTTGATGATTTCCCGGGAAAAGAACAACATTTGTCTGAGCTGAAGGAAGAGCTGGGCATCCAAACTGAATATGTGAAGAAGATTGATGTCCTAGCCATTGATAACCTCCAACATTATATTGGAATGTCATCAATACACGGCCATATGCTCAAAGAAATGCATCAATCTGCAGTAACAAAAATTCAAAGTATTGGGGCAGAGCTTGGTAAACATGTAACTTCCCAGAAAATCTTATTCCCCGCCTCAGCAAATGTAGTTATAAGGGACACTGGTGTATGGTATAGTTACATTGTAGAAGAGGAGAAGAAAACAGCAGCAGCAGCTGTGACAGCAAACCCAGATTCTTCTCTCCCAGCAGCAACAGCTGTAGCAGCTAGCTCGATTTCTTCTCTCCCAGCAGTAGCAAAAATCCCAGCTGGCTCGTTTTCTCCTCTCCCACCAGCAGTAGCAACAACAGCTAGTTTGAGCGCCTCTCTTCCAACTGAAGCGCATGCCCAGGAGTGAAAGCGCTGATATTAAGACATTAATTCTTATATTTTGTATTTTGGACTTTCATAAGTATAAAACGTGGAGCTATGGGACAGCTGTCCTTTTTTCCTTTTAAAATAATTTCTGTTAAGGAAGAAGTCACATTTTTGTCTATTATAAGGGTAAAATTCTGTAGGTGACAAGTGTAAAGGCCCAGGTGGCAGCCCAAGGGGCATTTTGTACCATTATAAATAGAAGTTAGGAAGTAATGTGTAAGGACTTTTGGAAGGGAATTATTTTCTAGACTTGTACGAGCTATCTTGCACATGTTTCAAGAAAATTAACTCTTCCTAATAAGAGCCTGGAGAGAACGTCTTTGCATGAGAATGGAGATTGGATGCATTTTGGATTATTCCTGTGTCTGCTATACTTTGTTGTGAGATCTTTATTACTGTCTTGAATTATTTCATTGTATTAAATGATCTTGCTTCTCTATGTGCAAATGAATTCTCTCTTTCATGAGTAATGAACTGTGTTACATTTAATTAGAAGCTATCTTCTGATATCTCTCACCTTTGTTGTAGCTTTATCTTTAAGATTTAAATGGTTGTCTGTTTATCCTTTAGATAGTTCTTACAGCTCGTTGCTCATGCTTTCAATTGCTCCTTGCAGGGATAGTTAGATTTATTTTAGTTCTAGACATAGATCTATTTTCCAGTTTTGCATTTAGATTAAATTTAGACTAGGCACTTGCATATCATTATAAAACATAAACTTCAAAAGAACGGTGGATCGGGCCATAACCGGTATAATTGGAATAAAACTCCAAACCCACGGTTGTCGAAACCGCTAACCAGACGGATTCCCCATACCAAACGGTAGATAATCTACTTGGGAGAATCTATTGGGGAGAATCCCTTTCTGATTGATGTTGCGATCTCCAAGGCATCAACAGGTAGGTAAACCTATATATGACCCATCAAACATGAGTCAAAATAGTTTGATCTATTTGACTCAAACACGACCCAAACACAACCCATTGACCCTTTGTGACCTAGTTGACCCATTTGACTCAGCTATTTGACTAGCCAAGGGGTTTATAAATTAAATTTCTTGTCCATTTGGATATCACATTTTCTCCTTGGTAGTTATGGAATAGAATCATCTTTAATGCTCTACCCAAAACCTCGAAATGACATAATACTACGCAAAACTTTGAAAAGAACTTTCAAAATTCCAACTGACAGTTAATTCATGGTGATTAAAGGTGATTATGTTCAGCTGATAGTGCTAATTATAGTCCCGACTCCCAAGCATTAATAAAACTTAAATACCTTTATTCTTATCCTCATCCCTTCCAACATACAATCAAGGTCTCATGACATGACTTCCCATCAAAAGAAATGTTATTGACAACAAAAAGGGGAGGGTTGGCATCATTTGCATTAACATTGCCAAAATAATAGTGATTAGAACTCATTATTGGCATTAGAAATATTGTCACAAGGATGGTTTTGAGTTTCAAACTATTCAAAATCATTAGAACTTCCATAACAATCTAAAAATGTAACTTCTCAATTATTTTTGCAGCATTATCACCACTATGATTGGCATAATTGGCATGGGGAGGGTTTTGAGCATAAAACTCTTCATAATAATCAAAACTTTCGTAACCAACTAAAACTATAACTTTGTTTATTTTTCTTAGCATTGTAATTTTAAACATGCTAATTTCATCTCATGTGACATTTATTTTCTTAATGCACTTCAATTTATTGTGTATATGTTAACCTCAATAAACTTAGCCATCCAACTCAAAAACATAATTAGAAAAGCCCCTTTAACTCAAATTAAACCAAAGTCAAACCATGCCCTTAACATCATTGCATCTTCAACACCTATGCACTATCAGCCTTGAAATCGACCCCTCTCACATGCTTCTAAAGTGGCATTAAATCTTAAGATTCTGATCTAAAATCTTGTCATCTTTTGGGTCTGAAGGTTCAATAATGACAACATTACTGCTCTAAAAAAGGGGTTGAGAAAGAGCTCTATATCAGCTCTCTTAACCTGTGGTGGTGATCATATATTGGCATTGTAATACAATAGTTCATGGAATATAAAGAAACAAGACTTTGTTTCTTATTACATGTGGGATAAATTCCAAGTGCGCTACCAAACATCATAGTCAATACCAATGGTGTACACTAGTCCAAGTGTCAAATGCGCCAAGGGAAAATTCCACAATTATTTGTATGGTGCATTAAGCATTGAAAAGCCTTGTATGAGATTGGATGTATCAACAACAAAATTCATTTCGGGTAATTCTCACTGCACAAATATTACAAGCTTAAGTATGCACTCAACTCGAGAGCACCAGATGCCAACAAACAATGCCTTCTAATGTCAGTATCTCACAACCATTTATCCCAGTCCAGACTTTAGGTGCAGTTACCTTTGGCCAACCACAACCAGCATATTGACACATGATGTATCTCTTCCACCTCGGACTGTAAGAGCACTCAAAGTCTCAAATACATATGGTGATCAAAACTGTGGAAAGTAGTTAAGTACGTCAATTACAGGAATTGTCATCCGAGAATTGCCAATTTTAGATGCATAGGATACATAAAATTCTTTCTGAGGCTACTTCAATAGCTACAATAGTTTCTCATTGTACAAGCATGTATATTTATGGGGATATAATCTATTAACACCATGGTACATACAATCAAATGGTTACATCTTTAATACCTATAGAAAATCCATTTGGGACTCTTCCAACAACACCCACAATATGTATTGATCAAAATGCAAGGCGAATTCTTTCCATTCAATATAGTATTCCTAGTGTTTTGTGGTAGGCCGTTATATATATTGAGGCTTTATTTCTCCTAAAATGTCGAAAATGCTAGTAACAAAGGTTTCAATAGTTGGTGGATTATTGGCAAAATATGAATATGGTTGAGCATGGACATTGGGTTAATCCTCTTACTTTGAGCACCGAGTATGCACTTCGAATAAAAGCTTTATACTCTTGTCTTTGCCATGCCTTATCTGGACATTTTCATAAACTATACTTTGTTTTACAATACAGTTATAAAGATTGTTTTCTTGTTGCATCACAAGGTTGTTCATAAGAGATATGATAGAGTGGCACTTATGATTAACCACAGAAAATCAGAAGCAAGAAAAGGGAAAACTACCTAAATCAGTTGGGGAAGTTGGAAATCAGATGGCAGCAAAAATTCTTCAAAGATTTCAGTTAAAGGCACTGGAAACTTTAGAATCCTAGGAAGGTCAACTATTTCCAGATTTCCAGGCAGAATATCGGTGATCAATTTTAAATCCCATATTTTTAGGCATAAAATAAACAACAATTAAAGAGTCATTTCCAACATTTCAAGCCATGAAGGCAGTTTAAAATACAGGTGGCAGAGTATTTTGAGACTTCTCGATCATTTATTAGCTCCAGAAAGGAGTTGATTAGCATTTGATGATAATTATATTCAGTTCAACATCTCCATGCGCAAAATCAACTATCAATTCTATATTTCTAGACCTGCATATTCATATTGCAGATTTTTGAGATTGATGAAGCATATTCAACAAGTATTTCCATATTTTCTATGAAAAATTACAATGCTAAGAAAAATCAACAAAGTTATAGTTTTAGTTGGTTACGAAAGTTTTGATTATTATGAATATTTTTATGCTCAAAACCCTCCCCATGCCAATTATGCCAATCATAGTGGTGATAATGCTACAAAAATAATTGAGAAGTTACAGTTTTAGATTGTTATGGGAAATCATCCTCTACAAACTCAAAAGTTACAGTTTTGTATTGTTATGGGATTTCCCTTGTGAAGGTTGAGTTGTGGTCAAGGGTTTCTTGTGATTTCTCAAAACAGAGCTAGTAGAAAGGCAAGAAGATTGCGTTGTGGTCAAGGGTTTCTGTGATTTTTTTTATAAAACATGGAGCCATAACAAACTCAAACTGTAACAATCTAAAACTGTAGCAACCTTCACAAGGGAAATCCCATAACAATCTAATACTGTAGATTGTTTTGTAAATCTCCTGCATGAGTTGTAACTTCCTTGATTTCCGTTCAAGACGTTTTACAACCTCGGCAT
This sequence comes from Larix kaempferi, assembly GCA_027924585.1. Taxonomy (NCBI): domain Eukaryota; kingdom Viridiplantae; phylum Streptophyta; class Pinopsida; order Pinales; family Pinaceae; genus Larix; species Larix kaempferi. The sequence continues at coordinate 1,020,003 of BSBM01000397.1, read as the reverse complement.
AATCACTTTGATGATCCAATGGTTCTTCAAGGATTCTGCTTCCTGTCAAAATGTTGTGACCAATTGATCACCATTCCATTCCCCACTCTTTCTTTCTGATTTGGAAAGCATGTCGTGGTGGCCCTGTTCATGATTTTGTTCAGTTTCATTTGGTAGCATACTGATTTGATCATGGAGTTGCTTGTTTTTACCTCCAGTATGCTCCTTGTCCTTCCTCCCATTATGATTCTCCATGTTGTGCTCAGTCGAAGGTGTGAAAGTTGCTCCTGTTTGATAACCTTCACATGGTGAAGGATTTCCAAGGGATAAAGAAGGCACAGGAAGAGTGCTTCCATTAACAACATTGGGACAAGATTCAACTTCTTTTCGCTATTTAATTTGTGCTCCCATGCTAGTCCCATCTATAGACAACACTCCAAAAGGCAGTTGATTACAAGTTTTACCATCTTGACCAATAGATTTCTCATGTTCAAATTGTGGTTCATCCTTTGTAGCCGAGACGCCGCTCTGTTTGTATAATTTCTATTGAATTTCATTTCCTAAAAAAGGATGTGCACCAGATTTGTCTAGTCTTTTAGTATCTGAATGCAGAGTGACACAGCTAGCATTGCCAAAAACTTGTTCAAGTACAGTGAAAATCTCCTTATCATGCTTGTTAAATTCTTGGATATCACTCTGCTTAATAGCCAAGTACCTATACTTCATGCTCCTAAACTTTTGAAACAGCTTTTCTGTTGATATATAGCGCCCAATCTCCTCTTTCATTTTTTTCCAATTCAGTCCAAAAACTCCCATGCTTGCAAAAAGACAATGCATCTTTTAAAGATGTCACACCATGTACACCACAATTTATAGCGTCTTATATAGCAGAAGCTACAACAATTTCATCTTTCAAATCCCATTTCAATATCTTAACATTGGACCCAGCTGCTAAACTATCCAAACTGACTTCTTCTTTCCTGTTCTTCAACCAAATTCTATCATCTTGGTTTGGAGTTCTTTCACCCATCAAAAACCTTTCAGCGTTCTTTCTCTTGTTTTGATTTCTCAAAACAAAGCTAGTAGAAAGGCGAGAAGATTGAGCTGTGGTCAAGGGTTTCTGTGATTTTCTTTTAGAAAACATGGAGCCATAACAAACTCAAACTGTAACAATCTAAAACTGTAGCAACCTTCACAAGGGAAATCATCCTCTACAAACTTAGAAATATCTCTGTAGGAATAACAAGAAGTAGCAAATACCATATGGCTGTAACAACCTTCTTCTACTACACAGAGTTGATGTTTGAGACTGTTGGTAAATAACAGACTTTAAATAAAATTCCCAGCAGGTGTATAACGACCCAATCCTCCTCCAAATGGTTTCCAAATAGGTCTTCTCCCTCTGATAGGTTGACACAGACCTCCCACAAAAAACACTCAGACAACAAGGGAAGAACACAAACCTCCCACTAAAAAAAATCAGACAACAAGGGAAGAACACAACCCTGATAAGGAGAGGTGGCCTCCAGATGAATTATATGGCCCCCATAGTGGTCAACACGGCCTCTTTATCCCAGCTACATCCCCACCAATGTCAATAAATTTTTGAATAACATGATCATATTTTTTGCAACTAAATTGGATGATCGAGGTTTGTCGAGACCCCCTGATCAAGTGCTTGAAGCAGGTTTACCCATGGAGACAATTTTCACAAAATTTGGTGCCCTCTTCTTCAACAAAGATGAAGAGGAAATTTTTTACAAAATTTGGCGCCTCACAATTTGGGATTTTTGTTTTTTGAATTTTTAGTGTGATGGGATTTTTTTCAATTTTTAATATAGCTAAATTTTAATTGGTAGTTTTTGGTGGCTATATCATTCACAAAACACGAAAGATGATGGGCCTACATGCATGATGATAAACTACCACGAGTCCTTTCTAGTTTTCCATCGTATTAGAGATACTTTGTTTTAGCATTTGGGTTTGTAGCTTGATTTATAGAGAAATATGTCATTGCTAATGGGGTATGCTTCCTATTAAAAGAATCATTTAGCTCTTTTGAAAAGTATATTTTAAAAAACCAAGTAGAAGGCATGCAGGTGTATGTGGTTGAGAAGGAGGGAGTAGGAAAGTATCCCATTAGCCAAATGGTAGACCTTAGCATATCCAAAACCATTAGAAGGATAAGGGTTGAAAAAACTGAATCTCGTCTCAAAAACTTTGGAAACAAAAAGCATTTGGTGAATGATTGTTTTGGAGGGGTTAATGCAATAGGATGTTATGAGGAGAAAATACATCCTCCAAGCAATCATAGAGGAGTGGATTACAAATATGACTAAGAATTATCTAGGAGGATTCAACTGGTACTAGGAGGATTTAATGAAGGAAAAGGCATATCATGTCATTAGAGATCACTTGGCATGACTTGTTGGTGATAGTCAAAAGGTGAGAGTGGGATTAAATCCTTGAGTATGATGTTCACATAATTTATTTTTTTCCAAAATCTAATTCATTCCCTACATGCAAGGAATATATACCACATTTATAATCCAAAACCACCACGGAGGCCTTGTAAAGTGAAACTTTCTAGGTTTTGTGCATCAAGGATGGTTCCCAAGGGCTATATCACAATTTGGGAAGTAAAACTGACGTTATAGACATTGCGATATGCTTCTTTGTGTCTAGGCTAGTCAATACATTGACTATATCCCACTCCTAGGTTAAGCATCCCCTATGTAGGCCCTATGTGGTAGTCTAGGCAATCACACATTAAAAACGATCCCTAATGGAAATTGTTACGGCCTTAGACCCTTACTTTCAACCAAAAACCATGCCATGGAAAATGGGAACCATCCTAGGGGTTACAAATCTTGAAATGACCACCATAACTTGCTTGTAAGCCAAATATTCCCTATGATGTTAATATACACTACATATATTCCCTATGAGGCTCACATGCCATGTTTCGTCACTCAGAGCATCACACATGCCCATAATACATACTATTTGGCCTCCAAGTTTGATATGGTGGTTATTTCAAAGTTTGAAATACTTGATATGTTTCTTGGGGATAAGGGCATATTTTGGTGCAAAAACCTTGGTTCTAAGTCCATGGAATCTATCTCTAAGCCTTTCATGCCATGTGTGGGGACTTATGCCACAACCATAGGTCATGCATAGGAAATATTTGGCATGTGAGCAAGATGTGGTGTCACATTTGAAGGTTTAATACAGCAGGGATGGTTCTCACGACCCAAATCTTGTTCCAAGGTGAATATCCAAATATTTAGTCCATAACATGTGGCTTTTGGGTTCTACATAGGCCATCCATGAGGCCCTAGTCCATATTTCCCTATGATAGGGATATGTTGGCCATTTTGAGGTTTCTCACATCATGGATGCTTCTTGATCACTAATCCATGGTTTCATACCCAATCCCTTGTTGTCGGGATATGCTACTAGCCCTCCATAGGGAATATTTGGCTTGGAAGTGGGATATGCTACTCATTTTGAAGTTTAGAACACTAGACATGGTTCTTGGTGTCAGCAATGTGGTTCAATGCCCAAATGTAGGGTACTGTAGAATAATATTTGTTTTGGGGCTCGTGAGACATCCTTGTGTCCCTTGTACACCACAAAGGTACCGCAAAGGGAATCTTTGTCATGTGATCAAGATATGATGGCCATTTTGAGTTTGGCACATTTAGGATGGTTATCATGAATTTAGACACAGTCCAAGATAAAAATATAAAGTTTGAATCCAAAACATTTTCCTCTAGGATGCATGGACTATGTGTGGGTTCCTATAGGATGCATTGACTATGTGTGGGTTCCTCTAGGATGCATGGACTATGTGTGTACCCTAATCCATCATATAAGCCTTTGCGTATGCAATTGTCGGCCTATAAGAAGGATATGGTGTCCATTTCAATATTTGTGATACCTCTTCGTATTAAGTTAGGTTCAAATATTCCATCCTTACATGACTCTTCAAGCATACCTATAGCAAGGCAGAGACCAAACACAATGGTAACATGGAGACCAAAGTGACCAATGGGGCAAAGACTACAAAATACAAGGTAGCACATGGTAGAGACATTAACTAGTTGGTTTAAATGGCTCTTGCACTCACATCAAGCACTAAGAACCCATATATACCACATGCTAACAATTATACCTTCCTCTCTTGGAATTCCTCCTCCAACCAATTATATATCTTTTAAAACAAATAGAGCATGAAAACACCATCATTGACCTCCAACCAATCCTAGTTTATAATATCAATGCTGACAACATTTTCATATCTAAGGTAGTTAATAGTCTAGCTCTATTGTTCTAGTTGCACCTTTAGTCACTCCAAACATAGCCATGGGGAACATATCATAGTTCTCAAGATAGGGTAGGTATGATTCTTGTTAATATGCTATATACCATTTTATAATGACAATCCATCATGAAGAACAATGTCTATTAATTGAGATGATATTGTTTTTCATCATTGATTCCAAGATTCAAAAGCTTGATTTAAAATTGATTGTATGAACCTCAAAAAAAAAAGTATATGGAGGGGCCCTCCCATATATTTGCAGTAGAGGAATCTTAGTGTATTGGGGATCAAAATATCCCTATTAATCTCTCCTTTAGTGACATCTAGCCTTAGTCAAAGATGGATTCTTTAGGACTTCCACTTCTCTACAAGGGTGTGGAATATCCTTACATTTTGGTCTTGCGATGCTTTTGAAATTATCTAAGTCATAAGTAGAGAAACCACTGCTTTGAGTTTTTCTTTTCCCATCTTTCAAGGTTATAAGCATATAAAACTAGTGTTTGCAATATTTTGTCTTGATCATATAAATCTAACTTTTTTTTTGTAAAATTATTGAAATAGAATTGGTGCTATTCTAGTGAAATTCAAATTGAAATAGAATTGGTGCTATTCTAGTGAAATTCAAATTGAAATAGAATTGGTGCATCTATTATGTGCATGAGTTTGGTGTGTCACTTATGTATGTGAGTTAGGTGAATCTATTATGTGCTTGAGTTTGGTGTGTGCATTTGGTGATCTTAATTATTATCATCTTAATTGTGATGCGAAACGTCCTCACCTATTTGCTTCACATGGAGTTAATTGTTGGTGGCTAATCCTTCATTGTCATTTTATGAAGTGTGATAAAACTCCCATAGTACTACTATGCACCATTTAGAAGGTGTGGGGATGCTTATTTCCTTCTTGTCCACATGGTTTCATTGAGTGGCCACGTTTTACTTGACCATTTCATCTTGGATTTCTTTGGGATGTAGTGGAAAGGGCATGAATGGGAAATGTGTTTTTATGGGTGGTTTTATAATATACACCCTTAAAAATAATTTTAAGGCATTTTGTATAGTCTCTCCCTCAAAAAAATTTTTGCGATGGTTTTTACAAGACCATCATTGTAGTGAACCACCACTAAAAGGGTTACTTGTTGTACTGGGATACTTAAATGATTGAATCGTTTTCTCAAATGAATTTGTCATTGATTTATCATGGATTGTTGAAGTTCCAAATTACACCTTGTCTTATTATTTGTCTTATGTATAATGCCAAAAACCATTATACTCCAACTCCTTGGTGAAATTTTTTTTCAATGGTGCATGGACATTTCCCAATCGCTATCAAGATGTGCATGTGATTTATCTTTTTGGATAATATTTATTTTCTGAGGAAAGTCTCACGAAAATCCCTCTGAGTACTTCCTCATGATCCATGGATGTTAAATGGGGTAAACCAACGACCCCGATGATAGATCCTAATCACAAGGGGATCAAGAGATTTGAACTAGTGACCTTCCCAGCTTTGAGGGAAATATCTCATGTTTGTCTCATGACAACTCGAGCTAACTCTTGAGGATAGATTCATGGCTAACATTTGCATGTGCTTTAACGTTATGGTTGACTTCTTCACTTGATTTTAAATCTACAAAATTATGAAATTTACATAAGTCATTTTTGTTCCTCCATTTTTTCCTAGACTTGTGTTGTTGTATCTGATGTAAATATGTAACAAATATTCATAATGTGGAGCTAAGGCCAAGTCGCCACTAGTGAAATAGTTTGGTTTGTAAGAAGGAAAGTAGGATATATCATTCATGTGTTGGAAAGGCATGTCAAATCATGAAGATTATGTAATAGCTAAGTAAAAGTGAGATAAAACCCAAAGTTGACTATGCAAGGCAACTTGTGGCAAACCTAAATCGAAGAAGATATGATTTCCACATGTGAGGGGATTTATAAGCCCTGGGGTGGGGGATTCCTCATGGAGAATATTATTATTCACTAGAACAAAATTTGAAGGTGGGGAGAGAGGAGATACCATAAGGAGGGTGCAACCTTGTGGATACTATCATTTTCAGACTAGGGAAACTACCTCAAATATGATCTGGAGTGTGAACTTGAAGCCATGTCCTTGTGGTTTCATAACTCCAGTCAGGAGTGGCATATACATTGAGACATTAATGGTTGCAAGCTTGCCTAAGGTTGGGTGGTGTGTGCCTCTCCCACAATGATTTTGGGAAATATTTCATTCAAAAGATAAGTGCCTTGGAACTTATTTGAATTATGTATATGTTTTGTTTGTGAAGTTTTTGTGTTTGTGCATATGAATAGCCATGGCATATTAGGCTTATCATCCATAATATGTATCTCTTTGAATATCTACCATAATTATTTTCCTCATGCAAAATTTTTCATTTTTCCCTCACATTAAAACCATCTAGGTTTAAGGGTTAATTGTCAATTGTCAATGTAGCCATTGGATATATTTAGCCATAAGGATCATCATTCACACTCTTTAAACCATGTTTACCTTTCCTTTATTTCCATTCTTCATAACATTCATATTTATTGTCCTATCCATATTGCTTTCCTTGTCTTTTAATTGAAAACACAAATAAAATACAATTTCTACTCATGTTGAGGCAAAGGAACATATTTCTATCATTCAATTGTTTTTGCTTCAAATGGTTTCACTTTTTGGTATGTATACACTCAAAAACACTCCAATTGTGTTCACAATTAGGAAAATTGCATGTTTTTCTCAAAATCTAAATTTGGAAAATTTCATGTTTGTCTCAAAATCTAAATTTTAAACTTTTGCAAATTAGGGCACTAGCTAGTGGGCCTTGATCAACCCTTCATTCCTCTCCGAAAACACTTGTAACAATAGTTATTTAAAGGAGCTGAAATATTAATCCTGAGTGATGACCTCGTTATGTGACCAAATTGTGTGACAAAAATGGATCTTATCCAAGGCATTTCAAATTTGAATATATGAAAGAGTGCCGCCAAACTCATTTTGAATCAAATCAAGGACCACCCTTTTCAGGCCCCTGACAATGAGGAGGAGGATCTTACTAAGCACACAATAGCAGCAGATGAGTTCTTCACAAAAATGGCAACATGACTCTGATTTAACCATTGTGCCCGATGACAATGATTTTCGGTGCCCTATTCCCACATTTTCAGTCAATCAATACCTCTTTCTCAAATCATACAAAATGTCCAAAATAGCCAAAAGAGAGAATCCACACAGAAAACCCACATATTCTCAAAGCTTCTCAAGGAGAGAATGATCTGTATCAATGGAATTATAGAGGATGACACTGCAACAGTGGTAGTATCCCAACTATTATTCATGGAGTCTGAAAATCTAGTGAATCCCATCATACTCTACATAAATTCCCCTGGAGAAGTCATGACTGCAGGGATGGAAATATATGACACAATGCAGTACATAAGGAACCCCATGAGCACATTTTGTATGGAGCAGACAACCTCATTGGTGTCTCTTCTGTTGATAGCAGGGGAAAATGGAGAGCCTTGAGATCGTTTCCCAATGTGAGGATCATGACCCACATGCCCTTCAGAGGGGCGATTGGGAAGGCGAGGGACATATCCATTCAGGCTGAGGAGATCCTCCTGACGAGAGACAGGCTCAATAGTCTCACTACTACATTTTGACCCAAAATCCAACGGAAAAATCCGACGACGCATGGATTTATCTTTATAAACTTACCAAAAAACACGTGTACAATTTTTTTTTTTAAATGTGGCAACAAGCGTCGGCTATGCGACGGCGCGTTTAGTAAACGTCGGTTAAGCGACGTCTCTTTTAGTACACGTCGGTTAAGCGATGGTTAAGAGAGCACGTTTAATAGGTCAGATATATGAAATATGTATAGCCGTCGCATCGCCGACGTGTACTAAAAGAGACGCCGTTTAACTCCACGCGTCCTAAACGCATCGTCGCATATTCGACGCTTCTGGCCATTATTTGCAAACATTCATATAAATAGAGATGTAGGCCTAGGTTCATAATCTCACATATTCACTCTTGCACAAATCTCTTGGAAAAGAAATGCGAAATTCCTAAGGAGTATTAGGGTTTGGTTTTTGGCCTTGTGCTTTTGTGGGGATCTTCCCACTTGGTCTTGGAATTTGGTCTTGCTCTTTGGTGACTTCTCTCTTGAAGTATCTCTTGGTTAATTTCTTGGTTTAGGGTTTGGTTTTTGGCCTTGTGCCTTTGTGGGGATCTTCCTACTTGGTCTTGGAATTTGGTCTTGCTCTTTTTTTGACTTCTTTCTTGAAGTATCTCTTGGTTAATTTATTGGTTTAGGGTTTGGTTTGTGGCCTTGTGCCTTTGTGGGGATCTTCCCACTTGGTCTCGGATTTTGGTCTTTCTCTTTGGTGACTTCTCTCTTGAAGAATCTCTTGGTTAATTTCTAATTGGTTTATCATTGGTAAATCTTTCTTGGAGAAAGTTTGTCCTCTTGTGTTAGGGTTTACCCTCACTAGTTAGGGTTTTCTCTTGTGGATTTGGCTTTGACTCTTGTGGAAAAGAAGATTCATCATATACTTGGTTTTGTTTTGAGTTAGGGTTTACCCTCACTTAGGGTTTGCTCTTGTGGATTTCGCTTTGACTCTTGTGGAAAGAAGATTCATCATATACTTGGTCTTGTCTTGAGTACTTAGGGTTTACTCATGTGGATTTGGTTTTAACCATTGTGGAAAAGAGGACTCATCATATACTTGGTCTTGTCTTGAGTTAGGGTTTACTCATGTGGATTTGGTTTTAACCATTGTGGAAAAGAAGACTCATTATATACTTGGTCTTGTCTTGAGTTAGGGTTGACTCATATATTGTGGATTTGGTTCTAACCCTTGTGGAAAAGAAGACTCATCATATACTTGGGTTTGCTCGTACTTTGTTCTTAGGGTTTGAGTAATAAAATGCCACATAACAATAATGTTACAGGTCATCAAGATCATCTAGAACAAAATCGAGAATTGCTTGCTAGGTTGTGGGATGGAGTGGAAAGAAGGGGTGATGGAAAATGTTATTGTCCTTGCAATCGATGTAGGGGCTTGAATAAGAGAAGGTTACTGATCTCAACAGCTAAAAAACATTGTAGGGAACATGGACATGTTGAGGGGGGGCATGAATATCATCCATTGGTAAGTCATAATTCATTATATATCATGTGGTTTGTTTGTGCCAGAAATTGTTTCCAGGCCACAAAGAAACAAGCCAACACAATCTCAAAAATACAATAAAGTAAAAGTAGGTTTTAGGCTAAGTTTCCAGGGTACTTGGGTACTGGGATGGGTACGGGTATGGGTACGGGTACGGGTACGCCACTTTTTGAAATAGGGTACTTGGGTACGTCGGGGTACTGTAGACATATATATATATATATATATAGATATAATTTTATAATTTTATAATTAATAATTATATTAATATATTTATAATTAAATATAAATATAATTAATAAAACTGAAAATTAAGCTAAATTAATAATTATTAATTATTAATACGAAAAAATTTAAAATTGAAAAACTTTAAAATTATTGCAGGAACATTTTCTTTTATGATAATCTGTCTGTAGCCATATCAAGGAACTCGGCCACTAGTTGTTGTTTACCTTCTGATTTATACCCATCCATGTTTGATTCCATTCAAATGCTTTTTTCCTTTTTGTTAGTGCGCTCCATTTTATGAAATCTGTAAAAGCCTACTTGTCCTTTTGAAATGTCTCATGCAGACATGTTTTAACTATTAGTATGAGGTTGCAAAAGGTCATCATGCTAAAAACCTTAGGTTGATTTTCCTAAACATTAAACTCGCCTTGATTTGTAGTTGGCAATGTGGCATCCTTGATAATTGGATTTTTAAGGACCCTAATTCGTTTTACCATTTTGTCAAAAAGCCAAGTTAATCCTATTTTTTGTTGCTAGGTTTGACAAACTGGAAAGCAAGTTAACTGTCTTATTATAATTAGCATTTATGCTAATCCTACCAAAGCTACAAACAGGCCTTGAATAAAAGCTGCAGTTTATCTTGCTTGGTTGGTTAACTGTGGTTGGAAAGCATGCTGATTTGACCAAGATAAAGTCATAAAAAAACTTGCTATTCTGAAACCTTAAGTGAAATTGGCCATTCCAACCTAGAACTCGATCTCCTTTTCATGTGGGGTAGGATTCCTGAAATTGTTAATGTTACTCCATGAGTGGATTTCATAACTGACAAGCTGTGTTGACCTTGGAACTTTATTCTCGGGGGAAATTGTTAAAGTGATTAGATTACAGCAGGACTAAATATATGACAGTGAGATGGCAGTTTATCAAATATTGCTATCCTGGAAACAATACTAAGCCTGGTGTGCTGATTAGACATAGCATAACCTTGGAAAAAGTGTGATGTGATGATACTTGTAAACATATTAGTTATTATACTGAAAGATAGCTAAATGAATGAGGTAAAAGCACTCTAATAGGTAGTTCTCATGCATGTTCTCTAATTACAACCATGCAAACAGCAGAAATTATGAGACAGAGTTGTTGTAGTAGTTGTTTTTCTGAGTCATGTCCATTCATTAACACCATGTATATTGGGCCAGCCTTTGACATGAGCAACCTGAATCTTTAGTTTGGCAAGCATGCTAATGGGTGTATAACTTTTAAGTTGTATAATCTAAAGTTTTAAATTTACAGTATTACATTACTGTATAGTGTTTGAAGTTCATTCATAAAAGACAAGCACTACCAGCATACAAACCATAAACCAGCAATGAATTTATCAATTATGTAACTAAACAAGTTAAAAATGAAGCCAAAACATAGACTGAAGGGTAAAAAGGATCATATATATTTCATAATTCTGTTCAGAAAATACACATGAGAGTTACAGTACTTAGCTCATAAACAAGTCACAGACCTCCTTAAGCCAGCCAAAAATCGAACTCTGTTTTTGTCTTTCTTCTCACTCTAAATACTATTTTTTACAAAATTCGTTAGGGTCTAAACCCTAACTGCTTTCAACCAAATCCTCGATGGGTTAAAGTGAAATAAAGTCTTTCCTCTAGAACATAACTAAAAAACTAACTAATTAAAGCATCTATTAAAAGCTCCATAAGTAACTGACTAACTGCCAACTCAAAGGTCTTTGCCAGCTTCGACTAGTAAGGCTATTCCATTCGAGATTTGATCCTTTTTTCTAGCTCTCTTCTGCTCAGCTTCTGTCTCTGCTAACTTCCTTGTAAGCTTTTCATTCTTCTGCTGCAAGTCTTTGACATTCTGCTTCAATTCTGCATAATGCAAATCTGTGCTTCTCTTTCTCTTCAAGGCTTCTAGAGACACTGTTATTAGCTCTTGATAAATTTCATTCACTTCCTGTAAGTCTTCTCTTAGCCTTCTATTTGCTAAGACTAGGGCATCATTAGTCTCTTGCATGCATTCCATTTGATGCCTAAATTGTTTGATGGTTCTTTGCAGGTTCTCCATGTCTGAGTCAAAAACCTTCCCTATTATGGTATTTTGCATCTCACTGGGCAGCCAAGGGACATTCAGTCTTCTAAAAATATCCTCATCTTCCTGTAACAGCTCTGAAGATACACCATGAAAAATAGGGTTTTCCTGACTTGTTGTTTCAATGGGTGTAGTTTCATCTATCAAGTTCTGATTTTCAGAATAAGAAACCTCAATTTCCTTCTTTTGTTGTTCCTTTATTATTTCATCTTTTAATTCCAGAAACACAGTAGATAATTTTGTCTGAGTGAGACTGGAATCTTCTGTTGACTTCAACGACCTTTTTTCTTTTGTATGCTCAGAAATTGGATTGTTTATAACTGCTTCCTTCTTGATCTTGAGTTCTTCATCTGAAGATTCATCATCAAGTACATTTATCTCTTCTATATTCATTCTAGGGTTTAGCAACTTTTTCATATTCAGCCTTAACTTGTTTTTAGATCTGGTTTTTGGTCTCCATTCTGAAACAAGTTCTTTTACCATCTTCAAAGTTTTTCCTTGATGCTTAATTGTGTCTAGCTCTATACCTTCGATTTTGGTTTTCTCTTTCTTTGGCTTCTTTGTTTTATCTTCTTAACTGTACTTTTCTATGTATTCCATCCCAGCTTTAGTTTTGAGAGTGAATTCATCCTCTTCTAGTAAATATCCCTCATCCTCAGATAGGACAGTGATGGGGCTTCTTCGTTGAACCTTAATGTCCTCTTTTTCTAGAGCACCCTTTTCTGTGACAACAATTTTCTCTTCACTGAGAGTTTCTGCTGGTGCCATGTGTTTCTCAGGTTGATCTTCTTGTTGTGGAAACAATGAATATTTACCTTTACTGTCAGCTACAACCCTTTGAGGTTCATTGTTACCCTTCAAAGGTTCTGGTTCTTCTTCAAATTTAATCTCTTTTTTGTCTTCAGACTTGCTCTCCTGACCTAGTTTTCTGACTAGAGATTGACCTTTGTCTACACGCTTTTTAGCTTGCTTCTCTTTTTGCTTGGTCTGAAAACCAGACCAAAATAAGAAATGCTCCCATGTCTTCCCTTCTCGTTGTAGAACTGTACTGATAATAAGCTTAATCAGACCATGATGGAAGATGGATTGTGTAGTATGATCATGATGCCCCTTAACCCTGCTTGACATCTTTTGCAGACTTTTGAATAAGAAGAAAGGAAGGTTCATTTTGGATTCACCAATCAGATGTTGTAGAAATCTAAAATGGTATTTGAAAACATAAGCATATCTGCCTTCACAAGTGATATAGCTTTGTAGAATTTTAATGGGCTGCACCCATTCATCCCTGACCTCCTGGATTAACACCCCTTTGCGCTAGTCTGGAGTAATACCAGGTAAAAGGTAACTTTGATCATCAAAAGTGAAAGGCAGTTTTTTGAACCACATTTCACCTTCATTCTTGACTCTTGTAGCTTCAGCAACTAAATCCACAGTCAGTTTAAACTTTAAAGTATCAAATACTATCATGTCCTCCTTATAGCTTTGGGAAAATTTATAAGAAACCTCAGTGTTATAGCCATTGATTTTCCTGAAGAAATCCAACCAACCAACATTTTGAAAAAGCTTTGCACAATCTGGAAATTTGTCAATCCAATTTAGCTCAGTGGGTTCGATTCTATTTGTTTTGCCACTTTTACCCATCTGCTTTCAACAACTAAAACCTATGTACTTTTGGAGTTCTATTGATGAGCTAACAGGCTGCTTTCAGATTTTGAAGAAGTAGTGGCTTAATGTATCGCTAAATTTCAAATTTCCACTTGTCACAGTGTCTCAAAGAACTCTTAAACTGATCTATTTTTGACAGGAGCTTTGTTTAGAACCTATATTCATGTTTTCCCTAATGAATTTTAAGAAAACAAGCTTTTCTGAGAAAAAACCCCAATTTAGCAGCCGCTATCGGTTTAATGCGGAATACCCTATTCTCGCTTTGATGTGGATGTTTAAATCAATTTTTTAGGTACCTGGTTGTTCAATTCCTCTGTGCAAGTGTCTTCAAGTCTTTGATTCTCTACCAGTTGGCAGAACGAGCAAGCCCTAATTTCTCTGTAACTGCAACTTCTGGCTTTCGCCGGCACCTGTCCTCTCTCCACCTATTTTCCAGCTTTGTGATGTATCTGTGAAATAACTCCTTTCACGTCAAATTCGTCTAACACCTCCTCCTGTCATGATATGCACTGTTCCAGCTAATAATCTCCATGATCTCTTCCACGATCCAGCAGCACCTGTTTTCATAATTACTACTGGAGCAACACGTATCAACAGCCTTCATTCATGTGATTAGTCACTTAGCAATGAAACCATGTGAAAATTTAGCTTAAAAAATAATGATTTCGGCTGGCGCGATATTCTTGTAGCGCCACTGTATTAACTTTTCATGATTGCGCTACAAGAATAATCTGCATTCAAATTTTGGCCCAATTTCAACTATTTTTCCAGTTTAAATGATAAACCACACTCTTTGAGTATGTTTGTGACATCCTTACTTAATATAAATCCTATTTATCCCTTCAAATCCTAAAAGAAAATAATAAGAAATCTAAAAGCAAGCAAAAAATTAAAAATTTCATTTGAAAATCAAAAATTTCGTAAAGGAAGCAAAATGAGAAAAATTTAGCAAACGAGCAAAATTAAAATCAAAATCACAATCAAAATATAAAATCAAAGGAAACAAGTTCATGACTTAACACGGTATTTATATTGAGAGTTTTTGTAATTGTATATTGTATCATTTTTATTTTTGTTACTTATTAATCGACATGACTAACGTTCTTTGTTTGATGTTTTAATTGTAATTATAAAGCAAGGGCCTCCTAGGGCTGTTCCGAACATGGAGAATGTGGTAATTGCAGAACAACTAGCGCAGGAAGAACAATATGCAAGTCCTTCGAATACTGATCATGATCAAGTTAATGATGATCATATGGAATTAAACGATGATCATGACGATAACATAATTGAGGATGATGGTGCAAATACATTAATCAATGATGCATTTAATGTTAGAATGGACGATGATCAACATCATGCACCGCCAATTGATGACTTTGAAGATATTAATGATTTACCTACACTTGAGAAGGCGACAGAACCACTTTTTGAAGGCTCCCGCATAAGTGTTCTCTCTGTTGTGTTGCTGATAATGAACTTGAAGGTTATGAATGGTTTTTCAAACACATCCATCACGCTGGTGTTAAGCTACGCATGTGATTATATGTGATCCGTCGGATCTCAAATTTAGTGCATATACTCCAAAACTATGTCACACCTTTCAATCAAAACCACTTTGATCTTATAATATACTCCAAAAAATAAAGATGTATTTGTTGTCGTTAATATCATGCTCTTCAAATATTTATACTAACCATTTTTTTTAAATTTGTTGTAACAGCTTGATAGGTGAATATTTGTTACCGGCATCAAATAAATTACCTCGCACATATCGAGATTTAACTTCCATCATGAAATATGTTGGAATGGAGTATCAAGCAATTGATGCATGTCCTAATGATCATATTTTATATTATAATCAGTATGAGCTTGCAACAGAATGCCCTATATGTCATAGCAGTAGATATCGAACAGATCAAGTAACCAAAAAGGTGTCTCGTAAGGTTCTTCGTTATATTCCCATTATTCCACACTTGCAACGACTGTTTAGGTGCAAAAACATAGCACAATTTATGGATTACCACGCACGGAATAGAAGTGGAGATGATATTCTGTGAATGCCTGCAGATGGTTCTGCATTTACAGACATGGAGGAAAAATGGCCACACTTTAAAGAAGAACCTCGTAATGCTAGACTTTCTTTGGCAGCGGATGGTGTCAATCCACATGCAGAGATGAGATCTACTAACTCGGTCTGGCCTGTTTTTGTTATCAACAATAACATTCCTCCGTGGATGTCAATAAAGAGGGAGCATATAATGTTGGCAATGATTGTTCCAGGTATAATTTGTACTTTAGAACAATGTTTTTTTAATGCATTAGTATTTAATTTGTCATGAAGATCAATATTGTTGCATATTCATGTCATATTTATTTTTCATTTACTTATATGTATTGTATTTGTTGTTTTCTTTTAGGTAAGTTCCAAGTTAAAGATATGAATGTATATATCGAGCCTCTTGTTGATGAACTACTTAAGCTATGGAATGGTGTCACTATGTATGATGTCTCTAGACCAGTAGGGCAAAGGGAATTTCAATTCCATGCAATGCTTGCCTGGACAATTCACGATGCTCCAGGGATAACACATTTTTGTGGTCTTCAAACAAAGGGAAAATTTGCATGTCCAGTTTGTGGTCCCAAGATGAAATCTCGTCATTCAAAGAGTTTGTCAAAGGTAGTGTTTGATGAGTATAGACACTTCCTCTCTAAGAATCATAGGTATCGAACTACCGAAAAACATCTTTTTAATGGGAAAGAGGAGACCGCATTAAAACCACAGAGAATGACACCTCACATATGGAAGTTGCAATATAATAGAAATCGTCAAGGTATGATTCAATTTTTCTATCTTATATATTCGTATTGATCATCTCTTATATGTTTTTAATGTTTTATTTTGGATTGTATTAATTTTTTTTACTGTAATATACTACATTTTAATCTCTTTAACTTATATATTGATTACTAATGGTCTGCATGAACATCATGAAGGTGTAAATGGGATTCCACGAGGAATGAAAAGTTATCCGAAACAATTTAGTAGGCTGCCTTACTATGAACACTTACTAGTTGTTCATTTGTTTGATACAATGCATATCGGAAAGAATGTAACTGAAATACTATGGAGAATATTAGACAGAAGGAGTGACAAAGAAAAAAGTTGTCAAAATTGCAGTGACATTCATGAATCCAATCATGCAATGAAATATATCATTGAACATTTAAACAACGATGGAGACCAAATTAATATAAGGTCACTTCCATTGTTATTGACTGAGCAACAAAGCAATGCAGTAAAAGAAGTGATACAAAAAATGAAATTTCCCACAGGATTTTGTTCGAACATAAAGAATATCTTAACAAGGAAAGGTGATTTTAGCGGGGTAAAAATGCATGATTGGCATATCTTCATTAAGGTAATTATATTTTTGGTATATATATTGGTATATTACAATACTGCATGTTTTTTGTTTACTTCTTTTCTTAATTTTGAAAAATATATTGATGAGACGTGTTCATTGTTACAGTATGTTCTACCTGTATCTCTCCCAGACAACTTTGACAATAATGTCAAACAGGTCATATATGATCTTGGAAAATACATGAGGTAATTAGAAACAATATTTTTCACGCATCATCATGTAATTTGTTTAATTCGTTGTATAACTTATATGAAATGACATTTGTTTTAGTCAATCATGTAGATTTGACGTACTACAATCTTAAATTTTCGTCATTAAATGATATCATTATTTTCTTGCTTTACATGTAGATGGTTGTCATTGAAAGAAATCCACAAAGAAGATATAAAGTATTGGAAGAGAGAAATTCCTCGTTTAATGTGTCAAATGCAGATATTTCTACCTTCGGCATTTTTCAATGCACAAGAACACTACCTCATACACCAAGTTGAGGAGATTGAATTGTGTGGACCTATACATGCAAGGTCCATGTGGATGGTTGAGAGGCACTTGAAATTTATGAAGGCTTTAGTTAGACAAAGAGCACGTCCAGAGGGTTCTATGGTGGAGGGATATATGGTATTTCAGGCCATGGTGTATATTGTTGAATATCTTCCAGGGTTGGGGTCTATTAAGACCGAATTAGATCGATGCATTGGTGATCCAAAGTCCACTAAGAAATTAGAAGGAGAGTACATGATGGGGAAAGGTAAATCGAGGAAGGTCAAAGGTAATTATTAAATGGTGTTATAGATTAATAATGTTAATACATTTTAATAGTATCGTACATAATTATTTCATTTTTAATATTCATTAATGATATGCATCATTAATATTTATAATGTTACACTGCGTTAAGTAATTACAAATTTTTGAGTTGATTTATGTAATTTTATTTTCATGCAGTTGGTCGCGAGTTGGATGCACTACATTTGTACGTCGCAAACAATCTTGATTGGATGAAGGTATGGATTGAACGATGTAATCAATCTGGTTGAGGACTATCATGGGAAGGTGTGGCTTCATTGGTTAAAGAAGCACATTGCAATGGAGATGTCAATCTAACAGAAAGGGAAATCGATTTAGCATATTGTTGGCAGGCAAATCTACCCTATAGCAAGGAAACTAATGCTATCAACTTGGTTGGGGTGACAGGTAAGTGTATTAATGCTATTACAGAGACATTTACAAAAAAGAAATAAGTTGTAGATCTTGGGAACACACCTTTCAATCGAAGTTTGATCCTAGCCTTGACTTGATCTCGTGTTCAACTTCTAAATCCACCTTTCCTTCAGTAAACCTGCAATAGCAATACCTTTCTCAAAACATTTTGGGCAATATATAAAGTTTGAAAGAAACAAAAACAATTTTTAACATTCAGCATTGACCAAAACAGATCCAAATTAAGATGCCATTTCATAACACATTTAAATTGGAACAAGAAAGACACTTCAACCTTTATTTGTCAAAAGTAGAATGATGTACAAGTATACCTGATCATGAAACAGGCTCCTGCAACTTGATTCTGGGCTCTTGCTCTTTTCTGGCTTGGCTGTCTTCAACATCAACTCCTCCAATGTCTTAAAGTTTCTCCATCAACTCATCTCATTCTCTAGGTTCTCTAGCTATAATTTCTAACCCTTCTCCTTTAACCTTCTTTGTATTTATAGGATTAAAGAAGTAGTTTAGGTCGATATGTAGTTATGGAGGAAGTTGGGGGAGTTAGGAAACTACCATCAACTAATCCTCGAGGAATTAATTTATTTTTTAATCATCTTTTAAGATGTACGCGACTCTTGTTCAGTAGAGTAGCGTATAAGGCGCTACCTTAGTGCTTAACAACTAGCGCTCATTCGATTTTAAATGGTGGGCGCTACTATGTTGAGAAGGAGTAGCGTATACTTGGATATGGGTGCTACTATGATACACTGGAGTAGCGTATGGGCGCTAGTCTTTTTGAGTAGAGTAGCGCTCATATCTCAAAATGATATTTTTTGGGGTTTTACAATAATGTCAGGAAATGGAGTGAGTTAAAGTACCATCCAAGGTCAACATGCTCCTCCATCCAAGTTGTCCTTTTGTGTGATCAGTAGCTCAGGGTGATCACGGACGGAGAGGTGCAAGTTTGACCTATAACATATGCCCCCTAATGTGTGAGGTCAGAGGAAAACGATGGCCGAAATACATTATAATCCAAAGCCAGAGGAGGAGCAAAGAAACCGCAGAAAACAAGTCACAAGGAACCTGCCACAAAGATCAAGGTCAGCGAGCAATTACATTTTTGACATCTTATAGATGTGCAGTGTGATACAACATGATATCCGATACATAACAAGGAGATGTATATAAATCATGGCCACTTGAAATACAAGCGTGGATCCATGTCAAACTGAGAGATCATAGCCATAACAACAAAATGGATCTATGTCTCATGGAAAGCCGAATATAAGTAAGGCTCAGTCTTGCGCAACTTGGGTGATAAAAAATGAGGTAATGTCATCCAAAATCCCAAGGTATTCATCCAAGAACAACCCTAGGTACAAAACCTAACCATGTGAATAGATGAGCTGATAGTCGAACATGTGGGGTATCGTTTGATTACTGGCCATTGATGTATACCGTTAACAAATGCGAGGACTTTCACTGATACTGATGATAGGGTCCAAGGTACCAAGTACGATTTTCCAAATGTGAATAGATGTACTTGGAGTCAAACACTTGGGAATCCTGTCGAAGAAGAGACATTGGTGTATTCTCATCATTCAACAGCGAGGAAAATTGCCACTGGTGACTGCAATCTCCAAGGTACTAACCGAAACTCTAAACTTCAATCCCAGAATAATGAGTTGATGTCGATGGGAAGAAGTTCGTTGGAAGGGAGGCCTTAAGGCATCCTCCATCATCCAACTCGAGGAACACTCAACTGGTAAGAGCTGATACGGAATAATATGTAACAAGACTGACACTAGGAAGGCCGACACATGAGGTCAAGGTAATTTGCAGAATGGCCGACATAGGGTATATCCTTGAACATTGAGCACGACACGAAGTGACTTAGGCAGTTTCTGACATAATGGGGTAAATCATAAGTCTGACATGTAAGAGACATTAGCAGACCCTCCATATGGTTGGAAGAATAACCAACCGAGGGAGTAAATAACTCGGAGGAAAGGTTCACCCTGAGGCCAAAAACTAAACCCAACCGACAAGATAGACTCAAGTAAGGTGTTGTGTTCAAGGATAGAACTCACTGAACTGCCTCTGACAATGAAGATATGATATGTCTTTCCCATTCCTTATTCTTTTTAGATAAAATAATACCCTTCTTGTTGTTTTAATGAGTCAAAGAAAGAATGAAAACTCAATAGATCCAACCATGTAAATAGTTTAATGAGCCAATGGGAGGAAGACTCGGGACCTTATTCATTATTTATAGAGTTCGAAGAAGAGATAGAAGATTACTCTATATGTACTGATCTCTGGATTTTAATATCGAGCCGAGATCTGTTCTTGCTCGTCGGTGTTTTCAATTTTAAGGAGTCTGAAAAACTTAAACAATAACTCCATATATCTGGTCGTGGATTTTAGTATCGAGCCCAAGCAGATTAATGCTCGCCAGTGTTTTCCTGTTTATAGAGTCTGAAAAACTTAAACAATCCTCTTTTCACCTATCCATGGATTTTATATCGAGCCCGGATTGGTCTGTGCTCGGCGGTGTTTTCTTGTTTATAGAGTTGAAAAACTTAAACAGTCCTCTACTTACCCTCTCGTGGATTTCACATTGAGCCCGAGTAGGTGAATGCTCGCTTGGTATTTTCATGTTTAGAGAGCCTGAAAACCCTAAAGAGAGGCTCCAAAAGGTCCTTTTTCGTACAGTTAGTCTCCTCCCCCAAAAAAGTATAAAACAATGAAAGGAGAACTCTTCTAGCGCATACAAGAGTATACCTAGATTATACTTTTTACGTAGTTAATCCACTTAGGCCCGGAAAAAGGGTAATTCTATACCTGAGTGGATGAGCCTTCAAGTACTTTAACGAGCTCGAAAAGGACAATCTTGCTCGACAATCTTGTTTAGGTTTAGATAGTCCAAACAAGAGCTTAAAATGACTTAAAGGTCAGCTTCTAGGATCATAGCTTCATCATCTGCCAAAACTAGGTTTTCAACAAAATATTAGCCGATGCAGCAAAAATCTCGAATGATATATGAATTTGAAATATTTAGCTAGTTGACAAGGTCTATCATCAAGAAATTTTAAACTTAGGAGATGAATCCGACAACAATTAAGTGAAAATTGAGCTTGGATCAGTGTTATACCGTATCGTGTGTTTCAATTAATTAATTAGGGATTTTTGAAAAGTTTGAAACTATAGAAAATTAACAATTATGGGTAAAAATCAATATCCAATTTATATATAATTTCATTGTTTAAAAATCAATTTTCAATTTGTGTTGTAGGGCAAAAATTGGGGCAACATTTTGCAAATTTCAAATCCCCATTGCAATCGAACCGAGCATCCAACCATCAAAATTCCTCCACCAAGTAAGTTGAAATCTCCTTGACTTGCATTTTAATGGTTTATTTTTCAATTTTTGAGCAAAAATAGCTTTGCAACGCAACGCAATGTTCATAAGCGTTTCTGCGCGGGCGCTACTGTGTAAACAAAGCAGTAGCATATAAACTCGATGGGTGCTACTTTGCTCAAATTGAGTAGCGCCTACACGCAACTGTGTAGTATACACAGTAGCATACATACTTGAAAACTTATATACAAGTGCCGAGACTCAAAAATTTTTGTTTTTTTGTGCAGGATGGTCCTTCAATGGAGGGAGAGGGAGCATGAGGACATGGATAGGTTGGCCATGCAAGATCCGGCCACCCTCCACGCTCTTCGAAGATGCGGTTTGTTGAAGTTTTACCAAACTGTAAACATGAGGGCTTTAAACAAATTGTTTCGAAGACTTATTCAGTATTGGGATGTGGATACCAATACTTTTGTCATCCGTGGGAAAACTCTGGAGCTTACTGTTGATGACATATACTTTATTACTGGTCTCTTAAGGAGAGGAGATGTAATTAATCTGAAAGGGTCTTCTCGTTTGGGTGCACGATCCGTGCAAGAGTACGTGAATACTTATTGTGTTGCCGGAGCTGAGAAATCGGGAAGCCAAGTCTTGATTTCAACTATTTATGGTCTCCCTTTGAAAGTGATAGTGAGCATGATCAACCGAGTAGCCGGTAGTGCATCACAACACTTAGCTTCCAGGCATTCCATGCATATTGGTGTACAATGCTTACACGGTCATGTTTATGATTGGAGTACTAGTTTACTGGAAAACATGAAATCTCAATTGGCAGGTTGCAAATCCGACACAATGAAGAATTTTGGGTACGGGAGTATTTTATGTACTTTCTTCTTTGAGAGAATGCTTGTTATTAGTTTGGGGATGCCTCTACCACAGGTTAACCCCCGTGATCCCAGACTAGGCCGTTGGGGTGACATATTCCTCCGCCAGGGTGGTGGGGAAAGTCACTATTGTTATCATACTGATGATTTCTGGGGGTGGTGGGAGAAGAAAGTACCCGCTTTCGAGCAGTTTCCATATGCTGGATTGGATTTCCGTCATGATCCAGAGCTGGTGCTTCCTCCAGGTGGAGCCTGGGGAGATATTGGTATGTTTAAATTTTGAGAATTTATTTAATTTTTTCAAACTTTTTCAAGTATTTGATTTTTATGAATGCTTTTGGAAGTTCTAATCAAGTGTCATATGCAGATGTTGGGCCTGTTCGTCCTGAGGGACATCCTACCATCTATGTGAGGCCAGCTAATATTACCGCAGCGGATGCTGTGTTGGGAACCCTGGAGAGGAAAATGAGTCGGTTGACTCATGAGATTCCTGCATACCATATGGATCAGATACCTGTTGATATGCAGGAAGATGTTGTTGGGGTGCCCCCAGCATGGCTTAGGGTGCTGCAGAGGGTTGCTAGGCTAGTCATATGCTATCGCAATGCGGTAGATGATGATGAGGTCCCTCCTTCTCCATAGGAGAAGAAAAAATTCTATGTATATATTTTTGAGGCTACTATGCCCAGCTTTTGTACTTTTATGACTTGACTTGATAAACTCGTGACTCAAAACTCATATTTTTTTATACGGTACCGGCTATATGCAGTATCGGTTATTTACATGTGTATGCATTTTAATTTTATGTGTGCAATGTTGTTTATGACAATGTATGATGCAAATGTCAGTCTAACACATAATTTGCTAATGAATCAACTAAAGTGTTTAAACTTCTTGGAATGTGTTCATATCTGATAGAATGAAATTGCCTTTCCAATAGTCTAACTTGTAGAAACTGACGTAGCAATCCTGGATCCCTAATCTGATAGACACCTGTTAACTAAAATACAATTAATTGTGAGTCAAGCCTTACCTCCAGGTATGAAATGCCATGACTAAGAGCATCTCGGAGAAGTTCTATAACTGCACTGTATTCAGCCACATTATTCGTGGTAGGTCCCAAACAAACCCCCCTCGAAGAGACAACTTGGTCAGTAGGTGAATAAATGACCCAAGCTACTGTAGCCAACTGACAGGTGTGGCGACTGGCGCCATCAGTAAATCCTAGGAAATGTGCGGTTGACATCTGGTACACGAAACGAGAAACACACATAAGATTACCTAACGAACATAACAAAACTAGTTTTACAAAAATATACAGCTATGTTACAAGAAAAAGTATTTCAGCCTAGGCATAGTTCTTCTTCAGGTAGGGTCAATGCCTGGATCCTCCTCATGAGGCTGGGCAAAGGTGTTATGGAAATCACGGAAAAGATTGGTATATGGAATGATCTCATCGAGATAACATCCCGTTTCAAAGAAAATGTTTCCGTTGACCCCGGTGAAAATTTTCACCAGCGATGTATGTAATCTATTTGCTTCAACAATACCAACTTGTGAAGGAGTGAGGTCAGTATTCTCATCTGGTGGTGAACAAAATTTGCCTCTCTCTAACAAGTTAAGAAAAGGAAACAAGAAGGACACGCGATCTATATGTTCACGAGGATGGTCCGGGTCGTTCAAGGCTTCTAACATTTCCTCATCAAAAGGTAAAGTAATTTCTAAACTGTCGAGAGAATGGATCGGGTCTGGTGTCTGAATAGTAGCACAATCTATGTTTGACTCGACAGACACAAATGGAGTTGACATATGTCCTGTTGTAGTTTGATGAGAATCCAAGTGGGTAACTTCTACAACAAGGGTAGGCTCGGAGGGGTTTGTATTATTTGAGGGAAACTTAGGATCAGTTGTTGAACTAATCATGGAAATTTCAGACGATGAACATCCCTCAGTCCCAACGAATAAGGTAGGAGCCGGTAGGTCAAAAGTGTCGATTAGTGACCCGTAAAGTCCTGCTCCTAAACTCTCACCAACCGGGGTAGTTTGATCGATCAAAGGAACTGTGGTTTCCGAAGAAGTTTGGTTGTTTCTCTGAGTGAAAGAAAGTTGATCGACTGTAACGATCTTACCTTCAAATGGGAACATAACCACTTGAAAAACTGCCGATGCAATAGCTCGCATGGCATAAGTCCAACTCCTGCCTAAAAACATATTGTAATCAAGCGGAGCATCTAGAACTTCTACCTCAACAGCAACTGTCTTACCGGCCAAAGTGACATCAAATGATGGCAAAACTCCATGTGGACGGAAATTTCTACCATCAAATGCAGTAAGCAGTGTGTTGGAAGGGGCTAACTCAGGAGAACCTAAAGCTTTCCAACAGGAAATTGACATTACGCAAGTCGACGCTCCCTCATCTACTACAGCTCGTCTGATGGTCATTGGACCATGAACGACCTCAATCTGAAGGGCAACGTGATAGGGCAACTGGTATTTGACATCAGTCATATCAAATCGCACAGACATGTTGGAGGATTCCATACTCCCAATAGATGCCAGAAGTGCATTTCGTTGTAAAGGACAACTCTGCAAGACTTCTAGAGTAGACATGGCACAAGGGGTATGGGCTAAATCTTCAACCACATTGTAGTTAGAAGCAACCCGTGTGTTGGGATTGTGCGATGCCCTCTTCAAGACACCTTTCAGAATCTTGGGCATTGGGTCCACAGGTATGTGGAGTGGAGTGGAGGATTCAGGAATCTCCTTATCCTTTTTTTGCGCTTCCGGGGTATAGTTCCTGGCTCTAGTTTGCAAAAGTGCATCCGAATTAACCAAGTTTATAAATGTTTGATCAACCGAAGCATGCGAAGTGCCCCCAGTTTTGGAGGTGCCAGAAGTTGAGCCTTGCCCTTTAGGGAATGGATCTTTCAGGACGGCAGGCTTCTTTTCTCTTAAGAGCTTCTGGGCTTCTTCAAGCAGAGGGCATTGGTGAGTAAGGTGGTTCTGCTTGCAAAGTTTACAAGGGAACTTAACCTTATTTTCCTCTTTGTTACCCTCTTCGGCATTGTCTTTTTTGGGCTTTTGTTGGTTCCCCTCTCCTTTATTGCCCTTCTTTTTGTTGTTGGGATGCCGAGGGCCCTTTTGATTGTTCTGGACCTAATTGACAGGCTCAGAAGTAGAAGGAGAGGTTGTGACGGAAGAAATATCTACAGTCGATTGTTTGACAGCTAAGGCATGGACCTGTTTGGTCAGTGCTTCGAAGGCTGCAGAGTCAACTGAACCCACTATGCTGTCAGCATGTGGTCCAGGTTTGGGTCTACTCAGATCAGTGTTTGATCTCGGTGCGTCAGGTACAATCTCATACAGTAAACCAGATTGTGCATAAACAAGGTCTAACTGTTGAGTCCTTAAGATGGATTCTTCTTTCATTGGATACTCCAGATGTAGCTACTTCCTTAGAAATATAAGGAAGGAGTGATTTCAAGTACCACTCAAGAAGGAACTCTGGAGGTATGTTGGCCTTAATGAGCCTCTTCCGTCTTCGCCACTCCTAAATGTGGTCAGATAAGTGAGTGGCTTTATTTTGTCTAAAAGTAGACAAAAGTTCTGTTTCGACATCATACCGAATAGGAAGCTGGAAGTGATTCAAAAAGACGGTTGCTAGATCCCCAAAACTAGAGAAAGTAGCCCCAGGTAACTCAATGTACCACTTGGCTGTAGGACCGGTTAAGGTCCTTTGGAACAATCTCAATCTGATGGAATCCTCGTTTAATGAATTGGAAGAACACCATAAGTGGAAGGTAGTGACATGGTCACCAGGGTCTTCACCTACTTTTCCTTCGAACTTTGGAATGTCCGAACGCAACTTGGTGGGAATTGATGGCCATGTGGCATTATGACACACAGGATCATTTGTCAGTTTAGAAAGTTCTGGAAAATTTAAAGTTTCCAGAAATGGTAGACGAGGCCGATAAGATGGTACTTGATAAGGGGAACCACCCATCGTTTGACCCATGAATTGTTGGTAGGGGTTGCCCCCAGCCATCTGGTGATAAGGGTTACCCCCGGCCATGTGCTGATAGGAGTTGCCACCTACCATCTGTTGATAGGGGTTGCACCCAGTTAATTGTTGGTAGGGGTTTCCCCCAGCTATTTGTTGGTAGGGGTTGCCCCCTACCATATGTTGTTGTACGAAAGAGTTTTTAAAATTTCCCCACCCATACGAGAGTGGATTAGTGCTTTGCGGATTTGTCCACTGTGGCTGGGTGTTAGCCTCGCCATATTGCTGGTTAAAGATATTACCCCCTCCCCCTGAGAATAAGGAAAAAGGGATGTTACCTGCAGGCATACTACATTGGTTCATGTTAGGGCCTACAAAGGTATTGAAACCAGTTGAAGCTGATGTGGACGGTGCAGTCATGGTACCCATGACTGGCATGTTTGCAGAAGCACTTGGTCCTACCACAGGTGTGGAAACCCAAGTGCTAGGAATCTGATATAACGGTTGAGAAGTAGAAGGTGTTGCACAGTTGGACATACTGCTAGGTCCAATAGTAGGTGTTGGAATAGATGCCATTGTTGTAGAACTAGGCATACCTAATGTACTAGTGTTGAAACTAAAAGATGGAGTAGGCACAGATGTGGTTTGTGCCTAACTTGGTGTAGCAGTAAAAGAAGGGTTAACTGTGTTGGTGTTCATACCTAAAGTGGGAGTTTGGGGAACCCCCTGTTCACCTCCTAAGTTAGACATCATATGTCCAGGAAAGGAATGATCTGCACTGAAAAGGGGCTGCTGGAAACCAACAAGTGACAGAAGCAGAATTCTAGTATTGGTTAAAGGAGGATTAAAGGGAGTGCTATACTCCGCGGAAGTAAGATCTTCCACCTCAACTGTACTAAAGTGTTGCTGATCTGTGGTACTTGGTAGTGGTTCCTCAGGAACCTCAATTTCACGGTTTTCTGTTACAGGAATTTCTTCAGGTAATTCAGTTTCAGGAGTAATTTCTGAAAAAATACTGGGGTTTACCCACTGTCGTCTAGCTGGTTGTATAGGTTCTGTTCTAAGTGGTGGAAGGTTTTGAAACCTCCTCAATCTACGAAGTTCTTGATTCTCCGTGATTATAAATATAAAATAACAGACTAGAACCTAGTGGCCACTACAACTAGGGGGCAAACAGCACGCCAACTAAAAAAAATCCTAAGTATACAAACCAGGCAAACAAAGATGCCTTCCAGAGAAGAGTCTGGGATGATGAGGGCCCAGAATAGATCAATGAAGGAAGAAAGACAGTTACCCGGTGTCCACAATACAATGACTAAGGGTGCAAGCGCTGGAATCACCCAACCGCCCTCCCAAAGACCTGCAAGGGGTTTCCTCCCACGTCTGTCTTAGGTACAGCAGATATACCCTCTACTGTCACCTGTGTATGAACCTAGAGTCAGATACTAAGGATACCACAACACCGAAAACTCCTGGGGGAATAGTCACTGGTCGAATCAGAAAGTGTGGGCAGGGTAGCTAAGCCCGAAACTCGAAAGAGTCCCCAATACGCAATCTGATCCTGGCGTATGCTCGAACAGAAAGTAGGAGGAGTATTCCCATAAACTGATCTCACAATGACCTACTGCATAGATCCCAGGCAAAGTTTGAGGGAGGTCGGTTTACCTATGATAGTCTCACTACGATTTTTGCGCAATGTGTGATCTTGGGTGGTTTAAGGTGATTTAAACCCAAGATCCTAACCAAAACTAGTTGGTGTAGTGTATCCCTAAAAAGAAAAAATGTTTCTAGTTCATTTTATTAACAAATTTTAGGGCTGTTATTACTCAAAAAGGGTAGTGCTTTTGTGTGGCGTGGTTATAACAAGAAAACAAAAGTGCAATAATATCAAAACTTTCTACAACAAAGCTCTTTTCATTTTTCCATTTACTTCTTTCCAAAACTGAAAATCTAAGCAAACCTACTTAAAATTTTTGTTTTCTTTTTTGAAATTATACCAAATATCCTAAATTATCTTGCAACAAAAAAAACAAGTTCTATTTAAGCTTAAAATACCAACTTTTTTCTTTTTCAATAAACGAAAAAGAACTATATAAAAATGGGAAGCAAAATAAAACTTTATATGCAATGTGTGTAAGTATGGCTAAAAGTTCTTAGTCCTAAAGTTGTCGAAACCCTAGCTCGAAAAAGACTTGATCTACAGGTTTTTTGCAAAGAAAAAAGCCTCTAAACTTGAAGACAAAGTGGAAGAAAACAAAAGAGAAAGACACAAAAGGACTGACCTAAAGTATCTAGCCCTAGAAAGACCACTATGCCAAGCACAAGTAGACAAGCAAGCTGCCTTACTAACACAAAGAAACTGAGAAATGACTCAGCCTACAGCTGTTTAGATGCACTTGCAACCGGCAAAAGACAATAAGTCTAGGAAAAAAGGAATTCGACCAAAAAGAAGACACCTTAGAGGCTCTACCAAGGACCAAACCCTAAACAAAGGATAGGAATAGTAGAGAGCAGACAAACGTCACCACAAACAGCAGATACAAGAGTATGCAGGTTTGTAAGCTAGCAACAGGTAGTCAGGGTCTAAAAGAGTGGAAGTGCTCAACACCAAACACTCCCTAGTCTTCCAAAAAGTCACAAACAGTCCAAACTTTCAAAGGTCAACAAGTGATTCAAAAGATGGAAAAAACTTCAAGAGAAGGTTCTTATGACTTAAACAATAGTTAAAAACCTCATATGGCAGTCAAAGGGATCCAAAAGCAAAGTCACCAAACCACAGGAATGGTTAAAACTCAAGCAAACTACAAAAGAATGCTTCAGAAAGTGTACCCTACTGTGTAGTAGGGAAACTCGCGCCCCTACTGAAACG
The DNA here is from genome assembly GCA_027924585.1 of Larix kaempferi. Lineage (NCBI taxonomy): Eukaryota > Viridiplantae > Streptophyta > Pinopsida > Pinales > Pinaceae > Larix > Larix kaempferi. The sequence continues at coordinate 990,773 of BSBM01000397.1, read as the reverse complement.
GGCGCTACTGTATATATAGGATAGTAGCATATGGGCGCTACTGTATATATAGCAGAGTAGCGCTCATATCTCAAAGGCTTAAAAAACTGACTTTGGAAGATACCAACAACTGATGAAAGCATGCAAGAAACAGTGAAGGGATACCTATAAAGTTTCTCAACACATCAAAGAAGTCAAAACAATCTAAAAAGACAAACAAGAACAAGGTTTCCTAGAGCCAAAAACTCAATCTCCCCAGCGGAGTCGCCAGTCTGTTGGCGGGCAAATCTACCCTATAGCAGGGAAACTAATGCTATCAACTTGGTTGGGATGACAGGTAAGTGTATTAATGCTATTACAGAGACATTTACAAAAAAGAAATAAGTTGTAGATCTTGGGAACACACCTTTCAATCGAAGTTTGATCCTAGCCTTGACTTGATCTCGTGTTCAACTTCCAAATCCACCTTTCCTTCAGTAAACCTGCAATAACAATACCTTTCTCAAAACATTTTGGGCAATATATAAAGCTTGAAAGAAACAAAAACAATGTTTAACATTCAGCATTAACCAAAACAGATCCAAATTAAGATGCCATTTCATAACACATTTAAATTGGAACAAGAAAGACACTTCAACCTTTATTTGTCAAAAGTAGAATGATGTACAAGTATACCTGATCATGAAACAGGCTCCTGCAACTTGATTCTGGGCTCTTGCTCTTTTTTGGCTTGGTTGTCTTCAACATCAACTCCTCCAATGTCTTAAAGTTTCTCCATCAACTCATCTCATCCTCTAGGTTCTCTAGCTATAATTTCTAACCCTTCTCCTTTAACCTTCTTTGTATTTATAGGATTAAAGAAGTAGTTTAGGTCGATATGTAGTTATGGAGGAAGTTGGGGGAGTTAGGAAACTACCATCAACTAATCCTCCTCGAGGAATTAATTTATTTTTTAATCATCTTTTAAGATGTACGCGACTCTTGTTCAGTAGAGTAGCGTATAAGGCACTACCTTAGTGCTTAACAACTAGCGCTCATTCGATTTTAAATGGTGGGCTCTACTATGCTGAGAAGGAGTAGCGTATACTTGGATATGGGCAGTACTGTGATACACTGGAGTAGTGTATGGGCGCTAGTCTTTTTGAGTAGAGTAGTGCTCATATCTCAAAATGATATTTTTTGGGGTTTTCCAGTAATGTCAGGAAATGGAGTGAGTTAAAGTACCATCCAAGGTCAACATGCTCTTCCATCCAAGTTGTCCTTTTGTGTGATCAGCAGCTCAGGGTGATCACGGACGGAGAGGTGCAAGTTTGACCTATAACACATATGGTTTAAAAGATAAACAGGTAAGCATGATATTATAAATATATAAGCCATAATATTTTCAATTACGTCAATATTCATGTTCATCTTGATTAATTTCATTTTATTTGCATACTTTAAGAACATAAAATACTTACTAGTTCATTATCAATTGCAGGTAAAACACCACAAGGCTATGTGGTGCAACGGTCATAAATATCACATTAAAAAGTTGGATGACACAAGGAAAACATGTGATTCTGGGATAAGTGCAGTCTTTGAGGTCACTAATGTTTCATCTAGAAGCGACAGATGTCCAGAATTGTCAGAAAATCGATATTATGGATATTTGGAAGATATCATTGACTGTGACTTTAAATCATTCAAAATAATTCTTTTTGTTTTGAAATGGTACAGGCTACGATTGAATCGATTTGATCCTGATAGAACTGTTATTGAACATGCTAATGGATTTACCATTGTCAATACAAGGTCGCTTGAGTCATGAACGTCAGAGCCCTCTGTTCTTCCAAGTCAATGTGAACAGGTATTTTACTCAGATGTTCCTGGTAGACAGGGTTGGTTGTTTGTTATTAGACATGATCCAAGAGGAAGGCCGGTAAAGTATAATATTGTAGAGGAAGCTGAAGAGGGTGTTGAAGAAGAAGGTGATCATGTAGAGGATCAACATGAGTTGGATGTTGATGATCATAATGTTACGCAGGAAGATGTTGAAGAGTTAGTTGAAGAAGATGATGTTAGAGACAATGTTCACGATGAAGATGATATTGACGATCATGATCAATTTATTGAAACTAATTACAGTGACGACGATGATGATATAGCTGCCTCTAATCCTTATAATGTTGAATCTGGATCAGATGATACAGATGCAGACTTGGATGGATAAGATGATCATGAAGTGCATTGGACATCATTCCAAGTGATGTGAGGCGGGGGGGGTAGATGAGCTTCCACCTTCACGTGGTTGTCCCTGTTGAGTAGAGAATATTAAGATATTCTTGAAACAAACAGAAGCTCGTTAAGGTATTTTACTCAGAGATTCCTGGTAGACAGGGTTGGTCGTTTGTTATTAGACATGATCTAAGAGCTAGAAGGCAAGTAAAGTATAATATTGTAGAGTAATGCTTTTACTAGTTTGGCTAGTATCATGCAGATAAGACTTAGTGGGAGGATAGGTCACGGGTTTGACTCATCCGCCTTATTCATTTTGGCATAACAAATGTTGTTTTTAAATTATGGTTACAACCATATGCTACCCGCGAAAATTCTACTCTTTTACATATTTTAAAACATAAAAGTTTTTAAACCCACACCAACAGTAGCAGAGCTATAGGGTTTAAACAGTCCCGTGTGAACAGTAGCAGAGCTATAGGTTTTAAACCCATGCATCATTCATTCCTTTTCCTCCCTTGTTTACGCATAAGTAGTACTAGATGAGATGCAATATGCTGAGCTTTAATAGGTAGAATAGAGGTGGCTAGAGCTTGGGTAGGGGTTTAAGAAGCAAAGTAGGTAGCAGGAGCAGTCCGCCATTTTGATTTGGAGCAGTCCGCCATTTCGTCAATCTGGAGCAGTCCGCCATTTCGATTTGAAGCTCAGCCCATTCAGCCCCGCCATTTCGATTTGAAGCTCAGTCGATTCAGCCATTTCGATTTGAAGCTCAGTCCATTCAGCCATCTTGATTTGGAGCTACCATTCCATTCCAAATGTCTTCAGTAAGTGACATTCTCATCCATAGCTTCATTTTCCTGATATGCACACTGTGTGGGACATTACATCTATAAATGTTCATTCTGTAGTCGGTCCAAGTCCTCCAACTAGAAACTTGGATTATTGATGCAGGCACCACCTGCAATACCTAAGCAGACCCTTGATTCCCAAATTTTATGTACTGGAATCTTCACTTAATACAGTCCTTTACCATTCTTCTCTTAGTTTTTCTTAGTTTCCAATTAACTCCGTGACAGAACTAAAAATAGATAACTGTCACTATACTTGGCAATTCTATCAAAATTGAGCAAGAATTCTCTATTAATGAATTAAACACTTTACCTTTTGCTTAGCCCTCAACGGAATTTACTTTACACTCAAAGGTTAAACGCCACATGACCATTCGTCATGACCTAAGCCCCAACGGAAAATCACTTATCATACCAATTGTACCTTCTTTTCATTTTCCGCTTCCACCCAATGCACGACACGTATCTCTCAGCGGAAAACTCCACTTTGCCTCGAGCTTTGAACTGTCACTTTCCGCTGTGATCGTGATCGTTGATTTCTGACTTCACAACTCTGCTCTCATCCTGATCGTTAATCTCCTATGTGATCAGAACCATCCATTACTTAGCTCATCAATCTCCGCTCTGTTCTCGATCGTTGATCCCCAAATGTTATACATATGAGCGCCACTTATAGACTATACATGTGAGCTAGGGCTTCTGCACTGTGACAATTATGATGACTCACAAACCATTACAATATTCCATGGAATCGTTGTTTCCCTTAACGAATCAGATGTATACTCGAAATAGAAGGCTAATCAAATCCCACACGTCTGAACAGAATGTTAACATATATATAGACTGTATTTTACCCTAGGATATACACTGTAATGTTTCCAATAATTCACACTTCATTTCACTATTCCTTAAACTCGATGCTTTCAGATGAAATTGATGAATCATATGTATCCAACCAATGATAACAAAAATATCACAACATATACAGATGAGATGAATCATATATACTAAGATTTTACACAGTAGAGAGGAAATTTAATGATTCTCCATCATTTTATTACATTTCACTATATGTAATCAATCACACTCTACACCCTGCTCTCTCTTCTCGAGCTCTGTGAGCTAACCATCATCTAGGCTAAGCTACATATTCAAAATACCAAAGACTACATTTATTTACAATGGATTTCTGTTTCCAGATCCTATGATTAAGGAACAGAGTCCTTAATAACCTCAACTGACCCCTACGAATCATCATTGACTCACTAACAATTAACAAACCTTATCTTATCTTTTACAATTGGAAAGGATCTAGAATCCTTGACCATTATTCAAATTTTTCACAAAAATAACAATTTACACAAATGTGAGACCCTAGGTCTCTTTGAATTCTCTTAACCTTGATGAAGTCATGGGTGACTTCTTTTTCATGAGCCTATGCTCCTACATCACTTATGGCACCCTATACCGATGCCATCACATCCTTCCAAAATGATCTCTAAGGACTTTGTGACTAGTGCAGCAAAGTTGTGTTAGAAATCATGAGATAGAGGATTTGTGATTAATTCAATAAATACCCTATCCCAATAAGATAAACACAAGATAGATGTATCGCATACCATATGTTTGTGCCAGAAATTGTTTCCAAGGCCAGAGAAACAAGCCAACACAATCTCAAACAAAATTCAATAAAGAAAACAAAGTTTAAAGGTTTCTGTAATGTGTTTTTGGTTGTGAACTTTGGGAACACACAGGGAATGCATTCATGAGCAAAATAACTACTAAATCATAAACAAAAGAAGATAAAGATGCATAATATATCTAACAAGATCCAACAGAAATAGTATTGAGGTTCATACATAAATGACAAGCATTACCAGCATATAAACATAAACCAGTAAATGAATATATCGATTAAGCAACTAGACAAGCTGAGAAATGAAGCCAACACAGAAAACTGAAGGGTAAAAGTCACATATATCTCATAATTTCATCATCAACTGCATACAAGAGTTTTGTACTTAACTCATGAACAAGTCTAAAAACCAACTGAGTTTGAAGACCTCCTAAAAGCTCCCAAAAATCGAACCCTCTCCATGACTTTCTAACCTCTCTAAATACTAATCTTTACAAAATCAGTTAGGGATTTAACCCTGACTGCCTTCCATCTATTCGATGAGGTAAAGTGAAATGTACAATATTACAAAATTACAAAATATGCTAAAAATAGTAAATCACTAACACATGTGTTTATCAACTAGTGACCACTAACTAAATGAACAACTGACTTATCCATCTTTTGCTGCTTCAGCCAGCAGAGCGATACCATCTGATGCTTGATCTTTATTCTTAGCTTTCTTCTGCTCCTGCTCCATGTCATTTATCTTCTTGATGAGCTCCTCGTTTCTCTGCTACAGGTTCTGGACTGTCTTCTCCAATTCTGTGCAATGCATGTCAGTAGTTCTTTTTCTCTTTAGTGCTTCCTTTGCTTCTGCTATCAATTCCTGAAAATGGTCATTTACATCCTGTAGGTCTTCTCTCAACCTTTTGTTAGCCATCATTAATCCATCATTGACCTCTTGCATGTAACCCATCTAATGTTTGTACTGCTTAACAGTTTTCTGCAAATTCTCTCTGTTAGAGTCAAATAGTTTGTCTATTGTAGGATCTTGTTCCTCATCAGGTCTCCAAGGTATATCAAGTTTTTTGAAGATTTCAGCCTCTTCAATTAACAGGTCTGCAGGGGTGTCTTCAATGCTAGGATTTTCCTCACCTGTTGCTTCAACTAAAGGAGTTTCCTCTTTTGATTGTGGCTACTTTTTGTCTAATTCTGGTTTATCATCCATGGAATCCTCATCTAGGACAGTAACTTCATTTGTATTTAATCTAGGATTGAGCAATTTCTTCATGTTCAGTCTTAGCTTGTTCTTTGACTTGGTTTTAGGCCTCCAATGTGATGCTGCTTCTCCCATCATTTTCAGTTCCTTTCCTTGATGCTGGATAGCAGCCAACTCTACTACTTCAAGTTTATTCCTTTTTCTGTTAGGTTTTGTTGTTTTGCTGTCTGAAGTAGGGATTTCTTTTCCTGTTTCAACCTTGACTTCTGTTTTGGAGATGGGATGCTCTTCCTCCAATAAATATCCCTCATCATCTGATAGAATGGTGATAGGGCTTCTCTATTGAGTTTGAATCTCCTCCTTAGGTACAACAACCACTCTTATATCAGCAGCTTTCACTTCATGAGAATCCTCTGTAGGTGCCAAATACTGTTCATGTTTCTCTTTCTCATCTAAAAACAGTGAGTACTTGCCTTTAAGACTGGCTGAGAACAGTTTTGTTTATTATCTTCCTCCACATGCTCTGATGCTTCCTCAACTTTAACCTCTTCCTTATCTTCAAGTTTAGACTTCTGACCTAATTTTCTCATCAAAACCTTACCCTTGTCTGCTTGCCTCTTAGGTTTCTGATCTTCTTTTTTGGTTTGAAATTTAGACCAAAAGATGAAAAAGTCCCAACTCTTCCCTTCATGCTGCAAAACAATGCTAATAATCAACTTAATTAGCCCATGGTGAAAGATAGATTGAGAAGAATGGTCTATCTGACCTTTCACCCTGTTGGACATATTCTGCAAACTTTTCAAAAAGAAGAATGGCAGGTTCATCTTGGACACCCCCACCATGTGCTAAAGGAATCTGAAGTGGTACATGTATACATAAGCATATCTGCCCTCGCAAGTAATATAGCTCTGTAGTAATCTGATTGGCTCAACCCATTCCTTTCTGAAATTTTGAATAAGGACGCCTTTATTCCAATCAGGGGTGACATTTGTTAAAAGATATCTTTGTGGATCAAAGTCAAAAGGCAGTTTCTTAAACCATGGTTCACCCTCATTCTTAATCCCTGTAGCTTCTGAAATCAGCTTTATTGTCAGCCTGAATTTAAGAGTATCAAAGATCACCATGTCATTTTTAAAACCCTGAGCAAACTTACAGGACACTTCTGCATTATACCCATCTATCTTCTTGAAAAAGTCCATCCAGCCAGCTTGTTGAAATAGCTCAACACACCTGGGGATTTTTTCAATCCATCCTACATCAATAGGTTCGGCTCTGTTTATCTTACCACTCCTGCCAATTCTTCTTCAATTACTGAAAACTGAATAACTTATAGGATTCTTAAATTTAATCCAATTTAGCTCTCGGGAATCTTAGTATCAAAATGATTCTCAAGTCTTTAGCTCCTCGCTGCCTCTATCTGGTTCCAAAAACAGTAAGCTCCAATACCTAGCACACTAGCTCTCCCTGCAACTTCAAATATTCGGTATCCTTTTGTATTGTTTTCAAGCAGAAGATCAATTTAGGAGGTTGAAAATACTGTCAAATGTATAGGTTCCTCACATCACTACAACCTTAGCTTTCACAGGGTCATATTTCATAAAAAAAAACTGCTATCTTCAACCCTCGCTCAGCCTGGTGTCTCAGAGCATCAGAAATAACTATTTATCTGGCTGAAATTGCATTTAAAAACACAATTTAACCTTTCCTTTGATCAATTTTGACAGAGTAAGCCTCAACGAAAAAAAACCCAAATTTGTAGTTATATTGGCTTTTCAGGAAATACCTTTAAATTGCTCAACTACAGTTATTTAAAATCACGACTTGAGTTGTCAAATGATTCACCTTGGATGTACAGAGGTCCTCCAACATTTAATTTAACTGCTAGTAACAAAATTAGGAAGCCCTAACTTCCCGTGAAGCCATCAAAACCTCTCCTTTGTTCAACAGCGACAATGTCCGGTTTTTTAGTGGTTATGGCTACTCCACTAAGTCCTTCGTATTTGAATGTGCCTGTAAATGACAAACGCATCCCACATTTACCTCAAACCATACTGCTACCTGTCAAAAGGAATTACATCTGGGCTCATGATGAGCACGATTTCCTCACAATGTGTAACCACTTGGAATCATGATGTTCCCTGCATCAGCATGTAATGAATTCTCTAAAACATGTAATTAGTCATTCATCATTCCAAACGTGCCAAAATTTGCTAAAAAATCGGAGGAATTTTGGAGTCGCGATATTCTTGTAGCGCGCCTTTGGTGATTTTGAGCTCCAACGCTACAAGAATAATTTTAACACTGTTTTGGTGCTTTTTCACAGCTTTTTGTAATTTTGCATAGAGTTCTAAAGCTGTCAGAGTGATGATTATACATGACTATACTTAGAGTATGGTTTATGAACCCATTATTTGATATGGTGACTTTTAAACCCTTTAACAAAAACAAACCTAAAGTTTAAAACTTGAAAATTTCACAAGCAAGCCCAAAATTTCATATAAAAACTAAAGAAAATTTCCTAAAAGAGGGAGAAATCAAAACAGTGCAAATAAATAACTTAAAATAAAATGCAAATCAAACAAAATTTGAAGGAACAAATTACTGACTTAACACCATAAACACATATAAAGACTTCAAGAGAGTGTGCAATAGATAGGATGCCCTTGGGCTGATGAATAATTCAATTGAATGAGATGATTACAATCCACAACCACCCACAGGTCCACCCATTAAGGGCCTCAATTACCCACCTAGTGGTTTGGCACATGGCCACAAGTGAATATTAGCCCAAATATCTCAACACCCCCGGCCCCTGATTTTTCCCGTGTATTGGTTTCAATTCGAAATTAATGTTTTTAATTACTTTTTTGCAGTCAGCTGATCGGGGCAACTCCCCAATGGAGCCTGGGAGGCCGACACCCCCCTATAGGAAACAGGTATATATACCACATTTTTACTTACCTGCTTCTTTAGAAAGTACATTTATTTAATTATGATATCAACGTGGCCAATATTTTGTTTGTAGGCTGAGGGTCGAGGTAGGAGCCCTGTGACAGATGATATGTCGACAGATGTTAGCACGCCACGCTCATCGAGTCATGAGCAGGTATATAGCACGTTGTGAATTTCAGAAACTGTATTTATACATATTTATGTTATCTAATTATATTAATGATTTCAAATTGATATTAATGTTTTCTATTTTTATGTCAGATGATACTTATCTATAGATGGATCCAAAGGATATGGATTTGGGGCACATTCTTGATGATGTTGACCTCAAGAATTCAAAGAATATCCGGGATGCAGTTCAAAAAGAAAAAACAAAATTAAATCAGGAGGTCGTCAATCTGCTTATATCGAATACGCAAATGATGCAGGATGAGACTCAAGCAAAGATAGATCGTGTGTTGCTTAAAGTAAAGCGCTTGTATGTAAGCTGCAAACTCTTTCATTATAAGTCTATTCCAAATGCAATTTTTTTTCCTATTCGTATATGAGTAACTAAAATATTATTTGTTTCTACAGGAATATTTTTTCCTTGGTGAGAGGCATGCTGGTACCATTGAGCATGAAACCCCCTTCGCCACTGATCATGTATCGTTGTCGTCTGGCCAGTCGGAAACACAAAATGAGACACCCTAGATGGAACATGAGTGCCGATGAGGATCAGGGGCCAGTACATGGAGAAGAGCATGACTTTGATGCTGTCGTCCCAGCATTTCCTGGATCTTTCCGCGTCACTAGCACGGGAACATTTGAGACTACTTTTTTGGTGGACGAAGATCTCATTCCCTACAAGATGGAGAAGATTCCAGGTACTATTTACAAAATGTTTTAACTATATATTATAAATTTATTGGAATGTAATTATGCATCATTCTTTTTACACTAATTAACACATACTCGTTTTTGTAGGAAATGATGTCTTTTATAAACATCTTAATGATTGGTCTTTAGAGCTGTTTGGGCCCACTATCCACACATGGTGGAACCGGTAGAGTAAAGTTTTGAAAGATGAGCTTATTGCTCGCTTGGTTGGTTTTTTTGGTGCTGAAACCTTCAACCAAAAAAATGTTCTTGAAAAAGCTGGCCAACATTTACATTATGTACGGGAACAATATCGGAACAACTTAACAGATAATCCAAAGTATGAGTGCCCTCCGATGATTCCAACAACGGAGTGGAAAGGCTTGCTGGATGATGCAAGGGAGAAAGCTGCGAAAATAGCGGGCAAGCTAGTACCCGAGTCAGCTAGAAGGTATGCAATACTTTCAGCAATGCAATTATATGTTTATTACACTTTATTTTCCATTTTTTTGCAATGTCTAATGTATTTAAAAATACTTTTATAGGCTACCAGATACGTCGAAGGCCACCCAAGAAAGAATAGAAAAACATGGGAAACACAAGCTTGGCCCTGGTGGATATTCCAACCTGCAAGCACGAATCGTAAGTATGATCAATAATTATTTTATTGTATAGAAATTATAGATTGCATTTAAAATTGTTTTCATGATGATATAACAACAACAATGATGATCTAATTGAAAATTACAGGCTCAAAGTTTCCACGATTTGCCAACGGAGGAAGACATGAGGATCGGCTACCAACGCGGGTTTTCACGTGTTGTTGAACATCGAACAAGCAGCCGTGGTAGCCAAGCAAATTCTTCCAGTGATCCATCCTGCGAACAGGTAACTACAATAAACAAATTGTATTTAAGCTTGATTCATTGTGTTCTATATTCATTAATAAACTAGTACATAAAATATTGAGTCTCTTTGTGTTAAGCCGCACAACGAAAGTAGAGAAAATGCAGAGGATGGAGGAGAAAGAGATACTGAAGTTCATGTTGATCGAAATCCAGGTAATAAATATTATTGTGTTAAAAAAAACTAGCATGGATTAAAGTCTCAAATATTAAATTGCAAATACAATATTGTTGTAAGTGTTGATGTTTTAATGCAGAGGGTCTTCATGTGCAACTTGAGGCAGCAGCAGAAGATCAAACATAGGAAATTCATGTCACCCATGAGTTGCCAGGTACAAAGCACCGCTCTAATTTTTTTTCCTTAATGAAGGACTTACAATGATTATAATAGTAAAAACACATCAAGTAATTAATATTTCTTCATTTTTCCAGTACATCCTGGCACCTTACAGTAGCCGCATACACATCGTGAGCACATGACCCGTCGACAAACACGATCACAGGCAGCTACAGAGGGCATAGGAAACAAAAAACAATTGGTAGAAGAGGATGTCACACTTAGAGAATTTGTGGAGAGAAAAAAGCATCAAAAAAAGTAGTGATTGTAATAAGTACACTATTACATTATTTTTTTATGCATTGTCCTCGGATATTATTTTTGATATTATGGAGTAATGTCTTCAACTATTTATTTTTTTCTATGTACGAATGAATGAATGAGTTAATTAATGAATGCTATAAACTAATTAATGATCGAATGCACGTAATTCCTTTAAGACAAGAAACTCACGATGTTCGCACAAAAGATCATTTATTTCCAAGCACGTGCATTGGGTATGGGGAATTGAGAGTGATGTGAGGGGGGGGAGGGGCCATATGAGCTTCCACCTTCACGTGGTTGGACTTGTTTAGTAGAGAATATTAAACTATTCTCGAAACAGAGAGGAGCTCAATAAGGTAAAATGCATGCATTATTACAATGTTTCTTTCTTATGACCAGATACGTTGTTTCTTTCTTCTAGCTAACTATAGACATGCATTTTCTTTATACTGCAGAGTGAGAATCTTGATGGGCTGGAGCTTTCTGGTTTGGAAGATCTTCAAAGTATCAGGATGAGGATCGTTGGAATCCATTCTGTGCATCAATACCTCAACATCTTTTGCAAACTCTACATCCGGCTCCAAATCCACAAATATGAAGAGGTACCCATCCTTCAATTTAATTTAGGTTTTCTATTGATTTTTCAATGTGAAGTAGAAAAGAAGGGTTTAGTAAATCATTCCCAAGAAATAGATGAAATCCAGTGGATGAATAGCAGGCTTGTAGCAGAGGTATTGAGGTTTTATATAGTCTTAGTGTGTTGCAACTAACGAAGTTCCTAAGGTAAATTTCATGGTAGTTCTCACATTGATAATCTGGAATTGGTTTGCTAATATGATTAGTGGGTTGTCATTAGACGTTCATAAGGTGGAGCTTGCAAATCTCAATAATGGTGATTTGTCATTCTTTATACCATTTCATCTGTCCCAGGGTATAGAAGACCCTAGAATATCCTGTCAACCAGCACAAGGTCATGTTGTCAACAAACCGAGTGAGGACTTGTGATGATCGAGAAATACAATACGGTAAGTCTTGTATTTTTGTCCTATTTTTAAATTAATAATTTAATATATGTGGTGGCTTTGATTGAAATTGCCCATAACACTGACTTATGCATAGCTGAGACCTTCTTTTGAATATTCTGTCATATGTAGTTATGTATGTAAGGGCTTGGTATGAATGGATGACATGTGTACTATATGTGTAGTATGCTTCCTCTTGCAATTGCTATGCGTATAGAACTCTGTTGTTCCTGACCTCTGCTGTTGATATTCTCCTAGTTATAGTTGTAACAAAAGTGTATTTTCAAGGTATTTGAGGGAAGTTCCAACAGCTTCTCATGTTTGCAATTGGGATTATACCATCTGGACATCCAATTGGAATGGGATCAAAGTAAGAATTTCGTATTCTTCATGTTTGTTTGAACATCATTCTTCATTTGTCCCACAAAGTTTAAAGGGATTGAAATGAGATGCCCCCCCCTTCCTCTTCTCAAATTCATGGGTGTTTTTATCACTCCGTAATTTCTTGAGGTTGTGTTCAAGAAACCCAAAGGTAACCTACAACCAATCTTTAGGATGACTGTCTGACTCAACCAACCAGAGAGGGCTCTCTCTTTGTCACTATATGATAAATGTATCAAGGAATAGGAGAAACAAGGCCAGATTCTCAAGGTAACAAGTGTTTTCAATGGTGATCAAGGTGTTGGGAAAGTTCAAGAGTAAAGAACATTGGGCAATGGAGTCAAGGATTGAGGCTTAAATCAAATGAAAGAGTAAATCAGGTCACAGAGGTTTAAGGCCTTTTGCATGCATTTGGCACAGATCATTAAACTTTAAAGGTGATAGCAGAAGGTAGAGAAGTGATTGTTTATTTTCAGGAGCATGTGACTATGAATTCCTTGAATAAACAGGAAAGACTTACGAAAGACAGGGAAAAGTAAATTATAATAGAGCACCAGAACACCAACAATGAATTCTATTACAGTTTATCTTTCAATGGTATTTAATGTAAATACTGTGGAGCATGGAAACATGAATTCCAAAGATTTAAATTAACAGTAAAGAAGAGGAAATAACACAGATGAATGAATTTCACATAGAAGACATTCTGCAACAAAACTTGGAAGGAATCTTAAACATGAGAAAACCTGTATGTATGTTCTTTCATTGAAGTTCACAAAATCCTAGATACACGAGTCTTTTCTTCTTTACAATATGAATTTCTTCGACCAAAGACCAACCCTCTCCTTATCGAAGTAGGGTCTATTTGTAGTTAATCTATTCAAAGGAGAGATGCAAAAAACTAGGAAACAGTTACATATGTGGGGATCATGTCCCAGCAAAATAGCTTAAATCCTATCTTCTAAAATAGATGGCATAGTGACCATTTATTACATAACCAACTCTACAAAAAGAAATGACAGCTGTATGAATATTTATGAGGTCGATAATCCTTTTAGGATCAACAATATCCTATTCATTTCCAGGATGGAAAGAGATATCATTAATGTTTTCTGATAATTTTAGCCTTCAAAGGCACATACTGTCTGAACACGCTCGCTTGATTTCAGGCTCTCTTGATTAACTTGTCATCTTCCTATGAATATTTCCAAAACAACTGTAAATAAAGTATCTGTGTGACTGTTGCTTACTGTAGTAAATGCAGATAGCAAGCTAGCATCATGGACTCCCTAAAACTTCTTCTGCAGGATCTAAACTTTATAGTTCTTAGCAACAATATCAAATATATGACAAACTTGACTTACTTATGCTTCACGGATATATAACTGGCACTTCCTGGACCTAAACTTGGTATAAGAACTCGTGCTCCCACCCTGAATACTTCATTCCAAGCATCATCCTTTGGAACAGAAGCATCAGATAATTCTTCCATCAGCACATCAAGCTCTAATAAAAGACCTTCTGTAAAGACAGGCAATTTAGATTTAACCTCCCTGAAAAGTAATGGAAGTTCGAAGTCCTGCCTCATTTTTCTTACTACCACCATGCCTTTAAGTCCTTTTACCATATCATTAAATTTGCTATGGTTTGATCTAGATTTAATAAACATTTCTTTATATTCAGGCCATGCTATTAGCATATTCTCATCATCCCAAAAGGATGGTAAACCATAACCAATCAATGGTAAAAAGGCTTGCTTGAACTCCTGCACTTGCTTTTTAATCTGGGACATCTTTCCTCTGACTGAATTCAACAGAGTATATTTCTGCAACACCCTCCTGGCATCTACTAACAGAATAGTTCTGTTACTCACCTTTAAAACCTGTAACTCAGAAGCAGGAGCTTTACTGAGGAAAATAATTGCGTTTTGAGCTACCTCTTGAGTTCTGTTAATTAACTTTTCCTCAGCTAATTTACATTTGTTGGATGCCACTCCCAATGCCTTCTCATGCTCCTCCACAATCATCAATTGAGGCCTGAAAGCATTGATATCTTCTATCAATTCATCCCAAAGCAAATGCTTTGCACCTTCCAGTGGTAGAACTCCCTTGGTTTTCTCTTTCAACTTATAAATCTTATCTTTCAGTTTATCATTTTCTTCTTTGAGCTTGATGATTTCCTGCTCTCTAGGATCCTGAGCTTTAATCTCTTCAATCTGCAGTTTAAGTTCAGAAATTGTGTCCTGTAAGTCTGAAACATTCTCCTTGAAATTCTCAATTTCAGCTTCATGTACAGACATATCTGCAATGTCATGTATGATCTGGTCAATTGGTGACAAAGGACTAGTTCCCCTGTTTGATTTCAATTGTTCAATTTCTTGAAGCAATTTACCTTTCTCTTTCTCCAATGCCTCTTTATGCTCCTGAAGGACTAGAATTTTGGCATTATCTTCCACAACCTTTGCATTCAAACCAGCTATCTCTTCATGCAACTTAACCAAGTTAGGTGAAGGTGTAGTATCAACATTAACATTTACAGCTTTAGCCCTCCTTCTAACTGTCTTAACAGTTTTGACTTTGACTGTTGGCTGGGTTTCTGCCCCTTGTGCCGGTGGCAACTCTTTATATGAAGCCAGCTCAGTTTGTAAATAAGCCACCTATGTAGACCATGCTTTGTTTGCAGCTTTCTCCTGCTTCAGGTGAGCTTCCAATTTTTTTATTTTCTGCACTGCATTCTTATGTGCTAAGGTCTCCCTAGTCAAGTCAGCATAAAGGACTTCACTGGCTTGTTTGTGGAACCAAATCTTGTCAGGAATTGGTAATTGATACATTTCTAAACGAATCTTAGAATCCTTTTCATCATCAGTGATGGACAAACTTAAAGATCCAGTTGTTGAATCCCTCACTATCATCAATGTTGTCTTCATATCAGATTTTTCTTTGAGTTGATTCAATTTTTTTTGCTCTTGCATCACAGACTCATTTCTCTTATCAATGTAATGTTTGAGGAGACTCTGCTTGTTTTGAAATTGACCTTCAGCAGCTGCAGCATAGCTATATTTCTTGTATTGCAGGACCGGTACAGGGGGTAGTTTATTGCTTTCTTTAGGTTTTGCAGTAGTATTTTCAACTCTGGTCTGTGATACTTCTTCTTGAATAATAGTAGGGGTGATAACTAGCTCCCTTATCATATCAACATCAATGATCTCTGTATCCATGGCAGTTTTATGCTTTTTAGATGTCTCAGGTTCCTTTGTATCCATCTTTGTGACCTCTGGTTCTTACCTTTTCTTGGTAGATATCTGCTCCACTTTTCCCTGTGCAGTATTTGACTGTGAAAAATCTATATGATCTCTAGCCTCTACAATCTCCTTTAAAGGCTCACTGATCCAGATCTGATCATATATAAGAGAATTGGCCTCTCCCATCCAAGTTTCAGCCTGATTGTGCTGAAATATACCTCTGCCATACTCCTGTCTCCTTTGTGAAATAACATGTTTAGGGTCACATTTTACAGGTGGTACTTGAGGGAAATCAAGCCGCTTCAGAACTTCTTCAATAATGGGCAATGCTGCTTCCTTCTTTAAAATGAAATTTCCCACAGTCATAGGATATTTTATCCATGAACTCCTTTTCAATGATGGGGCAGTGAAATGTTCTTTATCTGCAGATATCCTTTGCCTCATTACCTCTAAAGCAAATACACTGGTAGTTAAAAATATAGGCAACACATATGGTGATCCAGTGAATCCAAAGACTCTGACAAGGGAGAAGTTTTTTGCCAGGAACCAATCTCCAATCAAATCAGGGTTTAGGATTTTTTTCAAGTCATTTGAAATTCTGCTGATCTCTAGATTAAACACTCAGAACAGATTAAGTACGATCAAATCCATGAATTTGGCATAAGACCAGGCATGGTAAAATGGTGAAGAAGGAGGCCATTTCTTGAAGGTTTCTGAGTCTGTAATGGCTAGTGCTCCTAACTTAGCATGAATTATCAAAGCATATAAGTATGCCTGATACCTGAAATGATAGATTTTGGAGAAATTGGACAACTGAAAACACATTTCTTTGGAAAAATATTCATCAAACCTAAGGGGTGTTGTTCCAGGTCTATCTAGGTATAGGAAAATTCCTAACATTGCTTCAGTTACCTCCGAACTAGTGTTTGACCCTAAAATTTGACTTAATAGGGTTACAGCAGCAGCAATAACTGGTAAACAAAGTTTATATGAAAAAGGAATGGACAGGTTCTCCACTGGTTTCAACAAAACCTTCTGATACATTCGTTCTTTATCCTCACTAGAAACTTTCTTGTAAATCTGGGATATTTCAGCTTCATTAAAAGAGATAGAAGTTGAAACGAAATCAGCAAAATATTTCAGGGTTTCCCTAAGGGCTTGAGGGTCTACTTTGCAGATAATTTGGTCACCCTGGTAATTCATAATTACTCCCTCTGAGGTTGAAAAATGTTCAGCACATAAGGATACAAATTCTGGGCAACTAGGTAAAGGATACAATGTAGAAGGGATCAAAGTACTGTACAATTTGGTATGGAACTCGAAATTGTCAAGGGAAGCAGTACTGAGGTCATTGTGACTGGTAATGATATCAAAGGGTTTTGAAATTGGGTCATATACATCCCAGAAACGGTGAGAAATCAGGTCTTCGGAGGAATCTAAGGTTTTTACAGTAATAAACATGGTGAAAGCAGGTAATTCAACAGAGGAATACTCAAAAATTGTGTACCTGAGGGTAAGGGCTGACTGTAGTTACTCACAGTTGAAATGTTGATAGTATATCTAGTATCTGTAGCAGCCAAACCAATCGAACCTTGATCTCCGAGCAGAAATGGCGGAAACAGTCTTTCAGCGGTCTTTGACGGTAACATGTACGGTGGAGCCTCCTTAGTTAGTGCCTTGATAGATTGGGCTGAGTACCATTGTTGGACCCCGCATGCATATCAGAGATCTATAACACCTGGCACTCCTTTGTCCGTTGGATCCTGTGAAACCTAGCCCCTGCAGCCAGATTACTTAAAAAATTAATACCCTAGACATGTGAGTTAACATGTTAAGCTAGACCGCAGTGGAAAATAGGATATCGTACATTTCTGTACAAGTATCCATTTTCTGCTTCCACTCAGCGACAGCCATGTAGCACCCGTCACATCTCAGTGGAAAATGGACTTTCTTTAACCTTCATGATAGATGTATTATCCACTCCACTATTTTTTTTTAAAAACGTTTACAGCCTGTCGGTTAACCGACACCTAGAACATTGTTGGTTAACCGACACCTAGAACATCTACAGACTGTCAGTTAACCGACCCCTAGAACATCTAGCGACTGTCGGTTAACCGACACCTAGAACATCTACAGACTAACGGTTAACCGACACCTAGAACATCTACGGACTGTTGGTTAACCGACACCTATAACATCTACAGGCCATCGGTTAACCGACGCCTTGGAGCATTTGATCGACGATAAGAAGTCGTCGGTTTGTTTTTTTAAATTGTTCTAGGCGTCACTTGATTTGCATCGGTTAACCGACACCTCTCCGAGGCATCGGTTAATCGACGATATGATTAACCATCGCTGAACCGACGGCTTGGAGCGGTGTCGGATAATCGACAAAAATCTAGCGACGCCTAAAAAAAACATAGTTTCATACATGCGACAGGGAAATGTCGAAAATCCGACAATACAGCCGTTGGATTTTGGGTCAAAATGTTGTAGTGTCTCTATGTCAAGCATACTGAGTAGAGTATTGATAATATTGAGAAATGCACAGAGAGGGACATGTTCATATTGCCTAAGGAGGCCAAAGAATTTGGGCTTCTGGATAAAATCATTGAACAGAAGGCCCATGTCTCTTGTTATTGAAGTTGTGGGGGATGCATCTACCAACAACGAAACAAAGACTTGAAGACAACAAGTAACTTCTTTTAACCCCCCTTGAATTGGGTTTTTCTTTTTGGGGTTTTGGTAGGGTTTATCAGAATGTATGCTTTCTGTTAATGTTTTTAAGGTTTCGATTCATATTCTTTGATTGTGGTTGTCAAGTTATCACGATTTGTGCATCTCAAACCTCATTGTTATAGGCTGAATGGCCATTGTTTTACATGAAACCTAGATTATGTTGCCTCGGCCATTCAACAGTGAGACTCTTTACCCTGCGCCCATAACAAATGAAGAATACACAGTGCTTCCAGAATTCAACCTTTAATGCTCGATTTTGATTACAAAACGAGTCGAACCCCTTTGATTCATGAATTTATTTAATAGTAGATGTGTTCCAATCGTGTCTTGGATCACTGGCTTCAATACACAACGTGACCTCAACCCTCCAGCATTTATCCACTCTAACAAGCGACTATGCATCAAAATTTTATACACAGCAATTCTGAAATCGATCATAAAATCCCACTTTCTTTATAGACAAGAAATAAATTCATGGGTTTCAACGATCTGCATAAGTATTAGTTGTTCCATTGAATATCCTAAAACTCTCCTAGGATATAAAACCCTAGTTTGGCCAAAATACTAAATCCTTACACAGTCGTAACCACAATTCACTAGACTAAGAATCGATTATGTCGAGTAATGTTAGTATGCCTGTAAATATATTGTATGCACTCTAACTATAAGGAAAAAAAACACTCGATACATTCATTTCAATCATCTACAGAGAGAACCTGATAACTTCATAAATCTACAAGTCTTCATTGTCATTCCATCCAACCAAAACTAGCTATCAAGTCTACATACTTGATCTTCAACACCCAACGATTCACACCCTCTTTGCCTCCCCTTTCTAACTCTGTCTCTCTGCAATATTCTTACAGATTAGTTATTTGCTTTGTTTGTAGGTTATGTATTGTGTTTCTCACATTTAGTTGTATAGGTTATGCCATGCCATTCATTTTGTGTGTGACAGTATGTTGTTTCCTACCTTGTATTATACATATTCTTGGATTTCGAGAGGACCAAAGTCAGATGAGAGGAGCTTCATCCGAAGTGCTTAATTCTTTTCCAACTTACAAGTTCAGGGCAAAAAGAGCTACTGAACATAATGAAAGTAAAGACAAAAGTGAATTTGAATCAGAAAGCTCAGGTGACGGTGGCTTTATATCAGCTGGGAGTGATAAAGAAAGATTATTTTAGGCGAAGATGTGGTATGTGTTGTTTCATGTTGATGCACGCACCACCTACCATGACTCTATGCAGACCTTACTTTAACAGAAAATTATGTCTCAAAAGTGAATTTCAGGTTTTCCCTCTATCTTTGGCTAACTGTCACCATATCTGGCGGTTCTCCTTAGGTTCTCACGCACAGTGATCATTGATCTTCCTCGAAGATACTCAGGAACCGGTGGTCTAGTATTGAAATGCACAACAACCCTAGATCTAACTGTGTATGAGCTCCATTTGTCTTCTGCACAACTAAAACTCAAATTTATCTGCCAATTTTAACAAGACTTCAATGGATTTACCTCTGCAATGCACAATAACCATTTATTTACTTTGTAAACACCCTCTAATGCTCCCTACGCATATAATTAATGGATTCTCTACAAATTTAGTAATATATCCCTAAATTTCCTTCAATCAACTATGCGCAAATGAATCCATGCAGAATAAAGATGTGATCAATCTTTTAATCTATATAACATTGAGGTGCACGCACTGTAAAGAGATTAACTCTGTAATTCAAAAAATATAGACTTTAACTTTCTTCATAGAGAACCCATATTTGAAATTGAATGCAACCGTTCCGATCATTACAACTAGAGTCTCTAGCCTTTGTGTATACTCCAGGATTTCAAATCCGAGCTTCCTCCTGACCTAATCTCCAACTCTTAGTTGCATTTAAATTTTATGAGTTATCCAAAAACCTATGTGAGCTGTCTAAGAGCTCTCGAGCTAACCTAATGCTCCAAATGAGCTAATCAAAAGCTACCTAACCTAAATCACTCGACCGTGTTAAATATCGTTTCAATTCTGTTTCCAGATGCTACAATGAAGGAAATAGAATCCTTATTTGACTCAAACTGACCCTATGAGTCATCAGTGACTCATCAACTAACTCCTAACAACCCTAACTAAATCACTTACAAGTGGAAAGGACTGAATGTCCTTATCCAGATTATTCAATAAAGAAAATTTACAAGCATGAGACCCTAGGTCTCCTTAGAAATTTAACTGACTTTGTGAAGTCATGGATGACTTCATCTTTCTGAGCTAATTCTCTTGCATCACATGTTCTGTATAAAATCTAATAGACTCTAATTATTGTTGGTGAAAAGTTGGCAACCAAGTAATGATATCCATATTGGTATTATTTCCAATGCAAATTTGTTCCATTTGCTTGGGCAAATACTAGGACAATGATGAGCTAAGGGAGTTACAGTGCACCCATTTCTTTCATGTAGAATGCGTTGATAAGTTGTTGAAAATAAATGCATCTTGTCCTCTTTGCAAACATGAAATTGGGGAATCCAGTGAAGCAGCATCAAAATCTGTTGCACAAGCAGGATAGCGAAGAGATGGACAATTGGAGTGATGGGCTAGTATGGTGTAAACAGAACTAAAAAAGCCGATCTAAGTTAATTTCAGACCTTAAAAACCAAGTCTGGGTGCAATTTAAGTGATTCTACGAAGATTTATGAGCTCTTTTCATGATGAATTCTCATCTCTTCCAAGTTGAAGTAATTCTGGGCACATATTTAACCCCAAACAATGGTCCTTTTTGAAGTTTTGGGCATAAATGACAATGAACAACCCTAAAACCATGAATTCTGGATAAGTAGCAACAATTATGGGCATGAAGACAGCCTTAACATCCACTCCTGCACCACACAGAGTTGATTTCAGACCCGACTTTGAAGACAGCCTTAACATCCCCTTGTATTGAATTAAGTTTTCCACAAAATTACTACCATCCCCAGTTCTGCTCTTCGTGTCCATATCCATGCCCAGAATTGTTTCTTAATGCCATTTCAACCCTCAAATTCAACCCAACATTCCTCCAAACCTGTTGTTGGTGGTTGTTAATCACTTTTCATCAGGTTGTTCATGCCCAGAATTGTCTTTTAACCCTCCAATTCGGCCCTGTTTTAGAGATAGGCCTGTTTGGTAGTGGAAAGGTGCACAAGGATGATTGATTCACAATGTTTCTTGCCACATATACACTCAGCACTTCTTAAATTTGTTCTAGGGTTGTTTTTTTACCACTGTTTGGAGTCAAGTGTCCAAAATGTGAAGGAAAAATGCCCAAATTTTCTTCAGACCTAGACATAATTGTTTGTTCAAGGCATATCAAATCTAACGAAAAACAAAAACACACTATGATAATTCTTTGGAACAAAACACACTACACATCACCTTTTTCCTAAACTCATTGTTTCTCCTTAATACTGCTGTCAATTTGGCCTGTAGACATTAATTTAGAGGCCTTTTTTGTGAATGAACAACCTACCAATAGTTACTTCACTGCTAATGATCTGTGAATTCAACATTAATTGTTGAAAGCCTGTTAGTATGACAGTAATACATCTAACTAGCAGTCTCTCCTTGGAAGTAAATTTTTGTCTGAAAATATGTTTGGATCAATCTTTCTGAAGTATTTCACTTCCATAGATGCTGCAAATATGCATGTGTTGAGGGTGCACTTCTACAACAACCAAGTTTTCCAGAATTTGATCAACATGCCAGTCATGAACATGTAGGTGAGTTGTGTTTTTTAGTAGGCTTCAAGCTGTTATGTTGCTTCTTAAGAGAGAGGGTGTGTGTAAATTCAAATATGGCATGCATTTGTTTTTCCAGTTTGATTTTTATTTTGCAGTTGACTGAAGTGTAGGACTTTATATTATCCTTCAGTCGGACTTGTCATGCCAAAAACAACTCATTTGATTGCAGATACATTTTACAAGTTTTCATAATTCTGTCATTTTTTTTTTTTGCATGTATGGTCTTTATCTTGTATTTTTTTCTAAAAGAATAGTCTTAATTTCGTTCCTTTCCTATGTCTAGCCATTAGACACAAAACTTTTGCAGAGGCTCCTCCTAAATCTTTGTGCACACAATGCCATAGAAACATGTTTAATTCAACTTTTGCTAGATATGGTGAAGCCATAAACTTGGGCATTAAGAGAATATTCAGATGAGGCCACATCTTAGAGGCTCTATGGTTTTCAATGGAATGTAGTTTATACTTGTTCACAATTATCAGGTGGTAGGCATTATCTCAAAACTATTTTTAAACTTGACCATTTAGGTGCTTACAATTGAGTTCTAGAACTTTCTTCAAGGGTTATTATGCCATGGAGTTTACTAATGGGTTTTTCAATTTTCTTTATTCCTTTCTGACTTTTGGGATTTTTTATATTTGATCTTTTTGGTTTGGGATTCATATTTGTGTAAGACTTTTCATAGCTTTTTGAATAGTTTCTTGTGCTTATGTTGTTGTCAATAGTGTTGATTTATACTGCTTGTTTAGTTTCCATTAACCTTCATTAACATTTCATCACAACATAAGCATAAACTATGCTTCCTTTGTTCTGTTCCCAGTCTGCAATAAATCTGCTCCTCAGTTAACATTAGAACAAACTTGGAGGAACAAACAAGAGGATGAGCTGGGTGACATGATTCCAAAGAAGGCCCATATGTCTGATTTCCATTTGTGCATCTGTAAGTGTAAAAAAAAACTCATCTTACAGTATTAGTTCAGGCCTGTAGATATACATTATTAAATTGTTGTTACAGCATTTTATATCATCTTTTGCTATCTTGTTTCCATATGCTTAAAAAAGCTTAGATATCTATTTTAGTTATTGTGTAAACAAGTTAGTGAATTAGTTCTATTTACTTTACTTATAACAATGCGATATTTTTGCTTTTCCAAATTAGTAAAATGTTATAATAATAATAACCAACTGTTCAATTTATTCCAGCAGGCCATTGGTCATCACCATCTACTAGGGTTACATTCTGCTTGTGACCTACTTCACTTGATTGACATGAGTTTAAAAGGGATGAGGCTGGGTACTAGTCCCAAGCAATTTTGATGGGTATAGCTACACCTCATATTGGGCAAGTAAGCGAAGAAAGTCTACCCTATGTAACCCATCAAAGGAAGTTTCTTGAAGCATTTCCCAAAAAAAATGTGTAATTTCATGCCAATATGAATCTTAGGAATTTTGCACTTTTATAGGTGCTCTACATTTATGTTATATATGATAATTAAAAAATGCATGTAAGTTGACATAACACCGATAATTCACAGGATATGCTACTTTGTTGTTTATTCAAGTACGTTTATATACCTGCTGAAACTAATGCTTGGATTCTCAAACATGACAATTATAAAGATAAAATTCTCAAGTATTACAATGAGAAAAAAATATAGATTAAAGCTGGAGGCTCTATCTTTTGCATAGCCTCCTTTACTAAACCATTTAATTTATTATATATCTTGGACTCCATAGAATTTTTTTTATTATTTGTTAGCAAATCTGAGGGTTAAATTGTGTCTCTCTACTTTTTAGGTCCCCACATTTTCACTGTGGCTTAGGGGGTCTGCATTGACCAGCTTGGGAGGTCCACACCATCCAGTTTGGGGCATATGTACCTAAGATGTCATATAAAATCCACAATGAAGAAAATTATGTTAAGATGGATTTGTTGCAAAGAGGTCTTTAATATTGGAAGGTTAGTCAACATGAAATTATATAGCAGGTACAGACATGCTTTTTAATCAATATACTGGAATGAGTTCCAACATATTGAATCCATTCTCCAAAATTCTCTTCTGAAGGAACATGTGAAACTAAGTTTAGATAGTAAATTTTTATGTCTGTAGGATTTGATCAAATCGTAAATAATGATTTCCAATAGAATTATGATCCAACAATTTTAATAGGCACGATGCAATCATAGTTAGAGAACATTTTTAATTACCATAGTTTAGTGTTTAAATATTTATAGGCCTGTTGCATTATTTTTTGCAAGCAAGTTTATAGGCCTGCTGAAACTAATCCATGCAAGGTAACAATTCCTATGATTGTAAAGTACAACCAACAAGAACAGAAATCTTCCCCTGCCAAGTACAACCAACAACTCAAAAAATTGCCCCTATAAACTACAACCGACAAACTCAGGAAATATGCCGTTGTAAGGTACACTCAACACAACATAAAACAATCCCTTCAAATCTATGTAGGATGAATTG
The DNA here is from genome assembly GCA_027924585.1 of Larix kaempferi. Taxonomy (NCBI): domain Eukaryota; kingdom Viridiplantae; phylum Streptophyta; class Pinopsida; order Pinales; family Pinaceae; genus Larix; species Larix kaempferi. The sequence continues at coordinate 965,940 of BSBM01000397.1, read as the reverse complement.
AAAAGATGCCCAAAACAACAAGGAAGGTGCTCTATCAACAATGATTAGACATACTTTTCTTCTAAGCAATTGTTTGTCACCATTGTCACCATTGTGGAAAGCAATGGTCACGTTGAACCATTATCCTTTAAGGACCATTATAATTATTTTTTTTACAATTTTAATTGCAATGGCAACGATCCTTTATGTTGCGTCATTAAAAGATTTTAAAAATGAAAAGCGGTGACAATCTCATAGCGGTTGTCACCATTGATATGTTAATGGAAATATCCTCAATAGTGAGGGTCATTGTAAGGCCCTCATCATATGTCATTGGCGACGTTCAGTTTTTTGGTGATGGAGGCCCTTAGGTCCATCACCAAAACTTCATATAAATTGGTGAGGGTCACTATTTGTCACTAATAATCCTTATTAGTGTCGAACATTGAATGTCACTACACCACCTCTACTTTTGGGGACATAGCCATTGGTGACATTCACATTTTGGTGATGTCCTCCTTTTTCACCATCATCGATGAGATTATGGTGACATGTCTCAACCCTCACCAATGATCGGTCATTGACCGCCACCATATGTGCATCAAATGGTGAGGGTCAAAGAAGGTCCGTCACCAACACTTCATAATGATTGGTGACGGTAACAACCTGGAATAATCATAATTATTGGTGGCGGGCCTTGAATGTCACCACATACCCCCACTTAAGGTGACGATGCCTTTGGTGACGCTCAGGTTTTGGTGATGGGACCCCTCTTGACCATCACCAAATGAGCTTATGGTGACATTTTTGGACCCTCACCAATGACCTTTTTTCTTGTAGTGTAGTATCAGTGCTTGCTCATGTGGCAAGACGCATCTACGCAATACCTCATCAGCGCCCATTTTATACAACTCTCCTGCAATTAGCTGGAAGTCTACAGCATTGACTACCAATTTCTTCTTCTGACTGGTGGTGAACTCATCTGGTGCAGTACCCGTTGTCAGAAACTAGAGGACGTCATCAAAATAGTCATCAACAACGTCAACCTTAGATATTTGTGCATCCAGCAACCCATCTTCAATATTGGTTGGTTCCTCCCCTGTATCAATCCGCAATAGATGATCAGGACCGACAATCAATCGACCTGGCTTCACAATGAATTCAAAATCGAACTCTTGAAAAAGAAGTAGCCAGCGACATATCTTCCCCCCAACATAGGCTTATTGACTAGGTATTTCAACGTGGAATGGTCAGTGAACATTTTAAAGTTCCTACCCAACAATTAATAGTGCATGAACTTCTGCAGCGTGTAGACCATCGCCAGACCTTCCCGCTCAGTGGTGGTGTAGTTGCGTTCAGCGGATGACAACTTCCGACTAGAGAAAGCAATGGGGTGATCAAGATCTCCTTCGCCGGGCTGAGCCAATACTACTCCCAATGCGATTGATGAGGCATCCACATGTACATGGAACTCCTTACTCCAATCTAGAAGTACTAGTATTGATGCTGAAGCCATCTTCGTCTTCAGTGTGTCAAAACTATCTTGACATTCCGAAGTCCATTGAAATAGTGCATCTTTCTTCAACAATTTATCCATAGGGGCGGTGATTGCTGCATATCCCTTGATGAACTTGCGATAATACCCCGTATGCCCCAGAGTCGCTCATAACTACTTAATAGTGGTCGGTGGTTGTAGACTCAAAATGAGCGCAATCTTAGCCGAATCGACCAACAACCCTTTCTTACACACAATATGACCCAACAATATCCCAAATGGTGCACAAAAAATACATTTCTTCAAGTTCAGTGATATTTGGTGCTGTCAGCAGCGCTCAAGCATTAGCCGCAGATTGGCCAGATGATCGCGGATCAACCTGTAAACTGTCCAATCATCCATGTATACTTGCAAAAAATTCTGAATAAAGTCTTTAAATGTAGCAACAGCGACCTGGGAGAATATCGCAGGTGCATTCTTCAAACCAAACGGAATTACTGTGTACTAAAAGCAGCCCCATTCAATAATGAAAGTTGTCTTATGGTGATCTTCTTTGGCTATGCGAATCTGATGGTAGCCAGAGAACCCATCGATGAATGAGTACCTCTCCTGGCTGCCCACTGCTTCAAGTACTTCGTCAGTAAATGGGGTCGAAAAAGGGTCATGCAAGGGGGCATCATTTAACTTCCGCAAGTCAACACAAATGCGCACCTCACCGATTTTCTTGTCCTACACCACCATAGGGCTGATCCATTCGGAGTCTTCCACTGGTTCAATAATATCGGCATCCAACATGCGATCAAGTTCTGCCTTGACCTTCTCCTTACGTCGTGGATTCAGCCGATAAGGTTGCTATCGGACTGGCTTAGCATCTGGTTTTAGAGGAATCCTCATCTCCCCTAAAGCACTTAGGATCCCCTTCATATCGAAAAAATTCATAGGAAACAAGTCTTGAAACTCATGGAGTAAATCAGTGACCTTACTCATCATCTCATCATCCCAATAGTCCCCAACATTTGCAAACTTGGGAGTGGCCTCTGTGCCGATATTGAGCTTACGAAGTTTCAATGGTTGACCGAACGGATTACTTGGCGCAGTAGGTGGGACAACGTCGCGACTTCCTTCAGATTCGGCAATGTTGACATTCTGGGGATCATCCTCATCCTTTGGCCCACCAGTGATGTTGAAGCATTCCATAAAAGATTGCATCTAGCAGTATGTGTGTGGGTCAACAGGATAGGCCGCTAGAACAACCTGAAGTACCACATTGTGGATGAGCTGTAAGGTGTTATTGACGTCAGGGTTGGCATCTGCAAAAGTGAATGTATGAGTGAAACAGACTGTCAACTCCCTCCATGTTGTAATTTCTCGGTGCAACTCGGCTGCAGTATACCATGAGCACGGCATCTCATCTAAGGTATGGATAAAAGCATGGACCCACTCATCTCTGGGTTGCACTACCCATAATCATTGGCATTCCATCACATGATCACTGGGATTCTTTCGGCCATCATACTTGCCAGTATGATAAACCTCAGTATCACCAAACTAGACCATCATCAACCTGCGACACTGTGACCAACCATCAATAGATTTCTTGTGTGTCACCCACTAGCGTGCTAGAGCAGTATTCAGTGCTTCCTCCAATGCCAGCAACCGTTGTGGTTCTGAGACCCATTCTTCAAATTCCATCAAAAAGTTGGTTAAGCCAGGCAACCCCTCATAGACTGGCAGTCTGACTGTTTTTGTCGCAACATGACATAAATATTGCGTAATTAAGCCACACTTCCGGAACGAATCTTCGTGCAAGCGGTTTTGCCAATGTTCTAATGCATCATCAGAGTCGGAAGACGCAAATCTCTCGTTGTGCCATCCCATCTCACCATTGACAGTGGGATGAATATAGTCTTCATAAATATTGAATGCATGGTCCCATCCAGTGGGATCATCATCTTTTATAGGTTCAACATATAGGCATCCTTCAACCAGATCTAACGGGGCTATGACTCTGAAATCGTGATTCTCAAAGGTCATCATGCGCTTCTTGAAGTTGATTACAGCTCCACTATCATTAGCCCATCTCATCCACAATAATGCAGGATAGGAGCTTCCTCCCTCAACCACTTCAATGACATCGAAGTCAGCATAAGTCTTCATACCCTCAATATCGATCGTTAGCCATGGAACTCACCTAATGGGTGTTACTTTCGCATGGTTAGCCAACCAGAGTTTCACAAGAGACCAGCTCAATGGGGGACTCCCCATTTTCTACCACACCTGCTTGGTTAAGATGTTAACATCCAAACCAAGACCAAGAATAATTAAATCAACATCTTAGTCACCAATCTAGATGTTCATTCTCATCTCCTTTCCAGTCTTCTGTCGCTGTAGAGAGTTTACTGTCGACTCCTGCCGTCCTTTCAGAAATCGCTGCAACCATTCCACAATCTCAACAAGAGCGGCTGGATCCTAGGCCAATAATAAGCAGTTCTCAAGAAACCTTTGCAATGTTCTCGATGGTGTCGATGGACCACCCTCCGATGCAGTGTCAAAAATATGTGGCATATCGCAAACAACAGTCTTACCGCGGTCTTTCTCCAAGGTGTGACACGCCTGAAGGAATGCCTCCCATTTAGCATCGATGTCAAATGATACCGTCTTTTGTCTTGCCAACCAAATCATCAGTCATGAGCTATCTTCCCCAGTCATTTTTCCTCCACGAGTTACAACAACCACTGAAGCATCTTGTGGTCGTGGTTCGGTCGAAATTGTCACAATATGTGCACCCTGCATCTGAGTCTACTACAGATTCCCCTGTGGGTTCCCATTTGGATTTGCGTCCTGATTCGGTCGCGGGGCTGGTTCTATACTAGTTGTTGTACTTAGTTTTGGACTGGTTTTTGTACTTGGTTATGGACTGGTTGTTGCGGTTGGGTCTGATTCTGTATCTGTGGAGCATTTCCAGCCTGCCATCATGCAATCAACTATGGACGATTCTCAATTGTATGATCATTAACAAAATAGAACGTACACTGACTCTATAGTAGTGGACAGTCTCACTGATAATGGCCCCACACCACACAGTTATATCATTGAACAGGTCCACAGCCACCTCGTCCTCCTCCGCGACCAAATCCTCCACCACGTTTGCCTCGGTATCCTCCTCGAAATCCACCTTGCTATTGGTACTGCAGCTGCATAGGATTCTGTTGCATGCCTTGCCCCTACGGTACATACTGTGGCTGCTGGATGTACTGTGGCTGTTATGGAGCCACTTGCATAGGAGCATATTGTGATATGAACTGTTGCGGTTGTTGCTGCGGTACAAACTGCATCTACGGTTGAGGTAGTGGCTAGGATACCTACGTTTGTATTTGTGGTTGTTGTACGACACGTTGATCATCCTTGATGTAGAATGCATCACACATTCTTTCTTGTAGAAACCCATATGCACAATAATCTTTTTCATCGTGACCCACCGATTTACAAAATGTGCAATAGAGATTTCTTGGGGTTGTAACCATTTTTTGTATATAAGGGCAATTGTCATGACTGTGCCCATACACCTAGAAAACGTGACACCATGGCATGCTACCACCAATGGGTTTGGCGCACCTGACACCAAATAATGGCGGAAATCCCAACAATTGTCCTTTGTATGCCCTTCTCCTCGGCATCGCGTACACCATACTTCATCGTGTTGTTCCTTGCTCTTCTTCAAATATTGCAACTGTATAGTCAAGTTAGCAAGCTATGTCTGTATCTGTGACATCCTGGCTGCATTATCTCCAATTGTTGACACCTCCAATCGCATTGCAATCTCTAGATCCTCGTTGGGTGTCGAAATGTTTTACTGCATCAGCGGAAGCCGAATATGCGGAAGCAATGCCGCAATGAACCACTCTTTTTGTTGGACGGTGCTCATATTGAAACTAACTTTTTCCATTAGCGTCTTGAATCGCTAATCGAAACCCCATACTGTCTCATTGGGATACTGCTTAATTTCCTTCAATTCTGTGATGTATTGAGCTTCGAACTTGGGTCGTCTAAATTTAGCAATCATCCCATTCAAAATATCATGTAGTGACTTCCTTGGGGCTCCCGTAGGGACTAGAACAAACTTCATGAACCAATCTAATGCACGACCTCGCAGAGTCATGGCTAACTATCCTTTCTTAGCATCACCATCAGTGATCTATTTCATGGTCCAGACTGCTTCACATAAAAACTAGTACTGTTCTGGGTTGTCTATCGCACTTCCATGGAACAATGGTAACTTAGCATCATCTCTCACCGTTTTGGGCTTCCTTCCTCCTTTCGCTGTGCTACTACCAATTAATTCTGTGGAATTGACAAACTTGGCAGTGTCAAAGTGGTATTTCTTGTTGTTTGTGAGATAGTGAGTGGAGGTGTGGGTACGTTGGTGCTGATATTTGTTCCTGCCTCTATCCTGGGTGTAGCCTAGCCGTCCCTATCAGGACTATGAGGTCGCTTCATCCCATGTGGTCTTCCTTCATGGTTTTGTGGTTCGATCACAGCAGGACCTTCTCCTATCCTTTGCCTCTTCTCCTGTCGAAACCTCGCTCCTCCTCTTGTAAGACCACTTTCTTCCTCGGCTTCGCTCATAGTCTCCTCATGGTCTGCACCCATCTACCCCTTACCGATCCATGTACCGTTCCCCAATAGTCGCAGTACCCACGGCCTCCGCCCACCAGGCTGTCTACTGGTCATCTTCAATATACCCTTCTCGCAAATTAGCATCTTAATCGATAGTTGGAGCGAAAGCAGAAACCTTCCCTTGGTTCACAGAAGAAATATCTTTTAACTTCACTATAGGATTTATGCATGTCAAACACAAATTCAGTGATATATCCCTCCAAGATGCTATCGAGCCAAGCTTCGATAGCCCGGGATTCCTTGTTATTGACTTCCTGCAGCTCCTAAATCAATTCCAAGGTCCAAGCCATTAGCTCGCCACCATGGAAATTCCTCTTCTGGAAGGTCAGCTTGGATAACCACTCGTACAGAATGACTAGAAATTCACAGAAAAACCATTCCTGTGGACCGTCGTGAATATACCTTCCCACCCAATGATCTACTGTCAGTCGCGTGTTTCGGCTTTCTTCTTTAGCAAACTCCCGCAACTTCTTGTCAAACTAGCTCTATATCTCCGGCTTTGTCGGGTTCCACAACATGTCCTCCTTTCACTCTTGACACAGTCCCAACAACGGAACCATTTGTTGACCAACATGACTCTAGTTGACAGGGGTTCCACTTCACTGTCGACACATGCCGCAGTCTCCCTGGGCACCGGCTTGGGCAGGTTTTATCCTGCTAAGCAACACCTGCAGAGAAAATGAGGTCTCACTCGAGGCGTCTAGGAAGAGTATATGGAACCATGTTTTCACCGAGGAAGGAGGAGGGTTGCGGCTACATGAACTAACTCTATTGCAACACTAAACCGGAATATCAAACATTTGATATGCATTATTCAATTGCAGCATTCATTATCATCGCAGTAATAACAGTAAAGCAACATTGCATCAAGGAAACACAACATTATTCATGAAGTGCGACATTATATTACCACAAATAAACAGATTGAACCCAAGAGTTGCACCATAATAGTTTCATCATATCATATTATCACTGCAAAACCTTAGATACAATATCTCCTCAAGATCAAGTCTCATCATTATATCACAGATGCGCAGAAACAACCAAAAACATGCGCTTCTCTTCACCTTGATTCCACTCCTATCTCCTCTTCTTCTCTTTCTTTCCCTTTTTTGTCTCCCTTTCCAATACCTATGACTCTTATCTATATATAGGCTTCCGCCATTACAATGCTTTTCCACTTACTAACAATTTCCTAACCGACATTTGGACAAGTGGCACAATATCTAACTAACTTGGTACAAAACCGACCAAAAACGCGCATTCTGCGGTATAACTGACTCGACATTACACAATATGTGGTCCAAATGTCCCAAACCCCGCATTCCACGGTACAATTGACCCAAAATACATAACTAATCTTCTGCTCCTCGCCATTCGCGCCATATTTTGCCTTGTTGCAACATCGGAGATGCTGCGATAACACTCTACCAAACCACCTGACAACAGCCCCTGGAACAAGATCGATGGTAAAATCAATATCTCTCTTTGGTGGTAGTCCCGACACTTCATCTGGAAACACATCTTGGAATTCTTGCAACAATGGAAAGTATTCCATCATTGGTCCTTTGTCCTCTGACGAATCTGATATATGAACTACATATAGTTGACAACCTTTCTTATAAAACTTTTTCAACTGTAAGGCTGAAATCTGTCTTACTAAAACTTGCTTGGGAATTCCTCTTACCAATCTTGGTCTTCCCTCTTCATCAATACATTCAAGTGCTTTCTCATAAAGTCCAACTTGGCCCTATGCTTTTCCAACCAATCCATGCCAATTAAGGGATCATAAGATCCTAATGGTAGTACATTTAAATCTGCATGTGTGTGGAGTCCATTTAATTCTATGGGGCACTCCACCACTACAACACTAACTTTTCTCTTGGTCCCTGTGGCTAATTGAACTAGCCAATAATTATTGTGCTTCACATTTCTAAGAGAAAAACCTTCAACAACTTTTAGAGAAACATAACTATGAGTAGATCCTGGATCAATCAAAACAGAAATATATTGCTTAGCAATCTTACCTTCAACTTCCACCACTGATGATTGATGATCTCCTGATGATTATCCAATGCTGCATAAATTCGAGGCGTTTCCCTTTCCATGTCCTCCACTATTTCTACTCCCTTTAAGTTGTGCAACCTTCGAGGATTCTCCTTCAAATGTGGACAATCCTTAAGCATGTGATTTTATCCACATCCCCAACACTGAAGTGACCCTTTTGATGCTTTGTCTGCTACTAATGTTGGCTTGAATCCACTCCTTGCTTGTTGCCCCTGTGAAAAGGTTCTAGGATGACTTTTGAATGGTGGTTTGAAGCCACTTTTCTTTTGATCAAACCTCCCTCTTGGCTTTCCTTTCCATGCTGGGTTAACCTCTGATTTTCCTTTATTCTGCTCATAGCAATGCATTTCCATTCTAATGGCTTCATCGAGATTTGGTGGATTAACAAACTCAGTTCTGTCTCTGAAACTTTGAGGTAGACTCCCAACGAAACATTGGATTTTTACTCTCTCATCTTTAATGTAATCCACATACCTCAGTAATTCCAAAAATTTATGGACATGTTCTTCTATAGATTTTTGTCCCAACCTGAGTTCATTGAACTTTTTTCTCTTACTGCCATAATACTTAGCAGAAAGGTGTTTTTCCTTGAAGTACTTCTTAAATCTCTCCTAGCTAATCTTCCTTTCACTAATCCCTTTCACTTGCAAGAGTTTATCCCACCAAATCTAAGCTCTTCTATTTAGATTGTAAATGGAAATTCTGGCCTTTTCATTTCCTGAGTAGTCTTGAATTCTGAAATATTTCTTCATTCCAAGAAGCCACGCCTCTGCCTCTTGGCCAATCTTGTCTTCTCCATCAAATGTGGGAGGCATTTCCTTCCTGAATTCTCCCTGTGGGATGCCTTTGAACTTCTTTCTTCTATCAAATATCATGGGCATATGCCTTGGACTTCTTTGAGAACCTCTAGAGTCACATTATTTGCTAAAAGAAGATCTAGAGGAAGGTGTTCTATGCTTCTTGCTCATAGAACTCTTCCTTGGGCTTGGAGTCCTCTTCTTTGAACAACCTCTAGAGCGACTCTCTGCATCTCGTCCTTCTTCACTCACATTTCTTGGGTTGGACCCAAGGTTTATCTTCTACTGCATATCAGTGAGGCTTTGCAAAATAGCAACATTGAGTTGGTTTTGTTCTTCTTGAGCCTTCACCAACCTTTCATTGAAGCTCACCATGGTTTCAACCAAATTCTAAGGAGTTACTTGCTCCCTTCTCCCATTGGATTAAGTATCAACATTCCCTTCTTGCACATTTTCACCTAGCACATCGTCTTCATGTTCATAAGGATCCTGAGCATCATTTATGGTCACATTTTTCTTTGGAGACTCTCTTCCCTGTATGCTACTTCTGCTACACTATTAAATCTTATGAGCTGCAAGCACTGTGCATTATGAACATATTTGTTAGACATCTTAGGAATGCTTATAGAAACATAATCAAACTCATGGAATCATTTACAGAGTTAATATGTCTTAATTTCTTTTTCCCATTCATGCAATTCTGGGATTTGCCCATATTGTCAACAATATGTCAAAACAGTCACTAACACTTTTCTGCTCTAATTATCTATGGGGTATGATAACCTCATTCAAATTTTGGTCATGCACCATTGTTCCCTAATGGATAATATTTCCAATGCCTATCCACGTTCTCCATTCCAACTTCGGGTGTGGAAACTGCATCTCTTCAAAAATGACAATTTTCACCACAATTCTGCACTTTTACACAGTTGTAAAATATCCTGAACTACCAACTTCAACCACCTGTAGAAGCAAATCTATAAGGAATCAGGAAAAAATTTCTACTAGGAGAAGTCAGTCCATATAACAAGGAACACTCAACAACTTGCGGATCTTTGTTCCGATGCTCCAATCACCTTCTATAAAATTTTGGGTTTGACTACTTTTCACTTTTAACATTTTTCCAAATTTTCAAATTTTGGGCCAAAAATGGCTATTTCCCAAACGGTGCATTTCTAGAAAATATTTGTCTAACGGAATATGTCTGGTTTAATGAGAATATGAAATTTCGAGTTTAGTAAATTTCTTGAACCCTAATTATAGGGTCACTTTCATCCACTGCAAGCTTTTCAAAATTCCCAAAAAGTGGCCCAGAATAGTGTTGGCCTTCTTGCACACCTCGACTCCACATTCTTTAGAGTTTGGCTCCAAAATTCAAAACTTAACACCATGCCTTCCCCATGATTGCTCCATATCAGTTTCACCTCAATCCAACCTTCTGTCAAGCATCAGGACACCAAAGTGTAAAAGCCATTAATTTCAATTTTATGCCAAATTGGAGCATAATGAGCTCGAGATCCTCACTGGTTCATTCATGGCTTCCGTTACTGGCCTCAGAATGCCACTGACCTCATCCAATTATGATCCCGCATGCTCCTGTAATCCAGAAATCAATTTTTGGGCTCTATACTTTTTTTTTACTGAACCCGCAACACGAAATCCGAAATCCGAAATTGCGGGTGCGGAATTGCGTAAATCCAAAATGCAATTTTCAAAAATTTTGCGTTCTTGTAACCCACAACCCGAAATCTTAAATTGCGGGTGCGGAATTGCGGAAATCCAAAACACAATTTTCAAAAATTTTGCATTCCCGCAACCTGCAACCTGAAATCCAAAATCCAAAATTGCGGGTGCGGAAATCCAAAATGCAATTTTAAAAAATTTTGCGTTTCTGCAACCCGCAACCCAAAATCCGAAATCCGAAATTGCGGGTGCAGAATTACGGAAATCCGAAATGTAATTTTCTAAAATTTTGCGTTCCCACAACCCACAACTCGAAACCCGAAATTTGAAGTCTGAAATTGTGGAAAACCAAAACGCAATTTTCAAAAAATTGTGTTCCCGCAACCCGCAACCCGAAACCTGAAATCCGCAACTGTGGAACACCTCCATCCCTGCAACTTGCGGGGTTCATATCTCCTTCATCCCTTAGCCAAATAAGGCGATTCTGGTATCATTGGAAAGATCTTGCAGAGCTCTATGCACCTGTGTGATCCTCTACCACATCTGAGAAATATGATCCTTCCATTTTTAAAATAAAAATTCCGCCCAAACTTTATCAATACTATGTTAAAACATTCTGTTACGTGCCTGTAACTCAGAGTTTTACCCAAGCAGCCCCAGTGCTACAACATGGGATCTGATACCACTTTGCCACATACCCTCCAATCATTCCAAACCACGGAGGGAACATGATTGACATGCCAGGGCTTATTTGGTAATCTCATCCCCATACATTACTAAGAAATTCATCATAAATAAAAACTTCTGTGTGCAAATTCATACTCAATATAAACATAGCGGAATTAAATCATATTTGCGCACATACAACTGTAATGCATCAACATATCTATCACAAGTAGATGATGATTCAATATGTAGAGAATCAATCCCCTTCTCATGCTATGCATAGAATTCATATCAATTCCATTAACATGAATAATTATCATTCAAACTTAACACATTGCAGAGTACAGAATGCATATAATTTAAACACAGAGAACACTTATCTTTGAGATAAAGCTGTCCAAACAACTGGCTATGTGAGAGCAACATTCCACCCAACCATAGATCTATGTCCAGCCTATATTATTTCAATTGAGAGATCACCCTCGATCTAGGTTGTGTATCCACTAAGGAGGAACTAGATGGGCTCACTCACATCCATGGTTTCACTCAATAACTATGCTAAGCCAACACACAGTTGGTTTTATCAAGCATACAAAAGACAGAGGAGGAGGATGCTAAGGCAGTGAGCTCAACCACAGAGCTACAGGCATCTCAAATGAACTCAACAGTCATGGCGCCCACAATACCTACCTCACCCAACACAAGGAAGGTCCCCTTCTCTGCTTCACAGTCCCTCAGGCGTCCCTTCCCTCTAGTAATTTTCAGCGTGGGCATAGAAAGTTCCAATTGCTAATTCCTTAAGATTCCAGCCTTAATTGGGTTTATCAAGCAAACACAGCCTCTGTTCAGTCTTTCACACTTGGATTTCTCACAATTATGTCATCAAATAACTCAATCCCGTCACTGGATTTCTGGGTTATAAAAACTAGGTTTTCCAATGGATTTCAAGGTATCTAATACTCTCAAATTCACCCCAAGGTTCATATCTATGGATCCTCCATTGGATTTCACTGTCAATATCAAATTCTGGGTGTTTATGGCACTTCAAAACGTGGGTTCTTGCAAAGTTGCGATTTCTGGTTTTTCTCACCATTGGGCATTCGTAATGGATGCAAATTGATGCTGGGATGTTCAACAATGGAATGGAAATAAGGAAGAACCAATTCCCATGAGGAATAGTGACTTGTGGTACAAGAAACATAGAGCCCATACTTGCCATACGAATTTCTGGGCTACCCATGCTCCATTGAAGCCATGGACTGAATTCTTCACCAACTTCCTTACAACAAAATTAAATGTCAGCAATGAAATTCAAATGGGTTCACAAGATGACATTTGGAAGCATATGGTTCATCCCCTCAACCCCCTCACCACTCCCTAGTGGAATACACATGGCCCCTTCTCATTCGTTGCTTCAATGGCCAGTTTTGGTATTATATTGAGATATTAATATTTACATCAATTACAATATTCCATGGCTTAATAGCACTTGGATGGGAAAATATCAAATACTTGCCATTCTAAGTAAAATCCGAGCAAACACTAGCGAGGCCTTGGCCTTGAGCTCCATGCTAGGGAAACATACATCGCATGTATACAATAATTACATTAAAAGCCAATATTTCATAAGGGTCAAAATTGGGGTATTGCATTGATGCTAAAACTACAATTGTCTTGCCATGTACTTGTGTGATGTAACATGGATAGGGTTTGCAAACCCAAAGAAATACAATCATGCTAGTGGGGAGAGCTTTATTGCCATAGGATTATTATTGGAGCTAGTGAAGACTTCCTACATGTCTTGGAGATTATAGGGTTAATGAGGAACCCTAGGAGTTAGATACTACATATAATGAAGATATAACCAAAGGAGAATATAAGGGGAAAGAGGGACATCTTGGATGTTTTTGGAGAGATTTCACTTGTGCGATGAAAGAGTCTACGTACCTATCTATTAGGTCCTTTGAAAGTCTCTCTGGAACAAAGAATATAGCCATTAATCAAGACATACCTTTCAAGAAAGGCGTTACCAAAACAACGTATCCAAACTGTGAAGGGAATAAATTTCAAACTAAGTTTCACTGGAATTAAAATGAATACAAAAATGGAAATGGATATGGAGGCTAGGGTAGGAATGGATATAAAAATTTCAGAAATGATGAATATGATATTATAGGGAAAGGACAAACATATATATGCAAAAATGACACGAGGCATAAAAAATTCATATGATCATTCATCTATTAGATTTAGAATCCTAAAACTCATCATTGTAGATCAATATCACAACTAGCTAGTATAGTTAACAATACTTTGGAAGCTCGATGTTGTATAAGTACATTGTAAACATACATTAATTAATATCTGCAAATTTTAACATGATTGGCTTACTAGCATATTCAATGTTCAAATTCCCAGCTAGGAAGCGATGTTCTAAATTAAAACATGCACTTGTACTATTTTTTTAACTCATTACCAAGCACTTGGTATAATATATGAAGACAAAGCGAAGTACATAGTATAATAGTAGAAGTATCATATAATACTAGTCTTTTTCAAATGGTCAATATGACTCAATTGGAAAGATACAATCATATTAAATAGTTATAACATTATAAAGGAACAATTGGAAATCAACAAACCTTATCCCATGTTCTCCACCACTCCCCCAACACATATAAAGAGATAAAGCAAAGGATTGTTTAGAATCTATTATTAAAAGTTTAGGTCATCTCTCTTCTCTTCCATATAGAAACATACAATCAAGTAATATATGACTAGTACAGGTCAAAAGCATAACCACATAAACCTCACGCCATTTCACCTTTGGCCTACTTATTTTCTAGAGCAAGCCAAACAACAATGTTGTTGTGTGATCAATATTAAGTTGTGCACATCGAGTGAGATCATCTTCCTTGTGTAGCAATATATAAAATGTCCCAAACAAGATCTAAAATTAAGCCTCATGTGCCTTGTCTTGAACATTGTTTTCCTACTACAACCTTTTGGTATCAACATCAACCTATAGTTCTAAACACTTCCAAGCATCAAGATTCAAAATCTCAAGAAAAATTCTTGGCTTCCAATCTCTAATCTTGAAACCATCAATGTAGAGCACCGTTGAGTTCCAACTTCCCTCTAATAGGTGTTATTTATAAGTTTTTAGGATTACTTTTCGGGTTAGGGTTTCAACATTATCTACTAGGGATTTTGTGGGTTTTTTCCATCCCATAAAGTCATTTTTTTTTCCAGTTAAAATCGTTTATCTACCCTTGTCATAAAGAAAGCCAAAATATTTCTTAATTTTTGTGAAACGTTTCCACTACCACAGAAAATGTGGGTTTTCCATTTCAATTTATAGGAGTGGTGTTTCAAATTTTTGGAAACGACACTATACTTCAACAAAATATTTACTTCTAATTCCCTATTGGGGCCTTTATTCTTGAATTATTTAGTATTTACCCATTGAGGGACTCACAAATCCTTAATATGACGGAGTATTTACCCTTAAAAACCCCACTAATAGGGCCTTTCAATGCCTTGCTAGAATTATTTGTTCACCTTGATGACTTGATATGTGGTTATCTAAGGGTTGATAAGGAGATGGAGGGTTAACTTCTTCTCCACATAAGCTTATGGATTTTAAGAATATATATGGAGGGTTGACATCAAATTGATCTCTTCATTAGCTAAGAGTTTCTAAGGACATGGAAGTTTAATTTCTTTGCTTCCTTATCTACACAATGATAAAGAGATATATGGATGATTGACCTAGAATGGGCCTTTCATATCCTTACCGGAATGCCTTGACCAATGAGAATACATGGTTCAAATCCTAGAAAGACTTGTTGGTCACTATAATTTCCTATTAATTCATAAACAAAGTGATCAATATAAATTGTCAACCCAGGGAAGTCTAGTTATTTCAAAGGTAATCAAGCGAAATATATGCATAAACATCCAGTAACTGATCACTCAACTATAAGTCACCCAATCTACTCAAGGAATGGTTGTATCCTAATTACTAAGTCTATGCTCTGCTCACTGTTCAATCCAAACTTCAAATACTAATTCAATTTCTAAAGATTAAAAGAGTTCACAATCCTTCTGCTATATCAATTATGAAAATAACGGCTTCAAGAATGAAATGGCTAAATTGATTTTGCAAGAAGTTAAATCATAAATCATCATCATAAAAAGGGATCCAATCTACAATTGCTATACTCAACCATAAAGGAAATCAATCCTCCTACCGTTCTATAAATCCATATGCCATATACCAGTTTCAACAATTCATGAAAGGAAATAAACAATGGTTAAATGCAACAGCAGAGCACATGTGTAACAACAATAATCAATATACACTTGCAAATAGAAACTACACATTATTCAATCGACTGTTTCAACAACCCCATAAAAGCTATAATTGAAGAATCCTATGATTGATTCTCACACTATTTCAGCAACTCAAAAGGAAATCTAGTTGCAATTCCACACCAAACGAAATAAAGGAAATGTGCAACTAACTAACTAGGCAACTCTGAAAGAAGGTGGGCCCTTTCCTTCTAACAGAGATGCCTCTAAACACTACCACAAATCAATACACAGTAGATCAGGAAAATACTGCCAATTTCATTAATAGAATGAAGTTCCGATACAGAGTTCTTCCACTCCTATTACAAGTTCTCTTCAAAATAAGCCTAGCCTCTTTTAACCATCCCATCCTCCTTCAAATACTACAACAAGACAATTCAGATCCTTATAATTCGAACAACCATGAAGATCGAAGATATTTAGGCTGTTGATTCAATACCCCAGAATAGAAACAGTTACATTCATTATTACATTGAGATAAAATTTGTTTCATAAACATCCATGCTCTCACAGCTTGAACTGATCCAATGCCAAGTGAGTTTCAGCTGGCTACGTGGATGGATAACTTAGACTACCTCGCAACAATCTGAACCGAATCCATGAAAATGTGTAACTGCTTTCCAAGTACTTCTTCATCCATGTGTATCAATAGGATGATACACCCGAATTCCCTGTGGTCTCAATTGATTTCATTAATCCATCACAAGTCAGCTAAATTAGGAGACAAAATCCATAAAGACAAGCAAACTTTAGGAATTAATATAACAAAGTAATAATAAACTATACCTACTCAAGATAATGCTTTTCCTTAGGAAAGATAACAACTTGGTTATAATAATAAGGAGAAACGGGGGAAAGGGATCACAATAGAAGTGAGCAAAAAGGGTAATTTCTGGCACCCAACATCTCCTCCCAACTGTCCAACTGCATGTCCTCATGCAACAACCTCTAGTTAATCTGAATCTAAATATGAATCAAAAGTTTTCCTATGGAATTTAGTGAGAGTGAAGGAAGATTCATGCTTATATCCATAGTTTATATACCCTTTGCAAGCAACCAACACTGCCTAACACTTCTTCTCTTCCTTTTTAGTCAACTTATATATACTCCTATACTTCTTCTCAGGAAACCATATGAGTGGGAATATAAATCTTAATACTAACTAGCTTGGTCCACATGTTTGAATACACTTGACATACTCACGAACTCGAGATAAATCATATTTAAAATTTTCAAAACATTAATGATCTCTTATTCTCATAGGCCTAGATGAAGCTTCCCACCTATACTTACTTCCTTCTAATGCATAGGGTCTTGCTGTGATATGGTCTTGACACATGTAGATATAACATCATGCTGAAGTGACGTTATTTGATTAGCCTTTTGGGGAGAGGAGAGGTATTTTCTATGTCTTTCAATAATAGCAGCAGTGGATTGTGGTTCACCTCGGATCAATAGAGTAGAATTATCCTCATTTATTTGAATGGTATCAGAGGCATTCCACCAATTCATTTGATTGGTGACGAAGGAAGTAAATTCCCTTAGATGTATATCCCCTATATAAGGAACAAGATTTCGTGGAAGGTCCATGAAGCATGCTAACTCATGTAAATATAATTCATATAATAGATTTTGTCTAGGTAAATCACTCTCGGTAAATGTATTAAAAAACTTAGGAGTTGTAACAAACTGATGGGGCCTCCCTTTCTTAAGAGATTTTAGCTTAAAAAGAGTCATCTGGTCATAAAGGAAGACTAAATAAGATGGTGATGGGGCCCTACAACTTAATAGTTCCTTAATTAAATCATACATTTGCTCCTTCTCTTGCTTCATGGCCTTACCATAACGAAGTATTTACCCTCAAAAACCCCTCTAATAGGGCCTTTCAATGCCTTGCTAGAATTATTTGTTCACCTTGATGACTTGATATGTGGTTATCTAAGGTTTGATAATGAGATGGAGGGTTAACTTCTTCTCTACATAAGCTTATGTATTTTAAGAATATATATGGAGGGTTGACATCAAATTGATCTCTTCATTAGATAAGAGTTTATAGGGACATGGAAGTTTAATTTCTTTACTTCCTTAGCTACACATTGATAAAGAGATATATGGATGATTGATATAGAGTGGGCCTTTCATAGCCTTACTAGAATGCCTCAACAATGAGAAGAAGGGGTTCAAATCCTAGAAAGAAGTATTCACTCCTTGAGGGATGCTTTACTGTAACGATACTTCACCGTTGAGGTGCATCTCACTGTAACCAAATTTTTACAACCACCTTGCAAAGTCTTAGTGTGTTGAAACTTTTACAACACCCATCAGGACTTGTTAGGTTAACCTTGAATTGGTGAATGAGTCATTAAAATAATCTTGGTTTGGGTCAAAGAAAATGGTTTTTGGTGGTCAATAGTATTTGGTTTCCCATGGTATTTGGCGGTCAATAGTATTTGGTGTCCCATGGTATTGGGGGGCCAATGGTATTTGGTGGCCCATGGTATTTGGTGTCCCATGGTATTTAGTAGCCCATGGTATTATCCCAAGGTATTGCATATAATGAAGCCTAGTGGTTTTTCATACAAGTTATCCAATGCTTTCATTAGATCCTTCGTTATCTTTTCCTTTGGAATGTTGAAAGCCACCGACACTTCCAGGCACAACCATATCATTCCTAGTGCCTTTCTGTTAAGACCCTCCCATTCTTTGTCCTTCATAATCTCCAACTTCGTTTCTTTTTTTCCCAAAGGTTGGTAAGGAGTTAGGGTTGATGGTGCCTAGACAAGCTCTATGTTTAAAATAATTAAAGATCCTAGACTATACAATAGTGTGGATTATATCCAAACTAAACCATAGACTTGCAAAAATGGTGGATCGTATTTCGAAACTAGACTATAGACTATGCAAAGCGGTGGATCGTATCCAAACTAATGTCATGATTTACATTGAGCAATTCACGAGCACCAACTATAGACTTGTGGGTTTTATATTTTGGGTTGGCGGATGACAAGTTCAAACTTTATTGCGATCACGTGAAATAGTTAATGCAGCCTCGGGGTGTCAAAACCATATCGCTAAGCTTCAAGGTTTGGTCTTTTGGTTAATGTTTTTTTGCTCTGTGTTGTGATGGAGAGTTGAGCTCCTCTCGGTAACCATGGTTATTGGGAACTTAGGCACCACTCGTTGAGGTGGTGTAACTGTATGAGTTAGGACATGGGACTTTATGGTCTTCCTCAATGTGCGTTGGAGTTTTTACTGCCTGGTTTCTTCTCAGCATGCATTTGAAACCTGCGAAGCAACGTCTATAACACTAAATATTTATGATTTAAAAGTGATGAGTTTGTTTTGACAACTAAAAGCGTTCAACGTTTAATCTTGTTTCAGTTTTAATGGCAGGTACAAGTATCATACTCCTCGGTAATGGCATTTTGAGATAAGGAACTGTTTCAATGGTTGTGATCCCACAGTAACTCTCGGGCTCATCCAGATGATATCTCTATCAACGCTTTAAGGGTTGTTGTTGTCTCGTTGCTCTTCCCAGCGTAGATTCGTTTGTAAAGTGGGCTACGAGGCCTCTCAGGGGCAACATTGTTGTGTTAGATAGTTTTCTTGGCATAACCCGAGTTGGGGTTTTGTATGTCAATGTTATAGTTTCGTTTCAGGGTCTACTCAGATGGAGAACAATGTGGAGAACCCTCTACCTCACTGAGCAGAGTTATTGCGAATGTAATGTTTTTAATTAAATAACAATGGCCGACTGCCTCGATACTATATTTACAACTTTCCTATGTGGACTTTTTAATATTCTTCCTTCGGCTTCTTGTCAGTTTGTCTTTCTACATTAAATTTATATATATTTTGGTTTGGGGCTTAGACCTGACCTCGTAGCTTCATTTGTTAAGATAATGTGTCTAAAGTTAACAGATTGTTTTACTTACAGGGTTAACTATGACCTTGTGATGATATTAGTATTTCTTTTGTAAACTTTAAGATGTTGTTTCGAAATTAAAATCTTTGGCTCTATGAAGGATACAGGGTTAAACCCTAATCCGGCCTTGTATTTTTTTTTGTAATTGTATCTTAGCTCTATAGGACTCGAACCCTAGATATTAATTGAAGATGCTGCCAAATAGTATGGCTACACTACACTTTAGCAAAGGTTGTTAACGAGCTCGGTCTCGGTATTGATTTTAAACCTTGTCGTGAGAATTGATCCCCTGACTTATGTTTTATTAAAATAGTCTTTGACATATTAGTTTTTGTGTTAAAATCTCCATGATGCATCCAGAATGGACTGTCATTGAGCTAATTCGATTGTATCACGGTTGTTGCTTATCTTACCAAGTGAAAATTGATAAAAAATTATGGTTTACAGTTTGTACTTTTAGTTTTGGTCTCGAATCCTTATTATTTGATACCAACTCTAATATCATAATGACTCTGTATTAATAAAAGAATGATATAGGGGAGTCCTTCTAGTATCGACCCTTACTAAGAGATTACGATAATTTCGTCAGTATGTAAAGAGTTGGTTTGTTTCAAGATTTAAATAGTTCAGATATGTGTATCTTATATACAGTGTTTCAATACATATTCTTAGTAGATACCTACATGATTTAATCCTTAACATAGAGGATATGTTTGTAAGAAGTGTCAAACTGAATGAAGTTTTAACTTTTGAACTTTAATAGATAATTTGTATAGCATTGGTATTGTTCCCTTAAGGATAAAAGTGAAGATATTTTTAGAGTTTAAGTATTATGTTTTGTTTATCACGATAATATTGAGATAGTATAACTCATTTTATGTGTGTCACTTCCAAAACGTTTTTTTTGAATAATATATAATAGTTCGGTGAGTGCATTATACTCTATGAAATATGTGAGTATTTATACTGTATTAAAGAACAATATTCTATTATGTATATTTGTTTATACTAGTGTTGTTTTGGAAGCTATATATAACAATTAGTATAATTTCTCTGTCTAAATAATTTAAGTTCTGTGTGAATTTGATACTGTGACCTTATCAAGTCTACAATATATCTATAAAGATGATTCATATGTTGTTCAAAAGTGAAATATTACTTTTGTTTTATGAAGTAACTATTGCATAGTATGTATTCATGAAATGACATAGAGCAGCGTAGTGATAAGATCCATCTTTGATAAAATATACAGTCATTTTCTTTTACTTATAAATCTTTCTATTATCTCTAATATTTGTTGATTAAACCTCTTCCTGTACTAGAGTACATCGTCTATGATGAAAGGAAAAATACAGGAAGACATTTCTTCATTCATTCTAATATTTCCAGTCTTTATCAATCACTCAACTAATGGAATAAATCTAACACTTCGAAAAATTATCATCTTTAAACAACTAACTGATATCTAGTAAACATACAGTTTTTTCTTTCAGAATAGTTCAATGGTTTTCAGAAATAAAATAAAATATAACAAGTAGAACCTGATAACTTGATACGGTGGACAAACACCCAAAGAGGCCTGTTCCTCCCAACCTTCTGTAGAAAAGAATCCAAGCTTACTTTCTCTTTTGGACCCCCAAGCTTGTTCACTGAACCACTAGAACGAAGTCTCTGTGTAGAAGCAAGGAACTCGGGTTGTACGTCAACAATCAATGGATACTTGCATACACACCTCGCATATGTACTTCAGCAATCAATGGGGACTTGCATACATATCAATACCTCTGCAATTAGCACAAAAACCTCCGCATTCCGCAGGAATAACATAGTCTTACTCTGCAACTCAAAACATAGCTTCCCCTCATCGAATATCTTGTGTGCAAATTCTAGGAAAACCACAAGGAATAATTTTCATCTCCTCTAAGAATGTGTGAGCCTCTGCTCAAATTCGATGGCTATAAAACATTGCTTAGGTATTTTGGTGGTCAATTTTGCATTCAATGACCCATCAACTCCAGTTCCACATCCTTGGGAACATGACCACAATTTAAGGGAGGTTGTCCCATAACAACAACTATTTATTGAGTTCAGATGTTGCCACTTGTCCATTTCCTTCTACCCCGATTTCCATTCCTCCTAGTGGGTCAGTGAACACTCTTTCAACAGTCCCTTTGGGTGAGTGTCTCCTATTTTATTTTATTAAAAAATAATATTATTCATTTACAGTCATCCTTGACACTTGGTCAAATATAAAACTTTACAATAAAAGTTAAAGTATTTTTTTTCCTCAAACATAAAATGTCTCAAGTATTACGTAGGTTACAATGAACCACTTATAACATCATTCATTTTTCAACTTTCCCATGTCTACATGAATTTTATGGGCTTATGGTCCATGTGGATGTTCATTTAGTTTACAATCTGTAGCCATACATCACGACTAAGTACATATTTTTTCCATATGTGTCATACCTACTAATTGTGTCAGAGATTTTCTAGATGTCCATGATAAGCGAGGTATACAGCAAAGATATACTTAGAGGCATCTATCTTAATGATATTGAACAACCATTATAGGTCTAGTGGAATGAGGACTAGTGCTTAACAGAGGTGACATTTTAGGTCCTTGATTAATTATTGTTTTTTTGTGGCCCACAAAAACTTGGATTTGGCTCCACCTTTGTTGACGTGGCTGAAGGGCCATTGGATATGGGAGATCCCCAACATGGACCGATTGTGGAATTCAATGGGGCCTATAAAGATTCAAATCTCGATTACTGTGTTTGGGGATGAATATTGATGAATGGTTTGGATCTTGGTTGGGCCCACATGCACACCATACTAATCCAAAGTTTATCCATATATTTAATTCTAGACATGATGAATAGTCACTCCTCCAACTTGGCATATAATTTGTATTACCACAAGGTGCTAAACACTTGTTGAATGTGTTTCATACATTCTTCCTACTTTTGATTGATGATGAGCATATTGTCGAGATATAAGACCACAAAGGAAGTGATGCATAACTAAAAGATAGCATCCATCATGATCATGAATATCATTGGTGCATTAGTTAAGACAAAAAGCATAACCAACCACTCAACGAGATATTTTCACCTGTAAAACTTGTCTTCCACTCATTTTTTTACTTGATAAGCACTTGGTGTTAGCGTAAATTCAAATTAGTCCTACTAAAAATACTTGTCTCCCTTGAGATAATCAAGAATACCATCAATCCAAGGTATCGGGTACCAGGATTTGAGTATTCTTTTGTTCATTTCAGTATAAGGAATAAAGAGTAGTTGTATCCCATCCTTATTTTGAATTAACACGATCAATATATGAGAACTAGGTGAGGAGGTTGGTCAAATATGTCCCTTTAGTATTATCTCTTGAATCTATAATTTTATACCCTCTTTCTACAAAAGGGGGCGTCTTTATACCACACCATTATGTAGGGGTGTACCCAATATCAAATAAATTGTATGATTTACTTGATAGTGTAGAGATACCATTATCATAGGTGATGTGAAAATATCTCTATATTCTTCTACCAACTTGTTTGCTTGCTTTTGTTATGTAGAGATACCCCTTTCAAAGGCATTGCCTATCACAATGATCTTTTATTTACCTTCCAACCAAATCACGAAGAGGGAAAATCACCATGTCTAAAAAGTTACCTTCCTACATTGCTTAGTTATGATCAATGATTCCACGACATTCAAGTTTATATGTGTTATCTTGTACAAATGACCCCCCAAAGTAACAATCACACTATAATGCATATACTCATAGAAATGATTACGCTTCCACATATATGGTTGTGCTAAAATAACGTCACAAGCTTCAAGTGGGGAACCATCGCACAATGCCTCATCATTGAAGGTGTTTATCCATAATACAAGTGACGTTACTAATTGACCTTGATGCGGCTTCATCTTCTTAATGAAATTTTATAGGATCAAGTTATTTTGGCTCCCACAAGGTGAGGAGCTTGATCAAATATGACCCTTTTGTATTGGCTCTTTAATTTTCTTTTTGTTCTCCTCAATCTCCAAAATATGGTTTATATATGAAGCCAATAGGTACATGGGAAATAGTTGTGAAAACAATTCCATGCTTTGCATGATAGTGAAGGGGTACCGTAACAAGTGAGTTCATGAATATATCTCTATATTAATCCACCATATTCTCCACCTACTTTTTATATGTAGACATATCCCCTACAAAGGCCTTAAATATCATGTCGAACTTCTATTGATCTTCTAATTGAACCATGAAAATGAAAAATCTCCCAACAAGGAGATTACCTTCCTCCACTACTTAAATATTATCAAAGAGATTATGATAGTTAGGGATACCTTTGGTATCCTATAGAGGTAACACCCTAAGGTAATTGTCACTCTATAAAGACCATACTCATAAATCTTGGATATGTGTTGTACTCCTTGTAAGTAGATTTAGTCAGATATTGGCACGAGTTTGGTGGCTAGCCCCTAAATGAAGGGGGTTTAGGGTTCTTTTCTAAACACCATGGTTCTAGTTTGAATGGAAATTGTAATTAGGATGAAGCATGCCATAAATTTATATTTTTTACATATTGATTTAGAGGTATTATAGGCTATACATATATATTGTAACAAGTGAAAATTGCAAAACCACAAGAACAACCCAATGATTGGCTAACTTGTTTAAGGAAAAATTAATTGTCTTAATAAATTACCAACTTAATCCATTGCTCAAATTTTTTCGAGGAACATTTTGAGTTTAGTCTCATTACTCATCATGATATTTTGATTTTAGTTTCATATCAATAACTTTACAAGAATTCTCAAATCAAGCATTCCATTCCAACATGGTACCAAAATTTGAATTATTAATATATAAACATGATAAAAAATTTGTAAGAAAAAGAAAAAGTCAAAGTCTTTATTATTCCAAGATGTGTGCATAGATGTGGGTAGAGGGAGAAAAATCCCTTTTTATGATACAAACAATTTGAAAAAATATTTGAACCTAGGGATAGTTGATCCCTCTTGACCATTTCATTATATATATATATATATACAAGTGGGTCCATAAAGTAGACCTATAAGGAGAAAATGACGAGTAGGATGTTTTTATTTAACTCGTAATCTTATTGGTAGGTACTTTTTATTTATTTATAAAAAGAATTATTTAAGTTTGTATTAAAATATGTTGTAACTGAGATGAACAATGTGTAAATAGAAATAAAATCATACATAATTCCAAAAAATATATGCACCATGATAACATCAAATTACAACCTATAAGCTTTTGTTGTATTACTTACAAAACTTTATATATGACTACTAGTTGTGTAAATTAAAGAAAAAAATTAGGACCAAAACATATTGCAATATATTGACAATTACATGATTATGAGCATGGATACTTTTTCATTTCATCATCCTGGGCATGATTGGAAGGGTGTGATTCTTGCATGTCTACCTCCATGCCCTCTTTCAATTGATGGATTATTTCTTCTTCTTTGAGTTCAATAGGAAGAGAACCCACATAGATGTTCATATTTGAGGTTGAAGATGATGAAACTTTGTTGAGTAATATGACCATTCTCTTAAGCTCATTATAGTCATCCTCTAAATATTGAATTTTCCTTTTCTATTTTACCAATATATCCATGATAATTGCATTTCAAGAGACCGGTTGATATTCTAATTCATGTGTTTTAGTGGAGAATGAGAAAATCAAAGTCTAGTTCCCATTGATTAGATCCTCTTGATGTTTTAGAAAACTACGAATCTCTTGTATATGTCTTTGGCAATGAGAGGGATAATTGTCAATACTTGTCAACATTGTATGAGAGCAATTCCCCACAACTTTAGTTGAAACCCAGGATCTTTGCACCCACAAACCCCTAACCCCAAGGGAAAGCCACAGACTTATAATGGATAGATCCATCATCAATTATCTGGGTACTTATTACGAAACATTGAGATGGTCGAAATATTGTAGATATTTTTCCCAAGTCAAAATCCCAATGAAGAACTTACTCTAGGAAGTGCAAGCAATACCAGGGCGAGGCCTATTCACATTGTCCTTTTTAGGTAAATCCTAGCAAACTCACCATGACAAATATTGGAAGATTTTGAGACAACTAACTCATGACAAAACTCATGCCAACAATAATTTCTACTAAAACAAAGGAAAAATATGAGTACTGATGCTAAGTATAAGCAAAGTGTGCAAACCACGCTTACCATCAAGTGTCAATTTTTTGAATAAGAACTAGGATGGGAGATATATGCTACTTTCAATATCCTATACTCATCTTCGCGACTGAAATCCATGACTTCAAATTTCTGGAGGTTTTGATAATGGAATATGAGTGAAGATGGGTTGATGCTTAATGAATTGTCCCTTTCCCCCTCAAACGAGTTAATGGATAGACTATGTGGTCTATTCATACTTTAATTTTGTGCTTTGTTAATGGATTGCAAACTTAGAGAACGGTTGTGCATGTGAATTCCCCATTTTACAATAGAATTCCTTCCTCTAGCGTTGAGGCAAGATTGTCGAGGTGACATGAAAAAATTGAACTTCCTCAAAATGAGGAACTTCTCTTCTTATATTAGCAATGGTTAGTGCAAGATGGTCATCTTCTTATAATTGAACATATAATTATGTACAATAATTCCAATAGCATATTTATTTTACATAATTTAGTAAATAGTTGAATAAGCAATGCTATAAATAATTTAGTCAAACCTAAATTCACATATCAACATTAACCTTAAAATAGTAAAGAAATCCATAATTTTAAATTATGAAGCATTGAGCATGCTTATAAACAAAATCTCTTAACAACTAATGAACGGATTTTTATTTTATTTATTAATACAATCCCATCTGTATTAAATCTATTTTGACTAGTTATGCGCATCATTAGTGTGAAAGGAGCAAAGTTATGATTACAAAAAATACAATATATGAAATTTAATGCAGTAAAGTCACCAGCTTAACTTAGCAACCAGGTTATGGAATACATTAATGACAGAAATATAAATTATTAAAGCTTAACTTATCAGGTTATGGAATACATTAATGACAGAAAGATAAAATATTAAGAATTATGTAAACAACAACAAGGTTATGGAATACATTAATAACATAGAATACATTAAACATAAATATAAAAGATTAAGAATTAGTTAACTGACTACGGCAGCTAGGTTATGGAATACATTAATGACATAAATATAAAATATTAAAAATTAGTTAATAACCAAATATTAATATAAAGTATTAAGAATGAGTTAATAGCCCGCTGCTCTGTTATGGAATATAAATTATAAACCAGTACCAAGGTTATGGAATACATTAATGACAAATTAAAACACTAAATTAGTTAATATCCTGAGTTAATATCCTGTAGCTAGGTTATGGAATATATTAATGATGACAGAAATATAAAATATTAAAAATTAGTTGAGAGGTGTCCGCTTGATGGAGTGCAATCTCTTTGTCTGTCAATGTTATAGTTTCATTTCAGGGTCTACGCAGATGGAGAACCACGTGGAGAACCCTCTGCCTCACTGAGCAGAGTTACTGCAAATGTAATGTTTGTAATTAAATAACAATGGCCGACTGCCTCGATACTATATTTACAGTTTTCCTATGTGGACATATTTATATTTTTCCCTCGGCTTCCTGTCAGTTTGTATTTCTACATTAAATTTATATATATATTGGTTTGGGGTTTAGACCCGACCTCATAGCTTTGTTTGTTAAGATAAATATGTGTCTGAATTTAACAGATTGTTTTACTTACAGGGTTAACTATGACCTTGTCATGATATTAGTATTTCTTTTGTAAACTTTAAGATCTTGTTTCAAAATTAAAATCTTTCGCTTTGTGAAGGATACAGGGTTAAACCCTAATCCGGCCTTGTATTTTATTTTGTAATTGTATCTTAGCTCTACAAGACTCAAACCCTAGATATTCATTGAAGATCCTACCAAATAGTATGGCTACGCTACACTTTAGCAAAGGTTGTTAACGAGCTCGGTCTCAGTATTGATTTTAAACCTTGTCGTGAGAATTGATTCCCTGACTTATGTTTTATTAAAATAGTCTTTGACATATTAGTTTTTGTGTTAAAATCTCAATGATGCATCCAGAATGGACTGTCATCGAGCTAATTCGATTGTATCACGATTGTTGCTTATCTTACCAAGATAAGCAACAATGACTCTGTATTAAAAAATTCTGGTTTACAGTTTGTACTTTTAGTTTCGGTCTTGAACCCTTATTATTTGATACCAACTATACTATCAGAATGCCTCTGTATTAATAAAAGAATGATATGGGGGGGTCCTTTTGGTCTCAACCCTTACTAAGAGATTACGATAATTTCGTCAGTATGTAAAGAGTTGGTTTGTTTCAAGATTTAAATAGTTCAGATATGTGTATTTTATATAAAGTGTTTCAATACATATTCTTAGTTGATACCTACAGGATTTAATCCTTAACGTAGAGGATATGTTTGTAAGAAGTATCGAACTGAATGAAGTTTTAACTTTTGAACTTTAATAGATTATTTGTATAACATTGGTATTGTTCCCTTAACGATAAAAGTGAAGATATTTTTAGAGTTTAGGTATTATGTTTTGTTTATCATGATAATACTAGATAGTATAACTCGTTTTATGTGTGTCACTTCAAAAACCCTGTTTTCGAACAATATATAATAGTTTGGTGAGTGCATTATACTCTATGAAACATGTAAGTATTTATACTGTGTTAAAGAACAATATTCTATTATGTATATTTGTTTATATTAGTGTTGTTTTGGAAGCTGTATATAATAATTAGTATAATTTCTCTCTCTAAATAATTTAAGTTCTATGTGAATTCGATACTGTGACCCTTTCTATTTTATAATATATCTATAAAGATGATTCCTATGATGTTCAAAAGTGAAATATTGCTTATGTTTTATGAAGTAACTATTGCATAGTATGTATTCATGAAATGATATAGAGTAGCATAATGACAAGATCTATCTTTGATAAAAAATACAGTCATTTTCTTTTACTTAGAAATCTTTCTATTATCTCTAATCTTTGTTGATTAAACCTATTCCTGTACTAGAGTACATCGTCTATGATGAAAGGAAAAATACAGGAAGACATTTATTCATTCATTATAAGATTTCGAGTCTTTATCAATCACTCAACTAATGGAATAAATCTAACAGTTCAGAAAATTATCATCTTTAAAAAACTAACTGATATCTAATAATCATACAGTTTTTCTTTCAAAATAGTTCAACCGTTTTCATAAATGAAATAAAATATAACAAGTAGAACCTGATAAATTGATAGGGTGGGCAAGCACCCAAAGAGGTCTATTCCTCCCAACCTTCTCCAAAAAATCATCCAAGCTTACTTGCTCTTTTGGACCCCCAAGCTTGTTCACTGAACCACTAGGACGAAGTCTCTATGTAGAAGCAAGGTACTCAGGTTGTACTTCAACAATCAATGGAGACTTGCATACACACCTCGCATATGTACTTCAGCAATCAATGGGGACTTGCATACATATCAATACCTCTGCAATTCGCAGGAAAACCTCTGCACTCAGCAAGAATAAAACAGTCTTACTCTGCAACTCAAAACATAGCTT
The DNA here is from genome assembly GCA_027924585.1 of Larix kaempferi. Lineage (NCBI taxonomy): Eukaryota > Viridiplantae > Streptophyta > Pinopsida > Pinales > Pinaceae > Larix > Larix kaempferi. Next base: position 936,604 of record BSBM01000397.1, on the reverse strand, counting down.
CCCCTCATCGAATATCTTGTGTGTAAATTCCAACAAAAACAAAAGGAATAATTTTCATCTCCTCTGAGAATGTGTGATCCTCTGCTCAAATTCGATGGCTATAAAATATTGCCTAGGTATTTTGGTGGTTAGTTTTGCATTCAATGACCCATCAGCTCTAGTTCCACATCCTTGGGAACATGACCACAATTTAAGGGAGGTTGTCCCATAACAAAAGCTAGTTACTGAGTTGAGATGTTGCCACTTGTCCATTTCCTTCTACCCCAGATTCCATTCCTCCTAGTGGGTCAGTGAACAATCTTTCAATAGTCCCTTTGGGTGAGTGTCTCCTATTTTATTTTATTATAAAATAATATTATTCATTTACATTCATCCTTGACACTTGGTCAAATATAAAACTTTACAATAAAATTTAAAGTAATGTTTTTCCTCAAACATAAAATGTCTCAAGTACTATGTAGGCTATAATGAACCACTTATAACGTCATTGGTTTTTTAACTTTCCCATGTCTACATGAATTTCATGGGCTTATGGTCCATGTGGATGTTCATTTAGTTTACAATCTATAACCATACATCATGACTAAGTACATATTTTTTCCATATGTGTCGTACCTCCTAATTGTGTCAGAGATTTTCTAGATGTCCATAATAAGAGAGGTATACACCAAAAATATACTTAGAGGAATCTATCTTAATGATATTGAACAACCATTATAGGTCTAGTGGAACGAGAACCAGGGCTTAACAAAGGTGACATTTTAGTTCCTTGAATAATATTTGTTTTTCCTTGGCCCCAAAAAAATTTGGAGTGGATCCACCTTTGTTGATGTGGCACAAGGTCCATTCGATATGGGAGAACCCCAACATGAACCGATTGTGGAATTTGATTGGGCCTACAAAGATGCAAATATCCATTACTGTGTTTGGGGATGAATAATCATGAATGGTTTGGATCTTGATTGGGCCCACATACACACCAAACTGATCCAAGGTTTATCCCATATATTTAATTCTAGACATGATAAACAGTCACTCCTCCAACTTGGCATATAAATTGTATTACCACAAAGTGTTAAACACTTGTTGAATGGGTTGCAGACTTTCTTCCTACTTTTTACTGATGATGAGGATAATGTCAAGATACAAGACTACAAAGGAAGTGATGCATACCTAAAAGATATCATTCATCATGATCGTGAACATCATTGGTGCATTAGTTAAGAAAAAAGGCATAACCAACCACTCAACGAGATATTTTTACATGTAAAACTTGGCTTCCACTAATTTGTTAAATCGATAAGCACCCGGTGATAGCGTAAACTCAAATTAGTCCTACTAAAAATACTTGTCTCCCTTGAGATAATCAAGAAGACCATCAATCCAAGGTATTGCGTACCAGGCTTTGACTACTCTTATGTTCATTGAAGTATAAGGAATAAAGAGTAGTCGTATCCCATTCTTGTTCTGAAATAGCACAATCAATATATGAGAACTAGGTGAGGAGATTGGTCAAATAGAGTCCCTTTTGTATTATCTCTTGAATCTAGCATTTGATACCCTCTTTCTACAAAAGGGAGCATCTTTATACCACACCATTATGTAGGGGGGTACCTAATATCAAATAAATTGTATGATTTACTTGATAGTGTAGAGGTACCATTATAGGTGATGTGAAAATATCTCTATATTCTTCTACCAACTTGTTTGCTTGCTTTTGTTATGTAGAGATATCCCTTTCAAAGGCATTGACTATCACTATGATCTTACTATTCACCTTCCAACCAAATAACGAAGAGGGAAAATCACCCTGTCTAAAAGGTTACCTTCCTACATTGCTTAGCTATGATAAAAGATTCCACGATATTCAAGTCTATATGTGTTATCTCGTACAGATGACCCCCAATAGTAACAGTCACACTAGAATGCATATGCTCATAGAAATGATTATGCTTCCACATATATGGTTCTGATAAAATAACGTCAGAAGCTTCAAGTGGGGAAACACTGCACAATATCTCATCATTGAAGATGTTTATCCATAGTACAAGTGACGTTACTAATTGACCTTGATACGATGGCTTCATCTTCATAATGAAATTTTGTAGGATCAAGTTATTATGGCTCCCACAAGGTGAGGAGCTTGATCAAATATGACCCTTTTGTATTGGCTCTTTAATTTTCTTTTTGTTCTCCTCAATCTTCAAAAGATAGATTATATATGAAGCCAACAAGTACATGGGAAATAGATGTGAAAACAATTCCATGCTTTGCATGATAGTGAAGGGGTACCCTAACAAGTGAGGTGAATGCATCTCTATATTAATCCATCATATTGTCCACCTAATTTTTATATGTAGACATACCCCCTACAAAGGCCTTAAGGATCATGTTGAACTTCTATTGATCTTCTAATTGAACCATGAAAATGAAAAATCTCCCAACAAGGAGATTACCTTCCTCCACTACTTAAATATTATGAAAGACATTATGATAGTTAGGGATACCTTTGTTATCCTATAGAGGTAACACCCTAAGGTAACAATGAATCTATAAATCCCATACTCATAAATATTGGATATGTGTTGTACTCCTTATAAGTAGATTTAATCAGATATTGGCATGGGTTCGGTGGCTAGCCCCCAAATGGGGGGGTGTTAGCACTGGGATTGTGCTAAAGATTTAAGAGAGGTTTCATGTGAAAAGATAGGTTTGATGAAACTGGGGAGCTTTCGAAAGTTAGACTAACTCATCCCGTGTCCACTAGATAACAAAAAATCTAAGCTATGCATAGTGAAGTTGGCTCGAAGGAAAATCATTTGAAGAGAAATCAGGGAGTGAGGATAACCGAAGGGTAAAATTCTGAAGGAATGCACCCGTGTCCTTGACTGGCTAAGATTAGCGGTCTAGAATGGACGTGATGAGATCTAGGGCCACAATATTCTAGCGCAGAATAAGGTGGAGGAGATTTAAGCATCAACAGGTCGTTTTTCAGCAGATATGTAAGATCTGGATCAACGACGGACGATGAAGATCTATGGCTGACATTTAGTTCGCAATCTGAACTTGTGCGAAGAAAGTCACCACTCACATTTGTGAACTTGTGTTATTGTGCCGCACTTTTCAACGATGGGGATTAAACCTGATCCAGATCTAGAGTTCAAGTCTTGTTCGCATCTTCAACTTATGCACCAAACCGATGCTGCTTGGATTTGAAAAGTTGGTGAAGAGGCACATCTATAGATGACTCAGATCTGAGTAAAGGGAAATCCACGGTGAGAAGGGCTTCGCGGGAAAAGGGAGCTTCCGGAATAGCATGTAGCAGAGTTGCAAACCATAGAGAGGTTTAAAAATAGAAAAAGGCAGGAGGATCTGTGGCTGTAGATTTCCAGCATGGATGAATGGTTGTCAGGTCTCCATCGCTAGCTTACTTGTAAGGAAGATATTGGCTGTTTCATAGTATAAAAAGCAGGTCTGCGCTGAAAGACACACCAAATTTGTCTTGTTCGCATTGGGTAGTCGGGATAGCTGATTGTACAGGGCCGACCAGCCAACTAGACACCCAGAGAATCCTCCCAATTGTCAGGCAACCAGGTAATTTGTTTCTCACCGAAAGCTATTTAAATGGTAGAAGCTGTAGAATCCCCAGGTTTCGAATCTCCTCATTTGACCAACCTGGTAAAATATAAAGATTACGATGTTTTTGATACCATGCTTATTAGTTTCCCTCCGGACTCCATTAAAGAGAGATTAGAAGCTCTGAAGACCGACCAACCAGATACCCACCAAGTATGCCAGTCCTTCTTCCACCTGTTCACTACATCATAAACCCCTTGCTGTCATGAATTCGTGGACTGGTGCACAAGCCGTTACTCCCTTGAGCAGAGAGCTGTCCTGGACGCATCAGGCTCCAAAATCTTGTGTTACATAAATGCTCCGACTGTTAGGAAACCCTTGACATTCCCCCAGAATTCTGTCATAAATCCCAATGTTATAAAATGGAATCCCTCATTCAATATTTCCGTCAAGCCTCTGAGGATCTTAAGAGGAGCTTCTACCAGGAAAACCTACTATCCGGTTTTTGCCCTCTTGAAACCCCTTTCCCTGGTTAGGCCAAGGTCTTCAAAGAGGAATCCAAATATGTTGTCTCCATGCTGGCCCAATTCCTAGGATTGGATAGCGACAGATACCTAACTGAGCCCCTAATCATCCTTATGTTTTCCTTGAGTAATTTCCCTGTTGAACCCTTTGACCCTAACTCACTCGCTCAGTGTTCCTGCTTAAAATTTGATGAAGCCCTCGCAGATAGTATCCATTCCCAACTCGTTGAATTCCCTAGGACTAGGTCTTTTAGATTTCATTCGTATCTACTGAGGATTTTCCTAGTAGTGCATGAGGAAAACCTGTAGGGACTGGACAGAGTTGCAGATCACTGAAGAAAAGTATTCAAATTTCCAGGTTTTCATGGATAATCTCATGTCTAAAATCTATTGTGTGTTTTTCCAAGAGAGGTTGTCTAGAGTCCTATTGGAAATGAAAGACTTGTTACAGCCTTCTATGGAAAAGAGAGTCGGAGACTGGTTTCTATTGAAAAATGGGACGGTAATCAGGGCATACAGTTTTTCTCATTCCCCCTACGTACTGCCAGTTTTGTTGACTCCCAAGTTGTTCAACCTAGAATTCATAAGGCAGAAGCTAAAGTTGGAATGTGAGCATTTCATGAAGGATAAGAAATCCACCGATATTAGTTTCCCATGGGCGGTGGGCTCTTTTGTGGTAAAAAATAAGGCAGCTCTACATAACATTGAGTTGATGATGAACAATCTAGGTTTCTCCTCCAAAGCTGCAATACATTACGATCCTCACCACATAATCTCTGAGAGAAGGAAGGTAACAGGAAGAAAGGAATACAAGCATTTGGAGCTCCCTGGCATGGCAGAAAGGGCCAATTGGCTAGAGTATGAAGAAAGAGGTTAGATAGACATTGACCCACCAGGAGGCCCTCTATCTTCAGTACCAAAAGGAAAAATTCCAGTCCCTGGTTCACCTAGAAAAGACTCAGAACTTGTAGCAACTCTATCCCTCACCAGCATTCCAGATAAAGTCTCACAACAGAAAAATGGCGAACCCATGGATATGGAAACTGAAAGTGAGAGAGAAACCAAGAGGCAAAATATTGAAGATCCAGAGAGACAACTAGTAAAAGTGAAAACAAGGCAGCCAAGGAAGAAGTAGGTTAGGTCTCTGGTTCCATCCTTTGAGGTTAAGGAACACATGTTCAGAAATACCCTTGCTGGACCTACAGCGCCAGGTGTGAGCATGATGGCATTATTGGAATAATATGAAGAAGACCCCGAGACATTGTCAAAGGAGGCAAAATTATATGATGATGTTAGGAAAATTTCCTTTAAAGAGCTAACCCTGGAGACCGGTAGAAACCTCGTGCAGAATACTTTAAGCCTTGCCTTAGCCACCAAGAGTAAGGAAACAGAGTTGAAGGTGAATTTGGAGGACATCCCACTACCAGGCGTGATTAACCTGCACAAAGAAACAGGGGAAGTTTTGTATGACAAGCTACTCAAATATGTTATTGACCTATCAAAGGCACAAACCAACAAGGCCAAAGTACATAGTCAATTAAGAATAGAGAAGTATGAGAACAAAAGTTTGAAATCTCAGGTAAAGAAACTCTAGACCTCACTATTGGCCATGGAGACTATTGAAAATAAGAGAAAGAGCATCCAAACACTTTTAGGAGAGAAGGAACAGGAAATTATAAAGCTAAAAAAGAAGCTAAAAATGCTTGTTGCCCAGCTGGTAGATGCTGCAGAAATTGCGGAACTGGAGGAACAAAAGGAAAAGCTACAAACAGATCTGACAGACTGCAAATCCAAATTGATAGAGTCTGAGGAAGAGAGGGAAAGAGGGCAGGAGAGCCTAAAATCGATGATGAACAACGAGAAAACTCTGAAGGTTGAAGTCGAAAGGTTAGAGAAGAAACTCAAAGAAAAAGAGTAGGAAATTGAGGTCATGATCATGGCCTCGGTGGAGGCTAGGGATTTATCCATAGTAGGGCAGATAGCCTAGACTAGCTTGGATAGCACAGAGGTAATAAGACTAAAGAAACAAAATTCCAACCTGAAAGCTATGAGAGATACTACCGAACGGGAGAAAGAAGAGGCAGAAAAGGACATGAAAGCATGGGAAGCCAAGCGTCAGGCCGTGCAAGAGGAATTGGATCAATTAAAACAACAGGTCATAGGTAAGGAAACACTGCAGGAGGTAAGGAAATTCATATGGGATAGCATCATTATACATGCAGAGAGCTGAGGCCCTACCTATATTTTATAGCAGATAAAGAGGGTAGTCAAATCAGTAGACCCAATGATTGCAGTAGCAAGCGAGAAGCTAAACAAAAATCCTCTTGTATGCGCCCAGAATGCCGTAGATTTCCTAAGTGGCCTACTTGAAATCCAAATTAAAGCAGCGTATATCAAAGATGGAATGACCATCATCGCATGGGAAAGGAAACTGATGCTAAAGCATGAGCAGGTGAGCTCCATGCATACGGGAATAGATATCCTGACCAAGAAAGTGAAAATGTTCAAGGAAGTTTTCGATCCACTGTTTAAGCAAGGTTTGCCCCTATTCTGGGAGGAAAGTGGGACCATGATGACGAAAGAGGAGTATCAAGACAAATTGGAAGAATGTCATTCAAAACAGGAATGTTTTGTAGGTTTGGTGCAGCCCTTGGAGGGAAAAATGGTGGTAGAGAAGCTAGCCCAAGTCTTCGAGCTCTTCACAATGTTCAAGCAGTCCCACACGCTCCTCGAAGGGTATTCTTACAAAGAGGACACTGAGATGAGAATTATTTTCAAGGAGCTCGCATCCTTAGACCTGCCGACAGTGGAGCAATAGAAGTGGGTGGAGAAATATGGTAAAGGAAAGCTAAATCTAGGTGCATGAAAGGTTTTGGGCTATTGCAAGCATTCTGCTAGTGGAAGCAGATAGTTAGTAAGAGCCACCAGCTGGAAGAGCATCTTCAAGATCATTTTTGTCTTGTGTATTAAGAATTGGTAGCCGTATAGTAAAAACGACCTGTAAATGTAAAAGGATGTTGAGCTGAGTTTTGTCATCTCTGTCTTATGTCTGTAATGGTGACTATGTTTTGATTAGGTGTCCGTAGGTTGTAACGGTTTTCTATTCAAGAGAAGGTCGAGCCTAGTGCTTGAGGACATCTATAAATTCTATGTAATCGAAGGAAAAAAGGTTGAAAACTTTCTGGAGGCTTATGTATTTCTCTATGTGAGACATTTTGAGCTGTTTTTTTTTTAATAAAATTGACAGAGACGAGCAGGTGTTTTATCAGGGATTCCTGTGTGATTGGTCTTACAGCCTGTTCTTTCTTTTTCCTATTTGAATTGTGTTTCTCTCACTATTAATCCAGTCTGTAAATGCTTTTTCATGTTTGGTTCAATGTAGTATCTAAATGGAATTCATAGAGATTATGCTCCATTTTGATCATACCAAGCATTCCACAACTATTTTCTACTAAAGTCAATATAGAATTCATGTTTCCATGCTTTATATTGATGGACTCTTATTTTCTCTTCTAACTCACCAACTAAAATATTTTTGACTGCAAGCTGGTGGCTACCTTGCCCCTGTGTGAATGTATTTGCAAAGCATTTGTCAATGATGTTTATGTCTTGTTCGATTTGACTCCATTTCCCAATAAAGATCCATGATGTTTTCCAACCAACAATTTATAAAAATGATATGTCCTAACATAAATTTGACCTTCTGAATGAGCTCTATGAATATTTTGAGTAGAGACGACTGGTGTGTTTGTTCATTGTTGACATCTTTGAGTATTTCCATTTTTTTCATAGATTTGTAGAGAGAGCCCTCTCAGACTATGTTGGGTCAGTAGCACAGATCTAAAGTGGTTAGTGGTTACCCTGATTCTTCCCTTTCACGACCTTGGGGTACATTTTGGGTGTTAACAAATTTGCACCGTTGCCGGGGAAGAGTATTCCATCATCCTTGGGAGAACGACAAAGAAGTTTTAGTTTCAGAGAAGGAGAAATTTCTGTGGGCAAGCAAAGATTTCAAGATGTTTGGGAAGGTTGTGTATTTTTTCCCTGGCGACTCCACTCATTAAGATTTAATTCAAGGGAGACTCCACAGAGGAAGACCAACAATCCAAAGTCCATTTCTAAAGAAGTTTCGAAGGGCATCCTAGCCCCTAGAAAGATTCCTACCCGAGGTAATCCTTTTTTCGAAATTCTGCTAGGGGTGGATAATCCATAAATTTTTGCTTAGACATAAGACCAAAAACGATAAGGCTAGTGCCTCTAGCAGTGAAAGAGTTGTGTCTAAAGAAGAATCATTTGTTTTTCATGAATTAAATATAGAGATAGACCTTGGAAGGCCTTTGCTAAGAACAAAGTCCGAATCATATCTAAACCTAGGTGAAGAAAGTATGAATACTCCTGAGTCATATCTATCAGATCCCGTATGGTGTGGGTTGTAGGATACCGCCAAGCTTGGAAGAACTAAGCCCTGTTTTTAGATCCCTCAATCCCATACCATAAACCTTGCAAATAACCCTGCTCAGAATATTCTCTAGATTACATGACCTCCCTTAGAACTATGCCCAGAGGATCGTCTCTTATGATGGAGAAGGAGAATTTTCGGTTAAGTAGCATGTAGACAGATTTGAGGATTTTGTTGATCTGGAGGAAGTGGATTTTGATGACACAAAGATGAGGCTCTTTTCCCATAGTTTGTTTGGAAAACCTAAGAGATGGTTTAGACAGCTGCCAAATGCTTCTATCCATGATTTCGAAGCCTTTAAAGCATTGTTCGTATAAAGGTGGGAAACGATAAGGAGTCCCTCACTAGTTCTCTCCCAGTATAACCATTTGAAGAAAGGGGGTTTTGAGTCCGTCCATGATTTTTCCACTAGGTTTATGAAGGTGTACAACTCTATCTAGATGATCTAAGACCCTCAGTAGGTGCTGCAAAGGTCCATTATGCAGATTCCTTTGAAGGATATTTCTCATGCAGATTGAGAGAAAGGAAGTCACCCACCCTGCTTGCTATGTTGAAGGATGCCATAGAGGTAGAATAAAACATGATGGCTTCAGGAAAGATGAAAGGTAAAGCATAAGCAGATAAGAATAAAGTATAAATCCATACCTCTACTTTTACCTCCTCTTCTACCAATGATGCTAAGTTTGAGACAATGATGAAGACTATGGAAAAACTGATGGATAGGTTAGCCTTGGATAACAAACCTCCTGGTAGGGAGCAGCCTGAAAACCAAATAAGAAATCCTAACTTTAGGAGGCCACCCCCTCAAAGAAATCAGAGGAACCCTGATGACCAACAGATAAGGCCTCCTTTCCTTGAAAATCTAGTTGATCAAGAAGGGCCTGATGATCCCATAGATGATCATATTCACCACTTTGACAGCCTAGACCATGAAGTATTTTTGACCGAAAGGGAGCATGATTTCTTCACCAACGAAATCACCAGTCAAATTCCTGAGCTAGATTCTGAGTAGTACCAAATGGGTTATCAAAATTCTGTAGAAGACATTGAAAGGAAGCTAAAGTTAAGGAATCGGGATGTGGCAATAAACAAAGGACAACCTGGCAAAAATCATCCCCCTAATACTTAGCAATGTGGAAAATCCAAAGGAGAACCAATAGGAGATTGTTGCACATAAGACAGAAGAGGATAGGGGGCAGCATTCCAAAGAAGTCAAGCAACCCGAGATCATGGAGGTAGCGAATCCTGTTTCAACATTCAATCTAAAAGAAGAGCTTTCTAAGGTAAAGATTTCTATCCCCTTCAATGAGCTGCTAAAGAACAATGAATATAGAGAAGAGATAACTAAGTTGGTAAAAGGGCAGGTCAATTTTCCACATGATATATTGGAAATGACAGATGATGCTCCCACCATAATTTTTGGGTTCAAACTCGAAGAATCAGATGATGAAGAGGTTCCCCCTTTTTATTTAAGTTTGAATCTCCATGGAAAAATCTTACATAATGCCCTAATAGACTCTGGGGTGTCCAATAATCTAATGCCTAAATCGGTAGTAGATCAGTTGGGGTTGGAAGTCACTAGGCCATACAGAGACCTTTACTCATTTGACTCCAGGAAGGTGAAATGTCTGGGGTTGATCAAAGACGTGGTAGTGACTCTTGCCCAACTGCCCGACAAGAGTATCATGATGGATGTTGTAGTGGCTGATGTACATGCGAAGTTTGGGATGCTGCTGTCAAGGTCCTGGGCTTCAAAATTGAGAGGAACTATGCAGATGGACCTATCTTATTCCACTATACCTCTTTTTGGGAGCCATAGAATATTGTATAGAGAAAAAAGGATGTCCTATGTGGTTAGCAACACAAAAAAACCTGAAAATCACCCTATATATGCTATGGACACAGACATGGGGTCCTATATTTTTTTCAATGATGGTCCGCGCATTGATCCTGAACCTCCTCTGTACATTGAATTTAATGAAGATAAATAGTTTGTAGCAAGGTATGAAGCCTAGGAAAATGTAAAAAATGAGAAAGGTTTATGGTCAATGTATTTTGATGGGTCCTTGAGTAAGAATGGTGTAGGAGCAGGGGTCTGGATCATACCGCCTGACAAGGAGTCTAAGGCTTTATCATACAAGTTAATATTTGAATGCACTAAAAATGTGGTTGAATATGAAGCTTCACTCCTAGGATTTCGAGCCCTAAAAGACCTGGGGGCGAAAAGGATATAAGTGTTCGGAGATTTGTAATTGGTGGTTAACCAAGTGAATGATAGCTAGCAAACCAAACATCCCAGGATGAGGGCATACAGGAATGAAGTCTGGGATATGTTTGGGAACTTTTTCACATAACAAAAAATCAGAGTGATACCTAGGAGTGAGAATCAGGTGGCTTATTATTTGGCCACCACTACTGGTGGTTTTAAGATGCTTATCTTTTCCCAGGAGAAGTATGAAGTGGATGTGGTGAACAAACCTTCTATTCCTGACAATTCTAAATACTGGCAGGTATTTGATGATGATTTGCAAATTAAAAGATTCTTAGAGCTGTCTGATGAATTTGCAAATTTACAGATTGATGCAAAGAACGAAAACTTGGAGGGTTTAGTAGACGAAGAACAGTCAAGGGATGAAGAGATCGAAAGAAAAGGGTGGAAAAGTATGCTGGGCGGAAAGGATATCATTCAACTGAAGAGTAATTACATCCCTAAAGGTTTGATACCTTTGGAAAAGTTGTTTGACCAGAATGACATAGCCAAAAACCCTGAGTTTGAACCTGCTAGTGTCGCAGTAGAAGACCAGAATTTAGGCACTAAAGAAGAGCCTTGAATGGTGAAATTGTCCAAGAAACTGTGTGCTAAGAAAAAGGAGCGATATGTAGAATTAATGAAGCCATATGCTGAATCTTTCGCCTAGATTTATGAGGACTTAAAAGAATACAACACCTCCATAATACAACATTCTATCCCAATCAAACTAGGGGAGAATGCTTTCAAGCAGAAGTTGAGAAGGATAAATCCAAAATTGTTGCCCGTAATAGAAAAAGAAATCAGAAGATTGTTTCATGCAAAAATCATTGTCACTCTGAGTTTTCCCAATGGATAGCCAATTTGGTTCCTGTGAGGAACAAGAACGGTGAGATAAGAATATGCATAGATTTCAGGAACCTTTAATGGGTTTCGTTGAAAGATAATTACCCTTTTCCTAAAATGGAACATATCTTACAGAAGGTAGTGGGGAAAAAAGGGATCTCTACCATGGATGGTTTTTCTAGATATAATCAAATCAAGGTATGCCCAGAAGACCAAAAAAATACTGCCTTTACCACTCCCTGGGGCACTTTCATGTACGCCAAAATGCCTTTTGGGTTGATGAATGCAGTAGCCACTTTCCAGCGTGCAATGGACATAGCATTGCTGAGGAGAAAGACAAGTTTGTGGTGGTGTATATGGATGATATAATAGTCTATTCCAGATCTGATGAAGAACACTTAAAGCACCTGGAGCAGGTTTTCATTAAATGCAGAAAGTACAGTATTTCTATTAACCCAAAACAGTCTCATTTTGAACTAGAGGAAGCCAATCTCCTCGGACATATCATTTCTAAAGAAGGTATTAGGATTGACCCTGAGAGGGTTAGTGCTCTTCAGAAAGTCGAGGAGCCAAGAAGTAAGAAAGAGGTGCAGTCCCTCATCGGGCAAGTGGGTTTTCAAAAGAGGTTTATTCCAAGCTTTGTAGAGATAATGAGGAATATCACCAACATGTTAAAAAAGGAGAATTAGATCAAATGGACTGAGGAAGCCATGGATTTGTTCATGGGTATTAAGAAGGCTATCACTGAAGCCCCAATATTAGCAAGCCCGGATTTTTCCAAGGATTTGCTAATTTTTTCCTATGCGTCTGAGCATACAGTGGCAGGGGTGTTGTTGCAAAAGAATTCCCAGAATTTTGAGCAGCCCATCACATTTTTCAGCAAGGTGCCGAGAGATGGAGAGCTGAAGTATGATATCATGGAAAAGGAAGCATATGCCCTGATAAAGTCACTAAAGGATTTCAGGGTCTACATCCTCCATTCACACATTATTGCTCATGTCCCAGACAATGCTGTAAAGAGTATCCTCACCTAAGCAGATCCTGAGGGAAGAAGGGCCAATTGGATTGCTGTACTACTATAGTACGACCTGGAAATAAATCCCACCAAGTTGATCAAGGGGCAGGGTTTGGCAAAGTTGATGACTAAAGCCAACTGTGATTCTTTGCAGCTGAATTTCTTAGAAGACTTTCCAAATCAGGAGGACCCAAGGATGCAGGTAAGACCAGAATTCTCTGCATCTCCCTAGTATGCTAACATTATTTATACATTGCAGAATTTTCAAGCTCCTGCGGGGTTAAAAAAAACTAGGGCTCGGTATGTGTGTTAGGATATTCCTACACTCCATTCTAGTCCTACCAACATCTTCATTATTTGCATTTTTAGTCATGCATGCATTTCTGCATGCATCATGCATTATGCATGCATGCATGCAATTGCATGCATCCTAGTCATCACTCCCAGCACCTAGCCCTCCGCTAGATAGCCTCGGGAGCTTATCATAGATCAGTTTTAGCCCTCCTAGAGCTTAGTGCACCCTTCTTCCTTGATTTAAGGAAGCCACTCCTACTCTCTCGCGTACCACTCAGTTTCACTTCAGTTAATTGAGTTATCTTTAGTTCTTTCCTTGATTTAAGGAAAGACTGGCTCTCAAATGACTATATCACTCTGATGGACCTCCAATGAGACTAGACTACCCATTCTGACTCTAGTTAGCTCCTCATGCGCCCTCCACTGAGCCTCCTTCATTCAGTTAGTGCCTCCATGTGCCAGTTACACTCAGTCACACCTACCACACTCAGTTAGGCACAGTTTAACTGATGGTTGACAGTTACATGTGCATTGATGACTCCATCGATGATGAGATAGAATTCTAGTTGTGCTTTGAAGACACTCCAGTGATCTTTTCATCACTCCATGAAGGCTAATTCGAATTGCCACCTTTGCATTCGGATCCTCATGCATTGTACTATTTATTTGTCCATATTGTGATTAATGAATTAGTGTGTGTGAAGTTAATTTGCTTCTATCTGAGTTCTACTATATTATTATTTTGTTGCTCATTTTACTGCATTGACCACTCTTAATCTTGTTCCTAAATTATTTCATTGTGAGGTATAAATCAGCTCTTAGATCTGGTGTGAGGATTTTCACACTGTGAATTTGAAAGATGCCAAATTTTGTATTATGAATCAATTTCTGTACTGGAAAGACCCAGGAGGCATGCTGCTAAACTGCTTATTAGAAGATGAGGCTCAGCATACCAAGAAGGAATTCTACAAAGGGGATTGTGGTGGGCATCATTCCTGGAAAGTGTCAATCAACAAGATCTTGAGAGCGGGGTTTTACTGGCCTACCATGTTTGTTGATGTGTATAAGAAGACCGTTACTTGTCACCAGTGCCAGATCTTTGAAGGTAAGAGGAAGGTTGTTTCACTTCCTCTACATCCAAACATAATAGAAGCGTCTTTCCAATAGAGGGGGATGAATTTTATTGGAGAAATAAACCCAAACTCCTTTGGCTAGCATAGATGGATTTTGATAGCTACTGATTATTTCACCAAATGGATTGAATCCATCCCCACTAGGAATGCAACTGAGGACGTCATCGTGGATTTTATGGAAGATAATATCCTGTCCAAATTTGGTTGTCCCAAGAGGATAGTGATAGAGAATGCTCCAGCATTTCAGTCTAAAAAGATGATAAACTTTTGCCACAAGTACCATATCAGTCTGCATCATTCCACAGTATACTACCCTCAGGGAAATGGGCTAGCAGAGTTCTCTAACAAAATCCTGGTGAGGATCATTAAGAAATTGTTGGAGGAGAATAAGAGGGCTTGGCACACGAAATTAAAATATGCTTTGTGGGCTGATAGAATCAGTACGAAGAGAGCCATTGGAATGTCACCCTTTCAATTGGTATATGGAGCCGAGGTGGTGTTTTTGGTATCCCTAGGGTTACCAGTCATGAGGCTGCTGTAGGGAATGGAAGCAACGTCAAATCACATGCAGAGAAGGGTGAATCAAATAGTTGAATTGAATGAGCTAAGAAATAGGGCCTACGATAAAGTACAAATGCACCAAGAAAAGATGAAGGATACATTTGACAGGAAGGTGAAAGAATAGCAGTTTCAGGTGAATGATTTGGCCCTGAAGTGGGATGCCCCTAGGGAAGATAAGCATGGAAAATTTGACCCTATGTGGATGGGGCCTTATGTTATTGCAGCGAAACGAGGGGTGAATTATTTCATCTTGGAGCATCAAGATGGGTCTCCCTGGATAGGAGGTCCAGTCAATAATAGGTTTTTGAAGCATTACCTGTCCTAGAGAAGGCGAGTAACTCTTGTACCATAGCCTGTATATATTTTCATTTTGCAGCAAGTGTTGATGGAAAACCTAAAGGATTTGAAGCCCGAGGTGAAGGCCATAAGGTTTGGAAGGGTAGCCATGATGTTTTTTTTATTTAAATGTTCAGTTCAGATTTGTAGCATGTACAGTTTCATTTTTTAGCCTAAAGTTTTCAGTTCCGAAGTCAAAAATTTGCCCAATGGATCAGGCACCGGTCTGCCAGGGATTTTTTGCTACCTCACAGGGAGGAGAGCATCCCAAGTTGGGGCCAGTTGTTAGCACTGGGATTGTGCTGAAACTGGGGAGCTTTCGCAAGTTAGACTAGCTTGGCCTGTGTCCACTAGATAACAGAAAATCCAAGCTATGCGCGGTGAAGTTGGCTCGAAGGAAAAGCATTTGAAGAGAAATCAGGGAGTGATGATAACCGAAGGGTAACGGTCTGAAGGAATGCACCCACGTCCTCGTCCAAATAAGATTAGCGGTCTAGAATCAACATGATGAGATCGAGGGCCACAATATTCTATCGAGGAATAAGGTGGCGGAGATTTAAGCATCGGCAGGTCGTTTGTCAACATATATGTAAGAGCTAGATCAACAGTGGATGATGAATATCTACGACTAACATTTAGTTTGCAATATGAACTTGCGTGGAGAAAATCACGACTCATATTTGCAAAGGTGTGTTATTGTACCGCACTTTTCGACGGCGGGGATTAAACCCGATCCATATCTACAGTTGAAGTCTTGTTTGCATTTTTAACTTGTGCACCAAATCGACGATGCTTAGATTTCCGAAGTTGGTAAAGAGGCACATCTACATATGGCTCAGATCTGAGTAAAGGGAAATCCACGGTCAGAAAGGCTTCATGCGAAAAGGGCGCTGCCGGAATAACACATAGTAGAGTTGCAGACCATAGAGGGGTTTAAAAATAGAAAAAGGCTGGAGGATCTGTGGCTATAGATTTCCAGCATGGATGAACGGTTGGCAGGTCTCCATCGCTAGCTTACTTGTAAGGAATATATTGGTCGTTTCATATTATAAAAAGCAGGTCTGCACATGGAGCCACACCAGATTTGTCCTATGTGCATTGGGTAGTGGGGATAACTAACTGTGCAGGGCTGACCAGCCATCCAGATGCCCAGAGAATCCTCCCAACTGTCAGGCCACCAGGTAAGTTGTTTCTCACCGAAAGCTATTTAAATGGTAGAAGTTGTAGAACCCCCAGGTTTCGAATCTCCTCAGTTGATGGACCTGGTAGAAGATAAAGATTATGATGTTTTTGATACCATGCTTATTAGTTTCCCTCTGGAATCCATTAAAAAGATATTAGAAGCTCTGAAGAGCGTCTAACTAGATACCCACCAAGTCTACCAGTCCTTCTTCCACCCGTTCACTACATCCTAAACCCCTAGCTTTCCCGAATTTATGGACTGGTGTGCAAGTTGTTACTCCCTTGAGCAGAGAGTTGTCCTGGACACATCAAGATCCAAAATATTATGTTACATAAATGATCTGGCTGTTAGGAAAGCCCTGGTCATTCCCCCAGAATTCTGTCACAAAGCCTAAGATTATAAAATGGAATCCCTCATTCAGTATTTTCGTTAAGCCTCTGAGAATCTTAAGAGGAGATTCTACCAAGAAAACCTACTATCCTGTTTTTCCCCTCCTGAAATCCATTTCCTTGGTGAGGTTGAGTTGTTCAAAGAGGAATCCAAATATTTTCTCTCCATGCTGGCCCAATTCCTAGGTTTGTATAGCGACAGATACCTAACTGAGCCCCTAATCAGCCTTATGTTCATCTTGAGTACTTTCCCTATCGAACCCTCCTACCCTAACTCACTCAATCACTCAGTGTTCCTGCTTAAAATTCGACGAAGCCCTAGCAGTTAGTATCCATGCCCAACTCGTTGAATTCCCTAGAACTAGGTCTTTTAGATTTTACTTGTATCTACTGAAAATTTTCCTAGCAGTGCATGAGGAAAACCTGTAGGGACCGGAGTTACAGATCACTAAAGAAATGTATTCGAATTTCCAGGTTTTCATGGATAATCTCATGTCTGAAATCTATTGTGTGTTTTTCCGAGAGAGGTTTCCTAGAGTCCTGTCAGAAATGAAAGACTTGTTATAGCCTTCTATGGAAAAGAGAGTCGAAGACTGGTTTCTATTGAAAAACGGGATGGTAATCAGGGTATACGATTTTTCTCATTCCTCCTACGTACTGCCAGTTTTCCTGACTCCCAGGTTGTTCACACTGGAATTCATAAGACAGAAGCTAAAGGTGAAATGTGAGCATTTCCTGAAGGATAAGAAATCTATCGATATCAATTTTCCATGGGCGATGGGATGTTTTGTGGTAAAAAATAAGGCAACTCTTCCTAACATTGAGTTGATGATGAACGATCTAGGTTTTTCTTCCAAGGATGCAATAGATTACGATCCTCACCACATAAAGCTAGGTGCATGAAAGGTTTTGGGCTGTTGCAAGCATTTTGCTAGTGGAAGCAGTTAGTTAGTAAGAACCTCCAGCTAGAAGAGCATCTTGAAGATCATTTTTGTCTTTTGTATTAAGAATCAGTAGTCATATAGTAAAACAACCCGTAAATGTAAAAGGCTGTTGAGCCGAGTTTTGTCATATATGTCTTATGTCGGTAATGGTGACTATGTTTTGATTAGGTGTCCATAGGTTGTAATTGTTTCTGTTCAAGAGAAGGCCGAGCCTAGTGCTTGAGGACATCTATAAATTCTATGTAATCGAAGGAAAAAGGGTTGAAAACTTTTTGGAGGCTTATGTATTGCTCTATGTGAGACATTTTGAGTTGTTTTTTTTTTTAATAAAATTGACAGAGCCAAGCAGGTGTTTTATCAAGGATTCCTGTGTGATTGGTCTTGCAATATGTTCTTTCTTTTTCCCATGTGAATTGTTTTTCTCTCACTGTTAATCCAGTGTGTAAATTCTTTTTCAAGTTTGGTTCAGTGTAGTATCCGGATTGAATTCATAGAGATTGTGCTCCATTTTGATCATACCAAGCATTCCACAACTATTTTCTACTAAAGTCAATATAGAATCCATGTTTCCATGCTTTATATTGATGGACTGTTCTTTTCTCTTCTAACTCACCAACTAAAAGCTTTTTTACTGCAAGATGGTGGCTACCTTGCCCCTGTGTGAATGTATTTGCAAAGCATTTGTCAATGATGTTTATGTCTTGTTTGATTTGACTCCATCGCCCAATAAATATCCATGTTGTTTTCCAACCAACAATTTATAAAAAAATCTGTCCTAACAGAAATATGACCTTTTGAATGAGCTGTGTATGAATATTTTGAGTAGAGACTACTGGTGTGTTTGTTCATTGTTGACATCTTTCAGTATTTCCATTTTTTTCATAGATTTGTAGAGAGATCCCTCTCAAACTATGTTGGGTCAGTAGCACAGATCTAAAGTGGTTATTGGTTACCTCAATTCTTCCCTTTCACAACCTTGGGGTACGTTTTGGGTGTTAAAAGGGGGTTTGGGGTTCTTTTCTTGACACCAGGGTTCTAGTTTGAATGGAAATTGTAATTAGGATGAAGCATGCCATATATATATATATATATGTATGTATGTGTGTGTATATATATATACACACACATACATACATATATATACATATATATATCTATATATATATATATATATATATGTATGTATGTGTGTGTATATATATATATATATATATGTGTGTGTGTATATATATACACACACATACATACATATATATATATATATATATATATATATATATATATATATATATATATATATATATAGAGAGAGAGAGAGAGAGAGAGAGAGAGAGAGAGAGAGAGAGAGATTTATTTAGAGGTATTATTGGCTATACATATATATTGTAACAAGTGAAAATTGTAAAACCACAAGAGCAACCCAACAATTGGCTAACTTGTTTAAAAAAAAATTATTTGTCTTAATAATTTACCAACTTAATCCATCGTTCAATTTTTTTCGGGGAACATTTTGAGTTTAGTCTCATTACTCATCATGATATGTTGATATTTGTTTCATATCAATAACTTTACAAGAATTTCAAATCAAGCATTCCATTCCAACATGGTACGAAACTTTGAATTGTTATTACTATATAAACATGATCAAAAAATTGTAGGAAAAAGAAAAGTTAAAGTCTTTATTATTCCAAGATGTGTGCATAGATGTGGGTAGAGGGAGAAAAATCCCCTTTTTATGATGCAAAAAATTTGAGAAAACTTTTGAACCTAGGGATACTTGATTCCTCTTGACCATTTCATTATATATATATATATATATAAAAGTTGGTTTATAAAGTACACCTATAAGGAGAAAATGACAGGTAGGATGTTTTCTAACTCGTAAAGCTTATTGGTTGGTACTTTTTTTTTTATTTATAACAAGAATTATTTAAGTTTGTATTAAAATATGTTGTAATTGAGATGAACAATGTGTAAATAGAAAATGAAAGCATACATAGCTCCAAAAAAGATATGCACCATGATAACATCGAATTGCAACCTATAAGATTTGGTTGTACTCCTTAAAAAACTTGATATATGACTACTAGCTGTGTAAATTAAAAAAAACACTTAGGACCAAAACATATTTGGAATATATTGACAATTACATGATTATGAGCATGCATACTTTTTCATTTCATCATCCCGGGCATGATTGGAAGGGTGTGATTCTTGCATGTCTACCTCCATGCCCTCTTGCAATTGATAAATTGTTTCTTCTTCTTTGAGTTCAATAGGAAGAGAACTGTTAGCTTTTCAGAATTTACTTCAATCTGATATAGGATCTTAACTTAGAGAACAACATGTACAATATATCTATAGCATATCAATCATGGACATAATAATGCAAGCACATAAGAGACAATAGACACACAGAGTTTCACTGGGGAAAACCATAAAGGTGAAAAACCCCACAACTTCCTCAGAGATTGATAGAGCAAGGATACAACCCAAGCATAAGAGATAGTCTTCTCCTAGCAGCAGCTTCTCCTCCTGCACAAGTGTGCCACTCTCCAATGAGAGTATGAGTGAGAAAGTGAATGATGAAATAGAGTTCCTCCCACACTCTATTTATACATGACTTGACTTGCCTAATAACCTTTACTAGGTCAGCCTTAACTTAACCACATAACATAATGCTGACAAGGCCGACCCCCAATAGGGTGGTCTAATAACCTTTTGACCCACATGACTTATACCGGGACGACCCCACCAAGGTGGTCTAATAACCCATCAAGTAAAATTTACGACAATTACAATATAAATGATGACACTTCCGTATAGAGGAATAATAACATCTCTATAGGAATACAAACACTTTCGTATAGAGGAATAATAACATCTCTATAGGAATACAATATACATATATGAAATACATTTTGATGTTACAAATACATCAACACTCCCTCTTAACAAGGAAGGTATTTCTCGACAAAAGTCTTCTAGCACAAGTCTTCTTCTCTGGATCATCGTCATTGGATCATTGACATCGAATCATCGTCATCGTCACTGCTGTTGCTATCTCAATCAATCTCCTATCTACTCGTCATAGGAAGTTCTACAGAGCCAGTCCTTTTTCATACTAGATGTATGCCCACCACATGTAGGTCTTCATCATCATTGGCCATATTGTGAAATCCTTAGGATTGATTACATGCGTCAACAAAACCTCGAAAGAGCATCCCAGGCATTTTACGAGCACACAGCTCAACCTATCGGATCTCCCAGGATCTTTTACATGTGACTGTCACAAAACCTTAAAAGAGTGTATTTCCAAGCAAGATCTCTAAAGAGTATCTGAGGCCTTTTTCATCCTGTCCAGATCTCCAGGAATTATTACATGTGACCCCTACCACAAAACCTTAAAAGAGTGTCTTGCCAAGCAAGATCTCTAAAGAGCATCTGAGGCCTTTTTCATCCTGTCC
Organism: Larix kaempferi; assembly: GCA_027924585.1. NCBI lineage: Eukaryota > Viridiplantae > Streptophyta > Pinopsida > Pinales > Pinaceae > Larix > Larix kaempferi. Next base: position 915,629 of record BSBM01000397.1, on the reverse strand, counting down.
AGATCTCGAGCACTTATTACATGCTACCCTTGCACAACTTGTCCACAGCCATAGAGTATCAACCTGATACTCACCATACATCATCTTGATCATCATCACTGCATCGTCCTGATGCATGTCATCTAGAGCAACACCCTGAAGCTCATCATCTATGATCATCCTGATCATACAATGCATCCACCTGATGCACACCAAGTATCTGCCTGATACATATCATCATACATGATCCACCTGATTATACAATGTATCCACCTGATACATACACAAATACATGATCCACCTGATCATATAATGTATCCAACTTATATATATCAACATACATGATCTACCTGATCATACAATCGTATCCACTAGATACATATACAGATACATGGTCCAAGCATCTAACATGATGCATATACATATACATGATCCAACTGATCATAACAAGCATCCAACATGACGCATATACATATACATGATCCAATTGATCATAACAAGCATCCAATATGATGCATATACAGAGCAGTAATTGGAGTGTCGTGTTGATGCTCATCATCCAACACTTACATCCACATCCATGGGAAGGATCCTCCTCTCACCATGCTTGGAATGTCTCCTGCAAATGTGTCCATCACTTCTTCCTCGAAGTGTCATCAATCTAAAGAACACCAAGCCTCTCTCTGAAGTACTTGAACTTCACTCTGGCTAGTGGTTTCATCAACACATCTGCAACTTGCTCATCCGTCGCAACATACAGGAGCTTTGTTGCTCCTCTCTACACCATATCCCTGATATAGTGATATTTGATCTCGATGTACTTCGACCTGTCATGGAACATCGGGTTCTCAGACAGCTTCACACAACTCTGGTTATCACAAAAGATACCAGTAGCCTCCAACGGGAGATCAAATAGCTCAGACAGTAGATTCCAGAGCCATACTGCCTCACAACTAGCTGAACAAGCTGCAACATACTCTGCTTCGGCTGTACTCAGTGCTACACAGGACTGCTTCCTGCTAAACCAAGAGATCACACCTAATCCCATACTGAAGCAATATCGAGAATGTGCTCTTCCTATATACAACACTGCCTTCCCAATCTGAATCAACATAACCCTACAGGTTAAATTTTTGATTCGCATCATACTTGAGCCCATAATCAATTGTACCCTTTAGGTACCTAAGAATATGCTTTACAACAACCAAGTGAACACCTCTGGGATTTGTGAGGAACTGGCTCAATCTATTCACCGCAAAGAAAATATATGGTCTCGTGTTCGTCAGGTACATCAAGGACCCAATCATCTGACGATACACAGTGACATCAACCGGATTGGATGAATCATCACACAAAAGATTCAGGTTCGATGCCATAGGTGTGGTCATGGCCTTGCACTCCATCATCCTAAACCTCTTTAGGATCTCTACTGCATACTTCCCTTGTCCAAGGAAGATTCCATCTTCACTCTGCCACACCTCCATGCCTAAAAAATAGTGCATCATCCCCAATTTCTTCATCTCGAACTTGGAAGCAAGCTTCCTCTTCGTATCGACAATCAATCTATCCTCACCTGTTACAAACTGTTCATCCACATACAATAGTAGTATCACTGGATTGCCTTCCTCAACCTTGTATTAAAGGTTGGAATCCGCTTTACTCTTGGTAAAGCCCAAACTAGATCGGAAGCCATCTATCCTACCATACCAAGTCTTGAGTGCCTGTTTCAAACCATACAGGGCTTTCTTCAGTTTGCACACATGTGACTCTCGGTCATTTGTCTCAAACCCGAGTGGCTGCTCCACATACACTTCCTCTTCAACTACACCATTCAAGAAAGTTGTCTTGACATCCATTTGGTGTACCTTCCATTTCATCACTGCAGATAGAGCAAGTACTGATCTAATGGAAGTGTATCTGGATACATGTGCAAAATTTTCTTCATAGTCAATTCCTCTTTCTGGGAGGATCCACGAGCTACAACCTCGCTTTGTATTTCTCCATGATACTATCGCCAGTATGCTTGATCTTATAGATCCACTTGGAAGTCACAACAAACTTCCCTTCAGGTCTTGGGACCACATCCCAAACATGATCGATTGGTACTTCTCAACCATGGCATCCTTTTACTGTATCCCGTATCCTGGGAACTTCAGATACTTCATTATCTTCAATAGATAGTTTGAACTTCATTGCTGGAACAAATGTTGCAGTTCTTCTTTTGTAGGTGATGGTATACGATCTTTCCTACAAAACAAGTTAAATTGCATGATTAGAAAACATCTCATAGTTTTCAGAACAAATTCTTACACATAAAGAAATATGCCATACATTCATGCAATTATTTTAGCCAATGCTTCAATACAATATTTATACATATCCTGTAGCTTTCTAGATGCCTTCCAATCTCTACCAGAACATTGTTAAGAGTGTGCACAACTTCCAACATGTCAGCAAAGAGGTTTCATTCTAGATAAGTAGCAATGGAATGTTGTACAGCTCCATAGGCCACTTACCCATCACATGCATATTAGTAGTATATTGTTCATTAATGTAATTATTCTAATATGCATAATATACATCCTAAGTTTAGGAACATAAACATATACATCATTGAGCAATATTATTTAAACAAACAAGTATGCAAGAAATGACAATTCAAATACTTATTTTTGTTTGGTTGTAGGGTGGACTCCCTCTCAATATTTGCTTCCTTGCAAGAACTACTGGAGTGTGCTCCCTCTTGATCTTTGCTTCGTGGATTACCTGTCCTTGAACTTATATCCATCCTCGATCACTTATGCATACTTACTAGTATCATCATTGTGTTATCCTCGAGGTCCCATACACAATCATACATTCATTAGTATAATATCAATACTATAAAACATTATGATTCTAAGTAATCTTAAACATGTATGGTCAAGATCATTTCATACACAGAGAATTTATCACAAACACTAGTATTCAAGGTTTCAGGGAGTACTTCCTTTACTCATGCAAATTCTTATTTGACCATAGGACTCTTCTGATTACTCAAACCTATACCTTCATGAATAATCATTATCAATCTCACCAAGTATACTTATATAAGAGATCCTCTCACAAGGTAGGATTCTAACTTGATATAGGAAAAACATACCTAGATTAATGTGTTAGTTAGTTATGTCTAACATACCCACATGATGTCTTCTTGTTTTCTTCAATAACTTGTGCTAGTAACCTGCATATATCATAGGTTAAGCATTGGAGAACTAAATTATACATACCTTGTAAGTAGACCTTCTATGTGATTCATGACAATGGATGAATCTTTGTCTTCATGTCACCATGGTCATATGTTCTTGAACTAGAACATGATTTGTCTTTCTTGATATACCTTTCATGTTAGCGGACAACATCAACCTCATACAACACCAAAACGCATTAGTACAATCATAAGTGTCAAAACCCTAATCAATGAATATCTTTTATCATGCATTCATATTTTTATTAAGGTGATATGACAAGGCTAAAATTAATCAATATTGTAGTAATCTTAATGAAGACAAACATATCATAAACTTAATCATGAACGGATTTTGAAACATACCCGTAAGTCATACGTGTTGTGTTTTCCTGTAATATTCTTATGTAAGGCCTTAGCCTCATCTCCCTCTGAAACTGGAACTTCTTCACTTATGCAGGTAACCAATCCATTCTCTTCTAGGATTAACCCAATCCACTTGATTTGCAGAAACTGGATCTAGAGATGGATTAGGGTTTGTTAGGGAAACCCTAAAAAGTCAAACTTTGAATTTCAAGCGTCTAAAAGGATAGAAAGATGTGCCTTGATGAGCTAATCAACCTGGTATACTTAGAATTTGAAAAATGCAAAGTTTCATCCCTCAAATTTGCTTTTCAATCTTTTGGATTCACTCGAGAGGACCCTAAATTAGGGTTTGAATTTCCCGGAGCTTTACCCAACCAAATAGTTTGATCCAAAGATCTAAACTTCTATTTTTCCAAGGATCTTCCAGCGATGGTCACAGTTTTAAAAAATTCCCATTTTTGTAGAAGCCCTAATTTTTCACTTTTCTCATCAAAGTCTCGAACTAGGGTTTGATCAAGCTCGGCGTTTTACCCAACCAAAAAAATTGATCTTGGTCTCTAAATTTCGATTTTGATGAGTAGCATTCAGCCATGGTCTCCAATTACAAAAATACCAACTTTTTCAGAAACCCTAATTCCCGGAGCCATGAATGAAGGTGCTCAAAATCCAATTGTGTTTTGATAGAAATATGCACCTGATTGTTTCAGGTGTAACTCCGAAATTACGAGTCCAAAGGGTCTAAAAATTCTACCTGTGGTAGCCCGACCTATGATCTTTCGAAACCTATAGGTCTGACCTCAATTGGATTCTCTGAGAGAGAGTTATGCCAAGTGTTGCAACATGACCTGTTTATGGGATAAAACAAGAGAGCGAACTTGTACGGCATGCCACGTGTCATTGGTTCAACTTCGGCCACTAAAAACCTTAACTAAGAAACTACAATCCATTCCCTACCTATCACTTTTTACGAAATTTCATTTGGAGATTCCTAGCCCAAGTTGTGACCTTGTTTCCTAGGTCACCTGTTTATGACTCAGATCTGGAAGAGGCAAAAACCCTAGATTGTACATATCATAAAACACAAAGTAAAACGAATTAGAAGTTGTTATTTGGACACAAGGTACATGGAGATCTTATATTTGACCCGTAAGAGTTTTAGATCCTGAAACCTTGCCGAAATGGATTTATAGCGAAAGTGCTATGATGACTGATTTTTTTTCTACATCAAGCCCTAGCTTCGCAAGTGCAACAAGTGTCATAAATGCCATACCATGCCTTCTTTCAGGCTAGCTATGATACCATGTTAGTTTTTCAGAATTTACTTCAATATGATCTAGGATCTTAACTAAGAGAACAACATGTACAACATATCTACAGCATATCAATCATGGACATAATAATGCAAGCACACAAGAGACAATAGACACACAGAGTTTCATGGAAAACCATAAAAGTGAAAAACCCCACAACTTCCTCAGAGATAGATAGAGCAATGATACAACCCAAGCATAAGAGATAGTCTTCTCCTAGCAGCAGCTTCTCCTCCTCCACAAGTGCGCTACTCTCCAATGAGAGTATGAGTGAGAAAGTGAATGATGAAATAGAGTGCCTCCCACACTCTATTTATACATGACTTGACTTGCCTAATAACCTTTACTAGGTCGGCCTTAACTTAACCACATAACATAATGCTGACAAAGGCGACCCCCAATAGGGTGGTCTAATAACCAACCCTTTGACCCACATGACTTATACAGGGCCGACCCCACCAAGGTGGTGTAATAACCCATCAAGTATAAGTTATGACACTTACAATATAAATGATGACACTTCCGTATAGAGGAATAATAACATCTCTATAGGAATACAAACACTTCCGTATAGAGGAATAATAACATCTCTATAGGAATACAATATACATATATGAAATACATTCTGAAGTTACAAATACATCAACAAGAACCTACATAGATTTTAATATTTGAGGTTGAAGATGATGAAACTTTGTTGAATAATATGACCATTGTCTTAAGCTCATCAGAGTCATCCTCTAAATATTGAATTTTCCTTTTTTATTTTACGAATATATTCATGATAATTGCATTTCAAGAGACCCATTGATATTCTAATTCATGTGTTTTAGTGGAGAATGAGACCTGTTGTCAACATTGAATGAGACCAATTCCCCACAACATTAGTTGAAAACCAAGATCTTTGCACCCACAAAGCCCTAACCCCAAGGGAAATCCACACACTGATAATGGATAGATCCATCATCAATATTCTGAGTACTTATTACAGAACATTGAGATGGATGAAATATTGTATATCTTTTTCCCAAATCAAAATCCCAATGAAGAACTTACTCCAGGAAGTGCAAGCAGTACCAGGGCGAGGCCTATTCCCATTGGCCTTTTTAGGTAAAGCCTAGCAAACTCACCATGACAAATATTGGAAGTTTTTAAGACAACTAACTCATGACGAAACTCATGCCCACAATCAATTCTACTAAAACAAAGGAGAAATATGACTGCTGATGCTAAACATAAGCAAAGTGTGCAAACCAGGCTTACCATCAAGTGTCAATTTGTTGAATTAGAACTAGGATGGGAGATGTATGCCACTTTGAATAAACAATGCTATAAATAATTTAGTCAAACCTAAATTCGCATATCAACATTAACCTTAAAATAGTAAAGAAATCCATAATTTTAAATTATGAAGTGTTGAGCATGCTTATAAACAAAATCTCCTAACAACTAATCAACCGATTTTTATTTTATTTATTAATACAATCCCATGTGCATTAAATCTATTTTGACAAGTTATGCTCATGATTAGTATGAAAGGAGTAACCTTATAAATCTATTTTGACAACTTATGCTCATGGTTAGTATGAAAGGAGTAAATTTATAAATCTATTTTGACAAGTTATGTTCATCATTAGTTGAAAGGAGTTAAGTTATGATTAATGAAAATACCATATATGAAATTTAATGCAGTAAAGTGACTAGCTTAACTTAACAGCTAGCAGCGAGGTTATGGAATACATTAATGACAGAGATACAAAATATTAAAGCTTAACTTATCAAGTTATGGAATACATTAATGAGGAAAAAAAATATTAAGAATTATGTAAACAACAGCAAGGTTATGGAATACATTAATAACATAAATATTAAAAATTAAAAATTAGTTAACCGTAGCACTACCACATCAATGTTATGGAATACATTAATGACATAAATATTAAATATTAAAAATTAGTTAATAGCTAAATAATAATATAAACTATTAAGAATTAGTTAAGATATTAAGAATTAGTTATGAAATATAAATTGTAAACCAGTACCAAGGTTATGGAATACATTAATGACTTAAATTAAAACACTAAATCAGTTAATATCCCACCACTAGGTTAATGTATTTATGGAATACATTAATGATGACATAAATATAAAATATTAAAAATTAGTTGAGAGGTGAGTGCAATCTCTTTATAAGAATAGGAATAGGTAGGCAAGATCCAGTGTTGTTGTGAAAAATAGCTGCTGAGCATATTAGCAGGCTCAGTATATCAGTATATTGGTGAAGGGGAATCGTGATTGCTGGAGTGTAGATTCAATCGTTTGCATTTTTTATAAGGATGAAACGTTTTTCCTTCCTACTGGCCGTGATTTTCACAGGCCCTTTTATGTTTCTCTGCGTAAGTTCAGTAGGAGATTCCAGTCTCATATATAATGTTCAGCAGTATGGTGCAAAAGCTGATGGCATCACAGACAACAGCAAGTGAGATAGAGATAAACTTGAATAATTAATAAATTTGTAGAGACATAGATTATCACAAATAAATTTGTTTGTTTTTGGTTATATGTAGGCTTTTATTGTTGCCTGGAATGCAGCCTGTTTTTCTAATCGATCATCTACTGTGTATATACCGAAAGGAAAATTTCTGGTTGGTCCAGTTTCCTTTGCAGGACCATGCAAGAATGCTAATATTATGGTGCAGGTAAGGTGCTAATATTCATTCCGTGGTAGTGGTAGTGATTTATTTATTTCCTTCTTTGCAGCAATAAGATTCATGCAACATGTCTGTCTTACTGCAGGTAACTGGGGATCTCATTGCACCAACCCACAATAGTTTATGGAACGGAGGAAATAATTTGTACTGGTTGCAATTCTATAATGTGAATGGTCTAACGGTGAATGGCGGGGGGAGTTTGGATGGACAGGGAGCCTCCTGGTGGAACAACGTTTGTCAAAAAAATCAGCAGGTAAGAATAAACCAGTTATCAGTTGTACTATGTAATTATCTTTTAGTGATTTGGATAGCATATACTTACACTGACTCGAATAAATTGTCTGCTTTGCTGTGCATTGCAAACCCGGGCCTACGGTATTGTCTCTAGCCATTTATTTTCACATATGAATTTGAGTGTTTCATAGTTGCAGGGAGTTGATAATTTGACATTGTGATGGGCAGTCTTTACAATTGATGGGTGCTACGAATAGCGTGGTGAGAGACATTACTTCCATCAACAGCAAGTAGATCCATGTATCCATTGGTGCGTCTAACAACGTCCTGGCAGAGGGATTGACAATCCGTGCTCCAGCTGACAGCCCCAACACCGAAGGGATTCACATATCTTCTTCCAATGTCCATCTTCAAAATATCAACATAGGAACAGGTGGATCATATTTCCCCTCAACATTTTACAAATATTGTTGGAGTAACTATTTTATTAAAGATAAATCTTTAACTTTGCGTGCGTGTACTACTGCAGGAGATGATTGTATTGGTATTTTGGAAGGAACTTCCAACCTTGCCATTGAACAAGTTACTTGCGGACCAGGCCATGGAATCAGGTGAAATAGTTTGATAATTAATTTCAATTGGACTGGGAATATGAGCATTCAATGCACTGCGCTGACAACCGATTTGGGTTATTATTATGCAGTGTGGGGAGCCTTGGGAAATATCCTGATCGTAATGAACGAAACTGACAATGGAGTTAGAATCAAAACATGGCCAAGGGCTTAACATTTGAGAACCTACGGATGAACAATGTGGGGAATCCAATCCTCACTGACCAATACTATTGCCCACATTGTACTGCCCAGGTGCTCATCATTTTACACCTATCTGAACAGCTTCAAGACCTATACTCTGTTTCGACATAGGACAGTTTCGAAGCTTGTTTTTAAGTTCTGTGACATATGGCCACTGAAGTTTGACTATTATAACTTACTTTGACTTTGTTCTTAATATTGGATTGGCCGTTGCAGAAGTCTAATATGAATGTGCAGATTAGTAACGTGGTATACAAAAACATAGTTGGAACCTCGGCAACAAAGGAAGTTATTAAATTGGCTTGGCCCGTGCAGGAGTCTAATATGAATGTGCAGATTAGTAACGTGGTATACAAAAACATAGTTGGTATCAAAATAAATAGTAACGTGGTATCAAAATAAATAGCACATATTTTTTTATTAGAATATAGAATTTTAAGAATAAATAATGGTTTTGTATAATTAGTTATTTGGAATAGTACATTTTTAATAAAAAAATATCAATTTTTTCTTTCTATAGATGCCATATCTAACCTTGTGACTCTAAGGTTTGTCATATTAATAATAGAATGTCTGTTATTGAGATATATAATTTTAAACATAACAAACAATTTTATAAAAAATGTCATTTGAACTTATACCATTTTAATAAGAAATATTAAAATAAATATTTGTAAGAAATAAATCAATGGACACATACATAATCTCAAAGAAATGCAAATGCACAACAAATTCAATGACTTTTCCATTGTGTTTCAAGGATCCGCATAAAGATCAAAATTGATAATAAAAACATTAGATCAGATGAGAAGATCACATTAATAATAATATTGAAGAAAAAATATGTTACAAATATATTTTGTGCCTTTGGAATCTATATCCAAGTGGCCTTTGTTTTGTGACATGAATTTCCAATGGAAAGATGATCCCATTTCCCTTCCCTGCACTCTAAGGGTAGTAACAAAAGACCATATCGCAACAGCAATCACAAGTCTCGTAATAGCAAAAGAAACAAAATGAGGTGAATACACTACAATATTTAATCCATTTTCCACATCACACATCAAATCTACATAACCAGAATCATCATACAAAAATGAATTAATTAAAGGGAAAACTGATCTTGGTGCCTTTGAATATGTTCGTAGTAGGAAATTTCTCCTCCTAGTGCCTCTGAATATGTTCGTAGTAGGAAATTTCTCCTTCTGGTGCATACAAACAATCTTTCTCCTCTTGGTGCCTCTGAATATGTTCGTAGTAGGAAATTTTTGAAGGGGTTGGAACTTACATCTTCACCCTAAATTATAATCAATGAACACTAGACTGCAATGCAAAGAAAAATAATAATTCAGAATCACTAAACATAATGATTGGAAAAAAAATAGCGTTCTGTAGCGTAAATATCAATGGTTGAAATAAATGCAGAGTAGTCTACATGTAGTCAAATAATTCGAAAGAAATATGATAACACATACAATTTAATGTAGTTGAATGATCTCAAGGAACTCCAAGGTGACTGGGTTACGCATACTAACATGGATTTGTACAAGTAGAAATATGAAATGCTTTGAGAATGGATGAAGTTAGGGTCGAGACTTATAATATTTATAGCAATAGAAATGGGCAGGGTAGGAAAACTTCCTGGGTCTGTGTAAATTCCCGTGGATGGATAAAACTGCAACTTTTTTGTTTCAGTTATCCAATTATGGAAGGTATCTACAAATGTAATTAGAAGGGAATCAACAAAAAGATGGAAACCGTGTCCACCTTTTCTCTTTAGCTTCTAAAAAGTTTACATGCATGAGTGTTAGGAACTTTAGGTTGACGAATACAAATGCACATTTTCTATACTAGTTTCGTTTCACAAGTTACCATTAATTTTTAACATTTGGCAAGAACCTCAAATATTGGGTGGAACTTTATGTTGATGAATACAAATGCACATTTTATATACTAGTTTCAAGATATGATGAAGACATTGCAAAAAAGTAGACTTTCATTTTTGTGTTTGAAAAGTAGTTAAGTTATGAAATTATGAAAAAATAGTCTTATATTATTAAGGGGAGGACAACTTAAAAATAAATGTTGCTCATCCTCAATTCAGTGTGAACATGAGATATGGAAATAATGAAGTTCAATATTCATGAAAAATCGCAAAAGAGTTTAAAGTAATTCTATCAACTTCCATTTACTTTGTTAAAGGATGAATGCTTCCTCTAAATGGCAACTCTAATGTGTTGGATTTTGCATTATCTATCTTGTAGTCTCAAATTAGTTTAAGATTCCTATGGTTTATGCTACTCTTCCTTTAAAAATCTCCTCACTAGTTTAGGCTACTCTTCCTTTAAAAATCTCCTCATTTTTAGGCTACTCCTTCCATTGAATTGTTTAAGCTACTTTCATCACTGGTCACTAACAATATTTTCGAAATCAAACCTTCCAACATGGTAGTACACCTTGTTTCCTTTAATCGCTAAATTATAAATAAAATAAAAAAGTACTTGTAGGATCAAGGAAATCCAACACAACTTATGGAATTAAAATGCCATGATCTAATCGATCACTAATAATGGAGTGAGTGCACAAAGTTGAGGGACCTTTTAGATGCAATGGTAGATTCAAGAAGCTCAATCAAGTTCTTTAAAAGAGAATTGATCCCAAGCAATCTCGAGCCTACCAAAATTAATCCCAATCCTACCACGGTGAAGGCCAAGTAGGATAGTTAAACAAAACACATACGCATTATGGAGTTCTAAAATGATTACGCATTTTGTAAAACATGTATGCCCCAAAATGGGTTGTGCCCATCATTTTATCCACAATAGCGACATGCAACGATTTCGGGCCACCAAAGAGCGTAATGGTGAACACAATTTGTGTGAGAAGGGCCTCCATCTTCCACCTTGGGCATCATTCTCCTCCATCTAAGGTATTTACATCAAAATCCATCCTTCTAAATAATCTATTTTCACTAATTTGTATGCTGTAAAATAAATTTAAACCATAATTTTATTAATTTGTATGCCCTAAAAATATTTGAACCATAATTCTAGTTACATGTATGCCGAAAAGAAATTAAAACCCCAATTTACTCATAAAAATTAAATCAATTTCAGTAGATGCATATATATCCATGAGCATCCTTATTAATCCAAACCACTATTCACAGATATGCAAAGTTTCTCGTGTATATAACAAGGTTGCGTACAACTAAATAAAATCAAGTGGAATTCATATTTGCCCCAAAATACAACTAAAAAAATATCAAGTGGAATTCATATTGGGATTTTATTCATCAGTAGCACCTTCTTCCCCCTCCTCTAGGCTCTAGCCTTTGCCTCTACCCAGAATCTCGAAGTTGGTCCTATAAGGGAATTAGTCAACACCCTATAGTTTTGATAAAACTTCATAATCCAAGCCTTAAAATAAGGTAGAGAAGCTTGCCATGACATATACACAGAGGACATTTAATGTATGTATATGGCAATTTAAATTAATACACATATATGCCATAAATTTAGGATGGAAAAATATTTATTCGTTTGTGCAATTGCTCAATTATAAATATTACATTATAAATAGTTCATGTCGTCATTTTTTGTACACTATATTACATTTTTCATTTCTTAAAGATGTCATTATACCATGTGTATTTTTCTAATCATATATTTTTTCTATTTACGACTGTAGTGGCTACTATGGATCTTGATTCTTGATGTGGAGATATTGAGAGAGGTTTCACATTTCATGATAGAGATCGGTGCCACTTGGAGGGGTGGAGATGAACTTCGTCGCTCCCTTGCAGTGTCATTGGATGCTATTGTAGACATTATTATCCACTCAAACAATGCATTGTACATCATAGCATCATATAGAGAAAGAAAACAACAAGAATATGCAAATGGATTGAGTTACAACGAAGTCAAGAAGCTTAAAACCACAAAAGAGAAAATATATGAACATTTCAGAGTGCCTGGAACTGATCAAATTCCAAACACCATCATAGCACATATTTCGATTGAATGGTGAACATATCAACCATTTAGATACTATTAGATGGATAGATGATATATGGTTTTTGATATTCAACCACAAAACAACAAGGAACTACCGCTATACTTCCTCTTGATGTTGTATGCTAAGTTTGTGCTAGGTAAACATGTAAATTATTTTTATATATTGGGGTTCCAAGGCGCTAGTATGGGGATGCCCCAAAACCGACCCAATGCTAGGCATCAAGATAACAAACCACCCATACCTCCTGATCATAGCTAAATATTTCAATACTTCTTATTCCACTAATTCATGTGCATGTCTAACTACGACTTTACACTTTGTGACTACAGGGATCAACCCAAATCCTTACACCACTGCTTTGGTTTGCTTCTCCCCACAATACAAATGTAGACAAGGGTTTTGTGTACATCAGATGACCCTCTTCCATAAAAAAAGGGTGTCCATGATCATGGACCTACTTTTTCCACAGTAATGTATACTCTTTGATGACAATTGTTAGTTAGCTCTTTCAATTTTAAATCCACAACCTAGCCTTCTTAATATGTTTTTTTCACATGTTTACAGCACCAGGCTGGAGAGACCTCCATGCCAAACCTTAGTGGGGTTGTTGATGCAACATTTAATGCTACATCTATGACTGGAAAAAGTCACGCAAATGTATATCTACTTCAATATTTGTACATATTTCATTTCATATTGTGTATTTACATGCATGATGTCTAACTATTTTAACATATGGTGAATTTAGACTCACTCCTCTAGTCAAATAGTGCATGCAACTGAGGGTGATGTTCAATCTACGGTTCCGCTCGCTAAACAAGAAACCCAGTCTCCTACCCTAGAGCATATTTTTTCGGTGAGATGTTCATTATTTACAAAATTCAAGTTAGTACTTTCTCATGCATATATGTTGATAATTGTTGAGCTAATTAACGTAGGATATTTTTCACATAGAAACTTCGCAGAGAAGATTTCAACAAGGAGGAGGACACCACAAGCATCTATACCTAGGACGGATTCAATGAGTTCTTGTTACAAGTAATTGAGTCATAATTTTTTTGTTTGTGTTTGTTAGTGCTTGAGTATTAGTTCAGTTAGCTGATCAAGAAATTTGATCTTTGACTTGTAGTCTCCTGAGATGCATAGCGGTCCTAGACAAAGGAAAAGTGCATCAAAGTTAGGGCGAAACAAGAGGAAGTTAGAGTTTTGATGTGTATTCTAGGACATATGTACTTTCATTTACATGTACATCATTAACCTTTTTGATACATGTACATTTACACACCATCTAAGGGTAGTCTATTTTTGTATTAACACTCCCATGATATATTATATTTCATTTTTGTCTCTTGACATCTTCACAACAATCTTTTAAGTGTGGTCATTAATGTGTGGCCAATAATATGTCTATGTGTAATGTTGGACCATTTTTTGGTAGCTTGGAGGATTTCATGGAGATATATCAGTCATAACGTTGAGAACAATGCATAATTACAACAATGCACAATGACAACAATGCACAACAATGAACATTTACAATGTTCTTGACCACAATCCAATTGGATATACAATGTTAAATTGTATTGACAACAATGCACATTTACTTTATTTTCTTGACCACAATCAAATTATATGAAACTTATTATGTGAAATTATGTGAGTGATGAACCTAATCCACACAAGTTACTAACACACTTAGCCTACAAGATAAGAAACTAATACAATTAAGTGATGTACATAAACTTGTAACCCACTTAAGAACTTAACAAGTGTGACAAACACACATAGGCTATGCATCTAGACTCACACACACATGTGATTCACTCATGCAATCCATATATGCAGGTTAAAATTTTTAGTGTGATGACACTCATATAACAAAATGGATGGGTGCACATAAGTTCAATGTGATGTACTATCCCAATAACATGACCATTTCCCGCTAAACCATAAATCCTTTTATCATATGCCCCATTCATAACTCACCAACTACACTCATACCTCTTTTATCCTAACCCACTAACCATGTAATCACCTAATGTACTTAAGTGACATACATAAGGAACAAACCATTTGCATCACAAGACTACTTATTGTCACCTCATAGCATCATGTTTCTCATATATGAATTGATTTTGTCCTAATATGTGAATTACTTGGTCCAAGGATCAAATTCATCATGCACATATGTTGAACCAACTAATGCACATAAATACCTGACCTACATAAGCACCTATTGGACATATTAAATGTTGCACATAGATGGCACACCTATGAAACACACTTATTTATCCCACATAAGTGATGCTTATCTTTTACCTTGACCCACGCAACACCTATAACACTAATCGTATATAACTTCAACCCAATTTATGGATAACCCACTATCCCTAAAACCCAAAAACATAACCTACTAATGATCCTAACCCTAACCACCTAAGTCACTTTGCAACATACCTAACACACATAATCACCCAACACACTTAAGCAACTGGTGCAACTAATTGGAACACATAATCACCTTACCCGTATAAGAACCTAACAAACATAAAGGATGCACATAGGTGACACACCTAAGTGATGCACATGTGTGGCCCACATAAATGAAATTTGCATTTGGCATGATGAATTTCATATAACAAATATATGGGATGCACAATCATCATCGACAAAAAAAAAACCTATAGTTCATTCATGATCAACAACACATAATAAACAATGTGTATGAATAACTGGATACCCCAAAATATTCCAGGAGGTATATTGTGGAAACAATTGCGCAAGTGCACTCTTCCACTTGCTAAGGGGATAAGCCTTTTAGGTTGTAGCAAGGCCTCAGTCCTTGGATCCCATTTTGGTTTGGTTGGTATTCTTCCAAGTGATCCTGTAAGAGGTTGTTAGTGTAGTTCACATTAAAACATAGAAATATTGATAACAAAAAAAATGAAAGAGATGGTGGGGGGCTGCAAATTTCAACAACAACCAGAGATACATTAAACCACTCTTGAATTTCCCAATGGAATAACTGTACAACACCTAGGAGGTGTGGGATTCATGGGAATACAACAATATCCCTTAGGGAGGAATTTATTTTCCAAACTAAATTCTATGTAGATGGAAGAACAATGGAAGGAAACACTTGCCCCTAGATGGAAGGTGGCAAGGGAGCTTGGAAATGCTTACAATGGTAGGAAATGGTGAGCTATGAGGAAGCTCCAACTCAAATCCAAAAGAACAACCTTACTCTGATTTATCTCTAAAAAATGCATTCCAATCGCTTTCTTTTATAGGCCAAGAGGTGGCCAACAAACAACTAGATCCAAATGTGAACTCTCTTCCTTCATGAACTAGTTCCAAGGTACACAAGGGGGGCTGATTAATGACACCAAGTGTGTTGGGAGCCAAATTCAGATCCTTGGGGAGGCTTGAATCTTTAATGCATTGTTGAGAGTAAGTGCTCTCGTTGTTTTGACAACAGTGTGGCTATCGAAGGAAAATCCGCACGGGTGTAGCATGGGCATTTTTCAAATAACATGCGCTATAGCGTGGGTAAATTGTGTATTACTCGCGCTACCCTTTATTTTGATTCTTTCTTGGCACTTGTGGACTCATGCTATGTTTTGGATCTGTTGAGGATTCCTATGGTGAGATGCATTATTTATGTTGATGATGCCTTACTGGATGAATCGCTGAAATGTCGCATGTGAGCGATTTCTAGGCATTAAAAGATGCCCCCCTGATGTATGAGGTTCAGAGGGTACTGTAAAGCCGATAATGCATCATGTTTTGTGTCGTTTCTCTCCTCTTCTGTCGACTGAAACATACGTGGACAAATAAGGTTCTCCCATGGGGAATATTGTTGGTGATGATTGTTGGAGCTATAGTAAAGAATAATTTTATACAAATGAGGCGGTCATACCCATGCTTATGAAATGATGTCAAAGTGACTTCAATGAGAGAGGACCAAGGTGTCGACTCTACTATACTGCTAAGATATGGATGAAGGCTACTTCAATCCATATTTGAGTAAATGACCCAGGAACTGCGACAGAATGTTTGAAGAAGTGGAAATGCTGGTGACCATGATAATCCCACTTGGGTGGGGGACCAAACTGGTATGTAAATCTTCCTGGGAGGTTCACTATATCGAATAGACTGCTACAATGATTTCCAAATGTGAATGCTGCTAATTTCAAAATTACATTCCCCCCTGATGCGATGATGTGTTGACATTGAGCATAGGGAAATCGCTTAGTTAGGGAGCACTAATGAATCTCCCAACTAAGTTCGAGGTGATCCTTTATAGTGATTGAAAGGGATCCCAAGGTACAACTGCAACTATATGAATATAGTGATTTGACGTCGATGAGAGTTGAAGTACATGATAAAACGAGAGTCTTATCATGAGAACTGAGATCATATTGTAACCAAATGGTGGATGGACAGACCTGACACAAGACTGGTTGGTAAGCGTGAGGCTCATAACTTCCTTTGATTGATTGTAGACACAGTGAGTGGGGACAACAACTTTCCTTTTGGAATGACACATATTGAAACCAACAGAGATAAACTGCAAGTGAAAGGGCTTGGAGACACAAAACGAAGGGTAATGGTGACCAGAAAAAAAAATACTACTGAACACATGGAGACTCAAATACATCGATCAAACGTGACCATGGGTTGCTTCCAAAATAATATGGTGTTCCCGCAATGTGAGAAGATGGGGGAAATTTTTGTACAAAAAGAGTGTTGGTGGGGTCCCCATAATTTTTTTAAATACTTTCCATAATTTTTTATGTTATGAGCCAACATGAATTTTTATGTTTATTTTGTTAGGAAGGAACATTACAACATATTCCCCATACTGGGCTGTAGAGCACATCACTCCTAGGTGCAATAAGCCCTACCTTTAGTGTGCCTATGGTTTACCTAGGTTTAACACATAGGGGTTTTGTTAAATTATAGTGAGGCTGAAGGAACTGTGTTACTAGATAATAGTCTCTAAGGCACCAATGTTAGTTATGTTGTTATATGATGGGGTGTTGATTCATAGTCTCTTTGATGGGGTAGAGATGAAGACATGGCGCTCACCTTTGGACTAGGGTCTCCATTTGATGTTTGCAAGTTGGCCATATAAATTCCCATTAATGCCCATTACATAAACAATGCATTGGCTTGGTAATTGCATACTCTTACTTGCTTGAGCAAGAATGCATTGCGAACCAACAATGTATTAATTCCTTCATTTGTGATAATATGTTTCAAGTGAAGGGAAATTAATCTCTAACAATTACTACCAACATGAGGATATATTTCCAATTCCTTCTATGGACCCTGCCATGCAGAAGCTAGTGTTCAAGAGAAGGGTTCATTCCAACTAAATGAGGTCGTTTTAGCTATTTCCAATATTCCATCCAAGGACTAAAGAATGCGAGTGGTATTTCTCTTGTCTAGTTTCTTAAGTATATATTTTCATCCACGCTTCCCTAACCATAGAGTTCCAATTCATTTATTCAATCCCCCAACAAGCAGTCTTTCTACCAAAATCGTTTCCACATTCAAACAATAAAAAAAATGTATCTCCTTGTCAACTGGGGTTGACCTGCATATTGAGTACATTTTTTATACCCGTTTGTCATGTTTCATCCCCATGTGTCAACTCATAGTCGTTCCCATTACCTACATTACCTACTGAAAAGCGATTGAGATTGGCCTCATGGTTGTGTCAACTCGTGACTTTATATGATTATTTTAAATACAACATTAACTACTCATGCATCAATCATTAATATCTTTGTATGCATAAAAAACTGAGTTATGGAAGTGTGTATTTGTATATGACAAAAACGGTTAAAAAAAATGTTTGCCTTGGCCCAGTCAAACTGTTTTCTAGGTGTACTCAATGTTTCTTTTCCAAGTGTTATTCTTTTCTGAATCTTGATATCTCAACTGCATCATTTTGTGTCTCTGAATGTTTCAGGCACATATAATGCTTGGCATGGCGTATCCACAAATGGTATTTTCAATTTTCTCTTAAATTTAGTATCATTGACTATGGATTTTTTTTTCAAATGGAGTATACAATTCATAATAGTTAATAAATGTTATTTATGACACATTTTTATGAATCCTGATATCTCAAATGCATTGTTTTGTATATCTAAATGTTTCAGGCACAGATAATGCTTGGCATGGTGTCTCCACAAATGGTATTTTCAATTTTCTCTTAAATTTAGTATTATTGACTATGGAATTTCATTCCAATGGAGTATATAGTTCATAATAGTTAATAAATGTTGATTATGACACATTTGTAGGTGCTGAATTTCCATCCATATTCTCTGATATAGTGTAGTGGACAGGGTCAGATTTGTTTAGCACAAAATCATATTCAACCTGGGAAGCAAGCCTAGATGCAGGTTGGGATGCATGGTCATGCCCACTGTTATAGCAATCTCAACCCCAAAACATTCCAATGCAGCAGTTAATGCAACCACCTCGAGTGCAGCCTTTAGTTCAGGTTATCCAAACTGATTTCTAGGTGTACTCGATGTTTCTTTTCCAAGTGTTTTTATTTCTGAATCATGATATCTCAACTGCATTGTTTTGTGTCTGTGAATGTTTTAGGCACAGATAATGCTTGGCATGGTGTCTCCACAAATGGTATTTTCAATTTTCTCTTATATTTAGTATTATTGATTATGGATTTTCTTTCAAATGGAGTATATAGTTCATAATAGTTAATAAATGTTATTTATGACTTTTTTTTAATGTTGATATCTCAAATGCATTGTTTTGTGTCTCTAAATGTTTCAGGCATAGATAATGATTGGCATGGTGTCTCCACAAATGGTATTTTCAATTTTCTATTAAACTTAGTATCATTGACCATGGAATTTCTTTCAAATGGAGTATATAGTTAATTAATGTTATTCATGACACATTTGCAGGTGCCCAATTTCCACCTAGATTCTCTGAGATAGTCTGGTCAGCCTAAACAACCTTCCAACCAACCATGTCTGGGGAGTCTACATGAACCACCACTACCACAACAACCAAGTACATTGTTGCAATCTCTTCCACCTGCAGGTCAGGTGCATAATCAACCAACATCAGAGGCACCTTTTCAAGTATGATAGTTGATACTATTAGATACCTTTATTCATTAATTCAGTTAATGAAGGGGAGTGATGTGCAAGCTATACATATTATATCTTTAGGCTTGATTTCATTAACAAATTGTGTAGGTTAATGATTCTCTGATATAGTCTGGTTGACAGGGTCAGATACAATTAGCACAAAATCATATTCAAACCGGGAAGCAAGCCCATATGCAGGCTAGGCAACACAATCAGGCCCAACTATTACAGCAATATCAACCCCAAAAAATTCCAATGTGGTAGTTAATGCAACCACCTCCAGTGCAACCAGTTTAGGTTATCCAACCATCTCAATCTCAAGTGCCACAGAGTATTGTAGTCTCTGTAATAGGCATCTCAAACTTTGAATTTTCCAGTACAAACTCCAATGCAGTCTCCACACATTGCACAACATCAAGTTTTACCTATTCATTCAGGTAGCCTTAAAAACCTTCCAACCAACCAAGTCCAGGGAGTCTACTTCAACCATCAATACCACAACAACCAAGGCCATTGTTGCAATCTCTTCCACCTACAGGTCAAACCATCAAGTGTGACACACCAACTGTCATCCTAGGCACCTTTTCAGGTATGACAGTTGATACCATTAGATACCTAATACCTTTATTCATTTAGTTCAGTTAATCAAGATGAGTGATGATGAAGCTGTACATATTATATCTTCCGGATTTATGTCATTAACAAACTGTTTAAGTGGGGAGCCCCTTCATATCAGCATATTTAACGTATAAGTTTTCATGAAATTTTCAGCTGTTTGAAATTATGCTTTTTGGTAGCAGCCAGGAAACTGTCCTCGGAATACATTGGGGATTCCTTTCCAGTAACACACCAAACCTCCACTGCCCAATCTACCACAACAATCTTATCACGTAAGTGGGTTTTAAAAAATAGGTTAGTTCAAAAAACATTTCTCGAGTTGGCATTTTGTGACTCCTTAGACTTTGAATTTTTGCAGATGGGTTTTTTAGTACAGTTGGAATAGCTCTAGATGTAAGCTCTAATGAAATACACTGAAGCACAAGCCCAAGAAAATTTCCAGGCAATGTTGGCCTCATAAATTTGGGCATTGAGGATGCCCTCCAAGTGGGAAGAAGATCCAATAATTTGGCCCAAGGATTGGGTGGCATTCTTGATGTATCATGGTCTCAGGTCCCACACAATCTACCACGACAGTCTTATCAGGTGAGTGGGTCCTAAAAAATAATTTAGTTCAATTTTTTTTTCCAATTGGCATTCTGAGACTCCTTAGATTTTGACATTTTTTAGATGGGGTTTTTAGTACACTTGGCACAACTCTACATGTAGGCTCTGATGCAATTCGCTGAAACAATGGCTTCATAAATTTAGGCACCAAGAGGATCTAATAATTTGGTCGAAGGATTGGGTGGAATTATTGATGTATCCTGGTCTCAAGTTCCACAATCATCTTGTCATGTATGTGGGGACTTGGCAACTAATTTGGTCCAAGGATTGGGTGGCATTTCCGATGTATCCTAGTCTCAGGTCCCACAATCAGCTGGTGGTGTATTCAGGTACTTAGAAACAGTTGCATCTACTTCGGTAGACATACTTAATATATATGATGGAAGTAAGCAGCCCTACACAACTGCGGGTGGTGGAAATGGTGGAATGGCTTATGGGTCTTCAGATAGTTAAGTAGGAGCTAGCCCTGCTCTTTCCCTTTTACATGCTTTATTTCAAAATAAAATTCACAAAGAAACTCCATCAATCTAGCTTTCTTAGCATTCAAGTTTGGCTGGTCAAACAAATACTTCAAGCTCATGTGGTATGTTCTAAGCTAGAATCTTATTCCCAACAAATAATGTCTCCACATCTTGAGGGCATGTACTATGGCTGCTAATTCTAAATCATGTGTGGCATAATTCCTTTCATGCTCTTTTAATTTCCTTGACTCATAACAAATCACAATTCCTTCTTGCATGAGCACTCCACCTATCCCTTCAATGAAATCATCTATGCACACTACAAAATCCTTCTTTGGATCTACTATCTTCAAAACAGGAGCACTGGTAAGTAACTCCTTTAACTGCTGAAAACTTTTTTCACATTTTTCAAACCATACAAACTTGATATTCTTCCTTTGCAATGAAGTGATTGTCATGTGCTATCTTGGAGAAGCCTTTAATAAACCTTCTGTAGTAACCAGCAAGACCCATAAAAGATCTAACATTTGAAACATTCTTTGGTAGACCAATCCATGATGAGATTAATCTTTTATGGATCCACTGCAATTCTCTCTTCATAATTGATATGACCCAAATATTGCACCTACTTTTGGTAAAATTCACACTTGCTTAACTTGGCATACAACTTATGTTCTCTAAGGACTCGCAACACCATCCTTAGATGTTCCTCATGTTCTTATTCATTTCTTGAATAGACAAGAATTTCATCCAAGAACACAATCACAAACTTATCGAAATATTTGTTGAATACACTATTCATAAGACACATGAATTTAGTAGGTGCATTGGTAAGACCAAATGGCACCACAGTGAACTCATAATGACCATATCTAGTTCTAAAAGTTGTCTTGTGAATGTGTTCTTCTTTTATCCTCACTTGATGGTAGCCAGACCTCAAGTCAATCTTGGAATACACTTTAGCTTCCTTCATACGATCAAACAAGTCATCAATTCTTGGCAATGGATACTTATTCTTGAGTGTCACTTTATTTAGCTTCTTGTAATCAATACACAGCCTTAAAGTCCCATCCATCTTCTTGACAAATAATAGCGGTGCTCCCCAAGGAGACACACTAGGCCTAATATACCTCTTGTCCATTAACTCTTGTAGCTGCATCTTCAACTCTACCAATTCCGGTGTGGTCATTCTATAAGGAGCTTTGGAATTTGGCGTTGCCCCTGGAACAAGATCGATGGTAAAATCAATATCTCTCTTTGGTGGTAGTCCCGACACTTCATCTGGAAACACATCTTGGAATTCTTGCAACAATGGGAAGTCTTCTATCCTTGGTCCATTGTCCTCTAATGAATCTGATATATGAACTACATATAGTTGACAACCTTTCTTATAAAACTTTTTCAACTGTAAGGCTGAAATCTGTCTTATTGAAACTTGCTTGGGAATTCCTCTTACAAATCTTGGTCTTCCCTCTTCATCAATACATTCAAGTGCTTTCTCATAACAGTCCAACTTGGCCCTATGCTTTTCCGACCAATCCATTCCAATTAAGGGATCATAAGATCCTAATGGTAGTACATTTAAATTTGCATGTGTGTGGAGTCCATTCAATTCTATGGGTCACTCCACCACTACAAAACTAACTTTTCTCTTGGTCCCTGTGGCTAATTGAACTAGACAAGACTTATTGTGCTTCACATTTCTAAGAGAACAACCTTCAACCACTTTTGGAGAAACATAACTATGAGTAGATCCTGGATCAATCAAAACAGAAATAGATTGCTTAGCAATCTTACCTTCAACTTCCACCACTGATGAATGATGATCTTCCTGATGATTATCCAACGCTGCATAAATTCGAGGCATTTCCCTTGCCATGTCCTCCACTGTTGCTGCTCCCTTTAAGTTGTGCAACCTTCGAGGATTCTCCTTCCGATGTGGACAATCCTTAAACATGTGATTTTATCCACATCCCAACATGAAGTGGCCCTTTTGATGCTTTGTCTGCTGCTACTGCTAGCTTGAATCCACTCCTTGCTTGCTGCCCCTATGAAAAGGTTCTAGGCTAACTTTTGAATGGTGTTTTGAAGCCATTTTTCTTTTGATCAAACCTCCCTCTTGGCTTTCCTTTCCATGTTGGGTTAACCTCTGATTTTCCTTTATTCTGCTCATAGCAATGCATTGTCATTCTAATGGCTTCACGAAGAATTGGTGGATTAACAAACTCAGTTCTATCTTTGAAACTTTGAGGTAGACTCCCAAGGAAACATTGGATTTTTACTCTCTCATCTTTAATGTAATCCACATACCTCAGTAATTCCAAAAATTTATGGACATGTTCTTCCATAGATTTTTTGTCCCAACTTGAGTTCATTGAACTCTTTTCTCTTACTGTCATAATACTTAGCAGAAAGGTATTTTTCCTTGAAGTACTTCTTATATCTCTCCTAGCTGATCTTCCTTTTACTGATCCCTTTCACTTGCAAGAGGTTATCCCTCCAAATTGAAGCTCTTCCATTTAGATTGTAAATGGAAATTATGGCCTTTTCATTTACCGAGTAGTCCTGAATTCTGAAATATTTCTTCATTCCAAGAAGCCATGCCTCTGCCTCTTGGCCAGTCTTGTCTTCTCCATCAAATGTGGGAGGCCTTGCATTCCTGAATTCTCCCTGTGGGATGCCTTTGAACTTCTTTCTTCCATCAAATCTTCTAGGCATATGCCTTGAAATTCTTTGAGAACCTATGGAGTCACATGATTTGCTAGCAAAAGATCTAGAGGAAGGTGTTCTATGCTTCTTACTCACAAAACTCTTCCTTAGGCTTGGAGTCCTCTTCTTTGAACGACCTCTAGAGAGACTCTATGCAACTCTTCCTTCTTCACCCACATTGCTTGGGTTGGACCCAAGGTTTATCTCCTGTTGCATATCCGTGAGGCTTTGCAAAATAGCAGCATTGAGTTGGTTTTGTTCTTCTTGAGCCTTCACCAACTTTTCATTGAAGCTCACCATGGTTTCAACTAAATTATGAGGAGTTACTTGCTCCCTTCTCCCATTGGATTTAGTCTCAGCATTCCCTTCTTGCAAATTTTCAGCTAGCACATCTTCTTCATGCTCATAAGTATCATGAGCATCATTTATGTCACCTTTTTTCTTTGGACACTCTCTTCCTGTATGCTACTTCTGCTACACTATTAAATCTTATGAGCTACAAGCATTGTGCATTATGGAAATATTTGTTAGACATCTTACAAATGCTTATAGAAACATAATCAAACTCATGGAATCATTTACAGAGTTAATATGTCTTCATTTCTTTTTCCCATTCATGCAATTCTAGAATTTGCCCATATTGTCAACAATATGTCAAAACAGTCACTAGCACTTTTCTGCTCTAATTATCTATGGGGTATGATAACCTCATTCAAATTCTGGTCATGCACCATTGTTCCCTGCTAGATAATCGTTTCAATTCCTATCCATGTTCTCCATTTCAACTTCGGGTGTGGAAATTAAATCACTTCAAAAATGACAATTTTCACCACAATTCTGCACTTTTACAAGTTGTAAAATAACCTGAACTTCCAACTTCAGCCACCTGTAGAAGCAAATCTATAAAGATTCAAGAAAACTTTTCTACCAGGAGAAGTTAGTCCATATAACAAGGAACACTTATCAACTTGCGGATCTCTATTTCGATGCTCCATTCACCTTCTATAAAATTTTGGGTTTGACTACGTTTCACTTTTAACATTTTTCCAAAATTTCAAATTTTGGGCCAAAAATGGCTATTTCCCAAACGGTGCATTTCTGAAAAATCTTTGTCTAACGGAATATGTCTGGTTTAATGAGAATATGAAATGTTGAGTTTAGTAAATTTCTTGAATCCTAATTATAGGGCCACTTTCATCCAATGCAAGTTTTGCAAAATTCCCAAAAAGTGGCCGAGAATAGTGCTGGCCTTCTTGCACACCCTGACTCCACATCCTTTGGAGTTTGGCTCCAAAATTCCAAACTTAACACCATTCCTAATCCATGGCTGCTCCATATCAGTTTCAGCTCAATCCGACCTTCTGTCAAGCATCGGGACACCAAAGTGTAAAAGCCATTAATTCCAATTTTATGTCAAATTGGAGCATAATGAGCTCGAGATCCTCACTGGTTCATTCATGGCTTCCATTAATGGCCTCAGAACACCACTGACCTCATCCAATTCTGATCCCGCATGCTCCTGTAATCCAAAAATCAATTTTCGGGCTCTATTCTCTTTTTTTTTACTAAACCCGCAACTCGAAATCCGAAATCTGAAATTGTGGGTGCCGAATTGCGGAAATCCAAAACGCAATTTTCAAAAATTTTGCGTTCCCGCAACCCGAAATCCGAAATACAAAATTGCAGGTGCAGAATTGCGGAAATCCAAAATGCAATTTTCAAAAATTTTGTGTTCCCACAACGTGCAACCCGAAACCCGAAATCCAAAATTGCGGGTACGGAGTTGCGGAAATCCAAAACGCAATTTTCAAAAATTTTGCATTCCAACAACTTGCAACCTGAAATCCGAAATCCGAAATTGAGGGTGCGGAAATCCAAAACGCAATTTTCCAAAATTTTGTGTTCCCGCAACCTGCAACCCAAAACCCGAAATCCGAAATCCAAAATTGTGGAAATCCAAAATGCAATTTTCAAAAATTTTGTGTTCCCGCAACCTACAACCCGAAACCCGAAATCTGCAACTGTTGAACACTTCCGTCCCTGCAACTTGCGGGGTTTATATCTCCTTTGTCCCTTAACCAAATGAGGTTAGTGTAGTATCGTTGGAAAGATCTTGCAGAGATCTATGCACATGTGTGATCCTCTTCCACATCTGAGAACTCTGATCCTGCCATTTTTCCAATAAAAAATGCCTCCCAAACTTCATCAATACTGTGTTAAAACATTCTGTTACCTTCCTGTAGCTCAGAGTTTGGCCCAGGCAGCCCCAGTGCTACAACATGGGCTCTGATACCACTCTGCCACATCCCCTCCCATCATTTCAAACCACAGAGGGAACATGACTGACATGCCAGGGCTTATTTGGTAATCCTAGCCCCATACATTACTAAGAAATTCATCATAAATAAAAACTTCTATGTGCAAATTCATACTCAATATAAACACAACGGAATTAAATTATATTTGCACACACACAACTGTAATGCATCAACATGTCTATCACAAGT
Source organism: Larix kaempferi (assembly GCA_027924585.1). Classification (NCBI taxonomy): domain Eukaryota; kingdom Viridiplantae; phylum Streptophyta; class Pinopsida; order Pinales; family Pinaceae; genus Larix; species Larix kaempferi. Next base: position 888,931 of record BSBM01000397.1, on the reverse strand, counting down.
AGATTATGATTCAATATGCAGAGAATCAATCCCCTTCTCATGATATGCATAGAATTAATATCAATTCCATTAACATGAATAATTATCATTCAGACTTAACACATTGCAGAATACAAAATGCATATAATTTAAACACGGAGAACACTTACTTTGAGATGAAGTTGTCCAAACAAATGGCTATGTGAGAGCAATGTTCCACCCAACCATAGATCTATGTATAGCCTATATTCTTTCAGTTGAGAGATCACCCCCTGAGCTGGGTTTTGTATCCACTAAGGAAGAACTAGATGGGCTCACTCACATCCATGGTTTCACTCAATAACTATGTTAAGCCAGCACATAGTTGGTTTTATCAAGCATACAAAAGACAGAGGAGGAGGATGCTAAGCTAGTGATTTCAACCATAGAGCTACAGGCATCTCAAATGAACTCAACAGTCATGGCACCCACAGTACCTACCTCACCCAACACAAGGAAGGTCCCCTTCTCTACTGCACAATCCCTCAGGTGTCTCTTCCCTCCAGTGATCTTCAGGGTGCGCATAGAAAGGTCCAATTGCTAATTCCTTAAGATTCCAGCCTTCAGTGGGTTTATCAAGCAAACCGAGCTTTTGTTCAGTCTTTCACACTTGGATTTCTCACAATTCTGTCATCAAATAACTCAATCCCGTCACTGGATTTCTGGGTTATAAAAATTGGGTTTTCCAATGGATTTCGGGGATTTCGGGGTAACTAATACTCTCAAATTTACCCCAAGGTTCATATCTATGGATCCTCCATTGGATTTCACTGTCAATATCAAATTGTGGGTGTTTATGGCACTTCAAAACGTGGGTTCTTGCAAAGTTGTGATTTCTGGTTTTTCTCACTGCAGGGCATTCATAATGGATGCAAATTGATGCTTGGATGTTCAACAATGGAATGTGAATGAGGAAGAACCAATTCCAATGAGGTAGAGTGACTTGTGGTACAAGAAAAATATAGCCAATACCTGCCATACGAATTTTTGGGTTGCCCATGCTCCATTGAAGCCATGGACTGAATTCTTCACCAACTTCCTTATAACAAAATTAAATGTCAGTAAGGAAAGTCAAATGGGTTCACAAGATGGCATTTGGCAGCATATGGTTCATCCCCACAAACCCCTCACCACTCCCTAGTGGAACACACATGGCCCCTTCTCATTCGTTGCTTCCATAGCCAGTTTTGGTATTATATTGAAATATTAATATTTACATCAATTACAATATTCCATGGCTTAATAGCACATGGATGGGAAAATATCAAATACTTTCCTTTCAAAATAAAATATGAGCATACACTAGCAGGGCCTTGGCCTTGACTCCACGCTAGGGAAACATACATCGCATGTATACAATAATTACATTAAAAGCCAATATTTCATAAGGGTCAAAATTGGGGTATTACATTGGATGCTAGAACTAGAGTTGTCTTGCCATGTACTTGTGTGATGTAACATGGCTAGGGTTTGCAAACCCTAAGAAATACAATCATGCTAGTGGGGAGAGATTTATTGCCATAAGATTATTATTAGAGCTAGTGAAGACTTCCTACATGTCTTAGATATTATAGGGTTAATGAGGAACCCTAGGAGTTAGATACTACAGATAATGACGATATAACCAAAGGAGAAGATAAGGGGAAAGAGAGACATCTTGGATGATTTTGGAGAGATTTCACTTGTGTGATGCAAGAGTTTATGTACCTATATGTTAGGGCCTTTGAAAGTCTCTCTGGAACAAAGCATATAGCCCTTAATCAAGACATACCTTTCAAGAAAGGCCTTACCAAAACAACGTATCCAAACTGTGAAGGGAATAAATTTCAAACTAAGTTTCACTAGAATTAAAATGAATACAAAAATGGAAATGGATATGGAGGCTAGGGTAGGAATGGATATAAAATTTTCAAAAATGATGAATATGATATTATAGGGAAAGGACAAACATATATATATGCAAAAATGGCACGAGGCATAAAAAATTCATATGATCATTCATTTATTAGATTTAGAATCCTAAAGCTCATCATTGTAGATCAATATCACAACTAGTTAGTATAGTTAACAATACTTTGGAAGCTCGATGTTGTATAAGTACATTGTAAACATACATTAATGAATATCTTCAAATTTTAACATGAGTGGCTTACTATCATATTCAATGTTCAAATTCCTAGCTAGGAAGCGATTTTCTAAATAAAAACATGCACTTGTACTATTTTTTTAAAGCATTACCAAGCAATTGATATAATATATGATGACAAAGAGAAGTACATAGTATAATAGTAGAAGTATCATATAATACTAATCTTTTTCAAATGGTCAATATGACTCAATTGGAAACATACAATCATATTAGCTAGTTATAACAGTATAAAGGAACAATTGGAAATCAACAAACCTTATCCCATGTTCTCCACCACTCCCCCAACACATATAAAGAGTTAAAGCAAAGGATTGTTTAGAATCTATTATCAAAAGTTTAGGTCATCTCTCTTCTCTTCCATATAGAAACATACAATCAAGTAATATATGACCAGTGCAGCTCAAAAGAATAACCACATAAACCCCATGCCATTTCACCTTTGGCCTACTTATTTTCTAGAGAAAGCCAAACAACAATGTTGTTGTGTGATCAAATTTAAGTTGTGCACATCGAGTGAGATCATCTTCCTTGTGTAGAAAAAGATAAAATGTTCCAAACAAGATCTAAAAATAAGCCTCATGTGCCTTGTCTTCAACATTGTTTTCCTACTACAACCTTTTGGTATCAACATCAACATATAGTTCTAAATACTTCCAAGCATCGAGATTCAAAATCTCGAGCAAAATTCTTGGCTTCCAATCTCTAATATTGAAACCATCAATGTAGAGCACCGTTGAGTGCCAACTTCCCTCTAAGAGGTGTTATTTATAAGTTTTTAGGATTACTTTTAGGGTTAGGGTTTCAACATTATCTACAAGGGATTTTTGTGGGTTTTTTCCATCCCATAAAGTCACTTTTTTTTCCAGTTAAAATCGTATATCTACCCTTGTCATAAAGAAAGCAAAAATATTTCTTGATTTTTGTGAAACGTTTCCACTACCACACAAAATGTGGGTTTTCCATTTCAATTTATAGGAATGGTGTTTCAAATTTTTGGAAATGACACTATACTTCAACAAAATATTTACTTCTAATTCCCTATTGGGGCGTTATTTCTTGAATTATTTAGTATTTACCTATTGAGAGACTCACAAAGCCTTAACATGACAAAGTATTTACCCTCAAAAACCCCACTAATAGGGCCTTTCAATGCCTTGCTAGAATTATTTGTTCACCTTGATGACTTGATATGTGGTTATATAAGGGTTGATAAGGAGATGGAGGGTTAACTTATTCTCCACATAAGCTTATGGATTTTAAGAATATATATGGAGGGTTGACATCAAATTGATCTCTTCATTAGCTAAGAGTTTCTAAGGACATGGAAGTTTAATTTCTTTGCTTCCTTATCTACACATTGATAAAGAGATATATGGATGATTGACCTAGAATGGGCCTTTCATTGACTTATTGGAATTGATCAACCAATGAGAAGACATGGTTCAAATCCTAGAAAGAGTATTCACTCCTTGAGGGATGCTTTACTGTAACTATACTTCACCCTTGAGGTGCATCTCTCTGTAACAAAATTTTACCACCGCCTTGCAAATTCTTAGTGTGTTGAAACTTTTACAACACTGAGAAGGACTTGTTGGTCACTATAATTTCCTATTATATCATAAACAAAGTGCTCAATATAAATTTTCAACCCAGGGAAGTCTGGTTATTTCAAAGGTAATCAAGCAAAATATATGCATAAACATTCAGTAACTGATCACTCAACTATAAGTCACCCAATCTACTCAAGGAATGGTTGTATCCTAATTACTAAGTCTATGGTATGCTCATTGTTCAATTCAAACTTCAAATACTAATTCAATTTCCAAATATTAAAAGAGTTCACAATCCTTCTACTATATCAATTATGAAAAAACTGCTTCAAGAATGAAATGGATAAATTGCTTTTGCAAGAAGTTAAATCATAAATCATCATCATAAAAAGGGATCCAGTCTACAATTGCAATACTCAACCATAAAGGAAATCAATCCTCCTCCTGTTCTATAAATCCATATGCCATCTACCAGTTTCAACAATTCATGAAAGGAAATAAACAATGGTTAAATGCAGCAGCATAGCACATGTGTAAAAACAATAATCAATATACACTTGCAAATAGAAAATACACATTATTCAATCGACTGTTTCAACAACCCAAGAAAAGCTATAATTGAAGAATCCTATGCTTGATTCTCACACTATTTCAGCAACTCAAAAGGAAATCTAGTTGCAATTCCACACCAAACGAAATAAAGGAAATGCGCAACTAGCTAACTAGGCAACTCTGAAAGAAGGTGGGCCCTTTCCTTCTAATAGAGATGCCTCTAAACACTACCAGAAATCAATACAAAGTGGATCAGGAAAATACTGCCAATTTCATTAATAGAATGAAGTTCCGATGCAAAGTTCTTGCACTCCTAATACAAGTTCTCTTCAAAATAAGCCTAACCTCTTTTAACCATCCCATACTCCTTTAAATACTACAACAAGACAGTTCAGATCCTTATAATTCGACCAGCCATGAAGATCGAATATCTTTAGGCTATTGATTCAATACCCCAGAATACAAATAGTTACATTCATTATTACATTGAGATAAAATTTGTTTCATAAACATCCATGCTCTCATAGCTTGAACTGATCCAATGCCAAGTGAGTTTCAGATGGCTGCATGGATGGATAACTTAGACTACCTCGCAACGATCTAAACTGAATCCATGAAAATGTGTAACTACTTTCCAAGTACTTCTTCATCCACGTTTATCAACAGGATGATACACCTGAATTCCCTGTGGTCTCAATTGATTTCATCAATCCATCAAAAGTCAGCTTAATTAGGAGACAAAATCCATAAACACATGCAAACTTTAGGAATTAATAAAACAAAGTAATAATAAATTATACCTGCTCAAGATCGTGCTTTTCCTTAGGAAATATAACGACTTGGTTATAATAATAAAGATAAACAAGGAAAATGGATCACAATAGAAGTGAGAAAAAGGGTCATTTATGGCCCCCAACATCTCCCCCCAACTGTCCAGTTGCATGTCCTCATGTATCAACCTCCATTTTATCTGAATCTGAATCAAAAATTTTCCTATGGAAGTTAGAGAGATTGAAGGAATATTCGGGCTTATCTCCACAGTTTATATACCCTTTGCAAGAAACCAACACTTACTAACACTTCTTCTCGACCTTTTTAGTTAACTTATATATACTCCTATACTTCTTCTCAGGAAACCATATGAGTGGGAATCTAAATCTTAATACTAGCCAGCTTGGTCCACATGTTTGAATACACTTGACATAATCAGGAACTCGAGATAAATCATATTTAAAATTTTCAAAACATTAAGGATCTCTTGTTCTCATAGGCCTAGATGAAGCTTCCCACCTGTGCTTACTTCTTTCTAATGCATAGGGTCTTGCTGTGATATGGTCTTGACACATGTAGATATAACATCATGCTGAAGTGATGTTATTTGATTAGCCTTTTGGGGAGAGGAGATGTATTTTCTATGTCTTTCAATAATAGCAGCAGGGGTTTGTGGTTCACCTCTTATCAATAGAGTAGAATTATCCTCATTTCTTCGAATGGTCTCAGAGGCATTCCACCAATTCATCTGATTGGTGACGAAGGAAGTAGATGCCCTTAGATGTACATCCCCTATATAAGGAACAGGATTTGACCGAAGGTCCATGAAGCATGCTAACTCATGTAAATATAATTCACATAATAGATCTTGTCCATGTATGTAGAATTTTCTCCCTGCGGATAGGTAGAAATTCTCTTAGATTAAAGTAGACTTTAACTGACTCTAAACTAAGACAAAACTTAACAAATGCTACCTTGAATTCCTAGATCTAAACAGACATTTCAAGATTAAACTGCTGAAAGAAACAAAAGAGATCTAACTGAACTTCAATCCAATTGCTTGTCTTAATGGTTGCTCTGATTTCCAAGTCCTCGCGAATGAACCTGTCAAAATGAAACCAAGATACAAGCATATACGATTCTCTAGAAACTTGAAATATGAGTTAGGATCTAAATATACAATAGATACAAATCATATCATTGAAACAAAATCAACACATGTGATTTGGGAAACAAAACAAGTTATGTTCTATTACCAACTTGAAGTTACTTACAATGGTTGCTTGATATCCAAGCCAATTTCCAGCTCCAAGTGCTTCCCCCTCTAGCTATCTCCACAAAGATTCAAGATCATAAGTTTGATGTCTCCAAGAGTCCTCCCCTTTGCTCATGGAATGCCTTTCTTTTATAGTGTGTGGTAGGGTTAACCAACAAGAGAGAAGGGTGGATCTTGGGAGAGTTTAGTGGATCAGGCCTACTAATCATAGAAAGTGAGTTAGGATTGAATCAGGGACACCAATCCTCAAAAATCTCTCAAAAATCAAGATCCCACAAGCCATGTCAAAAAGGATAAAAAGGTGTACCACGCCTCTCCAACAGAGTATAACGCGGTAGTACCGCGTGGCAGAGAAAGAGCATAGCGCGGTAGTGTGGACTACCGCGCACCTAATATGGAGCAAGGCGCGGTAGTGAAGGTATATGAAGTCTCATCTAGGTTGATTCTTGACAAGGTAGGTTTGCCTTCAAGGATCACTCATCATTTTTCTCTTCTAGGTGTTTTAACCAGTAGGGGAAGTGTTGTCAACTATTTTTGTGGTGAAGATGTGACACTATGAAATATGGAGGTATAACAGATGCCCCCTAAAGTGTGAGGTCAGAAGGGACTGATGGCCGAAAGGATTTACAAATACTGTGCGGAGATAGCATCAAGGAGAGCAACAAGGAACTGAAACAGAAACAAAATGTTAGATATACCACCGAGGCGGGCATCCCCATGCTCGAAAACAAATGACTCAAAGCATGGCTGCCGACCAATACATTGTGGATCCATGAGTACTGAGATGATATAGACTGTAGACAAATAATGGCTACTATGAATAATCGTAGATCCATGAGACAGTAATGACACAACCACGACCAATACAAAAAGTGGATCTATGTGACAATACAAAGGACATCTCCATCGCAGCCTGGACTTAATCGAGATACAAAGGTGCGCCCAGGGTCTTCTACCCAATCGCAAATGATACAAATCTAGCCATGTGATTACACAGTGTTGAAGTTGAACATGGTAGAAACCATTTGATTACTGGTCAATGATGTGAACGATTAACAAATGAGAGGGAAATCACCAATGATGACGATGATCCCCAAGGTATCTGAAGTACATCTCATCGAAACGTGAATAAAAGAGTTGATGTCAAGCATTCGAGAGATCGTTCGATCGGAGGTCAATGATGTAAACCTACTGTCGAACACAAGGAAACCTGCCATTGAGGCATGTAGGTACCAAGGTACTAATGGTTGATCCCTAAGTCCAATTCCCAGATAGTGATTTGGTATCGATGGGAATAGACTCGTCGAAGGTGGGCCATAATGATTCCCACATCATCGACACAAAATCGGAATGAAAGATAGTATAGGATGGTGAAACAATGGAGTATGTACTGACACAGCGGAGGTCTGACAGAATGAATGATTCTTAATAATGCAACCCTTTGAACATATAACGACATGTAACAGGAATTGGTAGCAGGGATTATTGATAGCAGAGGATAGACATCGAACGAGTAGGCTCGTGGCCAGAGAGACGACTCAAGATGATGACCATAACTCAATGAGAATAGATACCCAAAATAGACAAGGGACAAATGCATGCCATGTTCAAAGGTAATGACTAACAAGCTGCAAAAACAAAACTTGACTTGTTTCCCATATTCCCCCGACATGATAGACGAGTACCTCTTTGTTGTTTTTCGAGCTAAAAGAGGATAACAGATGCTCGGTATAGCTCATCTCATAGATGAGTCCAATCTCACATGTTTTACGAACCTGAGAAAGGAGGGGTTCGTCCCAAGGTGGGTCCTTCGATGTTAAATTTTAACAAGTCCAAGGAAGTAAAACTCGGTAGTTTTTCACATTTAGAGAGCCTGAAAAACTTAAAGGAGGCTCCAAAGTGTACTTTTTCATAAATTTAGTCCCTTGATCCCCAAAAAGTGTACAACAATTATCGAGAGAACTCTCCGAGCCAAGAATTGACCGAGGTATACCTTTCTCGTAAATAGTCTAGACGAGCCGAAAAAGGGGTAACCTATCGCCGAATAGACGACCTTTCAAATACTTTTACAAGTGTGAAAGAGTCAAGATCACTTGGCAATCTTTTCAATTTTAGGGAGTCTGAAAAGAGCTTAACTATGGACTCCAATGGTCTTTTTCGTAATTTTTAATTATTCTGGCCCGACAAGAGAATAAAATACAACCAGGATAATACTTTCCTCATTGTTTAACGAGCATGAGTAAAGCTGACCAAGCTTGACACCATTTACTTAAGTTTGACAAGCACGACATGGGCGTAAAAGCACTTGGAATCTTTTTCAAGTTTTAATCCAGAGCACGAAAAAGATAAAGTAGGCTCAAAATGAAGGTCAAGCAATAAATGAACGCCAATGTGAATATTTTTTAAAGGAGATCCTGTCAACAAATGCTCATGAAACCGGATATTAGTAATGTGAAATGGGTTTTATTTTAACCAGATAAAATAATGAGTAAAAAATAAGTGAAAAAGCTATATAAAGGATGGGTAAATATGGAAAGTTACCATTTCACTTGTGCATTTACCAAAAGAGGAGATTTTACCCATTGAGGAGCAAAAACGTCAAGAGCTCATATCTGGAGATCCGGAGCACCGTTTCAATAGCCGTCTGCACCAGGTAAGAGCTTACAAGCCCCTCTTTCATTTCATGTATGAATAACTTTGTTTCAGTAGGAAAAAATAATTTTTTGGGCAAGCCCTATTAGGCAATTTTTGCCCTTCATAGTATCACGCGGGCTCTATATCGGGAAGCGTGGTACTGTGCAATAGTACCACGCTATAAGGTTAAACCTGGGCGCGGTACTGTGCAGTACCGCACAGTCAAATTTCCTCCAGGTGCGATAGAGGTGAATTTTAAGATGAAAAAATTATTTTTTCTCAAATTTTCAGCTGAGATCAAGCTGTTAAATGATTAATGAATGTTTCCTACAGCCTTTTGCAGGTGTTTGAAACTTGTTTGGAGCAAAATGGTCCATTGGAAAGAAAGAGAGCATGAAGCGGATGATTTGTTGGCCGAAAATGACCAAAGGACTGTGACTGCATTGCGGGAATGTGGTTTGTTGAAATTCTTCAAGACCAAAGGTATTCATAAGTAGGCAAAACTTCTCACCCACATTATTCAAATGTGGGACCCCGACATTCAGGCTTTCTGAGTAGGAGAACACATCCTCGAGATTGAACTCGAGGACATTTATTTCCTCACAGGCCTCTCAAAAAGAGGAGCCTGGGTGAGTTTTACTGGGTTCACAGCCTCGGAGGCGAGCACGGATGCTTTGATTGCTCGTTATTGCCGTCAAGGTTCAGGGAAGAAAAGTGGCAAGTTTGTCATCAAAGACATTATAGAACTTCCTGTTAAAATTGTGTTGTTTACCATCACATGTGCAGCAGGGAGCACGGGTCCCCATCAGGCATCCCGTACACAGATGAATCTCGCAGTGGATTGCATGGCAGGAACAGTATTCAACTGGTGTGAGGCAGTATTGACCAACCTCAAAGAGCAAGTGAACAAGTGTAGGCTTGGAGAGAATTCTCAATTTGGGTATGGGAGCATATTAGTCACCTTCTTCTTGGCGAGGGTGCCTTTGTTGCGCCCACAGATAGCCATGCTCCCTCGTCCACCCACCAAGCCATGGATGGCTCGATGGAGTGAATACGCAGGATGACTTGGGGGGCCACAGCGTTTGGCTTTTGGTGAGGATTTCTTCTCGTGGCTTGAGGAACATATTGTGATGATCGATGACTACCCCTATGGAGGGGTGGATTTTCGCGAGGACATAGACTTGGCACTGCAAAAAGATGAGGATTGGGACAACTCAGGTATGACCTTCATGGGTATATTTTTTTTCTTTTTTGAATATATAATTTTTACTGTTTTTTAGAATGTGTAAAAGGCTTTAATATATGTACGTGTGCATGTCGTAGATCATGGACCATAGAGATCGGCAGGGTACTCACCATTACACCGAGGTGGTGTTGATCATCAAGCCGCTCCGATCGAGGAAGAAGATGAGGATGAGGCAGGAGGGGTCCAATAGATAGAGAGGAACCTACAGGTTTTAACCCATGGTATCCCCACTATGAGGGTGGATGACATCCCTTTGCATCTCCAGCGGCATACCGTAGGTGTGCCTAGGCATATTGGCCGACTCCTCCATAGGGTGGTTCAAACTATAGTGTGTTGTCACCAGCAGCGTGAGGAATCTGATGAGGGACATGATAGATCTCCCAGATCTCCTTAGGTGGTAGCTTTTATATTTTTGCGGCATGTATATGATATGTAGGCTTTGAGAGCCAAATTTTTGTATGGGATTAGGTCCCAAAATTTGTCTTTAAAACACAAACCTTCTGTATTTGAAAAAACACTTTTATATATAGTGATATACATATGGACCTATTTTTATGATCTATTTATTTACAATGACTTGTGTGTTTATTTTGTGATATGTTTTTATGTATGGGCAAGATTCCAATCTAAAATGTAATTAGCTAATCAATCAGCTATACAATTGAATTTTCTTGGTATGTGTTGATATGATATGAAATTAAAAGATCGTTCCAAGAGGCGTACCCTCCGAAATAAACGAAGTAGGATGGGATCGTGAACTGTGTAAACACGATTCAGATGAGAAACCATGAGTTGGGAGTCTAAAAAGACTGATAGGGAGTCAATTCCAAGGGAAGCAACCTCCATCAAGAGTCCGATGACTGTATGGTACTCTGCGATATTGTTGGTTGCAGAGCCCAAACAATTGGCTCATGAAAATAGTAACTCGCCAGTGGGAGAATAGATTACCCATGCTGCAGAAGCGAGGTTCCGGGTATGTCGGCTTGCACCATCGGCGAATCCGAAGTAGGCAGACATCTACGTACAAAATCACAAGTCAAAGTAAGAATGGATACATGAGGTCCGTGCACACACCAAAAAGATGAGTGAAAACAAGCTAAGTACATTATGTACAAAAAGTATCCCGCGTAGGGTAACCTTACGCGTAGAAGCGTTTGTGGTATAGCCCATTGCGGGGCCGTGCCAATGGTGTGCCATCACAATCGACGAGTTCATAGGCTCCTTTCTCCAAGACACGTTTTACAACAAAGGGGTCGTACCACATAGATTCTAGTTTTCCTTTTCCGAGTTTATCATGCATTTGATCATATGTGAGTACGAGGTCACCTTCATTGAAAACCCGAGGTTGAACAGATTTATCATACTGTGCTTCGACGCTTTTTTTATGAGCTTCATTGGCTAAGGCAATGTCGCGGTAGGTTTCATCTAGCTTGGCTAGGTATAGAAACCATTCCTCTTTGGAAGTGGTGTGGGGAAGTAGCTCTATGGCTATCTTAAGTCATGGAATTTCACATTCAATCGATAAAATGGCTTCTAGGCCATACACCAGTTGGAATGGTGTAAACCCAGTAACACTTTTTACTGAGGTTCGGTATGCCCATAGTGTTGAAAATAGAGCTGAGTGCCAGTTGGATTTATGAGTACCCACAATACGCTGAATCATTCGTTTCAGAAATTTGTTAATGGCTTCAACTTGGCCATTAGCTTGTGGGTAGTATGGGGTTGATTTTTCATGGTGAAAACCCAACTTGGCACTTAGTTCCTCAATCATATGGTTCCTAAAGTGGGAGCCATGATTGGTCACAATGGATTGTGGGACACCAAATATAGCTATAATGTGATTGAATATGAATTGTGTTGCTGTTTTGCCATCCTCAGCATAAGTAGGCATCGCTTCATCCCATTTTGTGAAATAGTCAACAGCTACTATGACATAGCTATGCCCCCCGGCTGAAGTGGGCTTACAGTGCATGAAATCTATGCCCCATTTGGAAAAGGGGCCGACGACAATAACAAGATGGAGTGGAGTAGGGTGCGAGCGTGTTTTATTATGAAAGAATTGACATGGTGGACCTTTCTTGACCGTTTCAATGCAATCTTTGAAGATTGAGGGCCAGAAATATTATACTCGCAATATTTTCTGGGCCGTAGCCATCCCAAAGAGATGACCACCAAATGCTCCAGCGTGGCAGTCATTAAGAATGCATTCCGCCTCATCTAGAGTCAAACAACGTCGAAGAATAGTGTCAACACCACGTCGATAGAGGGTATCGTTGAATATGAGGTAGTACTTGGCGTGATGTCGAATGCATCGATGTTCATCGCGAGTGAGGTCTAGGCGGAAACGTTGGGTTTGGAGATATAAGAAAATATCCCTGTACCATGGATCAGACGTGCTAATGAGGAACAACGATTCATCAGGAAGAGAATCGATGGGCTCGGATTGCTCGGTAGCATGGGGCAAGTTACAAATAACCTCAACAAAGACCAAAGACTTCTTGGACTTGGATTTGACAAGTTCCAAGTCAAACTCTTGTAGGATGACGATCCAATAAGAATATTTGCCCCCAAGCACTTGACGCATGAGGATATAATACATTGGATTGAAATCGGCTATAACAGTGGTCCAGCGGAGTAGAATGTAATGATGGAATCTCTGGACAGCGAAAACTATTGCCAGAGCCAATTTTTCAACATGTGAATAATGAGTTTCAGAGTCAAGAAGACTCTTACTAAGATAGTATACCACATGTTCTATGCCGTTATGGTCTTCCTGGACTAGCACCATACCGATGGTGGAAGTCAAAGCTACGAGATAAAGAATGTAATCCTATGTGTAATTGGGGGGTTGGATCACAGGATCTTTAGTTAAGGCTGCCTTTAGATTGTCAAAGAAACGTTGGGCTTCGTCGTCCCAGATAAAGGGAGTATTCTTCTTGAGAAGTCTCATATAGCCTTTTGTTATCTCAGAAAGATTACAGATGAAACGACATAGAAAGTTTGCATGCCCTTGCAAACTTTGAAGTTCTAGAATATTCGTAGGGGAAGGCAGGGCTAAGATAGCTTCTACCTTCGCAGGATCTAAGCGTATCCCTCTTTTGGAGATTATGAATTCCAAAAGTTTTCCGGCTTCCACACAAAATACGCACTTATGTGGATTCAAACGGATATTGTAGCGACGGCACCTTTCAAAAATGGCACCTAAGTGATCAGGATGGTCATCCCGGGTCTGAGAATGAGCGGGTGGATCATCAAGATATGGTTCTACAATATGTTTGATATCGTGGAATGCGTACGACATCGCCCGCTAGAAAGTTTCCCCATAATTTTTAAGGCCAAAAGGTAACTTTCGATATGTGAAAATCCCCCAAGGGCAGATAAAGGCTATTTTATGCTGGTCAGCTGGGAGGATATCGATCTGATTATAGCCAGAAAATCTATCCATAAATGAAAAGATGACACTCCCGGCACAGTTATCGATGATATGGTCGATGAACGGAGTTGGGTAGTTGTCCTTTGGACAAGCTTTGTTCAAGTCGCGGTAATCGACACAAACTCTAATTGTTCCCTATTTCTTGGCTACGGGAACAATGTTAGATACCCATTCTGTCAATGGGACATGATAGATAAAACCAGTATGCAAAAGTTTTTCAACTTCTGCTTTAATAGCGGCTTCCTTACGAGGATGGATGGGTCGAAGTTTCTGCTGAACAGGTCAGGTGCCAGGGAAGGTTAGAATTTCATGGACCACAATCGAGGGATCTATTCCTGGAATTTATTCATAACTCCAAGCAAAAACATCACGGAAGGTTTTGAAGTAGGCAGAGATAAACTCCATTTATAGGGGAGTGCATGTTTTTCCAATATGTATGTTTTCCACGATACCAGGCTTCACTAAAATATCTATGGGAGTGGTTTCCATAAGGTTAGCCAATTTCCTTTGGAAATACTTCATCGAGGGAAGTGGGAAACTTGGTTTGAACCATCCCAAGTGAAGAACTGGGTTTTGTATCGGGCTCAAGTGTTTGAATGGTGGGGAATGAAGATCGATGATGAAAATCTTTCCATGGTGGCTCATCACTGCACATAACCTCCATAATTGATTCGTCGGTGGGAAAAATCAAATTGAGAGGATCGATAAGTGGTGGGGATGAATGAGTCTCAGATGCGAGTTGTGCCATGGTGTGATGGGTAGAACAGTCGACCTAATCGGTGGTTGATTGGATTGCTTCGTACACTGCGAGGTTTCTATTCAAAGGCATGGAGTTGCCGTAGTTTTCAATCTTAGCGGGACTCAGAATCACCCATGAATCATTGTAAAGGGTGACATTTGATGAAATCATGTTGACTGGTTGAACATGGGTCCCCAGCTCTGGAAAAACTCCAATAAGGGAAGAATCCTTCATAAGACCAATGCCAATGTCTTAGAACCGGTACCGAGGTTGATCCAATAACGAGACGATCGGGTAAAAGCATGTTAATGTGTCTCACTTTTTTTCCCTTTTGCGGCGATAAACTAATGAGCTAAAAATATTTGTTCATAAATCTACAAATCCATTGAGAATTAGATAATGGTGTAATGAAACAAAAGTTTTCATTGTGAATGAGCTTTTATATGGTATTTTTTTTCAAATAAAAAAAATTGTTTTTATGTTATTTATTTTATTTTCTTTAAAGGCCATTTATTGTTATTTCAGCATCTCATAAGTACTCACAAAACCGCGACCCCCCATATCTATCTTCATTTATGTTTTTAATTCCAACTTTTTTGAACAAGTCTTTTATAGACACTTTTATGATTGTTGTACATTTTTTTAAATATTATTTTATGATATATTTTAATTATTGTTGAATTATTAATTTAAATAAAAAATTTGTTTGTACGTAAAAGCACGACCCAAAAAGCTATCATTTTAAGACTTTAAAATAAATACTTGTTTATTTGAATATGGAAATAATATACAAGTGATTGTTTAAATTATTTTTAATATTTTTTTTTAAATACATTTTTTATTTTTTATAATAGATATTTAGAATAAGTTTATAATAACATCCTAAATTATCTTGCCGCATAGTGAGACACATTACCATGCTTTTACGCATGAGAGTCTAGGATACAGTAATCAAGTTGATCAATGGTGACAATTTTCCCTTCATGGGGAAATTGCACAATCCGGAAGACAGTAGATGCTATGGTGGTCATGGCATAAAACCAGTTCCGACCAAGTAGAAGATTGTAATCTAATGGTGCATCCACGACTTCAATGTGTACGGATACTGTTTTGCCCCCGAGTTCAACACCAATTGAGGGAATGAGTCCATAAGGTTGAAAACCATGTCCATCAAATGTGCTGAGAGTAGTGGGAGACGTCGTGACTTTAGGTGAGCCTAAGGCTCTCCAACAATTCAAAGACATGATCGACGTGGAGGCACCTTCATCTAAAACAGTGCGATGGATGCTATTTCCACGGATTTTTGTATGAACCTAGAAGGCTAACTGGTGAGATAGCTAAGGTTTAGCATGCTCCAAGTTAAACATGATAGTGCTTGAAGTATCTGGGTCCATTGCCCCCAGTGCTGAAAGTAAGGTTCTACGTTGTGTAGGGAAGTGTTGAAGAACCTCGAGAGTCGACATGGCGCAAGGTGTTTGAGCTAAATCCTCAACAATGTTGTAATTTTGGGCAGCTCGCACATTGGGATTAAATGTCGCCTTTCGTATGGTGCCCTCGGGTGGGCGTAGCACTATGTTCATAAGCGGTCTCTCGATATGGAGATGACCGGTAGGGGGAGGGGTGGGAGTTGGATCTTCAACATGAGATTTGCCTTTGGCTATCTCTGACTGTTTGTTTAAACTTGGATGGTTCTCATATGTCTTTGAACAAGTGGTTATATGAATCTCCTCATTACTTGTCATCAGGATTTCACGATTTGTGGATGTCTCTCCGTGAGTTGGGTTGCTCGAGTTGCCCCCTGTGGGGTTTCTTGGGCAACCATCTGTTATTGCTGCTGAGGGAAAGGGTCAGTTAACACTGCCGAGCTAGAGGATTCTTTAACGAACTTGTTGACTGCATCCTTGTAGGGATAGTCACGCGTGTAGTGATCATCTTGACAAATTAGGTAGGGAAACTTAGCCTTTCGACGTGGTTTCGGGTCGTTGTGGGTGGTTTGTGGCTTGGGATTCTCATGCTTGTTCTTCTTGGATTTACCACGATTGTTCTTCTTCTTTCCTCTGGATGGTTGTGACATAGATTGAACTGCATTCACTTAGGAGAAGATAGCAGGAGAAGTAGTAGCTTTTGGAGCAGCCTGAGGTAGAGCGGGGGAAGCAGAAGCTTGTTGCCCCGTCGAGTTGGTAGTAGGTTGGGCCTTGACTGAACCGACAATACCATCAATGGGGGGTTCATTGGAAGGTTTCGTTGGATCAGTGGTAATGTGGGCGACATGGGGAAGAAGTTTGTGTAAAGTGCCGGATTGGGTGTATACCAAATCCATGTACTGAGCTGTCGAGATGGCTTCTTCTTCTGTAACCGACCCGCGCATAGCGATATCCCTAGCTATGGGAGGCAAAAATGACTTCGTGAACTAATCAGCAAGTAGCTGATCTGGAATGGGTTCCTTGATTAGCCTATGGCGTCGACTTCACTCATGGATGTGATCCGAAATGTGCGTAGAAGTGGTTTGACGTAGTGAGGTTAACAGTTCTGTTCCAGTCTCATACCGGATGGGGAGCTGGAAAGGGGTCAGTAACTGCATAGCTAAGGTGTTGAAATCGTGGAAAGAGTGTTGTGGCAGCTCGATGTACCATTTTGTTACCGTGCCGGTAAGCATATGCTGGAAGAGCCATAGTCGAATGGAATCATCCATCAAGGAGTTGGATGAACACCAAAGATGGAAGGTCATTATGTGGTTCTTGGGGTCTTCCCCGGGCTTAGCATCGAACTTAGGAATGTCCGATGGAAGTTTGGCTGGAATGGGTGGCCAATGAGGTTCATGCCATATGGGATTGTTAATGAGCCTCGACAAATCAGGTAAGTCTAGCGTGGCCAAAAAGGGAAGTTGACGATTAGTCTGCGGGTATGAGTAATAACTGTATGGTGTAGAGAAACCTAGGGGGGCCTGCATAGCATACTGTTGCGTGTTATACCCATATGTGTTTCCCGGAGGGTACTGCTGTAAGTTCTGTGGGTAGTAAGCCATCTGGTTAATCGGTTTAGTGTTGGTAACCGGTTGGTGGATGTTCTGCTGAGTGGGGATGGTACCCTGGGGTTGCTGTAACCCGGGAATAGTTGCTTCTCCTGATTGGGAAAAAGTTCCCTCGAATTGTTGTGTTCCAAGAATGTTACCACTATATTGAGTAAGTGGAGGGTTTCCCATAGCAGGGTTGGGGGGTGGCTGCGACAGTGGTGTCCATGGAATGTTTGTTCCTACTTGAGGAATGTGTGGAAATTGAAGGGATGGGTTCCATAAAGTTGTAGCAGCCGAAGGATAGGGGAAGCCGGAGTTCAAGTTGGGGGGAATTTGAGATTGCCCCACAGCTAGGTTCCAGTTTCCAAATAATGAGTACCCCCCACTCTGTGGGATTTGAGGTTCCCAAGAAGGAAGTGTACCTGATGAGGGATGTTGAAGATGAGGATCGGTTGGTAAACTGGTATAAGGTTGTCCGCTGCCAGGTGTGTTGTACATACCATACTGAGTAGATGTTGCTGGTTCGGAGGGTTGTTGGATGGTGCCGATGGGTTGCCCTCTAGCAGATGGGTTGGATGGCCCTATAGGAGGAGGTTGTTGACTAGGAATGGGGTTCCCAACAAAGGGTTGTCCTCTAGCTGGTTGGGTTGATGGCCCACCAGGAGGAGTTTGGTTGTTGGAGTTGGGGGCCACGGTAGTCGGTTGTCCACCTCCTGAGATAGTGTAGATAGTGGCCGAAGGTGAACCTCCAGTCAAAATGGAAGATCCAGTAGTATGACTTGGTGTTCTTCTGCCACTAGCCAAATACGATAGTGTCGATTGGCCAACGGCGCCAAAAGTGTCGATTTGTGGAGGGGGTCTTCCATATCTGACAGGCGAGGACGAAGAAAAAGCTGGGTTATCCCTCATAGAATGTGCGCAAAACATGGGTGATGGCAGCAAATGTGGGGAATTTAACCGAGGGGTATCGGGGGTATCATCCATAGCATGTTCAATGATAGGAGGACCATCGAAGACTAGGTCCGGGTTCATGTCCTGAAAAGGGTTTTCAGGGTCTGGTGGGAACATAGGTATAGTAGCGTCTGAAGGTATGGAGCCGTCTGCATAGGAGTGATGAAACTCTGTGCTAGACGGGATGTTGGGATCCTGATAGTCAGGAGGACAAGTAACAGGGGGATATCTAGAGGCTTTTGAGAGCATTTGCTTTGTGTCATGTTTAAACTGTGCCGATGCTAACGAGGAATTTGCTAGACTAACCATCCTAGACTGAATGGAGGCCATGATCTCATGTCCCGGAGGGAGGTTGGGGAGAGATATGGTATGAGGTACGTTGCTAGAAGAACTAGTTTCCTATGGATGAACACTAGATGGCGTAGTGATAACAGAAGGAAGCTCCGCCTAGGAAGTGATAAAGCCATAATCAGGTTCAAAAGGTGTGTCAGGAAGTTGAGTGTCTTCAATGATTTCGACATACCCGCCTGGGCCTTAAATCAAGCTAGGTATATCCTAGTCAAATCCTTCGGTGGTGCCAACAGATCCATCTGTGTCATTGTGGAAAGTTTCTGGTGGAAGGGAGGTGTTGGCATCAAGTAGGAGGATGGCCGCTAGTCTAGTATTTTGGGTTGTACTAGATTCAGCTGCTATAATGTTGTCCACTGTGGCAGATATATCTGGATTAATAGTGGGTGAAGTGACAGTGGGAATCTTAGATATACTAGTGGTTGCAGAAGTTGCAAGAGATTCTGAGAC
Organism: Larix kaempferi; assembly: GCA_027924585.1. NCBI lineage: Eukaryota > Viridiplantae > Streptophyta > Pinopsida > Pinales > Pinaceae > Larix > Larix kaempferi. The sequence goes on along the minus strand of BSBM01000397.1, from coordinate 869,801 downwards.
TGTGTTGTGAGTAACAGTTACAGACAGAACTGAAGATGTAATATGTATCAGTGGTGGAATGTTCCCTCAACCAGCACCGTGGCTAGGAGGAGCGGGAATACATGATGCAGGTGGACCAGAGGTCCGTGGCGGCAGTGGTGGTGGAGGGATTTTTCCCTGTACTCGTCGTGATCTCTGTGGTGGTTCTCACATGATGGCAGGAATATGAAATCCGGGGGCAGTCTCGTAACAAAGAACTCAAAAACTCTAATGCAGCCGAGTGTGCAAAAGAGGAGCTAGAAAAATCAAGGCTCGCAGGCCAAAAAAGCAAGCTCTAAAATCTATACTGAGACCGGTGTCTCAGTAAGCGAGCTGAGAAAAATAATGGCCAGAATGCCAACAAGCAATCACTGAAAAGAAAAATGACCCTCTAAAAAGATGAGATAACAAGCAAACTCCTGACTAAGAGCTGGAGACCTCAACAAGTTGTATCCTTCGCAAGGTGATGAAATCCAAGTTGAACAATACAACATGAGAGACCAATATGAGAAGGATATCCCTCTACCGAAAGGGATCCTGGGTAAAAGAGCCCTAGTAGAAAAGTCACTAAGCTACCTCGTTCATGACACGTTGGAAAAGGTTTTCGGCACTTCTGCCTTATAACCCCTTGCATTACTATGAATTACAAGGAAGACAATGATCGATGTTTCCTTAGGGCTAAGTGGAGTGTGGCATTCCACAGATTCCATCTGGTTCTCAATCTCGCGACGATTTAACCCTTGAAAGTTAAAAACAGTCAGGAGGCCCCTCCATAAATTGGCTGTGACTGTGTCAATAAATACTAGAGGATTTTATTTCCCTAGAGGACAACAACTATGTCTCAGATGAAAATGACAAGGGGGAATTATTTTGATGCCTATCCTCGGTGTCCTACCTAACTACCAAATTTTTTGATTTCCTCAAGTGAGGTTAATGTTGGTTTAGTTAGGGAGATTAATTTTAGTGGTTGTATTACTCAATTGGGTAAATGGACGTGAAACTTGGTGGTGTTGTGACGAACCAAACCATGCAAGTGAGAATGAATCGAAATAATCCTTGTATTCGATGAAAACTAGCTATGGAAGAGAGAGAGTTCTTCGATCATAAATGCATGAAACTTTCACAAGCAATTAAAAACCAAAAACAATTTTTTTTTGTTTTCTTTTGTAAATAGAGCCAAATTGAAATAAACACTTCTTTCCAATTCATTGATCTTACAACTAAGATGCTTCAAAAAATGAGAATTTCTGTGGCAAATTTCAATGGTTCACTTCCTAATGCACAATAATACTGCTAGACCATTTCAATCCAAACAACACAAATGTTCTCCAATGATAATTTTCAATATATATTTGAATGATAATAATGGAAACAATGTGATTATGAAAGATACACGATCCAGTAAAAGAGGACAGTAGTAATGGTTTGGTTGTGATGAAAAGATCAAGCCAATGCAATTAGACTAAAGGGGTGACCCAATGTGCAAATAATGCCACTAACTCACAAAATATCAAGCTCACAAAAGAAATAAACACACCACAAAGACTGTGTAATGAACATGATAGTAATAGGCAACAGAAAACACCAACTAAGGTAGAGAAAATAAAAAAATGACTCAAGAAACCAAGCAGGGAAGAAAAAATTGAAAATATGCAGACACTATCGCGTGGCAGAAATAGACTAGAGCACGGTACTGGTATACTACCGCTCTGGTAAGAGTGCTGGATACACAGTACTACCGCGCTGTAGGCAGTGGTGGGGGCGCGGTACTGTTGCAAAGTATGGAAAAGCGCAACTTTTGAAAAGAAGATTGAATTTTTCAGGGTTGTTGCAGACCCATAGGACTCATTGATCACACAGGGAGGAAAAATATAGAGAGGAGGGAAGAATAAAGGTCAAGGAGACCAAAATTCAATACTGGTTTGAAGAGAAAGAAAAAATCACAATAAAAAAATGGCTGAAAGTGAGATCAATCAATCAAATGGGGTTCAAACCAACGGAGTCGCCATTCTTGTATGTAGAATTTTCTCCCTACGGATAGGTAGAAATTCTATTAGATTAAAGTAGACTTTAACTGACTCTAAACTAAGACAAAACTTAACAAATGATACCTTGAATTCCTAGATCTAAACAGACATTTCACGATTAAACTGCTGGAAGCAACAAAAGAGATCTAACTGACCTTCAATCCAATTGTTTGTCTTAATGGTTGCTCCGATTTCCAAGTCCCACGAATGAATTTGTCAAAATGAAACCAAGATACAAGAATATACGATTCTCTAGAAACTTGAAATATGAGTTAGTATTTAAATCTACAATAGATACAAATCATATCATTGAAACAAAATCAACACATGTGATTTGGGAAACAAGACAAGTTATGTTCTATTACCAACTTGAAGTTACTTACAATGGTTGCTTGATATCCAAGCCAATTTCCAGCTCCAAGTGCTTCCTCCTCTAGCTATCTCCACAAAGATTCAAGATCATAAGTTTGATATCTCCAAGAGTCCTCCCCTTTGCTCATGGAATGCCTAATTTCTTTTATAGTGTGTGGTAGGGTTAACCAACAAGAGAGAAGGGTGGATCTTGGGAGAGTTTAGTGGATCAGGCCTACTAATCATAGAAAGTGAGTTAGGAACGAATTAGGGACACCAATCATCAAAAATCTCTCAAAAATCAAGATCCACAAGCCATGGAAAAAAGGCTAACAAAGGTGTACCGCGCCTCTCCAACAGAGCATAATGTGGTAGTACCACGTGGCAGAGAAAGAGCATAGCACGGTAGTGTGGACTACCGTGCACCTAAGATGGAGCAAGGCGTGGTAGTGAAGGTATATGAAGTCTCAGCTAGGTTGATTCTTGACAAGGTAGGTTTTCCTTCAAGGATCACTCATCATTTTTCTCTTCTGGGTGTTTTAAGCAGTAGGGGAAGTGTCGTCAACTATTTTTGTGGTGAAGATGCGACACTGTGAAATATGGAGGTATAACAGTCCAGGTAAATCACTCTGGGTAAATGTATTAAAAAACTTAGGAGTTGTAACAAACTGATGGGGCCTCCCTTCTTGAAGAGATTTTAGCTTAAAAAGAGTCAATTGTTCATAAAGGAAGACTGAATAAGATGGTGATGGGGCCCTACAACTTAATAGTTCCTTAATTAAATCACACATTTTCTCCTTCTCTTGCTTCATGGCCTTACCATAACAAAGTATTTACCCTCAAAATCCCCACTAATAGGGCCTTTCAATTCCTTGCTAGAATTATTTGTTCACCTTGATGACTTGATATGTGGCTATCTAAGGTTTGATAATGAGATGGAGGGTTAGCTTCTTCTCTACATAAGCTTATGTATTTTAAGAATATATATGGAGGGTTGACATCAAATTGATCTCTTCATTAGCTAAGAGTTTATAAGGACATGGAAGTTTAATTTCTTTGCTTCCTTAGCTACACATTGATAAAGAGATATATGGATGATTGATCTAGAATGGGCCTTTCATAGCCTTACTGGAATGCCTCAACAATGAGAAGAAGGGGTTCAAATCCTAGAAAGAAGTATTCACTCCTTGAGGGATGCTTTACTGTAACTATACTTCACCATTGAGGTGCATCTCACCGTAACCAAATTTTTACCACCGCCTTGCAAAGTCTTAGTGTGTTGAAAATTTTACAACACCAATCAGGACTTGTTAGGTTAACCTTGAATTGGTGAATGAGTCATTAAAATAATCTTGGTTTGGGTCAAAGAAAATAGTATTTGGTTTCCCATGGTATTTGGTGGTCAATAGTATTTGGTGTCCCATGATATTTGGAGGCCAATGGTATTTGGTGGCCCATGGTATTTGGTGTCCCATGGTATTTAGTATCCCATGGTATTATCCCAAGGTATTGCATATAATGAAGCCTGGGGGTTTTCATATAGTTTATCCAATGCTTTCATTAAATAATTCGTTGTCTTTTCCTTTGGAATGTTGAAAGCCACCGATGCTTCCAGGCACAACCATATCGTTCCTCGTGCCTTTCTGTTAAGACCCTCCCATTCTTTGTCCTTCATAATCTCCAACTTCTTTTATTTTTTTCCCAACAGTAGGAAAATATCTCTTTGATAAAAATAATCTTCCATTTCCATCTTCCATAGCTGGTAGTTTTGGTCGTCAACTTTATCGACCCTAAACATTCCTTCTTTTTCCATTGCCCCCACTCGAACCCTCATTCGAGGTTAGCTGAGGAAATTCGCAACTTGGTTTGTGATTCCCTTATTGTATTTTATTTTAAAGTAGAAAGTTTGGACATACATGAATGTAACATGCCCAAAAAATCGTAAAAATTTAAAAATTTTCTAAGTGGTCTATTCGCCATTAAATGCTATGTAGAAATATAAAGTGTATGTTCATCATCTATAATTACTACTTACTTGAGTTAATAAATGTGACATTTAACATCTCATAAATTATCTTTAATTATTTTAATTGTCTTAATGACAATTAAATAGATAAGCCTTCCTATGTATGTAATTAATATCGTAATACTTAGATATATAATCGTCATTAACTATATGTCATAACGACATTCAACTGAATATATAATCCTATGTCTTAATGATATTATACTGACTATTTTATTGTATTATACTTACAGAATTTCTTTGACTAGAAGAAGTATCACTGCCTTGTGTATTATATTCACTATGACCTAACATTCCATATGTCGACATTTAATTAATTTGTCCTAAGTTGCTTGTACCACTGTGGGTGCATTTACGCTTATGAAATCAGGCATAAACCATGAGCTATTTGAGTCATGGAATTGTTATTTCATAACTATGTGTTTTATGTTGTAAATTAACTCATTTATACATGTTTTAGCCTATTGTAGATATGTTGAGAATATAATTCTAAGAATTGATAAATAAGAATCCTTTTTTTTTACGAGGGATACTCTAGTTTAAGCCTGAGGCTTACTTAGCTTTAATGCTAATGCGTAACGCCTTCTATTTTTTCCAGGTTATAGGTTTGTTACTAGCAAGGGTTTGAAAATTTACATTTTTACGTTTAAACCTCCATGGCAAGGAAATTATACCAAAAGCTATTATATTTAAAGGTTGGTAAGGAGTTAGGGTTGATGGTTCCTAGCCAAGCTCTATGTTTAAAATAATTAAAGATCTTAGACTATACAATAGTGTGGCTTATATCCAAACTAAACCATAGACTTGCAAAAATGGTGGATCATATTTCGAAACTAAACTATAGACTATGCAAAGCGGTGGATCGTATCCAAACTAATGTCATGGTTTATGAATTACATTAAGCAATTTGCGAGCACCAACTATAGACTTGTGGGTTTTAGATTTTGGGTTGGTGGATGACAAGTCCAGACTTTATTGCGATCATGTGAAACAGTTAATGCAGCCTCGGGGTGTCAAAACCCTATCGCTAAGCTTCAGGGTTTGGTCTTTTGGTTAATGTTGTTTTGCTCTGCATTGTGATGGCGAGCTAAGCTCCTCTCGGCCGCCATGGTTATTGGGAACTTAGGCACCACTCATTGAGGTGGTGTAACTGTATGAGTTAGATTGTCGAACTTTATGGTGTTCCTCATTGTGCATTGGAGTTTTTACTGCCTGGTTTCTTCTCGGCATGCGTTTGAAACTTGCGAGGTAACGTCTATAACACTAAAGCTTTATGATTTACAGTTGATGAGTTTGTTTTGACAACTAAAAGTGTTCAACGTTTAATCTTGTTTCATTTTTAATGGCAGGGACAAGTATCATACGCCTAGGTAATGGCATTTTGAGAGAAGGAACTGTTTTAGTGGTTGTGAGCCGACAGTAAGTCTAAGGCTCACTAGATGATACCTCTGTCAACACTTTAAGGGTTGTTTGTTGTCTCGTTGCTCTTCCCAACATATATTCGTTTGTAAAGTGGGATATGAGGCCGCTTAGGGGAAAAGTTGTTGTGTTAGATAGTTTTCTTGGCATAACCCGAGTTGGGGTTTTGTCTGTCAATGTTATAGTTTTGTTTCAGGGTCTATTCAGATGGAGAACCACGTGGAGAACCCTCTTCCTCATTGAGTAGATTTACTGCGAATGTAATGTTTTTAATTAAATAACAATGGCCGACTGCCTCGATACTATATTTATAGTTTTCTTGTGTGGACATATTTATATTTTTCCCTCAGCTTCCTGTCAGTTTGTCTTTCTACAATAAATTTATATATATATATTGGTTTGGGGTTTAGACCCAACCTCGTAGCTTCGTTTGTTAAGATAATGTATCTGAAGTTAACATATTGTTTTACTTACAGGGTTAACTATGACCTTGTCACGATATTAGTATTTCTTTTGTAAACTTTAAGATGTTGTTTCGAAATTAAAATTTTTGGCTTTGTGAAGGATACAGGGTTAAACCCTAATCTGGCCTTGTATTTTGATTTGTAATTGTATCTTAGCTCTACAAGACTCGAACCATTCATTGAAGATCCTTCCAAATAGTATGGCTACACTACACTTTAGCAAAGGTTGTTAACGAGCTCGGTCACGGTATTTATTTTAAACCCTGTCGTGAGAATAGATCCCCTGACTTATGTTTTATTAAAATAGTCTTTGACATATTATTTTTTGTGTTCAAATCTCAATGATGCATCCAAATAGGACTGTCATTGAGCTAATTCGATTGTATCATGGTTGCTGCTTAAATTACCAAGTGAGAGTGGATCAAAAAATTATGGTTTACAGTTTGTACTTTTAGTTTCGGTCTCGAACCTTATTATTTGATACCAACTATACTATCAGAGTGAGTCTATATTAATAAAAGAATGATACAGGGTAGTCCTTCTAGTATCGACCCTTACTAAGAGATTACGATAATTTCGTTAGTATGTAAAGAGTTGGTTTGTTTCAAGATTTAAATAGTTCAGATGTGTGTATTTTATATACAGTGTTTCAATACATATTATTAGTTGATACCTACAGGATTTAATCAACGTAGAGGATATGTTTGTAAGAAGTATCGAACTGAATGAAGTTTTAACTTTTGAACTTTAATAGATAATTTGTATAACATTGGTATTGTTCCCTTACGGATAAAAGTGAAGATATTTTTAGAGTTTAAGTGTTTTGTTTTGTTTATCACGATAATAATGAGATAGTATAACTCGTTTTATGTGTGTCACTTCCAAAACCCTGTTTTCAAATAATATATAATAGTTCGGTGAGTGCATTATACTCTATGAAATATGTGATTATTTATACTATGTTAAAGAACAATATTCTATTATGTATATTTGTTTATACTAGTGTTGTTTTGGAAGCTGTATATAACAATTAGTATAATTTCTTTGTCTAAATAATGTAAGTTCTATGTGAATTCGATACGGTGACCCTGTCTAGTTTATAATATATCTATAAAGATGATTCCTATGCTATTTGAAAGTGAAATATTGATTCTGTTTTATTAAGTAACTATTGCATAGTATGTGTTCATGAAATGACATAGAGCAATGTAATGATAAGATCTATCTTTGATAAAATATACAGTCATTTTCTTTTACTGATAAATCTTTCTATTATCTCTAATCTTTGTTGATTAAACCTCTTCCTGTACTAGAGTACATCGTTTATGACGAAAGGAAAAATACAGGAAGATATTTATTCATTCATTCTAATATTTTCAGTCTTTATCAATCACTCAACTAATGGAATAAATCTAATAGTTTAGAAAATTATCATCTTTAAACAGTTAACTGATATCTAGTAAACATACAGTTTTTCTTTCAGAATAGTTCAACAGTTTTCAGAAATGAAATAAAATATAACAAGTAGAACCTGATAACTTGACAGAGCGGAAAAACACCCAAAGAGGTCTGTTCCTCCCAACCTTCTCCAGAAAAGAAGCCAAGCTTACTTGCTCTTTTGGACCCTCGAGCTTGTTCATTGAACCACTAGGACGAAGTCTCTGTGTAGAAGCAAGGCACTCAGGTTGTACTTCAACAATCAATGGAGAATTGCATACACACCTTTTATATGTACTTCAACAATCAATGGGGACTTGCATAACATATCAATACCTCTGCAATTAGCAGGAAAACCTCTGCACTCAGCACGAAAACCTCTGCACATAGCTTCCCCTCATCAAATCTCTTGTGTGCAAATTCCAGCAAAACCACAAGGAATAATTTTCATCTCCTCTGAGAATGTGTCAGCCTTTGCTCAAATTCAATGGCTATAAAAGATTTCCTAGGTATTTTGGTGGTCAGTTTTGCATTCAATGACCCATCAACTCCAGTTCCACATCCTTGGGAAAATGACCACAATTTAAGGGAGGTTGTCCCATAACAACAGCTAGTTATTGAGTTCAGATGTTGCCACTTGTCCATTTCCTTCTATCCCAGATTCCATTCCTCCTAGTGGGCCAGTGAACACTCTTTCAACAGTCAGTCCATTTGGGTGAGTGTCTCCTATTTTACTTTATTTAAAAATAATATTATTCATTTACAGTTATCCTTGACAATTGGTCAAATATAAAACTTTACAATAAAAGTTAAAGTAATGTTTTTCCTCAAACATAAAATGTCTCAAGTACTACGTAGGTTACAATGAACCACTTATAATGCCATTTGTTTTTCAACTTTCCCATGTCTACATGAATTTCGTGGGCTTATGGTCCATGTGGATGTTCATTTAGTTTACAATCTGTAACCATACATCATGACTAAGTACATGTTTTTTCCATATGTGTCATAACTACTAATTGTGTCAGAGATTTTCTAGATGTCCATGATAAGCGAGGTATACACCAAAGATATACTTAGAGGCATCTATCTTAATGATATTGAACAACCATTATAGATCTAGTAGAACGAGGACTAGTGCTTAACAAAGGTGACATTTTAGGTCCTTGAATAATTATTGTTTTTCCTTGGCCCACAAAAACTTGGATTTGGCTCCACCTTTGTTGATGTGGCTGAAGGGCCATTGGATATGGGAGAACCCCAACATGAACCGATTGTGGAATTTGATGGGGCCTACAAAGATGCAAATCTCCATTACTGTGTTTGGGGATGAATAATCATGAATGGTTTGGATCTTGGTTGGGCCCACATGCACACCATACTAATCCAAGGTTTATCCCATATATTTAATTCTATACATGATGAACAGTCACTCCTCCAACTTGGCATATAAATTGTATTACCACAAGGTGCTAAACACTTGTTGAATGTGTTTCATACATTCTTCCTACTTTTTACTGGTGATGAGGATATTGTCGAGATATAAGACCACAAAGGAAGTGATGCATAACTAAAAGATATCATCCATCATGATCATGAATATCACTGGTGCATTAGTTAAGAAAAAACGCATAACCAACCACTCAACGAGATATTTTTACCTGTAAAAATTGTCTTCCGCTCATTTTTTTACTCGATAAGCACCTGGTGTTAGCATAAATTCAAATTAGTGCTACTAAAAATACTTGTCTCTGAGATAATCAAGAAGACCATCAATCCAAGGTATTGGGTACCAAGATTTGACTATTCTTTTGTTCATTTCAGTATAAGGAATAAAGAGTAGTCGTATCGCCTCCTTGTTTTGAATTAACACAATCAATATATGAGAACTAGGTGAGGAGGTTGGTAAAAAATGTCCCTTTAGTATTATCTCTTGAATCTAGAAGTTTATACCCTCTTTCTACAAAAGCGAGCGCCTTTATACCACACCATTATGTAGGGGTGTACCCAATATCAAATAAATTGTATGATACTTGATAGTGTAGAGATACCATTATCATAGGTGATGTGAAAATATATCTATATTCTTCTACCAAGTTGTTTGCCTTCTTTTGTTATGTAGAGATACCCCTTTCAAAGGCATTTCCTATCACAATGATATTTTATTCACCTTCCAACCAAATCATGAAGAGAGAAAATCACCCTGTCTAAAAGGTTACCTTCCTACATTGCTTAGTTATGATCAAAGATTCCACGACATTCAAGTTTATATGTGTTATCTTGTACAAATGACCCCCCAAAGTAACAGTCACACTATAATGCATATACTCATAGAAATGATTACGCTTCCACATATATGGTTGTGCTAAAATAACGTCACAAGCTTCAAGTGTGGAAACATCGCACAATACCTCATCATTGAAGGTGTTTATCCATAATACAAGTGACGTTACTAATTGATCTTGATGCGGCTTCATCTTCTTAATGAACTTTTATAGGATCAAGTTATTTTGACTCCCACAAGGTCAGGAGCTTGGTCAAATATGACCCTTTTGTATTGGTTGTTTAATTTTCTTTTTGTTCTCCTCAATCTCCAAAATATGGTTTATATATGAAGCCAATAGGTACATGGGAAATAGATGTGAAAACAATTCCATGCTTTGCATGATAGTGAAGGGGTACCCTAGCAAGTGAGGTCATGAATATATCTCTATATTAATCCACCATATTGTCCACCTACTTTTTATATGTAGACATACCCCCTACAAAGGCCTTAAATATCATCTTGAACTTCTATTGATCTTCTAATTGAACCATGAAAATGAAAAATCTCCCAACAAGGAGATTACCTTCCTCCACTACTTAAATATTATGAAAGAGATTATGATAGTTAGGGATACCTTTGGTATCCTATAGAGGTAACACCCTAAGGTAATCATCACTCAATAAATCCCATACTCATAAATCTTGGATATGTGTTGTACTCCTTGTAAGTAGATTTAGTCAGATATTGGCACGGGTTCGGTGGCTAGCTCCCAAATGAAGGGGGTTTAGGGTTCTTTTCTCGACACCACGGTTCTAGTTTGAATGGAAATTGTAATTAGGATGAAGCATGCCATAAATTTATATTTTTTACATATTTATTTAGAGGTATTATAGGCTATACATATATATTGTAACAAGTGAAAATTGCAAAACCACAAGAACAACCCAATGATTGGCTAACTTGTTTAAGGAAAAATTAATTGTCTTAATAAATTACCAACTTAATCCATCGTTCCAATTTTTCTGAGGAACATTTTGAGTTTAGTCTCATTAATAATCATGATATTTTGATTTTAGTTTCATATCAATAACTTTACAAGAATTCTCAAATCAAGCATTCCATTCCAACATGGTACCAAACTTTGAATTATTAATATATAAACATGATAAAAAATTTGTAAGAAAAAGAAAAAGTTAAAGTCTTTATTATTCCAAGATGTGTGCATAGATGTGGGTAGAGGGAAAAAAATCCCTTTTTATGATGCAATCAATTTGAAATTTTTTTTGAACCTAGGGATACTTGATCCCTCTTGACCATTTCATTATATATATATATATATATATAATTGGGTCCATAAAGTAGACCTATAAGGAGAAAATATAAGGAGAAAATGACAAGTAGGATGTTTTTTATTTAACTTGTAATTTTATTTATTTATAAAAAGAACTATTTAAGTTTGTATTAAAATATGTTGTAACTAAGATGAACAATGTGTAAATAGAAATAAAAGCATACATAATTCTAAAAAATATATGCACCATGATAACATCAAATTACAACCTATAATCTTTTGTTGTATTGCTTACAAAATTTTATATATGACTACTACTTGTGTAAATTAAAAAAAAAAAAAATTTAGGACCAAAACATATTTGCAATATATTGACAATTACATGATTTTGATCATGGATACTTTTTCATTTCATCATCCTAGGCATGATTGGAAGGGTGTGATTCTTGCATGTCTACCTCCATGCCCTCTTGCAATTGATGGATTGTTTCTTCTTCTTTGAGTTCAATAGGAAGAGAACCCACATAGACGTTCATATTTGAGGTTGAAGATGATGAAACTTTGTTGAGTAATATTACCATTGTCTTAAGCTCATTATAGTCATCCTCTAAATATTGAATTTTCCTTTTCTATTTTACCAATATATCCATGATAATTGCATTTCAAGAGACTCATTGATATTCTAATTCATGTGTTTTAGTGGAGAATGAGAAAATCAAAGTCTAGTTCCCATTGATTAGATCCTCTTGATGTTTAAGAAAACCACGAATCTCTTGTATATGTCTTTGGCAATGAGAGGGATGATTGTCAATACTTCTCAACATTTTATGAGACCAATTCCCCACGACTTTAGTTGAAACCCAAGATCTTTGCACCCACAAACCCTTAACCCCAAGGGAAAGCCACAAACTTATAATGGACAGATCCATCATCAATATTCTGGGTACTTATTACAAAACATTGAGATGGTCGAAATATTGTAGATCTAATTCCCAAATCAAAATCCCAATGAAGAACTTACTCCAGGCAGTGCAAGTAGTACCAAGGCGAGGCCTATTCCCATTGGCCTTTTTAGGTAAAGCCTAGGAAACTCACCATGACAAATATTGGAGGTTTTTGAGACAAATAACTCAGGACAAAACTCATGCCCACAATCAATTCTACTAAAACAAAGGAAAAATATGACTACTCATGCTAAATATAACCAAAGTGTGCAAATCAGGCTTACCATCAATTGTCAATTTGTTGAATAAGAACTAGGATGGGAGATGTATGCTACTTTCAATATCCTATACTCATCTTCGCGACTGAAATCCATGACTTCAAATTTCTGGAGGTTTTGATAATGGAAGATGAGTGAAGACGGGTTGATCCTTAATGAATTGTCCCTTCCCCCCTCGAACGAGTTAATGGATAGACTATGTGGTTTATTCATACTTTAATTTTGTGCTTTGTTAATGGGTTGCAAACTTAGAGAATGGTTGTGCATATGAATTCCCCATTTTAAAATAGAATTCCTTCCTCTAACGTTGAGGCAAGATTGTTGAGGTGACATGAAAAAATTGAACTTCCTCAAAATGAGGAACTTGTCTTCTTATATTAGCAATGGTTAGTGCAAGATGGTCATATTCTTATAATTGAACATATAATTATGTAGAATAATTCCAATAGCATATTTATTTTACATAATTTAGTAAATAGTTGAATAAACAATGCTATAAATAATTTAATCAAACCTAAATTCACATATCAACATTAACCTTAAAATAGTAAAGAAATCCATAATTTTAAATTATGAAGCGTTGAGCATGCTTATAAACAAAATATCCTAACAACTAATCAACTGATTTTTATTTTATTGATTAATACAACCCCATGTGTATTAAATCTATTTTGACAAGTTATGCTCATCATTAGTGTGAAAGGAGCAAAGTTATGATTACAGAAAATACAATATATTAAATTTAATGCAGCAAAGCAACCAGCTTAACTTAGCAGCTAGGTTATGGAATACATTAATAACATAGAATGCATTAAGACATAAATATAAAATATTAAGAATTAGTTAACGGACTACCACAACAAAGTTATGGAATACATTAACGACATAAATATTAAATATTAAAAATTAGTTAATAACCAAATATTAATATAAAATATTAAGAATCAGTTAATAGCGAGCTGCTCTGTTATGGAATATAAATTATAAACCAGTACCAAGGTTATGAAATACATTAATGACGTAAATTAAAACACTAAATCATTTAATATCCTCTACCTAGGTTATGGAATACATTCATGATGACAGAAATATAAAATATTAAAAATTAGTTGAGAGGTGTTTGCTTGAAGGAGTGCAATCTCTTTATAAGAATAGGAATAGGTAGGTAAAATCCAGTGTTGTTGTGAAAAATAGCTGCTGATCTATTGACATAACACGAATTGGGGTTTTGTCTATCAATGTTATAGTTTCGTTTCAGGGACTACTCAGATGGAGAACCACGTGGAGAACCCTCTTCCTCACTGAGCAGAGTTACTGCAAATCTAATGTTTTTAATTAAATAACAATGGTCGACTGCCTTGATACTATATTTATAGTTTTCCTGTGTGGACATATTTATATTTTTCCCTCGGCTTCCTCTCAGTTTGTCTTTCTACATTAAATTTATATATATATATTGGTTTGGGGTTTAGACCCGACCTCGAAGATTCCTTTGTTAAGATAATGTGTCTGAAGTTGACAGATTGTTTTACTTACAGGGTTAACTATGACCTTGTCACGATATTAGTATTTCTTTTGTAAACTTTAAGATGTTTCGAAATTAAAATCTTTGGATCTGTGAAGGATACGGGGTTAAAACCTAATCCGGCCTTGTATTTTATTTTGTAATTGTATCTTAGCTCTACAAGAATTGAACCCTATATATTCATTGAAGATCCTGCCAAATAGTATGGCTACGCTACACTTTAGCAAAGGTTGTTAACGAGCTCAGTCTCGGTATTGATTTTAAAACCTGTTGTCAGAATCGATTCCCTGACTTATGTTTTATTAAAATAGTCTTTGACATATTAGTTTTTGTGTTAAAATCTCAATGATGCATCCATAATGGACTCTAATCGAGCTAATTCGATTGTATCACGGCTGTTGCTTATCTTATCAAGTGAGAATGGATGAAAATATTATGGTTTATAGTTTGTACTTTTAGTTTCGGTCTCGAACCCTTATTGTTTGATACCAACTATACTATCAGAATGACTCTGTATTAATAAAAGAATGATACAAGGGAGTCCTTCTAGTCTCGACCCTTACTAAGAGATTACGATAATTTCGTTAGTATGTAAAGAGTTGGTTTGTTTCAAGATTTAAATAGTTCATATATGTGTATTTTATATACAGTGTTTCAATACATATTCTTAGTTGATACCTACAGGATTTAATCCTTAACGTAGAGGATATGTTTGTAAGAAGTATCGAACTGAATGAAGTTTTAACTTTTGAACTTTAATAGATTATTTGTATAACATTGGTATTATTCCCTTAAGGATAAAAGTGAAGATATTTTTAGAGTTTAAGTATTATGCTTTGTTTATCATGATAATACTGAGATAGTATAACTCGTTTTATGTGTGTCACTTCCAAAACCCTGTTTTCGAATAATATATAATAGTTCGGTGAGTGCATTATACTCTATGAAATATGTGAGTATTTATACTGTGTTAAAGAACAATATTCTATTATGTATATTTGTTTATAATAGTGTTGTTTTGGAAGCTATATATAACAATTAGTATAATTTCTTTGTCTAAATAATTTAAGTTCTGTGTGAATTCGATACTGTGACCCGTCTAGTTTATAATATATCTATAAAGATGATTCCTATGCTGTTCGAAAGTGAAATATTGCTTATGTTTAATGAAGTAACTATTGCATAGTATGTATTCATGAAATGACATAGAGCATCTTAACGATAAGATCTATCTTTGATAAAATATACAGTCATTTTCTTTTACTTATAAATCTTTCTATTATCTCTAATCTTTGTTGATTAAACCTCTTCCTATACTAGAGTACATCGTCTATGACAAAAGGAAAAATATAGGAAGACATTTATTCATTCATTCTAAGATTTTCATTATTTATCAATCACTCAACTAATGGAATAAATCTATTAGTTTAGAAAATTATAATCATTAAATAGCTAACTGATATCTAGTAAACATACAGTTTTTCTTTCAGAAGAGTTCAACAATTTTCAGAAATGAAATAAAATATAACAAGTAGAACCTGATAACTTGACAGGTTGGACAAACACCCAAAGAAGCCTATTCCTCCAAGCTTACTTGCTCTTTTGGACCCCCAAGCTTGTTCACTGAACCACTAGGACGAAGTCTCTGTGTAGAAACAAGGCACTCAGGTTGTACTTCAACAATCAATGGAGACTTACATACACACCTCGCATATGTACTTCAGCAATCAATGGTGACTTGCATACATATCAATACCTCTGCAATTAGCAGGAAAACCTCTACACTCAGCTGGAATAAGACAGTCTTACTCTGCAACTCAAAACATAGCTTCCCCTCATCAAATCTCTTGTGTGCAAATTCGAGCAAAGCCACAAGGAATAATTTTTATCTCCTCTAAGAATGTGTGAGCCTCTGCTCAAATACGATGGCTATAAAAGATTGCCTAGGTATTTTGGTGGTCAGTTTTGCATTCAATGACCCATCAGCTCCAGTTCCACATCCTTGGTAACATGACCACAATTCAAGGGAGGTTGTCCCATAACAACAACTAGTTATTGAGTTCAGATGTTGCCACTTGTACATTTCCTTCTACCCCAGATTCCATTCCTCCTAGTGGGTCAGTGAACACTCTTTCAACAGTCCCTTTGGTGAGTGTCTCCTATTTTATTTTATCAAAAAATAATATTAATCATTTACAGTCATCCTTGACACTTGGTCAAATATAAAACTTTACAATAAAAGTTGAAGCAATTTTTTTCCTCAAACATAAAATGTCTCAAGTACTACGTAGGTTACAATGAACCACTTATAATGTCATTCATTTTTTAAGTTTCCCTTGTCTACATGAATTTCATGGGCCTATGGTCCATGTGGATGTTCATTTAGATTACAATCTGTAACCATACATCATGACTAAGTACATATTTTTTCCATATGTGTCGTACCTCCTAATTGTGTCAGATATTTTCTAGGTCCATAATAAGAGAGGTATACACCAAAAATATACTTAGACGAATCTATCTTAATGATATTGAACAACCATTAAAGGTCTAGTGGAATGAGAACCAGTGCTTAACAGAGGTGACATTTTAGGTCCTTGAATAATGTTTGTTTTTCCTTGGCCCAAAAAATAGTTGGAGTGGATCCACCATTGTTTATGTGGCACAAGGGCCATTCGATATGGGAGAACCCCAACATGAACCGATTGTGGAATTTGATGGGGTCTACAAAAATACAAATCTCCATTACTGTGTTTGCAGATGAATAATCATGAATGGTTTGGATCTTGATTGGTCCCACATGCACACCAAACTAATCCAAGGTTTATCCCATATATTGAATTCTAGACATGATAAATAGTCACTCCTCCAACTTGGCATATAAATTGTATTACCGCAAGGTGTTAAACACTTGTTGAATGGGTTTCATACTTTCTTCCTACTTTTTACTGATGATGAGGATATTGTCGAGATACAAGACCACAAAGGCAGTGATGCATACCTAAAAGATATCATTCATCATGATCGTGAACATCATTGGTGCATTAGTTAAGACAAAAGGCATAACCAACCACTCAACGAGATATTTTTACATGTAAAACTTGTCTTCCACTAATTTGTTTACGCGATAAGCACCCGGTGATAGCGTAAAGTCAAATTAGTCCTAATAAAAATACTTGTGTCCCTCGAGATAATCAAGAAGACCATCAATCCAAGGTATTGCATACCAGGATTTGACTATTCTTTTGTTCATTGCAGTATAAGGAATAAAGAGTAGTTGTATCCCATCCTTCTTTTGAATTAGCACAATCAATATATGAGAAATGGGTGAGGAGGTTGGTCAAAGAGAGTGCCTTTTGTATTATCTCTTGAATCTAGCATTTGATACCCTCTTTCTATAAAAGGGAGCATCTTTATACCACACCATTATGTAGGGGGGTACCTAATATCATATAAATTGTATGATTTACTTGATAGTGTAGAGGTACCATTATAGGTGATGTGAAAATATCTCTATATTCTTCTACCAACTTGTTTGCTTGATTTTGTTATGTACAGATATCCCTTTCAAAGGCATTGACTATCACTATGATCTTAGTATTCACCTTCCAACCAAATCACGAAGAGGGAAAATCACCCTGTCTAAAAGGTTACCTTCCTACATTGCTTAGCTATGATAAAAGATTCCATGATATTCAAGTTTATATGTGTTATCTCGTACAGATGACCCCCTATAGTAATAGTAACACTAGAATGCATATACTCATAGAAATGGTTACGCTTCCACATATATGGTTGTGCTAAAATAACATCACAAGCTTCAAGTGGGGAAACATCACACAATACCTCATCATTGAAGATGTTTATCCATAGTACAAGTGACGTTACTAATTGACCTTGATACGATTGCTTCTTCTTCATAATGAACTTTTCTAGGATCAAGTTATTATGGCTCCCACAAGGTGAGGAGGTTGATCAGATATGACCCTTTTGTATTGGCTCTTTAATTTTCTTTTTGTTCTCCTCAATCTTCAAAAGATAGTTTATATATGAAGCCAACAAGTACATGGGAAATAGATGTTAAAATAATTCCATGCTTTGCATGATAGTGAATGGGTACCCTAACAAGTGAGGTGAATACATCTCTATATTAATCCACCATATTGTCCACCTACTTTTTATATGTAGACATACCCCCTACAAAGGCCTTAAAGATCATGTTGAACTTCTATTGATCTTCTAATTGAACCATGAAAATGAAAAATCTCCCAACAAGGAGATTACCTTCCTCCACTACTTAAATATTATGAAAGAGATTATGATAGTTAGGGATACCTTTGTTATCCTATAGAGGTAACACCCTAGAATAACAATGAATCTATAAAGCCTATACTCATAAATATTGGATATGTGTTGTACTCCTTGTAAGTAGATTTAATCAGATATTGGGATGGGTTCGGTGGATAGCCCTCAAATGAAGGGGGTGTTAGCACTGGGATTGTGCTAAAGATTCAAGAGAGGTTTCATGTCAAAAGATAGGTTTGCTGAAACTAGGGAGCTTTCGAAAGTTAAACTAGCTCGGCCCGTGTCCACTAGATAACAGAAAATCCAAGCTATCTGCAGTGACGTTGGATCGATGGAAAAGCATTTGAAGAGAAATCAGGGAGTGAGGATAATCGAAGGGTAAAATTCTGAAGGAATGCACCCGTGTCCTTGGTCGGCTAAGATTAGCGGTCTGGAATGGACATGATGAGATCTAGGGCCACAATATTCTATCGCAGAATAAGGTGGAGGAGATTTAAGTGTAGATGAGTCCTTTGTCAGCAGATATGTAAGATCTGGATCAACGGTGGAAGATGAAGATCTATGGCTGACATTTAGATCACAATCTAAACTTGTGTGGAGAAAGTCATGACTCAGATTTGTGAAGTTGTGTTATTGTGCTGCACTTTTCGACGGCATGGATTAAACCTGATCCAGATCTACGGTTCAAGTCTTGTTCACATTTTCAACGTGTGCGCCAAACTGACACTATTCGGATTTGCGAAGTTGGTAAAGAGGCACATCTACAAATGACTCAAATCCAAGTAAAGGGAAATCCATGGTCAGAAGGGCTTCGCGGGAAAAGGGCGCTACCGGAATAATATGTAGCAGAGTTGTAGACCACAGAGAGGTTTAAAAATAGAAAAAGGCGAGAGGATCTTAAGAGAAGCTTCTACCAGGAAAACCTACTATCCAGTTTTTCCCCTCCTGGAACCCCTTTCCCTGGTGAGGCTAATCTATTCAAAGAGGAATCCAAATATGTTGTCTCCATGTTGGCCCAATTCCTAGGGTTGGATAGCGACATATACCTAACTGAGCCCTTAATAAGCCTTATGTTCGTCTTGAGTACTTGCCCTGTCGAACCCTCTGACCCTAACTCACTCGCTCAGTGTTCCTGCTTAAAATTTGATGAAGACCTAGCAGATAGTATCCATGTCCAGCTCGTTGAATTCCCTAGAACTAGGTCTTTTATATTTTAGTCATATCTATTGAGGATTTTTCTAGCAGCGCATGAGGAAAACCTGCAGGGACCAG
The DNA here is from genome assembly GCA_027924585.1 of Larix kaempferi. Classification (NCBI taxonomy): domain Eukaryota; kingdom Viridiplantae; phylum Streptophyta; class Pinopsida; order Pinales; family Pinaceae; genus Larix; species Larix kaempferi. The sequence continues at coordinate 850,178 of BSBM01000397.1, read as the reverse complement.
ACGGAGTTGCAGATCACTGAAGAAATGTATTCGAATTTCCAGATTTTCATGGATAATCTCATGTCTGAAATCTATTGTGTGTTTTTCCAATAGAGGCTTCCTAGAGTCCTGCCAGAAATGAGAGACTTGTTATAGCCTTCTATGGAAAAGAGAGTCGGAGACTGGTTTCTGTTGAAAACGGGACGGTAAACAGGGTATACGGTTTTTCTCATTCCCCCTATGTATTGCCAATTTTCCTGACTCCCAGTATGTTCACCCTGGAATTCATAAGACAGAAGCTAAAGGTGGAAAGTGAGCATTTCCTGAAGGACAAGAAATCAGCCGATATGTGTTTCCCATGGGCGGTGGGCCCTTTTGTGGTCAAAAATAAGGTAGCTCTTCCTGACATTGAGTTGATGATGAGCGATCTAGGTTTCTCCTCTAGGGATGCAATACATTACGATCCTCACCACATAATCTATGAGAGAAGGAATGCAATAGGAATAAAGGAATACGAGCATTTGGAGCTCCCTGGCATGGCAGAAAGGGCCAATTGGCTAGAGTATGAAGAAAGAGGTCAGATGGATATTGACACACCGGGAGGCCGTCTATACTCAGTACCAACAAGAAAAAATCCAGTCCTTGGTTCACTTGGAAAAGAATTAGAACTTGCAACAATTCTATCCCTCACTAGCATTCCAGATAAAGTCTCACAGCAGAAAAATGGCGAACCCATGGATATGGACAATGAAAGTGAGAGAGAAACCAAGAGGCAAAAGATAGAAGATCCGAAGACACAACTAGTAAAAGTGAAAACAAGGCATCCAAGGAAGAAGCAGGTTAGGTCTCCGGTTCCATCCTTTGAGGTTAAGGAACACGTGTTCAAAAAGACCCTTGCTAGACCTGCAGCGCCAGGTGTGAGCAGGATGGCGTTATTGGAACAGTATGAAGAAGACTCCGAGACATTGTCAAAGGAGGCGAAATTGCATGATGATGTTAGTAAAATTCCTCTAAAGAGATAACCCTGGTGACCAGTAGAAACCTCGTGCAGAATACTTTAAGCCTTGCCTTAGCCACCAAGAGTAAGGAAACGGAGCTGAAGGTGAATCTGGAGGACATCCCACTGCCAGACATGATTAACCTGCACAAAGAAACATGGGAAGTTCTGTATGACAAGCTACTCAAATATGCTCTTGACCTATCAAAGGCACAAACCAACAAGGCCAAAGTACAGAGTCAATTAAAAATAGAGAAGTACGAGAACAAAATTCTGAAAGCTCAGGTAAAGAAACTCCAGAACTCACTATTGGCCACATAGACTATTGAAAATAATAGAAAGAGAATCCGGACACAGTTAGGAGAGAAGGAACATGAAATTCTAAATCTAAAAAAGAAGCTGAAAATGCCTCTTGCCTAGCTGGTAGATGCTGCAGAAATTGCGGAACTGGAGGAAGAGAAGGAAAAGCTACAAACAAAGCTGATAGAGTGTAAATCCAAATTGATAGAGTCTAAGGAAGAGAGGGAAAGAGGGTAGGAGAGCTTTAAATCGATGATGGACAGCGAGAAAACTCTGAAGGTTCAAGTTGAAAAGTTAAAGAAACTCAAAGAAAAGGAGCAGAAAATTGAGGTCATGATCACGCCCTTGGTGGAGGCTGGGGATTTCTCCATAGTAGGGAAAATAGCCCAGACCAGCTTAGATAGTGCATACTTCATAAGACTAAAGAAACAAAACTCCAACCTGAAAGCTATGAGAGATACTACCGAGTGGGAGAAAGAAGAGGCAAAAAAGGACATGAAATCCCGGGAAGCCAAGCATCAAGCCATCCAAGAGGAATTGGATCAATTAAAACAATAGGTCAGAGGTAAGGAAACACTGCAAGAGGCAAGGAATTTCATATGGGACAACATCATTATACACGCAAAGCAGCTGAGGCCCTACATAGATTTTATAGCAAATAAAGAAGTCGTAGTCAAATCAGCAGACCCGGTGATTGCAGTAGCATGCGAGGAGATGAAAAAAAGGCCTCTTGTCTGTGCCCAGAATGTAGATTTCCTGAGTGGCCTATCTGAAAGCCAAATGAAAGTAGCCAATATCAAATATAGAATGACCATCATTGCATGGGCCAGGAAAGTGATGCTAAAGCATGAGCAGGTGAGCTCCGTGCATGCGGGAATAGATATCCTGACCAAGAAAGTGAAAATGTTCAAGGAAGTTTTTGATCTACTATTTAAGCAAGTTCTGCCCCTATTCTGGAAGGAAAGTGGGACCATGATGATGAAAGAGGAGTACCAAGACAAATTGGAAGAATGTCAGTCAAACCAGGAATGTTTTGCGGGTTTGGTGCAGCACTTGGAGGGAAAAATGGTGGTAGAGAAGCTGGCCCAATACTTCGAGCTCTTCACAATGTTCAAGCAGTCCCACATGCTCCTCGAAGGGTATTCTTACAAAGAGCACACTGAGATGAGAATTATTTTCAAGGACCTCGCATCCTTAGAACTGCCGACAGTCGAGCAATGGAAGTGGGTTGAGAAATATGGTAAAGGAAAGCTAGAGCTAGGTGCATGAAAGGTTTTGGGTTGTTGCAAGAATTCTGCTAGTGGAAGCAGTTAGTTAGTAAGAGCCGCTAGCTAGAAGAGCATCTTCAATATCATTTTTGTCTTTTGTATTAAGAATCGGTACTCTTATAGTAAAGATGACCTGTAAACGTAAAAGGATGTTGAACCAAGTTTTGTCATCTTTGTCTTATGTCTGTAATGGTGACTATGTTTTGATTAGGTGTCCATAGGTTGTAACTGTTTTCTATTCAAGAGAAGGTTGAGCCTGGTGCTTGGGGACATCTATAAATTCTATGTAATCGAAAGAAAAAAGGTTGAAAATTTTTTGGAGGCTTATGTATTGCTCTATGTGAGACATTTTGAGATTTTTTTTTTGAATAAAATTGACAGAGCTAAGCAGGTGTTTTATCAGGGATTCCTGTGTGATTGGTCTTGCAGTCTGTTCTTTCTTTTTCCCATGTGAATTGCATTTCTCTCACTGTTAATCCAGTCTGTAAATTCTTTTTCATGTTTGGTTCAGTGTAGTATCTGGATGGAATTCATAGAGATTATGCTCCATTTTGATCATACCAAGCATTCCACAACTATTTTCTACTAAAGCCAATATAGAATTTATGTTTCCATGCTTTATATTAATAGACTGTTCTTTTCTCTTCTTACTCACCAACTAAAAGATTTTTTACTGTAAGCTGGTGGCTACCTTGCCCCTGTGTGAATGTATTTGCAAAGCATTTTTCAATGATGTTTATGTCTTGTTCGATTTGACTCCATCGCCCAATAAAGATCCATTATGTTTTCCAACCAACAATTTATAAAAATGATCTGTCCTAACATAAATATGACCTTCTGAATGAGCTGTGTATGAATATTTTGAGTAGAGACGACTGGTGTGTTTGTTCATTGTTGACATCTTTGATTATTTCCAGTTTTTTCATAGATTTTTAGAGAGAGCCCTCTCAGACTGTGCTGGGTCAGTAGCATAGATCTAAAGTGGTTAGTGGTTACCCTGATTCTTCCCTTTCACAACCTTGGGGTGCATTTTGGGTGTTAACAAATTGGTGCCATTTCCCGGGAAGAGTATTCCATCATCCCTAGGAGAACGACGAAGAAGTTTGAGTTTCAAAGAAGGAGTAATTTATGTGGGCAAGCAAAGATTTCCATATGTTTGGGAAGGTTGTGTATTTTTTCCCTGGCGACTCCACTCGTTGATATTTATATTCAAGGGAGACTCCACTGAGGAAGACCAGCAAGCCAAATTCCATTTCTAAAGAAGTTTCGAAGGGAATCCTGGCCCCTAGAAAGATTCCTACCCGAGGTAATCCTTTTTCCAAAATTCTGCTAGGGGTGGATAATATAGAAATTTTGCTTAGACATAAGACCAGAAAAGATAAGTTTAGTGCCTCCAGCAGTGAAAGAGTTGTGTCTAAAGAAGAATCATCTGTTTTTCATGAATTAAATATAGAGATATACCTTGGAAGGCCTTTTCTAAGAACGAAGTTTGAATCATATCTAAACCTAGGTGAAGAAAGTATGAATACTCTTGAGTCATATCTATCAGATCCCGCATGGTGTGGGTTGCAGGATATCACCAAGCTTGGAAGAACTAAGCCCTGTTTTCAGATCCCTCAGTCCCATACCATAAACCTTGCAAATAGCCCTACTCAGAATATTCTCCAGATTACCCCTCCCCTTGCGCAAAATCCACCATTACCCATGGCTTCCAGATTTGCCCCTTTAGCTCTACTAGTTGTCCTACATGACCCCCCTTAGAACTATGCACAGAGGATCGTCTCTTATAATGGAGAAGGAGAATTTTCGGTTAAGCAACATGTAGACAGATTTGAGGATTTTGCTAATCTGGAGGAAGTGGATTTTGATGACGCAAAGATGAGGCTCTTTTCCCAGATTTTGTTTGGAGAACCTAAGAAATGGTTCAGACAGCTGCCAAATGCTTCTATCCATGATTTCACAGCCCTTAAAGCATTGTTCTTAGAAAGGTGGGAAATGATAAGGAGTCCCTCACTAGTTCTCTCCTAGTATAACGATTTGAAGAAAGGGGGTTTTGATTCCGTCCATGAGTTTTCCACAAGGTTTATGAAGGCATACAACTCTATCCCAAACGATCTGAGACCCTCAGTAGGTGCTGCAAAGCTCCATTATGCAGATGCATTTCAAGGAGATTTATCATGCACATTGAGAGAATGGAAGTCACCCACCCTGCCTGCTATGTTGAAGGATTCCATAGAGGTAGAAGCAAACATGATGGCTTTAGGAAAGATGAAAGGTAAAGAAGAAGCAGATAAGAAGAAAGTAGAAATCCATACCTCTACTTCTACCTCCTCCTCTACCAATGATGCTAAGTTTGAGACAATGATGAAGAGTATGGAAAAACTGATGGATAGGTTAGCCCTGGATAACAAGCCTCCTAGTAAGGAGTAGCCTGAAAACCAAATAAGAAATCCTAAATTTAGGAGGCCACCCCCTCTAAGAAATCAGAGGAACCCTAATGACCAACAGGTAAGGCCTCCTTTCCCTGAAAATCTAGTTGATCAAGAAGGGCCTGATGATCCCATAGATGATCATATTCACCATTTTGACAGCCTAGACCATGAAGTATTTTTGATCGAAAGGGAGCATGATTTCTTCACCAAGGAAAGCACCAGTCAAATTCCTGAGCTAGATTTCGAGCAGTACCAAATGGGTTATCAAAATGTTGTAGATGACATTCAAAGGAAGGTAAATTTAAGGAATTGGGATGTGGCAATAAACAAAGGACAACCTGGAAAAACTTATCCCCCCAATACTCAACAATGTGGAAAAGCAGGAGATTGTTGCATAGAAGACAGAAGAGGATAGGGGGCAGCATTCCAAAGAATTCAAGCAACCCGAGATCATGGAGGTAGCGAAGCCTGCTTCAACATTCAATCTAAAAGCGGAGCTGTCTAAGGTAAAGATTTATATCCCCTTCAATGAGCTGCTAAAGAATAGTGAACATAGAGAAGAGATAATTAAGTTGGTAAAAGGGCAGGTCATTTGTCCACATGATATATTGGAGGTGACAGATGATGCTCCCACCATAATTTTTGGGTCCAAACGTGAAGAATCAGATGATGAAGAGGTTCCCCTTTTTTATTTAAGTTTGAATCTCCATGGAAAAATATTACGTAATGCCTTAATAGACTATGGGGCATCCAATAATCTAATGCCTAAATCGGTAGTAGATTAGTTGGGGTTGGAAGTCACTAGGCCATACAAATACCTGTACTCGTTTGACTCCAGGAAGGTGAAATGTCTAGGGTTGATCAAAGACGTGGTAGTGACTCTTGCCCAACTGCCTGCCAAGAGTATCATGATGGATGTTGTAGTGGCTGATGTGCCTGCGAAGTTTGGGATGTTGTTGTCAAGGTCCTGGGATTCAAAATTGAGAGGAACTATGCAGATGGACCTATCTTATGCCACTATACCTTTTTTCGGGAGCAATAGAATATTGTATCGAGAAAAAGGGATGGCCTATATGGTTAGCAGCACAGAGAAACCTGAAAATCACCCTATATATGCTGTGGACACAGAGATGGGGTCCTCTATTTTTTTCAATGATGGTCTGCGCATTGATCTTGAACCTCATCTGTACATTGAAGTTAATGAAGATAAAGAGTTTGCAGCAAGGTATGAAGCCTCGGAAAAGGTAAACAATGAGGAAGGTTTATGGTCAATGTATTTTGATGGGTCCTTGAGTAAGAATGGTGCAAAAGCAGGGGTTTGGCTCATACCTCCTGACAGGGAGTCTAAGCATTTATCATACAAGTTAACGTTTGAATGCAATAACAATGTGGCCGAATATGAAGCTATGCTCCTAGGATTACGAGCCCTGAAAGACCTGGGGGCAAAAAGGATACAGGTGTTCGGAGATTCGGAATTGGTGGTTAACCAAGTGAATGATATCTACCAAACCAAACATCCCAAGATGAGGCCATATAGGAATGAAGTATGGGATATGTTTGGGAAATTTTTCACAGAACACAAAATCAGAGTGATACCTAGGAGTGAGAATCAGGTGGCTGATTCTTTGGCCACCACTATTGGTGGTTTTAAGACGCCTATCTTTTCACAGGAGAATTATGAAGTGGAGGTGGTGAACAGACCTTCTATTCCTAACGATTCTAAATAATGCTAGGTATTTGATGATGATTTGCAAATTAAAAGATTCTTAGGGTTGTCTAATGAATTTTCAAATGTACAGATTGATGCAGAGAATGAAAACTTGGAGGGTTTAGTAGATGAAGAACAGTCAGGGGATGAAGAGACCGAAAGCAAAGGGTGGAAAAAGTATGATGGGTGGAAAGGATATCATTCAGCTGAAGAGTAATTACATCCCTAAAGGTTTGATACCTTTGGAAATGTTGTTTGACCAGAATGACATAGCCAAAAACCCCAAGTTTGAACCTTATAGTGACGCGGTAGAAGACTAGAATTTAGGCACTAAAGAAGAGCCTTGAATGGTGAAGTTGTCCAAGAAACTACATTCTAAGAAAAAGGAGCGATATGTAGAATTAGAGAAAAAATATGCTAATGCTTTTTCCTGCAATTATGAGGACTTAAAAAAATATGACACCTCCATAATACGACATTCTATCCCAATCAAACCAGGGAAGAAGCCTTTCAAGCAGAAGCTGAGAAGGAAAAATCCAAAATTAATGCTCGTAATAGAAAAAAGAAATCAGGAGATTGTTTAATGCAAAAATCATTGTCACTCTTAGGTTTTCCCAATGGATAGCCAATATGGTTCCTGTGAGGAAGAAGAATAGTGAGATAAGAATATGCATAGATTTCAGGAACCTTAACAGGGCTTCGCTGAAAGATAATTACCCTGTTCCTAAAATGGAACATATCTTACAGAAGGTAGTGGGGGAAAAAGGATCTCTACCATGGATGGTTTTTCTGGATATAATCAAATCAAGGTATGCCCAGAAGACCAAGAAAAAACTGCCTTTACCACTCCCTAGGGAACTTTCATGTATGCCAAAATGCCTTTTGGGTTGATGAATGCAGGAGCCACTTTCCAGTGTGCAATGGACATAGCATTTGCTGAGGAGAAAGAAAAGTTTGTGGTGGTGTATATGGATGATATAACAATGTATTCCAGATCTAATGAAGAACACTGAAAGCACCTTGAGTAGGTTTTCATTAAATGCAGAAAGTACAGTATTTCTATTAACCCAAAAAAGTCTCATTTTGCACTAGAGGAAGCCAAGCTCCTCAGACATATAATTTCTAAAGAAGGTATCAGAATTGACCCTGAGAGGGTTAGTGCTTTTCAGAAAGTCGGGGAGCTGAGAAGTAATAAAGAGGTGCAGTCCTTCATCGGGAAAGTGGGTTTTCTAAGGAGGTTTATTCCAAGATTTGCAAAGATAATGAGGAATATCACCAACATGTTAAAAAAGGAGAATCAGATAAAATGGACTGAGGAAGACATGGATTTGTTCAAGGGTATTAAGAAGGCTATCACTGAAGCCCCAATATTATCAAGCCCGTATTTTTCCAAGGATTTCCTAATTTTTTCCTATGCGTCTAAGCATACGGTGTCAAGGGTGTTGTTGCAAAAGAATGCCCAGAATGTTGAGCAACCCATTGCATTTTTCAGCAGGGTGCTGAGGGATGGAGAGCTGAAGTATGATATCATGGAAAAGCAAGCGTATGCCCTGATAAAGTCACTAAAGGATTTCAGGGTCTACATCCTCCATTCACACATTATTTCTCATGTCCCGGACAATGCTGTAAAGAGTATCCTCACCCAAGTAGATCTCGAGGGAAGAAGGGCCAAGTGGATTGTTGTACTACTGGAGTACGACCTGGAAATAAAGCCCACCAAGCTGATCAAGGGGCAGGGTTTGGAAAATTTGATGACTAAATCCAACAATGATTCTTTGTAGTTGAACTTCTTAGAAGACTTTCCAAATCAGGAGGACCCAGGGATGCAGGTAAGACTAGAATTCTCTGCATCTCCCTGGTATGCTGGCATTATTTATACATTGCAGAATTTGCAAGCTCCTGCGGGGTTAGACAAAACTAGGGCATGGTCTGTGTGTTAGGATTTTCCTATACTCCATCCTAGTCCTACCAACATCTTCATTCTTTGCATTTTCAGTCATGCATGCAGCATGCATGCAATTGCATGCATCCCAGTCATCAGTCCTAGCACCTCGCCCTCAGCTAGCTAGCCCCCGGGAGCTTCTCACGGATCAGTTTTAGCCCTCCTAGAGCTTAGTACGCCCTTCTTCCTTGATTTAAGGAATCCACTCCTCCCTCACCTACCACTCAGTTGCACTTCAGTTAAGTGAGTTATATTTAGTTCTTTCCTTGATTTAAGGAAAGACTGGCTCTCAACTAACTATATCACTCCGATGGACCTCTAGTGAGACTAGACTGCCCATTCTAACTCTAGTTAGCTCCTCATGCGCCCTCCACTAAGCCTCCTTCATTCAGTTAATGCCTCCATGTGCCAGTTACACTCAGTCACACCTACCACACTCAGTTAGACTCATTTTGACTGATGGTTGACAGTTACCTGTGCATTGATGACTCCACCGATGATGAGATTGAATTCTAGTTATGCTTTGATGACACTCGAGTGATCTTTTGATCACTCCATGAAGGCTAATTCGAATTGCCACCTTGACATTCGAATCCTCATGCATTGTACTATTTATTTGTCCATATTGTGATTAATGATTTAGTGTGTGTGAAGTTATTTTGCTTCTATCCGAGTTCTACTATATTATTATTCTGTTTTTCATTTTACTGCATTGACCACTCTTAAGCTTATTCATAAATTCTTTAAGTGTGAGGTATACATCAGCTCTTAGATCTGCTGTGAGTATTTTCACATGGTATCAGAGCATGTTGAGAGTATTGTTTATATCCATTCCTGAGAGTTTTTAACAGGTTATTATACAGATTTCGATTGCAGCAGTTTCTACATTTTTTTTGTAGCAGTAGCAATTGCAGATATTTTCTATTGTTTTTGTAGGTCTTCTACAGATTCCATGTATTCAGAAGAAATCCATCCTCTTTATCTATTCGACTATGATGAATGGAAACAAAAAATGATAGCATATTTGAAGAGACATGATCTCTTTGATTATTGTTTTGAAAGAGAGTTTGAATCCTCTGAAGAAGAGAATGACTGGTTAAATGAAGGTGAAAGAGCCATTGCAGCCATGTTGTATGCTATGTCTTGATGCATGGTATTCCACTCCCTTGATGTTGAATCTCCAAAACAGCTATGGGTCCATCTGGATGAAAGATTTGGCAAGCAGAATGAAGGGATTGGTCCAAACCTTTTCGAGAGAAAGCCCAGTGATGCATTCACCCTCCTTGATGATCTCATTGATCATGAATCGGTATCAAACATATCTCATATTGAAGCTAGCCACAAAGAAGAAGAACTTGCATATTTTACACTCATGCTCCAAATTTATTCTGTTTTGAATTCTGTGCCAGCTCACACTCCAGAAATTGCAGAGGTTCCTAAATCCTCTCTTGCATCAGAGTCTATTGGTTTGCATCATGGTCTCATGAATGTTTCGGAAGTTAAATCAGCCATTGGAGGTAATGCATTCACTCTCCTTGATCACTCACCTCTTATGTTCTACTATATGATCATTATTTCATGCTTTCAGAAGGTTATTGAAGATGATGGCCGTTGCCATTCATTTGGGATAATTTCTCATGCATTTACTAGTTTAGATATCACCTCAAATGGTTCAAAGGAGATCTTAAGAAACCATGATTCAAGTCTTGGATCTGATTTGGATTCAAAGCATTTAATATCATGTGATGGTTCTTTTGGGCATAATCTCACATATGATGGTTCGAAGGAGAAAACAAAATACTATCTGCACATTCATAGATTTGATCCTACCTCAACTGATTCGAATCACAGGTTCAAGGATCATCCTCATACCTTTGGATTTGTTCTCATCACATTCGATCTGAAGAGAAAGTACAAGCACATGCTTTCTGAGCATGATCCACTTCTTCCCAAAAGAAGATACCTCGAGACATATGACCAAGCATCACACCTGCTTGAGTTTGGAGCATTTATTTTTGTGTGTGCCTTACAGTCTATTTTGAGGGGGGGTATTTTTCCCATGAGGTTTTCCCCATTTCCTCGGTTTATTGATTGTTATTATTCATTGTATTGGGTGACCTTTGGTCTCAGTTACGAGGGCCCAGGATGGATTAAGGGGGGGTGTTAGGATATTCCTATACTCCATCCTAGTCCTACCAGCATCTTCATTATTTGCATTTTCAGTCATGCATGCATTTCTGCATGCAGCATGCATTCTGCATGCAGCATGCACTCTGCATGCAGCATGCACTCTGCATGCAGCATGCATTCTGCATGCATCCCAATCATCAGTCCCAGCACCTAGCCCCGGGAGCTTCTCACGGATCAGTTTTAGCCCTACTAGAGCCTAGTGCACCCTTCTTCCTTGATTTAAGGAAGCCACTCCTCCTCTCTCACCTACCACTCAGTTGCACTTCAGTTAATTGAGTTATCTTTAGTTCTTTCCTTGATTTAAGGAAATACTGGCTCTCAACTGACTGTATCACTCCGATGGATCTCTAGTGAGACTAGACTGCCCATTCTGAGTCTAGTTAGATCCTCATGCGCCCTCCACTGAGCCTCCTTCATTTAGTTAGTGCCTCCATGTGCCAGTTACACTCAGTCACACCTACCACACTCAGTTAGACTCAGTTTGATTGATGGTTGACAGTTACTTGTGCATTGATGACTCCACTGATGATGAGATAGAATTCTAGTTGTGCTTTGATGACACTCCAGTGATCTTTTAATCACTCCACGAAGGCTAATTCGAATTGCCACCTTGGCATTCGAATCCTCATGCATTGTACTATTTATTTGTCCATATTGTGATTAATGAATTAGTGTGTGTGAATTTATTTTGCTTCTATCCGAGTTCTATTGTATTATTATTCTATTGCTCATTTTACTGCATTGACCACTCTTAATCTTATTCCTAAACTCTTTCATTGTGAGGTATACATCAGCTCTTAGATATGCTGTGAGGATTTTCACACTGTGAAGTTGAAAGATGCCAAATTTTGTATTATGAATCAATTTCTGTAATGGAAAGACCCAGGAGGCATGCTGCTGAACTGCTTATTAGAAGATGAGGCTCAGCATACCAAGAAGGAATTCCACAAAGGGGATTGTGGTGGGCATCATTCCTGGAAAGTGACAGTCAACAAGATCTTGAGAGCGGGGTTTTACTGGCCTACCATGTTTGTTGATGTGTATAAGGAGACCATTACTTGTCACCAGTGCCAGATATTTAAAGGTAAGATGAAGGTTGTTTCACTTCCCCTACATCCAAACAAAATAGAGCGCCTTTCCAACAATGGGGGATGGATTTTATCGGAGAAATAAACCCAAACTCCTTTGGCCAGCATAGATGGATTTTGACAACTATTGATTATTTCACCAAATGGATCGAAGCCATCCCCACTAGGAACACAACTGAGGGCGTCATCATGGATTTTCTGGAAGAGAACATCATGTCCAGATTTGGTTGTCCCAAGAGTATAGTGACAGATACTGCTCCAGCATTTAAGTCCAAAAAGATGATAAAATTTAACCACAAGTACCATATCAGTCTGAACCATTCCACAGCATACTACCCTCATGGAAATGTGCTAGCAGAGTCCTCTAACAAAATCCTGGTGAGGATCATCAAGAAGTTGTTGGAGGAGAATAAGAGGGATTGGCACACGAAATTAAAATATGCTTTACGGGATGATAGAATCAGTACGAAGAGAGCCATTGGAATGTCACCCTTTCAATTGGTATATGGAGCTGAGGTGGTGTTTTCAATATCCCTAGGGTTACTAGTCATGAGGTTGCTGCAGGGAATGGAAGAAGAGTCGAATCACATGTAGAGAAGGGTGAATCAAATAGTTGAATTGAACGAGTTGAGAAATAGGGCCTACGATAAAGTATAAATGCACCAAGAAAAGATGAAGGATTCCTTTGACAGGAAGGTGAAAGAAGAGCAGTTTCAAGTGAATGATTTGGTCCTGAAGTGGGATGCCCCTAGGGAAGATAAGAATGGAAAATTTGACCATATGTGGATGGGGCCTTATGTTATTGCAGCGAACTGAGGGGTGAATTCTTTCATCCTGGAGCATCAAGATGGGTCTCCCTGGATAGGAGGTCCAGTCAATGGGAGGTTTTTGAAGCATTACCTGTCCTAGAGAAGGTGGGTAACTCCTGTACCATAGCCTGTATATATCTTCATTTTGCAGCAAGTGTTGATGGAAAACCTAAAGGATTTGAAGCCTGAAGTGAAGGCCCTAAGGTCTGGAAGGGTATCCATGGTGTTTTTTTTATTTACATGTTCAGTTCATATTTGCAGCATGTACAGTTTCAGTTTTTAGCCTAAAGTTTTCAGTTTAGAAGTCAAAACTTTTCCCAATGGATTAGGCACCGGTCTGCAAGGGATTCTTTGCTACCTCACAGGGAGGATGGCATCCCCAATAGGAACTAGTTGTTAGCACTGGGATTGTGCTAAAGATTCAAGAGAGGTTTCACATCAAAAGATAGGTTTGCTGAAACTGGGGAGCTTTTGAAAGTTAGACTAGCTCTACTTGTGTCCACTAGATAACAGAAAATCCAAGCTATGCGTGGTGAATTTGGCTCGAAGGAAAAGCATTTGAAGAGAAATCAGGGAGTGAGGATAACCGAAGGGTAAAGGTCTGAAGGAATGCACCCACGTCCTCGGCTGAATAATATTAACGGTCTAGAATGGACGTGATGAGATCCAGGGCCACAATCTTCAATCGCGGAATAAGGTGGCAGATATTTAAGCGTTGGTAGGTCGTTTGTCAACATATATGTAAGAGCTGGATCAACAACGGGCGATAAATATCTACAGCTGACATTTAGTTCGCAATCTAAACTTGCGCGGAGAAAGTCAGGACTCAGATTTGCAAAGTTGTGTTATTGTGCTGCATTTTTCAACGACAAGGATTAAACCCAATCCAGATCTACGGTTCGAGTCTCATTCGCATTTTCAACTTGTGCGCCAAACCGACGCTGCTCAGATTTGTGAAGTTGGTAAGGCGCATCTATAGATGGCTCAGATCTGAGTAAAGGGAAATCCACCATCAGAAGGGCTTCACGGGAAAAGGGTGCTACCGGAATAACACGTAGTAGAGTTGTAGACCAAAGAGAGGCTTAAAAATAGAAAAAGGATGGAGGATCTACGGCTGTAGATTGCCAGCATGGATGAACGACTGTCAGGTCTCCATCGCTAGCTTACTTGTAAGGAAGATATTGGCCATTTCACAATATAAAAAGCAGGTCTGCGCAGGGAGCCACACCATATTTGTCTTATGCGCATTGGGTAGTGGGGATAGCTGATTGTGAAGGGCCGACTATCCAACCAGACGCCTAGAGAATCCTCCCAACTGTCAGGCCACCAGGTAAGTTATTTCTCATTGAAAGCTATTTAAATGGCAAAAGATGTAGAACCCCCAGGTTTCGAATCTCCTCAGTTGACCAACCTGGTAGAAGATAAAGATTACGATGTTTTTGATACCATGCATATTAGTTGCCCTCCTGACTCCATTAAAGAGAGATTAGAAGCTCTAAAGACCGGCCAACCAAATACCCACCAAGTCTGCCAGTCCTTCTTCCACCTGTTCACTACATCCCAAACCCCTAGTTGTCGCGAATTCATGGACTGGTGCGCAAGCCGTTACTCCCCTGAGCAGAGAGTTTTCTTGGACGCATCAGGATCCAAAATATTGTGTTACATAAAAGCTCCAGCTGTTAGGAAAGCCTTGACCATTCCATCGGAATTCTGTCGTAAATCCCAAGATTATAAAATGGAATCCCTCATTTAGTATTTCCGTCAAGCCTCTGAGGATCTTAAGAGGAGCTTCTACCGAGAAAACCTACTATCTGGTTTTTCCCCTCCTAAAACCCCTTTCCCTGGTGAGGCTGAGTTGTTCAAAGAGGAATCCAAATATGTTGTCTCCATGCTGGCCCAATTCCTCGGGTTGGAAAGTGACAGATACCTAACCGAGCCCCTAATCAGCCTTATGTTTGTCTTGAGTACTTTCCCTATTGAACCCTCCGACCCTAACTCACTCGCTTAGTGTTCCTACTTAAAATTCCTTAGAACTAGGTCTTTTAGAAATTCCCTAACAGATAGTATCCATCCCCAACTCGTTGAATTCCCTAGAACTAGGTCTTTTAGATTTTAGTTGTATCTATTGAGGATTTTCCTAGCAGCACATGAGGAAAACCTACAGGGACTGGAGTTGCAGATCACTGAAGAAATGTATTTGAATTTCCAGGTTTTCATGGATAATCTCATGTCTGAAATCTATTGTTTGTTTTTCCAAGAGAGGCTGCCTAGAGTCCTGCCGGAAATAAAAGACTTGTTACAGCCTTCTATGGAAAAGAGAGTCAGATACTGGTTTTTATTGAAAAACGGGATGGTAATCAGGGTATACGATTTTTCTCATTCCCCCTACGTACTGCTAGTTTTCCTGACTCCCAGGTTGTTCACCTTGGAATTCATAAGACAAAAGCTAAAGGTGGAATGTGAGCATTTCCTGAAGGACAAGAAATTCGCCGATATCAGTTTCCCATGGGCGATGGGCTCTTTTGTGGTAAAAAATAAGGCAGCTCTTCCTAACATTGAGTTTATGATGAGCGATCTAGGTTAAAGTCTTTATTATTCCAAGGTGTGTGCATAGATGTGGGTAGAGGGAGAAAAATCCCCTTTTTATGATGCAAAAAAATTGAAAAAACTTTTGAACCTAGGGATACTTGATCCCTCTTGACCATTTCATTATATATATATATATATATATATATATATAAGTGGGTTCATAAAGTACACCTATAAGGAGAAAATGATGGGTAGGATGTTTTCTAACTTGTAAAGCTTATTGGTTGGTAGTTTTTATTTATTTATAACAAGAATTATTTTAGTTTGTATTAAACTATGTTGTAAGTGAGATGAACACTGTGTAAATAGAAAATGAAAGCATAGATAGTTCCAAAAAAGATATGCACCATGATAACATCGAATTGCAACCTATAAGATTTTGTTGTACTCCTTACAAAACTTGATATATGACTACTAGTTGTGTAAATTAAAAAAAAAAACCCTTAGGACCAAAACATATTTGGAATATATTGACAATTACATGATTATGAGCATGCATACTTTTTCATTTCATCATCCCGGGCATGATTGGAAGGGTGTGATTCTTGCATGTCTACCTCCACGCCCTCTTGTAATTGATAAATTGTTTCTTCTTCTTTGAGTTCAATAGGAAGAGAAACCACATAGATGTTCATATTTGAGGTTGAAGATGATGAAACATTGTTGAGTAATATGACCATTTTCTTAAGCTCATGAGAGTCATCCTCTAAATATTGAATTTTGCTTTTCTATTTTACCAATATATTCATGATAATTGCATTTCAAGACACCCGTTGATATTCTAATTCATGTGTTTTAGTGGAGAATGAGACCCGTTGTCAACATTGTATGCGACCAATTCCCCACAACATTAGTTGAAACCCAATATCTTTGCACCCACAAAACCCTAACCCTAAGGGAAAGCCACACACTGATAATGGATAGATCCATCATCAATATTCTGGGTACTTATTATAGAACATTGAGATGGACGAAATATTGTATATCTTTTTCCCAAATCAAAATCCCAATGAAGAACTTACTCCAGGAAGTGCAAGCAGTACCAGGGCGAGGCCTATTCCCATTGCCCGTTTTAGGTAAAGCCTAGCAAACTCACCATGACAAATATTGGAAGTTTTGAGACAACTAACTCATGACGAAACTCATGCCCACAATCAATTCTACTAAAACAAAGGAGAAATATGATTACTGATGCTAAATGTAAGCAGAGTGTGCAAACCAGGCTTACCATCAAGTGTCAATTTGTTGAATAAGAACTAGGATGGGAGATGTATGCCACTTTCAATATCCTATACTCATCTTCACGACTGAAATCCATGACTTCAAATTTCTGGAGGTTTTGATAATGGAAGATGTGGGAAGACGGATTGATGCTTAATGAATTGTCCCTTCCCCCCTTGAACGAGTTAATGGATAGACTATGTGGATTGTTCATACTTTCATTTTGTGCTTGTTTAATGGGTTGCAAACTTAGAGATTCCTTCCCCATTTTACAATAGAATTCCTTCCTCTAGCGTTGAGACAAGATTGTCGAGGCGACATGAAAAAAATGAACTTCCTCAAAATGATGAACTTCTCTTCTTATATTAACAATGGTTAGTGTGAGATGGTCATCTTCTTATAATTGAACATATAATTATGTAGAATAATTCCAATAGCATATTTATTTTACATAATTTAGTAAATAATTGAATAAACAATGCTATAAATAATTTAGTCAAACTTAAATTCACATATCAACATTAACCTTAAAATAGTAAAGAAATCCATAATTTTAAATTATGAAGTGTTGAGCATGCTTATAAACAAAATCTCCTAACAACTATCAACGGATTTTCATTTTATTTATTAATACAATCCCATCTGCATTAAATCTATTTTGACAAGTTATGCTCATCATTAACCTGAAAGGAGTAAACTTATGATTACAGAAAATATAATATATGAAACTTAATGCAGTAAAATGACCAGCTTAACTTAATAGCCAACAACGAGGTTATGGAATATGTTAATGACTATTAAGAATTAGTTAACAACAACAAGGTTATGGAATACATTAATAACATATAATAAATTAATAACAGAAATACTAAATATTAAAAAATAGTTAACCACAGCAAGGTTATGGAAATGGAATACATTAATGACATAAATATTAAAAATTAAAAATTAATTAATAACCAAATATTAATATAAAATATTAAAAATCAGTTAATAGCGAGCTGCTACGCCATGGAATATAAATTATAAACCAGTAGCAAGGTTATGGAATATATTAATGACTTAAATTAAAACACTAAATCAGTTAATGCAAGATGGTCATATTCTTATAATTGAACATATAATTATGTAGAATAATTCCAATAGCATATTTATTTTACATAATTTAGTAAATAGTTGAATAAACAATGCTATAAATAATTTAGTCAAACCTAAATTCACATATCAACATTAACCTTAAAAGAGTAAAGAAATCCATAATTTTAAATTATGAAGTGTTGAGCATGTTTATAAACAAAGTCTCCTAACAACTAATCAACAGATTTTTATTTTATTTATTAATACAATCCCATGTGCATTAAATATATTTTGACAAGTTATGCTCATTGTTAGTATGAAAGGAGTAAAGTTATAAATCTATTTTGACAAGTTATGCTCATCATTAGTATGAAAGGAGTAAAGTTATAAATCTATTTTGACAAGTTATGTTCATCATTAGTGTGAAAGGAGTAAAGTTATGATTAACGAAAATACCATATATGAAATTTAATGCATTAAAGTGACTAGCTTAACTTAACAGCTAGCAGCAAGGTTATGGAATACATTAATGAAAAAAATATAAAATATTAAGAATTATGTATACAACAGCAAGGTTATGGAATACATTAATAACATAAATATTAAATATCCACATCAATGTTATGGAATACATCAATGACATAAATATTAAATATTAAAAATTAGTTAATGGGGAAATATTAATATAAAATATTAAGAATTAGTTAAGATATTAGGAATTAGTTATGGAATATAAATTGTAAACCAGTATCAAGGTTATGGAATACATTAATGACTTAAATTAAATACTAAATCAGTTAATATGTCACAGCTAGGTTATGGAATACATTAATGCTGAGAGAAATATAAAGTATTAAAAATTAGTTGAGAGGTGTCCGCTTCATGGAGTGCAATCTCTTTATAAGAATAGGAATAGCTAGGCAAGATCCAGTGTTGTTGTGAAAAATAGCTGCTGAGCGTATTAGCAGGCTTAGTATATCAGTATATTGGTGAAGGAGAGTCGTTTGCATTTTTTATAAGGATGAAACGTTTATCCTTCCTGCTGGCCGTGATTTTCACAGGTTCTTTTATGTTTCTCTGCGTAAGTTCAATAGGAGATTCCAGTCTCATATATAATGTTCAGCAGTATGGTGCAAAAGCCGATGGCATCACAGACCAGCAAGGTGAGATAGAGATAAACTTGAATAATTAATAAATTTGTAGAGACATAGATTATCACAAATAAATTTGTCTTTGTCTGTTTTTGGTTAAATGCAGGCTTTTATTGCTGCCTGGAATGCAGCCTGTTCTTCTAATCGATCATCTACTGTGTATATACCAAAAGGAAAATTTCTGGTTGGTCCAGTTTCCTTTCCAGGACCATGCAAGAATGCTAATATTATGGTGCAGGTAAGGTGCTAATATTCATTCCGTGGTAGTGGTAGTGATTTATTTATTTCCTTCTTTGCAGCAATAAGATTCATGCAACGTGTCTGTCTTACTGCAGGTAACTGGGGATCTCATTGCACCAACCCACAATAGTTTATGGAACGGAGGAAATAATTTGTACTGGTTGCAATTCTATAATGTGAATGGTCTAGCGGTGAATGGCGGGGGGAGTTTGCATGGACAGGGAGCCTCCTGGTGGAACAACGTTTGTCAAAAAAATCAGCAAGTAAGAATAAACTAGTTATCAGTTGTACTATGTAATTATCTTTTAGTGATTTGGATAGCATATACTTACACTGACTCGAATAAATTGTCCTTTGCTGTGCAGTGCAAACCCGGGCCTGCGGTATTCTCTCTAGCCATTTATTTTCACATATGAATTTGATGTTTCATAGTTGCAGGGAGTTGATAATTTGACATTGTGATGGGCAGTCTTTACAATTGATGGGCGCTACGAATAGCGTGGTGAGAGACATTACTTCCATCAACAGCAAGCAGTTCCATGTATCCATCGCTGCGTCTAACAACGTCCTGGCAGAGGGATTGACAATCCGTGCTCCAGCTGACAGCCCCAACACCGATGGAATTCACATATCTTCTTCCAATGTCCATCTTCGAAATATCAACATAGGAACAGGTGGATCATATTTCCCCTCAACATTTTACAAATATGGTTGGAGTAACTATTTTATTAAAGATAAATCTTTAACTTTGCGTGCGTGTACTACTGCAGGAGATGATTGTATTGGTATTTTGGAAGGAACTTCCAACCTTGCCATTGAACAAGTTACTTGCGGACCAGGGCATGGAATCAGGTGAAATAGTTTGATAATTAATTTCAATTGGACTGGGAATATGAGCATTCAATGCACTGCGCTGACAACCGATTTGGGTTATTATTATGCAGTGTGGGGATCCTGGGGAAATATCCTGATCGTAATGGAGTCACCAACGTCACTGTAAATGGAGTTTTTTTCAACAGCACTGACAATGGAGTTACAATCAAAACATGGCAAGGAGGAAAGGGCTTCGCCAAGGGCTTAACATTTGAGAACCTACGGATGAACAACGTGGGGAATCCAATCCTCATTGACCAATACTATTGCCCACATTGTATTTCCCAGGTGCTCATCATTTTACACCTATCTGAACAGCTTCAACACGTATACTCTTATGTTTCGAAGCTTGTTTTTAAGTTCTGTGACTATTATAACTTACTTTGTTGTTAATATTGGCTTGGCCCATGCAGGAGCCTAATATGAATGTGCAGATTAGTAACGTGGTATACAAAAACATAGTTGGAACCTCAGCAACAAAGGAAGTTATTAATTTGGCTTGCAGTAAAAGCTTTCCCTGCCAAGATATCCAATTGCAAAATGTCAGTCTGAGTTATGGAAATAATGAAGCTCAATCTCTCTGTAAAAATGCCAAACCCCTTTGGTTTGTTAATGCTGGATTTTAGTTATGTCAAACCTTTTTCTTTCCTTTGGTTTTTAAAAGGTTTGATGCTTCCTCTACCAACTTTAATATGTTGATTTTGCATTATTGTCATATGAATTTGAGTTATGAAAAAGTGAAACTCTACCAACTTTAATAGGTTGGATTTTGCAGTATTATAATATGAATTTGAGTTATGAAAAAAATGAAATTCAGGTGAATGCTTTTCCTAAATACTAACTTATTATCAAATGTTAAATAGAATAGAAATATAATAAGAACTCTCCTAAAAAACATTATATTACAAGTAGAGTCTATTTTAAAAGTTAAAAGTCTAATATAGAGATTAAGAAATGTTTAAAGTTTACAAAGAACAATTAATGGAATCCTAAAGTTTGATAACTATATTTAGTAAAACCATGTTTGTATATGTATAAATGTTTTTTTATTGATGTTTAATAAGCTATAAACCCTTCACATTCACTTGGAAAAAATAAGATATTTTTAACATTATCACTTTAATGTTTTTAAAGTATATCAAAATCAAAATAAACAACACATATTTTTTTATTAGAATATAGAATTTTAAGAATAAATAATGGTTTTGTATAATTGGTTATTTAGAATAGCACATTTTTAATAAAAAATATCAATTTTTTCTTTCTATAGATGCCATATCTAACCTTCTCACTTTAAGATTTGTCATATTAATAATATAATGTCTATTATTGAGATATATAATTTTAAACATAACAAACAATTTTATAAAAATTGTCATTTGAACTTATACCATTTTAATAAGAAATATTAAAATAAATATTTGTAAGAAACAAATCAATGGACAATGACATAATCTCAAAGAAATGCAAATGCACAACAAATTCAATGACTTTTCCATTGTGTTTCAAGGATCCGCATAGAGATCAAAATTGATAATAAAAACATTAGATCAGATGAGAAGATCACATCAATAATAATATTGAAGAAAAACTATGTTACAAATATATTTTGTGCCTTTGGAATCTATATCCAAGTGGCCTTTGTTTTGTGACATGAATTTCCAATGGAAAGATGATCCCATTTCCCTTCCCTGCACTCTAAGGGTAGTAACAAAAGACCATATTCCAGTAGCAATCACAGGTCTCGTAATAGCAAAAGAAACAAAATGAGGTGAATACCTTGCAATATTTAATCCATTTTCCACATCACACATCAAATCTACTACATAACCAGAATCATCATACGAAAATGAATTAATTAAAGGGAAATCTGATCTTGGTGCCTCTGAATATGTTTGTAGTAGGAAATTTCTCCTCCTCGTGGCTCTGAATATGTTCGTAGTAGGAAATTTCTCCTTCTGGTGCATACAAACAATCTTTCTCCTCCTCATGCCTCTGAATATGTTCGTAGTAGGAAATTTCCGAAGGGGTTGGAGCTTACATCTTCACCCTAAATTATAATCAATGAAGACTAGACCGCAATGCAATAAACAAAACAATAATTCAGAATCACTAAACATAATGATTGGAAAAAAATAGCGTTCTGCAGCGTAAATCTCAATGGCTGAAATAAATGCAGAGTAGTCTACATGTTGTCAAATAATTCGAAAGAAATATGATAACACATACAATTTAATGTAGTTGACTGATCTAAGGGAACGCCAAGGTGACTGGGTTAGGCATACTAACCTGAATTTGTACAAGTAGAAATATGAAATGCTTCGAGAATGGATGAAGTTAGGGTCGAGACTTATAATATTTATAGCAACAACAATGGGCAAGGTAGGGAAACTTCTTGGGTCTGTGTAGATTCCTGTGGATGGATAGAACTGCAACTTTTCTGTTTCAGTTATCCAATTATGGAAGGTATTTACAAATGTAATTGGAATGGAATCAACAAAAAGATGGAAACCGTGTCCACCTTTTCTCTTTAGCTTCTAAAAAGTTTCGGTGCATGAGTGTTAAGAAACTATTTTTTAATTTTTTTGTCAAATTATTTAATCTTCATTTCCATGGTATGGGACCAATCAAGATTGGAAACAAATCCTCTACAAATTAAAATAAATAAATAAACACCAAAACTTTAGTTGCATTTTAGATGAAAATAATGAAAAAAAATGAAAACAATAGTCTATGTCTACATCAAGGACTAATAAGGAAGAAGAAAAACTAATTAAAGAAATTAGTTAGATAAAAGGATGTTTTTATTAAAGTGATATGACAACAATAACCTACAATTACAGATTCAAAAGGTGAAAATAAATGAAATGAAATAAATGCTGAGGAGAATAGAATGATACAAAAAGGGGGATGAAGGTGAAAGAAGAGGATCCTAGCAATGGTATTGATTATTACACCAACTAATTTGTAGTAATTATAAATGTCTAGTGTAATCATGCATTTTACTAATCATCTTGATCCATTTCACAAGTTACCATTAATTTTTAACATTTGGCAAGAACCGTGAGATAATTCAAATATTGGGCCGAACTTTAGGTTGATGAATACAAATGCACATTTTATATACTAGTTTCATTTCACAAGTTACCATTAATTTTTAACATTTGGCAATAACCTCAAATATTGGGTGGAACTCTATGTTGATGAATACAAATGCACATTTTATATACTAGTTTCTAGATACGATGAAGACATTGCAAAAAAGTAGACTTTCATTTTTGTGTTTGAAAAGTAGTTAAGTTATGAAATTATGAAAAAATAGTCTTATATTATTAAGGGTAGGACAACTTACAAATAAATGTTTCCCATCCTCAATTCAGTGTGAACATGAGATATGGAAATAATGAAGTTCAATATTCATGAAAAACGCAAAATAGTTCAAACTAATTCTATCAAGTTCCATTTACTTTGTTAAAGGGTGAACGCTTCCTCTAAATGGCAACTCTAATGTGTTGGATTTTGCATTATCTATCTTGTAGTCTCAAATTAGTTTAAGATTCTTATGGTTTATGCTACTCTTCCTTTAAAAAGATCCTCATTGGTTTAGGCTACTCTTCCTTTAAAAATCTCCTCATTGATTTAGGCTACTCCTTCCGTTGATTGGTTTAAGCTACTTTCATCACTAGTCACTAACAATATTTTGGAAATCAAACTTTCCAACATGGTTGTTATAGGTCAAATCTGCATTTCTCCGTCCGTGATCACATTGCTCTATTGATCACACAAAAGGAAACCATGGATTGAAGAGCTAGGTTGACCTAGATGACTTACTGCTGGAACTACATTATTCAGTTGAAAATCTTACTTTGTCTACTGATTTCATGACATGTGCGCTACTCTTTGCATAGTAAACCAACGTTCTTCACCAATATGTGCATTGCTTTTCTCAAGGACAACTAGCGCACACCTTAAAAAATGTTGCAAACGCTTGTTGTAAAGCACAAAAGTTGCATACTGTGCGCTACTATGGTTGTATGAAACCTGTGCACATATTAAGATGAAATAAAAAATATATTAATATTATGAATTGGGATTAGTTGAAGTTGGTTCTGCAACTTCCCCAACCTCCCAATTCAACCACCTCTCGATTACAACTGCCTACCTTGTCCCATAAATACAAGGAGGATCCATGAGAGAGGGACCTAGAAGGAATGCTTTAACTGCTGTTACGCTGGAGGAATTCCCAAGTCATTGTGAAGAGCAGGAGCCCAGGACTCGGTTGCAGAAGCATCTTGACCGATTAGGTATATTTGTACTGATTCATTTTTCTTTGACAATAAAAAGGTGGAAATACCCTTCCTGTACCAAATCAAATGTCTATTGGATTGTATGTTCATTTGGTTCAATATCTGATTGTAGTTGATGTTTAATTGTTTTCAATTTCATCATATTTATTGCAGTCAAGATACGCCAACGAAGGTTTCCTTTGTGTTACAGGTCCATCATATTGGAAGACCAAGCGAAAGCTAGGACCAGCCGTCGATAAAAGGTACATCTTTCGATATCTTCATCTCTTTCCATTTGTAGTAACTAAATGCAATGAAATGAATGTATTTACCTGTCACCTCGCCCAAGTTGGTAGTGTCTTCTCCTCACTATAAGGTATTTTTCCTGCACAACAGACTCGCGGCTCCACTGGGAAGTAACCGATTGTTTTTCTACTCTAGGAGACCTTGTTAGGTTTTTCTTCTAGTCTATTTCAGTCTATTTGTTCTCTCAGAGGTCTTCTAGGTCATTGTTTCCCATTCTTATTGTCTAGACTCATCTCAGTCCACTGCTGCAACACTTTTTTGTTTGCTTCTGAGCCTTGTGTGCTGGTTTACCCTACTTACAGTAGCACATTTTACTTGTTGAACGCTGCTTTGTACACTACATAGCAACGTATCTTTCCTAGTGTGCGTTGGTTTCTGTACTACACAGTAGTGCATTTTCCTGTAACTTTCAGTTCTCTGTTAGGGTTTGATTTCTAGTGGTTTGGTTTCACTTCTAGCCTTTTGCTTTGCTTCCTTGACTGGCCCCTGAGACTTGTATGTCTCTTTTAAGTCTTGTTTGCCTCTCTGAAGTCCTTTAGTTTTCCTTGGCTTGCTTGAGTACTTGTTTAAGGTGTCTTTACTATTTTTAACCCTTTTGAAATTTCTCCTCTTGGTGCCTCTGAATATGTTCGTAGTAGGAAATTTCTCCTTCTGGTGCATACAAACAATCTTTCTCCTCCTGGTGCCTATGAATAAGTTCGTAGTAAGAATTTTCCTAAGGGGTTGGAGCATACATCTTCACCCTAAAATATAATCAATGAAGACTAGACCCCAATGCAATAAGCAAAACAATTATTCAGAATCACTAAACATAATGATTGGAAAAAAATAGCGTTCTACAACGTAAATCTCAATGGCTGAAATAATGGAGAGTAGTCTACATGTAGTCAAATAATTCGAAAGAAATATGATAACACATACAATTTAATGTAGTTGACTGATCTAAAGGAACGTCAAGGTGACTAGGTTAGGCATACTAACCTGAATTTGTACAAGTAGAAATATGAAATGCTTCGAGAATGGATGAAGTTAGGGTCGAGACTTATAATATTTATAGCAACAGCAATGGGCAGGGTAGGGAAGCTTCCTGGTTCTGTGTAGATTCCTATGGATGGACAGACCTACAACTATTATGTTTCAGTTATCCAATTATGGAAAGGTATATACAAATGCAATTGGAAGGGAATTAACAAAACGATGGAAGACAGAAGAAAATCAACAAAAAGATGGAAACCTTGTCCATCTTTTCTCTTCAGCTTCTAGAAAGTTTATGTGCATGAGTGTTAGGAAATATTTTTTATTTTTTTGTCAATTTAGTTAATCTTCATTTCCATGGTATGGGACCAATCAAGTTTAAATAAAAATCCTCTACAAATTAAAATAAATAAATAAAAACCAAAACTTTAGTTGCATTTTAGAAATTTTGAAAAATTAAATGTACTAGCATGAAAATAATGAAAAAAAACGAAAACAATAGTCTATGCCTACAACAAAGACTAATAAGGAAGAAGAAAAACTAATTAAACAAATTAGTTAGATAAAAGGATGTTTTTATTAAAGTGATATGACCACGATAACCTACATATACTGGTTTAAAGGTGAAAATAAATGAAATAAATGCCAAGGAGAATAGAATGATACAAAAAGGGGATGAAGGTGAAAGAAGAGAATCCTAGCAATGGTATTTATAAATGTGTAGTGTAGTCATGCATTTTACTAATCATCTTGATCCATTTCACAAATTACCATTAATTTTTAACATTTGGAAAGAACCACGAGATAGTGGGTGGAACTTTACGTTGATGAATACAAATGCACATTTTATATACTAGTTTCGAGATATGATGAAGACATTGCAAAAAAATAGACTTTCATTTTTGTGTTTGAAAAGTAGTTAAGCTATGAAATTATGAAAAAATAGTCTTATATTGTTAAGGGTAGGACAACTTAAAAATAAATGTTGCTAATCCTCAATTCAATGTGAACATGAGATATGGAAATAATGAAGTTCAATATTCATGGAAAAACGCAAAAGAGTTCAAAGTAATTCCATCAAGTTCCATTTACTTTGTTAAAGGGTGAATGCTTCCTCTAAATGCCATGCCAACTCTAATGTGTTGGATTTTGCATTATATATATTGTAGTCTCAAATTAGTTTAATATTCTTATGGTTTATGCTACTCTTCCTTTAAAAATATCCTAATTGGTTTAGGCTACTCTTCCTTTAAAAATATCCTAATTGGTTTAGGCTACTCTTCCTTTAAAAATATCCTCATTGGTTTAGGATACTCCTTCCGTTGATTGTTTTAAGCTACTTTCATCACTGGTCACTAATAATATTTTGGAAATCAAACTTTCCAACATGGTAGTAAACCTTGTTTCCTTATATTGCTAAATTATAAATAAAATAAAAAGTACTTGTAGGATCAAGGAAATCCAACACAACTTATGGAATTTAAATGCCATGATCTAATCGATCACTAATAATGGGGTGAGTGCACAAAGTTGATGGACCTTTTAGATGCAATGGTAGATTCAAGAAACTCATTCAAGTTCTATAAAAGAGAATTGATCCCAAGCAATCTCGAGCCTGCCAAAATTAATCCCAAGCCTACCATGGTGAAGGCCAAGTAGGATAGTTAAACAAAACGCGCATGCATTATGGAGTTCTAAAATTCTTACGCGTTTTGTAAAACATGTTTTATGCCCCAAAATGGGTTGTGCCCATCATTTTCTCCACAATAGCGACAAACAATGATTTCAGGCAACCAAAGAGCGTAATGGTGAACGCAATTTGTGTGAGAAGGGCCTCCATATTCCACCTTGGGCATCATTCTCCATCTAAGGTATATACATCAAAATCCATCCTTCTAAATAATCTATTTTCACTAATTTGTATGTTGTAAAATAAATTTAAACCATAATTTTATTAATTTGTATGCCCTAAAAAAATTTGAACCATAATTCTAGTTATATGTATGCCCAAAAGAAATTAAAACCCCAATTTAATCATAAAAAAAAATCAATTTCACTAGATGCATATATATCCATGAGCATCCTTATTAATCCAAACCACTATTCACAAATATGCAAAGTTTCTTTTGTATATAGCAAGGTTGCGTACAACATTTAAGTATTATAGAATATGGAGATTTTTTGGATTTGCACAATTTCAATCGAAGTGTTATGAGAGATGTTGTAGGCCCAAACTTCACAGCAACAAAGAATCACCACGATAGATAATGCGTTGGAAAGAAAATGATTATTTTGTTGACACTATGATTTCGGTTTGAATGGAATTTGTTAAATATTGTAACTTCAAAGAATATTATATTTGTACTTTATTATTCCGGAGATGATTCATTCCTCCATGAAGATCTTATTGTATATCCGGAGATGTTTATTCCTCCGTCGGAATGTGGTAACTCGGGTTATTAGACTTCCCTAGTGGGGGTCGGCCCTAAATGTGTTATGTGGGTCAAAGGGTTATTAGACCACCCTAGAGGGGTCGGCCCAGTTAGTTGTAGTGGGTTATTTAACCTATTGGTTAAATACGAGCCTACGTGTACTTGTGTAAAATACATATCAAAGTAGTGTATAAATAGAGGAGGTGTGTTCCTCATTATACACACTCACTCATTCAAGGGAGGCGCACCTATTGGAGGAGAGGTCTGCTACAGTGGAGAAGGAGATCATGTCTTTGGTTTGCATCTTTGTATATTGCTGGTCATCTATATTGAGGAAGCTTTACTGGGTTTTCTACCCCATGAGGGTTTCCCAGGATAAATCTGTGTCTCTTGTGTTTATGCTATGCTTGTTGTTTCTTCAGTGATCCTGTATATGCTATTATTGTGAAATGGAATGTAATGCTGCTATTTTCTGTCTTAGCATATTGAATTTTAACATGGTATCAGAGCTAACCTGAAGGAAGACAAGGTATGGCACTAAAGACACTTGCTTTACTTACGACAATTTGAAGGTTAGGGTTTTACATAGCAAAAACCAGTCATCGTAGCACTTTCGCTATAAATCCGTTTTGGCGAAGTTTTCGGATCTGAAATTGTTACAGGACGAAGCTAAGATCTCCAGGTACCTTGTGTCCAAAGTAAAACCTCTAATTCGTTGTACTTTGTGATTTATGATCTGTACAATATAGGGTTTCTGCCTCTTCCAGATCTGAGTCAAAATCAGGTGACCTTGGGAAAAAGGTCATAACTTGGGCTAGGAAGATCCAAATGAAATTTCGTGAAAAGTGACAGGTAGTACACAGACTGTACTATCTCAGAAAACTTTTTCAGAGGCCGAAGTTGAACCAGTGACACGTGGCACGCCGTACAAGTTCGCTCTCCTGTATTATCCCATAAACAGGTCACGTTGCGACACTTGGCATAACTCTCTCTCAGAGAATCCAATTGAGGTCAGACCTGTCAGGATGGAAAGATAACAGGCCGAGCTATCTCAGAAAACTTTTTCAGAGGCCGAAGGTCAAACAGTGACACGTGGCACGCCGTACAAGTTCGCTCTCCTGTATTTTCCCAAAACAGGTCACGTTGCGACATTTGGCATAACTCTCTCTCAGAACATCCAATTGAGGTCAGACCTGTCAGGATGGAAAGCTAACAGGTCAGGATATCTCAGAAAACTTTTTCAGACCCTGTGGATCAAAAATTTCGGAGTTACACCAGAAACAATCAGGTACATATTTCTGTCAAAACAGAATTATTTTTTGGTACCTTCATTCATGGCTTCCGAAATTTAGGGCTTTGAAGAAAGTTGGAATTTTTGTAATCGGAGACCACGGCTGGATGCTACTCATCAAAATAGAAATTTAGAGACCAAGATCAGAATTTTTGGTTGGGCAGAAGGCCGGGCTTGATTAGACCCTAGTTCGGGACTTTGATCAGAAAAGTGGAAAATTAGGGCTTCTGTAAAAATAGGAATTTTTGAAATCTGTGACCACGGCTGGAAGCTCCTCAGAAAAATAGAAGCTTAGAGCTTTGGTTCAAACTTTTTGATGGGGCAAAAGAGTGGGCTTCATCAAACCCCAGTTCAGGGTCACGTCCAGTGAATCCGAAAGTTTCAAAGGCAAAATTGAGGAGTAAAACTTTGCAGTTTTCAAATTCTAAATATATCAGTTTGATCAGCTCATCAAGGCGCATATTTCTATCCTTTCGGAAGTCTGAAATTCAAAGTTTGAATTTTTGGGGTTTCTCTGACAAACCCATATCCAGCTCCAGGTCCAGTTCTTGCAAATCAAGTGGATAGGGTTAATCCTAGAAGAAGGTAGATTGGTCACCTACATAAGTGAAGGAGTTCATGTTTCAGAGGGAGATGAGGCTAAGGCTTTACATAAGGAGATTACAAGCGATCTCGATAGGTATGACTCATCGAGGTATGTTTTGAGATTTGTTCATGATTAAGTTTATGGTATGTTTGTCTTCATGATTATTACAGTTAGTACAATCTTGATTTTAGATTTGTTGTATCACCTTAACAAAATTATGAATGCATGATAGAAGATATTCATTGGTTAGGGTGTTGACACTTATGATTGTACTAATGCATTATGGTGTTGTGTGAGGTTGAGGTTGTCTGCTAACAAGATACAGGTACATCACAAAAGACAAATCAGGCTTCATGACCATGAAAACATGAAGACAAAGACTCATCCATAATCTTTGTTCTACTTACGAGGTATGTTGTACATAACCAAGTAGGTATAATAATCCAGGTATGTTTCCCATGAATCTTACCTTGTGTTAGGATCCCTTATATAAGTATACTTGGAATGATTGGTTATGCTCATTCATAAAGTTAGTAACCAAGGGATTATGCATATTATATCTCTTATCAATGATACGCATGAGTAAAAGAAGACTTCCCTGAAATCTTGAATACTAATGTTTATTAACTATAATCATGACTATACGTTTTCAAGATTATTTAGTACTATAATGTTTTGATAGCATTTAGAATATACTAATGAGTGTATGTTTGTATATGAGATCATGAGGATGACTCTTGAGCATGCACAGTGGTACAGAATGAATAGAAGTTCAAAAGACATACAGAAGATCAAGCGGGAGGCAGCCACACAAACATAAAAGATAAGTATTTGAGTTGCTATTTGAAATAGTAATGATATTGCCTGCATGCATATTTGTATTCCTAGAATATATAATGCTGAGTGTAAACATTCATAGAGCATTGAACAGTATACAACTAATGTGCATATGCTTGGACAAACATTCCATTGTTGCTTGTCTAGAATGAAACCTCTTTGCTGACATGCTGAGAGTTGTGCACACTCTCGATAGTATGTTCTGGTAGAGATGGAAGGCATCTAGATAGCCACTGTATGCATACAGGATATGGGAAAGTGTTGTGCCAAAGTAATGGTCAAAATAGTTGCATCACTATGTAAATGATATCTGTATGCATAATGGGTTATCTTTTGATGATTATGAAGTATTACTAATCATGTACTTAATTTTGATTTGTAGGAAAGGTCATGAAGAATGATGGACACCGTACAAGTGGTGGATGTTCAAACAAGAAGATTTACAAATCAAACAAAATATAGAAGGCTCATGGCTAGAAGATTCTCTTAGAAAGGGGAAGAGAATCATGACAAGATGTTTGCTCCAAGTATGGTGTAATTAAAGAAGAGGTATGAATCAGGTTCTGTATAGGTACCTAGGATCGATAATAATTTAAGCTTAATGATCACCATGGGTGATGTGGATCTCAACCTTTGCTACAAGGTTGAATATGATACACATATGACATGGATGCAAGAAGGAACTCACCACAGAGTTCGAATGATACTGAGGCTCATATCAGTAGACCCATCTAACGAGAGATGGCACAGATAGATATGCAGACGATCATTCAATGCAGAAATGAAAAATGAAAGATCTCAATTTGATGCTTTACTTCCTAGGTCTGGAAGTATGGCAAGGCTCAGAAGGAATATTTATCAATCAGGGAAAGTATGATGAGAAATATGACTTGAGGTGTTGGAATGGCCACTCTTATGGATTCCAGCTTGAAGCCGTTAGGGGATAACTCATCAGAGTTAGTGGATATAACTCTGTACAGTCAAATTATTGGGTCTTTGATATATCTAACATATACTAGGTTAGATATATGCTCTGTTTTGAACACCTTGAGTTAGTATCTAGTGGAAACTAGATGTGTTTACCTGATAGTTGCAAAGTATGTGATGAGGCACATAAAGGACACGATAGAATTTGATCTATGCTATCTTGAAGATCATGACTTCAAATGGCTATTCAGATTCTGTTTGGGCAGGAAGTGTATCAGACAAGAAGAACACCTCGAGAGGATGTTATTGTCTGGGATTAGCCATGATCTCGTGGTTTAGCTGGAAGCAGTCTAGTGTGACTCTCAGCACAAGCGGAATATATGGCTGCTTGCTCTGCTAGTTGTGAAGAAGTTTGGCTTTAGGATTGTTTGACTTAGAGTTAGAACCAACTGAGATCCTATGTGATAATTAGAGTTGTTTCAAGATGACATAGAATCTAGTGTTCCATGATAAGTCAAAGAACATAGGGAACTAACAAGATATGTCACAGAAATGAACTCTAAAAGTTTGAATTTGTAACAGGTTACCATTGTACTAACCAAGCCCCTACGTCAAGTGAAGAAGTTACCAACCAAACCTCTGTCTCGAGTGAAGTTTGAATACTTCCGAGACAAGCTTGGTGTAGTTCAAAAGGACCGTCCTCGAAAGGGGGAGTAGTATAGTCACTACTGATGAGATTGTCTCATCAAACAACAAGGTCGTTGATGAGGTAACCTGTTCTCTACACCCAGTTACTTAGAAATATTTAGATTTAGGACTCTTATACTTAGAATACTTAGCTTTACTTATACATGCTTTTGATGATAGATGTATTGGTGAGAATACATGCTAGATGTATACATGTTTTGGTGTGATGTATACATGTTTAGATGTATTAGTAAGAATACATGCTAGTTGTGATGTATACATGTTCTGATGTGATGTGTACATGTTTTGATTAGTGATGTATACATGTTTTGTTGTACACATGTTTTGATGTGATGTGTACATGTGTTGATTAAGTGATGTATACATGTTTTGATGTACACATGTCTTGATGTGATGTATACATGTTTTGATGTGATATATGATTGTACCTGTATGGATGAGAAAAGAGTTGAGGGGATTGGATCATCCCTGGACTTTCAGTCCTAAAGAGAGCCGTAGACGTAAGGTCTCCGAGAATGAAGTCCTTAGTGGACAGTTGAGGGGATTGGATCATCCCTGGACTTTCAGTCCTAAAGAGAGCCGTAGACGTGAGGTCTCCGAGAATGAAGTCCTTAGTGGACAGTTGAGGGGATTGGATCATCCCTGGACTTTCAGTCCTAAAGAGAGCCGTAGACGTAAGGTCTCCGAGAATGAAGTCCTTAGTGGACAGTTGAGGGGATTGGATCATCCCTGGACTTTCAGTCCTAAAGAGAGCCGTAGACGTGAGGTCTCCGAGAATGAAGTCCTTAGTGGACAGTTGAGGGGATTGGATCATCCCTGGACTTTCAGTCCTAAAGAGAGCCGTAGACGTGAGGTCTCCGAGAATGAAGTCCTTAGTGGACAGTTGAGGGGATTGGATCATCCCTGGACTTTCAGTCCTAAAGAGAACCGTAGACGTAAGGTCTCCGAGAATGAAGTCCTTAGTGGACAGTTGAGGGGATTGGATCATCCCTGGACTTTCAGCCCTAAAGAGAACCGTAGACGTAAGGTCTCCGAGAATGAAGTCCTTAGTGGACATTTGAGGGGATTGGATCATCCCTGGACTTTCAGTCCTAAAGAGAACCGTAGACGTGAGGTCTCCGAGAATGAAGTCCTTGGTGGACTTGAGGGGATTGGATCATCCCTGGACTCTCAGTCCTAAAGAGAGCCGTAGACGTGAGGTCTCCGAGAATAGAAGATAGGACTGCATCGTCCCTGGACCTTAGTTCAAAATGTACGTGATGGGGATTGCATCATCCCGGAACTGATAGTTCAAAATGTACGTGATGGGGATTGCATCATCCCGGAACTGATAGTTCAAAATGTACGTGATGGGGATTGCATCATCCCGGAACTGATAGTTCAAAATGTACGTGATGGGGATTGCATCATCCCGGAACTGATAGTTCAAAATGTACGTGATGGGGATTGCATCATCCCGGAACTGGTAGTTCAAAATGTACGTGATGGGGATTGCATCATCCCGGAACTGGTAGTTCAAAATGTACGTGATGGGGATTGCATCATCCCGGAACTGGTAGTTCAAAATGTACGTGATGGGGATTGCATCATCCCGGAACTGATAGTTCAAAATGTACGTGATGGGGATTGCATCATCCCGGAACTGATAGTTCAAAATGTACGTGATGGGGATTGCATCATCCCGGAACTGATAGTTCAAAATGTACGTGAAGGGGATTGTATCATCCCCGGACTTCGGTCCCTGAATTGATCCGTAGACGAATGGTCTCCGAGAAAGTGATGGTATTAATGATGTGGTTACTTGTATCGGTAGGATACTTGTATTGATGATGTGGTTACTTGTATCGGTAGGATACTTGTATTGATGATGTGGTTACTCGTATCGGTAGGATACTTGTATTGATGATGTGGTTACTTGTATCGGTAGGATACTTGTATTGATGATGTGGTTACTTGTATCGGTAGGATACTTGTACTGATGATGTGGTTACTTGTATCGGTAGGATACTTGTACTGATGATGTGGTTACTTGTATCGGTAGGATACTTGTACTGATGATGTGGTTACTTGTATCGGTAGGATACTTGTATTGATGATGTGGTTACTTGTATCGGTAGGATACTTGTACTAATGATGTGGATACTTGTATTGTTATGGATACCTGTATTGATGACGATGCTGATGATCGTGTGATGACGATGCTGATGATCGTGTGATGACGATGCTGCTGATCGTGTGATGACGATGTTGATGATCATGTGATGACGATGCTGCTGATCGTGTGATGACGATGTTGATGATCATGTGATGATGATGCTAATGATCGTGTGATGACGATATTGATGATCGTGTGATGACGATGCTAATGATCGTGTGTGACGATGCTGATGATCGTGTGATGACGATCTTGATGATCGTGTGATGACGATGCTAATGGTCGTGAGATGACGATACTGATGATCGTGAGGATCCAGATGTTGATGTTGTTGTAGTTGTTCGAGTGCTGCAGAAGATAAAGACTCAGTACTGAAGATGTTGATGTTCCAGTATTGAAGATGTTCCAGTAACTGCTTGAGTTACTGATGATGTTGAGAAAGCTTCCAATGATTTATAGATGTATCATGTATGATGTTGATGACTCCTTGCTCGTGCAGATACTGTTATAATATCCTTCTCGTTAAGGGGGAGTGTTAAATATTGTAACTTCAAAGAATATTATATTTGTACTTTATTATTCCGGAGATGATTCATTCCTCCGTGAAGATCTTATTGTATATCCGGAGATGTTTATTCCTCCGTCGGAATGTGGTAACTCGGGTTATTAGACTTACCTAGTGGGGGTCGGCCCTAAATGTGTTATGTGGGTCAAAGGGTTATTAGACCACCCTAGAGGGGTCGGCCCAGTTAGTTGTAGTGGGTTATTTAACCTATTGGTTAAATACGAGCCTACGTGTACTTGTGTAAAATACATATCAAAGTAGTGTATAAATAGAGGAGGTGTGTTCCTCATTATACACACTCACTCATTCAAGGGAGGCACACCTATTGGAGGAGAGGTCTGCTACAGTGGAGAAGGAGATCATGTCTTTGGTTTGCATCTTTGTATATTGCTGGTCATCTATATTGAGGAAGCTTTACTGGGTTTTCTACCCCATGAGGGTTTCCCAGGATAAATCTGTGTCTCTTGTGTTTATGCTATGCTTGTTGTTTCTTCAGTGATCCTGTATATGCTATTATTGTGAAATGGAATGTAATGCTGCTATTTTCTGTCTTAGCATATTGAATTTTAACAGAATTTGAAATCAATAATTCAAAGTTAGGGTGAAACTTGACATAGTTGAATAAAAGTATTTTTTTACAATTTAGAGGTATGATGGACTACAATTTTTTTGTTGTTGTTGTAAATAGTGAAACTTTTACTAACACAATGACAATCTAATAGTTAACTACTTTAAGGAAAAAATTAATTGGCATAAAAAATTACCAACTAAACCATGTAAACTAATGCGTTTTTGGAAGTAGAATATATGGCAATTAAAATTATATTTTTTAATTATAGTTTGACAAGTATATGCTTATATGCTACTTCTTATATGTACATGACTATACAATTTTTTTTAGGTTAGTCTCATTACCCATCACAATAAGTTTGTGTCGAGACATATTACTGATGACTATATAAGAGTTTGCAAATGGAACATTACAACATGGTAGTAGATCTTAAAGAGCTACTTTGTACACATAATAATTTACTTTTAATGGAAAGAAATGTTAAATTATTTATTGTGCCTAAGATGCAAGGAAAGAGTGATCATACCCCTAAAGGAATAAACCTTCATGATGGAGGGAAAGTTTGCACCAAGGGAGAATAAATCACTTTTGACCATTTCATTAAAGTTGTTTATAATCTAGAACTTGGACTTCAAAAGTGTGTACCTTTTTTACATATGTGTGAGTGTCAGTGTTTCAAAAATACAAATTTGAATGAAAAAGTGTGAATACTAGTGTTACAAAAGTATGAATAATTATTTATGATAGTGTCGATTTGAATTTAGAAACTGTGAAATTTTATTGTAAAGTTGTGACTTTTGATTCCACAAATATCAATATCCAATTTATTGAAATGCGTAGTTATATTTTGATGTTGTGAGTTTCATATCTAGATGTGGATATATGTAATTCCAATAGTATTGCAAAATATTTTATTTATGTTTGTAAATGCATAGATCACTATAAAACACATTTCTAAGTATATCAATACTAATGAAAATGAAAAAAGAATCATATATCTCGATTCCAATAATGAATTGTACATTTTCATAAATATTTAAAGTGGTATACAAGAAGGATGGATGCCATCGCTACCAATGTGATCACATGATATCTATACATGTACAAGATGAGGACTATGGTTTTATTCACCCTACCAACCATGTCACCTTATCTGGAAACATTACAACTAGATTACTATAAAAATGATAACAATCCTCACATTTTGGTGTAGGAGAGAAGATATAAATTAAACTTTAAGAGTTTAACTGAAGTGATAGATAAAAAATCTCAACTACTAATTTATAAGTTCTCCCATGATACAACACATTTACTACAACAAAATAGGCCATTAGCACAAGAAATTGCACTGAAATTTAGTGAATTTGTTTCCATGAGTTGAACTCAATGGCAGGTGTTAAATCCGACGCAACGCTACATGTTTGAATTGATTTCCTTTTTGTGCTAGGAATAGCACTAGGAATATCACTGACTTTTTCTCCCTATTTAGTGTTGGGAATAGCGTCGGGAGTAGTGCCGACAATGGAAATTGTGCCAAGTTTTATGACTATATCAATGCCCAGAATGACATCAAGAATCACGATGCGATTAGAGCCCAAATTGACTCTTCTTTTATTTTCCAATTTGCCTTCTAGTATTGCTTCTTATTTGGCATCTAATTTCTCTTCTAGTGTTGCTTCCATTTTAACTTCCTGGTTATCGTCGAGTGTTGCTTCTCTTTTAACGTCGAGTGTTACTTCCTTTCATTGTTGGGTTTTTCTTCCTTCTAAATGCTAGATTTTGCTTCCATTATTGCTTCTAATATTGCTTCCATTATCGATTCCTTTTTTGCTTCCATTATTGCTTCCAAAATTGCTTCCAAAATCACTTCCAAAATTGCTTCCTAAGTGACATGGGTTTTGCTCCTTAATTGACATCGGATTTTGCTTCTATAATTGATT
Organism: Larix kaempferi; assembly: GCA_027924585.1. NCBI lineage: Eukaryota > Viridiplantae > Streptophyta > Pinopsida > Pinales > Pinaceae > Larix > Larix kaempferi. The sequence goes on along the minus strand of BSBM01000397.1, from coordinate 812,735 downwards.
CCTTTTAAGCTCCAGGGTTTGCTTCCTTTTAGTGCCAAGGTTTGTTTCCTATTTAATGCCTAGTTTTTCCTCTTTTTTAGCTCTAGGATTTGCTTCATTTTAGTGCCAAATTTTTCTTCCTATTTAGCACCTGGTTTTGCTTCTTTTTTTGCTCCAAGATTTGCTTCCTTTTAGTGTTGGGGTTTGCTTCCTAATTAGCGTCTAGTTTTACTTCTTGTTAAGAAACCAATTTAGCTTCTTATTTAGACACATTTAACGCCTAGTTTTTCCTCTTTTTTAGCTCTAGGATTTGCTTCATTTTAGTGCCAAAGTTTGCTTCCTATTTAGCACCTGGTTTTGCTTCTTTTTTTGCTCCAAGATTTGCTTCCTTTTAGTGTTGGGGTCTGCTTCCTAATTAGCGTCTAGTTTTACTTCTTGTTAAGAAACCAATTTAGCTTCTTATTTAGACACATAAATAACACCAAGTATGGATTCCATTTTAATGTCGAGTTTTGCTTCCATTTTAGAGCCACATTTTTCTTCCCTTTAACACCTCATGTTGCTTCCTTTATAGCTTCCACTTTATTAATTTAATATTTTTAATTTCAATAAAAATAGTTAAATATATCATGTCTCTTTAATAACATATATGATTATAGAGAAACAAATCTTGCATTGCAAATATTTTATAGCATAACATTTAGGAATTTTTAGGGAAATAGACAACATCCATACAAACTAACAAAACCATTATACTTATTAAATCTCCATAAAAAAAACATCTACAACTTTTAGTATATATAAATTAACAAGATAGCTCTTATAACATCATCATCATCTATAATTAAAACAAGTGAGTCAAATCTACAAATATTAGATAAATATCATGTCAAATAACATATATCTAAAAAACCCAGATATCTCATTTCAAATTTATATCATAACATTTATGAAGATTTAAAACAAACAGATATCACATTTCAAATTTATATCATAACATTTATGAAGAAATTTAATTGAAATTGACAACATCCATCCAAAGTAGAAAAGCCATCATGCATAGTAAATATCCATCCAAAAAGCATTGACCACTTCCAATATATATAAATTAATAAGATAATACTGATAAGATCATCATCATATATAACTAAAACAAGTGAATGTCAAATATGCCAGTAGATCAATAACATGTCAAAATGATACAAGTCAGTATGATACATGTCAATATGACATAAGTCAAAGTGATACATATAAAAGACAAAAATGATATAGGTATCATAATGATATTTGAACATTAATCCATGTTAGAGTCAATATGATCAATGTCACTAGATACCACTAGCAACTACCTCATCATCATCATCATTGTCATCATCATCATCATTTTCATCATCATGATCATCATCATTCTCATCCTCCTAGGTATGAGCTCCATCTCCATCCGCTTCATCATCAACTTCCATATCTGAACCAAACTCAACATAATCTGGATCTTCTAGCAGGCTCGTGTTCTAAAAAAAAAATTCAAGATGAAAAGTTAGTATTTATTTCATGCAATAATTCATATTTATGTTATATTGATAATATTACAACATGCGAAACCGAACCATAATCATATTACATCATATCAAAGTGGACATACCATAATCAAATATGAGATAAGTTACAACTAAGATGTCATTCCAATTATGTAAAACATGCAACAATTTTAATAAATGTTAGTAAAGATCATAAAAAAAATTGTTATACAAGTTAACTATCATATGGAAAGTGTATACATAACCTTAAGTCTCAACCCTCTCGTGTCAATATATAAAACTATTTTTATTGTCAAATATACAAGTCTACAATCAAATAGAATTGTACATGCCATAATTCAATTGACTAGATTCCATAATTGACTTGTGTCTTCCAACTATAAACACACAATTGCTAGACTCCCTTACCAAGTGATACTAGTACATTAAACTATGATATGCTTGGGACCATTTTGAGGCATTGGGTCTATATAAGTTTTAACAATTCTAATTTTCCACAAATAATGTTTTAGGTTTTAACAGTTCTTATGTTCTTTGGATGTTATTTATATTTTATCTCAGTTAACCCTAGAACATGGCCAGATTGAGTTCAATTCCATTGATAGAGGTGGTTATAATGGTTATGAATATGATCCATTCCACACTTTTCTCTTAATGGTGGAGGATCTTGGTGTCTTCTTCGAGAAACACCCTAACCTATGTTACTATTTTTGGAATTTTTTTGGTCCTCCAATTTGAAGGTTGACTCATTCATTTATGGGAGTGATCATATTATCATGGTACCAAATACTCCTTGCCTTCATGGTTCAATTTCCTAGAAACAACCATCTTATACCATATCCAGAAGTAGGGTTTTGCTCAGTGAGTGCCAACGTCAATTTTGCACAAGGGGGTAGATTTTTAACTGAAATATCCCAGGTGACTATGAGTACCAATACCACATCCACAATAGAAAAACATAATTGTGGGATATGAGGAAACCCAACTATGCTGCCCAGTTTATATTTTGTGCCCCTGGAGAAAATTCACAAGTTGTCCTTGAATGGTCCTAGGGGGCTTCTTGCAACTAGCCATAAAACAAAAACCATAACTTAGATCTTGAAACCATTGATTCTGGCGGATTCCAGATGTTGGATTTCACCCAAGGGAACCCCTATACCATGTTTCAATTACCAGGAAATAGTAGTATTATACCATCCCCAAAAATAGTTTTTTATTAGTAAGGGCCAATGCCAATTTTGCACAAGCGGGTGAATTTTGAATTGAATTCTCTCGAGCGACCATGGATAGCGTGAACTCATCCAAAATGACCAAAAAAATCCATGGGAGTTGAAAGAACCCAATTGTGTTTTCTGGTTTGGATTTCATACCCTCGGAGCAAATTCACAAGTTGTCCCTGAATGAGCTTAGCGGGCTATTTCCATCTAGGCATAGAAAAAAAACCGTAACTTGGATAATGAAACCATCGATTTTGACATATTTAGGAAGTTGGGTTTCATCCAGTGGAATCCTATTCCATGTTTCAATTGCTCGGAACCATGACCATGTCCACAATGGCCAAAAACATATCTGGGAGCTAAAGGGACCTAGTTATGCTACCCGATTAAGATTTTGTGCCCCTCGAGCAAATTCACAAGGTTTTCCTAAATGGCCCCAAGGGGCTACTTGCATCTGGCCATAGAAAAAAAAATGTAACTCGAATCGTGAAATCCTCAATTTTGATGGATTTAGGATGCCGGGTTTCACCAAAGGGAACCCCTCTACCATGTTTCAATTTCCTGGAAATGATCATACTATACCATCTCCGAAATTAGGGTTTTTCTTAGTAAGGGCCAATGTCAATTTTGCATAAGGGGGTCAATTTTGAATTGAAATATCCAAAATGGCCAAAAACATCCATGGAAACTGATAGAACCCATTTATGTTTCCTAGTTTAGATTTCATGTCCCTAGAGAAAATTCACAAGATGTCCCCCTTCACCTTCTGGTGTATAAAAGGGAGGAGAGCGATCTTGTGTTTATTATCATCATTTTACTCTTCTTTGTACTTGTCTCAGAGATGATAGGGTTCATGAGGAAATCCTATCTGATTGAAATACTAGGATGGAAATGTAGACTTGAATGACAACACTAGATATATATCTTACGATGTACTTGTGTACTGATGTAACATGGATAGGTTTTGGAAACCCTAAGAAATACAATCATGCTACTGGGGCCAACATGATTGGCATAAGCTTGTTGTTGAAGCTATACATCATAAACCTTAGGAAAGAACATGGTGCTAGAAATGATGATAGTTCTTAAAACTCTTGTTTTAGAAAAAAGGTTTCTACCCTAGTAGAAGACATGGAAAGTGGAGAAAACACTGTTGTGGAGAGTTCCCTCTTACTGATAGGTGATAACTCCCTTGGATATATTTTCTTTGATCCAAGACAAACTGAAGGGGTAGACCACTATGCTTTCAACCAGTAGCATTCAATAGATGAAGAGGAGAGAAGAAAGAAGAACATACCTTGGTACATATGAAGTCTCTTGGTGTTGATAGCTCCAAATTGATGTAGATCGAGTATAATTTTCTATAGCTCCACTTGGGTAGAAACATGTACACATATAGACAAAAAAATTTCCTCAAATCCTTTAAACATATATAAAAATTTCATGTAAATGGTACATAGCATTAGATATAAGCTAAATCAACAAACATATACTAGATCTAATATGATCTCTTCAAGGGAAGATCATATATACCACATACATCATATGGGATATTAAAATTCTACACATTCAACCATTAACAATATGATATGGAGAGATGGGGGGAAGATATATATTTATATAAATGAATATAAAGAATATTACATCAAATGTTATACCTTGAAGTTGATTGTAGATATTCTGCAAGCTCTTGTTCCAATTCTTCCTTGATCTCTCAATCAATGGCGATTGATCTCACTATGGATTTCAACAACACGACAATGCTCTCCAAAATATCCCCAAATTCCTCCTTTCTCCCTTGGAGGACCTTCATTATATGGATTAATGGTGAAGGTATAGGGGGTTAATGTGGACACCTAGAGCTTAGCAATGTTATCTCATAACATGTAGGATCCAACACATGAATCTAATCTCCTCACAACTCACCAATGGTTCTAGAAACTCTATTTTTCCAATGGAGAAAATAATGAGGTTTCTCACTAACTTAATAAATTATTATTATTATTAAATAATAATAAGTTATGAGAAAATCAAAGTGTCTCAACAACTTAAAGTTGGTAAAGGTTCCTGGAGATCCCAAGGGGGGTGGCAAATAATGCTATAACAAACAAATTTCATGATTTTGAGCCTTGTTCTTTTGGGATGTAAGGCTAGGGAAAGATAATGGAGTTCTTGTCTTCTGGATGATCCAAGGGGTTCTTGGTGCTTTTTATGATCCAAGAATGGAAGACATGGGGTTGGAGGATTCAATCCCAATGACGACCATGTCGAGTTGGATGTTAGCACTAGACTCGTCTTTCCATGTACTTGTGTGATATAACATGGCCGGGATTTTCAAGCCCTAAGGAAGACATTTACGTTAGTATAGAGATATTGGGTGATATAATCTTGTTGTTGAAGCCAAGAAAGACTTGCTGGTGTTGATTCTTACTTGATAGATATTTTTGGTGCTGGATAGGATTTTTATGGTTTCCCTAGCTAGGGTTTCGCAAAGCTTGAAGAATCTACCAGCTTTGTGATAAATTTGTGGTTTAAGGTTTATGGTAACATGCACTCATAGATAAAACATAAATCCAATCAATCCATGTACAACTCATTCACTCTCTTGTTTTTAATTTGACATGATGCCCTTTTGATGATCAAATACTCTAAGTAGCTATGGACCATATTCAACCAAATAATCAATTGCATACTTTTGAAGTCCATATGCCTTATCCTCTCATGCCAAAGTCTTCTTCTAGTATTAGTATATTAGTTTTGAATGTCACCTACATTCCCTCTTCTTTCAACATGATCTTAATGACCCTTATCATGGTCTCTTCCATGACTTCTTTCTTGATTTCCTTCTTGAGATTTTTCTTTGTAATTATTGGCCCTTTCCTTTAGTGAAATGAGATCTTGATTATTACTAAGATTTCCTTCATCAAGAAGTTTCGCCTATGCAATAAGCATCAAAATGAAAAAGTAGTCAAACATATAATCCTTTCCATTTTCATTCCTTGAAACCCAGTTTGCATGGATCATGGAACAAAAAAATCATTTTGTGTTTTTTGTTTCAATAAGATAATTTTATTAGTTGTCCTTCCTTCTTTGGGAAGCATTTCCCACATTATCCAAAATTCAAATGCAACTCTTCTACATGAGGTACATTTTTCAACTATGTAAAATGAGAACGATTTATTTAGAGATCAATTATGGTCAAGTTGCATAACCTAGATTTTATTGATGTTGTCGAACAACTTCTTAAACTTCTTCCACATTCGTTTGAGTAGTATATCCCATTCGTATGGAGGATAACCTCCCTTGAAAATCAAGTTAATCATTACCCCCAACAATTTTCATCCTTCTTGCAACTGATCATCAATGTTCATCTTTAGGATTGTTGTTTAGGGTTACAACCAAATACCTAGAGACTATTATGTTGTGACCATGATGTTTCTTGAGCTTAAACTTATTATAATTGGGTCTCCCCCTTCATTATTTTCTCATGTACTTTGTTTAACTAGCTGATTTTAATTACTTAAGTTAGGTTGTGTATGTTCCATATGTTTTTTTGCTTATATCTTAATTCTTGTTAGTTTTATATGAATGGACAAAGTGTTATGTAGTTGAGGAGTAAATTTGGAAAGAACATTTAGTTAATCAAATGGTTAATAAGTAAGTTGAGCATGTATTTGATGGATTTATTGTACTACCCAACCCTTTCACGCCCCATATGTCTTGGCAATCACTTTGGGCCTGAGATATTTTCTCTCATGAGGCCCGATTGAAAATGTCATTACAAACTATAATGACCCTTTTGTTGGAAACCTTGTGGACCATGGTATTAAACTGATCCGAAAAATGGTTTTGTTGTTGGGAATCCATCACAATGAGTGTGGAATATGGGTAGTATGATGACTGCAATGTTGAAGGGGCATGTGGAAGACTAGTTGTTTAGGAAAATATGCTTGTTCGTAGTTCAATGCCCCTAGATTAAATAAGAAAATTTACTACATGATAACCATGATATATATATATATATATATATATGTGTGTGTGTGTGTGTGTGTGTGTGTGTGTGTGTGTGTGTGTGTGTGTGTGTGTGTGTGTGTGTGTGTGTGTGTGTGTGTGTGTGTGTGTGTGTGTGTGTGTGTGTGTGTGTGTGTGTGTGTGTGTGTGTGTGTGTGTGTGTGTGTGTGTGTGTGTGTGTGTGTATGTATGTATAAGGCATTCTAGGTGAGGGATGAACAATAGGTTTGGAAAGTTCTTCATGTAAATTTAAATTTTACTAAGGATATTTGATATGGTTAAAAGTTGTTCAGGGTCAAGGAAGGTTATAACCCTTTTTCCCCACCTATAATGGTAATGTTAATACACAGGCTTAGGGTTGGGTATAATTCAACCATTTGTTTAATAGTGTTCTAGGCATTTGGATAAGTCAACCATGATCCAAGCGATATATTATGAATATGGCTCAGAAAGGAACCCTATGTTCCTACTCGAGTTCTTGGGTAAGGGCTAATGTGATGTGAAACATCAATAGTTATTGTGCAAATCAATATAGAAAGCTAAACATTTCCTCAGTAGCAATTATTATCATATAGTGGGGTTTCAAACCACATTAAGAGGAAAAAATATTTATGGGTACATGAAATTCATTCAAGTTCCCACAGGGAGCCTAACTAAGTCCTTCAGAGAGGCACATAATAGGTTCATTATGGAGTTCCAAAATCCAAATCTACAATCCCATAATTTTGTTGAAATAATAGAAATTCAACAAATTTTGGGATAAAGTGCTTGGGACTATGATCAATAGTTTCACAACCTAATGAGCAAGTTATCACATCCCATTCATCCAATGCAACATAAAGAATGTTTTATGGGAGGGATTATAACCACGATGAGGATTCCCTTGATGCAACAGATAATCAACACTCCTAGGGAAGCATTTGCATGATCCATGAAGATAGAAGCAAAAAATGGATACATTCTTTGTGGCAAAGGGAATTCCTTGTGTGGTTCATCATTATTTATGATATTCACTAATAGATCAACCCTATAAATGAATAAATTACAAACATATATCTTAGCATTGCCATAACAAATCCAAGAGTTAGCTAAATCCAAGAGTTAGCTAAGACCAAGTATACAAGAGATCAGGTTCGATGCATAGTCTATAAAACTGGAGATCATGTGGCAAACAAATGTCCTTCACTAAAAGGAGGAGTATCAACTCCTATACTTCTACCACCAACAACAATATATTTATGTAATACTACTAATGAATATTATGAAATTTGAATAACTATTGGTCACCTGCTACATATGTGCTTGATTCTCCAAAAGTATTCCTCAATGCTAGTTACAATATTGCAGTTTGCATAATACTATACATGTAAAGAGGAAAATTGTAGAGCATCGCAGGCATGCTTAATTTGACATTATGCCCATTTGAAGGTTTCATTTTATCCTTTAAATATGATAACTCAAGCAACTGCAAATTCCAGTAGCGTTCCAATAATAGTAAAAAATAGACCATAATAACCTAGAATATGTCATTAGAATGAAGCAAGAATAAGTAATAGGATGCCAATACAATATGTGGCATAACATGGCCTAAATAGAAAAGAGGTTTTGTGAGGTTATATAGACATCCCTCTTAGTTTCCTCAAGGTTGAACTTCTATTTAGGGCATTCATCACTTCAATGAAAATTTTAGTAATAGTAGGTACAGTTTGGATATCATGGTTCCAAGCATGCAATGGTGGAGTGGTTCAAGGTCTAGTGGGTGAAGAGTGATGAGTCAAGAACAATGACGGGAAAGTGAATTACCTTAGTAGTGTGACATGCAACATCCTCCATAAGGTTTGTAGTTTCATTTGTTTGATTCCTTGAGAGACATTAGATAGATTGGCTTCCCTGGAATTGGCATTTGTTCTTTTATCCTACTTCACCTTCTTATATTAATTAGTATACCATCTCTGCTAATGTTACCAACCTCAAAGTCTAGTTTGGACCACTTCACACAGTGTCAAGTATGTTATTCATGGTTAATATTATTTCCACTAGTTGCCTTGTATCCACCCTTGGTATATTTCACAAACTTGTCAAGCAAAAAGACCCTAATTCGACTTGTTTCTAAAATTGCTCAAGTAGAAAAGTATGTGAGATAATTGTGAACCTTGACTCACCTTGGATTTTCCTCTAACCAAAAGCAACAAGTTCATTGGCCTATATTTCCATAATTTTTTTCAATTTATGCCCAGTAAAAGGCCTCATAAAGAGAAATCCAAGTAATTTTGAGAAAGTCACAAATTAGGTCAAAAGTAGGGCATCTTGTTCTAACACTAAGGTCACTTCCCTAGTAGAATACATGGAGAGTGGAGCTAATGCCTAACATCATTTTGGATGCTAGCACTAGATTTGTCTTGCCATGTACTTGTGTGATGTAACATGGATAGGGTTTTCAAACCCTAAGAAAGACCATCATGCTAGTGGGGAGAGATTGATTGACATAAGATTGTTGTTGAAGCCAATGAGGACTTCCTACCTGTCTTGGAGATCATAGGATGATGAGGAAATACTAGGTAGTAGATGCTATGGATCATGAAGATATAAACATAGGAGAAGATAATGGAAAATAGATACATCTTGGTTTTTCTTGGAGAGATCGCTCTTCTTTGATGCAATAGTATAAGACCTAGGGTTTGAGGATTGAAATACCATGATGGAAATGTAGACTTGGATGCAAGCACTAGAGTTCTATTATAATTTACTTGTGTGATGTTACATGGATAGGTTTTTCAAACCCTAATCAAGAAAATCATGCTAGTGGGGACATCTTGAGTGACATAAGATTGATGTTGAATCCAATGAGGACTTCCTACCTATATTGGAGAATAAGTACTAGTATGCCAATGTTGTATGTGAAATAACACGACCTAAAGAGAAAAGAGGGTTTGTGTGGTGATATTGGCACACCTCTTAATTTCCTCAAGTTTGCACTTGTGTTTAGGGAATTCACCACTTTAATGAAACTTTTAGTAATAGCAGGTACAATTTGGATATCATGGTTCCAAGAATGCAATGGTGAAGTGGTTCAGGGTTCGGTGGGTGAAGAGTGATGAGTCAAGAACAATGATGGGAATGTGAATTACCTTAGTAATGTGACATGTGGAATCCATCCATAAGGTTTGTAGTTGGTTGTGTTTGATGACTTCAGAGAAAGCAGATAGATTGGATTCTCAAAATTGGCATTTGTTCTTTTACCCTAATTCAACTTCATATATTAATTAGTATACCATCCTTACTAATGTTTCCAACCTCAAAGTCTAGTTTGGACCACTTCACACAATGTAAAGTATGTTATTCATGGTTAATATTATTTCCACTAGTTTCCTTGTATCAACCCTTGAAACATTTCACAAAACTTGTCAAGTAAAAATACCCTAATTCGACTTGTTGCTAAAATTGATCAAGCATAAAAGTATGTGAGATAATTGGAAAACCTAACTCACCTTGTTTTTTCCTCTAACAAAAATCAACAAGTTCACTCGCCTATATTTCCTTATTTTTTTTCTAATTCTTCCAAGTAAAAGGCCTTGTAAAGGAAAATTCCAAGTAATTTTGAGAAAGTGACAAATTAGGTCAAAAGTAGGGCATCTTGTTGTAACACTAAGGTCACTTCCCTAATAGAAGACATGGAGAGTGAATCTAACACCTAACATCATTTTGGATGCTAGAACTAGAGTTTTCTTGCCATGTACTTGTGTGATGTAACATGGCTAGGGTTTGAAACCCTAAGAAAGACAATCATGCTAGTGGGGAGAGATTTATTGCCATAAGATTATTATTGAAGCTAATGAATACTTCCTACCCATCTTGGATATATAGGGTTCATGAGGAACCCTAGGAGTTATATAATATAGATAATGAAGATATAACCAAAGGAGAAGATAAGGGGAAAGATAGACATCTTCGATGTTCTTGGAGAGATTGCACTTGGTTGATGAAAGAGTATAAGACTTAGGGTTTGAGGATTGAAATACTACGATGGGCATGCATACTTGGATGCTAGCACTAGAGTTCTCTTGCAATGTACTTGTGTTATGTGACATGGATATGGTTTGAAAACCCTAAGAAGACAATCATGCTAGTGGGGACAACTTGAGTGACATAAGATTGTTGTTGAAGCCAATGAGGACTTCCTACCTGTCTTGGGGAATAAGTACTAGTATGCCAATACAGTGTCTGTCATAACATGGTCTAAAGAGAAAACATGATTTATGTGGTGATATTGGCATCCATCCTAGTTTCCTCAAGGTTGTACTTGTGTTTAGGGAATAGATCACTTCAATGAAATTTTTAGTAATAGCAGGTACAAATTGGATATCATGGTTCCAAACATGCAATGGTGGAGTGGTTCAAGGTACGGTGAGTGAAGAGTGATGATTCAAGAACATAGATGGGAAAGTGAATTACCTTAGTAGTGTGACATGTGACATCCATCCATAAGGTTTATAGTTGGTTGTGTTTTATGCCTTGAGAGACATTAGATAGATTGGCTTCTCGGAATTCACATTTGTTCTTTCACCATAATTCACTTTCTTATATTAATTAGTATACCATCCTTGCTAATGTTTCCAACCTCAAAGTATAGTTTGGACCACTTCAGATAGTTTCAAGTATGTTATTCCTAGTTAATATTATTTCCACTAGTTTCTTTGTATCCACCGTTGGTATATTTCACAAACTTGTCAAGCAAAAAGACCTTAATTCGTTTGGTTGCTAAAATTGCTCAAGCAGAAAAGTATGTGAAATAATTAGGAATCCTAAATCACCCAAGAAAAAAGACCTAACAACCTTCTCTATAGCATGGTTTTTTCCATATATGTGGAAGCGATTTCATCCAAGCGGGAATGTACATATGTGGGAACTCAATTCATTGTCCATGGATCTACCCTCTAGTACTCTAGAAGCTGCCTAAGATGTAGCTTGAGGTTTTCCTTTTGATATTTCACTTGGATTCACAAGTAATATTGGAACAACTAATAGATCCATAATGCTTGGTGATCTTATTGAAATGAACATTCTTAAAATCCATTCATTTCATCTCTTCCAAAATATAAATAAATTCTCTATTCTAACAAGCTACCACGTTGCATGCAAATACACTACCCATGGGAACTTACAATCAAGGATATGATACATTCTACGTTATGAACACATGGTGGAATGAAAAAAATATGATTGAGTTCCATTCCCACACTCATTTAGAATAGGAAATACACTATTGTTGCATCATACTTTACCAATACCTTCACATCGTTTTGAACTCAGAAATAGGTCCAAATCATCCCACATGATTCCAAGTGTATTCTAGATTGAACCTTGACACATTGTTTAGGTCCAATCTTCACGCACAATTTCGAGTCTCTTCTATCTTTTCCCTTCACACACAATTCCAGGTCTATTCTAGCTCTACCCTTCACATATTCTAAAACTGACTCTCCACACACAATTCTAGACTCTAGGTCTATTCCAAGAACTTAGTACCACTTTTTTAGGTAAAGGGTTGGTATCTCGTTATTATAGTGAAGTTTGATATCTATTCTTGGAAGAGTCTATTGTACCTATCTAATAGGGCCTTTGAAAGTCTCTATGGAACAAAGCATATAGCCCTTAATTAATACATACCTTTCAAGAAAGGCCTTACCAAAACAATGTATCCAAACTGTGAATGAATAACTTTCAAACTAAGTTGCATTGAATTAAAATGAATACAAAAATGGAAATGGATATGGAGGCTAGGGTAGGAATGGATATAAAAATATTAGAAATGATGAATATGATATGATAGGGAAAGGATAAACATATATATATGCAAAAATGACATGAGGCACAAGAAATTCATATGATCATTCATCTATTAGATTTAGAATCCTAAAACTCATAATTGTAGATCAATATCACAACTAGGTAGTATCATTAACAATACTTTGCAAGCTCAAGGTTGTATAAGTACATTGTAAACATACATTAATGAATATCTACAAATTTTAACATGAGTGGCTTACTATCATATTCAATGTTCAACTTCCCAGCTAGGAAGCGATGTTCTAAATAAAAACGTGCACTTGTACTATTTTTTTAAAGCATTACCAAGCACTTGGTATAATATATGAAGACAGAGCAAAGTGTATAGTAGAACAGTAGAAGTATCATATAATACTAATATTTTTCAAATGGTCAATATGACTCAATTGGAAACTTACAATCATATTAAATAGTTTTTTTGTTGTTGTAAAATTGCAACTATATATTTAAAGAAGGGGAACCAAAATTACATGTCAACTAGCTAGCTTAGGCAGTCTGGGGTGATGAAACCACCACCCCATACGCTAAAAAATGCTAGGAAGATTAACCATAGAGAAAAAAATACCTGTCCAAGGGGGATAGGTTCGAAAAGAGTCTTTACAAAGCAACCCAACGAATAAAACAATACATAACAGTAGACTATGAAAAAAACTAGAAACATTGACCATCACAGTAGGAGTTGGGGGCTTCCAGAGCAAGCCTAAGTGTTTTATTCTTCATTCTGCGGGCTTGGCTTGTCTTTGATGATGGGACAACTGCCAAATAAATCCTCATCCCAACCTTGGGGAAGGATTTTTTGCGTCAGTGGTTCAGTTTTGTGTCGAGGTGAAGCATCCCCTTCAATTTTTTGAACCCTTTTGTAATGCAGAGAATCAATGGTAGTTGGAATAGGAAAGGATGATTCAGGGGGAGGGACCCCCAGAAAGGCACCCACAACGTGAGAGATCGTCCTAGAAGGGGTACCCATGAAAACGACATAGACTTATACAGCAACAACTTGCGTTCCTTGCGGAATGGCTTCCGAAGGAGTGACGACGCCCCCATGTTGAGTACCATCCGCACCAACATGTCCTTCATTGATATTGCTGGGTGCATCTTGAACAGGGTCTTTGTGAGGATTTTCTCTGCTAATGAAGGATTATTTACCACTAGCCATGATGGTGTTCAAAGTTTCAAGCTTTTCATACAGCTGAACCAGGTAAGCCCTGGTATCCATAATGGAGGTCTTGGCAATGTTCCAATTTGCCATCATTTGCTCTACCAGGGTCCCCAACATATTTTTGATTAACCAGTAGTAGTTAATTTGGTTACCTTGGTTGTTGGAGGTGAGTATATCAGCTACCTTGCTAGATTCCCATTAATCAATTAACATTCAAACAAAATCTGAGACATTGTTTCCGTAGCCACTGATGGCCATCTTATCCTTGTCCAGGGGGTTGCATTCTGATTGACGCCATGACCTGTGCCTCGCTTGGAGGTACCTTGCGGATGATTCATGGTGTAGTAAGCGAGCTCAAAGGTTATTAAAGTCCGAGAAGAGAAATCTACTGCGGGAAATTGCGTAGGATAGCAAATGAGGGTGGTGAAATGCCACTTCTTCATATTAAGGGACTTGGGAAGGGAGCACCGAGGCGCCACATGTGAGAGCATCATGAACAGGCTTCTCCAGTTAATGCGAAGGGACGCTGACAACCGATATAGCCTCATTGCTAACCACCCTTGCATAATCCTTAATAATATCCTCGCTCGAGTGCATGCTAGCCTGTGAGGGTGATGACGAGTGTCGTGTGCTGCTTCCAGGTGGGTGATCCACGCTTCCATCTGTGGAATGGGATTTGTTGAAACCCACATCCGAGGACAATCATATTAAATAGTTATACCCGTCTAAAGGAACAACTGGAAAGAAAAAACCTTATCCCATGTTCTCCACCACTCCCCCAACACATATAAAGAGTTAAAGCAAAGGATTGTTTAGAAGCTGTTATCAAAATTTTACGTCATCTCTCTTGATCTCTTCCATATAGAAACATACAATAAAGTAATATATGGCCAGTGCAGCTCAAAAGCATAGCCACATAAACCTCATGCCATTTCACCTTTGGCCTACTTTATTTTATAGAGCAAGCCAAACAACAATGTTGTTGTGTGATCAATATTAAGTTGTACACATCGAGTGAGATCATATTCCTTCTATAGAAATAAATAAAATGTTCCAAAAAAGATCTAAAATTAAGCCTCATGGGCCTTGTCTTGAACATTGTTTTCCTACTACAACCTTTTGGTATCAACATCAACCTATAGTTCTAAATACTTCCAAGCATCAAGATTCAAAATCTCAAGCAAAATTCTTGGCTTCCAATCTCTAATCTTGAAACCATTAATGTAGAGCACTGATGAGCACCAAATTCCCTCTAAGATGTGTTATTTGTATTTTTTCACTTTGATGACTTGATATGTGGTTATCTAAGGGTTGATAAGGAGATGGAGGTTTAACTTCTTCTCTACATAAGCTTATGGATTTTAAGAATATATATGGAGGGTTGACATCAAATTGATCTCTTCATTAGGTAAGAGTTTCTAAGGACATGGAAGTTTAATTTATTTGCTTCCTTAGCTACACATTGATAAAGAGATATATGGATGATCGACCTAGAATGGGCCTTTCATATCCTTACTGGAATGCCTCAATCAATGAGAAGACATGGTTCAAATCCTAGAAAGAAGTATTCACTCCTTGAGGGATGCTTTACTGTAACTATACTTCACCCTTGAGGCACATCTCACCATAACAAATTTTTTACCACCGCCTTGCAAAGTCTTAGTGTGTTGAAACTTTTACAACACCCAATAGGACTTGTTGGTCACTATAATTTCCTATTAATTCATAAACAAAGTGCTCAATATTTTCAACCCAAGGAAGTTTGGTTATTTCCAAGGTAATCAAGCAAAATATATGCATAAACACTCAGTAACTGATCACTCAACTATAAGTCACCCAATCTACTCAAGGAATGGTTGTAGCCTAAGTACTAAGTCTATGCTCTGCTCACTATTCAATCCAAACTTCAAATACTAATTCAATTGCCAAATATTAAAAGAGTTCACAATCCTTCTACTGTATCAATTCTAAAAATAACTGCTTCAAGAATGAAATGGATAAATTGCTTTTGCAAGAAGTTAAATCCTAAATCATCATCATAAAAAGGGATCCAATCTACAATTGCAATACTCAACCATAAAGGAAATAAATCATCCTCATTTTCGATAAATACATATGCCATCTACTAGTTTCAGCAATTCATGAAAGGAAATAAACAATGGTAAAATGCAGCATTAGAGCACAAGTGTAACAACAATAATCAATAACACACTTGCAAAGAGAAACTACGCATTATTCAATCGACTGTTTCGACAACCCAAGAAAAGCTATATTTGAAGAATCCTATGCTTGATGCTCACACTATTTCAACAACTCAAAAGGAAATGTAATTGCAATTCCACACCAAACTAAATAAAGGAAATGAGCAACTAACTAACAAGGCGACTTTGAAAGAAGGTGGGCCATTGCCTTCTAACAGAGATGCCTCTAAACACTACCAGAAATCAGTACACAGTAGATCGGGAAAATACTGCCAATTTCATTAATAGAATGAAGTTATGATACAGAGCTCTTCCACTCCTGTTACAAGTTTTCTTCAAAATAAGCCTAACCTCTTTTAACCATCCCATCCTCCTTTAAATACTACAACAAGACAATTCCGATCCTTATAATTCAGACAACCATGAAGATTGAAGATCTTCAAGCTGTCGAGTCAATACCCAAGAATAGAAACAATTACATTCATTATTACATTGAGATAAAATCTGTTTCATAAACATCCATGTTCTCACATCTTGAATTGATCCAACGCCAAGTGAGTTTCAGTTGGATGCGTGGATGGATAACTTAGACTACCTCGCAACGATCTGAACCGAATCCCCAAGATGGTGTAACTGCTTGACAAGTACTTCTTCATCCACATGTATCAATAGGATGATACACCTGAATTCCCTGTGGTCTCAATTGATTTCATTAATCCATCACAAGTCAGCTTAATTAGGAGACAAAATCCATAAACACAGGCAAACTTTAGTAATTAATATAACAAAGTAATGATAAACTATACCTACTCAAGATCATGCTTTTCCTTAGGAAAGATAACAACTTGGTTATAATAATAAGGAGAAACAGGGGAAAAGGATCACAATAGAAGTGAGCAAAAAGGGTAATTTCTGCCACCCAACATCTCCCCCCAACTGTCCAACTGCATGTCCTCATGCAACAACCTCCAGTTAATCTGAATCTGAATATGAATCAAAACTTTTCCTATGGAAGTTAGTGAGATTGAAGGAAGATTCATGCTTATATCCACAGTTTATATACCCTTTGCAAGCAACCAACTCTGCCCAACACTTCTTCTCTACCTTTTTAGTCAACTTATATATAATCCTATACTTCTTCTTGGGAAACCATATGAGTGGGAATCTAAATCTTAATCCTGGCCAACTTGGTCCACATGTTTGAATACACTTGACATACTCAGGAACTCGAGATAACGCATATTTAAAATTTTCAAAATAGTAAGGATCTCTTATTCTCATAGGCTCAGAATAAGGTTCCCACCTGTGCTTACTGCCTTCTAATGCATAGGGATATTGCTATGGTATGGTCTTAACACATGTAGATATAACATTGTGCTTAAGTGTTGTTATCTGATTAGCCTTTTGGGGAGGGGAGAGGTATTTTCTATGTCTTTCAATAATAGCAACAGGGGATTGTGGTTCACCTCAGATCCATAGAGTAGAATTATCCTCATTTATTCGAATGGTATGAGAGGCATTCCACCAATTCATCTTATTGGTGACGAAGGAAGTAAATTCCCTTAGATGTATATCCCCTATATAAGGAACATGATTTGACCAAAGGTCCATGAAGCATGTTAACTCATGTAAATATAATTCACATAATAGATTTTTTCCAAGTATATCACTTTGGGTAGAGGTATTCAAAAACTAAGGAGTTGTAACAAACTGATGGGGCCTCCCTTACTTAAGATATTTTAGCTTAAAAAGAGTCAACTGTTGATAAAGGAAGACAAAATAAGATGGTGATGGGGCCCTACAACTTAATAGTTACTGAATTAAATCATACATTTTCTCCTTCTCTTACTTCATGGCCTTACCATAACGAAGTATTTACCCTCAAAACCCCCACTAATAGGGAATTTGAATGCCTTGCTATAATTATTTGTTCACCTTGATGACTTGATATGTGGTTATCTAAGGGTTGATAAGGAGATGGAGGGTTAAATTCTTCTCTACATAATCTTATGTATTTTAAGAATATATATGGAGGTTTGACATCAAATTGATCTCTTCATTAGCTAATAGTTTCTAAGGACATGGAAGTTTAATTCCTTTGCTTCGTTAGCTACACATTGATAAAGAGATATATGGATGATTGACCTAGAATGGGCCTTTCATAGCCTTACTGGAATTCCTCAACCAATGAGAAGACATGGTTCAAAGATTAGAAAGAAGTATTCACTCCTTGAGGGATGCTTTACTATAACTATACTTCATCCTTGAGGCGCATTTCACCGTAACAAAATTTTTACCACTGCCTTGCAATGTCTTAATGTGTTAAAAATTTTATAACACCCAACAAGACTTGTTAGGTTAACCTTGACTTGGTTAATGAGTGATTAAAATAATCTTGGTTTGGGTCAAATAAAATGGTATTTGGTGGCCAATAATATTTGGTGTTGTTGGACACAATGGCCACACTAAGAGGGGGGGTGAATTAGTGTGTGAGAGCAATTTAAACTTTTTACCTTCTTTTAATCAATCAGAGTATATCGATCATTATGTCATCAATTACATAATCAAATTCATCATGACATGCATCGGCTAAATCAACCATGAGTCATAAGCATAAACATCACATCAAGAGACACAAGAATATATGTAAATTTGATCTTTATTTATGGTAATGGAAGACTACAATCTTCTCGATTACAATCAGCACCAATTGATAGAAAGAGCACCAACTCTGAAACAGGACCCAACCTGGTTTTCTTAGCTCCAACTAAGAAGGTTTGAGGAGTCCAATCTTCAAGTGCAAGACACTACTTGCAAGCTTTATGCCAATCTCTGATTGTCATCAATGTGCTGCTCATCAACCTCTGGTCAATCTCTGCTGCTCATCCTCTTCATTCCTCACTACTGCAACTCTGCATGGTCTACTCACCAACACTACTTATCAAGTCATCAATCATCAAGGTCTGATCATCATCAAGGTCTTCATAGCTGTAGGCGTATCATTCTACTAGTCAAACTTGTGCACTACAACTTGTCATCAAGGTGTCAATCATAATCAAAAGGTAAGCACCTGCATGCTTCACTTGTTCATACAACTGTACTTCATCTATTACCATCATCCTTAGAGTGTCACCAAGCAATCATCATCAAGCTTGCATCTTCATCACAGAATTTTCATCATAAAATATAAGGCATCATCATCTTCATTAGTACACCATTGTATGTACTCAAGAACCTATGTCACTGTTTATATGTTACCACTGTATGCACTGCATCATTAACTAACTACACTTTCTGTTCACATATCATCATTACTTTGTATATGCCACTATATCATAGTCACAGGTAACTGTTTGCACTTATAATTGGGAGTAAATGCATTATGTATGATCATAGTTAGCTTATACATCACACACATGCCACTTAGAACAAACCACTGTACATATACCACTTCATTACTATTTGTGCAACTGGAACTGGGGCATCATCCAAGCCTAATCATCATCATCATTAATAACATACCTTTATTACTGTATGTGTAACTAGGGCATCATGCAAACCCGTGTTTCACAGATCTTCACATCACTCTTCATTGTTTCATAAGTTATGTAGAAGACATCATCATAACATCATCAACATCATGATATGTAGCTTTGTCATCTTTGCATCAAGATCTTCAAAGTCTTGTCACTTGTCACTGTAGAAGATCTTCACAACATACTTCACTGTATGTCACTGTACATACTCCACTTATCATCATCATACTGTATATGTCCAAGCATCATCATCATCATGAGGTGAGAATCAACATTGTGTATAAATCATCATAAGGTATACAACAAGCATTAGGTAGCAAGGCACCATCATCCTCATCAATACACCATTGTATGCACTGTAAATATATCACTGTAGCCCTGCAATTTTGCATCACTATACCACTGTATTCTTTACCACTGTGCTTCTATCACTGATCACCTTATCTTCATCATCAGATAAATCATGTGTCAACAGGTCTCATCGCCATTGTGAACTAATAGACAACTTGATGACAGCCCTAATTCATTGCTAGAGCAGCTTAAGTTTGACCTGACAAACACCACCAAAACTTGAAGGAGACAGCTTGTAGACTTAAGAAGGCTGCCCGAAATTGCAGATATACATGTCACTGATGAAGGCTACCCAAAAAGAAGGAATAGTCCTAATTTTACAGGAGCACAGGAGCAGTCTGAAGTTTACAAGAGCAACTCGAAATTTTCAGCAGGGAGACAGTTCGAAAATATCACAGAAGCAGCCTGAAATTTTCAGCAGAAAAACAGTCCGAAAATCTCACAGAAGCGGCCCGAAATTTTTAGTAGGCAAACAATCCAAAAATCTCACAGAAGCAGCTCAAAATTTTCAGCAAGCAATTTGCAAACAGTCCAAAAATTAGGCAGAGACAGTCTGAATTTTTGAGAAGAAGGAAGCCACCGAATTTCCTCAGTCAGCGAAAAATCACAGAGCTCATTCCAAAATTCCACACTAAAAAATGAAATCATTGATAGGGTATTTATACTGTTTTTTTTGTAATTTTTTTGAGCCGACTTATATTAAAAAATAATTTTTTTTTTTTTTTTTTTTTTGAATTGAATTGGAGCCGACCTATTATACTATGATCATAATTTCTTTATTAGGGCTGACTTGGAGTGTTTCAACTAAAAACTTGTGTTTTTATTTTGTCACACAATATCTTTTAAAGTTAGGGCTGACTTTAAGGTCAACAAAAGGTCAACCACATCCATAACTTTAGGGCTTGATCAAGGTTTATCATGCCTTTTTCTTATTACCCTTTTGTCACACATCCTTACCATTTCAATGGTCTTAGGGTTTGTTGTAATAAGTTCCCAAAAGCAAGGGTGTCCTCACTATCAAGTCATTAACACATTTAAGTGTATCCTCCACCTCATTAGGCCATCAACACCCCAATAGTCATAAGAGGGACCAAGGACCCTTATTTAAGGTCTTAGAGTATGCTCCACCTTTGTCCATAAGCAACTTAGGTTACCACAAGCCATGTCATCATCATGGTGTCATCATACACCATGTAAGTGGATGCAAGGTCTTTCTTATGCCTTAGGACCATCCCCAAGGGTTCCAAGACCCCAAATGTCCACATCATCTTCATTTCTTCAAGACCATTAAACCATCTAGTGTGTGGGTCAAGAGGCTTCTTCAACCACCTCATCCACACCAAGAGACCCTCAAGGGTCAAGATCCATCATGACATCACCTGTGGGGTAGATGGGTCTTCTCTTGGGGTACTATGACACCATCAGAGCATGAATGACCACATAATGGGTCATTAATGCTTCTCCAACCCATATAGGGTTTATCCATCATCTACTAGGGTTTCAAGACCATCTCCAGGGTCTTCAACACCATCAATAGGGTCTTCAGCATCATATACAAGGAGTGGCTCCAAGATCCAATCTTGTGGGTTCAGGGACCTTGCAGGACTCCAAAGCACAACTCATCTTTGTATGGGATTTGCACTGCAAGAGGGACTTGGTGGCATCAATGACTACCTGAGGGACCACTGGAAGTCCCATGTTGGCATCAATGACAATTTCATCAACAATATCCCCCTTTGTCATTGATGACAACAACAAATGCTTCCCCTGTGAGCATGCTCCCCATTTGTCTTCATCTCTCCCCCTTTGGCATCAATGGAAAAGGGTGACCACATATCTTCATCTAAACACTGATCACTGCTCACTGCTCCCCCTGTCAATATGCCCGATCCTAGGAGCTATCTGTATGCTTGGAGTAGCCATCCTTTCTCCTTTGAGTTCATCCTCCAGCCTTATGAACTCAAGGTGTGCTAAGGTCTTTGACAGACCCTAATCTTGGCTTGCTATATGGATGCCATCCTCCCTGCACTGATCAATCTCTCCTATCTATAACTGCTCGGTCTTCTTCATCCATACTTGCTTCTTGGCATTTTTCCTTTCAACATTTGTTCCTTCATTTGTACTGGCTTTCCTTGAGGAGTTGTATAGGAAAATTCTCAAGGATTTTTTCCGTGTACTCCAACAATCTTGAGCTTTGTGCCCAAGGCCACTGCACCCATAAAATCTCATCGTACAACAATATGCAACAATGTGACCAACATGGTTGCATGTCCAACACCTAACGAGCTATTGGAGCTTCCAACACTTCTTTAATCAAATTCATTCATCCATACCTGAGAGTATCCCTGACTGTAGGCCTTTGTCTTTTGATCTTCAAATCTTCCAGTATTGATCTTCTTCCAAGGTTCATTGATTCTTCTTGCTGATGTGTATGAAGGACTCCTCCTGGGTTGACTTCTTTGACTTGCACATTCTTGGGCTTTGTGACCAAACCCACTACAGGTGTAGCATCTCAATGTGTGACATGTGGCAACAACATGTCCAACTTGATTACATGTCCAACATCTAACTGAGTCATTGGGCCTTCCACCACTTCTTCTTCTGTAGATTCTACACTCCACAGCTTTATGACCAAAGTTAGAACAAAAATAACAATAACCATTGAAACCACTTTCATACCTGGGACTTGGAGTTGTTTCTTTTCTGAGCTTTCTTTGAGGAATAGACCTAACTCCTTGTTTCATCTTTGAACTTCCAAAGTCCTTGTTGTCATGTGCAGGTGCATGGGGAGCAGATTTGGATGTTGATGGACCTCCTTCTAGAGTCTTTGGAGACCAAGTTCCATCTTCATATTTTTCTCCTTCCTTCTTGTAACCAAGGCCAGACTTGTCAAATGGAGATCTTTGGAAATCCAATATCTTATCTAGGACAACTGAACTATCCTTGAACTTGACAAAGGGATTCGTCTTTTCACCTTTCTTCCTGAAACCAACTACCTCCATTTCAAACTTTTGGATTGTTTGCTCCTTTTCTTCTAGCTAATTCTTCAAGATGTCTTCTATCCTCTTGGCTTCCTGCAGCTGAGTCTTCAAATCAAGATTAGCCTTTCTAGTTTCTTCAACCTCTTTTGAGTCTTCACCAGACTCTTCTTGTTCTTCCTTTTGACTGATCAATTCAGTCTTTAGTTGTTCAACTTCAGCATTCTTTTCTTTCAGCTGATCCCGCAGCTCTTTATCCTTGTGTTTGAGCTTCACAAGCAATACTCTCATTGCCATGGTCTTCTGTTGATATTCATTCAAAGACTCCAAGATTCTCCTTTTGAACCTTGTGAATTCACTATGGTTCATATTTACAGTGTTTAAGACCCAATTTGCTTTGAGATCAATATTTATCAGAGTGAGATGTATCTCCTGTGCAACTTTTGATAGATCTTCATCATCTTCTGCAAGAACCTTCTCAGTTTCATCACACAAGCTATCATTACAATCAAAAGAATCCATACCTTTACTAGAGTCCACTTCTTGTTGTTTTTCTTCTTGATTGACCTCTTCTAGGGGCTTGACTTCTGATTCCTGATCCGTCTTTTCAGTGTCTGATCTTCCCTTCTGATACTCACTTTCCAATTTGAACCAAAGGTCTTTAGGAGAAGTGTACTCTCCTACACTTTCTTTCACTAAGATGGGAAGTCCATCCTTGAGGAACTTCAAGGCTGTAATGTTGTCCTTCTTTGCTTCCTTTTGTGCAGCAACCTTTCCTTTCTTATTGGATGGAGTGGGTGGATTGATCACAATCTCCCACACACCAAACTTCTTCAGATATGCTTTCATTTTGCTCCTCCACCCAAAGTAATCTGTCACATCAAGTACGGGCACATCATTGCTTGATGACTCTGCTTATGCTTCCATTGTGTGTCCATGGATCTCCTTCAAGCTTTCAAGGCTTGTGATGAAGGCTAGCTCTGATACCAATTGTTGGGAACAATGGCCACACTGAGAGGGGGGGTGAATCAGTGTGTGAGAGCAATTTAAACTTTTTACCTTCTTTTAATCAATCTGAGTATATTGATCATTATGTCATCAATTACATAATCAAATTCATCATGACATGCATCGGCTAAATCAAACATGAGTCATAAGCATGAACATCACATCAAGAGCCACAAGAATATATGTAATTTTGATCTTTATTTATGGTAATGGAAGACGACAATCTTCTCGATTACAGTCAGCACCAACTGATAGAAAGAGCACCAACTCTGAAACAGGACCCAACCTGGTTTTCTTAGCTCCAACTAAGAAGGTTTGAGGAGTCAAATCCTCAAGTGCAAGACACTACTTGCAAGCTTGATTCCAATCTCTGATTGTCATCAATGTGCTGCTCATCAACCTCTGGTCAATCTTTGCTGCTCATCCTCTTCATTCCTCACTACTGCAACTCTGCATGGTCTACTCACCAACACTGCTTATCAAGTCATCAATCATCAAGGTCTGATCATCATCAAGGTATTCATAGCTGTAGGTGTATCATTCTGCGGGTCAAACTTGTGCACAACAACTTTTCATCAAGGTGTCAATCATAATCAAAAGGTAAGCACCTGCATGCTTCACTTGTTCATACAACTGTACTTCATCTATTACCATCATCCTTAGAGTGTCACCAAGCAATCATCATCAAGCTTGCATCTTCATCACAGAATTTGCATCATAAAATATAAGGCATCATCATCTTCATTAGTACACCATTGTATGTACTCAAGCACCTATGTCACTGTTTATATGTTACCACTGTATGCACTGCATAATTAACTAACTACACTTTCTGTTCACATATCATCATTACTTTGTATATGCCACTATATCATAGTCACAGGTAATTGTTTGCACTGTATAATTGGCAGTATATGCATTATGTATGATCATAGTTAGCTTATACATCACACACATGCCACTTAGAACAAACCACTGTACATATACCACTTCATTACTGTTTGTGCAACTGGAACTAGGGCATCATCCAAGCCTAATCATCATCATCATTAATAACATACCTTTATTACTGTATGTGTAACTAGGGCATCATCCAAACCTGTGTTTCATAGATCTTCACATCGCTCTTCATTCTTTCATAAGTTCTGTAGCAGACATCATCATAGCATCATCAACATCATGATATGCAACTTTGTCATCTTTGCATCAAGATCTTCAAAGTCTTGTCACTTGTCATTGTAGAAGATCTTCACAACATACTTCACTGTATGTCACTGTACATACTCCACTTATCATCATCATATTGTATATGTCCAAGCATCATCATCATCATGAGGTGAGAATCAACATTGTGTATAAATCATCATAAGGTATACAACAAGCATTAGGCATCAAGGCATCATCATCCTCATCCTCATCAATACACCACGGTATGCACTGTAAATATATCACTGTAACCCTGCAATTTTGCATCACTATACCACTGTATTCTTTACCATTGTGTGTCTATCACTGATCACCTTATCTTCATCATCACATAAAGCATGTGTGACCAGGTCTCATCACCATTGTGAACTAATAGACAACTTGATGACAACCCTAATTCATTTATGGAGCAGCTTAAGTTTGACCTGAGAAACATCACCAAAACTTGAAGGAGACAGCTTGTAGACTTAAGAAGGCTGCCTGAAATTGTAGATATACATGTCACTGATGAAGGCTACCCAAAAAGAAGGAACAATCTGAATTTTACAGGAGCATAGGAGCAATCTGAACTTTATAGGAGCAACCCGAAATTTTCAGCAGAGAGACAGTCAGAAAATATCACAGAAGCAGCTCAAAATTTTCAATAGGGAAACAGTCCGAAAATCTCATAGAAGCAGCCCGAAATTTTCAGCAGGCAAACAGTTCGAAAATCTCACAGAAGCAGCCCAAAATTTTCAGCAGGCAATATGCAAACATGCCGAAAATTATGCAGAGACGGTTTGAATTTCTGAGAAGAAGGAAGCCACCGAATTTCCTCAGTCAACGAAAAATCACAGAGCTCATTCCAAAATTCCACACTAAAAAATGAAATCGTTGATAGGGTATTTATACTATTTTTTGTAATTTTTTTGAGCTGACTTGTATTAAAAAACGATTTTTATTTTTATTTATTTTTTGAATTGAATTGGATCCGACCTATCATAATATGATCATAATTTCTTTATTAGGGATGATTTGGAGTGTTTCAACTAAAAGCTTGTGTTTTTATTTTGTCACACAATATCTTTTAAAGTTAGGGCTAACTTTAAGGTCAAGAAAAGGTCAACCACATCCATAACTTTAGGGCTTGATCAAGGTTTATCATGTCTTTGTCTTATTACCCTTTTGCCACACATCCTTACCATTTCAATGGTCTTAGGGTTTGTTGTAATAAGTTCCCAAAAGCAAGGGTGTCCTCACTATCAAGTCATTAAAACATTTAAGTGTATCCTCCACCTCATTAGTCTATCAACACCCCAATAGTCATAAGAGGGACCAAGGAACCTTATTTAAGGTCTTAGGGTGTGCTCCACCTTTGTCCATAAGCAACTTAGGTTACCACAAGCCATGTCATCATCATGGTGTCATCATACACCATGTAAGTGGATGGAAGGTCTTTCTTATGCCTTAGGACCATCCCCAAGGGTTCCAAGACCCCAAATGTCCACATCATCTTCATTTCTTCAAGACCATTAAACCATCTAGTGTGTGGGTCAAGAGGCTTCTTCAAGGCTTCTTAGGATTCTTCAACCACCTCATCCACACCAAGAGACCCTCAAGGGTCAAGATCCATCATGACATCACCTGTGGGGTAGATGGGTCTTCTCTTGGGGTACTATGACACCATCAGAGCATGAATGACCACATAATGGGTCATTAATGCTTCTCCAACCCATCTAGGGTTTCTCCATCGTCTAATAGGGTTTTAGGACCAGGAAAAGACATGATGAGAATCTACAGGGAAACCAAAATCCTGAAATGAAATTAGTAGTCTAAGTGCAAAGTACAGGGATTTGAAGCAATTTCAAAAATAGATCTCTCACAAACAGAGG
The DNA here is from genome assembly GCA_027924585.1 of Larix kaempferi. Lineage (NCBI taxonomy): Eukaryota > Viridiplantae > Streptophyta > Pinopsida > Pinales > Pinaceae > Larix > Larix kaempferi. The sequence goes on along the minus strand of BSBM01000397.1, from coordinate 785,833 downwards.
TTGGAAGTTGAAGGCACATTTCCAAGAAGTAACATCCAGAACATGGTAGAATTGACAGTGGCAGATTAGAATTGTTTGACAATGTTAATATGACTATTGACAGTGTATTTGAATTGAGAAATGACTGTGTTTGATTTGATGCTTGATAGTGACAATAGTTGACCAAGGTGATTGACAATTTAACTGCCCTATTGGACCAATTTTGAAGAAAAGTTATAGTTCATACTTACTAAAAGGGGAGATAATCTGAAGTCATCATTTTGATATGCACTATGTGTATCAGCCACAAGCACACCTGGAATTTCTTAGATACTACTGAAGTCATATCTCGAAAAGGATACATATTCAAGCATCTGTGACGAAGTTAAGAGGAATTTTAGGCCTTAAAGGCAGCCATCCGAAAGCACAAATCTATTAAATCTAATGTCTGTCCAGGATTAGCAGGTGTAAAGAATTGATCTCAGCTAAGACAACCACAGTATATTGTATCTCTACTCTAGCCTAGATGAAGATGTGGACTTGTGAGTATATTCGATATCACAAGACTGTTCTCAGTACAGATATCAAGTCTTGGTTTTGAAGTTGGCATTTGCATTGCAAATATCAATCCAAATTCTTAGAGGAAGTCACAACTTTATATCATGAGTAGACTTAGTCCTTTCATGAGTAGACTTTGGGCTTCCACTAGTACTTCAAATGTTTTGAAAATAGCATAAGTGACTTGACTGATATAGCAGTAGTTCTTTGATAGTTGACAGAGATTGACATGAAAGGGACAAGTTGATGATGGGCATGACTACTTGAGCAGAATGCACTTAAACAGATCCTTGTTGACTTGGTATGAGCAACATTCTACTGCTAATTTGATGTGTATGAGCAGACTCCTTTGGTGATTTGGCATGAACTTGAAATTTTGTGTATTGGCAGAACTGGGCATGATCATAATCAGACCTATGGTGAGCAAGTCTCATCATAATGTCATTGACAGGGGGAGAGGCAGAAATTACCTTATATCTTCATAATAAAAAATGGAAAGATGCAAATGAAAGAAGAAGTATGATATTAGGGGGAGCTGCATAAGATTAAGCTTACACAATCATAAGACTATTTTTTCACTTTGTATAAAGGCAAAGCCTTTCTCATAACAACAGTGAAAGGTGACATCTTATGACAGGTGTATTCATGCATGCAACAAAGTCAAAGATCACGTTATGGATCATAGTCTTGAATAACATATATAAAATAGATTTGATGTCTGGTTGGTTGATGTGCATATAAGGCTGCCAAGAGATGGGCATAAATGGATTAGCTTGAAGAAGTCTTTTAAACAGTAAAGACATAAGAAGTTTTATTGACAGGGGGAGCAAATATCTACAAGCAAAAATATACCAAGAACTCATGAACTTCATTCTCAAAATCTACTAATCCTAAAATTTGTTCAATCATCAATATCTTCTCAAGATGTCATAAACATGAATATCAGGATGACAGGAGTGGATTGCAGCACATGAACAGTTTGAGAATTAAATATTGTTTGGTATACCTCCAATGGATTGCTTTGAGCCCTACATCATCCAAAATCCATTGGTTGCAGTGTAAATACCCAGTCATAAAAATAAACAACTTGTTGTAGCATAATTTCAAATCCAAGTTCAATCCAAGGGGGAGAACAACTCAGAAAAATTCTTGACATGGTCTCAGGGGGAGCAACAAAAGACCAAGAAGTAGTACAGATCTAAGAGGCCCTTTCTCATTAATGTCAAAGGGGGAGAGATATTTGACAGTGTTTCCATCAATTCCAAAGGGGGAGATTGTTGAGTATTTGTTGGCATTGATGTCAACATGGATGTGATAATAATATTACTACATTGATGGACATATTTGATGGGCACTTGTACCTTTAATGAATGGTGAGATTTATGGTTGCATGATGCTGGTAACTTCACATGTGGTAACTTGGGTCTTGGAACCCACACATATATGGTTTGATGGTCCTTAGACAATATATATGATGATCCCTTGCATGTGGGACCTTGGGTCTTGGAATCCAAAAATATGGTGTTTTGGTTGTTTGTGGACCCTTTGGTATTCTAGATGATCTTCTTACAAACATGGTTGACCACCCCTCGAGCCTTTGAAGATGTCCTTGGTTGTGGAGTCCTTCTCAAGCCAAGCAACTTGTTTTTTTGTGGTCTTTGTACCCATCCTTTTGGGGTCTTGGTAATCTTAGAAGCCCTTGATTGCCATTAAAGTACTTGAAGTAGACATCAAAAGACTTGAAGTCAATTTTTGATGTCCTTAAATTAAGGGTGAAGAACCTTGCCAATGCAAGTAAGACCCTCACAAGGTAGTAGCCCTTGTCATGCCGTTTCCAACGGTAGGTGGCATGTCACGTGTTTCCTCAAGGTTGATGAGATATGATTTTTTGAAGTTGGTGTGGTAAAACAACCCCATCTTGCAAGTCGGCTCCAAACAAAAAATTAAATTATTTTTTTATGACAGGTCGGCTCAAAACAAATAGTGGAAATCTAGTATAAATACCCTATCAAGCTTTCATTTTGTAAGTGTGAATTTGGTGGAAATTTCTCTGAGATTTTTCGCTGACTAAGGCAGCAGCAGTGGATTGAGCACGAGTTTTGCAGCAGCAGACCCGAATTATTGCAGCAACAATTATTTTTTATTTTTATTTTTTTTGTCTTGACAAGGTTTAGGGTAGCAGCTCTACAGTATCCAACGAATATGATGATGATTAGCTCACTAAGGAGGAGCAACAACTGAGGTTTTTCGGTGGTGAAGGAGCAATCAACAGTTGACTTGACTGAGGTAAAAATTCGCTGACTGTGGCAGCAACAGAGATACAATTCTGAACAGCGGTCTATTTTCCTTTTTTTTTGCAGACCTGGTTGTCTTGCTTGGTGTCTTTATCAGCTCATGAATTGTTAAAGAAAATCAGGCCTATTCTACTCAGCCTAAACATTCGGATTGCAGAGAAGAAGAAAGCCCTAATTTTCATACATGAAATAGTCCGAATTTGAAAGTAGGGTTTATCACAATTTGGTGGAATATAATGGTCATTGTTGCCCAACATCCGAGGTCTACAACAGCATAGGAGTTAACATTCTATGACTGCCCTAGAAGACAACATATGCTGACCTCAATAGCACTAACATGCATACGAAGGTTGCAGCAGTAACACTTCATTTTGGGTTTATTACAGTCATGGATCAATGGAGTATACACAACCAGTGAAGTAAGTACAGTGGTGTATACAGTAGTATGCTTGTATCTACAGTAATTGTGATATGATGTTGATGATGTTTTGTTGATCCCTTGTATACACCATAATATTGATATAATGATGATGTTTATGAGTGTTGACTTGCACTACTAAGTGATACAAACAGAGAAGTAGATATACAATGAATACAGTGGTGTAGTAAGTCCATGCATTCCTTTGATTCCTATACACTATGAAGAACATGAATACTATGGTATGATGATGCTCTCCAATATACAGTGGTTGAGTAAAATTACAGTGCATGCAGTAGTACATGTACAATGAGTAAGTGCATACAGTGATTGAGTAAACAGTACAAGTATATATATCTACATGTACGGTAAGTATGCAATTGTGTGAATAGTATGTAGTGATGAACAATATATACAGTGGTATGTACAGTAATGAGTAAACAATATTGACTGTATACAATACATGCTATAAAGTGATGATACACTTCTATACCTTGTCATGTTACACACTATGATGTACACTAAAATGCAAACCCCATGATGATGCATATCCTATGATGGCATGTTCAGGAGACTGATGTTTGACAGACCTTGTTGATGAAGCAATCTCCTTGATGATGAACTATATGATGATGAGATGAGTTGATCTTGATGATGATGTACACCCTATGTTACAGACCTTAATGATGATTAGACCTTCATGATAACATGTTCAGACCTTGATGTTTGATGACTTGACATTGACCAACAGTGTTGCAGCAGTGTTGATGAGAGTGATGAGCATAAGACCAATAGTGTTGACCAGCAAAGATTGACCAGCAGAGTGATGACAAGCGTTGACCAGAGATTGATGAGCAGAGATGGTTGAGCAGCAAATTGATGACAATCAGAGATTGGCATCAAGCTTGCAAGTAGAATCTTGCACTTGAGGATTGGACTCCTCAAACCCTTCTTAGTTGGAGCTAAGAAAACCAGGTCGGGTCCTGTTATGAGAGTTGGTGCTCTTCTTATCAGTTGGTGTTGATTGTAATCGAGAAGATTGTAGTCTTCCATGTACAATAAATAAATATCAAAATTACATATATTCTTGTGTCTCTCTTGATGTGATTTCACTTATGACTCATTTAACTGATGAATATGATTATGTGATTAATGCTTGATATACTCTGGTTGATTAAAACAAGGTAAAAAGTTTATAATTGCTCTCACACTGATTCAGCCCCCCTCTCAGTGTGGCCATTGTGTCCAACAGGTGTCCCATGGTATTTGGTGGCCAATGGTATTTGGTGGCCCATGGTATTTGGTGTCCCATGGTATTTGGTAGCCCATCGTATTAGCCCAAGGTACTGCATATAATGAAGCTTGGGGGTTTTCATACAATTTAGCCAATGCCTTCATCATATCCTTCGTTGTCTTTTCCTTTGGAATGTTGAAAGCCACCGACGCTGCTAGGCACAACCATATCGTTCCTAGTTCCTTTCTATTAAGACCCTCCCATTCTTTGTCCTTCATAATCACCAACTTCTTTTCTTTTTTTCCCAACAGTAGGAAAATATCCTTTTGATATATATAATCTTCCATTTTCATCTTCCATAGTTGGTAGTTTTGGTCGTCAAATTTCTCGACCCTAAACATTCCTTCTTTTTCCGTTGCTCCCACTCGAACCCTCGTTCGAGGTTAGGTGAGGAAATTCACAACTTGGTTTGTGATTCCCTTATTGTATTTTATTATAAAGTATAAACTTTGGATGTACATGAACCACTTATAATGTCATTCGTTTTTCAAATTTTCCATGTCTACATGAATTTCATGGGCTTATGGTCCATGTGGATGTTCATTTAGTTTACAATTTTTAACCATACATCATGACTAAGTACATATTTTTTCCATATGTGTCATACCTACTAATTGTGTCAGATATTTTCTAGATGTCCATGATAAGCGAGGTATACACCAAAGATATACTTAGAGGCATCTATCTTAATGATATTGAACAACCATTATAGGTCTAGTGGAATGAGGACTAGTTCTTAACAGAGGTGACATTTTAGGACCTTGGATAATTTTTGTTTTAGCTTGGCCCCAAAAAACTTGGATTTGCCTCCACCTTTGTTGATGTGGAACAAGGGCCATTCGATATGGGAGAACCCCAACATGAACCGATTGTGGAATTTGATGGGGCCTACAAAGATGCAAATATCCATTACTGTGTTTGGGGATGAATAATCATGAATGGTTTGGATCTTGGTTGGGCCCACATGCACACCATACTAATCCAAGGTTTATACCATATATTTAATTCTAGACATGATGAATAGTCACTCCTCTAACTTGGCATATAAATTGTATTACCACAAGGTGTTAAACACTTATTGAATGCATTTCATACGTTCTTCCTACTTTTTACTGATGATGAGGATATTGTCGAGATATAAAACCACAAAGGAAGTGATGCATAACTAAAATATATCATCCATTACACTAGTACAAAATGAGAGATAAGTGACCAAGCGACCAAAAAATGGGTCACCACAGCTTTTTCAAGGGGTAAATGACCAAAATTGAGAAATTTTAAGTGAACTGACTAAAAATGACCAAGATAAATGGCCAATTTGGTCACAGGATAAGAACTAAACTAAAAATGACCAATTTGGTCACGAGATAAGAACTAAACTAAAAATGACCACATAACAATTGGTCATTTATGTGGTCATTTTTAGTTGTGTCATTCTGACAATGGATTATTTTTCAATACATGTCTTCTAAGGGATCATTTATTTGAGGCCATCCTGATGCCTATTGTGTTAGATGACAGGAGAATCATTGAGATGCAAGGGTCTCCGAATCCATCTACAGTGTTAAAATTTAATAAATTGTACCATTAATAGTACACAACTTGGATTATTTTTCAATACATGTCTCCTAAGGGATCATTTATTTGAGGCCATCTTGATGCCTATTGTGTTGGATGATAGGAGAATCATTGAGATGCTCATTTAGGGGTTTCTCTACTAATTAGTGCCTTGGGTATGGTGAGTTGATATCTAGATAATACATCATGTCTTGCATATAGTTTATCAAGTGATAGATGAGTTCTTCTACATGTGGTTGAGTAGAGTCTTAGTCGATACTGGAATAGATTTGTTTTGAAAGGAACATTAAGACCCACCTGTTTTTATATGGATTATGTTTCTTGGTAATTCCACAAAAGTTAATTAACTTTGGGGTTTGTGATGGCAAGCAACCCCAATTGTTTAGGAATTGAATACTGGAATATTGGGACAAATAATCAACGAGGCATTGAAGAACACAACATGCAATCAACGAGTATTGGAAGCACAAACATTGTTGTTGCCATATCCATTTATGATATGGCCCGCTCCCCACCACCACCTCACAACACATATTATCTATGTGTTTGTGGGCTTTGTGGAGGTTGAAATTCAAAAATTTGAGACCATTATTTTTACACCATAAGGTACATAAAGTTGTTAGTTAGAAGCAATGATTGAACTTGGCATGTTCATGTAGGTATATAATTATTTAGGTCATTCTAAATATGATATAATTGGAGTGACAATGTATTTTAAATAATTAATTAAAAGGAATAAAGGAAGTTTTAATTAAATAATTTATAAATATTAGGAATAAAGGAAGTTTTAATTAAATAATTTATAAATATAGGAATAAAGAAAGTATTAATTAAATAATTTATATAGTATAATATTTGTGAGTTTTGTGAATAAGGTAACAAGTTAAATGGACATTGAGCAGGTTCATGTTAAGATTAAGTTATACAAATTAGGTCGAAGGTTAAATTAAATTAATCAAAAAATGGTTATAGATTTTGAAGAAACTTTAGTAAACTCGTTACCTACATTGCTCTTGAACCTGGATATGCATAGCCCATTATTTAGGAATTGAATACTGGAATATTAGGACAGATAATAGGGTCAACTATAGGTGAAATCCTTTGTGGCTGGTGCATATAACCTTCCACGCCATAGTTAAAATGTGGGTTCCTAAGTTACATCTGAGCTCCGAACTATATTCTCTCAACGAAAACATACCAGATGGGATTTGGAATAATTGCCATCAGTTGGAGACACTGAACCTTACATCCAATTCATTGGTTGGAACTTTGCCCGATTTTTCCTCACTCAGCTCTCTGCAAAGTTTGCACATGTCGATGAACAATTTCTTTGGTAAGTTATCTGTTTCTATTACAAATATGACTCAATTATATGCCTTGAACTTAAATGATAACCCTCTAGATCAGGGCTTAATACCAACCAAGATATTCCGCTTAAAGCACACTATAGCCTGACAGAACCCATTTTTCCTTACATCGCCAATCTAGCAGAGAATGGAATCCTAGGGTTTTCTGATAATTGTTTAACATGAACTATACCAACAAAAATCACAAGGATTATGAAGCTGTATGAATTGTAACTCTATTATAATGATCTTACAGGAGATATCCCTTCAGGATTTCAAACCTCACGTTAGCTCACGGATTGAGCTTTGCTGCGAATTTCTTCGTGGAGAGGATCGGGTTTTCTAATCGCAGATATTTAGCTATGATGTGGATGTTATTTCAATTTCTTCTTTTGCCGAATCAGAGTTCAAAGGGTGATTTCCTATTCTCTAGTTTCGATCATCTGCATCGTATAATATATGGATTGATAACATAACATTGAGGGAAATAATGGTTTTCTCTATACACAACGTTTAAATGGGGTACTTTTTGATTGGTATAGGCTTAGAACAATTATCTCCAGGGTCCAAATCTTTGAGAAGAACAATTTAAAAAAGTAGAGGTAGGGTTTGTTCCAGGTCAAGACCAAATCAATGAATCAGTAGCTGTAGGGTTTAAATTTAGAATCAAGAAATAGTTTTTGATCGGCTTATAAACGCCACAGTCAGGATTTGTTTATGCATAATAAGGTTTTATATTGGGGATTGATGAATCGGCTTATAAGGTTTTATATCAACCTTAAGAATCCTGAAACCCTCTGACCCTGATTCTCATTCCGTTTTTGTTTTACGTTACATTTCCCATTTTCTGTTTCTGGCAACGTAGGAGGAAATGACTTTCTTAAATTCCCGTCATGAGGGATTTTCTTATATTTCTCACACGGTTAATGTCATCATTTTATATCAACCTGAAGAACCCATAAACCATCTGGCCCTGTTTCTCATCCTGTTCTTGTTTTCTATTTCGTTTCCCATTTTCTGTTTATGGTAGCATAGGAGGAAATCACTTTCTTAAAACCCTGTCATCTGCCTAGGCCATCCATTGTTCAAGTGTTATGTTTTAGTATTTACTTACGAGCAGTTGGAATCATTAAATATATACTTGGAAGTAGATATAAATCGTGGACCATCGCTCAAATTTAAGCTTACACATATATACGATTAAATACAGTGAATTCTGTTAACTCATGAAGCTAGCTACTGAGAGATTTGCTTATATTTGTCATATGGTTAATGGTATAATTTGATATCGATCTCACGAACCCTGAAAATCTCTGGCCCTGTTTCTCATTTTCTTCTTGTTTTCTGTTCTGTTTCCCATTTTTTGTTCTGGTAGCCTAGGAGGAAATTACTTTCTCAAAACCCTGTTATCTGCCTAAGCCATATGGCATATATACTTGGAAGTAGATTAAATTATAAATTGTGGACCATTGCTCAAATTTAAGCTTATACATATGTATGGTTAAATCTAGTCAGTTCCATCAACTTACAAAGCTAACTACTAAGAGATTTGCTTTTATTTCTCACATGGTTAATGACATAATTTTTATCAACCTTAAGAACCTTGAAATGATCTGACCATGTTTCTTATTCCATTCTCCTTTTATGTTCCATTTCCCATTCTCTGTTTCTTACAGCATAGGTGGAAATCACTTTCTTAAAATCCTGTCTGAGAGATTTAGTTATATTTCTCACCTGGTTAATGGCATAATTATATATCAACTTTACAAACCATGAAACCCCATGGCCCTGTTTCTCATTCTGTGGTTTTCTATTCTGTTTCCCATTTTCTGTTTTTGGTAGCCTAGGAGGAAATCACTCTCTTAAAACACTGTCATCTGCCTAAGTTGTTCAAGTGCTATATTCACTTACGGGCAATTGGAATCATGAAATATACTCGGCAGTATATATAAACTATGGACCATTGCTCAAATTTAAGCTTACACACATTAACATACATGTATATGATTAAATCCAGTGAATTCCATTAACTCATGAAGCTAACTACTGAAGGATATAAATTGTGGACCATTGCTCAAATTTTATCTTATACATTTGTGTGAATAAAGCCAGTCAATTCCATCAACTCATGAAGCTAACTACTGAGAGATCTCCATCAACAAAAGTCTGCTATCTTTATTTGCATCCTTCACCTTCCTTGCCTTCAAGAGATTTCCATCATGTTGGATTTTATAATATTTTTTCTTTCTTCTTTCAATGGCTTGGTTGGCAAGATTTGCACCATGCTAACAGTTTGACTTCAAAAGATTCCAACATTTTTTTTTTCCATCTCTTTGATTATAGTTTCCAGTTGGTTGTGGAGAAACCATTTGTAGAGAAACACCCTCATACAACTTCCTGCCTAGAGTTGAAAAAGAAAGAAAAGTAATGAGCTTAAGCATTACATTTCTTAGTGAATTGTCTCAACTTTTGACACCCCCATCAGTGTAGTGTTGAGACATGTGTTCCACCACCATATGACTTCTGCATTTATCCTATTTAGCTTCTCCAGGTCCAGTAAGCAATGGAGGATACTGAGTCGCAACCGCAATAATCAATAAGTTTTGTACTACCCGATCCATCAACTCATCATTCATGTCCACATCATACTCCTCTCTTTGGGCTCCTCTGAACCAACATTACATGGTTTATTGCTTTGGTTCTTGTGCTCTTCAGGATCATCACCATCTCTCTGCAACAACAGTGAGTCAGCACAAGGCCAAACATTTGTGTTATTTGATCAAATATGAACTTTTAGAATTTCCCATATGAATCTATCATATACCAGGGAATTAAAATTAGCCACCACCATGTTGTACCATTATGCAAAACATCACACATTGTAAGCATTGTTTTCATGGGCCTTCCACACTTGACATGGTGAATAAGTAGTGGAAAGTAAGTCCTCTTTTGGGATTGCGAAGTTACTATCCCAAGGGACCTTCCCATTGATCACGTGAATGCCACCGAATATAGCCATACTTAAACTGGTGCCATGTGGCCTGAGGCCCTGAACCTTGCGACATGCATCAACAAACTCATTTAACAATTAAACGCAAAAACTGCATTTAACACCTTGCACACAAAATTCTACCACAAATATAGTGTATAAGGTGCATTCATCTTTCTTTGATTCCTCTTATTTGACAGGTGCCATAATTTGACATGCCATTTTGACCCATGCATCATTAATTGGATTAATGTTTGCTCCTTTTCTTCCTGAATAGTACTATACTTGTACAAATTCTATGTGTTGGACTTCACTTACCTTTTATTAGGACCCTGGAAACCTTTGGTAATTTCCTATCCTTCCATTGACAAACCCATCACTTCATGAATCTATAATGGGATAGGCTTGTCCATCCATAAAAAACCCTGATGAACACTACTGATAAGGAATTTTACACACCTGGCCATCTCCCTTGTGTTCCCAAACGCAAGTACCATCAACAAATTTGGCAAAGTGGACATCCTGAGTTTATGAAACTCTTCCTCCAATACAGGTTGCACCTCGTCATTAGGTAGGGTGACTTGCTTCTTGTACATTGTAGATTGCAACTTTGGAAACAAATCGGTGTCTACGAAGTCATATACCACCAACTTTGTTTGCTCAACTTTTCTTTTTGAAGTCTTGTAGGACCTCCACTGAAGGTCAACAACCTCATCCTATACTGTTTCTTTCTTCTTTGACTCTCTGAGTCTCTAGCCACCAAGTTTGCTGGTTCTTACTACTCTTGACCTGTGCTGGTTTATTACTGTGAACACTAATCTTCATCATTGTTGTTGGTTGTCTAGTACACTTCTTTCTATGCATCACTGAATTACTTGTCTGTACTTGCTGTAGCCATTCAGAATGTAAAATGTTATCGTTAATGTTGTGATCACTGTTGTCACCTAATACGCAACTTGGGTACCGTGGTAGAAATTTTCAAGCCACTGAGTGTGTCCTTGGGGGAAAGTCTCGAGTTGAGATACTATCACTCAACACTCAACTCCTCTGTTTAGGCCAACTCCTAGTGAAGCTAGGGGAAAAAACACTCCGGGGTGACGTATTGACGATTAAGTCCTAGGAAAGCCAAGCCTGTTACATTAAGTCATCATACTACATTAGTTATTACAATTCCCTGTGGGGTATGAACTTGTGTAAAAATTTTAAAAGGAAAAAGGGCCAAAAATGGCCTACATGGACATCCGAACACCGATGATAAACAATTGATTTTTTCATACTTGGTGGCTCACTCCAAATCCAACTAAGTGCAACTTAGGTGGTAACATTTGGCTCCTACTATGAGATGCGTGCTTGATATGGTCTTTAGCCAAGGAGAGGATGCGAGAACTCCAGAATCTATGGTTTCTATATCCTGTAAAAACATCTCAACTTGACAAGCCAACTTTCAGTAGCACAAGTTCTTATAAAAGCCAATGAAACATAAGTTGCGTTTATTCGAAAAAATACAGAAATGAAATTAACTAAGGAAAAAGACTATCATTGCTAAGTACATAAAAGAAAAAACAAAAAGTAAATGCTCACTTTAAGGAGCTTGCCAAGGTCGCGCAATGCAACAATAATAAGGGATCACAGAGCTTTCAAGGTCTATTGCATTCAAAGCTGACTTGCATCTTCTACATCTCCATGCTGCTTTTCATGAATGTATTGGGGATGTGGCTGGGGCTTTGACAGAATGTCATGCAACTCTTTCTATGGACCCAAATCATCAGGAAATTATGGAGCTTCGCAGTCATGTCAACAGTTAAGAACCTTGAGGTATCTTGTTAAATATCAGCATGGTAAAAGGGTTAAAGACAATGATTCTGTCCACTGTACCATAGCCGTAAGATGACTAGTTTTTCTCCATTTTGTAGAGTAATTTTTCTGAATTGATGCTGCAGATCGACTCCAGTATAGATCAAGATTCTTTTTATATTATAGTCAAGAAATTCCATTAGTTTTTCCAAAGTGCACAATGTGGCCTTTGACAAGTCACTTGCTCTGGCGATATACCTTTTTCGTGTGGAATAGCTATTAAATGCAGAATGAAATGTTGGAATCACATTGTTAACTATATATGTGAGATGAGCTACAGTCTAGTTGATTCCCTTCAAGGTGCAGAAACCTTGAAGGTGCAGTTATAGGTATCAGAACATAGGTGCATCTCTTGCTCGAAATATGCCAAATATGTCAACTCAAAAAAGTGACCTGAAATTGGTATTAATACTTATCAAACATTAAAATAGACATGGGTCGTATGACTTGGACCCATGCTTAAAATCATGCACAAGGAAGGCTATTAGTCACATATTGGCCCCACCTTTTTAAGAAACCTCCATTTACGTCTTAGATCATCCCTCCTAGATCGGTCAAATAGTCTTTTTCACAAAATCAAGTAATGGGCTATTGCTATTGACTGGAGTGATCTCTTCCTGAAGATATTAGAAATTTCCCTCCAAGATGGGCTCAGAAGTCTGCTATAGGAAGCTAAAAATGAGAATTAAAAAATAATCCAGATCTGTAACAAAAGGACGCCTTGTCACAGGTTCATTTTTTCTGACTGTTCTAGTCCTGAAAATGGGTGTTCCTTTCACTCCATCATTGTCACCGGAATGTAAGCCAGAACTTTTGTATATTTTGTTCTTCAAATGCATCTACCCCACCTTGTTTCCTTTGCCAAGTCTACATGATCCATAGTTAACTCCTTGAAATCTGCATTTTGACATATTGGGTTCCATATGGGTCTCTTCCACTCATGTGTCTTCCTTCTCCCAACATATCTTTATCTTAAGCGCTGGACATCAAACAAGGCTCAGGTTTGAGACTGTATGATGCCTTGTTAGGGCTGGAAGTAGGGCCTTTTCAGCTGGTCCAATACTGATTTTAATCCATAGTCATAATGATGATGTGGTATAGACCCGACTTGATAAACAAATACAGTTGGATATGAGTTAAAAAATTGGATCAAGTACTTGCTAAACTATCATGTACTATAGATCATTGTATTGGGAAAGTATTCATGCTGATTGGGTAGTCAACTTATCCCAAAGATAGTATCCTTTATCAAGTTATCTATTTGGCACATAAAACAACCCTTTTGTTGTTTGAGAAAGCAGTTTCCTAACAACAAATTTCTTCTTACAATTAGTGCTCTCCTGCCTGCTGAGAGTAGTGTCATCAGGGAAGCATTCTCATTGAAGCAAGATAAACCACATGTGACACTCAAACTGTTGACAATCACCTACCAAACCTAGAGTGGTTTGTCGTTGTCAATAAAATCTTTGGTTTCAGAACCATGATGATACAAAGGATGAGTTTGCTGCTAAGGATATCGCTTGTAGGTTACTCAATTGAAGTGAAAAAAAGGCTTAGTTCAATACTAATAACAACCACCCAGACTACACTTCTAGTCCACATACTGATCGAGGACAAAGATGGAAGTATCCAAATAATTATGAGACTAGCACTCTGCATGTTGCCATATAAACTTGGGACAATCACCATTCTTCTGCTGATCTGCAATAGTACCAGTCGACATGATCCATAATTAACTCCCTGAAATCTGCATTTTGACATATTGGATTCCATATGGGTCTCTTCCACTTGTGTGTCATCATCCTCCCAACATATCTTCATCTTAAGCGCTGGACATCAAACAAGGCTCAGGTTTGAGACTGTATGAAGCCTTATTAGGGATAGAATTAAGGTCTTGACATCTGGTCTAATACTGAGTTTTATCCACAGTCATCATCCTCTTGTGGTATCGACCTAAAGTGATAAAAAAATATGGCTAGATATGAACTAAGAAAATGGATCAAGTACTTACTAAACTGTCATATACTGCAGAACATTGTATTGGCCAAGTATTTATGCTGATTTGGAGCAGTCCACTTATCCCAAAGATAGTATCCTATATCAAGTTAACTATTTGGCACATAAAACAACCATATTGTTGTCTTAGAAAGCAACGTCCTACAACAAATTTCTTCTCAAAATCAGTGGCCTCCTACCTGCTGAGAGTAGTATCATTAGGGCAACATTGTCACCCAAGTAGGATAACCCATAGGAGACACACAAACTGTTGGTTATCACCTGCCAAACCTGGAGTGGCCTGTCTTTGTAAATAATTTTTTTGGTTTCAGAACCATGATGATACAAAGAATGAGTTTGCTGCTAATGATATATCTTGTAGGGTTCTCAACTGATGTGAAAAAAAGGCTTAGTTCAATACCAATAAAATCCAGCGAGACTGCACTCCTAGTTGACATGCTGATCTCAAACAAAGATGGCAACATCCAAATAATTATTAGATCAGCACTCTACATGTTGTCATATAAGCTTGGGACAAACACTAGTCTTTTGTTGATTTGCAAAAGTACCAATCTGGCAATTAGATTTACCATTGACAGCTATCATAAGTGCATGGAATGTGAAATTTGCAAACCCTAGGTGACAACTGTTCTTATGTTCTAAACTAAAAAAGGGTGTTTTTTAATTGCAGAAATTAAATTCTTCACATAGCAGTAATTGTTGGAGGTAATTATTTCTCCAACCCCCATGTACAGCTTTTCGTCTTGTCCAGTTGGCAGATTTAAATATTTGCAGAAATCAGGGGCTCAAGGTAGAGCCAGTTAGAGTCCAGTCGGTGAGAGGGTTTGGTGATCCATATTCGCCAATAGTTTAAGCTTAATGGGCCCAGTAGGTAATGCAGAGGGGCTTCCCTTACACATATTGATGAATTTTGTAGTGTGTAGTAATAGCGCCGGGGTAAAGTTCTGTTCATCATTAAATCTCACACCTACCAGAGTTATTTCCACCGTCCACAGTAGACACAGAAGACTAATTCATATCAACCCCGAGAAGTCCAAAATTTGAAAGTGTCAATAAGATGACACATGGAAGCACCTTAGTGTATATCAGAGAAGTTTATTGGAGGTGAGAATAGAGGCGCTCGAGAAGAGTCACAAAAGTGTCAGTTTGAGCAGCATACTGGAGCCTCTCATATGGCACTTCTATATAGTGTATGATTATTTCAGTGTCCAAGTTACCAGCATGAATCGAAATGAAAGTTTTATTCTGTTACTAGATTCATTCATCTGACATTTGTGGACTCGATTATGTCAGTGTCCAAGTTACAAGCACAAATCAAAATGAAAATTTTATTTCATTACTAGATTCATTTATCTTGTTGTCTAATCAAGGAATTTTGCATTTGTCCAGTACGAATCACAAGAAGAAGCAACGAAAGCTCTGGAATCCACCCATATGAGGTTAGTTAAAATGGTCTCATCTATAAAATTCTATATAAATTTTTTGTATTAGAGTTGTCCTTGCTATCAAGTTAGTTAAAATTGTCTCATCTATACAATTCTATATAAATTTGTTGTATTAGAGTTGTCCTTGCTATCATACATTCTATGAAATATTAACTCAGTTACTGAAACAATTAAATAAGTGGTAATAAGCCATTTTCCATAACTTAGAAGGTTAAAATACTTATCTATTGCTTTAAGACATTTGTAGCTAAATTGGACTACAAATCAATTTGAGGCAGTCATTTTTTGTATGCAAGGTTTGTCAAACATCATATTTTATATACCTTATATCTCAAGTATATTTTGTATACCTTATATCTGAGGTATACCTTATATTTTGTATACCAGGTTAGTCAAAATTAACATCTTGATGCATGAACTAAAAAACGTTTGTGGAAACATGGAAAGTGCATGAGTTAGAACTTAGATGTGGGAGAAAAGTTCTTGAAGAGTTTTTGAATGAAAAGAATAGGGGATACCTTTTTTTGAAAACCTTGAAAATAGTAAAATTCGTCCAAAAACATTATGGAAAAGAAATATAAGAAATTTAGATTTTTGAAAAATGTGAGATAAAGGAAATTAATCTCTCATTAATTCTGGACAATTAGCAACCAAAAAATAAACACCTATACTTTCTTGAAGCCCTAGAAAAATGTGACTCAGTTAGCACTCAGGAATTAGTACAGCTTAAGATGTTGGAAGAATATGTCTATTTTTTTTACCTGAATTTAGTCAAAGGTTGCAATAAAAAATTGAAACTTGGGCTATACTTGCAAACTATAATCATATCAGAAGCATGAATATCAAATCAATAGGGGAAATGTATCCAATAATAGGATAGCAAGGTCACTATGATACACTTCATGTGATACACTATGCCAGTTCCATCAGCTGTTTTGGTCATTCATGCATACCTAAATTATTTTCTTTATTTTTTGTCAAACTGTTACATATGTCCAACCAAGGAGGCATGCATTTATAGAAATAATATGGGGGAAAACGTCACTTCGTGAGTAATCTCTTCTCAATAGCCAAGGCGTGCAAGAAAATACTTCTTTAACATATGGATAAATTTTATAATGTTAACAACAAGGAAAGGTAGCAAGTGATCCACCTGCATCTCTTACAAGGCTTAGACATTGATACTCATCATGGTTTCATTGTAAATTGTGCACCTCGAAATGCAATATTAACAAAAATGCTCATTACATAATTCGGGCTTATTTATCCTTGAATAATTATTATGATTCTGTTTGCACTTTGCTAAAACCTCCTTTTAAAGTATTTTTGATGTTCCTGTCGGTAATTATTATTTACAACCTAAACTGATTTAGTCAATGTAACCATGCACTTTTTTGACAACATGCAAGGAATAGGTATGTAACATCAGGCTTTGATACACCTATTACAATTTATCTTACCCTCCTAAACAATATTGACTATTATGATAGATTCTGAGTGTCCCAACCTATGTGGCATATCTCATAATATTGTTTCTTTGTTTTGGTAGAAAGAGAAGAAAATTAACTATTCTAATTTATATGAACGCATGGAATTAATCATTGGATTTATAATAAATGTTTGTGATTTTATATAGTACGTGCAGAATATTTGAGGTATCTCCAAGCTAACTGCCAAATAAAGAGTAATACAGTAAAACATACTACAGTTGAAAAAAATGGTAATCTGGTGATGGGAGCACACAATGTGAGAGTATTTATAGTTTAGATGGAAACCTTAAGATCGTCTGCATTTTGCTTGATAATTTTTTACTCTATTTAGATAAATGTGATATCTTTACCCTTGAAACATTCCTTTTAAAAACAAAAATTTGCCATAAAAGTAACTGAAGTATGAATTTTAACTTCGTCTTGTAGCTCCTTTATGAGACCTCTCTCTGCATATGGCTTCTTTTATATTATGATGATGTTGCGGATGCCCTAGCTGCTACTCGCACTTTAAACCATCATAAGCTGGTGGGCATTTTCATCATGGTTGTGGGAATTTTTCTTCATGGCCACAGGAATTTCTTTAGTTGGAAATTTTATTCTCATATCAATCCATAATGACTTCTATTTAAGGGTGCTAGCTCAATGGCAGAGCACCTGCCTTATAGGTAGGAGGTTGGTGGTTTGATTCCACCATGCCCTATTTATATTCTGAAACCACTAAAAAGAGATAAATGACTAAACAAATGACCAAAATTTGCATATAAACGACCACCATTACAACATGATAGATAAGTGACCAAACAAATGACCAAAATATGAATATAAATGACCACTTTTGAGTTGGTGGTCGTTGGGAGCAAATTAGCAGTCATTTATCACGTGACCATTAATGACTAAATATATTACCAAATTAATGACCAAATATATGACCACAAGATAAGCTATAAATGACTAAGCTAAATATGACCACATTTTTGGTTGCATGATATATGACCACTAATTTGCTACCAGTGGTAACCAACTCAAAAGTGGTCATTTATATGTGGATTTTGGTCATTGTTTTGGTCACTTATCTCTCATTTTGTACTAGTGATTATGATCATTAATATCATTGGTGCATTAGTTAAGACAAAAGGCAAAACCAACCACTCAATGAGCTATTTTTACAACATTTCTACTCCTAATGATTTTGTAGTTTTCATAATCCCATAAGTGATAACCAAAATCATTGATGTATCCAATAAAGGTACGCTTCTTGTATTTTTCCTAAGGCTTTGTTATATTTTCTTAATCAATATGGACAAGTGCTTCACAACCAAAACTCTTCATAAATGAGAAGTTTACCTTTTTACTTGTCCATGCCTCCTGTTGACACAAACCCAGTCGACAGGGGTTCCTCACGCTGTCGACACCCAATCCACTATGATCTCCCTGAGCACCAACCCAGACATGTTTTACCCAGTCCAGCAACACCTACGGAGTAGATGAGGTCTCTCCTGAGATGTTCAAGGGAGAGTTGACAGAACCATGTTTCCGCCGAATGAAAGAGGATGTTGTGCATCAATTGATTAACTTATTGCAACATTCAGAAATAGATCTAAGCATTCAAGTCTAATCGCGACATTATTCAACAGATTTCTTCATTGACAGAACCATAAATATGCAACAGATATAACAGTAAAGCATTAATCGCAACAAGGAAACATCGCATCATACATAGATTAATATCACATAATGCATTTACCATAGAGAGATGGAAATGACACAAGGATTCTGTTCAAAAACTCTGTCACATCATATTTATCTCCGTAAAAACCTAGATACAACAAGATACTTAGTCTTCAGCTTCTTCAGATCAAAATCTCTAGATGTTCTCTTCTTAAGCTCTCCCAAAAAAGATCTCTTAACACCTACAAACCTACATATATTTATAGGCTTGCGCCTTTACATTTACGATCCACTTAGTCAACCGCCTAACTACTTCTTAACAAATTCTACAAAGATATGACCTAAAACCCACATAATGTGCTCCAAATGAGCCAAAATACATATGACGCGATCCAAATGACCCAAAAACTACAAAAAGTACTATCACCATGCGCGCTGCTTTCCTCCTTTCGTGGTACCTTTGGCCTTTCGCAGCATACACGATGCTACGATGCAGACTCATCAAAACGCTTTCCAACAGGCCCCGAACACAATCTCTTGGCTCACCCTCGAGCCACGTTAGGTGGACATGGTCTACTCAGTGGTCTTCAACCTGAAGTTCTCATACTGTTGATCGACCTCCGTGACCTACTGCTTTACTGCCGAAGCCACCGCCTGACTGTTTGTCACATCCTGCGCTGATGGATGCTTGCTTAGCTTCGCAGCAACTTGCTGGCGACCCTCTTGCGTAGCCTGGAGTGTGGAACTTGCCTTAAGAAAAAACTGGCCTCCAATCTCCTAGAAGTCCTCCAGTTGCGTGCTATGCCTCTTTTGATGTTCTTCAGCCTTTGTGATGTGCTGCTGCAAATATTTCAGTTCTACTGATTTGGCGACCTGAGCAACTGGTGACATCATTTGCATCGACGCCTTTAGTGTCACCAATATCCCCTCCACTTCTTGCCGCAGCTTGGTCAGCTGTTCTATTTTCTCATCCTAGATGATGCTGCCCCAAAACTGCGTATTTTTTGTAGTGATCTTTGTCGTTGTCTATTCCAGCTCAGCCATCTGCGTGGAGACCTCCTCGATGGCGCGTTTCTGATCATCTACTCGCTCTTGTGGTGTGCCCGGGTTCAATAGAGATGTTAAATCCACATTGTCATGTTGTAATTGGGCGATGACAGCCCCAATTCATTGCGCTCTTTGAACCGGATCCAACTGCGTGGTAGGCTCGAGAACATGTTGACAAGCTTCAGAGACTGCCTCTTCCAACTGCACTTTGTTGTCCCAGAGGGCAGCCCTTTCTACTATCAACCGGTCATGCTCCTTCTTGAGTTTCGTTATGGCACTAGTCTTCTCATCCATCAGCTGCTCGAGCCTGTCCTCCAATTCGTTGACCACCTTCATTGCCTCAACTACTTTCCCCTTTAATTCATCGGCCTCCTACTAGGTCGTTGCTTCATTTTCCTGCCATTGCAGGTACTGATCATTGATCTCCTATATCCTGTCTGCCATTTCCTAGATGGAAACCTCCTACACATTCATAACCTTCGTTGTGGGAAGCTCATTGATATTAACGGTAAAATTTTCAAATTGCTGCAGCAAGGCCCGGAGAGCCTCGTCGTCAATCACTACCGCAAGCGGGGAATTTGCACATTTCGAACCCGTGGCGTTGTGCTGGGTGCGCCAACTACCTGCACAGTTTCTATCTCCAGTACCCGTTGCGATAAAACATCACATAAAGAATCAAGCCGAACATTTACCTCTTGGAAATCAGCTTCCTCCTGTGCTGTCATCACTCGAGCTGCCACATTTGTCGCATTGGTGACATCCTCTATAAGTCGTCCCAACTGCGCTTCCATTGCTGAAGAGGCACCACCGATCGTAGCATACTCATGATGCATCTTCATCCTGCCCTCCTCAAGCTCACGATCAGTATCATCATCCGTGGGTGTCTTGGTTGATTCCTGATACAAGTCATGGTGACTCTACTAGTCCTGCACGGACAATGGATCATCTGGGCCCGTCACTGGAGGTCCCTTCTCAATCTCTGCCAAACTCATTGGTTCTCGCCATTCGACTGACCAATCATTGGCTATGCCCTCTAACGCTTCCTCAAACAATTTGTAGTGTGTCAGCAACCACTGCTTCGTAGGGTCTCGCCTTGCTTGTACGTGAATCACATGAGGCCGAATCACGAATAGCGCAATCTGCTTGTACTTCATCGCGGTTTCATCAGTTAAGCGAGGCACCTTCATCGCTTCATCTTGTAGCATCTCCTAATACAGCCAAAACTGCATCGCACATTCCGTAAGGCACTCGGGTTCTTGCACCCACCACAAGTTCTGATAGCGCGCACCCTTACAAATTTTTGTGGCCTCAACTTCCATGCCCTGGTAAGCGTCGGGCTTCTTCTAGGCGACCAGCGCAATCAAAATGAGGATCCAGTTGTATGTGAAGGAGCCCTTCCCATTTTGGATGGCTACTGCATCCTCTGCTAACTGGTTCAACAAAAATAGTGACCAGTTCATCTGCACGCCTTCTGTGCACTACACTGCACATGCCACGATCCCTAAATTACACCAGTTGGGTCGATTCTTCTAGACCACCTTGCAACACAGTATCTTTGCACCGGTGAGGATCACATGATCATTAATATTGCTAGTGTGGTAGGCGTGGCCGTCACGTTCCAAGCCGTAACGAAACACCAACGATGCCACCCTCTTTTTATCATTCTCCTTCCCTCTGAAGTATTGTGAAGGGTCCACTCCATCCTTCGACAACCCTGTGATCTCAACAATCAAATCGACAGTGATTGGAACTGGTATGTCCAGCCATAATGTGCTGCCATGGAAGCAGGCCAGCAACTGCTTCACACAAGCATTAACCTCTGGAAATCGCCCAAAGTGTGGCATATTAATGAGTCCAAGCAACCCTGCTTGGTCCAACCCATGCGCCCAATTTTGTGGAATCGACGTACCGCTAAGTTGCATCCTCGGCACATAGGGCTCTGACGTAATTTCCTTATATTCCACCATGTAGTGGTCATCGTACTTCAGGCACATCAATGCCAGCACAATATATACAAAGCACTCCATTCCTGCTGGTAGTGCTGGCATCCGCACGGGGTATTTCTGATTCTTCGTGAGCTTACAGAGCGGTATACCAGGCCGACAAGGGGGAACGTACCCAGGGATATCCACAGCAGATAACCCTTCCCAAGAATCTGAATCGTCAACTCCACAGCTTGACTATCCTACCTCCGCTTGGACCTCCTCCATGAATGCTGCGGATGAGTGTAGCTGCCATTTTCTCTACGAGGACTTGGAATGCTAACCCCCCCTCCACTTCTTTGGGATTCATGTAAAAACCGATCCACCCGGCATGCTAATGACCTCTTCTTCAATGCTTACTAGCATAACTGGTGACTCTAAACCACTGGAAACTTCAACCACAAGTGTACTCGGCATGCCACAGCAGGGCCCCTCTTGGGTCAACAGTTCCTCAGCCTTCGACACAACTTGCGGGAAACAAACACCCAACACCTAACTCGACAATTCAACTTAACAATGCAACACTGAGCTTATCCTTCACAGTCGGCACAATGGTTCCTTCCGACCAGAGCCGAAACCTTCTTATAGTGCCAAATTGTGTCCTTAACCATCATTACCAAATCAAACCATTCATCATGACCAAATCATGCCTTAATTACCCAAATCCACTGTTGATTCTATCAATCCAACGGTCAAATCCACCATTACTACCGATCATTCCATCATGCGGTGCTAATTAACTGTTTTTAACTTTCTGCATTTATTTCTGATTTGACCTGGTCGCGACCTTGCCGCTTTCGCAACCCATCGCCTAAACCACGATACATGTTCTCCAACCTATGCATTATGTTCCTGCTGCCGCACCATCCTGCACTTTTTTTTTTTTCAATGCGACTCAAGCATCGTGTTGCTCCAAGCTCGTCCTATAGGGCTTCAACCGACTACCATTAACCAACTTTGGGAGCATTGCTCCATCTAACTGCTGTAGCTGTACTGATCCTCCTGAAGTTATGCTACTGATGCGATATGGACCAAGCCAATGCATTTGCAATTTCCCTGGATGCTTCATAAACTTGCTGTCATACAATAGCACCAAGTCACCCTGCTAAAATTGTTTGTTCTTGATATGGCGATCATGCCAAGCCTTCTACCGATCCTTCTCCCCTCTCTGGTGGAAACCTGCAATAAAGCGGTCTTCCTCAAGCTGCGCCAAACATTCTCCTAATAATGCTTCATCATCCATACCTGTCGTGGTCGCTATGCACAGAGTCGGAACAATGTACTCCATAGGCATAATCGCATCTTCCCATAAACCAATTTGAATGGTGTCTGTGCTGTCAACCTTTTACAAGTGGTGCGATATGCCCACAAAACTGTTGGAATCTTCAAATCCCAGTCGTCGCGGTTCGCGATACAAACCTTTGTTAGTGCATGCTTCAAGATGTTGTTGAAAGATTCTACTATCCCATTTGCTAGTGGATGATATGGCATGCTCTTCTTATGCTGTATATGTAGCTCCGTTGTCAGTGCGTTGATGGTGCGATTGATGAAATGACTGACGTTATCACTCATCAATACCTTTGGGCATCCAAACTGAGTGACGATGTTGTCGAACAAGAAACACGCTGTTGTCGCAGCGGTGCATTCTTCGACTGGTGTAGCCTTTGCCCATCGTGTCAAATAATATGTCACTTGGATGATGTATCTTGCACCAGTGCACTTCCCAGGTTGGTTGATAGGGCCCACAAAATCCAACTCCCATATATCAAATGGGTGCAGTGTCACTTGAGGTTTCAATGGTATCTCATCCCTCCTAGAAGGTTTCCCTGTTCTTTGACAGACATTGCAGGTTCGCGCATAATCTGTCGCATCCTTGTGAAGCGTGGGCCACCAAAGCCCTGCACGGAGCACCTTTCAGGAAGTCGCACGATCGCCATAGTTCCCACCAGCCACTCCTGCATGTGCTTCCGACAAGATCTACCCCTATTCATGAGGCAGGACACAGTGCCGCAAGATCTTGTCTGATCCCAGTTTGTACAACTGTCCTACAATCAGCTGGAAATCTGCAGCCTTGACAACTCGCTGCTTCTTTTGACTGGTGGTAAGTCCCTTTGGTGCAGTTCCTGTTGCCAGAAACTGAATGATTTCTTCATAGTATTCATCAGCTACTTCAACTTTAAACAGTTGCGCATCGGGCAACCCGTCTTCTATGTTGGTTGGTTCCTCTCCTATCTCAATCCGCGATAGATGATATGGCCTCGCGTTCAAGCGTCCTGGCTTCACGATCACCTCAAAATCGAACTCCTAAAAAAGAAGTAGCCAATGACATATCTTCCCCCCCACCAAAGGCTTATTGACCATATATTTCAATGCAGAATGGTCTATGGACATCTTAAAGTGACCACCCAACAGGTAATGCCTAAAATTTTGCAACGCATATACCATCGCGAGACCTTCCCTCTCGGTGGTTGCATAGTTCCTCTCTGCAGATGAAAACTTTCGACTCGTAAAAGAAATTGGGTGATCCAGATCCCCTTCCCCTGGTTGCATGAGCACTACTCCCAGCGCGATCGATGCTGCATTGATGTGGACATGGAATTCCTTGCTCCAGTCTTGAAATATCAGTATCGGCATTGAATCCATCTTAGCCTTCAATGTCTCAAAACTAACTTGACATTCGGGGCTCCATTTAAATACCGCATCTTTCTTCAATAACTTCTCCATAGGGGCCGTGATCGCTGCATAAACCTGGATGAACTTGCGATAATACCCAGTGTGTCCCAACATCGCTCTCAACTGCTTGCCATTAGTCGGCAGTGTTAAGTTCAGAATGAGCTCAATCTTTGCTGGGTCGACCAGCAATCCCTGCTTGCAAACAATGTGACCCAGTAATATCCCAAATGGTGCACAGAATATGCACTTCTTCAAGTTCAGCGATATCTGATGCTGTCGACAGCGCTCCAACATCAGTCACAGATTTTCCAGGTGATCGCTGATCAATCTATAGACTGTCTAGTCATCCATGTACACCTGCAAAAACTTCTGAATGAAATCCCTGAAAGCAGCAACAACGACCCAAGAGAATATCGTCGGTGCATTCTTCATCCCAAACAGCATCACCATATACTGAAAATAGCCCAATCATGCAGACATGCATCATTCAGCTTCTGCAAGTCGACACAAATACGCACTTCACCTGTCTTCTTGTTTTGCACCACCATAGGACTAATCCAGTCTGATTCCTCAAACGACTCAATGATTCCAACATCCAACATGTAGTCAAGTTCGACTTTGACCCTCTCCTTATGGCATGGATTCAGTCGATATGGTCGCTGCCTTATCGGTTTTGCATCTGGTTTCAATGGGATCTTCATCTCCCCCAAATCCCCCAATATTCCCTTCATCTCATAAAACTTCGTAGGGAACAAGTCTTGGAATTCATGCAACAATTTTGTAACCTTCCCCATCATCTCGTCATCCCAATAGTCTCCAACATTCTCAAACTTTGGACTTCCTCTGTTCTAATGTTGACCTTTTGAAGCTTCAGCGGCTGACTGATCAGATCAGTTGGTGCATCAAGTGCTACCACATCGTGACTGCCTTCTGATTCCAGAATATTGACATTCCGTGGATCATCGCCATCCTCTGGCCCACCAGTGATATTATAACATTCGATCATTGAAGGCATCTTGCAGTGCGTATGCGGATCTGCAGGATATGCCACTAGAACAACCTTCAGAACCACATCGCAGAAGAGCTGCAAAGCATTATGGATGTCTGGGTTGGCATCCGCGAAGCTGAAAGTATGAGTAAAGCAAAATTTCAACTCTAACCAGGTGGTAGTCTCCCCTCGCAATTCAACTGCAGTATACCATGATCGCGACATCTCATCCAGAGTATGGAAAAAGGCATGGACCCACTCATCCCTTGGTCACGATGCCCACAACATCTGACATTCCACCAAATGACTGCTAGGGTCATTCCGTCCATTGTACTTCCTTGTGTGGTAAACTTCGGTGTTGCCAAAGCGAACCGTCATCAATCTCCGGCACTGCGACCACCCATCAATCGAATTCTTATGTGTCGCCTACCGTCGTGCTGGAGAAACCTTCAGCGCTTTCTCCAATGCTAGCAATCCTTGTGGTTCCATGGCCTTTTCCTTGAATGCCACGAGAAAATCAGACAATCCGGGCAGCCTTTCATATACCGATAGTGCAACAGTTTCAGTCACGACACGGCATAATGACTGCGTGACTAACCCACACTTGTGGAATGACACCTCATGCAAGCGATTTTGCCAATTTTCTAAAGCGTCATCAGAGTCGGAAGATGAAAATATGGAGTTGCGTCACCCAAGGTCACCATTGACAGTTGGATGAATGTAATATTTTTAGATATTGTTTGCATGGTCCCATCCACTAGGAAATTCATCCTTTACCAGTTCAATATACCTGCGTCCTTCAGCCGGATCCAACGGAGCTATGACTCTGAGGTCGCGATTTTCAAAAGTCATCCTCCACTTTTTAAAGTTAATTACTGCTCCATTGTCATTATCCCATCCAATCCCCAACAACACGGGATAGGAGCTTCCACCTCCAACAATGACATCAAAATCTGCATATGTCTTCATTCCCTCAATGTCCATGACAAGGGAGGAACTCTCCCAATCATTGTCACCTTGGCTTGATTATCCAGTCACAGCTATATAGGAGACTAGCTCAATGTTGGGCTCCCCATTTTCTACCAGTCTTGCTTGGTCAGGATGTTGACATCTGAGGCAAGATTTAGAATAACTGAATCGACCTCGTAATCCCCGATCTGAACATTCATTTGCATTTCTTTTCCCGTCTTCTTCCGTTGTAGGGAGTTCACCACGGATTCTTTCCATCCCGGAGTTAGTCGATGCAACAGATTCTCGATCTCATCCAGAGCATCGGGGTATCTTGCCAACAATAAACAACTTTCCAAGAAGTGTTGCATTGTGCCATACTGACGTGTCAGTCCTGCTTCCGACGTTGAATAAAAAATAGGAGGCATATCACAAATAACTATCTTACCAGGATTTATGCCCATCGCATGTCGTGCTTGAAAGAATGTATCACACTCAACATCGATATCAAACTGTACTTTCTTCTTCCCAGCTAACCAGATTAGAGGATGCGACCCATCTTTGCCTCTCTTCACACCTCCGCAAGTAATAACTGCAACGACAACATCTTGTATCCTTGGCTCCGTAGAAATTGTGATAGTTGCACCGTGAGTCTGGTCAAGTGGTGGATTCCTAGGTTGGTTCACATTCTGGTTGGCATTCTGATTTGGACACTGGTTCTAGTTCTGCAGCGGGTTTTGATTCTGCATTGGTTGCTGCACTTGATTATGGTTTTGCAATTGCTGAACATTTCCCGCTTTCCATCGTGCAATCAACTGCGGATTGTTCTCCACACAATGATAAGTAACAAAACCAAACATACACTGTGTCTGCAATTGTGGGAAATATCGTTGGTAGTGTCCCAACACTGCGCAATTATAACACTGGACAGGTCCTCGACCTCCTCCTCCTCCTTCGTGACCAAAACCTTTTCCGTGTCCTCCGTGGAATCCTCCATGGAATCCCCCTTGCTGCTGGTATTGCAGTTGATTGAACTATTGCTGCATGGGATTCGGTTGTAGTTGCGCATACTTCTTGGGATGCACATACTGGGGCTACTGAACGTACTGTGGTTGCGGTGGAGCCATTTGCATCGGAGCATATTGCGGCATAAACTATTGTGGTTGCTGCTGCGGTACAAACTACAGCTGCGGTTGAGATAGCGGCTCATCCACGTACGGCTGCAGTTGTGGTTCTTGTACGACACGCTGGTTGTCCTTCACATAGAATGCATCGTACGTTCGTTCATGAAGCAACCCATACGCTCGGCAGTCCTTGTCTTCATGTCCCAAGGACTTACAGAAGGTACAATACAGATTCATCGGTTTTGTTATCATCTTCTACATGTATTGACAATCTTCATGGCAGTTCCCATATACCTGATAGATGCGACACCACGACATACCGCTGCCACTCAATGGATTCGGTGCTCCTAAAACCAGATAATTGCGGAAGTTTGGGAAATTATCCTTAGTATGCCTCTCTCTGCGACATCGCATACACCACACCTCTTCACGCTGTTCTTTACCCTTCTGAAGGTCTTGCAGCTGTATTTTCAAATTAGCCAACTATGTCTGAATCTGCGACATACCCGTGACGTTCTCACCAATCGACGAAGCTTCTAACCGCATCATGATTTCCAGGGCTTCACTCGATGTCATAATGTTCTGTTGCATCAGTGGTAGTCGAATGTGGGGGAGCAATGTCGCGATGAACCATTCTTTGTGTTGGACATTGATCATGTCGAAGCTGACCCTTGCCATTAATGTTTTGAACCGCTGGTCAAAATCCCACATAGTTTCATTGGGATACTGCTTAATTTCTTTCAGTTCTGTAACATACTGCGCTTCATATTTGGGTTTTCGGAACTCTGTAATCAATCCAGCTCGAACTTTATCCAGCGTCTTTTCTGGAGTTCCTACAGGAACCTGCAAAAATTTCATGAACCAGTCTAATGCACGAGCCCAAAGAGTTGTCTCCAATTGTCCTTTCTAGGCATTACCACCAGTAATTTGCTTTACAGTCCATATTGCTTCACATAAGAACCAGTATTGCTCAGGGTTATCTATTCCATTTCTGAGGAACAATGGTAACTTTGCATCTTTGCTTGCCATCCTGGGCTTCCTTCGTACAGTCACTGAGCTACTAACAATCAAGTTTTGTTGACCTGATGAATATGGTAATGTCAAAGTTGTATTTCTTACTAGTTGAGAGATAGTGAGCAGAGGTGTGGGTACATTGTTGTTGGGGTTTGGTCCTACCTCTATCTTGCGCGTAGCCTGGTTTTCCTTGTCAGCACTGTGAGGTCACTTTGTCTCATGTGGTCTTCCTTTGTGGCCTTGCATTTCGATTGCAGCAGGACCTTCTCCTGTCCTCTTCCTCTTTTCCTGTCGAAACCTTGCTCCTCCCCTTATAAGACCACTCTCTTCCTCGACTTCCTTCACAGTCTCATCATAACCTGCACCCATCTACCCCTTATCCCATGTACCGCCCCCCTGCTGTCACGAAATCCAAGCCTCCACCCACCAGGTTTCTTACTGGTCTAGGTGCATCTTTAGTATGCCCTTTTCGCAAATGAGCATTTTAATGTACAACTGTAGCGACAACAGAAACCTACCCCTTGGCCCATTGAAGAATTCCCTTTTTGCTTCACTGTAAGACTCTATTATATCAACTGAAAACTCAGTGATGTAGCCTTCCAGTATACTGTCGACCCAAACCTCAATAGCTTGCGACACTTTGTTGTCGACTTCTTGCAGCTCCTGGATCGGTTCTGGGGTCCAGGCTGTCGGCTTACCACCTTGGAAATTCCTCTTCTGGAAGGTCAATTTTGCTAACCACTCATGTACAGGATGATTTGGAACTCGCAGAAAAAATATTTGTGTGGACCATCGTGAATTTACTTCTCCAACCACCAATTTATCGACAACCCAGGGTTCTTATTTTATTTTTCAGCGAACTTTTGCAACTTTAGGTCGAACCAATATTGGATCTCTAGTCTTGTCGGATGCCATAACATATCCTCCTTTCACTTCGCGCTATGGTCCCGAAAACGTAACCATTTGTTGACACAAACCCAGTCGATAGGGGTTCCTCACACTGTCGACACCCAAGCCACTGCGATCTCCCTGAGCACTCGCACAGACAGGTTTTACCTAGTACAGCAACACCTGCGGAGTAGATGAGGTCTCACCCGAGATGTCTAAGGGAGAGTTGACGGAACCATGTTTCCGTCAAATGAAGGAGGATGTTGTGCATCAATTGATTAAATTATTGCAACATTCAGAAATAGATCTAAGCATTCAACTCAGGCATTCAAGTCTAATCGTGACATCATTCAACATATTTCATCATTGACTGAACCATAAATATACAACAGATATAACAGTAAAGCATTAATCGCAGCAATGAAACATCGCATCATTCACATATTCATATCTCATAATGCATTTACCACAGAGAGATGGAAACGATACCAGGATTCTGCTCAAAAACTCTGTCACATCATATTTGTCTTCGCAAAAACTTAGATACAACAAGATACTCAGTCTTCAGCTTCTTCAGATCAAAATCTCTAGATGTTCTCTTCTTAAGCTCTCCCAAAAAAGATCTCTTAACACCTACAAACCTACATCTATTTATAGGCTTGCGCCTTTACATTTACGGTCCAGTTAGGAAACCGCCTAACTACTTCTTAACAAATTCTACAAAGATATGACCCAAAACCCATATAATACGATCCAAATGACCCAAAATACATATGACGCGGTCCAAATGACCCAAAAACTACAAAAAGTACTATCGCCATGCGCGCTGCTTTCCTCCTTCCACGGTACCTTTGGCCTTGCGCAGCATACGCGATGCAGACTCATCAAACCGCCTGGCAACACCTTCTTGGAATGCCACCATCCAAGGATCTTGGAGGCCCTCTCTTTATTAAGTAAACAAAGATATCTACAACATTTTCCCAAAACTGTAAGGGAAACCCTTCATGCAATCTCATACTCCTTGCACACTCTATGATGGTCATGTTAATCCTTCTGACATACCATTTTCTTGTGTTGTTCCTGGAACTATATTATCTATATGAATCCCATGGTATGAATAGTAACTATCAAACTCCTTTCCATAGTATTCACCTTCATTATCTAATTTGAGACACTTCAACCTTTTTATTGTCTCATTCTCAACCAAAGATTTCCATTTCTTAAAAGTATCAAAAAAAATAGATTTTTTTCGAATGCAATAAACCCAAGTTTTCTTGGGTGCATCATCAATAAAAGTAATATAATAATGATATCCACTAAGAGATGATACCTGAGCTAGACCTCATGCATCTGTATGCACACGCTCTAACTTTTTTAGTCTTCTTTTTCTTCCCAGCTCTAGGAAATATGATTCTCTTATGTTTTGCATAAACGCAACTCTCACAAAAATCCAAATAAACGTACTTCAAATATGACAACAACCTCCTTGAATTGAGAATCTATATCCCCTTCTCACTCATGTTCCCAAGCCTATGATGCCACACTGTTGTATCCACTCCTGTGGAAGCTAAAGAGATAGAAGAGTCATCATTACCAATACACAAATACGATGTACCTACCTTCTCTTCTTTCGGTATTACTAGTGATCCTTTTGTGACCTTCCACATTTTTTTCTATAAATGTAGATATACAACCTTCACTTCCCAACTACCCTGTTGAAATTAAATTTATTCTCAAACCAGGAATGTGCCTTACCTCTTTCAACAACCATTGGTTTACATTATTTAACTTTAACTGTATCTTAACCTTCCAAAAAAATTTACATGGTTCATCATCACCCCAATATACCTATCCAAAATCACCTTGAACATAATCTTGAAAATATTTCCTATGGGGTGTGGCTTGAAATGAATCCCCTGAATCTAATACCCAATAATCAATAATATTATATAATGAAAGGATCGAATCATCTTGTAACACATCACCTACTACATTTACTTCTTGATTATTCTCGTATTGTCCATCTCCTTGTTTATTTAGAGATATGTTGTCTTTCTTCAGATGTCCTTTCATCCCACAATTCCAGTACTCTATCTTTCCTAGTATGGATTTGGATCTATACTTTGTAGAATTTGCATGATTGTCTGGGCTCTTTCATCTCTCCCCTTGTGTTCCTCCGTTCTCCATGGTTAACACATTACCTGATGTCTCACCTATGCTTTTTTGTTTCATTTCCTCACTAAGGATAACACTGACAACATCATCAAATTTTAAAGGATTTGAACTAGAGATGGAGTTACTTACAACGATGACCAAGCCATTATATCTTTCTAGTAATGAGCAAAAGATTAGAAGAGCCCTGACCCCATAATCAAAGTTCACTCAGACATAACTTAATAGATTAGTAACCGTATTAAATTCATTTCAATGGTCGGAAACAGACTCACCTTGTAACATCTTCATATTAAATAAGAACTTCATTAGAGGCTAATGGTTTTTTCATACAGTTTAGCCAATGCCTTCATCAGATGCTTCATTGTCTTTTCCTTTGAAATGTTGAAATACACCGACGCTGCCAGGCACAACTGTATCATTCCTAGTTCCTTTCTATTAACCTTTATGTTAAGACCCTCCCATTCTTTGTCCTTCATAATCACCAAATTCTTTGCTTTTTTTTTCCAATAGTAGGAAAATATCCTTTTGATATAGATAATCTTCCATTTGCATATTCCAGAGCTGGTATTTTTGGCCTTTTACTTTCTCGACTCTAAACATTCCTTCTTTTTCCATTGCTCCCACTCAAACCCTCGTTCAAGGTTAGCTGAGGAAATTCACAACTTGGTTTGTGTTTCCCTTATTGTATTTAATTTTAAAGTGGAAAGTTTGGATGTACATGAACCACTTATAACGTCATTCGCTTTTTAACTTTCCCATGTCTACATGAATTTCATGGGCTTATGGTCCATGTGGATGTTCATTTAGTTTACAATCTGTAACCATACATCATGACTAAGTACATATTTTTTCCATATGTGCCATACCTCCTAATTGTGTCAGATATTTTCTAGATGTCCATAATAAGAGAGGTATACACCAAAAATATACTTAGAGGCATCTACCTTAATGATATTGAACAAACATTATAGGTCTAGTGGAATGAGAACGAGTGCTTAATAGGGGTGACATTTTAGGTCCTTGAATAATGTTTGTTTTTCCTTGGCCCCAAAAAAGTTGGAGTGCATCCACCTTTATTGATGTGGAACAAGGGCCATTCGATATGGGAGAACCCCAACGTGAACCAATTGTGGAATTTGATGGGGCCTACAAAGATGCAAATATCCATTACTGTGTTTGGGGATGAATAATCATGAATGGTTTGGATCTTGGTTCGGCCCACATGCACACCATACTAATCCAAGGTTTATCGCATATATTTAATTCTAGACATGATAAATAGTCACTCCTCCAACTTGGCATATAAATTGTATTACCACAAGGTGTTAAACACTTGTTGAATGGGTTTCAGACTTTCTTCCTACTTTTTACTGATGATGAGGATATTGTCGAGATATAAGACCACAAAGGAAGTGATGCATACCTAAAAGATATCATTCATCATGATCATGAACATCATTGGTGCATTAGTTAAGACAAAAGGCATAACCAACCACTCAATGAGATATTTTTACATGTAAAACTTCTCTTCCACTAATTTGTTTACTCGATAAGCACCCGATGATAGCGTAAAGTCAAAATAGTCATACTAAAAACATTTGTCTCCCTTGAGATAATCAAGAAGACCATCAATCCAAGGTATTGCGTACCAAGATTTGACTATTCTTTTGTTCACTGCAGTATAAGGAATAAAGAGTAGTTGTATCCCATCCTTCTTCCGAATTAGCACAATCAATATATGAGAACTAAGTGAGGAGGTTGGTCAAATAGAGTCCCTTTTGTATTATCTCTTGAATCTAGCATTTGATACCCTCTTTCTACAAAAGGGAGCATCTTTATACCACACCACTATGTAGGGGGGTACCTATTATCAAATAAATAGTATGATTTACTTTATAGTGTAGAGGTACCATTATTGGTGATGTGAAAATATCTCTATATTCTTCTACCAATTTGCTTGCTTGATTTTGTTATGTAGAGATATCCCTTTCAAAGGCATTGACTATCACTATGATCTTAGTATTCACCTTCCAACCAAATCACGAAGAGGGAAAATCACCCTGTCTAAAAGGTTACCTTCCTACATTACTTAGCTATGATCAAAGATTCCACGATATTCAAGTTTATATGTGTTATATTGTACAGATGACCCCCTAAAGTAACAGTCACACTAGAATGCATATACTCATAGAAATGATTATGCTTCCACATACATGGTTGTGATAAAATAACATCACAAGCTTCAAGTGGGGAAACATCGCACAATACCTCATCATTGAAGATGTTTATCCATATTACAAGTGACATTACTAATTGACCTTGATGCGATGGCTTCATCTTCATAATGAAATTTTCTTGGATCAAGTTATTATGGCTCCCACAAGGTGAGGAGCTTGATCAAATATGACCCTTTTGTATTGGCTCTTTAATTTTATTTTTGTTCTCCTCAATCTTCAAAAGATAGTTTATATATGAATCCAACAAGTACATGGGAAATAGATGTGAAAACAATTCCATGTTTTGCATGATAGTGAAGGGGCACCCTAACAAGTAAGGTGAATACATCTCTATATTAATCCACCATATTGTCGACCTACTTTTTATATGTAGATATACTCCCTACAAAGGCCTTAAAGATCATGTT
Organism: Larix kaempferi; assembly: GCA_027924585.1. Lineage (NCBI taxonomy): Eukaryota > Viridiplantae > Streptophyta > Pinopsida > Pinales > Pinaceae > Larix > Larix kaempferi. Next base: position 751,421 of record BSBM01000397.1, on the reverse strand, counting down.
GAACTTCTATTGATCTTCTATTTGAACCATGAAAAAGAAAAATCTCCCAACAAGGAGATTACCTTCATCCACTACTTAAATATTATGAATGAGATTATGATAGTTAGGGATACCTTTGTTATCCTATAGAGGTAACACCCTAAGGTAACAATGAATCTATAAAGCCTATACTCATAAATATTGGATATGTGTTGTACTCCTTGTAAGTAGATTTAATCAGATATTGGCATGGTTTCGGTGGCTAGCCCCCAAATGAAGGGGGTTTACGGTTCTTTTCTCAACACCACAGTTCTAGTTTGAATGGAAATTGTAATTAGGATGAAGCATGCCATATATATATATATATATATATATATATATATATATATATATTTACATATTTATTTAGAGGTATTATAGGCTATACATATATATTGTAACAAGTGAAAATTGCAAAACCACAAGAATAACCCTACAATTGGCTAACTTGTTTAAGGAAAAATTATTTGTCTTAATAATTTACCAACTTAATCCATCGTTCAAATTTTTTCGAGGAACATTTTGAGTTTAGTCTGATTACTCATCACGATATTTTGATTTTTGTTTCATATTAATAACTTTACAAGAATTTCAAATCAAGCATTCCATTCCAACATGGTACCAAATTTTGAATTGTTATTACTATATAAACATGATAAAAAATTTGTAGGAAAAAGAAAAGTTAAAGTCTTTATTATTCCAAGATGTGTGCATAGATGTGGGTAGAGGGAGAAAAATCCGCTTTTTATGATGCAAAAAATTTGAAAAAACTTTTGAACCTAGGGATACTTGATCCCTCTTGACCATTTCATTATATATATATATAAGCGGGTTCATAAAGTACACCTATAAGGAGAAAATGATGGGTAGGATGTTTTCTAACTCGTAAAGCTTATTGGTTGGTACTTTTTATTTATTTATAACAAGAATTATTTAAGTTTGTATTAAAATATGTTGTAACTGAGATGAACAATGTGTAAATAGCAAAATGAAAGCATACATAGTTCCAAAATAGATATGCACCATGATAACATCGAATTGCAACCTATAAGATTTTGTTGTACTACTTACAAAACTTTATATATGACTACTAGTTGTGTAAATTAAAAAAAACAATTAGGACCAAAACATATTTGGAATATATTGACAATTACATGATTATGAGCATGCATACTTTTTCATTTCATCATCCTGGGCATGATTGGAAGGGTGTGATTCTTGCATGTCTACCTCCATTCCCTCTTGCAATTGATAAATTGTTTCTTCTTCTTTGAGTTCAATAGGAAGAGAACCCACATAGATGTTCATATTTGAGGTTGAAGATGATGAAACTTTGTTGAGTAATATGACCATTGTCTTAATCTCATTAGAGTTATCCTCTAAATATTGAATTTTCCTTTCTATTTTACCAATATATTCATGATAATTGCATTTCAAGAGACCTGTTGATATTCTAATTCATGTGTTTTAGTGGAGAATGAGACCCATTGTCAACATTGTATGAGACCAATTCCCCACAACATTAGTTGAAACCCAAGATATTTGCACCCACAAACCCCTAACCCCAAGGGAAAGCCACAGACTGATAATGGATAGATCCATCATCAATATTCTGGGTACTTATTACAGAACATTGAGATGGACGAAATATTGTATATATTTTTCCCAAATCAAAATCCCAATGAATAACTTACTCCAGGAAGTGCAAGCAGTACCAGGGCGAGGCCTATTCCCATTGGCCCTTTTAGGTAAATCCTAGCAAACTCACCATGACAAATATTGGAATTTTTTTAGACAACTAATTCATGACGAAACTCATGCCCACAATCAATTCTACTAAAACAAAGGAGAAATATGACTACATATGCTAAATATAAGCAAAGTGTGCAAACCAGGCTTACCATCAAGTGTCAATTTGTTGAATAAGAACTAGGATGGGAGATGTATGCCACTTTCAATATCCTATACTCATCTTTGCGACTGAAATCCATGACTTCAAATTTCTGGAGGTTTTGATAATGGAAGATGTGTGAAGACGGGTTGATGCTTAATGAATTGTCCCTTCCCCCCTTGAACGAGTTAATGGATAGACTATGTGGTTGGTTCATACTTTCATTTTGTGCTTTGTTAATGGGTTGCAAACTTAGCGAACGGTTGTGCATATGAATTCCCCATTTTACAATAGAATTCCTTCCTCTAAAATTGAGGGAAGATTGTTGAGGCGACATGAAAAAATTAAACTTCCTCAAAATCATGAACTTCTCTTCTCATATTAGCGTGGTGAGAGACATTACTTCCATCAACAACAAGCGGTTCCATGTATCCATTGATGCGTCTAACAACGTCCTGGCAGAGGGATTGACAATGCGTGCTCTAGCTGGCAGCCCCAACACCGATGGAATTCACATATCTTCTTCCAATGTCCATCTTCGAAATATCAACATAGGAACAGGTGGATCATATTTCCCCTCAACATTATACAAATATTGTTGGAGTAACCATTTTATTAAATATATATCTTTAACTTTTCTTGTTCTACTACAGGAGATGATTGTATTGGTATTTTGGAAGGAACTTCCAACCTTTCCATTGAACAAGTTACTTGCGGACCAGGCCATGGAATCAAGTGAAATAGTTTGATAATTAATTTGAATTGGATTGAGAATATGACCATTCAATGCACTGCACTGACAACCGATTTGGGTTCTTATTATTATTATGTATTATGATGCAGTGTGGGGAGCCTTGGGAAATATCCTACTCGTAATGGAGTCACCAACGTCACCGTAAATGGAGTTTCTTTCACCGGCACTGAAAATGGAGTTAGAATCAAAACATGGCAAGGAGGAGGAATGGGCTTTGCCAAGGGCTTAACATTTGAGAACCTACGAATGAAAAACGTGGGGAATCCAATCCTCATTGACCAATACTATTTCCCACATTGTACTGCCCAAGTGCTCATCATTCTACACCTATCTGAACAGCTTCAACATCTATACTCTTTTTCCACATAGGATAGTTTCGAAGCTTGTTTTTAAGTTCTGTTAATATTGGCATGGCCCGTGCAGGAGTCTAATATGAATGTGAATATTAGTAACGTGGTATACAAAAACATAGTTGGAACCTCAACAACAAAGGAAGCTATTAATTTGTCCTGCAGTAAAAGATTCCCCTGCTAAGATATAAAATTGCAAAATGTGAGTCTGAGCTATGGAAATATGAAGCTCAATCTCTCTGTAAAAATGCCAAAGGACTTGGAATTAGTTATGTCAAACCCCCTTTGGTTTGTTAGAGTGAATACTTCCTCTATCCACTTTAATATGCTAGATTTTAGTTATGTCAAACCCTTTTCTTTCCTTTGGTTTGTAAAAGGTTTGATACTTCCTCTACCAACTTTAATATGTTGGATTTTGCATTATTGTAATATGAATTTGAGTTATGAAAAAATGAAACTCCACCAACTTTAATAGGTTGGATTTTGCATTATTATAATATGAATTTGAGTTATGAAAAAAATGAAATTCAATCTTAAGCATCTTTTGAGTTTGTCAAAGGTGAATGCTTTTCCTAAATGCTAACTCATTATCAAATGTTAACATAGTCAGCCATTATTTTTCACAAAAAATAGAATAGAAATAAAATAAGAACTCTGCTAAAAAAACATTATATTACAAGTAGAGTCAGTTTTAATAGTTAAAAATCTAATATAGAGATTAAGAAATGTTTAAAGTTTACAAAGAACAATTAATGGAATCCTAAAGTTCGATAATTATATCTAGTAAAACCCTGTTTGTACATGTATAAATGTTTATAAATGTTTTTTATTGATGTTTAATAAGCTATAAACCCTTCACGTTCACTTGGAAAAAATAAGATATTTTTGACATTGTCACTTTAATGTTTTTAAAGTATATCAAAATCAAAATAAACAGCACATGTTGTTTATTAGAATATAGAATTTTAAGAATAGCCAATGGTTTTGTAAAATTGGTTATTTGGAATAGTACCTTTTTAATAAAAAAAATATCATTTTTTTTCTTCTGAAGATGCCATATCTAACCTTGTCACTTTAAGGTTTTCATATTAAATAATATAATGTCTATTATTGAGATATATAATTTTAAACATAACAAACAATTTTATAAAAATTGTCATTTGAACTAATACCATTTTAATAAGAAATATCAAAATAAATATTTGTAATGTAATTTTGAGTTGGACCATTTTATCATGTTACTTGTACCACATTCTCAAAATTGTTATTTGATTACAAGTTCTTTATCAAGCTCAACCTCCTTTCTACATAAGCTTCTCCTTTGTATTGGAATTTATTTTCTAATCTCAAGTATTGTTATGGTATATTTTTGTTTTCTTTTATCCTACTTCACCTTCTTATATTAATTAGTATACCATCGCTGCTAATGTTACCAACCTCAAAGTCTAGTTTGGACCACTTCACATAGTTTCAAGTATGTTATTCATGGTTAATAATATTTCCACTAGTTTCCTTGTATCCACCCTCGGTATATTTCTCAAACTTGTCAAGCAAAAATACCCTAATTTGACTTGTTTCTAAAATTGCTCAAGCAGAAAAGTATGTGAGATAATTGGGAACCCTCACTCACCTTGGTTCTTCCTCTAACCAAAAGCAACAAGTTCATTGGCCTATATTTCCTTATTTTTTCCAATTTCTGCCAAGTAAAAGGCCTCATAAAGGGAAATTCCAAGTAATTTTAAGAAAGTCACAAACTAGGTCAAAAGTAGGGCATCTTGTTCTAACACTAAGGTCACTTCCCTAGTAGAATTCATGGAGAGTGGAGCTAATTCCTAACATGATTTTGGATGCTAGCACTAGATTTGTCTTGCCATGTACTTGTGTGATGTAACATGGCTAGGGTTTGCAAATCCTAAGAAATATCATCATGCTAGTGGGGAGAGCTTGATTGACATAAGCTTGTTGTTGAATCCAATGAGTACTTCCTACCTGTCTTGGAAATCATAGGAATCATGAGGAAATCCTAGGAGTTAGATGTTATGGATCATGAAGATATAACCATAGGAGAAGATAAGGGGAGAGAGATACATCTTGGTTTTTCTTGGAGAGATCACTCTTCTTTTATGCAATAGTATAAGACCTAGGGTTTGAGGATTGAAATACCACGATGGAAATGTAGACTTGGATGCTAGCACTAGATCTCTATTGCAATGTACTTGTGTGATGTGACATGGATAGGTTTTTCAAACCCTAATCAAGAAAATCATGCTAGTGGGGAAATCTTGAGTGACATAAGCTTGTTGTTGAATCCAATGAGGACTTCCTACCTGTATTGGAGAATAGGTACTAGTATGCCAATGCAATATGTGGAATAATTGACCTAAAGAGAAAAGAGGATTTGTGTGGTGATATTGGCACACCTCTTAATAGCAGGTACAATTTGGATATCATGGTTCCAAGCATGCAATGGTGGAGTGGTTCAAGGTTCGGTGGGTGAAGAGTGATGAGTCAATAACAATGATGGGAATGTGAATTACCTTAGTAATGTGACATGTGAAATCCATCCATAAGGTTTGTAGTTGGTTGTGTTTGATTCCTTCATAGACATTAGATAGTTTGTATTCTCAGAATTGGCATTTTTTCTTTTACCCTAATTCGACTTCTTATATTAATTAGTATACCATCCTTTCTAATGTTTCAAACCTCAACGTATAGTTTGGACCACTTCACAAAATGGAAAGTATGTTATTCATGGTTAATATTATTTCCACTAGTTTCCTTGTATCCACCCTTGAAACATTTCACAAACTTGTCAAGTAAAAAGACCCTAATTTGACTTGTTGCTAAAATTGCTCAAGCATAAAAGTATGTGAGATAATTGGAAACTCTAACTCACCTTGGTTTAATCAACAAGTTCATTAGCCTATATTTCCTTATTTTTTTCTAATTCTTCCAATTAAAAGGCCTCGTAAAAGAAAATTTCAACTAATTTTGAGAAAGTGACAAATTAGGTCAAAAGTAGGGCATCTTGTTGTAACACTAAGGTCACTTCCCTAATATAAGACATGGAGAGTGAAGCTAACACCTAACATGATTTTGGATGTCACATCCCCTCCCATCATTCCAAACCACAAAGGGAACATGACTGACATGCCAAGGCTTATTTGGTAATCTCAGCCCCATACATTACTAAGAAATTCATCATAAATAAAAACTTCTATGGGCAAATTCGTACTCAATATAAACACAGCGGAATTAAATCATATTTGCACACACACAACTGTAATGCATCAACATATATATCACAAGTAGATGATGATTCAATATGCAGAGAATCAATCCCCTTCTCATGCTATGCACAAACTTCATATCAATTCCATTAACATGAATAATTATCATTCAGACTTAATGCATTGCAGAGTACATAATGCATATAATTTAAACACAACGAACACTTATCTTTGAGATGAAGCTATCCAAACAATTGGCTATGTGAGAGAAACATTCCACCCAACCATAGATATCTGTCCAGCCTATATTCTTTCAGCTAAGAGATCACCCCCGAGCTGGGTTGAGTATCACTAAGGAGGAACTAGATGGGCTCACTCACAACCATGGTTTCACTCAACATCTATGCTAAGCCAACACACAGTTGGGTTTATCAAGCATACAAAAGACAGAGGAGGAGGATGCTAAGCGAGTGAGTTCAACCGCAGAGCTGTAGGCCTCTCAAATGAACTCAACAGTCATGGCACCCACAATACCTACCTCACCCAACACAAGGAAGGTCCCCTTCTCTGTTACATAGTCCCTCGGGCATCCCTTCCCTCCAATGCTCTTCATGGTGGGAATATAAAGGTCTAGCTGCTAATTCCTTGAGATTCCAGCCTTCACTGGGTTTATCAAGCAAACCCAACCTCTGTTCAGTCTTTCACACTTGGATTTCTCACAATTCTGTTATCAAATAACTCAATCCCGTCACTGGATTTCTGGGTTATAAAAACTTGGTTTTCCAATGGATTTTAGGGTATCTAATACTCTCAAATTCGCCCCAAGGTTCATATCTATGGATCCCCCATTGGATTTCACTGTCAATATCAAATTCTGGGTGTTTATGGCACTTCAAAACGTGGGTTCTTGCAAAGTTGCGATTTCTGTTTTTTCTCATTGCTGGGCATTCATAATGGATGCAAACTGATGCTGGGATGTTCAACAATGGAATGGGAATTAGGAAGAGCCAATTCCCATGAGTTAGAGTGACTTGTGGTACAAGAAAAACATAGCCCATGGCTGCCATACGAATTTCTGGGCTGCCCATGCTCCATTGAAACCATGGACTGAATTCTTCACTAACTTCCTTACAACATAATTAAATGTCAGCAAGGAAAGTCAAATGGGTTCACAAGATGACATTTGATAGCATATGGTTCATTCCCACAACCCCCTCACCATTCCCTAGTGGAATACACATGGTCCCTTCTCATTCGTTGCTTCCATAGCCAGTTTTGGTATTATATTGAAATATTAATATTTACATCAATTACAATATTCCATGGCTTAATAGCACATGGATGAGAAAAAATCAGAGACTTTCCTTTCTAAATAAAATCCGAGCATACACTAGCGAGGTCTTGGCCTTGAGCTCCACGCTAGGGAAATATACATTGCATGTATACAATAATTACATTAAAAGCCAATATTTCATAAGGGTCAAAATTGGGGTATTACATTCCCCTCCCCCTTAGAACAACACTACCCTCGGTGTTCTAAAAACTGAACAAAAATGGGAATGCCTCTCTCATGTCGTCCTCCAACTCCCATGTAGCCTCATCGGGACTAAGGTGCTACCATTGGACCTTTACCTGTCTGATGGCTCTGTTCCGGAGCAAAGTGACCTTCTTGTCGAGGATGCACATAGGCTCTACTTGGAACTCTCCCTTGGGTTCCACCTGTATCACATTCCAATCAATCATATGATTAGGATCATGTACATACTTCTTAGGCAAAGATACATGGAAAACATGATAAACTCTTATATTAGTAGGCAATGCAACTCTATATGCAACTGGCCCTATCCTATCTAGGACTTTAAATGGTCCACAATATCTTGGTGCCAACTTGGCACAACTCCCCAACTTGAGAGAACTCTTCCTTGGTTTCACTCTCAAATAAACATGATCCCCAATCTAAAATTCCTTTTGCACTATTTTCAAATCTGCATAACTCTTTTGTCAGTCCCAAGCTGCCTTTAAATTCTGTCTGATCTTAACAACTTTCTGTTCCATTTCCTTGATCATCTCTGGTCCAAGTACAACCCTGTTCACTGGGATATCCAAATTCACTGGAGTCCTGCATCCTTTGCCATACAATGCCTCAAATGGCCTCATTCCCAATGATGCATGATGTCCATTATTGTATGCAAATTCTACCAAGTGTAGGTAATCTTCCCACTTTGATGGTTTATCCATCACATACATTCTCAACATGTCTTCAAGAACCTAATTCACCCTCTCAGTTTGGCCATCTGTTTGAGGATTATACGCTGTACTGAAATTCAATTTAGTTCCCAATTCCTGAAATAATCCTTTCCAGAAATTGGAAGTGAACCTTGTATCACAATAAAAAATTATTGCCTTGGGAAATCCATGCAATCTGAATATCTCTCTCATGAATATATTTGCAATGTCATTATCCTTGTGAGTTGATTTTTCTGGAATAAAGTGAGCTACCTTTAATAGCTTGTCCACCACAACCATGATTGAATCATGCTTCTTCACTGTCATGGAAAGACCTATTATAAAATCCATAGAGATCACTTCCCACTTCCACTCTGGAATGGGCAAGGGCTGCAACAATCCTGCTCGATGTTGGTGCTATGCCTTGACTTGTTGGCACTTTTGACACCTAGAAATGTACTCATCTATGTCCTTCTTCATGCCATGCCAAAAGTATTGATTTCTTGTTGTTGTTGTAGTCTTCTGATATCCTGGGTGTCCAGAGTATGGCATTTGATGTATTTCATCCATCACTAGCTTCTTTAAATCTTCACTATTTGGGATGTACAGTCTATCTTTGTAGAAGAGGATATCATCTTCACCAAGCTGATATCCCGCACACTTTTCATCCACATTACCCTACTGCAACTTCTCTTTAATTTGAAGGCAAATTTCATCACTATTTTGGGCTTCAAGAACTCTTGCCTTCAAATTTGATTTACACATACTTACTGCTGCAACATAAAATTTTCTGCTAAGAGCATCTGCAACCTTATTCTCTTTCCCTTTTACATGCTTAATTTCAAAATCAAATTCACAAAGAAACTCCATCAATCTAGCTTGCTTAGTATTCAAGTTTGGCTGGTCAAACAAATACTTCAAGCTCATCTGGTTTGTTCTAAGATCGAATCTTATTCCCAACAAATAATGTCTCCACATCTTGAGGGCATGTACTATGGCTGCTAATTCTAAATCATGTGTGGCATAATTCCTTTCATGCTCTTTTAATTTCCTTGACTCATAGAAAATCACAATTCCTTCTTGCATGAGCACTCCACCTAGCCCTTCAATGCAAGCATCTGTGCACACTACAAAATCCTTCTTTGGATCTGCTATCTTCAAAACATGAGTGTTGGTAAGTAACTCCTTTAACTGCTGAAAACTTTTCTCACATTTTTCAAACCATACAAACTTGATATTCTTCCTTTGCAATGAAGTGATTGGGTGTGTTATCTTGGAGAAGCCTTCAATAAACCTTCTATAGTAACCAGCAAGACCCATAAAAGATCTAACATTTGAAACATTCTTTGGAGTAAACCAATCCATGATGGGATTAGTCTTTTCTGGATCCATTGCAATTCCTTCTTCATAAATGATATGACCCAAATATTGCACCTTCTTTTGGTAAAATTCACACTTGCTTAACTTGGCATACAGCTAATGTTCTCTAAGGACTCGCAACACCATCCTTAGATGTTCCTCATGTTCTTATTCATTTCTTGAATAGACAAGAATGTCATCCAATAACACAATCACAAACCTATCCAAATATTTGTTGAATACACTATTCATGAGACACATGAATGTAGCAGGTGCATTGGTAAGACCAAATGGCACCACAGTGAACTCATAATGACCATATCTAGTTCTGAAAGTTGTCTTGTGAATGTCTTCTTCTTTTATCCTCACTTGATGGTAGCCAAACCTCAAGTCAATCTTGGAAAACACTTTAGTTTCCTTCATTCGATCAAACAAGTCATCAATTCTTGGCAATGGATACTTATTCTTTACTGTCACTTTATTTAGCTTCCTGTAATCAATACATAGCCTTAAAGTCCCATCCTTCTTCTTGACAAATAATAGTGGTGCTCCCCAAGGAGACACATTAGGCTTGATATACCTCTTATCCATTAACTCTTGTAGCTACATCTTCACCTCTACCAATTCCGGTGTGCTCATTCTATAAGGCGCTTTGGAATTTGGCGCTGCCCCTGGAACAAGATCGATGGTAAAATCAATATCTCTCTTTGGTGGTAGTCCCGACACTTCATCTGGAAACACATCTTGGAATTCTTGCAACAATGGGAAGTCTTCTATCATTGGTCCTTTGTCCTCTAACGAATCTGATATATGAACTGCATATAGTTGACAACCTTTCTTATAAAAAATTTCAACTTTAAGGCTGAAATCTGTCTTACTAAAACTTGCTTGGGAATTCCTCTTACCAATCTTGGTCTTCCCTCTTCATCAATATATTCAAGTGATTTCTCATAACAGTCCAACTTGGCCCTATGCTTTTCCAACCAATCCATACCAATTAAGGGATCATAAGATCCTAATGGTAGTACATTTAAATCTGCATGTGTGTGGAGTCCATTCAATTCTATGGGGCACTCCACCACTACAACACTAACTTTTCTCTTGGTCCCTGTGGCTAATTGAACTAGCCAAGACTTATTGTGCTTCACATTTCTAAGAGAACAACCTTCAACTACTTTCAGAGAAACATAACTATGAGTAGATCTTGGATCAATCGAAACAGAAATAGATTGCTTAGCAATCTTACCTTCAACTTCCACCATTGATGATTGATGATCTGCTTAATGATTATCCAACACTGCATAAATTCGAGGCGTTTCCCTTGCCATGTCCTCCACTATTGCTGCTCCCTTTAAGTTGTGCAACCTTAGAGGATTCTCCTTCTGATGTGGACAATCCTTAAGCATGTGATTTTCTCCACATCCCCAACACTGAAGTGACCCTTTTGATGCTTTGTCTGCTGCTACTGCTGGCTTTCATCCACTCCTTTCTTGCTGCCCCTGTGAAAAGGTTCTAGGCTGAATTTTGAATGGTGGTTTGAAGCCACTTTTCTTTTGATCAAACCTCCCTCTTGGCTTTCCTTTCCATGCTGGGTTAACCTATGATTTTCCTTTATTCTGCTCATAGCAATGCATTTCCATTCTAATGGCTTCATCAAGACTTGGTGGATTAACAAACTCAGTTCTATCTCCGAAACTTTGAGGTAGACTCCCAAGGAAAATTGGATTTTTACTCTCTAATCTTTAATGTAATCCACATACCTCAATAATTCCAAAAATTTATGGACATGTTCTTCCATATATTTTTGTCCCAACCTGAGTTCATTGAACTCTTTTCTCTTACTGTCATAATACTTAGCAGAAAGGTATTTTTCCTTGAAGTACTTCTTAAATCTCTCCTAGCTGATCTTCCTTTCACTGATCCCTTTCACTTGCAAGAGGTTATCCCACCAAATTGAAGCTCTTCCATTTAGATTGTAAATGAAAATTCTGGCCTTTTCATTTCCTGAGTAGTCTTGAATTCTGAAATATTTCTTCATTCCAAGAAGCCACGCCTCTACCTCTTGGCCAGTCTTGTCTTCTCCATCAAATGTGGGAGGCCTTGCCTTCTTGGATTCTCCCTGTTGGATGCCTTTGAACTTCTTTCTTCCATCAAATATCCTGGGCATATTCCTTGGAATTCTTTGAGAACCTCTGGAGTCACATTATTTGCTAGAAGAAGATCTAGAGGAAGGTGTTCTATGCTTCTTGCTCACAGAACTCTTCCTTGGGCTTGGAGTCCTCTTCTTTGAACGACCTCTAGAGCGACTCTCTGCATATATTCCTTCTTCACCCACATTTCTTGGATTGGAACAAAGGTTTATCTTCTGCTGCATATCAGCGAGGCTTTGCAAAATAGCAACATTGAGTTAGTTTTGTTCTTCTTGAGCCTTCACCAAGCTTTCGTTGAAGCTCACCATGGTTTCAACCAAATTCTGAGGAGTTACTTTCTGCCTTTTCCCATTGGATCCAGTCTTAGCATTCCCTTCTTGCACATTTTCACCTAGCACATCTTCTTCATGCTCATAAGGATTCCGAGCATCATTTATGGTCACATTTTTCTTTGGAGACTCTCTTCCCTGTATGTTACTTCTGCTACACTATTAAATCTTATGAGTTGCAAGCACTGTGCATTATGAAAATATTTGTTAGACATCTTAGGAATACTTATAGAAAAATAATCAAACTCATGGAATAATTTATAGAGTTAATATGTCTTCATTTCTTTTGCCCATTCATGCAATTATGGAATTTCCCATATTGTCAACAATATGTCAAAACAGTCACTGGCATTTTTCTGCTCTAATTATATATGGGGTATGATAACCTCATTCAAATTCTGGTCATGCACCATTATTCCCTATTGGATAAGCTTTCCAATGCCTATCCACATTTTCCATTCCAACTTCGGGTGTGGAAATTGCATCACTTCAAAAATGACAATTTTCACCACAATTCTGCACTTTTACACAGTTGTAAAATATCATGAACTCCCAACTTCAGCCACCTGTAGAAGCAAATCTATAAGGATTCAGGAAAAAATTTCTACCGGGAGAAGTTAGTCCATATAACAAGGAACACTCAAAAACTTGCGGATCTCTATTCCGATGCTCCATTGGCCTTCTATAAAATTTTGGGTTTGACTAGTTTTCACTTTTAACATTTTTCCAAATTTTCAAATTTTGGGTTAAAAATGGCTATTTCCCAAACGGTGCATTTATGGAAAATCTTTGTCTAACAGAATATGTCCGGTTTAATCAGAATATGAATTGTTGAGTCCAATAAATTTCTTGAACCCTAATTATAGGGTCACTTTCATCCACTACAAGCTTTTCAAAATTCCCAAAAAGTGGCCCAGAATAGTTTTGGCCTTCTTGCACACCCCGACTCCACATCCTTTGGAGTTTGGCTCCAAAATTACAAAATTAACACCGTTCCTTCTCCATGACTACTCCATATCAGTTTCAGCTCATTTTGACCTTCTGTCAAGCGTCAGGACACCACAGTGTAAAAGCCATTAATTCCAATTTGCTGCCAAATTGGAGCATAATGAGCTCGAGATCCTCACTGGTTCATTCATGGCTTCCGTTAATGGCCTCAGAACGCCACTGACCTCATCCAATTATGATCCTGCATGCTCCTGTAATCCAAAAATCAATTTTCGGGCTCTATACTTTTTTTTTTTACTGAACCCACAACACAAAATCCGAAATCTGAAATTGCGGGTGCGGAAATCCAAAATGCAATTTTCAAAAATTTTGCGTTCCCGCAACCCGCAACCTGAAATCTGAAATCCAAAACTGCGGGTGCGGAATTACGAAAATTCAAAACGCAATTTTCAAAAATTTTACGTTCCCGCAACTTGAAACCCGAAATCCGAAATCCGAAATCCGAAATTGCGGAAATCCGAAACGCAATTTTCAAAAATTTTACATTCCTACAACCCGAAATCCGAAATCCGAAATCCGAAATTGTGGAAATCCAAAACGTAATTTTCCAAAATTTTGCATTCCCACAACCCAAAACCCAAAATCCAAAATCCGAAATTGTGGAAATCCAAAACGCAATTTTCAAAAATTTGTGTTCCCGCAACCTGCAACCCGAAACTCGAAATTCGCAACTGTGGAACACCTCCGTCCCTTTAACTTGCGGGGTTTATATATCCTTTGTCTTTTAACCAAATGAAGCGATTCTGGTATTGTTGGAAAGATCTTGCAGAGCTCTGCACCTGTGTGATCCTCTGCCACATCTGAGAACTTTGATCCTACCATTTTTCCAATAAAAAATGCCGCCCAAACTTCATCAATACTGTGTTAAAACATTATGTTACGTGCCTGTAACTCAGATTTTTACCCACACAACCCCAGTGCTGCAACATGGGCTCTGATACCACTCTGCCACATCCCCTCCCATCATTCCAAACCACAGAGGGAACATGACTGACATGCCAGGGATTATTTGGTAATCTCATCCCCATACATTATTAAGTTATCATAAATAAAAATTTCTTTGTGCAAATTCATACTCAATATAAACACAGCGGAATTAAATCATATTTGCACACACACGACTGTAATGCATCAACATATCTATCACAAGTAGATGATGATTCAATATGTAGAGAATCAATCCCCTTCTCATGCTATGCATAGACTTCATATCAATTCCATTAACATGAATAATTATCATTCAGACCTAACACATTGCAGAGTACAAAATGCATATAATTTAAACACAGAGAACACTTATCTTTGAGATGAAGTTGTCCAAACAACTGGCTATGTGAGAGCAACGTTCCACCCAACCATAGATCTCTTTCCAGCCTATATTATTTCAGCTGAGAGATCACCCCCGAGCTGGGTTGTGTATCTACTAAGGAAGAACTAGATGGGCTCACTCACATCCATGGTTTCACTCAATAACTATGCTAAGCCAACACATAGTTGGTTTTATCAAGCATACAAAAGACAGAGGAGGAGGATGCTAAGCCAGTGAGCTCAACCACAGAGCTACAGGCATCTCAAATGAACTCAATAGTCATGGCATCCACAATACCTACCTCACCCAACACAAGGAAGGTCCCCTTCTCTACTGCACAGTCCCTCACACTTGGATTTCTCACAATTCTGTCATCAAATAACTCAATCCCGTCACTGGATTTCTAGGTTATAAAAACTGGGTTTTCCAATGAATTTCGGGGCATCTAATACTCTCAAATTCACCCCAAGGTTCATACCTATGGATCCTCCATTGGATTTCAATGTCAATATCAAATTCTGGGTGTTTATGGCACTTCAAAACGTGGGTTCTTACAAAGTTACGATTTCTGGTTTTTCTCATTGTTGGGCATTCGTAATGGATGCAAATTGATGATGGGATGTTCAACATTGGAATGGGAATGAGGAAGAACCAATTCCCATGAGGTAGAGTGACTTGTGATACAAGAAAAACAAAGCCCATACTTTCCATACGAATTTCTGGGCTGCCCATGCTCCATTGAAGCCATGGACTGAATTCTTCACCAACTTCCTTACAACAGAATTAAATGTCAGCAATGAAAGTCAAATGGGTTCACAAGATGACATTTGGCAGCATATGGTTCATCCCCACAACCCCCTCACCACTTCCTAGTGGAATACACATGGCCCCTTCTCATTCGTTGCTTCCATAGCCAATTTTGGTATTATATTGAAATATTAATATTTACATCAATTACAATATCCCATGGCTTAATAGCACATGGATGGGAAAATATCAAATACTTGCCTTTCTAAATAAAATACGAGCATACACTAGCGAGGAATTGGCCTTGATCTCCACGCTAGGGAAACATACATCGCATGTATACAATAATTACATTAAAAGCCAATATTTCATAAAGGTAAAAATTGGGGTATTACATTGGATGCTAGAACTAGAGTTGTCTTTCCATGTACTTGTGTGATGTAACATGGCTAGGGTTTGCAAACCCTAAGAAATACAATCATGCCAGTGGGGAGAGCTTTATTGCCATAAGATTATTATTGGAGCTAGTGAAGACTTCCTACATGTCTTGGAGATTATAGGGTTAATGAGGAACCCTAGGAGTTAGATACTACAGGTAATGAAGATATAACCAAAGGAGAATATAAGGGAAAGAGAGACATCTCGGATGTTTTTGGAGAGATTTCACTTGTGTGATGCAAGAGTCTACGTACCTATCTGTTAAGGCCTTTGAAAGTCTCTCTGGAACAAAGCATATAGCCCTTAATCAAGACATACCTTTCAAGAAAGGCCTTACCAAAACAACGTATCCAAACTGTGAAGGGAATAAATTTCAAACTAAGTTTCACTGGAATTAAAATGACTAAAAAATGGAAATGGATATGGAGGCTAGGGTAGGAATGGATATAAAAATTTCAGAAATGATGAATATGATATTATAGGGAAAGGACAAACATATATATATGCAAAAATGACACGAGGCATAAAAAAATCATATGATCATTCATCTATTAGATTTAGAATCCTAAAACTCATCATTGTAGATCAATATCACAACTAGCTAGTATAGTTAACAATACTTTGGAAGCTCGATGTTGTATAAGTATATTGTAAACATACATTAATGAATATCTGCAAATTTTAACATGAGTGCCTTACTATCATATTCAATGTTCAAATTCCCAGCTAGAAAGCGATGTTCTAAATAAAAACATGCACTTGTACTATTTTTTTAAAGCATTACCAAACACTTGGTATAATATATGAAGACAGAGAGAAGTACATAGTAGAATAGTAGAAGTATCATATAATACTAATCTTTTTCAAATGGTCAATATGACTCAATTGGAAACATACAATCATATTAAATAGTTATAACATTATAAAGGAACAATTGGAAATCAACAAACCTTATCCCATGTTCTCCACCACTCCCCCAACACATATAAAGAGTTAAAGCAAAGGATTGTTTAGAATCTATTATCAAAAGTTTAGGTCATCTCTCTTCTCTTCCATATAGAAACATGCAATCAAGTAATATATGACTTGTGCAGGTCAAAAGCATAACCACATAAACCTCACGCCATTTCACCTTTGGCCTACTAATTTTCTAGAGCAAGCCAAACAACAGTGTTGTTGTGTGATCAATATTAAGTTGTGCACATCGAGTAGGATCATCTTCCTTGTGTAGCAATATATAAAATGTTCCAAACAAGATCTAAAATTAAACCTCATGTGCCTTGTCTTGAACATTGTTTTCCTACTACAACCTTTTGGTATCAACATCAACCTATAGTTCTAAATACTTCCAAGCATCAAGATTCAAAATCTCAAGCAAAATTCTTGGCTTCCAATCTCTAATCTTGAAACCATCAATGTAGAGCACCGTTGAGTGCCAACTTCCCTCTAAGAGGTGTTATTTATAAGTTTTTAGGATTACTTTTAGGGTTAGGGTTTCAACATTATCTACTAGGGATTTTTGTGGGTTTTTTCCATCCCATAAAGTCACTTTTTTTTTCCAGTTAAAATCGTATATCTACCCTTGTCATAAAGAAATCAAAAATATTTCTTGATTTTTGTGAAACTTTTCCACTACCACACAAAATGTGGGTTTTCCATTTCAATTTATAGGAGTGGTGTTTCAAATTTTTGGAAACGACACTATACTTCAACAAAATATTTTCTTCTAATTCCCTAGTGGGGCCTTATTTCTTGAATTATTTAGTATTTACCCATTGAGGGACTCACAAAGCCTTAACATGACGAAGTATTTACCCTAAAAAACCCCACTAATAGGGCCTTTCAATGCCTTGCTAGAATTATTTGTTCACCTTGATGACTTGATATGTGGTTATCTAAGGGTTGATAAGGAGATGGAGGGTTAACTTCTTCTCCACATAAGCTTATGGATTTTAAGAATATATATGGAGGGTTGACATCAAATTGATCTCTTCATTAGCTAAGTGTTTCTAAGGACATGGAAGTTTAATTTCTTTGCTTCCTTATCTACACATTAATAAAGAGATATATGGATGATTGACCTAGAATGGGCCTTTCACAGCCTTACTGGAGTGCCTCAACCAATGAGAAGACATGGTTCAAATCCTAGAAAGAGTATTCACTCCTTGAGGGATGCTTTACTGTAACTATAATTCACCCTTGAGGCGCATCTCACCGTAAAAAAATTTTACCACCGCCTTGCAAAGTCTTAGTGTGTTGAAACTTTTACAACACCGAATAGGAATTGTTGGTCACTATAATTTCCTATTAATTCATAAACAAAGTGCTCAATATAATTTGTCAACCCAGGGAAGTCTGGTTATTTCAAAGGTAATCGAGCAAAATATATGCATAAACATTTAGTAACTGATCACTCAACTATAAGTCACCCAATCTACTCAAGGAATGGTTGTATCCTAATTACTAAGTCTATGCTCTGCTCGTTGTTCAATCCAAACTTATAATACTAATTCAATTTCCAAAGATTAAAAGAGTTCACAATCCTTCTACTATATCAATTATGAAAATAACTGCTTCAAGAATGACATGGCTAAATTGCTTTTGCAAGAAGTTAAATCATCACCATAAAAAGGGATCCAATCTACAATTGCAATACTCAACCATAAAGGAAATCAATCCTCCTCCCGTTCTATAAATCCATATGCCATCTACCAGTTTCAACAGTTCATGAAAGGAAATAAAAAATGGTTGAATGCAGCAGCAGAGCACATGTGTAACAACAATAATCAATATACACTTGCAAATAGAAACTACACATTATTCAATCGATTGTTTCAACAACCCAAGAAAAGATATAATTGAAGAATCCTACGCTTTATTCTCACACTATTTCAGAAACTCAAAAGGAAATTTAGTTGCAATTCCACACCAAATGAAATAAAGGAAGTGGGAAACTAACTAACTAGGCAACTCTGAAAGAAGGTGGGCCCTTTCCTTCTAACAGAGATGCCTCTAAACACTACCAGAAATCAATACACAGTAGATTAGGAAAATACTGCCAATTTCATTAATAGAATGAAGTTTCGAGACAGAGTTCTTCCACTCCCATTACACGTTCTCTTCAAAATAAGCCTAACCTCTTTTAACCATCCCATCCTCCTTTAAATACTACAACAGTACAATTTAGATCCTTATAATTCGAGCAGCCATGAAGATCGAATATCTTTAGGATGTCGAGTTAATACCCCATAATAGAAACAATTGCATTCATTATTACATTGAGATTAAATTTGTTTCATAAACATCCATGCTCTCACAGCTTGAACTGTTCCAATTCCAAGTGAGTTTCAGCTAGCTGCGTGGCTGGATAACTTAAAATACCTCACAACGATCTGAACCGAATCCATGAAAATGTGTAACTGATTTCCAAGTACTTCTTCATCCATATGTATCAATAGGATGATACACCCGAATTCCCTGTGGTCTTAATTGATTTCATCAATCCATCAAAAGTCAGCTTAATTAGGAGACAAAATCCATAAACACATGCAAACTTTAGGAATTAATAAAACAAAGTAATAATAAATTATACCTGCTCAAGATCATGCTTTTCCTTAGGAAAGATAATGACTTGGTTATAATAATAAGGAGAAACAAGGAAAAAGGATCACAATAGAAGTGAGAAAAAGGGTTATTTCTGGCACCCAACATCTCCCCCCAACTATCCAGTTGCATGTCCTCATGTAACAACCTCCAGTTTATCTGAATCTGAATCAAAACTTTTCCTGTGGAAGTTGGTGAGATTGAAGGAAGATTCGGGCTTATCTCCACAGTTTATATACCCTTTGCAATCAACCAACACTGCCTAACACTTCTTATCTGCCTTTTTAGTCAACTTATATATACTCATATACTTCTTCTTAGGAAACCATATGAGTGGGAATATAAATCTTAATACTAGCCAGCTTGGTCCACATGTCTGAATACACTTAACATACTCAGGAACTCGAGATAAATCATATTTAAAATTTTCAAAACATTAATGATCTCTTCTTCTCATAGGCCTAGACGAAGCTTCCCACCTGTGCTTACTTCCTTGTAATGCATAGGGTATTGTTGTGATATGGTCTTGACACATGTAGATATATCATCATGCTGAAGTGATGTTATATAATTATCCTTTTGGGGAGAGGAGAGGTATTTTCTATGTCTTTCAATAATAGCAGTAGGGGATTGTGGTTCACCTTGGATCAATAGAATAGAATTATCCTCTTTTCTTCAAATGGTCTCAGAGGCATTCCACCAATTCATCTAATTGGTGACGAAGGAAGTAAATGCCCTTAGATGTATATCCCCTATATAAGGAACAAGATTTGGCCAAAGGTCCATGAAGCATGCTAACTCATGTAAATATAATTCACATAATAGATTTTGTCTAGGTAAATGTATTCAAAAACTTAGGAGTTGTAACAAACTGATGGGGCCTCCCTTCCTTAAGAGATTTTAGCTTAAAAAGAGTCAACTAATCATAAAGGAAGATTGAATAAGATGGCGACGGGGCCCTAAAACTTAATGGTTCTTGAATTAAATCACACATTTGCTCCTTCTCTTGCTTCATGGCCTTACCATAACAAAGTATTTACCCTCAAAATCCCCACTAATAGGGCCTTTCAATGCCTCACTAGAATTATTTGTTCACCTTGATGACTTGATATGTGGTTATCCAAGGTTTGATAATGAGATGGAGGGTTAACTTCTTCTCTACATAAGCTTATGTATTTTAAGAATATATATGGAGGGTTGACATCAAATTGATCTCTTCATTAGCTAAGAGTTTATAAGGACATGGAAGTTTAATTTTTTTGCTTCCTTAGCTACACATTGATAAAGAGATATATGGATGATTGATCTAGAATGGGCCTTTCATAGCAGACTGGAATGCCTCAACAATGAGAAGAAGGGGTTCAAATCATAGAAAGAAGTCTTCAGTCCTTGAGGGATGCTTTACTGTAACTATACTTCACCGTTGAGGTGCATCTCACCGTAACCAAATTTTTACCACTACCTTTCAAAGTCTTAGTGTGTTGAAACTTTTACAACACCCATCATGACTTGTTAGGTTAACCTTGAATTGGTGAATGAGTCATTAAAATAATCTTGGTTTGCGTCAAAGAAAATTGTATTTGGTGGCCAATAGTATTTGTTTTCCCATGGTATTTGGTGGTCAATAGTATTTGGTGTCCCATGGTATTTGGGGGCCAATGGTATTTGGTGGCCCATGGTATTTGGTGTCCCATGGTATTTAGTAGCCCATGGTATTATCCCAAGGTATTGCATATAATGAAGCCCGGGGGTTTTTCATATAGTTTATCCAATGCTTTCATTAGATCCTTCATTGTCTTTTCCTTTGGAATGTTGAAAGCCACCGACACTTCTAGGCACAACCATATCGTTCCTAGTGCCTTTCAATTAAGAACCTCCCATTCTTTGTCCTCCATAATCTCCAACTTCTTTTCTTTTTTTCCCAACAGTAGGAAAAGATCCCTTTGATATAGATAATCTTCCATTTTCCTCTTCCATAGCTGGTAGTTTTGGTCGTCAACTTTATCAACCCTAAACATTCCTTCTTTTGCCATTTCCCCCACTCGAACCCTCATTTGAGGTTAGCTGAGGAAATTCGCAACTTGGTTTGTGATTCCCTTATTGTATTTTATTTTAAAGTAGAAAGTTTGGATGTACATGAATGTAACGTCCCCAAAAATTCGTAAAAATTTAAATTTTTCAAAGCAGTCTATTCGCCATTAAATGCTATGCAGAAATTTAAAGTGTATGTTCAACATCTATAATTACTACTTACTAGAGTTAATAAATGCGACATTTAACATCTCATAAATTATCTTTAATTAATTTAATTGTCTTAACGACAATTAAATAGATAAGCATTCCTATGTTTGTAATTAATATCGTAATACTTAGATATATAATCGTCATTAATTATATGTTGTAACAACATTCAACTGAATATATAATCCTATGTCTGAATGATATTATACTGTCTATTTTATCGTATTATACTTACAAAATTTCTTTGACTAGAAGAAGTATCATTGTCTTGTGTATTATATTCACTATGACCTAACATTCCATATGTCGACATTTATTTAATTTTGTCCTAAGTTGCTTGTACCACTGTGGGTCCATTTACGCTTATGAAATTAGGCATAAACCATGGGCTATTTGAGTCATGGAATTGTTATTTCATAACTATGTGTCTTATGTTGTAAATTAACTCATTTATACATGTTTTAGCCTATTGTAGATATGTTGAGAATATAATTCTAAGAATTGATAAATAAGAATCCTTTTTTTTTACAAGGGATACTCTGGTGTAAGCTCGAGGCTTACTTAGCTTTAATGCTAATGCATAACACCTTCTATTTTGTCCAGGTTATAGGTTTGTTCCTAGCAAGGGTTTGAAAAATTACATTTTTACGTTTAAACCTCCATGGCAAGGAAATTATACCAAAAGCTATTATATTTAAAGGTTGGTAAGGAGTTAGGGTTGATGGTGCCTAGCCAAGCTCTATGTTTAAAATAATTAAAGATCCTAGACTATACAATAGTGTGGATTATATCCAAACTAAACCATAGACTTGCAAAAATGGTGGATCGTATTTCGAAACTAAACTATAGACTATGCAAAGCGGTGGATTGTATCCAAACTAATGTCATGGTTTATAAATTACATTGAGCAATTCGCGAGCACCAACTATAGACTTGTGGGTTTTATATTTTGGGTTGGTGGATGACAAGTTCAGACTTTATTGCGATCACGTGAAACAGTTAATGTAGCCTCGGGGTGTCAAAACCCTATCGCTAAGCTTCAGGGTTTGGTATTTTGGTTAATGTTGTTTTGATCCGCGTTGTGATGGCGACCTGAGCTCCTCTCGGCCGCCATGGTTATTGAGCACTCAAGCACCACTCCTTGAGGTGGTGTAACTGTATGAGTTAGGCCGTGGGACTTTATGGTGCTCCTCATCATGCGTTGGAGTTTTTACTGCCTAGTTTCTTCTTGGCATGCGTTTGAAACCTGCGAGGTAACATCTATAACACTAAAGCTTTATGATTTACAAGTGATGAGTTTTTTTTGACAACTAAAAGCATTCAACGTTTAATCTTGTTTTAGTTTTAATGGTAGGGACAGGTATCATACTCCTTGGTAATGGAATTTTGAGAGAAGGAACTGTTTCAGTGGTTGTGAGCCCACAGTAAGTCTCAGGCTCATCCAGATGATACCTCTGTCAACGCTTTAAGGGTTGTTTGTTGTCTTGTTGCTCTTCCCAACGTAGATTCATTTGTAAAGTGGGATATGAGGCTGATTAGGGGCAACATTGTTGTGTTATATAGTTTTCTTGGCATAACCTGAGTTGGGGTTTTGTCTGTCAATGTTATAGTTTCACTTCAGGGTCTACTCAGATGGAGAACCACATGGAGAACCCTTTGCCTCATTGAGTAGAGTTATTGCGAATGTAATGTTTAAAATTAAATAACAATGGATGACTGCCTCGATACGATATTTACAGTTTTCCTGTGTGGACATATTTATATTTTTCCCTCGGCTTCCTGTCAAGTTTGTCTTTCTACATTGAATTTATATATATTTTGGTTTGGGGTTTAGACCCGATCTCGTAGCTTCGTTTGTTAAGATAATGTGTCTAAAGTTAACAGATTATTTTACTTACGGGGTTAACTATGACCTTGTCACGATATTAGTATTTCTTTTGTAAACTTTAAGATGTTGTTTCGAAATTAAAATCTTTGGCTCTATGAAGGATAGAGGGTTAAACCCTAATCCGACCTTGTATTTTATTTTGTAATTGTATATTAGCTCTACAAGAGTCGAACCCTAGATATTCATTGAAGATCCTGCCAAATAGTATGGCTATGATACACTTTAGCAAAGGTTGTTAATGAGCTCAGTCTCGATATTGATTTTAAACCCTGTCGTGAGAATCGATCCCCTGAATTATGTTTTATTAAAATAGTCTTTGACATATTAGTTTTTGTGTTAAAATTTTCAATGATGCATCCATAATGGACTTTCATCGAGCTAATTCGATTGTATCATGGTTTCTACTTATCTTACCGAGTGAGAATGGATAAAAAAATTATGATTTACAGTTTGTACAGTTTCGGTCTCGAACCCTTATTATTTGATTCCAACTATACTATCAGAATGACTCTGTTTTAATAAAATAATGATACAGGGGAGTCCTTCTGGTATCAACCCTTACTAAGAGATTACGATAATTTCATTAGTATGTAAAGAATTGGTTTGTTTCAAGATTTAAATAGTTCAGATATGTGTATTTTATATACATTGTTTCAATACATATTCTTAGTTGATACCTACAGGATTTAATCCTTAGCGTAGAGGATATGTTTGTAAGAAGTATCAAACTGAATGAAGTTTTAACATTTGAACTTTAATAGATTATTTGTATAACATTGGTATTGTTCCCTTAAGGATAAAAGTGAAGATATTTTTAGAGTTTAAGTATTTTGTTTTGTTTATCATGATAATACTGAGATAGTATAACTCTTTTTATGTGTGTCACATCCAAAACCTTGTTTTCGAATAATATATAATAGTTCGGTGAGTGCATTATACTCTATGAAATATGTGAGTATTTATACTGTGTTAAAGAACACTATTCTATTATGTATATTTGTTTATACTAGTGTTGTTTTGGAAGCTATATATAACAATTAGTATAATTTCTTTATCGAAATAATTTAAGTTCTGTGTGAATTCGATACTGTGACCCTGTCAAGTTTATAATATATCTATAAAGATGATTCCTATGTTGTTCGAAAGTGAAATATTGCTTTTGTTTTATGAAGTAACTATTGCATAGTATGTATTCATGAAATTACATATAGAAGCGTAATGATAAGATCCATCTTTGATAAAATATACAATCATTTTCTTTTACTTATAAATCTTTCTATTATCTCTAATATTTGTTGATTAAACCTCTCTGTGTACTAGAGTACATCGTCTATGATGAAAGGAAAAATATAGGAAGACATTTATTCATTCATTCTAAGATTTCCAGTCTTTATCAATCACTCAACTAATGGAATAAATCTAACAGTTTAGAAAATTATCATCTTTAAACAGCTAACTGATATCTAGTAAACATACAGTTTTTCTTTCAGAATAGTTCAATGGTTAATAAAATATAACAAGTAGAACCTGATAACTTGATAGGGTGGAAAAACACCCAAAGAGGCCTGTTCCTCCCAACCTTCTCCAGAAAAGCAGCCACGCTTCCTTTCTCTTTTGGACCCCTGATCTTGTTCACTGAACCACTAGGACGAAGTCTCTATGTAGAAGCAAGGCACTTAGGTTGTACTTCAACAATCAATGGAGACTTGCATACACACCTCTCATATGTACTTCAGAAATCAATGGGGACTTGCATACATATCAATACCTCTGCAATTAGCAGGAAAACCTCTGCACTCAGCAGGAATAAGACAATGTTACTCTGTAACTCAAAACATAGCTTCCCCTTATCGAATCTCTTGTGTTCAAATTCCAGCAAAACCACAAGGAATAATTTTCATCTCCTCTGAGAATGTGTGAGCCTCTGCTCAAATTTGATGGCTATAAAAGATTGCCTAGGTATTTTGGTGGTCAGTTTTGCATTCAATGACCCATCAAGTCCAGTTCCACATCCTTGGGAACATGACCACACTTTAAGCGAGGTTGTCCCATAACAACAGCTAGTTACTGAGTTCAGATGTTGCCACTTGTCCATTTCCTTCTACCCCAGATTCCATTCGTCCTAGTGGGTCAGTGAACACTCTTTCAATAGCCCCTTTGGGTCAGTGTCTCCTATTTTATTTTATTAAAAAATAATATTATTCATTTACAATCATCCTTGACACTTGGTCGAATATAAAACTTTACAATAAAAGTTAAAGTAATGTTTTTCCTCAAACATAAAATGTCTCAAGTACTACGTAGGTTACAATGAACCACTTATAATGTCATTCGTTTTTCAAATTTCCCATGTCTACATGAATTTCATGGGCTTATGGTCCATGTGGATGTTCATTTAGTTTACAATCTGTAACCATACATCACTACTAAGTACATATTTTTTCCATATGTGTCATACCTACTAATTGTGTCAGATATTTTCCAGATGTCCATGATAAGTGAGGTATACACCAAAGATATACTTAGAGGAATCTATCTTAATGATATTGAAAAACCATTATAGGTCTAGTGGAATGAGGACTAGTGCTTAACAGAGGTGGCATTTTAGGTCCTTGAATAACTATTGTTTTTCCTTGGCCCACAAAAACTTGGATTTGGCTCCACCTTTGTTGATGTGGCTGAAGGGCCATTGGATATGAGAGAACCCCAACATGAACCAATTGTGGAATTTGATGGGTCCTACAAAGATGCAAATCTCCATTACTGTGTTTGGGGATGAATAATGATGAATGGTTTGGATCTTGGTTGGGCCCACATGCACACCATACTAATCCAAGGTGTATCCCATATTCTTAATTCTAGACATGATGAACAATCACTCCTCCAACTTGGCATATAAATTGTATTACCACAAGGTGCTAAACACTTGTTGAATGTGTTTCATACATTCTTCCTACTTTTGACTGATGATGGGCATATTGTCAAGATATAAGACCACAAAGGAAGTGATGCATAACTAAAAGATATCATCCATCATGATCATGAATACCACTGGTGCATTAGTTAAGACAAAAGGCATAACCAACCACTCAACGAGATATTTTTACTTGTAAGCACCTGGTGTTAGCGTAAATTCAAATTAGTCCTACTAAAAATACTTGTCTCCCTTGAGATAATCAAGAAGACCATCAATCGAAGGTATCGGGTACCAGGATTTGACTACCCTTTTGTTCATTTCAGTATAAGGAATAAAGAGTAGTCGTATCCCATCCTTCTTTTGAATTAACACGATCAATATATGAGAACTAGGTGAGGAGGTTGGCCAAATATGTCCCTTTAGTATTATCTCTTCAATCTATAATTTTATACCCTCTTTCTACAAAAGGGAGCGTCTTTATACCACACCATTATGTAGGGGTGTAACCAATATCAAATAAATTGTATGATTTACTTGATAGTATAGAGATACCATTATCATAGGTGATGTGAAAATATCTCTATATTCTTCTACCAACTTGTTTGCTTGCTTTTGTTATGTAGAGATACCCCTTTCAAAGGCATTTCCTATCACAATGATCTTTTATTCACCTTCCAACCAAATCACAAAGAGGGAAAATCACCTTGTCTAAAAGATTACCTTCCTACATTGCTTAGTTATGATCAACAATTCCACGACATTCAAGTTTATATGTGTTATCTTGTACAAATGACCCCCCAAATTAACAGTCACACTATAATGCATATACTCATAGAAATGATTACGCTTCCACATATATGGTTGTGCTAAAATAACGTCACAAGCTTCAAATGAGGAAACATCGCACAATACCTCATCATTGAAGGTGTTTATCCATAATACAAGTGACGTTACTAATTGACCTTGATGCGGCTTCATCTTCTTAATGAACTTTTATAGGATCAAGTTATTTTGGCTCCCACAAAGTGAGGAGCTTGATCAAATATGACCCTTTTGTATTGGCTCTTTAATTTTCTTTTTGTTCTCCTCAATCTCCAAAATATGGTTTATATATGAAGCCAATAGGTACATGGGAAATAGATGTGAAAACAATTCCATGCTTTGCATGATAGTGAATGGGTACCCTAACAAGTGAGTTCATGAATATATCTCTATATTAATCCACCATATTGTCCACCTACTTTTTATATGTAGACATACCCCCTACAAAGGCCTTAAATATCATGTTGAACTTCTATTGATTTTCTAATTGAACCATGAAAATGAAAAATCTCCCAACCAGGTGAATGATAGCTACCAAACCAAACATCCCAGGACGAGGGCATACAGGAATGAAGTCTGGGATATGTTTGGGAACTTTTTCATAGAACAAAAAATCAGAGTGATACCTAGGAGTGAGAATCAGGTGGCTGATTCTTTGGCCACCACTGATAGTGGTTTTAAGATGCCTATCTTTTCCTAGGAGAAGTATGAAGTGGAGGTGGTGAACAGACCTTCTATTCTTGACAATTCTAAATACTGGCAGGACTATGATGATGATTTGCAAATTAAAAGATTCCTAGAGCTATCTGATGAATTTGCAAATGTACAGATTGATGCAGAGAATGAAAAATTGGAGGGTTTAGTAGACGAAGAATAGTCAAGGGATGAAGAGACCGAAAGCAAAGGGTGGAAAAGTATGCTGGGCGGAAAGGATATCATTTAGCTGAAGAGTAATTACATCCCTAAAGGTTTGATACATTTGGAAAAGTTGTTTGACCAGAATGACGTAGCCAAAAACCCCGAGTTTGAACCTGCTAGTGACGCGGTAGAAGACCAGAATTTAGGAACTAAAGAAGAGCCTTGAATGGTGAAGCTGTCCAAGAAACTGCATGCTAATAAAAATGAGTGATATGTAGAATTAATGAAGAAATATGCTGATGCTTTCGCTTGGAATTATGAGGAATTAAAAGAATACAACACCTCCATAATACAACATTCTATCCCAATCAAAGTAGGGGAGAATCCTTTCAAGCAGAACCTGAGAAGGATAAATCCAAAATTGATACCCGTAATAGAAAAAGAAATCAGAAGATTGTTTAATGCAAAAATCATTATCACTATGAGGTTTTCCCAATGGATAGCCAATCTGGTTCCTGTGAGGAAGAAGAATGGTGAGATAAGAATATGCATAGATTTCAGGAACCTTAACAGGGCTTCGTTGAAAGAAAATTACCCTTTTCCTAAAATGGAACATATCTTACAGAAGGTAGTGGGGGAAAAAAGGATCTCTACCATGGATGTTTTTTTTGGATATAATTAAATCAAGGTATGCCCAGAAGACCAAGAAAATACTGCCTTTACCACTCCCTGGGGCACTTTTATGTATGCCAAAATGCCTTTTGGTATGATGAATGCAGGAGCCACTTTCTAGCATGCAATGGACATAGCATTTGCTAAGGAGAAAGACAAGTTTGTGGTGGTGTAAATGGATGATATAACAGTGTATTCCAGATCTGATGAAGAACACTTAAAGCACCTGGAGTAGGTTTTCATTAAATGCAGAAAGTAAAGTATTTCTATTAACCCAAAAAAGTCTCATTTTGATCTAGAGGAAGCCAAGCTCCTCGGACATATCATTTCTAAGGAAGGTATCAGGATTGACCCTGAGAGGGTTAGTGCTATTCAGAAAGTCGGGGAGCCGAGAAGTAAGAAAGAGGTGCAATCCTTCATCAGGAAAGTGGGTTTTCTAAGGAGGTTTATTCCAAGATTTACAGAGATAATGAGGAATATCACCAACATGTTAAAAATGGAGAATCATATCAAATGGACTAAGGAAGCCATGGATTTGTGCAAGCGTATTAAGAAGGCTATCACTGAAGCCCCAATATTAGCAAGTCCATATTTTTCCAAGGATTTCCTGATTTTTTCCTATGCGTCTGAGCATACGGTGGCAGGGGTGTTGTTGCAAAAGAACACCCAAAATGCTGAGCATCCCATCGTGTTTTTCAGTAGGGTGCTGAGAGATGGAGAGCTGAAGTATGATATCATGGAAAAGCAAGCGTATGCCCTGATAAAGTCACTAAAGGATTTCAGGGTCTACATCCTCCATTCACACATTTTTTCTCATGTCCCAGACAATGCTGTAAAGAGTATCCTCACCCAAGCAGATCCCGAGGGAAGAAGGGCCAAGTGGATTGTTGTACTATTGTAGTATGACCTGGAAATAAATCCCACCAAGCTGATCAAGGGGCAGGGTTTGGCAAAGTTGATGACTAAAGCCAACTGTGATTCTTTGTAGCTAAATTTCTTAGAAGAATTTGCAAATTAGGAGGACCCAGGGATGTAGGTAAGACCAGAATTCTCTGCATCTCCCTGGTATGCTGAAATTATTTATACATTGCAGAATTTGCAAGCTCTTGCAGGGTTAAACAAAACTAGGGCCTGGTCTGTGTGTTAGGATATTCCTACAGTCCATTCTAGTCCTACCAGCATCTTCATTATTTGCATTTTCAGTCTTGCATGCATGCATCCCAGTCATCAGTCCCAGCACCTAGCCCTCAGCTAGCTAGCCCCGGGAGCTTCTCACAGATCAGTTTTAGCCCTCCTAGAGCTTAGTGCATGCTTCTTCCTTGATTTAAGGAAGCCACTCCTCCTCTCTGACCTACCACTCAGTTTCACTTCAGTTAATTGAGTTATCTTTAGTTCTTTCCTTGATTTAAGGAAAGACTGGCTCTCAACTGAGTATATCACTCCGATGGACCTCCAGTGAGACTAGAATTCCCATTCTGACTCCAGTTAGCTCCTCATGCACCCTCCACTAAGCCTCCTTCATTCAGTTAGTGCCTCCATGTGCCAGTTACACTCAGTCACACCTACCACACTCAGTTAGACTCAGTTTGACTGATGGTTGACATTTACTTGTGCATTGATGACTCCACCAATGATGAGATAGACTTCTAGTTATGCTTTGATGACACTCTAGTGATCTTTTGATCACTCTATGAAGGCTAATTCGAATTTCCACCTTGGCATTTAGATCCTCATGCATTGTACTATTTATTTGTCCATATTGTGATTAATGAATTAGTGTGTGTGAAGTTATTTTGCTTCTATCTGAGTTCTACTGTATTATTATTCTGTTTCTCATTTTACTGCATTGACCACTCTTAATCTTATTCATAATTTCTTTCATTGTGAGGTATACATTAGCTCTTAGATCTGCTGTGAGGATTTTCACACGGTGAAGCTGAAAGATGCCAAATTTTGTATTATGAATCAATTTCTGTATTGGAAAGACCCAGGAGGCGTGCTGCTGAACTGCTTACTAGAAGATGACGCTTAGCATACCAAGAAGGAATTCCAAAAAGGGGATTGTGGTGGGCATCATTCCTGGAAAGTGACAGTCAACAAAATCTTGAGAGTGGGGTTTTACTGGCCTACCATGTTTACTGATGTGTATAAGGAGACCGTTACTTGTCATTAGTGCTAGATCTTTGAAGGTAAGAGGAAGGTTGTTTCACTTCCCCTACATCCAAAGATAATAGAAGCGCCTTTCCAACAGTGGGGGCTGGATTTTATCGGAGAAATAAACCCAAATTCCTCTGACCAGCATAGATGGATTTTGACAGCTACTGATTATTTCAACAAATGGATCAAAGCCATCCCCACTAGGAACACATCTGAGGACGTCATCGTGGATTTTCTGGAAGATAACATCCTGTCCAGATTTGGTTGTCCCAAGAAGATAGTGACAGATAATGCTCCAGCATTTAAGTTCAAAAAGATGATAAAATTTGGCAACAAGTACCATATCAGTATGAACCATTCCACAGCATACTACCCTCAGGGAAATGGGCTAGTAGAGTCCTCTAACAAAATCCCAGTGAGTATCATCAAGAAGTTGTTGGAGGAGAATAAGAGGGCTTAGCGCAAAAAATTAAAATATGCTTTGTGGCATGATAGAATCAGTACGAAGAGAGCCATTGGAATGCCACCCTTTGAATTGGTATATGGAGCTGAGGTGGTGTTTCCGGTATCCCTAGGGTTACCAGTCATGAGGTTGCTGCAGGGAATGGAAGAAGAGTTGAATCACATGCATAGAACGGTGAATCAAATAGTTGAATTGAACGACCTGAGAAATAGGGCCTATGATAAAGTACAAATGCTCCAAGAAAAGATGAAGGATGCCTTTGACAGGAAGGTGAAAGAAGAGTAGTTTCAGGTGAATGATTTGGTCCTAAAGTGGGATGCCCCTAGGGAAGATAAGGATAGAAAATTTGACCATATGTGGATGGGGCTTTATGTTATTGCAGCGAAACGAGGTGTGAATTCTTTCATCATGGAGCATCAAGATGGGTCTCCCTAGATAGGAGGTCCAATCAATGGTAGGTTTTTGAGGCATTACCTGTCCTAGAGAAGGTGGGTAACTCCTGTACCATAACCTGTATATATTTCCATTTTGCAGCAAGTGTTGATGGAAAACCTAAAGGATTTGAAGCCTGAAGTGAAGGCCCTAAGGTATGGAAGGGTAGCCATGGTGTTTGTTTTATTTACATGTTCAATTCAGATTTGCAGCATGTACAGTTTCAATTTTTAGCCTAAAGTTTTCAGTTCTGAAGTTGAAACTTTGCCCAATGGATCAGGCATCGGTTTGCCAGGGATTCTTTGCTACCTCACAGGGAGGATAACATCCCTAGTAGGAGCCAATTGTTAGCACTGGGATTGTGCTAAATATTCAAGAGAGTTTTCACGTCAAAAGATAGGTTTGTTGAAACTGGGGAGCTTTCGAAAGTTAGACTAGCTTAGCCCGTGTCCACTAGATAACATAAAATCCAAGCTATGCGCGGTGAAGTTGGCTCGAAGGAAAAGAATTTGAAGAGAAATAAGGGAGTGAGGATAACCAAAGGGTAAAGGTCTAAAGGAATGCGCCCACGTCCTCAGCCGAATAAGATTAGCGGTCTAGAATGGACATGATGAGATCCAGGGCCACAATCTTCTATCGCGGAATAAGGTGGTGGAGATTTAAGCATCAACAGGTCGTTTGTCAACATATATGTAAGAGTTGGAACAATGACGGACAATGAATATCTACAGGTGACATTTAGTTCACAATTTGAACTTGCGTGGTGAAAGTCAAGACTCAGATTTGCAAAGTTGTGTTATTGTGCCGCACTTTTCAGGGCGGGGATTAAACCCGATCCAGATCTACAGTTCAAGTCTTGTTCACATTTTCAACTTGTGCGCCAAACTGACGCTGCTCGGATTTACGAAGTTGGTAAAGAGGCACATCTAAAGACGGCTTAGATCTGAGTAAAGGGAAATCCACAGTCAGAAGGGCTTCGCGGAAAAAGGGTATTGCCGGAATAACACATAGCAGAGTTGCAGACCACAGAGAGGTTTAAAAATAGGAAAAGGATGGAGGATTTGTGGCTGTAGATTGCCAGCATGGATGAACGGTTGTCAGGTATCCATCGCTAGCTTACTTGTAAGGAAGATATTGGCCATTTCATAGTATAAAAAGCAGGTCTCCGCAGGGAGCCACACCAGATTTGTCCTGTGCGCATTGGGTAGTGGGGATAGCTAACTGTGCAGGGCCGACCAACCAACCAGATGCCCAGAGAATCCTCCCAACTGTCGGGCCACCAGGTAAGCTGTTTCTCACCGTAAGCTATTTAAATGGCAGAAGCTGTAGAACCCCTAGGTTTCGAATCTCCTCAGTTGACTGACCTGGTAGAAGATAAAGATTACAATGTTTTTGATACCATGCTTATTAGTTGCCCTCCGGACTCCATTAAAGAGATATTAGAAGCTCTGAAGACCGGCCAACCAGATACCCACCAAATCTACCAGTCCTTCTTCCACCTGTTCACTACATACCAAACCCCTAGCTGTCCCGAATTAGTGGACTGGTGTGCAAGCCGTTACTCCCCTGAGCAGAGAGTTGTCCTGGACACATCAGGCTCCAAAATATTGTGTTACATAAATGCTCTGGCTATTAGGAAATCCCTGGCCATTCCCCCAGATTTATGTCATAAATCCCAAGATTATAAAATGGAATCCCTCATTCAGTATTTTCGTCAAGCCTCTGAGGATCTTAAGAGGAGCTTCTACTAGGAAAACCTACTATCCAATTTTTCCCCTCCCGAAACCCCTTTCCCTGGTGAGGCTGAGTTGTTCAAAGAGGAATCCAAATATATTCTCTCCATGCTGGCCCAATTCCTAGGGTTGGATAGCGACAGATACCTAACCGAGCCCCTAATCAGCCTTATGTTCGTCTTGAGTACTTTCCCTATCGAACCCTCCGACCCTAACTCACTCGCTCAGTGTTCCTACTTAAAATTCGACGAAGCCCTAGCATATAGTATCCATGCCCAACTCATTGTATTCCCTAGAACTAGGTCTTTTAGATTTTAGTCGTATCTACTGAGGATTTTCCTAGCAGCGCATGAGGAAAAGCTGCAGGGACCAGAGTTGCAGATCACTGAAGAAATGTATTTGAATTTCCAGGTTTTCATGGATAATCTCATGTTTGAAATCTATTGTGTGTTTTTCCAAGAGAGGCTGCCTAGAGTCCTGCCGGAAATGAAAGACTTGTTACAGCCTTCTATGTAAAAGATAGTCAGAGACTGGTTTCTGTTGAAAAATGGGACGGTAATCATGGTATACGGTTTTTCTCATTCCCCCTACGTACTACCAATTTTCCTAACTCCGAGGTTGTTCACCCTAGAATTCATAAGACAGAAGCTAAAGGTTGAATTTGAGCATTTCCTGAAGGACAAGAAATCCGTCGATATCAGTTTCCCATGGGCGATGGGAACTTTTGTGGTAAAAAATAAGGCAGCTCTTCCTAACATTGAGTTGATGATGAGCGATCTAGATTTCTCCTCCAGGGATACAATAGATTACGATCCTCACCACATAAAGCTAGGTGCATGAAAGGTTCCGGGCTGTTGCAAGCATTCTGCTAGTGGATCTGAAAATCCTCACAGCAGATCTAAGAGATGATGTGTACCTCACAAGAGTAATTATGATTAAGCAGGAAAATAGAAGAAGAGTGAACAATACAATATAATGAGCAACAGAATAATATGGTACAGTAGAACTCAGATAGAAGCAATAATACTTCACACACACTAATTAATTAATCACAGTATGGACAAATAAATAGTACAATGGTAGAGAGGATTCGAATGCCTAAGGTGGCAATTCGAATTAGCCTCTCAGAGTGATCATAAGATCAATAGAGTGTCATCGGAGCACAACTAGGTGTCCTCATGATCATCGGAGCGCAACTGGGAGTCTTCATCATCATCAGTGGAGTCATCAATGCTCAAGTAACTGTCAACCATCAGTCAAACTAACTCTGGTAGGTGTAACTGAGTGTAACTCAATGTAACTGAGTGTAACTGAGTGTAACTAAGTGTAACTGAGTGTAACTGATTGTAACTGAGTGTAACTGAGTGACAACTGGACTGGTAGGTGAAGAAGGGCCAGTTGCTCCCTAAACTCAAGGAAGAAGGGTGCATTAAGCAACTGGAGGGCTAAAACTGAATAGTGAGAATCTCCTGGGGGCTGGATAACTGAGGGCTAGGTGCTGGACTAATGACTTGGATGCATGAAAACCCTAGAATGCATGCAAACCCTAAAGGTGCATGCATGAATGAAAATGTAAATGATCAAAATACTGGTGGGACTAGGATGAAGTATAGGAATATCCTAACACCCCCCCTTAATCCATCCTGGGCCCTGGTAACTAAGACCAAAGGTCACCCAATACAATGAATAATAACAATCAATAAACCAAGGAAGTGGGAAAATTTCATGGGAAACATACCCCCTCCTAAAAAAATAGACTGTAAGGCACACATAAAAATAAATGCTCCAAACTCAAGCATGTGTGATGCTTGGTCATATGTGTGGAGGTATCTTCTTCTTGGGAAGAAGTGGATCGTGCTCAAAAAGCATGTGCTTGTACTTGCTCTTCAGATCGAATGTGATGAGAACAAATCCAACAGTATGAGAATGATCCTTGAACCTGTGATTCGAATCAGCTGAGGTAGGATCAAATCTGTGAAAGTGCATATAGTCTTTTGTCTTCTCCTTCGAACCACCATGGGTGAGATTATGCCAAAAATAACTATTACATGTTTGCTTGAAATCAAAATCAGATTTAAGACTTAAAAAATAGTTTCTTGAGATCTCCTTTGAACCAGCAGGGGTGAGATCAAAACTATCATATGCATGAGAAATTATCCCAAGTAGTAATTGCTTAGAATCCAAATTAGATCCAAGACTTGAATCATGGTTTCTTGAGATCTCCTTTGAACCATGAGAGGTGAGATCAAAACCAGTAATTGCATGAGAATTTATCCCAAGCGAATGGCAATGGCCATAATCTTCAATAACCTTCTGAAAGCATGGAATTATGATCATATAGTAGTATAAAAGAGGAGTTAGTTGGAGAGGAGTGAATGCATTACCTTCAAAAGTTGTTTTGACCTCCGAAATAATCATGTGATCATGATGCAAACCAACAGACTCTGGTGCAAGAGAGGATTTAGGACCTTCTGCAATATCTAGAGTGTGAGTTGGCACAGAAAGAGAAGAAAGTTTGAGCATGAGTGGAGAATCTGCAAGTTCTTTGTCAACAATTTCAATATGAGATGATACTGGTTCATGATCTGAGAGACCATCAAGAGGAGCGAATGCATCACTTTGCTTGCTTTCGAATGGGTTAGGACCAAGTCCTTCATTCTTTCTGCCAAATTTTTCATCCAGGTGAGCCCATATCTCTTTTGGAGTCCATAACTCCTTTGGAGTTTCAACACCATTACGGTATTTGAATTGGAATCTCTGGTGTGCAAACAAAGAAAACATTATTTCTGCAAAGTGCATGTCACTTTTATTTAACCAGTCAATCTTCTCTTTAGGGGATTCGAACTCTCTTTCAAAATAACAATAAAAAAGATCATGGATCTTTAAGTCTGCTATCATTCTTGGTTTCCATTCATCATAGTTGAGTGGATCAAGAGGAGTAATTCCTGATGAATACATTGAAGTTGTAGAGGACCTGCAAAAACAATATAGAATAACTGCAACTGCTACTGCTGCAAAAATGCAGAAACTGTTGCAACTGCTGCACTCAAAATCTTGGTAATAACCTGCAAAAAACTCTCAAGAATGGAGATAAACAATACTCTCAACATGCTCTGATACCATGTGAAAATCCTCATAGTATCTCTAAGAGATGATGTGTACCTCACAAGAGTAATTATGATTAAGCAGGAAAATAGAAGAAGAGTGAACAATACAGTATAATGAGCAACAGAATAATATGGTACAGTAGAACTCAGATAGAAGCAATAATACTTCACACACACTAATTAATTAATCACAGTATGGACAAATAAATAGTACAATGGTAGAGAGGATTCGAATGCCTAAGGTGGAAATTCGAATTAGCCTCTCAGAGTGATCATAAGATCAATAGAGTGTCATCGGAGCACAACTAGGTGTCCTCATGATCATCGAAGCGCAACTGGAAGTCTTCATCATCATCAGTGGAGTCATCAATGCTCAAGTAACTGTCAACCATCAGTCAAACTAACTCTGGTAGGTGTAACTGAGTGTAACTCAATGTAACTAAGTGTAACTGAGTGTAACTGAGTGTAACTAAGTGTAACTGACTGAACTGACTGTAACTGAGTGACAACTGGACTGGTAGGTGAAGAAGGGCGAGTTGCTCCCTAAAATCAAGGAAGAAGGGCGCATTAAGCAACTGGAGGGATAAAAATGAATAGTGAGAAGCTCCTGGGGGCTGGCTAACTGAGGGCTAGGTCCTGGACTGATGACTGGAATGCATGCAAACCCTAGAATGCATGCAAACCCTAAAGGTGCATGCATGAATGAAAATGTAAATGATCAAAATACTGGTGGGACTAGGATGGAGTATAGGAATATCCTAACAGTGGAAGCACTTAGTTAGTAAGAACTGCCAGTTGGAAGAGCATCTTGAAGATCATTTTTGTCTTTTGTATTAAGAATCGGTAGTCGTATAGTAAAACGACCCGTAAATGTAAAAGGCTATTGAGCCAAGTTTTGTCATATATGTCTTATGTCTGTAATTGTGAATATGTTTTGATTAGGTGTCCGTAGGTTGTAACTGTTTTCTGTTCAAGAGAAGGCCGAGCCTGGTGCTTGAGGACATCTATAAATTCTATGTAATCGAAGGCAAAAGGGTTGAAAAATTTTTGGAGGCTTATGTATTGCTCTATGTGAGACATTTTGAGCTGCTTTTTTTTGAATAAAATTGACAGAGCCAAGCAGGTGTTTTATCAGGGATTCCTGTGTGATTGGTTTTGCAGTCCGTTCATTCTTTTTCCCATGTGAATTGTGTTTCTCTCACTGTTAATCCAGTCTGTAAATGCTTTTTCATGTTTGGTTCAATGTAGTATCTGGATTGAATTCATAGAGATTATGCTCCATTTTGATCATACCAAGCATTCCACAACTATTTTCTACTAAAGCCAATATAGAATTCATGTTTCCATGCTTTATATTGATGGACTATTCTTTTCTCTTCTAACTCACCAACTAAAAGCTTTTTGACTACAAGATGGTGGCTACCTTGCCCTTGTGTGAATGTATTTGCAAAGCATTTGTCAATGATGTTTATGTCTTGTTCGATTTGACTCCATCACCCAATAAAGATCCATGCTGTTTTCCAACCAACAATTTATAAAAATGATCTGTCCTAATAGAAATATGACCTTCTGAATGAGT
Organism: Larix kaempferi; assembly: GCA_027924585.1. NCBI lineage: Eukaryota > Viridiplantae > Streptophyta > Pinopsida > Pinales > Pinaceae > Larix > Larix kaempferi. The sequence continues at coordinate 713,140 of BSBM01000397.1, read as the reverse complement.
TGTGTATGAATATTTTGAGTAGAGACGACTGGTGTGTTTGTTCATTGTTGACATCTTTCAATATTTCTAGTTTTTTCATAGATTTGTAGAGAGAGCCCTCTCAGACTATGATGGGTCAGTAGCACAGATCTAAAGTGGTTAGTGGTTACCCCGATTCTGCCCTTTCACAACCTTGGGGTATGTTTTGGGTGTTCACATGGGGTTTAGGGTTCTTTTCTCGACCCCACAGTTCTAGTTTGAATGGAAATTGCAATTAGGATGAAGCATGCCATATATATGTATATATATATTTACCTATTTATTTAGAGGTATTATAGGCTATACATATATATTGTAACAAGTGAAAATTGCAAAACAACAAGAACAACCCAACAATTGGCTAACTTGTTTAAGGAAAAATTATTTGTCTTAATAATTTACCAACTTAATCCATCGTTCAATTTTTTTCGGGGAACATTTTGAGTTTAGTCTCATTACTCATCACGGTATTTTGATTTTTGTTTCATATCAATAACTTTACAAGAATTTCAAATCAAGCATTCCATTCTAACATGGTACCAAACTTTGAATTGTTATTACTATATAAACATGATAAAAAATTTGTAGGAAAAATAAAAGTTAAAGTCTTTATTATTCCAAGATGTGTGCATAGATGTGGGTAGAGGGAGAAAAATCCCCTTTTTATGATGCAAAAAATTTGAAAAAACTATTGAACCTGGGGATAGTTGATCCCTCTTGACCATTTCATTATATAAATATATATAAGTGGGTTCATAAAGTACACCTAAAAGGAGAAAATGACAGGTAGGATGTTTTCTAACTCGTAAAGCTTATTGGTGGGTACTTTTTATTTATTTATAACAAGAATTATTTAAGTTTGTATTAAAATATGTTGTAACTGAGATGAACAATGTGTAAACAGAAAATGAAAGCATACATAGTTCAAAAAAAGATATGCACCATGATAACATCGAATTGCAACCTATAATATTTTGTTGTACTCCTTACAAAACTTGATATATGACTACTAGTTGTGTAAATTAAAAAAAAACACTTAGGACCAAAACATATTTGGAATATATTGACAATTACATGATTATGAGCATGCATACTTTTTCATTTCATCATCTCGGGCATGATTGGAAGGGTGTGATTCTTGCATGTCTACCTCCATGCCCTCTTGCAATTGATAAATTGTTTCTTATTCTTTGAGTTCAATAGGAAGAGAACCTACATAGATGTTCATATTTGAGGTTGAAGATGATGAAACTTTGTTGAGTAATATGACCATTGTCTTAAGCTCATCAGAGTCATCCTCTAAATATTGAATTTTCCTTTTATATTTTACCAATATATTCATGATAATTGCATTTCAAGAGACCCGTTGATATTCTAATTCATGTGTTTTAGTGGAGAATGAGACCTGTTGTCAACATTGCATGAGACCAATTCCCCACAACATTAGTTGAAACCCAAGATATTTGCACCCACAAACCCCTAACCCCAAGGGAAAGCCACAGACTGATAATGGATAGATCCATCATCAATATTCTGGGTACTTATTACAGAACATTGAGATGGACGAAATATTGTATATCTTTTTCCCAAATCAAAATCCCAATGAAGAGCTTACTCCAGAAAGTGCAAGCAGTACCAGGGCGAGGCCTATTCCCATTGGCCTTTTTAGGTAAAGCCTAGCAAACTCACCATGACAAATATTGGAAGTTTTTGAGACAACTAACTCATGCCCACAATCAATTCTACTAATACAAAGGAGAAATATGACTGCTGATGCTAAATATAAGCAAAGTGTGCAAACCAGGCTTACCATCAAGTGTCAATTTGTTGAATAAGAACTAGGATGGGAGATGTATGCCACTTTCAATATCCTATACTCAACTTCGCGACTGAAATCCATGACTTCAAATTTCTAAAGGTTTTGATAATGGAATATGTGGGAAGACAGGTTGATGCTTAATGAATTGTCCCTTCCCCCCTCGTACGAGTTAATGGATAGATTAGATGTGGATTATTCATACTTCAATTTTGTGCTTGTTTAATGGGTTGCAAACTTAGAGATTCCTTCCCCATTTTACACTAGAATTCCTTCCACCAGCGTTGAGGCAAGATTGTCGAGGCGACATGAAAAAAATGAACTTCCTCAAAATGATGAACTTCTCTTCTTATATTAACAATGGTTAATGCGAGATGGTCATCTTCTTATAATTTAACATATAATTATGTAGAATAATTCCAATAGCATATATATTTTACATAATCTAGTAAATAATTGAATAAACAATGCTATAAATAATTTGATCAAACTTAAGATCACATATCAAGATTAACCTTAAAATAGTAAAGAAATCCATAATTTTAAATTATGAAGTGTTGAGCATGCTTATAAACAAAATCTCCTAACAACTATCAATGGATTTTCATTTTATTTATTAATACAATCTCATCTGCATTAAATCTATTTTGGCAAGTTATGCTCATCATTAGCCTGAAAGGAGTAAAGTTATGATTACAGAAAATATAATATATGAAACTTAATGCAATAAAGTGACCAGCTTAACTTAATAGCCAACAACGAGGTTATTGAATACATTAATGACAGAAATATAAAATATTAAAGCTTAACTTAACAACAGCGAGGTTATGGAATACATTAATGACAGAAATATAAAATATTAAAGCTTAACTTAACACCCAACATCAGGTTATGGAATAAATTAATGACAGAAATATAAAATATTAAGAATTAGTTAACAACAACAAGGTTATGGAATACATTAAAAACATATAATACATTAATAACAGAAATACTAAATATTAAAAAATAGTTAACTACAACAAGGTTATGGAAATGGAATACATTAATGGCATAAATATTAAATATTAAAAATTAATTAATAACCAAATATTAATATAAAATATTAAGAATCAGTTAATAGTACGTCATGGAATATAAATTATAAACCAGTAGCAAGGTTATGTAATATATTAATGACTTAAATTAAAACACTAACTCAGTTAGTGCAAGATGGTCATCTTCTTATAATTGAACATATAATTATGTAGAATAATTGCAAGAGCATATTTATTTTACATAATTTAGTAAATAGTTGAATAAACAATGCTATAAATAATTTAGTCAAACCTAAATTCACATATCAAAATTAACCTTAAAATAGTAAAGAAATCCATAATTTTAAATTATGAAGTGTTGAGCATGCTTATAAACAAAATCTCCTAACAACTAATCAACCGATTTTTATTTTATTTATTAATACAATCCCATATGCATTAAATCTATTTTGACAAGTTATGCTCCTCATTAGTATGAAAGGAGTAAAGTTATAAATCTATTTTGACAAGTTATGCTCATCATTAGTATGAAAGGAGTAAAGTTATAAATCTATTTTGACAAGTTATGTTCATCATTAGTGTGAAAGGAGTAAAGTTATGATTAACGAAAATACCATATATGAAATTTAATGCAGTAAAGTGACTAGCTTAACTTAACATCTAGCAGCGAGGTTATGGAATACATTAATGAGAAAAAAAAATATTAATAATTATGTAAACAACAGCAAGGTTATGGAATACATTAAAACATAAATATTAAATATTTTAAATTAGTTAACCAGAGCACTACCACATCAATGTTATGGAATACATTAATGACATAAATATTAAATATTAAAAATTAGTTAATAGCGAAATATTAATATAAAATATTAAGAATTAGTTAATAGCGAAAAAATATTTGTCTTAATAATTTACCAACTTAATCCATCGTTCAAATTTTTTCGGGGAACATTTTGAGTTTAGTCTCATTACTCATCCCGATATTTTGATTTTTGTTTCATATCAATAACTTTACAAGAATTTGAAATCAAGCATTCCATTCCAACATGGTACCAAACTTTGAATTGTTATTACTATATAAACATGATAAAAAATTTGTAGGAAAAAGAAAAGTTAAAGTCTTTATTATTCCAAGATGTGTGCATAGATGTGGGTAGAGGGAGAAAAATCCCCTTTTTATGATGCAAAAAATTTGAAAAAACTTTTGAACCTAGGGATACTTGATCCCTCTTGACCATTTCATTATATATATATATATATATATATATATATATATATATATATATATATATATATATATATATATAAGTGGGTTCATAAAGTACACCTATAAGGAGAAAATGACAGGTAGGATGTTTTCTAACTCGTAAAGCTGATTGGTTAGTACTTTTTATTTATTTATAACAAGAATTTTTTAAGTTTGTATTAAAATATGTTGTAACTGAGATGAACAATGTGTAAATAGAAAATGAAAGCATACATAGTTCAAAAAAAGGTATGCACCATGATAACATCGAATTGCAACCTATAAGATTTTGTTGTACTCCTTACAAAACTTGATATATGACTACTAGTTGTGTAAATTAAAAAAAAACACTTAGGACCAAAACATATTTGGAATATATTGACAATTACATGATTATGAGCATGCATAATTTTTCATTTCATCATCTCGGGCATGATTGGAAGGGTGTGATTCTTGCATGTCTACCTCCATGCCCTCTTGCAATTGATAAATTGTTTCTCCTTCTTTGAGTTCAATAGGAAGAGAACTGTTAATTTTTCAGAATTTACTCCAATCTGATCTAGGATTGTAACTGAGAGAACAATAACATATGTATAGGAATAAAAACACTTCCATATAGAGGAATAATAACATCTCTATAGGAATACAAACACTTCCGTATAGAGGAATAATAACATCTCTATAGGAATACAATATATATATATATATGAAATACATTCCGAAGTTACAAATACATCAAAACTCCCTCTTAACTAGGAAGGTATTTCTCGACACAGGTCTTCTAGCACAAGTCTTCTTCTCTGGAGCATCGACATCGAATCATCGTCATCGTCACTGCTGCTGCTATCTCAATCAATCTACGATCTACTCATCATAGGAAGTTCTACAAAGCCAGTCCTTTTTCATACTGGATGTAGGCCCACCACATGTAGGTCTTCATCATCATTTGCCATACTGTGGAATCCTCAAGACTGATTACGTGCGTCAACAAAACCTCGAAAGAGCATCCAAGGCATTTTACGAGCACACAGCTCAACCTATCGGATCTCCTAGGATCTTTTACATGTGACCGTCACAAGACCTTAAAAGAGTGTCTTGCCAAGCAAGATATATAAAGAGCATCTGAGGCCTTTTTCATCATATCCAGATCTCTAGGACTTATTACATGTGATCCTTACCACAAAACCTTAAAAGAGTGTCTTGCCAAGAAAGATCTCTAAAGAGCATTTGAGGCCTTTTTCATTTAGTCCATATCTCTAAGACTTATTACATGTGGTCCCCACAAAACCTTAAAAGAGTGTCTTGCCAAGCAAGATCTCTAAAGAGCATCTGAGGCCTTTTTCATCCTGTCCAGATCTCCAAGACTTATTACATGTGGTCTAGCGAAACCTTAAAAGAGTGTCTTCCCAAGCAAGATCTATAAAGAGCATCTGAGGCCTTTTTCATCTCGTCCAGATCTCCAGGACATATTACATGCTACCCTTGCACAACCTGTCCACGACCACAGAGTATCAACCTGACACTCACCATACATCGTCTTGATGTACATGATCATCCTGATCATCATCACTGCATCGTCCTGATGCATGTCATCTAGAGCAACATCCTGAAGCTCGTCATCTATGATCATCCTGATCATACAATGCATCCACCTGATGCACACCAAGTATCTACCTGATACATATCATCATACATGATCCACTTGATCATACAATGTATCCACCTGATACATACACAGATACATGATCCACCTAATCATACAATGTATCCACCTGATATATATCAACATACATGATATACTTGATCATACAATCGTATCCACCTGATACTTATACAAATACATGCTCCAAGCATCCAACATGATGCATATACATATACATGATCCAACTGATCATAACAAGCATCCAACATGATGCATATACATATACATGATCCAAATGATCAGAACAAGCATCCAACATGATGCATATACAGAGCAGTAACTGGAGCATTGTCCTGATGCTCATCATCCAACGCTTACATCCACAGCCATGGGAAGGATCCTCCTCTTACCATGCTTGGAATGGCTCCTACAAATGTGTCCATAACTTATTCCTTGAAGTGTCGTCAATCTGAAGAACACCAAGCCTCTCTCTGAAGTACTCAAACTTCACTCTGGCTAGTGGTTTTGTCAACACATCCGCAACTTGCTCATCCGTCGCAACATACAGGAGCTTCACTGCACCTCTCTACACCATATCCCTAATATAGTGATATTTTATCTTGATGTGCTTCGACCTGTCGTGGAACACCGGGTTCTTAGAAAGCTTCACACAACTCTGGTTGTCACAAAAGATACCAGTAGCCTCCAACGGGAGATCAAATAGCTCAGAGAGTAGCTTTCGGAGCCATACTGCCTCACAACCAGCCGAACAAGCTGCAACATACTCTGCTTCGGCTGTACTCAGTGCTACACAGGACTGCTTTTTGCTAAACCAAGAGATCACACATGATCCCATACTGAAGCAACACCCAGAATGTGCTCTTCCTATCTGCAACACTGCTTGCCCAATCTGAATCAACATAACCCTGTAGGTTAAATTTTTGATTCGAATCATACTTGAGCCCATAATCAATTGTACCCTTTAGGTACCTCAGAATATGCTTTACAGCAACCAGGTGAACACCTCTGGGATCCGTCAGGAATTGGCTCAATGTGTTCACCGCAAAGCAAATATCTAGTCTCGTGTTCGTCAGGTACATCAAGGACCCAATCATCTGACGATACACAGTGACATCAACTGGATCAGATGAAGCATCACACAGAAGCTTCAGGTTCGATGCCATAGGTGTGGCCAGGGCCTTGCAGTCCATCATCCCGAACCTCTTCAGGATCTCTTTTGCATACTTCCCTTGTGCAAGGAAGATTCCATCTGCACTCTGCCACATCTCCATGCCTAGAAAATAGTGCATCATCCCCAAGTTCTTCATCTCGAACATGGCAGCAAGATTCCTCTTCCTATCGGCAATCAATCTATCCTCACCTGTTACAAACAGGTCATCCACATACAATAGTAGTATCATTAAATTGCATTCCTCAACCTTGTATTAAAGGTTGGAATCCGCTTTACTCTCGGTAAAGCCCAAACTAGATAGGAAGCCATCTATCCTGCCATACTAGGTCTTGGGTGCCTGTTTCAAACCATACAGGGCTTTCTTCAGTTTGCACACATGTGACTCTCGGTCATGTGTCTCAAACCCGAGTGGCTTCTCCACATACACTTCCTCTTCAACTACACCATTCAAGAAAGTTGTTTTGACATCCATCTGGTGTACCTTCCATTTCATCACTGTAGCCAGAGCAAGTACTGATCTAATGGAAGTGTATTTGGCTACAGGTGCAAAAGTCTCTTCATATTCAATTCCTCTTTCTGGGAGGAGCCACGAGCTACAACCTCGCTTTGTATTTCTCCATGCTACCATCTGCAGCATGCTTGATCTTATAGATCCACTTGGAAGTCACAGCAAACTTCCCTTTAGGTCTCGGGACCACATCCCAAACATGATCGATTGGTACTTCTCGACCATGGCATCCTTTTACTGTATCCCGTATCCTTGGAACTTCAGATTCTTCAATATCTTCAATAGATAGTTTGAGCTTCATTACTGGAACAAATGTTGTAGTTCTTCTTTTGTAGGTGATGGTATAAGATCTTTCCTACAAAACAAGTTAAATTGCATGATTAGAAAACATCTCATAGTTTTCAGAACAAATTCTTACACATAAAGAAATATGCCATACATTCATGCAACTATTTTAGCCAATGCTTCAATACAACATTTTTCCATATCCCGTAAATTTCTAGATGCCTTTCAATCTCTACTAGAACATTGTTAAGAGTGTGCACATCTCCCAACATGTCAGCAAAGAGGTTTCATTCTAGATAAGTAGCAATGGAATGTTGTACAGTGCCATAGGCCACTTACCCATCACATGCATATTAGTAGTATATTGTTCATTAATGTAATTATTCTAATATGCTTAATATACATCCTAAGTTCAGGAACATAAGCATATACATCATTGAGCAATATTATTTAAACAAACAAGTATGCAAGAAATGACAATTCAAATACTTATCTTTGTTTGGTTGTAGGGTGGACTCCCTCTCAATATTTGCTTCCTTGCAGGAACTATTGGAGTGTGCTCCCTCTTGATCTTTGCTTCCTAGATTACCTATCCTTGAACTTATATCCATCCTCGATCACTTATGCATACTTACTAGTATCATCATTGCGTTATCCTTGAGGTCTCATACACAATCATACATTCATTAGTATAATATCAATACTATAAAACATTATGATTCTAAGTAATCTTAAACATGTATGGTCAAGATTTCACACGCACTAGTATTCAAGGTTTCAGGGAGTACTTCCTTTACTCATGCAAATTCTTATTTTACCATAGGACTCTTCTGGTTAGTCATATTATCGATTAAACATAATATACCTAAACTCGTGATTACTCAAACCTATAGCTTCATGAATAATCATTATCAATCATACCAAGTATACTTATATAAGAGATCCCATCACAAGGTAGGATTCTAACTTGATATAGGAAAAACATACCTAGATTAATGTGTTAGTTCGTTATGTCTAACATACCCACATGATGTCTTCTTGTTTTATTCAATAACTTGTGCTAGTAACTTGCATATATCATAGGTTAAGCATTGTAGAACCAAATTATACATACCTTGTAAGTAGAGCTTCTATGTGATCCATGACAATGGATGAATCTTTGTCTTCATGTCACCACGGTCATATGTTCTTGAACTAGAACATGATTTTTCTTTCTTGATGCACCTTTCATGTTAGCGAACAACATCAACCTCATACAACACCACAATGCATTAGTACAATCATAAGTGTCAAAACCCTACTCAATGAATATCTTCTATCATGCATTCATATTTTTATTAAGGTGATACAACAAGTCTAAAATTAATCAAGAGTGTACTAATCTTAATGAAGACAAACATATCATAAACTTAATCATGAATAGATTTCGAAACATACCCGTAACTCATACCTGTCAAGTTTGGTTGTAGTCTTCTTATGTAAGGCCTTAGCCTCATCTCCCTCTGAAACTGGAACTTCTTCACTTATGCAGGTGACCAATCCATTCTCTTCTAGGATTAACCCAATCCACTTGATTTGCAGAAACTAGATATGGAGCTGGATTAAGGTTTGTTAGGGAAACCCTAAAAATTCAAACTTTGAATTTCAAGCTTCTGAAAGGATAGAAAGATGCACCTTGATGAGCCGATCAACCTGGTATACTCAGAATTTGAAAACTACAAAGTTTCACCTTTCAAATTTGCTTTTCAATCTTTCGGATTCACTCACGAGGACCCTGAATTAGGGTTTGAATTTCCTGGAGCTTTACCCAACCAAATAGTTTGATCCAAAGCTCTAAAATTCAATTTTTCCAAGGAGCTTCCAACTATGGCCACAAATTTCAAAAATTTCAATTTTTGTACAAGACCTAATTTTTCACTTTTCCGATCAAAGTCCCGAACTAGGGTTTGATCAAGCCCAGCCTTCTACCCAACCAAAAAATTTGATTCTGGACTCTAAATCTAGATTTTGATGAGTATCATTCAGCCGTGGTCTCCGATTACAAAAATACCAAGTTTCTCCGAAACCCTAATTGCTGGAGCCATGAATGAAGGTGCTCAAAATCCAATTATGTTTTCACAGAAATATGCACTTGGTTGTTTTTGGTTAACTCTGAAATTACAAATCCACATGGTCTAAAAATTATACCTATGGTATCAAGACCTGTCTTTGACCTCAATTGGATTCTCTGAGAGAGAGTTATGCCAAGTGTCGCAACATGACCTGTTTATGGGATAAAACAGGAGAGCAAACTTGTACGGTGTGCCATGTGTCACTGGTTCAACTTAGGCCTCTGAAAAATGTACCTGAGAAACTACAGTCCATTCCCTACCTGTCACATTTTATGAAATTTCATTTGGAGCTTCCTAGCCCAAGTTGTGAGCTTTTTTCCTAGGTCACCTGTTTATGACTGAGATTTGGAAGAGGCAAAAACCCTAGATTGTACAGATCATAAAACAAAAAGTACAACGAATTAGAAGTTTTGCTTTGGAAATAAGGTACATGGAGATCTTATCTTCGACCTATAAAAGTTTCAGATCTTGAAACCTCGCCAAAATGGATTTATAGCGAAAGTGCTATGATGACTGGTTTTTTTTCTATATCAAGCCCTAGCTTGGCAAGTGCAACAAGTGTCATAAATGCCATACCATGCCTTCTTTCAGGTTAGCTCTGATACCATGTTAGTTTTTCGGAATTTACTTCAATCTGATATAGGATCTTAACTGAGAGAACAACATGTACAACATATCTATAGCATATCAATCATGGACATAATAATGCAAGCACACAAGAGACAATAGACACACAGAGTTTCATTGGGGAAAACCATAAAGGTGAAAAACCCCACAACTTCCTCAGAGATAGTTAGAGCAATGATGCAACCCAAGCATAAGAGATAGTATTCTCCTAGCAGCAGCTTCTCCTCCTCCACAAGTGCGCCACTCTCCAATGAGAGTATGAGTGAGAAAGTGAATGATTGAATAGAGTGCCTCCCACACTATATTTATACATGACTTGACTTGCCAAATAACCTTTACTAGGTCAGCCTTAACTTAACCACATAACATAATGCTGTCAGGGCCGACCCCTAATAGGGTGGTCTAATAACCCTTTGACCCACATGACTTATACAGGGTCGACCCCACCAAGGTGGTCTAATAACCCATCAAGTATAAGTTATGTCACTTACAATATAAATGACGACACTTCTGTATAGAGGAATAATAACATCTCTATAGGAATACAAACACTTCCGTATAGAGGAATAATAACATCTCTATAGGAATACAATATGCAAATATGAAATACATTCTAAAGTTATAAATACATCAACAAGAACCCACATAGATGTTCATATTTGAGGTTGAAGATGATGAAACTTTGTTGAGTAATATGACCATTGTCTTAAGCTCATCAGAGTCATCCTCTAAATATTGAATTTTCCTTTTCTATTTTACCAATATATTCATGATAATTGCATTTCAAGAGACCCATTGATATTCTAATTCATGTGTTTTAGTGGAGAATGAGACCCGTTTTCAACATTGCATGAGACCAATTCCCCACAACATTAGTTGAAACCCAAGATATTTGCACCCACAAACCCCTAACCCCAAGGGAAAGCCACAAACTGATAATGGATAGATCCATCATCAATATTCTGGGTACTTATTACAGAACATTGAGATGGATGAAATATTGTATATATATTTTCCCAAATAAAAATCCCAATGAAGAACTTACTCCAGGAAGTGCAAGCAGTACCAGGGTGAGGCCTATTCCCATTGGCCTTTTTAGGTAAAGCCTAGCAAACTCACCATGACAAATATTGGAAGTTTTTTAGACAACTAACTCATGCCCACAATCAATTCTACTAAAACAGGGGAGAAATATGACTGCTGATGCTAAATATAAGCAAAGTGTGCAAACCAGGCTTACCATCAAGTGTCAATTTGTTGAATAAGAACTAAGATGGGAGATGTATGCCACTTTCAATATCCTATACTCATCTTCGTGACTGAAATCCATGACTTCAAATTTCCAGAGGTTTTGATAATGGAAGATGTGGGAAGATGGGTTGATGCTTAATGAATTGTCCCTTCCCCCCTTGAACGAGTTAATGGATAGAATAGATGTGGAATGTTCATACTTTCATTTTGTGCTTGTTTAATGGGTTGCAAACTTAGAGATTCCTTCACCATTTTACAATAGAATTCCTTCCTCTAGCGTTGAGGCAAAATTGTCGAGGCGACATGAAAAAAATGAACTTCCTCAAAATGATGAACTTCTCTTCTTATATTAACAATGGTCAATGCAAGATGGTCATCTTCTTATAATTGAACATATAATTATGTAGAATACTTCCAATAGCATATTTATTTTACATAATCTAGCAAATAATTGAATAAACAATGCTATAAATAATTTAGTCAAACTTAAGATCACATATCAACATTAACCTTAAAATAGTAAAGAAATCCATAATTTTAAATTATGAAGTGTTGAGCATGCTTATAAACAAAATCTCCTAACAACTAATCAACCGATTTTTATTTTATTTATTAATACAATCCCATCTGCATTAAATCTATTTTGACAAGTTATGCTCATCATTAGTATGAAAGGAGTAAAGTTACAAATCTATTTTGACAAGTTATGCTCATCATTAGTATGAAAGGAGTAAAGTTATAAATCTATTTTGACAAGTTATGTTCATCATTAGTGTGAAAGGAGTAAAGTTATGATTAACTAAAATACCATATATGAAATTTAATGCAGTAAAGTGACTAGCTTAACTTAACAACTAGCAAAGGTTATGGAATACATTAATGACAGAGATACACAATATTAAAGCTTAACTTATCAGGTTATGGAATACATTAATGAGAAAAAATATATTAAGAATTATGTAAACAACAGCAAAGTTATGGAATACATTAATAACATAAATATTAAATATTAAAAATTAGTTAACCTGAGCACTACCACATCAATGTTATGGAATGCATTAATGACATAAATATTAAATATTAAAAATTAGTTAATAGCCAAATATTAATATAAACTATTAAGAATTAGTTAAGATATTAAGAATTAGTTATGAAATATAAATTGTAAACCAGTACCAAGGTTATGGAATACATTAATGACTTAAATTAAAACACTAAATCAGTTAATATTCCACCACTAGGTTAATGTATTTATGGAATACATTAATGATGACAGAAATATAAAATATTAAAAATTAGTTGAGAGGTGTCAGCTTCATGGAGTGCAATCTCTTTATAAGAATAGGAATAGGTAGGCAAGATCCAGTGTTGTTGTGAAAAATAGCTGCTGAGCATATTAGCAGGCTCAGTATATCAGTATATTGGTGAAGGGGAATCGTGACTGCTGGAGTGTAGATTCAATCGTTTGCATTTTTGATAAGGATGAAATGTTTTTCCTTCCTACTGGCCGTGATTTTCATAGGCTCTTTTATGTTTCTCCGCGTAAGTTCAATAGGAGATACCAGTCTCATATATAATGTTCAGCAGTATGGTGCAAAAGCTGATGGCATCACAGACAACAGCAAGGTGAGATAGAGATAAACTTGAATAATTAATAAATTTGTAGAGACATAAATTATCACAAATAAATTTTTCTGTTTTTGGTTATATGTAGGCTTTTATTGCCGCCTGGAATGCCAAAGGACTTGGAATTAGTTCTGTCAAACCCCCTTTGGTTTGTTAATGCTGTATATTAGTTATTAGTTATGTCAAAGCTTTTTCTTAAATTTCCTTTGGTTTTTAAAAGGTTTGATGCTTCCTCTACCAACTTTAATATGTTGGATTTTACATTATTGTAATATGAATTTGAGTTATGAAAAAGAGAAACTCTACCAACTTTAATAGGTTGGATTTTGCAGTATTATAATATGAATTTGAGTTATGAAAAAAATGAAATTCAATCTTGAGCATCTTTTGAGTTTGTTAAAGGTGAACGTTTTTCCTAAATGCTAACTTATTATCAAATGTTAAATAGAATAGAAATATAATAAGAACTCTGCTAAAAAAACATTATATTGCAAGTAGAGTCCATTTTAAAAGTTAAAAGTCTAATATAGAGATTAAGAAATGTTTAAGAATCCTATAGTTTGATAACTATATTTAGTAAAACCATGTTTGTATATGTATACATGTTTTTTTATTGATGTTTAATAAGCTATAAACCCTTCACATTCACTTGGAAAAAATAAGATATTTTTAACATTGTCATTTTAATGTTTTTAAAGTATATCAAAATAAACAACACATATTTTTGTATTAGAATATAGAATTTTAAGAATAAATAATGGTTTTGTATAATTGGTTATTTGGAATAGTACATTTTTAATAAAAAAATCATTTTTTTTCTTTTTATAGATGCCATATCTAACCTTGTCACTTTAAGATTGGTCATATTAATAATATAATGTCTATTATTGAGATATATAATTTTAAACATAACAAACAATTTCATAAAAATTGTCATTTGAACTTATTTTAATAAGAAATATTAAAATAAATATTTGTAAGAAACAAATCAATGGACACAGACATAATCTCAAAGAAATGCAAATGCACAACAAATTCAATGACTTTTCCATTGTGTTTCAAGGATCCGCATAGAGATCAAAATTTATAATAAAAACATTAGATCAGATGAGAAGATCACATCAATAATAATATTGAAGAAAAACTATGTTACAAATATATTTTGTGCCTTTGGAATCTATATCCAAGTGGCCTTTGTTTTGTGACATGAATTTCCAATGGAAATATGATCCCATTTCCCTTCCTTGCACTCTAAGGGTAGTAACAAAAGACCATATCGCAGAAGCAATCACAGGTCTCGTAATAGCAAAAGAAACAAAATGAGGTGAATACACTGCAATATTTAATCCATTTTCCACATCACACATCAAATCTACATAACCAGAATCATCATACGAAAATGAATTAATTAAAGGGAAATCTGATATTGGTGCCTCTGAATATGTTCGTAGTAGGAAATTTCTCCTCCTGGTGCCTCTGAATATGTTCGTAGTAGGAAATTTCTCCTTTTGGTGCATACAAACAATCTTTATCCTCCTGGTGCCTCTGAATATGTTTGTAGTAGGAAATTTCCGAAGGGGTTGGAGCTTACATCATCACCCTAAATTATAATCAATGAAGACTAGACCGCAATGCAATAAGCAAAACAATAATTCAGAATCACTAAACATAATGATTGGAAAAAAATAGCATTCTGCAGCATGAATCCCAATGGCTGAAATAAATGCAGAGTAGTCTACATGTAGTTAAATAATTCGAAAGATATATGATAACACATACAATTTAATGTAGTTGACTGATCTAAAGGAACGTCAAGGTGACTGGGTTAGGCATACTAACCTAAATTTGTACAAGTAGAAATATGAAATGCTTTGAGAATGGATGAAGTTAGTGTCGAGACTTATAATATTTATAGCAACAGCAATGGGCAGGGTAGGGAAATTTCTTGGGTCTGTGTAGATTCGTGTGGATGGATAGAACTGCAAATTTTCTATTTCAGTTATCCAATTATGGAAGGTATTTACAAATGTAATTGGAAGGGAATCAACAAAAAGATGGAAGACCAAAGGAAATCAACGAAAAGATGGAAACTGTGTCCACCTTTTCTCTTTAGCTTCTAAAAAGTTTCCGTGCATGAGTGTTAGGAAACTATTTTTTTATTTATTTTTTTGTCAAATTATTTAATCTTCATTTCCATGGTATGGGTCCAATCAAGTTTGGAAAAAATCCTCTACAAATTAAAATAAATAAATAAAAACCAAAACTTTAGTTGCATTTTAGACATTTTGAAAAATTAAATGTAGTGGCATGAAAATAATGAAAAAAAATGAAAACAATAGTCTATGTCTACATCAAGGACTAATAAGGAAGAAGAAAAACTAATTAAACAAATTAGTTAGATAAAAGGATGTTTTTATTAAAGTGATATGACAGCGATAACCTACAATTACGGATTAAAAAGGTGAAAATAAATGAAATGAAATGAAATAAATGCCCAGGAGAATAGAATGATACAAAAGGGGGATGAAGGTGAAAGAAGAGGATCCTAGCAATGGTATTGATTATTACACCAACTAATTTGTAGTAATTATAAATGTCTATTGTAGTCATGCATTTTACTTATCATCTTGATCCATTTCACAAGTTACCATTAATTTTTAACATTTGGCAAGAACCGTGAGATAGTTCAAATATTGGGCCGAACTTTACGTTGATGAATACAAATGCACATTTTATATACTAGTTTCGTTTCACAAGTTACCATTAATTTTTAACATTTGGCAAGAACCTCAAATATTGGGTGGAACTTTATGTTGATGAATACAATTGCACATTTTATATACTACTTTCTAGATATGATGAAGACATTGCAAAAAAGTAGACTTTCATTTTTGTGTTTGAAAAGTAGTTAAGTTATGAAATTATGAAAAATTAGTCTTATATTATTAAGGGTAGGACAACTTACAAATAAATGTTTCCCATCCTCAATTCAGTGTGAACATGAGATATGGAAATAATGAAGTTCAATATTCATGAAAAAACGCAAAATAGTTCAAGTAATTCTATCAAGTTCCATTTACTTTGTTAAAGGGTGAATGCTTTCTCTAAATGGAAACTCTAATGTGTTGGATTTTGCATTATCTATCTTGTAGTCTCAAATTAGTTTATGATTCTTATGGTTTATGCTACTCTTCCTTTAAAAATATCCTCACTGGTTTAGGCTACTCTTCCTTTAAAAAACTCCTCATTGATTTAGGCTACTCCTTCCATTGATTGGTTTAAGCTACTTTCATCACTAGTCACTAACAATATTTTGGAAATCAAACTTTCCAACATGGTTGTTATAGGTCAAATTTGCACTTATCCGTCTGTGATCACATTGCTCTGTCGATCACACAAAAGGACACCATGGATTGAAGAGCTAGGTTGACCTAGATGACTTACTACTGGAACTAGATTCTTCAGTTGAAAATCTTACTTTGTCTACTGATTTCATGACATGTGCGCTACTCTTTGCATAGTAAACCAACGTTCTTCACCAATATGTGCGCTGCTTTGCTTAAGGACAACCAGCGCACACCTTAAAAAATGATGCAAACGCTTGTTGTAAAGCACAAAAGTTGCATACTGTACACTACTCTGGTTGTATGAAACCTATGAACATCTTAAGATGAAATCAAAAATATATTAAGATTACGAATTGGGATTAGTTGAAGTTGGTTCTGCAACTTCCCCAACCTCCCAATTCAACCACCTCTCGATTACAACTGCCTACCTTGTCCCATAAATACATGGAGGATCCATGAGAGAGGGACCTAGAAGGAATGCTTTAACTGCTATTACGCTGGAGGAATTACCAAGTCATTTTTGAAGAGCAGGAGCCCAGGACTCGGTTGCAGAAGCATCTTGACCGATCAGGTATATTTGTACTGATTCATGTTTCTTTGACAATAAAAAGGTGGAAATACCCTTCCTGTCCCAAATCAAATGTCTATTGGATTGTATGTTCATTTGGTTTAATATCTAATTGTAGCTGATGTTTAATTGTTTTCAATTTCATCATATTTATTTCAGTCAAGATACGCTGAGGAAGGTTTCCTTTGTGTTGCAGGTCCATCATATTGGAAGACCAAGTGAAAGCTAGGACCAGCCGTTGATAAAAGGTACATCTTTCGATATCTTGATCTCTTTCCATTTGTAGTAACTAAATGAAATGCAATGAATGTATTTACCCGTCACCCCACCCAAGTTGGTAGTGTCTTCTCCTCACTATAAGGTATTTTTCCTGCACAACAGACTGGCGACTCCACTGGGGAGTAACTGGTTGTTTTTCTGCTCTAGGAGACCTTGTTAGGTTTTTCTTCTAGTCTATTTCAGTCTATTTGTTCTGTGAGAGGTCTTCTAGGTCATTGTTTCCCGTTCTTATTATCTAGACTCATCTCAGTCCACTACTGCAAATCTTTTTTGTTTGCTTATGAGCCTTGTGTGCTGGTTTACCCTACTTACAGTAGCGCATTTTACTTGGTGAACGCTGCTTTGTACACTACATAGCAACGCATCTTTCCTAGTGTGCGTTGGTTTTTGTACTACACAGTAGTGCATTTTCTTGTAACTTTCAGTTCTCTCTTAGGGTTTTATTTCTAGTGGTTTGGTTTCACTTCTAGCCTTTTTCTTTGCTTCCGTGACTGGCCCCTGAGACTTGTATGTCTCTTTTGAGTCTTGTTTGCCTCTTTGAAGTCCTTTAGTTTTCCTTGGCTTGCATGAGTACTTGTTTAAGGTGTCTTTACTGTTTTTAACCCTTTTGAAATTTCTCCTCTTGGTGCCTCTGAATATGTTCGTAGTAGGAAATTTCTCCTTTAGGTGCATACAAACAATCTTTCTCCTCCTCGTGCCTCTGAATATGTTCATAGTAGGAATTTTCCTAACGGGTTGGAGCATAAATATTCACCCTAAATTATAATCAATGAAGACTAGAACCTAATGCAATAAGCAAAACAATTATTTAGAATCACTAAATATAATGATTGGAGAAAAATAGCATTCTACAGCGTAAATCTCAATGGCTGTAATAATGTAGAGTAGTCTACATGTAGTCAAATAATTCGAAAGAAATATGATAACACATACAATTTAATGTAGTTGACTGATCTCGTGGAATGTCAAGGTGACTGGATTAGGCATACTAACCTGAATTTGTACAAGTAGAAATATGAAATGCTTTGAGAATGGATGAAGTTAGGGTTGAGACTTATAATATTTATAGCAACAACAATGGGCACGGTAGGGAAGCTTCCTGGTTCTCTATAGATTCTTGTGGATTGACAGACCTACAACTTTTATGTTTCAGTTATCCAATTACGGAAAGGTATATACAAATGTAATTGGAAGGGAATTAACAAAAATATGGAAGACATAAGAAAATCAACAAAAAGATGGAAACCTTGTCCATCTTTTCTCTTTAGCTTCTACGAAGTTTATGTGCATGAGTGTTAGGAACTATTTTTTATTTTTCTATCAATTTATTTAATCTTCATTTCCATGGTATGGGACCAATCAAGTTTGAAAAAAAATCCTCTACAAATTAAAATAAATAAATAAAAACCAAAACTTTAGTTGCATTTTAGACATTTTGAAAAATTAAATGTACTAGAATGAAAAGAATGAAAGAAAACGAAAACAATAGTCTATGCCTACAACAAAGACTAATAAGGAAGAATAAAAACTAATTAAACAAATTAGTTAGATAAAAGGATGTTTTTATTAACGTGATATGACCACGATAACCTACAATTACTGGTTCAAAAGGTGAAAATAAATGAAATAAATGCCAAGGAGAATAGAATGATACAAAAAGGGGATGAAGGTGAAAGAAGAGAATCCTAGCAATGGTATTGATTATTACACCAACTAATTGGTGTTAATTATAAATGTGTAGTGTAGTCATGCATTTTACTAATCATCTTGATCCATTTCACAAGTTACCATTAATTTTTAACATTTGGAAAGAACCATGAGATAGTGGGTGGAACTTTACGTTGATGAATACAAATGCACATTTTATATACTAGTTTCCAGATACGATGAAGACATTGCAAAAAAACTAGACTTTCATTTTTGTGTTTGAAAAGTAGTTAAACTATGAAATTATGAAAAAATAGTCTTATATTATTAAGGGCGGGACAACTTAAAAATAAATGTTGCTCAACCTCAATTCAGTGTGAACATTAGATATGGAAATAATGAAGTTCAACATTCATGAAAAAACGCAAAAGAGTTCAAAGTAATTCCATCAAGTTCCATTTACTTTGTTAATGGGTGAATGCTTCCTCTAAATTCCATGCCAACTCTAATGTCTTGGATTTTGCATTATATATCTTGTAGTCTCAAATTAGTTTAAGATTCTTATGGTTTATGCTACTCTTCCTTTAAAAATCTCCTAATTGGTTTAGGATACTCTTCCTTTAAAAATATCCTCATTGGTTTAGGATACTCCTTCCGTTGATTGTTTTAAGCTACTTTCATCACTGGTCACTAACAATATTTTGGAAATCAAACTTTCCAACATGGTAGTACACCTTGTTTCCTTTAATTGCTCAATTATAAATAATAATAAAAAGTACTTGTAGGATCAAGGAAATCCAACACAACTTATGGAATTTAAATGCCATGATCTAATCGATCACTAATAATGGGGTGAGTGCACAAAGTTGATGGACCTTTTAGATGCAATGGTAGATTCAAGAAACTCATTCAAGTTCTATAAAAGAGAATTGATCCCAAGCAATCTTGAGCCTGCCAAAATTAATCCCAAGCCTACCATGGTGAAGGCCAAGTAGGATAGTTAAACAAAACACGTATGCGTTATGGAGTTCTAAAATGCTTACGCATTTTGTAAAGAATGTTTTATGCCCCAAAATGGGTTGTGCCCATCATTTTCTCCACAATAGCGATAGACAACGATTTTGGGAAACCAAAGAGCGTAATGGTGAACGCAATTTGTGTGAGAAGGGCCTCCATCTTCCACCTTGGGCATCATTCTCCTCCATCTAAGGTATATACATCAAAATCCGTCCTTCTAAATAATCTACTTTCACTAATTTGTATGCTGTAAAATAAATTTAAACCATAATTTTAGTAATTTGTATGCCCTAAAAAAATTTGAACCATAATTCTAGTTATATTTATGCCCAAAAGAAATTAAAACCCCAATTTAATCATAAAAAATAAATCAATTTCACTAGATGCATATATATCCATGAGCATCCTTATTAATCCAAACCACTATTCACAAATATGAAAAGTTTCTTGTGTATATAGAAAGGTTGCGTACAACATTTAAGTATTATAGAGTATGGAGATTTTTTGGATTTGCACAATTTCAATCCAAGTGTCATGAGGGATGTTGTAGGCCCAAACTTCACAACAACAAAGAATCACCACGATAGCTAATGCGTTGGAAAGAAAATGATTATTTTCTTCACACTATGATTTCGGTTTGAATGGAATTTGAAATCAATAATTCAAAGTTAGGGTGAAACTTGACATAGTTGAATAAAAGTATTTTTTTACAATTTATAGGTATGATGGACTGCAATTTTTTTGTTGTTGTTGTTGTAAATAGTGAAAGTTTTACTAACACAATGACAATCTAACAGTTAACTACTTTAAGGAAAAAATTAATTGGCATAAAAAATTACCAACTAAACCATGTAAACTAATGCATTTTTGGAAGTAGAATATATGGCAATTAAAATTATATTTTTTAATTATAGTTTGACAAGTACATGCTTATATGCTGCTTCTTATATGTACATGACTATACAAATTTTTTTAGGTTAGTCTCATTACCCATCACAATAAGTTTGTGTCGAGACATATTACTGATAACTATATAAGAGTTTGCAAATGGAACATTACAACATGGTAGTAGATCTTAAAGAGCTACTTTGTACACATAATAATTTACTTATAATGGAAAGAAATGTTAAATTATTTATTGTGCCTAAGATGCAAGGAAAGAGTGATCATACCCCTAAAGGAATAGACGTTCATGATGGAGGGAAAGTTTGCACCAAGGGAGAATTAATCACTTTTGACCATTTCATTAAAGTTGTTTATAATCTAGAACTTGGACTTCAAAAGTGTGTACCTTTTTTACATATGTGTGAGTATCAGTGTTTCAAAAATACAAATTTGAATGAAAAAGTGCGAATACTAGTGTTACAAAAGTATGAATAATTATTTATGATATTGTCGATTTGAATTTAGAAACTGTGAAATTTTATTGTAAAGTTGTGACTTTTGATTCCACAAATATCAATATCCAATTTATTGAAATGTGTATTTATATTTTGATGTTGTGAGTTTCATATCTAGATGTGGATATATGTAATTCCAATAGTATTGCAAAATATTTTATTTATGTTTGTAAATGCATAGATCACTATAAAACACATTTCTAAGTATATCAATACTAATGAAAATGAAAAAAGAATCATATATCTCGATTGCAATAATGAATTGTACATTTTCATAAATATTTAAAGTGGTATACAAGAAGGATGGATGCCTTCTCTACCAATGTGATCACATGATATCTATACATGTACAAGATGAGGACTATGATTTTATTCACCCTACCAACCATGCCACCTTATCTGGAAACATTACAACTAGATTACTATGGAAATGATAACAATCCTCACATTTTGGTGTAGGAGAGAAGATATAAATTAAACTTCAAGAGTTTAACTGAAGTGATAGATAAAAAATATCAACTACTAATTTATAAGTTCTCCCATGATACAACACATTTACTACAACAAAATAGGTCATTAGCACAAGAAATTGCACTGAAATTTAGTGAATTTGTTTCCATGAGTTGAACTCAATGGCAGGTGTTAAATCCGATGCCACGCTACATGTTTGAATTGATTTCATTTTTGTGCTAGGAATAGCACTAGGAATATCACTGACTTTTTCTCCCTATTTAGTGTTGGGAATAGTGTCGGGAGTAGTGTCGACAATGGAAATTGTGCCAAGTTTTATGACTATATCAATGCCCAGAATGACATCGAGAATTGTGATGCGATTAGAGCCCAAATTGACTCTAGTTTCAGTTTCCAATTTGCCTTCTAGTATTGCTTCTTATTTGGCATCTAATTTGTCTTCTAGTGTTGCTTCCATTTTAACTTCCTGGTTATCGTCGAGTGTTGCTTCTCTTTTAACGTCCAGTGTTACTTCCTTTCATTGTTGGGTTTTTCTTCCTTCTAAATTCCAAATTTTGCTTCCATTATTGCTTCTAATATTGCTTCCATTATTGATTCCTTTTTTGCTTCCATTATTGCTTCCATTATTGCTTCCAAAATCGCTTCCAAAATTGCTTCCTAAGTGACATGGGTTTTGCTCCTTAATTGACATCGGATTTTGCTTCTAGAATTGATTCCTTTTTAGCTCCAGGGTTTGCTTCCTTTTAGTTCCAAGGTTTGTTTCCTATTTAACGCCTAGTTTTTCCTCTTTTTTAGCTCTAGGATTTGCTTCATTTTAGTGCCAAAGTTTTCTTCCTATTTAGCACCTGGTTTTGCTTCTTTTTTTGCTCCAAGATTTGCTTCCTTTTAGTGTTGGGGTTTGCTTCCTAATTAGCGTCTAGTTTTACTTCTTGTGAAGAAACCAATTTAGCTTCTTATTTAGACACATAAATAACACCAAGTATGGATTCCATTTTAATGTCGAGTTTTGCTTCCATTTTAGAGCCACATTTTTCTTCCCTTTAACACCTCATGTTGCTTCCTTTATAGCTTCCACTTTATTAATTTAATATTTTTAATTTCAATACAAATAGTTAAATATATCATGGCTCTTTAATAACATATATGATTATAGAGAAACAAATCTTGCATTGCAAATATTTTATAGCATAACATTTAGGAATTTTTAGGGAAATAGACAACATCCATACAAACTAACAAAACCATTATACTTATTAAATCTCCATAAAAAAAACATCTACAACTTTTAGTATATATAAATTAACAAGATAACTCTTATAACATCATCATCATCATCTATAATTAAAACAAGTGAGTCAAATCTACAAATATTAGATAAATATCATGTCAAATAACATATATCTAAAAAAACCAGATATCTCATTTCAAATTTATATCATAACATTTATGAAGATTTAAAACAAACAGATATCACATTTCAAATTTATATCATAACATTTATGAAGAAATTTAATTGAAATTGACAACATCCATCCAAAGTAGAAAAGCCATCATGCATAGTAAATATCCATCCAAAAAGCATTTACCACTTCCAATATATATAAATTAACAAGATAATACTGATAAGATCATCATCATATATAACTAAAACAAGTGAATGTCAAATATGCCAGTAGATCAATAACATGTCAAAATGATACAGGTCAGTATGATACATGTCAAAATGACACATGTCAATATGACATAAGTCAAAGTGATACATATAAAAGAAAAAAATGATATAGGTATCATAATGATATTTGAACATTAATCCATGTTAGAGTCAATATGATCAATGTCACTGGATACCACTAGCAACTGCCTCATCATCATCATCATCATCATCATCATCATCATCGTTGTCATCATCATCATCATTTTCATCATCATTCTCATCCTCCTGGGTATGAGCTCCATCTCCATCCGCTTCATCATCAACTCCCATATCTGAACCAAACTCAACATAATCTGGATCATGATCAATATCAATCAGATCTTCTGGCAGACTTGTGTTCTAAAAAAAAAAATTCAAAATGAAAAGTTAGTATTTATTTCATGCAATAATTCATATTTATGTTATATTGATAATATTACAACATACGAAACCGAACCATAATCATATTACATCATATCAAAGTGGACATGCCATAATCAAATATGAGATAAGTTACAACTAAGATGTCATTCCAATTATGTAAAACATGCAACAATTTTAATAAATGTTAGTAAAGATCATAAAAAAAATTGTTATACAAGTTAACTATCATCTGGAAAGTGTATACATAACCTTAAGTCTCAACCCTCTCTTGTCAATATATAAAACTATTTTTATTGTCAAATATACAAGTCTACAATCAAATAGAATTGTACATACCATATTTCAATTGACTAGATGCCATAATTGACTTGTGTCTTCCAACTATAAACACACAATTGCTAGACTCCCTTACCAAATGATACTAGTACATTAAACTCTGATATACTTGGGACCATTTTGAGGCATTGGGTCTATATAAGTTTTAACAATTCTAATTTTCCACAAATAATGTTTTAGGTTTTAACAGTTCTTATGTTCTTTGGATGTTATTTATATTTTATCTCAGCTAACCCTAGAACATGGCCAGATTTAGTTCAATTCCATTGATGGAGGTGGTTATAATGGTTATGAATATGATCCCTTCCACACTTTTCTCTTAATGGTGGAGGATCTTGGTGGCTTCTTCGAGAAACACCCTAACCTATGTTACTATTTTGGTAATTTTTTTGGTCCTCCAATTTGAAGGTTGACTCATTCATTTATGGGAGTGATCATATTATCATGGTACCAAAGACTCCTTGCCTTCATGGTTCAATTTCCTGGAAACAACCGTCTTATACCATATCCAGAAGTAGGTTTTGCTCAGTGAGTGCCAACGTCAATTTTGCACAAGGGGGTAGATTTTTAACTGAAATATCCCAGGTGACTATGAGTACCAATACCACATCAACAATAGAAAAACATAATTGTGGGATATGAGGGAACCCAACTATGCTGCCCAGTTTATATTTTGTGCCCCTGGAGAAAATTCACAAGTTGTCCCTGAATGGTCCTAGGGGGCTTCTTGCAACTAGCCATAAAAAAAAATCGTAACTTAGATCTTGAAACCATTGATTCTGGCGGATTCAAGATGTTGTATTTCACCCAAGGGAACCCCTATACCATGTTTCAATTACCAGGAAATAGTAGTATTATACCATCCCCAAAAATAGTTTTTTCTTAGTAAGGGCCAATGCCAATTTTGCACAAGCAGGTGAATTTTGAATTGAATTCTCTCGGGCGACCATGGATAGCGTGAACTCATCCAAAATGACCAAAAAAATCCGTGGGAGTTGAAAGAACCCAATTATGTTTCCCGGTTTGGATTTCATACCCTCGGAGCAAATTCACAAGTTGTCCCCGGATGACATTAGGGGGCTATTTCCATCTAGCCATAGAAAAAAAACCGTAACTTGGATAATGAAACCATCGATTTCGACGTATTTAGGAAGTTGGGTTTGATCCAGAGGAAGCCTATTCCATGTTTCAATTGCTCGGAACCATGACCATGTTTACAATGGCCAAAAACATATCTGGGAGCTAAAGGGACCTAGTTATGCTACCTGATTTAGATTTCGTGCCCCTCGAGCAAATTCACAAGGTTTTCCTGAATGGCCCCAAGGGGCTACTTGCATCTGGCCATAGAAAAAAAATGTAACTCGAATCATGAAATCCTCAATTTTGATGGATTTAGGATGCCGGGTTTCACCAAAGGGAACCCCTCTACCATGTTTCAATTTCCTGGAAATGATCATACTATACCATCTCTGAAATTAGGGTTTTTCTTAGTAAGGGCCAATGTCAATTTTGCATAAGTGGGTCAATTTTGAATTGAAATATCCAAAATGGCCAAAAACATCCATGGAAACTGATAGAACCCATTTATGTTTCCTAGTTTAGATTTCATGTCCCTAGAGAAAATTCACAAGATGTACCCTCTCACCTACTGGTGTATACAAGGGAGGAGAGCGATCTTATGTTTATTATCATCATTTTACTCTTCTTTGTAATTGTCTCGGAGATGATAGGGTTCATGAGAAAAAAAATATTAATAATTATGTAAACAACAGCAAGGTTATGGAATACATTAAAACATAAATATTAAATATTAAAAATTAGTTAACCGGAGCACTACCACATCAATGTTATGGAATACATTAATGACATAAATATAAAATATTAAAAATTAGTTAATAGCGAAATATTAATATAAAATATTAAGAATTGGTTAATAGCGAAAAATTATTTGTCTTAATAATTTACCAACTTAATCCATCGTTCAAATTTTTTCGGGGAACATTTTGAGTTTAGTCTCATTACTCATCACGATATTTTGATTTTTGTTTCATATCAATAACTTTACAAGAATTTCTAATCAAGCATTCCATTCCAACATGGTACCAAACTTTGAATTGTTATTACTATATAAACATGATAAAAAAATTTGTAGGAAAAAGAAAAGTTAAAGTCTTTATTATTCCAAGATGTGTGCATAGATGTGGGTAGAGGGAGAAAAATCCGCTTTTTATGATGCAAAAAATTTGAAAAAACTTTTGAACCTAGGGATACTTGATCCCTCTTAACCATTTCATTATATATATATATATATATATATATATATATATATATATATATATAAGTGGGTTCATAAAGTACACCTATAAGGAGAAAATGACAGGTAGGATGTTTTCTAACTCGTAAAGCTGATTGGTTAGTACTTTTTATTTATTTATAACAAGAATTATTTAAGTTTGTATTAAAATATGTTGTAACTGAGATGAACAATGTGTAAATAGAAAATGAAAGCATACATAGTTCCAAAAAAGATATGCACCATGATAACATCGAATTGCAACATATAAGATTTTGTTGTACTCCTTACAAAACTTGATATATGACTACTAGTTGTGTAAATTAAAAAAAACACTTAGGACCAAAACATATTTGGAATATATTGACAATTACATGATTATGAGCATGCATACTTTTTCATTTCATCATCTCGTGTAACACCCCGTTTTGACATTACTACCTGAACTACTATTATATGTTGTAATTGTTTGATTGTGAGACCTCGTCGGTTTGACGACATTGTGGACATATGGTTCTATTATTTTGTCGATATATATATGTGTGTGTGTGATGATAGTATTATGATCGGTAGTCATGTTTAGATATGTATCATGTGTTAATTATGTCAAATATATGGAAATTACTGAATGATGGGTACGTGGATACCGTTATAGTTATATGTTGAAATAATGAATGTTATGCCAGGTGCATGGCGAATGAATGAGTTTATTGTTGTTATGTTATGAAGAAATATATGTGTACATATCGAGGATTTATGCACGATATTCTATATTGTATGTCGAGGACTGACTTACAGGTTGAAACGGCTAAGTGATAGCTGGATCCTACGAGGTGGGAGGGCCTCGGGGACATGGACTTCGAAAGATAAAATGGTATGCGAGTGATGCATTATTTACTTTCATGTGGTTATTATGTTGTTTATGATAATGTGTATTATGACATGGGTGGGGTAGGGTTTCAGGAAACTCAACCGCCCAGATTGGTTATATGATGACAGACCGAGTACAAGTGCAACGCTGTTGTTATGTCGAGTAGACATAGTCCCTTGTTCCATTAGGGGGGTGGAGGCTTTACCCACCGTTTATCCCCGAAACCCAGAGTCATGGGAGGGTTGTGCTACGGCACGCTCCCCAAGGTGTGTGATGATGACTGGTGGTTTCCTGCTGGGGAAGCTTGGTCGAGGTAGTCGACACTTCCGCTTACGGGTTCTAGCTGGAACCGGTCATGACTTGACATTTCAGGGTAGTCCAGCAGAGGATAGGATAGGATGTGGAAGTTAGTGATGATATAGGTAGATAGGTGTGGCTTGATGTAGGGGTGAAAACAAGATCTAACTACATGTGTGTAAAACTCATGATTGAGTGTGTGTCGTAACTCAGTGATGTATGAACTGTTGTAACTTGGATTTCAGTTAGTTAATGCATTGTACCTTGCAAACTATGTTAAAACACGTGTCAGTAAATAATAAGTTCCTTGATTATGATTGATGTATGTGAATTATTACTTTTAGTGTACTTACGTGAGGAATGTAAGCAGTAGCTACGATTACATAACTTGCCTACATATTATGAATTACATGAAATATTGTTGAGTAATAATGTTAATTAGTGTCGCTTAATGTTAATTACTGTCGTTTAGTAATTAACTATTGTTGATCAATGTTAATAATGTCGATTAAAGTTAATAATGATGATTAATGCTAACAATGTAGATTAATGTTAATTACTCTCAATTAAGTTATTAATGTTGATTAATGTTAATTATTGTGCACTAATGATTAATTATTACTGATTAATAAACAAGTTACGGTTAAAACTAGGTGTAAATAGTGCAATTTGGTTAGTAATGCTTAAATGAATATTAATGAACTTGATCAGTTAAGACCTTGGTTAAGATATTAAATGTGATTGTAATGTTAATTAAGGTAGTAATAAATTATAGGTTAATATTAAATGCGTCCTAAACAATGTTAATTAATTAGTTAAAATTATAAGGATAAGATAGAAATTATTATTACTTAATTGGAAAGGTTGTGTCAAGTTATATAGGACATGGCATAAACTATAAATGTTGTCGTACACCATTATTAAACAAAGTGTTAAAAATGTATTTTAATTTAATCAATATACAAATTAATTAATAATAAATGAAGCATTGAATTATGAAACACTAAGGGATGACTAGTAATTAATGTGTTAAAACGTGTAAGTGTAAAACCACTTACGGTTGGTGGGTGAACCAACCCCAAATTAAACTATATAATATATATATAACATTTATTATTTATTAATTAAAATGTTATTAACAAGAAATAATATAAAAGTTATGCCGAGAAGGCTGTCTATTGAGTGTGAAATGACTAGTTATTATTTAAATAAATAAATATGAAACAAATGTTATTATTATGGTATATCGAATATGGATTTATATCAAGTGAAGTTTACATTAAACAAAGGGAAAAAACCTTGACATGGTAGATGGAAGGGGGTGGAAACATTTATGTTAGTGATAGGGGTAGTAATGAGGGATAGAGTCGGCAGGAACAAAGGGGATAAGATGGAGAAGGGAGGAAGGAGAGGGGAGGATCTTTTATCTTTCACCTGGGAGCTTTTGGAGAGGAAAAAAATTGGGAGAGTAGAGCTGCAAAGGAGGGTTCTTGTTGGACATTGTTTTTCGGAAGGGATACAACAGCTTGGGCTTGTAATCGGTTTGGGCTCGGGGGTCCAAAGGGGTACCTTTGGAGCTGGGTAGTCGGCGAGACCTCGCCAGTTGGCAGGGTGGCAAGGTTGTTTTGGGCTGGTTGAGTTCCAGACCTTTGGGGAAGGCTTTTGGCTGCAGGGAAAAGCAAGAAGAAACAACAAACGGGGATAACAACAAGGGTGGATCTACTAGCTATCCATAGGTATTTTCTAGCAAGTATGTTGATCATTTCTACCTTTTCAAATTTGGTTATAAGTTAATTAAAAATGATTATATGCTGTTATTGTATCTGCTACCCCCGCACAAACAGAACTGGTAAATTACGTGCTTATATGTTTGCTGCTAAGAATGAAAACCTGTATTTTATGTTAGAACAATAACTAGTAAATATATATTTATTTTGAAACGGTAAATACTGGTTTTTTTATAGCCAATAGGAATAGTAGAAACTAGAAAACATAAATTTAAAACAAAACGTAAACAGTAGAAGACAGATTTTTATTGAGAGTTGTAAAACAAACAAAGGACCCAGGTTAGGGTCCTTACATCTCGGGCATGATTGGAAGGGTGTGATTCTTGCATGTCTACCTCCATGCTCTCTTGCAATTGATAAATCGTTTCTCCTTCTTTGAGTTCAATAGGAAGAGAACTAGTAGTTTTTCAGAATTTACTTCAATCTGATCTAGGATCGTAACTGAGAGAACAATAACATCTCTATAGGAATACAAACACTTCCGTATAGAGGAATAATAACATCTCTACAGGAATACAAACACTTCCGTATAGAGGAATAATAACATCTCTATAGGAATACAATATACATATATGAAATACATTCTAAAGTTACAAATACATCTAAACTCCCTCTTAACTAGGAAGGTATTTCTCGACACAGGTCTTCTAGCACAAGTCTTCTTCTCTAGATCATCGTCACTGGATCATTGACATCGAATCATCGTCATCGTCACTACTGCTGCTATCCCAATCAATCTACGATCTACTCGTCATAGGAAGTTCTAGAGAGCCAGTCCTTTTTCATACTGGATGTAGGCCCACCACCTGTAGGTCTTCATCATCATTGGACATACTGTGGAATCCTCAGGATTGATTACGTGCGTCAACAAAACATCGAAAGAGCATACCAGGCATTTTACGAGCACACAGATCAAGCTATCGGATCTCCCAGGATCTTTTACATGTGACTATCACAAGACCTTAAAAGAGTGACTTGCCAGCAAGATATCTAAAGAGCATCTGAGGCATTTTTCATCCTGTCCAGATCTGTAGGACTTATTACATGTGACCTCTACCACAAAACCTTAAAAGAGTGTCTTTCCAAGCAAGATCTCTAAAGAGCATTTGAGGGCTTTTTCATCATGTCCAGATCTACAGGACTTATTACATGTGATCCACACAAAACTTTAAAAGAGTGCCTTGCCAAGCAAGATCTCTAAAGAGCATCTGAGGCCTTTTTCATCCTGTCCAGATCTCCAGGACTTATTACATGTGGTCTAGCAAAACCTTAAAAGAGTGTCTTTCCAAGCAAGATCTATAAAGAGCATCTGAGGCCTTTTTCATCTCGTCCAGATCTCCAGGACTTCTTACATTCTACCCTTGCGCAACCTGTCCACGAACACAGAGTATCAACCTGATACTCACCATACATCGTCTTGATGTACATGATCATCCTGATCATCATCACTGCATCGTCCTGATGCATGCCATCTGGAGCAACATCCTAAAGCTCATCATCTATGATCATCCTGATCATACAATGCATCCACCTAATGCTCACCAAGTATCTACCTGATACATATCATCATAAATGATCCACCTGATCATACAATGTATCCACCTGATACATACACAAATACATGATCCACCTGATCATACAATGTATCCACCTGATATATATCAACATACATGATCCACCTGATCATACAATGTATCCACCTGATATATATCAACATACATGATCTACATGATCATACAATCGTATCCACCTGATACATATACAGATACATGGTCCAAGCATCCAACATGATGCATATACATATACATGATCCAATTGATCATAACAAGCATCCAACATGATGCATATACATATACATGATCCAACTGATCATAACAAGCATCCAACATGATGCATATACATATACATGATCCAACTGATCATAACAAGCATCCAACACGATGCATATACAGACCAGTAACTGGAGCATCATCCTGATGCTCATCATCCAACGCTTACATCCACAGCCATGGGAAGGATCCTCCTCTCACCATGCTTGGAATGGCTCCTGCAAATGTGTCCATAACTTCTTCCTCGTAGTGTCATCAATCTGAAGAACACCAAGCCTCTCTCTGAATTACTTGAACTTCACTCTGGCTAGTGGTTTTGTCAACACATCCACAACTTGCTCATCCGTCGCAACATACAGGAGCTTCACTGCTCCTCTTTGCACCATATCCCTGATATAGTGATATTTTATCTCGATGTGCTTTGACCTGTCGTGGAACACCGGGTTCTTAGACAGCTTCACACAACTCTGGTTGTCACAAAATATACCAGTAGCCTCCAACGAGAGATCAAATAGCTCAGAGAGTAGCTTCCGGAGCCATACTGCCTCGCAACTAGCCGAACAAGCTGCAACATACTCTGCTTCGGCTGTACTCAGTGCTACACAGGACTGCTTCCTGCTAAACCAAGAGATCACACCTAATCCCATACTGAAGCAACACCCAGAATGTGCTCTTCCTATCTGCAGCACTGCCTGCCCAATCTGAATCAACATAACCCTGCAGGTTAAATTTTTGATTCGCATCATACTTGAGCCCATAATCAATTGTACCCTTTAGGTACCTCAGAATATGCTTTACAACAACCAGGTGAACACCTCTGGGATCCGTTAGGAATTGGCACAATGTGTTCACTGCAAAGAAAATATCTGGTCTCGTGTTCGTCAGGTACATCAAGGACCCAATCATCTGACGATAAACAATGACATCAACCGGATCAGATGAAGCATCACACAGAAGCTTCAGGTTTGATGCCATAGGTGTGGCCATGGCCTTGTAGTCCATCATCCCGAACCTCTTTAGGATCTCTACTGCATACTTCCCTTGTCCAAGGAAGATTCCATCTACACTCTGCCACATCTCCATGCCTATAAAATAGTGCATCATCCCCAAGTTCTTCATCTTGAACTTGGCAGCAAGCTTCCTCTTCCTATCGACAATCAATCTATCCTCACCTGTTACAAACAGGTCATCCACATACAATAGTAGTATCACTGGATTGCCTTCCTCAACCTTGTATTAAAGGTTGGAATCCGCTTTACTCTCGGTAGAGCCCAAACTGGATAGGAAGCCATCTATTCTGCCATACTAGGTCTTGGGTGCCTATTTCAAACCATACAGGGCTTTCTTCAGTTTGCACACATGTGACTCTGGGTCATGTGTCTCAAACCCGAGTGGCTGCTCCACATACACTTCCTCTTCAACTACACCATTCAAGAAAGTTGTTTTGACATCCATCTGGTGTACCTTCCATTTCATCACTGTAGCCAGAGCAAGTACTGATCTAATGGAAGTGTATTTGGCTACAGGTGCAAAAGTCTCTTCATAGTCAATTCCTCTTTCTGGGAGGAGCCACGAGCTACAACCTCGCTTTGTATTTCTCCATGCTACCATCTGCAGCATGCTTGATCTTTTAGATCGACTTGGAAGTCACAGAAAACTTCCCTTCAGGTCTTGGGACCACATCCCAAACATGATCGATTGGTACTTCTCGACCATGGCATCCTTTTACTGTATCCCGTATCCTTGGAACTTCAGATTCTTCAATATCTTCAATAGATAGTTTGAGCTTCATTGCTGGAACAAATGTTGTAGTTCTTCTTTTGTAGGTGATGGTATACGATCTTTCCTACAAAACAAGTTAAATTGCATGATTAGAAAACATCTCATAGTTTTCAAAACAAATTCTTACACATTAAGAAATATGCCATACATTCATGCAATTATTTTAGCCAATGCTTCAATACAACATTTTTCCATATCCCGTAATTTTCTAGATGCCTTCCAATCTCTAATGGAACATTTTTAAGAGTGTGCACAACTCCCAACATGTCAGCAAAGAGGTTTCATTCTAGATAAGTAGCAATGGAATGTTGTACAGTGCCATAGGCCACTTACCCATCACATGCATATTAGTAGTATATTGTTCATTAATGTAATTATTCTAATGTGCATAATATACATCCTAAGTTCAAGAACATAAGCATATACATCATTGAGAAATATTATTTAAACAAACAAGTATGCAAGAAATGACAATTCAAATACTTATCTTTGCTTGGTTGTAGGGTGGACTCCCTCTCAATATTTGCTTCCTTGCAGGAACTACTGGAGTGTGCTCCCTCTTGATCTTTGCTTCCTACCTGTCCTTGAACTTATATCCATCCTCGATCACTTATGCATACTTACTAGTATCATCATTGCGTTATCCTTGAGGTCTCATACACAATCATGCATTCATTAGTATAATATCAATACCCTAAAACATTATGATTCTAAGTAATCTTAAACATGTATGGTCAAGATTTCACAAGCACTAATATTCATGGTTTGAGGAAGTACTTCCTTTACTCATGCAAATTCTTATTTTACCATAGGACTCTTCTGGTTAGTCATATTATCGATTAAACATAATATACCTAAACTCGTGATTACTCAAACCTATAGCTTCATGAATAATCATTATCAATCATACCAAGTATACTTATATAAGAGATCCCATCACAAGGTAGGATTCTAACTTGATATAGGAAAAACATACCTAGATTAATGTGTTAGTTCGTTATGTCTAACATACCCACATGATGTCTTCCTGTTTTCTTCAATAACTTGTGCTAGTAACCTGCATATATCATAGGTTAAGCATTGTAGAACCAAATTATACATACCTTGTAAGTAGAGCTTCTATGTGATCCATGACAATGGATGAATCTTTGTCTTCATGTCACCATGGTCATATGTTCTTGAACTAGAACATGATTTGTCTTTCTTGATGTACCTTTCATGTTAGCGACCAACATCAACCTCATACAACACCACAATGCATTAGTACAATCATAAGTGTCAAAACCCTAATCAATGAATATCTTCTATCATGCATTCATATTTTTATTAAGGTGATACAACAAGTCTAAAATTAATCAAGATTGTACTAATCTTAATGAAGACAAACATATCATAAACTTAATCATGAACAGATTTTGAAACATACCCATAAGTCATACCTGTCAAGTTTGCTTGTAGTCTTCTTATGTAAGGCCTTAGCCTCATCTCCCTCTGAAACTGGAACTTCTTCACTTATGCAGGTGACCAATACATTCTCTTCTAGGATTAAACCAATCCACTTGATTTGCAGAAACTCGATCTCGAGCTGGATTAGGGTTTGTCAGGGAAACCCTAAAAATTCAAACTTTGAATTTCAAGCTTCCGAAAGGATAGAAAGATGCGTCTTGATGAGCTGATCAACCTAGTATACTCAGAATTTGAAAACTGCAAAGTTTGACCTTTCAAATTTGCTTTTCAATCTTCTCGATTCACTCGGGAGGACCCGTAATTAGGGTTTGAATTTACTGGAGCTTTACCCAACCAAATAGTTTGATCCAAAGCTCTAAAATTTTATTTTTCTAAGGAGCTTCTAGCTATGGCCACAGATTTCAAAAATTTCCATTTTTGTAGAAGCCCTAATTTTTCACTTTTTCGATCAAAGTCCCGAACTAGGGTTTGATCAAGCCCGGCCTTATACCCAACCAAAAAATTTGATCTTGGTCTCTAAATTTAGATTTTGATGAGTATCATTCAGTCGTGGTCTCCAATTACAAAAATACCAACTTTCTCTGAAACCCTAATTGTTGGAGCCATGAATGAAGGTGCTCAAAATCCAATTATGTTTTGACCGAAATATGCACTTGATTGTTTTTGGTTAACTCCGAAATTATGAATCCGCATGGTCTAAAAATTCTACCTATGGTATCACGACCTATCATCTTTCCAACCCCACAGGTCTGACCTCAATTGGATTCTCTGAGAGAGAGTTATGCCAAGTGTCGCAACATGACCTGTTTATGGGATAAAACAGGAGAGCAAACTTGTAGGGTGTGCCATGTGTCACTGGTTCAATTTAGGCCTCTGAAAAACGTACATGAGAAACTACAGTCCGTTCCCTACCTGTCACGTTTTACGAAATTTCATTTTGAGCTTCCTATCCCAAGTTGTGAGCTTTTTTGCTAGGTCACCTGTTTATGGCTAAGATGTGGAAGAGGCAGAAACCCTAGATTGTACAGATCATAAAACAAAAAGTACAACGAATTAGAAGTTGTGCTTTGGAAACAAGGTACACGGAGATCTTATCTTCGACCTCTAAGAGTTTCAGATCCTGAAACCTCGCCAAAATGGATTTATAGCGAAAGTGCTACGATGACTGGTTTTTCTCTATATCAAGCCCTAGCTTCACAAGTGCAACAAGTGTCATAAATGCCATACCATGCATTCTTTCAAGTTAGCTCTCATACCATGTTAGTTTTTCAGAATTTACTTCAATCTGATATAGGATCTTAACTGAGAGAACAACATGTACAACATATCTATAGCATATCAATCATGGACATAATAATGCAAGCACGCAAGAGACAATAGACACATAGAGTTTCACTGGGGAAAACCATAAAGGTGAAAAACCCCACAACTTCCTCAGAGATAGATAGAGCAATGATCCAACCCAAGCATAAGAGATAGTATTATCCTAGCAAAAGCTTCTCCTCCTCCACAAGTGCGCCACTCTCTAATGAGAGTATGAGTGAGAAAGTGAATGATTGAATAGAGTGCCTCCCACACTCTATTTATACATGAATTGACTTGCCAAATAACCTTTACTAGGTCGGCCTTAACTTAACCACATAACATAATGCTGACAGGGCCGACCCCTAATAGGGTGGTCTAATAACCCTTTGACCCACATGACTTATACAGGGCCGACCCCACCAAGGTGGTCTAATAACCCATCAAGTATAAGTTATGACACTTACAATATAAATGACGACACTTCCGTATAGAGGAATAATAACATCTCTATAGGAATACAAACACTTCCATATAGAGGAATAATAACATCTCTATAGGAATACAAACACTTCCATATAGAGGAATAATAACATCTCTATAGGAATACAATATACAAATATGAAATACATTCTGAAGTTACAAATACATCAACAAGAACCCACATAGATGTTCATATTTGAGGTTGAAGATGATGAAACTTTGTTGAGTAATATGACCATTGTCTTAAGCTCATCAGAGTCATCCTCTAAATATTGAATTTTCCTTTTCTATTTTACCAATATATTCATGATAATTGCATTTCAAGAGACCCGTTGATATTCTAATTCATGTGTTTTAGTGGAGAATGAGACCCGTTGTCAACATTGCATGAGACCAATTCCCCACAACATTAGTTGAAACCCAAGATATTTGCACCCACAAACCCCTAACCCCAAGGGAAAGCCACAGACTGATAATGGATAGATCCATCATCAATATTCTGGGTACTTATTACATAACATTGAGATGGATGAAATATTGTATATATATTTTCCCAAATAAAAATCCCAATGAAGAACTTACTCCAGGAAGTGCAAGCAGTACCAGGGCGAGGCCTATTCCCATTGGCCTTTTTAGGTAAAGCCTAGCAAACTCACCATGGAAAATATTGGAAGTTTTTGAGACAACTAACTCATGCCCACAATCAATTCTACTAAAACAGAGGAGAAATATGACTGTTGATGCTAAAGATAAGCAAAGTGTGCAAACCAGTCTTACCATCAAGTGTCAATTTGTCGAGGTGACATGAAAAAAATGAACTTCCTCAAAATGATGAACTTCTCTTCTTATATTAACAATGGTCAATGTGAGATGGTCATCTTCTTATAATTGAACATATAATTATGTACAATAATTCCAACATATTTATTTTACATAATTTAGCAAATAATTGAATAAACAATGCTATAAATAATTTAGTCAAACTTAAGATCACATATCAACATTAACCTTAAAATAGTAAAGAAATCCATAATTTTAAATTATGAAGTGTTGAGCATGCTTATAAACAAAATCTCCTAACAACTATCAACAGATTTTCATTTTATTTATTAATACAATCCCATCTGCATTAAATCTATTTTGACAAGTTATGCTCATCATTAGCTTGAAAGGAGTAAAGTTATGATTACATAAAATATAATATATGAAACTTAATGCAGTAAAGTAACCAGCTTAACTTAATAGCCAACAACGAGGTTATGGAATACATTAATGACATAAATATAAAATATTAAAGCTTAACTTAACAACAATGAGGTTATGGAATACATTAATGACAAAAATATTAAATATTAAAGTTTAACTTAACACCCAACATCAGGTTATGGAATAAATTAATGACAGAAATATAAAAATTAAGAATTAGTTAACAACACCAAGGTTATGGAATACATTAATAACATATAATACATTAATACCAGAAATACTAAATATTAAAAAATAGTTAAGCACAACAAGGTTATTGAAATGGAATACATTAATGACATAAATATTAAATATTAAAAATTAATTAATAACCAAATATTAATATAAAATATTAAGAATCACTTAATAGCAAGCTGCTACGTCATGGAATATAAATTATAAACCAGTAGCAAGGTTATGGAATATATTAATGACTTAAATTAAAACACTAAATCACTTAGTGCAAGATGGTCATCTTCTTATAATTGAACATATCATTATGTAGAATGATTCCAATAGCATATTTATTTTACATAATTTAGTAAATAGTTGAATAAACAATGCTATAAATAATTTAGTCAAACCTAAATTCACATATCAACATTAACCTTAAAATAGTAAAGAAATCCATAATTTTAAATTATCAAGTGTTGAGCATGCTTATAAACAAAATCTCCTAACAACTAATCAACCGATTTTTATTTTATTTATTAATAGAATTCCATCTACATTAAATCTATTTTGACAAGTTATGCTCATCATTAGTATGAAAGGAGTAAAGTTACAAATCTATTTTGACAAGTTATGCTCATCATTAGTATGAAAGGAGTAAAGTTATAAATCTATTTTGACAAGTTATGTTCATCATTAGTGTGAAAGGAGTAAAGTGATGATTAACTAAAATACCATATATGAAATTTAATGGAGTAAAGTGACTAGCTTAACTTAACAGCTAGCAGAGGTTATGGAATACATTAATGACAAAGATACACAATATTAAAGCTTAACTTATCAGGTTATAGAATACATTAATGAGAAAAAAAATATTAAGAATTACGTAAACAACAGCAAGGTTATGGAATACATTAATAACATAAATATTAAATATTAAAAATTAGTTAACCTGAGCACTACCACATCAATGTTATGGAATACATTAATGACATAAATATTAAATATTAAAAATTAGTTAATAGCCAAATATTAATATAAACTATTAAGAATTAGTTAAGATATTAAAAATTAGTTATGAAATATAAATTGTAAACCAGTACCAAGGTTATGGAATACATTAATGACTTAAATTAAAACACTAAATCAGTTAATATCCCACCACTAGGTTAATGTATTTATGGAATACATTAATGATGACAGAAATATAAAATATTAAAAATTAGTTGAGAGGTGTCAGCTTCATGGAGTGCAATCTCTTTATAAGAATAGGAATAGGTAGGCAAGATCCAGTGTTGTTGTGAAGGGGAATCGTGACTGCTGGAGTGTAGATTCAATCGTTTGCATTTTTTATAAGGATGAAACGTTTTTCCTTCCTACTGGCCGTGATTTTCACAGGCTCTTTTATGTTTCTCTGCGTAAGTTCAGTAGGAGATTCCAGTCTCATATATAATGTTCAGCAGTATGGTGCAAAAGCTGATGGCATCACAGACAACAGCATGGTGAGATAGAGATAAACTTGAATAATTAATAAATTTGTAGAGACATAGATTATCACAAATAAATTTGTCTGTTTTTGGTTATATGTAGGCTTTTATTGCTGCCTGGAATGCAGCCTGTTCTTCTAATCGATCATCTACTGTGTATATACCGAAAGGAAAATTTCTGGTTGGTCCAGTTTCCTTTGCAGGACCATGCAAGAATGCTAATATTATGGTGCAGGTAAGGTGCTAATATTCATTCCGTGGTAGTGGTAGTGATTTATTTATTTCCTTCTTTGCAGCAATAAGATTCATGCAACGTGTCTGTCTTACTGCAGGTAACTGGGGATCTCATTGCACCAACCCACAATAGTTTATGGAACGGAGGAAATAATTTGTACTGGTTGCAATTCTATAATGTGAATGGTCTAACGGTGAATGGCGGGGGGATTTTGGATGGACAGGGAGCCTCCTGGTGGAACAACGTTTGTCAAAAAAATCAGCAGGTAAGAATAAACTAGTTATCAGTTGTACTATGTAATTATCTTTTAGTGATTTGGATAGCATATACTTACACTGACTCGAATAAATTGTCTGCTTTGCTGTGCAGTGCAAACCCGGGCCTACGGTATTGTCTCTAGCCATTTATTTTCACATATGAATTTGAGTGTTTCATAGTTGCGGGGAGTTGATAATTTGACATTGTGATGGGCAGTCTTTACAATTGATGGGCGCTACGAATAGCGTGGTGAGAGACATTAC
The DNA here is from genome assembly GCA_027924585.1 of Larix kaempferi. NCBI lineage: Eukaryota > Viridiplantae > Streptophyta > Pinopsida > Pinales > Pinaceae > Larix > Larix kaempferi. The sequence goes on along the minus strand of BSBM01000397.1, from coordinate 672,866 downwards.
TTCCATCAACAGCAAGCAGTTCCATGTATCCATTGGTGCGTCTAACAACGTCCTGGCAGAGGGATTGACAATCCGTGCTCCAGGCCCCAACACCGATGGAATTCACATATCTTCTTCCAATGTCCATCTTCGAAATATCAACATAGGAACAGGTGGATCATATTTCCCCTCAACATTTTACAAATATTGTTGGAGTAACTATTTTATTAAAGATAAATCTTTAACTTTGCGTGCGTGTACTACTGCAGGAGATGATTGTATTGGTATTTTGGAAGGAACTTCCAACCTTGCCATTGAACAGGTTACTTGCGGACCGGGCCATGGAATTAGGTGAAATAGTTTGATAATTAATTTCAATTGGACTCGGAATATGAGCATTCAATGCACTGCGTTGAGAGAACAATAACATCTCTATAGGAATACAAACACTTCCGTATAGAGGAATAATAACATCTCTATAGGAATACAATATACATATATGAAATACATTCCGAAGTTACAAATACATCAAAACTCCCTCTTAACTAGGAAGGTATTTCTCGACACAGGTCTTCTAGCACAAGTCTTCTTCTCTCGATCATCATCACTAGATCATCGACATCGAATCATCATCATCGTCACTGCTGCTGCTATCTCAATCAATCTCCCATCTACTCGTCATAGGAAGTTCTATAAAGCCAATCCTTTTTCATACTAGATGTAGGCCCACCACCTATAGGTCTTCATCATCATTGGCCATACTTTGGAATCCTCAGGACTGATTACGTGCGTCAACAAAACCTCGAAAGAGCATCCCAGGCATTTTATGAGCACACAGCTCAACCTATCGGATCTCCCAGGATCTTTTACATGTGACTGTCACAAGACCTTAAAAGAGTGTCTTGCCAAGCAAGATATCTAAAGAGCATCTGAGGCCGTTTTCATCCTGTCCAGATCTCTAGGACTTATTACATGTGACCCCTACAACAAAACCTTAAAAGAGTGTCTTGCCAAGCAAGATCTCCAAAGAGCATTTGAGGCCTTGTTCATCATGTCCAGATCTCCAGGACTTATTACATGTGATCCCCACAAAACCTTAAAAGAGTGTCTTGCCAAGCAAGATTTCTAAAGAGCATCTGAGGCCTTTTTCATCCTGTCAAGATCTCCAGGACTTATTACATGTGTTCTAGCAAAACCTTAAAAGATTGTCTTGCCAAGCAAGATCTATAAAGAGCATCTGAGGCCTTTTTCATCTTGTCCAGATCTCCAAGACTTATTACATGCTACCCTTGCACAACCTGTCCACGACCACAGAGTATCAACCTGATACTCACCATACATCGTCTTGATGTACATGATCATCCTGATCATCATCACTGCATCGTCCTGATGCATGCCATCTGGAGCAACATCCTGAAGCTCGTCATCTATGATCATCCTGATCATACAATGCATCCACCTGATGCTCATCAAGTATCTACCTGATACATATCATCATACATGATCCACTTGATCATACAATGTATCCACCTGATACATACACAGATACATGATCCACCTAATCATACAATGTATCCACCTGATATATCCACCATACAGATACATGTATCCACCTGATCATACAATGTATCCAACCGACCCGACCTCTACTAGTCGACGTGACCTATCAACATCTGCTACAGAGTGGTCGGGCGGAGGGCCTAATCGACAGGCCGACCTAGGCCCCTCCAACATCTCCCCCACCTCAAAATATTTCTTCGTCCCGAAGAAATGGAGAGGTCAAAATTGCAAAAAGAGTTATACAGATAGTTATGACGAAGGAACGTTGGAATCAATAGAATCAGGTATCTGGAGACAGGCTTCAATAATAGCTTCAGAAGAGACAGAGAGGTGGTGTTGGAACTCTTCCCAAGTTCATAGCAGATTCTGGATGTCTACGGTCAGAGTAGTGAGTTTCAACAAGTTTTCCATCTTGTCGTGAGTGGATGTAGCCTACAAGTGGATCGTGTCGGGACCAAATGTGTTGATTGTTTTGTCGGCAGCAGCAAGTAACTGATGGAATCGAGGCTGAATTTCTCCAAGTTTGTTGAGGCCTCCTCGGGCTTGGGACATCCACGGAACTTCTTGTTTCTCTAATTTATCCAATTTCTTGTTTTCCATGATGATTTGGCTATCAAGTTTGTCGATAAGGGCTTCATCTGCAGTCAAGCACTGGTGTTGAAGCTTGCTTAGCAGTGCTCTTGTTTTCTGAAGATATTTGTAGACATCACCATAATAAACATACCAATTGTTCAAAACTGCTATAAGTTTTTCTGCTTGATTATCGTACTGCTTGAGTACTTTGAGAGCTTCTGAAAAAGCTGTAAACTGATTTGTCATGAGGGAAGCTACCTCGATAGCTTGATCCTGTTGTTTCTTGAGAAGTTTAGACTACAGCATCGACACGACAGACTCGAATAAGTGATATGCTTGATCAAGAGCTGATGTCGTGTCTGAACTGGCTAGGAGCGTGATAACTTGTTGCGCTAAATTTTCACATTTAGCAAGGAATGTAGTCTTTTCTTCCTGAAGCTGCAGTATCTGTTCCTCTGACTCATGTTGGAGGTACTTTTGCACTCTGAAGACTCCGTCTTCAAGTAGATCAATTTCTTCTTGATATGCCAACTGTGGTTGATAGCTTGTGCCAGCTCCGAATTGGTCTAAGTATACTGAAAGAGTATTATCTGATTGTTCTAACTGTGTTTGCTGAATTTGTAGTTTCTGCTGCAATTCTCTTTCTTTGCGTTTCTTCTCTTTGTGCTTCCTGCAGCTACTCTTTTCTTTTCCTTTGCTTGAGATTTGTTGTTCTAGGCCCTTATCTTTTTCTTCTATTGTTGGGTTCCTGTCGATGACTACTTATGTGCTGGAAACAGCCTATTCTTGCTGACTTTGTGTACTGGGTACTACTACTGTGATGACTAGAGTTTCATGTTCCACTACTTCGGCACTTGGTGGCATGTTTGTTGCTAGTGTGCTGGAGATTTCTACATTGCTTGTACTGATATCTGGAGTATTTGTGTTCTCTGATGGTCTTGTCATGTCGACTACAGTTTCTTGAGTTGCGACTGCTTCCTTGGTTAGAGTAGAAGCAGCTTTATATGCTTCTGTCATGGTTGCTTCTTTGTTGTGCTGTTGTGTAACTAGACTAGACTTGGATCCGTCGACAGGGGGACTCGACTAGTTTACTGGGAGTGATGGTAGGTCGACGGATGTCGGAATTGGACTCGATGAAATGGTACTGTTGAGCAGATCCAAACTAACTAGACTAGACTCAATTATGGACTCGACATGGGGACTCATGACTTGGGTATTTTCCTTTCGAATGATATTTGCTTGAGGTGGATTCATTTCTTGTGGTATTGTATTGACTGGAAGAGGGGTATAGATGCCTGTTTGTTGTGCATACACTAGACCTGATGGGACAGGATTTCTGAGATGATGGGTTTTCATGTGATTGACAATTTCTGGAACTGATGATGGTAAAGGTAAACTTCCAGTTTGAATGGTGTCGGGGATAGCTATGTTAACTGGGACAGTAGATGGAGAGGCAAAAACTGGTTGTTGGATGACCATCTTGCGCCAATTGGTACAAAGTATCGGAAGGTTTGCAATGAATGTATTCAAAGTGGTGTCTGTTGTGCTAGGGGGAGCAGGTAAAGTTAACAAAATTCTTTCTTCTTCTATTGTAGTTGGGGAAGAAGGGGGGGACTGAATGGTTAGGTCGATATCAGGTTCGACCAAAATTTTGGGTTTTTTAACAATGATTTTAGAAGAGGGATACTTATCTGTTTCTAGAAATTTTCTAAACTGGTCTTCGACAGGTAGTTTGTTCTTGGTTGCATCCTCAAGAAGCTGAGTAGCAGTTTTGTATAACTCGATCATCTCTTCTTCCGTCGATTCTTGAAATGTTACTTTTCTTTTTCCTTTCCCCTTGATCGATGTGGCTCGGTTCTGTCGGGTTGTGACAATTTCAGCTACTACCTTATGTATATTATCGTCTGTCAGAAGATGTTCTAGATTGTCAGACTCTGTGTCACTGTTTGAATTCTCTTCGGCCTCTATTGATTCTATGTGCGGAGTCTAGGTAAGTGCTAACACCTTAGGGCTAGGTTTCGGCTCGGGTTGATAGCAGAAAGTGTTCATGTACAACCAACTTTCATATGCTTCTTCTTGTTCCATATCAGTGAGAGGCTCGACATACTTGAATTTGGTTTTCCTTGCTTTTGCTAGAATGGGTATTAGATTGGTGGCTTAACTCTGTGAAAATTTCGCTTACTGAAGGGTAATAGTCGAGCCGTTTCGTTGGACCTGCTGCTCCTTCCATGTACCATACTGCTGTGTCATCCAAAGATAGTTGGATGTGTGATGTCGGGGGCAGGCTTCGACAAACGTTCTGTGGTACCCTCCATCTTGTCGTTATTGCTTTAAGGTCGATAAACCATGCTTCAAGCAAATTTTGACTATTGTAGATCCATATCGGCTTGCTCCAGGTGCAAAGCAACAGAAATTTTCCATAAGGACGAGTTGGTCTTCGGTAAAATCCTTGTTTCCTTTTAGTCGATGGTGGGTCATAGCAATCCAAATGAGTACAGATGGGTAGCGGATGCTAGCTCCCTCCTCCTGGCACTTATGGCATGTATATTTGAGAATTTTGACCAGATAGTCAGCCCATTTGTATACTTTGTCGTTCATAGCCATATTCTTGACAACTTCCAGCATTTCGGTCTTCAAGTCTGACCCCCTCCCTATCCGTGAAAGTGCATGTGAGACAATTTTGGTGGCAGTTTTGTAATTGCCGAATACAATCTGGTTCACGACTATGCCTCGTGAGTTCTTTCCGGCAGGAGTATCAATAAACTCATCAATCAAGTCTATGCCTGAGATTGTTGGTAGGGCGTCTCCTTTGTGTGAAAGGCCAGTTATTTTGTGGATTATTTCACCATTGATTTCGACTGGGACATCGAAATAAAGCTTGCCATTGTGGTACCTACTAACGATAAATTATGTAATGACTTCTTACAGTCCTCCAAAATTATCCAACAAGGGTGCCTTCGGGTAATGCAAAATTGTGGCTATCTGCAAACACCGCACTTCCTCTCTCCAATGGCCATCTGGTTCCTTCCCCCAATATTGAGTACTATTCCATGCTTTCTTCCACGAAGGTTCTGTTGCCTTTGCATTCCAAATCAACTGGAGTCTTGTTTCCAGTGGTGTTTTTTCTTTCTCTAGTTCTCTAACTGTCATCGAAGCGGCTCTGTTATCTCTCAAATTTTTTCTGGGAGCCATGGCAGATTCAGGGTTCAATATTGTGAAATTGGCTTCAACGGAGTTAGGGAATTCTATTTCTTGGAGTTCAAGTTCTCGGCAGAAGAGTAGTCAAGAATCCTCGAGCTCCGGATTTATGGTGGAGTTACTCAGCATGGGTGAACGAGACGTAGAGGCCCGTATTAATGGTTGATTTGATGGGGTTATTAAATTAGACTGACCGGATATCGGTGCTTCATCAGATGCATTAATTTTGGCATTGGGAGTATCTTTAGCCTTTATTTCTTTGTCATTATGTCGCTGCGACACCTCATTCGATGTGTCATGTCGACAAGCTTCTCTAATTGGTTTTGGTCGATCCGAGCTCCAATGCTTCTGTCATGCCGAATTTTCTTCTGCAAACCATCGATGTTCTTGTCAGTGCCTATAATATCGATGGTTGTGCACCGGACTTAGTTCTCTACTTTTTCCATCCTTCTTCTGCCATTCTCTCATCATTTCTGCTTTTGACGTGTTCTGTCGCATTTGCTTGATTGCTTATAGTACTCTCATTCGGTTATTTCTAACCATTTTCTCTCTTTTATTATTTTAAACACATTTTTTTTCTTAATATTCATGATTTATACGTTTTAAGTCGGGCGCCATTTACAACTTTCTTGAAAATATTTCCTTGTAACGTTTTCAATCGGACTGGTCCATTAGGATTTAACGTTTCGATGATATAGAGTCCCATCCATTCTGTATGCAACTTCTTTGGATTCCCTTTTACTCGGCTATTATAGAGGAGTGCTAAATCTCCAACTGACAGATTCTTTTGTTTGATATTTCTATCATGTCATGCTTTCTGTTGTTTTTTTTGCACTCTCTGATGTTCTATTTCCAACTATCGACTTTCATCCAGCTTCGACAGCTATAGTAGCCGTTCATGTCGAGTATCTTCGACGTCGATGTGTAGAGTTGTTGCAATGGTCGGTGCATGTTGTCGAAAATGTAACGGGACGAAAGCCTCTTGTCCATAGACAAGTGAGAATGGTGTATATCATGTCGTTCTCTAATATGTTGTTCTATATGCCCAGAGGACAGCAGGTACTTTTTTGTCCCAGTCATCTTTCTCTATGTTGCAAATTTTTGTCAGTCCTTTTGTAAGTGTTTTATTGAATGATTCTATTGCGTTGTTCGACTGAGGATGGTATGTTGTTCTTATTCTATGATCAACTGCAAATTCCTTAGTCAATGCTTCAATAGTTTTACATACAAAGTGCGTACCTTGGTCACTTATCAATGTTATGGGGCATCCAGACCGTGTTATGATGTTTTCATAAATAAATTTAGCGGCAACTTCACTTGAACATGTTTCGACTGGTTATGCTTTTGGCCACTTGGTAACATATTTGACAACAGTGATAATATACCAAGCACCTGTTCGTCTCCCCGCTACTGGAAGTGATCCAACAAAATCAATAGCCCAAATTTCAAATGCTCGGCTGGGGTTAATTGGGATTAATGGCATTTATGTTCTTGGTAGTGGCCGTCCCATGCACTGACATTTATCACACTTAGATACAAAATATCGACAATATTTATGAACTGTTGACCACCAAAGTCCTGCCTATAGGATTTTTCTAGTTGTTATGTCTGCGTGATAATGTCCTCCTGCTGGTCCAGCATGGGCTTTTGTAAGTATATCCTGCCATTCATGCTCAAGTGCACATCGGTGTAATATATCATCCAAGCCAAGTTTATAGAGGAATCCATTGATCAAAGTGTAGGGGGTTTCTTTCATTGCTAATATCTTCCTCTTTTTCTCGTTCATTCCCTCAGGAGCTTTCCCATTTTTAAGAAATTGTGCAATTTCCACATGTTTTGAAGGTACCGCTTCACTGCGAAACAAGTGTGCGTCTAGTAAGTCATCTTCAATTCCTGTCGGTTTTTCTCCTATGTCGACTCTCGACAGATGGTCTGGTCCGATATTAGCTTTTCCAGGTTGAATGATTACTTCGAATTCAAATTCTTGAAACAGTAATAGAGAGTGACATAATCTCCCGTGATGCAATGGTTTATTGACTAAGTATTTTAAAGCTTGGTGATCTGTATAAAATACAAAGGGATTAGCCAATATATAATGATGGTATTTCTGAAGGGAAAATACCATACCTAATGCTTCTCTTTCGGTCGTAGAATAATTTCTTTCAACTTTATTCAATTTCCGACTGCTGAATGCATTAGGATAATCCATGTCATATTCTCCGGGTTGTGTTAGAATGGCTCCCACTGCTATTCCAGATGCGTCAATATGTACATGAAATTTTGGAGGATCAGTGCTTCAACCATTTTTCTTTTCAACGTGTTGGATGAAATGTCACATTCCTCCATCCACCTATAATCTCGATAATCTTTTAGCAATTCTTCAAGAGGATAAGTCAGATCGGAATAGTGTCTAATAAACTTCCTGTAATATCCGGTATGACCCAACATGATTCATACTTGTTTCGAATTAACTGGAGGCTTTAGGTCGAGGATAATTTTGATCTTCGCATAATCGACCTTGATTCCTTCTTTGCAAACTACATGACCTAGTAATATGCTGATAGGTGTCGCGAAGAAGCACTTTTTAATGTTTAGGGACAATTGTATCTGTCGACATCTTTCCAACATTAGTAGGAGCCACTTGCAGTGATCTTTCAGCATTGTATAAATTGTCCAATCATCAAAGTATACAGCCATGGTTTTGTAAATATATTCTTGAAATGCTTTCACGACAATTTTTGAGAAGACCGCAGGTGTGTTCTTCAAACTGAAAAGCATAACTTTATACGTGAATGACCCAAATTCGCACACAAATGTTGTCTTTTTCTGATCTTCCTTTGCTATAGGTGCTTGGTTGTACCCTGAGAATCCATCCGTGAAAGAGTAACACTCATGCCCTGCAACTACATTAATAGTTTCATCTGCAAAAGGGGTGGGGAAGGGATCTGTTAGTGTTACCTTGTTCAGCTCTCGAAAGTCGACACAGATTCTCAGTCATGTCGGATCTTGTTTCTTTGGTTGAACGACCATTGGGCTTTCCCACTCCGACTAGTTGATAGGATATATGATTCTTGCTGCAAGCATGCTATCGATCTCCTTTTTGACAATATCCTTATATTTGTGATCAATTTTGTAGGGTCTTTTCTTTACAGGTCTAGCGTCTGGTTTAATATCAATTTTCATGTCGCCCATTTCCTTTACAAGTCCTTTCAAGTGTCTATAGTCTCGATAAAAAACATCTTGAAATTCTTTGAGGATACTGGAGATTTCTGTTGTTTGTTCCTCATTCCAGTAATCGCCAATATTTTTCATTTTCGGTCGATCATCATTTGAAATATCTACTTCCTTTGTTTTAATCTTCGTGTCCATCCATTCTAGTGCACGACTGCTACTTATCTGTCTTTCACCTTCTTTGATTTGTGTGAAAGTTGGTGGAAAGTCTTTTTCTGATAACCTTTCGGGTTCATCTTTTTCGATAATCGTTGTGCTAAAGATTGTTCTTACGGGTTTCGACACATTGGGATGATCCTTTCTCCATTGAAAACTTTTTCCTACTAACATCTCTGTTTCTAGACTCAGTCTTGTCGAATGTTGTTTTTCTGTCGACTTTATGTTGTAGCAGGTGTTAGGTAGGTGCATAATATTCTATTTGTCTGCAAGTGTTAAATTTTCTGTTGGCTGCAGAAATTCTTTGATGCTTTTACTTGCTTCGACCAACCTCTCATCCTGCAGAGAAAATTGGAAATCCTTAATAAAATTTTCTTTTAATTCTTTCCAAAAGAAATTTTCTCCTCTTGCTTCTTCCATCTTGTACCATTTGTTAGGTAGATCATCAAGTGTTCTGGAGAAGAGGTCAGGCCATTTTCTTTCATCTTTATAGCCAAATTTTCTCCATTCTTTTTCACAACAGTCTATGTGAGCTTCAGGGTTTTGTCCTTGTGTAAATAGAGGAATGTCAGCCTGAGTTGTCGATTTTTTTCCTCCAAATATTTCTATGAAAAATGTTGATGTAGTATTCCAATTTTGGAGTTTCGACTGATGAGTGTCCCACCATCTCGCAACTTGACAAGTAAATGTCTCTACCAAACTTTGTAGTCGGACTTGCTCTCCGACATGTTTTGATACATGCTCGACATGGACATCAGGTGAATCACGTTCTTTATATATTAATGTCGAGCTACTGTATTGTACATTTTTGTATGGAACAAGTGTTGGATATGCTCGTATTTTTTGTTCGAATATCTTCGGTGTGTAAGATACTGAGAGACACTTCTTTATTTGCTTCTTTGAGATGGATTCCATAGTCCAGCATTCTTTTGCATGTAAGTCATAGTTCTCTATTTTCTAGTCATAGAGTTCTGCATCAGAATTGTATCCGAGCAAGATAGGATCTCCGAGGTGAAGTTATCCTTCGATATTTGGCTCAATGCGATCTTCATTGTTGTCTATGCGGTAAAGTTGTCGAACATCATTATCAATTTCTGTAGGTTCTGACAAGGGTTCTCCCTGAGATGGGAATATTGGGATGATAAGCTTCTGCCTGTTGCCTTTCAGCTTAATACGACTTTTGTCTAAGGAAATCAAGGCCTTCATCTTTCATCCCCATGGTCGACCGACCAATGCGGGGAAATAACTCGCATCATCTTTTGGAGTGATGATTTCAAAATCTACTTTGGTCGTGATGCCTTTAATGGAAGTTTCAACTCCTTTTCATACTCCAATCGGCTCAATTAATACTTGATCTGCGAGCTTTAAGTAGATGCTTTATTCCTGTAGTTGAGGTCAACCAAGTTGGTCCCAGGTATCACGAGTCATGATATTCACTTGGGATCCAAAATCTAGTATGACTTGTCGTACATGATATCCATTTATGTCAAGGTCGACTAATGGATCAGCATCATTTTTCTCTTTTTGTTTTAGTCGGCAAATTTTTTTAGATTTTCTTTGATCGACATGTTTATATTTTAATTTATGCAACAGGTCAATCATTTTTCCTACAGCTTCCTCGTTTGAAATTAATCTGAGCAATTCATTTAGAACTTCCCATCGGTTTTCTTCAACATCTTCGTGTGCTGCTAAGTCATGAAATATGTCAGATGCATCTTTGTACACAGATTTTTGTTTTATAGGATTTGGGTAATCCTCTGTATCGACAATTCTACTTATTTGTGGTTTATCTTGACCAATATAAGTGCCTTTCCTAGTTACAATTTGCAAGTTTTTCGTACGAAGCACATCATTTTTTGGAATACAAGATAAAACATGAACATTTTATTATTATTTATTTTCTCAATCATGATAGGGCAATCCTCTAAATAGTGATCGCCTACCCCACACTTTGTACAGAATTTAAGATCAGTTCTTTCCTTATAAGTGCATTCTGCATGTCGATGATTCTCGCTGAAACATGTAAAACATGAACTAGGTCGACCAAATCGAATGCCTCGACCTCCACTGCCATGACCGCGACTCTGGTATCCACCACGTCTATTGTAGACGTCATATCGCCGACCATACCGTCGTTCATTATACCTTGGGTATCTGTCATTCCTGTTTTGATTGTACCGGTTATTCCTTCCATCATTTCTCTCGAATCTGTCATTTGCTGGATTTCTATCTTGGTTTTGTTTGACAGAATTTGTCTGGTACACTACATGATAATTTTGCCGATTTTTCAGGTTCAGATGACATTCTTCAATTGTATGTGTATTCACTTCATAAATTTGACACCATCTTGCCTTCTTATTTTTTAGATTGTATGGACAATCATTTGTGGTATGTGAATCATACTCTTTGCATAAATCGCAGAAACATCTGGATTGAATGAGTTTCACTTCTTGCCGTCGATCCTCAATTCGACAAGAATATTTGGTATGTCCTGAAGTTCGACAAGTTGTACACCATAGTTCTGGTCCTTTTAGCGTCATATTTCGGATAGCTTGCTCCATACTTTCAAGGCGTTCATCGATGTGTCTATCCATGGATACTAAAGGGTATTCATCATCCATTTCGATTTCTAGTGCTACTCTTAGTGGATCTGCATACGTATTAACATTTTGTCGATGGACATGTATTCTGATTTTATTTACTAGACTAGGAATAAACCATTTGATTAATATTTCTTCTTCAATTTCATAGTCTAATTTGCTCAGAAGGTCTTTAAACCTTTTGTCATATTCCTTGACAGTTTCTGTCAGCTTTTGGACTGTCGTCTTTAGCCGTTCTACCACCAAGTATGTCGCATCTTCAATCATAAAGAAGGCCAAAAAGATTTGTTTGATTTGTGCTTTTGTTGCATTTGGTGATTTTGCTACATACCCCATGTACTATGTCAGTGCTCTTTTCCTTAACGAACCAATAAACTGAGAAATCTATCTTTCTTCGTTGGTAATTTGATTGGTTGTCCATAATGCTTCATACACAAACCAATGTCTTCTTGGGTCTTTGTCTCCTTCGTAGAATGGAAGGTGTCCTATTGTGTGTGCCATATCTGCTGGTGTATTATTCTGAGAATTTGATGGAGGTGTGGGTGGGTTATTTCCACAATCAAAACTTGGTGCGTTGTTAATTTGAATTAGTTGTCTTTCTGGACTTGGTTCTCTGTCTTCAAAATCAGTAACTATAGCTTCTTCGGTATCGCTAGATCTTCCTTCTTCGACCACTTTTGTCGAAATCTAGTTAAAGTTATGCTCGAATGGGATTTCACTAAATCTCGGGCTTTCTGACATGCTTGTCAAGGCGCTCAAATTTGGTATTGGAAGGGGGTGCATTTCCTCATGCTCTAAGTACACTAGATGAAAAATTCTATTTGAAAATTTGGGTTGAAAAGATACTCAATTTCCTTCCTCTGGACGATGAATCAATAGTCTATTAATATCATCGCCTTATATGCTTCGACGACTCCAAATTCTTGACTGACCAGCATGGAGACCAATATTTGCTTCGACAATTTCTTCCACTTGAATGCTTTGTGTTAAATGAAATGGAGACGGAGGTGCTACCGTTTCAGGTATTTGAACTTGGAGAGCTCTACCACGCTCTATCCACAAGTCTTCATCCATCGGCGACAGTTCTTCTTCGACATCCCTATCATCACGGGTTTTGCTTGATTCTGGCATATTTCCTTCTGCATCTGTCGCAACGTTTGATCCTCGCGTCCTCCGAAGCGCAATTGCCTGCTCCCGTAGCTCTTCACGTCGTTGCCTCCTCTTTTCTCTTTCGATTTTCTAAATATCTGGGATGCTTAAGAGTCTATCTTTGTCGGATTTTTTTCCACTGTTGGTCATGTCATTTGTCATATGTCGATTTTCATCAAACTAGGTACATCAGAGCATGCTTCATCACCCCCCCAATGCCGGCCCGAAGGTTTCTAGATTATTGGAGAAGTGCAGACCATCATTTGCTCAAGAAAAATTCCCATTCGCGCTCCTTTACGAATTTTTCCCACTTACGTTCTTTCTCCTCCTAGTTAGAGTTCAGAAGGGGTGGGAGTAGCAATGGTCTTGTTTCGACAATATGTGCAACACCTTTGTCGATCAAAAATTTAAACAATAAGGTCCGCAGAGAACATAGAAAATGATCAGCTAATTCGATGAAGAACTTTCTTCTTATTTCGTCTACCGAGACTTGATTTTTGATCGCCTTTTCTTCACAGAAATCGTCTGCAATATTTTCGCACCACTCCAACAGATTTGTACGTTCTCCGTTGATCAGCTTCGACAATAACTTCTGCTCTGTTTCATAAACTGGTTTGTTCATCTAGAATTTTCTTCAAGGCAGTCAGCACGGATTCTACAAATCGCTCATGGGTCTCGGAGAAGAATCGATCTCTTGCTTGGCTAATCATCAACTTGTTACGTCGCACATAGTTCTAAAGATAATTCATGATTTTCTTCTCCCACCAGTCTCTAATCTCCTATTATGAAATCATAGGTCATGTTGCTAGTAATTTTTCATGTATGAACTGACAATGGAACCAGATGTTGTAGTCCCAAGGTTCACGTGGTTATCATGGATACATTACATAATATAAGCAAACATACACAACGATACAGATACAAGAGACGAGATAGAGAGAGAGAGAGAGAGAGACAAGCCTTTATATTAACCAGCAAGAGCCAAATATAGTCATATAACCAATCTTCTCTAGTACATCGGCTCACCAGCCTATATATATATATATATATATATGCAAATACAGCTACATAACCGTCTGTCGGTTTATCCAACCGACCTGACCTATTCTAGTCGGCGCGAACTGTCAACATGTGCAGTAGAGTGGTCGGGCGGAGGGCCTAGTTGACAGGCCGACCTAGGCCCCTCCAACACCATAGAACAAAAACTGTAACTCAAATCATAAAATCGTTAATTTTGATGGATTCAAAATGTTGAGTTTCACCCAATGGAATCCCTTTAATGTGTTTCAATTTCCCAGAAACGGTCGTATTATACCATCTCTAGAAGTAGGGTTTTGTTTAGTGAGGCCCAATGTTAATTTTTCACAAGGGGGTCAATTTTGAATTGAAATATCTTGGGAGATCGTGGGAATCAATATCATGTCCACAATGGCCAAAAGCATTCATGGGAGCTGAAAGAACCCAATTATACTGCCTGGTCCAGAGTTTGTGCCCCAAGAGAAAATTGACAAGTTGTTCTTGAAGGGCACCAAGGGGCTACTTGCAACTAGCCATAGAGAAAAATCCATAACTTGGATCGCAAATTTGTCAATTCTGATGGATTTAGGATGTTGGGTTTCACCTAGGGGAACCCCTCTATAATGTTTCAATTTCTTGGAAACGGTTGTACTCTACCATCTCTAGAACTAGGGTTTTTCTCAGTGAGGGCCAATGACAATTTTGCACAAAGGGGTCACTTTTGAATTGAAATATCATGGGTGACCGTGGGCAGTGAGACCATGTCCACAATGACCAAACACATATGTGGCAACTGACGAAACCCATTTATGCTGCCTATTATGGATTTTTCTCCCCAGAGAAAATTCACAAGTTGTCCCCCTTCATCTACTGGTCTATACAAGGGAGGAGAGAGCTCTTGTGTTTTTTATCATCATTGTACTCTTCTTTTTACTTGTATCGGAGATGATAGGGTTCATGAGGAAACCCTATATGATTGAAATACTAATGTGGACATGTAGACTTGGATGATAGCACTAGATATCTCTTGTGATGTACTTATGTGATGTAACATGGCTAGGGTTTGGAAACCCTAAGAAATTCAATCATGTTAGTGGGGCCATATTGAGTGACATAAGCTTGTTTTTTACGCTATACATGTAAACCCTAGGAAAGAACATGGTGCTAAAAATGATGATAGTTCTTAGGAGTCTTTTTTTAGCACTAAGGTTTCTACCCTAGTAGAAGACATGTAAAGAGGAGAAAACACTGTTGTGGAGAGTTCCCTCCTAATGATAGGTGAGAACTCCCTTGGATCTCTTTCCTTTGATCCAAGACATGGTGAAGGGGAAGACCACTATGCTTTAAACCACTAGCTCTCACACACACATTCACATTAAATAAATGAAGATGAGAGAAGAAAGAATAACATACCTTGGAATATATGAAGTCTCTTGGTGTTGATAGCTCCAAATTGATGTATATCCAGTAGAATTTGCTCTAGATCCACTTGGATACCAACCTACACACATATACACAACAAACTTTACTCAAATCCTTTCAACATATATAAAACTTGCATGTAAATGGTATATAACATTATATCTAAGCTAAATCAATGAAGATATACCTAGATATATACTAGATCTAATCTTATCTCTTCAAGGGAATATTATATCTACCACATACATCATATGAGAGATTAAAATTATACACATTCATTCATTAACAATATGATGTGTAGAGGGAGGAAGACATATATCTATATACATGAATATAAATAATATTACATCAAATGTTATACCTTGAAGTTGATTGTAGATCTTCTCCAAGCTCCTTGTTCCAATCCTTCCTTGATCTCTCAATCAATGGCTATTGATATCACTATGGTTTTCAACATCATGACAATGCTCTCCAAAATATCCCCAAATTCCTCCTTTCTCCCTTGGAGAACCTTCATTATATGGATGGATGGTGAAGGTAGAGGAGGTGAATGTGGACACCTAGAGCTTAGAAATGTTATTTCATAACATGTAGGATCCAACACATGAATCTAATCTCCTCACAACTCACCAATGGTTCTAGAAATTTTATTTTTCCAATGGAGAAAATAATGAGTTTTCTCAATAAATTAAGAAATTATTATTATTATGTTATGAGAAAATAAAAGTGTCTCAACAACTTAAAGTTGGTCACAAGGTTCCTATTGATCCCAAGGGGGTGGCAAATAATGCTATAACAAAAACCTTTCATGATTTTGGAGCCTTTTTCTTTTGGGATATAAGGCTAGGGAAAGATCATGGAGTTCTTGTATTCTTGATGATCCATGGGGTTCTTGTTTTTTTTATGATGCAAGATCAGAAGACAAGAAGTTGGAGGATTGAATCCCTATGATGATAGAAGAAGTACAAGAGTTAGCTAAGACCAAGTATACAAGAGATCAGGTTCAGTGCATAGCCTATAACGTTTAAGATCATGTGGAAAACAAATGTCCTTCACTAAAAGTAGGAGTATCAACTCCTAGACTTATCCCACCAACAACAATATTTGTAGGTAATACTACTAATGTATTAAGAAATTTGAAGAACTATTGGTCACCCACTACATATATGCTTGATTCTCCAAAATTATTCCTCAACACTAGTTACAATATTGTAGTTTGCATAACACTATACGTGTAAAGAGGAACATTGTAGAGAAATGTAGGCACTCTTAATTTGG
The DNA here is from genome assembly GCA_027924585.1 of Larix kaempferi. Taxonomy (NCBI): domain Eukaryota; kingdom Viridiplantae; phylum Streptophyta; class Pinopsida; order Pinales; family Pinaceae; genus Larix; species Larix kaempferi. The sequence goes on along the minus strand of BSBM01000397.1, from coordinate 656,703 downwards.
CATGATGCCCATTTGAAGGTTGTGGTTTATCCTCCAAATCTAATAACTCAGGCGCCTGCAAATTCCAGTAGTGTCCCAACAATAACATAAAATAGACCATAATAATCTAGAATATGTGAGGAGAATGTTAAAGAAAGAATAAGTAATAGTATTCCAATACAGTATGTGGCATAACATGGCCTATAGATAAAAGAGGATTTGTGTGGTTATATTGGCATCCCTCTTAGTTTACTCAAGGTTGCACTTGTGTGTAGGGAATTAATCACTTAAATGAAAGTTTTAGTAATAGCAGGTATAGTTTGGATATCATGGTTCCAAGCATGCAATGATGGAATGGTTCAAGGTCTGGTGGCTGAAGAGTGATGAGTCAAGAAAAATGATGGTCAAGTGAATTAACTTAGTAGTGTCACATGTGACAGCCATCCATAAGGTTTGTAGTTGTTTGTGTTTGATTCCTTGAGAGACATTAGATATATTGGATTCCCAAAATTGGAATTTGTTCTTTTACCCTAATTCACCTTCTTATATAATTAGTATACCATACTTGCTAATGTTACCAACCTCGAACTCTAGTTTGGACCACTTCGCATAGTGTCAAGTATGTTAATCATGGTTAATATTATTGCCACTAGTTTCCTTGTATCCACCCTTGGTATATTTCACAAACATGTCAAGCAAAAAGACCCTAATTTGACTTGTTTCTAAAATTTCTCAAGCAAAAACATATGTGAGATAGTTGGGAACCCTGACTCACCTTGGTTTTTCCCCTAACCAAAAGAAACAAGTTCACTAGACTATATTTCCTTAATTTTTCCAATTTTTGCCAAATAAAAGGCCTCATAAAGGTAAATTCCAAGTAATTTTGAGGAATTCACAAATTAGGTCAAAAGTAGGGCATCTTGTTCTAACACTAAGGTCACTGCCCTAGTAGAAGACACATAGAGTGAAGTTAACACCTAACATGATTTTGGATGCTAGCACTAGAGTTGTCTTTCCATTTACTTGTGTGATGTAACATGGCTAGGGTTTACAAACCCTAAGAAAGACATTCATTCTATTGGGGAGAGCATGATTAACATAAGCTTCTTGTTGAAGCTAATGAGGACTTCCTACCTATCTTGGAGATCATAGGGTTCATGAGGAAACCCTAGGAGTTAGATGCTATGGATCATGAAGATATAACTACGTGAGAAGATAAGGGTAAAGAGATACATTTTGTTTGTTCTTGGAAATATTTCTCTTCTGTGATGCAAGAGTATAAGACCTAGGGTTTGAGGATTGAAATACTAGGATGGACATGTAGACTTGGATGCTAGTACTAGAGTTCTCTTGCAATATACTTGTGTGATGTGACATGGCTAGGGTTTGAAAACCCTAAGAAATATAGTCATGCTAGTGGGGACATCTTGAGTGACATAAGCTTGTTATTGAAGCCAATGATGAATTCCTACCCATCTTGGAGAATAACTACTAGTATGACAATGCACTATGTGGAATAACATGATCGAAAGGGAAAAGAGGATTTGTGTGGTGATATTGGAATCCCTCTTAGTTTCCTGAAGGTTTCACTTGTGTTTAGTGAATTCCATACTTTAATGAAAGTTTTATTAATAGCAAGTACAATTTGGATATCATGGTTCCAAGCATGCAATGGTCGAGTGGTTCAAGGTCCGGTAGCTAAAGAGTGAAGAGTCAAGAAGAATGATGGGAAATTGAATTACCTTAGTAGCGTGACATGTTAAATCCATCCATAAGGTTCGTAGTTGGTTTTGTTTGATGCCTTGAGAGACATTGGATAGATTGGATTCTCTTAATTGGCATTTTTTCTTTTACATTAATTCGCCTTCTTATGTTAATTAGTATACCATCCTTGCTAATGTTTCCAACCTCAAAGTCTAGTTTGGACCACTTCACACAATGTAAAGTATGTTATTCATGGTTACTATTATTGTCACTAGTTTCCTTATATCCACTCTTGGTATATTTCACAAACTTGTCAAGCAAAAAGACCCTAATTCAACTTGTTGCTAAAATTGCTCAAGCATAAAAGAATGTGAGGTAATTGGAAACCCTGATTTACCTTGGTTTTTGCTCTAACCAAAATCAACAAGTTCAATGGCTAATATTTCCTTAATTTTGTCCAATTTCTACCAAATAAAAGGCCTCATAAAGGGAAATTTCAAGTAATTTTGAGAAAGTGACAAATTACAGCAAAAGTAGGGCATCTTGTTCTAACACTACGATCATTGCCCTAGTAGAAGACATGGAGAGTGAAGCTAACACCTAACATGCTTTTGGATGCTAGAAGTAGATTTTTCTTGCCGTGTACTTGTGTGATGTAATAGGGATAGGGTTTGCAAACCCTAAGAAATACAATCATGCTAGTGGGGAGAGATTTATTTCCATAGCTTGTTGTTGAAGCCAATGAAGACTTCCTACCTATCTTGGATATTATAGGGTTCATGAGGAAACCATAGGAGTTAGATGCTACAGATAATGAAGATATAACCAAAGGAGAAGATAAGGGGAAAGAGATAAATCTTGGATGTTCTTGGAGAGATTGCTCTCGTGTGATGCAAGAGTATAAGACATAAGGTTTGAGGATTGAAATACCAGGATGGACATGTAGACTTGGATGCTAGCACTAGAGTTCTATTGTGATGTACTTGTGTGATGTGACATGGATAGGGTTTTCAAACCCTAATAAATACAATAATTCTAGCGTGGAAAACTTGAGTGACATAAGCTTGTTGTTGAATCCAATGAGGACTTCCTACCTATCTTGGAGAATAAAAACTAGTATGCCAATACAGTGTGTGTCATAACATAGCATAAAGAGAAAAGAGGATTTGTGTGGTGATATTGGAATCCCTCTTTGTTTCCTTAAGGTTTCACTTGTGTTTAGGTAATTCATAAATTCAATGAGATTTTTAGTACTAGAAGGTACAAGTTGGATATCATGGTTCCAAGCATGCAATGGTGGAGTGGTTCAAGGTCCGATGGGTGAAGAGTGACGAGTCAAGAACAATGATGGGAAATTGAATTACCTTAGTAGTGTGGCATATGACATTCATCCATAAGGTTTGTAGTTGGTTGTGTTTGATTCCTTGAGAGACATTAGATAGATTGGCTTCCCAGAATTGGCATTTGTTCTTTTACCCTAATTCACCTTCTTATATTAATTACTAGTATACCATCCTTGCTAATGCTTCCAACCTCAAAGTCTAGTTTCGACCACTTCACACAGTTTCAAGTATGTTATTCATGGTTAATATTATTTCCACTAGTTTCTTTGTATCCACCCTTGGTATATTTCACAAACTTGTCAAGCAAAAAAACCCTAATTCGACTTGTTGCTAAAATTGCTCAAGCATAAAAGTAGGTGAGATAATTGGGAACCCTGACTCACCCAAGCAAAAAGACCCAACGAACTTCTCTATAGCATGGTTTTTTTCCATGTATGTGGGAGTGAGTTCAGCTAAGGGGGAATGCACATATGTGGGAACTCAACTCATTGTCCATGGATCCACCCTCTAGTACTTTAGAAGTTGCCTAAGGTGTTGCTTAAGGTTTTCCTTTTGATATTTCACTTGGATTCACAAGTAATATTGGAACAACTCATAGATCCATCATACTTGGTAAACTTATTGAAATGAACATTCCTAAAATTCCATTCATTTCATCTCTTCCAAATTATAAATAAATTATATATTTTAACAAGCTACCATGTTGCATGCAACTCCACTACCCATGGGAACTTACAATCATGGATATGATACATTCAATGTTATGAACAAATGGAGGAATGGGCAACACATTATTGAGTACCATTCCCACACTCATTTATAATAGGGACAAAACAAGAACAAATGTTCGAATTCTTTGTGGAATAAAGAGAATTTGGGTTGGAAGAGTCCAAGGTACTTAAAGATATGATCGTTTACAAGGATACGCATAAGCACTTACTAAGAAAACATGTTTTTTGGGGCTCAATAAAATCCTACCAAACATTGGATTTGAAACAATTAGGTAGTTTTCTTTGGCCACCCTTTATATTTTGTTTAAATCAACATTTATGATTGACATGGGGTTTAGCCACTAATATCGATCAACTGGATTATACTTGTACAATACTTTTGAACAATTATACCTTAAATATTTCTATCATGTAGCATGATAAAGCACCCCCCCCCCTCGAGAAAGGTCATCATTAACTAACTCTTTTACTTGTTCATTGATAGGATTGCATGGATTTCTTAGCCGAAATTTATTAGAGTAAGATTAGGGGTCATTGGATTCCCAATTCACCCATTTGAAAGTATGATTGCATATCTCCTCTTTTTATGTCTTGAATAGTGCTAAAATGCAATGTAAGTTTTAATTTTCTTTACATGGACTCAAAACCATATTTTTTTATTCTTGTAGAATGGTGCCACTATTATTCCTATATGGATTTTAAACTAAATCCCTAAATGGAATTGATTTTGAAGTTTCTATTGATCTATGCGAGAGTTGTTGACTCTTATGTAGCTCTTATATTTGGATGTAGGAAGTGCTATATTTATCCAAGTTCCATGCTTATGTTTCTATAATAGTTGATAAGATTTGTATCAGGAATAGGATGGTAAAGGCACAAAATAAATTATGTTGTGATATTTCGATGCTACTGTTTTGTCAAAACGATGCCACAAGGAAATTGGGTGCTATGAGCATTCACCCCTTTAGACTAATGATGGGATTTGGGACTTAAGCATTGCATGAAAATAATATTTTTGGTATATTCATGGATAGTGAATACAAGCTTGTTGTCTATTTCCTCCACGAGGTTTCTTTATAGAAGAAAATCATGGCTTGCAAGCTAATTAGCCACATTAAGGAAGGGTTTTTGTTAGAAGAGGGATCTTGTGAAGTATTTGTGCAATGGTAAAATATCACTGAAAAGGACCTTTAGATGTCTAAAATACTAATGTTTGAAATCAAAATACTAAATTAAATAGCTCAACAACAGTGATGCCCCAAAAAGTGGAAACATTGTTATGATTGTGCATGTTGCTTGTATGCTACTGTGGTTATTATTTTTGTGGAAATGATGGCATGGTGCTTATGTGGCAGTGCTACTGCTAACTATATGTTAACATGGTAAAAATTCTCACTAGACAAGGGACATGGCAGCGCTGCCAATCTTTGACTTGATGATGTTAGAATTTGGGCATGCTCATAAGATTAAACACCTTAAGAACTAAATCACAATAGACATCAAATAATAAAAACTATATGTATATTATAGAAATCCTCGAAGGCAAAAAATAAATTAATAAATAATCATGTATTATTGTGTGCACTATCCTCTTATGAAATGGCACAATATCCCATTATAGAGGAATTAGGCATAACTCCTTCAGAAATGAGGACCACTAGCCCCTAATTGCTTCAAAAATGAGGACCACTATCCCTAACTGCCTCGTAAATGAGGACCACTAACCTCCTCATTATTGAAAAACAAAAACCCTTAACAACCTCATTAATGAGGAACGATAATTTCTAGGATTAATTGCAATGTCACACATTCCCACAAAAATGTCCACTTAATCAATATTAACTAAAAAAGTGGATCATTCACAATAACACAAATATAGTTCAATACAAAAATCCTTTTTTCTTATGGTTAATATCTATTAATATCTCCATAATGACAATGGCAATTCATTAAATATCAATATATTAACTAAGTGGAAACATTATTTGAGATCCTCTCTAGCCTTTTGTTAGGACTAATAAGAGTTCAATAGTACAAGTTATCTTGTCTATCCTTTCATTAGGACTAGTAAGAGTTCATTATTACAATTTATCCATAGGAAATACAATATTGTTGCATCACACTTTACCAACCCCTTCACATATTTTTGGGATCAAAACTTTACACAATTCTAGGTCCAACCCATCACACATGATTCCAAGTGTATTCTAGGTTGACCCTTGACACATTGTTTAGGTCCAACCCTTCACCCACAATTCTAAGTCTCTTCTAAATTTTCCCTTCACACACAATTCCAAGTCTATTCTAGCTCTACACTTATGATAGTTCTAAAACCGACCTTTCACACACAATTCTAGACTCTAGGTCTATTCCAACAATCCAATACCTATTTTTTAGGTGAATGGTTGGTATCTCATTATTATGGTGAAGGTTGATACCTGTTCTTGGAAGATTCTACGCTACCTATGTGTTAGGGCCTTTGAAAGTCTCCATGGAACAAAGCATATAACCCTTAATTAATACATACCTTTCAAGCAAGGCCTTACCAGAACAAAGTATCCAAATTGTGAAGGGAATAAATTTCAAACTAAGTTGCATTGAAATTAAGATGAATACAAAAATGGAAATGGATATGGAGGTTGGGGTAGGAATGGATATAAAAAAATTCGGAAATGATGAATATGATATGACAAGGAAAGTACAAACATATATATAATGCAAAAATGACATGAGACATAAGAATCCTAAAACTCATCATTGTAGATCAATATCACAACTCGCTTGTATCGTTAATAATACTTTGCAAGCTCGATGTTGTATAAGTACATTGTAAACATATATTAATGACTATCTTCCAATTTTAACATGAGTGGCTTACTATCATATTCAATGTTCAACTTCCTAGCTAGGAATCGATTTTCTAAATAAAAACATGCACTTGTAATATTTTTAAAGCATTACCAAGAACATGATATAATATATGGTGACATAGAGAAGTACATAGTAGAATAGTAGAAGTATCATATAGTACTAATCTTTTTTCGAATGGTCAGTATGGCTCAATTGGAAACATACAATCATATTAAATAGTTATAACAATCTAAATGAACAATTGGAAAGCAACAAACCTTATTCCATGTTCTCCACCCCTCCGGGACAACACATATAAAGAGTTATAGCAAGGGATTGTTTAGAAGCTATTATCAAAGGTTTAGGTCATGTCTCTTCTCTTCCATATAGAAACATACAATCAAGTAATATATGACCAGTGCAGCTCAAAAAAATAGCCACATAAACCTCAGGCTATTTCACCTTTGGCCTACTAATTTTCCAAAGTGAGCCAAACAACATTGTTGTTGTGTGATCAATATCAAGTTGTGCATATCGAGTGAGATCATCTTCCTTGTGTAGCAATAGAAAAAATGTTCCAAACAAGATCTAAAATTAAGCCTCATGTGCCTTGTCTTGAACATTCATTTTTTGCTACAACCTTCTGGTATCAACATCAACCTACAACTCTAAATACTTCCAAGCATCAAGCTTCAAACTCTCAAGCAAAATTCTAGGCCTCCAAGCTCCAATATTGAAACCATCAAAGTAGAGCAATGTCAAGCACCAGCTTCCCTCTCCAACAAGAAAAACACTTGAAAGTATTGAGTATTGGTGTACATAAGGGAGGCCTAAGAGGTGTTATTAGTAAGTTTTGAGGCTCACTTTTAGGGTTAGGGTTTCAACATTATCTATTAGGGAATTTTGTGGGTTTTTTCCATCCCATAAAGCCACTTTTTTCAACTAAAAGCTCTACCCTTGTCATAAATAAAGCCAAAAATTTTCTTTTTTTTGTGAAAGGTTTCCACTACCACACGAAATGTGGGTTTTCCATTTCAATTTCTAGGAGTGGTGTTTCAAGTTTTTGGAAATGACACTATACTTGAACGAAATATTTACTTCTAATGCACTATTGGGGCCTTATTTATTGAAGTATTTAGTATTTACCCCTTGATGGAGTTACAAATCCTTACCATAACAAAGTATTTACCCTCAAAACCCTCACTAATAAGTTCTTTCAATGCCTTGCTAGAATTATTTACTCACCTTGATGACTTGATATGTGGTTATCTAAGGGTTGATAAGGAGATGGAGGGTTAAATTCTTCACTACACAAGCTAATGGATTTTAAGAATATATATGGAGGGATGACATCAAATCGATCTCTTCATTAGCTATGAGTTTCTAAGAACGTGGAAGTTTAATTGCTTTGCTTTAAATTTTACAACACCCATTAGGACCCAATGGATTTCTTGGCCAAAATGGATTCCCAGTCGTTTATTAATAGGCTTGTGTGGATTTCTTAGCTAAAATTGGGAATTCTCACAACAAAGTATGGAAATTTTTCGTTTCGCCAACACGTTTTATCTAGAAAGCCCCCTCATGAAAATTAGTTATGCAAGAGCACGTTCATGGTCTCCATACCCAATCAACCATTTCACACACAAGGCCTATGCTTTATGGAATGAACCAAACATCCCTACAATACCCATTCTTTGGGATTGTATTAATCTCCTAGTTAACTTAATGGAAACCTTTCTTACCTTGCAAGCCAAACAACCTTCCACTTGTCAGCTTTATAAGTTATTCATTGCAACACTAACCCAAAGGGATTTTAGTGAGGCTTGAAAGCTAAAGAGGACCTTTGAAACCTGAAAACCTGTCTAGGATGTATGTAAAATACCCTTTCCTATCTATCCAATGAAGAATATCCAAATACCCCTAGTGTTCCCTTGATTAAACTAGTGGTGGATAATGTAGCTCAAGGTCTCTACAAGCAACCCAAGTAGGTTGTGACCAAATGAAAATATTGCTAATTGACCTAAACATTCCGACTTCCTCATTTTTAATTTGATTAATGAATAGGTAGTTTGAAGAATTTGGGAACAAATTTCCCATGACCCAAACAAAATAAAGTAGTAGATGGAAGAGTGTCACCTCATTCTCCATCCAGATAACACAATTTGTCCATTTTTTGTTTTGTAACATTTCTTTTTCAAAATGTGCTCGATACTGGCCATATTTGTCCTCCTGTCAAAACATTGCACATGGAAAAATTAATATGCAATGATTTGTTTTTCATGGAAATAAAAAAAGATCATTTCACATATTAAATATACTTATGAATGTACAAACCAAGGCCTATAGCCCTTTCTGGCCACTGTGATGTGTGACACTTCTCTTTTCTAGCATTGCCTTTGAGGCATTGTCCTGAAACATAAACTAATTTAATTTAATTATGCGTAAATAAAATATAAAAATATATTAAGAAATTGAAATAATGGTGTGAGAAAAATTAAATACACGTGTGCTCTCCTCACTGGACTTTATCCGTGCATCCAACTTCTTGTACGAATTGACCAATTCTTTCTATACTTTTAATGTTACATCCACTGGCATTTCTTTTATCCTTTGCTCAGGCAGGAATTTTTTAATCTTTTTTGTCTGGTTGCATCTAAATATCTTGCAATTCTATGAAATATGTAGTTTCACCTTCTTAACAGACCAACCTACACCAAATTCCATCTCCATGTCATGAATTACTATTTTTTGTTGGTGCATGGGTAAATTGGTGAATGACAGATGGATATTATCTTTAAACCGTTGAAGGCAGGATTCCTTCAACCTAATTACAAGTAATTTTCCAGCATCCATTCTACGTATTTTGCCCGAAACTAGGCATATTGTATCCTTGTATCATAGCTACCAATGCAAGATCCATAAGATGGTATGGTGGAAGATGAGTTTTGTGTCCCGTGAGTGACCAAGACATTGGAAGTATCGATACCTTGTTCCTGATTGTTTGAGGTTATGGTTAATGATTTTCTCATGGATCTTTTGCTCGATCCAGGAGTGGTTGGGGTATCAATTGATTCCATTGGTAATGGTTCATGTGCTTGCGATGGTTCATTGATTTTAGTTGATCATTTTTCTACATATCTAGCAAGCATTTTCAAGCTGACGCCATCAAGTTTGTTTACTGACTCTACCCCCAATATTGGCACCAAGGCCTCTTTCTCTATATCGGTATCATTTCCTTAGAAATATTAAAATAATGTTTTCTTTTTAAAAATTGGAATAAAAAACAAAAAACTAGAACCTTAAAGAGAAATTTGAAACAATTACAAAATCTATAAATATAACATATTCACTTACCTCATTCTACCCACTATCTGTTCCCTTCCCTCTGCTTGACATTTTGTGGATGGGTGAGCAAATCCTATCAGTGGAGGAGAGTAAATCCCCTGGGTGGTTGGGTGAGAAAATACCCTCGGATGCTAGCACTGAAATCCCCTCTACAATTGAGAGAGAAAATGTTGTCAATGTCTTAGAGGGGAAGCATTGAATGAATGAGAAATTCAAACTTGTTTTGGAGGGCTAGTTTTGAATGAATGAGGAATTCAAACTTGTAGCTCTCTCTGGTGTGGGAAGCTTGGAGGGAAAGTGTTGAATGAGCGAGGAAAGTTGGTGGAGCAACTCTCTCTAGTTGTGAATTGTTTAGTGAACAATGAAATTTGAACTTGTATCTCTCTCTAGCATTGGGGGCTTGGAGGGAAAGCGTTGAATGACCAAGGATTTTGGTGGAGTATCTCTCTCCAATTGTGAATTTTTTTAGTGAACAGAGGTATGATATGCACCAACCTACCCCTTTTTCATTTGATTTAGTATTGTTCATGCAATCAATGCGTGGGATTTTTATTTATTTTTTCTTTTGTCACCATTCAACGCTCTATGCACCTACTTTAGTGCCAACTTAAATCACCCGGGTGCTACCCTCAATGCAAATTGTGCCACTTTTCGCACCATCAAACATGAAAGTTAGAAATGGGTTAAAACAATAATACGATAAATCACTATGATAAGCTTGAATTCTCTAGATTTCTAAAGAACTATAATCCTAACATTTTGGTTGGATTTAAATAATCTTTAATAGAATTGTCTCTAAAATTTACGGTTTAGTAAATATAAGGGGTCTCTCTTAATAATTTAGGCTTTAGGGGGTCTTTTAATAATTTAGGCTTTAGGGGGTCTCTTAGAATTAATTTAGGCCAAAAGAGTTTGGTCTTTTATAAGTAATTCACGATTAACAGGGATTGTCATACCTCCATATTTCACAGTGTCGCATCTTCACCACAAAAAGAGTTGACGACACACTTCCCCTACTGCTTAAAACACTCAGAAGAGAAAAATGATGAGTGATCCTTGAAGACAAACCCATTCTGTCAAGAATCAACCTAGCTGAGACTTCATATACATACACTACCGTGCCTTGCTCCAGCTTAGGTGCGCGGTAGTCCACACTACCGCGCTATGTTCTTTCTCTCCCACGCAGTACTACCGCATTATGCTCTGTTTTAGAGGCGCGGTACTCCTTTTTTAGCCTTTTTGCCATGGCTTGCGGGATCTTGATTTTCGAAATATTTTTGAGGATTGGTGTCCCTAATTCGATCCTAACTCACTTTCTGTGATTAGTAGGCCTGATCCACTAAACTCTCCCAAGATCCACCCTTCTCTCTTGTTGGTTAACCCTACCACACACTATAAGAGAAAGGCATTCCATGAGCAAAGGGGGAGGACTCTTGGAGACATCAAACTTATGATCTTGAAGCTTTGTGGAGATAACTAGAGGAGGAAGAACTTGGAGCTGGGAGTTGGCTTGGATATCAAGAAACCATTGTAAGTGACTTCAAGTTGGTAATAGAAAATAACTTGTCTTGTTTCCCAAATCACATGTGTTGATTTTGTTTCAATGATATGATTTGTATCTATTATAGATTTAGATCCTAACTCATATTTCAAGTTGCTAGAGAATTGTATATGCTTGTGTCTTGGTTTTATTTTGACAGGTTCATTCATGAGGACTTGGAAATTGGAGCGACCATAAAGACAAGCAATTGGATTGAAGGTCGGTTAGATCTCTTTTGTTTCTTCCAGCAGTTTAATCTTGAAATGTTTGTTTAGATCTAGGAATTCAAGGTAACATTTGTTTAGTTTTGTCTTAGTTTAGAGTCAGTTAAAGTCTACTTTAATCTAAGAGAATTTCTACCTATCCGTAGGGAGAAAATTCTACATACAAGAATGGCGACTCCACTGGTTTGAACCCCATTTGATTGATTGATCTCACTTTCAGCCATTTTTTGATTGTGATCTTTTCTTTCTCTTCAAACCAGTATTGAATTTTGGTCTCCTTGACTTTTATTCTTCCCTCCTCTCTACATTTTTCCTCCCTGTGTGATCATTGAGTCCTCTAGGTCTACAACAACCCTAAAAAATTCAATCCTCTTTTCAAAAGTTGTGCTTTTCCATACTTTGCAACAGTACCGCGCCCTCAGCACTGCCTACAGCGCGGTAGTACCGCATATCCTGCACTCTTAACAGAGCGGTAGTGTACCAGTACCGCGCTCTAGTCTTCTTTTGCCACGCGGTTGTGTCTGCATTTTTTCAATTTTTTCTTCCCTGCTTGATTTCCTGAGTCATTTTTCATTTTTCTCTGCCTTAGTTGGTGTTTTTTGTTGCCTGTTACTATCATGTTCATTACACAGTCTTTGTGGTGTGTCTATTTCTTTTGTGAGCTTGATTATTTTGTGAGTTAGTGACATTATTTGCACATTGGGTCACCCCTTCAGTCTGATTGCATTGGCTTGATCTTTTCATCACAACCAGACCATTACTACTGTTCTCTTTTACTGGATCATGTAGCTTTCATAGCCACATTGTTTCCATTATTATCATTAATATCTATATTGAAAATTATCATTAGAGAACATTTGTGTTGTTTGGATTGAAATGGTCTAGCAGTATTATTGTGCATTAGGAAGTGAACCATTGAAATTTGCCACAGAAATTCTCATTTTTTTAAGCATCTTAGCTGTAAGATCAGTGAATTGGAAAGAAGTGTTTATTTCAGTTTGGCTCTATTTACAAAAAGAAAACAAAAAAAAAATTGTTTTTGGTTTTTAATTGCTTGTGAAAGTTTAATGCATTTATGATCGAAGAACTCTCTCTCTTCCATAGCTAGTTTTCATCGAATACAAGGCTTATTTCGATTCATTCTCACTTGCATGGTTTGGGTCATCACAACACCACCAAGTTTCATGTCCATTTACCCGATTGAGTAATACAACCACTAAAATTAATCTCCCTAACTAAACCAATATTAACCTTACTTGAGGAAATCAAAAGAATTTGGTAGTTAGGTAGGACAGCGGGGATAGGCATCAAAATAATTCCCCCTTGTCATTTTCATCTGAAACATAGTTGTTGTCCTCTAGGGAACTAAAATCCTCTAGTATTTATTGACACGGTCACAGCCAGTTTATGGAGGGGCCTCCTGACTGTTTTTAACTTTCAGGGGTTAAACCGCCATGAGATTAAGAACCGGACGGACTCTGTGGAATTCAGCACTCCACTTAGCCCTAAGGCAACATCAATCATTGTCTTCCTTGTAATTCATAGTAATGAAATGGTGATAAGGCAGAAGCGCTGAAAACCTTTTCCAATGTGTCATGAACAAGGTAGCTTAGTGACTTTTCTACTATGGCTCTTTTACCCAGGATCCCTTTCGGTAGAGGGATATCCTTCTCATATTGGTCTCTCACGTTGTATTGTTCGACTTCAATTTCATCACCTTGCGAAGGATACAGCTTGTTGAGGTCTCCAGCTCTTAGTTAGGAGTTTGCTTGTTATCGCATCTTTTTAGAGGGTCATTTTTCTTTTTTAGTGACTGCTTGTTGGAATTCTGGCCATTATTTTTCTCAACTCGCTTACTGAGACACCGGTCTCAGTATAGATTTTAGAGCTTGTTTTTTTGGCCTGCAAGCCTTGCTTTTTCTAGCTCCTCTTTTGCACACTCGGCTGCATTAGAGTTTTTGGGTTCTTTGTTACGAGACTGCCCCCGGATTTCATATTCCTGCTATCATGTCAGAACCACCACGGAGATCACGACAAGTACAGGGAAAAATCCCTCCACCACCACCACCGCCACGGACCTTCAGTCCACCTGCATCAAGTATTCCCGCTCCTCCTGGCCGCGGTGTTGGTCGAGGGAACATTCCACTGCCGATACATACTACATATTCAATTCCGCTTGTAACCGTTACTCACAGCACAGTCTCAAAATCTCTTGCAGTTTCTGCAACCACTAGTATATCTGAGATTCCCACTGTCACTTCACCCACTGTTATTCCAGATATATCTGCCACAGTGGACAACATTACAGTGGCTGAATCTAGTACATCCCAAAATACTAGAGCAGAGGCCATCCTCCTACCTAATGTCAACACCTCCCTTCCACCATAAACTTTCCACGATCACACAGACGGATCTGTTGGCACCACTGAAGGATCTGACCAGGACATACCTGGCTTGATTTCAGTCCCGGGCGGGTACATTGAAATTATTGAAGACACTCAACTTCCTAACACACCTTTTGAACCTGATTATGGCTTTATCACTTCCCAGGCGGAGCTTTCGCCTGTTATCACCACGCCGCCTAGTGTTCATCCACAGGAAACCAGTTCTTCCAGCAACGTACCTTGTACCATATCTCTCCCCAACCTTCCTCTAGGACATGAGATCATGGCCTCCATTCAGTCTAGTATGGTTATTCTAGCAAATTCCCTGTTAGCATCGGCACAGTTTAAACGCGACACAGAGAAAATGCTCTCGACAACTTCCAGATATCCCCCTGTTACCCATCCTCCTGACTATCAGGATCCCAACATCCCATCTAGCATAGAGTTTCATTACTCCTATGCAGACGGCCCCAAACCTTCAGACGTTACTATATCTAGGTTCCCGCCGGACCCCGAAAAACCTTTTCAGGACATGAACCTGGACCCAGTCTTCGATGGTCCTCCTATCATTGAACATGCTATGGATGATACCCCCGATACCCCTCGGTTAAATTCCCCACATTTGCTGCCATCACGCATGTTTGGCACACATTCTATGAGGGATAACCCAGTTTTTTCTCTGTCCTCGCCTGTCAGATATGGAAGACCCCCTCCACAAATCGGCACTTTTGGCATTGTTGGCCAATCAACACTATCGTATTTGGCTAGTGGCGAAAGAACACCAAGTCATACTGCTGGATCTTCCATTTTGACCGGAGGTTCACCTTCGGCCACTATCTACACTATCTCAGCATGTGGACAACCGACTGCCGTGGTCCCCAACTCCAACAACCAAACTTCCCCCTGGTGGGCCATCAACCCAACCAGCTGGAGGACAAGCCTTTGTTGGGAACCCCATTCCTAGTCAACAACCTCCCCCTATAGGGCCATCCAACCCATCTGCTGGAGGGCAACCTATCGGCTCCATCCAACAACCCTCCCAACCAGCAACATCTGCTCAGTATGGTATGTACAACACACCTGGCAGCGGACAACCTTATACCGCTTTTCCAACCGAGCCTCATCCTCAACATCCCTCGTCAGGTACGCTTCCTTCTTGGGAACCTCAAATCCCACAGAGTGGGGGGTACTCATTATTTGGAAACTGGAACCCAGCTGGGGGGCAATCTCAGATTCCCCCCAACTTGAACTTCGGCTTCCCTTATCCTTCGGCTGCTACAACTCCATGGAACCCATCCCTTCAATTTCCACACGTTACTCAAGGAGGAACGAACCTTCCATGGACACCACTGTCGTAGCCACCCCCCAACCCTGCTATGGGAAACCCTCCACTTACTCAATATAGTGGTAACATTCCTGGAACACAACAACTCCAGGGAACTTTTCCCCAACAAGGAGCAGCAACCATTCCTAGGTTACAGCAACCCCAGGGTACCATACCTACCATCCCCACTCAGCAGAACATCCACCAATCGGTTACCAACACTCAACTGGTTAACCAGATGGCCTACTACCCACAGAACTTCCAGCAATACCCCGCGTGTAACACATATGGGTATAACACGCAACAGTATTCTATGCAGGGCCCCCCAGGTTTCTCTGCACCATACGGTTATTACCCATACCCGTAGACTAATCGTCAACTTCCCTTTTTGGCCACGCTAGACTTACCTGATTTGTTGAGGCTCATTAACGATCCCATATGGCATGAACCTCACTGGCCACCCATTCCAGCCAAACTTCCATCGGACATCCCTAAGTTCGATGCTAAGCACGGGGAAGACCCCAAGAACCACGTAATGACCTTCCATCTTTGGTGCTCATCCAACTCCTTGATGGATGATTCCATTCGACTACGGTTCTTCCAACGTACACTTACCAACACGGCAGCAAAATGGTACATCGAGCTGCCAAAACACTCTTTCCACAATTTCAATACCTTAGCTATGCAGTTTCTAACCCATTTCCAGCTCCCCATCCGGTATGAGACTGGAACAGAACTGTTAACCTCACTGCGTCAAACCACTTTTATGCACATTTCGGATCACATCCATGAGTGGCGTTGACGCCGTAGGCTAATCAAGGCACCCATTCCGGATCAGCTACTTGCTGATTGGTTTACGAAGTCCTTTTTGCCTCCCATAGCTAGGGATATCGCTATGCGCAGGCCGGTCACAGAAGAACAAGCCATCTCGGCAGCTCAATACATGGATTTGGTATACACCCAATCCGGCACTTTACACCAACTTCTTCCCCATGCCGCCCGCGTTACCACTGATCCAACGAAACCTGCCACTGAACCCCCCACTGATGGTATTTTTGGTTCAGTCAAGGCCAAGCCTACTACCAACTCGACGGGGCAACAAGCTTCTGCTCCCCCCGCTCTACCTCAGGCTGCTTCAAAAACTACTACTTCTCCTGCTATCTCCTCCGAAGTGAATGCAGTTCAATCTATGTCACAACCATCGGGAGGAAAGAAGAAGAACAATCATGGTAAATCCAAGAAGAACCAGCAGGAGAATCCCAAGCCACAACCCACCCACAACGACCCGAAACCACGTCAAAAGGCTAAGTTTCCCTGCCTAATTTGTCAAGACGATCACTACACACGTGACTGTCCCTACAAGGACGAAGTCAACAAGTTCGTTAAAGGATCCTCTCGCTCGGCAGTGTTAACTGATCCTTTCCCTCAGCAGCAACAGTAGATGGTTTCCCAAGAAACCCCACAGGGGGGCAACTCAAGCAACTTAACTCGCGAAGAGACGTCCGCAAATCGTGAAATCATGATGACGAGTAATGAGGAGATTCATATAACCACTCATTCAAAGACATATGAGAACCCTCCAAATTTAAACAAACAGTCAAAGATAGCCAAAGGCAAATATCCTATTGAAGATTCGACTCCTACCCCTCCCCCTACCGTCCATCTCCATATCGAGAGACCGCTTACAGACACAGTGCTATGCCCACCCAAGGGCACCATACAAAAGGAGACATTTAATCCCAATGCGTGAGCTGCCCAAAATTACAACATTGTTGAGGATTTAGCTCAAGCACCTTGCGCCATGTTGACTCTCGAGGTTCTTCAACACTGCCCCACGCAACGTAGAACCTTACTTTCAGCACTAGGGGCAATGGACCCAAATACTTCAAACACTATCATGTTTAACTTGGAGCATGCCAAACCTCGGTTTTCTCACCAGTTAGCCTTCCAGGTTCATACAAAAATCCATGGAAATAGCATCCATCACACTGTTTTAGATGAAGGTGCCTCCACGTCGATCATGTCTTTGAATTACTGGAGAGCCTTAGGCTCACCCAAAGTCACGACATCTCCCACTACTCTCAGGGAATTTGATGGACACGGTTTTCAACCTTATGGACTCATTCCCTCAATTGGTGTTGAACTGGGGGGAAAAACAGTATCCGTACACATTGAAGTCGTGGATGCACCATTAGATTACAATATTCTACTTGGTCGGAACTGGTTTTACGCCATGACCACCATATCATCTACGGTCTTTCGGATTGTGCAATTTCCTCATGAAGGGAAAATTGTCACCATAGATCAACTTGATTACTGTATCCTAGATTCTCATCTAAACTCTACCAATACCATCCCATTATTGGATCAATCTCGGTACCGGTTCCAAGACGTTGGCGTTGGTCTTATGAAGGATTCTTCCCTTATTGGAGTTTTTCCAAAACTGCGGCCCCATGTTCAACCATTCAACATGATTTCATCCAACATCACCCCTTCCAATGATTCATGGGTGATTCCGAGTCCCGCCAAGATTGAAAACTACGGCAACTCCATGCCTTTGAATAGAAACCTCGCAGCGTACGAAGCGATCCAATCAGCCACCGATTGGGTCGACTGTTCTACCCATCACACCATCGCATAGCTCTCGTCTGAGACTCATTCATCCCCACCACTTATCGATCCTCTCAATTTTATTTTTCCCACTGACGAATCAATTATGGAGGTTATGTGCGGTGATGAGCCACCATGGGGATATTTTCATCATCGATCTTCATTCCCCACCATTCAGACGCTTGAGCCTGATACAAAACCTAGTCCTTCACTTGGGATGGTTCAAACCAAGTTTCCCACTTCCCTCGATGAAGTATTTTCCGAAGGAAACTTGGATAATCTTATGGCAACCACTCCCATAGATATTTTAGTGAAACCTGGTATCATGGAAAACATACATATTGGCAAAACATGCACTCCCCTCGAAATGGAGTTCTACACTTCCTACTTCAAAACATTCCGGGATGTTTTTGCTTGGAGTTATGAAGAAATGCCAGGAATGGATCCCTCGATTGTGGTCCATGAAATTCCAACCTTCCCTGGCACCCGACCTGTTCGACAGAAACTTTGACCCGTCCATCCTCGTAAGGAAGCCACTATTAAAGCAGAAGTTGAAAAACTTTTGCGCGTTGGTTTTATCTATCCTGTCCCATTGACAGAATGGGTATCTAACATCGTTCCCGTAGCCAAGAAACAAGGAACGATTAGAGTCTGTGTCGATTACCGCGACTTGAACAAAGCTTGTCCAAAGGACAACTACCCAACTTCGTTCATCGACCAGATCATAGATAACTGTGCCAGGAGTGTCATCTTTTCATCTATGGATGGCTTTTCTGGCTATAATCAAATCAATATCCTCCCAGCCGACCAGCATAAAACAGCCTTTATCTGCCCTTGGGGGATTTTTGCATATCAAAAGTTACCTTTTGGCCTTAAAAATGCCGGAGCAACTTTCCAACGGGCGATGTCGTATGCGTTTCACGATATCAAACATATTGTAGAACCATATCTTGATGATCTTCCCGCTCATTCTCAAACCTGGGATGACCATCCTGATCACTTAGGTGTCATTTTCGAAAGGTGTCGTCGCTACAATATCCGTTTGAAGCCACATAAGTGTGTCTTTTGCGTGGAAGCCGGAAAAATTTTGGGATTCATAATCTCCAAAAGCGGGATACGCTTAGATCCTGCGAAGGTAGAAGCTATCTTAGCCCTGCGTCCCCCCACAAACATTCCAGAACTTCAAAGTTTGCAAGGGCATGCAAACTTTCTACTTCGTTTCATATGTAATCTTTTCGAGATAACAAAAGGCTATATGAGGCTTCTCAAGAAGAACACTCCCTTCATCTGGGATGACGAAGCCCAACGTTCCTTTGATAATCTAAAGGCAGCCTTAACTAAAGATCCTATGATCCAACCCCCCAATTACACACGGGATTACATTCTTTATCTCGCAGCTTCGACTTCCACCATCGGTATGGTGCTAGTCCAGGAAGACCATAACGGCATAGAACATGTGGTATACTATCTTAGTAAGAGTCTTCTCGACTCCGAAACTCGTTATTCACATGTTGAAAAACTGGCTCTGGCAACAGTTTTCGCTGTCCAGAGATTCTGTCATTACATTCTACTCTGCCAAACCATTGTTATAGCCGATTTCAATCCAATGTATTATATCCTCACGCGTCAAGTGCTTGGGGGAAAATATTCTCGTTGGACCGTCATCCTTCAAGAGTTTGACTTGGAATTTGTCAAAGCGAAGTCCAAGAAGTCTTTGGTCTTTGCTAAGTTAATTTGTAACTTGCCTCGTGCTATCCGAGCCCATCGATTTTATTCCTGATGAATCGTTGTTCCTCATTAGCACGTGTGATCCGTGGTACGGGGATATTTTATTATATCTCCAAACCCAACGCTACCTCCCCGACCTCACTCGCAATGAACGTCGATGCATCTGACATCACGCCAAGTACTACCTCATAGTCAACGATACCCTCTACCGACGTGGTGTCAACACTGTTCTTCGACGATGTTTGACTCTAGATGAGGCGGAACGCGTTCTTAATGACTGGAACACTGGAGCATGTGGTTTTCATCTCTCTGGGATGGCTACGGTCCAAAAAATACTGCGAGCAGGATATTTCTGGACCTTGATTTTCAAATACTGCATTGAAACGGTCAAGAAATGTCCACCATGTCAATTATTTCATAGTAAAACACGCTCGCACCCTGCTCCACTCCATCCTGTTATTTCCGTCGGCTCCTTTTCCAAATGGGGCATAGATTTCATGCACTGTAAACCCACTTCAGCTGGGGGGCATAGCTATGTCATAGTAGTTGTTGACTATTTCACAAAATGGGCTGAAGCGATGCCTACTTATGCTGAGGACGGCAAAACAGCAGCACAATTCTTATTCAATCACATTATAGCTAGATTTGGTGTCCCACAATCCATTGTGACCGATCATGGCTCCCACTTCAGGAACCATATGATTGAGGAACTAAGTGCCAAGTTGGGTTTTCGCCATGAAAACTCAACCCCATACTACCCACAAGCTAATGACCAAGTTGAAGCCATTAACAAAGTTCTGAAACGAATGATTCAGCATATCATGGGTACTCATAAATCCAACTGGCACTCAGCTCTATTTTCAGCACTATGGGCATACCGAACCTCAGTAAAAAGTGCTACTGGGTTTACACCATTCCAACTAGTGTATGGCTTGGAAGCCATTTTACCGATTGAATGTGAAATTCCATCACTTAATATAGCCATAGAGATACTTCCCCACACCACTTCCGAAGAGGAACAGTTTCTATACCTAGCCAAGCTAGATGAAACCCGCCGCGACGCTGCTTTAGCTAACGAAGCTCATAAAAAATGCGTCAAAGCTCAGTATGACAAATCTGTTCAACCTCAGATTTTCAATGAAGGTGACCTCGTACTCACATATGATCAAATGCACGATAAACTCGGAAAAGGAAAACTAGAATCTATGTGGTTCAGCCCCTTTGTTGTAAAACGTTTCTTGGAGAAAGGAGCCTATGAACTCATCGATTGTGATGGCACGCCATTGGCACGGCCCCGCAATGGGATATAAATCAAACGCTTCTACGCATAAGGTTATCCTACGCGGGATACTTGTCGTACATAATGTACTTAGCTTGTTTTCACTCATCTTTTTGGTGTGCGCACGGACCTCATGTATCCATTCTTACTTTGACTTGTGGTTTTATGCGTAGATGTCTACCTACTTCGGATTCGCCGACGGTGCAAGCCGGCATACCCGAAACCTCGCTTCCGCAACATAGGTAATCTATTCTCCCACTGGTGAGTTGTTATCATCAGGAGCCAATTGTTTGGGCCCTGCAACAAACAGCATCGCAGAGTACCATGCAGTCATCGGACTCTTGACGGAGGTTGCTTCCCTTGGAATTGACTCCCTATCAGTCTTTTTAGACTCCCAACTCATGGTTTCTCATCTGAATCGTGTTTACACAGTCGCTATCCTATCCTACTTCATTTATTTCAGAGGGTACGCCTCTTGGAACGATCTTTTAATTTCATTTCATATCAACACGTACCAAGGGAATTCAATTGTATAGCTGATTCATTAGCTAATTACATTTTGGATTGGCATATTTCCCATACATAGAAACACATCACAAAATAAACACACAAGTCATTGTAAATAAATAGGTCATGAAAGTAGGTCCATATATATATCACTGTATATAAAAGTGTTTTTCCAAATACATAAAGTTTGTGTTTTAAAGACAAAAGTTGGGACTTAATCCCATACAAAAATTTGGCTCTCAATGCCTACATATCGTATACATGCCGCAAAAAGATAAAAGCTACCATCTAAGGAGATCTGGGGGACCTATCATGTCCCTCATCAGATTCCTCACGCTGCTGGTGATAACACACTATAGCTCGAACCACCCTATGGAGGAGTCGGCCAATACGTCTAGGCACACCTACAGTATGCCACTGGAGATGCAAAGGGATGTCATCCACCCTCATAGCAGGGATACCGTGGGTTAAACCCTACAAATTCCTCTCTATTTCCTGGACCCCTCCCGCTTCATCTTCGTCTTCTTCCTCGTCTGGAGCGGCTTGGTGATCAACACCACCTCGACGTAATGGCGAGTACCCTGCCGGTCTCTGTGGTCCATGATCTGCGACATACACACATACATATATTAAAGTCTTTTACACATTCTAAAAAGCAATAAAAATTATATATTCAAAAAAGAAAAAATATATCCATGAAGGTCATACCTGAATTGTCCCAATCCTCATCTTCCGGCAGTGCCAAGTCTATGTCCTTGCGGAATTCCACCCCTGCATAGGGGTAGTCATCGATCATCACTATCTGTTCCTCGAGCCACGAGAAGAAATCCTCACCGAAAGCCAAACGCTGTGATCCCCCAAGTCGTCCTACATATTCACTCCATCGAGCCATCCATGGCTTGGTAGGTGGATGAGGGGGCATGGCTATCTGTGGGCGCAACAACGGCACCCTTGCCAAAAAGAAGGTGACTAAGATGCTCCCATACCCAAATTGAGAATTTTGTCCAAGCCTACACTTTTGCACTTGCTCTTTGAGGTTGGTCAATACTGCCTCACACTAGTTGAATACTGTTCCTGCCATACAATCCACTGCAAGATTCATCTGTGTATGGGACGCCTGATGGGGACCCATGCTCCCTGCTGCACGTGTGATGGTGAATAACACAATTTTTATAGGAAGTTCTATAATGTCTTTGATGACCACCTTGCCGCTTTTCTTCCTCGAACCTTGACGACAATAACGAGCAATCAAAGCATCCGTGCTCGCCTATAAGGCTGTGAACCCAGTAAAACTCACCCGGGCTCCTCTTTTTTAGAGGCCTGTGAGGAAATAAATGTCCTCGAGTTCAATCTCGAGGATGTGTTCTCCTACTCGGAAATCTTAAATTTCAGGGTCCCACATTTGAATAATGTGGGTGAGAAGTTTTTCCTGCTTACGAATACCTTTGGTCTTGAAGAATTTCAACAAACCACATTCCCGCAGTGCAGTCACCGTCCTTTGGTCATTTTCGGCCAACAAATCATCCGCTTCATGCTCTCTTTCTTTCCAATGGACCATTTTGCTCCAAACAAGTTTCAAACACCTGCAAAAGGTCATAGGAAACATTCAATAATCATTTAACAACTTGATCTCAGCTAAAAATTTGAGAAAAAATGATTTTTTCATCTTAGAATTCGCCTCTATCGCGCCTGGGAAAAATTTGACTGCGCGGTACTGCACAATACCGCGCCCCGGTTTAACCTTACAGTGCGGTATTGTTGCACAGTACCGCGCTTCTCGATATAGCTCCTGCGCGGTACTGTGAAGGGTGAAAATTGCCCAATAGGGCTTGCCAAAAAAATTATTTTTCCCTACTGAAAACAAGTTATTCATACATGGAATGAAAGAGGGGCTTGAAAGCTCTTACCTGGCACAGACGACTGTTGAAACGGTGCCCCGAATCTGCAGATATGAACTCTTGAATTTTTTTCTCCTCAAATGGGTAAAATCTCCTCTTTTGGTAAATGCACAAGTGAAATGGTAACTTTCCATATTTACCCATCCTTTATATAGCTTTTTCACTTATTTTTTTTACACATTATTTTATCTGGTTAAAATAAAACCCATTTCACATTACTAATATCTGGTTTCATGAGCATTTGTTGACAGGATCTCCTTTAAAAAATATTCACATTGGCGTTCATTTATTGTTTGACCTTCATTTTGAGCCTACTTTATCTTTTTCGTGCTCTGGATTAAAACTTGAAAAAGATTCCAAGTGCTTTTACACCCATGTCGTGCTTGTCAAACTCAAGTAAATGGTGTCGAGTTTGGTTAGCTTTACTCATGCTCATTAAACGATGAGGAAAGTATTATCCTAGTTGTATTTTATTCTCTTTTCGGTCCAGAATAATTAAAAATTACGAAAAAGACCATTGGAGTCCATAGTTAAGCTCTTTTCAGACTCCCTAAAATCGAAAAGGTTGCCAAGTGATCTTGACTCTTTCACACTTGTAAAAGTATTTGAAAGGTCGTCTATTCGGTGATAGGTTACCCCTTTTTTGGCCCATCTAGACTATTTACGAGAAAGGTATACCTCGGTCAATTTTTGGCTGGGAGAGTTCTCTCGGGAATTGTTTTACACTTTTTTGGCATCATAGGACTAAATTTACGAAAAAGTACACTTTGGAGTCTCCTTTAAGTTTTTCAGGCTCTCTAAATGTGAAAAACTACCGAGTTTTCCTTCCTTGGACTCGTTAAGGACCCACTTTGGGAAGAACCCCTCCTTTCTACGGTTCGTAAAACATGTGAGATTGGACTCATCTATGAGATGAGCTATACCGAGCATCTGTTATCCTCTTCAAGCTCGAAAAAACAACAAAGAGTTACTCATCTATCATGTCGGGGGAATATGGGGAACAAGTCAAGTTTGTTTTGGCAGCTTGTCATTCGTTACCTTTGAACATGGCATGCATATGTCCCTTGTCTATATTGGGTATCTATTTTCGCTGATTTATGGTCATCATCCTGAGTCGTCTCTCTGGCCACGAGCCTACTCGTTCGGTGTCTATCCTTTGCTATCGATAACCCCTGATGCCAAGTCCTGTTACATGTCGTTACATGTTCAAAGGGTTGCATTGTTCAGAGTCATTCATTGTGTCAGACATCCGCTGTGTCAGTACATACTCCATTGTTTCATCATCTTATACTATCTTTCGTTCCGATTTCGTGTCAATGATGTGGGAATCATTATGGCCCACCTTCGACGAGTCTATTCCCGTCGACGCCAAATCACTATCCAAGAATTGGACGTAGGGATCAACCATTAGTACCTTGGTACCTACATGCCTCAATGGCAGGTTTCCTTGTGTTTGACAGTAGGTTTACATCATTGACCTCTGATCGAACGATCTCTCGAATGCTCGACATCAACTCATTCATTCGCATTTTGTTGAGATGTACTACAGATACCTTGGGGATCATCGTCATCATTGGTGATTTCCCTCGCATTTGTTAACGGTTCACATCATTGACCGGTAATCAAATGGTTTCTACCATGTTCGACTTCAACACTTTGTAATCACATGGCTAGATTCATATCATTTTCGTTTGGGTATAAGACCCTAGGCGCACCTTTGTATCTTGATTGCGTCCAGGTTGCGATGGAGATGTCCTTTGTATTGTCACACAGATCCACTTTTTGTATTGGTGGTGGCTATGTCATTACTGTCTCATGGATCTATGCTTATTCATAGTAGCCATGATTTGTCTATGGTCTATATCATCTCAGTACTCATGGATCTACAATGTATTGGTCGGCAGCCATGCTTTGAGTCAATTGTTTCCGAGCATGGGGATGCCCGCCTCGGTGGTATATCTAACATTTTGTTTCTATTTCAACTCCTTGTTGCTCTCCTCAATGCTATCTCCGCACAGTATTTGTAAAGTCTTTCGGCCATCAGTCCCTTCTAACCTCACACTTTAGGGGGAATCTGTTATACTTCCATATTTCACAGTGTCGCATCTTCACCACAAAAAGAGTTGACGACACACTTCCCTACTGCTTAAAACACTCAGAAGAGAAAAATGATGAGTGATCCTTGAAGACAAACCCATTCTGTTAAGAATCAACCCAGCTGAGACTTCATATACGTACACTACCGCACCTTGCTCCAGCTTAGGTGCGCGGTAGTCCACACTACTGTGTTATGCTCTTTCTCTCCCATGCGGTACTACCGCGTTATGCTCTATTTTAGAGGCGCGGCACTCCTTTTTTAGCCTTTTTTCCAAGGCTTGTGGGATCTTGAAATTCGAGAGATTTTTGAGGATCGGTGTCCCTGATTCGATCCTAACTCACTTTTTGTGATTAGTAGGCCTGATCCACTAAACTCTCCAAATATCCACCCTTCTCTCTTGTTGGTTAACCCTACCACACACTATAAGAGAAAGGCATTCCATGAGCAAAGGGGGAGGACTCTTGGAGACATCAAACTTATGATATTGAAGCTTTGTGGATATAACTAGAGGAGGAAGCACTTGGAGCTGGGAGTTGGCTTGGATATCAAGCAACCATTGTAAGTGACTTCAAGTTGGTAATAGAAAATAACTTGTCTTGTTTCCCAAATCACATGTGTTGATTTTGTTTCAATGATATGATTTGTATCTATTATAGATTTAGATCCTAACTCATATTTCAAGTTGCTAGAGAATCGTATATGCTTGTGTCTTGGTTTTATTTTGACAGGTTCATTCGCGAGGACTTGGAAATTGGAGCGACCATAAAGACAAGCAATTGGATTGAAGGTCAGTTAGATCTCTTTTGTTTCTTCCAGTAGTTTAATCTTGAAATGTCTGTTTAGATCTAGGAATTCAAGGTAGCATTTGTTTAGTTTTGTCTTAGTTTAGAGTCAGTTAAAGTCTACTTTAATCTAAGAGAATTTCTACCTATCCGTAGGGAGAAAATTCTACATACAGGGACTAATAAAAAATAAAATAAAATATAAAAGTAACAACAATATTAATAATAATCAATTTTGGTAACAATTTGAGTTAAAACAAAAAGATTTAACCGAGGGCCCTAATCCTATAAATCCATTTTCTCTTAACCTAGTTGTATCTTTAGTTAAATATTAAATTAATAATAAAATATTAAACTATTGTAATAATTTAGAATAGGGTTAACCCTAATATTGTTAGGGTTTAGTATTAATAAAAAAAATTGTATGATGAAAAATTTATTTCAATTCTCTAATAAGTAAGCCTTAAGATTTATAGTATTATCCCTAGTTTTGGCTTATTAAAGGCTTCAAGACCCTAGCCTCACTCCTATTTATTTATTGTTATGCTATTTATTGTTATCACATACTGTAAGATAAAATTTAAAATAGAAAAATAATTATAAATTTGAAAAGAAAATGCAAAAGGCTCTAGCATATTTCATTTATGATAATTGATTATAAATTATGTCAAAATATTCAAATAATTATTTTCTTGAGATTGGGTTTGTCATGGTTATCTATATAGGCTATTGCGATCCTTCTTTGTGTCCATTTTAGAAGTTGGGCTCTTTTGTTTTGTATACCTGAAGAACCTTGACTATGCCATTTAGTGAATTGTTTGCACAAGAAAAGGTTAATTGGCCTATAATGACTATGTTTCCCTATACCTAGGTCTATGGTAGGAAGTTGTAGAGGATCCTAAGAACCTAAGTTACATTTAGGAAGGAACCTTTTTCCCTAATTCTAGGGATAATGGATAGTCTAGGAAACCACTTCCCCTTTGAGCAATGTTTATCATGTGAAATATGATATCCATAGGGTACTATTGACTAGAAGATATGAGGAGTTAATAGTAAGTAACCACACATCAATTTTACCAGTGACATGGAAGGTCCATGTGTAAGAGGAAATTCATGACAATGGATATGTTGTTGTGTTGGAGAATTTTTCCAACACAAAAGGAAAATTCAAGCATTGGAAAGATAAATATATATAATGATAAATCTCAATATTTATAGAGTAATAAATCAAACAACATCAAATTATAATCTTTTCAAAATATTTTTTATTAATAATTCATCCCTTGCACATATTGTTCCCATTGCATAGACCACAATCTACGCTCCTTTGCTCTCCTCAACACACACAATTACAATTTTATTTTCTACTAATTTCTTGATAGGTTTATTGAACTTTGTTGACACCTCAATATCATCCTTAATCGCATTCTCGTAATATAATTTATGCCCTTGATTATGAAAATAGTCCATACATCTTTCAAAATTCTCCTTGACAAAATCACCTCTAGTTGATCTCATACTTGGACCTCCTTCCCCTCTTCTGTTAAAACTATCATCGCTATCAAAAGAAGCTAAGATATATCTATTTGATTCTACCTGCATGATTCACATTTATATATGTATAGATATAATATTATATCAATTATAAAATGGTAGGAAAAAATAAACAAAACCATGGGAGAAATATATAAGAACAATGAATGAGAACCACACCTTTTGTTTCGTTGCAGTGTATGCCACTTTATGATCAATACTTGAAATGGATTTTTCATTTTCAATATTCTCAATATAATGCTTAAATATTTCTTGAATCAAATCATACCATGGATTCTTTACTTAAGTGTTGGTTTAATATTTGACCATGGTGTTTAACAATGAATTTCCTTAGGGTTTGGTATCAATGATTTGAATTAACATGAAGGGGAACTTTTGTGTTGGAAAGCATCTTATTTGGAATGATTTGATTGTTGTACTAAAAATTATTCGCATTGTTGTGTTATGGGATTTAGAGGAGGCCATGCACAGAGGACATGGGTGTCCCAGAACTACTATATCATGTAGAGTAAAGTTGGTGGAATAGGATATGATAGCATAATCTACAGATACAATTAAGGTAAGAAGATAAAGAAACCTCAATCAAAGGAGGAAGGCCTTCATGAATTCATAAATACTACATCATAGAGGAAAGAAATCTTGGAATGTGCAAGTTATCAAAATGTAATGCATGAACAAAATTGGTGCCCAAAGTCATTTGTTTGTATTTGAGGCATTTGAGATCAAACTTATTGGTTGAAAATGCACATGAATGGTGATTAACTGTAATTCTATGATCAAGGGAAAAGTTTGTAAATTGGGATGGCCATGTGAGATATGGATGTTGGATCCTTTTCTTGTTGAAATTTTGGCTCAATGTATATACCTTGTATCATAAAATTGTTTTTTTCCAACTCCAAAACATGAAATCAATATGTCAAATATATGACTAAAGTGAAGTTTTGCATTGGATAGCATCTTCTTTGAAATTATTTAATTGGTGTACTAAAAATTATTGTCATTGTTGTGTATTATAGGAGCTAGATGAGGCCATGGCTACAAATTTTGTTATATCAAATGAGGACACAACACATGATGTGGGACATCAGGTATACAAATTTTGACTTAACTTATGAAATTCTAATCGGATGGCATTTTGTGCTACATCCATTTTTTTGGAATATTATTAAATTTTATAGTGTATTATCTAATATTGTTAGAAATTAATTCATGTTGTCGATTATTTTAGATGGAAATTGGAACAAATGCAGAGCTTGATATTTCTACTAGAAAAAGAAGAAAATGTGTATGTGGGCATGGACCTAGAACTGTTAAATCACGTAGAGGATAGTGGGTGGAAGAGGATGTGACAATGGATCTTGTAGACACAACAAATGAGTGCACTGAACAAGAGGTTGGTGAGGACTATACTACATGGGATGAATAGTTTAAGAAAAATGTTGTTTGTGGATGTTTTGTATGTCCTCGAAAGAAACAATTCAAATGGGAATTGTACAAAATCATTATAGAAATGATGAGCTTATAGTGGGTAGTATGCCTCCTACAATCAATTTGAATCCAGTAGGAATTGTGGTAAGGAATTTTACAATTTGATATAATGAATATGTATACTTCTTTTAATCACAATTTTATATTATTTGAATAATTATTTTTTTTCTTAATGAATACTTGTAAGAGAAATTTCTTGGTTTGAAGATTCCGGGAGCATGGAATTATAACCTAGAGGGCGATGAAAATTTATTAGATGATACATATAACAATAATATGTGCACATATACCAACTCGGAAGATGAGGAATGGACGAAAACAAGTAATAGAACAAGAACTAGCTTAAATATGCATAATTTACTTAAAGACAAAGGGAAGGTGGACTACATACCCTACGAGAATGAATGTGATGGAGACAATGACTTGCCCCTAAATTTGAGATCAATTTACAAAGACACATTTGATCGTTGACTATATTGTGATTGGCCTAGTGATCAACAACTACCTAGATTATATGAGGTGTTTCAATTTTTGGGATACAGCTACATGATATGACCCTCCAATATTCATGGAGTGAATTTGGTCGTTTTTATTGACCATAATGTCCATGTGGGATCAAAACATAGAAACACTTCACAACAAACCACTAGGAGATTAATGTCATATTATGGTCCATCATATTATAGTGGTGAATGGAAGGGGCTAGCAAAATATAAGCATAGCATGTCAGCATATGCTCTAAATTCGAATATTCATACACATAGTCTCCAATTGAAAAGTGGAAAAGAAATGAATAGAGGCAATGGTATATATATATATATATATATATATGTTAGTTCATACGCACACAAAAATATTGCAGGATTTATAAATAGTAGTAAGGGAAGGGATCCTAATGTAAGACTGAATTGCCAATTTGTTGAGGTTATAAATGATAAAGATGGAAATATGAAAATATAGGTTGACAAATTGATAATGGTTGAGACTATTGTGGACTTACTATTGGGGATGATTTATTGATTAATTACCCCTTCAGAAAATGCACTCATGCACGAAAGAGAAGAGAAGAAAAAGGTCTAACTAAGGATGTTCCTAAGGGTAGAAAACAAAATAATAATCAATGAGTGTGACTTGTTTTTAAAACTATGTTGTCAAAAATGTGTTTTTATTTTAAATTAGTGTATAAATGTATGCACTCTAGAATATAATGTTCCATTATTCAAGATGTATATATATTAGTTTATTTAGATTTCGACAACTGTAAGAATTCATTTGGACTTTTGGATTTAGAGCTGCATAATGATTTAATTCCAATGTTTCAGGTGGATCCTCTACCCGTCATCATGGGCAAGTAAAGGAAAGAAAGAATTGTAGTTTTACATGTGAAATAATGAAAATAATGGTTAGTTAATTTATAGAGATAAGGGAGAAGAATGTATAAAGGATGAGGGTAAAAGTTTAGAAGGAGGTCGACTAGGAAAATTTAGAGGAAAGGTAGGGGGGACTTATGATTATAATTAAAGATTGAAGAGTTGAGGGAAAGTAAGAAAGAAGATAAGGAGGGGGGATTAATGATTTATCTAATTGTTGGATACCATTAAATAGTGCTTGCATTTATTGATAGGTCAAAGATATTGATGATACACCTACTATTACTCAAGATCCAGTTGGGTTATTAAGATTTGGATGGGATGATCCAAACCATCCTTTAAACCATACCATGGTGAAAATAGCAGCATTGAAGAGAACACTACCACATAATAAATTTGAAGAGTTTATGAGATTAGCATACATTGATGACACACCATCTAGTATTCATGATGCTGATGATGGTGAAAATGTAGTGCATGAAGAAGGATTGAATGAAATTCTCACATGTTTATTTGGGGATGGAAACAATGATGAGGATAATGATCACATGGTTGATAGTAATAATGATAGAAGGGGTAAGTACCACCAACATAATCTTCATGATAACAACATGAATGACTCAATCAAGCAAGCAACAAAGACACCTGTGTTCAGATCAGGTGCAAGTAGAACCTCACAACTTGCATGCACATTAATACTATTAGAAATCAAGTCATTATTTGGTTGGTTATATGAAGGCTTCATTACCATATTAAAGTGATTTGAATTCTATTTCTTGCTTTTCATTGTCAATTGTTGTACCTAATACGTAAATATTCATCAATTTCATTTCTATTTCTTTAAGTAGATTTTCAAACCATATACTGTATATAAAAAATACTAGTACAGAATGACATATCAAACATGTTCATCATAATTCAAACATTCAATTGATTCAATGTTTGATAATCTTACAGGTCACTAAAAACTAAAATATTCCTTG
The DNA here is from genome assembly GCA_027924585.1 of Larix kaempferi. Taxonomy (NCBI): domain Eukaryota; kingdom Viridiplantae; phylum Streptophyta; class Pinopsida; order Pinales; family Pinaceae; genus Larix; species Larix kaempferi. The sequence goes on along the minus strand of BSBM01000397.1, from coordinate 624,982 downwards.
AAGACAATGTGTTTCCATCAACTTGTAGAGAAGCACATTAGTTGTTGGTGGAGTTGGGGATTGAATATAAGTGAATTCATTCATATAAAAATGATTGAATTTTATACAAAGATGAATATCAAAACAAGGTAGAATTCCTTGTATACAAAGAGAAGAGATATCGTATATATGTACAAGTTCCTACAGTTCCAAATAAGGTTTTATGACACATGCCAATTATACCTAGACTTCACCGAATGTTTTGTTGCAATTCACTTGCACAATTGATGGACTGTAATGAAAAGAACAAGAGTAAATATGGATTCATGCAAGTTCTGGTAGAATCCAAATCAATGAAACACATAGAGAAAAAATGGCTAGGAAAATTCAAAGATGAACCTCGCAGTATTAGGTTTGGTCTTGCAATGAATGGAGTGTGTCCATTCTCTTTCCTGAGATCAAATTATAGTGTTTGTCTATTCAGATTGATAGTATAAAATATTCCCACATGGATTAGTGTTAGAAAGGAGCACCTTATGTTGACTCTCATTGTTCCAGGAAAAAATCAAGTAAAAAAAATGGATGTTTATATTGCACTTTTTATTTATGAGATGCAATTGCTATGGAAAAGATAAAGAATGTAAGACATATCACATCCTCCATCGAATAGGTCCTTCATGTTTTATTGTGTGCTATGTTGGAATATTCATGATTGCCTAGGACTTGGAGTTTGTTCAGGTAAGAAAAATTATTTACATATTTACACATCATAATTGATTTTCTGCCCAACTTTCATACTTACTTTTATACTATTATTTTGATGTTATTAACATTACTTATTGAATTTAAGGGATTCAAACAAAGGAGATATTTGCATGTCCAATAAGTGTAGAACAATTTGAGGGGTGGTATGCTAAATATCTACATAAATTATTTACACAAACAACAAGGTTTTTCTACCACTAGATCATAAGTTTAGAAATCACTTGAAGAACCAATTTGATGGAAATTTTGAAAATGGAGTCCCTCCCATGGTTATGGGTCCAGGTGATTGGATTAAGAAGTATGGAGACATGGAATCAAAATCTTGGGAGGATTTATTAGATCGGGGTGCTTCAAATGAAAAACCAGAACAAGTTGTAGTTAATATTCCAGAAGGAATGAAAAGGAAATCCATATTTTATGAGCTCCCTTATTGCAATCCTAACTATCAATATCTCATCTATTAGATCCTATGCACATCTTCAAAAAAATACTAGATTCTATCTTTCGACATATATCAAGCAAAGATAAGGACACCTTGTCTTCAAGGAGATATGTTGCTCTTTCGCGTACCAAATATGATAGAAGACATTTGTGTCCAAACAAGGAAAATGAAACATATGCAGAAGCTCTATGGATTTTGAAAAAGAAAGAGCTAGATCAACTAAAAAATGCCATTTGTTCAATAAGGACACCTATTTGTTATGGGTCATCATTGAATAAATATTTTACAGAGTGATGGACATATCACAGGATTTAAAACACATGAATTCCATGATTTTATGAAGGTATTACCATCATTTAACTCATACCGTTAGCATTTAAGTACTAAATATATTTTGATATTCTATTTTGTGAAAAAAATTACTAATTAGCTTTGATAAATGTGTTTGCTAGCATATCATGCCATTGGAAATTAGGGGGATTCATGTCTTACCATTGACTTAAGTGTTGATATATATGTAACTTCGGAATGTATTTTACCCATGTATATTGTATTCCTATAGAGATGTTATTATTCCTCTATATGGAAGTGTTTGTATTCCTATAGAGATGTTATTATTCCTCTATACGGAAGTGTCATCATTTATATTGTAAGTGTCATAACTTATACTTGATGGGTTATTAGACCACCTTGATGGGGTCGGCCCTGTATGAGTCATGTGGGTAAATGGGTTATTAGACCACCAAGTGTGGGGTCGGCCCGAATTAATGTAACCATGGGTTATTAGGCTAAGCTAGACAAGTCAACCCCACTGGTTGATTGGGCAGGACAGGACAAGTATAAATAGAGATCGGGAGATCTCTATTTGTCCCGATCTCTATTTGACGACTCATTACTCACTTCTATCTCTCTCAGAAAGTGGTGCACTTCTGAGGAGGAGGATCATCTGCTAGGAGAATACTATCTCTTGTACTTTGGTTGTACTTTGGTTGTATCATTGCTCCATCTATCTCTAAGGAAGTTGCGGGGTTTTTCACCTTCTTGGTTTTCCCCGGTGAAACTTTGTGTCTCTTGTGTGCTTGCATTATTGTGTCCATGATTGATATGTTGTAGATATGTTGTACATGTTATTCTCTTAGTTAAGATCCTAGATCAGATTGAAATTTCTAAAAAACTAACATTAAGGAATTCCATAAGTCAATTGTAAGCATTTACAAGGTATGTGGTATGAAATGTTCATGTGTGAAAGACATAGAGATATTATACTGCATTTTAATTTCGACTAAATGTTCATACTAATTTACTATTATTATATTAGGTGGGAGACCTCCAAGCATATCCAAAAATGTGAAGTTTCGAGATGGAAGAAGGAAATTGCAAAAATTGTATGTGTATTTGAGAAGGATCTCCCTACAACTTTCATGCACTACAAGTCCGTTTACTTATACACCTAGTTAATGACATTGAATTGGTGAGTGTCGTGTCAACGAGGTGAATGTTTTTCTTTTAGAGGTGTATGAAAAATCTAAAAATATATGCCTGAAAAAAGGCACATCTAGAGGGTTGCATGGTTGAAGGGTATGTATTGAATGAATCATTTTTCTTCCTATGTGAATTCCTTGGTAAATATTTTGAATATGGACCACGATTCTGGAATGAAGAACATGCATAAGATATTATTGATGGAGAAAAAATACACCTCCAAAATACAAAGCCTTAAGCGGTAAAAGAAAAGCACCAACACCTAGCAAGATTAGGTGAATACCCAAAATTGTAGTCATTTTGTTTCTATCTTCCCATATATAGCCAAAAAATGGAAAATATTCTTCTAAAGTTTTGGGTCTAGGAATATCTTTGGTCGAGGGAAAACGCCATTCAGCCATAGTCTTATAAAAAAAATCAATTTTGTAAGTGGTGATTTGGTATTTTTGGAGTGTCTATGTAAAGAATTGCAAGAAATATTTTTTCAACAAATATGTGAATTGGGAAATTTTGGTCGACAAAATCCAAACCAAAAACTGAACCTTGATATGAGACAAGAATGAGATTTTTTCATTATGACAAGATGTATTGGCTATTGCCGCAATATAATAGTGTTCAAGTATAAATTAGTAGATACATTCATGATCACTGTGGTTATTTTTATTACAATCATTTACTCTATAAATTGTTTTGTCAAATTAATGATGTGACATTTGGAGTTTGAAATATACATGTTGATTTTCAATAGGTGTAGATGAAAGTGTTTTGCTCAACAAGTTTGTTCTATACCACATATAAACAAATGGATTGATTTGTATTATTAAAAAAAAAAAAAGTGTTGGAATCAAGGATACAATTTAAGAGATTGAACCCAAAGAATACTCCACTTCCCACTGATCTATTTGGGGAATGGGGAAAATATTGTACACTACAATGGGTTAATGAACAAATTTAAAATCAAATGGATGATGCAAGTATGGATGAAAACATAATAGAAGATGAAATAAACATGTATAGAGGATGTGAAAAAAGGTACATTTGGAATTTTACGAAATGTTGTTTCAATATAGTTTTGACACTATTAACTATTTAAATATGCATAATTATATTTATTTTCATGGAAATAAATGGTCTTTCACAAGTGATGAAATATCCTGCAATGTGGGCATATAGTCGACATTATTGTGTAGAAAGTGTAGATGTAAAGAATACGATCCTTTGATTGTGCCATCATGGTTGATTTCAGGAAATCCAGTCGAGCAAGTTCAAAAGATAGGAATATTGATGAAGGGAATATTCAATATGTTGGTAAAATCCAAGAAATTATTGAGTTGTATTACCGCTCTTTTAAATGTTGTATTTTTAAGTGTAGATGGTATGAAGCATTTGAAAGGACATGAAGACATGATACACATCGTGTATTGTTTTCTATATATTGCTCAAGGTTCCTACTTGAGGATAAAGAGATTTATGTTCTACCAAGTCATTTTGAGAAGGTATTTTTTTAACTCAAACAAGAAGCAATAGTGATCAATAATATATTAATTCATAGTTTATTGTGAATATGTGTGTGTGTGCGCGCGAGTTTATTAATCAATAGAAATGTTATAACATAGGTCTAATATATGTATGTGGTTCATGTGCAGGTATTTTTCTATGAAGATGTTTTGGACCTAAAATGGATATTTTTCATACATTATGATCCAATATTAAGGCATGTATTTTATGTTGCTTCAATGAATACGAAATAGGAAAATGATGGCCAAAACATTATGAGTGGGGGATTAGAGAACATAGAAGAAATGGAAATCCATGATGATGTTGAAGATGATTATGTTGAGGCACAAGAATGTGAAGTTGAGAATGATGGGAATATTCCTTTATAAATGTGGAGAATTAGGGTTAGAGGTGCATCATCACACAATGATTAGTTAGATGACACCATCGATCATGGAAATCAACAAAATCTAGATTTAGATGATCTTATAGAAGACAAAAATATGGATGATATATAAAATGATGATCCAAATACATCTGGTGACAATATAGATGGTCTACAAACAAATTTCATTGATGTTGAAGATGATAAAGATAAAAATGAGGATGGTTATAAAACCACTTTAGTAAGATGGTGTAGAAATAATAATATTAAATACTTGCAAGAACATCTAGACATTGACAAGGATACATTGGATGACATTGTTGTAGAGAATAATGTAAATGATCAAGACTCCTAAATTTATAGAATTTGTAATCCATGTTTAAAAAATGATGATTTTTATGGCCCAAACTTTGAAATGCTTCATTATTATTTGTCTCGATACAAATTACCTATTGCAATCTCCTTAAAGTGTTCAATCTTTAATATGAATTGTTGGAAGAAAAAATTAGGATTAGCTAGATAAGAGTTAGCATGGTTAGTGTTCATTTATTGGTAGATAATGGTTTAGAGGTGTTGTTAGGTTATTGGTTAGACTGGGAATGCACTAGTATGAAGAGCCTGTTAAATAACAATACATTTAATATGCAATTTCAAAAAAATATAATTACATATATCGTACATGTAAAACAACGTAAATCCAAACCATTAGGCACAATGTATGCAAATTTTGTTCATTAATTTATATTAAAAAACATATTGAAATATTACACTAAGCCTAAGCCTAAGCCCTTAACCTTTAAACCATCTAACCCCTCAATCCCTAACCCCTAATCCATTGACCCTTAATCCCTTAACCATGATGTGTCAAGGCTAAGTGTGTGGGGGTTAGTAAGTGAAATATATGTTCATTGCAATAATGGGGAAATGTGTGATTAATGTTGTATTGATAAAGGTATTTAGGGGTTTGTTGCCTTGTTTAAGATCCTAGGGGTTAGGGGGATATTGTGTAAGGGGTGGGAGGGGTTAGTGTGCATAAGGGAATAATGTGATAGTATGGGGGAACACATGTCCTTTGATCCTTTTACCATGGTTTAATTCACAAGAACCGTTGCAAATGCACATAACCTTTAAATAACCACTAGATTGAAATCATGGGACATTGATTCCCTATTAAATTCCTTTATGATGCGTAAGGATCATGTAAATGGTCCTAATATTTAGTTTCATATGTGTCCTAATATCATACAAGTTTCCTTAGTTTTGACTGCATTATAGTGATGACATACTCCCATAAACCCCTAACATATAACCCCTTAAACATTAAGCGCTTAACCCACAATACCTAATCCATTGACCAATAAAATACATAAATCTTAGGCCCATAACCCTTTATCCATTAACCCTTAATCCCTTAACCCCTAATAACTAATCCCTTAACCCTTAATCCATAAACGCTTAATCCCCTAACCCCTAACCCCTTAATCTCTAATCCCTAAGAAACTATCCCTTAAACCCCTAGAGCCTTAACCCTTTACCCCTAACATCTTAAATGATAACCCCATAATAGCCTAACCCCTTATCCCTTGACTCTTAATCCATAAACCCCTAATCCTTAATCCCTTAACCCTTAATCCCTAAACCCCTAATCCCTAATACCTTAACCCATAAGCCCTGAAAATCCTAACCCCTAAGCCCTTGACTCTTAATACCTTAATCCCTAATCCCTCATACCTTAACCCCTAATCCCATAACCCCTAAACCCTAACCTCTAATCCCTTAGACATTAATCCCTTGACCCATAATCCCTAATCCATAACTATTAAACTACCTAACCCCTAATTGCCTAACCCCTTAGCCCTTAACCCTTAATCCTTTAACCCCTAATCCCTAATCCCTTAACCCTTAACGCCTAACCACTACTACCTAAATACCCTAATCCCTAAAGCCCCTATACCCTTAACCCCCAAGACCTCAACAACTTAACTATTTAGGCATAGTAGGCATTAAATTGGAATCCATAAAGGAAGCCAAACTAGAAGCTAACAAGGGAGATACAATGGAAGCTAAAAAAAGAGAAAATGAGGATTTTAAGTTGGAAGCTAAAACAAAGCTAAAAGAGGAGCAAAAGAGGACGTAAACAGGAAGCTAAAGAGGAAGCTAAAGAGGAAGCTAAACTAAAAGCTAAACAAAGGGTAAAAAAGTAAGCTAAAGAATAAGTTAAACTAGAAGCTAAAGCCAGCACCAAGTAGCACCGACTTGTCATACACTGCCAAAACAAATGCCATAAATAGTGTCATCCCGATGAATAGCGCCTACCTTTTCAAGGAAATGGAGAAAAATATATTAAAACGGTCAGTGGAGGAAAAAAAGGGAGCTCAAGAAGAAGCTAATCACAAGGATTTGTTGTAGTGATTAAAAAGTGATAAATATGTAAATTATTTTTTCAAATAAAGTCTCATTCATCAGCATCACTATCATTCTCAACATTTTATTCTATATGTTATTGTTATTCCTTAATCGGTGAAAATCTATTTTCAATTATTTTATTTTTATGTCCATTCCATTGTGGTTTTGGTCACCATGCCGAGGTGATGCTACTCACATTGAGGGACATTTTCCCCTTTCTTTCAGTAACCTAGTATTATCATTTTTGAAAACATTTTCCATACAAATGTTTGATGTCTTTGTATGTTCTATTGGACTTCCACCTTTAAACGTCTAACTGGTAATACTCAATAGTAGCATTTAAATATTGATAAGCATTTCCTTTTTACCATCGATATTGAATAGTTTGGATATGGTGATTGTACTATGATTATATGCCCCTCTATAACATAGCCCCTATAAGCGAATTCATATATAATATTTGTTCATACAATTCATCGCCAATAATAGCTCATTGCATGTGTAAGTTGATTTTATTTGTTTTGTGTTCACTTTAATTTTCAAGGAGCCAATCTAACCACAATAAAACCAACATGACTCATAACATACATTAATAAATCAAATTTGGAAAGACATTCACTATTTTTCAATCCGATTGAATGAAGCAAGGTAAAGTATCATACAATTTACATTGACCATTATGAAAATCCCTAAATGTATGGGTATCCCTATCTACAACAATAGTACAACAAATATTTGTCACTTGGTTTTGGGATAAAAAAACTTCTCCTTTGAGTCTATGCTTGACAATTTTCATGTCAAATCCTCTCAACATCTCAATATCTCTCAAAAATATGTAATTGAAGCCTACTGAAACACAACATAAAGTACTGATGTGATATGATCACTTCATGTCACTATCCACCTCATGTAATGCAATGATGCAATTTGAAGACGGTTGATCTCTAATGGGGCTCTAGGTTAAAAAAAATATTTTATGTAATCCATTAATGCACCTCATTACGGTTTAGTGCCTACCAGATCCATCAAGTTACACTTCCCCTAAAATAGTAGTTCAACATGACAACAACTAGACCAATGTTTGTTTAGATTGGTCTCTATGGTCGAATTATCAAGATGATGATTAAATTTAAGATTATGATCCATTTTATTTTGAGAACAAAATTGAGATAGAAGTAACAAGTGAAATATTTTGAAGGGAGAAAAAATCTTGAGCATAGGGGAGTGATCCTTTAATTTCTTCATAGAATTCCAGATGAAGATGCATTTGATAAATGGTGCTTATTAAACTAGGAATTAAAGGGATTTCATTAAACTCTTATTGGGGATTGGGGTTTAAATATGTTTGTTTGTTTTTCAATTCTAATGCATCAACTAGACAAGTGTTACATTATGGTAAATTGAATATTTTTGGTTCATTGGCATATGTGCAGTCATGGATGGCATATCTTAATCTAGAAAATCAAAGACAAGCTCAGTACCCTTTGTGGCTTGAGTTTTCTTCTCTTCCAACAGGCCTACGACCCTTTGTGGACTTGTTTTCCAATCGGTTTGGAAAAAGTGTTAATCCTAGATGAAAGACGAAATTCATTATGAGGTATCCCTAGAGTGTGTATGAAAATTGATCTAAAGAAAAATTTGCCTCCTTTTATTTCATTAATGATAGTGGATGGGGTTTGTCAATCGAAAGTGTATTACCTAAATCTTCCTAATGCTTGTTTTACCTGTCGATCCTAGGACCACCGTATTCATGATTTATCACATCAGAAAGCTTCCAAGGTAGCTTCTAACAAGGAGGGTGCTACAACATCATCAACCCCAATGATAAATGGTGGGGGTTCTAGCTATGGTACAAAGGAGGTTTATACCCAAGTTGAGGTTGGTGATTTTGTTTCTCATCTGTTGCAAGGTATGGGAGGTAGAACTAGTACAAGGCTATCTCAAGAACCTTATAAGGATACTAAGGTACCCATCTCACAACATATACAAGATTTTAACTATGGGAAAATTTATAGCTCATGGGGGAAAAGTATTATTTCTTATTCAATTGTAGGTATCAGTGTATAGACTTGGGGTATGGATGTTCATGAAGGGTGGAAAGTCAAGTCTAAGAAGAGGAAGGGGATTTGTTTCCAACTTTCATGGACAAACCTATTACAGTAGTCAGTCCCACTCCTAAGGCATATTCATTCAAGGAAGTTGTGTCCCTTTCCCAGACAAGGGTGCATCCTCCTTGGGTAATATAGCACCAAGAAACAAGTTCAGTAGTCTTGAAAACCCACTATTCTTTGAATGAATATTTCTCTTCTTTCTTGGACTGTCAGAGGATTGATGATCCTTGGTCAAAAGTAGCTTTTACGAGAAGTCTTGCAAAAGGTTAAGGCATATATGTTATTTATTCAATAGGTTAAGGCTATTGAATTTTGGCTTCGTACTCAGATGAGTTATGTGTGGTGGCTCATGTTCTGTTGTGTGGTGTGTGGAGAAGAGAAACTCACATGGTCGGGATGCAAGGAATCCCTTCAACTCTTTGATCCTAATTGGGGTAGAAAAAATATGTATTATGGAGGTTGTTTCACCTGGTCTAATTTTTGGGAAGGGAGGGAGAGGGTGCATGCAATATTAGATAGGCTCTATTGATTTTATAATGGTATTTCCTTTTTGGGGAGGCTTCATCAATTTGATGTGTTGATGGATGTAACTGGTTCAAATCATCTACCCATTCAAACTTCTATTTTGGTGGGTCATGATATTTCCTCAAGGCCTTGTTCCTAGTATAAATTAAATGTTGCTCATTTGGATTCCCCTGATTTCCATGCTCTCATCCATCATGTTTAGAACCTAGTTCATCATCTTGTTAATGATAGGCATTGGATTCTTTGGTGGGAAGGATCCATTCAAAGGACTATCAAATTTATGTGTGGTTGGGGGTGTATGATTTCTCGCAAGCGTAGACGATAGATTTGAGAGGTTAGGAGGATATTGGAAGAGGTACATATTGTCCTTGAGGAGGACCTTCATAACTCTATCCTTCAAAAAGCTACAAAATATTTGGAATTTGTGGTGCATATTGAGGAGGAGTATATTGCAAGAGGTGCCAGAGTTCATGCCAAGCTACAATGGGTTAAGGAAGGAGATGAGGGATCCAGATTCTTCTTTGAATTTATAAAGAAGAATCTAGTTTCTGATAGAGTATTGGGCCTTCCTAGAGAAGATGGTTTACTTGAAGAAGATCCCTATAATATCTGAGGTATGTTCAATGCCCACTTTCAAAATATATTTTGTCTTTATCCACTAACAGAAGATGTGGTTGAAACTAGGAATGATTCGTATAGGGCGGTTCCACATAAGGTCTCCATTTTTACAATAAAATATTCATTTAATACGTCTTTTTGTGCAACAAATCATAGCAACCCATCAATTAAAAAATGACCATTACAATGAGAAATTGTCCACAACAATCCCCCACCGCTATCCATTGACTCCCACCAATTCAATCAATACTCGAACCATGTATGCATACATTTTACTAGCTAATGTAATCTACTTGCTAGTCTTCAAGTGCCTTCCTTTCATGGGTGAAACCTCCTTGAATCTCTCTGCAACCTCTTCACTCTATCACAACCTCCTCTCATGGTCGAAACCTCTTGGAGTAGATATGCAACTCAATATTGAAAACCAAGCCTCTATTTGAAATATCCCTATGGTCATCAATTCATCTTACCATAATTCCTTAGAGACTATCTTGGGAAACCGCCAAGTCTACTAGGAACTTATGTTGTATACGGGGATGAACCTAACTTTTTTCCTCCAAAAATGTGAACACCACATCTATCCTCACTGGAATAATATGCCCCTCTCTTCTGGATCTAATTTCAAGGCTCAGACTTCTTATATGGACACATTTTATCCATTTTTTTTATCATCGATCTCTCTCTCTAACCGATAATCATGATCATCACACAATCTAGTCTAGTGCAACTCATCACAATCCCCTTGGCTGTTCTCCTATGACATCCGCAACTTGGATACTTTCCTATGGAATTCACAAACTACATCATCGTAATATAATTTTCTAAGTTAGTTGCATGATAGTCACTATCCAGATACACTCACACCACTCATATGCAATTCCATTGCTCAATTCCAGGTCATCATCATTATGCACAACCTACCAAACCAAACCATCCTTCCAAGAGGGAAACACAACCACCCAGATAATAAAGCTTGATAACTGCACTCGTGAATAGCCATCCCATGCTGAAATAGATCCGCAACACACAAAGTATGAGTCTTCCACATCTCTAACAATTATTCCCATTCTGTCAAATGCATATCAATATTCATCAAATTACATAATCAAACTTAATGGCAAGATAACTTAGGATCCCTCCATGCAAGGCTGACCCGCAACTCTCCCTCGTTACAATATTTAGGGTGCATGAAAAATGATCAAATAGGAATGAGATTACAAAACCCAATGAAGAACCAATATTTCTACAACTCCTCATTAAAAATAACATTCCATAAAATTTTCACAACCTCTGGCAAGATTTAACATGATTCCACAAGTGATTATTCCGTAGCCATCTTTCCACAACATGAAACAAACCATCAACTTTCCACAACTTTTCGCAACATTTTTCAATCCTTCCACAACTGTCCTTAGGGATTCTGTAACTAGAAGGGCCACCTTGTATGTGACAGGTCTAGTTCCAGCAACTCGATTAGGAAATTCCCCACCTCGTCTTGTAGAAGCAGGATTTCTACTATAAAATGAGAGATTTATCCTTGAAATACCTGTAAGAACCCCTCCTTGGGCCACTTGCAACATGGCAACCTCGGCCAACTCGAGGTCATTGTTCATCATAAGATATTTTTTCAATTGAAGCATGAAAAAAATTACCCACATCATTATTATTGCTAGATAAAACTCTTCCACCACGATGTGCAAATCCTGAACCACGCCACCATGATATGAAGCCTCTCCCTCATGACATCCCTAATTTCTTCATTGGATTCCTTCCAACTTGTAAGCCCCATTCTTGTCTCGTATGAATGGAAATTCTAGAGCGACCAATGGGAAATGCACCTTGTAGTCCTCCTTTCACTACTTGACTATTTTGAAGTGGATTGTCAAGTCTAACTCCGACTTTCAACTTTGTCTCTCCATTAATCATTGTAGTGTTGTTTAAAACTTCAATGCATTCCATACCTGCCTCATGACTAGTAAAATAAAAAATCCCTTATTTTTGTAGTGGGCATGTTACGAGCCAACACAACTCATTCTAATTCCCCATACTTCTTGACTGAGTCCTCATCCAAAAATAGTGGGATTCCATGAACAAATACTAACTTGACCTGGGCCATAATCTGTTCGTCAGACTCATGCAATGGTTCTACAAATGTCACTTTTGCAGTTCTATAAGCACTAAGAATAACATCTGGCCTATGAATTTGTTTGTATGCATACTACAACACAACCCACGGTGGAAATATTCTCGCAGCTCCTGCTAAAGTAAAAATGCAACTATCCTCCACAATTTCTTTCAGTTGAAAAATTTATGTTACACCATGCCGCAATTACTTGACAACTTTTTGAGAGAACACATTTTGCAACACTCAATAGGTCTCTACTATAAACACATAAATAGACCAAGTAGTAGCAGCTATTAGTGTTCTAAGATCCACCACTCTCGTTGTTTCTCCCTTATTGCTCTGACATTGGGTGTAGATATGTGATATTTATGAAATGTCTCATTTCCTAAGTGGCATGAGTGGTATCTCTCATCTTTCCGCAACTCATCGTAATGTTTGAATCCCACGAGCAACAATCTCTAGTACTTCTGCCATGGTTGTTTTCTTCTTCTTCAAGTAAATATTTTTTATGCATAGCGAAAATCGCAACGAGGTATCCCATGCATCAAGTTTTCACCTTTGAATGGGAGTATTTTCCACATATTGCACTATCCCACAATGTAATTATTGGGAGGTGGTGTTAGGTGTGCAACCTCATGATTGTTCGACATCTGGAAGGAGCCAAAACTTTAGTGGCAGTCTCATCACCATGGTTCCCACAACTCCACAACTATCCATTCCACAACATTTTGTGGGCCACTCCAATCGTTCTGCAACACAATCACCATTTTGAAACTCAATTTGTAACAAAAAATTGATTCGTTCGACGACCCTTGTCTTTGCAACCGCACTATCATTTCCATAGTGATTCTAGCCGACAAATCCCTAGCCACCATAGTTCTATAGTTATTATTGTATCATCATGGATATTCCAGTAGATATTGTTGACCTAGTTTCAAAGGTTCAAGCTTCACCAGTCTTCATAGAATATTGCTTCAACACGATGGAACAATCTACCATAATAAGCATTCATACAACCTCAAAAACCACACGAATATTCCTCTACGACCTTTCTCGACACACCCGTCATTGTTGCATTTTGTGATTGGTGTTTTCATGATTTCTTAATCAAGTAATTTGCAGAAATGAAGATGCACAACATATCATGCGACACTTCACGCATCTTTGCTATCCTTTTCCATGAGCATATTTGTTTCTATACTCCACCATGGGCTTTAGAACATCAATAATCATATCAACCCCTTATGTGGAATATACACTCTTCAGATCGAACAATATTTTCACTTATGTACAATGTATCCACCACCAGAAACCCTTTGGAGAAGGTAATAAAACAAGTATGTCTTCACCCACTCAGTCACATTATATTCCTCTCCTAATACATATTTAATACAAATACAACCTCAAGGAACTTGATCTTGATGGTGGAACCAATAGAATCACCCAATCTTCGACTGAAACATTGTGCACCGTCTCAAAAATGGTAGAAAATCCCATGGATCTAGGTTCTTACAATGATCATCCTCCCATGCCACTACTACCTCCTAATGAAGGAAGGATGGAAAGAAAATAACATTCCCAACTAGTGCATTTGTTGAACACTTTTCCCATGTGCCAACATTATTAAAACCCTTATTTAACTATAAAATTCATACCAAATTATCTTCGCTACAACAACTATTCCACAACAAAATAACCAAAAAATACCAGTAAGAGAGATACATAGAAAAATGTCAAACCCAATCCATGATGCAAAGGAAACCGATGTCTTCTTAATACACTATTGAATTAACCGATTACATATGATGCCTCCCTTGCAAGGGAGCTACAGAACTCACACTGCAAGGAAAGGGAGCTACTAAACTCACACTCCTTTCCTCTCTCTTGCATTATCAACCCTTACAATTTAAGAAAGATATGGAAGTTTCTAGAATCACATGATGCCAAAAATTTCCCAAGCACTCCTTATTTATACCATGCTTATGGACCATATTTACAATAAAATATTCATTTTATCCCTCTATTTGTGCAACGACGCATAACAACCCATTAATCAATAACTGACCATTACAATACATTAGAGAAAATTTGGAGTCTAAAATGGGCCTCCTGAGGAAAATAATAAAATAATAGTTAACATAATGAAATAATATTTATGAATTTTGGAGGAAGAGAGAAAAAGCTACTTTTTTTCTTTGACTTTTCAACATATCTCCCTATGGTTTACTCAAATTTCGAGCAGGAGCACTCATTGGATGCATAATTAAATTTTGCATCCAATGAGTACCCACAATGCATACTTTTGATGGACCTGCCCCCATGAAAAATATTAAATCCATTAAAAAAACGTGTTACTTTAATTATGCACTATAAGTAACACATTTTTTAATTTATTTCTCGTTTCTCATGGGGTGGGGTCCATCAAAAGTATGCAGTGTGGGTACTCGTTGGATGCATAATTTAATTATGCATCCAATGAGTGCTTATGCTCGAAATTTTAGTAAAACCAAAGTGAGATATGTTGAAAATACAAACAAAAAATAGTTTTTTTATGACAAATATGCCAAGTCAACCATTATGGTTGACACGTTTTCTTGAAATTCTATTGTTTCTTGAATTCCAACTCATCAAGAAATTATGGTTGGATCTTTTTCTTGTGAGGCCCATTTTAGACCCCAAATTTGCTCTAAGGAGCAACTAGGCCCCAAGGTCCCCACTGCTATCCATTGAATCGCCCTCAAGATAATAGTATTGAAACCACATTTGCATGCATCTATCTAACTAATATAATATACCTGCTACTCTTCAAGCACCTTCCTTTCATGGGCACAACCTCCTCGAACCTTTATGTATCCTCTTCACTCTGCACGGCCTCTTCTCACGGACGCAACCTCCTAGAGTAGATATGCAACACAATACTAATATCCAAACCTCTATCGCAAATATCCCTATGGTCACCAATACATCTTACCAGAATACCTCGAAGACTATCTTAGGAAACTGCCAAGTATACTACGAACTGATATGTATATGGGGCCAAACTTAACTTGTTTCCCAATGAAATGTGAACACCACATCTGTCCTCACTAGACTTGAATATGCCCTTTTCTTCTAGCTCTAACTTCAAGGCTCATACTTTTTCTACAAACACATCTCATCTAGCTGTTGATCATTAATATCCTTCTCTAATCCATAATCATGATCGTCACACAATCTTCTCTAGCACAACTCATCGTCTTTCCCTCATATCTTCACCTATGAGATCCACAAATTGGATACTCACCTATGGCATACACAAACTACATCATCCTAATCTAATCTTCTAATTCAAATGCATGATAGTCACTACTCAGATACACTTCCACCACTCATCCTCAATTCCATTACTCAAGCTCTGGTCATCATCATTATCTGCAACCTACCAAAACAAACCATCCTTCCAAGAAGATAGAGAAACCACCAGGATGATCAATCCTTATAACTACACTCATGAATAACCATCCCATGCCAAATTGATCTGTAACACACCAATTGTGCATATTCCAAAACTCTCACAACTAATCTCATCCTACCAAATGCATCTCAATATTCATCCAATTACATAATCAAACTTAATGGCAAGATAAGTTTGGATCCCTTCATGCAAGGATGATTTGTAACTCTCCATCATTACAATATTTAGGGTGCATGGAAAATGAGCAGATAGGCATGAGATGACAAATCCCAAAGAAGAACCAAAATGTCTACAATACCTCATAAAAATTTACAACCTCTGGAAATATTTAGCATGATGTCACAACTCAGTTAGCCATCTTTCCACAACATGCAACAAACCATCAACTTTCCACAACTTTTTTGCAACATTTTGCAATCCTTATGCAATCATTGCTAGGAATTTCATAACTAGAAAGGCCACCTTGTACCAAATAGGTCTAGTTCCAGTAGCCTGGTTAGGAAAGTCCCCACCTCATCTTGAGATGACAAATCCCAAAGAAGAACTAAAATGTCTACAGTACCTCATAAAAATTTACAATCTCTGGAAATATTTAGCATGATGTCACAACTCAGTTAGCCATCTTTCCACAACATGCAACAAACCATCAACTTTCCACAACTTTTTTGCAACATTTTGCAATCCTTCTGCAATCATTGCTAGGAATTTCATAACTAGAAAGGCCACCTTGTACCAAACAGGTCTAGTTCCAGTAGCCTGGTTAGGAAAGTCCCCACCTCATCTTGTAGGAGTATAAATTTTGCCTTGAATAATTTGTGTAACAACCCCTCCTTCGGCCACTTGAAACATGGTGACCTCACCCAACTAGAGGTCATCATTCATCAAGGACAATTTTCTCAAGAAAAGCATGAAACGAAGTATCCATGTCATTATAATTCTTGGATAAAAATCTTCCATCGCAACCTACAAATCCTCGGACACACCACCAGGATATGAAACCTCTACCTCGTGGCATCCCTACTTTCTTCATTGGATGCCTTCTAGTTTGTAGACCTCATTCTTGTCTCGTACGAATGCAAATTCCAGAGCGAGCATGGGAAATGCACCTCACATTCCTTTTTTCACTACTTGACTCTTTTAAAGTGGATTGGAAATTCTAACTTTGAATTTCAACTTTGTCTCTCCATTAATTAATGTAGTGTTATTTAAACCTTCAATGCATGCCATAGCTTCCTCGTGACTAGTAAAGTCCAAAATCTTTGCTCTTTACAGTGGGCATGTTATGAGCCATCACAACTTGTTCTACTTTTCCATACTTCTTCAATCGGTCCTCATCCAAAAATGGTGGGATCCTATCAACAAATACTTACTTGACCTGGGCCATAATCTGTTCGTTAGGATCATGTAATGGTTCTGCAAATGCCACTTTTTCAATTCTATTAGCACCAAGGATAACATTTTTCCTATGAAGGTGTTTGTATGCATCCAACAACAAAACCCATGGTGGTAATCTTCCCGCAACTCCTTTTAAAGTAAAAACACAACTATCCTCCACAATTTCTTTGAGTTGACAAAGCTTAGTTACACCGTGTCAAAACTTCCTCACAACTTTTGGAGAGAACACATTTTGAAACACTCAACAAGTATCTACTATCAATGCGTAAATAGACCATGTAGTAGAAACTATTAGTGTTGTCATATCCACTACTATTGTTGTTTCTCCCTTACAGCTATGACATTGAGTGTACATCTGTGGTATTGATGAAACTTCTTGTTCCCTAAGTGGAATGAGTGGCATCTCTCATCTTTCTATAACTCATCGTAACGCTCGAATCCCATAAGCAACAATATCCAGTACTTCTTCCATGGTTGTTTTATTCTTATTCAAGCAATATTTATTGTTCATAGCTCAAACCGTGATAGGGTAGACCACACATCAAGTTGTCACCTTTGATTGGGAGTATTCTCCATGTACCACACAATCCCACAATGTAAATCTTGGGAGGTGAGGGTAGGTATGCAACCTCATGATTGTTCAACATCTAGAAGGAGCCAAACATTTAGTGACAATATCATCACCATGGTTCCAGTAACTCCACAACTATCGATTCTGCAACATTATGTGGGGCACTCTGATCATTCTGCAACACAATCACCATTTTGCAACTCAAATTGCAACATAAAATTGCTTTGTTTGATGACCCTTCTCTTTGAAACTACACAATCATTTCCATAGTGATTCTGGTGATAGATCTCTAGCCACCATATTTCTATAGTTTTTATTGCATCATCATGAACATTCCATTAGATATTGTTGACCTAGGTTCAAAGGTTCAAGCTTCATCATTATTCATAGTAGATCTATTCAACACATTGGAACAATCTACCATAATAAGAATCCGAACAACCACACCAAGATTCCTCCACAACATTTCTTGACATAACCAGCATTGTTGCAATCTATGATTGGTGGTTTCATGGTTTCTTAATCAAGTAATTTGTAAAAATGTAGACCACGGAACACTTCATGTATATTTTCCCTCCTTTTCCATGCACAGATCGATTTCTATAGTCCATCAGGGACTTGAAAACATAAATAATTAGATCAACCCCTAGTGTGGAATGGACACCCTTCAAATCAGACATTATTTTCACTTTTGTACAATGTATCCACCACTAAAACTCCTTTGGAGAACATAATAAAACATGTTTTCCTTCACCCGCTCATCTACATTATATTTCTCTCCTAAGATAGATCTGAGCCAAATACAACCTCCAGGAACTTGATATTTATGGTGGAACCAATAGAATCACCCTATCTTCCACTGAAACATTGTGCATCGTCTCAGTAGTGATAGAAAATCACATGGATCCATTTTCTTACATCGATCCTCCTCCCCTACTGTTGCAGCCACCCATTCAAGGAAGGATGGAAAGAAGATCACTTTCTCAAATAGTATATTTTTTGAGCACTTTTCCCATGTGCAAAAATTATTAAAACCTTAACTTAAATATAAAATTGATACCATATTATCTTTGCTACAATAACTATTCCACCACAAAATAACCAGAAAATACCAACAACACAAGACACATAGCAAAAGGTGAAACACAATCCATGACACAAAGTAACCGATATCTCCTCTATTCATTACTAAAATAATCGATTAGATATGATCCATAAACTCACACTCTTGTCCTCTCTCCTTAACCCGCAACCCTTACAATTTAAGAAAGATATGGAAGATTCCTCAATCACATGTTGCCAAGACTTCCATAGCACTCCTTAGTTTATACCATGCTTATGGACCATATTAACAATAAAATATTCATTTAATCACTCTTTTCATGCAACAACTCATTAAAATCCATAATAAACAACCCATTAATTAATAAATGACCATTATAATGAGCAATCAGGCCCCAACAGGAATTGATGGACTACCTTGTGAGTTCTACAAGGAAACATTGTGGAATATTGTTAGAGATGAATTCAGTCACATGACTGCGGAATCATTTGCTACAGGATGTATAACATAGTATATTAATCAAGGGTTAATCAATCTCATTCCAAAAAAATATTCTAGGGAGACCATTGGGGGATGGAGGCCTATAACACTATTAAGTGTTGCTGATAAAATCATGGCCAAGGAAATGGAACCACGGGTGACAGAAGTTGCCAAGAATATTGTGTGACAGGAACAAATAGGAGTTTGTACAAGGGAGGTTTATTCTAGACACAATGATTTCAGCTTGGGAGGCGATATAGTGGGATAGGGAATTTGGGAAACATTATATCTTTCTTAAAATTGATTTTGATAAATCCTATGATAGAATTGATTGGTCCTTCAGTACATATATGTTGTCATGTTTGGGATTTGGTTCAAATTTTGCAGGGATGGTCAACACCATATTCTCTTGTGCCTTAGCTTTTGTTGCAGTAAATAATACACTTTCTCCGTGTATTATTTTGCATCAGTTAATTAGATAGGGATTCCTCCTTGCACCTTATATCTATATTTTAACTATTGATTCTATTTGTCATTTGTTGGATTCTACCAAAGTACAGGGGAAGATTTTGGGAATTTCACTTCTAGCTGATTATGAGATGGTTAACTATAAATTTGTAGATGATTCCTTTCATTCTAGTTAGGTTGACCATGAGGCAATGTCTAGTGCTAGCGATTGCTTGACTATTTTCTACAAGGCATGTGGGTCTAATATTAGTGATCATAAGATTGATTATTGGTTGATTTTTATTGATGAGCCTCCTGATTGGATCCCTCCTCCTTGGAATTTCATCAAAATCCAGGTGTAATAGTAAGGTATCTTGGAATCCCCTTTGTTGTGGGGATTTCTCCAACAACTATGTGGGATTGGTGTTTGGAGAATTTGCAACGTAAACTTCTACTTTGTAAAAAGAAAGATCTTCCATTTGATGCAAAAATGACTATAGTAAGTAGGATTCTCCAGGATTCACACATTTATTATGTTTTTTGTTGGATTCCAAGTAGGGCTCAGTTTCATAGATTGGAACAACTCTTGCATTCATACTTGTGGTCCAAATATGGTGGGGCTAGGGGCCTCCCTATGGTACCATGGTATGTTTGCATTATCCACAAGGATGAAGGATTCTTGGGTTTGATTGATATTTCCACACCCGGTAATATTTTGGCTGCAAAATGGGTGATTCAATGTCTAGAATGAAGCTCTCCTTATCATTATTATTGAGACATCGACTTCTCATAAGAAAACACATTAGAAAGATCATGGGATCATTTGTATTATGTGATATAATATCATCCTCTCATCAATTACATGCCTCGGGTTCCTCTATTATCAAAGCTATTTGGGTAGAATGGGGGAAGGTGGTTGACCTCCTAGCGTGGAATATGTCAAGTAGTTGGGTAGGATGGGATTTGGTAAGAAGACCAATATGGAGTTGAAAGGTTAAAGGCACATGTATTTCAAACATCCCTCAGTTTCAAGGACATCAATTGAGTAAGAAAAGGATTTTCTATTAGAAGGACTACTGGAATGCAAGCACCCAAACCTGGAAGGGATGGTGATCCATTGCTCATGAGTTTTCCTTATCCTCTACGGATACACATGTTATTATGGATATTATCATCCTTATTCCATATGAGGACTTGTTTCAAATGAGTATGGATATGCCTGGCCCCCTTTGGCATGATTGGGAATGGATTTTTGGGTGCCCCTTGTTTCAATATGATTCTCAAAGGTTGTACCTTCTTCTTCATAAGTGGCAATAACATATCCCTATTCTTAATCCACCATGAGTGTCTATCGATGCAAAGAAAATTTGGATCAAAATATTTCATAATGTTTGGTTAATCCAGGTGAGATACAAGCTTTAGGTGTTTGCATGGCTAGTAATTTACCAAGGCCTTCCTACCAAGGAACAACTTGCAAAAAGTGGCTTCCCGGATCGACTTTTCCCTTCCTTCCTCAATTTGGAAATAGTCAAGCCTCTCTTATGGGAATTATCTTTTACTAGGCCTTTTTGGGAGTTTGTTCATTCTAAGCATTCAAACTTTTTGCAAGGGAAGTTACATAAGAGGGCAATTCTACTAGGTGATGTTGGAACTCTAGTATGATCTTAAGTCTGTGGTGTTTGACACTTCTTGAGGATTTCAACATTGTTTTTTCTATGGAATCTTCACTACAAATATGTTTTTGAAAAGGAGATCAGTTCTTTGGTTGTTTTTTTTTAACTATGGAAACATGAGGTGTGAATGCAACTATTAGCTAAAAGTTTTTTGTTAATCAAAGAGGGTAAGGGATTGTAGCCACATGTATACTCTGGTTTTATTGTTGTTTTAGTCTCTATGAGAAAGAGGTTGTAGTTTTATAGGAAGAGGATGTATTGTATTATATTTTCCCCCTTGTATTTAATGCAAATATAAGAAGTATTTTTTCAAAAAAAAAAACAAGTGAAATAGAACATAGATATTTCAAAGAGAACAATGATACAATGAAACCTAAACTCTATTAATGAATGAAATAGTGAAAACAATACAATATGTGATGCTATACAAACTAACTAAAATTGTGGTTTCTTATCTTTGAGGAGAGATGTGTAAGCTATGCTCATTTGATAAAATCCCATAACAAGAGGGTGAAACTACCTTTAACCTAAATTATGAATTATTAAGAGACTGACAAAAACCATAAGATCCAAAACCCTAACCCTATAAGTTGCGATGGAATAATGAATCCATGCTCAGAGGAGCCTAGGTGATATTTCAACTTCTTGATGCCTCAAATTTTACATATGAACCCCATTTTGGGTTCTTAATGGACCATTACAAATCTTATTTTGATCTCTATATGTTTGGTCAACCTAGAGGTCAATAATTTCATCATTGTTTCAATTGTAAAAATGCATGGGAAGTTCCTAAAAATGATTTGGAAGTTCAAGACCGTGACAAAACCATTATAAAATTTGGAAGTTGTAGAACTGTGTCTCAATCAATGGAAGAGTCGGGGTGGTTTATTTTATCCACTTAGATCATTCATCTACCTGTAGGAATAAATGGTCCCTATTTTTTGAATTTCCCCCACCTGATGCAAAAACTTCTATAGAATATGGTTCCTAGTGAAACACTTTCCCTAGTGAAGAAGTTACCTCTTTAAAAACATTATAGAGCTATATGTTATGTTGGTGGTTCCCTTCATCTTGGCACCCATGATTTTGTTGAGTTTATCCTTCTCAATGTTGTCAAATTTTACATCTGTAGGGTCCAAGTAATATACATCCTCTAAGGTGTCCAATAAAGGTTGGAAATATGGTTGAAGTAGCTCTACAATAAATGTAGGGTGTAGGCCTATGAAAGGTGGAATACTCAATTAAAAATGATTCTTACCCATGGATTTTTTGATGGTATAAGGCCCATATCATATTAGTATGAGTTTCCTATGGGAACCTATGAGTCTATTTTCCTACGATTATAACCATACCTTATCACCAACATAAAACTTGTGCGGAACATGTTGATACTGTCACTACTTGTATTAGGTATTGCATTTCTATAAAATATCATGAACTTATTATAAAATGTGTTGGATCCATTCAAAAAAATTGGTTTTTCTACTTTCCTTTCACTAAGAATGGGAGGAATCTTCATGTGTAGAGGCAATAGGGAAATTTATGTTGATTGGGGCCAATGGATAGAACCTTAAGCATACCTGAAAAGGGTTGTGGAAAAATTGTTAAGCATTAAGGGATTTTTTAGGTAAAAAATGGGCATTAAAACAAAAAATGTACTATCAAAAACAACTTCGCTAGAATCAATCAAATTCTAGACAATGACATCATTGTTTATGGTTGAGGTCGCATTGCTCAAGTTAAAGTTGATTACTTGTCAAATTCTAAATGGTGGATGAAAATCCACAGTTAGTCATACTCATAATGGAAAAAAGTACTCACAAATTAGTTTCAAATATTATATTTATGTACATAGTACTCTTAAAATACTTTCACTTATGAATATAAAAATATATTAGTAATCAAAAGTCAAACATAAATTCAAAAATAAATTGTGATTTAGTACTTTTGGATTTGATGTAATGAATATTTTATATATGTTATAACTTATATATCATGCCATGTTGTAATAATAATAATAATAATCTATTTTTAAGGTCACATCGAATCTAGAGAGGTTTACATAACCTACCCCTTTGTATTTGACCTCATAGGAGGAAACACATGTTCTTAACGATTAGGCCCACTCAAATTGTAACTTATTATATAATATATAACATAAACCAACATTCAACATTATGTTATAACATAAAGGGTCATATAATATATTCGTCTACTAGTATGTAGGGCCTATAAAGTGTAATATAATATAATATATTATATTATATTATATATTATAATATATATAATATAATATAATATATTATATTATATATATTATATTATATATTATAATATATATAATATAATATAATATAATAATGTAATGTCATATTTAATTTTAATGAATATAGATTATAATTTTATATTAAATAAATAAATATATTTTAAAATAAATAATTATTGATGTGAATTATTTTATATAATTATAACTTAGAATTTATTTACAAAAGTTTAAATTAGGTTTATAATTCAAAACTAAAATATTTTATTTTATTTTATTTGATGAGTAGTTTATTTTAGTATATTTATGTATTTAAAAATACTTATTATCAAAGAGTATTTTTTATTAATTTTATTATACATATATTTTCACTTTAATTTAACTATAGTTACAAGAATTGTAGTGCAAAAGATGAGTTGTAAATATACCTTCCCTACAAAATGAAAAACTCACAATATTTTATTATATCTCTTAGGAGGCCCATTTTATTCCTCAAAAATCCCCTAATGGGTTGTCTTGTAGCTATGTCTAGCATAACAAAGGATTTCATGGATTCTTGGAGTTTTATATTTTGAGTATATGCACAATCACACTATTGATTACCTCTATTTGACCATTGATCTATGTGTGCAAGGGAGATGTTTTTTCATCTTGTTGTCTGTCATTGAGCAAATGCTAGACTAGAATTACTAAAGAATGCAAGTGCACTTGAACCAGATTTTATTACTGGCTTTGACCATGATATTCTTCTTCTAGGATTCCAAAAAGGTGATCATAGAGAATTGATCAACTACTAAAAATATACAACGATTACCATGCTTGGTTAAGGAAATGTTTGACACATAATCTGTCAAGGATGACTTCAAGGATTTTATGGGTTAGGTAGAGGAGTGTATGATTGCTTCATAGATTTAGCAATGGCAAAGGTGGTGCACGTTTGGATATACCTACTAACACCTTGTCACGTCTTTGGCCAATATAAATATTTTTCATTACTGTAATTTTTTTCTCCACATTGAACTTCCCTACCCCTAAATTATAATGCATCTCCAAAATTATGTTCTTGTGCCCCTTTAAGGGAACATATAGATGGAATAGATGCCATAAAATTCCATTCTAGAATTGAATGCAAGAAACTTGTTTATTTTTAGTACCCAATACTAATATGTTGTATAATGAAGTCCATTTTGATGCCATACAATTGATTCCACCCATAAGTCTTGTGTCCACAAGAATTAAACATCGCGGTTAGTTCCATGGTGCTCGAACCAGGAACCCTCCTTTCCTGCGAGTTTATCAACAAAATAGACCTTCGACTCTGGTACCAATTGTTAGAAAATATGATTGCATAGCAATAAAATAAAATAAATGCAGAAATAGAACATATAAGAGAACAATACAAGAGAGACACCAATATACATGGTTCACCCTATATGGGATACATCCATAGAGAAACAATCAGTCCTTTCTTTTATTCCATCCAACAAAATGAAGGGATATAACCTGCAGTGCATCCTCCGCAATATTATCTCCACTCTCTCATATTCTCTCTCACACACACTACAAAATCATAATACAATGCCCTATTTAAAAGAGGGTTTCCTTATAGGGAAAAAATACACAAACATAATATATATCGTCAAATTTATAACCTAATGATGAACGGTCCATATTGACTACAAAATTACAACATTTCACAAGGAAAATTTTCCAAAAACTTCTCTTTGGGGCAGGTTGGGGGGATCCAAAATGGTTCCCCCCCCCAAGCCCCGCTTGGACCCCCTTGAAACAATAGTGGGGGGGGGATCCCCCCCACACTCACCCCCCTCATCAGGTACTCATATCCAAACACGACATCTAAATCAAGAAGCTTATAATTAGGCTCCACAACCACATATTGTAGAATGTTTTCCCACATTAAGGGTATTTTAATAAAAATATTGTTTATCTTTATAAATATGTTGTTTGTGATTCCATTTTAAGGGTTAAGGATCATAACAATATGCACCCACTCCAACTTGTTTTATTGTAAATCTAATACCTAACGTTTTATGCTTTGTTGAATGCTTATTGGATAAATAGTGACAAACCTACTTCCCATTGCCAATCCCATGATTGAAACTTGTACACTATGCAATGGAAATGTAATGCCTAACAAAATAAAAATCAATACATAAATGCACATAAGTACATTTAACTACATGGCTATTGCAACATTGAACAATCCAACACATCTATAATAACTAGCGATATAATACATCTATATTAAATCTATATTAATACACAAATTTCTCATCTAATAGGGTAAAATCCAACAATGCAATTTATCAATCTGTAGACCTAATTTAAATAGCTACATGAACTAGGAATCAACATACAGTTGGAGGAATACATAAAAGTTGCAAGCTAGAAATTAACTTAAAAAAAGAAGACAATCATAGACTAGCTTCCACCTTCAATAACCAACAAGCAACAATATATGTGGACAACAAATTTGGGGGACGAATTATCCTCTAAACCAACCCCGCAATCATATATTGAATGCCCCCAAACCCTTAATCACTAAGGCTATACCAACTAACAATCAATACCTCCCCTCGATACTGCAAGTTTTGTATATCCATCTAAATAGAAATATCCTCAAATGTAAGGTGAAAAACAACTCAAAAAATGGAACCCCCCTTCAATGCTCCACCAGTTTCCATATATATTCAAATTTAAGTACAAAATTAAAAATAAAATATTATTTTATTGGAATGCACACATCCACATGCCATTCTTTTAGTGTGGAACTATTAGTATTATGCATATATATAGTTTCATGTGTTTCTTATGCAAAACACTATTTGAAATGCACAACCATCACAAAATATGTGATTGGATATACTAGTACTATTATGTAGGTGAGGGAGTTACTTGTGTGGTTACCATGGGTAATTCTCACACTTGCATGATTAAATAAAAATAATTCTCTTATATTATTACATATGTTTGATTATTCTTCTTGAAAGCCTAATATGCAAAATACACATACAATCATGATGCATAAAATAAATACAATCATAGGCATTTACTTCCTCCCTTATTCACCCTCACCTAAAATCATACCACTCCTCAACCTATGCTAAGGTTTGTGGCCCAACCTATGCTAAGGTTTGTGGCCCAGACCTCATCTTAGAAACATTACTAGGCATTTGGTAAGGAACATTAACCTGCATACCCCAAACATATAGAAAGTGGTTGAAGCCTCCTTCATGACTTCAACCATTCACTCAACCTTAGACATTGAAAGTTCATATCCAAAACTCCATAGGAAAGTATAATTATAGGCCTCTTGTTGGAATTTTGATATCAAAGGACATAAAGAAACAAAGGTATAGAATTAGTGATTGAGTTTGTCCCAAACCTATTAAGAGTTACTTAAGTAGAGATCTTTTTTTTTGTGGTTTTGGGCTTCAAAGAGATATTTAATGAACTGACCTTCTAGGATTATGGAGTGTCTCTCTTGTCCAACTCCACTCCACGTATTGAAACCAAGAATTACTTATAATCATAACATCATCATTTCACAATGAATAGAAAATAACTACATGCTACTGCATGGCATCATGAGAACATAACATTATCATGAATATAAAAATCACATGCTAATCGCCTCATTCCATGAAGAGAGCATAACATAATCATAACATCATGAATAGTCAGGAAATGCATATTAACTATTGCATGCCATCATCGTAACATACGATTGGCACATTATCATGAATATTAGGGAACTACATACCATATTATAAACAATATAACAGCACCTAAGCATAATAAAATCACGTGCTATCAACTGCATGCCATCATGAGTAGCATAGAATTGCATGAAATCATAATAAGAAGTATAAAACCACTTAGCATCATGAAATACTCCTATCATGATAATCAAAACAACAAATATCCTATGTAAAAACATCATAATAATTGGTAATACATGATCATATATGCAAATTAGAACACTAATATCACATTTGATGCCACTTGAAATATCATCTTAGTATAGGGTTAGTTTGTGCTAGGTTCACCAGTGTTGACCGACTACAATAGATATGGGGCATTACAAGCAAGCATAAAAATCATGTTAACCCATGAGATCATGTAAATCAATAATTAATCAAGTGCGCAAAAGTCATTAAATGATCATGTCAATCATGAGACAAGAAAGAGAAATAGAATTACAAGCAACATAAAGCATGGAAACTTGTAGAGAAAATGGTTTACTTGAGTAAGATCCCTTTGAGATCTAAGGTATGTGTGGTGATCATTTTCAAAGTATTTTTTATCTTTATCCCTTGGCATAAGTAGTTGTTTATACTAAGAATTCTTGTTATGAGGTGGCGTTGAGGTCTTTGTTGTAGATTGTGACAAGTTGGATAGGGAGTTCATGAATTGTGAAATTTGTGTATCCCTCCATTGTTTGTAGAATTGTAAATCTCTAGGGATTGATGGATTTCTATGCAAATTCTGGAAGACTATGTGGGACACTATTAGAGATGACTTCGGACACTTGTATTTGGAATTCTTTATCTCAACATGTTTAATGAATACCATTATTTACGGGTTGATCAAGCTCATTCTAAAGAATGCTATCAAAGGCACCATTAAGGGGGTGGTGACTAATAACTACATTGAGTGTTTCTTACAAAATCATGGCTAAGA
Source organism: Larix kaempferi (assembly GCA_027924585.1). NCBI lineage: Eukaryota > Viridiplantae > Streptophyta > Pinopsida > Pinales > Pinaceae > Larix > Larix kaempferi. The sequence continues at coordinate 596,597 of BSBM01000397.1, read as the reverse complement.
AAATTGTGTTGTGGGTGAGGGATGTAGCCAAGAATGTTGTTTGTAAGGAGCATACATGTTTTTTTTAGTGGTAATTTATCTTGGACAATGATTTATGCTCAAGAGGCTATGGAGTGGATCAAGGAGTTTGGATGAAGAGCTCTCTTCCTCAAAATTGATTTTGATAAATCCTATAATCATATTGATTGGGATTTCATTATAGATATGTTTCCCTACTTGCGTTTCGTCTTGAAATTTGTGGGGATGGTCAACATTCTCTTCTCTTGTGACTTCACTTTTGTTGCAATGAATAATACCATCTCTCTACATATATTTCTTCATTGGTCAATTAAGCAGGGATTCCCCTTGGCACCCTATCTTTATTTTATGACTATTGATTCCCTTGCTTATTTGTTGGATGCCACCTATCTCTAGGGGTAGATTCAAGGTATTTCACTTCTAGGTGTTGTTAGGATATTTTAACACTCCATACTTGTCCTACCTAACATTATTTATTTTTCCTAGTTGTTGATGATGTCATTTTCTCCCTAGTGGTGTGCAAATTTCATCCAGGATCCATCTACCACCTTATGAGCCCTGCATGCATCATTTTAGGACCACTTCAGTCAATTCCCTATTTTATAGGAACTAACTAAGTGTTCTAGTGTAGTCCACCTGAGTTAGTTGACTCTTGTGGGGGGTTGGAGCTCCATATACCATTGATTGTGACCTCACGCACCCATTTCTGATTGACATTCATGAAAACATCACTATTGCACCCTTCGTAGTCATTTAACTGATTGTGACTTTAGTTAGCTGATTTTAGGTTCAGTTCAGTTGAGTTTGAGTCTTTCGGGGCACTCCAGTGGTGATAATCCCTATGCTAGACCAACTGAGCTTCAAATTATCCTAGGTGATTCAAATTCCCTCCATTGTAATATCATTGTTGATTACACTGATTATTGGACACTGGGACATTATTTTGCTCCTATTTGAGTTCTGTTGCATTATTATTCTTCTGCTCTTTTTTACTGCAGTTTTCACTCTTCTTCAAATTTTCTGCTCATTCTTTCTTTGTGAGGTATCCTCAGCTCTTTAGATCTACTGTGACATAGAATTTCACACTTTTGAGATGGTGAATAATCACTTGCAGATGATTCTCTATTGTATGAGTGAGTTGACTAGGAGTCAGTGGTTGGTGCTAGAAAAATGCTTGTCTATATTTTGTTAGGCCTTCAAGGCTATTGTTAATGATCATAAGATTGATTACCGGTTGGTTGGTCTATATAAGCCTCCTAATTGGATTCCTCCTACTTGGACCTTCATCTTTCCATGCATAATAATGAGATATCTTGGCATTCCCTTTGGTGTGGTGCTCTCTCCATCGGCTATGTGGGATTCGTCTTTGGAGTGTCTACAATGTAAGCTTAAATTTTTTTGGCAATACAAATACTTTCCATTTGCTAGAAAACTAATTGTAGTGAGCAACATTCTTCAACCCTCACAAATTTATTATGTAGGCTTCCTAGTAGGGCTTAGTTTTACATATAGAGCAACTTCTTCATTTGTAGTTGTAGGCCAAGTATGGTGGAGCTTGGGGCCTCCCATTGGTACCTTTGGGCATTTGCATTATTCCCAAAGATGAGTAGCATCTTGGCTACCAAATGGGTGGTCAATTGTTTGGAGGAATGCTCTTTTTGGTAGGTAATGTTGAGGCATTGTCTTCTCATGACACATCATGTTGAAAATATTAGGGGATCTTTTGGATTGTGTGACATAATTTTAGCTCCTCACAGCTTTCAGGTCTCTAGCTCTTTTATAATCAAAAGTATTTGGGTAATATGGAGGAAGGTAGTTGGCTTGTTGCAATGGTAGATGCTAGTTAGCTAGGTGAGATGGGATTTGGCCATAAGATGATTTGGAGTTGGAAGGTGCATGGCACAAGTGTTGCAGACATTCCCCATTTTCAGGGATGAAGTCTAAGTATGAAGAATATTTTTTACTAGAGGGATTTATGGGATGTCAATGCTCACATTTGGAAGGGCTAGCATCCCATTGCCAATTAGTTTTCCCTATTTATGGACCGGTTATGGAGATTATCAATCTTATTCCACAAGAGGACCTATTCAAAATTAATATAGACATTCATGGTCTCTTTGTTGTGATTGGGAGTGGAGCTTCAGACCTCCCTCCAGTATGATTGTCAGAGGTTATCATCTCCTATTCATCATGATTTAACATGAGCTCAACCCTATTCATTTTTTTTTGTTTGCTAGCTTGTTCGTGACTTGTAGGACTAGCTTGTGGTTTAAGAAATCGTGACCCAGGGGCATCTAAGCCGTCAAAATCACCTGGGGATCGCACACGACTTGGGATACACCAACCCTTAGCAATGTTGGATTTTAAGTGTCTCCTCTTGACTACCTTGCGTGGTTCGAACACGGGTTGCCTTGCAGAACAAGTCCTGTCGAAACCAACCGTGCTAGCGGGATATGACTCAACCCTATTCTTAATACAAGATGGGTGTTTGCTAATGTAGAGAGATGGTGGATCATGAGATTGCATAGTGTGTAGTTGGTTCGGGTCAACTACAAACTTTGCATGTGTGTATGGTTAGTGATTTACTAGGGCCTTCCTACATAGGCACAATTGCTCAAAAGTGGTTTCTTGGATGGGGTTTGTGCTTCTTCCATCGTGTGGGAAACAATGAAGCACCTCCTTTGAAATTGTTATTTTTCCATATCTTATTAGGAGTTTGTTTAATCTAAGCATGTAACCATTTTGCAAAGAAAGGTGCATTGGAATATTGAGTGCCTATGTACATATTAAAATTGTTTTTATGCTATAAACGTCTCCATATAGAAATTTATTTGACATTGATCGAAACCATTTGCATGTTGTAATTAGGATACATGTAAGCATGTAACCATTTTGCAAAGAAAGTTGCATTGGAATATTGAGTGCCTATGTACTTATTAAAATTGTTTTTATGCTATAAACATCTCCATATAGAAATTTATTTGACATTGATCGAAACCATTTGCATGTTGTAATTAGGATACATGTAAGCATGTAACCATTTTGCAAAGAAAGTTGCATTGGAATATTGAGTGCCTATGTACTTATTAAAATTGTTCTTATGCTATAAACATCTCCATATAGAAATTTATTTGACATTGATCGAAACCATTTGCATGTTGTAATTAGAATACATGTAAGTACAAAAACAAACGGATTACATCTATTGCTAAATACTCCAGTGAAATCAGTGAAGCACTGTGTGCTTTGCCTGCAATGACTACATAGAGTACATCCACACAATCCGGTGGGTTAAACTAAAGTAAGACTGGGATGTCTCGATCAATTACAATGCTGGCAACGATCTGATAAGTTTTCTCTGTTGGATGAATGGCATCCCAGAACACATATTTTGAGGCATCAGAGCAGGTGAAGGGAGTTCTCTTATTACAGAGAGGACCAAGCTCTATCAATCCCGTTCCACAGCATCCTTTATCGGATATCTCAAACCCTGACACCACCACAATATAATAAAACATTCCAGTAAGAATACCATACATGTAATTACATGAACGTTTTCAAAGACAATAGCAAATTAGACCAAATACCATATTTTCCAGGATTGTGTACGATTTCTAAGACAACGTCGTAGACATCCACATAAACCGCTTTGAGCTCAGGAAGACGAGGCTTCACGCTAGCCAGCACCCCTTTCAGCTTTTCATTGAAACTAAGCGCCACCTCGTCCTGTTCTTCTAGCGTTTGGCGTGTGGAAAACTTTAACGTTCTCTCTAAAGGCAGGCACCCCATGGGAGGGAGTCCAATGAAAGCAAGCTTGCGGGAACCCTCTTTGTATAAATCCTGTCAATAAAATGGAGTGAAATTTAGTGTTGGTAAAACTACAAACGCACAGAAAAAGCCAAACAAATACAGACATGTATCATATTACCTGAATGAAAGCATTGGCTACTTGCAGCAGAAAATCCTGATATTGCTCTACAGTACTTTGTCTCCTTCGCATTGGCAAACCAAAGTAGGTTACTGTAAAGTCGTTAGTTCCTATGCTACATATGAACAAGGCATTTCTAATGATGTTCGATGCATTTTTATCTCCAACGATCTCTGCCAATCTAGTCCGGTAACTCTTGAAGTACTGTACTTGCTTCCATAAAGGCAATGCAGACTGCAAAATATTCATCAACAAACAAATAATATTGATTATCGTTGCATACTTTCTTTTTCCGAACTAAGCTTAAACCTAGGGTCTGGGTCAGTTTTCGTGTTGGATGACAGAACGATCTTTCAGCAAGTAGGATGCTTTTCACCAGGCTTGTACCAAGGATTCAGACTGGACGCCTTTTGGGAAGTAAAATTATCTCCCAGGATTGGACGCCTTTTGGAAAGTAAAATTATCCTTCTAAATGACTGTAAAATTATCCCAATAAGTGACTGTCACCCTTAATCCCTTTCATGAAATTTGAACCCAAAACTTGATGGGAAAAAAACCCCACACAAACCAATTGAACACTATAAGCAAACTGAAACGCCCTTATATTAACCTGATATTTTTTGCGGTTTGATACTTTGTTCAGTAAAACAATACCAGGGTCTATCACTGCAATCAAAACTCTCAAAAAAATCATCAACATAATCATTTTAAGGGTGATGTGCACATACAGCGACCTTGGCGGTGAGATTATCATAGCCTGATCCTGCTGAAGCAAAGCTTACGCCCGTGACTAGATCTTGGGTTGTTAGTGCCGGGTCTAAATATGCAGGTAATGTCTCTTTCAGTCCCAACGCTGCAGCTGTACAATTTCATATATATAGAGAGAGAGTTGGAAAATATATGATGATGAAATATAACGGGGAAATGCTTGTTCTGGAGTTCATGAGTTTACCGACAAAATCTGTTGCGAGTTTCCCGTTGGAAAACCTTCCGGTGGGTTGGTGATCGACGAAATCTCTCCCATAGGGAGCATAGTTGCCCCTGAATGCAGTTACGATATAGTCGTTGTTGCCTGGATCAACGGTCGAATCCCCGAACACAAAGAGAGCCGGGATCTTTTGCGAGCTTGTGATTTCATACGATTCCACTAAGAAAATGAAGCACGAGAAAACGAAACCAGACAACAAAAATAGGAACAAATGATTATCATGAAAGGCCAGTGCCATTCCGGCTGTGAAGAATCTACTGAAGTAGTGGAGGCAATTGAATGGATCCAAATTCCATTTATAAGCTCAACAGTGTCTGTTGAAAAAATAAATACCGAGAAATTGCAAATGTGAACGAACACTCGAAAATGGTCGATGGCACGAGTCCCTATCCAGTGCAGGGCCAGTGACAGTCTGGGTAATCTGTGTAATCTTCGCCTCCTTCTAAGGTCTAATATTGAAGTTCCCAACGAACGGAAGGAAAATATTAACACCCTTTGATGGAGTCTACAGATGAAAAATTTTACGCACTTATGGTCTCACTGTGTAAATCGGTTTCTGATTTGGCAGGGATGTTTAGTGAGCTATATTATTGAGTCAGTTAATCTAGATTTTTAGTAAATTCAAAACATTTAATTATTAAAATTAGTATTGCTGTGGTAGGTAAATACTGATATATCATATTTGAAGTTGAAGTGTTATGAATCAAATCTATTGTTTGTAACTTTGTTGTGGTAGGTAAATACTGATATATCATACTTGAAGTTGAAGTGTTACGAATAAAATATATGGTTTGTTTTTTATTATTATTTATTTTATTCTGGTTTGTTTTTTATGTTATTTATTATTTTATTTTTTTTATGTATTAGTTACCAGTTATTTTTTAACAAAATAAATATGGATGTAGTTCTCTTCAAGAATAGATAATTTCTAATTATGTTGATTTAGTTTTGTGTTGTATGATTCATGGTATAGTAGTATAATTTGGTCATATTGCACTTTCTTGTATGGAAATTCAAAATTACAGTAAAAATCAACCAACAAACAAAGATAATGGAAAACCAAAAAATTATATATATATATATATAGCATCTTAGTGATTGAAATTTCATACATAGAGAGTTAACATATGAAAATTTCATAAGAGTGAAAATGGTGGATACGATAAAACTGGGTTTTAAACTTTTAAATTGTCCTAACGATTGCACAGTAAGTTTAAATAATAAAGTCTCCTTATTTGAAAAAGAGTTTAAATTCTTATTTGTAATTACATTTTAAAAAAATTATATATTATTTTGAATATTTTGTGATAATTATATACAAATATAAAAAAATTGTTTCATGGATAAGTTGGCTGAACTTAATGCAATTTGACAGGTTTATAAAATGCATTTTACCTCTAAAATAATATCAAAATCAATAAACCTTTAAGGTTAAGTCAAACCTTAATTGTTAAAGCTTAAAGATTATAATTTAGGTTAGTTTTTATAGGTTTATTTTATAATATAAAATAAAGTTTGATAACTAGTTAGATAATATTTTTTTGGAATATATTATTAGAAATTTTTTTGGAATATAATTTATATTTTGGTATTTAAATTTAGAAAAATAAATGTTACATGAAAAATTTGAATAGTTTATCTAGATTTTTAAAAAAAATTAAATATGTTTTTAATGTATAAGTAGTCTACTCCCGTATTTTTCTGTATTAGATTTTTTCATTCGTATCGAATCATATTCTAATCCGTATTTGTACTCGAATTATGCTACTATGATTCACAGTGTTGTAGTTATTTTTTGAAGTTTTGGACAGACAAGATGTGATTTTGAGGTTCTATCATGAAGAAAAAATTAGTGTATGACCTACAATGTCTTTAAGTCTATCTTTTTCGACATAATCTTTTTATACTATTTGATTCACCATATAAATACCAATAGTATGTTTTTTTCCCCTTAAAAAAAATAATTATAAACCATTGATCATATATATATATATATTAAGTTTTATGTTCATATTTAGATAACAAGTTTTAAACATCCAAATTTCGATTTTCAAACCTCCTAAGTGTTTGGGATTTCGATAGACTTCTTTATCACGATCTTATACGTATAGTCTCTGTCTTTGACAGAATAATTGGAAATTACAATGGTGTTTGTCAGACCAGAAATAACCAGATATGTTTCCTTTCTATTGAATCAACAACACTATTCGATGATTTTATTGCGAAGGGCAGAGCAAAACAATGAATGCTTCGCTGCTGCTTGTCCACCACGAAAAACAAGGCTGTTCATTAATAGTCTCTCTCGATTAAATGTTCTTGACAAGCGCTACCTTAAATTTGGGAGTCAGAAATAAGCCTATGACTCATTAAACTTATGCTGAAAAGCAGTAAATCCATTAAAACCTGCACATACTATTTTAGAACAATTTAACAGCCGATGACAATGACCTCAGGCAAAGCTTAATCACAAACAGAGACATAACATTGAAAATTACTCAGCACATCAAAATTTCGAACAAATCAAATATCACGGTCACAATGGAGTAAATACCCGGTACTTTGTTACAGTGCGAGAGCAAGAACAATTTAACAGCCGATGACAATGACCTCAGGCAAAGCTTAATCACCAAACAGAGACATAACATTGAAAATTACTCAGCACATCAAAATTTCGAACAAATCAAATATCACGGTCACAATGAAGTAAATACCCGGTACTTTGTTACAGTGCGAGAGCAAGAGTGAAAAAGCAACCCTAATTTTTGGGAGCTTTAATGGTGAAAAACGGTTCAAAGAAATTTGCAAAAGAGTAAAAAAGCAAGGCTGGGATAACTGCCATTCAAATTGTTCCGTTTTTTGGTGATTTGTTTTCTAGATTTGGTTATAAAAATAGGTGGAATCTTAGTCTCACCTCATTTACTACGGAACTATGCTATGAAACTGTGTCTTTAGGAATTTTGGCCCATTTTAAGATGACCCAGATTGTCTAAATTCCAGAAAAATAACGAAAAAAAGTGAAACTGTGCCTGGCCGGAAGAATTTTCATCACCCACAAGGACGATTTGAATTGCAGTTATCATACCCCAAAATAGTGTATTAAAATTTATAAAAAAACACATCTATTAATTGACTTTTCTATATAGAGATTCACTTTTTATTGATCAGAGTAATAAAAAATTTGAAAGGTTGTTCAATATTCTGCTATCATTTTTATTGTCCAAAAAAAACCAATTCCTATATATCCCATAAAACAAATTTTATGCATTTTCATGCTCACATCCCCGTGAGCTTATTGGATTCATTGACATTCTTGAAAGAGTAGTTGTTAATTGTGAGTTCTTTGCCAAAATTATCACTAATTGGTGTATGGCATGTTGCATGCCAGATATTTTGAGCTTATTTAGGAGAGTACATTATGTTTGTTACATTGAAGAGGGATATCTTTTATGCCTCTTAAAGAATTGATGAATATTCAACACCTCACGTAATGGACAACAACTTAGATGATTCTGGTTCTTTGTGACCTTAGATTTCCAAATTGCTGGTAATTATTGGATTAATTCCCACTAGCTCCATGACCCCGTCCTAACTGAGTCTGCACCAAATTTCTACAATAAATAAACTTTGAAACCCATTCTAAATCATTGGAACCAACCCTCAATTCTTGCAGGGGATGATCATACCCTACAAGCCTTGAATCATGGCTTAGGTCGCACAAGAAAGCGTCCTAGACAAAATTTGAAATTATGCCACCTTCATCCATCACCCTGACAATTGAAAACATAAGATGTTGCTTCACCAAGAAGCTCAAAGTGTGTGAGCATACCAAAGTTTTTAAGGGCATAAATCTCGTCGTCACCTCTTAAATTAGAATCGCCACTTGGCATTACTTGTGGATTACTTTACAAACTTTGGTTTGATCATCAACATGCATGTCAAGGGATAGGGGATAGGAGATTTCATGATGCCACATTTTACTCTTAGCTTTCCAACCTTCGGTTGGGAGGTCTCATTGACAAAGTGATTTGTTTAATGATTTTGGACTTTCAACACATGATAATGCTCAATTTAATCAAACTGCTTTTTCCTTTTTATGTATTCTCATATGAGCCTTGTCTACTTTATTAAGATTGTTGAGTCTCTTATGTCAATCTGGCTCCCAATTTTCTTTGTGCCATGGATTTTAAGTTTATGATGAAGAGCGAGTGCTTCATCTTGATTATTATTTATTGCTTCACCTAACCTACATTCAAAACTTATTTGTTGTTGTCCGTCAAGATCTATAATGACCCTCCTACACTTCCCACTCACTCATTATATTTTTTTTTTTTAAGATAGTAAATTAAATGTACATTTGAAACCTTAATCAACCTACAATTAATGCTTTTGTTTTTCCTTAATGATATCTTGAGATGTGGTGTCTTCCATCTAATTATTTCCTTCTCCATGAGGGGCATTATCATGTTTTTTACACTACAACAAAACATGCAATTAGCTCTTAATTTAGCGTCATTTTTTAATGTAAAAATATTTCCAGCTGAGTTGGAAAATCTGTTGCAAACTTGTAATTTATTAAAGACCTAAATTAATGAGAGGTTGAGAGCCAAAAATTGCACCAGGTTTAGTGCCAAGATTAGTGCCATAATTCGCACCACGATTATCACCAACTTAGCACCGACTATTTGTAAATTAAATTTACGAAAATAGAAATGGAAAATGGTAAAAATTGAAAAATAAAATAAATGAAAAAATGGTAAGGAAATGTTGGAATTTGAACCCATATCACTTGCCAAGAGGTGATATCTCTACTTGAAATTCATTCCCCCAAAAGACTACGATTAAAAGTGCAAATTCGAACCAAAATTAAACTAAGCTTGTGCAAATCAGAACTTACGAAAACATAAATGAAAATTGGTAAAAAAAGAAAATAGAAATGCAAAATGTTAAGGGAACGTTGGGAATTGAACTCAGATCACTTGTCAAAAGGAAATAACTCTACTTGAGCTACATTCCCACAGAAATTACCTTTAAAAGTACACATATGAATTGAAAATAACATAACCTATGCATGCAAACACGTGAATACAAATGGAAAAGTAATGAGAAATAGATGGGTGCTAGGATTTGAACCTGGTTCTCCTTACATTAATGGAAGGGTATCAATTAAGACATACCGATGAACTAGATCTATGCATTAAACAAAACCCCCAAAATGTCATGTTTTTCTTCTTTCTCCATTAAACTTGCGACAACAAAACAAGAATAAACATTAGAAAATCAATAAAGAAAAAACAAAGCAAAAGAGGAAGGAAAAATGAGAAGGGAAGGGAGAAGCCATTACCTCTTTATAGAGGTTCCACCATGAAACCCTAGCCTCCATGCATGAAACCAAAACCATATCCTCCATGAGGATGAAACCCTAAGAGAGGAAACCTTAAGGGAAGAAGGAGAAGGGTAGGGAAGAGAATAGAGAAAGAGAGGAAATGAGAAAAGAAAGAAAAAGTTATAAGTTTCAAGGGATTTTATGAGGGAAAATTAGGGATTTTAATTAATTAAATAGTTGAAATTCCCTCCAACTCACGAGGATTGAGACAAGTGACTTATTTTCAACATTCAATATTAATTATCTTTGTTTTTAAAAGTTCCCCTCATTTTTATTTAGTCACTCAAGAAACCTAGTGTTAAATCTAGCGCTAAACTTGGTGATAAACCTGGTGCTAAATATGGTGCTAAATTTGGTGCTAAGATAATCCTGGTGCTAAATATGGCTCTAAATATGGTGCTAAATTTGGTGTTAAGCTAAACCTGGTGCTAAATATGGCTCTAAATCTGATACTAAATCTAGCTCTAAATCTGACGCTAAACCTAGCACTAAAGCCGACTCAAGAAATAACCCCGATTTTAGCACTGTCCCATGAAACAACGTGGACTTTTCATAAAAATATATAAAATCACTAAATAGTAAATGGAATCAAAAAAAGAAGCTAAAAGGGACACTAATAAAAAGGTTTTGTTATAGTGTTATCTGATCTATATTCAAGTTTCAACTCATCCATAAGTTTACAAACTTCTATAGTTCTTGCAAGTGTTTGCAACTAACAACAAGCATCATTATTAGATGCCTAGTAAATGAATAAACACAACAAAATTTACAAAGTTTATTTCATTTACTCTATCATATTCACTAAGAGAATATGCCACAATTGTTTGCGCAACAATAATAAGCATCAAAGTTTTATTAAGGGACCAAAATAACAATATCTATATACAAGGTTAAGATCAATATAAATATCTTAGTTGAAGGAAGACAGTGTGCTTTATTTGTCTCTTCATATCCAATATAGGACATTAATGTACAAAAATGGGGAAGAGGAAAGGGAAGTGTAATCTACGTGACTTTTTGTTGAGTTATACAACTGCACCAACTCAATATGGATTATTCTTAAGTATTGATGCCTCCCTACATGGTTGTGTCATTGCACAAGGTGTTAGCACAATATTCTCCATCATTCCCAACATATCACAACGCTAAATCTAAATTGCATGATTTAGATTTTAGCTCATTGTGCAACTTAGCTTGCCTTTTTGTCACTATGAATCTACAGAAGGCATTATCTATTATGATGTGTAATATGTTAGGACAATTGATCACAAAATGGGCCTTAGGGAACTATCAATGGTTAACACAAATATAGTTATACATGTATCTCATAATATCATGACAAAATACACAAATTAGTCACACACAAAGGGATCCATCCATTCTCTTTAGCTATACTTAGATTACAAGGAAAATATACAATGTTATAGGGTGAGTGCAAGCTAATGATGGTCTCTTTTGACATGTTATATGCAACATAATTTTGAAGAAACATACATCCCTTGACTTGCATGGATAGTTTGAGATACTTTCACTATGAATCTTGATTTGGGTAAGAAGATGAAATGTAGGAAATTGAACAATATTTTTGAATATATAATTTTTATACATTGAAAGTTTTCACAAATATATGAATTTTGATTTTTACTAATGTTGGCATTGTAGTTTTTAAGAGTATAAGGTATACGTTTGTATTGCTACACAATTTAAATACCTTTAAATGATGGAATCAATATATAATAAAAATCAATATACTTGTAGAAAACAAGGAGTACTAGTGCAGGGATATTTTTCCAATTTTTTTTAGGATTGCGTAGTATTTTTTTGAAATTATTAAAGTCAACGAACCTCGAAATTGTCATGTCAAGTGTTGGTGTGACGTTTGAAGGGCTCATCATAATGAAAATGATTTCTTTTAAGCATGTTGAAGTCAGTATCTAGTAGTGCACCATATTTATTTTTTTGAAACTATTGAGGAATGAAAATTTTATAGGAGAAACATCAACAATATTTATTTTTCATGAATGAGTTATGTCACTTGAAAAATAGAAAGAAATAATATTTCCTTAAAAAATTATGTATTTGAAATCAACAGAAACAAGTCTATAAATGTCTGCAACTTCAGCATCTAACAATGTGTGTACCATATTGTAATTGTTCATCAAAGACAAACATATTGAAAAATGAAAGAAAAATGTTGAATTTGCTATGGTTTGTGCAGTCCATACTACTGGAATGGTAACTCCGAACCTAAGTATGAAGCATAAACGTAGGATCATAGATGACACATAGGACATGCTAGATAGGCTTAATAAATGCCAGTGTGCTCATTTGAAATTCAATTTTTCCAGGCGAGACAAGCTCCCGCCCGAAATTTGAAATTTGCATAAGCAAACTGCGTCTGCACTGTAGTGCAAAAATTGTGTGGATGTTATTGTGACCAAAAACGCATGCGCGTTATGTAGATATATAATAGATGTGTGGTATTAATCACACTAAAATATGCTTTGTTTACGCAACTAAAAATTCAATAATCACTATGTTGCAACCATTGCTTATAATAACTATTGACTAGAGGATATGGTTATATGGACTAAGGTATTAGGGGTTAATCATTAGTAGGATTTGAGACTTATAGTGGTAATATTTAAGGGGTTATGGTTATCTGGGTTAAAGGGGCTATGAGTGATAAGAACTAGGGGATATATAGTCATTATGTGTTAGTAGTTAGGAGTTATAGTGGACATAGTTAAGGGTTATTGGGGGTGAAGAGTTTTAATGTGCCTAAAAACGAAGAGCATTGGGATATTGTTGAATGTTCTAGATATCAAGAACCTTGAATAATTCTACAGAGAACCAACAAACAAGTCCTTTATAGAGGTCCTTTATAGGGATACTAGTAGGTTTTGTGCACTGGAAATGCATATCAAGGGATAAACATGGTTAGGTGGGAAACAATGGCCTTAAGCCCTAACTGAACTTTCTTGAGCTCAAACACCATATAGAATCCCTAAATGAGAAGTATTTACCATTTGATTTTAATATCGATGCCATTATGAGGTCTTAGGAATCATGGATGGGTCTCAAATCCTTGACAATGGTCGAGGGAGGGAAATAAAAGCCTCTAGTGATACTTGCCTTTCTTCTTAGGATCAAGTACCATGGAAAATTCCTTGAACAAACACATATGACCTTTGTAGTTCATCATTCACTTCCAAGTGGGGTATGACCACCATGACTAGGAATAAAATGTGAACCCCATGTAGGGTCTCAAGGTGCCAATAACAACAACTATGTAACAACCCACTAACCTTCTTAGACTACATGTGTTTCCATGAACACATCCTCAAACCAGTGCATGAGACCCCTTTAGGTAATCTTTAGCATAAAAGAGAGATATGGGAACCATGATTAATACACAATGCAAGTCCTAAATAGGAATGTGTCTCGAGTCCACACCAAGAAATTTTTTTAGCACGAGATCCTTGAATGAGTCCTCGAAACATCACATGAACTTCCTTTGTAGGGGTTATTTGTGAGCCTTTGAATGAGAGCCTCTAGTTCTATTTGTCTTTCTTCTTAGGATCAAGTACCATGGGAAATTCCTTAAGCCAACACATATGACCTTTGTAGTGTATCATTCACTTCCAAATGGGGTATGACTACCATGACTAGGAACATTGTGAACCCCACATTGGGTCTCAAGGTCTAACCAAGTTTAAGGGATGAAAAAAACATGCTTATTCCCTAAATGAATCTTCTCAGACTCAAGTGCCATTAACAACAACTATGTAGCAACCCATGAACCTTATCAGACTATATGCATTTCCATGAAGACATCATCAAATCAACACTTAAGACCCATGTAGGTAATCTCTAGCATACTAGATATATATAAGAACCATGATTAATAAACAACAACACAAGTCCTAAGTAGGAATGTGTCTTGAGTCCACACCAAGAAAATTTTTGAGCCCAAGATCCTTGAATGAGTCCTCAAAACATTACACAAACATCCTTTGCGGGGGTTCTTTGCAAGCCTCTGAATGAGAGCCTCTAGTCCTACTTGCCTTTCTTCTTAGGATCAAGTACCATGGTAAATTCCTTGAACCAACACATATGACCTTTGTAGTGTATCATTCACTTCCAAGTGTGGTATGACCACCATGAATAGGAATAAATTATGAACCCTGCATTGGGTCTCGAGGTATAACCAAGGTTAGGGGAGGAAAACAACATCCTTATGCCCTCAATGAAGCTTCTCGAGCTCAAGTTATATTAACAAAAAGTATGTAACAACCAACGAACCTTCTCAGACAACATGTATTTCCATGAGCACGTCATCAAACCAACACATGAGGCCCCTGTAGGTAATATCTAGCATACTAGAGATATATGGGAACCATGATTAAACCACAACACAAGACATAAATAGGAATGTGTGTCATGTCCACACCAAGAAAAAATTTGAGCCCAAAATCCTTGAACGAGTCCTTGAAACATCACACAAACTTTCTTTGTAGAGGTTCTTTGCAAGACTCTAAATGAGAGCCTCGAGTGCTAATTTCCTTTATTCTTAGGATCAAGTACCATGGACAATTCCTTGAACCAACACATATGACCTTTGTAGTGTATCATTCACTTCCAAGTGGGGTAAGACCTCCATGACTAGGAATATTGTGAACCCCACATTGGGTCTAATGGTCTAACCAAGGTTAGGGGAGGATAACAATGACCTTATGCCCTAAATGAAGCTTCCCAGGCTTAAGTGTCATTAACAACAACTATGTAACAACCCAAGAACCTTCTCAGACTACATGTATTTCCATGAACACATCCTAAAACCAGCACATGAGGCCCCTATAGGTAATCTCACGAACAGCATGAGTAGGTTTTTTGCACTATAAATGAGTATTGATGCCTAAACATGGTCAAGGGGTAAAACAAGAGCCTTAATACCTATAATTGAACCTTCTCAACCTCAAGAATCATGAACAACACATAGAAACTATGACATTAACCCTCACTAAAGGGTCTTTTGCATAGGAGTATGATATGGGCACCACCAAATATGAAGATGATTTTCATGTCATTGATAGGTATTGATTCCTTGACCATGGTTGTGGTAGGAAAAAATATCCTTAATCACTTGACCATGGTTAAGGGAGGGAAACAACAACCACAAGCACTAAACATAGCTTATCAAGCTCAAGCAACATGAATGCATCATTGAACCACCACATGGGACCCCTATAGGGTACCTTTAGCCTACTATTTTGGGAAATAGAAATAATGAATCTAGGTTTTGAGAACTAGGAATGGTTCTTGATGTATAAATAACTTGAATGGAGGAAAACAAGGGTCATTAGAATGTCTTTTTGGACCAATATGGATGCCATTAGAATGTTTTTCAAACCATGTATGGGTCACAAGGACTTTCAACCATCAACAAATAATGAAAACCTTTTCCCTAGGATATTTTCAAATCTTCTCGATCTCAAAATCCTTGTACAAGTCCTCAAAACAACAACCAAGAAATTTATGTGTTCCTTGGCCTTTGAGTAGGATACATGTACCAATACTAGTTCTTATGCATTGGAAATGGGTGTGAAGGAAAAAGCATGGTTAGAAGGAAAATAATGGCCTTGTGTCGTAATAAGGCCTTCTCAAGCTCAAGCACCATGGTCAACACCTAAATAATATGGCATAATCCCTCTCCTGGGATCCTTGGGAAATAGTGATTTTTTGGCGCATGGGAAAACCCAAGGTTCAACATAAATCACACCAACAAAACCCTAGACATCGGTCCTTTCGACATCATCTACGAGCAGGTTATGTCTTACCCAAGGTATCAAAAAGGACTGCATGATCTAAGTTTCTACAGGGCTGAAGGGATGTGAACGGGCATTCAACATATCTACTATTCATTCATTTACTGTGTAGTTTAACATTTTTTTCATTATAACAAAACTAACATTCATGAAAGAATCACATTAGAATAACCATGTCACATGTGTGACAAATACAAGCATAGAATATTGCAACTATAGTCTCTCAATTGTATTATCATTGGAACAGTTTTACATAGCTTGTGCGGTGCGCATCAATACTCTATTTAGTCTCTAACTACCCAGCATTACACAACAATACAGTGACAATACAATAGATACTATCTGCCAGCACAAGCTTCTCTCCCAACTTCTTCTTTTACCCTTATATCTCCTACATATTTATAAACCAAAACATGGGCGGAGCCCTCTACAAAGTGGAAACAACTCCTAACTAATTTCTAACTAACTTTCACCTTTTGTGTAGTTTTGGGCCAATTGTTGAAATGTCACATGGTCCATCTCTCGCACGCAACTTCTAAGACAAGTCCAACACCCACTCTAACAGGCCCCCAAAACTCACTTGTTTATCATCTCGAGCAACTCCAGTTGTTGTGTGATCCTCTTTGACTAGAATTCTTTAGTACAGTATAATGAGTAATATTGTATAACACCTTTCGAACCAGAGTTTTTACTCTCTAGGAATTGTGTCTAATGTGTGCACAAACTGGTGTGTCCATTCTTCCTTTGGAGTTGTACCCAACATTGTAATACATTGTGCAACATGGTCCGATGGGAAGCTCACCCGTGCATATCTCTACACAGCATACTCAGAACCAAATCTGAGCTACAACATCCTCTTACACTGCTTCCAATTACCCATACTTTATTTATGAGTAACCCACCAACTAAAGGGTGTCACTTTCAGTGTGACATCTAATGCTAGTAATATTTGTTGTTCTAGTATTTACACTTCAAAGGAAGCTCACCCCTGCATATCTCTGTGCAGTATACTCAAAACCAAATCTAAACTACAACATCCTCTTACACTGCTTCCAATTACCCATTCTTTATGAGTAACCCACTAGCGGACGGGTGTCACTTTCAGTGCAACATCTAGTGCTAGTAATCTTTGATGTTATGATATCTGCACTTCAAAGTTTGTTATAAACATCGCTACATTTGTTAAGCCATCATATTTTGGAGGATCACATACCTCTGTCCCAATCCATCATAATAAAGCTATAACTCGTGCACACTTTCTCATATGTACTTCATGCATTCTTTGTTTCCAATGTTTGAGTGCTTCATAGGAGTCTGACTGCACGCAAGAACTAATGGTGTGCCAGCTTATCACACCATCTGTAGTAGGATTCGCATAGTACTCCATTCTACCAGTCATGTTGTACAAGTTTTCCATCTCTCCATTTCTTACTGGATCTACATACCTCTGTACTTATGTTGGGTCCAATGACGAGGTGACCCTCAAATTTTCCCCTTCAAATATCATTTGTCTTTTCTTCAAATCAATGATATCCTAATTTTCAAAATCCCATCCAAGTCCCAATAAGGTAGGATATGGTTTACTATCATCCACAATTTCTATGACTTCAAAATCAACGATGTTGCGTACTCCATCGACATCCACAGGTACCCCTTCCAGACTTCCACTTGGGATAATTTTATGTTGGTTAGTCAATCTCAACTGAATATTGGACCATATCAACCATGACCTTCCCATCATTTCCCACACCCATTTAGGCAGGACATTTACATATGAACACAATTCTAATATTTTATAATCCATATCAGAATCTCATATATGCGCACTCAGTCGGAATTCCCTATTGGTCCTTCTGTTGTGTTGCACCTGATTAACTGCAACAGGTTTCCCCTTTTCTTGTGTACAACGATCGATCATCCAGTGTGATACGCTCAAATAAGACTCTTCGTATATCAACTCTAAGTAAATTTTCAAGAAATTTCTCATGGTGTTTACCTTCTCTTATGGTCCCTCGGGTATGGAAGAATCATATAATGGAGTCATATCGTATACCTACTGTGACGATGATGCTCTGAATTCTGGCCTCAACAACTCCTCTCTTGCTTGCTTGTATGTGTCTTTATCCCTTTGTGGATCAAGCATTGGTGCTTTTCCTGCAGATTTTCTTACCCAATGTCTGGTGCATAGTTCATGCTCTATCACATTAGCTCCTATATTGGTCCCTCCTCATGTGACCACTGCTATCCTTGGTTAGTCACCATCCTCTTATGTCGCGGTCATTTGCACATTGTTGTTCTGATTTGGATTCGAAATCTAGTTTTGGTTCGGGTTTGGAATTTGATTAAGGTTTTGGTTCATGTTTTGATTCTAATTTGGATTCTAAATATGATTTTGGACTTGATTCCTCCTCTGCTACCATTTTGCAACCAATAGTGGGCAATCTTTTTCGCATGATCTAATTGTCTACAATATGTACATGTCATACATGGATTCTGACAGTCCCACGCAAAATGTCCTTGTTGACCACAATTATAAGAGATGATTGGTCCTCTACCTCTTCAAATCCTCCCCGGCCTTAACCTCTAAATCCTTCGCGACCCCCTTGGTTGAAATCCCTTGGAGCATTATTTAGTTTTTCTCTCAACTCATGCAATTTTTTGGATCTTCTAGTAGAGATGGGCTGGGTGGAATTCATATCATACTTTGGATCACTATAACTTTTAGTTGACTAAACATAAGCAGAGGAGTTCGTCAATTTAGGATGAGACATGGTTGTTTTGGCTTCCAAATTTTTCAAAAATGAGCATAGGGAAGTGTTCCTGTGTGTCTTTGCTATATCACCTATTGGATTTTTTACTGCAGTAGGGGGTATTAGACTATCAACATTGGGTAAGCTATCCTCGGTGTAATGAGTGAGTGTGACCCGCCAAGGGTTCTCCTTCGAACCTTGACATTTTGAACAACCACAAACTACTAGGGTTTCATAAAAGAGTTCTAGCTCACGATAAATTACCATCGATGAACCGGGATTGCGGCTTGAAGATGGCATGTTACAATTGGCGGGGTAAAGTGACTGCCCATTTTCATCTGCAAACTGCTTGCGCTATCTTTCTCCTGGTAAGAGCTTACGACGTTTTGAAATTGGTGGAATGTCTTGTGCATCTGAACTTGAACTTGAATCGGGATTGTGCATTGAAGAATAAATTGATATTCAGAATTCACATGGGTAACATAAATTCAAAGAAATAGTCAAAATATAAATAAAACCTGAACTTGTTAGGGATGGAAAGGGAGAACTCGTCAAAATTTGAACAAGATGGAATGAGTTGGAATCTAAAGAATTAGCCATTTGATACTACAAAATTTTCTCCCTGCATTTGAGCCAAATCAACAATCAATATACGTCTCTACAGTCCTAAATTTTTTTCAAGAACTATATTACAATCTAACTTCCAATCTAGTTTGGAAACCATTTTGTATGAATAAGGTGAGTTTAAGCAACATATATATACTATGAAATCTTGTGGTTGATACTAAAGAACATTTGAGATGAATATATAATTTTAAGTGGATACATAAAACCACAGGATTTACAAATTAAACCAGTGTCTATTCAAATATACACACACCGGTGCGCTCGCATATACCAAATGCACCGGTGCTTAACAATTATGTGACAATTATAAACATGTCATGAAAGAGCATCCACAAAAACCCCCGCAGTAGAAAATATCCACTACATTTGGTAGTGGATATTTATATATGCATTTCACAACATTTTTCATTCTAGTGTATTTCATAAACATAAGCGCACCGGGGCATCCTAATTATACACGCACCGGGACATGCTATTTTTTTTAAAGTTGTTGAATTTAATATTTCTAGCATTGCGTTGAAATTCAAAGGGTCAGTGTGTTTCATATATGACTGCACTGGTGCGGCATTATCACAAGTGCACCAAAATGCTGAAAAAAAAAATTAAAAAAAAATTGCACAAGCTATTTTTTCCCTAAACTGAAAAAAGGGCAACAATTTTAAGTTCGAGAACTGGTTCTAAATAGTGTTCAAAAGCAAAAAATCTAAACATTAATTCATGATTTTGCCAAAAATTTCAGGGGAGAGTTTTGGAAGAGAGACTTACGTGGAAGGAGTTTGGAGCAACTGTATTATTCTAAGGATCGAAATTTGTTAGGTATGGTGAATCAAACAGAACTCTGCATAGTAAAAATTTCAAGTATGTAAATATTATTGTTGATCTTATTATCTTATTATCTTATTTAGAGTTTAATTAGATTTAGAAAAAAAAACTTCATACTTTCCTTCAATGTTGAAACCCTTATTTTCTCACTACTTCTTTTCGTTTTATGTGGCTGCAAAATTTTACATTAGGGTTTAAATCCCTCTATTGTTATACACAATTACGATTTCACTTTTTAGGGATTTTAGATTTGTTGAGCTTGTGAATATATATAGAAAGCGTAGGGTGAGATGGGGCCACTTTTTGGGTCGAATCTGTAACCATGTCGGCCTTGGTAAGTTTTTTTTTTTTAATTTTCAATTAAAAAACGTATGTGTCAATATCGGTGCATTTGTATTACAGGAACACACCGGTGCGGGTATAAAGAAAGTGCACCGGATATGATATGCGGCACGTGATGTTTTATTTTATAAAAGCGCAAAAAATGTTTTTCATTTCTCAATTCTCTGTTCATGGTGCGTTTATATGAATATCACACTGCTAATGGCAGGAACACACCATTTTGTATTTTCATAAAATGTTAAATAAGTTTCAGTCGTTCACAGTGCACCTGTGTTGACATAACGCACTGGTGTGTTTATGTACATGCACGCACTAGGGAATTTTATGTGATAAAGTGCACCAATATGAGACTTGTTTTCTTTTTTGAAGGTCTGTAATTAATTTGTATAATATATTGCTAGCTTCTGTATTTAATGGTCTAGGTTGTTTATTGGTGGAAAATGCAAGGTATGAGTTCAATGAATAACAAATTTAGTCAAGTACGTGATGGGAGCACATCCAAAATTACGAAGAATGAAAGTGATTTTAATTAATTTCAGTATTTAAATTAATTTGTTTGAGTTATTTGTAAAGTTAACTAATATGTATTGGTTAATGTGTGACATGCAAAGCCAAAAAATGAGGAAGCTCGATAAGATTCTTACCAATCTAAGTCTAGAAGAACATAAAACGTTGATGGAAAAGTTGCAGAAAGATGAATCAAGTGAATAAAAAAAAAGTCAATATGAATTATTTTTTCAAATTTGAGTAATAATGTACATAAGAATATTCACTAATACGCTCCAAATAATCTAATTCGCACATGTTGAATGTTATGCAGGGACTGAAAACAACAGAAGTCAATGTCATCATAAGAAAAAAAATTATGGAAGATGCAAATGATGATTAATTGGTCCTTAGCTCATCTGGAGTGGTGCTAGAAGTTAATAGAAGGGGTAAAGAATTTTATAATACTATGAGGGATATAGTGGAAAGAATGTACAGACATATTTTTCACTTACAATATAGAAACCAATCAAATGATTCAAAGAATCAGGTCATATGTAAACTACAAGAGGCGTTCCCAGAGCAATGGTCAATGAGACCTATCAGACTTGCAATAGAAAAAACATACAACAACAAAAAAGAATCATTCAAAAAGTAATATTCCTAAACATGTTTATGTAGAATATGTATCTATAACTACTACAAAGTGTCATTCCTTCAATAATTTTAATTCTGTCATATTTATTTTTCATATTAATAGAAAAATAGTTTAATGTCATTTTACATTTCCAAGAAGATTATGAAAATCCCAAAGGATGAACAAGGTGATATACGAAATGTGCCTATAGGGATGTCCAAAAAAATGTACAAGGAGATGGTAAAGGAAATGGACATAATTGCATCACAGGAGGAACCATCTCACTAACAATGTGCTTCAAATGTATGAAATCATTTATTTTTAGGATTATGTACATCTCATTAATTAATTCAACATTAAATATTAATTTTCAATTGTTTTTTTTTTTTTCCATGTGGTTCACTTTAATCGGCTTAGCCGACCGCTACATCCACGAAATAATTTCCGACGGACCCGCCCCGAAGGGGTTTCCGCCCTGCGGTCGCTGCGTGCCTAACCCCAAGAGGGTCTATGAGGATGGATCCCGTGACCTCGCATGCTGGGAGGCCTAACTTCCAAGAACTCAACCGATCGAACTAACTCTTGGGGCTTAATTTTCAATTGTTTTGTTGCAGAAAAGAAAACAAAATGGAACCCAGTCAACACACAAGATAGGACGACAAGGAAAAAAGGGGTTGATAGCAAAGTTTGTTAGTATTTGTGATTTCCTTATAAGAAATTAGGATTTCATAGTGATTGTGATTTGTATATTTAATTGTTTTTGTTGCCACTGGCAATCATTGGATGTCTTGAAACAGGTGTTAACATACAAAGAGGATCCATCAGAAGAATTAATGGACATTAGGTTAAGCAAGGGTTGTGAGTATATGTTGGCATATCAAAAATTAATTGTGGATTTTGTAAGTATCTATATTGTCTTACTTCTCTCATTTTATAATTAATAAAACAACAAAAATCCTTTATATTAAATCTATGATTTGTGACGGGACATCAAACTTGTAGGAAACAAAGTATGGAGTGGAGCCAACATAAGACTTGTTGATAGAAGGCATGGTATTTGGTTTTGAAAGAATGTGTATCATTCATGACTCAATTATTTCTACAGTACATCACTTTTCAATTTACATTCATGTATACTTATATCTATTTTATTTTTCATTATTCTCGGCAATTTAGATAGAAACAATACACTTTATTTTTATGTTTGCAGATGGAAGCTGGAGAAGAGGAAAACAATCGATCCAATCAACAACACATTCAACCAAATAGCCCAATTGATGCAAGTGTATCGAGCACTGATAACAGTTCCAATGAAGAATGATGATCCATATTTAATTTTGATGTTAATGCAAGCTGTTGTAGCTTGCTATATATTTTGAAATAATTGTCTATGAAAATCAAACATTTTGTATAATAATGTACTGGACATAATGTCTGAATTGAAAAACAACGGGTTACCAATAAGTGTAACAATTATATGCATGTTTACATTTTGATTATTGTTATCTCTATGTTGTCGTATTTTGTATGACAAAGGCACACTTATTGATATAAATAAAATAAACTTTTCTATTCTATTGCATTCTTCAATGTTACATGTGAAATGATACATTGGTAATTAAATGAATGGATAATTAAATATTGCAATAGATGCTTGCATCTATGATATAAGAAATTAATCCAAACAAACACAATAATTAAAATTGAAATGAATAGTACTATAAAAAAATCTTTCAATTTCAGATGAATAATGGAATTAATATATATATATATATATATATGATTGCAATGTTAGTAGCCACTATTCAAAGAATCATACGCATTGCTTTTGATAATTGATGTTGCACTGGTGCGCCTACCCGAACACTACGCACCGAAGCGTTTATGTCAACGATAGACCTAATAGTCCAATGTAAATAAAACACACTGCTAAATTTTAAAAAATAAGAATGTCCACATGCCAGACAGTTTATCTAGTGCGTTTTTGTTTTTTATCACATCGATGCATGTCAATGGTTTATACACGCTAAGAACTATCAAAGCTCATATGAACCGATGCTTTTTTTGTTTAACCACTCCGGTGCGTTCGAGTTTTTTAAATGCACCGGGTTATTTTGATAGTTTGTAAGCACCAATGCCTTTGAAAATCAAATGCACCAGTGCTCTCTTCTAAATGGACAACACTGGTAAAATTTAAAAATATTAAAAATTGTCCGGTGTGTATGATGTAACATATCGCATTAGTGCATTTATGTTGTACGTAAGCACCAGTGCATATAATCTATACACAGGCACCAGTGTGGCGTTGAGATTTAGTTATTTCCAATGCTCGTTCTATTTGAGTGCACCGATGCGTATTTTTATATCATACAACATCGGTGCATTTTGTTACTACAAGCACCAGTGCGCACAATTTAAACAAAGAGCACCAATAAAAAACATCTGGTCACCAAGTTTTTTTTAGTTATAAAATATATATGTAATAACCTTCATTAAAACATCCGCTACCATTGGCGGAGGTTGTAGCAGAGGTTTTTTTTTACAATGTTTTTCAATATTGTAACACTAAAAGCCTCTGTTATGACCCCCGCTATAGGCTCTTTTCCTTGTAGTGATGTAAAGCTAGATGCAACTTTGATTCTATGGAATAACAAGATGCATTTTTTTCGGTGTGAAAAAAAAATTCTTGGATTCATTGTTGGGCTTCCTTTTGGCTTTGCAAGGATACTTTGGAAGCATATTCAAGGGAGGTTTTGATGTTTTGTAGAACTCTCCTTCGTCTCATTGCATATAATCTCCATTTAAAGCCCGAATTATTCAACGACATCTTTGGAGAAAACATACAAGCAATGCGTATGAATTACTATTAGCGTTGTTCGAGGTCTGACCTTGTTCTAGGTTCAAGCGCTCACTTAGACGAGAGTTCTCTCATAGTGTTGCTCCAAGATGATGAGTCAATAGGGCTGTAAATTTTTAACAACAACCAGTGGATTTTTGTGGGACCAATCCCCAATTCTCTGGTTATCAATGTCGGTGACACTCTAGAGGTAAGCATATAACTATATTTCATCTTAACCAACAAGTTCAAACCAAACACGTTTTCTTCACATTAAATGCACGAACTATTGAAAATATCCCACACCCAAATATCACAATGCTCAACCTCACTTTACTTATGGAAAATATTTTAATTTGCAGCCATTGATTCTCTCAGATAACATTTATATTTTTTGTATTCACTTCAGTCTTGATTGGCATTTCAATTTCATTTGGAAATGTTATATACAGGTGCTAATGAATGGAAAGTACAAGATTTTTGAGCATAGGGAAGTGAAGAATCAGAACAAGGAAATATTTTCTATAGTCATGTTCCATGCTCCAAGATACGATGTGGATATTAGTCATTTGCCTCAGTTTATAGATGAAAATCATCCATGCCTCTACAAGACATATAAACATGCAGAGAATACAATCTGCAAGGAAAAAAATCATTGTATTTCGCAAATATCCATCCTTGAAATGATATTATTATTAATGACTAAGCCTTCCTCCAAGTTTGAACATTTGTTTCAAAATTAGAATATAATGTTGAACAACTTTATTGCAAAGGTGGCTAATCTAAGACGATTCACAAAATACAATATATGCTTTTACAGGAGCTTCCAATTTTCTTCCGAATTTTCATATCAATCTTTTTTCAAAGGCAGGGACTTTACTGCTTGCAACCCTTGTTTCTTTTATTTCACCTCTTCGCTTTTAATAGGTCCTTTCCCTGCATGGAATACATGTTTTGTTTAGAAGTGAAACTCTTTAACTTTGTATTAGTTGGTTTAGATGCTTTCAAATTTTAAAATATTTTCTATAGTTTTATAAAAATAAACATTAAATTTAATATTTGGAAAACTAAAATTAATTTTTATAATATTTAAAATTCATTGAACTCTTTTTCTTATTGGTGGATTAGTATGGGACATAATTCCCTATTCCACAGGCCTCATTTGTCAGTGACTAAATATAATTTAAAAACAATTAATAAACAAATTTTAACATTTTTTTAAATTGCCACGTAGATGTCCATTTATTGCACTTTATTTCTTAGCCATACCACCTAACATGATATGAGTTATTGTGATTGCTATCGTTGCATTAATCTATGGAGAGCGATATTGTCACTATGGTCGAGTAGACTCACCCCGCTAATTCCCACACTGTTTCTATCTACATCCCGGCCCTGAAAAGCATAAGAGCTATTTCCCACACAAGGGCACGAGGGGTTCACTTTGTGAATATACAATATTGCACGTACATTTATAGGATATTAAAGAATACCCCTAATTTCACTACATATTAAGGATTTTCTACAAAAACTTTTTGTTCAACTCTCCTCCCAATGCACCTTTATGGCTGCGAGCCTGAAAACAAGGAGAATTATGGTGGGAAAAACAAAGAAATGATTGTATGGAGAATTTATGAGACACCATGAACCATATTCAACAATCTCTAGCATAGCTTAAGCACATGTGGCAGGACACCTTCAAGATTCAGATGAGGTTATGAGATTGATGTCTAACACCAAACTCTTCATGAGGTCTTTCAGTGTTTGTTAATATATTTATAATGTTAATATAATTTTCCAAGTATCCAAGATAAATTTGATATAATTCTATCTTCATTTTTTTATTATTTCTCTGATAAATTCTATACAAAAGTATTTGATTTTTAGAATACTTAGACATTCGTGTTAAAGAAAACAATGTATATTATTTTTTAAATGTTATTAAAAACGTGGGTGATTGGAATCTTGTTATCAATCCTTCCACAACATAAATGTTATTGCTTGTAGATTTTGGACTACGCCTAGTTGTTTGTGGCCCTTCGAATAGACCTGTGAGATTAAAAAAAATATTGGAAACATGAGGGATCGATGGAAACTACAAAATTTTTTCAATTGGATTCCCATCTAAAAATGGACATATTGTTACCTATAGTGTTTTTTTCGTTGTTTCCATAGCAAATATAAAAAATTGGCTACAATTGTGTGTGAACAATGTGCAATACTATGGTTTTCAAAGCAAATTACCAACACATCAATGCTTTTTTAGGTTTTATTCTCAGAGTAGCACCATCCCTTTAATTCATTTCATTTTATCATTATTGTGTGCAATTGATACCCAAAACAAACAAATATCATAAGAACATATAATTTTTATGTGTATTTATCAAAAATATTAACAATGACAAGGTCATGACCATTTTTTAAACATAACATAATGGAAAAATAGGCACATCTATGTTTAAAAACAAAATTCATTTTTCATTTTTCATTTTCAAATAATCACCCAATTTAACCTTCGTATTTACATTATAAAAAAAAAATCCATTCCTACCCATCTAAATTGTAGATAACCTACCTTATGTCAATGCTTGAGATCATTATATTTGAATGTTTTGCCACTTATATGATGTAGGCAAGGCAAGCATTGCGTTCTCTGGGAGGCGTAGTGAATCTATAAGCGATGGTTCATGGCTTGTGCGTAAGGTGCTAAGCAAGGATATCGTTATAGTGCAATGAGTCCCTCGTTAGGCTCCAAGCCCGAGTTCGCGCAAGACAAGTTCTTATACACAATCCACCCATGAGAATTGGAGTTGAAAAGCCCCAAGCTCGTCCTCCCATGGTATTCATGGTATTTATGCTTTAACATATGAATATCATCCCAATTAACACAATCAGTCTCATCCCAAATTTAAACACAAACATCTAGAACAAAATCTCAGAGAGTAGTTTAATTGGTTGTATAGAATTTGAACTATTCGTAAAATTAGCCAAATAACGAAATTTGGTTCCTAAAATTTCCATACTTCTACCTTTATTTTTTCGGGTTCTAACTAATTAGTTTATATTGTTATCTTGCGTAGTACCATTATACATTGGAAATACATGTACATGAGATCTCCAATGAAACTTAAACACACCCCTCAAACAAATGGTTTTCATTCATTTCAAGTCGTGGAAATATAGCCTTTCAATTCTCCCATGGTGATTCAAAACCATAAAACTATAAAAAAATGCATGTCATCAACATATAAATTTTGAATCTAGTGGGCGGTTTTTTCAAACTACCTTCTAGAACTTCTGGGACAACCTTTGGTGCACATTGTGATATTTGAATTTTCAATTTTTATTTTTTCCTTGAGAACTCTATCCCACATACACTATCAGAATATAAATTTTATTGTTTATATACATTGATCAGTTAATATTTAAATTATGCATTGTGCATAAATTCTATATCATAGATTCTCGTGGTGGGTTCTCTCCACTCACGAGAAACCAATCTTAGGCCATATAAAACTCATTTAATATGGCATGGTGATGCATATCACAAAGCATAGCTCTTGCTCTTGTTCGTTCATCACTATGCTTATAAATGAGAGACACCAAACTATTCATAAGGGTTCTGCTATGTTTTGGAAACGTTGGCCTCCAGGGCACAATCAATTATTTTAGGTTTTGCATTAGCTTTTTCATCCTCATCTATATACACATCTCCATTTGCTGCTGTAGTGAAATCAATGTCAGATGCAACTTCAGTCCCAGTTTGGGTTTCAACTGATTTCATCATGGCTTCATATACCTCTTGTGAGGCTTATAGTATATGAGTTCTACACATTTTAAGTCCACCTTTGTGGTTTCCCTCTTATCATGGATATCCTCAACATAATCCTGAAAATTTTGATCAAGGACCATAAATACATGCTCATCTCAGAGCCTCTCAACATACTCCTTAGTGGGGATTGATGTGTTGCAAGATGTTAAAGAATTTGTTGTCAATTTGGTCAAGAAATGCTACCATATTACCCCACACTCGAATTTTTCCCTAATGGCATGTTCCTTTCTGAGTCTCCTTCTCATCAGGCTCCACTTAATCATCCATGTCTATATTTGTGCATTGAGCCAAAATATCAAACATGGCAAGAATGTTTTTTAAACATTTCTTCGAGACAAGAATTGGCGTATGTGTACTAAGACTAGGGTTTACATCAAACTGTGCAGATGGAACGCTAACCAAAACCCCTAGATTCTGTGCATGGTTTTTTTCTACCCTCATCAGGCATGTGAGTTGTTCAACTTGATCAAGCCTTCTTGTTCCCTTTCGTCCACGAGCAACAATTATTTCTTTAATCTTATTATTGACAATTTCCCAGGTAATATCACTCGAGTCTTGCATAAATTTATTGTCCATTAAGTTATCCCTCTTACTTTTATTTTTCTCCCAATCACCCTCTTCTTCTTCTTGGTTACCCTCTTTGTCTTCATCATCATTGGAATTCGTAATAGATGCCAATTTAGCAAGGTCTTCCTCAACATCTAATTCAAATTTAAATCCTCATCTTACTCATCCTCATATTTCTCAAACAGGGCTTGTGCTCCTAAAAAATGAAATGAGATCGAAGTCATCAACTATATTCATGAACCATATTACTATGGAAATACTTCTCACAAAAAATGAATTATTTTAGTTACATTCAACTAAATGAGTTGGGCATTTTTTTATGGTTGCCTGCTGTATCACATGGAATTGGAATTGTGGCCCCATTACCTTATCAAGTTTACTCTATAAGGAAATTACTTAAATTTAGACTTTTCAACTTTAAAAATTGTTGGTCTCTATTCTTGGCCTTTTTACATCTTCTACCCAAAAAACATTGGCTACTATTCCTAGCCTTTCTACATCCTTTCCCCGTAACTTTATTTTTTTCAACCTGAATGATGATAAAGCTAGTCGTAACTTTATTTATTTCAACCCGATGGATGTTAAAGTTAGTAAATGTCCTATGCAAGTATATTAGAGTTTTATTGAGATGGAGACTTTGTAGACATCCCCATGCAGGTAGATTACTGATTATTAGGATGGTGACATTCACAAGGACATTTTTTTTTTATAAAATGTGTTTACAATAGATTCTCTTCCACAACCTATTCCCTACATTTGCATCATATACAAAGATTTCAATACCAATTTTCTTACTTAATTCCACAACTTGTTTTATGAACATAAATCATATTGTGAATAAACTATTTTTGACATAACATTATATCACTAACATACAACTTTTAATGGATACATTCATTTCTTTAGTTAAGTCCCTTCCAATATGGGTAGGGACTTAGTTGTTGTGCAACTTTATTTCTTGTTTCATTTTCACTTCACCTCTTCCTTTTACCCATTTTGCTTCCCCAATTTCTTGTTTTGAGGTGAGAGTTTCACTCATTCGAGCTACCTCCAAGGTTTCATGAATGAGCCCATCCACCTTGCCATAGATTGCCATCAGCATGACTTACATTGAAAGATCCAGCACCAAGTGGAGAAAGGAATGCTCTCTCCAGGTTAAGATTCAAGTGAAGAACTATAAGAAGATAAATGCTCTTTTTCAAAGTGGTTCTCAATGCAATTTAATATCTATATATTTAGTACGTTGATGAAATTTTATTGGAAATATATGGCCATTGGAAAATAATGTTGATCACGGAGCATTGTATGGTTAATTTTGTTGTAAATGTTGATTTTGTGGATGAGGGAAAATGTGATGCAATATCATTTGATGCATGCGGTGTGATGTTTTGAATCCCATATCTATGAGATGTGGTGGTTTGAATGCATGATGAATTGGCCCCTTCTTGACTGCTCAAAATAGTGAGAGAGGAAATTGTCATTTTTTACATGAAATCCATCATAAATAATTTTGAATTAATGGAATTGAGGATATCAAATGTTAACTTTAAGTAATTTGGTTGTAGTAGGGGTATTTAAGGGTGCTGAAATAATTTTTGCAATAAAATGTTTTTTCATCTATCAAAAATTTCAATTTCAACAAATATTTTTTAGCTAGATTTTGGTGATGGCAAGATAGAAAATGTAAAAAATGTAGGATGTTTAGTCTTATGATATATGGAATATGTTAAAGTTACAACATCATGATTCATTCTCCAATTCAATATTGAGCCTCGTGTGTTGAGGTAGTGCCTTATAGGAGCCTAAGTTGGACTTGGGAAACTTGGAGAAGAATCTTGAAATGACCTCAAGAATGAATAAGCCTCATGTGTTGAGGTAAGTGCTTTGTGTGTCAAAGTGGTGGTGTTGTATAGTCTTGTTTGTCAAGACTAAGGTCTTGTGTGGCAAGACAGATCCTCATGTGTTGAGGTGGTGCCTCATGTGTTGAGGTAATGCTTTGCATGTTGAAGCATGAATGGTATATGATGTACTACTAACCATGGTTGAGCTATTAAGTCTCCTAAAGAGATTGGCCACCTCTATAGTGAATTAATTTAGCATATGACCAATTGGAACGATAGTAGAACAAGATGATCACATCATTAGAAAAATATCCTTAGTATATTTGATATGATAGATAAATTAAAGTTGTCACATGTGGACCATGCAGATAAGACAAGGGATAAAGATAAGATGTGATAAGAAAAGAGAGAACTCGATTTTCTCACTTCACTAATGATAAAGTCTTCAATTAAATAAGAGAGAACTTTAATTGTTAAACTTAAGTGATGTTAACAAGAAAGACTTCATTTAATTAAAGGAGAAATCAAATTGCTCACTTTAGTGATGTTATCAAGAAGGAATTCAGTTAGAAGAGTTAACTAAGTGTTAATAAAGAATATCTAGTTAACTAAAGTGTTTTGCATGTCAACACTTAAGTTGAACTAAAGGACATCACTTGAGTTACGACACTTGAGTTATCCACCTAACTAAGTGGTCTAAGATCCAGATGAAGGGAGATTTCATCATGAAGTCAGAAGATACAAATAGAATCCAAAGCATGAGAAATATATGTGTGTGTGTGTGTGTGTTATGAAGGATTGATGAATTCAATGTGAGAGTGAATTATCTTCTCTCTTGAAGGCAATTCGCATTCATTGTGCATGTGACCAAAATCAACGAATTGAATTTGTGTAGGATATTATTCTGAGTTCTATTCTTCTATCTTCTTTCTTGCTCTATGATTGCACCATGGGTGCTTGGTATTTCTCTCTGATAATGCACAAGGGGTGCTTGATGCAATCTGCTAATTGTAAAGACATTTTCTGCTATCTATCAATATTCTAAGGAAGAATTTGTTGGGGTTTTCTCCCTCAGGTAATAGAGGGTTTCCCCAGGGAAAATATTGTGTCTCATGTGAATGCTTATGCTTGTTGATTATTCATTTGATTTCAAGTACTACTATAATTCCGCATTAAGATAAAAATATTAATAGAATATGGATGAACTCTTTTGTAGAAGTGAGAACAAGCATCGCATGGTCAAAGGTGATGAAATGTACCTCATAAAGGAACATAAATGGAACAATCCAGCTTCTCCAGTAGTGGGAGTTTGGGTAATAAATTGATTGATACTAGCGAGAAGAAGAGTACCTTTGAACATGATCTGGAAAATAATTAAGAGAACATGCTAGAAGCTATGTGCTTCCACTTTCTCAATAGCTAAGCTTTTGTGGGACCAAAAGCATACCAAATGGGGAGGTGTCACATGAAATGGATTAAGTTCCAAGTTTAGTTCCAAAAGGATAAGAAATTAAAATAGCTAAGTACATGGATGGGATAGAAAGGGACTAAGTTTGTTGGTTTGAAGGACAATAATTTAGGAAGTAGGATAAAAAATAGAGTTATTTGTTCAAATTGAATCATTAATTGGCATAAATGATTGCTTTAAATTATTGCGATAAGGGTTAGCACAACACGATATATTCCAACAATCTAAATGGAGTTCATATGAGAAAATGATGGGATCCGAAAATTAACTCACACTAATTAGTGTAGCACCAAGTGGAAGCCATGTTAGCATCTATTATTCACACATGTATAGCTAGCCATGTGAGGCTATCCAAGAAACTATCTAAGTATGTGAAAGGGTGTTATATAGAATTTTTGTTCAACATCCATTACTGAAAAAAAATATATTTATGTGATATGTCTTAGTGATGAAAGTTGACCTTGCCTTGAAAGAGAAAAATTAGTCATGCATTAAAGTGTAAATTAAGGGCATTTAAATGTAAAGTTGGCTAATTATTATAATATTTGACTAATTATTTACTAGATTTATTAAACAAGGCACTTAATATATTGATTTAGTCATGGTTGATACCTTTGATCATGTTTAACAATGTCTCCACACTACTCTACAAACGGAGAAAATAGAAAAAAACAAAAGGAGTAGTGTACAAACTTGGTATTTTTATGAATATAGTGGAAGAAAATTATTTCTCAACAACATGATACTTGAAAATCTAGCAGGAGAGAGTACAATAAAATACATGTTAAGAAATATTTTGTGGAAAATGAATCCAATGCCCTATGTTTAGCTCATTTAGAGCACGTGATAATCTCTATGGGGAAAGTGTTTTTCAAAAGATTGTAATATCTAGAGAGTAATAAGTAATAAGACAATGCATTTTAATTTTGGAAGTTTTTCCTCAGACAATGCATTTTAATTTTGGAAGTTTTTCCTCACTTGAGGTTTTTTATAGGGTAGATCTTATGTCTTATTTGTTGTCTGTGTTGGTAAATATTTTCTATGCATGTCCATTATATTTTTGCACTTATTATTAAATCATAAATGAAATGAATGAGTGTTAGGTTGGGGCATTGACATTGGAAGTGACAATATCATAATAATTTTTTTGTTTAATGATCTGCAAATTGTCATGGATATCCCATTATAACTATTCATCACAATATATCTTCTAATATTTAATATTACTAGCTTAATGCTGAAATAACTAGTAGAATAACATTGAGAGGTTGTTAACTAAGTTGACAAAATTTTGTTCCAAAAACAATCATTTAAGGCCTTAAATGAACTCTAAAAAATTATGATCTCCAAATTAGCAAAGTGTGACCTAGCGGTAAAATGAACCCTACAAACCAATGCATCTAATTTTTCCACCCATAAGTATCAAAATAGTTCAAAAATTGTATAATAATCCATTTCATATCACTTAAGATATATTTTGACAATTTGTCTAAAAAAATAACTTTAATAGTTTAAAGGAAACTACTTTCTAATATTATATTCTAAATCCTCTACATTATCTTCACCAAAGGATTATAATTTGATAGGAAAATCTTCTCAAATTTACAAATTTAACCCCTTTGATCTGAATTGTCTCTCTCAACCAATCAATACATCGAGGAGGCCACTCACTTTTTTCTTTCTAAAAAGTGAACATTAATGATTCTTAAATACCTCTCAAATAATATTTACTTAATTATGCACTCTAATGCCCTATAAAATTCTTGTCATCCTTCATTAGAGCTTAAGCCCTTTCAAAATTCCCTTCATAATCTCTAATCATTTTCTTTGCACCAACTTTTTCTAAGGTTCTCTTTAGAAGCCATTTTATAATTATTTTTCATCCATTCCCTAGTGCAATCCATCCTCTTTGAAGTCTCAAAGGATCTGCTATTAATTGTCTTTTGCAGAAAGCCTATTTTGGTCTTGAAAACAATTATAACTCTCGTCACTCCCATTATCTTGTACGGTTGTGAATTTTGGGGTTACAACATCTCTAGAGAATCCTGGAGAAAGATTAAACAAATGTAGAAGCGTTTCATAACGTATAACCTCAAAATTAAAGGCAATACACCTTACCGCCTTAGCATCTCCTTGTTGTGTATCCAAGGACAAGTTTCGAGTAGCTCGGCTTCTTCTGTTGATCTTCATGGTCTTCTTCAGCTGCAGATATGGTTGGACTAGCCCTATCCATGTCTTATTTCATTCCTATTTCATTATTTCGATCAACTACTATTGGTTATTTCGATCTGTTGTTGGTTATTTCATTTTTCTATAAGAAATGGCTGAACGAAACCAATAGATCTAAATATGAGCAAAAACCATGAGAATATGCCATTCTATTTTATCATCTTTGTGCATTTAACTTTTCCATCAATTTTCCATTCCGAGTTTTTATGTCGTTATATCTAAATATATAGACACATGAGCATGATTCATACAATAAGAAGGAGCCCAATTGGAATAAGAAAAGAGTCAACCATCCAAAGAGACTAGAACATCCGAATGAGGGATTTTGTGTATACCAGAACAAGACACAACCTGGAAAAATAAATTGAAAGAAAGCATGGCCATGAACAAAGGAGAAATTGCTTTAAAAAATGGCCATCATTTTCTCTTTCCCATACTCCACAAAAAATAGCCATTAAAGTGCAAGAGAATCCCAAGAAAAAGACTGGAGCAATTTGTTATACACACAATAAAATATAAACTAATCATATAATTGTTTTGTGCAAAAGCAATTCAACAGATCTGAGTAAACATTAGAAGGCTACTATGACCAAAACATAAAAAACAAATGAACATTTAACATAGTGATAATTTTGACCATTAATTGCCCTAATTGACACACGACCTAAACTAAGCACCTCAACTGAAACCATTCCTGGAACCAGTCTTCAGCGCCAAAACTTATGGCTAAATTTTCTTCACAAAAAGAAGAACACAACATGCGGAAAAGATCGATAAATTGTACCAAACCAAGAAAAAACAATGATTGGACAACCTTATCCAACGCTCGTTTCCAAGCCAGAGTTTTGAAAGAAATCCACAGCTCAAGCAAGCCACCACGTCAATGTGTTGGAGAGACAGGTAGAGGTATGTTGGCAGCCGAATCATGGTGCTTTTCATTTTCATTATCATTCATGTATTTCTTATTTGCTAAATCCTAATCTCAATATGCTTTGGGAATTCAACCACAAATTTGTATGCATACTCATAATCTCTACTTGGATTTCATGGCAGATGATTGTTCTATTGGAAAAGTTGAAAATAATGATATATGGTCATTGATGTTGATCCGTGGTTTTTGATGATGCCCACTGTTTGAGAAAGAGGTATTAGTAATGAAAAATACCAAGATTTTTTTCCTCTCCTATCAATTGAAATACGAATGGATGTCCTCATTGGCATGAATTGTGTTACATGAACTATGGTTAACATTTACTAGTAGTGGTTACTATTTGGTTGTTGTTGCATCTAGCTTATAATTTGCAAGTGTTGTTGTAAATGTAACTTCTGAAGATATTGTTTTGTATATTATTAGTATATTATTATTGTACTTTTATTGTACCTCTGTTGGATATGTTTTCATTATTGTATTTGGTCATGTAAGAATATCGAGGTAAAACCTCCATTGTAAGTCGGGGCAATAGTCCCCAATAGGTTAAATGTAAAATGTATTTTGGAGTCTCCCTAGGAGAGGTCAGCCTAGTCAGTTAAGAAAGTCGGCCCCATTGGGGAATTAGGTCAGTCACATATAAATTATAAATAGGGAGGAATCCTCCCTCATTTGGACACACAGCCAACAAGTAAGTTCACTCCAAGGAAGAGAAAGGCAAGTTCGCTGAAGGAAGAAGAAGGAAGCTGCAGAAGTGATCTTATCTTTGGTTTTTCTTTCTTGGTTTGATATTGTACTAGGTGATGAATCTATTACTGAAGAAGTTGTGGGGTTTTCTCCTTTATGGTTTCCCCGAGGAAATTTATTGTGTTCTTGTGTATTGTTGTGCTTGTCTATCTTTCAGTTTAAAGATCTAACGTAATTGAATTAAAGTGCAAACACTAACATGGTATCAGAGCCATCGAAAGAAGGCATTGTGCAACAATGGAAAGCTAGGGTTTCCAAATCCAAGGTCTTCTCTCCACAAATCATCAAGAAAATAGGGCTAGGATAACTCACCTCAAGGAGGCGCATCTTTTGGTGGAAGCAGAATTCAGTTTGGAGAATTTTCATTTTTGACCCAGTCACTAGTGTCGGGAGAAACTAGGGCATCAAATTTTTGGAGCTTACATCCACCAATCAGGGTAAGGGATTACAATGGACAACTCGCCTTGAGGAGGCACATCTTTCTATATAAGCAAAATTTCAAGATTCCAAGTTTGGAAAATTAGGGTTTCTTTGTCAAACCCTAGGACAAGAGAATAAAAGAGAAGATCCCTAAGGTTTAGGCTGCCATGTGTACATACACATCCCGAAAGAAAAGAGAACAAAACTAGATCCTTCAGGGAAGATAGGCATATTCATGGGATACAGTGACACATCAAAAGCTTACCGAATATACTTCCTAGGATTTAAGAAGATCGAAATCAGCAGAGACGTAAATTTTGATGAAGACTCAGCCTACAACAAGTCAAGACAATTACCCACTAAAGAAACTGAAGAACCTGAAGTTCCAAGAACCAGAGACATAGTTATGGAAGATACAATCCAAGAATATCACGAAGACCATGACATAACAGAACCACAAGATCCTATAGATCCACCTCGTGAGAAGAGATCCCACAAGAGAAGACCAGCATGGGCACGTGAAGCAATACAAGATGCAGAGAAGTATGGAGCTCCAGATGGGACACTCAGAGAAAGAAAGAGACCCAAACCATACTCCAGCTATGTGTCCCTACTATGCGACATCATTGATAAAGAACCTTCCAACTATGAGGAAGCAACAGAAAAGAAGGAATGGAAGGATGCCATGATCGAAGAGTACCAGCCGATTATGAAGAATGATGTCTGGGAGATAGTTCCGAGACCAGAAGGGAAGTCTGTTGTGACTTCAAAATGGATCTACAAGATCAAGCATGCTGCAGATGGTAGCATTGAAAAACACAAGGCAGATTTGTAGCACGTGGCTTCTTCTAGAAAGAAGGCATAGACTACAAGGAGACATTTGCACCTGTAGCAAGATACACTTCCATCAGATCTATATTTTCTTTAGCCGCAATAATGAAATGGAAGGTACACCATATGAACATCGAGACAACATTCTTGAATGGTGTAGTCGAAGAGTAAGTGTATGTGGAGCAGCCATTGGGATTCGAGACACATGGCAGACAAACTCATGTGTGCAAGCTAAAGAAATCCTTGTATGGTTTGAATCAAGCACCCAGAACATGGTACGACAGGATGGACAATTTTCTGATAAGCTTAGGATGTACCAAGAGTAAAGCAGATTCCAACCTCTACTTCAAGGTTTAGGGTGGAAGACCTGTAATATTACTACTATATGTAGATGACTTGTTTTTAACAGGGGAGGATGAGCTCATTGTAGAAACAAAAAGAAGGCTTGTCGTAGAGTTCGAGATGAAGGACCTGGGAATGATGCACTACTCCTTAGGTATGGAGGTGTGGCATAGTTCATATGGGATTTTCCTTGGTCAAGGAAAGTATGCAATGGATATTCTGAAGAGGTTCATAATGATGTACTGGAAGGAAATGGCCACACCAATGGCATCAAAATTGAAGCTACTGTGTGATGTTTCTTCAGAGAAAGTTGATGCCACGATGTATAGGCAGATGTTTGGTTCATTAATGTACTTGATGAACACGAGACCTTACATATGCTTTGCTATGAACACCCTAAGCCACTTCCTGAAAGATCTGAGACATGTTCACCTAATTGCTGCAAAAGCATATATTGAGGTACCTGAATGGTACAATTGAGTATGGGCTCAAATATGCAACAAATCAGAAGATTAACCTGCATGGTTATGTTGATTTAGATTGGGCATGCAGTTCCACAAACAGGAAGAGCACTTCGGGATGCTGTGTCAATTTGGGATCTAGTATGATCTCTTGGTTTAGCAGGAAGCAGTCAAGTGTGGCACCGACTACAGCCGAAGCAGAGTATATGGCAATCTGTTCGACTAGTTGTGAGGTAGTATGTCTGTGGAAGCTACTGTCAAATTTATTTGATCTCGAGTTAGAGGTGACTTGTATCTTTTGTGACAACCAAAGTTGTGTAAAGTTGTCCGAGAACCTGGTGTTCCATGACAAGTCAAAGCATATTGAGATCAAGTGCCACTATATCCCAGATATGGTGCAGAGAGGAGCAGTGAAGATCCAGTATGTGGCGACAGACGAGCAGACAAACGATGTGTTGACCAAGCCGTTAGCAAGAGTGAAGTTCTGGTGCTTCAGAGAGAAGCTTAGTGTTATCTAGATCGAAGTTCCTCGAAAGAGGGAGTGATGTGACATGTCCGGAAGACGAAGGTACACCAGGGTTGTATATTACATGGTGGAAGATGTAGGTAGTCCGAAGAGACGTAATGCTCCTGGGATGTATCCACATGTGAGAAGACGTTGGTGGTCCACGAGTCATAAAGCATATGGGATGTGCATGGGTTGTATCTTACATGGTGGAAGACACAGGTGGTCCAAAAAGACGTAATGCATATGGGATGCTCCTGGGCTATATCCACATGTTTGAAGACGCAGGTTGACCGAGAGAGTCGTAATACATCTGGGATGTATCCATTGGGTGGAAGACGCAAATTTTCCTGGGTTGTATCCATTGGGTGGAAGACGCAGGTTGACTAAGAGAGAGATGTAATACATCTGGGTTGTATCCACTGGGTGGAAGACGCAAATGTTCCTGGGTTGTAACCACTGGGTGGAAGGTGCAGGTTGTCTGGTGGACATGATCTATGCACCTGGACTGCTCTCCACATGAGATGATGAGATGATCTGGATACGGTGAGATGATAGTAGGAGACGCAGGTGATTGCTTTGGAAATGTAATATGTGGTTCTGGGTTGTACCTACTTGATGGCTTACTCGCATAGATGATGAAGTCCTAAATGAGAGCTAGGCCTACATCCAACATGAAATAGGGTTGGCTCTATAGAACTTCTCATGATGGGTAGATTGTGTTATCCACTAAAATTTCACTTAGTGAATTCCGAGTGAACCGTTGAAGGCTTGAACATGTCAAAGTGTTCATTATTAGAGTTCAAAAGTCCATCAGGCCTTCTAGGCACCTTTTATTTTTTGTACCACATGTTCATACCCCCTCGGGGAAATTGTAATAAAATGTGTTAGCATGGTATATTTATGTAAAATACTCGGCTTCCTAGGACTTAAACATTAATCCGAATAGCCCAGAGTGTTTTTTTCCTTGGAAATTATTTGTTGTTGAACAAACGACTAATAATGTTCAAGTTTTTCACTCAATCCTCCAAAGTTGGGGTGGTCGGTGTGGTGTTTAGGCCTTAGAAAGTTATTAGAGCTTAAGTGTCAATGTATTAAACCATGCTAGGCATTAATTTTGAGTCGTATGGACATGTATTAGGTCCCCCTAATTTTGTTTTACTTTCGAGAAAAAAATATTTTTTCCGTAAAAACAAGCCATTTTTTA
Source organism: Larix kaempferi (assembly GCA_027924585.1). NCBI lineage: Eukaryota > Viridiplantae > Streptophyta > Pinopsida > Pinales > Pinaceae > Larix > Larix kaempferi. The sequence goes on along the minus strand of BSBM01000397.1, from coordinate 556,574 downwards.
ATGGTTTGGTTAAAAAAAATTGAAAAAGTGATAAAAATGTGGTCTAGGGGTCTTTTTGGCCATGGGCGTGCTCATTTTATAGCCTAGAGCACCCACTTTATCCCTAAACCCACTTTCCTAAGTGTTTGGCCACTTTATTTTTCATTTATTTCACAAAAAGCCAAAAAAGTGAAAAAAGTGAAAAAAATACAAAAAAGTGAAAAATGTCAAAAATCAAATTCTTAAATTATGGGGATTTGTAAGAGTTTTTGGATTAGCTATGTTAGGGGGGATGTTAGAGATTTTTTATGACATATTTGGGGCAGCTATAAACAAGGGATCCTTTCCCCATTACTTGGGCGCATTTCCCTATGAAGGGGGGGCGCATTTCCCTAGAGAGAAGGCCCGCAACTTATGGAATTTTGCAGGTATGTTTTAGGCTCTTTTTGGGCTGATTTTGGGCAGCCCAAAAGAAGGAGGCAACCCTAACTAAGCCACAAGTTATGGCATAACTCCCTCACCCATGCGCCCTCCTCTCCTTCACTAGTGCGCCCTCCCCTCTCTCTTTTCTTTTCTATAAATTGAGAGCACCTCTCTCATTCCAAACTAGTTAGAGTTGGAATGAGTGAAGGCTTGCTATTGTAATTTGTCATATTTTGCATTGAGAATAAAGAAAGCTTTGGAGGCTGAAATGTGTAGTGCCTCTGTGTGTGGATCAACATTGTTATGTTGTTCAAGAAGTAACTTGTTTCTTTTTGAAATTTTTTGTTTACTCTTGATATAGATCTTACCTTAAGGATTCCTACGAATCAATAGGAATATGAACTGTAAATACGTTTACTTTCATTTCTATATTTTCATGTATGTTTAGAGATCAAATATTTGTATGTTAAATAAGTTTATTTTCATGTTATTTTAATCTCTGTTTATATATGTTTACAAGATCTCACGGATGTGCAAGTTTTGTGACTAGCTTTCACGTTGCCAAGCTTAGAGGAATTTTGGATCTAGTTTGACTCCACTCCATATTCAACAAATTTCAAGAACATTGTCCCTCGACACTCCAAGAAGAAACCTTTTGTAGTTTGATCTTTTCGGCAACAAGCTTTGCTATCCTTACTCTTTCTCTTCTTAAAATTATTTTCTTCTTGGTTACTGGTTTTTTGATATTTTTAGATCCGATTTGTTTAGTAAGTTTATCAAAAGAACATATCTGATTTTTATGCATAGATCCAAGGTAGTTTAAAAGTTATCATTTCTTTTGTTGGATCTTGCTTTGAAAAGTGTCTTTAAGTAAATTATTCAAGTCAAATTTTAAGTTTATTTAAATGTTTTTTTTCTTCAAAATTTTAAAGTTTAGATCAAGCAACTAAGTGCTTCATTGGTTGTCTTTTCAAGGCTGTCCAAGACCCTAAGAAGATTGAATTTCTAGCCAATCCATCTTAGTTCATTTGCTTTAGTTAACTAGTTTTTAACTTAGAAATTTTTTAGCATTTTTTTATTTTGGCCAAGTCACTTTTAAAGTGATTTTGGACACCTTTTGCTACTAATTTGTTTGTTGGTTTTTGTTGCATGACAACATAAAAAAGGCTTTGGAGCACTTATTTGGACAAGATTGGACAATCCAAAGACCACCTTGAACCTTACATTTTCCTTCCAAACCTTGCCTATTATTTGTAACCTCTTTTCTCCAAGGACTATAAGAAGAAAGAGGATTTATTGCATTTCAAGTTTGGCATTGTAATATTGTAATAAAAATATTTTTGGAGGCAAGCTCACAAGGCTTGCTTCTCATCCCCCTAGGGGGGATTGGTGTTAGTTCAATTTTTGTGGATGTTGTCATTTTTCAACCTAATAATTTTCACATTAGATTAGATTAACTAAAATCAACTAAGATAAATTAAAATTTAACGTCATGGTCCAATCCAAATATTGGGCCATTGACTTCTCAGGACTTATGAACTTTTTATTTTGTTTTTTGCAGACCGTATACTTTTCAGTATAGTTTGTTTTATCTTTCGCAAAAGTAAATCGGATACTAACCCACTACCTAGGTAGTGTAGTAATTAGAAAACATTTCATTTTTTCAGTCATTTACTTTTTAATTAACCCCCCTTGCTTTCCCGAAGTACGGTTCCAGGATAAGGGCTTGCCCGAGTACTGCCAAAAAAAGAGACTCTTGGCATTTTTAATAAACAAGAAAACCATGTTCAACAAATTTTAAAGTTAACAAGGCTTTGTCCCCGTATGCTATGGATCACTGTAGGTTAATGGATGATAGTTGGAGGAACGACAATGTTTAGTATTAACACGCCAAGTGTTTTCCATTTCTGTTTCGTATATGAAATGTGGGTGTTTCCAGTGGACAAATGTTGGTGGTGGGCGCTATGGAAAATGCAAAGGTGTTTAGTATTGACACGTTAAGTGTTTTCCATTTCTATTTCATATATGGAATGTGGGTGTTTCAAGTGGAAAAATGTTGGAAGTGGGCGCTATGGCGAATGGAAAGGCTTGCTAATACTTTCATGATTCGCGTCGTCTTGTGCATGCATAACCTTTCCACGTGCTATGCATGTAGTTACACCAGCATAGATCTAAATCCTAGGCTCTATCAAGCGTCAAAAGGGATCAAATCTCGTGAGGTGCAACCACCTAATCCTAAGCTCTAAAGTCTCTAGTTTAAGTCTCATATTTACTTTTTACTTTGTATTATTCTTTTTTGCTTATGGCCGTCATAATATTTATTACTTTTTACTTTGTATTATTCTTTTTTGTTTACTTTGTATTATTTTATACTCGACAAACACTCTAAAATCTCATATTTACTTTTTACTTTGTATTAAAAGTAAACTGTAAAGTCTCTAGTTTAAGTCTCATATTTACTTTTTATTTTGTATTATTCTTTTTTGTTTATGACAGACATAATATTTATCACGTAATCCTAAGCTCTAAAGTCTCTAGTTTAAATCTCATATTTATTTTTTACTTTGTATTATTCTTTTTTGTTTACTTTGTATTATTTTGTTACTCAACAAACTTGGCAAACACTCGACTCACAAGATCTCCCTCATACTGGACTATAGAGGACCTCTCGGTGCAATGATTGCAACATATGGACGAATTACCTAATCTAGAGCCCTCATTTCATAAACTTTATATGATTCCAACCTTTGCAGTGTAAGTTTATTTATTTATGGTTTCGATACTTGTTGTGCATGCCGATGTGTATTTGTGCTTGTTGCCATAAGTTATCGCAACATTTCAGAACCTTAACTTTGCACGACGTGTCGCTAGGGATGAATTTTTTTAGTGTATGTGATGTCATCACATCCTTTAAAACTTCAGTCAATGCAATGAAGTTTGTGTTATTTACAAATTGTTTTCCTTGCCTCCCACTTTTGTCGTAGGTGAGAGGGATATGAAATGATCCCTTTCTTGTGGAATTCATGCTTGTCCAAACATTATGCATAGTGAGATTAGCCATCTTGCTATTTAAAAAATTTCAAGGATGTTATGTGTCATTTATGGTTGGCTCCAACCTTACCATCATGGCAATGTATCATCACGTGGCTTGAAAACTTGGTTTTGCATATGGATTGGGAACTTGTTGTGCATGGAAACATCAAGGCATTGATGTGAAATTCTTAGAACATTATATTTTACTTTATCACATTAAAAGTTATAATGTAATAAGTTTACAAACCATGCAATTGCAAATATGTGTGAACATCTGTACATTCACAAGGCATAGACTTCCATACATACGTATTTGGTGTCGGCCAATGTTAATCTTGGAAGCGTCCATATACATGAATGCTGACATGTGTATGTACGTGAATCTTTATATAATTTTGATATTATTTTAATCCTAAAACACACCCAAAACAATTAGTGAAGAATAAGCATCTTGTTAGGTGCGTTCCTTCCATATTGGTTGCTAAACATGTGGCCTGGCAAGTCCAATAGTCATGCTCATTGCAAGCTGTAGCTACCGTAGCCACATGTTGCAGCATTTGTCAATGCCAGTGCGCGAACATAATGACAATTTAACAACAATTTTTCATTTAAGCGGGGATTAAGTTACCATACAACACTTATTAACTATGAAATCCAAAGTTTGAAATGGTCCAAGCCACCTAACGACGTATTTTAAAGTGTACATAATATATTTGCAAGAACAATTCTAATGACATCAAAGTAAAATCTTCACAAATGATATATATATATATATATAACCAAATAAAATGAAATCACATGGTTACTAAAAGGTAAAGACTAACTTACAAACTTTAAGAGGGTTGGAATTTCAAAATCATTTTACAAATAATTTGGATGAATTGAGAAGATGTTTAGATTTGATTAAGATGAGGAATTAAATATTTATTTTATTTTATTTTTGTTAATTAGAGTTATATATATGTTTTAAAAAATAAACTTGTTTCTTGTTATTTATGTGAATAAAAAAAATAAAAATTTTATATCGTCAAAATTCACCATACACATATACTATATAAGGATTCTTTCCATACAACTAATCATTGTTAAGGATATTAAACAAAAGGAGTGCTATTCTCATCACAAAGATCTAGTGTCATGGCAATATAGACCTAAGTTCAATACTAACAAAAAACCTTCCTGAAAATACAACCTGTAATCAACATATACGACATGCCACCATAGAAAATAATCAACTATTAATTAAAAAGGGGATAGTGTCTTCAAAAGAAAGGGTACCCTCCAGGTACTTTGCCACATGCAAAAGGCTCTTAGATAGTTCATTTGCAATGGTGTTATGTTCCCTATATACATGATTGATAGCAATATCTGAAAATGATAATAAAAACGATTTGATGTGTTGTGCCCACTAGATCAATGATAACACCTATAGGTTAGATATGCCATTTACCTAATGAACTATAACCTTAGAATCACCACACTCACACACACACATGTTTATTAGAGTGTTTGTGACTTGTGGGATTAGTCTATGGCTTAAGAAACCGTGACCTAGGCGCATTTAAGCCGTCAAAATCCCATGGGGATCATTGGCATGGGCCACACAAACCCTTAGCATGGCTGGATTACCGCATAGTTTCGAACAAATTGAACCATTAAAAACCAATCACACTACTAAAACTTACAATGAGTGTTCTATTTTAATTGTATGTAATTATCAAAATGTTGGTCAATTAATAATTTAATCTTTAATTAAAGTAACCAACGATATAGGTTGATTAAAAGTTTTAAAGGAGGACGGCGGCCGGGGATGGAGCTCTGCAACCTAGGGTTTTGAGCCGATCCGTGTTGATCTCGGCGGCCAAGGCTCTTTCCCGGGTCGCTAGACTCCTTCTGCCCTGTAGCTCACAGTAATGGTCGACGGCGAGGAGCATCCTGCATTCTTGTGGCGGCGGCAGCGGGTGCAGAGGGGTGACGGCATTGTGGTGAGGCGGCCCTTAGCCTTTCAGCTGTGCGGAGCGGCTTCCAACAGCGGCTCTATCGATGGCTTCCAACGGTGGCTCTCCACAACGGGCGGCACTCTGACGGTGAGGTTTCCAATGATGGATTTCCTGACTGCAGCAACAATTGGCGGCTATCTTGACAGAGCGGTCGGATCTGATCTTTCTTTAAAAAGATTTCCCGGCATTGTCGAGGCCGAGGACGAGAATGCGAGCCTCCTTACAGTCTCGAATACATCATTCCCATCTTTAAAACAGCTGCAGATCAGCCGATCAACCCTAACAGAGAGGAAGCCGAGGCCGTTAATGGCATTCCACACGTGTAAATCCGCTGATTTATCGCCACGAATTATCAGATCGCCTGTTCGATTCCCCGGAGGATGAATGGCAAAGCCTGAGATTGCTGTGGAACCAGAGAGATTATTACCGTCAACGTTTTCCCGTCCCGGCGTTCGACGACGGAAAGTGCCGAGGGGTCGGCTCTGCTCTGTTCCGGTGGCTCCCTCTTTTGAAGGTCGTCGGGTCCTGTCATTACATCTACTTGAGGCTTCTTTCTTTGGGTTCTTGGAGGCCGGTGGGTGACAAACGAGACGAGCTGTTGGATTTGGCCGATTTCAGTCAATCTTGTTGGCTATCAAGGGTTTGAGCGTATCTTGGCGGCCATGGATTCTTCCATGGAGGCCTCTTCTCTTTCCTGCGTTTTGCTTTCAGGCATTGATGGAGCGTGATGGATTTTTCTGAGTATGGAGAGAGGGCGGTGCCTTTGCGCGGCGACCCATTGGGTCTGAGCACGATCCAGTGGCAGCGGCGACGGTTTCAGGGACCAGATCTGAAACCGGTGGCCCCAATTTCACCACTGTTCATGATATATCTTGTTCTACTTCTTGTGGCAACATTCTCTGGGTTTCTCTTTTTTTTGGTTCAGCTCATTATAAGCTGTTTTCTGCTTATATGGGACAGAAATATGTGAAAATGTAGGGATCCTTGTTGATTCTACTACATGTGCAGTATGTAATTTTAATCATCTTTTTGAAATAAAATTACGGACTTTTTCCAAGGAAAAACCAAGGAAAAAAAAACCAACGATATAGGTTGGAATGTTTTTAACGATTTATATCTTAGTTTATACAACATTTATTACTCTATTATTTTTATACAATAAATTTTTTCGAATCATATAATGTTTAATACTACTTTAATATTTAATAAATTTAATTAATGTAAGTGGTTTATAATCACTTTATTTTACATTTTTTTTAATTAAGATAATCAAATATAATTATAATAAAAAATAATAAACATGGTTTGAAATGTTTTCTAAAATTTATATTTTAATTTTGAGTAGTCTATTTATTCTATGTCTCTATTTTATGGGGTTTTGATGGAATCTGTTTTTTGTTGTTGTAAAATCCAAATTTTTACATGTTTAAATTGTATTTTTAAATCCATAAATAGATTCAACACCCTCAAATACCCCATGGCATCCAAATTATGCAATTTCCATAACTAATATATGTAATTCTAAGATTTTTTATCAAAATACGAACAAAATTAGACTAAAATCTACTAAAAAAAAATTACAAACTTAAAATATTTAAACTACACAACATTTATTACTCTACTCTTTTTATACAATAAAAAATTCCAAATTATAATATACTTAATTAATCCCATCTTTGCTGTTAACAACCCATGAAAATATCAAATAAAAATATAAAATTAAAAAATCAAGTGATGGCACATGAAAAAACATTGGATATATGGAAAACCAAGAAACTACTTTTTAAACTTATGTTCTATAGGATTTTAGATTTAGATTTAGATTGTGTACCGTTCATTAACTAAAAATAAAAATAGTTGAAAAAATATAAAAAAATAGAGTTAATTAATTAATTTAATATTTACTAAATCACTCACTTAATAAAAATAATAATAAAAAATTCAAATCATAATACCGTTAATTAATTACTTTAATATTTAATGATAATAAAAAATATAATTATTAATGTATATTCAACTTACAATTTACATGATGTACGTGCTTACTTAATACATCCACTCTGTCATTAACAACCGACAAAATACTCCATTAAAGTCCAAAACTCGGAAATCAAAGTAATCAGTGCGTACATGGCAGTAGTACCTATGAGAAAGGCAGTACCTATAAGAATGAAAAAGAGATGGAAAGACAGTGGATCTGGGGAAGACTAGGAGACTACACTTTGAGCCCCTGTTCTACTGCTACAAATTCTCTATAGATTTAGATTTTGTACCACTCACTCATTTGCTGGCTCTACTCCAGTCACTGCTACGGGATAACAAAGTCAAATCAGGCAACACCAGTGTGCGTTGCTGCTTCAGCCAACAAGGAATAAGAATGAATATGATGAGGCGAAGAGCCGTTGATTTAAGACGCCCAGTGCAGAGGGGATTTTCCCGTGGACTTCTGGTTCTTCTGGGTATTATTCTTGTGATTCTGGTGCTCATGCTCTTCACCCATTATCGACACCCAACTCCTGAACTCGAAGAATCTCAGGTATACGCAACATTAACCTTGCTGTTTTATTCAGAGAGTTATCACAATGACAGTTTTTGAGATCTTTTCTTATGAGGACACCTTAATAAGAAGCCTCCTCGGTTTTATCTTATGTGATCTCAGTGTACCACTAGATTACAAGGAATTTCTTCTGAAACAAAACCATGCTACTTCTATGATTGTAGAACTAATGCTTATATCAGGACAGCATCTTAGGCTAAAGGAAAGATGCTATTTGCCATGTATTTTTGGCAATTTCTTGAAAAGACCACAATTTTGAGGCCCAATATACAGATTGGGCCAAGTTCATCTAGATCAATAGGACACAACGGTGGTCAGTCAATAATGCCATTGAATGTACTACAACTCCTTTGGCAGCAAATCAGGCTTAAAGTTGTAGCAAGTATAAGACATGGCTCCATTGCTGACAAGTTTTTGAAACGCCCAGCCAAGTTTCTGCTTGTAATTGCCATCTTCACGAACTATGCCAATTTAGGTAACCCAAATTAATAAGTCCCAAGGGAAAGTGGATAGTTTTCTGCAAAGCTTAGATTTTTACAGGCAGGCTAAATATTTTATTATTTTAACTTTTGTTATACTCTATAGGGAAGATAGCACTGAGTAAGTTGGCTAATATCTGTCTTGACAGTTTATACTCCATCGCTTCAGCCACATTTGTATGGATTTTACTGGTTAATACAATTCAACTTCACAAAAATGGGAACAAAAAGACTCCTCCTAGTTACTGAAACAAACCCAGAAGATATTGAGAAATGAAAGTTGTAATAACTAATTGTACACAGAAATTTGGAATTAGGTTGCTACGTTACTCTATGCGACAGTATGTGGATCCTTGCAGTTGGGCATATTCTAATGTTTTAGTTTAAAATCAACAAGTGGAATCAAAATCAATTTGATTTAGCATTTCGGTTGCAGGCTTTGGCCATTCATACTTACCCAATTCTCAAAGTTTCACCATATTAAGGTTGATTTGATTGGATTTCATTTAGGCAAACAAAGTTGCATTGCCAATAAGATGAAAATGTCACAAGTCGAACTTCAAATATGCAATAATGCATGAAGATGTTTGGGCTTCAATGTGGTAAGAAAAGTTGGATTACCAGCAACACCACTATCTCAAATAAAAAATTCAAACATGAAATAGTACCTGGAGAAGATTTTTGGACTTCTATTGGACAAGAAAAGTTGCACTGCCATTGAGATACCAATATCACAGAAGCTGACAACAACAATGGAGAATGGCTTTTATGTATCTTACAACTTAATTGATTATTCAGACCGGCCTTTCTAATAATGATTTTACATATGAGGACAATGGAGATGACCTGAATAATGTTCGACTGTCTTCTCTTTTTAACTAAGATGTTGAACATGAACCATCAAATCTCATCTCTGGGGTATAGGATAGGCCATTTGATACATGGTCTAATGCCTTCACTTGCCGTAATTTTGACCCAGTTCTCACCAATTCTCTCCATATCTATTAAGGACATAGTGCTGGTCCACTGTTTTACTGATTATAGCCATTTTCATCTAGTGCTAGATGCAAATGCATCTCAGATCTGAATAAAACTTTACAAAAGACTGCCTATTGACAAATACTACTATACAACAATCCAAACTCGTGCCTAGACCTCCTTGGAAAACCGCTAGGGCCACACATCTTAGAGTTACTACTAGATGCTGCATCACTCTCGTTTTACTCCCTTGGGGGCACAATATAGTATAAACATGGGGTGATAGGAAAGGCACCTGTATTTTTCATTTCTTTTGCATTTTTTGGAGATATTTCAACATCATGTATGTATATTTGTGTGTGTCACTTTTATTTGTGTTGATCATGTGTATATATTGTAAAGACTGTGTATTTTTTTAACAGAAACGAGAAATAGTATTTGTATGAAAAAGAAATATACATACAGGCCATCATATAGCAGTTCAGAATGAAGGCTAAACATAACAGGTCCAAAATATTCCCCTTCAGCCAGCTCTTGCTGGTAGACAAAATGAAGGTGCCTTCCAGTCCCTGTATTACTTCCTTTGATATAGTATATTCTAATGAACTGAAAACATGGATACAAGCAAAAAAACATAACAAATTTTTTATGAAAAGTCTGAGAACGTCATTCCTGGAGCTGTTCGCCTCCTTCAACCGCTTCCGTAGAAGAAATTTCTTCCATTGGAGACGCCTCTTCTTGCCGGAGCGCGGGGTTTCTATTTCCTTTGCCAATTCCATCCAGCTCAGCCTGCATTTCATTGAGGATTTCCTTCAGATGGTTAAAATGGGTTTCATTCCTTTCATTAGCGTTCATGCTCTGCTCCTGGTGCCTGCGTATCATTTCCATGGTAGCCCTGCGAATTTCCTCATGCATGGAGGCTTGAACCCGTTCCATGTCCTGCAGTCTGCGCTAGATATCTTCCACCTCACCTGCTTGCACCCATGTATTCACCTCTATTTCATCCACGCAAGAGTTCAGACAAGTAATGTCAACATCAATTCTTTTGTTTTCATCCAAAGCAACTTTCAAAACCTCAAAGATGCATCTCAACATCTTTTTGAAATCTGCCATATAGTTCTTTAGAGCCATTATCTCACCCATCATCTTCTCCAGAGCGTTATCCTTAGCAACCATGAGCAAGGGTTCAACACAGTCTTTGCACTCCTCCTGGCCTTCAATAACCTCGCTTCTTCACCTGGATATGCACAGATGATTGAGAAGGGACTCGAAACTTCTAGCTTTAATGAACTTGGCATCACACAGAGGATTTTCCATATCCCGGCGCCTGTTCTTCACATGGGAGCCTATACTTAAACTGCAACAAAGGGTGGCAAGAGGAAATGACCCAGGACAAGGGCATTTAGAAGTCATTAAATTTCGTCTAATCTGCCTTTCTTCCGCCCACCGCACAACTAATCTTATACTGCGGTGATAACAACCTCCTTTACGGTAATTAAGGGAGGCCATAATGACCTGACACCTCCCAAGGCGAGCCTGAGGCCAAATGTCTAAGAGCACTTCATATGGAAAGCAAAGGGGCCAACATTTTAAACTTGAAAAAAAGAAATCCATTTAGTGAGGGGGATAGAGTTGTTAATAGTTATATCACCTTCCTTTAGCCTTGATCCTTTGTTGGCAAGACGATCAACTACCTTGTTATTCTGTCATTTGACATGGAAGAATTGCACTCTTGATATATCCTGGATGAAGGTGAAGATTCTTTTCTGAACTCTCCCAATCTCTTTTTCCCTGCTAGCCTGGATGTTCTGCATTTTTTGAATAAGTGTCTAAGAATCATCGAAAACTTGGAAGTCTCCAATGTTTAACCCTGCCATAGCTTCTATTCCCTGCATTAGAGATGCCCACTCAACTTGATTGTTTGTCCGCTTGCTCAAACCCCAAGCATAGGAAATGATCATTTTTCCTCCTGGGTCGAAGATAACCCCTCCCGCACTTGCCTCCCCTTGTAAAGACTGTATTGCATAAGATCTTTCATGATAATTCCTATGTGCTGTGAATAGTGTCGTGGTTGTTCCTTTTTTCTTATTTATTGTAGTAACATGCACACATAATATTTCCAATGTTCCACGAGGACTCGCCTGCCAAGGTCGGGAGCTCGCCCCCCTTGTTCCCCACGCCCGGAGGGCTTGGGGGCTTCCTTCGAAACGTTTCTATGCGCCCCCAAAAAATCGAAACTCACTGAAACGCATAGGGGAGCTCACCCCTGCTTGCTGAAGCTCGCTCCGAGCTTGGGGGACGCGTGGGCGCTCCTTTCCTCACGTGGGGGGCTTCTAGACGCCCCCCCCGCGATTTTGCCTAAATGGCTTAAAAAAACGAAATTAAAAAAAAAAAAACAAAATAAAAATAAAATAAAACTAAACTAATATTTTAAAATAAAACCTAAATACTAAAGCTACGCTTACCTTTCATTCCATTTTGAGTCTTTGACCTGTGATTGCTGCCGTGAGCTTAGCTTCCCGCCTTACTTCGACCAAAAAAATGCATAAATTAAAAAATTCGGCAACTCATAAAAACATGGAAACATGTTCCGTGAGTTGTAAAAGTAAAGTGGAAACATTCGTAAGGTTTCTAAAACACTCTGGAGTGTTTTTCTTGGCAAGTAAAGGCAAGATGAGTTTTCTCTCCAAGTGGGGCGCAACTCTCAAGAAAAAGTGGCAAGTTGTAAGATAAAGCAAGTAAGTGGAGTTAGGAGTTGGAAGTAAGCTGATTTGTAGCCTTTTCCAACCCATTACAACTCATTCCGAGTTGAGTACAACCCAAGCAAGGCGTCATCTCTTGGGCAAGTGTGCCCCCCTTATGCTTGGCTTCATCTATTTAAGCAAGCACTCTCTCCATTGTTTGTGGGTGAATGATAGCCGAAAGGCTGCTTCTATTGTAATACTATTGATTATTTTGAATAAAGGCTTTGGAGGTCAAGAACCGTGTAGCATTTTTATGTGTGGATGAATATTGTTTTGTGCTCATGAAGTGACTGACATTGTACTTTTCTTAAATTCTTGGTGGTTGTGCTGGGCCTTTGAAGGGAAGTTATCTCCCGGTAGGGTAAGATTTAACAACTTGTTTGCTTGCAATCTTACTATATATTTGTTTCAGATCTCTTAGAATTACATTATTATTTTGTTTAATGATCTTTTTTTTCTAAGTTTCTGTGGCAGGTAACACCAAGTTTTTCTAATCACTTTTCTGTGCAAGATCTTGTCCAAGTTGCAGGTTATCTTAGTTGAAGAAGAGGTTGAGCTTGTTTGCATCTTCCTCCTCTCCAAAATTTTCAGAAAGATATAGTCCCTCTGTGCTCCACTGTGAAAAACTCCTTCGCCCAAGTTCTAGCATCAAGCTACTTTTCTCCTTCTTTCATTCTGCAAAACCAAAATTTACTTTTCTGGTTACTAGTTACTTTAGCATTATAAACTATGGTGTTAGAGCCTTAAGCCATAGAAACATTGTCCTCTGATGGGATCCTTGTTGTCTCAAAGGTGACCTGAAGGGTCCTCCAATCCTATGGTTTCATTTCCCATATGTTTTCTTAGCAAGAGGCTCTCATGTGGTGACCACAAATTGCCTTGTTGCTGCATTGTACTTGGGCAATGATCATTCTTGTGCTTGGGCCTCAAGTTTTTATGTTGAAGTAACATTCCTTGACTTTCAACTCTTCTCCTTTGCTCTTCCCTCAATATCTCAATTGGATCATAGGTCTCCATGGGATGAATCACATTACCCCATGAGATCTGGTGCTCGGGTTTTTGAGAGGAGCTCATGGTTGGTGTATTAGCATCTCCTTCAAAGCTACAATAGATAAAATATTAGATGACTTAAAAGAAGAGGGATAGGGTAGTGTGTGAGGTGAAGAAACCTCCTCTTGCTAAGCACTTCTGGGCTCAGGGACTTCTTGTTTGACTCCTTTAGACATTTCTAAGCCCTCTTGTCTTGTTTCTTTTGCTAATCCTCGGTTGGGATATCCCACCCTGGCCCTCTTTTGCTTGGGTTCTTCTTCAACCTTCCTCTTCTTAGCCTCTTTTAGTGAGTTAAGGATATCGCTTGGGATGTTGACACCTTCAACAGATCCTGCTAGATCAATTACTTCCTGTTCGTTGGTGGGTGCCTCCTCCTCCTCATAAGTTAATTTCACAAAGAATTTCTTCCCTTTCCCATGGTTGTTGTTTAATTGTGGATTTCTTCCCACGATTTATGAGAATTGAGTTCTCATGTTGGAAACTAGGGGGGAAATGTTTATGCACCTGAAAGTTGCTCGAGGGGGCCTCAGATGGGGGAAGCATGTCCTAAACTATCAACCCAAATCGCTGAGAGGTGTGTGCAGGAGGGGTAAAAGTTGAGAGTAGGTTCGTCTTCTTAATCAAGGGCATACTTGGATCTGCTTCTAGCCCTAACCCATTTGGCTTTTCCTCCAACTTGATTGGTTCCTTTATTCCATGGCTTTCTTTTCCTATTCCTCCTTCCCTTAAAAATCCCATAGCTTGTATCATGGGATGGCCTTTGGGTAGGGTTGTGACTCTTGTGGATGGAGGGCAATTGGCTCTTCAAGAGTTTCATGAGTCCCATGCTCACCTTTTCAACCAATTATTTCATGGGCACAGTGTCCCTTGTTTCTTCTCTCGTTGTTACCCTCATTGTTCTCTTCTTCATCATGAATATCATCGTAGATTTTGTTGAATTCATCATCCCGAGGAATGCTATGATAAGGAGCATTTTCTTTCCCTAAGAGCCTCATCCTCCACCAAGTTCCTCTTTTATGCTTGCTAAAACCATCTTGATGGACCTGTTATCACCAATCTTGTAGTTGCCCCTGTTACCAACTTTTTGTACCATAGTTGGATTATCTGAAGAGCCGCCATTTGACAAACATGATGAATGTTTGTACTCCAGTGTATCAGATGATCCATCATTTGTGCCTAGCCAATTTTGGCTAGTCAGTTTTGTTTTTCAGTCAACATGACCATGGCCCCACGGGGTTTGTAATAAAGTGTGCTAGTAGGATTTTGAGTGGCTCGGTTCCCCATGACTTGATTAAGCAACTAAGGTATTCCAGGGAGTTTTTTCCCTTGTCAATTATACTTTGCCTATAGCCAAGCTATAATCGATGAGGTTTTCTCCTGCTTCCTCCAAAGCTGGAATGCCCGATTTTGAAAATTTTAGCCATGGGAGGTTATTAGAGTCCAACTGATGTATATACTAGACACTATTAGATTAGGTTTTGGTCATGTCCTAGGTCCCTAGGACCCTCAGAAAAAATTTCGAAATTTTTTTACCGGGTCCTCCGGTTTTGGGTTTTTAATTATTTTTTAAATTTTAATAAATTTTTCCATAGTTTAAATGAAAAAATTTCAATTTGTAATATGTCAGTCATCTGGGATCCGAATTCAGTGATTGGAGGCTTCAACCTTCAGCCAAAAATCATTCATGATCCCCGGACCAGTTTATCCTAAGTTTCGGGTGTCAATTCAGCCTCATAATTAATAATTTCTCAAAAAAAGCCATTTACAGAGAAATTATTAATTAAAATATTAAAAATTGAATATTTGAAGATAATCCAAATCTCTCCAAAATAATCCAAATGGGTAAAAATAAAAGGCTAATTGACATGGCACTGGACATTAATGAAGATTCCAATCATCTCAGTCATCATCTAGTCAAGTATCTAGTCACCAACAGTGATTAACTCCAAGAGAATTCGCCCTCCATGCATGCAAGATTGAATTTGATGATGTGGAAAGGTTATTAATTGAGTTTTGGTTGGTGATTGAGTTGCATTTAATAGGGGTGGGGGCACCTTTCCTAGGTGGAGGCCACCTCCCACTCCCAACTACCAAGATTGCAATCAAATATGTGTTAAACTCCAAGCACCTACCATATCACTCACGCCATCTCCAAGCTTGCTCACGTCATCTCTACTTGGAGCTCGAGTTTCACATGTGGCATTCACTCATTCGCATGGTGACACTTCCAAAGAGGAGATGAGGGGTGCCTTGCCTAGGTGGAGGCCACCTCCTCATCTCAATCAAAGCAACTTGAATTGTTTGGTGGAGTTAACTCCAAGCTTGGCTTGACTTAGTGTTGATTGAGACTTAGATTGGCAATTCGAGTTAGTGTTAGGTGCCATTGGCTTCCATCATGCCAATTCGAATTAGGGTAGCATTGGAGCTTGTCTTGGGTTATATAATGAGGGCCTTTTTCCTCATTCCTCATGGATTTTTGTGCAAGTACACTCTGGAGGAATTTGTAATATTTTGAATGTGAATAAAGAGAAGACTTTGGAGGTCCATGTGGGAGTTATTTGTATGCCATCTTTCATCTTACTTGAGGTGATATTGTTTTAGTTCATTTCTTTCGATTTTTAAATATTTGATCACATGTTTAGAAGGCTAACAATCTAGCACAACACATTTGATCTATATTTTTCTCTTAAGATTTGTGCTTTCA
The DNA here is from genome assembly GCA_027924585.1 of Larix kaempferi. Taxonomy (NCBI): domain Eukaryota; kingdom Viridiplantae; phylum Streptophyta; class Pinopsida; order Pinales; family Pinaceae; genus Larix; species Larix kaempferi. Next base: position 540,627 of record BSBM01000397.1, on the reverse strand, counting down.
GGTATTCTCAAGTGCAAGAGCTCTTGGTTGGCTGTTACATTCATCTTGCAGGTTCCCAAAGAAGACTATTACTTTAAGAAGTTCAAAGAAGCAAAACTCGCTTGCCTCATCCATCAACAAGAAAGTTTCAAAACAATCATCTTGGTTACCCTAAGCTTATCTCTTCTAGCTTCCCATCTTTGCTCTTCGAATCCTCTTTGCTTTGACTTGCTAGCCCACCTTCTTCTAGCCATCATTCTCCTAGCTTAGTTTGCCTTAGATCTATCTTCCCTCTCCTTGCCTTCCTCCCATTCGCCCTAGCCTCTTCTTTTCCCTTCATAGCTCTCGTCCTTGTTGATCCTCCTCCCTTTTGCTCCTCCTCCTCTTCTCTCTTCTCATCCACTTCCTTCTCCCATTCGTCCTCCTCTCCATCCTCTTCCTTCTCCCATTCGTCTTTTCTCTCCTAGCTCCTCTCGTCCACCTTAAAAAGTGCCCTAAAAATCACATAAAAACAACAACATCTTTGTTAGTAGTAGTTAGTTTTCATTTGTTATAAATTAGTCCATTGCTAGTTTTGTTTTAATTCTCATACTTAGATTTTAGTGCATCTAGTTTCAATTTGAAGTTTTGCATTAGATCTCATGAAAGTTATCATTTCTAGTTGGCATCTTGGATCTAAGGCTTGCATTTTATTAGTTTAGTTTCAAATTATTTTTTGATTTGATTAACAATGATGGGTATTTGAGCTTTGTTGTGTTTTAGGTGCCTAAAAGAAGAGATCCATAAAAGACAAGGCAAAAAAATTGAAGAAGTGCAAAACCAAGGAGAAGACAAAACAAAAGAATTATAAAACCACTCTCCTTTTGTACAAACCATTAAGGGCTTCCAAAAATTGTTTTCCATAGTTGTTATTTCATTGAAAAGACCTTTTTCAAGGGTTTAATTCCCAAAGGCAAATTGTAAATCGATTAATAAAAAGGCTAGGTGGGATAAGGCCTTGTTAACAATCAAATTGACACCCTTAACTAAGTGACAGAGCAACATATGTTTACCATGCACCCGCGACAGGAAAGTCATGACACAAGTTCAGGGAAAGACAAATCCTCTCTGAGAAATGCATTAAAATGCATTACTTGTGTTTAAAACATCCTAAGTGGAGCAAAAAGCCTAAAAACTATTCAAAAGTGGGTTTTCACTTGAAAATAATCAAAATGAGGAAAATGAATAATCCCACACTCAAAAGAGAAACCTAAGGCTCATTTCCCAATGCTATATAAGAAAGGCATGGGAGGCATGGTAAAGGGAGACAAAAAGAAGAGCAAAGGCATGTTGAGGAGATTCTGAAGGAGAAAAAGAGCTCAAATTCTTCGAAAGCAAGGGTGAAGGAAGGGAAGCTCATTTGCAATGGAGGAAGGATTCTCACTTAGGTCCATGGTAAGAATGTATTTCTCCATTATTCTAATATGAAGTAGTTCAAGTTTCTACCATTTGAGTGTTGAATGTTTGCTTATCTTGCATGATTCTAATTCTGAAATGTTGTTAGATCTCAATGAATGTTTACTGAATGAACTTAGATCTTAAGAAATTTGTGATAATTGCTTCATTCCTGACATAGAATTTCACCAATTCTTAGTAATATAGCTGATTTAGAGTAGACACGTCCCTTTGATGAGTCTTTCAGAACCAGTTACACTTACTATTCGTGAGTCACTAGGTGATATCAAACCTCTTTCTGAAAGCTTGCACGACATGCACAATCCAACACAGGACCCCATGGCTTTCTCAAACATTGGTTTTCCATATGCTTTGGCTAACCAGGGTCAACACACACAAGGAGTAAACCAGAGTCGTCATGGTATACAAAACACTTGTCCAAATTCTACTTCCGGGGGCAATCCTTCACCATGGAATGGTAATATTCCTGGTAGAAGCAATGAACCATGGAACATTTATGCCAATTGGGGCTATGCTCCTCAGATTAGTGGAAATGCCCCGGGGGCTTATCCTCCGAATTATCCTAGCACAATGCCTAGCGGCAATCCACCTATCAACCCCATTTCGCCATGGAGTGGGGAGGTTTCAAGAAGTATCCAATCTTCTTGGGGCCCACCTTCGCAAGGAGGATATCAACCTTGGAACGCTTATCCAAACCAAGGAAATATTCAATGGAGTGGTCTGATTCCAACAAGTAACCAATCTAATTGGGGCCCACCCCTGCAAGGGGGCAATTCACTCATGAATCCCAACCAACAATGGAGTGGTAATGTTCCACCGAGTCATCAATCTCAATGGAACATACCCCCGCAAGGGGGCAATCCACCTATTAATCCTATCCCGCAATGGAATGGTAATGTTCCACCAAGTAACCAATCTCAATGGAACATACCCCCGCAAGGGGGCAATCCATACATGCAACCTAATTCACAATGGACAGGGCAATATTCAGAGAGTAACCAACCTTTTTGGATTCCACCTCCGCAAGGAGGTAGTCAACCCTGGAATGATTTTCAATACCAAGTTCAATGGCCATGGTATGGTTGGGATCTAGGAAATAACCAATCTTCTTGGACCCCACCTCCGCAAGGAGGCAATCCACCCAATGGTCATGTTTCAGGAAGTTGCCAAACTTCTTGGGGTCAGTCTACGCAAACGGGAAACCCACCTTGGAATTCTTATCACACCCAGGGACCACATCAGTGGAGTGGTCAGGTTCTAGAAAGTAACCAATCTTTTTCGGGCCTAACCCCGCAAGGGGGCAATCCAACCATTAACCCCATTCCGTTGTGGAGTGGTCAGGTTCTAGAAAGTAACCAATCTTTTGGGAACCAACCTGCAAGACCTGCGTTTGATCCAGCTAGGCTGCCACATGAACCTCATGTCAATGGTATGATGGATTCTGTCAACCATCCTGAACAGATTACCCCACATCTGGGACAAGTTTCTATTCAAAATTCACAACCCACAGTTGGCCAGGCAATGCAGGAACCTGCTAATCCTTCCCACAATTCCGACACCCTCACAGTCTCATCCATAGATCTTAGAGGAAAGAAGAAGAAGTACAAGAGTAAGCAAAATGCTAACTCTGGGAAAGGAGATGCACCAACTGTGCTTCAATGTCGTGGGCAACAACAACCCACTATTTTGACACCGGTACCTTCGCCAGGAGGCAACCAGCCACCCCCCCGCAAGGGGGCAATGATCCTAATGCCAATGTCTTCATGTGTGATCCTGAGATGAACATTCAAACAAGACTTTATTCTTATGATGTCTCTCCTAGTACACCAGATCAGCCGAAATCACAACCAGATGGTTATCTCTACATTGAGAAACCAACCATAGACTTAGTACCACACCCCCCCAAAGGTGTTCTACGTAGAACAATGCATAATCCCAACACGTGAGCTGCTCAGAACAATAATGTTCTTAAGGACCTAGCTCAAGTACCATGTGCCATGTCGGCCTTGGAGGTATTGCAATGTCATTTTGCGCTAAGAAAGGAACTATTGTCTACCATTTGTGTTGTTGATCCATTCGATGAGACTTTGATCACATCAGACATAGACCATTTGATATGTAGGAGCTTCCCGAAGTTGCTTTTCATATTAAAGTAACGACTCATGGTAAGAACATCTGTCTAACCATAGTAGATGAAAGGACCTCAGCTTGCGTAATGTCATTTTCATGTTGGCAAGCATATGGATCACCCCTGTCTGTCGTAGAAGTTTCGAACCAAGCTACTCAAATAGCTTCGGTGGATATGGATCAAAATCTTCCCTTGATGGAGGAGTATGATTTAGTTACTTGGTCCATTTGGGTTGTGAGATCTCCCAGCTCACATGACTTCTTGGATTACATTTTATCATCAAATGAAGATATCCCTGAAGTTGTAAACATTTGGTTGTACCCACCTAAGATCATCTTTTGTGGGGCCACTGGGAACATACTTGATATAACTCTACCCAAGTATAGGAGCATGATCTGCATGTTCCTCGATCTTATCTGGTATATTTGGAAACTAGCATATAGGTTTAGGCCATCCCTTTGTGAAGATGCATTTGAACCTTTTGCAACCCAAACTTACCATAGAGTCAAACCTGTTGGAAATTGGTGGGTCAGCCCTTCATATTTGTATTTTCCACCATCCCAACAGCAGAGCCTACCGAACATGGGACACCCTAGTTAGCACCCCATTGCCATTTTGGTGCCCATGCTGTGTTATTCTCATAGGCCCGGGAGCCCTATTAGTCCCATCATGACTTGGATTTTGAGACCACATATTTCTCTTTCATACATTTCTGACCATATCCTGATGGGCTCCCATTTTTTTGTCATTTTACATAAGCTTGTGTTAAAATATCCACTTGAACATCCATGCAAACTGCTTCGTTGCTTATTGCTTATGTTGCTTATTTGTTTGTATAGTCACTTTCTATTACAAGATGCCTATAAACCATTGCTTATGTATATTTGATCCATACCCATGGAGGAAACATCTGCAAGAGTGTACATAACTAGCTCAACCCTTGTTTGCAATATGGATCTTTGCCTTGGCCTAAACCATGCCCTTGACATTTAGGTGCATGCCCTTGAGACACTCATTTCCTCTAATGTATCATACCATGCTTTATTCTTTTTTCAAGCTAATAAATGAAAAAGGTTAAAAAAAATTGGAAAACACAAAAATCCAAAAAGGGAGAGACTTGAATCAATTCATATTATAAACTTTGAAGAAAACGACAACAATCAGTCCTTGTCGCCCTTGAACACAACACATAATTTTGTATCCGCGGTCAGTACACCATCTGCATTTGCCTTAGGAAACTGTACCAGTATTTTGAACAGATCTCCACCGATGGGTTATCCTTCCCGTCACCAATGGAGCTTTCGTTAATGCATCTGGCATTAGCAGATTTCATTAAAGTCGGTTACTCAAAGTCCTATGTTGCCAAGTGTCCATTCTGCGTCGTGTTATGTGTTCAAGAGAAGTCCAAAGCGAGTCGGCCATTCCTCAAATATTCCTAACCAATCATGTCGGCCTTCCTTGTGTCAGTATACAGTGTTGGATCTTACAATTCTACCAAATTATATCAGACCATTGATCTTTGTTTCATATCGGTTGATGTGGGATGCATCAATGCCCTCCTTCCGATGGATTTATTCCTATCGACATCAAATCATCATCTAAGACATGGATCTAGAAACCCGAGAGTACCTTGGATCTTGCAGTCATTAGAGGCAAGTTTCCTCGCAAATGACAGTGAGTATACATCAATGACCCTTGATTGTTTGATTCTACAAGTGTTCGACTTCAGAACATCTATTCACACTTGCTAGTTTGTACTCAGTACCTTAGAGTCCATCATCATTATCGGTGGGTCTCTTCGCGTCTGTTAACGGCATACATCAATGACCGGTAATCAGATGGTGTTTTATTATGCTCGACATCAGATCACTTATTCGCATAATATAAACTCGTACTATCGTCAGTTTGTATTGAAGACCTCGGGAAAAACAGTTGTATCATTCATCGATGCACTGCCTGAGCTGCGCTAGATTAGATTGCCATGTCAGAAGTTCAATAAAGACTTTGTTCTCGCACTCATCAAAGTGCAGGTTTACATTTCAGAAAAAATTTGCTTTTGACATGGATCCACTGTGTATTGTTCGTGGCCATGCTTGTTTACTATTGAGCATGGGTATGCCCGCCTCAGGAAGATATTATATATTTGAGAAATTGCTATGTTTTGCAGGTGTGATCCTCAATCCTCGCCCGTGAGTTTTCTTTCCCTTATCCTTGCTTTGAACGATAAAGAGTATCACTACAAAGAGTATCAGTATAAAGAGTATCAGTATACCGAGTATAAATTTCAGTAATGTATTTCGGCCCTTAGCTTTGCTTCGGACCTCACACATTAGGGGGCATCTATTAACAATCAAATTGACACCCTTAACTAAGTGACGGAGCAACATAGGTTTACCATGCACCCGTGATAGGAAAGTCATGACACAAGTTCAGTCAAAGACGAATCCTCTCTGAGAAATGCATTACTTGTGTTTAAAACATCCTAAGTGGAGCAAAAAGTCTAAAAACTATTCAAAAGTGGGTTTTCACTTGAAAATAATCAAAATGAGGAAAATGAATAATCCCACACTCAAAAGAGAAACCTAAGGCTCATTTCCCAATGCTATATAAGAAAGGCATGGGAGGCATGGTAAAGGGAGACAAAAAGAGCAAAGGCATGCTGAGGAGATTCTGAAGGAAGGAGAAGAACTCCAAGTCTTCAAAAGCAAGGATGAAGGAAGGAGAATTTATGTCAAGGGAGGAGGCACTCACACCAGGATTCCTGGTAATCATGTATCTTCTCCATTGTTTTAGCATGAATTGATTCAAGTTTTTGCCATTTTAGTGTTGAATGTTTGCTTATCTTGCATGACTTTAATTCTGAAATGTTCTTAGATCTTGATGAGTTTTGATTAATGAATCTAGATCTTAAGATGCTTGGGATAATCTTTTCATTTCTGACGTAGAGGCTCACCACCTCTTAGAATAATAGTCAAATTAGTGTAGACACAACCCTGCACTAAGCACTGTTATCAAGCCTCCCACACATTGTTTCCCCTTCCCCATTTGGGGAAGATTGTTCATGCATGCTTAGTTCGTTTTGTTTCAAGTTTTTCTAGATTAAAATCTATTTTTATACTTAGATTAAACTCTCTTCCAAGTTTTGGCTTGAGATAGCAACTTTGGGATTTCATCCTCAAGGCCTCATTATTTTGTGGCAGCTCCTCTTTCCCCATTAGACTCCTTGTCGAAATTCAGCTAGCTGGAAGTTCTCAAGGACTGGTGGTTCTAGTGGTCACCTTGTTCGGAGGTTGACCCCACTTGTTGTTTATTTCTTAGATTAGTTGGTTAATCTTGGCCTTAGAAAGCGTACCTTTGTTATCATATTTATCAATTGTTTTACTTCAGAAGTGCACTTTTCTTTTATGCAAGCTGCCTCTATTCTAATAAACAAACAAAAGTCTCTTGAACTTGCAGTAATCCAAGTCAAGAGCACTCTCTGTCGGAGAGCATTCTTAGCTTGCATCTTTTCCCCTTGCATTAGGCATATTTAGATTAAATAAATCTCTTGAACCTTGTCATAAGACAAAGTCAAGAGCACTCTCTATCGGAGAGCTGAACTGTGTGCTTAAACAACAATAAAATACTTCAACTCACACTCCCATAATTATTTATCTTGGTTGCCATCTAACACTCGTATGCTTTGCCAACCTGAAAGGGTTGGGCTAGTACTCAGAAAGGTGTTAGATCTGATAAACTTCAACAACATAATAAAATTTTGACCCCACAACCAACGAACCGGCGTTGCCTTTCGATAAATACTTAAAGTGCTATTCTGGGAGGTGGAGACGGGTTGCAGTTGTTCAGACTTCGAGGGTGGTTTAAACAGTGGACACTTATCCTCTTGATAACTGGACGGTCTGTCAGATCACCGTGAATAGCCACTGAAAGTATTTCCGGTCTCTTTGCTTACCTTGTGATCTTATCCTAATAATCAAGGCCATTAAAACTTTTAATTTACCAAGATAAATTGCAAAACGATCTCACGAACTTATCTCTCGAACACTTGTATCAAGCAACCCAAGCACTCAAGCATCCTTTTGACTCCAAAAGGCACTGGTCCTTAATCACATATTTTATTTGCTTATTATCAATCTGGAGTACTTGTGTTAATTTCCATATATGAGTGACTTGTATCTAAAGATTTCTTAAAGTGGTTGTGAATTAGTGTATCTCTTATTGCAACGTGGATTGCTCGTTTATCTTGTGTCTTATTCAAAGTATCACTGTGTCTTTCATTATTCAAAAAACTCCCAAACAACACCCATCTGCATCACCACACATTAAAACATTTAAAAACACATTGAGCCATAGTTAAACTCTTTGTAGGGACTGCCCCACTTGGCTTTGTTAGTAGTTAGCCTAAACGGAGGAGCTGGGATTCAGGTGACAGTACCTGGCTCGTTGCTTGCCCCCAAGGCCACACCATCCCCACTTGTAGTGAGGGAACAACTTTTGGAAGATTTCTGCTGCTGGTGTGCATCTTGGCGGACAACAACCCCTAAAGATGGATCCAAGAGGATGGTAGAGGGGATAGGCAACCAAAGTGGTGAACCTTGAGAGCCTTGATCTATAAAGGATTGGTTGTCACGCCAATCGAGGCACCCTTCACTTTATGTTATCAAAGCCAAGACAACAAAGGGGGAGACCCTGATCTACTCCCGAGAGGAGAGATCTAACCAGATCACAAGATCAAGCTATAACTATAGAGTACGTAGGGTGACAGGTATGGAACCCTAGAATTAAGGAAATGGAACCACTGTGGAGGCTTGGGAAAGATACGACGAGATGAATAGTAATTAGACACAGTGATTCAATAATTAGAAGTGATTCCAGGATTCAGGTGTTAGTGTAAATGATCAAATTCAGCTGCCTTGGGAAACGTGACCCTTAAAACAGGGAAAGTGTCCCAAAGAGTGGATCTGAGAATTAGGGCTTTCTAGCACAACTTGGTAAATGGATGTGACAATGTTAAAGCATGCAAGCTCAACAAGATAGCATTGACTTGGTATATGGCGATTATGATCTGGCAGTATATTAATGTTAAAATGAAATTGGTTGTTGTGGATTATATCTTGATTGTATTACTGACATTTGGAAACTCTTGTTGGATACTTGTTGGTTTTTACCTTCATATGAATGTGAACATGATCATTTAGTGTCTTCCCGACCTGCTAGCTTAGGAACCATTCTCACTTTTGTCCATCCATCCATTTGTCCTTTCCCACTTATTGATTTTCACCCTGACTTGCACCTTGATTTGTGATATGGAGGATCTCCCTGCTTCTGCCTCTGTGTTGGACTTGCACCCATGTTTATTTTGTGTCTTGGCTTTGAGTTGGCGACAAAACTTGCCTTTGGTAAGTTGGATTTTATGCCGTTATCATTCTAGTCGGTTGCCTCGATGTGTGGTTTTGTGCGGAATTCCCCCTAGTTGCTTGAGTTGTTGGCTAAAACCTGAAGCAAAATGTACTACCTTGGAAACTATTGGAAGCCCAATGAAAAGGGCTATGAAATGTAATGCAATGAAATGCTTTGAAATGTAAATGCACCCGGGATGAAAACTGCGATTAGTTGTGCTTATTAGCACATGTGAAATCCCAAAGGGGTTATATTAGGCCTAAAAAGCAATGGATAAATTTATGCTAAATCTAATGATTGCTGGCCATGAAATTCAATGAAATGAAAGGTCCTAAAAAGCAGTGGTTAAACAAATGCTAAATCTAAAGACTGTTGACCTTATGTGAAACTTTCCTCATTGAGCCTGCGGGCTATGATATTAGATGGAGCTAGGGACAACTAATTCTAAGTGTCCCCTAGACCCTCAAGTTACAGTTAGCCTGACACCTAGTTCATGGCGGTTCTAGTAGTAGACATTTTTGTCAAGGTTGAATAAACATTTCTTTGAACAACTCATCCATTTGTGAGACACCGCCATTCTTTGTGTACTCATTGTCCATCACATGCTTAAGTGTGTAACACCATGTCTTTCATCCAAAGTATATCAGTGTCAAGTCAGTCAAGTCATCCCTATTCAGCCTAGCCTTGTATTTTTAGCCTTCACCCTTTGCTAGTAATTTGATCATGTTTACAAACAAGTATATTCTTAAGATTCTTCTTGGAAGTAAATTACTTAACTAACCTATTATTATTTATTAACTGCCAGTGAAATGATGCTTGATACTCTAGAGTGTTGCTATGAAAATGATTTAGAGAGCATGTCTTAACTATTTGCACTTGCTACAGCATGGCTTCTTAGCTAGGGTTATATTTTGATCAGTTTGACTGGTCAAACCTAGTTTGACCAAGGTCAACCTTGGGATCCGTGATGAGATGGACCACTTTATGTATGATGTTGATTTATGGTCTTCTTTATACCTTCTTGATGATTCCATATGATGGGAATAGGCTTCAGATGATGATTGATGCAGTTTGTCATGATTATTATTATTTCCAGATCATCATATTTTTACTTGTTCGGGTATGGTGGACCCTACAGATGACCTTACAGGTTATCATGAGGTGTATGAGTACTCATCTCTAGTGGATTTGAGTTTTTTGGATCCAGTGAGACACTTATCTTTCAGTTTCAGGCACTCCCGGGCATGATTTGAGAAGTTGTTCACCTGTTGACTAGTTTGGCCATGTTGATGTGGCCTGTCCAGTCTGAGCATTGGAGGCCAGTCGTTGCCTAGGGCGCTACAAAGGAAGGGGTTTTTCCGACCACTTGTTATTACCATATTACCCCCCTTCTGGACATGATGGCACAGGCAGTTTGATAGCGCAGGCACTTGATAGTCAGTTACGTGTAGTTTCATGGTTTTTCAGGAGGATAAAAAAATGGAATAAAAAGGTCATAGAGGAATTCGATTTGGGAAATTGAGGCAAGGTTTTGGCATGAGGTCTGCTCTGAGGTCATCTATGGTGTATCCCACTCCTTCCAGATCAGTTTGCAGCAGTCAGTCGGGTCCACACAGTGAGCAGGAGGTCTTTTCATGCATTCTTCTCTCTGATGATGGGGACAAGATTTGATCATTTGTGTACTTGGACATGTCATTGAGTCATATGTTGTATTATTGTGCCATGGGGGCATGCTAGTGAAGGGGAATAATACCTCCTAGCCCCACCATGTGCTTCTAGTCACTTGTCCCCCACCATGTGCTTCTAATCACTTGTCCTAGTCATATGTTGTGGCTCACATGTGTTTTAGCCACCCCCATGTAGTGCGCCCTCCCTTGGAGGCCTCTTTTAGTCACGACGTCATCCCTTTAGTGAGTGATCCATGTCATATTATGTATTGGCTCATCTTAGCCATTGATTATATTGTTATATCTTTTGATCTCAACCATTAGTTTTCAAAAGTGGTTTAGGGTTTTGATCTCCCTCATCCTATTTAAGGAAGAGACCCCCCTATTGTAAAGGTACCTTTGGAGCTCTTCAAACTTGGAATAAAATACTATTTTGTGGATCTACTTCTCTTGTCTTGATGGATTCTTTTGCAAGTTGAATATACAATCTTTTTTTTGTGTATCATTTGTGGATCTTGGGTTCTGTTATCACACAAGTTGTAGTTGTCTCTAAAGGTATCCTATCTAGGACGGTAGAGGTGTAGACAACTAAAGAGGTGACCAAGAGATGCCACGGTTCCCAATGCAAGCTGGGTGTCATGATAACTGAAGCACTCTTCACTTTAGATCAAGATGAATCAAGATCAAGGGGGATACCCTAGCCAATCTATGAAGACTAGCTAACCCAAAGATTCCTAGGGAAATGTGTAAAATGAATCAAGGAGAAAAATGGTAAGAGATTTAGATCTAGAAGGATAAGTGGACCCAAGATGGTTATGGCTTGGTTGAGAGGCTCAAGTAAGGAACAAATGTTTCAAACAAGTATTTGATTAAGGTCACTTATGAGGTTAAGTAAGTAGATCTAAAGAAGACCTAATGCCATGAAAATTATCCAAGTGGGGCCCACCCCTTAAAAAGTGGACAATGCTCCAAATAGGGCCCACAAGATCAAGTTTGAAATGAAAAGTCACTAGGGGGTGTGCTATAACATGGATCTATGGATTTGACCAAGAATTAGCAATACCCACACATGGGATCTAGCAAATGGCCACCTACCCAAAGAGTGCGACTTGCCTCAAAGAGGACTAGTGCCTTAGTTGGAAGGGAAAATGGAGTCAGATGTGCACCAAATTATAGATCAAAATATTTAAGATGATTATCTAGGTGGGTCTTGAATGTCAAGCACAAGCCATGGCTAGATCTCCATAGATCTAATGCATCACCTAGTGACCCAAGTGGGGCACAACCCTCAAAATGAGGAATGGGGCCCACAAGGTGAAAATCAACAAGGTGAAGCACTAGGGGTAGGTTTTAGGGGTTGATCTATTCATTAAAGCAAGAATCTCACCTACCCACATTTTGGAACTAGCAAACTAGCCTCTCTCAAAGAATGCGTTTTCACTCAAGGAGGACTAGGTGCCTTGGGAAATGGGCCAAATGGAGTCCAATCACCACCAAACTATAGATCGGGGTTGTTGTGAATATTATTAAGGTGGGTTTTAATTTTTATACCCAAGAGCATGCTAGATCCAAGTAGATCTAAAAAAATGTAAAATGAGGGTTTATGTGACCAATGGGATGGAGAACAAGCGAAATGGATACATACCTTGTAGATCTTACCTAAAAAGCTTGCGGCTACCTTGCACATAGATGATCCTTGCCCTTAGTTACAATTCCAAGCTAGCTCCAAGTGATTCCAAGCATAATCGTCCAAGCCCTAGGAGGAGAGATGCCCCATCAAACCTGTAAATCAAGCTACAAAATGTTAGATTTGATCCACAAATCAATGAGATCTAAGCATGTCATATCAAAGAAGTAATCAATGGACAAAGCACAATTGAACAAATCCCTCAAGATGAAGACGTCTTGCCCAAGGGGGATACGAGCAACCCCAACAATCTTCCCTTCAAGCAAAATCGCACTCCTAGCTTCAACCAATTCGGCCTCCCTTTGTTGATGTCGAATTCACCTGTTACAAGCAAAGATGTCTAAAAGCAAAGATGCATGATCATATACAAGAGCAACCCAATCAAAGCCAAGAAGAAGATCTCCAAAAATAATATTTTATTCCAAGTTTTCCAGAGCCCAAAGGTGCTTTTACAATGAGGGGGTCTCCTCCTTAAATAGGACGAGGAAGACCAAAACCCTAAACCACTTTTGAAAACTAGTGGTTGAGATCAAAAGATACAACAATATAATCAATGGCTAAGATGAGCCAACATAACAATAGACATGGATCTCTCAAATAAGTGATGACGTCATAGCCTAAAAATCCCTATGAGGGGTGACGTCATACATGGGGGTGGTTAATAACATGTGTTCCACAACATAATGGCAAGGGCAAGTGACTAGGAGCACATGGTGGGGCTAGGAGGTATTGTTTCCCTTCATGTTCCCATGGCACAATAATATAAAATATGACTCAATGACATGTCCAAGTATACAAATGATCAAATACTGTCCCCATAATCAGAGAGAGATACACAATAAAAGTCCTCCCATAGCCCATGTGGACCCCACTGACTGGTGCCAACTGATTTGGAAGAAGGGGGATACACCATGGATGACCTCTGAGCAGACCAAGTGCCAAAACCTTGCCTCAATTGCCAAAATCGAATTCCTCAATGACCCTTTTATTCCATTTTTTAATCTCCTGAAAATCCCTGAAAATGCCCAAAAACGACTCTGGGCTGCTTGCGCTGTCAAACTGACTGCACCATCATGTCCGGAAGGGAGGTAATATGGTAAAAAAAAGTGGCTAGACCACCCCCTTCCTCTGTAGCGCCCTAGGCAACGACTAGCCTCCAAAGGAACTGCTGGACAAGCCACACCAACATGGCCAATCCGGTCAACGGGTGAAAAACTGCTAGTATCATGTCAGGGAGTGCCTGAAACTGAAAGATAAGTGTTTCAATGGATCCAGAAGACCCAAATCCACAAGAGATGAGTATTCATACACCTCATGATAACTTGTAGGATCATCTGTAGGGCCCACCATACCCGAACAAGTAAAAATATGATCTATAAACCATAATAATCCATAAAAACTGCATCAATCATCATTTGAAGCATGTGTCCAACATATGGAATCATCAATAGGTGCATGTAGGACCATAGATCAACATCATATAACATAAGTGGTCCATCTCATCACGGATCCCAAGGATGACCATGGTCAAACTATGTTTGACTAGGTCAAAATACAACAAAAGACTAGATTATAACAAATGACTAAGACATGTTCCTTTAACCATATTGACAGCTTAACTTAAAGTACAAACATCAATCAAGTGGCAGTTAATACATAGATATTCAATGTTATTTATAACTTACTTGCACCAAAGCTCTAAAGACATACATCATCCAATGGACATTGCCTAACTGCTAGCATAGGGTGAAGGCTAAGGACAAGGCTAGGTAGAAGGGGTGGCTTGACCAACTTGTCATAGTGATACTTTGGATAAGGGACGAGGTGTTACACACTTAAAGCATGTGTTAGCCCAAGATACATAGGGAATGGCGGTGTCTCACAAATGGGTGAGTTGTTTAGTGAAGTGTTTATTCAACCGTGGCAAAAATGTCTACTACTAGAACTGTCACTCATGGCTCTAGGGGTCACTTTGATTTAGTTGTCCCTTACTCCATCTCAAATCATAACCCATAGGCTCAATGAGGTATTTTTCCATATGACGTCAGCAGTCTTTAGATTTGACATTTGTTTAACCATTGCTTTTTAGGACCTTTCATTTCATTTTATTTCATGGCCAGCAATCATTAGATATAGCATTTATTTATCCATTGCTTTTTAGGCCTAGTACAACCCCTCTGGGATTTCACATGTGCTAATAAGCACAACTAATCGCAACTTGCATCCGAGGTGCATTTACATTTCACAACATTTCATAGCCCTTTTCCTTGGGCTTCCATTAGTTTCCAAGGTAGTACATTTTGCTTCAGGTTTTAGCCAACAACAACTCAAGCAACTAGGGTGTATTCCGCACAAAACCACACATCGGGGCAACCGACTAGAATGATAATGGCATAAAATCCAACTCACCAAATGCAAGTTCTGTTTCCAACTCAGAGCCGAGACACAAAACTAACATGGATGCGGGTCCAACACAGAGGCAGAAGTGGAGAGATCCTCCATATCACAAGTCAAGAAGGCAAGTCAAGGTGAAAGCCAAAACAAAGAAGGTCATGGATGGATGGAGTCAAGTGAATGTGGTGCCTAAGCTAGCAAACATAAATGTTAGGAAAGACCATGTCCATGCTCGTAAGAGGGTAAGTGAAACCAATGAGTATAGCCAGTAAACCTTTAAAGCGAAGTAATACATCCAATTGATTATTTAAATTCATCCAAGATAGTTCATTTTATTCATTTAAATACTACTGCCACATCATGAGTCATATACCAAGTTAATGCTATCAAGATGACTAGAACAACAAGATAATGATCAAATGTTAACAATCATAAGTCCAATAGTCATATCATTGCATATCTCAATCAACATCATCTAGAACCAATGAAACACTGCTGCAATAAGAACATTTGGAACTCTGGGCACTGAACTGAATCTGTATGGAACAAAAGGTCATATTTGTCATCAAATCTAAGCTCTCAAGGCTCAACCTTGGCACAAGGTCTACACATTGTCTGATGTAACTGCTCTGATGTGTAAGTGATCATAAATGGTGCTGCTCATCATAACTGATCTCTGTAAAGGCAAAGCTATGAAAAGTGCAAATATCTGCTCAGCAAAAATAGTAGCCCAGCTATTATGGTGTGATAACATCTGGCTCCAGCTGGGACAAGTGCTCTAAGGGAGAGAGCGCTTGAGAACCTCAGACTCTCTGGTCTCGAACTACTCTGCATCAATCTTCAATCCATCACTCACCATCCTTTGCTTTCAATTTTATTTGCACCTGTTTCTGCACTCATGGGAACTAAAATACCACGTGATGCATGTATGGGATAAAATAAACCAAAATAATCCGCATAAATGAAATTCTATTCTAGAACAGAAACTGAAATGCATAAAGGAGATACTACTCTAAACACAACATGTAAATTTTATTAGGTTTAACTGTGCAGGAGGAAATAAGGCTTTGAAGGAGACATACTCAACTCACTTGACACAGACAAACTACAAACACTCAAAACTCAAGAAAACTTTAATCTTTTTCAAGTTTTATTAATGTGCATGTATGAGGTGAGAAAAGCTTAGGAAGGAGCAAGACTCAACTCAATCAAACAACTCAGCAGAAAGGAACATTCTTAAAGAGATGCAGAGAAAACGACCTTATTCCCAAATTTGCTACGGTAAATCACCATCTCAGAAATAAGAGAAACAATGCATTATTTACTCGGCTTAGTCTGACCCTGATCCGTGGAGAAATCAGACGAGTGAGAGCTGCGTTGGCTGACTGCTCTCGAAAGGCACTTGACCTCCACCTACAGCTATCAAATAAAATTAGATGGGATGTCTGGAAAACGATAGATGCTTGTGCTGCCATCGTTGCCGAGAAGGAAGGACGTGATGCTGTGAATAAACAGAACCGAAAATTTGATAACCTTATAAAAAACAACCGCAGGGAGGAAGTGGAACGTTGCCTGGACCGCAATGACTTACCTTTAGCTGTTAGCGATTGGAAAATAGATGATAGAGCTGCCATCGCAGTAAGGGACGTGGCCACCATCGCAGCAGATGAAAGACGCGATACCATCGAGGACCTGAACGCAGAAGGAGCCGGTGCTGCGGATGAAGGTGAAGGAGGCGCTGGGCAGAACGGTGAGCACAATAGCGAAAATTATGGTAGCCTGGCTCGAAGTTTCGGTGGTAACATAGCTCAGAACCAACGTAATAAAAATGGTGACAAGCTGGACCAGAGCCTAAACCAGAACCTTAATGACAATAAACTTGTGGTTAATTTGTCCAATATGGAGCTAGACAGAAGCACAATCTGCCTCCTCAAGAAAGGCCTGGGATTTGCCCCAGCCCCCAAACACGTCCCTCTCGATAACATCATCTGTAGCGTGGAGGACAGCATCCAAACACTTTCCGAAGAAGATAAGGAGGATGTGAGACTAGACTGTGCAATGATCCTGAAAAAAGCCAAGCTCCCAAGAGATAACCTGAGCAAAAATGAGCGTATAGCCCTCAGAAACCTGAGAAATAATGAAGCGATTGTGGTACTCAAGGCAGATAAAGGAGGAGCCACGGTGGTGATGAACAGAGAGGACTACAACAAGAAGATGATAGAACACCTGGAAACTAGTGGCAGCTATAAAAAGTTACCTGGAAATCCAATTTCTAGGGTTACGAAAGAGGTAAGAAAAGCCATTAAAGAATCTAGCATTGAAGAGAGGATTAAAAAACGCCTCATGCCTGGCAACGAGATCACGCCCAGAATTTATGGCTTGCCAAAAATTCACAAAGAAGGGGTTCCTCTTAGACCAATTGTGAATACAATTGGTTCCCCAACCTACCACCTCGCCAAATATGTAGCCAGTTTATTAAGCCCACTAGTGGGGAATACAGACTCGTTTATCAAAGACTCCAAGGATTTCATTAATATCATCAAGGAGGAAAAATTAGACGCACATGACTTACTAATAAGCTTTGATGTTGTGGGTCTATTTACCAAAATTCCCCTTAATGAAGCAGTGCAGGTGTTATTCGAAGTAGCGGATTCAGATACTGCAAAGCTGGCAGAAGTATGCCTCCGATCCACCTTCTTCAGCTTCAGAGGTGAATTCTATGAGCAAACTAGCGGGGTGGCAATGGGGTCCCCTTTGTCACCAATTGTGGCTAATCTCTTTATGGAACACTTCGAAACGAAAGCCCTTCATTCGTTCCCTTTACAACCCGCAAGGTGGAAAAGGTATGTGGACGATACCAATGTGAGATGGCCCCATGGAATTAACGAGCTAAACAAATTTCATGAGCATCTCAACCAACTCTCGGAGGACATTAAGTTCGCTATGGATATTGAAGAAGATGGCAGCATCCCCTTCCTCGACGTGCTAATAAAGAAAAATGAAGATGGAACCCTAAGCCATGGTGTCTACAGAAAGAAAACCCACTCAGAAAATTACCTTCACGCTCACTCACACCACCACCCCTCTCAGAAAATTGGGGTAATCAATACCTTGGCCATGAGAGCTTTCCGCATATCTGACAAGGAGCATCTTGAAAAAGAGAAAGACCACTTAACCACCGTCTTCAGTAACCTGGGATACAAGAACAAGGACATCCATAAGGCAATAAAGAAAGCAGAAAATTGGACTCAACACACAAAGGAGAGGAAGACTCGCAAGGCTTTCCTCCCTTACATCCAAGGAGTAACCGACAAAATTGCAAGGGTGTTAAAGAAAAAAGAAGTTTGGACTGCCTTCAAACCTATGGAAACCATTAGACAGAAAATGAGATCGGTGAAAGACAAGGTTGATTGGCACCAGTATAAGGGGGTGTATAAGGTAAACTGTTCATGTGGAAAGAGCTATATAGGAGAGACAGGTCGATCTTTTCAAACTAGATTGAAAGAGCATGGGGCGGACATAAGAAGAGAGAGGGCAAACACTTCCACACTCGCAGAGCATTCCCTCAAAACAAAACACCAGGTCTGCTTGGAAAACGCGGAGGTACTCGCGGTGGAGGACCACTACTACAAACGAAGGGTGAGAGAGGCCTTGGAAATCATAAAGCACCCGAACAACCTAAATAGAGACGGGGGACTTGAAATAAGCGAGAGATGGCTACCTCTGGTAAACAAGGAAGGTAATGGATAAAACCAGGTATGTTTCTATAACTAGCATTTTTGTGATGAGTATCACTAGCCTCCGACTCGTCTTATCCATTTCATCGGTGAGTTTTTATCATGAATTTTTCATTCAATTATTCATTGGTTATATATGGACCATTAATAATCATTAATAATTATTAATAATTGATTATTAGTATGATTGGTTGATTGTGAGACCTTTAGAGTAATAAATACTATATAGTTTTATTTTATTATTGTGAAGGTCATTTAATTATAATTTTAATGATTTTATTATTGAGAATCAATTATTAATTAGTTAGCTAATCTAGTATTAAGAATCAATTATTAAATAGTTAGCTAAATCTTTAATTGGACCTTTATTGTTTTATAATTGTTTTATTTCATTAGTAAAGGTTTTTAATAATCATTTGGACCATTAATAATTATTATTAATAGGTGATTATTATTATGACTGGTTGAGAAATAAAAACTATATAGTTTTATTGTGAAGGTCTTTTAATGATTTTATTATTAATTAGCTAGACCTTTATTATTATATAGTGACATTATTTCTTTAGTAAAGGTTTAATAATCACTATTTCAATAATGATTTTATTTTGTTTGATTATCTTTCTATTAAGTTGACCTTGTATGAATGAATAATTTTTGATTGATTTAGAATTCGAAGAGGAAAATGGGAGAAATTGGAGAATTTATAGAACATCATAGTTGAAGTTGAAGGTGAAAAGATGAAGATGCAGAAAATGAAAAGACGAGAAGATGAGAAGGCATCTCTAACTATTTATATGCAGATGAGCAACTTCCTACAACATATTCTGTCCTGATGATGAATCCAGCTTGGGATTCGAAACGTCGACTACGAAAATGACCACCGTGGATCATCCGAATACCTTTTCAAACACAGCAAACCACGGAAACCTAAAATCCTTAAGGAAAAAGCACTCAGAAGAAGAAAAGAAAAGGCTCATAAAAGCAAAAGCCTCATAAAAGCAAAAGAAAAGGCTCGCACTACTCAACACTCAGAAAAAGCAAAAAGACACACAAATCATACTGCTCAAGGGAGGTTATTAGAAAGCCTACCTACCCTACTCTAACCAGTCAGGCAAATGCTAGGTGAAATCATAAATCCAGTGCAACCATTCATCAAACAGATTAATGATTCTCCTTTGATTTTTGTTAATAAAACAAGTCATGATTGGATTATAAATTAAGGAATTTGATAGCACAATCTTCATGGTTTGTTCAAAAATTGCCAAAGGGATTGAATGGTGCAACAAGAAATCATGCCAAGGAGAAGAATGATTTATGCAAACATCCTCCATCAGAGAATTGATAGGATCATAAAATTTATGTAAGTTATTATTTAAAATTGATGGAGGGAAAACACATGGCACTTGATTCAATTTCTTTTTACACAAACTACTTGCCTCACTCACTTCTCTCACACATTTAATTTGGTTCTCCCTGGGACTGATGATCAAATAAAAACCAAATGGAGACAAATTAAGGCTTAAAAGACGAAAAATCAAAATCAGACCCACTTGATGCTAAAAAATGGAGAAAAGATGAAATTGATCTTTAAACACCTTTTCTAGCCACCAAGAATGATTGATATTTTGACAACAAACATTATGGTTCGAAAGTGACTGAAAAGGGAAATGAAGTGATTTTTCTCCAATCATGCAATCATGCTTATACTTCCTATTGAAAATCTTAAAAGCAAAAAAATGACTAGACCACCAACCCAAAGAAGATCGAAAAGGTTGGGAAGGGAGGGTGGATTGAAAATATGCACATTCTCCCAGATGGATAGAAAAATTTGGCCTTGGGATTCGACAAAAGGAAAGGCCTTTTAAAGCAACACTATTTGTTCTAGGAATGATTTCAAGCTTTTGATCAAGACTAATATTTATTATCTGAGGACAAGATTGACCATAACTATCTAACTCTAAGGATTGAATAAATTTATCTTGATTAAGGATGAAACTTAAAGACTCACTATAAGAAGTAGAACAAAGATTAGAGCATCTAGTGTGATTTATTAACTCACCATTATCTTGAGATTGATCTTCTATCGATTCATCATTTAAACCATATGAGGATAAATGATCATTTTCATTTAATTGATCAGGGAGAAAATTAATAAGCTTATTAATAATATTCTGATTATTTGCACAATGATCATGTGAAATCACTACTAGAGGATCTTGATTGAAGTCCCTAATTTCTTCTTCTTCAATAAGGTAATAAGAAATTGAATGACCACTAAAGATAGAATGACTAATGAGTTTCTCTGAAGGAGGAACTTCAATAGACTTACTGACTAAAACCTCATCCTCAGAAACTTCCTCAGGATCAGGACCAAGACTACCTAATTTTTTTTTTGAAAATTCACCATTTATACAATGATTAGGGATTTTACTTTTGATTGATTCAAAAGTGGAAGACTCATCCTCAAAAGAAATTGGGCAGGAGGGGTCATCTCCAGATGTTGACAATTCACTTGAAGTTTGATTATTAATTGATTCAACAATAGGATTGGAAAGGGAAGGGTTTTGATCTTGGATTTGATTTGAAAAATATATATCGTTGTATTCACTTCCCCATTCTTCTAAGAATTTATTTTCAAACATGTCATATTCGGAAATGCCATTGGTCTTTAAATTCAATAACCAAAGCTCAGCTCTTCCTTGGAAAGATGAGGCCAATAGTTTCATACATACTTCCTCATCAGTTTTAGATAATTCGTTAATAACTTCTTTAAAGAGATCAAGGTGCCGTTTAGCAGACACCTCAGAACTTCCATTGAATTTAGGCAATCTTTCATGGGCTTGATGAGGAATATGATGAGGATACCCAATAATTTTTGGGAAGTCAAAAACTTTCAATCGATCGAAAGTCTTAGTCCGCTCAGAAGCAGCCATGGATGGCAATTATTAGAAAAATCAAGAACTTATATACAAATTGATGTACCCCATGGGTTCTAGATGATGATAGGATCGATCACCAGTGGAGTTGCTTTTGTGGAGTCGCCAGGCAGATTTTAATTCTTTTCTACCAAAAGAGATGTCGTTAGGATAGTGGGGAGAAATGAGTGACAAATAGATGGCTATGTTTAAATTAAGGATTGAAATGATAACCATCTAGATTAAACCGGATGCAATAAGATATGAATTACGCATGGTACTCGCAGACACCTGAGGTAAGCCTCTACCTCCCCGGCAACGACGCCAAAAATGTTATCACACAACTTGTAGTTGTCTCTAAAGGTATCCTATCCAGGACGGTAGAGGTGTAGACAAATAAAGAGGTGACCCAAGAGATGCCAAGGTTCCCAATGCAAGTTGGGTGTCACGATAGCCGAGGCACTCTTCACTTTAGATCAAGATGAATCAAGATCAAGGGGAAGACCCTAGCCAATCTATGAAGACTAGCTAACCCAAAGATTCCTAGGGAAATGTGTAAAATGAATCAAGGAGATAAATGGTAAGAGATTTAGATCTAGAAGGATAAGTGGACCCAAGATGGTTATGGCTTGGTTGAGAGGCTTAAGCAAGGGACAAATGTTTCAACCAAGTATTTGATTAAGGTCACTTATGAGGTTAAGTAAGTAGATCTAAAGAAGACCTAATGCCATGAAAATTACCCAAGTGGGGCCCACCCCTTAAAAAGTGGAAAATGGTCCAAATAGGGCCCACAAGATCAAGTTTGAAATGAAAAGGCACTAGGGCGTATGCTATTGCATGGATCTATGGATTTGACCAAGAATTAGCAATACCCACATATGGGATCTAGCAATTGGCCACCTACCCAAGGAGTGCGACTTGCCTCAAAGAGGACAAGTGCCTTAGTTGGAAGGGAAAATGGAGTCGGATGTGCACCAAATTATAGATCAGAATATTTAAGATGATTATCTAGGTGGGTCTTGAATGTCAAGCACAAGCCATGGCTAGATCTCCATAGATCTAATGCATCACCTAGTGACCCAAGTGGGGCACAACCCTTAAAATGAGTAATGGGGCCCACAAGGTGAAGCACCAAGGGTAGTTTTAGGGGTTGATCTATCTAATGAAGCAAGAATATCACCTACCCACGTTTTGGAACTAGCAAACTAGCCTCCCTCAAGGAATGCGTCTTCACTCAAGGAGGACTAGGTGCCTTGGGAAATGGGCCAAATGGAGTCCAATCACCACCAAACTATAGATCGTGGTTGTTGTGAATATTATTAAGGTGGGTTTTAATTTTTATACCCAAGAGCATGCTAGATCCAAGTAGATCTAAAAAATGTAAAATGAGGGTTTTAATTATGAGGGTTTATGTGACCAATGGGATGGAGAACAAGCGAAATGGATACATACCTTGTAGATCTTACCTCAAAAGCTTGCTGCTACCTTGCACATAGATGCTCCTTGCCCTTAGTTACAATTCCAAGCTAGCTCCAAGTAATTCCAAGCATAATCGTCCAAGCTCTAGGAGGAGAGATGCCCAATCAAACCTGTAAATCAAACTACAAAATTTTAGATTTGATCCACAAATCAATGAGATCTAAGCATGTCATATCAAAGAAGTAATCAATGGACAAAGCACAATTGAAAAACTCCCTCAAGATGAAGACGTCTTGCCCAAGGGGGATACGAGCAACCCCAACAATCTTCCCTTCAAGCAAAATCACACTCCTAGCTTTAACAAATTCGGCCTCCCTTTGTTGATGTCGAATTCACCTGTTACAAGCAAAGATGTCTAAAAGCAAAGATGCATGATCATGTACAAGAGCAACCCAATCAAAGCCAAGAAGAAGATCTCCAAAAATAGTATTTTATTCCAAGTTTTCCAGAGCCCAAAGGTGCTTTTACAATGAGGGGGTCTCCTCCTTAAATAGGATGAGGAAGACCAAAACCCTAAACCACTTTTGCAAACTAGTGGTTGAGATCAAAAGATACAACAATATAATCAATGGCTAAGATGGGCCAACATAACAATAGACATGGATCACTTAAATAAGTGATGACGTCATAGTTTAAAAAGCCCTATGAGGGGTGACATCATACATGGGGTTTCTAATAACGTGTGCCACAACATAATGACAAGGACAAGTGACTAGGAGCACATGGTAGGGCTAGGAGGTATTATTTCCCTTCACTAGCATGTCCCCATGGCAGAATAATATAAAATATGACTCAATGACATGTCCAAGTATACAAATGATGAAATCCTGTCCATAATTAGAGAGAGATACGCAATAAAAGTTCTCCTGTAGCCCATGTGGACCCCACTGACTGGTGCCAACTGATTTGGAAGAAGGGGGATACACCATGGATGACCTTTGAGCAGACCAAGTGCTAAAACCTTGCCTCAATTGCCCAAATCGAATTCCTCAATGACCCTTTTATTCCATTTTTTAATCTCCTGAAAATCCCAGAAAATGCCCAAAACTGACTATGGGGTGCCTGTGCTGTCAAACTGAGTGCACCATCATGTCCGGAAGGGGGGCAATATGATAAAAACAAGTGGCTGGACCACCCCTTTCCTCTATAGCGCCCTAGGCAACGAATAGCCTCCAAAGGAACTGCTGGACATGCCACATCAACATGGCCAATCTGGTCAACAGGTGAAGAATTGCTAGTATCATGTCAGGGAGTGCCTGAAACTAAAAGATAAGTGTCTCAATGGATCCAGAAGACCCAAATCCACTAGAGATGAGTACTCATACACCTCATTATAACCTGTAGGATCATCTGTAGGGCCCACCATACCCGGACAAGTAAAAATATGATGATTTGTAAACCATAATAATCCATAAAAACTGCATCAATCATCATCTGAAGCATGTGTCCAACATATGGAATCATCAATAGGTGCATGTAGGACCATAGATCAACATCATATAACATAAGTGGTCCATCTCATCACGAATCCCAAGGATGACCATGGTCAAACTATGTTTGACTAGGTCAAAATACAACAAAAGACTAGATTATAACAAATGACTAAGACATGTTCCTTTAACCATATTGATAACTTAACTTAAAGTACAAACATCAATCAAGTGGCAGTTAATACATAGGTATTCAATGTTATTTATAACTTACTTGCACCAAAGCTCTAAAGACATAAATCATCCAATGGACATGGCCTAACTGCTAGCATAGGGTGAAGGCTAAGGACAAGGCTAGGTAGAAGGGGTGACTTGACCAACTTTTCATAGTGATATTTTGGATAAGGGACAAGGTGTTACACACTTAAGCATGTGTCGGACCAAGATACACAGGGAATGGCGGTGTCTCACTAATGGG
Organism: Larix kaempferi; assembly: GCA_027924585.1. Taxonomy (NCBI): domain Eukaryota; kingdom Viridiplantae; phylum Streptophyta; class Pinopsida; order Pinales; family Pinaceae; genus Larix; species Larix kaempferi. Next base: position 515,878 of record BSBM01000397.1, on the reverse strand, counting down.
TGAGTTGTTTAGTGAAGTGTTTATTCAACCTTGGCAAAGATGTTTACTACTAGAAACGTCACTCATGGCTCTAGGGGACACTTTGATTTAGCTGTCCCTTACTCCATCTCAAATCATAACCCATAGGCTCAATGAGGTATTTTTCCATATGAGGTCAGCAGTTATTAGATTTGGCATTTGTTTAACCACTACTTTTTAAAACCTTTCATTTCATTTTATTTCATGGCCAACAATCATTAGATATAGCATTTATTTATCCATTGCTTTTTAGGCCTAGTACAACCCCTCTGGGATTTCACATGTAATAATAAGCACAACTAATCGCAACTTGCATCCGGGGTGCATTTACATTTCACAACATTTCATTGCATTTACATTTCATAGCCCTTTTCCTTGGGCTTCCATTAGTTTCCAAGGTAGTACATTTTGCTTCAGCTTTTAGCCAACAACAACTCAAACAACTAGGGGGAATTCCGCACAAACCACACATCGGGGCAACCGACTAGAATGATAACGTCATAAAATCCAACTCACCAAAGGCATGTTCTGTTGCCAACTCAGAGCTAAGACACAAAACTAACATGGATGCGGGTCCAACACAGAGGCAGAAGCAGGGAGATCCTCCATATCACAAGTCAAGAAGGCAAGTCAAGGTGAAATCCAAAACAAGGAAGGTCATGGATGGATGGAGTCAAGTGAATGTGGTGCCTATGCTAGCAAACATAAATGTCAGGAAAGACCATGTCCATGCTCGTAAGAGGGTAAGTGAAACCAATGAGTATAGCCAGTAAACCTTTAAAGCGCAAGTAATACATCCAATTTATTATTTAAATTCATCCAAGATAGTTCATTTTATTCATTTAAATAATACTGCCACATCATGAGTCATATACCAAGTTAATGCTATCAAGATGACTAGAACAACAAGATAATGATCAAATGCTAACAATCATAAGTCCAATAGTCATATCACTGCATATCTCAATCAACATCATCTAGAACCAATGAAACACTGCTGCAATACGAACATCTGGAACTCTGGGCACTGAACTGAATCTGTATGGAACAAAAGGTCATATCGGTCATCAAATCTTAGCTCTCAAGGCTCAGCCTTGGCACAAGGTCTACACACTGTCTGATGTAACTGCTCTGATGTGTAAGTGATCATAAATGGTGCTGCTCGTCATAACTGATCTCTGTAAAGGCAAAGCTCTGAAAAGTGCAGATATTTGCTCAACAAAAATAGTAGCCTAGCTACTATGGTGTGATAACAGGTTCCAAGTCGTTTTTCTCCAGGGAAGCCGAATTGGTAAAGAGGAGGACGATTTTGAGGGAGGCTATTGTGGGGAAATCCCATATCTTGCCTTGGATTGGCCTTTTGTATCAGGGAGTATCATTATTGTATCTTAGTGACATAGTTGATGCTTTCTCTTTCATCTTTTCATCATTATCTCCATTCTTTTGCTAGGCGAATTGGTCATCTTGGAAGGAGGACGATTTGGATTGGAGCTTTGGATCTTGTTGTCCACTGAAGTTGCACCATGGTGGACAACTTGTGAACCACAGAAGACTTGAACAATGTTATTGTTCACTTGCCAGAGTTCAGTGTTCATTAGGCAAATTTTTTGCCCTTTGTAATAATTTGCATGTCCAGACCCTACGGGGATTTTTGTAATAAGTTGGTATAGCATGAGTTTTTTATGAAAGGTTTGGCCTTTCTCAACGTTTGTTATCAGGGAAATACTCTAGTGTGTTTTTTTCCTTAGGAATTATGCGTTATTGAAAAGTGACATATCACAAGTCAAGAAGGCAAGTCAAGGTGAAATCCAAAACAAGGAAGGTCATGGATGGATGGAGTCAAGTGAATGTGGTGCCTATGCTAGCAAACATAAATGTCAGGAAAGACCATGTCCATGCTCGTAAGAGGGTAAGTGAAACCAATGAGTATAGCCAGTAAACCTTTAAAGCGCAAGTAATACATCCAATTTATTATTTAAATTCATCCAAGATAGTTCATTTTATTCATTTAAATAATACTGCCACATCATGAGTCATATACCAAGTTAATGCTATCAAGATGACTAGAACAACAAGATAATGATCAAATGCTAACAATCATAAGTCCAATAGTCATATCACTGCATATCTCAATCAACATCATCTAGAACCAATGAAACACTGCTGCAATACGAACATCTGGAACTCTGGGCACTGAACTGAATCTGTATGGAACAAAAGGTCATATCGGTCATCAAATCTTAGCTCTCAAGGCTCAGCCTTGGCACAAGGTCTACACACTGTCTGATGTAACTGCTCTGATGTGTAAGTGATCATAAATGGTGCTGCTCGTCATAACTGATCTCTGTAAAGGCAAAGCTCTGAAAAGTGCAGATATTTGCTCAACAAAAATAGTAGCCTAGCTACTATGGTGTGATAACAGGTTCCAAGTCGTTTTTCTCCAGGGAAGCCGAATTGGTAAAGAGGAGGACGATTTTGAGGGAGGCTATTGTGGGGAAATCCCATATCTTGCCTTGGATTGGCCTTTTGTATCAGGGAGTATCATTATTGTATCTTAGTGACATAGTTGATGCTTTCTCTTTCATCTTTTCATCATTATCTCCATTCTTTTGCTAGGCGAATTGGTCATCTTGGAAGGAGGACGATTTGGATTGGAGCTTTGGATCTTGTTGTCCACTGAAGTTGCACCATGGTGGACAACTTGTGAACCACAGAAGACTTGAACAATGTTATTGTTCACTTGCCAGAGTTCAGTGTTCATTAGGCAAATTTTTTGCCCTTTGTAATAATTTGCATGTCCAGACCCTACGGGGATTTTTGTAATAAGTTGGTATAGCATGAGTTTTTTATGAAAGGTTTGGCCTTTCTCAACGTTTGTTATCAGGGAAATACTCTAGTGTGTTTTTTTCCTTAGGAATTATGCGTTATTGAAAAGTGACATATAATTCTCGAGTTTTTCACTCACACCTTCAAAGTTGGGGTGTTTTTCTGATGACAAATTTTGAGGGATTTTTAAAACCTACTGGAATGTATTTTTGTAACATGCTAGCCATCTCAAATAAGTCGTATGGACATGCACTAGGTCCCCTAGGAGTTTGAAGTCATTCTGACAAAAAATAATTTTTCCGTAAATTAAACCATTTTTTATGGTTTAATTGGAAAATTTCAAAATGTAATAAAAGTGTCGTCTAGAGCCAGAATTTGGCGTGGGGAGGCTCGTTTTGACACTCAGAGCGTCCTCTTTACCCTAGTGCCCACTTCCTCCTTTTTCCGGGCAGCTACGGTGTCCCCGAGAGCATTTTTCGCTAAGGAGGCATCATTTTGGCATTTAAATGCTAAAAGATGAGAAAATGCACCATGACAAAATGACAAAAGACAAAAGAATGAATAAAATATTCATATGAAAGGGGTGGCATTTTGTTTAATGAGGAGGGTGAGTATTTCGAAAAAAGGAAAGCGTCATTTTTTTTGAGTGAAGAAAGGGTCAACGTTGGAATATTTGAGTGGGACATGCATGGTCGCCCTCTACTATTCACGTGGGCCGCTCCTTCTTCATACGGATTGCACATTTGAGTGGTCCCTAGGATCATAAGGATTGGGCAACCACATATATATTAAAATAAAAGGCACATGTTTTAATCACAAGTTTGGATAAGCGACTACCTCAAAAGATGAATGCGTGGGCTCTCTTCATGCGATTTCTACCATGTGCAGATTGGTGGGCGTTGATGCTTATGCAATGGGCATTGTCTACTATGCTTGGGCGTGGTTTACAAAGGAGAAAGGGCGCCCTCTCATTTATTATAACTCAAGATAATGCTTAGATCAAGGGATTTGACCCCCATGTGGCTCTATCTCAACCATTTGCATGCACTCTCCTCACCTATTCGAATTCCTTCTTTGTGAAGGCTATTTAAGCAAGCTCTTTGCACTCCATTTGCATATGGTGTATAGCATAGAACCTCTGCTTATGATATTTGTAATATTTTCATTGGATTAATATATTGTTGGAGACTTTCGAAGTCATTGGTGGATCTTGTACTTCATGCATGCACTTGGATTGAGGTAACTTTGTAATTTTCCAATTTTGTCTTCATATGCTAATAGATTGATCTAGCTTTGCAAGGATCTTGGATTCTAGTAGGGTAAGCATTCAAGGCTTTTGATTTGTTTATGTTTATTGGATGTGTAGAGATTAGGAGCAACAAATAGTATTCAGTTGTACTTTTGCCCTTCTCATTTCTTACCATTTGATTTACTAGTTTTGATCTATTACATGTGTGAGCTTGTTGGTTATGTTACAGGATTTGGTGCCCAACTTTGAGAGTTGATCTTGTCTTGACTCTTCTCTCAAAATCGGTGGTGGATCACCTCTTTTTCAAATACATTTCTAACATCTTTTGCAGGCACCAAGCTTCTTCTCCAACCTTTAAAAGCTAACAAGCTTTGGTCTCTTTCCCATCATCTCTTCTCAAAGATTACAAAGCAAACCTTTCTATTTTTTCTATTTTAAAGCAAGCATTTGGATCTAAAGTTTAAAATATTTTCAGTCTTGTTTTATAAAAATCAGATCTAGATTTGAATTCATTTTTTGCATCTAAAAGGCTAGATCTAGATCATACTTTCATACTTGTAATTGCTAGAAAATTTCCAAATCCTTTTTACAAGTATAGATCTCAATTTTCATGTATTATTGCATGTTCTAATCACTGTTTTGCAGAGATTAGCTCGCTGGTTTCTAACAGGTCTGCGTCATAAAGTGGACAAATTTGAGGATTAAAGCCATCAAAAGTGCACAAAAAGTGCTTCCAACAAACCCTCTTTTCGTGTAAAATTTCTGTATATTATTGTAAGCTCTCAAGTCCAATTTTAATGGACTAAGAAGCACTTTACTCTCAGCACTTTGTAAAAGTTATTAAACGAGAGCAGTGGGGTAACCAACACCCACATCCCATCCCCCTTGGGGGGATTTGCGTTTTTGTCAATTTTCGTGTGATTGAATTTTTCTAACTCCACCTTTTCACACACTCACTTTTCAAGTGCAGGGTGTATCCTCCATTTAAATTTGCAACTTAAATCATTTCTTAATTTTTCATTTATGCAAAAGTAGAATAGAAATAAAACCGTCTTTGTCGCCACGAAGTATGCTCTCACCTTCACCCAAAGGCAATTTTGCTGATTAGTGAAGGTTGACCAGAAAGTGATGCATAAGATTGGCCATTAATATTTTTTTATTTTACAAAGTTTTGCATTTCAATTTCATAAGACTCTTGAACTTAGCTGAAAAGCAAGTCAAGAGCACTCTCTATCGAAGGGTCGATGATTACTCGCTTCTAATTGGAATAAACTATTTGCCTACACTGCGTATGCTCTACCCACCAGCAGTATGTCTGAGCTGTGGGATACCAAAAGCAGTTGGAAGCACTTTCTTAATTATCACATTTAATTTAATCAAGTCACCTAATAAAATTAACTACCCACAATATAGTGAAAATCCGACACTTCGAGACTAAATTTTGGTGTGGATTCTGCCTGGGGAAGCTGGGTAGCTGTACTCTGACCTTGGGGCACCGTTAGACTACATCCTTGTTGGTGTAGTGTTGAACACGCGCTCAGGGTATTGATAGTCCGTCATGTTCTTGTACGGAAGCACCAATCTTTAGAACTCTGGACATTCCTCTCTGTCCCTTTATGGTATATCGAGAGTTTTCTTTCTTTTCCCTAATCAAGATTCATTTTAATAATTTAAAATCAACCAAGAGACAACTGCACAACATTTACTTTTCCAGCGTTTCAATTTCACACTGTGTTTTGACTCCATAAGGCACTAGTCCTTGCACATTTCATTTGCTTTATATCAATCAAGTATTTGTGCATCTCTATATTCACAGTGATTTATCTAAGTTTATGTTGGTGAAAGCTGTTCTTAAACTATTGTTGTAGTTACATCTTGAACCTAAATAAAAAACTCCCAAAAATATTAATAAACAACCCATCACTTAACTGGAAGACCCTAACAACCTTAGTAACTTTCCATAGGGACTACCCCCCTTGGCTTTCGTTGGGATTTTTGCCTAAACGGAGGAGTCAAGAACCAAGTGATATACTTGAATCAAGACTTGCAACCAAGGGCACACCGAGCAGCAGCATAGATTTTTGCTGCGACAAAGACGGTGTGTAATCCGGCGGCAACAGATCTCACTCTTGAATATACACACAGGAGTAAGGTTATCAATTTGCAAAGTGGCCACAAGTTTTTGAGGTATGTTCTACAAGGTATGTATCTAGATCCATTCATCTTTTCTCCATTTGTTCACATAAACCCTAAAATCAAAACCCTCATTTTTCAATTTTTTTAGATCTACTTGGATCTAGCAATTATTGGGGCTTAATAATTAAAACCCACCTCTAAAATCAACATAACATCTCCGATCTATAATTTGGTGGACATCCGATTCCATTTTCCCCTTGAACTAAGGCACTAGGCCTCTCTTGAGGAAGTCACACTAGTTGGGTGAGTGGTCTTTTGCTAGATCTGGTTTGTGGGTATTGCTTATTTTATCTCACATCCATAGATCCATGCTATAGCATACCCCCTAATGCCATTTCATTTCGATTTTGACCTTGTGGGCCCAATTTGGACCATTTTCCACTTTTTAAGGGTGGGCCCCACTTGGGTACCTTTTCTTGGCATTAGATCTATCTAGATCTACTACTCCTAATCCATAAGTGACCCTATCCAACACTTGGTTGAACTTTTGTTCTTTCCTTAAGCCTCTTCAACCAAACCCTAATCATCTTGGGTCCACTTGTCATTCTAGATCTAGATATATCCCTCTTGATCTCTCCATACTTAACCTTTCACATTTCCCTGGGAGGTCTTGAGTGGGTTTGCTAGCCTTCATTGGCTAAGCTAGGGTCTCCCCCTTGGTCTTGCTTAGGCTTGATCTAAAGTGAAGAGTGCCTCGGTTAGCGTGACACCCAGCTTGCATTGGGAACCGTGGCATCTCTTGGGTCACCTCTTTAGTTGTCTACACCTCTACCGTCTTGGATAGGATACATTTAGAGACAACTACAAGTTGTGTGATAACAGTTACCAAAGGAAGAAATCGAAGAATATGTCTTATAATAGTGGTGCTTCAAAGCACTCTCTCCAATCTTGAAGAAAAGGGCTCCCCTCAGAGAGTTTCACTAGGAGAATAGGAGAAGCCACATACAAGCTTGATTCAGGAACCCCAATGAAGATGAAGGATAAGACTTGATCAACATTATAGATCAGAAGCAAGAAAAGCACAGGACCACAGAATCAGATAATGGAGTAGAGCTCACCATTAGACATTATAGTAATACCTGCAAGGAGACCAGGATCAAAAGAGATCCTACCAAACAAACTAAGATAAATATTTGAATTGTCATTTTATCAAATTGTTTAAATGATATCGTTCAGTTGTGTACATATTCCTAGATTTAGGAAATGTAGTATGCATGATTAGATCAATTGCATTAATGAACAATATACTACTAATATGCATGTGATTGGTAAGTACCCTATGGTGCTATACAACATTCCATTGCTACTTATCTAGAGTGAAACCTCTTTGCTGACATATTGAGAGTAGTGCACGCTCTTAATAATGTTTTGGTAGAGATGGAAGGCATTTAGAAAGTTATCGTATGAATACGGGATATGGATGAATGTTGTGTTGAAGCATTAGCTAAAATAGTTGCATGACTCTGAGACCTATATCTTTATACATAAGAATTGATTTTATGAAATGTTTCTAATCATGAAACTAAATTTGATTTGTAGGAAAGACCGTGTATAATCTCCTACAAGAGAATAATGATGAGACTTGTTCCAAAGAACAAGTGACGATGACATTCAAGAAGACTTATAAAATCAAGCATACTACAGATGAACAAAGTGAGAGTGAGTCGACAATGGTGTAATTAAAGTAGAAGCACAGATTGAGTAACCTCCAGAACTTAGAACTCTCTACAGAGAACCACATGTGCGAGCATGAAAAAGTATATGAAGAAGATGTAGCTCTCAGAGTTGCAAAACCGATGAAGTGGAAGTTACACCAGATGGATGTGAAAACAACCTTCCTAAATGGTGTCATTGATGAAGAGGTGTACATAGAACAACCACAAGGGTTTGAATTTGAAGACAGGGAGACACATGTCTGCAAATTAAAGAAGGCTCTATATGGATTGAATCAAGCTCCAAGAGTTTGGTATGGAAGAATTGATAGCTTTCTAACAAGCTTGGGCTTTACCAAAAGTAAAGTTGATCCTAACCTTTACTTCAAGGTTATGAATGATGAACCTGCCATGTTATTGTTATATGTGGATGATTTATTCCTGACAGGTAATGAGAAGCAAATTTCAGAGTGTAAGATGAAGCTTGCTGCAGAATTTGAGATGAAAGACCTTGGCTTGATGCATTATTTTCTAGGTCTTGAAGTATGGCAGAACCCAGAAGGAATCTTCCTTAACCAAGGGAATTATGCAGTAGAAATCCTGAAGAGATTTGATATGTTGGAATGTAAAGCCATGGCCACACCCATGGATACAAATTTGAAATTGTTGTCTGATGCTTCGTCGTAGTTAGTGGATGAGACACTATACAGACAGATTATTGGGTCATTGTTGTATTTGATGAATACTAGGCTAGATATTTGCTTTGCCATGAACACCTTGAGTCAGTATTTGGTTGAGCCCAGACGTGTTCACCTTATAGCTGCAAAGCATGTGATGCGGTACCTAAAAGGTACAATAGACTATGGTCTCAGGTATACTAGAGATCATGACTTCAGACTGTATGGTTACATAGATTCATATTGGGCAGGAAGTATCTCAGACAGAAAGAGCACTTCAGGTGGATGTTTCAGTCTGGGGTCAGCCATGATCTCATGGCTGAGCAGGAAACAGTCTAGTGTTGCTCTCAGCACTGCAAAAGCGGAATATATTGCAGCCTGTTTCGCCAATTGTGAAGCTATATGGCTTCGGAATTTGTTATCAGGTCTATTCGGTCTGGAATTGGATACCACAGTGATTCTATGTGATAACCAAAGCTGTGTGAAGATGACAGAGAACCCTGTGTTCCATGATAAGTCAAAGCACATAGAAATTCGGTACTTCTACATTCGAGATATGGTGTAGAAAGGAGCTGTAAAGCTCCAATATGTGAGCAAAGATGAGCAAGTTGCAGATGTGTTGACTAAGCCTCTGTCTCGTGTGACGTTTAAGCACTTTCGAGACAAGCTTGGTATAGTCCATAAGGACTTCCCTCGAAAGGGGGAGTAGTGCTGATGTTACTATGATGGCACAGTTGTGGGATTGATCATCCTTAGACAATGATCCCGTAATTCCGAAAGGAAGGATGGTCTTAAATGTTGATCCTTAGACTAAAATCTTGAAATTCCGAAAGGAAGGATTGTCTAAGATGTGAGTGTTGGACTGAATCCCTTAGTTCTGAAAGGAAGGATTGTCCATGATCCCATAGTTCCAAAAGAAAGGATCACCAGTGTTGTTGGACTGAATCCCTTAGTTCCGAAAGGAAGGATTGTCCATGATCCCATAGTTCCGAAAGGAAGGATCACTAGTGTTTTTGGACTGAATCCCATAGTTCTGAAAGGAAGGATTGTCCATGATCCCATAGTTCCAAAAGGAAGGATCACCAGTGTTGTTGGGTTGAATCCCATAGTTCCGAAGGAAGGATCACCAGTGTTGTTGGACTGAATCCATAGTTTCGAAAGGAAGGATTGTCCATGATCCCATAGTTCCGAAAGGAAGGATCACCAGTGTTGTTGGACTAAATCCCATAGTTCCGAAAGGAAGGATTGTCCATGATCTCATAGTCTGAAAGGAAGAATTGTCCATGATCCCATAGTTCTGAAAGGAAGGATCATCAGTGTTGTTGGATTGAATCCCATAGTTCCGAAAGGAAGGATTGTCCATGATCCCGTAGTTCCGAAAGGAAGGATTGTCCATGATCCCGTAATTCCGAAAGGAAGGATCACTAGTGTTGTTGTTGTATCAGGTCTTATATTGATGTGCTGCAGATGATGATGTTCCAGCTTCGTGTTGTAGATGATGATGTTCCTACTTCGTGCTACAGATGATGATGTTCCAGCTCTGTGCTGCATATGTTGATGATGTTATAGCAAACTATTTCAGTTGCTGATATTGATGTCGTTGAAGAACTTCCAATGATTTATAGATGTACCAACCAATGTTCTAGATGATGTTGTTGATGCCTCCCTCCTTTCGATGATGTTGTGTAGAGCCACACCTGTTGTTGTTGTTGTCAGTAGAATACCCTTCTTGTTAAGGGGGAGTGTTGAAATAATGTAACTTCGAAGAATATTCTATTTGTATTATTCCTCCTTCTGGAGATGTCTTTAATGTAAAAGGTCATGTAAAAGTCATTAGGTAAAACCTCCATTGTAAGTCGGGTTATTAGTACCCAAAAAGAATGTAATATAAATATTATTTGAGTCTCCCTAGAGAGGTCGACCCAGTTAAGTTAGTGAGGCCGACCTAGTTAGGTTAAATGTCAAGTAAAAGGTAAAGTATAAATAGAGAGTGTTTCCTTTCATTTGTATCATTCACTCACTCAAGCATTGCGCACTAGAGAGAAGAGGAAGATTGCGAAGAAGGAGGATTGCTCTTGGCTCTAGAGTTTGGATTTTGTCTCTCTTCTTTATGAGACTTATTTATTTGGGCATTGTACTTTGGTAATCTCTATTGAGGAAGTTCTTGCTGGGTTTTCTTCTCCTTGAGGGTTTCCTAGGATAAATTGTTGTGTACCTTGTGATTGTGTGTCTTTCAGAGATCCTCTTTATCCTGCTATTGTGAAAATGTATTAAATGCTAATGAAGTAGGAATCTAAGTTATTACAGCATATAAACTTAACACAAACTTCATTTGGAGTCTTCTTGGCTTCAATGTGGTAGAGTAGATCTGGAAAAATAAAATAGCAAAGCAACCCGAATGCTTCATCCATTCTATTCAATTATTTAGACTTTTCAATTGTTGAATTTGCTTCCACCTTTGTATCCATTTTGATCAAGTAGAGCCCCTTCGTCCTCAAGAGCATCTTTACTCTTGATTTCCATTCGTAATAGTTGAAGGGGGTTAGAATCTGTTGGGGGGATAGGAAATCCATGGCTGCAAAGAGCTATTTGATGGCTGCAAAAGATTTTCTTCAACCTACAATAGCTTCATCCTTGACAAAAAATCACTAGAACACTGACTAGTTTAGCACCCCTGCAACTTCGATACTGTTGTCCACTAAGTTGCACTTAGATGGACTACTTATGAACCACCGAAGACTTGAACAACTTACATTATTCATTGCCAGAGTTCAGAAGTTCATCAGGGCAAATTTTTTGCCTTTTTGTAAATTTGCATGTCCAGACCCCTGCGGGGGAATTGTAATAAGTTGGTCTAAGCATGATACTTTTGTAAAAGGCTTGGCCTACCTTAGGGTTTGCCATCAAGGGGATCCTCTAGAGTGTTTTTTCCTTAGGGATTATGTGTTGCGCTTCAGTGGCGTATAATTCCTGAGTTTTTCACTCATACCTCCAAAGCTGGAGTATTTTCCATGGTGGTTGATCTTAAGGAGGTTATTAAAGCCTATGTGTCTATGTATTTTTACATGCTAGCCATCAATAATAAGTTGTGTGAACATGCACTAGGTCCTCTAAGAGTTTGAGTTCATTCCGGCAAAAATAATTTTTTCCGCAAAATTAGACCATTTTTTAATGGTTTAAATGGAAAAATTCAAAATGTAATAAAAGAGTGGTCTGGAGGCGGATTTTGGCGTGGGGATGCTCATTTTCACACTCAGAGTGTTCTCTTTACCCTAGGACCCATTTTCTCCATGTTCCGGGTGACTACGTCGCCTTTGGGGGCATTTTTCCTTAAAGATGCTACAAAATGACATTTTAATAAAAAAACAAAATGCACAAAAATAAAAAATAATTAAAAAAAAAAAGATAAATAAAAGGGTAGGATGAGGTGGCAACTCATTCCATATGGTGGGGGACTTAGTTTAAGGATTAAAGCATGTGCTAAAATGAGGTCATGACATGGATATCGAATGGTCCATGTTTATGATGCGCCCTCCATCATACTCCACGTGAAGTTTAGAATGGAGCGCATGTCTCATATGAAGATCAAATAATAGGAAGGGTGCCCTCTTGTGGATGGGTGGATATCCCAAGGAGGATGGCGCCTACCTCATGAGAGGTGGTGCATCCTCCTTATTGTGAATCATATCATATCAACCAACGCATTGATCACTCCTATGATCGCTCCCCTCTTGTAGATATTCGCCCAACTCTTGGATGTGCTCCCCTCCCTCTCTCCCATTCTATAAAAAGCAGGGTTATGCTCCTCTTTCAGATATGGATGCATAGAATCTCCGCCATTTTGTAAATTGATATCATAGTGAATATATGTTGAAGACTTTGGAGGTCTACCTTGTGCAATTGTGGTGATTAAGCATTTTATGAGGTAATATTGTGAATTTATGCTTGTTTGTTATTCGATTATTGATGGATCTAGCTTAGTTGATAAGGAATAAACATTTGCAGATGTCAATTTGTTTATTTGTGCTTGAATTTTAGAAATCTAGAAGTAGCTAAAGATATTCGGTTGTATTTAGGCTCTTCGAGTTTTCTTTTATTTCTAACACACTAGATCTAACAATTTTGTGGCAAGATTTGTCTCATAAGCTGCAGATCACAGGGCTCATGGGGATTTGAACTCGGTTGTAGCTTCTATTCTTTGAACATACTTTCAAAACTAACATATTGTTACAGGATCCTCCAAGAGCAACATCAAACGATCAAGCTTTGGCTTGAAGGGCTTCATCCATCATTCTTCAAAACAAAAGCTCATTCTTTCCCTTCTTGTTTTAATACATGCTTTAGATATAGATCTAGATTTCTCATGCATACATATTTCAGATCTGTTTAAGCATATTTAGATCTTTACATTCCTAAAAAGCACATCTATGAACAGATCTAGATTTGAATTTTGTACTTGCACTTGAAATTTTACTCATTTCTATCATATTCTAACTTGAAATGCTTGCTGGTTTTAGCAGGTCGAAGGATTTACAAAAGGAAACTCTAGCTGTTTTCTGCCAGAAAGTACCAAAAACGATCTCCCGTGGACCTCTTTTCCTAGTTTTTCATTTCTAAGTTTATTGTAAGCCCTTAGATTCATATAAAATGGACTAAAGAGGCATTCTTTTGAGCATTATTGTAGAATCTTCAAATGAGAGCAGTGGGATACCCAATGCCCACACAAATCCCCCAGGGGGGATTTGTACTTGTCATTTTCGTGCATAAATTTTTTCTAACAAACACAACTATCACACACACACATTTTAACTGCAGGGTGTATACTTTGACAACATTTTTGTAAGGTTTTAGTTCATTTTAAATTTTCACAAGTGTAAAGTAGAAATAACACTACCTCGTTGCCACGAAGTATGCTCTCCCCACCACACAAAGGCTTTGCCGATTAGTGGTGGATGATCAGAAAGTGACACATAGGTTTGTGTCTTTTGCTTCCATTTAAGTTTTGTACTTCAGTTTGTTCCACAATACAATTGTTCAAACCGGAATTTACATTTGGTTTATAACCAGAGTATGCTCTTTCCCCTTGCGGGCACTTTGCCTGGGCCTATGGGAAACCAGAAACGGTTGTGGCCACTTATTAATTTTTCACATCTAAACTAATAGTCATTTAATAAAAGTAACTACCCATCAACATAAGTGAAAATCCGACACTTCGATTAATATTTGCGTGGGGAAATTCTTCGGAGGAAGCGGGACCAACTGAGAGGCGACCACAAGGCACAGTTAGGCTATACCCTAGTTTGGTATAGTGTTGAACACCGCTTTAGAGACTCCATTCCAGCCCACACGTTCTCGTGAAGGGCCACCAAACTTTAATTTCCGGACATTCCTCCCTGTACTTCACGTTATCTCGGGAGTCCCCCTTTTTCCCTAACAAAGTTCAAACTGTAATAATTTAAAAGTAACCAAGAGACATTTGCACTACATTTTCCCTTTCAGCAACGGTACTTATTTGATATTTTGACTCCATAAGGCATTGGTTATCATACATTTTATTTGCTTAATATCATATCAGCATTGTGCATTTGTTGGCAGTCATTTTAATTTTGCTGGTGAAAGCAATCTTTAATTTACTTGTGCAAAGCTACATTGGAACACTTTTAAACAACAATCCTTTAACTCCTAAAATACTAACACCTTTAACCATCTCACCGGAAACTCTAAAGACCTTAGAAACTTTCCTTAGGGACTACCCCCCTTGGCTTTGTTGGGAGTTTTGTCTAAACGGAGGAGTCAAGATCAGGTGACAGCCTTGACTCGGTACTTGCTCCCAAGGGCGCACCGAACAATAGCATAGATTTCTGTTGCGTTAACTAGGTGCGCAAGCCGGCGACAACACTTTTTGGCGCTGTTGGCGGGGATAAATCTTCCATCCCTGGGTACGATAGTTTTAACTTCTTTTTGTTTTTTACCTTTGGTGTGTCTAGTTGAACAAATCTGAGATTCACTCGATCCACCTAACGACTCCATTGTCTAATAAGACAATTAGGTATTCTACAAGAAGAACTTTTGATGGTTTAGTCAGCTTCATTCCTAAGCTTGAAAGGGTTTACCGAAGGAGGCAGGTTAGACTTACTTCTCGTAGGGTCCTTGAACATTTAGGATCCGAGTCCGTCTCAGACATCCAGTTTTTGTTTTCAAATAAAGAATTGTCTCCGATGGATAAAATTTTCAAAGCCCTTAACTTCACTCAGATTGAAGGATATCCACATGAGCTCCCTGAAAGAGCTATTGAGAAGTTACCCTCTTTTCAAGGAAACAATGCCATCTTGGCAGCAATTCACCTTCAAAAGTTTGATAGGAACCTGTTCTGGTGCCGAACCCCTGCCCAACAACATGATGATGTCTACATGAGGCTTTTTTCCTTGTCATTGGAAGATGATGCAGCTGAGTGGTTTAGAGGATTAGCTGATAATACCTACGATTCTTATGATGCCTTGACCAAAGGTTTCATGGAAAAGTGGGGATAAAAGAAAGAGCCACATCACCTGTTGAATGCCCTCCATTCCATCTGAAGAAATGAGAATGAAACAATGGAGGAGTTTAATAAAAAGTTCAGAGATTTGGTTGCCAGTTTTCATGTCGATTTCAAACCCATTGATAAATCTATTCTAGTTTACTACATGGAGGCATTAACTGGAGAAATCAGATACATGTTAATGGATAAAGAACCACCTACTCTAAAGGCTACCCAAGACTTGGCCATAAAAAATGATCTTAATATGCAATCATCGGGTAAATCAAACATCCCTGGGTTCACAAGAGCTATTGTCAAACATCATGAACCTAAGGATAAATCACCCATGGATAAAATGCAAGAGTCTTATGAGAAAAAGATGAAGGAGATGAGTGAATGTATGGAGGCAATGGAAGACAAATATGTCACTCAACTTAAAACCATGCAGAATAGGGTGGTTGCCGTAGAAAGATCATATTCAAATCAGAAGCCATTTCCTCAAAAGAGTAAGTGGTAGAAGAAAGGACCTCCTTGGGAGGATAGGATGCCTCATCAGCTTGAAACCGCCAATATGGTTGAAGAAGTTCCTCCATATTGTAGACCTTGTGATGCATTACATGAAGAGTCTACATGCTATGTACCCTGTCAAGCCTCAGAACAAGAGTATCTGGGAAGTAGCAGTAATGATGTTTTTGAAAGCGAGCCTGAGTTCATCAACATAGTAGGACATGTTCACCCTCTCTCTAAAGAAACATGGAAACAAGCTAGAAAGCATAGTCACGAAAAATATAAGTTAGCTTATGCTTATGGTGAAATTCGTACTCCGGAGCAGATTAAAGAGATGCCTAAATACAAAGGACTTATCTATCAGAGGCGGGATTATGCTGGAGTCCCCAAAGCAAAACAACAATATGTACCAAAGGTAATAACTCCACATAATCCTAACCTTGTTCCTGTTGATATTGATTTAGGTAAATGGTTTGAATCAACTAAAGTCTTGATCCCTGCCACAAAAGCCATTAAGATCCCTTGTAAAAGGGAAAAGTTAATAAATGTTATTGATCCTCCTAAAGAGATAAATCATGAGCAGCCTAAAGAAAGAACCCCTTTTCAAAAGAAAATTGTTGAGGAAGATCCCCTAGTAGTCCTACATACTATGGACTCAAGTAAAGAAGATCACCCGCCCTTTTATGTATCATTGATGATAAATGGTGCTAAGTTTAACATAAAATTCACGAGAGCATAATAAGGATCACTGAAAGAAACACAATCACAAGATAGACACATATTTATCCTGGGAAACCCTCATGGGGTAGAAAACCCAGCAAAGCTTCCTCAATATAGATGACCAACAAATACAAAGATGTAATCCCCAAACAAGAGCTCCTTCTCCTCCTTCGCAGATCTCTCTCTCTCCTATGCGCAACTCACAAGTGAGTGAATGAGTGAGTGTGTGTTCAAATGAGGAACACACCTCCTCTATTTATACTTTACTTCACTTGAATTTTAACCCTAACTGGGCCGACTTCTCTGAGGAGAGTCTAATAACCCCTAAACACTTAACTCAGGGCCGACCCCACTAGGGAAGTCTAATAACCCTAGTTACAACATCTCGACGGAGGAATAAACATCTCCGGATATATAATAATGTCCCGACGTAGGAATGAAACATCTCTGGATAATAAAGTACAAATAGAATATTCGTAGAAGTTACAATATTTCAACACTCCCCCTTAACGAGAAGGATATTCTAACAACATCTGCAGGAGCAAGGAGTCATCAACAACATGATACATGATACATCTATAAATCATTGGAAGCTTTCTTCAATCATCATCAGTAACTCAAACAATTACTGGAACATCTTCAATATCTTCAATACTGGAACATCAACATCTTCAACACTGAGTCTTCATCTTCTGCAACACTCAATCAGCTACAACAACATCATCATCTGGATCTCCCGATCAACAACATCATCATCTGGATCTTCCCATCAACAACATCATCTGGATCTCTCGATCAACAACATCATCATCTGGATCTTCCCATCAACAACATCATCTGGATCTCTCGATCAACATCATCTGGATCTCTTGATCAACAACATCATTATTTGCAATACACATGATCCAATTACGGGATGATCAATCCCTCTCACTTTAGGACATAAGTCCAAGGATGATACAATCCTGATCCACTTACGGAATGATCAATCCCTATCAATTTAAGACACCATATCATGTCTAGGGACGATGCAATCTAGATCTACTTGCGGGATGATCAATCCCTATCAATTTAAGACACCATATCATGTCTAGGGACGATGCAATCCAAATGTAATTACGGGATGATCAATCCCTCTCACTTTAGGACATAAGCCCAATGATGATGCAATCCTGATCTACTTACGGGATGATCAATCCCTCTCACTTTAGGACATAAGTCCAAGGATGATGTAATCCTGATCTACTCAGGGGATGATCAATCCCTCTCACTTAGGACATAAGTCCAAGGATGATGCAATCCTGATCTACTTATGGGATGATCAATCCCTCACTTTAGGACATAAGTCCAAGGATGATGCAATCCTTTCGTCCACTTAGACAAAGTCTAAGGACCACTTCATCAACCTCATCGTCGGTATCATCAACCTCATCGTCGGAACAAGTATCCTCATTATCGATACAAGTATCCTCATCATCGACCTCATCGTCGATCCAGATATCATCATCGACCATATCACTTCCCCTTTCGAGGAGGGTCCTTCTGAACTACACCAAGCTTGTCTCAGAAGTACTCAAACTTTACTCGAGACAGAGGTCTGGTCAATACATCAACAACTTGTTCATCAGTGCTCACATACTCGAGCTTTATAGCTCCTTTCTGCACCATATCCCGTATATAGAAATATCAGATCTCTATGTGCTTTGACTTATCATGGAACACTGGATTCTCTGTCATCTTGATACAACTCTGGTTGTCACACAGGATCACAGTGGAGTCCATCTCCAAGTAAAATAGTCCTGATAACAGCTTCCGAAGCCATAGGGCTTCACAACTTGCAGAGCAAGCTGCTATATATTCCGCTTTAGCTGTGCTGAGAGCCATACTGGACTGCTTCCTGCTAAACCACGAGATCATAGCAGATCCCAGACAATAACATCCACTCGATGTGCTCTTTCTGTCTGAGACACTTCCAGCCCAATCTGCATCTGTATAACCATACAATCTAAAGTCATGATCTCCAAGATAATATAGACCAAATTCTATCGTACCTTTTAGGTACCTCATCACATGCTTTGCAGCTATCAGGTGAACACATATAAGCTCAACCAGATACTGACTCAGGGTGTTCACAGCAAAGCATATATCTGGCCTGGTATTCGTCAGATACATCAATGACCCAATAATCTGTCTGTACTGAGTTACATCCCACTAATTATGACGATTCATCAGCTAACAACTTCAAGTTGGTATCCATGGGAGTGGCCATGGCTTTACATTCCAACATATCAAATCTTTTCAAGATTTCCACAGCATACTTTCCCTGATTGAGAAAGATTCCTTCTGGGCCTTGCCATACTTCCAGACCCAGGAAGTAATGCATCAATCCGAGATCTTTCATCTCAAATTATGTAGCTAGCTTCTTCTTGCTTTCCATGGTCTGTTTCTCATTTCCTGTCAGAAAGAGATCATCCACATACAATAATAGTATGACAGGTTCATCATCCATAACTTTAAGGTAAAGGTTAGGATCAACTTTGTTTTTGGTAAAGCCCAAGCTTGTCAAGAAGTTATCAATTCTCCCATACCAAGCTCTAGGAGCTTGTTTCAATTCGTATAGAGCTTTCTTTAACTTGCATACGTGAGTTCTTCTATTTTCAACCTCAAATCCTTGTGGTTGTTCTATGTACACTTCTTCCTCAATTACACCATTTAGGAAGGCTGTCTTCACATCCATCTGGTGCAATCTCCACTTCATCATGGATGCAAGTGTCATGATGGTTCTAATGGAAGTGTACCTTGCAACTGGTGCAAATGTTTCTTCATAGTCAATTCCCTCTTTCTAAGAGAATCCTCTGGCCACAAACCTTGCCTTATACTTTTCAATGCTACCATTCGCAGCATGCTTTATCTTGTATATCCATTTGGAGGATACCACACTCTTGTCTTTTGGTTTGGGAACTACATCCCAAACATTATTCTTCATTATTGATTGGTACTCCTCCGTCATTGCTTCTACCCATTCTTTCTTATGAACTGCTTCTTCATAACTGGTAGGTTCTTGATCTACAAGATCACACATCAAAGCCACATAGCTGGAAAATGGCTTTGGTTTCTTGCTTGCTCTAGTGGAACCTTCTGGAGCTCCATATCTTTCTGCTTCTTGTATAATTTCTCTTGCCCATGCTGGATTTCTCTTCCGTGATACGTTCATAGGTGGGGGTTCTTGAGGTTCTATCATATCATGGTCTTCTGGTGTTTCTTCCTCAGAGAAGGAAACATCTTCTGTATTTCTAGGAGGTATATCTTCTTCATATACTTCTTCACACTGGCTCTTTCTAGATCTTTTGAGAGCAGCTTCTTCATCAAATGTTACATCTCTACTAATTTCCATGTGATGGAATCCTGGGATGTATATTCTGAATGCTTTGGATGTTTCACAATACCCAACAAATATTCCTTTCTTTCCGGAAGGGTCCAGTTTAGTTCTCTTCTCTTTTGGTATGTATAGGGCACCCAAATATCTTGAGGTGGCTTACGTCAGGCTTCTTCACTGTGAACATTTCTTCTGGAGTCTTGAATCCAAGGGCACTATGAGACAATCTATTCTGGACATAGACTGCCGTCCTTGTTGCTTCAGCCCATAGATGCATAGGAAGATCTTGATCATGTATCATTATCTTCACTGCTTCCATAATGGTTCTATTCTTTCTTTCCACAACACCATTTTGTTGAGGATTGTAGGGAGTGGTTAGTTTCCTCTTGATTCCAGCTTCTTTACAAAAGACTTCAAAATCCTTTGAAGTATATTCTTCACCATTATCTGTCCTGAGTGTCTTGATTTTCTTTTCTGAATGATTTTCTATCAAGGCTTTGAATTCCTTGAATTTTCCAAAGACTTCATCTTTTCCTTTTAGGAAATATATCCAAGCCTTTCTTGAATAGTCATCAATAAATGTAAGGGTAGTATTGATATCCACTCAAGGATGTGGAGGGCATTGGACCACATACATCTGAATGAATCAGTTCCAAAGTACTTTTAGTCTTTGTTTCACTCTTTGGAAATGGATTCTTGATATTCTTCCCTTTTGCACATCCTTTGCAAGTGCCTTCATGATCAACCTTCAAATCTGGTAATCCCGTTACTACTTTGCTCACATAGGGTAGTGCTTTGTAGTTGATGTGAGCAAGCCTTCTATGCCATAGCTCACTTGGGCTAGTGCCTTCATGGACAAGGGCTGCTTCTGAATGTCCTTTGAGTTTATATAGCCCTCCTTCTTCTTCACCAATAACAACTGCATCCTCAATTGATTTTCCTTTGGGCGACATGAGTACTTGTCCATCTATTAATGCAACCCTGTAGCCTTTCTTATCTAATGCTGAGATAGAAAGTAAGTTCTTCTTCAAACTTGGTACATATAAGACTTCCTTCATCTTCATCATCTTCATGGGGGTTCCAGAATCAAGCTTGTAGCTTGCTTCATCAATTCCTTTAATGGGATATTGATAGTCATGTCCTAATGATACCTTTTGTGGAGAGGTCATCTCTTCAAGTCTTGATAAAGTTTTCTTTTGTCTTGTCATGTGCTTTGAAGCATCACTATCAATAAGTCACGTGTCTTCTCCAAGTGTCACAGACCCAGAGAGTGCAGAGAATAGAACATACTCTTCTGCATCTTGTTCTTCTACCTTAGCTCTTTTCCTTTGAGGTCTTTTCTCCTCTTCATCTTCACTATCATCTTCTGCTAGATGTGCTTGATGTCTTCTGTGGTGGAAACCCTTCTTCTTCTTTGAAGGACAATCCTTAGCACTGTGTCCTATTTTGTGACAATTGAAACATTGGTAAGAAGAGTAATCTCTTTCTGGAATGGTTCTTCTTTTCTTTTGAAACCTTTGTGGAGGTTGAGACTCCTTGTGGGTTTCCTTCTTGAAGTTGGATTGACTCCTTCTTTTGGTATGGGTGGCTAATGCTTGATTATCTTCTTTGAGTAAGGCTTCTCTATTGGTTGCTCTAGCCTCTTATTGAATGCAATCCTTCCATCAATATCAAACTTCATGCTTTTCTTTCCGGCACACATGGTTTGGATGAATGAATCCCAAGGTCTAGTGAGACCATTGAGAGCAGTCATGACTAGTTCATCTTCATCAAGGGAGTCTCCAATGGCTTCTAGTTGTTCCTTGAACTGTGAGACCCTTGTGAAGTAATCTTGAATGGATTCTCCTTGACTCATCTTAGTGCTCTTCAATTGAGCTCTCAAGTTCATCTTCCTGTTGATGTTCCTTCCTTCATACATTCTGGCTAGGGCATCATACATTTCTTTTGGGGTCTTCTTTGATGACACTTGAGGGATCAAGTGGGCTTTGATAGAATCAATAATGATTCTCTTTGCCTTAATCATGTCCTTCTTGTACTTCTCTTTAGCTTCATCTTCCGCAGGTTCTGCAACTTCATCTTTGATGTATTGGGCAAGATCATTCTCTTCAAGAATGAGACCAATCCTATATTTCCATGCCTGGAAATTTTCTATGCCTTCTAGCTTGTCCTCAAGCTTAGTGCTTGGGGCCATCTTATCCAGGAGGTCACTAAAAATTGAAAATTCTCAAAATGCAAAATTGACCTTACCAGGAGATGTGTTTGACTGAGGCGAGTGGACTGGTGCACTTGGTTTCTGGAAACTCCAACTTTTCACCCTTCAAATTTGACCTGCGAAATTCGGACCTGCTGTAGAATTTTGGTTCGCAGTTTTTCTGGTTTTCTGCAATTTTTGGTCCAAAAGTCAAACTAGGGTTTGACTTTCCCGGAGATCTGCCCACTCAAAAAGTTCGATCTAGGGCTCAAAATTTCGCTTTTGAGGAGGAGCATCCAGCCATGCAATCATATTTCAAAAATTCCAACTTTTGCAGAAACCCTAATTTTCACTGGAGGAAGAAGAGAGAGATTTTTCACTTTGTGAAAGATGCCCTATTCAGGCTACTCTAATACCATGTTACGTTTAGCATAAAATTCACAACAAGAGCATAATAAGGATCACTAAAAGAAACACAATCACAAGATAGACACAGATTTATCCTGGGAAATCTTCATGGGGTAGAAAACCCAACAAAGCTTCCTCAATATAGATGACCAACAAATACAAAGATGTAATCCCCAAACAAGAGCTCCTTCTCCTCCTTCGCAGATCTCTCTCTCTCCTATGCGCAACTCACAAGTGAGTGAATGAGTGAGTGTGTGTTCAAATGAGGAACACACCTCCTCTATTTATACTTTACTTCACTTGACTTTTAACCCTAACTGGGCCGACTTCTCCTAGGAGAGTCTAATAACCCCTAAACACTTAACTCAGGGCCGACCCCACTAGGGAAGTCTAATAACCCTAGTTACAACATCCCGACGGAGGAATAAACATCTCCAGATATATAATAATGTCCCGACGGAGGAATGAAACATCTTTCGATAATAAAGTACAAATAGAATATTCTTAGAAGTTACAATATTTCAATAAATGTTCTTCTACACAACTGTATGTTCGACTTTGGGGCCTCATCAATCATCATGACCAGAAAGGTCATGGAAAAGCTTAATTTAAAGATCACTAGACCATATTCAAATGTTTGTGCCATGGATTCTAGACACGTTGACGTGATTGGCATCATTTTGAATATACTAGTAAAATTGGCTAAGTACCTTGATATCCACATCACCATGGATATCCTAGTGATCGATGTACCTGACAAGTGGGGCATGCTCCTTTCAAGAAAGTGGGTTGTTGATCTAGGGGGCTCCATCCAAATGAATTGGAGTTATGCCACGGTACCTGCATAAGAAGATTGTCTTGTTAAATTGCATACAAAAAGAGCCAAGAAATATCATGTTGAGAATGCTAAGAATTTAAAAAATGAATACGTATGCAACACTGATCATAATGGAAGTTATGCAATTTACTCCAACTTTCTAGCCCTTGTAAAAGAACAAATCAAAGATGAGAAAGTTAATGAGATATGGAGAATGAATTTTGATGGAGCACATTCTAGAGCGGGGAAAGGGGCAGGTGTTGTCATCACTTCACCTAGTGGGTAAACTTTCAACTTTGCTTATAGGTTAGAATTTGAGGCAACAAATAATGTGGCTGAATATGAGGCATTACTTCTAGGATTGGAAATTGCTAAGGATATGGGTATCAAACTGCTAAGTATTAAGGGAGACTCAGACTTAATAATTCTCCAAGTAAAGAACAAGTATGCATGCAAATGTGAAAGATTAAAAAGATATCGAAATGCAAAATGGGATACAATGGAATTCTTTGATGCATTAAACCTTATTGAGATTCCTCGAGATCAGAATTGCATGGCAAATAGACTAGCAGTAGCTACATCAACACTTCAGCCATCCGAAGAACTATTAAATGGAAATGGTACACTAGAGATAAATTTTAGACCATTTGTTCCAGATAATGTACACCATTGGCAGGTTTATCAAAGTGATGAACAGATTTTGAGATTCATCCACAATGTGGAAGAGTTTTTCAGATTTTCAAGTCAGCTTCCAAGAGGAAGGTAAAGAGTATTAGGAAAAAGATGATCAATTCAATCCTATCCTTAGGGGCTTCGTGGAATTTGAGCATGGTTTTGATCGGCAGGATAGACATAGGAATAAAAAGGAAACGATCAAACCTGAGGAATATATAGAAATAAACATCGGAATAGATAAAGATCCAAAATTAATAAAAATTGGAAAAGGAACTTAAAAAAAAGAATGAAATGAGTTAATTAACTTGGTAAGGGAATACAGGGATGTTTTTGCATTCACGTATGATGAACTTAAGGCCTACCGGGACGATGTTTTTCAACATACCATCCCTTTGAAACAAGAATTCAAAGAAGTTAAGCCATTCCGGCAAAAACTGAGACAAATAAATCCAAAGATGGCACCCATAGTCAAGAAAGAGTTAGAAAAGATGTTGGTAGCAGGAATCATCAGGCCAATAAGACATTCGACTTGGTGCTCAAATTTGGTGGTAGTTAGAAAAAAGAATGGTTCAATCAGGATTTGCATTTATTTCAGAAATCTAAATACATCATGCCTAAAAGATAACTACCCATTGCCGAACATGGAAACTCTTCTCCAGAGAGTAACAGGTTCGGGCATAATGTCCATGTTGGACGGATTCTCTGGATATAACCAAGTTTTAATTAATAAGGAGGATCGACATAAGACTACCTTCACAACCTCATGGGGTACTTTTGAGTACGTCAGAATGCCTTTTGGTTTAACAAATGCAAGAGCTACTTTTCAGCGTGCTATGGATTACGCTTTTAAAGAGCTGGTTGGGAAAATAATTGAGATATATCAGGATGACTTGACTGTCTTTTCCAAGGAAAGGACGGATCATGTCAAACACTTAAGACAAGTTTTAAGGAAATGTCGAAAATTTGGCATATCACTCAACCCAGCTAAATCAGTACTTGGTATTGATGAAGGCAAACTGTTAGGCCACATAATAACTAAAGATGGAGTTAAAGTGGACCCTGAAAGAGTAGAGGCCATAAAGAGAGTACCTTTGCCAAAAGATCTAAAACCCCTCCAGTCTTTCAATGGTCAAATTAACTTCATAAGGAGGTTCATTCCGAACTTAGCAGAATTAATGAAACCATTACAGAAACTTTTAAAGAAAGATCCTAAGTTTATATGGTCAGATGAAGGTAGAAATGCATTTAAGTGCATCAAAGACAGCATAGCGAAAGCACCGGTTTTGGTCAGCCTTGGTTATACAAAATATTTTCAAATTTTATCATTTGCATCAGAGGACACGATTGCGGGGGTGTTGCTACAAAAGACTAATGAAGGTTTCGAGCAACCCATCGCATTCATGAGAAGAGCATTACAAAACTCTGAGTTAAAATATACCCTAATGGAAAAGCAAGCCTATGCATTGGTAAAATCCCTTAAACATTTCAGAATGTATGTCGTCTATTAAGATAATTGGTTATGTGCCACATGTAGCAGTAAAAGACATATTATCCCAGCAAGATTGCTTAGGGATAAGAGGGAAGTGGGTGTCAAAAATACAATAATATGACTTAGAAATTAGACCCACTAAATTCATTAAGGGACAAGGCCTTGCAAAGATGTTAACTCAGGGGAATGAGGAATCCTTGGGAATGGTGTGTCAGAACAGGTCAAGTTAGCAGAGCTTCAACGATTAGAACAGTGTAAATGGCATACAGATACCATTTTCTTGCTAAACAACCTCACATGCCCAAACCACCTTGTAGGACATAAGAGACAAGCATTGAGGTTGAGGGCCACTAAGTATTGCATCGCTCAAGATGGACTGGGTTGGAGAAACCCATACGGATTGATACTTAGGTGTGTCGATGAACCAGAGTCCAAAAAACTCTTGGTTGACTTTCACTCGGGATTTTGTGGTGGTCACTATGCAGCTAGAACTACAGCCCACAAGATCCTCCGAGCAGGCTATTACTAGCCAAGTATATTTTCAGATGTGCACAAGTATGTTGGGAATTGTCAAGAATGTCAATTTTTTGTCGGAAAACAAAACTTAGCAGCCTTGCCCTTAAAACCAGTAATAGTCCAAGCCCCTTTACAGCAGTGGGGGCTTGATTTCATCGGGCAGTTTAAGGATAACTCAAGCAATGGTTATTCATGGATCATTACTGCAACCGACTATTTCACAAATTGGGTGGAAGCAATTCGCACCAAGGCGGCAACCGACACTGTGATCATGGCCTTTCTTGAAGATAAGATTATCACAAGGTTTGATGTGCCCGCCAAAATAACAACCGATAATGCCAAAGCATTCAGCTCAACAGAATTCTCAACATTATGTTTCAAGTACGACATTATCTTATCCCATTCATCAAACTATTACCCCCAAGGAAATGGCCTTGCTGAATCCAGCAATAAGAACTTAATGGCAATTATTAAGAAAACTGTTGGGGATAATAAAAAATCATGGGATAGCAAAATAAAATTTGCATTATGGGCTAACCGCATTACCAAGAAGAGTTCCACTGAGAAGTCTCCTTTTGAGTTGGTATATGGCATGGATGTTCAATTGCCTATTCATCTTAAGTTGCCAGCATATCAGTTACTTCAACCTTTCAGTTCAGATCAGGACGCCATTCAAAATAGAATTAATCAGATTATTGAGTTGGATGAGAGCTGAAGAAAGGATGTTGATAAGAGCCTCAGAAATGAAGAAAAGATAAAGAAAAATTTCGATAAGTCTTCCAGATCGAGAGCTTTTCAGAAGTGACACGGTGTTACTTTGGGATAAGAGAAGAGAGAAACCACGCTTGCATGGAAAGTTTGACAACCTCTAGATGGGGCCTTTTATTATATATGACTTGGCTAGTGCCAATTCTTTCTTTCTCAACAACATGGACAGAGAACAACTCAACTTGTTGTGTTAATGGGCAGTTCTTGAAACTATTCTTCAGAGATAATATCTGATGCCTAAAAGGGCATCTGTGTATCAAGGCTTTGCTAAACCCCATACTCTTTCTTTTTGTACATTATTTCTGTATAGTGTTTTTTGTATACTAGTTTTGCATCATAGCATGTATATTATTTTTGTATATTATGCTTTGTATATTATCATGCAACTTAGTGCTTTATTTGGCTTATTTTTATATACATGTGATTAATACACTTTTGGTGTCATGCAGAAAACAAAAGATTCTAGATTCTCGCACGATTTCCAGCTCTAAAGATCATATCAATCACGCGTCCCACAGTTGGAGCCAAATGTTGTCCACTAAGTTGCACTTAGATGGACTACTTGTGAACCGTCGAAGACTTGAACAACAAACATTGTTCATTGCCAGAGTTCAGAAGTTCATCAGGGCAAATTTTTTTCCCTTTTGTAAATTTGCATGTCTAGACCCCTGTGGGCGAATTGTAATAAGTTGGTCTAAGCATGATACTTTTGTAAAAGGCTTGACCTACCTTAGGGTTTTCCATCAAGGGGATGCTCTAGAGTGTTTTTTCCTTAGGAATTATGCGTTGCGCTTCAGTGGCGTATAATTCCTGAGTTTTTTCATTCATACCTCCAAAGCTGGAGTATTTTCCATGGTGGTCGATCTTAGGGAGGTTATTAAAGCCTACGTGTCTATGTATTTTTACATGTTAACCATCAATAATAAGTTGTATGGACATGCACTAGGTTCCCTAGGAGTTTGAGTTCATTACGACCAAAATATATTTTTTTCGCAAAATTAGACAATTTTTTAATGGTTTAAATGGAAAAATTCAAAATGTAATAAAAGAGTGGTTTGGAGGCGGATTTTGGCATGGGGATGCTTGATTTCACACTCAGAGCGTCCTCTTTACCCTAGGACCCACTTTCTCCATGTTCCAGGTGACTTCGTCGCCTCTGGGGGCATTTTTCCTTAAAGATGCTACAAAATGGCATTTTAATTAAAAAAACAAAATGCACAAAAATAAAAAAGAAAAGAAAATCAAAAAATGATAAATAAAAGGGTATGGATGAGGTGGCAACTCATTCCATATGGTGGGTGACTTAGTTTAAGGATTAAAGCATGTGCTCAAATGAGCTCATGACATGGATAGCGAATGGTCCATGTTTATGATGTGCACCCTCCATCATACTCCATGTGAAGTTTAGAATGGAGCGCATGTCTCATATGAAGATCAAATAATAGGATGTGGCGCCCTCTTGTGGATGGGTGGAGATCCCAAGGAGGATGGCGCCTACCTCATGAGAGGTGGCGCATCCTCCTTATTGTGAATCATATCATATCAACCAACGCATTGATCACTCCTATGATCGCTCCCCTCTTGTAGATATTCACCCTCCTCTTGGATGCGCTCCCCTCCCTCTCTCCCATTCTATAAAAGGCAGGGTTATGCTCCTCTTTCAGATATGGATGCATAGAACCTTTGCCATTTTGTAAAGTGATATCATAGTGAATATATGTTGAATTTGGAGGTCTACCTTGTGCAATTGTATGGATTAAGCATTTTATGAGGTGATATTGTGAATTTATGCTTGTCTTGTTATTTGATTATTGATAGATCTAGCTTAGTTGATAAGGAATAAACATTTGCAGATGTCAATTTGTTTATTTGTGCTTGAATTTTAGAGATCTATAAGTAGCCAAAGATATTCGGTTGTATTTAAGCTCTTCTAGTTTTCTTTTATTTCTAACATACTAGATCTAACAATTTTGTGGCAAGATTTGTCTAATAAGCTGCAGATCACAGGGCTCATGGGGATTTGAACTCGGTTGTAGCTTCTATTCTTTGAGCATACTTTCAAAACTAACATTGTTACAGGATCCTCCAAGAGCAACATCAAATGATCAAGCTTTGGCTTGAAGGGATTCATCCATCAGTCTTCAAAACAAAAGCTCATCCTTTCCCTTCTTGTTTTAATCAGTGTTACAAATATCGTGCCGAAGAATATATCGTCGAGGGTCCAAAAATAAATTATCGGATTTATCGGCGAAAATGTCAGCAAACATCGGCAATATATCAACAAACTTAAAAAAATACAAAAATATTCATTTTTTTCAATTTTCTAAACATCTAAAGCAACAAGCACATCAAATAAACACATTGCCACATGCATATGGAAAGAAAACTGATATATAAGATGTATAAGACGTATCGCTAGACATCACACATCAAAAATGAATCGTGTCCTTCATTTTTTTCAATTTTCTAAACATCTAAAGCAACAAGAACATCAAATAAAGTTTAAACACATTGCCACATGCTGTTAGACACAATGGCTCATTGAGAGGGGGGGGGGGTGAATCAGTGAGCCTACACTTAATCCAAATTTCAACTTCTTCAATCACTAAATCTTGAATCATTAATTCACATTCACTTCAATATTATATTCATCAATGTACTATCAACATAAACACTTCAACACATTGCAAGAGACAAGATATAAGCTTTGTAAGTTATGTATAAATGGAGACTTCAATCTCCAATATGGGCTACAACCCATAAGGTGGCACCACCCACCAGAATGATTCAGTCAGCTACCACTGATTGGGATGCTACAACACCCCAATAATACTATTTTACAGTTGATACATCAGACTCTTCTAAAGTCTGCCACATACATCATCACTTACTGTCGCATCTACAACATCATTAGCATATCACAATAATTAACCTTGCATTTCTGACTGTCCTTGCATCAAACATATTTAATTATGTCCATACATATCATCAGCATCAGCAGCACATTCACCATCATCAACAAACTGTCCAGTATCATTCTGATCATTATAATTCTGTCCTCATGTTCAATACAGCTGCCCAGTCTAACTTCATTCTTTCCATACATATCTGATTGCCCAGCATCATGTCGTCATTTCGATTCTGTCCATATTGCTGCTGCCTCAAATTAACCCAGAAAAAGTCAAAGATAAAAATTGAACATCATGCTGCTCCTGCTGCTCCACAGCAGCCACCGTACCGTCCTCCTCTGACCTCCGAAATTTCTCCACACTGCTCCACCGTATTCACTCCACAGCACCCATCAAAACAACGAATTGCTTTTGTATTTATACTTTATTTTGTCCATCATGTAAGGAGGCCGACTCATCATTTCTTTTTAATTTTTATCAAATGATATTTTATTTCATAATTTTCTCATCAATTAAGAGGCCGACTTGTTCATTTTTTATTTCCATGTTATATTCAAAATACATCTATACATATGTATTTTTGCCATCTCATTGTGGGTTCATGGTCTTCATGCCCATATGGCTTCCACATTAACCATCAAAGATGCCCGCGCTGGTGTCTTTGGGATGCCCGCAAGAGGGTATTAACCCATGTCATCTTCCATTCTTTGTCATTGTCCAATGCTTGTGTTCTTTATGTCTTCATGCTTTCTTGTCCTTGCCATCACTTTCAGCCTTTTACACCTCATCTTTGTCTAAGATATTAGGACTATCTCCAAATGACCACAGAATGGGTCATTTGCTCTTTCTTACCAAAATCTTCTTGTCATCCTTGCTTGGCCACCAACACTTGCTTGCTTGCTTAACTTGTTCTTTGTCCTCAATGTCAAACATGTCATTGTCCTTATCATCACTCTACAAGCCATGTCACCATTATGTGACATCATTATGTGATCCATGTCACCATCACACACTTCAACTTTGTCATTAATGTTGTCATCAATGACAATCCCAGACAACCATATTCATCACATGCATATGGAAAGAAAACTGATATATAAGATGTATAAGAGGTATCACTAGACATCACACATCAAAAATGAATCGTGTCCTAGATCTTGAGTCCCTGACTCATGAATCACCAAAAAATACAATCAATGTATCTCATAGAGTCATATGCAATGAAATCAACTAAATAAAGTAAACTATGGATTCCCTCTACCCCTTCTAAGGGCAAAGGTAATCGCTCTAGTAATGGATCTGCCTCTAGAGCTAGAAAGCCCAGGTGCTCATGGGGGTCGTCGTGGACTATGGCGTCCTCTGCCTCTAGAAGTGCCTGGAAACTGATGTACTCTAGAAGAACTAGAAGAATGATAAGGTACTAGGTCACCCTCATCAAGTCCTCTACCACTGCTACTGCTACCACTGCCCCTATATCTGGGTCCCTCTGGCTAAGACTATGGTTGTGAAACTGGTGGCTGTGAAACTGGTGGCTGTGCAACTGGTGGATGTGCTACGGGTGGCTGTGCTACTGGTGGCTTCGATGGTGGCACACTCTCAAAGCCAAACCCCTCATCCTCCCATATCTCACTCTGGGGGTCCTGTGTATCATGATCATCCTCTAACCAATCAGGGGTTGCCTCCATAATAGGTTCCTCAATCTCCACTCTCCATGCAGTAGTGGTGTCAATGGCATCCAATGAAATGGCCTCCACCTCAGGTTTTTTCTCAAGCTGCTTCACCCACAACCTGATATTGTAGGAGATGTACACTAGATCATTCAGGCGTTGGGTATCCAACCTGTATGAGGACAGTAAATTTATTAAATCAGAATTTAGAATACATAAATTAGAATTACCCATGGGACATAAATTACAATAGATAATGAATTTAGAATTTAATTTCAAATTCTCTAACCTGTTGCGCTTCTTGGTGTGTATGTTTTCAAATACACTCCAATTGCGCTCACAACCAGAATTGTTGCATGTCTGGCTAAGGATCCGAACATCAAGCTTTTGGAGATGGGGTACTCATCTGCCATTGGTTTCCCACCAAGTATCTACAATGAATTGGAGAAAGTTAGAAACATAAGAGAAGACATTGAAAATTTAAAATTTAAAACAAAGAAATAACTAAATTGAATTTTCATTCTTGAAAGTTCAAACAAGGTGAAGCTTGCTTGGCATTATGTTCTTCCTATCAGTGATAGCCATATCAAACCCAAATGTTCACATGGCCCTCCTATAGACTTCCAACTCTTTGGAAATCTCTGAACGATCAGTTGCACTTGGCACCATCCTCTGAACACACTCCAAGAACCCATCCATTACCTCTGCATAAAACCCGAAGTCACAGGAGTAAGAGAAAGCAGGGTTGAGGAATAGCCCTGCAACATGAATGGGGCGATGAAGTGTGTTGTTCCATCGTTGATCAATCACTGCCCATATCAATTGTTGCTTCACTTGTGCCTCATCTCCCCTGTCCTCATAGTAGGCACGAATGGCCTCCTTGGTCCTATCCATGGCCTTATATAGGTATCCCATTGCGGGCTTGTCTCCATCAACCAAGCGAAGAACCTTTACCAAAGGTTCACAGATGGCACACACCTCCTTCACCCTAGCCCATAAACTCTCCTGGTATGACACTAGTCTGAATATGGCAAGTCCCTCCGGTTTAGTGCTAATCGATAAAGCACGCCACTCAGGTGAAGGAACATAGTCTGCAAGTCCCACATAGAAGTAAGGAGGGACTGAAGAGAGATGAAACAAGTGGCAAAGCAAGTGATGGCAGGACGAACCAACTCCCTGTCACGAGTAAACTGCCTCATCAAGCTAAGCACAAAAGCATGATTGTATATAAATTTGGTGATGCTTCTTGCTGAATCAATGACATCCCTGATAAACTCAATCTTTCCCATATCCTCTAAGATCAAGTCGATAAAGTGTGCAGCACAAGGGGTCCAAAACAAAGTAGGATACTTGTCCATAAGCATCCTGCTAGCTGCCACATAATTCACAGCATTGTCCGATATTACTTGGACAACATGCTTTGGACCTATCTCTTAGATGAACCCATCCAACAACTGACATAGTAATGCTTCATCTTTGATATGTGCAGATGCATCCACGGATTTTATAAACATTATGCCCCTGGGACAATAAACCAAGAAATCGAGAAGGGTCCTACCCTTCGTATCAGTCCAACCATCTGACATCACTGTGCATCCTGTGACCTCCCATGAACCTCGAAGCTCCTCCAACCTAGAAGTGCAATCAACCTTTTCATTATCAAGGATGGGCCCTCTCAGCTCCTCATAAGTGGGGGGCTTATACCCCGGCCCAACAACAGCAACAACCTCAAACATAGGATCGTAGAATGGGTTCCTTGCAAAGTGGAATGGTATATCACTCCATAAAAGGCACCGACCTACAAGTTTGTTTGCTTCATTTATCTTGTACATTGACCTTATACCTAGTTGTCCACCAAGCACGGATCTCGGAACAAAGAAAGGAGATGTAGTTGAAGGCATTGCGGAAGATGAGGATAAGGTCTCACTCCCCTCAAACATAGGACCGTAGAATGGGTTCCTTGCAAAGTGGAATGGTATATCACTCCATAAAAGGCACCGACTTGCAAGTTTGTTTGCTTCCTTTTTCTCATTTATCTTATACATTGACCTTATACCTGGTTGTCCACCAAGCATGGATCTCGGAAGATGAGGATAAGGTCTCACTCCCCTCTCCCCCTAAAGTATGTCCGGCTGTCTCGGATCCTAATGACACTCTCATTCCAAGTTCCTGCTTGAAAGCTTCCCTTTCATCTTTCCTCTTGCCAATACATTCTTGTAAAATCTTCAAACGAGAGCAGTGGGATACCCAGCGCCCACACCCCATCCCCCCAAGGGGGATTTGTACTTGTGTCATTTTTGTGCATAAATTTTTTCTAACAAACACAACTATCACACACACACATTTTAACTGCAGGGTGTATACTTTGACAACATTTTTCTAAGCTTTTAGTTCATTTTAAATTTTCGCAAGCGTAAAGTAGAAATAACACTACCTCGTTGCCACGAAGTATGCTCTCGCCACCATACAAATGCTTTGCCGATTAGTGGTGGATGATCAGAAAGTGACACATAGGTTTGTTCCTTTTGCTTCCATTTAATTTTTGTACTTCAGTTTGTTCCACAATACAATTGTTCAAACCGGAATATACATTTGATTTATAACCAGAGTATGCTCTTTCCCCTTGCGGGCACTTTGTTGGGCCTGTGGGAAACCAAAAACGGTTGTGGCCACTTATTAATTTTTCACATCTAAACTAATACGCATTTAATAAAAGTAACTACCCATCAACACAAGTGAAAATCCGGCACTTTGATTAATATTTGTGTGGGGAAATTCTTTAGAGGAAGCGGGACCAACTGGGAGGCGACCTCAGGGCACAGTTAGGCTACACCCTAGTTTGGT
Organism: Larix kaempferi; assembly: GCA_027924585.1. Lineage (NCBI taxonomy): Eukaryota > Viridiplantae > Streptophyta > Pinopsida > Pinales > Pinaceae > Larix > Larix kaempferi. The sequence goes on along the minus strand of BSBM01000397.1, from coordinate 481,856 downwards.
ATAGTGTTGAACACTGCCTTAGAGACTCCATTCCATCCCATACGTTCTCGTGAAGAGCCGCCAAACTTTAATTTTCGGACATTCCTCCCTGTACCTCACGGTATCTTGAGAGTCCCCCTTTTTCCCTAACAAAGTTCAAACCGTAATAATTTAAAAGTAACCAAGAGACATTTGCACTACATTTTCCCCTTCAACAACTTCACTTATTTGATATTTTGATTCCATAAGGCACTGGTTATCGTACATTTTATTTGCTTAATATCATATCAGCATTGTGCATCCGTTGGTAGTCATTTTAATTTTGCTGGTGAAAGCAATCTTTAGTTTACTTGTGCAAAGCTACATTGGAACACTTTTAAACAACACTCATTTAACTCCTAAAATACAAACACCTTTAACCATCTCACCGGAAACTCTAAAGACCTTAGAAACTTTCCTTAGGGACTACCTCTCTTGGCTTCGTTGGGAGTTTTGCCTAAACGGAGGAGTCAAGATCAAGTGACAGCCTTGACTCGAGACTTGCCCCCAAGGGTGCACCGAGCAGTAGCATAGATTTCTGCTGTGTTAACCAGGTGCGCAAGTCGGTGGCAACATATACCATGTAAAAGTTGAGCATATATATATCTAGGCACAAATACTAGAGAGATATAATGTGAGGAGATCAATAAAAAACAATTCATGTAACAAATGTATTAGCATTAATCATCACACAAAAAGGCTAGAACAAATAATAAGAAGGAATAGTGTATTTCATTAATCTTCAATGAATGAGGTAGACAGTATAAATAGGCACCCTAGACCTAAATTCGAATCAGGTCTTCAGGAACCCTCATTGAAAATTGTACTAGAAGTGCCAATTAGACTTATGCCTATGGGGGAAAATAGCTTAATCCAATAGGGCATACAAGGAAGAAGTAAAATATCGGTTTTTAAGGCGCTTCTAGTGATTTCTATTGATAATAGATGTTATTTAGCCAATACAAAGCGAAAACAAAAGTACCCACAAACCCAAAATGACCCAACCAAGCAGAAGAGCAAAACGCCCAAGGAGGGCGAAATTAGTGAATGGACCAGTGCTGGAAATAAGGGTAGATGGAGTCAAAAAGAGATGAGATTTTGGATTTAAGGTTTTCTACGCAAAATATAAGCGGGTTTAAAATAGAAATAAATTCCTACAGTTAATTTTTGAGATATGAATTTTTATGGTTATTAAGCTACAATGTTATTAGAACCGGACCGGTGATCGAATCGACAGAGCCCAAAATGTGAACTGGACCAGAACTGGAAAAAAATCGGGAAAAAAAACGATCGACCAAAAAATACATAAACTATTCATATTTTGTAAAAAATATATATATATTCATGTGCATACATATGAATCCAAACTATTAATAAACATATATGCAAAGTTTCTCATATATATAGCCATTATGGGTGCAAATAGCCAAAATAGCACCGAGTGCAATACATCTTTGAAGTTCTGAACCAAAATACATTAATAAAGAGGCTCTAAATGGACCCTAGAGTAAAAAAAAATAAAGTATGGACTGGTTGGTTCTGTATGGAACCGATCAAAACCGGCCAGTTCACAGCCCGTTCGGCCGGTTTTGGCCGGTTCACAGCCGGTTCACAACCGATCCAAATCAATTTCTGGTTTAGGCACCTAATCGGACCGGTTGGGCCTGTGAACCAGTCGGACCAGCCGGTTTTACCGGTTCCGGTCCAGTTCCGATAACATTGTTTAGCTATGAAGATTTCTCTCTAAACCATTCAGAAATTGAAATTCAAGAGAAAGAAGTGAAGGACTTACTTGGAACCGGGTGATATCTCTGATTTGTTGAGGATATGTGTCCCAAAGATCAAATAGATGCGGTTGTTGAAGTCACCAGGTGAATTCGACTTGCCTAGTCCCACCAATTCGCCTTCCTTGCCTGCCAAAACAAATGGACCAAAATCAGATTTGCATGACAAGTAAATGAAAGCTACAATAATGTAAATAAAAATGAGAAGAAATGCTTGGCTCAAATGGAAAAAACACTTCCCTTTGAAGACCAATCCCGGAGAGTGGAGCAGCAATGGTGTCCAAGTGATGCGCCCTCCTCCAAGACCTCTTGTTTGCTGCAAATAATGGTAAGAACAAAGTGCTGAAGGCAACCACAATCTCTCCTAGTGCATTGAGATAACAAGACAATCAACTACTCAAAGAAAATTACCACAAGAACACAAGTAATGAGCTGCAAATCGTTTTCCTTCTATTCCAAGTCAAGAGTGCCAAGAGAGAGCTCCAAATGAGAGAGTCTCCCCTCTTATAGAAATCAAGCTCAAGCCAAAACCCTTCCCACCAAAACGAAGGGCCAAGATCATCTCTCTCATTTGCCAAAACAAATGGTTGAGATGAACTCTAGAGGGGGGGGGCGAATTACCCTATTGCGCCCAAGGGAGAAGAGGGGGACCACGTAGTGCCCATTCAACAAGCCAAAGGGTGTCTAAGGGATGGCTTTAGGCTGTTTTAGCCCCTTAGACTCCTTGCCCAAAGTCTCAGCATATAATTTTTACAAAAAATGAGTTTTTACATAGTGAAAAAAGCCCAAGTATGGGAAATTCGTCCCACAAACATAGCTGGGCAGAAATGGGGGCCCACACCAAATATTTCATATCCAAACATAATCAAAATGATACTAGAAGATCCTTTTACCTTTGCCTACCGTTGCATTTGCCATTTCAAAGGTTCACTTAGCCAAATTTGATCTTTTTCCATTAATTAATTGCTGGATTTTATTGCTAAAGGTGAAATTTTCTCTTTTGACCCACTTATCTTGCCTGGATTGACGAATCGTTTGTTGCATTGTGATCGTAGACCCCAAATCTACTAGAAATGGTCACTGGAACGACCAAGATCCATCAATTGAGCATTGTTTGCTCAAATTCAAGGATTGTTAATTAAAACAGGGCCCTACTGGCCAGTAATAATTAAAAATCTCACCGATGCTTCAACATTTTTGCAATTTGATGCTTGGAGGCATGTATGGGACCCCAACACATAATAAATAACCAAAATCAAAGTTTTGGTTGCAACTTTTTTCAGGACCCATTTTTGGCCTGGTCAAACTAGTTTGACCAAGTCAACTTTGGTCAAAATGGCAATGGCTGAAACCTGCATGTAACATGGGATGCCAAGGATTCCTTATTTATGTTAGTACATAACTAAAAACATACAATGATGACATGATGATCATAATAAAAAATATCTCACGAAAAACAGGCCCTAGGTGAGGTGGGCCCACCACCTCCAACAAAGACTCAAAACTGCTATGCACACTTATAGATTTGGTCACTTAGCTAACTTTGGGTGAGGTGGACAAACAAGGTGAAAGGATAGGGGAATGACATAGACCATGACTGTGTGACCCTTCAGATAAACGGGGAAAGCGGGACTTAATGACATAAGCATACCATGAGAAACACAAGGGAAGGGCGGTGCCTCACAAATGGGTATAGTGCAGGGAAACACAACTAATCATCTAACACACACCTTGCAACTCACATCCATACCTTCAACAGACTCCATGAGGATCTTTTCTAGAGCCGCCATGACTAGGTGTCTGACAAACCGTAACTTGAGACTCTAGGGGACACTTAGAGTTAGCTGTCCCTTACTACATCCCACCTCCTTGCCCTGCGGGACTAGGTGAGGACATAACCAATACAATGCTCTGATACATATGGCTAGCCTTTGTCCGTGTGTGTTGACAAACACATTCTTGGACTTTACATTTCACTTTCATACTTAGCCTTTTTGGCTTGATTTACATTCATATAGCCTTTTTGGCTTCATTTACATTTCATAGCCCTTCCGGCTTCATATATATCTCATTAGATATAACAATGCTGCTCATACTGCAAAGTAATGGTGGCAAGTGTGCATGCTTTGATGACTAATGGGGAACACCCGGTGAGTCTACGCAATCCTATACTGCATTACAACATCGAGGGCAACCGACAGGAGTAAATCCCAGGTTTGAGAATGCATCTCACACACTAAAGAGCCGAGGCACAAGAAACATGGAGTCATGGCATACTTAGGGGTCAATGGGGGAAGGGGTCCTCCAGGTCACATATCAAGGTCTAAGTCGAGAGAGAACCAAAAATGGATGAGTCGGATGGGTGGAAAGAAGTGACAAGTGGAACCGAAGTTAGCTTCCTACAAGTAGAAATGACCAAGTCTATACCAAATCGGGGACAGGAACCAGTGTGCATATACAGGAGTCTCTACTGGAAGAGGTGGACTGACATCACCATAGGCCAAAAGTATACCATAGTAAAACATGTGATCGCCAAGTCAACCATCATACATCTAGTCCATGTACTATCATAAATAAACAACCCTCAAAGCAAACAACATGAGCAATAACCATAGAATGATATACCTGCCATACCATATACCTACTGCTGAAGGTGGATTTGAAACTCAATCTCTGCTGAATCCGGGCAAGAAGTGGCAAACCAGCTGTAAACTGTACTACTCTCATCACAATATGGCTAAGTTACCCCTCTCAATGGGGTCATGCAAAGGTAGGAAAGGAAGAAGGGACCCTGTAATCACTGCTCTGTAGTAGCTTTGGACCATCAAGATACATACTTTCCCCTCTGAAATCTCTGCTTATCTCTGCTCCGGGCAATCTCAATACAAAAGATGCCCCCCTCTAGTACCATCTGATCTCTGATCTAGAAAACAAAATGTAGTATGGTCCCTGACCACACAATCTGCAGCATGGTAGCTCCAGCTAACATGGATGTGATAACATGTGTCATTTAGGCCATGCATGTCAGTGAGGGCGCCATTTAGGCCATGCATGTCAGTATTAGGGCCTTGGGAGCTAAGGGTTCAGCTTTTCGGTGCTTAGAATGGACCAAAGGAGCTAGGTAGAGGGTTATTTGCTCTAACAAATTCCCTCTTTAGTAGGGCGTCAACAATGAGGACTTTTTAATGTCAGCCATGTTGGATTGGCATTTTATAATAGTCATACTAATAACATAGTTGTCAACTTGTTAAATATTTTGTTCAAGGAAAATGCATATGACGGCTAAAAATTTACATTGCACTTTATTGATTCTATGAAGCTTAATACACACTTCCAACTCTTTCTCTCTCACCCAGTCCAATATGTTGGTGCTAGGTGAAAAATGATCTTGGACTTCATAGGAATTACATTTGTCCATAATTCTATGACAGACTAATGTGGAATGCGACAGATTTTGCAAAGATTCACGTTGGCTGGAATACATGTAACCAATGTCTGCACAGTGCAATGAGTCTGCAGTAAAACTTCAACATCAAGATAATTACATAGCTGCAACATGAAAATGGAGTTTATTCTAATCCATCAGATGTTTGGTAGAGATGGCAATCCCAGTAGTGAACAACCAATGTCTCCACAACAATTATCCCAGCAGTGACCAAAAATTAAGCTTGACTTTGAGATGACCCTTCTCCGGGTAATATTCTTGCAGGTAGTGCATTCAGAAGCCAAAACCAGATGAGTTTCTATTTTCTGAAGTGTAGCAGTAGTGTGAACAATGCCAACTAATATGACTGGCCCTTTGGATGAACAATATTGTGCTTTGGGACACCTCTTTTTTAACACTTAATAAAATCCTTGCCACATAATTAACGTCTGCTGTGAAATTTGAAAACTGTTACTACTTGACCACACAATTAGCTGCAAGTAACAAACTCAGTTACTGTGAGCCATGACACCATTTGTCCCAATCCCCTTAGGTGGATTTTACTATGCAACAATAAATTGTAAACAGCATTTCTAATTTTCTTGAGAAAAGAGCAATATTGGATCAGAGTTTTGAGAAAAGAAACAATCGACAGCATCTCAGAATTTTGAGATGCGAAGGAAGTTTTGGGGCCAAGAACATTCTAAAAAGGACCCCCAAACAGCCAAAGATATGCTCATTTGATATGAACTGGCCAATGGCTACTCTAGAGAAGCCAGGCTTTCAGGCTGCTTCAGAGACAGGAAAACAATGCCTAGAGTGAAGCTCTAGCCATAAATCCTAAGACTTGTATCATTTCAAGGACTCTCTATCCTCAATTGAGGTTGTATAATATAGCAAACTCTTGGAAAATCCCATTATAGAGTCTCCTTCAGACATGTAATGGGTGATTAAATAAATTTGATGGAAGAGTGAAAACCTGTGCCAAGTCAAAACTTAATACACATGAGCAGTATGTTTTTGATGTTCACTCCACTAAAGATTGAAAAGAGCTCCTAACGAAAATACTTAATGTGGCCAGTACTGTGAGGATTTTTTTAATTTTATGGTTGGGATCTGATTACAGTAATTAGAATGGAAGGGTCAGAGGTACAAAAGCTTTAAAGAAATATATGTGTCTCAAACCATTTTCTTTGTATATCAGAGGAGAAAAATGGAGCTGTGAAGGATTGCTAGATACCTTCTCAACATCAACTGCTCAAGAGTCACTAGATGGATGCTTGCACTTTTAATTATTTTCTAATCAAATGCTAATATGACCTCACACTGTTTCCTGCAGATGGATGCATTGACAATACAAGGGAACACAAAAGGCAGTATTTTGACAGCAGAAATGGTCAGTGAAGATTTTTTGGCCAGACAGTTGGGAGATCAGATCACTTTAGCTAAGGCATATGTTGTAATTGCAAAGGAAAATAACAATTTACAACTTGCATGGGAGTTAAGTTCCCAGATCAGAAGTTGTCTAGTATTGCTTTCCAAAGCAGCTACTAGAGGACATCCAATCACAAAAGAGGAAGCAGAGCCTATTATTCGAGAGTTGTCATCACTGACATATCAGGCCAAAGAGCTCCATTATGACAGTGCAATAATGATCATGAAACTGAAGGCTCATATACAAGCATTGGAGGAACGTGGAAGTGCAGCTACTGTACAGAGCACAACTTTTGGACAGTTAGCTGCAGAAGCAGTACCGAAGGGTCTTTACTGTTTAGGAGTAAAGTTGACCATGGAATACTCCAAGGATTCTAACATCCAAAAGCTCATAAATGATCGGAAAAATTCTCCAAGATTCAGTGATAATAATTTATACCATTTTTGCTTGTTCTCTGATAATATTCTTGCAACATCTGTGGTAGTTAACTCTACCATATGCAATGCTGATCATACAAAGCAGTTTGTGTTCCATATTGTCACAGACAATGTCAATTATAGGGCTATGCAGGCCTGGTTTGCAATGAATGACTATAAAGGGGCAGCTATAGAAGTCCAGTGTGTAGATGACTTTACTTGGTTGAATGCTTCATATGTTCCTGTGTTGAAGCAACTGCAAGATGCTGAAACACAAGGCTACTACTTCAAAGACTCACAAGATACAAGCAGTGCGCTGAAATTCCGTAACCCAAAATACCTTTCCATGTTAAATCATTTAAGGTTCTACATTCCTGAAATATATCCTGCGCTGGACAGAGTGGTGTTTCTGGATGATGATGTGGTTGTTCAAAAAGACTTGACACCACTTTTCTCAATAGACTTGCATGGAAATGTGAATGGGGCAGTTGAAACTTGTCTTGAGACATTTCACCGATTCCATAAATATCTCAATTTCTCTCACCCTATGATCCATTCTCACTTCGATTCTGAAGCTTGTGGATGGGCCTTTGGGATGAATGTATTTGATCTTGTAGCATGGAAGAATGCCAATGTAACTAGCCGATATCATTACTGGCAGGAGCAAAATGCTGATCGAACAGTCTGGAAGCTAGGTACATTGCCTCCAGGTTTGCTTACATTCTATGGCCTCACTGAGCCACTGGATCGTCGATGGCATGTATTAGGCTTAGGTTATGATCCAAACATTGATGAACAGCTTATTGAGAGTGGGGCAGTTGTACATTTTAATGGTAATATGAAGCCCTGGTTGAAGCTAGCAATGAAAAGGTACAAGGCTATATGGGAAATGTATGTGAATTATTCACACCCATTGCTGCAGCAATGCATAACACATTGATTTTACTTTGGTTCTATATTTATTATTTTGCACTTGCTATCCAATTAATTAGAGCTTTGCTTTCAAAGCTGGTCTTGGTCGAAAAATAATATCGGGTTCTTTGGAACTGGAAAAAGAAAATGAGATTTCCAATTAAGAGTCTCTTCTAAGAAATGATAGATAATTGCTGTGATGTCATATTATAGTTTATACAGACAACTCTCAAATCTAGGTTATGTACTTGCCACTGAGTTTTCTTACATTCTATGGCCTCATTGAGCCACTGGATCATTGATGGCATGAATTAGGCATAGGTTATGATCCAACATTGATTACCAGCATATATGATCCAAACATTGATGACCAGCTTATGAGCTAGGGACATTGCCTCCAGACTTGCTTACATTCTATGGCCTCTTTGGACCACTGGATCATCAGTGGCATGTATTATGCTTAGGTAATGATCCAAACATCAATGACCAGCATATTGAGAGTGGGAAGTTGTACATTTTAATGGTAATATGAACCCCTGGTCAAAACTAGCTTTGAAAAGCTACAAGGTTATGTGGGAAAGGCATGTGAATTATTCACACCCATTTTTGCAGCAATGCATAACACATTGATTTTGCGGTGGTTCTATAGTTATTATTTTCTCTTGCTATAAGTTATTTAGAGAATTGCTTTGAGTTGTAGTCGTAATGTTTTGAAGGCTAGTGGTCTTGATGAACCGAACATTGATGACCAGCTTATGAGCTAGGTACATTGCTTCCAGACTTGCTTACATTCTATGGCCTCTTTGGGCCACTGGATCATCAGTGGCATGTAGTAAGCTTAGGTAATGATCCAAACATCAATGACCAGCATATTGAGAGTGGGAAGTTGTACATTTTAATGGTAATATGAACCCCTGGTCAAAGCTAGCTTTGAAAAGCTACAAGGCTATGTGGGAAAGGCATGTGAATTATTTACACCCATTTTTGCAGCAATGCATAACATATTGATTTTGTGGTGGTTCTATAGTTATTATTTTCTCTTGCTATAAGTTATTTAGAGAATTGCTTTGAGTTGTAGTCATAATGTTTTGAAGGCTAGTGGTCTTTTCACTATGACCTGAAAGCCCTTCTACCTTTCATTTTGTGTGCTCTTCTGGATGGAAATTATTACAGCTAGACATCTTGTTCATATAAACTCTAAAGTCATCGTTTTCAAATTTGGCCCTGGTCAACCAATGATACCAGCTTTTTTGGAATTGGAAAAGAAAATGAGATTTCCATTTCAAGAGTTATTATTATAAATGATAGATTTTTACGGTGATGACATACTATATAGACGACTCTCAAATTTAGCTCATTTAAAATGACAATTCAGGCCTAAAATAATTCCAAAGACTTGTCTGATTGTATTTTTCGGGACATATTTTCCATCTCTTGAATGCTTTTGTAGCTTGGCTTGTTCAGTTATATTTTAGCTATCTTAAATTACTATGTTATTTACTGCAATTCATGCCAGAGTATTGTGATGTACATTTGCATTCTCAATGCAAGGCATTTCACCTTGGCTGATGCGTTAAGGGATAGTGTTGTCAAATGGAGAAAGAATTGGAGTCTGAGGTTATAGAAACATTGTGGTGTCAGTTCATGCTTTGTTGTGGACTTCGTTTAGTTGGGGATTTTGTCTCAGCTTTGTATGGCCTCAGCAGGACATTGTGCATTTAAACACCAGCCTATCAAGAAGAAAACAATCGAACATTCATAAGAAGGAGAAGATAAAGTGCACACAATCCTATTCAGCCCAAACATCTTAAAATCAGTTTGTTATATATAACATTCATGATGAGTGAAAATATTTGAGACCTATTAATGGGCTACAAACAAAATTCTAGTTAAAATTAGGCGATTAGGCATGAAATAAAATATCAGGGGGCAGCAAGTAATCTCATGGTTTAAGATATCACTGGTATAGGTAAAAGTTTGGACTTTGTTCTGTGGAATTGCAACAAGTTGAAATCAGCTCAGATTTCATTCCAGGCCAAAAATTCTTCTGGAACAGCTCTCTAAAAACCATATGAGGCGCAGCTACTGATCTGAATTTAAATTTTGCATATTAGAGGTAGTAGAGGTCTTCTATGCAAAAATAAGGCAGGTGAAATGATTTAGTCTGCTTAGGGTGAACTATAATAAATGCAAGAGAATCCTTGGATGGTTAGTCTCCAGGTGGGAGGAATTTCTGTTAAGTTTAACAAAAGTATGTCAGGCAGATTGGGTCTGGATCTTTTCAAAATTTGCAAAGCTCTTACTTTTAGGTCTTTGAGGACGTTGACTAATGCAAGCATTATCAAAGTGTTGAGATTTATAAGGGTCAATAGAGGAATTCATGGAACCAAAACTCCCCCAAATTATGAGATAGCTTCCTCACAAATGCACTAGAGAGATAGTCTAGTGCGTTAGATAGATAAGATAATTTTATTAATGTCCAAAGAATGACCACTAAAGGAGGTCAATGGTGTGAAATTTTACATAGCAGTTCTAGAGTCAAACATAATCCTTACTTAATTTCACAGAGATGTATAGGAAAATTGAGAAGAAAAAATGTGCTAGAACACAAGAGGTTTGGAACTCAATTGGAATACTTTCCATGCATCTATTATTCACCAATGTGTGTACACTTATAATACATTCTCAAGAGAGAAATTCGTGAGCCTTACGAGGAACTCGAGATCCATACAAGTGGTAGGCTTATCTTGGAAGATTCACATCACTAGACATGAGTCCTAGTTGCAACTCCGATCAAATGGCCAGTTAAACTAATGGTAAGTGGCAGTTAATTGATGGTAGGTGGCTTGGAGAGCGCATGAGTTAGTTAACTGGTAATAGGTAGACCAAGAAAATGCATTAGGGAGTTATAGGCTAAAAATAGCAGAGAGAAGGTGCATAAGGAGGTTTAGTTGACTGTCAGTGGTCATTGGTGCTCATATCAACCCAGAACATCATGCAATCAAGGAGAGTGCTTTGGATCCCTAAATTTAATGAGGCCCCCAAAATTTAGGAGATTGACTCAACATGAACAAGTTATACAACTTGACGAGAACCTATCATTGTTCTTGTTTTTTTGGGGGTCAATTTTAGGAGATGTTTATACCTTCATTTCAGAAAGTGTGTATACTGTTAGCACCATTTTTTATTTTGAGCCATTTTTTTGTGATTTTGAAACTTCTTGGTAAAAAAAAATTAATTTTTATTTACAAATGCGTTTTTTCGACTTTTACAAAAAAAAACATTTAGTAGCTAGTTATAATGAAAAAATATATACATTTTCAAATTTTTTAAACTTTTAGAAGCTAGATAGAATGAAAAACATATATATTTTCGAAGTTTTTACTTTGAACTTCTATCTTAAATAAATAATTTATATGGGCAAATTGGTAAAAAAAAATAGAAAATAAAGACATTTTTAACCATTTAAATGCATTTTCAACTATTTTAATTATATAATATAAGATTTTAAAGATTGAAATTTTTTGAAAAAACACCCAAAAACAAAATAAATAAATAAATAAAAATGGGAACGTGGAGGGGAGGCGGGGGAGGGAGGTAGGGGCTGGTTAGGTTAGTTTTTTTTTTTTTTAATTGAAACATTAGTTTAAAAAAATGTTTTTTTTGTTAATTGAAACTTTTTATATATTTTTATTTTTTTAATTCAAAACTTTTATATATGTATTTTTTATTTTTTTTAAGTTTTAAATTTTGTATTTTTAGGTCTCTATTTTTCAAATTTTTATTAAATTTTCTTTAATTTTTTTTAAATAATTTTGTTTATTTTAAGATATTATTTTTTTAAATTTTTTTGTTAAAATTTGTTCAAAGTGTTTTTATTTATTCTTAAATGTTGTTTTTTTAAATTCGTATTTTTTTTGAAATTTTGATTTTTTTTTTCTTTTTTTGTTTATAATGTTTTTAAGGTTCTAAAATTATTTTTTATTTGGTCTTTGAAATTTTTTAAGAATTTTTCTTTTTTTGAATTTTTTATTTAATTCTAGGAGGTCCACTTTTCAATCCCAGGGCTGATTTAGGGTTTTGATTGCAATGATACCACCGATGGCTCATTTTGGGGTTGTTTTTAAGTGTTTTTATGAAAAATATGAATTTTTATGACTAGAGTTTTCATTCTTTGTATTTTTCATTTTATATTATATTGTGTTTCCTCCCCTGCCCAAATATCATAACTTCTACGTTTTATGGTATAATATCATAAATTCATTGATTTTATATAGAAAATGAGGTGAAATACTTTATTGAATAATTTGTGTTCGGTGTTAGTTTTATATAGTGTTACTAAGAGATTTAATAAATACAATTTTAAATTATGATACAATGATATAATAATGCCATTTTCTGAAAAAGTGTGCTACCAGTAGCGTTACTTTTCAATTTATGGCTTGATTTTAAGGTTTTTGTAAACAACAATAATGATTGTTTTTGTCCATGTCTATATTTTTAACCACAAAAAAAATGGTGCTACCAGTAGCACCACTTTTTTATTTGGGGTTGTTTTTTTGGTGTTTTTAATGCAAAAAAAGTGAGTTTTTATGGCTAGAGTTCTCGTTTTGTGTATAAAGTTTTTGTCAAGTTGTATAACTTGTTAATGTTCCAAAAATCATGCATGAGTGGATAATGAGGCCAAAAATGAGAAATCAATAATTCGGTAATAATCACAATGATGAGGACTATGCACTAGGAGGTCAACAACATGGTCTGTGCACTAAGGAAAACAAAAAATGTTTAATGCCTAATGTCTAGATGGGTAATATATCCCCAACACCCCCCCTTAAGCTTGACTTATGTGAGGAAAATAAAAAATAGGGCCCTGGTAAACAAAGACCAAAGGTCACCCTTTACAAAAAAGAGTTTATTTGTCCATATTAACTGAGGAAAAAGGGAAAACCCAGTGGAAAATTTAGTGGGAAGAAACTCCCTCTTCAAAAGGACATGACATAGAATTAAACAAAAGATCTTCACAATGTCTTTTTCTTCACTTGAATGAGTTGAATGTACTGCTTCTTGGTGAGAGACTTGGTGAAGATGTTGAAGATGCCTCGATCATGCACCAATTTTTCAATGCAATGTAGCAAAAAATGTTAGTTTTTCAGAAATTTCAATCTGATCTAGGATCTTAACTGAGAGAATAACATGTACAGCATATCTATAACATATCTACAACATATCAATCATGGACACGATAATGCAAGCACACAAGAGACACAGAGTTTCACCGGGGAAAACCAAGAACGTAAAAAACCCCACAACTTCCTCAGAGATAGATAGAGCAATGATACAACCCAACCATAAGAGACAGTCCTCATAACAGCAGCTTCTCCTCCTCCACAAGTGCGCCACTCTCCAATGAGTGTGTGAGAGAGAAAGTGAATGATCAAATAGAGTGCCTCCTGCACTCTATTTATACATGACTTGACTTGCCTAATAACCTTTACTAGGTCGGCCTCAACTTAACCACATAACATAATGCTGACAGGGCCGACCCCCACTAGGGTGGTCTAATAACCCTTTTACCCACATGACTCATACAAGGCTGACCCCATCAAGGTGGTCTAATAACCCATCAAGTATAAGTTATGACATTTACAATATAAATGACGACACTTCCGTATAGAGGAATAATAACATCTCTATAGGAATACAAACACTTCCGTATAGAGGAATAATAACATCTCTATAGGAATACAATATACATAGATGAAATACATAGGTGAAATACATTCCGAAGTTACATATACATCAACACTGCCTCTTAACTAGGAAGGTATTTCTCGACACAGCTCTGTTAGCACAAGTCTTCTTCTCTGGATCATCGTTAGTGAATCATCGTCCTCGAATCATCATCGTTGTCACTATTGTTGCTATCTCAATCAATCTCCGATCTACTCGTCATAGGAAGTTCTACAGAGCCAGTTCTTTTTCATACTAGATGTAGGCCCACCACCTGCAGGTCTTCATCACTGGCCATACTGTGGAATCCTTAGGACTTATTACCTGCGTCAACAAAACCTCGAAAGAGCATCCCAAGCATTTTACGAGCACACAGCTCAACCTATCGGATCTCCCAGGATCTTTTACATGTGACTGTCACAAAACCTTAAAAGAGTGTCTTGCCAAGCAAGATCTCTAAAGAGCATCTGAGGCCTTTTTCATCCTATCCAGATCTCCATGACTTATTATATGTGACCCCTACCACAAATACTTAAAAGAGTGTCTTGCCAAGCAAGATCTCTAAAGAGCATCTGAGGCCTTTTTCATCATGTCCAGATCTCCAGGACTTATTACATGTGGTCCCCACAAAACCTTAAAAGAGTGTCTTGCCAAACAAGATCTCTAAAGAGCATCTGAGGCCTTTTTCATCCTGTCCAGATCTCCAGGACTTATTACATGTGGTCTAGCAAAACCTTAAAAGACTGTCTTGCCAAGCAAGATCTCTAAAGAGCATTTGAGGCCTTTTTCATCCTGTCCAAATCTCCAGGATTTATTACATGCTACCCTTGCACAACCTGTCCATGGCCACAGAGTATCAACCTGATACTCACTATACATCGTCTTAATGTACATGATCATCCTGATCATCATCACTGCATCGTCCTGATGCATGTCATCTGGAGCAACATCCTGAAGCTCGTCATCTATGATCATCCTGATCATACAATGCATCCACTTGATGCATACCAAGTATCTACATGATACATATCATCATACATGATCCACCTGATATCATACAATGTATCCACTTGATACATACACAGATACATGATCCACCTGATCATACAATGTATCCACTTGATATATACCAACATACATGATCTACTTGATCATACAATCGTATCCACTTGATACATATACAGATACATGGTCCAAGCATCCAACATGATGCATATACATATACATGATCCAACTGATCATAACAAGCATCCAACATGATGCATATACAGAGCAATAACTGGAGCATCGTCCTGATGCTCATCATCCAACGCTTACATCCACAGCCATGGGAAAGATCCTCCTCTCGCCATGCTTGGAATGGCTCCTGCAAATGTGTCCATCACTTCTTCCTCGAAGTGTAGTCAATTTGAAGAACACCAAGCCTCTCTCTGAAGTACTCGAACTTCACTCTGGCTAGTGGTTTCGTCAACACATCCACAACCTGCTCATCCGTCACAACATACAGGAGCTTCACTTCTCCTCTCTGCACCATATCCATGATATAGTGATATTTGATCTCAATGTGCTTCGACCTGTCGTGAAACATCGGGTTCTTAGACAGCTTCACACAACTCTGGTTGTCACAAAAGATATTAGTAGCTTCCAACGGGAGATCAAATAGCTCAGACAGTAGCTTCCGAAGCTATGCTGCCTCACAACTAGCCGAACAAGCTGCATCATACTCTGCTTCGGCTGTACTCAGTGCTACGTAGGACTGCTTCCTGCTAAACCAAGATATCACACTTGATCCCATACTGAAGCAGCACCCAGAAGTGCTCTTCCTATCTGCAGCACTGCCTGCCCAATCTGAATCAACATAACCCTGCAGGTTAAACTTTTGATTCGCATTGTACTTGAGCCCATAATCAATTGTACCCTTTAGGTACCTCAGAATATGCTTTTACATCAACCAGGTGAACACCTCTGGGATCCGTTAGGAACTGGCTCAATGTGTTCACCGCAAAACAAATATATGGTCTCGTGTTCGTCAGGTACATCAAGGACCCAATCATCTGACGATACATAGTGACATCAACCGGCTCAGATGAAGCATCACACAGAAGCTTCAGGTTCGATGCCATAGGTGTGGCCATGGCCTTGTAGTCCATCATCCCAAACCTCTTCAGGATCTCTACTGCATACTTCCCTTATCCAAGGAAGATCCTATCTTCACTCTGCCACACCTCCATGCCTAGGAAATAGTGCATCATCCCCAAGTTCTTTGTCTCGAACTCGGTAGCAAGCTTCCTCTTGGTATCGACAATCAACCCATCCTCACTTGTTACAAATAGGTCATCCACATATAAAAGTGGTATCACTGGATTGCCTTCCTCAACCTTGTAGTAAAGGTTGGAATCTGCTTTACACTTGGTAAAGCCCAAACTGGATAGAAAACTGTCCATCCTACCATACCAAGTCCTAGGAGCTTGTTTCAAGCCATACAAGGCTTTATTCAATCTACACACATATGACTCTCTGTCATGTGTCTCAAAACTAAGTGGTTGCTCCACATACACTTCCTCCTCGACTACACCATTCAAGAAAGTTGTCTTGACATCCATCTGGTGTATCTTCTATTTCATCACTGCAGTCAGAGCAAGTACTGATCTAATGGAAGTGTATCTGGCCACAGGAGCAAAGGTCTCTTCATAGTCAATCCCTTCTTTCTGGGAGAAGCCACGAGCTACAAATATTGCTTTATATTTCTCTATGCTGCCATTTGCAGCATGCTTGATCTTGTAGATCCATTTGGAAGTCACAGCAAACTTCCCTTCAGGTCTTGGGACTGCATCCCAAACATCATTCTTCATGGTCGACTGGTACTCCTTGATCATGGCATTCTTCCCGAATCCTAGGAACTTCAATAGATAACTTTGTTGTTGAACAAATGTTGTAGTCCTTCTTTTGTAGGTGATGGTATTCCTACAAAACAAGTTAAATTGCATGATTAGAAAACATCTCATAGTTTTCAGAACAAATTCTTACACATAAATAAATATGTCATATTGTCATGCAATTATCTTAGCCAATGCTTTAATACAATATTTATCCATATCCCGTAACTTTCTAGATGCCTTCCAATCTCTACCAGAACATTGTTAAGAGTGTGCACAACTCCCAACTTGTCAACAAAGAGGTTTCATTCTAGATAAATAGCAATGGAATGTTGTATAGTGCCATAGGCCACTTACCCATTAGATGCATATTAGTAGTATACTGTTCATTAATGCAATTATTCTAATATGCATAATACACACTCTAAGTCTAGAAACATAAGCATATACATCATTGACAATATTATTTAAACAAACAAATATGCAATAAATGACAATTCAAATACTTATCTTTGTTTGGTTGTAGGGTGGACTTCCTCTCAGTCTTTGCTTCCTTTCTGCAACTCCATTCTGATGTGGATTGTGAGAAGTGGTCAAATTCCTCTGAATGTCTGCATCCTTGCAGAAACTACTGGAGTGTGCTCCCTCTTGATCTTTGCTTCTTGGATTACCTGTCATTGAACTTATATCCATCCTTGATCACTATGCATGCTTACTAGTATCATCATTGTGTTACCCTCTAGATCTCATACATAATCATACATTCATTAGTATAATCAAAACACAATAATCTTGAACATGTATAGTCATGATCATTTCAAACACAGATTATAAACATTAGTATTCAAGGTTTCATGGAATACTTCTTTTATTCATGCATATTCTTATTTGACCAAAGGACTTTTCTGGTTAGTCATATCATCAATCAAAGTAAAAAGCATAATATGCTTAAACCCATCATTACTAACTTCAATGAATAATGATTATCAATCATGCCATGTATACTTATATAAGAGATCCTAACACAAGGTAGGATTCTAACTTGATATAGGAAAAACATACCTGGATTAGCATGCTAGCTAGTTATGTCTAACATACCCGCATAATGTCTTCTTGTTCTCTTCAATGACTTGTGCTAGTAACCTGCATATCTCATAGGTTAACCATTATAGAACCAAGTTATACATACCTCATAAGTAGATCTTCTATGTGATCCATGGCAATGGATGAACCTTTGTTTTCATGTCACCATGGTCATATGTTCTTAAACTAGAACATGATTTGTCTTTCTTGATGTACCTTTCATGTTAGCGGACAACATCAACCTCATACAACACCACAATGCATTAGTACAATCATAAGTGTCAAAACCCTAATCAATGAATATCTTCTATCGTACATTCATAATTTTATTAAGGTAATATGACAAGTCTAAAGTTAATCAAGATTGCACTAACCTTAATGAAGACAAACATACCATAAACTTAATCATGAACAAATCTCGAAACATACACGGATAAGTCATACCTGTCGAGATTGCTTGTAATCTTCTTATGTAAGGCCTTAACCTTATCTCCCTTTGAAATTGGAACTTCTTCACTTATGCAGGTTACCAATCCATTATCTTCTAGGATTAACCCAATCCACTTGATTTGCAGAAACTGGATCTGGAGCTGGATTAGGGTTTGTCAGAGAAACCCTAGAAATTCAAACTTTGAATTTCAAACTTCTGAAATGATAGAAAGATTTGCCTTGATGAGTTGATCAAGATGGTATACTCAGAATTTGAAAACTGCAAAGTTTCACCCCTTAAAATTACCTTTGAAACTTCCGGATCTTCTAGACAGGATCCCGAACTAGGGTTTGATAAAGACCACCCTTCTGCTCAACCAAAAGGTTCGATCCAAAGCTCTAAACTTCGATTTTTCTAAGGAGCTTCCAGCTGTGGTCACATACTTAAAACAATTCCAACTTTTGCAGAAGCCCTAATTTTTCACTTTTCCAATCAAAGTCCCGAACTAGGGTTTGATCAAACCCGGCCTTCTGCCCAACCAAAAAATTTGAAATTGGTCTCTAAGATTCGATTTTGATGAGTAGCATTCAGCCGTGGTCTCCAATTACAAAAATTTCAACTTTCTCCAAAACCCTAATTCCCAGAGCCATGAATGAAGGTGCTCAAAATCCAATTCTATTTTGACAGAAATATGCACCTGATTGTTTCTGGTGTAACTCTGAAATTATGAATCCACGGGGTCTGAAACTTCTACCTGTGGTAGCCCGACCTGTCATCTTTCCAACCCCACAGGTCTGACCTCAATTGGATTCTCTAAGAGAGAGTTATGCCACGTGTCGCAATGTGACCTATTTATGGGATAAAACACGAGATCGAACTTGTACGGAGTTCCACGTGTCACTGGTTCACTTTCGGCCTCTGAACCTTTGGCCTGTGAAAGTACAGTCCGTGCCCTACCTATCACGTTTTACGAAATTTCATTTGGAGCTTCCTAGCCAAAGTTATGACCTTTTTTCCGAGGTCACCTGTTTATGACTCAGATCTGGAAGAGGTAGAAACCCTAGATTGTACAGATCATAAAACACAAAGTACAACGAATTAGAAGTTGTGCTTCAGACACAAGGTACATGGGGATCTTATCTTCAACCTGTAAGAGTTTCAGATCTTGAAACCTTGCCGAAATGTATTTATAACGAAAGTGCTACGATGACTGGTTTTTGCTATATCAAGCCCTAGCTTCGCAAGTGCAACAAGTGTCATAAATGCCATACCATGCCTTCTTTCAGGCTAGCTCTGATCCCATGTTAGTTTTTCAGAAATTTCAATATGATCTAGGATCTTAACTGAGAGAATAACATGTACAGCATATCTACAACATATCTACAGCATATCAATCATGGACACAATAATGTAAGCACACAAGAGACACAGAGTTTCACCGGGAAAAACCAAGAAGGTGAAAAACCCTACAACTTCCTTAGAGATAGATAGAGCAATGATACAACCCAAGCATAAGAGATAGTCCTCCTAGCAGCAACTTCTCCTCCTCCACAAGTGTGCCACTCTCCAATGAGTGTGTGAAAGAGAAAGTGAATGATCAAATAGAGTGCCTCCCACACTCTATTTATACATGACCTGACTTGTCTAATAACCTTTACTAGGTCAGCCTCAACTTAACCACATAACATAATGCTGATAGGGCCGACCCCCACTAGGGTGTTCTAATAACCCTTTTACCCACATGACTCATACAAGGCCGTCCCATCAATGTGGTCTAATAACCCATCAAGTATATTTTACGACACTTACAATATAAATGATGACACTTCCCTATAAATGAATAATAATATCTCTATAGGAATACAAACACTTCCGTATAGAGGAATAATAACATCTATATAGGAATACAATATACATAGATGAAATACATAGGTGAAATACATTTCGAAGTTACATATACATCAACAAAAAAAACATGTGTAGGAGCCCCTTTGAACTCAGCTTCTGCTGATGCAGGAGCATCATATGAATGCTTCTTGATGTGAACACATACATAATCAGATATGAATACATAATCAAGGATGGACAAGAGATCTGTGCACTCCCTTATCTGAAATGCATCAATGAACTCAACATGATCAAAATTATGAACAACTGCATAATGAAGAATGAAACCATGAACCTTCCTTCCAATTTGATCGATCACCTTCATAATTTCACAATGGAGCTTATGAGGTTATGGAACAACAAAGTAGGAACCATATGGAGCAACAAACATCAATTGTGAAGTGTCTCCATGAGCGAGTAAGATCACAGAAAGAAAAGATGGTGCAACTAAATTGTACTAATCGTTGAGTGAACATGTAGGGTTTTTAGATTGTGTAACCTTGAAATTCGAACCAAAAAAGGTGAGATCGGGTCTAGATATGTGGAAAAACAATCCAAAGAGGGCTAATGTGATGGAAATCCAACCACTGAAAGATGTGAAAGACTGGAATGCAACTGATACAAGTGACATAGTTTCAGAAAGCATGGGTTTGTCAACTGACACCTGGGGGTTGAGGATTCTTTATTGAATCCAATGGTGAGAAAGATGGATGTGTGGGCCATACAATCAACTTATCAACTTCAGCATCAAATTCATATATTTTATACGAAGGATGCAAATGGACTTGGAAAGAGCTTTCTGGAGGCAAGTCAGAAACATGTGAAAAAACACAAGGATTAAGAGGTGGTTCTAGTGAACTGTTTGAGCTTTCTTCCAAAGAAGGGATGGATATTTATGATTCAGATATATCAGAATGTGCATCTAAATTAGAAGTATAAGAGCCATAAGAAGGTGGTTTGACTTGAGCACTCAAAGCATAAAAAATGATTACCTTGGTGAGTAGCACTATGATAATGTTCTTGGTAAGCAACAAGCTTTTCTGGTTCTTTCTTTCTTGTGAGATCATGAACATCAATGTTATGCTCTTCAAGCAATCAAGTCATGATATCCAAGTTATTATTTATACAATATTTCTCATAATGGAAACCTTTTCCGCAATAATAACACTTGGATGCCTCTTTCTTGTTCTTCTTTTTGGAATTGGAACCTTCATCAGTTGAGTTGGAACCCTCACCATATGACAGTTTCTTCTCTTTCATTTTTTTCTTTCCTTTGGCATTATTGGCTTCAAAAGCTGTCAGCGCATTGTGCTTGGAGGATCTCAAAGCCCCCATATGTACCAATTTGTCTTGCTCTTTGGTGAGAGACTTTATGAATGTGCTTAAGGATGAAATCTTCCAATTCGAAACTGCTTTCTTGGTGTAGAGACAAACTTTGAGTACTGAGGACTCAATTTTGATAGGATGGAAAGAATGAGCTGCTCCACTTTCTTCTCAATCCCACATTGCTTGAGATGAAGCACTAATGGCTTGAACTTTGAGATGAAATCTTGCATGGTTTCGAAACTATTTGGACTCAATGAGATCAACTCATTCTCCAATAGATGACCTCTTAGCTCATCTTGTTTTCCAAAGAGGGACTCAAGCTTGGTCCACACATGATTTGGAGTTTTCAAACCATCAAGATGAAATAGAAGATCTTGGGAGATGCTGAGACAAAGCAAACCATGAGCTTCTTCCAATATGTTAAACCACTTATCTTTCTCAATAGCAGCATTTGGTTCATTCTCTAGCGCCATGGTGACTCTGTAGAGACCCTTACTTTGAAGTAGGACTTCCATTTTGGCCTTCCATTCAAAATAATTGAAAGGAGTCAGAATCACGGCTTGAATCTGATCCATGCTTTGCTAATGTGCTCCTAGTGAGACAATAACTTGCAACAAAGATCTGCAAAGATGTCTTACTTTGACAGTATGCATGTTCAGGAGTGCATCACACCTAGGAAAACCACTTTGGATAAATCAAAATGACCGGAGGCAATTTCCCCAAGAATTATGTGAACCCTCCACTGCTTCTGGTGCAAAAATGGAAGTAGCAACACCTGCAAAAAACTCTAGAAACACTCTCGAAGACTACTTAGCTTAGCAAAGCTTTGATACCATATGAAATTTTACACAACAGATCTATAGACAAAAATAATCCTCACTCAATTTCACAGAGATGCACATGAAAATTGAGAAGAAAAAATGTGCTAGAACACGAGATTTAGAACTCATTTGGCATACTTTCCATGCATCTATTATTCACTAATGTGTGTACATTTATAATACATTCCCGAGAGAGAAATTCATGAGCCTTAGGAGGCATTAGAGATCCATACATGTGGCAGGATTATCTTGGAAGATTCACATCACTAAACATGAGTCCTAGTTGCAACTCCGATCAAATGGTCAGTTAAACTAATGGTAGGTGGCTTGGAGGGCATGAGTTAGTTAATTGGTAATAGGTATACCAAGAAGCTACATTAGGGAGTTACAGGATAAAAATAGCAAAGAGAGGATGCATAAGGAGGTTTAGTTGAATGTAAGTGGTCATCGGTGCTCATATCAACCCAGAACAACATGCAATCAAGGAGAGTGCTCCAGATCCCTAAATTTAACGAGGCCCCTAAAATTTAGGAGATTGACTCAACATGTCCCAAAAATCATGCATGAGTGGATAATGAGGCCAAAAATGACAAATCGATAATTTGATGATAATTAGAATGATGAGGACTATGTACTAGGAGTTCAACAAACATGGTCTGTGCACTAGGGAAGACAAAAAATGTTTTATGCCTAATGTCTAGATGGGTAATATATCCCAACAAATGGGACTGTTGGGTACAATGATTTATGTCACCCCTCAGATTGCACGAGGAATTATCCAAGGGGTAAAGATGTTGATTATCTAGTTGAAGTTCAATGTATGGCTTGTCTAAGCCAATTATGTAAATTCTATTGTTGTATCAAGTGATCCATGGCTATGTTGGAATGTAATGATGTAAGTGTGATGTATATTATATATGTAAAGGGCCAATCATAACACATACTCAACTCTGTTATAATGGTTTCAAGTGGGGAATGTCTCTTGAGTGGTTTTTTTTAACCAAAGGAGATTCATATCATTACGATTGTAAAATTTCCAAAGTTTTTTTACTCGAAAATCCTCCAAGCCATAGACACTTCCTAAGTGAAACTCACCATATATTTAAGCACTTGAGCCCTGTGAGTTAATGTAATGTATAACATCTCATGTATAAGGTCACCATGGACACTTCTATAATGTCAAGTCATAGTATAGAGTCTTAAAAGTCCCTCTTGCACACTGATTACCATAATTTAAATGTGTTAGTCGTTAAAAAAAAGTTAGAAGGTTAGGATGGTATTTTCCCCAAGTGTCACTTTGAGTTTAATATTCTAATTGTTCATTAAATTTATAACTAAAAGTACCTCCTTCTAATGTGAGACCCTCAACATATTTTTATGTGGTCTTATGCATCCCTATGCAACCACCTAAGCAAGCCTTCTAGCCTAGCATCGTCCTTTTTCTCTTTTTTTATCCTAGCCCTTGGATTATCTTAGAATTGGTCCTAGCTCTAGATGGATGGCCAAATGCTCCCTTTTTTATTCAAAATGTTCCCTCTAGACCGACACATGTAATCCATACCTTCCAATTTTCTCACAGGTGTGCACACATGTGGCCTCTTTCTCCATTCTAGCATTTGATTTGAACCTTGTCTAACCTCCTTTGACCCTTGGCTAACCATTTGGAAAGTTGTTAGAGGCATTAGAAGCTTCTTTTGACCCATACGTGCCAATATTCTTCTAGATGTGGCCTCTCCTAACCAAATCGTCCCCCTTCTCTTGACCATTTGTCCCTATTCAAGCAAGCTGTTTTCCCTCCTAATGCTAGTGTTGTCCCTTTGGGACTCGTCTCAACCACTTAAAATGTATTTTTATTATTGTTTTACCATGTCAAGAGGATTTAGTTAAGGTTTTGAGTATTCTAAAAGAAAAAATTTGTTTAATGAGAAGAGGTTGAGTCTCTCATACTATATAAAGAGCACTCCTTTCTCATTCTTTTGGTTGGTTGTTGGTGCCACACAATTGAATTATATTTGTACAAGAGAGCATTTTAATAAAATTGCTTTGGCTTTAGAGTTTATATCTTGGAGCTTCTTGTGGATGATGATATTATTTTTTATTCTCGCACTACTGGATTTAAGTGTCTCATTCCACGCTTGTTCGACGGTTTTTTGCTTCGGATGGACATGGTTTCAAACTTCGATCAAATGTCTATAGAGTAACGTTGCTTAAGTGACGTAAAAATGCGTCAAACCAACGTTGAATATTACTTTTTTTTTCATATTTTAAATCGTTAAAAAAATGAATTAAACGTCGGTTAGACATCCAAAAAGAGATGTTCCCTAACGTTGGTGGAATGTCAAAAAAGAGACGTCTTTTAATGTGGAAGTAACGTCGAACAAGCATCCAAAAAGCGATGTTGGAAACACATACCTAACGTGGAACTAATGTCTGAAAAGCTACATTTGCAACAAGGACCTAATGTGGAACTAACGTCTGAAAAGCTAAGTTTGGATCATGGACTCAATGTTGGCCTAACGTCCGAAAAGCCACGTTTGGATTGTGGACTAAGCATTGGTCTAACCTCCGAAAAACCACATTTTCAACATGGAACTAACGTCTGAAATGGTACGTTTGCAAAGTGGAACTAACATCCAAAAGGCTATGTTGCCAACGTGGAACTAATGTTCGATAAGCCATGTCTATAATTTTCTTGAACAAAAAATGTGGATGATCCGTTGAACTAACGTCAAGCATTCTCTAGATAATCGATGTTAGAGTTATGCTACCAACGTTCTACCCATGCTACTCGTACGACATATGAACATTAGTTAAACGTCCGATAAGCCACGTTTATGAATGGCTTGAAAAAAAAACGTGGACATAATGTCCAAGTCCCGTCGAATGAATGCTGGTTAACTCGTTCAAGATGGATGTTAGAGTTATGCTATCAACGCTCAATCCACTTCGTTCGTACGTCGGACGAATGTTGGTTAAACTTCCGATAAGCCATGTTTATAAATGGCTTTAACAAAAAAACATGGACGTGAAATCCAATTCTCGTCGAATGAACATCACTTAACCCGTAAATAATCAACATTAGAGTTATGCTATCAACGTTCAACCCACGTCTCTCGTACATTTAACGCACATTGACTAAACATCCAATAAGGCATGTTTATAAATTGCTTGAAATTTGTAATTTTTGTGCACAATGTTTTCCTACTCTATGGTCAACTAAAAGGGATCAATGGCTAGTAAAAAATGGGTTTCACTGCCTCAAAAGTTTCCATTGATTCAATGGGGAGGGGAGGGAACATGATCAACCCCTTTGATCAAACATCAAAGCAATGGAGCAATTTTTGATTGTCAAAGAGTTCCCATCTCTATAATATGATAAGACTTCTACCTATGAAATGTGGGTCGCTCCCCTTTATTTCTATACCTTTGACCTTAAATATGACTTATATTCATATTTTTAGTCAAGGCATTTCTAGACTATAGCCATAATTTTCCAACAGTATCATCACTTGGAGATAAAGAGAGCATCAATGACAATATTGACTTTCAGCCTATGATTTGGTAAAATTAATGCAATATCTTATTAGTTACTGGACCATGGGTTTGTGGGTGTAAATTTATAACCTTTAGACATAGACATATTTTTATAACTTCAGTTTCAAGATGCAACTTAACTTGTCAATTTCCACAAGATGTTAAGTCCTTATGCTTTCTTGGATCTTTCAAGTAGATGTAACATCATATCGAATGAATTTTATAGCATTGAAGTTACACGTGCCTCAAACAAAAAGAAGGGATTAGTTTCTACAAGTATGCGGGGAAAAGTAATAAAGCATCTAGAAACTAAGAACATATATTATCAATTGATCCAATGCAATGTTGGCAATTCACAGAATGGAATATGTTCTTGTCAAGAATCCTTCCAAGAGGACAACAAGAAGAAATGGGAAGAATGTCGAGAACTCTTGTCAATTCTACTTTTCATAGGGTTCATGAAAGAGAAATCATACCTCATGCTCGGTAAGGTATCCCATGTTACATTTAAAGAGGAAGACACTTTTTTGCATACTTCTCTGGTTACATCTTAAATCATTTTACAAAATCTCAACAAAGACCTAACTATCTATATCTACATTAAATTACTACAAAAGAATAAACAACCAATTTGTTTTTTTTTAAGATTACATGACAGAGAGAAATAAATTTGAAGTGAGGAATACAATTTCTACTCTAATCAATGAGAGACGAATGTATAGAAACTCATTTAAGGGAGAGGGAAGGAACCACCTATTGAGTTAGATACTAAAGAACTCTTGTTCGTTGTATTCCAACCGTTAATAT
Source organism: Larix kaempferi (assembly GCA_027924585.1). NCBI lineage: Eukaryota > Viridiplantae > Streptophyta > Pinopsida > Pinales > Pinaceae > Larix > Larix kaempferi. The sequence continues at coordinate 455,373 of BSBM01000397.1, read as the reverse complement.
TTATAATTTACATGTATAAATTGAATGAGCGTTGAGTGGATCAAACTCTAAATATCTATGTTGAAATAGTGAATCACAAGTTAATTACCATCATTATCTAATACTATATCAAATTTTATTTGACTAGAACAAAATACTTCATTATAATATTTTTTGACAAATATGCCCCTTATATTTTTACAGAGACTTAGTTCCCCCTAAATCCACTTATCCCTTTGCTATATGGATATTTTACACCCTTGATGCGAGGAATACAAATATAAGGTACCTCTAGACAAAATAAATGAAACATGTGAAGAGTAATAGCTCCATATTAGTTGTTTGCATGCTTATAGATATGTGGTCACACTTTTCATTAAATAAAATAATAGGCCTCATGGTTCTTCTTAAGAGGAACTAGGACCGTTCACATATTTTCTATACAATAACTATGGTTACATATCAAAATTCCTAAATGAGGGAAGAAATATCGAGATTGAGAAAATCCATGAGGAAAGATCATGCATGGACAACATTTGCGTAGTGCAATCACTCTTGGAATCAACCTTGTCATCTCCTTGGCCTATATATGATAGATCCACGGCTAAGAGATCAATATACAAAAAATTGCTATCAAGCGGTCTACCATTGAGAATTTAGAGAAAGTGTAAATAGTCCAAGCTCATGTCTTCATTATTGATATGAAGTTTCATCTTCTCAAGCATAATGAACTCACTGCCATTCTTCAAATACTCAGAGCTAGTAATTTTTTTTTCTTTCATGAGTTAATGATGGATTAAACTTAAAGGTTGAGTAAATATAAAACACTAGGTTTTTTCTTATACTAGCAGTGAATAATAGTGTAAGGTAAGCTCCAATGAGAAAAGTTTCCTTCTCACAAAAGAGCCAAATCAATAGACAAGAATGGGGGATGTATTCAATAGAAGAGGGAATATAAACATCTCTAAACTTATTCTAGTCCAGAAGTGGTTGAAGTATTAAACTGTTTGGAAAACTTCAACATACTTCAAGGTTTGATGTTTAATGTTACCCTAGAATTTGTAGAGAAATTACACAATTTGGAAGAAGAAGAGTATTTAACCACAATGAAGAGTTTTCAAGTTCAACTCAATGAACCTATATTGATGAGGGTAAAAAGACTCCTTGTTGGTTGACATGGGACAAAAAGGAAAGACAACCATCCCTAGCAAATTATTTTTTTATATGGTTATGTATAATGACGTTTTTTGGTAAGTGAGCCTATAGGTTAATGGGCTAGGATATAACCAAATAGTTAGAGCATAGGGGTAACATTGATGTCATGGACATCAAAATAATTATTATATGCTATTAACCATTATTTCATGCTTTAATTATTGGTTCCAACCATTGCTATGATATGTGCATAAGTGTAGTTTTGACCAAAAGCACAATTGCTAAACTAGTTATTTAATGATGTAGATCTAATAAAAACAAGAATTGCACAATATGGTCATTGATAAGGTGTTAAACATATTTATATTAGGGGGTTGAGGTGTTTCCCACCATTTATCCTCCAAAACCCAGAGTCATGGGAGCGTTGTGTTAGTCGTGCTCCCCTGGATGTGTGATGATGACTATTGGTGATTAGTTTCTACAAGTATGTGAGAAAAGTAATAAGGCATTTAGAAACTGAGAACATATATTATCAATCGATCCAATCCAATGTTGGCAATTTAGAAAACAAATTATGTTGTTGTTAGGAATCCTTCCAAGAGGACAAGAAGAAGAAATGGGAAGAATGTCGAGAACCCTTGTCAATTCTAAATTCAGTGTTATTGGTAAGCCTAATTGTCACACATTTCCGGTGTTATTGGTAAGCCTAATTGTCACTAGTACACATGGTTGGTTATAATGAATATGTTGCCGAAAATCCAATTCCTATGATGTTGGCTAGTATGGATGATGTTGCTCGTCAGTGATGAAAGAAGGTTTGGATAGTCCCTCCTTGGAATTCTAGTTGTTGTAGTGTTTTGTATCCTTTGATCCTATTGCTTTGAAAAAGCAATGACAAAGGGTTGGCTACAACCTACATCCCTTTCCCTCCTAGTTTGTAGTCATCCTTTAGGGCAACTAAACCCGATATTTGTTGAAGAATTCTTTGACCATGGTGAGAATATAGATGCCTAATCAATAGACTTACACTTGAACCTCATCACTCTTTTCCTATTAAATTTTTTTTGTAGTAAGAACATTCAAAACTAATAAACATTTTTTTAATCACATATTATATGAAAAATCTCTTTGTAGATTCAAATTCAAGACAACTTTTAGTGTTACCATATTTGATTGATTTCATAAGTCCTTAGATGAAAAGGACTTTGGGTAGGTTTTGTGCTTACTGAGATCTCTATTAATTGTATGCATGCATCAATCCAATTGATATGAACTCCTCTAACTTGATATTTCTATTGGATTTCATCTAACACGTTCACCTTTGCGATTCCACGGCTTTGGTTTGGTATGAGGTATGATGTTTGCATATTCTAAGATTTTTGAACCCTGAAATTGCCAATTCTAAATATAACCCAATAATCCACCCAAAAGTTTCCCTACAAGAGCACCATGCTTTTCTTTACTATTTAGGCTTCTAAGCTCAAACAACAAATTATGATAAAGGTATTAATAGGTAATGCACTAAATACCTTCAACGTATGTTGTTACAATTCACTACAAAGGATTGGTGCCTTGCATGAAATAGGTCTATGGTTAGCTGCATCATATGAGGAGGAGGGAGAATTCAAAGCTTGATTAGCTCAATAATGGAAGCACACACTATTCTTTTGTGGTGAGAATCCAAAATAAATCCAGGGGGAGTCACAAGGGCATCATCAAATGTCATTTTTCTCTTTTCTCTAAGAAAATAGGGATTGCCATTTTTATCCAAAGGCATCTTTACTTAGACAAATTAGTCTCAATATATGAAGTTCAATTGATACACATTGGGCTTGGAATGCAATCTCCTCTGGAGTGATATATCCCATCTTATCCACCAAGAAACCTTATAACAAAATATTATAATTTGTCAAATTTGATGTAGATGTGCTAGTTCTTAATAACGAAAGTACAACTTACCTTACATGTAGTCATGAGCATGCAAGATGGAGGAAGTGGATATACATGCATCATACCTACATACAAAGAAAACAAATAGTATTTTATCATATATTGCACATGAATTAGCTAAATACAACATAAATCGGTAAAAAAAACAATAAAACATACATCTAAAAGCCATAAGCATAAAGAAAATGGAGATATCTTTTACTCACCAAAGTCACTAGATTTACTCATTATTATTAGTTACATTTCTATTGCATGTGAATACTTACAGAAATCAAGATGGAACAATAAGTTTATATATATATATAACTAAATGATAAATAAATATGCAAATGATCATGTATCATACCCTAAATAAAACAAAAGGGAATACCTGTATGAGTTTCTCTCTGTTTCGAGAATAATTTATTCTCTACTTAATAGGTCCAACCACGTGAAGGTAGAAGTTCGTTTCCCCCCCCCTCACATCTCTTAATTCCCCATACACGATCTATTTATTGTAACATACTTGAAATAAACACGACAACAAAAAACATAACACTCATTTAAACTTCTATTCAACCTAATAACTAGAAGATACAATATGATATATCTTCAAATATTCAACTTATTAATTTCAAAGAAAATTAACAAAAAAACTTATTACAAAATGATTTACATATACATAACTAGAATGTAGTTCTTAGCAAATCTGTATTTATGATAGTGTGTTTCCATGTGTTCTCATAACAACGATACTGACATTTTCCATGTGGTTGTATGATATAGTATGGATTCATGGCCACAAAGTGAGGGAAATGAGTACTTTTCACTATGAGAACACATAACAACAGTACAAATTGTTGCTCATTGTTGACCTGCACCTAACAATTTATACGTCATCATGAACAAATCAAAGAAAATGAACATAGAGGCTAATTACAAAATCAAAGAAAATGAATATACATACAACATAAAACATAACACTCATTTAAACCATGATTACAAAAAATTATAAATGTAAATTAAAGATACATAACTATAAAGATTGGCATATAATCAAATCAATTTTAGGCTATAAACATCCAGGTCCTCTTGTAAAAATACATATAATACAATATTGTATACAACAAAATGTGCATGTCATGTAGCTAATATTTACTATCATACTTCTTTTTAGGTTTCTTTTTTTATAAGAAAATACACAATTATGACATCGACATTAACTTCCTCATTCTCTTCTCGATTAGTTTCTTCTGGTATTGGATTGAGATCATTAAACGATGAGATTTACATCCTTGTAGGATGCCTCTAAGTAGTAGGTTCAACGCCAACTACAATTAAAGCAAACCATTTATTGATCAACTTATTTATACTAAACATAAACCCAAAAAATATTAATTTCTATTCAACTCGTTCATGGTACCAGTAGGTACAGTAGGGGTATTCTATGGTTGAGTAGTACCTTAGGTTGAGGTGCGGGGATGCCGAATGCGGGACTGTGGGCATGCATAATTGTGGCATGCGGATTGTGGAAATTCAGGAGACCTTTCAACAAACCTGAAAAATCAATCCGCAATCTGCAATCCACATTGCGAAAAAATGGGATTTCGACATTACAGAAGTGCGGGGTTGCGGCATTGTGGAAGTGCGGAAGTTCGGGATTGCGGACTTGCGGAAAATGCATGATGCAGAAATTAGGAATGCGGAAGTGCGGAAATGCCCCTTCTTTTTGTTAATTTTCAAGAAAAATCAAGTGTCAGGGGTAATAGGAAACACACTCTTGAGTAAGATCAAAGGAGGGGCCCTACAATTTTACAAAAAAATTGGGGATCAGGGTGCAACTGCAACAATTGGCGACTAGCTGGTGAATGCAAATCTCTGAACAAACCCGTTTTAGGATCACAATTGTTGGTCTGTTATTAATTATGATTGTAAAACTGTGCCCTTATATATCATTTTACCAGGATTTTAAAAGGCTAAAGTTTTATGCAGGGAGAGGAGATTTCTTGAATCATATTGGTCATTCATTTTGGAAATAGGGAAACCCAAACCATATTTCCTAACCACTCTCCTGAGGCCATAATATGGAGTTCATTATTAGTCCCGTATTTTGGTTACCTCTACATATGACTCCACATGATCGTAAAAAAATCAAACAGATGTATTCGTTTGTTCTTCATTCCCATGCTATCAGCATTTCGTAGATGCTTTCTTTTGACGACTTTTATCGTTCGAGTCTTTTACCAATAGCTTTATTCAGTCTTCAACATTTGACGTGGGTTCTTCCATCCATAATGTCCTTTTGTGTTAGTGATGAGTTTTCTTTGTTTGTCATACTCACAGACGGAGAAGAACCTTTTGGAATTATCATCTGGGAAATCTTTTTGATTGGATGTATTTATTTTCAAAACCATTTCTTTGATGGAGATGATTTGTTTATAGAAATTTTGACTCTTCATTATAAGTCTTTTGGCTGTAACTTTTGTAGCATGGGATCATTTTAATTGCCATACATCTGTAATACTTGTTTCCTTTCCATGGGTCAATTATAGTAGGCTGCCTAAGATGGTTATTTATGTGTAAGTGAGTGGAGCCCCAAGATAGTAATTTAGAATTCATAGATCTTGATTATTTCACAGGGTTTATATTGACACAACATAAAATAAAACAAAGCAACAATTAAAATCACTAATGACATTGTTTTTACAAAAAGAATTCCTTTTGTTATGAAGCCAGTTCTAATCCTTTTGGTGATTATCAGCGTTTCACATCAAATTGTTCAGATTTCTGCATTCCTGCATATCACTATGAAAGCTGAGTTGAGGTTTACTAAACAAAATCAAGCAAGTAAAGAAAAATCAAAACAACATGGGATAAGGATGAAGCTAACTATCCTAAGATGAAAACAAATGAGATCAAACAAAAAGCTAAAATCAACAAAAAGGATTAGCAAAAGGATCAACAAAAAGGATCAACAAAAAAGAAGCATGAGGCAAGGGGAAAAAGATATACAATCAAAACAATCCATCATGGTTTACCACATAGAAAGGCAAAGAATTAGAAACCAACATAAGTATCTAGTTGTAAATCAGCATAATAAAAAACAAACCAGAGCTTCAGATTAAATCCATGCACAATTGATTCCTTTTTTCAGATTTACTTTCAAAACAAGAGACACCAGTGAAGGGATGTAAGCAAGACCAAAGATGATATCATTAAGGAAAACCTTAAAAATGTGGAAAGTTAAAAACAGATAAAGATACGGCTTTAGGACAAATGAACAGGAAAAAATCCAAGCCATATTACAAGCATCATTCAGTCCAACATTTCATTGCCCAATTATTTCATGATTTCAAAATTGTTCCCAAATTCACTTGCCACCTAAACCCTTGATATTGCTTAAAGATATCTAGTATACATTTGATGAAGTGTTCCATCAATTACTTCCCAAACAAAATTTTGATAGCTCTAGTCTGAGGGTTGAGTCGGCAGGAAGGAAACTAAGCTCACTTAACGGGGTCATGATTGGGCCAACTATTAGGTTGAATGAAGGATAGAAAAAACCAAGGTATTTTCAAGGGATTAGAAGGAGTCTCAACACCACAGATTTTTGAGCATCTTTTAAGATTCATCACATGAGTTCAAGTATGTCTAAAATTTCATTACAAGGCCACTAGTTCCATTGCATGATCAGATTGATTTAATTCGCCAAAACAACAATCACGTAGTTTCAAAATCACTTAGATAGTAATGTAATTGAGAAGACATTGTCAGGGCTCATTTGCTAAGTGACAGAGTACTCCCTGTGAATCTGGGCTAGGTATTTCTTCACTTTCAATCAATTGGTGCACTACTTTCTGCAAAATACCTGTCAAAACAGTATAATTGAATAAGAATAATGAAATCATGGGAAGCAAATAAAAGTGTAATCAAACCCCTGTTGTTCTTACCTTTTACTTATGAGCATTGCTAATTAATTTTTATGCAAAATTACCATGTCAGCTAATGAAACATTCCAAACCATATTTATCAGTTCAATCTCATAATGCATTTTAAATGGTAACATTTTGGAGGTGTCATTCACATTTATGGGGCAGTAGGATATATCAACCGGATATCAAATTTGCTTTATGAGTTCTATACGATCAAACTTTTCAACCAACGGTCTATGGGGTATCAAATCTCAAAACTATTTTTAGAAATTTGAATCAAAACATCCTTGTGTTATCAATTCTTCAAGAATCTTCACGAAAGTGTTTTGATTCTTCAATCAGTGCCTTGTTGATTGTTCATCGATGATTTAACCTTTAATAGCGCAAGAGCTTTCTTCTTTCATTGTTAACTAAATCGTTTCGTAGACCATACTTTCTTCAAATTGTACAGAGTTTAAATATTGCCTCCTTCATAAAACACATATGTGTTCATACTCATTCTCATGAAAACAATTAGATGCAATCAGTGAAGACATCTCTTGTGTACATCTTATGAATGTTTAGTTGAATCCAACCTATGCATCAAATAAGGGTTTCATCTTCATTTCCAAATATCCAAAGGGACAAAATGATAGTGAAGAAGGAAATCTAAGCTATCAAACAAACTCAAATGACTACCTAGAAGCTAACTTATTCAAAAGAAAAGAAACTACATGAGTCAAACTCTTATTCTGCAAGCTTAGAAAAAGAAAAGCTATGCTACTCCTAACCTAACTTCACTGGTTCAATAGAGTTAGGTAAAATCATAGAGCCAGTGCAACCATAAAAATTTCATCCCCATAAGGAAATGAATTCCATACATAGGTCTGTAGGACTGATGCATTATGAAATTCAAGGTCAGAAAAGTAACACCAGTCCTAAATCCATTCACAACAAAAAAAATCAGGTACTTGTTGCATTGTGGGAACTTTTCATAAAATGGCAATTCCAGCCATATATCAACATAATTATGAAAGTTATGTGATTCATGTGAAAAAGTTGAATATGAATAATGTATATCCATAGGACCATGTGGTGAAAACCCAAAGTCAGTTTTCATGGATATCATCTCGTTATTGGATTCAGAGTGTGGATTAATGATGTGAAAATACGACATAACCATCACTGGACAATTAAGTTCCTTATCATTATCATCAATGCATTTTTCCTTAGCATGAAATTCTTTAATATCAAAAGTGTCATATTCATTAGGATCCAATGGGGTATTGTAGACAACCACTTGTTGTTCCACATCATCAGTACGATCACTATTAGCTTGGGTTTTATTGAAAAAAATTATACTTCATTACAACCTTCAAAATGATCATTAGAAATCTCTACATATTCACCCTTGTCAATATTTTTTGACATGCAAAACTCAGATTCAAGGTTATTCAATCCAAGCATATTTTTGGCTTATGTTTTAGTTGTACAGTCTGTAGATATGTATGTGTTGAAAAAACTTCTTTTAACTCTTGCATATTCAAAGAACTCATCAATCATTTGCTGCTCCAATAACAAATCATTAGTCAAAGCATTATGATTTTGTTCAAGATGTGTTTCGACAATAGAACAATCATCAATAATCATATTATCCACAATTGGATAATCCATTCTTTGAATAAATATTGACTCATCCTCTTTTACAATATCAGCAAACAAGTCTGGATACATACAGTAAAAATTTTCGGAATGTGAATCCATCATTGTTTCCTCATGATTAAACAAATTTCCTTCAACACTCGCATGCTCCAGAGAATCGTAAGTTAACAAATTATTAATCAAATCAACATGATTCTGTCATGTTTCAACAACAAAATGGTCATTATTTTCAAGCATATTTTCATATTTGCAACAATTGGACCATCCATTTTCTCAGCAAACATTGATTTATCTTCTTTTACAATTTCAGACAGAGGTGTTATTTGACAATATAGGACATCCATCCCTCTAGCTGGAGATTCATCTTCAAAATTTTCTTCTATTATTTCACATGGGATGTGAGGACATCGTACTACCAAATCATCATCCAATAATTTCAAATAACCTAATTTATCCACATGTCCCAAATATTCCTCACAAATTTTTCCATTCAACTCACTTTCTGATGGACTAGAAAATTCTTCAGGTGCACCTACAACAGAAAATGGACACTCATTCTGAATATCAGACCTTTTAAGAAGGTTGTTTGGGAAATTAATCTCTTCTATAATTTTCTTCTTACTAGAATTTAACATCCCTTGGTCCAAAGGTCCCAGGTTAGTATCATTCAAGCAACTACAATTTCCTTCCTCATCAAGTGAAAATTCATCATATTCAGTAGTATTATTCGTGCATTCAAATTCTAATCTACACGAGAGAAATTGTCTGCTTCCTTTAGAATCAACAAGAATACAACCAACTCCTGCTCCCTCTTGTGTTTTGGAGCCATCAAAGTATAAAATCCAAAATCTATCATCTAACTCAACTATGTTAGTATGATTATCTAAGTCAGTCACTAATTCTACTATGTTACAGTCAATATCATCATCCCATGCAAATTGAAGGAGATCGGACTGGTTGTCTGAATCATGGCCAACATTTTCTGCCTGATAATTCCCTGGCTCAATTTCTAAAAAATAATTTCCCAAAACTGAAGATGAAAAATTCACTGGCTCATTTTTTTCTTCTAATTGAGTCACATTATGTTTCATATGAGGTTCCCTTAATAACTTAATTTGGTTCTGCTTATTTTGATAAGGCAACCATAAATGAGACCAATCAGTTGCAAAATAACCATTCAAATTATTTGACCAATCTCTATTCAGTATTAACCCATAAGATGCTGGTATGTCTACTACCATAATATCAATAAATTGACACACTTTTGGGTCCACAGCCAATCTGATAAATACATTTTTCATTTCCCCAATAACTTTAACATCAGATCTATCTAGTTGTATAATCCGAGAAGGGGATGTTATGGGTTGTCCATTAATATTTTTTCAAATAGATAGTGGCATGATGTTAGATGAAGCCCCAGAGTCTACCAAGCAATTATCCACATTATAATTGAATATTTCAAAAGTCAAAAGGAAAGGAAGAGTTTGATATTTCAATTTTCCACCAATACTTGCTTCGTTAATTTCGGTATTAGACTCAACCCTTTCTAATTGTTTATTTACTGTACTGCTTGATTTTACATCAAAAGCTTCTAACAATTTTCTCCTATGTTGTGGCAGGTTGCACAATTCAAACATAGATATATTTGGTTTAGTTTTCTTGATATATTCTACAATGTCATACCCTATATTATGATTTTCTCCAATCTTTTTACCACTATCATATTTGTTGATTATAGGGTTTACTTGTTTATTGCTTAATGGGTTTGTTTCCTTAATGATCCCAGAATTTGCTTTTGGTCCCTTACTTCTGGTGGCATAATCCACAGACGATATTTGTATTTCTTCCACATTTTCAACTTCATCTAAACCCAAAGTTGGTGCCCAATCCCATAACACCAAGGTGGTTTCTTAATTTTGATCTTCGGTTCATTAGATTGGTCTTCTTCATGGTCTTCCTGGTCTATTAGTTGTGTATATAATAATTGATTCATTACCAGGGTCATTGAATTAATCCATTGTGGGAAATTTTTCTCAAAATGATGTTCTTGATGAAATGTGCAAAAGTGGTCGATGCCAACTTCATTCAAATTGAAAACAACATAATTATTTAATGGTGGTTGTGATTGTGTGATTTCTTTCCTTTTCTTATAAAAAGGCTTAAATGGTTTTCTTACTGAAGAACTAGCCCCCTTTTCTTTTTCCAAATCTACTATTTTATTGGAAAACTTTTGAACCATCTTGACCACATTTTCTAATTCATTTGCAGATTCTTCTTTAGGTCTGGTCAATATTAAAGGCTTATTATTTACTGTAGGTTTTACTTCCAAATACAAAGAATGCTTGATGATATTGTCTATGTCTACCTCTACTTTATTTGCCTCTTCGTAATTTTCTGCTAAAGTAGTTTTAACAGATCTTTTGACAAACATGGCTATGGATGGGAGAAGCGTTGTAGTATAATATTCTACCAATGATTCTTCGACGGGTTTAGTTGCAACACTAAATCTATTCCAAATCATAGTAACTATCTGATTAAACTCTTGAACTTTATCCTTCTTTTCCATTTGCATAGATAATAATTCTTTCATAAGTGAAGCCATGGTCTTTTGGGTACCAAAATTATTCAGAAAAACCTTTTCAAAACTATCCCAATCTACTATAGAATTAGCCTGTAAGCTAAAGTACCAGGATGATGCTCTTGGTTCAAAAGTGTAAGGGAACAATATTCACACTACATCCTCATGTTCCACATTTAACAGGTTCAATGCCAAGTAAAATATCTTTAGGTGATCTTCAACAGAGATCCCTTTTCTAGGGTCAAACTTAGGTAGCACTCACTCTAGATGCTTAGGAAAATCATGCAAAGGAGTAGCTAGGTTGACTGGATTTCTGGCTCTCCATGCAGGGGGTTGGTTGACATTGTGAGTCATGTTAGCAATATGCCTAGGAGAATGTGTGGGTGTATGGGGTGGTGTATGGGGTGGTGTATGAGGTGGTGTATGAGTCTGTGTACGTGGAGTACTGTTTATTTCTATATAATTAGGCATCAATTGATTAATGGGATGTGGTATATCTTGTAATGATAAATCAACTAATTCTTCCAAATATTCCACAAGCACATAATCCCTAGTTTGCACAACTTGTCTTCTAGGAGCTTTCCTTCTAGGTAGTAAAGGTACCACTGATAATCCACCAAGTGTCCTCCGTATGATCTAATATGTCTCTTGAAATTGTCTACTTTTGTGTGAGGAACAACATATAAACGTTCGGTATGATCAGTTTCAGAATACAACTTTTCTTGATAATTAGTTTCAGAAATTAATTCTTCTGGTTTGTTTGTTTCCAATGGAGACCCAGAGAAATTTCCTCTTGAAAATGGATTTCCTATGCCATCCATGCACTAGCGACCCTCCTTCTAGTGCCAAAAATGTTGATGCCCGGAAAATCCTAGCATCGACAGTAGGGATTCTCCCCAATGAATAATCCCAATTATATCACGCATTGTTTGGTATGGGGAATCCGCCCGGTTAACGGTCTGGATACCATAGGTGCGTATGTTTAATTTATGTACCGGTTGTGGCCCGGCCCAGCGTTTATATTTTATTTTTGAGGGTATGAATATGAAAGTGCTTCTAATCTAACTAATGCATTTAGCCTATAATTGGCAGGCAGAAACCACACAAGTGATGCGTAGGTTCTTACCTCCTATCTTACCGCTTCTACCTTGTCAATTAGCTAACTCTATTCTAAACTAACTAACATATCCTTGGAAGGAGTGAATTTAAATAAGAGTAATAATATGAAAATGCTCATACAAATCCAACAAATAGCTATTAAGATCAAATATGCACATTCCCAACATAAAATTACCAAAGATAGCTTTGATTTTAATTAACACAATTTATTACTCTGTTAACACATAGATATTTGCATAGATTTGGAAATCATTCGTCACCATTGACATAGTTCAACAAAGTTAGAAATATCTCACAACATGAACATAAACAGAAAATAAATAGTTCTGATCTATCAGTCACACGTCCCAGGAAAACATCCGTCCAAGCTTTTCCTAGCAAATAGACCCTTCCTCATTAGCAGAAAATTAGTTCTCTTACACAATGTATCTAGTCTCTAATTCACTAGCAAAATTCCCTTTCTCTAGTACTCTTTGTTGATGTATATGTAACTTCGGAATGTATTTCACATATATGTATATTGTATTCCTATAGAGATGGTATTATTCCTCTATAAGGAAGTGTCGTCATTTATATTGTAAGTGTCGTAACTTATACTTGATGGGTTATTAGACCACCTTGTTTGGGGTCGGCCCTGTATAAGTCATGTGGGTCAAAGGGTTATTAGACCACCCTATTGGGGGTCGGCCATGTGGGTCAAAGGGTTATTAGACCACCCTATTGGGGGTCGGCCCACTCAGCATTATGTTATGTGGTTAAGTTCGAGCCTACATGAGTTAGGTAAAAAGGCAAGTCAAGTCAAGTATAAATAGAGTGCGGGAGGCACTCTATTTACTCACTCACTTCTCACACATGCTCTCAAGGAGGAGAGGCGCACTTATGGAGGAGGAGGATTGCTGCTAGGTTATGGCTATCTCTATTGGTTGGTTGTATCATTGCTCTATCTATCTCTGAGGAAGTTATTGGGGTTTTTCACCTTTATGGTTTTCCCCAAGTAAATCTTTGTGTCTCTTGTGTGCTTGCATTATTGTCTCCATGATTGATATGCTGTAGATATGCTGTACATGTTGTTCTCTCAGTTAAGATCCTAGATCATATTGAAGTAAATTCAGAAAATTTAACATGGTATCAGAGCTAGCCTGAAAGAAGGCATGATATGGCATGTATGACACTTGTTGCACTTACGATGCTAGGGCTTGATATAGCAAAAACCAGTCATCGTAGCACTTTCGCTATAAATCCGTTTTGGCAAAGTTTTCGGATCTGAAATTGTTACAGGCCGAAGCTAAGATCTCCAGGTATCTTGTGTCCAAAGGAAAACCTCTAATTCGTTGTACTTTGTGATTTATGATCTGTACAATATAGGGTTTCTGCCTCTTCCAGATCTGAGTCAAAATCAGGTGACCTTGGGAAAAAGGTCATAACTTGGGCTAGGAAGCTCCAAATGAACTTTCGTGAAAAGTGACAGGTAGTACACAGGCCGAGATATCTCAGAAAACTTTTGTAGAGGCCGAAGGTCAAACAGTGACACGTGGCACGCCGTACAAGTTCGCTCTCCTGTATTATCCCATAAACAGGTCACGTTGCGACACTTGGCATATCTCTCTCTCAGAGAATCCAATTGAGGTCAGACCTGTCAGGATGGAAAGATAACAGGCCGAGCTATCTCAGAAAACTTTTTCAGAGGCCGAAGGTAAAACAGTGACACGTGGCATGCCGTACAAGTTCGCTCTCCTGTATTTTCCCAAAACAGGTCACGTTGCGACATTTGGCATAACTCTCTCTCAGAACATTCAATTGAGGTCAGACCTGTCAGGATGGAAAGCTAACAGGTCAGGCTATCTCCGAAAACTTTTTCAGACCCTGTGGATCAAAAATTTCGGAGTTACACCAGAAACAATCAGGTACATATTTCTGTCAAAACAGAATTATTTTTTTTGGTACCTTCATTCATGGCTTCCGGAATTTAGGGCTTTGAAGAAAGTTGGAATTTTTGTAATCGGAGACCACGGCTGGATGCTACTCATCAAAATATAAATTTAGAGACCAAGATCAGAATTTTTGGCTGGGTAGAAGGCCGGGTTTGATCAGACCCTAGTTCGGGACTTTGATCAGAAAAATGGAAAATTAGGGCTTCTGTAAAAATGGGATTTTTTGAAATCTGTGACCACGGCTGGAAGCTCCTCAGCAAATTAGAAGCTTAGAGCTTTGGATCAAACATTTTGATTGGGTAGAAGAGTGGGCTTCATCAAACCCCAGTTCAGGGTCACGTCGAGTGAATCCAGAAGTTTCAAAGGAAAAATTGAGGAGTGAAACTTTGCAGTTTTCAAATTCTGAATATACCAGTTTGATCAGTTCATCAAGGCGCATATTCCTATCCTATCGGAAGGTTGAAATTCAAAGTTTGAATTTTTGGGGTTTCTTTGACAAACCCATATCCAGCTCAAGGTCCAGTTCTTGCAAATCAAGTGGATTGGGTTAATCCTAGAAGAAGATGGATTGATCACCTGCATAAGTGAAAGAAGTTCCTGTCTCAGAGGGAGATGAGGATAAGGCCTTACATAAGAAGATTACAAGCGATATCGACAGGTATGACTCATCGAGGTATGTTTCGATATTTGTCCATGATTAAGTTTATGGTATGTTTGTCTTCATGTTATTACGGTTAGTACAATTTTGATTTTATATTTGTTGTATCACCTTAACAAAATTATGAATGCATGATAGAAGATATTCATTGGTTAGGGTGTTGACACTTATGATTGTACTAATGCATTATGGTGTTGTATGAGGTTTGTGTTGTCTACTAACATGAAAGGTACACCAAGAAAGACAGATCATGTTCTGATCCAAGAACATATGATCATGATAACATGAGGACAAAGATTCATCCATTGTCATGGATCTCATACAAGATCCATTCATGAGGTATGTATAACTTGGTTTTATAATGGTTAACTTATGAGACATGCAGGTTACTAGCACAAGTCATTGAAGAGAACCAAAAGACATTATACGGGTATGTTAGACATAACTAGCTAACATGATAATCCAGGTATGTTTTTCCTATATCAAGCTAGATTCCTACCTTGGGTTAGGATCTTATACTATCGCGTTGTTGATAATGATTATTCATGAAGTCATAGGTTTGAATAATCATGATTGTATGCATATTATGTTTCTTACCATAATTGATGATATGACTAACCAGAAGAATCATGATGGCATAGGTTTGAATAATCATGATTGTATGCATATTATGTTTCTTACCATAATTGATGATTCAACTAACCTGAAGAGTCATAGGCTTGAGTAATTACAGGTTTAGACATGTTATGTTTCTTATGATTTGACTAACCATAAGAATCCTTGAATGCTAATGCTTATTATTTCTGTTTGAAATAATCATGACTATACATGCTTGAGATTATTGTGTTTTAATAGTATACTAATGAATGTATGATTTTATATGAGATCACAAGGACAACACATTCATGATACTAATAAGCATGCATAGGGACCAAGGATGAATATGAGTTCAAGAACAGGTAATTCAGGAAGCAAAGATCAAGAGGGAGCACACTCTAGTTGTTCCTGCAAGAAAGCAAAGGAGCACACTTCAGTAGTTTCTGCAAGGATGCAGATATTCAGAGGGAGTTGATCATCTCTCTACATCCCACAACAGAAAGGTGTAGAAGAAGCTACTTCAGATTAGGACTCCAGCAGCTCCCGCAAGAAAGCGAAGACTCAGAGGGAGTCCACCCAACGAACAAACAAAGATAAGTATTTGAATTGTCATTTCTTAAATAATACTGTTCAATAAATGTATATACTGATGTTCCTAGAATTAGGTTGTGTATTATGCATATTAGAATAATTGCATTGATTAACAGTATACTCCTAATATTCATGGGTAAGTGGCCTATGGCACTGTACAACATTCCATTGCTACTTATCTAGAATGAAACCTCTTTGCTGACATGTTGGGAGTTGTGCACACTCTTAACAATGTTCTGGTAGAGATTGGAAGGCATCTAGAAAGTTACGGAATATGGATAAATGTTGTATTGAAGCATTGGCTAAGATAATTGCATGACTGTATGGCATATTTCTTTATGTGTAAGAATTTGTTTTGAAAACTATGAGATGTTTTCTAATCATGCAATTTAACTTGTTTTGTAGGAAAGATCGTATGCCATCTCCTACAAAAGAAGAACTACAACATTTTGTTCCAGCAACAAAGATATTTATTGAAGATATTGAAGTTCCCAGGATCTGGGATGAAGAAATGGAATGCCATGATCCGTCGATCATGAAGAATGATGTTTGGGATGTAGTCCCAAGACCTGAAGGGAAGTTTGTTATGACTTCCAAATGGAACTATCAGATCAAGCATGTTGCAGATGACAGCATTAAGAAATATAAAAGTGATGAAATAGAAGATGCACCAGATGGATTTCAAGACAGCATGGTGTAGTCATATATGTGTGCAGAACTTGGTATGGTAGGATAGACAGCTTTCTATCCAGTTTGGGCGTTACCAAGAGTAAAGCAGATTCCAACCTTTTCTACAAGGTTGAAGAAGGCAATCTAGTGATACTACTTTTGTATGCAGATAACCTGTTTGTTACACGTGAAAATAGTTTGATTGCCGACACGCAGCAGAAGCTTACTACCAAGTTCGAGATGAAGAACTTGGGGATGATGCACTATTTGTTTTTGGCATGGAGGTGTGGTAGAGTGGTGGAATCTTCCTTGGACAAGGAAAGTATGCAATAGAGATCCTGAAGAGGTTCGGGATGATGGACTGCAAGGCTATGGCCACACCTATGGCATTGAATCTAAAGCTTCTATGTGATGCTTCATCTGAGCCGGTTGATGTCTCCATGTACCATCAGATGATTGGGTCCTTGATGTACCTGAAGAACACGAGACTAGACATTTGCTTTGCTGTGAACACATTGAGCCAGTTCCTGACGGATCCAAGGAGTGTTCACCTGGTTGCTATAAAGCATGTTCTGAGGTACCTGAAGGGTACAGTGGATTATGGGCTCAGGTATGAGGCGAATCAAAAGTTTAACCTGCAGGGTTATGTTGATTCAGATTGGGCTGGCAGTGCTGCAGATAGGAAGAGCACATCTGGGTGTTGCTTCAGTATGGGATCAGGTGTGATCTCTTGGTTTAGCAGGAAGCAGTCCTGCGTAGCACTGAGTACAGCTGAGGCAGAGTATGTTGCAGCCTGTTCAGCTAGTTGTGAGGCAGTATGGCTACGGAAGCTACTGTCTGAGTTATTTGATCTCCCGTTGGAGGCTACTGGTATCTTCTGTGATAACCAGAGTTGTGTGAAGCTGTCCGAGAACCCAGTGTTTCATGACAGGTCGAAACACATAGAGATCAAATATCACTATATCAGGGATATGGTGCAGAGAGGAGCTGTGAAGCTCCTGTATGTTGCGACGGACGAGCAGATTGCAGATGTGCTGACGAAGCCACTAGCCAGGGTGAAGTTCGAGTACTTCAGAGAGAGGCTTGGCGTTATTCAGATCGAGGACACTTCAAGGAAGAAGTGACGGACACATTTGCTGAAGCCATTCCAAGCATGTTGGAAGGAGGATCCTTCACATGACTGTGGATGTAAGCGCTGGATGATGAGCATCAGGATGATGTTCTAGTTTCTGCTTGATATGATCAGTTGGATCATTTTATGTATGTATGTACGCATCATGTTGGATGCTGGATATGATCAGTTGGATCATTTTATTTATGTATGGATGCATCATGTTGGATGCTGGATATGATCAGTTGGATCATGTGTATGTATTTTGTATATGCATCATGTTGGATGCTTGGACCATGTATCTGTATATGTATCAGGTGGATACATTGTATGATCAGGTGGATCATGTATGGTGATATGTATCATGTATCAGGTGGATACATTGTATGATCAGGAGGATCATGTATGATGATATGTATCAGGTAGATACTTGGTATGCATCAGGTAGATGCATTGATGATCAGGAGGATCATGTATGATGATATGTATCAGGTAGATACTTGGTATGCATCAGGTAGATGCATTGATGATCAGGAGGATCATGTATGATACTTGGTATGCATCAGGAAGATGCATTGATGATCAGGTAGATCATGCAGCAGGATGTTGCAGTGATGATCAGGACGATCATGGATGACGAGCTTCAGGATGTTGCTCCAGACGACATGCAGCAGGATGTTGCATTGATGATCAGGATGATCATAGATGACGAGCTTCAGGATGTTGCTCCAGATGACATGCAGCAGGATGTTGCATTGATGATCAGGACGATCATGGATGACGAGCTTCAGGATGTTGCTCCAGATGACTTGCAGCAGGACGTTGCAGTGATTATGATCAGGACGATCATGAGTACATCAGGATGATGTATGGTGAGTATCAGGTTGATACTCTGTGGCCGTGGATCAGGTTGTGCAGATGAGCATGTCTGGGAGATCCTATAGGTCGGAGTTGTGTACCCGTAACAGCCTGGGATGCTCTTTCGAGACATTGCTCTGGGAGGACATGTAATTTGTGCCCTGGGAGATCTCAGG
Source organism: Larix kaempferi (assembly GCA_027924585.1). Taxonomy (NCBI): domain Eukaryota; kingdom Viridiplantae; phylum Streptophyta; class Pinopsida; order Pinales; family Pinaceae; genus Larix; species Larix kaempferi. Next base: position 436,449 of record BSBM01000397.1, on the reverse strand, counting down.
TCGGAGTTGTGTACCCGTAACATCCTGAGATGCTCTTGCGAGGTTTTGTCCTATGGCATGTAATTTGGGCCCTGGGAGATTTCAGGTCGGAGTTGTGTACCCGTAACATCCTGAGATGCTCTTGCGAGGTTTTGCCATGACCACATGTAATTTGTGCCCTAGGAGATCTCAGGTCGGAGTTCTGTACCCGTAACATCCTGAGATGCTCTTGCTAGGTTTTGTGGTGGACCACATGTAATTTGTGCCCTGGGAGATCTTAGGTCGGAGTTGTGTACCCGTAACATCCTAAGATGCTCTTTCGAGGTTTTGTGGTGGGACCACATGTAATTTGTGCCCTGGGAGATCTTAGGCCGGAGTTGTGTACCCGTAACATCCTAAGATGCTCTTTCGAGGTTTTGTGGTGGGGTCACATGTAATAGCGCCCTGGGAGATCCTACAGGTTGGAGTTTTGTACCCGTAATATCCTGGGATGCTCTTTCGAGGTTTTGTGACGCACGTAATAAGTCCTGAGGATTCCACAGTATGGCCAGTGATGACGAAGACCTGCAGGTGGTGGGCCTACATCCAGTATGAAAAAGGACTGGCTCTGTAGAACTTCCTATGACGAGTAGATTCAGAGATTGATTGAGATAGCAGCAGCAGTGACGATGATGATGACTCGATGACGATTATCCAGTGACGATGATCCAGAGAAGATGACTTGTGCTAGAAGAACTGTGCTGAGAAATACCTTCCTAGTTAAGAGGGAGTGTTGATGTATATGTAACTTCGGAATGTATTTCACATATATGTATATTGTATTCCTATAGAGATGGTATTATTCCTCTATAAGGAAGTGTCGTCATTTATATTGTAAGTGTCGTAACTTATACTTGATGGGTTATTAGACCACCTTGTTTGGGGTCGGCCCTGTATAAGTCATGTGGGTCAAAGGGTTATTAGACCACCCTATTGGGGGTCGGCCATGTGGGTCAAAGGGTTATTAGACCACCCTATTGGGGGTCGGCCCACTCAGCATTATGTTATGTGGTTAAGTTCGAGCCTACATGAGTTAGGTAAAAAGGCAAGTCAAGTCAAGTATAAATAGAGTGCGGGAGGCACTCTATTTACTCACTCACTTCTCACACATGCTCTCAAGGAGGAGAGGCGCACTTATGGAGGAGGAGGATTGCTGCTAGGTTATGGCTATCTCTATTGGTTGGTTGTATCATTGCTCTATCTATCTCTGAGGAAGTTATTGGGGTTTTTCACCTTTATGGTTTTCCCCAAGTAAATCTTTGTGTCTCTTGTGTGCTTGCATTATTGTCTCCATGATTGATATGCTGTAGATATGCTGTACATGTTGTTCTCTCAGTTAAGATCCTAGATCATATTGAAGTAAATTCAGAAAATTTAACAGCAGAAAATTCAGTTAAGACCCTTCCTCATTAGCAGAAAATTAGTTCTCTTACACAATGTATCTAGTCTCTAATTCACTAGCAAAATTCCCTTTCTCTAGTACTCTTCCCCCATATTTATATTACAAGAGAATTGTTTATACATGACTGATCATTTCGGCTCCCTCTGCGTCCTTTGGTTTTCCAGTTTTGGCTCTTGTGTCTATCGTTTCTTCTACGCGCAGCGTTCCATCTCCCTCTGCATTCTTTGGATTACGTGATTTGTCTTTTGTGCCAATTGTTTCCTATGTGTTTCCTATGTGCGTGGTCTTTCAACTTCCTTCACATATGATTGCTCACTTCGGCTTCCTCTATGTCCTTTGGATTACCAATCTTGTCTTGTATCCCTGTTGTTCCTTCTGCTCACATCCTTTCAGCTTCCACACGTCCTGAGGAAACAACAAAACCAATGTATAAGCAAAACTCGTTATTAAGAAAAATCTTAATGAACATAATACGAATTTCAAAATATTTATTTGTCAATATGGTTTGCAAAACAAAGATTTAAACTTCCACGATCCAGTTTCAATGTGAAAATCACAGAGGCGGAAGGTCAAAAAAATCCCTAAAAAATGGCCAAAAAATCATCCTTCCGCAGTCAGAAAAGGATTTTAAAAAATGGCCAAAAAATCATCCTCCCGCAATCTGCAATCCGCAATGCGTGCCTACGGGGGTGCGGGATTGCGGAATTGCGGGCGCCATTTTCCAATGTTCAAAAATGCAATCCGCAATCAGAATTGTGGGAAAGAGGAACTGCGGGACGCAGAAAAGCGAGGTGCAAGAACACGGAAATGCGGATATGCGGAATGCAATTCCAAAGTCGGAAATGCAATCCGCAATCCGCAATCAGAAATGTGAGAATGCTGAGGTACGGGACTACAGAATGTAGAAAAGCGGGATGCCGGATTGTGGGCACGCGAAATTGTGGCATGCGGATTGCGGAAATGTGGGAGACCTTTCAACAAACCTACAAAATCAATTTGCACTATGGAAAAGCGGGATTTCAGCATTGCAAAAGTGCGGGATTACGAATTGCGGAAGGTCAGGATTGCGGACTTGCAGAAAGGGAATGATACAGAACTTAGGAATGCAGAAGTCCTAAAAGCCCATTTTTTTGTTATTTTTCAAGAAAATCTAAGTGTTAGGGGCAATATGAAACAAACTCTGAGTAAGATCAAAGGAGGGGCCTTACAATTTTACAAAAAAATTGGGGATCAGGTTGCAGCTGTAACAGTACTCAAACGGTCTATTATGGATTGTTGTGGAAAAATACCTCCTCAGTATCTCATGTTTGAGTTCCCCTCAATCCAAAGAAATCCCTTGCCTTTTTGTAATCATCCAATGCACGCACTATTGAATATTGGCACTCCCATTACTCAATCTATGACCAAATCCAAGAGAAATTTATAATTAGCACTGGAGGATTCAATGATAATACGTGTTCATTTATCCATTTCTCGATCCAAGATATTCCATGGGTATCATATCCCTCATTTAGCCCACACTAGGATTCCTTGTTTCCATAAATTGCTTCATTAAGGTACAAAGTCGAATTGTGTTAATTTGTAGAACAAAGATGAGTTAGATCAGCTCTATTAACAATGATAAAGTGCAAATCAAATGGGGTTTGAGAACTAAGCCCTCATAGAACCGAGTCCTCACAGAACCAAGTAGGGGTTTGAGAACCAAGCAATTATGATCCACAAAAGGGAGAGGGTTTGAGAACTCACCGATTTTTGAGGCATATTGGCCTTGAAATCTCTACTTGCTCATGGGTGTTGTCTTGAAATCTCTACTTGAAGTCTCTGGCTTGAAATATCTACTTGAAGTCTTAGTTGCCACTAGCTTGAAATCTATGTGATTAGCTTGAAGTCTTTGAGATTGGATTGAAGTCTCTGGATTGAAATATCTACGGATGGTATGGAGTGTGTCGACTGCTAAGGAGCACGGGTATGAAGTGTGGGTGTGTTCCTAGTGTGGGACTAAGGTAAATGAAGTTTGGATTTTCATTTTCATTTTTTATTTTTATTTTTTTGTATTTTTGTATTTTTGTATTTTATGTTTTAGTTATTTTGTTGTATATACACACACACACAAACAAATATATATATATATTTTGTTGTAAATATACATACACACACACAAATACACACACACACACACACACATATAAAAATGAATAAATATATATATATACTTCATATCATTGATCAATAGCATCATCATCATCATCAGCATCGTCATCATGACGATTGTCATTTCCATCATCATCGCCATCCTCTTCATCATCATTGTCGACATGATGATGGTCATCATGATTGTGATAATCATCAACATCATCATCAAAATCATCATCATAATCATCAGCATCATCATCATCATCATCTCCATCCTCCTCCTCCTCCTCCTCCTCCTCCTCCTCCTCCTCCTCCCCATCATCATCATTGTCATTTCCATAATCATTGCCATCCTATTCATCATCATCGTCAACATGATGATGATGATCATAATTGTCATCATCATCGACATCAACATTGTCAACAACATCTTAGTCATCATCATCATCGCCATCCTCCTCATCATCATCGTCATCATGACGATCGCCATTGCCATCATCATCGTTGTCCTCTTCATCATCATTGTCGACATGATGATCATGATCATGATTGTCATCATCATCATCATCATTGGCATGATCATCATCGTTGTCTCCATCCTCCTCCTTATCATCACCGTCATCATGGCGATCGTTAGTTTCATCATCATCGGCATCCTCTTCAGCATCACCGTCGGCATGATGATCATCATCATTGAAACCATCATAGTCAACATCATCATCATAATCATCAACATGATGATGATCATCATCGTCATCATGACGATTGTCATTGTCATCATCATCGAAATCCCCTTCATCATCATCATTGGCATGATAATGATCATCATTGTCATCATCATCGTCAACAGAGGGAGTGTGATAGGAGTTGATGATGAGTTGTTTTCTTAAGTTTTATTATACATTATTAGGGTTCTTTCATGTGCTTGGTGTTAAGTAGAAAAATATATATTAGTGAAAGGTAAACTCAATTTACCCATTCCACTAATATGTGCGATATAATTAGCCAATGAATGGACATGAAATTAAATAATGAATAGACTAAGAAAGCTACTAGGAGTAGGAAGAAAGGAAGCTCCCAATAGATAGCTAAAGAAATCCACACCCAATGATCCAATAATGTTGATATATTCCTCCAAAACCACTATATATTATCTATATAAACACTACAATAGAAACACTTAGAAAAAGGAACCTCCTAGTATCGGCTCATGTCAAACACCATCCTTTGTGGGGGAAAGAGACCAAGACAAAAGAGGGAGAAATCCATCTAAGGAAAGGCTCTAATTAATGGAGTTTTGAAGGAGTTAATCAACATAAATTATCTCCTTTAATATTAATCATAGTGAACTCCTTCAATGGTGAACATACTCAACTCTATAAACATATTCAAGATAGATAAATATAATAAATATCATAGTCAATATAGTCAACCATAATAAACATAGTCATCTCCTTCAATAATTGTCATATGGAACAAACTCATTTCATATTGGGATTCACTTCTTAAGTTATAGTATATACATGGGTTTTTATCCCTATGGTTGCTTCTTATATTGAAAATAACCATCCATAATAAATAACATAGTCAATTTAGCTAGTCATAATAAAGATAGTCAACTCCTTATATAGACATCATAGATGACATAGATGACATAATGAATATGAATACTATTCACTCCTTCAGTAGTCAACATAGTTGACATGGTAAACATATTGGACTCCCATGTAAATCTTGTGAAATGTTGTAAGTTGTCATTTCTAGGGTCCTAGGGGTTAAGAAGTGTAGTATATAATTATTTAGATGTGTGGGTTTGAATATGGGTGCAATGTGTGCATGATCACAATGGGTAGGAGAAAACTCCATGGATGGGGATCAATGTGTTAGTGGGGTCATAGTGGTTGTGGTGTAACGTATGCTAAGGGTTGCACTAGTCAAGGGTTAAGGTGAGTATTGGTTGATTTTTATGTCAAAGGGATAGGGTAGTGGTGAGACAGTGTCGTGTGTATGGGTTAGAGGATTTGGTGTGAATTGGGTCATTATGTGTTTGAGGCCACAATAGGTAGGTATAGAGTGCATGGAGGGGGTTGATTGTTTTATGGGAATCATGAAGTGTATGTGGGAATGTGTTTTTGGAGTCATACCACTGAGGAATTAAGGTATTTTAGAGGTAAATTGTGATGTTTGAGGTTGTAGGGGTTAAGGGGTGTAATGTATTATTGATTAGAGGGGTTTTTGTGCATTGGGGCACAATGCCATAGCAATCAAATGCATGGATGGGGTTTCATGTCCATGGTCATAATGGTAAGTAGTTAATGTGTTTTAGAGTTCAGTTGTCATGTTATGGGCCTCAAGGGTGATAAGGTGCAATATTTAAGGAGTTATAGAGTTGCATAAGCATTAAGGTGTAGTGCATATGGGGATATATGTGTTTGTTCAAAGTGATTGTGTGGAATAAGAGTGTCATCATGTTTATTAGGTTGTATTATTCATTAGTTAAAATATTTTAGCTGTTAATTTCCTTATGAGTCACCTTATAGGTTAAAGGGTGTAGTGGGTAGGGGGTACATAGGTTTGTGTGTATTGAGCTATACTTCATTCATGGCTAATGGGTAGGGTTCATGTGCATGGAGGGTGTGAGTGGTGTCCATGGAAACAATGTGTAGGGTCCAAGTAGGAGGAGAAATATGTGTTTGTTAGTGAGGGAATTATGATTATGGGGTAGTGTGTCTCTGGGTTTGCATTGGTTAGGTGTTAAAGAGTTTTTGTGGTCTATTTCCATTTTGGAATACCTAATGGTGAAGAGGTACAATGTCTAAGGAGATAAAAGCGTTGGTTTCTATTGAGGTCCAGAGTATCTAAGGCCACATTGAATAGAATCCAAGTACATGGATGGGGATGAGTGTATCAACAAAGTTGTGGTAATTATGGGGAAATGTGTGTTTAAGGTCATACTAGTAATGGGTTAAGGTGTTATATAGGTTGATTATCATGGCACATTCTTAGGTTCCATGTGGTGTAGTTTGTAATGATTTACAAGGGTAGATGTGTATTAGGTCACAGTGTGTTAATGAGCACATGTGTTTCTTCAAATACATGTCACTCGTTCTCTTGTGCATTCAATTGAGGTAGATATATGTGTCCTTAAAGAAACTGGTTCAATTGGTTAGTTCCATGGAAACTATTGGTTGCATGCTGATCAACCAAAAATACCAATCGACGTAGTCCTTAGTTATTTAACTACTCGTCAACTATACTTCATCGCCCATTGATCAATACAAGTTACATCAACCTACCAAGTTTCAATGGACATGGTACATCAACATGCATCCATCGTTTCCATTCATTGATCATCAATATACTCTTTGATTCAATTCCATTTAATTGAGTAGAGATGTAAATTCTTTTCCCAATAGATTTTCACAATTAACTTAGTCTTTAGTGGAAATTTGATCTTAGTTGATTTTTTGATTTGTTAGAAATTCCTTAGCCCTAGATACCGTTCAATTTCTATATTCAACTTCTTTCAATATTAAGATCACTTTTTAGATTTGGGGCAAGTGTTAGAGGGTGGTGAGTGTGTCGGGGGGTCACTAAGTGATGGAGCACTGCGTGTATGGGTTTGTACTAGTGATGGGTTAAGGTTTCTTAGTGTTCTATTTTCATGTCAATGGTCTTAAGGGTTGGAGCTGTAATGTGTAATGGGTAAGAGGGGTTAGTCTGTATTGGGGCATATTGTATTTGAGGCCACAATGGGTAGGATCCAAATGCAATGAGGAGGGTGTTTGTGTGAGAGGTTATTGTTATTACAAGGCAATGTATGTCAAAGGCTTTATTGGTAAGAGTTTAATGTGTTTTAGGGTTTATATGTCAAGTGTGATGTCCTAGGGCTGAGAGTGCCTAGTATGTAATGGTTAGAGGGGTTGGTGTGCATTGGGGTGTAGTGTGTTTGGGACCATAATTGGTATGGTCCAAATGCGTGAAGGGGAGTGATTTTTCCAAGGGAGTCATCAAAGTTATGGGGAAATATGTTTCTAAGGTTGTACTAAGCAATTTTAAGGTGTTTTAACTCTTGATTGGCATATCATGGCTCCTAGGGTTTGGTGTGTAATGGAGTGTAGTATGTTTGGGGTGAAAATGGATAGGGGAAAAAGTATGTGGATGGGGGTAATTTCATTAGGGAGGTCATGTTAGTTATAGAAAATGTTTGCTTATGGTTATTATACTATTAAGGGGTTAAATTGTTTTAGTATATAACAATAATGAATCCATGGATTTCACCCTCAACAATATGCATACTAGTTTTTTAAAATCTAGGTCAATGCAACATTGCTTAAACAAATCCACTCTGACCTTATTGCTATTGTATCTAAATTTATTTAACTTCAATACCATAGCTTTAGCATCAGAGTGGTGTCACTTAAACAAGAGTGGTGTCACTTAAACAACGACGCATTGAAATATATTTAAATTAGTCTAATCCTAGTTTTTAAGTAATGAAGGCACTTGTGTAGCTATCCAAAATCCACTAACAATTCAAGGAAAATCAAAAGTCTTCAAATTTGATTCATTATGAGCAAATAAGTCTCTTGATTATTTAATGAAAACACCATGAAAGATGGGACATATACCCACTGAATACTTAGTCTCGGTTTCTATGCTACTTCAACTTTTGCACTGCTTATGCACAGCCTTCAACTTCTGCGCTACTTTCAACTTATGTGTTTCCTTCAACTTTTGTGTTTCTTATGCGCAATCTTCATCTTCTGCGTTGCTTATGCGTAGTCTTCAAATTCTGCACCATTATTCACTTCAATCCTTTCTTCTTTACTAATACACTAAATGCATCAACATGCCTATCATGCACTACCTTTTGCTAAGCAATTCTAATTCATGTGCATCAATTTACGTTTGTGTATTGCACAAAGAAAATCTAACTCGTGTTTATTCACTTACCTTCATGTGTTGTATTACAAAAAAAAACTCAAACCATTGTTCATTAATGTACATTTCCGTTCACCAGAAACCAAAACAATCCCATATTCTGTGTTGATGTACTATGCGACAACTTACCTGCCACACTCTGCTCTGTCGAGCTTTGTTGTGCATAAAACAACCCTGACTACTACGCAATCTTCAACTTCTGCGCTACTTCAACTTCTGTAGAACCTCAAATTTTATAAAAAAAACATTTGTAACTCTTCACAGGGTGTGCCTTATTCCTTTGAAAACATTAAAAAACTTAAGAAAAACCTTTTAGAGAATTTCATCAAGAATATCTTCAAAACCTAGAAAACATCTTCAAACCCCATAAGACCTTCCTCTTCCACAAGTGCACACCTTTTTCAGAACTCCATTGAGTGGATGAATGAATGAAAAAATGAGAGAGAGTCTCATTCTATTTATATAGGTCTTAAATCACTTTATGGCTCGACAAAACATTGTCCAATATCATGGCAGGGCTTACTTAACATTATGGTTGGGTTGACTGTGGTAAATTCTTCCATATCTCCTCATTCTCATGGAGTTGTAGGGAGTTCCATATACCGTTGGAAAGGTCTTGGAATAAGCTTTCCAACCATGCAATCTATACTCCAATTTGAGCTAGATATATAGAGTAAAATTCCTTCAAATATATGGTATCCAAACTGGGCATCCAAAAACAATATTTCTAACAATCTTCTGATCTTTAAAGAGTAAGGATAGCTACATTATTAATGGATCAATCTAGACATTTCGAGCCTCTAAGTCAAGCTCATAATCAAAAGAAGATAATGTCTCAATATTGCAATCTTCATCTTGCAATCTCTATCTATAATCTCCCCTTGTCTTTGACTTTAATGAAAACAATACATCCTTACCTTTGGAATCAATGACAACAATATTTCCTTTCCTTTGAAATCAATGACAACAATATTTCCAATAGATACATATGACTTCTGCATGGGAGGCGATTTGTTCTTACTCATATTTAGGATATATCATAATGTTTTGAAGGAATTGAAGATGGGGATTTTATTTATCATCAACTCTATAGGCATATCCATGGGAGAAATTCCACCCCTTATAAGGCTAGATCCTACAATGATAATAGAGGATAAATCGTGGTTTGTGAGGTAGGACATGAGAATGACAATATAAAACAATAAAAAGGGAGTAGGAATACCTTTATGGTGGACATATAAAAAAATATTATAGTCAAGGCTCCATATGGAGAGGTTGTATGTAAGGACAATGAAGTCAAAATGAATCCATAATCTGGGAGCATGGATGGACAACATGGGTAAGTAATTTTTATGTAACTAATGGTAACACAATAGGATATAAAGGATGGGGACATGGTAACCCTAGTGTATCCTTAGAGGGAATCACATGATACAATTTTAAGGAGGTTCCTTGAGAGAGGAATCAGCATTGGGACATTCGTAAATAAGCGAAAAGTAGCAAGAAAAGAACAATCTCCAAGTTTTCTTCATAGTTCTCGAATAAATTTCTTGTCGAAAAAAGGGTCATTAGCTAATTTAAGAATCCAATGGATGTAGATATATGGATATAATTTGTAGCTAGGCTCAAGATGACACTATATCTACTCATTGTAGGGTAGAGAACAAAGAGACAAATATACCAATCTTTCCACCATTAAGGGAGGAGGCCAAAGTCTTCAAATGAGTGGCGCACATTATGGTTTTCATAAATGGACATGGGTTATAGGATGGTATTCTAATAGGCTATTATAAGTTGCATAGGCACAACTCCTTCAATGTTAAAGTGAGTGCATGCTTGTACCAACTACTATAGATAATGCATCTAGTGTGAGATCTCGGGATTAGAGGGAGAACAAGACAAAGAGGTATAGAGTGATCATGGTAGGGTGCTCTAAGGCACAAGGAAAAACATGCATTGGTATTTCATGTTTTTTGTTAGACATTTTAAGGCCATAAGGCCACAATTTTGAGTAGTGCTAGCCATTTATGGAAGAAGAGAAATTCGGTGTACAAGTGTATGGGATTTGTACTATTTGCTTGAGGCCCATGCATCATGGATTTATTTTATTTTATTTTTCCATTTTGAGGATGCTCACATGTTTCTAACCAACAAGCTGTCAGTACTCCTGAGTTGCACTTTAAAAATTCGCAAGAACAATGCAAATGGATTGAGAAATATGTCAAAATGATATGCAATTCTTGAGATGAGGGAATGCAAGTGACCTAGCTCAAATCGGGGGCCAAATGTGACCAGTTATTAGTATAACAACGCTCACCTTCAACATGATATATCTTAGCTAGTGGTTGATGATTTTGTGGAAATGACAAGGAAACCTACCTATGAAAAGAAACTTTAGCCCTTGGTGGAATTAGTTGCAACGTGTTCAATACCACCCTTAGCCATCAAGGCACTCCAATTCACAATTTCTTCTTCATTTTCCAAATGCATAACCTATTTTGAACCACAAGTTGGTCTATAACAACAACACTTATTTTTCATATGCAAAACAAAAAATCGAATTGGCATTGCATGAAAAACAATAATAAGAGAAACCCATATAAATTCATAAGCATGTTTATGCATAAAAAAAGCAAAAGTAAATTATTTTACAGAATTGATGAATTAAAGAATAAATATATGAAATATAGAATTAACAACATAGAATAGAGAAAAATTCTCCATGAGATTCCATTTGCATATACAATAACATAGATTTCCATTGAATATATTTATTCCATTAATAATTTCTAAGGAGAGATCCATTGAATAAGATCTGTTACAATTCCATATCATATTGATCTTGAATTTTTTCCAAGTCAAAATCTAAGTCATGAAGATTAGAATTTGTATCCAACCCTACAAAATGATTGTAAGGATTGTCCAAAACAACATCTGTAACATCTAATGCTAAGTCATCATCATCAAGATGTGAGTCAATGACTGTCTATTCAACTTGATTCCCCCCCTTCGTCTAAGTACACTTCTTCCTCCATCTCTCCAGCTACATCTTCTTCTTCTTGATCACGAACATCTTGATCTTCAGGAAAAGTACACTTTACGAGTTGTTCTCTTGGATCAAATCTAACAACAAATGACCAACCTGCTCTACCCAATACCTATGAAAAAATACCTGCTCACATTGACTTGGAAGTACATAGGGTTCTATATTTGGATCATACATATTAGTATTAATCATGGTAAATACATTGTCATGATCAATATATCTCCTTTCACCACCTTGCAACAACAATATGTACCACCTCACCTTAAAGAGAACTTTGAAGGATTTAAAGTATATATCCAATATGTCTTCCAAATATCCATAGTACCTCAAATCCGATGTGACCGGATGTCTATAAACCCTGTAAGAAATATTAGTAACCTAAAAAATTGTAGTTATCCCACTATCACATGTCTTCCTCCTGTCATTCAATTGGTTGGTGCAATATTTTTTGTCGTTATATCTCATAGCCTTATGATGTTTCACCTACATGCTCATCATGCTATAAATCGATTGTCAGGAATTGGTAACTTTATGTATATGATACTTTGGGGGAAATAAACAATGGGATTTGAAATGTAAAAATGAAAGTTAGATATTGTTTACATTTATATCTTTTGCACCATATGCTATATAAATTTTATGTTGGGACAGATTGGTATCATGATCCAAATAAGATTCTATGATCAACTCTGCCACCATATTCCATGATAAGGCATCGTAAACTTGTTGGCATTGTTCTATCCATCTCTTCATCCAATCAAGATTATTTTCAACATATAAATGAACTACATCCCACATTATACTACCTAAAACAATGACAAAAGAAGATTTAGTTAACCAACCAAGCTACCAACCAATCTACCACAAGCATGTACAAAGATATTAAATACAATACAATCTTTTACCTTTCACTTTTCTCCATATACATTTCCCCAACAACACCTCCTCTTTAAATTTGTTGGTGGAATTGGCATCCCAAAGGAATGACACATCCATATCACCCGCTACTTGGGGTAAGTTCTCACTAAAATAAATTACAATGGATTGATATAGCATGTAGTCTTCAACCATTGAGCCTTTTGGACTTGATCTATGTATAACAAAGTCCTTCAATGATTTCAACAGCCTCTTCACCAATCACATTAACCTTATGTGTACGGGTCCACATATTTCAATCTCTTCCACTAGGTATATGAGGTAGTGTTCTTGTGCATTGAAAAAAGTTGGAGGTAGATACTTTTGCATCTTACACATTAGTTGGGGAATTTCTCTTTTCCAATCCATGATATCTTATTTATGTATTTCTTTAGATGAAAACCAACTACAAGTGCAAAGAAATTTGATGTGTCAACATCAAAATATAGAAGGCAAGAAAAGAAAGTATTAACGGTGTATAAAATCAATAATTCAACTATAACATTTTACATACCTTGTGTACTTGCCAAGATCATAAATAACTTATTTATGTTATTTTCAAAGCTATTAGGTAGAGCTAGAGATAGAACATACTGAAACAAGGACACAACATGTATTACTAACAAATAAGGTATGTATCCTTACATATATTTCGAATAGAGACAAACATGAATTACTAACAAATAATGTATATATCATAAGATAATCGGTATTTCAAAACATCGAACCTTGACAAATAATTCCCGATCATGAGTGTTAACCCCACCATAATCATCTTTCTTTGTTAATGTATTGCTTATGTTTGAAGCAAAACCAATGGGAAATTTTATCTTCTGTACAACCTATTTTACAACAACGCTCTCTTGCTCTGTTAATAACCATGGAATACTAGTGGAATTTCCACTACCATAGAAATGAGTCAAATGTTGCAATGAGTTGGATTCCCTAATGTCAATAATAACTTGAGAAATTTTTTACTTGTTATTCCTCCCATCTATAATTTTCCACAATCACTCTGTGACATTCTTTCCAATATGCATTGTGTCAAATGAGCTACTTGTAGGTGCCCATAGTATGGAAACTGACTGAATTGGGTAGAGTATCGTTTCAAACACTATGGAAGCTAACCATGATGACCTTTGAGAAGTATCAAATAAATATTATTTTTTATTAATCAAGTTAAGTATGGAAATCTAAAAATAAATACAAGTGACAAAGAACCAAGTAACTACAAAAAATTGCTTACCATGGATCTTCTCAATGATTTTTTCCATGGTTTAGGTGTCATTCTTCGTGGTTTTTTCCCACTCTCTTCCTTCCCATTAAAGTAATTTTTTCGGTAATTCAATACCTATGGTCCTCATGTAGAAAATTCCTAAACTTGTTGTACACCGCCTTTCCTAATATTCTTGAATGTCTAGATATCGTTCTTGTACCACATACTAGACACGCATATTTTCCCTTTGAATCCCTACAAGTCATGAAATAATGTTAATCTATAGAATTCCAAAAATTATAAAAAGAGGTTCAATAATAAATGATACGTAGAGATACATGGGAAATTACATACCACAAAAATGTGTAACACCGGGTGCATCATGAATTGTCCATGTAAGTATTCCATGGAATTGAAATTGTTTTTGGCCTGTAGGTTTGGAGATGTCATACATACCGATGTCGGCCCAGAATTTTAAAATTTCATATATAAGAGGCTCAAGATATACAACCATATCTTTAACTTGGTGCTTACCTAGTAGTTATTTGAAAAGTAACATACATAATCAATAAGTTCTTGTACATGCAATAATGAAAATAAAAAGGATTGTTGATAATGTGTTAACATTTTTAAAAATAAGTACATGGAGCAACTAAATCCACCATGATGTGCTCCCTTTTTATTGTCATCCACGGAGGAAGGTTATTGTTTATAAAAAAAACTAGCCAAACTAAGTAATTGGTTATGAGCTCTCCAAATGGATTGACACATTGGATACCATTAAGAGTCTAACATTACGTGGTTATTCTTTAAAAAATGACCATCTTTCTTCAATGCCTCTGAATGTAGAACCATCTCCAGGGATTCGCACGACACCATCTTCACTTCTCTATCGTGCAAGGTAATCCATAAATTTTGCAATGTTTTTACACCTAAACAATCTTTGAAAATGTAGAATTATCGAGATATGGAGAATAACTTTGTGGCACACCTTATTTTTTACCTAATCAATACAATATCTACTAATTCCACATTAAGGTCACTCAATTTTTGATGCATGTTGTCCGTAATATATAATATGATCATTAGTACATGCATCGATTGTGTTATACTCCATTCCTGAATCTTTCATAATAATATACATTTCTCTATATGTGCAAGGTAAAGTATTTGATTGTGGTAGAAGAGTATCACCTAACAATCTAAAATAAAAAATAAAAAATAATGGAAAATCATAATTACTGGCATATATACTACAATTATAAATAAAAAAACAAATGCAATTACATATATATAAATATTACATACCTTAACAACTATGTCATTCCTGTGTTTGAAATACCATTCATTACCTTCAAGTTGACTAGCAACAAAATAGCAGAGAGAAGACTTGTCTTTGAGTCTTTGTATAAGGATTTTTTTTGCTTATCAATAAGAGGTACATCATGAATATTTTTGTACATCTCGTCCGCGGGTGCATTCTCATCCATGGAAACAAATGTGTCATGGATCAACCTATGTATCCCATCATTCTCAATAGTACTGTGTTCATTTTCTTCCCTTGTATCAACCTCAATGTCATCACCCCCACCATCTCTAGTATGAATGGTAGTGTGTGGATTTCCAAACGTTGGTGGTAGTGTCTATGGCGCAATAATTATGGAAAAATATATCCAATTAGTATCAAAGTAGACATAAATATTAATATTATTGAAAAATGAGAAAAAAAAAAGATGTTTTTGATATCTTGCCAAGGGATGATATTATATTCCACCTTCCAAGTGTCCATGCTCTAAGCAATGTTTCCTGGTTGTTTCCTTAATAACACTTTTTATTTTTATCCCTTTGCATTGCGTACACGAGCAATAACATTTTCCATCACCGATTATATCTTCAACATTAATGGCTTGATTCTGAGCATATGTTTTACCGCGATTGCTTCTGTCATCGAATACATAATCGATAACCGCCTACATAGTAGCATCTCATTCAGATATACTAGCATATCAAAAAACAAGGTTGTCTGGCATTGCTCTTTATCTCAATACAATACATTATTAAACCATTAGTATAGTAACAAGGAAGGTAGAGAAATCATTGATCCAATCAAAAGAAATTAATTCAAGGGATAATCTCATTAGTACACAAGCAAATTTATCTCTAAACAGAGTTCTCCTCCCTCCAAAATCCTTTCAAAAAGTATTATTTTGTTATGTCCGGATATGTTTTTAATCTCGTCGAATCGATAAAAAAAACTAAATACATTCGGCAGAACTTCGCTTAAGCAACGATCACCCAAAAATTTTGTTTTTTGCTCGACATGTTCAATCATACATCACTTAAGCAACTCCATAGGGTGTCTCTTAAGAGATGTCGGTAAATGTCACTTAAGTAATGTCCTTAGGAGTCACTTAAGCAACATAAGATTAAGAACGTCGCTTAAGTGACATCAAGTTGGGATTTTTTCGAAAAAAATCCTCCCTGTTGACATCTTTCTGACGTTAAGAATTGATTTTAGCTTTAAACATCGGTCTAAACATCGAATTTGGACTCCAAATGTAGTAGTGTCGGTTCTTCTATTGGAGGTAACATATTTGCATAACATTGTCATTTATTTCTCTTGGGCCATTGAAGGTATACTATTATCTTGTTGGATTGGATCTAGCATAAGAGTTTTATCTTAAATCTTGTGATCTTGCATAAAGGGTGGTTTTGTTTTACATTATTCTTCATTCGAATGGTGCAATTCTAACTCTTTGTATGTAAGGTGCACTTAAGTACGAAGTATAGGAGGGTTTCATCCTCCTTTTGTAATTTGCATTGTGTAGCTTCTAATACATCTAGGAGGAGATGGTAGCCTAAAGCACTTTCACTTTCTAGGTGATCTCTCTGTGGGACAAGGCCATTGAGGAAATTCTAGGGTGACTACATAGCCCAAAAATGTTTAGCACTAATATCTCTTTCTCTTGCAGCCATCCAAAAAATCTAAAATCTAAATCTCTTTTCATTTTCTAATTCCATTTTAGTAAAATCTTCTAACCCAAAAAGTAAAATCCAAAATTTGATTTCACTTAGATCTATTGCCTTCATTGAATATCCTAGATAGATCTCAATTTTTTTCTAAATTTTTTCTTTCATATAAAATATTATAAATTCAGAAATTTATTAATTGTCCATCGGTTAGTAGCTTAGAATTTTAATTTTGGATAGTTAAATTGAAAATATAAATATGGAATTTATTTGTATTGTTTCACTTTAAGTTTTCATATTTGTTTTTATAAAAAAATCATAAAAAATCAAAACATAATATTAGGTTTTATTGAGCCCTTGAGGTGTAGAATAGTTGGGGATATGGTGCACTGTTAAGGCACTCCTTGCGGCGTCACACCAGAATCAATCCCATGTCAAGCAAGTACAACCCCAACCTAGCTTCAAAATTTTAGAAGTTATCTAATGCTTTACCAAGTTTACTAGTATTTTCTTAGGATATTTCTGAATTTTTTCGCAATCTAGAAATTACCTTAAAAATAAGAATTTCTAGATTTAGTAACTCCTAAGATTCTCACTAATAATTTTATTAATGATTTAGGTGAGTTACTTAGAGTTTAATTTTTGCATTTTTTACAGCAAGCATTTATTTTTCATAATTGTGTAAATTTGTTGGTTTAAATGTGTTATTTGGAGCTTTTTCTTAATTTTCTAATTTTGTATTTTTTTGCATTTTTTATATAATTTCTAGAACTAAATTTATTTTCTTGTATATTATAAAACACTCATAAAACATGTAAGAAGAAATTAAAAGTGGTTTTAACCACTAGCCCTTCAAGACTAATCACTATGATACATAATCTAAGTGTTGATTTTAGTTCATGTTTATCGGATTAGTGCATTGATATTTGGATTTATTAATCCCTGCTGTAGTGAGAGACTATATGTTCTGCTATTTTGAATTAGTATGAAAACACTACATTAGAAAACATCAAATTCTATAGAGTCAAGCAAAATAATCATATTTTTGAATATTTTTAATTAAGTTTTTTCTCAATGTTTAGTGGACAATGACCAGAGATTTGACAACAAAAAATAAAAATAAAATAAAAATACCACCTACCTTACCACTTTACAAAGTTTGAAAAATATTCATATGACATTATTATATTCATAAAATCAGAGGATGAGTGGCAGTGTTCACACTGTTCAACCTTTTTAGTAGGTTTTGGTTGTGGTTCCACCTAAAAGCTCTCTTCTAGTTATCAGGCCTAGACGTCTCAGGTTGGACTCATTCTCAAGCCATTTTCAACTGGGTTCTTTTGCTTATTTGAAGTCTTTATTTTTTTTGCTTTTCTTTCTGTGATTTCTTTCTTTCAGGATTATTGTGCTCATATGACTGTTATGTTTTACAGATAAATATGGCAGATAATGGATAATTTACCTTTGCTAACAGGAGCTCTGTTGATAACCGTTTTGCTAGAATCCAGACCAAGAGGCTGCAGAATGGCACCTGTTTCAACGACAGTCCTTTGCCTCTGAAGGTGCAGACCCTGGGCGAGCTCCTTTTACTGCACCAGAAGAAATATGCGCCTACGTCTCCCAGTAAAAGAGATATCTGAGGTTTCCTGCTCAGTTTTCCGAGCAAGAAAGGAAAAATCAGCAGCTGCAGTCCATTGGGTTTTGTATTTGGTTGTCGGCGCTGCTATTTTCATTGAACAGAAATGACAGTGGCTTTTCCCAAGAATGAAAACTTAATTGTTCTTATTTTATGTTTACAGCTCTTCTTTGGCGCCTCTTACAAAGGAAACGACCCCAAGATTGTAAGGGGAGATCTCAGAAGAAGGTCGAGGTTTCCTAGTCTTCTGCCAGCCTTTGGTTAAATTTACCACTAGTGATGGTGCTTTGAAGTTCACACATATTCTACACAACCTGTCACCGACGGATTAGCTTTTATTTAGGGGATTTGAACATTGATTCATCTATTCTTTGGAAATGTTGGGATCGTTGCAGGTCTCATCTATGAAGCCAATCCTCTATGGGTTGTGCTCTTAGTCGGACCCATCATGAATATAGTTGGCTATTCCATGGCTCTCTGTGACCAGACGAGTCGCCAAGCCGATGCCATGGCATATGTATTTGTATATGTACATTGGAGCTAATTCCCAGACATTTTCCAACACAGTATCTATGGTTAAACCTGTGTCAAGAATTTCACGCAGAGCCGGGGAGTTGTGTTGTAAAATGATATTTTCAACACCTTTTTCTGCTCCATATGAAACATGGTATTTTGTTGTGGAAGTTTATGCTTGATGTGATAATTATATATCTTTATCCTGTAACTCAGCAAGATCATCCTCTTAATTGTATCAGTCTGTGTATATCTATATGTATTATGTTTTTCATTGTGAATCAAAAAAATATTTCAATCTATGTATCTTTGTGGAAGCATTTAATGAATCCGGCGGTAACAATACACTCAAATTACATGTAAAGCAACTTATGAAGTGAGTCCTCCATGGGTTGTGCTCTTAGTCGGAGCGATCATGAATATAGTTGGCTAGTCCATGATATGGCTCTCTGTGACCAGACGAGTCGCCAAGCCGAAGCCGTGGCATATGTATCTGTATATGTACATCGGAGCTAATTCCCCGACATTTTCCAACACAGGATCTATGGTTACATGTGTCAAGAATTTCCCGCAGAGCAGGGGAGTTGTGTTGGGGATTGTAAGAGGATTTGTGGGTTTGAGTGGAGCAATGTTTACTCAGCTATATCATGCAGTTTATGGGAATAGTGCCATTGGATCTGCTGGTGTGATTTTGCTGCTGGGCTAGTTGCCCAGTGTGGTTTCTCTAATTGTCATGTTTATAGTTCATCCTACAAAGGAGACTACGGAAAAAAACAAGCTGAAGAGATTCTACAATTTTCTATACATAGCTCTGGGGTTGGGGGGTTTCTCGTGGTTCTCATCGTGGTTGAGAATGTCTCAAAGAATTTTCCAGTTGAAGGCTACAGAATCATAGTTTCAACTATCGTGGTTTTCCTTTCTTTTCTTCTCGTGGTGATTGTTAAGGAAAAGATGGACAAAATTAAGCAGCAACAGATTTACACTGAGAAGTCAACTGCAGAAATTGAAATTGCAGATCATAGCAAAATCACGGTTGGTACAAAAGAAAATGAAGAGAACAAATCCCAAACCCAACACAACCCCAATGAAGGAAAGTTGCTGAGCAGCACAGAATATATTGATAATCATAGAAAACAAGAGAGATCTTCTCTTGGATCCCATATTGTAAAATTGTTCAAATGCCCCAAAAGAGGAGATGACTTTACGATTCCTCAAGCTCTCGTGAGTATGGATATGTTGATTCTGTTTGTAGCCACTACTTGTGGGATTGGATCAACTCTGACCGCTATTGATAATATGGGACAGATTGGGAAGGCTCTTGGATACACACCAGAATATAAGCACCTTTGTTGCCCTTATCAGCATATGGAATTTTCTAGGCCGTGATGTTGCTGGTTTTTTATCATAAATCCTTCTCCAGAAATATAGATTTCCCAGGCCGCTAATGACGACTATAGTTTTATTTATTTCTTGTATTGGGCATATTTTCATCGCCTTCTCTCCTCCTGGTTCTTTGTACGTTGCATCGATTATAATTGGACTTTGTTTTGGAGCTCAATGGCCTGTTATGTTTGTTGTCACCTCGGAGCTATTTGGTCTCAAGTATTATGCTACTCTCCATAATCTTGGAGCAGCAGTAAGCCCTTTGGGATTTTATCTTTTTTTCTGTGAGAGATGTGGATACTTGTACGACCGAGAAGTAAGAAGGCAATGTGCCGCTGTCTGTAATTGTAAGGAGATTACTTGCACTGGGAAAGAATGCTTTCGGCTTTCGTTTATCATTATGACTCTGGTGACCTTTTTTGGAGCCGTGATTTCTGTCATTCTTGTTTTGAGAACAAAGCAATTCTACAGAACTGATATATATGCCAAGATTCCTGAGCAAGAAAACTCAGCGCGGTCCCAATACAACAATCAGAGGAATATGCATATTACCAATGTTGAAATATAGAGAACCGCAATATAGTTGATTAATGGTATAATAATTAGCAAAGTAAGGGTGTAAAAATTGTCGATGAACTTTATGTACTTGTACCTACCTTCATTGTTCATATAGTTAAGCCCGACAACTAAAATTAATTTTTTTTTACCCGCAACTTCAATATTATTACCCATACTTTAGAAATACTACTTACAGATAGCAATCTCCATCTTCTAAACAAAGAAAATATATACATTTAACCTTAATGTATATTTTTAATAAAAAATGATTAATAACATAGATATCTCTTAAATTCAACTAAGTAGGTGTAGTTAGTTTGCCTTAAAAATATCAAATATTATTAAAATAGACGTAATTACGTAATTACACATTATTAGAATGACGTAATTACGTATTCTTCAAGACATTTAATTTTGATGATTCAAACTATTTTAAATTATTAGAATTAAAAATTATTAATTTAAAAAAATAATGAATAATAAATAAATTTATTATATTCATTTAATAGAATTCAAAGTTCAAATTATGTTATTTTTCAGTATGGTGGTATTTAATATCAAAAGTGGACTAGTCGTGAATCTTACAAAGGAAAATTTCTTAATTTTATTAAAATGATTTATGTCCATAAAAAAAATACAAATCTATATTTTTCTAATTATTGTTGTTCATTCAATATGCTATACAAAATAAAAAAAAATACTACACTTAAGAGGGACACATCTTTGTCCAAATGAAAAAAGATTCATACTTTATAAAGAAGTATAAGTGAATACAAAAATGAAAAAAGATTCATACTTTATAAAGAAGTATAAGTGAATACAAAAATGAAAAAAGATCCATACTTTATAAAGAAGTATAAGTGAATACAGAGGGAAGAGGGACACATCTAATCATAATAGATAACCAATGAATTTAATATCCATGAGCTAGCCCGCCATTGAGTGTTGCATGAAAATGCATAATTTGTAACCATAAAGTAAAAATATCACTATTAATAATGTCAATCCACAGCCCAAGAAAGATACCACTCAGTACCCAACAAATAATAATGCCAATTTGCAGCCCAAGAAAAAGACCAGTCAGTACCCAGCAAAAATATTTACCAAACTTTGTAGTTGTGCAATTTCTCTGTCATCTCTTTACATTCACCAAAAATAATATTGATAACCAATGCCCAAGGAATAAATTGTATTTTTATTCTTTCAATCTTCAATGACATTAAATGTCTTTCCCGGAATTTATGCTATTCCTACTCGAAGCAGTTAACGTATCTCATTTCTCCATAAAAGTTTGACTTTCCTCGGCCTCTCTAAGATGCTCACAAGGAAGCTAACAACGAACATCCAACTAAATATCAAGTAAAATCTGAAAAAAATAAATAAATCATGCCACTGAGTTAAGTGTGGCCCATAAGGTTACCACAAAATCACAATTCAAGAAATCTTAAAAAAAAAAATCATGATATTGAGTTAAGTGTGGCCCATAAAGGTTACTTTACTTTGTCAAAAAATTTCTAATTAGTAGAAATTGCAAATCATTATATTTTTTAGCTATGCATTCTTCAGTACAACTAAGTTTTATTTTCTCAATAATTGTTTTCATCATTAATACAAAAAGCTTTTATTTTATGTACTAGTCTTGTTACCATTTTATTTTATTTTTATTTTCTAAGAAAGAATCTTGTTACCATTTTATTTTATTTTTATTTTCTTAGAAGGCATGTACTAGACAACTTTGTTGTTCATTCTACTTCTTACTCCCTAGCATAAGTATGTAACTATATGTTCCCTTCTTTTATATTAATAGGCAAGTTGCATTAATTAAACTTTTAAAATTTAGACTTTAATAAAGTTGGTTAGTTCTTTTATGATTATTTTTATTTTATTCAATATAATTTTATTTTATTTTTATAATAATAATAATTTGAACTCTTAGATTGAATTGATGTGATATGTTTTGTTATTAAATTTTAAGACAAAGAATAAATTTTTGAATTGAAAAATTAGAAAAAATAATATAATGGTTTAACATTAGGGGTGGTTTAATCAGGGAAATTTTTAGGGGCGAAATGTCGCTATTTGGTCATTTTTAGTCTCTAATATTGCCTATATTTACATAAAATATGTTTTTTTATCATAATATTAGCCAAAATTTACAAGTTTTAGTAGTAAATTGTATGTTTCATACTATCAATCTATATTTATGTTTTTTTCAATCCAAAATAATCGCCTATAATACTATACTTAAGTATATTTTTATAATCCTTAAAAAATACCCTGGGTTTAATATTGTTTTCCTTAACAATATTCCACCATTTGTATTTTTTGTCATTGTGAAGAAAAAGAAAAAAACGCTACAAAACCAACAAAACAAATTTGCATTCTCTAGCTGCACTTTGCATATATGAGAACACCAAACTTACATTGTTATTATATCCTATTGGAGGCTGAACATTACTCATTGCAACATTCTAGTCTTCAGCATTCAAGATATAGCATATGCAACAAAGGCAATTACTATCGTAGAGATTTCAACTTTTTCTACATTGTTCAAAGACACTGGCAACTATAATGTTGGTGTCTTCCGTAGTTGCTATCTAACTACATGCCACATGTGTACATCAAAAAAATTGTGCTACAACAATCATTAGGAAAGCTTAAGGTCACATTATTACACTACAATTTCTATAAATTTGCCATTGGGAATCAATAGGTGAATGTCTCCTTACGTTGAACATTGATTCATCTCTTCTTTGAGTTTGGTTTTTGAAAAAGTATAGTATCTTAAACATGTTATTTTCTTGTTTATGCAGCAACAATCACTCTCTTTTGGTCATTGCATCACATCAATCGCATTCAGCCTTCAGAATAAGAGCAACATCAAAAATTTGTGCAACTTTCTATGTACCAATTGTTTACTTACAAGAATACCATGAATAAGAGCTTCCATCTTTGAGATAGATGGAGACAAATCAACTCTAGTCACTATGTTTTTTGACAGACCATGTAAAAACTAAAACTATTATTGGTGCATAATTTGTGAATGGGCTTTTTGAGAATTTCTCAACATCAAAGAGAATGTATTTCTATTCAGTACCCCTTTACTGTATATTCTTAGACTTTTGTATATTGTGGCTTCTCAAATGAATATTTTGTTTCTTTCATGTCCAATAACATTGTTTTCATTGCTTTGTTGTTTTTTTTCATAAACAACATCTGCGAATATTTTTTATTTATTTATACAATAAATATTCTAGGGCAGGGAGCCATTGCTTTGTTGTTTTTTAATAAACAACAATTCATAATATTTAGTATTTATTTCTACATTAAATCCTCTAAGGAAGGGATCCATTGCTTTGTTTTTTCTTACAATAAATCCTCCGGAAGGAAGTCATTGCATGGTTTTTTGTTGTTTTTTTAATAAACATCAATTCATAATATCTAGTATTTATTTATGCATTAAATCCTATAGGGTAGGGACTAAGCTGCACACAGCTCTTGTTTTTAGTAGTGATTACTTCTTGCCTATGTTAAACCAATTAGATATCAGTCCTAATTGCTTATTTTATCATTGCTTTATGGATAATTAAGACAACTTCTATAATTAAGAGCTAATCATCTTAGATCTATCATAGGCTCTTTGAGTTTGCTCTTAGACCTTGTGGTACACATTGAACTTATTACTAAGTCACAATAATAAGTGTTATATCTAACTTGTGATTTTGGTAATAAGTCTCTTTATTTGCTTCTTGCTTATTTTGGATATCTATTGGAGCAAAAATTGGCCATTTGAATTTACCATTGCTATCGTTTTATTTCACGTACATTCATTGGTTATTCTTAAACATATAATGCTAAAGCTAATGCTATAGGATCCAAACAAGAAACCAAAAAAATGTGGGGAATTAGAATCCAAAATTATCCCTCATTAGAGATTTGGATAGTGCAAAAGTTTGTGGATTTTGACATGATCCCTCATTAGGGTTTTGAGACTTGCATGTGGATTGTTGTCTAATAATGAGGTTATAAAATATGCATGTGGATTGTTGTCTAATAATGAGGTTATAAAACATGCATGTGGATGGCTGACAAATAAATTAATTCAAAATATCTGTAATTCAAGATTGTGGGAAAGTAGAATCCAAAAACTTGAATATTCAACTTGGGAGCTACAGCTTTACGAGGGATAGCGACAACTTCATGTAGCTCTACTAGATTCAAGAACTATTTTCAAAGATTGAGCTTTAAAAAATGTTTGGTTCTATTTGGTTATGATGTTTTTAGTTTTCAATCAATGTTTTTCGTTTTCACTTAGTGCGTTTTTCTTTCCATATAGTAAACCTTGAGAGAAGTTGTTATAATACAAGACTTACTATGTAATCGATTCACTTTATGAATTACGTTAATTTTTTGTTCATATTTTATGTAAAATAGTCGATCCCACATTCACGAGTGTAAGTGACTTGCTCAATGAACATTTATATATGAGGTAAACCTCATTGTAATAGTAGCACCAATTATTCATTGATAACATCATAGTGTTATTGTATATCATATGTGGGTTTTCATCTTATGTTTAATGTAACAACCAAAGCCAACATTCAATCCTATCAATGACATTGGGGAAAATGTTACTGGTTAGATTAAGAAACAAGAATGTCGAAGAACTTGATTGGATGGAAAATGTCACTTTGGGTATCTTCCAAGATGTTGATAGTCGAACCCTTCATCTAAAGTTGATTGGTGGAAGTCTAAGTCATAAAAAATATATGATATAAATATTACAACAATATTGAGTACTAGCTCCCAAGGACATAAAACTTGGATTTGTTCTAATTGATCTATAATTTGTGAATGGCTAATAAAGAAAAACATTACAAGGATATCAAAATAAATAGATCTGGTGTAAATGTTGTAGTTCATCTACTTGACCTAATATCATTAAAAGGTGGAAATGATACATAAATGCGATTTTATTTTTTAAGGGGTATATATATAAAACAATTGTGAACGTCTAATTGAATATCAAGTATTTTTTTATATTAGCTTTTATATTATTTAGTATAGAACTGTAAATTTTGGTTATTCTAATTTGGCATACAATTTTTAATGAGCCAATATCATCAAAAGGTAGAAATGATTTATAAATGTGATTTTATTTTTTAAGGGTATATATTTATTTTGATATCATCAAGCATATCAAAATAATAGATGTGGTGTAAATGTTGTTGTTCATTTACTTCAGCCAATATCATAAAAAAGTGGAAATGATTCATAAATGTGATTTTATTTTTTTAAGGATATATATATATAATTGTGAACACCTATTGAATATTAAGTATTTTCTTTATATTTGTTTTTATATGATTTAGTATAGATCTGTAAATTTTGGTTATTTTAATTTGGCATATAACTTTTAATGAGTCAATATCATCAAAAGATGGAAATGATTCATAGATGTGATTTTATTTTTTAAGGGTATATATATAAACAATTGTGAATGTCTATTGAATATCAAGTATTTTTTTTATATTAATTTTTATATTATTTAGTATAGACCTCGTTGTTGCTGCAACTTTATCCCCAAAATTTTCTTAAAATTGTAGGGCCCCTCCTTTTATTTTTGATTTACTTCCAATTTTGGTTCGGCTTGATAAATTTACTTTTGTCACTTAGAATAATAATAATAAAAATAAAAATTGGTGAGTTTTTGGTCGGAGCAACTTGCCGAGTTTTTGGTCGAAGAAAATCGCCGAGTTCTATCGAAACGGTCGGAGAAATTTGCCGATTTTTTGGTCGGAGAAACTCGTCGAGTTCTGCCGAAACGATCGGAGCAATTTGCTGAGTTTTGCCGAAACGGTCGGATCAATTTGCCGAGTTCTGCCGAAACGATCGGAGCAATTTGCTGAGTTTTTTATCGGAGCAATTTCCTGAATTTTTGGTCAAAGCAATTTGCGGTGTTTTTGGTCGGAGCAATTTCCTGAATTTTTGGTCAAAGCAATTTGCGGTGTTTTTGGTCGGAGCAACTCACCGAGTTATGCAGAAATGGTCGAAGCAATTTGCCGAGTTTTGGTCGAAGCAATTTCCTGAGTTTTTGGTCGGAGCAATTTCCCGTGTTCCACTGAAACGGTCGAAGCAATTTCCCGAGTTTTTCCGCCAAAATGGTCAGAGCAACTCGTCGAGTCACACTGAAGCACTTCGGCGGAGAATAGGAAAGATGACGAGACCATTTGGCGTGAAAACGAATTCGCTGCGACACCTAAGGAGGAAGTAGTTAAAAGATATATGCTGGAACGACCTTGACCAATTGGTTCGAAGATATTTAAAGAGTTAAAACCCCGAATCTTTTAAGGGAAAATCCAGTTGTTTACTTTTTTATCATTATTTGGCTCCTCTAAAACGATTGGCCTGCAATAAACCGTAGCTATAACTCTTCCAAAACAGAAATATGATTAGGATAATGAGACCATGTTTGAAATCGAAGACATTTTGGTAACCTTTCTTAGAGTGTTTCCACAGGAAAATCCATTTACACTTTGGCTTTAGCACACAAGTGCACATTTTGAAACACATCCAACATAACCAACATCCACAAGGCACCATGGAAGTAATGAATTTTCTGACTTCATTTTTATGTAAATAATATTGATAAGGGATGTCTTTACATGCTTCTTAAATTCATTGCTTTAAAATTCGTTAACACATTGATTCATTGTCTCATTAGGATTCAGAAATGCAAAAGGGGGCTTCCAAGCGAAAACTCAAGATAGCTAAATCATACTCTGACATAGGATTTGTTGCGGACACTCCAATGGAGACTATATTTGAAGACACCAAAGCAGCGACAGAAGTCATCCCAGAATACAAATGAGGTGAACTATATCATCTCATCAGAGATCAGAATGTACTCGATGCATCCGTCCAAGAGATAATGGTGTATCAAAATATCAAGAAATCTGGTCTCCACAGAGTTGTTTCCAGGTTCTAAAGTCATCGAATGGATTATACCTTTCATAGATGTTGGCACAATGATTATATCCAATACAAGAGGGGAAGTATTTGCATCGCTCCAACCGGGTCACATCGTTGCGGCACATAGATTACCATCGCCCAAAATCATGATGACAAAGGACCGAATTAGAGGTATGAATATAGACCACTTTGAATACGCCAAGAAGATGATGATCCCAGGGAAGCAACTGAGGCAAAGAGCAAGTGGAGAACACAACATCTACAAAGTTGCGATAGAAGGAGTGATCAGTGTAGAGAAGGAATTATCCTATCATGAAGTGTCTTTGGAATTATTAGAACCTCTCCAATGCAATATCATATTTGAAGAGGTAGAATTATGGATAATTACCTCTGCAGTTTAGAGGTCCCGCTAGGAAAAAAAATTTAATTGTAATTAATTACATTTCTTGTGCAAACACTAGAGGACGAATTGGGGGTAGTCCAAAGGTTGGGGGTAGTTGAAACGAACGGTCATGTAAAGACAAAACCTATTGTAATATAAATATAGGGGAGGGATACTGACTAAAGGACTTTTTCTAGCATAATAGAAGCTGGACATTTTGTAAGAGAACTATTTTTCTGCTAATGAGAAGGATTTGTTTGTTGGGGAAAGTGGCACAGAGATTTTTGCCTAGAATGTGTGAAATGCTTAATGTGGAACTACTTCTTCTTGCATTCATAACACATACTGTGAGATCGTTCTAACTTCTTGAACTAATTCATTGGTGATGAATGATTTTACTTTCTATGCAAATGTTTATGTGTAAATGAGTAATAATCGTTTTAATTATATCAGAGTTATCTTTGGTATTCTTTCTACTGTAATTGAGAACGTTGTGTTGAAACAGCTATCTGTTAGACTTATATTTACATTTCCAATGAATTACTCTTAATTCAAATTCGCTCCTTGCAGGGATAGGATAGGATAGTTAGTTTAGTTTAGGGTAGAAAATAAGCAAATTGACAAGGTAGGTGTGGTAAGACGAGAGGTAAGAACATGTGCATCACTTTGTGAGCAGGGATAATTTTAAGGACCCATACTTATTTAAAAGTGTATAAACCTTGGCGAATCTTACTAATTCTTAAAATGTCAACTATAAAATATTTGGCGATATTTTTCTAAAATTATTTTAATTTCTAAGGATTTTATATAGTTTATATAATAATTTGGTGAATTTTAGAGTGAAAAAAATTTACCCCATCAAAATTGGGCGAAATGGGTCTTCAAAAAATGCAAATTGGCGAATCTCTTTTGGGAAAAAAACATGGAAAAATAGCCCATGGGCTAAATTTCGCCCCTAAAATTATCCTTGTTTGTGAGGCCCCCACCTATCAGTTCCAAGTTATATACATTTAATTACGGCACTTGCATCTCATACTTAAATAAAATCACATAAACGGTGAACCGGGCCGCAACTGGTAAAGAACTTTAAAGAATCACACACACACGGTAGTCGGACCGTTAACCGGACGAATTCCCCACACCAAACGGTGAGCGATCTAATTGGGCTTGCTTACCGGGGAGAATCCCTACTACTAGTGATGCGAATTTCGGGGCATCAACAGTTTTAGCGCTAGAAGGAGGGATGGATGACAAGCCAGCTTATGTGAAGTCATTTTTTCTTAAGTTTATGGATTACTAATGGCTTATTCCCCGATCCCTATATTAGAACACGCTTTCATCTCTGTAAGACCATCTGGAAGTATTTCCAAGAAGACAATTGATCTCTTGTCACAATATAAATTTGATGGTGAAGGAAACACCTCTGCATTTAGGCATATTGTTCATTTTGATGTCACTCGTCGAAATCTCAAAATTGAGCAAGATGCTGAAATATGCAGGTTGTTTACCCTCAGTTTCGAAGGACGAATTAGGTCGTGGTTCAAAACGCCACCGCCTAAGTCTATTCATAGTTGGAAACAATTCATGGAATTTTTTATCACTTCCCATGAATACTATGACTTTAGGAAGTATGTGATGAGCTTAAAGGGATTCGAAGAAAGAAAGGTGAGTCTGATGACGATTTCATTTTGAGAATGGCTCAGATTTATCATAAGTTTCGTGAAGAAGACAAGCCCAATGAGAAAGAGTTAATTGACTGGGTTTTGCACATCCTCAATTTTACTAAAGATGATGAAGTTTCACTTGATGATTGCTTGAATGGTACTAACCTGGGACCTTTGGACCAAGGAATGTCAAATTCTAGTGGGAAGAAAAATATAGAAGAGATTGATTTCCCAAACAACCTTCTTAAAAAGTCTAATATACAGAATGAGTGTCCATTTTATGTCGTAGGTGCACATGAACAAATTTCTACTCCATCCGAAAGTAAGCCGAATGGAAAATTTGTGAGGAATATTTGGGGCATGTGGATAAATTAGCTTATTTGAATTTATTGGATGATGATTTGGAAGTACCATGTCCTCACATCCTATGTGAACTAATAGAAGAAAATGTTGAAGATGAACCTCTAGCTATAAGGATGGATGTCCCAGATTTTCAAATAACACCTCTACCTAAAATTGTAAAAGAAGATAAATCAATGTTTTATGAGAAAATAGATGATCCAATTGTTGCAAATATGCTTGATGGTAATGACCATTTTGCAGCTAAAACACGACAGAATCATGTTGATTTGATCGATAATTTGTTAACTTACGATTCTATGGAACATGCAAGTGTTGAAGGAAATTTGTTTAGTCATGAGGAAACAGTTACGGATTCACATTCTGAAAATTTTTACTCTCTGTATTCAGACTCGTTTGTTGAAATTAGAAAAGAAGATGAATCAATATTTGACTAGAGAATGGATTATCCAATTGTTGAAAATATGATTATTGATGATTGTTA
This sequence comes from Larix kaempferi, assembly GCA_027924585.1. NCBI lineage: Eukaryota > Viridiplantae > Streptophyta > Pinopsida > Pinales > Pinaceae > Larix > Larix kaempferi. The sequence continues at coordinate 405,853 of BSBM01000397.1, read as the reverse complement.
TGTTGTTGAAACACATCTTGAACAAAATCATAATGCTTTGACTAATCATTTATTTGAGCAGCAAGTGATTGATGATTTATTTGAATGTGCAAAAATTAAAAGAAGCTTTCTCAACCCAGACATATTTACAGATTGTACAACTGAAACAGAAGCCAAAAATCTACCTAGATTGAATAATCTTGAGCTTGAATTTTGCATGTTGGGGAATATTGACAAAGGTGAATATGTAGATATTTCCGATGTTCACTTTAAAGGCTGCAATGAAGTAGAAAATGTTTTCACAAATGTTTTCAATGAAACTCAAGCTAATAGTGATCATACTAATGATGTGGAACAACAGGAGGTTATCTATGATACTCCATTGTATCCTAATGAAGATGACATGTTTGATATTGAAGAGTTTCAAGGTAAGGAAGAACACATTGATGAGAATGATAAGGCACTTAATCGTCCGATGATGGTCATGTCAAGAACTCACATCATTAATCCACACTTTGAATCCGATAACGAGATGATCTCTATGAAAACTAAATTTGGATTTTCATCGCATGGTCCTATGGGGATACATTATTCATATTCAAAGTTTTCACACTAATCGCATAACTTATATTATGATTTTCATGATTATGTTGATATATGGTTGGAATGGTCATTTTATGAAAAGTTCCCACAATGCAACATGTACTTGATTTTCTCTAGTGTGAATGGTTTTAGGATTGGTGTTACTTTTCTGACCTTGAATTGCATAATGCATCAATCTTACAGACCTATGCATGGCATTCATTTCCCCGTAGAACTGAAATTCCTTCGATGGCTGCATTGGCTCTATGATTTTACTTAACTCCGTTGAACTAGTGAAATTAGGTTAGGAGTAGCGTAGCTTTTATTTTTTTAAGCTTGCAGAATAAGAGTTTCACTCACATAGTTTTTTTTGTATATGCTAGCTACTAGTTAGTCATTAGGTTTTGTTTTATAGCTTAGCTTCCCCCTCTACTATCATTCTGTCCCTTTGGATATTTGGAAATGAAGATGATACCCTGTTATGGACTCGACTTGGAATTCATAAGGTATGTACAAGAGATATCTCAACTGGATGCATTCAATGCTTTATGAGAAGGCGCATAAACAACACATTCAAAGTGGGTCGAAGTTGAACAAAGTTTAGATATGAAAAACTATTGGCTTGAGAAAACATTCTATGTTTTAAATACTAAGTGGGATTTTATCAAAACTAAAATTAGTATTGGTACCATTGATGATATAAGTGATGATGGAAGAAGAAAACAATTTGTCTATTAAAGGTTAAGTTATCAATGAGCTATCACTGAGGCACCGATTGCAGAATCAAAACACTTTCACGAATAATTTTGAAACGGTTGATCACACAAGGATGTTTTCATTAAAATTTCTTTTCATCACAACATGGTGACATAAAATCATCAATACAAATGATTTAAACTGGTTATGAGATCTGATACCCCATAGATCACTAGCTGAAAAGTTTGATCGTACAGAAAGTCATGAAGCAAAGTTGAGTGGTGAAGAAGGAAGATAGTTTCTTATTAACATAACAGTAACTCATAATATGATATTCGGGGTAAAAGAGTTTGATATGTTGAAGCCTCGGAGTAACTAATTGATAAAGGGTACTTGGTTAGAGTTGAAGCATTCATGTGAGTACTATTGTTTTGTCAACTCAACCATAAGATTTGGGTAATGTTACATTAGAAAAACTCTAGTAAACTTTATCATGTTTTTAGGTGTTTAGGAAGCAGGGTTTCCATTCTATATTCTTGATATCTCTTACTGCCCCATAAATGTGAATGACACCTCCAATATTTTTTCATTATGAGATTGAACTAATTAATTGATATGATAATCTTGCATGTGAATTAATTGTCAATGATTATCTGTACAAGGTAATAGCAACAGGAGTTTGATTACATTATTATTGCCTCCCGTGATTTCATTACTCCTATTCAATTCTACCATTTTGACAGGTATTTTCTAGAAGGAAGAAATTCAACTGATTAAATACCTCACCCAGATTCATAGGGAAGTACTTTGTCACTTAGCAAATGAATCCTAACAATGTATTTTCAATTACATCAATTTCCGAGTGATTTTGAAACTACGCGATTATTGTTGTAGTAAATTAAATCAATCTGATCGTCCAATGGAACTAGTGACATTATAATGAAATCCTTAGACACACTTGACCTCATCTTAACAAATGCTGAAATATGTGGTAATGAGACTCCTTCTAATCCCCTGGCACTACCTTGGTTTGTCTATCCTTCATTCACCCTAATAGTTGGCCCAACCATGAACCACTAACTGAGTTTAGTTTCTTTCCTATTGACTCAACCCTCAGACTAGAGCTATTAGAATTTTGTTTTGGAAGTTTCTATTGGAACACTTAATCAACTGTATGCTGGATATTTTGAAGCAATATCAAAGGTTTAGGTGGGAAGTGAATTTAGGAACAGTTTTGAAATCATGAAATAAGTTTGGGCAGTAAAATGTTGGACTGAGTAATGCTTGTAATCTGGCTTGGCTTATTCTTGTTGGTTGCCCTAAAACCGTGTTTTACTTGTCTTCAACTTTCCACATAATTTAAGGTTGGACATTATGATATGATCTTTGGTTTTACTTGCATTCCTTCGCTGGTATCTCTTGTTTTGAAAGTAAATATAAAAATAATAATAAATAAAAGGGTCGGGTGTGCTCAGATTTGATCTGAAGTTCTGGCTTGCTTTTGATTCTACTAATTTACAAGCCAGATATTTATTCTCTACCTTTCTGTGAGATCAGCCATGATGGAATATTCCAGTACTTTTCCTAGATTTAGGGGGACTTGTTGTACATAAATATTATTTTTTTATCCTTAGCTTGCGTTTCTTTTTCATTTACTTTCTTCTTATGTTAGTTAGTTTCAACCTTATCTCATTTTGGTTTGATTTTGCTTTGCTTGATTTTTTAATGATTGAAATAAACCCCAGCTCAACATTTTGACGTGTGGAAATATAGGAATTTGAATAATCTCACAAGATTTTGTCAATCACTGGAGGATCAAGATCTGCTTATAAAAAAATGAATTTTTTGTATAACATTGTCATTTGGGATTTTTAATTGATGCCCGATTTTAGAAAGGGGAACCCGCTTCATGTTTATGTTGAGTCATTGTAAACCCTGTAAACTAACTAAGACTATTGAGTTCTAAATTACTATCTTGGGGCTCCGTTCACTCTCACATTAATAACCATCTCAGGTAGCCTACTATGACAGACTCACGAAAAGGAAGCAGGTCTTACAGATGTATGGCAATTAAAATGAGCCCATGCTACAAATTCAAAAGCCAAAAGGCTTATATGAAAGAGTCAAATTTCTGAAAAGTTTCATCTCCATCAAAGAAATGGTTTTGAAAACAAAGATATCCAATCAAGAAGGTTTCCTAGATGGTAGGCCCAGAAAGGTTCTTCTCTGTCTGTGAGCATGACAAACAAATAAATTTTTCACTCACAAAAAAGGACATTATGGATGGAAGAACCCACGTCAAATTTTGAATATTGAAGAAAGTTATCAAGGAAGACTCGGACGACAAAATTCGTCAAGAAAGAAAGCATCTAAAGAAATGCTTACAGCATGGGAATAAGGAACAAACGAATATACTATTTGATTTTGTTACGATCCTGTGGAGTCATATTTAGTGACAACCGAAAGATGGAACTAAAATGAATTCCATATTTTGGCCTCAGGAGAGTGTTCAGGAAATATGGTCCAAGTTTCCCTATCTCCCGGAATGAATGACCAATATGGTACAAGAAATCATATCTCCCTGTATAAAACTTTGGCCCTTTAAAATCCTAGAAAATTGATTAAGGCATTGTCTTACAATTAGGATTGTTAACATACAAGCAATTGTGATCTTCAAGGAGAAGTTGTTCAGAGATCCGTGTTCACTAGCTAGTCGCCAATTGTTGACGCTGCAACTTTATCCCCAAATTTTCTTAAAATTATAGGGCCCCTCCTTCTATTTTTGATTTACTTAGAATTTTGGTTCGGCTTCATAAGTTTACTTTTGTCACTTAGAATTAAAAAATAAATAAAAATTCCTGCGTTTTTGGTCGGAGCAATTTGCCGAGTTTTTGGTCGGAGCAACTCGTTGAGTTCTCCCGAAATGGTCGGAGAAATTTGCCTAGTTTTTGGTCGGAGCAACTCCCCGAGTTCTGCCGAAATGGACGGAGCAATTTGCTGAGTTTTTGGTCGGAGCGATTTCCTGACTTTTTGGTCGGAGCAATTCGTCGAGTTCCGCTGAAACGGTCGGAGCAATTTGCTGAGTTTTTGGTCTAAGCAACTCGACGAATTCTGCCGAATGGTCGGAGCAATTTGCCGATGGTCGGAGCAATTTGCCGAGTTTTGGTTGGACCAATTTCCTGAGTTTTTGGTCGGAGCAATTTCCCGAGTTCCGCCGAAACGGTCAAAGCAATTTCTCGAGTTTTTTGTCGAAATGGTCGGAGCAACTCGTCAAGTCACATTGAAGCCTTTGGCGGAGAATAGGAAAGATGCCGAGACCATTCGGCGTGAAAACAAATTCGTTGCGATACCTATGGAGGAAGTAGTTAAAATATTTAGCCCGGAATGACCTTGACCAATTGGTTCGAAGGTATTTAAAGAGTTAAAACCTCGAATCTTTTAAGGGAAAATCCAGCTTGTGTATTTTTTTTATCATTATTTGGCTCCTCTAAAACAATTAGCCTACAATAAACCGTACCTATAACTTTTCCAAAACAGAAATATGATTGGGATAATGAGACCATGTTTGAAATCAAAGACATTTTGGTAACCTTTCTTAGAGTGTTTCCACAGGAAAATCCTTTTACACTTTGGCTATTGCACATAAGTGCACATTTTGAAACACATCCAACATAACCAACATCCACCAGGCACCATGGAAGTAATGAATTTTCTGACTTCATTTTTATGTAAATAACATTGATAAGGGATGTCTTTACACGCTTCTTAAATTCATTACTTTAAAATTCGCTCACACATTGATTCATTGTCTCATTAGGATTCAGAAATGCAAAAGGGGGCTTCCAAGCGAAAACTCAAGATAGCTAAATCATACTCTGACATAGGAGTTGTTGCGGACACTCCAATGGAGACCATATTTGAAGACACCAAAGTAGCGACGAAAGTCATCCCGGAATACAAATGGGGTGAATTACATCATCTCATCAGATATCAGAATGTACTCGATGCATCCGTCCAAGAGATAATGGTGTATCAAAATATCAAGAAATCTGGTCTCCACATCATTGTTTCCAGGTTCTAAAGTCATCGAATGGATTCTACCTTTCATAGATGTTGGCACAAGGATTATATCCAACATGAGGGGAAGCAACTGAGGCAAGAAGATGATGATCCCAGGGAAGCAACTGAGGTAAAGAGCAAGTGGAGAACACGATATCTACAAAGCCGCGGCAGAAGGAGTGATCAGTGTAGAGAAGGAATTATCCTATCATGAAGTGTCTATGGAATTATTAGAACCTCTCCAATGCAATAGCATATTTGAAGAGGCAGAATTATGGATAATTACCTCTCCAATTTATAGGTCCCGCCAGGAAATTATTTTGTTTAATTGTAATTAATCACATTTCTTGTGCAAACACTAGAGGACAAATTGGGGGTAGTTGAAACGAGCGGTCATGTAAAGACAAAAACTATTGTAATATAAATAGAGGGGAGGGATACTGACTAAAAGACTTTTGCTAGCATAATAGAAGCTGGACATTTTGTAAGAGAACTATGTTTCTGCTAATAAGAAGGATCTGTTTGCTGGGGAAAGTGGCACAGAGATTTTTGCCTAGAATGTGTGGAATGCTTAATGTGGAACTACTTCTTCTTGCATTCATAACTCATATTGTGAGATCGCTCTAACTTCTTGAACTAATTCATTGGTGATGAATGATTTTACTTTCTGTGCAAATGTTTATGTGTAAATGAGTAATAATCGTTTTAATTATATCAGAGCTATCTTTGGTATTCTTTCTGTTGTAACTGTGAATGTTGTGTTGAAACAACTATCTGCTAAACTTATATTTACATTTCCAATATATTACTCTTACTTCAAATTTGCTCCCTGCAGGGATAGGATAGGATAGGATAGTTAATTTAATTTAGGGTAGAAAATAAGCGAATTGATAAGGTGGGTGTGGTAAGACGAGAGGTAAGAACCTACGCATCACTTTGTGAGACCCCTACCTCCCAGTTCCAAGTTATATGCATTTAATTATGGCACTTGCATCTCATACTTAAATAAAATCACATAAACGATGAACCAGGCCGCAACCGGTAAATAACTTTAAAGAATCACACGCACACGGTAGCTGGACCGTTAATCGAACAAGTTCCCCACACCAAACGGTGAACGATCTAATTGGGCTTGCTTACCGGAAAGAATCCCTACAGCTGATGCTGCGAATTTCGAGGCATCAACAGACCTGTAAATTTTGGTTATTTAAATTTGACATACAATTTTTAATTATTTTGAAAATAAGTAAACACAGTGTTGTAGAACCCAATATATTGTTAATCGTTCTTATTTAAAACTTCAAAAAAACATCAATATATTCATATGTTGATACTTAATGCTAATTATAAAACAACACTCAATATTTTACTTGGAAATTACAAATTTCAATGCTCTCTAAATTAGCATTACTTCACACTTTATCCATCTTGGATAATCAAGTCCAATAACACAAAAACATCTTCTAGAATTAATCTATTAAAGTATATTGGAGTAGCTATTGCATTCTTATGAATGATATGTTTAATTAATTCGTGAACCTATAGTACATTTATATAGGGTTTTCCCTCCCTTTTGTATCTACAAATATCGAAGGATAGTATGTTGCTATTCTAATCAACATTTTGATAAAACACTACTATAAAATAATTTATCTTATTGAGTCTAAAATGGTGTCTACCTCCTTTAATAACCTATACAGTAACATAGACACAATAATTACCATGTGAATAAACACATCAATAATATATCATTAAATAGCTTTCTAGATCACTTTAAAATGGTGTCAACATCCTATAATAACCTATATTCGACGTGTAGACGAGTTGGGTGTGCGGATTGCTGTCAGATTCAAACAGCGAAGAGGCATCAAGATGAAGACAAACCACCTGGCTTGTGCCAGAGTAAGTGGTAGACCAACGGACAATCCCCTCCCCACTCCCATGCATAGCATGGTACAAATGTGTACGAGAATGGTTCCCCCAAGTGGACTGGACATCCCACCTTGGTCGATAATTGCAGGAAGGAAGAACCGTGAGTTAATGATGACACTTCGCATTATGGCAAATTATTAGATTGTGTGGAAGAGGACCAGACCAACTCTCACAAGACTCCATGCTCTGACTGTTGAGATTGGTGAGTACCAACATTATATCAAGCAAGACGAACAACTTTGAGGCATCATGATGAGGTCATTTCGGGCTCATGACATATACGTATTTCTAGAGGTTAATCCAACTAGTGTTTCATTTAAGATTATTCTTCTTTAGCTAGCCTAGTGAATGTATGGAGGGGAAAAGCTAGAGCATAGGGCTCTACAAAGGATCTGGTGCACTAGGAACACACATCTGACCATCGCGAAAGCTCGAGGGGATGAGGAACTCACTACCAGTTGGTAGGAGAAGCAGTGGTGGTTTATAGAAGCAAACAAATATATAACAAGTAGGCAAGCACTCGTCGTGGTGGTCGCACTCGTCGTGGTGGTGGCTCAGATGGAAAGCACTCGTAGTCAAACCCAGAAGGCTGGCAAGAAGAAGCTAGATTATTAGCACATGCCCCACGTCCAAGGTGAAGTGGAAGCCAAAGCAAGTTACCATCATCGTATCCTTGAGGAAATTCAGAAAAAATCAAACAGGCTGAGGATTAAGTGAAGTATGAACATGATACCCTGAAAGCCGAGGAAGAACAAGGAAATGCAAACTGTTTTAAGGACGCCAGCACTTAGCGTAATCGAGAAACCAAGCACGCAAAAACAATTCTCATGTACTGTCATGTCAAGACTCTAGTTGGAAAGGCCATGATGGATGACAAGAAGAGAAGGAAATCCTTCTTCAATTGGATTAGATGCAAGCCCAAATTGAGAATTTGAATCAGAAATTTATCACCATGATCCAAGCTCTCTCCAATTTTGAGGCCAAACTTAATTTGTTGGCCAAATCAACCACTGGAATGGTCTTCAAAATGGACCCAAAGCTTAGTGGTCTCAATCAACTCAAGCAAAGAAAGCTCAAATTAGTCATGTTATCAATGATGAAATTCCATAGGCTTTTACTAGGTTTCTAGTTTCTCATAGGTTGTTTACTTATGGTTTTTCATGATAGAACACATATAGTAGTCTTTGGCATACATAAAATTGGACAATTTTCCCTCAGTTGTCTAATATTTTGTCAACTCAAACTTGGTTATACAATCCTGTTTCCCCTCGAGGCAGACTAGTCTTTTTGGTAATATGTTTTAGACAGTGAATGACGGTAATGACGGGTCTAGTTCCATGATAAGCAAGCTCGTCCCAGTTTGATGTACTGTTTATTTTACTGTTAACAGAAGGATCTAAAACTAGCTTACCAAAAACACCTATACTCGACATGTAAAGATAGTTATGATGTGAATGATTAAAATGGTTAAAACCAGTAACAAACACAATATTATGTCAATAAATATCCTTATACATCACAACTTTCTCACACAACTTATTATTCACAATGAAACTTTGGATGAACTTATCTTTTAATAAAATAATAAAAATAAAGTAAAGAATCCAAATTTTAGTGAAATATTTGTTATATGTGATTTTATACAGCTCATAATAATAATATTATTAAAAACATGGATAATATAAACATTCAAGTAATGAGCTACATAATTTTTTGGTTTCTTGTTTTGAAAAAATAAATTTTCTTTACAAATATAATATTTAGATCCATTGTTGAAATCCAAATTTAATGAAATGGAGATCCATTCTCAAATCCTATGCTAGAGAAAATATGCAACTGAATGTCATTACATTAGATCATCTCTTCCTACCAATGATCAACACCACTTAAAAAGCACAGATTATTTTCAACAATGATCATCTCCACTTGAAAACCACAAAATATGTAGGCACTACTTCCAAGAAACCCAACAGAACATGTCAACCAACTCAACAGTAAGGCTTACATAGATTGTATAACAGTATAAACACGACAATATGGATATACACCGTGGTCTTCATTTAATGTCATTTGTGTCCAGTACCTAGAACGAGAATCAATACATGAACTAAACAGCCTTTACACTGATGGCCGTCAAATAAATAATAAGCATTTTTATCAAGGAACATATACAGCGTATAATGAAATAAAAACAATATGGTTACCAAAACATACGGATCTCTATAGTATATTGGAAACCTGATCTGTATGTTCAAATCATCACTTACAATTCTTGACAGCTTATGAATCATAAAATCACAAGTGTCTACATGTTTTGCAGCAACAAACTTTTGTAATTATATTCACATAATCATCTTTAAAGAAGCCCGGCTTTAAAGGGATCTATGATAATGTCAAAGAACAATCCACATTTTAGAATCATAATAAAGACACCTTAAATCCATGAGTTCACCGTATATCTTATATTGGACTAGAGATACTTTCCATTCTAATATATTTAGGATCTTAAAACCAACTCGCCATATATATCTGACCTAGAGAAATTGTTGTGGTAAACCCAATTAAGTCGGTGGAAATTGTTGTCTTAACAGATTCGAGTGTAACTCCATGTCTCAACTTGAATGCTACTTCAATCTTTCCAGCAAGAGTGACTACAGTGAACAAGGGGTAGAGAAAAACATGATGGGTAGGATCCATTAAAGATCACATTTCCTTTTCAATGGGGAAAAAGGAGACTGTTTAAACTTTATTATTACAGTAATTTACATCAATAAACATTTTACTTGATCTCACAGAAATGGGTAATGAATACACTGTCCATCATATCTTCCTGCTTGTTTTGCATAGGGGTCATAGTTAAATAAGAATATTATTTCAGACTATAAAATGCTTGCATTGCCCAAAAAATATTCTTTCTGTACATGAAAGAAACTAGTACAAAGAGAAACACTTTCCTTAACCAGTCCTGTCAGAGGTGTAGCACACTGGAATAGGGCTATTCGGTAAAACCAGCTCCAAAGTGATCAATACAATATCTGTCAAAACTGCAGCTTGAGGAATAACTCTCTAGCCAGCAGGTTCTATATTTCTGCTCTTCATGTAACTCAAAAATTGCATGGGCAGTTCAGCTAACAGTGATTGTGCAACTGTTTCTTCACCTGGTAGTAGCACAGGACAGACCATTGTCAGAACTTGAGATGCATTTCTAAAATATGTAAATCAAGAGAATGAAGATATCTCTGACTATATTCATCATGTGACCTCTCCCTTCCTTGTGTTCTTGCTACATTTCTAACATTTTTCCATACTGACATATCACAGACTCTTTCATCTAGCAGAATGATGTAACAATAAACAGAAACTCACTCGGCAAATTCCGCAGGGGAACAAATTGCACTATATCACGTGTTGCAACTCGTCCAGTGGAACTTTCTAATGGTTCACCTTTATCTGCATCCAGGATCTGTAACCGAAAAACAATTAGAATAAGCTACTTTTTTGGGCTTGTGTCCATTGTAGAGTATAAATTGTGAAGATGGGAAATAGATCTAGGACAGTAGTTCCAATATTGACAGAAATCATCAGAGTTGCATTCAGAGTGCCCAAAATGGAGAATGAAGGGATTCTACATCAGTATTCTATTTCTTAAAAGTGACTGCAACCTCAATGGTTACAAAAGAGCATTTCTATATTTTAAAAGTCTCTGAAAACTTACTGAGATCCTGTGAATCTCAGTATACTTGTACTTCACACTTTCCTGACTTTTGCTTATTAACCAGTTCAAGCTCTGCATGAATGCCATTATATGGCATATGCATTACATGTTGTCCAGAGAAGAGATGCATAAATAAAATCAGAATTATAGGATGGGAATTCAAATGCAGTTATCAGTGACAGAAGTCGGTAAAACCACTGTAGTGCAAAATCAGCCATACTTACAGGACTCCACAAAACTTGATGAGTCAACTAGGTTCAGCCCAGAGCCGACCAAGACAGTGAAACCCACAACATTTGCCAGTCAAATTCAAGAATCAATGACTGGTTTTCTCCACAATTACAACAATTTTTTAGTTCGTATACACTCAACAACTCCCGCCTGTAAAACTTGGGCAACAAATTATAAGAAAAAAACATCATTTTTACAGAAAAAATATTTTTTATGTTCATTTTCGCTTTGGGTGAGGTAAATTCGTTGCCAAAGCGATTTAGAGTGAAGGAATTGAAAGCTTTATATGCTACTGAAACTCTAAAATATTTCGGAAAGGTAAAACTACAAAATTTCACTTGCATTTAAATTCAGCATCTCTGCTTTGAAAGGCATATTGGGTTGATGATTCAATTTTAGGGAGCCAGCCCACCAAGTTTTCCCCAAGAACGGAGGCATCTTAACAATTTTGTGTATTTTTTCTAGCTGTTTTAAGGTGTGACAAAATAATTGAAAAGGGGCAAAAAAAAAGATATCACTTTTCAGACCAAAGAAAATAATTTTTATGCCGGTTTTCACTTTGGGTAAAGTAAACCCGATGCTAAAGTGATTTAGAGTGCAGGGATAGTGAATTTTATATGCTTCTGTAATTTGAAAGATTTGGGGAAGGCATCAATACAAGATTTCACTTGCATTTTAGTTGGGCAACTCTAAGATTTCCATTGGATGGTATGTTGGGTTGACAATTCAATTTTAGAGGAGCCAACCCACAATTTTCTCAACAATGTTGGAGACAAATTAATAATTTTGTGCGTTTTCCCTAGTTATTTTGGATGTGTTACAAAATTCTGAAGAGATACAAAATGCATGCTGCAAGATGTTTATTATTATGAAAGAAAGCATAAAGTACATATTTGGACATCACCGATAAAACTTGCAAATCATACTGTCTTGAATCTTAGCAGCTAAATGACTTGAAATTCACATTATTCACATCAAAATACGTAAGTTACATTTACATTTACTTTTACTTAGGCTTGTTAACCCATATATTGTATGTGGCCCTAAACTTGTCATTTTCATCGAGTGCTGCTGGATGCCTCGGGTACTTGATGCTAGAATTATGCTGCATGTTGTGATGATGCTCTAGTTGATGATTGGTGGATGGATCTTTAGGATATATTTGTACTAGTAGTTATGGGATGTGGCCTCTAACATGGATGATATTGGCATGCTTGGAGTATATTTGCTTAGCATTTATCGAACACTTGTGCTTTCATGGAATGGAAACCCATCAACTTAGTGTTTCCCCAAGTTTTGAAGTGTTAGTAATTAATCTCTGATGAAGTATTGCCTATGGGATGTTAACATGGTTCACTCATGTATCACTTGCACATTGATCATCTCTTGATGGAGTGCCCTATCACTTTTGGTTTGATTTTGCATCTTGATCGCATGGACTATCTTTTAACATGGAGTGCTTGGCTTATTTGCATGATTTGATGGTGTTTGGAAGCTCCTTGATTTGGGGAGGGGGGGTTACACTAGCATTATTGGGCTAATTTCACTCCGTGATGACACAGAGTATCATTTTTGGAGGAAATCTCTAGTTCATTTGGAGTGTTTTACACTTGGAGGTGATTTATGGTGGATTTTCTATGGAGCACTCTGGCCCATGTGGCATGTTTCATGCTTGGGGATGATTAGTCATTAGTTTTCATGGAGCACCCTCCCTTCTAGCATATGTATGATGGTTTAACACTTATTTTCCATGGAATGCCATTGATTCTTAGTACTTAGTTAGTATCTTAGCATGATTCACTATCATCTAGTGTTGAATACTCCCCTTATTTCTCTCTCTTGGCACATGTGGAGGCATGTTCATGGTTTCTAGATGGGGCCTTGCTCTTGGGTTTGATGCATCTTCCTCAATTGATGTGCTCCTTGTTACATGCATCTCTTTGCACATGGATTGATGAGATGGCACATTGGACACTGGGTTTTGGAGGTAGCATCACAGCTTGGAGGGCTATATTTGGTATGAGGTCATCATCACCTCATCTCCTAGTGGCCTACCCACATATTGATGTCTTGTTGCACATGTTTTGAGGATTATTTTGAGGAGCATCCAATAGAGAGACCCTTTTAGGCCTTAAATTATGGAGGGCATCCACTTTAGAAGTTGCTTGCACACTCACTCATGCTTCATTGATAGAGTGCTCTCTTGAATAGCCACACGTGTGGCCATTGGAGCCTTTTTGACTTGGTTTTAGCAATGATTGAGGGTACATTTCACATGGAGGACGGATTGCACATATTAAGGTGGAACGTTTTTGTTGGAGAGCTTTCATTTCACATCTTCCCATGCTTGATTGAGAGAGTGTTCCACCTTTTGGGAGAATGTTCATTGATGCATCCACCTTGGAGGTGTTTTACATAGTTCCATACCCCATTTTGAGGTAATTTTGGTGGTCTTGGAGAAGATCTAAGGGGTCAAACCCTAGATCTAGGGTTCATTCAATGCTTTGGAGACCAATTCTCGTGGACCATGTCATTTGGTGAGCCTTTGGATGCTAGACATTTGGATCTACTTGGAAATAACCCTCGTTTGGTGGAGACATCTCTCCCTTTCCCTCGATTGAAAGCTAGTATATATGGCATTGATGACCTTATTTTATGGATGTTGTTGTAGTAGTTGGTGAAATTTGGTTTCTTTACTCCTTCCTAGGCTAGATCTGGGATTTTATTGTAGGAGCAAGATGAGCTAAAACCTATACAAGAGTTTGTTGTCTCCTTGATTTCTCAATTTTTATGTACCAAACCCTGGGAGCTTCTTTCAAGGCATAGAGAGCTTTCCTCAATCTACAAACCAAATGTTCCTTCTCTAAAACCTAAAATCCCTATGGTTGGTGCATGTAGACTTCTTCCTTTAGATCTTTGTTGAAGAAGGAACTTTTCACATCCATTTGATATAGTTTCCAACCAAATTGTGTTACCATGGCTAGAACCAAGAAAATTCCTTTGCGACCAACGTTGTCATTCCTTCTTTCTAAGAAAATTCCTTTGCGACCAATGTTGTTTTGTGCTTGTCAAGTGTCCCATCTACCTTGTACTTTACTTTATAAATGCATTTGCACCCAATGGGGTTTTTTCCTAGCTTTATGAAATTCCATGTCCGATTCTCCATCAAGGTCTTCTGTTCGATTTTCATAACATATTCTCATTCTGATCTTCCTTTGGCCTCTTTCTATTCTTGAGGCTTAAATGAGTACACTAAAGGTTACCCATTGTTACACCCTATTTTGTATGGGGTTTCAAAGAACCATTTTTCATGACACCTATGGACTTTCCATGGACCAGTTTGCAAATCACAGGTGTTACACCTCATATTGTATGGGGTTTCGTATTGTGTTATTTTCATCACATTGATGGGGTGTCAGAGGACCATTTTTTATGACACCTATTGACTTCTTCCTCTAGATCTTTGTTGAAGAAGGAACTTTTCACATCCATTTGATATAGTTTCCAACCAAATTGTGTTACCATGGCTAGAACCAAGCATATTTTTCCCATTTTCATTGTAGCATCAAAGGTCTCCTCATTGTCAATCCCTTCTTTCTAAGAAAATTCCTTTGCAACCAATGTTGTTTTGTGCTTGTCAAGTGTCCCATCTACCTTGTACTTTACTTTATAAATGCATTTGCACCAAATGGGGTTTTTTCCTCGCTTTATGAAATTCCATGTCTGATTCTCCATCAAGGTCTTATGTTCAATTTTCATAACATATTCTCATTCTGATCTTCCTTTGGCCTCTTCCTATTCTCGAGGCTTAAATGAGTACACTAAAGGTTACCTATTGTTGCACCCTATTTTGTATGGGGTTTCAAACAACCATTTTTCATGACACCTATGGACTTTCCATGGACCAGTTTGCAAATCACGGGTGTTACACCTCATATTGTATGAGGTTTCATAATTTGTTATTTTCATCACATTGATGGGGTGTCAGAGGACCATTTTTTATGACACCTATTGACTTTCTATGGACAAGTTTTCAAATCATGGGCATTATCATGGTGTGCATGTTTTCCTTGGTTCTACCACCTTTGCCACCCAAGGATATGTGGTATCTGTTACCGTCCAACCTATCCATGTGTGGGAAAAGTCTCGAATCTCAACCCACTAGCACAACCTAGATGGCAACAAAGGTTGGGTATCACTATCACCTCAACACTCCTAACCTCTCACTTCAGGCCTAGGACTCTAATCCACAAAGCCTAGGGGGGTGTCCCTAACGAACTGATTATTTAAAGTCTAGATGGAATATTTATCAATTAGAGTTGTCTAGACTAACTACAATGTATTTATGTAATTATTGAAGTAACATGCACTTCGTTAAACCCCATAAAATACAACCATAACAATGTGTGCTCAAGACTAACCCATGAACCTGCCTAAAGAATAAACAATATGATAGACTAGATTCAAAATAAAATGCTTTAATAAATATAAAATGTAAACCAAGGAGCATAGACAAGACGTATTACCAAGTCACCAATGATATAACAATTAGGAATATGAGTTAGTAATGAGTCCAAGGCATCTGACAAGGTCTAAGGTAAAACCCTAGAACTTGTAATAGGCCCAAAGATGATTTATTAGGTTATGTGAAATGTATAGCTTAATCATCCAGTAAAACTAAACCAACAAGAAATGATAAATTTACTTGAAGTAATGTTTAATTAGCTTAGATGCTAGAGATAATCATCATTTATAATAAATCTAATTGCAAGACAGATGATAAATAACCATAGAATAAACCATCAATTAAATTATGTTGTTTACTGATTAAACTCAAAGGACTAGTGGTTAAAACCAATATTATTTATTTGCTTCCTTAATTATTTTTTTATGTATGTATCTTACAAAAAAAAGACAATTCTGGAAATGAATAAAATGCATAAATATAAATACAATTTCCATAATTAAATAATGAAGTAAATGCTTGAAAAGACAGCCTTTTACTTGATTAAATTATGCAATACAAGATATATAACTTGCTGGAATAATATATATATATATATATATATATATAACTCAAATTAAATGTCTAACAATTGGTTTTTTTAAGAGTAACTAAATATGGTTTTATGCATAATTATGCAGAAATTCAGAATTGCAGAAATTTATTAGTTGCCCCAATAAAATGAAAAAAAAAACTTGTAAAATATGAAAAGTAACTACGGAAATCTGAATATTAAAGATATGCAATAAATGTAAATTAGTTATTCAAGTCTTCTTGTGGAGACTTGGAAAAACAAATATGAAAATGGAACATAAAACCCTAAAAGTAACTTCAAGATTTTTAAATAAAACTAGTTACTCAAAATAAAAGATATTCTATGATGTAAAATGAAAAAGTAACCACTAAATCTAAATTGTAATATGTATCTAAGACAAATATTTGAGATTTAGATTAAATCTAAGCGTAAGATATCCAAATGAAACAATTAGATATGTGTGAAATCTAAGAAGATATCACTTCAGGATTAGAAGATTTAATTAAAAGAAAAGAAAGAACAATATTTCTATTTTTATATTTTAATGGATGATTGCAGGAAGAAATTAGTGTCAAGTTCCTAGGGCAAATGGAGTCACCTTAGAGCTACTTCGAGGGGCTGCCTAAAATATCACCCACAAAATACGATTTCTCTAGACTAACCTTACCTCGATAGATATATTGGAGGGTTTAATTGTAATCGCAAGGGGAAGGACAGACTCTCTCCCCTACTTCTTTTATTGGGTGTACCCGACACAAAGGGGTTAGCATTGCACCATTCAAATGAAGAACAATGTAAAAAATAACTCCTTTTAATGCACAATAACAAGTTAACTTAAGATCGAGACAAACTTACCATAAGATCAAGCCAACAAAATAATACTTTCCTCTCAATGGCCCAAAGATTAGAAACAAATGAACAATGCTAGCAATATTACCTCCAATAGATAAACACAATAGCAAGAGAAATGTCACACATCAACAAGATAACCCCAAGTCTTTACCTCCAAAGCCAAAGATGATATTATTAAGAAGACTCTTCTAATGTACATAGATAACTCATGTATCAACAACAAACAACACAAATGAGAGAGTTCTCTTTATGTAGGATGAGAGACTCACCATCTTCTCTTAAACAATTATTTTATATGATTCAAACCCTAGATTTATTCTAGAAAGACTCAAACCCTAACTAAAATCCTCTTGACATGGTAAACAATGATTAAAAAGAGAGGAAATGGTTAGAAATGTCATTAGACAAGTTAAAAGAGGGAGAGCACCTCACCTAGAGGGGTTGAATTAGCTCATGATGAAGATGATTTGGTCCAAAGAGAAAGATTCTAGAGTAAATGTGGAACGCATGGCTCTAGGAGGCTTGGAACTTCCTTAAACCACTCACAAATGGTTAAGAGAAGGTCAAACAAGGTGAGAGAGGGTCAAAACAATTTGAATGACTAAAAAACAACTCACGTTGGTGGAGAGAGAGAGAGAGAGGGTATGGCTCACACATGTGGGTTGCACCTCACCTACAGGGGTTGAATTAGCTCATGATGAAGATGATTTGGTCCAAAGAGAAAGATTCTAGAGTAAATGTGGAACGCATGGCTCTAGGAGGCTTGGAACTTCCTTAAACCACTCACAAACGGTTAAGAGAAGGTCAAACAAGGTGAGAGAGGGTCAAAACGATTTGAATGACTAAAAAATAACTCACGTGTGTGGAGAGAGTGAGAGAGAGAGGGTATGGCTCACACGTGTGGGTTTAGGAGGCACGATTTTGCCTTAGGAGGGGAGCATTTGGGGTTATGAGGCTAGGAAAGCCTCTAGAAAGGTGTAATACATGAGAAGAAGGGGTTAGACAAGGGGCAATAGGCTAGGAAAATGTCTAGGTGGTTTGCATGGGGATCTGTGAGACTACATAAAAATATGTTGAAGGTCTCATGTCAGAAGAGGGAAACCCTGAGCTATAAAGTTAATGAGAAATTAGATTATTAAACCCAAAGGTAGAGCTAGGGAAAGGCACTTAACTTAGTTCTAACCACAACCCACTTTAATTTTCATTTAACCATGTGCAAGAGGGACTCCTAAGACTTTAGACGGAAACTGACATTACATAAGTGTCCATAATGACTCAATATATGAAATGTAATAAATAATATTGACTCTAGGGCTCAATTGCTCAAGACATATAATAGATCCACTTAAGACGTGCTTCTGCTTTGGAGGATTTTATGAGTGAACAAAAGACCGAAAATTTACAACATAAAGATGTAAATTTTCTTTAGTAAAACATTTTAAAAACACTCCAGAATCACTTGCCTCGATGCAACCACCACAGTTGAGCTAGTTATGAATTATAACTAGCCCTTTACATACAAGAAACATCTCAATTACATCATCTTTACAATATAAACATGGACAACTAATACAATGACTATACATTACAAAATTGACTTAGACAAGCAATACATTGGACTTCATCTGGATCATCAACATATTTACCACTTGAATAAACCTCGAGTAATCTGAGGTAACAATATCTATAGAAAACAACTTTCCATGATTAGTTTGTCATGCCCTTTCACTCTCATTAACATGGATTTGTTATATTTGTACCAATGTTTTAAAAATCGACCGAGTCTAAGTCCGATTTTGTCGAGTTGACCCCCGACCGAGGGGACCCGACCTGCAACTTGGCTCGGGTGGCCAATTTGATACCAAGTTGGCCGAGTTGGGGTCCGAGTCGACCGAGTCAGTTGATTCAGTTGAGTTGCAAGCAGAGTCGCCTGAGTCACTATGGTCGACACCCACACACCCACGGACTACAAAAAAAGATATGTATTTATTTATTTTCAGATTTTTCCATACTTACCCTAACATAAGGCCATAAGATGAACCCCCCCGTCTAGTTGCCTCACACTACTGTTGTGAGTTGTGTGTGAGCATTTGACATTATTGTTGTTTGGATTTTTGGAGGCTTGGAGCAGCGCTGCAACAGTGAAGAACAACCAACATGCTTGGGGGAGTTGGACTGTTGGAGTCATGTTTTCTATTGCCTAGATATATGTCAGCTACCAACTAGCCACTATTTTTTTTCTCATTAAATTTACAAATACCAATCTTGTTTTCTATTGTTTGCTGCCAAAATAATAAGATTTTTTTCTTTTTACTTTGCATATTCAAATATGCTTTGCATTTAGATTCTAGATTGGCCGCAAAAGGAAAAGATCCGACATGGATCCATGCCAATGTCATTGAAGGGAAATTGTATTGCAAGTATTGCAAGAAATGGATTAAAGGAGGGGCATTCATAGGCTTAAACAACACTTGGTTGTTATTAGAGGAAATGTTGCCCAATGTGTGTTGATGTTTCTCCACGGTTACAACATCGGGCAACATTCTGTAGACATTCTCTTAGAAAGGTCATGAGAAGTGACCAATGGTTGGTAGAGGATGGCCCCTAGCGTAGCCTCGATTAGTCATGAGAAGTGACTAAGGGTAAACAAGGCTCAAGAAAGAGTGCTATGTGAAAGAAGCTTGAGGTCACATTGCATTCTCCTAGAAGAAGTGATCTATTACATATTAGAGTGAGTTTGACTTGTTTATTTTGATAGGGGGTTCTATCCCCTTGTGAAATATACAAGTCTAATCTAATGTTGAATTTGACATAGGCTCTAAGAAGTGTCTGTGACTTCTTAGAGTGGGGTCAATTCAACATTAGAGCTCTATGGGTGAATTTGATCTACATGTGAGGAGATGTACACCAACAAGGATAACTTTTCTATGATGAAGAAATAACCAAGAAGTCGAGTCAACCATTGAAGAAGTCATAGAAGAAAAATAAAGACAAGAAGACAAGTCGGCCCCAGTGAAAGAAGTCAAGTCGGCCCCATGAGGAAAAAGTCAAGTGAACAGAGGAATATAAATAAAGTGCTCTCGCACTTCATTTTCATCATCACAACGTCAACTCTTCTCTCTCCGCTTGTGTGCACCTCAAAGGAAGGCCTAGCTAAATGCAAGAAGCATAATTTTTGGGTCCTCTCGTTCTCTCTAAGTTCGCTACCCTTGTTAGGGTTTCTTGTGAGGAGGGTGAACCTCTCACGTGCTAGGGTTCATCTTCATGAATGGTATTGTAATTGAATTGAATTAATTTCTTCTAAGAAAAGTTGGTTGGGTTTTCTCCCTATTGGATTTCCCAAGATAAAATTTTGTGTCTCTTGTGCATGGTTATCTTTCAATGATCCTTGTTTTATTTTCATTGCAAATGAATGGTGATATTTCTTTCAAGTGTAACTATGGGATAAAATGAATTATGAAATGAATGCTTGAAAGATCTGAAAAATTGTACTGCTAAGTTAAAATTCAAAATGGTATCAGAGGAGTGCTGAAAGAAGCCATTGCCAATGACTCTTTGTGCCCTAATCTGGAAACTAGGGCTTCCAAGTTTGAACATTTATGATCTCAAATTGGACTTGGAAATAGTGTTTTGGAGGTCGCCCTAGTAGGGCACACTTATCTATGGAAACAGATCTCAATTCTGTAAAAATTCAGTCTTGACCTAATTTTTGCCAAAATTAGAGTTTTCTATTTTGGACCCTTCTAGCCACACATTGGATTCGATCCTAGGATTCTAGAGGTCGCCTAAGGAGGGCGCATCTATCTGTGAAGTCAGATTTGAATTTTGACCTAATTTTTGGGTCTAGGGTTTTTGGATAAGATTTTTAAATTTTGTCAAGATGGTGTCCAATCTCAAAGAAGAAGACAGGTTGGATGATGATGAACTCAAAATACTATTTTGTCTCCGCTCTTAATGGCACTATTATAGATAGTAGTGAAATTTGGTCAGTGTACAGTAGTGCTCCCAAGCACATGATAGTCCAAGAACATAAGAGAAATACAGATGAAGGATCTGTCTCAGTTCAAGATCAGAGGAAGGACCTCTAAAAGATAAAATGTTTCAATTGTAATAAGTTTGGTCATTTTTCTATTCAATGTCCTCAAAAGAAAAGATAAATAAGAAGAAATGGTGAGAAGAAGAAAAATACAAGTAGAAGATCAGCTCCAAAACAAAGGAAGAAGGATCTTTTAAAGACCAAGTGCAACAATTGTCACAAATTTGGTCACTATGTTTCTCAGTGTCCTCAAAGGAAAAGGAAGAGAAAGCAGTGTGCATCAACAGTTGATATTGATGAGCATCCACCACAGAGGAAGACAAAATTTGATTAAAACAAAAAGTCTTAACAGAGAAGACAAGTCTACGCTCACATACCAGCTATCATACCAAGGCACAGTATTCTAGAGCTCCAAGTAGAGTTTGAAGATATTAGAAAGGCCTATACACTTGGCAAGAATGCCAAGTGACCTTTTCAACAGTGATGGTAGATCCAACAGGATCTTGGATCTTGTGCATTCAATGACTTCATGATTTTCTCCCAAAAGACATGAATCTACTTCATAAAGATCAAGGATGAAGTCTTTAGCAAATTCCAAGAGTTCAAGGCTCAAGCAGAGAACTTGACGAAGAAGAAAATCAAGGTGTTGAGGTTAGACAATGGAGGATAATATACCTCCAAGGACTTCAATGATTTCTGCAAGGAGGAAAAGATCAAGAGGGAGTCAACAACAAAGGTTAATTATGAAGGCTCTCAAAGCAAAGGCATCTAGTATGACAGTTTATGCTTAAGAGAGTGAGTCATATCAATTGTAAAGTAACAGGAGTGAGTTATATCTCTTGTAAATCAAGAGTAAGTCATATCTCTTGAATGGTCAAGAGAGAGTCATATCTCTTGTGAGTAACAGAAGTGAGTCATATCTTCTGTAAGACAAGAGTGAGTTATATCTCTAGTGGTGATCAATACACAGTGAGAGTCAGGAGTCTGAGATCCGGTGAGTCATATCCAAAGGCCTGTCGAGATGCAGAGAGGCATGCAACTCCTAGTGGTACTTTTAGAGAGAGCAAAAGACCTTAGAGGTTTTCAAATTATATGGCATTGATGAGTCACATCAATTACTCCAAACCTTTTGGTTATGAGGAGGCAACAGACCAACAGTTTTGAAGATGCAATGATGGAAGAATATCAGTCCATCATGAAGGATGATGTGTGGGAGATTGTTACGAGATCTGAGAGGAAGTCAGTGGTGACTTCCAAGTAGATATATAAGATCTTGCATACAGTCCAAATGACACATTTATAGGCTATGGAGTCAACCAAGTTGTAGGCTCAAAGAAAGTCATAGATGGTATTCAGTGTTCTTCAGTGAGCAAAAGGCTCACCTCAGTAGACCCACCTGGTGGGAGATAACACATATGGATACACAGGCACCAACAGTGCAGAAGAAAGCAGGTTGCTTCAAGTAGGATACTCAGATACAAAGGGAGTTAAATGTCCAAATGCAGAGGGAGCAGGATACTTAGTGCAGAGGGAGCAGGGTGCTCCAGCACAGAGGGAGTAGTTGCAACACAGTTGTTGATGATGAAGGAGGTATCTCAGTACCTTCCCCTTCAAGAAGAAGTTGACCTCTGAGTTCGAGATGAAGGATCATGGCTCGACGCATTACTTCTTGGGATTAGAGGTGTAGCAGAGACCAGATGAGATCTTGCTCAATCGGGGGAAGTACACAGTTGAGATCTTGAGAGATTCAAGATGACGAACTGCAAATCCATGGCTACACCTATGATGACAAATTTGAAGAAGCCGAGTGATTCTGCTTCAGATTCAGATTTTGTGGGCATCTAATTGGATCCTTGATGTACCTGGTTAACACCATATATTTGCTTTGCAGTGAACACCCTGAGCCAGTTTATGGTTGAGCTAAAGGCATGTACATTGGGTTGCAGCAAAGCATGTGTTGAGGTACATGTGTCTTACAATTGGGCATGAGATATGTCTTAGGTGGTGAAGTGAGGCTACAAAGATATATAGATTCTGACTGGGCAAGGAGTGCAGGATTAAGCACCTCGAGTGCTACTTTGGCTTGAGATGAGCTATGATATCCTATTTGTAGATTTTAACACTCTTATCACAAGAGTTGGGCTTAACTCGGATATACTACTTTCAATAGAATCCCAAATACATACATAAATAAAATAGATCTGATCTATAAGCGGCAATACAATAAACCCAATCTACTCATCTCTAAATGCACAGCGAAACTAGACATCAATAACACGTAAACAAACTGATGTACCCTAGAAAACACCAATGGGGAATAACCAACGACTATGGGCTTTCTTCAATCTCGAGCCAAAGCAAAATGAAGAGAGTAATACAATAAAAAATTATACAAGTAGAGAAACCTGGTGGGACAAGACCTAGATTTGCATGTAGCTGCAACAACTGCTCTGAGAAATGTGCCCTCTGCTCTACATTGTATGAATCTCTGATAACTGCTTCTGCCAATCTCTGGAAGAAGTACTCCCTTAGTCTCTCTGCTCTAATCTACTGTGACCTCAGTCTCTGCAGTGCGTCCCTGCTCTAGAAGTGTGCCCTCTCTACTCAGTAGTGCACCCCTCTTTCGATCTCAATCAATCACTGATGAGATCTGATTGTGCCCTCCTCAATATCTTATGAAAGATCCTTTGTCTCCCTCAGACCTCCTAGCTTCAAGAGATGCGCCTCTCCTACTCAGAAAATGTGCCCCTCTAGATAAGTGTGCCTCACCCTCTCACTAAAGCACCTCTATGTCTCTGCTCCTCAATCACAAAAGAGATCCTGTGTGATGATCTCTCACACAACTGGAATGATGTGCCCCCTCAATCTTAGAAGGAAGTGCACCCTCACTCTGAATGGAAGTTGCCCTCTATCTCAAAAGAGGGCAACTCTTAAGAATGCGCCCTCACTCTCTCTCTCTCTTCTTCAATCTTTGAAGAAAATCTTAACCTTTTTCCTTTTCCCCTACCTCCTTTTAATAACTCAATGACTAATTAGGCTTCCAAAACCCTAATTTGAGATGCCTGCAAAAAATAACATTCTGCATTAAAAAAATCTCACATGCAAAAGGCAAAAGTCTCTGGAACCTATGCATGATTCAACCAGTGAAGCCATGCTTACTGGTAGAGTGTCTCTCACACCCTACATCCATGCCTACTCAGCTAATGTCCCTCCATGCAAGGCATGACTACAAGAAGGACATCCCGAAATACACAAATCTCAACACTGTTTAGCAGGAAGTATAGCAGATGCGGAGTATATCGCACCCAATATAGCAAGTCATGAAGCAGTGTGGCTTCGGATGCTTCTTGCAGGACTATTTGATTAGGAGATCAAATATAAATTCATTTGAAACATTGTACAGATGGGAGCAGTGAGGCTCCAGTACATATCTGCAGATGAGCAGATAGTTGACATTCTCGCCAAGCCTATGTCTAAGGAAAAGTTTGTATACTTCAGAGACAAGCTTGGCATGATGCAAAATGTATCCCTCAGTGAGAGGGAGTGTTGATGGATGAGTGAGATTGGGCAAGCATTCAAGAGAAGTGAATGGCCCAGTTGATTCTACAGACAAACGACAAACATTCACGAGAAGTGAATGGCCACAAACATTCACGAGAAGTGAATGGCCCAGGTGTCATGATGGTTATATAGATGAGCATTATGGGGCACACATTCACTCATGGGGACTATGCTAGTGATTAATGGTTCAGACATACAAATAAGCAGCAATAGGGCATACATTTATCCACGGGGCTATGCTAGTGATAAATGATACATTCAATTACGAGGCTTTGCTAGTGGTGAATGGCCCAAGATGCAATACATATCCAAGATGGATTACAACATTCTCACCAAGTGAGAAGCTTGGTTGTGATAAAGAATGCCTTCCAAGTGCGAAGCTTGGTAGTGACGACACTCTCACCAAGTGAGAAGCTTGGTAGAGATGCAGAGTGTCTTCTACGAACATTCTCACCAAGTGTGAAGCTTGGCGTAATACAAAATGTTCCCCTCGCTGAGAGGGAGTGTTGATGTTTCTCCATGGTTACAGCATCAAGCAACATTCTACAGACATTCTCCCAGAGAGGTCATGAGAAGTGACCAATGGTTGGTAGGATGGCCCCTGGCATAGCCTTGATTAGTCATGAGAATTGACTAAGGGTAAACAAGGCTCGAGATGCTTACTCTGAGAAAGAGTGCTCTGAGAAGGAAGCTTGAGGTCACATTGCATTCTCCGAGGAGTGATCTATTCCATATTAGAGTGAGTTGACTTTCTCCCAGAGAGGTCATGAGAAGTGACCAATGGTTGGTAGAGGATGGCCCCTGGCGTAGCCTTGATTAGTCATGAGAATTGACTAAGGGTAAACAAGGCTCGAGATGCTTACTCTGAGAAAGAGTGCTCTGAGAAGGAAGCTTGAGGTCACATTGCATTCTCCGAGGAGTGATCTATTCCATATTAGAGTGAGTTGACTTGTTTATTTTGATATGGGATTCTATCCCCTTGTGAAATATACAAGTCTAATCTAATGTTGAATTTGACATAGGCTCTAAGACTTGTCTGGGACTTCTTAGAGTGGGGCCAAATCAACATTAGAGCTCTATGGGTGAATTTGATCTACATGTGAGGAGATGCACATCAACAATGATAACTTTTCTATGATGAAGAAATAACCAAGAAGTCAAGTCAACCATTGAAAAAGTCCCGAACAACAATGAAGATGTACCAGAAGAAAAATAAAGACAAGAAGACAAGTCCACCTAAAGATAAAATGAAAATTGAAGACCAAAAAAACAAGTTGGCCCTAATGAAAGAAGTCAAGTCGTCCCCATTGAGGAAAAAGTCAAGTGAACGGAAGAATAAAATAAAGTGCTCTCACACTTCATTTTCATCATCACAACTTCAACTCTTCTCTCTCCACTTGTGCACACCTCCAAAGAAGGCCTAGCAAAAGGCAAGAAGAAGCATAATTTTTGGGTTCTCTCATTCTCTCTAAGTTCTCTACCCTTGTTAGGGTTTCTTGTCAAGGAGGGTGAACCTCTCATGTGTCGGGGTTCATCCTCATTAATGGTATTGTACTTGAATTGGATTAAATTTTTCTAAGAAAAGTGGGTTGGGTTTTCTTCCTGTTGGGTTTCCCAGGATAAATTTTTGTGTCTCTTGTGCATGGTTATCTTTCAGTGATCCTTGTTTTAACTCCGCTACAAATGAATGGTGATATTTCTTTCAAGTGTAACTGTGGGATGAATTGAATTATGAAAAGAATGCTTGAAAGATCTGAAAAATTGTACTGCTAAGTTAAAATTCAACAATGTGAAGCCGATTTAGAGTTGATTGGAGAGATTAGGTTGGAGTTGCAACAACAATTTGATCAATTTCAAGAGGAGAAGGCTAAACAAAAAGAGATGTATGTTCATTCACGTATGATGTATGATGTAGTGGCATCATAGCATGTTTTTTGGACTCTACAGGCCATGTAGGCCTCATTGATCATGTTTTTTGTTCCAGATATGTATTGCACAGTACACTTGGTGCCATTTTGATATATTCGACCGTATATGGTATATACATGAGCAGACTTTGGATATTTTGTCTCTAATGCTTTGGAAGCTTGGATTAAAATCTTTAAAATATTGTTTTTCTCTCAAATTTAAATATTTTATGTATTTTTGAGTAATCCAAGTCATTAAATTCAAATCAGCCGAGTCATGACCGATTCATTACCGATTCTGAGTCGAAGCCCAAGTTGACCCTCGACCGATTATGAGTCTGAGTCCAAGTTTTAAAATATTGGTTTGTACCATTAGTGGAGGTTGCTTCAATTGTCTCTTTTCAACTTGGTGAAGGTACTTATCTCATGTTGGATCATTGTTGGGGAGATCACCTTGTTATTTCCCATTGCTCATGATGTTCTAGTCATTACTCACTTAGTTGTTGCATGGTGAGTTCATTTCTTGTTCTTAGTTATTTGTGCAGCACATGGTGTGGCGTTTTTCTAGTGTTTTATCTTAGGTATAATTCATATTTCATCACATTTTCACTTTGTACCTTGGTATAATCCAAAAGCACAGTCTTATTCCATCATAATCTCATTCCTAGAGGGAACGAGTCATTTCATCCATATTCATATAAGTTTCACTTCATAATTAACCTTTCATTTGTCACATTTCATCATTTCAACATTTCCATGTGTGAACACACTAAAGAGGTTTGTGATATTTTTTTTTCTGATTAATTAAACCCAAAGCTTAGCTTGAGCATTACATTATTGGCCTATTAATGCTCATATGTTATAAACCTTCAATGAGGCCTCATTCCCTTAGTTTCATATTAAAATGTTTTAATCATTCACTGGGGAATGCAACTTTATGTCTTGAAGGTGGCACTCCTCTATGGGCACACAGTTGAGGCAACTTAATATTAAATTATTATTTCATCGTGGTTGCCACCTTCATCAATTCATTGGGCACCTTGTTGACCAGTTCACATCCACATGCACCATCATTATTTGGCCAAGCTTTCATCCTTATCCCTTGGCACATACGTTGAGGAGGTGGTTGAGCTTTGCAGATGGTTTGAGAGGTTAGTTATGCATGTGCCCTATTATCCCTCATATTGCATCAGGCTTGCTCTAGTGATTTTTGTCACAAGGATTGAGCTTGCAAGATTCCATGGTTAGATATTTGATGGATGGGGGACGGGGAAAATTTTAAGCATCCATAACTTTCTTAAAGTATAGAAACCTTGGCGAATCTTACTAATTCTTAAATTTCCAACCATAAAATGTTGAGCAATATTTTTGTAAAAAGATTCAAATTTCTTAGGATTTTATAGTTTCTAGACAATTTTGGCAATTTTTAGAGTTAAAAAATGTTATCCCATGGAATTTGGGCGAATCAACTTTGAAAAAATGGAAATTGGAAAATATTTTTTTGGAAAAAAGGGTCAAAAATTAGCCCATGGGCTAATTTTCGCCCTAAATTTTTCCTTGATTGTGGGTACACTTATGTTTTGCCTGTTAAATTTTGATATAATTTTCATCTCGTTCAACTTTAGCAAAAAAATTAGAACAAAATTCACTATGTTAAGGTTTGAAACAGAAAATTAACAACACAATAAAAGTACTACAGAAATAAAATTATAACCAATAGGACAGCAGCAGTAATAAAGTAGGCTAGTCCAAAGTTACAAATATCGTGTCGGCGAATATATCGCCGAGGGTCCAAAAAGAAATTATCGGATTTATCGGCGAAAATGTCGGCAAACATCGGCAATATATCGGCAAACTTAAAAAAATACAAAAATATTCATTTTTTTTCAATTTTCTAAACATCTAAAGCAACAAGAACATCAAATAAACACATTGCCACATGCATATGGAAAGAAAACTGATATATAAGATGTATAAGACGTATTGCTAGACATCACACATCAAAAATGAATCGTGTCCTTCATTTTTTTTCAATTTTCTAAACATCTAAAGCAACAAGAACATCAAATAAAGTTTAAACACATTGCCACATGCATATGGAAAAAAAACTGATATATAAGATGCATAAATAATAAGACATGTCGCTAGAGTCTAGACATCACACATCAAAAATGAATCGTGTCCAGGATCTTGAGTCCCCAACTCATGAATCACCAAAAAATACAATCAATGTATCTCATAGAGTCAACTGTCATATGCAATGAAATCAACTAAATAAAGTAAACTATGGATTCCCTCTACCCCTTCTACGGGTAAAGGTAATCGCTCTAGTAATGGCTCTGCCTCTAGAGCTAGAAAGCCCAGGTGCTCGTGGGGGTCGTCATGGACTATGGCGTCATCTGCCTCTAGAAGTGCCTGGTCTCTGATGTAATATAGAAGAACTAGAAGACTGATAAGGTACTACTACGTCACGCTCATCAAGTCCTCTACCACTGCTACTGCTACCACTGCCCCTATATCTGGGTCCCTCTGGCTGAGACGGTGGCCGTGAAACCCGTGGCCGTGCAACCGATGGCTGTGGAACTGGGAAGTCTACTGGTGGCTCCGGTGGTGGCACACTCTCAAAGCCAAACGCCTCATCCTCCCATATCTCACTCTGGGGATCCTGTGTATTATGATCATCCTCTAACCAATCAGGGGCTGCCTCCATAACAGGTTCCTCAATCTCCACTCTCCACGCAGTAGTGGTGTCAATGTCATCCAATGAAATGGCCTCCACATCAGGTTTTTTCTAAAGCTGCTTCACCCACAACCTGAGATTGTAGGAGACATACACTAGATCATTCAGGCGTTGGGTATCCAACCTGTATGAGGACAGTGAATTTATTAAATTAGAATCTAGAATACATAAATTATAATTACCCAAGGGAAAAATTTCAATAGATAATGAATTTCGAATTTAATTTCAAATTCTCTAACCTGTTGCGCTTCTTGGTGTGTATTTTTTCAAATACACTCCAGTTGCGCTCACAACCAGAAGAGTTGCATGTCTGGCTAAGGATCCGAACAGCAAGACTTTGGAGATGGGGTACTCGTGCGCCATAGGTTTCCCACCAATGATCTACAATGAAATGGAGAAAGTTAGAAACATAAGAGAAGACATTGAAAATTTAAAATTTAAAACAAAGAAATAAATAAATTGAATTTTTTTCATTCTTGAAAGTTGAACTTGAAACAAGGTGAAGCTTACTTGGCATTTTGTTCTTCCTGTCCCTGATAGCCATAGAAAACCCAAATGTTCCCATGGCCCTCTTATAGATTTCCAACTCTTTGGAAATCTCTGAACGATCATCTTCACTTGGCACCATCCTCTCGACACATTCCAAGAACCCATCCACTACCTCTCCATCAAACCGGAAGCCACAGGAGTAAGAGAATGCGGGGTTGAGGAATAGCCCTGCAACATGAATGGGGCGATGAAGTGTGTTGTTCCATCGCTGATCAATCACCGCCCATATCAATTGTTGCTTCGCTTGCCCATCCTCTCCCTTGTCCTCACAGTAGGCACGAATGGCCTCTTTGGCCCTATCCATGGCCTCATATAGGTATCCCATTGCGGGCTTGTCTCCATCAACCAAGCGAAGAACCCTTACCAAAGGTTCACAAATGGCACACACTTCCTTCACCCCATCCCAGAAGCTCTCCTGGTATGACACTAGTCTGGATATGGCAAGTCCCTCCGCCTTAGTGCTAATCGATAAAGCACGCCACTCAGCTGAAAGGAACATAGTCTGCAAGTCACACTTAGAAGTATGGAGAGACTGAAGAGAGATGAAACAAGTGGCAAAGCGAGTGATGTCGGGACGAACCAACTCCCTGTCATGAGTAAACTGCCTCATCAAGCTAAGCACAGAAGCATGATTGTATATAAATTTGGTGATGCTTCTTGCTGGATCAATGACATCCCTGATAAACTCAATCTTTCCCATATCCTCTAAGATCAAGTCGATGCAGTGTGCAGCACAAGGGGTCCAAAACAAAGAAGGATACATGTCCATAAGCATCCTGCCAGCTGCCACATAATTCACAGCATTGTCCGTTATAACTTGGACAACATGCTGCGGTCCTACCTCCTGGATGAACCCATCCAACAACTCACATAGTAATGCTGCATCTTTGATATGTGCAGATGCATCCACAGATTTTATAAGCATTATGCCCCTGGGACAATGAACCAAGAAATTGAGAAGGGTCCTACCCTTCGTATCGGTCCAACCATCTAACATCACTGTGCATCCCGTGAACTCCCATGAAACTCGAAGCTCCTCCAACCTAGTAGTGCAATCAACCTTTTCATTATCAAGAAGGGGCCCTCTCAGCTCCTCATAAGTGGGGGGCTTATACCACGGCCCAACAGTAGCAACGGCATCAAACATAGGAATGTAGAATGGGTTCCTCGCAAAGTGGAATGGTATATCACTCCATAAAAGGCACCGACTCACAAGTTTGTCTGCTTCCTTTTTCTCATTTATCTTGAACATTGACTTTATACCTGGTTGTGAACCAGGCCCGGATCTCGGAACATGGTAACTAGATGTTGAAGGCATGGCGGAAGAGATGAGGAAAAGGTCTCACTCCCCACTCCCCCTAAAGTGTGTCCGGCTGACCCGGATCCTAATGACACTCTCATTCCAAGTTCCTGCCTGAGAGCTTCCCTTTCATCTTTCTTCTTGCCAATACCTTCAATTGCGAGTTTGGCCCTATGAATAATTTCAGGTGTGGAGTTTTTGCAAATATCCACCTCATGCCCTGAAAGTTGTGTGAGGTGGTATTTCAGCCTACTTATACCCCCGGTCATCTCCTTCCCACACAAATTGCATTTTAGCTTTTGGCGATTTTGTGGATCAAGAGGCTCTGCGTAGTCCCAGAATGGATCCAAAGTCTTCGGCATGTTTGTTGAAAGTTGAAAGTTGAAGCTTTGAACCTGCAGGTTGCAGCCTGCAACATAAAAAAAAAAACGTTTTTTTAGCTTACTTTTATAATTTTATTGCAAAAAAATTAAAAATAACAAATCATACTGATGTAACAACATACTGCTAAGTTCTTCAAACCCAAACCCCATTGCCCCATTGCTGCCAGCCTGCCAATCTTCCAACAGTGGTCAGTCTAGTGATAAATATTTGATAGTTGAAGGTAATCCTATGCTGGTGACTGATAATTTATTTTCTGTGATGATTTCATCAACGATGATCAGCTGCTCCTTCAAATCTTTGATATGTATGCCAGACAACTAGTAATTGGTTGACTCTTACTCATTTTATTGTATATATCTGAGTACTAATATCTAAATTTTAAAAATATATATATATATATATTTATGATCGATATTGAAAGGGAATATCTAAATTTTAAAAAAATATATATATATATATTTATGATCGATATTGAAAGGGTTACAGGCATATTTAACTGTACATAAACAAAATTTTCAATTCATGTGGTGAGAATTAAGTGGGCAATGCATTTTTATCTTTGGGTAAATTCAAAAGATATTCACCAACCATGACGAAGATATCATGTCTAAAAGACATTTCCATTGGTTTTTCCACTAAATGATTTCCAGCTGTACACAGCAAAAACGTGAAGCCTGTAATGCAATGAAACTGAGAATTATTTCCTATCAAATTAATAAGCATCGTCACCACTTTCGCACAATTTTTTTCTGGCTATAAGAGTCTTTGCTAAAGGTGTTAACCTCTCCCACATGTGGAAGTGCACTGTCAGAGATGAACATCTTGCTCAGAAGTAGTGCCTTTTGGGCCTTTCCATCAAATTCTACTTGTAAAGTTACATCGACAGGTTTGGTTTCAATTTCTAAGACAACATTCATGACCTTTCTGAGTGTGAAAATCTCTCATTCTCACTTTGTAGTTGGGGTAGTTTGCCCCTGTCAGCTTCTTGGGGAACATAAAGTTGGGAAACGATTAAGCCATTGAACCTTATTTTCTAGAGAGGGCACTCTTGAGGGCTTAAACTGACTTGACTAGTGAAAACCTAGCTGGTGGTGACTTCACACTTGGACAACATATTTTTTCCAACATAATATAAGACTTCCGAATTACACTTTTAGTTTTCCCTTTTTTGTTTTATATGCAATTTATTTTTTAGCAGAAAATAATATAATAGTGAAAGGTGACTTGCGATTATTTTAAAGGATTTGCATGCTTGGTGAACTAGTGAAGCTTTTGGTTTGCTATTTCTTCCTCTAACAGTTGGCACAGCTCGTTGCCCTTCTCTTAGACTTTTGGTTGGGGTGAATTTGCTGAGGTTTATAACCCAAAAGGATATGACAACTTATCTTGTTTGACGGTGGCTGATTCAAAACATTAAAAATAAATAAATAAATAAATTAAAAAAAAACAGTAGCTTGGGGTTGGGGTCACGCTGCACCAATTTCAGATTCATCAATTTAAAAATTGCAGCTACACGCACATACCTGGAACTTGGAATCTTGGGGTTCGATTCTGGAATGCCCTGCTTGTCCCGGCACAGACTCCTGGCACTCACTCCCGAGTCCCGACAGTCACCGCAGCCACGGCACTACAGCAGCCACAGCACTAAACTAACGCTCACTCCCACCGTCCACGCGGACTCACTCTCGGCCCTAACACTCACAGAGTCACAGCATGTGGATGGTGTCAGCTCCGTCCCCGGTCCCATGCCCTAGCTCTCCTCGAAAATGAATGCCTATAGACACTAGACGCAGCCCGAAACGAAGTTACAAACAAAAACAAAACCGGTTTTAACTTTTATGTTTTTATTGACCCGCGGGAATGATGACTGGCGATATATTCTTAAACATCGCGCTAATATCGCGATTTTTTCCTGAAAAAAATCGTTGAAAAAATCGGTAAAACATCGGGGCGATTTTTGGCGATAAAATCGCCGGCCAGTTCGTATCGCGATATATCGCCGATTTTTGTAACTTTGGGCTAATCAACAAAACAAAATTACAATTAAACTGAAATAAAACAGCAGTAAGAGATCTAACTAACAATCACAAAAGAAACAAGCTTGATAACCAACTTGATAGTTGGACCTCCTTACACTCAGAATTTAACTTTCAGATCAGACTTTGCCTCTCAGAGGCAAGTCAACAAATGGAACAAATAACTGACCCTTACCTGAGTGTATGCACCTACCGAGAGAGAGAGATAAAGTGTTGTAGGATAGGGTTAGACAAGTACAGTAATAGGTACAGCAACCAAGATCAGCCCCAAAAAATTAATTAGGACAGTCAACACGTGCTCAACAAAGAATCGCACTCTCAAATAGACCTAATAATGGACATCAGCCTTCACATAAGTCTCAGCAGTGGACTGTAACTCCAA
This sequence comes from Larix kaempferi, assembly GCA_027924585.1. NCBI lineage: Eukaryota > Viridiplantae > Streptophyta > Pinopsida > Pinales > Pinaceae > Larix > Larix kaempferi. Next base: position 371,873 of record BSBM01000397.1, on the reverse strand, counting down.
AACAAGGACAGCACCTTCACAACAAGCAATGGCATCCTTAAAACCCTCAAAAACAGACCTCAACCAAACAGCAGCAATGGAGTGGCAGCCCTAACATGTAGCAGACAGCTAGTGGCAGCCTCAACAAGGGGGCAGCAGCCCTAACAGGCTGCAAATAGACAGCAGCAGCCTCAACAAGGGTGAGGGAAGCCCTAAGAAGGGCACAGCAGGGTGGATGGCAGCCTTACCAGGCTGTGGAACCCTCACAACAGCAGCGGCCTACTCACAATAAGGTGCAGCAGTCTCAGAACAGACCTCAGCCCTCTCACAAGCAGTCAAACAATGAGCAGCAGCAATCACACAATCCTTGGCCCCTCTTAAGACAGTCAACATAGGCAGCGACAATCCCAAGATGACAAGAAACCCTCAAAAAAGTCCACACAGGCAGCAGGCGGCCCCTAAGACAGTCCACATAGGCAGCGGCCTTCTTTAACAATGTAATAACAGTCTACGGCTCACACGTGTGAGGGAGAGGAGGAGAGATCAGTCTTCAAGTGGGACAGCCAGGAGTAGTAGAGAAGAAAACAAGAGAGCACCCAAGCAAAGAGCACCTTGAAACCCTAGACATCACCCAAATAGTGTTGGATTTTGTACAACTTCGAAAGATATTATTCATTGTATTTTATTGTACTTGATTGTACTTCCTAAGGGAGATGAATTTGATGTAATCACTTATGTAAACACGTGAAAGAATCAATGTAAAACTTGGGGTGCAAAGAAGCAAAAGAAAAATATTAAAATTAAAATTATTAATTGCCCTCGGGTGAAGTCGGCCCAGTTAGGGACTTTTCATGTTTGCACTTGTATAAATAAGAAGTAAAGTGCAGCTCATTATCTCATTCACTCACTTCACAATTGCGCATCACTTGGGAGAGAGAAGAAGTTCGCACAAGCTGAAGAAGGAAGTTGTTTTGGGGTTTCTACTTGTGGAAAGCATTTTCACATTTTCTCTTTTATATTTGTACTCTGATCTCGGGATTATCATCTCTATACAAAGATTGTTGGGTTTTTCCCAATTGGGTTTCCCATGATAAACTGTGTGTTATTGTTTTGTGATTTGTCTTTCTTCTAGTGATCTTGTTTATGCATTTGAATTATTATGCTATGAATGTATGAAATTTAACAAATAGGAATGTTGAAAACCCTAGATCCGTCACAAAAAACAGAGTTGAGTTTATGTCTTCAAGATGATCTCACAATGAAGTATTAGACTTGTATTTTTAACCTTTAATGTCTTCTAGAAGGTTCTTCCTTCTAATCCTTCATTAACTTAGGGTTATTTTAACTAGGTCAAAACATCTTATCTTATAGGAAGGTATCCCACATAAAATATAATTTAATGTCAGAATGTCTTAAGGTGAGGGTTACACATAAGATAAGACAATGGGTAAGTTACCACACTCAAGCGGGGCACTAGCACATAGGACCAACAAAGGAGGGGTCACAAGACCAAACCAAACACAAGGCAATCCATAATCAAGGAGGGGTAAACAACCCTTCTAACCACAAGACCAAAGGTGTAACAACAAGGTGGGAAGACAACCCTTTACCCACAAGACCAAAGGTGTAACAACAGGTGGGAAGACAACCCTTTTACCCACAAAACCAAAGGTGTAACAACAAGGTGGGAAGACAACCCTATGCTCCATGGGAGCGCCCCCTATCACCTCGCTCCCCCGCTCCCGAAGCTTGCTTCCTTTGGAAGCTTGCTCCCAAAACGCTCTCGGTTTTGGGATCACGCTCCTGACGCACTCCCTACCTCTCCTATACTAAAAGCTCCTTTACTAGGTTGATCATCTAATGACAACGTTATGGTACCTCCCTTCTTTACCAAGCTCCTATAAAAGTTGTTATGGTTGATCATTTGATGATAATGTTATAAGTTATAACTACTAAATGATTTAATCCATGTTTTCTATAACTAATTGAACATCCTACATGTTTTTTAAATATAAATCCATCAAAATTTCTTAACATGTATACTATATAAAAAATCCTCCCGCTCCCCGCTTCCCGCTCCGTGCTCCCAACAGCATAGAGACAATCCCTTTATCTCTATCTCTCAATGTACAAGTGTTCCATACAATATTTGGAAGTTCATCATCACCATATAAGGAAGGTCCACATTGGATGATGTGATCCTGTTGTCCTCCTGACTGCTCCGGAGGTCAAGTGCTAGTGACTCCATCAAGGGGTGGCCAGTCCCTTGAGGAAACAACCTAGCTCAACCATCTCAAAGCCCTAGGAGGGGAGGGCATCACACATCATCATCTTGGTTAACTAACCAAGATCCACCTGGTTACCTAACCAAGAATATACCTACAAGAACTGCTTGGTGCCAGACCAAGAATCTGCCTGGTCCCAGACCAGGATGTCTCTGTCTCTGCCTACAGGATCTTATTGGTCCTCGTGACCAAGAAACTGTTTGGTCATAGACCAGAATGCCCTAGAGATAGATAGGGGCCCTAATCACATGCTAGGGACTTTGCCACGGCCCTGACCTGCTTAGTCCCAGACCAAGAACCCCAGTAGGCTGCTGGGGGGCCTAGACACCTGCTAGGGACTTACACTGCCTGGTTAACTAACCAGGAACCCTAGTTAACTGACTAGGGTGCCATCCTCCCGGAAAACGACTCTAGCAGCTGCATTATCTTTTATATTGGCTTGGAGATGATCCTACGTTGGGGTTGAGTAGGTGTTGTGATGGTTAGGTAGGAAGTAAAGGGCTAAATTAAGGGTGTTGTACCATGGGTTTTCTAAGGTTCCATTGCGATGCATTAAAACTAGGCATCTTATTACATTGAATACTAAATACCTAATGTTTTCATGGAATAATTAACCATCAATAATTTGAGGAGCACTTGGCATACTTGCTCCTTATTCACACTTAATTGATTGTTGCTTAATGAACAAGGTTGAAAGGCTCCTAGATGGAAAACACTCTATCATGACATGTTTGCCACGTCTTTGAAGAGTGCTAACCATGTCCATGTAGTTCAAGAAGTATTTGAGGGTCTAGTTGACTTGGTTTTGACCATTTCGAGGCCATGTTCTATAACATCCTAGCTCATATCAATGCTTAACATCCTAGCTCATATCAATGCTTTCACACTTGGAAAGGGTTTATCTTGATGTTCATATATCTTATGGTCTTCCTAAGAGCGCCCTCAATAATTGCACATATGCTAAGGCAACCGTGTAATTACAATCATATTCCATGGCTTTGAGAGGTTGAGCTAAAATTCATAGTATTTGCAAGCTAAAATTCACGATGTTTGGTCAAAAGTTAACTTCCCTAGGGTACATTCCTCTTCGAGAATATTTTATGGTTTGATAAAGGAAGATCTAACCTCACTGGTACTCTTCCCTATGGCACACTCTTCAAGTTGGTTGCTAGCTTGGTCAAGGTGGTTAGAATAATAAGGGTGCTTCATTATTCATGCATGTTTGACTCCTTGTTTCAAGCCAGGCGTGTAGAGGTTGTTAAAGGATATTAAAAGAGCCATGCATGCCTAAGAAAGTTGTTTCAAGCCATGCATGTAGGATCTCTCTCCTCGAGGGCACTTCTATTATTCATAAAAGGTGGTTAGAGCAAGCACTTGTTTCAAGGACACAATATCTACTTGAAGGCTATTCAACTAAACCATAACAGGAAAATCCAATTTGATAATTTGGTGAAGTGGGTCCTTTTCAATGACAAGAATGATCAATCATCAATTAGAGGGGAATTTACACATGTTTTCAAGCCCCACGCAGCAAATCGATTTGAGAAGGGGTGCACTTCTTCTAGAGGGGGGCAAATTGCTTCATTTCCAGTCATTTATTTATGCTCCAGCCTTCCAACTCAGCACTTCATATCAGCTTAGCATCACTATCTCTCTCTCACGTAGTATTTTGTAGCACACAGAGAGTCCATTTCAGCTAAGTGCGACCCACATGGAGAGGGCAACTTGGCTACTTGTAAACTCAACATTTTAAGATGTAATATGAACCATTGATTTGTAAAAGAGACTCAAATAGATCTCAGCCATTGATATCTTTAGATTATGGATTTTTCTCTCGAGTTATAAAAGAGAGAGGGTGCCACCATTTGCAGAGGTTGATTTACCGGAATGAGAATAGAACTGTGATTTTGTAGAAAATTTCGTGTTTATCTTTGTATCTATTGTGTTATTATGTATTTTGACTCTTGCTCTCTTATGGAGGTTTGATGGTGAAGTATTTTCTTAGCTGAGGTAATATTGTTCATAGTTTTTGCTTGTATGTGGTTTTAAATTTTAGATTGCTAATAACCTCAAAGATTTAGTAAGGGAAGTAAGATTTAGAAGTAGATTGAACAATCCTCCATTTCATCTTTTGTTTCTCTTACCCATTATATGATTTCTAACTTATTGGGGGCTAACATTGTTGATCTTGTACTGTCATAGCGACTTCCTTGTCTTAGTTTAACCAGTTGTGGGTTAGAGTGAAAGGGTCTCTAGGGAGAATTCAACTTGGAAGGGTTTTCATGGACTGCCTGCAGCTTCTGAGAAGCTAGGAATTCATCCATCAGATCACCATTGAGGAGGGGCACGTCGACTTCATCACCTAAAGGATCAATGAACCTAGATCGGGCACTCATTTCAGGTTTTCTTCCACTCACGCAAATTTCTCTTTTGCTTTAAGTTTTCAGCCACTAGGTTAGCTTGCATTCCTAAACTAAGAGCATTTTGTTTCCTGAGGAAAATCTGCATCCAAAGTGCATCTCAATAAAAAATTGAATCTGATTTAAAGAAAAAAACCCTAAGGAAGGCAATGGAAATTTATATCTATGCAAAGCATTTAGTCTAGGATTTGTTAGTTTGCTTAGTGTGCATTTTCTTGCTTGATGTTATATGCTATTACATTCAAAAATTATTAAACCAGCAAGCAACCTAAGTGTTGAGACCAATTTAAACCCAAAACAAACGCTTATTTTATCATAAAAACCTACAGATCAACCAAGATAAGACCTTAACAAACCACTAGTAACTCCCATGACTCAACATGTAAAAAAATTGTGGCATAAATTTCACATAATCTAGGCATTTTCAATTATTGAAGACAATCTTTAATCTAATAACCAGCCTAGACAATAGACAGTGTCATAGTTCACATTTCAAGGTAGCTTCCATTTATCTCTCTACCTCACCAAATTACTCTAGGCATCCATTCACCTAAGGGGCATTTACTTCGGATATATTCGAAACCCCTTAATCCACCCACCATGTGCCATATTCTAGACCTTTTGTTAATTCTATTATGCACACTATCTTCATGCAAATCGATCAAATGAAGTATTGTGGGAAAGCTAGTAACTTCTGGCAAGTATCCAGAGAAACTTGGTTGGGGACACCTCTCGTGGTTAGTTTAGACCTATTTAGGTGGGCTTAGGAAACCCAAAGAGAGAGGGCCATGCCCGTGTGACACTTACGGGTAGTGTCTCGAGGTTCCGCCAGGTTGGAAACCGATTACTCCTTGCAATTCGAAGGCTACTAGTTTGTGCAACATCTCCTGCAGCTTGATAAAATATGAACTAGCAGGTATAATTAAAGCCCCAAAGAACACAGCTAGCCCAACTACAACCTAGAGATGTTACCCATCGTCACCTCGATAACCACCTCTCTGAGCTTTCAATTAGCTCTCCTCCAACACAAAGGAGCTTTCCTAGATAGGATCACCAGGCTATGACAATGAGGACACAAGGTGATTTAAAGAGTTAGCCTTATCAAAACTTGAGGTGATGGGAGGCCCATGTAGACCAATGCAAATCCCCAATGGAAAAAAGGAGTCTCATGATAATCCCCTCAAGGGCCATGTTTTTATGTGTTTGACTGAAACCGCTACAAAGCAAAAAAAGTTCCTACCCCAAAACTATTCAAGCTTCATGCAAAATTTTACCAAAGAAAGGGGGCACTCTGGCACATAGATCCAACCTCTAACCCTAGCTTGTAGCCTAGCCTATGAAAAGTTGATTCGCAACCCCTCCTCAAATAGCCAAACCGCAAGACAAACCACAAGGTTAAACCAAAAAATAACAAGATTATTTTTCTTGAGCAAATTTACCCTTTAAGTGGACTAGGTCAAAGATCTTACAATGATAAAAGTTGCGTGTTACTTCAATATTCAGCCAACAAGAAACCCAAGAGAAGAAATCATTCACACTACAAAATGCTCCATGAAAAGATATGTCAATTAGGTTCCAAAAGAGAGAGAGCTCTCAAAACCCAACCATGAGTTCAAATGAGGAAGAGGCTCTCTTTATATAAAAGTGTAGCTCAACTTCCTTTACAATAAAATAACAATAAATTCCTATATCTAACATAGGGTGAAGTAAAAATGATAAAACCCCACTTGAGTCTAACAAACTTCTAACTAACTTTTAATAAAAGCATCATGGTAAAATGCCACGTTTACAGTACAAATATACTTGAGGCCTCAAACGGAGGGGCCACTTCCAACAAAATCCAAGAAAAGGCTCCATGTACTTAGCTTTCAAGATGAATAAAATATGGGCAATTTTCCAAGTCAAATCCTTGAAAGGCTCCTCTAAAGTAGCGCCAACCTTCATGAAGTAACCAACGTATCCAAAAGGTGAGTCAATCATCAACAACAAGAGGGCGCTAGCCATAAAGATGAATCGCTCCAATCAAATGATGACCCACAAAGGCATAAAGTGGATAAACTCTTAGGTACCCAAACTCCTCTATTTAATGACAATGTAATAATGAGCTCCAATTTTTAGGAAGTATAAAATGTTAGAATGTTTCCTCAAAGCTGGTCGACGTCTTCCAACGTGGACTAAACTTTCGAATGTGCAAAGATTCCCTACATGATATGACCCCTTTATGAACTGGAAATCAACACCAACCTGAGATGCAAGTCATCCACCACATGCATCTTTAAAAAGTTAACCAATTTCCTTATAAACAGGATCATTGACTGATGTGCAATCATGAAATCTGGCCCTAAACAGCAAATGACTCAAGATGAAGGTATCGAGCTCCTCATTTTTTAAACTCACTCGAAAACCTCATCCAAAAAAAACAATCATATGCCAGTATGACACCCTCATCCCATCACGATCCAGATAAATAAAAGATGGGTGATTCACTAGGCACCATATTATATCCATAAGTGTGCTGCTTTAGACAATATTCTGGGCAATAGAAGCTGCAGCTACAGAATACTTTAGTCATGCGCTCCTCCCAGAATTTATTGCGGATGGCATTTCCATGAATATCTTCAGATAAATAGCTGTCTATCGATGCGAGTCATCCACCACATGCCTCTTTAAAGAGTTAACCAATTTCCTTATAAACAGGATCGTTGACTGATGTGCAATCATGAAATCTGGCCCCGAACAGCAAATGACTCAAGATGAAGGTATCGAGCTCCTCATTTTTTAACCTCCCTCGAAAACCTCATCCCAAAAAAACAATCATATGCCAGTATGACACCCTCATCTCATCACGATCCAGATAAATAAAAGATGGGTGATTCACTAGGCACCATATTATATCCATAAGTGTGCTGCTTTAGATAATATTCTGGGCGATAGAAGCTGCGGCTACAGAATACTTTAGTCATGCGCTCCTTCCAGAATTTATTGCAGATGGGATTTCCATGAATATCTTCAGATAAAGAGCTGTCTATTGATGAGTCTGACTAGATATAAATACCATAATGCGAAACCATGCAGGAATGCTTTCATTATAGCCAATACACTGAAATTTCCAATAACTGATTCCAACTCCCGCAGGGACAGTGCTACAATCAACTTCTTTGAAAACATTTGCCCACATCAAGACATTTTTTCTTTTTTTGCTTTAATCGTTTCAATGCAAGGCTCTTCAAAGGCACATTGCTTTGCCAATGGCAACATTTCACCAGGAGTTAATACTTTTCACCGGCAGATAGGAAATCTCTGTTTAAAACACCGAATATCTGAAACAAGGGGTAGGACTGCTACTGATCCAAACACTGATTTTGTGAGTTTGCAAACTGGAAACTGTTTATATCACTGAAAATTGTCTATACTGCTGACAGTTTTACCTTCACCGATGCTGGTTGTCTGTGCTGTGATTTTCTTAGTAAATGCAACCAGCTCTGCAAGAAGCTAATCCACCATCCATGAAATTTCTTCGTTAACTGGAGCATCTCATTTATTTGTTTCCTGAAGCTATTATCTCATCATTAATACAAGAGTTTGATTTCCATGACAATGTCAAAGGGGCACCAATGGACTAATTCAAACAATGCTAGCACCATCCTGTACAATTCTGCTGAGTTTAAGATTGGCTTAAGGCTGCCATGAACACCCTCAATCAGTTCTGCTTAGTACCTTAATTCTGCTACAAGATCCTCATCATACTCAGCTGCTTATCCAACCAGCACGGATAATGAGACTGTTTGATGCCCTTCTCGTGCCCACAGGGACTCAGGAACAGGGGTGAATTTGTTTCAGCATGCACAGATTTGCAGAGTATAGAGTTTGCTGACTTTTGGAGGTCACAACCATGCACAGGACTGTCCAAATACTGTCCAGACATGCTGCTTAGGACTGAAAAAATGCCCAGAATTAGTCTCCATTGCTGCAAGAGATTGAAAGAACTGTTCCCACAATGAATAGAGTGCCTCTTTCCACTGATCCTCAACACAGGTCTGGAAACACCCTCGAAATTACCCCTTGGTTACTGAAAATCTTCTCAGATTATAGCATAAATGGGTTACTTGGTCATTTATTGATGCTGCTCATGCCCAGATCTCCTCAGCAAACCTCCAAGTGACCACCCATGCAAACAGGGGGTTAACACAGCTCAAATTTTATCTTTAATGCATTATATGGCTGCAAGAAGTTTATGGATGTGTTATTGCGTCTCTCTAGAACATGACTTGGTTGTTATATATAGATATATATATATATATATATATATATATTGCTGATATTTGGTGGTTTGATCACGTCTTCTTTATCTAGTTTCAAGTTCCATTTGTCACATAGACTCTATAGCCCATGGACAAGGCACTAGATCTATCTTGGTTTCTCCCATCTTATCTTCAAAACTAAAAAACACTTTCATTCCACAAATCAGATTGTTATATCAACACTAAAAAGACAGATTTATAGTCTTGTTAGGATTTCCCCTCTAGTTGGGAAAGCACCAACCTAAAGTGAGGAGGATGACCATAAAGGTGACAATGGGTGGTGTCCTCAAGTTGTTGTCCTCAAGTTACATTGAATAATATTGTAGTGCAGATTTTAGTGATAATAACAGAGTACATGCACACCACCCACTCCCATGACAGAATGAGAAATCACCCTTAGGGGCATAAAACCTATACATTCTCCCGTGGATCCTATTGTCAACTATCCTTTCGTTTCACCAAATGAACCAGCCCCCATAATCCAAATGCCTGTCTCCAATTCACATCAAAAATATGTAATCTAGCTTTGCACCGAGCCCAAGCATATCTTTCCTCACCAAAATAATAAATACTACTCCACCATCCCTATCTTCCTCCCATTCTACCATATATTTAAATAGTGTTCATCTAGAAGCAACTTCATGTGCCAATCCCAAAGTCGAACACAATTTTCCAAGACATCATTGAAATTGCCAATTATCTAATTTGGAGCCAAAATATCTGTGTTACCGGATCCTCCACCCCAGTGGCGCGGATCCGCAGATCCAATACATATCCGGATCGGATTCACCTAGTATCCGTCATGGAAACGTATCCCCTACAGAAGAAAACGTATCCTGGTCCTATGAAACGGATCCTGTGAAAAATCAAACATTTCCTGAAACTTCCAGTGCTTCTAACCCATTGATCCCCCCAAAAAATTGTTTTTTAATGAAAAACTTAAAAAATCCTACAACTAGTGGCTAAAAGTGTAAAACCCATTCCTGATCAAGGTCTGATCTATCCTTATGTCAAGATCTGCTCTTGAACTCTGATATATCAATATCAAATTCTGCTCTCAATGTTTTTATTTGATTTATCTTTATGGTCAAGGTCTGTTGACAAACACTGATCTATCTTTATGTGCTATGTTGTTGCTCACTTCACCTACACTGTTATGTAGTCTTGCCATAGACTTCAAGAAAACCACCTTATTCCCTGCTAATAGGGACATGTGGATGTGGCTCACAAAAACACTATTATGAACTGCTTCAAGTTCATGCTGAAATGGTTTTTAAAATTATCAATATCAATCATGGTTAAAACTCATCAAATTATCAGTTATGGTACATGAACTCTCTTTTTTGGCAATAACTTATAGTTCTACGCTTGTATTCATGAATAGTTTTGATTCTTCACTCTATATTTTTATTTATTATATCAATATTTCTATATTTTTGTGTACTTGCCATTTCCCCGCCATATCCGGATCCTGGGTTTAAAAAAATTTAGTGAATCCGTATCCAGATCTAGATCTGTATCAGAATCCATATCTGTATCCTGGTAACTTAGCAAAATATATAGAATACTTAATATAATCAGATGTCCTCTTTATTACGAGATTCAAGGAAAACTCCATTACTTGTTCAGGCACTCCCTTGTTTCACTAAGGGATTTCATAAGATGTGAGGATCAAATATGACTTGATATATCATTTTTGGGATCATCTATGTAGTGTAAGTCATTAATCTATGATCCATATCCCATGAGTATAGTCGCAACTGACCAATTTCTCATGGTTTTTGAATATTCCACTTAGCACTCATTGCATTGGGTGATGCTCATAAGGGTGAAGAAGTGGGATTGAGACCAGCGAAATGAATCACATAGCATCAATCATCACTTATGGGGCTACCACCCGAAAACCAGGACTTCTCGAGGGGTAACCCATCCCAAGACTCCTCTGGCTCAAACGTGCTTAATTGTGGAGATTTTCCCCACAATCAAGCCCACTTAGCTTGCTACCCCATTTGCAAAACCTTAGCAAGTATTGTGCCTTATGAACTATTCAGTTAGAGCTCCATTGACTCTTTTTATTTAAGCATGGGGGGTTTCGTAGTCCAACATATAATATATCATTTTGGGGATCATCTGCATAGTGTAAGTCATTTATGACCCATATACCATGGGTATAGTCACAACTAACCAATTTCTCATGGTGATGCTCATAGGGGTGAAGAAGTGGAATTAAGACCAAAGAAATGGATCACATAGCATCAATCATCACTTTCGAGGCTTGCACACGATAAGCAGGACTTCCTGAGAAGTCACCCATCCCAAGACTCCTCTGGCTCAAGCGTGCTTAACTGTGGAGTTTTTCCCCATTCTCCCCTTGTTGGAATAACACCCCAGCAACCGCAAAGGGCAAAGCTGAGACATAAAGGATAAAATTATTATGTAAACAGGTCGAGTGGGAATACGGGTTTTGTTGCCCACGAAGTGGCATTAGTTGCGTAGCCCACAAAGTAGCCACAATCAAGCCCACTTAGCTTGCTACCCCATTTGCAAAACCTTAGCAAGTATTGTACCTTATGAACTATTCAGTTAGAGCTCCTTTGACTCTTTTTATTTAAGTGTGCGTGGGTTTTGCAGACCAACATATGATATATCATTTTTGAGATCATGTGGTTAATGTGAGTAATTAATCTATGACCCATATCCCATGAGTAGAGTTGCAACTGACCAATTTCTCATAGTTTTTTAATATTCCACTTAGTACTCATTGCATCAGGTGATGCTCACAAGGGTAAGAAGTGGGATTGAGACCAGCAAAATGAATCACATAGCATCAATCATCACTTCCAGGACTTGCACCTGGTAACCAGGCACCGAGAGGTCACCCATCCCAAGACTCATGATACATCAAGATCATCAATATTGGTTGAAACCTCATCTACCCCACTGGGTTAAGCGGCTTCAAGTCCACCTAGATGAAGTCATCTTCCAGAGTTTACAGGGTTTTCCAATCCATCCAGTTTGATTACAATAGATAGACTGCACTTTGGGATTTAGAAGATTCTGCTTTCTATTTATATTGGAAGTTTAAAATGTTGTTAAGCTGGAAATATATCCAAACTCGATCTCCTTCATGTGAGTTCTGATGGGTTTGAATACACTACCAAACCTCTTGGAATTAGGTATTTCCTTTAACTTTTAAGGTCGAAATCTAATTCATTTATTGATTTTAACAATTATCATTAAAGGTTAAGAATTAAAATATTAACTTTAAGAATCAGCATTACAAAAATTCCTCATATAATTCTCTTTTTTTCCCATTTTTTTTTCTTTTCTTTAAGCATAGGCCCTGCTAGTAGGTTCACATGTTAGCTAACGCCAAATCAGCAAAACCATGTCTGACTCAATCAAGCTAGGTTTTAATTTTGCTGAATCAACCGAGTCAAATACTGACTCAGACTCTTGTCCAAGTCCTACTGACTTTGGTAAAAAACCAGTCTGAATCAGCCAAGTTTTATATAACATTTATAGAAATCATCAATTAAACTCCATCTTTTAGCAAAATATAATTATGCATATGTAGAAGAAAATTTACATCTGTGCATGACAAAAAGAGAAAATGCGAAATGTTTTATCCCGGCAAAATTAATTATGGTTATTGAATGGAAGTTATGAGGAGAGGAGTTTACATCCATTTCTTTAAAATCTGCCCCACCAACACCCACAATAAGAACTGAAAGAGGCAGATCTGAAGCCCTGACGATAGCATCCTTTGTTTCTTGAAGATCAGTAATGACTCCATCCTGAAATACAAATTCTCAAAGTTACAAAGAAAAAGTTAACTGGCTAACATATGTCACATAACTAATCTTTATATGTTTTACCGTGATGATAAGGAGGACATAGTATTTCCGCTGTCCTGCATTTAAATCAGCAATTTCAGCTGCAGAATTGATCACTTTTCCAAATAAAGTTGGTCCGGCAAGTGAGACATTACGCAAGGCACTTGCATATGCAGACATAATACCATTTATTCCTTCAACCTGCCATTGGATATGAAATCAGGTATTCTAAAGAAAAAATACAATGAAGGTGTGCCTACTCAGTGCATTATAGTTTCAACATTCAACAATTATAAGTGCAATTAGCACACCACACGTGACAGAAAATAGAAGTATAATCCTTCACCTCAGCATTGCTACCACTTCCATTCAAATTGAAACAATGAGAAACTGGCCCATCAATTGGTCTGCCTCCAAAGCCCCATGCAGTAAACCGTTTATCAGTGTCATAAAACTCCAGAACTTCACCAACTGACCAGATTGCCTGCCATTGGTGTGAATATACGATTCAATATCTATTTCAATTACTGCCAAACCCACCCTATATGAAGGAAGCCAACAGATGCATGTTGAATAATAACGAAAATTTTCCATTTCATCAAAAACCTGCAAGAAATGAAGTAACTTCTCACTCGCTGATATGCGTTAGACCGCCCCGAGGGGTCCAGATAGTGCAAAGAATCTGGTAATCGTGGATTCCCATTTGAAGCTGCAGTCAAGAAAAGAATATTTTCGATGATCAATTTGGATTAAAAAAAGTATTAAAAGATAAATTAACTGCAAAAAACATATAGAAACATTTACCTGTAAAATCTATAGCCACCACGAAGTTTAACTCGTACCCATTGGCAATGTAGTCCAAGAAACTATGTTTTGTGCTTGCTGAGAACTTATCTACAAATAACTGGCCCTTCAATATCTGAAAGGAAGTATCAGGGCCACAGAAAGATGTCAGAACTCTAAGCTGATTGTGTGATAATCAACTTTAACAATTCAGTGTGAATCTAAACTTGTGGATATCTCATTGCATCCAGACCTTGTTATGATGATTACTACTGCCTGTTGGTAAATAGAAATTTTCTCCACTATTGCTTATTGAAAGCTTCTCAAGGTCAACCAACGACTTTTGCATCCTTCTACAGAAGATAAAAGGAGAGTAAAGAACTCAGAAGTATTGTAAAGACTCATAATTAACAGTAAAGTGATTGCAAACAATGAAGTGACACATCCACTCCAATTGGCATTTACCCAATCAATTCATGATTCCCACTATTGTTGAAATTATAGCAATCAATCATTAACGGGTTATCCTGCAAGACATCACAAATAGTTAGGAACTTAGGACAGTATATGCAAATTAAAGCATGCAAATCAACACTACAGAACTATACAAAGAGAAAAGAGTACGTACCTTACTCCCAATCTGTTGTATGCTCAAAGTCAATGGTTTCCATTGTGGATTGAGGTCGTTCATTTTAACCTCTGTCTTACACACTGGAACAAAACGCCCATTTTCTACCGGTTTGAATATCTTTAAAAAAGGGTCCTACAGAGGTAAAAAAAGAATCAAAGCATGAAACAACTTCTTATTTACCATTCATTTACAGTTGAAACATCAAAAAGAAAAAAAGAATAAGAACAATATGTCTCAATAAAAATCTGTGCATAATGTCATACACTTTTGGAGAAGAGATCCTTGTTTGGCAGATCAGAACAGCGGAAAACCATCTCAACCGTAGTTTTTGAATCAATTGTTTCCTCCACTTGTAGAGTTAGCTCTCCAAATTTTTGCACCCGTGGGACTGGTCCTTTGTGTTCAGTTCCTTGTCTGAGTGGGAGGGTCATATTTCCACCTCGTTTTGTCACTATCTGCAGCAAAAAAGAATGGGCCACACTCTAACGGATTTAATAATTATAGTAACCTCAACCATCTTTCACTTCACCAAATGCTCTTCTTCAAGTCTCATTGTGTAGCATTCACCCTAACTAAAGATGCCCAAAAGATAAAAAGGGCCAGTACGTCAAGAAATTGCCAAATCTGAAGAATGTATTTCTGACATCTAATATAAGGCAAGAATAAACAAGGCAGGTATGATAGTTTTCTTAACAAGTCAAATCAAAATTTGAAGAAAATTATGAAGCAAATGATCAAAAACCGAGCCAGCAGTTAGTACAAAAACAAAGTAAGATAGTCTGTATAAGAGAAGCATCAGTTGCTATCATAAACTGAGATTTATATTTTCTTAGCACCTTCTAGACTTGATTTTCTGTAAAAACAACCTTTTAAAGGACAAAGAACCCTACTGTTGTGAAAGTAAATCTTGGTAAATTCAAAGTACCTGTGACAGAAAACATTCTGCCTCCCCAAGAAGTTGTTGTTCATCCAAACGAAGCGTCTACACAAAGACCGAGAAGATCATACATTAACAGCTATAACGACTTTGAGAATTTCTAATCACGTATTACAAATTCAGATAGAATGTGCCACAGTTCTGAACTAGTTGAACAGATGCAACGAATGTCTAGCTGAATAATTTATGCAGAAGATCAAAACTTATTCAATAAAGGCCACATGCTTTTGGCATCTAGTAATAATGAACTGTAGTTTTGAGGCTTACATTTACTGTTATAAAGGATGTGACCACTCGGACTGATTAATATGGAGCTGGTAAATAAGATTTAGTACTATAAAGTGTTATCATGAGAGCATGATGTTACTTAAATCACTATGAGAGAACAGATTCCCCACATCTGCGATGCAATTTATATCCATTTCTTTGTGAGATTTTGAGATCTGCTCAGTGTATATAGCTATCTCAAATCTTAAACACAACTGTATCCATGAAAGGATACTATTTGATGTGACACTTCCCTGTTTGCAAACAGTTGCGTAATGATATAAGAAAGAAAAAATTTAACACGCATTCTATCCTGCACTATGATTATTAATTTTACTTGCATATAGTAAAGTATAAGTCTATTGAAAGATTGCATTGCCACCTTGAACACTTGTACTATTACAAATTTCAAAATGATCTGACAGATGCTTACTCAATCAAACCACCACCTTGGCCGTGATTTACAAATTTGGTGATTTGAATATAATCATAATGCTTCTCTTTAAGTCTGAGCAGTGTGGGTTTACTTCTCGGGCTGAGAAGTTCACTTCGAGGACAAGTATACCTTTGAGTGCAGTAAATTTCCCAAGAACAGGTGCATTCATAGGTCAATTTGAAGGTTAAGATCAGCTGAAGAGTATATGAAAAGCTGATATGAAAATATATAAACTCTAGTAAATTGGGAAAGAATGTCAGTTGGAATCGAACAGTAGAATACCAGGTTGGCTATAAGTCTATTATCCTGCCAGCCAGTGCTTCCTTTCGGCCAGTTGTTTCAATGGATTCTGGCCATGACTATAACAATTTCATTTAGAAGTCACAGATTAACTGTACCATGATACCATCATTACCAAGAGTTTTAGAACCTACAAAAGCTTAAGGAGATACTTTTCTATACAGCATAAATCTCTTTTGTTTATCTGACAAACTAGCCTTTTAGTATTTCTTACTTCTGTAATTGTTCACTGATTTGCATATCATTTGCAACTAGGTTATAAAAAGCAGCATTGAAGGCATTCCCAATCAAATGATGACACTAGAGAATCAACATTTCCAATATTACTCCTTCACAGCAGATACTCCATCCTCCATCTAAGGAACAGCTTAATCCCATGTTTTCCTATCACTCTTCACAGACGTTCTCTTCTCCTTTGCTCTAAATAGTCATCCACAGTATTACAATATGAAAATAATCTGTGTGGCTAATAATGGTCATTCAATGGAAACTCATTATGCAAAGTAGAAAATTTAAATGCCAGTCTGTGATGGCTGTATATATTTTTACATCAGGTTGCAAAAAAATTGTAATCCACTGAAGGAATTTTCCAAGAATGGTAGTTTCTGCCTTATTGAATCACTGATTTCTGGCTGCTAATTTTTCTTGCTGAAACTGCAAACAATAGAATTATGCCAGGAGGAGAACTTGAACATGACTAGCAGCATTTTGAAAAGATTCCCGTCCAGTGGATAAAAAGTAAAACTCCACAAAAGTGGTAAAAGCCAGTGAAACAAGAATCACAATTCAAACCAGAAAATCACAATTTTGAATCAGATCAGCCCTCAAACAAGCCAAGACAAACCTTCCTGAGTCAAACTCAAATTGACCGAGTTTGACTCAGTCAACCTAGTCAAAATCATGTTTTGAAATCAGGTTCGCAACATTGACTCATGCTTCAAATTGGATTGGGCCCCAGAGTTTGTCTTTAAAAAGCAGTTTTTGTGGGTTTTCATTCATTTTTACATGTCTGTTTGAGCTGGTTTCCCCTCTGCCAAGTTACCAACAGTGACAAACTGAGCTACAGGAGGACAAAGTAATCCATCTCAGGCCATCCACTGATGCTGCTGGACATCTAGGGCATCGAAAACAGCAGGGTTTTTTTCTGTATTTACCGATTTTTTCTTGATTTTTCCCAATCCAGTTCAAACTCTTCACACTTTTGTCTTACTGGGTTTTTGCCAATTCTGAGTCTGGTAATATTGGCAAAAGAACAAGAAAGTAAACAGTTAAATACTGCTAGTTTTCCTTGCCAAAACTGCAAACAATATAATTATCCCAAAATGAAAACTTAGACATGACTAGCTGCATTTCTAAAAGATTCCTGTGAAGTGGATAATAAGTAAAATTCCACAGAAGTGGTAAAACCACAAGAATGTAGATGGAAAAATGCCATGAACTACCTTGGTTGGTACATTGTGAAACTTGCTATCAACATCATACACTCGGAAACTGCCATGAAAAGACATTCACAAATAATATAAATATTAGGTACTGTAATAACGCTACAGTCAACACAAAAGCAAACAAATACAGGAGTCTAGTGAAAAGTGAAGAAAAATCTTCTTTCATGTATAGTAAAAAATTTCTAGGAACTGAAATAGGATTCTTACAGTAATGGCTGGAGAATCTCAAAAAAGTATATGATTCTTTGTTTTGTTATCCAGACAGGATCCAAAGAATTTAGAATTACTTCAGTACGACCTAGTTCTTCAAGTGATCCATCTTGTTTCTTTGTATATACAACAGCCATAGGATCACTCTGCATGAATTGAAAATGAGTTAGCAAAGATAGAAGATGGAAATTTAAAGAACCCTGTAGGCAATCAATAAAATTATCTTATCTTACCTTAATTACCTAACTAACAATCTGGAAAAATGAGGGCAATCAGTAATCTGAAGATTTGTATCAAATAGACAATTTTATATTATGCTCTGCACTGAGACTAAGGGCCTATATGAAAGATACATGAAGTACACTGGATAATTTCAGGTTTTGTTCCATTCCTTGCAAAAAGAACTTGGATAGTGTGCATAATGCAAGTCATTCACAACAATTTATGCCATACGGGAATGCAAGGGTTGATTTTTTCCCAGAAGGACAAAGGTATATATCCATATCAAAGACGCCAAATCTTATCTTTGCATGGAAAATCTTCTTAAATAATGTTATCTCCTGTATACAGGAAAGATAAGGAAATTTTTTTCTTGGAAGCAAAATAGTATATCCATATTAAAGATGCTAAATTTGTCGTCTTTGCAAGAAAGAACTTAAATATTGCTGTATGTCTTTAGTTTTACAAGAATGATAACTACTTACTGATGCATGACTTACCATTCAAATTTCAAACACATATTTACAATGTAGACATCTTAAAAATACAATCCCATGAGACCAGATCACAATCACTCATACTCATGTTAATCATAATGTGTTATGCAAATTAAGACACTTGTAACAATACAATGATCAGGATCCTAATCAATGAGTGTACAACTGCCAGGGTAAGAATGAATGGTTGTCACTTCTAAAGGTTCTGAAAGAGCCAAACACCATAAGGAGAAACACTCTTCACATAAGACAGAGAAAGAATGTGATTTGGAAGGATTCTTGGATGTTGATGAAGGGAAAATGGTATTGACCAAACATTTTCTCTTGCTTGTGGCTTCAACAAAATATCGGAGCTTTCCAGGCTGATTGGAAATGCTAAACTAGACGTTATAACTGTGAGAGTGTATTTGGCTGAAACTGTGAGTTTTTCAATCCAGCACATTTCATGTAAACACCTCACCCATCATCCACGAGCCCAAGCAGAATAAGAGTAGTACTGCAAGAGGTCAAAATATAATTGAAGCAAGGAAAAATATGTTGTTTAAAATGGAAAGAATTAAAAAAGACTAAAAAATAGAAAAACAAAAAAGAAGGCAATGAAATAATGAAAAGTAAGGTGAGGATCCCAAGTAAGAATAAATAAACAGAAAGTTAAAAATATAGAAAAATATAATAAATGAACTGAGATGATGCAAGGTTAAAGCACACCAATTCAAAAAAACATGATAACTAAAGCCTACACGATAATCATAAGGACACTATACAAATAGATCAAGATGGAGGGAAAAAAAATGTTTTAAAGTTTTTAAAGACAGAAGGCAAGGCCAAAGTGGCCAAAGTTAATTAGATAAATTAAAAATCCAAGTAAAAGGACAAATGTGATAAGAGACAGAAGGGAAGTAAGATCTAAGACAAATGCGAGAGGTAGAAAGGAAAGGAAAATTTACATGGAAGATAGAAAAAAGAAAAGCAGGGGGAAGGCATAGAGAAACAAAGGAAAACTTAAGAAACATGACACGTCCAAATAGCCTCCGTGTCACGTATTTTGCGTGTCGGACACGACACGAGCCCTAATACGGCTGCGACACGAAAATGAGCATGTCCCAAAATCGTGACACGATCTGGCACGTGTCCGACACGTGCCATGATCGTGTCACGATTTTGGGACACGTGTCCTGTCAATTAGGCGATTTCGCGGGTTAAAAAATTGTCATTCCACGGGTTAAAAGACGTGGGCAGAGCTGGGGCCCGTCTTCATTTCGATTTAATCGCTCGTGGAGGAGAGAGCTCGCTCATTAGCCCGTAGTTTTCATCACAGCAACACTACAGAGATCACGTGGAGTTGAGGACACGTGCCAGATCGTGTCACGATTTTGGGACACGTGTCCTGTCAATTAGGCGATTTCGCGGGTTAAAAAATTGTCATTCCACGGGTTAAAAGACGTGGGCAGAGCTGGGGCCCGTCTTCATTTCGATTTAATCGCTCGTGGAGGAGAGAGCTCGCTCATTAGCCCGTAGTTTTCATCACAGCAACACTACAGAGATCACGTGGAGTTGAGGGTTGCCAGTTGGAGTGGAGGGTTTCCCCTTTGTTGATGCCGATGGAGTGGAGTTGAGGGCACGCAGGGTTTCCCCTTTGTTGATGCCGATGGAGTGGAGTTGAGGGCACGCAGGGTTGCCCCTTTGTGGACGCTGGTGGAGTGGAGTTGAGGGCACGCAGCACCCCCAGCAGTTGCTGCTCAAGGCAGTGCCGCAGCAGAGATCACGTGGGGTTTCCCATTTGTTGAAGCCGGTGGAGTGGAGGGCCAAGGCCGCAGCTCTGTGTAGCAGCTGCCAGCAACGAAAGGAGGAGTTCCAACTTCAGTGCTTCACTGTCCCTGTTCACTGTTCGGTTTACTATTCAGGTGAGAAATTAAATTAATTTTAGTTTTTAGTTTTTAACTTTTTACTAAATCAGTAAATTGCAAATTGCAATGCATATTCTCATTCTGTATTCAATGCCCAGCAGACGCAGCTTATTTATGATTTTATAAATTATTCATAAACTTCACAGTTCACAAGTTATTAACTTCACATTAAAATTTTAAATTTTTAAAAGAAGTAAGAACTGCACAGCAATAGTAATCTAGGATTAGGAAACTGTAGCAGATTCCTAATGGCATTTGAGTCTTTGACATTTCTGATGCATGTATAAGCTTTAGTTTCAACTCTTTAAGTTTAATAATTTATAAATTTTCAATAAATATTAAAAATCAACCATTTAAGAGTGTTATTTATTGGATTTCAGGCAGCTGCCAGCCACTGTGTGAAGGAAATTCAATGGCTCAATCTTCCAAGGCAGCAGGCAGAGGTCAAACTCAAAGAAAGAGCAGAAATATTTCTGTGTCAGCTGGTGGCAGTGCTCCAAGTGTTTCGAGTGATGTTTTGGGAGCTACTATGCCCTCAGGGCCCTCACATAACCTTGCTGCTTTAGCAAAACAACAGGCACAGGAAAAAGAATACCCCCTATGGAAGTACGTAACCAAGAAAGAAGAACCTGGAAGTGGAACAAAGAGGGCTGCAGGAGGAAATATTTCTTGGTCTTGCAATTTCTGCAACGGTGCATTCAAGAGCACTTACTTCAGAGTTAAGGACCACTTGTTGGCTCTTCCTTGTGGACTCGGACCATGCAGAGGGATCACTGCCAACCAAAGAAGACAGCTGGAAAAGGAGGATGCAGTTGGGTTGGGGAATGTGGTGGCAGCAAGCAAAAAAAATGTCAAAAAAAGATGATCCTCTTCCATTCTTGAGGAATACATCTAACAAGTTTGGGAATGGGGATGAATTTCAGCCAACAAAAAAAAGGACAGCCCAAAATTATGGTCCAATGGACAAAATTTATCAAAAAGAGACTCGAGATGAGGTAGATCTTACTGTTGCATTCTATTTCTATCTCAACTTCATATCATTCAATGTTGCACGGTCTCCTTTGTTCATTGAGATGTGTCGAGCTTTAGTTGAAAAGGCTCCAAGAGGGTATGTGCCTCCAAGCTCAGAGAAGCTTAGAACCACGTTGTTGGTTAAGGCAAAGAAGGAGGTGGACAAAATCCTACAACCTGTCAAAAAATCATGGATTTCATCCGGGGTTAGTATTGTTTCTGATGGATGGACAGATTCAGCACGCCATCCACTCATTAATTTCATGGTGTCTTCCCATAATGGACCGGTCTTCTTGAAAGCAGTGGATGCTCTCGGAAAATACAAGGATGCACAATATATGGGTGATTTGTTCATTAAAGTTATTGAAGAAGTAGGTGTTGATAATTGTGTGCAAATCATCACTGATAATGCACCTGTTTGTAAAGCTGCTGGCATGATTGTGGAAACTAAATATCCACAAATATTTTGGACACCGTGCATTGTTCACTCGTTGAATTTAGCAATTAAATCTATTGCTTCAGAGGTGATATGGATTGGCAATGTTATTGAGGATGCACGTTATATCCGCATTTTTATACAAAACCATACCAATGCCCTCACAATATATAAAGAGTACACACATTTATCATTGTTGAAGGTTGCGGATACTCGGCTTGCTTCCTCATTCATCATGCTTAAGAGGTTGAGGGAGGTCAAGGCCGCTCTTGGGGCCATGGTTATTTCAGATCTTTGGTCTTTTTGGAGAAAGACGGATCAAGTTGCTTCAAGAAAAGTAAAGGAAACGGTGTTAGATGATGTTTGGTGGGAGAAGGTAACTGTTGTCATTGAGATCATGGAGCCTATCATTTCCTTGTTGCGGTTTGCAGACACAGACCAACCCATCTTAGGAGATGTTTATGAGGGGTGGGATTCCATGATTGAGTCTGTGAAGAACATTGTTATGCAGAATGATTTCTCTGAGTATGGGACATCATCAGAGAGCTTATGGTCCACCATACAGGACATTCTTATCTCCAGGTGGGATAAGAATTGCACACCTTTGCACTGCTTGGCACATTCATTGAATCCCAAGTTCTACAGTCAGGAATGGCTTAGTGGTGGGCCCTCACGCAGATTTGCTCCTCACATGGATATAGAGATATCAAATGGGAGGAAGTTAGCATTTAGGAGGATATTTCAGGATAGTGCATCCCTTCAGGAGGTGGAGGAGGGCTTCATAGAGTTCTCCACTGGCATGGGGAGATTTGGAGGGTATGATATGCTTGGAGACATGGGGGTCAAGAAGGCCCATGGTTGGTGGGCAACTCATGGGGCAGCATGCCCTATTCTACAATAGTTAGCCATGAGGATCCTTTCCCAGGTTACTTCATCCTCCTGTTGCGAGAGGAATTGGAGCACATACGGAAATTTGTACAGTTTGAAAAAGAGCAGACTTGAGTAGTCCAGGGCAGAGGCAATGGTGTATGTGCACACCAACCTTCGTCTTATTTACAGGAAGAGGCAAGAGTGGTTGAAGAGTCGAACAAAGATGTGAGATGTATTTCCTGATGATATGGGTTTGGATAACAATATAGAGTTGGCATTGGCCAACTTGGATCTTACTGATCCAGTGTTAGAGCCAGTGACTTTTGTTGATGAGCTGGAGGGGTCATCCTCCACACCACCAGCAGATGCATCATCCAATCTTGGATTGGGTATAGAGGAGGAGGAGGAGGAGAGTGGAGAGAGCAGCGACAGTGATGTTGATTTTGACATGGAGCAACAGGAGGTCGATTGATAGTGGCTAGTACCACTGATACTAATAGTGATCTAGTATTTACTATGTGGTATTCGCATTTTGCATCTATAGTGTTGTAGTCTTCTAGATACTAGACTGTAGTCTGTAGTAGTATCTACTCCATTTTGTATTTGCCAGTGGCATTCTGTCGATATCTATCATCTATGTAATACATTATGATTTTCAGATTTTGATGGTTTAATATGAAATATCAAACATGCAGTTTATGGTTCAAACTCAAAGTTCATGATTCAATGTTAAATTTTAATTTTTAATGTTATTGTTCATTTTTCATTGTTAATTTTATTAATTGATTCATCATGGATTCATGATTCATTGTAAAATTGGAAATTTCAATTGATTCATTGAAAATTTGAACGATATTATGATTCAGATTGATGTATAGACTTTCAGTATTTTAGTTTTAAAAAAATGTGGATCTTTATGTATTTTTTTAATATCTATATATATATATATATATATATATATCAAACGTGTCCCCCCGTGTCCTGTTTTCGGGGTCGTCGTGTCGCGTGTCGAATACTCATATTTTCATGTCCTCCGTGTCCCGTATCGCAGTGTCATGTGACTTAGAGGAAAACACATTGAAATTATATAAGAGAAAAAAGGAGAAAAAGGAATAAATGTTATAGCCCATGTATTTGGTCACGTGTCGGTTTTAACTTTTAGCCAACAAGCAGGTATTTTCCTATGTGAGATGTATTAAGGACCTAGTCAGAGACTGCCTATTCCAGTGACAGAGGATGAGCAGGAAGCCCCGAAGGTTGAAGATGCTATGTTGAGATCCTGAATGCATGATGAAGGGCTTGCTTGTACAGAACTTCTAATGATAGAGAGATTTGTCAACAAGTAAATGGTCAAGTACAAGTCAGCAAAAGCAATGTTGAAGATTATGTCAGAAGAATACCTTCCTTGCTGAAAGGGAGTGTTGAAGTAATATGCAGTTGCAAAAGATATTCTTGTATTGCACAAACCCTAATGTAAAACCCTAAAAGAACAATGCTAAAGACATACTCTCAAGAAATCAAGTGAAAATAGACAAGTCAGCCCCACATAAATCAATGGGTAAAACTGCCCCAAACAATGGGCAAAACTGCCCCAGTGAAGTCAGCCCTATAGTGAAAACGTCAGCCAAAAAAGAGTATAAATAAGGGGGTCGAATTCTTCATTTGGAGATATCACACAAGTTCGCTCAAGCAAGAGAGAGACAAGTGTGCAAGAATGAGAGAGTAGCAGCAGCTGGAGGAAGACATATTCCTGGGGTTATCTTATCTCTGCTTCTTGTGTATTTTTCTGTGAGAGAGCTTTAGCTCTTCATTGTATTGACATTGTACTTTGTTGATGAATCTACAATGAGAAGTTCTGCTGGGTTTTTCCCGTGAGAGGGTTTTCCGAGGAGAAATCTTTGTGTCTATTGTTGAATGTATTTCTTTCAGTGATCCTTATGCATGCAATTATTATGATGTGATATGATAAATTGAATGAAAGTTAACATAATTGCTCCCAAGTTAATATTCTAACACTAGTGGCCTCCAATTTGGGGCAGCAGCCTTCCAGCACAAAGAAGGAGCAACCAACTTGTACCACTTATGTTAGGAGACCTCGATGATTCACTCAAACATAAGGGGATCCTCAGGAGCATGTTGACGCTCCTAGCAACACATTTAGGGAGAGCAGACCTCCAAAGAAGTTTCCAAACTACATGGCATTGATAAGAAGCATCATCGCTTCCAAGCCTTGCAGTTTCAGGAGGCAACAGACCATAAAGTTTGGAGGGATTCCATGGTGTACACCTCCACCATGAAGAGTGATGTAAGTGACATAGAGACAAGGTCGAAGGGGAAATCAATAGTGAGTTCCAAGTGGCTCTACAAGATCAAGCATGCAGCAAATAGTAACACAAAGCAGTATTGTAATGTCCTCTTATGCTTGAGCACAGGGGACCATCCCGCTAACCTATCTAATTCGCATAGGTTCGAGCGGGCACTGACATTCAGGGAATCAACTGAGGATTGATGCCGTATGCTCCTTAAGAATATCTTGGCATGGGTAAACAGGGACCACAGGAACTATAGGCCACCTGCATGCATGACATCCGAGCATTATTTCATGATGCATGCACTGATTGAGTCTCCAGAGCACTGCATGCAAGTCGACTGGGAATTAGAAGATAAAGTGACCTACTTAGGTCAAAAGTTAGGTCTAACAGGTGAATGTTATAAAAGAAAGGTAAAGCTAGTAAAGAAGACCTGCTTATATGATTATTGATTTGTGGATTCGAATTGGATAGCTCG
Organism: Larix kaempferi; assembly: GCA_027924585.1. Classification (NCBI taxonomy): domain Eukaryota; kingdom Viridiplantae; phylum Streptophyta; class Pinopsida; order Pinales; family Pinaceae; genus Larix; species Larix kaempferi. Next base: position 346,316 of record BSBM01000397.1, on the reverse strand, counting down.
AGCCAAGTTGGGGTTGAGTGCATGCACTCGCCTAGCTAGTGTATTTAGACAGCGAATTTATCTGCCCTAGTCACTATCAGGTTGGATCATCCAGATTCAGCATTACATTATCATCAGGTTCTATTCATTAGTTATTGCAGGATTCGAGTTATATACTGATTTGAGGGATTCGCACTCCTTGCATGAGCGAATTGCTGACGGACACTTATATTCGCATCACAAGCTAAAGGGTCCAATCTTATGCATGTTGGATCCAGTCTTTCTCAGAGTATCACTATTACCCTTCCCTTGGAAGAAGGGCTCCTCAGATTGAGTATTAGACTATTTCTCAACACTTCTATCCTCAAGAAGAAGTCTTCCTGCATGTGGGTGACTTTCTCAAGGAGGGAGTTCACGCTTTAGGCTTCTGAGCCATCATTTTATCTGCATGCTGCTTCCATTGCACTCAGAGGGGGATTACAACCCTACTACACCACTTCTGGATCATTCAGCTATCGGTTTATCTCTGATCCATCATTATATCTATTGAGGGCGCATTATTACCAAGGGCACATTTCAGGAGGAGGTTCAAGGATTATCTCTTGCATCCACCGACCAAAGTCTTGCATGCTGAGCTTATATTGGCGAGCATCATCTGATCTATCTATTGGTATGTACATGCATCACTTCTTCCTATTTTATAGGATTTCTGATTATATGGGTATTAGGTTTGCATGCGGGCGCATGCAATCTTAGATTAGTACACCATACATTCCTGTGTTGAGACACAAGATCACATAGCAAACAAGAAAAAAAAGAAAATTACCAGTTTGGGATATTATGTGGTATCAGAGCATGTTCCTTGCCAGCTGTGGGAGCATGCAATTTTGAACAGTAAATGAATTTAGAGGACCCACACAACATTACTTACCGGAGATGGAGGCTTAGGAAGAGTGATAGAAGAGAAGAAGAGTTAGAGGATATAGAACTGGGGGATACAGGGTATCAGTTTGAAAAAAGTAAAGGCAAAGAAACAATGGCAGATGATGATAAGATAGCTTTCAACAGTCTCATTTCAGCTATAAAGGATCTTGCTATTGGACAAAAAGAGATGGTGAATGACATCAGGCAGATGGCAGATAAAAACGGGCCCACCCCACATAGTCCATTATTTCCCACAGTGATGGGGTATCCACAAGTAGTAGTGGGAACAGTTACATACCAACATGCAGAGCCACCCCCATATCTACAGCATGTCCTCTCGACCTACCCTACCACAGTTCTTAGATAGCCCTGTCGCAGTACCCCTAGTACAGGTAGAGCTAGAAGATCCCATGGGGGCATACCTGAGAGAGTATAGAGCATTAGGTGATGACTTCCATTCATCCATGACCTTCACTGACTTTTGCCACTTTAAAAGTAAGAACAGGCCCAGAGCATACAATAGGGCCTTTCAACCAAAACTTTGAGTTACAGCGCACGGTAGGGAAACTGACTATTCCTACCTTTGAGGGGACCCGAGGTGTCCCAACGCGGAATTGGGTACAGAAGTTGGATACATACTTCCAGCTCAACCCCATGATTGAGACAGATGCCATTAAATTGGCTACCTTGCATTTGGACGGGGAGGCCCATGAGTGGTGGTACCATGGGTCGGTGACATTGGGTCACAATACTATCACTTCATACACAGATTTTACACAGAGGCTCATTGAGCGATTTGACAAAAAAGACCTTGAGGTGCATTTTAGAGAGCTGGCACAGCTCAAGCAGACAAGTGGTCTAGATGCTTTCATTTCAGAGTTTCAGAGGGTAGCATGTGAGATTTTCAATTGCTAGGAACTAGATTCATAAGACAATTTCACATGGAATATTTCAGACAATGAGAGAAGAAGAATAGAGAGAATAAATTGTGGAAATCACTCTATATCTTATTCATTGATATGATAACAATATATAATACATCCTCCATGGAGAAAATCGAATGCCTTTGAGGCAATTTGGAAAGAGCAAAAAGAAAAGGCTTAGAAAAGACAAAAAAAAACCTAGGTGGCAAAAGTAGTCTACAAAATTGTCCTATAGGCTCACGAATTTAGTAAGTATGGTATGGAAACTCATGAGTGAGGTAAATAGAATGTATTGATGGCTTTTGGAGAGTAGATATTATGTGGAGGTCCAATTGGTCAAGTGGCAAGAGTTTCCAAGTCAACTAGCTTTTCCTTTTCCACTAGAAAGTAGAAAAAACAGTATAAAGTTGTCTAAATCAGGAAAGTGTCTTTCTCATTCAGGAGTAGAATAAAATTAGACAAAATCCGAGGAAATCTTATCCAGAATCCATCCAAATTCGTTTTGGTGAGTTAGGATGGCATGTGGTTCACTAAAAAACAAAACTGGCCTATTTTACTTAATCAAAACTTAGGAAATTAATCATAAATGATTAATTAATTTATCCTAAGTCTAGAATGACATAGTGGGTTTTTTAAATGTTCCAACACCCCCCCTTAAGCCTGACTTTATGTGATGAGAATCAGAAAAATATCAGAAATATAGGGCCCAAGCAACAAGGCTTACGGTCACCCCAATACAAAAATAACTAGTCCATGTAAACCGAGGAAACGAGGAAAACCTCATGGAAACAAAACCCTCCCTCAAAAATGGACATGCTTCATGTCTTCATGTTGTCATGTTGTTCATTTGAATGAGCTGAATGGGCTACTTCTAAGTAACAGACTTGATGAAGAGATCGTGGATGTCATAATCATGCATCGGTGCATCAATGTTGTGTAGGCAAGAACCATGTGTTGAAGCTCTATGAAGCTCATCTTCTGATGATGGAGGAGCATCAAATGAATTTGTCTTGCTGCTGTAACATATATAATCAGATCTGAAAACATAATCAATGATGGAAAGAAGATCTATGCATACTCCTTCCCAAGGAGAAACAATGAACTCAACATGATCAATTTCTTTTGTAGTTGCAATGTGGTGCACTAGTTTTTGTATCTTCTTCTCAAGCTGATGAAGGACATTCCTGATATTTAAAATGAGGATCATGCATCTCTGAAATATCAGAATGTGAGTCATATGGATCAACAACCAGTAAAGATGTTGATTTTCCATGATCGAACAGAGTTTTAGTAGAAAAAGTGTGAGAAACTAGGTCACCCTGACAGCTGAGCGAGCCTGGAGAGTATGAGGACTTGACTTTTGAACCATGAGTGATGGGGTCAAGTCCAGATGTGTGGAATATCGATCCAAGGATGGCCAAAAACATGGTTGTCCAACCAATGAAGGATATGAACGACAAAAGTGCAACAGACGCAAGTGACACAGTGTAGGAAAACATAGAATTGTGTAGTTTCTTAACTGGAGAACTTGAGGGTTGTGGGGTCTTTTGTGCATCCAATGGTTGGGAAAACGATGTGGGAGATGTAATGACCTGCATATCATCTTTTAAATTAGAATCTAAAAGATTTGAATGGAGGTGGAAAATAAGGAAATACCTTTCAGAAGACAAGTCAGAAGCTAGTAAAAAATGACTAGTTTTGAGAGTAGACTTGGATGAACTGACTGAAGACTATTCCAAAGAAGAAGTGGAGATTTCGGATTCTGATATATCAAAATGTGAATCAAAATCAAAGACATCAGAATTATATTTCACTCTAGCACTCAAAGCATAAGCATGATTACCTTTGGGAGAGGCTTGGAAATAGTGTTCTTGTTCTACAACAAGCTTCCCTTGTTCTCTCTTTGAAAAGTCAGGAACATCTATCTTATGCTCTTCAAGCATCTTGGGCATGATGTCCAAATTCTTCTTGAAGCAAGATTTCTCAGGATGAGTGCCTTTGCAGCAATAAGAACACTTGGGCTTCTCCTTCTTCATCTTCTTGGATTTGGAATCTCCATCAGAATCCTCTTCTTCTGACAATATCTTTTGTTTGGATTTGTCATTCTTGAAACTCTTTGCTCCATGAGCAACAAGTGCAAAGTCTTTAGAGGGTGATAAATCCTTCATTTGGACCAGATTGTCCTTCTCCTGAGTGAGTGAATCAATGAATGCATCCAAGGTTGGCATCTTCCACTTGGGAACTGCAAGTTTTGTAGAATGAAAAGTAGACACAAATACTGAGTATTCAGAGCTTAGTTTTGACGAAATGGTAAGGATTAATTGCTCATCCTTCTTTTCTATGCCACATTGCTTAAGTTGAAGCACTAGGTTCTTGAATTTTGAGATGAACTCCTCCATAGAGTCATTACTTGGACTAAGAGAGATCAGTTCAATCTCCAACAAATGACCTCTGAGCTCGTCTTGTTTTCCAAAGAGAAATTCTAGCTTTGTCCACACTTCATTTGGAGTGGATAAAGAATCAATATGGAATAGAAGATCTGGAGATATAGAGAGACAAAGTAACCCATAAGCTTCATTACATTTGGATTTTAATGCAACAGCTCCTAGCTCAGTTTCAAGCTCCATAGTGACTCTATACAATCCTTTGCTTCGAAGTTGGATGATCATATGCGCCTTCCAGTCAAAGAAATTGAAGGGAGTGAGAGTCACAACTTTGGCTTGATTTTGCTCCATACCAATGCGCTCCTAGTGATGGAAATACCTGCAAAAAACACTCTTGGAAATTGCTTTGAATCAAGCTAGCTCTGATACCATGTGAGATTTTCAATTGCTAGAAACTAGATTCATAAGACAATTTCACATGGAATATTTCAGACAATGAGAGAAGAAGAATAGAGAGAATAAATTGTGGAAATCACTCTGTATCTTATTCATTGATATGATAACAATATATAATACATCCTCCATGGAGGAAATCGAATGCCTTTGAGGCAATGTGAAAAGAGCAAAAAGAAAAGGCTTAGAAAAGACCAAAAAAACCCTAGGTGGCAAAAGCAGTTTCCAAAATTGTCCTAGAGGCTCACGAATTTAGTAAGTATGGTATGGAAGCTCATGAGTGAGGTAAATAGAATGTATTGATGGCTTTATGAGAGTAGATATTATGTGGAGGTTGAATTGGTAAAGTGGAAAGAGTTTCCAAGTCAACTAGCTTTTCCTTTTCCATTAGAAAGTAGAAAAAACAGGATAAAGTTGTCTAAATCAGGAAAGTGTCTTTCTAATTTAGGAGTAGAATAAAATCAGACAGAATCCAAAGAAATCTTATCCAGAATCCATCCAAATTTGTTTTGGTGAGTTAGGATGGCATGTGGTCCACTAAAAGACCAAACTGACCTATTTTACCTAGTCAAAACTCAGGAAGTTAATCATAAATGATTAATTAATTTATCCGAAGTCTAGAATGACATAGTGGGATTTTTAAATGTTCCAACATAGCAATCATGGTGATAGATATTTCATAGAGCAGGTTGATTATGTTATTTACCGAGGCCTTCACTGAGCCCTTACGTGGATGGGTCAAGGCTTATAGACCCACCACCCTAGGTGATGCCATCAGTTGGACTAGAGATTTACAGGATGGAGTCCCAAAAAATAGATTTCCTCCCAGAACTAATTTCCCTATAAAAGTTAAAGAGAGGAAACCCTTCTAGAAAGAATGGCCAAAGAAAGAATGGATGGATAATGATACCCGCCAGGACCTTAGAAGAAAAAAGTTACGTTTCACTTGTCAGGAACCATGGGTACCAGGTCACAAGTGTTCAGGGAAGGGAAAGGCCCACTACATAGAGGTCTATTCCAACAGTGTAGAGGATGAGGATTATCAGGAGCAAAAGCAGGGAGAGGCACATGAGACAAAGTGGCACATGAGACAGCAGATGAGGTATAGTCACCAGGAGGTGTCATTGCTACATTGTCGGGGTCCCTAGATTCCACACTCTCTGGATCAGAGGTGTCATACAGGGCAACACAGTAGGAGTGTTGATAGATGGTGGGGCATCCCACAACTTTATGGATGTTGCATGGGTTAAAAAGAAAGGCATCCAAACTGAGAGCTTTGCTGGATTTCAGTAGTTGTAGTAGGTCACCACACCATGGAGTGTAGTCAGAGGATTCCAAAATTGAAAGTAACACTTGGGAACTATACAGTGATAAAAACATTCTATGAGGTAGACGTGCCCGACACAAATGTGGTATTGGGATTTCAATGGCTTTATTCCATAGGGAATTATTCTACGAACTACTAGACCATGGAGATGGAGTTCATGGGAACGGAGGGCCAGAAGGTAGTATTGAGAGTGATGAATACCTACCCTTCCACAACAGTGACATCACACAGGATGGAGGCATTGCTCCGACAAGGAGATATAGAGTGGGCAGCAGAGTGCTTGGTTACCTTCAGGAAACCACCAGATAAGGCCACACAACATCCAGCAGATATAGAGGCCTTACTGCAGAAGCACAGAGCAGTATTCGGAGACCTTCCAGCAGGTCGACCTCCATATACGGGATTCGGGCACATTATTGAGTTAGAGGAGGGGACTCAAGCAGTTATCACCACCCCTTACAAACACCCCAAGAGGTACAAAGATGAAATAGAAAGTACAATCAAGGAACTGCTCAAACTAGGGTACATTAAACCTAGCTCCAACCCATTTGCATCCTCAGTAGTGCTAGTAAAGAAAAAGGATGGAACCTTACGCATGTGCATCGATTACAGAGCACTCAACAAGAAGACTATAAAAAACAGGAATCCAATCCCCAATATCGATGAGTTGATGGATGAACTACAGGGGGAACACTACTTTTCTAAGATCGACCTCCGCTCAGGTTACCATCAGCTTCGGGTTAGGGAACAGGATGTTCCAAAGACCACCTTTTGTTGCCACTACAGACATTATGAGTTTCTAGTAATGCCATTTGGGCTCACTAATGCACCAGCCACCTTCCAGTCATGCATGAACAATATCTTCAAGGCTCAGTTACTCAAGCATCTTTCGGTATTCTTCGACGACATATTGATATACAGTAGAACTTGGGAAGAACATTTGAGACATCTAGATGAAGTACTTGGGATTTTACAAGGGCAATCACTATATGCCAAGATGTCCAAGTGTGAGTTCGACATGCAAGAGATGTTATATTTGGGGCATGTGATAGGGGCCAACAGGGTCCAGGTACACATAGAGAAGATTTGAGGCATATTCGATTGGCCTACACCCAAAAATGTGACAGAACTGAAGGGCTTTTTGGGCCCTTGAACCTGCTACAGGAGGTATGTCAGTGGGTTTTCACAGATGACCGCACCCCTCATCGATCTTACCAAGAAGGGGGCATTCAATTGGTCAGAGATTGCACGGCAATCATTCGAAAAAATGAAGAAGGTAATGAGTTCATGCCCAGTATTAGCTCTACCAAATTTTTCTCAACCTTTCATGCTAGAGTGTGATGCCTCATGAGAGGGAATAGGGGTAGTATTGATGCAGAACAATCACCCCATTGCATTTGAGAGCAGGAAGCTCAAAGACTATGAGCACCACTATTCGATATACGACAAGGAAATGTTAGTCATTCTCCATGCACTAACCAAGTTCAGGAAATACCTAGTGGGTGGAAGATTCAAGATTAAGACAGATCACAATAGCTTGAAATACTTCCTAGAGCAGAAAGAGCTAAATGAGAGGCAACAGAAATGGGTGAGCAAAATTCGGGCCTATGACTTCGAGATTGAAAACATAAAGGGAAAGAACAATGTGGTAGCAGATGCACTTTCAGATTGAGTATTAGACTATTTCTCAGCACTTCTATCCTCAAGAAGACGTCTTCCTGCATGTGGACGTCTTTCTCAAGGACAGAGTTCACGCTTTAGCTTCTGAGCCATCATTTTATCTGCATTTTGCTTCCATTGCACTCGGAGGGGGATTATAACCCTACTACACCACTTATGGATCATTCAGCTATCAGTTTATCTCTGATCCATCATTATATCTATTGAGGAGGGCGCATTATTACGAAGGGCGCATTTCTGGAGGAGGTTCAGTGATTATCTCTTGCATCCACCGGCCAAAGTCTTGCATGATGGGCTTATATTGACGAGCATCATCTGATCTATCTATTGGTATGTACATGCATCACTTCTTCCTATTGTATAGCATTTCTGATTATATGGGTATTAGGTTTGCATGTGGGCTTTTCTATGTGATCTTGTGTCTCAACACAGGAATGTATGATGTACTAATCTAAGATTGCATGCGCCCGCATGCAAACCTAATACCCATATAATAAAAAATGCTATACAATAGGAAGAAAACAAGAAAACAAAATTACCAGTTTAGGATATTACAAGTACAAAGCAAGGTTCATGGCAAGAGGGATCACCCAGAAAGAGGGAGTGGACTACGAAGAGAATTTTGCCATAGTCACTAGGTACACTACCATTAGAGCAATGATGTCTTTTGTTTCCGTTCTTGGATGGAGAATACATCAGATGGATGTGAAGCCGACTTTCTTCAATGAGATAATTGAAGAAGAAGTGTACATAGAGAAGCCTTGGGGCCTTGATATCAACCGGAAGGAGTCCCATGTGTATAGGCTAAAAAAGGCATTGTGTGGACTCATGCAGGAGTCAATTTGAGAGTATGGCATTCCAAGATCAATGGATATTTGCTAAGTACAAGCTTCACCAAAAGTGATACATATCCTAACTTATATTTTATATTTGTTGAGGAGAATCTACTTGTTTTGGTGTTGTATGCAAATTACTTGTTTAATACAGGTTCAGAGAAGCTCATTGCAAGGTGCAAGGAAAATATGGCAGTTGAGTTCAAGATGAAGGACATTGGCATGATGCATTACTTCTTAAGGTTGGAGGTTTGTTAGTGACCCAAGGAGATTTCCCTTGGGAAGGGTAAGTATGCAAGCGAGATCATAAAGAGGTTTTGCATGGAGCACTGCAAACCTATGGTCATGCCTATGATCACTAATCTGAAAAATATAACTATAGACTCAGATATGGTGGATCGCACATTATACATGTAGTTGATAGGTTCTTTGATGTGTCTAAACAACACTTGGCCAGATATATGTTTTGCAATGAACACCTTAAGACAATTCATGCTGGAGATGAGGCAAGAGCGGTGAATAACAACAAAACATGTGTTCAGAAACTTGAGGGGCACAGTGGAGTACATTCTGAGATATCTTCGAGATGGGGAGGTGAAGGTGTAGTGGTATACAATCTTACAAACGCAAATTGGTAGGCAGTGCATCAGACAAGAAGAGCACCTCAGGGTATTGCTTTAGCTTAAGATCACGACAATATCATGGTTCAACAGGAAGCAAAATTCTGTGGCACTCAGCTCAACAAAGGCAAAGTATATGACAGCCAATACTCCTAGTTGTGAGGATCATCTGGCTTTCCAAGTTGCTTGCAAGATTATTTAATAAGGAATTGGATCACACAATGATTTTACTGTGATAAGCGGAGTCGTAAAAAACTTTGAGAATCCAATGTTTTATGATAGATCCAAGCACATCGATATTAGGTATCAAATCATTGAGACGGAATTCAAAAGGGAGGGGTAAAGCTCTAGTATGTACCTGTTATCACACCATAGTAGCAAGGCTACTATTCTTGTTTAGCAGATATCTGCACATTCCGGAGCTTCCATTATGCAGAGCATGGCTATGATGATTGTATATTTTGTGATCACTCATGATCAGAGCAGTGTATTATTCAGACTTATGTTAGACCTTGTGTCAAGGCTGAGCCTTGAGAGTTCAAATTTGATGACCGATGTGACCCTTTATCCCATACAGTTTCAGTTCAGTGCTTAGAGATGTATTACAGCAGTGTTTTAGATGGTATATGATGTTTATTACTATGATGATGTTGTATGATCTATGAATATTTTATCATTGACTGTGGATTATCATCTTGTTGATTTAGTCATGTTCACAGCATCTACTTGGTATATTATTCCTGATGTGGCAAACTATTTAAAATGAACTATAAATCATAAAATGGACAATTGCTTGCACATTTAGGTCATTTAACAAAACCCACTGGTTTTCCACCTTACATAGATATGGTCTTTCCTGACACCAGTGGTCTGCTAGTGTAGGCTCCATATTCACTTGACTCCATCCATACATGACTTTCCTATTTGACTTTAAACCTTGACCTGTCTCATTTGACTTTCTGATACTGAGGACTTCCCCATTTTTCTACCTCTGTGTTTGGATCGCATCCCTGTATGTTCAGTGTCTCGGCTCTAAGTTGGTGACAAAACTTGCCTTTGGTGAGTTGGATTGTAGGCCTAAATCATTCTGGTCGGTTGTCCCGATGTTTGGCATTGGCTCGAACTCCCCCTAGTCACTTGAGATGTTGTTGGCTAAAACTGAAAGCTCATGTTCTACTTATGGAAACTTATAAATTCACCCATGGAAACTAAAAAGGGCAAGAGCGATGAACAGCTAAAAATACTCCTCAAAGGTATAAGAAAGGTCCAAAAAAGCAATGATTCTTAAAAGCTATATCTAAACAATTGCTGACCTTATATATATATGAAAACATGCCATGGATGCAAGCTGCAACTAGTTGTGCTTATCAGTACACCTGAGATCCGAAGGGTTATGTAGGCCAAAAAGGCCATGAAATGAAATTGAATGATCCTAATGAACCTGGATCAACTTGACGTAGACATGATCCCTAAGTTGAATAAGCACTCTCTAAACAACTTATCCATTTGTGAGGCACAGCCATCCCCCGTGTCATTTTGTCCAGCACAGAGTTTGTAGCTTTCCCCATTCTCCCAGTCCAAAGTATTTTTGAGTTAAGTTAGACAAGTCAACCCCTTTGCCCAACCTTGTTCCTAGCCTTCATCCTTCACTAGCAGTTTGACCATGTCCAATGGGTGAGTTTGTCATTTGAACTATTATGCAAGTAATTTTATATAACAAAGGAATATGCTAACTTGATTAATGCCACTGAATGGATGTTATACTTTGAGCTTGGCTGTGAGAATGATTAGAGAAGCATGTCTTAGTCTACTGATGTGATTTATCCTTGGTTGTATATTATTGGGATCCGTGATGATGTGGGCCATATATATATACCTATTGATGATGATTGATGGTCCCACATACTTGATGATGATGCCATATGATGGACATATGGTTCAGATGATGATTGATGCAGTTTAGCAAATTTTATTATTACTTCAGATCATCAGATTATGCATTGTTCATATATGGTGGACCCTACAGCTGGCCCATTAGGGCAACCCATGGTGTATGAGTACACATTCCTAGTGGATTTGGGTCTTCTGGATCCAATGAGACACTTATCTTTCAGTTCCGGGCACTTCTAACAGTGATTGATGCAGTTTTACACTTGTTGACCAAATTTGGGGCTGATTTCCCAGCCTGAGCTGCAGGGGCCAGGAGAGGCCAGTTCACCTAGGGCGCTATATGTGGAAGGGGTGGTCCAGCCACTTGTTTTTACCATTTACCCCCCCTTCTCGAGAGCCTGGTGGGCTCAGATGGACAACGCAGATGCCCCGGGAGGCAGTTTTGGCATTTTCACAGTTACCGAGGCAGTTAAAAAATGGGATAAAGTGGTCAGTGAGGAATTCGATTTGGGCAATTGAGGCAAGGTTTTGGCATTTGGTTTTCACAGAGGTCTTCCACGGTGATCCCACTATCTTCCAGCCAGTTTTCACCATGTGGGTAGGCCCACAGCGATCACAGGAGGTCTTTTACTGCTTGTCTGTCACAGATTTTGAGGACAGATTTGATCATTTATATTATCTTGGACATATTTTATTATTTTATTATGCCTTGGGGATGAGCTAGTAAGGATTGATGCCTCCTAGCCCCACCATGTGCTTCTTATGTCATGTCCTAGTCATCATGAGGTGGATTTTGGTACTTATAACCCCTCTAGTGGATGACATCACCCTCCATGATTGTTTTAGATTATGACGTCATCACTTTATGAGTGATCCATGTGTTATGTTATTATGGTTCATCTTAGCCATTAATTGTATATTGAGATCTTTTAATCTCAACCACTCATTTGATGTAGTATTGTAAAGTGGTATAGGGTTTTGGTCTTTATTATCCTATATAAGGAGGAGACCCCCTATTGTATAGCTCACCTTTGGAGCTCTGGAATATTGGAATAGAACACTTCTTTATGGAGCATATCTCTCTTGTCTTGTGGATTCTCTTGCATCTTGAGTATATAGTATCTCTTCGATGTATCATTGTGGATTTTGGTGCTTCTACTAGTTTTCTTGCGGGAAAGTCGAATTGGTAGAGAGGAGGGCGATTTCTTGAGGGTTATTGTTCGAGGGATCCACATATTCTCTCTTGGGTTGATCTTGTGACAGGGAGTATCATTATTGTATCTTCGTGACATAGTTGACGCTTTCTATTACATCTTTCTATCATTTTCATAATCATCTTACTTGACTTGTTTCTTTGATCTTGTCTTGTAGGAGGAGGACGATTTGGCTATCGTGGAGGACGTTTTGGTTGGAACTCTTGGATCTCACTCTTGAATATACACATAGGACAATGCTATCAATTTGCAAGGTGGCCACAAGCAATTGAGATAAGATCTACAAGGTATGTGCCTCTTTCCATCCATTCTCTCTTCATTGGTCACAAACCCTAATTAATCAAAACCCCAATTTTGGTTTTTCTTAGATCTACTTAGATCTAGCCTTGCTTTTGAAAAGATCTTAAGAACCCACCTCTATAGCATCCACCCCTAGTTGGATCTATAGTTTGGTGGTGATTGGGTTAAAATTAACACACTTTTCAAGGCAATATAGCCCTCTTGAACCAAAACGCACTTCCTTGGAGAGACTTGTTGGGTTAGATCTAGCATGTGGGTAGGTGAGATCCCACTTGATTTGCAATCTACACACTTGATAACCTACCCCTAGACTTTTACTTGGGTGATTTCTACCTTGTGGGCATCATTCCACATTTTAAGGGATTAAAACCCCCTTTTTGAATTACTTCGCACCTTAAAACTCAGATCTAGTAAGATCTAACCCTTGGATTGGCTTGATTTTCTAGATCCACATAGATCAGTCCCTAAACTCCTTGGATCTACATTTTGGTGGCCATTGGACTTGATTTGACACACCTTATCCACCTTTTAGCCCTCTTTGAGCAAGGTCGCACTTCCTTGGGTGACTGAGTTTGCCCACTTCTACGACCTGGGTAGTTAAGATTTCAGTGGATTTGGAACGGGCATACCTTGAAACCTATATCTAGAGTATCATTTTGTGACGATCTGCCTAGGGGGTAGCATTCCTTGTTTTAAGGGATTGTGGTCCACTTGGGTCATTTCATGAAATCCTAGATCTAGCAAGATCCAACCATTCTATCTCAATTAGCCCACTTGACTTGACCTTTAGGTGTCCCGATCTACACTTTGACATATCTTTTGACTCCATTAGCCCATCCAACAAGGCACTAGTCCTCCTCAAGCAAGGCGCACTCCTTGGGAATTGTGTCAAACCTTAGATCCGGTACATGGGTACTCCTAATTTCAACTTAGATCCATAGATCTACTCATTACACATCCTCTAGTGCCAATTGCATCCCTAAAGTTCACCTTGTGGGTCCACATTAAGCCATTTCACATATCCCAAGAAAGTAGGACCCACTTGTGTAGCACATGGTACTATACCTTGTCATTATAACTAGTCATGTGGCCTAAATCATACATTGGTTGAAACACTAATCATTTCTCAAACCACCTTCAACCATAATTCAATTGCTAGGTCCACTATACCTTGCATTGGTTTCCGTAACTTACCATTTACTCATCCCTAGGAACCTTTGTTTGGGTCCAATCATCTTTGATTGGTTATAAGGTCTCCCCCTAGGTCTTGATTCAACCTGACCTAAAGCGAAGAGTGCCTCGGTTGACGTGACTCCCACCTTGCATTGGGAATCATGGCATCTCTTGGGTCACCTCTTTAGTTGCCCATCTCCTCTACCGTCCCGGATGGGATACCACTAGGGGCAACTACAAGTTGTGTGATAACAGTACCCACATATCTATAGGTCGCTAATACTCTAACCAATGCCTCAACAAAAGAGAAGTTTGAAGCATTCATACACAAACTTGGATTGGTGCAAAATTCATTCCTCGTTAAAAGGGACTGTTGAAGAATGTAGCTCTAACAAGAACTTCCACACAGATTCATTGTGAAGATGCCGAAAGTTGTTTGAGTTAATTCTATTTTGTAATTCACTGTTGGAATAAAGTGAAAATCTAAGTTTTAACTTTTAACTGATTGAGTCTACTAAAGTATATTTATACTTTAGCAATTTAGATTAATCTCAACTATACAACATACTGTGAGATTAGTGTTTCAACCCAAGGTTTTGTCAGACAAGGGCAACAACCAAAGAGAGAGCATAGTGCATCAATCAGGATGCAGACTATTGATGTATTTGTAACTTCAGAAGATATTCACTTGTATATTGTATGTATTACATTTGTACTTTATTGTATCCCCAACGGAGATGTATTATTCCTCCGATTGGAAGTGTCGTCATTTGTATTTGCAAGTGTCGCAAGTTACATTGTAAGTGTCGCCATTTGTATTTGATGGGTTATTAGACCACCTTGGTGGGGTCGGCCCTGTATGATTCATGTGGATGGGTTATTAGGCCTCCTTAGGAAGTCGACCCAATTAGGGTTAAAGGCAAGTCAAGTCAGTATATAAATAGAGAGTGTGTCTCTCTCATTTCACTCATTCACTCACTCATCCAACTCGCACAGTTGAGAGAGAGGAGTGCGCACAAGTGGAGGAGGAGTAGCTGTTGAGGACATCTATCTTTTGGGGTTTGATCTTTGCGATCCTTGTATTGGTGTTGATTCTATCTTTGAGGAAGTTGCGGGGTTTTTCACCTTCTTGGTTTTCCCCGGTGAAATGCTTTGTGTCCATTGTCTCTTATGATTGTTATGCTGTGCATGTTATTCTCTTAGTGATCCTATTGAATGAAATTATTGAAAAATTAACACAGACAACAGCATCGACAATCCTTAGAGCTAAGTCATACAACAATATTGGTCAATACAATAGTGTTTTTCCTAAATTTTTGTGCAAACCGAGATCTCTTTTTGCAGGTTGTACACCTTAAGTTTGAGGTGAATTTGTTTACCCTGCAGCTGCTGGTCATTAGCAAATTTGGAGGTTGCCTTCTAAACTTTGATTAAGTTGATGATAAGCTGATTTGAAGGAGAAATTCCCCGTGTATGTATAATTATTTTACACTTGCGGTTTTTACTTTCCAACTATTTGTGTGATCGTTGCTATGTGAAGAAATTAATTTTCTGCAATTAAATAACATGTTTGTTTAGTTGAGAACACAAGGACAACATACACCAAGGTTTTGGAATTTTCACATGGAGCACTTGCCTTGATGATGAACCAGGTTCAAAACTCGGTGAGCAAGCTCTCTATGCTAATGTGGTTGACCATGTCTTCTTGATGTATGAGGTAGTGTTAATGTGATAAAAACATTGATTCCTCACTAATGTGGAGGTTTTATTATTGGTGGTCCTTGTGTTGATGGCATCGTTGAGGATGAGGCCAGGTGCAAGTCTTGGGTGGCTTTGACAAAATAGATACCCCTTAGTCGCAGTTTTGCAGCCAAAGGTCATCAAGTTTTAAAATTGATATTGTAAGGAGTTCCTACCTCTTCATTCAAAAAAGGGATTGACAAACCAAAAAAACACAGCAAACAAAGAGTATGGTTTTAAAGAACCTAAATCTAGAAGTAATAAGCAATATTCGTCATGTTAAAGCTTTTAAAAATTTCATCACCTAAGAATGCGCCCATTAGCCACATACAATGACCAAGGTTATCATAACTAATTGACAAAGCTAAAAGATCTCCAAGAAATCAATTCCCAAAGTTATTAATCAAAAGAATTTTCTAGATGGTCAAGTATGACACTCTTGCTTGAGAAGCTTTGAGGCCTATAGTTATGTAAGTAGCATCAAATTTTAAGGATGACTTTCATCCAAATAAAAATTGTTGTGCTAGTATAAAGTAATATGGCAATTATCAACACTTTCACCAACTCTGCTCAATGAACGAAATTTGCAAATAGTTGCCTAAAACGTATGGCTAGACACGTCTTTATCGTACAATAATCATTGCCTAGTTTTACACAAAAATCCTAAAGATAAACTAATCTATCTAAACTTTGAATGATAGAACTTCGAAATTCAGAAAGCTCTAGGAAGATGGTGTTTGATTTGGCAAGAGGAAACCTTAGGCCATAAGACTAGTTATGATGTCAATAAGGTGGATAGTCATGTTTAGCATAATAGTAAGATCCAAGTTCCGCGGATATAGTCTAGATAAAGTCATCATGAATAGTTTCATTATAATCTCCTTTGTAGTTGTCTAATGATCAAGGGCAGCAATAAATAAGCAACTAGTCTAACAAATATTCTTGTGTCCTTAGATTCTTAACTTCTACATAACATTTTTGGCTAGAATAATCTAAGCTATTCAACCTAAGAAGTTGAAAGTGTTTGGCAGGGATATCAGTCCTTTATTAATGCTACAACAATCGTGAAGAAAAGCCTATGAAGACAAGAGACACGTACAAAAATGTTCCTTAAATATTAAATGGGCACAGCAAATTCAACACAAACAATTTATTGTGGTCTAATGTTAGCTATGTATATTCTATGAGCATTTTTCCACTATGCATGGCCAAAACTCGATCCTTGAATATCAAAACCATAAGAACTGTGCATCTCACTATTGTATCAAAAACATATACTCTGAAAATATTCTCTCTAATATTAATGGGACTAACTATTTCATCAGTCATGAATTAGAAGTAGATTTCATACAAAAAAATTGTGAATATTAGCCAGATAACTAAATAGGTCTGTGAAATAGTCACAAGGCTGAAATGCGATATAGAAAAGACCTTCTAAAATAGGTTATAACTTATAAATCATCACCTTTACTTTTCCTAAAGTTGACTTTTAGACTCCTATGATCCGAAAACTCGATCAAGGAGTCTAATTGTTTATAGAACCATCTCAAGTAGCAGAATTTAGAAAAATAAACAATGTCATTCCCAAGTGAAAGTTTGAAAATCTAAATCAATGGAGGAAGCCTTCATCAACCATGCAAGTTGTTTCCCTGCTGTTTTGCTTCAACTCATCAACAACTCTAATGGAGCACCCAAAATCTCTATCTCTGAGCTAAGGACAAGCTCAACGTATCACAATCCCTGACCAAAATTGTAATGAGAATCCCAGGAATATTAAGGATATCATTATATCTCATAGAAAAAATACTCTAGTTATTTTACTCCATGAATCTATCTCTGAATACAGAACTACAAAACATACCTTATATTTTACATCTCAATGCTACAAGCTAAGAAAAATTACTTGCATGCTTTACTCCAAATTGATTTTTCTTTTTCCATTTTCCATTATTGCAAGGTAAAGAAAGAGACTTGTAAATACATTTAAAGCCTAAATCAAGTAAGTACTGAGCATGGTCCATATTTAATTCTGATGCATATAGGCCTATTTTGGAAGAAGCCTATGTATTTCTCCAAACTAATACATTTTGAGTCAGAATGGAGTTCTTGTTCAAATGAGGCCATTGCTTTGTTAGATTTTAAATTTTTATTCTCAAGCAATGACAAAAGGATGGAGGATAGTGCAACCTATTCACACAAAGAGACCGAGCCAACAAATACACAAACTTCAGAATTTCTTGCTCCAAAACTCCAAAGAGCAGCTTCATAGTAGCAGACAACTTAATTTTCCAGTTTTCTCATAATTGACAGCATTGGCTCTCACATAACATAAGTGTCCTCCAAAAATATGCCATTATCTTTCTGCAGTGACCACTGTGTGCAGAAGTTAAATCTCAAACATACCAATACCATTTGATGGTCTCTTGAAAACCACAAAAGCCTTCATGATTTTTAGTGATAATTTTTTCTGTATACAATGCAAAGCAGCACAAAGATTTTCAGAAATCGTTTTGATGACTTCTTATTTAATTCATACCTTGGAAAGCACATCCCGATCACGCAGATTAGAAGCAGACAATGATAACTGGATTCAATACCAAAAGAACCAGTCAGCAACATGTATAGCTTACCCCAACAACACACAATCTAAAAAGCAAAAATATATTGCAAGAATCAACTAGAAGAATCCACATGGTCTAGATCTGAGTTGTAAGCATAAAGAACAATAAAAACATCTGTTTCACTTGAATAAACAGAAAGCCCGACCAGAAAACCGAGCTCTATTGCTGGGTATGGAATGAGAATGCAACCATTAATGAATGAAATTATGAAACAAAATAGAAACTGAGGAATCTTTCAACAAGGCCAGCCAAATATGATCGCTGAAGATATGCATCCACCTTATAGTTTCAGAGATAGATACCATGTGGCAACTTAAAGTTCACTCACAATCAAGGCAAGGCCCCAAATTACTAACTTGTGCTTACTCAGATGGAAATAATGTTGAATGGACCACCATTTTATCCTTCAATGATCAGGGATGGATATTACTTTGCTTCCAGATTGCTTATGAGTATCAGCAATATGTTGCTACAAGGATTAGCAATCCATTGCTCTATTCTGCATAGAGTTATCCCTCCATAGGCAAGACCTTGTAGGTGCTCAAGCTAAATGGCATGGCATATGGCACATTAGACTCTCACCTTCTCTTAAGCGAGTTCTCTGATGCAGGGGAAAGTATCTTTAAGTTCTAACAGCCACCAGTGCATGATTAGTTTTAACCTCAAGAAGTGAGGGGGAACATTCCAGATGAGTTAACCAGACAGGCATAGCAGATATACAATTATTAATATTTCACAGTTCTTCCTCTCCAAATTCTCAACCAAAAACAAAAAATGGCGTTATCCATTGACCAGCTCCAAAGAATTTCAATATTATTAATGATAAGCCATGTACAAGCTCGGGGTCAACATTGACTCCATTGCTACATGACTCTTAATCTGACAATACTGAGTGTATAGCCAGTGACACATTTTGGCACTCCACATATTTTCCTTTGAGATGTCTGTCTTGGTATTTTAGGATAGATCCTGCCAACAAAGGGATGCTCTAAGCTGTTAGTGCCAATCTTAATATTAAATTTTAATTTGTCCCTTAAAATCTAAGTTGCACGATATGGGGAAATGGGTACGAGTTTCTGAAATGGAAACGCACTGGAAATGTGACCCCTCAAAATTTGGGAGCGGGGAAAATTTTACATGTTTTCATATGGATGCTGGTACAGATTAGAAATGCATTTCCGGACGTATGAAACACATTTCCCACACGTGGGATGTGTTTCTGGGCTGTACCACAAGCATTTCCATACCAAAACATGCATGGGACGGACCCTATTCTAGCATTTCCTGCAACTTAACTTAAAATATGTCTAGAGTCTTTTCCCTATTATCATTGTAATCAAAGCACATGTACTTAAATGTGTGTATATAGTTTGTTTCATACATTATCTAAGGGGGTCGTGAAAGAGGCCATGATAAGGAGGTCTTGATTAAGGGAACACAATTATTTGGGGATTGGTGTGGTTGTCTCCAACAGCCATGTGCGCATGATCTTTATCAGGAATAATGCATCCCCATTTTGCAAATGATTGTAGTGAATACATCAGTGCTACAATTGGACTTTGTAACACCATTCCGATGATCAGTTTGTCCATATATGTAACTCAGTATTGCCAGAGCAAGGAGCAAGCATATATGCGGGAGTGATCCTTCCTAAAAAATCCCAAGAATGAAGTGTTTCAGGAGCATTCCTTGTATAATATATATATTTCTATATTATAATCTATATATAATATATATTGAAAAGAAAACACGCAGCATGCCAAATTCGCTGCAGAGAATATGAAAACATAGATCTGAATGCTACTAATAGAAGAACACTACATTATTAAGTTAGAAATGTCATTGACGAGTACACAGATAACATCAACCATCTAGCAGTTACAAACGTACAACATTATAAACCAGATAGTAGGAAGCAAACCATGAAATGGACTAGGCCATCATGACCAAAGAGTTATACCATGCGATTAATGATTATGAAATAGGCCATGTGCCTAATTTACAAAATAGATATTGGAAATCGAAACCCTAGACTACACTTAAGTCTATGACAAGAAAAAATATGAAAATAGAGACAATTGTACTATCTAGTTTTGTGTCCTCTTGCCATGAGCACCTTCTGCTATAACTTCTCGAGATCAAAGAAGAGCACACTACAAGTTGCATGGTACCCACATGGCAATGGAGGTTGTAAAGCTCAAGCTGTTGTAGTGTTGTTGACAATCAAAGTAGATGGGGTTGACTTTTCTCAACACAACCAATGTCTTAGACATCAACAAAAAGATCAGCCTCCAAGTGTTCTATCCTCCAAATTATACTGCTCTAGTTTGTTGTCCCAATTAATAAAGGTTATATTCTTCTGTCTCCCAATATTAGGACAATGACCTCATGCTGTAGTACTCATAAACCAAGTTTTCTGCCTAGTCTAAATTAGCATCATCATATGCAAGCAAACAGTCCCTCAGCCCATCATACTTGCAGACTTTGGTGCCCAGCCCTTTCAGCTTGAGACTGTATTCAGCCTTGTCTCCCTCCTACACCATATTCAAAGCTTCGTTGACTCAGCAAAGGGATGGGAGTGGTGTTCGTAAGGGATGGGACTGGTATTCATACTTGGCCTACTCTCCACCGGAATCCATTGCCTCAGCCATCCCTGCAGGCTACACTTGTTGCTACTATGCAAGGGTCTCAAATCTTTTGGAGTCTGTTGGTATTACGATGGACCAACATCCCCTTTTTAGATGCTCCCTAGACACACCTAAAAACCTCTTAACTACCAGGTAGGAGATTAACAAGATCATCTACGATGATATCTACAAGAAGTTTGTATAGGTCACTTGGATCAACCCCCAGGGCGGGTTATGTCCGAAGATGGCCTTCTACGCAGAGCACTTCATGGATCTGTGAGATGAGCTCACAGTCCGGCACCATTACACACTCCGACATTGGGTCACGGGTGTACGCTCTTCAAATTCCCATCGACCAATTTAGGGTGGGATCTAATAGACTTTGATTGAAGAAGACAGATAATCAGATTGACCAATCTGATAGGACCAAGTGTGCCATCTTTGAGAGGTTAAAATTGAGGAGCACTTCATATTTCGCTATCCTATTTATTATGAGTGTTAGTTTTGTACCTAGGGAAGTGTTCCCCTAGTAACTAATTGCCTAAGTCACTTAGAAGGGGGAAAAAGTGACCCTCACATTAAAAGTCACTTAATGAGACTTTATAATATTAAAGTCACTTTTTTGCTAAAGTTAAGTGGGTGAGTAAATATTTATTTGTGTGAATTAAATAAAGTGATGTTTTTTACTCTCGAGTCTCATTCAATCTTGTCCCTTGGATTGGATTCATCTCCACCGTCGGATTAGATACCCACTTAGGGTTAGATAAAAAGCATGAGGGAGGCACATTGGAGCTCACTTTGAGTTTGAGAAGGAGAGAAGTCGAGAGAGGAAGAGCTAGGAGACTGCACGCACTTCGAGGCAGCCATCCCACACTTGGCACAGAAATCGAGGCACAAGCTGGGCATTTAATGCACAGTACGGTCTTCTCTTATTGTCTTCAGCAGGCACATATCCCGAGGTGAAGGTACAGCAGAAATCTGGGCACAAGTTTCAAGAGAAATCTGGGCACGAGTTTCAAGAGAATCTGGGCACGATTTTCTAGAAGAATCTGGGCACAAAAATCGAGACATTCTTCACACATCCTGAGGTAGATTCTGGGCACACTTCTCAAGGTTTTCAGCACGTAGTTCGAGGAGATAGAGTGGGCACAGACTTCGAGGTTGCTGCACACAGTTTGAGATAAATTTGGGGCTCGATTTTTTGAGACAGTCACTGCACAGTTTTCAAGGTGAACCGTACAGTACTGTGACTGTACCTTCTGCACGTTTTTCGAGGCACTAACAGCACAGATTTCAAGGCTGCTGTTTTTGGCACAGATTTCGAGAAATTTGTTGGGTGAAATTTCACAGTAGAGATAAGTAAAATTTCTGCTATAAATTTATGTACTGAGATTTTATGAAGAAATAGAAACTCTCTCTCTCTCTCTCTGACTGGTTTTCCCCATGGGGGTTTTTCCAGGGCTTGATTTTGGCCAAAAATCTCTGAGTCTATTATTTTCATGTGTGAATGTTGAAATGTGTTTTTCAGCCAGTTAAAAGCATTTTACTGTGTGTTTAATTGTTACAGTAAATTTTATAAGTAACTTACAGCCAATGCATAACCGGCTGTAAGTGAAAATCACAAAATGTTGTCATACACCAGCAAACAGTTAAGTGCAGAAAATTCTACAATGAGATCCGAGGGTGGTTCCACTATTCTTTTAGGGAGCTTCAGATTATGGCCAGTTTCTTCAAGTACCCAAACTAGAGATGTGTGGCCTTATTCCTACAAGAGGCCCTCCCATTCTGCTCCCTTATCCTCCAACCACATCCACATCCTGGAGCAACTTCCACTCAACAGATCACATACTTGTTTACAATGCTCCCATCTACTAGGGCCACCAAGTGACAAACAGATAGTGATCTTGTTTCCAATGCCAAATTTGTGCATACCTAGAGGACCACATCCATTTCTAGAGAACCCAACAGCATTGCCAATCCTAGTCCCATACTAGCAGTCAGATGATATCATCCAAATCATAGCAACAAGCCCCCTCCAAGCAACAACACATTACCCAATCCGGCTCCTCTTCCAATTCTTCCTCCAAATAGACTTCTATGTTGAGATTCCTCCATTCGTCCTCGAATGTTAGGAGAGATGGTTCCAGCCTACCATGACAGGTTGTACCATTTGTATCACAGATTCTAGGTCCACTCTCGTTACATCTCTCTCTTGACTCAACTCTCCATCTTCAGAATTGGCTTTCTAGGATCTAGATTAGATTTATACTTTACTTTTTGGATCTTGTTTTTCTAAAGAGTTGTTTTAGTGCTCCACTTTGTATTGATGTCATTTTGTACTCAACAGACACATTGGCCTACTTTAGTGATCATTTGTTGGACATTAATAGAAGTATCTTATGTTGATGTTTGTAGCTTAGTGAGGTATCATCAATAGCTAAGTCAACCCAGAAAGAAAACAAATAGACAATTTTATATTTCCTAAAGACAAGTCGGACCAGTTTGAGAAGACAAGTCGGCCCCACCAGTTGAATAAGTCAACAAAAGATTAGTATAAATAAAGAGATGAAGCCACATTCATTTCTCCACCAAGCAAGTTCACTCAAGCTTAAGGAGGAGTTCGCTCAAGAAAGCACAAGACTGTTTCTAGGGGTTATATCTTTGGGTTTATTCTTCTATGTGATCTCTCGTACTAGATCACTCTTATATCTGGTTGTACTCTTGTATCTTGAACTGAATCTCTGAATAAGAAAGGTTGGCTAGGTTTTTCCCGAGTTTGGGTTTTCCCAGGATAAATTCTTTGTCTTGGGATTCTATGCATGGTTGTTCTTTCAGTGATCCTATTTTGTTTCTACAATAATATTGAAAGTTATACTGTTATATTAAAAATCTAACATGGTATCAAAGCAGTGTTGAATAGATGTCATTGCTGGAAACTAGGGCATCCAGGTTTGGACCCTTCTCTCCATAGATTGTCTTGAAAAGAGTTCTTCGAAAACTCGCTTGAGGAAGATTCCAGATTGGTGAAGTTTTAGTTTTGACCTAATTTTTGCAAAAACTACAAAAATTAGGGTTTTAGTTTGTGAGTTGTTCTATCCACAGATCCAGAAGAAAAGGAGGGCTACTCAACTCGCCCTAAGAGGGTGCATCCATCTGTGGAATCATATTTTCCAAATTCCAAATTTCATTTTTGACCTAGCTCTTGCTAGGGTTTCTGCAGCAAATTTTAGATCTCAATTTTCAGCCTTCAGTCAAGATGACCAGCATCAAGGTTGAAGATAGACTTGATGAGGCTTCCAACTTCAGCTCATGGAAGTCCAAGGTACTTATTGTCTTAGAAGAAAGTGATCTTCTAAACTTCACTGAAGAAGGAGCAACGAAACCAGAAGAAGCAGGAAAGGCTCAATGGAAGAAGAGTGATGACAAGACAAGAAGGATTCTAATAGATTCGATCAAGGATCATTTGATCCCTCAAATCTCTCAAAAGAAGACAGCTAAAGCCATGTTTGATACCTTGAAGAAGTTATTTGAGAATACAAATGTCAATAGGGCTCTTGCCTTCAAACAACAACTCTCAAACGTAAAATGACCAGATCAGATTCTATTGCATCCTACTTCATGAAGATTTCAGAAATCAAGGATCAAGTTGGCACCATTGGAGAAATAATTGCAGATAGAGAACTTGTCATGATAACTCTAAATGGTCTCTCTCATTCTTGGAAACCATTCATTCAAAGTGGAGTGGAAGATCCGAGCTACCCAAGTTTGATCATTTGTGGGCAGATGTGGTTCATGAGTGCAAACAAATAACCAAGTACATTTATAACCATGCTTTGGTGTTGAGCCTTGTGGGAGAGCACACAGAAGGTGAGCTCGCCATGTTGTCACACGGTTTGCGACCAACTTTCTCTCCCTCCAAAGCCTTCTTAATGAGTACCAAGCATTGAGACGGATGGTTAGTAGCAAGGAATGGATACATTATAAGGACAACACAAAACCATATGCAATGGCTATGAGTTTGTCTGTCCGTAGAAATAATTTATTGGAGGAAGTCATTGAGATTGTCAGAATGACAGAACCACTTGTGAAAGTGTTGAGGACCATGGATGGTGACAAACCACCAACAGGGTATGTTTATGAGGGGATGGACAAGGACAAAGAGGCCATCAAGGTCTTTTATAAGGGGGATGAATCAAAATATCTTCCTATATGGGATATTATTGATTATAGGTGGGACAGGAAGCTACATTCACCATTACATGCAGTAGGGGCATATCTCAATCCGAGCATATTCTATAATGATGGGTCTAAAATTCAAAAAGATCCTGAGGTGATGAGAGGTATGATGATATACATTGAGATGATGTACCCCAATCAAGAGACTCAAGACCTAATCAATATGCAACGAGATATGTACAAGGAATCATCTGGCATGTTTGGATTTAGATCAACACAACATCTCAGGGAGAAGAAAATGCCATGTAAGATTCAATTCGTAATGTGTTAAATTTTATTTTGCTAGTTTTATTTTTCAAGTTTGACATTGCAAAACTTGTAATCTTTGTTTATTTGTTTTTTATAACAGCCCATTGGTGGTTAGATTGTGGCACTGAGGCACCACAACTACAAGAATTCGCCATCAGAATCTTGAGTCAGCCTTGCAGCGCTTCAGGTTGTGAGCGCAACAGGTTGGAGCATGAGAGGTTGGAGAAGTTGGTCTACATATACTACAACCTTCGGATGCTCACAAAATCGCTGCGGGCAAAGGATTTGGATCCAATTTTATTGGATCAAATTGATCTAGTCTCTGATTGGGTAGTGGAGGATGAAGCTCCTTCTGATTTGACTTGGCTTGATGAAGAGACCGAGGGTCCCTCTGGTGTACCATTTTCTGAAATGGAAACACCAAACACACCTGCATCACAGTTGATATTTATGTCTAGTTATGTCGTCACTAGCCCTAGTAGGGTCTATAGTAGGCGTTCCACAGCTCGTAGTCATGCATGAGACTCGAGTTTGGACTTGGAGACATTATCTTTTTTTTATTTTCTAGTTATGTTTTGAGTTATGTATTTGAACTTGGTACTATTTTGGAATGTGTTAAAGGAATGATCTTTCAATTCACTATTTTGCATACAAATATGGAGTGTCAAATGTTGTATTATCAATTTTTATGAGATGATCTAATGAATTTCTGCATAGAATTGTTTTTATAACTTGTATGGATTAGAAATGTCATTATGTATGTTTTTTTTGCTTAAAAGTTGCCACATTTTTAATTTTTTTCATATTTGTAGAGTCTTATCCGAGTCACCGAGTCTGCCGAGTCCCAAGCCAGTCAAGTATTTGTCAAGTCCGAGTCTGACTAAATTGGTTTCAAGTATCAAGTCTCAAGAAGGTGTTAGGGAAACATCAAACAACGCAATCCAAACTGCCTAAATTGGATGATGAAGGACGGGTGATCCAAGAACCCGAAGGCATACTATCAATTAAGGAAAGAAAACTCCGCTCCAAAGAATATTAAAAAATATCTTATTAAATGGAAGAACTTGCCAAAGGAAGATTCATCATGGGAAGCCAAAAGTTTTTTTCAAAAACATCCTTCTTTACCCTTGCTCCGAGGACAAAGCAATTCTTAAGGAGTGGGCAATGTAAAAACTATAAAATATCATATAATAATAAGTTAAAGAACCAATATATAATTAATAAATAAACATTAAAGAAGTGCAAAATGAATAAAATAAAAAGGGTTGTATGAAGCATTATTAAATAAAAAACTATTATTATTTAGTTGAGTCAAAGGATGTGTCGATTATTTGAAAAGGCATGTGTGATCTATTTAAGGACTGATATCATTGTAAACCGATCATCACATTTTTATCATTCAAAATATTATTACAGATTTCGAAATACTCAGCAAATTCGAGTACATGCTTTTCCTTGTATCACAAGGGCACCAAATTTATGAAAATTTGCCATCTGAATCCTCAACCAAACCTATAGCTCTTCAAAATGTGAGCACAATTGGAGTGTATTTGCTGAAATACACTCAAAGAAACACAACAAGTTAGAACTTGAACAAAGTAATTACATTTATTGTAATTTATGATATATGAACCTCAAGTCTCAAGACTCATTAAAAATCTTATGACCCTCTTACAGGTTAGAGTTCCCACGTCTGAATGACTTGGTGTATGTCGATTGCAATCTCCAACTGTGGATAAAGCAAGTGGAGAAAACATCAGAAGTGGATGGCATTTCCTTGGACAATATTGATGTATTATCGAAGTGGAGGGTAGAGAGTGAGGTGCCTATCATGTAGGAAGCACCTACATGGTTAGAGGAGCAGCAGCAACAGGAGCAAGAGGAGGAGCAGCTTGAAGACTTCATGGAGGGTGATGTGCCTGCATCAGCACCACCTACATCGATTGATGTACCTAGTCCTACATTGGCACCCACCAACCACCGTCTGACATTTGGTGCAGGGCCAGGACCTTCTAATGCCAAGGGTTGGCCTGGAAAATAGCGCATGATCTTTTCCCGTAAAACGGTGAGGGGGCATTAATATCAAAGACAAATCGCTAGCTACTAGTTTTTTTACTTTTGTCATTCTATGATTATACATCTACCTCATGATGATGACATACATTTATATATGTGATGTCATTTTGTATTGGCTGCCCACTTTTGAGTCCTTGATTGGACAACTATTAGGGTTTGAGATTCAGCATCGACTGTGATGTATCATTTTTTATTTGGCATCCACTACATCATATATATCAATGTTTTCTCCATATCTATGTGCCAATGTGTTTATTTGTTGTCATTACTTTATATGTTTAAAATTCTGGAAAAAAATTTAGTATATTTTGCATTTTTTAATGTTTGTCGCAGTTTGCCAATTTTTTCGCTGATATAGTAGAGAAGTTGGATTATGGACCTTTGCCAATTTTTTGTCGATGTTGATGTTATCAACTATGATTTGAAGACATGAATTCTCATATAATTAGAACACTCTTGCTTCTTAGCACATGGATGACAACTTAGCACTATTGGGAATCATTATCGGTTGAGCGTTCTCCTTATTTCTCTCTCCTGGCACATGTGGAGTCATGCAAATGTATTGTAGATGGGATCATCCCCTTCTTCATGGAGATAATTAGCTATTATGTCACCTTGCTCTTGGATTGGATGCTTCTATTATTGATCATTAGTCTCCTTGTTCCATGGATCTATCATTTGCACATGTTTTCATAAGGTGGTGAGCCTTTGGAGGTGACATTATAGCTTAAAGGACTATTGTTGGCATGTGGGCATCATCTTGAGTCTTTTGGAGGGGTGCCCTAGCTTTGGGAGCATTTGTCTTTTAATAGAGTACCCAAAATTGTGCCAACTCGATGCCATAGGATGCAAGGTGACCATGGGATTTCTGAGAAGTGGTTATAATAGAAAATCCAATAAATATTATGGAAGTCGGCAATTTCAAAACTGTCGTTTAAAAACCGCATTGCATTTTGACCACATGTACCATTTAGAGGGTGTCTGTTTCATTTAGAGGGTGTGTGTTAAATCATGCACGTACCTTTCAGGATCATATTTCTTGGAGACATCCACCTTAGAGAAGGATGCTTGCATAACCACCTTATTATTTTATTCACTGTTGACTTCACAACATGAGTTGATTATGATTTAACAGTGTTTTATTGTTTTTCTTGGAGTGAGAAGTGGATCTAACCACCTTTTACAGAGTTTGTTGAGCAAATTGTGGATCTAGGAGAGAGAATTATTATTTTATTGTAAAGCAAGTTGAGCTAACTCTCTATATAAAGAGTAGCCCTTCCTCATTCATTTTTATGGTTGGATTTCAGGAGTTCTCTCTTTTCTGGAACTTAATGGATATATTTTTCTTGTTGCAATTAGAAGTGTAAGGGTTTCTTCTCCTATCAATGTGTGGTTTATTGTTCTTATTTTTAAATGTAGTTAATTATTTGTACAATTGCTAGAACTTGTATGATTAGAGCCACATAATAAGGGTATACTCACCTCATTGGAACCATTTATGTGAAGTATTTCCTCTATTTCCCTTTGATGTCTTATGCAGGAGTATGTTAATTTGTGCCTATCATCTTCCTAGAGTTGTTGATCTTTAATATTTCATTGCATAAGTGACACCCTAATTAACAATGTTTTGATGTGGCATAGTTTTGGACCCTCATAGTCTATTTCTACATTCAATTTACAACATGTTGGAATTTTTTTGTGGCATATGTATACAGCCCTAGTTGTTTTAACCACTCATTAACTTGTCCTCTTGGACTAGCACCTTGACTCCATTTTCCCTTGTTGGATTGGCACTAGTCTCTTGGTCCTCACATCACTCTTACTTTTCTGTACTACAAAATGACCATAACGTTTTGGTAAAGCTATCTCTTCATATCACCTTGTGTCGCATTGTCTAAGATTTAGTAATCCTATCCTAGGGAATCCCCCCTTGTGTTGGAGAGGAGCTAACCTAAAGTGTAGAGAGGAGTTATTGAGGTGATAGTGGGTAACCCATCTAGGTCGCTTTTGGGCTAGCATCACTCTTTTGGGCTTTAATCACACATGCTAGTTCAAGAGGTAACAGTACCCATACAATATGTACACATCTACTAATGCAAAGGAAAGGCCACCCTATTGGAAATGGATGGTTGATTAGTTGTTGAAGGCCCCCTAGCTTGTTTATGGTGACCTAAATATGGTGGAAACGTAAGATGGCAAGCAATGTTGTTGCTCATTTGGTTTGTTCAAGGTGAAAAAAATCATGGAATACTCTAAAAGTTGAGTTGAGGTTGTATAATCTTAACAAGTTCAAACGCAAAGAATCTACAAAGTTACAATTTCCCTAGTCAAAATTTCAGAAGGGTTCAAAATAAGTCCTTAAAAGGCTTGACCGAGTTATGTTGTTTAGACAACACACTTTTTACTTTGTTGTCCTAGTTGTCTAAGGAGAAAGTACATCTGGAAGATACTCCACAAGGAGTTCATCTCAAAAGCTTTTTCCTAGATTCGCTAAGCAACAAAAGGTTTATCAAAGAAGACATTAAAAGGCATCTCAAGCTTCAATCAAGAAAAGCCTTGAAATCCTTCAAGATATAAGAGGGTTATTTCTTGATAATTTAGGACAACATGCTCCTAAAAGAACCATGGCTTCATGGAAAAGTAATCTATACAAAGCATTGGATGTCTTACCTATCCAAGGAGCCCTCCATGACATGCCTAAAAAATATAGCAAGTGGCTTCCTAAGTATTCATGGAATAATGTCATAACGACTCAAGAACATATTGAAAAATTCCAAGAGGCAATGGAAAAGCATAAAGTAGAAGACGATCATGAAGACGTTGTAATGAAATTTTTTGTGCTCTCATTGGAAGAAAATGCTAGAATGCGGTTTAGGTATCTCGATGATGTCAGTATTCAAACTTTGGATGAGTTCCAAGGGCCTTTTTTTGGAACAATGGAATGTAATAAAGATGGTAAGTTTTTTATTAATGAACTCCATGAGATTAAAAAGAAGGAAAATGAAACTATAGCAGAGTCCAATCGGAAGTTCCAAAAGCTACTGGAGAAAATTCCTCAAGAAATTTAACCCAAAAGCAAAGTTATCTCATTGTCTTACATAAATACTTTTGAAGGCACCTTTGGTTTCTGTTTGACAAATAAAGCCCCAAAAGACTTTGAATTCAACCCAAGAAATGGCCAATGAAATAGAAGAAAATTTTATTGATTTTGGTAGAGTAGAACTCTCTTTAGCATATTGGTAGTCTGTGAAGATTGTGGACTATGTGACATCATTTCTTCCCCTTCTCTATGCCAAGTCTCGAGGTCTATCCTCTTCAAGAGTATTTGGTCAGCATGGAGAATTGTGGTTGGTATTGTCCATTGGAAATGGGAGGGTAGTTAGGTAGGTTGGGATCTGGTGTGTCGGGTGATCTAGAGTTAACATGTTCAAGAAAGTGTGTGGCGGAGTTGTCGCATTTTTTAGGTGACAGGTTGAGTCGAAAAGGCATTTGTTATTTGGAGTCACTTGTGGGATCCCGGTACTCGTTCTTGGAAGGAACAATGACCTCCTACCTAAGATTTTGGTCTCATTGCATCAGATTGTTTCTTGATTTGATTTGTAAACAAGGGACTTATAGCCCGCTCACTTCACCAACATGAATCCTATACAAAACATATATCTAGTCTTTGCTGTCAATCTTGTACATAGGTCTTCGTCTCACTGTCTTAAGCAAAGGTCATTGTTCTTAAAATGCCTTCAAGGATCTCATTTTTCATGTAACCTACACAAAAGATATTCAACTAACACATGCAAGAATCTCCAGGAGTCTATGCATGCAAACAAGTGTATCACCAGGAAAGCACATAGGGCATCTCCTATCTTCTTTGATTCAAATTCAGTTCTCAGTTGTAGCCTTTGTAGACTAAATAAGTACAAGTAACTCTCTCTATCTAGGTTTGACTTAATACAACCAACCTCTATTTTAATCACTAGACATGCATACAAGCAACCACACTAGCAAACAATAGTCAAGCCGATGATACCAACTATGCACATGCTCTATTAGTGAGGACTCTATCTTCAACAATGACTCTGAGGCTTCTGTTCTCTATGCACTTTGAAGTGAACACAGGCTTCTCAACACTATGTCTAGGTTTGTGCCAAGGCCCTTCAAGATTCAAATACATGCACGAATCAGTCTGTCTAATCATTTAGAGTCATGTGCTTGTACTTAGCTTGTCTTGAAAGAGTCTTACATCAAGAAATAGCATTCAATCCACAATGCCTTCCCCAGATTCCTACGACTATAATCACACTCCAATTCACTTTAAATAACATTAATTAAACATATACGGCTAACAGTTACTCAAAATATAAAATGCAAATTCTTTAACACAAATGAATTGTTTAACCCATGTGATATGGCATTTCATTAGACAAACAAAATGGCTATACATTAACTTTATGAGAGATGGCATTCATTTAAAAAAAACATATCTTCAATGGAAAATGGTTAACACCTTTATTATTTGTCGCTCATTAACCATATGAAAAGGTCATTTCTTCACTCATGAGAAACACTCTTTTATGGTAATCTTCATGAGAGCGGCTTCAAGAAACAAAGGATTAAGACAAAACCAAGGCCAAATGCATTGCCCAATGCATGCCCACTCACCATCTACACAGAAGATGGCAAGCAATAGTAAAACCTTGATATGTCCAACACATTACAACCATGGTTAAAACTCCTGGCAAGATCATAATGTGTCTAGACATTAGAAATTCGCCCAACAACAAGAGAAAAAGACCTTAACTCCCAACAATATGTGTACGACCAGAGGAGAGGCAAGACAAGCAACTTGCAATCTCTACAAGATTCAAGATGCAACACAAGGCCTTTTGAGTGTTACTGGGCAGCATATCGCACCCTCATACAACCTCTAAACAAAATCTAGATTGCAAAATTTATTAAGAACTTAACATACATTGATTTGGATGCCAAACGACCTTGACAAAAGGAATAACGTGTGACAATCTAGGGAATGTAAATAGAACTCAATTGGAAAAGTGCACCAACTGTATTATTACAGTCGTTGATTTCATCAATACTATTAGATGAATGGTATGAATTTCATACTGAGATAATTATGAAGTAATCGATTTACAGGGATAAAATCGAGGCTGGAGATAACAATAATGCAAACTGAATGCTATTATACATGTAAATTAAATGGTTATGAACCTAAGCTGCAAGAGAGCGCCCCCCAACCCCTTATGAACCTAAGCTGCGAGAGAACGTCCCCCCCCTCCATCTTTTCGCTCTGGAAGCACGCTCTCTTCTGGGAGCAAGCTCCCTCACTTAAAATATAATTCCACTCCCTTTTCCGAAGCGACCAGGGAGCATCATTCCCGAAGCGCTTCCTCAACACTTGCAAGTCACTCTTGGGAGCAAAAAAATCACTCCACTAATATTCCCTAAGCAATTCCATAGCCTGGGGTACATTTTTTCTCTTTCTTTTTTTGAAACCAAGACATAGTTCCAATCAATGTTTTAAAACTCGAAACCAAGAGTTGAACCGGTCAAGGGTCAACTAGAACCAAGAGCAAAATCGGCAAATGAACCAAAGCAGATTGATTTCAATAACTCAAATTATTCAAAAATACATAAATTTTATAATTTTAATGAAAACAAATATTAAAGATTCCAAGCTATGATTCCAAACCATTAGAAACAAAATATGCAAAGTCTACTCATGTATAGCTATATACCATAAAAGGGTGAGTATATCAAAATGGCACCAAGTGCGATACATATCTGAATCAAAATTGAAAATACATAATCATCAAAATCATTACCTATATTGGGATCCTATTCATCAATAGCACCCTGTTCCTCCCTCCTCCGGGCTCTATCCCTTGCCTTTACCTCAAATCCCGAAGTTGATCCTCCAAGCACATTAGTCAACACCCTACAATTTTGATGAAACTCCCTAATCCAAGTGTTAAAATAAGGTAGAAAAAGCTTCCCATGCTGAATAAGTGATTTTGCTTGACTGAAGGGTACAATTTTATTAAGGTCATGAGTCATAACAGAGGAGTTCAATCAACTCTTACAATCAGGCATCAACACCACCAATATCAAGGTACATAGAGAGTTTGATGTGCTTGATTAAATTCCAATCCCTTACCCTCATAAATGATAGAATCCAGTGGAAACGTTGCAAACTTGAAATCCTAAAAGCTATTAAGGCTGTTGAATTTTGAATGGGATCTACAATTCTACTTTTTGCATATGAAATCCGATGAGGTTGGAACCACTCAAATCCTGAAACAATTAATGCTAATGTTAAAAATTTAAGAAAGGATAGAAAATGAAAGATAAGGAGAGATTTGGCTTAACTCGACTGAGTTAATTCAAAACCAGTCAGTTTGAGGCCAATTTAGTACCGAATCGGCCGAGTCAAGTTCTGACTCAACTGGTTCAATACCAAACCGGCCTATAGGCCCAGTTTTGGCCCGATTCAAGGTCATTGAGGATTAAATCGGCCAACTACACCGATTTTGGTTCCAAATTGACCGGTTTTTAAAACTATGGTTCCAATTGGTTGTTTAGGCATGGCTAAGGTTACTTTAGGGAATTAAAATCCATTTGCACTCATTGTATTTCTCATTTCACTCCTCTTTGCTAGGGTTTTGAGTGGGTTTGCTAGTTGTTTGGGAGAAAATTTGTGAGAATTGGAAGGGAGATTGAACAATGTTATTTGTGAGAGATTGGAAGGGAGATTGAAGGCTTCCATAGATACATTCAAACACCACTGGACAGCTAAAGAGGTAGGCTCTAAATCCATTTCTTTGTTAGTCTTTTATATTTTTCCACTGTTAAAATTTTAAATCTTGAATGTTCTCTTCTCCTACTCTTTCCCTTTTCTCCTTCTCCATCATTCTATTGCGGGAAGCAAGTTATTCTTATCTTGAGTAAAGAAGCATGATGGGTATGTGGCTTTTCCTTTTGGTTCCATTTTTTATTGTGATAGTGGTGTTGGGAAGCCTAAATACCAATGATGAGGAGGAAGAAGTAAGGAGTGGCACATATTGTGGATAGGAGGACAAAATGGAAGGGGATTATGATAATGAAGCTGACAATGATGGCGAACAAAAACACAAAAAGACAACACATTTCTAGAAGTATCTGACAAGGCTTGGTGGAGGGAAAGGAGGTGGAAACAAAAAGTGTTTACACCCCCATTGTCCTAAAACTTACATAGGTTCATATACTCATGTGAGAAAGCAACTATGTGGGATTATGCCATGGTATTGTCTTAAAGGGCAGAAGTTCTCATGTGAAACAGCTTAGATAAGATTTTGAGAGGCGTAGGAAATATGGAATATCTTTAAATCCAAAGAAATCAATGTTTGGTGTTGATGAAGGGAAGCTTCTTTGGCACATAGTATCAAAAGATGGTATAAAGATTGATTTAAAACAATAGAAACTATTGAGAAAGTCCTGCTGCCAGAAAATAAGAAGCAAGTTCAATCATTCTTTGGCGAGATAAATTTCATAAGAAGATTCATCCCAAATTTCACTCAGAGAACGAAGCCTATAATGTATTTACTATTTATTGAAGAAGGATTGTGAATTTAAATGGGATGAGGAAAGTATAAAGGCATTCTAAAAAATAAAAGAGGCCATCACATTAGCTCTAGTGTTGGTGAGCCCCAATTATTCTAAGGACTTTAAAAGATTCGCATTTGCTTCATAGGATACAATTCCAGGAAATTTGTTACAAAAGAATGATCAAAGAATGGAACAACTAATCGCCTTTATTAGTAAGGCATTGCAAGATTCAAAATTGAAGTATTCTATCATGGAGAAACAAGCATTTTCTAGGATATATTGGATATTCAAATATCATACTGTTATTAAGGATATATTGGCACAACAAGATTGTATAGCAGTCAGAGGAAAACGGGCCTCAAAAATTTAGGAATTTGATATGGAAATCAGGCTAACTAAGATAATAAAGGGGCAAGAATTGGTAAAGACATTGACTAGAGATAATGAGAAGGCTTTCACTATTAGTTGCCTGGATATGGTTTCTACTGTTCTAGATAATTTAGAGCATCATGATTGGTTCAGATATTGTGTATTATTTGAATAATTTGTCTTGTTTAGATCACCTAAGTGATATAAAAGGAGAGCACTAAAGTTAAAAGCATAGAGAAACCCTAAAGGGTTAGAGCTAGGATGTGTTGATGAAGATGAGTATAAAAGACTCATGGCAGAGTAATATGTAAGATTTTGTAGTGGACATTATGCAGCCAAGACGACAACACATAATATTCTAAGAGCAAGTTATTATTGGCCAACATTGTTCCATTGCTTTGTAAGATTGTGTCATCCCTAGTTGGGTAGAAACTCCCCCCACCTCACGCTCCTACTCCCGAAGCTCGCTTCAAAGAGGAGTGTGCTCCCAGAATGATTCCTCGTGCTCTCAAACAATTCCTATTGCTACTAGACTTGTTTGTTGCAAGAGCATTAAGAAATCTTGGCAGATGGTATAATTATTTTTCTTTTTCAATCTAGAATCTAGCTCCAAGAACTTAGAATTATTTGTCTTTTGTAAACATTATATGACAATCGGAGTTTGAACTGTTGATTGCATATTACAACTCTTTGATCGTGATGCTCTATTTCATTTCATGGTTGATGGTATTTCTTACAGTTTGTTGATGACTTATCTGTTGAAACTTGAAACTTGAAGGTCGATGTTATGGTTGATCATTTGATGGCAATGCTACAACTACTAGATCACTGACATTATTTGTGTACCAAATGGTAGATACTTTAATGATTATCATTAACCTACTACAAAGATCTATATTTTAATATTTTATGCAGCTAATTCACCATTTTGCATTTTTTTTAATATAATATACATATACATACATATATATATATATATATATATATATATATATATATATATATGCTGCTCCTAGAATGTTGCACTCTTTGAATCTTTTAGAAATTGAAATTTCATGCTCCCACTTCGCTTGTGTTCCCAAGAGCTATGGTGCCATCCATTTCCATTGTTTGTTGGTAGGCAACATTTGGCACGTTTACCATTGCAACCAGTAGTTGTAGAAGCACCCTTTTAGCAATGGGACCTAGATTTTATTGGAGAGTTCAAAGAAAACTAGAGCAACGGTTTTCAATGGATCACTACGGACACTAATTATTTCATTGGGTGGGTTTAAGCAATAGCCACAAAGAAAGCTAAAGATAAAGTGCTCATATATTTTCCAAAAGACAAGATAATTAGAAGATTTGGCGTTCCATCAAAGATCACTACTAATAATGCTAAAGCATTTAGTTTAGCAGATTTATCAAATTTTTCTTTCAACTATGGCATTACCTTATCCCATTCATAAAATTATTACCCACAGGATAGCAAGATTAAGCATGCATTGTTCCAGAACATATCACAAAGAAAGAAGTTATAGGAAAAAGGCCCTTCGCGTTGGTATACAAAATGGAAGTTACTTTTTGTATTCATCTCAACATTCCAATATATATGTCGTTGTAGCATTTCACTTTAATCCAAGAAGTAGTTCATGCGCATTTGAATCAATTGGTGGAACTTGATAAGAACCAACAAAAGTCATTGGATTGTCTAGTTAAAAGGCAAGAGAAGGTCATGGGTACATTTGATAAGAGCGCTCACCAAAGTGTTTTGCAAATAAAGAGATATGGTCTTTATGTGGGAAAAAAGGAGAGAAAAGTCGAGAAAGCATGGCAAGTTCAACAAATTATGGTTGAGCCCTTACAGTAATGAAGACATCGTTGGACCAAATTCTTTTTATCTCAGCCTACCTAGATAGAGAAAAGATGCAATTGCCTGTAAACGAGCAAATTTTGACATTGTATTACACTTATGGCATAGTGCCATAGATAGGTTAATGGAATATAACAAATAAGCTCTTCTTAGCAATAGAACAAGAGAACAAGTAATCCAAGCAAGTAGAGCAGGATTTGCTTCCATGCATCCTTGACTTTTAGCTCATGTGTTGATTTTTATGTACTACACTACATTAGGACATATGAACATTGTTAGTTTTTACTATCCTACATGGGTTTTGAGAAAAACAAATTGCCTACCCCCATACATTCTCATTTATATTGCAAGTTGTATTAAGTGTCGCAGATTTAAGAATTCTCATGCACT
This sequence comes from Larix kaempferi, assembly GCA_027924585.1. Classification (NCBI taxonomy): domain Eukaryota; kingdom Viridiplantae; phylum Streptophyta; class Pinopsida; order Pinales; family Pinaceae; genus Larix; species Larix kaempferi. Next base: position 308,860 of record BSBM01000397.1, on the reverse strand, counting down.
CTATTGCTAGAGCACATGTCCCCATATGGAGCTCGTTGTTACCCCTCATGTTGTATGAGGCTTTACATTCATGATTTTTATCACAACAATTGTGATTTTCATCACAAGCCAACTCTACTTATGATTCTCATCACACATGTGAAAGGCTTGTAGGATGATACTAATGTGACACTGGATGGACATGGGGGACATTATTACTGTTGCATGCACTTTCCTCGACACTTTCCTTATGACATTGTCGACCGTCAACCCCTGTGGGTGTGAGGTGTCTATGTTAATTTTCTCTTATCTTTGAGCTTATCTTTATGATCTACTACTTTCAATACGAACCCCAGATACACATACAGAAGTAAAATAACTTTCAGATCTGATTGTATAAGCAGCAATACATAAACTCAAATAATTGTCTAATATGTGCAGCGGAGCTTAAACCAAACACACATAAACACAATGATTCACCCTAGAAACCCCAGTGGGGAAAAACCAGCAACTATGGGCTTTCTTCAATCTCGAGCAAGATAGAAAAATATAGAGTTATACAATCATAAATTTATACAAGTACAGAAACCTGGTGGAACAAGCCCTAGATCTACGTGCAGCTGCAACTGTTGCTCTAAGGAATGCGCCCTTTGCTCTACTCTAACTCTAAATCTTTGATAACTGCCTCTGCCAATCTTTGGAAGAAGTAACTCCCTCTCTCTCTGAAGAAGGGATCCCTCTGTGCCCCTCTTCTCTACTCTTCTCAACTAATGAAGAACTACACCCTCAATCTCTGAAGTGTGCTCCCAGCTATAGAAGTGTGCCCTCTCTTCTCAAAAGTGCGCCCTCTACTTAGCAAGTGTGCCTCACTATCTCTATCTCTCAATCTTTCAAGGAAGTGCCCTCACTCAGCCTGGAATGCACCCCTCTCTGTCTCAAAGATGCACCCTTCCTCATGCACTAATTCGCTCAGCTTCAATAGCCTCTCGCTCTGCACCTGTATCTCACAAGCGTTGTCCTTTTACCCTTTTGCCTTCTTTTAATTGCTTAGTGACTGATTAGGGTTTCCAAATCCCTAATTTGAGTGCATGCAAAAATAACACTTCCGCATTAAAATTAACATTCCGCATTAAAAAATCTCACATGCAAACTTGCATGCACAAGGAAAAAGTCTCTGGAACCTCTGCATGCTTCTACCACTGAAGCCATACTGACTGCTAGAGTGTTTCTCACACCGTACATCCATGCCTACCCAGCTAACGTCCCTCCATGCAAGGCATGAGTGCATGAAGGACATCCCAAGATACAAATCTCAACAATCTAGGGGAGAGTTATGGTTTGCATACTTATTGGATCATTGCCCCCTAGAGCATGTCAACAAGAGCATATCTTTAAGTAGATTATTGTGCTACACCTTGGTATGATGATGTTTATGTTCTTTATTTATGGTTTACTCATCATGGTTCAAGGTTATTTCAATTGAGCACTACAAGTATACACTCTTTGTTGAGTTGTCTAGCCTACTAGAGCTAATGCTCGTACATTGTTCATGACACATTGTTCCTTAGTGAGGGAATGCCCTAGGTGACATTAGTAGTTGCAGACTAGCATGGTATTATTTGGATGATTATTGATACAATTATGTAGAGCGCTCCCCTTCGTGGTCATTGTTTCAAACATTTGGAGGGAAGGGAATATTCTACATTGAATTTTCCCCCTTTGGAAATGTTTCTATCAGGAGTTAGCTAACACCCTTAGAGATTGGATTATTCTAGCACTTGGATGGCAAGTGTGGCATGCTTAATAATCACTTATGTAGAGCACTCCTCTATTTGGCCAATATTTTTATGGTATCCTCCCAACGACTACATAATGCATATTTTACTCATTATTTCTAGTGGTGGTGGTGGTACACCTTAGGTTTTATGCCTATTTTGAGCCTTGGGATAACATCTTTGACTTGGTTAGCATATTCTTCTATGGAGCGATCCACCTATTCCTTGTGGATGGCACATACTTTGAGGTTTTATGGTTACACTTGGCACATCATTTTAAGTCATCACCTTGGAGAGTGTTATAAGCTATACAGATTGACCAACACACTTCCCCTACTATTTACTATTTGAAGCATGTCTATTACTTCTTGAAGAGAGCGATTGTATCCACATGCAATATCCATGATGTTAGTTGGAGTTGTCGAGGTTTTAATCCCTTATTGCTATGGAGCACTCTTAATTTATTATTTCATCAAACATATGGGAGGCAAGGGATTGTTAATCTTCACAACAAACCCTAGTTTTTTTGCTATTTATGGTATGATTCATTCCTTCTATTAGTGGAATGATTCATTATTTGAGTTGGTCGTATGCCACAAGAGAGTTGGCCTAAAGATTGGGAGGGTGTTGTTGTGGTGACATTAGAGAACCTCTCCAAGTTCCCCTAGGGTCTTACTTGAGCTTTAGGACTTTCATCTCAAGAAGTAAGGGTTTGGGTAATAACATCCTCTATAGCTAGTCTAAACCAAACAACCATAAGCTTGACATTAATTGGCCATTACTAGTATTGCCCACTAATGGGCGTTTATTTCCATGGACTTCCCAACGTGAGCAGGAAGAAGCTTAAGCAAGAAGGAAGGGAAGCTAACCATTGGTGACAATGATCGAAAACCTCGACACCAATGCTCTGCATACCACATAAAGATGACATGATTTCATTTTTAACAATGTTGTCAATTTTAGAAAATTAATATTTTCATGCTTTGCAAGTTGTTAAACCCTTACCTCCAACACATTACACCACAAATGACTTGCCAACTACAATTGTCTCAAATAGTGATTCTAGATTTTTGACACATTTTTGGCGATCTTTATAGAAGTGCAGTTCTCCCCTTCTTTTCACCAAGAGATAGATGGCAAACAAAAATCATCCATTGAACTATCGTCCAACTATTTGGATATATCATCAATCCAGCAAACAATATCATGATATTATTGCACTAAGTAGCGAGGCACACCTACAACTTAAGTACATGTGTCACGGGCCTAGGCTTTTTCTATCCCTCTCGAGCGTCCCATACCATCCGAAAGCCTAGACACGCGCGGCACTGACGTGATCTTGCTAGTTGGGCTTGGCCATCAACCGCAAGTATCACCCGGACTACGCCTTACCGAAACCAGCCTGACCAACCTACATCAGACACCATCGAGATGTGCGGAATGTAAGTGCTCGTTTCACCGTAGGCAATGCATCCAACAACATCGCCACCCAACTTTAGACCATGCATTCTCAACGCATGTTCACCCCCGAGCCAACACTTGCCTCGTCCTACTCGACTCGACATGATCCTTGGTCCTCCTAGCGATCAAACACGCTAGTACACCGTCCGTCCGACTAAGGCTCCAACCAACAGCCGGCCACCAAGGCTACCAAAATTTCTGGGTCGTGACATTCTCCCCCACTTAAAGATGTTGACGTCCTCGTCAACGTAATGCAGCTCAACTGGGGCCTCCAGTAAAAGGGACGTTGGTGGTGAAGAGACACTTCCGCATTAACCGAAACCGAATGTTGGCTCTGATACCATTTGTCACGGGCCTAGGCTTTTTCTATCCCTCTCAAGCGTCCCATACCGTCCGAAAGCCTAGACACGCGCGGCACCGACGTGATCTTGCTAGTTGGGCTTGGCCATCAACCGCAAGTATCACCCGGACTACACCTTACCGAAACCAACCTGACCAACCTGCGTCAGACACTATCAAGATGTGCGGAATGTAAGTGCCCGTTTCACCGTAGGCGATGCATCCAACAACATCGCCACCCAACCTTAGACCATGCGTTCTCGAAACATGTTCACCCCCGAGCCAACACTTACCTCGTCCTCCTCGACTCGACATGATCCTTGGTCCTCCTAGCGATCAAACATGCCAGTACACCATCCATCCGACTGAGGCTCCAACCAATAGCCGGCCGCCAAGGTGACTAGCGAAAAAGTGTGGCTGTGACACATGTGTCACATTTGTAATGCTAATAAACTAAATTAAAAAAAGATTAGAGTGAATAGAAGTGAAAATTTTAAATTTAAAAATTAAAAAAAAAACAATAATAATAATAAAAAATCCAACCATAATAATCAAAAACTAAAAAATTAGACTATAATACTAATAAAAATAAACCAACCTAGTTCCATCTTAACCTCAAAATTTTAAGCATTGTGGGTATGTGCTTAGTTTTATTTGGATCCCTCTCAATGCTTAATAAATTCAAAGTTAAGATGGATCTATGTTGGTTTAACACAACTAAAGGTAGAGCAACCCATGTCTCTATTGAACATTTAACACTTTGAGGCTTGTTACAAAATCTAACTAGCATTAGCATATGAACTCCTAGTCTCCCTTTGCAATGTGTTCAGATCTAAACACCAAACCAAGCAAGACAAAGAAACCCATTTGTGTAGTAGTTAGCAAAGATTGATATGGAGGAGAAACACTTTGAGGATCCCTCTCAATGCTTAATAAATTCAAAGTTAAGATGGATCTATGTTGGTTTAACACAACTACAAGTAGAGCAACCCATGTCTCTATTGAACATTTAAAACTTTGAGGCTTGTTACAAAATCTAACTAGCATTAGAATATGAACTCCTAGTCTCCCTTTGCAATGTGTTCAGATCTAAACAACAAACCAAGCAAGACAAAGAAACCCATTTGTGTAGTAGTTGGCAAAGATTGATATGGAGAAGAAAGATATTTTCCATAAAACTCATCCAAACATTAATCTCTATTAGATCGACATTGGGATCCATGCAATTTCACGAAACAACACCATAACCTCAATCCCATTCAATGTTGGTTGTACACAATTCGCCAAGCTATTGGGGGGCACTATCTTTTGTTTTCATCTTCCAACGCATATTTGCATGGCATCATTTATCTTGCCAATATCAAACCATATGAAACCTCACAACTAGAGGAGGAACAAGTGTTAAATCTCCAAGATGCCATTCCAAAGATGCATATTCCACTCTCCAAAGATGTATTGTTTGACACCTAAAGCAAAATAGCATGGAAAAGGCAACCCCATATGAAACCTCACAAAGGGAGGAGGAACAAGTGTTAAATCTCTAAGATGCCATTTCAAAGATGTATTCTTTGACACCTAAAGCAAAATAGCATGGAAAAGGCAACCTACAACATATTTAGTAGGCTACAAGGGACTCTACATTTCAATCCCAAACCCAATGGAATTCACAAGGCACAATTAAACAACACTTCCCACATATTCATCAAAATTTGAGGAGAATTTGTTTCTAGGAAAGGAGGAATTAATACATATAGAGAAATAGATATTCCATAATGGGTAGTTAGTTTGATTTTTCATGATAGCTCAAAACAACATGAATATGGCATTGAGTAGGGTAGCTAAGGTTTCATTATTATTTTAATATTCATAGAGGATGGCTCTAGATGACCTAGTATTTGTTACATAAAGAGAGGTGAGGTGTACTCTACAACCCAACTAGATCACATAACAATGGGACACAGGGATACATGAACATTGGGATTTGAGTGTTCGCAAGACACATAGACCCCTCAAAACACAACACAGAACACACACACACACACACACACACACACACACACACAGAGATGTATGATTTTAAAAATATTAAATTACAAAAATGAAATATAAGACACAAAGATGTAAATTTTTTTAACATTTAGAGTCAACAACAAAAATACATCAATCACACATCAAGACACATTTATTGACATGTCTACAAACTTGTTTTGGATTTTTGTGGACAATTTTGAATTCTTTTGGTGCCCTAAATGTTCAACACTTTGGAACATGCGATGATAGAGTATAGACTAGAGAACATCCATGGGATGTGTCCTCGCCTAAGACAAGTGTTCCATGCATGTCCAGCCTGTATCATGTGTCCTATGTATCTACATAAGCTCTATGAGGGTATGTCATGTTTCCTAGCAACCCAGTATGAATTAGATGTGTAACGTAACATAATATTAAACCAAAAGAAAAGAAATCCATAGTGTAAAAGTGAAAAGCAAAAACCAACTATAACAATTAAAAAAAATGTTAAAAACACCAACTATAGATCCACCTTATTACCCCAATCTTTTAAACAATAAGAAATTTGTGCCTTGGATTTTAGCCTTAATCATTCAAGGCTAAGATTAATCTCTATGCTAGTACATAAAGCAATGTTTGTTATTATCACTGACAAATACAAAATATTTAAGTTAAGCGATATATTGCTTGCAATTTCTCGTGGTATATATTGCAATAAATTCAAAGGTATAGCCATTAAATCTATGGGAATAAAGTGAAAATATCACAATAAATTCAAAATATAAAATAAATTCAAATATATCACTACATTGTTTTTAGATATCGTTGATGCAAGCCGTAAAAAAACACCATAGAAAGCAAAAAGCAATGTAATTTTTTTAAGCATTTTCCCATCTTTACTATATCTCGAGTTTAGGGCCGGCCTATATTATTTTTCCAATACCGATATTTGCAACACGCATATAAAGTAAGTACCCTCGATTACCATATCAGGCGCAAAAAAAAATGCTGAGCCATGCTTCCTGGTTTTGGTTTACTTCCTCACATGTGTGTCCGTCTGTCTCTAAATCTTTAAGATTACCACCTGAGAAAATGGAAATTTGGCCATGCTCTACTTTGGGAAAAATTTCACAATTAAAGACATAAAGTTAAATACCAAATTGGTTGCCGATGCAACGAGCTGAAACAGTTCATTAATTACATCCATAAGCTAACTGTAAAATTGGGTACATGTGAGGATGATAATGGACTAGCCCTCTAGTTATCTCATCCTTGCTTTTTCTTTGTAGTTTTGCTTCCGAACATTGATTTTTTAATATTTAGATTGGAAATTTGATTGTAGAGTAATTCTGCTGTCATACTAAACAAAAACAAAATGGTATGAGTGCCCTAATTTGGACCTTTCGCTCTATTACTGAGATTCCAGCCGCCCGCTGGCTTCATTTATATATTTCCTAAAAAAATTTAAAGATTCACCTGTATATACAAAAAAGCCAAACATAGGCTAAACTTGGAGAAAAAACTGTACACGCGGGGTTAATAGAACCTCAAATCTAGAATGCCACCGTAGCCCGCAAATCATCGGAGGGGTTTCAGGGAAGGAAAAGACAAAAGTAAGCAAACAAGATGATATTTTCGCATTTGGTTACCTCTATTTGATATGAAAGGGCCTGAACTCCGCGGGATTGCATAAAATTTTGAACTGCAGTGTAAGCCTCATTGGCTCCCACCGTGTATTTGTCCGCATTGACGCCCCCCACCGCCTGCTGCCCGCCGGTGATGTCTGAGAAACAGCACCCCATCGCTTCGCTCGAATTTTCGAGCAAGACGAATGAAATAAACTCGTGATGTAGATCTGAAAAGGATAGCCATGGCCCATAATAAATATTGCCGATTCAATTTGGGGATTATCATGATGACGTGGAATCTGCCTCGCTGGCCTCCAGGCTGTCGATCCCCGTTCACTGTGCCCTCTGCCACGGGGCATCTCTTTTCGTCTTGGTCCATCTGGCATGCTGTCATACGCGCGACATAGTGCTCCCCCACAACCCCCATAAAGAGGGTGTACACTGCTATTGCTCACTGTGTTGTGACAGGTAACCGCGGTTTTACGTTATCTTGACTTGACTGATCATTTAAATTTTCACGCGTTTTCCTCAGGCAGTTTTAGTGGTGGGCCCTTTTCTAACTTGTGCGGCCGTTATTTGGCGTTTCCGGCGCCATGTTTTTGTGGGCCCTGTAATCATTATCCGTGATGTCCATAAAAATAAAATGATAAATTCATATACGTTGGGAGTGGGACTTCCTTGCATATTAATATACATACTCTTACTCTATGGAGATTTAATATTATTATCCATTTTCATTAATTATGTTCTACGGGATGGGCTAAATTTTATGATTTAAGTGTCAATTTTATTTTAACCACATAGGAATTGGTAACTGGTCGGGAATATCTAGGCGAGGTTCAGGTTTAAATCTGACGGTTGTCACTATAATCCAAGAGTATATCCAACAACTTGCAAGCCATATATACCAGTAACTTGTGACTTAGAAAGGGTCAAGACATCTTAGAGACACGCCCAATATGAGGGTCCCACTCATAGGGGTACCAACCCTTCTAGCCTTATCACAACAGGCCAATGTCTCATTGGGGACTTGAACCCGAGTGGGGAGAGTGCAAAACTTACCTCCTCACCATTCTAATTATTAACCCCCAACAAGTTTGTAGTTCTTCGTAGGAGGTGAAGGGATCTTATACACCAAATTCTAGAACTTGCTTACACACTTAATGCCCTCATGTCCATCTCAACACACTATGTTCAACTAGATATCTGCATTAACGACATGTAGCATGCGAAGAAGATAAATAGTCACCCCATCGACAAAGCTAAAGTGCCTTTAAAGACTAAATATTTATCTTGTCATACTAATTTATTCCTATATATACTATATAACGATTGAAATGAAGTATCGTTTATTTACAAGGGAATATCTGACATAAAAATTACAACAGGTTAAAGTCCATATAGGACAAATGATACTATATGTATTATATAACAATTGAAATGAAGTATAGTTAATTTAATAGGGAATATCCAATATAAGAATTACAATAGGTTAAAGTCCATATAGCACAAATGATATAAATAATATAAGAATATGCCACAAAGTGGTCCATACAAAAAATAAAAATTGAGAAAGTAAAAAAACTATAGGTTGAATAGAAAAAATGATAAGAACATAACAAGTTTATACAATTTGTTACATCAACTTATCACAAGTATTAAAATATAAAAATTTAAAATTGATTGTATAAAAATCAAAACATCATCAACACTGACATGACATGTAAAGTTCCCCATGCGACACTCTTAGAAAATTCCATATTAAATGTTTTTAAACACTCTTAGAAAATTACATATTAAATGTTTTTAATTGTATTCTTTGTATTCCATATTAAATGTTTTTAATTTTATTTTTTGTATTTTAAAAAGTAAATCACACTCTCAAGATATATGTCCCATCGATAACCCCTTTGACCAATGAGAAATGGAATGACTAAAAATTGAAAATTCTAAAATTTACCTTTAATTTTCAAGAAAAACAATTTAATAAATTGTATTTTATAAACATTTTCTAACATGAAATTGAACTAATGCGAAGTCAAAGTACTTTGACTTACAAATGAAAAGTATAGTCCATGCTTTAGCATAGACTCATAGATGGATATGAAATAGATAATGATACAATGCCAAATGATGGTATAATTATTGACTAGTCATAAGGGTTGATGGGTCATGTCCCTTAATTAAAGTCATCTCTTTTAGTCAAAATGTGGGCACTTCATTTAATATTATTATTTATTTGATGTTTATATGTATGTATGTTCATTACATATCCTTTTGATCTTACACGCGAAATCTTAGAGCCTACATGTAGACTACGATGACCTCATGCCCATCACAATGCTTTGCACCAAACTTAAGCCCCAACAGCAACACGCAGCATGCCAATAAGATAAATAGTCACCCTATCAATAGTGACACAATTAAAGTGTAGTGCACCACTGAATGTTAATCTTGTCACTAAAATGTACTTCTATATGTATATATCTCAATGTAGATCTATTTAACACCAGAGCTATCAAGCATCAAGAGAGATCAAATTCCTCAAGGAGCAATACATTTTAAGGGTGCAAAAACTTAAGGAATGATTTCTACCTTGAGAGATTTAATCCTTCCAACACTTAATAGATCTAGGCTAAGATAAATCTAAATTAGTGTTTTATACATTTTATTAACACATTCTATTAAATAATATTAACTCGTGGACTTAAAATTATTATTAAGAAGTATATTACTTTTTTTTAATGTAAAATGTCACCCTTGATGTCAATGTTACACTCACTCATTTGTGTCGATGTCTACCACATCGAGTTGTAGAATGTGCCTCTAAGTGCAATGATATGAACCATAACATAAAGGATGGAGCAAGTTATAAAATAACTCCATTACAACATTATGCAGCTAACAAGATACATGTGCCAATACATGCATGTCAACAATGGCACACGGTGTGTTAAGAAAATGAATAAGTTGCCCTGCCAACACTTAGAAAACCAAAGCACCTCCAATTAATGACCAAAGCTTGATCTTGTAACATAGATGTGCTCATATGTGTACTATATACCAGCTTAGATCCATCTTAAACCCGGATCTATTAAGCAACGAGAGGGATCCAATTTTATATCTAGGTTTAACATGGATCTGTGCAGGTTTTAATTTTTTTATGGATCTATGCAGGTTTTAATTTTTTTATTATGAGCCAACATAAATTTTTTAATTACTTTTTATTTTTTATAAGTTATGAGTGGACATGGGAACTTAATATTTTTATTATTATTTATGGCCGACATATAATATTTATTTTTTATTATTATTTTGTTAGATAGGAACGTTACAACATCTCCCCCATATTGGGCTGTAGAGCGCCTCTCAGCGCAATAATATGAAGCATAGCATAACGAGTTGGTGGATAATTCGTCATACTCATTTCTCTCTCAATCTCTTTCACAGAGCACTATATATAACATTTTACATAATATAATATAAATGTTGTTACAACATTTTACATAATATAATATAAATGTTGGTTACATTATAATTTTCTTTGTAAATGTGTCCTCCATTATTTCTTGCTACCATGTGTAATGTCCCCTTCCATGGATTACCCAACCCACATTGTAGGGACACAACCTAAATTCAAAAATCCCAATGTAAAATTGAATCAATTTAATTATGATAGCATTGAATTCACATAAGTATGCAAATAAATCATGTAACAGTGATTAACATCCATAAACTCATTAAAACTAGTGATTCCATATCTATTTAATTCCTAAACATAATATAAACTTAAATTGCAAAATTATAAATAGTGATTTAAACGTAGAGATGGGGCACTTATATTTTAATCAAGATGGTCCAAGAAATTGCCTATGTATAAGCAAGTTTGCACACAATTGTAGGCATCATATGCAAATGTCATCCACAAGCTAGGCAATGAGACCACTAGGGTGAAGGACACTAGCTACATACTTAAAGGTCACTCAACCCAACCCAATTGATCTCAGACTCAACAAATTTGTTCACAACTAAGCACTTCATGTAGCCATCCTGCAATCAAACAATGATAACATTATCATGCGCTACCTGCACAACATAAGGATGATATTTCCCTTCTCTATTGAACAATGCCTCTAGAGTATTCTCTCCCTTCTAGTGCTCTCAATGTATGCGAGAAGCACCCATCATGTTGTTTGTCCTCTGGAGTAACCTGGCATGAAAATGCATTAGCTCTAACACATCCAATGAGCAACAATAATTAGGAAAATGGAGGAGTGACCAGTGAAAATTTTAAGGATCCATAGTTATCTTAAAGTGTAGAAACCATAACGATCTTACTAATTCTTAAAATGTCGGAGATAAAATGTTTGGTGATAATTTTGTAAATATATTCAATTTTCTAAGGATTCTATATTGTTTCTAGAAAACTTTAGTGATTATTAGAGTAAAAGGCTTTTATCCTATAGAGTTTGAACAAATCATTTTAGAAAAATGGAAATTGGTGAATTTTTTTGGACAAAAGCATGGAAAAGTAGCCCATGGGCAAAATTTAGCCACTAAAAATTTTACAAGTTTCCGAACCAACATAGCAACTATGATCCTCTACAACAATCCATCTCTCTTCCTAGGTCCACGAATTAGTCTCCCATCATTGATTTGGTCATTTTCAAGTTTGTACATTAGAGTAAAACATGAAAGCCACAATTTTCAGAAGTTGGGTGGTGTTGGCACTAAGAATGGTGAGTGTATGAATGAGTGAATGAATGATAATGGAAAGTGTGCGAATGAGAATGGAGGAGGAACAAATTTCTATGAGGATGGGGCCTCTAACACTTCCCCATGATGATTGTAACCAATGCCATGCCTTCATAACTATGTCAAGTAGACTTCCTCACCAACCACCATATGCATTCAATGATTGGCTTCCAAAACAAAGATGGTGGATGAGATTTGAATGAGGCACGTAATAAAAAGGTAGTAGTTCCTAAGCAACATACAGTTATCTGACCCCTCCTCCCTCCTCAGGCCCCCTTTCCTCTTCCCCTTGGGTGCACTCATAATTCCTCTTGTGCACTCTGCAATTATATTGGAACTATATATTAATTTTCAACATAATATTTACATATCGTGAGCATACCACGAAGGTCTATGACACAATATGTGAAAAGCATATTTACCATAATTACATACCTAGCCATCACCAATTGGAACTTGGCCTTGAGCTCTGCACTATGACTAAACACAACATATTTACATCATTTAAAAATGGGGTCATTTATTTAAATTCATATGGTTTGACTCTTGTCATTAGAAACACTTATTTATCATATACATACAATTAGATCTAATACATCCACAAGTGTCAAAATCAGGCTATTACACCATGCCTATAACTTAATTAGTGCAATCTATTTAACTTGTGCCCCAATATAGCTTGAAATTAGATCAATGACCTGGGACTTCATCACCCAATTAACGTTTGTCCTTACACTAGTGCCACCCATATACCCTCCTTTCTCTTACCGCCACAATTATCATCTATGCTTCACAACATCAAGTCACATCGTTTATTGTGGGTGAGCATAAAGATCGTTAAGTGGGAAGAGGGTGTTGCATGGACACTATCATGCAATGGTATGTCATACTTGCATAGGTGATGCCACTTCGAAAGCACCATATGTATGGAAACGTAGCATCCACGTGGAATCTTGTTGAACAACTATGTGTAACAACCTATGTTCTATAACAATGGTACACACCATAGAGGAGCACTTGTTGTACCTCTACCATTATACATGCACAAGGCAATCCATTGTGGCAATGTGCCACAACATGACATTTACCCTCTCTTGTTTATTGTTGATGCTTTGTGATGGTAGAGCTCCATTACATTATCTTAGGAAAGGCATTGACCTTACCTAAGTTGTGTTATGCACAAAAGGGTTGAATCTGCATTGGGTTCAAATTGGTTTTATACTTTTGACATGTGATTTTTTCAAGAGTTCATTGTAGTGATAACGGTGGGGTACCAACCATATCCCCTCCTTCCTCCAAGTGCCACAAACACGACTTCCCCTCATGGTTACTCAAAAAATATCATTACAGAGTACATGGAAGATCAAGCAATCATAGCATGGAAATCATTCACACACACGCCGTTCTAAACAAAGAACAAGGAATAAGTTGATCATGTAGAAAAAGGACCCTCTTTCTAGTCACAAATCTAACAAGAATTATGACAAAAGGTCCAAGATGATTAGAGTTCCACCACAATTCAAGTTCCATGCATAATAGATTAATGGCCTTGGGAGTTTTTCCCAACTCTAAAGCAACCCAGATCCTCAAAAAGTAGATCATAGTTTTGAATCGATTGGAACTCTAACTATTGTGATATCATATTCTGGCAGGGGAAGGCTTGAATTTTGATACAAAATTAGACGATGCATGAACAACCTCACATACAACAATGGGACCTACTTAAGGCAATCAATTAACCAAACACCTAGTCAAATAGTCTAATAGAATCTCAACTTTTACGAAGTCAAAATGGAGGTGCAAGAGCCAAACAAAGTTTTACGAATCAAATTCATATGTAATCTATGCTCTAACATCTATTGGGAAATTGGATTGCTTTCCATCACGTCATTTAAATGAGCTTTTCAACTGAACCTTGAAATCAAAGCTAAACTCATAAAGGCACTAGAGTGATCAATGATTCAATACCCATAGCCACCACCTTGACAACTCCAATAACCCACCAACTGCTCTATAGTGAAGTAGTGACACTCGCTATGCTATTTCCAAAATGGGATAACAAAATTAGGGAAAAGCTTCATGCAACTTTTGCAATTATCACGTCATATTCTCACTCTGTCATAGAATTTATTGAATAAAAAGTATTAAAGGCTAAGACACTCATGGCAAAAGAGCATACCAAAGTAGACAACAATGGCGTTGAAGTTATTAATCCTCAAACACCAAACCTCGATTAGTAAACATGACTAGGTCAAATACTCCTTTACTAATAAAGAATCTCCTTTATTCAAAATGGAGGTGCAAGAGCCAAACAAAGTTTTACGAATCAAATTCATATGTATTCTATGCTCTAACATCTATTGGGAAATAGGATTGCTTTCCATCACGTCATTTAAATGAGCTTTTCAACTGAACCTTGAAATCAAAGCTAAACTCATAAAGGCACTAGAGTGATCAATGATTCAATACCCATAGCCACCACCTTGACAACTCCAATAACCCACCAACTGCTCTATAGTGAAGTAGTGACACTCGCTATGCTATTTCCAAAATAGGATAACAAAATTAGGGAAAAGCTTCATGCAACTTTTGCAATTATCACGTCATATTCTCACTCCGTCATAGAATTTATTGAATAAAAAGTATTAAAGGCTAAGACACTCATGGCAAAAGAGCATACCAAAGTAGACAACAATGGCGTTGAAGTTATTAATCCTCAAACACCAAACCTCGATTAGTAAACATGACTAGGTCAAATACTCCTTTACTAATAAAGAATCTCCTTTATTCCAAATTGCAACTTAAGGATTCACTAGTTTAGATGACACTTAATAATGGTAATGTAAAGAAACTAGTCTTGCGAGACTCTATTACAACATTAAATCTTCGCATACAATCACACTCACAACCCTCCAATTTTCAATGGTTCAAAAGTAACAATGAACCCACTTAGTTAGACCTTACTTACAATGTATATATGCAATCAACCATCTATTAAACCCATTATTTGTGATGTCATACCCATGGAATGTTGCAGCATTCTCTTATAATGACTATGTTAGCATGACCATAAAGCCATCTAAGATGGATCAAGAACATTTATAACCTATACAAGGATGGCTAAACATACAAATTTAAGTAAACATGTTATCCTCATAGGTAAACATGCTCTTAATTAATAAATACAAGGAAGCCTAATTGCTATATTTATCATTTAGTAGGCGGAGGAGAGCATTGGAACTGGTCTTCCACCTTAAGCAATGAAAAACAAAAATAGATGCCTGCTTTGATGTCTTTGAAGAACTCAACAACTTCATCCCATGCAGACCATACAACAAACCACTAGCCTTATTATGGGGCTTAAGCTTCCAAATCAACTCTCATATATATAACATATCTAATTGAAGAGATGGACTTAGAGAGGTTGAGGGTAATAACGCAACCCCTATGTTACCAACCAGCTTAGTCCCCATTGATAAGAAAGGAAAATATGAATGGTGATTCTGCACAAATTACCGAGATCTCAACAAAATTACAAAAAAAAATTGTTATCTACTTTCTCCAAATGAGGATCACCTCCAAGGAACTTGATACTTCACAAAGATCTTGGGCCAGGTGATCATCAAGTTGGCATGCACACTTGAAAGGTTTGGAAGATGACGTTCAAGACCAAATATGATTTGTATTAATGGTTCATCATTCATTTTAGGCTCCCCAAGGCCTTAATCAGTTCAAGAACCTCATTAAAAAGGTATCCCAACTATGTGTTCAGAAGTTTGTTATTATTTATTCAGATGAAATCCTCATGTACTACAAAATGATGGATGATGCCTCTACCAACTCCAAACTTTTCTTACCCTCACAAGATAAGACCAATAAAAGCCAAACTCAAAAGTTAGTGCCCTATTTTGGATACATTATCAATTCTAAAGGGCAATACAACCACCCTGTAAAGGTATGAGTATAAAATGAGCAACCTATACCTAATAATGTGATAGAATTAAAATGTTTCTTAATAGGCCTCGTCGAGCATCACAAATCATTTCTCTGCCCCACCAACTCACTAGCATTGAAAACTTTTTACTTGGTTACAAACACGGCCTGCAAGCATCCTAGGCTCTTAGAGACATAATTTGTACGACACCAATATTAGGTTCATCTAATCTTCCATCACCTCTTGGACTCAAAACAACTGCTTTGTAACATGCATTACTTGTTGTTCTTAAACAAGAAGCCACCCACTTGCATACCATTCTTATAAGTTTTGCGTGTGAAATTGAGTACATATTAGGTGATAAAGAGTTGTATTCTTTTATGCAAGTTCTCAAACAATGGGGGCACTTACTCTAGGACAACAAAACAATCATTGATACCGATAACGAACGATTACAATTTTGGAAACCATAATCAAAGATATAGGCACATGGCAAATGGAGTGGATAACATATTTCCAATGATTCCAACTCGTCATCAAATACAAAAGGGGCACTACAAATGAAGAGGTATGTTTACTTAGTCTACCCCCAATTCAAAGCTTACTTAACATCAAATGCAACAATTATGAAGAATGAAAGGAACTTGCTTAATATAATCCACATTACAACAATCAACTATCACAAATCACACTCTTTTTCTTTTTCTCACAAATCACACTCTTTTTCTTTTTCTTCACTTCACTTTGTCAAAATGATCTACAAGCTTTGTCAACTATGTTTTCCACATAGCATATGTCAAGATGTTTTACTTTGTGAAACCACATTGCATATCTCAAGATGTTTTACTTTGTGAAACCACATTGCATATCTCAAGATGTTTTACTTTGCGAAACCCACTCGTCCGCTTATGATGGTCACTTTGGCTCACACAAAGCACTTAATCACTTTCAAATATATATTTATATTAGCCATCTATGCATAAAAATGTTAGCCATCTTGGAGTAAAACATAAATGCCATATGTAACAAGTGCAAATCAACCAACCTAAGGCTTAACCTTCACTAACCCATTAGTGCTAAACCCTTAATCACCTTACTTAACCTTCACTACCACTAAAAGAGTGTCATGTGTAACAAATCCAAATCAGCCAACCAAAGGCTTAGCTTTCACTACCCATTACTACTATATTTCCACATGTAATATTTGATTTCCATAGACTTCACCAATGACATGCCTACCCCACAAAGGCAACATGATTACATATTTAGCAATGTTTGTCTCAAGATGCCATAAGATAGCCTAATGTTTGTATAAAAAGGACTCTCAAGGTCCCATGTCAAAGACACAGATCAAATCTCAAGTAAGAAAATTCCATAATTAAAAACATGTCATCATTGGGCAGATGTCACATGTCAATAAACTTTTAAAAAGACACTAATTTTAAACAATAAAAATGTAAACTTTTTTATTTATTTTAATTAAATTAAAAAGATATTGACAAACAAACTCATATATTCAACGCCGAAGCAGCCGCATGTGAAGTCTCTTAGGGTTTCAAGTTCTGTGACCTACCAAACAACTAGACAGGGGATTTCAGCAAGATACTCATTCGGTCAGTCATGTGTTTTCCATGTAAATGATGGTAGCCATTTAGTCGGTGGGTAAGAGGCACTGCGCTGCGGAGCAATTATGCCAATATATGTGTGTATATACACATCCGGCGGTGTATATACAGACATATGCTGCCCTAAATGCTTTGCCATTTTAGTCTTGGAAAATAACAGATGTGATATTTTGTTACCTCGAGTTGTGATGAGAGCCCATTATATCCCCGGGATTGCATGAAATCTTGGACTGCGGCATAGGCCTCGCGATTGGCATCATCAGGAGAAGCGTGAGTGATCGGATTTTTCTCCGCGTTGACGCCAGTGCCATCCACTGCCTGCTGTCCGCCCGCTGTGTCCGAGAAACAGCACCCCATTTTGCTTCACTTCAGTCTTCAAATCAAGAAATGGGTAGAAGTAGAGCCACACCCCATAATTAATATTTCCGTTCAATTCGGGAAATCGTTCTGATGACGTGGAATCTACAACCCCTGCGCCTTGCCGAGTAGATTGTCTTCGCCGGTACTCGTTGCCACGTGGACAAACTTTTCTTCTTTACCAGGCGTGTTCGCTTGTCAAAGAGCGCCGATGAAGGAGCAGGGGACTTAACAGTACGCTGCTGTGGGTAACTCTGTTGTGACTGACGACCGCGGTTTTGCATTATCTTGACACTGCGCTCGATATTGACATTCCACGCGGTTCCGCGTACCACACGCGTTTCTCATTACCAACAAGTCAAAGTTCCCATCCATTAATACTTTTGAATGGGTAGGCTAGGAGCCACCGGTGGTGGGACTTTTTGGTTTATCTGAGATCCAGGTATCAATTCTGTGGGGATCAGGGTAGGAATTTGGGAAAAATCTCACTTGTTAATAATGACGGTTTCAACACTAAATACAGAAGTTTTACTGTTTTTTTCGTTTTCCGTTAATATGAAATATAGGCCGTATTTGACGGTCAAAATAGTCCATGACGGACAGGACATTTTGCCTGTCAAATTCCAGCCCCAGTGGGGACTAAATAGTTCTTTAGTAGTTATGAAGCAATTTGATTCCTCTATGCTTTATAGAAATCCTCTATGCTTTATAGATCTATAATATAATTAAGATAGATTTACTATGCTTCATAGATCTACAATTAAGATGGATCTATGTTCATGAATAATCGCACATAGATAACAATTACGAAAAGTGGTTGATATTGACATCATTAATGATTTCAGCATCATGGCTTCCTTAACCTTCTCTAGCTTGTAGTAATTGGCATGCCTTTGTTAATCTCTTTAGACTTCTAGTTGGGTGTCGTGTCTTCTTGACCTTTTTATATTGTTTGGTTGTTATTTACATGTGATGTCCATAATCACAAAGCTATTATCACACTTACATATCCATATATGTTCTACATTAATATACTTACATTCTTATTACTGGGATGTTTTCTTCCTCTATGCTTTATAGATCTATAATTAAGATGGATTTACTATGCTTTATAGATCTATAATTAAGATGGATCTACGCTCATGAATAATCTCACATAGATTGCAATTACGCAAAGTGGTTTATATTGACATCATGACTTCCTTAACCTTCTCTGGCTTGTAGTAATTGGCATGCCTTTGTTAATCTCTTTGGACTTCTATTTGGGTGCCATGTCTTCTTGACCTTCTATAATGTTTGGTTGTTATTTACATGTGATGTCCATAATCACAAAGCTATTATCACACTTACATATCCATATATGTTCTATATTAATATACTTACACTCTTATTACTTGGGATGTTTGCCATGGTTCGAAATATGATTATCATTCTAAACCAACCAAGCAAAAGCTTGAATTTTAGCCAACTAAGACACAAACTTTTTGGTGCTTGAAAAATCCAAGTTAAGATGGATCTATATTGGTTTCTTTTATAATTATATTTTTTATTATGTTGGTTATTTTATTATTATATTTATTTTTATTATTATTGTATGTTTTTCACTTTTACAATACGACCCCAATTTTTTTTTTTCATTTTTGTTTATTACTGTTACTTTTGCACCTCATCCCCGTAGGGTAATAGGATGCACCTTGCTCCTCTCATTGCAATTATTAGTGTTGCCTCACTCATGGGAGTTTATTTCCATGTACCTCACTAATGACTTGCCTACTATGTATAAAGAACATGATTGTATTTTTATGAACGTTTTTCAATTCTAAGAAAATGTTATTTGCATGTCTTGCAATAAGGCAGTTACAAGTTCATTGATCAAGACAAAGTATAACTGATGGAGAAAATGAGTGTTAATCATTCTCCATTGTGACTAGGAATTTTTGCTCGATGTCATAGCAGTGGCATGCCACTCTATGCTCCCACTCCCTTGTGTGGTCTTCTCGTAATAGCCATGGAATCCCCTAAATATCACAGTTCACAACAAGTTTTGCAATGTGGACCCCTAAAAGGGGTGGTGTCTCCCCCAACTCTTAGTTCTATGGGTGGGTCTCCTAATTCCTAAGCAGTACACCTTTGATCTTATTTTCTCAAAAACTTTCCCTAAGATGATGCAACCCATTGAAAAAGGCAATTTATTTCAAGCATTCTCTCTTACTCCAAGGAAAAACCTCCCTTTCATCCTTCTATACTAATTGGTTGCAATTGGACTTGGTTTTGAAGCTGGAACCCTTGTGCATCAAGGTTGCAGAAGAGTATTTCCCAAGAAATGAAACGATTCATAAGTTTAATGTTTTTTTACTAAAACAGAAGAATCCTATGGCTTGCATATCTAATTCATAAGGTTCATTCCTAAAGGATACAGTGGTGATACCCCATGGTGCAAAAGGAGTTTTTGTCTTGGAATTTTTCTTCAACATATAGAGTGTTAGCAAGGGGTAATGATCCTTGGTTATGGGAAAAGTTGACCTTTTTATGAAGTTGTTGAATCCAAGGTTCACCCTGCATGCTTAATTGTTATCTTTGATTTAATCCAGGTAAGAATGCCCAATTTCCTTCTCATATTATTAGCACTATAAATCTCTTGAGGCCATTTATAATGCTCTAAATAAGTATATTATCGTAGCCCCAAAGATATTAATCCATTGCTCCCTAAGTATGCATTTATACTAATTTAAGCAAGGGTTCTTTAAAAAAACATAGATTATGGGAACTGAAGTTGAACACAACTATTGGATTACTAATGCATTACTTTATGTTGAAAATTTTGTTTCAAACATGAGTGCATGGTAGCTTCTTGTTTGAAGGAAAAAAATTCTCGAGCAAAAGAACGAAGGAATCTCAATCCCACTTGATGGAGGGATTATGTGTCGAAGCATCGTTGAGTGGAACTTATCAAGTATCAAAAGAGCTATGGGCCCTTTTCATATCCTTACCCCACCATCCTGTGGGGAGTAGGGATGTCATTAATCCAACCCTTGTTAAGGAGGTTTCTCCTTCACGACCACCTATCAAGTATCAAAAGAGCTATGGGCCCTTTTCATATCCTTACCCCACCATCCTGTGGGGAGTAGGGATGTCATTAATCCAACCCTCGTTAAGGAGGTTTCTCCTTCACGACCACCAATCTCCCCTCCACATAGCCACCTTTGAGAAGGCAAAAGGTGTACCACTAAAGTCATGGAAGTGACCTAGTTTCCTTAGTGAACCCTAATGAAATTCAATGAGGACTCATAAAAACCCCAACTTTTTCAAAGCACATTAACATCGATAAGAAAAGTTGGATTGAAATAAATCAAAACAAAAAATGAAAGTGTATACATTCAAGGGTGCTGGGGAGTAGGGATGTCATTAATCCAACCTTGGTTACGAAGGTTCCTCCTTCACGACCACCAATCTCCCCTCCACATAGCCACCTTTGAGAAGGAAAAAGGTGGACCACTAAAGTCATGGAAGTGACCTAGCTTCCTCAGTGAACCCTAATGAAATTCAATGAGGACTCATAAAAACTCCAACTTTTTCAAAGCACATTAACATCGATAAGAAAAGTTGAATTGAAATAAATAAAAACAAAAAATGAAAGTGTAGACATTCAAGGGTGGTGGGGAGCAGGGATGTCATTAATCTAACCCTGGTTATGGAGGTTCCTCCTTCACAACCACCAATCTCCCCTCCACATAGCCACCTTTGAGAAGGCAAAAGGTGGACCACTAAAGTCATGGAAGTGACCTAGCATCCTTAATGAACTCTAATGAAATTCAATGAGGACTCATAAAAAACCCCAATTTTTTCAAAGCACATTAACATCATAAGAAATATTAGATTGAAATAATAAAAACAAAAAATAAAAGTATTGGCATTCAAAGCATATGATTATTTGACCAGGGAAAAAAAATTACTGTAATAAAAGTTGTTTTTTTCACTTTTCATAAATAATCAATAGTCAATTTCTACTTTTCATAAAGAAGTCCTTTCATAAATAATCAATTTTTAGACGGGGTTTCAATAATGGCGATGGAGGAGGGTTTCAATAATGAGGAAGGTTTCAACAATGGTGATGGAGGAGGGTTTTTTGCTGGCGTTTAAGACAACAGGCTCGAACTAATATACTTTTGTAGGCCGTTGGATGCTTTTTGAGAACGGTTGTTATCTTGAAGTTTGATGGCCGTTGATATTGAAACAGTTTACTTGCGGTTTTCTCACCTATGGACGGGGCTCACTAAGATTACAAGTTGCCGGAGCTTTCATTGAATGGCCATTCTCACAAGCCCGTGGTCACAAGTGGCTAAACACAAAACTCACTGTCAGGGTTTTGATTTTGTGGAATGAGTTTGCTTTTGGCAGCTGGAAGGGGCCGCTAACGGTCGTTCTCATGGGGCCGTTGATGCCGCTTGATATTGGAACTGTGTAGGCTTCCCTGTCAGGGTTTCATTTTTTTAATAATTATTATTCTATTGTCTCACTTGATATTTGTAGCTGGTGGCATATTCTAGGTGAGGTGCCCCCAGTTCTCCGGACATACGTGGGTTGAGAGCCATATTTCCGGTTTTGAACAAACTGATAGGGTATTTGACAGTTTCTTGAACAATAGTGCCCGTGTTTTCAAAAAACCCTATTTTTTGGGTCTTTTGGTTTGCCAGAATGGGGGATAATATGCCAAATATAGTCTTCCCAGCCGACACAATATGAATATTTCAGATTATCAGATTGAGAAGGTTGGCTTGTTCAGACCGGATGTTTACTCCAAAAACAAGCTGAAGGGGAAAAGAGCACATAGCTCAAACATTAAACATGTGGCACCGCGTGCCATGTCGACAAAGGGGCTATTGACACTAGGGGGGACACCTGTCGTTGCTCCGGGATCGGATCCATCTGTTGGCAGTGCTCGGGTGGCACCTTGCTTGGGTTACAGCGGTAAAACTGGGCCTTCCTCTTGCTTGGCTCGGCGTCTGAATGAGAAATTTTTTGTCGTCCTGGTGAAGTCTGGCTAACGGTTGGCAGAGACGTTGGCTTGGAAGAAATCGTGGATTTCAACATGACAGTGCTTGTGGGTAAGTTCTCATATCATGCTATGAACCGTAAGGACATTGTTAAATGGGTAATAGCAAAATGGAACCCTATTTTAAATTACACCCCTCAGGTTTTTGCTATGCCATGCGGCTGGTATGGCTTTAAGTTTGAGCAAGAAGCACATTACTCAATCATTCTGGAGAAACTGTGGCTTTATGGTGCGGGCAGTTTAATGTTACAGAAGTGGCAAACTGACTTCGAGCCGGAAACTGCGTCGGTTCGGCTACGGCACTTGTGGGTTCTCCTCCCGGGTCTCCCACTGGCACTTTGGAATCGAGGGGCTTTTGAAGCCATCAGGAACTGTATTGGGTGCTTTCTTCATGTTGATGCGGATCACCTTACTGGTTTTGACCGCCGTATTGGTCGGGTTCTTGTGGAGGTTGATATTTCTTTGGGCCTTATAGATGTACTTCACATCAACTGGTGTGGACGTAAGCTCTCTCAGGTTATTGACTATTGGGGCATCCCCTTTCGCTGCTCAAATTGCAAAGGGGTGGGACATTTGTGGTGTCACTGTAAGGAAAATGCATCTTCGGGTCGGCTTAAGGAGGGGGGACCTTTCTGGTCTTCGGATGATAGTAGTGATAAGGAGGTGGATGCGTCGGGTATGCCGGACGGCTTCTCCAATAGAACTCCTTTCCCCCATGCTCCGGACGCGGCATTGATCCGTAAGTTGGAATCATAGGACCCAACTTTCTACCACTCATTGAATGATTTGGATATCTCATTTATAAATGCATTAGATTTAAACAATGGAAATAATGGTAATTATAAGAGTCGCTGTCATAACATTCCTATGCCTATATTCACCTCTGGGTCTGAGAAGGTATCAACCGATTCGTCTACGGACAATGTCCCTGTCTCCGAGAATGAGCTGCTTGGGGGGTCTACACAGATTTATCAATCCGATTCCTCTCCGATACTGTCTATCTCTCCCGGAATCCCTACCCCAACTTCCATGACTATTATTATTTCCATTGATACTGAGGTGCCTATCGCTGGTCCGGAAACATTGATGTGTGGGGTTTATGATAATACAAATCACGGTCTACTTGAACCGGTCTCTGACGTTGGAATGGTGGGGGCAATTGATGATATTCCTGAGAATCGGTCGGGCTTAGAATGTCCCCCTGTGAAACCTGGGGAAACCCCTATTTCGTTGGAAAAAATCATACATATTCCATCATATTCAGAAATGGTTAAAAAGAAGCCCATACTTATTTTTTACAAAAATTGGGTGGTGATGAAAAATGAACCACCCATTGAGGATTTGGGAGTTTCCACGGCTCACAAGTCCAACGAGCCGATGAATGATGCTCTTAAAAGGTCCTTTGTGAATCCACCTGGAACTATGGGGGATCAATGTGTACACAAGGGGGCACATAGGGGTGGATTGGCTCCTGAGTTCTCGCCATTAAAAACGAGAAGTGCTCATAAAAACAAGAAGGTCACTCCCGGGGGGATGGAGGTTGACTGCCGTAATGTGGATTCCCCCAACACTTCTGATACCCGGGCTCTTAGAGGAATTAAAGCCCTTGCCAGGGTTCGAGAATGATATTTTTCTCACAAAATATCTGGGGTGTGGGGGGTCTGCCCAAACAATTGGCCCTCAAACGTGTCCTACATATTATTAATCCTGATTTGGTCTTACTACAGGAAACTATGGTCTATGGGGAGAAGGCTCATATATTTTTTAACAAAATAAAGCCGGGTTGGATGATGTGCACTATGGATGTCGTTCGTCTTTCTAGTGGTCTCTTAGCTGCTTGGAATCCAAGGGTTTTGAGGCTAAATCCATCAATTATCTCTTTGGGCATTTTATTGTCTGGTAATTTCAGGGGTTCAGAAAAGAACATAAATATTATAAACTGTTATGGCCCTTACTGCGATAGGGTGGATTTCTGGGACCTGGCTATCAAGGGGCATTTACTTGAATTGGAGAATTTGATACTTGCTGGGGATTTGAACTTCACTTGGGGGGATGAGGAAATCTGGGGAAATTCCGCTAGGAGGGATCCCCTGGGTGACTATTTCAGAAATCTCCTCAAAAAATTCTCCCTGATTGATGTTACCCCGAGGCCAATGGCCCCGTCCTGGTCAAATGGCAGGAAGGATGAAAATTTGATACAGAAACGCATTGATCGATTCTTAATCTCTGAACCTCTACTTGATTGCTTCCAGAATTACAGGTCTTGGATTCAGTAGATAAAAATTAGCAATCACCTCCCTATTATTTTTCAATTTGATGCTGAGGCCACTCATCACTATTTCCCCTTCAAATTCAACTCCACTTGGCTTTCGGATGTTGAATACACTTGGGGGGTGAGTACAAACTGGCTACAGATAGATGTATCGGGGGAGAGATCTGCGATGGACAAGCTGGCGGTGAAACTTAAGGCCATAAAAGACTTTACTATATTGTGGGAAAAAAATAAGAAGGCAATGCTAGGTGCTGAACTTGTTGTGATTGAAAAGGATATTAAAACACTGATGCACCGATCTGTGAATCCTGGTCTCACAACTTTGGAAGCTACAAAACTCTCAACAATGGAGAGTCGAAAATTAAAGATTCTTCTCATTCAGGAGTAAACTTGGAGATTGAAGAGCCGTGCTATCTGGCTCAAAGCCGGAGATATGAATACAAAGTTTTTCCATCATTTTGCTGATTCTAGGAGGATTCAAAATACAATTTGGGAACTTAATGTTCACACTAGTCAGCAGATCAGGGGTGAGGTGGAATTGAGGGAGGAAGCTGCCCGTCACTTTCAGGAGTACTATTGTGACCCCAAGAATACTACTCTGGCAGAACAATTCAAGATTATTAAGGAATACCCTCGGATGTTTAATGAAATGGAGGGGGACAATATCTATAGGGATATTACTATATTGGATGTGGAGAACACCTTGCGGGGTTTTGCAAAGGATAAATCTCCTGGACCGGATGGGTGGACAGTGGAACTTTTCATACATTTCTTTGATATTATGGGGGAAGATCTCCGGTTGGCTGTGGATGAATCACGGAGATTGGGAATTGTCTCTAGGGCACTAAACTCTACTTATCTGACCCTCATTCTGAAATCATCCCATCCAGATAATTATAATGAGTTCAGGCCTATTGCTCTTTGTAATCTTGCCTACAAGATAATTTCCAAGATTATTGTTGATCAGATCAAACTGATCCTTTCTAGGCACATCTCCTTGGAACAATATGGTTTCTTGCAGGGCCGTCAGATACATGATGCTGTGAGGGTGACTCAGGAGGTTTTTCATAGTTTTAAACAGAAAAGACTAGATGCACTCATTCTTCAATTGGACCTTGTGAAAGCTTACGATCGGATTGACTGGAATCTATTGAGATTAATACTGATCTAGATCGGCCTACCATGGAAGGTGATGAAATGGATTATGGCTTGTGTTTCATCGGTAAACTTTGTTGTACTCATTAATGGACAACCATCGGAATACTTTAAAGCTTCCAGGGGTCTTCGTCAGGGTTGCCCCCTTTCTCCGCTTCTTTTCTTGCTAGTCATTAAAGGACTGAGTCTCACCATTCATAAGGAAAAGAGGGAGGGGCGGATTGTGGGCATTAAGATTACTAGAGAAATTTCTATAACACATTCTCTATTTGTGGACGATGTTATGCTATTTGGCTTGGGAATCCTTGCGGAGTGGATTCAATATAAGAGGATACTGGATTTTTTCTGCTCAGTTTTTGGAATGATCATCAGTTACATAAAATCATATTTTATAAAACATTCCCTGCCGGCTGATGTGGAACAGTCGATTTGCTCGATTCTGCCCCTTAATTTCATGGAGATGGCTGAAGGTACAAAATATCTGGGTTTTTTCATTAAGCCCTCTAATTATCATACTAATGACTGGTCTTGGCTTGTAAAACGATCTGAAAATCGTATTGGACATTGGAGCTTTCGACATTTATCCTTGGGTGGCAGACTTACAATGGTAAAAAGTTGTTTTACAGAATTTGCGTGTCTATTGGTTTTCACTTTGTAAGACTCCTAGATCCATCCTTGGTCTAATTCGAAGGAAGATGTTCAGCTTCTTATGGTCGGGTGGTGGGGAGCCGGAAAAATATCATCTTATAAAATGGACTTTGCTTGCTCGACCTTGGATCTTGGGGGGTTGGAATATTAAGGACCTGGATCATTTTATCTCAGCTCTCCATGCAAAAAGTCTTTGGCGTGCACTTTTTGATAATTCTGTATGGGGACTGATCATCCGAGCAAAGTACCTAAAAAATTCTTCCATGGCGAATTGGTTCCGTTTGGGTCGGCCTGCTACTGCAGGTGTATCGAATTTCTGGAATGGTCTGATGGGTTCTTTCAATGTAATTGCTCAATGGATAACATGGATCCCTGGAAATGGACGTGACATTAAGCTGGGACTTGATCCAATTTTGGGGGGTCCACCTATTCATATTTTGTCTTCGGAATTAAGGACTCATCTCAGACACAATGGTTTTTGCACCCTTGCACATGCAGCTGGTCAATATAAGGAGGGGCGTTCTGTGTGGATCTCGGCTCCACAGTTGGGATTAAATGGTATGTTGGGAAATGAATGGGAAGACTATATCAGACCTCTTTATCAATCAAACATTCATTTAAATGAGACACCGGATAGATTAATTTGGTCGTGGGATGTGGCCCAGGGCAATGTTACTGCAAAAATGGCATATGATGCCATGTTCGCAAACTGTCATCCTGAGTTAAGCTGGTGGCACAAATCTGTCTGGAAGCTGGCCCTTCCACTTAGCCCTTCCACTTAAGATAAAATGCTTTATTTGGCTGGCGTTATGTAACAAGATTCTTACATGGGATAATTTATGTCTTCGTGGCTTCAATGGTCCGGGTTGGTGTCCGCTTTGTTGTCTACAGGAGGAATCAGTTACCCATCTCTTCACCTCCTGTTCTTTTATTCGGGACCTTTGGAGGCATATTGCATCACTCTCTGGTATTCAGTTTCTCTGGAGTCATACTTCTCTTAATGACTGCCTTGTTGCGTGGTCCCGTCATCCTTGTATATGTGTTGAACTCCCTTACTTTATGATATGGGAGGTTTGGAAGGCTCGAAATTCATGAATATTCAAGAACTCTGTGCCACATCGGGATTGGATTGGCTGTAAGACATTGGATGCATACAAGGAATATACAACAATTCATAAAAATGATGCTGGTAGGAATGTACTGGGAAACAGATGCAGGTTGACTCCTCCGATACTGGTGTATCCATGTGGTTTCTTTGATGGGGCCGCTGGGGGTGGGCCTGGGGTGGGTGGGGCTGGTGCAATACTACACATTTCTAACACATGCTTTTTCCATATTTGGCTCAATCTAGGTATTGGATCCAACACACGTAGTGAATTATGCGCCCTATGGCTTTTGCTTTATTTTGCTCACTCTAGACAGATATCCTCCTTAGTGATTATGGGAGACTCTTTATCAATTATTTCTTGGGCAAATGGAATTTCATCGCTCAATGTCTTACTTCTCACACATTGGAAGGATGCGGCCAGGAAATTACTTCTTGAATTTGAGCATACTCATATTGCTCATATTTTCAGAGAGGTGAATACGGAGGCAGATATGCTCTCCAAACGGGCTCTTACCTCTCAGATGGGGGTCATTATGTGGCAGGAATGGCAGGAGGATTCACTCTTCTCACATGGCTCTCAACAGTTACATTGGTCTTAATGTTTTTGGCTCTTTTTACAGTGTTGCATATTGGTATACTTTCGTTTTTTTGGGTTATCAACATAAGTTTTTTGTGACTAACTCTACTATGTGCAGATCCATGAATTGTCACAGATTCCAACTCCTCATTGGGCTCCCGGCTTTATATACATTTTGCGGCTATTTACATGCGGTTCTATTGTTGCTGGCTATTATATATTTTGGATGTAAAAACTATAACAAACTTTCTTATGTGTTGTGTTGACTTGCTCGTTGGAGCGATACTCTGCTGCCATTTTTGGTCATTGGTTGGGCCATGGTATTTTTCCGTAGGCTGGATATTTGACAAACATGGTATATGTTATTTTACTATGATATATGCTGGTGCATATCCACTTTTCATATAGGACATCGATATGTGACTCTATTTTTTAGTGACATTTTTGGTCACAAGATGCTGATTTTACTGTCCATGTGATGGTTGTCCCTGGTCTTACTCTTGACAGGGTGTTTGCCTATGTACTCTTTTGACAATTGGACATATTTACTATTTCGCATATTAATAGTAAGTTTAATTTTTCGGTGGAAAAATAATCAATTTTGTTTTTCATTTCTTTCATAAATAGTCAATTATGTAGACATCCTCTTTGAAGTTTTGGAAATAGGAAAAATGTGAGTAGAATTTGAAAAAAAAAATCAATAAAGATTTTGGTGATGAAGATGAACTAATATAATTAATTAAAAAAGAGAGAATCACAAATTTTGGTGTAATATTTATTTTACATCTAACATAGTTGGTCAAACTATCTCTACCAACCATAATTATCTCACTAATGATTATAGACTTTTCGAGATCTATAAAAGTTGTTAGGATGCCTACTAAAGTTCGACGCCCCTTCTTTCACCAAAAGACACATGCTCAAACAAAAGTTATTGACATGAATGACTATTTTCCATTAAAAGTGGCATAGATATTTTATAGCGTCAATTCAACAAACAATGGCATAGATATTTTGATGTTATTCAACACAACAACATTAGTGCAACTTATGTTTAAATTTAACATTCACCTTTAGAAGCTTGTTATGATATATAATTGGCAATATTATTTGTATTCTTAGTTGTTTTTACCATTTATTTATTTCCAAATAATAACCTTTAGAAGCTTGTTATGATATGTAATTAGCAATATTATTTTATTTGTATTTTTAGTTTTTTAATCATTTATTTTTTTTCAAATAATAAAATAATAAAAAGTTTGAGACAAAAATACTTAGTACTGATAAATAAAGATTTAATCAGAAAATCAATCTAGTTAAAACTCACCCATCTCTCTATATCACTGTATTATACCATTACAACATAATATTATAGTATCCAAAACTTTAATCCATTAACTTGGATTAGATTACAACCCTAATTTCTTACCGGGATTAATTTACAATAGGTTGAAAACCCCTTGTTAAAAAAGCACAAAAAAGACCAAAAATGGGACTAAAAATTTCTTTAGGTGGATTTGCCCCCATACTCCCTTTGCTTTGGGAACCTACAACGAGTACATCACATGCCCAACAATCTAAATACGAAAAACATTCAAACAAAGCCACCCAATGCCATCCATGTCTAGAGAACAAAATGAACAAGACAAAGCCACCAATTATGTGGAGCAATGAACACAGATTCATATTGAGATGAATGATACTCCTTATACAACACAGGCAATCTCTACAGCTATACAAAATTGACATTGGGTTCTACACACTTTTTCAACATCAAAATTTAGGTTCATCTTAACAAATGTCATAAGTTCAAATCCATTTAATATTGGTTGTGCATAATTCCCTAAATTGCAAAGCCCATTCTGTTTTGTTCAAATTGTCCAAGACATCTTCACATTTATGGCATAGTTTTAATTACTAATATCAAAGTGTATGAACCCTTAAACTTGGAGGAGACACAAATGCTCTACTCCAAAATAGGTCATTCCAGGCATGCATACTGCATTCTCAAAAGATGCAGTGTTTACTTCCATAAGAATAATAACTTGTCTAGTAACCTGATTGAAGAACTCCAAGCTCAAAATTCTTCAAGATTAACAAATGTGTCTGGTATAGGGGTTCCTGGGGTTGGTTTCAAGCTTGGAGGTCAGCTGAAGACTTAAATTTGCAAGGTAATTTGGCAGTAGAATGGTCATCTTATATTTCTCTTCTAAAGCATAGTGCCATAGTCCTCTAGGATCAAGAAGATGAGCTTTTCTGGACTAGAAGTAAAGCTTCAAGAATTCTCACTTCAAAAATTGGGTATGAGGCTTTGATTGAAGAAACATTGAATGAGGAAAGGACCTACTGGTGGAAGCTAACCTAGCAGCTACCTTTTCCTCTTAAAGTGAGAATTTTCACTTGGCTTCCACTTTCCAACAAGTTTCTTACCTAGGACAAGGTCAAAAAGGAACTAGATTAGGCCAAATGATGTATTTCATGCAAAGAGGATGACGCATATGTGGATCATCTTTTTATTTTTTGTCCTTTTTCAGAAGTTGTCTAACAAGAAGTGTTGCAAACTGTAAATGGCTCTTCAATAGGGACAATAACTCTCTAATGGATTGTTTCAAGTCTTGGATGATAGACCTTTCTGTCAAAGACCATAAATCCCCACCTTGCTATGTTTAGTGGGGCTTGTGACTTTCAAGAAACAAGATGATTTTCCAAGGAAAATACTTGTCCATAGGTATGGTGGCTCATAATTTTTTGGCTCTCTTATAGATAAAGTTGGAAGGCTCCAAAGCATAAGGTAGTAAGGATTCTAAAGGAGCCTATGGTTGATAGCACAAAAAATCGAGGATTCTTTGATGGTGGATGCTAAGGAACTCCAAGTTTATGTGGTGTTGGGGCAACTATTTTCCTTTCCAATCATCATTATTTTTCCCTCAAATATGGCCCTACCCGTGGTGCTAATAACAAAGTTGAATAATTTGCGCTTTGGATTTGGTTAAAATTTGTTGTAGAAAAAGGTGTTTGTCATTCGCAGGTTTTGGGGGATTCCAAGTTTCTGATAAACTAGGCTAACAACAAGTGATAACACCTGGAGAATCACAAAGTGTTTTGGGGGATTCCAAGATTACACAAACTTGGCTCTAGGACCTGTAATGCATAGAGTTCTAGAGGTAAAATTCTAGCTTGAGTTCATCTCCTTCTCACATATTTTTCAGGAATTCAATTCAAAGGTCAATTCCCTCTCTAAAGACACTTTAACTTTGCACAAGGGTACCTTAATTATATAGGAATAAAGGGGGATATGCTCTCTCCATAATCATCTTTATATCTTCTTTGACTTATGAGATAGTCTTTCTTAATCAAAGTACTCTATGTTGATGTTGTAAGGTTGTGTGTTGGTTCAAAAAATCAATATTAAATGCTTTGAATTGTTTTGATGTATAGATGATTCTACAGTATATAACATAGAGATGAAGCATTTCTTAAAAAAAATTATTTTTATTTCACTCTTGAAATATAAAATATAGAGTTTTTTCCATGGAAAAAAATATGCACACAAAATAGGCAAATCATGGCTTATAAATATTAAGGCTTATAAATCTTAAGTTCAATGGATTTCGCTAACAAATCTCAATTTCTTCTAAAATAGGTTGAAACAAGTAGTTATTTTAACAACGGGAGGAGAAAGGTTCGAGTTATTTTAACAACTTAAGAACTTGGGAGGAAGGTTCCATTATATAATAAGTAGTTATTTTAACAACTTAAGAACTTGAGGAGAAAGGTTCTTATCTATGTAGCACGGGAACCGCTCCCGACTTTTAGGAAACTCGTTCCCAGAGTTCCGATGTTCCAGGGAACTTGGGAACTTGTAGGAAACTTTCCCAATCCAGCGGAAACCGTTCCAGATGGTTGGGAACTTACTGGGAACTTTTACCCTCTAAAATCAGAAACTTGGGGACTTTCTTGCGCGTTTCCTTCATCGGGAGTTTCTCCGTATTCATGATCGCCACATCAGTTGTTAACGACATTCCTATTTCCTCACGACCATAAATAGACATGGCTGAGTCACAATTGTCTATTCCATGCTATCTCGTCGAGACTCAAGTTGGTGCATTGATCTCTATCTATTGCCCGTGCTAGAGTATTCACTTGTCCCTACATTGAATTGCAATTACCACTAATCAATAATAAATGTAAATCAATTTTGCTTTTTATATACTAAATAAAAGAAAGTAAATTTATATATTTTACTATTTACGTTATAAATTAAAAAAATAAACTTTTAACTAATTGGAAATAGTTTTAAATTTTACTCTAAAACTAAATTCATATATTACATTAAAAAAAATTATCTTGATTTTTATTTTATATTAATTTAAATTTGATTATTTATACACCTTTGCAAATACCTTAGCATAAAATGTCTTCTTAACATACAAGATTCTAATACATTTTAATCATAATTGACACAAAACTGAAAACTTTATACATATAGCCACAAATATAGGGATTATAACTTCTAAAAATCTCCAGTTTAAAAAAAGACTACCTTATATAATCAATGATGTGGATGGTAATCTTGATTTTATTGTCATTTCCATCTACTAAGAGGTTCTAGTTACAACCGTAATATAAGGGATAAGCTAAGTCATCTCGGTTGTGTTAATGTTTATTTTATTCACTATGTTTTTTAATTATTTTATTTTTATATTTTTTATATTTTTTAATATATATTATTGCCGTTCCCAACCTGCCGTTTCCTGCAAATTTGGGGGGAAACTTCTACACGTATCCGGAAACTTGTGCGACATAGGTTCTTCTAGATTTGTTATCATTATATAATAAGTAGTTATTTTAAATTTTTAACAACTTAAAAATTGAGGAGGAAGGTTCTTATAGATTTGTTATTATTTTGATGTTCTTTTGATGGCTAAAAACATTTATTTATAAATTGGATATGCCTAATATTATATGTTTTGGAATTGTTTTTACAACAAAAATATCTCTAAAATCTACTTAGCTATATTATTGGAAAGCAGTTGTGTAAAGGAACTATAAGGACTAACTAAAATGCCTTCGAATTGTCAGAATCCAGAAAGAAGTTTAACCTGTTTTTATTTCAAAATAGCCTAAAAAGTAAGGCATTTTAGTTGTCTTTTATCCTACACTGTAGTCTAAATGGTGATGACAAAATGACCCTTTACAAAGAAATAATAGATGACAAAGAAATATGGCATTTTTGCCCCTAAATCTGGGAGGGGGGAATCCTTTCGAATTTTGGATTGACGAAATCACTTTGAATTTTGGGACGGGGAGGAATCCTTTGAATTTTGGATTGATGAAATCACTTTGAATTTTGAATTTTAGATTTTGGATTGATGAAATGACGAGTATTAAATTTAAGCAAAAAAAATATTTTAAAGGATTGGAATTCCATTTTTGTTTTAAAAACAGGAATTTCATCAATCTAAATTTTCTGGAAAGAGTGGAATCCATATTACAAGAGAGTATGGAATCCATTGAATCCATTGCTCTAAAATTGCAATTTCTGGAAAAAAATTGGGGCAATGATACTCCAGATAAAACATCAAATTGTGAAGGTTCTGAAGGTTCTGAAGACTGAACTCCAGAAATGACTATACCCACGGGGAATCGAACCTAAACCTAGAATGCCACAACAGCCTGCAATTCATCGCAGGAAAAAAGAAACTGAGCAGTCGGAGATGATAGTCTGGTATTTGCGTACCTCGAATTGATACGAGAGAGCATCATATCCGCGGGAAACCATGAAATTCTTGACTGCATCGAAAGCCTCGCGATCGGTCTGGTCAGGACCCGTCGTGTATCTGTCTGCATCGACGCCAATGCCACCCACCGCCTGCTGCCCGCCGGCTATGTCGGAGAAACAGCTTCCCATCGCTTCAATTGAATCTTTAATCACAAACAATAATCAAAATCTTACACAGACAATCTGTTCGACGACGCTTTTTATTACGTGGAATTTGCTCGCTTGCCACTGTCCAGGCAATCTTTGGTGCTCCCTTTTCAATGGGCTCTCTCTTTCTCTGTACCGTCTCTTTTAGCTGCCGGTCACATTTGGCCTGACTGGTTCTGGATAAAATTTGATGACCAAATTATAACATCATTAAAAAAAATGTGTAATACATTTTTTATTCGTGGAAATATCAAATTGAATTTGTTTTCAAACTCCTAACCTGTCCCATACCTACCAAAGAGAGCCAATTGAAACCTACGCGTTTTTTTGTTATGTTGACTATGACATTTCATTTTCCACGCGTTTTCTGTTGCGTCCTTCAAAGGGCGTCATTTTCATGGCAGTCGGAATGTCACATTTGTGGGTTTTATTGGTTTTGTGAGTCAGATAAAAGTTATTTAAAATGTTTTTTTTTCAAAAGTGTACGCAGTAAATTTGGCAGAAATTTCTTATGGTTATATAGTTTTTATATAAATCAAAATATTTTAAGGATAATTTTGATTTTTGAATTTTTTAAGTCAATTGAAATTTTGAAAAATCTTAATACAACCCAAAACTTTAAAAAAAATCATCAAACAAACCTTGACGGTCTTTAAACAACCCTTGAAGATCTTTAAAGAAACCCAGAATCTTCAAAAATTCTGAAACAATACCCAGTCTGATTTTTGGTTTAGCCAAGAATTTGGAATTTTCCAAATCTTTTTAAACGAAAGATATAATAAGGAGGCCGTTCTATTTTATTGTTCTTCCAACTGGAATATTAGATTATTTAAAATGGGTCTGTTACTTGAATATGGTATTTGGTAGATATGGGCTCAAGAACAGGACCACATTTTCTATGTTGGCCCGCTACTTTTTTTTCTGTTTTTATATATATAAATGTATATGCATAATATGTTAGCTACTTCATATTAATTATTTTTTTGTATGATGATATACTTTTTCTAAATTTTTGTATGATATTTGATGGACAATCAATATCACGAGACCTTTACTTAATACAAAACAGAAACACTCTATTTTTCATGAAAAAAAAATTAGATTATTTTAGCTGCGGTCCTTATCTACACGCAATATCAATAATTATAGGTTTTTTATGACAGAGACGTATGATGTTTTCTAATTTCACATGAAAAATGGGATGGCAAGTCACGGTACCCCCTTGTTTGCTTTTTGTTTTTAGTTTTTATTTTTCTCGATCGATTGGTGATTTTGACTGTTTGGTTTATTGTTTGAATACTTTATTTTTAGTTTTATTAATTATTTTATTTAATTAATAATAATAAAGAAAAACATTATAATGAAAATAAAAATTGTGAAATTTTTGTTATTTTTAATAAATAAAAACATTTTAAAATATTATTTTCTTTAAATTTTATAAATTTAAATTATATATATATATATATATATATATATATATATATTATAGTTAATTATATTTTATAAAAATATTTTAAAAATAAAAATATTAATATTTTGAGAATTTAATTTAAAATGATCAAGGAAATGATTTAAAATTTGAAAGTTAAATTACTAATTATTATATAATATGAAAGTAAAATTATTTTGAATTTGATTTTTTGTGTACAAGGGAAATGGTTGGTCTACACCCCCGTCAATTAGTTTACATCAAGGCACTAAAATATTGAAGTAATATTTTTTTCCGAGAAAAAAACTTATTTTCATTCATTTAAGATCATGAATTACAATCTTTAATGTCATTTAGCAAGGATTAAGTTCGACCAAAAAGAGAGGTCTTTAACAATTCTAGGACCAACCACCCAAACAGATACAACTCCTGACATCATCAAAGCATAAGATCTCACAGTCTAGAACAGATCTCAAAAGTTAACCAATGAGAAATCCACTAGAGGAGAAGAGGTTCCCCCTCGGAATTCTTCTAGCCTCAGAGAACCATAATGCAACAATAAGCTTTGTTTGGACAAATAGTCGGCCAGAGTATTTAATTCTCTAAAGATATGTTTATAATGAACAGAGGGAAAAGTCTCATTGATCTTCTTCAAGTGCTCCCCCAAGTGAACCAAGCCGATGTTCCTAGTCTCCACCAAACCCATCATACTATTTATCACCAGCTGTGAATCGCCAAACACTTGCAAACTTTGAACACCACACTTGACTGCTTGTTTGAGAAGATAAAAAAGACCTTTGAATTCCACCATGTTGTTTGTGTCGAGCCATAAAAATCCCTTCCGCTGGAAATAATGATCCTTAGACAGAAATAAGACAAAGCCAAAATACTGAAAAGAGAGAGAGAGAGAGAGAGAGAGAGAGAGAGACTGAGAAGCTACCTGAATGGGAGGCCTTGCATTATCCTTGAATATGACTTCGTTCCTTGCAATCCAAATGCCCCAATTAACTATTAATGGAAGATATCTAGAAGATCTAAGAACGAGAATTTCAAAATACCTTCTAAACCAAGCTTCTACTGATTGCCTCGACCACAAATATGAATTCTTTAACATCCTTTATGTCTCCTGCCAAACTGATTTGGTGAAAAAGCATTCTAAAAATAAGTGAGCCATCAATTCTTCTCTAGCCTTACACATAGGACAAATTCCTAGACCCTGAAAATCAAACTTTTGCATCATGTCCCACGTAAGAACTCTATTCTCCAATATTAACCAGAAGTGTAGCATGTTCTTAGGAGGAGCTTTAATTTTCCATAGAAACTGCCACCACCATTTAGACTCCCTAGGGTTCAACGAAAATATAGAGTTGTATCCAAGTTTCGCTATGTATGCTCCCCCTTCTGAATTATAGATCCATTTTAAAGCATCCACCTCTCCAAAAATGCAAATATGAGCATGATTGAGCATACCACAATAATTTTCCCAACTTACCTTCCACTCCTCCTTGAGCTCCAGATATTCCAAGGAGAGCCATCCCTGCTACCATAAATAAGTCACAACTGGATTGGTAAACTTATCCAACGTGACCACCCCAATCGACTGAAAATAACTGACTAGCTCCAAAGGAAGACAATCTCTACCCTGACTCCCCATAACAACATCATAGCCTACCCAAACTAATCTCCCATTACCAACTTTCCAAGATAAAAAAGAACATAAAACAAAGAAATCATTTGAGAGCTCTTTCCAATGGTTTGAAGCCCTCTGGCTCTTCTTCTCACTTCTCCTTACCCAATCCATAACAGTATCTAGAGCTATGTATTTTGCAACCATCATGTCTTTCCAGAAGCTCTCCTTTGTAATCAAATTCCAAAAATATTTTGCTACTAGCACCTTATTAAAGTGGAATATGATCTTCAACCCCAAACCTCCAAGGCTTTTGGGTGTCACTAGGGATTTCCAACCAGCCAAATGAAAACACCGGTATTCCTTACTATTCCTCCACAGGAAATTGAAGCATAATTTGTGAATAGAATTCATAATTGAAATGGGAATAGAGGCCAACAAATGCCAGTACAACGGAATGGCTTCCCATACTGATTTGATTAG
The DNA here is from genome assembly GCA_027924585.1 of Larix kaempferi. NCBI lineage: Eukaryota > Viridiplantae > Streptophyta > Pinopsida > Pinales > Pinaceae > Larix > Larix kaempferi. The sequence goes on along the minus strand of BSBM01000397.1, from coordinate 270,716 downwards.
CACCAATATACCTCCTCTTGGGATCCATTTATTACACCTTTGGTTGATTTTGGATTCCACCTTGGCTATCAGCCAAAGTCAATCCTGCTTGCCATACTTGTTAGGCTTTAGAAAGAAGCCTAAATAGAGAACAACATCTTCCATGAAGCAACACTCACAGGGAAAAAACCTCGCCAAAAAATTATTTGTGCCAACTGATTCTAAAGAATATAGATAGCAGATTTATTGTCATTTATCTCCATCCCTATTGCCCTATAGAATAGTTCCAAGTTCTCTTCTGTACATTGGCACTCCAAAACTAATTGTGCACAAAAGAGGAAGATGTCATCGACACACATAAGATGACTGATATTTTCTCTACCATTGAATGAAACCCATGTTAGTCTTCTTATTATTCTATTAAAGAGTAGAATTCTACTTAAACCTTCAATTACCAAAAAAAAACAAATAAGGAGAGAGGGGGCAACCTTGCCTTAATCCACGCGATGATTTGAAGAAAGTCGATCTCGAACCATTGATCAACACTGCAAAGAATGGGGAGGTAATGCACCCCATTATCCAATTCGTCAATTCTGGGTTGAAACCCACATGGAGAAGCATCAATCGAATAAAGAGCCAAGAGGCTTTATCATAAGCCTTTAATAGGTCTAGTTTAAGAGCAACACCCTTCTGATTTTGACAATATGCAGACCTTTTTGTGCCGATCCCACTACTTCATGTATCATTTGAACTTTAAGAAATCCAAATTGTTCTCTGGATACACATTTGGAAAGACAAGGCTTTATATGAGCTACAATGATCTTTGTTGTAATTTTGTAAACCCCATTGCAAAGGGAAATAGGTCTATAATCAGCAAAAGAGGCCGAACGATCACTCTTAGGGATCATAGTAATGAAAGTGGAGTTCAAGGACCTTGAGATAACACTTGTCAGTCGAACTTCTTCGACCACTTTCAACAGATCTTCACCTAGCAGATCAAACAAATCCACAAAGAAATCTAGCGGCCATCCATCAAGGCTAGAGCTCTTACCTCCTTGGAAATATTGTAATGCCACTAACAATTCCTCCTTAGTCACTACCTGAAAAAGCTCCACATTATCCTTCAGCTCCAACATTCGAGGGAACTTACCAATTACCTGCAACAAACCTCCCATATCCTAATTTCCAGGATCTGTATATAAAACCTTGAAATGCTCCACTGTTAAGCCAGACAAATTCTTAAAATCCCTGACTAGAAGGGTAGCAGAATCCTGAAGCTCCCAAATAGAATTATAATTCTTTCTATGGGAAGCAAATTTCTGAAAAAAAATGGCATTTTGATCCCCTGCTTCCAGCTAGAGCGCCTGACTTTTCAACCTCCATTCAACTTCTATTTCCTCCAGGATCTTTTGTTTAGCGTTCTCAAGGGATACCACTTCTTGCCTAAATATATCCAAGGGAAAAATTACAAGGGTAATTGAGTACAAAGACTCCAAACATCTCTCAATCCCTATTAACCGAGCTTCTCTGGACTTTTGCTTCTCCGAGTTCCACCTTACAACATCCTCCTTTAGACTTCGCAGAGCCTCTGCCAATTAGGCACAAGCACTTGCCCCTTGTCTATCATTTATAGGCCTCCACTTCTCTTTGATTATGGATTGGAATTCGAGATCTACAACCCATCCATAATTAAACGTAACAGGGGAGCCAGGTTTTCCTATCTCTAGAAAAATAGGAAAGTGATATGAGAATAAACTAGGCCCTACCCATGACCGAAACAAATCTAATTCCATAACTAAATTTGCATGCATGAAAAATATATCTAAACGTTTGGAGATACCTTGGCCACTAATACTCTTGTTGTTCCAAGTTGGGTTGATTGTTGATGATTTGATATCCAACCATCCATTATCCTCGAATGCGTCTCTAAAGAAAGGAGCTAAGGTGTCCTCCTAAGCTGATGACGCCCAAATTTCTTCCACTAACAACGCCAAATTCAAGTCCCCTCTAGCTATGAGGCCATCTGATTGAAAGCATCTCCAAGACAATAAAGCCATCCAAAACTCTTGTCGATTTTCATATGTCCCGTAAGTATTTAAAATAAGAAACTTTTTGTTCAGTTCCTGACTATAAACTTCAGTCCCCAAAACAGAATTGCAGGCAAAATAATTATCTAGTCAGAAGTTACTTGAGAACCTAGACACAAGCCCTCCTGATCTTCCATCGACATAGAGCACACAAAAAAACTACCGAGGAAAAAATTTCTCCATCTTGGTGGTCGCCTCAAATCCCTCCATCATAATTTCCTGTAACAACAAAAATTCTGGCTTTTCCACCTCCACCAGCCGCTTGAGGGCTCTTACCTTGGATTTCCCTCCTAAGCCACACACATTAATGGAAGTAAGCTTCATAAGGAACACCTATAGGGGTGTTTCCTTCTCCACGCACATTAATGGAAGTAAGCTTCATTAAGGAACACTTGTAGAAGTGTTTCCTGCTCTAAGAACCCTGCAAATACTCATTTGTCTGCCTTGTGAAATTTCCCTCTTAGCCTTCTCTCTCACGTGGTGCATATGTGATTTACATCTAGCCTTTCCTGGAAAGGAACTAGGAGGCTCCTCCATACCCAACCCTCCAGTATGAAGTATACCATTCGACCTTGAATGTAAGAAATAAGGGACTCTAGAGACCCCCCCTAAGAATTGACTACCATAATCGGTCGAGAAGGACTTGATCGACTGCTCCTTAGGGGAGAAGTAACTAGCCAAGCCGATAACAAGGTCCTCCTTTAGAGCAACTTCTGGAAGCTCAACTAAATTACTTGGAATGACAGGTCCCGCCATGAAAGAGTTTGTCTCTAAATCCAATAACTTTCCTAGAGAAGGAACCTCTAGGCTCAAAGGGCCAATTGACTCCCTCTCCTTCAAGCCACATCCTTGCCAAATCTATGCCACCTTCTCTACTTGATTACTTGACATCTCCAAACCATCCAACAACTCCCAAAACACAAGGAATTTTACTTATGGAATAGGAGGGTCATTAGATAGAATGGCGTCCCAAATAACATCGATATCTGAGGCCTCATGTTATGCCACCTTTTTTCCTACCCCACACTTGGCCCCTCTTTCCACAAAACAGTATGGCGTACTTTCATCCCCCACTGGTGGATCCTTGCGCTTCCATATTTGCTTCTTAAAAGACATTGAACAGTTTGCAACCACGTGCCGGTATTAATGATGTTGGGCACACTTGAACAGAACATTAAGGTAATCCAGCTGCAGAGTGAAGATGAACTCGTCCACCACCAAATATATCAATTCAAATAGCCCTTGGCGGGCATCTACTTCCACCAAGATTTGAGCCACCAACCTTCGAGTCTGTGAATTGAAGAGGTTTGCATCCACTGCCACAAACTTACTTATCGCATCTCTTATGGCTTTGAATCCTTTAAGAGACCAGAATTCCAGAGGCAAGCAAGGAAACTTGACCCATATTGAAAAAAAATCCAGAGAGTCCTTCCTGAGATCAAAAAGCGGGTGCCAATGCTTTAGGGTGAGGGGAGACTTTCTATTCATGCAGACCCTATGTAGAATTTGCTCCGCCTCCTTTGGGATTTTGAAATCAAACCCTAGCCAACCCCTCACCAACCTTGTAACTTTTGGTAGTTCAGAGATCACTTCACTCCAAGACTCCTTCGCCCAAACCTTCACTGCCTCCTCAGAAAACCTTTGGCCATAGAACTTCCCAATTAACATCCTTTTGTATATCGCAGAATCTCCATGACAATAATGTCCTTGCCCACCACGAGAGCAATTTTAGACCCCTTGGAGGATAGGACTTTCTTCTTTTTTCGATTATGCACAAAGGATTTAGGTGTCTCAGAACGGGCTTCCAGCTCTGCCAAATCTGTTTTTCTCCTAATAAATCTGTCACCTCGGGTTTCTGAGCAATAAAGATGATACTCAGAAGATAATTTAATACCGTCTGCGGGACGTTATCCATCATGGGACAATATGGAAGATATCCTTTCTGTATGCAAGGTGATACAAATGCACTGAGGGTCCGTACCCTCCTCTGCCACCACCTTTAGATGAGACCAGTTTGTTAATGGACCACCATCCCACCTCTCCTGCCTATCATTCCATGTATTATGAGTGGAGGCAATTTGTACTCTCTTACACTCATTCACATGCTGTCCTGCATGATTTGACGCTGAGATCATCACCAGTTCTGGGAACAAGCTAAATCATGCAAATAGACTGACATCTGATAGATTATGGTGTTTCCTGACCGGATTTTCAAAACTCCAACTAACTCCTGCAACAAGCTCTTTCCAAGGAAGAGTGGGGCTAACAAAACCGTCATTGGATTCGTCATGAGATTTTACCTCTTCATCTGAATAGAAAATCTCTTAGTCCTTCTACGAGTCATTAGAATAGTCTATTAACTAGCCGTAGATCTCCTCCATTACCTTCGATCGTTGCCAAAAACAAACCTTCACTTCAAACCCTAACCAGGTTTTCCCAAAACCCTAGTTGCCTCCATCTCTCGATCAAATCTTGAAGTAATATATAAACTTGGTATATGAGTATTTATTTATTGGTAAGTTTTTTCCTTACATAATCACTAAATAACAAAATATTTTATATAATTTTAAAATACATTTGTTTGAAGAAATTTGGTTAAGATGTTTTTAAATTAACATGTTATAATTTGGATTTTTTCTAATTATATGTTTCGATTTATACATTGGAAATGCAATTTCAACAATAAAGTTATGTCAAAGATTGTATCACTAAATTTAAATGATAAAAAATAAATCCAAATCATATAAAGTTTACATTACTTCAATAATGTTATAAATATTCATTAAAAATGAAAAAAAAAAAATTCAATTGAAATTACTAATTCTCTTAACAATATTTAATTTCATCTGACATGTCTTTAAATATAAGTATTTGCCACATGTCCATTGGATGTAACTTGGGTGGTTGGGAGGAATGATTGTTACTCATGTCACTCAAGTTCAATTATTGTAAGTGACATGATGCTCTTGTTGAGCCTTGTCGATATGTCTTTTCTTGCACAACCACAAGACAAGTACCAAATCCTTTAAAGTACATTTGTTTAAAAAAATATTGGTGAAATAAAGGATATTGGTAACACATTTGAAATTGAAGATGAAGATGATGTTAAAATTTTATGTTTACTTTGAATGATTTGTTTAATTTTTAATTTTTAATTTATGATTTGGATGATAGGCTATCAAATTGCTTTAATCAGAATTTATGGGTTGGATAACAATTTTATTTTATTTTCTTTAGTATTTTATGTTTCTTTATGGTTAATAATACATTCACATGAAGTATTATTCAATTTTTTAAATTATTAAAAGTGAATAAATATTAAAAAAAATCAATTTTTTAATGAAAAATACTTATTATTCTATTTAAAATAAGTTATATCGTTTCCTAGTTATGGTGATTGGGATCGACACTGGACAAGGAATTGTTAGTCGCCACACCCAACCCTTGACGGGACACCCGTTACCTCTTAAGGTGAAAACCATTATGTGGGAGGAGTAAGTTTGCATACAACCCCTCGTTCTAGTCGTTCATACACAAACTCCATTGAATGTTGAATGCTATCATCCGATTGAGAGCTCCAACTGCAGTGATGACCACAATCTGCTTTTGGGTTTGTGGCATATCATGGCGTTGGCAAGGACATTATGATCATACTAACCTCTCCATAAAATTCCCTCCATTGACATCTATACACCATGCTTTATCTCCATCTCCTTCTCTTTGTGAAGTTTACTCTCATGCTTTTTCCATTTGTATTAGTAGGCTAAAGAATTGGGTCAATTGGCCTTCCCTGTCTCTCCATCGGTAATACTCACCACCTTGACTCATCTGCTTCAGATACACTTCTCATGCTAGCTTGCTGTAAGCCCGCCTCTACTCCTTGCTCTCGCATTCTCATTGGGGCTTTGGTCTTGTCCCCTCCAGTTCCATACTTTGGCTCCCCTGTTATTTTTTCCCTCGTTCTTAGGGATAAAACCCATGTTCGTCTCACTACCCACCCTCTGATTGACTTTCGCATTGCTTCCCTTTCCATTAAACATATTCTTCATGTCTATGCTCTAGATACTCCAATGGAAAGAGGGGCTCGAGCTCGCCATATGAAGATAAACCACAACTTCGACTCTTAGCCTAGAGTTTTAGTGGAAGCTAGGGAGGCCAAAGAGACCTATGTCCACCAACCCCCCACCCACATTCAGAGATAAATTGCATAGGCAAAAGCATGGGTAAAAATTGAGTAGGACTATACCGAAGATGAAGAGATTGAGATGAATATGGGGGCTTGGGTCCCTAACCTAGGGACCTCTTGAACTCGAGACACAAAGTATTATAGGACTACCAACCTTTATTGGAAAATCAAATCTCTTCTTGGCAAGGTCCTCCTGGATACTAAAGAATAAAGAAATGAGCTGGTGCTTGAAATGGAAGAAATTCAAAATCAAAACAAGGAGAATCCACAACAAAATAGGAACTTGAAAGCAAAACTCTATATTCTGCTCAAGGCCAACGAAGGACTAGAGTTTGCACTTGCAAATCCTCAAACATGGGGTGAGAGGAAGGTTCCTATGATCCCTATTTCAAATGATGGCAATGTTCTTAGTTTAGCTCTATTTCTAAAAAATCCTAGGCATATAAAGGTCATAATAAACCATCTTTATAGCTTTTACAATACTAGCTTGATGATCATAACTATGATTAACAATCTAATGTTTTGTATGTGATCATGTTTACTTAATAACTAAACACTAACACTTTCAAACTCTATTATGTTTTTCGGTAATTAATATAATTCCTATATAACTTTACATATATATAAAATTGAAGATCATAAACATAATACTTTGAAGAATAAAACTTTAAATCTCAATCTTCATAAAAAAATGTTTTTATTATTCCATTTAAATAAAAACCATTTTATTTCCAAGTAATAATAATAATAATAATTTTTTAAAATTATTATTATAAGTAACAAAAATGTTTATATTATTTATATTGCGTACAAACATAAATAATAATTAAAAAAAATAAAAAACCTCCAAATCTAAATAATAATTGGAAAAAAAAAAATTTGAAATTTGAAATGTCCCCACCTATTAATTTTGACACTTATTCCAAACTTGTATAAAGCATTTTTAGAAATTTCATGATCCCGTTAATTTTATTTTACTGTTTAGCCATCAAATTTCATCCCCTTAAAAAATGAAAATTATTATTTCAAAAACACAAATACATTCACAAACAGCCTTTAGAAAAATTAGTTTAAATTTTATTATCATTATTTATTTTATGCATAAAATAAATTTCGTTACGTCGTTTTCCACTTTACAAATTATTGCAATTTTCCCTTAAAAAAACAAATTTAACATGTTTTAAAACATAATATTTAAATATGCATTCATATCTCATTCAAAGACGTGTTCTTTGAATGAAGTGTCCTTTTTTCAAATGTCATTTTAAAAAAAATTCATCACATAACGTGTGCATATATATAGGGGGAAAGCAAAAAACAATTGTAGTGGGAAAGAAAGAAGGTTTGAGAACAAGCTGTTTTGAATGATCCCACTTGAGCTAAGCAACATAAAGAATCTTTAGCTGCTTCACCTCTTTGAAAATTATGTTGGTGGTATCATTTCAACAGAGTTAAGCCAACTTATTTATTTGTCGAAATTGGACCTCTCTATCAATAAACTTGTAGGAAGCATTCCAATTGAATTCCAAAGGTTGACGTCTTTAGTATACCTGCAACTATTTGATAATGAATTGGAAGGCATTATTCAAGAGATACCAATGTTTTCATGCATGACAATAGGCATGTGTGCATTCCTAGTCTCTACGAGCATTCTCCACAGGAGTGTGGGCATTTTTATAATGTGTATGGAAATTGGTTGGCGAACATTTCTAAAACACCGCTAGGAAAGATTGCAAGCACACGTGCATTCCTAGTCTCTATGGGCATTCTCCACAAGAGTGCAGGCATTTTTGTAGTGTGTATGGAAATTGGATGGCGGGCATTTCTAGAACGTTGCTAGGAAAGATTACAATCATGCATGCATTTCCAGTCTTTGCGGGTAGTCTCCACATGAGTGCGAGCATTTTTATAGTGTGTATGGAAATCGACTGGCGGGCATTTCTAGAACATTGCTAGGAAAGATTACAAGCATGCGTGCATTCCTAGTCTCTATGGGCATTTTGATAGTGTGTATGGAAATTGGTTGGCGGACATTTCTAGAACAATGCCAGGAAAGATTGCATACATGTGCGCATTCTCAAATAAAGATGGCGAGATGCTCTTGAATCATTGACAAACATCAACAAGTATATTAATTTATTGGTGCTCGATGTTTTAGAGAGTAATCTTATAGGTAGCACACCAACTCAGGTTTGCAAGTTTGAGAAGTTGATTTTTGTGTAAACTCCGAAGCAAGATGCTCGTAGGTACAAGACATCGATATTACTAGATATCGTGGAGAGTTTCTAGTGATGGATGTGTAGATCTAGACTTTTCTGCAGTTGATGAATTGAAGAGAATCCGCGATCAATTGAGAGTGCAATCGAAATGTGAAGAAAGAGAGAGAGCTCTTGCGATAAGAAGTGAGAAAGGTTGGATGTGTAGCTGGTAATATGACTTGCAAGAGTGATTTGGTGTTTTGATCTGTCGTTGCCGTGTGTAGAATGTAACATGTGTTAGAGTGAGATGTTCTCCAACGTAGAGTTCCATCCGCTATGAGTTAGAAAGCCTCCTGCCGAAGGATTTGATAGCACTTTCATCTGAGGCACCCAACTCACCTTTCACCTTATCCAAAAACGCAATAGGCAACACATAAGAATGATTATCAATTAAATACGGACAAATAACCCACAGGAAGGGCTGCTTGCTCGCCTTTGAACTCCACACAATCTCTAAGAGCTCCTCCCTTGACATAACAATAATACTCCCAAAGCAAACATAAATAACCAAATAGGGTTCCTTACAGTCCAACCATTTCATACAAGTAGTTTCTTCAATCCAAATGCTTGCAGACATATCAAATATTCTATGATTTATAGATTATGAAAAGAAACCTATAGGGCCTATCATATACAAAGGAGGAAGTCTGTCCCTGAGTGCCTCGATTACAGGACGATCGGGCTCCTTAAAGGTATTAAGTAATAACGGAACAATTGAGTGCTCCTGACCGACAAAACAAAACAAACGCAAGATGCGTGCAGGCTCAAATGCCATCTGATCGAAGCCCACATACCAAGACCGACGTACTCCGCAGAAATGGCTCCATCCTAACAACAATCAACCCTAGCATGCATTATAACTGACGTAATAACGAGACAAACATCGAGCGAAACCCACTCTCCAAAATTCGAGGTATTTTTATCAAAGCTCAACCTTGCAAAACGTTGCAAATTAGAAAAACCAGATTGATACGGACAAGCAAATTAACCCTCACGTACAATGTAACCAACTATGGCATGCATTACAACTGACATAAAAAGGGAACACATGTCGCGCGAAACCCCCACTCCAACTTCCAAGGTGCCTTTATAAAAGTTTAAGCATGCAAAATTTTGCAAATTCGGAAAATGTGGCATCTTGCGACTGGTACATATGAACTAATAGGTGCAAAACCATCACAAGATGTCACAGACATAAAAATATGAATATTATGTTAGAGCAAGTTATGCATTTTTTTACTAATATCCACGTAATATTCATAATATTCATAACCCCACAATCTACATTACATAATATCCATTAACTCACAACCTCCTCAAATATAAATGGAAAAAGCTCTTTGGTCATATTTCATGTATCCTCCATATGCAAGACTATATAAAGCTAACACAATTCCATAACCCAAGATCCAATAATGTACTTGGAGAGGATTTTGCCCATAAAATAGCCGACTAAAGCATGTTGGTTATAATTAGTAACAACATCGTTATATTCAACAATGATAATTTGCATATGAAAATCAAAACTAGGTGGTAAAATCTTTTCACCTTTTTCAATGTCATGGTATTTGGTATTTCATAGTTGTTGTAAAATGAGCAACAACCGAGTGTGATATTTTGCATATGAAAATCAAAACTAGGCTTGGGTGGATTACTTCGTGGTAAACTTTTGGAGAAACCTTTTCACCTTTTTCAATGTCATGGTATTTGGTATTTCACAGTTGTTGTAAAATGACTAACAAGAGAGTGTGGGCCATTTTTGTAGTTCTTGTGAGTAAATTTATTCTTTATTGGCTATGGATTTTAAGATAGTATGGCAAAAAGGTTTTATAAAGTAGTGTTAATTAATAATGTTTTTATTGTGTTTTAGTTGCATAAAAGAGGAGAGGGGAAGGTTGAGTAAACACATAAAAGAGGAGAGGGGAGGTTGAGCAAGGAAGCATATTCACTCCATAACTAAAGAGAGGTTAAGTAAGCAAACATATTCACCCCATAACTAAAATAATCAATGTGAGATATATGCGTGTGTGTGGAGATAACCGGGAAAATGGGTAATATACAATGAACTAAGGATTTTTGCTTTGTTTTTTAGCCTTACAAAGGATGAAAGGGGAAGGTTGAGCGTAAAACCACACATACCCTAAAACCAATCAACCATTATGTTAATATGAGCATCACTAACTCTATGAGTCTATGGACACCCCATTAAAATAAGAATCATGGTATACTAGAGCTGATATGTTATAGTGAACCAAACTTCACAAACAATATAAAATAACTAATATAATTTTAGAGTTCACGAGGTGTAAAATAGACAATGAATGAGTGTATTGTTAAGGAAATCCTTGTGTTAGGTCATCGATTGGAGACTTCGTGAATACCAACTTAAAAAAACAAAAACAAAAACTAATACAATTTTAGTAACCATCCAAAATATCATTTATATAATATATCTAATTATTTTTAATAAACATATAAAACTAATATAAATTTTTTTCTTTCTAAAACAACACTATTAACACTATCACTTCAAAATTTCTTTTTAATATTTTTATAATCCACCATTTATGTGATTAAAAAAAAATAACATTCAACCACTCAAAACCCTAACCTCTACAAATTTCATATGGATCTCCCATCACTCAAAGATAAATAGGGAAAGAGGGTTAAAACCACAATAACATTCAACCACTCAAAACCCCAACCTCTACAAATTTCATGTGGATATCCATCACTCCCAACCTCTACAAATTTCATGTGGATATCTCATCACTCAAAAAAGATAGATGAGGAGAGAAGGTTAGAAGAAAGTTTTTTTTTTAAATCACTTACATTATTAGGAATAAGTAAAGTATCTTTGGTGTAAATATAAATAGATTTTATATAATGAATAGTTTATTTTTTATTTCTTTAATAATGTAAGATGGTGTGAAGTCGAGAAGTTTTTATTATTTTTGAGGTGCTGCAGTTTTGTATATAAAGACATGAATTAAATGTGATGTAATTCTTCTTTATGTTTGCTAGTCCATGTTAAAAAAATGTGTCTAAATGGATTTTACACATTATCTCTCGTTTATAGGGTGCTATTATTTTTTCTTAAATAGTTTAAGATTTGTCAAATTGATGGACACTAAACAATTCCCTCTTATCTCACTACTACATGCCCTTTTAAGTAGCCAACAACCTTTTACACAACAATGGGATTGAATTAAGGTAATATTTTAACCAAACATACGGTCAAATGGTTTAACAATCTACGGTAATATTTTAACCAAACATAAGGTTAAATGGTTTAATAATATATGGTCTTGTTTCATAAATTGAGGTTAAATGGTTTAATAATATGTGGTCTTGTTTCATAAATTGAAAATCAAAATGAAGAGTTTTAATCAATGGTTAATAATATATGGTCTTGTTTCATAAATTGAAAATCGAAATAAAGAGTTTTAATCAAAGGTCAAATAGTTTAACAATATACGGTCTTGTTTCATAAATTGAAAATTAAAATGAAGAGTTTTACTGATTAAATGTAGGTGATCTCTCTTTTAACATTTAATGGGTAGTATACTTGTTTTTCATCATGTCATGCAAATAAGCTTTTCAAAGGGTTTTCAAAATCAAAGCTAAACTCACAAAGACATCGATTTGAGCAATTTTACAACCACCACTTTGATAACTCCAATTCCCTACACACTTCTCCTTGATAACTCCAATTCCCTACACACTTCTCCATAAGGTAATGACACCCACCACACCACATCCAATAGTGGATAACAAAATTAGGGGTAAGACTTCATGCAACTATTGTAATGATCACAAGTCATATTACCAATCCAATCAAGAATGCACTCAATGAAAAGAGCTCAAGGATGGGACACTTGCATATAAAAAGCACACCAAAGTATCAACAACCTTAGTGGGATTAATAATTCTTAAACTCCAAGCCCCAATCCTTAATTAGTCTTCACCAAACACTATGCTAATATAGATTTCCTTTACACAAAATTGCCAAGGTTAGCATTCAATGATTTAAATGATAATTAACAACGATTGCATGAAAATCTAGTCTCACGAGACTTGGTTACAACATTGAATCTTCCCATACAATTGAATTTGCAACCATCCAATTTTGGATGGTTCAAAACTAATAGTCATTCCACACAGGTAGACCATACTTTCATTGTTTATTTGCAGTCAAGCCATTTATAGACACTATTGTTTGTGAGGTCACACCCATGGAAAGTTGTAGCATTCTCTTGGGGTGACCTATTAGCATGACCATAGAACTATCTATGGTGGTTCAAAAACACTTATAACCTACATAAGAATGGTAAATATATACAAAGTTAAGTCAATGCATCCCTTGTAGGAAAACATGTTGTTCTATCAACGATCCAAGGAGCACACTTGTACTAGTCTGCCACCTAAATCAATGAAGAGTATAACACATATCTATTTGGATGTTTTTTAAGAACACAAACTTCATCTTGTGCAAAGCACACAACATATAATTGATTTTACTCTTGGTCGTAAGCTTCCCAATCAACCCATATACAGAACATCTATACTGGAAGAAATAATTATAGAGGCAACGTACATAGCTCATTAGTGAAGGAGAAAGTCAACCCAACACCTCTCCATGTGGTTCACCCACACTTCTTGTTCCCAAGCAAAAAAAATGTGAATGGTGATTATGCAAAAATCACCAAGATCTCAACACAATTATCTCTTAAAATGTTATCCACATCCCCACATTGAGGATCATCTCCATCGAGTTTGACACTTTACCAAGTTAGCTCTCACCTTAGGAGATCATGAAGTTCAAAGCATGCACCCTCCAAAGGTTTGGAAGACAACATTTGGAGACCAAATATGAGCTTTTGTTAGTGGCTCATCATGCCTTTTTATAGGCTCACCAAAGCCCCAATCATGCTTACACACCTCATCAACAAAATGCTTTGCCTGCATCTTGGCAAGTTTTCCATTACCCATTTAGGTGATATTCTCATTTACAACAAAATGACGAATGAGTGCCCCTATGATGTCCAAACCATTATTCCCTCATATTATAACACCAACAAAGGCCAAATTCAAAATTTGATCGATGGGTTAAACCTCCATTATTATTTAGAATATGTTATCAATTCTCAAGGAAACCACAATGAACCTACAAATGTATGAGTATTTAAGGAGCAACCTACATTTATTAATGTTACAAAATTAAAATATTTCCTAGGAGGCATCAGCTAGTACCCAAATCCTTTCAACATTTATCCTAATTCACCTCCCTAACCAATTCAATAGCACCAACAAGGTTTTAACTTGGACATATAAGCATGGCAAATCCTTAAGCCTTCCAGAGTCTTAAAAATGTAATATGTACAACACCAATACTAGCTTCGACTAATGTCCCACAACCCTTTAGGCTTGAAACAAATGCTTCTTATTATGCATTAGGTGTGATTCTTAAGTAAGGAAGCCACCCAATTGTATATCGTCCTGAGAAGTTTTCACTTATGAACTACAATACAAATAATAAAGAGTTAAATTATTTGATGCAAGCTCTCAACAATGGGGACACTTGCTTTTGGAAACGAAACAATCATTCATACCAACTACTAACCATGATAATTCTTAAACTTGCAATAAAAGATACAATAACATCAACACACACAGTGGGTAGAATACTTGTAGTGGTTCCATCTCATCGTTAAGTACATGAGTGGCACTACAAATAAAGTGGTAGAATTACTTAGTCGACCACCAATTTGGATCTTACTTAACATGAAGTGAAAGAATTATGAAGAATGGAACTCTTTCTCTCTCTCCATTTGATCCATGTTCCAACCTAGTTGTAGCAATCGTACAACAAACAACTATTGAAACCACACACCTTTTGTTGACTACCCTTTGTAAAACAAGATGATATGCAAGCTCAATGAGTTTTTCACATGGCCCATCTCGGATGTCTTTCTGAAGCCTGGTCATATGCTCATAGTGGTTATTATGGATCACACAAAACACTAAAATGCCTTTAAAGATACTTAGATTTGCCTTTCATGCTAAAAAAAAATGGTGTCAACTATATTTGAAAGTGTGCCTTATGTCACCAATCCAAACTACCCAACCAAAAGCTTGATTTTATCGGCCATTTCTAGTATTTCCCACTCATGGAAATTTATTTCCATGGACTTCACCAATGGTTTACCTAACATATGACAACATGATAGCATTTTATCATTGTTTGCCAAAACTTAAAAATGGTTATTTTCATGCCTTGCAATAAGACAATTAATGCATAGAAAGATGCTAAAACCTTCATCCAAGAAACCACTCAAAAAGATAAGTTCACCTCAATTTCGATCTTATACTGAATGACAAGCAAGTTCACAAGCCACTCAGGGAGATAAGTGATCCCATTCTATAAAATTTGAGGGCGCATAACAAAAAGGTCCTTGAATCAAGCCAATAACGTAGGTAAAGCAGGTGAGGCAAATGCAATGCCTTCTCCTTCTTCACTTTGCCATGACACACACTTCTATTTCTTCACTTTATTAGTGTTAATGCTTTCAATAAAGTTATGACACATGTTTTCATCTAATCTCCTTTAATTCAAAATTTTTTGTGTGCAAATGATTCCCTTGCTATTCAATATTGTAGCATAAGTTTGCACGACCTTTTTCAAAGAATAAGCCTACATGTCTAGAATATTGCACTTTAGCTCAACATCTCTCAAAGCTTGATCTCTATGAAATAAAGCGATGGACTACTAAAAACTTTGTTAATTCTTTTGTAGAAGAACAACTGCCATGGTATGCTCTCTTGCAAATGGAGGAACCATAAAATCTTTAGTACAATCTTGACTTACCAGTATAATTGCTTCCCTAGGACCTACTTGATGTCCTCAAACGCCGACTCCATTCACTGTAATTATGTTATATGTCCAACACAAGCATAACCTTATTAGGCATTTAGATTTAGTGACCTAGTCATTATTATAAGAAATGTCATCATAGGTCTTTCCAAGTAAGCCTAGTGGGCTAGCTTGAGTGGTTGAATGATGTGAGATGCAAGTAGGAGGTCACGGGTCAAGTCCTTGGGATGGTTATTTATGTGAATGTTGAGAGCCTCACTTGATGTCCCCACTAGGTTAGGTTGCCAAAATTGCAACGAATGGTTTACCTTGGGTACTATTACCAACTAAGTTGTACTTAGTTGGATTTCTTAGTTGATCCACCAAGAGATTGAACACCTTACTTGTTCATTATCAGAGTGCAGAAGTCCATCAAGCCATTTTTTGGCCCAAATTTTATTTTTTCACGTGTTCATACCCCACGGGGAATTCTAATAAATGACTTAGCATGATGAACTTATGTAAAAGGTTTGGCTTGCTTAGGACTTAGTCATCAATACATTACTACATAGTGTTTTTTCTTTGATAATTATATATTGTTTTTTAACGACTTATAATTTTCGAGTTTTTCACTGAATCCTCCAAAGTTGGAGTAATTGGCTTGGTGATTAGGCCTTAGGAGGTTATTAAAACCTAAGCGTCAATGTATATTACCATGCTAGTCATTATTTTTGAGTCATATGAACATGTGCTAAGTCCCCCTAGTTGTTTTAAATTTTTCGTTAATTTTTAATTTTTCCGTAAAAAACGGCCTGTTTTAATTGCAAAAATTCACTAAGTCATAAAAGTGGTACTAAGAAGTGGGTTTTTCCATGGGAGTGCTCGTTTTCTAACTGAAAGCACCCACTTTACCTACATACACACTTTAAAAATGAAATTAGTGATTATTTATCACTTCATTTCAAATTTTCTCGAAAAGTGAATTAAAAAGTGCCAAAAAATAGAAAAAGTGAGAAAATCAACATCTCATAAAATCAATGAAACATGTCGGAGACATGTCTTTTTAGTTGGAAAACTAAAGCGACATCCTTTTTTGAGTTTCTAAAAGACTTAATCTTGCCATTCGACTCATACAAATCAAAGCAAGTTGATGTTTCTCAAGGAGGGCACACCACTAAATAGATAAAGCTGATTTTTGAATTAAGTTTTGGAAGAAAGTTGATTTACCTTGGTGGCGCCCACTCAACCAACTCATCCATATCTTGCAAGTTGATCCTTATCTCTTCCTTTGAGCTAATGTGCCTTCTTGGGCTGATTTCTTCTACTTAAGCAAACAAGTTTGCCTCATTTTTGGAAGGAAGGTCGAACTTATGCTTATTCTCTCTATAATATTCTTGAAGTATTTTTAATGAATAAAGGCTTTGGAGGAAAGAATTGTGTGGCTTTTCATGTGTGTGGATGGTTGATGCTTAGCAAGCTTATGAGGTAACTTGTGTAGTTTACATACTTGTGTTTGTTGTGGTTATAATTGGCCTTTGAAGGGAAGCTACCTCCCAGTAGGATAAGAGTAAGATTTGTTTATCAATCTCTTATTGTTTAAGATACTTTAGAGATACATGTCATTTTTGCTTGAATACATGTTTTTTAAGCTTCTTTTGCAATTAACACCGATGCTTTTAACCGTCTTGTGCAAGTGTCGTGAAGTATTACAAGTTGTCTAGTTTGGAGAACATGTTGAACGTGTTAGCATCCTCCTTTCTCCGAACATATTTTGAAACAAGCGTAGTCCCTCTGAGTCCCAGTGCAGAAACTCCATTGCCCAAGTTTAAGGGCTTGATATTCTTCACCTTCTCTCACCTTTTTCTAAAGAAATCTCTCGGTTACTTTATGCGTAATTGATGAACTTAGTGCATTTCAATAAAGATCATAAGCTAATATGCTTTTATTATGCATTCATAAGTTAGATATGCTTTTGGTTATAAACGACTTATTTTATAAGATCTAACTCTTAAAAAATCAAGGGCTTACGTTAATTTTTTTTTATCTTTCAAAGTACTTGAATAGTTTGCTAAATATTTTATGCTTTAATTGATTAATTCAACATATTTGGCATAACTATGTTGGCTGTTTTGTAGCTCTTAGTGAACATGTAAAGAGAAATGCTGGCGAAATTTTGATTTAACAAATCGTCCGGGAACCCTCCTTTCTCTATACTTCTTCTTCAGGCATTTTCAAAGCCTCCAAACTTGTAAACTTGTAGTTCTTGAAGTTATAAAAGAACACAAGTATTCCTATTGTAATAAGTATAAAAAAAAGACAAGCAAGTGGGCTACCCAACGCCCACATCCCATCCCCCCTGGGGGGATTTGCGTCTCTTTGTTGTGGCGTGAATTTTTCTAACTTTTCTTTGCTTTGCTTTAGATTAATTTAATTAAAGATAAAATTAATTGTTTGTGGATCTTGACCAAACGTCGGACCACAAACTCATTCAGGACATAGTTTTTATTTTATGCAAACATTAGCACACGCAATCGTATCCTTTTAATATTCATATTTATTTCTTAGATTAAATCATTCTAGCACTCACTACATTTAGTTAGTTGCAATTATTATTATTTCATTTTCATTTAAGAGTAGTTGAACCTTGGATTATGTCCCCAATTATGCTCTTGTGACCATCGCAGACTTGTCTGAGCTTTGGTTAACAATCAAAAAGGGGTAGTAGCGGCTAGTTAATAGGACAATCCATTGAAGTTTATTTTCAAGAACTCAGGAGGTCGCATAGAGCTTACCATAGAGTCAGGGGGATGATTTAAGCAGGTTATGCCTTGCCCCATTGGACACTTGGTACTGTTTCTATTGCGCTCAGTTCGAAGAGATAAATTCTCTGTGGGCCAAACCTTAGAGTAGTTTCTTTTCAGCATTGTACTTTCAATTGCAAATTAACCCACTCCTTTAATCAACTCATCATAATAAACTAAAAATGATCAACGAGACACTTGCAAAAAATTCCCGTCACTACATTATTTATCTTTCCTGCCATTGGTCTACCTGCATAAAATCTTGTTTATTTTAAGTGAATTCATGTGTGTAATGGGATATTTTTATATATGTTGTTGAAGTTATTCAAGTGATATTTGCAAATCTTGTTTCGATATAATTTATTTCAAACTCCTAGCTTAATTTTTATTTCTCAAATTAGAGTAATCAACCTTAGTTATTTTATTAGGGACCAGCCCCTTGGCTTTGCTAGGAGTTGGCCTAGACGGAGGAGTCAAGTTTCAAGTGACAGTACTTGACTCGTGACTTGCCCCCAAGATCGTACCCAGTGGCTTGAATATTTCTGCCACGTTACCCGAGGTGCATATTTAGGTGGCAACATGTACCATCCTCGAAATGAGGGAAGTGCTTGAAGGGTTTCTCGTTATGTGTATTCCATAAAGGGTCTTTCCAGGTAACATATTTGGTCTTAAAAGGAAAATGGAATATGAAGAACACTAAGACGGAAAGAGAGATGAATATTTGAGCCTAATTGGCTTGGACCATTCATCATCATTCATGATTTTGGATCCTAGGTTTGGATTTTGAATTTTGTTGAGAGATGCACCATACTAGTTTAATGGAGGAGAACAAGTTCCTAACTTATTTTACATAAATATTTTGGGTAGTTGATCAAGGAGAATAAATAAGTGGACCTTCACCAGGGAAAGCAACCAGATATCAAAGAGGCCTAGAGGTAGGGAAAGAAAGAACCCAATCAATAACTCTAGGAAAGTTTGCCTTGTTAGCCTTCATAGCATGACTGGCCTCATCTGTAGGGGTTCAACAAGGATGCTTAATCATTTAAAGTGATGAATGAGCCCTTCTTATATTCACTAATCACTAAATGGGGGAGATCAATAACCCTTCCAAGGCTATTGTCCATTCCAATAGAGGTATAGAAAATAACCCATCACCAAAGAAAGATCCTAGGCTTCAATCTTTGATTTTTACTTCGTGGAGGGATGGTTTTTTCTATTTCTTTGGGGCCATGGTTACTGGAATACTATAATGAACGATTGAGGGAATGAAGAACCCAAATCCTGTACTGTGAAGATGCTATGGAAGAGAGATTATGTAAACCCTGGACTAAGGGCACCACAAACACAACTCTAAGGATGCTCTCCTTCTATGAATTTCTTGGCATTTCCTATTTGATTGGAGATTTAATAGGCTTTAGAATGTGTTGTGCATATGCACTCTCTCTCTCTCTCTCTCTCTCCCTCTTTCTTTCCTAAAATAGACATCCTCGATCAAGGCATTTCCTACCTACGAGAAAGAAGGTGTATTTGCAGTCTAGGTGCCATAAAAGAGCCCATTTTTGCATTCACACATAAGCAACAAACCTCTGGAAAAATGAAAAGAACATACATTAGAAAAATGAATGAATCAGTGTCTACTTTGTCTAGGTTTCAATAGGCAACACATTGAAAAAGAGGGGGGTGGGGGGTAATGACATGAGGCTGCTTGAAGAAGACGAGCTTGGACTAGGAGAAGCACTTGACATGCCATGACAATGGGTATGTATATGCAACAACTAAATGCTAATTGAATCAAGGAGAAGAGAAATGGAGACCTAGAAGAATACATCCTTTACCTATAGACTGAACAAACTGAATGTCTATCATGCTTATGTGCCAAGGATAGGCATGTCTCAATATGAAACCCCCTCTTCTCTCTTCCAATATGGTTTAAATAGATTTTGTGTGGTTATTGGATTTGTTTTTTTGTGGTTGCAACATTGTTAGGATTTTCCGAACATTGTTATTGCCCATGATACACGCATAACCTATTCACTTTTCCTTTATTGCTTAATGTCCCTGTATTTTATTACTTCCTATAGTTTCAATGTATTTCATGAAACTTGATCTTGGGCTTATTGATATATGTTTGACAATTTTCTTCAATATTAAAATTGTTCAGCTGGAAAACCTAACCTCTTACTCAGATACCTGTGAACTGAACCTCTGTGTATTTAAGTGCGAGTTGAGAAATCGTGCGGGCAAAGGTGATCCTTGATTTTCAAGCTCCGACGAGTGGCCTAGGCTACACGTGTTAGCGAAGAGACTACTAACACGCTTAATGGAAGGAACTTTGGATATGACAACTCATATATATTGAATGGAAAATACGTTTAATGGCTAGTAGTATATGCTTAATGTTGATTGATTTAAAAGACCTTTTTCAAGCATCGTGAGGTGTGTAGCTACTAGGGAGGCTCATGTTGTTCTTCCTTCTCAGTCTTAAGACAGCTGGAGATTCTCATCAAATGGTGGTAATTTGGTTCAACTATTCATCGGGTGGCCGAGATTTCTTATCTTATTGTTGTTTTGTTGGCAGTCATCCGCTTGATCGGTTACCGAGGACTCTTCAACTGGTGCTTTCACATGGTCAAATGCAGCTACTGGTATTGGTGCTGGTGGCTATGGATTTGGGTAAACAAAATTAATAGGCAATGTAGATGAAACTAGAGGTTAAGCATCTTTCTACGTTTCCTCTATCAGCGAATGACCAAACAAACCAATAATTTCCAAGCACCACACTATAGTAACAATTCCAATTGATGTAATTGTCTCCCTCGTATTGGCTGCATAATAGTAACCATAAAGCACTAGAACAAGAATGGTCTCGTAATAACAACAGAGCAAGTTCCAAGTCCCAAAAGGCAGCAAGTCCAAAGTCCCAAGAAAGACAAAAACTTGTTGCTCTATAGCTCTCCTTGGATCATCTTTGCTTTGCTAGTTTTCAATTTCTTAAAAAAACAACATGAGAGTATGGAAATTTAACTATGTTCAAACTTATTTAAGCTACTTTGCTTTGGTAAAAATACTCGAAGGTACTCAACCTACTTTACCCAATAAAAAATACTCAACCTACTTTGGTTTGGTGGAAACTTGACAATTACAGACATGCCATGATGGGCAGATCCCCAATTGGTGGCTATGGAGACATCAAAGACTTATTTTTAAATAGATCGGATAATTCTTCAATCCACCCAAATATAAGGATAGTAATTTCATTTATAAGGCCGTTACATTGTATTATGGAGAGTTGATCTTGTGCCCTAAAGTTTCTAGGTATAAATTTTCGAGACACATTGTATCTTTTAGTGTATGGAAAAAGTGGATAATATTGTTGACAAAGAATTAGAGATGCACACAAACACATGCATTTTTTTTAGTTCATAGATACACATACTTATATATGAATAAACTATTAAGAACAATACATCTGTCCTCTTTCAAGAGTTAAGTTATGCACATACATAACATAATCCTACATTATAACAATATATAACTTAATAGAGTATTACTCTCCAACACCTCCTTTTAATGCGACAATACAAAATATTGAATGATAACCAAACATAGTTTAAAGTCGCCAGCTTGATCATCTTTAGTCCTTCACTATTTCAAAATCTTGTAGGCTTCAAACTTCATCAAATCACTCTCATGTTCGTCTGAAAGGTATAGTCTTCCAAGTGTGATCCAATATTCCTACCGTCATTGAACACCATTAACACTTGAAATGTCTTGTAACCCTCATAGAGGTAGGATACCCTAACTTCTAGATCCCAGACCTCTTGTAAATTATTTAACATCAATCCCCACATGCATGTCTTATAACCCCAATAAGATATAATTTTTCTGATCCTTGAGCATCTAGAACTATCTTAGCAACCTTCCATCTTGAGTTGAAGCTAAAATTCCCCTTGGCTTTGGAGATACATTTATTAATATTAAGAAATCATAGCTTGTATGTCTATCATCATCATCTTCTTAGTTTCTTTCATAAACATGAGATAATTTCAACATGCTTGCAGTAATTCTAAAATATTCTCTGCTACTAATCATATACTCTAATGAAAATGGGACTAATATAACTGCTCCTCTTTTGCTCTGCTTTTCTGTATTCTGGAAATGAAGTCTTAATTCTGAAATACAGTTTTGATGTCTCGAGTCTTCACCAAATCTTCTGAAGAGAGAACTGTCCTATACCCAGATAATTCTTCTTGACCAAAAAAAACAAAACAAAAAACAGATACTCTAATCTGAATGCAGTAGTTAATTGGTTGCCGACTCTTCCTAATCTGCAATTCGTGCTAACGTGGGCAGCTTTCTTTATCAAAACTTAGACGCAAAGTGGCTGCGACTTCTTCAATAAAGTCTTCACAAAAGTAGTGGTAGCTTATCTTCTTTCAATAGAGCCCGCTGCCCTTTCTTCAGATTGCAAAAGGCTATGCATCTCTTTCTGGAGCCATGGGCTTTCACAAACTTTATGCAACAATTTAACTGCTATGGGCCCTCCCTTTACTTTGACGGTTCTCATCAACTGGCATTGGACAGAGGGGTATCAATCTTTCAGGCAGCTACTCTCACAGCAAAGGCTCCTCTTTAATCATAGTTTTGACCACTACAAACTGTGCAGAAATTACACACACCTAACCTACTCTCCTAGTATATTCTCTATGCTAGCTGAGTATCATCTCTCACATACTCTCATATTTTTTGTGAGGCAGTTACTCTCAGTCCAGCTCTGACATCTTGACAAAGAATTAGAGATGCAGCAATAGAATCATGGAAAGCTGTACTAGAATCATGGAAAGCTGTACACAAATACTTCAGCACTTTCCTTTCCTTTCCTTCATTCATAGATGCTCGTATTCATACGTGAGCAAACTGTTTTACAAGCTAACTCTCAATAGCTAAGCTGTCCACATACCCAACATAATCCTAAATCATAACAATCTACTAACAAACTGTTTTACAAGCTAATTCTCAAGAGCTAAGTTGTCCACATACACAATATAATCCTAAATCATAACAATACATACAGAATATTACATAACCTTATATAACAACTAAGCTTTACAACATCTCTCCAATACTCTGCTGTAAAGCACTTCACTATTCTCGTGCAACAAACTATTCATCAATCTCTCACTAAACTACAGCTAACTCTCAATAGCTAAACTGTCCACATACACCATGTAATCCTAAATCACTACTCTCGTGCAACAAACTGTTCATCAATCTCTCACTAAACTACAGCTAACTCTCAATAGCTAAACTGTCCACATACACCATATAATCCTAAATCACTACTCTCGTGCAACAAACTGTTCATCAATCTCTCACTAAACTACAGCTAACTGTCAATAGCTAAACTGTCCACATACACCATATAATCCTAAATCATAACAACATAATAGGCTGGAGTATTTGGGGCATTTTTTCCAACCATTGTTGCTTTTCCATATGTATTATTATTACAGAATGCTGAGTGAAATGGTGAGCTAAAACATGAGGAATGAATGTCTATCACCCCAATTTTTCAAAATAGGAAAATACTTTTTGACAACATATCCAGCTACGGAATCCTACATTCTAACATACAGCTGCCCTAGTTTGGACCTCTGGCCTTACTATCGAAATTTCAATTGCCCGCTGGCTTTATTTATACATTTCCCTAACATTCGAAACCTCCCGAGGATATTAAAAAAAGCTTACTGTAGGGTGAACTTGCAGAAATGACTTTACCCGTGTGGTTGAATCGAAATTCAGATCTTGAATGACACAATAACCTTAAAATCATAGTAGGTTTACATGGAAAACAAAAAACTAACATGCAGATACATGATATGTTTGTATTTAGTTACCTCGAGTTGATATGACAGGGAATTAAATCCTCGGTATCTCATGAAATTCTGGACGACTGAGTAAGCGTCGCGATTGGGATCATCGAGAGAAGCATGGCTCATCATGTATCTGTCCGCATTGACGCCATCCACTGCGTGCTGCTCGCCGGCTATGTCTGAGACACAGGACCCCATTGCTTCAGTTTAGTGTTCGCCGGCAAAGCCAATGAACAAACTACTCATTTAGATCTCGATTTCGATCTCATGCTGTAGATGTGTCACCGAAGGGCATTTTGAGCTTGGTCCCAATAATACGCTCTTTATTCTCTGCGTGCCATGCACGCTTTCTTTATCTTTCCTCCGTAAATGGACAGGATATATGCTCCTGAAATGGCGAGATTCGAGTTTGGCCATTGAGGTTTCTCCGACCTTGAGTTGTAATATGTGAGGAGTAAAGACAATTGGCACAGTTCCTATTATCATTTTTACTAAATGAAATCATAATTTTGGTTGTTATTTTTACTAAATGAAATCATGATTTTGGTTGTTTGGTTGTTGAATTGCAATTTTTACTAATCCAATTTTTATTGAATTCATAATTTTGATTGTTGATATTGTAATTTTGATTGAAAAATGGATTCAATACTGAGCATTGTAATTATGTACTTTTAACAATTTAAAACAACAATTTCAAATTGACTAAAAAAGATAGCTGGTTAACCGAAACAAAAAGTTGGTTAATCTGATTTTTTTTAAATCATGATTTTGGTTGTTGACATTACAATTTTTAGGAATCCAATTTTTATTGAATTCATAATTTTGGTTGTTGATATTGCAATTTTGATTAAAAAATGGATTCAATACTGAGCATTCCAATTATGTACTTTTAACAACTTAAAACAACAATTTCAAATTTCAAATTGACTAAAAAAGATAGCTGGTTAACAAAAAAAACTGGTTACCCAAAAATAAATACAAATAATAAAGAATCTAACTTACACCATGTGTAACGACACAACTCAAATATTTTGGGACTAAAGGAGTGTAAATTCTTAAAAGTGACTGTAAATTCTTATAAGTGTTTCCCTCACACTATCGGATGAGTGCAAATCCGTAAAAGTGATTAGTGTAAATTTTTATAAGTGTTTTGCTCTAATCTTTGGAATTCTTTACCTCACAATTAGAATAATTAGGAAAAAAAATAATTTGGAATTAGTGATAGAATTTATAATTTAAGAATTTAACACAACTAGAATAATTATGACACAAAAAATCACTTTGGAATTAGTGACAGAATTTAACAAGTAAATTAGGTTTTAAAAATTTAGTTATAAGTATTGATTTTGACAATGGCCATAGATTGAAATTCCAATCCTATTGGGTAACAATGCTTCAACATAATTGCATGATATGCTTCTTAGTAATCATGTCACTAGACCATAAATGTTGAGCATTTACTATTTATGAGGATTATGTTACTCTCTTTCCCTCCTAATGAATAAGCTTGAATGATAGAATAATCTTTAGATAACAATTGTGAAGCTTCCAATGATAGAATCATCTCCTCTAGATAACAATTATGATATAGATAGGTTTATGAAGAATCATTCATGTATGATTGACTTTGGAGTGCAAGTCCTCACTTTAGAATTCACGTGGTTACTATTACATATTACATAATTGCAAGTTTTGTAAGTTATTACTACAATGACATGTTACTTTATATATTTATTTTTTGATAATTTAGCCTAGATCTATTTTAACTCTAGATTTATTCTAGATTTATTAAGCACTTAGAGAGATCAAAAAGAAATTGAGATACAAAACTCATGTGGTTTAAAAGATAGCCATTTAAAATGAATCTACTCTTGTATGTGTATGCTTTGTATAATTTTATTATTTTCATTCATGTGTTATGCATCTCTTCCATATTAGGTTGTTACTTAAAAAAATAAATTATGCCAAATGTTATATTAGGTCCATTTATGCCATGTGTCACGTCAACGTTAGGTATGATACTACACATATTCCTCATTTTGATTCCTCATTTTGGGTCATTGAATAGACCTCACTTCTAACAATGCTAATTAACTAGAATTATATGGCTTCACCAAATATATATATATAGAGAGAGAGAGAGAGGGGATCCTTTTAGTGATCCCAAAGAACCCTAATATTAACAAAACACAAGATATTGTTAGAGTATGTATTGGCCCATTATTGAATCATATATCATAGTAATAAGCAACTGATAAACAATCCAAAAGACAACTAGTTTGAGTATTAATGTAATGAGAGATCCTATGTAGTTTCCGAAAATTGTGGTAATTTAACTATCAACAAACTAGGGATCTATAAAGCATTCATGGTGAGATCAAAATATGAAGAAGCTTTGCACATAAAAAAATATCGATAAAGCATTCATGGTGAGATCAAAATATGAAGAAGCTTTGCACATAAAAAATATCGATAGTGCTTGAGAGAGCACCATCGGTCAAGAAGCTTGAGAAAGGAGCTCTCGATTTTTACTACTTTGCTAGTTGTCATTAACACTAGCCATCATCAATGATATGACAAATGGTTTATATGTATATGAAAGAGGTAGCATGCCATGAATATGAAATTCATTAATAAAATATTAAGAGTCGATAGAGAACAACAAACTTTTCAATTCTTTGAGATTGTTCTATATAATAATTTGTTGATACATGAAGAACCATAACATATTGTTGTATGTGAAACCTCCTTCCTCCTGAGATCTATGAGTCATTTCCCATGGCCACGATTTAAGAAAATGAAGATGGAATTGAAATAGGAATGTTGGATTCTTAAACACCTTTGAGACAAAAATGTTGTAATAATAAACGTAGAATCTTAGTTTTATTTGCATTTTTTCAACATTAATAATTTAAATCCCACTCCATGGAGTCCTAATCCCATGGCGTTATTGGTATGATTATGTTCTATATTAATAGTCCTATCCTTACTCCATAATTGCATATTATCACTATAGGGATGTAGCATATCATTATGATAAGCTTTTGTTTCACATATATATATTTTTTTACTTCGTAAGCTAACTTTGTGAAATTTGCTAGATCACTTTCTATTGGAGTTGTTGTGATGTTGATTTAGAGTCTTGATCATGGCCAATGGGTAGTGGAGGATGTTAATTTTTCAACTTATGTTGTTATTATCACTCATGTTAATTAATTATGTTGAATGGGATGAGGTTAATCTAATGCTTGATCAAGGAGTGATTTAAGACTTGAAAGTCCAATTAAGAACCTTCTTGATTGGTGTCATGCATATTGCCTTCTTCCTCTAACTATCACAACTATTCTCTACTTTTTTTTGCTAGAATTTCCCTAACTTGTGGGAGTGGTCTTTGGTCTTTAAGAAACCATGATCTAGGAACATCTAAGCCATCAAAATCACCTGAGTATCACACCCGTATTGGGTCACACCAACCCTCAACTGGTTGGATTTTGGGTGTCTCCTCCTAACTAGCTCACCCCTAAAGGAAATTGAACCTGGATCACCCCGCTGATAAAACCCCACACCTTAATCGAATGAACTAGCAAAATTTAACAACTATCCTCTACTTTGCACAAAATCAAGTTGTATTATTTATTGATGATGTCCCAAATATGCATAACATGTTGATTTTATGTTTTTGTCATATGATTGTTTAGAGAGTTATTAGAAATGATAACAATGGAATTAGCTTGTGCAAGCACTATCTTTACTATCTTTATAGAAACGTGAGATACATTTTGGTGATTACAATGATGTCATTGTTAGAAATAAATTATAACAATGTCTTGTGTTGAAAAAGCATGAATGTAGATTAATAAATGCAGATAGTTGAGTTACTTCCTTAGTCGTTAAAATTGATTAATGAATAAGACATCATAACATTGGTGATAGACCTGTGTTTCACATCTTATAAAGTGACCCAAAAGTTGAGTTTCCACTTGTTATAGCTATTGTAAGAATGAAGGTTATTTTCTCTTTGAGTGTATATAATGTTTAAAAAATTTATCCCCAAAAATGTGTTTTTTATACTAACTTTACCTTTATAGTTCATCCATAAAGATATAATATTTTTTTTTTTTTTTTTTTTTTGTTGCTATTAAGTCCTTTCAAAATTCAAGTTCTTATTAGTTTTAGATCAATTCCATAAGTGCAACAATTGTTTGTTTTATATTGGGGCAACTTTTAATATGTTATTAGTTAGTGTCGACTTTACTTTTTTTGTTAAATAGAAAAAAACTTGTTTCTTGTTATTCATGAGAATTAAATAGTACATATTTGTCCAAATATTATTTTGGCTACTTTTAGAAAAGGATAAGAGTAATAAAAAAGACTATCATATCATTTCTCTATCTAACAATCTTTACAAAAAAAATTCATCCAAAAACTGTTAATGGGTATGAAACAAGACCAACCAAAAAATATAACCAGATACTATACCACACTAAGAGTGTAGGGATGCATAAATGAAACAAATATATATGTCCACATACACAAAATATCATAGAAACAAAGATTGTCCACATAAGACAGATACCGTTCATCTAATTCAGATAAAAAAAAAAAACTCTTTGAAGGAGAGACAACCTTCTTTAAATTCTTCAATAAAAAGTAGACCTTCAGCTTCCCCAAGAGAAAATTTGGATAGACTATCGGCATTAGAATTGTGCTCTCTATAAACATGCTCAATAGAAAAATAAGCAAAGGAATCCATAAGCATATTAACCCTCGAACACCATTGATCCAGAGAGAGGACCTGTAGATCATAAATCTTTTTTGCCCAGTTGACAATTACCAAGGAATCCCCTAAAACTTGTAACTAATTAATGCCCATAGTTGATGCAAATTTGAGTAAGCACCATAATGCCATTTACTCAGCTTTGGTATTTGAACCAATCCCACAATTCATCCTCAAATTAAAATGATGATCCTCATTTATATGAAGAATTATCCCAGCATCACAAATGCCACACTGAGTAGCATCATCAAAGAAACATGTATCATACTTCAAGACTGGAGGATTAGTAACAAGTATGGGATTGCTTCTAATTTCAATAGAAACATATTCTTTATACATGCTCATAATTCTCAAACAACTAGCAGGAATGTTCAATGATTTATCTTCAAAAATATAGAAGTTTTTATATTTCCAAATGTGCCAACAAATAAAAACAAGAAGCATTTTATGAGTTGGAAATTTTTTAACCCACTGCTCAAGATTTCCTTCCACATAATTTGATCCCCAACCCAAATTGATGCCAAGATCTGTAGTAAAATCTTGCCACGCCTCCTTGCTTTACACACAATATACAAAAATATGCTTAGCTGTCTCAAAATATTGCTTGCACATAACACAAATGTTAGGCCTAGACCAACTCCTTCTAAGAAGGTTATCCCATGCAAGTATGCAATTTTCACAAATAAGCCAAAAGAAACATTTGAGTTTCAAAGGCATATGCCACTTCCAGATTTTACTATACCACCATTTAGGGACTGAAATTGAGAGATAATTTACCAATTCAGAATAATCAACCTTTGCAGTTACTTGACTTGTAGAGGGATTCAAAACCAAACCATTCCATCCTTAATATCTCTTAACCTAATAACATTCTTGTGCATACTTTGTGGATACTTCGTGAGTCTATCAACAACCACCATAATAACATTCTTTCCTTCTCACTTGGGTAGACCTATGCTAAAATCCAGGGAGACTTCCTCCTAGCACTGACAAGGTATGTCTAAGGGTTGTAGAAGTCCAGGGGTCTTAACTGTTTCACCCTTATTCTGTTGGCAAACCAAGCATTCAGCCACAAACCTTTGAACATCAGATTTAAGACCTTCCCAAAAAATTCCTTCTTGACCCCGTGGTAAGTTTTCAGGAATCCTGAGTGCCCACCTATAGGAGAGGCATGTAATTCAGAAAGGACCTTCTACTTGAGTTGGGAGTTTTTGCATAAATATAAGTGACCCTTATACCATAATGAATCATTTTTCCACACAAAAGTATCTGACACACTAGGATCATTCTGTAGCTTTTGGGTACTCAATTGGCTCACAGTTCATCTTATCACCCTCAATCTGATGGGAAAACTGAGATCGTGAACAAGTGTTTGGAAGGATATATTCGTTGCTTTGCATCTGATAAACAAACACAGTGGGTGAAATGGTTGTCTTTGGCAGAATGGTGGTACAATACTTCCTTCCATACATCATAAAAAATGTCTCCATTTATGGCACTTTATGGGTACCAGCTTCCATCTATCACATCTCCCTTAAAAGGAAAATCTAAAGTTCAAGCCGTGGAAGATCACATATAGCACCAACAAGAAGTTCTCTAGATACTTAATGACAACCTGACTATGTCAAAAAACAAGATGAAACAACAAGCTGATCAACATCGCAGTGAAAAGAGTTTTGAAGAAGGGGATTGGGTATTTCTCAGGCTACAACCTTACAAGCAGATGTCTCTCAAGCTATTAAAGAAGGACAATAAATTAACACCCAAGTATTATGGTCCTTACAAAGTGTTGCAGAAGATTGGTAGTATGACCCACAAATTGGAGCTCCCTTCATCTTCAAGAGTACATCTAGTTTTCCATATTTCTTGCTTAAAGAAGGTAATCAGAGACAAGATCCCAATTCAAACAATATTTCCGGAGCTTGATGAAGAAGGAAAATCCATATTGGAACCTGAACAAATCACTAAAACAAGGAATTAACAGCTTCCAAATTGGGCTATTATTGAGTACCTCATAAAGTGGAAGAAATTATCAGTTGAAGATTTGCCATGGGAAGATGAACCCTTCATACAGAGGCATCCGAAACTAATCTAGCGTTGAGGACAACACTTTTCTGAAGGGGAGGGGCATGTTAAGCCCTAAATATGGGCACATTCCCCCCTATATCGTGGTTCATTACATTAGTTTTGATGTCGGCTTTGGTCCATTAATGGTAATTGTCATTAGTATGGTTATATTAGTTATGTCGGCATGAGTCAGTTAGTTGGGATTGTACCCCTTAGTCTCCTATATATAGGAAGGAGCCCTTTCATTTGGAGTATCTTTTCTTGTGTACTTAGTACATTGTGTAAGGAGGTTTCCCCCTCGAAGAGGCTTGTTATTCAACTATTTTCTTCAATCAAGTCGTGGAGTACTCTTTCTGATCTATTTCTGCTCTTTTCATACTATTTTGGGAAATTTGTTGCTTAACAAAATACTTGGAGTCATAATGTCGTAGACTATCTAGAAATTAGAGACATGAAACAATAAAAGACAAAGGGTATAGGCCTTATCATAAAACACTAAGAAGCAAACATGGAAACGATTGGAGGAAGTTGGTCATAATCATCAAAAAGAGGGCCCCACCCTATGATTAGTGGATGCTCAACATCAATAGGTTGCACATGCTTCCATCCATCACCAAGAGGCTTTGAGGGCTTGGGACCCTCATAGAGTTGAAAAGTGTTTGTCATTTTGTAATGGCATTGGTATCCAACTCTTCCCATACTTGTGGTGCTCTCATACTTGTTTTCCAACACATTGGCAGGATTTGTTTTCTCCTTTCTATGAATTGACAAAGGTGGGATTAGACAGACCTAGTTTCTTTGCACTCATAGTACAAGGGGCCTCACCCGAATACTTCAAAAGCTAATGTAGGTGTTCCATATCAACTGTAACCTTCAAAACCTATACAATTATTTGCAAAAACAAGTTGGTGTTATGTGAAAAATCCATTAGTTAGGTGGATCCTACCTATCCAACAATTGGGCTAACTTCTTGGCCACTTGTTGCATGTGTCTTTGCTGCTTGACACGAGGTAGATGTTACTTGCACTTTGGAGGGTCATGTTTTTAAAGCAATTAGAGGTAAATAAAAAAAGGCGAGCGACTTGTGTGTTGTTTCTCTTGGGAACTCCTAGTAGGATATTATCCTTCCTCAATTTATGGGAGCACTAAAAGGCTAAAAGATAGTGAAACATTAGAAGAGAAGTGAATTGCAAGCTTGCTTATTTTCAAGACAATGAACCAAAGAGAGAAACCAACAAATTGTTGTGGCTCTTATACCCTTGGAAAATATATTAATTTTTTTTTGGGGGTGAACCAAGGACTAGATCAACTAACCAAGTAAAAATTCAAAGCATTGTTATGAAAAAATATGTTTAAGATGTTAATAAAACCTACAACCAATTGTTTTGATCCTAAGGTTGTTATATGTGTAAATCAAGAAAGAAAGGGTGAAACACACTATTTGTGCTAGAAATTGTCCCTAGACTACAGAGGGAACAAGCTAGTACAATCTCAAAGTAATAAACATAAAATAGGGTTTGTCTTGGCAATTTATTGGTTTGAGGGTTTCATATTCAAGAAAGTAATCATTCATTCAAATAAATACAAACTAATACAGGAATTGAATCATGTAACACATCAAAGAACTTAGATATTTAATTCTTCAAAGAATAAAAGTAAACCATCACATTCATTAACACATTACTGGTTTTGTCCACAACACATGAGCACTCCATGAATAAAAACTTTAAACAAGGAATGAAGTCAATAGATGAGTGGTTAAAATGACCAGAAACAAAAAAAATAGACAAGATAAAGTTGCTTATCAGTATATATATCAATCTCAGTCTTCAAAAACTTACATAAGAGTCATGTATATCAGTCTGAAAATGCATCCAATGCCCTTTAGCTGTATAGTCTTCCTTGAAACAAAAATCGAACCTCTCCCATGTATCTTCTTCTTTATTTTATAATTAAAAACTAATGTAGTTATATAACCACTCCTTTACTCAGCAGTTACATTTCGTAGCTATACAAACTAACTTTGAATCTTTAAAGACCGATTAATCAAAAATAACAAATCGAATTTTTGGGAAACTTGGCGAATTTCTGAAAAATTGGGTCTCAAAGACACCTCCATATCTCTTGATTCACGACACCTGTTAGAAAAATGAGAGAGGTTTTTTTAAATGAGTCCATGAAGAACAAAAAATTCTCTTGGTTTTTAAAAATTCCTCTCCAATTGATCGGAAGATGTGCCGAAAATTTGTGAGTAAAACAATAAATTATTAAATCTTTTAAACCGTGAAAAATAGTCCACAAGATGAATTCGAATATTTCAAACGATGATAGATGTTGCAAAACTGTGAGAGGTTTTCGTAAATGAGTCTGTTGTGGACAAAAACCTCTTTTTTTTTTCCAAAATTCGCTTCCATCACCTCGTAATCGACACTTAATTATAATGACTAAAACAGAGGAAAAATGGACATTCTGGTCTCATCTCCTTGAATATCATCAACACTAAAATATGGAATGTGTAATACATTCTCTTTAATACTTACAAAAGTATTAAGTAATTAGGGCTGATCTCCCTTCCTAAAAAACACCACTATGCATTTCTTACTTCGAATTGGCAGCTTCTTCCTTGTCCAAAAAAAACAATGGCTTTCTCTATATTATTTCCTGAAATATGTCCCTGTTGTCTTTCAAACATATCTTCTTGCTTTGCATTTCCATAATTTTTCCTGTACATTAACATCCTGCAAGTCATCTTGTATTTCCTCCTCGTCTACATCTCTTTTGAATGTCTTCATAAAACTGGACTGCTTGCTAGGCATATGCTTCTTTTCTTGCTCATCCCGCTTAATTACAAAACCTGACCAGAATAAGAAATGATCTCACTTTCAACCTTCTTTCTACAAAATATTTTGCAACTGAATTAAGGGAAAAAACTTCAACACCACATGTCTTCAGCTATGAAACTCGAAATCCCCAAATCTGAGATCGTGGCAACTTAAAATCCCGAAATCACTGATGATAGTCACAAGTTCATACATGTGCCATAATGGAACGAACATGTGTCTGGAAGTTCTGTATCCTCATCAGATGCAATGGCCATGTTCTATCATCAACGAACCACGAACCTTCATGATTATCGGATTCCTGTAGCGTGCTAGACTACTTGATCTAAACCTTGCGCTGCGGGAATACCTCACATGCAATTTTGACACATAAGCTCGAAAATAAAAGTTAAACTTTGGATATAGCAATAGAATAGTCTTAAGTAAGTATTTTGAAAACTTTGAAATGAAATATAACATGAAATAAGCCACTAAGGATAAAATCAATTAAAACAAAAACTATAACATAAAAAATTAAAAAGACACTCAAAATTATTTAAAATTTAAGAAATGAAAGGGAAATAAAGAACAAACATTTAAGAAAAACACATAAAAACTGAGGACAATTTCAGTGTTAACATCAAGTTCCAATTGGTGGATGAAAGCCTCCCTGCGAGGTTTCAAGATCATGTAGACCTTGTGCCTTGTTCATTGGGTGATGGAGCCATTTGTATCTCGTTCCCAGCCTGTTCCAAGACTTGTAACACAGATTTTATAACTATCAAAAACAAACTGAAATCGTTCACTACTAACTGAAGGAAATGCTTAAACATCAAACTTATTTATTTACAACTCCCACTCTTATCTTACAGACATCAAGTTGATCATGTATAATCATACTTCCAATGAAGCCAAGAAAGTAATTGACTGACAACTTGAACCTTCCTTCCAATTTTACGCAAAGTCCCAAATAGACAGACTATAGTATGTGAATCATAATGTTTGAAATCATACTTACAATCCAAAAATCCGACTTTAAAGATGGCAATAGCTGAAACTTCATCACTGCAAAAGATATTTATATAAGTGGCAACTGGATCTTGAAATTCATACAAAACTTGTTGCTGCTCAACCACTGACAGAGAAACACACACCATCAATTGCTCATCTAATTCTTTCTGTTTTCTTTTGCTGTATCCCTGTGACTTGGATTCATTACTATGATGTGCTGGCCCATTACAGCTGACAATTTCTGAGAGAAAAGAAGAGATATGTTCTTGATCTTCTACATTAGTATCTCTATAATGATCAAATGAAAGATGAGTCTTAAAAGAAATGTCATGAAGAAACTATTGATTACTCTCTCCAAAAATGATATCTTTAAAAGATGTATCAGAAATAAGAGGATCTTCATGAGTATTTTGAACAACATACTCATAACTATTATTGACCATAGTATGATCACATTGCTGATCACCTTTTTTTTGAAAAGTGGAACTAGATGTAATTCCATTAGTCAACAAATCTTTATAAACCTTAAATTTTTCCTGTTCATCACTATATTGGTGAAATATTGGAGTATTAGGATAAAATCCTAATGGCAAAGATGAAGCTTTCTGGAAAGAATTATCAGCAATATGGCTTCGAAACAGATTTGAAATAATATATCCTTCTTCATCATAGATAGGCTTATCTCCAATAGTTTTATGATTAAAAATATGTTGAAAATTGTCTTGAACAATGGGATGATCATTAAACAATTTAGGGATAACAATTTCATCCTCTGAAACAGAATCAGGGGCATCTTTAATTCGAATATAATCAACACTAATTTTAACATTGTCCTGTAAATCTTCATCAATGTTGTGATTCTCAACGTTTTCTTCAATAAAGAGTTGATCTTCGCAAGGATTTTCAACAATAAACTCTACATGATAATGATGTCTTGACTCTTGAAAACTGTCAAATATCTCCTGAACTTCCTTTTTTTTAAAAATTTCTTCATGAACTTCATCTTGATCATCATTGCTAATATATTTCTTGAACTCAAATTGCTCACAACAGTCTTCTAAAATGAGATCAACAGTATAAATCCTCTTACAATATGAATGAAAGACAACATGAAAATCTTTTAATGAAGAGATGCTAGATACAGGAAGAGACCTGTACCACTGTCGATCATCTCCTTCCAAGGAGTACATAAACATTTTCAACAATACATCCTCGTGATGAATATCGAGCTGGTCCATGTATTGATGAAAATCAATCAAGTGTTGTGCCGGATGGTCATGATCATCTCCTCTAAATCTTGGAAGAAAGTCTCCCCATTCATCCATAGTGGGCACATCATTTGGAAATCCTGGAATATCACAAAACAAAAAGGAGCAAACCTATGTGCCAACATAGCAGCAAAAGTTTTTGACATTCTGAAATTGTGAAGCTGCTTTTGGATTTTTCAAACATGGAGTCGCCAATAGCTCCTTCCCCTACGGAGTCACTTGGTCAAAAATTGTAGTTTGAAAGAATTTCTGATCCTGTTCACCCTCCAAAATTAGATTAATTAAAATACCTCAGGGAAGATATGCTTCACCTCCGTCCCCGGAAATAGCGCCAAAGATGTTTGTGCTAGAAATTGTCCTTAGACTACAGAGGGAACAAGCTAGTACAATCTCAAAGTAATAAACAAAAAATAGGGTTTGTCTTGGCAATTTATTGGTTTGAGGGTTTCATATTCAAGAAAGTAATCATTCATTCAAATAAATACAAACTAATACAGGAACTGAATCATGTAACACATCAAAGAACTGAGATATTTAATTCTTCAAAGAATAAAAATAAACCATCACATTCATTAACACATTACTGGTTTTGTCTACAACACATGAGCACTCCATGAATAAAAAACTTAAACAAGGAATGAAGTCAATAGCTGAGTGGTTAAAATGACTAGAAACAAAAACAGTAGACAAGATAAAGTGGATTATCAATATATATATCAATCTCAGTCTTCAAAAACTTACATAAGAGTCATGTATATCAGTCTGAAAATGCATCCAATGCCCTTTAGTTGTATAGTCTTCCTTGAAACAAAAATCGAACCTCTCCCATGTATCTTGTCCTTTATTTTATAATTACAAACTAAAGTAGTTCTATAACCACTCCTTTACTCAGCAGTTATATTTCGTAGCTATACAAACTAACTTTGAATCTTTAAAGACTGATTAATAAAAAATAACAAATCAAATTTTTTGGAAACTTGGCGAATTTCTGAAAAATTGGGTCTCAAAGACGCCTCCATATCTCTCAATTCACGAAACCTGTTAGAAACCTGAGAGAGGGTTTCTTAAATCAGTCCATGAAGAACAAAAACCTCTCTTGGTTTTTAAAAATTCCTCTCCAATTGATCGGAAGACGTGCCAAAAATTTGTGAGTAAAACAGTAAATTATTAAATCTTTTAAACCCTGAAAAATATGCCACAAAGATGAATTCGAATCTTTCAAATGATGACAGCTGTTGCAAAATTGGAAGAGGTTTTTTTAAAATAGTCTGTTGTGGACAAAAACCTCTCTTTTTTTCCAAAATTTGCTTCCATCACCTCGTAATCTGCACTTAATTATAATGACTAAAACAGAGGAAAAATGGACATTTTGGTCTCATCTTCTTGAATATCATCAACACTAAAATATGGAATGTGTAATATATTCTCTTTAATACTTACAGCAGTAGTAATTAGGGTTGAGCTCCCTTCCTCAAAAACACCACTATGCATTTCTTCCTTCGAATTGGTAGCTTCTTCCTTGTCCAAAAAAAACAATGGCTTTCTCTATATTATCTCCTGAAATATGTCCCTGTTGTCTTTTAAACATATCTTCTTGATTTGCATTTCCAGCATTTTTGAACTCCTGTACATTAACATCCTGCAATTCATCTTGTATTTCCTCCTCGTCTACATCTCTTTTGAATGTCTTCATAAAACTGGACTGCTTGCTAGGCATATGCTTCTTTTCTTGCTCATCCTGCTTAATTACAAAACCTGACCAAAACAAGAAATTATCTCACTTTCGACCTTCTTTCTGCAAAATATTTTGCAACTGAAATAAGGGAAAAAACTTCAACACTACGTGTCTTCAGCTATGAAACTCGAAATCCTCAAATCTGAGATCGTGGCAACTTAAAATCCCGAAATCACTGATGATAATCACAACAAGTTCATACATGTGCCATAATGGAACGAACAGGTGTCTGGAAGTTCTTTATCCTCATCAGATGCAATGGCCATGTTCTATCATCAACGAACCACGAACCTTCATGATTCTTGGATTCCTGCAGCGCGCTAGACTACTTGATCTGAACCTTGCGCTGTGGGAATACCTCACATGCAATTTTGACACATAAGCTCGAAAATAAAAGTTAAACTTTGGATATAGCAATAGAATAGTCTTAAGTAAGTATTTTGAAAACTTTGAAATGAAATATAACATGAAATAAGCCACTAAGGATAAAGTCAATTAAAACAAAAACTATAACATAAAAAATTAAAAAGACACTCAAAATTATTTAAAATTTAAGAAATGAAAGGGAAATAAAGGACAAACATTGAAGAAAAACACATAAAAACTGAGGACAATTTCAGTGTTAACACACACATTGCTTGCACCTAACTAGACCTTGAAAACATGCCTAAAGTGACACAAACAGAAACTTAGGTAAACTAAATGTGATATGAATGAAAAGACTAAGTTTTATGTCTCAAAATATGATTTTCAATGGCCTTCTACATCCGTTAGAAATATGTTTCTCGAGTTAGAATTAACTTAACACATTTGAATACTCATTTTCTATGATTTTTCTCTTGATTACAGGGGAAATTGGAGTTTATTTTACTCATGATAGAACCTCTTAATCTCATTTAAGGACAATAATATGTGTTGTTGACATGACTAGATCTTGGTTTGTCCAATACCTTTGGTGACAATGTCTTTTGTGTAAACCCTATGGGTGCAAGTAGTTAAAAATTCAGTATAACATAATCACTTTCGCGATGAATAAAGAGACTTGTTGATTGTGAATTGTGAAGAATCTTTGAAATAATTAGGGATGTGATAATACTACTTCTCTCTAATGAGGAGAGTAAGACGGTGGGTAAAAAGGTGGCATCTCAATCATATTCTAGCGGGCCAAACAAAAGACTTTCATTCTGGCCAGCTTTGCCCAATTTATGCTTCTTTTGGCTCAAAATACCAAAAATCCTAAAAAATGATAGATAAACGGTGGACTGAAAAAGGCTTGATGATTCATTAATATTGTACGTTGTAGAAAATTGTATCTTGTTATCAAACAAAACAGGACACACAATTCTATTTTAAAGGTCCTCCCGAGTAAGCATGCACCTTTTATCTCGCAGTGTTAAACTACCAATAAGTATGGAAATAGTGTGTTGGCGATCTTTCAATCTATGTGATCAGATAGTTGAAAGTTAAGAGTATCCCATGCATTTCAAAGAATGAGGTGTTTGATCCTTCTTGTGACGAGAGATTTGGGTTCCTAAAACCACTTAAATGGAAGAATGATACTTGTGAAAAGAAAGAGGTCCAAGACTGCCCTGATGAATTTTAGTTGGAATTACACAATTAGAGTAGTATTCACACCATTTCTAAGTTAGTTAGTACTTTCACAGGGCATCCAATTTAAGAGACCAATTCAAACAAGTCATTCACTAGTCTTTTAGTACTAAGGGAAATTTGGTTATGAGGGGCCCTTGGTGAGGATTCCCTAGCTTTGAATTTTGGTATCTATAAATTGACAATGCTTAAAATAAAACACTGGAAATTCATCCATGTGGCTTGAAAAAATGTTGTTTTCACAGCCGTGTCCCTTAGTCAATTGAATTAAAATCTAAACTAAAGCACACAAATGAAAGAAAAAAGAGTTGAATGATTTCGTTTTGGAAATTTTCTACATTTTCTTATTGTCTTTGTGCAAAATTTTTTGGGGGAGTTTTTGCACAAGTGCCTTTAGAGGAAATAAACTAAAAATGATATTGCTAACAAAACAACCAAAGGAAGTGATATCGATTAAGCCTCCCTACAAAAATTAGTGGTAACCCCAATAGGTGCGAAGCCCAACATCAACTAATTAGTGTTTTGCTCACATTTTTGTGTTCAACTTGAGTTATATCAGTATTATAAATCGACAAAACACAATTTGAAACTATCTTACATAGACAAAGTCTCTTTGGAAGTCGGACAATCACCATGTGCAAAATGATCTCAACTTAGTTCTTGGTTAGGTGGTTGAAGTATTTTGCAAATAATAAACAAGTAACCATGATTGTGTGAAGATCATACAACTGGTATCTATACTTAACAATTGGGAATATATAACTCTGAAAGAAGAAAATGAAGCAAATTCGGAAGTTTTTATATGGTGTTCCATGCTTACATGGTTAGTCATATGTTTTTGTCCACTACTTTATAGGCTTCTTTTCTTAAAAGAAGTATGTAAGAGGTTCCTAATCGCTTGGTTGAAGTGGAGAGGGAAACTGAGTGTTTTCTTGTAAGGATTGGTGGGTTTTACGAATGTGCAATGAAAGTGAGCAATACATTACAAGCATGCATTCAAACCAGTAAAAAGTCATAGTTGTCTAGATTTTAATAGACCAACATAAACTTTGTCAAACGTATCTATTTGAGGTATCAATGTAAAAAAAGGGTAACCACTCATAAAATGCATTTAAATATGGATGAAGGTAGTCAACAATTCAACCAACAAAACATAGAGAGGTTCAAAGCCATCCTTGGATCTTCCTGAACTCTCCTAGCCACCAACTGGACTAAAAAATTCTATTTTCTTCAACAAACCTGCAACAAAAAAAAATAGACAAGCTATATGTTAACATCTAGAATCAATGTGTTACAATCGAAACATTATAAAAAAGGTACCTAGCTAACCAATCCCTCCTAGCGATAACTAACATTACAACATATCACAACAAACCCTCGGCCATAAATAAGAAAATTTTCAATCTTTAACAACTAAAGTGAGGTCAAACAATAGTAACAATCACTAAAAGCTTGAAAAAATATAACAACAACCAGATATTTCTATTTAGTAAGTTCTCAATAATTACATAACAATTCTGTTATTTATAGAAGAGGAGGAGGAGAGGTTAGGGTTACCATCCTTAAGGTCATAGTTACCTTGGAGTTACAAAAAACTTGTCACTTTAGGAGAAGTGACAAGTAGTTACTTCTAGCAACTCCCAAAACTATTTCATGAAGAAAAAAATTATCCTAACTTTTTGAAAAAGAAAAAGAGATATAGATTCATGAGATCAAGATTCACATTTCATTAAAATTGGAAACATTTTACTAATGGACAACCCCAAAATTGTGTTTTTTTTGGTTATTTTGGAACACTATATCCATTGTTTAATTCCAATTTTAATGAAATTAGTGTTAAATGGCTTTGAGAAAAGCCTCTTGGGAAACCTACCAAAAGGTTAGATGTCGCCATCATTGATTTCTCTTTGGTATTTGTGCCTTTGAGTGCTAATTTATTATAAGTCTAGACTTTTGACTATGGTCACATTTTGAAGGACTATTTGAAGCCTTTCATCAAAATGATTTGGAGGAAAATGGATGTTTTTTTGAGGTCTATTTCTAGGGTGACTAGGATTTCAGACCCTTATCAAGAAGAGGCCCATGTGTTGGGCTTAGACGAATCTCCTGCTATACATTTATCAAATGAGGAAGATTCAAGAAGTGGAGGGTTTATGAAACTTCTAATTGGTGAGATCTTGATTCATTTAATTGTTGGATCATGACCTTTGTTGGGCTATGAATTGGGTGTTGAAGCCGAAGCAGATCTAACAAAGGAGTAGACATCTACATCACTCCTTTAGGGTACACAAAGGTTTCATTCAAATCCCACGAGGATATTGCTTGTAAGTCTAATTCCCCTCCTTCATGCTCCTTCACATATTAAAAAATATTGGGGCATTGGAAAGGGTTCATATATTAATTCCCCATTCTGAATAAAAAATCTAGAGGTAGACCCCCTAATTCGACCATATTTCCCCTCATTGATTTCTCCTCCATGATCCTTCAGTCAATGTTTTGGATGACATAAACCCTAGTGAGTAGCTAGAAGTGGAGTTAAAAGGCGTCGAGGTCCTTTTCATCTTATTCTCAATATAGAGGAGGAGGACACTACCATTTATGCATGGATAATTTTAAGGACCCATACTTATTTAAGAGTGTATAAACCTTGGCGAATCTTACCAATTCTTAAAATGTCAACTATAAAATATTTGCCGATATTTTTCTAAAATTATTTCAATTTCTAAGGATTTTATATAATTTATATAATAATTTGGCGATTTTTAGAGTGAAAAAAGTTTATCCCATTAAAATTGGGCGAACCGGGGCTTCAAAAAATGCAAATTGTTGAATCTTTTTCTGGAAAAAAACATGGAAAAATAACCCATGGGCTAAATTTTGCCCCTAAAATTATCCTTGCATTTATGTACTTAGAAGGGACAATCCTTAGAGCCGAGTACATACACGGGTTTAGGTTTGGATATGGTATGTGTTGGATGGAGTCTTTATGTTGGAAAGAAGTCGACTATGAAACAAGATCATAAACAAGCAGTGAGAAATCAAAGATATTAACCAAGTGTTAATCCCTAAATGTAAGCACATTCCCCCCTATATTGTGGTGCATTACTTCAGTTTTGATGTCATATTTGGTCCATTAGTTGTAATTGTCATTAGCATGGCTATATTAATTATGTTGGCTTGGGTCACTAAGTTGTAATTGTACCTCTTAATCTCCTATATATATGAAGGAGATCTTTTCATTTGAGCATCTTGTCTTGTTTACTTAGTACATTGTATAAGGAGGTTTCCTCCTCGAAGAGGCTTTCTATTCATCTAATTTCTTCATTAAAGGAGTGTAGTACTCTTTCTGGTCTATTTATACTATTTTCATGTTCTTCTTGGAAATTTGTTGCTTAACATTTGGTATCAGAGTTTGGACGCTTCCAAAACAAGTCATCTTGGGATTTTCGCTATATCGTTTTTTCTACAGGGTTTCAGAAATCGAAACTTAGAACCCATCTAGAAAAGAGGCCAAAATACTTGTGATAAAAGTTTCAGATACTAAATCATTACATATTTGGATTTATACCCTTGGGAATTTAGGGTTTCTGACTAGCCCAAAAGCGAGTCTCAAACAACTGTTCTAGGGAAAATTGTTATATATGGAGCACGCGAAATCCAAATTGAGTGAGACTAGTTGAATAAGAAAGAAGACAAAACATAGTATTTGTGGTAGCATTTTCGGAATCATATGAAAAAAATTGGACACGTGGAAGGACGTACACTCTCGCTCTTATGAAAAGATCAAATTTAACAAGTCTTGGGAAAATTATCACAACTTTTTTTGGCACATCCAAATTCAACGAGACCTGCGGAATTGGAAATAAGACATATCGGGATACCACAGGTTGAGATTTCAGACTTAGAGGGGCCAATATTCAAGGTTACCTTAGTTGAAATGCCATCTATCAAATCAGTTTTCAAATCAAGATTGGAAAAAGGTACGTGATTTTAAATTTGAATAACTTTTAGTAGAAGGATTTATTTAAGGTGAACCAAAGGTGTGATATCTATTTATATTGTTCAAAATTCCACCAAAAGGTAGTGGAAAAATCACACTCCACTCAAATCATCATAGGATTCATCCCTAACCTACGATGAAAGTGAAGACATATCTTTTAGGGCGTCCAAGCTGGAAGATATGATGAAAGGGACTGTGAAAATGGTTGATTTAGTTAAATTTGAAAATAACATGGTTAGTAAAGAGGATCTCAAGGGGATGTATAGTAAAGAGGATCTCAAGAAGATCTCTAGAAAAGAGGATTTACAAGCATAGATCCATCTTAAAGCGGATCTAGCAAGCGCCGAGAGGGATCAAATCTCTCCAAGTGCAAACCCCTTTTTAGAGTGCAAATGATGAGGAAGCGTTTTAATTTATCTAATTTGTGTAGTTTTATATATATTCTGTTGTAAATGTTTTAAATATCCGACATGTTATTTTTTATAGTATTTTATTATTTTTTAAAATGGACACGTGTCAACTCTAGGATGAGCATGGAAGGAGTTACACATCTCCTCCTACTGGGCTGTAGAATGCGCCTCTTCGACACAATAAGATTTGAATATACTACTAAATGATATAAGACTTAGCCTTCCTACATATTTATCTACTCAAGAAGAGGATAAGGAGGAAAAAAGAGACTTATTCTAGTCACATATTGAGAAAATTGAAAAAA
This sequence comes from Larix kaempferi, assembly GCA_027924585.1. Taxonomy (NCBI): domain Eukaryota; kingdom Viridiplantae; phylum Streptophyta; class Pinopsida; order Pinales; family Pinaceae; genus Larix; species Larix kaempferi. Next base: position 226,679 of record BSBM01000397.1, on the reverse strand, counting down.
AAGTTAGAGAATAAGAGGTTTGAGTCCCCAAAATATATTGATATACTCCATCATCATGGGTTCAAATCAGGTCCAAAGAACTAATTTATTCCCAAGATTGACATGAGAAAGTTTTATGGCAATAATCCAATAACATGGATATTCCAGATGGAGCAATTATTTGATCTACACCAAGTGTCAACTTTGCAAAATGTAACTATTTCATCATTATATTTAGAGCTTGATCAATTTGTATGGTACCAATGGATTTGTGAACATAAAAAGGAATCTATTATCTATTGGTCTATATTCATGAAAGAATTGATTACACATGACGCCAATATTAATAGCAACACTTTATTTAGTTAGTTGATAAATTCAAATGGGTTTCCGGATGATCCACGGTCGGCATTTTAGTTGTCGTCGACCCATTTGAACTCAGCAAACCACGGAAACCTAAAATACTTAGTTGATAAGTCTCAAACAAAAAGGTCCAGTTACAAAGCACATCAAGCAGTTTTAGAAGTTAAGTCTTAGAGTGAAGAATATTTCAAAAGATAATTTGTTGGATCTCCTTATGGGAACTTCAAAGGAGAATACTCAACATGAGATATGTATCCTTGAACCTAAATCATTGGAGAATGCTTTTAGTTTGGAAAGGAAAATTGAAAGTAAAAATATGGCAATGACTACTAGAAGGACCACCTCCAACACATATTGAAAGAATAATGTTCCTTCTTCTAACGCACCTCAAAGGTTGACACCTCAAAAAATGGATGAACCAAGAGTAAAAGGTCCATGCTTTAATTGTGACAGAAAGTATAGTAAGGGACATAACTTTGGAGAGAAGAAATTATTCTACATAGATTGTGAAGAGGGAGAAGCAAAAAAACAATAACCTTCTCAAGTTGAACAAATGGAAGAGATTACTTCTGAATATATTACTCCCACCATATCATGTCATTCATTGGATGGAATTATCAGTCCTCAAACTCTCAATATTGAAGGATATATCAAAAATAAAAAAGTAATAGTGTTGATTGATTCTGGTAGTACTCATAATTTGATTCACTTTAAATTAGCCAAAGTTCTCAATTGCTTTGTATATCCAACACCGGAGTTTTAGTAATGATTGTAGATGGAGGCGCACTATCAATTGCTTAGGGAAATGCCATAATATCAATCTTACTAAGGGGGAATATGTATTGAATACTCCAATGATTTCTATTCCAATGGGTGGTGCTAATGTTGTCTTAGGAGTTCAATGGTTACAATCATTGGGAACCATGGATTTTAATTTTTAGAATATTTTCATGAAATTTTTATGGGAAGGAAAGGAATATGAGTTAAATGGTATCATAGGGAAACCAAGCAAGGTGATAATATCTAATGGTATGACACAATTGATGAAAAAGGGACATCAAGGTGTAATTGCACAATTATGCTCATTAGATGTTCAAACATGTAAGACTCCTATTTCCCCAGATCTCCAAAGGGTCATTAATAAGCATTCCAAGGTATTTGAAGATATTCCAAAAGGTCTTCCACATGTTCAAGATTTTGATCATGTTATTCACTTAATTCCGGGAAGTGTTCCTCCTAACATCAGACCTTACAGATACCCCTATGGCCAGAAGAGTGAAATTGAGTGTATGGTTGAAGAAATGTTAGAGGATAGAAAAATTAGGCCAAGCCAACGTTCTTACTCTGCACCAGTGGTAATGGTACACAAGCCAGATGGATCATGACGGACGTGTCCAGATTATAGAGAGTTCAACAAGATCACCATTAAAGATAATTTTCCCATTCCTATCATTGATGAATTGTTAAATGATTACATGTAGCAATTTTATTCACAAAGTTGGATCTCTGTTCCGGGTATCATCAGATTATAAGGAAGGATGAAGACATCCCAAAAAAGACATTCAGAAGTCATGATGGTCATTATGAATATATGTTCATGTCATTTCATCTCTCAAATGCGCCTTCCACATTTCAAGGGTTGATGAATGCCATTTTCAAGCCTTTCCTTAGAAAATTTGTGCTAGTATTCTTTGATGATATATTAATCTATAACAAGTCTTGGGAAGAAGATGTTCAACATGTTGACATGGTACTACAACTGCTAAAGGAGAAACAACTATATGCAAAACCTTCCAAATGTTTCTTTGGGGTAAAGGAGATAGATTATTTGGGTCATATTGTATCTCATGAAGGCATTAAGGTAGACCCTAAAAAAATTAAAGCCATGATAAACTTGTTGATTCCCAAAACCACAAAGAATCTTCGAGGATTCTTAAGTCTGATAGGGTACTATCACAAGTTTGTTAGGAACTATGGAAGAATAACAGTGCCTCTAACAACATTATTGAATAAAGATGCATTTTCTTAGACTCCAAAGGAAACTCAAGCTTTTGAACAACTTAAAGAGGCAATGTGCAAAGATATGGTTTTGGACACACTAGACTTCACAAAAACCTTTATTGTGGAATGTGATGCTTCAGGAAATGGTATTGGTGTTGTTCTAATGAAAGAAGGACACTTTATTTCTTTCACAATTCATCCAATCAAGGGAAAGAACTTATAAATCCCATTTATGAGAAGAAAATGTTGGCAATACTACATTCTCTTAATAAATGGTGTCTTTACCTAATAGGAAGGCACTTCAAGTTTAAAATAGATCATGATAATCTTAAATACTTCGTAGAACATAGACTATCTTTGGAAGAGCAACAAAAATGGGTAACCAAGATGTTGGGATATGAATTTGAAATCGTCTATCGAAAAGGGAAACATAATGTGGTGGAAGATGTGCTCTCTGGAAAAGATGAAGATGTTGGGGTATTACTTTGTGCAATTTCCGTTCTACAACACATATTGGGTAGTAGTAGCAAGGGAAGAATTGAAAAATGACCTATCTATGTGGACACTCATTCAAAAGCTACATAATGATCCTAGTGTACCAGATAATTTTGCGTGGAAAAATGATTCACTATGGTATAAGAATCGCTTATATTTATGCAAAAACTGGCAACTCAAACAAAATGTCCTCTCGAAATTACACACCTCTCCTGTAGGTGGGCACTATGGATTCTTGAAAACTTACCATAGGGTCAAGAAGGAATTTTTTTGGGAAGGTCTTAAATTTGATGTTCAAAGGTTCATGGATGAATGTTTGGTTTTCCAACAAAATGAGGGTGAAACAATTAAGACCCCAGGACTTCTACAACCATTATACATACCTTTCCAGCACTGGGAGGAAGTCTCAATGGATTTTATCATAGGTCTACCCAAGTCAAAAGGAAATAATTTTATTATGGTGGTTGTTGATAGACTCACGAAGTATGCACATTTTTTTTCACTCTCTCACCCTTTTAATGAAATTACAATAGCGTCATCCTTTATGGAAATTGTTCAGAAGTTACGTGGAAATCCAAAGATTATTGTAAGTGATAGAGATTCAATTTTCATTGAAAATTTTTGGAATGAATTATTTACTTGTGTGGGTACTCAATTGGCTCACAGTTCATCTTATCATCCTCAATTTGATGGGAAAACTGAGTGAGTGATCAAATTTTTGGAAGGCTATATTCGTTGCTTTGCATCTGACAAACAAACATAGTAGGTGAAATGGTTGTCTTTGGCAGAATGGTGGTACAATACTTCCTTCCAGACGTCATAAAAAATTTCTCCATTTATGGAACTTTATGGGTACCAGCATCCATCTATCACATTTGCCTTAAAAGGAAAATCTAAAGTTCAAGCCATGGAAGATCACATAGAGCATCGGCAAGAAGTTCTCCAGATACTTAAGGATAACTTGGCTATGTCAAAAAAGGACGAAACAACAAGCTGATCAACATCGTAGTGAAAGGATTTTCGAAGAAGGGGATTGGGTATTTATGAGGCTACAACCTTACAAGTAGATGTCCTTCAAGCAACTAAATAAGGACAATAAATTAGAACCCAAGTATTATGGTCCTTATAAAGTGTTGCAGAAGATTGGTAGTATGGATTACAAATTGGAGCTCCCTTCATCTTCAAGATTACATCCGATTTTCCATGTTTCTTGCTTAAAGAAGGTAATAGGAGACAAGATACCAATTCAAACAATCTTGCTGGAACTTGATAAAGAAGGAAAAATTATATTGGAAACTAAACAAATCACTGAAGTAAGGGCCAGACATCTACGAAATTGAGCTATTACTGAGTACCTCATCAAGTGGAAGAACTTACCAGTTGAAGATTCGACATGGGAAGATGAGTCCTTCATATAGAAGCATCCGCAACTAATCAAGCATTGATGCCAACACTTGTCTGAAGGGGAGGGGCATGTTGAGCCCTAAATGTGGGCACATTTTGACCTATATTGTGGTGCATTACATTAGTTTTGATGTCAGCTTTGGTCCATTAGTTGTAATTGTCATTAATTTGGTTATATTAGTTATGTCGGTTTGGGTCAATGAGTTGTAATTGTACCTCTTAATTTCCTATATATAGGAAGGAGATCTTTTCGTTTGAGCATCTTGTCTTGTCTTGTGTACTAATTACATTGTATAAGGAGGTTTCCCCCTCAAAGAGGCTTTCTATTCATCTAATTTCTTCATTAAAGGCATGGAGTGCTCTTTCTGGTCTATTTCTGCTCTTTTCATGCTCTTTTTGGAAATTTGTTTCTTAACACCAAGGGAAACAAAAACTTCTCTCTAGGGATGAGCCTTGTCAATGGTTTCTTGATGAGGATATTGTATGTCAATATTTAGGGCCTAGGGGGATAGGGTAAATGATTTTCTGTCAATAGATTAGTTGAACTTGGACGTCCCATGATTATTGTAATGCAAGAAACAATGGGGAAAGGGGATATTTTGGGTATGAAATTGAAAATTTGTTGAAGGGTTGGGATTTGTTAGCATTGGATTTTGAGGGTTTATCTAGGGGGATCATTAGAGGGTGGAACTTTAAGATTTATTCATGTTTATATACATAGGTTTTCTACAAAATTTTGGGCAATCCCTTGTCCATCTTAAATGTATATGGTATGTATGAGGGGAGACAATAGTTCTGGGACATGCTTACCTCCTTTCAGTGCATACATTTTGACAACCTTGTTATTGGTGGTGATCTTAATTTGAAAATACTTAATAAAAAAAGTGTGGGGCGTAAATGTAAGGGCTCATAGGCTTGCTTGTTGATGTATATGTAACTTCAGAATGTATTTCACCCATGTATTTCATATATGTATTTTGTACTCCTATAGAGATGGTATTATTCCTCTATATGGAAGTGTTTGTATTCCTATAGAGATGTTATTATTCCTCTATACGGAAGTGTCTTCATTTATATTGTAAGTGTCGTAACTTATACTTGATGGGTTATTAGACCACCTTGTTGGGGTCGGCCCTGTATAAGTCATGTGGGTCGAAGGGTTGTTAGACCACCCTAGTGGGGGTCGGCCATGTGGGTCAAAGGGTTATTAGACCACCCTATTGGGTGTCGGCCCAGTCAGCATTGTGTTATGTGGTTAAGTTAAGGCCGACCTAGTAAAGGTTATTAGGCAAGTCAAGTCTAGTATAAATAGAGATCGGGAGATCTCTATTTGATCATTCTATTCTCTCACTCACACTTGGGAGAGTGGCGCACTTGTGGAGGAGGAGGCTCTACTACTAGGAGAAGACTATCTCTTGTATTCTGGTTGTATCATTGCTCTATCTATCTCTGAGGAAGTTATTGGGGTTTTTCACCTTTATGGTTTTCCCCAAGTAAACTCTGTGTCTCTTGTGTGCTTGCATTATTGTGTCCATGATTGATATGCTGTAGATTTGCTGTACATGTTGTTCTCTCAGTTAAGATCCTAGATCAAATTGAAGTAAATTTTGAAAATTTAACATGGTATCAGAGCTAGCTTGAAAGAAGGCATGATATGGCATGTATGACACTTGTTGCACTTACGATGCTAGGGCTTGATATAGCAAAAACCAGTCATCATAGCACTTTCGCTATAAATCCATTTTGACAAATTTTTCGGATCTAAAAATTTTACAGGTCGAAGATAAGATCCCCATGTACCTTGTGTCCAAAGGAAAACCTCTAATTCGTTGTACTTTGTGATTTATGATATGTACAATATAGGGTTTCTTCCTCTTCCAGATCTAAGTCAAAATCAGGTGACCTTGGGAAAAAGGTAATAACTTGGGCTAGGAAGCTCCAAACGAAATTTTGTAAAAAGTGACAGGTAGTACACAGACTTTACTATCTCAGGAAAATTTTTCAGAGGCCGAATTTGAACCAGTGACACGTGGCACGCCGTACAAGTTCGCTCTCCTGTAGTATCCCATAAAAAGGTCATGTTGCGACACTTGGCATAAGTCTCTCTCAGAGAATCCAATTGAGGTCAGACCTATCGGGATGGAAATATAATAGGTCGGGCTATCTCAGAAAATGTTTTTAGAGGCTGAAGTTGAACCAGTGACACATGGAACACCGTACAAGTTCGCTCTCCTGTTTTATACCATAAACATGTCACGTTGCGACACTTGGCATAACTCTCTCTCAGAACATCCAATTGAGGTCAGAACTGTCAGGATGGAAAGATAACAGGTCAGGCTATCTCAGAAAAGTTTTTTAGACCCTTTGGATTGAAAAGTTTGGAGTTACACTAGAAACAATCAGGTACATATTTATGTCAAAATAGAATTATTTTTGAGCACCTTCATTCATGGCTTTCGGAATTTAGGGCTTCGGAGAAAGTTGGAATTTTTTTAATCGGAGACCATGGCTGGATGCTACTCATCAAAATAAAAATTTAGAGACCAAGATCAGATTTTTTGGTTGGGCAGAAGGCCGGGCTTGATCAAGCCCCAGTTCGGGACTTTGATCGGAAAGATGGAAAATTAGGGCTTCTGCAAAAATTGGAATTTTGGAAATCTGTGACCACGGCTGGAAGCTCCTCAGAAAAATCGAAGCTTAGAGCTTTGAATAAAATATTTTGGTTGGGTGAAGCTCCGGGAAACTCAAACCCTAATTCAAGGTCCTCCCTAGTGAATCCAGAAATCTAAAAGGCAATTTTGAGGGGTGAAACTTTGCAGTTTTCAAATTCTGAATATACCAACTTGATCAGCTTATCACTTTTGGAAGTTTGAAATTCAAAGTTTGAATTTTTGGTGTTTCTTTGACAAACCCTAATCCAGCTCCAGGTCCAGTTCTTGCAAATCAAGTGGATTGGGTTAATCCTAGAAGAAGATGAATTGGTCACCTGCATAAGTGAAGAAGTTCCTGTCTCAGAGGGAGATGAGGCTAAGGCCTTCCATAAGAAGATTACAAGCAATCTTGACAGGTATGGCTTACAGGTATGTTTCATGGTTAAGTTTATCATATGTTTGTCTTCATATCATTACAGTACAATCTTGATTAATTAATAGACTTGTCGTATCACCTTAATAGAAGATATTCATTGATTAATGTTTTGACACTTATGAATGTACTAATGCATTGTGATGTTGTATGAGGTTTATGTTGTTCGCTAACATAAAATGTACACCAAGAAAGACAAATCATGTTCTACTTCAAGAACATATGATCATGGTGACATGAAGACAAAGATTCATCCATTGTCATGGATCACATAAAAGATCTACTTTCGAGGTATGTATAACTTGGTCCTACAATGGTTAACCTATGAGACATGCAGGTTACTAGCACAAGTCACTGAAGAGAACCAGAAGACATTATGCGGGTATGTTAGACATAACTAGCTAGCATGCTAATCCAGGTATGTTTTTCCTATATCAAGCTAGAATCCTACCTTGTGTTAGGATCTTATACTGTTGTGTTGTTGATAATGATTATTCATGAAGTCATAGGTTTGAATAGTCATGGTTGTATGCATATTATGTTTCTCACCATAATTGATGATATGACTAACTAGAAGAATCATGAAGGTATAGGTTTGAGTAATCATGGGTTTATGCATTGATGATTTAACTAATCAGAAGAGTCCTATGATCAAATAAGAATATGCATGAGTAAAAGAAGACTTCCCTGAAACCTTGAATACTAATGTTTATTATCTGTGAATGATCATGACTATACATGTTTAAGATTATTGTGTTTTGATAGTATTAAGATTATACTAATAAATGTGTGATTATGTATGAGACCTCAAGGATAACACAATGATGATACTAATAAGCATGCATAGTGATTAAGGATGGATGTAAGTTCAAGGACAGGTAATCCATGAAGCAAAGATCAAGAGGGAGCACACTCCAGTTGTTCCTGCAAGAAAGCAAAGGAGCAAACTTCAGTAGTTTCTGCAAGGATGCAGATATTCAGAGGGAGTTGACCACTTCTCACAATCCACATCAGAATGGAGTTGCAAAGATTCAGAGGGAGTCCACCCAGCAACCAAAAAAAGATAAGTATTTGAATTGTCATTTCTTACATAATGTTATTCAATGATGTATATGCTTATGTTCCTAGAATTAGGTTGTGTATTATGCATATTAGAATAGTTGCATTGATGAACAATATACTACTAATATACATGGGTAAGTGGCCTATGGCACTGTACAACATTCCATTGTTACTTATCTAGAATGAAACCTATTTGCTGACATGTTAGGAGTTGTGCACACTCTTAACAATGTTCTGGTAGAGATTGGAAGGCATCTAGAAAGTTACGGAATATGGATAAATGTTGTATTGAAGCATTGGCTAAGATAATTGCATGATTGTATGACATATTTCTTTATGTGTAAGAATTTGTTCTGAAAACTATGAGATGTTTTCTAATCATGCAATTTAACTTGTTGTGTAAGAAAGATCGTATACCATCACCTACAAAAGAAGGACTACAACATTTGTTTAGCAACAAAGTTATCTATTGAAAATATTGAAGTTCCCAGGATCTGGGAAGAATGCCATGATCGAGGAGTACCGGTCGATCACGAAGATGTTAGGGATGCAGTCCCAAGACCTGAAGGGGAGTCTGTAGTGACTTCCAAGAGAAGCTACAATATCAAGCATGCTGCAGGTGGTAGCATAGAGACTTTTGCTCCTGTAGCCAGATACACTTCCATTAGATCAGTACTTGCTCCGGCTGCAGTGATGATAGGGAAGATACACCATATGGATTTCAAGACAACTTTCTTGAATGGTATAGTTGAAGAAGAAGTGTACGTGGAGTAGCCACTTGGTTCTGAGACACATGACAGGGAGTCGTATATGTGCAGAACTTGGTATGGTAGGATAGATAGCTTTCTATCCAGTTTGGGCTTTACCAAGAGTAAAGTGGATTCCAACCTTCACTACAAGGTTGAGGAAGGAAATCCAGTGATACTACTATGTGGATGACCTATTTGTAACAAGTGAGGATAGATTGATTGCTGACACGCAGAGGAAGCTTGCTGTCGAATTCGATATGAAGAACTTGGAGATGATGCACTATTTTTTTTTGGCATGGAGGTGTGACAGAGTGCAGATGGAATCTCCCTTGGACAAGGGAAGTATGTAGTAGAAATCCTGAAGAGGTTCGGGATGATGGACTGCAAGGATATGGCCACACCTATGGCATCGAACCTAAAGCTTCTATGTGATGCTTCATCTGATCCGGTTGATGTCATGATGTATTGTCAGATGATTGGGTCCTCTATGTACCTGACGAACACGAGACCAGATATTTGCTTTGCGGTGAACACATTGAGCTAGTTCTTGACAGATCCGAGAGATGTTCACCTGGTTTCTATAAAGCATATTCTGAGGTACCTGAAGGGTACGATTGATTATGGGCTCAAGTATGATGCGAATCAAAAGTTTAACCTGCAGGGCTATGTTGATTCAGATTGGGCAGGCAGTGTTGCAGATAGGAAGAGCACATCTGGGTGCTACTTCAGTATGGGATCAGGTGTGATCTCCTGGTTTAGCAGGAAGCAGTCCTGCGTAGCACTGAGTACAACCGAAGCAGAGTATGTTGCGATGGATGAGAAGGTTGTAGATGTATTGACCAAGCCGTTGGCTAGAGTGCAGTTTGAGTACTTCAGAGAGAGGCTTGGTGCACTTCAGATCGAGGTTCCTTCCAAAGGGAAGCGATGAGTCTGGAAGATGCAGATGCACATGAGATTTTCTGACATGGTTGATGCATTCTCCCTTGGTCGTGATGTAATTGCTAAGCCATTTTTCACATGTGGTAGATGTGTTCTCCCATGGTGAAAAAGTAAGGGCTGGAGCCTTCCCCAAATGGTGGTATATGTGTTCTCCCATGTCAGTGGTGTAAGTGCTGGATGATGTGCATCTGGGCTGTGCTTCGTGGACGATGAGATGATCTGAAGAGGACGATGCTCCAGTTACTACTCTGTATATGTATATGCATCATGTTGGATGCTTGTTATGATCAGTTGGATCATTGCATCATATTGGATGCTTGTTATGATCAGTTGGATCATTGCATCATATTGGATGCTTGTTATGATCAGTTGGATCATTTATGTATACATGCATCATGTTGGATGCTGGATATGATCAGTTGGATCATTTGTATGTATTTTGTATATGAATCATGTTGGATGCTTGGACCATGTATCTGTATATATATCAGGTGGATACATTGTATGATCAGGTAGATCATGTATGTTGATATGTATCAGGTATGATCAGGTGGATCATGTATGTTGATATGTATTAGGTATGATCAGGTGGATCATGTATTTGTATTTGTATCAGGCGGATACATTGTATGATCAGGTGGATCATGTATGATGATATGTATCAGGTAGATACTTGGTATGCATCAGGTAGATACTTGGTATGCATCAGGTACATGCATTATATGATCAGGATGATCATGGATGACGAGCTTCAGGATGTTGCTCCAGATGACATGCAGCAGGATGTTGCAATGATGATGATCAGGATGATCATGTGTACATCAGGATGATGTATGGTGAGTATCAGGTTGATACTTTGTGACCGTGGAGCAGGTTGTGCAGATAAGCATATAATTTGGCCTTGGGAGGTTTGCAGATAGTCTTGCAAGGTTTTGCCTATGGCATGTAATGTGGCCCTGGGATATATGGCAAATGCTCTTTTGAGGTTTTGCTTTGGAAGGACATATAATTTGGCCCTAGGAGATCTGCAGATAGTCTTGCAAGGTTTTGCCTATGGCATATAATTTGGCCCTGGTATATCTGGCAAATGCTCTTTCGAGGTTTTGTCCTATGGCATATAATTTGGCCCTGGGAGATCCGATAGGTTGAGCTGTGTGCTCGTAATAAGTGCTGGGATGCTCTTGCAAGGTTTTGCCATGACCACATGTAATATGGCCCTGGGAGATCCGATAGGTTGGGTTGTGTGCCCGTAATAAGTCCTGGGATGCTCTTGCAAGGTTTTGTGGTAGGTGTCACATGTAATAAGTCCTGGAGATCTGAACAGGATGAAAAAGGCCTCAGATGCTCTTTAGGGTTCTTGCTAGTCAAGAGACTCTTTTAAGGTTTTGTGACAGTCACATATAATATGTCCCTGGGAGATCCAACAGGTAGAGCTGTGTGCTCGTAATAGCCTGGATGCTATTGCAAGGTTTTGTTATGCACGTCATAAGTCCTGAGATTTCCACAGTATGGTCAGTGATGATGAACACCTACAGGTGGTGGGCCTACATCCAGTATGAAAAAGGATTGGCTCTGTAGAACTTCCTATGACGAGTAGATTCAGAGATTGATTGAGATAACATTAGCAGTGACGATGATGATGATTCGCCGATGATGATCCAAAGAAGAAGACTTGTGCTAGCAGACCTGTGTCGAGAAATACCTTCCTAGTTAAGAGGGAGTGTTGATGTATATGTAACTTCGGAATGTATTTCACCCGTGTATTTCATATATGTATTTTATATTCCTATAGAGATGTTATTATTCCTCTATATGGAAGTGTCGTCATTTATATTGTAAGTGTCGTAACTTATACTTGATGGGTTATTAGACCACCTTGTTGGGGTCGGCCCTGTATAAGTCATGTGGGTCGAAGGGTTGTTAGACCACCCTAGTGGGGGTCGGCCATGTGGGTCAAAGGGTTATTAGACCACCCTATTGGGTGTCGGCCCAGTCAACATTTTGTTATGTGATTAAGTTAAGGCCGACCTAGTAAAGGTTATTAGGCAAGTCAAGTCTAGTATAAATAGAGATCGGAAGATCTCTATTTGATCATTCTATTCTCTCACTCACACTTGGGAGAGTGGCACACTTGTGGAGGAGGAGGCTCTGCTGCTAGGAGAAGACTATCTCTTGTATTCTGGTTGTATCATTGCTCTATCTATCTCTGAGGAATATATTGGGGTTTTTCACCTTTATGGTTTTCCCCAAGTAAACTCTGTGTCTCTTGTGTGCTTGCATTATTGAGTCCATGATTGATATGCTGTAGATTTGCTGTACATGTTGTTCTCTCAGTTAAGATCCTAGATTAGATTGAAGTAAATTCTGAAAATTTAACGTTGCTAGTTTTTTCTTGACTTAATTTGATTCCTTTGGGTGGGTGAATATTTACCTAAGAGGCCCACTTGGGTTAGTAATCGAACTGGCCATGATTTTGTAGCTAAAAGGTTGGACCATTTCTTAGTTGAAGATTCCCTCTTATAGAAGGTGGAGAATATAGAACTTGGGTAATCACTACTGGAATCTATAATCATTACCCCATTTGGCTAGAACTTGACAAGCTAGAAGCAAATCCGAGGGCTGCATTATAATACAATATTGGTTTGTCTATTAAGTAGGAATTTCAATCTATAGCAAAGGAAATTTGACACAATTACTCTCCTGATTTGGAACTTTTGGTTGTGCATAGTTCTCACTTTCTATAAAACTCAAGAAGGATAAGGTGACAACACCATTTTCGATCTCATCTCATTCATATGGACCAAGGACATGACCAAATGGCCAAAAAATTGAAAGTTAAACCCAAAAATTGACCATAACTAAAGGGTCACACTTTTTCCTTTGAAAATCATGACCTTTGTTGCACCTTTTTCCCAAAAATCAGTGACCTAGCCCCAAAATTGCAATTTTGGTCATCATTCATCATATTGTGCTTCCCCAAGGGAAGTAATGGCTTAAACTAGACATATACATTGACATGGTTGAAACGAACAACGGATCTAACTTCCAAAACCCTATCCTCTCCTCTAAACAATCAATGGAATGGAGAGAATACACATTAGATCTAGATCTTATTTTGATCACTCTTATGCCTATAAAAGAATCCCTCATGGATACCATTTCACATCCATTATTCCATTTGAAAAACCGTCGTCATGGTTTAAAATTATCGTTAGAAAGAGAAAAGAAACCATACTCTCCTTTCATCTTTCACCAAATAGGGGATTCTTACTTTACATCCGACTGGAGATTGAGACTACAAGGATACAACCAAACCTTTAGTTGGATCAGCTGTGGAGGCCCACTACCCACAACAAACAATACCAAGGTGTGTATGTATCACTTGATTCGTCATATAATAAAAAAATCCACATTCTTTTACAAGATGCATATTTCTTTTGATGGTTGTTTTTTGATCCATATTTACATGCATGTTTGAGGATGATTATTGTGAGTGTAGATTAGATTTATTTCACTCCTTATTCTGATTTTCTAACCCCTTAGTGGGTGATTTTTGCACTTGTGTGTGAGAAATCATACACTATAGATTTGGTGACTATACTGGGGATGGATCCATTATCCATCCTTGGTGTTGTTTAGACCATTATTTATAGCCTCTTTATTAGGTGTTTAGGGTAGGATTTGGTTATATTTCCTTGTTTTCTGTCATCTGTTGTTTGTTGGTAAGCATGCCAGATGGAAACCCTAATATTTTCACCGTAGTCGGGCATTTTTTCTTCTTAGTTTCAAAGTATTGGGTCTCAGTCATAGGTTTCTCAATAAAATCAATGACCCTAGTCGTAGATTTTCTCTTGAAAGGAACGACTCAATTTAAAAACCTAGTTTTTTGTAAATTTCGTTTGGTTTCGATTTCATATTTTGTTTGTTTGGTTAGATTTCTCATTTTGGGATCACTTTCAATTGATTTTTTCTTGCTTATAGATGATGTAAGTGGAGAATGGATCGAAAAATCCAAGTATCTACTGCTTTTAGGGTTCTATTTTGGATTTACTTTTCAGCTTTCATTTTTTTGTTTTAGCAAGTTTATTTTTGAATCAAGTTTTTGTTGACTTATTGGATTTGTTTAAACCATTTTGCATTGTTGGGTGGGAATATTTTTTCTCTTCTTTGCAATTCCATTATTAGTTAGCTACCCATAGGGCATAAGTACTTGGGATTGCTATTTGGTTGTTATTAGTGGTCCTTTACTTTATAGAGAAAGTATATATTTTATTTCAAGAAAGAACATCATTAGTATCTAGTATTGAAACTTATCTCGTCTTTCTTTACACTACATTTATTTATAAGCATTTACATTTCCTTGCAATTTTATTTACTTGTTGTAAAGATCACTTGTGCACATAAAATCACACTTTAAATCAAACATCACTTGGTTTATGACCCAACTGTAGCCTTAAAAGTAACCCATAATCTAACATATTCAATTCCCTCACTTGAGGGATAAAACAATCTTGTAGTTAGGTTAGAATTTGGGGATAAGCATCCAAATAATCCCCCATAGTCACTTTAAATTTGAAACATAGTGGTGTACTTTTAGGGAACCAAAATCCTCTTGTATTTGACATGGTCTAGGTTAGTCTATCAGTAGGCCCATCCTTTTTGGGTGGTACGTGTCGAGACCAGAACCGAAGGAGTGATTGAGGCAACTTTTCCATTTAGTATCAAAGATCATCTAGGTCATGTATTTTAGCTGAAGGTGTAGGGAACTTGTTGGATGTGTCTGAGGACGTGGTATCTGAATAACCATTCTATTAGGAATCTTACCCATAGGTGGCTTTCACAGGTGGGAAGGAACCTGGGGTTGAAAACAATTTTTCGACTAGATATGCTTCCAGTGACCTTCTCTATAATTGTCCCATTCATACTTTCATTCATTTACTTGCTGGGATTAATTCCCCATCCAATTTTTTATTTGGAAGGACCTTGTTCGACTTCCTACTTCTTTGTTGGCAGTGGATTTGGTAGCCCTTTGTTGGAGAAAGTTTTTTTTTCACATAATTTTCTTTTTGGTAATTCTCCTCTCAGGGATAATGGGTCTTTTTATTTTATAAGGTGTTCAACTCATTTATTTTCACTCTTTGTTTATATTAGATCACTTGTTTCACCCACATTGCACTTATTTTTTTTCATTTAGAATCATATATAAAGTTGATATTATTGATTTGAGCGTTTATTTCACTATACTTATTTTAGAACTATCTTGTTGCATTAGTAGTCTTAGATCCTGCAACCATTAATGCTTCGAGGTACTCTCGTCACATTTGAGGATGTCCCTCCCTTTATGAGATATACAGTTGAATAATTAGTCCACCTCAACGTGTGATATTTAGACAACATTCATGACCTCTCAGTTCCCCTTAGAGATCCTCAGATTCAGGATCCTCACAACCTATTCACCATCCTCTTCTAGCACTACTAGTCCACTTCATAATCTAGTATCCAATATGTCTGACTATATCCCCATTTATGGTGGAGGTCCTATCGAAGGGGATATCCCCACACAAATTATCGAAGGGAACATCAACACAGATGTTGGCACCACGACTACCTCTACCTCTATCCCTATTGCAAGCCTCACGCTCATGAAGGCTAGTCTTAACCTCCTAGATATAGCAATACTAACCAATTATCGTAGTAGGAATGTCCTTGCATGGACTCAAATGCCAACCAAACTACCCTATGAAATACCAAAGTTTGAAGGGAAGACATGTGAGGACCCACAAAACCATATCATATCCTTTCATTTATCTTGCTCCTCTAATAACATCATCAATGATTCCATTTATTTGTGTTTGTTCTAGAGGACTACAACTAGAGTGGTTTCTAAGTTGTATATTGAGCATCCATCTGGCATACATCCCAATTTTGTGTCCCTAGGTTCCACTTTCTTAACTTTTTTTTCACTTACCTATCCATTATGATGAGGGAGTTGAGGTCCTTTTCTCATGTCAACAAACCTCATCTACCCATATCACCACTCACATACACAAGTGGTGACGATGAAAGATTGTTTGTAAGATCAAGCTCAATGACTAGAACTTCCTATATTGGTTTATGAAATCCACCCCCCCTGCCATAGCTAAGGACGTGGATTCAAAACGCTTGCAAACTAAAGAGGAAGCAGTTCTTAAACCTCAATATGATGACCTCATATTTCCTCAATTCTAATACCTATATATGATTATCCTTGATGCTCCCCATAGTGACTCCATATGTCACGATTATTTTGGGGCATCCAACTCTTTAGATGGTGTGATTGGTGTTGTGGTGCATTATCCAAAACCATACCATCAATTGCCTCCAATTCGAAGCACTTATGTGTATTTTAATACCTTAAGTGATGAGCCCTATAATTAAGGACTACCCTTAGAGTTTTTTTATCCTCCTGACCCATCACACTCATCCTCACATGCAGAAACATGTACCTCCTATTTGATTCCTCCTTCATCCCCCCATGTTCATGATCCCTTATGTAGTGGTAATATGTGTGGTGGCGATTCTATCATATCCATGTTCCATGTTCCATGTTCCCATTAACCCTTATTACCGAATCCATTTCCCCTTGCCACCCCCTTTTCGTCAAGGTAAAGTATACACTCAATAGAATATGCTTGCCCAACCTACACCCAATAACCAACAAGTGCAAACCAATCATAACAAGAAGAAGAATAGGGGGGAGAACAAAGAAAATAACCAATAGAAGAAAGGTGGAGGCCAACCCCCTAATACGACTGTGAACATTGGAGGAAACCTAAATCCCATGAATCAAGATTTGAATAAACCTCCCAAATAGGGTATGAAACCCTAGTTACAGACTAACCATCCGTGTTAATTTTGTAGAGTTTATGGACATTACACTCATGATAGTTTGCGTCTTGCAAAGTCTCACCAACTATGGGATGAGGCCAATACGCATGGAGATGCAATGCCACCCATGGTTAAAATGGCATTGCACCTACTCATCCGACCGCATCTCAACCAATGGTCGTTCAAAACCTATCACATACCAATTTCTCCGTGTAAGAAATAAAATAAGAGTTCTTGGAAATAAGAACAAAATGTAAAAAGTTAAAGTAATTAGTTATTTTGTGGTTTTGTAATAACCAAAATTTATGATGTAAAAATAAAGAGTTGTTACTTTTGGTAACAAAACCCTTCATCTTCTATTTTAATTGGAATTTGGACATTGACTTGGGGAAAGGAGGAAATCGAGAATTAAGGTGCTTGTGATAACTTAGATACTTGAGAATAAAGGTGCTCGTGACAAAGTGAGATACCCTATATGGTAATACAAGAGAGCGAATTTGGTAGATTCCCGTGGGTTGGTTTCTAGCAAGGCATAGTCCCGGAGTGAACTCTCTCGAATCCAATCCAAGTGTTACCAGAGATAAGTCCTTGCACTTGTATTTCCTTTTAAAAGAATATAAATACAATAATATTTTTCCTATTGTTGGCCATGTTGAATTAATTTACTATAGAATGATAATTGTGTAATGGGTTGAATTTCTTGGATAATACATGGATATAAATGTACACATTTATATTGAAAATAAAGTAGATTGATACTACACATGTTTTCATTTTATGATATATGAATTTCACTATTAAATCTTAGAGTAAGGAATGAAACCCTCACATTTGGAATCATAGCTAAATTCAATTTTCTTAGTTTGAATAAAACAATAAATATAAAAAGTAAAAGATAAATTGTTAGTAAATATTTTATGAAGTTTTACTATATCCATCGATGAGTTTTTCTGATAATATAATAAGTATTAAACTTATAGGTGCATTACACATGCTTGTACATGTAAAAAATAAATAAATGACACAATGTTTAAAATAATGATGCATGTGCAAAAGGTACAGATTAATGCGGTAGCATATAAAATGTGATAGTGAATCATAGTGAATCTCCATGTTAATGAAAAGTAGTACGTGCATGCATGCATGATTTCTTATTTTATATTGACCCTATATGTATTTTCTCACGTTAAGATTGTAATGCATGGTAGTGCGTTCATGTTTTATTGTTGTTATATCAACCAATGAATAGAAAATAAGATGACAATTAACTAATTTTTTTTGGTAAGCTAGCACCCACAGGGATTTGAACTTGTGACCTTCCATTTACAACTTTTCATCTCAATTTCTCTACGCCCTGTGGGCCTATATGACAATAACAATTCAACACACATGTATTTCAAATTTGCTCAACATAAAATTGATGATTCTAGTGATGTGAATATTATTAAAACAACCACAACTCTCCATTTCCAAGCCATAATATATCTAGGCATTTTCAATCAATATGTTAAAAAAAAAAATTTAAAGCATAGTTTAACTTGGGGAGAAGTCAATTTGTATGGAATTTGCAAGGGAGTAATATTTTTAGTAAGATTATTATTGATTTGTTGATTTTTTATTCACAATTTTTTTTGTGCATATTCATGAACTGATTATGTAAAAGAATTATGGGTTGAGAGAAGGAATGAGAAAATTTTAGGGTCATATATATATGAATGGCAAGTTGACAAAGATGAAAAGTATAGATATGCCATATATATATGAATGGCAAGTTGACAAAGATGAAAAGTATAGGTATGCCATGGAGATAATATTAATTACCTCATTTAGATATCATTTTAAGGATAAATTTAAGATTGGAGAATATTTAGTGGAGTTAGTGTCTTTTACTATATTTAATAAAACCCTACATGTTTTATTTAAAGGGAAGGAATGCCACCAATAAAATATGCATATTTAAGGAAACATAGTTGTATTATATGATTGCTACATTGAATTAATTCTATAATTAAAGTGGATGATTAAACAAATAGAGAGAGATGAGTTATAGGTATAATTTCACAACTACCTTTAACATTTTGATTGCAGTGTGTTAGATTAATCTTGACCAGGCTAGAAAGTGATTAAGGATGACCTTGATTTGGTCAATAATGTATTTAGTGTTAGTGGTTTACATGCCCACGGTTTTGGGTAACCCTTGGTATTTTCCCATGATTTTATCCTATGATGATTACACATATTAAAAAAGGTTGGCAAGAGTGAACCTATTGAAGTTAAATGCTGTAAAGAGTGTACCTAGTGAAGTTAAATGTAATTGGTTGGTATATTTGATAGTTGTGTTGTAAGTTTCATGTTGTTCATATCATGCTACACAAAATTATTCATTGTATGAAAATTTGGAGTTGAATTCAGTTTAAATTATATCATGGTTGTGAATGCTCATTTATGAACTCATTACATTATCTAATTGGTTTTAGGTTTCTTACTATAGTATAACGATTTCATTAGAAACATTGACTTATCAAGTCAAAGCTACCAAGTCTCATCGAACAACTCAAAGTTGGAGTTTCCAATGTTAAAACAAATGTTAGGCCTATGGATGGATAACTAACTAGTATCACATAAAATTCCAAGAGAATATGGAAGCTTAGCATCCACATTTTGAGAGATTGTTGTAGAGGGGGTTGAATACATCATCTAGTTGTTTAAGAGCTTATAGAGGGTATCCATTGCTTAGGTTTTCAAATTTATTGAACACTTCCCTAGATTCACTAAGAATGGCGTGAGTGAAGAATAAGCAATAATATATGAAGATTCTAACAAGGTTAGAATCCTAAAAGGGGAGAAGAAATCTATTAAAATAAATATGATGTTTGCAATTCAAGTTAAGAAGAGTCTCAAGAGGAAATGTAAATTGCATTGTGATATTGTAATACAAGAAGAACCAACAAAAGAGCCAAATTCTAGGGAACATTTTATCATCCAAGAGTTCAAAGATATATATTTCCTGAAAAATTAGAAGGATTTCCTCCCAAAAGGAAACATGAGCATGTCATAGATTCAATACCTAGCGAATAACCTATCATTACTTGAATTAACAAAACTAAAATTACAATTGGAAGAATTACTTAGTCAAGGGAAAATTCATTGTACTCTTTGTTAATGAATGATGTATTTTTTCCTTACTTAGATGTATTTGTAATCGCTTTTTTAGATGATATCCTAATTTATTCTGAAAGTGTATAGGCCAGAGTTTCTCCAAGGATGGAGAAAATTTCAAATGAGGGAGAATGTAAATAAATTATGTGACAAAATCAATATATATAAATCAACACTTTGACCGAGCTGATCATTTAAAAATATCCATCCTTCTAAGAATAATCTTGAAACTCCTAATTATGAATTTATTTTCCCTTGGATTTATATAAATATTTACTAGCATATATATATATATATATATATGAAAAATTATGACTCATATACAAAAAATATTCAAGCTTAATTTCAATAGTCTTATTTTATGTTCAATAATAATAACAAGAGTCTATGCATGTTTCAAGTCTTCTAATGAAGTAAGATAACTAATACATAGTCAAGAATGTATGAAAACAAATTATATTAGAAGATCAATTAATATCACTCTGAATATCAAGTTGAGCCTAAAACTAATGTAATTTCATCGTTGATGTACAGATTGATGTATAATATGACCTAAGGGAGGCATATATGGGGCTAAATGCATATGTAATAGGGTCGGCCTAATGAAGGGGTCTCATGTACAATGAGTGGATCTTATGTATATATAAGGGTAATGTAGTCATTTTTTAGGGAGATGTGAAATTATTATGTGAATGTCTTGGAGTAATTGGAGAAGGATATACTCTTATTTAAGGGGTTATTGTGTAACTTATCTTTCTTATCTATATTGGAGTTGTGCTCCATGTTTACATTGCTGTATATGATGTGTACTCTTGTCTCTTATGCTATCTTAAGGATACTGGTTCATAACATGAAATTTCGAATAGCACACATGCAATTTAAAACATGTATGATTTGTAGACATATATAATTATGCAAACTATTACTCATTCTTGCCAATATAAATTCATTGCAAATCTATTAAACATGGTTAATACATATAATTAATCTATGTACATTCTTAAGTATAACATGTATAGCATGTATAGCATGTATAGCTATAATTAGAACATGTAGGTATTTAACTATGACATATAGATCCTTAATTTATACTTGAAGATATAATTAAGTGTTCTTAATCCCAAAATATACCATTTAGATATTTAGTCATGACCTAAATATATTGTTTAGGGCTAAGTCCTTAGTTTTCAACTATGAACTAATTCCTTTCCAATTGTGAAATATGAATTTATTTTCCAACTTCGAGACTGTCTCAAACTTATAGAGAAATTCCAATTTGAGATCATATTAAATTTGTTAAGGATATGGACTTATGTGATTGGTTTATAAAGAATAATAGGTTTAAATTTAAGTTCTATTAAGTAATAATGAATCTAATAATACTTTATTATAAAAGTAAATATACACTATTTGGTTAATTTTTTAAAAATAAAAATACTTGTCACTATATTTATAGTAATATAAGCTTGTATCCTATCATTTTAACATGAGAGTATTACTAGGTATTTGAATATATCTCATGTCACACAATGCATATTTATGAGCTAATCTTATACCTAAATTTTATGTTAACTAAGATAAAATATAATATTTAATTATGTATAGTTTTGATATAATATGATATTTAGAAAAATAAGCCTATAGATTTTAGAGTCTCCTTCCACCATGAGTTGATTACATTTGTAGAGATCAAGCAATGATGCGCTTAAAAAAAATCTACTAAGAGACACAATGAGGAAACAAATAATAATAGAAGAAGGAACGTATCAATCTATTTTTATGGAAAATTAAACAATATATACTTTAGGTAAGGAAAGTATGATATAATACCATGTACACAAAGAATACTATATGTGCAAGAGCAATGCCTATGGTGAAGTGTTGAAGAGTGTATATATGAATGCATCACCAATATTGCCAATATAAATTCATTACAAATCTATGAGACATTACCCTTCACAAGGGGTGGTTACAACACAACCCACGATGCCTTACCCTTCTCAGCCATCTATTTTAGGCCACTCCAATGACCCTTCTTTCCAGAATATCCACATGACCTCTGGCAGACATCAATTTACAAACTTGGTGTAGCCAATATGGTACATCAAGCAAAACCCCTAATCCTAATAAGGACAAGGATCCTCCTTTGCTAGAGGGACCATTTTACCTACCACATCCTAAAGTGGATCCCTTCTAAATATCCCTAATATCCCTTTCTGTTGTATTATCCATAACCCAAATGCTAGATATGATCCTAATTATAGTGTTGTGGATGACTTGGCATAATCCCCTGTTGCCATGTTTACTTTGGAAGTTCTTCATAACTACCCCATACAACAAAAATATATTTTTTCTACCTTGGGTGTGATCAATCCCTCTGGAAATCATCTAATAACCTTCAATTTAGATCGAGCCCTTGTATGCCTTATTCGATCACATTTCAGATCTTAGTTATCACTACGAATTTGGTTATTCATCGACGAGGGTGCCTCCACCTAAGTCATGTCAAGTTATGTTTGAAGGAATATTGGTTCAACTGAATTAGCGTCATCTGTAATGATGTTAAGCACATATGATGATTGTACTTCCCAATGTCAAGGTCTCCTTCAGAACATCCCTGTTCAACTCACCAAGAAGATAGTCTTGATAGACATTGATATTGTCAACGCACATTTGGATTACAATCTCCTCCTTGGTCATAGCTACATGTATTCTATGAAATCAATCACCTCAACTATTTTTAGACTTATGATGTTACACCATGAAGGGAAGATGATCACACTTGATAAAATCACCTATTATGATCCCAAGGGTCCAACATCTTTGGACCATGTCTTACCTAGGTTGAAAGTAGCCTCTCTATCCCTTCATTCATGAGTGCCAATATTGGCATTTTCCAAGATGCCTCCCTTGTCAGATAATCGCCCCCCCACCCCACTTACCTCCAAAGTAAAAATTTCAATTTTTCACTATCACTTTAGATAAAAATCTGACTCAATCTCAACCGATTCCTTGCCCCACTCTTCCAATAAGACACCCATGGGTTGGAGCACCTATACATCAAGTTCCATTCCTTTTTCCTCCTCCCAAAATTGTGTGAACCTTTGTGATGGATACCCTTAAACTACTAGGTTGACTCTAGGCCTCCTTGTTTGGTCTGTAACTCCATTAAACCCCCCACCCACCCTATAGGTTGTCTTAATACCTGCCCAAATAGTTGTTACTTCCAATGCACCAATACCTATGGTTACAATGGAGGAACCCTATCCACTCAAATTTCCTTAAAATAATAAAATTAGGGGAGGAATAAAAAAACACGGAAATACAAACTGCCCCATATATGATTGTGAACCCTACTATCCTTACACCCTCTCGAGCCCCTACACCTTGTGTTTTGTGCAATGTCATGGGTCATGCCACCATCAATGTCTAGAGTTTCTAGTTTTTCATTCTCATATCCACACTCAGGAAGATAAAATTGATGTGAATACCCCAGTGGTCCATATCACTCTTCTTGATGATACCAAACAACATAATAAGGCATTGCATACCAACCACCCTTGTGCATTCTGTGGCATTTATGGTCAGTACTCACACCATTTCACCAATATCCAAAATTTTCGGATGACCTCCATAATATATCCAAAGAATCTTAGGTCACCATCATTGAGGAGGTCCCTCCCCCTTATTCAATGCCCGAAGGAATGATTTCCATTTATTACATTTCTTCTTCTAGCGAGCCTTCCTCTTCTATCCCTTCTATGCCCATGTCCATGCTTGTGAATTCCAATCCTTTTGACTTATTTATTGCTACCTTTCAAAGCAGTGAGGAAATCCTTGAATCTCTCACCAACCTTGAATTCCCTTGGGATGATATATGCATCATTGCACCTTTTTAAACCCTAAGAAACCCTTATTAGAAGGCCCATATTCAGATAAATTTACCATCAAATTGAAATATTTCATTCTTTCCAAGGCATGTTGATTGGTTTAAGAATACCTATTCCTACTTCGGATTCCTTTAAAGAAGGTAACATGGCCAATATATGTCCCACCATTCAGGTGGATATTTCAATTAATTTTGGTGTCACTGAGAACATCTTGTTGGGTGCTTCTTGTACTCCTGAAGAGGTTGCCGCATATAAGGATTTTGTTTTAGGAATTTCATGACGCCTTTGCCTGGTTCTATGTCAAAATGGAAGGACTCAACCTCACCATTGTATAACACCACATTGATACTTGTCTTGATGTCAAACATGTGTGACAAAAGCAGAGACCCACACACCTTTCCAAAGCTCAAACCGTCAACCCTAAATTGATTATTATGGAATGCATGATTAATTTATCCGATTGTGTACATCACTTGGGTGTCCAATCCAATTCCAATTAACAAGAAGCAAGGCACCATTCATGTTTTTGCTAACTTCCGTGATATGAACAAGGCTTGTACAAATACAACTTCCCTAGCCCCTTCAATGATCAAATTATCGATGCATGCTCTGGCCATGAGGTTCTATCCTTATGGATGGTTTCTCGGGATATTATAAAGATCCAAATCCGAACTCATGATCAATATAAAAATGCTTTCAACACACCATGTGGAAATTTTGGCTATCAAGTCTTTCCAAGGCATGTTGATTGGTTTAAGAATACCTATTCCTTCCAAGGCATGTTGATTGGTTTAAGAATACCTATTCCTTCCAAGGCATGTTGATTGGTTTAAGAATACCTATTGCTACTTCATATGCCTTTAAAGAAGGTAATGTGGCCAATATTTGTCCCACCATTTAGGTGGATATTTCAGTTAATTTTGGTGTCACTGAGAACATCCTGTTGGGTGCTTCTTGTACTCCTGAAGAGGTTGCCACATACAAGGATTTTTTTAGGAATTTCATGACGCCTTTTCCTAGTCCTATGTTGAAATGGCAGGACTCAACCTCGCCATTGTATAACACCACATTGATACTTGTCCTGATGTCGAACATGTGTGACAAAAGTAGAGACCCACACACTTGTCCAAATCTCCAACCCTCAACCCTAAATTGATTATTATGGAATGCAAGATTAATTTATCCGATTGTGTACAACACTTGGGTGTCCAATCCAATTCCAGTTAACAAGAAGCAAGGCACCATTCATGTTTGGACTATATTTTGTGATATGAACAAGGATTG
Source organism: Larix kaempferi (assembly GCA_027924585.1). NCBI lineage: Eukaryota > Viridiplantae > Streptophyta > Pinopsida > Pinales > Pinaceae > Larix > Larix kaempferi. Next base: position 201,403 of record BSBM01000397.1, on the reverse strand, counting down.
TGCAAAGAAAACTTCCCTAGCCCCTTCAATGATCAAATTACCAATGCATGCTCTGGCCATGAGGTTCTATCCTTTATGGATGGTTTCTTGGGATATAAAGATCCAAATCTGAACTCATGATCAATATAAAACTACTTTCACCACACCGTGGGGAAATTTTGGCTATCAAGTCATGCCTCTTGGTCTCAAGAATGATGGAGCCACCTTTTAGTGTGACATGTTGTATTTATTTCATGATATGGTCGATATTATCCTAAAATACTTGGTTGAAATCATGGCTTGTTCGAAGAAATTCTCTCAACACTAGGAAGATCTCCATAAGGATTTCATTAGGTGTCACAAATACAATATTCACTTGAACCCACTTAAGTGCGTGTTTTATGTTCTTTCTGGCCAATTGTTAGGATTTATCATTTCTAAGAGAGGGATCACTATTAATCCTCGAAATGTTCAAGCCATCCTCAAACTACCCCCTCTTAAGACTTTGTGCCAATTACAAAGCCTCCGAGGCAAGGTGAACTTCTTACACTGCTTTATTCCAAATTATGCCGTGATCGTTCATGGATTTTTGTGTTTGCTTTGTTCTAACATTCTTTTTGTATGGGATGAGAAAGATCAATCATCTTTTGATGCCATTAAACATGCTCTTACTTCGACTGACTTGGTTATCCCACTAGACTTTTCTAAAAATTTCATTCTTTACATCTTAGAGTCCACTTACATTGTCACTGGAGTGCTGGTTAAATAAGTCACGAAATGCCAGGAACATGTCATATATTATGTTAGTAAGAACCTAATTGTAACCTCAATATCATATAACCATGAGGAGAATCTATCCTTAGTTGTCATTTTTTTGGGTTTAGAATCTCCTTGAATCTTCCCTCAACTTCCTTGAATGGCACAAGTAGATACTCCTTGAATCTTGCCTCAACTGCCTGGGTCATATATTCTCCATCAAATTCCATAGTCCATGTAAGTGAAGTGTATATTGGTGCCGCCAGCAATAATAAGGCGGAATAGCATGCCTTTGGCATCATGTCCAATTCTCTCCATATGTGCATTCATAACCTTTGTGTTTACATTGATTCCTGGTTGCTTATCGCATAATTGAATAAAAATCACCGAGTATGTGATCCTTGCCTCTTTGTAAAGTATTCGTGAGCTAGACAAATTGTTAGATAGTCTGAATTCATTACATGCATTCATATCCCTAGGAGTATCAATAGTTTTGCATATAATACTACAAACTAGAATCTAGATTGGCATATTAATCATCAATAACAAAGAAATAACCATGCATGTGCATATCACATCAAAATCATAGAGTGCATCCATATGTACATAAAATCATACATCAAATCACATACTTACATCATTATCATGTATATAAAGTTGCATCCATGTGCGTATGTAAATATATAATCATAAGGCCAAAATCAAGAGTGTTTACATCCGTGAGCCCATTACTCAATAAAAAATATGTGATACACAAGTAAAAAATCCCATGTCCATAGCATGGGGTTAGCTCTACATAACTCCCTACTCATCATAATCATCCTCATTAGTTGAGTCATTAGAGTGACACTCCTCCTTGCTATCCTCATCCTCCTTATCCATGCGGGGGACAACCCCCCTCATCCTCTCACAAATACCTTGGGCCACCACAACTATCTACCAGATGGTGGAGCACCACTCAGGAGGTACCTGGTAGCATATGACGATCAACTCATCATCGATATACTGCCACCCATCATTAGTGATGCCCTCAAGTAACTAGTCAATATCATGGTGAAGCCCATCCAAGATGGCCTCGACCCCTTGGGATATTCATTACGATGGAGGGGTAGGATCAACCCCTAGACCCTACCTTGTCGCCACTGAAATATTTCTAGAGACATTGGTCCCACATTTGGACACACATGATATGAGTAATTAGTAATATATATCACATAAATAAATCGAGCTACCCTCTATGCTAGTACGTAAGCACGACTAACATAATCATAATGCATAATCATACATACCATCTGGTCCCCATGCCTGGCCTAGTGGATGTGGTAGGTCTGTGTATCCCATGAATTCCATCCCAACATAGGGGTAGTCCTCAATCATTACTGGGAGTTGGATCCACTATGAAAAAATCCATGTCCGAAACGTTTCCTATAATGTCACTACCTTCACTCCATATCATCATCTCCCCCCATCGTCACATCCAGGGCTCCATCAAATCACCATCCTAGATAATGATGTGGAACCTCATCATTGGCACCCACTTAAAGAGGAAGGAACATATGAAGGTATCAAACTCGAAATTGACTCCTTGGTCTGTCACATACCCACCCATCTATCCAATGCAAGGAAGGGAACATGGCACTAAAATATGGGATTTTATAACAACTTAGCCAAATTCATCATGAATAAAGGATATGGCATTACCATAAAATGCATATGTGTGCAGATGCAAACCAATTGAATATGCACAACGAAATAAAACATCACCCACACACATTTCATACTCATCCAGCATATCAAAATAACCATCAAAATTAAACATTGCAGAAGCAAAATGCAATAAAATGCTCATCTTGATGTAATGCTATCCTAAGCAACTAGCTATGTCGCTACAACGTTCCACCCAACCACAGGTCACTGCCTAGCCTGTATTCTTTCAGCACTCAGAGACCACCCCCGAGCTGGGCATGATATCTACAAGGAAAAGGGGCTCTCAAGCTTCAACACAACCCAAAGAAATGGATACCCAACTCAACCCCAAAGTTCTCTTGCACACAAAACTCAGATATGGGCTTGGAAACACACTTTCAACAATGGGACTTAAAAGCTAGATGGACATGGGTTTTCCCCAAAATGTAGGCACACCAAAAACAGATTTGTGAGAGGGAAAATTGACCATAGGGAAGAAAACGATTTCTCCCAAAGATATACAAGAAATCAGTGAGCCAAAATAGCCTCTATGGTCCCCAAATTGATTTCCCTTTCTTCCCCACTGTTATACAACAAAAAAATGCCCTTCCCAGCTAGGAGAATGAAGGAAAACACAACAAAACCATGGAGGAAAACGCCCAGGTAGCTCCAAACTCGTGAGAGCAAAACTGATGGATGAATAATGGCTTGGGGAGCAATTCATGGCTCTTTTCTTTCCCAAGAAGCCAAACACGATTTTCCATGAAGGGTGGCTTGCCCATACCTGAATTTGGACAGCCATACCTCTCCATTCCCCAAGGCATTAACTACCTCAACCAACTCTTGGGAGAAATGAATGATTGGGTACAAAAGTCAACATGGGTAGTTGAGATTTTATGGGTTCTCTCATTGACACTTGTTTTGACTTGATTGGTTCAAGGGTTTGAATATTTCCCTCCCAATTACTTGTAAACATCATGCCCCCATCTCTTGTTGCATTGCATAGCTAGTTGTGGGCATTAATATTAAAATGCATATTTACAATTCCCATGGTTCACTAGCACATGGGTAGCATAATATCCAATACTTGCCTCTTCAAGGTCGAGCATTCACTAGCGGGGCCTTGGCCTTGAGCTCCACGCTAGGAATCGTACATAATATGCATACAATATTTACATTATAGCCCAAAATATTATTAGGGTCAAAATGGGGACGTGGCATTCCCCTCCCCTTGGAATAACACCATCCTCGGTGTTCCAATACCTAGGAATACATACACGATTTATACATGTCCAAAATTCACAAAATGTGACAGATTTGTCTTGCATTTATTAATTGGAGATGTCAAGGTGAGGTTCTTGAACCCCTGCACATTGCTCCTGCTGGACGTCGCTTTTTTTGCTACCCCTTGTTGGACATTCGTGGAGGAGGTGACTTGCTCCACATCCCCAACATTCTATTGGATGTAACTGCCTCTGTTTTCATTTGTTGACATTCTTGCTCTCTTCCAGCCTTGAGCGTTTCTTAATGGGGTGATTGGATGAATGCCTCATCATCGATCCACTTTCCTTTCCCTTATCGATTGATCCCATAATACTTTTTACCTCTTTTTGTAGACAAATAGAGTCCTGCAAAACCTTGTGGTTCATCGCATTTTGCTGCTTTTGTAGCTTGAGCATCTCTTCAATATTTTCTCGGGTCTTGGCAATTGTTTGGAGAATACTTTCAGCTAAGTCCAATAGCCCTTGGTCTGCTTCCATGGTCAATGCGTACAACTTTCCTCACTTTCTTGCTAGCACCACTTGTTTGTTTTTGTAACTGTTGCAACCAATTGCGTTCAATTTCTCACCTGTGAAATTCGTTATTGCAATTCTTTGTTAGCCCAAACATAACACAAACATTAAAATTAGTCAATTATTTTCTCAATCGACATGGAACGTCCATGCTTTATTCATGAGACTTCCACACTTTTCATGCTTTCCCATCATACGTATGAACTCATTCATGTTCATTCTTTCACAGGGAATTAGCTTTGTCAGCATTCACAATTTATTTCAAGCAAATACATGCATTCAACAATTTTATGTTTCTAAGATGCATCAGTCAAAAGGAAAGAGAAGAGTAAGATTTTCCCCCTCTTATTCTTATTCCAATCCAGAGCCACACCATCACTGTGGTTCTATGCTCCTTAGCCTCTTTCACTTCAATGTGAATGCTGAACTTGCCCTTTCTTGGCTATGACACTTAGTGTCTAAGGTCTGCCTAAGGTTTTCCTCCATCAGGGAATTCTTCCCCATTGTTTCCTACAGAACCTTTGGCTGCTAGGACTTGCCCACACATATCCACTAGCATCATTCTTATCATTGCTGCTCATACTAAGCTTTCGAGGACATTCACATGTCCAAATGCATCCCTAGGATGCTTTCAGGGCTTCTTGCTTTCCTGCAAACACCAAAGTTTCCAACAAAGAAACAACAGTGTATCATCTTGGATTTCATAAGACTTGTTCATGATATTTTCATTATATAAAAATGAATGAAAATCAAATACTTATCTATATTGGGCAGTTCCTTGCTACTCCACAGGTTTCCTTCTTTGCTTTACAAGCCTTGGATCACTTGTGGGGTGGATGTTTAATGCCCCACCAATACACCTTCATGTTGACTGGGTTTACCAATCATTTGTGGTGCCCAACCAGTCCCATACCTGGTTGGCTCTCTCCATTGCCGAGCCAACACATCCATCTGGGTCATCGACCAATGGAATGAAACTGCGCCACCGACCATTATAGGTCAAAGCTCTACTACGGAGCCATAGGCATATAAAAACCTTTCATCAATACCTCCACAACAACCAAGTAATTAATGCCAAACCTGTACACCGACTGGGTTTATTAGGCATACAACAACCCTTCATCAATACCTCCACAACATCCACAACATCCAAGCAAATAATGCCAAACCAGTGCACCGACTGGGTTTATTAGGCATGCAACAACCCTTCATAACAACCTTCACAACACCCACAACATCCAAGTAAATAATGCCAAACCAGTGCACCGACTGGGTTTATTAGGCATGCAACAACCCTTCATAACAACCTTCCATTATGATCCTTCTGTGTGCAGCCCCAAATTGAATCTGTTTTAGCTGACAACACAAGATGGATAAGCAAAATCATTAGTATTGCTACTCTAAAATTGAATCATAATTCATAACATTCGCTATCAAGTATTGAAACACCAGGAATGCGTCCATTCCCTGAGGGTGTAGCCAATATTGAAAACCCTATCATAACCCAACACCCGGAAGGTGTGCACTCCCTTTCAGATGTGAGACATGTAGGCCCTAACCATACTCAAGCAGTCTGGAATAATAATGAAATAATAAAACATGCTCTGCATATTAAATCTAATAACCAGACATGTATATTCTGAGTTAGGGTTACAAATACTTATCCCTTTTCAGATGTATCCTTTCTTCATTGAGAAGAATGGGGGCTCCCTTCTCTGAGTCAATAGTCCTTCGGTTTTCTACCCCAATATTTTCACATTCCATAACCCACACATGCCTTCTTGGAATACTTTCACCATCTCACTCACATGGTTTCCCAATAAGCAGTGCACCTGGGATATTATCAAAATTTACTATGGTGTTTCACCCGAAACCCACTTCCAAAGCATGTTGACCAAATCGCAACCTCACAGTCGACAGGGGTTCACCAATTGTCGACACATACCGCAATCTCCCTGGGCACCGACCCGGGCAGGTTTGAGCCCACCTAGCAACACCTGCAGAGCGGATGAGGTCTCACCCAAGGCATCTAGGAAGAGCAGACGGAACCATGTTTCCGCCGAGGGAGGAGGCGAGTTGCGGGCAGTATGGTACCAACAGTAATTCTAAATATTCATCATGAAGTTATAGCATATCACTTTAATCACAACATTTAACATTACAGTAAACAAATTTCTATAACATATTATTGCGGCATTCAGATCATAGCGACAGAAACAGATAATTGCATTAAGAAAAGGCAATAACATAAGTATCGAGCAACATTACACACAGATTGCACCAAATCATCATCCTTATATTACTGTGGCAAACCAAAAGCAGTACATAAATCTCTGCGCAACTCCCCGCATTATCTCTCTGTCAATCTCCGCATACAACTCTATTTCTCTCTTCTATCCATCCCCTCTCTCTCCTAACACTTACAATTATCATCTATTTATAGGCTTCCCACCAATTACAATACTTTTCCACTTTCCTAACCGACACTTATGGACAATCGACTAACTGACTTGGTCTAATGACCCAAAAACCCGCATACCGCGGTACAATTGACTCGATATTACAAAATACATGACCCAAAACCCGCCAACTGCGGTATACTTGACTCAATATTACAAAATACATGGTCCAAGTGACCCAAAACCCTCCAACTCCGGTATCCTTTGGCACACCATACTCCTTTTGCGCCTTCATCCAACATGTCACGGCGTCAGCAGTACCGCAATCTTTCCTCATCAAAACCGCCTGCCAACAGGCCCCCAACACAATCTTGTGGCTCGCCCTCGAGCCATGTCAACTGCATCTATTCTTGCTGTCTGGATCATGCAATGTTGTCTCCTTCCTTCAGCTGTACAGATCCTTGGCTACCAATTCTGTAAGCCCTACATGAGAGTAGGCAACCCCCGATGCGCTGTCAGGTACGTCGCGAACTCATCCTCCAGTCACATGGAATAGTGCAGACTGAAAAGAAAAGAGGACGAACAGTACCAAGGGGTGAGAACGACAGACGACTCTGGCACATCTGTTTCATGCTAGCGCCCGTCTTCTACTGAAGTTAGGGAGCTGCCACCATAAAAAACGTTCTGATAAAAAATAGCACAACCCTTTGAACAACTACTGCATACTGAATCATGCGAGACTGGCCAGGCGTCCATCTCACTGTCGATGCGTACCATAGTCGCCCTGGCAACGGCCTGGGCATACATAGGGGAACTGCACCGACCCTATCAAGGCGCTCAGGGACACTCATCGTGCGGGCTCGCAGGGCCCCTGGGGTGCTGCCACGGGAAACAAAGTGAAGCATTTCCACAGCCTCCTTGGAATTCCTCACAACTCAACTCCCAAATTGATTAACCAGCATAACCACTCTATGGCGGAACAACTTCTGTATGGTGAACTACCAACTTCCTCGGTTACTTATAGCCGGACCCTCCCAGGTCACGATGGGGGGAATGATGCCCCGGTACCTCTCATCTGTGCGTATGAGCTGACTGACTGTTACAGTGGAGGGGGGCGACCATGCTGCCAACAAAAATCCCACCTGCCACCACGTGAATAACCCCGCTGCTCGTCCCGGCCCAGCGTGCCATGTGCAAAACCTACCATAATCATGTATGAACCTAGCTGAATCGGTTAGGTGTAATCATGTGTAGAGATGGTGGCCAGTAATCACACCACATCGCCGTACTCTCCCAAAACCGTCGTACAAAATCCGTCGTCGAGCCTGAGCACAATACTGTAATGAGTCTCTGACTATGCTAACCTGGCAGCACAAGCCTCTTCCGCTTGCGCATACCTTCTGTTGTTGGCGCGCCATCTGCCACCAAGCAACCTGCAACAATCATCATTTTTTTTTTTCAGTGCTACTCAGACATCGCATTGCTCCAAGCCCGCGTGATAGGGCTTCAACCTGTGACCGTTTACTAGCTTGGGGAGCATCCCCCCATCCAATCACTGCAACTGAACCGCTCCTCCTGAAGTAATACTATTGATGCGGTAGGGACCCAACCAATGCATCTGCAACTTGCCTGGATGTTTCATAAACTTACTGTCGTACAATAGCACCAAGTCACCTTGCTGAAACTACTTACTTTTAATGTGGCGATCATGCCATGCCTTCTAGCGATCCTTCTCCACCCCTTGGTGAAACCCAGCAATAAATTGATCTTCTTCCAACTGCACCAATTGCGCTAGACAATCCTCTAATGCTGCAACATCATCCTTGCTCGTAAAAGCCGCAATGCGTAGACTTGGAACAATATACTCCATGGGCATAATCGCATCTTTCCCATATACCAACCTAAAAGGTGTCTGACCAGTCAACCTTTTACATGTGGTGCAATAGTCCCACAACACCGTTGGAACCTTTAAATCCCAGTCGTCTCGATTCGCATTGCACACCTTTGTCAACGCATGCTCCAAGACCTTGTTAAACGCCTCTGCCGCTCCATTCGCCTATGGGTGATAGGGTGTACTCTTCTTGTGCTGTATCTGCATTTATTTCGTCAATGTGCTGATAGTGCAATTAAGGAAATGGCTACCTTGATCACTCAGCAATATCTTGGGACAGCCGAAATGAGTGATAATGTGGTCGAACAAAAATCGAGCAGCCGTTGCAGTGGAGCAGTCAACTACAGGTGCTGCCTCAGCCCACCGGGTCAAGTATTCTATCGATGTGATAATATACCACGTACCTGTGCGTTTCCCTGGTGGATGGATCAGTCCTATAAAATCCACAGCCCATTTTTTGAATAGTTTTAATGTTACTTGAGGTAGCAACGGCATCTCATCACGTCTAGATGGCTTGCCAGTTCGTTGACAAACATCACAAGACCGAGCATAGTTTATCGCATCATTATGTAATGTGGGCCACCAAATCCTTGCATGCAGTACTTTCCGAGCAATCGCCTGACCACCATAATGTCCTCCTGCGACTCCACCATGTGCCTCAGGCAATATCTGCGCTTGCTCTTGCGGCAAGACACATCTGTGCAATATCTCATCAGCACCCAATTTAAACAACTCTCCTGTGATCAGTTGAAAGTCAGCAGCCTTGACGACCAATTGCTTCTTCTGAGTAGTGGTAAAGTCATCGAGCGTGGTGCCAGTCACCAAAAACTGAAGGATGTCATCAAAATACTGATCAACAATGACAACGTGAAACAACTGGGCATCCGACAACCCATCTTCGATATTAGTCGGTTCTCCCCCTATATCAATCCATGGCAAATGATTTGGTCTAGCATTCAACCGCCCCGGCTTCACAACAACCCCAAAATCAAACTCCTGAAACAACAATAGCCACCGGTAGATCTTCCCCCCCAACACAGGCTTATTGACCAAGTATTTCAATGCAGAATGATCAATGAACATTTTAAAGTGGCCACCCAACAAATAATGCCTCAATTTGTGCAGCGCCTAAACCATGGTCAGACCTTTGCATTTTGTTGTAGTGTAGTTGCGTTCTACAGAGGACAGCTTCTGACTGGCAAAAGCAATGGGATGATCAATGTTGCCTTCTCCTGGTTGAGCCAATTCAACCCCTAGTGCAACCGATGAAGCATCAACATGGAGATGGAATTCCTTACTCCAGTCCGGAAAGACCAAGATTAGGGTCGACGCCATCTTCGCTTTGAGCATTTCAAAACTATCCTGACATTCCAGGTTCCACTGGAATGCCGCATCCTTTTTCAACAAATTCTCCATCAGGGCAGTAATCGTAGCATACCCCCTAATGAACTTGCGGTAATATCCCGTATGACCCAAGGTGGCGCGCAACTGCTTAACAGTGGTCGGCGGTTGCAACCCCAAAATAAGCGCAATCTTGGCTGGATCAACCAACAATCCCTACTAACACACGATATTACCCAGCAATATTCCAAAGGGAGCACAAAAAATACATTTCTTCAAGTTCAACGATATCTGGTGCTGTCGGCAGCGCTCAAGCATCAACCGCAGATTAGCCAGATGATCCCGAATCAATCCATAAACTGTCCAATCATCCATATAAACATGTAGGAATTTCTGAATAAAATATTTGAATGCGACAACAACAACCAGGGGAAAATATCGCAGGTGCATTCTTCAAACCAAATGACATGACCGTGTACTGAAAGCAACCCCATTCAGTAACAAAAGTTGTCTTATGGCGATCTTCCTTGGCAATGCGAATTTGATGGTAGCCAGAGAATCCATCAGTGAAAGAGTACATCTCCTAGCCACCCACTCCTTCAAGTACTTCATCAGTAAACGGGGTCGGAAAAGGGTCATGCAAGCAGGCATCGTTCAACTTCCGCAAGTCGACACAAATGCGCACTTTGCCTGTTTTCTTGTCCTGCACCACCATAGGAATGATCCATTCTGAATCTTCCACATGTTCGATAATACCAGCATCCAGCATCCGATCAAGTTCCGCCTTGACCTTTTCTTTAGGTCGCGGGTTTAGACGATAATGCTGTTGTCAGATTGGCTTAGTATCTGGTTTCAATGGAATCCTCATCTCTCCTAAATCACCCAGGATTCCCTTCATTTCAGAAAACTTCGTGGGAAACACGTCTTGAAATTCATGCAGTAACTCAGTAACCTTACTCATCATCTCATCATCCCAATAATCCCCAACATTGGCAAACTTGGGAGTAGCCTTGGTGCCGATATTCATTTTGCGAAGTTGCAATGGTTGACTGAACGGATTACTTGGCGCAACAGGTGGGACTGTATCACGACTTCCTTCAGATTCGGGAATGTTAACATTCCAGGGATCATCATTGTCCTCCGGGCCACCACTAATGTTGAATCACTCCATGAGAGACTGCATCTGACTATGGGTGTGCGGGTCAACAGGGCAGGCCACGTGAACGACCTAAAATATCACGTCGCGGATGAGCTGCAAGGCGTTATGGACATCAGGGTTAGCATCTGCAAACGTGAAGGTATGAGTGAAACAGATCGTCAAATCCCCCCATGTTGTTATGTCACGGCGCAACTCGGCTGCAGTGTACCACGCGTGCGGTATCTCCTCCAAAGTATTGACAAAAGCATGAACCCACTCATCTCTGGGTCGTGCTACCCATAATCGTTGGCACTCCATCACATGATCACTGGGAGCAGTCCGACCATCATACTTGCTAGTGTGATAAACCTCAGTATCGCCGAACCGAACCATCATCAACCTTCGACACTGTGACCAATCTTTAATGAATTTCTTATGTGTTTCCCACCAGCGTGCTGGAGCAGCCTTCAGTGCTTCCTCCAAGGCCAGCAATCACTGTGGTTCTGGGATGCGGTCTTCAAATTCTGCTAGGAAGGTGTTTAAGCCAGGAAACCCCTTGCAGACCGGCAATGTGATCATTTCCGTCGCAACACGACATAAGGATTGTGTCACTAAGCCACATTTCTGGACCGATACTTCATGCATTCGATTCTGCCAATGTTCCAATGCATCATCAGAGTCGGAAGACGCAGAACTCTCGCTGCGACGCAGAACTCTCGCTGCGCCACTCCAGCTCACCGTGGACAGTGGGATGAATATAATATGCAGAAACATTAAATGCATGGTCCCATCTAGCGGGATCATTATCTTTTACAGGATCCACATATCGGCGTCCTTCAACCGGATCCAACGGAGCGATGACTCATAAATTGTGGTTCTCAAAAGTCATCATGCGCTTCTTGAAGTTGATTATAGCTCCACTATCGTTAGCCCATCCTATCCCCAATAGCACAGGATAGGAGCTTCCTCCATCAACTACTTTAATGACGTCGAAGTCAGCATAAGTCTTTATGCCCTCAATATCAATTGTGAGCCGCGGAACTCGCCCAATAGGTGTAACCTTCGCATGGTTAGCCAACCGGAGTTGCACAGGAGACCAGCTCAATGGGGGACTCCCCATCTTTTGCCACACTTGCTTGGTTAAGATGTTAACATCCGAACCAAGGTCAAGAATCACAGAGTCAACGTCATAGTCACTAATCTGAATATTCATTCGCATTTCCTTGCCAGTCTTCCATCGCTATAGGGAGTTTACTGCCGGCTCTTGTCGTCCTTTCGAAAATCGCTGCAACCATCCCTCAATCTCAACTAGGGAAATTAGCTCTCGTGCCAATGACAGACAGCTTTCAAGGAACGTTTGCAATGTCCCCGGTGGTGGTGGCCGATCAGCATCTGATGTAGTATCAAAGATAGGCGACATATCACAAACAACAGCCTTACCGCGATATTCCTCCAAAGTGCGACGTGCCTCCAGGAACGTCTCCCGCTCCGCATCAATGTTGAAATTTACCGTCTTCTGACCAGCCAAGCGAATGAGTGGCCGTGAACCATCTTCCCCAGTCGTCTTACCTCCACTAGTGACAACAGCCACTGAAGCGTCTTGTGGTCACGGTTCTGCAGAAATAGTCACAATATTGGCACCCTCTGTTTAGTTTTGCTGCAGGTTCCCTGGTTGATTTACGTTTGGATTAGCGTTTGGCAGTGGTCGCGGGGGCTGGTTCTGCACTAGTTGCTGCACCGGGTTCTGTACCGGCTGCTGTACTGGGTTCTGTAGCTGCGAAATGTTCCCAGCTTGCCATCTTGCAATCAACTGTGGACAATTCTCGACTGTATGATCATTACCGGAACAAAACGTACACTGATTCTGTAGCAGTGGGCAGTTGCGCTGATAATGCCCTCATACCGCACAACGGTAACATTGAACAGGTCCTCGACCACCTCGGCCTCCTCCTCCATGACCAAATCCACCACCGCGTCCACCCCTGTAGCCTCTCTGGTAGCCGACCTGCTGCTGGTATTGAGGTTGGTTAAATTGCTGCTGCATGGGTGCTGGCGGCATCCCTTGCCCTTGTGGTACATACTGCGGTTGTTGCACGTATTGAGGTTGCGGGGGGTTCACCGGTGTATATTGCGGTACGAACTGCTGCGGTTGCTGCTGCTGCGGTACAAATTGCATCTGTGGTTGAAGTATCGGCTGGGCTACCTGTGGTTGTAGCGGTGCAGCGCACTGATCATCTTTGACATAGAATGCATCACACATTCTCTCCTGTAGCAACCCATATGCACGAAAATCCTTGTCATCATGTCCTACCGGCTTACAGAAGGTGTAATACAAATTTCGTGGGGTTGTGACCATTTTCTGCATATACAGGGAATTATCGTGACTATGCCCAAACACTTGGCAAACATGACACCATGGCATACTGCCGCCATTCAATAGGTTGGGCACACCGGAGACCAAATAATTACGAAAATCTGGGCAATCATCTTTCGTATGTCCCTCTTGTCGACATCGCATACACCATACTTCATCGCGCTGTTCCTTGTTCTTCTTTGAATCTTGCAACTGTATAGTCAGGTTAGCGAGCTGTGTCTGTATCTGCGACATCCCAGCTGCATTATCTCCAATCGGTGACTCTTCCAATTGCATTGCAATCTCTAGAGCTTCGCTAGGCGTCAAAATGTTTTGCTGCATCAGTGACAGCCGAATGTGGGGTAGTATTGCCGCAATGAACCATTCTTTATGTTGGACAGTGCTCATATCAAAACTAACCTTTGCCATCAATGTCTTGAATCGCTGGTCGAAATCCCATACCGTCTCATTAGGATACTGCTTAATTTCCTTCAATTCAGTAATATATTGAGCCTCCGACTTAGGCCGTCTAAATTAAGCAATCAACCCATCCCGAATCTCATCCAGTGACTTCTCTGGGGCCCCTGTAGGGGCTAAAACAAACTTCATGAACCAATCTAATGCACGACCTCGCAGAGTCATGGTTAACTGTCCTTTCTTAGCATTGTCATCAGTGATATGTTTCACGATCTAGACCGCTTCACACAAAAAAAAATACTGCTTTGGGTTGTTTGTTGCACTTACATGGAACAACGGTAGCTTAGCATCATCGCCTGCCATCTTGGGCTTCCTTCCTCCTGTCACTGTGCTACTATTACCAATTAACTTCTGCGGTGTCGAAGCATTGTTTCTTGTTGGTTTAGAGCTAGTGAGAGGAGGTGTGGGTACGTTGGTGCTGGGGTTTGGTCCTGCCTCTATCCTGGGCGTAGCCTGGTCATTCGTATCAGGACTGTGAGGTCGCTTCGTCTCGTGTGGTCTTCCTTCGTGGTTTTGCGGTTCGATCGCATTAGGACCTTCTCCCGTCCTCTGCCTCTTTTCCTGTCGAAACCTCGCTCCTCCTCTCATAAGACCACTCTCTTCCTCGGCTTTGCTCACATTCTCCTCATGGTCTGCACCCATCTACCCCTTTACCATTTCATGTACCGTTCCCCAACAGTTGCGGTACCCACGTCCTCCACCCACCAGGTTGTCTACTGATCAAGGTGCATTTTTAATATACCCTTCTCGCAGATTAGCATCTTAATCAATAGTTGGAGTGACAACACAAACCTTCCCCTTGGTCCTCGAAAAAAGTATCTTTCGACTTCACTATAGGATTTCTTTGTGTCGACTGCAAATTCCGTGATATATCCTTCCAAGATGTTATCAAGCCAAACTTCGACAGCCCGCGATGCCTTATTATCGACTTCCTGCAATTCCTGAATCAGTTCCGGGGTCCAAGTTGTTGGCTCACCACCCTGGAAGTTCTTCTTCTGAAAGGTCAGCTTCGACAACCATTCATATAGAATGACCGAAAATTCATAGAAAAACCATTCATGCGGACCGTCGTGAATATATCTTTCCACCCAGTTATCTACCGTCAGTCACGTATTCCAACTTTCTTCTTCAGTAAACTCCTGCAACTTCTGATCGAACCATTTTTGTATCTCCGGCTTCGTCGGGTTCCATAACATGACCTCCTTCTACTCTGCACAAGGTCCCGGCAACGGAACCATTTGTTGACCAAATCGCGACCTCACAGTCGACAGGGGTTCACCAACTGTCGACACATACCGCAGTCTCCCTGGGCACCGACCCGGGAAGGTTTGAGCCCACCCAGCAACACCCGCAGAGCGGATGAGGTCTCACCCAAGGCATCCAGGAAGAGTAGACGGAACCATGTTTCCACCGAGGGAGGAGGCGAGTTGTGGCAGCATGGTACCAACAGTAATTCTAAATATTCATCGTGAAGTTATAGCATATCACTTTAATCGCAGCATTTAACATTACAGTAAACATATATCTATAACATATTATTGCGGCATTCACATCATGGCGACAGAAATAGATAATTGCATTAAGAAAAGGCAATAACATAAGTATCGAGCAACATTACACACAGATTGCACCAAATCATCATCCTTATATTACTGTGGCAAACCAAAAGCAGTACATAAATCTCCGCACAACTCCCCGCATTATCTCTCTGTCAATCTCCGCATACAACTCTATTTCTCTCTTCTATCCATCCCCTCTCTCTCCTAACACTTACAATTCTCATCTATTTATAGGCTTCTGCCAATTACAATACTTGTCCACTTTCCTAATCGACACTTATGGACAATCGACTAACTGACTTGGTCTAATGACCCAAAAACCCACATACCGCGGTACAATTGACTCGATATTACAAAATACATGACCCAAAACCCGCCAACTGCGGTATACTTGACTCAATATTACAAAATACATGGTCCAAGTGACCCAAAACCCGCCAACTGCAGTATCCTTTGGCACAACATACTCCTTTCGCGCCTTCATCCAACGTGTCGCGGCGTCAGTAGTACCGCGATCTTTCCTCATCAAACTGCCTGCCAACAAAGCATGGGGTCCTTCCCATGGAGTTTGGTTTCTGTAGGTTATCACACATGGTCTTCCTGCAATGTGTCATCCTGGCACACATATCAAATAGCCAAACAATCAGCAACATTTAACAATAAACTTCAAATCTGATTGTTCCATAACCAATCAATGTCATTAATAATTGAATTCAATATGAATTTGCAATTCTGTCTACTAAAGAAATTGACTTGCTTAGTCATGAGGTTATCCTCATATTGCTTGTCCCTTGTAAGTGGCACCCCTCTACCCATTAGGGTTTTACACTTGCTACCATAACATGAACATCCACTTACAACACGTCCTCCTGACACAGTTCTATGCAAGCCAAATGTGATTAGCAATTATAAGCAAATTCTCAAATTTGAAATCTACAAATTTGTTTTGCTACAGAAATTAGATTTGTCACCATGAGATTATTCTCATAAACTTAAATCAGACAAAATTTCAGGTCTATGTCATGCATAAATTAAATTTCACAACCATGAGAACCTTCTCATGAGGTTTGGCTCTCGCACATGGTAGATTCCAATCTTCATCATGGACTTACCCACATTGCCATGCCCAAAACAATCTACCTGGAATCTGGAACTTCAACCGGCCAAACACTTTGTAAGTCTTTATGCATATAATATTTCATTTGTTGCAACAGTCACTGAAGTGGTCTCAGAATTATAACACTCAATAACTCAAACACCCTTAGCTGTTAACATTTGGAGTGCAATTAAATATACATATATATTCATCATTATCATAATAAAATTACAAGACACTGTCACATCATTTATGCAATTTAAATGAAGCTTTAGATACTCATTACTTCATAGCCATATCATTTTATGCAACTCTGTTCTTTCAACAAAGCACTCTTGGTAGCCCATTAACATGTTTACCTTCTATATGCAATCATTCTCCTGCATTCACAACAGCTCATGAAATGGTCTCAAGATTAACAATAGTTCACCATTTCTCCTATTATCTAAGTGCAATGAAACATACACTACAACCATGCATTCACATAATGCATCTCAACATGTGCACCCATACCTATGCATGCACATTACAATACTCACATAATCTTTTAATGTGCATCCACTCAATGCATAACCACGAGATTGTACAATATATATATATATATATATATATTAATGCAAATCCCCTCAATGCAACCTTGCATTAATTCATGAATACTATGCATTCAAACAAATTATGGCCTAACCATGAGTTCCCCACATAGCATGCACTACCATGACAGGACCATAAGTCCTCTCTTGCTTTGGTTGTTTAACTCACAACCAACATACACAAATGGCATGATATAATCTCATATGAATGCATTCTAGCATTTAAAACAGTCATATGGTAGAGGGTTCCTCGCCCTTACTACCCCATGCCTCACCATACCATGGTAGTATAATAATCATATAAATGCATTCGACTTTTCCTACATACCATTTTATGATTACAAAATATCGTTCAAAGGGGTTCTTACCCGATCTCCTTTTGTACTTGGGAAATCATAATTAAACCATTACCTGCATGGCTCCCATCAACATCTTTGATGTTACCTTATCAGTTGGTCTCCTGCAAAGGATCACACCATCCTTCCAACCACCTCATGATCATGGATTTGTTTCCTCCCAACCTTTCTTCATAAGGTTGTGGGTCACATGCAACTTAATCATGTACATCTTTAGCCATGCTTTGGTTATCTTTGGTCCTACAACCAATGCAAGCACACCTAATTGTTAGCAACTACAATGATTATCTTAGTGGCTCATTGCATATTTAAAGCCTCACTATTTTACCAATATGCAATATCATATACATGCACAAAAATTTTCACGTGCAATGTGCAAGGTTTTATTAATATGCCATCTAATGCATATTCATTTCGTCTATCTAATCTTTTGCATTTTCAATCATGCTTCTATGGTCTGATTCCTACAACATTATCCACAATCATTAATTGTCATCAACCATAGGTAATACCATTAATGGGCTACTGCATGTGTAACTTTGTTACCTTCTTTTATGTGCAACATCATGCTCATGCATAATCAATCCTTATGCACTATGCAATGACTCTTTAATCATGCCCACTAATTCATATGCATTTAATCTGCTACTCTCTTGCATTTCTAACATCCCTATGCCATAATTTCCAGTATATAAAATTCAGGGAATATAAATAGAATAGCAAGAGAGGAGTGAAGGAATTCTCCCTTTCCAATTTCCTCATTGTAGCATGGAGTTTCCTCTTCCACATCATAGCTGATCCAATCTCATGGACTCTCTACCATGCAAACAAGCGGTCATTAGCTATGATCTTTTCACGAATTAACAATAATATATATAGACGTGTATAACATTCATTCTTGGTACTTTCCAAGCATAGAAGTATTATGTTATAAACATAAACATAAATAGTTTAGGGTGAGAGATTTCCCTTTTATCCTCCATAATGGATATTACAACCAATTACCCTTACTGAGGATTCTATAATCCCTTTATGCAATTCATAGTGCACATTCCAAGCATAGATAATGTCTTTCATACATTCAATGACTATCTCTGGGGGACGACGGGGGTCAAGGGGGCTTGCCCCCTTGTGGCTCTGCAAGGCGGGTCGAGTGCAGCACCCTCGTTTTTTTTTTAAACCTTCAATTTCGCGCAATCTGGCGCACAAGTTCCATGGCAATCTTTCCATTTTCGACACTTGAAAATCTCACTGAAAAACTGCAGAAATCCTCTATTTTGGTGGACTTTGCCATTCTCTTCCGACCCATTGCGGAGCAACTCGCCGAGTTCTGGCGATCGACGAACTCAAAGTTTTCGGCCGATATGTTGCAGAGCAACTCACCAAGTTTTTCCGGTCGACGAACTCATCTATCTTTTCCGACTTGTTTCAAACCAACTTATTGAGTTCTGCCGCCATTTCAAACCAACTTGTTGAGTTCTACCACTGGAAAAACACTTAGAAAAATTTTTGAAATTTTTTTCTTCCTTTCCCTGGCACTTCCGCAACTTCGTCGGTGCAACTCGGCCAGATTCGCCGACTGTGTCAACTCCACTCAACGAGTTTCACCGATCCGTTTCGGCTCCACTCAACAAGTTTCGCCGATCCATTTCGGCTCGCCTCCACGAGACTCGCCGAAACGCGTTGGCACAACCAAACAAAATACTTAGAAAAATTTGAAATTTTTCATTCTTTTCCCGACACTTTCGCAAACTTTGTCGGTGCAACTCAACGAGTTTCACCGAAACGCATCGCCACAATCTCGTCGGTGCAACTCGACGCGATTCCCCGACACAGCCTTGGCAGAAAACTTAGAAACACAGAAATATTTTGAAACTTTCCTTAATTATCAGTGTTGAATAGGAAGCATTCTTACCTATACAACTGTGATAGGTATCCCATGAAGGCCCAATGCTGCAACTAGCAACTCTGATACCATCTGTCACATACCCACCCATCTATCCAATGCAAGCAAGGGAACATGGCACTAAAATCTGGGCTTTTATAACAACTTAGCCAAATTCATCATGAATAAAGGATATGGAATTACCATAAAATGCATATGTGTGCAGATGCAAATCAATTGAATATACACAACGAAATAAAACATCATCCACGCACCTTTCATACTCATCCAACATATCAAAATAACCATCAAAATTAAACATTGCAGAAGCAAAATGCAAGAAAATGCTCATCTTGATGTAATGCTATCCCAAGCAACTAGCTATGTCATTGCAACATTCCACCCAACCATAGGTCTCTGCCCAGCCTGTATTCTTTCAACACTCAGAGACTACCCATGAGTTGGGATTATATCTACAAGGAAAAGGGGCTCTCAAGCTTCAACACAACCCAAAGTAAGGGATACCCAACTCAACCCCAGAGTTCTCTTACACACAAAAATCAGATATGGGCTTGGAAACACACTTTCAGCAATGGGACTTAGAAGCTAGATGAACATGGGTTTTCCCCAAAACGTAGGCACACCAAAAACGGATTTGTGAGAAGGAAAATGGACCATAGGGAAGAAAACAATTTCTCCCACAGATATACAAGAAATCGGTGAGCCAAAACAGCCTCTATGGTTCCCAAATTGATTTCCCTTTGTTCCCCACTGTTATACAACACAAAAACGCCCTTCCCAGCTAGGAGAATGAAGGAAAACACAACAAAACCATGGAGGAAAACGCCCAGGTAGCTCCTAACTCGTGAGAGAAAAACTGATGGATGAATAATGGCTTAGGGAGCAATTCATGGCTCTTTTCTTTCCCAAGAAGCCAAACACAATTTTCCATGAAGGGTGGCTTGCTCATACCTGAATTTGGACAGCCATACCTCTCCATTCCCCAAGGCATTAACTACCTCAACCTACTCTTAGGAGAAATGAATGATTGGGTACAAAAGTCAACATGGGTAGTTGAGATTTTATGGGTTCTCTCATTGACATTTGGATTGACTTGATTGGTTCAATGGTTTGAATATTTCCCTCTCAATTCCTTGTAAACATCATGCCCCCATCTCTTGTTGCATTGCATAGCTAGTTGTGGGCATTAATATTAAAATGCATATTTACAATTCCCATGGTTCACTATCACATGGGTAGCATAATCTCCAATACTTGCCTCTTCAAGGTCGAGCATTCACTAGTGGGGCCTTGGCCTTGAGCTCCACGCTAGGAATCATACATAATATGCATACAATATTTACATTATATCCCAAAATATTATAAGGGTCAAAATGGGGATGTGACATTGGTGACTACAATGGTTAAGTTATCGAGGCATTGATTTGAAGAATATCTAGGGTAGGTCCCACCCAACACTTGTTGCACAATCATCATCTAACCTCCTGAGATCTTGTGGGTATTGCTTGAAATCAATACTCATATGCCACCTGTAGTCATTGATCATGTCTCTAGGATCTCTATGTCTGTTAAAAGGGTGGAGGAACCATGTACCAAACCTGAAATTACCTCCTTGCCATCTACAATGGTTAAGTTACTATTAACACTTAAATATAGAGTGATATGATAGACTGATAACAAATTGTAGGAAATTCTTGGAACACATAGTACATCACTAAAATGACCATTATCTACTGGAACTGTTCCAGCTCCTACAACACTTAGAGATCTATCATCACCAACAAATATTTGTTTGGTGTTACATTCATGCATAGTAGAAAAGATGGCTTGATCCTTAGCTATATGATAAGATGCTCCAGAATCAATGAGCCATTCATTTGAAGTAGAAGAAGAAGATGCATTATAAGAATAACCAAAAGCACAAAGTGCATGTCCATGAGAGGCAGATTCTGAAGACGACTCTAGGCTGATGTGGTGCTTCTTCATTGCTGCTTCCAAGGCTGCCATCTTCTTGAAACACTTAGATTCATCATGATTATCTTTCCCGCAATAGTTGCAATGATGCTCAGTCTTCTTGCCTTTTGGATTGGATCCTTTGTCATTTTTTAAAGAAGGAGCTGACTGAGAGGGTTTGGGATCCTTGTTTGACTTATTATTGCAAAAATTTTGTTTCTTGGGAGGCTTGGACTTTTCTTTCTGTTGGGACAATAAGGCTTTCCCAGATGTATCTGCATTGTTGATTATTCCAAGATGAATGAGTTTATCTTGTTCTCTAATCAAGGAATCACAAAAGGATTCAATACTAGGATCTTGATAGCTAGTTGCATTCAAGGATGCTTTCATGGAGTAAAATGTAGATACAAAAACAAAATATGCAGGTCCAAGTTTGGAAAGAATATGATAAATGCACTGTTTGTCTTCCCTCTCAATCTTACATTCGGCACATAAGAGTTTAAGAGTTTTGTACTTAGATAAATAATCTTGAATGCATGAAAAGTCACTTGGATTTAAAGAAATCAACTCATTTTCGAGTTGGTGACCTCGAATTTCATTGTGTTTACCAAACACAGATTCCAACTTGTCCCAAACAACATTAGGTTCATCAATTCCAGATATGTGGAATCGCAAATCAGTAGAGATTGACATCCCAATCAATCCACGAGCTTCATCACATCTATTTGCCCATTTTATTTTCTTATCATCATCAGTGGGTTCTTTTTCTTTCCCTATTGTAATTCTGAAAAGTCCCCTACTTCGTAGAACATCCTCCATACGAGATTTCCATGAGAAATA
Source organism: Larix kaempferi (assembly GCA_027924585.1). NCBI lineage: Eukaryota > Viridiplantae > Streptophyta > Pinopsida > Pinales > Pinaceae > Larix > Larix kaempferi. Next base: position 179,290 of record BSBM01000397.1, on the reverse strand, counting down.
GTTGGAATTGTTAAGTAGAATATTACAAGGGGTGGCCATATTTGTAAATTAATGGCTGTAAAAGTAGAAACCAATAGTCTGGATGTGAAGAGCTCGAAAAAATAGGCGGTTTAAAAAAAAAACGGCACTGAAAATGGACTCTGTATGATGAAGTTATGCTTGAACAAAGAAACTGTTGAAGATGTCCCCAATAACGACGTGGCAGCTAGAGAATGTCCAGCAAAAAAAAGAACCCCCCTCTGCCCAAGATGAACCTTTTGACAATCACTTTACAAGAAAGTTGCTTTAAGTGAACCACTTTTGTAAAATAAGTGATTTCACTTTTACAATGATATTACTTTTAAATAGTGCAACAATAAAAAAAACTTAAGTGACTCACTTGTATTTTTATTTTTTATTATTTAAGTGAGATGCACTTTTACAATAAAGTAACTTGAAAATAGAAATTGCATGCACTTTTTCTTTTAAAGGTAACTTCCTAAAACTTGAACTCAAGACCTATTAAGGAATAAAACAACTTTGAACCAAGTGAGTTAGATGAAAAGGTATGTAAAATATGGGAATGAGGAAGGGTTTTTTTTTTTACTCTTCTTGCTCGGTTTGCGTGCTTGCCCTTTTTCCTGCAAAACACACCACAAATCGAAACAAAAAAAACTTTTCCACACTTGTGGAGTTAGATCTCGTTAGCTTGCCCGAAAAGTTTATGTTTTCTCTCTGTTTCTGATTTGCCGAGATCGCGCAAGGTGCATGGCAAAGAGCATACGCAGTCGAGAAAAAACCCTTTCCCTTTCTGTTTCTAATTTGCCGAGATCGCTCAAGGTGCACGGCAAAGAGCATACGCAGATGGGAAAGCAACAATCCGAACCCAAAAAAATCTAATAGTAAAAATTGATAAAATATGAGATTTTTTTCTTTTAAAAATAGAAAATAAAAAAATGCGTCACTGTAACATTATACCTTCTGATCTGATGAAATACGCGTTTCTGGAGCAACCGGGAACCATTTTCGATCAAATGAAAACTATTTCCCAATGGAAACGACGCTCTGGACGCAATGGAACACCTCCCACAGCCCAGAAATGCACATAAATACCAGAACTAGAAACCCTTTTGAGTTTCGGCAACAACAGTTCAAGATCTAGATCATAATCGGAAGCGGCACTTCATAAAAGCTATGATACCATGTTCGGGTACACAGGGTACTACCAAAGGACTGAACACCAAGAGAAACCACTTCACACAAACAGATCACAGATCAACACACCAATGTTTTGACGTGGTTTAAACCCTCTTGAGGGAAACACTCCACGGCCCTGGCCAAATAGCTTCTACAGGACAATTTATTATGCAAAGAAAGAAAGTTACAAATGAGCTTCTCATAATCGATCAAATAAACAATGACCCTCCACGCTCTTTAAATAGAGATCATGGACCAATCGGGTGTTAAGCCACGGATCAAGGTTAGGTTTGATCTAAGAGAAGTTGAGCCGTCGGATCACTCTATGTTGGGAACATATCGTGACCATCGGATTAAGTATTTACAAATGCATACTAATGCATACTAAAGAAACACGCTATCCCTAACGGATATATTACACAAGTTGATCTTAACTAACTCCTAAGTGTCTAAATATCCTAACACCAGCTACAATGGTTAAGTTACTATTAACACTTAAATATAGAATGCATGCGACATTTAGGATAATCTTGTAGAAAGGAGTCATCAACATACAAAAATCAGCTCACCAAATAAATGCTCATTAGATACAGAAAACAATTTGAGCCCGAGAATGAAAAAAATAGTTTAAAGGGACAGTAGTGTGACCTAAAGCATTGGAACCCCGCACAAAATTCTGTGACGCATTAAAGGCTTAGAATGGCTCTCTTGGCTCCAAAATTCAAATTGGGACCTCTCACATGATTAGGGGCATTGAATAGCCCATCTCATGTACTTGGGAACCAGTGCAAAGGAGGAGAGAGTTCACATTTGGATCTAGATGTTTCTTGGCCACCCTTTGGCTTATAAAAGGAAGACATGGGCATGCATTCTAGAGGAAGAAAATCATAGCAAAGTTATGCTATTGGAATCACATTGAGATCTCCTCTTTCAATCTCATTCCTACCTCATCTTGGCATACACAAATCTCCCTTCTTACACAAAGAGGCAAAAGTTTCTCCATTGTTGCCTCCTTCCTCAAGGAGCAACATTTTAGCTTAATTTAACTTAGTTTAGGCTTGTTGAAGTTATTGTAGCTTGTGCATGCTTGGTCTACCTAACCCACAGTTACCACTGTTCCCTTGGATGCAAGTTGCAAAGGTAATAGGGAATATTTCTCACCCTTGTGTCATTTTTCCCACAATAGTGTTTATGGCGACTCCACTCTATTTTTGTTCATTTTATGTTGAATTGGTTGTCTTTTGCTAGATTGCTAATTTTTGGTGTTGTGCAGGTACATGAGAAAGAAGTCCATCCTATCAATAGGAAAAATTCTGAATCCCTATGCTCATGATCAAATTTTTATCAGTAGCGCAGATCCCAACATCCCAAGAACACGACATAAAGCGACTTTTGAAGAAACAAACATGCTACTCACATAGATTAGTTTGTCTTGTAACTTGCGCGGTATGACCGTGCACTTTTCTTTCACTGTACTTATGCACAGCGCGAATTTTCTTCTATGTACTCATGCATAGCATGGCTGTAAGTGAGAAAATTGCGTGATTGTTTATTTATTTGCATTTTACCTCAGTTTTTCACAATCATCTGCAGTTTCAATAGCTTCCTAATGAACCAGAAGATATAACTTACATGCAGTATAATTTTGTTTAGTAATTAGATAACTTAGCCCAAGATAGGTAGTAAAGAAGTGACTTCTTGAAATCTCTAGGCTAAATGACTTTGAGGCTTTCAACGAGCCTCTTAGTACTCACTAGTGAATGAATGATAATGCTTGTCATCTCATTGAAATTGTTAGTCTAGGCAATTAGATTTAACTACCGCTAGTTATAAATATTTTTCTTATTGCTTATTTTTTTTATTTTATGCAAGATAGTTTAGTTCACTTTCTTCACACAAGTGAAGGACCTAAAGACTCCTTTACTTGAAGTATGCTCTTTGCCTCGCACTTCTAGCGATCTTGGAAAATTAGAAAAGGGTGATAGGTTTGAAATACCTCCTTTGCACACTTTTATTTCATTTGAGCATCTTAGATAATTGTTATTTTTCTTAAGAGTTGAATTAAAGTATTGGACAATGTATCTTTACTTTATTCTCTTTTAGAATAGTGTCAAGATTCATTTTAATTTGCTTTCAAACACATGTTTGGTTTCCACTTAAGCACACACCAAGAGACCTAAGAAATATTTCAAATCTAGTATGCTCTCCATCTTGTGCTCTTAGTGACCTTGCCGGATTAGAACAATATGAAAGTTTGAAATACCTATCTCACACTCCTTAATCAAATTTAGACCTCTTAAAATCAACATTGCACTTTTAAATCTCCAATCAACTAAAATCCTCCACAGGAGGTCACAAAAAAATATTTTAGTTAGGTAGGATTGATTGGGCTAGGCATCCAAAAAATTCCCACCAATATAGTTTCATTAGTTTGAGACATAACATTGTTGACTTATAGGGTACTTTTAAATCCTACTATTAGAAAGTGTCAAAAGACAACCTAGGTAAGACGGTGTGGTGCCCAAGAATGTGAAAGTCAAGGTGTATCTATATCTACTTGCCACAAAGAGTCACTCAAATTTTTGTGGAAATGGCACTTTGTTGTCCAGGATGAACCACTTATCCACACTTGCCACGGGTATCTTAGTGGCCAAAACTTAGGATATCGCCAGGGAATAATTGTGAGTGCAATTGAATTTTAAGTTGGATCTTGTTTGTTGAGTGGAATATGTTTCCAATCCTTCCAAAACATAGCCCTGACTTACGACTTGATATCTGACTCTATCATACCTTCACTAGTCAAACGCTAGAGGATTTCATCACCAAATGTGGGTGGCTATTGGAAGTCCCAGTGACTTTGAGGGAATAAAGGACGTTACATCTTATAGGGAATCTACATTTTGTTTTATTCTTATTACAAGATCATCTAACTCATAATTAAAAAGAACCAACTTGTGGAATACTCACACAAATATTCAAGCACTTGTCACTCACATTGCACTATATTGCATCTATTGTGGTTGGCATATTTTTGAATTCATTTAATTGTGTTTATTACCCTTTATCATCACTCTCATTTGATCACATAGACCATCACCATAAAAAATAAATAAATATGAGGAAATCTCTTAGATTGCAAGGAATTTATCCTCTCCATAGACATGTTTTCCCATTTACTCCTAGTGGTTCACGAGGGAAATAGTCTATCCTGGTCCACTCCTAAGAAATGTTGTAGGATCAACTAGGAGAGGACGTTCCTTGCTTAAATATCCCTTTTCTCCCCTCAGAGATCGTACAAATTCCTTTGCTTCTTCCTTAGGTAGAATAGGCAACACTCCATCACCACCCCCCTAGTGGGAATACTCCATTGTCATCTCCTCCAATAGGAGGAAGGACTCCCCCAACTTCTCCTTATTCAGAAGAGAGGACACCGCCATTATTTCCACCCTCAGCTCCTAGAGGGAGAAACACACATAATACAATGGTGGCACTAACACCTAAAACAAATCTTCCTTTTAAGGCAAGATTGAATCTCCTTGAGTTGGATAAATTGATTAATGATCCCATCCTTCATGATCCGATTTGGATAGATATTTCCCTTAATATTCCTTCAGATATTCTGAAATTTGAAGGAAATTAGGGAGATGATCTAGCAATTCACATAATGTCATTTCACCTTTGGTGTTCATCCAATAACATCGTCGATGACTTGGTTCATCTTTTCCTCTTTCAAAGAATCCTTACAGGAACAAAGACTAAATGGTATGTTAACTCACAATCTGTGACTTATACCACATTTGATTCAATCACCTCTATTTTCCTCACATATTTTCAGTTACCCATTCATCATGACCAAGGGCTCGAAATCCTCACAGAGTTGTTGGCAATATGGCAGATTGTTGTCATTGATGGAAATCATAAGTGGTAGTGGAAACTAGCCATGACAGGGCAGCACAACAAAATGATAACAGGGCAGCAAAATCATAGACAACTAGATGTTGACAGAGATGGTTGTTTTAGGTGTTTTAGCTGCACAGGAATGGTGAGGTTTTTGCAGATGACAGTGTGAAGTATCTTTCACTGAAGCAGTTCAAGGATGCACTGAGAGTCTCTTTGTTGACACTAATACACCCTGTTTCACATACAAGGGCACACAGTTGCAGAGAGTGTTGTTGTAGCCCGAGAAGTGGATTAGAAGAGAACTGGAACAAAGGTACTTCTGATTGGGCAGTAGAGATGACGTTGGGGCCTCAGGATGCTAACTTCCAATTTGACAATGTGAATGCACATATAGTATCCCCACAACAGTGCAAACTATCACAAATTCAAATATGTTCTGAGAGTTCATCAAATAGCCCTTTATGGGTATCTCCAGAGCAACTTGATCTGCCCAATGTGCATTTACAGCAGTCTAATAACTCAGAATCAGTGTGCACATCAGATACAAGCTCTGATCTATTTAGAAAACGTGATGTGATACATAGATTGAGGAAACGGAGGAAAAGAAGAGACCGGATGAAAATAATGATGGAGTGCAATAGCAGATCGACACTTCTATTGAGGCTGCACAACAATGAATTAAAGAGCAGTTGACTTCTGCTACAAGTGAGATGGTCATATTGGAGATACCTGGTGAACAAAAGTCCAAGCCAACAAAGACCTGCGTTGAGAATTCCATTGTGAAGCTGCATTAATTCGTGTGCGTTGCATGAGACTAAGTCCACCCACCATTTTCTCTCCAGGGACTGTGTGAGGCTGAGGATTCTGAGCTAAATATGTTGAAGTATTGAAGTATATGACCGAAATTAAATATGTTTGGAGTATATTGAAGACTGAAGGAAATTGTGGAAAGTTACTCCATTGACAGAATCTATGCGTTGGAGAATTTTGGTGGTGGTAGAGTGTGTCGTTACAACGTTGAAGTGAAATGTGGTGGAGATATGTGCTCATCTCCTGAGAATCTGGAGGAAGCCCTAATTTTGTGAAGGATGTGAATGCCATTTTTTTGAGCATTGAAGATTTCCCTCTCCTCTGTGCGAGTGCGGTGACTGGAGCGGTATCAGAGAAAGTGAAGGAGAAGACCAAGGGAAAAGCTATGGCCAGTGAGGAAGTCGAGGACAAGAAAGAGGATCTCTTGTTTGAGCAAGATTTTGATGATGAGGATAAGTTGTAGGTGATTTTAGAGAGGCTGACAGTGAACGATTGGATTAAGCGCTGCTTGGATATCTATGTTGATATCCAGAGTGGTAATGCTAGGGAAAGCTTGCAGACCTTGCAATTGGATTATCTGGATACAGAGTGCAAGCTTAGTGGCGAGGATCCTATGCGTTGGAGGCCTTTATGAAGCCAAAAGACCAGACCCTGCAGCAAAAACCAACAGGAATCATGCCTGAGAAATATTTTGAAGGAGAATGAGTGTGAACCATTCGATTGTGACGATCAACAGCTGAGATTGCATTTGACATTGGGATATATCCCACATTGAAAAGGGAAAACACTATATATGTGTTTATATACGCTCATCAATACTAGTCTCATTCACGCGTAGTGCAAAGGATAGGCGGGGGCGCTGGGTGTATGGACTCCATGAGAAGATTACCAACCCAACACCCGAGACGACCTATCAGGCCCCCTATCCTTTTTCTACACGTGGCTTGCTGCATGGAAAAATAGTTAAAAATGAGAATAACGTGAAGCTGAGATGGTTTCGATGTGGAAGATGCTGAGATGGCGTGACGTCGATGTGGCAGAGGCTGAGATGGCGTCGATGTGGCAGAGGGTTTGTCAACATGGTTAAAGCATTCGTGAAACATGAAGGTTAAATGCGAGTTCATAAAAACACAAAGTTTTAATTAATTAAATAAAACAAATGTGTTTAGTTTTAATAATAAAAAGAAATGATTTTTAATATGAAGTCATTTTTTTAAGGGTTAATTAAAACAATAATACATATAGTTATATATTAAAAATAAAAAAAAATGATTTTTATTATAATATTATTTTATTTGGAGGTGTGTTGTTTCGAAAAGGTGTGACATTTCAAAATGGACATTGGAGAAGTATATATTGAAAAGACAAAATCATTTGTAGAAATGTCTCTCAATTCTTCATCTCTGAACTAGAAGAAGACGTTAGGCCAAAGAAAGAGATGCAGTCCTAGAAGCTTGTGAAGATCTAAATACTATAAGGGAGGCAGGGTGGTGCTAGGGCAGGTAGGTGCCTGCAAAGGGGAGTTATTGCTTCCTTGTCAGTCGTCGCTGACTAAAAAAGGGGTCATAGCATCCCACTAGTTGGTGCTGGTGAATTAAGAGTGTGGGTGCATCCTGATTGGTTGGTGCCAATCAAATTCTATTGTAACTTGTAAAAAGAAATTTTGCAGATAATAGAAAAGCTTTGGTGGTTTATCCATTTGGAGTTCCACGATAAAATCCGTGTTTTGTGTATTCCGTTGATTCCATGTTTTGATGAAAAATTAAATAAGTGGTTAAAAGGAAAAAAGTTAAATACTGATTCACCCCCCCCTCTCAATTTTAACCAATATTCCATCAGGAGTTTTGGCAATCAACTTCCACCCATATCGAGGAACACATCCATGAATGGAATAGGCATCAAACCTTGTTTAAAATAGATATCCAACCCCAATTCTTATTGTTTTGGTTCTTAAAGTCATTGAAACCCATGATTGCAAAAGATCTCGCAACCTCCTTTCCTAAAACAGAAGAAGGGGCCATCATGAAGGCATAACATTTCGACCTTATCTATGCATAATTTGGATACCCATATAGTGTTCTTCCAGATGCCCCTCGACATCATTCTTTGAACACAACCCCCTCGGGTACATCACATTTAGCTGATGGACTTATTGGGGATATTTCCCACCAAGGAACCCCCCCCAACTGTTTATGTCTATACCATGCAACATGGCACAACAATAGCCACTGACACCATCTATTTATGTGGCGCCCCCACTGCAGTGCAACCTCAGATAGCTGTGTTGCAACAACCCTTTTCAAATCAAGGGGTACTATACCCAACAACCATATCCATGTCTTGCAGGTGATGTCACCTTTCAAACTATTTACATGAACATGGACGAAGTCAACCTTCAAAATCGTGCTAAAGGATACGGCATGCTTGAATGTATGCAGGGAGATGATGTTCTACTACCTTTGGTGGGACTTTGCAGATATCTCGTCCAAAGAGTGACCAAATCCTAAGGATTCCAAAACCACCGCTTAGATGGACTACCCAAAACCCTCACATGAAAAATTACCACAATTACAACATTGTTGATGACTTGGCTCAATCTCTTGATTCCATGTCCAGAATAGAAGTTCTCAAGTCTTTCCCTTCCCAAAAGAAGGAATTAGTCAATGCGTTAGGTGCCATCGACCCTTTTGACTCATGTCTGATGACCTTTTATATTGAAAGAGGTGAGCCATGAATACCTTCACTCGTTGCATTCCATATTCCCATCACAATCAAGAACATCATCATTAATCGATGCATAGTCGATGAATGAGAATCAACTTTTGTGATTTCCACTCATGTATGGTAACGTATGTGCTCCCTAGATATTTTCCCCTCATCTATCGTCCTTCACGCTTATGATGGGATTCCATTGAAACCTCTAGGATTATACCAGAATGTCCCCATTGAGATAGGGGGTAAGATGGTATTTTTAGATATTGATATAGTTGATGCACAAATTGACAAAAACATTCTCTCGGGCACCAGTTATATGTAGGCCATGAAGGCGATATCCTCCTTAGTTTTCAACATCATGATGTTACTTCATAATGGGAATATTGTCACCCTCGACCAACTGAAATACTACAACCCACACACCAATTCCAATCCAGATAAGATCCCACCCAACATAGGATCGATAACGCCCCCCCAATATGTTGACATTGGTCCAGGCATTTACAAAGATTCCAATTTACCGGGGGCATACTCAGGCCTTCCACCCAAGATCCCTGCATCTACATATGGTCTCATGTGTACTATATTCACCTATGGAGATAAGTCACAAGCCCCCTCCACTTCAGCATTGGAACCTCCCACTATCCATGGCATTGACCAGACCTTGAACCCATCAGTGCCACCGGTTTTTTAGATCCCTTTCTTGTATCCCCCCACATGAGTACAAGGAACACCAGTAATGGAACAACTTACACTACTCGGGCTCACTTTGGGAATACCTATGTGGTATTTTACACCACCATATCCTGAGATGGATTCTAAGCCATTATCCCATTATGAGTTTATACCTATTTTCGCCGCATGACCACCACTAAGACCTTCAGCCGCAACAAAAACAATTGTGACTCAACCACCACTAACTATTGTTAAGCCTAATTCCTGGGGCATAAAACAATTGAAGTTGAAACCCCCAGTTGTATCAAGTACTACTCCCACTCCTAGAGTCACTCATGCATGTGCTATATGTGGGAAACCAAGAAATGTGACTAACCTGTTCCCTACCTTACTTGAGATTAGGATTTTTATCAACACCCTGATTAGCATAATCCATACCCTGAACACTTCAGCTAGGGACATGCCAACCACATCATCCGGTCCCAACACTAAGAAAAATACCAAGTCATTGCACACCAACCATGTGTGCACAATATGATCTCAGTTTGGGCATTATACCCATCACTGTCCTGATCTCCCTCAATTTTGAGACAGTGTAGGGGGCATCACCGTAAGAGGCCACAATAGCCGCGTCCTCTCCATCAGAGTCACCACCGTTACTAGTACCACTACTAGATGTGCTGACACCTTCAACATTTCCACTGATAGTACAACCCCATGGGTGTTCATCATGTGGTAACCATTCTCATATGAACCCAAGTACAATAGGAACTGTCATCACTGACTGCGCCACCTAGCCTTTAAGTCCCGCGTATGAGATGAATCATGCATTGACTACTTGGCTATGTAGATCGTGTGGACATATAACACATTATTCATTCCAATGCCCCATATTGTGTGGTGAGCGGGTTGTTCTCCTCGAGCAGACGAGGCTCGAAGACAATCCCCCTCCCCTAAGGGAATACCCCATTGAGATACCCATCATGGAAGTCCTCTTCCTGCTTCCTGAGACTGGAAATCAAGGTGATGTTATCAACATGTCATCGTTAGCTGGCTTACTTATAAGCGATGATACACTACCATCAGCATTAGAGGAATACCAATCAGCCTTGATTGTGGAGGATAACCACGATACACTAAACAACCAATAGACACCAAAATATCTCTAGTGGGAGATGCCATACTCTTCCCCCATAAGTAAATAGGATTCAGATGCCATTCGGTCACATACTCAATCTACCACTTAGTTAGGGTCAAATAGGATATCAACACCAGAGGCTTCTAGTGTCACAATAGTGATACCATCATTCACACCCTATGTTGTCCCTTTCATTTTGATACAATGTAGTCTTCAATTTCTACTTTCGTTTTTTATCCCATGGATTGAAAATTAAACCCAATGTTATTGGTCATGTAGATGCGATTACATTCTGATTATTTTGTTGGCTTCACTGACAATGCAAGTCGTTGGTCAAATAATTTGGCGTCCAATGCTTGGGAAATTTACACCCCCACTCAAACTTTATACCACACAAGTGGAGTCTGCTTGGGGGTAGTCACTAATAACCAAGCAAAGTATGATGCGGTTGTTGGGCTATTACATGATTCCCTCCAAATCGGGATAAGATACCTTTATGCCCATTTAGATTCCCAACTCATAGTTTTACAGTTGAAAAAAGTGTTTCATGTCCTCAACCCGCTCCTCTTTCACTAGTATTTGTGAGTTCTCCTCTTGGTATGACAATTTGAAACCATCACATTTAGTCACATCCCTTAGAACACAAATGCATTCGCAGATCACATCGATAATGAGGCCCTCGATTGGCACCTGCTACATCAGCAGTCAATTTGACCCTGGAAGAAAAAAGATGATATATGACTACAACATGTGCTAGTACCTACAACTACAATTAGTATCACATCATATACAAACACAATAATAGCATATGTATGCATCACATCACACATAAAGATATCAAAATGCCATTAAAATGGTATATATATATATCGTAAAAAAAATGTGTCATGTACAAAATGTGGGCCTCATGGGCCATATACAAAAAAAATCTGCCTTATGGGGGTACATAAAAAAAACCTCCCATAGGCTATTCTCATAGCATATACAAAATGAGGCTTGTGGCCCTATACAAAAATACACATGTTTGTGCCCAACACTTATGGATACTCCCCAGGTAATAGATCCCTTTGTTCTAAAATGGCTAAGGGCACCACCACCATTGGCAGATCCACTACTCCTGGCGCAGGCCCTGGTCCTCGTGTTGGTGTTGGTCTTGCTGCCGGAGGAACTTTTCCTCCTTGTGATACATGAGACAGGTGACCCATCACTGTTTATCTCCTCATCGTAGATCAAGAACCGGGGCCACACTCCCCTGGAATACCTACAACTTGTGCCAACAACCCATCCTCTAGATATATAAGTGGAACCTCATCCACTCCCCTCATCAAGAAAGATAGCCACTCCTCCAAATCAGATAAAAATGCAACTCCCTGATATGTTTCCACCCCTGCAGTTGCTCCTCCGACCTCTACTCTCCCTTCGGAAACTACCCCCACTACTAGTTATCCCTTGCTTATCCCATCTCGTCGTATACGACAATGAGGTCCTAGAGGTGGAGGAGGCATGTCCATAGCCACCGGTACCAAAGGATGTCAAATTGGTCCAATGTATGCATCATAAACATACAAAGCATCAGTACCGAACACACACACACATATGTGCATATACTATCAAATGTATATAAAATGTATATCTAAAATAAACAAACTATTACTTGAGTCATCCCAACAATGAACTGGGAATGGTAGCTCTGGGTTGCCCTGGAAGTTCGTCCAAGTCTAGGGGTACCGCTCCATATGACCAACCATCATCCTCCACACACGAAGGTACCGAGGAGTGAAAATGTGTCCCACCTCTCCTCCTCCATCCCGGGGTATAATCCAGCCCAGTATACCATCCGAGCCTCTCGGGGTCCCCTCGAAGGTATCACCACTAGCGGTCATAAGGATGGGTACCTCTAAAAAAAGAATGCACATATCACATTCCCATAAGTGAAAGTCCCAAAAATGCCTTGGGATCTCTCACTCAACAAATGCAACATATGATGCAACATCATAGAACCCTAGGCCACTCTGTGACCAGCCATAACCCGCTCCACTAACAAAAGCTGGCCCCATTCATACCACTTGCACTATCTATTTACTCATATAGAGATCGAATCCACCTTCATCCCTGCAACAACAATATCAAGAGTCGACCCCTTGGTCTCCTCTTCTTTGTAATCTATTTTGATATATTTTCACGAGCATAGGTATGCCTATCTCATCTGCATAAAACACTAATATTTTATAGCTTCAAGGGTCACCACCACCAACCTTCCCCCCTGGGAAATTTATTTTACCCAAAAATGCTTGAGACCTTATGCGAACATGGAGAGAAAAAAAATGATGATGCATTATCGACCCTACTATAAGCTCTGAACTTCATACATCAGGGGGCATCTATTAACACTTAAATATCACATGCATGTGACATTTAGGATAATATTGCAGAAATGCATCATCAACATACATAAAGGGACAATAGCGCGACCTAAAGCACTGGAACCCCACACTATATAGTGCGATTTATTTGTATAGTCACCCACACGACCTCGTGTGGGTTTTCCCCCGATACTCGTGTGATTGATAAAACAATAGGACCATAAAATTCCATGATGCATTAAAGGCCCATAATGGCTCTCTTGGATCCAAAATTTGAATATGGACCTCTCACATGCTTGGGGGCATTGAATAGACCCTCTCATGTACTTGGGAACTAGTTCAAAGGAGGAGATAGTTCACATTTGGATCTAGATGTTTCTTGGACACCCTTTGGCCTATAAAAGGAATCCATGGGAATACATTCTAGAGGAAGAAAATCAAAGCAAATTTATGTTGTTGGAATCACATTGAGATTTCCTCTTTCAATCTCATTCCTAACTCATCATGTTATACACAAATATCCCTTGAAATATTTCCCTAAGAGGCAAGAGTTTCTTCATTGCTCTCTTCTAGCTGTCTTGGAAGTGTGTGGACAAAAATAACCTCCCTAAGGACTAGTGTTTTTCGACGCTCTATTCCAACCATGTGACTCTACATTATGAGCTTTCCAATCCTTTTCTTCATGTGAAAATCCTGCCAGCAGTTAACTTTTGGGGTTACTCTAAAAGTGTTTACACCATGTTTGGGGTGCTTCACGAGATTTGGGTACATGGTGTATTCTCAACCTTTATATGGTTTAAGATGGATTCTAGCATGGGATATGGTACTGTCCATGATGGATATGTATAGTTGAGATAGCTTTCTCAATGGATGCTTGACCTCAAGAGGGTGTTGGCTTGGATTTGTTGCCTTAGGAATTGGAGATCTCTTGCTTGGATGGTGGATTCCCTTCATTGTGGCCACATGGAGAGTTCACCCAGTTTGAGAGCACCCTACATGGGGAGAGGAACATAATGTATCTTTGAGGAAGGTTTTAGGCCCTAGTTGGCTTCTGGCATCTTAGATACATATTTGGAGGATTGAACATGGCTAGGGGATATAGGGATTTGACATTGTTCTTGATAGGGGTCCCTAACCTAGTGGAGTACATTTCTTAAAAGGATCGATGGAGTTTGTCGAGGAAGGATGTGGGTGTGCCTTTGGTAGCTACATCACCCATGAGCCATTATTGTGCACAACATCAATTTGGAGCATGGAACATATACTTGGAGTGTAGCATCTCACTTGTGTTGGCCTACAAAGGGTTCATTGTAGGTTACTTGTAAGGAAACCCCACATTGTAATGTTGGCCTCCCTTACCTCTCATATATATAAAGGGAAGTGCATTTATATTAATTCATCATAGCATTCATTCTTATTCACTCTTTTGTAGAGATGCGACCTAGAGAAAAGCATGCACTTCTTCCTCTCTCTCTCTCTCTAGAGTCTTCACTTGTACTTGTTATCTCTCTCTCTCTCTCTCTCTCTTGAGGTGCTAGGGGTTTTTGGTCTTCTTAGAGTATCTTGGAGAATATTGCAGTTCTAGGGTTAGGTTTTATTCTTTGGAGATTAGAGATTATGGTTTTGTGATAAAACCCTAGGGTCAATTGGTGAAGAAGAGAAAATGATGATATCTTGCATTAGAGGATGTTTTGGAGAGATTTTTGCATGTTGAAACTCCTTGTTTGTTAGGGTTTTGTCGATTTACCATGGCTAGGGTTTTCCGAGTGTTGAAAGGTTTGTACTAGACATGAGAGAAGGCTATGGTATGTGCATATACTTCATCTTGATCTCATTAATGAATTTTTTGGTTGTCCATATCTTGTGCAATTTCCATATTTGAATTTCAAATACATATGTTATTCATTCATTGTTATTTACAGTTATATATGTCTTTCCAATTTGACATAAGTAAAAGAGAAAATTGTTAAGTGATTTGACATCTAATGAAATAATATAAGGGGTTGATTTTGTTTTTATCATATTGTTGTTATACTATTGTTTTGTTGCTATAAAGAGTATTTTTCAGATATAGTTATTGGATGATAAGTTACTCTAAAAGGGCTAAAACTTATCCTTGTGTTTGATATATATTCTCCTTGAATTGTCAGGAAGTCTAGGGTTGTTTGAAGTGAATTGTTGTATTCTTTCCATTGTTGTTATGTACTCTCATTTACAACAATCCTAAGGCTGAAAATTCTAGTGCTAAGATCTAAGAAACCTTCAAGGTTCAAGGTAAAGTTTTATATTTTTCATTAAAACACCAAATAAAAAAAATTTCGACATGGTATCAAGCCTTGTTTAGCTAAGATCACTCTTGATTAAGAGGGAGTTTCTATTTCAGCGGGAGTTTAACTAGAATATGTACTCGACCTAATTGAGGTCACTAGGTAAGAAACCCTATATTTCTTGGGATGAGCATTTGTATACTATAAACCTTTTTGTCCACTTCATATATTGTTGATTTTTTGTGCATTTAATATTTGTAGAAGATGAATTTCAATCTTAGAGAGTGTGACATATTTGATGGATCTTCAAACATCGTTCCTTTGAAGCTTAGATTTGAGTTTCTTATAGAGGAAGATGATATTTGGAAGCATGTTATGAAATTTATTCTAGAACCTACTGATCCAACATAGTTGGCTTCTCATTGAAATAAGAAAAAGTGAAGAGAATAATTCTTGATTCTATGAAGGATTATTCCATCTCATGTTGCAGATAAGAAACCGAGAAGAATACGTTTGAAGATTTGGTTAATTTAATTGAGAATTCATGTGCTTCTCAACATATGCTCTTGTGAAACCAACATTCAATGATTCACATGAGTAGGATAGACTCTTGTGGTGAATATCTTAACTAGGATCAATGAATCGAAGGATTAGTTGGTTTCCATTGGAACTAAGCTGGAGGATTAGGAGTTAGTGTCCATTTTCCTTAAGGGGATTTCTCCTTCTTGGGTGCCTTTTGTTTAAGGTATTTTCACTTGGGAATATACCAAATTTCTCAAAGCTTTGGGTTGATCTTGTGCATGAGGAAATTATATTGTAGACTTGTCCAAAACGACAAGGGGAAGTGGTTTCTATTGGTCTCGTCACAAAGAAGAAGAAGGATAGAGAAAAAGGTTTCACGAAGAAGGATAGGAAACATACTAATGAAAGGACTTGAATAAGGTGATGTGATTCCTATGTAATGACATGAGACATTATGTAGGACAATGTACATTGAGTAACAAGGAAAAGGGTATGAAACAGGTTACAGTTGAGCCTGTAGTAGGAGTAGAGGAGATAACTCATCAGGTTGAGACCGCCTTTTCCATGGCTTCTTGTTTATATTCTAACAATGTCTCTAGTGTTGGTTGGTATATGGAGAATGGATCTTCAAGACACATGACATATGATGACTCTCTATTCAATAGGATTCAAGAGAAAAAGGGAGGCACGACCATGTAGATTGGCGATGAAGCCACTCACCTTGTGCGAGGAATTGGCTCCATTTCATTTCAAATGCCTTCGATTGTTTTTTTGAGCTAAGTGATATTTAATTTTTTTGGGTTTGAGGAAAAACCAACTCCTTTTAGTGTCTTGTATGATAGATATCCACTGTAGAGTTTCCTTTGAAGGACAACGATGCACCATCAACGCCTATAATCTAGCAATTTCAAGGACTATGGATAGAGGGGTGAAAGAGGATGACCTTATAGGTTACTTATTGATCCAACGTAACTTGCACATTTTGACGAGAAGCTAGTCTGTCCTTATATATTTGAGGAGGTACATACATGGTGAGAGTTCATGGAGTTGAGTAAAAATTTGATCCTAGATACTCTAATTGCATCTAATGTTAATGAAGATGTCATACCTTTTAGTTCGTGGGATTCTCCTTCAATGATCGATGAGAATGTAGAGTTTGTTGTTCTAGATTCAAAGGCTCGTGACCATATAGGAGTTCCCAGATCCTCATTGAGGGTTAGTGTACCCCTCCTAGGAGATAGGCTAGTCATGTTGCATTGCTTTCTTCCATCCATGAGAATTTTTATTGTACAAAGGAGGAAATGTGTGATGATGAGACTCAAATTCATTCATAATCCCTCTAATTGTTCATTAGAGGAGAGGTGTGATTCCTTGATGGAGGATGATGCTAAGATTAATTCTAGAGTTGCAACCAATGAGAGTATTGGAGTATAGATCCATGGTTGATGGATTCTCTTAGACAGAGGGAGTTGTCGATGGATTCTTGCAGACAAAGGGAGTTGTCGATGGATTATCTCAGAGAGAGGGAGTTTTTGATGGATTCTTGTAGACAAAGGGAGTTGTCAATGGATTCTCTCAGAGAGAGGGAGTTGATGATGGACTCTTGCAGACATAGGGATTTGCCAATGGATTCTCTCAAGATAGGGGAATTGACCTAATTTAGGTTAGTTCAATTGCCATAGGATTTGAGGTACATGAGAGGGATTCTCATGTTGACGGGTTGATGATGACCTTGAAAGCATTGTTTCCTATGCCACGAGCTTTGTAGTCCAGGATCAAGGAGTTGACTCGTATGGATATCTATCCTTATGCTGATAAATGTGGTCCACTTGTCTTGATCTTGTATGGAGACATGCTTATCTTTGTAGGATGTACTATATAGTTCATGATGTAGTGTTCATTGATGTTGATTTAGAGGAAAATGGAGCTTGACACATAGATTTTTATCTAGAGAGATATTTCTTCATATTCACAGATGATCATTATTAATTAAAGGATCGAGATGATGTGATATGTTGGGTGGAAATTTCCTTACAAATGATAGTGGTTGATTATGGGATCTCAATCGGTACTAATTTGCAGATAGCATGTTTGGTGGATTTATAGAGGAAGTCGACAGGTGTTGATGTAAACACTTTCCTCGTAAAGAGGGAGTGTTAAATTTTGGGGTTACTCCAAAAGTGTTTACACCATGTTTGGGTTGCTTCATGATATTTGGGGTACATGGTGTATGTTTAACCCCTAGATGGTCTGATGGATTGTAGCATGGAAGATGGTCCATGATGGATATGCAAAATTGAGATAGCTTTCTAAATAGATGCTTTACCACATGTGGGTGTTGGCTTGTATTTCTTACCATACGGGTTGGAAATATCTTGCTTGGATGGTGGATGCCCCTCATTGTGGCCACATGAAGGGTTCACATGATTAGAGAGCACCCTACATGGGATAAGGAGCATTATGCATCTTAGAGGAGGGATTTGTGCCCTAGTTGGCATGTGGAAACTCAGACTCATGTTCAAAGGATCGAAGATGGCTTGCGTATTCCTTCAACTTCGATAATGTTCTTGGAGGGGGTCATTTACCTAGTGGAGTACATTGCTTAAGAGGATTGATGGATCCCGTGGAGGGTCTTGATGGAGGGATGCATATCTTCCTTGTGTGGCTACATCACCTTGGAGCCATTATTGTGCATGACATCACCTTGGAGCATGACACATGTACTTGGAGTGTAGTGTCTCACTTGTGTTGACCTGCAAAGGGCTCATTGTAGGTTGCTTGCCAGGGACACGACCCACATTGTATTGCTGGACTTCCTTACCTCTCAATAAATAGAGGAAGGACATACTCTATCCATTAATTGATCATAGCATTCATTATTATTCACTCTTGTGTAGAGATTTGACCTAAAGAAGTGTGTGCACTTCCTCTCCCTCTCTTTGGATTCTTCAATTGTACTTTTCATCTCTCTCTTTCTCTTGAGGTGATAGGATTTCTTGATCTTCTTGAAGTATATTAGAGGATATTGGGGTCTAGCATTAGGGTTTAACCCTTGGAGATTAGGGTTTTGTGATAAAACAATAAGGTGGAATATTGAAGAAGAAGAAAAGAGAATGAGGTCTTACCTTGGAGGATGTGTTTGAAGGATTCTTGCATATTGGAGCCCCTTAGTTGCTAGAGTTTTGTCAATTTATACTAGCCTTGAAAGAAGGTTATGGTATGTACATATTTTTCATCTTGAACTTATTAGTGAAGTTTCTAGCTGTCCTTTCTAGATTTGAATTTCAACGATATATGTTCTTCATTCATTGTTATTTATTGTTATATATGTATTTCCCATTTGATATAAGTAAAAAAACAATTTTTTAAGTGATTTGACATCTAACAAAAGAATATAAGGGGTTGATTTTGTTGTTGTAATACTAATAGTTTTTCTTCTTGTAAAAGAGTATTTTTAGATTTGGTTATTGGATCATAAGTTGCCCTAAAAGGATTGAAAGTTGTACTTGTGTTTGGTATCTTTTCACCTTGAATTGTTGGGAAGTTTGGGATTGTTTGAAGTGAATTGTTGTACCTTTTGCATTGTTGTTTTGCACGCTAATTTACAACATTCCTAATGCTGAAAATTTTAAAGCTAAAATTTGAGATTGAAGGTGAAGTTTTTTTGTTTTGTGTGAAAACTCCAACTCAATAAATTTCCACACCATATTTGGTTATCTCCTCCTCCCTATTTTTGGCAGCAACGGCTCACTATTCTCTTTGTGTTCACCATAGTAGCAAGATTTTGTGTATTGGGAGTTCGTGTACAAAAATTCGCATGGAATTTGAAATTCAACAAATATTCGAGATATAACATGGATACAGTAAAGTTGACTAAATGCTTAAATATATTTACAATTTCTAACTTTTTAAGATTCACAAAATGTTGCTATTAAAATTTATTTGTTAATATAAAATAGATTGTAGTTTAATATATTTGTTGCTATTAAAATTTATTTGTTATTTGGCGGGGCCTTTAGGCCTTTGTAAATTGTCATCACATAATATATTAGATATATGTTTACTAGACGAGTGGTTAGATCGGGTGTAACTGCTCTAACTAATTCCACTATGTATAAATAATCCATTCAAGGTGAATGCAAAGCGGTTGAGTACTTGACCCAATATATGTTCTTTCTTGATGGTTGATATGTGTGTTTTATAGTCTGTTGCTTGAATGTTGGTTGAAGTTGAGGCATTCAACAACGAGTGTTATTAGTCATATTGTCACTTCTCCATCCATGACAACACTGCATTGTCGGTCACACAAAAGGAATTTATGGATTAAAGAGCCCCATTGACTATAGACACACTTGATTTAAATATTACATCATCCTCTCCAGTTTATCTATTTTGTGATACATTTTTAAGACATAGTTGCAAACCTCATATCTGTCAACTCACGGGTCACCTGCTGGAGCTCCATTGACCACCCGTGGTTTTTCCCCAAAAAGTTGCACCCACTAGTTGTTGGGATTATATTCTGTTAAGATTTAATATGCTAAGACAGAAAATAGCAGTATTACATTCCATTTCACAATAATAGCATATACAGGATCACTGAAGAAACAACAAGCACAACATAAACACAAGAGACACAGATTTATCCTGGGAAACCCTCATGGGGTAGAAAACCTAGCAAAGCTTCCTCAATATAGATGAACAACAATATACAAAGACGCAAACCAAAGACATGATCTCCTCCTCCACCATAGCAGACCTCTCCTCCACAAGTGCGCTACATTCTAAGTGAGGGAAGTGTGTGTGTAATGAGGAACACACCTCCTCTATTTATACACATCTCCAACTTGTACTTTATATTAACTAGGTCGGCCCCAACTTTACCATTGGGTTAAACACCCCACTACAACTGACTGGGCTGACCGCACTAGGGTGGTCTAACAACCCTTTGACCCACATAACACATATAGGGCCGACCCCCACTAGGGAAGTCTAATAACCCAAGTTACCACATTTCGAAGGAGGAATAAACATCTCCGGATATACAATAAGATCTTCACAGAGGAATGAAACATCTCTGAAATAATAAAGTACAAATATAATATTCTTAGAAGTTACAATATCTCAACACTCCCCCTTAACGAGAAGGATATTATAACAACATTTGCAGGAGTAAGGAGTCATCAACATGATACATCTATAAATCATTGGAAGCTTTCTCAACATCATCAGTAACTAAAGCAGTTACTGGAACATCTTCAATACTGGAACATCAACATCTTCAGTACTAAGTCTTTATCTTCTGCAGCACTCGAATAGCTACAGCAACATCATCATCTGGATCCTCACGATCATCAGTATCGTCATCACACGATCATCAACATCATCATCACATAATCATCAGCATCGTCATCACATGATCATCAACATCATCATCACACGATCATCAACATCATCATCACACGATCATCAGCATCGTCATCACACAATCATTAGCATCGTCATCTAGACCATAACGATCAGCAACATCGTCATCTAGATCATCATGATCAGCAGCATCGTCATCTAGACCATCACAATTAGCAGCATCGTCATCTCACGATCATTAGCATTGTCATCACATGATCATCAGCGTCGTCATCACACGATCATCAGCATCGTCATCACATGATCATCAGCATCGTCATCACATGATTATTTCATAGGATGATCAATCCTGCTCTCTTTAGGACATAGGTCCATGGATGATACAATCCTATCATGTACCTTTTGAATCGAGGTCCAGGGACGATCCAGTCCTATCATGTACCTTTTGAACTGAGGTCCAGGGACGATCCAGTCCTATCATTCAATTCTCGAAGACTTCTGTCTACAGCTCAATTCAAGGGACCATATGTCCAAGGAAGATCTAATCCCATTCTCGGAGACATCATGTCTACGACTCAATTCAAGGGACCGAAGTCCGGGGACGATCCAATCCCCACCGTACATTTAGGACTATGTCTAAGGATGACTTAATCCTCAACCGTACGTTTAGGACCATGTCCAAGGATGACTTAATCCTCAACCGTGCGTTTAGGACCATGTCCAAGGATGACTTAATCCTCAACCGTGCGTTTAGGACCATGTCCAAGGATGACTTAATCCTCAACCGTACGTTTAGGACCATGTCCAAGGATGACTTAATCCTCAACTGTACATTTAGGACCATGTCCAAGGATGACTTAATCCTCAACCGTACATTTAGGACCATGTCCAAGGATGACTTAATCCTCAACCGTACATTTAGGACCATGTCCAAGGATGACTTAATCCTCAACCGTACATTTAGGACCATGTCCAAGGATGAATTAATCCTCAACCGTACATTTAGGATCATGTCCAAGGATGACTTAATCCTCAACCGTACATTTAGGATCATGTCCAAGGATGACTTAATCCTCAACCGTACATTTAGGACCATGTCCAAGGATGAATTAATCCCCACATGTCCATCAAGGACTTCATTCTCGAAGAGCATACGTCTACGGATCAATTCAAGGGACCGAAGTCCGGGGATGATACAATCCCAACTTGTCCACTAAGGACTTCATTCTTGGAGACCATACGTCTATGGATCAATTCAAGGGACCAAAGTCCAGGATGATACAATCCCCACTTGTCCACTAAGGACTTCATTCTCGGAGACCATACGTCTATGGATCAATTCAAGGGACCGAAGTCCAGGGACGATACAATCCCCACTTGTCCACTAAGGACTTCATTCTCGGAGACATATGTCTATGACTCACTTTAGGACTAAAGTACAGGGATGATCCAATCCCCACATCAACTTAGACCCTGTCTAAGGACCATCCACCAACCTCTCTATTGGCATCACTAATATAGGTATCCACATCATCGACCTCACTGTCGATGCAGGAAATCTCATCATAAGTGATCACATCACTCCCCCTTTTGAGGAGGGTCCTTAAGTTTGTCTCAAAAAACTTTACTTGAGGTAGAGGTTTGGTTTAGTATATCGGTAACTTGTTCACTTGAGGTAGAGGTTTGGTTAGTACATCGACAACTTGTTACAAATTCAAACTTTATAGTTCTTTTCTGCACCATATCTTATCATATCTCTATGTGCTTTGACTTATCATGGAACACTGGATTCTCTGTCATCTTGATACAACTCTGTTTGTCACATAGGATCACAGTTGGGTCTATCTCTAAGTCAAATAATCCAGAAGCCATACTGCTTCACAGCTAGTAGAGAAACCAGCCATATATTCCGCTTGTGCTGAGAGCCACACTAGACTGCTTCCAGCTAAACCACAAGATCATGGCTGATCCCAGACAATAACATCCTCTTGATGTGTTCTTCCTGTCTGATACACTTTCTGCCCAATCAACATCTGTGTAGCTATCTGAAGTCATGATCTCCAAGATAGCATAGATCAAAGTCTATCGTATCCTTTAGGTACCTCATCACATGCTTTGCAACTATCAGGTGAACACATCTAGTTTCCACTAGATACTGACTCAAGGTGTTCACAGCAAAGCATATATCTAACCTAGTATTTGTTAGATACATCAATGACCCAATAATTTGTCTGTACAGATTTATATACACTAACTCTGATGAGTCATTCGCTAATAGCTTCAAGTTGGAATCCATGAGAGTGGCCATTCCAACATATCAAGTCCTTTTAATATTTCCGACATACTTTCCTTGGTTGAGAAAGATTCCTTCTGAGCCTTTCCATACTTCCAGACCTAGGAAGTAATGCATCAATATGAGATCTTTCATTTTCATTTCTGCAACCATCTATCTGTTCCATCTCTCATCAGATGGGTCTACTAATATGAGCCTCAATATCATTCGAACTCTGTGGTGATTTCTTTCTTGCATCTATGACATCTGTGTATAGAAGCCATATTCAACCTTGTAGCAAAGGTTGAGATCCACATCACCCATGGTGATCATTAAGCTCATCAATTGACTATCGATCTTGGGTACCCGAACAGAGCTTTCTTCAATTGATTCGTACTTCTTCTTCAATTACATCATTAAGATAATGGTCTTATCTAGCCACTTGGAGCAAACATCTCGTCATGATTCTCTTCCTCTTTCTAAGAGAATCTTCTAGCCACGAGCCTTCTATATTATGTTTGATTTGTAAATATTTTGTTGACCATCCACAACTTGTTCGGTGTTCATCATTCTTCATGATCTTTCCTACAAATCAAGATTAAGTACATGATTAGTAATGCTTCATAATCATCAAATCATGTTGACATGATAACCTATTATGCATACAGATATCATTTACATAGTTATGCAACTATCTTGACCAATACTTTGGCACACTTTTCCATATCATGTATGCATACAGTGGCTATCTAGATGCCTTCCATCTCTACCAGAACATACTATCGAGAGTGTGCACAGCTCTCAGCATGTCAGCAAATAGGTTTCATTCTAGACAAGCAACAATGGAATGTTTGTGCAATTTACCAATCATATGCATATTAGTAGTATACTATTCAATGCTATACTCAGCATGATATATTCTAGGAATACAAATATGTATACAACTATTACAAGCAATATCATTTACTATTTCAAATAAAAACTCAAATACTTATCTTTTATGTTTGTGTGGTTGCCTCCCGCTTGATCTTCTATATGTCTTTTGAACTTCTATTCATTCTGTACCACTGTGCATGCTCAAGTGTGCACTAGTGTCATCCTCATGATCTCATACACAAACATACATTCATTAGTATATTATAATCTTGAATATGTGTAGCCATGATCATAGATAATAAACATTAGTATTCAAGGTTTTAGGGAAGTCTTCTTTTAGTCATGCATATTCTTGTTTGATCATAGGGCTCTTCTGGTTAATCAAGATAAGAGACATAGTATGCATAAACCCTTGATTACTAACTTTATGAAAAAGAATATCTAATCATACCAAGTGTACTTATATAAGGGATCCTAACACAAGGTAAGATTCATAGGAAACATACCTGGATTAGTATATCTGTTTAACATACCTAATCAATATCTTCTTTGTTCTCTTCAATGATTTAGAGATCATGTGCTGGAACCTACATATCTCATAGGTTAAGCATAATAGAACAAAGTCATACATACCTCGTAAGTAGAACTTCTATGTGATCAAATATTATGGAGGAGTCTTTGTCTTCATGTTGTCATGGTCATGGAACTTGATTTGTCTTTCGTGATGTACCTGTATCTTGTTAGCAGACAACATCAACCTCATACAACACCATAGTGCATTAGTACAATCATATAGCCCTAATCAATGAATGTCTTCTATCATTCACATGCATTCATATTGTTACTAGGGTGATAAGATAATTCTAACATTAATCAAGATTGTACTAATAAATAATATGAAGACAAACATATTATGAACTCAATCAAGAATCAAATTTCAAGACATACCTGAACCTCCTTAAGTCATACCTGTCGAGACTTCTTGTAGTCTTCTTATGTAAGGCCTTAGCCTCAACTCCCCTTGAAACTTGATCTGGAGCTTGATTAGGGTTTGTTAGAGAAACCCTAAAAATTCAATCTTTGACTTTCACACTTCTGAATGGATGGAAGGATGTCTCTTGCTGAGCTGATCAAACTTGCATACTTCAATTTTGAAATCTCCAAAATTTGACCCCTCAAAATTGCCTTCGAAACTTCTGGATCTTCTCGACAGGATCCCAAACTAGGGTTTTATGAAGCCCACCCTTCTGCCCAAACAAAAGGTTCGATCCAAGGCTCTAAACTCTTATTTTTCTGAGGAGCTTCTAGCCGTGGTCACAGACTTAAAAAATTCCAACTTTTGCTGAGGCCCTAATTTTCCATCTTTCCGATCAAAATCCCGAACTGGGGCTTGATCAAGCCCGGTCTTCTACCCAACCAAAAAATTCGATCTTGGTCTCTAAATTTTGATTTTTCTGAGTAGCATTCAGCCATGGATTCCGATTCCAAAAATTCTAACTTTCTTTGAAACCCTAAATTCCGGAAGCCATGAATGGAGGTGCTCCAAAAATAATTCTGTTTTGACAGAAATATGTACCTGTTTGTTTCTGTTGTAACTCATAATTTTTTGATCCACAAGGTATGAAATTTTTTTTTGTGGTATCCTGACCTGTCATATTTCCATCCCAACATGTCTGACCTCAATTGGATTTTCTGAGAGAGAGTTATGCCAAGTGTCGCAACGTGACCTGTTTATGGGATAAAACAGGAGAGCGAACTTGTACGGTGTGCCGCGTGTCACTGGTTCAATTTCGGCCTCTGAAAAAGTTTCCTGAGATAGTACAGTCTGTGTGATACTTGTCACATTTTACAAAATTTCATTTGGAGCTTCCTAGCTCAAGTTATGACCTTTTTTCCTAGGTCACCTGATTTTGACTGAGATCTGGAAGAGGTAGAAACCCTAACTTGTACTAATCATAACTCACAAAGTACAACGAATATGAGGGTTTCCTTTGGAAAAAAGGTACATGGGGATGTTATCTACGACCTGTAAACTTTTTAGATCCTGAACCTTCGCCAAAATGGATTTATAGTGAAAGTTCCACGATGGCTGGTTTTTGCTATATAAAACCCTAACCTTCAAATTGTCGCAAGAGAAGCAAGTGTCGTAAGTGCCATACATTGCCTTCCTTCAGGTTAGCTCTGATACCATGTTAAGATTTAATATGCTAAGATAGAAAATAGAAGCATTACATTTCATTTCACAATAATAGCACACACAGGATCACTGAAGAAACAACAACCACAGCATAATCACAAGAGACACAGATTTATCCCGGGAAACCCTCATGGGGTAGAAAACCCAGCAAAGATTCCTCAATATAGATGACCAAAAATATAAAAATATGCAAACCAAGGACATGATCTCCTCCTCCACCATAGCAGACCTCTCCTCCACAAGTGCGCTACATTCTGAGTAAGGGAAGTGTGTGTGTAATGAGGAACACACCTCCTCTATTTATACACATCTCCGACTTGTACTTTATATTAACTAGGTCGGCCCCAAATTTACCACTGGGTTAAACAACCCACTACAACTGACTGGGCCGACCCCACTAGGGTGGTATAACAACCCTTTGACCCACATAACACATATAGGGCCGACCCCCACTAGGGAAGTCTAATAACCCAAGTTACCACATTCCGAAGGAGGAATAAACATCTCCGGATATACAATAAGATCTTCACGGAGGAATGAAACATCTCCGGAATAATAAAGTACAAATATAATATTCTTAGAAGTTACAATATCTCAACATATTCGCGGGTTACTCGCTGGTATTCTAGTACTATACCCATGGGTACCTCTTAAAATATCGAAAAAAATATATTAAAAATCGAATTAGAGATAGTTATGGTAGTTACCCTAACCGCCATAACTTCCCTAACCATTTACCTCTCAAACCTATCCTCTCAAATCTTGCTATAAATACAAGGAGAAGGCTTTAGGGAGGGGGAGAACCATTTGTATAAGGAAATTCCAGAGAAATATCCATTGAAGGAAGAGGAGCAAGGAGTCCAGGATCAGGTTTCAAAAGTGTAGGTCACAGATCAGGTATAGCTTGTTACCATTATTATGAATAATACAAAAGATTTCTTTCCCATAAGATAACTTGTCTACTTTATGAATCTAGTCTATTGAATCTGTCATATCTTCTTTATATATGAGTTTCATACTAGGTTGTTTATGTTTATGTAGTCAGAAGCTTTGAGGAAGGTGTCTTGTTTTTGCAGGATTCTTATTTGGGATTGTGGATCGGATATTAAAACCATAAAGCTTGGATTAAACTTCGTATATCCAAGGTATGTTCTTTTGGCTTGTAACCCTAGATTTTCATGATTAAAGAAATATCTTATGCTATACTTGTTTATCAATTAGATTTTGTACCTTCTTAGCAGTATGTTGATGATCTCTTTGAACTTCCCAATCATAGGTTGATTTACCGAACAACAGAGAGAGTGACATGTTTGATGGATCTTCAAACATTGTTCCTATGAAGCTTAGACTTGAGTTTCTTATAGAGGAAGATGATTTTTGATAGCATGTTATGAAATAGATTCCAAAACCTACCAATCCAACATAGTTGGCTTCTCATTGAAATAAGCCAAAGTGAAGAGAATCATTCTTGATTCTATGAAGGATTGTTCCATCTCATGTTGCAGATAAGAAACCGAGAAGAATATGTTTGAAGATTTGGTTAATTCAATTGAGAATTCATGTGCTTCTCGACATATGCTTTTTTGAAACCAACATTCAATAATTCAAAAGAGTAAGATATATATTGTGGTGAACTTCTTAACTAGGATCAGTGAACTGAATGATCAGTTGGTCTCCATTGGAACTAAGGTGGATGATCAAGAGTTAGTGTCCATTTTCCTTAAGGAGATTGCTCCTTCTTGGGTGCCTTTTGTTTAGGTTATTTGTGCTTGGGAGAATATACCAAATTTCCCAAAGCTTTGGGTTGATATTGTGCAGGAGGAAATCATATTACAGACTTGTCCAAAACAACAAGAGGAAGTGGTTCCTATTGGTATTGTCACGAAGATGAAGAAGGGTAGAAAGAAAGGTGTCAAGAAGAAGGATAGGACAAATACTTGAAAGGAATTCAATAAGGTGACGTGATTCCTATTTCATGATATCAGACATTATATATGACAATGTCCATTGAAGAACATGGAAAAGGGAATGAAATAGGTTGTAGTTGAGACTATAGTAGGAGTACATGAGATGATTCTTAGTTTGAGACTACCTTTTCCATGTATTCTTGTTTATCTTCTAACAATGTGTCTAGTGTTGGTTGGTATGTGGACAATGGAGATTTGGGACACATTACATATGATAGGTCTCTATTCAATAGGATTGATGAGAAAAAGGGAGGCATGGCTATGGATATTGGTGATGATTCCACTCACCTCGTGAGAGGAGTTGGCTCCATTTCATTTCAAATGCATTTGGTTGATGTTATTGAGCTAAGTGATATTTCATTTATTTTGGGTTTGAGGAAAAACCAACTCCTTTTAGCGTCTTGTATGATAGATATACATTCTAGAGATTCCTTTGAAGGACAATAGTGCACCATCAATGACTGTAATCTAGCGAGTTTAAGGACTTTGGCTAGAGGGGTGAAAGAGGACAACCTTTATAGGTTAGTTGTTGATCCAATGGAACTCGCACGTTCCGAGGAGAAGCTAGTATGGCCTTCTAGATTTGAAGAGGTACATGCATGGCAAGAGGTCATGGAGTTGGGTAAAACTTCGATCCTAGATACTCTAATTGCATCTCATGTTGATGAATATGTCAAATCTTTTAGTTTGTGGGATTCTCCTTCAATGATCGATGGGAATGTGGAGTTCATTGTTCTAGATTCAAAGGCTCATAAGCATATAGGAGTTCTCATATATTCACCAAGGGTTAGTGTACCTCCTAGGAGATATGCTAGTCATGTTGCATTATTTTCTTCCATCCATGAGAATTTTGGTTGTACAGAGGAGGAAAGGTGTGATGATGAGACTCAAATTCATCCATAATCCCTCTAATTGTTCATTAGAGGAGAGGTGTGATGCCTTGATGGAGGATGATGCTAATATTAATACCATAGTTGCAACCAATGAGAGTATTGGAGTACAGAGCAATCGTTGATGGATTCTCTTAGAGAGAGGGAGTTGTCGAT
The DNA here is from genome assembly GCA_027924585.1 of Larix kaempferi. NCBI lineage: Eukaryota > Viridiplantae > Streptophyta > Pinopsida > Pinales > Pinaceae > Larix > Larix kaempferi. The sequence goes on along the minus strand of BSBM01000397.1, from coordinate 149,999 downwards.
GGGTTCTTGCGGACAAAGGGAGTTGTCGATGGGTTCTTGCGGACAAAGGAAGTTGTCGATGGATTCTCTAAGAAAGAGGGAGTTGTTGATGGATTCTTACAGAGAGAGGGAGTTGGTGATGGATTCTCTCAAGATGGGGGATTTGACCTAGTTTAGGTTAGTTAAATTGCCAGATAATTTGACGTACATGAGAGGGATTCTCATGTTGATGGTTGATGTTGAACTTGCAAGCATTGTTTCCTACACCACGAGCTTTGTAATCTAGGATCGAGGAGTTGACTCGTATGGATCTCTATCCTTATGTTAATAAATGTAGTCCCATTGTCTTGATCTTGTATGGAGATATGCTTATATTTGTAGGATGTTCTATATAGTTCATGATGTGGTGTCCATTGATGTTGATTTAGAGGACAATGGAGCTTGGTAGAGATATTTTTCTCAAGAGAGATATTTCTTCATATTCACAGACAATCCTTATTCTTTAAAGGATTGAGATAATGTGATATGATGGGTGGAAATTTATTTACAAATGATAATGGTTGATTATGGGATTACAATCGGTACTACCTTGCAAATAACAGGTTTGGTGGAGTTGTAGAGGGAGTCGATAGGTGTTGATGTAAACACTTTCCTTGTAAAGAGGGAGTGTTAACTTTTGTGGTTACTCCAAAAGTGTTTACACCATGCTTGGGGTATATGGTTTATGAGATTTGGGGTACATGTTGTATGTTCAACCCCTGGATGGGATGAGATGGATTGTAGCATGGAATATGGTCCATGATGTCTATGTACAATTGAGATAGCTTCCTCAATAGATGCTTTACCACATGTGGGTGTTGGCTTATCTTTCTTTCCTTATGAGTTGGATATATCTTGATTGGATGGTAGACACCCCTTATTGTGGCCACATGAAGGTTTCACATGATTATAATGCACCTTACATGGGATGAAGATCATTTTGCATCTTGGATTAGGGATTCATGCCCTAGTTGGCATGTGGCAACTTGGATTCATGTTTAAAGGATCATAGATGGATCGATTACGCCTTGGGCTTCGATAGTGTTATTGCATTGGATCGTTGGCCTAGTGGAGTACATTGCTTAAGGGGATTGACAGAGTTCGTGGAGGGTCTTGATGGAGGTATGTGGATTTTCCTTGTGTGGCTACATCACCTTGGATCATGGCACATGTAATTGGAGTGTAGTGTCTCGTGTTGGCCTACAAAGGGCTCATTGTAGGTTTCTTGTAAGGGACAAGGCCCACATTGTATTGTTGGCCTTCCTTATCTCTCAATAAATAGAGGAAGGGCATAGTCTATCCATTAATTCATCATAGTATTCAGTCTTATTCACTCTTGTATAGAGATTTGACCTAGAGAAGTGTGTGCAATTCCTCTCCCTATCTTTGGAGTCTTCAATTGTACATTTCATCTCTCTCTTTATCTTGAGGTGCTAGGGTTTCTTGATCTTATTAGAGTATATTGGAACATCTTGTGGATATAGGATTAGGGTTCTGTAATAAAATCATAGGGTGGAATGATGAAGCAGAAGAGAAGAGGATGAGGTCTTGCCATGGAGGATGTGTTGGAAATATTCTTGCATATTGAAGCCCCTTAGTTGCTAGAGTTTTGTCGATTTATACTAACCTTGAGAGAAGGCTATGGTATGTACATGTTCTTCATCTTGAACCTATTAGTGAAGTTTCCAATTGTCATCTCAAGATTTGAATTTTAGTGATATATGTTCTTCATTCATTGTTATTTATGGTTATATATGTCTTTCCCATTTGATATAAGTAAAACAACAAATTGTTAAATGATTTGACATCTAACAAAAGAATATAAGGAGTTGATTTTGTTGTTGTAATACTATAGTTTTTGTTCTTGTGAAAGAGTATTTTTAGATTTGGTTATCGGTGGATAAGTTGCCCTAAAAAGGTTGAAAGTTGTACTTATGTTTGGTACCTTTTCACCTTGAATTGTTGAGAAGTTTGGGGTTGTTTGAAGTGAATTGTTGTACTTTTCTCATTGTTGTTGTAATATGCCTCTATTACCCTGATCCTTTTGTAACAAAAATACAAATTTAAGTGTACAATGTACAATTTAATTGCAAGGAGATCAAAGCCAAGGCCCCACCAATAAATAATTGTAAGTATTATTGTGATTTTCTAAGTTGTATTTTGAATTTGTAGGCCGAGGAGACTGAAGAGATTGATGCAACTAAACGACATGGGCAATGAATCCACTAGGGGGAGAGGTTGAATGGCTGGGAAAGCCATGGATATTTAGTTACTAATGATGGATGTCATCTTAGTGCCTAGGGCACTGGGGAAAGAGTGAATTGTTGATGTTTACTTGATGACCTTAAGTTTACAAGTGTTGTCTTAAGTAATGTTAATCATGAGTTAACAACCAATCCTGAGTTAGAGTGACTATTTGCTGGAAGAAAATAGTGAGCTCCTATAATCTATGTTTTAACATAAAGTTAAATGATCCTAAGTAAACTAAATGATCATCCTAGATAATGCTATTATCTTAATTCTAGCAGATAAATATCATTAAGCTTCTAAATGGAAAAAGAACCTAAGGGTTCTCCATTATCACCTTAAGTATTAGGTAAGAGAGATAATTTTATAAGAATTATCATTACAAACTATGTGTTTGTAATGACTAAGAGAGATAATCATGAGTTAACAACCAATCCTGAGTTAGAGTGACTATTTGCTGGAAGAAAATAGTGAGCTCCTATAATCTATGTTTTAACATAAAGTTAAATGATCCTAAGTAAACTAAATGATCATCCTAGATAATGCTATTATCTTAATTCTAGCAGATAAATATCATTAAGCTTCTAAATGGAAAAAGAACCTAAGGGTTCTCCATTATCACCTTAAGTATTAGGTAAGAGAGATAATTTTATAAGAATTATCATTACAAACTATGTGTTTTACAAGTTATAATTATATATACATATATAAATATATATAAAAGTATTGGTTAACATATAAATATATTTGAACTAAAAGTGATTATTATTTTAGAAGAAGTATTTTTTTCAGAATTATCAATGGAGGAATTAAAAGACCCAAAACTAAAAAGAAATAAGCATATATATATATATATATATATATATATATATATATATATATGCATTGGTTAACATATAAATATATTTGAAATAAAAGTGACTATTGTTTTAGAAGAAGTGGAGGAATTAAAAGACACAATATGATACTTAAAAAGAAAAGCTTTTATATATATATATATATATATATATATATATATATATATATATATAACATAAAGAAATCAACTAATATATATGTGTTTATTAGGAGAAAAAGAAAGGATAGTATTATTCTTTGAATGAAAAATTATTTATAAGTATTTAATAGATACAAAATAGAAAAATACTTTTCTATTAAGAAGAATAAAAGACAGTTAGGGTTTAATTTAGTTATTTTTTGGTTAGGTTTGTTGTTTATTAGCAACAACCACATTTAAATGTATAGTCGAGGTTGATATATGTTGATTGACCAATATCAATTACATTTAAAAATGTGGTTGTTGCTAGTTACACTACAGTTTGGAGAAACCCAGGAAAAAAGACTTACAAAATAGGAAGAAAGACTTACAAAATAAAATGAAAAAGAAGTTACTGATGTTTTTCGAGGTATGGGGCAGCGTAGATCAAGATAAGGAAGGGTGCAGTATTTCGAAAAGACTCATAATTGATTGCTAAGAAGATGTCACTTCAGAGAAGAGCGTCCTATCGATGCTACAGTCTGAATATATCGATCAATGTTGAAGAGTAGCCGCAATAAGAGATAAGAAACAATCCTCTTAATCTTCTTACATATAGTGGTGGACTGTAAATTGTTTACCGATTGTAGCAAGGGAAATGAACCTGTATATATTGTGTTTTATATCAATTCTACCTCTTAATTCTAGCTTTGAAGGACACAAACAAAGCCAAGAAATGGGAACCAAGTATCTCATGCTTGCCTTCAACAAGCGTGTTACAGTCACGTTAGTAGCATTACACCTAATAAAGGAGTGACATGAGTTGAGTGAACTGTAACAAATATTTTACTGCAATATGTAAGTATTGAATGCGCTAAGACAATGCATGGTTTATCCATTATCTAGATTATAGGTTCGGTGGGTCATGTTTGTGATCATGCATGTCCAAGTGATTTCAACCTGGTAGACCTTGACCGGTTGTTCACCTGTAATGTAACTAATTTTACATCCCATTCATCTGCTTTTGTATGTCTGGTATTGACAACCACTCTGCCAATGAAGATTAAGGTGCAACAGTCTTTTATTAAATAGCACCTATAGTAACCTTGCAAAAACGTTGAGGGCGAAGTTTCATTTTATTTATATTATAGAAAAAATTGCAGATTATGAAGGGCACAACCTTTTCCTTTAATTGTTTATAATAGCTAAAATCTCCATCCTTCTAAAGTATTTAACTTAGAATAATCTTGTTATGAAGTCATATTAACTTCATCGATTTAGTACTTGAGTTGGAAATATGTAGGCATAACTTATCATTTGTATAAATGGTCGAACTTGATGTTTATAAGGAAGAGTATGATAGTTGTAAAACTCAAATAATTATTTGCTTAATTAAGTAACTTTTTGAGTAGGATATTTTGTGGAACCTTCACTCTAGTGGATTTATGTCTAGCTTGGGGGTGGCCTCTCGACAGAAAGAATATGCGTTCTACAAAAAGTCAAAAGGGTCGCCAAGTCATACAGATAAGTATGTTTCATTGTTGTAATATTTTTTTTCCCGCGAAAAAAAGCATACTATTGTTATTCAGTGTTGAATCAAATAGTACATGATATAATCAGACAAGTCTGTCTTTCCCAAGATATCCCTCATACACAAAGTTCTGCTAAGCCCCCCAAAATACATAGACAACAATATTACAAGATCCTCAAAAAACAATAAAGTGTTCCAAGGAAACTAATCCGGAAAATACATAGCTCCAGAATCTGTCAGCTCATTTTCCAAAAGTTCTTCCCACTGCAAGTAGCCAACCTCACCATTCAATGCTGCTTTTGACAACTGATCAGCCTGTGAGTTGAATTCTCGGTATATATGTTCCACAGTATATGAGCAAAATGAACTAAGTTCTATTTTAGTTCTGTTGCACCAATAAACCAAATTCAGAACCTTCAAGTCGAATTCACCCTTTGCCCATTTGATTGTGACTTTATAGTCACCAAAAATATTCACCTGTCCAAGACCAAAAAGATTTGCAACCCGAGTAACACCCCATAAGTCCAAAAGCTCCGCCTTTATATTAGTTCCTCTTCCACAGTTCATACGGAGAGTAAAATAGTGGTCCCTACTAAGAATTATAACCCCGCCAACTCCACAAACTCCCATGTTTGTTGATCCAAATAATAATAATACAGGATCATCGATGATGAGTTGAAAATCCCCTATATTGCGTGTGGCAGGAGTTTTTTTATCATTATGGAATTTCAAATATTGACAAAGTGCTGAGTTAAAAGTGCCATCCAAACTAGGAAGAATATATTCAAATGTAGCTTTGTTTCTTGTCCACCAAACAAACCAACAGACAAAGATAGGCAATGTGGAATGTATTTTACAATTCTTAAGCCATAATTTCAGAGAGGATTCCATATTGTTGCCTCCCCAACACACTGTAATACCCAAAATTTGATAGAATTTCTCCCACAAGCTGCGTGTGAATGAACATTCCAAAAAGAGATGAAATGTAGACTCAGAAAAGCATCTACACAGAATACATCGATTAGGACCCATCCATCCAATACTTGCGAGGTTGTCCCAAGTTTTTAGCCTATCTTGTAGCACAAACCAAATAAAACACTTAAGTTTCAGTGGAATATACCAATGCCAAATAACCTTGTACCACCAATGTTTAGGAAAGATACATCTGCGCTTAATAATACACCTGTAAGCAGTACTCGCCGTGATCCTTCTTGTGGCCTCATTTCCAACCCAAACCATCTCATCATCCGCAGAGCAAATACGAACCCCTGGATCATTAAGAGCTTGGATGTATGTATCCCATTCTCTGGCAACTTCATGGGGCATGTGCAGGTCCACCAAATTATACCAATATCCGACCAGCCTATCTTTGACAACAGAGTTTAGAGTGATCAATCCCGCTCCCTTCAACACATACAGTAAATTAGCAGATAATTTGAAAGCACTATTCATTCCCAAAATAGGATCAATACCAATAGCCACCTCACACCCATTTCCAACTTTCCAACATAAATCTAATGCAAGCCAGCAGTAAACTTTTAAAAATCCATTCCAAATAGGAGAGACCCCCTGCATCCGTTTTTGTGGTTTCCGCAATCAGTGGGAAGTCTTGGACTTGATGTATTTTTGATGTATGACCTTCGCCCAGAGAGAAGTGCCCATAATAGCTCGCCAGAAGCTTTTTATCCTAAGAGCTTCGCTAAAAACTGAAATGTCCAATATTCCCCAGCCACCAGCAGTGAAAGGTAATGAAGCCTTTCCCAGCCAACCATAGACAAATTCGATTTCTTCAAGCCACCAGTCCATAAAAAGTTAAATATAAGTCTTCTTAAAGAGTTGATAACCGAGCAAGGCACCGGAAGTAATGAAAACCAATAAACTGGTGTACCGATGAATACAAATTTTACTAATGTTAACTTGCCACCAATAGACAGAAGCCAATATGTCCAATGTGATATCCTTGATTCAAAATTTTTAACTAACCACTTCCAGTCTTTAATAAGATAGCCATTTGGCTTGAGGTGAAAGCCCAGATAAGTAAATCCCTCAGAAATATTGTAGTACTGAAAAGGCAACAGAGCTTGAATATCCAGTAGTTTATCCTCCTCAATTAGATTACCATAAAGACAAGACTTACGCAGACTTACCCGCATACCAGAAGCCTTGCAAAATTGATCAATAATACCCTTATACACCCTCCAATCCTCCAACGATTCACAACCAGTAATTAAAACATCATCCACAAATAAAACATGTGTGAGAAATAAATCTTTAGAAATTTTCAAACCTTTTATCTTGCCTTCCTGATGAGCCTAAGTGATCATTCTGCTAAACCCTTCTATCACTAACAAAAATAGGAGAAGAGACATAGAACAGCCCTGTCTAATGCCCGTGAAACAACTGAAAAATGAGGTAGGGGCACCATTGACAAGTACAACAATGCTCATAGTACTCACACAGGCCATGATCCAATTAATAGCAAGAGCTGGCACACCAATATGTATCAACACAATTCTAAGAAAATCCCAACTGACTTGGTCATATGCCTCCTCCAAATCCATCTTAAGTAAGATTGCTCTCCGTTTCTTGCCGTTTAATAGTATGAATAATCTCCTGTGTAATACCAACAACATCATGAATTTGACGATCTTGTAAAAATCCAAACTGTTAAGGTGAGATAAACTTAGAAAAAACAGGCTTGAGGCGAGCAACAAATATCTTGGAAACAATCTTATATGCCAGATTCCAAAGTGCAGTAGGTCTGAAGTCACCGAAGAACTTGGTATCATTGACCTTTGGAATGAGTGTGATAAAGGTTGAATTTAATGCCCCCGAAATATATCCCTGTTTCTTGGTATATTCCACCATCTGTAATATATCATCTCCCATGATATCAAAAAACTGTAAAAATAGCTCAACAGTCCAGCCATCTGGCCTGAGACTTTTCTCCTTTGCAAATAATTTAAGGGTCCTCTCCACTTCCTCCAAGGTAACCACTTTGCATAACTCCTCGGCCTCCTCAGCATCGAAAAATTTGGGGTAAAGTCTAGCCACCTGAAGTTGTGAAATCAAGTCACAACCTTTATCATCACTATAAATATTACAAAAATGTTGCTTCGCCAAAGTTTGCAAGTCCTTCTCCCCAGTAAACACCTTCCCCTCCTCATCAGACATACACTAGATAGTATTGTTGTTTCTATGAGTTGATGCAAAGTTGTGAAAAAATCTAGTGTTCTTATCCCCAACATTAACCCAAAGGGCCCGACTCTTCAGTCGCCACTCCTTCTCCTCCAAATAAAAGCTCTCTTTATCAACTTCTAGTTTCTTAAGGAGCTCAAAACCATTCCTATCTAAAGGTGTTTTCAAATTCTGAGAATAAAGTACCTGTAAATGAGCTTCCACCTCCATCAACGACAGCCTGTCTAGCTGTTTCCTTTGGTGTATCCATTTAGAAACTTTCACCTTCAACTCCTTTAACTTATAATAGAAAAGGTCCACTGGATTATAATCCTATGTATTGTTGAAACTTAACCAAACATCTTTGATAAATATGAGAAAATCATCATTAGATAACCATGAGCAATCAAATTTAAAGGGATAATTGTGCTGGAGGACAGAGTCATCTAATTGCAAAAAGATAGGCCAATGATCCGAAATCTTATCTCCAACCCATGATCTATACCGATTATACATCTCCAGTAAGGAAGCTTTCACCAACTTTCATTGTTGTAATATTATTGTTAAAAGATGTTAAGTTCTATTAAGATATATATTCTTTTCTTGTTCAGAATCATATGGTACACGTGTTTATATGTTCTCCTCCTATGTAATTTGTTAGTATTATTATGGTTTAAAGGACGAGTAAGAACATGAAAGTAATAATTATTGTTAGTTTCATTAAGATGTTGAATAATCTTATATTTAAAAATAAGTGACTTCAGTTAAAGATAGAAGATTTAAGTGTTTACTTTCATGGAAATATGTCCAAAATGCCGAATAGATTTTTATACTAAGTACATGTTCCTTTTTAATGAAGAAAGATCATGATACAATTTAATTTAGATACCCTAACCTTTTATATCTAATGTACTACATTAAAACTTTCATGAACATTATCAACTGAACTATGTTGTGAATAAAGATATCATATCTATTATAGTCGTTTAAAGTATTTACATAGTCACTATATACATATAAAAGGGAAATTAATCATGAATGAGTGTATTTAATTACTTTACTCATAGTTAGTAAACCCAAATCAAAGATGAATATGGTAAGTTGATTAGGCTCCATAAGTCAGAATATAATTTAAAGCCTTATCACTTGATTAGGCTCCATAAGTCAGAGTAATTTAAAGCCTTATCAACGACTTACTATGTATGTGGAAATAAAACTGAGTAACAAAAAGGAAAATAACTACATGTTAGTAGTTACCCTTCCAAATAAGGGCCTTGATAATAACAAAGTTTTGTGTATATTTTAGATATGAATATGGTAGGGATTCCTCTTCAAATAAGTATTATATTTGTTATTTTTATTTCCAATCCTATTAGAAGAATGAAAGTGGACGAATGTTATTTGGACAAAGTAGTTACTCTTAAACAGTTTGTTTGGAAGTAATGTTTTGATGTTAAGATATTGCTAATGGGATCTTCATACTTCTATTCTCAATTGGGTAAGCAAAGATATTAGATAATGGCTCTATACTATTGACCTTATTAGATTAATGTTAATGGTAAGAACATCTAAGCATATTACAAAGGCTTAGCATTCAAATGCTTACAAACTCTTAAACTGTTACTCGATAAAGCATTTGTGGAATTGATTTACCTTTCTTTAAGAATAAGATTAGTGAGAATGTACTTGATTGTAATGTCAAGTAATCATTGAAGCTGAACACATTTTATTTGGGGATAGTACTCTATCCATAATGTAATTACTAAGACTAAATAATTGGTTTGTTTGGATGTAGTTAAAATAAATTTTGTATACCCCATTTCCCTAAAAATGCATTGAGGATTTTGGGTACATTTCAGTTGTTTTGTACTTTAATTTACAACATTCCTAATGCTGAAAATTTTAGGGCTAAAATTTGAGAATATTGAAGGTGAAGTTTTTTTTGCTTTGCGTGAAAACTCCAACTCAATAAATTCCCACACCATCTTTGGTTATCTCCTCCTCCCTATTTTTGGTAGCAATGACTCACTACTCTCTTTGTGTTCATCATAGTAGCAAGATTTGGTGTACAAAAATTCGCTTGGAATTTTTAATTCAAGAATATTAAAGATATAATATGGATACCGTAAAGTTGGCTAAATGCTTAAATACATTTACATTTTTTAACTTTTTAAGATTCACAAAATGTTGCTATTAAAATTAATTTGTTAAGATAAAATAGATTGTAGTTTAACTTTTATAACAATTCACCTATTCATTAATTATTAATTATAAGAGTGAAACTATAATAGTAGCATATCTACTGATAACTCAGCTCCAAGGGTTATCTCAATTGGTAATACTCTCTCCGTACGGGGGGAGGTCACGAGTTCAAGCCTTGAGTCCTAAGGGGTTAGGCCAACCGCTATTTCTGGCCGACGTTTTACATCCTTACCATCCACGAAATGTGGGAAAGTATTGGTGGGTTTCCCGTGCACCGTTTCCGCAGAAAAAAAAATTATCCACTGATAACTCAAGTTTTATACAATTTATAACTTCATCATAAGAAGACAATGACCATGGCCACATTTGTGATCTTTACACATAAAAACTCCATTTTAAACAAATTTGTGACTATTGTTCCACAAAATATTCTAAATGATCGGTGAAGTCACACACATTACTACATCAATATTAAAAAATACTTACCTATTGAACTATATTTTCACATTGTTATATCATATATTATGATTCAAATTTAAGATATGTTTTGAGTTGCTTACAATAAAGAATGAATGCTACTTTACAATTTTGAATGGCAAGCGTATTTTTTAATTTTCTAAAATTTAAATAATGTATGTTTTTGTATTTATGAGATGTCTATCTCTGTATTTAAGTTGTACTAGAAATGTACTAGAAATTTTCTTTACTCATTTTTGCTACATCAAATGGAGTTCATATTCCAATATTGCTACTATTGTATTCACTATGAGTCTTTACTATTTAGATTTAAAGAACAACATGCTTTGATATTGTATGATCTATAAAGTAGTGAAACTATGTCTCTAAACATTTTGTCAAAACATATCTTATATCTTATATGGAAAAATTACTATGCTACTATCACTTCCAGTGCTAATGCCCACTAAGCATAGAAAATAAAATAGATATGTATGGAAAATATTTATTACCACAACAAACCAACATACAAGATTTACCTGGGAGGATTATCTTATTACTACAAAGAGAATCTTATCGAACACACTCTCCACATAGAGATGAATGTATTCTCTAAATGAGCTAAATCAACATAGATCCATCTTAAACGTCTATCTATCAAGCACCGAGAGGGATCGAATTTCTTGAGGTGTACTTATTTTTAAAAATTTAAACTCAAGAAATTTGATCTCTCTTGATTGATAGATCTGGGTTTAAGTTTTAAGTTTTTATTTTATAAACGAACATTGATTTTTTAATTACTTTTCATAATATTTTATTTTATGAGTCAACATGGATTTTTTTTAAATACTTTCCATAATTTTTTTATTTTATGAGCCGACGTGAATTTTTTTAATTATTTTGTTACAAACAAACTTACAACATCTCACCCATACTGAGCTGTAGAACACCAGAACTCAGTGCAACAAAGAATATTACATTTATTTTCCACATAATTATAAACATGTATCCTACTCTACTTTGCTCTCATGTTGGATTGTTGACAACAGTGATGCGTCCCCTTCTATCTTGCATCATGTTGGATTGTTGACAACAGTGATGCATCCCCTTCTATCTTGCATCTTTGATCTTTTATAGAGCTGTCCGAAGAGAGTCAACTAAGATCAAAGGTATCAACCTTGACTAAATCAACCCATCAAGTGCCTTGTTTAATAAAGTTATTTCACTTGCTGCTACTAACGAGATCTCGGTTGATTCGCTTTCCTCTAAGCTACTTAGATGTTTCAGTTCACTAAGTCTGGGTTGATTTAATAAGGCTACCTCTAGCTACTTAGATGTTTCAGTTTATTAAGTCTTGCCCTGTTTAACAAGGCTAGTGGAGTCAAATCACTAGTCAACTTTGCATTAAATGTAATCCTCTAAATAAGCTAAACAAAGGGCATTACATTTATTTTCCACAAAAAAATTGGACACGTATCCTACTCTACTTTGCTCTCCTGCTGGATTGTTGACCAGCACAGTGATGGATCCCCTTCTATCTTACGTCTGTGCTTTTAATGGAGCTGTTCTCTAAACACTGTCAACTAAGATCAAAGGTATCAACCTTGACCAAATCAAAGCACATTGTTTAATAAAGCTATTAAAGATAATCACTAGCCAACTTTACATTAAAGGTCAATAATTCTCTCCAAGGCATAACTAATTTGTCTCTTCCCAGACAAAGTCACCCTTGATGACTGAAGACATCACATACTTAGCTAATTTCTTAGATCATTGGCCTTCAAACCAACAAAATTAGTCATTTAAGGCCCATCCACATGCTTGGCCAACTGCCTTCTTATCCCTTTGGGAACTGGACTTGGCACTCGATCCATTTCGGAAAGTTGATCCATATTGCTCTCCTTATACAAGCAAGGCTCCATTAAATTGGATGATTTTGGTTGACTAAATTTCACTTGCTGTCTAGAACTATGATAGATTTATCAGCTACAGTTCATGGGCAGGGTGTTTAATAGAAAAGACGCCATCTTCTTCAAATAAATTATCACTACAAAAGATTTTAGTTGCAGCTCTTGCAGACTTATTCCCTTTCCGTGAACTTTTCGCTCCCTTACTAAACACACACTTAGACTACCCATTATGTTTAACAACTAGTTATCAGTTGCATAACACCGAGACACATACAAGTTGAGCCTGCCTTTTCCAAAGGCAGGGTGCTTAGAAAGTCCCCATGAGTAAATATGAATCTTATGTGGACCTTGTGGATTTTCCAAGCTACAATGGAATGTGGGCACCTAAAAAGTACAGGACATATGTTTGAACTCCCTAGTCTCAAATTCCAAATCTAAATCGAAAGGTCCCAAATCTAAATCAAAAGGTCAACAGCACTCTTAAAATTCATGGTAAGCAGCCAGTGCAAACCTCCAAGCAAATGTGGGTGCCTAATAAGCATATGAGTGGAGTTACGTTGAGGCTAGAACTTTGCCAGCTTAAAATCAAGATTGATAGGTGGCTTTAATTGGATTTTATTACACCTAAAAACTGTGGCCAACTGTTCGATCTAGGAAGCTATCGATTCTATCTACTCCACATCGTCCAAGAACAATTTGGGTGAAGGCACATATCCTGCCTCCTTCATGCATCTAGCCAAACTCTCCAGGGTTGCATAGATTTTTTCTGTCTCTGGGTGTGACCTGTCTCTTGCATGAAATACAAGTAGACGGTTTTTTACCTCAATCCAACTGCATCCCGGTTTCTTTTTTAACCCTCTGTCTCGCATGATTTTTCTCAAGTTTGCAAAGTCATCCCATCTACCAGCTGCAGCATAAATATTTGACAGCAGAATATAATTCCCATCATTTTCAGGTTCTATTTTGAAAAGACGTTCTGCTGCACGTTGTCCTAAGTCTGTATTGCAATGGATTCTGCATGCACCAAGCAAGGATCCCCATATAGATGCATCAGGTTCTAAAGGCATAGTCTTTATGAATTCATATGCTTCATTGAGCTGTCCAGCACGGCCAAGAAGATCAATCATGCAGGCATAGTGCTCCACGCCAGGTGTGATATTATATATTTTCTTCATGCAATCAAAGTATTGCCACCCTTCATGAATTAAGCCTGCTTGACTGCATGCGGACAGAACACCAATGAAAGTGATATGGTCTGGTGTTATGCCAACCTTCTGCATCTTATGAAACACAGAAAGGGCGTCCTCAATATGCCCATGCATGGCATACCCCCCAATCATTGAATTACAAGAGACCACGGTATTTCCAGATGCTTTATCAAACACACAGAATGCATTTTCAATGCTCCCGCATTTGGCATACATATCTATTAGAGCACTCTCCATGAATTTGTCTACCTCAAATCCACTTCTGATAATGTATGCATGAATTTCCTTGCCATGGTCCAGAGCTGCCAGTTTCGCACAAGCCGAGAGAACACTCCCAAAGGTGAATGTGTCTGGTTTTATGCCTGCTGATTGCATTTGATGAAATAGTCTCAACGCCTTGTTGCCATGCCCATTCTGAGCATAACCTGTAATCATTGCATTCCATGAAATCACATCTGGTTTTATACCTGTCAATTGCATCCGGCGAATGAGGTTCAACGCCTCATCACCATGGTCATTCTGGGCATATCCAGCAATCATTGCATTCCATGAAATTGTGTTTTTTTCAGACATTTTGTCAAAAATTTGAAGAGCACTGTCTATACTATGGGATTTTGCATACATGCCTACTAAGGCACTTCCCACAAAGACGCTTGACTCAAATCCAGTCATGATTATGTAAGAATGGATTTGCCTGCCCTGATCTAGAGCTGCTAAATTAGCACATGCTAGAAGAATGCTTCCGAATGTAAACGAGGTAGGCTTAACCCCTGAACGCCGCATTTGCTGAAAGAATTTCAAGGCATCAATACTTTGCCCATTCTGAGCATAACCAGCAATCATTGCATTCCATGAAACTGTGCTCCGCTTCACTCCATACAATTCCATTTGATGGAAAAGCTTCAGAGCCTCATCAGCATGTCTCTCTTGGAAGTATCCCGCAATCATCATATTCCATGAAACTGTGTTTCTTGAGAACATTTTGTCAAACACTTGCCGTGCATATCCTATAAAACCACATTTCCTATACATATCTATCAGAGCATTCCCAATATGCACGTTTACCTCAAATTCATGTCTAATAACATAGCCATGGATCTCCTTGCCCTCTTGCAAAGCTCCTAAGTCACCACAAGCCGTGAGAACCTCAACAATTGTGACTGAACTGGCTTTTACACTAGCCATTTGCATGCTACAAAAGAGCTCCATGGCATCCACAGCATGCTCACTTCTAACAAACCCACCAATCATCCCATTCCAGGATATCATGTCAGGCTTTACACCCACTATTCTCATTTCCCCAAAACGTTTCAAGGCCTCACCAACAAATCCATGGACAGCATAGCCTGTAATTATAGAATTCCAGGACACCAAATCCCTTTGAGGCATTTTGTCAAACACATGCTGTGCATCCTCAAGACTTCCACATTTTGAGTACATATCTACTAAAGCATTACACACATAAATTTCTGACAAAAATCCCCTTCTAATTAGGTGACAGTGGATTCCTCTTCCTTGTTGCAGAGCCTGTAGATGGGCACATGCCTTGAGAACGCTGGGGAAAACGAAAGACTCCAGTTCCAATCCTTCACACTGTATTTGATAAAATAGTGCAAGGGCTTTCTCACAGCGTCCATGTTTGGCATAAGCTCCAATCATTGTGTACCATGAAAACATATTTCGGTCAGAGATTTTATCAAACACCTTCCTTGCATCGTCCAGATTTGTGCAATTAGCATACATGGTTATAAGCTTGGTTTCTAAGAAAGCATTCCCGTTTAAACCACTTTTGATCATGTGGGCATGTATTTGCTTTCCCAGAACAAGAGTTTTACATGTTTGCAGGAGAGAAGAATAGGTATCTGACTGTAAAGAGATGATACGGGAAAAAACAACATTTTCATCATGGTTGGTTTCCTGCAAGTTTGGCTTCAGAACCTCTTTGGTATTTCCTTTGATGGATTTGATATTGGTGTTAAAATCGCAATGGGTGTATGGTCTATGAGCGTAGTTGTGATGCGAGACTTGGCATAGAAAAGTCGGAGCTGGTAAGGCAGCAGCCATTGCCATGGCGATAGTCAATAATGATGGAAATGGAAAGGACGACACCAAAATCGTCCACCAAATTGTTGATTACAGTGTTGTTAAACTAACATAATTTTTAGTTAATCCAAAATATTTATATCCTTTGATAATATCATCGCTATCTGAAATAACCCACCAGTGATTCATAATTCATAAGGGCTTAGATTTCCATTCTGGTTAGATGTCTCTGGGTTTTGGGTTGGGTTGTTAACATGTTTCTTTGTGTCCGATGAAAATGAGTTCCTAGTTAATCGGAAGCGCTTTTGAGTCATACCCCAAGACTAAGGAGGGTGGTCTCAAGCCTGGTCATTATCCCTAATATACCCAACATTGTTATATGATTGTCGTTGAGGCTGCAAGATGGAGGGTTATGTGGTATCAAGAATCAACATGACCTAACCCTATACATGAAGTGAGGATATTGGTGCAAGAGGAAGGGTTATGTGGTATCAAGAATCAACATGACCTAACCCTATACATGAAGTGAGGATATTGGTGCAAGAGGCATGGTTATGTGGTATCAAGAATTAACATGACCTAACCCTATACATGAAGTGAGGATATTGGTACCTGGTTGTAGTTTTATCTCATCCTTGGGAGGAACTCTGAAGTATATTTATTAATGAGAGGTATAAAAAATAAAATATTTTTGTGTTCAAAAGTTTTTTTTTCTTTCAAAATTTACAAATTAATCAGTAATCAAGTGGTTAGTAACTAAAATATTATTGATGGGGCAATAGGTGTAGAGATCATTTATGACTATGATGGACAACAAAAACTATCTTTCACTTGGGGAATTGGGCTATCAAACAATAATGAAGTGGAGGCTCTTGCAACATTCCAAGGAATGAAACTCTTATAAAAAAGTTCTCCTAAGATATTCTCATTCTTGGAGACTCCACATCATCCTTTTAGTGGGAAGCAACTCTCACTTTACCTCATCTCACATCAACAAGACCCTTTAGAAAACAACCCCTCTCCTCCAAAGATCCAAGGAAGTAAACTCCTTTCATGTCAAGCACCACCTAAACATAGAAGTAAATGTTATGGCCAACCTAGGGATGATCCTAAAACTCATGAGGATTAGAGGCAACCATCAAGTGTGTCATATCATCATAGTGATTTGTGTAAATGGCATTCTCAAGTTGGTAAGGGGTGTCATGAATTGGCATTGTTTTTTAGTAGGCTCCCCATCTCCCTCCAAAAACCTTAATGAGGCGAGCAACATCCCTATTGTTGAAGGACGAGAGTTCCTTCCCTTATCCATGTGATTCCCTCCTCCTTGGCGTCATTCCTTGTGCCACCTCTCTCACTCCCCTTAGAACCTTCACGACCCTTCACTACTTCTAAATTTCCTCCCTACTCTACCTACCTACAACACTTCTACCCTCTAGACTCCCTACATCCCCTCCCCCATCTCATCAACTATTGACAAACACTATCCCCTCTTTCCCAACAGCTACACTAATGGCTTTGTGCAAGTGCCAATGATGTTGTTGCATGCTAATAAGAGAGGTTTGAACCCTATGATGGAACCTCAACAACAATGATGGATATTTGGCTTATACATAGGACAATGCCAATTAAACGGATTTGCAATCTCCAAGGTGGAAGATTCAATTGGAAAATCACTTGGGGAAAACACGGTTACCCAGTTGATGAGAAGTTTAACCTCCAAATGATATCTTTAACCCTACAACATATTTTTGGGTCAAAACACTAAAAACAATCCCCAAATTGCTAAGTGGTGCTCCCATAACCACTTTTTAGGGTTGAAATTACAACTTTTTGCAACCATGGCCTTGAAACTTGATAATGTTACAAACAAAAACCTTAAAATAAACCCCCCCAAAAACGAAAAAAAGTGGTGCTTCTTGTAGCACCCCACTTTTTTCGAGGTTAAAATCAATACTTGTTTGAAACCATGGCCTTAACAACCGGATTCCAACCAAACACTTAAAATAAACTCCTAAATCAAAAAATGGTGATACCAATAGTTATTTAAAAAAAAAATTTAGGGTTAAAATTATAACATTTTTTAGATCATGACCTTAGCAAACAGTGCATTGCAACCAAAATATTAAAATCAACTCCTGAATTGAAAAGTGGTGCTACCAATAGCACCCTTTTTTTTCGAAGTTAAAGATTACAACTTGTTTGAAACCATTGGCTAGTTGCACCGAGAGGCGCTATACAGCCCAGTGTGAGGGAGATCTTGTAACATGTGTGGAGTGTTTGTCGAGTAACAAAATAATACAAAGTAAACAAAGTATGAGGGAGATCTTGTAACATGTGTGGAGTGTTTGTCGAGTAACAAAATAATACAAAGTAAACAAAGTATGAGGGAGATCTTGTAACATGTGTCCAGTGTTTGTCGAGTAACAAAATAATACAAAGTAAAAAGTAATAAAAATTATGTCGGCCATAAACAAAAAAGAATAATACAATGTAAAAAGTAAATATGAGGGCGATCTTGTTCGATTGTTTGTTGAGTAAAAAAATAATACAAAGTAAACAAAAAAGAATAATACAAAGTAAACAAAAAAGAATAATACCAAGTAAAAAGTAATAAAAATTATGTCGGCCATAAACAAAAAAGAATAATACAATGTAAAAAGTAAATATGAGGGAGATCTTGTTCGAGTGTTTGTTGAGTAAAAAAAATACAAAGTACACAAAAAAGAATAATACAAATTAAAAAGTAATAAAGTAAAAAGTAAATATGAGGGAGATTTGATCCCTCTCAACGCTTGATAGAGCCTATGATTTGGATCTATGTTGGTATTGTTTCAACCAAAATCTTATAACAACCCTTAAATTGAAAAGAGGTGTTACTCGTAGCACTCTTTTTACATGTTCTTAAAATTGCATTATTTTCTGATGACCCAAAAAGTCAATATTGTTACAAACATAAACATTAATAATACTTTTTTTAAAGAGAGAAAAACAATGGAAAAATCCACAAAACTAGGGGAGAATATTTTTAAAACAATAATGAAAAAGAAAACAACCACATATTGCCCCTCTCACCCTCCTTTCAAAAATAAAAAAATAAAATAAAAACAAACAAGTTAAAAATGCCCACAGGAGTGTGGTCTAACGACAAGTAGTGAGGTGATTGAGCTTATATTAACGTGAAGACTCTGGTTCAAAACTCTCTATGAATGTGGTTGTAAATATATTTCCTAGAAAATATAAGTATTCTAAAAACACAAACTAAGCAAAAATATTAAAAGAAGAAAGAAAAAGCATGGAATTAAAAATAACAATTAATCTAAAAAAACAAATGGGGGGAGGAGGCAATTCCTTGAATTAGCACTCCTCCCTTGCTGCTCCAATCTACTCCAGTCCCCCTCCATACACCTAGATCACCCCTCCCACTAAAACACAATGCTCATTTAGGTAGTGAGCAAGGGTGCCATGGGAGGGGTAACCCCACTCGTCCAATAGCACCCTGGATCATTGTCTGAATTAGTGGTAATGGTGCTATGCGAGGGGAAAGAGGGAGGAAAACACGAACACTATGGGAGGAGGATAGAATTGTGGGGGTGATTATGAAAATCACATACTCCCCTCCCATAACACCCTCATGCACTGTCTAAATACTCCCCTCACATAGCACCCTCATTGTTCGACTACACATGATGATTCCAAAAGACCGAACACCTAGAGTAGCCACTCACACAAACAGATCATAAATCAACACACTGATGTTTTCATGTGGTTTAAACCCTCGAAAGGGAAACACTCCACGGACCCAGCCAAATAGCTACTTGAGGTAGTTTATTATGCAAAACAAAGAAAGTTACAAATGAGCTTCTCATAATCGATCAACTAGCAAGTGACCCTCCATGCTCTTTAAATAGATATCATGGACCAATCGGGTGTTAAGACACATATCAAAGGGTGAAAACATGAAGTTGGGAAACACTTTTGCTTGTTTTTTGATAAAACAAACTGCAAAATTTAATGTTTTTCAACTTCAACCCCTTCAAACCCATATCTCCCTTAGGAATTTCACCTTGAAGTAAACACACAAGTTTTAGGGAATTGAATTAGCTACGTACTCATATTTTTAATTTTTCTTGTTATCGACATATAGTGGGGAAAATTTGACATCCACCAACGACATATACTTTAAACTTTTAAGTATGAATAATGAGTGACCTGTGTGACCCGCATTTTTCTTAGAGATAGTTATTCATTTTAGGGAAACAAAATTTATACTCATAATCTACACAGATTGCACTTGTGCATGGACTATATGTTGAGGATTTTTCAGACTTATACACTAATTTTTATTATTTATCGAAATAACATATGTACAAAAAATGGTGCCTTATTGACACATGTTTTTGTCTTCGCATTTTCTTTCAAATGTGACTCTTATTAAACAAACTAAAACCACCCTTTTGAAAAGGACATTGCAAGGAACATCCTTGTGAGATTTTATATTTTTTTGGCATCGTCATTGTGATGATATTGAATTTTCATTGTGACTGATTTTTAAGTCACTGAATTTTTTAATGATAAAGTTTAGAAAAAAATAGTAAAAAATAGAAATACTAAATGAAATTCAAAATTTTTTATATTATGAGAAAGTAGATTGAATGATAAATATACTGGTATACAATCCGACACGTAATTCTCATGTTTTGCAGTGTTTCCACCTTGTTAAAGTGACACATTTCTGAATACTGCATAAATGGTGTTGGAATTGTTGACCAGAAACTCTCGGCCGAGAAAATGTCTCGGTCGAGAAATTTAAAATATCTCGGGCGAGAGTTATTCCCGCTCTAAAATTAACCCAGAGTTAATTAAAAATCTCGGCCGAAAGTTATTTTAAACTCTCGTCAGAAAGTTTAAAACATTTATTGGCCGAGAGTTTTGTCACATAATGCCCCGAGAATCTTTTAGGGGATGACACATTAAATGCCCGTGATTCCGACGGGATTCCACAATTGCTTGGCCGAGAATTGTATATATAATCTCTCGGCCGAGATAGTTTTCCACAATTTCTCAATCGAGAATCTTTTTCTATGATTTTTTCAGTCGAGAGTTCGCATATCCAAGTTCATATTTCAGCCGAGAGTTCACATTATCCAAGTTCACATATTTTAAGGGCATAAAAACATAAGGACATTTCATAAGGCCACACAGACATTTTTCTTAACAAGGTATTTTCTTTATAAGGTATAAGAACATTTTTCTTTATAAAGTATTTTCTTTATAAGAGCATAAGGACATTTTTTCTTATAAGGTATTTTCTTTATATGGACATAAGGACATTTTTCTTTATAAAGTATTTTCTTTATAATGGCATAAGAACATTTTCCCTTATAAGGTATTTTCTTTATATGGGCATAAGGACATTTTTCTTTATAAGGGCATAAGAAATTTTTTCCTTATAAGGTATTTTGTTTATATGGGCATAAGGATATTTTTCTTTATAAGGGCATATGTACATTTTTCCTTATAAGGTATTTTGTTTATATGGGCATAAGGGCATTTTTCTTTATAAGGGCATAAGTACATTTTTCCTTATAAGGTATTTCTTTATATGGGCATAAAGACATTTTTCGTTATAAGGACATAAGTACATTTTTTTTTATATAAGAGACATTTGTGTTGGAATATTGGTCAAAACTTGGTGCAAAACTGCCTAAAAACTTGTTTTGGCAGATCCATAACTTCTTCCTCAGGCACTTTCAAGTCAATGTGAAGACATGGTCAGGTAGACAAAACACCCATCTACAAGATGAACATATGGTGCGGGCATTTTATTCAACCCACAAGCTATGGCGAGAATTTCCTTGAGGCCACTTAGGCAGATTTGCTACTTTGGTGTAAAAACAACTTGAACCCATGTTTTGGCAGGCTGTTAATTTTGTCATCAAACACCTTCCGTGAAAACTAAGACTATGGAGAGATAGCCTTCTTGACCAGCTAGAGCATGGTAGTTTTAGATGATTTTTATCATTCAACCATTAGGTACGACGGGCATTTTTCCAAGGCCACCGGAGCCAGTTTTCCAACACAGTCATTTTCAGGACTTTCTCCAAAGTTTATCCTGAAACCCTATTTTGGCAGATCCATAACTTTTTCTTCAGACATGCTTAATGAAAAATGAGATCATGGTTAGGTAGACAAATCAACATAACTACATCCTGACCATATGCTGCGGGCATTTACTTTAACCTATGATTTATGGCAGGCATTTTCTTGAGACTACTCAGGTAATTTTACTTTCTCTGGTGCAAAACCCTGTTTTGGCAGACCTATAATTTTTTCCTCAGAAGTGATTAAGGCAAAATGAGACCATGGCTAGATATCCACTTCAACAAGCTATAGCCTAGTATCATGGTGTGGGCATTTTAATCAAACCATGAATTATGGCGGGCATTCTCTTAGAGCAGTTTGACTAATTTTTCCATAGTCAATTTCCAAAGTTTCACAAACTTGCCATTCTTTTCCATAATGATGTCATATTGCAACACTAACTTAACCATAGCACTAAGACACCATCATGTGTCTTTCCATCCTCATCACACATGCCACATCATCATACTTTCCATGTCATCACTTCTTTTGTCATTCCTTTGTCTTTCACTGAGTTTTGCCCTGCCATCATGTCCTTGGTTATTCCTTTGTCATTATTGAACTCCTTTGACTTCAATGACAACCACACTCAACAATTTGGTAAATTTTTCGTACAAGAGTGCTTAGCATATTACTCTTGTTGGGTCAATACTGTTCTTTTTTTTCAACATATAACTCTCAATTCTCATATCTTTTCATGCATTGGATTTTAGGTTTTTAATTCTTTCAACATGGGAAACCGAAGGAATTGTGCAAGAAAATATGATTGCACTAGAACTGATGGAGAGGCAAGGAAAGAGAGAAACCGTGAAAACATGATAAAGTTAAGAGAAAAACGAGCAATGGAAAGAAACGTGGAGGCACATGGCGGTGACGTAGAAATGAAAAATGTGAAGGCACATGGCGGTGATGAAGGAATGCAAATTGTCGAGGAACACGTTCATGAAAGAAATGAAGAACATGGAGGTGACGAGGAAATGACAAATGTGGAGCAAACTATGGGTAGCGTCGATATTGAGACCATGATTGGTGAGTAAATAATTTTTTATATGTTTATAATTTACTTTATAATACAAGTATATATATATATATATATATATACTTGATTTGAAAGTTCACAATCTTATAAATTTATATTTATTTTTATGCAGGGTCGACATCCAACATACAACATCCTACCACACTTACCAATTTACAGAGATTAATTAGAAGCTGTGCAACAATATCGTCATTGACGATAAGTTTTTGGAGAATATGGATTCAAGTAAAATTGAAGAAATGGGACCTCCGATGCTTGATCATACAGCTCATTATAGATAAAAAAAGATAGTCAAAGAGTATTTTGAAGTTATTTCTGTCATAGAACAAGCTCAATTGTTACATAGATTGTTAAAGTGAAAACGTCTAAGAGATGCAATTACATTATTAGGAATTCAAAGTGCCAAAGAGGCTAAATCAAATGAGATTGTATCATAAAATCTGACCTCGGTCCTTGCATCACTTGCAAGAAAATGATCTCATAATTTTATGGTTGCTCGTCAAGCAATTCTAATAGGTGTTGTGGCAAAAAACACTGTAACCAGTTGTTTGTTGTCTACGACTGCAAGAATGTTAAAAAAATCAAGAAAAAGTTTATGGAAGCATAAAAAATTTAGGGTTCAATTAGATGAGGATGATGAAGTTGCATGTTGGGGTGTTATTTGTAGGCAACCTGATCAAGATAGACTTCTAGATAATGTGAGGGACAGGGTGAAAGAGTTTTGGCATTTAAAATATCATGTCTTACCAAATGAAAAGGATGTTGTGTGACGTCATATATCGAAAGGAAACTATGAAACTCATGCTAAACACATAACAGAGATCACTGAAGTGGAAATGTTCAAAACGTTTATGGAGAGTAATGTTGATGCAAAGATTTCCCTTAGCACATTTGTGAAGCTTAAACCATGGTATGTCAGGCCCATCGTTGTTCGCGACATATGTTGTTGTTGATACCATGTAGAATTCAAATTATATTATGAGACATTTCTAAATTTTGGCATGCAGTGTTGGCCAAATAACCCCCCTCCTTCGAGTGTTCGTGAATTTGTATCTAAAATATTATGTGCGCGAGAGAATGATCAAATATTCTATAAGAAACAATGCCTTGGAGGTAAAAAATGTGAGGAATGTTCTGATTTGGCCCTTTTTAATGCTAACTACCCCATTGATGCAAACAATCCTCAATTGTCAAATCGCATTGTGAAATGGAAGAGATATGATTATGTTGATTATACTCATGTTACAGATTCAATGACAACATCAAGAAATCTTAGTTTAGTTGAAAGTGATATCTCTTTGACAGAGAATTTGTTTAGGGATAAAATATATAAATATATCAAGCACTCTCACTCAGCACGATGGCATGACTTACAGTTCAAGCAATCACGAGATGTATTTACAAAAGGAACAATATTATCCATTGTCGATTTTGCTGAAAATTACACTTTCACTCCGCAAAAGGAGATATAGTGTGAGTATTATCATTCAGATCAGGTATCTATACTTGTGCATATTATGTATAGATATGCAGAGCTTGATGCCGATGGTTTTTATAGCAATGAAAATAATCGTGAAGTGATTAAGGAGTATCATTTCTACATAAGTGATGATCGTACACATGATACATGTTTTGTCCAGCATTGTTTTGGTATGCTTTATAAAGAATTATCAAGATGAAGGGTCACTTTTAAAGAACATTGGGTGTGGTTAGATGGTTGTGCTAGTAAGTTTAAATCAGCACGATCATTCTTATGGTTGTCTCTCCTTCATAGAAACACAGATGTTCGCCACACATGGAGATTTTTTGAAACGAGACATGGAAAAGGAGAACATGATGGTGCTGCGGTCTGCGTGAAACATGGACTTAGGAGATATTAAATGAATCACCCTGCTTCTCGCCTTGCAAATTCAAATGATGTTGTTAATTGGTGCAAAAAAAATTTGAGCCATGAATTCAATGAAATGATGGGTAACGCGAGAAGGTTTTTCTGGAATATTGCAATGGGCGATGTTGACAGATCAATGCCACATAATTGTACTGCAATCCTGAAAACAAGGGGCTTACACTCCATTAGGAGTAAGAAAATGGAAAATATACATGCAATAGAAACAAAAGTACTCTTGCTTTTGTCTTGCATGTATTGATGATGTAGATTCTTTGGATGAGTGTCCAAACCAAACTAACAAATTTGTGAAACCATGGAGACACCAAGAATTGACACCATTGCCCCCATTTGGAAATATCAGCGATGAAGAGAGCGACAATGAAGCGGTTGTGATTGACAAAGATTATGATCATGTTTCTGATTTGGTTAGAGAAGGTGATGTATTTGCTGTCATTGCATCGGTAGAAATCCATAAAAAGTGCATTATTATTTATTGGGATGCACTAGGACGAAAAGCACGTTGATGCAAGAATTTAAAGACCTGTTAAATTATACGTATGCAGTGGGTTCAATGGTTTTAATGGGACATTTCTTTGCAGAAGTAAGGAAATGTAAAGACCATATTCTTTTTCAAGACTACAAGTTAGTTGTTATATGTGCTCAATACAGTCATTTGGTCATAGCAGCCCGGTTGTAGTTGAAGGCAGTGAAGAGTAGGAAAAATTCCAAGCATCGACAATGGAAATTGTCGATAAAAGATCATATGCCATTCTTGAAAATATGCCACTGGCACATTTCATATGAATCAAGAACACATCAAGGTTGACGAATTTATTTTTTGATTCTAGGGTGGGTGGGTGGGTGGGGGGGGGGAATGAGCTTCCACCTTCACGTGGTTGGCCTTATCAGTAGAGAATACATATAATTCTTGAAACTAAGAGAAGCCCTTTTTAACAACATATCCAATGATAACTCAAGTCTCATATTGAACTTGTAACTTCACCATTATATGACAATGATCACATTAATGAATCTTCTCTTTATATGTTTTTTCATTAAAACAAATATAAACTCAAATCACAAATTAGCAAGAATGCTTTTGAAAAGCAAGATAAAGTAAAAATGGACACACAAAACACTTGAATAATTTCAAACAAATATGTGACCATTGTTCTTTTAATATTTTAAATGAAAGTTGTTCTTTTAATTTGACCGACAAGACACTCATGATGTATCGTGACGAAACTCCAAAGGAGTGACGCGGGGGTTGAATGATATTATGCCTTTGACAAAACTATTCAATATAAATGTAAGAAGGCTTTGGGGATGACTTTGTGATTGAGAAGTAATGGCATGACAACATAGTTAAAGGTGTTCGATTTTCACGTCATGTTCATTACATGGATGACCATAGCTAAAGGTGTTCGCTTTTCACTAGGAATACATTGTCAAATATTTTCCTATGTTTCAAAAACCCCCTTGAATTTTTGAACTAAGTGAATTTGGTAATAAAAGAATAATCTTGTGAACCAATATTTTGGTCATAATTGTGTAAGATGTGTTACATAAGGAGATAAGAAAAAACCTACCAAATGAAGTTGAATTGAATTTCTTAGGTATCAATGCAAAAAATGATGGTTTTACACATCCTCCTAGTATTTATTTCCATCTTACCATTTATCATTCAGCATAATCCATGAATTATTATATTCCAAATTTCCCTATGACCAATCTATCCTTGGCACCTTATCTAAAGAAAGATCCTAGACTGTTCAAGTTACCTCCTCTTCTATAAGACTTGTTAAATCTCAATTATTTATCTCTTACATCAAGTTGGAATGTTTTTAAGCATGTCCTAAACAACCTCTTCCAAGGATTTGAGAATCAAGAATCCTTTAAAAAGGGCATGAATCTTTGCATCATTATTTGTCATTTTCCTATTCACTTAGGAAAACTTAATTTCTAGATTTATTCTAACGTCAAAGATGACTCCCCCCACTTCTTCCAACCCATGTTCAAATGATTGTTACACAATGAACTCACGAGATTTTTCTCGTAATAAGGAAGGATGACTCCCTTAGTGTCAAGTATTGGGTGTAAAGGAATAAGGTGGAAGTGTTCCTTCTAAATAGGAGTCATTCATGCTAGGCATAGTGACAAGATGGAAAGTGGAGCATATTATTAGGCATTGGCACAATGATGACTACATGATGGATTATATTTTTTTCACAAACATATACAAGGTATTTTGGTTTCTACTCCCCTTTTCTACCAGTATGACATTATTCTTTTGTAATAAGAGTCTAGGAAATTTTGCTTTCTAGTGGCCTTATTTACTAATCCAATGTTATTGTTCTATATTAATAGTAATTGATGAATGTCTACTTTCCAAGGTGGCATTATGAATATCATTGATTTGATGAAAATGTTATTTAAATTTTACAATGCCTCTTCCCACATAAATCATTGTCTTATTGGGAAACTTCAAATGAAAGTACATTCCCCCTATATGTTTCCTGCGTTTATGAAAGAAAACAAAGTTTCTTGAAATTTTTTGGTGGGTGACATATGCAAGATTGCATGGGATAGTCACGTAATATACCAAATATTAACATTATTTATGACCCTTCCAACCTATACATTATGAGCATCAAGTCACAATTGATTACATGAACTATGTTGTGAGCAATCCTAAATATGAGATGGTCTTTAAGAGAGGACGTAAAGAGAAATTTATCCATTGACTAGGATCAAAAAAGATGTTGAGATATAATAGGTTTAATATGGCTATGTAAGTCCAAGAGAAACCTTACACAATACTCAGTCATTTCATCCACAATACTGATCATCAACGATTTTAATAAACACAGTCCAAACTGCACAGTAATAGTCTACAGACCATAAGATCTTGTGCAAAATACATCTTTCTTCTATTCATCCTCATGACAAAGCATGTACTTGACCAAGTTTGCATGACAGAAATTGCTTGAAACATATATGGCCTTTCATTCAACTCTTTTAAGTCCAAATTTCTTGCCAAATATTCAGCAGACATAGCTCCTGGAAGATCCTATGATTAACATATAACCAGCACAGATCCATCTTAAACCTGTATCTATCAAGCACCGAGAGGGATCCAATTTCTTGAGGTGTATTTCTTTTTTTAAATTTAAACTCAAGAAATTTGATCTCTCTTGATTGATAGATCCGGGTTTAAGTTTTAAGTTTTTTTCCATAATTTTTTTAATTTTATGAGCCGACATGAATACATGTCTTTTTACTTAGGTAATGGCTGACAAAATATTAATTACTTTTTAATGTTTATTACATTTTATTATCACTTTTTACGTTTTATTACATGTAACGTTACTCCACAAACGTTACTAAATCTCCCTAATTATCACTTTTTACGTTTTATTAGATGTAAGATTACTCCACAAACGTTACAAGATCTCCCTCATATTTTCACTTTTTACGTTTTATTAGATGTAACGTTACTCCACAAACATTACAAGATCTCCCTCATATTATAATTGTTTACGTTTTATTAGATGTAACATTACTCCACACACATTACAACATCTCCCCCATACTGGGCTGTAGACCACCTCGTTTCACTCGGTGCAACCATAGCTATCTTATGAAGTTGAATAAGTGCAAAAGAGACATCATTATCACAAACTTAATAGACTAGGAAAAGATGGGTAGAACATCCAATTCATGGCCAATTTAATAAATGAGCATACAAATTAGAGAAACAAGTTGTATCTGTGTAAATCTATTTGAGACGCTGCCTAAAACCCACTAATTGGACCTAGAAATTTAATAGACCTTCTAGATTCCAATTGTATTTCAGATTCATAAGTCAAATGCCACTAACCATTTAAAGAATTAGCACACGTTCGTTCCAGGAAAAATGAGCAATAATGCATGCACAAAGAGACACTGAAACAATAGAAACAAGATGTAAGTTGAAAGCATAGCTTTGACATGGCAACATAACAATACAAGAAAAATTACTTTTGCAACTGGAAATGAGATCAACCTTCTAGAATATAATCGCTTTTTAGAATCAAAGAGGAAATGCCACCAACCCAAAAGAGCTCACAATTCTTTGATTTAGAAGAAAAGAATAAACATGCACATTAAAGAAGCGATGTATCTATGACATTAACCAACCTTACCCACCATTTTTAGCAAACGATAATAATAAGGACAAATTGGACCAATTCAAAGAAAACCAAGATTTTCACTTACTTGAGGATTTGAAAATATATACCAAAATCAATTTGGTAGGGACCTCTACAAGATGAACCACACCATTAGTATCGTGCATAAGCAAAGCAAGTGATTGTAATGCCCGCCTCAATACTTCCAACCGATCTGACTATTGAGGGCACTAGTTTAAAGTGACCCGGTTAATTAAAACATAAACCTTAGAATTTTCTTGAGTATTATTATATGAAATGAGAATGATTAGATGATATGTGCTTGATTAAGAAATTATGAAAGAGAAATGATTGAATGAAGATACTTTATGATGAATGATCAAAAGATTTTGTGAATAAAAAATAATGAATATGCTCGACTGACTGAAGAATTATGATGAATGATGAAAATATTTTGTGAATAAAAATAATGAATATACTAGACTGACTGAAGTATTATGATGAATGACGAAAATATTTTGTGAATAAAAGTAATGAATATGCTCGACTGACTGAGGTATTATGGTAAATGATTCTATGGTGCATCGCTATTTAATATGTGCTTTGAGTGCATGTGTGTGCAGTGGCAGGTAAGACAATTTACTGACTGACCCACAATGGAATTTTAGGGGTTGTAAGAATGGAAAGAACACATAGGGGTGCGACGACAGACTGTCGACCTTGAACTAGCAATCGACGCACGGGTCGGAAGCTTGTGAGCTGGCCCGAGGAAGCGTGTTGTACGGGGAGGCCATACTGACTTGGTCGCGTACGAGAGTTGAGGGGCGCGCGATAAGGAGGACCTTATCCCTCAGTAGCCCTTAGTCTCCAAGAAGTGTAGTTGATAGATCGCGGTAACGATTCCCCGATCGCTACATAGTTATCCTCACAAGAAGAAAGAAAAGAAATTGTCGAAAGGGCCCGTCGAAGAGGTACCTAGACAAGAACAAGAAGGGGTTATTTAACCAAGTTCACAAATTGGAATTACACTAAGAAATCAATTAAGTATTTTGAATTAATGTGTAATTTTAAAAGAAATATTTTTATTCCTTTTATTTTAACTATTTTTTATTTATTTGGAAAGAGAAGAAAAATTGAAATAAAGGGGAATGTATTGAAAACAATTTTTTTTATTCATTTATTTTATTTTTCAACTTTTGTTACTTTTTGGGGGAAAGAAGAGAATTTAAATTTGGAGTTAGATTAGAATATGAATAAAAGAATATTTTATTGAAAGTTTTATTTTAATTGATTTACTATTTTGAAAAAGGATTTGAAATGAATTGTTATTAAACGAACTATTTTATTCAAGATCTTATATTTTAATTGGTTTTATTTTGGACTATTTTATTTTAATTAATTTTATTAATTTCAATTACTTGATTGATTTTACTATCTTGAAAATTTTTGAAAAAAATTAAAATCTAGTTAATTGATTTTATTACTATTGAAGAATAGTTTAATTTAGATTAAAATATTTAGGGAAGAGATATTTTTTCTTTCTTTTATTCTTTTAAATTTTATAAAGAAGAAATTTAAAATAGATCGAAATTTTAGTAAAATAGATTCTAATTCTATTTTAGTAATTAGAAAATAAAGGAATGTAGAAAGCAATTAGTCTAATTAAAAGATTATTGATTAAACTAAATAGAAACTGAAACACAAGTAGGACTCTAATGAAGACCACTACACCTAACTCCCACTAATTTAGGGAATTAGGTGCACACTTAAGACAAAGAGAAATACACTTGTACTTTGAGGATAATACTAATAAAATATTAAAATACATGATTTATGTGCATGGAAAGACACATGGCACACAAAATTTTGCTATAAAAGAAGGGAGGAGAAGGAGAAAATGATCACTTGCTCCCTAGTGATGGATGGACACCGGAATCGAGAATTGGTCTTGTGAATTCTTGTGAGTTGGGTTTAGCGTTCCGGGGATTGGGGAATCTCACCAGAAAGTTTGCACTGTGTGTTCTTGCGACCCTATTAGCTCGGGGGTTCGGGGTGAAGGAGAGTAACCCCGATACGGTAGGGAGGTCAACCGAGGGGTTGTTGGTATCTTCGTCAAGAGGATCGACTGGACCGCGGACTCAGCTGCGACTACAACGAACTTCCCAACTTCGAATTCGACGATCGAATCAGGTTCAAAGTTTTTCAGGTTTTGTTTATCAGTGTTTAAATTCTATGTTGGTTTTTATTCGGATTTGTATTTCTGTATATTTAGTGACTTGGTTATATTGCATGTATACCAACTTTAGAAATTGAGAATGCATTTAGGAAATTCGAATCCTGACTACTTTAAAGATTATTATAGATCGGTGCAATTGGATCGCTATTCCATTACCTCTGCAAATTCGATTTACACTTGTGAAATCCATAAATCTTGAAATACAAACGCCCTACGTTTCGATCTCTGTAACATTGACTACATTTGATACTCTGTCTAGATTATTTAAAACCTCTAATTTGCTTCCCTTTAGATTGTACCAGCACATACATATCTCTGCCGAGGATTTTAGTTTTTATTTTGTTTATGAAATGGAACCCTGGATTATACTCTGTAGCTCATTTTTGGAATCTAGATCCACATGAGCGTCATTTAAATATTTGAGTACTCTGTTTCGATTTTTTTATAAAAATTCTATTTGCTTTTCCTTAAGGTCGCCCAGCGTGTACTTGATCTCTGCGGAATTTGTTTTTCGTTTGACCTTGTCTTTGTAATCAGATCCGGTCAAGTTATTTATACAGACCGTCTTAAATTCACCATTGATCGAAGGTACATTCTGTCCAGAGTTAAGTTTAAACCTAATTAAGTCGGCACCATGTTTCCTTTATGTGAGAATCGAATTCATGGGGTTTGTTTTAATCATTTACACATAAAATATTCTAAAAGAATAAATAAGGTAAATAATGATATTGCAAGGATCACTTTTATTAAGTAAGGAATGGTTAAATTAGTAGGATTTCTAGATATATCTTAAACAAAATACATTCAATTACAGGAGTGTAAAAGAATATCTTTTCGATTATTCATGTGTGTAATTGAACTATGATACAAGGTAAGTGTCTGTGTTTTATATAGTGACTGTGTAATTGAACTATGACACAAGGTAAGTGTATGTGTTTTATATAATGATTGATTATTGAATGTATAATTAGACTCATATGTTGATACAATGAAATTGTAGGATGATTGTATTATTTGATTTCTAGTTATATCTTATCAAAATACTTTCACGCTTGAATTATTATAATATAAAAAAGTATGAACATATTCTTTCAACTATTTACTTCGAAATTAAAATATGATATGTCGAAGTAGGATTATTTATTTTTGTATAATGAATGTGGATCGAATTATGTAAATAGACCATATGGTATAAGGGTGAGGATAGGGAAAAACACTATTGATATGTATGTTAGGGTTAGGGAAGGAGAAGAAGTTTTGGGTTATAGAATATTATGTACTTTTGAAAAGAGGTTAAATAGTTAAAAAAAAAAAAACTCTTAAGGACGAGCCTTACAGTGACCTCCTTTGCAGAACTAATGACCACCTTCCGAAGCACATAATCGAACATGAAAGTAGAGAAATTGTCACCAACCTCTCACACAATTGGAAAAAAAAGAAAAATGCCAAACATTCATGGGTTGGCATCTAATACAACTAGATACTAGAGCTATTTTCAAACCACCAAACAAGCCATATCATGACCTCCAACATAATCAAAGAGTAGAGCAAAATGCCAACCAAATCACTAAACAAGTACCTTAGCAATGGGATGACCTCTAGTAGATCCAAATAGTAGAGCGATAGGATGACCTCCAACACAACCAAACAACAAAGTGAAATGATAGACATCAAACCATTAAACAATTCAATGTAGACCCATGACAGCTGTAATAATTCAATGCCCATAAGAAAACCTCCGCAAGCACCCAAATAGAGCTAGTAAGAATCGTCACCATATTTTTGAAGCAAAGCTAGTCAGCATCTTTCCAAGAAGAACCAATAACCACCCTCTGACCTCCAACACAACCCAATACCAAAACTAAATTCCAACTAACAAACAAGCCATGACATGACCTCAACACAAACTAATAGCACAACAAAACACCAACCAGATGGATGTGAATGTATACCAACAAATAAGCTATGTAGTTGTAACATCCCAAATTTTCATAAAAATTTAAAATTTTTGTTAATAGAAATAATAGCTTAATTTATGATAATTTATAATTGCGGAAAATAATAATTGCTGAATGTAACAACGTTAACTAAACAACTGTTTGTACTAAACCCAATTAAATTTCTAATATAACTAATGCGACGGTGACAACTTAATTACATTCGTAACAACTATCATTAAGATAATTAAATGCATGATTAGTTCAGACTTTTGATGTGACACTTTTCAATGCAATGAGAAGTATGATTGATGTAATAATGAAATGCCAGGTTAGAAATATGATATGATACTTTTTCTCTAAGATGATATTGACAGTTTGCTTCTTTGCTGTCCAAGGGAGTACTATGAGGGACCCCGAAGCTTACTTAGCTGTACGCTAAAACATTGGACCTGTTCTATGTGTAGACGATAGGTAAGAAGTTTCATGATTGCAATAATTCCAGTTCGTGTGAGTTCAAATTCATCGTTTGAAAATAAAAATAGAATAATTAAAGACTATTGCATTTATAAAAGCATACAGGTACGATTCACATGCTTACACTTTTGCTCTCCATGATTCGTCTTGTATCTGAGTAAAATCAACCCAAGTTAGCTGTATGAATAAACATCTAATTAGCAGCATCGTCATTGTAGTCGTCATTATACTTAGCTGGTTCTGTCATCATCCTTGTACTAACTAATTCTGTCGTGATAACTGTCTAGTTGTTGTCATTTAATGATAGTACCAAAATGGCACAACTCCATCAAATCGCATAATTAAATGTTTGATAGGAAGTCATGTAGTAATTGTTTTCACAATACTAAATTATATATATTAATTATGAGCTCGTAAGCTCTTGCAAACCATATATAAATAGCTATACTAAGCAATGTGAATCAACTTCCTATCTACCATTATACCATTTGAATGTTATGAATCTATATGTAACACATATTTGAAATACACAAAGAATATGAATATATAAAGATTTAACTCACACCAAACATTATATTAAATATAAGGCGATTAAACTTTGAACTACATGTATTATTATCTTATTGACAAGATACAATATATTCCAACCGTTATAGATACAAGAGTATGACTATGCCGATCCTCGACCCAGTGTTAACATTTAAACATATATTGGGATTATTTTAATGCAATGTAAACATTGGAATAGAATAACTATGCGAAATATTTGCAATACAATGCAAACATTGGAATTATATCCAAACTATAATATACGTTGCAAATCGTCACCAACATTGTAATATGTCGGATTCGATGTCAATGTAAATCAACATTATAACGAAATCTTGCATAGATGTTAATAATATTATGGTGAATTTAAATGGTGATAATAATGTGAATTTGCAAGGGTTACTGTCACATCGTTCTCGCTGATAGGCATTAAATTTGATATTGTACAGGTTGCTGGTTCATTAAATGGTGCCGGTCTTCGAGCTGTGGTAGAGATCACGTATCCAACCTACAATTAAATGCTTAGTACTAAACCCTTTCCAAATGGGATTTGCCAACAGTCCATGTAGATGTGATCATCACTCTATTCGTCGCTGTGTAAGGGTAATGTGCCATGCAATGGTTGTGCTCGCTCCTCTGTGTGCCATGGTGGCGTTGTCGACCTGTAATGTAGGTCGGGCATTTAATATTGACGTCGTTTATTCCAAAGCTATGATCGCTGGCAAAGTGATGACCGTCAATGGTGATGAATTTGGGCCGTAGGATTTGTAACCCTACCATCGTTGTTGTTTTGGTTTATGAACTTGGAAAAGTAGTTTTAATGTGCTATTGTATCGGTTGGGGGTGGCCGACAGGCTACCAAATTTTTGGTAGAAGCCAAGGGAGAGGTTTCGACCTCGAGAACTTCTAAAGAAGTTAACGTTGCAGGTTTTCTTACTGTGATAGTGATGTAGCTTGTAAGGGATTAGATCTCTGGTTTGAGGGGTTGTAGTTTTAGTTTATGCTTTGAGGAAAGAGTGGGAAGAAAACTTAGAACTTCGAGAGGATAAAGCTTCCTGGTATCGTTTATGGCGTCGTTCTCGTCAAAGCTATGAAGGTAAGCTTTTCTCTAAGCAAAGGGTATTTGCATTTCACATTTTTGATTAACAATGTACAGATTACTAACTTCAAGCTTATCGTTGTCATTTGCAGGGTTCTAAAGCATGTTTGAGTAAGGGTTTGGCAAAAGAAATGGTGTGCTTCCTCTCCGGTAAGCTTCGGGTCTTCCAAACCCTCATAGAACTCTCCGACTGTGATTGAGGTGGTTTTTATGAATGAGTAACGGATCCTGCCACGATTTGCTATTGTCCCGTCGTTGTTGATAGTTTGATGAAAGCTTTCAAAGCTCGTTTACTAAACAGTGATAGGGTTCACATTCGTTTGAATATTTTTGGTTTCTATATTTTAAGTTTTTGGCAATGCCGGCTTGAGCTATGACTCGTCGATGTTTGGAGAAAGTTTGGGTTCTTTCAGACTATTAGGAAAATGGGGTAAACCCTATAACGTTTTATTTTGCAAACAAAATGTAATCTCATTCTGGGAATCACGATTTTGATGGTTAAGTTTTGAAAAGAGCCGTGGGCTCGTTCACTGTGTAACAATATCTATCCTTCTCGACAATCCAAAGATGTATGCAAAATGTTATGTGTAATCGTCTATGTTATCCGATTTGATGGTGTAGATTGTGATCATAATGTTACAGGTTAGGGTTTATGTACAATGTTGAAAGAATAATTGTAAAAAGGTTATCTCTTTACTGGTAGAGATGATACAGTTCACACCCTCATTATGTTTCTAAAATAGAGATCAAATTTTGATAAATGAAATATAAAGGGTTTGACTTGAATCGAAAACTGTGTGAAAAACAATATTTCTATTTTGAAAATAAAACAATTTATATTGTTTAAAATTTTATAATGTAGATGTATGAGATATGAGGCTTCGACATAGTATAAAAATGTTTTTGCAGTAAGCTAGGAAATAATCTTGAAAACCCTAAATGAAAATCAATTTGTCTTTAAGCAAAAGAGAACTGTATTATGATTGTTATGTATGGTTTTGTTAAGATAATTACATCCACTTATATTGCAACTCTGGTATAAGCTTGTAAAACATGATATGATGTATAGAGAGATGAGATCTATCTGTTTCTTGTATGCATAAGAATGATAAGAATAATGTGATGCATTGTTTTTCATGAAACTCTGATAGACATGTATAATATATACTTGTATAGAACATTCTGTTATATTCAACTATAATGCAGAAAACTAAATAACCTATATATATATATATATACAGAGAAATAATAGTGTTTATATTTTATGAAACAATATAGTAATTATGATCTTCTAGATTTTATCAATCAATTCTATTACTGTTTAGTATAGAGCAACATGATAAAACAAACTCAAACATTGTTCTATCTATTCGAATTATTGGCATTTGCCATCCTCTAATCTATTTTAATTCGCATATCTCTACTGGAGTACGATGATTCAAAACAACATGTGGAAAAATAGGGATATTGGTTTATCTATTCATCTTTAACATTAAACTTAAACATTCAGACTTAAACATTTCTAGAATTAGATTCTTTTCAAAAGCAGGAAAAACAGAAAATACTCGATAAACAGAACATAATTATTTACTAAGAATAAGTTAGGAAATCTGTAAGAACCTGAGAAAATTTGTAGGGAAACAAACAGCCCAAGAAGGCTGTTCCACCCAAGCAAATTCCTAAAAATAGTCAAGTACTGTCTTAGGACCCCCGAGCCTATTCACTGAACCACCAGGAGGAAGAAACTCAGGAATGAGGACTTCTTCTTGCTGTAGCAATTCACTTCTGAATCTTCAATAGATAGCAATCCACTAGACTTGCACCAGCATTTTTGGTTCCTCTCAGCAATAATGCAGACTCAAAATTACATTCACCACTAACCTCCCTATTCGAATCTCTCTTGAAATCACCTGATTCGCAAGAGGAAAATATTCTGTAGAAATATTGATTAAGGGCTTCCTGCCCAATTCGAATTTGCCTTTATAGGTTGCCTAGGCCTTTTTAGATGTTACCGGGTCATTAAATGAGTTTCCTGCTCACTCCCTCCACCTGGGGGATAGTGCCCTATTTTAGGGGTAGTTGTCCCATAACCAATAGTTAGTGGTGTGATGCAACTGCTGCCATGTGTCCCATACCTTCCAACAGCTTCCATTCCTCTTAGTGGGTCAGTGAATGCTCATTCAACAGTCCTCTTGAGTGTTTGTCTCCTAATTAATTTATTTAAATAATAATATCCAGTAATTACATTAATCCATGATCAAAACTGATCATAATTACAAAACTTTGTAATTTAAATTAACATAAAAGTATTTTTGCAAATAAAATAATAATTTTCAGAAATTTGGGTAGGTGACAGTAGTGACCTCCAACAAAGAAAAACAATAGAGTGAAATAAAGTATGCAAACAAATAAAGCATTAACCAACTAGATTAACTTCTCACAATTAAATGGTGGTTCTCCCTAACAAATTTTGGAGCATAGCACCTAAATCTACCCATAAACAGTACAAGCATGCACACCATAGGCAAATATATAGAGCTACATTATGTTCCACAGTAGAAATTCATGTTATTATAAACACCAATGCCCAGATAAAAAATTCCATGGCAAGAGGAACAATACAAACCAACCACTAGAAAAGTCAAAGCTATCATGCTTTATGATCCATCAACCTCACCTTCTATTCAAGCACAGATGCATGATCTTACATGGCTTTGATAAGCCTTAGTAGATATAACTAGTGATTTTTAAAATACTATTTCTTATCTTCTCATAAGATGGTATTCCTATCTTCTCTCAATTAGCAATTGTGTCTTCTTCTATAATGTTTCACTCATGCAAAGACCATAGTTTCATAAGGAAGCACTGCAGCAAAGAATTTATATGGAATCCAACTAATTAATTAGGGGTGCTATGAATATATTACCTATTGTATGTGGGAAAAAAGGAATATATATGCCTTATAAATTAATCAGCAAAATGACACCCAATACCTTGAAATTATGGTAGTCAAATAGAATTTGAAGACTATAAATATAAATGGCTTTTACATTAATATATACATCAATAAACTCAATCAAAGAATATTTTTTATGGTACTCTATCACAAAAAATAAATAACAAATATAAGCACTAAGATTGAATGACAATATAACTAGGGCTAGATATTTTATAACTAGAGCTAGGGAAAGCCTCCTAGAATCATACTGTTGAAGAGGGCGACCAAAAATACTACCTCAATCACATCAAAAAGGCACTTCCACACTTATGTTAGCATATGGAGATGACATTCAGCCTTGAAGTGTACCGGTTACTGGGAATAGCAAATTCTTATCCACTAGTGGTACATAGACTCTCTGTAGCTTTATGATTGGCAAGGATGTATTTAGGGAACACTTGTTGTTGGTATCTGATTAAATGATTATACTGAGAATGTAATTGGTTATAATCCACCTGGTTATCGAGACTTTTATCATTGTATGAATTGTCCACACACTGTGAATCCGATGAACTCATCATAGCAATAATCATATGGAGATGACTGCGAAGGAACTTCCACACTTCTGTCAGCATATGGAGATGACATTCATCCTTGAAGAGTACTGGTTACTGGGAATAACAACTTCCTATCCGCTAGTGGTACAGATACTCTCTCTAGATTTATGATTGGAAAGGATGTCTTTATGGAACAATTGTTGTTGGTATCTGATTAAATGCTTATATTGGGAATGCAATTGGTTATAATCCAGCTGGTTATTGAGACTTTTATCGCTGTATGAATTGTCCACACACTGTGAAGCCGATGAAATCATCATAGAAATAATCATATGGAGATGACTGTGAAGGCACTTCCACACTTCTGTCAGCATATGGAGATGAAATTCATCCTTGATGACTCATGAGAATCAATGGCAAGTTACCCCGAAAACCAAAAGGCAGAAGAGGATTACACCAAGACTGAAAATTTATACAAGAAACTAAATAGCTAGAAATTTAAGGCTACTCGAGACTGCACTTTGCAATTAATGATAGAATTTATAAACACATACTGTAGAAAAATATAATGGAAACACAATAAACTAACTGTGAAAACCTGCGACTACTTTTCATTACTTCTAAAAAAAAATGCTACAGGAAAACAGTGAACTACTAACTACTCAATCAAAAACTAAATAAATAAACCTATACCTCTGCCTTCTCTTTTATAGATTGAAATGAAAAGTACGTACAATGAATCTGGAGCACTATTGATTTACTACTAGAGCAAATCCATCTCAACCTTTGGACCAGAACACCAATGGATCCTGGTTTTCTGTGGGCTAAAAAGTCAAAATGAAAGTTAATATATCTATATATCTATATATCTATCTATCTATATATATATACAAGTTTGGGGACAAAATATACCAAAAGTAATTAAATATTATCAAAAAGAAATATACATACCTGCGTCCCCTGTGGAAATTGTGAAACTAGAATTTCCTCAACATCTATATTTGTGCCACTAGCCTCTGTTTCTTCCTGGTCAAGGAAATCTGTATCATCAAAGTCGTCATCATTCATGAATTTGGTATACTGCAGAAATTTCATATAATTTATAGACATTAGATTTGGAGAATAAAAACATTAGATTTCATATAATAAATTTCATATATTATAGCATACTTACGTACCATGCCTTTGTTTTGGTTTTGTCGAGCGATGAATCGCTTATAATTGTCTCTAATCGACTCACACTTTTCAAGTGATCATCAGAATAATCATCAAATGGGCCTTCATCCATACTAGATGAAGGTGACATAGTATTTAGGCCGATTTCCACCCCTACCAATACAACTCCAACACGCTTTTTTATTTCTTCCCTCACCCCTCTTGCTATTTGGGATGCCATTTCCAACTCCTCTCGAAAAGCAATGACTCTAGGATGTGGATGTACTAACTGAGGCATCAGATTCCTATACTGAACATCTCGTCGTGCATCAGGTCGTTCATATGTACGACCTTTGCCAGCACCATAGAAACTAGATCTCGTATCTATATAGTTAGGGTCCATGTGAAACCATAACTCTGCAATCAACATCTTAACAAAATACTGAGGAACCTCGTCATTATTTGGGAACTTCCCATATGCACACAGGAACCTTGAATAAATATGTGGTGCAATAAGTGGATCATTGAATCTTGTGATCTTTAGACATTTCTTTTCTTCAAGCCGCAAGTCAAAACATGAAACGACCATTTCTTTTGTGGCAATTTTTTTTATTTCTTCAAACTTGTGGTGACCCATCACTAACAATTGCCTCCTATGCATCATGTCATGAAAAATATGGGTTGATGGTCCAACCCCAAGATATGTCTTGATCAAACTATTCAGATTGTGCAAAAAAAATCTGGAGACACTGTTGAGTACCAACAGAGAGATTTGAACTCTCAAGTTCTTCCTGCAATCTCGAGGAATGCTCCTTTATCTCTTCCACAGTTAGCATATCGATGTTATCTTCCCAAGGAGGCTCCTTAGGAACATATTTAGGATGACTGTAAAGAGGATCATATCTTATATTGCGAGCATACTGATGTACCCGACGACCTCTCCTTGTCTTGGGAGGTGGATTAGGATTAGGGGCAACAAACCCTGCAAGAAGTAAAATGCATGTGCAAGTATTACAACATATATATATATATATATATATATATATATATATATATATATATATATATATATATATAATTTGTCAATCAAACTATAGACATTTAAATAAAATGTGTTCATTATAAATACCTAATGGAACCTCTGCATTAGCATGAACATTGTGCGAAATAGAAATAAACTCTTATGCCCCATCATTATTGTTAGAATGTCTAGAAGCCCCTGTACAAAACCAAAAATTGGCAATCACATGTAAGTTTACACGAAAAATCATGTAATTTTTCACAAATACAACAGTCATGTCAAACAAAACTTATAGTCAGAATGTATGTAAACAATCTCTACCTGGTGATGGCATATCTGAAGAATAAGACACTAAGCATGTCCTCTGTGTTTGTCCACCGGACCCTATAGACCCCTTAGACAAACATATGTCATGGTGAGAGACACCACCTGTGCACAACAAGATCTTAGAAAGATGTGTAAAAGAAGATTTACGTTTATATAGACTTGAGCATGAATTGAATAACAATTAAATTTACCTGACGATGACCTCAGAGAGTGTCGCTGCATAGTAACCAAGTTTGCTTCACTCTGAAGCTGTGAAGCTATGCATGATAAGAATTTTTCACATATTAAAAAACATGTCAAACAAGAATTATAGTCAGAATTTATGTAAACAATCTCTACCTGGTGATGACATCCTCTGTGTTTGTCCACCGACCCCTGTAGAGCCCTCAAAGAAATGTCTGTTATGGTGAGAGCCACCACCTGTGCACAACAAGATATTGGAAAGATGTGTAAAATAAGATTTATGTTTATATAGACTTGGGAATGAATTGAATAACAATTGAATTTACTCGACGATGACCTCAGGGAGTGTCGCTGCATAGTAACCAAGTTTGCTTCACTCTGAAGCTGTGAAGCTATGCATGATAAGAATTTTCCACATATTAAAAAACATGTCAAACAAGAATTATAGTCAGAATTTATGTAAACAATCTCTACCTGGCGATGGCATATTTGAAGAATAAGACACTAAGCCTGTACTCTATGTTTGTCCACCGGCCCCTGTAAACCCCTCAGACAGACGTTTGTCATGGTGAGAGCCACCACCTGTGCACAACAATATCTTAGAAATATGTGTAAAAGAAGATTTATGTTTATATATACTTGAGCATGAATTGAATAACAATTGAATTTACTTGATGATGACCTCAGGGAGTGTCATTGCATAGTAGCTAAGTTTGCTTCACCCTGAAGCTGTGAAGCTGTGCATGATAAGAATTTTCCACATATTAAAAAACATGTCAAACAATAATTCTAGTCAGAATGTATGTAAACAATCTCTACCTGGTGATGGCATCCTCTGTGTTTGTCCACCGGCCCTTGTAGACCCCTCAGATAGACATCTTTCATGGTGAGAGCCACCACCTGTGCACAACAAGATCTTAGAAAGATGTGTAAAATAATATTTATGTTTATATAGACTTGAGCATGAATTGAATAACAATTGAATTTACCTGACGATGACCTCAGGGAGTGTCGCTACAT
Source organism: Larix kaempferi (assembly GCA_027924585.1). Taxonomy (NCBI): domain Eukaryota; kingdom Viridiplantae; phylum Streptophyta; class Pinopsida; order Pinales; family Pinaceae; genus Larix; species Larix kaempferi. Next base: position 107,495 of record BSBM01000397.1, on the reverse strand, counting down.
AGTAACCAAGTTTGCTTCACCCTGAAGCTGTGCACGATAAGAAATTTTCACATATTAAAAAACATGCCAAACAATAATTCTAGTCAGAATGTATGTAAACAATCTCTACCTGGTGATGGAATCCTCTGTGTTTGTCCACCGGCCCCTGTATACCCCTCAGACAGACGTCTATCATGGTGAGAGCCACCACATGTGCACAACAAGATCTTAGAAAGATGTGTAAAAGAATATTTATGTTTATATAGACTTGAGCATGAATTGAATAACAATTGAATTTACGTGACGATGACCTCAGGGAGTGTCGCTGCATAGTAGCCATGTTTGCTTCACCCTAAAGCTGTGAAGCTATGCATGATAAGAATTTTCCACAGATTAATAAACATGTCAAATTTAAATTTACCAAATTTAACATTGTGCACTTGTGCATGATGAGAAATTCTCACATTAAAAACATGTCAACACGTGTCAAACAAGATAAATATATTTCAGATTAACAATCGAATATACTTGACTGCATCACATGTCTTTGTCTAGCACTGATGGTACCATCACCAACATGTGTAAATGTCTCTGGACGATCCATGTGTCCTTGTTAAGAAAAATGAGAAATCAACCATTTTATAAATATCTATAGAAATTAGAAAATGCTTAAAATAAACTACAATGTAGTATCTCTATTGTTTGCAACAAATCTATCACATTCAAGAGACAATAACAACCACGGTTGTTTAACTATTAAAAAATGGAGGTTTTCTGACTTCATTGTCCATGTGATCTACACAATGAGGTTGAGTTTAAAAGATAAGATGGCTCAACTAAAGGACCAATTAGATGGTTGACTAAGCATCCCACTGGTTTGATAGTTAAGAAATAACAAAAGACTAGTGTGCAAAACAAGGTATGGTTTAAGGAGTTTGTTATGTGTCATATCCAATCTATGTGGACCTCATCTTCATCACTTCAAGGTAGTTGGTTAGATATTAGTGTTATATGAGATGGCCCTATAGCTGGATCAAGTAATGAAGAAAGTAAAAGTGTTTTATATGTGGAAATATTTCATCTTCTTAAACTTCTATGTATGTTGAGATATGCTCGATTATGATTAAGATTTGATATGAATGTATGCTAAGTACAACAATATATATCTTCTATGAATGTAAGCTTGGAGCTTCTTTATCACTATAGGTATAGATATAGATACAAATACAGATACAAATAGATTGGAAATTGGACATTCCTTGTGAGAGCCACCAATGAAATCGTCAATTATTACCATAGATATGGATGGATAGATTAGAAACTGGACATTCGATGTGACAACCACCAAGCCACCAACACAATGGAGCCTGAAAGATGAGGTCGCGTTCATATCTATTCAAATTGTTATGGATTAGGATTTGATATGAATGTATGCAAATAGCAGTGCTCAGTAAATTTAGAAATAACGAAATACAACAATATATATCTTCTATAATTAGTATTTCAGGTCTAGACATAATATGAATATTTGGAAAATAAAAGCTAATGTAAACATTGTCCATAACCTCCATATCCAGGTAAAATAGGCCCTGTATTAGTATAATCTTCTTCATAACCTGTATTTACAGAGCATCCTAGATGATTGAGTTCTGAAGTTTGTTATGATGTCATTTGCATTAATATTTGCTTCTACATAACTTGTGTTTGTTCTCGTTCTTGTTATAATATTTTTACGACTAGCATGCCCACATAATTGTTGTTGCTGGTAAACCTCACTGTCATGGAATTTCACATATGCCTTACATGTTCACAAGCACATTTATGAGGTATTACAACTGCTAACTGAGGATAAGACTATTACTTGACATACTAGACTTTTTGACTGAGCACTTTGCATCCACATTCCGAGCATTATTAGACTCTTAACTGCTAGAGCAGACTGTTACTTGAGTTTTGGACTTGAGAGGTCTGTTACTTAGGGACTACAATGATTGGAAAGACCCTAACCATACACTTGTCGATATTGATTATACAAAGAAGTATTCATAATCACCCCAAAAGACGAGATATCAACATCTTTCTACATAATGACGGTCTCTCACCAAAAAATGATAAGTGTGTCAATAAATTTTCTTTTATCAACCCACTCTACTCCAATCAATATGCACTTTTATCAAATAGAAACAAAAAAATTAGAGAGCCTCCCCTTTTATCTGAAGTTTAAATCACTTAGCTACTCAAATCTCCTTAACTATGCACTTCTTATGTTAAACTCAAATCTCCTTAACCATGCACTTATTACCTTAAATTTATTAATAATTTTGTTTGGATTGGCGTTCAAACATTTAAAAATGCAATACTATTTTCTGTAGTAGAGATAGTTAATTGGTTATCTTTCATACCAGCTATCAGTAAACCAAAATTTGGAATACAATGCATGTATTGCAGCGATGGTAGGGGATTGAATGATGAATCCAAGCCAGGCCTATTGAAATCACCAATCTAGGCAAGCACATCCTTTACCATCGGGTCCTGAATATACATGCTTCATCTGCAATACCATCATCAGGATCAGAAATTGATAAATGCTATTCAAGGTTGAAAATACTTCTACTACATATATGAAACAAATTCCCTCTACCACTATGACACAAGACCTAAACTAATCATCTTAACTAAACCCATAGATTTAACTAATGTTCAACACTAAATTATGGTTAAATTGGGATTGAGTGTGCTTGTTGAACTCTGATAAGTTGGTGTTGGGGTGTTCCTTTGTTGACCAGTGAGAGGGATTTGTAACTTTCTCCTTGATGAATTTCATTTCACAATGTAGAACATAATAGTAAATACGTACATTATCCCTTACTAGGCTTTTATTGGAGCATTTATAAGTTTCTGTGTTAATTTTTATTCTGCTATGATTTTATGTGATCTTTGCCTATGGTTCATACTTGATACATCTATACTCTAGTTAGCAGTACTGATTTAAAATTTTATATTTATAATGAGGATAAAGATATTTACATCAGTTTAGGAAGCTTAAGTGTTGCCTATGAGATTTATTACTTGTCTAATAGAGACGAGAGCAGTTAACATGTTAGGCTTAACTCCAATCTTCGGTGAATCAATATCTGAAAATATTAAAATACCTAATCTATCCATGGCCTGTGCTGCTAAACTGGCTTTAAAGGATGAGATTTATACTGACTGAGTTTGGAAGGGTCTTCAGTACAAGTTTTATATCCTTCTTTGTAAACACAAGAGGCCTATAAGTTGAATGGTACTCCAAATATACCTTCCATGAAGTCCAGTCATTGTTTTGTCTCCAGTGGCTGCCCCTTCCCAATAAAGTGGCCCCACAAATAACATTGAGTAATGCACTATGATACTTCCAAAAGAGATGGGACACAGTGCAAATCTAGAAGGTATGTTTCATTTTGTCCTTGGTTTAGAAAACCATGCAAAGTACATCATCTTGTGCTATTTGGATTGGCTTTAATACCCATATTCAAATATATTGTTATCCATCCTAGCAAACAGATTGAAAAGAATATATACTTTTCTAGATAAACGGATAGATTTAAACCATCTATCCTCCCTATGTTCCAGTCACCTTCTTCTATTGAGTCTCTCTGCAATACTGGGGCTTGGTCTATTCTTCTTGTACAACTTTTTAGTACCATAGTTTAATAACAGTTTATTGTGGCTCTCTTTCCTGTCCCTTGAGATAGGCCATGGAGCATCTAGCTGCATCTTGAATAGATTGGATTTTGTGATTCTTTTGTATATATACAAGAAGGATTTGTTGTCAGAAGTAGGGAAGCATTTTGTGTTGTTAATTAACTTCCAGTTTAGTGAATATTGTGCGCTCTCATCCTACAAATCTCCTTCCCAGATGTGAAAACCACTCCTAAATAGTATTTTCCTTGAATAGCTTGCAAGAAGGCCTGCCTATCCTCTTTGTGTTTATCTCAGACATCTTCTATAGTTAAGCATGTAAATAAGCACTTTTCTCTTTTGTGTACACTCACGTTAATTTTATTTATTTATTTTTAGTACTTCTTGTTGGCACAATTTATGTGCATTCAATGTTCATGCATCTTCATGTTATTGTTATAACATATTTCCTACCTCCAATCAATCAAACATGTTCCAACTTTAGGACACAATCAAGTAGATTATCAAATGTACAAACTTTCCATCTTTTATCTCAGTTGGAGGGATTCTATAGATAGTAAAGAAAAACATAGAAAGTTAAACAGACATACAGGCACATGAATTATGTAAAAGATAAAATAACATTAAAATCAGAATGGGAGGGGTGAAGAAAAAAGGGTGTTCTATCCAACTAGATATTGCACATAGTGGATTTAATTCCTGACATGGAAATGGAGGAAACGGTGAATGCTTTGGGTTGGGAAATGTCACCAAGAATGATGAAAAAGACAAGTTTTCTAACCAACTAGATATGGAACATAGTGGATTTAATGCCTGACATGGAAATGGAGGAAAATATGAATGCTTTTGTTTTGGGCAAAGTCACCAACAATGATGATAAAAACTAATTTGGAGACGATGTAAGAATGATAAAAATTAAAGAGCTAATAAAAATGAGGGACTAGAAAGTACAAGAATTTATAGCCAAGAAAGATACAAAAATGAGTAGTATAAAATATTGCAAAATGAAATGGCATAAACTATACAAATGGGATAAATCTATAGCATGAGAGTGAGGAACCACAATACCACAAGCAAGGAGAGAGCAGAGTCATCACTCAGTTTTATGGAAAAATTGAGAAACTTTGGGAAGATTATTAGTTATATAGGGTTGTAGATTCATTAGGGTACTTTGATTAGGGTCTCTGACATGTTAATAATAATAAATAAACAAAGGAAATGTAGCTAAACTAGTGTTAATTTATAAATATCCTTTGGTGAGCTAACTAATGTGAGTGTTGGAAATGAAAGAGAGGATAAATTAATGGAAGGAACTCACTCATACGAAAATTATTGTAGGATTTGAAGCTACTTGGGATAAATATGAGAGTTGTGATAAGCCTCTAAGAGAGTGTTCCACCTCTCCATAAACCTACACACAACTCAATCCTCTAGCAAAACAAACTTGTACCAGGGAAGGATCAAGTTATTTGGAATAGCTTAGAGGAGGAACACCTCTTTGGTGAGGGTGGAAAATAAGGGGGTGAGAAGGTAATGAGGTAATCCTAGAGGTAAACCACTCATCAAAATTAATGAGGTAATCCTAGAGGTCAAATTAAGAGATCCTATAAGGTAAGAAAGAGGCCTAGGGAAAGTGGGAGACACATAACACCATGCTTGAAATGGAAGGAGTGCATTTAAGTCTTCCAATGTAATGTTGGGGTGGGGGGAAGGTATGGTATTGATAGATTGAGGAGGATAAGTTTGTCTTGAAGAAACTTACAATTGATATGTCTTATATTGTTTACAAGTATAGAGGGACGAAATTGGATTGGGGTAGATTGTAAACCTTTCTCAGAAGAAGAAGAGTTATTTCATTGAAGAACACAATATTCATTTGTGTTGTAAGTGTTGCATTTCTAATATTGCACTACTTACATGAGCTAGGGAAAGGGTTATAACCTAAGCCTTTGCAATTAGTTGTATGAGTACTTGTTTCGAAGGAGGGCACCTCATGCTCTTCATGCTACATGGATGGAGCTATGTAGGACTATAGAGGTGGTGGGATTTGAGGAAATACTTAAGGTTTCTCTTAGTAAACCTATTGATGGGGGAATTATTTCCTAAGAGAGTCTTTAAGGTCTACAAGTTCTCTAATAATTCATTCTTCAAGTTGTTTCATGAAGGGCACGAGTTCTTCACATGTTCTACACAAGTAAGATTGTTGTATGTTTTATTATCTAGGAGAGGGACAAGTTGTATGATAAAAATGGTTCGAAACAATTAAGGGTGTCTTGTTGGGAGGAAGTGGTGGATATCCCTTGGTACACCTATTAGCTTCTCTTATCAATCAATTAGATAGCTTATCCTATAAATAAATTAATAGAACTTAGAGCCTTTAGCAATTCATACAAATCATAAGGTCTTCTTAAGGTAGAAGTTAGGTCTTAGTCATAACAGGTATATAGAGGTCTTTCAATCAACTATTAAAAGGGTCTTACCTTCCATCACTACCTGAAAATTTCAATAACATGGAAAGATAGTTGAAAGTAAAGTTACAATAGTAGTTGAAGGCAAGGTGAAAGGGCTTTCGTAGCCCATGGATAGAAAACTCATTAAATCACATTTGACTGATGACTCAACACTCTTACCCCTGCTTGATGAAACCAATATGCAAAACATGATGCAATGTCTTGAGGTCTTTTATAAAGCTCCAGGAGAGTTAATACTAGGGCTAATCAATTAAAAAAATAATCAATTTAAAAAATAATCCCTTCCTCTATGTATAATTACGATGATAGATTTTGGCATTACATTAGTCATCATAAGTCAATCTTTCAGTATTTACAAGCTTCGAATTGGTGTTGGTTACACACATGTGCAAAGAAAGGGTTCGAATTGGAGGTCCTCTTCGTGTGGCTGTTCCCTTCGTCTTCATGTGTGCCATGCCATTCCCTTCGTCTTCCCTTCGTTCCTGTGGCTGTTCCCTTCCCTTCGGTGTTTCAGTGTCCTCTGGGTTTGAACGACGAACAATGATTGGCGTTGAACAATGACACACAACGACTAGCGGGGGAAGGGTTCGCATTTATATAGTTAAACATTTCTCAGGCGAGAGTTTAAAAGGAATCTAAACTCTTGGCCAAGAAACTTATCCGAGAGTTTAATATAAAAAACATGGTTATACTCTCCAACGAGAAAGTTTAATTTTCTAGGGCGAAAAATTATCTAACTATGGAAGAACTCTCGGATGAGAGAATTTTAACCGTGGTTAATTTCTTGTCCGAGAAATATTACAACTCTCCATCGAAAAAATATGTTGACTTTTTTTCTCGGTCGAGAAACTGGAAATTAAAACAAAAAAAAGCCAATTGTCACAAAATTGTTTCCCAACTTCGTGTTTTCACCCCAAAGGTAGTTATGATCTAAGAGAAGTTGAATCGTCGGATCACTCTATGTCCAGAACATATCGTGACCATCAGATTAGATATTTACAAATGCATACTAATGCATACTAAAGAAACACACTTTTCCTAAAAGATATACTATAACAAGTTGATCTTAATTAACTCGTAAGTGTCTAAATATCCTAACATCCCCCCCTTAAGAAGAACTTGGGATAGGATTGAAGGATTTACAAAAGTGACACTATTAGGAGAAGGAAGGAGGCATTAGAGCCTATCCCCCCTTAATGAAAATTTCTTGAACTCCTAACATAGATCGAATTTTAGAAAAATTCGCTTCTGTAAGAGATTTGGTGAAGATGTATGCAACTTGATCATCTGTAGGGAAAGAGAGCTTCAAGAACGCAATCATGCACAAGGTTTCTTATGAAGTGCATATGTAGCTCAATGTGTTTTCTGCGTTGATGTTGAATTATATCTTTAGCGAGCTTGATGGCACTTTGATTGTCACACCAAAGGAGAGTCAGATGTTGCTGCTGGAATCCAAACTATGAAAGGATATTTCAAATCCATAAAGCTTCTTGACTGGAATTAACTGCTGCACGATACTCTGCTTCTGCTGAAGAGAGAGCAAGAGCTTGTTGTTTCTTACAAGACCAAGTGACAGGTCCAGAACCCATACTGGAAACATAACTTGCACTAGAATTCTGATCATTAGGATTGTTGACCCAATATGAATAAGTGAAACCAACCAACAAAGGAGTCCCCCCTGAATTGTAATGAATCCCAAACTGAATTGTACCCTGAATGTATTGAAGTATTATTTTTGCTACTTTCCAGTGATTTTCAGGGGGCGTTTGCATATAGCGGGAGACATGACCAATGACAAAGGAAACATCAGGACGGGTATGAGTCAAGTATAAGAGACTACCAAAAAGATGACGATAGAGGGTGGCATAAACTTCTTGTGAAGTGCAAGTGGCAGAAAGTTTGACTCTAGATTGGAAGGGAGAGGGGGTTGGTTTACAATCTTCCATGTGAAAGCGACGAAGAAGGTCACATGCATACTTAGATTGAGAAAGAAAAATTCCTTCTTTGGTTTGCGATATTGGAGGCCAAGAAAATAATGCAAATGTCCTAAGTATTTCATTTCAAATTTTTGCTTAAGACTGCATTTCACATGGGTTAAAAGCTTAGGGTCGCTACTAGTAAGAATAAGATCATCAACATAAAGAAAAAGGATGATGAGATTGTTTCATACTTTCTTGGTATAGAAAGTAGGGTCAGAATGACATCTAGAAAAACAAGTGTCAGGTAGAAAGCTATCCATTTTGGCATACTAGGCTCGAGGGTCTTGCTTAAGGACATATAAAGATTTTTTAAGGTGACAGACAAGGCTAGAGTTATTCTGAACATAGCCAGGAGGTTGTTCCATGTAAATTTCCTCCTACAAATCACCATGTAAAAATGCAGACTTGACATCCATTTGATGGACCTCCCATTTATGTAAGGCTGCAAGGGAAAGAACAAGGCAGATGGAGTTCATTTTGGCGACAGGGGAAAAGGTTTCATTGTAGTCAATTCCTTCAACTTGGGAAAAACCTTTGGCAACTAACCTTTCCTTAAGCCTTTCAACACTTCCATCTGAGGCATACTTAGTTCTGTAGACCCATTTACATCTGACAAGTTTTATTCCTTTTGTAAGAGGGACAAGATCCAAAGTATCATTTGCCATTAAGGAACAATATTCTTCATCCATAACTGCATCCCAATCTGGATTCCCTGAAGCTTCTGCAAAAGTCTCTGGTTCATGATTCTCGGACACTTGAGAAAAAAAGAGAAGAGGCTCGCTGGAACTAAGAACATGTTCGTCGTTGATCTCTGGATCACCAACAAGATAACCAACTACTTCACATGTTGAATGGACCCATCAAAGAAGCAATTGTGTTGGTTCAGTTGGAGGAAAATGAGCAGGTGGAGGTGGATTTTCATCATCACTGTCATCATAAGAAATTGGAATTGGAATGCTGTTACACCAAAATATCGTCATCATGAGTTATGTGTCCTCTATATGCCTTAATTCCTAAAGCACTTGGGATAAATGATTAAAAGGATTGTTGTTGTTGACCCTTTTAACCTTTTGTTGTCACCCTGATGCGCCCTTCTCGTTGACAAGGTGCATCAGACCTTAGGTGACACGCTCTGCACATTGACATAGCGCGTCGGTGACGCGAGCTACCTTTGTACAAGGTGCATCATCCTTAAAAGATGCATGTTGCTTGTGTGCAAGGTGCGTCTCTATTAGTTAAAATGGAAAAAGAGAAGCTTCGAGCTACTTCTCGAACCTTTGATTGAGTGGAGGCTTATCCCTACATGTTAGGAAAGGTGGCACTCGATCCCCTTACCTAGTGGGATGATCCCTTAAACTTCTCCCACATATCCTCAACTTCTCCTATCCCTTTCGGCCTATAACTATGAACCCCCTCTCCATGGTTAAGGGGAGGAAGGATAGCATACTTATATGCTAGTGAAATTCTTCTAGGATTGATTCCCTTTCATCCATAGGAGGCAAAAGCTTTGATCCTTGAGGCTAGGATTAGTCAGAAGGTGTTACGATGTCAAATCTCGGTTGTAACCTCTCTCTTTGTACTTTCTGTAATTACATTAATGCAAATAATTTCCATAAACATCTTTTCATTATAAGATTTAGGATTGGTTTCTTTGATTGCTAATCTAGATTGATTTAATATTACATGCTATCACTACATTGTTTGTTTCCACTTGTTTCATGTTGTTTTGTAGCTGAATATCTGGAGATCAAGGAGTTGAATCAAACAAGGAGAAAGGAATTGCATTCATAAGGTGAGTTATATCTTGACTTACTTTGAAATTTGATCAATCTAGGAAAGTTATCTGTATTGTGTATTTCTTTAGTTCTAGGTCCGAACCATTCGGACTAGGCAGATCCATTTGTGTCTGCACTTACAGATTGTTTGCAAACAAAATTGGATACCATACTAGGTAATAGGTAGCCCATAGTCTTTGTTTAGTTTGTAATTCTTGATTTCCTTCCTATAAGCCTCTTAAGGGCCTCTTTCTTTATTGGATTTGATTATCAGAGAGATTCAAGGTGATCCAGACTTTGATTGGGACTTTTTATTAATCCATTTATCTTTTTTATTGTTGATATTTTTTATTTTTCATACATGAGTCCCGCTTGATGCACCAAGGCAGTATTGTGCCTGCGCCACTATAGCTCTTTCACACTTTACCTTCAAGTAGCTTGCATCGCTGACACCTTTTTCCTATTTACAATCCGCGTCACTTACGCACTTTAAGTTTGCAAAGCACGCCACTGGGATTCCAATGCTCTGGTGTACACCTGCAAGGCGCGTTGCTCTTCAAAACTTGGTACATAAGTTAAAAAATCTCACAAATTGAATTTGGCTTGGTTTGTTGAGGTATGTATGTTGTATTTGATAGTCACAGAATCTCCTAGACGCGGTGTGCTTTGTCTTTGGATTGTTTTTGAAGTTTAGAGTTTGATTTGGATTCTATCTAGTCAAGCGAGTGTCACTCTCGTCATGGGAAATTTCAATCCCTCGTGAGTAAATTCAGTCTTGTGACTCCCTCTCAGTTTATCTGATTGGTTCACTTTGAATTCTCAACCCTCAAACAGTTAGTTGTTGTGATTTTTGCAAAATATTTAGTGTGGTTTTATGTGTTGTCTCGAGATCTTGGGTGATTAATTTTTTGAGAATTTCCAATTGATTGAATATTGCAGTAGCAAATATTCTCTAGTTATCCGAATTAAGGTTAAAAGAGGCATAATTCTTAGATTCATTGGCTACATTAGTGTGAAATTCAAAAGTTTTTATATTATATCCATTTCGAGCACATTACTTGGAATTGTTGCAAAGAGTTTTTCGTGTTTTGAAATAATCATTTAAGAACCTTTCAAAAAGATAAAAATTATCAATGCTTATGCTTTCTTGGTTTTAAAAAGTTTATTTTTATTTCCTTGAAAATTTTAAGTGCATTTAAGCCTTCTCAAAGTATTCCAAAAGTTAATGAAAGCTCTTATATTTTTGATTTTCTCTCCACTTCTTTTGATTCTCATTTTAGAATTAGAGTTATTGCAATAGAAACAAAAGTTTGCCTTTTCATTTTTTGCTCATAGGTTTGCTTAAGTTGAAAAGAAAAAGAGAAAAATATTTTTGATTTGGTGTGTTATTTTCATTTTTGTTGGATTACTTGAAAGAGTACTTTTTAGTCTTTTGGTTAATTTGGAGAAAGAAAGTAGAGGTACTTTGTTCATTTTTCTATTGGAGAGGAAAATACTTCTCCTTACCTTAATTAGTTTTCATCGAAAGGAAAAACGAAGACTTGCATTTCATATAGATTAGTGTCGCATCTTATTTAAATTACAAGTCTACACTTCATGCATTCACCTAACCGTACAAGATAAAATCAAGCGGTAGCCTAGGTTAAAATTGTATAGAAACTCATGTGCTAGGTTAGAGACGTGTTTCGACGTCTTAAAACATAGTAGTTGTCGTTATTTTCCTCCACTTCATCCCGGGGGTTTGTATTTATTCCACATACCAGTCGGTATATCGAATGGCCTTTCACGTACCTTTGGGTATATAGAAAGGTACTTCACATACTTGACAGTATATCGGAAGGCTCTCGTCGTACGATTGTGGATTAGACAACACTACTACGGATTGTATCTCCCACATACCTTGCATATATCGGGAGCCCCACTAGGATTCTTGAAACCATTGGACATCTTTGCGTGGCAATACACTGCGAACAACACTCGTGGAGCTATTACACATGTACTGCCAGGTAGCCGGGTTATACGATCAGGGGTATGGTCCCAATCCTCCCAGGTTAGTGCTCTAAAATATTGGGCCAAGTATAACTGTTGGACCATGTAGTATATCGCGAGTTGTGATGCCTTGATAATCCTGTTAGGTTCCAGACTTTTGAATCCCACCTATCACGTAAGTTTGCTTGTAGCTTTAGCTTGAGTAGGTCTTTAAGTGTGTTTTTCTATTTTTAGAATACTTTTAGGAAAAGCTTTATATCAGTCGCACTGGTTGAGAAACCCTTAAGGAGATCCCATAGAATATTAAATTTTCCACTTGAATATCCCCTTAACCAAGAGGAGAACTCAGGAGAAAGCATGGATCAACCCACAACATCTGAATCACGTGAAGAAGGAACTTCTACTTTTGAATAATGAGTGAACTATTCTCCTCTTGCAAATCCACCTATCACTGATCCCATGGGACCTTTGTTAGTGGAACAACCTCTTCCACATGACACATCCTTTCATCACTCGCTTGAAGGTAACCCTAGAGCTACCGACTGGATTTTCATTCGACCCTAGGATGACTCAATAGCAACAACTTTTGTTCAACCTGCATCATTTTGGGACACCTCTTTAGGTGATCATGTTTTCGATTTTGGTTCACTTCCAATGGTGGAAAATCCACCGCGTAAGTTCCCTCCTCGATGGATTCCTAACGACCTATTTATCGCACCAGTTTACGAGACTATCGATCGTTTACGTACATTTAATGACCATATTAGGCGCCAGATCTTTCCTCTGAGACCCGATTCGGAAGTACTAGTTCCTAAACAAAATTCCCCTATACATTCTTTGTCTTTTTCTTCACCAAGAATATCCACACCCATTATGACCACTTATGAACCATGCCAACCTTCTTTCCCATATAGTACGCCTCAAAATCATTCGGCCGGTTCTACACCTTAATTGACCCCAACAACTGGAGGGCAACCTTCAGCTACTATTAACTTCTAACTGGAACAACACCTCCACCTCAAAGTTTGAGCGGAGGTTATCCTCTAGTTAGTATTCAACATATGAGTATGGGTCAACTTACAATTAGTGGTCAACATATGCTTATTGGGCATACTCCAATAGGTGGAAAATTTTCAACTAGGGGGAAACCCCTAGTCAGTGGACAAAATCTAACTGGGGGGCACCATCCAGTTTGGGGAAAACACGTGAGTGGAGGTTATCCTTCTCACATGAACTATAATATGGTTGGAAGTTCACTCCTAGCCATGGGAAAACCTACATGGGTACAATGGGGGAACCATACACTTGGACCCAACCCCCATGGGGGCATACATACCCGGGTAATCATAACATTTCTATAGGTCAAAACTATCCAGGGATTATTTTTCCTGGATTACCCTATCCTAAAAACATGAACACCCCATGGGGGAAGCATAATGCTCCACCCACTGGACCTCCAGTCGAAGGACCACCACCCCCTCACTTGTCTCGCCTCCTCCCCCACCACTTTTCCCAACTCCAACACTTACACCTGGATGACCCCCTTATTCTGGAGGAAGACTGCCTTACTTCGGAGGAGGACCCCCTTTTGTTCCACCACCTAATACAGGAGGCCCACCTCCATATGGACAATACTCTATGGGGGGACCTTATGATCATTCAATCCATGGTCCTACTGGTAATTAGATGCCATATCAATATTACCAGTATCCACAGCCATACCGACAGTTAACATTTATGGCTACACTAGATCTACCAGATTTGTCACATTTGACCAATGTACCCATCCAACATGGTATAAATTGGACAACTATTCCTGTGAAGTTACCATCAGACATCCCTAAGTTTGATGGAAAACCCAATGAGGATCCTAAGAACCACGTAATGAATTATCATTTGTGGTGCTCCTCCAATTTATTAATGGATGATTCTATCCGTCTGAGGCTTTTTCAATGAACCCTTACCGGTACTTCCGCAAAGTGGTACATCAAGTTACCACCACACTCTTTTGTCGATTTTTGATCTTTAGCTATGGCCTTTTTTACTCATTTTCAACTACCGATCCGCTATGAAACCAGAACAGATCTTTTGACATCCCTCCGAAAATCCACCTCCACTCACATTTCTAATCATATTCATGAGTGGAGAAGGAGGAGTCTCATTAAAGCTCCCATTCCGGAATAGCTACTCCCCGATTGGTTTACGGAGTCGTTACTACCTATCATAGCTAAAGACATGGGTATGGGAGGGGCCGTTACGGAAGAACAACATATCTTATGTGCTCGGTATCTAGACCTAGTCTACGCTCAATTTGGCACATTATCACATGACCCAAAAAAACCTCCTATGGGATCTCACGTCGATGGCATCATTGGTTCCGTTCATTCCCAGCCTGCTACCCAATCTGGTGGATCACAAAACCACCATAATTCGACTCCATCCTCGCCACAGGCTGGGAAACAACACCGATCGATCACCCAACACTGCTTCCACTATGGAATTGAATTCAGTTCAATATGATTCACCTCAAAAATACAGTGGAAAAAAGAAGAATAAAGGCAAATCTAAGAAATCTTCTAACTAGAGGGAGCCCAAAAATAATCTCGATGACAAAAAAAAATGGAAGGTCAAAGATCATTGTTTACTGTGTGGTGACGATCAATTCACGAAAGAATTCCAACATCGTGAAGAAGTACAAAAGTTTCTCAAGGGAAACCCCGCACCCGCATTTTTAACTAATCCCTTCCCCACACAACAATAGCAAATGATTTCACAACCACCACCTTTTTCTCAAGGAGAACCATCCACAACCGCTCACGTTCTCATGATGTGCATCGAAACAGTTAACTTGTATACCAGGTCACGTACATACGACTCTATTTCCGATAAGGAATCTAATGGAAGTAATATTGAAAAATAATCTGCATCTACATCCAATATTCCTTCACCTAAAGGTCCTCTGGTAATAGAGAAACCTTTACTAGATGCAGTACTGCGTCCGCCAAAGAGCACAATTCAAAAATCCATTTTCAATCCCAATGCTCGGGCCACTCAAAACTACAACATTGTAGAAGATCTAGCCCAGGACCCCTATTCTATGTCAACGCTAGAAGTCTTACAAAATTTACCCAAGCAACATAAGATTGCTATCTTCAACAAGAGTAGTAGATCCCGATTCCTCCAACACCATCATGTTCAAATTAGAGTATTTCAAGCCGAGGCTTTCCTACCAATTACTAATGTTTCTGGGAAAAGTATCCATCCCACTGTTTTAGAAGAAGGAGCCTCTACTTTGGTTTTTTCGATATCATGCTGGCGAGCCATAGGCTCTCCCGAGTTGAACCATTCCCCCACTACATTGAAATCATTTGACAGACATGGATTTCAACCCCAAAGGATGTTACAATCCTTATCTGTAGAGTTGGGTGGTAAGATTGTTTGCATTAACATGGAGGTAGCCTCCGCCCCATTGGATTATAATTTGTTACTAGGTTGAAATTGGTTTTATGCCATGACTGCGGTCGCATCATTTGTCTTCCTCATCGTGCAATTTTCCCATCATGGGAAAATTGTCACTATCGACCAGTTATATTTCTGCACATCGGACACCACTACTCACCCCGAGGATAATGTCCCTCTTTTGGGCTACTCTTCACAAATATATGAGAGTGTGAGGGTAGGACTACTCAAAGAATCATCTCTGATGGGAGTCTTTCCAACACCAGATCTCCCATCCCATGTTTCCATGGTGAACATGATCTCATCTATGATCCCATCCTCTTCCAACTCTACCGACCAATGGATTGTGCCTAATCTTAATCATTTGGATTTGATTGGAGATGTAATGCCTCTAATCCCTACTGAAGCCACTTATGAGGCCATCCAATCAACACCCGATTTACTAGATGCCCACTCTTCAGTGGCATCTAACCCAATTTATCTACCACCCCATCTTAACTCATCCCTACCATCACCTGATCCTTTACTCCAAACTTTTCATTCTAGTGAATCCATCATGGAGATTATGAGCTTGGATGAGACCCCATGGGAAGATCTTCATCATCGATCGTCCTTCCTTCCGCCTCTAGACATGGTAGAGAATGCGATTCATACGATTGTTTCACCAAATGTCTTTTCTCACCCTCAATATCCTATTCTTAACTAGGATACGGTGACCGTGTGTAACAACCATCATAACCACAGTTTTTTTTTTTTCCTCTTCTTCTTCTTTAAACGAATATATAGATAATCATATAGGTATATATAAATAATTTAAACTAGTAAAATAACTTTAAAAACCTTTATGTATATAGGATAAATCTCTTAAAATAATTAACAATCCCTCCTCACGATTTATCACCCTGCTTTATTACACAACATGATTTACCAAGAGCAAACTTAAAACTACAAGAGTGACGTCTTTATAGTGCCACAATTAATTACACTATTAATTCAATATGTTTCTCTTTTATTTTTTTATTTTTAATAAATCTAAGAATTTTTTTTTTTTTAAAATAACAAAGTATATGTTTCTACTTTACCATAACCTAAGTCCAAAACAACTAATTCCATGTCTTCATTAATACCTCAGATGATGACACATGTAATATGGTAGTTACATATTACTAATTATATATAATTATATATGAAATGTTGCACAATAAGTTAACTAGCTTTTATATAGAATTTATGAACGTAGAAGTAAATCTAAAAACACTTGAGCAATATTCATTGTCTAACCAATTTATATTTACATCAATCCATTTAATCAAGCTACTTACAAAAATATAAATATATAAAGCTATTGACAGAAAAGCCTGGATCATTTATCTATTTTTAAAAAACAACCTGAGATAAATCCTTTTTAATATTCAAGTTTACATAAAACATATATAAAGCTATTGACAGAAAAGCCTGAATCAATTATCTGTTTAAGAAAAACAACATGAGATAAGCCCTTTTAATATTTAAGTTTAAATAAAACAAATTGAGAATGAATATTTTTAAAACAATTTTGAATAAAAATATATATAAGGCTGTAATAATGAAGTATTACTGTATATGTAAAAGCATAAAGGCAGAAAGGCTTATTATATTTTATAGCTATACACAGACATGTGTTGAACTAATTAAACGATTACTTCAATTTTGAGTCTACCAAATTTTGGATTGAATAGGCTCTGTGTGAAATCGACCCCATCTCGGATGGGTTTTCTTCTGCAAATCAACGTTGCCGACATATAATTAACAATGGTTAATAATGTATGAACTAATGTTGTTGTTTGACCAGAATTGGGCATTGCGTCCTTCTTCAAGGGGTTGCCATCCAGAAATAGGACAGGCTGTAATAATTGTAATGGTTACTTTACCAAAGTTAAATTAATGGGCTGATACATAACTATAAATCTGCTAAAAAGATTATCAAATTTTAAGATTGAACTTCTGAGTGGTCTACTCATCCTGGGCGTCAAGATCTAACCAGTGATTACCTACCATAAGATGAAGGAACAACCCGCTTCCCTTCAATCATTCGCTTGACTAAATAGACATTACAACCATAGTAATTCATCAATACAACAATGGGAAATCTGTCACATTATCCAGTGGACATATGCAATCTGCAAGTGGTGAGTTTCCTGAGTTTGTCCATTCTGATTTCTACAGAACCTTCATTGTTCCTCGTGTCTAGACGTTCCATAAAAATTCTCCAGCCAGTCTTCCTGTCAGCGCTATTTCTCTATCTTGGAAATCTTGAAATGGTTGAGTTCCTCTTCAGCGTGGTCAATTAACAATACACATTTTCGGGAAATGGGATTGAGCTGCATTCTTTAATAATGGGTAGGAAAATGATTTGATGAAGGAGGTATACACATAAATTGCTAAAACAACAGAGCTGCGTCCTCCATCTAAGGAAAAAGACCAATCCTAAGGCTGTGCTCACTATGTCTGTGCCCAGGTTCACAAATCATAACCTTCCAGAACACAAACGTAAACAACAAATGTATTGCGGGAAGCCCATCATAGAAGATGCATGAAATGTGTTTTAATCCCTAAGAGCAGGCCTGTACCCAACACAAGGACTCTGAAGCAAAGTGATGTGCCCTCCACAGCTCCACCAAAGAACATTAATTTAAAACTCAAAATGGATAGAAATATAAAATTTAATGCAAGTTATAACACAAAAAAAAGGAATTAGGAAGGCAACGTCCAAGTTGGATCACATAGCTCCCTGGTCACAACATAATTCATTCTCAAGTTCACTTAACCCAATAAATCTTAAATTTCCATTCATTTCACTTAATGGTATAATCCACAATTTCCACAATCAAGAAAAGACTAACTGAAATGTTAAGATGCACAGATAATCAACGCAACCCTCTTTTCTTTTTACAAACAGAGCATCCACCAACACAGGGGCAATTGAAATACACATAAGCAAACCACCATGACTGCATAAACATCATAAATGATTTCTTGGTTTGGCGAACTGTTTGAAGCAAACATTATAACAAATATTAACATTAAAAATTTATCATTTTAATAATCAAAGGCTACAGGATTACCTGTGGCATGCTAAATGTTCAATGAGTGAGGACGCTGAGGTTGCTCTTCAGTCCTTACGTTCTCCATTCTGATTTCCAATCTTACAAGACCCACCGGTTTCCTCCCAACCATACCCAAGGATACTGTACTTCTCCTGAGACCCCGAGCGCGATGGGGCTGCCAACACTCTCTGCTACTAGCCGATGAACTACGAAGTCGGCACAATCTCCATGAAGATCCCACTTCAACCTTCGTAGTGAACCACACCTTCTTAGACACCTTTCTCAGAAATTTTTTGAAATTTCCTCTTTTTGTTCTTTCTATTATTTTTTTACCTTTTCTCAAATTAGTATTTATTTTAATTGTTTATCATATTAGTATTTAATCATAATTATTATTTTATGATTCATTTATTATTATTATTATTATTATTTAATTTAAGTTAAGTTAATTAATTTAAACTTAATCATTATCTTTATTTATTTTATTTTATTATTTTTCATCCCATTTATTCTTTATTAATTTAATCGTTGCATTTCCTTTGCAACCATAGACATCAAGGTTCTATGCTTATCGCATGTCCTTCGATGATCTCTCAGGTTGGGATACAATATGACGGTTGAGACATCGTTAACTCAACCCGTCTACCCTGACAAGGTTCAGGGGTTCCTAGGGAATAAGGCCGAGCCCTCATTGCGCGCCCCCCAGTTATATATACCTCGTGAGTGACCGTACAACAGCCTACCTTCACGGAAACACACACCTGATGAGTTGGAGCCTCTCTCACTCATGACAACTCATTGCGCTGACATGGGATAGAATTAACTGGTGTCATCATCAGCCCCGTCTCCTGATGTGGGTCGATTGGCAATCACCGCCAATACCTGCACATCAATGCCGTGCATTAAATTCACATCGATCAGATGTAATCAAAACTATAAAATGACGTCACCTGTCAATGTAATGACTCATTCCGAGTCCATGTTCACATGTACATCAGATCCTTTTACCTGGATTTCATCAATTACATTCATACACATCAGGTTGTCAACACCTTTTTTTTGAATTATGGCTTATTCGAGGCCACAACGCAACATGTTGGCTAGCACTTGTACCTTCTTTACAAGTCATACTCAATAATACATCAGAGTACAGGATCTATGTATCAAGTAATCATTCAACAAAATTTTATATGTGAACTATAAAAACATCACTTCCCCATAGAAATTATAACCAACACATGTAAGCATTTGCCTAACTATGTTATTGCATCATAATGCATGAATTCTTAACACATGAGTCATATAGAACAAAAATCGCTAAATTCACAACATCATATCCGTCGTCATCAATAACATAATATTTAATATTTAACTGAATAATATAGTCTCGTCATTGAAATTTAATACACAACAACACACATGTATATCACACATATATCTATCTGGAGCATTCAAAATCGAATGTCCTCAAAATAACACCACATAGTCTATGACAAATACATATGCACAACCGGGTCATTCATCACTGAATGCCCTCAAATAATAATAGGTCACAAATATATCAATTCTGCAAGGTAACACAAAAAAAGGGCACTACATACACCCCCACTTCAGGAAACTTCGTCCCGAAGTTCTAAAACAAGTATGGAAACCGTCTACGCGTATTAGATGCATCCTCCCAGGTCGCAGAGCTGGGACTGTAGCTATCCCACTGAACTTTGACCTGATCGACTACCCGATGCTGAAGCTATCAAGTGTATCGCTCCAAAATACAAACAGGATCAGCCATGATGGCCCCCTCATCTGACATCTGCAAATGACTCAAATCAATAACATGGGATGGATCAGATACATAATGGCGTAAAACAGAAACATGAAACACATCATGCATCTGACTCAAATATGATGGCAATGCAAGGCGATAAGAAACCATTCCTAATCTCTCAGTGATCTAAAAAGGTCCCACAAACCGTGGAGACAATTTGTCTCCCTTGCCAAATTTGATAGAGCTTTTATGTGGCCTCACTCGAAGAAAGACTCTATCTCCAACCTCATAGCTCCTGTCAATTCTATGTGAATATGCATAGCTGTTTTTCCGATCTTGGGCTTCCTTAAGCCTTGAATGGACAGTCTGCATCTACTCCTCCATCTCTTGGATCACCTCTGGACCCACCAAGACTTTGTCCTCTAGACGATCCCAGCTCAAGGGTGTCCGACATGGACTGCCATACAAAAACGCGAAAGGTTCCATTTGTATTGAACTGTGGTAACTGTTGTTGTAGGAAAACTCTACCAATGGTAGTTACTCCTCCCATCTCCTCTGTTGATCGATCACATACATACGTAACATGTCCTCCAAAACTTGATTGACCCTCTTAGTCCGACCATCTGTCTCAGGGTGATATGCCGTGATGAAGTTTAGTTGAGTACCCAGTGTTGCTTGGAAACTCGTACAAAACCTACTAGTGAAAATTGACCCCCTATCGGAAATAATTTTCCAAGGTACTCCATGAAACTGCACTACTTCATTCACAAAGACTCATGCTACCTCTGGTGCCTCATAGGTATTTTTGACCGGAATAAAGTGTGAGCTTTTCGTCAATGTGTCCACCACAACAAATATATAATCATGTCTCTAGAAGGTCATTGGCAATCCCACAATGAAATCCATGGATATCACCTCCCACTTATATTCAGAAATGGCATGTGACTGTAGTAGTCCAGCCGGACGGTGATGCTCAGCCTTCAATAGTTGGCATTCTAGACATCGCGCCACAAATTCTACAACATTCTTCTTCATGCTGTGCCAGAAGAACAAAGGTCTCAGATCTGCATACATCTTTTTCACTCCAGGATGTGCCATATACGTAGCTTGATGAGCTTCAGTCAAAATGAAATTTCAAATCTCTTCATTCTTAGGTACATACATGTGCCTATTTTACCTCAACAATCCATCATCATCAAATGTGTAACCCTCGTATTTGGGTACCATCATAGTCTATGTCTCTAGTTCTTCCTTAACTTCCTTGTACCAACTATATTCTTGCTGCAATTTCAGGACTTTTTCTCGCCGATTTGTTGTCAGCGGTAATACAGAGAAGATATGAGGTTGTGGACTCAAAGAATCTTTTACCTTATTCATTGTTCCTTGAATATAAGAAATGTCAAAATCGTACTCACTCAATAATTCTGACCATCTCCTCTGCCTTGCATTGGGGTCACTCTGAGTAAAAATATACTGCAAACCATGATGATCTGTCTTCAATTCAAACTTCCTGCCAACTAGGTAGTGCCTCCAAAGCTTCAAAGCATAAACTACTGCTGCAAGCTTTAAATCATGCATGGCATAATTCTCTTCACAAGGTATTAGCTTCCTAGAAGCATACGCAATTGGCCTACCATCCTGCATCAATACTCCACCCAATCCTTCCTTAGAAGCATCAGTGCAAACTAGGAAATCTTGTTCCATGTCTGGGACCTTCAGTATCGGAGCTGATGTCAAGATATTCTTGAGCGTCACAAATGCTTGCTCACATTGTGCAGACCATACAAATTTCCTGTTCTTCTTTTGTAAATCAGTAATAGGACCTGCAATCTTGGAAAACCCTTCTACAAACCTTCTCTAATAACCTACTAGTCCCATAAAGCTTCGCACTTCATGCACATTTGTTGGTACTGGCCATTCCATAATAGCCTTAATCTTAGATGGATCAACAGATATACCATCTTCGGAAATGACATTTCCCAAGTAATGTATCTCTGTTTGGAAGAAAGAACATTTGGATAGTTTTGCATACAACTTATGCTCTCTCAAACACCTCAACACCATTTTCAAGTGCTCCTCATGCTCTTCGGCATTCTTTGAGTAAATCAAGATGTCGTCTAGGAACACTTGCACAAATTTGTCCAAATAATTTTTAAATACACCATTAATTAGATTCATGAAAACACCTGGTGCATTCGACAGTCCAAAAGGTACCACAACAAACTCATAATGGCCATACCGTGTCTTAAACGTCGTCTTAGGAATGTCTTATTCTCTGATCCTCAACTGATGATAGCCAGATCTCAAATCTATCTTTGAGAAAACTGTTGCTCCTTTCATTTGATCAAAGAGATCATCAATCCTTGGAAAAGGGTATTGATTTCTAATTGTAACCTTGTTCAACTGCCGATAGTCGACACAAAGCCTCCAAGACCCTTCCTTCTTTTTGACAAAAATCACTGGTGCTCCCCAAGGTGATGTACTAGGTCTGATGAACCCAAGGTCCAAAAATTCTTGAAGCTAAATTTCCAGCTCTTGCAACTCAGGTGCAGTCATATGGTAGGGTGTTCTAGCTATGGGATTAGTCCCAAGTTTGAGTTAAATGGTGAACTCTACTTCCCGCCTTGGTGGTAATCCCGGAAGTTCTTCCGGAAACACATCGGTGAACTGTGACAAGATGGGATGTTGGCTCACATCCTCCATGTCAGATTTTTCGTTTATAGCCATTACAACATATAACTAACATCCCTTACGCATACTCTTCTTCAACTGTAACACATAGATGAATCTCAAAGATACTCCTCTCTTTGGGCTTGAAAACACTTGTGGGTGCCCCAAATCATGTACAAATGTCAACTTCTTCTCCTTGCAGTCTAAAACTGCTGAATGGGCTCCCAACCAATCCATCCCTATTATGACATCATAGGATCCCAATGCCATGGAATACAAGGAAACCTTGGTGACACAAACTCCTAGGTCAATTTCACAGTCAGGAACTAAGTATCCTACCCCTTGGGTTATCCCGGATGCCATTTTGACTATGTCGAAATGTTGTTGCTTGATTGCCATCAACTTGCTTCGGATCAGTGCCTTGTGTGAAATGAAGCTTTCAGTAGCTCCTGGATCAATCAAAACAAAATTTTTTATGCCATTAATCATACTTGTGGTATCCAGTACTATAGATTGGTGCTCTGCTTGTCGATGATTCACTGCAGTGTGAATATGATGTGCCTGACCCATGTCACCAACTGTTGCTGGCCTATGACCCTGATTCGGCCCTTTCTGACCTTGTGGACAATCCCTCCGCAAATGTGGTCCTCCACATGTCCAACACACCCCTCCTGATGCTGGCTTCTATTGAATTGGTTGAGTAGGACCCCCATGGTTCTGTGGTCGCTGGGAATTAGGGCTATTCCCATGTTGCTGAGTCTGCAATGCTGATTGCCGAAAAGAAGTTCTTGAACCAACAGCTCCATGCCCTTGTCCTGTTCTAGGATAAGGATCTCGTTGATCTGTCCTTGCCCTGAAATTAAAACCTGATTGTGTCCCATATTTTTTTTCAGTTTGTCCAGCGGGTCGGGACTGTCACTGCTGACTGCCTCGAGTAACTTCTTCTTTCGCTATGATTGCTTGCTGTACGACCTCATGCAAAGTTTGCGGCATCAAGATGCACACTTTAGTGCGGATGTTAAAGTTTAGACCATAAATAAACTTATTCACTCTCAAATTCTCAGTGATCAGATGTGGCGCATACTGCATAAGTTCCATGAACTTCGCATACTTTGGTACTGTCCTGTTTCCCTATTGCAATCCATTGAACTCATTCAGCTGTCTCTCCAGAAACTCCTCTGACATATACCGTTTGCGGAAATGTTCCTCAAACATCTCCCAAGAAATCTCTCCAAGCTCTAATCCCAACTGTGGCAAAATGGTATTCCACCACAATAGAGCGTTTCCGTTTAGTTGTAGGATCGCCATACACACTTTCATATTGGAGGAATATGTGCGCAGAGCGAAACACATGCTGATGTTTTCCAGCCATGCCTCCACCGTTGTGCCATCCAAGGCACCATGAAATTCTGGAAATTTTACTTTTTCCATTTCTCGTTGGGCAATCTCGGGCGGAGTTGTTGGCGCCATAGTCCCTAGAGTTGAGCTCCCATGCCCAACATGCTTGAACCGGGTGACCAAAGTGTCTGTCATCTGCTGGAAAGATCACATCATGTTGATGACTTCACTGGAAGGGATCACAACTTCTTCATTTTCTCGTGACGATGAAGGAGGCGATGAAGGGGTGCATGCA
The DNA here is from genome assembly GCA_027924585.1 of Larix kaempferi. NCBI lineage: Eukaryota > Viridiplantae > Streptophyta > Pinopsida > Pinales > Pinaceae > Larix > Larix kaempferi. The sequence goes on along the minus strand of BSBM01000397.1, from coordinate 83,008 downwards.
CTACGCATCCTAACTCCCCGAGTCCGACCTCTCCTTCCTCTCCTGCCACCACTTCTTCCTAATTCCATCCTATTGACATATGTCGGCATAAGCGTCAACACTTATCATGTAAAAATAAACCACAATTAATATTACTAGCTAAGCATAGTGGACACTTGTCTGAGTATTGAAACCGACTCTGATACCATATGTAACAACCATCGGGGCCACAGTTTTCTTCTTCTTCTTCTTCTTTAAACGATTATAGAGATAATCATATAAGTATATATAAATAATTTAAACTAACAAAATAACTTTAACAACCTTTATGTTTATAGGATAAATCTCTTAAACTAATTAACAATCCCTTCTAACGATGTATCACCCTACCTTATTACACAACATGATTTACCAAGAGCAAACTTAAAACTACAAGAGTGATGTCTTTATAGTGCCACAATTAATTACACTATTAATTCAATATGTTTCTCTTTTTTTCTTTTTCTTTTTAATAAATCTAAAAAATTCTTTTTTAAAAAATAACAAAGGATATGTTTCTACATTACCATAACCTAAGTCCAAAACAACTAATTACATGTCTTCATTAATACCTCGGATGATGACATATTTCTTTTTTTCTTTTTCTTTTTAATAAATCTAAAAAATTCTTTTTTAAAAAATAACAAAGGATATGTTTCTACATTACCATAACCTAAGTCCAAAACAACTAATTACATGTCTTCATTAATACCTCGGATGATGACATATTAGGTAGTTACATATTACTAATTATAACTATGTATGAAATGTTGCACAATAAGCTAACTAGATTTTATATATAATTATATAGAATTTATGAACGTGGAAGTAAATCTAAAAACACTTAAGCAATATTCGTTGTCTAACCAATTTATATTTACATCATTCCATTTAATAAAGCTACTTACAGAAATATAAATATATAAAGCTATTGACAGAAAAGCCTGGATCATTTATCTATTTAGAAAAAACAACCTAAAATAAATCCTTTTTAATATTCAAGTTTACATAAAACATATATAAAGCTATTGACAGAAAAGCCTGATATATCTGTTTAAGAAAAACAACATGAGATAAGCCCTTTTAATATTTAAGTTTACATAAAACAGATTGAGAATAAATATTTTTAAAACAATTTTGTATAAATATATATATAAGGCTAAGAAAAACAACATGAGATAAGCCCTTTTAATATTCAAGTTTACATTAAACAGATTGAGAATGAATATTTTTAAAACAATTTTGTATAAAAATATATATAAGGCTGTAATAATGAAGTATTACTTTAAGTTAGTGTATATGTAAAAGCATAAAGGCAGAAAGGCTTATTATATTTTATAGCTATACACAGACAGTGTATATGTAAAAGCATACAGAAAGGCTTATTATATTTTATAGCTATACACAGACATGTGTTGAACTAATTAAACGATTACTTCAATTTTGAGTCTACTAAATTTTGAGTCCTCCATCTAAAAAAATACCAGGTTCACAAATCATAACCTTCCAGAACACAAACTTAAACAACAGATGTATTACGGGAAGCCCATCAGATAAGATGCATGAAATGTTGTTTAATCCCTAAGAGCAGGCCTATACCCAACACAAGGATTTTGAAGCACAGTGACGCGCCCTCCACAGCTCAACCGAAGAACATTAAATTAAAACTCAAAATGGACAGAAATATTAAATTTAATGCAAGTTATAACACAAAAAAAGGAATTAGGAAGGCAATGTCCAAGTTGGATCGCATAGCTCCCTAGTCACAACAGAATTCATTCTCAAGTTCACTTAACCCCATAAATCTTAAATTTCCATTTATTTCACTTAATGGTATAATCCACAATTTCCACAATCAAGAAAAGACTAATTGATATGTTAAGATGCACAGATAATCAATGCAGCCCTCTTTTCTTTTTACAAATAGAGCATCCACCAACATAGGGGCAATTGAAATACACATAAGAAAACTACCATTACTACATAAAAATCATAAATGATTTCTTGGTTATGCGAATTGTTTGAAGCAAACATTATAACAAATATTAACATTAAAAATTTATTATTTTAATAATCAAAGGGTATAGGATTACCTGTTGCACGCCAAAATGTTCAATGAGTGAGGACGTTGAGGTTGCTCTTCAGTCCTTACGTTCTCCGTTCTGATTGCCAATCTTACAAGACCCACCGGTTTCCTCCCAACCATACCCAAGGATACTCTACTTCTCCTGGGAGCCCTGAGTGCGACGGAGTTGTCAACATTCTCTGCTAGCCGATGAACTATGAAGTCGGCACAATGCCCATGAAGATCCCACTTCAACCTTCGTAGTGAAACACACCTTCTCAGAATTTTTTTGAAATTTCCTCTTTTTGTTCTTTCTATTATTTTTTTACCTTTTCTCAAATTAGTATTTATTTTAATTGTTTTTCATATTAGTATTTAATCATAATTATTATTTTATGATTCATTTATTTTTATTATTTAATTTAAGTTAAGTTAATTAATTTAAGCTTAATCATTATCTTTATTTATTTTATTTTATTATTTTTCATCCCATTTATTCTTTATTAATTTAATTATTGCATTTCCTTTGCGACCAGAGACATCAATGTTCTATGCTTATCGCGTGTCCTTCGATGATCTCTCTGGTGGGGATATAGTATGACGGTTGAGATATCGTTAATTCAACCCATCTACCCTGACAAAGTTCAGTGGTTCCTGGGGAATAAGGCCGAGCCCTCATTGCATGCCCCTCAGTTATATATACCTTGTGAGTGACCGTACAAGAGCCTACCCTCACGGCAACACGCACCTGATGAGTTGGATCCTCTCTCGCTCATGACAACTCATCGTGCCGAGATTAGCTAGACTTAACTGGTGTCATCATTAGCCCCGTCTCCTGATGTGGGTCGATTGGGAATCACCGCCAATACTTGCACATCAATGCCGTGTATTAAATTCGCATCAATCAGATGTAATAAAAACTATAAATTGACGTCACCTGTCAATGTAATGACTCATTCCGAGTCCATGTTCATATGTACATCAGATCCTTTTACTTGGATTTCATCAATTACATTCATACACATCAGGTTGTCAACACCTTTTTTTTGAATTATGGCTTATTCGAGGCCACAATGCAACATGTCGGCTAGCACTTGTACCTGCTTTGCAAGTCATACTCAACAATACATCGGAGTACAAGATCTATGTATCAAGTAATCATTCAACAACATTTTATATGTGAACTATAACAACATCACTTCCCCATAGAAATTATAATCAACACATGTAAGCATTTCACTAACTATGTTATCGCATCATAACGCATGAATTCTTAACACATGAGTCATATAGAACAAAAATCACTAAATTCACAACATCATATCCATCATCATCAATAACATAACATTTAATATTTAACTAAATAATATAGTCTCGTCATTGAAATTTAATAAACAACAACACACATGTATATCACACATATATCTATCTGGAGCATTCAAAATCAAATGTCCTCAAAATAACACCACATAGTCTATGACAAATACATATGCACAACTGGGTCATTCATCACTGAATGCCCTCAAATAATAATAGGTCACAAATATATCAAGTTTGCAAGGTAACACAAAAATAGGGCACTACAGCGAGGAGAACCTGGCAAACATCATGCCTACCATCACTTTAGACATATCGGTAAAACCAGGCATCGTGGAACATATTCACATAGGCCAAACTTATTCTCCCAACGAAATCAAGACTTTTACAGCCTTGTTTAAACAGTTCCGCGATGTATTTGCATGGAGCTACAAGGAAATGCTTGGGATTGATCTTGCCATTGTTATGCATGAGATCCAAACATATCCTGACGCAAAACCTATGTAGAAAAAACTCATTCTAGTGCACCCTAGGAAGACCGCGGCTATCAAAGTAGAGATAGAAAAGCCATTGAAAGTTGGGTTCATTTATCCTGTTCCCTTAACAGATTGGGTCTCTAATGTTGTTATGGTTACAAAGAAATAGGGAACCATTAGAGTTTGTGTTGATTACAGGGATCTAAATAAGGTTTGTCCTAAGGACAATTACCCTACCTCGTTTATTGACCAAATTATCGACAACTGTGTCAGAAGTGTCATCTTTTCATTTATGGATGGATTTTTTGGCTATAATCAGATTGAGATCCACCCAACTGATCAACATAAATCTGTTTTTATCTACCCATGGGGTACGTTGTCATATCGCAAACTCCCCTTTGGACTTAAAAATGCTGGTGCCACATTCCAGCGTGGCATGTCATATTCCTTCCATGATATCAAGGATTTTATGGAACCCTACCTCGACGATCTATCTGCTCATTCGAATTGTCGTGAGTTCCATATCGATCATCTGATGGTTGTGTTTCTTAGATTTCGACGGTACAACATCCGTCTAAATCCTCGTAAGTGCATATTTTGTGTAGAGTCCGAACGCCTCCAAGGATTCATCATTTCTAAATATGGGATCTGCATTGATCTCCTCAATGTGGAGGTGTAAGGTTTGACGGATGTAAGGTTTGTCGTTTTAGTAGTTTTTTTTTTTAACTACAAACTTCGAACTAAGTGTAAGTCGTAAACTTAACTAGGAGGTTATTATCACTATTCATAAATTCGTCAAATAAAAGAATAACATTCTTAATTGTCTAACTAAGGATATTCTTTTATTGTAACATATCCAGGTAATGCGACAGTTGGTGACATTCTCCAACAATTACTTAAATACTTTATTATGAACAATCCTATGTCGATAGTTCAATAATCAAGGGACCCCTTCCCAATAGTAGGTGTCGATAGGAGGAGATCTGAAGGTCGACTTCCCAATGAAATTCGTGATATGATTTATGAAGTTGCCTTCATCACAAAATATAGAGCAGTTGGAAAATGCTAATTAAATTCCGAAATAAATATACAAAGGATCGTTGATGCCAAAGAATGGAATGCCCGGTTCTGGCGTCGAACATTTCGAGGAGCACTTCAGTGATTTATTTTCTTTACAATCCAGCTTCATTTTATATTATAAAACCTGGAGATTGCCATCGATTTTAACAAAGATTTCCATGGCCCAAAACAAATCGGAAATCAACTGAGATCCGAGGTCAAGAACCAAGATCTGCGAATGCCTTTAAGAGTTAATCGAGATTGGGCTTAACACAAGCTCTTAAGGAAACAGAGGTAACTCAAACAATCAGTTGGGATCTGGAGATGTCGATCAGAAAAGAATAGAGGTATGAATCATACAACGTTGGGTCTCCATTGGATTCGGTGGAATTAAAAAGGATTTTGGGACGCCAAACTCAGTGTAATTCTGAAACTCAAGGCCACGATTTGTTCACTAAGGGGACACCGAGATTTAGGAAGGATTTCAGTCAGTATACCAATGGAAAACACAAAGTGAGGGATTGTACAGATCTCATAAAAATCCATCGAATTGCAGAGCTAAAAACAACGGAATTATTTAACCCAAAATAAAATTTCAACAAATCGAAAATCAATTTGACACTTAGATCTTAATTCTTCTGTTAAATTACTGGGTACGAATTATGGAATGAGTCTCATTTAGTCCCGACAACAAAGTATTAAATGGGGATTATAAATAGTGTCAACGACTCAGAGATCTATTAGAAATAAAAGTACTGTTACAGGAATTGAGTGATCCATATTGGAGTTTTCTGAAAATGATTTGGATGCCATCGATTTATTGAATATGAAACCAGAAATTTGAATGCCATCAAATTTCGACATGCTCAGACATTTAGAATCAACGCTAAGGTATGAAATCAACACAGATTTGAATTGGAAATATCAATGAGATGGGAGTCAATGCCAGGATCTATGAAGAAATCTAGTTGCAGGGATTTATAGAATTTCCACTTAATAACAAAAATAAATGCAGTTTCAGAAACAATACTGAGATCGCACGATCGCCCGTGTCTATCAACTGCCAAAACCCCACTTCATAACTATCCGAGTTGCATATTAAACACACCAATTCGCCGATGATAATGGATCGTAGACCTACTCATATGCAGGGTATATAATAGATTGCAGAAATAAATATTCAAAAGCTATTCGATCGTCTGGTTTAAAAAAAGATTTGTAACCTTGTGTTTAATATTCATGAGAATGCAGTTTGGAACCAAATATAATGTACACTAGATTGCGATTTAAAAAAAATTAATATACTATTAAAAGAAAATGAAGATATGGAGAACATACCGTATAAAAAGAGTACGATTCAGAACTGAAAACAAGTACGCTGATATCCTCACGATTCAGATCTAATTCCGATTACATCAAATAATATATATATGCATAATATCTAACTCTTCCTTGAACTCAGACATACGTTAAGCAAGATGAAGATCTTCATACTCAGTTCGATTTCCAGAAACTTGAATTGATAAAATCTAGTAATTAAGAAAAATTAAAATGTACAAAAATATTCACAATATTTTTACCCGAGTTCGTGGTCGATCCAACAACTTGGTGTGAGTACGTTGATGTAGCGTCTGATCAATCCAGCTTGACGAAATACCAAGTGACCCCTCGGTTGACCATCCTACCGTATCGAGGTTAATCTTCTTCACCTCGAACCCCTGAGCTAATGAGGTCGTAAGAACAAATAGCCTCCCGAAAGGATCTCGTAATCCTCGTCCCAGCTAATCCCAACTCAAAGGATCATAACATAATTTGATATTATGATGACCATCCAGCATTAGGGAGCAAGAGAGACCCCTCTCTCTTTCTCCTCCCTCTTTATATAGGAAAAGCTCCTGTGCCATGTTTCTGTCCACGCACATTATTTAATTTAATTTAATATTTTAATTAACAATATTCTCAAATACATGTGTCTTGATGTCTTCAAGGTGCACCTAATTCCCTAGATCAATGGGAGTTAGGTGTAGGAGAGTTCTATTTCTCTTTTGATTCTCAATTAGTTTACTCAATATCTTTTAAGTAACTAGTTGTTTTTATTTATTTAAATTTTTTCAAATGATAAAAACTTTATAACAGGATTTGTTTCTTTTAATGAAATAGCATCTGAATTCTTTTTGATTTTTGAGAGATTACAAGATTAACATATATATGTAAATATCTATATTCTTTTAATTCTAAATAAAAAATATTTTATTCAAATGATTATTCATTCTTTTTTACAGTCTTTTTTTTTTTCTTTTATAGTAATAAGGAGATATTTAAAATAATTCTTTATTCCATTTACAAATATTTTCTTTTTGAAATAATTAATACATATTTCCATTAATTATAACAGAAGAGAACATTAATTTTTCTAATTTTCAAATTTCTTTCTCAACCATAACAACATAATCATCATGATAATAAAAATAATAAAATATTGAATAACTTATTATTAAATTTTCTAAAACTTCTACATGTATATTATTTAATAGTTTTCTTTTTCCATTCTTCTTTTGTCTAGGTACCTTTTCGGCAGGCCCTTCCGACAGTATCTTTCTTTCTTCTTATGGGGAGTACTGTGTAGTGATCGGGAATCATTACCGCGATCTCTCAACTACACTTCTTGGAGACTAAGGGATGTTGAGGGATAAGGCTCTCCTTATTGCACGCCCCTCAACTCATCGCACGCGACCAAATCATTATGGTCTTGCCCATACGACATACACTTCCCCGGGTGAGCTGAAACGGCTTCACCCGTGCATGGATTATTAATTCAGGGTCGACAGTCAGTCGTCGTATCCCTAAGTGTTCTTTCCCTTCTTACGACCCCGATAATTCCTTTGTGAGTCAGTCGGTAAATCGTCTTACCTGCCACTGCACACACACACACACACTTAAACGCATATTAATAGCGCTGCACTATTAAACATTTATATCATCCTTTTCATTTTCTCTGTGAGTCGAGTATAAACAAATCATCATTTTTCATTTCAAGTAATTTCAACATTCATCATTTTCATTTTCTCAGTCAATCGAGTATAAACAAATCATCATTTTTCATTTCAAGTAATTTCAACATTCATCATTTTCATTTTCTCAGTCAGTCGAGCATATCCATAAATCATCATTTATCTAACCATTTTCATTTCACATATAAAATCTAAAGCAATCATTCATGGTCCAAGTTTTATAACTCTGGGTCACTTCAAACCAGTGCCCTCAAATAGTCAAATCAGTCATAGGTCTCAAAATAGTCTGGTCAATCATAAGTCTAACATAGTCAAAATCAAACACAAGTGCTGAGGCAGGCATTACAAGAGGCCATTGTTTCCCTACCACCACCGACGGATATTATGGAACTTCAAAGTTTGCAAGGGAAGGAAAACTACCTGCGTCATTTCGTGTTTAATTTCGTAGAGAAAACACAGGGATACATGCAGTTGTTAAAGAAGAATGTTCCGTTCATTTGGGATGACTACGCCCAAAAGGCCTTGGACAATCTCAAACATGTGATTACTCACACGCCTGTGTTACAACCACATGATTACACCAAGGATTACATCCTTTATCTTGCTGCCTCTACTTTGACTATCGCTATGGTTTTAGTACAGGAAGATAGCAACGTACAGGAATATGTGATATACTACCTTAGTAAGGGTCTCATTGACTCTAACACCTGTTATTCGCATGTAGAGAAGTTAGCTCTGGCAGTGGTCATTGTTATTTAGAAGTTTCACCACTATATCCTACTCCACACTACTACCTTTATCACAGACTCTAACCCTATGTACCACATTCTTAGGCGTTAGGTATTAGGGGGGAAAATTCACGTTGGATTGTGATTATCCAAGAATTCAATCTTCAGTTTGAGAAGGACAAATCCAAAAATTCTTTGGTATTCGTAGAGCTCATTTGTGATATTCCCCATACTGATCAAGAACTTGATCCCATTGAATCTCTCCCTGATGAGTCCTTGCTTATGATTAGTACTTATGACCCATGGTATGGAGATATCACATTGTATCTCTAAACCCAACGCTTTGGTCCTCGCTTATCCTAGGATGAGTGTCGTCGTATCCATCACCACACAAAGTATTACCTAATCATTGGTGATACACTATACTGTTGTGGCATTGATTCCATTCTTCGAGGCTGTTTAAATCATGAGGAGGCCGAGCATGTATTAAATGATTGCCAGTTGGGGGCATGTGGAGGCCATCTTTTTGGGATGGATATAGCCCATAAAATATTACGTGATAGGGACTACTGGCCATCCATTTTCAAATATTGTATATTGTATAGAGGCGGTCAAGAATTGTTCTCCTTGCCATATTTTTCATTATAAAAAGCACTCACACCCAGACCCATTACATCCAGTTATCACTGTTGATCCCTTTGCAAAATGGGGCATCGATTTCATGCACTGTAACCCTACCTCAGTCTGAGGGAATGGTTATGTCATTGTCACAGTTGATTACTTTACCAAATGGGCCGAGGCTATGCCTACATTCAAGGAAGACGGTGAAACTACTGCACTCTTTATGTTTAATCACATCATTGCTAGACTCAGAGTCCCTCAAGCCATCATCATCGATCACAAATCACATTTCCAAAACAAGATGATGGATGAAATAAACGCCAAATTGGGTTTTCAACTTGAAAACTCAACTCCCTACTATCCTCAATCAAATGGACAAGTAGAGGCCATTAACAAGGTCTTGAAAACCATGATTCAACACATGGTGGGTACACACAAGTCAAATTGGCATGTGATGATTTTTTCATCCCTTTGGGCATATAGGAATTTCGTCAAAACTGCCACTGGTTTCACACCCTTCCAGTTGGTGTATGGACTAGAGGTAGTATTTCATATTGAGTGCGAGATTGCATCTCTAAAGCTAATTGTTGAAATTTTACCGAACACAACTACCGAGGAAGAATGATTCTTATACTTGGGAAAACTCGATGAAACCCACCATGATGCATCTCTAGCTAATGAAGCACATAAGAAACACATCAAGGTCCAACATGATAAATCTGTAAAACCCCTTATCTTCAACGAGGGTGATTTGGTCCTTACTTACGACCAAAAACACGATAAACTGGGTGCAGAAAAAATTGAGTTCATGTGGTATGGTCCATATGTGGTAAAACATGTTTTGGAAAAGGGAGCCTATGCATTAGTCGACTATGATGGAATATCCCTAGGGGAGCCTTGCAATGAGATCTACCTAAACCGATACTATGCCTAAGTCATTTTGCATTGGTACTTTGTATATACTGTACATGACATGTGTTTTTTTTGGTGTGACATTTTCTTTTAGTGTGTTAGGATCTTATCTCGATTTGCGCTTATACCATGTTTTGCATGGATGTGCAGATGGAAACTTGCTATGGATTTGCAGATGGTGCTAGTTGACACACTTGCAACCTCAGCTCGACAACATGGGTGCTCTATTCCCTTGCTGGTGAACTGATAAGCTCAAGAGGAACTTGCTTAGTTCCCGTGACCAATAATGTCGCCGGATACCAGACAACGATTGGATTATTGAATGGTGTTTTTTCCTTTGGTGTGGACCATGTTGTTATATACCTCGATTCATAGCTAGTGGTCTCTCATTTGAACCATGTCTACACTATCTGTGACCCTATATTACTCTGCTTGCTTCGGTGGGTACGCCGCTTGGAAAGGTCTTTTGAGTCCATTCAATACCTACATATTCCAAGAAGCATGAATGCAGTTGCCAATTCCTTAGCTAATTTTGTATTAGATTGGTATATTGCAAATTCGTAAACATTTTTATCAAAGATGCATAAATAGACATAACATGTAAATTATTCAAAATGTATAGGCAAACACGCATAAGATCCAAAATCCATCATAGAAAACACAGTGTATAATCACATGGTCATATTCATATCATTGTCGGTTCGTATTGAATACCCTAGGTTAACTCATGTATCTTACACAGGTTGTGATGGAGATTTTTTGAATCATATCACACAGATCCACTATTGTATAGATCGTGGATGTGTAATTATCTCATCATGGATCTACGCTTGTGTCTAGTAGCCATGATTGTGTTTAATCAATCTATACTACCATGTGATCTGCAATGTATTGGTCGACAACCATGTTATGAGTCATTTTGAGACATCCATCCCAGAGTCTGTTGTACTGCAGGAGTCTTTGTTCGTCACTCCAACCGGTGCTCCTTTCCTCGATCTCTCATATTTCAAAGAATCTCACCGACCATATTTTGCTAGATTCCAGCTTTGGGGGGCATTCTGTTACACCAAAATCTCGTCATCATGAGTTATGTGTACTATATATTCCTTAATTACTAAATCACTTGGGCTAAATGATTAAAAGGATTGTTGTTGTTGACCCTATTAACCTTTTGTTGTCACCCCGATGCGCCCTACTTGTTGTAAAGGTGCATCATACCTTAGGTGACGTGCTCTGCACATTGATAGAGCGCGTCAATGACGTGAGATACCTTTGTACAAGGTGCGCCAACCTTAAAAGACGTAGGTTTCTTGTGTGCAAGGTGCATCACTGTTGGTTAAAATGGAAAAAGAGAAGCTTTGAGCGACTTCTTGAACATATGATTGCATGGAGGATTATCCCTATATGTTAAGAAAGGTGGCACTTGATCCCCTTACCTAGTGGGATGATCCCTTAAGCTTCTCGCACAGATCCTCAACTTCTCCTATCTCGTTAGGAATATAAATATGAACCCCCTCTCCATGGTTAAGGGGAGGAAGGATAGAGTACTTACATGTTGGTGAAATTTTGCTACGATTGATTCCCTTTCATCCATAGGAGGCAAAATATTTGATCCTTGAGGCTAGGATCATTCAGAAGGTGTTACGACGTCAAAGATCGGTTGTAACCTCTCTCTTTGTACTTTCTGTAATTACATTAATGCAAATTATTTCCATAAACATATTGTCATTATAAGGTTTCGGATTGGCTTCTTTGACCGCTAATCTAGATTGATTTATGATTACAAGCTATCACTACTTTGTTTGTTTCCACTTGTTTCATGTTGTTTTTCAGCTGAATATCTGGATATCAAGGAGTTGAATCAAACAAGGAAAAAGGAATTGCATTCATAAGGTGAGTTCTATGTTGACTTACTTTGCAATTTGATCAATCTAGGAAAGTTATATGTAATGTGTATTTATTTTGTTCTATATCTGAACCATTCGGACTAGGGAGATCCGTTTGTGTCCGTACTTACATATTGTCCACAAACAATTGTTGTCAAGGAATTTGGGAGTAGAAGAAGGAACAAGCTCTGAATTAGGATCATGGGCCAAATATGGCACAAATGCTGAGTTAGAATCGCAGGCCAAGATATTTTCATCAAATTTAACATATATTCTAATAATTATATCATTAGAATGTGGCTAAAGAAGTCTATAACCTTTTACATTTTCAGAATATCCAACAAATATGCACTTTTCACTTTTAGGCTGCAATGCTTTCCATTTTTCATCCGGAATATGAGCCCATACTTCACTACCAAACAGACGAAAGTGACTTACATTTGGTTTAATTTTACTCCATGTTTCTTCTAGTGTGATATCTTGTAAAGCTTTAGTGGGGTGCGATTAACTATGTAATTTGCACAATTTACGGCTTCATCCCAAAATTGAAGACTTAGTCCCTTAGCTTGAAGCATACAATTATCCATTTCTTTTAAAGTGCGGTTCTTCGATTTAGCTACACCATTTTGCTGTGGTGTATATGAAACAAGATGTGGTTGTTTAATTCCCTGTTCAGTGTAGAAAGTAGTGAACTTGTTGTTAACATATTCTCCACCATTATTAGATCTTAACTTTAGAATTTGATGACCAGATTGTTTTTCAACAAGGGATTTGTAAGCCAAGAACATGTTAAATAATTCACTCTTAAGTTTTAGGAAATAAACCCAAGTGCGTCTAGAGTAATCATCAATGAAAGTTAAGAAATATATGAAACTAGAAAAGGAATCATATGGAAGAGGACCACACAAGTCACTATGCACAAGCTCCATGGGGGCCGAGGCGTGCCAAGATGCACATTTGTCAAAACTATCCCAATGATGTTTTCTGAGTACACAACCAGAAAAAACACCATCCTTGCAAGATACCATTAGAAGACCTGTCACTACTACATATGGCTCAAAATTTCCACGACATATTGCCACAAATAAGTTAAAATCAAATTTTTCGTGGGAAAAGCAGTTAAATTTTTTGGAAAAAAATGTTCTTTCCCCCGACGATCGTCGCTATAGCGATGAATTCTCCCTAACGTCGCTATAGCAACGATCATTCATCGCTATAGCGATGATCATCGGGGCCTAATTTTTTTTTTTGACTTTCTAACGGTCATTGACCTTTTTTTTTTAAATTTGATCGTTGTGCATTTTCGTCAGAACTGCAACCCTCATTGATCTATAAATACATGTTCTTAAGTCATGTTTCCATGTTCTGTGATTTCAAGAGTCCGGTATTGGTTTGACACATCAAATTTTTGATCTCCTTCTTTTTCCAGGTTAGTTTGACTGCAATGCACTAGTCTTTTTTGTGGTTGCGCCCTTTGTGTTCCAACTAGGGCTTCAATGCAATGGAGAAAATGCTTATATATTTTGATATTTTTGTGTCAAAATGTAATTTTTAAAATTTTCATTTGTGTTAATATGTAAATTTTTAAATGTTCATTTTTGTTAAAATGTAATTTTTTAAATGGTGGTTTGTGTTAAATTTTTTTTTTGCTCCTTCTATGTTTTTTATTGGTAGCCTTTGGTTCTATCTAGGTGAATGAAAAATAATAGCAAGGAGATCTCCAAGCTAGATAGATTTAAAATTAACCATTTCAATGAAATTATGGATTATGCATCTTTTGGATTCATAAATTGTTATGACTTCAAGAAAATCCTAGAATATACCTCTCCCCATTTTAGAATTATTTACATTAACCTTGGGCCTATAAATTTGAATGTTTCTCATGCCCTACTTTAGAACATTGTACAAAAAATTACAATTGTTGATAAGTCACATAGATAACAAATCACAAGAAATATAGCATCCACAAACCATGGAATTAATATAATTTCAAATGTTAGTATTGAAATTGGAATGTTCTGATACATAACTTACGTATAGATCACATTTTATTTTCCATCCCTTTCCTACAATCATTTAACAATTGATCTAGTCTGGCGTATAACTAGCAACAACTCACACATCAACCTAGCAAGTTGGTACACGATGTTACTAGTGATGGTGATGCTAAAGACGTCGGCGTCGATGAAAATCATCATCATTACCATCAACACCATCCTGATCATCATGATGATAATAATTGTCATCATTATCACATCATCATTTAGAACATCATCATCATCATAAGCATCTTCGTCATCGTTAGTAATGATCATCATCATAAAAAAAAACACCAACATCGTCGTCATCATCATCGTCATCAGTGACGATGATGATGATGTTGATAATGAAATCATCGTCATTGTAATCAATGGTACCATCATCGTCGATTTCAAGTACACTATTTAAATAGATTTAACTAGCCCCCTCATAGAAAACCAGTGAGACCGAAAAGGTGTATCCTTCCAAACTTTGATAGTAATTTGACAATATCATTATCATCTATATTCATAATCCCATTTGACAATCCTTTCAAACTTTGAGGGTCTACATCTATTTTCATAATCCCATTTGACAATATCATTACAATGTGTTGAAACCTTTTAATCTCTAATATAACGAACATGAAAAATATTACCGACCCCTCCATTTCTTCTACATTAGATCCATTGGCACCATACTGTATACTTTCTTGCAATTAATAATTATAAATCAACTTATGGAACCAATTAACTACTCATTATCCTATGGGTATTACCACTTGGAAAAATGGTGTTATAACAACTCCTTTCACAAATACACTTACAAGACAACATACTAACCCGCTCGGAAATTTAGATAGAAATTCATTACTTTATAAGGAAACACCATATCTATTAACATACCAACACATGCACTGAAGGAATATGTAAAATCCTAATTTGTGACATCATTTACACAATTCGTTAGCCCCCTTTTTAAGGCAATATCTAAATTCATGTTATGTAGAATGAATAGCCATTACCCACCATACGTCAATTCTTATTGGAACAACATGTAGTAATCCAAGGGAATTACTTAGGTAATCCTCTAGACATACTTAGGTATCCTTTAATATATATATACTCTATTCAATTTAATTATATATTGATTAATGATTTTTTTTTGTTCTTATAGGCTATCAGAATGTCAAATAAATATACTCGGGAAGAAAAAAATAAGAGGTATGTTGAGATTAAGGAAACATTGGAGGTGAAGGGTGATGGAAAGTGTTATTTCCCTTGCAATGATTGCAAAGGTTTGCAAACGAGAAGAATTTTAAGAACAATAGCTGGAAAACATTGTAAGGAGAAGGGGCAAGCTGAATGGGGGTATGAATATCATCCCTTGGTAAGACGTTATTAATTACAAAATGTACTTCTTGTAATATTATTGATAATGTATTCACAAAATGTTTTATCATTTTAAATATATGTGTTGTATATTATACACTAATGTTATTGCATTGTTTGTAAATATAAAGACAATGCCCCCCAAATGTTGACCGCTAGAGAGATATTTGCCACATAATAGTAGAAATACTACTTTACAAGGTGACGAGCATGGAGATCATGCTATTGAAGATCGAGTTCTTAATGATCCTATGGACGAAGATGACATTATTGATACAAATGGTGAAGATGAGATAAATAGATTGCTCCAAGACACATTTTCTCCATTGGATGAGGACAACCTCCATGTTATTCATGATGTTCCTCTACACGAGAAATCCCAAAACCTCTTTATGAAGGCTCAACAACCAATATTCTATTTGCTATACTGTTGTTGGTGAACTTGAAGGTTTTGAATGGTTTATCATACACTTTTTTCACACAGCTCTTAAGGTATGTAAAGTTGACTATTTTCCTCTATTTTTAGTGTTAATTAATTCGTAAATTAGGGATATGCAATACTTATGATGTATATTGTTTACATTTCATTTCTTTTGTCAATGTTTCAGGTTGTTGGGTGAATTTCTATTTCTATTATCAAATAATTTACCACGCACAAGTTGAGAGGTATTCTAGATTATGAAAGAAATTGGAATGGAGTATCAAGCTATTGATGCATTTCCTAATGATCATATTATATATTATGGACAGTATGCATCAGAAAACAAATTCCCACAGTGTGAAATTAGTAGATATTGAACTGATCAAGTAACAAAAGAGGTCCCTCACAAAGTTCTTCGTTATATTCCCATAATTCCACATTTCCAACGACTATTCAGGTGCCAAAGTATAACATAGTTTATGGATTACCATGCGAAGGACAAAAGTGAATATGGTGTTCTTTGAATGCCTACAGATGGTTCTGCATTGAAGAACATCGAAGAAAAATTGCCAATTTTTAAAGATGAACCTCGTAATGTTAGAATTTCATTGGCAGCTCATGGTTTCAATCCATTTGGTGAGATTCGTTGTACTTACTCAGTGTGGCCCATTTTCGTCATAAACAATAAAATACCTCCTTGGATGAAGATTAAAAGAGATCACACAATGTTGGAAATGATTATTCCAGGTATGTTCTTAAAAGTAATTATATTATTTCATTAATTTATTTGTTTAATTGCTGCATTAGAACACCTTTTATATATTGGGACACATAACTAAATAGCAATATTGTATGTTGAATGATCAATTAGGTAAGTACCAAGTTAAAGATATGAATGCATATATTGAGCCTCTTATCGATGAGCTATTGAAGTTATGGGCTGGAATCACTATGTATCACATCTCCAGACCAATAGGGAAAAAACAATTTCAGTTCCATGGAATACTTGCATGGACAATTCATGACGCTCCTGTGTTAACACATTTTTGTGGTATGTAACTTTTGGTTGCACGTCGTTAAAATTATATGTTTTTAAGGTAAAAAGCATGCATTAAAAAAAATAAAAAATATATTTTGATGCTATAACATTATTACATATATCTCGCAGGTCTTCAAACAAAGAGCATGTCCAGTATGTGGTCCTAGGATAAAATATCATCGTTCAAGAAGTTTAGCAAAGTAGGTGTTCGATGAGTACAAGCACTTCCTCCCTAAGAACTATAGGTATCGAACTACCAAAAAAACAAAATTCAATGTTAAAGAAGAGAATGGAAAGAAAAAATGAAGAATGACACCTCACTTATGGAATTTGGAATATAACAAAAATTGTCGAGGTATGCAAATTGTATATGTAGCATATATGTTCACGTAATATTATGATTTTTATATTTTTACTGAATTTTCTCTACCATGGGTGTCATGAATTATTATTAATGTGTTTTCGTTTATGTTTAATGAATGTATTTAAGGCATGAACGGGCTTCCACGAGGAATGAAGAGTTATCCCATACAATTCAGTAGGTTGCCTTACTACGAGCACCTACAAATAACTCATTTGTTTGATACAATGCATATCGGGAAGAATGTAACATAAATGATATGGCAGATATTAGATGGAAGGTCTGACAAAGATAAAATAGGAACAATTTGTAGTGACATTGCAGAAGCCAATCACGCATTGCAAAGTGTAATTATTTCCAATGCCGGAGATGGGTACCAAAATATTAGTCTTCCATGGTTATTGATAGAGCAACAATGCAATGCTATAAAAGAGGTCATTCAAAAAATAAGGTTTCCGATGGGGTTTTTGTCGAACATACAAAATATCTTAACCAAAAAAGGTGATTTTGGCGGTGTTAAAACTCATGATTGGCATACATTCATTATGATAATTATTTACGTATATAATTTCCATTAAGTACATCTTTTTACTAATTGTTCTCTCCTATTTGAAAACATTAGATAATGATTTGCTTTTTGCTATAGTACATTCTACCTCTATTTCTCCCAGATAGCTAGCTTTGACAACAACATAAAACAAGTTATATATGATCTTGGTAAATACACGAGGTAAGTAACAATTTATATGCATGAAAATGTTTGTTCTCTTTGTTGCATTGCTTATTGAAATATTGTGTTTTACAGCTTGGAACGTTATTATATATGCCTCAATCTTGTTGATCACTGTTATTTTCTTGCATATTTTGTAGGTGGCTTTCATCTAAAGAAATCTATAAAGAAGATATTAGGTATTGGAATACAGAATATCCTCGGCTAATATGTGAAATGCAGAAGTATTTACCTCCAACATTTTTCAATGCACAAAAACACTATCTCATACACCAAGTTGAGGAGATTGAATTGTGTGGACTTGTAAACTCAAGGTCAATGTGGATGGTGGAAAGGAATTTGAAGTCATTGAAGGATTTTGTTAGACAAAGAGCACGTCCTGAGGGTTCTATGGTGTAGGGATATATGCTATATCAAACCATGGTGTACATTAGTCAGAATCTTCCAAATTTAGCAAAAAAATCAATCTGCCTCGCATTTTTCATGTCGAACCCATCAACAAATTTGAAGGGGAGGTCTTGTTGGGGAAAGGTAGAATGAGGAAAGTGAAAGGTAATTGAATGGTGTACATTTAATTTATTATACAATTAATTTTTCAATTTATGTAATTTTTATTATTCTATCAGTATTTTAAGGTAAACTTAATTGCCTTTAATGATAGCTAATTTACAATTCTTAATTGTTTTTTTTTTCATATAGTTGGTCGCGTGTGGGATGCAATACATTTATATATTGCAAACTATCTTGATTGGATGGAGGAATGGATTGAATGATGTACAAAATACTATGGTACCTTATCATGGGAAGGGGTTAGTAAAATGATTAAAACAATGCATCGTTATCAAGAAGAATATCCTGAATAACTTACGCAAAGGGAAATTGATTTAGCATGCGATTTAAAAGACAAAAAGGCAAGTATATTTACCCTGCTCATTTTTTTTCGTTGTTTCCCATTGTATCAAAATATTTCTTTAGTTTATTTCTTCTTATATATTTATTAACCGAGTCGGGCATGATGCAACTGATACATCACAATGCTATGTGGTGCAATGGTCGTAAATTTCGCATCAAAAAGTTGGATGACAAGAAGAAAAAATTTGATTGTGGGATAACTGTAGTTTTTCAAGTCACTAATGTTTCCTCTAGAAGTGACAGGCATCCAGAAGTATCTGAAAATAGGTACTATGGTTATTTGGAAGATATACTTGAGTGTGACTTTAATTCCTTTAAAATAGTTTTGTTTGAGGTCAAATGGTATAGGCTACGAATGAATGAACATGATCCCGAAAGAATTGTTATTGAGCATTCCAATTGATTTACCATGGTCAATACAAGGGAACTTGAACCAGGTATAAAGCCTTATGTTCTTCCAAGTCAATGTGAGCAGGTCTTTTACTCAGAGGTTCCAGGTAAAGCAGGTTGGTCATACATTGTTAGATACAATCCAAGAGGAAGACCGGTCAAGTATAATGCAAAGGAAGAAGACAATGTTGAGGAAGAAGGTGATGCAGATCAGGAGCAGTTGGATGCTGACGTAGATGTGTCAGAGGAAGAATCTGATCAAGAATTTGATCATCCAAATGATGTAGCAGACAATGAAGTTGACATTGATGATATTGATGATGAATATATAACCGAAAATGACATTGATCATGATGCTGATATGAGTGATCTTTTCAACGATAGCGATTATGAACCAGATGATGATACATATGTTGAGTTAGATGAAGAAGAATCCCAATGACATTGTAACAATGTTGGAATCTAGGAGGTATGTGAGAAAATATTTTTGCATAATGTATTATGTTTAAATTATTTAGTTATGTCACTAGTACGAAATGAGGAATTAATGACTAAACAAGACTAAAATTCGGCTATAAACGACTATTTTTGAGTCGGCGACTAATAGTAGTTAATTTCCACTATCTTATAGATTGACTAACTTAGTCATATTTCACTTAGTCATTAATTGGTTGAATTATTAGTCATTGAGTTAGTCATTGAGTTAGTCATTGATAGTGACCACTGATTTAGTCATTGATAGTCACTTATTTAGTCATTGATTGCCACAATTAATGACCAAATATACGACTAAATAAACTACTAGATGATAACATATTAATTAATAATCTAAATACGACTAAACGTTAGTTGCGCTATAAGATACTAATAGTCGTATATATGCGATTTAGTCGTTTTCTTAGTCACTAATTTATCATAGGGTACGGAGGAATCGAACACCAATCTCCTGCCTATAATAGGTAGGTGCTCTACCATTGAGCTAGCACCCTTTAAGAAGTTGTTATTGCTTGAAAATAATGATATTAATTTTTTTTTGCATCATTCAAGCATACAAAATAACGATTACAAAGTTACTATAGATCCATAATGGCTTACCTTGTACTAGTCCTTCAAGTCTTTCAATTGCATTTATTAAGTGAAAATCTATTTTTGCACTTAATAAAAGCAGTTGAAGAACTTGAAGGACTAGTACAAGGTAAGCCATTATGGATCTATAGTAACTTGGTAACCATTATTTTGTATGTTTGAATGATGCAAAATGAAAAAATCCTAGAAATTTATAGGAATGACAAGCATGCATCCATTGCTAAACTATCTATCGAATCATCTAGAGTCATGCCAATATATCTGAATTTGACTTAAAATTCATAAGTAACTTGAAGATAATGGTGGATGATGCCATGGAAAGGAGAATTTCAATTTATATAGATGCAAAGGCTGAGAAAATGGTGTCCCAAAATCATCTTCCTCCAATGTGGGCCAAGCCACCATCCCCTATAAAATGAACACAAGTGCATGCTTCTCTCAGGTTCCATGAACATCTTACACAACCTTCAGATAGTTTCAATCATATTTGGGTGTCCATCTTAACTTCAAAGGACCAAAACTTGAACTAGTAAATTTGGAATATTTAAAATATATGTACAAAAAACTCCACATCTAATAAACCAATACATCATTTACTTATTGCCTGATATTAGAATGGATGGACATATTGTTAGACAACATTTGGAGAGATTTTATAAGATTTGGATGTTCATTCCTAGGAAGTATATGCCCATCCAAGGAAAAAGTAACCTCTAAAATATTTTTAAAAAATCAAATAGAAATTTTGGAATCAACAAGATAGGATCCCTTGTAATTTTCTTTAGTCTCCAATGGAGCAACTCATTATCCAAAATGTATATAGAATAGTAAAAATAACTATACTACTAATTCCATTTCACATCAATAAGAATGGGAATTATCTCTAAGTACTCTTAGCCACTAGATAAATGGAAATGAAATAAGATGAAATATTAGCAACAATACCTTCGAGTTTGCTTGCTGACAATAAGTATGAATACTTATGTGATCATTTTATTCAAGGGTGACTTAAACAGCCACTAACCTGTAATCAAGGCAAGAAACCATGTTTAGATTGATATATAAATAAAATAAAATAAAAGTTGAAGATAGAATATTCCAATCCCACTATCAAGGCAAGAAACCATGATCAGATTGATATATAAATAAAATAAAATAAAAGTTAAAGATAGACTATGCCAATCCCACTATCATATGTACCTCGAAAGAGAACTAGCAAATCTCCCACAATTGTTCAACTTTGTCCAAAATGCCCACATGGAATGCCACTGTTTAAACAAAAAAAAAGAAATTGAAAACATGAAAGTAGTAATTTACTCTGCCTGTCTATTGGATGCAAAGTCCCATAGCTGTATAACAAAATTAGTCAAGCACATGCAATAAAATTATAAATGGACAAAAAGAAGAAAACAATGTGGTTTAGACCTTCCTTTATATACTCAGATATATATTATGATCAGACTTTGTCTCTTAGGAGATAAGTCACTAATGAAAAAATTGACATACATGAGAGAGAGAGAGATAGGTAGCTATAGGGCAGAGTGAGACAAATTCAGACCTCAAGGTATTAATCAAAGCAGTCTAGAAATGAGGATGAAGTTTCAATCCCATTGATGCAATAAATGACAGTCTTTTAGGACAGTCATACATCAAGCAAATAGAAGCTCCTTTCAAATGTGTAGAGGAAACCTTAACCCACTCTAGTACATCCATCAGAATGAAACATACTTTCATACATAGTAGCAGCCTCAAGGAGGATGAAAAGGAGCACACAAAACCTCTATAAAGTCTAAACAGGCTCGGCATGCTGCAACAGGCTGAACAAGAACCACGCCGACCCTAGAAAAGGTCATGGTAGGCACCAACAACAACACACTCATAGAAAATACCTCAGAACAGTCAGCAGACCACAGATCGAGTCAAGGCATCCCAAGGAACAGTCATGGTTTAGTCTAGCAGAATCAACAAAGGTCACAACCTAGCTTAACAACCCCAAAAAGGTCACGGCTTAGTCCAAACAACTCACAAAGGTCACGACTCTGTCCAAACAGTTCACAGAGGTCATGGTTATGTCCAAAAAACCCAAAGAGATCATGGTTCTGTCCTAGCATAGGTCATGACTCAGTACAAGGAAACCCACAAGGTCACGGCTCAGTCCAAGGCATCCCATAAGGTCACGAATCAATAATAGAAACCTCAAAGGTCATGGTAGGAACCAACAATAATGTTGCACTCACTGAAAATAACTCAGAACTGTCAGTGGACCACATATCGAGTCAAGGCATCCCAAGGAGCAGTCATGGTTTAGTCTAGCATACTTAGCAAAGGTCAAAACCCAACTTAGCAGCCCAAAAAAGGTCACGACTTAGTCCAAACAGCTAGCATAAGGATCAACAAGGTTCAACAAAAGATCAAAGGTCAACAAGAGTGGTCATAACAAAGTGGGAAGACAACCCTTTCACCCACAAGACCAAGGTGTACCATCAAGATACATAAATAACCCTTTTACCCACAAGACCAAGTTGTACAATCAAGGTGGGGAAACAACCCTTTTACCCATAAGACCAAGGGTCAAAATTTTATCTTGTCTCTTAAGGTATATAGTGCATAGTTGTTCCGTACAATAACAATAAGTTTTATCATCACTGTATAAGGAAGGTCCAAACTATGAAACACTTCCAGTGACTACAATACAACATATTTAACATAATTTTCATTTCTTTCAACTTAACACTCCCAAAGGTACCTGTGTTAAAGTTGAATCATACAAGGACAATAAATAACAACAGTAGTAATAAATTAATGAACAAGTTAAACTAGCATACGTAAAGGAGAAAACAATGTGGTAACGTATATAACATAATTTTAATTTCTTTCAACTTAACACTCCCACAGGTCCCTTTGTTAAAGTTGAAGCATCCAAGGACAATAAATAATGGTAGTAGTAATAAATTAATGAACAAGTTAAACTAGCATACGTAAAGGATAAAAAAATGTAGTTTAGACCTTCATTTATATACTCAACTATATATTATGATTAGACTTTGTCTCTTAGGAGACAAGTCACTAATGAAACAATGGACAGACCTGAGAGAGAAAGAGATAGGTAGTTGTAGGGCGGGGTTGGACAAATACAGACTGTAAGGTATTAATCAAAACAATCCAGAAATGAGGATGAACTTTCAATCCCATTGCTGCAATAAATGACAATCTTTTAGGATAGTCATACATCAATCAAATAGAAGCTCCTTTCAAATGTGTAGAGGCAGTCTTAATCCACACTCTAGCATGTCCATCAGACTGTGGCACACTTCCATACATAGTAGTAGCCTCAAGGAGGCTAAAAAGGAGCACACAACAATGAAAGGTAAGTCATCATGACAAAAGGGTCAAGGTACCACACTAGGAGAGGGAGGCGCTAGCACAAGGACCAATAAGGTTCAACACAAGGTCAAAGGTCAACAAGATTGGTCATAACAAAGTGGGGAAGACAACCCTTTCACCCACAACACCAAGGTGTCAAATTAAGGTGGGGAAACAACCCTTTTACCCACAAGACCAAGGGTCAAACTTTTATCTTCTCTCTCAAGGTATATAGTCCATAAGTGTTCTGTAAAATAACAATAAGTTTTATCATCACCGTATAAGGAAGGTCCAAACTGGATAAATTTTATTCTTGTACATGCAATACAATTATAAATGGACAAAAAGAAAAAAGCAATTGTTATCACATACAAGTTGATTCAACACTTTGGTAAGAATTTTAGTTGTAAAAAATATCTATGCTATGGTGGATGATGCCATGGAAAGGAGAATTTTAGTTTATATAGAAGCGAAGGATTAGAAAATGGTGCCAAAACTCATCTTCCTCCAATTTGGGCCAAGCCACAATCCACGGCTCTGTCAAAACAACCCACAAAGGTCATGGTTATGTCAAGCATGGACAATATACCACTTTTGCCTACACCTTATGTTCTCCATTAGCTCTCACTTGATGAATAAGATGGAAATACAAATAATTTTGGGTAGTCCACAACTATGTTTGGTATTCAATTATCATATGCCTTTATTGTCAAAAGTACAAATATCAATTTGATAATCATAAAATTTTATTTCATGGAAACCATTAAATGTCAAAACAATATGTTTACAGCTGATGGCTACAACTGCATACACTAAATTCCAATCTGAATTTATTTCTTAGCAGAAAAAATTTGATATATGATAGAGCATGCAATGGTTGCTTCCTTTTGCATGGGCACAATGTGATCCAAGCAGACCAACTAAGAAAACCATTCCCAAATAACAAAAACATGTACAATTCACTTTAAAATCACACTTAAATTTCTTTCGCATAATAAGATCATCAATTAATTAGACTTAAGTATGCATAATTAACCATACGAGGACTACAGTGTGCACATGTACCAACAAAACTAAAGGAAGCATCAAATGGTTCAGTGCACTATATAAACATTGGTAATCAATAGACATCAGCCGAGAAACTTTGTCTTCTCACACAAACATTTTTTCTACTCACGCATTACCAAGAAACTACCCAAGTGACCCTTGTATGTGATAAATTTGATATTGAAAAAACCCGATTCAGATGATTCCCCTTCTTATCTAAAAGAATGCCTCTCAAGATCCAAGATGATACTTATTCTCGATATTGCTAACAAGAGTTATCAATGTTCATACTATACTCCAAAAGGACCATGAATCCAAAGCCATCTAATCAAAGGAGGAGTAGCAAATGAAGGTGAATGTAGTGGTAAGAAGAAGAGATCAAGATGGGCTGCCGAAGAACCACAAATTTCAATGCTATCAAATGAAGGTGAATGTAGTGGTAAGAAGAAAAGATCAACATGGGCTGTAGAAGAACCAAAAATTCCAATTCAAGGTCAAATAGAACTTCCATATTTTACGAAGAAGTTAGCTGATGTAGAACTTGTAGTGAAGGAACTAAGTATTAATCTCTATCTTATTAATCAGAGACTTTAGACTGGAAATGTTATTGTTGAATCAAAGGATGGGAAAATATCTCCATCACCAGAGCCTCAATATAACAACTTGGGGTTTAGAATAAATACAAGGGAGTTTAGAGCTAGAGAAAAGCTTCTTCAGGAAAGAGAAATGATATGTGCAAGGTTGAGTGAGAAAGTCCTTGCTTTCAGGCCACCTTCTAGTAAGCAATCCAAAAAAATTATGTACCTGTCAAAGAATACCCTAGATACAACTTCATTGGGATTATTATGGAGCCTCGTGGAAATACACATAAATAAATGGAGCAATAAACTAGGGCTTTGATAAATTTAAGAGGGAGAGGAGCCCATAAGTTATCAAAGAAGCCAGATCCATCATACAATGAAGAATTGCTTGTTTTGGTAGAATAAGATAATAAGAATTCTCTAGAGAAGGCTTGCAGGATGGTTGAAAAATTGCTTGTGCTTGTAGAGGAATGCAATAATCTACACAAACTAGCTCAACTAAGGGAATTGGAAAAAATTAAAGGCACACTTTGAATTCCTAAGCAGTGTTGATTATGTGGGAACGAAGGTCATGGACAAATGGATTGTACAATAATGAATATGGCATGTGGTGATGAACATTCAACCATTAATAATCCAATGAAGGTATCATTGCAGGGTGCAAAGGTGGATACTACTAATCCCCATGATTTATGATTTGAACTTGGAACAGGAAGATCAACAGTATCTATGGAAAATAGTGGGTCAGGGATTCCAAGACAGTCCATTACCCCACTGGATCGTACAAACAATTATTTGTCATGGTTAGCTCAAGCAGGAGGCTTGGAATACCCACAAAATGGAAATACTAGAATAGGACCTGAGATAACGAGCCCATCGATGGAAAAGAGAGGGTCTGGGATTCCAATGCAATCCTCTCAATAACTAGATTTTACAAATGATTATAAGTCATGGTTAGTTGGAGACTTGGAACACCCAGAAATTAGAAATGTTGGAATATTTCCTGGGAAGGTGTCTATTGAAAAGAGTGTGTCTCGGCTTCCAGGACAGTCCACTCAACCACTCGGGCTTATAGATAGTCATATCTCATGGTTATATCGAGGCATGGAACACCCATAAAATGTAAATACTGGAATAGAACCTGAGATAAGGAAGGTATCTATTGAAAAGAGTGGGTTTGGGATTCCAAGGCAGTCCACTCAATCACTGGGTATTACAGACAATATTGGAGCCTTGCAACATCCAGAAAGAGGGAAAGATGGAATAAGACCCGAGATAAGGAAGGCACCTTTGGAAAATAGTGGGTCTGGGATTCCAAGACAGTCCAGTCAACCATTGGGTCTTAGAGACGGTTATATGTCATGGTTAGATGAAGTCTTGGAACACACATATGATGGAAGTGCTGGAATAGGACCTGATATAAAGAAGGGTGGTGGATTTGTGACCTCTTCCATACAACGTACTCATCCATATGTATACAACCCCTACGTTTCACACGTCAGTGTGGAATCTAGTTTTGACAGTCCTTCCTTTTCCAATATGGGTTTGGGACCTCATTCAGAACATAGTAATGGTAAAGAAACTGATCACTCAAATGTTCATGTGGGATGTATGCCTCCTACCATGGATGAAGAATAGTTGATTAATCTGTTCTCTTATTTTGGTATAATAGTTGAATCCAAATTCATCAAGGACTTTGAAGCAACTCTGCATGACTCAACCAAAAATCCGCATGAGATAGAGGTTCAGATAACTCATCTTTATAAGGACAGCCAATACTTGAACTACCAAACATCAGATGATCCATCATTAGTGTCATGACTTCTATGTGTGCTAACCAACATCTCCATGTTTCCAATATTTTTTCTCAATTGTGGCTTATCATACATCAAATCCTGTCAGGTAACATCAGTAACTCTCAGTATCAATTTTGTTAAAATCAAACTAAGATAACATTCTGAACTCGGCATTATATCCTTCGAAATAGTAAACACCTGTACAAAATTCTCTGTTGCATGGCATGCACGATCCACAATTTGTGGAGATGCATTCAACAGAAGCTGTTGTGAACTAAGCACTTGCTTCACTTGTGTAATGCACAGCTCCAAATCTCCTTTTGTTGTTATTGGATTCGTCTGAGCATAAATATAGGAGATCTTGATAGCAGTAAGAAATTAGACTCATCCATTTTTAGTGTATATTTATATTTCAACAAATTACAATAATTTCAAAAGTCAATCATTAGTGTCAAACAATCATTTGAATACTAAGTCTTGACCATAAGAAGTTCTAATATACAACAACTTGAATTATGATGTACCTTGAATATGATGATTTTAGGTGCACTTTTAGACGAGTGAGAAAGACGAACATCCTCATCTTTAACATGATCTCTAGTCAAAACCCATCCTTTGGCCGTGGTTACTGATGGAAGTCGTTCTTTTGTATGTACAGAGGCCACAGATATGGAGGGAATTTTGAGATTTTTATTTTTGTATTCATCTCTTTTGGAGCAATCTTATTCCCACTATCACGAGAAGTCCAAGAAAAATCTCGACGAGACTCTTTATGTAGATTACTTAAGCTGTTACTAAAGTTTGACTTGGCTAGTGCACTTGTGCGAGTGCTATGTTTGGTTGTTATTGGGGACATCGATGAGTGATATTCAGTATAAGGATAGACATTGACAGTAATTTCTTTAGGAGAATATTTAAGAATCAAACGATTATCCCTCAAGGAAGGAAACTCATTCAACAACTGCAAGCAATAAAATTAACAGATCAATTAAATGTTGTAATAACATTTTCCTTGCAGAATAAAAAATAGCCAGCCATCCCCCGAAATTGAGATTTAAAACATAAGATAAAGTAAATTACAATCATACTCAAATATGCAGAACTGACTAGCATGAACAAAAGAGATGGAAAATGTTACTTGTTGAACTGAATTTTCTATAAGTATCTTTTTGAAAAAAAAAATCCATATCAGGCACCCAATGGGATAGTGATGCAACTACACCTGATCGTAGTAAAATCTGAAGCAACTTTGCATGACTCAACCACAAATCCACATGAGATAGAGGTTCAGATAACTGATATGTACCTGATGATGTTTCTATGGACTCTGCTTCTGCTACCTGAGAAGCATGACTTATGTGCAACTTTACCAACGAGTTAGAGAGATCATGCTTTGGAAGGTTCTCTGTGGTCACCTTATTCAGGTATTCAAATGAGCCAAAAGGTGCATCCAATTGAAACTCATTGCCAAATGGGATGGGGTATGCAAGTTTTAAATTATCTCCCATATCTAGAAGATGGTTTTCTCCTGAAATGAATTTAATCTCATCCTCCTTCCTCTCCCCTTCCTCCTCCAAAATCAAATCCGAGCAATCAAGTTCACCCAATTAAAAAATGTGGCTCATGAATCCTTCATTCCACGAAATTCTTGTCTGAGTGAAATCCTTGGATGACGAAATGGACATTTTCTTTTTTTGACTGCAAATATCCTTGTCAACTAGAGAAGCCTTTGGTTTGTCCAGTCTCACTACATATGAATTGACAACAAGTTGAGAAGGAACAACTTGATTGTTCCAAGATGGGGGAGTTCCTTGTGAGATAATGTGTGGAGGAAATGTATCTGGATTGCACCCAAATTGAGAAGGAATATTTGTGATGAACCTAGATGAAGAATCCTCTTGGGAATCACCAAGCAATTGCATTTTTTTCCACGTATAGGTGAAATTATTTTGATCCACAAGGGCATGATTGAAGAGAAGGAAACATATGAAGAGCTCACTAGCCATAAGCCATTATTTTAGAAATTGATAGAAAATGATGGAAAAATGGAATATGTGATAGATAAAAACATTCCTTACAGGAATAATG
Source organism: Larix kaempferi (assembly GCA_027924585.1). Taxonomy (NCBI): domain Eukaryota; kingdom Viridiplantae; phylum Streptophyta; class Pinopsida; order Pinales; family Pinaceae; genus Larix; species Larix kaempferi. The sequence continues at coordinate 53,691 of BSBM01000397.1, read as the reverse complement.
AATACAAAATTGTTTGTTTTTCAAGTTAATGGTGAGAAAATAAAGATCGATTGAAGTCCATCATTCAAGAAAACAAGCATTAAGAAAAAAAGGGAAAATTAGTTCTTGTCAAACTGGAAGAGTGCAAATATAGAATTGTCTATGGGGATATCCTGAGGAGATATAAAATGCACTAGGAGGATCATGGGAAATTCTTATATTCTGTTAGTTTTTCAGAATTTACTTCAATCTGATCTAGGATCTTAACTGAGAGAACAACATGTACAACATATCTACAACATATTAATCATGGACACAATAATGCAAGCACACAAGAGACACAAAGTTTACTTGGGGAAAACCATAAAGGTGAAAAACCCCAATAACTTCCTCAGTGATAGATAGAGCAATGATACAACCCAAGCATAAGAGATAGACATCTCCTAGCAGCATCTTCTCCTCCTCCACAATTGCGCCACTCTCCAAAGAGTGTGTGTGAGAATAGAATGATGAAATAGCGTGCCTCCCGCACTCTATTTATACTTGACTTGACTTGCTTAATAACCTTTACTAGGTCGGCCTCAACTTAACCACATAACACAAAGCTGACTGGGCCGAAACCCAATAGGGTAGTCTAATAACCCTTTGACCCACATGGCAAACCCCCAATAGGGTGGTCTAATAACCCTTCAACCCACATGACTTATACAGGGCTGACCCCAACAAGGTGGTCTAATAACCCATCAAGTATAAGTTACGGCACTTACAATATAAATGACGACACTTCCGTATAGAGGAATAATAACATCTCTATAGGAATATGAACACTTCCGTATAGAGGAATAATACCATCTCTATAGGAGTAAAATATACATATATGAAATACATTCCGAAGTTACATATACATCAACACTCCCTCTTAACTAGGAAGGTATTTCTCGACACAGGTCTTCTAGCACAAGTCTTCTTCTCTGGATCATCGTCACTAGATAATCGTCATCGAGTCATCATCATCGTCACTGCTACTGCTATCTCAATCAATCTCTGAATCTACTCGTCATAGGAAGTTCTACAGAGCCAGTCCTTTTTCATATCGGATGTAGGCCCACCACCTGTAGGTCTTCATCATCACTGGCCATACTGTGGAATCCTTAGGACTTATTACGTGCATCACAAAACCTCGAAAGAGCATCCCAGGACTGATTACGAGCACACAGCTCAACCTATCGGATCTCCCAGGACCTTTTACATGCTACTGCACAACCTGTCCACGACCACAGAATATCATGAAGCACAACCTAGATGCACACACATAACACTTACACTCACCAGCATGGGAGGACCAACCTACCACCATTCGTGAAAGGCTCACAACACTTACATCAATGACCATGGGAGGACCAACCTACCACCATGTTGGAATGGCACATCACTTATATTGCAACCATGAAAGAACACATCTACAACCATGCTCAAATGGCCCCAACACTTATATTGTAGCTATGGGAGAACACATCTACAACCATGCTCGAATGGCCCTGGAAATTACATCATGACCATGGGAGAACACATTTGCCACCATGTCGGAAAATCCCATCAATTACATCGTGACCATGGGAGAACACATCTACAACCATGTCCGAAAAGCTCATGTGCATCTGTGTCTTCGGAACTCATCACACATAATCCAACTGATTATGTAATGTATCCACCTGATACATATGATCATCCTGATCATAATCATAGCATCATCCTGATGCATATCATCTAGTGTATCATCCTGATACTCATCACTACATTGTCCTGATGCATATCTAGAGCAACATCTTGAAGCTCGTCATCCATGATCATCTTGATCATACAATGCATCCACCTTATGCATACATAGTATCTGCCTGATACATATCATCATACATGATCTACCTAATCATACAATGTATCCACCTTATAAATATACAAATACATGATCCACCTGATCATACCTGATACATATCAACATACATGATCTACCTGATCATACAATGTATCCACCTGATACATCTACAGATACATACCCATGATCCAACTGATCATATCCAACATCCAACATGATGCGTACATACATATATATAAATGATCCAATTGATCATATTCAACATCCAACATGATGCATACATACATACACATATAAATGATCCAATTGATCATCTCCAACATCCACTTGATGCATATACAGAGCAGTAACTGGAGCATCGTCCTAATGCTCATCATCCAGCACTTACATCCACAGCCATGGGAAGGATCCTCCTCTCACCATGCTTGGAATGGCTCGTACAAATGTGTCCATCAATTTGAAGAACACCAAGCCTCTCTCTGAAGTACTCGAACTTCACTCTGGCTAGTGGCTTCGTCAGCACATCTGCAACCTGCTCATATGTCACAACATACAGGAGCTTCACTGCTCCTCTCTGCACCATATCCCTAATATAGTGATAATTGATCTCAATGTGTTTCAACCTGTCGTCGAACAGCGGATTCTCAGACAGATCCACACAACTCTGGTTGTCACAAAAGATACTAGTAGCCTCTAGCGGGAGATCAAATAACTCAGACAGTAGCTTCCGAAGCCATACTACCTCACAACTAGCTGAACAAGCTGCAACATACTCTGCTTCAGCTGTACTCAGTGCTACGCAGGACTGCTTCTTGCTAAACCAAGAGATCACACCTGATCCCATACTGAAGCAACACCCAAAAGTGCTCTTCCTATTTGCAACACTGCCTGCCCAATCTGAATCAACATAACCCTGCAGGTTAAACTTTTGATTCGCATCATACTTGAGCCCATAATCAACTGTACCCTTCAGGTACCTCGGAATATGCTTTACAGCAACTAGGTGAACACTCCTCGAATCCTTCAGGAACTGGCTCAATGTGTTCACTGCAAAGAAAATATCTGGTCTTGTGTTTGTTAGGTACATCAAGGACCCAATCATCCGACGATACATAGTGATACCAACCGAATCAGATGAAGCATCACACAAAAGCTTCAGGTTTGATCCCATAGGTGTGGCCATGGCCTTGCAGTCCATCATCCTGAACCTCTTCAGGATCTCTACTGCATACTTCCCTTGTCCAAGGAAGATTCCATCTACACTCTGCCACACCTCCATGCCTAGAAAGTAGTGCATCATCTCCAAGTTCTTCATCTCAAACTCGGCAGCAAGCTTCCGCTGCATGTCATCAATCAATCTATCCTCACCTGTAACAAACAGGTCATCCACATACAAAAGTAGTATCACTGGATTGCCTTCCTCAACCTCGTAGTAAAGGTTGGAATCCACTTTACTCTTGGTAAAGCCCAAACTGGATAGAAAGCCATCTATCTTGCCATACCAGGTCCTGGTTGCCTCTTTCAAACCATACATGGCTTTCTTCAGTTTGCACACATGTGACTCTCAATCGTGTGTCTCAAACCCAAGTGGCTGCTCCACATACACTTCCTCTTCGACTACAACATTCAAGAAAGTTGTCTTGACGTCCATCTGGTGTATCTTCCATTTCATCACTGCAGCCAGAGCAAGTATTGATCTACCGGAAGTGAATCTGGCTACAGGAGCAAAAGTCTCTATGCTGCCAACTGTAGCATCCTTGATCTTATAGATCCATTTGGAAGTCACAACAGAATTCCCTTCAGTTCTTGGGACCACATCCCAAATATCATTCTTCATGATCGAATGGTACTCCTCGATCATGGAATTCTTCCCGAATCCTGGGAACTTCAACATCTTCAACATCTTCAATAGATAACTTTGTTGCTAGAATAAATGTTGTAGTCCTTCTTTTGTAGGTGATGGTATATGATCTTTCCTTTGTTTGGTTGTTGGGTGGACTCTCTCTGAATCTTTACAACCTTTCCGCAATTCCATTCTGATGTGGATTGTGAGAAGTGGTCGACTCCCTCTGAAAAGCTGCATCCTTGCAGAAACTACTGGAGTGTGCTCCCTCTTGATCTTTGCTTCTTGGATTACATATCCTTGAACTTATATCCATCCTCGATCACTATGCATGCTTACAAGTATCATTATTGTGATATCCTTGAGATCTCATACATAATCATACATTTATTAATATATTCTCAATACTATCAAAACACAATAATCTTAAGCATGTATAGTCATGATCATTTCAAACAGAAATAATAAGCATTAGTATTCAAGGACTCTTATGGTTAGTCATATCATAAATTAAAGTAAGAAACATAATATGCCTAAACCCATGATTTCTCAAACCTATACTTTCATGACTCTTCTGGCTAGTCATATCATCAATTAAGGTAAGAAACATAATATGCATACACCCATGATTATTCAAACCTATGAATAATCATTATCAATCATGCCATGTATACTTATATAAGAGATCCTATCACAAGGTAGGATTCTAACTTGATATAGGAAAAACATACCTGGATTAGTATGTTAGCTAGTTATGTCTAACATACCCACATGATGTCTTCCTGTTCTCTTCAATGACTTGTGCTAGTAACCTGCATATCTTGTAAGTTAACCATGATAGAACCAAGTTATACATACCTCGTAAATAGATCTTCTATGTGATCCATGAAAATGGATGAATCTTTGTCTTCATGTCACCATGATCATATGTTCTTGAACTAGAACATGATTTGTCTTTCTTGGTGTACCTTTCATGTTAGCGGACAACATAAACCTCATACAACACCATAATGCATTAGTACAATCATAAGTGTCAACACCCTAATCAATGAATATCTTCTATCATGCATTCATAATTTTATTAAGGTGATACGATAAGTCTAAATTTAATCAAGATTGTACTAACCGTAATAATATGAAGACAAATATACCATAAACTTAATCATGAACAAATCTCGAAACATACCTGGATAATTCATACCTGTCGATATTGCTTGTAATCTTCTTATGTAAGGCCTTAGCCTCATCTCCCTCTGAAACAGGAACTTCTTCACTTATGCAGGTGACCAATCGATTCTCTTCTAGGATTAACCCAATCCACTTGATTTGCAGAAACTGGATCTGGAGCTGGAGTAGGGTTTGTTAGGGAAACCCTAAAAATTCAAACTTCTCAAAGGATAGAAAGATGTGCCTTGATGAGCTGATCAACCTGGTATACTCAGAATTTGAAAACTGCAAAGTTTCACCCCTCAAATTTGTCTTTGAAACTTCCAGATGCATTGGACATGACCCTGAACTAGGGTTTGATAAATCCCACCCTTCTGCCCAATCAAAAGGTTTGATCCAAAGCTCTAAGCTTTTATTTTTCCTAGGAGCTTCCAGCCGTGGTCACAAATTTCAAAAATTCCCATTTTTGAAGAAGCCCTAATTTTCCACTTTTCCGATCAAAGTCCCGAACTAGGGTCTGATCAAGCTCGGCCTTTTCCCCAACCAAAAATTCTGATCTTGGTCTATAAATTTTGATTTTGATGAGTAGCATTCAGCCGTGGTCTCCGATTACAAAAATTCCATCTTTCTCCGAAACCCTAAATTCCTGAAGCCATGAATGAAGGTGCTAAAAAATAATTCTGTTTTGACTGAAATATGTACCTAAATGATTCTGGTGTAACTTCGAACTTTCCAATCCACAGGGTCTGATACTTCTACCTGTGGTATCCCGACTTGTCATCTTTCCAACCCCACAGGTCTGACCTCAATTGGATTCTTTGAGAGAGATTTATGCCAAGTGTCGCAATGTGACCTGTTTATGGAATAAAATAGGAGAGCGAACTTGTAGGGCGTTCCACATGTCACTGGTTCAGTTTCGGCCTCTGAACAAGTTTCTTAAGAAATTACAGTCCGTGCACTACCTGTCACATTTTACGAAATTTAATTTGGAGCTTCCTAGCCCAATTTATGACCTTTTTTCCTACGTCACCTGTTTATGACTTAGATCTAGAAGAGGCGGAAACCCTAGATTGTACAGATCATAAAACACAAAGTACAATGAATTAGCAGTTTTCCTTTGGACAAAAGGTACACGGGGATCTGATATTCGACTTGTAAATGTTTCTGATCCAAAATCTCCTCTAAAATGGATTTATAGCGAAAGTGATACGATGACTGGTTTTTGCTATATCAATCCCAAGCATCGCAAGTGCAACAAGTGTCACACATGCCATACCATGCCTTCTTTCAGGCTAGCTCTGATACCATGTTAGTTTTTCAGAATTTACTTCAATCTGATCTAGGATCTTCACTGAGAGAACAACATGTACAACATATCTACAGCATATTAATCATGGACACAATAATGCAAGCACACAAGATACACAGAGTTTACTTGGGGAAAACCATAAAGGTGAAAACCCCAATAACTTCCTCAAAGATAGATAGAGCAATGATACAACCCAAGCATAAGAGATAGACATCTCCTAGCAGCAGCTTCTCCTCCTCCACAAGTGCGCCACTCTCCAAATATTTTGTGTGAGAATAGAATGATGAAATAGAGTGCCTCCCACACTCTATTTATACTTGACTTGACTTGCCTAATAATCTTTACTAGGTTGGCCTCAACTTAACCACATAACACAAAGCTGACTAGGCCGAAACCCAATAGGGTGGTCTAATAACCCTTTGACCCACATGGCCGACCCTCAATAGGGTGGTCTAATAACCCTTCGACCCACATGACTTATACAGGGATGACCCCAACAAGGTGGTCTAATAACTCATCAAGTATAAGTTACGACACTTATAATATAAATGACAACACTTCCGTATAGAGGAATCATAACATCTCTATAGGAATACAAACAATTCCGTATAGAGGAATAATACCATCTCTATAGGAGTACAATATACATATATGAAATACATTCCGAAGTTACATATACATCAACATTTTGTTTTCATATTACATGGAAATAGGAGTTTTGAAAGTTTCCAGTGGTGCTCAGTTAGGCATGTGGACAGATGAAAGATCTCCAAAGAGAAACAAACCCAAAATACTTTGGTACCTAGCACTAAAATTAATTTGGGGCAAATCCATGAGAGGAGAGGGAACTGCTATGGTACCTCGGAAATTTTCATGTTCCTAGCCTACAAATAATGATGCCATTATCATCCACTAGTGAAGAAATTAAGTTTAAACACCCAATTTTGTGTTGGATGAAGGTGCAATTGGAACATACGTACATGAATTCAATATTGCACTATAAATTCTCGCATGCACATGGCTGGATCAAGATATCAAAGGGAATGGAAATATATAAATAAGTTCATCCTCCTAGACTAAGTCTTTTGTTTCCAATCCAAACTAGATCAATGTCTCATGGATCTTACTCTTTGAGTATATACATCCTAGTACCTATGTGTAATGAGGTGATGTTGCACAGTAAGAACCAAGGCAATATGACTCCCTAGATGAAACTTAATATTAATTCCATATTGTGAAAATTAAAAGACACCTTGGGCCCTGTAGCTTTAAATTTTACTTTGGGAAATGTAAAGCTTCATATTTTTAAAAAGTGGAACTTGATTTACTGATGCAATTGACAAAGTTCACATTTGTTAAGCTGACCACCAGGATTCCATTATTTTTGTGGTCTGACCATCCAGATGGGATGTGTTTGAAATGGATGAAGCGGGATATAAGTCCAGTGTGATTCTGGTGGAATAAATACACCTTGGAATTTGAACCTAAGACAAAGGAAGTCCACTATATGTGGTGCATCCCCCAAGACATGTTTCACGAAGCACTTCCCATATATTACAATTCAAATTGCATGTGTAACATATTATTCCCAATGAAGAGAAGAACAAAATTCATGGATAAGAGAATCCATAAGCATGAGTAAATTTACCTGGGCATCGGGATCGTGAAGTAGAAGAGCCTTCAGTGCCATGGGGAAATCAAATTCAGTGCATGTGGAGGGAGAAATATTGAATAATTTTCCTCACATAGCTTTTATTACCTTGAAGTCCCGCTTTCAGAGAACCCACAAGATACTCAACAAGATTTTTGACACTGAGAGAGCAGAGGCTCCTAAGAGAAAGACCTCTGATCATGGGATCTTCATCCTGGCATTCTTGGAGGAAATTAATGGTGAGGAGGGCCGAATCAGGATGAACCCTTGCATAATTCCCCATGTAGAGATAACACATCTTGTTCAACACAATGTACGATGTTGCAGAGCACATGACCAATTCATTGAAGAGAGATGAGACATCGACCCTTGCGATCACATATGATATGAAATTCTTGTATAGCTCCCTCTTTAGATCCTCAGCTCCCAATGCCCTAGTCCCTACTAACTGTCTCAACTATTTCCAGTTCCCCGACTTCTCCTTTCCTACAATTTTGAGATTTGATTGAATTTACAGACGATGATGGTGATTCAATTGAAGGGGGTTTGAAGTAAATTGCGAACTTAATCAAAAGGATGCGATGGAGGTGGTAGGAACTGAGATTGGGGCGGGGGAGCCATGGTTTCCTCCTCCTATAGAAATGAAAATATAGAAACGAAGAAGAAAATAGCAATGAAAATACATAAACAAAGAAGAAAATGAGGTTGTGGAGTAGGGAAAAGACTAGTGAAAAAATGAGATTCTACACATAAGTACAAAACCCCTGCTATGTTGAACATTCATACCTTGTCATGAGTGGAGCTTCTTTGAGCTAGTCCAGTCTTTCATTTTTCTCCTTTCCCGTTAGCTTTCCCCTTAACTTTCGATGAGTAGGGGATTTTGTGGAAATTCATTTTCCCTCCTTTCAACAATCTTTCCTGCTCTTATCACATTATCTAAGAGACTAATACTATTAAATATTACCTTAAATATTAAAAAATAAAAAATACCAATTTAATAAGTTAATATATAATATTATTAACAATATTAGAAATTAAAAAATTAGGAGTTTAGAACATTAAAATAATATTAAAAAGGTTAATAATTTAAAAATTAGAAATTAAAAGATATAATAAGCCAATATATAATTTTAAAAGATAAGAAATTAAAATATTACAAATTTAGAAAATTAAAACATAAAGTGAGATTAAAAATATTAATAATTAAAATTTTAAGCCCACAATTAAACCATGACCTCCAGGCTCCAACCATGTTAATCATAAACGATGACCTATAATGACCTCCAACTATATTGTTAATCATAAACCATGACCTCCAACTATGTTGATAAGCCATGACCTCAACTTTGTTAAATTAGATCTCCAACCATGGTATAAACTTGCAATTTCATTATCATTAAGTTAATCAACCTTATAATAATTAATCCATGGATGTGGGTGGAGACAACTAACAAGAGGAGATTATGATGGTACATGGACATTCGAGACCACCGCGTGTAGGATGGACAAAGTTCTAGTATGCATGTAAATGAATTATAGCAGGACCATGGGAAGGTACTATGAATCAGAAGGAAAGGGACCATACACATGGACCATGACCCCCATAGTAAGATCTCTAAATGCATCTTCATTGTTAAAATTTAGTAAAATATTGTACAAATTCATTACCAAAATTGTAATTTTTGATTGTTAGTGTGACACAACTAAAAATGACTAACAGAAACGACTAATTCACATTAATCGTTGTCAGATAGTCATATTTATATTCCCGTGACTAAATTAGTCATTTATGTTAGTCATTTTTATTTTAGTCACTTGTTATCTAGTCATATATTTGATCCCGTGACTAAATTAGTCATTTATCTTAGTCATTTTTAGTTGGCTTATTTAAAATTGCTCAACTTTAGTCATTTATCCCTTGAAAAAACAATGGTGACTAAATTTTTTAGTCGCCTAGTCACTTATCTCTCATTTTGTACTACTGTGTTTAAACCATCATCATAATGTAGAGGAAGAAGACAATATTGAAGAAGAAGGTGATGCAGATCAAAAGTAGTTGGTCGCTGACATTCATGTGTCAGATGAAGAATCCTATCAAGAAGTTGATAATACAAATTATCTACCAGAAAATGACGTTGACATTGATGATATTGATCCTGAATATATAACCGAAAATGACATTGATCATGATGCTAATATGAGTGATCTTTTGAATGATAGCGATTTTGAACCAAATGACGATACAGATGTTGAGTTAGATGAAGAAGAATCCCAATGACATTGTAGTAATGTTGGAATCTAGGAAGTATGTGAGAACATCTTTTTGAATAATGTATTACGTTTAAATTATTTAGTTATGTTTAAACCATCATAATCATCATCATTGTCATCACCATCTTCATCATCATCATCATCATCGTTGTCGTTGTCATCACCACCACCACCATCATCATCTTCATCATCATCATTATCATCATCATCATCGTCGTCATCTCCCTCTTCCTCATCCACATCCTCATCATCTTCATCATCATCATCGCCATCATCACAATCATCATCATCTTCATCATGATGATCATGTTCATCACCACCACCATCATCATCATCATCATCATCATCATCATTATTGTCGTCGTCGTCGTTGTCATCATTTTCATCGCCATCATCTTCGTCATCAACGTCATCATCAATATCATCATTGTCATCATCTTCTCCATCAATGTCATCATCATCATCTTTGTCATCATGATCATGATCATCGTCATCATCTTCATCATCATCATTGTAATCGATGTCATCATCAACATCATCATAATCATCTTTGTCATCGATGTCAACATCAACATCAACATCATCATCATCATCATCATCATCATCATCATCTTTGTCATTATTGTCATCATCATCATCTTTGTCATCGTTGTCATCTTCTTCTTCTTCATCATCATCATCATCATCATCATCATCTTTGTCATCATCGTCATCAACATCATCATCATCGTCATAGTCATCGTCATCATCTACTACATGAATGGCCATGCAATGAATTAGAGAAAACAATCCTTATGTCCGAGGATCTATAACTAATATTCACCAAATTAGGTTTCTTTTATGAGATTAAACATGATGCCGTAAACCTTATCTAATAGGCTCACCTACCATGTCAAAGGAATCTCAAATAATGGATGTCCTCATACGATCAACCTAGTATAAGATAGTGGATTATGACACAAACCACTCTGGTCATATGTACTTGAATTGAGGTGTTATTTATTATGCATAGCCTAGTGTCCTTTATGGAGTCACATGACTTTGTATTCCAAATATCCTTTCTTCCCAAAATACTCCATAAGAATCCACTTCCTATTATATATAGCAATGTAATCCTCACTCATTTCCACCATCAAACCATTTAATGTGGTGTAACCTCGTCTTCATCCCAGGCAAAGTTTATCCCAACAACCCCCAAATAATAATGAAAAGACTTTGAGTTTTTACATTCATAATATAGAGTAAAAGATGAAACTACCTAAAAGCCTTTTAACTCTTAACGTTTTTCAAATAAATACTTCCAACATATTATGCTGGAAATAAAGAGGTTTATGTGTAAACATGTAGCACATAAAGTTGCTCAACACTTTTCATAAAGGGCCTCAATATTAGCATTAAAAAATAAAAAAACGGTCTCAAATTTTCTAACATTATTGAATACATCATTTTGATGAATATGTCCTATGTGCAAAATGATCTTATATTTGAACAACATTTTCAAGCATGGGACATCATTTTGATTAATTAGTTTTATGTGAAAATTTGTCATTATATTTTGATTATGATTATAAGAGCATTTATAAAAAATATATAAAAAACATTTCATATTCAACATTAACACTGATTAACAATCTGAGATATAGAATTTGAAATCTGAGATATATAATTTGTTTTAGGAGACAACTCTTTATCAGAGTTAGAGTTGTCAGACTTGTTTACTAGTTGCTTTGTTTCTTTGTTTGGATCTTTTGTAAGAACTACCTCCAGCTAAAGTGGACATTCTTTGTATGAATTTAGTTTGTTCTCCAATATTTAAGCGAGGGTTTAAATGTGCAAGCTAGAATTTTGAATCATTATTGATATACGTCTCTATTTTTTATGTATAGTAAAATTTTTCCTTATGATCTTCTCCCTCTTTCATTAACAATGGCTCACATGAATATTGTCTTTATGGAGTGGGATAGGATCATTTTTCCACTTTGCATGAGGTCAAGGTAAAGGATTTTAGTTTTGAAGGAAATGTAAAGGTACTTAATAATATTTTGGGTCTCTATTTTTGATGTATAATAAAGGTGCTTGATAATAAATTTACATCATGTTATCACAGAGATAATGTTGAAGATGATGTTGATGATGTCGAAGTTTATGACAAAGATGATGACAATGATGATGATTTGATGATGACGAAGATGATAACGATGATGATAACGATGATGATGACAACGACAATGACAATGACAATGACGACAATTTTGATGGCCATGAAAAAAACGATGGAAATGGTGGTGATGTCGATGATGACGACAAAGATGATGATGTTGATGATGATAATGATGCCATTGATAGGGACGATGACAATGATGATGATGACGATGATGCCAACGATGATGACAATGATTACAAAGATGGTGACGATGACATTGATGATGAATATCATGATGACATTGATGATGATGTTGATGACAAAGATGATGATGATGACGATGATGATGATGTTGATGATGGAATTGATGATGGAATTGATGATGATGATAATGATGATGATGGCGTTGATGATGATGATGATGATGAAAAATATGATGATGATGACAAAGATGATGTAGACGATGATTTTAATGACGAAATTGAGATGATTTTATTTTCCCCATCAAATTTGGATTCGAATGGTTTTATGTATCTTCACATTGGATTGAATGCTAACTTAATAATATTCATGAGAAATTTTCTTCCCATTGAATTGAAGTAATTTATTTCAAATTAATAATAAAACATATATTAAATATATTAAAAAAATAAAATAAAATAAAAACAAATAATATATATATTAAATATATTAAAAAAATAAAAACAATAAGTAAAACAAATAATATATATATATATATGGTTAAATCTTGTTTTTTGTTTAATGTTTTGTAATTTATAATATATATTATATATTATTTTATATGTTATATTTTGTTATTATATATATTTATTTTATATAATATTTATATATAATAAATATATATAATAACAAAATATAACATATAAAATCATATATATTATATATTATTTTAGATATTATTTTATATGTAATTTATAATATATATTATATATTATTTTATATGTTATATTTTGTTATTATATATATTTATTTTATATAATAAATATATATAATAAATATATATAATAACGAAATATAACATATAAAATAATATATATTATATATTATATGTTATTTTAGATATTATTTTATATGTAATTTATAATATATATTATATATTATTTTATATGTTATATTTTGTTATTATATATAACAAAAAAATATAACATATAAAATAATATATAATATATATTATAAATTACAAAACATTAAAAAAAACAAGATTAAACCCATCGTGCCCGTAATCAACATAAAACAAAAGTTAAACCCTCGTGCTCACAATACCTTGGCTCTACTCGATAGTTGATGCTGGACACTCGGTCGATGCACGCGAGTGCAGAGGAGTAGTGTTCGATGCACACGAGAGAAGGGGAGCAGAGGAGCAGTGGTCAATGCACATGAGAGCAGAGGAGTAGAGGAGCAATGGAGCAGTGGAGGGGATCTTGCTGTGGGTTGGTTTGGGTCTTGCAGAGGATGCAGGGAGCAGAGGAGAAGAGGACACGAGGAAGTTGTGGGTCATGGTGCCGCAAGGAGAGTGGTTGTGGATAGAATAGAGAGAGAGCAGGGGCACCGCGAGGGTTTGACTTCCTTCACATTTGCACGAGCAAGAGAGCGGGGGCACCGCGAGGGTTTCAATTCAGAAGTACGAGTAGGATAGCGCATAGGGGTTTCCTAATCGAGCAATGGATTCAATATGTTTCATTTCCTCACTCTTCCAATGTGTGCTTAGGAACATGAATGCTGAAGTGAGAGGCTGCTTCATCTAAATTCCCTTAACCCATGTTTATTTCCTTCAACTATCAATCAACATAATTTGCTGAAAAGATTCTATTCAGTTTCACAAATAAGGTAAAAACATAAACAAGATTCTATTCAGTTTCATTATAGTTGCAATTACAAGATTATTCTCAGCTTGACTGTATTTGTAAGCCACTGCAAAAGATACTCAAATTCTTTAATTTAATACCATTTAAACTAAATAATTGACTGACCTCCCTGTCGATCAAAACGTTTTGGTGTAGTGTGTCAAAGCTCGAGTATGTCCTTCGAGGGAACAACCATACAAATGCATAAGCTATATGAGTTTACATTGCTGTTTTCTACATCAATTATCTTGCACGCAAGAGTCCCAAGAGAATATGAAAAGTAATATGCATGACTTGCAAGGCTATACCCTAAATGAGCAAACCTTCAGGCAGTGCTGCACAACATTCTACAAACATTGATAAGTGCCCTCCCTTGGGAATTTATATGCATTCAGTAACAAGCCAAAGCAAGGGCTTGACAACGATAAAATGACCAACCAGACAACAAATCCTAAAAGGATAGATATTTACATATTATACAAAATCCTTAATCCCGTAGGATTTAAAATGAGAAATCTAAACTCCATGAAACTATCCTAGGGTCCTTAGCTGCAAATCTTATCCAGGACTTCATCTAGTCATGCAAAGAATTTTATTATACATCTAGCTATTCTTTTAATTTTTAGCTATGCAAGAAAAGGCATATTTTCAAATGTTGAGCAGCCTTAAGCTTCTTTCTAAAACTACAGGTAATGCATCCAGGTGAGAGAGGATTACAAAGGATAAACAATATGAGATTTGTTGTTTAAAGGAAGTAATTCACACCTCTTAAACTAGGAGTATTGTTAGGAACCCGTGTCAACCCTTCTCTTTACTTTGTTAGTATATTGTTGTTGGATGCATATGCTTTATAAGTCGTCCCGTAGTATTTGTTGATCCATAGTTTGTATTATCCCATAGTATTGATCCATAGTGTTGGATGCATATGCTTTGTAAGTCATCCCGTAGTATTATATGTTCCATGGCATTGAACCATAGTATTGGCGCCTAGACTTACTATATAAGTTTGTGTTGAGGCCAATGCAGGCACTGTGAATTTATTTGTATTGAGCTTGCTCAAAGGAGGTTGCCCCCTCGAAGTGGCCCGTGATCAATATATCAATTCCGAGTTTTGTTATTTTTGATATCTTGTGCATTTTCATTAATTAATTGTTGCAGGTTCCTCACATATGGTATCAGAGCACTTTCTTGGGCTCATTGGGTGGAATTTCTGCCAATTTGTTTTTTCACATTTGTTGCAGGTTCGGATCCGGGAATAATCCCTATCCGCTTAACTGTGGGAATTACTTGTGCATAAGCCCTAAAAATAATTGTGAGGAGTACCACAGGAACCCTGAAGTAGTTGGCCCATTGAGAGGACCTGCCAGCGAAAAGGGCCATGACCCATACCAGATTGACTAGTTCCCACCCGTGAGGTAAACCAAGAGCTGTCGTTCATGGAAAAGCAATTATCAGTTTTACCTGAGCCGTGGAGTGAGGGGTATTGCCCCAATACGCAAGCCGTTAGACAGCATTGGTGTCCAAGTGAATCCCATGAACCTTTAGGAAGCCATACATACCCGGGGTCCATATCTATTTTTAGCTGATAAATCGCATGTTACATCTGTCCAGAACTGTTTCTGATCACTTCTGCGTCATTGTAGATCCATTCTGGAAAAAAAAATTTCCATATCTCCTTTGTTTTAACTTTGTTTCTCTTGAAACTTCACTGAAACCTTTGCAATCCCATTCTTCACAATTCATTCCCTAGGGCCCTATCCCAAGTTCCACTTCCCAAAGCCATAAATCTCACATTTGTCTATTTTTAGGGTTTTCCATCAATTCTTCGATTTTTACCCAATCGCCTTCCAATTTTGCCACAGTGTTCATTTCTTATTTCCGCTTCTCTGTGCCTCTCTGACAATTTTTCTCATTCTTTCACCCCGCTTCTGAAATCCCCATTTTCTGCTTCCCTTTCCATTAGAAAATGTCCAAAACCTAGTCAAACCTCAATTACCCATCAAATTTTTTCCCAAATCCAAATTTTTCCTTACTAAAGAAGCTTCTGTTTTTATTTTTCTACCCATTCAAGAAAAAAACCTCCTAGTTATGGTTGTCACCCGCACAAGAGTACAAATCATGGATGAAGAACTGGCATCCCTCAAAACCAAAATCCAAGATTTGGATAAAAAATTTCTCATCCTTCATCTTCAACATTCAGCCATGAACAATAGACGATAGCCAAAATATTCAACAGACATTGGGCTCTCTTCTTCCAGCAATTTTTGTGTGCCTAAGCTTGATTTTCCTCGCTTCAATGGTAATGATCCAACTGGATGGATATACCGGGAAGAAAAATATTTTAGTATGCATAATACTTTTGATGTCCACACAGTTCTACTTGCATCCTTTCATTTGGAATTAGAAGCCCTTCAATGGTATTGTTGGTACATCAAGGCCCATGGTGAGCCAAAATGGACAAATTTTTGCCAACTCCTTTTGCAACGAGTTGGTCTTAGGGATTTTGATGACTTCACAGGAGCACTCACTAAAATTCGCCAAATTGGCACTATGAGAGAGTATCAGACATAATTTGAGAAACTATCCAATCACACAGAAGGATTGTCTGATAAATTCTATAGGAGTTTTTTTATCAGTGGTCTTAAGGATGAAATTCGCTCAGAGGTTAAAATATTATGCCCCAACAAAATGATGGAAGTCCTAGGGTTGGATAAGTTGATGGAGGACAAGATCACAACCCAATAACGCTCCAAATCCACTTTTGTTCCATTCAAAAATATGGTTTTCCAACAACCTCCCATCATGCCAGATCCTTGCACAACTCTTATCAAGCATTTGTATGAAGCAGAGATGCGAGCACGTAGAGAAAAAGGGCTTTGTTATAATTGTGATGAGAAATTCACTTGGGGCATAGATGTGTTGAGAAACAACTCTATCTCTTGAATGTGGATTCTTTGCCTTCCTCTATGTTGAGATATTGTAACTTCAAAGAATATTATAAATGTACTTTATTTATTCCGGAGATGTTCCATACCTCCGATGTGATTATACTATGAATCCAGAGATGTTTATTCCTCCGAGATGTTGTGGTAACTAGGGTTATTAGACCCACCATGTGGGGGTCGGCCCAGTCAGTTATAATAGGGTATTTAACCTAATGGTTAAATACGAGCCTACATGTACTTGTGTAAAATATATGTCAGTGTAGTGTATAAATAGAGGAGGTGTGTTCCTCATTTGATACACACACTCACTTGAGAGAGGCGCACTTGTGGAGGAGAGGTATGCTATGGTGGAGGAGGAGATCATGTCTTTGGTTTGCATCTTTGTATATTGCTGGTCATCTATATTGAGGAAGCTTTACTGGGTTTTCTACCCCATGAGGGTTTCCCAGGATAAATTTGTGTCTCTTGTGTTTATGCTGTGCTTGTTGTTTCTTCAGTGATCCTGTATATGCTATTATTGAGAAATGGAATGTAATGCTGCTATTTTCGGTCTTAGAATATTGAATTTTAACATGGTATCAGAGCTAACCTGAAGGAAGGCAATGTATGGCACTTACGACACTTGCTTCTCTTGCGACAATTTGAAGGTTAGGGTTTTATATAGCAAAAACCAGTCATCGTGGAACTTTCGCTATAAATCCATTTATGCGAAGGTTCAGGGTCTGAAAAGTTTGCAGGTCGAAGATAACATCCCCAGGTACCTTGTGTCCAAAGGGAACCCTCAGATTCATTGTACTTTATGAGTTATGATCAGTACAAGTTAGGGTTTCGGCCTCTTCCAGATCTCAGTCAAAATCAGGTGACCTTGGAAAAAAGGTCATAACTTGGGCTAGGAAGCTCCAAATGAAATTTTGTAAAAATTGACAGGTAGTACACAGACTGTACTATCTTAAAAAACTTTTTCAGAGGCCGAAGGTGAACCAGTGACACATGGCACGCTGTACAAGTTTTCTCTCCTGTTTTATCCCATAAACAGGTCACGTTGCGACACTTGGCATAACTCTCTCTCAGAGAGTCCAATTGAGGTTAGACCTGTCAAGATGGAAATATAACAGGAAGAGATATCTCAGAAAAAGTTTTTAGAGGCCGAAGTTCAAACAGTGACACGTGGCACGCCGTACAAGTTCGCTCTCCTGTTTTATCCCATAAACAGGTCACGTTGTGACACTTGGCATAACTCTCTCTCAGAAAATCCAATTGAGTTCAGACCTGTCAGGATGGAAAGATGACAGGTCAGGCTACTGCAAAAAAAGTATTCAGACCCTTTGGAGCAAAAATTTCAGAGTTATAGCAGAAACAATCAGGTGCATATTTCTGTCAAAACAGAATTATTTTTGGAACACCCTTATTCATGGCTTCCAGAATTTAGGGTTTCGGAGAAAGTTGGAACTTTTGAAGTCTGTAACCACGGCTGGAAGCTCCTCAGAAAAATAAGAGTTTAGAGCCTTGGATCGAACCTTTTGATTGGACAGAAGGGTGGGCTTCATCAAACCCTAGTTCGGGTTCCTGTCCAGAAGATCCAGAAGTTTCGTAGGCAATTTTGAGGGGTCAAATTTTGGAGATTTCAAAATTGAAGAATGCTAGGTTGATCAGCTCAACAAGACACATTCTTCCATCCATTCAGAAGTGTGAAAGTCAAAGATTGAATTTTTTGGGTTTCTCTAGCGAACCCTAATCAAGCTCCAGATCAAGTTTCAGGGGGAGTTGAGGCTAAGGCCTTACATAAGAAGACTACAAAAAGTCTCAACAGGTATGACTTAAGGAGGTTCAGGTTTGCCTTGAAATCTGATTCTTGATTAAGTTCATAATGTGTTTGTCTTCATTAGTACAATCTTGATTAATGTTATTAATTGTCTTATCACCCTAGTAACAATATGAATGCATGTGAATGATCGAAGACATTCATTGATTAGGGCTATATGATTGTACTTATGCATTATGGTGTTGTGTGAGGTTGATGTTGTCTGCTAACAAGACACAGGTACATCACAAAAGACAAATCAAGTTCCATGACCATGAAAACATGAAGACAAAGACTCACGAGGTATGTATGACTTTGTTATATTATGTTTAACCTACGAGACATGCAGGTTCTAGCTCAGGATCTCTAAATCATTGAAGAGATTGTTTAGGTATGTTGTACATAACTAAGCAGGTATACTAATCCAGGTATGTTTTCCTATATCATGTGAGAATCTTACCTTGTGTAAGTATACTTGGTATGATTGGTTAGTAATCAAGGGTTTATGCATATTATGTCTCTTATCTTGGTTGATGATTTAACTAACTAGATCAAACAAGAATATGCATGAGTAAAAGAAGATTTCTTTGAAACCCTGAATACTAATGATCATGACTGTACATATTCAAGATTATTTAGAATTAGAATGTTTTGATAATATTGAGAATATACTAATAAATGTATGTTTGTGCATGAGATCATGAGGATGACACTAGTGTACACTTGAGCATGCACAGTGGTACAGAATGAATAGAAGTTCAGAAGACATACAGAAGATCAAGCGGGAGGCAACCAAACAAACATAAAAGATAAGTATTTGAGTTGTTATTAGAAATAGTAAATGATATTGCTTGTATGCATATTTGTATTCCTAGTGTAAACATTCATAAAGCATTGAACAATATACTACTAATATGCATATGATTGGTAAGTTGGACAAACATTCCATTGTTGCTTGTATAGAATGAAACCTCTTTGCTGACATGCTGAGAGCTGTGCACACTCTCGATAGTATGTTCTGGTAGAGATGGAAGGCATCTAGATAGCCACTGTATGCATACAGGATATGGGAAAGTGTTGTGCCAAAGTATTGGTCAAAATAGTTGCATAACTATGTAAATGATATCTGTATGCATAATAGGTTATCATGTCAATATGATTTGATGATTATGAAGTATTACTAATCATGTACTTAATTTTGATTTGTAGGAAAGATCACGATGAATGATGAACTCTGAACAAGCGATGGATGTTCAACAAAATATTTACAAATCAAACACACTATAGAAAGCTTGTGGTTAAGAGATTCTCTTAGAAAGAGGAAGAGAATCATGATGAGATGTTTTGCTCCAAGGGACTAGATAAGACCATTCTCTTAATGATATAATTAAAGAAGAAGTGTGAATTAGGTTCTGTATGGGTACCCAGGATCGGTAGTCAATTGATGAGCTTAATGATCATCATGGGTGATGTGGATCTCAGCCTTTGCTACAAGGTTGAATATGGCTTCTATACACATATGACATGGATGCAAGAAGGAACTCACCACAGAGTTCAAATGATTTTGAGGCTCATATTAGTAGACCCATCTGACGAGAGATGGCACAGATAGATATGCAGAAGATCACTCAATGCAGAGTGTGAATAATGGACAATTGACAGCTCCATGACAAAGCTTGGGCTTTACCAAAAGTAAAGCTATTCCTAACCTTTACCTTAAGGTTGTGGATGATGAACCTATCATACCATTATTGTATGACGATGATCTCTTTCTGACAAGGAATGAGAAATAGGTCATGAAAATGGCTACAGAAATGAAAATGAAAGATCCCAGATTAATGCACTACTTCTTAGGTCTAGAAGTATGGCAAGATCCAAAAGGAATCTTTTAAATCAAGGTAAGTATGCTGTGAAGTTTCTAAAAATATTTAATATGTTGGAGTATAAAGCCATGGCCACTCCCATGGACTCCAACTTGAAGTTATTAGTTAATGACTCATCGTATTTAGTGGACCTAACCCTATATAGACAAATCATTGGGTCATTGATGTATTTAACAAATACTAGGCCAGATATATGCTTTGTTGTAAATACCCTAAGTCAGTATCTAGTAGAACCTAGAAAGGTTCACTTAATAGCTACAAAGCATGTAGTGAGGTACCTAAAAGGTACATTAGATTTTTGGTCTATATTATCTTAGAGGTCATGAACTCCATTTACATGGTTACTCAGATTTTGATTGGGCAGGAAGTGTCTCAGACAGAAAGAGTACATCAGGTGGATGTTATAGTCTTGAATCTGCCATGATCTCATGGTTCAGCAAGAAACAATCTAGTGTGGCTCTCAGTACTGCTGAAGCAGGATATATGGCTATCTGCTCTGCTAGCTGTGAAGCAGTGTGGCTTCAGAAGCTATTATATGGAGTGTTTGACTTAGAAATGGATCCCACTATGATTATGTGTGACAATCAAAGCTGCATTAAGATGACTGAAAATCCTGTGTTCCACGATAAGTCAAAACAATTAGAGATCCGATACTTCTATATACGAGTATGGTGCAAAGAGGAGCTATCAAGCTCGTATATATAAGCACTGAGGATCAGATTGCTGATATCTTGACTAAACCTCTGTCTCGAGTGAAGTTTGAATACTTTCAAGACAAGCTTGGTATAGTTCAAAAGAACTCTCCTCGAAAGTGTTAAATTTTCAGAATTTATTTCAATATGATCTAGGATCTTAACTGAGAGAACAACATGTACAGCATATCTACAGCATATCAATCATGGAGACAATAATGCAAGCACACAAGAGACACAAAGATTTACTTGGGGAAAACCATAAAGGTGAAAAACCCCAATAACTTCCTCAGAGATAGATAGAGCAATGATACAACCAACCATGAGAGATAGACATAACCTAGCAGCAGATCCTCCTCCTCCATAGGTGCGCCACTCCTCCTTGAGTGCATGTGTAAGAAGTGAGTGAGTAAATAGAGTGCCTCCCGCACTCTATTTATACTTGACTTGACTTGCCTTTTTACCTAACTCATGTAGGCTCGAACTTAACCACATAACATAATGCTGAGTGGGCCGACCCCCAATAGGGTGGTCTAATAACCCTTTGACCCACATGGCCGACCCCCAATAGGGTGGTCTAATAACCCATCAAGTATAAGTTACGATACTTACAATATAAATAACGACACTTCCTTATAGAGGAATAATACCATCTCTATAGGAATACAATATACATATATGTGAAATACATTCCGAAGTTACATATACATTAACACTCCCTCTTAACTAGGAAGGTATTTCTCAGCACAGTTCTTCTAGCACAAGTCATCTTCTCTGGATCATCGTCAATGGATAATCGTCATCGAGTCATCATCATCGTCACTGCTGCTGCTATCTCAATCAATCTCTGAATCTACTCGTCATAGGAAGTTCTACAGAGCCAGTCCTTTTTCATACTGGATGTAGGCCCACCACCTGCAGGTCTTCGTCATCACTAGCCATACTGTGGAATCCTCAGGACTTATTACGTGCGTCACAAAACCTCGAAAGAGCATCCCAGGATGTTACGGGTACACAACTCTGACCTGTAGGATCTCCCAGGGTGCTATTACATGTGACCCCACCACAAAACCTCGAAAGAGCATCTCAGGATGTTACGGGTGCACAACTCCGACCTGAAATCTCCCAGGGCACAAATTACATGTGGTCCACCACAAAACCTAGCAAGAGCATCTCAGGATGTTACGGGTACACAACTCTGACCTGAAATCTCCCAGGGCACAAATTACATGTGGTCATGGCAAAACCTCGCAAGAGCATCTCAGGATGTTACGGGTACACAACTCCGACCTGAAATCTCCCAGGGCCCAAATTACATGCCATAGGACAAAACCTCGCAAGAGCATCTCAGGATGTTACGGGTACACAACTCCGACCTGAGATCTCCCAGGGCACAAATTACATGTCCTCCCAGAGCAATGTCTCGAAAGAGCATCCCAGGCTGTTACGGATACACAACTCCGACCTATAGGATCTCCCAGACATGCTCATCTGCACAACCTGATCCACGGCCACAGAGTATCAACCTGATACTCACCATACATCATCCTGATGTACTCATGATCGTCCTGATCATAATCACTGCAACGTCCTGCTGCATGTCTTCTGGAGCAACATCCTGAAGCTCGTCATCCATGATCATCCTGATCATCAATGCAACATCCTGCTGCATGTCATCTGGAGCAACATCCTGAAGCTCATCATCCATGATCATCCTGATCATCATCACTGCAACGTCCTGCTGCATGTCATCTGGAGCAACATCCTGAAGCTCATCATCCATGATCATCCTGATCATCACTGCAACATCCTGCTGCATGATCCACCTGATGCATGCCAAGTATCTACCTGATACATATCATCATACATGATCCTCCTGATCATACAATGTATCCATCTGATACATGATACATATCACCATACATGATCCACCTGATCATACAATGTATCCACCTGATACATATACAGATACATGGTCCAAGCATCCAACATGATGCATATAAAAAATACATACACATGATCCAACTGATCATATCCAACATCCAACATGATGCATCCATACATATATGATCCACCTGATCATATCCAGCATCCAACATGATGCGTACATACATACATAAAAATGATCCAACTGATCATATCCAGCATCCAACATGATGCGTACATACATACAAAAATGATCCAACTGATCATATCCAGCATCCAACATGATGCATACATACATACATAAAAATGATCCAACTGATCATATCCAGCAGAAACCAGAACATCATCCTGATGCCCATTATCCAGCGCTTATATCCACAGCCATGTGAAGGATCCTCCTTCCAACATGCTTGGAATGGCTTCAGCAAATGTGTCCATCACTTCTTCCTCGAAGTGTCCTCGATCTGAACAACGCCAAGCCTCTCTCTGAAGTACTCGAACTTCACTCTGGATAGTGGCTTCATCAGCACATATGCAATCTGCTCATCCGTCGCAACATACAGAAGCTTCACAGCTCCTCTCTGCACCATATCCCTGATATAGTGATATTTGATCTCTATGTGTTTCGACCTATCATGAAACACTGGGTTCTCGGACAGCTTCACACAACTCTGGTTATCACAGAAGATACCAGTAGCCTCCAACGGGAGATCAAATAACTCAGACAATAGCTTCCGTAGCCATACTTCCTCACAACTAGCTGAACAGGCTGCAACATACTCTGCCTCAGCTGTACTCAGTGCTACGCAGGACTGCTTCCTGCTAAACCAAGAGATCACACCTGATCCCATACTGAAGCAGCACCCAGATGTGCTCTTCCTATCTGCAGCACTGCCAGCCCAATATGAATCAACATAACCCTGTAGGTTAAACTTTTGATTCGCCTCATATCTGAGCCCATAATCCACTGTACCCTTCATGTACCTCAGAACATGCTTTACAGCAACCATGTGAACACTTCTCGAATCCGTCAGGAACTGGCTCAATGTGTTCACAGCAAAGCAAATGTCTGGTCTTGTGTTCGTCAGGTACATCAAGGATCCAATCATCTGATGATACATAGAGACATCGACTGGCTCAGATGAAGCATCACATAGAAGCTTCAGATTCGATGCTATAGGTGTGGCCATATCCTTGCAGTCCATCATCCCAAACCTCTTCAGGATCTCTACTGCATACTTCCCTTGTCAAAGGAAGATTCCATCTGCACTCTGCCACACCTCCATGCCAAAAAAAATAAATAGTGCATCATCTCCAAGTTCTTCATCTCGAACTTGACAATAAGCTTCCGCTGCATGTCGGCAATCAATCTATCTTCATCTGTAACAAACAGGTTATCTGCATACAAAAGAAGTATCACTAGATTTCCTTCCTCAACCTTGTAGTAAAGGTTGGAATCCGCTTTACTCTTGGTAAAGCCCAAACTGGATAGAAAGCTGTCTATCCTACCATACCAAGTTCTGCACACATATATGACTACACCATGCTGTCTTGAAATCCATCTGGTGCATCTTCTATTTCATCACTTTTATATTTCTTAATGCTGCCATCTGCAATGTGCTTGATCTGATAGTTCCATTTGGAAGTCATAACAAACTTCCCTTCACGTCTTGGGACTACATCCCAAACATCATTCTTCATGATCGACGGATCATGGCATTCTATTTCTTTATCCCAGATCCTGGGAACTTCAATATCTTCAATAAATATCTTTGTTGCTGGAACAAATGTTGTAGTTCTTTTTGTAGGTGAAGATATACGGTCTTTCCTACAAAACAGGTTAAATTGCATGATTAGAAACATCTCATAATTTTCAGAACAAATTCTTACACATAAATAAATATGTCATACAGTCATGCAATTATCTTTGCCAATGCTTCAATACAACATTTATCCATATCCCGTAACTTTCTAGATGCCTTCCAATCTCTACCAGAACATTGTTAAGAGTGTGCACAACTCCCAACATGTCAGCAAAGAGGTTTCATTCTAGATAAGTAGCAATGGAATGTTGTACAGTGCCATAGGCCACTTACCCATGTATACTAGTAGTATACTATTTATCAATGCAACTATTCTAATATGCAAAATACATATCCTAAGTCTAGGAACATGAGCATATACATCATTGAACAATTTTATTTAAACAAGCAAATATGCAAGAAATGATGATTAAGATACTTATCTTTGTTTGTTCGTTGGGTGGACTCCCTCTGAGTCTTTGCTTCCTTGCAGGAGCTGTTGGAGTCCTAATCTGAAGTAGCTTCTTCTACACCTTTATGTTGTGGAATGTAGAGAAATGGTCAACTCCCTCTGAATATCTGCATCCTTGCAGAAACTACTGAAGTGTGCTCCCTCTTGATCTTTGCTTCCTGGATTACCTGTTCTTGAATCTCATATTCATCCTTGGTCCCTATGCATGCTTATTAGTATCATGAATGTGTTATCCTTGTGATCTCATATAAAATCATACATTCATTAGTATACTATTAAAACACAATAATCTCAAGCATGTATAGTCATGATCATTTCCAACATAAATAATAAGCATTAGCATTCAAGGTTTATGTAGGATTCTTATGGTTAGTCAAATCATAATAAACATAACATGTCTAAACCTGTAATTACTCAAACCTATGACTCTTCAGGTTCGTTGAATCATCAATCAAGATAAGAGATATAAAATGCATAAAACCTGTGATTATTCAAACCTATACCTTCATGATTCTTCTGGTTAGTCATATCATCAATTAAGGTAAGAAACATAATATGCATACAACCATGATTATTCAAACCTATGACTTCATGAATAATCATTATCAACACAACAACAGTATAAGATCCTAACACAAGGTAAGATTCTATCTTGATATAGGAAAAACATACCTGGATTAGCATGCTAGCTATTTATGTCTAACATACTCACATGATGTCTTCTTGTTCTTCTTCAATGACTTATGCTGGTAACCTGTATATCTCATAGGTTAACTATTACAAAACCAAGTTATACATACCTCGTAAATGGATCTTCTATGAGATCCATGACAATGGATGAATCTTTGTCCTCATGTTATCATGATCATATGTTCTTGGACCAGAACATGATTTGTCTTTCTTGGTGTACCTTTCATGTTAGTAGACAACATAAACCTCATACAACACCATAATGCATTAGTACAATCATAAGTGTCAACACCCTAACCAATGAATATCTTCTATCATGCATTCATAATTTTGTTAAGGTGATACGACAAATCTAAAATCAAAATTGCACTAACCGTAATAACATGAAGACATACCATAAACTTAATCATGGAAAATATCGAAACATACCTCGATGAGTCATACCTGTTGAGATTGCTTGTAATCTTCTTATGTAAGGCCTTAGCCTCATCTCCCTCTGAAACAGGAACTTCTTTACTCATGCAGATGATCAATCCATCTTTTTCTAGGATTAACCCAATCCACTTGATTTGCAAGAACTGGACCTGGAGCTGGATATGGGTTTGTCAGAGAAACCCCAAAAATTCAAACTTTGAATTTCAAACTTTCGAAAGGATAGAAATATGCGCCTTGATAAGCTGATCAAACTGGTATATTCAGAATTTGAAAACTGCAAAGTTTCACTCCTCAATTTTGCCTTTGAAACTTTCGGATTCACTGGACATGACCCTGAACTGGGGTTTGATGAAGCCCACTCTTTTGCCCCATCAAAATGTTTGATCCAAAGCTCTAAGCTTCTATTTTTCTGAGGAGCTTCCAGCCGTGGTCACAGATTTCAAAAATTCCCATTTTTACAGAAGCCCTAATTTTCCACTTTTCTGATCAAAGTCCCGAACTAGGGTCTAATCAAGCCCGGCCTTCTGCCCAACCAAAAATTCTGATCTTGGTCTCTAAATTTCTATTTTTATGAGTAGCATCCAGCCGTGGTCTCCGATTACAAAAATTCCAACTTTCTCCAAATCCCTAAATTCCGGAAGCCATGAATGAAGGTACCAAAAAATAATTCTGTTTTGACAGAAATATGTACCTGATTGTTTCTGGTGTAACTCCGAAATTTTTGATCCACAGGGTCTGAAAAAGTTTCTTGAGATAGCCTGACCTGTTATCTTTCCATCCTGACAGGTCTGACCTCAATTGGATTCTCTGAGAGAGAGTTATGCCAAATGTCGCAACGTGACCTGTTTTGGGATAAAACAGGAGAGCGAAATTGTACGGCGTGCCACGTGTTACTGTTTTAACTTCGGCCTCTGAAAACTTTTTCTGAGATATCTCGGCCTGTTACCTTTCCATCCTGATAGGTTTGACCTCAATTGGATTCTCTGAGAGAGAGTTATTCCAAATGTCGCAACGTGACCTGTTTATGGGATAATACAGGAGAGCGAACTTGTACGGCGTGCCACGTGTCACTGGTTCAACTTCGGCCTCTGAAAAAGTTTTCTGAGATAGTACAGACTGTGTAATACCTGTCACTTTTTACTAAATTTCATTTGGAGCTTCCTAGCCCAAGATATG
Source organism: Larix kaempferi (assembly GCA_027924585.1). NCBI lineage: Eukaryota > Viridiplantae > Streptophyta > Pinopsida > Pinales > Pinaceae > Larix > Larix kaempferi. The sequence goes on along the minus strand of BSBM01000397.1, from coordinate 25,768 downwards.
ACCTTTTTCCCAAGGTCACCTGATTTTGACTCAGATCTGGAAGAGGCAGAAACCCTATATTGTACAGATCATAAATCACAAAGTACAACGAATTAGAGGTTTTCCTTTGAACAAAAGGTACCTGGAGATCTTAGCTTCGTCCTGTAACAATTTCAGATCCGAAAAATTCGCCAAAATGGATTTATAGCGAAAGTTCTACTATGACTGGTTTTTGCTATATCAAGCCCTAGCATCGTAAGTGCAACAAGTGTCATACATGCCATATCATGCCTTCTTTCAGGCTAGCTCTGATACCATGTTAAATTTTCAGAATTTATTTCAATATGATCTAGGATCTTAACTGAGAGAACAACATGTACAGCATATCTACAACATATCAATCATGGAGACAATAATGCAAGCACACAAGAGACACAAAGATTTACTTGGGGAAAACCATAAAGGTGAAAAACCCCAATAACTTCCTCAGAGATAGATAGAGCAATGATACAACCAACCATGAGAGATAGACATAACCTAGCAGCAGATCCTCCTCCTCCATAGGTGCGCCACTCCTCCTTGAGTGCATGTGTAAGAAGTGAGTGAGTAAATAGAGTGCCTCCCACACTCTATTTATACTTGACTTGACTTGCCTTTTTACCTAACTCATGTAGGCTCGAACTTAACCACATAACATAATGCTGAGTGGGCCGACCCCCAATAGGGTGGTCTAATAACCCTTTGACCCACATGGCCGACCCCCAATAGGGTGGTCTAATAACCCATCAAGTATAAGTTACGATACTTACAATATAAATAACGACACTTCCTTATAGAGGAATAATACCATCTCTATAGGAATACAATATACATATATGTGAAATACATTCCGAAGTTACATATACATTAACAGAAAGGGGGAGTAGCATAGTATCTGATAACAAGTTTGCCTCATCAATGATGAGGTTACCTATTCACTACACTTAGTTACCTATAATTATTTAGATTTAGGACTCTTATATTTTTACTTTTGATGATAGATGTATTAGTGAGAATACATGCTTTTGATGATAGATGTATTAGTGATATACATGTTTTGATGATGATATACATGTTTTGATATACATGTTTTGATGATGAGGTTACATGATGCCTTGATGTATTGATACGTGTTTGTACTTGTATGGATGAAGATACTTGTACCCATAGTGATGTGGGGATTGGATCATCCCTGGACTTCATTCCTAAAGAGAGCCGTAGACGTATGTCTTCGAGAATGAAGTCCTTGGTGGACTTGAGGGGATTGGATCATCCCTGGACTTCAGTCCTAAAGAGAGTCGTAGATGTATGTCTTCGAGAATGAAGTCCTTGGTGGACTTGAGGGGATTGGATCATCCCTGGACTTCAGTCCTAAAGAGAGCCGTAGATGTATGTCTTCAAGAATGAAGTCCTTGGTGGACTTGAGGGGATTGGATCATCCCTGGACTTCAGTTCTAAAGAGATCCGTAGACGTATGTCTTCGAGAATGAAGTCCTTGGTGGACTTGAGGGGATTGGATCATCCCTGGACTTCAGTCCTAAAGAGAGCCGTAGACGTATGTCTTCGAGAACAAAATCCTGAATGAACAGGTAAGGGGATTGGATTGTCCTCGGACTTTAGTCCTTTGAATTGAGCTGTAGACATGATGTCTTCGAGAACAAAATCCTGAATGAATAGGTAAGGGGATTGGATCGTCCTTGGACTATGGTCCTTTGAATTGAGCCGTAGACATGAGGTCTCCGAGAATTGAATGATAGGATTGGATCATCCTTGGACTTCGGTTCAAAAGGTACATGATAGGACTGGATCGTCCCTGGACTTCGGTTCAAAAGGTACATGATAGGACTGGATCGTCCCTGGACTTCGGTTCAAAAGGTACATGATAGGACTGGATCATCCCTGGACCTCAGTTCAAAAGGTACATGATAGGACTGGATCGTCCCTGGACCTCGGTTCAAAATGTACGTGACAAATCCTAGAATTGTTCTAGGTTACATCCAGCATGAAACAGGGCTGGCTCTGTAGATGTGATACATCCAGCATGAAACAGGGCTGGCTCTGTAGTTGTGATACATCCAGCATGAAACAGGGCTGGCTCTGTAGATGTGATACATCCATGTAGTTGTGATACATCCAGCATGAAACAGGGCTGGCTCTGTAGATGTGATACATCCAGCATGAAACAGGGCTGGCTCTGTAGTTGTGATACATCCAACATGAAACAGGGCTGGCTCTGTAGATGTGATACATCTAGCATGAAATAGGGCTGGCTCTGTAGTTGTGATACATCCAGCATGAAACAGGGCTGGCTCTGTAGAGGTGATACATCCAGCATGAAACAGGGCTGGCTCTGTAGTTGTGATACATCCAGCATGAAACAGGGCTGGCTTTGTAGATGTGATACATCCAACATGAAACAGGGCTGGCTCTGTAGATGTGACACATCTAGTATGAAAGAGGACTGGCTCTGTGGCGGTAAATCCTAGATCTGATCTAGGTCACATCCAGTATGAAAAAGGACTGGAACTGTGGTCGGGATTGGATCGTCCCTAGACATGAGACTTGTCTTAAAGAGATAAGGATTGATCATCCTGGAACTTGATCTGGATTGCATCATCCATGGACCTATGTCCTAAAGAGAGCAGGATTGATCATCCTGTAATATGATCGTGTGATGATCTTGCTGATGATCGTGTGATGACGATGATGACAACAATGCTGATGACGATGCTAATGATCGTATGATGACGATGTTGATGATTGTATGATGACGATGCTATTGATCGTGTGATGACGATGCTGATGACGATGTTGTTGATCGTGTGACGACGATGCTGATGATCGTATGATGACGATGCTGATGATCGTATGATGACGATGTTGATGATCGTATGATGACGATGCTGTTGATCGTGTGACGACGATGCTGATGACGATGCTGATGATCGTATGATGACGATGCTGATGATCGTATGATGACGATGCTGTTGATGTTATTGTAGCTGTTCGAGTGCTGCAGAAGATAAAGACTCAGTACTGAAGATGTTGATGTTCCAGTAACTGGTTGAGTTACTGATGATGTTGAGAAAGCTTCCAATGATTTATATATGTATCATGTATGATGTTGATGACTCCTTGCTCGTGCAGATGCTGTTATAATATCCTTCTCGTTAAGGGGGAGTGTTGAGATATTGTAACTTCAAAGAATATTATAAATGTACTTTATTTATTCCGGAGATGTTCCATACCTCCGATGTGATTATACTATGAATCCGGAGATGTTTATTCCTCCGAGATGTTGTGGTAACTAGGGTTATTAGACCCACCATGTGGGGGTCAGCCTAGTTAGTTATAATAGGGTATTTAACCTAATGGTTAAATACGAGCCTACATGTACTTGTGTAAAATATATGTCAGTGTAGTGTATAAATAGAGGAGGTGTGTTCCTCATTTGATACACACACTCACTTGAGAGAGGCGCACTTGTGGAGGAGAGGTTTGCTATGGTGGAGGAGGAGATCATGTCTTTGGTTTGCATCTTTGTATATTGCTGGTCATCTATATTGAGGAAGCTTTACTGGGTTTTCTACCCCATGAGGGTTTCCTAGGATAAATTTGTGTCTCTTGTGTTTATGCTGTGCTTGTTGTTTCTTCAGTGATCCTGTATATGCTATTATTGAGAAATGGAATGTAATGCTGCTATTTTCTGTCTTAGAATATTGAATTTTAACACTCTACACTTGGTGAAGAAGCTCCAGATACACTAGATGATCAGATCAACATTCCACAACCATTTTTTGACCCGCCGTCTCCGGACGACCACCGAGAGATATCTCTCCATGCTTTAGCTGGAGTCACCATCCCACAAACAATGCGGGTCAGGGGTTACTTCAAGAAGCTCACTCTAAAAATACTCGTTGATTCTGGTAGCACTCATAATTTCATTGACCTTGGAATCGCCAAACAGGCTGATTGTTTTGTCAATCCTTGCTCCAACTTTGAAGTCATGATTTCCAATGGCGGCACCTTACCTTGTAAGGGGAAGTGTCGCAATGTGCATATCTCTATGGAAGATTATAACCTGCACTCTGACATGTTTTCCTTGTCCTTAAGCGGATGTGATGTGGTTTTTTGCGCTCAATGGTTATGCACACTTGGCCCCATCTTATGGGATTTTGATGAACTTTGGATGCAGTTTTCAGTTAATGGGAAAAAACACACATTTACGGGATTGCAACTAGGGTCTCTCTGCATCATCAGTTCACATCGCCTAGAAAATATCTTTAACAAGAAATCACATGGTGTCATCGCTCAGCTCCATTCCATTCAAATGCACCCATCAACGATCTCCAGTACTCCCTTCGATAGATATATAGTGTCTTTTCTGAACCAGTGGGATTGTCACCTTCAAGATACCTTTCCGGTAAGAATTTATCCGCCTCTACATCTGAGAAGGAAATGATGGATATTTTTCATGCAGTACAAAAGTGGTAACCATACCTATTAGGGACATATTTATGCATCAAGACTGATTACCAAAGTCTGAAAGATTTCCTGGAACAACGGGTCTCCTCCCCAACACACCTAATATGGGTTAGCAAACTCACAGGTTATGCCTATGAGATCACTTACAAGAAGGGTAAGGACAATCTGGTGGCGGATTCTCTTTCTCGCACATTTGATGACCCAGTTTCTCTTTTAGCTATTTCTATGCTTGTTCCAAATTGTTTGCAATCTGTTCAATAGGGCTATGTCTTCTATGAACTCCATGCTTCTCCATTAGCAGGGCACTCTGGGCTCCTCAAAATGTATGAGCAGGAACAATGTAACTTATTTTGGCAGAGACTAAAAATGACAATTCAACAGATGGTGGCTGAATGTGATACTTTCCAAGTCAACAAGGGCGAAATGACACTCCTTCTGGGATTGCTCAAACACTTTCCCATCCCTACATGGATTTGGATAGATATTTCTATGGATTTCCTTGAAGGGCTCCAGTGGTACAATATTGCATCTAAAATGAATCCATATGAATCAATATATGGTCAGGCATCTCTAGTTCTTCTTCCATGCACCCTCAGCAGTTCACCAGTTTAGGAAATTGACTTGGTTCTTGGAAACCGCGATCAGATTCTTCTAATTTTGCAGGACAATCTTCACATGGAAATAATTCGAATGAAAAAACAAGCCAATCAACACCGCTCTGAGCACACTTTTCAAGCAGGTGATACGGTTCTTCTTCGTCTACAGCCTTCCAAGCACTTCTCCTTGAAACTCAAAATGCGTCAGCTTCTCTCTCAATCTATCACAGAGGTATTAATTTACTGGCACAAAATGCAGCTAGAGGATGCTACATGGGAACCACTCATTCATATTTTGCATCAATTTCCACATCTCAAGCTTTGAGGAAAAATCTTTTTCTAAGGGAGAGGGGATGTTAGGAACTCGTGTCAACCCTTCTCTTTACTTTGTTAGTATATTGTTGTTGGACGCATATGCTTTGTAAGTCGTCCCATAGTATTTGTTGATCCATAGTTTGTATTATCCCATAGTATTGATCCATAGTATTGGACGCATATGCTTTGTAAGTCGTCCCATAGTATTATATGTTCCATGGTATTGACCCATAGTATTGGTGCCTAGAATTAGTATATAAGTTTGTGTTGAGGCTAATGAAGGCACTATGAATTTATTTGTATTGAGCTTTCTCAAAGGAGGTTGCCCCCTCGAAGTGGTCTGCGATCAATAAATCGATTCTGAGTTCTGTTATTTCTGATATCTCGTGCATTTTCTTTAATTAATTGTTGCAGGTTCCTCACAAATATACAGTCAATGGAAGACAAATTTGTACATGGGTGTGGCATGGAAAAGACTTGTTCAAATACCTATAAGTTGTTAATGAATTTGATTCTAACACTAACATTATCTCAAAATAATCTGTTCAATGGTACCCTAAAAAGAACCATAGCTGTAAAAAAAACAAGGATCTCTTTTTGTAAAACCAAGGAAGACCACAAGGCTATTGAGTAAACACATGATTGATTCAGTTTAAGTTTATGAAACAAGAAGTGATCCTGAACTTTATGTTTTTTTTTCATTAGATGATTAGTCTTAAATTCAAACCCAGCCACATGAAAAGAGCTTAGCTTTGTTTCTCTCAAAGGAATGCCACCTACGAGAAGTTCATAACACAAATCAAGATAAGATAATTTTATTAATGTCCAATAAGTGACCACAATAGCCGGTCAGTGTGACTCTTACATCCAATGCATGTACAAGAGAGTGGAAGTGCAAAAGCGTCTCCTATTGCTACTCTGTCAAACTCTGAAAAGTAGTGTTAGAATCATAATCGTAAGGGATTAAGGATTTTGTATAGTATGTAAAATTTATATAATAGGTGTCAAGGAGATATCTTATAGTTTCCATAGATCTGTAAAGAAATTTTTTTGTTGTAGTTTCTCATAAGAGGTGGAACAAATATGTTTTTGAAGACCCATTATCTCAAGATTTATGAAGATGTTTGTGCTAGTATACAAAGTATAGAAATCATTTTCCAGATTTGACCATTTGTTTCTCTAATTGCTTATTTTATGGACTGATGTCAGTGACTATTATCAAATTGTTCAAACCCAGCTGATGTGAGTCCTAAAACTCCATTAAATATGTCATACAACTGTCACATTTGTTACTTTAACCTTATCTAATCATTTTCATCAATATATGTTCTTATACCCATGATGAAAATGCTTGTTCAATTGTATCTTAGTCCATTATCAATGAACATGTGCGTTCTTATTATAACTGGGAATTTTTATGATCACAAGCTCATTGTTATTGCTTTACTGTCTCCTGAGGTCATATGTTCACTTCTTCAGTTCTTGAAAACAGGATGTTGACAAGCTCATCAAGGATACATTGGACTAAGTTTTGGTTCTCCAATTTGGAAGGGCCACGGATGTTGTTTGCATGCAACTTGATGAAATTGTACTCTTTCTTATCCTCTTCCTAATGCATTTTTCAGTATTTATTAAAGATGCTTATGTTTTGGCTATATTATATTTATGTTTTGTCTTCTCTCATTTTTTCTGTGGCCACATCTTGCAAAAGTTGTACGTGAAGTGTCCAAGTTTGCATCAATAGATTTAGTGGATGTTGATGTAGAGGAAACCCAAATTTATCTCAAGTACTTTGACATCACTTTGATACCTGCTACAATCTTCTTCTTTAATGCACATCATATGAATATGGACTCAGGGTATTTCACTCTTCCTCATATTCAATTTTATAGGATTTATACATCTTGATTTTTCTTTATCTGTAACCAACAATGTTGTGATTTAGCTTATGAGAGTAGATATTTTATGATCAACAATGATCGTAAATTTGTCCATGAGACTCATTTATCGATTTACAAAAAATATATTTTGAGTAATTGCATCATTTGGATAAAGAGTATTCAAGTATAGCTAAATTTTGTCATAAAATATTGGTGTGGCTTGTTTATCTAATGTACAAGATGTTGAAAATTATGTAAGAGACAATGTATACTTTATTTTGGTTTACTTTACTTTTTGCATCTTTCTTTTATAGGAGACCTTTTGGTGCTTCTGCTTTGCAAATACGTCATTGTACTAGGAAATCCCATTGACCTACTTTTGCGATCATTTGTTGAACATTAATAAAATTATCTTATCTTATTTTCAAAATTCAGCTTGCAAGTCACATTAATGATGGGTATCATTTCAAATATATTCATGCACATAGTTCCTTGTGTTGGATTTTGTGCAACTTCAGAATATATTATTCATTGTACTTTCATTATACTTGATAGTACCTCCTAAGGGAGATGAATCTGATGTAATTAATTATGTAAACACATGAAAGAATCAATGTAAACCTTGGGGTGCAAAGAAGCAAAAGAAAAATATTAAAAATAAAATTGTTAATTGCCCCCAGGTGAAGTCGGCCCAGTTAGGGATTTTTCTGGTTTTGCACTTGTATAAATAAGAGGTAAAGTGCACCTCATTAGCTCATTCACTCACTTGACAATTGTGCATCACTTGGGAGAGAAAAGAGTTCACATAAACTATAGAAGGAAGCTATTTTGGGGCTTCTACTTGTGGAAAGCATTTCCACCTTTTCTCTTTTATCTTTGTACTATGATCTCGGGATTATCATCTCTATACGAAGGTTGCTAGGTTTTCTCCCATTTGGGTTTCTCAGGATAAACTTTGTTGTTATGTTTTGTGCTTTGTCTTTCTTCTAGTGATCTTGTTTATGCATTTGAATTATTATGCTATGAATGTATGAAATCTAACATGGTATTAGAGTAGTTCTAGAAGAATCCATTGCCAGAACAATGTCGAAACCCTTCCGGAACTAGGGTTTCATCTTGTGAATTCTTCACCCAACATTTTGGAGAAAAATAGCCATAGAAATTTCGTTTTTGGCAAAGCATATCTTTTGGTGAATAAGAATTTAAATTCCGACCCACTTCTCTCCACAGATATGGATCAGACCTACATCAATTCAACTCACCTTGGAAAGGTGCATCTACCTGTGGTTTTAGTTTTTCAAACTATCAACTTTCATTTTTGACCTAGCTCCTGCTAGGGTTTTTGAACCAGATCTGCAGTCAAGATGATTGGGATGAAGGTTGAAGATAGAAGAAGTTCATCCATTGCTGATATAGAAGAATATCATCATGATAAGAATTCAAGGAATGATGATCGTTCGAAGTTCCTCTTCTAATATATGAATATCCAGATTGCAAGAACAAAGATCTCTTAATCTTCCTACAAGAAGGCAGTGAGAGCCCACACACAAAAACAATAAGAGATAAGTATTTGTTTTTCTTGCTTACATAGATCTATTTTGTCTTATCTATCTTCATTATATGCAGATCTATCTGGAAGTGCATTGAGCAGTTGATATAGTTTACATTGTTATATTTATTATTCATATGGGCTACACGACACTTCATTAAACAAAATGGAGCTAGTCTAAATGATATATCCTTCATGCATGCTTAGGGTAGTGCACACTCTTGATGGCATGTTCTAGTGGAGATAACAGACATCTAGATATTTCTCAGATGTATTTACATGTTCATGATTGTTGTGATAAAGTATTAGTGAAGATGCATATGTAAACTATTGCCATTACATTTGATTATGAAATTTCAATGATCATCAGTCAAGATTTGACTTGTAGGGAAAAGACCATGTGATTTGGACTACAAGAGAAGACTTGTTCCGATGGACATATGAATCTCGTTGATGTTCAGCAAGAAGCTTTCTGGAATATGACTCTTATCCTAGAAGGATGACCTTGAAGGAATCCTTCACATAAGTAAAACCAGAAGTGAGCCACCTTCAAATATTTGGTTGTCTAGTCTATATACATGTTCCCAAGTTGGAACCTTCATAAAAGAAGGGAACCTTTGTGGGATACAGTGAATCTTCAAAGAATTACCGAATCTACATCCCATGATCCATACAGATTGAATTTAGTAGGGATATGACCTTTGAATAATAAATAGCTGTCAGGAAAGGAAGAGGACCATATATGGAGATCAATGATGAAATGATAGAACCAAAGGAGATGAGATCATCTCCCCCTTTAGTTTAAGAGGGAGTTAGCATAAAAGGATGAACCTATTGATTCCATGGATCCAGTTGATATCCCCAGAAATGTTGTAGTAGGTCAGAAAATACATAGATGAACACAACAGACTTAGCATGGATCATATGGGAAATACAAGGCCAAATTTGTTGCTAGAAGATTATCTCAGAAAGAGGGAGTCGATTATGATGAGACATTTGCTCTTGTGGTTCGATATAATTCCATCAGATCAATCATTGCTATGCTTCAGTTATGAGATGGAAGGTGCATCAGAATGATGCAGACCCCAACCTTTGCTTCAAGGTTGCAGATGATGAGCCACTGACGTTGGTACTATATGTTGATGACCTGTTTCTCATAGGAAATGAGAAACTTATTGTATGGTGTAAGAAGAATCTCGCCTCTGAGTTTCGAATAAAGAATCTTGGATTGATGTACTACTTCTTGTGATTAGAAGTATGAAAAAGGCAGAAAGAGATTTTCCTAAGACAAGGAAAATACACCATGGATATATTGAAGAGATTCAGAATGTTGGATTGCAAGTCCATGACTACTCCAATGGATGCAAACTGGAAGAAGTTGAGAGATTCTACTTCAGATTCAGATTGATCCCACCATGTATCTCCAGTTGATTGGCTCATTGATGTATCTGACCAGCACTAGACCAGATATATGTTTTGCTGTGAATGCCCTCATTCAGTTCATGTGCGAACTGAGGCAGATTCACTGGATTGCTGCAAAACATGTGCTCAGATACTTACGTGGTAATGTGGGATATGGATTGAAGTATGCTTCAGATTATGACCTGAGATTGCAGGGGTTTAGAGACCCATATTGGGCTGGATGTGTTGCATATCGGAAGATTAGTTCTAGATGTTGCTTCAGTTTGGATTCTGCGGTTAGTTCCTGGTGAAACAGGAAGCATAAATCAGTAGCACTCAGTACTGCAAAGGCCGAGTACATGGTTGCTAGCACAACAGCTAGAGAATCGGTTTGGCTTCATAAAATCCTAATAGGATTGTTCGGCCAGATTCCAGAGCCGACCATGATTCACTTTGATAACCAGGGCTGTGTGTAGATGCCAGTGAATCTTGTATTTCACGACAGGTCGAAACATATCGATATTTGATATCACTTCATTCGTGATATGGTGCAGAAAGGTGTTGTCGAGTTATAGTACATGTCGAAAGATGACCATACTGCAGATGTTCTCACCAAGGCTCTTCCCGGGGTGAAGTTTGAATACTTTCATGGAATAATTGGAGTTGAAGAGAACATGTCCCTCCTTGAGAGGAAAGATGACATTGATATGCTTGCCTTGCTTTGCCTAGGTTCCTTTGCAGTCTAGTTACTTAGCAAGATATGGAAGAAATCCCATAGGAAAATGAGTTGGATAATCAGTAGATGGTCATGCTCATTTGATCATCTGAGATCTCAACCAGGTATGGGAGGACCCCATCGACAGATGAGATAGACAGGTAGAAAATGGTATAGAAGAGACGGCACAACTGATAATCTCATATATCTAGGATTGAGTGATTCTCCTAGATCCAGGATCGAGTGATTCTCCTGGACTCACCGAAGGACTGGTAAAGATGTCTCAGATATTTAGGATTGAGATATTATCCTGAATCTAGGATCGAGTGATTCTCCTAGACTCTCCGAAGGAATGGTGAAGATGTTTAAGATATTCAGTATTGAGAGATTCTCCTGAATCCAGGATTGAGTGATTCTCCTGGACTCACCGAAGGACTGGTGAAGATGTTTCAGATATTCAGGATTGAGAGATTCTCCTGAATCTAGGATCGAGTGATTCTCCTAAACTCATCGAAGGACTGTTGAAGATGTCTCCGATATTCAGGATTAAGAGATTCTCCTGAATCCAGGATTGAGTGATTCTCCTGGACTCACCGAAGGACTGGTGAAGATGTTTAAGATATTCAGGATTGAGAGATTCTCATGAATCCAAGATTGAGTGATTCTCCTAGACTCACCAAAGGACTAGTGAATATGATGCATGACGACACTTCTCGATGCACTGAGACTATGTCGACAACCTTTAGTATGTATAGAGATGATGGAGACAGAATGAATGTACAAGATGAAACCTAGATGTTCATGATGTAGATGAAGACAGAAGAATACCTTCGTCGTTGAGAGGGAGTGTTGGATTTTTTGCAACTTCAAAATATATTATTCATTGTACTTTCATTATACTTGATTGTACCTCCTAAGGGAGATGAATATGATGTAATTACTTATGTAAATAGATGAAAGAATCAATGTAAACCTTGGGGTGCAAAGAGGCGAAATAAAATTATTAATTGCCCCAAGGTGAAGTTGGCCCAGTTAGGGATTTTTTTGGTTTTTCACTTGTATAAATAAGAGGTAAAGTGCACCTCATTAGATCATTCACTCAATTGACATTTTTGCATCACTTGGGAGAGAGATAATTTCGCATAAGATGCAGAAGGAAGCTGTTTTGGGGTTTCTACTTGTGGAAAGCATTTCCACCTTTTCTCCTTTATCTTTGTACTTTGATCTCGGGATTATCATCTCTATACGAAGGTTGCTGAGTTTTCTCCCGTTTGGGTTTCCAAGGATAAACTCTATTGTTATGTTTTTTGCTTGTCTTTCTTCTAGTGATCTTGTTTATGCATTTGAATTATTATGCTATGAATGTATGAAATCTAACACCTTGGGTAAGGATGCCTCATTTAGTATTTATACTTCCGTTTTTTATATTCTAAACTTCACATTCACACTTAGTGAAATCATTTCTCTTATATTCAATTACTATAATCTATTCTCATGCTAGAAAATCAACATGTGTGGTCTTTCAAACATTTCCAATTTTGAAAATCAAAGCTATATATTCAAGTCACAGTATGCATAGGTAGGTCCTAGTTGAATATAATTCAATTATTTTAATTATTTTTCAGAGATCTCTGTAAAATTAGTCACAACATATCTATTGAATAAGAATACCAATCAAAAATATGTAAAACAATTTCGAGTAAAAATTGTGCAAGAGAGATGCATCAGTGCTCTATAATCCAGAATGGCAGAATTACAATACAATACTATCACAATGAGTAGGCAATTCGAATTATCCAAGGAGTTCATTCGAATATACTGCATGGTGTAGCTTGGATCCAACTAGGAGTCCTCATCATCAGATCAGTGGAGTCATTAATGCACAAGTAACGGTCAACCAGGTGTCAAACTGAGTCTAACTGAGTGTGGTAGGTGTAAGTGGCACATGTAGGAACTAATTGAATGAAGGAGGCTCAGTGGAGGGCACATGAGGAGTTAACTGGAGTCATAATAGGTAGTCTAGTCTCACTGGGGTTCCAACAGAGTGATACAGTCAGTTAGGAGTTAATCTAGCCTCAAATCAAGGAAAGACAACTAACTAACTAAAGTGAACTGAGTGGTAGGTGAAGAAGGGCGCCTTTCTCAAGTGGTATCCTTAAATCAAGGAAGGAGGGCGCACTAAGCACTAGGAGGGCTAAAATTGAGTGGAAAGAAGCTCTCGGGTGCTGGAAGACTAGGGACTAGGTGCTGGAGGCATCAAACTGGTGATTGGGATGCATGCAGATGCATGCATGCAAAATTCATGTAAAGTACATAACTGAATGATGAGATATCCTAACACCCCCCCTCAAGCTATACTATGATGTAAAAAATTAAATATAGGGCCCTGGTAATTGAGACCAAAGGTCACCCCAATACAATAATAATCCAAATAAATAATAGTTCATGAATCGAGGAAATGGAGAAAAACTCATGGGAAAAAACCCCCCTCAAAATGGACTGTAACACACCAAAAGATTTAACTACTCCAAACTCAAGTAGATATGTCTGGAGGTATTTTACTCTTGGGAGTAAATGGATCATGCTCCAAAAACATGTGCTTGAATTCTCCATCAGTGGATGCAAGCGAATGTGGAGACTTTATGAACTTGCTCTTCATATCGAAAATGGTGAGAACAAATTTGAAAATATGAGGATGATCCTGGAACCTATGATTCGAACCAAATGAGGTAGGAATAGCTCCAATCAGATCAAATAGATCTTGAATTTTGAACTTGTTATCAGTGGAAGTTAAATCAACTCCAATATTTGACAAATGGTTTCTTGAGATCTCCTTTGAACCAACAGGGGTGAGATCAAAACCAAAATCAGCAAAAATTGCATGAGAATTGAGCTCAAGTGAATGGTAGTGCTCTTTATCTTCAGTAAAACTCTAAGAAATTGTGAAAATGATAGAAAAAAAGTATATAGGAGGCATGCAATCAAGGAGGACGAATGCATCACCTCCAAAATCATATTTTACCTCCAAAACATCAAGTAGATCATTATTCTGCATACCGACAAACTCATGTGAAAGAGAGGATTCAAGAACCTCTTTGAAATCTTGAGTATGAGCTGGTTTAGCTTGCTCATAATTCGAAATAAAAGAATTTGAGAGAATGAGTGTTGAATCCATAGTTTCTTCTTCATCTTGAACAATTGTTGAGGCTGAGACATGATTGGAGAGAACACATAAGAAGATCTCACTGGGCTTGTTCTCCAAAAGGCTAGCATGATCCTGTTCTTCCTGCTTTCCAAATTATCTATTGAGTTGGGCCCATAGATCTCTTGGATTTTCAGCAGTAGTAATGAGGTAGTGCATACAAGGAGACATAGCAAGACATATTATCCCAAAATCTCTGTCACAATCATTAAGCCAATCATTCTCCTCTTCATTGGAATCAAAATCTCTTGTAATACCAATGCACACATCAAAGAGACATTGTCTCTTCAAGCATTAAATCATCTTTGGTTTCCATTCATCATAGTTGAATGGAGTAAGAATATTTTGTGAAGAAGAATATTCCATCTCTGCAATAACGAATGCAAATGGAGGAAGTAAGAAACCTGGAAATCACAAGCAAACAAGAACCATTATGGAGCAATAGCTGCAACTGCAGAAAGTGCTGCATCCACAGAAAACTGCTGCAAAGTGAGCAAATATTGCTTAATCTTCATGTATAACACCTACAGAAAATAAATCTTGTCCCTGCCATGGCTCTGATACCATGTAAAATTAGTCACAACAAATCTATTGAACAAGAATATCAATCACAAAGATGTAAAACAATTTGGAGTAAAAACTGTGCAAGTGATCTGCATGGGAGGCCCACACTCCCCATTTTGGATATTAGTTTCAATATGCTAGGTTTAATGTATTAGAAATAATATTAGATTAGATATTATTAAAATAATGAATAACATTTATTATGCTCTCTCCTTGTAATATATAAAAAAGGATTTGGCCTCCTAATGAAAGATAAGTTATTGTGTGCCATTCTTGTGTCTGTTAGTTTTTTTTATGGTTATTAGTCTTTAGATTTGTCTTGCATATTAGATTCATCTTAGCATTGTTTAGATTTGGCCTCGTTACATTGCGGATTAGCAAGAGAGATGCATCAGTGCTATATAATCCAGAATGATAGAATTACAATACAATGCTGTCACAATGAGTGAACAATTCGAATTAGCCAAGGAGGTCATTCGAATATACTGCATGGTGTAGCTTGGCTCCAACTAGGAGTCCTCATCATCAAACCAGTGGAGTCATCAATGCACAAGTAACGGTCAACCAGGTGTCAAACTGAGTCTAACTAAGTGTGGTAGGTGTAAGTGGCACAAATAGGCACTAATTGAATGAAGGAGGCTCAGTGGAGGGAATATGAGGATCTAACTGGAGTCAGAATAGGCAGTCTAGTCTCACTGGGGTTCCAACAGAGTGATACAGTCAGTTAGGAGTCAATCTAGCCTCAAATCAAGGAAAGACAACTAACTAACTGAAGTGAACTGAGTGGTAGGTGAAGAAGGGCGCCTTTATCAAGTGGTATCCTTAAATCAAGGAAGGAGGGCGTACTAAGCACTAGGATGGCTAAAAATGAGTGGAAAGAAGCTCCCGGGTGCTGGCAGACTAGGGACTAGGTGCTGGAGGCATCAAACTGGTGACTGGGATGCATGTAGATGCATGCATGTAAAGTACATAACTGAATGATGAGATATCCTAACACCCCCCCTCAAGCTATACTATGATGTAAAAAATAAAATATAGGGCCCTGGTAACTGAGACCAAAGGTCACCCCGATACAGTAATACTCCAAATAAATAACAGTTCATGAACCGAGGAAATGGAGAAAACCTCATGGGAAAAACCCCCCCTCAAAATGGACTGTAACACGCCAAAAATATTTAACTGCTCCAAACTCAAGTAGATATGTTTGGAGGTATCTTACTCTTGGGAGTAAATGGATAATGCTCCAAAACATGTGCTTGAATTCTCCATTAGTGGATGCAAGCAAATGTGGAGGCTTTATGAACTTGCTCTTCATACCGAAAATGGTGAGAACAAATATGAAAATATGAGGATGATCCTGGAACCTGTGATTCGAACCAAATGAAGTAGGAATAGCTCCAATCGGATCAAATAGATCTTGAATTTTGAACTTCTTATCAGTGGAAGTTAAATCAGCTCCAATATTTGAAAAATAGTTCTCGTCCCTATAGCGATGAATTGTTCATTGCTATAATAAATTATCTGTCGCAATAGCCATGGTCCTTTGTAGCACCAAACGATGAAATTGCTATACAAGTGACGGAACAATCCGTCACTTGTATAGCAATTTCATCGTTTGGTTCTCCAAGCGACCATCGATATAGCAACATCGCTTGGAACACCAAACGATGAAATTGTTGTACAAGCGATGGACTATTCATCACAATTCTGGCGCTTGGTGTTCCAAGTGACTGTCGCTATAGCGACAAAGAAGTGTTTCCATATGTTCAAAAAAACAAATTCTTTCTGTCATTATAACGACGAAGAAGTGTTTCCATATGTTAAAAAAAACAAATGTTGCCCCTCGATATTGCGACGAGAATTTGTTGGTGTAGCGATGGTTTGAACGTCGCTATAGAGACGGTGTTTGATTTTATAAACATAACCTGCACACTCCATGTGCCATACCTTTCATGGTGCTATAGCGACGAACCTTGTAAAGTATTTCTACAGTGACAAAAAATTTGCCACGAAACAAAGGGGTCATGTTTGTCGCTATAGCAATGTACAAGTGTTGCAATAACAACGATTTTCCATGGGAAAAATGTGCACATGTACTAGTGATGTCACCATATTTTATTTACATAGTTGTTGCAATGAGAGATGCTTTAAGTGACCAAATCACTCATGCCAAATTTTTCTAAAGTCATCACTATGAGCAACAAAAACTGAGGGAATATGTGTTGACCCAAATTTGTTAAACTTGTACAACCTAGTAATCTCATCAACAATTCTAGTGGCTATGACATGCTTAGGATATTTAAAATCCTTGATTACAACTTGGTGAGGTGTAAACATTACAGTTTTACCTTCACCAGAATGAGTGATTTGATAGACTGACAACAAATTGCAAGAAATTCTTGGAACACATAGTACATCACTGAACTGTCCATTATCTACCGTAATTGTTCCAGATCCTACAACACTAAGAGATCTATCATCACCAACAAATATTTTTTGTTACATTCATGCATAGTAGTAAATATGGATTTATCCTTAGCCATATGATAAGATGATCTAGAATCAATGAGCCACTCATTTGAAGTAGAAGAAGAAGATGCATTATAGGAAAAACTAGAAGCACAAAGTGCATGCCCATGAGATGAAGATTCTAAAGATGAATCAAGTATGATGTGGTGCTTCTTCATTACTACTTCCAAGGCTTCATCTTCTTGAAACATTTAGATTCATCATGATTATCTTTCCTGCAAAATTTTCAATGACGCTCAATATTCTTACCTTTTGGTTTGTTTCCTTTGTCATTTTTGGAAGAATAAGTTGGCTGAGAGGGTTTGCGACCCTTGTTTGGATTATTATTGCAAAGATTTTGCTTCTTGGGATGCTTGGAATTCTCTTTCTGTTGTTCTAGCAAGGCTTTGATATATGTATTTGCATTGCTTATCATTCAAAGATGTATGAGCTTATCCTTCTCTCTAATCAAATAATCACAAAATGATTCAAGAGTAGACTCTTTATAGCTAGTTTGATCCAAGGATTCTTTCATGGAGTAAAATGTAGATACAAAAACAGAATCTGCAGGTCCAATTTTGGAAAGAATATGATAAATGCATTGCTTGTCTTTTATTTTATTTTTTCATTCTGCACATAAGAGTCTAACAGTTTTGTACTTAGATAGATAATCCTGAATGCACAAAAACACAATTGGATTTAAGGAAATCAACTCAATTTCTAGCTGGGGACCTCTAATCTCATTGTATTTACCAAACACAGATTCCAATTTTTCCCAAGCTTGATCTAGTTTATCAATTCCAGATATGTGGAATCGTAAATCAATAGATATTGAAATCCCAATCAATCCACGGGATTCATCACATTTATTGGCCCATTTTATTTCCTTATCAGAATCAGTGGGCTCTCTTTCTTTCCCTGAGGTAATTCAGTAAAGTCCCCTACTTCTTAGGACATCCTCCATATGAGATTTCCGTGAGAAATAGTTGTAACTAGTAAGTATACTATCACATGGGGTGGATACATTGTAAAATGAAGGTCATAAAAACATAAACCAATGGTCTGGATGCAAGATCTCGAAAACTAGGCCGTTTTAAGAAAAACGACACTGAAAAATGACTCCAGATGAGGAAGTTACAGTTGATTGAAAAAAAAGGTTTCAGGTGACCCCAACAAATACGAGGAAGGCAAAGGATTGAACCAAGTGTAAAAAATACCCCCTCTTCTAGACATTAACCTTTTAAACTCACTTTACAATAATGTTGCTTTATGTGAACCACTTTTTTAAAATAAGTGGAGTTTCACTTTTACAATAATGTTACTTTAAATATTGCATGCAAAAAACTAAAAGACTTTAAGTGACTCACTTTTATAATTTAAGCGAGATGCACTTTTACAATAATGCAACTGAAAAATAGAAATCACATGCAATGTTAGAAAAGTAACTAACAAGAAGACTTGAAGTGAAGACCTCTTACTAAACTCTCTTTGCAATAATATTGCTTTATGTGAACCACTTTTGTAAAATAAGTGGAGTTTCACTTTTACAATAATGTTACTTTAAATATTGCATGCAAAAAACTAAGACTTTAAGTGACTCACTTTATAATTTAAGGGAGATGCACTTTTACAATAATGTAACTGAAAAATAGGGGGTAGTGGGGAGGAGAGGTGTTGAGAGAGACAAGGAGATAGAGATTGAGGGGGTTAGGGTTTTGGGAAGGAGGGATATTAGAGAGAAGGGGGGTATTGGTGTGTGTGTGTGTGTGTGTGAGAGAGAGAGAGAGAGAGAGAGAGAGAGAGAGAGAGAGAGAGGAAGTGAGAGAGAGAGAGAGAGAGAGAGAGAGAGGGAGAGAGAGAGAGAGAGGAAGTGAGAGAGAGAGATAGGATGGTGCTTAGTGGTGGGGGGTGATTATAAGAGACATATAGTGGGGGTAAGGGTTAGAGAGGGAGAGAGAGGGTGAGGGGGTGGTTAGTGGTAGGAGTATGAGAGAGAGATGGGAATTAGGGAGAGAGAGGAGGGTTATGGATATAGAAAGAGGGGTTAGGGGGTGTAGAGAGAGAGAGAGAGAGAGAGAGAGGATGTTGTCATGGGTTTGGAAAAGAGAGAAAGTGGTGGGGCTTAAGGGTAGGTGGAGGAGTATGGGATATAAAGAACGAGAGATGGTGTTATTAATAGTTAGGAGGAGGAGGGGAGAGAGAGAGAGGGAGAAGGGTGATTAGTGTTAGGAGTGGGAATAGGTAGGTGAGTGAGTGAGAGAGAGAGATAGAGTAGTGGGTGTTAGGGAGTAGGTGGAGATAAACAAGGGTGGGTTTTATTGGTAGTTGGAGTAGGGGTTTGAGAGAAAGAGAGATATGGGTGGGGTGAATAGAGACATGGAGGAGGAGGGGTCTTAGGGTAGAGAAATATATTAGAGCTTAGGAGGTTTTGCAATTTGGGGAGGAGAGAAAGAAGCGAGGATGATTAGCAGTAATAAGGAGTAGGGATCTTGGGGGAGAGAAGGAGATTAGAGATTAGGAGGGTTGGCAATTTGGGGAGGATAGAGAGAGAGGGGGGGTAGGGGGAGAGGTGTGGGTGGTTGGGGGGTAGGGAGAAAGAGAGGTGGGTTTGTATAGGGGGGTGAGGATTTTGGGATTTGGGGGGTGGAGAGAGAGAGAGAGAGGTTATGAGTTTGGGGAGGAGTAGGGAAGTTAAAGAGAAGAGAGGAGTATAGGGGGAGAGAGAGGTAGAGAAACTAGTAGGGAGGTGGAGGTATATAGGGAGAGAGATGGTGAGGGGGTAGTTATTGGTAGGGGGAGTGGGATTAGGAGAAACATAGAGAGAAGGGAGGATTTTAGATAGGGAAGGAGAGAGAGAGCAGGGGGGTTATGGGTTTGCAGAGGAGAGTAGTTAAAGAGAAGGGGGAACTATAAGGGGAGAGAGAAAGAGATATGGGAAGGGAGGTGGGAGTAGATAAAGAGAGATATTGTGGAGGTGGGATGGGATATTTGGAGAAACATAAGGAGAAGAGGGGCTTATGTATAAGGGGAGAGAGAGGGGGGCTTAGTGATAGGAGGAGGGGAGAGAGAGAGAGAGAGATGGGTTTAGGGTGGATTTAGAGAGAGGGAGTGAGAAAGGGGGTTACTTTTTTGACATTGAAAACCTCAGAAGGAAGTA
Organism: Larix kaempferi; assembly: GCA_027924585.1. Classification (NCBI taxonomy): domain Eukaryota; kingdom Viridiplantae; phylum Streptophyta; class Pinopsida; order Pinales; family Pinaceae; genus Larix; species Larix kaempferi. Next base: position 5,378 of record BSBM01000397.1, on the reverse strand, counting down.
ATGAAATTGATGTTACTTTAGTATCCGTCAAGGGAAGTGTCATTCCTTACTTTTTGGAAATTGTTTGCAATTCCAATTCTATAGGCTCTTCTTGAGAAATTGTAGTCATTATTTGCTTGTATCCTTTATCTAATGAAGGAGTTGGTAATTTAGATTACATAGTAGTTTGAAGCATTGCATATGGCATTAGTGTAAAATGGGTTTGATTGGAATATGAGTTTGTGTGCAGTCAAGTGTCTGAATCTGATCATGGTTTAATATCTAAGTATGTGTTAGGATGTTATAGAGGAGGCTGGAATGAAATAGAGGCAATGTATTTCGGATGTTGGATGAACTTGAATGGAGGAAAATGAGCTTAAGTGGAATCAAAGTTGTAGTTGACATTAATGTTTTCTATAAAAAATTATGGGGATTCAATTCCACGTAGATTATATTCTTTTTAGTGGATTAATCAATGTTAGGGAGAGGAGGGGGGAGAGAGAGAGGGAGCAGGGGGTTACTTTTAGAAGTGGGAGTAGGGGGTGAGTGTTTGTGTGTGTGTGTTTGAGAGAGAGAGAGAGGGGTGGGGGTGAGTTAAGGAAAAGGGGAAGAGAGAGAGGGTTGGGGGTTATGGGAAGGTAGATTAGTAGGGGGTTGTGTGTGAGAAAGACAGAGAGAGCTGAGGGGAGGAGGGGGTTTGGGGGAGAGAGAGAGATAGAGATCAAGAGGGTTATTTCTTTGGGGAGTAGGGAATTTAGAGAGAAGGGGGGTTGTATTTGAGGAAGGGAGGGGAGTGGGAAAGATATATATATATATATATAGAGAGAGAAGTTGTAGGGTTAGGGGGATTAGGTGAGAAAGAGCTGGGGTATTAGGGGTAGATGGAGTAGGAGGGGGTTTAGGAAGAGAGATGGGGGTTATGATCAGAGTGAGATACATATAGAGAGAGGGTGATTAGAGAGAGTGGGGAGGGGATTAGGGGAGAGAAATACATAGAGATTAAGGGGAAACAAAGTTTAGGGAGGAGGGAAATTAAAGAGAATGGTGGGTATAGAGAGAGAGAGAGATGGGAGGGTGGTTAGTTGTAGTGGGGGATTATAGGAGACAAAGAGAGAGGGGGTAAAGGTTAGGGGGAGTGGGAGAGAGAGAGGGGGGGGTTATAAGTTTAGGGAGAGATAGAGAGAGAGAGATAAATAGAGAGGGAGGGTGGTTAGTGTCATTAGTAGGAAAGAGAGAGACAGGCGGGTTTGGGAAAGAGAAGTGGGTTAAGGGTAGAGAGAGAGAGAGAGGGGGGTGGTTAGTGGTAGGTGGAGTAGGTGGTTGAGAGATAGAGATCTAAGGGGAATTTCTTAGGGGTAGGCGGGAGGAGCTGCATTAGGGGAGTAAAAAAGATAGAGATCAAGATCATGAGGGTTAAAGGATTGGAGAGGAATAGATAATTTAGAGAGAAGAGGTTATACCAGAGGAGTGGGTGGGTGTGGTGTAGAGAGAGAGAGAGAGAGAGAGAGAGAGAGATGATAGGGGGGTAAATAGATTATATTAGAGGGAGGTGGGTGAGGAGTAAAGAGAGAAAGGTTAGGAGTAGAGAGAGACATAGATGAGGGGGTGATTATGGTTAGTGGTTGGAGGGGGGTTGGTGTAGAAAAATAGATAGATATAATGGAGTTTAAGTATTTGTGGAGGATGAATTAAATTAGAGAGAAGAGGGGGGTAGAGAGAGAGACAGAGGGTGATCAAGGGTAGTATAGAGGAGTGTTGGGGAGAGAGAAAGAGATAGAGATCAAGGTGGTTAGGTATTTGGGGGAGAAGGGAATTATAAAGAGAGAGAGAGACCAGAAGTAGTGGAGAGAAGCATTGTTGGAGGAGAGAGAGAGAGAGATAGAGATAAGGGTGGTTAGGGGTTGAGGGAAATTAGAGAGAAGGTGGTGTAGAGAAATAGGGAGAGAGAGGGGGGAGAGAGAGAGGGGGGAGAGAGAGAGGGGGGAGAGAGAGAGAGGGAGAGAGAGAGGGAGAGAGAGATGAAAGGGGGATGTGGTTTAGGGGATAGGTGGAGTAGAGGGGAGAGAGAGAGAGGGGGGTTAGTAAGAGTTAGAGGGAGGATGGGAGTGATAGAGAGAGAAATGGAGAGAGAAGTGTTATTGTGAGGGGGATTATGTGAGAAAGATAGGGGTGTTACAGGTAGAGGGAGTAGGAGGGGGGGTTAGGAAGAGAGAGTGGGTATTACAAGTATATATATATATATATATAGAGAGAGAGAGAGAGAGAGGGTGATTAGGGATAGTGGGGAGGGGGTTGGGGGGAGAGAAATACATAGATATCAATGGGAATAGGGGTTTGGGGAGGAGGTAAATTAGAGATAATGGTGGGTATATATATATATAGAGAGAGATGGGAGGGTACTTAGTTGTAGTGGGAGATTATAAAATACAAAGAGAGGGGGATCAGGGTTAGGGGGAGTGGGAGAGAGAGAAAGGGGAGTACTATTTTATGGGAGAGAGAGAGATAAATATAAAGGGGGTGGTTTGTGGTATTATAAGGAAAGAGAGAGATGGGAGGTGTTTGGGAAAGAGAGGTGGGTTAAGGGTAGAGAGAGGGGGAGAGAGAAAGGAGTGGGGGGTTAGTGGTAGGTGGAGTAGGTGGTTTGAGAGATAGAGAGAGAGAGAGATAAGGGATTTTTTTTAGGGATAGATGACGAGGGGGGATGGGGGAGAAAAAAATATAGATAACAAGATCAAGAGAGTTACAAGTTTGGAGAGGAGTTGGTAATTTAGAGAGATGGGGTTATACTAGAGGATTTGGTGGGTGTGGTGTAGAGAGATAGAGATGGTAGGGGGTAAATAGATTAGGTGAGAGAGTAGGGTATTATGAGTATAGAGAGAGAGATTAGGGGTAGAGAGAGATAAGGATTAGGGGGTTATTATTGGTAGGGGTGGGAGGGGGGGGTTGTTGTAGAGCAAGAGATAGAGATTAAGGAGTTGATGGATTTGGGGAGGAGGGAAACTAGAGAGAGAGGGTGATTAGGGGTAGAGGAGAGTAGTGTTTGGGAAAATAGAGATAGAGATAAAGGTGGTTAGGGGGTTTTGGGAGGAGGGAAATTAGAGAGAAGATGGGGTTAGAGAGAGAGGTTGATTAGGGGCACTGGAGAGAAGGAGTGTTGGAGGGAAGAAAGATATAGATATAAAGGAGTTTAGGGGTTTAGGGGTGGAGGGAAATTAGAGAGAAGGCTGAAAGAGAGAGAGGGCAGTGGGGTTTAGGGGTAGGTGGAGTAGAGGAAGAGAGAGAGTGAGAGAAGGGGCTAGTAAGGGTTAGTGGAGGAGAAGGAAAAGAGAGAGAGGGAGAGAGGGGGGTGTTAGTGAGTAGGGAAGAGAGAGAGAAGGGTGGGGGTTAGAGTTAGGTGGATTAGTAGGGGGGTTGAGAGAGAGAGAGAGGTCAAGGGGGTTGGAAGAGAGAAAGAGATAGATATTAGGAGGTTTATGGATTTAGGGAGGAGTAGGAAGTTAGAGGAAAGGGGTGTATAGTTGAGGAGTGGCGCGGTGTGGAGTAGAGGGATAGAAAGAGAGAGAGACATGGGGGGCTAGGGGAGAGAAGTAGAGAGAGTGAGGGGTTGTTAGTGGAAGGAGTAGGAGAGAGAGGTAGAGGGGTAGTGTTAGGGAAAAAAGAAGAGGGTTAGATGTAGAGGGAGAGAGAGGGTGGGTGTTAGCAAGTTGGGGGAAAGAGAAAGAGGTGGGGGTTAGGGGTAAGTGGAGGATTAGGGAAGATAGAGAATGAGAGACGGTGTTAGTAATATTAGGGGGAGGAGGGGGGTTAGTGGTAAGGGTGGGTGTTGATGGGTGACTGTGAGAGAGAGAGCATGGGGTTCTTAGGATGTAGGGGGGATAAAGAGGGGATGGGGTTATGAGTAGGTGGAGTAAGGGGTTGAGAGAGAGAGAGGGAGAGAGAGAGAGAGAGTTAACGAGGGGCTATTCAGGATATGTGGGAGGAGGGGGCTTGGTTGAGCAATAAGGATAAGAAGGGTTGATGGTTTGGGGAGTAGTGTAGTTAGAGAGAAGGGGGTATAATTGAGGAGTCATGGGGTTGAGAGAGAGAGAGAGAGAGAGAGAGAGAGAGAAAGAGAGAGAGAGAGAGAGGGAATGAGAGGGAGAGAGAGAGAGAAGTGGTAGGAGTGAGGGGGGCTAGGGGAGATAGAGTAAGGTTGTAAGGGGTTAAGGTAAGAGATAGGGATTAATGAGTAGATAGAGAGAGAGAGAGAGACAGGGGTTGGGGGAAAGAGAAAGAGATGGGGGTTAGGGTAAGTGGAGGAGTAGGGAAAGAGAGAGAATGAGAGAATATTTTAGTAAGAATCAGGGAGAGGAAGGGGGTTAGTGGTAGATATGGGTGTATATGGGTGACTATGAGATGGAGAGAGAGCATGGGGATGTTAGGCAATAGGTGGAGTAAGGGATTGAGAGAGAGAGATATTTGAGGGGGGTTTATTAGGGATATGGAGGAGGAGGGGGATTGGTGGGTAGATATATATAGGGATCATAAGAGTTGGTGTTTGGAGAGTAGGAAAGTTAAATACAAGGGGGGTATAGTTGATGAGTGGTGGGGGTGGAAAGTAGAGAGATAGATAGAGAGACTCAGATAGATAGATAGATATAGAGAGAGATAATCTAGGAATAAAGAGAGAGAAAGGGTACGAGTAGGGGTAGAGGGGTGAGAAATGGGGGGTTAGGGATAGGGAGAGAGAAAGAGGAGGTAGGGGAAAGGGGGATGACAAGTTTTGGGGTTGGGGTGGGGTAGAGAGAGAGAGAGAGAGAGAGAGAGAGAGAGATTGGTGGGTTATGGGTTTTGGGAGGAGGAGGGAAGTTAAATATAAGGGGGGGGAGTATAGTGGGAGTGAGAGAGAGAGAGGGTGGGAGTATATAAGGAGAGAGATGATGGGGAGTAGTTAGTGGTAAAGGGAGTTGGATTATGAGAAACATAGAGATAGGGGTTCCTTCTAGATAGGGGCGAGAGAGAGAGAGAGAGAGCATGTGATGGGTTGATTACTAGTAGGAGTAGAGAGAGAGAGAGGGTGGTGTTAGGGTAGAGAGAGAGGGAGAGAAAGGGGGTGGGTGATAAGGGTAGGTGGAGGAGTAGAGGAGAGAGAGAGAGAGAGAGAAGAGGTTATTAGGGTGAGGGAGGAGGGGGGGAGAGAGAGAGAGAGGAGAGAGAGAGAGAGAGAGAGAGAGAGAGAGAGAGACAAGGGTAGTTAGTTGTATGGTTGGGAGTAGGGGGTGACTCTGTGTGTGTTAGAGAGAGGGGAGGAGCTATTAGGGAGTAGGGAGGAGAGAGGAGAGGGGTGAGTGTTAGGGGTAGCTGGATTAGTAAGGGGTTGAGAGAGTTAGAGAGAGACATGAGGTGGGTTATTAGTAGGG